>OY041625.1:4321828-10062874 GCA_955876795.1 Eupithecia tripunctaria | reverse complement strand
TGAAATAATGGCATATCTAGGAGATGTTGAATGTTTAAACGTCAGGGTACTTTATGTTGTCTGTTGGGCCACCAAGAATTTGGTGTTTGTTGGGCCGCCAATAATTTGATGCTTGTTGGGGTGCAAATTACTTGGCATCTGTTGGGCCACCACAGATATGGAATCCTTACGAGCTGCCATAGATAGGGAGTCTGTTGGGCCGCCATAGATAATATGGTGTCTGTTGGGCCGCCAATAATTTGATGCCTGTTGGGGTACAAATTACTTGGTGTCTGTTGGGCCACCACAGATATGGTATCCTTCGGGCTGTCATAGATATGGTGTCTGTTGGGCCGCCATAGATAATATGGTGTCTGTTGGGCCGCCAAGAATTTGGTGGTCTGTTGTGGTGCAAATTAATTGGTGACTGTTGGGTTACCATAGATAAAAAGGTTTCTGTTGGGCCGCCGAGAATTAAGTGTCTGTTGCGCCACCATAGTTGGGTGTCTATTAGGCTGCCAAAATTTGATGTCTGTTATATTTTATTGAGACATAGACATATCATTTATTGCGGGCAAACAATGAATTGGTATTTGTGTATAAAAAAATGTCCTACCCACAACATAGTCCAAGGGGTAAACATTTGTACTAGATACAAGTGCCAGTACGATATTAGTACTGTTGAGATTAATTTAAATATTAAATATAGTAGTTGAACCCATTTCAAAGGTAATTCGAATTGGATTGAAAATCTAAAATATTACACTGCATATACTGCAGGGGTATAATATGTATGTGAGTAAATGTTAAACAAACAAGCATCGTAGAAATTTTGCTAAAATAGAGTATTTGAAAAATTCTTTATGAAATCGCCTTTAAAACTTAGCATGCAGTTGTTACAAAGACTTAAAATTAAAAATGTGTTTGATAATAATTTAAGGCCACCATAGCTTCAGTGTCTATAGAGCCATCAAATATGATGTATCTGTTGGTCGCCAATGATTTGGCGTATATGAGTGAAGTCACTAATTGTTAAGTGTTTGCGAAAATAAATTTGTCAATTTTTACATGTGAACTAATCGTGAACTAAAAGTGAACTAATCCCCAGTTTGGTGTCGTGTTGATAGTTAAAAGTTGACACCTTTTTCAAATTTTATAAATTAAGACTGATGAGGTACAATATAACTATATTTTCATCATTTATTTGCAGGGACGCAAAATAATGGTCAGGATGGGCGAACTGATAAGCAATCAACAACGGTGGAAAACCAGAAAATAATACAAAACTAACGTGAACTATTATTATTACATTAGAAAGTAGTTTTCAATTTATTATACAACCTTTTTAGTCATTAACTGCCATATTCTTATAACTTCCGGTACTGATTTAAAGAAAATACGAAGTTAAGAAACTCTAATATTGTCAAGTCATTTAAATAATCATAACTGTAATTTAAAAGTATTTTAATGGTTTTATGAGACAGTCCTGCAATTTTTGTATCGAAGCTTGGAAATTTCCGTTGTTTACGCTAGCCGACCGTATAAAAGCAGAAACGGTTCGTTGCTTCGGGCACTTTGAGTGTTCGGCGTTCGAGTTGGCAGGACCTAAAGGATAAGTAGTAACCATGATAATAAGTGCTTGTGTTCGTAACAGTTATCAGTTTTATATTTTGAGTAATTATAATTATATATAGATTGTGACGCTGCTGTGGTAACCTCAATAAATATAAATAAATACGATACATCCGGCACAATACCGGTTGTAGAAAACGACAGTTGTTGATGTTAAAAATAAATAATTTTGTTAATATTAGATGATGGAAGAAAGAAAATAAACTGTTATTTTAATGCTGTGATGTGTTTCTATGTTTTCCCTAAATATTAAGTGCATATGTAAAACCTAGTCTTAACATATGGGTGATTTTCTTTGAAGTGAATAGTTGCCCACCCCGGCTTGCCGATATCTTTTGTTATTAATGCAAAGCAAAATAGTTTCAAACTGGATAGGCGTTACGTTTGCTGATGGTACAAGATTTACCACTTTAACTTTTCCCTGACTGACTTTCCAAGAGAAAGCGTATGTGTTTACTGGCACTACTGTTAGTGTACAGAGATGAACTATTCATATCAATTCAATTCAATTCAATACATTTATTCATACTATAGATTCACAGGGAACACTTAGTCAAGTCAAATAGAAACACATTAAAACACAAAATAAAAACTCAAAATAGGTATACAGATTAAATACAATCATGGCTGCAATAGCATTGTCAAAAATGTAAAATAAGATAAACTACAATAAAAATAAAATTGTCAAATTTCAAATTTAAATGTCTATGCACATTAATCAATTTCATTGAATGTAAAAATATTTTTATCAGCAAAAGCTTCGTCCAATCGATAATGGCTTTTATCTATTAATCTGTTTTTGATAAAACATTTAAATTTAATAGCAGACATAGACCTTACATTAATTGGTAACATATATATAATTTTATTGAATTGCAAATGAAACTTTTTGAAATTTTAGTTAGCCTCGTTTTTGGGACAACTACGTTATTTTAAGTCTTGTATTGTAATCAGTACCATCCTTTACACACTTAAAATTATGTAAATTGTTTCTAGCATAAAGTAAAGTAAATTCTGATAGATGTATTCTCCAACCAAACTAGTACCTAGAATGTCCAATTGCGATTATCTAATACTGTAGTGTGTGTACGGGATGTTTTTCTTAAAGAAACAACGTGTTACCTCTGTGTTACAGTGTAACTCGATGGGAAAATGAACTCCCAACGAGTCACAATCTGGTATGAGTCATACTCATACCAGATTGTGACTCATACCAGATTGTGACTCTCAGAATTTACTTTACTTTATGCTAGAAACAATTTACATAATTTTAAGTGTGTAAAGGATGGACATGATTACAATACAAGACATAAAAATAACGTAGTTGTCCCAAAAACGAGGCTAACTAAAATTTCAAAAAGTTTCATTTGCAATTCAATAAAATTATATAATATGTTACCAATTAATGTAAGGTCTATGTCTGCTATTAAATTTAAATGTTTTATCAAAAACAGATTAATAGATAAAAGCCATTATCGATTGGACGAAGCTTTTGCTGATAAAAATATTTTTACATTCAATGAAATTGATTAATGTGCATAGACATTTAAAATTTGAAATTTGACAATTTTATTTTTATTGTAGTTTATCTTATTTTACATTTTTGACAATGCTATTGCAGCCATGATTGTATTTAATCTGTATACCTATTTTGAGTTTTTATTTTGTGTTTTAATGTGTTTCTATTTGACTTGACTAAGTGTTCCCTGTGAATCTATAGTATGAATAAATGAATTGAATTGAATTGAATTGAATTGAATAGTTCATCTCTGTACACTAACAGTAGTGCCAGTAAACACATCGCTTTCTCTTGGAAAGTCAGTCAGGGAAAAGTTAAAGTGGTAAATCTTGTACCATCAGCAAACGTAACGCCTATCCAGTTTGAAACTATTTTGCTTTGCATTAAAAACAAAAGATATCGGGCAAGCCGGGGTGGGCAACTATTCACTTCAAAGAAAATCACCCTATGTTAAGACTAGGTTTTACATATGCACTTAATATTTAGGGAAAACATAGAAACACATCACAGCATTAAAATAACAGTTTATTTTCTTTCTTCCAACATCAAATATTAACAAAATAATTTATTTTTAACATCAACAACTGTCGTTTTCTACAACCGGTATTGTGCCGGATGTATCGTATTTATTTTATATTTATTGAGGTTACCACAGCAGCGTCACAATCTATATATAATTATAATTACTCAAAATATAAAACTGATAACTGTTACGAACACAAGCACTTATTATCATGGTTACTACTTATCCTTTAGGTCCTGCCAACTCGAACGCCGAACACAAAGTGCCCGAAGCAACGAACCGTTTCTGCTTTTATACGGTCGGCTAGCGTAAACAACGGAAATTTCCAAGCTTCGATACAAAAATTGCAGGACTGTCTCATAAAACCATTAAAATACTTTTAAATTACAGTTATGATTATTAAAATGACTTGACAATATTTAGAGTTTCTTAACTTCGTATTTTCTTTAAATCAGTACCGGAAGTTATTAAGAATATGGCAGTTAATGACTAAAAAGGTTGAATAATAAATTGAAAACTACTTTCTAATGTAAATAATAATAGTTCACGTAGTTTTGTAATTATTTTCTGGTTTTCCACCGTTGTTGATTGCTTATCAGTTCGCCCATCCTGACCATTATTTGCGTCCCTGCAAATAAATGATGAAAATATAGTTATATTGTACCTCATCAGTCTTAATTTATAAAATTTGAAAAAGGTGTCAACTTTTAACTATCAACACGACACCAAACTGGGGATAAGTTCACTTTTAGTTCACGATTAGTTCACATGTAAAAATTGACAAATTTATTTTCGCAAACACTTAACAATTAGTGACTTCACTCATATACGCCAAATCATTGGCGACCAACAGATACATCATATTTGATGGCTCTATAGACACTGAAGCTATGGTGGCCTTAAATTATTATCAAACACATTTTTAATTTATAAGTCTTTGTAACAACTGCTGCTAAGTTTAAAGGCGATTTCATAAAGAATTTTTCAAATACCTCTATTTTAGCAAAATTTCTACGATGCTTGTTTGTTTAACATTTACTCACATACATAATATACCCAGCAGTATATGCAGTGTAATATTTAGATTTTCAATCCAATTCGAATTACCTTTGAAATGGGTTCAACTACTATATTTAATATTTAAATTAATCTCAACAGTACTATATCGTACTGGCACATGTATCTAGTACAAATGTTTACCCCTTGGACTATGTTGTGGGTAGGACATTTTTTTATACACAAATACCAATTCATTGTTTGCCCGCAATAAATGATATGTCTATGTCTCAATAAAATAAACAGACATCAAATTTTGGCAGCCTAATAGACACCACATCTATGGTGGCGCAACAGACACTTAATTCTCGGCGGCCCAACAGAAACCATTTTATCTATGGTAACCCAACAGACACCAATTAATTTGCACCACAACAGACACCAAATTCTTGGCGGCCCAACAGACACCATATTATCTATGGCGGCCCAACAGACACCATATCTATGACAGCCCGAAGGATACCATATCTGTGGTGGCCCAACAGACACCAAGTAATTTGTACCCCAACAGGCATCAAATTATTGGCGGCCCAACAGACACCATATTATCTATGGCGGCCCAACAGACACCCTATCTATGGCAGCTCGAAGGATACCATATCTGTGGTGGCCCAACAGATGCCAAGTAATTTGCACCCCAACAAGCATCAAATTATTGGCGGCCCAACAAACACCAAATTCTTGGTGGCCCAACAGACAACATAAAGTACCCTGACGTTTAAACATTCAACATCTCCTAGATATGCCATTATTTCATAAGCAGTACTGATTTTTCGTTGAATTGCATCTCAAACCCTTTTAATTCGGCTTCTGAACTCTAATACTTAATTTCATACTTTGTAAAAAACTGGTTCCTCTTACTGACTCCTTTCCTAACATATACGCCATGTTACTCAAGAACGCCTGTACCTCCACAGGCAACACAAGTGTCCGTAGTAAAACTAACTTTATAAATATTCAATACCATCTGCTATCAGGAGACTATAAAAACACAATATTCACATAATAACCAGTCGTTAACTTTAGTGTTACTCAAACTACTGTAATAGAAAACATAACGGGAAAATATTTCAAAATTATTCCGAGCAGTGCTTACTGCTTAATCCTTTTAACTTACTTATCCATTTGCGCAATCGATTCGTGTACCCTCAACCAAGTTCCCCCAGAGGTGGAAAAATATTAAGACCTTAAAGTATCGAAATTTCAACACAGTTTATTGAACTGGTCCACAATTATCACATTATAAACTAGCTTTTTTGTCGCGGCTTCGCACGCTCTATCCAAGTAGCCTAAGTACGTGCCCGGGATACCGTTTACTTCCCTGCCAAATTTCATCAAGATTCGTTAAGTCGGGAACGGGATAAAAAGTATCCTATGTCCGTTTCCTAGTTTTAAACTACCACCTCACCAATTTTCAGCCAAATCGGTTCAGCCGTTCTCGAGTTATAAATAGTGTAACTAACACGAGTTTCTTTTATATGTACTTATTATAAATCAGCACTTTATAGCATTTACCTCGATAGCCTTTAGCCTGTAATATTTTAAGCCTGCTTTCAAGAACAAAAGGAAAAATGATCACATTCGAAACTACCATCGCATCGGACCTATTGTCAATATTTACAAATATTTATTTTTTATTTTTGCAAACATTTTCAAAACAATCTTAACGCTCTTATAAAAAGAGTAACGTACTTTCTTAATAACAAAATGTGTAAATTAAAAACAAATCCCTAATTATGTTTGATTTATTTGCACCAAGTTGTCAGAACCCTCAACGCGAGAACGCCCATTTGCTTAGTTGTCTGTATGGAAATGACGAAGACGTTTGACTATGTGGATCACCAAATTGTGCTCAACAAACTTTTCTATTTCGGCATTAGAAGAAATCTAATCAACGGATAAAAATGAAGACTCGCCGTTTAAACGTTTAGTTCAGATAGTGACTTCACCAATAGAGAGCTGGGATCTTATTTCCGTTTATATATTCATATCTTTTGTAATTTTATTTAGACCAATGATCGATGTATTCATACAATAAATAAATTAAACATCACTCAAAATTATCTAAAAATCTTCCTTATTAAGAAATCATATAGAAGCTTACTCTGTTTTGATAACTAATAAATGACAAATAAATCAGTGTATTAAACCAGCCTATGTTGTGGTCCCCAAGGTTTATCCTAATTTGTGGTCCGACGATCTACTAATTTAAGTCTTAAACCTTTTCCAATAAACATTCTCATTATTATTAGTACATTTCGAATAAAAAAAAAACCGACGTAGGTCCTCCAACCCTTGCGTTTTCTTACCGCGATCTAGAGATGTTGGACTTTTACAAGCGACATTATTTTTATAAAATGGAACGACATTCATTGAGATGAGACCCAGTTAGTTCATCGCTCACTCATTCTCAACCATAATTCTAAACTATTTTTTTTTTATTACGCTATGATAACCTTCTTAATGTTAAGCTTTTTGTTATAAAAACTTAATAACCTGCCGACATCCATGATGGAAACACGACTGTTGATCGGTATTATCATCATTGTTCTTTGCTGAGCGGGAATCATTATTCTAATTTTGGGTCGTGATTCGATATATTTTGTATATAATTTAATACATTAGGTAAAACCTAATAAGATATTTACAAGAAATACTACAGAAATCACGATTAGCTCTAGTTATTAAACTTTGAATTTAAAAACGGCACTTTCCGAACCTTAATCGCTAAGAACCTTTGATTTTATTTACTTACTGCATTTATAGATCATACTAGGCATTTAATCTCAATGGTTTGTGTTAAGATGCACACTGTTATTAACTGTTATTGCATGGCTCGTTTCAATTTAACTTAACTGTCGCTCTATCGCACATCTCAAGCACTGAATAAAATCATACCTTACCAATTTGCAACGATTTACAAAGATCAGTTTGCCATGCCTACCTCAACATCTTCACTGACATAATATATTAACGATCTTCTATTAACTATAGAATACCTTTATACTATTTACATCAATTAATAGAACTCCTCTAATTTTGTGTATAAATGTTCTGACTTACGAAAGCTAAATTAATGACGCCCACAATCAAGCGATTAATTGCCTGGATACCTTCTTGTTTGTAAATTTAAAGTGAACCAAAATAATGCACTTTTCACAACATTGTTATGTACAACTTTATACGAAAATTCGACGAATAGGAGTTTTCAAGTTTACTTTAAATAGGCTCTATATACCCAATAAAACTTTTAAATCCATCATAGTTATCAATGCTCCAGTTATAGTTCAAAAATTAAATCATGATAAATATCCCGTTGTAAATAATCTATATTTCAAGTTTACATGCACGCTGTTTAAAGTTCTTAGGCATTTTGTGTAATATATAATCAAAATTACGTTACATCTTTATTTACAAAAAATGTACACATTCACAAACGAAACCTAAGAAAAGCACGTAATATACACCTACAGAAAGCTAGGACAAACTATGGCATGAAAAATATAATGTTTGAAGGAGTACGTTTATATAATAGCCAACCTAAAAATATTAAAGACCAAAAACTCAACTCAATTTAAAACTCGCCTTAAATGCCACATTTTTCAAAGTATCCCCTAAAAATAAAAGTTGTCCATATAGTATTGCACATTTTATAATCCACAATTTGTATCAGTGTGCGCGCGCCTCTACTTTGTCTTTGTTTTGCTCTGTACAGTATTTTTGTTATCTACCAACATTGTATTAAAAATTTGCTCATATCGAACTACTAATAATGGATTATAAGCCTATTTTGTTTCTCACCAGTGATTACTCAAAATAAAGATTTTAAACCTTTTCTCAGGGCAACTGCAAGGATAACGAGATAATGTTTAGAGCGCAAAAACGTACATCAGAACAGTAAAAAAAGTTACGTGTTTAAGCGTCCTGTAAGGTCTAAAGGAAATAGAGCATTTGATATTTTACTACAAGGTTGAACAAGCATTGAAAACTTAAAACTTCTGTTTTTTTTTTAAATATTGTTCTGTACCATCACTTTTTTTTTAATAGCCGACTAACTAAGACAGGCTCTTACAGAAATATACGCAGAGCAGGCGTAACGTAAGCCGCCTATGCTCAATTGAGGGACACATAGTTTCACATCTTAAAATAAAATTACGGCGTACCCTCAAATTATTGAAAAATATATTACTCTAGTTAAACCTAGTGGGTTTTCAAGCTAAACTATATCATACCATTTTTTGTTTATTCGACTGTTGTATGCCCAACCAAAATTTGATCCTTGTTTGTTATTTATTTAGAATAATGTTTATTTAAGTTGTATTGTACTTTTAGTTTGAACGAGTCGGGATAATTTTAATTCCTTTTCTGATTCATATTGTTAACTCTATTTATTATTATATTTTTGCACATTAAAGCCTGTCAGCTGGTATGTCATTGCACGAGACATTTTAAAATTAGTCTGCAAATAAAAGATTTTACCTTGATTTGGTTTCTATTTTAACTGTACCTACCCTTTGTTACTGCAAAACCAACCCAAATTTACCTATAGTTACGTCAAACTATTACAATAACATTAGCTTTTACAAAAGCGCAATATTTTTACAGTAAAATGGTTTGATCTTGCCTGCATTTTCCGGAATGGCACATACTGTACTCGTAGTAGCATCCTCTGCACTGTTGCTGTTCTGCTCCCCGGATAAAACTGATGGTGCTGAAGTCACGGAAATTCACAGTTTTGCATCTTTCTCCTCTCAAAGCGCATCCACTTCGAATGACTCAGACGGGGCGGCGGCACGTGGTCGTTTCGAGATCCCACTTCTGAAATTGTTAAGACTAGGTTTTAGATATGCACTTAATATTTAGGGAAAACATAGAAACACATCACAGCATTAAAATAACAGTTTATTTTCTTTCTTCCAACATCAAATATTAACAAAATAATTTATTTTTAACATCAACAACTGTCGTTTTCTACAACCGGTATTGTGCCGGATGTATCGTATTTATTTTATATTTATTGAGGTTACCACAGCAGCGTCACAATCTATATATAATTATAATTACTTAAAATATAAAACTGATAACTGTTACGAACACAAGCACTTATTATCATGGTTACTACTTATCCTTTAGGTCCTGCCAACTCGAACGCCGAACACAAAGTGCCCGAAGCAACGAACCGTTTCTGCTTTTATACGGTCGGCTAGCGTAAACAACGGAAATTTCCAAGCTTCGATACAAAAATTGCAGGACTGTCTCATAAAACCATTAAAATACTTTTAAATTACAGTTATGATTATTAAAATGACTTGACAATATTTAGAGTTTCTTAACTTCGTATTTTCTTTAAATCAGTACCGGAAGTTATTAAGAATATGGCAGTTAATGACTAAAAAGGTTGAATAATAAATTGAAAACTACTTTCTAATGTAAATAATAATAGTTCACGTAGTTTTGTAATTATTTTCTGGTTTTCCACCGTTGATTGCTTATCACCTAGTGGTGGTAAGGCGCAATTTTTGCTGACTATACCTACCTAATAGTAAAAAAGTAGTAGTAAAAAATACTATTTGACTCAAGGTAATTACTACCTTTCCATTTTTTATAAAAGACAGTTAGCAATTTCGCTATCTTTTTATTTTAATATAACAGCCAAAAACTTGGCTATAAAAAATGCTTCTTTTGAGCATTGCAATGATTTAAAAAACAAGACCTTGGAAGTTGTTCCAAGCCATTTAAATTAGAAATAAAGACAATAGAGGAAGTCTCTAGCCCTAAACAGTCAAATATTATTATTTACAATAAAAAACAAAGAAAACCAGATTGTAAAATCAAGGCAAAGTTTACTAACCTGGTGCACCAAAATATTCAAGGATTGAGATGTAAATTATTAGAATTAGAATTGTACATGAACTCATTTGATATTGACATCATCTGCTTAAGGCCTAGATAGAGGTGAATCGGCGTAAATTGGGTAAAGTTAAATCCGTTTTTCTTCTTATTCTTTATAGAAAAAGGTTTGAAAAAAATATATGATAATCTATGCTATACAAGGCATTTTACCTTTAAGCCGAAAATTTGAAATTCCAATTTTAAGTATCTGAAATAATAGTGCAAAGTACCATCCATTTTTTCCGTTAAAACTCTTTTTCTCCTAAACTATCAATCACAAGATTTATTTAAAGTTATCACCATGTAGAATAAAAAGTTACGGAGACTCTCTTCCGCCCACTTTTTCAAATAAATTATCTAATAATTTTTAACGAATTTTTTACGTAATCGATACAACGTTACTCGTGAGCCGCCCCTCTGCCGGCCCTACAATCAGTGCGGGACGAGACGTTGTGCTGAACGGACCTGTGCTACTTTTAACAGCAATATTATTTTTCGTGGCGGAACCAACATGAAATTTATTTATTTGACGATTTTTAGTATACAGCGGGTTTATTTGTTAGTTTTTTGTAGGGTAAATGTTTAGTAAGGGGTGATTATAGTTTTGTATAGGTATTATAATTATTATTCCTCTGTGGCGTGTTGGGCGACGGTCCGCCTGCGGCGCAGGAGGTTGCGGGTTCGATTCCCGCCTCGGGACAAATATGTCTACGATCTGCAGATATTTGTTCAGGGCGTTCTGGGCGTTTTCTATGTAAAATAAAAAAATATCTATCTATGTCGTGTACTGTTTTATGTATATCAGTTATCTTGTACCCATAACACAAGCCCTGCTTAGCTTGGGGCTAGATAATGATGTGTGGATTGTCCAACATTATTTATTTATTTATTATTTTAAATAATTATGTGTGCAAAAATAGGTAAAATAAAATGAATCGTAAAAAACGTTATTGAAAATAAAATACACGATGAGAATACAAAGAAATGGTAAGTAGGTACTACCAATATTTTATTAATTGTCTCTGTACCTAAAGGACTCAACTCACTGGTCGTTGCACAATTGTTTAGGTATCTATGTACTTATATTTTTCTTTTTTCGGTGCAATTCATAATCATCATCATCATCAGCCTATATGAGTCCACCGCTGGACATCGGCCTATAGCGCCCTGTCTTCTTGCCGCATCCAGCATCTGCCTGCAGTATTTTGCAGATCGTCATCTGTAAAAAAACAATAAATAATATTTTGTTCATATAAAAACGGTTTTTTTAGAAATGAGTCGATGAGCACTGTCGTGTATTATTTTTATACTAAATAAATACTTATTTTACGTATTAAGATTAGATTATATTGGTTTTTGTATTGAATTACTTGAAAATTGGGGTGGTCGGAAATCGGAAGTTGAAGATCACCAAAAATTTACATCTCGGCCGGGAGGAGAGTAAGTACGAATATACACAGAATACTTTTGTCTCATTTTGTTATTTATCTCGATGTTATTAGAGTATATTTGTATCGTAGCTAATGTCGACCGAAATAATCTAAGTTTTCGTTTTCGGCCCCCATTTTACCGTGTTATTCATAGGAAATTTGGTCATCTGTTTGGCCGTGGTCGAGAACGGCCACCATGTTTAGAATTATGGTTTCGTTTTCATTCAACTTTAATTTCTTCGAAGAAATGAGGTGGCCGGAATAGGAAAGGCCTTTAAACCCCATTTCGTTTTCGGCCAATTCGTATAAGATAAGATATTCTCAGTAGAAATCAAACATTTTTGTAATGGACAAGAATAATTACCTTCGAAAAATATCAAATTAAGCCAAAAGACAAAGCCATCGCTTTGTCTTTTGGCTTAATTTGATATTTTTAGCTTAGCGGTTTTGAGGAAAATGTTATCGATCACATCCCGTATCCTAGAATAGACCCACCAAGCTCGCGTAACATGCCTGTGTAGTTTTCCCGCAATAAAGAACGGAATCAAAGAGGATCTGTACCTCCCGTACAACGAGGAATTCTCCTTAGAGATGCGCATTTTATACCACTCCAATGACAAGAGTGATATAGATATATAGATAAACTTTTTGATCTAAAGATATATATATCACTCATTTAGCTCTTTAGCTCATTTAGCTCAGTAGATTAATGATGTTGTCTTGTTGAGTTGCTCATGCTCAAGCTCATGAGCACGAGATAAAAAAGAAAATATAATGTCTCCGTTCAACTGAGCTAGGTGGCGCTAGAGTGACAGATAAAAATAACTTGCGTACACTGTATTATGTTCTTTAAAAAAATAAACAAACGAAATAAAAAATACTTATCCGTTAACAATAATACTGAACACGATTACTTCTAAAATAATAACATTCAAACAGTTTGCATAATTATTACAGGCCTGAACTTAGTCTTGCTATCTTTCTCTTTTTTTCATGTTGTATCTGACATCGTACATTTCGCTCCATCAAATCACTCGCCTTGCTCAGTCGTCTTCGCTCTCACTCATTCGCTCATTTCGCTCAGCACTGATAAGGTTCGAAAAAGAATCAATGAGGTAAATGAGCGAAAGATATAGTTGAATCTAAGGTGAGCGAGAGATAGATTCACTCAATTGATAATGTGGATCTTGGTTCTTCTGCAGAGGAGCCTGGGCACCAAGACTTTCTGTAGCGCTGAACTGCATCGGCGCGTGTTCTGGGCTCGTATGTTGGTTCCATTGCTTCTGGTGTAAGTGTCCCTTACAATGCATCCCTGGTACTTAAATCTATTCACTAACTTGAAAATTGAGTAGTGGACTACAATGTCCTCGCGTCGTTGTCGAAGGTTTATATCACGCCTTATTAGGATGTACCTACTCAGTTACTTTTTTAATCTTGAGGTCCACAGTCGCCTTTTCCAAACATCGACATGATATGTAAAGTCAAATAATGAATTTTATAAAAAAAAACTACAATAATATATGTCACAACTTTTCTGATCATGAAAACTTTGTAAGTATTTTATTCCATGAAACCTTTTAAGTTAGCGGTCGAAATCGTGTTCAGGTCCGTAGGAATTTTGTGGTCGAAAACTGAAATTTTACTAATATCCGATTGTTTATTGTTTTATAAAAATAACTTTACAGCATAACTATAAAACTCTTTATGTATTTAAAACTCAGATATCATACTACCGATTAGTATCATTTCGAACAAGGCTGACCAGTTGGAAATATTTTTTTTGAGGCCTTAAAGTCAGAACTTCGCTAAATGGTCGGAATCTAGTGCAACACTACAATTGACTCTAATCCACTTAAATTTCTCTTCCTATTTAACGATACGCCACTATGGAAGAAGGGAAGAAAGGTTGAATAAAGCTACAAAATAGGCAGTGGTAGGTGGTTATTCTCTTTATCCCCACTGAATAGGGAAAAGGAAATATCATCGGTATTATAATAATAAATGTTGTTTTAAAAAACTATAAACCGACTTCAATTTACTTGCTACAACGAAAATATATCATTAAGACTATCTTCCGCGCTCAATCACAACTGCGGCACTTACTACGCTCTCCGAAGGATAGAATACCACTGCACGTCCCCGGAGTAAACTTGATCCCATGTGACTGTGGTAAATGTTATATAGGGGAGACGAAGAGGAACATATCCACCAGGCTCTCGGAACATATACGCGCTGTGAAAAATGTTGACACCAATTAGCTCGGCGGTGGTAGAACACTGTATTGAGGAAGGGCCATCTCATTACGTACGTTTCGACAAAGCCCGTTTCTTGTCTAGGGAAAAATTCTTAGTTCCCCGCAAGATACGCCAGGCGATAGAGATAGATAGATGGCCTAACTTCAACAAAGATAGAGGTTGGAACCTACCACCCGCCTGGAAGCCGTGTCTCCATGGGAAGTCGAACAACCGTATGAGTTTAGAGCCGGGTGTAGATACTGTTAGTTCCGCATGTACTTAGAAGACACCAACACCCGACACAGTAGATGACTCACACGCCCTGCAGCATCTACAAGCGGCGCACGCCCCACTACCCCCGCCCCCGGCGGGCACGTCACGCGTTCATCGCGCGCTCGCGCGCAGTGCTTGAAGGGATGCGGAACGCGCGCGTCTAGAACCGCATTCGCCCTGAAGATGTCCCTCGTTAAGGGATGAAACGTTGGTGTTCTTCCAAGTTCCAACACAAATAAGGTTCTTAGCTAACCCGCTTACATCCGTAATGAATTCGTCAAACTACGATAGTTTTTATTTTTAACATTGTCATTGTCTTGAACTAGGATCTTCCTGAGCACTTTTTTTCTGTCACCAGTAACTTGTTTTCAATTTTCTGGCTGAGTGTCCAGGCTTCACACTATTATCAAGATCGGGTGAATGATCGTTTTGTTAATGCGGATCTTGGTTCTTCGGCAGAGGAGCCTGGGCACCAAGACTTTGTGTAGCGCTGCACTGCATCGGTGCGTGTTCTGGGTTGTATGTAGCTCTAGCTCTGGTAGGTATGTTGGTTCCATTACTACTGGTGTTAGTGTCCCTTACAAGGCATCCCAGTTACTTAAATCTATTCACTCCCTTGAAAATTGAGTAGCGGACTTCGATGTCCTCGCGTCGTTGTCGAAGTTTTATATCACGCCGCATAAGGATGTACCTACAATTTTTTTTATCTTGAGGTCCATACTCGCCTCCTCCAAACATCGACATGATTTGTAAAATCTAATAATGAATATTACAAAAAAAAATAGTTTACAATTAACTTTTCTGAAAAAAGCATGAAAACTTAGCATTTTATTCCATGAAAACCTTTTAAGTAAGCAGTAGAAATCGTGTTCAATGAATAAAACTTCAGTTTTCGACCACAAAATTCCTAGGTCCGTAGGAATTTTGTGGTCGAAAACTGAAGTTTCCGATTGTTTATTTTTTTATAAAAATAACTTTATAGCATAACTATAAAACTCTTTATGTATTTAAAACTCAGATATCTAGACTACCGATTAGTATCGTTTCGAACAAGGCTGACCAGTTGGTTTTTTTTTTGAGAACTTTAAGTCTTCGCTAAATGGTCGGAATCTAGTGCAATGACCTACAATTGACTCTAATCCACTTAAATTTTTCTTCCTATGCAACAATACGCCACTAGAGAGGGGTGCAATAAAAAAGGGGGGCAGTTGATGTTTTTAACAGTAGGTAGGTACCTAATGTACCTATGTGCCTACTTCAATTATTAATTTACTTACTTTTTACTAGTTTTGGGTATGGTAGGTACTATTCGAGACAGAGCTATGATCTATTTGTCATAAAGCTGCAAATTATGTCAACACATTCCAATAACATAAATTAAAGTTCACATGCTTGGAGTCGAGATAAAGAGATATAATGAGACAATATTTATTGAAGAAAGAATCTTAAAATCATCAAGTACTTCCTTTATGTTATGTCCAAAAATAACAAGAAAGTTAATTTGAGAGTAAGTACTGCGGATTTGTTTATCATTTGTGCAGGGTTTAAAAAAATCGAATATAGCTATAAAAAAAGAATCATGAAAATCGGACCACCCAGTCAAAAAATCTGAGGTAACAAACATATTGAGAACCTACTCCTTTTTTTGAGTCGGTTAATAAATGTAATAAACAATCTGTAGAGGCCATGCGGTGGCGGCGGCGCGGCGACGGCAGCGCGCGGCTATAGCTACTAGTACTTATTCTGTGGCGGTATCTGTTGTAATGTGTGCAACATACTTATACTTATGTTGGTGCGCGCTGCGTGATATAATTCAGATGTGGTGCGGGGAATTTTCATTGGTAACGTCCATTCGAGCAAGGTCATTGGCATAGATCGCGCTCTTAACAGAACACTGGCTGAAAACCTATGAGCTCATGTTTAACTTCGGTAACCACCAGGTTGGTAGTTCCTTTTGCAGATCACATGCTATTCGTGGAGGCTCTCTAATATTACTAAATAAACTCATAAAGTTCAAAGAACGTAAAGACATAATAAACTTATCCGTTGAAAGCCACATCGAAGTAGCATGTGTTGAGCTGGAGCAAAGTATTGTAGTAAGCGTATACAGCCCACCATCCGCCTCCTTTGAAATATTTGAGAGAATCATGGATGATATCTTGTATAAAATATCAAAATCACATAAAAATGTCTTGGTATGTGGAGACTTTAATATTGATCTTTTAGAAGTCTACTCCCTCAGTAGTAGATTAACTAATTTATTTAATTGTTATAATTTAAGGCCAATATTTATGGAACCAACTAGAATAACTGAAACCTCAGAAAAATGTATAGATAATATATTTGTTTGTCAAAATAAAAAAGTATTAAGTAAAAAAATTATAAGCAATTTAAAATCAGACCACTTGGGTCAATTAATTAAACTAGAAATACAAATTAAAAACTATAATTGTAAACAAAAAATTAAATATACACCTGTGACCACAAGTCGATTTGAACGGTTGAAATTGGATTGGGATTCTAAACCATCACCTGATTACTCACTTAGCAACCCAAATGAGTCGTATTGTAGATTTTTTAATAAATTCACCAATGCGTTCAATTCAATATTCACACCCAAGTCGAGGATGGTCTCAGAAAAACTTAACTTTAGTGAGTGGGCAACAGTGGGTATACATAAAAGTACAGTAACTTTGTATGAACTATATAGTGAAAAACAATATAATTTTAACAAGGACTTCAAAGAAAAAGTAAAAAATTACTCAAAAATGTTTAGAAAAGTTTGTCAAATAGCAAAATCAAATTATATTAGCTCCAAAATTAGAAACAGTGAAAATGTAATAAAATCAACATGGAAAATAATAAATAGTGAGACTGGAAAGGTCAGTACTTACGATAATGATTACAATTTAAAGATTAACAGTTGCACAATCAAAAATGACATTGAAGTAGCCCAAGCTTTTGAAAACTTTTTACTGACATTCCATTCTCTACCACAAAGTCCCTAAACTCTTCTCAAGCAATTGCCGAGTCTTTACTGATAGCAAATGTACCTCAATGCGAAAATAAATTTAATTTCAACTACGTTAATAAAAAAGATATGAGTCTATTGATTGTGGTGTATTTTCTGATCTAATGAAATGTAGTAAAATAATCCCACTGTTTAAATCAGGTAGTAGGTCTGACCCCACTAACTTTAGACCAATATCAGTACTGCCAACATTCAGCAAAGTTTTTGAAAAACTTATTTTACATCAATTGCTCAGTTATTTCAATCACAATGACCTGCTTCATGGTAAGCAATTCGGGTTTACTCGCGGCAGGTCAACTACTGATGCCGGTATAGAGTTAGTATCGCATATTTTTGATGCTTGGGAAAATTCGCAAGATGCCTTGGGCATTTTTTGCGACTTGTCTAAAGCATTCGATTGCGTACACCATGAAACATTAATCAGGAAACCACATCATTATGGAATAAGGAACACCTCCTTGGATCTTCTCACATCTTATTTGAGTGATAGGATACAAAGAGTTGACATAAATGGGAAACGGTCTTCGGGGTCTGTAGTTACAATGGGTGTACCGCAGGGATCTATCCTCGGTCCTTTCCTATTTTTAGTTTATATTAACGACCTGCCTCATCTTGTCAAGAATAATCACGAGATTGTATTGTTTGCTGATGATACTTCATTAATTTTTAAAATGAAACGACAAAACACTAATTTCGACGATGTAAACAATGCAATCTCAAAGGTAGTTCATTGGTTTAGTGTCAACAATCTTTTGCTTAACGGAACCAAAACGAAATGTATTAGATTTACTCTACCTAATGTTAAACAAGTTAAGGCTGATGTAAACGTAAATGGAGAAACGTTAGAAATTATAGAAAGTACCGTATTCTTAGGAATCACCTTAGATAATAAACTTCAATGGGGCCCACACATAGATAAGCTATCGAAGAGACTTAGTTCTGCAGCATATGCAGTCAAAAAAATCCGTTATCTCACAGACGTGGACACATCTAGACTAGTTTATTTCAGCTACTTCCATAGTATTATGTCTTATGGTATACTGCTTTCAAAGTCAAAGTCAAAGTCAAATCGTTTATTTCTTTAGACTTACAAAATAAGTACATAGACAAGTCAAATTTTTACTATATAAACAGCTTGATAAATAGTTATTACTATCAACAAGAAATAAGGTGCAATTGACTTTAATGCACTTCAATTTAGACTCTTTGGGGGAACGCTGCAGATATTAACACCATATTTGTGCTGCAGAAGCGGGCTGTTCGTGCCATCTATAAAATGGGTCCCAGAGAATCCCTACGTGATAAATTCAAAGAAATAAATATAATGACAGTACCAAGTCAATATATATATGAAAACTTGTTGTATACTCATAAAAATATCAATAGTTTCCCAAAAAATAGCGATATACATAATGTAAATACTAGAAATAAACATAAACTCGCTGTACCCACAACTAGGCTGCGTAAAATTAATATATCTTTTAAAGGGCAATGTATACGCTTCTACAACAAAACCCCTACTGAGCTGCAAAAATTATCAGTAAATAAATTCAAACAAACTGTCAAAACTTTACTATGCAAAAAGGCTTACTATAAAATATCAGATTATCTAGAGGATAAAAAAGCTTGGGACGGATTTTGCTCCAACTCGAAAAATAACAACTAACAGGCTAAAGGTTTCTTCGTCGTTTCTTTACTTTAGTCTACATACCGAAGCGATCGAAATCAAAAATACCACTTTATTTACGTGTCAGTGTATTTTTTAATATGATTTGACCTTTTCTAAGTGTACATTTATTGTATTTATGGAAATAAAGCATTTTTGAGTTTGAGTTTGAGTTTAATACCTATAGGTATACATATACCGACATATACCTACCGTCTCTAGCTTGCTATCTCGGGCAGGAATACTGGAATTTGGTTGAATGAATGAACGTCTTCTATTGAATTCTCAGTTAAGTTAGTGTAAGCTGTTGATTTTCCAATTAAATAAATAAATAAATAAAATAAATAAGTACCTACTGTTTTTTTATTAGAGTAGGTAAACGCCCGTTTGTTTAGCATAGTTAGTAGATCAACCTGCAACATCGGTTAAGGTAATATTATAAATTCGTATAAGTTTCGATGTGACCACGCATATATAGATGTGTGTTACCTTTTCACGACAAAACTACTGAACGGTTCAGGCTGAACTTTTTTATACAGCAGGGGAATTTTTATTCGTTACCGAAGCGAAAACGAAATAGCTAAGTAACAAGGAGTTATAATACCTATATGCAATAAAAAAAAACTTGAGAGGTGTCAAGGGACACCCGGATGGAACGAAGTTCCTTTCGATTAATTATTGATTAGGTATTATTATTTTTTATTATTTATTTTTTACAAAAAACCTGTATACACTCAACAAAAATAATCGTCGCGACACCACACTGTTCAATGCGAAATAGAAATGAAAATATCTGGCTAGCTTTCTATAAGAGAGAGAGATCCTGCTTTCAGGCAACTTCCGACCTAGGTACTTTCCGAGTATGAGTGTTGATATATTAAATAAATAATAAAAGTTTCACAGTTCCACGTCAATCATGGTAAATTATAATAGTTGTAGGTATCGTATCGTTCCTTGATGGCTTCGTCTGCCCCGGTGGCCACGATGTGTTGGTGGTCCGTGCCAGGGTCTGTTCCCACCAGCTCTGGTGTGTGGTCTCTGCTGAGGTTGTGGTCTCTGCTGAGGTTGTGGTCGGAGTCTTGGTCCCTGTCCTGCATGTACTGGCGGCGCGCGGCGGGCAGTCGGAACTCGGGGAAGGGCCCCGAGCCGAGGTTGATGAGGGCCACACCCTCTGCGCCCTCCTCTTGGATGAACCGCCGCGTGTCCCGGTGCCCGCTCTGCCGCCCGCTACGTCGCCCGCTGCGTCGCCCGCTCCGCCGCCCGCTGCGTCGCCCGCTCCGCCGCTTCTTACCCGTCGGCACCTGACAGAAAAACAGTAGATATAATTTATTTATTGCGAGATGTTAGTTAGTGCAGATCCCGTTCTCCCACTTAGAATCAGAATTAAAATTGTTTAGTAGGTACCTATACCGTGTCCATTTTGAATGAAGCATAAACGTAAACAAACCGCCCATACTTAACCTAAAATTCACTTTGTTGGCGCGTCCTTTTATACGTAATTCACATTACTTGTCGTTTTTAGATCCTCCCTTCAATAAAAATTGCTTACAATTATATCTGAAACTCGACGCCAAGCAAGTGAGATTTTGTTATTTGTGTCGTATTTTGTTGAAGGTGACATTAATTGGAAGGTTAGCCATCTCCAACCAAATGAATTATTGTGGTAGTGGCTACTGGTTCATAAGTTCGTTTAGTTTCATCAAAGTGGATTTGTTGCCTGTCTTCCGGACGCAAAGCAAGCTTTGTCGGATGACCGTCGGTTGCCAACTCGACCAACTATGCTGAGACGGACGCTTAGTGAATAATGCTTGTTTATTATCTTTATTGATGACGGTGTTTGGTTGGCCTAAGATGGAGCACGCTTTCCCAGAAGGAACTTATTTACTCTGAATTTGAAAACTGGATTGTACTCTAACAGGAAAATAGCCAGGTAGCTCAAACTTCTACCTACGTAGGTATCTCTGTTGAGCTCAGCACTTCAAATAAATTCTTATCTAACCAATAAAACTATAAGAGGTGTGTGGCGGGGCGACACGCACCGCGTACCTTTATAACCTTATATTTATATTTGAGGCTCGTCGTCCTCAGAGTGGACTGTGTCCCGTCCAGGGTGTGGTGGGTCGGCGCGGGGGGGTCCAGGGGGTGCGGGGGCGGGGGCAGGTCGCGGTCGAAGGTGAAGGGCACGTAGTGTCGCCGCGCGTCCTCCTCGTCTAGCAGGTAGCGCGCGCGCGGGGGGGGCGGCTCCTTGCTGAGGACCGGCGTGGGGCCCGAGAGGGGCCTCTCCGCGTCCATGGCGCGCCGGGCCCCCGTGGCCTGTTCCTGCGACACCGTGTAGTCGTAGTTTCCTTCCATCAGCTGCTTGCGAATGCTCTCTGCAAGCTTCAATACCTGGTCCGTGTGAGGTTCTAACGGTCCTGGAAAGATTGTTCAAAACAGATTATTAGGTACCTACGTAGGTATTATTGACGAATAGCTACGCGTGTTTTCCGAAATGAAAAGTAGCAAAGCTCAGTACCTTAATATGTTTTTTTAAGATTTATTTATTTATTTATTTATTGCATACCGTCCATTAAAAGTTGTTGTGTTATTAAAAATAGTTACTTACCTAGATTCTGAGCTCTTACCTACTATTGTTAGGGTACTAGGTGGTTTAATTATTATTGATTTAGAACTAGAGCTTTATGCCTAATTAATTTTATATAGGTATTTCTTATAAAGAATTTTTCCTTACATTTTCTCAAGTTCACAAATAAGGCTGATTTTGTGAAGAATTAGTTCAAAACCGTTTACGATTGGGGCCAAAATAACTTTTAATATTTTAGCAATTTTAATTTTAATGCGCCACATTATCGAACTATAGAACAAAAAAAATGAAATTCATTGTTATATTTAGCTGAGATAATAATTGGGTTTGTTTTATAAAAACCTGCAATTTTATGTTTTTCTCATGGAAGCCAATGTCAGAACTGGACCAAATTGAATAATAATAACCGGGAAGCACCAACTTTCAAATAAAAAGAATCATCAAAATCGGATCACCATCACCCATCAGTCAAAAGTTCTGAGGTATTTGATACCTCAGAACTTTTGACTGATGGGTGATACAGTAGAATTGAGAACATCCTTTTTTGAAGTCGGTAAAAAATAAAACAAGTTGAATTCCAAACGTTTATCTATTGATAAGTAGGTACCCTATTATATTCATTGATTTATTTTATTAAATGTCTTTACAATTTTCAAAATAAATATACATACCTACATACATAATAGATAAACAAAACGTCTTGTAAATTAATAACCACCTACGTCACTCTCGTTATGTAATTAATTCTCCTGCCGTAAAATATTTATTTATTTATTTATATATAGGTAGTATCTACTTTTAAACAATGTTTATAAAAAGCTGAATTCCTCTCGCTCAATTAACGGACACAGTTTTCGAAAGCCTAGAGGAAGTACCTCCCCCACTCCACGATGAATAAAAGGCTTAGAGGAATAACGAGGGCCATGTCTCCGCAACTGTCCATAAAATTGATTTGTGAATTCAAAACGTCTCGGCGGTGAAGTCGTTGCTGAAGCGGCCCCGACCGACAAATGCCGAGACTGTCCTACAATATAATAATAAAGTCGAAAGAGTGTGTCGTGGTCAAGATGGAGATAATTTGTCCGAAGACACCGCCAATACTATCAAATGTATCAGGTTGAAATGTACAAAGATATGGAACTGAGATAACATACAGGCCCCTTTTTATATCCAAAACGTGTACGATACGAAGCCGCCACCGCCGGCAGTAATCCTTAACAAATTGATCGTGTTTGAAACTCAAAGATGCTCCATTTCCTTTAAATAAATTAATGAACACTAAGAATAAGATACCTAGTCAAAGAGGCGTAGACACCTAAAACAGCGATATGTTATTGGTTTGATAATGTTGTTGAACACCACAACTAGTAGATTCACCACCATTCAACATATATCAATATGCTACTAGGCACCATTATTATGATCTACAAACGAAACCCTGTCAAAATGCTAGCATCCGCCTGCGACGCAGGAGGTTGCGGGTTCGATTCCCGCCTCGGGAGAAATGTGTGTACGATCTGCAGATATTTGTTCAGTGCGTTCTGGATTTTTTCCTAAGTACCTATACTAAAATATCTATCTATGTATTGTACCTATTATAATAAGTATATCAGTTATCTAGTACCCATAACACAAGCTCTGCTTAGCTCGGGGCTAGATAATGCTGTGTGAATTGACCAAAATTATTTTAAACAATTAAAAAAAACTGATTTCGTTTACTAAATGTGGTGTTATAACGTGTAGAACCAGATTAATATCAAATATAAATATGATTAGCGGCTTACTTTACCTACAAGCGGGGCTAGATTTGACTTCCCTGAATGCGCTATCGGAGGTATTCTGAGAGCCACAACATAAATTGGCAGTTAAACGTTTAGTAGATACGCAAACAGTTGTAAAAATGTTCACCTTTGCGATTTGGAACATTGGAGCCACTTGTCCTCGTCGTACAAAGTAGAGAATTAAAAGATTGCGGTGCCTCAGTCGGCGGGCTCAGGCTGAGCCGTAAAGTATGGAGATCCAGCGCGGGGCAGGTCGATAGCGGAGACAAATGGCCCTCTCGCGCCCTAATCTACGCCCCCTAAGGAGTCCCCTTCACCAGCTGACCCCAGGTATCTCGACCTACTCATTGGCACACTCCGTGCATTTGTCGGTAAGGTAAGTTACATTGTTACCTTTGATTTTAATATCTAGTAATTTGACTTTGTTACGTGTAAAAACATCGAGGTAAAAAAGCTTGTTGTTTTACTATTATAAATCTATCGTAGTTTGACGAATTCATTACGGATGTAAGCGTTGCCATCAAAGTTTCATTCATTAACGATGAAGTCCCTCGTTAAGGGATAAAACATTGGTGTTCTTCGAACACAAATAAGGTTCGTTGTTAACCTGTATTTGTCTGCGGTGTACCCGAAGGGGCGTGCCGTACGACATTGGCAGTGAAAGTGTTAGGTACCTTTTTCTTTTTTTTCCAAAATGGGATACTTATTGGACGGTCTCCTAAGAAACTATCTTTTTTAGAGTTAAATGAATAAACTTCAATTCTGATCCGTGATAACCAGTTCCACGCAGCAATGGATATGCGATAAGACAGGGCGAGTCTAAATCAATCGCTGACCGTAACAATGGATTTTACATTTTTTTTATTAGGTAAGTCATTCACTTTACACTATTGTACAGTATCGTCACGGAATGACACGTTTTGTCATAATGTAATGTTTTCGTCTTTTTAAATAATAATTAATTTGAATTTAAATTTGTCGTTTTTCGATAGATGAATTAACTACGGATAGAAGGACTCGTGCTTATAGTGCCGTGGTAGAAACCACTCTCAATCTCCGGGCGAATAGCACCGCACGTATCTACTATGGTTTATCCATTTTGAATGAAGCATGTTAGTAAACAAAGTACGACACAAATAACAAAATCTCACTTGCTTGGCGTCGAGTTTCAGATATAATAATTGTAAGCAATTTTTATTGAAGGGAGGATCTAAAATCGACAAGTAATGTAAATTACGTATAAAAGGACGCGCCAACAAAGTGAATTTTAGGTTAAATATTGGCGGTTTATTTACGTTTATGCTCCATAAAAAATGGATAAGGTATAGGTATCCCGTTCACACACGGCAGCGTACATTACATTCCTTCATACTTCATACATGTAAAAATGTAGGTACATTAGAGAGGTAGTTGTGGTATGTGGTCCTGACGATTTCAATGGAAACTATGTAATGAGATGTCAACCTCCACCTCAACAGCCGCTGGACTCAGACCTCCCCCTGATCGTTTGTCTAAAGAAGTGTAATGCCTTTAATCCCCACGCTGGGCATTCGGGTGGGGGATCGCAGTTTGTTGCTAGAATTGTTCTCCAGGGGGTGCTGCTGCCCGCCGGTGGATATCTCTGAGTCACCTTTTACGACACCCACGCGGAAAGAGTTGGAGCAAATTCTTAGCCACATGTCTACTCTAGAGGATACTAGATTACTGATAAATAGCTATAACATGACGCTGTGAGCTAGGAAAGGGTGGAGGTTCCTACCTGGGGGTAGATTCGTCAACTGTCCATCGGCGGCAAGCGCGCAGCACAAGAGCAGCACGACGCGCGCCATGCCACGCGCACTGCACGCCGACACGCGCCCGACACACCACGACACCGTCCCAATACTTCCTTGAACACTCGCTGCACGTTACCACAGATAAGTAGCTATCGGTACGAGTCGACCCGTTTCAGGTTTCAGAGTATTGTAGTCACAGAGTTGCTTTGTTACCGAGTTCTGTTCGTAGTTCACTGTAATAGTGTACTTTAGCCGTTGCAATAACGGAGTTCTGAAACTCTTCAAACGCCAACAGCAACAACTATCTTCACTTTGTTTATCTGCTTACTAGAAATATCCCAGCGACATTTTATCGGATGGCCAAATAACGCTTTTGCTTGTTTCCCTCCATTTAGTTGTTTATTTGTGGTACAGACCCGGACACAGCCGGCGAGTAAACCCACAGGCGCGTGTTATAGCGCGGACAATAAACACACGATAAGCGACCACACCGCGGCACAACTACACATTTAATACACATGTAGGTACATATATATTTGCGGGTGATTTCACTTTGGTTTTATTCGCAATAACTCCGAGCGCGTGGTGCACCGCATGCCAGTTGGTATCAAAGTGGTAAAGGCATAAGTTATTTACTTTTTTACAAGTGCGCGTATTTTGTACGGAAATTTACACATATTTGAATTATACGATATGATGTAGAACCTCTGCGACGTAGGCCCTCTACAGTGTAGACTTACTATGACGTAGAACCTCTACGACGTAGGCCCTCTACAGTGTAGACTTACTATGATGTCTGCAGCTCTCTTCAGTTTCGATCTAAACTTCCCAACAGATTCTATACCTTCCTAGGCCCCTATATCTACAACCTTATCAACTCTAAATTATCCATCTACTCCCTCCCAAAAGCTAAATGCAAAACTACTGCTACCTTTTGGCTCAAAACACTTACCTATGCAGATACTGAAAATCTACTTATCCCGCTGTCCTAGATACTAAATACCAATTACTAAAACGAAAACCCAAAACGACCAATCGAACACAACACACACCTCACACACCCACACACACACACACACACACACACACACACCCACTCATATACACACGCACCCACGCACGCATTCACTAACACCTCACAACGCGCACCCTCGATACTACCTGCGCAAGGTAAAGTGAGTGATTTTAGATTTAATTAATATTAAATTAGCTTTATTTTCAAAATCTCTGTCGTAAGCTTCTTTCTTTAAACAACTTGCATTGTCTGTAAGCATGAGCTACTTATTGTCTATGTCTACCAATTCCTATTTCCGCGGAGTGAAGGGACTGGTGTCCTGTACCACAGGTTTGAAAAGACCTATCTCAGGCTCCAGTCTCTCACAACATAGGTCATAGTCTTACAATAGTGTTTACATACTCTTAGTTACTTAAGACCTTTGTGAGAGACAAATAAACGTTTTTATTATTATTATTATTATTATGACGTAGAACCTCTACGACGTAGGCCCTCTACAGTGTAGACTTACTATGACGTAGAACCTCTGCGACGTAGACCCTCTACAGTGTAGACTTACTATGACGTAGAACCTCTACGACGTAGGCCCTCTACAGTGTAGACTTACTATGACGTAGAACCTCTGCGACGTAGGTCCTCTACAGTGTAGACTTACTATGACGTAGAACCTCTGCGACGTAGGCCCTCTACAGTGTAGACTTACTATGACGTAGAACCTCTACGACCTAAGCCCTCTACAGTGTAGACTTACTATGACGTAGAACCTCTACGACGTAGGCCCTCTACAGTGTAGACTTACTATGACGTAGAACTTCTACGACCTAAGCCCTCTACAGTGCAGATCAACTACGACATAGACCCTATACAGTGTAGACACTACGACATTGTCTGACGTATGTCTACACTGTAGAAAAATTGTCTACAGTCATACAAAACATCGATATACCTTATCATATTTATCGTTATTATGCATAGTTCCCTATTCGTAGCGCCTCAGTTCGAAGTAAATTTTTGAACCTTAAGCTAGATCAACCCTTGCCTGCTGCATGTCAGCGTAGCTAAAGAACCCCACTTCGACAAGCCTCGGCCTCTTCGGACCGTATTAACTAATTACTGTCACGCTGCTGGGAATAATACTCACATACTGCACCCAAAAGGCTCAGGGCTGGATTCCACAGAAGCGGAGACGACGAGCGGAGAGATGTTTCCAACAACCATAAGAACTATAAAAACTATCGTAGTTTGACGTATTCATAACATATGTATACGGGTTCACTACAAACTTCATTTGTGTTGGAAGAACACTAACGTTTCGTAGTTAGCCCGCTCACATCCGTCATGAACCATTAGAAGGTCGTTATTCACGCATCTCGTCTCAGCTCAGCTTCAGCGGAGACCACTAAGGGGAGATGTATCATTGTTTTACGTTTAGAAACAACGAAAGCTTGAAGCGGAGATGTGAGCTAGAGTCTGTTCAAAAAGAGAAGAGTCGTGAGAAGTGAGGGGCGCTCATGGGCCAATTGACAACTTTTGTTACGTTGACAACACTGCTCTGTCATTGCTGTACCTACGACTAAAAGTGTTAGTTCACCGAAGCGCACCGACTCTTCTCTTATTGAACAGACTCTATGCCTCGCAAGGTGGTGACGTCACATAGCGGAGACGAACAGAGATGTTAGCGGCGTGCAGCGAACGGCGCCGCTAGTGCATTCATCTCAACCAACATCAGACGCTCACCGCACGCAGCTCAGCCGCTCCAGCCAGCACACATCTCCGAGCTAGCCAGTACGCATCTCTGCACAGCTTTGGCAGAGACTAACTGAAAAACGTCTCTTCGTCTCCGTTTCGGACATCTCCGCACATCCCCGCTTTGTTGGAGTCTGACCCTAATAGTGTAATCTACTCGTCTCTGTGCACACAACTCTAAACTATAAGCCTTCTGCGTTCTCTGACAACGAGGTGTCGTCGCTCTGACGGTGCGGGGGACGCGCGGTGCGCAGGGGAGGGGTGAGCTTCTCTAATGTAGATAACCGATTTTGTACGGGCCCTTCGAACTAGAGGGAATACGTAAGCTGTTTAGTTTGACGGGAGAAACTCACATGTCGGTCAAATCCGATTAACTACGTGAGTCAAAGGGTAGGAAACTGAGTATTTGTCTATATTGCACCATGCATAAAAACGTTACAATACATTGTAATTTTTAGATTTATCTCCTCAACCTCAACCACGACATCATATATATTGGTCCACTGCTGGACGCAGGCCTCATCCTGATAAGCGCCTTGTTGGCTTTATCTTTTGGGGGGTATTACCCATAATCCCTACGATGGGCATGCGGGTTGGGGATTACGGTTTGGTGAAAGAATTGTTGAGGTGGATATCCCTTAATCGCCTCTTACGACACCCCGACACCCCGATCCAAAGAGATGGGGTGGTGCAAATTCTAAGGCATAGAACTACCTGTATGCAAAATTTCAGCCCGATCCGTTAAGTAGTTTTTGCGTGAAAGAGCAACAAATATACATACAGACATGTTTACAAACTGTAAGTATACCTTACTGGTAGTTTTCGCGTTTATAATATTAGTAGCATTATGAATCAGAAATCTTTATTTGTAACATTATAATTTAAACGTTGAGTTTAAAAATAAACACTTTGATATATTAAAATAAATGCTACAAAATGGCGTTTGACTCAGCGTTAGCTGTGGTAGCTAGCCGGCCCGCGCGCGCAGCGGAGTTATATCGACGCCGCTGGTCTTCCGTCGAAGCCAAGTGGCTGCCAAGTGACTGTACTGACACGGATTTAGTATAAATAAAGGGTAGTAAAGCAATGAATTCTGTAAAGTCCAGCAAACTACAAATTCTTAATAATTAACAACGTACCCGTTGTAGTAAGGTACACTTGTAGTAACTAGTAGGACATCATTAAAAGCGGTCATTTTAATTTGTAGCCTTATACCGCCGAAATGCCTAAAACGTAAAATGTTTTTATGTAGGTATAAGCTCAGCCTCAATAGCCTAGTAAACCATTGAAACGCAGTAACACCATTCTAAATTCAAATTACTTTTTTCAACTTGTTGAATCCTTTATTCAACTTGTGAGCAAAATTCGATTTTGCTCACTGATTTTGAACACCAAATTTACTGTTTTCGAGCGAGAGAGGTGAAAAAAACTATTGATTTAGACCGTGGTAGGCAGCATCACTTTTATACATTCCTAATTATAAGAACAACCACTGAAAAAGAGTGTTTATGTGCCCACTAATATTTCAAATGCGAAAGTTGGTCTCGTCGTGTAGATGTTTGGTCGAAAACTACTATCGAGTATCGAACTGGCATTTCGCACATAAAGCTCTGTACTAGCAATTACATATTGGATTCTTTTTATGTCAAAATACGTGTTCTAAGTCGCGGACAGAAGCTAGTTCTAATCGCGTAAATTAGAGAACACAAAAAGAAACTTTTGGCAAAGTTCTAATTTCTTACTGTCTGACTTTTAAGTTGTCTATGAATTCCTCTATGATGGACATATCCGACTCCATTCGTTTCATCACAAGATTTCAAGATTATCTTATCTTATACCTTTATACGAGCAATTCTTGTATCTTGGATCTCGGAAACAGCTCCAACGATTTTCATGAAATTTATTTCATATTTCATTTATTTTGCTTATATGTACAATTCATTCATAAGTCTAAGTGAATTAGTTGTAATTATGTACATGCACCCTGGAAGCGCTCTGCAAACTTGAGTTCGAATACATAGTTAAAATTTAGAAGAAGAATTTACAAGAATTGTATAACAAATAACTATTATCAAATATTATAAATTAATTGTCAATCATAATTAAAAGTAATACATTGGATTTAAAATTAGAAACTAAGCCAGAATTTTTGATCATCATACAAATTATTATAGATACAAGGGGTTTCGGGGGCCATAAATCGATCAAGCTAAGAGTCATTTTCAGAAATGTCGTTTTATTAGTTTAATTATGTTTTCAATAATTAACTTTATCGTAATATTATTAAATTGACTGTTCCTGACATCTCTTAGCGAATTATAGTTATTCTAATAATTTATTCGGTTTAATGAACTTTATCCTAATCAACTTAAGAATTAAACTGAAAAATATGACACTTTCTGCCATCTTTTGGCGAAAAGTACTACTATAATTTCGAATAAGCACAATTTACAAAAAAAACCGGTCACCAAGGTACTATTTATATAATGAGAGCTACCAACTCACACGATGGCAGTATGTTGTAATCAAAGTTTCCCTAGTTCAGAAGCCTTCGTTATCTTGTAATGTAAGCTATTTCTATTGAAAAACCAATTAGTCTGTAAAAATGCGAAGGAGCGGAGGCTTTCTGCTTATGAACGAAAACAAATGGAAGATTTCTCATTCTCCAAGAATGTGCACAAAGGGGCCCTCAGTCGCGTTATGAAGAAAATTAATGCAAACATCGATGCACTTTCATAAAAACAACTCGTTAAGTAAGAGCCTGCTCTGCGTAATCACAGGACTGCATTGTGGAGCCGGCTGGCGACTGGAGCCGCGACCCGGTCGGCGACCAGTGCTGAGCCGCGACCCGACCGGCGACCTATGCTGAGCCGCGACCCGGCCGGCGACCAGTGCTGAGCCGCGACCCGGCCGGCGACCAGTGCTGAGCCGCGACCCGACCGGCGACCTATGCTGAGCCGCGACCCGGCCGGCGACCAGTGCTGAGCCGCGACCCGGCCGGCGACCAGTGCTGAGCCGCGACCCGGCCGGCGACCAGTCCTGTCCGAGTTGTATGCTACACTGGGATTATGAAAAGGTCAGTATTTCTCGCAAGAACACTGATTGTGGGCTTAAAACAATTAATTTTATTCCTTCCCAGGTTCTTGGTGGTTGCACGGTTAGTTCTGGGTTCATGAATACACAGCAGAGACAGAGAATACTTAATACGAGGGCAAAATGCCTTGTTTTGTTCACCGTGTGTGTATACAATTACAAACATTAAACTGCTAGTAATCTTATATAACAGAGTCAGAGTCAAATCGTTTATTTCTTTAGACTTACAAAATAAGCACTTAGCTAGTCAAGTTTTTACTATATAAACAGCTTGATAAATAGTAATTACTATCAAATAAGAAATAAGGTGCAATTGACTCTAATCACTTAAATTTTTTGTCCACTAACGGAAAAAGTGAAAAAGAAACCACTAGCAAGTTTATCGCTTATCAACTAATGCAATCTTAAAAAATGTAATCGACTATGGAGTAATAGGCTTTCTTGATATTTAAGATTTCGTTTTATGTACAGTTTAAATTTACGAATAGGGAGCTCAGTTGCTTCAAATGGAAGCTTGTTATAGAATCTTACGCAATTGCCCACAAATGATTTCCCTACCTTTCGTTATCTATATGATTTGTTATTTGTTCTTGTTTCTTGTATTTTTATTGTAAACATCACACCTTTTCGGCCCACTTCAGGCGATATTTTTAAGGAAATGTCGAAGTCGCGTAAAATCTTTAAAAGTCGTCTGAGATGGTGCCAAAACAACCAGGACCAGATAATCATGGACAAAATAGCAACGGAACGAGCTGCCAAAGATTTTTCTAAGTTTTGGAAGTCCACTGGTAAATTGAATTCTAGGCCTGGCCTCCCGGCGAGTGTAGGGGGGATGAGTGAGCCGAGGGACATAGCACAACTGTTCATGGAACACTTTAAAGTGCAGTCTCCTCTCGGCCCATCGACTGGACTGCCCGATGCTGAGTGCGGCTGTCAGGGTGATGAGCCTCCGTTAAAAATCTCAGTAACGCAGGTGAAAACCGTCATCAAAAGAATGACTAGAGGCAAGTCACCCGGACACGACGGACTCAGTATCGAGCATTTGAAATACGCGGGGGATCACTTGCCGAGAGTGCTGTCCATATTCTACTCAATGTGTATGAGTCACTCCTACTTGCCCGCGGACTTGATGAAAACTACCGTAGTTCCTATTGTTAAAAACAGGACAGGGGATATCTCGGACAAGGGAAACTACCGACCGATCTCTCTTGCCACCACCATCGCCAAGGTACTGGACAGCGTGCTTGATTCTTACCTCCACGATTGTTTGGAATTACAGGATGCGCAGTTTGGGTTTCGACCCAGACTATCAACTGAAAGCGCGATTTTAGGGCCTTAGCACACTGTCCATTACTGAGTGATTTATACTGAGCGTAGGACGCCGGTGTACGCCTGTTTCCTCGACCTCTCCAAGGCCTTTGATCTTGTATCATATGATCTACTCTGGAGAAAGCTGAGGGACAGGGGTGTACCGGCGGGAATATTAAAACTGTTCCAGTACTGGTATGCCAACCAACGGAACTGCATAAAGTGGGCCAACGTATTCTCGGAGGCGTACAGGTTGGAGTGCGGAGTAAGACAGGGGGGGTGACCTCTCCGAAGCTCTTCAACTTATACGTCAATGATCTCATAGCCGAGCTCAGCAGCATGCGTGTCGGGTGCCGCGTGGACGGTGTCAGCGTAAATAACATCAGTTATGCGGATGACATGGTGCTGTTGGGCCCGACTGCGGGATCTATCGGGGAGATGTTGAGGGTATGTGGTTCCTACGCTGCATCGCATGGCCTCACCTATAATGTCAAAAAGTGTGAATACATTGTCTTTAAGAGCGCCGGTGGGACTCCAGATAACGCTCGTGACTTGACCCTTAACGGTGTCAAGATCAAGCGTGTTACTCAATCAAGTACCTTGGGCATGTCCTCACCGACGATCTTAAAGACAATGTAGACATAGAGTAGGGCGACGTAGGGCTCTGGCGGTCAGGGGGAACATGCTGGCCCGTAGATTTTCCCGATGCTCTGAAGAAGTGAAAGTTACGCTCTTCAAGGCGTACTGTCAGAGCCTGTACACGGGTAATCTATGGGTTAACTACACTCGAAAATCGCTGGACGCCGTACGTGTCCAGTATAACAACACCTTTAGAATGCTGTTGAGACTCCCCCGTTTTTGTAGTGCCTCAGAGATGTTTGCTCAGAATCGAAAGGACGGCTTTCACGCCGTTATTCGGAAGAAAACAGCATCCCTGATGAGCAGGACGAGAGCGAGTCACAACAGCATCGATATAATGTACAACACACATCGAGCGGTACAAACTGTGGCAGGTCGTATGTCCCCCATATGGACACACTTTGTCCAATGTGTTGCTCCAGTGTGTGGATACGACAATTGATTTCATTTTATCCTAATTATTATCCTGTTATATTGTAATTTAAATTGTTTTAATCTGTTATATAATTTTAGCTAATGTAATTTAATTCTAATTTTTAATTTATATTTTAATTTTGATTTAATTTTATTGACATGTTTATAATTATTTAATTCTTGTGATATGGATTCTTATTATCTGAAATAAATAAATACAATACAATACAATACAATTTTCAAAAAGTTATCTCTGTCTTTGTGTATGCAAAAGTTATTCTCTGTTACTGACTGTTAGGTACATTTTCACGGCTAAACGCCGCCGGCGGCCAGGCAGTTTTGTTTTGTTTAGAAAATTAGCTTTTAACCGCAAATATACTCGTACAAACAGAATAAATAATAATTCTGCAAGTGCGTCGTGTACGCAGCTGGGATACCGTTGGTACAATCACAATTTTCTTGAGTCTATTTGATTGAAGGTATGTATTATGAAAGCTTCCCCAAGGCGTACTTTTGCAGTCATAACGTGAGTTCTACTCAAGCTTTGAATCTCTGCTCAAGTAAATCTTTAAAGAACGTCTGACGCTACTTAGCTAGCAGCACTATCAACATCTCTACTTGAGTGAGTAGGCTTTTGTCTATGGTCTACACATTTATCTAGACAAAAAACGTTCCTTTTTACCTTATAAACCTGACTATCACAATGTATTTTTGTTGATTTGATGGTTTTTGTGAAACGGAACGCAAGCATTTCAAACATTTTTCGACTTGTAAAGCGGTGTGGGCTCGCGAACTGACTATAGATTGGGTAGGTAATTTATTAACCGAATTCTAAAAAAGGTGGAGGTTCTATGTTCAGCTGTATGTGTCAGTTTTTCTTAAAAGAGAAATTGACGAATATTCCTCTATTTCTCGTCAATTATCCGATTTTAAAATTCTCGCGTTTTTGTATAGTATCTTGGTGGTCCCATAATTTAATTTAAAAGGAATTATTATTCAAACTCATCAATCTCATGACGATGGACAGAACCTGTTCTCGACAGAGTGTCAGTAAATGACCAATAACCCTGTAATACAAGCATAGTCACAGGAGGGCAATTCTCAGAATCACGTGATATTTTATCAGGTGATACGCAGGACCACGGGATAAATATAGAGCCCTCGATAATATATCGAGCCTTGCCAAAAAGTGCATTGTCGTGCACTCTTCGATATTCAATTATTTATAAAAAATAAGCAGAGACTAAAGTGAGTGCCAGAGAGAGAATATTAGATTATTTTCTTCTTTCACTATATAGACGAACGATTGCCAGGGCCGGATTTAGAGGTCCAGAGGCCTCGGGGCAACAAAGGAGCGGAGGCCCCCTCGCCCCAAATTATTTTCCAAATAAAATAAACAATTTTTTTCTGCCGAGTTTTTCAATAAATAATTTAGTAGGTCTCTCCGTAAAATTTGAAATGATTTAGATTTGTTGCACCATGTTCGCAAGTTCGTAGCTTCTCAGACGCACGAGAATATATCAAATTCTGGGATTCCCTGCTACAAGCACGCCACTCAGCGGACACTTGTCAACGCTGCGCCGCCGGGTCTTACACTCGTACAGAGTACAGACATAAAACGCAGGAAACAGGTAGGTACTGTCGTTGCAGTTGTATCTCGTATCGACACGCAAATACGAAAAATAGGCTGAATAGGCTTGTAAAATCCGCGGAATATACTATAAATTCCCCATCCGAACTGGCAATTTTTATTCTATTGCGGATTCACATGGACAGGCAGAGGGCAAAAAGAACTCACACTCGCTCGCTGGTTGAAGAAAATTATGCTTTTGGAAACATATATTAATAAAAGAATAGACAACTACATGAAGACGAAATTACGCACGGAAACTTCAATGGACACATTCTTTCCTCGATCATGACTCACGACTCGATTGTTAATATTAGCGTTCGACTCCTTGTCACGATGGGGTGGGGTTTGTATGACAATCAAATCGATATTCTTCAATAATTAATTATACAAATACAAATGAATTATTATTGATCGACTATGATTTTTTTTCAATTTCTTGCATGTAGTAAAGTTCGTGAATAAAAAAAAAAACTTGCGATTTGATTTGGTATGTTACTTTGTGAAAAGTATTCCTGGGGGGTTATGCTCTATGACCAATTCAACGTCTTACACAGATACGACAAGATATCGGTGGGGAATGACACAAAACCAATACAGTTTTTTCCCATTCCCCGCCGATATCTTGACGTATCTGTGTAAGACGTTGAATTAGTCATAGAGCATAACCCCCCAGGTTGGAAATAGTTGAAACTTGTTTTTTTTGACAAATGTCATTTTATGCCGAACTGTACTTTTTTTCAAAAAACTAAAAATGGCAATATTTTTTTCTTCAAAATAAAACAGAAAGTTCCTAAGAACAAAAACTTCTAAGTACAAAACAAAAGGTAGCTACCCTTAAGGGGCCAAAAATTTGCCCCACCCTGTATATAAAAAATTGACGAGATACGGAATCGAATACCCAACCTCTGAGGTTGCGGGCAAGTACCACCCCACTCAGCCATTAGTAAATTGAAAAGGCCCATCATCAGGGCCATTTAAGATTTTGATTTGATATTTCACTGATTGCCTGATATTTAAGATTAATTATAATCAAATAATCATGTATGTACAAAGTAATGTAGCAAAAAAAAATATCAAAGGAAAAGATGTTTACTAGTGTTTACTAGTTGGAATTTAAAAGATTTTTTTTCCGATGTCTCTATTGTGGGGGCCCCCTGCTTGTGGAGGCCTCGGGCTTTCGCCCCGGTTGCCCTCCCCTAAATCCGGCCCTGACGATTGCTCGCGATCACTCAATACGTATCGAGGAACTTATCGAAGTATAGCCCTCGATATAAACTATAAAATTTTTTGTCGTTATTTCTTTCTAAATGTACACAGGTGCTGAACTACAAGTAATCAAATTAAAATAATCGCTATATGTATTAGAAAGTATGTATTTTGTACTGATCTGAGAGCCCTAGTTGAAACTCTATAACTTTGTAACAGCGATTTCTAGTGAGTTGGAAACTTCTGTATGGCTTGAAAAAATTAGTAACAGAATCCTAAAATATAAATTAAAAACAGACGTAATTTTTTCTGAGATATACGCCATGCCTATTTTTCAAGCGTGTGGACTGAAAGCTCTACTCTAGGGGTCATACTGGCTTTGCTTTATGTTTAGCAAAGTTTTCGTGGCGACTCAGTGACTGAAAGGGGTGTGTATATGTATAACTGCACCCAGAGCCCTATGCCCCCCCCCGTTAGTCGCGTTACAGGTTTTTACCTAGTTCAGTCAGACACACGAATTATTTAATTAGATTACTTCTTTGTGATCCTTTTGGTTCTAAAGTTGTTTGAGTAAATTGCCTAATATTTATTATATTATAGGAAGATATATGATATTCCCGAGCGAGTGCATTGCGGCCATTAACAGGAGATGAGTCGGGCGGGCGAGCCAGGTGCTGCCTCGGAAGGTAATGGTGGTCGCTGGAAAACTGCTTTAATGCATTTTATTGTTTAATAACGCATGTGGTATTTAAATAATATGGTTTATTTATTTATTTATTTATTCAATAAAGGTTCACCAACAGTATACATATAATAGCTTAATATAACTTAATTAATTGTTCTTATACATATACCTAAAATAGGTGGACACAACATTCTTAAGACATTAACTTAAAGATAATTACAATAAAAATGGTTGAGATCAATTTTAAACAATCAATTTTTTTTTGTTCTGAGTGTTAGCTTATTTAAAATTAATGTTGTGATTTTAGATGCTTCGTATACAAATTTATACGTATTTACCATCAATTTCAAATATAAGTTGCTGAATGTACATTGTAATATTGATCAAAGCGGAAACTCTCGGCACAAATAGAATATTAATTTGTGAAATTAACTGATAAATTAAATTTAGTTAAAGCTCATATTTTTAAAGTGATTATTCAAAGCTCAAAATGACAACTGACATTCCATTCAGAAATTAGTCAGCCGAGAGCTAGATTTTTGGACGGACACTGTACCGCGTGCTTTGAAAAACGGGCAGTCTACGATGAGCTACGAAATAAGAAGGTTGTCTTGAAAGTCTTCAAACCTTAGTCTCTGATATCTGTGCTTGAAACCGAAAATGTAACTTAGCGAAAATTGTAATGAAAGTGAAGTGAAACCTTGGACGTTTTTATTCTCCTGGAAAGTTTGATATATTATAAGATTCTTATTTCTGTTTCTCAAATTTGGTTTCAAAATCTCTTCGGTCGACCGTCGGATTTTGTGATCCGTAATAGGCGTGACAACAATAAAGTCTGCAATATAAGCAGAAAAACTACCATGATGAGTAAAAGCATCTTTGCTATGGCACCCTCCATATATAATAAATTACCACAGTCTATGAGACTTCTGCCGAGTATGGAGTTTCAGAGAAAGTTGAAAATAATTCTTTCAAATAAATGTTATTGTTCTAATAATTATTTAACTGACAAAGATTTTTCTGCTTCATGAATGACATTCGTTATTTTTAAGTGGTTTTCAGTCAACACAGACTACCTTAGTTTTGTTTAATTTTATTGTAACCCAAATATAACTTCAGTTTTGATTATTATTACTTGTAAACAGACATTGCACACCGTAAAACCGTTAGGAATACATTGAATCATATATTACAGACCTAAAAACACCTGTACCTACATGTATTTCATGCAATAAATGATACTTTACTAATGGATTAAACTCTCAACTACAAATAGTGTGTGAATTATCCAGCATTATATTATTATTATTATTATTATATTATAGTAAGGTTTCGATAACAAAAAGCCATTTGGACTCCCGTCGACCCGGAAGCTCAATTAGTACGTTCTTTGTTTATTTGGGTTTAGTTATAGGTAACTAGCTCGAGCTCGCAATTTTGCGCGTATTTCCGGCATTAGATATGTCCTTACCGATATACCATCATTACTCTCGCTAGATTTCATAAAGTATTTCATTTTTAATCAGATAAAGCGTGAAAAAGTCAGACAAGTCAACAGACACACATAATTCCTTTCAAATTACTTCATACAAACTGTAAACTTCTATCTTCTTTGATAAATAAATAAATATCTAATTTATTATTATATGCATAAAAAATTCGAAAGTTACTCTGTCTGTCAGTCTGTTACCATTTTACGCCTCAACAGCTGAATGGATTTGTCAGGGAGGTAAATAGTAACTCGGAGAAGAACAAAGGCTACTTAATAATTAATTTTGTTTTAAAAAACTATAAGCCGACTTCAATTTTTATCGTGATTTCATAGATTGGATCATGGATCCCATTGTTAGAACTGAACGAAATTAAAATGGGACCACACGGAAAGCACCAGGTTTAATATATAAAAAGAATCATGGAAAACGGACCACCCAGTAAAAAGTTCTTAGGTTAACAAAACATTTAAAAAAACAGTCGAATTGAGAACCTCCTCCTTTTTTTGAAGTCGGTTTAAAAAGGGCGCGGGAAGCCGGGAGCAGCAGCTAGTATTCATTATATAGACTTTATCTAGGCAGATCTACATTCATATAAAATTGTTCACCGTAGATCACGTGTGTCACACAAAAATATTCTCGAAACACGCATAAATAATGCACAAAATAAAATGCATTCTTTAACTTGGCACCTCGTTCTACAAGACACGAGAACCAATAAAGAAACAACACGCGTACGGCGACGTGTTCCGTAGTGTACTCCGTAACGTGACGTAGCGGCACTTCCGGCGGAAGTAGTCCGTCACCGGGGGCGGGCGGCGGCGGCGGGGCGGGGCGGGGCGGGGGGGCGGCTCGAGGACGCGGTGAGTTATGGCTGGACGTCAGTCTCTTTGCCTTCTGTAGCTACTTACCGAAGACAAAGGTCTCTTTCCGCTTCAATTGAATATGATTTGTAGTAGAAGATCAATCTGTTGAAAATTAATACCAATGTGCAGAACAACTCTTCCACCGAACTGTGATTCCCAACCTGCAACCCAGCGATAGGATTATGGGCACTGCCCATGAGATAAACGCCAATAAGGCATTCATTAGGGAGAGGCCTGAGTCCAGCAGTGGACCAATATAGTTAAGGTTGAGGTTTTTATTCGACTTTCGAACAAGGAGGTTATATTTTCGGCTGTATGAAATGTTTTTTTACGTATCCTTGTCGATTCTAAGAATCGTCGCTTTACAAAGTCAAAGTCAAAGTCAAATCGTTTATTTCTTTGGACTTACAAAATAAGTACTTAGACAAGTCAAATTTTTACTATATAAACAGCTTGATAAATAGTTATTACTATCAAACAAGAAATAAGGTGCAATTGACTCTGATTCACTTCAATTTTTTGTCCACTAGCGGAAGAAGTGAAAAAGAAACCACTAGCAAGTTTGTCGCTTATCAACTAATACAATCTTAGGATAACTTAGTCTAACTGGTCTTACATACTATTGTCGGTGTGGAACTGGGCGACATCCGGCCAAGCATTAACATCATTGACGTAGTCATCTACGGAGTAATAGGCTTTGAGTTATGTATGTATTGATTTTGTTGTTTTTTTGCTATTGTATAGAAAATGGTTATTCCCGAGGGATAAGGTAGTATTTGTCCCGCAAAACATAAAAAACTGTGAAATAAGATTCAAATGTTTTTGTTAATGTTATGTATTCCATGTTAGCCCTTGTATTTTATGACGTCACGTTTCATCGAATCACCTTTATCATGTCAACTCAAAGTTAAAGCTTCATGACCATATTAAAAGTACAAGTGTGATGTCACGGTTCAGGTGCCAATAACATAGCGTTAAGAATATTTGATTTAGATTTAAAATATCTACTTTTTAAGCTTTTTGAAGTCACATGCATATACCCTATTATTACTTTATGTCAACACAATCAAATGATCGATAACAAAATAAGTGTCATGTCGTATCCAGTATCGGTATGCTAACCTCACTAAGACGAGACCGAAGCTTTTGTTGTAGCCAATAGAAGCTTGAGGGTCGAGACCCCCGGGACCCCCTCGTACCGGGCACAGAACAGCCCGTCGCGCCTCATAACCCACAGATAGGGTGGACAACCAAGTCATCATCCCCCTGAATGTACAGCCTCGGGTGGACCTTCGACTGGTCGAGTAAAAATATCACCTTTTTATACACAGCTGACAATCCTATATTAAGTAATTGTATTTTTCTAATTGTTATTTCGGAAAGCTTTTTATAAAAGCTGTAATGTTTAAAATTTGTTAATTGACGTTAGCAAGTATTCTAATGTATGCCTATGGATTTTATATAAATGAACTGAGGGCCTAGACAATGTAACTATCGATGTCGAAAGCGATAGTACTAATGTCCAAAAATGTGTAATAAAAGATTAACGGCCTTATTCATAATAGTCTGCTAATTTAGCACACTGCTAAATCTGGACCTGTCTTCTATTGACATGTGTAAGACTAAGAAACAACACTACTTAGCAAGTAAGAGTACTGTACTTACTAGATAATATTTAAATATTTATTTATTGATATTCCTTGAGAAATTATTATAATCTATGCACATTATTATGATTTTTTTCTCCTAAAGGCACTAATAACTGAGCGAGTATATATATATATATAGATTTCTTCTATTTGATGGTTTGTAACTGCAGGGTCCTGTGACTGTTCTAGTTTTTGGTCTAGGCAGAATAACAGCGCCTTCTGTACACAACAGTTGGCATTATGCTGAGTCTAGACCATTTTGCTTCTGCAGCAAACATTGGTCACTTATTTATTTTGTTAATTCCTTTTGAGTATATTGTTCCTGTATTTTAATTTGGTAACTATGTATTTAATGTTCATTTATATTGTGTGTATTGTGGTGGCAAATAAATGATATGTCTATGTCTATGTCTACTTAGCAGCTGTTTTATGTTAGCAGACAGACCATTATGAAGGGGGTTAGAGTTCACACAGAATTGGTCAATAAGAATAGAGTCGGTCTCTATTCTTATGGTTGGGGTCTGAGGTGTAACATATGCCTTAGATATGTCACGTGGTCTGTTTAGAATTTTCCCCTACGAATCTTTCAATTGTGTTCGATTCACTCCATAGCGAATGCCGGTTAACTACCCCCTCTGGACTGAACTATTCTTGGGTTTTTCCTGCCAGCCGGTGACTGCAGTTGCCTTAAGGTCTTGTTGGACTCTATCGAGAATTACAGCATAACCAAGTGCATAGTAATTTCTCCCTCCTCACCTCCCCTTAACAGCCTATATCGGTCAACAGCTGGACGCAGGCATCCACCTGCTGTGCGCCTTATTGGCGTATCTCATGGGGGTTAAGCCCATAATCCCCACGCTGGGCATGCGGTGATGCCCGCACTCCGTTGAATATCCCTTAGTCGCCTCTCTGACACCCACGGGAAGCACTCAGAGTACTAATTATATCTAGGTATAACATAAGTAAAGTGCCAACAAGCAGCTAGTGTTCGCGTCATAGTTTTTGCTTCCCGCGACAACTGGCAAATGGCCGGCAGATAGCGCCGCGCCGCCCCCGCCGCCCCCGCCGCCGCCGCCGCCGGGCGGTGCATTACCTTACACGCTCCACACGTCAGTACATTAAACACTCGTTGTGAGACTTTTTATTCTTACTAGTTTCTGCCCGCAGCTTCGCACACGTTGTTTACATGGAACCTTTTAAAGGTCATCACATCAGGATAGGGTAATGTATTTCACGAAATAAACTCGTCACTTATCTACTCTCAAGATGTCCGCTCCCTCTCTTGTAGATGGATAGATAGATAGATGATTTGAACTCGGAACTATGTTTACAATTGTATTTGAATATTAATATAGGTATCATAAAATATACTAAATTACACGATTAGATAATCAGATAATCATTTTATTGGTAAAAAATTGTTTTTGAAAATAAATGAATGAGGTACGAACTAACACATTAAATATAATTTTAAATACTAAAATAATTATAAATTGTCATGTACCCAATATGGAAAAATAAATTCAATTCAATAAACAATACAATAAGTGATAAATTAAATAATTAACAGTAATATTATATCCAAATAGATAATATATCACAGTTTATTGTCGAGAAAGTCCTCGACCTTGTAGAACGCCCTCTCGATGAGTCATACTTTCAGCTTATTATTAAATGAAGCTATCCTGGGTGCGGTGATGACATGCTCCGGTAGTCGGTTGCAGACAGCGGGATTAAAAACATTAATTTGATTATAATACAAAATTAAATTATCTTAATATCTAAAGAATACAATTAAAATAAGAGGTCGCTTACATTTACGTAGATAAAATTTAAGGTCATCTAAAGAGTACAAGCACTTTTCCAATTTGGGTTTGAAGATATTAGGACTTTCAATGCTTTTAAGTCAATAGGCAGGGAGGTAAACAACTTAACAGCTTGGTACCTAGAGCAAGTGTAAAGCGTGCGTGTGTAAAGCGGCGCCAGTGGCTCATTCCATGGCTCATTCCATTCCATACGCTTATCTCTCGGCACTCGCCGCAATCCATCCACTATCCCACCGAGACACCTTCTACCGAGACCTACGCCTCACACCTATTCTCTAAGATCTACGACATAGGGTCGCGAGTCCGCCGGCATCTACCACTAAGTGCACAGCGTCAATCCATTGGGCAATTACTCGAGCTGGGCCGGTTGATGTCGACGTCGACAGTTATCGACGTTTATCGACAATCGACGGAGTATCGACATGTCGAGACGAAGCCCGCGGGACGGAGCGATCAAGATTGACTGCGGGATCTAATGCATGGATAGACACAGACGCTACACACGGCTGTGGGCGGAAATGTATATGGAAACGTTTTGCTGGCGTCATATGCAATACCTCGGTTATCGTAGTTAGATAGAACGATAGATGGTTTATTTGGTTCACAAATAGATAGCACAAAATACAATTAGAATAGTCGGTAGTTATATACCTAAATAAAAATAAAAGACGTGTGGCACTCGGGGACTGCCGCGGTAAAGCTATTGCAATGCCATCTAGTGGCGAGTTGCTGAACTAAAGAGACAAACGTCAAGGTTTTTTCGTTACGGAATTTTTGGATTCGGTCCCCGCGCTCAAGGCCCGCGATAGAAGCTATGCAATAGCTTAAAAACTTTGCTTTGTAAAGTACGCACGTCTATCTTATACTAACATACCTCAGGCCCGTATTATGAAAGCTTGTCAGTCATAAAGCTATGCTTGAGTGACATTTATGCCATAAAAAAGCGTTGCTCAAGCATAGATCAATGACCGAGCAAGCTTCATTTTCATATATGCTATTATATTTTACCTTTTCTCTATTGTTAAAGAAATATATCTGTAAGAATATTAAATTTTGCATTTTTTTGATGTTTTTATTGTGAAATTTAATCAGTGAAATTTAGATATTTTAAATCTCAACCGCCAAATTTCTAAACGCAACGCTATTGGCAGCCGAAGTTGATTGCATATTTACTTATTTTTTACCTCAATAATTTCAAATTTTATGAGTGTTACATTTTTTTCGGTTATGTTTATGTATTTAACGTAAACAATCAATTAAAAAAAAAAAAAATCTATTCTTATACCAGACAGTCCAAGAACGATCCCCTAGAGGTAATAGTCGTCCAACGATAATAATTGACGGTTCCGGGTCACTGGGAACACGTCCAGGGGGCCAGCAGTGGACTAACACGGGCTGATGACGATGACGACGACTTGAACTACTTTCATAAAAATAATGTATCTTTTAAGGCGTAGATAGATATGAATCGCCGTAATTTGGGTAAAGCTAACACCGTTTTTCTTGTTATTCTTTATAGAAAAAGGTTTGAAAAAATATATGATTATCAATGCTATACAAGGCATTTCCCCTTGTTTTCGAAAATTTCAATTTTAATTCCAATTTTAAGTATCGTATAGTATAGAAATAATAGTGCAAAGTACCATCCATTTTCTCAGTTAAAACCGTTTTTCTCCTAAACTATCAAACACAAGATTTTTTTTAATTTATCACTAGAGCCTAATACGCTTCTACAACAAAACCTCTATGCAAAAAAATATCAGTAAATAAATTCAAACAAACTGTCAAAACTTTACTGTGCAAAAAGGCTTACTAATTATCGAGAGAATAAAAAAGCTTGGGACGTATTTGCTCCAACTCGAAAATTAACAACTAATAAGCTAAAGGTTTCTTCATCGTTTCTTTACTTTAGTCTACATACCGAAGCGATCGAAATCAAAAATACCACTTTATTTCCGTGTCAGTGTAATTTATTTAATATAGTTGGAGCTTTTCTAAGTGTGCATATTTATGGAAATAAAGAAAGAATCTTTGAATTTTGACTCTGTATGGGTTCTACCAACTCATGTACCTTTACTCGTTCTGATAAAGACTAGTTACCTCTCTAAATGTAAAGCTACATTGTTGCGGAGTTTGTATTGCGGTGTTACTCTGTACCTACATACATACATACAAACATACTTACAACATGCAGGAGTGCTGTGCGAGTGTAATGTAGTTCCGCGTGTTTTAGTTTTCTAATAAAGTGAGTGCGGCTTTTAAAGCAAATCACACTCACAAATATTATAAATGCGAATGTTTGGATGTTGGCATGGATGTTGGTTACCTCTTCACGTCAAAACTACTGAACGGATCGGGCTGAAATTTTGCGTACAGGTAAATTAGGCCTAGAATATAACTCGCAGATGTGAGCGAAAATCATTTCGGATGTAAGCGGTCTAACTACGAACCTTATTTATATTCGAAGAACATCAACGTTTCATTTTAATTACTCCAACTGAATGTAGAAACATTTAAAGGCAAATTAAAATAATGTTAACTTCAAAATGTAACTAACTAGACGAATTTTTTAATGATAATTTGTAGATAGTTTTTAACGCTGTAACGCTCCTTACAACTTTTGAATACCGCAAGCATGTTGTTTCTCTCTTATAATTTGTGACCTGTACACATGTTTATGCAAATAACTATCTTTATCTCTATCATCTATTAACGAGGGACATCTTTACAAATAGGGATCGTATTTAACCCGCTTACATGCGCAATGATTTGTCAAGGTACGACAGTTTTTATAGTAAAATATAATAAAACTACTTACCATACATCTATTAAGCCATAAAAAAGTCCCCATGATACTTGACTTTTTAAGGGAAACAAACGTTCTATAGAAAAAAACGCGTGCGAAGCGGCGGGTAGAAAATAATTAAGCATATAGCAGAGGTGTAACTGTGTGGGTTTTAAAATGAATTTCCATAACAAAGATGAATCCCGACACGCCGCCGACGGTATCCTTCACGAAATGTTAAATTCCAACGTAACACGGCATTAAGTTTAATTAACAGGCTTATTAACTTTACCATGTAACATATTAATAACACATTCCATAATTCAGGCGTCTCGAGATGTTCGCTGTTGAACCCCCGCACCCCCGCACCCCCGGGGGGCATTTTTACTTTCATCAAAACTGAATTTCGCATTTAAAGCCTTTTGATCTCGTTCGAGGAAACGAAGATTCATAAAACCGGTCTAATTAAGAAACATGGAGTAGGTACTTACTCGTACCTACCTTTTCGCAAAAAACTTATTTCAGAGAGAATACTAAAATATGTTGTACAATTTCATTAAAGTTGTAGAAATGGGGTATTCGTTACGCGTCGCTAACGGCGGTAACGCCGCTAACGCCCGCCGCCGCGCCGCCGCCGCGCCGTGCAACGTAATGCTATGCTAACGATGTTTTTAATCAAATCAAATCAACGTAGATGCTAGGGTGCGCTCGCTACGTCGTCGCTCCGAGTGCAAAAATATACGAATTTAATATGTAAATTACAAGTTTTATGATTCTAGCCTCGCGCGATGCCTCGGCTCAGACTTGCGCAGACTGGAGGAATGTGCAGAGTGAGTTAAGGCCGCCGTTGATCACGTGTCTATGATAATATCTGAATGTGCATACTTGTCTGAGCTCTACCGCTTACATCGCAGACGGTATTGTGTTACCTTGGTGTTATTCACAAACTGTAAGTGATGCAAAGGCCGTATACAAAAATAAAGCTGGAAACTTTTAAGCGCTTACCGGCGCTTGACAGCGCTGGTCCGTTCTACACAAAGGAAGCTGGTTGTCGCAGTTGTTTATTAATTGTAGATGGCAGCGCCCAGCGCTGACCAGCGCGTGTTGAAGCCGGTCGGCACTTGTCGGCACCGTTCAGTGCTTATCGGCGCGCGTTCATAAATTTTTCTGCGAGGGTTACCAGCGCTGTCAAGCGCCGGCAAGCGCTTATAAGTTTCCAGCGTTCTTTCTGTATACGGACAAAGAACGCGGCGATGATTGTCGGCAACCGACAGTCGATTCAGCAAGAAAGCCGCACTCACAGCGGACATAGACTGTAATGAGACTTTTTTTTAGCTTTATACTGATAAATATAACACGCCTCTATGCATGTGTTGTGTAGGCGACAGGTACAATAGATACTGCCATTGTCATTATGCACTCTTTTATCTATTAATTAAATTAATCCGATCTTCGGATCAAACCTTACCGTACAACGTTGCCAATAATTTTGTAATTTTCTTATATCATTTTGATTAACATTTTATCGAATAGGTATTTCACTTCCTCTATCTATCTTTATTACCGAACAACGTTGCTTTTATTTTTATTTTACTATAATATTTATTATTATTACGGACATCGGCAAAATTAGGTCAACCCAGACGTAGAACGCCATTAAAAGAAGAAAAGAAAGAAGAAAGAACCAATGTCCAATGCACTCACTATATATTACGCTTTTATTATAAATATCAAAAATTAAAAGTGATTTTTTTACTATTTTGTATTGTGTTAAATTTGTGCAAAAAAGTAATTGATCAGGTATTTTGCGGCCTCCTCCGTAGATACCTAGAACCTTACAAAGATACACTACGGGACAGCTCCTCAGTTTGTATAAGGCGCAGGTCCGAACTTGCATGGAGTATTGCTGCCACCTTCGGGACGGCTCGGCTAAATACCTTGAAGCTCTCGACTCGATTATAACAAATCGCGAAAGTTGGTATTTATTTGAAGTGGCCAGGTCTACGTCATTAACATACTGCGCGGTCACAGGCAGAAATATCGCACCCCGCCGCTGGCAGAGTGTGCAGCAGTGGGCAAGAGTGGGCGCGCGTTAGGTGAGAGCAGTTAGTGTGTGGAGGACCCTCGGCCTTCTTTGATATAATCACAAACACTCACTCCAGGGCGCGGCTCCACTCGCACGCCGGACGGGAATGTCTCGGTAACAAGAGTGGGCGCGCGTTAGGTGAGAGCAGTTAGTGTATGGAGGACTTAAACTCCTAGAATTGAATAAAACAGGCGAAAACAATAATATTCAATATTCAATTCAATTCAATTCGTTTATTTCAGACAACAATCAAATTAATACAAAAATTTAAGTAAAAGTGTCCATAATTCGAGCATAATACAATTAAATAGATATTAAAAATAAATACCTAAATAAATATTATAACCAAAATAATCATTGAAATCAATGATCAAATATTGTGTACTTATGGTACGCGTTTACAATAAATACACACTAGTGGCGGCGTGCGGAGGTTGTCGACTTTCAAAGATGTTGTGGTTTGTTACAAACACTTCACATAGAATTTGACCACATTCTAACGCCGCCCTGCGTTGACCTGTTTACAAAACAATCGGTCGGCATCCGCAAAAATCAAATATGTGAGGAAGTTGGCCTCCTCCAACTTCTCCATTTGTCTCTGTCAATGACTTCTGCCATCCAGTCTTTCTTAGTCAGTTTAACAGTTTCCTCTTCCCATCTTGTGATTGGTCTGCCTCTTGCTCTAGTGCCTCCCGGACCAGCCCAGGAAGTTAATAAATAGCTTAGTCCATCTATTGTCTTTTATTCTGGCAACGTGTCCCGCTCACCGCCATTTATGTTTCAATTAATATGTTACAGCATCTGTTACCTTAGTAGTCATAAGGTGGTGTGTGGAATTTTTTTGAATTGTTCTGATATTTGTAATGCACACTACTCGAATAATATAGTGTGTGAATGGACAACCGCCCCGGGTTTCCGCACCGCTCGCTGGTATAACGACGGCCTCTGCCCGCAAGTAAACTCAGGCGCGAGCGCTAGCATACACACGGATAAATATGTTTCGTTCATTACGATGTGGCGATTGGCTTCGTAAGTGAGGATGACAGTTTTTGCAGCTCTCACTCGCCTAGTGCGCGCGCGTCACAGCCGCTCCGTATTGTGCCCCCCCCCACCTCACGCTCGAGCCCCCTCCCCCGGCGGAGCTCCGACGCCGGCCGGGTCGCCCCGCTGGCGTTGTCGAGACCCCGGGTCGTGGCTCGCGTAGGTGCGTTACATACGTGTTTAGTGAGATAGTGACTCGAGTGCAGTGTGCCAGTGTGCCCCGTGTAGACACGCAGGAAGCTCGGACCGCAGTGCTGGACTATTCCTTCGCTCGCGGTGAGTACCTGTGTGTCTCTCCACCCGCGGGACGCGATCCCTGCGTACACTCACGCAATCCCGTACGGTGGAAGTTACTGCCTGGCGTTTTGTTTATAAAACGTCCAGCGCAGTAACAGCCGCATTCCCACTTCCCTACCCATCCATTTCGCAGTGACTAGTGCTAGTGTCGCAGAATCTCCTTAGCTGGGCTTTCCCTAGGGATTCCACCCGGCTAGGTGTTTTCGCCCTGCTAGTCACTGCAACCTCCTAGTGTACCTTACCTGCCTCCCATTCCCCCTCCCGTGCCCCCTCCCCCGGATTTCCGATGGAGAGCCGCCGGAAACGCGATCGGATGTCGTCCACAAACGACACCCCCCTACCCCCCGCAGGCTCGGAAGCTGTGGCCGCGAGCGGAACTGCGATTTCGCCCCGTCCTCAGCCAGGAGTAACGGGATCCAGGGCCCTGCTGAGTCCCGAAGACACCCAGGAGGAAAAGAGACAGTGTCTACTGTCCTCTCCCTCCCACGAATCCCCGCCGCTGCAAGGCACGCCGCTGACGTCGCGGAAGCCGACCGCCGCGGGGCATATGCCTCCACGCGCATCAGCGCGCTACCCCATTGCCGCCCAGCCATCCGCCAGCTCTTCATCTTCAGAGGAGGAGGGGACCTCCTTCCTGGAGCTGCCGCCGATGATGGCGATGCCGTCGCCTCAGATGAGGCAATCATTCATCGAGGAGAGCGCCAACCCCTACGCCAATCGCGCGCCAACCCGCCGCCTGGGCCAGCCCGAGTCGCCGGACGATGACGCGGCGAGCTACGGTGCGGCTTTTGCCGCCCGTCCCCCGCCCGCTGTCTCGTTCAGGGTAAGACCGGCCCAGCAACCCCATGGACCACCAACTACGCAGCGCCACCCGACGGCGGCGCCCCAACCGGGGCCAGCCGCACGCCCAGCCACGCAGCAAGCGGCGCCCCATCCGGGGCCTGCCGCGCGCCCAATCCTGCAGCCCTCAACAAGTGCTGCCTCGCCGCCTCCATCCCCACACACCGACCGCCCTGCCTCACCGGCAGCCCCAGCTTCGCGGGCAGAATCCCGGGCTTACCCTCCCATCGTAGTGGAGTGCCTACCCAACTGGGTATCGCACTTCGCTGCGCTGAGGGTGAAGCTGGGATACGCCCCCAACGCACGCCCCCTGGCACAAGGGGTGCGCTTCACGCCCCGCAGCCCCGAAGAGTACCGTACCGTGCAGCGCCACCTGGTGGAGGCCATGGCGGATGACCCGGCGATTAGCTGGTTCAGTTACGCCGTCTCCGCCGACCTGCCCACCAAGGTGGCCATACGCGGTCTACCGGCCAACACGGAGGCCGACGAAGTGACCATCGCCCTGACCGACCTGGGGTTCCCAGTTCGGTTCGTGAAACATATCCGACCGAAGCAGGGCCGCGCCGGCTGCCTGTTCCACGCCCAGCTGGACCGCCTGCCCGAAGGGGAGCTCGTGCGCCTGTATGGCCTCACTGAGCTCCTCAACATGCAGGGCGTGTGCGTGGAATACTGGCGCGGCGCGGCGAACCGAGTGGCGCAGTGCCATCGGTGCCAGGCATTCGGCCATTCCTCGGCCCACTGCCACCGCCCGACGCGCTGCGTCCGCTGCGGCGGCCAACATGCCGCAGCCGACTGCCCCCGCCCCCTCACTGACAAGCCTACCTGCGCCAACTGCGGCCGTGAGCACACGGCAAACAGTAGGACTTGCCCTGTGCTCCGGCGCGAGGCGCGGAAGAGGGGAGTTAAACTCTCCGCCCCCGCACCAAACCAGCCCACTGCCGCTCCGAGCAGGGGAGCGTCCCCCGCCCCCCCGCCCGCACCCCCTAGCTGCCCATACACCGCTCGGCCAAGACCGCCTGAAGCCCCGACCGCCCCTGAAGTCTTCGCCAACCCGGCCACGATACGGGGCGAGCCGGCTTACACAAGAAGGAGGAGGCCCAGGGGAGGAAGAAGGAGGAAACCTGTTGCCTCCTCCACCCCACTCCAACCCACAGCAGCCCCGCCTCCCGCCCCCCGCGCGGAAAGGCCACTCGTTGCCGCTCGACGCCTGGCCCCGGCACCCGCCTACAGGATGCCGGTCGCCGCACCGCAACCTCAACCGCCTATGCCAACATATGGCCAGCGCAGGGCGCCCCGCCCGCGCCTCACCCTCTACCCCACTGAAACCGTCACAGACGTCGGCGCGTCCACCGCGCCCGTCGAACCCAGCGCGGCTCGACCAGACCCCGCAGCCATGCTGTTCGGGGCCCTGACCGAGTTTTTGATGGCGATTGCAGCAGGCGTCGACCTGCAGAGTGCTGCGCTGCGGGGTCTCGCCATCATGGGCCAGCACCAACGCATCGCGCCTGCAATGTCCGACACCGCTGCTCCTATCACCGCCCCAGCCCCGGCCTCGCCAGCCGACCACGTCCGCCCTGAAGTCATGGACTAAAAAAATAGACAAAAAAAAAAAAAAAAAAAAACATAACAAATGCAGCCCAAAAAAATATATATACAAAAAAAAAAAAAAAAAGATTACCAGCGCAAAAAGAGCTTTGCGCCTAGCCCATTGACCGAGGGGCTGTCGCCCCTTGAGATGCCGCCGGGGTAATGAGGCCGAGCCTCGAGGCCCCCCTCTGTGCCCTCACCAGGGCCGGAATGAAGTTCAGTTTGTGAGGATGAAAGAGAACGCTCAGCGCCGCCGCCGCGCCGCCGCCGGGGCTTGCAGCTGGCTGGCAGCGAGGAACTACCAGTGATTTGAATAGTATTATTGAAATCTAAAATAGCATAGCATAGATGTGATCTTACCATAGACTCTTTACATCGATGGATCTTACGAATTATTATGCTTTAAGGTGGTTTCTGACTTGTGACGTTCGAAAAAATAAGTTTTGTTCAATTTGTTTATATTTTCTAAAAATAATTAAGATAGCATAAGAAGTTATGCACATTGTAAGCTATTCTAAAACAGCCGCCTAAGACAGAATGGCTTAGGCGACCTTAATAACTTAACACACGCACATAATGTAAAAACTTCTGTTTAAAATGACCACAGCTCCTCTTATCCTCTTACCCTGATTCTGACTACTCATCGTCATCATCACCAGTCTTTACTAGTCCACGGCTGCACACCTGCCTCGCCTGATGAGCGCCACTGACTACAGATTCGTCAAACAAATAATGCTCGGCCAATTCGTTCAGTAGAAGATAACTACTAAACGAGTTCGGTTGAAATTTTGCATAAAATTCGCAAAAAAAAAACACGAATTGTAAGGTGACGTAAACTATGAACTAAGACAAGGTTTCGTCCCATTCTGGTCGCGCGTGGATAGTTCCCGGTATTAACGGGGAGATCCGATCGGCTTGGGGCGCGGCGGCGCGGCGGCGGCCCCTGGCGGAGAATCCACAAACCAATTAAAGAAAACACTGAAGTGAGCCATCGCAGGCGTGCAGCGCGCGGCCAGTGCACCTGCACTCGCGTGTTGCTTGAACTTGAACAATTACTTAGGATCAAATCACCTCAACCTCAACAGCCTATAGGTATTTGACCACTGCTGGACGCAAGCCTCCGCCTGATAAGCGCCTTTATTGGTTGTTATCTCATGGGGGTTACTGCCCATAATCCCCACGCTGGGCATGCGGGTGGGGGATCGCAGTTTGGTGGTAAAATTTTTCACCAGGAGGAGGCGCTGCTGCCCGTCTCCGGTAAATATCCCTAAGTCGCCTCTTACCGACACCCGCGGGATAAGTTGGGGTGGTGAAAATTATATGCCGCCAGCACCACACGTGGATCAAATCACGATCACATTGTCATTTAAGTTTACATAGGAGGTATATCTAGTATTTTATTTTCTTTTAAATTATGTTAGTTTTGTTTGTAGGTTTTATAAGATTACCTCCTATCTGTATAATTTTCTTTCAGTCTTGTATCTACACTTATATATCCACACTGTTTCATTGATTCTCTGTATATTCCTATGTATACATTCGTAATTAAAAATGTAATCTATGTTTAGAGATAAATAAACCCTAGAGTAGTATGGAAGTAAAAGCTTCTTGATAGATCTATAAATGTAAAAACTTAATAACTTAATTACAAGTTAATTGCTCGTAAGTTTTAAAAGGTCGATGGCTTAAAAATTACTCATTGTTTTATGATGTATTATTTCTGGAAATGATACTATTTATAAACTTTTAAAATTGAATTGTATATTCCTAGCTTTGCTGTTAGAAAACTCTTTTAGGATTAAGCTCGTCTGCGTAAAAGTTACATAAACTGGACATGTACTTCAGTTTATGTAACTTTTACGAATGACTTGTGTGTGTGCAATAACAATTTAAGATGTTAAGAATGTTTTTATAATTTTTTTAACTAGATAGGAAGGAATAACTCATGGGACGATTGGAACGGATATAGTGATAGCCATTGTTATTTTTAGATTCAGTTTTTTTTAATTAGGATACTTTTTTATTAGCAAAGAAGATAACAATCAAATATTAGAAACAAATTAAACTGGTGCTGGCTGGTTACTGGTATTTACAAGAATAAAAGATTATATCAAGTAAAAACAACATATCAATTAAAAATTGAAGTGAATTAGAGTCAATTGCACCTTATTTATTATTTGATAGTAATTACTATTTATCAAGCTGTTTATATAGTAAAAATTTGACCTGTCTAAGTGCTTACTTTGTTGGTCTAAAGAAATAAACGATTTGACTATGACTCTGGCTCTAATGAGAGTTACAAGCCCGTAAAAAGAGTTTTTTCAACAATCCCCAAAAAAATTTAATTGTCTAGTTTCTACACTAGACTCCTTCGCCGACGAAAAAGTCCCATTATCATTTCAGTCAAAATACGCCCACAACTGGACATATGGCTCAGCAAAATCGCCACAAGGTTTTGATTTCGCGTTAGTGTTAACGTTTTCCATAAAAAAAATATCATCTTCAAATGAAGATGATGAAAAACTAAAAAAATTGCATGGAAAACGCTTTGAATATTCGTAAATGATTTGACTTTAGTTAAATTTAGTTTGAACGTTTCAACAGGGACAGTGACATTTTTAGTCCTTCAAATTAGTTTAGTCTAGTTTTGGCGACATCTGAATAGACGTCATTGTCAATTCATAAACATAATCATCTATAAACAATATTGCCTACAGAAATATTTTTATTTAGATAAGCGGGCGCTTGTTCTGTGGGATACATGAATACAAACGAATGAAGACTTATAAAGATTTGCAAGGAAGTATGGGTTTGTGAGATTTTTATTGGTAAAGGGGTTTTGTCGAAAACGTCTTAAAGAAGAGGTTAAGTTATTATATTACATCTATTTTTGAAAAGTTTCTTAATCAGATGTTATTAAATTTTTTATTCATATTTTTGTAATAATGAATATTATTTTACCTAGGTCGTAGGTACCCTAGGTGCTTACACAGCGGTATGACCTTATAACATGGTCGCTACTTTTGCTTAATGTTAAAAAAAAACAGATAAAATAATTGGGATTGACAAATCTTTAAACCGACTTCAATACAATACAAAAATACTTTATTGTACACATAAAAATAACATTAGGTACATGGATACATTACATAAGACGAGTACAATGGTTCAGGCAACCTTTGGATGGAGAGTAATTATACTAATTTAAGAAAGGCAGGGGGGTGTACCAAAAACTGAAACATAAATTTATCATACATACCATTTTATATAAAAATAATATATATATATAAATAACTTACATAATATAATATTTCTACATACATAAGTATTAGACTATTTATATACAAAAACAAATAGTAAGTACCAATTCTTCACTTCTCTGACAGGAAAAGCTCCTTGACACGAGCTTTGAAAACTGGCAAGGATACTGCTTTTCTAATAGACTCTGATAGTGCATTTCACAACCTTATGGCCTGAATGGCCTCAATTTTATGCTTTCTTTATTTCCATTGTCAGAACTGGATCAAATTGAATTACCCATTTCATTTACCTTTCTACGGAAGCACCAGCTTTAAAATAAAAAAAATACTCATAAGTATCGGATCATCCAGTCAAAAGTTCTGAGGTAACAAACATAAAAAAATATAACACAGGAATAAATATTTTTTTGTTCTAAGATACGGAATATCCGACTGCATTTTGCGCAAGCTATCTCAATAATATCTATAAAAAAAAATCTCGGTTGGAGTAAACTACCTACCTTATTGTAATTCGATGGTAGGAGGTAGTTTCTAATGAAGTAGCAATCATCTTAGTCCACATTTATTCGGGTACCACAACCTCAACCTCAACAGCCTGTATTGGTCCACTGGACACAGGCCTCCCCCTGATAAGCGTCTTTTTGTGTTTATTTCATAGAGAGATAAACACTAAAAGTTAAACTTAAAGCGAAGTTTGTGAGCTCACAACTTCGCTTGAAAAAATTACTGACTTACAAGGTACCTAAGTATTCTTTCCACCTTCTTTATTACTAGTATACGTCAAACCTTCTTGCTTGTCGGTAATATCCGCGATCGCCCTCCACTTGCACCAATCTATGTGATTTCCATTATCAGAACTATTTTTGTTGCACTTTACTGGATTCAGAACACACACACACACACTCACGCACTCAAACATTCACGCTCTAACACAATGCATGCGCGCAAAGAGTGAGTACGGCGCCTTCCTTCAGGGTTCTGTTTGTGGTACAGTTTGAAGCAACAAGTTTAAACACAGCCGTAATATGTGAACAAATATTTATTTTTCTCGGCGACTAAAAGGAAACTCAAAGGTAGAAATCTTTTCACATTATCTTTGTATATTTAGTAAAATATATGTTTAAAGATTTTTGTTTTGTGGTGCTTCTTAGAACGTGCACCACCCCAACTCTGTGAGGAGGTGATTTTTAAAACTTTCTACTTTGTCATTTTCAAAATTCACAAAAAAATATTTGACAAGTGTAGGAGTGTCTTTATTTTTTATCTGATTGTAAGAAATTCTTTAAATATTTTTTCCTTTAAATACTCACGCACTATAAATTCTTTAAGTACTTTTAGCTACTTAGCGTTTACAGTAGGTAAAAACATAAACGGCCATTATTAATAAGTCATTTATTCGTATAGACAACTTTATTGAAAAAGAAAATTACAATCAAATATTAGGAACAAATTAAACTAGTATTTACAATTGAAACAATTGAGTTAACTGCAGACCGTTGCAAACAATCTACAGGTCGCTCAACTGATACATATCATTATTAATCATTTATTTTGAATTTCTAAAATACCTACCGACAATAATGATTTTGTTTCGACTCGCGGCCTACGGAACCCTCTAACAAATACAACATGAAGTGAACATGTCAATAGGTAGAGGCAATCATAGGTTAAGTACACGTGTATGTATGTATGTATGTATGTATGTAATGCGCGAATGGAGTTATAATTACAAATGGGAATCGAATGCGCGCCTGTCGTGTGGAACTAACACTGTACAATCATCGTAAATCAAAGCAGATTGGATTCACCTTATGTTTGTCCGATTGAAAATATACAAATTATCTTTTTTTAGACAAAATAACTTTATCGTCATAGAATGTTACAATCGAATGGGTACTTAATAGAAATAAATTAGAAATATTATTTATCCAATTTATCTTTAAGACTAGGAAGGACACAATTGTACTCAGATTTTAATAAGGTTCTATTATTTCTTTAGAGGGTTCTACAATAGATTTGAACAACATTTTTAGGGTTCAGTTGTAAAAGGGACCGTAGTTGGTACTAAGCCTCTGCTGTCTGTCCGTCTGTCCGGCCAGCAGCGGGCTGAATGTTATCTCATGAACCGTAAAAAGTATATTGTTGAAATTCTGACCGTGTGTGTATTCTCTAACCGCGCTGGTTATATCCAAAAAAAATACGGATTTTTTAAATTATTTTAATCGATTCTTTAGCATGATACATAACATAACCGAAAAAATATAACGTCCGCAATATTTTTAATGTAGGTAGAGGTAAAAACCCAAAAGTAGAACTGCACTCAGTTTCGGGTTTTAAAAACGATGCCATGTTAGTCTTTGCATTTTATGACGTCACGTTTCATCGAATCACTTTTGTCATTTTAACTCAAAGTCAAAGCTGACCATACAAAAAAGTACAAGTGTGACGTCACGAATCAGCTGCCAATAACGTTGCGTTTAGAAATTTCGCGATAGAGATTAAAAATATCTACTTTTCAATGATTAAATTTCTCGATGAAATATCAAAATACAATAATAAATATACAGATATATTTCTATATCAATAGAGAATACGTAAAAAAATATTAGCTTTTTTGAAGTAAAATGCATATACCCTATTAACTAACGATAGGCGATACCATAGCTCTACAAATTAGCAAGCTGAAGTGGCAGTGGGCCGGCCATATCTCTCAGAGAAACGATAACCGCTGGGATAAACGAGTTTTTGTGTGGAGACCGCAATTCAGCAAACGTAGTGTAAGTGTAGGACATTTATCCTGCCAGGCAGGACGTTGTCATCCTGACTGGCCGGAGGGAGGCCTACGAAGGACTGCGGGCAGATGCTGGATGAGGGGAGTTCTATGTCCAGCAGTTGGATTAACATAGGCTGATGATGATAAAGCGAACCAAAGATAGAATTGAATGGAATATTCGAACGAGTCATTTAACTATTCAGTTTACGATCAAAAATTAGCATGAAATTTTACCGAAGTATAGGCTGGAGTCGATGCTGAGGGTCTGCTCACAACACGGTCACAATGCCCTGTTAGAATGTAGAAAAGAAACGTTTTTTCACATCCTTTAAACGACAATTACACAATGTTATAAATGCGAGAAGTTTGTATGGATGGATGTATGTTACCTTTTAACGCCGAAATAACTAAACGGATTTGGCTCAAATTTTGCATACAGGTGGTACTTATCCTGGAACAATACTTTTTTACCCTTAAATCAGTTCCCGTGGGAGAAAAATCACCTTTATACGGTTCCATAGGAACAACGATAGATATTTTTTTATTATACATAGAAAACATCCCGAACAATCTGTCAAATATCTGCAGATCGTATACACATTTGTCCCGAGGCAGGAATTGAACCCGCAACCTCCTGTGTTGCAGGCGGACCTCCGCTCACCACGCCACAGAGGTAATCATTTATCCAACGGATAAGCTCAGATAAATATTCATATTTTACATAAGCGCTCAGAATGAATTGCTTCACTTACGATCTGATTCACAATGTCCAGATAAGTTCCAAATAAGTTATTTGTTCCAAATAGATAACAAATGATTTATTTGGAACTTATCCGGACACTACAGTTCATTTATTAAAACCATAGGAACACACATTGGAACAATAGATTAACGTCAAATTAACAAAAAAACATTGAATCACAGGCTTTTTTAAAAAGCTTACAGAACTATTAGACAAATATATAGAAATAGAAACGTTTGTTTGTCACTCAAACACATGCAATTTAAGATAAAAGGAACTTAAAACTAATACAATTTGTTAGAGTTACAAAACGTTACAAGAGTTACAAAATTACAAACAAACAAACAATACTCTGTGTCCGTTGTAAACGGACGCTAAGTGAAGCAATACATCACTATTTCGGTTGGTTTTGAATACAGCTGTCAGCGATAACGGATCCGTCGCGCGTCCGTCGGACAGGCAGACGTGCATTATGTATGTATGTATGTATGTATGTATACGCTTACAGATGCCGGGACGACATGGGAAGCGTTTTAGTTTACAGTTTGAATGGTTTCGTGGCGGCACGCGGTGCAGTGATAATATCAGTAGTGACAATGTTTCAAAAGGTTTATAAATAATTAAATTTAACTATAACTTATTAGGATCGCAGTTCGGTACAAGAATTGTTCTGCAGGGGGTGCTGATGCCTGCCCCCCGGTGAATTACCCTTAGTCTCCCATGGGAAGAGATGGGGTGGTGCAAATGGATGGATGTCGCCCAGTTCCAGACCGACAATAGTATGTAAGAACAGTCAGACTTAGTTATGCTAAGATTGTATTAGTTGATAAGCGATAAACTTGCTAGTGGTTATTTTTCACTTCTTCCGCTAGTGGACAAAAATTGAAGTGAATTAGAGTCAATTGTACCTTATTTTGTTGTTTGATAGTAATTACTATTTATCAAGCTATATAGTAAAAAAAATACTTGTATATGTGCTTATTTTGTAAGTCTAAAGAAATAAACGATTTGACTCTGACTCTGACTCTAAATTCTAAGCCAGCACCACTCAGCACTTTATATATCCGAAATCAAAATTACCACTGTGTTCTATCCGTGTCAGTGTATAATTTTTAATATGATTCGACCTTTTCTAAGTGTACATTTATTGTATATAGGATATAAAACATTTTTGAATTATGAATATGAATCGAGTGAAGATTTATAAATTGAACAGTATAGAGTAAGGCTACTGGCGCCAGCAGACCGCGCGGTCCTGAAGCCACGCAGCTGCAAGCGTGGAGTCCTGAGAGTGACGTCACTTAGTACATCTCTAAGGATTCACAAGAAGCCGCCCTCGCCGCGCCGCCGCCGCCGCCGCCTCCGACTGTTGTGGGAAAGAATCACACGTAGCAGAGGGAATACATTTTTATTAATCTCAGAACTTTTGACTGGGTCCGATGTTCATGACTCTTTTTTATATGAAAGCTTGCTTCCCATGTCGTCCCATTTTAATTTGGTTCAGTTCTGATAATGGGATCCATGAAAAAACTATAATAAATTAAGTCGGCTTATAGTTTTTTAAAACAAAAGTTTTTTTTAAACTACGAAAAAAATAATATCTTGTTGCGAGTAGTCGTAGAGTTTGTAATGACACAGTTTAGCTCATAGTACGCGGCGCAAACGCGTTTCGCTAATTCAGCTTTTTCAGCAGTTAAGCCGCCTCGCCAGTCATTCCACCAAGCTCTCCCAGAGAACACCTTCCCTAGTTATGGGTTACAGATAATTATAACAGTCACTTCATAGCGCTCCAATAAAACAGTTCTATCCTAAATAAGGATTATAGATTATCGTTAAATGCTATTTTATGTAATCGTGTTTTGTGTATTGAATAGATTCAGTTTATCGTTTATCTCTTTTATTACAACCAACCCACAATAGGTAAAGTAAAGACACTCGTATAAAATACAAAAAGTTCATTAAATTTTATTTACGCATCAAGATACAAGTTTTTGTTTAGTAAAATCACAAATTAAAAATAGATGGATGGATAGATAGATGAAAAAAAATAATACAGACACTCGTACAAATAACAAAGAAATAAATATTTAAACAAAACTACAACTTTTTTTTTATTCACGCAATTCAATTTGAAATGTGTAGGTACAGGCATTGAATTACTACTCCTGGGTATATAATAATAAACTTAGGAACAAATTAGAACCTGTGTAATTCCTAAGTTTATTTATGAGTTCCTAAAATAAATTATATCGCTGCCTCCCGATATAACCTTGCTAATACTAATATAATATATTAGCACTGTATCGCCCGTTCGCCCGGATAGCAACAACTGAGGACGTGACGACATCCTTCAAATCACATTAATTGCGAGAGACCCCCCCCCCCCCACGTCCCCCGAGACCGACTGATTTAAGCGGAGGTATTTATTTCGAGTTAATTATTAGAGAGCTATCCCCCCGCCCCACTCCCCCCGATCCCGCGGGATAGAGTCTACCCCGGGACCGCAGTGATCGTATCCTGCCATCGGGCTGGAGATAAGCCAGGTTCATTAACACTGACCGGGGCAAGGTCTGTATTCTGAGTGCTTCCCCTTTCAACCCAATTTTTCTAATCACTATAATTTTTACCCGTTCAACAAAAACATATGCTCCGTTCGACCCAATTCCAAAATCTAAGTCGCAGTAAGTAATCTAAGTATTCGAAGTATTCTACAAACACTGTAGTAATTATGAAAAACAGTACAGACACCAACCATGTCAAAAAGGAAGCAGAATTTTACATCTATGATAGACACTGTAATATTTATGAAAAATTGAACATAATTATTACTATTTAGTTGTACACAGGCTATTGTTGTGTTGGTGCTCGGAGAACGAAGGCATGAATGAATTTATGAACACTTTTATTGTACAAACAAAATAAAATAACGTATATCTAAATAAAAAATATATATAAAATCCAGGCCACCATATTAAATAATAGAATACGTAGTAGAGAACGTACCACATCTTCAGAACTATAGAGTATCTTCTACTTATATTTTTTTTATTCCATATTCCAGCTAAATTCTATGTTGAATGTTTGTAAGCAAACATATGGGATGTTTGCTTACAAACATTCAACATAGAATTTACTACGAGTTTACTTAACCTAGAATTTACTCTATTTCCGCGTAAGTATTTTTACATAGAACGTACATTTCTTGTCAATTGACCCTTCCTTCAATAAATATTGCCAACAGTTATATTGTGTCTTTTTCTATAATATACAATTAAACATGTCTCCATTTTGTTGATGTCGACATATTTTTCGTTAGAAAACTCGTGGAACTCGTCCGTCCGGGCGTCCAGTATCTACAACGTCCTCGGAAGTTATTGTTATTCACATCTGTAAAGAAATATTATTGTTGTAATCAAACAAAATGCCCGGAGCGCTAACTCGACAACTTGTAAAATATTAATGTTTTTACAATAATGCGGATTTTTGTCGTCGTTCTTTGTTGCGCCGGGCGGCGGCGGCGCCCTCGCTTCAGCGCGACACGTATTGTAAGAGTTTTACATTTTCTCTAAATACTGCTTCAATTTGCTAATGTCTCGGGTAGAGGTGGAGGGCTATTCGGGCAATATGTCGAGTGATTGCTGCTTCGCAGTAAACATGCTTAGAGAAAATCTGCAATTCGATATTTTTCGTGACTTTGGGGAAAAAACGTGGGGACGAGCAGGTATAACCCACTTTTCTCCAGAATGCAGTTTTAAGCCGAACTCGATATAATTGAAGGAATATAATTACTAGTGATATTTCACATGTTTAATCAATTTATCATGCGTATAAATTACGCATTTTATACTATAGGTAGTTTAGCCATTTTGACAGAAATTTAATTTAAGTTTAAACATATTTACTCGTGTATGTTTCAGGTTCGACGGGCAGTGGAATATTGTTCCAGCATTTTGTTGCTGCATACTGCCCTGAAAGCTGCGAAAGAACCCTGGGGTGTTGCTTAATAGGGCAACATCTTTCTTAAACCAACTAAGCTTATCATAAAGATAAGACGGCGCGCCTTACATATCTAGGCACAATGAAGGCGGTTTACTATAACTCTACTAAAAGTTATAGTAATCCTTCAGAACAACAAACTCGATGGCGCACAACCGCGCGAGCAAGCCAGGGATAAAGAAAAAGTTTTAGTGCACATGTGATCATCTGCAAACCATTCAAACAATAATACATCCTCGACCTCAACCTCAACAGCCTGTATTGGTCCACTGCTGGAAGCAGGGCCTGCGTCCAGCGTCCTGATAAACGACTATTTGGCATTTGTCTCATAGGGGGTAGTACCCATAAACCCCACGCTGGACATGCGGGTTGGGGATCGCAGTTTGGTGGTAGAATGGTTCTGCAGGGGGTGCTGTGCCCGCCGAAGTCACTTCTTACACACCCGCGGGAAGAATTGGGGTGTAGTAAGTTTTGATAAGCGCGCCCTAAACGTTTCTGTTTATTTGAGTATAATGTTTGCATCTTTATCCATTTAGGATTCAATTTACACTGGTAAATGCCGTGTAATAATTATAAGTTAATATGATATAATTAATTAATAATAATTTACACCACCCCACACCAACTCCTCCCGTAAGTGTCATAAGGGACGACTTGGGAATATCCACCAGAGTCAGAGTCAAAGTCAAAGTCAAATCGTTTATTTCTTTAGACTTACAAAATAAGTACTTAGACAAGTCAATTTCATGTCAATTTTTACTATATAAACAGCTTGATAAATAGTTATTACTATCAAACAAGAAATAAGGTGCAATTGACTCTAATTCACTTAATTTTTTTTGTCCACTAGCGAAAGAAGTGAAAAAGAAACCACTAGCAAGTTTATCGCTTATCAACTAATACAATCTTAGGATAACTAAGTCTAACTGGTCTTACATACTATTGTCTGTGTGGAACTGGGCGACATCCGGCCAAGCATTAACATCATTGACGTAGTCATCTACGGAGTAATATGCTTTCTTGATAAGATTTCGTTTTATGTACAGTTTAAATTTACGAATAGGGAGCTCAGTTGCTTCAGATGGAAGCTTATTATAGAATCTTACGCCCACAAATGATTTCCCTACCTTTCGTAATATATATGATGGGATGTGTAATTTGTTCTTGTTTCTTGTATTTTTATTGTGAACATGACACCTTTTCATAAAATTATCTCTGTTTTTGTGTGTATACATTGGATTTTCAAAGATGTATTGCGATATTACTGTTAAAATATTTATTTCTTTAAATAATTCCCTCAACGAGTCACGTGGATTTAATTTATAAATAGCGCGTACCGCCCTTTTCTGAAGAACAAAGACAGTCTGGATGTCAGCTGCCTGTCCCCAAAGCAAAATACCATAAGACATAACACTATGGAAGTAACTGAAGTAAACTAACCTAGCTGTATCTTCATCGGTAATGTATCTAATTGTTCGCGCTGCTGCCCGCCCTGGATAAGTCATTGACGTGTCTGTCTGTACGTCTGCGTAGCTCAGTAACTCACCAAATTAAACTTCGTTCCAGTCTGGGACTTCTCAGAAATATTCTAACTAATTGTGGATGTTCTTGAGTTAATATTGTGGTAAATATTTTCCGAACTCTATGAATAAAGTTTATCTCTTCACTAGTCGCAGCCTGCGGCTTTGCTCACTCGGTACTTGGATTACTACAGGTAAAATATTAATAATATACATAATGTTGGACAATTCACACAGCATTGTCTAGTCCCAAGCTAAGCAGAGCTTGTGTTATGGGTACTAGATAACTGATATACATAATACAATACAATACATAGATAGATATTTTTTATTATACATAGAAAACATCCAAAACGCCCTGAAGAAATATCTGCAGATCTTACACACATTTGTCCCGAGGCGGGAATCGAACCCGCAACCTCCTGCGTCGCAGGCAGACCTTCGCCCACCACGCCACAGAGGTCGTCAATACAGCTAGAATTTTCAAAATCGCACCTACTTTAGCCACCCGACTCATATTGCAGAGTAGGTTAGTAAGTTTAGTAAGTTTATCATATACATACTTTTTTTTTATTCCCATTGATTAATTTAAAAGGGAAGATGAGGTACTAGTTTCTCGAAAATGGCAACCTCATATTGTGTAAAATTGTGCGCTCTCACCTCAGTCACCGTCGGACCGGTGGCACGGGCGGTCGTGATTCGCGTGAAATATTGTTGTCTTGGTCTCACTTTGGTCTTAGATACGTCTTTCCGTCTTTGTTCTTCTTTGTATTGCACAGGACTGGAAATATAACTGTGAGCGTATGTGTTTGCGTGTAGTTGTAACACAATTTTTGAGTAAGCGCTGGGAGAACTTAACCTATCTTCCCTTTTTAATTAATCAATGTTTATTCCTTTATTTATTTAAAGGAGTTTTGTCAAAGATATACATACGTAGATTAAGAAATTCGCAAAACATTCTTTTGTTACCATCAAATCCAGGTAAAGGGTTCCAATAGACACGGAAATAATGCTGTTAACCGTCAACAACCCCCCGGCAACTTCATAAAAATATAAAGCACGTGACAAAGTCGCGCCGGGGCCGATCCCACCGCTATCAACACCGAAAGAGGTAATTTCATCCCCCATTGAACGCGCGATGAAAAAATGACTCAACACTTTATTTTATTTAGTTATTTTGTTTAGCTTCGATATAGTCATTTATTAACAGAACTTCATTAAAATCTATAAAAATCCGACTCGATTTTGACGAAACGCACTTCGCTATTTGCGACGCAGGAGGTTGCGGGTTCGATTCCAACCGAGGCAAATATTTGTACGATCTACAGATAATTGTTCTGGGTACTTTGTATGTATCCATCTATGTATTGTATTAAGTATATCAGTTATCTAGTACCCATAACACAAGCTCTGCTTAGCTTGGGGCTAGATAATGCTGTGTGGATTATCCAGCATTGATTGATGATGTCCTTCTATAGCCGAATTTCGATCACGTCGGCTAGCCTCAAGGAAGACTGACCAAGTGAACAGGACTTATGCACATACATGATCATTATCATCATCAGCTGATATTAGTCCACTGCTGGACATAGGCCTCTCCTAATGAACGCCACAGCGCCCTGTCTTCAGCCTGACGTATCCACCATCTGCCTGCAGTCTTTCGCAGATGGTCATCCCACTTGGCTGGAGAGCGTCCTACACTACTTTTGCCAAGTCGTGGTCCCCACTCAATAATAATAATAATCAATATTCAATAAATCAATTGTTCGGGTAAACCGACCACGCAGCAGATATGCATTTAGCTGCGCTTGCAGTTGAATAAGTATCCGCTCGCGTTTACCTAATTATACTCAGTTCGCGATCGACCTCCATCGTCGCGGGTTCAAACCAACATACCATTTCAACCATTTCATACCATTTTACCATAAATAACCAGTATAACGTGTGTCTTGTGAATATAGTCCATACATACCATAACCAGTGACTTTCCTTGACCACTAACCAACTACTTACCAATCACAAAGGGCTGTTTGGGGAACAACCAACACCATCTACCACAACCACAACCCCCAGACACAACCCTTTTCATGGTCCTTCGAACAAACCTACCAGCTCCTATCAAGTGATACAGTGAAGTGAAACCATACCATTGGATTACAGTGATTGATTATTGAGGACAGACGCAGGTTGCAGAAAAAAGGTCAGACCAAACCATTTTATTTTATTTTTATTGCTTTGTACTTTTTTTGACACTATGGATAACTTGTTCATCAACCAAACTGAAATCTACGAAGCAATAAAAAAGCTGCTGGTTAATTTCAAAAAAGATGGAGCGGAAAGAAAGACGTTTGACTATTGTAAGCGTAAAAATGACCTTTTGGAGACCTATTGGTCCACGTACCTTGACAATCATTGTAAAATTAATAAATTAGCGGAACCTGACCATGTTTATAACACAAAAGGCTGTTACGAAACAGCCGAAGAAGTTTATCTGGCCGCTAAAACCCTTTTTAAAAAAACCATTGACCAGTTAGAGATACAAATTGCTCAACAAGGTAGCCTACGCGTACCAGAAGCCGAGGCGAACCGACCAGGCACGTCAACTCGACCAACTACTCCTCAATCAAGCACTCCCCAACCAGTAGGGAGATCCTTGGCTACAACGGGGAACACCAACATGCTGGAAGAGTTGATTAGGAAACAGAAAATTAATATGAGGGCCTTTATGAGGACCCTCAGGGGAATAAAAACTGACGAGTTAGAAAGGAAATGGGAATTTGAGGACGCCTTGAGGTCCCTAGAATCTCGTTGGTCCGCCATAGACAAATTGCATTGGGAAATAGAAGGAGAGAACGGCTGTGAGGATAGCCAGTACCAGGAGGATTTTACGGATTACGAGAGCATTTTTCTTCATACCAAGAAAGCTATCAATACCAAAATGTGGTCCGTATCTCATCGCGAAAAATCCACCCCACAAATTGACATTCCCATCTTCAACGGAAATTACAAGGGCTGGGTATCCTTCAAGGATCTGTTTACAGAAGCTATCCACAACAACCCCTCCATGACCAGTGCCCAAAAAATGCAGTTTTTGAAGGGTAAGGTAACCGGTGAGGCCGACCGACTGATCCACCATCTACCAATCAGTTCGGAGAATTATGAAGCGTGTTGGGAACTTCTCAATCATCGTTATGGCAACAAAAAACTAATTTTTACTTCCCATATAAACATTCTTCTCGGACTTCCAACCATGCAACAGCAATCTTACGCCATGATAAAAAAGCTGCACGACGTTACTAAGGAATGTCTCCACGGTATACAAAATTTAGGTATCGACATAACCACCTGGGACCCGCTTCTAATTCACCTACTTGCACAGAAGCTGGATAACACGTCGTTTACAGAATACTTGGAATCGGTGAAGAAACCCAGGGATCTTCCCTCTTTACAGGAATTCCTGGGATTTTTAGAAACCAAGTTCACAGCCTTAGAAGCCGCCCGTCGCAAAAATGAGCCATCTACCCAAAAAACCAACCAACAAAATGCACCAACGGGCTCTAACCAAAAATCAAACCAAAAAGGACAAAATTATCGATCCTTCAATGAATCAAAAAATAAATCGAATTTGAACGCCTTCCACGCATCTAGGTCAACGTCCTGCGGAGTGTGTAACCTCGATCATCGCACATGGCACTGTCAGCAATTCATAACGTCAACGCCCGAACAACGATTACAAAAAATTTATAAACTAAATTATTGTCCAAATTGTCTAATCAACCATTTTAATGAAAAATGTTCGTCGACGAAGCGATGTCGCAAGTGCTTAGGTACTCACAATACCTTACTTCATGACGCATTAACCAAACAAAATTTACCTTCGCAATCACGACCTACTTCTAAGCCCGCCAACAAAGAAAAAGATCAAGTTTTAGGATCTTCGCACGCATCATGGGAAGACACGACTGAGATACTTTTGGCGACTGCCATGGTTCATATCACAGGAGTCGACGGCACCAATCACACCATGAGAATATTGGTAGATGGGGGGAGTCAAGTCTCTCTCATAGATGAGCGCGCTGCTCAGATCTTGGGGTTGAAAAGAAAACAATGCAAGGGAACAATTTTTGGCGTCGGCAAAAACCAAAACAATGCGAAAGGAGTGATAAATATAGATGTACATTCATTATATGATCAATTTTCTTTCAATACCGACGTCATAATTATGAATAATTTGATTTTGAACTTACCAAATAGAACCTTACCCAAACCATCATGGGCGCATATTCAGAACATAAGCTTAGCAGATCCTGAATTTAATATAAGTCGACCTGTAGACTTACTATTTGGTGCCGATGTTTACAGTAAGATTGTCTTAGGGGGCATATTAAAGGGTGAGTCAGACGAGCAACCAATCGCGCAGCAGACGAAGCTAGGATGGCTACTCTGCGGCACGGTAAGGCCCCACTATAACTGCAATGTCGTTCTGCATAACACAGATGATTTGCTCAAGTTTTGGGAACACGAAGACATAAACCAAATAAATAATCAAGAAGAAATGACAAGCGACGACCAGGAGTGCTTGCAGTACTTTCTTGATACCACCACCAGACTGGAGAACGGAAGATATGAAGTACGCCTACCATTTAAACCAGAACTCAAGGACAAGCTAGGCGCTACCAAACCACAAGCGCTAGCCCAGTTTCGCAGCATGGAGAAAAAATTGGAGAAAAATAGTCAACTAAAAACTGATTACCAAAAATTCATGTCGGAGTACCTTGAGCTAAACCATATGAAACCAGCAAACGGTAACCTACCTTCCGAGTGCTACCTACCACACCACGGCGTCATCAGGGCAGAGTCAACCACGACAAAGCTCAGAGTAGTCTTCAACGCTTCGGCAAAATCTTCAACAGGCTTAAGTCTCAACGATGTGATGTACAGGGGCCCTAACCTACAACAGGACCTCCAGAGACTCATCTTAAAGTGGCGCCAATACCAGTTTGTCTACACCGCCGACATAGAAAAAATGTATCGGCAAATACTCGTGCACAAGGATGACCAAGCTTTCCAAAGAATTTACTGGAGATCTAGTCCATAGGAAAGTATCCAAACTTACCAATTAACCACATTAACCTATGGCACCAAACCAGCAGGATGGCTAGCGATGATGTGCTTAAAGAGACTGGCTACAGATGGAAGGATACATTTCCCGGAAGCTGCGCGAGAGTTAGAAGAAAATTTCTACATGGATGACTACTGTGGCGGTGGTCATTCTATTGCGAAAGCCAACCAACTAAAAGCTGATCTCATACAATTACTAAGCACAGCAGGGTTAAACTTGAGAAAATGGTCCTCGAATAAAAAAGAGCTTTTATCAGGACTAGAAATAGACCAATGCAACCAACCTACTTACGAATTTAAACAAACTGACTCAACTAAAACCCTGGGCCTTGGCTGGAACCCGCAAATGGACATATTTATATTTGAATCAAAGATAGAACCAAAACCATCTTCTGAGGCTACGAAAAGATCGCTCCTTTCAGACATCTCCAAGCTTTTTGATCCATTAGGGTGGCTAACCCCAGTGAGCACCACCATGAAAATTTTATTCCAAAAAGTTTGGCTAGAAAAGCTAGATTGGGATGAAAAATTACCAAAAGAAATCGACACCGAGTGGACCAAGCTGCGGCAACAACTAAGCCTAATAAACACTATAAAAATAAGCAGATGGCTGGGAATAGGAGAAAAAGAAACCATAGAACTACACGGGTTTTCCGACGCGTCAAACCTAGCGTACTCGTGCGTAATCTATTGCAAGGTTATTAAAGATAACAAAACCACAGTATCACTAGTAGCTGCAAAGGCCAGACTGACCCCACTAAACAAAACCTTAACCACGCCAAAACTTGAGTTGATGGGTTCTCAACTATTAACTCAACTGTTAGAAAAGGTCCAAAGCTGTTTAGTTGACTACCAAATAGAAATACACTGTTGGACTGACTCTACCGCAGTACTAGGGTGGATCCAGGGTGATCCCGCGAGATGGAAGCAGTTTGTAGCAAATCGCGTGAAAAAGATTACAAACATCGTACCAGCAGAAAGATGGCAATATGTAAAGTCAAATGATAACCCGGCGGATTGCGCAAGCCGTGGCCTTTATGTGCAACAACTTAAGGATCACGCACTTTGGTGGCAAGGTCCGTCGTGGCTACATACATATAAACACCAAAATAATAACCAAACCGTTTACCAAACCAATTTAGAAGAGAAAAAATCGTTCCTGGGCCAAACCAATGCAATAGTCCTGGAACAAAACTCACCAACCATTACCAAAATAGTAAACCATTTGTTAAATAAATTTAGTTGCGTCACAAAAATAATACGTATTTTTGCATGGATACTACGTTTACCTAACAAGCAGAGAGTTCACCAACCTTACCTCGGGTTACACGAGCTGAAACGCGCAAAAATGCTGATTATAAAAACAATTCAATACGATGAATTTTATAACGACCTGGTTTATTTACATAAAAACGAAAAAGTGCACTCGAAGAGTAAAATTTTAAATCTAAATCCGATTATTGACGAAAATGGAATAATGAGAGTAGGGGGAAGACTAAGAAATGCACAGATAAGTCATGAGATGAAACACCCCATCATACTACCACATAACCACATAGCAACCACATTATTCATCAAACAAGCTCATGAGCTGACCTTCCATGGAGGGGCGCGCTTAACTTTGGCGAATTTAAGGCGTAAATATTGGATAATCGGCGGCTACATGGCAACCAAAAAGTTTATTCGACAATGCGTAACGTGTAAGCGACATGATCCTGTAAAGCAGTACCAACTCCAAGGAGACCTTCCGGGACCAAGGGTAAATCCTGAAGATGCATTCTACCATTGTGGAGCAGACTATACAGGATTCGTAGAAGTAAAGGCCAACAAAGGACGAGGCGTCAAAACCACGAAGGGATACATAGCCATCTTCGTTTGTATGGTAACCAAAGCCGTACACATAGAGCTTGTATCTGATATGAGTAGCGCAGCGTTTATGGCGGCACTGCATAGAATGGCCGCAAGACGAGGAGCTCCACGACATGTCTACAGTGACAATGGCACCAACTTTGTGGGAGCAGATAGATTACTCCAGGAGGCATACAACCAGCTTCTTCAGGATGGCTTGAAAGAGATCACTGAAATGGGAATAGAATGGCATTTCAATGTGCCTAGTTGGCCAAATGCAGGGGGGGGTTGAGTTATGATTATGGGAAAGTTCGGTCCGAAGCCTAAAACACCATTTAAAACGGGTCATCGGTCACCAAAAACTTACCTTCGAGGAATACAGCACGCTTTTAGCCAGAATAGAAGCGTGCCTTAACACTCGTCCTCTCTGCGCCCTAACAGAAGACCCAGATGATCTTGATTTTCTTACGCCAGCACACTTTTTGTCAGGACGACCAGGAATGACAATGATAGAAACCGAAGAAGATGCTAGAACCAGGTGGCACTTGACGTCCAAAATATTCCAAGATTTGTGGAAAAGGTGGAAAGTTGAGTACCTAACCCAGCTCTCCGCAAGAAACAAGTGGAAGGAAACCCAAAACAACATTACCATTGGGGACTTAGTAACCATTCACGATGACAATACACCAGCAGGAAGGTGGGCAATGGGCCGCGTTATTGAAACTCACCCAGGCGATGACGGTCTAGTGCGAGCCGTCACACTTAAAACCAAAAACGGTTTGCTAAAACGGCCAATCGTCAAACTGTCGATCTTACCTGTTAACCAAAATGCTCGAAATTTACCAGAAAACGACCAAAAACAGGACAGCGAATCAGAAGAGGAACCAACAACCAAACCAGAACCAAAACGAAGGAGACACCGACCAAAATTATTTACCATTGCTACAGCACTATTTTGTTTCATGACATTATTATCGCCAGCTCTCGGTCTATACAGTGTAAGAGAACTACCAAAAAACCAAACCCTCTATTTTGATCCCATATCGAAACTACAATTAATTCGAGATAAGTGGACTCTGATCGTATATCATGACATGGAACCCTATTGGACAGGAATAGACGCATATCAAAAAATATCAAACTATTTAGATAAGTTATGCGCTACTATTGAAAACCAATCCCATTGTAATATTATCCTACAACAAGCCGAACACGAATTCAAGGAACTGAAATACTACAATGATCTTTTGCTAACTCAACATTATAATATCCACGCTAGACGCCGCCGGCGCCGCGGCCTTGTTGACGGTGTCGGGTATCTAGCCAATGAATTATTTGGAGTACTAGATTCTCGGTTCGCAGACCAGTATACCAAGGACATTAAAACCATACAGCGTAACGAGAAACATCTATCTAGCCTCTGGAAAAACCAAACCTCTGTTATTGAAGCGGAATTCAATCTTATGAAGAAAATGGAGCTGACTGTCGATAAACAACACAAGTTAATAAATAAAAAACTTAACGACTTTCAAAAGAACACAAGCATTCTTCAGCGAGAACTTCAAAATGTTTCATACATTCAAGAGTTTACTCTAACTGCAATGGCGGGTAACACCTTACTACAGAGCTTACGAAGATTACAAGAAACGCTTATTGACACAATCACAAACATCTACCATGGTCAAATAAGTATGAACCTACTTACACCAACGCAATTGAAAAGTGAGCTTCAAACCATAAGCGGTCAAATGCCTACCGATCTCACTTTACCAATAAAAAATATCAATACCGATTTTCAATATATTTATAAGCTTCTTAAGGTCAAGGCCAGAGCTACCAAAGCTTACGTCATAATAGAAGTCACATTTCCGCTCATAGCCAGAGAAAGCTACCAACTTTATAAATTACTGTCTGTACCTCACCAAATAAATACTAAAATGGTCAAAATATCTCCTATATCTGAGTATGTCGCTGTCAACCTAAAAAGAGACTGCTACTTCACTGTAACCAATAATGAACTCATGGAATGCGTGCACCATGGACTAGCTTATTTATGTCCACAGCGCAAACCTATAAACAAGTTGGACAATGATAATAATTTCTGTAAAATAAATAAAGAAACCAACAAATGTAATGTAGATAGTTCAAACTGCGAAAACAATTGGGTCACTCTACGTTCGTCATCTCAGCATTTTTATTTTTGTTGTAATACTTACACAATAAAGATAATATGTAACGATCAAGTTACCCTACGCCAGCTGAGTGGGAGTGGGGTCATTGCGACCAGCCAGGAGTGTATTCTCAAAGGCAATGACTTTACATTGTACACCATTCGTCACCAATCGAACCAAGTCAACTTAACGTCGGACATATACATTCCCGAACTAGACCAAATCAACCACATAGTCAACGTGAAAATACCTAACTACGAAACTAACCAAGAAGGGAACCTGAACTCATCCTTTACGAGTTTAGGAGAGTCCATCAAAGAACTAAAGAATAGTAACACAGAAGTCGAAGAAGTATCTTACCATGACATCCACCACTACGCCATCAGCTACATCACTTTAGCGGGCGTAGTGAGCGCTATAATAGCATGGATGTGGAGGAGTGGACGTTGCCGCCGACGGGTACCTGCTGCGGGGCGCCGCGGCGAGGGTCGCTGCCCGCAGGACGCCGAGGCGGCGACCCCGCCGCCCTCCAGACCTCGGCGTCGACGCGGAAGTCACCGTCAACAGGAGTTAGCTGAAACTTCCGCTCCGCCGAGGCCCACCAGTGCACCACCACCAGTTGAAATGATCAGTGCTAGTGAGTTAAACAGGCGCCCAGAGGCCCTAGAAGTGCTCAGTGCTAATCGGTTAAATAAAAGAAGTGAAATCGGTTTTCAGCTCAACAGTTATACCAATCGTTGGCCGGACAGAGCGGTTAGGCGGGGTAGAACGGACAGAGGGCTAGATAATAACGGTTTTGAGGAAGAGACAACATTTTAGTGATAAGGTTTAATTACGTTTAGTTTATACTACAATACCATTTTACTTACTAAATTTTACTATAAGATATTGCATGTTTCGTAAGAATTATTAGATTAAGACCATTGTGCTTTTTATTATTTGCTTTTTATACAATATTTTATACCAATTTGTTATTATCAATTGATGACATTTATAAGATGTAGGTGTTATGTATCACCATCATTCACAGCATCCTCATCTCGTCGTCGGGAGTATGTTCGGGTAAACCGACCACGCAGCAGATATGCATTTAGCTGCGCTTGCAGTTGAATAAGTATCCGCTCGCGTTTACCTAATTATACTCAGTTCGCGATCGACCTCCATCGTCGCGGGTTCAAACCAACATACCATTTCAACCATTTCATACCATTTTACCATAAATAACCAGTATAACGTGTGTCTTGTGAATATAGTCCATACATACCATAACCAGTGACTTTCCTTGACCACCAACCAACTACTTACTAATCACAAAGGGCTGTTTGGGGAACGACCAGCACCATCTACCACAACCCCCAGACACACCCCTTTTCATCAATAATCATTTATTTTGTCAATTTCTTGAATAAAACGTCATTGATTTAAATCACATACATAACACATACTCAAGAACTCTACCCCAGCGATAAAGCACGTTACAGTATTTTTATTATGAAGTTAACAGTCTTTTTGTGAGGTTCAAAATGAGTCAATACAACACTTTGTTTATTTAACTTGTAAAGCTTGTTCGGAGCTTCGATTAAAATGTCATTAATTTTGATGTAATAAGAGAATCTCATCGTTCGCGTATCGGACCCGATGGGCTGTGATCAGGTTGTGCGACAGACGGCCTGACGATCTTATTTATGTATAGATTTTGTCGGCGAGATTGAATATTTGCATTCTAAAGGACTAATCTTTGTAAGGTTAAACGTTTATTGCATTTAAATAATGAATAATTAAATATTCTTGGAACTTTAGCTTTGTTTTTGTTTATCGCTGGAGTTTACTAAAGGCTATATAGAGTAGTAGACTGTTGAGGTTGAGTTGAGGACTAACCTCAACCTACATACATATTTGGTCAACACTCACAGATAATATTACCGTGACTCGGAATTTGCTCAGTGTTGGCCATTTTTGTAACCTATAATCTTGTGTACCTATGTATTTTGTATGTCTTAATTATGTGTATTTGTTGCAAAATAAACGCATTTTTACTTACTTTTACTTTATTTACTTATTTTTACATTATACAGGGTGGCACATTTAGATCGGTCAGTATGGGAAAGTCTGAAACTTAAAGACATACGAAGATATCTTGGTTCCATCTATTTTAGTAACAAGAAAACAAAAAAAACTTGTACTGAGCTCGGCTATCGAACCCAGACGTTTTGAAAAATAAGATGTACACTTGGTTGCCAACGTGGTAATCTAAAGCCTCGGTTGCGGAGCTCAGTACTAGTTTTTTTTTTTCAAAGTTTTAATACAGATTTTCTAGTTATTAAAATCAGCATGACATGGTTCCATACATACATTTTTTTAGTTTGGGATTCGAAAATGTATGGGTCGCCGCCGTATCGCGATCGCTTGCCCACATAGTACGCAGCGACTACTAATACCTTGTTTACGGAGCTGCGGAGCGTGTAGCACAAACATAGCGCAATGTACGGTGATGTTTATGGATAGTCGGGCCGTGAAGAGTGGCGATGCACGCCGCGTGCGACGCGTCATCAAACAAACGCGTGTAAATCGCTTCTCCGTAAACACACTCTACCAACGCCATACGTTTGAATACTGTGCGGGTCGCGCCGCTGCACGCGCCGCGTCTACGTAAACAAGACCTAAGAGTGTAGTTGTTTGTTACCCTGAATAAATAAAAATTAAAATACTAAAACTAAAATACACAAGAAAGAATGCGTCTGCTTTTCAGCATCCGAATACCGTCCTCTTTATCTCTAAATAATAATTAAAGCTCAACAAAACACCTCCCTACAGAACTTCAACCTCACTCGTCGAGTCGTCACAGACGCTTTGAGCTACATTCCTGCGACACCTGTCCACGTGCCTCTCTGCACTCATACTCCTAGAAACTTGCCCCACTCGCCCCACTCGTACCACTCGCCCCACTCGTACCACTCGCCCACTCGCCCCACTCGTACCACTCGCCCCACTCGTACCACTCGCCCCACTCGCACCGGCCCTCCGCGTCAATGCGGTTCTAATTAACATTCGAGAGATACTTGTGTCCGAGTGACGCTACACACGGAGAGATTAGATTATTTACAGAGTAGGTTGCCTTAAAAAATCACACTTATCACACTTTTATTGAAATAAAAATGCGAAAGTTTTGATGTATGTATGGATGTATGAATATATGTTTGTTATCTCTCCACGACAGAACTACTGAACAAATCGGCCTGAAATTTTGTATCTGACCTCCAATCAAACATAGTCTACTTTTTATCCCATATATCAGTTCCTGTAACATAGAAATCTCCATGAAACGTTTCCATAGGAACAACGCAAGTGAAGCCGCGGGCACAGCTAGTAAAGTAATGAAAAATATGATATATTATGAAAAAGATCGTGATATTTGCCGCGATATCTCCCCGACATGAGATTGGGTGAGATTTGAATCAACTTCCTCCACCTAAAAATCTAACGAAAATAATAAACACCTCTTTATATAAAATAAATACAATATGAACTATGAAAATCTCTATAATACCTTCTTTAGCAGCTTGGTTAGTTAGTTTTTAATGGCAAATCAAAATTGAATTTGAACTATCTAAAATATCCTTAGTTTGTTCAAATGATCTAACACTCCCCTACAAGAGGTAAATTACTCCGAAATGTAGGAAAGTGGTAGAGTCGTGTGTCCATCTGTATTATACCTCGGACAAAGGGCCGGACGTCCGGGAGACTACCCCGATCCGACGCGACGTCCAGCAGACGGACACAATCACATTGTGCACCTTACTTGTCAACCTGCTAATGATGTGTCTCGTGTCTACGGGTTGTGGCAGACCGCAGCGAACGGTGCAATATGGCGTATGTTGATGGAATTTGCACACAGTGTTATTGTGGTTTTCTTCTTTGTTAAATATGGCCTTATTACACTCTGATATGCTGATACATTACTGGATCAGTTTTCAATATTTTTAACCGACTTCAAAAAAAGAAGGAGGTTCTCAATTGGATTGTATTTTTTTATATTTGTTACCTCGGAATTTTTGATAGGGTGATACGATTTTGATGATTTTTTTTTATTTGAAGGCTGGTGCCCGTGTGGTCCCATTTAAATTTGATCCAGTTCTAACAACGGCATCCATAAGAAAACCATAAAATTGAAGTTAGTTTATAGTTTTTTAAAACAAACCCAATTATTTGTACTCTAATTGTATGCTTTTTCTGCACTATATTCTCTTTTTCAGCGTAATAAGTATTTCAAAATTCCTTTATGTGAAATGCCGTGCGATGCCGGCTTAGAATTTGCACCAGGCTGGGGGCTATGTCCATATGTGGACCAACATAGGCTGTTGAGATTGAGGTTGAGGTAACAACTAATTTATTAACCGACTTCAAAAAAGGAGGAGGTTCTCAATTCGATTCTTTTTCTTTTTTTATGTTTTTCACCGTACTGGGTGGTTCGATTTTCATGATTATTTTTATAAATGAAAACTGGTGCTGGTAATTTGGTTCAGTTCTGATAGGGATCTACATAATTGAAGTCGGTTTATAGTTTTTTTAAACCAAATCAATTATCATTATAAGAATCTTTGCATATTAACGTGGTATAGGCCAGAGCAAGCAGTCTCGACATAGAGGCGACAAAAATGAATAGTTTCGATGGTAAATCAATATGACTATTAGAAATTTAACCTTTTCTTTATGTAAATCTACTGTATTTATAGAAATAAATAGTTATTGAATCATTTGAAACTTGATTCTTGTAAAGAAAATATAATACGTAAAATATATCCGGGAAAACTTTGCGACCGATTTCGGTCGACATATATCTCGGAGACTGCTTGTCCAGGCGGATGAAGATTTGCGAAAGACTGCAGGAAGATGCTGGATGCGTCAAGCTGAAGACAGGGCGCTATGGCGCTCATTTGGGGAGGCCCATGTCCAGCAGTGTGTCAGAGTCAAATCGTTTATTTCTTTAGACAAGTCAACTTGTCTAGTCTAGGATAAATGTACACTAGATATGTATTACTTTTTATTATTTTATTTTATAAATAAAGATCTTTCAAAACTGATACTGATTTGCATTGCGCTGATCTAAATGTGCCACCCTGTACATGCATCTGTCACTAATTACGCAAGCCATGACCCCGGTACGTCCCACACTCCGAATTCACTTCCCGAATCACGACACAAACGTGACGCAGCCGGTATTGTTCCTGCCAATAAACAAGAGAATTCAAGCGTTGCGCCAAATGCGCTGGCAATACTGGCGGAACTAGCGCTAGCATCATGTTAATGTTGCCAGCTCGCGCATGGCGTGTGTGCGATGCGTTTTGAATTCGTGAATGTTTATAGCGCTGTGATGTTAGCTCTATGAACAGTGGCATAGATCACGTCGCATTGCGCTGAGTTCCGGATTTTACATCCTCTAGGAAATATTTACGATTATAATGTCCTGGGATTTATGAGATGAGAGGTCGTTTGGGTAAACGAGTTCTTGAGTAGAGACCGCGACTCGGCAAACTTAGTGTAGGGCGCCCTCCGGCCAGGCGGGATGACGATCTGCGAAAAACTGCAGGCAGATGCTGGATGCGTCAAGCTGAAGACAGGGCGCTATGGCGCTCATTAGGGGAGGCCTGTGTCCAGCAGTGGACTAATATAGGCTGATGATGATGATGATGTGTCATTTGTTATTTAAGTCATTTGTTTTAAGCCGATGGCCTTAAAACACACGAGCTGGGATTCGCACTTTCTCCCGAGTGATACATAGTGCTTTATACTACACCGAGGAAAATCATCGTTTAAACTCTTCAAAATCACCCGAGTAAATTCAAATTGTAATCTCAAACGTAGCAATAAATACGCGCACGTACGATTTGCACATGGTTCAGTTTTTAGGTCCGTACCCTAAGGGGACCCAAGTTTAGTGCTGTCAAATTAGTTTAGTTTAGTTTTGGCAACATCTGAATAGACACCAATATTTCCAAAAATGTTCACTCCTAAGGTTCCAAATTCAATCTCATTATTCCCTCAAGAATCTCACACAGAGGCGTTTTCTTTGAAGAAAATATTAAATGTATAATGATTTTATTATAAAAACTATCGTAGTTTGACGAATTCATTACGGATGTAAGCGGGTTCAGTGCTCGAAGGGATGCGGAACGCGCGCGTCTACAACCGCACTCGCCCTGAAGATGTCCCTCGTTAAGGCCCATACACCAGCGAAAGTGGCGCCCCCAAACTATTTTATCTTATAATTACGTTAAACGCAGCAAGTTTTAAAAATTCTACGTTCAGTTTGTGGTATCTATTATAAGTTATTTATTAATGCCTCTGTAATAGTTTCATTTTGTAAAGCTTAGGAAGAGATACGAAATTGCGCTTTTTGGCGACCAAACTCTGTTTTTGTATCTCCTCCTAAACTATGTATATGAGATAAGAGAGGTATTAAAAAATAGCTTATAATAGATACCACAAACTGAACGAAGGATTTTTAAAAAATCCTATGATAAACGTAAAAATATGTTTTTTTTTTTTTTTTTTTAATGCTGGATATTTCACACAGCATTATCTAGCCCCAAGCTAAGCAGAGCTTGTGTTATGGGTACTAGATAACTGATATATATAATACAATACACTACATAGATAGATATTTTTATTATACATAGAAAAAAATCCAGAACGCCCTGAACAAATTTCTGCAGATCGTACACAAATTTGTCCCGAGGCGGGAATCGAACCCGCAACCTCCTGCGTCGCAGGCAGACCTTCGCCCACCGCGCCACAGAGGTCATCATAAAATAGGTATCGCTGTCATATTGGCTCGGGTATGCGCCTTAAGGGATGAAACGTTGGTGTTATTCCAACACAAATAAGGTTCGTAGTTAACCCGCTTACATATGTAGGTTTAAAGAACTTTATTCTCATACAAACACAGGGTTTACTTATAATGAGATACATAAGAAAATTAATCTAGGTTTAAGAATTGTTTAACTAACCTCTGGTGCCTAAAATAAATTATAACACAAAAATATCCTTAACTAACATTGTTCACTAATTATTATGTAATAATATTGTGTAAATACTAAAATTACAACAGCTAGTAGGTAAGGTACTTAGATAATTATGAGATAGGTAAGCTTATATGGCGTTACTAAATATAAGACTGGTTGTTACAGAGTATGTACATGTAATTTAAGTTTATTTTTAAAGACATTCAAACTAACACATTCTTTTATGCAGTGTGGCAAATTGTTAAAAATTGTAGCTCCCTCTGATAATATTGTTTTTTTACCATAGTTAGTACGTGTATTAGCTACTTGTAGTTTTATTTTATTTCTGAGATAGTATTTATTTTCTTTTAGATTTAATTTGATGTTTGATTGAATGGAGCTTGAAGTAATTTTTTTTAATAAAATGCATGTGTTGTAAATGTAAAGTTTCTCTATATTGAAAATATTAGTTTTATTGTATAATTCTTTAGTCGGCGTAAGATAGTCATAATGGTATAATACTTTTACTACTTTGTTTTGGGTTCTTTGAAGGGGTATTCAATTAGTAGTAGTAGCTGTTCCCCAAATCTCTACCAAATACTCTATATGTGACTTAGCAAGGGAATTATAAATAATGTCCCTTACTGGTTTTGGTATACATTTTGAAACTTTGTATAGTGCTTCTAGTAGGGATTTTAGTTTTGATTTTACGTGTTCAATATGGTTTTTCCATGTCAACTTGTCATCAATCCACAAACCTAAATATTTTTCTACGTGTGATTGCTGAATTAAGTATATCATTATTTATGACTAATGGAGGAAAAGAAGGTATTTGTTTATTTTTAGCACTAAAAATCATGAACGAAGTCTTCGATGTATTAACTGTGAGCAAATTATACTTGAGCCATTCATTTAAAATATCTAGATCAGTTTGAGCTACAGTTATTAAGTCATGGATATTTTTCCCATAATAAAAAAGACAAGTATTACATCCGTAATGTATAATGATTCTTTGAAATTTGAACTATATTTAGAATAATAAAATAATGACGCAAAACACGTACCTACACGTACCTACTAACCAAACCCGTTTAGGTAGGTGCCTACTATTTACTCGCAAAAAGTGCCTGCAACGTAAATTAGGGATTTTCATTAGATCCATGAAGCGGATCCATTGACTAGATCAATGATGGATCTATCCAGAACTTTATTTCATTAGATCCATGGTAGCACAAAAGTAATAGACTAGGAACATATTTGTGTAGATAGGTAATATAGTTTCCCTACTGGATGTAGTTCCCTTTGGACCAACTTCATAGAAAATATTATTGAACAACTCGTTGAGGTAATCCGATTTGTCGGAACCAATAACTCCATCAATACTTCAGTTAGTTTGCGTCGCCCAGAGCCGTACTAACTACAGCCTACACTGTGATGTGTGCCATACTAACTACAACCTACGCTGTGGCGTGTGTCATACTAACTACGTGATATGCTGTGGCTCGTAAGGCGCTCAGGCTTGAATACTATTGACAGCGGAAATTGTTTTCTGGGAAAATAATTGGATCAGCTTCTTGTATAAAGCCTTTTGCCTTTTATTATTACTCTATGAATACAGAAAATGGGACATTTAAAATAGATGGATGCCATATAGTTAGGGCGACCTAACGGGTTTGGTTGTCGAACTAAATTCTATTATATTCTATTCAGTACGTTTACACAGTTGGCGAGTTTATCACACGAAAGTAATTATTATGTTAGCAACAAAGATGAATTAGATTATATGTTTTTGCATGCTATTAATTTAATTATGTAAGTACCTACCTTATATTATATTCATACACGAAACACGATGTAAATATTGTTCTTGAATAAATAAACTGAAACTGAAAACTCACAGGAGTCACAGGTACCACGAGCGGGAAAAAAACTTGGATTAAGTACATAAAATTCAACATTATTTCCTTGGTTCCTTTAATGTGAAAACACGATTGAGAAAAATTATCATGAAAGTGCAGTGTTTCACACATATTGGTCGAGATATCAGGAACCCTATTAGCTTTCAATTTTAACCATAGAGGTCTTTTCTGATAATCTGTGATATTAACCCATTAAAATCCCTAACCCAAAACATCTTGAGTTTTGAATCGTAAGTCTGTAGCTGTACTAATGATTTGGTTGCTATTTGTTCATTAAAAAAGGTGCTACGGCCAGTTTCTTTTATTAATTGAGTCAACTTCTTGTTAATAAAATAATACCTTTTCAAGCTAATGCATAGCTTCTATCGCGGGCCTTGAGCGCGGGGACCGAATCCAGAAATTCCGTAACGAAAAAACCTCACGCTCCCCACTCCGACCGGAACAGCGGTGATACTTTTTAGTTTTGCCATCTATCGATGAATAGTAGAACTTTTAATAACTTTTTGAAATATGACGTTTGTCTCTTTAGTTCAGCAACTCGCCTCTAGATGGCATTGCAATAGCTTTACCGCGGCAGTCCCCGAGTGTCACACGTCTTTTTTTTTCGCTTAGGTACGCCTTTCAGCTTAATGCTTATTTTTTAATACCTCTGTAATAGGCTTATATTGTATAGATTAGGAGCAGTTGATAAAATAGAGTTTGATGGCCACAAAAATAGCAACTTCGTATCTCTGCCTAAGTTTTACAAAATGAAACTATTACAGAGGCATTCATAAATAGCATTATACATATTATGTATAATAGGTATCAGAAATTGTTCGCTAGATTTTTTAAATTTTATGTTTCAAGCGAAATAATAAGGTAAAACGACGACCTCTGTGGCGCGGTGGGCGAAAGTCCGCCTGCGACGCAGGAGGTTGCGGGTTCGATTCCCGCTCAGGACAAATGTGTGTACGATCTGTAGACATTTGTTCAGGGCGTTCTATGGATAATAAAAAAATATCTATCTATGTAGTGTATTGTATTATATACCTATGTCAGTTAGCTAGTACCCATACCCATAACACAAGCCCTGCTTAGCTTGGGGCTAGATAATGCTGTATGAATTGTCCAACATTATTTATATTTACTTATTTATATTAAAATAGCTGGCGGAGCCATTATCACTAAGATACATATTTCCTTCGTAGATTATTAATATAAGTACTTAATTTAAACCATTTAAAGGACACACAAAGCAAAATCTTAAAATTATCTACAGAGTAAATCTCCAGTTTTCTTACAAACGTTGTAAAAGAAATGTATTGTGCATTACAAAGTAGGGGTATCCCGGTCACGTCCTGAAGTCTCTGTTTATTTCAATTTGTCCGATGCCCGGCGCGGCGTCCCACCCCACGTGGTAATGTTCGCACCTCCAACAGGGCGGGGCGTGACAGCGACGGAGCGTGACGTCGCGTGAACAGCAGCGTTACCGCACATCTAAATGATTCAAGGAGTGGACAAAAAATTGAAGTGAATTAAAGTCAATTGCACCTTATTTCTTGTTGATAGTAATAACTATTTATCAAGCTGTTTGTATAGTAAAAATTTGACTTGTCTAAGAACTTATTTTGTAAGTCTAAAGAAATAAACGATTTGACTTTGACTTTGACTTTGATTCAGCATTCAAATATATAATAAGTGTATCGTGTCGCATTATATTTGCTAGTGGTTTTTTTTTCACTTCCATCGCTAGTGGACAAGAAATTTAAGTGAATTAATGTCAATTGCACCTTATTTCTATAAATATATACTTAAGTAAAATAAAATAATTTCTTATTTGATAGTAATTGCTATTTATCAAGCTGATTATATAGTAAAAAACTTACCTGTCTAAATGCCTATTTAGAAATAAACGATTCGACTCTGACTCTGACTCTGTATGCTCGTAATCTTGACTCTAGTTCGTTATGAGAATAAATAAACAATAAACCGAATCTTTGGATAGGTACTGTTTACAGTGACAACACTAGGTAGGAGACAGCGCCCGGCAAGCAAGCTCCGTGCAACCAAACTTACCGTTGGTTAACGCTACACGCCACGCCGCCGGCCGCACGGAACGCTCGCTTGAAGCATGCATGGTGTACGATCGCCTACATCGATACGATTCTTAGTTTATGCGTGGACAGCATGACAGCGCCCGAATAGCGTGCGGCCAGCACGGCTTGATTCGGAAGTGTGAGGGGGACAGATAGACTCATAGTTGCACAATGTAGACATTTTACTATAGGAACTTTCGTATTTCGACGAATTCATTATTATGAATGTAAGCGGGTTAACTACCTTCCATTCACCAATATTGATGGTGAATGGAAGGACTTTATTGGTGAATGCATGATATTTGGCTGTGTTTTGATTTTTTAAGTGAAATCATTTGATTTACAATTTGTCAAAATTTATTGTAAGTACTTATTACATTATTGATTTTGAAATTATTTTACATCGTAGGTATTATTTAAAACTGAATTACATTGTTATCAATTTTTTTAAGAACGTTGTTAATTTTATTAAATCTAGATTGTGTTTTATTTGTATTTGTGTAGATAATGTACTTTTCAATTTTCATTGGTTAGTGTAAGTGGTTTTAAATGACAGTTCTAATTAAATAAATGAATTAAAATTGAATTGAAATATTGCTAAGATAATTTTTTATTGCACACTCAACTTAGAATAATTTCATATACAAAAGACAAAATACAAAATTACATTACATTTTGTATATTGAACAGACAATAGGTGGCTAATAAATAAGAGCAGTGCTTTATACATCTGCGATGACCTTTATCTTAATCTCAGCGGCAGAGACACGTTCCATCAACAGCTATCGAAACTCCGCTTCTTCTCCCGCTCTCGTTTCCCACCATAGATTTAAATCGTTAGATACGCCCCGACCACCAAAAACTGTAGCAATGTGTGTGAGACATGTCGCATCATGTCTAAAACATGTGCAATCTACACAAACAAAACAAGCGTACTGAGAAAATAGTGTCATCTCTTTTTCTCACACATTAGTTGCAAACACTGCTTGTTCTTTCGTGCACTCAGTCATTTTTACCCGCGACGGAACGGAGACGGTATATGCGTTTAGGGTGTGATGTTGTTTGTATGTATGTATGTATGTATGTATGTGCAATTTGCAATGTTCCCAATTATCTCCCAAACGGCTTGACCGATTACGGTGCGGTTTTCAGTTTCGGGTTCGAAATTAGGTGGCGATGATTCTTAGCTAGTTTTTATTGTCTTCACTCACCAGGGGGCGCTGTTATATGTGTATTTAGTGAAAACCAATGTTGCCATTTATCTCCAGAACGGTTTGTTCGATTGAGACACAGTTTTCAGTATAAGGTATGGGGTTCATTGGCGATGGTTCTTAGCAAAGTTTTATGGTGTTTGCTCACCAGGGGGCGCTGCAATCTAAAAATAAAAAATATTTTTGTACAATACAATACAAATACTCTTTATTGCACACCAAGAAACAGAAATACACAAAAGAAAACACGAACACAAAAACAGTTGCACAATGGGCGGCCTTATCGCTAAGAACGATTTCTTCCAGGCAACCTTTGTACCTTTATAGACGTGTTTGCGGTGCGTTGCTAATTTAATAATAACATAATAATTAAAATAAAATAAATACAAAAAGGGCGTGCCTCTGTCGTCGGTATACTACTAATGTAAGGTTCACTCAGCTTGCTTTACTAAGGTCCGTATTGTATAGGCTTCCCCATGCTTTACTTATGCAGTCATTTCGTGAGTTCTACTCAAGCTTAGAATCACTGCTCAAGTAAATCTTTATTATAGAACGTAACTCTGACGCTACTTAGCTAGTTGCACTACCTAAATCTCTACTTAAGTGAGTTGAATTTTGTCTATGGTCTACACATTTATCTAGGTAAAGCGTTCCTTTACCTTATCAACCTGACTATCACAATTTTTCTTTTTTTGTTGTTTTGACGGTTATAGTGAAACGAAACGCAACGATTTCAAAACTTAACAAAAAGAAAGCCTATTTGACGATAGTAACGAGACATGATCGTAACGTCTCATATTTGTATGGGATTTACGTAGTTCCCAGTCCGCACGATACGGGGACATCTCCGTCTAGTAAATCTATGGGAAACTGAGACGTCTCGATATTGTCGTCAAACTCACCCCTCAGTTCAGTTTCCGAAAGTTAAACTTCCGAGTATTCAAACACAACTGAAATTCATACACGTCTCACATCTCAAGTGAGGAATTTTAAAATCATGACGTGTTTAATTCTGACTTGTTAAAAATTAAATACACTTGATTAAAGAGTTGACCATTGATTAATTAATGAAAAGGATGATCTGCGTTCGAAAAATCGGCTGTAAGTAAAGTAGAAAATCTCTAAAAAGTTTAAAATAAAATCAAAATAAAATTTTGAAAAACCCACGACGGATATAATAAATAGTACCTAGGTATGTATTTAATCGAAAAAGGAAGAAATGATTTTTGCAAAACCCCCGACTAAATGGAATTGAAAAAGACAATTAAATTACCCTTAAGTTACAATTATAGCTTCCTAAATTTTTTCACCTATCCATTACTACAAAGCCAAAAAAATCCGTCGGGGGGGCTGCCATTTCCAATTGCCAATTGCCATCTATTTTCTGAATTTTCCTAAGGGATATCCACCGATGGCGGGCAGCAGCGCCCCGTACAGAACAATTCTACCACCGAACTGCGATACCCAACTCACATGCCCACCGTGGGGATTATGGCCACTACCCCCATGAGATAAACGTCAATAAGGCGTTTATCAGTGGTCAGTACAGCAGTGGACTAATCCGGGCTGTTGAGGTTGAGGTTCCTGAATTTAAATGACTAGGTGTAAAGATTATCTCATACAGTCAATTAATAGATACAAATTTGAACTATAATATGTTGAATTTACAATTGAAAAAACGTATAGATTATCTGTTGTCTGCAGCCACCCGACGGATTTTTTTGGCTTTGTAGTAATAGATAGGTGACAAAATTTAGGAAGCTATAATTGTAACTTAAGGGTAATTTAATTGTCTTTTTCAATTCCATTTAGTCGGGGGTTTTGCAAAAATTATTTCTTCCTTTTTCGATTAAATACATACTATTTATTATATCCGTCGTGGGTTTTTCAAAATTTTATTTTGATTTTATTGACAATGGGGACGATAAAATAAAAGTTATTTCATTAACTCGCAATACCTACGAGTGAAATGTTACACCACTGGCTTTGTTTGTGTTTCTAGAATTGTTGTTGCGCATTCGAAAGGCACACGTCATTTTGTGACGCTATAAAGTGCTCGCAAACGTCCTTCACAACACGTCCATCTAACACTGTGCTTAGACGTACACTGAGTCTAGGTTTATGCATGCGTAAGGTTCGACTTGGACACAACACGGCGCGGTCTCACTGCGGTAAGGGCATATCCAACAATTTAAATCTATGCTTCCCACCACAACCGCAGACACCAGTAACTTTAATAAGATAAGTTTACATGTCCGACCGACTGTCTGTATTGTCACTGCGGCGCTATGCAAACGCAGCTCATAACTACTTACCAACTAATTACAACTCTGTCAGCTGACAGCTCTGCGTGCTTTCATTGTCAATAGTGTGTATGACAATAATTATTTTGCCTTTAGGTCACGAGTTATTTGTATAACAGATATAGTATGTACCCATTGATTAATTAAAAAGGGAAAATGAGGTACTTGTTTCTCGAAAATGGCAACCTCATATTGTGTAATATTGTGTGCTCCCACCTCAGTCACCGTTGGACCAGCGGCACGAGCGGTCGTGATTCTCGTGAAATATTGTTGTCTCGGTCTTAGATACGTCTTTCCGTCTTTATTCTTCTTGGTATTGCACAGGACTGGAAATATAACTGTGAGCGTATGTGTTTGCGTGTAGTTGTAACACATGCCAATTTTTGAGTAAGCGCTGGGAGAACGTAACCTGTCTTCCCTTTTTAATTAATCAGTATAAAGTATTTACATACGTAGATTGTTTACGCTTACGACCGTTATTGATATATTTTTTATGATCAGTTGTTTCTTAGCTATTTATTATTTATTCTTTCCTTGTATTTGTGATGTGTTTCATCATCATAATCAACCTATACTAGTCCACGGCTGGACATAGGCCTCCCCTAAGGAGCGACATAGCGTCTTCAGCATGACGCATCCAGCATCTGACTGCAGTCTTTCGCAGATCGTCATCCTACCAGGGCGCCGTACACTACGTTTGCCGAGTCGTGGTCTCCACTCTAGAACTCGTTTACTCCATCGGTTGTCGGTTCTTCGCTAGATATGGCCGGCCCACTGCCACTTCAGCTAGCTAATTCTTTGAGATAGATAATATTATAATAGGCGACTAAGGAATATCTACTGGGGGCGGGCACCAGCACACCCTACAGAACAATTCTACTATAGAACTGCGATCCCCAACCCGCATTATAAGCATTACCTCCCATAAGATAAAAAACAATCAACAGCTTATCAGGGGGAGGCTTGTGTCAAGCAAGAAGTGGACCAATATAAGCTGTTAAATCTTCTTTTTCTGACTGAGGTGGAGCTCACAGCGCGGGGCGGCGGTGCTAGAGTCACCATAATCCCCGCATGCGAGTTGGGGATCGTAGTTCGGTGGTAGAATCGTTCTGTAGGGGGCGCTGCTGCCCGCCATCGGTGGATATCCATTATTCGCCTCTTACGACACCCACGGGAAGAGATGGAGGTGGTGGTTCAAATTCTAAGCCAGCGCCACACTGGGTACCGGAAAATTCAGAAAAAAGATGGCAATTGGCAATTGGCAATGGCAGCCCCCGACGGATTTTTTTGGCTTTGTAGTAATGGATAGGTGAAAAAATTTAGGATGCTATAATTGTAACTAAAGGAAATTTTCAATTCCATTTAGTTGGGGGTTTTGCAAAAATTATTTCTTCCTTTTTCGATTACATATACTATTTATTATATCCGTCGTGGGTTTTTCAAAATTTTATTTTGATTTGAACAAGTTCAAGTACAAGTTCAAGTTTGAATAGTAATAATTATTTATCAAGCTGTTTATATAGTAAAAATTTGACTTGTCTAAGTACTTATTTTGTAAGTCTAAAGAAATAAACGATTTGAATTTGACTTTGACTTTAAGATGGGTTTTATTAACTAATTTCTGCCCGCGGTTTTGCACGCGTTGTTTCTATGAAAACATTTTTGGTACCACTAAACAACAACTGACAGACTTGGTTTTTCCAAGCCTGGAAACTTTGAACCCATAACTCACTTATGAAACTTATTGGAAAATTCCTGAAAAAACGATAAAAGATCTGATATGAGCTCCGTCAACAGGTCTCAGATTGCGCCATGTAATGTAATCTCCAATACCTCGCTTTACAAAACTGCAGCTCATAAACGGAGTATTTTTACGGCTTGCAATAAAACTACGTACCGTACACGTGAACCGTACGTACCGTACACGTATAAGGTACAGACCGTATCTCCGTCACATACATAGTAAGTAATCGCGAGCGGAGGAGATATAAAATGCATCAGGTCGCATCAGGGCGCGACATGCGGGGCGACGCGGAAACTCGGGACTTGGGGTCAAAACTAGCAACATTATTTACAAAGGTTATTTTCGAACTCCTCCTCCGTCCTCCCCTACGTTCGAGACCCGTCGAAGTCGAATTTTTTTAGGATATTATTTCATTTCTTACAAGCAGTGTGAGGGCTTACACACCTTAGAATTTAGCAACGCGACACATCTCGTCAAGCGAACTAAATGTAACTTTCTTTAGTCTTTGAACAGGATTGCATAAACTTCAATGTAGCGGTGGGCGTTAAATAAACGAACTAGTTAAAAAAAACGTCCACGTCCAATCAACTATTCAACTGTTAACCATCGCGGCATCGACTAGTTGAATTCGTAAACGGCAAAATTTGATAGTCCAAGCGTTCATATCGACGCGCAACGAGACTGCAACGACGCGTTTTCTACTTAGTAGCATTGTAGTGTTCGTTTGTAAAAATAACATGGCACACGGCTCAACGGTCATACATAAATATGTATTCTAAATCTCTAGTGACTGAGTTGACTTTTGAATGCGCTTGGCAGAGTAAGGTAATAATTTGATGATAAATTGAGGAAAAGGATGCCGTTATGATGACTTCGCGAGAGTGAAAGAGAGATAATTACTAAGCGTAACAAGACAAAATGGTTTTTACTTGTTTACTGTTGTGATTTGTTTATGCCTTTTTTCACTATGACTGTTTCGGAAGAGTGGTTATTTTGCGTATTGCGAATGTACCTAGTTGCATTTATGTTTTACTGTGTTAGTGTTAATTGGTTTTGTGGATTGTGATTTAAGATAACATTTAAAAGATACTGTAAATATATATAACTGTAAAATTTTGAAGGGAAGATAAACAAATTATAGATAAAATATATTGTTCGATATAAAAAAATATAATTATTCATACATCATCAAATAGTAAGTATTTTTCACAAACAATCAGTACCTACCTTAATTTGTTTGCCGACGTAACTTTTAATCTCGCCTGAATCATTACCTCGAAATTAGTGTAAATAAATAATAAAAATAGTGCTAGTCTCGTCTATCGTTAAATCGTATTTAAATCGTCCGCAAAAAACGTTGTTAACTAGTCAACGAATTCAACCAGTCGATTCCGACCGGGCCGTTCGCGAAAGTTGACTCGTTAACTAGTCGACGGATTTAACTAGTTGATCAACTCGTCGACAGACGACAACGAACGGTCTAGTTTCGTTAACGAGAAATGCGTCAACGACCCATCGCTACTTCAATGGCGATATAGTCCTTACAAAGTTCAAGAAATTTTCGACTCGCACGTCTTTGTGGTCTAGCTGTAACAAGCTATAATGGCATCCCCGTACGGGAGAAGCAGAGATTTTTTTTTACTTAATTCCTTTTTATATTTATTATATACTTAAATTTAAAAAGGTGTGATGCATATTGTCTCATTTGTGTTAGTGTAATTTGGTTCTGTTAACCATAATATTCATTTTTTTCCACATTATTCAATAATTAGTGAAAATATGACTAGTTTCACACCAATTATTCTGGTATTTTAGAAAGAATTCATTAAAAACGTACAAGGTCAGTACCTAATTATTCCCCAGTTTAGAAACGTTTTCGGTTATTGTTTGTTTGTCTGTTGCTTCCAAATACCTACGCTTGTAGCAAAATACTTTAGCGATACTTGTATAACTTTTGTTTTGTATGGAAAGTGACAGAAAAGCGATAATTTTACTGCGTTTTGTTATTTTGTGGGTAAATAAGAAGGTGAACCACTTGTATTCTGAAGGTGTACTGCAAAAGTTAAAGTTAGCGCTAAGTTTGGAGTAAACAGTATGACAGTGCACACTCATGCTGTACCTATTACCTTATTTGGCACTTACTATAGAAAACACTCTTGGCCTTGGCTTTTTTTAGGTTAAGTCCGCAGTTTGCGTGGAATGACATAAACAGGGTTGCCGGTAAATGTGTTTAGATGCGAGCGGAGGCCTCACACAACACTAGCACAGACTATCATGAAACATCTTTGTAAAAATGTTGAACAAAATTGATCATCTCTGGGTCTAGAATCACCCGGTATCAGGACTTAGGAGAGTTGCGCGAAGAACATTTGCGCGAGTGGACACTTGCACGAAAAATCACAATACTCTTCACATACAACAATACAACACTTTTGATATCTCTCTAAATAGACGTCGCAGAGAGTTCCGATTTTCCCCACTGTGTACTACACACAAAATTTCATTTCATAGACCATGGCAGCAAGTGCTATGATGGTGGGAAAGGGATTGGAAGAGGTAGAGAAAAGTTACTATATGTACTACGAGGAAGAGAGTAAAATTCCCTACACAGTGGTGAAATCTGCAACTCTCTGCGTCGTCTATTTTGAAAGATGTTTTTAGTTTTGATTTTTTCCTTCTAGGATCGTAGCAGGTGCTACGAGATACATAATAGATGCAGGCGTTACTTTGAGGAAATCCATTGTAAATACATATAAGAATGAAAATATTTAGTAACAATTGCGCAAGTGTGCATTGGCTAAAATGTCCACTTGCACAAATGTCCTTCGCACAAGTTTACAAGTGACGTGGCGCCCTGTATAACATAATATAACAATAACAACACACAATAATTATGTGGGTAGTGGCATATTGAATTTGCTCTTTCCAAAGAATTTTAATCCAATTCAATGACAGATTCCCCAGAATTAATACTTTACTAACTGATTTATTGCCTCGTCAAAGCTCACAGTAGAAATGCCCTTTCGTTATTAACTTTTCCGAGAAACGTTATATTAAACTGAAATCACAGTTAATAACGAATAAAATTAAATAACGGCGGCCGTTTACACCGCATCAAATATCAAGTAATAAGAAATCAGATATCAATAACGTTTATTGCCTTTGGTTTTTATAAAATACATTTAGGTAGTGAACAAATCAAATTTTAAATAAAGTATAAATTATTAGTTTCTGCTTCGCACGCGTTGTTTATAAGAAATAGTTAAAGGTGATTTCTATCCCATGGGAACTGATTTATGAGATAAAAAGTAACATATTATGTTATGTGCCAGGATTATATTAAGGTACCTATACGTATGCAAAATTTCACACTGATCGGTTCTGTCGTTTTGGCGTGAATAGGGTATATGCATGTGATTTCAAAATGGCTAAAAAAATATATACGTATTCTCTATTGATATAGAAACATATCTACATATTTATTTTAGCATTTTGAGATGTTTTTATTGTAGAATTTAACCATTGAAAAATTGATATTTTAAATCTCAATCGCAAAATTTCAAAACGCTACGCCATTGACTAGAGCGGACGTGACATCACTGTACTAGTTTCTTCTTTTTTTATTCTGCTTGCTGCACCTTGATTTGACACTATTCTGCCCACTTGACATTTCGTATTGTCGATTATTTTCAGTTTTTTTGGAAAACCTCTTTCCTGAGATGATCACTACCGAGGTCGTCACCAAAGGTTTTAATCAAGTGTGTACGTCGACGTCACATAAACATGGCGCCAATATGGCAGCGTTTTTATCACCCGAAAATGATTGTAGTTTTGATTTGTTTTTTTTACCTTGTTAATACGAAATTCAGTGAGCGTCTTATCATTCCTCGGTTAAATAATGACCTAAAGAATCGATTAAAACAATAAAAAAAATCGATGCATATACCCTATTAGGTATTACTGTTGCCTGTTTGGCTATTGCTATTTGTTTATAACACCGATTTAAGAGTAAAAATAAAATTTATTACACCAGAGCACATGGTTCAGGTAATGGAGAACATTTAGGAAGTCTTTTCTTTCCCTACCGGAAACGGAATCTAAAATATTTCCAAAGAGACTCTATTACAACATTGATATTCCACAATGAATGTCATTTCTGGGTTTCCAACAGAGTCAGAGTCAGAGTCAAATCGTTTATTTCTTTAGACTTACAAAATAAGTACTTAGGCAAGTAAATTTTTTACTATATAAACAGCTTGATAAATAGTTATTACTATCAAACAAGAAATAAGGTGCAATTGACTCTAATTCACTTCAATATTTTGTCCACTAGCGGAAGAAGTGAAAAAGAAACCACTAGCAAGTTTATCGCTTATCAACTAATACAATCTTAGGATAACTAAGTCTAACTGGTCTTACATACTATTGTCTGTGTGGAACTGGGCGACATCCGGCCAAGCATTAACATCATTGACATAGTCATCTACGGAGTAATAGGCTTTCTTGTTAAGATTTCGTTTTATGTACAGTTTAAATTTACGAATAGGGAGCTCAGTTGCTTCAGATGGAAGCTTATTATAGAATCTTACGCAATTGCCCACAAATGATTTCCCTACCTTCTTATGCCTTAAAATATAGTTTTCCATGGGAAAGATTAACTTCAAACGTTTCCATAGAAACAACGCATGCCAGGCCGCGGGTTAAATCTTGTAGGGAATATATAGTGTTTATTGATTTTCTCTTAATTTATAATTTGCTCACTAGTAGAAAAAGTAAAAAAAAAAAATTATAGACAGATACCTAATCTGGGAACGAATTCATTGATTTTGTTCATAAAGACATATTTGTTTTAACAAAAAACATTCAAACAAAACTTAACTCATTGTTAGTCTAAACGATATTTTTTTTTGCTAATCATACAATCGATTGTTCCTTTGCTCCCCGTGCCATCATCGCAAACTACGCCACAGTCGTCAATCCTCTAGTGATCACTTTAAAGTGGTTACTGCGGTCACGTTAACGTTTCCCGCGGTCACGTAACGATCACGTTAACATGCGTAATAATTAGTGATCGTGATTGTCCCAGGGTTGTTGTGATTGTTGTGTTTCTATAGGCAGTGTGTGTGTTTGTGTGTCACTAATGAGGATTCAAATGGACAAGTGGACTCGCGGTAAGGTCGTGAAGTCACGTTAGCCAGATTGGTGATCCCCAATGGTTTATTTTGTTTCCTCTTCCGACTGCAAAATGGTTGCTCACGCACGCAATCGAGGCTTAGGCCCGTATTATGAAAGCTTGCTCGGTCATAGATGTATGCTTGAGTGACGTTTATGCCATAGAAAAGCATTGCTCAAACATGGATCGATGACTGAGTAAGCTTTCATAATACGGGCCTTAGAGTCCGGCCAACCAAGCCGGGTCACTGTAACAGTCAATAGAACGAAGTATAAGGATATTTATCTGATCTCAATTAATAATTACATACTTTTTAAACTGACGACCCCTGTAGCGCGGTGGGCGAAGGTCTGCCTGCGACGCAGGAGGTTGCGGGTTCGATTCCCGCCTCGGGACAAATACTTGTACGATCTGCAGATACTTGTTAAGGGCGTTCTGGATGTTTTCTATGTATAATGAAAAATATCTATCTATGTAGTGTATTGTATTATGTATATCAGTTATCTAATACCCATAACACAAGCTCTGCTCAGCTTGGGGCTAGATAATGCTGTGTGAATTGTCCAGCATTATTTATTTATTTATTTATTTAAACTCATTGTAATATTTCCATAGCATGCAAATAAAATGTATTTTTATTTATTTATTTATTTCTACCTACTTCAAATAAAGTATACTTACCTTAAGGTACTAATCAACCTGTCACGATGAAATTCATCGTTAGTAACATTCCATCACGCCTTTCCTTCATCATCTAATATAATCGTCATTAAATTATTCATAAACGCTGATTTTACCACATTTAGGTAGTCCAGTCATTCTACCTACCAAGCTGAATGCGCGGGTTTGGCATTTTCGTAAAGTAAGTTACCGCGAGAGCAGCGAGCGATAACCACGTTACGAGGCCGACCGCAGCTCGAGCGCCTTCGACGCTAATGCGTGCTAATACGGGGACCGCAACGGGGGTACCCGCGGCCTTCTGGACAGAGAATGTTTATTGGGGTTATTTGATTTCAAGTAGGGGTACATAATAGATCTAGTGAGAAAAAAAAATCTCGTTAGATCCATCATTAATCTAGTAAATGAATGTAATGAAAATCATTCTTTTCGAGCATCATTACATTTACCCTAATAATGTTGAATACAGATTCATTTATTAAGCCCAGATTTAACATTACTGAGTTGTCACTTGTCTAGGATCGTGTCTAGGATCGTGTCTAGGACAGCTACTTTCTACGGAATGTTGTCTCTACCCTCATGGTAGTTGTGTAGAGCTTCAAAGGTGAACTAGTTAGACGTATCCGCCGGTCGGTCGGTTGGACCCAACGCGAGAGTTGGTCCCGAGAGGGGGCGCAGTTTGCAAAGTGAAATCATAAATTCATCAACAGTATGGTCCCGGAGGTCGCGAGTTCGAATCCTGTTCGTGCAAGATTTTTGCAAACAGATGTTTGAAATGTTTGAAAATAAACTTTTAGGCGTAGTTTCAAACGGAAGGGGATCGGAGAGCCGGAAATGGACTTTTGGTACATTCAGCGTCAAAAATTCAATTTATTGTAAAATCATATTGAGTATGCATGTTTATGAACTCAATCTAGTATAAGAAGCATTCAATTTTGTATACTTACTTACCAACTAAGTAAATAAATAAATGATAAAGGCAAAGTGTCTCGTATTCACCCTGAAAGAAGTCCCTTGTTCATGGATGAAACGTTGGTGTTCTTCCGACACAAACTAGGTTCGTAGTTAACCCGCTTATATTAATTGATAAATTCGTCAAATTGCGATAATTATTCATAGATCTAAGTAAAAAGGTTTGAACTACTAGATTTTCGAAATTGGAAGGCAAAAATTCTCAAGAAGGAAAACTGAATTTTTTACCATTTAAGGGAAAGTCAAGGGAATAGTTCGGTTTAAAAAGTTGCCGATTCCGGGTTATTCTAGTTTTCCCTCTTGACAAATCCCCTTAGGGGGGAGAACTGGAGTATTTTTTTTTAATTCCAGTTTTTTCTCTTGGGGAGAATGCCCGGCATACCACCTAAAATATTATATCTTGTCAAATTTGATTAAAATCCGCTACGCCGTTTGAGCCTGAATAGCAAAAGACTGACAAACTTGCTCTAGTATTTATTATAGTAGTTGATATTGGTATTGATGTGTTAACCGTCCTTCTATTCCACAGTCGGGTAAGAGCGTTTCCTTTGTCTGTAACACAAGAAATATTAAATCCTAGCTCTGCCCGGACATGTTTAGGAAAATATTCGACTTTAAACGATGCTCCGGGCTTCCTTTGAGAGAGTTTTATGCAAAAGGTTATTTAGTTAGATAGTTTGAAGAGCTTGAAGCGGATAAAACTCAGACACAAATAGACAGACGCAGCATCTGTTTGTCTACCAGAGGGCTTTGACAGTGTAATAATTGATGTCGAAAACGATGGTAGAAAAGTCCAAAAATGTATGGCTTTGATTAAAAATGTATGGGCCTTAAATATGTCACGTGATCTGTTTCGAATTTTTCCCTACGAATCTTTCAATTGTTTTCGAATCGCTCCATAGCGAATGCCGGTTGGCTGCGCCCTCTATTGTCTAAACTGGATCAAATTAAAATGGGACCACACGGATAGCACCAGCTTTCAAATAAAGTTCTGAGGTAACAAAAAAAAACCGTCGAATTGAGAACCTCCTTATTTTTTTAAAATCGGTTAAGAATAACACACACGAAAATAGAAGTCGGTCAAAACTAAAAAACTACTTCGAATCCTGCTTACATTTCGATAGTTTTTAGGTAATACCCATCCCGCCGAACTCACCGACACATCTTTCCATCACGTGACCTTTTCACGTAAAAATACAATATTGTCGACGTGTTACGTTACGTCCCGTCGTCGTGTTGTTTGTGTTACGTGACGCTGTGTAGTTGTAACGGCGCGCGTGCGGCCACAGGTAACACGGTAGTGTGTCGGGTAATGCGGTGGTGACTGTTGTTTGTTCTGTGGCGGGTGCCCACTCAGGGATACAAGGGTCGCAGAAACAATAGGTGGGGCAGGGCTGGACTCAGGACGTGACACGGGGCCAGGTTAGACAGGGGGGTAAGGAAAATGTACATTGTAGCCTGAAAAATTAGTATGGTACTAATATTATACATATATGCGAAAGGTTAGATGGATGGATGTTTGTTACTCCTTCTGAAACTTAAGCTACTGAATGGATACTGAAATTTTGAATACATGGTTTTCATCCCATGAATCAGTTCTTATAAGATGGAAATATCCTTAAAACGTACCACAATTATAGAAACTATAGAAACAACGCATGCAAAGCCACGGGTAGAAACTAGTTTAAAACAGGAACGTTGCTAGACGCGCCTTTGACTTTTTTTAGCTTTATTAGTTCAGTTGTATTGTATAATAAATAGGTTAGGTATAATAGGTTATTTCGACCCACAGTTTCAGTTTTTTTATTAAATTGTTATTTAGACCCAAACAAAGCTCCTGCTAGCTGTGTGGTGCTGGCTTAAGATTTGCACCATCCCAACTCTTCTCGCAGGAAGTACTAAGGAAAATCCACCGAAGGGCGGGCAGCAGCGCCCTCTGCTGATCAATTATTCCACCAACTGCAAACGCCAGTGAGGCGCTTATCCAGCAGTGGACCAACACAGGCTGTTGAGGTTGAGGAAGCTCCTGGCGCTAGGCGTGGCCCTGAGTCCGTCCCTGCCGTTCGTTGTATCGCCTAGTTTTTCCGTGGCGTGCGTTTTGCTTAGATTTGAGTTCACTTGATAAGGGTTGCTTTGAATAGAAATGCCTTTTCAATAAAATACAATTGGCGAACAAACGAGTGCGTACCGGCGTACCTTCCTACTTACTACCACTACACAAAATAGTACCTAGAGCGTAGCCCTTCTAGGTAGGTACTATTTTTTTTGTGAGATGTTGTCGCTCTGGTTTTTACCGCCATCACCGAGAGATGAGAACGAAGCGCGCCAAATTCAAACTCCACTTCGCTCCTCATAGCCGAACAGTGAGTTACATACAACGTCTACAAAATCCAAATTCAAATTCATAAATGCTTTATTTCCATAAAAACAATAAATGTACACTTAGAAAAGGTCAAATCATATTAAAAAATACAGTGAAACGGAAATAAAGTCGTATTTTTGATTTCGATTGCTTCGGTATGTAGACTAAAGTAAAGAAACCACGAAGAACAGTACAACTGACTTATACGTAGTCTCGGGTTTATTTGTAGCCTAGTTTGTTATTAGTAAATTATACATTATAATATAGCTTATTAATATGTCAAATTTTGCATGACAATGTGTTTTGGTAAAGTATAATTATGACACTATTTTAATGTTTAGGTAAGACCTTGTATTTAGACCATATTTCCTGCAATAAATGAAATAAAATGAAATGAATTTTCTTTAATAACATAATGTGATTTCTTACCTATGTTTGGTGAGATCATACGTTTCTGATATCTGTGGATCATACGATTCATTGCGTCAGGGCCGGTACCAGTAGCCACCTGAAACTTATAGCTGAAAGGCTGGACACGGACTGCGCGTCCACGGAGCACTGGACGCGCACACATAGTGTTATGCGCTTATGATTATGTTCTATTAGTTTAAGATCTTTTTAACCGACTTCAAAAAAAGGAGGAGGTTCTCAATTCGTCTGTTTTTTTTTTAATGTTTGTTACCTCAGAGCTTTTGACTGGGTGGTCCGATCTGCATGATTCTTTTTTTATATGAAAGCTGATGCTTCCCGTGTGGTCCCATTTTGTTCAGTTCTAAAAATGGGATCCATGAAAATTCATGAAAAAACTGTAAAAATTTAAGTCGGTTTATAGTATTTTTAAACAAAATTAATTATTTGTTTTCTTGTTTTGATTTCATTGTGTTTTCTCTATCTTATAAATATGGCTGAAATATGTACTCATGTATCGAAGCTGAAATAAACGAATTGAATTGAATTGAATGCCTAACCCTCATCGGGCGGGGAGCAGCGCCTCCAACAGAACTATGAACTGCGATCCCCAACCCGCATGACCAGCGTGGGGATTATTAGCACTACACCTCATGACATAACAATCAAGAGGAAGCCTGCGTCCAGCAGTGGACTTAGCTGTTGAGGTGATGTGAGGATTGAATCTTCATCAAATATCGCGCTATGACAACACGTCATCACGCCCCCCCCCCCCCCCTAGCGACCACGTGGCCCCGCCAGTGCGGGTTCGTCTCCCGGCCGTGACAGACGCTCGTTAATTATCGACATAAGACGGTAATTAATGGCTGCTAATCCATTCTGATTGACAAGCGAGAGCGTGAGGAATCTGATAAAGGTCGCGGCACATATAGACAAGAGCTAAGCTAAGCTATGATACAAGTAGGTTAGGTGTACGTAGTAATCTCATCATCATCATCATCAGCCAATATTAGTTATTTAATGTGTGTACATGAAAAGAGTTAGGGTGGTGCTGTGTGGTGCTGGCTTAGAATGTGCACCACTCCGATTCTTCTCGTGGTGTCGTGAGAGGCGACTAAGGGATGTCCACCGGGGGGCGGGCAGCAGTGCCCCTTGCAGAACAAACCTCCACCAAACCGCGATCCGCAACCCACATGCTCAGCGTGGGGATTAAGGGCATTACCCCCTAAACGCCAATAAGGCGTTTACCAGGGGGAGGCCTGTGTCCAGCAGTGGACCGATACAGGCTGTTGAGGTTAATTGAGGTTACATTATCCCATAACTTTGTTTTATTCTCTATTATCTTTCTACGATCCTTATAAATAATAATATCTGTCTTTCTATTCTATTCTAGTAAAAAAAACGGTGAAAGATCTTGTAAAATATTAGCAACTCTAGGAATCTACCTAAAACGTGTGATCTGATAATGGGTTCTTGTACTCACACGTTTTCTTTGCCGTAAAAATCTACGGTTAAGATTACTTATTCATCTTGTGAAGGCACTTGTGGTTCTAGACAGTATAACAATCGATGTCGAAAGCGATAGAAGAAAAGTCCAAAAATGTATAAGTTTGACAAATTATGCCTTAGATATGCCACGTGATCTGTTACGAATATTGTCCTATGAATCTTTCAATTGTTTTCGATTCGCTTCATAGCGAATGCCGGTTGGCTGTTTAATAGTAATTTCAGAAACTATGCTAAGTGGTGAAAGCCAGCCTAATAGTAAGTTGTGTATACGGAATGCTTGCTCGTATGTTTGTATGTATACCTTAAACATCGAGCACGTAGAATACTCTTGGAGATTGTGAAATTGCTGCACCATTTACATTATAAATGATACCTTAATTTTTTCCTCTGATAACCTACTACTTAGCATGCAGTGTCCACCTATAATTGGTTGTGCAATTAGATATCTCAACATTATGTGTGAATTTTATATATAAGAATTATTATAACACCCACTGGTAGACCAAAAATTTTATAAACAATAAAATACCTTACGCCATACAAGGCTATGGCAGATACATCTTTATTTTGTCAAGATAATTATGATATTGAATAAGTAAGAGCTAGGTACATTGCACACATTTTATGTAAATCTTTCGACATGTCTGTCTAAGGCCCGTATGATGAAAGCATGCTCAGTCTAGTGGACGGGGCCTACTATAGTGTAGAAGAATTCTTAGGAGACAAACTCGAGGACGCCGATATCGTTGATCCAAACTTAAAATAAAAATAAAATATTATAATATAATATGAAAATGTAATACTTACTGTTGGTAAGAAATATTATTATATGTACTTAGTGTAAACTATTTTTGTACAATAAGTTGTTTAGTAAATATCTATTAATGTGTTTGACTTGTAAGATTTTTTTTCTTATCAATAAATAACTGAACTGAACTGAGTCATCGACCTATGCTTGAGTGACACTTATGCTATAAAAAAGCGTAACTCAAGCATAACTCTATCACTGAGCAGGCTTTTATAATACGGGCCTAAGTGCTTAGGTACTATAAGTTTAAGGATGAAATAAATGACTTTAATGACGTTGGCGTTGGCGCGTCCTTTTACACGTCATTTACATTACTTGTCTATTTGAGATCCTTCCTTCAGTAAATATTGCTTACAACTACATCTGAAACTCGACGCCAAGCAAGTGAGTTTTAGTTATTTGTGTAGTGGTTTGTTTACTAACATATCACAAGCTCGATGGATAAGGTATATGTATGTAACGTCGCGTCGTCGGTTGATGTACGAGACATGATCAGATTTGATGATTATCAGGCTATCACTTCTTTACCAAACGGAATAAAGGCATTAAGAAGTTAAAACCACATTAAAAATGAACTTGCCCAACTCCTGCTGAAAGGGTGTTTCTACACGGTCAACGAGTTCCTTACCGTAGCAATTTAAACTATATTGACTTTATATAACTTAAGTGGATGTATGGATGGATGGATGGATGGATGGATGGATTTGTTACCTCTTCACGACAAAACTACTGAACGGATCGAGCTGAAATTTTGCATACAGGTCATTCTAATTCTGGAATCAAACATAGGCTACTTTATCCCATAAATCAGTTCCCGTGGGATGGATATCACCTTTAAACGTTTCCATAGAAATAACAAGTGCGAAGCCGCGGGCACAGACTAGTGATAATAATAGAACGCCTCTAAGACAAACAAGTGCCCTCAACACGTACTAACATTGCAACGGTGGGCTACAACACCTGGTGCGGCAACAATAAGCCGGTGGGACACAGTGGCCCACTGCCGCGGCCGGTCAGCTGTCAGCTGTGACACGACATGCTGCCCGAGTGCTGACTGCTGACGGCGCCGTGTCCGCTTCACAGCTCGTGCGCGGCCCAAGATGCGAGCGCTGAGCGAGTTATTGGGATCTGAACAAATACATTTAAGGCGCATATGAGCCAATATGACAGCGCCACCTAAATTATCATAATATAACGTATAATACAGGAAATTTTAAAAATCCATCATATAGTTAGTGGTATCTATTATAAACTATTTTTATTACATCTGTAATAGTTTTATCTTATATGGTATAAGAAGAGATGGGAAAACAGAGTTTGGTGGCCAAAAGCACAACTTCTGCCTAAGCTTTACAAATTGAAACTATTACAGAGGCATTAATAAATAACTTATAATATAATAGATAGATACCACAAACTGTACGATGGATTCTTAAAACTTCCTGTGTTTAACGTAATAACACTATCACCCTTCACACTAATATTATAAAAGCGAAAATTTGTATGGATGTATGGATGAATGGATGGATGGATGGATGTTTGTTACTTCTTCACGCCAAAACTACTGGACGGATCTGGCTGAAATTTTACATGAAGGTAATTCTAATCCTGGAATCAAACACTCATGGAATCAACACTCCTTTTTATCCCATGAATCAGTTCCCGTGGGATGAAAATCACCTTTTAATGTTTCTATACGAACAACGCGTGCGAAGCCGCGGGGCGTTGCTGCGCCCCGCGGCTTCGCACGCGTTGTTGTAATAATATTAAATAGATGGGGGCGCCACTTTCACTGGTGTATTTATTCTACTACATTTATATTATTTTAGATATGTCCGAAGAATTAATTGAGTTTCTTTAAAAAACTATAAACCGCCATGGATGCTTTTGTCAGAACTGGACCAAATTAAAATGTTACCACACGGAAAGCACCAGCTTTCAAATATAAAGAAAAGTATCATCAAAATCGGATGACCGAGTCAAAAGTTCCAAGGTAACAAAATAAAAAGTTTACATATTATGTAGAAAGAAATGCCCTTTATTCCAACGCAGAGAGACGTTAGCCTTTTAGCGCACTGACAGAGAAGTTCAAGCTGAAATGATAGTTCATTTCAGCTTGAACATTGTGTTGCTTTAAACTTTAATGTATTTTGACTGGCGTGTGGTGGGAGGCGGGAGCGGGAGCAATTTATTAATTACTCAATAATAATATTATGCCAGAAAAGGTTATGCTTTAACTCTGAAAAATGCCCAGAAATATTATGCCAGAATAGGTTTTGCAAAAACTCTGAGTAATTAATAAATCGCTCCCGCTCCCGCCTTTCACCACACGCCAGCCCGTGTCGACAAACCGACAGACATTGCATTCGGGCTCGGTATCCACATGACATACAACGCAAACTATCATCAACATAATGTATATCGTACACAGTGATACTGTCAGTAGGTATACATATATAGATGACACAAATATCATTGCTTTTGGCTTCCTAGAACGCACCTTAATTTGACAGTGGTGTCTATTCAGATGTTGTCAAAACTAGACTAAACTAATCTGACAGGACTAAAAATGATGCCATCCTTAGTATTTCGATCGTTTATGGCGATATTTTTAGTACTGTCAAATTAGTTTAGTTTAGTTTTGGCGACATAATCTGAATAGACACCAGTAAGTACTAAAAACAACAGTGTCCCTGCCATAACGATAAAAAATAATAATTTTGTTTAAAAAAAACCATAAACCGACTTAAATGTTTATAGATTTTTCATAAATATTCATGGATCCCATTGTCAGAACTGAATAAAATACAGTTGAATTGAGAACCCTTTTTTTGAAGTCGGTTAATAATAAGGATGGCATCATTTTTAGTCCTGTCAGTTTAGTTTAGTTAAGTTTTGGCGACATCTGAATAGACACCACTGTGAGTAGTTATAGTATAGATGACACAATAGTTATTTGTTATACAAGAGTGCAAAGTTGCTTTTTAACCGCGTGTTTAATTTTGATGACCGAGCAAGCGAAGGATTCTAAAATTGAAAAATTAGAATCCTGAGCGTTAGCGAGGGAATCAAAAGAGCACGAGGTGAAAAATCTTTGCACTCGAGTGCAACACGTAACTTTTCATTCCACCTCATAATGACTAAATGCAAAAAAAAAACGTTTATCATCACATGATAGGTACACTTTTATTTCAGAGAATCACTCATTTTAGTTTTTTCACTTGTTTTCAAGTTTTTTGTTTTTAATATAAGGTTTAACAATGACGTGAAAAAATGCCGCGTAAAGAACCGCGTACAAAGCAAATTGAAAAAAGAATACCAAGAAGGTTCCGAGTCTGAGTTTTTAACAAATTAAAAAACAGTTGTATGATATATTCGGCACCATAGAGGTAGCAGTAAATAGGTTTAATATTTTTTTTAATTCACAAACTTAGTGCACACGATGTTCTAAATTCAATTTACTTTATCCTCTAGGGAATAAAAACGGCTTTTCCACTCAGATATTGAAGAATCTTTCCGAGATGGTGGGATGAAAAATATATTATTGCTTTTGCCTTCCTAGAACACATGCATTCTCGGAATAGGGTACCTATGTCGGGTTAAACAGCAAATGTATGCCCTTTATAGCGTGCTCTAGTAGAACATACATATAAAGAAAGAACATTCTTTATTGCAAACGTCCAGTAATTTCGGAGCCAATTCAATACAAACAATCAATCAAATCTTCTCTCCAATAATAATATAGATTTTAAATTTTTGTTGTTAGAAAAGACTACCTAGTATTAGAAATCAATTAATATCCCAACAAAAACCGAATTGCGGGACTCAAACCCGCATCCTCCCATTCGAGTCCCGGCGAAGTTAAAATTTTTTGGAATATTTTAGCGTTTCTTAGAAATTACTTGGGAATAGGGGAAATTTGTAAGAAATCAAATGGTACACTACCAGTGTAAACTATAATCCAAAAACTGCCTAGTCTTGTCTATATTTCGTTTAAAAGTGTTAGCCGAGCAATGGGGAACAAAATGAGTTGCATAAAAAGGAAGCCGAGTTGCTCAACTATTCTCAATTGTGCAAAAGGGAACTCGCGGAGATTTTGGAACATGTTTCATTTCATTTCATTTCATTTATTCCACCATAGGTACATTTATACATACACTTGGTACCGTTGTAATCTAATTTAATATGGTGTGCGATGCCTGCTATGACTGCGATCGATTTATTTTAATGGGTCATATTTTTAATCGAAGCTAACTCCCTGTTTGAAATGCGAAGTAACTTATATTTTCCTTTCTATTTAGTCTAAAATAAAAACATTTTCACACATTCCAAACGGAATTCTATATTTTCTGCTAAGTTAGGAAAATTCCAAACATTCGATGCACTACGTCGACTGAAAGCCGCCAGCTGGTCGCAGTTTCAACGCGAGTTCCTGTGTGTTTTCTGAGAAATATTACAAATGGGATGGGATTTCGAGGAACTACTGGGATATTTGAAAAGAGAGCTTATTAAACCGATCCGCAACTTATCTAGAGAATCGACAAATAAACTTAAAAACAAAATGACGCCCAAATAGCGCTGCGTTTAGCTCCCTGGCACCGCTGAAAACCAGCGCTGCTGTGATACAAAAGTACCATAGCAGCATTATGCTGAGCCGGTGACCTTTTTGTGTTAGACATAATTTAAGTTTAGTTGTAATTATGTTATGTTAATTTATCCATGTCACACAAATAAAGATTTTCTATTTCTATAAATTATCCGTTTTGAAATGGACTCTCTTGCCTTTTTACCCGACTACCTGAACATTGATTTGACGACCTCTGTGGCGCGGTGGGCGAAGGTCTGCCTGCGACGCAGGAGGTTGCGGGTTCGATTCCCGCCTCGGGACAAATTTGTGTACGATCTGCAGAAATTTGTTCAGGGCGTTCTGGATGTTTATCTATGTATAATAAAAAATATCTATCTATGTAATGTATTGTATTATGTATATCAGTTATCTAGTACCCATAACACAAGCTCTGCTTAGCTTGGGGCTAGATAATGCTGTGTGAATTGTCCAGCATTATTTATTTTTTATTTATTTATTGTTTACAGCAGTCTGCAATCAGCTCAGCTGCTTAAAGCTGTTGGTTGCTTTTAAGACTGTGTAATTCAGGTAGCTAAACTTCTTTATTTCTTATGGCCATTCTTGAAAAAAGTGATCAACAGATGCGGTAGATTGAGACTTTGGGAATAACCCCCTGTATAGCTGAACCCTAGTTAGTGGTATACAAATATTATATTCCATTAATGTTATTTACAGAAATTAGAAACTTAGTGTAGGACGCCCTCTGGCCAGGTGGGATAACGATCTGTAAAAGACTGGAGCCAGATTCTAGATGCGTCAAGCTGAAGACAGGGCGCCATTGCCCTCATTGAGGACTAATATAGGCTGATGATGATGATGTTGATTCACAGAAATGATTTACCTACCTTCATATTTCTGTGGTTCTATTTACTTACGAGCCCGCTGTACTCGTGGACTGTAGTTCGTGGAACGTCAGTCGATCGGTCAAACAGTTTCCGCGAATATTCGCGTGGAATGGAAGAATAACACGAACACACAAATAACGTTGAAATGAGTTCGGTTCGTTAGTGAACGAGCGCCGCGGGCGGACGCAGCGCGCCCCGCGCGGCCACACGGACACACTCACGATAGTTGCATTATTATCATGGCAGGCACACAGGAGGGCTATGTTATATAATTCTCCACCGCGCAATTTCGTGTTTCGTTTCGGCCCATATTGGTGTGTCTTAAGGTGGAACTAGTCGCATCATTTTCATCATTTTTTCATACAAACGTGAAAGGGTAACTACAAGGCTGTTTGATGTTAACCATCCAAAACTAAGAATGAAATCAATATATACCGTCATAAATATGTTTTTATCAAACTAAAACAGTAAAAAAGTATACGTTTGAAAAATACAAGCTTCTAAACTTTCGTATTTCAACACGAATTTTAGCTAACTTTGGGCGAAAAAATTAACTCCAGGGGAAAGAACACTCTAAAATGAAGGGTTTACCGACATAGTTTAGTTATTAATTAGTTAAAATAAATTTATTTGAAGAGATACATTCAAAAGTTTTTCTATGATAACCCTTTTGCTAAAGTCTGTTCGGCGGTATAAATCATTGTGCATTTCATTGTATCGCGCGGGTATGTCTATACGTATAATGACAGGTGAGATAGCATGCATTAAGGCCGCGCTCACTGATGAGACACAGTGTATAAGAGTACACTGTGAACAGTGTATAAGGTGCACCAGTCAAGTAGCGCCCCCATAATAACGTTAAGCACAGGATTTTTTTAAACTCCTTCGTTCAGTTTTTTTATAGACTGTGTTCTTTCAGAATGGCTCGGACGACGAGCGTGAAGTGTAACATCAAGCCTTCCTAAAATGGTATTGAATGCTAGACGCTCGAATGGTCGTTTCTTCTTCACGCCAAAACTACAGAACGAAATTTTTTGGATAATTGGCAATGAGGTTCTTAGCTCGGATCGAAGTATTGGCAAACTTTTTGACTTCAAAAAAGGTTTAATTATTACGTAATGTGATTTGATAAGTAAAAATTCCACTCTTCAAAGTGAGACGACAATGCACCAAAGCGTCTTCTGCGTGGCTAACCTGATGGCCGTAGCTCTTCCTTGGCTTAACCTCACCCTCAACAGCCTGTATTGGTCCACTGCTGGACGCAGGTCTGCCCCTGATAAACTCCTTATTAGCGTTTATCTAATGAGGGGTAATAATCCCCACGCTGGGCATGCGGGTTGGGGATCGCAGTTTGGTGGTAGAATTGTTCTGCAGGGGGTGCTGCTGCCCGCCCCCTAGTGGATATCCCTTAGTCGCCTCTTACAACACCCACGGGAAGAGATGGGGTGTAAATTCTAAGCCAGCCCACACAGTCACACGAAAACCCCCTGGAAGACCGAAACTCAGATGGCTCGATGGACTGCCAGGGAAAAGCTAAGAGATATGATCGAATGGCGAAAACTCGACCAACCCGTGGTTGTAGAGTCAGACAGGATGATGTTTGAAGCGTGCCAGAGGACTAGCTGTTTGCTCGGAGCTATGTCTTACGTACAACAATGTTTTTAATACAAATTCATTTTTTGTAATGAAGAATACCCGCAGGTAGCTGCTGTATTCTTTTCATCAGAGCCTGTTGGGAAATGAGTAAAAACATGTTTTTTCTGCTTTCCAAACAGTATCTGATGAGATTCAATAAGTAAACAGCATTTTTAGAGAAATCAGACAGATACACAACATTTTTAGAGAAATTTATTGAATTTAATGCTTGTGAGAATAAAAAAACATACTAAATTCATTGAACTGTTTGTCTGAAAACATGGAAGTAATGTGATATATAAAAACTTTAACAAAAGCAGCGCTGACGTTCGCCTAAACTTATGCTCTGTAGTTAGATCCCGAAGGTTCCATCTTCATGCTATAATCATCATCTTCATCCTCCCTGCGGTACTTGTAGGGCACATAGATGGAGTCCGCGGTCCGGTCTGCGTACTGCAAGATACACTTGTGAAGCAGCTGGTACAACAGACGATGTGCCCTATAGCTAGACCCCTAAGGTTCAATCTTTATGCTATCATCATCATCATCGTCAACCTCCTTGCGGTACTTGTAGGGCACAAAGATGGAGTCCGCGGTCCGGTCTGCGTACTGCGAGACAGACTTGTGAAGCAGCTGGTAGAAGAGGCGGATCCGAGGGTGGACTGTAACCTTGAAGGTGTTGAGGCGTTCTAGGATCTCGTGAACCTGGGGGAGACGACAGCAGTCATGTGAAAAAAAAACACAAATTAATTTTTTTATCAAAAAAGATTAAAGACTTAATCGAGAAGTAAATTAGAATTAGTATTAGATCACATATACATCCCTATAATAATAAATAATTTTTCTGTAATACATATTTGCCAATGTAAACCAGCCATAAAATCTTGCCGTACCTGTATTTGCCAATGTAAACCAGCCATAAAATCTTGCCGTACCTGTATTTGCCAATGTAAATCAGCCATAAAATTTTACCGTACTTGTATTTGCTAATCTAGTAAAGAAGTGATTTTCCGCAGTGAGAGTCTCGTGTTGCAAAATAATAATTTTAACGTCCCCTACATTTACCTAAGGCTCCATGGTATCAGGTCCCTGGGATGTCCCAGGCGAGCACTATATGGAGCTGGTTATTACCTCTGGGAATAGGGTATATGCATGGATTTTGTTATCAATTATTTAGGTTACATAAACGAAAAAAAATATAATAGCCAAAAAAGTTTAAATTAGTGAGGTAAAAAACAAAAAGTACACTCATTTGAGTGTACTTTTTGTTTTTTACCTCATCAACTACCAACTCACAACTGACCAATACAAGCTGTTGAGGTTGAGGTGGATAAAAAAAAGTATTTAATCTTTTTTTGCAAGCTGACTGAGGTGCAGCTCACAGCGCGGCGGTGCTAGAGTCTGAAGGAAGTCTCGAAAGTTCCTCGACTCCTACGTCACTTGACCTAGTGGCGCAATAGGGTATATGCATGGATTCTTTTAATTTTTTTAATTGATTATTTAGGTTAATACATAAACGAAAAAAAATATGACACCCAAAAAAATTAAATTATTGAGGTAAAAAACTAAAAGTGAAACTACACTCAGTTTCGGGTGATAAAAACTCTGCCATGTTAGCCCTTGCATTTTGTGACGTCACGGTTCATCGAGTCCCCTATGTCAACTCAAAGTCAAAATTTCATGCCCATACAAAAATGTTCAAGTATGACGTCACGCTTTAAGTGCCAATAGCGTTGCGTTTAGACATTTTGCGGTTGAGATTTAAAATACTTATCTACTTTTCAATGATTAAATTACACAATAAAAACATTACAAAATACAAAAATTAAAATATATAAACAGATATATTATGGTTTAAGAAACTTTATTCTCATAAGAATTATAAATTCACTTAAAATGAGAACTTAGGGCTAGAAATTGCTATATAGTTTATATAGCTATTTATATAGTTACCTAACTGTATCTAAATTAGTAGGTACTTTGGTAACCAACTCTCAATTAAGTATACCTACAATCAAGCACTTTATACAAACAAACAAAAATATGTTAGAGACAAAGAAAAAAAATTAAAAGTGAGTTCTATATCAATTAGAGAATACGTAATGCCTTCAAAAAAGCTAAAATTTGTTTTTGGTTATTTTAAATATGTTGGTTACCTCCTTGCACTTACGAAACAGACTGTACAAAAATAAGCATCATGATATTTTTGAAACGATGAGAGAAAAATATGGCAAGCTGCTATTTTTCAGTAAAAAAATAAAAAAAAGTAGGCGTGGTGCGATTACTTATACTGAGGTTTCATTAAGTTGTCGTTATGCAACCTATTGTATGAAAATTTGTAAAAGTCGGCTAAGTGCGATAGTAGGCATCTCGCTACTAAACCACATGCATATACTCTCTTGGCCCGGTCTCCGTGGAGCCCTAGGGCTTCAGAACTCACGTGCTCCTGCAGCCGCTCGTCCGTGCCGATCTTACTGAAGTGAGTGTTCAGGTTTATGATGTGGTCACTCTCCTCACTCATCTGAAATAAAAACATTGTCATCCGTTCATGTTACTGCTGGACGTTGGTTTCGCGGATAAATTTCCTGTCAATTTCCAATCTATAAGCTGATGGTGACAGCTTGACAAGTTCAAGGTCGCAGTCCACCCTCGGGTCTTCTCCCAGCTGCTTCACATATTTTATCTGTCTCGCAGTACGCAGACCGGACCGCGGACTCCATCTTTGTGACCTACAACCTATTTCTTATTTACGCTGAAACGAATCAAACGATACATCATTTGTTGTAATTGGACTAGTAGTTTCAGCGCTACGTGGGAACATAAAATTGTCTACATCTAATAGAAACATACAAACATAGGGTAATGTCAATCCGTTCGTAAATACAATACATCCGACAGAGAACCAAAGTTATCGACATAACTTAAAGAATTAGGAAACTGAAGTGGCAGTAGGCCGGCTCTATCTCGCGAAAAACCGACAACCGCTGGGGTAAACGAGTTCTTGAGTGGAGACCGCGACTCGGCAAACGTAGTGTAGGACGCCCTCCGGCCAGGTGGGATGACGATCTGCGAAAGACTGAAGGCAGATGCTGGATGCGTCAAGCTGAAGACAGGGCGCTATGGCGCTCATTAGGGGAGGCCTGTGTCCAGCTGTAGACTAGTATAGGGTGATGATGATGATGATGATGAAAAAAAATTACCCGTCGAGGAGTCGACCAGATTCAGATGGACTTGCTTTCGGTACCTTGAATGCCCAGTGTGTGTGTGTGCGTGTGTGTGTGTGTGTGTGTGTACTTACAGTGAGGTGCAGTGTGGCTGCGACCACAAGCAGCGACTTTATCATCGTATGGTCAGATATTGATTGACAATTTCATGCTCATTTCACTTCGTGCAGATCAATCTTGTAATACAAAATTCAATAATATGTTCAAATGTTCTAAAAATCATTTAATACTTTAAAGTAGGTACTCATAGCTGTATGATGATAGCTGTATGATGCTGGATTAGAATTTGCACCACCCCAAATCTTCCCTTGGGTGTCATAAAAAGCGATTAGTTGTGCTATAAGACCCTACCTCAACCTCAACAACCTGTATTGGTCCACGCAGGCCTCCCCAGATAAGCGCCTCATTGGCATTATCTCATGAGGGGTAATGCCCATAATCCCCACGCTGGGTATGCGGGTTGGGGATTGCAGTTCGGTGGTAGAATTGTTCTGCAGGAGGCGCTGCTGCCCGCCCCCCGTGAATATCCCTTAGTCGCCGTTTACGACACCCACAGGACTGGGGTGGTGCAAATTCTAAGCCAGCACCACACAGCTGCACAGCACAGGCGAGGCGCCTGATGCAGTGCAAAGTCCAGAGAGCTCGGAGCGCGCACAAGTTGGACCTAGAGGTAGTGTAAGTAGGTGGCGAATGAATTGCTAATGACGTCACAATCGGAACTATCTCGCAGCGATCGCACTACTCGCCGGCGGGGGTGGGGGACGAGGCATAGGAAATGGCGATAGAGATAAATAAATAAATAATAAAAATGTTCGACAATTCACACAGAATAACCTAGCCCCAGGCTAAGCAGACCTTGTGTTATGGGTGCTTGATGACCGATATACACTTGTAGCATGGATTATGACTTGTAACATGGCGTTATTAATAAAATATTGTATTGTATTGTATTGTATACTTGAAACAATGCATTTTATTTATTACAAACTAGCTGCGTCCCGCGGCTTCGCATTCGTTGTGCACGCTAATCTGCGTGAATTTAGCCACTTACAGAGTGTAAAATTAATTATATATTATATTTGAATTCTAAGAACGGCGCCATTAAGGCGCCTATACCAGTGAAACTGGCGTCCCACCTATTTTATCTTATTATTACATTAAACACACGAAGTTTTTAAAATCCATCGCACAGTTTGTGGTATCTATTATAAGTTATTTATTAATATTTCTGTGATAGTTTCATTTTGTAAAGCTTAGGAAGAGATACGAAGTTGCGCTTTTTGGCCACCAAACTCTATTTTCGCATCTCTTCCTAAACTACATATGATAAAAACTATTACAGAGGTATCAAAAAATAGCTTATAATAGATACCACAAACTGTACGATGGATTATTAAAATGTCCTATGTTAAGGCGCATACCCGAGCCAATATGACAACGATATCTATTTTATCATATTTTTACGTTTATCATAGGAATATTTAAAAATCCTACGTTCAGTTTGTGGTATCTATTATAAGCTATTTTTTAATACCTCTGTAATAATTTTATCTCGTATAGTTTAGGAGGAGATGCGAAAATAGAGTTTGGTGGCCAAAAAGCGCAACTTCGTATCTCTACCTATTACAGAGGCATTAATAAATAACTTATAATAGATACCACAAACTGAACGTGGGATTTTTAAAACTTGCTGCGTTTAACGTAATTATAAGATAAAATAATTTGGGGCGCCACTTTCACTGGTGTATGGGCCTTAAGCGTAATAATATGATAAAATAGCTGGCGCTGTCGTATTGGCTCCTATATGCGCCTTGTTGAAATAATCTTATGTACAGATAGTTCACCGTAAGATGTCCTCTATCTTGGGAATTGGCAGCATTGCCTACGTGCTGCCAACAATGTAGCATTTACCACGTGGTGATTGGTGGTTGCCGACGACATTATCAAGGCTGGGATGTACCACAGATTAATGTTTTATTTGTAACTAGCAGCGCCTCGCGGTTTCTCCCGCGTAGTTCCCGTTCCCGTGGGAATTCCGGGGTAAAATATAGACTATGTCACTCCTTGAAAAGTAAGCCTGTTTGTGATTTTTTTTGAATCGGTCCAGTAGTTTCGGAGACCATTCAATACAAACATACAACAAACAATCAAATCTTTCCTCCTTATACAATACAATACACTTCATTGCACGCCAAAAAATACAAAACAATGAAGTACAGGAAAAGAGAGATAACCGAGTTGCACAATGGGCCTTATCGCTAAAAGCGATCTTTTCCAGACAACCTCATAATATTCTCTTTATAATATTAGCAAGTAGATAATACATAACTCACGGCAGGGGATATCCTATAGTAAACAGTCTGTAAGATCCGCTTCAGCTCTAACCATGGACCTCGCCAAGTGAAGTGCGAACAATCTAGTGGCGACCAACTCGTTCTCCGAGGGGGTAACTTCGCAGTGACGTCACAGCTTCCTATTGCCTCCGCAGGTACCTGGCGGCAACTTGCGGATGTAGTTGTTGACCGAGGAGCTGGAAGCGATCTTCTGTCGAGACCTCAGATTGATCAGGACAGTTTAAAGTTTACTTGATCATTTAGAACCATTGATTTATTAAAAAGGGAAGATAGGTTACGTTCTCTCAATCATCCTAGACATACATCTTTAGGAATAGACTAGCAGCGCTTCACGGTTTCATCCGCGTAGTTCCCATTTCCGTAGGAATTCCGGGATAAAGTATAGCCCATGTCACTCCCTGAAAAATAAGCTTTTTAATGATGAAATAATTTTTCGAAATCGAATCAAAAACAATTGGAAGATTTGTAGGGAAAAAATTCTTAACAGATCACGTTTTTTTCACGGCAAGGTTTCACCAAAATTGTTGTAACTAGTCGTGATTTTTCTGAAGTATTTTGTTATTTTTAAGCTTGACGGGATAACTACTAATGCTTCGAGAATAAAACTTTTGTGTAAACAATTCAAAACCATTGTCTATACAACAGTGAAATAATTTTAAAATCTAACACAGAAATGGCCGTAAAATAAAATACAGTAATGGCCGTTGCAAATGGAATTATAGAAATTAACGAAAATTAAATGAATTAGCGTAAATTAGAGAGTTAGCGTAAATCCAAACGTTTGCCTACATCAAACTATTCATAAACAAACAAGGGCCGAATTCTGCTAACCAATTGCTTTATGCTATGACAATAGTATCAATTGTGTTGTTTTAGGATTAGCTTAATTTAATGCATATTAATCTAATTTGTCCATGATTAAAATTTATCAATTTTAAACTGGTATCGATTTGAATACCTAAACGATTTCACTTTGAACGGATGAGTTGTTTGACACTACGACGATATGAAAATAAGTTTTTTAAAATTTACATTATAGCAAAAAATACTTATTTTGCTAGCAGCAAAACACCGTCAATTCAGAGTAGTTTCGCGATTTTCAAAGACGTTTTAATTTAGCAATTTTTAGAAGCTGTATAGAAAATACCATAAATTTAGGTTAACCTAGAACACTTAGACATCGTAAAATTGAGTTCAGGAATCCTTAAACAACATCGTCACCAATTGTATCGCCGTAGAATCGTCCATGAAAGAAGCTGTTTGCGGAGAGATTCATTGAACATTGGCGTCACAAGATTGGTTTCAACCTTGTCGCTTTTGACTCGCGTCCCTCCATCGTGTAACGTAACAAACTGTACGGGTACAATTTGTAACGCATAAATGTTTATAATATTTTTAGCAATCAAAGGCTTATTTATTTAAAAGAAACACCATTTTCATAATCCACATTCTATACTAAGCTTCCATCTGAAGCAACTGAGCTCCCTATTCGTAAATTTAAACTGTATATAAAACGAAATCTTATCAAGAAAACCTATTACTCCTTAGATGATTACGTTAATGATGTTAATGCTTGGCCGGATGTTGCCCAGTTCCATAACGACAATAGTATGTAAGTCTTAGACTTAGTTATGCTAAGATTGTATTAGTTGATAAGCGATAAACTTGCTAGTGGTTTCTTTTTCACTTCTTTCGCTAGTTGACAAAATTTGAAGTGAATTAGAGTCGATTGCACCATATTTCTTGTTTGATAGTAATAACTATTTATCCAGCTGTTTAAATAGTAAAAATTTGACTTGTCTAAGTGTTTATTTGTAAGTATAAAGAAATAAACGATTTGACTCTGACTCTGACTCTGACAAGGGTTATACTCCAACAAAAGTGAATCAATTAACCAAGACAGTGAGAAATTGAATATTTTAACCACACTAAGCCACTAGCTGATATGTGGCTGCTATAATAGTGGCTTAGTGTGCAGTTTAGTAGGCTGACGGGGATACCTATGTCCAGCAGTGGCCCAATGTAGGCTGATGATAATGAACCACACTAAGGTACATAAGCAAAGATACCACAAGAAGTCGAGGGTGCACGTCCGTACAGCACGACGACTCGCAGCAAAATCAGTCCGCTACCGTCATACCTTTGGCTTTTATAGTAAAGCCACTACTATCCGTTACCTTAAATAAAACCATATACATCAATATAATACCTAAGAGATTTTTTGATTTATTACGGAGAATAACAATGTCCGGACAGTGGAGCACAAGTCTTGAGGATGTCCCAACCTTCACCGGATCTATGGAACCGTTCCCAACCGTCAACAGGGTAGTCGATGAGGGATTCAACATCTGGCTCACCTCTTATTGCTCTAGGTCTCCAGCTCACCATCTCTGCACCAGCACAACTCCTCGGCGGTCCAGGATCCGGGTCATAGCGGTCAGCCATCACCACCTCATCATCCTGGACTGATGAACTGTAATCTTTGCGTGACCTCACGGCCACCACAATTCCTCATTCCTACGCTACAAATAACTGGTGATGATATTATATCTCTCGCCATGTGGTGCCGGCGGCATAGAATTTGCACCACCCCAACTCCTCCCGCGGGTGTCGTAAGAAGCGACTAAGGGGTATCTACCGGGGTGGGCAGCAGCGCCTCTTGCAGATCAATTCTATCACTTAACTGCGATCCCCAACCAGCATGCGCAGCGTGGGGATTATGGGGTTAGAATTACCTGTATGAAAAATATCAGCCCGATCCGTTCAACAGTTTTAGCATGAAGAGGTAACAAACATCCATCCATTCATCCATCTATACAAACTTTCGCATTTATGATATTAGTGTGATTAGCATTTATATGAACTTGTGCGTATCAATTGTACAGTTTCTTACGTTACAATCGGTAGTTTCTTTCATCAAAAACAAAATGTCAAAACGTGTCGCTCTGAGGCGATATAATTGCTATGGTAAAGCGATTAATTTAGTGGAATTAGGGCCTTGAGTATCAAGGATTTCTATATCTATCGTCCGCAAATAGATCAAAAGCGTTAGTTACGCATTGTTAGAGCCGATAATTTCATTTCGCACATTATTACAAATTATCATTTAGATCTGTTTGGGTTGTCTCTGTGATAATAAATACGTTGATGAATGAATAATGAATTTCTAGGAACATAGAATACAATAAACGATTGAGTATAGTATTGAATATTAACAGTTTTGTAAGGGCCTTTTGCCAGGCTGGGTTTATACGATGAACATAGCTAGATACTAATCGGGAGTTAAATTCTAATGTGTCTTGCTTGTAACACCAGGAATAAGGAGCTATACCGATTAAATTTGTAAATGTAATACACTCTGATGTGGGAGGGTTTCAACAGTCTAATTTCCCGGTAAATTATCACGAGTAGTTTCATTTTTTTTGATAGTGAACTGTACCTGGTATTAACGTCAGTGATTAGTGTCATTCACGTCTTTTATATCTCATCGTGGAAGAATTTGGGAAAAGCGATTCTCATTTAGTTCTGTACATTCACAGACAAATAAAAACAGGAGCAAAAGCTAAAAGTACAAATGTAGTTCTATAGTACAACTAGTAGTTCTCCGAACAGTAGACCTCATGAACATTAACTATATTTTAACAATGCAGAAATGTGATAATTATTTTATTAAACACTACACACGACTTCATAAGCCTCTTTTATACATGGACCATGCATGGACCTGTACGTCTCGACTACTAAGCATAAAAATAATAATATAATATAAAAATGTCGATGGTGCTTAAACACAGCTCGGTTAGTTAGAATACCTACCTACCGAAGTAGGTAAAGATTTCATCTTTGTAGGTAGATATATTTTTCTATTAACACAACGCGCCAGCTTCAGTGTCTACCTACTAAATAAGATCAATGAAAATCAAATTCTGTACCTACCTACCTACCTAGGTATTAATCTATTAAAAGTGCGTTGATCCATCCAAGGATCCAAGGTACCTATCCCATGATAAAACCAAGTAAGTACCTAAATGAATGAGAGTCGTTTGTAAATAGCAAACATCTTTTTAGTTTAACAAATCAATGTTTTAACAAAGTTTGTTACATAATTAATTTATAAAATGTAATTATTCAATGGACTTCTCTCTCATGGAACTCTCGAAATGTTACATTATTTAGATAGATTTTTTTTTCTTTAGATAGCACTGTAAGGCTGTGGACACGACGTCAGCGGGTGTGGGCGATGATATAGTAAGACCACTCAATCTTGAAGCGTTACAAATATTATCTAATAGATGGCGCTGTTTCAGGTTCTTTTGGTTCTATAAAGTTATTTTGCTTGTCATGCCAAAAACCGTGATCAGATCTTTACCATTTTTTTATGAGAATTATGATTATTTTTTATCTTTCAATTAAAAATATAATCATCGAAATCAGATGTCTGAAAGCGGAGATATTTAAAAGCCCCCTTTTTGCCTTTTTTGGTGGAAGTACGCCTTTAATCAAAAAACCCCGACGACAAAAAAAATCTATAAAATCGTTGAATCTGTACACGAGATTTCGTAACGATCGGTTGTAAAATACGACCTGTAGAGGAGTACAGACATACTGACGAAAAAACGAGAATGTTGACCCGGAGACCTCATTACATTCGGTCAAATATCGACAATATTTTTCACATTAAGGCACATACACCAGCGAAAGTGGCGCCCCCAACTATTATATCTTATTATTACGTTGAACGCAGAAATTTTTTCTAATAGTTTCATTTTGTAAAGCTTAGGAAGAGATACGAAGTTGCGGTTTTTGGCCACCAAACTCTATTTTTGCATCTCCTCCTAAACTATATGAGATAAAATTATAAAAGAGGTATTAAAAAATAGCTTATAATAGATACCACAAACTGAACGTAGGATTTTTAAAAATTCCTATGATAAACGTAAAAATATGATAAAATAGGAATTGCTGTCAGATTGGCTCGGGTATGCGCCTTAACATGTTCTATAGAACAAATGGGACCTGCCTGTAATTTCCGCCATGTATGGCCTGATACAAATTATTTTCAAAACTTAATCGTGGGTCAATACAGAATTATCTATCTATCTATATAGTGTATTGTATTATGTATATCAGTTATCTAGTACCCATAACTCCAGCTCCGCTTAGCTTGAGGCTAGATAATGTTGTGTGATTTGTCCCACATTATTTATTTTATTTATTATTACTGAGCATGGAGAATTAGATACAATTATTCATTGCGATCAATGTTCGAAAATTCCTTACTATATACATTTAATTGGTTGCCCTAGCTCTTTTCCAGTTCTTGTAACTGGTAAGAAACTTGCGAGCACAGACTTACCGATACAATGTAAGGAACGCCGGCACTCGGAGTCGCCGGCAAAAAGCCAACAATACTGTTGAAACTATGCAGATTTCAACATAAAGCTTGAAACACACTAAATGTGTCGTGCGTGAGTCGTGTCGTGACGTGATTAAAACACGGCTTCATGCATTTAGTAACTAATGGCTCTGCGCTGAATACAATCCCCGTACCTGAATAACGATCTAAAAATGTCCGGTGCAAAACATAGGTAGGTTTATAGTGGATTAGATTAGATAAGGTAATATAGTGAAGCAAAATAATATTAATTAAAATGAAAAAATGTGTTTTTAATCGACTTCAAAAAAGGAGGAGGTTCTCAATTCGTCTGTATTTTTTTTTTTTTTTTTATTTCTTACCTCAAAACTTTTGACTGGATGGTCCGATTTGTATGATTCTTTTTTTATATGAAAGCTGGTGCTTCCCATGTGGTCCCATTTTAATTTTGTTCAGTTCTGACACTGGGATCCATGAAAATTCATGAAAGACCGTAAAAATTGAAGTCGATTTAGTTTTTTAAAACAAAATTAATTAAGTAAATAAGTTAATATCATTAATTAATTTTTAAATTATATTATTTCATTTTCATCAATAAAACATCACTTGTTTCGTGCGTCAAAACGCACGAAACAACACGACACAATAGTGTGTTTCTACCTTTGAACTCTGTAGCACCCTTTACGGAGCTACGAGATTGCTAAGAAGTGCTACGAGGCTACGAAGTGCTACGCCGTTAGTGCTAAAGGCTGCCTTCAAAATAAACACTAGATTTTGAAAAGGACTTAATCAAGCCGAACAATTTTGTCACCACACTGCGATCCCTTATCCGTATGCCCAGCATGGGGATTATGGGCACTACCCCCATGAGATAGCCAATAAAGGTGCTTATATAATTTTATTATCAATATATAATAAAATATATTTTTATTGCACACCAAGACACAAAAATAAACCTCCAACACTGTGATTCAAATAATCCATAGTGGAATAAGGGTTTTTAGAGATAAACTATTTTTTTTACAACAGTTTGGAATGTATACTTTTAAGCTCTTTATCTGAGCTGATTTAAATGACATCTAGGGGTAACGCCTCAATCTTTATGCGGGTAAGGGGTCGCTAAAAATATCTTCTATCATAATAATGGGCAAATATGGAATCTTCCATTTATGGAACATCAAAGCAATCTATTTTAGAAGATTTCTTGTATTTACTTATTTCTCCTCAACGAAGCTAGCACACGCAAAACTAATATTATGAATTTAGTTTCCGCGGCTTCGCCCACGTTGTTTCTATCATCTTCAGCCTATACTAGTCCACTGCTGGACATTACGCCTCCCTAATGAGCGCCATAGCGTCCTGTCTTCAGCTTGACGCATCCAGCATCTGCCTGCAGTCTTTCGCAGATTGTCATCCCACCTGGCCGTTCTATGGAAACGTTTAAAGGTTTTTTCGATCACATGGGAACTGATTTATGAAATAAAAAGTCTATGTGTTATTCTAGGCCTAGAACTACCTGTATGCAAAATTTCAGCCCAATCCGTTCAGTAGTCTTCCCGTGAAAGAGCAAAAAACATACATACAGATATGTTAACAAACTTTCGGGTTTATAATATTATTAGAATTAGTAGGATATCGTGGGAACTAACCTTACTTTTGAACCTACACAAACCTACATAGTCAAAAAAGAGTGGTCATGCGAACTCGCGGGGCGCAGCTAGTAGAAAAGTAAACTTTTAACTTTTTAAAGAAACAACGCATGCAGAAACAAGCAATAAATAAATAAAACTTTTAAATCCATCATGGTTATTAATACTAAAGTTATTTACAACGGGACATTTACCATGATTTAAATTTTGAGCTTATTTCGGCACAGTTTAGAGTAGATCTAGTTAAGGGTAGATCGATATATCTGCCAATAAAACTCACTCTCAGTGCCTTCAGTTATTCCGTGATCATGGCGCATGAAACTGTGCCGAAATATTGGAAAGCTCAAAATTCAAATCATGGTAAATATCCCGCTGTAAATAACTTTAGTAATAAATAAATAAATCACACGTATTCATACGTATAATAACATGTGCTAGTAGGTACTTACTGAAACTAAAATGGAATCTTTACTGTACGATATTGATTCGTTTGCGAACTAACTGGGAAAGTTCCGGAGTCGCGAGTTCGAATCCAAGTTACGGCAGAAACTTGCAGGAGATGCGAATCATCTGAAATAGTTAAAGTGGAAACTGGAAGATGGTGTGGCGATAAGGCCGTCTGTCCCAATGTAAGTTTATTGTTTTAAAAGTTTTAGATTGTTGATCGCTGATATTTAAGGGAAAATACGAATCGAAAGATCTGCTTTCGTGGCGTAATGAATTGTAACATAGAATTCAGAATGACTTTTGAGCGGAATTTTTGGGGTTATTCTGGTTTTCCCCCTAGACAAATCCCTTAAGAAGGAAAACTGTAATATATTGTTTTGAATTCCAGTTTCCCCACTCACCGGTTTTTGGCGTTCCAGTTTTTCCCCTTGGAAGTTAGGCAAACGTTTGCAGAAACAATTAAGATAATTAAGTACTTTTAGTTACTAATTTTTATCTAATTGGATTATTAATGAATATTCATAGTAGAAGCTACACTAATATAAGATATCTGTCCGTGAACGTCTCCTTACAATCGGTCTAGTCGTTTCAGAGATTAGCCAGAGGGAACTGGTAAAAATACTTCTAAAAATAACCTATATTTATATTTCTTATTTATCTTCTCATGTACTATCTATTTACAAACATTTATTTAAGTAAGTAGTCGACATTTTTGTCGTAGGCCTTACCCAGTTCCTTTCCGCAGTGGCAAAAATACTTACTAAAACGTAAATCAGTACAAAAAACTGAATAAAAAATATGGTGAATATCAGCTCCCTCCTGCCTGCTGGTTCCAAGCACAGAACCATCCGTGTGTTGAACACTGGGGGTGTTCAACACACGGATGGTTCTGCGATCACCGATCCGTTAGCCGATGTGGTGATTAAGAAATTAAAATTCCTTTTTGTTTGGAGCAGCCATGTTCAACTGTGGAATGAGAGCGGGTGTATAAATAAATATCTATTTGTAAAATCATATTAAAAAAGTAGCGATGTGAGAACCCGGCAAAAAAGGCCTTTAAAAAATTACTCTTTAAACACCAGTGCCATAAAGATATTTATAAAAGTTAACAATAAAAAAGGAAGAACTAAAAAAATTAAATGGAAATATATTTAGGAAAAAGTTAAGGGGATGGCTACTTTAAAAATGTTATTACGTCGTCAACGAATACCTAGAAATATGAATAGTTACTTATACGACTGATACAATTTCATGTTATGTATAATTACAATAATACGACTCGCATTACATTCGCACGCCTGCCAATATAATTTTTCAATAAAAGATAACAAAATAACAAATATTATGAAATCGCTGAAAAGCCTGAGAATGTAAAATCAAATGTAATTACTGAAGAGACAGATCGGACATAATTCTGTGGCCTGCAGACAAAGGGCGGAAACGTGGGCCTCTAGGGATTGCACGATACGTTTACCTTAGTTTCGTAGGTTATCGATAAATATAAACTACTAGCAACGCCTCGCGGTTTCACCCACGTAGTTCCCATTTCTTCAGGTCCAGTAGTTTCTGAGCCTATTCAATAAAAACAAACAAACAATTATATTCTTTTTATAATTTATTATAGATAAAGATATAGATGATCGTGCTGGGTATTGAGTACCTACCTAGTTATATCAGTAATTAACGTATTTAAGTCAATAGACCTTCGTTGGAAAGCCGCCCATGGAAAGTGACGATGTGGACGAGATGTAGCACGAAGGTCTAGACTAGAAAAAGCCTATTCACTCTTTTCTTGTCAAAAACAGCAGCAGGGAGTGGGTTCCAAGGCCCAAGTGGTGCGAATGGTGGTGGTGAATTGCTTAGGATCGCTGGATATTTACTCTTCAATTAAAAAAACGCCTAATCGTATTTTCTTTGCCGCATATAAAGATGAAGAAGCAAAGTTTTCAAAATCACAATGTGACAGGATGAAAATACGTATGAATTATTAGCTTACAATGGTGACACTACCTACAAAATGCTCTTCCTTATAAATAAAACGATCGTTGCGTAGCGTAAGTACCTACTGATTTTATATGTGAAAACGTACGTTGAAGGGCGTACTATCATATTTTTTTCGTCTATTTGGACGCCTGGTAGGTGTCCGTCATCGGGTTAACAGTAAAAAAATTTTTAGTTGTCACATCGCTCGAGAGGCAGTTTCCAGTACGCTGCAGCTAAGTGCTGGAATAACATCCCACAGCCACACACTAGAGCTTCCATATATTTTTTCAAATTTGAAGGCAAAACTGGAAAAGCTTATTTTAGACCCGAAAACCACTGAATATCTTGGAAATGAAGTTTCTATTTTGTAGTTTGTGCAATAAAACTTTTAACTACCTAACTAGTATTGAAATAATGAAGCCAACTGCAGACAGTTGCAAATAATGTAGATGTAGCTCATCTGATCCGTGAAAACTTGGACGTCGACGAGCGAAATGAAAAATACTTTCACAGAAAATAATAAAAAAAACTAAAACACTGAATTTTGTGCAAATCTGTGTCAGCTGCCATGTCGATGACTAGTTAACGTAGTTTCTAAAAGTCTTACCCCATCACTATAACCCGTTTACAGGACAGGTACAAACTACGAATGTCGACGGAAATCAAACAATCGACGCCGCGGTCTGTCATATTTGCACAGCCGTCTCTTTCTATTCCGCATAGCTGTACCGTGTTAGACAGAGAGAGAAGAATAATAGGTGTACGAGCTTAGAAATTTCACTCAAGTATCTAAGGTTATTATTAGTAGAGTAACGGGCTTTTGAAGAACTATTTTAATGGAATCTGCGACAGGATATATTAGCTCTAAATCGGAAGTGATAAGGCGTCATTTTAATTACTCTGTAATCTTTAGTGATGTGTCCGCAGTGCTGTGAAGTGAAATGATTATTGTCGATAAGATCGGTCTGTTAGGTAAACTTAATGAGGGTGTGATGAGGAGTTGATTCAATGGGAACGTATTGTTGGTCAATTCCTATAAACGTGGGACGTGTCGTTACGTAGTTACGTGACGTTGTTGGGATATTATTGCCCAGGCTTCACACGCGTTGTTTTGTTACTATAAAAACCTATAAAGGTAGTATATCTTCTTATGATGATCTATAGCTGATAAACGCTTTATAATTATTTATCATTTTTAATGTAAAATATTCCGACAAAAATGTATTTGTTTGAGAATAAAGAATCTGAAACTGAAACCGAAATTATAGATTCTATGAAACTTGACTTATTACTCTAATCTTTTAACATTCTTGGAAACTTAATTCATTGATTATCCTCGTATATTAGAAACAGAACGTAAGTTTTCAATGGGTATAATTCAGACATAATTAAAGTCACCTTTGGAGTTCTACAGGGGTCAATTATTGGTCCACTGCTTTTGTTCTGTTTGTAAATAACATCGATAGCTGCTTTAAACATACTCAGTTTCCCCTTTATGCTGATGCTTTATGCATTATGGTCTTTCGTGAAATCTCCTTTATAGACGACTGCATTAAACTACAAAACGATCTTAACCATCTCTAATCTATCACCTTTACTAAAAAAATAAACAAAATAAATCGTGCTTTAGAAAAGGTTTCTATGATTATTAGGAATTTGAGAATTCTAATGTTTCTAATGACTCTTTGGTCTTCATATCGACCACATAGACAACACGGCACTTCAAATGTCGTCATAGCGTGACTTGTTGCGTAATTATGTACCATTCAGAAGACATCAATCATATTGTTATATCTTATTTTATAACTCACTGGTTAAGTCTCAATTTGAGTACTACATTGATTAATTAAAAAGGGAAGATGAGGTACAAGTTTCTCGAAAATGGCAACCTCATATTGTGTAAAATTGTGTGCTCCCACCTCAGTCACCGTCGGACCGGCGGCGGCACGGGCGTTCGTGATTCGTGTGAAATATTGTTGTCTCGGTCTTGGTCATAGATACGTCTTTCCGTCTTTGTTCTTCTTTGTATTGCACAGGACTGGAAATATAACTGTGAGCGTATGTGTTTGCGTGTAGGTAGTTGTAACACATGCCAATTTTTGAGTAAGCGCTGGGAGAACGTAACCTATCTTCCCTTTTTAATTAATCAAGATGTGGAATCCACTTTGTAAAGTGACAAGTACCATGAACAGATAGAATCCGTTCAGCGCAAGTTCCTACGTTCTACATACTATCGTTCGATAGCAACGATAGTAAGAAGAACGTAGGAACTTGTGAAGTTCGAAGTCATCCTACGAGTCGCTATTGAGTCAGTTCTCACTACCTACACTTAAAGTTAAAAGACTGTTTTGTCGATCAACCTCTTTTAAACAATATCTGTCACAGTAAGTTGATTGTAACAGCCTCGTTAACCAGATAAGCATTCGTATTCCTTACCGTCCTCATGCTGCACGAGAGACTCGTAAACAACATGTATTCGCACTCACAAATTGTAAAACTAATGCTGGTGAGCGCGCACCGCTACGTAGATTAGCTAAGTCATTAAATAATAACTTGTCAAATATTGACATTTTCGCTTCTTTACCTTTCTCTTTCAAGAAGTCAATAGATAAGACTATTCCGTTTAATTATTTTTCTCTAATAATGTAATTAATGTACTTAAGTTCATCAATTCATTTAAAAAAACCATATGTATTATATCAAATGATTAGATTATGGATCAAAATAGTAAATAGTCTGGTAATATTTTGGATTTTGTTATCTTTTAAAGTATGCCAGATTCCCATAATACAAATTATCTATGTAGGTACATATGTACCGAGGAAAGAACCTGAGTACATGGCCCTATGTACTTGCGTGTTGATGTTGTGGAAGTCTGACATAAAAGGTACTTGTTTAACAAATTATTTATTTGTATAAACTGCTGTACAGCTTCTTATTCTAAATCCTATCCCATGAGTGCGATCAGCACCGTTGTTACCCTAATAAGTAAAAACCTGTAACAATTATATACAGGGCAAATGTTAATTCATCGCGCGCAAGTACATAGGCGTGATTACAAATATCACATCACACTAATAATAATTATTAATGCGAAAGTTTGTATGGATGTATGGATAGATGGATGGATGGATGTTTGTTACCTCTTCACGCCAAAACTGCTGAACGGATCTGGTTGAAATTTTGCACACAGGTAATTCTAAACCCGGAACCAAACATAGACTTTTTATCCCATAAATCAGTTCCTGTGGAATAAAAATCACCTTTAAACGTTTCCATAGGAACAACGCGTGCGAAGCCGCTGGGCGCAGCTAGTCTAATATATCTTAGCCTTATTAAAATTAGGCTAAGGGTGTAATTGTTTGGTACCCAAACAAATAAAAACTAAAACAATAACTGCCACTTGTAAGTTATCTAATAAATATAAAATAAACTGTTTTGTTTGAGTAGGCAATCAATAAAGAAATAACCAGAAGCCCTGTATTGTATGGTACCTACTACTCACGTAGAATTGCTTCCAAGCAAGCTCTCGCTCGATTCAACACATTGAGCTCTCCATTATTAACACATCAGTGTTCTGTGTAGGTAGCTAGGTACCTACTGAGTACTGACGCAGTCATTGTAGTATATAACGCTTCGATGACTCTTATGAATGCTTTATCAATCACTAGCTGCGACCAGCGGCTTTGCACGCGTTGAACATATGGAGTTTTATCCCACGGGAACTAATTTATGGGATAAAAAGAAGCATATGTTTGATACCAGGATTAGGACCACCTGTATGCAATTTCAGCTCGATCTGTTCAGTAGTTTTGGCGTGAAGAGGTAACAAACATCCATCCATCCAAACATCCAAACAAACTTTTGCATTTATAATATGTGTGATTAACAAGCTTAGCAATTAGTAGATTAGGTCTGGGAATCGATCTCGCAAGATACATTTCGTTAGGATATTTGATTACCGCACCATACGAGTAGTTTCTGATAATCGTGTTTTATGGCATAGTTTGTTGTGAGAATCGAACCCGCAACAGTTGCCCACTATGCCGTGAAGGCCGTTTCGTCTCAACAAGTAGTTACTTTTTTACGAACTTATTTAATCTAAAGTAATAATGTAGCAAAAACTCTGATATTAGCTTGAAGTTGAAGAAACGCAATAAAAAGAGAGTCCAAAGTCAAATAGAAGACTCTCCATATGAGATGAGTGAGGGTTCTATTCATGGTTCTAGGATCCAACATATCTTTTGTTAATAAAGATATTTTTAAGTGAGTTATTAAAAAGAACTGATTACAATAAGAGAAAATAACATAAGTTACAGCCAAGTTACCATTAAATCAGACGCGAACTTACAGCAAACTAATTTGTAGATTGAGCAAAAAAAATAGAGCTCCGAAACGGACGAGAAGCTTAAACCAAAAGTTGTTTTGATTGTCTAGTGTCGTAAAATATTTCTTCGATTTTGTAATACTTACCTTTGTTTACAAAATATATCAAGGACTTCGGCACCGGGTGTAGAGGCTAATCGTGGAGTTCTACAGATCACGTGGTTTAGGACGGCTTATTTGTTTCGGGCTGCGCAGAGTGCACGGGCCACTAGTGGGAGCCACTGAGTTTATATAGTCGTACCGAATTTATGTATAAGAAATGAATAAAAAAACTACTATTTTATACACTACTATTCTAATTTAAACAAATAAATAAAAATAGAATCTCTTTATTTCGGATTACCACAGATCCATATTTTGTTAGTAAGACAAAAGAATAAAAAAAATTTAAAAGTGTTAAGTACGTAGTAGGTAGAACTTTAAAAATATAAATACTTAATTAGGTAGGTATAACATGCCCGTTGCCAAAGTGATCGTCATAATAAAGATACGTTTGCAGGGATCACTCTGCGAACCAGACTTGCCTACAACGGCGACGTGAACCTAACCGCTATGGTTCTCAGGATGCTGCTGCCCCGCACCCTGCGGATCAGGGATGCAGTTTTTGCGGATGATAGCGGTAAGCATGGAGGGTCCTGTTTTGCACTACGAAGGCCAGCGAGCACCGCGTCGCGAGACGTAGTCCGATCATGTTACTACGCGACCGTCCATAGCGCGCTCTCCTACGGAGTAGAGCTGTGGGCGCGGGCCGCCGACGTCCAGCGGGCCTTCGTAATGCAAGAGCGAGCTCTACGCGCGATGGCAGGTGTCCCTAACGATGTCTCGTGCAGGGAGCTGTTCAAGGAATACAACATCCTCACTCTCACCGGCGAACTAATCTACCAGGTGGCTCTGTTCACCCACAACAATGTGGACCTGTTCCAACGATGCGCGCCGTGGCCGACAACGCCACCCGAGCCTTGCGGCGTAACAAAAACCACTTCCACCTGGTCATACCTAAACACAAGATAAAAAATCTGAAAGGACAGTGTATATTATGGGTCCTTCAGTGTACAATCGGCTGCCTGACTGGATCTGGGATGCAGCTTCCATATCTATTTTAAGATAAAATTAAGAAAGTGGCTTATTATATTAGTTTTGTATGACATATATGAATCGTTGACGTTAGACGATCTAACTGTGACAACTCATGGTAGACACACAGTAAACCTGTATCTTATGTCTAGTAATTATTTAAGTTAACACAAAATTATTTTATAAAATACTAGCAGCGCCTCGCGGTTTCACCCGTGTAGTTCCCGTTCCGATGGGAATTCTGGGATAAAATATAGCTTAAATATGGTGAAATATTTTTTTTCAATCGGTCCAGTAGTTTCGGAGCCTATTCAATACAAACAATAAATCAAATCTTTCCTCTTTATAATATTAGTATAGATATAGATAGTATAGATTTAATTATATTGTTTAACAGAAGAGCGGAAACTTACTTATTCGTGTCCACAGACTGTATCCACATAAGTGGTCGCCACTTTAAGTGCCCAGTATGAAACCACCTTAAAGGTCTGGAAAAAATTTATTAATTTTATGTATGGGTTGTTTTGTTTGTATGAGGGAAAGTTTGAAGGATGCTTCGCAAAGTTGTTGTTTTTGTTTTACCGAAATTTCGGGAATTTGAGCGGTGAAGTCCGCTCAAATTCCCGAAATTTCGTTCCAATCTGTTCTCATCTTAATCTCTCCAGAGGTTCATTGAAAATGATCGATTAATGATGTTAATATTTAGGCCATAGTCAAATACATAAATAATGTACTTGACTAGGCCTTAAATATCAAAGTAGATCAACTATATCGTATCCATTTTGAATGGAGCACAAACGTAAACAAACCGCCCATACTAACCTTAAAATTCACTTTGTTGGCGCGTCCTTTTATACGTAATTTACATTACTTGTCGATTTTAAATCCTCCCTTCAATAAAAATTGGTTACAATTAAAGCAAGTGAGATTTTGTTATTTGTGTCGTACTTTGTTTACTAACATGCTTCATTCAAAATGGATAAACCATAGGTAAGTATACTTACGGTAGTTACCAGTTGAATATTTTTTGGCAGAATAATGTTTTGCATACATCAGCTAACTAAAAAATGGTTGTCTTTAAAGTCTTTTTAAGAAAAATAATTTTATTAATAAAACTGTTGAGCTAATTGAAGAGTGTAGCAGACAATATATACGCAGCTCAACTGTCACATACTCGTAGTATAATTTATAGAGATTGTAATCTTAAGGTAATAGAATACCAAATAAACTTATGACTAAAACTTTATCTTAATCGTATGGTTTTATTGTAGCATTTGTTTAAAAATAGTAGAATTAGGCCCCTGATCCAATGACAGGAATATCACTTTAAATATATCCAAATTAAAGGCAATTTTTCATCCAAGGGAAGCTAGTTATCCATAAAACTCGTATCCATATCGATAAAAACTTTCGAAATTGGTTAAATTCATTATGAATACATATAAACGGGTTAACTACGTTTCATCCCTTAACGAGGGACATCTTCAGGACATCTTCCAACACAAACAAGGTTCGTAGTTAACATTCTTGATGGAAAGGTATACCTACATCTTATTTCATTATGAACGTAAGCGGGTTAACTACGAACCTTGTTTGTGTTGGAAGAACACCAACGTTAATGATTCATATAATGAATTCGTCGAACTACGAAAGTTTCTATAGTAAAATAGCAAATCTTATTATCAATCAATCTTCGGCTATTATTAAAAACTTGACAGACAATGGACAGAGCGTTGACCCACCCCTAATGAGCTGTAATAAAGGCCAGCGCTGGGCGTGGGCTGATACATTAGATTTATTCAGAGCGACCTACTTCGCGGCCTCACGACGTATTGTCCTGTGTACGTAGTGGTAAGACGTAGCGGGCATTGTGTAGCTCTTTAGAGGTCCAGTGCTGGACGGGCGGCCTACCTTAACGAGCACCATACTTTAAAAATAATAATAAAAACTATCGTTGTTTGACGAATTCATAACGTTCGGATTCTTCGAACACAAATAAGGTTCGTAGTTAAGGCGGTACCCCGAGGCACTAGCGCCGCCACCTATTTTATCTTATTATTAAGTTGAAGAAAGGAATTTTCAAAAAATGATAGACCAGTCCTTTCCTTCCTTAAGCTTTCTTTTAATAGTAATATTTTTCTGTATAGTTTACTATAAAAAAACAGAAGGAGATGCGAAAAGAGAGTTCGGTCGCCACCAAGTGCAACTTCGCATCTCCTCCTAAACTATACAATAAAAAACTACGAGGTATTAAAAAAAGCCTATGATAGGTATCTTTTATCGAACTGTACATTTATTGTATTTATGTAAATAAAGAATTTTTGACTTTTGACTTGTAGTGTTTTTGTCGGTAAAGCCAAATGTTATTATTAACTACGTACTTATTGTGCAAAATTGCTAGTAATATTGATAGTAATAATTGATAGTAATAACTATTTATAGTAAAAATTTGACTTGTCTAAGTACTTATTTTGTAAGTCTAAAGAAATAAACGATTTGACTTTGACTTTAAGTGAAAAAACACACAATACACTGATAAGTTGATTCCAAGTGAGCGAGCTATCTCATTTCGCTTGGAAACAACACGGGGCGCGGTCTCACTACACCCACTAGGGCCACTTAGATAGATAGATAGAAAGTTCTTTATTGCACACATATTGAAAAAAAAAACAATAAAATAGAACACCTCAAAAACTAAGTGACAAGTGGCGGTCTTATCGCTCAAGAGCGTCTTGCAATCTTTACCAGACAACCGCGTGGATGGATAGGATCATTAAAATTTGATAGGGCTAGGGGATCTGTATACTCATGAAGGTTATATATATAAAATAATTTATATATATTACACTTAAAATATACCTACTACACACCTTTCTAAAGTTTCAAGTTTATGTTTCCTTCCATATTCCACGTGCAATGTAAACTATAATAGATCGCTGTTCCTCCCACCGTAGCCTCACCCTAACAAAGTGTCTTCACTCGACACTCCCGATTTCCGACGCCCGATCCTTTCAGATTCGAGCTGCAACCTGCAGCGCACTATACACCTTAACTCCTTACTAATAAACACTATATTCCTCTGGCAGGGAACCATATTGTAAGCTTCTGATAAGACAGTATTGAAATGCTGGAGTTTTACACCGCCACAGAGTAAGTGGTAGTTAGTACGGGACGCTAATGTATTAGGTGGTTACTTACGATGTTGAATAAAGTAGGTAGCTAATAAAATTTACACTGCATTTCGCGCGCTGTGGCGCGGTGGGCGAAGGTCTGCCTGCGACGCAGGAGGTTGCGGGTTCGATTCCCGCCTCGGGACAAATGTGTGTACGATCTGCAGACATTTGTTCAGGGCGTTCTGGGTGTTTTTCTATGTATAATAAAAAATATCAATCTATGTAATGTATTGTATTATGTATATCAATTATCTAGTACCCATAACACAAGCTCTGCTTAACTTGGGGCTAGATAATGCTGTGTGAATTGTCCAGCATTATTTATTTATTTATTTATTTATTATTTCAGAAAATAACATTTTGTGCCTATTCCACGAACTTGTTATCTGATAATAGGGGCCAGTATAATCAGATAACAAGGTATTTAAAAAAAAAGCTTAGGCGCGTCGAAATCCTTTCCAAGCCTTACTCAAGCGTGGTCCAGACCACACTTGAGTAAAGATGAGTTCAATCGTCTCTATGCTATTTTCCGTCTCTTTCCCTACTCGTCCGACGCCTTAGTACAATCGGTGACAACATTGTCAGTGCCTACCTACAATAATAATCTGTACACGAACTTGTTTTCTGACGATACGCATAGAGTTTGTTCAAAAAGAGAAGAGACGTGGCGTAACGGTAAACTAACACGAAACGAGTCGACTTATAATCGTAAATGACAGAGCGGTGTTGTCAACGCAACAAAAGTTGTCAAATTGGGCACACTAGCGCCCTTACTTCCCACGACTCTTCTCTATTTGAACATACTCTAACTATAATATATAATAGGCGTGTCTATGAAGATTCCTAATTGTTGACAGGTGAGTGAAAGGAGACTGAATGACAAATGGAGGTAAGTACCTTTCTAATGTAGGTACTTCATAGACACGGTTACTTTTGACAGAGAGACATGCGAATCTTTCAACTCGAAAATTATGGGAACTTACGAAAGCTTCGATTTTTATCGAGCTAACATTATTTATCATGTAACTAAGATTATTATAGATGATTTAAAAGTATTGAGTCACACTATCGCACTTATCACACTCATTATTATTATAAATGCGAAAGTTTGGATCGATGGATCTCTGGATAGATGTTTACGTATTACCTCTTTTTAAGAAATTTTAATGTATACTAATTTAGTACCTATACATTGTTATTTTAATCCTGGAATCGAATAAAGGCTTTTTATCCCATAAATCAGTTCCCACGGGATAGTTATCACCCCTAAACGTTTCCATAGGAACAACACGTGTGAAACCGCAGGCGCAGCTAGTATGGTATAAAAAATTATATTATGTTATAAGGAATGGGTCGATCGCCAACTCACACCATGAAAATTACTCTCAAACCCATTCCCTGATTCCAAACTGTGAACTCAAATTATCTGGTTGTTCAAAATGGCGGCGATCCATCCGCCGCTGTAACGAGTGCTTTATTTGACGATTCCGAGAAATTTAAACAAATTAATGACAAATTCAAGATACGAGAGGGAAGGGAAGTCGACACTCGTATTCATTTAAACCGCGGAGTGGGTATTTCAAACTCTGTAAGACTCACTAGAGGAGAAACACTAGATTTTCTGGTTTTCAAAATCGGTTTTGTTATTATAACCTTTGTTTCAGCTCTATGAACCATAAAATAGTGTCAAGTAATGTCTGTAAATCAATGAAAACAATATTTGAAATTATTTTTTTTAGATATCATTTTTACAGTAACATTTACTTCTTAAGATCTACGTAATTGTTATATATATACCTAGTGTAAATTAAAATTTTCAAAACGTCCGGGTTCAATTCCCGAGCTGCGTAAAAGTTTTTTTTAATGTATGAATACAGTTTTTCTTTTTAACTAAAATCGATTACATGGTTCGTTAGAAGAGATCTTCGTATGTCTTATAGTTTCGGACTTTCCCATACTGACAGATCTAAATGTGCCACCCTCTATAGTATACAGGGTGGCACATTAAGATCATTTAGAGGTATACATTGTATACCTCTAAATGAAATGAAATATAAACAGAGCCCTGAGTCTCGTTTGACGATAGGTATATTTTAGTATGGGATTTGCGCAGTTCGTTACACGCACGATAGTATGTGATATGGCATAGTATGTGACATCCTTGAAACGTAGGTAGTAAAAGTATGTACCTAAATGATTATTGATTTTATTGATTAAAGGCGCTGTGCCAACCCCACCTATTGCACTTTTATTCGCCTATTTGCGACCTAATTTACAACAAACTAGTACAATAAAAACAACCCAATAAGCTAAAGGCTAAGGAATAAAGAATAAGGTACGGCTTCTATGGCCTATGGACATTTAAAAACCTTTTTAAAACAAGCTCTCAGCGATGCGGCCGTGTCAGCTGCTCTAGACAGGTGCACAGCAGTTCCTCGCTCTGTGACATCACGGAAAAGGGAAATTATAATTTGTACTCGGAAGCTGCGTCTCAGTTTCATCAGCTCTGTCTCTGTGCGAGCCCGACTGAAGGCTTAGTCCCGTGACTGACGTGGAGTCATACAGAGCTCAGATTCCACTATCTATAGGTATGCATTGCATTTCTTCTATCTTCAATGGGCTGTAAATGTTATGTACGTCTGCTAATCACACTATAGATAGATAGATAGATTATGTCTTTATTGCACCATCAATACAAAAAACAATTAAAATAGGACTTATTGCTAACTATAATCTAGTGTGGCACAATCGGCGGCCTTATCGCTAAAAGCGATCTCTTCCAGGCAACCTTTGGATGGATAGGATCGGTACGTATAGAAGCTGACGGTGGCGTAATTTATGACGTATAAATATAGCTAAGTACCTACCTAGTCAAAATTTTTACGTACTTACTTTAAAAAACAAAAGAATCGATTACATATATTTATAAACAGAGCAAAAAGACACAGGAAAAGGAATAGTAATTAACAAAATAGCATAAAGGATATTAGGAAGACTTATCAAGAGTGGACAGATAGTGTTGATGAACCATACTTTTGAAGATGGGAAGGGATTTAGCTTTTCGGATAGTAACAGGAAGAGCGTTCCAGAGTCTGGCGGCCTGCAACGTGAAGGAATCACCATAGAACTGGGAAGTGTGTGACGGAATTTTTAAAAAAAGGGTATCAGAGGAACGAAGGGATCGTGAATGGGACAGATGGAGAAACTCAAAACGGTCTTTTAGATATGATGGTGTGGAAGGAAGGAAAAGAACTGAGTAAAGAAGATTAAGCATATGAGCATTTCGTCGAAGACGAATGGGTAACCACTATAATTAATCATAAAAATCACACTTATTATAAAAGTACATGTTTGAATGAATGGAATTTGTTACCTCTTCACGCCAAAGCTACTGAATGGAATCAATCATTTTTGTCCCATAAATCAGCTCCCGTGGGATATAAATCACCTTTAAACATTAACGTAGGAGAAACGCGTGCGAAGCCGCGAGGAACAGCTAATTTACAATAACTATGTAAAACACACACAAGACTCACTCTTTTAATTTATAAATAATGATTTTTCATCGAAATCGCCAAGACAACAAAGCTCTCTTGTTCAACAATCCATCTCAGCAGCCATCCAATAAAACTGCCCATCGATTGTATGGCCCATCCTCCCAATGGTCCGCAACGGCCGGCCCTGAGTTATGTCTAACGGTCCTTAAAGGGACAGATTGGGATCGATGTGTTTGAGTTAGTATCACAAACAAGATGACACTGCAATACAAATAACTGTATGCTTAGTATGAGTGTGCAAAGGGAGATATTATTAGTGTCTATTGGTAGATGTCGCCAAAGTCGTATTAAAGTACGGTCAAATTAGTTTTGGCGTCATAATAGATACCTATATTATTGGTATCTTAATAGGTCCCAATAATATAGCAATTTATGGATATGAGGATACAGTTATTTGTATTGCCCCTCAAAACTATAGATAGTACTATAGTACCGTCAAATTAGTCGTCTGTCACACAGCGATATTTTTATAAAAATGTCGCTGTAGAACAGATAAAACCTTTCTATATACAACAGCGAAATAATTTTTAAAATCGGTCCATAATTGACGGAGAAATCGGTGAACATACATACAAAAAAAACAGAACCTCTTCCTGAAGTGGCTTTATCGCTTCGCTCACTCCGGTCAATAATGGTGGACAATTGACACAGCATGTAGCCCCAAGCATTTATGTTCGTGTGTCATAATGATCACACGAACATAAGGATGGCATAATTTTTAGTCCTGTCCGATTAGTTAAGTCCAGTTTTGGCAACGTCTGTATAGACACAATTCAAAAAACACTTGGAAATAAATGAAATGAATCAAGCCCCAAGAAGCATTGATTAATTAAAAAGGGAAGATAGGTTACGTTCTCCCAGCGCTTACTCAAAAATTGGCATGTGTTACAGCTACACGCAAACACATACGCTCACAGTTATATTTCCAGTCCTGTGCAATACAAAGAAGAACAAAGACGGAAAGACGTATCTAAGACCGAATTGAGACCGAGACAACAATATTTCGCGCGAATCACGACCAGCCGTGCCGCCGGTCCGATGGTGACTGAGGTGGGAGCACACAATTTTACACAATTTGAGGTTGCCACTTTCGAGAAACCAGTACCTCATCTTCCCTTTTTAACAAATCAATGCCAAGAAGCGACGAAAACAATAATGAACTTCGTTACGTTACATCCGTAACGAAGTTCATTATTTGCGGGTTAAAGAACCTTATTTGTTTTACTATAGAAACTTTCGTAGTTTTCGTCGAATTCATTTTGAATGTAAGTAATGTCCCTCGTTAAGGGATGAAACGTTGGTGTTCTTCCAACATAAACAAGGTTCGTAGTTAACCCGCTTACATTCATAATGAACCTTATTTGTGTTGATAACACGTCGATGTTCTTCCAACCCCAATAAGGTTCGTAGTTAACCCGCTTACACCCGCAATAAATTTGCCAAACTAAGATAATTTTTATGGTAAAACATATAATACATTCTAGATCACATTGTCTGTCGACATGTTGGCGGCCAGGTAGACGAGCGACACCGAGTGATGGCAAGGCAATGCAAACATGCCGTACACGTTGGTATTGGATTTCACTCAGCAACGTTGGGCCAGCATGTACCAATACATTAAGCCTACAAAGGCTTAAGACAAGACACATTTCAATTGCTCAGAGTGTAACGAAGTGTTGTTCTTAAATTGCAATATAATTATGATTTGGCAGCTTCTACAAGCCTAGCGTGCAAACCTATTAACTGACTTTGCGTAGAACCTAACTATTACGTCATCATCATCATCACCCTATACTAGTCCACAGCACCCTGTCTTCAGCTTGACGCATCCAGCATCTGCCTGCAGTCTTTCGCAGATCATCATCCCACCTGGCCGGAGGGCGTCCTACACATTTGCCGACTATAAAGAACTTGCGAACTATTAAGTAACTCTGTACTAATAACTAGCCGTGTGATGTAACGGAGAGGAGAAGGTGGATAATTGCGTAGATCTTCACTCCGGGCTGAGCTACTTTCTTAGTTCGCTACTTGGTTACGGAACTGTTAAAGTTGGAGGTGGCCCTTAAAATAATGTAGCGAAGCGACGCCAGTGCAAAAACTGACCGTTTATGTCCTTTTTAATTTACTTTAGTGTATATAAGTACAGTGAAAAGTCAATTATCTGAACTAATTGGGACTAGTTCGGAAAATAAAAATATGCGTGGGTCGAATATTAAGGACGAATCTGGTATAAATAGTTTTTTTAACATAACATGAAAAAGGAACAATTCGTCTTTCGCGTTTCTGTCTACGCGAAGTAATAATAAGGTACACACCTACATTCATTAAAACAATAGATCTATTTGGTAAATTATGGTCGCAAAAAGAATTTGAATTAAATTGAAAAAAATAGGCGGAATCTTCGTAAGAAACGTTCGGATAATTGAGGGTTCGGGTAATCGAGGTTCTACAGTATAACGTATTGACTGCCCCGCCTCCACGTCGACTACTGGAGGTAAAGGTATGTTCATAAGATTATGTATGTTTCTATGTACATATATGTTAGATATAAGCAATATATTTCACTTAATTGTAAGTAATTGGTACAATTTACTTGTTTTTAACACTTTATATTAGCTAAATCGATCAAATATCCACAAAAAACATAATATAAATTTGTATCAGCTGATTGACACGTCCAACTTCAAGTGTTGCACACGGTGACTCTCAATTATTTGATTGTATACAGCTCCTACTATACTAAAACAATTAATTACGAAAAGAACAGTTGACACTGTATTTCCTAATTAAATTGTATGAAGTTTCGGAGCACCAAAATGTTGACCACCATCATACGAAAACTTTAATGGACAAAAAAAAATACTACGGTATATATCCGATTTTTATGTTTCCACGTAGCGTTTAAACTACCTGTCCGATTTCAACTTACTCGTATGAGGTATACACTGATTCATCTCATCCACATCCACAGCCTGTATCGGTCCACTGCTGGACGCAGGCCTCCCCCTGATAAACGCCTTATTGGCGTTTAACTCATAGGGGGTAATACCCATAATCCCCACGCTGGGCATGCGGGTTGGGGATCGCAGTTTGGTGGAAGATTTGTTCTGCAGGGGGCGCTGCTGCCCGCCCTCAGAAGAACGATCTACGACGAACGATCCCTCGGTAAATAAAATAATATGCTAAGTTATATTTGATTGAATTAGTGACTAAACAACAAAGCGTGATCTGAAAAATCTATATAATATACCTACTTTGTATCTACATCATTGTAAAGGCCTCTGTTTGTACTCTCCAAGGTTGTGTGCGGAGTTGTTACATAATATTTTGTAGTGGCTTTCCGCAGTCAGACCTGAATCTATGATTCACATACCATCATGCAGACGGCCGTAGCTTATAAACTCTTTACTTCTCTAAGGCCACATCTATGCACCTTACCTCCTTGTGCCCGGAGCAAAGCCCGGTAGAATACAGATGCGTGCCCTGGGCGCGGCGCCCCCGGCCAGGGCTCTAACGACGCAGCGCACTCATTTACCCGCCCGCCCACCGACACTACTTGTCTCAAACTTCATTGGCCTTATCGAGGTCTTTGCTCCAACTCGAAAAATAACAACTAACAGGCTAAAGGTTTCTACAACTACAATGAGATTTTTCCATTTGTTCGGTGACTTAAAAGACTATACTTTACACCTGACTTTAATCTCTACTAATCCCACCTGTTCTGTTAAATTAATTTCAAACGCAGATAAAGAGATAGGAATAATTTTTGGTTCATATTATCTTCACCTATACTATACTATAGTCCTATATATAACTATAGTCGCGCATTAACTCCAAAAATATACTAAGAAGTATAACCATACCAGTAGCCAGTCTGTTTTACTATAGTTTCTTGTCTACCTACTTAACAACACTTCTGCTTTTTGAATAGAAACGTTTATAGAAACTCAGACCCATACAATTTAAGAGAAAAGTAGATATAAAGAGAAGAAGACATGCTAGAGTAACAAAGCGGTACATCTCAGCATGAGTTGGTTGCTGGTCATTTCACGTAGTCGTTCCGTTTCTACACAAATGAAACATTCGCGGTCTGATATTTTCGAAGCGAACCTATTATTCCTGCAGTCTATTTAGTATTCAAGAGAATAACATTAATCAATAAATAATGCTGGACAATTCACACAGCATTATCTAGCCCCAAGCTAAGCAGACCTTGTGTTATGGGTACTTACTAGATAACTGATATACATATACTTCTTATATAGATATTTTTTATTATACATAGAAAACATCCAGAACGCCCTGAACAAATACCTGCAGATCGTACAAATATTTGTCCCGAGGCGGGAATCGAACCCGCAACCTCCTGCGTCGCAGGCGGACCTTCGCCCACCGCGCCACAGAGGTCGTCAAATAGTTTACTTCTTTTCTATATTCTATATATATTGGTCCACTGCTGGACGCAAGCCTCTCCCTGATAAGCGCTTTATTGGCGTTTATCTTATGGGGGGTAATGCCCATAACCAAGGCATAATTAAGAACTTACATAAATAATCATTTGGTTTAAAATTATCACGAAACAGCCTATCGAAATGGCGAGTTACAGTCATGTCCAGATACGCAGACGAATTCCTTCCACCAACCACGGAACTCTAAAAATGATATCTGGCGAGGAAAAACAAGCGTTTTCACTTGAACAATAAGTCACAGTGTCGCGAGCCAGCGGCCGCGAGACGGTTCTTATCGCGCCATTTTGTCAAGAAGTACGAAAGAGTTTATATATTCTAAGATTATATGCAAGAATATATTCACGTTTTTTAATTTTTTTTAACAACTAAATGTTTATCAACAATGTATTTTTGTGCAGTTTTTTTTTACTAAAAAAGATTGTCGTGGAACAGTGGTTTCAATATTTAATTATCCATGTTTATGTGGGGGTCTTATGAGTGCAAAAACCAACTTTTATAACACGTGAACTTAAAGATCAGGATTGAGAATGACGTTATCTGTCATACGACAGATAAGCAGCAGGCTATACGAAAATCATCAACCACCGACGATGATAAAACAAACTTTGTACTGAGATGAATTGCGCCATAAAAATATGAATGGCTGTAGTACCAATTCTTTTCAAATGTTGCAACAAATCTCATTCAAGCCTTATCAAAATCGGCTTATCTATTTGAAACTGCCATCACACATCAAGAAACACGCTGGGGGGCGCTGCTGCCCACACCCTGTGGATATCCCGTAGTAGCCACTTACGTCACCCACGGGATGAGCTATGGTAGTGCAAATTATTAGCCGGAATCACACAACTCATAATCTATCACAATAATAAAATCATATCCGAATCACACAATCCCTAACCACAAAACCTCTCTCTGTTAGGATAATGTTTTTATTTATTTTAATCTTGAGCTCATTAAAAATTTAGGTATATGATCCAATAAACAATTATTGATTGTAGATCACGCTCAAATCTTTCATTAAGTTTCTAAAATTTAAAATGTATAAGTGTTATTGCCGCATCCAATAAAACCTCGCTCCTTAAACTGCAAAGTCCGCTTAACATTTTTCTCAAAGTATTCCGCAGAATGACAGTGCAACTCGAAAGAAACGTCTCATACTATACTTTATAGTTTATACTGTACTTTAAACTAGTTTGCACGGTCCTTTACTCACTGAACGCATTCAGTTAACGTCTTCTATTCACTGTCCCGGTCTATTGTTTCTGAAGTTTTGTAAAGATTGTATGGTTTGTTAATTTTAAAGTTTGTAGTTTTTATTGCGACTCGGTAGGCTTTTTCTGCATAGAATATATATACTAATGGATGTGGTTTTTATTTGAGGTAACGGATAGTAGTCGCTTTACTATATAAGCAAATGCTTTTTCGCTGCGAGTCGTCGTGCTGTATGAACGTGCACCCTTTAAGTATCTTAGTGTGGTTCATTATCATCAGCCTAAATTGGTCCACTGCTGGACATAGGCATCCCCTATCAGCTAGAGGCTTAGTGTGGTTGAAATATTGAATTTCTCACTGTCTTGGTTAATTGAGTTGAGTCTTTCGAGTGTAACCCTTGTGGGTTATGAAAATGGCGTTTCTTTTAAATAAATTAACCTTTGATTGCTAAAAATACTTTATCTTGATTATGTGATACTAACTTACTAAAACTAACATAATAAACCTTTCATTGGAGAGAAACTCCAATAGTTAAATGTTATTAATAAAAAATTAAATGTTATAACTCACAATATAATAAGACTCCACCGTTATATATATTATAGCCAGTGTCTGTCAAGAGAATAAAATCTTCTACAAATACATACAATACTATAACCGATTTAGTAGCGAGATGCCTACTATCGCACTTAGTTCATTTTTTAATTTTTACTTGCAGAATGTAGCGCAAGGACACGTTTTGAAATTTCCATACAAGTGATCGCACTATGCCAAAAATTGCGTTTCGTCAAACATTATTCTAAATAGACCATAATGGTCGCATAATGCCTACCTTCGTTTCTATCGGTATATTGTTTACTTGTGTTGCCTACTGAATGTACAATCAAACACAAAACTTTAATTGTACCGAAGGTATGTCGTTTTTATTTGAATTATTACAGAAATAAATTAACTCTTCTAGACAAATTTTGTTCATGACTGTTTAGCTTCTAGTCGTGAAATTACCTTTACAGAAATAAACAGATTAAATGGAATCTCTTTGGTTCTTGTTATAGTAATGTAGGCTAGGTTACTACCGCCTACGACTTATCGCGCATTATTATTTAATAAACAATACCTACTCATGTCTTTTCAAAGGATTAAAACTATATCCTGAACAAATTTCAATTAGGTCTGTTCAGCCGTTAAATCTTGATAGTTGATAACTGATTGATAAATATCAACACGTTCCAATACTACCAAAAATTACATAAATTATGTTACTCTTAATGAATTTGAGTTTTTCCCTTGAAATCCAATATCATTAATGACACAAGAAATAATAAATTCAAAGTTAACATAAAAGGAAAAGTAATCCAATTCCCCGAAGATTAAAGAACCTCCATTATTCCGAAATTATTGATGAAATATAATTGAACAATAATTCTCGGAAAGGACAATTATTTATTGACTCGATACCAATACCCGGGGGATCCGGCAACCTTCCTTAATTAAACTGATGACCTTGATGAATGTCGCGTAGGCTTTCGTAGAGCCACTACGGCGTAGAGCCTCTACGGCGTAGAGCCTCTACGGGGCTACGAGAAGTACAGATGACAAAGAAATTAGAAACATAACATATTGAAATTAATTTTGTAATAGAAAGAAGAATAGATTTAGTAAGTAAGCTTAATTATCTAATAACTATTGGATGAAGTGTTTTACTCAATCTTGGCTATTATGATAGTGTACTTTAAATGTCGCCTAGTTAAGCGTAGTAAGCATTCAAATACGACACATTCAGGAACACGTAAACTATAGAATTACAGATATTTATATTCTTATGTTATACACAGAATACAATGCTTATGTTATGCATTGTGTTGATTTTTTAAAGTAATTTTTCTATTATGATTTTATTTTGATAACGAATACGTATTTTGTTAATTTATGATTTCCATTTCACAAAACATGTCAAAAACATTTTTTATCTTTACTAACTGTCAAGTTACTATCTCTTTATTATAATTCACGGGTATTTATCACGTTTATTTACCTATTTTTCCCGACGTTTCAACTGGTTTACACTCTGTCGTGGTTACATTACCTTCTCTGTCATCTTAAAGTGGGGTTTCCTCGCGAGTAAACTGAATACTTGTATTGTGACCAAGAAATAGTCGAGCGGAAAAAAATAAGGGAGCAGAAATTAAAAAAAAAAAATGTTGGACAATTCACACAGCATTATCTGGCCCAAACTAAGCAGAGCTTGTGTTATGGGTACTAGATAAATATTTGAACAAACTTCACTACACATCTCTAATTTCCCGCTCATCAAAGAATTGAATTGAAAAAACCATTGATTTGGACACAGGTACAAAAAGAGAAAAAATTAAAAAAGCAGTAGGCACATTACCTTTTGCGGTGGGAACCCGGCGTAGCTACGGGAATGGCTGTGCCTAAAATCAAACAAAACCTGAAATATGAAATAACTAAGTTATGGTAAAATACCTGGAGATTTTTATTTATTTCAATGCAAGAAAGAAGATCGAAACACAAGCAAATACTTAAAAATGAATCCCAAAACGAAACTAAACAATTTAACGAAGAAACCGCAAATAAACAGACCTGGCTCTCAGAATTAATTGGAATGCTGCCCACGTCATCGATATCGATATCGATGAATTTGTTTATCGACTGTCGTTATCGATGAATTTGTTTATCGACTGTCGATATACTGCAAGCACTGACAGCTCTCCTTATCAGTGGCAGAGGATTGCATTTAATTTTAATGTGCAATGGGCGCTATGGCAACATTGAAAATTGATAAATTTGACATTTTTGTGACAGCCACAATTATTTTTAGGTAAAATAAGCCAGTCAGCTTTTCTCGTGCACAGAGAATTTGTACCATCATCACAGTTATATTATAAACAAGCTGCGCCCCGCGGCTTCGCATTGATCCTATGGAAACGTTTAATGGGAATTTCTATCCTACGGGAAGTGATTTATGGGATAAAATGTTGCCTATGTTTGATTTCAGGATTAAAATGAACTGTATGATAAATTTCAGCCTGATCTGGCCAGTAGTTTTGGCGTGAAGAGGGAACAAACATCAGTTCCCGTGGAATAGAAATCACCTTTAAATGTTTCCATAGGAACAACGGGAAGCCGCGAGGCGCAGCTAGTCACACTAATATTATAAAGGCAAACGTTTGTATGGATGTATGGATGGATGGATGTTTGTTACTTCTTCACGCCAAAACTACTGGACGGATCTGGCTGAAATTTTTGATACATGTAATTCTTATCCTGGAATCAAACATAGGCTACTTTTTATTCCATAAATCAGTTCCCGTGGGATGAAAATCACCTTTTAATGATTCCATAGGAACAACGCGTGCGAACCCGCGGGGCGCAGCTAGTATATAATAAACTAGTTTCTGCCCGCAGCGTCGCACTCGTTGTTACTATGGAAACGTTTAGAGGTTATATCTATCCCAAAGGGGACTGATTTATGGAATAAAAGTGGGCTATGTTTTATCCGAGGCCTTTAACTACCTATATTATAGGTAGATAAAGGCCTCGGATATATAAATGGGAATGTTTGGATGAATGGATGTTTGTTACCTCTTCACGCCAAAACCACCAAACGGATCGGGCTGAAATAACGCATAATGCGTTATTTGATTTTTATAACGCATAATGCGTTATTTGATTTTTTATAACGCATAATGCGTTATTTGATTTTTTATAACGCATAATGCGTTATTTTAGCCCGATCTGTTTAGTGGTTTTGGCGTGAAGAGGTAACAAACATCTATTCATCCAAACATTCCCATTTATACATATAGCATGATTTTCAGATACCTAGTTAAAATTCACAAACTGCAGTGCTCAAAAATATATTTAAAACCCATTTGAAGGTAGAAACTGACTTTGATAAATTTGAGCCTGTAAAAAATGATACCATAAATTATCTCGATAACAGTTCAATGAAAAATACTTGTAACAAGCGAAGATTGAGGTCTTGAACAAATGTAACAAAGAGAAGGCACGCGCCGGATCAAACTGGTTTAGACCGTTCGATCTTCGGTAGTAGAAGGTGCCACAAAATGGGTGTACTTAGCCGAAAACGAGTGTTAGGGCTAGAAGGCCAACTTTTGTTTACCATGAGTTTTTTCGTTTTACTCACTTTTGGAAAAATATATCGTAATAAAAATATATATATAATACTTTATCGCCATGTTTCACATCCACATCCACAGCCTGTATCGGTCCACTGCTGGACACAGGCCTCCCCCTGATAAACGCCTTATTGGCGTTTAACTCATGGGGGGGGTAATACCCATAATCCCCACGCTGGGCATGCGGGTTGGGGATCGCAGTTTGGTGGAAGATTTGTTCTGCGAAAAAAAACTTTATCGCCATGTTTATGACAATAATATTATAGATGCGACTGTTTGGATGTTTGTTACCTATTCACTGCTGAATGGATCGGAATGAACATACTTTTCTATCCCAAAAATCTGTTCCCATGGGATAGAAATATAAAAAGTCGCAAGCAGAAACTAGTTGTGCTATAATATGTATTCAAGCATTATTTACGTGCAAGAAAAAAGTACAATGTAAGAAAAAAAGTGGACTTCTCCGGGTGCAGAATAACTCCAATCGGCTTAGTACACCTACTCCGTCGCACCTTGTACATCGCCAGTTATACCTCCACTATTCGAAATAATAGAACCATAAATTTTGTTTGAATTTTTGCGGATTCGTACGTGATTTATTTCGTTAAACGGCGAAATAACGACCAGATTTTATTTGAAGCCTGATATGTAGCGACCGCCGTATTTGTACACTTTTATCTCGGATTTGTGTGACAAAGTTACTGCGAGTTTAGTCGATTATTGATGGGATTAACGAAACGTTTCAGTTTTCAGCTGAAAAGCTTTTCTTATTTAGCTAGCTACGATGTTGCAAGCGGTAAACATGTTTGAATTATTACGGATGTAAGCGGGTTAACTACGAAGCGTTTGTGTTGGAGGAACACCAACAGGCACGATGCAAACCGCACTCACCACGATGAAGTTCCTCGTTAAAAGATGAAACGTTGGTGTGCCAACACAAGTAAGGTTAACAGTTAACCCGATTACTTCCGTATTGAATTTATCAAACTGCCATAGTTTTTATAATAAAATATTTGAATTACTAGTTTCTGCCCGAGATTTGGCTCGTGTTATTTATATGAAATCGGTTAAAGTTTATATTTCTATCCCAAAGGAACTGATTTATGGGTTAAAACGTAGCCTATGTTTTATTCTAGGCATAGAACTACATCTATGCTAAATTTCAGCCTAAACTCTTTAGTTCCATTCAGCCCGTTTGGCATGAATGAGTAACAAACATCCAACAAAACATGAATCCATCTTAACATCCGAACTTTCTTTAAAATAGTGTTATTTGATAATCCATAGAGGACACATTTCCGAGATCAAAATTAAAACTATCTTGGTACAGTTAGATAGAAAATTTACAAACAAAACAAAACTTACAAAATATGTGACAATTGGTGGTCTTATCATTCAAGAGCGATATCTACCAGACAACCTTGGATGAATAGGATCGCTGGATTAGATAGATAGACAAACATACATACATACTCCTTTTTAATAATAGTGTGATTAATCTCATGGCGATTGATAGTCTAATTTTGAATCTCAGTCGCTGAGGACGGAATATATTTTGTTGTTAAGGTTGACATTCCAATCCAAAACTCACCACGTTCTCCAAAAACCTGAGTTCTTTTGGGTTATTCCCATTGACTAATCCCCCATAAGGGGAAAACTGGAATTTATTTTTAGAAGTCCACTTTTCCCCTCTAGAAAAAACTTCAAGGGCGAAAACGGTTTTTGTTTATTTCATATAAAATATCTCCGCTTGGTAGAAGCTATAGGCAACAGCTAGTAAGAAACCCTACAGGAAATTTCACATCCCTTTCAGAAAGCAATATTATAACGAGGAAAGATTTGATTGCTTGTTTGATTGTTTGTATTGAATAGGCTCCAAAAATACTGACCGATTTAAAAAAAAATCTTTCATCATTAAAAAGCTTATTTTCCAGGGAATTATCTTATTATTATGTTAAACGCAGCAAGTTTTAAAAATCCTACGTTCAGTTTGTGGTATCTATTATAAGTAATCTATTAATGCCTCTGTAATAGTTTCATTTTGTAAAGCTGAGGCAGAGATACGAAGTTGCGCTTTTTGGCCACCAAACACTATTTTTGCATCTCCTCCTAAACTATATGAGATAAAATTATAAAAGAGGTATTAAAAAATAGCTTATAATAGATACCACGAACTGAACGTCGGATTTTTTAAAATTCTTATGATAAACGTAAAAATATAATAAAATAGGTATCGCTGTCATATTGGCTCGGGTATGCGCCTTAAGCTATATTTTATCCCGGAATTCCCACGGAAACGGGAACTACGCGGGTGAAACTGTGAAGTGGTGCTAGATAATAAATAAATAAATAAAACTACATTACTAAAGTAACTAACAAGTAAGCAAAGCACTCCCAAATAAATAGAGTTTCCAACCAAGTTACAGTGTAGGTAAAGCTATTAGCAAATTCATTAGAATGCATTCTGCAGATTAAGCTCCTAAGTTATCTTACTGCAAAGCCGCAAAACGTTGTAACCCGAGCACTATCGACTATATCGACATCGACAAGTATCGACATCGACAATATCGATAGTGGCACATCACTAGTGAAGCGAGATACGACGATGGAGCGCAAGATTGTTTTATTATTGGGTTGTCGACTACTCTAATGTCGATAAATAGTGATGTTCGGATGACTTTACTTTGTAATATGCTAATTACCTCTCTGTTTATCAAGTTGAAATTTAAAGGTATATCAAAGTCGCGCTTGAATTATTTTTAGTCTTTCATTCTTCCGGGTTTTAAAATATTAAGGTATACTTATTCTTACCTACATTGGAAACAAACTAGGAATAGATTTACATACAAATATTGAAGGATTAATGTATACATTTATTATATAACTAGGTATCTAGTACTAGGAACACAAAACCAAAGAATGTTGTCTTAGTTATTGGTTCTAGCGCCAAAATAACAACAGAGTTTTTTTTCTTGCTTCTTGAAATCACGATTATTGGTTTAAATCTATGTTTGGTAAATGAAAAAGATCAATAAAACTGTAGATTTTTTCAACAACTCGTTTAATATTAGCCCTTTACTGACTGATTATGATAATTTTGTCAATCAGACTTTGTATGACATAAACTAATTGTACTTGCTAATCTACGCCGCACTTAAAATGTAATTAACTAATAATGTAACTAAGCTAATCATATCAGTGTCACGTGATCAGAATATAATTAATCGCCTCATTACTGTATCACGTAGCAATAATCTATCGACATCGACTATCGATAATCGATAGTGTCCCCTCCCTAGAAGGAGATTGCGTCGTTATTGCATCGTAACGGGTTGATTGTAAATAATAATTAATGCATTCCTAGAGTTGCCCACTGAAACATATTCTTGGGCAAAGAGCAACGGACCAGATGGGACCAGATGGGACCAGTTTTTTTTTGATTTTATAAATGCGATAGTTTATCTCTTCACGCGAAAACCATTCAATGGATCTAGCTGAAATTTTGCATACTCCTTCATGCGAAATAAGCATATGTTTTATTGTAGTGATACTTTTTTTAGGCCTGGAATAAAACATGCTATTTTTTTATCTCATGGGATAGAATTAGTCTTCAATCGTTTTTAAAGGTACACACACGTGCGAGGTCGCGTGCAGAAACTAGTATTTCTGTGTAAAATAGATGCCATCTAGTTTTTTCAACAGGGCAGAATTATAGACCCATGATTATTGTAAGGTATCAAATTTCTTGTAAATGCGGCTTATGGACGCATTTACAAGAAATTTGATACGGTTTGGTTTCAAAACCTAAAAAACAAGTTTCGTATTTAGGTTTTGAAACCAAAACCTAAATACGAAACTTGTTTCTTCGCCGATTTGGTACAGCGGTGGTATTAACTTTTAATTGTGGACCAATTTAAATGATTATTATTTTGCTTTCGTAAATATCCGAGATGGTCTCACAAAAGTTTTATTCGCAAGGTATTTAGTATTCGTTCTGCAAAATTTAAAAAAAAAGTATATACCGAACAATATTTAAGTCGAATTTTAGTTTTTTCAATACAATATAACTATTTAGGTAGGTAGGTAGGTAGGTATCTCAACGCTGATTAGGGGAATAAATAAAATAAAATTAATAATCTTGGTCAATTCACAAACATTACCTAGCCTCAAGCAAAGCAGAGCTTGTGTTATGGTTACTAGAGAACTGATAAATACTAAATACAAAACACTGAGTACATTGAATCGAGTTTTCTTTAAACACAGAATATACCCGGATCTAGATTATTGCAATGTAGCTTTTAAGTTTCTATAATTCATTGCACTATCCTTTCTACCCACCTTCTATCCCATCTCTATATGAAATCCGTGGTATGTATCGCTACATCCGCCCAACGGCAACGGCCGCGGGTGCGTTTGCACCGCTCAGCGGAATGCCTTCATTAAACGCGGAATGTTAAGTATTTACTGGTAAATCGGGATTCAGAGTGGAAATAGTTATCGCGAAATGAAGCTGTTGGCAAAGATAGATTTAATTTAAACTAAAATGAAACAGATGACAATGAACATCCTTCACGGTCCTGCACTAATCAACGCGAGCGTGATTGAAAAGCTTATTGTGCAATCAAATGTAAGAAAAAGAAGCAAAGCGAAAAGAAAGTGAAAGCGGCTGATCACTCGGTTGGCATTCGGTTATTTTCGCCGCTCACTCGCGGGTAGTCGGCAATAGGAAGAATAGTGTAAGGAAATTTCAAAAAACTTGTTCCAAGAGATACGTGTTTTTCAGTAAGCCTTACATGTTTGTGAAATAAACAACTTTATCGTTTATAATTTCCATTACATTTGCAAAGTTACTATTTAAATATTTTCTTTACTTTCACAATTTATTAGTACATTATGAAGGCTCAAAGTTCAGGTAAAATTTGAGCAAAAAAGATTTTTAGAGGCTTATACTGAATTTATTTCTCCAATTTTTTTTCGAAGCCTAGATAAAGTACACATGATTTCTAATTAGTTAATAGTTTCAAAGAAAGATTTGATACGACGCCATAATCATGCAAGAGCGTTTGTATAAAAAGTAAGTCGGGTTGGCCGCTCCGACGCGTAATGTAGCATTCGCGTGTCTTTCTCAGTACTTACTGCAGTAACGTTCGCTGTGTAACACGTTACATTACGCCCCGTAACACCGATCAGTACCCGACCGATTGGTCGGGGCGCAGCAAGTAATAATATACGATTGTATTATTATTACTAGCTGCGCCCCGCGGCTTGGTGCACCTATCCCACGGAAACTGATTTATGGGATAAAAAGTAGCCAATGTGTTATTCCACGCCTAGAACTACCTGTACGCAAAAGTCCAGCCCGATCCGTTCAGTAGTACAAGCGTGAAAGAGCACCAAACATACCTACATACATATTTACAAACTTTCGCGTTTATAATATTAGTAGGATGTTGCACAGCGGGATGTTTAATTTTCATTACCTTTGACGTATTTGTATAGTTTGACAACTCTTCAACCTCAACAGCCTGTATTGGTCCACTGCTGGACGCAGGCCTCCCCCAGATAAGCACCATGTTGGCGTTTATCTAATGAGGGGTATTGTCCATAATCCCCACGCTGGGCATACGGGTTGGGGTTCGCAGTTCGGTGGTAGAATTGTTCTGCAGGGGCACTGCTGGCCACCCCCCGGTGGATATCCCTTAGTCACCTCTTATTACACCCACGGGAAGAGATGGGGTGGTGCAAATTCTAAACCAGCACCACACAGCTACTGACTGCTGTTTGACAGCTCACTTATCATAAATAAGCCAGTTAATTATCGTCAATCGGGGCTTAATTATTGAAATAACTTTCTGTGTTCTGGCTTTGTCAAAGAAGCATTAATTATACTTACGATATAAATAAGTAAACAAGTGAGCAGGTCATCAAAAACAAGTCTCTCCGCCTTTCGATCACACAAAAGCAAGTCTCGATTTAAATTTAATTAAATAAATAGGCTCGTCCTTTGTCGGCGGCTCCAAACACTTCGTCATAATTAAATCAATGCTAAATTAATCGCTTCAGAGCGAAGGTCATTCATTTCGTTATTACTTCCGAAACTCGCCATCTTGGATGATTCGCCATTACTCATCATTACGGGCTTTTCAACGTTGATCTGTCACTTTAGGAGTTTGTTTTGGGATGGACTGATTATTCCAGTATTATAAATATTCACGGGTATTTATCGCGTTTATTTACCTATTTTTCCCGACGTTTCAACGGGTGACCACGACAGAGTGTAAACCTGTTGAAACGTCGGGAAAAATAGGTAAATAAACGCAATAAATACCCGTGAATATTTATAATAATGTGTTCTGATCGTGTAAGTTTAAAAAACTTGATTTTTCCAGTTCCCTCCTCAACTATCCCGGCGTAGTAAAGATAAAGATAAAGATAATTTATTTGCTTAAACATGTGTAGATATAAGATTATATAAACAGGTATCCAAGTATCAACATGTTTTACCGATTACTGAGTACAAATTATGAAAAATGGCATGCAACAGAGACAGAAGCTAAAATACCTAATAATAGACACCATATTGGTGTCTATTCAGATGTTGCCAAAACTAGACTAAACTAATTTGATAGTACTAAATATGTCGCTGTCCCTGTCATAACCATCAAAATAATAAGGATGGCATCATTTTTAGTCCTGTCAGATTAGTTTAGTCTAGTTTTGGCAACAACTGAATAGACACAAAAAAATTACAATTAAGGCGCATACCCGAGCCAATCTGACAGCAATTCCTATTTTATCATATTTTTACGTTTATCATAGGAATTTTTAAAAATCCTTCGTTCAGTTTGTGGTATCTATTATAAGCTATTTTTTAATACCTCTTTTATAATTTTATCTCTTAAAGTTTAGGAGGAGACACAAAAATAGAGTTTGGTGGCCAAAAAGCGCAACTTCGTATCTCGGCATAAGCTTTACAAACTGAAACTATTACAGAGGCATTAATAAATAGCTTATAATAGATACCACAAACGGAACGTAAGATTTTTATAAATTCCTGCGTTCAACGTAATATTAAAATATAATAGTTGGGGGCGCCACTTTCGCTGGTGTATGGGCCTTAAAATAAGGTAAGTAATAATAATTCTATATATTTTTAAGTAAGCGACTAACTATTTTCTAGCTCAAGAAACGTACAATGCATTTCGTGAAATGAAATGAAATGCATAGTATTTACTAGCTGCGCCCCGCGGCTTCGCACGCGTCGTTCCTATAAAAACATTAAAAGGTGATTTTCATCGCACGGGAACAGATTTATAGGATAAAAAGTAGCCTATGTTTTATTCCAGTATTAGAATTACCTGTATGAAAAATTTCAGCCAGATCCGTTCAGTAGTTTTGGCGTGAAGAGGTAACAAACATCCATCATACATCCATACAAACTTTCACCTTTATAATATTAGTGTGATTAGCTTAAATATAATGTTAACAATGATAGTATCAGAATAAGGGTATTTCATTATATTTGACTAATACGTCGTGCAAGCTTTTAATAGACTTTGGACTTGGATTAGTTAGAGTAGAAACATAATCGTAAAATTGTACAGAATTCAGAGTTTTCTCTTACAATATTTATAAATATACTATACATTTATAGAATAGGTATATAATGTACATCTATTTTATCTTATAGTGCGGCGGTAAAAACAAAAAAGATCGATGACCGATATTAGGGGCTAAAATCTTAAAGAAATTGATTTATTAAAATCTTAAAGAATTGATTTTTACTATAAAACTATCCTACTTCCATTCCTTACCAACTTCAATTATATAGTTTCTATATGTTTTTAAATAAAAAAAGAATCATGAAAATTGGACCACTAGTCAAAAGTTCTGAGGTTACAAGCGTAACAAAATCAGTTTAATTGAGAACCTCCTCCTTTTTTTGAAGTCGGTTTAAAATCCCTGTCCGTTGGTTGTGTACAAACCAAAGAGCGTCGAAGCGCTGGATCTCGCTTACAATTACTGAGCGGATTTCAGATCGACTGGCACGGAGCCCCGTACCGTAGACAACTGTCTCGGACAACGATAGCCACACTGCACCCGACACAGTATTCAGTATTCAGTATTTATTGCATTCATACAATCAGGTCTTATTGATAAGGTGAGTTTAGATAATAAAATGATTATTTATCGGGTATTTATCGCGTACCTTTGTTTTTATTTCCCCTAATTACATAAATAATATAATAAATAATCATTTAATTATGTTAACAAATCGCGAAAGTTTAAAAAGTTTTAAGGTGAGTTTAGGTTAAGGTCACAGTATGTAACCATTGTGGGTGTTGCAATGGAGAACAGGCAGGTATCGCGCAGTATCTTAAAATTAATAATAATGAACATTTATAATTTAATTTGCGAGTCGCTAAAAGGATCATTGAAGTCGTCAAGTTTGTAATAACATTTTTTTATGATAATCTCTTTCAGTTTGCTTTCGAAAGTGTTATTTTTTTCTAGACATTTTAAGTTTTCTGGGATTTTATTGTAAATTTTTACCGCCATCGAGTTGGGGGAGTATTGGTGGATTTTTAGTTTTTATTCCGGCTTCACCAGGTTATGTTTATATCTAGTTTGGTATCGGCGGGGCTGGTCATTAATTTTTTGGTAATTTCTCACGAATTTGCTTATTTCTAAGATATTTATATACTAACTAGGGTTAGGATTTTCAATTGAATAAAGTGGGGTCTACATGTCTCTGGCACTCTTATATTAGCTATGGTACTCTTATATTAGCTATAATACAGTAGATGACTCTCACGCCCTGCAGCATCTACAAGCAGCGCACCCCCCACCACCCCCGCCCCCGGCGGGCACGTCACGCGCTCACGCGCACGTGCTCGAAGGGATGCGGTACGCGCGCGTCTAGAACCGCACTCGCCCTGAAGACGTCTCTCGTTAATGGATAAAACGTTAGTGTTCTTCCAATACATATAAGGTTCGTAGTTAACCCGCTTACATTCATAATGAATTTGTCAAACTACGAAAGTTTCTACAGTAAAATAGCCACGCTTTCGATCCATGGTGAATATTCTAGTGTTCAGTGAACCACAGAAGATCACTTACTCGTAGTCCCACCAATTTTGGCCTACCAGTTTTATGCCTACTAACTTAGGTCTCACTTGACCACTCAATCTATTTATCAAGAATATTCGGGTTACTGACTCGTGGTCTCTCGTATTCACCCAGCTTCAAAAAGCCTTTGCACGATTTTTATTTTATTTATTTATTTATTATCGTTTTGTCCAGCTCTTGTCTACCCCGGAGCTTGCGGGCAGGTAGTGGCAGGTAGTGGCGAGTAGTCGCAGGTAGTGGCGGGTAGTGGAGGCGAGTGGCGGTGGCCAAACCCGCCTCTAAGACAAGAGGCGTTATTTAGCCGCCCTGGTAATGAGGTGGTGTAGAGAACTCAATGCAGTAGGTAGCTGAGTATAAGAGTTATTTTATGTTGGTTAATGCCAGTGGCTTTATATTGTTTCTATGGAACAATTAAAATGACATTTTTATGCCATGGAAACGGATTTGTAGGATAAAAGCCTATGTTAGATTTATTTATTTATTTATTTATTAAAAATTGCACCAACGTAGTGTACACCGAAAAATGGATTGTGGACTATTTCTTACAAAAAGACACACCTGAGTGCTACCTCAATTACAGGTACAAATCGAAAGTCATTTAAAACAAGTGCTTAGTTACAATCATAATATTAAAGCAATAAAACTACCAATTACCATCAAAATAATTCAAAATGTATGAATAGTGTAAAATTAAATATTGAGTTAATTTAAAACGTCAAATTATTAAGAATAAATTTTAAGACCAAATTTCCATATAAATTAAACAAATTACTTAAATTAAATAGCAAATTAAATTGAATAGGCGTTATACATACATAGATCTTAAATATTTCTTAAAGCTATACAGACTGTTTGAAAACAAATCAATTGCGCGGTTTTGATCAGAGCCAGAGCTGCGCAGGCTACTATGAACGTTAGAGGCTACATTTAAGTTATGTGTAGCATTGTATGTTCTTGTGACTCTGTTTAAAGGAGAGAATAAACCCAAATTAGACCGAGATTGTGTACTTACGAAGGGTTTAAATTTATTAGTTCTAGGGAGTCCTCTTGGAATAGCAAATTTTAACTTTGACAAAATAAAGGGAGTATCAGTGAGATTGTTGATGAGCTTATACAAAAACAAGACATCGAGTCTTTTTCTACGACTGGCAAGAGAGTTTAGGCCGAAGTGTTTAAGCCGATCATCATAGCTAGGTAACTTTTTAGCCAAATGGCAGCTATATGACAGATGCCACATAAATCTTTTTTGTACACTCTCCACACGTTTGATGTGGACATCATAATGAGGGTTCCAAACGATACTGCAGTATTCGAGTGAACTACGCACAAGAGCGTTGTAAATGGTTATTTTAGTAGCAGGTTTCTTAAAATCTTTACAAGTACGCAACACAAAACCCAGCGTCTTAAAACACTTCTTGACTGTGAGATCAATATGGACATTGAAGCGTAGTTTACAATCCAGGTTAATGCCGAGGTCGCGAACCTGGTTGACCTCAGACAACGTTTCGCCATTGATGCGGTAGAACCTCGTAATATTATTTATCTTTCTAGTGAATCGCATAACATGACACTTAACAGTATTCAGACTCATTCCGTTCAGACGACACCAAGATACAAGGTTGTTTAAATCATCCTGGAGAAAACGAATGTCATCTGGAGAATTGACCCTTCTAAAGAATTTTAAGTCGTCTGCAAACATGTAAAATCGAGAATTTGGGAAACAACTGCCGATGTCATTTATAAACACATTGAAGAACAGGGGACCCAAGTGGGAACCCTGTGGCACACCAGATCGCACTGAGAAAGGATGCGACGAAAACCCCCCTGCCACAACAATTGAGGTCCTACTGGATAAGTATGATCTGCACCAACACAAAAGAGTCCCAGCTATACCGATCCCTGACAATTTTTCAAGAAGAATTTCATGGTTGACTTTGTCAAAGGCCTTGCTAAAGTCGGTGTAAATTGTGTCCATAGAATGCCCGTGATCAACCTCTTCAGCAAGGTCATCAACAAAGGAAAGTAAGTTCGTAGCCGTAGACCTGGATTTAACAAAGCCGTGCTGTTCTGGTATTAGAGATTGCTTAAATTGCCATGCAAAATTTGGATACATCAGCATCTCAAACACCTTGGCAAAAACAGGAATAAGTGAAATAGGCCTATAGTTTTTAACCATACTAGCGTCACCACCTTTGAACAATGGCAAAATAAGAGATTCTTTCCACGGCGTAGGAAAATAGCCAGAGCTAATGGACTTATTAAATATTATCGAAAGGGGAAGGGCTAAGGCCTTGGCGCAATTAACGATGAAAATGGATGGAATACCATCTGAGCCTGCGCCTTTTCTTGACTCAAGTCTTTTTAATACTCTAAAAACCTGGTCGCAAGTCACTGAGATTGATGTTAAAAAGTTAGAGGAAGCGAAAGCAGAAGGCGGAAGTTGTGAGGCTGTTATGTCGGTTTCGTTGTAGACTGACGAAAACTGGGTAGCAAAGAGGTTACAGATGTCAGACCCATTACCAGCAACCTGATCTTCAAACGACATCCGGGCCGGGAGAGCAGTGCTACCTCCTCTCTTATGTTTGACGTAAGTCCAAATTAATTTAGGATTTGATCTTAGGGCTGATTCTAAATGCGCCAAATAGCTGGCATAATTACGTTTGAGCAGTTTAGAGCAACGATCCCTGAGAAGCTCGAAGGTAACTTCATCGCGGGGGTTGCAATATTTACGAAATTTGATTCTGTATTTATTCTTTTCCCTTAGCGATCTGATTAAAGAAGTGGTAAACCATACTGGGTATTTTTTGCTAGTGCGTGGTCTAGATTTAGGAACATGTTTGATTATACATGCCTTAACATGATTATAAAAAACATTCGCCATGTCGTCCACGGTATTGGAAAATGTAAGTTCTTCTTCCCATTTAACATTAATCAGATCGCTCGTGATTTTTTCATAGTCCGCTTTGTAAAAGTGATACCTAAGATCGTGACTTGGTTTAAGATTATCGGCGTGTACTACAGGAATGCTGAAGTGCAGCGGAGGATGATAGAGGTCTACTGCAGTAAGTGGGTCACAGCTCACCTCAAACCGAGACAGGGGAAGAGAACTTAGTATAAGATCGGGGGTTCTATTTTTTATATTCAAGGTAGAATTATACTGATCAAGATTGTGAAGGGACATGAAGTCCAGTAAATTGTTGTATAGCGCATCATTAGAACTGTCAGTCACCATATTTAAAGACTCTGTTTTATTCCAAACTAAACCACCCAGATTAAAATCACCCACTATAAGGGTATCACCACTGTGGGGGTAAGTAAACGCAACAGATATATAATGAAGACGGTTTGTTACTGCTATTGCCTAACTCTAACTTGACCCAAAGGTCCTCGCAGTCCGATTCAAAGTCGTATAAGCGTTTAGATCTATAGCGCTTAGAAATTGCAATAAGCACGCCTCCCCCCTCCTTGGCGCTAGATTCCAGAATTAGAATTACCAGTATGCAAAATTTTGCCTGATCGGTGGAAGGTCTATCGAAAACTTTATTTCTCAGTAGATTCAAAGTGGATCTAATCAAAAATAAAGTTCTCGATAGATCCACACCTTCCAAAGTGTATCCATTGAATAGATCCGGGATGGATCTATCGAAAACTTTATTTCTCAGTAGATCCATCATGGATCTAATAAGAAATCATGAATATAGTCAATGGATCTTATGGGAATCATCCATCAGTTCAGTAGTTTTGGTGTGAAGAGATAACAAACATCAAAGATCTAAACAACCAAACATTCATAACTATTAGGGTAATAGTGTGATTTGAAAGTAACTCTGTCTGTAACCTCTTCACGCCCAAACGACTGAACAGATTTTGATAAAATTTTGTAGGGAGGTAACTGGTATACCGGGGACGGACATAGACCGGGCAGCAGCTTGTATGTGAACATCAACAGCCTGTACTGGTCCACTGCTGGACGCAGGCCTCCCCCTGATAAACGCCTTTTTGGCGTTTGTCTCATGGGAGGTAATGCCCATAACCCCCACGCTGGGCATTGGGTTGGGATCGCAGTTCAGTGCCTCTCACGACACCCGCGGTAAGAGTTGGGGTGGTGCAAATTCGAGCCAGCACCACACAGCAACTGAACATTAATTAATATTTAATAACACTTGGTTCTCCTACTGAAGTAATTTCGCTACAATTTGCACCAATTACTGAATGCAATTAGACTTAGAACACGGACAGGTTGGTTGAACTCGAACTCAACCTTATTGCTCAGGGAATAGAGGTCATTCTGTTTGGGGCTGTATGAAATTCATTTTGTAATTTGACCAAGATTTGAAACGCGATAGTTAACAGTATACACACTTACTGCAACCTGCAGCTTTGCACGTGTTTTTCCAAAATTAATGGTTCTGAAATAAAATAAGTAACGATAGATAATGTTGTGTGAATTGATACAATACGATTACTTAGAAAACTAACATAAAAAAAAATACACAGCATTATCTAGCCCCAGGCTAAGCAGAGATTGTATTATGGGGTGATAACTGATATACATAATACAATACACTACATAGACATATTTTTTTATTATAAATAGAAAACATCCAGAACGCCCGGAACAAATATCTGCAGATCGTATAAATATTTGTCCCGAGGCGGGAATCGAACCCGCAACCTCATGCGTCGCAGGCGGACCTTCGCCCACCGCGCAACAGAGGTCGTCATACTGTCAACTATAATAAGGAAAACTTTAGAAAGCATTCACACTACTTTTGTTCCACCGTAGGAATAGAACCTGCACTTGCGTCCCAGCCAGTACCACTCTACGCCATAAACGTCGTCTTGTGCCTACAGAACTAAGATTTAAACACTATAGAGGAGAGTTCAGAGTGCTAACGTGTACACCGCACTGTTTACTTACTACAAAACAACATCATCTAGCCCCAACATAATATGCTTGAGTTATGGGTAAACTAATATTTGTCCCGCCCGAGGCGTTAATCGAACCCGCAACCTCCAGCGTCCGCTGCGCCACTGAGGTTGTAATGTTTGCATTAACTTTATTTTCTATGGAAATGTGATATTTATGTGATGTTAAAAGAAAAAAGAGTAATGCAATCTTTTTTAGTAAACAGTATGGCATAACCTCCATCTCAACAGCTTTTATCGGTCCACTGCTGGACGCCTCGCCCTGATAAGTGCCTTATTAGCGTTTGTCTATTGGGGGGTAGTACCCATAATCCCCACTCTGGGCATGCGAATTGGGGATCGCAGTTTGGTGGTAGAATTGTTCTACAGGGGAGGCACTGCAGCTCGCCCTTGGATATCTCTTAGTCGCCCCTTAAAAAACCCATGGGAAAAGATGGTGCCAATTCTAAGCCAGCACCACACAGCAGTTTGGCATAACACAGCCTATACTGGTATAAGTATAAGAACATTTTGAATTCCAAGAAAGTTTTCGAGACTTAGCATTGCTAGAGTTTATCTCGAGTCCAAAATTGCCGAAGTTCTTCATAAAGTAAAACTAAAGAGAGTTCATCAGTATCGATTATTGTAAGCGATGTGATTCGATTAACGCCTTCTAAGCTCATCAAGTCGGCGTCGATTGTGGGGCTATAGAACTGGCGTCAAGGACGGAAGAGTCTCAAACTGACGTAACTGTAGCTCAGCCGGCGGCGACGCGACTACGCCGCGATGCAAGGCGTAGTTCTTTACCGAAGGCACAGTTAAATTGAACCATTCATTGCATTGATAATATCGAGACTGTATCGTAATGTTTAGATTTTTCTATAGTTTTTTTGTTTTATTAATTAATACAGGGTCTAACATAAGGGATGGATCATCGGGGGACCTCAGCACCTGTCGATTTAACTCCTTGTATATTCTATAAAGCTGTGTGGCTTAGAATTTGCACCACCCCAATTCTTACCGTGGGTGTCCTAAGAGGCGACTAAGGGTTATCCACTAGGGGGCGGGCAGCTGCGCCCGCTGCAAAATAAATCTTCCACCAAACTTCGATCTCCAATCTGCATGCCCAGAGTGGGGATTATGGGCATTACCCTCCATGAGTGTAACGCCAATAAAGCGTTTATCAGGAGGAAGTCTGCGTCCAGCAGTGGACCGATACAGGCTGTTGAGGTTGAGGTTGAGGATGCTGTGCGATGTTCACTGGTTCAAAAGTTATATGGACTTTCGTAAAATTTTGGTCTAAATAAGATTTCAGACTGAATTTGCAATTGTTGCCAAGTTATTACGTCTGCGACCCTGTCTTTTTATTTTAAAAACAAGGTTATTATTATTTTATCAAGCACGATATTTATAATATCAAGCACGAGACTGGGCTTTTGGTACCCCTTTACCAATCAGTCTTAGATTTCTAAAAAAGTCAAAGAAGAAAATTAAAGCTATTAAGCTATTGCATAGCTTCTATCGCGGGCCTTGAGCGCGGGGACCGAATCCAGAAATTCCGTAACGAAAAAACCTCACGCTCCCCACTCCGCCAGGCAAGGAGGTGTGGCTTGAAGGCCGTGCATCGTCTATCGTCGTTTCAGTTCGGCAGTCTTCGACACGGCGTTGTGTGCGTGCGATTAGACGTATTTTACGACTCTACGAAACTCGCACGAATCGAGACGAGCTGCTCCGAAATCGGACGAATACATAAGCAGCTGTTTATGAGAAAGTATAATATAGGTGTATAGGGTCACCATGCTCAAAAAGTGTAACTTGAATTAATATCAAAGAAAAAGCAATACTGCATGAATAAAATAAATAAATAAAATTATAATTGCATAAGTTGATACAAAATGGTATGCAATAGCTTTACCGCGGCAGTCCCCAAGTGCCACACGTCTTTTTTTTTTCACAATCTCTACTTACATTAAGTTTCAGTGGTTCTAAAATAAGAAAATCACATAAGTGTCTATATTTTTTTTCGAAAACTACATATCTTTAAAACTATTAGCTTGTAAATTTCATTTGGCTAGGATGAGGGTAAGAGATTCTTTGAGTAAATATAAAACTAAACAATACAACCAAAAGTAGGGTAATGTTTTACAGTATTATTACTTTATTTTTTTTACGAGCATATACACAGCTATACATTATGTATTTATCATGTTTGAATAATCTAGGTCAGGTTGAAAAATGTCCGACGCTAGTGCGAGTGGAGGGTACGTCCACCAAGTATGGATGGTATTGCGCTGTGCGTCTGCTTGTCCTGGAGTGGAAAGGGGATGGTGGAATCAGGTCATGTAATCGTTTTTAAAGTTTTTCGAGACTAAATGCCAATGCCTCTGGAATATTTTTTATGCAACCAACTTGTGATCAGATTGATCATCCACATACAAAACACATACAGTCGAACATGGAACCTTAGCCTCAACTTCAACCTCAACAGCCGGTATTGGTCCACTACTGGACGCAGGGATCCCCCTAATAAGTGCCTTTTTGGCGGTAATGCCCATAATCCCCACGCTGGGCATGCGAGTTAGGGATCGCAGTTCAGTAGGAGAATTGTTTTGCAGGGCACGCTGCTGCCCGCCCCCCGGTGGATAACGCGCGTAGGTCGCGTCTTACGACACAGATAGAGATGAGGTGGTGCAAATTCTAAGCCAGCACCACACAGCGCAAGCATAGAACCTTAACGCAGGTGGTGATTGGCCATAAGAACAGAAGCAGGGAGCGAGTTCCGAACCCGGTTTCTACGCAAATCTATATCAATACTAATAATGTGATGAGGAAAGATTGTATATTTTTGTTTGTTTGTATTGAATGGGCTCCAAAACGACTGGGCCGATTTAAAAAACTCTTTCATCATTCAAAAGTTTATTTTTCAAGGAGTGACATAGACTACATTTTACCCCGGAATTCCCACGGGAACGGGAACTACGAGGGTGAAACCGCCAGGCGCTGCTAGCTCCATATAAAAAGAAGACGTCTCGATACTATCAACCGAACTCAGCCCTCTGTTCCACAGCTTCATAGCTCCATCTTGTAAAATAAAAGCTGTTTAGTCTGGTTAAGGCACATACCCGAGTGAAAGTGGCGCCGCTACCTATTGTATCTTAGTATTACGTATATCACAGAAAATTTTAAAAATCCATCCTACAGTTTGTGGAAATTTATTATAAGATATTTATTAATGACTTTGTAATAGTTTTATTATAAAAAGCTTAGGCAGAGATACAAAGTTGCCCTTTTTGACCACCAAACTATTTTCGCATCTCTGCCTAAACTATATAAGATAAAACTATTACAAAGGTATAAAAAATAGCTTATAATATATACTGTATAATGGATTTTAAAATTTCCTGTGTTAAGCGTAACCATCGTCATCATCATCATCCGCCTATACTAGTCCACAGCTGGACATAGGCCTCCCCTAATGAGCGCCATAGCGCCCTGTCTTCAGCTTGACGCATCCAGCATCTGCCTGCAGTCTTTCGCAGATCGTCATCCCACACCTAAGCCGGCCGAAGGGCGCCCTACACTACGTTTGCCGAGTCGCGGTCTCCTGTTAAACGTAATAATAATGATAACATAGGTGGCGCTGTTATATTGGGTCGGGTATGCGCCTTAAGTCCGCAATGAAGAATCACCGTCGTCTAAATTTACATGCAGATGAGCGCTCGGGGCGCACGAAACACAATTAATTCTACGTCTTTTCATTTACTGGGGCTTGTGGTATAATCGAAGGGCGTAAACAAACATGAAGGCCTTTATGTAAGTGAGTTCTTCCGCTAGTGGACAAAAAATTTAAGTGAATTAGAGTCAATTGCACCTTATTTCTTATTTAATAGTAATTACTTTTTGTCAAGCTGTTTATATAGTAAAAATTTACTTGTCTATTGTGCTTATTTTGTAAGTCTAAAGAAATAAACGATTTGACTATGACTCTGATACTCGACACAAACAAGAAACACTTACTTGCAAAGGTGTCATGTGCTGTGACTCCACACTAGCTCGCTAACAGCCTTTAACAACCTAGTGGTACAATCAGCACAGTATCAATATGTTTGTCTTATAAAAAAAATCCTTCAGTTAGACTATTAGCTAAGCTCTGCTTAGTTTGGGGCTAGATAATGCTGTGTGAATTGTGCTGAGCCACATTCTTAACAATTATCCGAGGGCGTTTTTTAAATCAAACTCCACCCTATATTTACTTCTTTATCATAATAACGTCTACTGCTGGGCGTGCCCCTCCTCTTCATAACAGGTCTTTACCATTGATCAAAGAGTTCGTCGGCCCCCCACGAAATACCGTCTTTACCTACTAGTTACTTACCTGTTGATAAGGCGAGTGCACTGTTAGGTAGGTGCCTTGGTTTTTGCCTTTCACTTTCTTCTTTTTACCTCATGTTTACAAGGTACCTACCTACCTACCTGTACCTATGTACTTAATTATGTGTGCCTTTGATATTTGTTACTCTTCTTTTTTGTTACTTTTCCTGTGCTGTTTGTGTGTGTACCCAATAAAGAGTCTATCTATCTATCTATCTACCTATGAAATTGCCGTTCTGCAGTACTGGCCATTTCAAATCAAAATAATTTTTGTTTGGCTAAGCATTCTAATTTCAAATTAATTTTATTATAAAAACATGGAATTCTTTTTCCAAAAGAAGTCATTTGTTTATTGATTAGTGTTTAATTTTAGACATTTTCATCGCATTTCAATCTTTTTCGTCATCATGGATACGTTAAAAATTTGAGTGATTATGGAATATGGGTACCGCATGCCGTCGCGGCACAAGCGGCACGCAACATCAACGACGTTTACGGAGCTAACACTACAAACCAACGCACCACCTGTTATTGATTTGCTTGGAAATTTCGCCCTGAAGAATAAACCTCGCGGTCGGCGTAGCTCTGTGGCGTAGCTAGTGACGAGAATCGAGCTGATGAGCTCGAGGCATGTTATCTGAAATGATCGATCGTGCCCCAGCTGCTTTAGGAAAAGTGTTAGCAGTATGGATCATGTATGTCACTGGAACTGGGGTACAAGAGGGCCCAAGGGGGGTCCATGATGAGAAGGCATGTTTGCTTGAGAGGGCATATGAGTAGGGGCATACAAGGGGTCTCTCCGAAATCGGTTAGGACGAGATCGCTGTTGAGAAGGCCTGCTTTGGTCGCTGTGGTGGTAATATTCATTATCTTCTAGCCTACCACTGATTAGGCTGTGGAAGCTGCGGCGGTGTCGGGGGCCCCTTGGGAGGCCCTTACTTGCATCTCTTTGGGTGCTTTTGCAATATCTGTAAATTAATATCTAGCTGCACAAGCAGTAAATATCTATTTTAAATCGTTCTGAAGAATTAAATTCCACGGCTTTGATCACTTGTCACAGTTGTCACCATTATCATATCCCAATTTCTGATAGATTTAAAAAATGCCAATTCTGGGTTTGCTTTTAGTTTAGCAACAATCAAAAAATATTATCAAATAAGAACTAGTATTAATGAATAAAGCAGTTGAGCTAACTGCAGACTATTGCAAACAATCCAGAGGTAGCTAGATCAACTGATCCATATCAATACCAGTCGTCACGTTCTTGCTACGCTGGCTGCATTGCCCTGAAAAGCTGATGCGCTTTGATACCTAAAGAAAAAACGTACATAAATTTGACGACCTCTGTATCTCTTTCTGGACGAGCTTTAGATTCGAGCGAAACGCATGTATCCTCTGTGGCGCGGTGGGCGAAGGTCTGCCCACGACGCAGGAGGTTGCGGGTTCGATTCCTGCCTCAGCACAAATGTTTATACGTTGTATATGTCCAATTCTATGTCTATACAAAAAAATATAAAATAAGGATCATGAAATCGGATAATCGGCAAAAGTTCTGAGTTAACAAAACAGTTGAATTGAGGACCTCCTCCTTTTTTGAAGTCGTTTAAAAATATCTATACATATATAATGTATTCCAGTTATCTAGTACCAACAACACACGCTCTGCTTAACTCGGGGCTAGATAATCTCGTGTGAATTGTCCAGTATTATTTATTTAAAGTGTAATCATAAAATCATAGACACCCCATGTAAGAGTTCTTGCAACACTTTCTGCAGCAGGGGTACACATTGGAGCGCGCCTTCTTCGTGGTCCTCGTGGCGTTGGTACAGTTGTACAGGTACACCCTGTCGGCCGTGGGCCCCGCGTTTTGCCGACGGCTGGCTACTTTCTTCTTCTCCTTCTTCCTCTGGCCCCACCTATAAACAGTGTGTCTACCATGACTTTTCAAAATCTATACTCGCTAGCGACTTTTTTTTATTTATTAATTTATTTTAGACGCACAAAACATAAAATAATCACATATTAAGGCTTATATAATGTAGGTTTAGAACTTGATCATTTCACAAATTATGTGCATACAGACTGTACTAAAAAATATGAAAAAATATATAAAAATGTATGAAAACTTTTAAAGCGCCTCTAGCGGATAGTTAGGAACCAAAACGCGCCGTTTGAGTCGCGTAGGCGTATTAACGTTACTACTGTAGTAACGTCAGACGATCTAACTGTGACAACTCATGGTAGTCACCCAGATTGTAAGTAAGTAAGTAATTACATATAATAAACACTGAAGCCTTTTCAATATCAGAACGCGTAAGCGAACTTCTCGATTGCGCCTACAGAGATAACTAAACAACCGATCGACAACGGGTAACCATGCGTCATCGGTGAAACATAGCGGCAAAGACAGATTTCAATATCAGAACGAGTAAACGAACTTCTCGATTGCGCCTACAGAGACGACTAAACAACCGTCCGACAACGGTTAACCATGCGTCATCGGTGAAACATAGCGGTAAAGACCGATTTCAATATCAGAACGAGTAAACGAACTTCTCGATTACGCCTACAGATACGACTAAATAACCGTCCGACAACGGTTAACCATGCGTCATCGGTGAAACATAGCGGTAAAGACCGATTTCAATATCAGAACGAGTAAACGAACTTCTCGATTACGCCTACAGAGACGACTAAACAACCGACCGACAACGGGTAACCATGCGTCTTCGGTGGAACATAGCGGTAAAGACCGATTTCAATATCAGAACGAGTAAACGAACTTCTCGATTACGCCTACAGAGACGACTAAACAACCGACCGACAACGGGTAACCATGCGTCTTCGGTGGAACATAGCGGCAAAGACCGAAACTAGGATACAACAACTGCGACAATAACTGAAAACGTCAGTCTGTTTGTCTGTCTGTCTGTCTGTCTGTTACCAATCTGTAGCTTATGAACTGTGATAAACTATCAAGGTTTAAATTATCACAGATGTATTTTATTTGCCGCTATAACCAAGTATACTAAAAATAAAGTATACGAATAAAATAAATATTTAAGAGGGCTACTATACAACAGATAATGATTTCTTTGCCGTTTTTGGAAGTAATGGTACGGAACCCGACTCGCACTTGGCGTTTTAAGTAAGTTAGTAAGTTTAGTAACTTTTTAACTCAGATCGATGATCCTGTATTTTTGAAATGATATTATTATCTCACCTCGGACACTTTTCCTTATATGTGAGCATATTTTTCTTCTTTGCCTTTTTATCAGCTTCCAATTTCTTCTCTATCAACCACAGGTCCAGCTCTTTTTGTACTTTCGCTTTATTCTGTTCTGCAAGTTTCTTCTTCTCTTGTTTCTGTGCATCACCCTTGCTCTGCAGAAACGCTGCTATCTCTGCCATGTTCAGAGTCACTTTATTCCGTCTCCTTGTATCAATATTTGAGTCATTTTTCGAAGGAGTTACGTCAGTTTCGTTTCTATCTCTCAGCTGTTCTTTTAGTTGATTCATGTATTCGATTCCTAGGACCGCTTCAGTGTCGTTGTTTTTCTTGAGAACAGCGATGGATTCGTCGATGGCTTCATTGATTTCTTTGAAAAGTTCACCTTTTTCTTTCACGAGAGCTACATACGTTTTGTTTTCTGGGACAGTGTTGGCTAAAACTTTGATTGTGATAGATATTTGTATAACTAGTATTTTATACATTTTCATTTTGATGGAGCGGTTTCATGCGTTATTTTTATTTGCTTGGCAATGTACTTGCTAAAGTAGCATTGCAAGATGGGTGAGCGAAACGACCTGAACACGTGATTGTTCTCGACTAGTTTCTTTCAGCGGGTGTGGTTTCGTAACACCTAAATAAAAATGATTATTTTTATGACCAGTTGTTTCGGTTATTTCCTATTAAATAAATAAATAATTACTACAAAATTAAATAATGTTGGACAATTCACAGCATTATCTTAGCCCTCAGCTAAGCAAAACTTTTGTTATCGGTTATAACTGATATACCTACGTAATTTTAAATAGGGTACTTAATATGGGACACTACAAGGATTATCTTTTACTATACATAGAAAAACACCCTAAAGAGACATGTTTTATGTAGGTCGTACAAACATTTGTTTCGAGGCGGAAATAGAACCCGCTACCTCCTTCATTACAGGCAGACCTTCGCCCGCTGCACCACAGAGGTAGTTAAAATATAACGGAACCGAAGTTAATTTTATCATGGGTTCATAGAAAAAAATTAACGATTTTCGGCAAATTACTTTACAGCTAGTTTTAATCCTAGTAAAATCGAAGAAAAAAACAACACAAATTGAATCTCGCGCCAACACAAAACGACTGACCTTAATGCAATACCGTGTCAACCTATATTCGATCACACGAGTTGTAAAGGCACTTTTGACGTACACAGTGATTGTGTGGTTTTATTACTGTTGTAATTTCGCAATAGTAGTATGAATTGCCGGATCGGCATTGGTTGGATACCTACCTGATAGCTACTGCCATTTCAAAACTCTGCAATGCAGGGGAAGCTAACTAGCTTTCGACTGCGGTTTTGCTCGCATTTTTAGGATAAAAGTAGCCTGTTAATTCCTGGACTAGGAACAATTGTAAGAGAAATTCATTCGTTTTCATTTGATTTCCCTAATTCTTAGTTTATTCGTTTCTATAATTTGAGATGTCTTGTAAACTACTAGTTTTTTCTGTAACAAAGTAAAACGTTTTTATTTGCATGTCATCTTAGTTAGTAAATGTTATTTTTATAAATATTGTATAGTGGGGCGCTAGCCATAAAGAAATTAAAAATAAGTTGCCATAAATCTCTTTATATGTTATATCATTTACGAATTCCATCATGGATCCATTGATATTTTTTATTGGTATGAGTCATCCAAGCGAAGAAAATACTTTTCACACGTTTTTCTAACTTGTCTAATAAACTTATGGATGTAGGTACTTAAAACATTCAAAAAGGTACTATCGTAGGTATCTAATATACTTCATGAAATAAATAATGATAACAATTTTCGTAATGTGATAACGGTACCTACTTTATTTCTTTCTAATCGCAAACGGCGACGACGCTAGAAACGTAATGTCGATTAAATCTTTTTAACGCACTCACTGCTCAGTCTCGGCCGTTGCACCACAGATATAAAGGAAGACATTTAAATTGCGCCTTGGGCCAAGAAAATGTTAATAATAAAAAAAAACTTTGTTTAAACCAGCATTTATATAAGCTAGGACCAAAATCCTTGGGAAGACAAATCCAACGCACCCAAATTCTTCGAGATTCAGTAGTTTAGCTTAGGAGATCTTATGGTAGCCTCCTGTCTTCATCATCAGATCCGCAGTGGAATTGGCATTTGAAAGCCCGTTTGGCCTTCCTAACTTGCAATAATTGAATGGTGGCTTTCAAGGCCATCAAAAGGGCTTTCATCAAAATGTCAAATATTAGATGGGACATTTTACCGTAATCAGTCTGCAGTTCTGCGATTACGCGAATACCACTCATCCTATACTGACATTTGAAAGCCCTTGAAAGCCATTTCAATTGCCTTCGCCAAGTAATTGCAAATTTTGAAGGCCATTCAAAGGGCTTTCACGTGTGAATAAAGGATGGGTAGTTTTTGCGTAATTCCACAGCAACTCGGCAGTACGGCGTTGCGTTGAAGTATAACATTTCAGCGCAATCTGTTTAGGATAACTGATCTAAAGTTCAGTTGCGTGATTTGCTTCACATTTACAAACAGGGAAATTTATATATACTTATAACAAAATAAAATATTTTATTTTAAGTTAAACACTTTTTAGATATGTATTGTCATCAGGACTAAAGGTCATCAATCCGTCAACAAGAAAAGGGAAAATTTGAATAACTAGACCCAAATAAAACCGTTTATAAACGCTTTGATTTCATCCATTCAGTATTTAATAACTAAATCATATCCTGTTTATCTGCTCAGGCCTTCCTGTGAACCTTCTTCTCTTCCTTTCTGGTCCACTTGTCGATCCTCTTTTGCATCTTCTCTCTGTTCTTCAAGGATGCCTGTTCCAGCTGCAGCTGCTTTTGCTTCCTCTTGCGGAACATCTTGGCCAGGTCTGACAGGGTCACGTCGAGGCGACCGTGTCTCAAGGCATCCATGTTCTGGGCCTGTAAAAACACAACAAGATATATTAACTAAAACCATTGATTTAAAAAGGGAAGATAGGTTACGTTCTCCCAGCGCTTACTCAAAAATTGGCATGTGTTACAACTACACGCAAACACATACGCTCACAGTTATATTTCCAGTCCTGTGCAATACAAAGAAGAACAAAGACGGAAAGACGTATCTAGGACCGAAGTGAGACTGAGACAACAATATTTCACGCGAATCACGACCGCCCGTGCCGCCGCGCCGGTCAGACGGTGACTGATGTGGGAGAACACAATTTTACACAATTTGAGGTTGCCACTTTCGAGCAACCAGTGCCTCATCTTCGTTTTTAATAAATCAATGACTGAAACCTGAGATTCAGATTCAGATTTCTTTATTGTCATAAATCAAACATATACCTAAAAAGTTTTACTATAGAAACTTTCGTAGTTTAAAGAATTCATTATGAATGTAAGCGGGTTAACTACGAACCTTGTTTGTGTTGGAAGAACACCAACGTTTCATCCCTTAACGAGTTCCTTCCAACACCCAACACAGTAGATGCCTCTCACGCCCTGCAGCATCTACAAGCAGTGCACCCCCCACCACCCCCGCCCCCGGCGGGCACGTCACGCGCTCACGCGCAGTGCTCGAAGGGATGCGGAACGCGCGCGTTTAGAACCGCACTCGCCCTGAAGATGTCCCTCGTTACTGGATGAAACGTTGGTGTTCTTCCAACTCAAATAAGGTTCGTAGTTAACCCGATTACATTCATAATGAATATAAAAAGTTCATTAAAAAGGTACCTTAATTAAATGCTGAGACTACGACTCGTCGAAACACAATCATAGATAAATTATTTTGTTGTAAAGGAACACGCTTGTTAATGACTTCTGATCAGTACGGCGTTCTCCGATGTGCTACGCTGTTTATTTTTTAGACCTGATAACTCGTTAGACCCCCAATATCGTCTTACGTCTCTCTAAATGAAGATATCTTCATATAGAACGTTAGACGATATTGGCGGTCTAACGAGATAGTGGGGTATAGGAATCAGGTATCGGTTGATTCGTCTCAATATCCCGGTGGTTATAGGGTATACTTATTACTTACCCTATTATCCGATCCGTTTAGTAGTTTTGGCGTGAAATAGCAACAAATAAACCTACAGAAGTGTTTTCGCGTTTATAGTTAAGATTCGTCATAATACCCTTGAATCTTTCACGCAAAAACTGCGTAACGGATCTGGTTGAAATTTTGCATACAGCTAGTTCTAGGCCTGGAATAACACATAGGCTACTTTTTATCCCATAAATCAGTTCCCGTGTGAAACCGCGGGGCGCAGCTAGTATTATTATAAATATTCACGGGTGTTAGTTTACCTATTTTCCCGACGACGTTTCAACAGGTTTGCACTCTGTCGTGGTCACGGGATGATTTAAAAATTATTATTATAATGATAATAATAAAATAAATAATGTTACACAATTCACACAGCATTATCTAGCCCCAAGCTAAGCAGAGCTTGTGTTATGGGTAACTGATATACATAAGATTTTGTGAGACGAATAAATAAATAAATAAATAATACAATTAACTACATAGATAGATAGATTTTTTATATTATACATAGAAACATCCAGAATACCCTGAACTCTGCAGATCTGCAGATCGTACACACATTTGTCCCGAGGCGGGAATTGAACCCGCAACCTCCTGTGTCGCAAGCGGACCTCTGCCCACCGCGCCACAGGTCGTCTATAATAATAATGATTTATTTTAATAATTTTTTGATCGCTTAAGTTTAAAAACCTTGATTACCTGCAATTCTTCAAGGTCTGTTCCATTAGCAGTCCTCAGCATTTCTCTAAGCTCCCTCAACTGATGTACATCCAAGGGTTCTGTCGCGTTGTTCTTCTGCTGGTGTTCGATGGCTCCGTCCACCGCTTGCTTCATGATGGAGAGGAACTCCTTCTGTATCTCCTCCAGTTCCTTGGTCCCGGAGGTCCTGTAGTGAGGGACTGGTTCATCGCAGAGGATCTGAAGCAACATTGAAACTTGTATGGCGAGTATTTTGTACATGGCAGGAATTTCTGATTGAATTTTATGGATGGAGTTTTTATTTCTGTTGTAATTTTATGCTGCCATTTTTATGTATGTCGATTTAAAAATGTTTTTTCTGAATAATTTTATTTCTTTTCACATTCCAACTTTAATACAATGTAATCTGTTTCTACGAGATTTTTCATTCTTTGGGAATAGTCCCAATAAAACATGGGATAGTTGTGGCTTAAGATATTTATTTCTCAAAGAACATGATTTTACTCGTACATTACTTACAGATAAAAGTGTTTATCCTAGTATTTTATGTCATAATCATCATCATCATCAACCTAATATTAGTCCACTGCTGGACATAGGCCTGCCCTAATTAGCGCCATAGCGCCCACACTGAAAAAATATGATTGTTAAATTTACTAAACTTGAGTAGTTTGAGGCTTTAACTAATAAAATCAACCTAATTCCTCGTTGGTTTTACAAAAACTCGTTGTTTATTTTACTAAACCACAAAGGTAAACATTAACCTATAAAATATAGTTAAAGTTACTAGAAAACTGTATGTTAAATACACTTATGTATGTTTCGTAAAATGTTTCTCGAGGGTATCGTCAAGTGACGTAAGCATTTTACTAAAGTTCTATGTAAAATTAACGATCTTGGATGTTGATTTTGCTAAACGCAATTCAACATCCTCGTTTTTGTATATTCAACTATAACTTGATGTTGAATTAGTAAACAATTTGACAGTGTACTTTCGTAAAACTTACTTTCTAGTTTTGTAAGAATGTTCCTAAAAATAAAGTTAGATGTCGCATACTTCGCTACTAAAGTTCTGTGTAAAATTAATGATCTAGGATGTTGATTTTGCCAAACTCAATTCAACATCCACGATTTAGTATATACAACTATAACTTGATATTCAATTAGTATAACAAATTTAACATTGTAATTTCGTAGAAACAACTTTCTAGTTTTGTAAGAAGGTTCCTAAATGTAATGTTAGATGGCGCATGCTTCGCTACTAAACTTCTACGTAAAAATAATGATCTTGGATGTTAATTTTGCTAAACGCAATTCAACCAAAATGATTTAATATATTCAACTATAACTTGATGTTGAATTAGTAAACAATTTGACAGTGTACTTTCGTAAAAAATTCTATCTAGTTTTGTAAGAATGTACCTAAAAATAACGTGAGCTGGCGCGTGCTTCACTACTAAAGTTCTGTGTAAAATTAATGATCTGGGATGTTGCTTTTGCCAAACTCAATTTAACATAATACGATTTAGTATATTCAACTATAATTTGATGTTCAATTAATAAATAAACACTCGTCGCACGAACTCGCACTGTTTATTCCCGTTTTGACTACAGATTGATTTCTAAAAATAACAGCTCCATCTAATGTGTAGGTTAGGTACCTATAGCTTGTCAATAGCTTTCAGCCCAACTGGGTACAATGTTTTGCTAGTTGTCCGTCTATCTAAATAATTCACAAGAAATAACAAAAACTGATTGCGCTCTCGCTTACGTCACGCCACTATTGTGGCGTTGGAAATCAAGCTTTTTCGCTGCGAGCCACTTTTGTGGCTGTGGTCGGTTCAGTGGTTAGGGTGTGATTGAGCCACAAACATCCAAACTTGTAACATTTTAATTTTAAATAAATAATTTGATTTTGATGCACATTTTACACAAAACTATAATAAAATCAACAATGTACTGTCGTAAAAATAACTTTCTAGTTTTGTAATAGGGTTCCTTAGAATAGGTACCTATCGTTAGCTGGCGTATTTTGCCCCCTCATCAGCACGTATCTCACCTTGGCTAGAGTGGAATTATTTCAAACTCTACAGAACTGAAACCAGTAAATCAAACTCCAACTCGAGGGGCTTAGAAGTAAAGTGAAAGAATTTTTAAATCGGTCCAGTAGTTTCGAAGCCTATTCAATACAAACAAATAAACAAACAAACAATCAGATCTTTCCTTTTTATATTAATTTTCCTTTTTAATATTAATATAGACGACACTTGCTCTCGAATACATATCAGGCAATTAGGTATGTCCCTAGGTATATTATAATAAGTAGGTACCTTCCTGCCTATGTATTTTCCATCTTCTATCTATATGTATGGTACCTACTATGCAGGCTTTTATAATACGGGCCTAAATCCTAAGCTGCTTAGGATTTAGGCCGGTATTATAAAAGCCTGCTCAGTCATAGAGTTATGCTTGAGTAACGCTTTTCTATGGCATAAGTGTCACTCAAGCATAGGTCGATGACCGAGCATGCTTTCATAATACGGGCCTTAGAGTCTTGGGGGTGGAAGTGTCTATTGACGTAAATGGCGCAGGTAATAACTAGGAAAACCGAAGACCAGTCTTCTCTTGGTACCTAGACCCGAAAGAACCTTGCGTTGGTAAGTAGGTAGGTAGGTAAATTACGGACAGGCATAATAATTTACAAAAGTAGTTTTGTAGAATCAATACTGTGAGTGTTATTTTAACGTACCTTGTTTCGTATTAGAAAATTAATAACTGTAATAAGGGAGGGGGGTCGCGCTCACTTCGCTCAGTGGGACGCTAACGAGCGAAAGACGACGACTCCTGCTTTACGTGGTTATTGTATTTTATTTGGACTCCTGCTTCTTATATTAAAACGATTCTGTGTTCATATGGGTAAAACAGAATTATACTACCTACTTTCATTGAAAGTACGCAATAAAGTGCCTTTTTTCGAAACTGTGGAGGGTGTTTCGTTAGCCATTTTGCTGAGCTTTGTCTGCCTGCCTGCCTGCCTGATCAATCATGGAAGAAAAGGAATACGATCCGAACGTACTTGATATTGATACTGATAATAATTTCGTGATTGAGCTGGATCCGTGGGGAGTCTCGGAAGACACTCGAAGAGTGTTCAAAGGTATGTAAAACCTATACCTACCTACCTAACTAATTGACTTGATGACATCGATAAACTGTAATAATCTCGATGTTTGGTTAACTGGGCATCTTTGCCTACCTAGGGTAACTACACAGAAATCGTAATAATAGTAGCTTATTATTACAATTTCTGTCTGTGAGTAGCTAGTAGTGAATTATAATAATCACTCATTAGGGGAGGGCTATGTCCAGCATAGGCTTACTGTAGCCTGATGATGTTAGGTAGTTTATCATTAGGCTGTTTATATAATCATTGTAGTCGGGGCTGCAGTGGCTTTTGAATGACGATGAGCAAAGAAAGGATAGGTACTTTGCTCATCGTCATTCATAAACCACTGCAGTCCCAGTTATTTCATCATTGTTCCTACTTATTTCAAGACATTTTTAAATCATTTTTATATAATCTTTTCTAGAACACGATTTGGAGCTATTTCTGTGTTGAAAATATTACCGAGTCAGATATTAATGAACTCATACAATCAAATAAAATAAAAGATAGAATAAAGTTGAAGGACTATCTCGATTCGGAAATGAAAATAAAACATTGGTAAGCAAATAATATTATAGGTAGGTACCTACATGGATATGTGATGCTTTGTGAATGTACTTTAATGCACAATTATAATTTCTTTAAAAAAAAATTACAAAGTAGTTAATATTTTCTTTGCACTTACTAAATAGTTTAATTTTTTTTTTCAGAGCACTTGTTCTATGGACTCAGAGTCTATTGCATCCAATGATCTTGATAAATTTGAAGTGGAATCAAATATCTCTGGGTTGAGTGGCAGTTTCAAAAGAAGTAAGTTTCTTTATTTACTACATCAAATATTGTAGTCTGTTTGCCATTGATTACAATTATAATTACACAATCAATAAAATACAAATTGTAATATAAAATAAAATCCATCTTATGTGTTAACTAGCTCTATTATCATACTTTGAGACTGTATGGGGTGGCGAGATAAAGAAGAGGCCTATACTCAGCAGTGGATGTTACCGGCTGGTTATATAAATAAATAAATAATAAATAAATATTTTTCTGACAATTCACACAGCATTATCTTATGGGTACTAGATAACTGATATACTTAATACAATACACTACTTAATGTAGATAGATATTTTTAATTTTACTTCGAAAATATCTGCAGATCGTACAAATATTTGTCCCGAGGCGGGAATCGACCCCGCAACCTCTTGAATACCTCCTCTTCTCCTAAAATTAAATTTGAAAAAAATTATGCTAAAATGTATATAATACCTACTTACCAAAATTTAAATTATTTTCAGATTGAATCAGATTTTGACGTCCTGTTTTCGAACTGTGAGTTGAAGTTGTTTAAAAAGTGGCCGAATTTGATCAAAACAAGTTCTACCAAAAAAATTGCATAAGTTTAGTACGAACGAAGAAAACTACACCATAACCGTAAATACGGCGAGAAGATGTTTGACGGTTGTCAGCCCCTTAATTATGAATCTGGAGTTTCGAGATTGATAAAACCAAAAATGTTTATCATTATTTTGTAACTTTTATTATGCCTGATGTGATTGAGATATTTCTTGTAGAATTCAGTTCGTACTTTTTTATATAATGGTGGCAATTCTGTTACGTCTAGGTAAACTAAAATATGTAAAACGAGGGAACGAGCGTTTCCTACGTAATTTGTTGGTGTCATTTTGTGTTTGTTAGTAAAATAAAAAGTTCTTTTATTTATTACATTTACTATTATTTGAATCCTTATCCTGGCCAAATCTGGGAATTGTAATATTCATTAATTAATTGTTATGTATAATATGATAATTCAATTGAGTGTAATGATTTTGATAATAATTTGTTTGCGTATAATGTCCTGTGTTATATATATTGTTGCTAAATTTGTACATTTCACGAATTTGTTTTGACTTATGCATTTGCTTTCGTTTATTTAATCTGCTTTGGAACTTTCTACTTGGACATTTTTTGTGAGTTTATAATACCCTTGACTTTTAGGTAAGTACGTATTGTTCTCCCATTATTTACTTGTTTGCGCTTTTTGGATTATTGATCATAGGTACCTACATGTTTAAGTTAGCTTCTTACAGCCATTCTCAAATATTCAATCCATCTGATTATTGGGAACGGCCGTAAGTAGCCAACTTAAAAACCCAGGTACCCTATAATATCAATAATAAAAAAAGCGTGGAATATACAAAAGATAATATGTAAATATTACGAAAGCAATACCTACTGTTAAAAGTCAAGCGTATTATATACCTATTCAATTTGTTTGTAGATTCAACCAAAGTAAAGTTGCAAAATATACGAAAGTAAATAAGTAAACAAATTTCGTAGAACGTACTATACAATAATGGTATTTTAGACGATACTTATTTAGCAAAAAATACATACATGACCCGTAAATTATACGAAACTGATTGAGTGAATATTACAATACCACTATCGTACATTTTACGTATATTAGGGGTAAAATATACAAAACAGGTTTAATGAAATTTACTAAACGAAATCCTTAAATTATACGAAACAGAAGGAGTAGATATTACATGAGTAGTATCGTATAGTCTACAAAAGCTGAGGGGTAAAATATACAAAACCGATTTAGTAGAAAATACTAAGTACAACTCGTTAAATCTACGAAACAGAATGAGTAGGTATTACAAAACTAGTATAGTACCTTTTAGGTAAATCATGGAGTAAAATATACTAAACAGGTTTACTAAAAAATACTAAACAAAATCCTTAAATTATACAAAACAGAATGAGTGAATATTGCATGACTGGTATTGTATAGTTTACAAAAGCTATGAGTCAGTAATACTAAACCAGTTTTGTAAAAGTTTAACCATTTGTGTTTAGTTAAATTAACAAAAAAGTGTGTAGGACCCATTTTTACACGTTGCTTTTGTAAAAAATACTGAGAATTTAGTAAATTTAACTATTATATTTTTTCAGTGCAGTCTTCAGCTTGATTCAACCATAATAATAATAATATTAATAATAAATAAATAAAAAATGATGGACAATTCACACAGCATTATCTAACCATGCATCTATGGATCGCCTGCAGCCTTTAGTACCTGGCTGGAGGGCATCCTACACTACGTTTGTCAAGTCGCGAATGGTTGACGTTTACAGTGAAGGATAAATCAGTTGTTATAATTTTCTTCCAACACAAACAAGGTTCGTAGTTAACCCGCTTACATTCATAATGAGTTGTTATAATGTTATCCTTCAATACATAATATCTTGAGTATTTTTTTTTTTAAACAAATAAGCTAGCGGATTGTCTTTACTAATATTATTGTTTGTTCGTTTGTATTGAATAGGCTCCGATACAACTGGACAGATTGAAAAAACATAATAAAAAGCTTAGGTACTTTTCAGGGAGTGACAAAGGCTACATAGCCTTTGTCACTGATAAAATATTATTTTATTCCGGGATTCCCACGGGAACGGGAACTACGCGGGCGAAACCGCGAGCCGGTGCTAGTTCATTTTATTTTGGCTAGTTTTTATTGTTACCAAACTGCGATCCCCAATCCGCATGCCCAGCGTGGGGATTTTAGGCACTACCCCCCATGAGTTAAACGCCAATAAGGCGTTTATCAGGAGGAGGCTTGCGTCCAGCAGTGGACCGGTACAGGCTGTGAGGGTCAACTGGGCCCAGTCTTCATACAAAAGTGCGCATGGTCTTTAGGGACAACTTCCGTCGAATATAATGAGTTTTTGCCTTTCATCACTTTAACTGAGTTTAGGAGCGTCGATAGTCAGCAAGATGAAAGCACCGGAGCAACGGAGTCAAAGCAACAGTTTTTAATTAAAAAGATGGCTCGAGTTAATTCTACGAAGAGCAAAATAAAAATGCAAAGCGCTGAACCTTTCTATTGTCTCAAAAGAAACAATTCACATTTTAAGATATTAACAATTTATAAAGATAATTCTTACAAATGTTTCCTGATGATCTGATTGCAGAAATAAACTAGAAGCCCCTTATTCATAACTAGCTGCGTCCTGCGGCCTCGCACGCGTTTTTCTAATGGAAACGCTAGTGGACAAAAAATTGAAGTGAATTAGAGTCAATTGCACCTTATTTCTTGTTTGATTGTAAGTCTAAAGAAATAAACGATTTGACTCTGACTCTGTTTAAAGAAGAAAAACGAGACCCAGTTCTCACGGGAAATTATTTATGGGATAAAAAGTAGCCGATGTTTGATTCCAGGATTAACATTACCCGTATGAAAAATTTCAGTCCAATCCGTTTAGTAGTTTTGGCGTAAGAGGTAACAATCATCCATTCATCCATTCATACAAACTTTCGCATTTATAATATTAGTGTGATAGTCTGCTAACTTAGCACACTGCTAAATCTCGCTCTATCTTCTTCTATTGACATAAGTCAGACTGAGAAATAATACTAAACCTAGCAGCTGTTTTATATTAGCAGACCATTATGAATAAAGGGGTTAGTATCTAAGAATTGGATTGTTTTGATAATGCTAAAATTAATTTTATTTTGGACCTTTGTTTAAACTATTTCAGACAAACATAATTAAAAGTGGGTATGCCGCTGTGCCCCTGTCCATTAGCACAAAAAGGTAGGTACCGTTTTTAGGGTTCCGTACCCAGAGGGTAAAACGGGACCCTATTACTAAACCTCTGATATAATAGACCTGCCAAATTGGGAAAAGGAATCGGAAGACCGTGATCGGTGGCGCAAAATAGTAGCGGAAGGAGTTGTTGCTCATGACAAAGCGTGGTACCAAAAGCTGAATGACAAGCGATTACTGAGGCACCAACGGGCTGTAGCGGCTGCCGCAGACCCACCATTATCTACCGGGGTACACGGATGCCAATACTGCGGCCGCATCTGTCGTTCCCGTATAGGCCTTACAAGTCATCTACGTAAGTGCCAAAAATCGAACACTACATAAACCATCCTTCGTGGATGTAAAGGCCATTGATGATGATGATGATAACAACAGATAATAAAAGTTAAATAATTTTATTAATTAAGGGGGGGGCAACGTCCTTGTCTTGAGAACGTTGGGCGCGGTCAGTACTTGGATGGGTGACCGCGTCACGTTGACTTCTTGTTTATTTTACGAGGCTGTCCTCGTATTTATTGTATTTATTGATTTTTATATAATTAAATGATTATTTATCGGGTATTTATCGCATACCTTTGTTTTTATTTCCCCTACCTGAAGACAAATTGAGGGTAGTCGTGGATACTGCCGTCAATTCTCGGCTGTACCTCCAATTACATTCAGTCGCCCCGTGACCACGATCGCTGTAATGCGGTAGAAACGTAGGGGAAATAAAAACAAAGGTACGCGATAAATATCCGATAAATAATCATTTAATTATGTTAACAAATCGCGAAAGTTTAAAATTGTTGCTTGTTGACGTTTATCTAATTGGTAATGCCCATAGTCACCAAGCTGGGCATGCGGGTTGGGATCGCAGTTCAATAGTAGAATTTTTCTTCAGGGGGCACTGCCCGCCCCCGAAGGATATCCTTTAGTCGCCTCTTACGACACCTACGGGAAGAGATGGGGTGGTGCAAATTCCAAACCAGCACTACACAGCTAGATAATGCTGTGTGAATTATCCAACATTATTTATTTATTAATCTTTAGTCTGGCTCGAGTCGCATCAAATGTGCAAAGTACCATAAGTCCAGCATATTGTAATTTGCACATTAAAGCCAAACTTAACGAATTATATATATATATTAACGTACGTATTCTCTGTCGGATGTATTATGGTTTAAGAAACTTTATTCTCATAAGAACTATAAATTCACTTAAAATGAGAACTTAAGGCTAGTTATTGCTATTTATGTTTATTAAATTTGGATGACGAGCGTGCTACATACACTAAAGGTATAAAAATAGTACGTCACTGTGTCTAAATTAGTACTCGTTACATTACATGTGTTACTTTAGAGTAATCATAAAATATAGCTTTAAGAATTAGCATTCAGTGGCAGTGGCAGTGGACCGGCCATAGCTCGCGAAGAACTGACAACCCAGTTCTTGAGTGAAGACCGCGACTTCTTCTTAGCTAAGGCTATGAGTGGAAAGGAAAAGGTAGTTCGCTCCTTGTTTACAACGGTTGCTTTATTTTTACGCTCCGCGGTTTTTTACACTTAAAATTCAGAAAATCTAAAAAAAAATCGTATTAAAATAAATCCCATGAAAAAACCTTTCTTACAATAATAAATAAAATGTAAACCAAATATCGTGAGATGAAATACGAGCAAAAACATTTCGGATCCCAGAGAAGAAAAATGAGAAGATAGAAAAACTTGAAGAGGAAAAAAATTCGCTACAAACAGAACTGAAAGAATGGCAACAAAGATTAAATACAAGACAAGAATTAGATACAAAAAAGACAATAGTAATATATGGACTAAACGAATACAATAATGAGACGGAACATGACATTGAAAGAAGACTTACCCATTTATTTATAGATACATTGAATGTAGATATTAGCGGCTATGTAGAAAAAGTAGACAGAATGGGCAAATACGGCTATCGACGACCAGTTAAGGTGGAACTACTAAGTAAGAGAATCACTAGATACATAATAAACAACTCAAGACAAGTAAAATCGACTGGTTATCTTCGTCTCGGAATACCTGAATCGGGCGGCCCTACAAGAAAGAGGGAATAAAAATCAAAACACCACACGACGAAGCGGGATTCATGCGCCTAGACCCTCGACTACAACTAATGTACAACAAAACCATAGCATCCCACAAAGTAGCTCCCCAACTACACGCAGCAAAGTACATATGAATCTACACAAAAAAGAAGAAATAGCGACCGTCAACTCCAACAAGGCAACCCACAGCAAATTGGCGGTCCTTTTCGTCTCCTACGAAAAGTACCGCCAAACCATTAAGGAAAGTAAAAATATTAGAGTTTATTCTAAAACATGCAAAGCCTTTACAATAAATCGCACGTACTAGAAGCATTTTTAGACAGTGAATCAATCAAATACAGTATAAACTGTATCTCAGAAACTTGGTTCACAGAAGTAAAATGTAACCTAGCTTTCGTTATAAATAATATCCACCAGGGAGCCAACAGCAGCGTCCCTTGATGAACAAGTCTACCATCGAACTGCTACCTCCAACCCACATGCACTGTGTGGGGATGAGGGGCATTACCCCCTCAGGAGACAAATGCTAATAAGTCGCTTATCAGGGGAAGGCCTGCGTCCAGCAGTGGGCCAATACAGGCTGTTGAGGTTGAGGTTGAGGTGATAAGACTTTTATTAGGGAAACAATCGCGGGCCGCACGCGGGTCGGCCGCGGGCCGCACGCGGGATGGCCGCGGGCCGCATGACCGACCGCTGTTAGAGATGTAGGTACTACCCGAATTTCAGCCTCGACAATCGCCGGCCAGTCTCAATGGACACTACCCAGTGTACAGGACATTTATAGTGCACAAGTGTTGTGCGCAAACACAGGTGCACTATATTTAAAAAAAAATCGTGAACAGTTTTAATAATTTCTTCGCATTAGTATCATCATATCACTCACAGTCACAAAGCAATTTTTATGTTCCTACACAGTCGGAAAAAAGCATGTTCCTAGACCCCGTGACGCCAAAAGAAATAAATATAATAATTCGAGGCTTAAAAAATAAGCTAAGCTGCGGAATAGACGAAATACCTCCAAAGCTTATTAAATCATGCATTGACGAACTAACATTGCCCTATTTCTTACTTACAGACCAATCATTCACAGAAGGTGTTTTTCCTGACTTGCTAAAAATATCCCTAATAAAACCTATTCACAAGAACAACTCAACAACCGATCCAAATAACTACCGGCCCATATCACTACTGCCCACTTCATCAAAAATATTCGAGAAAGTAATGTGTAATCGAGTTTATTGTTATTGTGAAAAATTTTATGTATTTGACGAAGCACAATGCGGATTTAGAAAAAAATCACTCGACTACCTCAGCGGTTTATAAATATGTAGAAAAAGTTTTAGGTATCCTTGACAATAAACAATACGCAATAGGTCTATTACTAGATATGTCTAAAGCCTACGACAAAGTACAGTTCGACTTGTTGTTACGGAAACTGTATTCAATAGTATAAGAGGAACGGTTCACGAATGGTTTAAGTCTTACCTAAACAATCGGCTACAATACGTAGAAATAGAACATTTAGACTCTAACTCAGGAACTATTCGGAATATAAGATCCAAGGCACATCACGTCACAAGCTCGATCCCACAGGGCAGTCCTAGGATGTTTGTCATTTTTGATTTTTATAAACGACCTGCCCAAACACATAAAAACACCATGTGATTTATTCGCGGACGATATTTCTTTGATATTTCCATGCACTAGTAGCGAAAACGTAAATGATACCACGCGACACGCTCTCACAGAAGTAGTTAATTGGACGGCGGACAACGGCTTACTAATCAATTACAAAATACAAAATACAAAAATTACGAAGAAACAAAAGTTATGGAATTTAGACCCTTCAAAAAAAATCGCTTAATATTAAATTTAAGTTAAAACAACACTTTTTTGGAATGCGTAAACAGTTTTTCACTACTCGGCATCACGATAGACACCCACTTAAACTTCAAAGAACATGTTAAAAAATCAAATCAAAATGATCTAGTTTCACGTACGCGTTACGAGAACTTATCACGACTACTGACCTTCCGACAGCGCTAAATGCTTACTATGACATACGCACAGCCACTTGTCACGAAGTGTGCTTCTGTGGGGCAATAGCACAGATGTACAAGACCTGTTTATTGTGCAGAAGAAATGTGTGCGTATCGCGTATCCTAGCAAATATAAAAAGAACGGACAGTTGCAAACCTTTTTTCAATATGTTTAAAATTTTGACCTTGCCATCAATTTATATATTAGATCTATCTAAGTTTGTTAGAAAATACCCAACGTTCTACAAAACACTCGAAGAACTTCCCAGAAAATACCCACTTAGACCTGGCAGAAATAAAATCATACAACCTTCATCAAACCTGTGTATGCACAGTACCGGCCCTTATAAAATGTCTATAAAAATCTATAACAAGTTACCAAAAATATTAAAAGACATCCAATCCAATTCCCTATTCACAAATAAATTAAAACAATTTTTAATTGACAAATGTTTTTATGACATAAATGAATTTTTAAATGACAAACTAGATAAACTGACATGATAAAGATGACTAAAATTTATTTGAGTAGGTACCTATTGACATTATTTAAGTTTTTTATTTTAACTAAACTTGCGTACCTACATACCTATTACCTAACCATAATTCTTAATTATACGTGTCGTCTTACTGTACCTACCAACATTAAAATCGTTTATTTTAGTAAGTAGACAAGTAGGTACTGCTCTTAGTACCTACATAATATTACCAAAAACAACCTCGGTCTGCCTTCCACTTGTTGATACGCACATTGTGATACTTAGCTATATATAATAATTACCAGCCTACCAATGTGATGACAACAATAAATATATTGAGTATTTAGTAACAATTTCTAAGATTCGAAGAGAAAAATTCGAAACAGATCTATTTAATACCCATAACACAAGCTCTGCTTAGCTAGATAATGCTGTGTGAATTGTCCAGCATTCTAATTCTAATAAATTCTAATTCTAATAGATCACGTCATCACGTGATATGTATCTAAGGCATAGGTAGGTTAGGTATGTCGTGGGTCGTGGTCTTACGAATACATTTTTGGACTTTACTATTGCTTTCGACAGCGATTGTTACATTGATTAGGACCTCTTCTCTTGGTCATGCTATACAAAAACTATCACCTGCAGATATGATCTTTTTGTCATAAAGCCGCAAATTATGTATCTTTATCTCGAATATATTATAGTCAAGATAAAGAGATTTATTTGGACAATATTTATTGAAGAAAGGATCTCAAATCAGATTTTATCATTCATAACGTTAAACACAGGAAGTTTTATGTGTACAATTAATGGTATCTAATAAAAGTTACTTATTAGCATCTGTAATAATTTTATTTTGCAAAGCTTAAGAAGAGATACGAATTTGCGCTTTTTGGCCACAATTCTCTATTTTTGCATCTCAAAAATAGAGAATTGTGGCATCCTAAACTATATAAGATAAAACTATTACGGAGGTATATAAAATAGCTTATAATAAATACCACAAACTGTACGATAGATTTTCAAAATTTCCTATGTTAAACGTTATAATATTATAAAATAGGTGGCGCAAATATAATGACAACTGTTATAGTTTTAATCCTTATAAAGTTTCGGAAGAGATGCGAAAATAGAGTTTAGTGGCCAAAAAGCGCAACTTCATATCTCTGCCTAAGCTTTACAAAATGAAACTATTACAGAGGCATTAATTAATAACTTAGAATAGATACCAAAAACTGTACGATGGATTTTTAAAACTTCCTAAAATAGGTGGCGCTGTCATGTTGGGTTGGGTGTGTTCCGGGTGGTACAGTTTGTGGTATCTATTATATGCTATTTTTAATACCTCCGTAATAGTTTTATCTTATATAGTTTAGGAAGAGATGCAAAAATATAGTATTGTGGCCAAAAAGCGCAAATTCGTATCTTTATAACTATTACAGATGCTAATAAATAACTTTTATTAGATACCATTAACTGTACGATGGATTTTTAAAACTTCCTAAAATAGGTGGCGCTGTCATATTGGGTCGGGTATGCTCCTTAATTTGGTGCCCTAGTTGATGCCGCAGGAGTTCGGTAACCGCAGCCATCGTGAGGATCGCCCACACATGTCGCTCCTGTAAGCCACTCGTTACTGATTTAATCCCAGAAGCCCCACTAATCGGGACTTATGAACAAGCTCGCTTACTGCTATCGGATAACTACTGTTTTAAAACAATAGTTATTAACTTAACTTTTGATGTTTGACTTGTTATTTGTAACAAGTCAAACATAATTATGTGATCAATTCCTACTTTTCAAAAATATGAATTTATTTCTTCTAATTAATATAGTCAGTAAAAAAGGCCAAGTGGACCAAAATTAGGATGCTAAATGAATTAATATTTTTGAAAAGAAGGAAAGAATCAGATTTTTTAAATGCAAAATTTGTTTATTTACATTATTTAATAAGGTTAGCCAGCAGTATACGTATTTATCGCCTATATAAGTAATAGCAGTCGTATTTTAATACGTAATACCTGTGTTATGTTGACATTCTTTAAAACTAGAACCTAAAAATATTCAAAATTGAGTTCAAAAATGGACGAGAAATGAATTTAATGGTGTACCAGAGCTGTCTGTGGAGTTTTTATGACCACTATTAGAATTAGCGTCGTAAAATTTATCGCTAATATTCCTCAGGTTTTGTAAACCGTTTGTTTACAAAAATTATATCTAGGTTTCTCGAACTGAGTAACTATGACTTCAACATATACTAAATCATTTTCTTTACAAGAACACACATTTTCCCTTTAAGGAAAATCCTTAAGGGTGAAAACTGGAATTCATTGTTCAGTCCATGTTCCCCGTAGGGTTTCAGTGTGGAAACTGAAAAAACCCATTTTCACACAAAACGCTATCGTTACAAAATAGCTCTGGGTGCCATTAGGTAGATATCTTTCTACTGTGCTTCTGTATCAGCCTCTGTCTTGTTTTTGGTCAGAACAGCTTACAACAGACCTTAGTAGATATTACAACGTTCATTAAGGTGCCGCCGTAGGAACATTTGCATCGCGCGGGCTTGGGCGTGTCAATCTAGGGCTCCAGAGGCTTAGGGGCTCCGGACACCGTCTTTTGGAGCGCCAGGGTAGCGGTAATCAGCTGGGACAGTGTAGTTTTAAGAAGGTATATACCCTTATAGAGGATTTTCCAGTTTTTCCCCTTGACAAATCCACCGTAAAGGGGAATACTGGAATGAAGTCCGGTTTTACCCGCTTTGTTTTTCAGACGGGATAACTGTTTTTTTTTGTCATTTTCCCCTTCACGATTTTTTGCGTTCCAGTTTACATTAAATATTTTTATAAATCGGTCCAGAAGTTTTCGACCCTATTCAATACAAACAAACAAACAATCAAATCTTTCCTCTTAATAATATTCGTATAAATGTATTACATGAGTCTTGTATTTGAACAGATTTTGACACTAGACTTTTGTGAGCTAGCTACCTTCAGGTATCCAGTAACCCTGAGGTCAGATCGGCATTAGCGAGTTGATTCAAATGACGTAATGCTGGCGTTTCGCCGACGGCGGGTCTAAGACCTTGAGCTGGGCTGCGGACCCCGCTCTGGTGGAGGCGCCTGACTTCGTTCACACATTCCTGGTCATCTTCACTATTTACAACTGTACAAAGTTTGATGTGAGAGATCAGGGACAGAGAGATATACCTAATGTTTTTACACAACAAACCCATCCCCATCCCCCTTCCACTCCAAGCAGACGCACAGCGCAATACCATCCATACTTAGTGAATGTACCCTCCACTCGCACTAAGCGGTTTTCCTCTACCTTTATTATTCGCACCGCAAAAGAATGGAACTCAGTTCCGTCGATATAGCACCGAATGAGCGATATGTACATTATTATAATATATACCTCTGGCTACAATTAGCACACTGCTACCCTCTGCCACCAACCTCGCAGACATCAGACAGCAATTCTTAAATAATTGCATTGAGAGCGCGAGGGTGCGTGCGGTAATTTCCAGATTGAATTGTTCGTTTGTTTGTTGTGAGCGACAATCGACGAATAACGGAAATTGAGTAATAGGACGCGCATTTTGTTTGTACTGGAATACGACGAGTTGGAACTTGGGACATTTTACTCTTGTTCATATAATTATAAATAAAGTGGAAAATTCACACTGCGTGTGTGAATTGTCCAATATTATTTGTTTAATATTGCGAAGGTTTTAAAACATACCTAATTAATTTAAAGAAAAAAAACTAAAAACCGACTTCAATTTTTATAGGTTTTTCATGGATTTTCATGTATCCCATTGAAAGAGCAGAACCAAATTAAAATGGGACCACAAAGGAAGCACTAGCTTTCATATAAAAAGAAGAATCATGAAAATCGGAATACGAAGTCAAAATTTCTGAGGTAACAAATATAAAAAAAATACAGTCGAATTGAGAGCCTCCTCCTTTTTTGCAGTAGGTTAAAAAAAAAGCCAAAACCGAAATGTATTTTTTATATTAATTACCTACCTATCCCTTCTAGTTTTGCCTTGTTAAAACATATAAATTTATAAATATTTGATACTTGATCCTCTAAATTTTGCCATTATCGATGAATAAATTATTTTCCAGTGTCATATAGGGTGCACGTACTATTGACCTAAGCTTACAATAAGACGTAAGCTGTTAAAATGTGAGGTAAATAAATATTATAAACAATTTAGTAAATCACGACAGTGACAGTCAGCAGGGGTATTTTAATTCCTTAGATTTGTTTCCGAAGCGAAAACGTCATTATTCGAATTTGAATATATTCCGACGGAATTTTAAAACGTTATTTTGATTTGCCAAAGTATCCGATACCGAATCCGACGGCCTTCCCGACGAATTTAAGGCGCATACGTGAGCCAATATGACAGCGCCACCTATTTTATCATTATTATTTATTACGTTTATCATAGGAAATTTTCAAAATCCATCGTACATTTTGTCGTATCTATTATAAGCAATTTTTAATAGATACGACAACATTTTTACCTCTGTAATAGTTTTATCTTATAGCTTAGGAAGAGATGCGAAAAAAAAGTTTGGTGGCCAAAAAGCGCAACTTTGTATCTCTGCCTAAGTTTTATGAGATGAAACTATTACAGAGGCACTAAATAACTTACTTATAATAGATACCACAAACTGTACGATGGATTTTTAAAACAACCCGTGTTTAACGTAATACTAAGATAAAATAGGTGGGGTCGCGACTTTCACAGGTGTATGCGCCTTCAATACTGCTTTAATCTTTCAATCTGCTGGTTCAATGTTCTTAGATTTCTAGAGTTCTTAGTTCCCGTGGTCGCCGCGCAGTCTTTGTCCGGGCGACGACGACGACGCGACGCGTCGGCAGAAAGGAAATGAAAAATTCCGAGAGTGAGTTGTTTATATTAACTGCGAATAAAGGCGCCATTTGTCGCGCAAGGAGCCATTCGTCAAGGACGAACAAGGACGTAAGCATAGACAGAAGATTGTCCTAGATCACTGGAAAACGTTAGTACCCTATCTAATTTAAAATATAAATAGTTTGATGTGCCCTTTCTGTAGTGAGACCGCGCCCTACTTGTCGCCAAATGAAGTGAGTGAGCTCACTTATTTGGAGTCAGTGAATTGTGTGTGTTTGTGGTGTGCTTGTTTACATAATGTTCGCGCTATGTGATTGCGCAATAAATGGCAATAATAACAGTTGTGTCTATGGACAGTTAGAGTTTATAGACAATAATAACAGTTGGGTTTCGACGACCTTCGTGACACGTTAGGCGAAGGTCCGCCTGCGATGCAGGAGGTTGCGGGTTTGATTCCCGCCTCGGGACAAATATGTGTACGATCTGCAGATATTTGTTCAGGGCGTTCTGAATGAGTATAAAAAAATCTATCTATGTAGTGTATTGAGACAAATTGACACCATTGATGTTAATGCCGCAGTTATCCCATTTTAGGGTTTTTACGACGTCTTCGAGTGCTGCTGTAAATAGCTTTGGTGAAATGGTATCTCCTTGTCTCACTCCTCGCTGGATTGGAACGGGATTGGTTAAATCGTGAACTCGTACCTGCAGAGTCGCTGAGCTGTAGAGCTCCCGGAGCACATCCACGTAACGGGAATCGATGTAGCAGCGATGAAGAGCGTGGAACACGGCCCAATGTTCGATACTGTCGAAGGCCTTCTCATAATCGACGAAGGCCATGACAAGGGGCTGGTTAAATTCGTGACACTTCTCCATCAGCTGGTTCACCGTGTGGATATGGTCGGTAGTTGAGAATCCGCTCCGGAAGCCAGCCTGTTCTTTGGGTTCTTAGATTCGCAGATGATCTCGTACTTTTCGCAGAAAGTTTTGATGATCTCCAAAAAATGCTTGAACAACTTTATAATGCTTCTTTGAAAGTTGGCTTAAGAATGAATATGTCCAAGACGAAGGTTATGGCGAACCTCTCCAGCCCCTCAAATTTCAACATCACGGTGGGAAATGAGGTACTGGAGAGAGTCGATCAATACGTCTATCTTGGACATGTTGTGTCCTTCGGCAAAGAACACCAGCCTAAGGAGATCTCAAAAAGAATCCAGCTAGGATGGGCTGCATTTGGCAAGCTAGATGACATCTTAAAATCAGAGAAGGTTCCACAATGTTTGAAGACCCGCTTATTTAATCAATGTGTACTGCCCACCATGACCTACGGTGCCGAGACGTGGACGCTCACACAGGAGACTGTATACCGTCTGAGAGTTGCACAAAGAGCTATGGAACGCGCCATGCTCGGCATTCACCTTACAGACCGAGTCCCGAACACCAAGATCCGACAAAGAACAAAGGTCCAGGATGTTGGCACTCGAGTCATGGAGCTTAAATGGAGTTGGGCTGGACACATTGCAAGGCGAGGTGATGATAGGTGGAGCAAAACAACAACTGACTGGTGGCCAATAATGGGCAAAAGAAACGTAGGACGTCCAGTTGCAAGGTGGGTCGACGACATAGTACGTGTCGGGGGACGTCAATGGAGGCGGTTAGCACAGGACCGTGGTGGATGGTGGATGGCACTAACTTCGGGAGGCCTATACCCAGCAGTGGGTAAAATCCGGCTGTGGATGATGATGTAGTGTATTGTATTATGTATGTATATCAGTTATCTAGTACTCATAAGACAAGCTTAGTGCTACAAAATGCTAAGTTAATTGTCCAACATTATTATAATTATATAAATTATAGTATTACGTGTCAGTGGACATTTCCCCATCATGAAAACGTTAAATAATTATCTGATAAAATTTGCTCATTTATTCATGTTTCCTTCAAGGGATTTCCCCTTAACCAGTTCGTACTCAATTAAATATGACTTCCGCTTATCTGAGCTTTGATTGATCACTTTAACAACGTTGTGGAAGCATCTTCACTGTGGTGACAGCATCGGAATATATACATAAATAAATAATAAATAATGTTGGACAATTCACACGCCATTATCTAGCCCGAAGCTAAGCAGAGCTTGTGTTATTATGTAGTTACTGGATAACTGATATAAATTAAATTATAAGATATTTTTTATTATTAGGTATATATACATAGAAAACATCCAGAACATCTAGAAGTCGTCAGATCACAATGTTTAGACATATAATGTGATGACCTCTGACCACTGTGGCGTGTTGGTCGAGGGTCTACTTGAGACATAGACAGTAGCAGGTTGCAAATGTTTTGTCTCATTTTTTCCATACAATTTGGTATCGTGCGGACAGGAGCTACGCATATCTCATAAAAGAAGACGACACGATTATGTCTCGTTACGTTACTAATGGCAAATAGACCCGTCTATTAAGATTATGGTATGTGCAAAGAATTTTTTAATTTTTTCAATCGATTATTTAGGTTAATACAAAACCGAAAAAAATATAACAACCATGTAATTTAAAATTATTGAGGTAAAAAACAAAAAGTAAAACTGCGAGTTTCGGGTGATAAAAACGCTGCCATGTTGGCCTTTGCATTCTGTGACGTCACGTAAACTCACCTTTGTGAAATCAAAGCTTCATGACAATACATAAATGTACAAGTGTGACGTCACGGTTCGGCTGCTAATAGCGTTGCGGCTAGAAATTTTGCTATTGAGATTTAAAATACCTACTTTACAATGATTTAATTGTACAATTATAACATCAAAAACAAAATACAAAAATATTTAATATTTTTATATACAGATAATATTTATATCAATAGAGAATACGTTAAAAAATATATTACTTTATTTAAGCTAAAGACATAATACTTTTGAAGTTAGTTAGTTATTTCTAACCTTATTACTTACTAACATATTTTGTCATAAAAAGGACAATTGGACTGTATTCCAATTTTCTTTATTACTGACACCTAGACTACAATTAAACTTAAGACGAATGTGAGTACCGAGACAAAACTTACAAGGTTTTACGGTACAAATATAATGTATACTGTGATTGTTAATGTAATGAATAAATCTAAAAAAAAAAGTGACATGCATTATACTCTGTTTGGTAAAGATTTGGTTTGGATTTTCGTTTTTAATAGTAGACCCACTGACCGAACTGGCAACTTCCTTCTATTGACGGGTCACTACGCTGCAAAGGTCGTCTAAATCAAACTCAACCCCACACTGCCCATACCCCCCCCCCCCCCCCCCGCCCCGAGGGGGCGACCTATTAAATCAAACCTTCGAATTAAAAACAAAAGGTATTAACCCTCCATTGAATTCGGATAATAAATTAAAAACAAAATGTTTTTTTATTTTATTTCGCGCGGACAGCCGTAGCCGCGGTAAATGTGGAAGCGGCCATGTTTTTTCAATTAAATTGGGTTTCGGTATAAAATATCTTGGGGGTTTTTAAACGAACACTTAATTTTTCAATCAATCAAATCAATACTTTTATTTGCTGAAATGTAGGTAACTACATGTGGTCTTATATAAATAGTCAGTTCAACTACATTCTGCCACAAAGTGCGTGCAAATTTCACAAAGGTAGGTAAAATGAATATTAAAAAAGGTTTCACATATTTAACACAGACTCACACAATTTTACCCGACTATCAACAGAGGAGGGTTATGATGTTTGTACTCTATGTTTGTAAATATGTATTACTAGCTGCGCCCCCAAGCTTCGCACGCCTATCCCACAGGAACTGATTTATGAGATTAACAGTAGCCTATGTGTTATCCCAGGCCTAGAACTACCTGTATGCAAAATTTCAGCCCGATCCGTTCAGTAGTTTTTGCGTGAAAGAGCAACAAACATACATACATACGCAGGCCTCTCCATGATCAGCGCCTTGTTGGCGTTGAGTTCATGGCGGGTAATGCCCATATTCCCCAGTGCTGAGTAACGCAGTTCGGTGGTATAATTGTTTTGCAGGGGCGCTGTAGCCCGCCCCCCGGTGGGTATCCCTTAGTCGCCTCTTACGACACCCACAGGAAGAGTTAGGTTGGTGCAAATTCTAAGCCAGCACCACAAAGCTGAAAAATGCAATTTTATTAAATATACATTTCTATTAAAAATTATAATGTATTTAATGTCTAGGAATATTATGCATGTAATTTAATATTGTTAAATTCTCGATATTCATTAAATTTAATTCAACAAAATTTTAACTTTATGTACAAAAATAATTTATAGCGATCCCCAACCCGCATGCCCAGCGTGGGGATTATGGGCATTACCCTCCATGAGATAAACGCCAGTGGGGCGCTTATCAGGGGGAGGCCTGTGTCCAGCAGTAGACCAATACAGGCTGTTGAGGTTGAGGTACACACATTTTCCCCGAGGTGGGAATCGAACCCGCAACCTCTTGCGTCACAGGCGTACCCTCGCCTGCGCCACCGATGTCGTCCAGCATCGCAATGTCCATCTAACTAAACTATCTAAACTAATATTATAAAGAGGAAAGATTTGTTTGTTTGTTTGTTTGTTTGCATTGAATAGGCTCCGAAACTACTGAACCGATTTGAAAAATTCTTGCACTGTTGGGAAGCTACACTATTCCCGGGTGACATAGGCTATATTATATTTTCAAAAAAATAAGGGATCCTTACGATAACTCCAATAATGTAACCCAAGGTGTAAAAAAATGTTCTGAAATATTCTTTACATCGCGTGCGCTGCGAAAACTATTGATGATAGAATAAAATAATGTACTACAACTTTGCAGAACACATCATTATTTACAAAAAGTGTCGCGACAGCATATGTCTAACTATTATAGTTATGCCACAATAAGTGTTTTTTTATTTTAAAATTTTAATTGAAATGCCGCCGCTAGAAAAGGTTCTTTATTTGTATCTTGGTATTAATCCTTATCAAAATAATCTATATTATATTCAAGACTGTTTCAATAGCTTTATAAAACTTTTTGAATTATTCAATTCGGACATTCCATTCGAAAGATATCACAAGTTTACAAAAGTAAGTACCTATTAGAAAAAGTTGCGTGGTAGCCGCTCACACTGCTCGACTAGCTAGGCAGCACCTTAAACATTATATATTATACACTAACACCTTCATGGCCCAAGACGCAGGTGCCAGTCTCTAGCTTCGTGTAGCTGCAGCGCGCCCCTGCGGGTCGCACCGCAGAGCTGAGCAGTGAATGCGTTATACATTATACATTATACACTAACACCTTCATGGCCCAAGACGCAGGTGCCAGTCTCTAGCTTCGTGTAGCTGCAGCGCGCCCCTGCGGGTCGCACCGCAGAGCTGAGCAGTGAATGCGTTATACATTATACATTATACACTAACACCTTCATGGCCCAAGACGCAGGTGCCAGTCTCTCTCTAGCTTCGTGTAGCTGCAGCGCGCCCCTGCGGGTCGCACCGCAGAGCTGAGCAGTGAATGCGTTATACATTATACATTATACACTAACACCTTCATGGCCCAAGACGCAGGTGCCAGTCTCTAGCTTCGTGTAGCTGCAGCGCGCCCCTGCGGGTCGCACCGCAGAGCTGAGCAGTGAATGCGTTATACATTATACATTATACACTAACACCTTCATGGCCCAAGACGCAGGTGCCAGTCTCTAGCTTCGTGTAGCTGCAGCGCGCCCCTGCGGGTCGCACCGCAGAGCTGGGCAGTGAATGCGTTATACATTATACACTAACACCTTCATGGCCCAAGACGCAGGTGCAAGTCTCTAGCTTCGTGTAGCTGCGGCGCGCCCCTGCGGGTCGTACCGCAGAGCTGGGCAGTGAATGCGTTATACACTAAACATTATACACTAACACCTTCATGGCCCAAGACGCAGGTGCCAGTCTCTAGCTTCGTGTAGCTGCGGCGCGCCCCTGCGGGTCGTACCGCAGAGCTGGGCAGTGAATGCGTTATACACTAAACATTATACACTAACACCTTCATGGCCCAAGACGCAGGTGCCAGTCTCTAGCTTCGTGTAGCTGCGGCGCGCCCCTGCGGGTCGTACCGCAGAGCTGGGCAGTGAATGCGTTATACACTAAACATTATACACTAACACCTTCATGGCCCAAGACGCAGGTGCCAGTCTCTAGCTTCGTGTAGCTGCGGCGCGCCCCTGCGGGTCGTACCGCAGAGCTGGGCAGTGAATGCGTTATACACTAAACATTATACACTAACACCTTCATGGCCCAAGACGCAGGTGCCAGTCTCTAGCTTCGTGTAGCTGCGGCGCGCCCCTGCGGGTCGTACCGCAGAGCTGGGCAGTGAATGCGTTATACATTATACATTATACACTAACACCTTCATGGCCCAAGACGCAGGTGCCAGTCTCTAGCTTCGTGTAGCTGCGGCGCGTCCCTGCGGGTCGTACCGCAGAGCTGGGCAGTGAATGCGTTATACACTAAACATTATACACTAACACCTTCATGGCCCAAGACGCAGGTGCCAGTCTCTAGCTTCGTGTAGCTGCGGCGCGCCCCTGCGGGTCGTACCGCAGAGCTGGGCAGTGAATGCGTTATACACTAAACATTATACACTAACACCTTCATGGCCCAAGACGCAGGTGCCAGTCTCTAGCTTCGTGTAGCTGCGGAGCGCCCCTGCGGGTCGCACCGCAGAGCTGGGCAGTGAATGCGTTATACACTAAACATTATACACTAACACCTTCATGGCCCAAGACGCAGGTGCCAGTCTCTAGCTTCGTGTAGCTGCAGCGCGCCCCTGCGGGTCGCACCGCAGAGCTGAGCAGTGAATGCGTTATACATTATACATTATACACTAACACCTTCATGGCCCAAGACGCAGGTGCCAGTCTCTAGCTTCGTGTAGCTGCAGCGCGCCCCTGCGGGTCGCACCGCAGAGCTGGGCAGTGAATGCGTTATACATTATACACTAACACCTTCATGGCCCAAGACGCAGGTGCAAGTCTCTAGCTTCGTGTAGCTGCGGCGCGCCCCTGCGGGTCGTACCGCAGAGCTGGGCAGTGAATGCGTTATACACTAAACATTATACACTAACACCTTCATGGCCCAAGACGCAGGTGCCAGTCTCTAGCTTCGTGTAGCTGCGGCGCGCCCCTGCGGGTCGTACCGCAGAGCTGGGCAGTGAATGCGTTATACACTAAACATTATACACTAACACCTTCATGGCCCAAGACGCAGGTGCCAGTCTCTAGCTTCGTGTAGCTGCGGCGCGCCCCTGCGGGTCGTACCGCAGAGCTGGGCAGTGAATGCGTTATACACTAAACATTATACACTAACACCTTCATGGCCCAAGACGCAGGTGCCAGTCTCTAGCTTCGTGTAGCTGCGGCGCGCCCCTGCGGGTCGTACCGCAGAGCTGGGCAGTGAATGCGTTATACATTATACATTATACACTAACACCTTCATGGCCCAAGACGCAGGTGCCAGTCTCTAGCTTCGTGTAGCTGCGGCGCGTCCCTGCGGGTCGTACCGCAGAGCTGGGCAGTGAATGCGTTATACACTAAACATTATACACTAACACCTTCATGGCCCAAGACGCAGGTGCCAGTCTCTAGCTTCGTGTAGCTGCGGCGCGCCCCTGCGGGTCGTACCGCAGAGCTGGGCAGTGAATGCGTTATACACTAAACATTATACACTAACACCTTCATGGCCCAAGACGCAGGTGCCAGTCTCTAGCTTCGTGTAGTGTGTCGTTTAGAGCTGGGCAGTGAATGCGTTATACATTATACATTATCCACTAAACACTAAGCAATGTACGCGTCACTGGGATAGTTAAATTATAAAGGGGAAAGATTTGATTGTTTGTATTGAATAGGCTCCGTAATTACTGGACCAATTTAAAAAAATCTTTAATCATTTAATAGCTTACTTTTCAGGGAGTGACATAGGCTATATTTGGACGCTAATACTCGAACCGGAACCAACCCACACTCATGTCAAAATTGAGTTAAGTACACAGAAAGCTTTCAAAATACACCTTATATCAACTCTGTAAAGATCACAGTGATCTGGCAATTTTGACTGAACAAAACATTTTGTCAACAAAGATACTAACCCACACATCAACAGTTGTACAAAAAATTAATAAGATCCATGCTTCATGGTAACCCGATAATCTAAAATAAATTCAAATTTTAATTCTTTTAAAAGGAACCAAACCACATGGTCCCTTGTGTAAATATTTTTTCATTACTTTTGTGGGTTGGTTCTTGTTTGCTTTATAGAAAAGGCTAAGTCTTAAATTTTTACAAAGATTCAAGTCACTTGGTTCCTTAAAATCTATGACATTTTAAGGATTCAAGTGAAAATCTTATAAATTTTAAGGAACCAAGTCAAAAATGTACCAGCAGATAAACGGTTGCTAACTTTGAAAAGTTTTAATCTCTGGGGTTGTTCGATGCGCAAAATATGTTTATAACAACTTTAATACGCGAAAAACCTTTGGCTCATCACTACACTACAGATTAAAAAAAACAAAGAAGCAAACGTGCGCACGTTATTTTTTCTGGGTTTAAAACTTTGTTAAAACATTCCAGACGTCGTCAAACAGAATAAACACATCGCTTTGCTGGATTCGATCGAGGGTGTAACATAAAAGATTTTCGTGATGGGAATGGCGGGCGTAACAAAGTACCTCTAGAAAGCGATATTTAATTCGGATTGCCATCAGCTTAACTAATTACAATAGAAATTAAATTGTCGCAGAAAGCTAATAATAGGCATTATAAAAGATTACAAAAAGTTACTGACATATACAGGGTGTTCGGTAGAAAAACGTTTGCCATATGAAAACTGGGGGTGAAATATGAGCTGGAACCAAATGCAATAGCTTGGCGGCTTATCTAAGCCTCAAAAGCCTCCTCAAAACCCATACACGTACATAGAATAAAATATGAAGACTTCTTGTCATCGTTGAATTTAGAAAAATATATGTATAGCGAATAGAAAGAAAACCACTGAAGGAGATGAAGTTTCATAGCCAAACACAAAAGAAATATTGCTAAAAATTAGTGATAATTACAATATATATAATGAGATCTGATCTCAATGAAGAGTATAAGGTAATATATAATACGAAAAAGGCCTCGTGAAAGTCCAGAAAGTCTGAAGGAAAAAATTATGGAGCCACTTTGGCCAAACGGAAAACCTGTCACTGAAGTGAAGCTAATCGACCTCAAAAGCAAAGCTACACTTGATTCTTGAAAACTCACACGACTTCTACGTGAGGCTTGTTGGAAATGAGGCCATAGCAGACGATCTGGAAGGTTTTTCAGGTCATCCTGATTTTGTAATAGAGAAAGATTAGGTTAAGAATCAACGTAAAAGACAAACATTATATCTTTTGTAGCATTTTTTGTGTTTTTTTTTATTAAAGTCTAGGTACATTTTCGATTTAAAATAAATTCATGAAAGAAATAGAAGCATTTATCTATTTTAATTACTATTATTCAAAATTATTTAATAAGTTCATAAGGAACCAACCCACACATGAGTGTGGGTTGGTTCCCTACAAAATTAGTTTTATCAAAAAAAAACTTGTTAATATTAATGTTTTTTAGTAAAATAATATTGATATAGGTAGAACTCAGTATGTTGTACAGTACTATAAACCAACTTTTTTAAAAATGGCAGTAAATTTTTTTCTTTGCACAATTTAGACAAAAATGCCTTTATCTCAAAACTGTCATTGTGTGGATTGGTTCCGGTTCGAGTATTAGCGTCCATTTTATCCCGGAATTTGCACGGGAACGGGAACTACGCGGGTGAAACCGCGAGGCGCTGCTTGTCTTTATTAAATTAAATGAAATATAAATGGAGTAAATGTAACGCTTAGAATCGCTGCAATGCAGTTATTTGTGCCTAAACCTAGTTTGATTTAACATCATTTATTATTCCATTGAATTTCGATCATCACTATCCAAATAGTTAGGAATCAAATGCTGTGCTAATTTTGATGAGACTCGCGTCAAACGATCGGTTGTTAACAATTAACGAATGCTAAACACGCTTCGCAAATATGTCGGGATTTAGGGTAACACACCCGGAAATGGGCCGCGTGGAGGATTACAATTTCAACCGAAATTTTAACCTATCCTGTCCACTTACGTACCACAGTAGTGAGTACGTGAAATGAGTAATTTTAAATATTTTGTAACTAAACAAAGAAAATTAAATTTAATCAATCGAAACATAATTAGAAATAGTATTTACAATGAAAATAATGGAGTTTACTACGATGAACTAAGACTGTGGCAAACAACGCGCCTCGTTGCATGTTACGCACAGATGACTGCCGGTGCTGTTGGCATGTGTAGTGCGTGGAGTGCTTGTAGTGCGTTTAGTGCGTGTAGTGCGTGTAGCGCGTGTAGTGCGGGTGAAGATGTGCTGACGCCCTCCCGGGAGCCTGTAGGATCTGGGTACTAACTAGTAGCACCCGAACTCAGAGAGGCCTCTGCCTCTCGAAGAGGAGAGGGGTTGTTGCCGTACCAGTGTCCCGTCGACGGCACCATGAGGAAGGATGGATGTGATGACGTGTGAGTGGGCTATGAAGCCATAAGGTTGTGTGATAATGAAAGGTGATGAATGGCATGGAGATACGCGGGACGCAAACTGCAGTACTCGTGCACAGGTGTGGGACACGCGGGACAGTGATGCGCGCGCTCGCCCTAGCTAAGTGTGCGCGGCAATGTGCCCGCGCGACTAGAATAAATGAGAAATGTATGATAGAACAAGTGTGAGTGAGAGATTGAGTATGTGTGCATGTGTAAATGTGAGACCCACACCTGGTAGTATGAGGGGAGAAATGCCTATTTGGGCACAGCAGTCGACATTCGCATGCGACTGTGTATGGACCCTGCCCTGCCCATTTGGGCAGTCGATATCGCATGTAACTGTTTGTGTCCTGTATGTGTCCCAACAGAGGGTAGGAAAGGTGACGGAAGAATGGAGTCGGTGAGTGTGTGGAATGGCGGGCTCGCCGGCTAAGTATGGGAGGAAGAGGGGACGCCAGTCGGATCGCGGAGGTTATATGTTCCCGTGGTTTGAAAATGGCGAAAGAGGGTAACCGGAGAGGTTTTAGAAGGACTACCAGACCTATTCAAATCTATTCGTGAATGAATTTAGCTCGCCGAAGAAAAAAAAGGTACACACATAAATAAAAATACAGGTAAATTCATAGGTAATGAACTGAACTGGCACCCTTCTACCTACATCTAAACCTAAACTTAGATATAAGTAGAAACGACGACAAAATGTTAGAGATTTCCTTTGTTCCAAAACTGTACAATTATGTACATTGATATATCATGACTAGACAAGTAAGGTGCTAATTCTACCTCCGACCCCATTGATTAATTAAAAAGGGAAGATGAGGTACTAGTTTCTCGAAAATGGCAGTCTCTTATTGTGTAAAATTGTGTGCTCCCACCTCAGTCACCGTCGGACCGGTGGCACGGGCGGTCGTGATGCGCGTGAAATATTGTTGTCTCGGTCTCACTTCGGTCTTAGATATTATGTCTTTCCGTCTTTGTTCTTCTTTGCATTGCACAGGACTGGAAATATAACTGTGAGCGTATGTGTTTGCGTGTAGTTGTAACACATGCCAATTTTTGAGTAAGCGCTGGGAGAACGTAACCTATCTTCCCTTTTTAATTAATCAATGTCCAACTCCGTATAATAAAACTAATCACTGTGATTTCCAGGATCACTGCGCGTCGCCAGGTGGCCGGTCGCGCGTGACTCTACCCCACAGTACAGTGCAGCCCATATTTAGTTGCGTGCTATTCGTTGCGTTATTTGAACGCCGTTATTTGCGGCGTTGGGTTGCAGGTGGACTAGGGAGGTCCACTCTTGCAATTATGCTGTTTCATATCGATGAGATGTTTATCGATACATGATAACGGAGTAGGGACTTAATTTGTCGTGTGTGTTGGCTTTGGATGACCTCTGTGGCGCGCTCGGTGGAGGTCCTCCTGCGGCGCAGGAGGTTGCGGGTTCGACTCCAGCCTCGGGAAAAATGTGTGTAAGATATGCAGATGTTTGTTCATGGCGTTCTGGATGTTTTGTATATATAGTAAAAAAGTATTTATCTTATTGTATTGCATTAAATATATTTATAGTACCCCTATCACAAGCTCTGCTTAGCTTGGGGCTAGATAATGTTGTGCTAATTGTCCAAAATTATTTATTTTGTCTCACGTGCGGACATAATTTGGGAATGTTAGTAAAAAATAGGGCTTGAAAGACAGACACAAAGTTAAGGTCTCTGACCACATGAATCGCGAGACCGTTTCTACAAGCTTACTACACCTCGGTCGATTAAGGTTAGCGATCAATTGCACACAAGTGGGACCGCGCGACCCGTTCGCAAATCAAACTACGAAAATGACATTTTACATGTTAAAATAATTTATGGGAGGTAAATATATATATATAGGTAAATACATAAATCGATAAACCTATGTTTGATCAGAGCATTTTATGATCATACCTATAAATAACAATTACAAATTAAAATGCTGGCCATGAACTTTGTTGATTTACTTAAAATATTGAAAACTTTTTTTTGTGCTAAACTCGAGACTAGACAACTACAACTACTGCGTCTATATTTTTCACTTGTTTTTATTTTATTTTTTATCAGAAAAAGACCTTCCTTTGACCGCAATCTCAGCTGATGGAAAGTGAAGATGCGGCCGACGGTGTATCACGAAGGTCTAGAAGATGGCTACTCCGGGCCACATTCCGAAACACAACAGAGTTGCTTCACGGACCACCTCGTCTGCCAGTTAGGAATATGCACATAAGCATAATTTTTGGAGACTTAGATTGTTTATTTTTATCGAAACATTCACTTGTAATTACATCGACATAACCACAACACTAGGACATTTCAATAATTAAACAGTGATAGGGGTTGCGGCCGCGTTGCCACACTCTAACACTACCTATACCTACCTAAATATAGATATTTAGGTAGGTATAGATAGGTACAGTGTTGGAATTACGTAGGTATTACCTATGTTATTACCTAACCACATGCCTGCAGCAATCCTATAGCAATATATGCGTTCTGTGTTTGGTTAGCTATGGTGCAGATCAAATAACTTCATAGATCAAGAATTCAATCAAATAATATAAATAAATTAGGACTAGTATTTACAATTGAGACAATTGAGGTATTTGCAGACTGATTAATCTACAGGTAGCTCAACTCAACGTCAACCCCAACAGCCTGTATCGGTATTGAAATTTTCCATACATAATCGGATGACAAATAGCTATGTTTGTAATGTTTTCGTTTTTTTAAAAACATTATGATCTTTGAATGAGAGTGAAACTAATTTGCCATATTTTGGGCACCAAATCGAGTCATTTTCAAGCAATTTTTTATGCATGTTAGACACTTTTATTCGAAAATCTGTCACACTGCAAACATCCTAAATATATTCACCATTAAAAATAAACAAAAATATTTCTGAACTCAGTCGTTTATTTAAAATGAATCGCAAAGATACGAAAAAATATAAAAAATTGAGAAATTCCTTCAAATTTCTGCAACCGCTCGGTCAAACGCGGGGGGCGATGCGACACAGGGAGCACAATTCCAAAATAAGGCGAATGCCGCGGAATGGCCAACACGATGCGATTCTACGTGAAACAACAACAAATTCGCTCGGGCCGGCCGCTGAGATTTGGGAGAGGTTCGTAGCCTTCTTAATGAAGGCTTGCACCAAAATCCACTATACACTAAACTAACCATAACCATTATATCACTGTAAATAATTTGAAAGCTCCACCCAGCTCCACACAGACAGGCTGTCACGTCAGTCCAGAGCCGGCACAAAGGCCTACGTTACGTCTACGTACGTCAAGTCGTCTGACGTCTTGACGTGACGTCACTCCTCGGACTTTACTGTGCTAACATGTTGGGAATTAATTCTTGTTTTAGTAGAAGCGTTTTGGACTACTAACTGGAATTGTTGAATTTAAACTAACATTTCAGTAATTAAATTTACTAAGGTGTTAATACTGATGAATTGTTTGGCGTAGTGAATGTTGTTGGTTCGATTCTCGATGCTGGACTAGTCACATTATAAATTCAAAAGTTTATAAGTACGGATAATTCTTAACTCAAAACTAGAGTAGTTTTGAAAAGGAAAATTTTGGATTTTGTTGAATCATAATCCTGGAATTAAACTTCATCATCAGCATCACCCTATATAGATCACTGCTGGACATAGGTCTCTCCTAATGAGCCCTGTCTTCAGCTTGACGCATCCATCATCTGTATCCAGTCTTTCACAGATCGTCATAACATCTCACCAGGCGGATGGGATCATACACTACGTTTGCCGATTTGCGGTCTTCACTCAAGAATTCGCTCACCCCAGCGGTTAACAGTTCTTGATAAAACATAGGCTGTTTTTTCCCTTATATTATCAAATCCATAATCAGTCCCCACACGGCAAGTATCGCCGTGAGCTTTACGTCTGACGCAGCGTCTAGCATTTGTTTTGTAGAATATGGTAATGCGCTAGAAAACCGAAGACTGGTGTATATTGTACCATTCATACGAAAGTTACATTACATTGTAATTCAAATTCAAAAATGGTTTTTTTCCATAAATACAATAAATATGCACTCAGAAAAGGTCAAATCATTATTAAAATACACGGAAATAAACTGACACGGAAATAAGGTAGTATTTTTGATTTCGGCCGCTTCGGTATGTAGACTAAAGTAAAGAAACGACGAAGAAACCTTTAGCGTGTTAGTTGTTATTTTTTGAGTTGGAGCAAAATCCGTCCCAAGCTTTTTTATCCTCTAGCTAGATAATCTGATATTTTTTCTATCTTTTTGCACCGTAAAGTCTAGATAGTTTGTTTGAATTTATTTACTGATAATTTTTGCAGCTCAGAGAGTTTTTGATGTAAAGGCGTATACATTGCCCTTTAATAGATACATTAGTTTTTTGAAGCCTAATGTAGCCCTTCTGCCAGTGGAATCCATAATAAAACTATATAATTGAATTCGGTTTACAGTTTTTAAAACAAAATCAATTATTTTTCTTGCTTGTTCTCGCTTGCTTGATCATCAACACCACTTTGAAGCACTCGTAACATTTTAAGTCAAAAACCTCTATATAAGGATATAATATAGATCCCTCTTGAAAAGGTTCCACTCGAACCCTTTCAATATAACCTACTCACGCTTGACCGCCTCTGCCCTCCGGTCAAGCAGTGCTTAAACAATACAGACAAACTTTTCTGACTACATCTACATATTACTAACTACATCTACATATTATTATGTGACTACTCGTGTATTCGGTCAGGTGATTTCAGCCTTTGAAATGTTGTGAGCAATATTTTTGGGTTGAACAGGTTTTGAATCAGTCTGGTGTTTCTTAAAATAAATTTGATAAAAGTGTTTAATTATCTATCAAAGGTATGAAAATAATATTGAATCTTGTATCTGCCCAGTTTTGCACGTTTTTCGGGATTAAAAGTTTTGTATGATATTATTGCAATAACTAGGACAAAGGACAAGCCGGAAAGGCGTATGTACCTATAATATTTTAATGAAAACATTTCACGACAAAAAGAAAAAAATATCCACCAATTCATTAATTCAAACTTTTCTGTACACTAAGAGTGAACTAATTTATGGGATAAAAAGTAGCCTCTATATTATTATATAGGCCTTATAAAACATTAAATTCATAATTTCAGCCTCATCTATTTAGTAGTTTTAGCGCGAAAGTATAAAAACATCCATCTAAACATCCAAACTTTTGTATTTATATAAAGTTAAAAAAAAACACAAACTTAAGATTATAATTTTTTAAGAAAATTCTTGTAACTTGACATCGTACTAACAAAATCACTCGTACGTGATCACTCCACATTATACAGTATGTTCACGTTCGAGCGAGAGAGATGGAGTCGTGAAACCGGTTTAGAGCGGTTTTTACTGCACCGATCTGACTTTCATGAAGCTGTGATTGCGACCGGGTTGGAAAGGGCTGATAGCCCTTATTGCTGCCATTGATAAGGAATAATATTGTATTGTCTCACTTTTCCCCAACCCGCATGCCCAGCGTGGGGATTATGGACATAATCCCTAGGAGATATAAGCTAATGAAGCGCAGGTGGACACACAGCAGTGGACCAATGTAGACTGTTGTGGTGGAGGTTGAGGTTTGCAGTTAGCTCAAGTATTAGTTGTAAATTTACTTGTCTAATTTACATAGTTAATAAAAATTTATAATCCTTAATGCAATCAGATATGTTTTTTTCTGACGGCGTCTGAGTACCTACATAATTATAAATTTATTGCAACAGTCGGCATTTAGCTCAATTGTTTCAATTTTAAATCCTGTTTAATTTGATTTTTTTTTAAACATATAAATCGTTCAAATATGTTTTTTTCTGATGACCTCCGAATCGCTGCGGGGGAAAGTCCACCTGCGATTCAGGAGGTTGCGGGATCGATCCCTGCCTTGAAACAAAAGTTTTGTACGTTCTGCAGATATTTTTAAGGGTGTTTTCAATTTAATAGCATTAAAGTGTTGCTAGCGGAACTTTGCCCCTGCTGCGCCATTGAGGTCGTCTCTTGTAGTCAAAATACTTCGTGGCGTAAAAAAGCGCATTTTCTATAACACAAGCACACCCCAATATTTTTTTAACGTTATACTCTCTCTATTATACCAACCAGAATATAAGAATCTATTAAAATAATATAAGAACAATTTATCCATGGGAGATTTTTGGGGGATAGTATCGCTCATGTCCGTAGGCGTTGACCCTGTTACCCTTCACGTGTCCTCTGGGTGGTGCTAAGACTCCTGCGGAATGGGCCACTTTTCTTTCGGAATGTGGCCCGGAGTAGCCGTCTTCTAGACCTTCGTGATACATCGTCGGCCGCATCTTCGCTTTCCATCAGGTGAGATTGCGGTCAAACGATTTCAGATAAAAAAAAGAGTTGGGGAGGCGCATTGTATGGGACGCTACATGCGTCGAAACCAAGGATATTATATTTATAATCATTGGTCGACACACTTAAGCCTTCCCATCTTCCGAGGACATCCGAGGTTGCAGCGGCAGATTTGGCCGAGGAACTCAAGAGACGCAAATAATGCAGGTCTTGACAGAGCCTTTTGTTTCTCATTCTCAAATCTTCGTTCATCTCAACTTCATAACTTTAGCATTTTTGTAATGAAAGTAGGAAGCCACAGCTACCCTTTTTTATAGTAACAGAAGTTTTTCTTTGCGTAAAATAAACAAATATTCAAAAACAAATTTGCACCCCTTTGGTCCCGAAACTCGGTCCAGGCTAAAAGTCAAAGGTAAATCTTGAAGGACCTCGGTGCACATAATTGGAAAAGTTTCGGACCAACTTTGAATGTTTGATTTTATCTACATTTTTGTGAGTTTTTCCACAGAGATGATTGGATTATTTCTAAGGCGTACTCCATCTTTACTTACTTACGTTGCTAGTTAGTAGGTACTTTGTTTCCAGAAGTAGACCAATTTACCTCTGTTGTTAATTACTCACTACCTTATATTGGTCTATTGCTGGACGCAGGCCTACATCTGATAGAACAATGTTAGGTGAAAGATTGAGTAGGTATGTGTGCAAGTGTAGCTGTGTGGTACTGGCTTAGAATTTTTACCACCCCGGCTCCTCCTGTGGGTGTCGTAAAAGGCGACTAAGGGATATTCATCAGGGCGGGCAGCAGCGCCCATTGCAGAACAATTCTACCACCGAACTGCGATCTTCAACCCGCATGCGCAGCGTGGGGATTATACGCATTACCCCCCATGAGATAGATGCCAATAGGTCGCTTATCAGGGGGAGGCCTGTGTCCAGCGGTGGACCAAAACAGGCTGTTGAGGTTGAGCTTGAGGTGTGCGTGTGTAAATGTGCGACCCACACCTGGTAGTATGGCGACAGAAATGCCCATCTGGGCACAGCAGTCGACATTTGTACGTAACTGTGTATCTCCTGCCTGTGTCCCAATATAAGAGATGAAAGGTGACGGACGACCATTCGTCCGTCACCTTTCATCTCTTATATTATTAAAAACACACTCGCCCCAGTGGCGTAGCTATCATAGGGCAAGGCGGTGCAGTGCACCGGGGCCCTGGAGCTCAGGGGGCCCTTTGTAGCCGGTGATTTTTTTTAAAGATGTTTATTTATTGCTAGTCAGCAATGTAGGTTTATTTTTGTATTTGCAAACTTACGTGTAGGTTTCTAACCTACACGTAAGTTTGCAAATGCCAAATAAACGAATAATGACTAAAACAAATTATTCGAACGAGGTAATTTAGGAAAATATTTATTCCCTTTTAAAATTCGAAATGTCTTTTGAAACGCTGACAGACGTAGCTCTATCATAATAAGTATTAATTTATTACGCATAAGATTTAGACTCCTTTATAAACAATAGGGTATATGCATCGTTTTTTTTTTGTTTTAATCGATTCTTTAGGTCATTATTTAACCGAGAAATGATAAGACGCTCACTGAATTTCGCATTAGCAAGGTCAAAAAAACAAATCAAAACTACAATAATTTTCGGGTGATAAAAACGCTGCCATATTGGCACCATGTTTATTTGACGTCGACGTTCACACTCGATTAAAACCTTTTGTCACGACCTCGTTAGTTGATCATCTCAGGAAAGAGGTTTTCCGAAAAAGCTGAAAATAACCGACCGACAATACGGAATGTGAAGTGGGCAGAATAGTGTAAAATCATGGTGCAGCAAGCAGAATAAAAAAAGAAGAAATGTGAACAGTGAGTGATGTCACATCCGATCTAGTCAATGGCGTAGGTAGCGTTTGGAAATTTTGCGATTGAGATTTAAAATATCAATTTTTCAATGGTTAAATTCTACAATAAAAACATCTCAAAATGCAAAAATAAATATGTAGATATGTTTCTATATCAATAGAGAATACGTATATATTTTCTTAGCCATTTTGGAATCACATGCATATTATTGTCGTTAAGTCTCAAAGACGTTACACACGCCTTTAGGCCTTTAGCGCTGCGCCGGTCAAAGAAACGCAGAATTACTCTGTAGGCAGAATTATTCTGTGATGATTAGGTACATTGATAAGATTACTAACGAACTTTACTTTCCACCGCACGCATCATTACCAAACAAGCGGCTTTGTTGTTGTGTTTGTTGAGCTTCCTGCTATCGATAAAACATTGACACCCAATGTAGAAAAAATTCAGTACCTCTAAGTATGCGACATTGTTATTGAAAATTGAAAATTATGGAAGAATAATTAATTTTGTTTTTAAAAACTATAAACGGACTTAAATTTTTATAGTTTTTTTTATAATTCCCATTGTCAGAACTGAACAAACTGGGACCCTCATGGGAAGCACCAGTTTTCATATAAAAAATTATCATGAAAATCGGACCATCCAGTCAAAAGTTCTGAGGTAACAAACAAAAAATACAGTCGAATTCGGAACCTCCTCCTTTTTTGAAGTCGGTCAAAAAAAGGAATTTAGCGATGCTTTAAAGCGGAAACAATGTTGGGAACAAACAATTTATTACATAATAAAGAAAGATGTCAAAATGTAATCGAAGATAAATTAAAGTCTTTATTGTTTTTTGCATTTGTATTTTGCTTTTTGCATTGAGGCGTTCTTGCGCTTTATTAGCCGAGCCCTTCTAAGAATACTTGGTTGAACAAGTAGGTATGTTGGGGTTCTATACGTATCGAATATTAGTAGTTCTAGTCGTCAAGAGCTGAACCGCTAAATTCAGTCATGCCAAAAAACTGAAAAATATGTAACGAAAGGACCAAATTTTCGCGGCTCGCTTCGCTCGCCGGTAACATCATGTTGTGTTTCGTATTGCATTTTTAGGTATACATGTCGGTCTTGGGCTCACAATAACATCATTTCGGCCACCTCCGCAAACAATTGCCAAAAAAACATACCTTCCCCAAAATCGAGAGAAAATTCTCCAAAAAAATAAGCGGCTCGCTCCGCTCGCTGTGGTTGATAAGGATAGGTGTGTTCTTTGTTTTTCTTCAACTGACTACAGAATCCTGGCTGTTTTGGTTCTAACTAATAGAATAAGTTATGTAGCTAGCTAAGCTTACAAGGTCACTAGAGTTTGACCCCAAAAACACATAATTCAAAAAAACATTATTGCCTCTTTTACAGCAACAATGTAGCATTTCAGTAAACGAAACGTAACTTACCGTTACGACTCAAGGGTCTTGGCAACACTGATTGTCATGTGCGTCGTTCTTTATTTATGCTCATTTATTTCTAACCGACGACGAAGCCTACTAAAGGGATAAGTAAGACCACGGTGAGGGCCCGATTCATTCTCTGCACCGGGGCCCTTGTCCACCTAGCTACGCCACTGACTCGCCCCCATGGGCGAGTGTGTTTTTTTTGTAAAAAGACCTTCGTTTGGCCGCAATCTTACCTGATGGAAAGCGAAGATGCGGCCGACTGTGTATCACGAATGTCTAGAAGACACCTATTCACCCTTGTCTTGAAGACTCAGGTTTTAATTGGCTGGAAAATAAGAGGCAGGGAGCGAGTTCCATTCCTTTGCGGTGCGAATAATAAAGGTGAGACCATGCGCAACCTTACTCAGCGTAGACTAATACCTTTTATCTACATTTGACCTATAGCCGTCGACGTCGAACATTGTCTTAGTCGCCCATTCCAATTCACTTAACTAATAATAACCTGTTAACAAACATTTTGCGTCACAATGTGAATCTTATGGATAAAGTCTGTTCAAACTTGGAAGAATAACAGGTTCAAAAAGAGAAAAGTCATGGCGTTACGGCGAACTAACACCTCTTCTTCTTTTTATTTTGACTCTGCTGCGTCATGGTTTGACACAATTCTGCCAATGTCAGTTATCAATTGCACAAAGACTAAGGAATAGGAATATAATTTATAGAGGTTGAGTTTGTATTAAATCAAAATAAAAAGAGGATAATAAACTTAACATCATTATCAACAACTACAATCTATGATTTCAATTTATGGTTGCCCATAGATTCTATGTACTAATGGAAAAACATCAGCAAGTTTATTCAAGAAAAGCGCATTCAAAGCCTCAGGCTGTACTCTGTGAAATGAGTAACCGAGGGTTATATTTTAACCCTGCATCAGGAGCGAGTTAGGCAAAGTTTTAACAAGCATGTTGTAGATAGGTGAGGTAGGTGCCATTATTTTTACGCTTCTCTAAGCTGTTATAACGAGATACCGTTTCCATATGTTTTCCGTATTGGTGGACAGAAATAGATGGTAGATTATGTTTTGTGAATTTTCTTATATAGTCGTAACTAGCAGCGCCTAGCGGTTTCACTCGCATAGTTCCCGTTCCCGTGGGAAGAATATAGCCTATAATATCAGTCCTTGAAAAGTAAGGTTTCTAATGGTAAAATATTTTTTAAATCGTTCTAGTAGTTTCAGAGCCTATTCAATACAAACAAACAAATCTTTCCTGTTTATAATTATTAGTACTAATAGATTATCTAATCTGTTTTTTTTATGTTTGTCTTCGTCATCAGCCCGTGTACGTCCACTGCTGAACATAGGCCTCCCCCAAACTAAACTAAAATCATTGAACCAATAGGCTAGAAAGAAAGAAAGAAAGAAAATAATTTTATTTACCTAAAAACTACACAACACTATATTTAACTTCACTAAATTAATTCTTAACTTATACTAATTTTTGTGCGTAGCAGGCAAATATGGCCCACACTCAGCATTGTGCTGGGTAGACCTGGTGTGTCTACTCAGCGCTGGTTTTCAGTGTAGGCCAAAGGCAGGTCACGTCACGGCCATTTGTGGTAGTAGTTTGTTGCAGTTATAACTTACAAGATTACATTTCCTTGCCATGTACTTAATTATGTAAATATATTTTTATTTATGTTAAATTAACTAGGCTAGTGTCCTGTAGAATATATTATTACTCCGTCACGTCAGTAAGATTAATAATAATAAAAATCATTTATTGCCCAACTAAATGTACACTAATACTACCTACTCGTAATACGTAAACCGATTATGAGTCGCTTATACAAAACAAATGAAGATCATAGCCAGTTAAAGTACAGCGTGACGGCCAACAAGCGACACTTTTTACACTTCCACTACCAAACTTTAACGCGCTTTGTTAAGTATTTTTTTTTGTTTGATGAAAGAAAATTATGGGTCTAATGAGCGGTTTTCGATTTACAATAAAAAAATATAAATTGGTTCCTAATATCTCGACAGGTTCGACAAATTAGGGTATGTCAAAAGACAAACTTTTTAATGTTTCTAGTCTACGAGTAATTTTCCCACGGACAAAAGAAATCACTCTCCCCCGTTTTCTTTTCATGACACTGACATACCCTAATTTCTAGTTGACACCCTGCCACCTACAGAGTCTTAAAGAGCTAACTTTTTTCTCTATAAAATTTTGCCCTCATATCTGACTGAATGACTTAATATAATAATATTTTACAAAGGAAACTACCATATCATAGTGTTTAATTATGTATTGAATCCGTAGGTTCCTAAACTAGCCTAAGCTGTATTTCAGGGTCCAGGGCTACTAATCAAAAAATCTTTCCTAGTTATAATATTAGTATAGATTAAAATATAAAAATAAAAAATAAATAGTCAGCTACTTAAATATCAGATCTTTCCTTTAAAGAAATTCTAACCATTATATTGCTTAATAAGCCATTTATTTATTTTATTTATTTATTTATTTATTTTATTAATTAGAACGGCGATTGCCAATTACACTAACTAATTAATTATAATTTATGTACAAAGAACTAAAGACCTAAAATTAACATTAAATTAAATTAAATTACATTAAAAATGACATTGATTGAATAAATATTTTAAATTTAAGGTAAAATTATACATTGTAAAATTGTTCATTTTTCAATATAAGAATCATTATTTTAAATATAGGAAATCGGTCATTCACCCCTCTCACAATAGAGCAGACAAATTGACATAAGGTTTATCCGATCGTCTGCAAATATGTCACAGTCTGGAAAAGCCCTAATTAACCCGTTAAGGGCGCCGAGAGCGTGAGGCAGCGGCGCCTGATGGTGCCCTACAGTGCGGCAAGATGGTAGAGCGAGGAGCCTGTGACTTCTACCGCGAATATACTTGTTCGGCACGTAGTATATTTTCTTAAAATAAACAAGTAAAATATTTTTGCCCAGCTTTTGAGGTCAAATACTCCACCGTGCGTCATAAAGATATTCGTTATAATTATTACATTCAATACAATAACAAGAAATCCCAAAAAACACATTTATGCACAGCGCCTTGCGGAAAAATTATAGCAGATTTAATATTTTAACAAAACTTTTTTAAAAATTGCAACCTTTTTGGTTATATTATATTGATATCATTTGGTTATATTTCGTGATTCTTTTCAATACTTTGAATTGATTAGTTGGAGAGAGAAATATTTTAAAACGTAGAAGACTGTTTTGAGCAATTTACCACAGAGCACCCTTAACTAACTAGGTACCTGTAACTTACTTCAAATGTACGAAACGTCAGTACATCTTGGTACTTCGGCATAACTAAATTTTTCCTACACAAAACCTAACCTTCAAGTCCTTCAAATAATTACAGGTTGGTTTCTACAAAAACCAATTTTCGTCGAAAGTACTACAAAATTGTGAACCAAATCGATTTCAAATTAAAAATACATGAAGTCAATCAAATCTATGATTGATAACAACAACCGTAACCACCCCACGACATGTTTTGCTTCCGGAAAGAAAACCTACGGCTTCGCTCGCGTTGTTTCTATGGAAATAACCTTTGAACTTTCAAAGATGTTTTCTTTCCCATGGGAAATGCTTTTTCTGATAAAAATTAGCATTCAAATTTCAAAAAACTTTTACTAAACAACCTTATATTGTTTTAGGTAAGTACATTATAATATTTTACTAAGTATACAGACATCGGTGTAAAAAATATTAGATATTAGGTCCTTACATATGAAATTGGCGTTTTGTATGGGAGGAACAAAAAGTCGAATATTTTTTAATATAATAAATTTAATTAATCAAAGTATGAACCATTATTTTCTATGCACTTTTGCCATCTTATAGGTAGTTCATTGATCCCTTTACTAAAAAAACCAGTCGGACGGGAATCAATAAAATCTTTGAAGGCGATTTGGACTGCCCCATCGGAGTTGAATTTTTTCCCTTGCAAGAAGTTATCCAAATTTCGAAAAAAATGGTAATCTGTTGGAGCAAGGTCCGGAGAGTACGGAGGATGTCTTAGACTTTCCAATTGAAGCTCTTCTAATTTAGTAGCCGTCTGTTGCGCAGTGTGTGGTCTAGCGTTGTCGTGAAGCAGCAGTGGCGTGGAGCGATTGACCAGCCTAGGTTGTTTAGCCGCTAGCTTTTCCATCATGGTTTGCAATTGCTGACAATAGACATCAGCCGTAATAGTCGGGCCAGATTTGAGAAAACTGTAATGAACAATACCGGCACTAGTCCACCAAACGCTTACAAGTAACTTTTTTGGGGTTAATTTTCGCTTGGGGCAGGATTTGGCTGGCTGGCCAGGATCCAACCATTGCGCTGAGCGCTTCCGATTATCGTAAAGAACCCATTTTTCATCACAGGTAATGATTCGGTTTAAAATACCTTCATTATTGTGCCGGTTTAGTAATGTAACGCAGCAGTCGACGCGCGTTTGCCGGTTTGCTTCAGTCAATTCGTGAGGTACCCACCTTTCAAGCTTTTTAATCTTCCCAATTTGCTTCAAGTGAATTAAAACAGTTTTATCACTAACATCGCAGCCTGCAGCTAACTCGGACGTGGTTTGCGATGGATCCGCTTCCACAATAGCCTTCAACTCTTCATTATCAACTTGAGTCTCAGGCCGTCCACGGGGCTTGTTCTGCAGGTCGAAATTTCCAGAACGAAAACGTTGGAACCAAAAAAGAACTGTGTTTTCTTTTGCAACACGACCGCCATACACATCATTCACCCTTCGAGTTGTTTCCGCAGCACTAGTGCCACGGCGGAACTCGTACTCGTAAATAATGCGATATTTTAAGTTTTCCATTTTGTAAAATGAGTGACGCAAACAGAAAAAAACAGAAGAAAAAAAACAAATGAATGACGATCATCGAAGCACAAATACATGAGTCTATAGCTGTACAAATTTGAATTTGGAATTCCTTACCAAAGAGGAGAAATTTGTGATTAAAGTGGCCAGTACGAAAAACGCCAATTTCATATGTAAGGACCTAATATATATTGGTTATTCTGCGTTAGCGATTGTTTTGCATTTCAGCATAGGCTTTCAACATTTTTCTGTTATTTTTTTGTTGAAAAAGTAGTATGTTATTGTGTATGTAGTGTTAGGGCCTCGTTCACGATCTCCAAGTAAAGTGTTGAGTAGTTACTTCTTAGATAACGTTAATTGGCAAGTAAAAGTCACGAGTATCTTTTGTCCATTTCACAAACGAAAATTGAGCCTCGAGTAGCAACTTACTGGTTAAGTGAATGACGAATAAAATCATACCCTACCATTCCTTCAATCATCGTTCGATAAACGTCAAACGTTGTCAAATATCTTGTCATTTGTTTTGTTTTGGTGTTTTCGAGGGAGTTTTTGAAAAGCGTTGTGTCGTGTGTGTGATTATTTTGTTTCTTTATTTTCTATCATGAATAAAGTTAAAAGGGAAAGAAGTGCAAACTTTTCGATCAAAGAGAGGGACATTTTAGTAACCCTTGTGCAGAAATACCAAGATGTGCTGGAAAATAAACAAAGCGATGCTTCGACGTGGAGGAAGAAAGAGGCCGCTCGGGAAAGCATAGAAAAGGAGTACAATGCTCGATCTGGAGGCACGTTCCGATCGACCTAAACTTAGAAAGTGAAATAGGAGGGCCATAAATGTATGGTCAGAAAAAAGTCGGCTGCAATACGCTTGGAACTTTACCGTACCGGAGGTGATAAAAATACAGCACTGCCGCTAGATAACGTAGAAGAGCAAATCAAAGGAATGATTAGTTTAATAAAATCATCGTTTTTAATAAAATCATTTGATTAATAACAAAATACCACTCACCTTTGCGATTTAGGGATTATTTTGTGTTTTATTAAGATAAGCACTTTGTTCACTGCATACTTTGATAGACGAAATTTAGCAAAACAATCAGTTTCATCTAGGTCCGTAAAATTACGGAATTTAATACACGAATCCTAGGTATCCGTTGCGTCGTAGAATGTTCTAATTCATCCAATTGATGATCAATTAGGTCAAATAAATCCATTGTTATTAATATATTTTAAATAATCGTTGGATATTATCTGATATCTGAAATTTTTCATACAGGTTATTATAATCCTGGAATCAAACATACTTAACATACTTTTAATCCCATGAATCCGTTCCCGTCGGATAGAAATCATCTTTAAACGTTTTCATAGGAACAACGCGTGCGAAACCGCGGTGTGTAGCTAGTTTGTAATATTAGTGTGATGTGACTCGATAAAAACCCGTGCACAAAAGATCCATACAACGGTTTTGTGCTATGAGTGTTTGCAGTTTTGTTTGTATAATTAAAAGCAGCCTCCGTCATGGACCAATCACAGGCGAACTCAACGCTGGCCACTGATTGGCTGACGAGGAGAGGCGTGTGCGCACTGTGCGCAGCCTCAGTCATTAGTTGAAGATAAATGTGACTTTTTGGCAAATTGTGTGGGAATTCTTTTAATGGATAACGTTCCATTCACCTTAACAAAAGCCTTTGGTGTAATAGGATTTCCTTCTATAATATTTTAGAAGTTTTTTTTAAATATAAATAATAAACTGTTGAACTCACTTTGAAAGAGTTGAACGACCTTGAAACTATACAACATAAACAAAATTACAGCATTTTATAAGGCTTCTTTAAATTTATAATTTTTAGGACTATCTATTTTTATAAAATCTATTTGTCTATCGAACAAGATTTTCGTCTAGATGTTCTTCGAACACAAAAAAGTTCGGATTTAACCCGCTTACATCCGTAATGAATTCGTCGACGATAGTTTTTATACTTATTATATATCTATGCTTATTATAATATTTTCGTCTACGGTTAATGTAGTAGTTAATAATCATCGCCACCAAATTTCGAACCCGAAGTATGTATGTATGTATGGATGTGCAAATTGCACATACATACATACATACAAACAACATCACAACCTCCGTTCCATCGCAGGTAAAAATAAGTTTTACTTTAAACGGGTATTGTACCATTTACAGTACGACTTTAATTCATTTATGTTTATAAAAAAGGTATCGGAAATCAATGAAAATAATCCTGGACAATTCACAAAGCATCATGTAGCCCCAAAGTAAGTAGAGCTTCTGTTATGGGTAGCTACTAAATAACTGATATAGGTACTTAGCACGATACATTATAAATAATTTTTATTGAAAACACTGCAGATCATACAAACATTAAAGGCTAAATGGCTTGGAGTTGAAAGAAATGGGCCGATCCTTGCATAAGCTTGCTAGAATGTAGAAAGTTTTGACGAATTAAGTGCTTCAGAATTTCTTACAGCCTGAATTTTCTTTTTCGTTTGCGAAATAATTATTATGCAATGCAGCCAACGTCTTGGAGACACTTCTGATTTATACCGACGACTTCTGTGGCACGGTGGGCGAAGGTCCTGCGACGCAGGTTGCGGGTGCGATTTCCGCCTCGGGACAAATGTGTTTACGATGATCTGCTGTTAATTGTTCAGGGTGTTCTGGGTGTTTTTTATGTTCATTAAAAATATATATTATCTACATAAGTGGTGTATTGTATTATGTATACCCGTTATCTACATCGATCAAAAATTTCGCCACAAGCTCTTACCTCGTCTACTAGCTAGGGGCTAAAAAATGCTGTGTGAATTGTCCAACAGTATTTAGTATTTATTTATTTATATTAATATGGATCAGTTGAGCTACTTCTAGCTAGTTTGCTCTAAAGTAGTTAGCTCAACTGTTTTAATTGTTATATCTTACATTTATTGAAAAGAAAATTACAATCTTAAATTAAAAATAAATTAAACAAGTATTTACAATTGAAACAATCTGTAAATATAAATTGTAATACTAGTTATAATTAGTTTCTGCCATGTTGTATCGTTATTATTATTACATCTTTAAGAATTATGTAGGTTAGGTACCGATTTACGTCTTCTGACTGGCGAATACCATAGGAACCTAGCTCGCTTACATTAAGACGTATAAACGAGTGAAAGTGGAGCCCCCATCTGTTTTATCTTATAATTACACACAGAAAATTTTAAAAATGCATCGTACAGTTTTTGGTATCTATTATAAGTTATTTATTGATTTTAATAATCATTAGGCCTTTGTAATGGTTTCATTTTGTAAAGCTTAGGCAGAGATACGGGTTTGCGCTTTTTGGCAACCAAACTCTATTTTCGCATCTCTTCCTATACATATAAGATAAAATTACTACAGAGGTATAAAAAAATAGCTTATAATAGATAAACTTTCCTGTGTTAAACGTATTAATATGATAAAATAGCTAGCACAGTCATTATTGTCTCTGCGCCTTAAATTGTATTTTAATTTCTTTCAAGGAAAATTTCAAAAGAAGTTTACGGCCATGGCTTCCTATTCTTTTGCCATTCCTTCTTTTACACGAGCTTCGAAAAGTATAGTCAAAGGACCAACATTGAAACAAAAGCTTCTAAAATTTGTCCAAAATTGTGTACCTAATGGTTGAACTTCATTTATTAGCTTCATAGCTAACTAGCACATTGCGCCATTTTGAAAAAAGGATAGTCATAGGATTTGGCTAGAAGCGGGACAGAGCATACGTTTTTTTGAACAGTGTGTGCGCAAAAATGATGTTTTTGTATATTTACATACAAGAAAACTACACCACTTATGAAAAAACCGAAGAACCAAAGAATTAATAATGACCTACGAATCAAAACAAAAATATTTTCTATAGACCGCTGTGCGCTGGGTTCCTGAGGTCTAGACTATGGTCCCTGATGCTGAGCTAGGGTCCCTTTTTACCCAATGTAGGGTACATTGGGTAAAAAGGGACCCTAGCTCAGCTCATTTGTTAGATTTAATTATTCGTTTTATATGATCTGTTAATTTATGTATTGTACCACTCTTTTTGTCATGTAACTATTGGGTAAAATAAACAAATTTTTATCTTTATCTTTATCTAGACTAAATAAAGTGCAAAACAGAGCACTTTCATATTTTTTTTTTATCGTGTGGTGTCCAACCTCTGCACGAGGAGGTGCCCGCGGCGCGGCGGTGCGATGTCCCGCCGCCATGAATATTCATCCGCGGACAGAAATCAACGATTATCGCTTTTTGTTTCAATCTGCATATTCTTTAACTTCCGTAAGTGGATGCTGATTGGTTAATAGCTGGGAGCTTACCATTGTCCTTTTCCCCCAACACCCCCCTAGGGTGTTGGGGGAAAAGGACAATGGTAACATTTTTTGAAATATTTATATATATTTTATTGATGATGATCAAGCGTTTGCCAACATCTCACTTTTTGATTTTCATTTTCAGAAGGAACTTATTTACCCTAGATTTGAAGACTTCAAGATTATTCTCTAATGGGAAGACAGACTGGTGGATATAATGAAAGTAGAGCAGAATTATTTGATTCGAAACAGTGGTACGGGTGGGTCGACCAGGTATGGAGGGTTATTCCAGATTTCCCCCTCGACAAATCTTTATGGGGGAAACTGGAAAGTTTTTTGAAGTCCTGTTTTCCCCCTTAAAGATTTCAAAGGGGAAAGCTGGAATAACCCGGTATGGATAGTATCAGTCGTACCGATTTATTTATGTGTTTGTTGATGCATAGTAATTGCGGTGTCGGTTTCATGGAAAAGCACTTTGATGCAGCAGAAAAAGAGCTTTTTATCTTATTTACGTTTGTAGATTCGTTCTCATATACGAAAGTAATTTAATAGTTACCGTTTTTTATGTTTTTTGATACATCGTGTTTCTGGTATCATTTTTATGAAATGGCAGAAAACAATTCTTTATTATTTTATTTACTTTTAAACAGCCATTTTGAATCACGAAAGTAATGTTGAAGGGACCGTTTTTTGTGTTTTTTAATGCGAACTTTTCATTTATTTTCTTTTTCATTAATACAGGCTTAAGGTTTCTTCGTCACTTTTTTACTCTAGTCTACGTACCGAAACGACAGCAATAAACAATATCACTTTATTTCATATTGTCAGTATTTAATTTTATAACTTGTATTAATGTTGTACCTACATTCTGTCATCAAATCAAATCAAAATCAAAAATTTCATACATGTAATAATATACTGATGTATGTGGATTTATTTGAGGTAACGGATAGTACCTAGTCGTTTTACTATAAAAGCCAAAGGTATGAGGGTAGCGGACTGATTTCACTGCGAGTCGTCGTGCTGTACGGACGTCGTCAGACGTGCATCTTCGAGTGCCTGTGTGTGGTTCATTATCATCAGCCTACATTGGTCCACAGCTGGACATAGGCATCCCCTATCAGCTAGAGGCTTAGTGTGGTTGAAATATTGAATTTCTCACTGCCTTGGTTAATTCATTCTCTTTTGTTTGAGTAAAACCTTTGTAGGTTATGAAAATGGTGTTTCTTTTAAATATTTAGCCTTTGATTGCTAAAACTACATTATACTCGTAGCTGCCGTGTGTGGTCTCCTGACGATTTCTTTAAAATATGTAAAGAGATGTATCTTATTTTATTTATTTTTGGACGCACAAAACATATAATAATCACATCATATACAAGGCTTATATAATATAGGTTTAGAACTTGATCATTTCATAGTATCGTGCTGTAATGTACATCTTTCAATATGGCTGCCGTATTGTATTTATGGAAATAAAGAATGTTTGACTTAATTTTGTTACTGTATCTTCTGGCCTTTTCCTAACGGCTGCACGACACCCATTGATTAATTAAAAAGGGAAGATGAGGTACTAGTTTCTCGAAAATGGCAACCTCATATTGTGTAAAATTGTGTCCTCAGTTACCGTCGGACCGGCGGCACGGGCGGTCGTGATTCGCGTGAAATATTTTTGTCTCGGTCTCACTTCGGTCTTAGATACGTCTTTCCGTCTTTTTTCTTCTTTGTATTGCACTGGACTGGAAATATAACTGTGAGCGTATGTGTTTGCGTGTAGTTGCAGCACATGCCATATTTTGAGTAAGCGCTGGGAGAACGTAACCTATCTTCCCTTTTTATGTAATCAATGACGACACCTCATGAATTTTGGAGATGAAGATAGATTATCCTAGAAGATTGTACTCAACCTAATGACATAGAATACCTAATTTTGTCGGGAAAAACACGCTTTCAGAAGCTACAAATTAGTAAGAAAAAAGGCTTACTGACATTTAATGACTACTCTAGCGTGTATTACAGCTCACTGCTTACTGCAGGCTCATTATATACACTCATTTCGAACCTCAATCGACAGTGAGTTTTAGCTTTTGTATTCTGTAAAATTCGATAATGGTTGCAGGCCTCAGTGACGAGCGTGGTAATGACGTTCGAAGTAAGCTCGTGAACTCGAGTTCGAATTCAAACTTTTACATAATGAGTCTTCTTATCTAAAATTTGGTGGCATGATTTGTCGCAGACGCGTAGACGTGCTATCAGTGCAATAAATAAAAGTTGTAAAATACGATTTCAAGTATAATAAGTATGTCATAAGTCAAATAAACAATAATAAACAAATCGTATTTTTACAAACATAAATTTTAAGATCTGATGTATGATGTACCACAATCACAATGAATAAATAAATGGTTTCTTGCCCTATTAGTACGTGTAGGACACAACTCTTGCAACTAAATTTTAGATTTGTAAGTCTCAACCAATTGAGCTAAAATTAGAGTCAGAGTCAGAGTCAAATCGTTTATTACTTTACAAACTACAAAATAAGCACTTAGACAAGTCAAATTTTTAATATATAAACAGCTTGATAAATAGTTAATTGGCTTGCTTTGTTAATTAGGAATACTTATGTAAATTGGATGGTAATGCAATGTGATGATACCATAGAGCTGGTCTGATGATGAAGACACCTTCTGGTGATCGTTATTTTCGTTAGATACTAAGTTGCGCTTTTTGGCCACCAAACTCCGGCCGTACAAATCCATCGTACAGTTTGTGTTATCAATTATAAGCTATTTTGAATACCTCTGTAATAGTTTTATCTCATATAGTTTAGGAAAAGATGCGAAAATAGAGTTTGGTGGCCGAAAAGTGCAACTTCGTATCTCGGCATAAGCTATACAAAATGAAACTATTACAGAGGCATTAATTAATAACTTATAATATATAGATACCACAAACTGAATGATGGATTTTTAAAACTTCCTGTGTTTAACGTACAACCCGGTCACAATATCTGTGCACCTGACCTCGTGACGTCATAACGGCGGCCTGAAAAAAATGTGGAGGTAAAAAAAATTGTGACCGGGTTGTAATAATAAGATGAAATAGTTGAGGGCGCTACTTTCACTGGTGTATGGGCCTTAAGTAGGTTGGTCCTACATTTGGGTACCTCCAGCATGTCCATGTCTATAATGTCTGACTTTGACCTCGTTCAGAACGAGTATTTATCATACTCAATCGAAAATCAATGGTAGATAAATGCCCGTGAATCACAGATTACCCCCAATAGATACCGCATTACGGTACTTTTGTTCGGATGCTAGCGCACCAAAATTGGCGGAAGGCGCGGGTTGCGGGGACTGAAACAAAGGCGTTGTGATTGGCTATTTCGAGGTCGCACTAATAATGAACTATGGTTATAATCACCGTAGGGTTGGGAAAGTCGAACACCAAATTAGAATTCATCGATAATTCGTTTGTAAATTTCGTATTAAAAGGCAAATAAAAAAAATACGCGATTTCAATTAATTTTCTATAGGATCATGAATTTATACAGACATTAAAACTAATATTTTAAACCTAAGTAAATGACAAAAACACTACTACTATTTAATTAAAAAATTTAGTACACATTACACAATCATGATGAGAGATCATCTGTTTTGAATTCAATTATAAAGTAAAGAAAAGTAAGTAAAAGTTTATTTCAATAAAATAGCACTATTTAAAGTTAAGGGTTACAAATGTAGTAAGTTATAGAAGTTTTTGTATTTATAACAGTCTCTGTAGGTGTTGTTTCCCGTAGTCGAGTGACTGTCCTCCGTACTAGTTAAAATAATACCTACCGAGAGTCCCGCTCATCTATGTCATCCACCATTTTTATCGATATCGACTAGACTCGAAATAAGTGAAATTCACAACACTAGCGTAACACGTGCTTCCGCCGAAAAGGACAACGAGTACAATAACAGCAATGCGGAAAAGAGACAAGTGACCGTCCTTACGTACCATTAGCCATTATAAGCTGACCTGTTCTATAATTGGTAAAATTGTAATTATTTTACTTACCGATGAAATGTTATTCCGTCCTTCTGGTAGTTTGAATTTCTTGATGATTTTCCACACCATTTCACTGCACATGTAGTCATTTTATCCAATTTTCTATCACAAAACCAATTTTCACAAGCGTTAGAGCACAGAAACGTAGGGGTCTGACACTTGGTCGAAACTGAAGCCGTACTTCGAAGCGGCGATTTACATCTGTGCATTTACATTGATGCGTGGTGCGCGGTCGTCGTCTTTCATGCGGAATCTATTGGGGGTAATCTGTGCCGTGAATAGTTCAATTTTAACCATAATGTTTTGAGGACGAAATTAATTCTCTGTCTGTGACTGTATGTGTTTTGTGTGTCGTATTACTCCGCGTCTACGCTTTGTTCCTATTGAAACTTTTTAAGGTTGTTTCTATCCCACGGGAACTGATTTATGGGATAAAAGAAGCCTATGTTCAATCCAGGATTGGAATGACCTATATGCAAAATTTCAGCCTGATTCGTTCAAAAGTTTTATCGTTAAGAGGTAACAATCATCAATTCATACAAAAATTCACATTTATCTATACATTCTATACTAATTACTAATATTATAAAGTGAGAAGATTTGATTGTTTGTTTGTATTGAATATGCATTTATAACCGACTTCAAAAAAAACCATGAAAAAACTATAAAAATGTAAGTTGTTATAAGTACCTACTTAATATAGTTTTTTTTAAACAAAATTAATTAATTTAAATTTATTTTAAAAACCGACAGCGCCACATAGTTTTACCCGCGTAGTTCCCGTTCCCGTGGAAATTCCGGGATAAAATATAGCCCATATCATTTATCTCTTTGAAAAGAAAGCTATTTAATGATCGCACCATTTTTTAATCGGTCCAGTAGTTGCGGAGCCTATTCAATAGGAACAAACAAATCGTCCCTCTTTATTATAATACATAGACATACATATTATAATACATAGACATACATGATCAAACAACCCATAATAGGAACTCACTCTATTTGTTTTATTGAGAAAGATTTTATATCACTACATAAATATTTACAGATATTTACCTTCATGAGCACACAGATACCCTAGTACTATCCAATGATCCTATCCATCCACGGTTGTCTGGTAGAGATCGCTTTTGAGCGACGATAAGACCGCCACTTGTCACTTAGTTTTTAAGCTGTTCTATTGTAATGTTTCTTTGAATTAGTGTGCAATAAAGAATTTTGTATCTATCTATCTACAGAAATATCCGTTGAATTCCGAGATAGAGGAATTTGAAGCAATACCTAAAGACAGAAATAGTTGTATTGTAAACAAACTACATTTTATTTAATAACCTCGTTAAATATGACTGCGCTGGCAAGGCCACGCTGAACTTATTTATTCACACTAGTGAACAACATCCGTGGTGTGGGTTCTGTTCCCTTGTTTATTTTTTAATTATTCACAAACAATTATACTCTGATCTTACAGTTATGAAAATTAAGCTTTATGTAGTCTTACTCTAGGTATAATCAGCCCCGTTGGCCACGAATTGTGACAATTACATAGTAGGGCAAAAACGGTTTTTAACAGATAGTTGATGTTGATACATAAGAAACAAGACATACTCCGATTCAGAATCCAAGATATTTTATGTGAACAAAAGACATTCATTAAGGAAAACTTAACAAAATCTCATAAAAATAAAAGAAAACAGCAAGTAATAAATGCAAGCTTATCACTAAAAACAAATACAAACTTCATCAACGCATGATGTGGCGTATGCAACGACAAAATCTATTCTATTCAAATTACAAAAAAAAGATACAGTTCCAATCCATTTCTAATATTTGATTTGCATTTTTCTCTATCAAATCGACATTTATATGTCGTTAAATGACTTCTTTTCTAAACTGGTAAATAGAATCCCGTTGAAAAGTTAATCTTGTATAATGAATGTTGGTGGTTTTTGAGCGTGTGTTTTTATAAAAGCTATTTCATTATAATTTAATTATTAATTTGGCAAAATTTTTTTAGCTTTGTAGTGCTGGCTTAGAATTTGCACCACCCCATCTCTTCCCGTGGGTGTCGTAAGAGGCGACTAAGGGATTCACCGGGGGAGGGCAGCAGCGCCCCCTGCAGAGCATTTCTACCACCGAACTACGATTCCCAACCCGCATGTGCAGTGTGGGGATTATGGGCATAACTCCCCCATTAGATAAACGCCAACAAGGCGCTTACCAGGGGGAGGCTTGCGTCCAGCAGTGGACCGATACAGGCTGTTGAGGTTAAGGTAGAGTCAAAATTGTGTAAACCGCATGTCCTTTAATTAATGTAAGTCTATGTGTACGTACGTATGTATGCAAGTACTAGGTATATAACAGTGTCGAATGGTAGGTATTAAATTAATAGATAATCTCATATTACTAACTAGACACTGAAACTCTAAATCATAAACCTCAGTAAAACAAATAAACTTAAAACCTGCAAATTCAAAGCCGGCACCATACTGTATAAGTGAATGTTGTCGACATATTGCCAGCTAACTCTAAGATCAACCAATAAGTTATTTTAATTTCTCAACCCCACGTTAAAAGCGTCTTCTGTTCATTTTGGTTGAACTATCCTACTAATATTATAAACGCAAAAGTTTGTACCTAATTATGTATGTATGTTTGTTACTCTTTCACGCAAAAACTACTGACCGGATCAGGCTGTAATTTTGCGTACAGGTAGTTCTAGGCTTGGAATAACACATGGATTTTTATTCCATAAATCAGTTCCCGTGGGATAGGCGTGCGAAGTCGCGGGGCGCAGCTAGTTCTAAAATATATTTAAAGAAAATACCTCAAGTCAATCAATAGATAAGATATCTACCTAAACTTTGGCGAATACCTAAGACAAAGGTGTCTCTACCCGTGCCAGAGCGAGACAGAAAACTTCTCTCTCGCGAGCACCTGCAATCGCATGTCGGGACACGACAGGTGCCGGGAGCCGTTAAGAAGGACGGAGTAGCGGCACCAAGGTACAACAGATCAAGTATGAACACATAAATAAGACAAAATGCATCTGAGTAGACACGTTGACCTATTACCCGTTAATTTACCCCATTTGTTCTATAGGGCTGTTACGTCATAGAACTGTTACCACTTTTTGTCCCTGCAGTTTCATGGTAGAACTATTGAAACGAAACCTGTCCCATTTATTCTATAGAACTAATAATAGTTGGTAACTCGCATGAGTACTATAGAACTGTTGGAACTAATACAACTTTTTTTATCCTTGTAGAACTACTATAGAACTATTGATACAGAAAATGCGCTTTTAGTCCCACAGAACTAAGAATTCTGGTAACTTCTATTTTTCGTACTTCAATGATAGCTTCAAAATTGCTACGGGGATCAGTAGCATAAAAAAATAAAAAATATATTCGCTACAAAATAAGACGCACGTCGCTTTGTTAGACACGATAAAAACGATGTGTGACTTGTGGATATCTCAATTGATCCATATATCCATCCATATGAATACCAATCGGAGACGCCTTCCAAGACGCTGATGGTTGAAAAACAATCTAAAGGTTGCCTTCTAGATTATTTTACAACAACATGCAGTTAGCTCTAGTTCTAATTCGATTACATAAATTTTGTTTTTGTTAATGATACAAAAATTTACAAATAGCGCGTCAAAGTTTGGGAGTGGGGCTTCGATCAAATATACCTGTATATTTGATCGAAGGAGTGGGGCCCAAACTTTTACGCGCTTTATTTTGGTCTGGCTAGTGACGTCAAACTTTGCCTGAAAGCGGCGCAAGGTGTGACGTCACGTGGAACCTTAACGTGTGTCACGAGTGAGCCCGGCCTCAATGCATGCTATCTCACCTGTCATTATAGATAAACCCGCACGATAGAATGAAATGCACAATGATTTATGCGGCCGAACAGACTTTAGCACAAGGGTTATCATAGAAAAACTATTAAATGTATCTCATTCAAACAGCCTTGTAGTTACCCTTCCACGTTAGTATGAAAAAATAAGTCCAATATCTACTGAATAATCTAACACACAGATTAATAAGTACTTTTTAGGACACTAGTCTATTATGTTGCTTTCACTCTACCCCTGTCCTATAGCTATAGTATAGCCTATAAGTCTAAGTCAAAGTCATTATATTGCAGATATACATAGAAAGGCAGCTTAGGTTCTAGTTACAGCTGAAGTTGGTACATACACCATGTTAGATAAGTATAGCAATTTTTTTTTTTTTACACCTAATGAAAATAACTACATATTTATACCTATCGTATCATTGTAATTGTTTCAAATTGTAAATACTAGTATACTAAAACTATTTTATATTAACTTTCACGATTTTTTAACATAATCGATGATTATTTATCGGGTATGAATTGCGAACCTTTGTTTTTATTTCCCCAACGTCCCAACGTTTCTACCGCGTTACAGCGATCGTGGTCAAAGAAAACAAAGGTTCACGATAAATACCCGATAAATAATTATTAATTAGAAGTATACTAGTTCTTATTTGTTTGAATTCTTTGAGTGTACTCCCGACTTCCTGACTCCTATAGCTTCCTGACACGTCTCTGAGCATCCGAAGGCACAGATGTCGGGCGCGTGCGGTCAACTGGAAAGAGATAAAAACGGGAATAGATAATCGTTTTTGGATTAGAATTTCTCTATTTTGATACCCTTGAGGATCCTGTTGAACTAACTCGTAGATGCGAATGTGAATGGCAGACTTTATATTTATATATATTTTGGTAAAAAATGTTTTAACTCGTGCAATTAGTAGGTATGGTTTTTGATTCAAAAAGCATGAAATCATATTTTTATAATGATTAGTCCAGTGGACTAATACAGGCTGGAGACCAAAGATTGAAATCGTTTGATATGCCTTTTCCGCAGTGTGACCGCGCCATGTTTGTTACTTGTCTCTGTCTTTTGGAATCATTGAATTGTGTGTTTTTGTGGTGTCCTTGTTCACAAAATTTCGCGCTATGTGGTCGCACAATAAAAAGCAAAAATATAAGTTCAGTTTATTGACATTTTATCTACTCATAGTGTGCGTGCATCGGCATTCAAGAAAATACCACAGTTTTTGGACGTAATGGTGTATCTTATGATAAATTTAAATTTAAAACTGTGCCGAAATATTGGAAAACTCAAAATTCAAATCATGGTAAATATCCTGTTGTAAATAAGTTTAGAATTTAAATCTTTGCTGGAGACACTGTGTTTTACAGCAGCAAATGTCTCTCAGCATAAAAGGCGTCACCACTCAGGAGTAAAAAGGTGATGATACTCTGCCGAAACCATTAGAGTCACAAGAGTCTATCAGACTTACGGTTAGTTAAGCCGATTATAATATATTATCTATCTATTTATAATAATCAAAATGAATCGATAATGTGTTGGTAAGCGCATAACTCAATAACGCCTGGACCAATTTGGACAATTTTTTTTTTTAAATGTTCGTTGAAGTTCAAGGATGGTTTTACTTTTTTTTCTAATAATTGCCGGGAAAAGAACTATAAACGTTTCCATAGAAAAAACGCGTGCGAAGCCGCGGGGCACAGCTAGTTTAGAATAAAATCGATATTTTCTACATATACGAGTAACTACATTAGTGAAGGTAGAACATTCCAGCAGTGAGTGGCATCGACAGTTGCGTCAAAATGCGGTCTATACAAATGGATGTGTCGATCACACAACCACACCTGTACTCGTAGTTGTCTAGCTCTAATAAATGCCGCGATGTGACTTTTTTTGAACTTTTGAAATGTTAAAACAGCCAGTAGGATATTTGACCATTTTATTTTGCTTTATTCGTTGAACAAACAGTTTTAAACCCTTTATAAATAAACTTAGATACTAACTTTTAACAATTTATATATTATGTCCTCGCATGTAGAATCTAAAAAGGTTGCTTGCTTGCGGATGAGTGAAAAAATAATGATAAAAAAAAAACAATAAAAATGTCTTTTTATCTGGAAAGTAAACTGTGAGGAAACTTACAAATAACAGAACTTTAAATAACTAAGTACCAATAACTATTATGATATGTCATTTATCCTACTTAATATTATAAACGCGAAAGTTTATAAATATGTATGTATGTATGCTTGTTGCTCTTTCAAGCAAAAACTACTGAACGGATCGAGCTGAAATTTTGGATATAGGTATTTTTAGGCCTGGAGTAACACATAAGTTTTTTATACCTTAGATCAGTTCCCGTAGGATAACGCGTGCGAAGCCGCGGGGCGCAACTAGTTTGTTTATAAAATATTAACTTCTTTACAAAGGTTACATAGTTCAAAGAATTAGCGAGCTGAAATGGCAATGGGCCGGCCATATCTCGCGAAGAACAACCACTGGGGTAAACGTTGAGTGGAGACCGCGACTCGGCAAGCGTAGTGTAGAACGCCCTCCGGCCAGGTGGGATGACGTTCTGCGAAAGACTGCAGGCAGACGCTGGATGCGTCAAGCTGAAGACAGGGCGCTATGGCGCTCATTGGCGTAGGCCTATGTCCAGCAGTGGACTGATACAGGCCGATGATGATAATGATGAAAGCTACAAATTTCTAGAAAAATTAACTGAGAGTTATTATTTAGACGCAGTTAAAACATTTTGACTATGTGCATAGCTGTTAAAAGTTGTAAATAAGTCAAAGTTGAACTCTCAATTTATTATTTTCTCTTTTCAACACCTTGCATGCCCATAGCGGCTTTTTTTTATCTATATGTCACATAATTATTTATTTTATCAGTAAGGGCTAACATGCTACATGTAAATCAAAAAGATTGTAAAACATTTTATTAAGTAAAAATCAAAACACGGTACTAAATAGCATTCGGTAGAAAACTTAAAAACCTACTTGCTATAAAATGCTATTACTCAGTTGACGAATTCCTATCCGCAAAACTACTGCATAACATAAAATAAGATCAATGACCTCGATACCTTACCTATGTGATAATAATTAAACCATCTCAGCTTTCTAATTTAAATTACTTGACCCTGTGTGTGTGAAATAACTATCTTATCTAAATCTACCTATCATATCTAATTTTATTCTTCCATTTTAAATGTATAAATTCTTTTTCAGTGCCCTACAGACCCCTACAATGACCTAAGCATGCATTAAGACCTACGATGTATACCATGTACATGTCACAAAATAAATAAATAAATAGTTCAAATTACAGAAATAATTGAAAATTCCTAAAAAAAACTTATTCTTTATTCCGTAATTAGGAGAAAGCTTTTGTTTTTTTATCAATACGTACTAATAAAATAAGGTATCAAATGACTTAATTATGAGTTTAAAAGCACAATGCGGAGAAGATCAGTGGAAAAGCACATTGGTCCTGCGCGCGACCTCTCCGCTACCGTGTCGGTCTGTCCGCCGGTCGGTCATGGTTGTCTGGTTGAGATCGTTTTTGAGTTCCGATAAGACCGCCAAAGTAAAGTATTATCTATCTATCTAACTGCCGTCTCATTATAAGAGTGAGGGAAAATATACTCAATACTCAATACTCAATATATTTATTGTTGTCATCACATTGGTAGGCTGGTAATTATTATATTATATAGCTAAGTATCACAATGTGTACCCTGTTGTATCAACAAGTGGAAGGCAGACCGAGGTTGTTTTTGGTAATATTATGTAGGTACTAAGGCGAGCAGTACCTACTTGTCTACTTACTAAAATAAACGATTTTAATGTTGGTAAGTATAACAGTAAGACGACACGGATAATTAAGAATTATGGTAACGTATGTAGGTACGCAAGTTTAGTTAAAAAAACAATTAAATAATGTCAATATGTACCTACTAAAATAAATTTAAGTTTATCTAGTTTGTCATTTAAAAATTCATTGATGTCATAAAAACATTTGTCAATTAAAAAATGATTTTAATTTATTTGTGAATAAGGAATTGGATTGGATATTTTTGGTAACTTGTTATAGATTTTTATAGACATTTTATAAGGGCCGGTACTGTGCATACACAGGTTTGATGAAGGTTGTATGATTTTATTTCTGCCTGGTCTAAGTGGGTATTTTCTGGGAAGTTCTTCGAGTGTTTTGTAGAACGTTGGGTATTTTCGAACAAACTTACATAGTTCTAATAAATAAATTGATGGCAAGGTCAAAATTTTAAACTTATTGAAAAAAGGTTCGCAGCTGTCCGTTCTTTTAATATTTGCTAGGATACGTACACATTTCTACTGCATAATAAACAGGTCTTGTACATCTGTGCTATTGCCCCACAGAAGCACACTTCGTGACAAGTGGCTGTGCGTGTGTGCATAGTAAGCATTTAGCGCTGTCGGAAGGTCAGCAGTCGTGATAAGTCGCCTAGTATTTATGTTCCTTGTGATAAGTTCTCGTAACGCGTACGTGGAACTAGATAATTTTGATTTGATTTTTTTAACATGTTCTTTGAAGTTTAAGTAAGTGTCTATCGTGAAGCCGAGTAGTGAAAAACTGTTTACGCATTACAAAAAAGTGTTGTTTAACTAAAACTTAATACGAGTATTTAGCGATTTTTTTAAGGGTCTAAATTCCATAACTTTTGTTTTTTCGTAATTGATTAGTAAGCCGTTGTCCGCCGTCCAATTAACTACTTCTGTGAGAGCGTGTCGCGTGGTATCATCTACGTTTTCGGCACTAGTGCATGGCATTATCAAAGAAATATCGTCCGCGAATAAAACACATAGTGTTTTTATGTGTCTGGGCAGGTCGTTTATAAGAATCAAAAATAACAAACATCCTAGGACACTGCCCTGTGGGATCGAGCTTGTGACGCGATGTGCCTTGGATCTTATATTCCGAATAGTTCCTGAGTTAGAGTCTAAATGTTCTATTTCTACGTATTGTAGCCGATTGTTTAGGTAAGACTTAAACCATTCGTGAACCGTTCCTCTTATACCCATTGAATACAGTTTCCGTAACAACAAGTCGAACTGTACTTTGTCGTAGGCTTTAGACATATCTAGTAATAGACCTATTGCGTATTGTTTGTTGTCAAGGATACCTACGTATTTATATACCGCTAAGGTAGTCGAGTGATTTTTTCTAAATCCGCATTGTGCTTCGTCAAATACATTAAATTTTTCACAATAACAACAAACTCGATTACACGTTACTTTCTCGAATATTTTTGATGAAGTGGGCAGTAGTGATATGGGCCGGTAGTTATTTGGATCGGTTGTTGAGTTTTTCTTGTGAATAGGTTTTATTAGGGATATTTTTATAAACATCTTCTGTGAATGATTGGTTTGTAAGTAAGAAATAGGGCAAAGTTAGTTCATCAATGCATGATTTAATAAGCTTTGGAGGTATTTCGTCTATTCCGCAGCTTAGCTTATTTTTTAAGCCTCGAATTATTATATTTATTTCTTTTGACGTCACGGGGTCTAGAAACATGCTTTTTCCGACTGGGTAGGAACAGAAAAATTGCTTTGTGACTGTGATATGATGATGAAGCTTGGCCTACTGATGCGAAGAAATTATTAAAACTGTTCGCGATTTTTTTTAAATATAGTGCACCTGTGTTTGCGCACAACACTTGTGCACTATAAATGTCCTGTACACTGGCTAGTATCAATTGAGACTGGCCGGCGATTGTCGATGCTGAAATTCGGGTAATACCTACATGATCTCTAGCAGCGGTCGGTCATGCGGCCCGCGGCCGTCCCGCGTGCGGCCCGCGATTGTTTCCCTAATAAAAGTCTTATCACCTCAACCTCAACAGCCTGTATTGGCCCACTGCTGAACACAGGCCTCCCCCTGATAAGCGACTTATTAGCATTTGTCTCCTGAGGGGGTAATGCCCCTAGTCCCCACAGGGCATATGGGTTGGAGATAGCAGTTCGATGGTAGAATTGTTCATCAAGAGACGCTGCTGTTGGCTCCCTGGTGGATATTATTTATAACGAAAGCAAATCCAAAATGATTGTTGCGCCCTGACAGGGTTTTTATGCATTGTGTACCCACCCACTAAGACCTACACCTAAGAACACTACCTGTATGCATTAAATCACAATAAATGATATGAATATGAATATTCCTTAGTCGCCTCTTACGACACCCGCGGAATGAGTTGTGACGGTTCAAATGCTAAGCTAAGCACCACACAGGTAAAAATTCATATCAACAACATTAAATTATTTGCCCGCGCTGAGTCAACAGCGGTTGATTGATTAACCATCGCTATTTATTAGCTACGATGCTCAGAAATAACGTCTTTGGAATAACACATAGGATAAGAATAAACGTAAAACTATTCCATAGAACAATACCGCTAGATCTTTGATGATGGAATAACGTATATTCTTATTGGCTTCTTTTTATACCTACCGGAAATAAGGCGTGCGAAGCAGAGGGCTGATACTAGTTTTTAATAAGTATTTGCCTTTTTAGCCTGAACAGCCTTAAAATACAAATGCAGATCATTCGACGACCTCTGTTGCGCGGTGGGTGAAGGTCCTCCTGCGACGCAGGAGGTTGCGGGTTCGATTCCCGCCTCGGGACAAATGTGTGTATCTGCAAGTATTTGTTCAGGGCGTTCTGGATGTTTTCTATGTAAAGTAAAAAATATCTATCTACGTATTGTATTATATTATGTATATCAGTTATCTAGTACCCATACCTAACACAAGCTCTACTTAGCTTGGGGCTAGATAATGCTGAGACAATTCGGTCCAACATTATTTAATTTATATTCAAATTCTAATTCTGGTAAGCTATTTTCAGTAATGATAAGTATTCGCCACCAAGCGCCATTTTAATTCAATAACCAAAATAACTCGCTACGAGCATCATTGCTCTCAAGATTTCGACTCGTTCCAGATTCAACTCAATTACGCTACATTCGAATGCTTTCCATCTCCAAATACCCAAACCGAAAGGATAAGCTGAAGTAGCTACCCACCGATGGAATACCGACAGGATTGAAAATCAAATTCTAGGAAAGCTAACGCAAAAGCTAAAAAAGCTCAGTGAATAGCAGAAATAGGGCATGCCACTCTAGAGCTGTCTTCACCGAATTCTGGTGACCTGAAGAGCACTCACACACGGAGGCAACTACCCCTATAGCCACCCACACACCCCCACCCTGCCGGGGCTCAGTCAGTCTCGGGCAGCGCGCGCGAGCGGTCGCACGCAGCGCCATTTTGTAAATCCGATACCTACGCGTGTTCCGAAAAACAGTGGCATTATTATGTGAAATAGTGTTGTGCAAAGGATGTAAATAATAGTGCTGGTGCGATTCGGAACATTACGTCAACGTGAGTTATTTTAGTTTTTTTATTTCTTGTGACTTTTCTTGCGACCTCGATTCCGAATAGATTGATGATCTTTGCTAGATATCTTTTTTATTCCAAATTCAAATTGCTGTCCTCTGGGGTTACGTTGTGTTGGGCGGATTTGTTCACCGTTCTAATTTTAAACTCGCGAAAGTTCTGTAAGCTCTAAATGTCAGTTGGTTGCGAACATTCATTTTTCATGTTCGAACGATTCAGCATTCCTTTTATATATTTAGGCATATTAATTATGTTAATGAAATAACGTTTTAATGAACACAAAAATACATTAATTTCCCTTATCAACTTGCGTATTTTATTGTTAGAGACGTCAAGGTAATTTTTGTGTCCTCCCCTCCACTGATTTGTACTTTATCTTACTTTAATGTAATTCTTATTTACATTGACTGTTTTGCAATGTTTAAAAAAAGTGTAACGCCTCCAAATATAAACATAATTTAAAAAGTGGAAAAGCGATCACTTATCGCAAGTGTTCTCATTACACATACCTAAAAGGTGTTTTCATTTATGAATTTTTATTACCGAATAAAAAAGAAAATATATATTAACGTGCTCTGCCTATAACCAGAAAAATGTCTTCTGGCAAATTTAACTCGGAAAATGTAAAATCACAAAAAAACACATTTTTCCTTGAAGTTATATTTGGTTTTTCTAATTATGGTAACTTTTTGAAAATAATTTGCCAGGAAGGGGCTACAAGCTTCCTGGGGCTATGAAAACTTTGAGGAACAAAATTATGAAAAAGGTCTTGAAAATCACCGAACAATATAAACGAAGTTAGCTTTCCTTTCGTAGATATTACGAAACGTATATGATGTTCTTTTCATTATAGGTTGTAAGCGGGTTAACTACGAACCTTATTTGTGTTGGAAGAACACCAACGTTTCATTCCTTAACGAGGGACATCTTCAGGGCGAATGTTCGATGCGAATGCGATGTTCTTTTCATTATAGGCGTTCATAAAATTTTAAAAGTTTGCTGAATGTTATTTTACACCGACTTCGAAAAAAAAGGAAATGCTTCTATGTTCGGCGGTATGTATTGTTTCTATACGTTTCACTAATTTCTCGGTCCATTTTTGACCGATATAGAAAATTATACTGGGGTGTCCTCACATAATTTTTTTCACCGAGTGATTGCAATTTGAAAACCAGTTAAAATTTAAATACCTACTTACCTAGATAAATTCGAAGTGTTTTTAGTTTATGTAAAAACCATTAAATTTTACTTATTGTAAAATTATAATTGTTATGTTCAGAACACCAAAATCCTTGATTAAATAAATTATTATACTTATTTTATCTGAAAACCGAACACGATTTAAACTGTTTTTAAAATTTGCGGTACATGAGATTTGAGGCCACCTCGGAGTCATTTTCCAGTTTCCACATCGGTCTTATAATGCAAAGGGATCATCGAAAATAATTTAAAAAACATAATAAATGGGTATTTCTCGACAAATTTCGAAGATCCATTTATGCATTCCTAAAAAAAACATAAAAATTACAAAGCACCTAATATCTTATTTCTCGGCAGAAATACAATGTTTTATTTTAATGAGGTTTATTAAATGGGAAAGCCCTCTATATTTTTGGAAAAATAGATGATAGCTTTTTCCTTTTTCAAAGTAGAATAGAAAGTAAAATGTAATACCTACTCACACAATGTCCCAGACAATGTTCCTGTAAAAAGTAAAATGCGAGGGAAAAACGAGATGAATTTAAAATAAGGCAATCACATCGACTCCTGTTTGTTTAGGACGAACAGTAATTACTGATTCTCTAATTAAAACATTTTCACTCAAAAATTAAATACCATTTACAAAAGATTTGACTAAGAATTCAATGACATTACATTTTTGTTATTAATGTCGAGCTGTCATTTTTTTTAACCATTGTCAAACGTTTTTGATGTTTAATTAGATTTTATTTTAATAAAGCATTCTTCACGATGTTTTATATGAATTGTTAGTAACTTTTCATCACGAGTAACTTTAAAATTATTTATGAACTAGCTGCGCCCCCCAGCTTCGCACGCGATATCCCACGGGAACTGATTTGTGGGATAAAAATAAGTCTATGTGTTATTCCAGGCCTAGAACTACCTATATGCAAAAAAATTCAGCATCATCCGATCAGTAGTTTTTGCGTGAAAGAGGAACAAACATACAAACATGTGTATATGTTTATAAACTTTCGCGTTTATATAATATTAGTAGGCAGAAGAAATTAAAACACGACAAACCGAATCGGACTGAAAGTGGTGTACTTTGAACACAAAAAATATTCGTAGATAACCCGCTTACATCCGTAATGGACAGAAAGTGGTTTCAAGATTTTACTATGAAATTGCCCTCACTTCGGCTACTGCACTGTTTTTTTTCCAAATCTGTGCACACACTGAAAGTTATATATTTGGACACATACAAATTAAAACTCCTAAGGCGTCAGTTTTCCGAGATACTTCACAAATGAAAATACTTTATCTTCATATTTTTATTTTTTTCGTTTGTGAAAATAACTAGCTGCGCCCCGCGGCGCACGCGATGTACCTATAAACGTGAAAAGGTGATTTTCATCCCACGGGTACTGATTTATGGGATCAAAAGTATTCTTTGATTAGAATTACCTGCATGCAATATTTCAACAAGATCGGTCGAGTAGTTGCGGCGTGAAGAAGCAACAAACATCCATCCATCCATCCATAGATCCATACAAACTTTCGCATTTATAATATTAGTGTGATGATTATGGGTTAGGTGCGGTGTCCCGTCGTGCGAGATGACATTGTTGCTAGTTATTAGTTATTAGCTCAACCTCAACCTAAACATCCTATACTGGTCCACAGCTGGACGCATACCTCCCTGATAAGCGCCTTATTGGCGTTTATCTCATGGGGGTTAATACCCACTATCCCCACGCTGGGCATGCGGTTTCGGTGTCAGAGTCAGAGTCAAATCGTTTATTTCTTTAGATTTACAAAATAAGCACTTAGACAAGGCAGTTTTTTAAATATATAAACAGCTTGATAAATAGTTATTACTATCAAAGAAGAAATAAGGTGACTCTAATTCACTTCAATTTTTTGTCCACTAGCGGAAGAAGTGAATCGGGGTGGTAGAATTGTTCTGCAGAGGCGCTGCTGTTTGTCCCCCGGTGGATATCCCTTAGTCGCCTCTTACGACACCCACGGGAAGAGTTTGGGTGGTGCAAATTGTAAGCTACCACCACACAGCTAGTTATTAATATTATCAGAATTGAAAGCAATATTTCAGGTTTTAATGTTCGTTTGTTTAAAACCGGACATGTCGTGTTATCAAAACATAATTTACCTATTCCGTTATAGCACTAACATTTGAAATGGCGTTTTGAAATTGTTGTAGCAAAACATTACTATAAATTATTTAGCCAAAGTTTCATTTTCATGGTGGACCGGCAATGAAATGTTAATTAGGCACAAAATTTGTATTTGATGAGAATTTGTTTAGTTGGTCGGTATTTTTAATGATGTTGGGGTTTCATTTGTCGGGGGGGGGGGGGGGGGGTTTAGCTTTGACTTTCCAGATAGGATATCGTTGGAAACTTTGGCTGTGAGCTTTTAAAATAGAGATTTATGAAATTTTGTTCTGAAAGTGCACATACTTCATCCTCAACCACGACAGAGTCAGAGTCAAATCGTTTATTTTTTTAGACTTACAAAATAAGGACTTAGACAAGTCTAATTTTTACTATATAAACAGCTTGATAAGTAGTTATTACTACCAAATAAGAAATAAGGTGCAATTTACTCTAATTCACTTACATTTTTTTGTCCACTAGCGGAAGAAGTGACAGCCTAAGATTAGTAACGTTTGGATGTGTAGATGTATGGATGTTTGTTACCTTTTCACGCAAAAAAATACTAAAGGGAGAAATTTTGCATACAGGTAATTCTAATCCTGGAATCAAACATAGGCTACTTACCCATAAATATATAATTCATTAAAATTTCAGTATTAAATAGAACGTCAGTTGCTCATTAAAATTAAATTATGAGTACCTATTTGTTATGAAATTCTTAGTCATAGACAGATTTTTTTAATACTAAGTTCAACTGTAAAATCTAAAATATATTGTGTGATGTGATAGATCAGCAGACGACACGTGTTCAGCGACTTTCGTCTGACCGTAAGTAACCGAACACCTCGTGTGTACTGTACAGGTACATAGACCAATGATATTGAATATTCTCTGCGCGAGGGAATATAAATCTTTTTAGTTTTATTTAGTGGTCGACGCTCGCTGGGCTGCGGCGGAGACTTCCCACCGACTAGCATTATGTGCTAACGAACTACTTTTTATATTCAGAGAAAACTCTGATATTTATCAGTTTGTAAAAAATATAGAAACTCAGGTTTCTTAATAAATTCATAATTTGTCAGGGTAATTTCATGCCACCATGTATTAAGTTTCATGAAAATCGTTACATCCTGTCTAAAGTTTTTTCATAGTAGCCTGCTTTCTAACTGATATCTGTTTATAGTAAAATCATAATGATTTCTAAGTTTTGTAAAATATAGTAATGAATACGTATTGAATCTCCTTCGTAACCATGTTTATATCAAGGTACATCCGCGAAGATAAGTCGTACATTATGCTAATGCTATTCATAATGGCGGAGCGTTTTGTGTCAATTTCTGATAACATGTCTGATGTATGGCTCACGGCGGTTTGGAAATGTGTTTGTGCTTAATGGGGGGTGCTTTGTTAGCTTTTCTATTAACTTAACTTTTGGCTTATTTATTTACACAACACTCAATAATATGAATAAATAATTTATGGATTTAGGAATGCATATTTTTATTTTACAGGTACACCCAACAATACTTATCACATGACTTATTGTGTGATAAATGTTGTTGGGTAAATACCTAAGTATTAGAATAGATTACCTACTCTTAAATAGGTAAGGCAGATATTCGAGCTCACTACTGGGTTGACTGCAAGCTTCTTCTTACCTCTCTTTTCCACACAATTTAATTATTCAATTAGGTCACTGAAAATTCACGTAGACCGTAGCCACAACATAAATATCAATAAACTTTGGCCTTTGGTATGTAGTTTAAAATTAACTACTTCTCAGTATAATACAGGGCTAAAATAACCGGCAAAAATGCAAAAATATCTAATAAGTGAATTTTTTTCAAAATCAAACCAGTCATTCATAAGGCGATGCATAATTAACAAACTTCCTCATAAAACTCTATCACGTTGTAGTTAGGTTGAAGGAAACAATATAAAAATGTCCTCAGAAGTTTTCATACAAAACCTGTAATTTTGTCGAGTTATCCAACAAACTGAATATTTTATGAATGTCTAAAACTTCTGACGTTGACTGTACTCCTTGTTTATTGTCCATACTTTGTCCTCCAAGAATTTCCCAAGATATTAAAATTTACCCAAAAAAACCGAACAAAACTCCCCAATGGCCCAACACGGCCCAATAGCCCAATGGCCTCCGATAATATTGATGTGGGAATTATACAAAAGTTGCGGAAAGTTGAAAAAATACTTTGAAACTTTGGGCTTTGAAAATTTAATGAGTAATGTACCGTAACATTGAAGTTTTAGCGAAAATACCCATTGAAAGGCGATTGAACAAGAGTGAGTACGGCGTCAAAGGTCCCGTAGGAAGCTATCTCATTTTACTATTTAGATTTTGATAAGTAAGTATTATGTTTAGAGATTATTTTATTCATTTTGATGAAATACATCCGAAAGAAAACCAAAGTTATCAACATAGCTCAGAGAATTAGCAAGCTGAAGTGGCAGTGAGCCGGCCATATTTCGTGAAGAACCGACAACTGATGGGGTAAACTAGTTCTTGAGTGGAGACCGCGACTCGGTAAGCCTTGTGTAGAAAGCCCTCCGGCCAGGCGGGTTGGGTCGACCTGCGAAAGACTGCAGGCAGATGCTGGATGCGTCAAGCTAAAGACGTGTGTCCAGCAGTGGACTAACTGTATACTCGTATGCTGATAATAATGATGATAATGATGAAAATTGTATTATAAATACATTGAATTAGCAATAATACTTTGAATTCTTATTGTTAGGTGCTAAAATAAAATTGTTTCTTATAAATTAGGATGTAATTTCGCATTAGATGCGAAAGCTTAGATGTTTTTGAATTTTGATTGGGAGAGGTATTTACGCCAAAGCTACTGAACAGATATCCGGATTTTGGATCCCGTTCCTTCATCATCATTTTCAAATTACTACACCTTACAATATAGACGAGATATTACAAACCTGTCGTTATAGTGGCATGTGTTATTGTTTGTAATTCAATTTTTCAAATTTTCAAGGATCCCTAAATTACAGAAAGAAAGTTTTTAGACTTCTGAGTTTTTGAGGTTTGTAATTATTCGGAGCTGTTACGTTTTGGAAGTTTCTTTAGTTGGTATTGGTTCGACGTTCGACCATTGAGGGGCCTAACGAGAGAAAACTTGAGAATTTAGCTTATAAGTATTCAGTATTCAATACTGAATATGATATTAAATACTTTCGCGTTATTAATATATTAGTAGTATCATATAATAATCACAACAACATGGACCCGTCTGACGAAAAATCGCAATGAGTGGAACTGCATAGCCTACATCGAATCATGGGTGTCCAATCTAAGATTTATTGAAATTTAATACCTACTATAATATAATGTGTGACATTGTAAAGTGCAAATATGTAAAAAAAATTGGGATTGGAAATAAAGGCTTTATTTATTTATTTATCACTAGCTGCGCTTCGGCTTCGCACGCGTTGTTCCTATGGAAACATTAAAAGGTGATTTTCATCCCACGGGAACTTATATATAGGATAAAAAGTAGCCTATGTTTTATTTCAGGATAAGAGTTACCTGTATGCAAAATTTCAGCTAGATCCGTCTAGTAGTTTTGGCGTGAAGAAGTAACAAACATCCATCCATACATCCATACATAGTGTGATGTGATATAATTGTAAATTTTACTATTACATCCTACTAATATTATAAACGCGAAAGTTTGTAAACATCTGTGTTTGATGCTCTTTCACGCAAAAACTACTAAACGGATTGGGCTGAAATTTTGCATACAGGTAGTTCTAGGCCTGGAATAACACATAGGCTATTATTGTTTTATCCCATAATCCCCACGCTGGGTTGCTGGGTTGGGGATCGCATGTTCTGAAGGGGTCGTTGCAGCCCGTCTCAGGTGGATTTCCCTTAGTCGCCTCTTACGACACTGGGAAGAGTTGGGGTAGTGCAAATTATAAGTCAGCATCACACAGCTAAAAAAATAAACAAACCAATACGACATCAAGTGTACGTATAAATGTACTTATGGTGGAATAAATAATATGAAATGACATACTGGTGGTACGTGGGTGGGTACGCTACGCGAGTAGCGACACTGCTCGATACATTTCTGTACAAGAAGCCGTTAGTCCCGGCGTAAGAAAAGACCCCTTCAACACCCGTGGACGTAGTGGGAGTTGATTATAAGAACTTACTAAAGGAAGGACTACAGCTTCCGTCTTCCGTGTGTGATTTTCAGCAGTGGACAATTTTTGCTGTAATTTTCAGCAGTTGTCTATGTGCGCTGTGGCTGAATTCCAATGGATAAGCTTAGCTGTAATTTTGTTAACAAAATTACCAAACTTTAAGCTTGATTGTCGCGTTATTTATTGAAGAAAAGAAGGTGTGTAGATATAGACGACATGTAATTTTATTTCAATTGTATTTAACAATCAACAACAATATTTTTGCACGTGATAGAATTACAGGCTTTACCTACCTAGACAATTATCTTATTTTGATAGAATCATGAAATTACTTGCCTTACAATGCAACCTCACAATTTGGGAGTAGAAAATAATGAAATCAGATGTCAGAATTCAATAACTTTATTTCTTTAGGTTTACCAATAAACACATACAAAACAAGGTGTTATTGATATTCTGTTCACTTCGATCTTTTGTCCACTAGTGGAAGAAGAGAACAAGAAACCACTAGCAAGTATATAAAACCTTATTCTTAGAGACATACTTACATAATAGATAGCCTTGAAATAGAACCTTCAATACCTAATTGTTATGATTAAATCATCTAGGTAAGACATTTCTTAGCGATCTAATTGTTCTGTGGACACATCTAAATAGATAGGGGTTTTATAATTTACCACATAAGTATTACGTACCATAACAGATGTTTCTCGTTCTGTCGCTGACCAAAAAGTGGCGTGACCAGGCCTCAGGTCTTATTAATATCACCTCACAACAACTAAAATCCACGTCACGAAACTGTCTCGTCAATCCGTCGCTTATGGGCGGTTGGCACAACATTTTACTTCTAATTAATAATTATTTTGTATAATCTTATAAAATATCTATAACAAATGTTCTTAAATTTTAGTTTAATAATTTAGAATACACAGCACCAAGAATATAATGCAATATGAAATAGCTTACTCATTAATGAAGCTGATTTGTATTGGAATTTGAATTTGAGCGGGAAAGCAAACAGGAAATATCAAGCCTGTCACATTTTATACTTGAATATCTATTGAAACTATATTTTTTACCACTACATGTACTTATAATATTACATATCTATTATACATGAAACTGTGCCAAAATATTAGAAATCTCAAAACTTAAATCATAGTAAATATCCCGTTGTAAATAACTTTCGTATAAATTTCTTTATTTAACATAAAACATCTAGGATTCTTAATCCTAGCTTAAGCTCTGAGCAAACGAACTCAGTGTCAACACAAACTCGATAACAAAAGCAAAGCTGGTTTTAAGTTGTAATTAGTTTTGGTTAAAATTTGAAATTAAACAACAATTGCTTTAGAAATTATTAATTGGTTATTAATTGAAATGCTTTGACACGGAAAACCGCATATTACTTGTGGCCATGCACGGGACGGGGTGTTTGTTGCATACAGAAGGAAAGAATATCGTAGTTTCATGAATTCATTACGAATATAAGCGGGTTAACTACGAACCTTGTTTATGTTATATATTATTACCTCACACCTCAACCTGAACAGCCTGTATAGGTCCACTGCTGGACGCAGGCCTACCCCTGATAAACGCCTTATTGGCGTTTAACTCAAGAGGGGTAATGCCCATAATCCTCACGCTGGGCATGCGGGTTGGGGATCGCTGTTGGTTGGAAGATTTGTTCTGCAGGGGCGCTGCTGCCCGCCCCCCGATGTATATCCCTTATTTGCCTCTCACGACATCCGCGGGAAGTATTGGGTGCCAATTCTAAGACAGCACCACACAACTTGGATTCATTGGTAGAGCCCCGCATGTTCCTCGCTTACGGCGCAATGCAGAATTTACTCCCTTTGCCCATGATAAGTTTTTATCTTTGGTTTGTATTTTTAGATAAGGCAATAAATGAAGTTTATTTTGAATGTTTTATAACGGTGTCTATTTAGATTTCTACAAAACTAATATATATACTAGATGGACAGTACTAAAAATGTCGCTGTCCTTGTTAACAATCAAAATAATAAGAACGGTATTATTTTTAGTCCTGTCCGATTAGTTTAGTCTAGTTTTTGCTACAACTGAACAGACACCAGTTTATGGAAAACTAATTTTCTGGTAGTTCACTTTTCTCCTCTCGTAAAACTCAAAAATTAAAAAACCTTAAATATTAATTTGCGCAAATTCATGTCAGATTAGATGTCGACGACTCAGTAGCGGAACGTCTGAATTGCCCTCCTGTAAGCTTGGTGGATTGTTTCCTACTGTTTTGTTTTGTGTTGTTCTGTGCCGTGATTATTTGACGTGATATTACGTACTAATTGACGTATACGTTCACGGTGTTACGGCTAATGGCGTTTTTAGACGGGCACTGGTGATGCGGGATTTTATAATAGCTTTTGTACACCCTATCCAAGAATAACACTTTTGTACTCCCTATATATGTGGATTATACTCGTATTAGTAAAGGAGCGCAATATTTTTTTTTTTATTTATTTATTTTATGAACAGATACAATAACACTGTATATTAATGTTACAGGTTTAATTACAGACACTGGATATCCGTTGACATGGATGGAAATAGAAAATAGGTAACCGATGTTACGAGTAGTTTTATCTTTTATTTTTATTATATTATGTGCACTGTATTTTTGTGTGATATGGGTCTTTTTGTGCCAGCAATAAACAGTTTTTTTTTATTTATAATGTGTCTGATAGCTCATCGCATCAGCTTCTTGGCTGTTTCATTACCTCTAAGATGATCGCAGTAGAGGCGTTAAAAATTAACCCCCTTATTAATAACTAGCTGCGCCCCGCGGCTTCAGCTTTTCATCCCACGGGAACTGATTTATGGGATAAAACGTCTATGTTTGATTCCAGGATTAGAAGTACCTGTATGCAAAATTTCAGCCCGATCCAGTAGTTTTGGCGTGAAGAAGTAACAAACATCCATCCATACAAACTTTCACACTTATAATATTAGTGTGAAGAATGGTGTGTTGTGATAGTCTGTTGACTTAGCACTCTGCTAAGTCTCGCTCTGTCTTCTTCTATTGACATACGTCAGACTGAGAAATAACACTACTTAGCAGCTGTTTTATGTTAGCAGACCATTATGAATAAGGGGGAATAATCTTTAGTAAAATCGTGTTTCGAAACTCAATCTAGTATAAGAACATTATAACTTTTACTCGCAATAATTGGATTATCTTCTTTTTAGTTGGTTTGGTAGACAAAATTTTAAAACTCTTTTGCCATAAAACAATGAATGTACATTTTGAAAAGGTCAGATTATCAAATTTAACACTGACAAGCAAATAACGTGATTAAGACTAAAGTAAAAGAGCTACGAAGACACTTAGATACGCTCTTACGCCCAAAAACTGGGGCATGTATTTGAATGCGACAATGCCAAAATATAAAATAAAACTATTATTAACAAGAATACTATTTTTGTTTAGTAAAACTCTAAAATATCTTCAAGTTACAACACGACTCACACTTGACGCGCTCCTCTAAGCTCTAAAACCCGCAAAACAGAATTTGCCGGAACTGTTCTAGCGCTCTCTTTGAATATTCACAAATACCGACCGAGTTGGTACCGACTGCACCAGTGCATACATACAGGGTGCTTCCATTCATCATCGGACAGTACAAGAAATAGTATAATAATGTATACGTATACATAAAAAAATCATTTTCATTTACAAACTGATAAAAGTTGCCTGTAAATGTTATTTGGTAATCATTAGTATCTGTCTATTATGTAGATGTGGCAATTATTATCTGTTGTATAATTTTAATAATTTTTAATTGAATGTTTAATTTGTATAATTTTAATTTAATTCATAATTTATGATGAATACAAAAATGTATTACTTTTTATGGTACGATAATGACGTGTTATTCTTGCAATGTACGAAATAAATGATTATTGATTATTATTGATTATTATTAAAACATTCCAACAATTTGTTTTAAATAGCAATTTTTAAAATAAATAAAATAAAAAGTTTGTTTATTCAGACAATGGCCATCGGTTATACAGCATACAAATACTAAAACATTACACAGAAATTGTGATTGAAGACTGACACAAGGATAAAGATAACTTTTGCGGTAGGTGTTTGACTTTTTTAAGCAAACAAGTTAAAGAAGAGGGTTTTTCCAATCGCGATTTCTGCCTTAAATCGTGTATTTAATCGACTGAGAACCCCGAAAATTTGCGTTATTCCAGTTTAGCCCCTTGACAAATATTGCTAAAGGGGAAAACTGGCATTTAAAAAAATGTAACAGTATTCCCCATTTGCCTCTAAGCGAAAAAATCATCGAAGAACATAGATAGGTTAGTCCATAGGATCCATGGGTCCAAGTGGTCCAACTAACGCACATTGAACACTCCCTGCTCCGTTTGCCCGTGTTTGAACACCCTGTATAGCTACGTAGGGTAGGTATGCTCTTAGTATTAGAGCCACTACTTGACCTAGCCTAGAATTCGAAAGCTTGCCACGATATACATGCAAACAGAAGGACAACTCGTAATTTTGGTACTATAGTAGGTAAATACACCTTGTATTGCACTTTTTAGCCGACCTCTGTGGCGCGGTGGGAAAAGGTCCACCTGTGACGCAGGAGGTTGCTGGTTCGATTCCCGCCTCGGGACAAATGTGTGTACAATCTGCAGATATTTGTTCAGGGCGTTCTGGATGTTTTTAATACTTATATATGGTAGTGTATTGTATTTAGTATATCAGTTATCTAGTACTCATAACGCAAGATCTGCTTTGTTTGGGGCTAGATAATGCTGTGTGAATTGTTCAACATTATTTTCGTCCAATACCAATATTCATCATGGAACGATGGTACGTTCCAAGTTAGTCCACAGCTGGGCATAGGTCTCTCATGAGCGCCATTAGCGCCCTGTCTTCAGATTGCCGCATCCAGCATCCTTCGTTGCCTTAATTAACCGACTTCAAAACAAGGAGGAGGTTCTTAATTCGACTGTATTTTTATGTTTCTTACCTAACACTGACTTGACTGGGTGATCAGATTTTTATTATTCTTTTTTTATTTGAAAGCTAGTGCTTTCTGTGTGGTCCCATTTTAATCTGGTCCAGTTCTGACAATGGCACCCATAAAAAGTCCATAACATTGAAGTCGGTTTATAGTTTTTGTAAAACAAACACAATTATAGGTTGTCTTAGAAATACATTAAACGTTTCCTATGTCCCAGAGGAGCTTTTTCACAAAAACCTTAAACATTTTCACTGTAAAAACTATCATAGTTTGACGAACTCATTAATAATGTAAGCGGGTTAACTACGAACCTTTTTGTGTTGGAAAAACGCCAACGTTTTCATCCCTTAACAAGGACTTTATCAGGGAAAGTTAGTAGATTGAACTTACAAAATACTCGTAATAATTCGTTCTTCTGTGCGTACAACCATATTGTTCTATCTGTATTTATAATTATAACGCTATTACATAATGCACTGCAGTAAATGAGATGTGCTAAATGCAGAGTTTCACGGAAAATGGTCCAGTTTGTTATTTCAGCTTGACTAGTTCGGGTTTTATACAGAAAATTTGCAAATTTTATGAGTTTCTATGTATTTTAAATTATAAGGTAGGTTGGGAACATTTGTTGACCTGAACGCAATTTAGGAATTTCGTTAAATTTAGTAAAATAATACTAAATATTTACAAGAAAATACCTAATAGATAATGAATGTAAGCGGGTGAACTACGAACCATATTTATTGCACTCTTTTACTCTGAAGAAGTCCCTCGTTATAAGATTAAACGTTGGTGTACTTCGAACAAAGCCTTGGTTCGTACATAACCTGTTTACATTCATATTGCAGCATTTACATACCTACATAATATTATATTATTTCTTTACTTACATCAATTTTGTTTTTCTTATATTACTTTCTTTATTAAATACTATCCCACAGCTAGAATGCAGCATTATCAAAATGGGATGGAACCTTGTCAAAGTAAAACGCGTAATTTTATCTTCAAACAAGTTCTCTATTCGATGTTTTTTTGATACTGCTCAAAAAATTTCAATCCATTATCACGCGCGTGTTATTTCTTTGCTATCCTTGGATTATAATAATCTTACCAAATTCTTTCGTTCATCTATTTAAGGATTGCATTCTTTAACCGAGCTTAACACTTTAACTGAGCTTAAAACACCTTAAACGAAATATATTAACGAAACATAATATAAACATTGGACTTGATCCGATAGAGAATGGAATTCCGAAATAGACTCTGTTCTAAAATGTGCTTACTGGATATTTTAACGCAGCACTATTAAAGTATAACTAACTAGCAGCGCCTCGCGGTTTCTCCCGCGTAGTTTCCGTTCCCGTGAGGATTCCGCAATAAAATATAGCCTATGTCACTCCCCGAGAAGTAAGCTTTTTATTCATGAAAGAATTTTTGAAATCGGTCCAGTAGTTTCGGAGCTTATTCAATACAAACAAACAAATAAAAAAACAAACAATCAAATCTTTCCTCTTTACAATATTAGTATTGATTATGTTCAGGTAACGTTTTCTAGTGTGGAGACCGCGAGTCAGCAAATGTAGTGTAGGACGGTGGGATGACGATCTGCAAAAGCCTGCAGGCAGATGCTGGATGCGTCAAGCTTAAGACAGGGCGTTATGGCGCTCATTAGGGGAGGCCTATGTCCAGCTGTGGACTGATATAGGTTGATGATGGTGATGATGAAATACAAACAATTTAAAAGAAAAGTACATAGAGAACATACATACAAAAGAAGTCAGTTTGTTAGAGTTACAAAACGATCCTAGTCTCAGCAAGAGTTGGTTGTATTTTCGTACAACCGATTTGTGTGTGTAGGCTTAGAATTTGCACCACCCCAACTCATCCCAAGGGTGTCGTAAGAGTCTATCTATCTAAATGGGGCTGGGGCTATGGCTATAATAATAATAATAGTGCTGGACGATTTACACATCCCCATGTAGTATATATAGCCTCAAGCTACGCAGGTTAACTACGAACCTTATTTGAGTTCGAAGTACACCAATGAGTGACATCTTATATCTTTAATACATTAATTTAAAACATACCTTATAAGGTTTGAGATATTTATTTTTCAATAAGAATTTACAAATTCACTTATAGAGAAACTATAACTAATGTAATAAAATTAGGCCTTTCTGTTTCTAAATATATATAAAACAAGGGTTGGTGTTTAAGGAAATAAATTAATATGTACTTCGATTTTTAGCTCAAAGAAGTACTTAGTTGATTTTCTGTGGATAGAGCTAGATAACTTAACTAACAGAGCATCGCGTCCGCACAGAACAATACATCCTGCGTCACACGGTATTATTTTTCTACTTAACTTATTCTACGGTCCATACCGTATGGTCAAAATGGAATGGAAAGGAGTGCAATTGGAGTCAAAAAAAGAGACAAAGTCAGACTAATAAACATAAAAAGTAAAACGAAATTCAATAATATACATATGATATACAAACAACTAAAATGGCGATGGGCAGGACACATGCTAAGGGAAAAAACGGACAAGTGGACAAAGATATTAACAGAGTGGTACCCCCGAGGAAGTAAAAGAAGTAAAGGCAGGCAAAACAAACGATGGGAAGACGATATCAAAAGGGTAGCTGGCCCAGAATGGACCCGCATTGCAAGGGACAGGGATAAATGGAAAACCTTAGAGGAGGCCTATGTCGAAGGACATACTGGAAGAAAAAAGAAGAAATAGTGTTAAGGATAAAAGTTTAAATCAATTGTAATCCAGAAATAAAGGCTTATTTTATTTTATTTATTACGGTCCATACCAAGAGCGTTTCGGTACGAAGAGGTAACAAACATCCATCAAAACATCCAATTTCGAATTTCAGTGTGATTAATCATGACCTCATTGACAAATCCATTGAAGCTCAAAGCATCTCGTCCGGAGCCGTGAGACCGACAACGCGAATAGTCTCAATGTCGACTCGACTCATTCATTTATTTCCAGTTGTGATATCACGGGACGTGTGGAAGCGAGCCGCGGTCGACTTACGCGGACAGGGATTCACGGGTATTTCACTTCATTTCATTTATTCCACCATAGGTATCACATCCACATCCACAGCCTGTATCGGTCCACTGCTGGACGCAGGCCTCCCCCTGATAAACGCCTTATTGGCGATTAACTCATGGTGGGTAATGCCCATAATCCCCACGCTGGGCATACGGGTTGGGGATCGCAGTTTGGTAGAAGATTTGTTCTGCAGGGGGCGCTGCTGCCCACCCCCCAGAAGATATCCCTTAGTCGCCTCTTACGACACCCACGGGAAGAATCGGGGTGGTTCAAATTCTATGCCGCCGGCACCACACGGCACCATAGGTATAGTCAGCAAAAATTGCGCCTTACCACCACTAGGGTGATTTTTCTGTGAAGTGAATAGTTGCCAACCCCGGCTTGCTCGATATCTTTTGTTTTTAACGCAAAGCAAAATAGTTTCCAACTGGATAGGCGTAACGTTCCGCGATGGTACATTTATAATATACACTTGATATCGTTGTAATCTTATTTCACATCAGCGGTTTTCAGCTAGAGAGAGTAAAATATTAAATAAAAACAGACAGACGGTAATTTACATTAATACGTAATCCTATCTAATTATAAACTACAAATGGTTGGCTGCAAAAGGGCATAAAATAATAATAATAATGTCAGTTAAACAATAATCAGAATTAAATAAATAATACGATTTTTTTTTCATTTATCTAAGATTAATGTTATCAAATGTCAAAAGAGTAGCTGTATATGGGCTTTATCAAAGTAAACTAAAATAAAATATGATATTATAATAATATCTGCTGCTGTAAGGAGGCATTGTCCAAAACAATAGGAATCATGTTATAACCATAGATGTAATATCTGTAGGTATGGTACGTCGTGCGGAGCTGACTGAACTTAGCGCTCTTGACACGGACTGCGGGTCTCAAATACACGGACAACAAGTAGGGCTTGACTGTAGAAAACTGCCGTCAGATCAACTGCAATCAACCCACGGATGTCGTAATTGGCAACTAAGGGATATCTACAGGGGGAGGACAACAGTGCTTCCTGCAGAATAATTCTACCACTGAACTGCGATCCTCAACCCACTCGCCTAACGTGGAGATTATGGGCATTGCTCCCATTAGATAAAAGCCAATAAGGCGCTTATCAGGGGGAGTCCTGCGTCCAGCAGTGAATCAATATAGGCTGTCGATTGAGGTAAGGTTGAGGATAGTACGTTCTCTTACCGCCGCTAACTCAACAACTGGATTGTGTTACAACTGCCGCAAACACTCGCTCACTTCAAATCTTGTACAATTATTGTAACAACAAACACGAGGGCATTGTTGTAGTCTTTTAGTCAATAAATCACACTAAAGTACGTCGTAGCAAACACCTCAACCTCAACAGCCTGTATTTTTCTTGACATATTTTACATCATTATTTATTTTTACCATAATATGATTGCTTTAACGCTTCAACATATCTGATGGTGAGGGATTAGACCGGCTCCCCACCACAGCCGGCTTACGTAGTAGCTACGGACTCCCCGTATTGGTCCACTGGACGCAGGCCTCCCCTGATAAGCGGCTTTTTGGCGTTTATCTCATGGATGGTAATGCCCATAATCCCCAAGGTGGGCGTGCGGTTTGGGGATCGCAGTTTGGTGGTATAGTTATTCTGCAGGGGGCGCTGCTGCCTGCCTCTTGGTGGATATCCCTTAGTCGTCTCTTACGACACCCGTAAGTACGCATTACACGAAAGCCGCGAGTCCGATTATGACTGAGATGGGTGGACTTGATTGCACCTAATTTGAGTCTTTCACTTTCGAGGTGCTAGAAGGTACATCATCTCCTCTTTTTTATTTATATCGATGGTTATAATTGTTATTATAGACTTTTATTAAATTCAACTTCCAAAAACGTATACAAAAAAACTCTTTCAGTAATCACTATCTAACTATTTCAAGAATTCTATTCATGTACTAACCAATCATTTTATTTCTGACTATAACTCTTTGTGCTTGAATAACTGACCAATAGACTATTCCCACCAATTCATAGAAATATAACTTTAGGGTTCCATCGGCTTCTTACTAAACCTCAATGTAATATAATAATAATCCCACGCGAGAAGAATTTCTCCGAAACCAATTCATTATATCGGATGGCTATCATTTTGTGGATTTCATTCTGATAATCAACAAACCGCCGTGTGGTGCCGGCGGCATAGAATTTGCACCACCCCAATTCTTCCCGTGGGTGTCGTAAGAGGCGACTAAGGGATATCTTCTGGGGGGCGGGCAGCAGCGCCCCCTGCAGAACAAATCTTCCACCAAACTGCGATCCCCAACACGCATGCCCAGCGTGGGGATTATGGGCATTACCCCCCATGAGTTAAACACCAAAAAGGCGTTTATCAGGGGGAGGCCTGCGTCCAGCAGTGGACCGATACAGGCTGTGGATGGATGATGGATGGAATCAACAAATTGTTGAACTCAACTCATAGAATCATGAAATAATTGGTTCTATAGAATATACTTATACATAATATTCGCTGTAGAGCTTAAACACACTTAGTTATAGTAATTTATATTTCACGTTGTATAAAAATATCAGAATATAAACATAGCAACGTATACAAGGTGCCACAGAAAGGGCCTATTGTTCTATTACACGCATATTTACTCTTGCATGATACATGGTGTTCAGAACAACGTTTTTCATATATTATGAAACTGGGGGTAGGTAGGCCTTACAAGTCATCTACGTAAGTGCCAAAAATCGTAAATCAAGTGCAATAGCTTGCCGGCTTTTTTTAAGTCTTAAAATCCTCCCGCCTATTTATAAGATTTTGTAAAATTGAAATACCGTAAAGTTAAGTATCAATTATAGTTATTTTTTAATTCCTATATATAATTTATTTTCAACTATTTCTCTAAAAAAAATAATAATTTTTCAATTATTAAAATTAAAAATATTGTCTGAATAGCTGCCACAGAAAAAAATAAAGCGGGAAAGTAGCCATCTGATCTTCATTTGTTTTTTCGAGTTGTAGTGTTCTGTTTATACTTTCATATAGCAGAGACTTTGTACTATACGAGTAATGAGTTCATAAGGGACTTAAGGCGATTTAAGGAATTTTTGTTTTCGTTGTATTCGTAATGAAAAGCTCAGTGTTTACCTAGAGTGAAAGTAACTTATTTAGTCTCTCCAACTATTGGTCAAACCCCGTCTCAGGACTAAATAAGTTAATTTAAACTTAGGGTAATAATGTACTTTAACAGTTTGATAGAAACAAAGCGTGCGAAGCCACGGACAGAAACTAGTTTATTTATATTTATTAAGTTCCGTCATGTTACGGGTCGGGACAGATTTACATGACGCCTCCTAAAAGTGCTGACATCGAGTGCTGTTGTCAACATGGCAACACTCTATTTTAAAACTAAATAAAACGCATTTACGAAAAAGCTGTAAACTTTGAAAACTTTTAATGTTATTCGAGAGGGAACCAATACTTTATTGAAGGGAATTATAATCAAATATTAGAAGTAAAAGATATACCCCCTTATTCATAGTTGTCTGCTAACATAAAACAGCTGCTAAGCAGTGTTATTTCTCAGTCTGACTTATGTCAATAGAAGAAGACAGAGAGAGATTTAGCAGTGTGCTAAGTTAGCAGACTATTATGAATAGAAGGCTAGTATTTACAATTTACAATTATGAAAAGGGACTTAAGTAATTTCTTTCTGCATTTTTGTAAAAATGTAAGGTATCAAATAGATGGATAATCTAAAAGTTTTAAAGTGCACTTTAGCAAACTAGCTCCACTTAGCTTGGGGCTAGACAATGCTTTGTGAATTGTCCAACATTATTTATACAAATATTATAAAGAGAAAAGATTTGATTGTTTGTTTGTATGGAATAGGCTTTGAAACTACTGGACATATAAAAAAAATCTTTCATCATTAAAAAGCTTACTTTTGGGAGTGTCATATGCTATTTTATCCTGGAATTCCCACGGGAACGGGGACTACGCGGGAAATACCACGTAGCACTTAGTGCTTTATAGTTTTTGACTATGAAATGGTAAACGTAACGTTTAGAACTGTTTTATTTTGAAAACTATCGTAGTTGGAGCGTACTAAGCGACAAAAAAAAAATTGTTGGTGGACGGCATCAGCAAATCACCGTTCAAATTCACCTCGGCGGGCGCGTTTACGAACTTGACCCAAAAATATGAATAAACTACGAAAATATTCCGACGCAATTTATTATTCATCCCGATACATTTGATATACAACCATCCAACATCACCGCGATCAAATATAGACTTTATGTCAATCAAGTAGAGTGCACTTAAAAAAGAACACGGCATTATGTCATAGAGTTGGAAAACAGAGCGTAAAAAGACATGTCAAAATGTGTTATGCTTACCAATAAGTTGAGCTATTTGAATAGATTTCTGCGTTCAGAAATAATTTACCTTAATGATACCTACGTAGGCGGCGAATTGAACTATATTTCAGAGAAGTTTACTTAGTCATGTTTGACAAGAGAATTTCTTCAAATATGGTGTTTCCGCTGTCGCCATAGAATTCCACTAAATCTGAATGGATTGTGTAGGGTATCAAACTAGGGGTTGTAGACGGCTGCGTCGGAATGATGTAGACTTGATTACGGTATACAAGATTTTAATCGTGGGAGACAATTTACATGTGAACTGGCACTGCTTATTTTATGTATGGACGCGTGCGATGCGCGCCGCGGGCGCCGGCAGAAGAGAGAGAGGTGAGCGGCGAGCGCCGTGAAGTCCCCGCTGAACGACGTCATTGTCCGGTGTGAAGTTGGTTGTGGAAGTTGTCTTTGGATGGTCGGATGGTCGGGCGTAGACAGGCTGCCGGCCTTGGAACGTTCTGTTCCAATGTTGGAAGAGGACAGAGCCGATTGAAGGCTCTTCTCATGGTCCCTGATGTAGTGAGGATATCGGCCACGCGATGTATTCCATCATCACCAGGGTATACTGCAATGACCCTTCCCAGTAGCCATCGAAGTGGAGGCAGGCGGTCATCCTTGACCAGCACCATGTCTCCTAGTTGCGGTTGTCCCATGTCCTTACGCCATTTGCTTCTGGTCTGCAATTCTGAAACGTACTCATTGTAAAAACGTTTCCAGAAGTGTTGCTTGAGAGCTTGGATTCTCATGTATCTTGTGAGCGCCGAAATAGCCACGTTCTCCTGTACCTGGGGAGTAGGTAATGTTGTGATTGTTCGTCCAATCAGAAAATGCGCAGGAGTTAATGGGATAAGGTCTGATGGATCTGAGGGGAGAGGAGTGAGCGGTCTACTGTTTAGAATGGATTCTATCTGTACTAAAACTGTGTTCATTTCCTCGTAGTCTAAATGTGCCATTCCTAAGACACGCTTTAAGTGAAATTTAATTGATTTGACTGACGCTTCTGCTAAGCCGTTAAAATGTGGTGAATACGCTGGACTGAATTTGAAGTTAATTTCATTTTCTGACGAATAGGCTACTATGTCATTAGAGGTTGATTTTATGAATTTACTGAGTTCGTTACAGGCTCCCACGAAATTAGTTCCATTGTCGGAATGAATGTTTGCAGGCTTGCCCCTGCGGGCTATGAATCTATTGAGAGCTGCTATGAAACCTTGCGACGTTAGCTCGGTGACAAGTTCTATGTGCACTGCTCGAACTGCTAAACAGACAAAAATACAAATATATGCCTTTTTTAATCTGCAACCCCTACCTTTTCTGTCCGCTATCAGAATTGGGCCACAGTAGTCCAAAGACGTATTTAAGAATACGAATTCTCCGTGTAATCGAGATTTGTGTAAGGGTGACATAATGGGTTGGTAAGTTCTACCTGAAAACCTACAACATTTTGTGCAATCATGTGTGATTTTTCTAGCGAGATTACGACCGTTTATTATCCAAAACTTATGTCGTAGCGAAGCTAGTAACAATTGAGGCCCGGCGTGTAGTAAGCACTTGTGATAGTGCTCCACTAATAATTGTGTAATGTGATGTGATGCGTGTAATAATATTGGATGTTTTGTATTGTAATCTAGGTTAGAGTTAGATAGCCTTCCTCCAACTCTTATCAAGTTTGTTTCCGTTTCTAAGAATGGATTTAAGTTTAATATTTTATCCTTGGATGACAAATGTTGATTGCTAATCAATTGTGTATATTGTTTGTGAAATAGTTCCATCTGTACTATTCTGCAAAGTGATTGTGTACTGTTTTCTAACTCTGATATGGTGAGTGTACCTACTGTTTTGTTGGTTGTAGTCTGACAGTTGTGTTTGAAACGCAGTATGTATGCAACTATTCGTTGTAATTTAGCGAAGCTAGAATATTTACTTGTGAAATCGTGTGAATCATTTGACATAAAATTGCATTGAATTTTCATTTCAGGTAACTCGTTGGTATGTGGGATTTGAACCTGTGTTGGCCTAGTGAACTCGGCTTCATGTAGGAAGCGAGGACCTTCCCACCACAAAGATGAGGATTTTAACTGCATGGCGTTCAGCCCCCTGGATCCAATGTCAGCTGGATTCAGGTGTGTGGGAATGTAATGCCATCCAGCCGGTTCTGAGTTTAACGTGATTTCGTTGACCCTGTTGTAAACAAATTGTTTTAGATTGTGTTTACATGTTTTAATCCAACCTAATACTATTGTTGAATCGCACCAATAAACCTGTTTATCTATTTTTATGCGTAATGAATTTTTAACCTTCTCTGCTAATTTAGTTGCGAGAAGCGCCCCTAAGAGCTCCAAGCGTGGGACTGTAAGCCTTTGTTTGAGAGGGGCTACCTTACTCTTTGCTAACAAAAGGTGTACGCTGACTTTCCCATTGCTGGAGATTGACCGTATGTAAACACAGCCTGAATATGCCTTTATGGAGGCGTCACTGAAAGCATGTAATTCAATTTTAATATGATTATCACATAAAACTCTGCGTGGTATTTGAATGTGTGCTATGTTTGGTAAGTTCGCTATAAAGTTCTGCCACTGTGATATAATTTTAGAAGGTAATTCGTCATCCCATGATAAGTTAGTAGACCAAAGAGTTTGCAGGATAAGTTTTGCTTGCAACATGCATGGATTGATTAGGCCTAATGGGTCAAAAACCTGAGCTATGGTGGACAGAATAGTGCGTTTGTTTTGTTTATGTGTTTGTGTGTCAGCGTTTGTTGATGAGAAGAGCAACATGTCATGAGTACATGTCCAAAGTAAACCAAGTGTTTTTGCATAATTTTCTTTGTTAATTGTTAATAATTGGTCGTTGCTATTTTCATCAACAATTTGAGTGAGGATGGATGGCGCGTTTGAACGCCATTTTCTCAAATGAAAATGTGCGCCTTCTAGTGTTTGTATGACGCCTTTGCATGTATTGATAAGTTCAGATTCTGAATCGCTGCCTGTTATGAGATCATCTACATACATGTCATGAAGAATTGTTTGTTGTGCGTTTTTGTTAGTACATTCTTGGCCTAACTGTACAAGACACCTTGTAGCTAAGTAAGGTGCTGATGCCGTACCGTATGTCACTGTGTTGAGTTTATATTGTTTTATTTCCTGATCCTGTTCTGGCCTCCAGAAAATCTGTTGTAAAGGACGAAATCGTTCGTCAATTAATATTTGCCTGTACATTTTTTCAATGTCTGCCGTGACTACGTATCTATGGTGACGAAATCGGATCAATATGCTAATGAGATCTTCCTGAACGATTGGACCTACGTGTTGTATGTTATTAAAGGATTTACCTGAACTTGAGACAGCTGATGCATCGAATACAGTTCTCAATTTCGTGCTGAGGCTATTTTCTCGTAAAATGCCGTGATGAGGAAGAAAGTATGTTACTTCATCTGTATCTGTGTGTGGGTTTTCAGTCATGTGTCCCAACGTTGTGTATTCGTGCATGAATTGTTTATATAATGTATGGAATGATGTGTTGCGCTTGAATTTACGTTCTAATGCTTGGAACCTAACGAGCGCTTGTTGTTTAGAATCACCTAAATTGTTGGGAGATTCCTTAAGTGGAATGTGAACCACGAATCTACCGTCCGGCTGACGGATGGTTGTGTTTGTGAAAATCTCTTCGCATTCACTCTCACCCTTTGTCTGGGTTTGTTGAGTGGTGGAAACAGATTCGAATTCAAAGAATTTGTTTAGTTGCTCTTCGAGCTCAATGGTTTTTATGAAATGAGTGTGGACTGTATAAGGTTGCCTTTGTGATAGTTTGACTGGAACTGAACCAGACACAAGCCACCCAAGTTTTGTTTCAACGAGGGTTGGCTTGCATTTGCCTAACGACAATGTATTGTGAGTGAGTACCTCCCAGAACAGGTCAGCACCCAGCAGTAACTGGACCTCTGACGGTGTGTGAAATGTTGGGTCCGCGAGGTGAATGTGTGGTGGAATTGTAAATGATTTACAATTCACTCGTGTTGATGGTATGATTTGTGTTATTTGAGGAACAACGAAGCAATTCGACGACCTCTGTGGCGCGGTGGGCGAAGGTCTGCCTGCGACGCAGGAGGTTGCGGGTTCGATTCCCGCCTCGGGACAAATGTGTGTACGATCTGCAGACATTTGTTCAGGGCGTTCTGGATGTTTTTCTATGTATAATAAAAAATATCTATCTATGTAGTGTATTGTATTATGTATATCAGTTATCTAGTACCCATAACACAAGCTCTGCTTAGCTTGGGGCTAGATAATGCTGTGTGAATTGTCCAGCATTATTTATTTATTTATTTATTTATTTATTTAATTGAGTTCTGTGGTGAACTTTGTGTTTGAGAGCGACGATAAAGTGACGTCGCATCTCTGTGTCACTTGTGATGACTGGTTGCTTAGTCCTTGGACTGTGATGGATGTTGAAAAGGTAGGTATACCTAATTGTTGTTGCAAGCCCTTTGTGATAAAGCTTGAAGTGCTGCCGTTGTCTAGCAACACTCGAACCTTGTGTAATTGACCATGACAGTCTGAAATGTTTACTATTGCAGTGGAGAGGAGTACCTGACTATTGTGTATGGATGAAAGTGTTATGTTTTCTCTTGCTTGCTCTTCTGCCTGTGCCTGGTTTTGTGTTGCAGGTAATACTACGCACTCCTTGGATGAGCTAGTGCTATTGCTAGCATGTGTGTTTGGATTGTGTAATAATGTATTGTGTTTTTGTGAGCACATTTTGCAAGTGCTCAACTTGCAATGTTGTTCATCGTGTCCCCGACGTAGACAATTTTTGCAAAGTTTTAATTGGTTAACCTTTTCTATGCGTTTTTCTATTGGCAGTGACTTGAATCTAGTGCAATGGTAGATAGCATGATGGCTCTTACACAACGGGCAGGAAAATGTATTATTATGATTTGACTGTGATTCATTTGTGACAAGTGATTTTTGTCGAACATGTGTTATGTCACTATGCCTACGTGGTGGCTTGTGGTATGTGTCTTCCATTGTTTCTAAAAGGTCTGCTCGATTTTTTAAGAATGAATTGAAATCAAGCAGCGATGGAAGTTCCTTTAAATTGTTCCGTTGGACTTCCCATTCCCGCATTGTTCTTTGATCAAGTTTACCTAATACCATGTGAATTATGAGAATGTCCCAGTGTTCTGTAGGTAAATTGAGTGTTTTTAGAGCTCTTAGATTCTTGTTTACTGTGTCTATGACTGTGCGCAAAGCTTGGGAAGATTCCCTTTGAATTTGTTCTATGTTGAACAAGGCATGAATGTGATTGTTGACTAAAAGCCTATTGTTGTTGTACCTATCACACAGTAAACTCCACGCAACATCGTAGTTCTCGACTGTAAAATCTAATGATTGAATTATTAGAGATGCGCTTTCTTTGAGTGAAGCTCGCAAATAATGAAACTTGTTTATCTTTGGAATGCTAGTGTTTGAGTGTATGAGTGATTTGAAGGTGTCGTGGTACTCTAGCCAATTATGATAGTTACCAGAGAAGGTGGGCAAATTAATGATAGGTAGTTTAATGTTTGTTCCTCGCATGTGTGCAGATACACCACTAGAACCTGTCACCTGGTCATCGTGCGCTGCAGCGGCTGCCTGGCTGCGATCCAGCAGCTCCTGCGCAGCTGCAACTACGCTGAAGAAGCTAGCCTCGAAAGCCTCCCTCTCCGGCTCTTCGTCACCTGGAATCTCAGATAAATTTTCTATTTCAGTCTGAGCAGAGTCAAAATCATTGTAAACGTCTTGGATTTTTGTTAGACGAGCTGTAAGCTCACATGTCTGCAAGGGATTAAGCTCTTTGCATGGCAATAGTGGTTGCAAGAAGGTTTTGAAAATCGTAAGCTTGGATTTATGTGAGCCTCTGTTCCTTTTTAAAGTTTTAAGGTCCATAACTGCAAATGGATCAAGGTGAAAATGAAATTAAATTAAAATGGTCCAGCTGAAAGAAATATTATGAAGTGAAGAAGTGAATTGAAATTATACTTAAATTTTATAGTGATAGATGCAAGGACACGAAGCAGAAGCGTCAAACCACGTGCGCTAAGCGACTCGATAGCGCCACGCGCCCGCGCAGTGCAGCGCGCGCAACCGGTTTTCCGGCCGCAGCTAGCTTGCAAGACCGCGATCGCGTTCGGTGCTGAAATGAAGTTAAAAATAATATAACAAGCAGCTAGTGAATGCACATTAGGTTTGTTGGGAATTGAACGTGATTTTGACAGGTAGGCCACTCTGAAAACACTAGGCGCTGAAATAGGTTATGCACGTAGTAGGTTGCTACGCACCTTGAGATTCAATTGTTTTTAGCTCTAAACTCGAATGACTCGTGGAAAAAAATCGGAAAATGTGAATGCAGTGATAGGGAGCGAGAGCAGAAATTTTTAAGAACAGTTATCTGTTGAAATAAGGAAGGATTGCGCAAATTAACTAATGATTGGAACGAACTCACTGTTTTACCCTCCCTGTAGGTAGCGTGTAGATACGTAGGTTGGTATATAAGCACTGTGCAAGGGCTCGTCCCGTAAGATTATCGTCTTGAATCTTGCCAATCCTTGAATAATTTCTTCGAAATACGGCCTTTTGACGACGTATTCTTGGTGAATTCTTGAAAAATATCGATAGTTTTGTGCTTGAGCTCCGCTCCGCCTTGATGTCGTCGACCCTCGTGTGACCCGTTCGAAAATGTCCGTCGTATACTCGATGTTCTTTTCTTCGTTCTTGGAAATAACTGGACATCCGGCTCGAATCCTTGTAGGGTATCAAACTAGGGGTTGTAGACGGCTGCGTCGGAATGATGTAGACTTGATTACGGTATACAAGATTTTAATCGTGGGAGACAATTTACATGTGAACTGGCACTGCTTATTTTATGTATGGACGCGTGCGATGCGCGCCGCGGGCGCCGGCAGAAGAGAGAGAGGTGAGCGGCGAGCGCCGTGAAGTCCCCGCTGAACGACGTCATTGTCCGGTGTGAAGTTGGTTGTGGAAGTTGTCTTTGGATGGTCGGATGGTCGGGCGTAGACAGATTGTTAGAATTATGGATGGACTAGAGAAAGTAAATACTGGAATTTGCAAACCAAGCACAACATAATACATATAATACAACATGACTATATTTTTTTTAGCTTGTGTAAAAATTAGAACGCAAAATATTTTTTTAAATTCTACTAAAAACTCTATCTATGTACTCGTATATCAATGTTACAACCAAAACTTTCCCCAACAACACGATCTATCAAGGGAAGTTTAAAATGACATCATGGCGGCCTAAATACTAACTACGTGATTGAAAATATGAGTACTTAATCAATGGGAGCAGTAGGTATATTCTGGCAACTTGCCACGATGCATGGTCGCTCTGCGCGCTCGTAGCTCTATGGTTTATTGGAGCTAAGCTACTTAGGGTGCAGCTTCGGGATTAAAATAGGATTTATAAAAGATTAGCTTTTATCGACATTAGACGACATCATCTTAATTTGGGCCGATTGCTGGGTGACGCCATAGAAGATATAAATTATGGTGTCAAAGTCAAAGTCAAAGTCAAATCGTTTATTTCTTTAGACTTACAAAATAAGTACTTAGACAAGTCATAGTTTTACTTTATAAACAGCTTGTGGTGACTTGTTGCTAGTGGGGTAAATGTGTTCTCGATTGGAAACCGCGACTCGGCAAATGTAATATAAAACGCCGCCGGTCAGGTCGAATGACGCAAAAGACTGCCGGCAGAAGCCGGATGATGACAGGGAGTCAGAGTCAAATCGTTTATTTCTTTAGACTTACAAAATAAGTACTTAGACAAGGCAAATTTTTGCTATATAAACAGCTTGATAAATAGTTATTCCTGTCAAAAAGAAATAAGGTACAATTGACTCTAATTCACTTCAATTTTTTGTCCACTAGCGGAAGAAGTGAAAAAGAAACCACTAGCAAGTTTATCGCTAATCAACTAATAAAATCTTAGAATAACTAAGTCTAACTGTTCTTACATACTATTGTCTGTGTGGAACTGGGCGATATCCGGCCAAGCATTAACATCATTGACGTAGTCATTTATGGATGCAGGGCGCTATGGCTCTCATTAGGCGGAGGGTGAGGGTTAAATAGCATGTGCAGAAAAAAGTACTTATTCCTTAACGCATTCACTGCCACATATTCTTAGGTGCGACCCACACAGGCGCGTGCAGTTATAGGTTGAGCAAGACGTTAATGTGTGTCACGGGCTGTGTAAGTGTTAATGATAATTAATAACACAATTATCAAATGTTATCGTGTACTATAGTGATTATTATCCCTCTTTTCTGTACAGATTCACGTCGTTAACAAACTGTGCTGGAATCAAACCTGCATTTCCAGCCAAGGCTCTCTTTGATCCTTATCACACTCTCTCAAATCTTGCGTCGTGTTGCCATCAAGTATGAGACTGAGGAAATTAGTGCTCCTGTGTTTGCGCACACACTTGTGCATTATGTGGATTACACCTCAACCTCAATATAACCTCAATAATTTTTGTCATTTTGGTTCGTAAGATTTCTGGCTGACAGGTTGACTCATCGGTTTTGGTATGTCAAAAGCTTGCTTGATGAAGCAAGCTTTTGGCATACCAAAACCTTTAATCATCACATCACCCATTAGGGTTGCCAGATGTCCGGTATTTAAGCGTACAGTCCGGTATTTTCGAGGCCTGTCCGGTAAAAAATTAATGGTCATACCGGACAGAACAATGTCCGGTATTTTGAGGAAAGTAGCTAGGTACTTCTGATCAGAAGCGCCTACAAAAGTAGCGTACGCCTTCCTCGAGCGCATTTCCAGTGTGATGGGGAATATATGGACCATGAAACCGCCTTGGTCTAGAGACTGTGAAAAGTGAACTGTGTGTTTTTTTCAACATAAACTCGAGCTGCGATGATTTTAAAGAAAGTGTTGTATCAAATAAAACACTATTGAAAGCTTTTTTTTTCTGAAGTTCCTATCTTTATTTCGTACCATTGCTTTATAAACACTTTGTCAAAGTGAGCGTAGTCTTGGAGACCACAATTTTATGACTGCATTAATTTATGTGGTTATATTATAAATAAAAAACCCGTATTTTGTTCGACCTAGCTTCACACTACATCCCCCCCCCCCCCCTGGGGTCGTCCGGTATTTTTTCGCGTCTCACCTGGCAACCCTATCACCCATAGAAGCGAGTCAAAAAGGTGATGATGACGATGATGAGTCAACCTGTCAAATTACAAGTAAATTTACGACAGCAGACATAAAAGCGGATCTCTGAACCATCTGCTCTGTAATCGGCGGGAGCTTACGCACCTGAGTTATTGCTTCCTTTCGCTAGATAAACAATATCACACGCTGGCAACACTGATTATAATTCGGAAAATATGCAATGTAGGTTGGTAGTGTTGGTATATAGGTCGCTTGTTCATTATGAACAAGAAATTACTTATTTTTAAACCTCAACCTCAACCTTAATAGCCTGTATTGGTCCACTGCTGGACGCAGGCCTACTTCCATAACCGCCTTCTTGGCGTTTATATCATGGGGGAGTAATGCCTATAATTCCCACGCTGGGCATGTGGATTGGGGATCTTAGTTAGGAGGTAGAATTGTTCTGCAAGGAGCGCTGCTGCCCGTCCCCGGTGGATATCCCTTAGTCGCCTCTTACGACACCTACGGGAAGAATAGGGGTGGTGCAAATTCTAAGCCAGCACCACACAGCTTTTTTTATTTTTATACTTTATTAAAAAATAAACTGACAACAAAATAATATAAATTACTCGCCCATGATTATTTTTGCATGCTGTCTTTACCTATAATTATGCTGACACTTCAATTAAGTGTTGGAGTTCAATAAATAAATTACAACTAGTATTTACAATTGAGCTAACTGCAGACTGTTGCAAAATATCTACAGGTATTTTACTATAAAACTTTCATTGTTTGCCGAATTCATTAAGAGAGTAAGCGGGTTTACTGCGAATTTAGTTTTTTGGTGTTCTTTCAACACAAACTTGGTTCGTAGTTAGCCCGCTATCGACCCGGCGGGGGATGGGGAAGGGGTACCGAGACTCTTCGGGTTTTTAAAAAAGTCTCATTTTTTTTTATTTGTGACCTAAATAACTCATGATAAAAAGTGACATAGACCTAATAATTTTCTCACTGATTGAGGTGAAAAGTTGTATGTTTAACTCGAGAGCAAATATTTTTTGTGTCGTGCCTTTTAATCGCTAGCTCAGCAGGCTACTTTAGAGCCACTCGCTACGCTCGTTACTCTATTCTAGACTGCTTCGCTAGCTCAGGCTTTAAAATCGGCACGTGCAATAAAAAACCGTTTTGGTCACTTGTTGAACAAATTACACTGCTATTAGTTTTTTTCACACACTGTTATTGAGTCTTCTTGTACACTTGACTCGTGCAAAAATTATCTCCCTAAAGATTATTTCGCAAACCCTCGAGCCCTAAATCGAATCTTGTCTCGACTAAAAACAAAACTCCATCAACAAAATTTAATCAACTTGGAATATTAAACACTTAACATTTAACCCTTCAATCAATAAACATGAATAAATAACGAACTGACAGATTAACGAATAATTAAAACATTATTTTCCCTTTTAACCCTCTCCACCCTAAGGATAACAATTGCACTAATAGGGCATGCAATATTTACAAAGCGCTTAACGCATTAAACAAATTGCTGCGTGAATATTTGAGTCGGTGGTTGAGGGTTAAAAGCCTTGATGAAAGGCATATGGGGGACCTTATGGCAAGCGACTTGTGCAGTCGAGTAGATATTTATAATAAGAATCTTATAAGGACGTATTATTATATACTGCAATCATCGATGAAAAATTTCGCGGCCTCGGGGCCGGCAAAATTTTTGATCGATGGCTGCAATGAGATAATATGATAATTAATTTTGTTCAAAACTATAAACCGACTTTTTACAGTTTTTTCATGAATTTTCATGGATCCCATGAAAATTCATGAAAACAAAATTAAAATGGGACCACACGGAAAGCACTAGCTTTCATATAAAAAAAAGAATCATGCAAATCGAACCACCCAGTCAAAAGCTCTGAGGTAACAAACATAAAAAAAACAGACGAATTGTCCTCCTCCTTTTTTTGAAGTCGGTTAAAAACGAAACAGAACATAAGCTGTGTAGTGCCGGTTTAGAATATGCACCACCACAACTCCTTTCGCGTGTGTCATACTGAGATATCTACGTAGATATCTAGATATCCCCATGTTACAAAGGCCAAAAAGGCGTTTATCGTTATCAGTGGACCAGTACAGTCTGTACTTAGATAGATAGGAAAACTATAAGTTCGGGCTTTTTTTGATAGAACAAATTAATTTAATTCAAACAGTTAAAATCACACCACTTTTTCCAGAAAAAACCTACAAAAAATTATTTTGATCGATATATTATTTTATATTATCTAGTTGATAGTATTATTATTTTATAGTAAACATAACTTCCGCTCCGGGTCGATCTTGGTGCAAGGGGCGAGTTATTTAATTACAAATTTTTATACTTAATAAAAAAAACTTATTTTGAAATTACAAGAAAAATTACTGAAAATATAGACAGTATTGACACTCTACTAAAATATCAATGACAAATAAATACCTTATTTTAACTATCTGTTACTCTAATCTGACAGCAAATTACCAGATTTCCAAAAATTCATTAGGTGCAAGAGATATTGCCTGAAATGTAAGTTTTCATGAACTTTGATGTCTGTGAGGTTGAAATAAGATATTTGTCACATTATTTGTGTAGAGTGCGTACACAGTGCGACATGAATCAGAGGTACTGTAGCTACTTACCATTTGGTGGCTACAGGTATTTATATATAGAACCAACGACTTATCACATCACATCATCACACTAATATTATAAAGGCGAAAGTTTGTATGGATGGATGGATGTTTGTTACTTCTTCACGCCAAAACGATTGGACAGATCTGGCTGAAATTTTGCATACAGGTAATTCTAATCCTGGAATCAAACACAAGCTACTTTTTATCCCATAAATCAGTTCCCGTGGGATGAAAATCACCTTTTAATGTTTCCATAGGAACAACGCGTGCGAAGGCGCGGGTATGCAAAATTTCAGGCAGATCCGTTCATTAGTTTTGGCGTGAAGAGGTAACAAACATCCATCATACATCCATACAAATTTTCGCATTTATAATATTAGTGTGATTACACAGGTACTGTTAAGGTACAGGCAAATACGACGGGCTTTTATTAGGACAGGTTTAATTACAATATAATTATAAGAGAGAAAACATGAATTCCTCAGTCATTGCATTTAGGCTAAAGGAGCTTCTGAATTATGCAGCACTGTACCTACCTCACAACAAGGTACAGACAAAGGTCACAGGTTCGAGTCCCGCGCGGTCATTTATTTCATTCGCTCAATGGGAGATAAGAATTTATGTATCACATTTATATTGGAAATTCTTTGAAACTTCCAATCAAAGGGGTTTCTTCAATTTTACTTTTGCATTTGATATTATATTGGAGACGAAAATAATTTTCTTTTGAACCTAGTCTTTGTTAAATTCAGTAGAAATGTAGTCAATTTGTCAAGAAAGCTTTTGTCTTTTTAAATACAGTCAACTGCAATAAGATACACAACATTAAACGTAATACTACACAAATAGTATGGTAAGAAAAAAATCAAATAATAAGAAAACAAATAATTTATTGCAAAAAAATTGATTTTGTTTAAAAAAAACTAAACCGGCTTCAATTATGTGGATCCTATTGCCAGAACTGGACTCATTTAAAATGGGACCACACGGGAAGCACCAGCTTGCATAAAAAAAAAGAATATTGAAAATCGAAGCACCCAGTCAAAAGTTTCTTGCTCTTTCCCGCAAAAACTACTGAACGGATCTGGCTGAAATTTAGCATACAGTTAGTTCTAGGCCTGGACTAACACATAGGCTACTTTTTATTAAAAAAAGTAGCCACATAAGCTACTTTTTACTAAAAATAGTAGCCTAAATCAGTTCACGTGGGATAGGCCTGTGAAGCTGCGGGGCGCAGCTAGTTGTAGCATAAAAATGTATCTATCCTTCTCAGGAATACAACCTTGCTAATTCCGTCAAGATTTGTTCAGCCGTTCAGTCGTTTACCTCGCGCAAAGTTATTTTCGCATTTTAACCAATTTCAAAAAAGGTGGAGATCCTATGCTTTTCTTCAAAGTGTTTTAAACTTTCGCCATTTGTTAACATAATGAATGATTTTATCGGGTATTCATCGTGTACCTTCTGTTATTATTTCCCCAACGTTTCTACCGCGTTACAGCGATACACAGGGTGACTATTTGACGTGTATGGCTTTGTTACCTATTTTATTTAGTCTGTGACGTCACGAAACGGCTCAGTCAGGAGGCCAGCAGCGTTGGTTATACGTCTCAACCTTAACAGTCTGTATTGGTCACCTGCCTTCCCCTGATTAGCGCCTTGGCGTTTATCTCATGGAGGGTTATGTCCATAATCCCCACGCTGGCCATGCGGGTTGGGGATCGCAGTTTGATGGTATATTTGTTCTGCAGGGGCCGCTGCTGCCCGCCCTCCGGTGGTTATCCTTTGGCGATTATGGCTTTAGATATATAGACTCTTACAACAACCCTTGGGATGAGTTGGGGTGGTGCAAATTCTAAGCCTACACACACAGATTGGCTGTACGAAAATACAACCAACTCTTGCTTCGACTAGGATCGTTTTGTAACTCTAACAAACTGACTTCTTTTGTATGTATGTTCTCTATGTACTTTGCTTTTAAATTGTTTGTATTTCATCATCACCATCATCAACCTATATTAGTCCACTGCTGGACATAGGCCTCCCCTAATGAGCGCCATAGCGTCCTGTCTTCAGCTTGACGCATCCAGCCTCTGCCTGCAGTCTTTAACAGATCGTTCATCCCACCTGGCCGTAGGGCGTCCTACACTATGTTTGCCGAGTCGTGGTCTCCACTCAAGGACTTGTTTACCCCATGTGTTTGAGTTACAAATAAACGTTTTTATTTCAATGTTTGATTGTATGTATGTTCGTCGATTTCTTCAACAGGTATGATTTTAAAACATGATTTCGTCTTAAATAAAGAACGATCTGAAGGTGGTTAACATTTTTTTATAACATTTTTTTTAATCCGCAAATCTTATAAACAGTGCATAGTGACGAGATTCGGAATTGGTTTTATCCAATTCTTTATTGCACTAAATAAATGTACTGCAACTTATAACTTATAAAAAAAAATAACTAGAGAAGGACCCTAATCAATCATCATCCAGGTAACTTTTAAGATTTTTTAATTGAATTATATTAATGTATGGATATCTAGGAATTTGCTTGGTGATTTTATCCTCTCTCTCAACATTCGGGTAAAGATAAACATAATTTGAAATCCCAAACAAACTGATAGAACACAAAATATAATTTTAATGCAAAATGAAAAAGCTTCGGTCCATTTGGCACTTTGTCAAAACTTCCATCCAATCTCGTTCCATTATCAACCCTATTGCAAGGGATTAGAGTTGACTCTGCACGTCGTTTCTGAAATTAAATCGGACATCGCGTTACCGCAAATCTTTATCCACATTCAGTTTTATCACCGCGCGTTAGGGTTTAAATTTCTTTGGCAATTAGGGGAAAGTGGGGTAATAGCAACCACATAAGGAAAACTTTCAAATTAAATTATCACATTAACAGCCATTACTAGTCGACTGCTAGACACAGGCTTTCTTAATACGAGCCTTATTGGCTGTTATCATCAGAGGGCACTGCCATAATCCCCACGCTGGGCATCAGAATTGGTGATCGCAGTTCGGAAAACTTGTGCGCTTCCCGCTATAAGTATATAATCACAATTTAGCAAAGAATAAGTGACATTTGGTTGCAAAGTCGGATTTTCACGAAAGGCTAATGAGCGGGAAATGAGAAATGACTTAGCGGAAAATGAGCGGAGTTTATTCCCAAGGTTTGTACTCGCTATTTGTTCGTAGAACTACAAAAAATACATGTTTACTCTCTTGCCAGTTGAATGAAGAAGTCCCGAATGGCTCAACTCCGCCCACACTGGACACCCGGCTTTAGTCCTATTAAAATCATGAAATCTATAAAAATATTTTAATAATGATTTTCGCGTCTACAATTACTCAATATTCAATACTCAATCATTTTTTATATTCCATAGGTGTACAGAGGGTATTTACATTTTATATAATTAAGTTTCAGTATAAACCCTGGTGGGCACACAATATGTATGGAGAGAGAGGAGGAATTATTTAGCACATAGAAAATAAAAATGATGTAATTAAACAATTACATTGATTAAAGTATAAAAGTTTAAATCTATTTAAGGGCCGTCGCAATTTTCAAGATTGACATAAATCCCAAAATAAGGATAACAAATAAATTAAAGATTCATTGAAACCTTTAACACAACAAATTAAATAAAAATAAAGTACCCATGATGCTGGCAGCATGGCCACATTGAATGACAATGCTAATTTCCTTCCATGTGAATTTCTGATGAAAAATAAAATATAAAACAGAAAAATCGGTAAGGTCGGAATTTCGCCACGTTCGCTTTTTCCCCTCCTCCTCCAGAAAATTACTTCGGAAATTCTGTACATGATAGTTTCGACCTTGTTTCTATGAGAATTGGGTCGGTTTTGTTTGTTTATTTGCAGCTAATATGGCGGTTAGGCACGGAGGAGCGTCAGTCAGACATAACTGACGTTTAGTTTGCATAGTTATTTGCATCACAAATGTACGGAAATGTGTATTTAGCGTCAATTATTCATTATACTGATTTTTGCTTCATACATTAATAATAATACTGGACTACTCACACAGCATCATATAGCCCCAAGCTTAGCAGAGCTTGTGTTATTTATTTATTTATTTATTGTAGTGTAATGAAACGACCGAGTCTGGATAACAACTGCTTTATTTAAGTAAGAGGGTAGTTAGGTCGCTACTTACATAGAACTACCCTCAACATTTATTACATGGAAAACCAGATGCTTTTATATACAGAGTTACAAATTGATAAATACCAGTAAGCTTATCGAAGGTTTCCACGGGTAGTTATCAGGATAGTGCAACAAATAATAATATAAATTAATAAGGCAATGTAATTAGAATATAATGTAAGTTAATAATAATGGAATCTTTTAAATAAGGAGTAAAAATGTTATTTAATTATATTTGTAACATTACTACACGCGCGCCGGCAGCGCGTGAGTCATCGCGCGCCTCCCCGCTTATCGCATCACACGGACGCACACTACGAAGCGACCGGCCGCCCCACTGCGCCCGCTCGGATATAAAAGGCGCCACGGACCGAGCAAGCATCAGTCTTCGCTGGCGCTCCGCTCCATCCGCGCATCGGAAGAGCCGCACTAGCCTAGACGTTCCCCCCCCTCCTCACTTCTGTCGGTTGACATCTCCCTCACTTGTTGCGTCGCGTACTCTGCTGCGGACGCACTTGCCGGGAGTGTACCGATAACCTTTATCCCGGGTTGAACCATATTTATACTTAAGGCTCAGCACTGTAAAAACCGGTCAATAAATTAATATTTGTTATGTACGTGACGGTGTTTGGATTTTCACCCACTACAAACTGGCGCTCAACGTTAAGGCCCGGAAGAAAGCTAGCCCAAAGAAGAAGATAAAGAAGGATCCTGACATCACCATGAGCCTGTCATCGGAACAGTTCGAAAGGCTTCTCTCCGTGGTAGGCCATCAAAGACGTGGTTCTTTCGCCACATGCAATAATAACTTTGCTGGAACCAGAAATACAGAGGCAGTGGAAACTTTTCTCGCAGCAGCCACAGTCTTCAAGGAAGTAGAGAACATATCCGATGAAGATGCGCTCAAGAGTGTCCCGCTGATCTTGAAGGAGGAGGCAGCAACCTGGTGGTACGGAGTACAAGATCAGGTACGTACGTGGTCAGACTTTCAGTCCCGAGTTCGCCATGCCTTTGCACCCAAGAGACCGGCATACCAGCTGTACCAAAATACAGTTAGTGTCAAACAAGCCGAGGATGAGCTGACCGAAGTATATATCGCAAAGAAAAGAGCACTTTTTGCGCAGATAACGGAAGCTCACTCGGAAACACAACAAATAGATATGGTTTTTGGACAGTTGAGGTACAAAATAAGGGTAAAGATGCCGAGAGAATCGATTACGACCTTCGACGATCTCCTCAAAACGGCCAGAGGGATAGAACAGTTGCTGACGGAAAAGGACGTACCTATGGGAAAGGCAGCTAGAGGAGAAGAAGAAAAAGTTGCATTCAAGAAGAAGCGGTGTACCTATTGTAGACTGCCAGGTCACACTATCGAGACGTGCCGTAAGAAGGAGAAGAAAGATTCCAGCGCGGCTCCCACAATCAAACCTGCTCCAGCAAGTGCTGGTACACAAGCACCTTCGCCCTCCCAACCGAAGTTTGCTTGCTATGGTTGTGGCACTCCAGGAGTAGTCCGCTCAAAATGTTTAACCTGTGCGAAACCCAAAGAGGAGAAACCAGAGGTAGGTTTCTGCTCGTTAAACATCCGAAACGCAGTTCGGCCAAGACCAACAGTGGGATTTGGGATTGGGAAAATTGTCGGGAACGCGTATATTGATACATGTGCAAAAATAAGCGTTGCGTCATACACACTGTACAAATGTCTCAAGACACTCGGATATGAGTTTGGAGCACAACAGATCCTGGTCACATTGGCTGATGGCGCGAAGACTCATAGAGATGTCTTGACCGTGAATGTGCCTGTAAGTATATGCTACCGAGTGGTACACACTACATTTATTGTGTTCCCGGAATCCCGAGAATCTAGAACGCTGTTGGGTGTCGGATTTATCCAGGATGCGATGATGGTCCTGGACGTTCCGCAGATGACGTGGCATTTTGTAGGCGATCCAGAAATGGTTTTTAAACTGCAGGACGAAGCCTATGAGGAAGTTTCGATGGTACAGATAGAGGCTACACCAGCACACTATACTCCTCGTTTCCGTAGGATGCTGAAAGAGGTTGAATTGGCAGAATTCATCTCTCCTATGTCCATTACACCAACAGATGACAGATACACGGAAACAGGACCGGAACCCTCCACATGCGCCGTCGCTATTGGTAGCTCTCTGGTAGCTGAAGCAGCGCTACCCGAAACTACTTCCTGCCTAACGATGATGCCATATCGAGTAGTACCAATAGACCTGTCATCGCCTCCGAATAAACGATCCAGATACGTATTCGATGGTTACTCGCCTAGGTTTGATTTTATGATGCAAGATGCCCAGATACAGTTCCAAGATGCACAGTTGGAACTATCTCCGCACTCAAAGACACTGTTCACTACCCCGAAGTCTTCCAGTGATAGTGATAATATTGAGATTGGGTCTATTGCAGTTGATGAAGTCACGTCTGACACGCTGGACACCTCACGTAAGTCCCAACTGATGGAAGTACTTTGGGACCATAAAGATGTCTTCGGAGAGAGTAAGGAGCCAACACATCTCGCTGAGCACTGTATTGACACGGGAGAACACAACCCAGTATCAGTACCTCCATACCGTCTATCCCCGCCACGCCTGGCACTTTTGAAGGAAGAGGTAAGGAAGATGTTAGAAAGCGATGTCATTGAAGCCTGCTCTTCGCCTTGGTCTGCACCTGCCATAATGGTACCTAAGAAGGATGGTACTGTAAGAGTGTGCGTCGACTACAGGAGGCTTAATGCCATAACGGTACCGGATAAGTACCCAATCCCACGGATTGATGATCTGCTCCATGCTGCAAAGCCAACACCTTACATGACAACGCTGGATCTTCGTGCAGGATACTGGCAAGTTAAGGTCAAAGAGCAAGATCGAGACAAGACTGCCTTTATCACCCCTTTTGGCGTCTTTAGATGCAAACGTATGCCTTTTGGACTACGTAACGCACCCTCCACGTTTCAGCGACTGATAGATAGGGTGAGAGTGAGCCTAGAAGATGTTAAAATGTTAGCGTACCTAGACGACCTAATTATTTTTTCCTCGACATTTGATGACCACTTGTCTGACTTAAGGAAAGTACTGAAGAAGTTGAGAGAGAGTAATCTTTATGTCAACCTCAAGAAATGCAGATTCTTTTGTTCAACCATCAAGTACCTAGGTCATTTAGTAACACCTGATGGACTGAAGGCTGATCCTGAAAAGATAGCAGCGATATGTGAGTACCCAGCGCCGAAGAACCTCAAGCACCTGATGACGTTCTTGCAAACCTGTTCTTGGTTCCGTCGGTTCATAAAAAACTTCGCAACAATAAGCGAACCACTCACCAGGCTAACTAGGAAGAAAACAGAATGGACATGGGATTCCGAGCAAGAAAATGCATTTGAAGAGTTGAAGCGGCATCTCACCACAGCACCCGTACTACGACAAGCAGATGAAACTAGGCCCTACATCATCAAAACAGATGCTAGTAACTATGCACTAGGAGCTGTTCTAGTGCAGGGGGAGAGGGAAGACGAGCATCCAGTCGAATACGCCAGTAGACTGATGATTCCTGCAGAAAGGAATTATTCTACAACAGAGAGAGGCCCTTGCAGTAGTATGGGCCCTAAGTAAATTCAGAGGCTACATAGAAGGCCTCCCGGTGACAATTATCACGGACCACCAGGCCCTGAGATGGCTGATGGCATTACGATCTCCAACTGGTCGTTTAGCACGGTGGGCTTTGCAGATACAGGCGTATGACATTACCATCAAATATACGCCCGGTAAGACCGATGTGGTTGCAGATACCCTATCTAGACCTATAAGTGAAAATTGCGCTGAAAATACATGTGAAGTATGCAGTATGGCCGTTGATATGCCACGAAGATCACCGTCAGAAATAAGAGCAGAACAGATGAAGGATGCCACCATCGTCAACATAGTAACTGCCCTAGAAGACGCAGATCGTAACGAGAACGCTGTATATTGGAGCAACAAAGGCTATGTTATGAATAACGGGTTGTTATACCGTTACTATGCTGGCATTGAATCTGATGAAGCTCAGCTTGTGGTTCCTCAACATGAATGGGCAAACGTTCTCAACGTATATCACGATGATCCATTGGCTGGTCATTATGGCGCTGATAAGACTTATCAACGCATCTCAAAGCGTTATCATTGGAAAGGTATGAGAAAGTATATCGAAGCGTATGTAAAGAATTGCGTCGCTTGCCAGAGGTACAAGCCGTCCAATTTGAAACCAGCTGGATTACTTCAAACCACACCTGTCAATCAAAGATTTGAAACTGTCGTATTCGGACCCCTACCACCAACAGCTAGCGGCAAAACATGGATTTTGATAGCTGAAGATATTGCTACGGGTTGGATTGAATTGTTCGCTCTGGAAACTGCTAGTGCTGAAGCTTGCGCGTCGACGCTGATTAAGGAAGTTTTTCTTCGTTATGGTGTGCCTAGAAGACTGATCAGCGACAATGGACCGCAATTTGTGAGTGCTGTTATGCAACAAGTCACCTTCTGTCTAAACATCAAGCACACCTTCACTCCGGTTTACCACCCAGCAGCAAATCCAGTAGAGAGGAAGAATAGAGATTTGAAGACACAACTAGCTATTTTGGTCGAGGATGATCACAAGAGCTGGGATGAAAAAATCCCCAGCATACGATTTGCGATGAATACTGCGAATTGTCTCACTACAGGGTTCACTCCAGCATATTTGACTTTTGCGCGAGAGCTACGTACTCCGGATGACAACGTTCATGACTTAAGACAGATAATATTGTCCTAAAACTTCGTCCCAGAAATAACGCCTCAGCTACTGCATCTCGCCGACACCCTGAACAGAGCCAAAGAGGTCCGAGAAGACAAAGAAGAACGCAGAAAGGAAATAGCAGATAAGCGACGTAGACACGATCCTGGCTATTCCCCCGGGGACCTGGTACTGACGACCACGCACCCCATCAGTAATGCTGCAAGGGGAGTAAGCGCCAAGTTTTGCCCTCGAAGAGATGGGCCCTACTTAATCCTTAGCCGTCATGGCGCATCTACTTATCTAATTTCAGATCCCAAAGCACCAGACAAACCCCTTGGTGTGTATCACGCTTCAGCCTTGACCCCTTTCCGAGGCCACGCTGATGACCCGCTTCCTGCTCCTGTGCGCTCGCTAAAGAAACGTGGACGACCGCCTAAATCCAGGCCTACTACTGAGGCAGTGTCGAGGCCTACTACCCGTGGACGAGGGCGCCCGCGGAAGACCGCTCCTAATCAATAGCGATTTCAACTAACTGGCTACTCGTCGGGACGTCTTCGTATCCAGAGGGGGAGACTGTAACATTACTACACGCGCGCCGGCAGCGCGTGAGTCATCGCGCGCCTCCCCGCTTATCGCATCACACGGACGCACACTACGAAGCGACCGGCCGCCCCACTGCGCCCGCTCGGATATAAAAGGCGCCACGGACCGAGCAAGCATCAGTCTTCGCTGGCGCTCCGCTCCATCCGCGCATCGGAAGAGCCGCACTAGCCTAGACGTTCCCCCCCCCTCCTCACTCCTGTCGGTTGACATCTCCCTCACTTGTTGCGTCGCGTACTCTGCTGCGGACGCACTTGCCGGGAGTGTACCGATAACCTTTATCCCGGGTTGAACCATATTTATACTTAAGGCTCAGCACTGTAAAAACCGGTCAATAAATTAATATTTGTTTTGTACGTGACGGTGTTTGGATTTTCACCCACTACATATTTATATTTGACATGTAAATTTAAAATTTACCAATAAAATCTTGTATCTTGTATCAAATTAAGACTATGAATAATGTGACTTATCTACACGTATGTATCACCTATAGATAGTGTTTTTGAGTTACAGTACAATATTTTAAACTAAGCAATTTTAATCATCATTATCGTCATTAAGGCGCATACCCGAGCCAATCTGACAGCAATTCCTATTTTATCATATTTTTACGTTTATCATAGGAATTTTTAAAAATCCTACGTTCAGTTTGTGGCATCTATTATAAGCTATTTATTAATACATCTTTTATAATTTTATCTCATATAGTTTAGGAGGAGATGCAAAAATAGAGTTTGGTGGCCAAAAAGCGCAAATTCGTATCTCTTCCTAAGCTTTACAAAATGAAACTATTACAGAGGCATTAATAAATAGCTTATAATAGATATCACAAACTGAACGTAGGATTTTTAAAAATTCCTGCGTTCAACGTAATAATAAGATATAATAGTTGGGGGCGCCACTTTCGCTGGTGTATGGGCCTTAACGCCAAAACATCCTCCACCAAGCCGCCGTCTGGCCGCAGTGACACTTGTGCAAAATAGTTATGGGTACTAGATATCTGATATACTTAATATACTACATTAGATTATATATATATATCGAGGGGTTCCGGGCTATTTGTATTAACCGACACTCTGGGCGATATAGACTTTTATACATATTTGGAATCAGCGAATTTTTTTGCGTCGTTTGAGCTGGGTTTGGTGACGATCGGAGCACTTTTTTGTCACTTAATACAACCGCATTTTTGGGCCCATTTTGGACTGCAATGCATGAAGTGACACAAAATATTGACAAATTTAGGAACTGTATACTTAAGCTCACTACCAAATACCAGACAGTCGTGTAAACTATTTTTCCTGGAACAACAATTTACAGGCAACGTACGTTAAAGCATTTAGCCTGACCTTATAAATATATAAAAATGTCGCTTCATACAATTAGCCTCTTAGTTGAATTCTTATCCAGTGTCGCTTAATACAATTAGCTTTACCTTATAAATATACAAGAATGTCGTTTAATACATTTAGCCTTTTTGTCAAATTCATACCCAGTCTCAGTCCATACATTTAGCTCTGTACATGAAATATAAGATGTTTTCACTTCAACCATTTAGCTCGCAGTAGGATAATGATATGTCGGTCGCATGAACTATTTAGGATTAGAACAGTAAACATTTAAAGGTTATGGTTAAACCTATTTTTCTTATTCAATATTTGATTTGCAGTGTCGTTTCAGTCATAACAAAAGTAAAGTTCTAGTACTTCAAACAGTTTAACTTAAACGGAATAAGAATAGTATACACATTGATACAATAAAAATTTTAGTGGATTGACTTTATGATGTTGGTTAAAACAATGATTTTGGCGCCATCGCGATAAACCGCGCGAGTTTAAATACCCCCGCTACCCCGCGCGGGCGCTTCAGGCGTCTCCCACCTCGCCGCGCATCTCCCCGCCGCCGCGCCGCCGCGCGCCGCGGTCGATCGAATGATCGTTTTAGTTGACGCAAATCGTGAGCAAGTTCGTACGTGTTTTAGTGTTTTGTGGGAGCTACGCAGAGCATTTGTCGTCAATTTTTGATTTTATGGTGAGTTTATTATTTTAGCATACATTTGTTTTACATTTCGAAGAATAACATTGATTATTAAGTAACTGGGAGACATTAAACTTCACTTGTACGATGATATACCTACTGAAGAATTAAAACTCGGAAAGATCCTAAAGTCTATTAAATAGATGCAAGTGACAGGTGCAAGTTTTATGGATTATAGGGTAAATTTACCGTATGATGTAATTTTACTATGGGCCCATCATCGAAATCGCAGTACAAAATATAACTACCTATTCAATAAAAAAATATCAAGTAGGTCAAATTATCAAGTTATCTACCTACTCCCATTGATTTACCTACTCCTACCAAAATGTATGAGACATTTTTGGTCGCGGTTTTGGTGATGATACCGTAGTAATAGGTTTTCATAATATTTATGAGTAGAATTGACCTCGAAATTTTGCAAACTGGTTAAAAAAAACTCCTAATTTAACTGGTTACCTAATTTAATTTAATAAATTTAATATTATCCTTACTATTTTACAGTTTGACACCAATAATGGAACCAGAACGGCGAAAATTAATTAAAAATAAAATTAAAAATTATTTGGAACCTGAAACACCAGAAAAAGTAAAAAGAAAGAAAACAGTTGAGCGAAATAATAACCAAGGTGATTCTACCAGTCTGCGACCAAAAATATCTTTAAAAAACATGCCTAAAACAGTAACAGTTTTAGGTAGTCATTCCTACATGGAACAAAACAAAGATCTGCTCGTGCTGCATCCATTAGAGGGAGAAAAATTATCGCACAATGAAGAAAATATCCTGCATACTAAAGATGAAGATCAGTTGCAGAATAAAAATGTACCTTTTGATATTATTGCAAACATGAACTATGAAACTCCGAAAAAATCACCACAAGCAAAGAATGAGGTGAGTAAATTACTTACGTTCCGTTGTATGATCTAGATCCAAAGGTAGTGGGTTCGATTTCCATGAGAGTCACCAAAGTTATAATTTAACTTTATTTGTTTGAGACAGTTTACATACAAAAAGCCATTTTAAAAATATATTTTATGTGTATTATAGTCTATAATATTGTGTTTTCAGACCTTTATTATAAAAACGCCATACAAAAAGACGAAAGCTGAACTAAAAGAGAATATAAGGAAAGAAATGAATGAAACAATAACTTCGCAAGTCCTTCAAATTGAGTTCGAATTCGAAGAAGAGGTAGGTACCTACTAGTTATTATTTTTCAGACAAGGCTCAGTTTTTTACATATCCTAAAACATGTAAGCTAGTATCACGAAGTAGTATCGCTAGTAACGAACGTAAAGTAAAGAATTAAATCATAATTTATTACTAAATACTTATTACTCTATACAAAGTGTAACAAAAATGAAGGACCAAACTTTCAGGCGGGGTGAAGATTCGAACACTGAATTCAGGAAAAAAGCACATCACTGACTGATGCACGTGCTTAACAAATAAGCACGTGCATCAGTCAGTAATGTAGTGAAAATTCCGTATTTATTTAAGTTTTCGAAAACTAAAGGGCGGATTTTTTTTAAATATTTTTCCTGAATTCAGTGTTCGTATCTACACCCCGCCTGAAAGTTTGGTCCTTCATTTTTGTTACACCCTGTATAACTGTATAAATAGCGGTATAATTCAAACAAATTTATTTACATTTCAGAACACAGAAGATAATGATGATGAAATAATTGACGTGTTGGATACTGCGAACCCGCTAATTGATAAGACTGCAAAAGAAACAGACAATGAGAGTCTTTTGGAAACTGAAAAAGTGCACTGTCAACAAGAAATTACTGCAACCGATACTGAAAACCTGAAAATTGATAGGACAGAAAATATAGAAGATTTCGAAAATCTTTCCAGAAATGAAGAAGTTCACTGCCGACAAGAACTTACTGCAACCGATACTGAAAACCTGAAAATCGATAGGACACAAAATAGAGAAGATGTCGAAAATCTTTCCAGAAATGAAGAAGTACACTGCCGACAAGAACTTTCTGCAACCGATACTGAAAACCTGAAAATCGATAGGACACAAAATAAAGAAGATACAGAAAGTCCTTTTAAAACTGAAGTAGTGCGCTGTCAACAAGAAGAAAAATTACACAGTGAACCCAGTCAAGAAAAAGAAAGAGAAGAAGATGAATCTTTGGAAAATAGGGAACATCTCACACCTACGATACTGGAAATTATTCCTGATAAAGATATGGATATTATTAGAAAGTCTTTAGAAGAAGGAAATGCACACGATGAAAACTTACCAAGTTTTCCTGACAATGAAGAACCACAACCTAAAAAAAAGAAAAGAAAACAGGCTGTGATGAAGAAAAGTTATGTGGATTTTTTATCTGATCAGGAAGATTTCGTATGGGATTCCTCGTCGTGGAAAGAGACTGGTGACGAATCTTCTAGCGAAAGTGAACTTGATAATCCAACGAAAAGACAGAAGAAAAATAAGAAAAGATCACAAGAGACAACAGTTGGTGAAGATGGTATAAGAAAAAAGAGACAGAACAAAAAAAAACTAAATAACCAATTGAAAAAATCTGGAAAGCAATATACAAAAAAAGATGGATCAATCGTTCAAGAAAAGAGAGTACATGAAAACCCTTGTGTTGGAAAAAAATGTGGGAATAATTGTGCCGAGATTATTGAAGAAAGAAGAAAAGGATTATTTGATCATTTTTGGGCCTTGTCCGCTGAAAGAAAAAAAGATTGGTTAGTAGGAATGTCGTCAAAGGAAGAAATTAAAAGAAAAAGAACAAAAGAGAGTAATTCAAGAGACAATACTTTTAAATATTTTATTAACGATGGAGAGGGTCGACGCCCTGTATGTCAACAATTTTTGCTAAAAACTCTGGATATTACTCAGCGATACGTTTACTACACTCTCTCAAATGCATATATGGGATCAGCAAAAACTGAATCAAGAGGAAAAGCTATTCCAAAAAATAAGACATCTGACACAGTCAAGGCCTCAGCTGCCAATTTTATAAAACAGTTACCGGCACTTCCGTCACATTACTGTAGGAAGGATAGTACGAGATTATACCTGCCAGTAGAATTTAAAAACATAAAAAATCTCTACCGCATTTATAGAGAAAATCAAGCCAGCAAAGGGGTTGATTACGTAAGTGAGAGGATTTTCCGTGAAATTTTTACTGATGAGTTCAATCTCGGATTCCATGTTCCTAAAAAAGACAAATGTCTTAAATGTTTACGTTTTGAAGGCAAAGATATAACTGAGAATAAAGAAATGAAGGAGCATTTGGAAGAGAAAGATGCCTCAAAGAAAAGGTTAGAATGTCATAGAGAACTTCCAAAAAAGAATAGTTCCATTATTTGTACCTCGTTTGACCTTCAAAAGGTATTGAATACCCCATATGGAAGCGGCATGACACTCTTTTATTCAAGAAAATACACAGTTTTTAACTTGTGTTTTTACGAAAGTGTAACCCGCAATGGTTTCTGTTATGTTTGGGGAGAAACAGAAGCCAAAAGAGGTGGTAATGAGATTTCCACTATTTTGCAAAAGTACATAGACAGCGTTGATGAACGTGAAACCGTTAAAAGTTTAATTTTGTACTCGGATTCATGCCCCGGGCAAAATAAAAACAAAATCGTATTGGCAGCCATTCACAACGCTTTGTTGATGTCAAAAAATTTAGAAACTATACAGATGAATTATCTGCTGCCGGGACACACAGAGATGACAGTAGACAGTATTCACGCTACAATCGAAAATTCTGTTCGACACACAACGGTATGGGCGCCTTCACAGTGGCTGACAATTTGTCAGCTAGCCAGAAAGGATCCAGGACCCTATCAGGTGGAAGGCCTTACACATGAAGACTTCAAGAATTATGAGGAATTGTCCGAAAAATATTTCAAGGGAAACCTTGCCGGTAAAATCAGCAAAATTCGTGTAGCAACATTCAAGAAGTCTACGCCAAACGTGATGGTCGTCAAATATAGCATGCAAGATAACGCAAAAGATGAGTCTATACAAATTTATACAAAACCGAAACAACTCAATGCAAAATATAAATCAAAGCTTCCTATCACAAAAGCAAAATATAATGACCTGAAAAAGCTATGTGACACTGGCGCTATCCCAAGAATATTTCATTCAGAATATATCAACCTACCATCCAGCAATACCGGCAAAGATACACTGATCGATACTGATATTGAAGACGAAACAGACCTGCCAAATTAAGCAATTTTCATTATGTCTGATGGGACAACAACATATAACAAGTATAAAGAAGAAGAAAAATAAATTAGAAAGTAAGAAGAAAAAGATTGGTTCAATTTTAACTAAGATGTTATTTTTTTATATTATTTAGGTAAAGTTCTTATATTACTTAAATGTTAAAGTTTAGAAATGAAGAAGAATGAGAATAATAAAATTATTTCAGGTACCTAATAAGACTGTAGACTACGTAATAAAGAGACTGTTTAACTTCTGATTCCTATACAATTGTGATAAAAACTTTAGTCGTTACCTCGGTAAGCTAAGAAGTTACTGGTGTTTTAGATGATTGTCATTTTAAATAAAAAACTTATCTTTGACAATTTAATAAGGACGTGTTTTATTTCTCTTATTAACAAGATAGGTAGGTACACCCTATGTATGTACCTTTTAATTTATCTATGTTTTAACCGCCAATTTCTGCAAACTTCATTATTCAAGTAGGAATACAAACAATTTATTTAAAAAAAAACACAGTCGCTTAAACTAATTAGCCATACATTAATAAGTTTAAGATATGGTATTTAAATCAATTAGCTTAGGTTTGAAATATGACCAACTCTTTGATTAAAGCACTTAGCTTAGAGCCATTATTTGCATGCCTGGGCGGTTAAGTCATTTAGCTTGGAACAATAAATAATACCCCTAGGCGGTTTAGTCATTTAGCCTGGAATAAAAAACAATAATCATAGGCGGTTAAGTCATTTAGCCTGGAACAAAAACATGTAAAATATTGGTCTTTTTGTATTAAGCGACATTTATCTTCGTTAAAAATAGGGATATTAGAAAATAATAATAATACGATTATAGGGAATATGTTATTAAAACAGCAATATCCTTCTTTTTAAAAAAATAATGCGATTTGCTAATGTTATAATTTTTTTTCGTAAAATCGAAACTTTAAACTGCTCTGGTGTAAAGTTTCAAAAATGTCGGTTAATACAAATAAACCGGAACCCCTCGATATATATATATGATGGTTATACATTGTTATATTATATTTTGATTTATTATACACAGAAAACCTCCGAAACAAACATTTGCACTAATCTGGAGATTCTGCAAACATTTGTCCCGAGGCGGGAATCGAACCTCTTGCATTGCAGGCGGACCTTTGCTCGCACCATAGAGTTCGTCGTCGAATGGATAAAGGCTGTAAAGCTGTAAAGTAATTTTTAAGCTATTGCATAGCTTCTATCGCGGGCCTTGAGCGCGGGGACCGAATCCAGAAAATCCGTAACGAAAAAACCTTGACGTTTGTCTCTTTAGTTCAGCAACTCGCCTCTAGATGGCATTGCAATAGCTTTACCGCGGCAGTCCCCGAGTGCCACACGTCTTTTTTTTTTTTATTTAATTTTAAGATCTCTACAAAGTTAGGAAGCTTCTAATTTTGCTTTAAAAAAACTATAAATCGACTTCATTTTTTATAGATTTTCATGGATCCCAATGTCAGAACTAAACTTATTTAAAATGGAACCACACGGGAAGCACCAGCTTTCATATAAAAAAAGAATCATGAAAATCGGACCACCCAGTCATGTCAGTTCTAATGTAACAAACATAAAAAATAAAATCGAATTGAGTACCCCCACTGTTTTTGAAGTCGGTTAAAAATAATTTGAATGCGACAGTAGTGGATTTGCTAAAAAAAACTAGGCCTAGATCTTAGTACTCACGGGTTCCCCGTGGTAAAAACACGGTTCATTAAAAAAAATACGATAAAAAAAATCATGAAGTGCACTGTTTTGCACCTAATTTGGTCTAGAACCGAAGGATTTTTGTTATGATTCGGTTGAGTTTCTTCATAAGTGGTGTAGTTTTCTTGTAAATGTACAAAAACATCATTTTTGCGACTACGCTGTTCCAAAAACATCTCTCTGTCCCGCTCCTATGAACGCCAAATATTGTGAAATATTGTGTATCATTTTGTGAAAAAGATAGTCATAACATGACTATCTTTTTCACAAAATGACTTTCTTAAGACAAAATGCTTGAAAAAAACGTGTCTCAAAACTGACAAATAATTAAAAAATTATAAATAACGCAAAAGATATCCTACAAAATAAATTTGATCCCGTAATTTGGCCATTCTCCTCTACCTACAACATTTTATTTTTCAAAGAACTACCTAGATACTTTATCTATCTGCCAACAATAGTTTGTTTATTCCCCTGGAATTCGAACCCGCGACCTCCAGCCCAAGGTCAGGGAGCCATCACATCGGCAACAAAGCCGAACTTCGACCGATTCGCACTACATCCGTTAGTATTTATAGCTTTAGTTGAAACTGGCTTGTTTGTGATTTTGTGGCCGAAGTAGACAAAATATCTTTAGGGTTTAGTAAAATGACGATTAATAAACCGGTCAAGTGTGAGTCGAACTCGCACACAAGGTACCTAGCTTCTTACTATTTGAAACTATTAATTTGATTTCCCACACAAGTTAGTACCTACCTAGCTATGTAAAGGTTTCTTACTATTTAAAAATATCAATTTGATATCGATTTCACGTAGGGAATTTTTATTTTTTTAAGTATATACTGTGGTAGTTAGTGACCAACCAACATGTCGGTCTGTAAACCGTGTAGAAACGCTTTTGCTATCCGTGTAGTCAGTAAATCTTAACTTTATATTGTTTTAACTTTTGCGGGACAAATAATAATAAAAAACGCCCAATTATAAATATGTTCCTACAGTTCCTAAAGTGATTTCTGTCCCACGGGAACTAATTTATGGAATTAAAGTAGCCTTTAATTGATTCCACGATTAGAATTACCTGCAAATTTTCAGCTCGATCTGTTCAGTAGTTTTGGCGTGAATAGGAAAGCATCCATCCATACATCCATGCATCGAATCTGCATCTTATTTGCCTCTTACGACACCCGCGGGAACAGTAGGGGTGGTGCAAATTCTAAGCCAGCACACAGCTTACCTTAACTATTGATAACTTTATTATTATTGTCTTGAAATTTAATGCGAAAGTCACATTATTCCCCACCCCATATGCTCACCACTGACTTAGCCTCCTTAGGTTCAAAGTCAATGAGTTACAACAGGTACAGTCATCGACAAAACTCTCCACATTATTTAACATTTCATATGTATTTTGTCTTGATGAGTTGTTTGTTTGTATATTTGAGGAGTATGGTCTGATTAATTAAAAAAAATAAAGCACTTTTCGTACTGCGGTGTATGAGTTTTTATGGGTATTTATGTACATAATTATGTAGAACCAGTGCTGAAATATTTGTATTTGGTATTTTTTTGTTACATATTCCTTATCTTACTATAGAAACTCTCGTAGTTTGACGAATCATTATGAATGTCGGCGGTTTAACTACGAACCTTGTCCCTCGTTAAGGGATGAAAAGTTAGTGTTCACCCAACACAAACAAGATTCGTAGTTAACCCTTTTACATTCATAGTGAATATTCCTTATCTCTTTCGGACACAAAAGTTGGTGTTTTTAACCGAATAACAGTTTGACGTCTATTCCAGGGGTCTGAGTCCACTAACACAATCGCTTCTCACTATGACAATATTATCGCTTCATTATCGCGTTACAATCACCGCCATTGACACCTTTTGGTATTCTACTAACACGATATTTTTTTGTTGATGCCATATCTATGACTATTACGATTATGATTCCGAGTATATGCCCCACCACGTTATTGACACGATATTATAAGTCATAGAGATTGTAATCTTATGGTATTGGAATAACAAATAAATTTACGACTAAATCACTATCTTAATCGTATGGCGCCATTATAGCAATTTATTTAAAAAATAGTGGAATAAGGCCCCTGGGATACTGTCGAACTCTGCCAAATTTTATGAAGTTCTATTCAGCTATTTAGTTGTGAAAAGATAGCAAACAGAGAGTTATTTTCGGTTAATAATATTATACCGACGGATAGTGAATCAAATCAGAAAACTTAATTTCCTCGGATGAAAGAAACAGAAATGATTTATGGTCGTAAAAATTATAAGTTAGGTATTATAACAAATGAACTAGCTTTCCCTAACAGCTTTTGGCATCACCTGTACCTGCTTGGGTTCCCACCCTCACGCTTGGCTGGCCACATTAATACGGCAACAGACGATAGGTATAATGTGACGTCGTTGACTGGCCCAACTGTCAGTGTAGTGTTGCCAGCTTATAACCGTCTTCAAGGAAGGAGAGTTTTTATGGGTCATCCACGTGTAATCTTTAAATATTTGTAAAGGTTAAGAAAGGTTATTTTCAAGGTCTCACGAAAAATATTCCCAACGTCTCACGTGAAACGTTGCCTATATTCGTGGTTTCAACAATAAGGGAGTTGGGCTACCTCAACACTTTTTACAATAGTCTGCATTTAGCTCAATGGTTTAAACCATCTAGTTCTTATTCTTTTATTGAACTTAAAACTTTAGTGAACTGAAATATCGGAGAGCTCAAAACTCAAACCATGGTAAATATCCCATTATAAATTTATTGATTGTTAAAAACCCAGTTTTACACCGACAATAGTATGTAAGAACTTAAATGAGTTGTGTTAGACTAAGATAATGCAAAGAGTGTATTAGTTGATAAGCGATAAACTTGCTAGTGGTTTCTTTTTCACTTCTTCTGCCAGTAGACAAATAATTGAAGTGAATTAGAGTCAATTGCACCTTATTTCTTATTTGATACTAATTACTATTTATCAAACTGTTTATATAGTCAAAATTTCACTTGTCTAGGTGCTTATTTTGTAAGTCTAAAGAAATAAACGATTTGACTCTCACTCAGAAACCATGATAGATGTAAAACATTAAAGTTTTACAAATAAGGTACGTAGTCCACTCGCTTACATTCGGAATTATGTTTAAATACTACATGAAAAGAAACTGCAGAGGGACGCAAAAGTGTCGAGGTTGAAACCAATCTAGAACGATTTTAGTAATCTTCTCGTTTCGGTCGTTGCAAGTTTCTTCCATTTAAGGATTTTTTCAACTCACCAGCTTTTAGTTTGAAAATACTCAACCAAATAGATATTGAATGCGGAACAACACTAACGCGAAAAATATGATTGGTTGGCATCTAAACATTATCAAAAATTACCTTTTTTTATGGCGCCTCTTGCTTTTTGCTCTGACTCTAACAGTGTCTGTGTAGGAGTTTCATAAACTTACATACAAACTTGAATGAGATCGGTTTTAAGAACTTAAATTCTATACAGTATGCATCAAAATGATTTTGTAAAAGAACAACACTTCATAGAAGAAATTACCAGTTTGAATTCTACCGGGTGCAATTTAAAACCACTATTCGCAAAAGTCGAAGGTACAGAAATAGAGGACCTACAAACCTGTTAAAAGAAATAAGGTCAAGGATATTCCATGACGCAACGAGATTAAATAAGTAATTCCATTTAATTCGCTAATTACCAGCATTTACGTAAGTATTGCCAGCTCCCACCCTGAAAACGCGCTCATTTATAATTTTTAATCCGCCGTATACAGGCTGTGTACAAATTATCAGCGTTCCAGCGCCTTTTTAATCCCTCTATAGAGACACAAAGGGAGTTAATATCTTGGGTTTGCGGTGGCGCTTTTATTATCTGCGAAGCTGGCAACACTGTGGCAGACGGGACTTATAGTTGTAGTTATGTTTGTGTTTATAGTGAGAGTTTTACAGCCCGGTGGTGCTTCGAAATTGTAGGTGTAGAATGGATTTATGAAACTTTAAATATTTATGTACGTAAGTTTTATTATTATAATTCTGTACTTTTTAAAGGATGTTCAAATAATGAAACAAAAGCTTCATTAAAAGTAAAAAAAAAACTACTGAGTTCTTTCTGCAAAAGTACTCGCTTTCACAAAAATTGAGCAAAGAAAGAAAACACAGTTTTTCTGTCTATAATATGTACCTACATTGAGTTGAACTATTCATTGATTACCTATCTAATAAGTGGCTAATTGCTTGGTTTTCTATTAGTATTGTAATAAAATTCGGTTTATAGTTTTTCATACAGAAAGAACACCCAATCAAATCTCGCACAACTCAAATCAAACACACGAACACATAAAGTAACTATAAAAATATATTTAGCATTTTTCCTTAATTTTCCTTCTTTATAAAACTACTTGCGTAACTCCGAGCACCAGTTTGTTCATAATTATTGACCTAATACGAACACGGACTCTTTTCACCCGCAGTACCCAAAAGCTTCAAGTCCAATAAAGAAGTTTTATGCAGTCGCGTCCTCCTTCTAAAAGTTCTCGCCCCGGGCGGTCGCGGATATGAGAAGTTTTTGTGCATTCAGCAAATACTGACGGTTTAGTTTCTGTAGAATATAGACACCTTTGCTATTGTGTCTGTGTTTTATTTAGGCATAGATGGTAATTTTGTGTCAACTTATGTCGTTTTTGACGTATGTGATGACTGGTAAGTGATTCGACAGCCTGTAAGAGCTTAGCGAGTCAAGGTCAAATAACGCGGTAAACCTTAGTCAAAAAAAATTATAAACTGACGAACAAATTAAACAAGCTTGATAGCAATAATTGTATTATATCAGTTCGTTCTTTCATGGATTCCATTGTCAGAACTGGACCAATTAAAATGGAACCACACAGGAAGGTTTCAAATTAGAAAAGAATCATTAAAAAAAACAGTCGAATTGAGAACCGCCTTCTTTTTTAATTCGGTTAAAAATGGTAGCACTTTCGAATAGCAACGCATTTTTAAATAAATTTGAAATTAATGAATCTATACAAAAAGATTATTCAATGTCACTTAAATTATATTATTAAAATAACACAGTCATGAACCAAGTGTCTTCCCCTTAAATAGAAAAAAGTGCCGATAGACACGTTCTTAGTGATATATGTTTTTATAAAATTAAGTTGAAACAAAATTACCCATTAGCCAAACATATGGCTAGATTGTAATGTTATTATAGTGTATTAAGATTACCTATGCTAGAAAATTATTTAAAAAAAGACTTAAATTATATCAATTTTTTTGTACACACCCCGTGTACAAAATAAGCCAACACCACACGGTAAGGTTACTTCAACAATCTTTGTGCTTTGATAAATATATAATTTTATAAATGTTGGTACTATCAATAGAAACCACATGCAAACATTTGTTCTGCGGTACGATACGAAATCTCGCTCTATGCCAAAATAAACTAAACTCAAACCAAGCCGTCATACTATCCAAAGACTATTCAATTTTACCTTTAAAACCACAAAGCGGTCGTGCAAACAACGAATCCTTAATCTTATTGTGTTCATAGAACAAAGTTACAAAATACACTTAGAATTAGTAAGTTGAAGTGGCAGTGGGCCATACCTCGCGAGGAACCGATCCTCATGGCCGTCATGACCTACGGAGCTGAGACGTGGACACTCACGATAGGGCTGGTCCACCAGTTCAAAGTCGCTCAGCGAGCTATGGAAAGAGCTATGCTCGGAGTCTCTCTGAAGGATTCGTAACGGACACATCCGACAGAGAACCAAAGTTATCGACATAGCTCTAAGAATTAGCAAGCTGAAGTGGCAGTGGGCCGGCCATATCTCGCGAAGAACCGATAACTGCTGGGGTAAACATGTTCAAGACTGGTGACGTGGTAATGTAGAAGGCCCTCCGGCCAGGTGGGATGACGACCTGAGAAAGACTGCAGCTATTCATAAGGGGAGGCCTATGTAAAAAAATATCTATCTATGTAGTGTATTGTATTAAGTATATCAGTTATCTAGTACCCATAACACAAGCTCTGCTTAGCTTGGGGCTAGATAATGCTGTGTGAATTGTCCAGCATTATTATTATTATTATTATTATTATATGTCCATCAGAGTCAGAGTCAAAGCCAAATCGTTTATTTCTTTAGACTCACGAAATAAGTACTTAGACAAGTCAAAAATTACTATATAAACAGCTTGATAAATATGAAATAATCAATCTAATAAGAAATAAGGTGCAACTGACTCTAATTCATTTAAATTTTTTGTCCACTATCGGAAGAAGTGAAAAAGAAACCACTAGCAAGTTTATCGCTTATCAACTAATACAATCTTTGCACATCTAAGTCTGACACAACTTATTTGTGTTCTTATATACTATTGTCGGTGTGGAACTGGGCAGTAGCAGTGGACTTATAGTTGATGATGACGACAGAATACAGTAATTCCTTGAATCTGAGCGAGTGTGCCCGCGCGAGCGAGCTAGTAAACAGTTGTTCAGTCTATGAATAGCGGGGAATCATAATCTACATTTAAATACAAGAATTTGGGTCATTCATGGCCTGGTTAATACAGTGCCGCATAGTTCAGAGTAACGGCTGTAAGCAAGTAAACTATGAGCCTTATTTGTGTTGGAAAAACACCAACTTTAAAATAATGTATTTGTTAAACTACGAAGTTTTTATAGTAAAAAAGTTCACAGTTACTTTAAAATATACTGGGTTTGTATATCGGTGTCCATTGATACTGCTTTGTCCAACCACATTATTTATTTGTTTATTGACGGGTATAGTAACCATTTGGTCCAGGCATCTCGATAAACTTTAAGTATGGCATGTATGGGATAAAAAATAGCCTCTGTGTTATTCCAGGCCTAGAACTACCTGTATGCAAAATTTTAGCCCGATCCCTATTATAGTTTTGCATGAAAGGGCAACAAACCTACAGACATGGTTTCAAACTTTCGCGTTAATAATATTAGTAGGATATAGGTATATGTATATATAAGTGAAAGCGACTCTGGTTATATAGGTACGTCTTACGACTGTTAACAAAAACAAGTTTGGTAAGATATTTATTAATTTAGATAGGAAACCAACACGAGTTCACACAACGTAATTGGTAAGTTAAGATCTGGAAAAACTACTAGATTCTGCTGTCAGTCATCATGCTGGATGCGTCAAGCTGAAGACAGGGCGCTATGGCGCTCATTGGGGGAGGCCTATATCCAGCAGTGGACTAATATAGGCTGATGATGATGATGATGATGAGCTACTTGCAGAGTATTGCAAACAATCTATAGATAGCTCAACGGATCCATAGCTCAACTCTTCATTAATCAAATACTAATAAAATCTAAATTCAATGCAACAAGCGCTGCGTCACCCCATTATTCCCTCAAGGTCGACTCTCGGCGCCTGTGTTGCGGCGGTACTGTAGCCGGCGCCTGTGACAGCTAAGTACGAATATTTCAAAACAACAAACGTCGAATAGTAGATTGTGCATCGAGTTGAGAAAGTCGCCAAATCCTACCGAGTGTGTCATTTTCGGCCCGAGGCGCATCCAAGGGACTTAAAACACTAGGACGAATAACATAGGACACTATAATAACATAGGAATCGCACTTTCTTTCGAGTGTTAAATATATAATATATATACCTTTGAGGAAAATCATAGCTTAAAATCTCCAAATTTACGGAGTAAATTCAAATTGTAAACTCCAATGTAGCAATATACGCGCACATCGTTCATTTTCTTAATTATTGTTCCAAATACGGAAGAGGCCGATATTATATGGCGGGTTTTAAGTAAAACATTTTTTACGTCTGACCTATATGAAACCATAGCTACCGGCTGATATTTAGAAATTTAAAAAAAAAATAACATGTTAGAAATTGATTTTCATATTTTTTTCTCTCCCGTTAGACGCATGAGTAATGAAATTCTATAGAGTTTTTCCTCCCGCGTTTCGGTACGCCGGCAAAGACGGATTTTCTACCTTATGTTTGGAAAAGAAATAAGCAACTTTCTAAGCAGGTGTAGTATAAAAATATTAACGTCTATTATATATAACATACGTGTCTTTTTCGAAATAATCTAAACCTAGTCTATTCAGAAGCCATCACATTCCAGCTATTCTTATATGTAACCCATAACTTCTAATCATCTCAGCGGGCAACACTCGTTACTACAAGAGGTGTTGATATAGATACTATTCGCGTGGTTCCGCGAACTGAAATACCTCGCATCGGTCAGCGACGGTTAAAAATACACCTTGTGTGTGGTACAGTTTGTATTTGTTCACTATACACGTTGATGAATAATCTCGTATATAAGCATTCGTTTTTACAAGCTTTTGTTTAAGTTTGTGTATAAGAGATATGTAAATTTATTTTCTATATTTCACTAAATAAAATAATTGATGAAGAAGAGAACTTTTTTCAAGGCCTTTGCACATTATTTCTCTAGTAAAAGTAGAGAAATAATAGCTACCCCAAAAAGAGTTATTTTCTAGCCAACTTTAATGGGAGAGAGAAATAACAATATTTGATTACTACGTGTCCATAATTTCTTAGAAAAAAAGATGGTGTAATCTGAAAAAAAGTCAGGATTTGTGCAAAATTGCCAAAAAACAGGTTTTAGAGAATATTCAAATGTTTATATTATAAATATTTTTGATAAATAAATAAATGCAATAAAAAGTACAAAGGAAAACTTACAGCTTGTAAATGAAAGAGTTACGAACGTACGTATACATTGTTTTATTGTGTCTATGGACTTACGGTCTGCAATAAATGATTTTTATTTTTATTTTATTTATTAATAAAAAGTTTAAGTGAAACTTGCTAGTGGTTTCTTTTTCACTACTTCCGCTAGAGACAAAAATTTTGAGTGAATTAGAGTCAATTGCACCTTATTTGTTATTATTTACTATTTATCAAGCTGTTTATATAGTAAAAGTTGACTTGTGCTTGTTTTGTTAGTCTAAAGAAATAAACGATTTGACTCCGACACAATTATTTAAACTACTAGGATATTTATAAAGCTTCCACTCATAGCAAAATGGATTAAAAAAAAAAAAAAAACGAATATATTAACTGTTAACTGTTTTACGATGAACGGTACAAAATCGGGTGATCTATAGAAATCTAACTGGTATCTCTAATTAAGCAAAGTTAATTCTAAATTTCCTTAAATTTTGAGTTCGAATTTCACCCTGCCCTCTAGTATTTCAAATCAGAAACTCTGCAAAGTTAGAGTTAGTTAGTAAAGTAGTAAAACGTGAGATTCCATTATCCAAATAATAATTAAGCGGAACCCGAGCTCCGTTTGAACAATGTACTGTTATAAATGGTTGTCTGACCAGACTAGAGTTGGGGTGGTGTTACTTGTTTGCGGAGTTGAAATTTTAGTTTGTAGTTTGTCATTGTTTTATTGATGCATTTGCATAGAACCTTGAAAGTTTTAAGTTCGTTTTTAGTTTAAACACAGTAATAAAGTAATAAATTAAACCAAGTTAAGTAAAAGTAAGAGTTCTAGTGGAGACTGCAACTCGGCAAACGTAGTGTAGGATGCCCTCCGGCCAGGTGGGATGATGATCTGTGAAAGAATAAAAAAATAAATCTGCTTGCGACGCAGAAAGTTGCGGGTTCAATCCTCGCTATGGGGCCAATGTACCTGAGTACGATTTACAAAATTTGGTTTGGGTGTTTGGGTATTTTCTATGTATAATTAAAACAACTATATAAGCAATGTATTGAGGTTGAGGTATTCTAAAAAATAAATATTAAAGGGGGCTCACAGACATACATTTTTTTGCCGTTTTTATAGATAAAGCAACCCTTTGTGTGCAAGTCCACTTGCACTTGACCGGTTTTTTTTATCTATCATTTATTTGTAATAACCTATTTCTCTCTCTTTCCAGCCAACGACAACGACTCGTGATGAACTAGCGACCAGTGTGTGAGTGCATCAGTGTACAAGCGTTAGTGCAGTGTGTGATGTTGTGAGTCTGACAGTGCTCCAGAGATGGCGCTAGTTGTCGTGGCGGTCGCCATCTTGGCACTCTTCGGCCTGCCAGACGCTTCTTGCGATAAAGGTAAGGTTTTTTGCATCGATGGAAAATAATTAATTTTGCTCTAGAAAATTATAAACTGACTTCAATTATTATAGATTTTTCATGGATATTTATGGATCCCATTGTCATAACTGGACCTAATTACATATTATATAAATGAAACCACAAGGGAAGCACCTGCTTTTATGTAAAAAAAAGATGAAAATCGGACAACCCAGTTATAAGTACTGAGGTAACAAACATTAAAAAAACAGTCGAATTGAGAACTTTCTCCTTTTTTGGAGTCGGTTAGAAGGGGAAATGAGGCACTGGCTTCTTGAAAGTGGCAGCCTCAAATTAGGTCCAATAAGGATCAGTAAAGTTTTACCAACTGCAATAGAACTAGTAGGTATTCCCGTTGTTCATAAAGATCTATGAATGATATATGTACTCGTATAATCTTGAATTGTCCATCGGACCATTACTTACGAAGATATTAAGTAGGATAAGATCCCTCTTCTATATACCTGCTACATTCCGCGCTAATAATTTGTATTATTGGGATTTTGTAACAAGAAAAATTCACAGTAGCAGCCCGTATCAGGAAATTGGCAGTGTTACATTCTCGTGACTCGGAAAACTCTTTAAGCTGTTGGTACTGCGCCTGACCTCTCCACCGGTCATGTAGACCTATCGTCCCATGGGATTATGAGAGTGAGGGAATAGAGAAGGCACTTGTGCACTATAATAATGTCCGGTGAACCTGACTGGTCTTCGCTGGTTGCCGTGGCTGAATCTCAGCTAGGAGGGTATGAAAACTTTACAGGTCATCTAACATCCTCTCAAAGTACCTTAATGACCTAATGCTTTGTGGTGCTGGCTTAGAATTTGCACCTCTCCTCCATCTTTTCCCGTGGGTGTCGTAAGAGGCGACTACCTCAACCAGTTTCAGTTTATTTATTGATAACGTTTTGGGTTACATGTCATTTCTTAAATAACTATAATTTTAATAGATGGTAACGTCAACCTCAACAGCCTGTATTGGTCCACTGCTGGACGCAGGCTTCCCCCTGATATGCGCCTTGTTGGCGTTTATCTCATGGAGGAGTAATGCCAATTATCCCCACGCTGGGCATGCGGGTTAGAGATCGCAGTTCGGTGGTAAAATTGTTCTGCAGGGGCGCTGCTGCCCGCCCTCTGTGGATATACCTTAGTCGCCTCTTACGACACCCACAGGAAGAGATGGGGTGGTGCAAATTCTAAGCCAGCACCACACAGCTATTCAACCGGGGGGCGGGTAGCAGTGCCCTCTGCACAACAATTCTACTACCAAACTGCGATCCCCAACCCGCATGCTAACAAAAAGAATTGAAATATGATCTCCAAGAACTGAATCAGCCAAAAAGCCAGAATTCATCAGAAACTATGTCACTCTTGCAATCCGTATCCACTTTCATTCAGAAACATCCTTCATGCATACTGCATACCACAATCCACTGACGGACCTTGTATGCAGAAGTGCTCACAGCTAGGGACAGAACAGCTGGGTTATATCTAACAATGGTTTTCACAAGGGGTTTGTAGAAAGTTTAATATATTTAGTGATATAGATAGACCAATTAGGTATTAGTATGTTTGAACATAAGTCACAGTTTACGAGTATACATTATTTTTTGGTTTTTGATGCTTCTTTTATTAGTACATAGGTTACCCATAGGGTGATTTTTTAGCGACTAAGTATTTTTTTTTAGCAATTCTTGTAAAATAAAAGTTAGATATCCTAAAATAAATACCTACGTAGGTAGTAGGTAAGTACTTTTCAAACATGTTTTGAGTCTGTCAATATTATGTTATTTTTAAATAATCCAAACGATATTTTAAATTAGTGTTGTCACCAATAAATTAAATCAATGTCAATCCACAAAAATTATCTCACTAATAAAGAAAAAAACGTTTGTTGACACTGTAATTATTGTTTTACCGACTTGCAACACCAAGTCACATAAGCACACAGCTTCCTCACACGAAACTGAGAAAACTTCCCATTCATTGTTGTCTCACGCCGTTACTAGAGAGTTTTTGCCCGCTATTATCTAAGTATTGGAACAATTGACAAGTCTCAGGCACAGTAGTGGTAGTGTAGCCATTCCTATTCGTTAGTATTGTCTTCTGGCATCGATTGAGGTCGACGACTTCTGCTTCTGAGATCTGTGATCTTTTAAGGCAGTCGTGAACTTCCTAGTTTATTTTAACAAATACATTTATTAAAGCTTTGGTAAAACGGGCCGTATTACCAAAGCTTGCTCATCGATATATGCTTGAGTAACGCTTTTCTTTAGCATAAAAGTCAATCATAAATTTATGACAAGCTATCATAATAATGGGCCATAGTATCATCCCTACTAGGTATAGATAAATAAGGCAGTAAGTACATCAACCTCAACCTCAACAGCCTGTTGAGGTCTACTGCTGGAAGGTGGACTCCCCCTGAAAAGCACCTTATTGGTGTAAAAACTGTAAGAAACACAGTAAACAGGGCTTGTTTTATGGGTAAAAACATAAAAAGCACCTGAAACCTGGAACAAATATCTGCAGATCATTCAAACATTTTGTCAATTGCTGTCGAATTGAACCCGCAACCTCCTGCGTCACAAGTAAACATTCGCCCGCTGCGCTATAGAGGTCGTCAGGGTCGAAATCGATAGTTAAAATGACATTCAAATCACGTCGCTATTGGTCATATTAGTGCGATTATTGAGTTAACGAGGAAAGGGCCGGGAATCACGTGACATGAAATGAAATGAAATTAGCTTAATTAAATTAAAATTAACTTTGTACATCACTTACTTGAAAAAAGAACAAAACTAATGTTAATGGAGATCAAGAATTAGTTGTAACAAAGATGATATTCATATTGTTATTTACCTAAGTTATTTAATAAATATATATGTGAAAACTTGTAATAACTTATAATGCCTTCAGAAGCATGTCATGTATGTATCATGCATGTTATCATGCAAAATACCTTATTGTACAATCATAGCCGTAAGATTTCTTAAACTTCGTGAGATAAAAACTAAATAACTGATATACATTATACAATACACTACATGGATATATTTTTTATTATACATAGAAAACATCCAGAATGCCCTGAACAAATATCTGCAGATCGTACACTCATTTTTCCCGAGGCGGGAATCGAACCCGCAACCTCTTGCGTCGCAGGCGGACCTTCGCTCACCGCGCTACAGAGGTCGTCATATAAGTATACATTATAATTTTTCTCAATTTTTCGTTTCTTCTAGATGTTGCTCAAACTCAGTATTATTTTACGTTACTGCAGAAACTTAAAACTTTTTTTGAGTTCACATATCGCGAAAGTTTACAATAACTTAACTTTCTTAAAAGAGATTTTATATGTAGCTGTTAAATTAAAAATCATTTCATAGTAACCTGGCTGTTCTTCTCTGGTCTACGTCTGACCGGTGTGATGCAGGAGCGAGCAAAACGAATGAGACGTGGTCTACAACGAGGTTCCGCCGGCTCTGCAGTCTAATTATTGTAGCTGGCAACTTTTGAATTTCGGTTATGTGGGCCACGTTTTAGACATTGGGTTATTTAGGCCATGCCACTTTGGATATTGGTTAATGTGGATCACTTTAGAAATTGATTTTGATAAGAATTTGGAAATGCTACTAAATGATACTCGATGAACATTATATTTATGCTTTTGTAGAAAGCGTTTGTAAGGTTTATTACGAGTTGTATCACGTTTTATAAAATATTAACTTAAATAATTCCTAGCTATGAAATAGAATCGATTTTAACGACCATTTCGACTAAATTCAGATTTTTGTATTTTGTGAGTATGATAGAATCAGAAACAGGAATTTATAATGAAAATAAGAAATGAATTATTATATGAATTTTTAATGAAATTATTATTAAATAAGGTACCTTAACTTCTTTTCCGTATTTAAGAATGACGGCAAATAATTTCATTGATGAAGATAATAAATTCTTTACATCAAATGACCTTACTCTCAATAACCATGACCTCCTTGACCTTTGACCTCTCATGTAAAGCCTACGTCGCGTGTCAGCTGTCGACACAATCAGGCGGATGTGACGTCACGAAGGCTTTTAAGGACCTCGCCACGGTTCATAAGCATAATATTGACACTTGACTAAGTAGCTTGTTTTGGCTCGTGAGCTTTTATATACACGTGTGGTTCTGTTTTAAACTCTATAAGCGAGCATAACATGATTGTTAATACAATATTAAACTTGCTAGTAAGTACTTTTTTTTTCACTTCTTCCGCTAGTAGGAAAAAAATTGAATTGAATTAAAGTCAATTGCACATTATTTCTTATTTGATAGTACATAATTACTATTTATCAAGCTGTTTATATATTATGATAGATATATATGATATTTTTATAGTAAAAATTTGAAGTGAAAAAGTGCTTATTTTGTAAGTCTAAAGAAATAAATGATGTAACTCTGACTCTGAATTATAGTATCTACATGATAATAATGATAGTAGAATAAATGTATATACTCGTAATAGTAACTTTTGTTGCAAGACACTCCAGACTGGACTTTTGTTCTTACAATCAAAGCTTTCGCGTAGTTATATCGCTTTTTTACAGACTTTTGTTAGTATTACTTGAATAAAAACTAGAAAAATAATTTTGCGCGTATTTAAATGCTGCAAATTATAAAATACAATACAGGCAGGTACTTATAAAATGCTATACGAGCGTTATTTTTTGATTTGTGAGTCATTGATACTTGTGTTTGTGCCACACGATGAGTTGTCATTTCCATTTAAAAGAGGCATTTTACACCACTGACGTTTTAAAAAAATACGCTTAATATACTCAACGCAAATGAAACTTGCACAAAAGGGAACACGAGGCAAAGTTTTGTTCCTTCAGGCAGATGCTGGATGCGTCAAGCTGAATACAGGGCGCTATGGCGCTCATTAGGGGAGGCCTATGTCCAGCAGTGGACTGATATAGGCTGATGTATGACTATGATTAAATATGTACCTATTGTTAATTTTAACACAAAAACGAGACTAGATTTTGGTAGAAATAATAATATTATAAAAGTTAAAAATTTAATCAACAGTATAGCACATGTCTAAAAGCGTACCAATTTAATAATGAGTACATTTTAAATGCCCATTTTTCAAAACGCTTTGATAAGAAACTTTTTGTATTTTTTTATGTAAAGCTTCCAACTGCACAGGCCGTTTACCGTAAGGCGTACCCTGCCAAACTACATAATATTAAATTATTCTTAAAAATTGCAAGTAAATATTAATATGTGGCAGCATTGTCTACGGTGTCGCCAACAATATTATGTAGCATTTACCCCACTTGGTGATTGGTGGGGTTGGGTAGGGTATAGGGTTGCCGGCTAAAATTTGTATGGCCAAGTGGGTAAATGCTGCAATAACATTGTTGGCAGCACCATAGGCTATGCTGCCAATTCCCAAGACAGGGGACATCTTACAATGAACGGTTTGTACTAGCCATCTTAATATTACCTGTGTCAAATTCTACAATGACATTGTAGTGCCCGGACCGATATTCAATTCCAGCATTCGGACAAAAACCGTCCGAATGAAACTAGAACCGCAAAGATAGCAAACGTAGAGTTGTCTGAAATCCGGGGAGAACCGGATAGAACCGGATACCTCAAACATGAGATGCAGGATGTTGTGGGTTCGTATCCCGTCTCGAGACAAAATGTTACAAGATATATGAGAACGGTCGGAGAGGTTGATTGCAATTAAAAAATTTAGCCTACAATACAATTATATTTTTTTCTAGATCTAGATTAAATACTACTTGTATTACTCGCTTTGGTATGCAAACTATTTATTTGCCAATTTTGACTTTTTTGCCACATTTCACTAGGTAACACATCTGGGTTCAGATAAACTTAAAATTTATTATCTTATCGGGGGAAAATACCCATAATTCCCACGCCGGGCAAGCAGGTTGGGGATCAAGTAGTAAAGTACGGTAAAAGATTAAACATTCCGGTCAACTCTAGCAACGCATCGTATCAATTTTTTGTTGAGTTGAGCTGTCTGCCAGCTCGTAGCTCTATTGTTTGTCCACTCTGTTCCTTTTCTATCTCTATGTGCATGGGAATTGGACGGAAAAGGCTAAATCTACACTATCTGAATTTAATCCTAGAATTTAATTCAAGACTTGAATTTAAAGCTAGATTAGATTTTATTGTATAAGCGTAGTCGCGTAGTGGTTAAAATCTAAAATGCGATGAGAGTGGAATTTATGTTTGCATTTTCAGTACACTAACTGTTTACGTTATGAATTTTAAAAAGATAATTAATGTTGAGACTGTCGGTGTCTCTCTTCAATATAATGAGATAGATAGATGATAAATACATAATCTAAAATAAACGTGTTCTTATGTCAGAGACCTATGGAAAGAGCTATGCTCGGAGTCTCTCTGAAGGATAGGATTCGTAACGAATACATCCAACGGAGAACCAAAGTTATCGACATAGCTCAAAGAATTAGCAAACTGAAGTGGCAGTGGGCCGGCCATATCTCGCGAAGAACCGTTAACTGCTGGGGTAAACGTATTCTTGAGTGAAGATCGCGACTCGACAAACGTACGCCTTCGGCCGCCGCCGTGGGACTATGGGACTGTGGGACGGTGGGACCGTCCAGCTGTGGACTAGTTAACTTAGGCTTATGATGACGATGAATAAATAAACTCATAGGTGTGTCTTGTGAGAAAACTAAACTTAGTCAGAAAATTTAAATGTTACCGTTCTTTCTGCAAAAGTTTTCCATGCTGTATTTTTTATTGCAAATTATTATCTTAGTGTAAGTATGAAAATAATCAACACTTATTTTATGAGATATTATATTTATTATGTCCCATTGCTCGCCCCATAAGTAAATATATAGGATCCCCCTCTATCTCGTATAAACAGATTTTTATCATCCTAACCTAATTTAATGGGCAAAATAAGCAATTCCTGGCCATATTTAAATTATTTCGCAAAACGGGCCGGGCCTTAATGGCGCGAATTTAATAGAAGGCGGAAGTGTCAGCTTGTTTACAAAGGTTGCGGGTTCGATTCCGGTCGCCTTTTGTGAGTTTAGAATGTTTTGTTTCAAATTATTTATTGTTTTATGGCTTCTAAATTTTGTGCAAGAGAAAATGTTTTCCTTTCTAAAAGTCTGAGAATTAATATATCCGTTACTCAAGAATTTCTGTGTTATTATTAGGTACCTACTATGTCTATTTATTTTATCTTTCCTTAATAGTAACGATTGAAATATAATTAACGTCACTAATAGGTATGTTGAAAATTATATCGACGATGCTTTCTGACTCAACCATTGAGGTTGACTGTCTACCGCAAGCGTTTTATTGGCAGTTATCTCATTAGGGCGTAATACCCATAATCCCTACGCTGGGCATGCGGGTTGGGGATCGCAGTGTGGTGGTAGAATTGTTATGCAGGAGGCGCTGCTGCCCCCCTGTAGATATCCCTTAGTCGCCTCTTATTACACCCGCAAGAGTTGGGATGGTGCAAATTCTATGCACCACACGGCAAGGTCGGGCAAGGCATTTCTGACTCACGTGAACGTTTTCGTCAGAGTCTAGGAATAGTCTCTTATAAACTAATTTGGTTCAATTTTCTACTTGTAAATAAAATGGTACAATGTACTCGTAATCCATATGGGGAAGCCTATCACACTAATATTATAAAGGCGAAAGTTTGTATGGATGTATGGATGGATGGATGGATGGATGTTTGTTACTTCTTCACGCCAAAACTACTAGACGGATCTGGCTGAAATTTTGCATACAGGTAATTCTAATCCTGGAATCAAACTTATGCTACTTTTTATCTCATAAATCAGTTGCCGTGGGATGAAAATCACCTGTAATGTTTCCATAGGAACAACGCGTGCGAAGCCGCGGGGCGCAGCTAGTTTATGATATAGTGATGATGTTGAATGCATTTCGTAGCCCATTTCATGCACTCTATCCTGTATTAACTCAGATAAGTAGCCATCCAATTAACTAAGTACCCAAAATAAGCAATATCGTAATGGACGAAGTACTTTTCAATTTATGTAAAATCATTCGCGAATTGAGCCACGTTTAATATAAAGCTGTACCGGGGGCGATATTTAAATCATCAAAATGGGGCCGAATTCGGCACACGAGCCATAATGACCTTATGGCGAATATCGCCAGATTTAATATAAACTCGGGGGGAGGGGAAAGTGGGGTCAAATGCAATTTATGGAATGACTACCCAATTTTACTTTGCAATTTCCATAGGTGAGGTAGCGTCGGCAAAACAAACGTTAATTAGGTAAATATTTTGTTTAGGGTAATGTTGAGCGATGGAGCGAAAATGCTTTGCATACTTTGCAGTGTTGCATTAATTAGATACAGTAGTTTGCATTTTATAACATTTAGCAATTTCATAATTTCTCGTTAACGCTTTGTGCATGACTGCGTTCTCTTTATAACATTTAATCTGTAAGATTTAATTTCTGTTTTTAGTTACCTACCTACGTATTGAACGGCATTACCTAATCATCTCTAAAGACGGAACAAGGGCGATGATCATGACGCTGACATAACTGACTGAAAAATATGGTTGATTATTTCACAACTTAACTATTTACGTGCCTTTTTTTAACGAGGCCAGAATTGATATTATACTCTCTTTTAAAACGAAAAACCAGAGGAGAACGGAATCATGCACCGCATACATAATATGCCTATTGCATCTATTCGATGCAGATCGGAAACGCAAAAAATCTATAGTTTAATCTTCTAAGAATGGAATGCCGGTATTATAAGTGAACTGTCATACCGTTTAGCTCTGTAACTAGTTTAATATTGCGGTAGGTACCCACAAGCACACGTATAAATATTGTTAGAAACTATTTTACAGCTAGTTACATACAGCAGAAATTATCCTATCTTGAAAAGGTGCAGTAAATGAATCTAGATAAAAACTCGGTTCAGGAAGTATCACAACTGGAACTAACTTACACAAACACAAATCCGGCTTTAAGAAGCTAAGAATAGAAAAAATATAGCTATTTAAATAGAATGCCATTAATTTGGGCATGAACACTTGTCTTCACAAAATAAAATAAACAATAATAGTCATCCGAGTGTTTCAAATAAATACGAGTATTTTGGGAACTTAAAATTAATGTTCGCACTTCAAATTCATGGTTTTTACAATATCAATAAAACGCACAAGTTTATAGAATAACCTTTTTAGGAAAGTTATCAGAAATACTTTGTAGTTATTTTAAGAATTTAAAATTATTTTAGGTACTTTTAGTGCATATTTTATGATTATTTCAGGGGTATTTATCGCGTTTATTTCCCTTTTTTACCGTGAATATTTATAATAACGTGTTCTGATCGTTACGCGATCAAAACACACTTTTAAAAAGCTTTATGTTTTATGATAACAATAAAACGCAAAAGTAAAAATACTGTAAATATTCTTTCCCGTATCGTTTTTGCCGACGCTCCTCCCGTAATTCCTAGCAATCGAGCAATCGCAGCCGATTCATATGGCATCTTATTATTGAATTTACCCAAATTCCTCTCCGTTTGAGGGCAAATGTTGTTTCGATTGTGGCCGTTTTCCGCGAATCACCCGGTGGGCAAATTTTGCCCTTTTCCCGAATGGGATACAAGGAAATGGAATTCCCTAATTTGTTTTTTCATGTCTTTGAGGTATTCTGTGACTTTGGGACTGTGTCACAATTTACCTTTCTTGATGACAACGATGACGTAGGTAAATAAATATGTCGACGTTCGCTTACATAGCACAGGAGGAGCATTAGCAGAAAGAATTATATTAACAGTATTCAATAGATCATTTCCAATAAGCGATCGACATTTCTTTTGATAACTGACTAAATTACGTAAACTACGTAATATATTGAATCAAACGCACTTTTTTAAAACCAAACCAACCAAACCAAATCTTACAGAACTTAGCTAACTTCTCGTAAAGACCACAGGTGATCGGACTGCAAGCTTCTAGTTCGATTACCTATCGAATTAGTATTGCCATTCAACATAGCAATGAATGATGCCAGCGTTCTGGACACTGCCTACTGGTTAAATTCTTAACAAATAGAGACACTAATTAAAGTGACCTAGTGGTAGGTGGTAATTGTTTTATTTACGAAGTGCTAAATATTTTTGTATGTAGGTATACCAGTGCCATATCGAATAATTCCATGTTTCTATGTTCTATTGATTTAAACATGATACAACCTGCCTACCACAACGTATTTTTACGTGCTACGTAACAAAGAACCGACTACGTCCATTTCACGGGCCTAACGTAGTTACGTAGGTACGTTACTGGTTATGAACGAGTTTGCATGCCATTTGCGACGTACCTGCAATATTGCAGCCGTGTTTTTGAGCGTAGTTTTGCAGTTTTTGGTATTTTTGAAATGCATGGTCGGCTGTGGACAGAAAAAATGCCCTTTGTAATTTATTTTTGAAAATGTGTCTTTCAAATCGAATTTGACGTTGTTGGTAGGTTGTTTTGTAATTATAATACTCTAAGGTCCGTATTATGAAAGCTTGCTGAGTCATCGATCTATGCTTGAGTGATGCTTATGTATAGTTTTGAATAAATACTTATTACAATGCTTGGAAACTCATGTCAAAATCTACACTCACTCATGTGGACCTCAAGTAACGATGCGTTGTTACCACGTTTATTATTAAACGGTTACCTAGCATTACTTGAGTAATTGCCTATTTTAGCACGATTTCAAACTTTCAAATCTCTAGTGATTCTTTGAACTACTTTCTTAACTCAACTGTGGTCTGGACCATGCTTAATGCGTCTTATTGGCGTTTATCTCATGGAAAGTAATGCCAATAATCCCCACGCCGGGCATGCGGATTGGGGATCGCAGTTTGGTGGTATAATTGTTCTTCAGGGGGCGCTGCTGCCTAACCCCCAGTGGATATCCCTCAGTCGCCTCTTACGTCACCCGCGGGAAGAATAGGGGTGGTAAAATTCTAAGCCAGCACCACACAGCTATTTTAGGGGGAATAATAAACGGAAAATGAAAAAAAGGAAGGCGAATTTAACTGAATGAGTCAGATCAAGAGGAAAATAACTGTCATGTCTTTAAAGGAGGTCAAAGGAACCGCACTGAAAGAGAAAAATGTAGACAACACCGACACGAGCTATCATTAATTTTTTTACAATATAAAGTTACGTATATAGGTTAATGTTAATAATAGGTTATATAGGTTAAATATACGTATATACGTTAGTTATAGGCAAACGTAGTGTAGAACGCCCTCTGGCCAGGTGGGATGATAAAGTTACGTATATAGGTTAAGGTTAATAACAGGTTATATAGGTTAAATATACGTATATACGTTAGTTATAGGCAAACGTAGTGTAGAATGCCCTCCGGCCAGGTGGGATGACGATCTGCGAAAGACTGCAGGCAGATGCTGGATGCGGCAAGCTGAAGACAGGGCGCTATGGTGCTCATTGGGGGAGATTTATGTACAGTAGACTAACAAAGGCTGTAAAATACTCTAGATATGTTTAGCATTAATTTATTATTAAATTGTTCTTTTTATGTATGTATATTGATGGTGCAATAAAAATGTAACTTATAGATAGATAGGTTATATCATCACACTAATATAATAAATGCGAAAGTTTGTGTGGATGGATGTTTGTTATCTCTTCACGCCAAAACTACTGAGCGGATCGGGCTAAAATTTTGGTTACAGGTAGTTCTAATGCCGGAATCAAACATAGGCTACTTTTTATCCCATAAATCAGTTCCCGTGGAATATAAATAAAACGCGTGCGAAGCCGCGAGGCACAGCTAGTGATCAATATAAGTAAGTATAACTACGACCTAATTTGTACTGGTATTTATCTCGTGTAACGGAAAACATTTTCAAAAACATCTCATCCATTTTCTTATTCGGTAGGTAAGTTGTTAAGGTAAGTACTACAATCAACTAATACTAAAAATAATCGTAGGCCTTAACACTGTCATTTTTCTACTCGTAGCACTGCTTGTGGTCGATTCCGATCTCTGCGGGTCGCACCGCAGAGACTCGGCAGTGAAAAGGATAACAATATAAGTGGTCAATAGGTTAAAAAACCACCAGTAGGTTTATAATATTACGTTCGGTATCATTCCCAAAGCGTATTTAATCTTTATTATCCCGCTAAATAAAGGGGACCGGCCATTTTCAATAAGAAAAGCACACAAAGGCCATTTTTAATCAATATTTATCAGGGACCTCTCTAAACAAGCGACGTGGTCGGCCGCGGCAGATTTACGGGACGCGCCTTCTAGTGATGGGACACTTTTACTTTTTCGGAGTTCATTCGGATATTATTAGGTGTAATGCTTCGAGTTAATATAAAAAAAAATCTCATCAGTGCTAATATTATGTAATACCTAATGTTCACTGCCGAACGCAGGCTTGACGGCAGTTTGTACATTCTTTTTCACTGAATTTAAAAAATGGAGGAAGTTTTTAATTTGCCTGTATTTTTTTTGTTTGTTTTCTAAAGCAAAATCAATTATATTATGCAAATTACAAAATTATTGGAGAAGCATGTTTGGTTACCTGGACATTCAAACTAAAAAGTGTTTTCTATACGAAATAAACAAGTATTCATAAGAACTGTCACAATGTATAAGTAAACAATGTTTTTTTTACTGGGACAGTACGAGAGCAGCCATAACCAGAGGAGAGATACTTGTGCAGTTTCTTTTGAAATATCAGCTCCCTTATGGAGAAAATATTAATCTTATTAATTACCTTGCTTGGCAACCCAATTGGTGATCGCAGTGGAGGTGGTAAAAACATACACAAAAGTAGGCTGCTGCCCTTTCTGGTAGGTTCCCTTAGGGAGAAGAGGCTCTTTAGACATCTACGGGCTGAGTTGCAGGTGTCGATTCTAACGCCGTGATTGGCTCTCGGAAGAAAGTCCTACAGTTCCTAGCTGCAAGGGTTTGCAGTGAACTATAAACGCCGCTGCTTCGAGGCTGAACACACAAAGTGGCGATCACAATACGAAAGCCACTGAAAGTAAATAAAGAAAAAATATATACCTGACAATTTTTTCTATTGTATTTCATTTTACTATAGAAACTTTCGTAGTTTGACGAATTCATTAAGAATGTAAGTGTTGTTTATTTTATTTTTATGATTCGGGGGTATGAGGGTTCCTTTCGTCCTCAGATACAATTCCTCCCTGCCTCAATTACAACCCCTACTTTGCCAACCCCTAAGATGCATTTTCTGATTAGATTATTTGCTAGAGGGGAATCATGATAAGTGCGTTAAACTCACACCTTGTGATATACTTTAGGCTAACAAGATGTCAGGCAATCAGTAATCTTATTTATTTCTAAAGAAGCCAGCCTATCTCAGATTTTTAGATAAAGTTATAGCTGACTATGTCTCAGACGTTATTCGAATCTAAGAGCCTACTCGGCGCTATCCTGGTGGCCATATTCTTCATCACCTGTGTGAACCAGAATGATGATACTTCCAAGTCGGTAAGACATATTTCCGTTATAATTATATCATATCCTTAAGTTCTCATTAAAAGCTATCCGTAAAACGTTCCCATTTTATGAGTAGATTATTAATTTTTAAACATTTTAATGTTTTTGTTATTATAGGTAATTTCACTATAGGTAATTTCCATGAAATCAAATAATATACAAATGTATTTGGGATATTATTTGATTTTTGAAGTGGCAGTGGGCCAGCCATATCTCGCAAAGAACCGACCACCCCGCTGGGGAAAACGAGTTCTTGAGCGAGACCGCGACTTGGCGAACGTAGTGTAGGACGTCCTCGATGATGGATGATGATCTGCGAAAGTCTGCAGGTAGATGCTGGATGCGGCAAGCTGAAGACATTAGGGGTGGCCTATGTCCAGCAGTGGATTGATACAGGCTGATGATAATGATAATGATGATTTTTTGTTTATATTTGGTCTTTCACCAACATTTTATATCTTGCTAGCTGTTTTTTTTCAAGAGCTCAGCGGCGGTAGTTGGTATTAAAATGTTTATCGGAGTGGTTTCGGAGTGCTTCTATCCCTCCCTAGTCTAACGTGGACTGGTTTACTACGGACATTGGACATGTTCCTGCAGAAAAAAAGTTCTTTATGGACAAGTTTTATGGGTAGACCCCTTTTGTTTAAATTTCAAGTTTTAGTAGAAATACGCGGGTTCGGATCCCGGCGGGTATCAATGTTTTTTCACGCTGAAATATGAAGTGAGGTGACAAAAACTATATTTTCAAGAGCGAATGAAAAATACTGGAGGAATTTTACAACTGTATGATACTGTTTCCCGTGGGAATTCCGGGATAAAATATTGTCAATGTCACGCCCTGAATAGTAAGCTTTTGTGAATGATGAAAGAATTTTTAAATCGGTCCAGTATTTCCGGAGCATATTCAATTCAAACAAACAATCAAATATTTCCCCTTTACAGAGCTCAAATCGAAAAGTTGTGCAAATTCTGTCCAAAAATCAACAAAAAACGTTCTTATTTTTAATATAAGTGCCTATTAAGGGGCAATGATTACAGAAATTGTATCTTACTTATCCAGAGTATACTCGTAGTTATAATGCCTGTTAAAACAACAGTAGCTGTTACAACTTACAAACTAAACGTACACGATCTTACATCAAAGACCGAGGACCTGTGTGGCATTATAGTGCAGAGGTCTGGCGGAGACGAAGTAGGTCGCGGATTTGATTCCCGCGGTTCTAAATTATCCCGTAGTAGGGTGGTAGATACGAGATACTTTGGTGCAGTTAACAAAAAAAAATTGCCACTAACGAAAATTGTAACACTTATTATGGAAAACGATTTGCTCAGCGACTTTGGACTTCGTCGTCGCCTACAATTTTTTAAGCGTAATATTTTTTTCGACTACAAAATCATAACCTCATAACCTCAACAGTCTGTATTGGACCACTGCTGGACTCAGGCCTTCCCTTAATAAGCACCGTGCTGGTGTTTATCTAGCTACTTTATTTAATTCGGGTAATGCCCATAATCCCCACGCCGGGCATGCGGGTTGGGGATTGCAGTTCGGTTTTAGAATTGTTCTGCAGGGGGCGCTGCTACGCGCCCCCGGTGGATATCCCTTAGTTGCCTGCCGTTGGTGTCGCACACCCACGGGAAGAGATAGGGTGGTGCAAATTCTAAGCCAGCACCGCACAGTTTAAAAAATCATTAATCAAACAAATATTTATATATAATAATGTTGGACATTTCAAATAGCCATTATCTAGCTATTGGCTACCAAGTAGCCTCAACTGATCAGAAAACACCTATTTCTAGGAAATTGAAAATTGTTTTTCCAAAGAAATCCAACTTGAAAGTCGTCGACAAAAGTAGAATTCACTTTCATAAAGGTTTTCCAAACCAAACTCGATTCCAACCGTGCGTCCACGTATAAGCACTGAGAATGAATTCTACGAAGTCGAGTTTTAGACTGAAATTGTTTCTAAAGAATCCAGACTTTGGGGTCAATTCTGATGTACTGTAAAAATTATCAGTAATACAGTCAAACAAACGGCCAAAACTTTACTGTGCAAAAAGGCTTACCTACTTTATAATTATCTGATTATCTAGGGCAGGGATTCCCTACCTTTTACCCTATGTGCCTCACCCAACGTTATGCAAAAATACTACGCCCCCCCTAAGGGTTACAATGGGGAGTCGAAATAAGAAAATTAAACGAACAATGAAAATAAAAATGTGTTAGTTTATATTTATTCAAATTACAAGTAGGTACATTTAGTGAGAGCACTGTGGCTGGACTTTATTAACCAATTGGTGAATCCGTGGCTTCATAGTAGTCAATGCACAGCGAAGATCATTTTCAACATGCAATCTGTTTCTTTGTTTCGTTTTTATTCCCAACAGCGTTGAAAAACCACGTTCACAAAGGTAGGTTGTTGAAAATGGTAAAAGAATACGCAGTGCTTCCTTGCTGACAATAGGATAAATGGCATAATATTTTATCCAAAATTCAGTCAAATCCAAGTGAAGTTGAAGTTATCACGAGCAGACGAATCATTTTTTACGTCCAAAGCTTCTTCTTGCAATATTTCGGGCAGTTGATCGATATCAATCATAAATGGATTTCTTATTAATTTATGAATTTCGTCATAAGCAAAGTTTTCGGGAAAATATCTACAAAATTCATCAGCCAGACCGTCCAAATGACTCATTATGTGTACAGACCCAGTTTCTTGAGTATCATCCAGCATTGAGGAGTACTTGGGAAAAGATGAGTAATTTTGAGCTTGCACTCGACGTTTCCACAGTTGCAGTTTTTCAATAAAAGCTTTGATGATATCGTGATGAGCCATGATATTTGATTTCATGTTTCCTTGCAGCTTCAAATTTAAGCTGTTCAATGATTCAAAAATATCCGCAAGATATGCAAGGGATAATTGAAATGTAGCATTTGAGAAAGAATTATGTAGGTCCATTTTTCCTTGCCGTTCAAGAAAAACTAAAACCTCATCTTTGAGCTCAAATAATCGTGAGAGCATATTTCCCTTTGACAACCATCTTACCTCTGTATGAAATAACAGCGTCTTATGAGTTGAGGATAAATCATCACAAAGAGCAGCAAATACTCTCGCATTGACAGCACTGTGTTTAATATAGTTCACGATTTTAATGGCAATTTTAAGGACCTTGTTCATCTCTTCGGGAAGTGTTTTAGCAGCCAATGCTTGTCTGTGTATCATACAGTGTGTTGATAGTATTGACGGATTTTTCTCTTTTAGTAATGTTACAAATCCTGAACGACAGCCAATCATACTGGGAGCGCCGTCTGTACAAACTCCAATAAGTTTTTCCCATAAAATCCCATGAGTATCGAAAAATTCAGTGAATACCGCCATAACATCAGAAGCTCTTGATGTTGTTTTCAAATCTCTGACAAATAGTAGTTCCTCTTTTATGCTGTCTTCCGATATGTAACGTGCAAATACTAGAAGTTGGCAGCAATTTGCCACATCAGTGCTTTCGTCACACTGAACGGCAAACCAGGGAGAAGACTTGATCCCCTCTACAACCTGTTCTTGTAAATCTGCACCCATATCATCGAAACGCCTTTTCACTGTGTTGTCTGAAAGTGAAATATTTGACAACTTCTTCTTCTCCTGTGGCCCTAGTACTATTTCTGCTGCTTTTAATAAACAAGGCTTCACGAGGGTCTCGCCAACAGTGTGAGGTTTTTGGTTTTTAGCTCTAAGCAGTGAAATTTCATATGATGCTTCAACGATTTTACCTGTTGATGGCACGAACGACGCCGCTGTATTGGCCTGAATTCGTTTTAGTTCTCGGCTTTTCATCACAAAATATTCTTCCCGTTTGTCTTTTAATGCGCCATGTTTTGTTTCAAGATGTCGCATGAGCCGTGTAGGTCGCAACGCATCGTTACTTAGCACCTCGTAACAGATCACACATTGTGGTTGTTCAGTTCCGTTTTTATTTGTAACAGTGAAACCAAACTTGATGTAATCATCACTGTATTTTCTTCTTTTGCTAACAGTACTCATATTTGCCTTATTCTTATTATTATCATGCGTTAGCGACGCTATCACACTTTACAACAGACAGCTAGTCACTGACTAAACGAGCACGGGGTGGGGTGATGCGACCAGCGCGGTGCGGCGGCGGGGGCGGAGGTCGTGTAGTGTCGTGTCGCTAACTTCGCATTGGTGGCAGCGTGCGGGCCGCGCGTGAGTATTTTAAAATTTTAAGAAAATATTATACACATATCTTCACAGCTGAAGCCGCCGCGCCCCCCCTTGAATCACCCCACGCCCCCCAAGTGGGGCGCGCCCCACTGGTTGGGAATCCCTGATCTAGGGGATAAAAAAGCTTAGGACCGATTTCGCTCCAACTCAAAAAAAACGACTAACCAGCTAAAGGTTTCTTCGCCGTTTCTTTACTTTAGTCTACATACCAAAGCGGTCAAAATAAAAAATACCACTTTATTTACTTGTGAAATTTAATTGTCACTGAACTTTCATTAATAATAAGTATCATGTTTCAGCTCAACCGATTGAAAATAATTGAGGGTGTAACCAACCGTCATTCGATATGAAGCTAATCGAAAACAATTGAAAGAATCGTAAAGAAATATTCGAAACAGATCACGTGACATAATATGTAAGGGATATGTCAAACCTAGACAATGAGTGCCTTTATTTGCTTAAAGTTAATGTTTCTAATATAAATAATTTTGTTTTGTTATGTTCAGTTTCAAATGAATCAATAATGAAGGGCAGAGTGTTACACCTAATTCTTATTCTAATTCTAAGTGGGGGAACTAAGATCTGCACGGACGTCTCGCATAGGAGTGTATTGTGCATTATCCCCCTGCCTTAGCAGGCCCTAACCAGCCCAGCTCCTTGAATTATCGGAGCAGGATTATTATAGGTGACTGACAGTTTCGTTTCAGATTTTCTGTGGGTGTGGACGGGGTTGATGCCTCAATGAGACACTTCACTGTAATGTTACATTATGATGATAAATAAATAAACTATAAACTTCAGCCCAGTGATACATCAACGAATGCTTCTGAATAAACCAGCAGGACCTAACCACCACTACGTCAATACAGCTAACCAGAAATCGAAATGATAATGCTCACAGAGAAAGGATCCGTGTGGAGGTGTTCGGACAAAGGCCATTTGACTCTATTGTCGGTAAAGCATTGTGAGGCTTCGGCTTTCGTATATACTAGCTTCAATACATACTGTTTTATGAAAAATTGCCGACGTTCTGAAATAAGTCGACAGCTTTGTGTGTTGAGCTGTTTGTCTGTTTTTAGGGTTTCTTGTGGTTTAGGTGTAAAAAGTGTAGTTGTAATAAATCAAATAATATCCCAAATATGACGTTGACGGGATTTGAACCCGCGTCTTTTCCTTAGTTAATGTAACAACCAACTATACCACGAAGTTAAGTAACGTCGAATGAAATTGAATATCTGATACTTCATATGGACTTTAACGGCGACCTTAGAAGTGCAGCTTTGTTAATATTTATCAAGCTGTTTATATAGTAAAACATTGACTTGTCTAAGTACTTATTTTGTAAGTCTAAAGAAATAAACGATTTGACTCTGACTCTGACTCTAATATGAATGAAGGTACATGTTGAACAAGAAATGTCGGTGTTTTTGTTTTTTTAGAGAGCCTTTATTTTTTTATTTCTCAGTCGGTCGAAGATATCTTCTTCAAAATTGAGTTGCAACATTCCACTCGAACAAACTTCATATCGCTTTTATTTAACTTGCAATGTATGTATGTAACATACATTGCAAGTTAAATAAAATAAAAGCTTAAAAAAAATTCAGACGAATTGAGAACCTCCTCCTTTTTTTGAAGTCGGTTAAAAAATAGCAGTCTCTTCAATAAAAAAACTGGCACATTATATCGGGGTGCGATTGCCACCGTGCCAGTCCATCTTTATAAAATTGTTCTCGCCCTAAACAAAATATAATATGTGAGTTTGTGTAGTTACCCTCATCCGCATTTGAACTCAACACTGAACCATTATGCCTTTACAAAATACCTATACCATTATTCCCAAACGTAAGCAATTTCGAACCACCTCGAACCGCCCCTTAGACCCCTTAGACCCCTCATCGCATAATGCCATGGGGTCCTTACAGTAGTAATCGAAAGCACTCGATTGCTGAGTGGTATTTATTGCACTGCCCGAAGCTTTTAATCCTCAAGATTGATGGAAGAGGGCCGAAGATAGTTGGGAATTTATTTTGGATTAACTTTGTCTTTTGGAAACACATCCCCTGCCTCTGCGGGGCTTGCAGCTGCCCCTTGCTCGACGACCTCTGTGGCGCGGTGGGCGATGGTCCGCCTGCGAAGCAGGAGGCTGCGGGTTCGATTCCCGCCTCGGGACAAATATTTGTAAGCTCTACAGATATTTGTTAAGGGCGTTCTGGCTGTTTTCTATGTATAATAAAAAATATCTATCTATGTAGTGTATTGTATTAAGTATATCAGTTATCTAGTACCCATAACACAAGCTCTGTGTAGGGGCTCGTCGAAGGTGTAAGACTTCAACTAGGGCTGGTCGGGAATGATGTCCAAGTAAAAACACTTCAGAACACTTTAAGTTGGTTTATTCAACCATACACTCAACTACGCACTTAATACAAAAGGTCACTGCAACTGCACTTTAATAATTCACTTTAATAATTTTCCATATCACTTGTTCACTCTTCGATCGCTTAGAACTGAATAATCAAACGGCAAAAATGCCCAGCTTTTATACCTAAGTCGGTCGCGTCTAGAAAATTCCACACATTTCCCGAAGCTATAGCTATCCCTTTCTTTATTCTAGAATACTTTAATGTCTTTGTCTTTCCTTTCTAATCGTTCCAGAAACTAATCTATACATATAGGTAGGCATGTATGGCGAGTCGCTCGGGCGCAACTACTATTACTTATTCTATGACGTCTTGAACACAACTACTATTACATATTCTGTTTACCTAAAATAACATTCGATTTTGAACTCTATTTTAAAACAACAAGTTTATGAAGTATTCTAACTATTTTAAGCCTTATCTAATCTACATAAAGTCGTCGTCGCTAACACTCTGCTTAGCTTGGGGCTAGATATTGCTGTGTGAATTGTCCAACATTATTTATTTATTATTTATTTATTTACTTGCTATAGTTTCAAGCTAATTCTTATACGCGGTCAATCTTCAGCTGTAGAACGCATTTTGATAGAATAGGGTCGAGTCTTGGGTAAAAAATTTTTTTTAACTAGCTATAGGTATCGTCATATTTTTTTAATTAAATCGAGAAAAGAAAATATACGTGTTCAATATTTTCTGATAATCTTACTTACAGACTTATTCGATTTTTTTTGCCATCGTATTTTAGACGTAATCGTTGCTGTTCTTCCAACATAAAATGGTTCGTAGTTACCCTACTTATATCGGTAATAAAAGCAGGTATGCTTTTTAGCTTCAGCCTCCCACTTGCCACTCAAATGTTTTGCTTGGAGGAGAGGAATATTAACTTATTCGAGAGGACTACAAGAGGCAGTCTTGTAAATGACCCTGGTTTATTGGTAAATTCTCTCTTCCGTAGACCAAGGCACGAACCCGTTGACCCAATCACCGCGGCTCACCTGGATGGAAGTGACGGCAACCGATTCGTTTACACACACTACACAACCGACCAAAAACGGGAAAAGGAAAGAACGTGGTCGAAGAACACTTCGCTTCCGCCCATAGGTCGTGAAGACAAGGGTGAATAGGTACTCTTCTAGACCTTCGTGATACAACGTCGGCCGCATCTTTGCTTTCCATCAGGCTTAGTCATATAATATATATATATTATTTGACTATATTTATATATAGGTCGGCGAAACGAAATCTCCATGTCCACTAGTAGCATCTGGCGACAGCCCAAGCCGAGGCTCGCACCTAAGTGGTGGCCCTTGTGCGTGTCGCTCCAACCTAATTTTGCCGGCGAGGCGCCCTCGGCGTCCGCCAAAAGTCCGGTAACGCTGTCATGGCCATCTGCGGTCAACAGCATTTTCAGTTCGAAATAAAACCTTCGTAAATTACAGTTACCTTGGTAAATTACATAGGGATGCAGAGAGGCTATACTAACGGTTATCGAGAGGTCATTAACCGATAACGCTAATGTATCCAGATAGATCCATCGTGGGGAGGAAACGGAGGCGCTTCCTTCCACTAGGAATGGGATAATATCGATGAAATGCATCTGTGTTATCGATAGAAAGTTATCAATGCTTTATATTCAAAAAGAGAGACATTTATTTTACTTTGTTAAGTTGGTACTTACTGTTTATGGTATTTAGAGTACTTATAATTCGAATCCTAATAATAATTTAAAACCGTTACAATCAAGTTAATGAACTTATCGTCATTTTAAGGGTTTTAATAGTATTTCATAATTACGCCATTTATTATCATTTATGATATTGGGCCGGCCATATCTTGCGAAGAACCGACAACTACTGGGGAAAACGAGCATGAGTCGGCAAAAGTAGTGTAGGACGCCCTCCGGCCAGGTGGGAATGACGATTTGCGAAAGACTGCAGATGCGTCAAGCTGAAGACAGGGCGCTGTGGTGCTCATTAGGGGAGGCCTATGTCCAGCAGTGGACAAGTATTGGCTGATGATGATGATTATTATCATAGAATAAATTAAATCTTTAAAAAATTAATATAAACAATTAAACATTATTATAATGTAGGCATTTTCATTATTCCGTAATCTCTGTCTGAGTAAATGCTTCCTCCAGGCACTGAAAAATGACTTATTTACACGAGTATAACCAAAAATCTGAGTAAAATTAGTATTATAATTACTTAATTAAACACACAAAAGATCTCAAAAACAGACGCTAGTTTCAATAATACAGTATTCAAAATGCTCTTAAGAGATTCACACTCTCAAAGGAGATATTAATTTTGTGCATTATTCATTAGCAGCGAAGGTACGTTTTCCTCTGCAGCAGACTAACAAGGTTAAGCCCTCATGCTCCTTACGTCTACAATGTTCTCGTAATTTCGTTGGAACCTGCGAAGACTGTGTGCTTATATTCTCTTTGCGGAGTTAATATCGTAAAAATACGTCTTGAGGAAATATTAAAGCAGTACCTATAGAAAAATCTATTAATTTTGAATCGGTAGATATGAAATGGTGTGACAGTTGGCAAGAAATAAAAAAATACGGTTTTCCTCCACCTTCATTATTCGCTCCGCTGAGGAATGGAATTCACTCCCTGCCTCTGTTTTTCCGGACAACTACAACCTGGGTCTCTTCAAGAAAAATATGAACAGGTGTCCTCTAGACTTTCGTGAAACACCGTTGGCCGCATCTTCGATTTCCATCAGGTAAGATTGCAGTCAAACTAAGATCTATAATTAAATTGAAGATACTAAAAATGTTGCCGTTTTTGGGGTTCCGTCCCAAAGGGTAAAACGGGACCCTATTACAAAGCCTCCGCCGTCCGTCTGTCTGTGCGTCGTCGCGTCTGTCACCAGGCTGTATCTCATGAACCGTGATAGGTAGACAGTTGAAATTTTCATAGTGATGATGTATTTCTGTTGCCGCTGTAACAGCAATAATGAAAAATATATAATTTAAATAATATAATAAAGTGCTTATGACCTTGAGAGCCTATCACCGAGGATAAGCAACGTCGGGCGCGGTCAGTACTTGGATGGGTGACCGCGTCGGTACGGAACCCTTCGTGCGCGACTCCGACTGTCCGCTCTTGGCCGGTTTTATTTTCAATATAATAGAATTGCGACATTATTTAGTGCTGTCAAATGAGTTTATGTTTAATTTTGGTATCAACAGAATTAAGTGATTTTTATAAGAAAACAATTAGGTAGGTAAACTCAGTTAAACAATACTTTATCTACTTAATTACACATTTTTCAAAGCATTCATTTAAATTATTATTTACATTTCCATGAAATTTTTGGTCGAAAAGCCCGTTTGTTCCAATTACTGCCGGTTCTCGGAACATTTGGTAGTAATTTTAAATTTATTATTTTATGGCTAATTTTCATTATTAAAAATGCCCTATTTTTTATGCTTAATCATAACAGTTTAGGCTATCCCACTGTTGGGAGACAGGCCTCTCTTTATATGTAGCGACGACCCCTGTGGCGCGGTGGGCGAAGGTGGAATGGTGAAGGAATAAAGTCTGCGACGCAGGAGGTTGTGGGTTCGATTCCCGCCTCGGGACAAATATTTGAACGATCTGCAGGTATTTGTTCAGGGTTTTCTGGATGTTTTCTATATATAATAAAAAAATATCCATCTATGTAGTGTATTGTATTATGTATATCAGTTATCTAGTACCCATAACACAAGCTCTGCTTAGCTTGGGGCTAGATAATGCTGTGTGAATAGTCCAGCATTATTTATTTATTTTATTTATTTCTTTATGCTGATTTGCTCAGCCCTGCGCAACCCTTAGTAACAAATTGGATTCAATTTACCACAACCTAACCAGCCTATATTGGTCCACTGCTGGACGCAGGCCTCCCCCTGATGAATACCTTTAGCTTTCATGAGATAAAAGCACCCTTGTCTTGAAGAAACTTCGGTGGTAGCTCGCTCTTAGTGGACATCTCTTGGTCGCCATTTACGACACCCACGGAATGAGTTGAGGTGGTGCAAATTCTAAGCCGGCAAAACACGCCATTCACTATACAGTCTTGCTTTGCTATAAATCTCTATAATTTTCTTACCTTTAGAAAATATAATGCTCAACTAAAGCTTGCATAAAGTTATCATAAGTTTAAATGTTTAAATGGTTCATCGGTCCAATGTATACTATTTATTTATTTATTTCATTCCCTTTATTTAAATAATTTTGAAAAAGCTAATAAAGCTCTTAAACGTGTTAATTATATATGTTTAATATTGTATGGGATAATGTAGGTACACTGGATTTGTATTACTTTTTATTTTTTAATTTTATAAATAAAGACTTTTTTATCAGAAATAGACCTTCGTTTGACCGCAATCTCACATGATGGAAAGCGAAGATGCGGCCGACGAAGACGAAGCAATAAGACCGTCACTAAGTTTTTAAGCTGTTCTATTGAATTGTTTCTTTTAATAAGTTTGCTATAAAGAGTTTTTATCTACCTATCTATCTATCTCTTAAAATTATTACTTAATTATTATTTATTTATTAAAACTGAAACTGACTATACAGTCGATACAATTTGATAAGCATACAAACTTGTTACCCGTTCTGCAAAAAAAATATTTGAGTTTGAGCCGAGTTCGATCATCAATTCATCGATATTGAATCTTTCCCCGCCCTAGCAGCTAAACGATTCGTCTCGCATTGACTCCGGAATTTCGTACTCGCATGTTTGTGTTCTCTGATTAACTTATGGAGTTTACTTCACGTTATCGAGTTACGTTTACTCTGTTACGGTGGTGTGAGGAATGTAGGTCATTCATATTAAGGGTGACTCACACTACAGCGGTCAGGTCGAGCCGAGTATCGGCCGTATCAACTAACCACACTAATATTATAAATACGATAGTTTGTATGGATGTATGGATGGATGTTTGTAACCTCTTTAATATTATAAATACGATAGTTTGTATGGATGTATGGATGGATGTTTGTAACCTCTTTAATATTATAAATACGATAGTTTGTATGGATGTATGGATGGATGTTTGTAACCTCTTCACGCCAAAACTACTAAACGGATCGGGCTGAAATTTTACGTACAGGTAATTCCAATCCTGAAATCAAACGTAGGCTACTTTTTATCCCATAGTTCCCGTGGGATCGAAATCACCTTGAAGCGTTTCCATTGGAACAACGCGTACGAAGCCGCGGGTTAGTAATACATAAATTGTTCGTTAAACTGACCACGCACCAGATATGCACTTAGCTGCGTTTGTAGTTAAATGCGTGTTCGCTAGGGTTTACCTAAATTAACTCAGTTCGCGATCGACCGCCATCGTCGCGGTACATATACCGACCATTTCAACCGTTCAATATCATCTTACCATATTTGTAGCATAACTTTAAATACCATAAAATAAGTGTGCCTTGTGAATATAGTCTGTACGATAACATTACCAGAGACTTTCCTTGACCATCAACCAAATACCAATCACATAATGGCTGTTTGGGGTACAATCAGCACCATCTACTAAAACCCCCAGGCATAAGTATTTTCAAAAACAGCGACATTTGTAGTTCTGTGAACTAAGTACTAATACTGCATAGTTGCAGTAGTAAAATATAAAGTAATCATCATAATCATCCCATTAAAGCCCCAAAGAGGCAGCGGCCAAGGCACCCCGCAGATCTCGCAGATCTGTCACTTTCTGCGCGCAAGGCTGCGCTGCGCATATTACAGAATAATTAATTTTACAAAACTAAAAATGTCGCCGTCCCTGTCAAAACTATCAAAATAATATGGATGGCTACATTTTTAGTCCAATCAAATTAGTTTAGTCTAGACTCCAATACCATTGTCACTTACCTATATAAAATGTAATGCTTAACTAAAGCTTGCATGTAGTTATCATAAGTTAAAATGTTTTTATGGTCCAATAACCAATGTATGGTCATTTCTTTTATCCTCTATAATTATATGTTTGAAAAAGCTCATACAGCCCTGAAACGTGTTTATTTTTATGTTCAATATTGTCAAGGATAAATGTACACTGGATTTGTATTAATTTTATTATTTAATTTTATAAATAAAGAATCTTTTAAAACTGAAATACCATTGTCAATATGTGGTCGAAACTCTGGAACTACATTTACATATTATAAAAAACATCAGGTTTGAGGGCGTCCTACACTACGTTTGCCAAAACGCGGTCTCCACTAAAGTAGGTACTCGTTTACCCCAGCGGTTATCGGTTCTTCGCGAGATCTAACCGGCCCATTGTCACTTCAGCTTGCATTTTTTTTGAGCTATTTTCTCTTTCGAATGTGTGATGTATGAGAGAGTGTTTATGAGAAAAAATAATAATTGTTTCTAAAAATAATACTCCAACGATAAGGCCGCCGATTGTGCCACTCTAGATATAGTTAGCAGTCCGTCAGTTTGTCCTTTTTTGTATTGATGGTGCAATAAAGAATCTATCTATTTATCAGCAATTCTGTAGCTGGATAACTAGACCTATTAATAACAATCTTATTGGAATTATAGGGATACTAACCGGAAAATACCCTCAAAACCAAACCATTTCATCCGAAACCAAACAATCTCTCAAAACACCATCCGCAATCTCCCCATCGCACCATCCCCATAAAGAAATACATCAATCATGTGAATCTAAAACAAAACGGCACTTGTGCCAGCGCCTCGTACATTGCGCGTTATGTATGGGAGCGTTAAAGCCTCTCCACACACGCGCGCGGATCGCAGCTTAAAGCGCATACCCGAGCCAATATGACAGCGATACCCATTTTATCATATTTTTTACGTTTATCATAGGAATTTTTAAAAATCATGTCAATTTTTTCTTTTTTTTATTAGCTATTTTTTAATACCTCTGTAATAATTTTATCTCATATAGTTTAGGAGGAGATGCGAAAATAGAGTTTGGTGGCCAAAAAGCGCAACTTCGTATCTCTGCCTAAGCTTTACAAGATGAAACTATTAAAGAGGCATTAATAAATAACTTATAATAGATACCACAAACATGACGTAAGTATTTTAAAAATTGCTTTCACTTGCTTACTTTCACTTGTGTATGGGCCGCCTTAAACCACGGCAAAACTGCCACTGTTCCACGCTCGCAAAGTTCACGCCTGATTCTTAGTATAGCTCGTGCGCTCGACAAGACATTTAGTATGGACGGACGTCAAAAATGTCTAACGAATTGACTATTTACAATCAGGTTTAAATAAAAAAAAAATAGAAAAAAATTATAATAAATAATTAATTTGGTTTTATAAACCGACTTCAATTTTATAGTTCTTTCATGAATTTTCATGGATCCCATTGTGAGAAGTTCTGACAATGGGATCCATGAATCCTCAGAACTGAACCAAATAAATGGGACCACACGGAAAGCACCAGTTTTCATACCAAAAACGAATCATGAAAATCGGACCACCATCCAAAAGTTCTGAGGTAACAAACATAAAAAAATACAGTCGAATTGAGAACCTCCTCCTTTATTTGAAGTCGGTTAAAGATACAAAATAAATTAAGTTATTGGTTTTTTTTTTGCATTGAGTTAGTGCATAAGACCTGAAATAAAATAGAAACACGAACATCCACGTAACTTACATGAAAGTTCGTGTTTTTATTTAGCTTTAAGGTAACTAAGCCACCCGCTAATGAGGAGTCTTGTCGTGTACACTTGTTTATTTATTTATATATTTGAACCACCAACAGTTAATACACAGCAAAGTTACACAATGGAATAGAGTAAGATTGGTTTAGAGCGTTTGTGCTCAACTAATTATAGGCGGCGGACATGTAAAACACTGCGAACACATTGTTGCGGGATTAAAAATCCGACATCAAACAAGAAGGAAGCGCGAACGCGACTTCACGCCTCCGCGACAAATATGCGAATAATCATGCTTCGCAGTTGGCACTCGCGACTTCGCCTGCGAGTGTGGAGACACCTTAAGATATGTAGAGAGCTTGCGGGAAGTGAGCCGGCAATGTATGTCGAACGGTAGATGGAGGGGGGAGTGTCGCGAACCGCGGCGTTTTGTATACGATAATGCTTTGGATGGGGTCCTTGGGAGAGTTTACACAGTTTTGTAACGTAACTTTTACATGTATATTAAAATACATTAGATATGGGGGGACGATTCAGATAGCATTATCAAGCTGCAAAGTTATTTGCAACGGGATATTTACCATTATTTGAGTTTTGAGCTTTCCAATTTTCACTGAAACTCAAATCATGGTAAATATACTCTCTGTAAAAGACTTAGTGCTAATAACCAAGATACATTTAAAAGTTTTATTACAAAGGTAGATTTTATATTTGTTATACATAGAATATTTGTAGATTATACAAACATTGACGAGTCAGAGTCAGAGTCAGATTTAAATCGTTTATTTCTTTAGACTTACAAAATAAGTACTTAGACAAGACACATTTTTACGTCACGCTAATATAAAAAGTGTCACACTTTTTACTTAACCGTGACGTCACACGCCCAAACTTTGACGCGCTTTATTTCTTTCATTTATGTTTGATTGCCAATAGAAAAAAAAATGTGTTATATCTTCTGATAATCTAACTGACAGACTAATTAGTCTTCAGGCCTATTCGTAGATATGTGTGAATTGCGCACGAATTGCCTTGCATTGCATGTTACATTGCGGGCGCAGTTCTTAGATGTGTACGCTTCATTCATTACACAACAGTGTAACAGTCAGCCGAGTCAGAGCGCGTCGTTGACTCCGCCATACATCTCCGTGTGAATGCGGCCGCTTTATTGTTACATTTGAGGAATAAAGTTTAATGCCTTCAGTGCCCTTTATTACTTTATCGTAAAGATTTTGAACACGGCGGTTGCGGGGCTTATTTGTACTTGTAAGAAGAACTTATTTGGTGCGGAGAAAGAAAGTTTTCTTTGAGAAGAAAAAAGATGTAACTACATTTAGTTTACGGAAGGGAAACTGACTTCATAGTGGATTTCTTGTCGATGTATGATGACCTCCTAGCCGATTTCGGTTTCGTCGGCCAGTCCCAATAAAGGCTAGCCATCTACACCAAACACATTATAGTTAACAAGTGTGTGCGCAAACACAAAAGCACTATCTGTTCCCTCACTCTCATAAGCCAATGGGACGCGAGACCGACAGGACTGGGGAGAGGTTAGGTGCAGGACCAACAGCTTCACGTACTTTTCGAGGTAAGAGGGTATAACACGGCCAACATCCTGAACTCACAATTTCATTAATCATCCCCGTTCATTATTAATGAAATTAAGACTATTAAATTCTTCTGGATAAAAAGAAATAGAATAAAGAGCTGGAGGTAATAAGCACTTTATTAACAAAAACCGTAATAACAGATTTTTAACAACATTTCTTTTGACCTTTAGTAAATAATAATGAAATCAAAGGTCAAATACCATTATACCGGTAAGTATTTAGTTTTTTAAAGTACTTACCTAAAAACTTTTATTTGTTAAAAATATATTAATTAGGTACTAATTTTAATACGCCTACGTCAATTCCGCTACCATCAGCTTCAATACGTTCCGATGCTATCCTTCCAGAGGTTGCCTGGAAGAGATCGCTGTTAGTGATAAGGCTGTCGATTGTATATATATAAGGCTGTGATAAAATATAGCCTATGTCCCTTCCTGAAAAGTAAACTTTTTAATGATGAAAGAATTTTTAAAATCAGTCGAGTAGTTTCGTAGCCTATTCAATACAAACAAATCTTTCCTGTTTATAATATTCGGTATAAATGAGCATTTGTGGTGCAATAAATAAACAATCCATGTATTATTACTTACGTTATTTTAAGTACCATAAAGTGTCTAGATTTATAAGATTAGAATAAACATGTATGTCACTCCTCAAGGGCCCTGCCTGAAAATCAGCGCAGTGTTGGGCAATGCCTGATACTGCAACATGCTGAGGCAGGGACCCATTTACCCTTTACCACCTTCTATTTAGTGAAAGTACCTACCTAGTCATTAAAATTGTTTTAAGTTAGGTACCTACTACATAATCTGTATTGAACCCCGCGGTCTAGAAAATATTTTTTGGTTCGTTGGCCATTATTTATACACTAACACCTTCATGGCCCAAGACGCAGGTGCCAGTCTCTATCTGCGTGGAGCTGCGGCGCGCCCCTGCGGGTCGCACCGCAGAGCTGGGCAGTGAATGCGTTCTATACCGTGTCTATTTTGGATGAGGCATAAAAGTAAACAAACCGCCCATACTTAACCTAAAATTCACTTTGTTGGCTCGTCTTTTTATACGTAATTTACATTACTTGTCGATTTTAGATCCTCCCTTCAATAAAAATTGCTTACAATTATATCTGAAACTCGACGCCAAGCAAGTGAGATTTTGTTATTTGTGTCGTATTTTGTTTACTAACATGCTCCATTCAAAATGGAAAAACCATAGTAACTACCAATTTAAGTGTTTTTGGGTAAATAAATTCGCTCTCTCTCTCTTTCTATGTATCTCAATCTAAATAAACCATTTTCAATAGGTACGGAAACGTCTAAAATAAAACAAGTGGATGGGGTCACGCACAAAAACGCTAAACGACGCGTTGTGTCGCTAAAGATATCTCGCATCACGCGGGGTGGGGGAGGTCGCGAAGATTTATTATGCTTTTTGCAAGATAAAAATGTACGTAGATAAACCATACAGACAATTTTATTCCCAGTTGTGGGAGTAGAGTTATGGAACCGGTATTAAATAACGAAAAATACCGGTATCAGTAACGGTAGATATCCGTTGCAGTCGGAGTACTGGGGTAATAATTTTATGGTATGACTTTATGAAGGAAGTTTAGTTTTAAGGTAGCATGCATGTTTTTCTCAAGATGAACGGTATTCTTTTTAAAAGGATTCTGCAACTGTGTAGGTACATATTCATAAATAATACAGACACATGATATAATAAATAAGTTTGTGTTACAAACCAGTCTATATTGGTCCACTGCTGGACGCAGGCATCCCCCTGATAAGCGGGGGAAATACCTTTAATCACCACGCTGGGAATGCGGGTTGAGGATGACAGTTCAGTGATACAATTGTTCTGCAAAAGGGCAGACCTCCGGTGGATATCCCTTAGTCGCCTCTTACGACACCCGCGCGAAGAGTTTGGGTGGTGCAAATTCTAAGTCACACGACCTCTTACGTCACATAAGGGGACTAAATATGTGACAAGTAGTTGTGTTATAGGGTAATTGCTATAGATAAGTCCATCCACTCTAAGAAAAATCTGATCCACTAAATTCTCCGTTTAATGATAATCACCTCGACTTACTTAGGTCTGTGTTCACTAATAGACGATCAGACAATTAGGCTGCTATTGACGTTCAATGTATGTAAACGATTTAAAAATATTAAAACAACTTTTTAATTACCTATCTATTGGTGAACTTTTAGTCTTTTATTCCATTGATTGATTAGGATGGTTTCTCTACTCTTAGCCATCAATGTATTTGATTTGATATAATAATCCACGAATAATAACAAATTGTCGCTCGAGATTACATACAGCGTATTCGTGAGTGTTTTGCATCGGAGAAACACAAAAGGTTGGTGGTTCACTTACATCCGTTATGAATTGTCTCAGTGCAGTGGTTTAATTTAATATGTAGGTATACATATGTTGAAACGTCAGGAAAAATAAGTAAATAAACGCGATAAATACCCTACAATAATTATAATAACGTATACATAGGATATCGAAATAAATTTTACTTTTGCCTCGACATTTCCTTTCGCGAGTAAAACCAAAAGCAAAAACAAGTGACTTTAATAAGTCCAAATTGAGCTAAGCACGTTCACGTTAACACGTTGCAAAACGTAATTTGGCGAAAGTTTTACGATGTGCTAACATGGCCAAAATGACCCGAATTGTATATTCTTGTCACACGCGATATAAAAGTAACATAATAGCTGCCATGTATTCAGACTCTACAGGGTGTACACAGACAATACAGAGTGATTGAAATTGTTCGGCTGAATCGCGGAAGGTAATTTTTTTTCAGAGAACTCTGCGGTTGATTTTTCGTTCGGTAATAAAAAGTAAAAATAGTCGTGCTGATTGTTGAAATGTAAAACCATGTAAAACCTACGAAACATAGTAAGTGGGTATATTTTTAATTTAACCAAGTAGCCGGGTTTTATACCCATCTCAAGACCAAACAATTCCAAAACTATTTATTTGAAGAGATTCGATTTTTAATTAGGGTTGCGCAGGGCTAAATTAAATAGTGTTTATTTATGTTTTGCTTTGATCTCAAATTTATTGCGAATTAGCTTAAACTTAAAGCTAACTATCAAACATTAAACAAACAGTTAGTTATCGTGAATGGGAACATAAAGCAAAAATGAAAAACAAACAATATTTTGTTTCTAAATTGTTGTATCTTCTAAGCTGGCACTTTAAAACACCCTGTAAAATTGGGTATTGTAACCTGAACAACCCTCGGTGCGGGTTCGAGTCCCGTGCAGCAGACTGAGACAATTTGATTTGATTGAGTGTAATCTCCAAGTTGGGGGAGAGTGTACTTGTGTTGGTGTGGGGGATAATGAAACGAAAGGGGACTATTTTCTCGCTGACTGTACTTTATTGTGTACTAGTTTTTACCCGTGGCTTCGCACGGCACGTGCTTTCCGAATTGATTGTTAATTTTGTTTAGTTAATTTTAAATATATTTTTAGTATGAGAATATTTCGTATTTATTTATTTCACGGCTTTCAAGGTTCTGTACCATTATCCATAAAAATGGCGAAAAAAACATGTCGGTCTTAGAGAAGCCCCATGAATATTTATTCTATTCAGTTTTATAGTTTTGTTGTTATACCTCAACCTCAACCTCAACAGCCTATATTGGTCCACTGCTGGACGCAAGACTCCCCTGAAGAACACCTGATTGGCATATGTCATGGGGGGTAATGCCCATAATCCTTACGCTTGGCATGCGGGTTGGAGATCGCAGTTCGGTAGTAGAATTGTTCTGCAGGTAGCGCTGCTGCCCGCTCCCGGTAAATATCCTTTAGTCGCCTCTTACGGCATCCACGGGAAGAAGAAGAAGAGAATAAGAGATGGGGTGGTGCCTATTGTTGTTATAGCGACAACAGAAATACATCATCTGTGAAAATTCCAACTGTTTAACTATCACGGTTCATGAACCACGATTCGTGATTTCTTATGAGATACAACCTGGTGACAGACGGACAGACGTACGGACGGACAGAGGAGTCTTAGTAATAGAGTGCCGTTTTACCCTTAAAGATAAAGATAAAGATATTTATTTGCAGAAAACATGTGTATAAAAGATGACAAAAATATAGGTGAAACAACATGCTTGACCGGTTACGGTATGCAAATTAGGTAGAGAGATGGCATGCATTTAATCTAATCATGCAAAAAAAAAATTACAACTAGTTATAATTTATCATTTAAAAATTCGTCAAGACTATAATAACATTTTATAATTAACATTTTTTCAAGTTTTAATTTAAACATTTGCTAATTCATGTCTCTTTATAGTCTAGGTTTATTATAGATTTTGGTAGCGACACAAACAATACTTTTCTGCATTAATGTTGTTTTTACAGGGTTTGTTCTTAACCTAGTATTATCCCGTCTGTTTCGACTAACAAAATCAGAAAACCGGGGGAACAGATGAGGATTATTTTACAAAAAGAGCTACTTGTAATATGTAAAGTGACGGATGTGTCAGAATTTTGTGCTTTGAAAATAATGGTTTACAGCTATCGGTGATTTTTATTTTAAACATGGTTCTCACACATCTTTTTTGTAGCCTAAAAATATTGTAATGTTTTTTCCTTTGGATACGGAAATCAAAAAACAAAAGAAACGACTCTTTAATACATTTATTTTAACCGCACCAAGGCCTTTATTTTCACCTGCCTTTCCTCGATTTCACATAGAATCAAAATAATCCAAAACACTCTAAAAATCTTCTTCTGTGTCTTTCCTGTTTTCCTGGTTGTGTAGGTACCTAAGTATCTACACAACCAGGAAAGACGATTAGGTTCTCGGAAAACCAATTTTATCCATTTCTAAAGATTTTTTTAGGTGTTAATCAATTTCCGTTTGAAAAGGGATCAGGGGCATTTTAATTCTGAAACGTTCTTACGATAAATTGTTCTAAGAATAAAATAAAATTGGAAAGAGTCAGAGTCAGAGTCAAATCGTTTATTTCTTTAGACTTACAAAATAAGCACATAGACAAGTAAATTTTGTAACATCTAAACAGCTTGATAAATGGTTATTTCTATCAAACAAGAAATAAGGTGCAATTGACTCTAATTCACTTCAATTTTTTGTCCACTAGCGGAAGAAGGGAAAAAGAAACCACCAGCAATTTATCGCTTAACAACGAATACAATCTTAGCATAACTAAGTCAAACTGTTCTTACATACTATTATCGGTGTGGAACTGGGCGACATCCGGCCAAGCATTAACATCATTAACGTAATCATCTAAGGAGTAATAGGCTTTCTTGATAAGATTTCGTTTTATATACAGTTTAAATTTACGAATAGGGAGCTCAGTTGCTTCAGATGGAAGCTTATTATAGAACCTTACGCAATTGCCCACAAATTATTTCCCTACCTTTCGTAATCTATATGATGGGATATGTAATTTGTTCTTGTTTCTTGTGAAAAATTGAGTGTGTAGCTTGGATTTGTAACACATTATACCTTAAGTGGATCGTCATCTTTTTTTGGGTTTACGGAGGAAGATTATGAGTTCCTAATAATAAAACAAATATGCAAATTCAATTAAAACATTTTCGGCCCGTGAGGCTGGTTCATATCTGACGGAAGATGCATCACGTATCATCTTAACGCCAGAACAGACAATTATGTATATGAGAAAACATTCAATCTTTCACACTTAACCGATGATGCGTTAGTGCGTCGAGCTTACAGCGTCTGTTCTGTTTTCGTGAACTTATTGTCGTTGTGCTCTGTAGATGCTGAATGCAGAAACTGAAAAGACGCGTAATAATGTGGCAAAACGAAGTACCTACGCCCGACGCATCTTCCGTCAGATATGAAAACTTAATTAATTTTGTCAATATTTATCTAAGATATATTTGGTACTTTCTTAAATTCTTAAAATACTATCCATCCCAAGGTTGCCTAGAAGAGATCGCTGCTAAGCGATAAGGCCGCCCATTGTACTTTTGTTTTATGTATTTTGTACCATATTTTTTTTTTTTTTTTTTTATCAGATATAGTCCTTCGTTTGACCGCAATCTCACAATTCTCATATGATGGAAAGCGAAGATGCGGCCGACGATGTATCACGAAGGTCTAGAAGATGGCTACTCCGGACCACATTCCGAAACACAACAGAGTTGCTTCACGGACTGGCCCAGTCCGGAGGGTGGTGACAAGCCACGGCCGAAGCCTACCACCAGAGGGTACCGCTCTTAGCACCACCCAGAGGACACGTGTAGGGTATCAGAGGGTCAACACCTACGGACGTGAGCGATACTGTCCCCCATATTTTTGTTGGTGGGCAATAAAGTATTTTGTATTGTATTTTATTTAAAACACCCTATGTGATCGAATAGACGACGCGACTGCTGATACGCTCGGCGCATCTTCCGTCAGATGTGAACTGACCCTTAGGGCTCCTTTATAAGGACTGCATGAGGCCGACTGCAAAGCTACTGCACCTGTCGACTGTAGGCGACGGCAGTCATCAACCACAGTTCACTGCAGTCGTACTGACTCGTCTACAGCAGTTGAGTGGGTTGTCCCTGAAACTAAATTCCCCACTGACCTTGCAGTCGGTTAACGATTGCCGCTCAGAGAAGGTCGTAGTTATTTTTTGGGATATTATTTAATTTCTTATAGATTACTACGAAGTTAAAAATGTAGTTCCTAAAAACTAGTACTAGTTTCGAAGATATTATGTAAAAACAAGTAATATCCCAAAAAATGTTGCCATCGACGGGAATCGAACCCACCTCCTCCCCTCAGTACGGGATGTCTTTACCTCTAGATAGTCGTTGCCGAATTTTTTTGGGATGTTATTTGATTACTTAGAAACTATAAAAACCAAAAATCTTTACCTTTCAGCACATACTTTTTCATGAAAATCACTGGGTGGGCGAATTGAATATTCAAGTTGATGAACAAAACACTTAAATATTTACAAAACATGGTTGTCCCTAAAGTCGGTTAAGGAACGATAATTTTACGTGACAACGTCGTCATTTACTTGATCTATTGAAAATATTACCTTCTAAGTAGTTTATGTGTAAGAACTTATAGGTAGATAAAGCCCTTTTTACTAGGATCTACATATGTTTATAGCATAGTAAACAATAAGGGGAGGATAGGAAGATTAAACCCGACGTAACGTGTCGAAATGAATCATTGCAGTTAGGGGAGAGAGGGGTCTGCTTTTTGTGCAGATAGGTTTTTACTACGCACGATACGATACGAATTATGTAAAATAACCCTTTTATACGATTCGGAGAACCCTTTCTTAAAATGCATGTACTTTAGTAGGTACTTTTTTACAAAAATAAGGTTTTTTGAACGAGTTATAAGTGCTTTTTGTTGTCAGTTTTTGGCAATTTTCATAGTCTTCATAAATAGTATTAAAGTTAACTGTATTTGATTCTCATGATTGACTATATATATCGTATATCGCATATCGTATTTGTATTATTCGCATCTTGATTGGTGTATATGTCGCAGCCGGAACGTAGAATTAGCCCGTTTGTAAAACGGCCAGGCCGTTTACAAAACGGCGCCATTCAGCTAAATGCCTAGGCCGATTGTAGAACGATCGGTGAAATGAACGTTCTACAATATGGCTGATCATCTGAATTAGCCCGTTTAGGGAATGGCTAGGCAGTTCACCGTGCTTAGGCCGATCGTAAAATGAAGATAACTGTTTCTGTGTACGAGGCTCCGTCTGCGCAGAATCTACAGTTACCTACATATTATATTTTATTACCGGCTATGACATCAATTATCTGCCAAGGAAAGTTGCTTAAAAATTGGGTTCGGAGGTTAGCTCAAACAGAGACAGCGATACTTAACTACCTACAGTAGAACACAATTTTAAAAGTTGGTCGTTTGGTACCTACCGTGCATACCATAACATGCATAACAGCTGTTATTTTATCTTTACTACATCCTCAACCTCAACCTCAACAACTTGTACTGCTAGACGCAGACTTCCCCTGATTAGCTCCTTATTGCCGTTTGTACCATGAGGAGTAATGACCATAAACTTCACGCCTGTGCTCCACGCTTGGCATAGGCATAGGATTGCAGTTCGGTGGAAAATTGTTCAGCAGGGGCGCTGCTGCAAACCCTCGGTGGATATCCCTTGGGGTGGTGCAAATTCTAAGCCAGCACCACACGGCCACATTATTACATTACCTACCTACTTCAATTTTATTGAGGTATATTAAAGATTAGATTTTACAGAAGTTAAATTTTATGCACTGATTTTGATTATTATATAATATTATTAATAATCTGAGGCACTGTGACACTACTATGGGATTCAAATAAAATACGTTTTACTTTAATCCCATAAAATACATTTCTTTGGTACCTACATTTCAGTGTTCTGAAGTTTGGTTAGGAAATATTTAGGCAGGTATTTCTCGCACAAGCAAAACCGCGCGCCATTACTACTAATTAGTAATCCATGGTATAAAGATATAGCCGTTTTACAATCGGGCTAGGTTTGAGTCAGCCAAATCGTTGAACGTTGAGCGTTTTACAATTGGCCTAGCCATTTAGCTGAATGGCGCCGTTTTGTAAACGGCCTAGCCGTTTTACAAACGGGCTAATTCTACGTTCCGGCTGCGACATATACATACGTAGCTATAAATACAGTTAATTTTAAGACAATTGTAAACTGTTTGTCCCAAAATAAACGAAAATGTTATAATTAACAAAATAATAATTATTGAATAAGTGACAATTGACGGTCTCATAAGTGATCTTTCTCAGAGAACCTTGCTATTGTTTTTTTACTCTTATGAGTACGTACAAATAAATGTTAAATGTATTTTACTACCAAGTAAATCGTATAGTGTAGTGTAGAACCCTTGTACCACCTACAGCGTACAATAACCTAGTGGGGGCACAAATGAAGTATAACGTCGTTATAAGAGGCTCGGACCATAATTCTGAATAATGGATCGAATGAGAATATAATGGATCGGATGAGACTCGTAGTGGATTGATCGATCGTACAGATGACAGACATGTGACTGGAAGCGAATATTGTAATTAGGCAAATGAGCTAGGTGAATGAACTTTCTATTAAACGTTTTAATCACATTATATTCATCATATTAGCACAAGTTACAAAGCAAAAGGTCGAATGTTTTATGCAAAACTTCGAAAGTCTTCAAGAAAAAACTAAAAAGGAATCAACGCAGGGTTCCTGATATTATCTCGACCAAATTACGTGCGAAACATTTTTTTTTTGTTTTTGTTATAAGTATCATCTTTTTTAGGGTTCCGTACCCAAAGGGCATAACAGGACAAAATAGAGCCCCTTTTTACCCTTTGGTAAAACAATAAGTTAGACTAAGTACCTAGTAATAACTAAGACTCCGCTGTCTGTCCGTCTGTCTGTCTGTCCGTCTGTCTGTCTGTCCGTCTGTCACCAGGCTGTATCTCATGAACCGCGTTAGTTAGACAGTTGACAGTGATTTTCACAGATGATGTATTTTTTTCAATCGTCTATTCCCATTAGAAAAACCAAAAAAAAATTAACGTAGAATTTAAGGTTTGCCAGTTTTTGATATCTACTGACGACACGTTTCATGTTAAAAACATGAAAATTAGCTCGTAATCCACGTCTGTCTGTAGGTAAGAAAGCAGGTAACCACGTGCAGAGCTGCGCTGCGAGTACAGAGGTGGTCACGCTCTGGTAGCTCTGGTAAACTTGCTCGGTGGACGGCTGCACATTTACAAACAGCACTCAGATTTACGAACAAAACTTACGTAGGCAAGCTTAAAGATTCGCTACCCATTCTTTCCATTCAGGCGGCCCTTCCTGGTCCTAGTATCGTCTACTCGAGCGTGATTGAAAAGCTTGTTGTTTCTTCCAGCGTAATGTTAGAAAAAGAGGCAAAGCGAAAAGAGAGAGAAAGCGCCTGACCTCTCAGCTAAAGAGAATCACACTTCACACTTCACATCACATCACACTTCATCATCACACTAATATTATAAAGGCGAAAGTTTGGATGGATATATGGATGGATATTAGTTACCTCTTCACGCCAAAACTACTGAACGGATCTGGCTGAAATTTTGCATACAGGTAATTCTAGTACTGGAATAAAACATAGGAAACTTTTTATCCCATAAATCTGTTCCCGTGGGATGAAAATCACCTTTTAATGTTTTCATAGGAACAACGCGTGCGAAGCCAGGGGGCGCAGCTAGTATTATAATATTTCTACCAAGTCTTTTAGTCACATGTTAGAAGTAATATCAAAGTTGCTCCCGAACCAACGCGTGTGAAAGTTTGTTCATAATTAATATTGTATTTTTCAATAACCGATCTATTACCTACTACAATGGAACGGAAATGACTGAATCTTTAAAACATTGTATTAAATGAGATGTTTCTATGGAACCGTTTAAATGTGATTTTTATCAAACGGGAACTGTTTTATGAGACAAAAAGTAGCCTATATTTGATTTCAGGATTACATTTAACTGTTTGCAATTTTTGCTTGATACGATCAGTAGTTTTGGCGTGAAGAGGTAACAAATATCCATACATCCATACAAACTTTCGCATTTATAATATTAGTATGATGATTCCTCTACAATCTCTAGTAGCTCTAACATTAGAAGAAAGTTCTGCAGTGTGCTTTGTAAATACGCTGAAGTTCTCCTGAAAGTGTCGCCTGAACTTTAAACTCTATTATGTCTTATTTCCTGAAGTTTCAACTCTAACTGATATCATAGTTCTATAACTCTGACAGCTTTAACTATCACTTTTATTCTATTTAACTCATTTATCACACTTTTATTGTAAGCTAGATGGTAAACCTGGGATTGAAAAAGTTTTATTTCTATAAAAAAATATAAGCGATTATTATTGTTAATGATTTTTCTCGCTGTAAAAATACCACATTACGCATTATGTAAGTATTTACCTATCCAAAACTGACAATTAACGTTTTACTTTATCTGTTTTTTCGTCTGAAATTTTGCCTCAAATCAATTTTGTTGAGTTCAATAGAGAATAAAAGAATTCAGGAAAACTATGACCGACTTTCAACGACCTACCCTACATACCTACCGACCTACTTTCTTTAAAAGGTACATATATTTATAGTATTTTATAAATGTTATTCGGAATAAGCCAGACTTCCGCTACATAAAAGCTTTTCCAACAATGCCTAAATAACACATACATCCAGCCTCTTGTCTCTAGACAAACAGACAAACTTTCCCCACTTTTCCCGTTTCCACTAAATCCGGGAAAGACAAAGCAACAACCTAAATAAATTCCCAAAAACCGGTTAAGGACGTGACTAACACGCGCACAAAGGGTTCCGTACCAGGTTATTACAATTGAGATGAGAAAAGATTCTTATTGCAAACTTATTGAAAAAAAAACAATATAAAACAGCTTATATTCTAAGTGACAGGTGGTTTTATTTATTTAATTGCTCGATTGCACATATTTAACGAAATGTGTATCTAATGCCGATGGCCTCGTTTACCTGCCAACCACACATGGTAGAAATAAAACAAAAAGCCGTGCTATAATTAAACTGAGCTAGATAACATTTACACAATTATTGTATTATTTAATCCTCTTACTGCAAAAAATTGCGTCGTCTGAAAAAAAATCACTCGTTAAAAAATAATGGAGATAACGGAAGCAGCATGAGATGCAATATGAGAAGCAAATTGGAGACAGGCGGTGGTTGCGGAGTAGGCTTTTTTCCGTTCGCATCCTTTCGTTACGGAACCCTATAAACGTCGGACAAATGTAATTTTCCACGAAATAAATCAACGTGAACTAGTAAATAAATTACCGCGGTACGTGTGGAGGTCGTCCAACAGTTGCTTTGACTTTTTTTTATCTAAAATCTAAGGAAAAGAGACTTGGCGTATCGACAACCTCTTTGGCGCAATGAGGGAAGGTTTGGCTGAAGAGCAGTAGATTCGATTCGCGCAGCAAATTTTTGTGTATTTATGTATTAATAATTTTTGCGCGCGATTCCGATTTAAATACAGTTACGCGAAGTAGGTAAAATGGAAAAGTAAAACGTTGTTTCTTATTTTAAATCTAGATTGACACCTATGCAAAATTTAAGCACGTATCGTTCAGTACCTAGCTTTTTTGTGAAGACGACGTAACAAACATAATACATCCCATAACACCCAAACTTTCGCATTAAAAAATAGGTAAGTAGTATCTTTTTTTAAATCATTTGAATTACTTAGGCCCGTATTATAACGAAAGCTTGCTCGTCATCTATATAATATATACCTTAGTAATGCTTCATTTATTATATTATACTAGGAACGCCACGTGGTTTCACTCGCGTAGTTACCGTTAAAATATAGCTTATATCACTGAAGGGTAAGCTTTTTAATAATGGAAGAATATTTGAAATCGATTCAATAGTTTCGCAGCCTATTATTATATTATATATAATATACAGCAGTACAAACAAACAATCAAATCTCGTCTTTACTATGATAGTACAGAGTATAGATATAAAACGGGGCTTAGTGAAGTGCAGAAACCCAACAAAGCTCTAAGTACCAAGCTAGTCTGTCTTTTATTGTTATTCCTCACTGGAGGAATTAAAAGAGGAGTTAACTTACTGGTGAATAGCCTTTCTGTGGTGTGCTTAGAACTTGCACCACCATAGGATCTTTCCGCGGGTGTCGTAAGAGGCGACTAGGGGATATCCACCAGCAACGCCTCCTGCACAACAATTATACCATTGAACTAAGATCCCAACCCGCCCAGCATGGGGATTATGGACAATATCTCTAATGAGATAAAATCGAATAGGACGCTTATCAGGGGAGGCCTGCGTTCAGCAGTGGGCCAATTCAGGCTGTCGAGGAACCTCGATGTTTACTATTCTCATAATTATTTGCTCCATAAACGTAATATTATTATATAACAGTTAGTAGTAGAGTGTATTATAATAACCCTCATGTTTATATGCAAAATACTAATAAGACAGTTCTATTATGCATAAATAGTGCAATGAATTTTAGTGCAAACTTTCAGGACTCGCATACTTTCACAAATACCATCCTTAATACAAACAGAATAAAGTTCACAATTCAGTCAAACAATTTTCACGGTCACTCTAGCGGTATGAAACGTGACCCAATTTAGGAGAAACAAAGCGATTTACTACCGTAGGGAAACCAATCTTGTATCCCATAAAATAAGATTCAAAATAAACTGGTCGGGCAATATAGGATCAAGACAATCGAAATTTAACCTTTGGCTCTTCGATTTAGAACATAATTTGTATTATGGACCTTTGTTTTTGGGATGGATTGAGTTAAAAGTAAATTAGACTCTTGAATTTGCAGTCTAGATAGACTCTAATTCGCTTTAGTCATGGGTAATTAATTATAGTGACCGATGGTAGTTCAATATAAGTACTTAGAAATTTTAAGCTTTGACGTAACGCAGGGAAACACAATAGTACATTGTACATCTAGGCGAGAAACTGCCTTATTCCTGTTGAGTGTGTCATTTGAGTTTTGACTCAAAAATCACACGATGAAGAAATTGCCGCTAAACGCGTGAGAAATGAAATCCATCGAGTTTTCCGTACAGTATTTTAGTACGCTTGCAATGACGTACTTTCTACATAAGATTGAAAGTACGTCATTGCAGGCGTTCGGAAATGGAATCAGCAACTTTCTGGAGTATTATTTAAGTGTTTTTACGATTTTCTAAGTTCTAAGTAGATACTAAGATTAGCGCACATGGGAAACCATTTGATGGTAGATTTCCAGAGAGTCTATACAATGTAACAATCGATGTCGAAAGCGATAGAAGAAAAGTCCAAATATGGTTTTGACATAACATGCCTTAGATACCTATGTCACGTGATATATTTCGAATGTTTCTCTACGAATCTTTCAATTGTTTTCGATTCGCTTCATAGCGAATGCCGGTTGGCTAGGCCCTCAGATCTCGAGTTCCCTTTTTACAAGACAAGATTTCACTTTGGTTTTTGGTTTTAAAACGCGCGTTACTAAATCGTACGCTTTAAAAACGCCTCGTGTGTACGTAGTCTAAATCGGATAGAGGAAGTAGCTGAATTTCAGCATCAATCTGTGGAACGTGAAGGAAAATTCTTGGAAAATCGAACACGACACTTCTGATATTTTTTTAAGAGAAAAACAAAGTCTGAAGAATAACTTTACCTTTGAGTTATCGTTCCATATGTATTTGATGACCAGCTGTGTGTTACCGTGTGGATTAGAATTTGCACCATTCCAACTATTTCCGAGGGGGTCGTAAGAGGCGACCTGGGTACATCCATCGGGGGCGGGCAGCAGTCGACATCGGCAAACCTAACGGGTTTGATTATTAAACTATACTCTATCCATCAAGCATATAGCATGTTAGTAAACAAACCACGACACAAAATACAAAAACTCACTTGCATGGCGTCGAGTTGTAGATATTTGTAAGCAATATTTATTGAAGGAAAGATCTCGAATCGACAAGTAATACAATTCAAATACTCTTTATTGCACACCAAGATACAGAAATACAGAAAAGAAAAATACAAAAACAGTTGCACAATGGGCGGCCTTATCGCTAGGAGCGATTTCTTCCAGGCAACCTTTGGATGGACACGTAATTATAGTATAGGTATAGACGGTGGCGTATAACAGATGTTGATGAATGTAAATTACGTATATAAGACGCGCCAACAAAGTGAATTTTAGGTTTAGTATGGGTGGTTTAATTATAACATTCTACCTGCTCGATGGATACGGTACAGGTTTAGATCTCAGAACTCACGGGTAATAAAACTCGGATTACAACATATATTTTTTTACTTTGGTTCCTTGAATCATGCAAAGGTTTCGCGAATAAGTTGGTCGAGGATTTGGTCCAGGAATCACCTAATAAAACGTATGCTTTGTCCCGCTCCTACATGAAATTTATATTATACTTATTATTTTATACTTTTTTAAAGATGGCTAGCATTACGCAATTTTAATAAGGGTTTAAAAATTAGCAGAAAAAAGCCAATGCAGTAATTTAAATCCTCTAGTAAGTGAATCACGTAGTCACATTGTTACGTATACGATCTACGTTTTATCCAATATTTGAGATATCGCCTCTACGTGATCTCCTTTACTTTTATTAGACTTTTTATAAGTCAAATATTTTGACGTGTCCTTTTGCTTAGATCGTTTGGACGGGGCATTTATTTTATTTCGAGTTTTGCTACAATTTCGAAATCTTTTCCTGTTTGATTTGTTTGGGTGAAGATGGAAATCTGAATATTGACAAGATGATAAAAAAACATTCTTTCTGAGATATAACAAAAAATCTTACATTTTTTTACAAACACACAAATACAGTAATACAGCCTGCAAAAAACTTTTAAAATAACATCCAAAACTCTCTTTGAAACATCGGTCTTGAATCAATCAATTAAACTATATCACCAGGGACAGAGGGAAGTATTTTTAATTAATAAAAAATGATTTACCACTGTCCCCGGATATTTTTTTTATACACAACGGTATACAACGGCAACACATCATATTTTTTACCACATTTCTTTCCTTCTTTGGAAAACTCTTCTACCTATCGGAGAGAACTAAACAAGAGAGGTCACTTTGCTTTGAAAATAAAACAATATTTCCAACAACCAAGTATCTGTACAAACGCAGTCGGCCAAGTAGTTCTTACAACGGAGTTGAATTTCGAAAAACCGATGCAAGTTACTTGCAAATAAATATTATATCACACTAATATTATAATTATGAAAGAATTTTTAGATGTATGGATGGGTGGATAGATGTTTGTTTACCTCTTTACGCCAAAACTACTAAAAACGATCTGGGCTTAAATTTTGTATAAGTAGGCAGTAGGTCCAATTCTTCACGATTGGTACCTAATAATTAGGATTTCGATTTTTACTATCCCTATAACCCTGTAACGTTTGTATGTTATTTTGTCTATGTACCGTTGTTGTCTGCCAATAAAGTTATTGGATTGAATAAATACTTTTGAACTACGTACCTAGGTACAAAAAAATAGACAGAGGACCAAGTTATTGACATAGCTCAAAGAAATAGCAAGCTGAAGTGGCAGTGGGCCGGCGGCCGGCTCGCGAATAACCGTCAACTGCTGTGGAGTTCTTGATTGGAGACCGCGACTCGGCAAACGTAGTGAAGGTGGTCCGGCCAGATGGGATGACGATCTGCTCTAGAATACAGGCAGATATTGGATGCGTCAAGCTGATGACAGGGCGCTATAGCGCTCATTAGGGGAGGCCTACGTCCAGCAGTGGACTAATAGGTTGATGATGAGGTATGTAGGTAAACAATAAAAATGTATTCTTTCAGTTACAATGAAATAAAGCAGTCATGATGCCGAGAACGTCGTTACACTTATGAGAACCGGCATTTTATTCCTTCCTAACCCGAAACTATCAAAAACTCCTTATTACTTAACTCACAAGGTCTAATTTAACTTTATTTCTTTCCAGGTAACTTTAAAACAACATAAACCTTAAAGACACAAGTTATAGAGTCGGAAATTGTTTGGTAAGTACCTAGAATAGGAACAGAGTCCGTGGGAAAAATCGTCGCTATTGTTTTTCAAACTCTCTTCTAACCTTAGGTTCGTTTCAGTTCGTTGAACCGGAGGTTCTTTGGTTTTTGCAAGTGAAGGTAATTATGGCACGTTCAGAAGTAGGTGGGCAACTATTGTGTTCAATTGTTAGTTGATATTGATAGCGGCCTACAAAAAGCGATTATTGTTTTAATTTTAGAAGAACTTCCGGAGGCCTATACCCAGCAGTAAATAAATAAATAAATACCAATAGCAGTGGATAAAATCCGGCTGTGGATGATGATGCTGATGAAGTAGAATAGAATATTGATTTGCTTAAAAATATCGAAGGCAAAATAAAGAGCTAGCGCAGATCGTATCGATAAAATTTGTTAAAAGATAAAAGAATACCGTTCACATAAACAATTTATTTTTATAACGATAACTTTAAATAAATACTGGAGTAGGCATCTACCTAGCTTCATCAATAATGTCCAATTGTTTTTCAACTTTGACCCTAATTAACATTACTTCACTTGTTGGTCTAATAGTAACAAGTGGCTCCATTAAACTCACTTTTAAATCTACCGAAGACTATAATCAATTTAAGAGAGAAACGTGCGTTATATGAAAAGATAAGCATAGGATTTTGCGTTCATAGAAGCGTGTTATGTTAACGCAAACGTTTTTGAAAAGGCGCGACCAACGACGGTATGTAAGCGCAGAAATCAAGTTATTGTTTATTTACAAGAAAACTAGACAACTTATGAAGGAACTGGTCTAAGGAACCAAATAACAAAAAAAAAATCCTTACGCTGAGCATGCGGGTTGGGATGATCTCGTCCAAATTATAAACAGTGCATTGTCATGTTTTGCATATAGATTTTTCTTACTCAATCGTGTTGACATTTAAGGAACCAGAAAAAATATGTATATCGATTTCAGGTAATTTGAGTTTTTTACCACGAGGATCTCGTAAATAATGAGATAGGCCTAGTTTGACAACCAAACCCGTTCGCCAATAACGTTATTAACTACATGAGTTGCTCAGCTATTAATGAGCAGACACTTATGCAGGACCAGTGGCGTGTGACGTATGCCATGGGAGCGCGCCGCAGACTGTGAAATTATTGATATTATGTGAGAATCAGAGATCTAATGTAAAAGGATAAATTGATAGCAAGATAAAAAAGCTAGGTTTTTGTAGACGTTACAAAATACGAGATATAATGGCTGGTGATCTTATAAACGTTGGTTTTTAATTGATTTTTACTCGACTTCAAAAAAAGGAGGAGGTTCTCAATTCGACTGTATTTTTTTTTCATGTTTGTTACCTCAGAACTTTTGACTGGGGGGTCCGATTTTCATGACTCTTTTTTATTTGAAAGCTGGTGCTTTCCATGTGGTCCCATTTTAATAAGGTCTTGTCCTGCCCATAGGGTGCATGAAAAAACTATATGATTGAAGTCAGTTTAAAGTTTTTGAAGAGAGAAGAACAAAATCAATTATTATAAAAGTAAACAAGAAACATAAATTTTCAGGCTAATCTTATCTAGCAATGATCAACACCCTACCTAGTAAAAAGTTTTTTAAGCTCTTTATTCGTAGCAAAATTCTTAAATAAACATTAGTTACAACGAAATAAAGCCTGCACTTCCAAAACTACATAATATTTTTTTTACATTATTTATATTTCAGGAAGAGTCAAGACAATCATAGCAAATGATTCGGCCAGCAAGTAAACGTTAATCAGATGATCCCACACACAGAAATATAAAAGACCATTTTAAAAACAATTTGTTGCCTCTGTTGAATATCCATCTTCTTTCTTGATGATATCAGCTCCCTTTTCCGCCAACGCTTGTACACTAGACCCAATATTGCCTGAAGGAAGGTAAGGTATAACACTAGCATCTATTACCTTCAGAGCCTCTGTACCTATAACATCCAAATTTCCATCTACAACCTTCCCTACAGCACAGGTTCCCCCGTAATGCCAAAGGGTTGTCGAAAACTCTAGAAGATAACACTTCCAATAATCAAAAGAAAATTTATCATGGCTTTTACAGAAACCAAGGTCAACGAACTGAGCATCTAAGTTTTTTAATGAAGGAGTGTTTAGAAGATCTTCCAAGTATTGAACCATAAGTTGCGCAAAAACGTCTAAGTCAACGCTATTGCTGAAATGACCCAGTTTGATTATAGGCTGATCGAGTATATTTGCAGTGTTAAGTTCTATACACCCTGTAGATTTCGGATGTAATAAATTAGTTATTCCAAGAATAAAGTCCCTTTCGGAATTGCTTTCGTGCCAGGCGTCGCAGATAGGATCATTGTATTTGAAGATATTGGCGCAGAACTGCAGCATATTTGATGACTTTGAGCCAAATTGCAGTAAAATATCTTGTATTTCTGGTTGATTTTGAGTTTTGTTGAGAGCGTCATACACGTTTATGACTGTAGCTGAGACGCGTTTTGGATCAGTAGCAACTGGATCCTGAGTACTTTTATTCAATGAAATTGCAAAAAGAGCTGCAACATGGTCTGCTAGATTTTTACCTACTTCTGGATTCTCTACTATAGTATCGATACCAAACTTAGCAAGCGTTGTCTTATTCCCGATTCCTGAAAGCATTAGCAGCTGCGGTGTTTTTATCGCTCCAGTTGAAACTATGATCTTCTTAGACGCATTCACTCTATACGTTGAGTTTTTGTGTCGATACTCTACTCCTACAGCTTTGGTTCCGTTAAAGAGAACCTTTGAAACCACAGCGCCAGTAAGAAACTTCACGTTTGGCTTTTCAATAGCTTTGCTGATATAACCGACATTTCCTGACTGTCTTATTCCATCACCGACTAAAAACGCTGGTTGCACCACACATCTACCAAACGCATCTGCTAAACTCGGAAATCCTGCTTCCACGTGAGCTTTTATCATCTCTTCAGTCAGCACATTCTCTTCTTTACTAACAACAGTTGGTCCACAACGTCCGTGTACCGAAGTGTTTTGTTTTCCGATTCCAGCATCTCTTAACTCTTCTCCTTTAGCGAAGTAATAACCAAAGTCTGGGAATGCCCAGGATTGGTCGTTAGCAGCTGCTGCCCAGAAGTCATAATCAGCCTTATTTGGAGGGACGTAGATAAGATGGTTGATTGCGCCTGAACCTCCGAGCACCTTGCCTTGGGTGATGACTCCCTGGTGCTTCTGGTTCTGGCTGGCGTAGCCATCGTCGAACAAGTCCATGGCTCGGTCGTAGGTGGAGCCAGGAAGAGTGGGGAAGTAGCCAGCCCACTGTGAAGATAGATACACTGTTAGGTTAGGTAGGTGTGGTAATCGTTCTTCATATTGCCAGGTCAAGGCTAGTAACGTATGTTAGATGGTTTGTAAGTTTACACAAGACCAAGTTTTACGATAAACAAAACCGCACTCAACAGTTTTGCTCTTTCTCTGTCTGTATTTGGATTTTTCTTCAACATCCGTTGGTAGACTGCGTAATGATACAAACTGGACTTATTATCAGCTCCATTAAGAAATAATATCTAATATATTAATAGACCAAAATTATACAGTTTTATCCAACTACGCAAAATCAAATAATATAAGATAAAATTTTTACGATCAGAAGAGGGGATGACTCTTTCACTTAGATCTGTCTGTGACGATTTTATTTATTTATTTATTTAAAGAACAGAAACATCATATACTTTAATCTTGTTTAAATTTCCGCATCGAGACAAAATGTTTGTACGATTTGCATAAAAATAATGCTGTGCAATTCACGCAGCATTGTCTATATGTTTCGGGTGCTCTCTGTGTGATGTATGTAGTAATGTATATCAGTTATCTAGTAACCATAACACAAGCTCTGCGTACCTTAGGGCTAGATGATACTGTGTGGATTATCCAGGATCATTTATCTTCCTGGTATACTTACAAGGGACTCCAGCGGTGGACATCCCCCCTCCTCTATGACCAGCACCTGGGCTCCAGTGTCTGCCAACCTCCCCGCGACCACCGTCCCCGCCTGCCCGCCGCCCGCTATGATGTAGTCCCAGGGGGTAGACTCTGGAATTAGTTACAGATTCATGAGCTGAATAGGGTATATATTATCTGTGTATATTTTTTGTATTTTATGATGGTTTTATTGTGAAATTTAGTCAGTGAAAAGTAGATATTTTAAGTCTCAACAAATGTCTAAACGCAACGCTATTGGCACCTGAAGCGTGACGTCATCATTTAACATTTTTGTATATAATCATTGATTTAAAAAGGGAAGATAGGTTACGTTCTCCCAGCGCTTACTCAAAAATTGGCATGTGTTACAACTACACGCAAACACATACGCTCACAGTTATATTTCCAGTCCTGTGCAATACAAGAAGAACAAAGACGGAAAGACGTATCTAGGACCGAAGTGAGACTGAGACAACAATATTTCACGCGAATCACGACCGCCCGTGCCGCCGGTCAGACGGTGACTGATGTGGGAGAACACAATTTTACACAATTTGAGGTTGCCACTTTCGAGCAACCAGTACCTCATCTTCGTTTTTAATAAATCAATGTATATAATATACAAATAATATTTCTATATCAATAGAGAATACGTAAAAAAATATTAGCTTTTTTGAAGTCACATGCTTACACGCTATTACGAGTAAAGTTTGGACCATAATTTAATAGCGTTGCGGCTCACTTATGATAAATTAACTTTAAAGCTACTTACCGATAGTTTGCACGCTAACACTCCGCGGACACAAATACGCCGTAGGAGCCAACCCATTCTGTAGTGACAGCAGAATCATCTGCGCAGCCTCGAGTGCCAGGGCAGCTGCCGCTGCGTATCCTGCCATGGTTTACAACTAGCTGCTCCACGCAGCTTTGTTCACTAGATCTCACGTACCTGGAACAACGATATAAGCCTGGAAGAAATCGCTTTTAGCGATAAGGGCGCCCATCGTGCAACTGGTTTTTTTTCTGTTTTTCTGTATCGTGGTGTGCAGAATGTCATTTTAGCAATATGGATGGTTGTGAAAGTTTCTCTTAAAATTATACAGGGTGGAAAAAATCTATGGGCCCTGGAGGGAAACTACCTTAAATTCTTTAGTTTGCTCATTTTACTTAAAGGAAACATTCCTTTACTTTTAAAAAGAAACAAAATCGCATTCAAAGATCTTCTAAAAATTGCTTATCTCACCTGGGAATCGAACCAACAAAAAATTAAAAAAAGCTCGCTTTTTTGTTATGCGAATTAGTAGAATTATGGTTCAGGATAAAAATAGTCTTATAAACATTTGGCTTATATCTCAATTCAAATCAAATAGGGACGACATGTTAAAAAATGTCGAGGTTAAAACCCTCTACCAATCTCTCCGTGAAAACAAGCCCTCACGCACGATTCTGCGACAGTACCATCGTCATAGCAAAACGATTGGATAGCAGAATTCGACCCCAGGTACATAATTATCACTTTAATTACAATTATAAAATTAAAATAACTTTTAAATGATGACTCTTACGATCAAATGCTTCCACCGCTTAAAACAAACTAACATCTGGAAAATAACTTACTAATTTGCATGTATGAACAATCGTTAAATTTTAAGTAGTTAGGTAATAAATTAACCTTTTGGTTGTTATTAGGTATGTAAACCGAATTTACAGTCACGATTATATAAAACTAACGTGACCTTTTAAGTCTGGGCAAAGTATTAGGTACAACCATAAATTTGATACCGGTAGATTGTTTGTAACAGTCTGTAGTTAGTTCAGTTCTTTCAATTGGAAGTACTCGTTCTATTATTAATTTTCTCGGTTATTAAACGTATATAAAATTCAACCGATGAGTGTTCTGCTTTGGATTCTAAATAATTGAAAATATTTTATACACAATAGGATTCTTTTTTCGTTTATGATTTTCTTAGCAATTTAATAATAAGTAATTTTCTGCGGTCTTTGAGGTATCTTGCCACAGTTGGTTATATTTTATTTTTTGCTAGCTGCGACCCGTGGCTTCGCACGCGTTGCTCCTATGGAAACGTTTCTGGTGATTTCTATCACACGGGAACTGATTTATGGGACAAAAGGTGGTTTACATTCGATTCCAGGATTAGAATTACCTGTAGGTATGCAAAATTTCAGTCCGATCCTTTTTTCCGATAGTTTTGGCGTGAAGAGGTTACACACTTTGTTACGCTTCCGACTGGCATTAAAATGGATCAGTTGAGCTACGAGTAGAATGTTTACAACCATCTGTAGTTAGCTCAATTTTTTCAAATTGTAAAAAGCTACTAGTTTGAGTTTATTTCTGTCACTTGATTGTTATTTTCTTTTTCAATAAACAAATAACTTGCAGTTATAGTAGTCATACTCAGTATAGTAGTAATAAATAAAAAATGCTCTTTATTTATAAATACATACATTATGGAAATAAATATTTTTAATTTGATTTGATTTGAAAACAAAGATGTAAGTACCTACTTAATTCAGATTCATGCTAGCACTCATTGTATGAGGTTCATTTAAATGAAACGTTCTGTGAGACAAAGGCTTTCGAGTCGTGCTCATTTTGGCTGTCACGAGTGGATGTGGTCCAAGGATTAATACAAACACAAATAATACAAATAATTTTTTTCATAATCGTTACTAATAGGACAAAAAATAGAAGTGAATTAGAGTCAATTGCACCTTATTTCTTATTTGATAGTAATTTATATTTATCAAGCTGCTTATGTAGTAAGAAATTGACTTGTCTAAGTGCTTATTTTGTAAGTCTAAAGAAATAAACGAAAAATTATGTAAAGAGGAAAGATTCGATTGTTTGTATTGAATAGGCTCCGAAACGAGATATAGAAAAAATCAGAAATATAAATACAGAAATACAATTTATTCATAAAGCCAATTTACATGTCATTTCCCTTTTTAACTTATACCAAGCGTACACAAGTTTTTAACATAAAAATTCACAATGCACATTAAATTCATTACAGAAATTTGTAATTAAATAGAAATAAATATGTAATTAAAAAGTCATTTAAAGTCAACAAATATTAAATATAAGAATTAATTAAGTATCATTAGTCTCCTTTTTCTCGAGTAGTTCTCCTACAGAGTAAAAATTCTGCTCGATAAGCCAACGTTTCAGGCGGAACTTGAAGCTAGCTAGACTGCTATCAGCTGTGACAGATTCAGGCAGTTTGTTGTATACTGCCGGGCCCATAACGTGAGTCAACCTTGAGGACTTTGTGAGGGAGCGGGCGATACTTGAGAGCTTTCCTGCGTTCCGCGTCCTGTACGAGTGAGTGTCGCCGTTCTTCATGTAACCACACCTAGGTTCAGACGAACATACACCGCCACTTGCATTAGCACAATGCTGGGCAGCGTAAGTATGCCTACTTCTTTGAAATGTGGTATGGCTCGTTTTTGTATCCGGAAGGCACGCTCCCAGTCAGCAGCGCGCCCCCATAGCTCAGCACCACCAATCTTTCACCATTTAAAAGCTTACTTTTCAGGGACATTGGCTATATTTTATCACGGAATTCCCACGGGAGCGAGAACCACGATTGTGAAACCACGAGGCACTGCTAGTAAAATACACAAATCAAGCGGGAAGTGTCCTCGGGTTTTGTTTATTTTAATATTAAACCACATATATTACAGAATACCAGTCTCTAAAGTACCTAATATAGGTAGTCTTTATTAAAAATTAAATAAAAATAATCAGTCAGTGAGATATCAACACAAGTCGTCGCGTCTCCGCTACGCTGGCTGCATCGCCTCGCTGTATGGCAATGCTGATGCGCTGCGCCAGATACTCACCAGCTCTCGGGTCACGCGTCGCTTCGACCAGACGCTCTGATAATATTTGAAAACCCAAAGAGCCTTGGTACCCTACGGACCTGAATTTTGAATACAGGTAGTTCTAGGCCCATTTTTATCCCATAAATCAATCCTCGTGGGCGTGCGAAGCCGCGGGGTGCAGTTAGTCCTACATATGTTTGTCCTGAGGCAGGATCAAACCCGCAAACTTCTACGTTAAAGGCCTGCGTCATAGAGCCCTTATCTTAAGGGTACTAACATTGATTTATAAAGGGAAGATACGTTACGTTCTCCCAGCGCTTACTCAAAAATTGGCATGTGTTACAACTACACGCAAACACATACGCTCACAGTTATATTTCCAGTCCTGTGTAATACAAAGAAGAACAAAGACGGAAAGAGAGAAAGTATCAAGGACCGAAGTGAGACTGAGACAATAATATTTCACGCGAATCACGACCGCCCGTGCCGCCGGTCAGACGGTGACTGATGTGGGAGAACACAATTTTACACAATTTGAGGTTGCCACTTTCGAGCAACCAGTACCTCATCTTCGTTTTTAATAAATCAATGGGTACTAACAATATAAACTGAAGTTGTCTGAATAAAGAAATGTATGTATTTATTAATATTATTCATAGAGGTTGTGAAAAAACCATGAATTATTATTATAGTGACGCTTCTTAAAAAACTTAATCATTTACTCCCCTTTATGCAATCGGGTAAAAAGTCTATACCTTGTACCATTGTAACATTAGGCAGAGCAGAGAAGCTTAAATTCGGTAAAAGTCATTGATTTCACATCACAGGGTTTCTGGGAACGAAATGGAGTCGTTGTGAAAATAATTTGTTTTCTTTGTGCTTTAATAAGAGCGCGTTTTGTATCGAAACAATTTGTAAGTATATCGGATATTAAAACAAAGGAACCAAATACATTTTAGAAGCTGAAAATTGATCCTTTCTGTAACCTTTAACCTTTTTAACAATAGGTTCTTCAATTTATATTATAAAAGCGTCTCTGTCTGGCGGCAACAGACCGCCAGACAGAGACGCTTTTATAATATAAATCGGCAACTATCATCATCATCATCATCAACCTATTTTAGTCCACAGCTGGACATAGTCCTCCTCTAATGAGTGCCATAGCGCCCTGTTTTCAACTTGACGCGTCCAGCATCTGCCTGCAGTCTTTCGCAGATCGTCATCCCACCTAGCCGAAGGGCGCCCACTATGTTTGCCGAGTCGCGGTCTCCACTCAAGAACTCGTTTTCCCCATCGGAATTCGGTTCTTCGCGAGATAGCGATCTGCAACTATATTCCAGTCAAAATCAATGTGAAATGTTTGTTACCAAAAAAAATTACACGTTTGGCGTTAAGTTTTAGGTATATATAATTGTTACCAATATTTACTGAAGAAAAGATGACATTAGCAATCTAAATTGTCTTCAAAAATATACGACAACATAGTTAATTTCTGTTGTTTTTTTACGTACATTTCTCATCGAATTTGACATAAATATAATTTAACGTTTGCGCGGCTCATCGTCTCATGATGAAATTAAAGATAGGTAGGTATGGTAAGAATTTTCGGGGTTTTCCGATACTAAATTTATCGAAAAACCCCGTGCCCAGCCTGAAGCAGTAACTACCTCAACCTCACCAGCCTTTTTGTTTTCCCCTTTAAGGGGAATTTATCAGGGGGGAAAAACTAGGATAACTCATGTCAAATATTTGTAGTAAATTATACCTCAACCTCAACCTCAGCTCAATAGCCTGTATTGGTCCACTGCTGGACGCAGGCCCCCCTGCCCCTGATAAGCATCTTATTAGCGTTTATCGTATGGAGGGTAATGTCCATAATTTCCACGCTGCTGGGCATGCAGGTTGGGGATCGCAGTTTAGTGGTATAATTGTTCGGCAGGGGGCGCTGCTGCGCGCCCCCGGTGGATACCCCTTACTCGCCTCTAAGGACACTTACGGGAAGAGTTGAGCGGTGCAAATTCTGAGCCAGCACCACACAGATAACACAGCAGTAACTAGTTAAACATAAATCCATATATATTTAGCAACATTGAGCGAATTATCGCAATTATAGCAAAGTCTCCACCTTCGCTCCCTCTTATTGAACGACGACGTTCGTTACTCGGCATTGTGGCTCTGAATCACTTCGTTACGTTCTTTTAAAGGGGACCTATTTATTTATTTACCCTAATCGTTTTGGTACCTACAGTCGGCTGAATACCTATAGGTACTTAAAAAACCTTATATACATACATATGTATATCTTGATTAAATAAAACTTTTTCACACACGATCGGATCAATAAAGCAATTTTAAACCGACTTCAAAAAAAGGTGGAGTTTCTCAATTCAACTTTTATGTTTGTAAGGTACCTACATCAGAACTTTTGACTGCGTGATCCGATTTTGATGATTCTTTTTATTTGAAAGCTGCTTAAATTTAAATATAAGCACCAGCTTATACTTAAATTTGTTCAAGTTCTGTTAATGGTTTCCATAAAAAAAAATTAAGTCGGTTTATAGTTTTTTATTATAAGGATACTTTTTATTGTAACCGACTGTACTTACAGGGTGATTATTTTGAGCAAATACGCTGATGTGATTCTCAGGAGGGCGAGGAAAAAGCTTATATTAAAAAGATAGGGGACGTTTAAAAAAAAACAACAAACGTAGACATTTCGCCAAAAATACGTTCTTTTCAGTAAATACGAAGACCTTCACCACGTAACTTTGATAAATATTTATATAAATACATTCAGATTGAAACAGCTAATAAAGGTGAATTGAGTTATAGTTATAGGGATATCCACCGGGGGGCAGGCAGCAGCGCCCCTGCAGAACAATTCTACCACGAAACTGTGATCCCCAACCCGCAAGCCCAGCGTGGGGATTATGGGCATTACCCCCCATTAGATAAACGCCAAGAAGTTGCTTATCAGGGGGAGGCCTGCGTCCAGCAGTGGTCCAATACGAACTGTTGAGCTGAGGTTGAGGTTGAGGTATAATTTATTACAAATATTTGACATGAGTTATCTTAGTTTTTCCCCCCTGACAAATTCCCCTTTAAGGGGAAAACTGGAATAATTTTTTTTTAAGTCCAATTTTCTACGGGAAAAACTGGAATAACCCTTTTGTGTAGAGTCATAATGTTTTATTTTTTAATTTAATATAAATTTATAAATAAATAATGTTGTTTATAGGTTACTGCTAGTGAAAAGCTTATCGTTTTTATTTGGTAGTTTGTTGATAATTCCTTTTCCATACCCAACAAAACAAACTCACCGATTTTGGATACTACACGTATCCAAAATCTACATTTAATCCTTTATAGTAAACCTTCCAACAAAATTGCGTCTTTTCCCAATGGAACGCCTCGACTACTATTATATTATAACTAAATCACTCCGCTCTACACAATCAAGTACACCATAACCAAGACACGGAGTGACCCAGTTACCCTCAATCAGCTGTTGTGACAGTGTTCGCAATTAACTGAACAATGGACTTCCCACCAGCACCAACAATATACCTATCTACAAAATAAACCTTATTCACTTACATAGAGCCCGTAATGTAGGCAGTGGTGGTAGAGCTGGTGCTAGCGTCTTTTGTTTATTATCTGAGTACGAAAAAAGGAGAAGGCTATTTTCTAGGTTTTATGTTTGTTTTTTTTGTGTAATAACTTAGCCAAATTTACTGACTCTACTTTACAAAACTACTACTACAAAAAGCCTACGTCTCCACGTCGTGAGAAGTAAAGTAATTCCTTTTGGTGTTAGGTTTAAAACAGGCGCTGTTTGGTATAAAGAAGACCTTTTTAAATTTGTAAACTACAGCATGGAATTAGGAGTTTTGCTTTATAAAAAAAAGTTCGACCAGTCTGATAGACGGCTGTTGGCATGGAGAATGTCGGATGAAGATGGGATAGTAAGGTGCGGCTTAAACCACTGCCTCACTTCCGTTCACAGCGTGCATGACGTGTGCCGACAGTGCCGACAGTGACTTTATTCCTGTCTAAACCGTGCCGTGCATAGTATGACATGAATCTTCATTATTCCTCATTATTCCTGCGCGAAAGATCCCCACTTACAAAAGATATTTACAACGGCAAATATACTAACATTTGAGTTTGAGCGTTCAAGTGGTAACATTTGTGGCAAAAGACTAAAGATCGATATATCATCTAATAAAAACTTACTCGCAAGACCTTCAGTTATTCCATGATCATGGCGCATGAAACTGTGCCGAAATATTGTAACGCTCAAAACTCAAATCATGGTAAATATCCCGTTGACTTAAGTGTTAACAACCGTGATGGACTCTAAAGTTGTAAGTTCTATAGGTACTATAGGTAAAAAAGATTTATATAAACGCTTTATAGTGTTTTTGACTTTAAAAAATACAACCGTGCCAGCTATAAGAAACCAAACTATAGACCTATTTTCTTAACCAATGGAGGTCGCACAGAAGTACACCCTAGTTAGTTGTTATAGGGTTGGTTTTTAATGGGAAGTGCGAGAAAATGATGCTGCTTGAAACTGTACCGTAAATTGTTGTTGTAAGGCTTATTTTTGTACGGTTATTTTGCTAGGTCAGTTGACTCACATCCGTGGTTCTTTTTAATTATTTGTTTGTACGTGGACTGCCACGTAAAAACAAGGCGGCCTTATCTCGCGAAATATCAAATATCCAAAAGCTGGTGAGTATCTGGCGCAGCGCATCAGCATTGCCATACAGCGGGGCGATGCGGCCAGCATCGTAGCGGGTCGTGACGACTGGTGTTGATAAGGAACAGTTGAGCTACATATAGAATATTATGCAACAGGCTGCAGTTGGGTCACATCGTTCAATTTTATTAATACTGTTTAAATATTTATTTATATTATTCGATTGTAATTTTTTTTGTCAGTAAAATATTCGTACTATAATTATTTTGATTAATTAGAAGGTATCTCGCAGAAATCATCTGGGGCTATATCACAGACTGCACGAACGAACAGCCCTCTTCTGCAGCACAAATACGGTATTAATATCTGAAGCGTTCCCCCACAGCAGTATGCCATAAGACATAATACTATGGAAGTAGCTGGAATAAACAAGTCTAGATGTAGTTACTACTCTCTGAATACAGAATTATCTAAGTCTCTTCTATATCTTTTTGTGTATAAGCTGTAGAAGAGACTTAATTCTGCAAATTGTGTTTTTTTTTACTGGGACAGTACGGTAGCATCAAAAACCAGAGGATTTACAGGTGCAGTTTTCTTTTGAAACATCAGCTCCATTTTAGAGAAAAACATTTGCCTAATAACCTTTTTGGTCAAGCATAATCTTAAAATGAACCAAATTGATAAAACAAATTATGTCAAGCAACTGAGTCCCCTTAAGTATCATTACATTACTTATATCAGAAACTAAAAAGTTAGCGGAAGTTGCTCAAATTTGATAAAATGTTTTCTCACACAACAGGACATAGCAATATTCCCCTAAAATCATAGTACATTCTAATTGCACATTAAAAAGTATTAAATGCTCCAGCGATCAAGAAGTTTATCAACTCCATGCTCTCAAAGAATCGACAACCTCTGGACGAGACTGCGACTCGGCAATCATAGTGTAGAACGTCAGATAGAAGAATATTGAAAAAATAGCTTATAATTTACCTACTTAGCTTGAGGAAGTACACTTAAAGTAGGTAGCTCCAGTTTCAACTTTCCTGAAGTAACTCTCTAATTTGCGCAGTCGGGTAAAAATAAAGACCTACCTACCATTACATTATTAAACAAATTGCATTTTACCCTCCAGCGCTGATCTGATTCAGGACCGTTCGAGTCCGTTCTACAGCGATTTTAAAGCGGCGTTGTGCTTTTTTTGACATGGGTAGTATAATAGTAAACTCGCGTCAGGGTCAAGTAATGCTGATCTAACATGTAAAATCAGTCTCACGTTACTTTACTGTAATTTTAAATTGGTACTACATTGTAACCTAGCCCCAAAAGTTACAGCTACCTGTGTAAATAGTTTACTAAGTTGAAAGCAGATATCGCTAGTTCCGGAGCAACACAGAACCTACAGCGTTAGTTAACTGACCATTATGGATTTAAAAGTTTTATGTATTATTAAATTTAATTGTTTTGCTTACAAGATTTTGTTTGTTACGGGTAAGATAAGCATCTAACTAAACTATTGATCCCATGGCTGCATAATCAAAAGTATGTATTTAGTTAACTGACGCTGTGGGTTCTATTATAACTATAATTTATTACCATAGATGGCGCCGTTCAAAGTATATATTATCGCAAAAAACAAAATTGCCACTTGAGCCTTAATACATCGGAAGAGTGTGCGTGGAGTTTTCACTTCTGCCGGCACTCCTGGAGTACAACCTGTTATTTTTTTATTTTAAGGCATATAATGGAATAGTTGAGCTACATGTAGACTGTTTACAACATTGTATCGTAAGATCATTAAAGGGTATTTATTTCTAATATATAATTGCAATTTTCTTTTTCATTAGAAACATTAAATTATTCCTGTTTACAGGTTGTTCCAGTTTCACCCCTTGACTTATCCCTCTTAAAGGGGAAACTGGTATTTATTTCTCACTTTCCCTTACCTACTTTCATTACGAGTAATACATTTTCACTTTACTAAAGTGCTTCTAGTAATTTCTTAAAAAACTTTTTCTCCGTATCAAGCGGTCCGTAATCAGTCAGGTAGCTAGAATTATTCGCTACCTAGAAAATGCCTTATAAAAATGCTCTTAGCTCTAAGCTTGCGATATAACCATGTTATGAATATAATGTTACTCTGTATGAAAAGTTGCCCTACTGAGTAAAATGTTTCATTGCTTTGATATCTTTGTAAAGGCTTCTCTGGACACACTTTTCTACTTCCATATGTACATTGCTGATTCTGTGAGACCAGACCTCAAGCCACCGTAAGTGTCTAAGTACAAAGTCAGCAGTCTAAACTTTACATAATTTTGCTGACACTGTACTTGGACACAAATGATTCGAACTGCGCTGGAACTCGTCGAGGAATGGAATGGTTTGGTTAGACGAGTTCCAACAACCGAAAAAGGCCGGGTTTCGCAGAGGATATGGCACCATAGACCACATACACACAGTGAGGCAGATTAGGTATACAGAAGTCCGAAGAGTATAATCAGCCCCTGTGTCTGGCCTTTGTAGACTATGAGAAGGCCTTTGTAGACTATGAGAAGGCCTTTGACTTTTCTGTTGAAACCTGGGCTGTTCTCGAATCCTTACAGCGACGCCAAGTAGACTGTCGTTATATCGAGGTACTGAGATGTATCTATGAAGTCGCCATGACACACTTTTGTGAGATTAACAGACCTTAAGCCTTATTTCAACCATAAATATTGATCCGTTAAACAAAAAGCAAATACTTAACAAAAAACAACAAATGAGGCTTTAGTATTTAATAATTAATTGTGTCTTTTATGTTATGTACCTATTTATATGTACACAATAACAAATTTGAAAGAAAGAAAATGATTTAACACGTGTAGTGTTTATTATATCATTTTCTTTCTTTCCTACTTTCTTTCTTACACTACAAATAAAATATAACAGTAGGTACTTAGTAACACGAACAAACACAGTGAACAATTATTAGGAAGCTAAAACTATGTATTATTACTAAAGTTATTTACAACGGGATATTTACCATGATCTGAGTTTGGAGCTTTCCAATATTTCGGCAGAGTTTCATGCGCCATGATCACGGAATAACTGAATGTACAAATATCCCGTTGTGAATAACTTTAGATTTATAACCATTATGGATTTAAAAGTTTTATGTATTATTAAATTTAATTGTTATGCTTACAAGATTTTGTTTGTTACAGGTAAAATAAGCATCTAACTAAACTATTGATCCCATGGCTGCATAATCAAAAGTATGTATTCTTATAATATTATCCGTAAGGCAAGATACACAGATATCAGCAAGATAAAGTAAAATTCACAACATCTTGCAATTAGTAATCATACAGTTTGTATGTGAAAAAAGGCTTACTATGAAATATCAGATTTTCTATGGGATAAAAAAACCTTGGGACGGATTTAGCTCCAACTCGAAAAATAACAACTAACAGGTTTCTTCGTCGTTTTTATACCTGAGTCTGCATACCGAAGTGACTGAAATAAAAAATTCGACTTTATTTTGGTGTTAGTGTAGTTTTTTAATATAATTTGACTTTGACTTGTATTTTATCTAATATTATTGGATGACGTCACAGAAAATATTCATTTCAAACAGACATCCATCTTTTTGGGTCAATAGTTAAAAATGTTTAGACAAGGTGACTCACATTTGGTTTTTTTAATTTTGCATCTCAATCAATTTTAAACAAGCTTCAACCTCAGCCAATCTGAATAATTCAAGAGAAACAAATCAAATATAATAAATCAAAAAGTAATTCCACACAGAACTCGTATCAATACGGATTGAATTTTAATTGTTATAAATGTGACTTTTCAATCGCTTTCCTGGATCAGTGGAACCTATCGTGAACCTCAACCTCAGCAGCCTTATTGGTCCACTGCTGGACACAGGCCTCCCCTGATAAGTGCCTTTATTGGCTCTTATCACACGGAGGGTAGTGCCCGTAATCCCCACGCTGGGCATGCGGGTTGGGGATTGCAGTTTGGTGACAAAGTGGTTCAGCAGGAGGCGCTGCTGCCCGCCCCCCGGTGGATATCCCTTAGTCGCCTCTTACGACACCCACGGGAAGAGTTGAGTTGGTGCAAATTCTAAGCCAGCACCACACAGCTAGACAATTCATACCAACCAATTCGAAAGTTTCCTAAGAAGACTGATTTTGCAAACAGAGATAAATCGGATCATTATACCATCATGATTATTTTTTCGCCTTCACACCGTTTCTTCTTTCAACCTACAGAATCATTATAAACATACAGTAAGGATAACATTCGTCAGTATTTAATCATTAAAAACTACTTACTATTCTAACAAAAGTAAATATTAAGTTAGGCACAATTTGTATGCCGTGATCAGATGAAAATTATGGCGTAGTTTACTGTGGTCAGATGCAACGTGATCAGATGGGAACTACCTCTATCTGTCTGTCTATCAGTCTAGCTGAGTGTTTTTCTGTCTCTGTTACCTTTCAAATCAAATCAAATCGTTTTTTGCAAGAATACAAAATTATACAATGTCAGATCTTATAACTAATTTGACCAAATGTATTGCGTGCATGCAGGCGTGCAAATGTTATGCGAGTCATATTATTATAAGTAATTATATATTAAATTATATTATATTAGTCACAATTCAAATTTCTAGATATTCGTTGACAGTATAAAAACATTTTTCTCGCCTAAACGGATTTGGCAGAGTGGAGAAATGTTAACGCTCATTAAGAGAGGCCCATGTCCAACAGTGGACTAAACTAGGTTGCTGATTATATGAAGCTTTGGTTATTTTTATGCTTGTGTTAAAAGTAAGCCTGCGTAGAAAAGATAAGCTATTACTCTCATGGAGTTATAAGTAGCTGTATTCAGCGATAAGACCGCCATAATTAATTATGTGTTAACTAAGATTACCGGTGGTAAAATAAAGTGCGCGTCGGTACAGAAAACAGCGGCCATTTTGTTCTATTTCTGGTGGTAATGGATTTTTTATGAGTTTCCCAAAATGGTTAAGGAAAATATCGTAAAATGTGTCTCGACGAGTGAATTTGGATGCTACTATTAATCTATATTAATATAATATGATAATGAGGAAAGATTTGATTGTTTGTTGTGACCAATAAAAAAAGACGTGTGGCACTCGGGGACTGCCGCGGTAAAGCTATTGCAATGCCATCTAGAGGCGAGTTGCTGAACTAAAGAGACAAACGTCAAGGTTTTTTCGTTACGGAATTTCTGGATTCAGTCCCCGCGCTCAAGGCCCGCGAAAGAAGCTATGCAATAGCTTAAAAAAAATATTTCATCATAAAAAGCTTACTTTTCAGGGAGTGCATAGGTTATATTTTATCCCGGATTTCCCACGAGAACGGGAACTACGCGGGTGAAACCGCGAGGCGCTGCTAGTAATATATAAACATATATAGATGAGTAGACCTTTCTAATACAAATTTTATCCCGAGGGATTAGTATTTATCCGCTAATACTTAAAAAAATAGTTGAGAACTAAGGGAGTTAAAGCTTTTAGTTTTTTCTAAGCAATCAAATATTAATATTGACCTACCTTGAAGCGTAGGAAAACATTAAACATTATATCTCATATTACCTACTTAAGGTACACACTAACGTAAATTTTAACGATGGGCCAAAATTAGCCTACTCATATTGTGTCGGGGCAATTTCCCAGAAATTATAATATAAAGCCCTAATTAAGGAGAAACACGTGTAATAAAAATAGTCTAATCTTCTGTTGGCTGTTTACAATTTGCTAATTACTTACTTACTACCCACGCTTCAAATTATTTATTAAAATGTGCGTTAGGTGTTACCAGCTGAGTGGTGCTGGCTTAGAATTCGCACCACCCCAACACTTCCCGTGGGTGTCGTAAAAGGCGACTAAGGGATATTCAGGGGGGGTGGGCAGCAGCGCCCCCTTCAGAACAATTCTACCACCGAACTGGGATCAATGGGCACTGCCCCCCCATTAGATAAACGCCAACAGAGCGCTTATCAGGCCTGCGTCCAGCAGTGGACCAATATAGGCTGTTGAGGTTGAGGTATACCATTTTTTCAAATTTGTACCATAACTTTAATTTCCATGTGTTGTGAATATAGTATGTACGATTACATAACCAGAGACTTTCCTTGACCACCACCAAATACCAATCACAAAGAACCATTTATAACTTACGAACGGCTGAACCGATTTGGCTGAAAATTTTCACAAGTTTTCAGCCAAACCCATAGGATTTTTATCCCTTTTTTAATTTTTATCCCGTTCTTGTGGGAAGTGACATAAACATTTCCACAAGCCGCGGGGCGCAGGAGGTCTGAACTATTTTTGTAAAGAGGTAGTATGGCTACTTCCAGCAACATCTACCACAACGCCCAAACACAACCAACAATTGTAGAATCTGTCCTCTTTATGCCATAAGATAAGTGAAAAGCACTGCTTTACCTAATGTCACAAAGAGGACAAATTTTATTGTTTGTTTGTTTGCATTGCATAGTTTTCGAAACTACTGGAACGATTTAAAAAAATCTTTTATCATTAAAAAGCTTACTTTCAGGGAGTGACAAGCTATATTTTTCCCTGGAATTCCCACGGGAACGAGAATTACGCGGTTGAAACTACGACGATCAGTTAACAATCAAATTAATAAACACTAGTAGCGTGTTTATGAATTTCATTGTCATCTGATTTGTGAATCAAACTCTAAGCGAAATTTTGGATGGATGTATGTATGAATGGATGTCTGTTACCTCTTGACGCCAAAACTACTAAACGGATCGGTCTGAAATTTTGCATACAGGTAACTCTAATCCTGGAATCACTACTACTACTTTTTATCCCATAAATCAGTTCCCGTGGGATAAAAATCACCTTTAAACGTTTCCATAGAAACGTTTGCGAAGCCGCGGGGTACAGCTAGTAAATAAATAAAAATCGCCCCCGCTTTCTGTTCACCGAAAATTCACCCGAAACAATAACTCACTCGTGTGAGAATCCCCTAAACTTTTAACGCACATAAAGTTTATTATCATTGCGCGTCCCCGCGGCGTGTGTAGCGCGCTTTATTTCGGCGATACAAGAGTTTGCCTTACAAGCACGAAGTACTTCATTATGTTAAGTAGATCACATGTAGGTATTATTTACGTTAATTAACCTAAATAACTGACGCCGTTCTCATAAGTACCCATTTGAACAGAACAGGACAAGGCAGACATTGGTGTCGATTCTGTTGTTTTAGAATTTGCTAAAATTAGGATTTAGGAATGTCAAAAGATACATTTCGATTCCTTATTCGATTCCCAACGATTCCTAAATCCTTATTTTAGCTAATTTTGATGTCAAATTATTGAAGATAACTATTCAATTTGAAAAGCTATCGTATAATTGACATGCGTAAATCCTAATTTTAGCTTATTTTATATAATTTTAAAACAACAGAATCGACACAATTATTAACTAAACATAATTATCCTTATTGCTAAATATGAGATATTAGCATAATTAAGTGTGGTGCCGGCGGCATAGAATCTGCACCACCCCAAATCTTCCCACGGGTGTCGTTAGAGGCGACTAAGAGATATTTGCCGGAGGCAAGCAACAGCTCCTTCTGCCAGACAATTCTGTCACTATACTGCAATCCCGAAACCGCGTGCTATTGACAGTAGGCCGGGCATATCTCTAGTGGAGACCGCGACTTGGCAAACGTGTAGGGGTACACCCTCCGGCCAGGTCGGGGACAGAGTGACAACCTGCGAGACTGCAGATAGATGCTGGATGCGTCAAGCTGAAGACAGGGTGCTATGTCGCTCATTAGGGGAGGCCTATGTCCAGCAGTGGACTAATATATAAGCTAATGATGATAAGACACATTTGCGTTCCAGGTGTTTTCTATTTATGAACTATATATGTATGCAATGTACCTAATGTATTAAGTTAGTACGTACCAATAATCACGAGCTCTGCTTATTTTGGAGGTGTTTGCTGCTGTGTGGATAGTCTAATTTATTTATTACTAGCTGCTCCTCGCGGATTCACCCGCATAGTTCCCGTTCCCGTGGGAATTCCGGGATAAAATATAGCCTATGTCACTCCCTGAAAGTCTTCGTCCTGTTAATCGGTCCAGTAGTTTCGGCCTATTCAATACAAACAAACTAACAATCAAATATTTCCTCATTATTATATTAGTACAGACTACCTGCGCCCCGCGTCTCGTTGAAATTGTCCCATCAATTTTCAACTCAAAGAGCCAATGTTTGATTCTAGGCTAGAGCTTCATTTATGCAGAATTTCAACCCCATCGGTCCGTCGTTATGGCGTGAAGAAACAATTAACAAACATCCATCCAAATATCTAACCAACCAAACTTGCGCATTTAAATAATCAATTGAGATTAACCTACCAATATACATTACGATAAACATTTTAAAAACTTACCAGAGACGATAAGTCTCATACCAATCGCACGTAGGTAATCTAAAACCTCAAATGCTCCCGAAATATTTCCACGAAACCTGCTGAGCCGTAAAAGATAATTCTTTATACGTTAGCGCAGACACCTAACTTTGCGCCATAACCTCTAACTTTGCCCCTACGCCATAAAGCGACAACAGCTTATAACTGGTTATAACCGGTTATAGCTTCATAATAAAACTCGGCGTTATCTTTGGAACCTACATAGAATAAATAATCCTGCCCTTGGGGAGGTTTTCGGCGGGAAAAATGAAGGTTTAGTGTTAATGGAGGTGATGTTAGCGTAAATTGGTCTGAAAATGTAAGAAGACAGGGTTCATATTATAATGTCAGCTGTTCTCGAGAGGATGGCAAAATATATCTCAGTTTTTTTTTTATTTATTTACACATTATTATCTTATTTTATTTAAAGCTATCATTAACCAGACTTCGGTTTTTCCGTCAGCCTCGGTCTCTTAAGTAATTTATAAGTTTATAATATAAATTGTTGGTAGCTAGCTAGTAGGTAAGGTATGAAGGTGCATTCCTTCCTATTTCCTACGTAAGTAGTTAAAAATTATGTCAACTCGTTACTATCTCAACTAGTCTTTGTCAATTCAATTCAATTCAATTAATTACTTCGGTTTTTCGCCATAAATGTAAGTACGTTAGTACAATTACCTAAATACCAATGTTGGTTGCCTGAAAACAGATTTCAATTATTGATGTCACATAGTTTCACATTCAATAAATTATCATCGTTGCGTGGTTATCCCATTAATTCAAATTATATTTGGTTATATTTTACTGATTTTCAACAAGGTCTGGCTCAGAAATGTAAACATAATAATAATAAAACAAAAACTTTAACCTGAGAAACTATTTATTTGATTATTATCGTCATATGCTTTGACTAAAAGTTTTCTTGTTCAAAGTTCTGGCCAATTTGAGCGTGTTTCGTTGGAATCGCGTTAAGTTTTCTCTACCTACAATGTTTTCCCCCACCGTTAGACGTGTTAACAGTTTAAACTGCCCCATTAAAGGGCTAAAACAAACTTCGCGACCGAAACCGCGCTAACTTTGCCCCAATTCCGACCACAGATAAAATAAAAACTTCCAACTTTGCCCAGATGACGAAATTACGCAGATTTACACCCCACAATATAAAACAAAAAAAATCACACCAAACGACATACTTACAAAGAAATATAACTGCAATAACATGCCGTAAGGTCGATCTTTGCCACGTAGAAATCTGAGTCCTCGCAGAACCAACCACGACGGAGCTTTTCCACCTTAGTATTTCAAACTTTTTGGGGCTCAGGTGAAATTGGTTAGGCATGACACGTCCAGTTTAAATTGACACGTAACCAGCGGTCCTGCCTCCGTAAGTCAGTGTGTTCATGTCGGACAGGAGTACTCACAGGGGTCACGGTAAAATGGATGATGTGGGACACAGCTTCACGTCACAAAATTGCACCCAAAGGACCTTTGTTGGTTTCTCTTTGAAATGTTTTAAAGGAATTTTATTCGTGTTTGGAATGAAAACTGTGTGGTTGAAGATACGTTTGTTTTGTTTAAGGAAATAAACTTGTGTTTGCGAGAATTCGTGGCCATTTTCTAGAGAATTTTCTTGAGTTTGCGCGTTTTCGCTAGATTAACAGATTTATTTTGACGTTTAGGTCTCGCAAATTTTATTTAGATCTTCCATTTATTTTCATTTTAGTTTAGGTCTCTGTAAAAAATATAGCACTTGGATAAAAACCAGTCCAGTCATAAATAATATCTAGTCTGGATAGTCTCGGTGAATCATTCCAGTTACACAATATTTTATTGAAACGTAGCAATGACCTATTATAACATAATAAAAAAATATTGATAGGCGTACTAGATAACTGATTCACTAAATACATTCCAATTACGTAGATTTATATTTAATTTTATTAATCTGATGCAACTACAATCTAATCAACAAATATGATCATATTATGTTCCATTCGAAATATAATATATTACTACTTATAATATTTGCCCCGAGGCGAGGATATTTTTGACCCTAGCCGGGAATCGAACCCGAAACCTGCGTCTGCTGAGCCCCTGAGGTCGACAATCGAAATAATTTTCACAATATAACGACCGAGTTACCCTCCACCATCAATCAATCATTATCAACCTGCCACACCACCCACATTTTCTAATGAAAACTAATGACATATTTAACCATCCAGTTCAGCATAATAACACAGCTTTGCCCAGTTGTTAGACCGTAAAAACGAAGAAACTACTGCATAAACCTCATGCAAATTCCATAGTAATTTTCTTGGCATGCTTCTTATAAGCTGTCATGTCACATCCACTAAGCTAGACACAGACTGAGCCCACGCCATGCAACGGACGTGATGAAATATAGGGTTCGTCGCATCGGATGGCGTATCGTGTAGGTACGATCACTTTTTCTATGTATACATTTATTGTATTAATGGAAATAAATTATTTTTGATTTTGATGCCCCACCTACCATAGGCTAGGTTTTTATACTAAGCGGTTAGAAAATTTTGGATCTACCTCTACCATCGGCCACCATTTTTTTTTCAATATTGCTGCGCAAATTTAACGGTATATACTATTTGGATATAAAACGCTCTGGCTAATAAAAAATGTCCTCTAGCATAATGTCCTAAAACGTCAGGTTTCTGAGATATTGACAGATGAAAAAAACAATTGCTCAAATGTTTTTTTTTTAATTTTCATATTATGTAATCTCAGAAACATTACGCCTTAGGAATTTATGTTATTATGCCTTTATTATTTGTAAAAGTGATCTCTATCGAAATATATTACGTTCATTGTGTGTATGATATTACTAAACAAGTTCATGAAATACAAAGCTGTGATAATGAAAAAAAGACAAAGTAGTGGCCAATGTTAGTCCACCAAAAATCTTCAAACTCATGTAAATCGCCGTGAGCAGTGGCTCAAACTATTTCGTATGAAGTTAGATTAAGTTTAATTTTATTATCTGGAATTATTACAATTATTATAGACTTTAGGTTATTGACTTTTTTATTATCAAACAATATGTATGCGTCCATATCTTAAAATGCGTCGCAGGTGTTGCGGGGCATGAGCTCTGTCTGTTTCCACCTTATTAACCCCTTGAGAACTCTGACATGTGTTGGGGTAGACAATTTTAGAAGTGAACAGTTACTTACTGTCAGCTGTCAGGTTGAAACTTTCCGATTGAGTGTTTAAAACAAAAGTTGTTAAGAAGTCTTATGAAAATTGGGCAATCCTAAATGTTTATAAGCTTTCGGCAAACAAACTTTATGCTCAACTTATTAATTTAAATACATTTAGAGATTACTACGGTAATTTTATATGGATTCTGCGTCACTATATTGGTATAAATTGTCGGCGGTCCATCGACTTTAATGTGTAGACTTTTGAAGATTCATTAAAATTCTGATCGAACAAACCCAAAAAAAAGTCCAACCGTCTCGATTTAGAACGAATATTTTCCAACGAAAAGATTTCTAATTGCAAGTCCAAAGACGAAAATTACCGGCGACAGACCGCCAGAGCTTCCTGCGAATTATATTCAAGAGAAACCCTCAAAAGATTCCGAAAGATCCTCAAAAGAATATATTTTGAATCGCAAGCCTAACAAACGGTATTCAATGTTACAAGAATACCGACTTAGATGTAAAATAAATTCTTCCGGAGTTTTCACATTTTTAACTGGAAATATCACAGAAGCTAAATATCAAAGGAATTAGAAACCCTTTCAACACCTTGAGATTGCAACAAGAGATTTGAAAGAAGCTTGCGTTTGACTAAAGAAAACATATTTTTGCTACATTACATTTCATTTTTGATAAACTGAGTTATCTTTACTACTTATATTTTTAGTTTTGTTCTTAATCCCGTGTACAAAAAATATCTAGAATTTTATTTAATAGTACAATTATTAGAAAACTATTGTAACGAATTCATTAGGGATGTAAGCGGGTTAACTACGGAAGATTTTTTTCTGAATATGTCATTCGGTAATGGATGAAACGTTGGTGTTCTTCCAATACAAATATGGCTCGTAGTTAACCCGTTTACTAAATAAGACAATTTTGTGAATTTTGTGAAACATTATTTGACTTTAGGTAGAAAATTAATACGATTTCTGGTTTTCCGAGCTTTCATCAGTACCTGTAAAACAAAAAAATTACCTCATAATTTTACACCAACAGTCAAGCATAACATGTGTTTTAAAACTGTCAACAAACTTTACAACTTTTCAGGTATTGTGAAGATTTAATTCTTAAAATGCCTTATGTGACATAAAATGTCTTTGATTCGAGAATCGACTAATTATACAAACTTTATGCTCATAAATTTAGATAGTTTCCGCAGATAGGTATAGTTAAAAATTTGTATAGGTACTACAAACTAAGTTGACGACTAATTAGTAATAACATAAACTTAATGAATAGAAAAATACATAAATACAAAAAGAATTGAGTTAAAAAGGTAACTTAATATTAGTGGTTATCGTTAAAGTAGTACATAGTTAGCTATACTTCAAACTAGGAGATTAAACGAGCAAGACGCTCTATAAACAAATGCATTCTGCCTATAATTGGTCTTAACTATAGGAACGTAAAGGGTGTTCGGATTTCTCAGTGATGTACAATGGTGTCTATTATAAGGACGGCAACATTTTTAGTGCTGTCATATTAGTTTGGTCTAGTTTTAGCGACCTCTGAATCGACCTCCCTCAACCTCAACAGCCTGTACCACTGCTGGATGCAGGCTTCCCCCTGATTCATCTTGTTGGTGTTTATCTAATGGGGATAATGCCCATAATCCCCACGCTGGGCATGGTTGGGAATCGCAGTTGAGTGGTAGAGTTTTTCTGCAGGGGGCGCTGCTGCCCGCCCCCGGTAGTTATTTATTTAATTTTATTATTCGCCTTATTCGCCTCCTACGACACCCACGGGAAGAGATGGGGTGGTGCAAATTCTAAGCCAGCACCACACAGCTACAGTTACATCACCCGCTACTAGGTGACACCAATATCATTTGTTTCTAGTAAATAAACGATATTGCACATCCAGTGGCGTAGCTAGGTGGACAAGGGCCCCGGTGCAGAGAATGAATCGGGCCCTCACCGTGGTCTTACTTATCCCTTTAGTAGGCTTCGTCGTCGGTTAGAAATAAATGAGCATAAATAAAGAACGACGCACATGACAATCAGTGTTGCCAAGACCCTTGAGTCGTAACGGTAAGTTACGTTTCGTTTACTGAAATGCTACATTGTTGCTGTAAAAGAGGCAATAATGTTTTTTTGAATTATGTGTTTTTGGGGTCAAACTCTAGTGACCTTGTAAGCTTAGCTAGCTACATAACTTATTCTATTAGTTAGAACCAAAACAGCCAGGATTCTGTAGTCAGTTGAAGAAAAACAAAGAACACACCTATCCTTATCAACCACAGCGAGCGGAGCGAGCCGCTTATTTTTTTGGAGAATTTTCTCTCGATTTTGGGGAAGGTATGTTTTTTTGGCAATTGTTTGCGGAGGTGGCCGAAATGATGTTATTGTGAGCCCAAGACCGACATGTATACCTAAAAATGCAATACGAAACACAACATGATGTTACCGGCGAGCGAAGCGAGCCGCGAAAATTTGGTCCTTTCGTTACATATTTTTCAGTTTTTTGGCATGACTGAATTTAGCGGTTCAGCTCTTGACGACTAGAACTACTAATATTCGATACGTATAGAACCCCAACATACCTACTTGTTCAACCAAGTATTCTTAGAAGGGCTCGGCTAATAAAGCGCAAGAACGCCTCAATGCAAAAAGCAAAATACAAATGCAAAAAACAATAAAGACTTTAATTTATCTTCGATTACATTTTGACATCTTTCTTTATTATGTAATAAATTGTTTGTTCCCAACATTGTTTCCGCTTTAAAGCATCGCTAAATTCCTTTTTTTGACCGACTTCAAAAAAGGAGGAGGTTCCGAATTCGACTGTATTTTTTGTTTGTTACCTCAGAACTTTTGACTGGATGGTCCGATTTTCATGATAATTTTTTATATGAAAACTGGTGCTTCCCATGAGGGTCCCAGTTTGTTCAGTTCTGACAATGGGAATTATAAAAAAAACTATAAAAATTTAAGTCCGTTTATAGTTTTTAAAAACAAAATTAATTATTCTTCCATAATTTTCAATTTTCAATAACAATGTCGCATACTTAGAGGTACTGAATTTTTTCTACATTGGGTGTCAATGTTTTATCGATAGCAGGAAGCTCAACAAACACAACAACAAAGCCGCTTGTTTGGTAATGATGCGTGCGGTGGAAAGTAAAGTTCGTTAGTAATCTTATCAATGTACCTAATCATCACAGAATAATTCTGCCTACAGAGTAATTCTGCGTTTCTTTGACCGGCGCAGCGCTAAAGGCCTAAAGGCGTTTGTAACGTCTTTGAGACTTAACGACAATATTATGCATGTGATTCCAAAATGGCTAAGAAAATATATACGTATACTCTATTGATATAGAAACATATCTACATATTTATTTTTGCATTTTGAGATGTTTTTATTGTAGAATTTAACCATTGAAAAATTGATATTTTAAATCTCAATCGCAAAATTTCCAAACGCTACCTACGCCATTGACTAGATCGGATGTGACATCACTCACTGTTCACATTTCTTCTTTTTTTATTCTGCTTGCTGCACCATGATTTTACACTATTCTGCCCACTTCACATTCCGTATTGTCGGTCGGTTATTTTCAGCTTTTTCGGAAAACCTCTTTCCTGAGATGATCAACTAACGAGGTCGTGACAAAAGGTTTTAATCGAGTGTGAACGTCGACGTCAAATAAACATGGTGCCAATATGGCAGCGTTTTTATCACCCGAAAATTATTGTAGTTTTGATTTGTTTTTTTGACCTTGCTAATGCGAAATTCAGTGAGCGTCTTATCATTTCTCGGTTAAATAATGACCTAAAGAATCGATTAAAACAAAAAAAAAAACGATGCATATACCCTATTGTTTATAAAGGAGTCTAAATCTTATGCGTAATAAATTAATACTTATTATGATAGAGCTACGTCTGTCAGCGTTTCAAAAGACATTTCGAATTTTAAAAGGGAATAAATATTTTCCTAAATTACCTCGTTCGAATAATTTGTTTTAGTCATTATTCGTTTATTTGGCATTTGCAAACTTACGTGTAGGTTAGAAACCTACACGTAAGTTTGCAAATACAAAAATAAACCTACATTGCTGACTAGCAATAAATAAACATCTTTAAAAAAAATCACCGGCTACAAAGGGCCCCCTGAGCTCCAGGGCCCCGGTGCACTGCACCGCCTTGCCCTATGATAGCTACGCCACTGTGCACATCGTTATGTTGCTACAATGCTACAAATGGCGACACGTTACCTTGAGGTCGTTCAAATGCCAACATGCATTCATTCCTGACAACGAGCGACTTTATTTCGTTTTGAATGTAAGTGGGTTAACTACGAACCTTTTTTCTATAGACTTTATTTCGATTTATGAAACTGTCAATTTCATTAAAAAAAATCCTCTCAGAAATAAAGCACGATTACGTGCTTTATTAATACTACTACAATCTTTGCATTTCTAAGTCTAAATATACGACTTAAGAGTAGATAGTTGTCATTTGTAAATGTAAGTAAATCTAATCTAACTGAATCTAAAATTAATTTATGTTCTTACATACTATTGTCGATGTGTAACTGGGTGACATCCAACCAAGCATTTACGAGGAGAGTCGGCTTTCTTGATAAGATTTCGTTTTACGTACAGTTTAAATTTACGAATAGGGAGCTCAGTTGCTTCAGATGGTTGTTATAGAATCGTACGCAATTGCCCACAAATGATTTCCCTACCTTTTGTTATCTATATGATGGGATGTGTAATTTTTGTTCTTATTTCTTGTATTTTTATTGTGAACATCACATCTTTTCATCAAGTTATCGCTGTTTTTGTATGATTTTTGAAGTCCATTTTTCCCCTTTAAGGAAAAATTTGGAACAACCTTATTCGAGCACTATCCCGTACGTTATTTACACAAAATCACAACTAACAACAAAACTGCTTACACCAATTAGGGTACGAAATTGAAACGTATGAGAAATAACATGAATCCATGCAAAATTACACCAGAGCAAAATCCACATACTAAACTAAACTCCTTTCATCTAACATTGACGGTGCAAAAATACCAATCGGAACAATTACCGAAATGCTGACGGTAACTTTGCCCAGATGGCAAAGTAACGTCGACGTAGTAAGTTCACTACGCGCGTAGTTTTGTGATTTCAGCGAAGTTTTGAAGGTATTTCATAGGGAAGTAGATATTGGAACGTTCCGATGGGAGAACTTCGGTTCGTTGGTTTAAAAGTAAATATGAGTTTAACTCAACATTGTTTTAAACTTACTGATATCTAGGTACCTTCTGAATTTAAATTAAACTAACTTCAAAAAAGAAGGAGGTTCTCAATTCTAATGTTTTATTATTAAGGTTTTTGTTCCCTCAGAACTTTTGACTGGGTGATCCGATTTAGACGATTATTTTTTGATTTGAAAGCTGGTGCTTCTTGTGTGGTAAAGTTCTGACATGTGAGAACCATAACATTGAAGTAAGTTTATAGTTTTATTAAAACAAACTCAATTATAATAATATCATAAAGTAAATTTCTTAAATGAATGAATAAATAAATAATACTGGCTTATCCACATTGCATTATCTAGAATGAATCTTGATTCATTCTAGATAATGCAATGTGCTTAACTTGTTAAGCAGGAATAGGAAGGCCTTGTAGGTAAAATCTGAAAACAAGTCAATATAAAATTTATTGCGCGTACTAAATAATATAATTAATAGTTTGACGAAATCATTGCGGATGTAAGCGGGTTGAGATGTCCTTCGTTATAGATTGCAGAAACGTTGTTATTCTTCCAACACGAATAAGGTTCGTAGTTAATTCCCTTACAGCAGTAATGAGTAATCAAAGTTATTATACGTTTGTCAGTTGATAAGTAGCAATAATTTCTACGAAGTCTTACGTCGCAAGATTTACATTGCCATGGGCAAAGTTGACCGACAAACTGTTGTTTTAGGGTTAGGAAGTAATGGCTTTGATCAAGCGAGGTTAGAAAAATACATTTATAAAGTAAAGGGGCGGTCTTTTGGTTACACTGCAAAGGAAGCAGGTTTTTAGCTGACAAAGGAATAACTGCCTATTGTAGTGATTAAACAAAGAATAAAAAAATATTGACTTTTTACAGACGATATCAGTGCGCAGCAGGCAAAGGTGTGTAACGCAGTAGGTTAATGGTTCGATTCCCGCCTCGGGACAAATGTTCGTGTGATCTGTAGATTTCGGGTATTCTAGTTGTTTTTTGTATAGTAAAAATACCGGCGCTAGGAAAAGTAACTACTCATAAAATACGAAAATCTATAAAAAGTCGTCGATAACCTGGTAATTAAATATAAATTTCCTAAAGTCGGCACTCTGCTATTACCTGTATTGTATTAAATACTGCAAAAGTTGGCATAGTGAGAAAGTCCTAAGCTCCGAAGCCCTAGATCAGTGGGCTGTCCATATCTCGCGAAGAACCGACAACCACTGGGGTTGTCGCGATTCTTCGCCAGATATGGCCAACACACTGCTACTTCAGCTTGCTAATTCTTTGAGCTATGTTCTCTGTCAGCTGTATTCGTTACGAATCCTATCCTTCAGAGACTCCGAGCATAGCTTGTTCCATAGCTCGCTGAGCGACTTTGAGCTGGTAGACCAGCTCTATCGTGAGTGTCCACGTCTGATTGAAAACTTTCGTTTTCAAGCATTGCGGTATGGATAACGAGAAGACTCGAAGTATGTAGTTTTCCAAACGCTGCCCAACCTCCAGTAGACTATGTTGTAATATTTATTTATTATTTTTGTTTTAAGATATTTTTTCTCTCCATCTACCTCCTTGCAACATAGACAGTTTTAACCCTTAAATGCCTCGACCTCAACGGCTTGAGATAAACAAAGTATAATCCTGCTACAGTTTGAGCAAGTCTTCATTTGAATTTACAGGACGAGGCGTTTTCTTTAGTTCTAGCTAAATTTAGCACCGTTCGTTATAATTTCGAGGATTTAGAAATTACTTTTGCTGTTGAAATAGTACCCATACTTTTGACACAACTAGCTAAAGAAGGTACAGTGTACTAATAGCATATAAATAAATAAAAAAATGATAACAGTACCTACTGCGTGTCAATGAGCGCTTTTCAATGCAATTTATTTTTCTGTAAAAAAAACACTTTTTTTTATTTTGACACTGCTGTCCACTGCTGGGCGCAGGCCTCCTCCTGATAAGTGTATTAATCGCGTTTATTTAATAAGGAGGGGGCAATTAATGCCCATAATCTCCAGCTGAGCATGCGATGGTAGAATTGTTCTGTAGAGGGCGCTGCTAAGCAATAATAATAATGTGTCATTCTTTTCTTAAGGGAAGTGATATAGCCATATTCTTAGCACTGCCACGTCGTAACTCGACGTCGTAAAAAGGTCTAGAATTAAGGAGCGGGCCTCGAGCGGGAGTTTTTAGTTCGATCCCGTTTTTACGACAAACCTGACGTTTTGTTCTGCAAGTTATTACGTCATATTGTTCAGCCGTTATAAAAACAATGTTTTTTCTATTTTTAGGACCGAGGAAAGCATTTTGGGTATATGAAAGAAAGAAAGCTTTGTTTCTTAAGATGTGTTTCTCATTCAGAAATTATAAAAGAAAAGTCAAAAATAGCGATGTACACTTAATTTTTTTTATTGATGATGGACAAGCGTTTGGCCATCAACTCACTTTAAGAAAGCGAAGATGTAGCCTAAGATGGAGCACTCTTTTCCAGAAGGAACTTATTGACGCTGGATTTGAAGACTCCAAGATTGTACTCTAATGGGAAACAGGCGCAGAAAGCTCATTCTACTCTTTGGCTGTGGATATAATGAAAGTAGAATAGTTTTTTTTCATATTATAGCATCATCAAGACAGATAGCTTGAGTGACGTTTATGCCACAGAAAACGGTTACTCAATCACTGATCGATGACTGAGCAAGCTTATAATACGGGCTCTAGAGAGAGCAAAGCTTGTTGTAAGGCGGTTCGATGACTGATTGCCAAGAACAACTTTTGCAATTTTTATTATAAAAACTATCGTAGTTTGACGAATGTATTATGGATGTAAGCGAACCCGCTTGCTTAGCTAACCAGCTACGAACCTTATTTTTGTTGGTAGAACACCAACGTTTTATCCCGAACGAGGGACATCTTCAGGGCGAGTGCGGTTCTAGACGCGCGCGCACCGCATCCCTTCGAGCACTGAATTTTTCCAACACGAATAAGGTTCGAAGTTATCCCGCTTACATCCCTAATTAACTTTTGTAAACCTTAAAAACCAAAGTTTTTACAGTACCATACAAAATCCTTTATTGTACCTACTCAAACAAAAATACCTACAATACAACACGACATTACATATATGAAAGACACAAGTGCAATAGGGGCCTTATTGCTGAGAAGCGATCTCTATTTACGTACTTAATTTTAGATAGAATAGAACACACATCCAAACTTGAAAAAAATATTTGCAAATCATGTCACAAATCTCAGAATCGAACCTGCAGTCTACGTCTGACGGTCCTTCGCCACGGCGCCACAGAAGTTGTCAAATACACGGAATTTTATTTTCTACAAGCTCGTGCTAAAAGGAAAATGTCGAGAGAAATTCCGCGGCTTTGCTATTTGTTAGAGCGGGACGTGCCAAGGTTATTGTTTTGTCCTGTTCTCTCTTCTGAATACTACAACCAAGAAGAAGGATATAGTAGATCGGTACGAATCATAAGGTCTTGTTTACGGAGAGGCGGGGCGTTCAGCGGCGCGTGCAGTGGCGTGGCCCGCACTAAATTCAAAAACATATGGCGTTGGTAGACTGTGTTTATTACACACTGTGTGTCAACCATGAGTTTTCACAATCTACACTCGCTAGCAACTGTAGTTAAAAAATGTATGGAAAAAAGCGCCTCTAGTGGATAGTTGGGTACTAAACTGCGCAGTATTATACGCATCAGTGTTTTTTCCAAAACTTGCTTTTGAAAACTCTCAAAAAACAGCTTCTGGTTGAAAACGTTATCTCTATCAACGTCTAACATTGCTTGTTAAAAATTGTTAGATATAACATGTTGTAGGGCACCCTATACTAATTTCAGCTGGAAAAGTCCAAAACATTAAATAGAGCCTTATAAACCCGGTTTTCACAACTCTGCATAATTTTCGGTGATTTTAGTTCCGGTTTTATTTTAAATAGTTTTAAACAAACTAATTAAAACTTTCTGGTATGGTTCTTAAATCTGAATGGGTTAAGGAGAGTGTCTACTAAAGTAGAAAGTTACACAAAAATGTGTGAATGCATCACATTATTTTGTAGGAAATAATTTGATGGATTCACACAATTTTGTGTAACTTCCTAGTTCTTTGTTCGAAAATAAAAAGCTGGGTATAGTTTATGATGTCACATGTTTAATTTAATTTTTTTTTATCGGTCCAGGTAGTTTCGGAGTCTCTTCAATACAAACAAACAATTTTTTTTAATGTTGGTATAGACTAGTTGCTGCGCACAACTTCGCCCCCGTTATGTCGATGAAAGCGTTTAAAACTTATTTATATAAAAGAATATGGAATAAAAATCATTTTCCACCCTCCATAATTATCAACGTTTTTATCCAAGTTGCTGACTTGGCAGAATATGGGTGTGTTCTACACATTGTGTTCTACACATGGATGTATTCTACACACGTTGTTCTACACTTCCCGCTTTAGCAGACGGTGTTCCCTAAATTTCTTATTTAGTGCTAAAGTTTGAATCAAAGTTCCTAGATGAAGTCCGCATTTGGAGAATTTCTGAAGCTTTATTATTATTTTATGTGGTTTTTCCACATTTAACATCGTATAGTAAACTCTAAATTATTTGTGAGATTTTCTTTAATTTACAGTAAAAAATTTAAGACTTAGGTATCAGCTTAGCTAGGCACACAGTTAATATCATTATGTTTAACTAACTGCGCCCCGCGGCTTCGCACCTGTTGTTTCTATAGAAACGTTTAAAGGTGATTTTAGCCCATGGGAACTAATCATTATTCCATTATTAGAATTACCTGTATGCAAAATTTCAGCCAGATCGGTTCAGTAGTTTTGGCGTGAAAAGGTAACAAGCATCCATCCATCCATACAAACTTTCGCATTTATAATATTAGTGTGATTAGGAAGGAGTTTCTGTCCGCAGCGTATTATTAAAAATGGGTATTGTAAGAAGTGGTCATTTGCAGAAATGGTATTTTTTTATGGTATGATTAATATTATTTGTAATTTTTATTATGGTCCTAACCCGCTGAAATAAACCTCAAATAATCTTTTACAAAAATTACTTTAGCTTGCCTATATGATAATCTACTTCCTTTTCTAAAAGAGAGAGAAGTAAATACTTCAGATTTATAAAAATGTTTGACGCTATGGAATACATACTTGTGTAAATTAATAATACTTTGAAAAAAAAAATATAGTTATGTATAGTATTAAAAAGGTATAGTATTAAAGATAACATCCGTTAATTTTACCTAAAGACAAACAAACAAAGCAAATGGTACATACATACATAAAATAATTCAAACTAATGAAATGTAACAATTCACTTTAAATTGCGCCGTGTGGTGCCGGCGTCATAGAATTTGCACCACCCCAATTCTTCCCGTGGGTGTCGTAAGAGGCGACTAAGGGATATCTTCTGGGGGGCGGGCAGCAGCGCCCCCTGCAGAACAAATCTTCCACCAAACACGCATGCCCAGCGTGGGGATTATGGGCATTACCCCCCCATGAGTTAAACACCAAAAAGGCGTTTATCAGGGGGAGGCCTGCGTCCAGCAGTGGACCGATACAGGCTGTGGATATGGATTTGGACTTTAAATTGGGTAAAAAAGGACCTATAACCCATAACTCATTTTTCAGTATCAGGCATTTGCCTCTACTGCGCTGGTTATTAGTAGGTATTTATCCCGAAAAACTTTAAAACTAAGGGATTCAATAAAGTTTTTTTAAAACAATCAACATGGAGTTTTGGTAAACTCACTTTTACGTTGCGTCGGCACCATTAGTGCCATTGCCTAACACTACATCAATATAATTCAATCATTCACTCCCAGTAAGTTCGTTCATTCATTTTGACAGCTCGATTTCGTTCATTCAATGTGACATCCTCGAGGGAACTGAATACATTTGGAGCTATTTGGGGTATTACCATTACTTGATGAGCTACTTTTTGCGATTACAATTTGTAAATAATGTTTTGAAATGCAATATAGTAATGTCTAATATATTTTTTTTTATTGAAAAATCTAAAATTTGCTTCCGGGTTTGTTTTTCGTCTTATAAGTAGCCTATTTCATTATTTTAAATGAGTATTATAAACGCCTTTTTGGTGTTTAACTCATGGGGGGGTAATGCCCATAATCCCCACGCTGGGCATGCGTGTTTGGTGGAAGATTTGTTCTGCAGGGGGCGGGCAGCAGCGCCCCCTGCAGAACAAATCTTCCACCAAACACGCATGCCCAGCGTGGGGATTATGGGCATTACCCCCCCATGAGTTAAACACCAAAAAGGCGTTTATCAGGGGGAGGCCTGCGTCCAGCAGTGGACCGATACAGGCTGTGGATATGGATTTGGACTTTAAATTGGGTAAAAAAGGACCTATAACCCATAACTCATTTTTCAGTATCAGGCATTTGCCTCTACTGCGCTGGTTATTAGTAGGTATTTATCCCGAAAAACTTTAAAACTAAGGGATTCAATAAAGTTTTTTTAAAACAATCAACATGGAGTTTTGGTAAACTCACTTTTACGTTGCGTCGGCACCATTAGTGCCATTGCCTAACACTACATCAATATAATTCAATCATTCACTCCCAGTAAGTTCGTTCATTCATTTTGACAGCTCGATTTCGTTCATTCAATGTGACATCCTCGAGGGAACTGAATACATTTGGAGCTATTTGGGGTATTACCATTACTTGATGAGCTACTTTTTGCGATTACAATTTGTAAATAATGTTTTGAAATGCAATATAGTAATGTCTAATATATTTTTTTTTATTGAAAAATCTAAAATTTGCTTCCGGGTTTGTTTTTCGTCTTATAAGTAGCCTATTTCATTATTTTAAATGAGTATTATCCTGATCCTCCATTAAGTCATAGTTTGTCGATGTGGCTGCTATTTTAAATTATAACCTCAACCTCAACAGCCTGTATTGGTCCACTGCTGGACGCAGGCCTCCCCCTGATAAGCACCTTCTTGGCGTTTATCTAATGGGGGTAATGCCCATACTCGTATTTCCCACGCTAAGTTGGGGATCGCAGTTCGGTAGTAGAATTGTTCTGTAGGGAGCGCTGCTGCCCGCCCCCGGTGGATACCCCTTAGTCGCCTTTTACGACATCCACGGGAAGAGATGGGGTGGTGCAAATTCAAAACCAGCAACACACGGCTAAATTATAAGAGTGGGAAGATAGTGCCAAATTTTATTTTGATTTGCTCAGCCATTTCGTCGTTAAACAGACGAATATTGACGAATATAATTAAAATATTTTAAATAATTATAATCACTATCGTTTGGGATGTTGTAAAATCAAATGATTCTTACCCAATTATTATCATCCAAATACCTATGTTTCTACATCCACATCCACAGCCTGTATCGGTCCACTGCTGGACGCAAGCCTCCCCCTGATAAACGCCTTATTGGCGTTTAACTCATGGGGGTAATGCCCATAAAACCCACGCTGGACATGCGGGTTGGGGGTCGAATACCTATGTTTAAAGATTTAAAATTATGGTAGCTTTGGCGCACGGCTTTGCTCGTATTTTTCAATAGTCTATTAACTATGTAAGACAATTTGACATAGATAGAAAATTGTTTATTGCACACTTAAAAATAAATTACAAACAAACTAAAATTTACAAAATATGTGATAATTGATTAAGAGCAATCTCTACCAGACAACCGTGGATGGATAGGATCGTTGGATTGAACAAGGGGATCAAATAAAAATTAAATTCACATTTCAAAAAATTTCGCCTTTATAGTTAACTAGCAGCGCCTCGCGGTTTCACCCGCGTAGTTCCCGTTCCCGTGGTTCCCGGGATAAAGTATGCCACTCCCTGAAAAGTAAGCTTTTTAATGATGAAATATTTTTTGAAATCGACCCACTAGTTTCGGAGCCTATTAATACAAAAAAACAATCAAATCTGTCCTCTTTGTAGTGTTATTAGTAAATCCATTAGTATTAGTATAGAAGAGGGATTCAGAAACCCACGTACCTAAGTACATTTTTTTTCCTTGCTCTAAAATATATTCCTACTTATGTTCTGTCTATAAAATAAATATATTTTATTCTTATTCTTAATACGTAAACAAACACACATGAAATTTAAAACATAACGCTCCTTTTCTGGACAGTCGTGTTAAAACTCTGTTTCAGTATGCCCTGAAACTGTCGTGAAGAGACAGGGCGCCGCCCTTAATAAGACGAGTTAATTGAAATTGGCAGGGTGGATAAAGAATAATATTTTAAGGGTTGCGGAAGTAGCCTGATTTTATTACTACTTAGTCAAATTACGAGTGGTACTTCTGTTTGCCATTCTCGGATTTATTTTCAAGAGGGGGTTGATTGGCGTAAAGTGTCTTGTTTGTCCCCTGTTTAGGTTCTAATTAATAAATTGAAAAGTCTTATCTATCGCTCCTTTACCCGACTGAGGAACAAGGCAAATTAATGGAGGACCGAGGGGGATTAAACATAGAGAGACCTTTGCCCAGCTGTGGGTCCACAAGGGCTGGTGATGATGATGATGATAAAATGGTGAGGAAGGTTCTGTTTTTTTCTCACTTTAGCCACTATACAACAATTAAATGAATGTTTGCAAAGCCGTTTAATAGTCAATCGATTTTGATATATCATTGTCAAAATCTTCATGGAATTTTGACATACTAAGGTTAGGTGACCTAGCTTTCAAAAACTTTTTAAAACAGGCACAGAAATATCGTGTTTATTAAAATGCCTTCATTTTAATTTTTTAATACTATTTTTTTTTTATTCGGTTCGGAAAATTGTTGTACATCGAATTAGAGCACCTTTATAATTTACAAAAATAATTCAAAACTAAAGAATCGATTGCGTTCTTGGGGCATTTAAATAAGCCTTTTGGTTTCGTCTAATTGGTACCAGATTAAAGATCCTACGACTGTATAAATAAACTCAGTCTAAGCAGCAAGACGCACGTTTTACTGCCTACGTTTATAAATAACAGAGAGCTGGTCCAATTTGGCCAATATTCCGGTTCATTTGAATTCATATCATGTTTCTACTACTCTTCATAAAATCAGCCGACCGGCCCAAACAAAATAAACCCCAATTACCTAAAAATAAAGTCTAGAATTGTTTGGCAAAACAGTTGTAAAATTCAACCCAAAACGACTGACCCAATTTCTTAAATTGCACTTAAAAGGGTTAATTGTTCCAAAAATGTTGCCAAATGGACACATTAAAGGGAAAAATAAGATTACAGGCATTATTGGAGTTTAGCTACTGCTTGCGATGTCTATTGCGAAATAAGCAATTATAGCCATTTTGTGGCGTAAACAAAATAGCGGCTGTCTTTTAGTAAATTAAGTTACGAATTAGGTTCCCTAAATTTGACACAATGTTTAGTCAAGCAGGAATAGGATAAAATTACAATAAGCTCGGTTACCCGTAAAGCGAACGGATATTATGATAATAACGAAACGATTCAAATGCGATTGAATTATATGAAAGAAAACGGTTATTTTAAACCATTTCGCTTCCACATCTGTGTAGCTGGAACTTCTGTCTTTCTATAGTAATTCAAAAGATACCATTATTTTTGGGTCTAACTAGCATAGAAAATTTAGAAATCCTAAAATTTAGTTTAGGAATTCGTTTAGAACAACAGAATCGACACCACTGTTAAATACTCGTTCATGTCAAATCGACACATAAAAAACATGATGTCTTCACGTTGTTTTTTTTTAATTATTTGACTAATCTCAAATTTCATTTTATCAATAGTTTAAAAATAATTTTGGAAGGAATCAAATATTTTTAGTTTTGGATAATGAAGAAGATTTTGGGTACCTAATTTGATTAAAAATACTAAGTGTATTTCATGAATGTTGTGCTTTTATTTTTAAATAAATAGAATGTTAACAAAATTCTTCGTCTATTTGGTTCTTCTATTTCCATGCAGTAGAAAATAAAAATATCTCGTGAAATATTCCAAGTAGTTTTAATTAAACACTTTTTATATCTATACTAATAATTATAAAGAGGAAAGAATGGTTTGTTTGTTTGTTTGGATTGAATAGGCTCCGAAACTACAGGACTGATTTAAAAAAATCTTTCACCATTAGAAATCTTACTTTTCAAGGACTGACATGCTATATTTTATCTCGAAATTCCCACGGGAACGGGAACTACGCGGGTGAAACTGCGAGCCACTACTTTTAAAAACAATACGTCCACTGCTGAACACGTTTTGACCGTATTAGTATAGTAATCATACATTGCGAATCAAATTCGATTAGGGGAGAGCTGGAATCATTATTTTTGCAATTCCAATTTTCCCTTTAGATCATAAGGTGTAAAGGAAAAATAGGAATTGCAAAAATAATATAATAAAAAATATATTAACTATATAAATTGAAAATATAATATTAAGAACCAAATTAGACAAAATAAGATGAGAAGAATAAGTATCTTAGAATCTTAATAATTGCATAAAGAATAGAATAAAATAGAAATTGTACCACACCACGGCCTATAACATCACCTTACCTCACTTCCTCAACAGCCTGTATCGGTCCACTGCTGGACGCAGGCCTCCCCCTGATAAACGCCTTATTGGCTGTTATCTCATGGGGAGTTATGCCCCTTAGTAAACAACGGCCTTTTTGGAGGGTCACTGGCCATTTGAATTTATAGTTTCTTTTTAAATGTCATTTGTGTATATACCCTGTCAACAGTGGTGTCTATTCAGAGGTAGCCAAAACTAGACGAAACTTATTTGACAAGACTAAAAATGATGCCATCCTTATTGTTTCGATCGTTATGACAGGGACAGCGACTGTTTTAGTACTGTCAAATTAGTTTAGTTTAGTTTTGGCGACATCTTAATAGACACCTGTGTCAACTAAGTTTTCAATACAAATCTGCACATTATTTTACAAACTACGAGTTTGTCTTATATTTAGGGTGTACTTATCCATAATTCCCACGCTGGGCATGCGGGTTTGGGATCGCAGTTTAGCAGTACAATTGTTCTGCAGGAGGCGCTGCTGCCCGCTCCCGGTGGATATCCCTTAGTCGACTCTTACGACACTCGAGGAAAGAGTTGAGTTGGTGTGAGTTCTACGCATAATGGGATAAAATTTTATTTAATAATAATAATAATTGCTGGACGATTCACACAGCATTATCAAAATGATATGGAATATCGGTTATCATTTTTGGCTATCCGATAATCAGTTATATAACAAATAATGATAGATAATTGGTAATAATCATAAACCACAGTATCAGTCTGTTGATTGGTCGAGCTAATTATGTGTTTATTTGAGTTTTAACTCTGATACTATCATTATTTGTTCAGTATTTTAATACCTTGATACAATTATGGCTTTTAGCGATAATATTTAATTTAAGTGTAGGTATTTGATCTCCACCTATCTCACTCTACCCGTGGGTGTCGTAAGAGGCGACTAAGGGATATCCACCAGCAGGCTGGCAGCAGCACCCCATGCAGAACAACTAGCTGCACCACGCGGCTTCGCACGCTTTAATTCTATGGAAACGTTAATAGGTGATTTATATCCCATGGGAACTAATTTATGGGATAAAAAGTAGTCTATGTTTTATAATTACAAAACATGCAAAATTTCTGCTCGATCCGTTTAGTAGTTATGGCGTGAAGAGGTAACAAACATCCATAAATACAATTACGTCCAGCAGTGGACCAATAGGCTGTTGAGGTTGAGATTGAGGAACATTATCTAGTTTGACATAGCAGAAAGCATTGTATTATAATTGTTAACTTAAAGTTCACGAAATGAAATAAAATTAAATGAAAATATTTATTAAAAAAAAAAATACACAATATGGTTAGCTCAATGTTAAGCTAAAGTATGTTGTTATTAGTTTCTCGTCAAGTGGGTCTATATCTATGCGTAAATTACATAGATTGGTTTGATTCAAGCATGTACAAATCAGAAAGGTCCGTCTTTGAGGAGTAGCACGCTTTTCTCGTCTCCAAATTGTACCTATAGGTAGACATGCTGACGAATTTTCGCTTTCTTCGACAAAAATACCGAAGAAAATCCGTGAAGAAAAATTTTCCTAGTCAGTTAATTTAGTTTCTGACCTTTAGCATCAAATAAGCAAACTCCCAAGCCCCAGAAAAAAGTCTGACAACAAACAAAATCTAATTTGAAACAGACTGACGTCCGGAAAATTACGGAAACTCACTGAGATGTCTAATCAGCCTAATCCAATTACCCTCTTGTTCAATAAAACTTGAAAAACGTCTCTAGGGATGTCCCTAATCTTAAACCTAAAACAAAAAAAAAACTATAATAAATTATCCGCTGTCACTGTCCCCACCCTATTTTATATTCCGTTCGAAAATCAACTCTATTCTGCGAGCGATAACGTTAACGTTTCTTAGGTTTAAATTTATATTTGTGGATTGGTACAAGCTGAAGTAAACTTTATTTCAAAGTCATGAAGCTTCAAACTAATTTGCAAGCGTTAATCAATACAGGATTGCAAGGATTCTGAGTTTTTGGGTTCCGTGCCCAAAGGGTGATAACGAGACTTTATTACTAAGCCTCCAGTGTCCGTCCTTTCGTCTGTGTCTCAGCGGGCAATATCTCTGAAATACCTCACGTGCCGTGGTAGACGTGTGAAATTCGTGCAGAAATTGATTTTCACAACACATTAGGAGAAAATAACGCAAATTCCCATATATGCAACTTAGTTGAGCAAATTGAGCAATGGGCAGAAATTCCTTAACTCAACGCAAATTGCTCAACTCAGAAAATCAACAAGAGTATAATAATAAAAAAATTATTTAAAATATCGTATAATGTCCTCGTATGAAAAAGAATGACTAAGGCTAATGCCAAAGTTTACATAAAATTACAAGCCTTACAAGGCTCATCATCATCATCATCATCATCATGATGATTAAGGCTAGATAAATGATGATGAAGGCTTATGACTTTTTGTCTTTTTTGCGGGATCCTAAATATTACCCACACAATATCGTACGATGGTACAGAACCCTTGCTGTGCAAGCCCGATTCTTCCTTAACCGGTTCTATTCCTTCAAGCGATTGTCGTTCGATTCCCAATCTTATCTCTATGACTGAGAGTCCATTTCAGGTTTGATGTTGAGACGTCATTTATCACAAGGGAGGGTGAAGGTTATTCTGTTGAAGGATTTTCTGTTTTTATCCGACTGCGAGCTAAGGAGGGCGCAAATCCTGGATTAACTATATCTTTTGCGTTCATTTGTCATTTTTAGGTGTCAGGTTGAATGGCAAGGGTAATTTACCTAAACTCATATAATATACTAATACATCTAGTTTTCTGGAAAACGTCTTCCAGAAATCTAGATACTTATAGGTATTAAGTATATATATATACCAATGCTGTATCCATCGGGCATTAAGAATGTTACTAAATATACCACTCAACACATAATTCAACATACTGCTATTAGCTTTATGAAATTCATGAAATCGAACCAAATTAAATCTACAATCAAACAATAAAATTCACCTATCCGCAAAACCACTCATTACGAGCAAATTATGTTGAATCAATAAACAAAATGATGTTTATTTACTTGTAATAAAGTCGATCAGAAATAGTGATGTGCCGCAATTATCGATTATGATCCGTAATCAGATTAATCTGGATAATTCCGGATAAATCGCTGTATAATTCCGGATAAATTGCTGTGACCACTAAAAGTCAGCATGTCATATTAATTGACTTTGGTAAGAGGCATTGTGAAATGAGAAACCTCAACCTCAACAGCCTGTATTGGTCCACTGCTGGACGCAGGCGTCCCCCTGATAAGCGCCTTAATGGCGTTTATCTCAAAGAGGGTAATGCTCATAATCCCCACGCTGGGTATGCGGGTTGGGGACCGCAGTTCGGTACTAGACTTGTTCTGCAGGGGGCACTGCTGCCCATCCCACGGTGGATATCCCTTAGTCGCCTCTTACGACACCCGCGGAAGAGTTGGGGTGGTTCAAATTCTAAGTCAGCACCACACAGCTAATAAAAGATAGAAGTAGAAAAGAAAATCTAAAATAATAAATTTTCTGAAACAAAAAAAAACACAATCATAAAAGAAACAAATAAAAACTAGTGTTTACAATAGGCCTGACGACTCAACAAGACACGTATCAGGGGGTAGCCTGCGTCCAGCAGTGGACCAATAAAAGCTGGCAAGGTTGAGGTTTGATCTTTTTGATCTTAGGTAGAGAAGTTGAAGAGAATCGTCTAGCTAGCTGTAACTGTGAAATAATTTGAAAACTGTCGAGTTTAAAACTCCTCTAACATCACTTTTCTAACAAAATGCACGTTTGCTATAGTTTAGGTTTAATTTTAACTTATACAAATATAAGACATTTACATTTTATATAAACATTTTTGTAGAATAGTAATCTGTTTGGTAAATTCAATTGTGTCAAAGTGACCATTTATCAATTAGATCACAAAAATATAAATTGTGTTTGACAAACCCTTGAAATTTGTTATTAATTGTCGTTTGGATTTTCCCCTCCTTATATCTTGGCATAAGAAAATTCAACCGTATTTCAATAAAGTAAGGGTATATTTTTGCCAGGAATAGGATATATTTCCGAATAGTTCGTAGAAATAGGTAAAATTGAATTTTGAGTCAATTATCGAGGCGTTTAATAACATTTTCTATTACGAAAGTCACGCGAATTTAAGTCAAAAATTGCCTTTCTATTTTCAACTTTAATGTCTTGAAATTAGGTTTGTTTTTTCTGTACAACCCTTTTAGGGTTCCGTATTTAATTGTTTTTTTGCGTGTTTACCGCGATTCCGTTTCCTTTGAGTGCTAATGATTTATTTCAAAGCTGATATAAGCCTTATAACTAGAGAAATAAATTACAAATTACTTTGATTTTATGGACGTGTATTGATAAATTGTGGCGAATAGCTATCGTTTTTGGGTTTCCTTTAAAAAACTCGATACCAAGGAACCATAAAATTGCTCACAAACTTGAGCTTGTCGGATATTTATGGTTTCTTTCTAAATACTACCTACTTATAATGTAGCAGTAAGTTTGGCAATGTATTTATGTAATTGGTTTGCCTATAGATTATAATGTATTCTATGGTATATTATATTATATTGTACCTAAGCTACTTCTGTGTGGTGCTTAGAATTTGCACCACCCCTATTCTTCCCGTGGGTATCGTAAGATGTGACTAAGGGATATCTACCGGGGGGCGGGCAGCAACGCCCACTGCAGAACAAATCTTCCACCGAACTTCGATCTCCAATCAAGCATGCCCAGCGTAGGGATTAGGTAAGGGCATTACATGAGTAAATAAATGGCTTGTGCACAAGTTGCTTACTCCAAATGCAGACAATACAAAGTATATAGATTTTCGATAGGTACGTAAACGGCTGTTAAAGTACATGCCCTACACTAAATAATACACATTAAATAAAATACATTGGCATTATACTACATTAATCACTCTCATTAAAATCTCATATAAAAGTAAAGTTATTCACAACAGGATAGGTATTTACCATGATTTGAGCTTTCCGATATTTCGGCACAGTTTTTCATCTGCTACGAATGTTACCACTACCACCGGTTTCATTATCGATCGCAACTCGATCACGATACACAACACTCACGGTATCAGAACGCGGCACGGTCCGTTCATCACTTCTTCTTTTTTCACAACAGGGTTCTGGATTGTTGGAAACCTTCTTCTCGGTCGAAGTTCCTGCGTTTGGTAATCTCAATGGCCATTGGCTCATTTAGAAGCTTTAGTAAGTAAAGTCCATAGGGTTATTTTTGTCTTCATAATCTACGTCATATTGCGGATCAAAAATTTAATAATATACAAGTTTACCGGGCCCTATACGAATACGTTTTGTACTATGTACATCATGGGGCGGAGTGGGTAAAACATTATTACTAACTGTCGAACGAGCACAAAGAGCGGTACATAAAGTATCAACTTCACGTTCACAAAACTGCTCTTTAAATCATAATGGAGACTTACACATAACGCCTGAACCACCAACAAAGATAATTCATCAAAAAACTCTTTACGTTTTATTGTAAGAAATATTTTTGTAATAAAAGTGAACGGTTTTAGTTCCTTTTCCAGCATTTTTCCTTCCCGAATTTTGCTGATAATTTCTTGCACATAAAAATATACTTTTGATCATTTTCTTAATCGACAATTTGTTAATATTTTTTTATTTTTGTTACAGGTAAATCAACGAAAATCCTAGCGTGATACCGCGGTGCAAGGGAGTAGTTTACTAGCATATCTTATCCAAAGTTATGTCTTTTAACCGTAGAATCCATTCTACAAGAGGATTTACATTCTATATGTTACAAGAGGGTGACGACTTACACAATTTTTTCCCAACCGTCACCCAACGGGAACAACCATCCCCCTACGTTACAACTGTCCTCTCACAGTGACGGTAGCCCTACTGACCATCTCCTAAGTACAGAAAGGGTACTTAGACCAATTAGAACTAGACTACAAAACTGCATTGAAACACATCGAGAGTAATAAAATTAACCATTACTTTTTTGGCCGGGTGATTCCAACGCGGCGCCAAAAGACCTTATTTATGGGGTTTTGTTTTGCATAATTAGTTTTAAAGTTATAGTGAGGTTAAATTACCCTCTTACGTCTTTTAGCCTAGTTTGTAGATTTACTGTTACATTTTTAAGCATTGTGAAAGTAAAACAAATACACGACGCTGTTATAGGCCTCCTGCTTAAAAGCTCAGAGAGCTTTGGATAAATCTATACTCCGAGTTTCTTTAAGATCCGGAAAACGGAAATTCGGAGAACCAAAGTAACCGTATGTCGGTCACTTTGAGTCTCCGAATTTCCGTCAGGCGTTTCAAAGACCCGGAATTCGGAAATTCGGAGAACCAAAGTCCGACGTAGCTCTCAGAGTCAGCAGGCTGAAGTGGCGATGGGCAGGCCATATATGTAGCTCGTAGAACCGATAACCGTTGGACAGTAAATGTTCTCGAGGGGCGACCGCGATGCAATGCGACACGGATCGTGGGAAGACCTCCAACTCGTGGAGCGACGACATTGTAGCGGTCGCAGGGAGTCGGTGCGGTGGATGGCGGCGGCTCAGGACTGGTATTCGTAACGTCCTCGTCAGAATTGTTGGCCAAAAAGCGCAACTTCGTATCTCTGCCTAAACTTTAAAAAATGAAACGAATACAGAGGCATTAATAAATAACTTATAATAAATACCACAAACTGTACGATCGATTTTTAAAACTTCCTGAGTTTAAAGTAATAAGATAAAATAGGTGGGGTGCCACTTTCACTGGTGTATGCGCCTTAAATAAATAAATTTAGCGATACTGAAAACTTTTTTGTGACTCGGGCGTACTTAAGCATAGAATTAGTTAGTCAAATCCTAAAACAAAATCAGTTACCACTCAGAATTATGTTCTGGTAGATCACGCCTTTACAAATAGTAGTAGGTACTCATTTATTTATAAAAGGAAAACCAGCAACACAAACAAAACCTTCTTCTTCTTCTTCCGGTCCTTATCCACTCAACAGCGACGTCGAATTTATCAAAATGGCGTTAACAGTGCGGCCCTATATGGGCTTCCCGCACTGTTGGGGTTTTGCAAGATTTTCAAAAACTAAAACTGCGTTTTTTGGTGTTTTAGTCCAGTTTATCTATCTAATTTATGTACAAACTGATTAAGAAATGTTTTTATTAACATTTCATGTACTTTAAATGATACATACAAGAGAAAATAGGTATGGTATTGTAACTGTAACTTCAACCACCTAATTCTTGGACTTACTTTTTGATAGTTCTCTAAAATAAAACTACCTCTCCCATATAAACTAAGTTTTTTTATAAGCTTACATTCCCATAATAATAATAAAACAATAAAACAACAGGGTCATCATACATTTTATTTACAAAATTACACTTTTAAACTCTGAACACTATTTGGGCACACTCACCCACGCTAGGTGTGTTCGGCACAACATGTCAGTTTCCTCCACTCTGCTCTATCAGCCGTACTTTATTACAAATTATTAATAATATCGGTAGGTATTCCCATCATTTTCCAAAGAAAAAACTTGAACAAACATCAAAACTTCGGCATCTATAATCCTCATCATAAATCACGTATCGCCATTCATCTTGTATTGTCCGAGATCTTCCGGTTAGAAGGATAACGGCCAAGTCCGTGTTTATCCGTCTGACAGAAGGAGGTTTGATGTATTCTTCCAATGTTGTAACCTCTTTGGAGAGCCAGCATATCTGTTGGCTCTCTAAAGAGGTTACACACCGCTGGTTGATTCAGGAAAATGAGTGCTTTTCAATGCAATCTTTAAAAAACAAACACGCTATATATTTTGACACTAGATGGCACTGCACAAAAGTCAAAGTTTAATGTCAATTGTTATAAAATAAACAACGAAATAAATTTTCTGTGTCCACCAATTTTCGACACTTGAATTTTATACAGCGCCATCTATCTTAGTATAATTATGGCAACCACTTTTTAGAGACATTGAAAATACCTCGTCAAGTTTGCAGATAGGCGCTAAAATAATATTTTCTTGATATTATATATTCAATCAAGAATCTTTGAATCTATCCAAGTATTCAAACAGCTTTTATTGACGGTCGAATAGACAGAGGCTCTCAAACTTTAAAATAATAAGGTCAAGCGAAGTTTCAGAATTAGCTGGCTTAAAGTTCAAAGAATTTATAGTTTTGAAACACGATTCAAGAATAGATTTAATGTTTTCTAGTATTAGCGAACTTAAAGAGAGTATACTTTTGAGAGGCCGTAGCGGTCGCGACGTAAGAATCGAACCCCCAAGTTGGCACGGGGCTGTCGTAGAGCAGACTATGGGAACCCGAAACTGCCCGGAAATGCTGCTGCTTCCTTCTGTGTACTTTTAAGACATCCAATTCGATCACTAAGCCGGAAAATTTCACCACATGTATCACCACTTGGTAAGTGGTGATAGATGTGGTGAAATTTTGCACAGTTGTCGTTCTTGACGTGGAATAACAAATCAGAGTCAGAGTCAGAGTCAAATCGTTTATTTCCTTAGACTTACAAAATAAGCACTTAGACAAGTCAAATTTTTACTATACAAACAGCTTGATAAATAGTTATTACTATCAAACAAGAAATAAGGTGCAATTGACTCTAATCACTTTTGTCTACTAGCGGAAGAAGTGAAAAAGAAACAAAAGTTTATCGCTTATCAACTAATACAATCTTAGCATAACTAAATCTAGACTAACAAAATCATCATCCTATCAATATTTTCGAACAATGATTATTCGATATCAGTTTGGTTAGGAACTATGGGGTCTTAACGGGTATGGTTGTCAAACAAGGTCTAGATATCGGATTTTCCGTTATACCGTATCCATGGAGAATGTAAAATGTTAGTAAATATTGTAATAACCACCTATACTTAACCTAAAATTACTCAAAACTCGAATTACATAATTTAATTATTTGTTTACATGTCACTCCCTGAAAAGTAAGCTTTTTAGTGATGAAATATTATTTTTAAATCGGTCCTGTATCCTCGGAGCCTGTTCAATACAAAAAAAAAACAAGGAATCAAATCTTCCCTCTTTATAATAGATATTAGTATAGACAATAACTTGATTTAAGCCCCGTTCCAAAAACGTATGCTCTGTCCCGCTCCTATGAACGCAAAACCTATACCTAGTCTTTTCACAAAATGGCGCCCACAAGCGATATCTAATATAACTATGGTTTATCCATTTTGAATGGAACATGTTAGTAGACAAATAACAAAATCTCACTTGCTTGGCGTCGAGTTTCAGATATAATTGTAAGCAATTTTTATTGAAGGGAGGATCTAAAATCGACAAGTAATGTAAATTGCGTATAAAAGGACGCGCCAACAAAGTGAATTTTAGGTTTCAAGTTACTTTTTACGTCTATCAGAACGCTAGCAACCTCTCCAAAAACTATATTGTATTGTTTACCACAAAACTTTTATGGGAAAAGTTGTAAAAGTTCCCCATAAAATAATGATGGATCTATAATCCGCCTTCGGGCAGAAATCACCGGAACATGGGATATTTATGCAATATCCAACATACTGACAGTTGGCTTGATGAGGGTGAGGAAGTTTGAGCAGGCCGAGAGGAGGTGGTAGTGAGCTGTGTGTATGGACCTTAAGGTTTTAAGGGGGCCCTTTCCGGTCTTATTATCGCCAACGCGAGCGTGATTGAAAAACTTGTTGTTTCATCCAGCGCAATGATAGAAAAAGAGGCAAAGCGAAAAGTGAGAGAAAGCGCCTGATCGCTCGGTTGGCATTCGGCTACTTTCGCCGCTCACTCGCGGGTAGTCCGGCCTAAGAAGAATAGTGTGCGGAAATTTAAATAAAACTTGTTCCAGTAAATACGTGTTTTTTAATTAGCCTTAGAAGTTTGTGAAATAAAACTTTGTTGTTTAGAATCTCCATTACATTTGCAAGGTTTTTATCTAAATATTTTCTTTACTTTTACAATTTAAGAGTACATTATGAACGCCCAAAGTTCAGGTAAAATTAGTGCATAAAAGCTGTTTTCGATTTTTTATTATGATAGAAACCTAGATACCTAATTAGTTAAGAGTTTCAAAGAAAGATCTGTTACATAATTACGTACGAGCGTTTGTATGAAATGTAAGATGGGTCTGTGAAAAGGATAGGATTTTGCGTTCATAGGAGCGAGACAGGGCACACGTTTTTGGGCGTAATGACAAAAAACGAGTTATTGTTTATTTACTAGTCCATGTAACCAAATAATTGGCATAGCTAATTTGAAACTACGAATCAAAACGTATGTCATTTCATTATACCGCAGGGTTTCTGAGATCTCGACCATAAAATTATGTGAGAAACAGTGCATTTTGTTGATTTATTAAAAAAAAACACTTTTTCATTTTATAAGAAAAAATGGAGTTTTTAAAAATTAAATAAAAATACTGTTTTTCATTAACAAAAGGTACATTGTGAGCGAAAATTGAAATCATTCAAAGGAGTTATATTATTAATTTCTCCCTTATTTTATTAATTTCACAAAATTTCAACTGAAAACCAATTTACTTACCTCTTTTGAATTAACTAAAATCCGAATTAAGTACATTAATACTAAGTAGGTACATGATGCAAACCACGTCAAAGTATGCTAAATTGTAATAACTATACAAATGTAATATTTTTACGAAAATACTACACTATTTACGATGAAAATTGCATCCAAACGTACTACAGATTTCTTGAATAATAAATGAACCTTCGCTACTGCAGTCGGCGTCGTTAATTTGTGTCCTCCGTCGACAACACGCGCGGTAATACCAAAATCCACGAGCCTTATTTTGCTAAACCAATCGTGAAGCGATTGGTTTAGTCTATGACAATCGTTCAATAAAACCTACAATCATCATCATCAGCTGTGGACTAATCTGGACATAGGCCTCCCCTTATAATCGCTATTGCACCCTATCTTCAGCTTACCGCATCCAGCATCTGCCAGCAGTCTTTCGCAAATCGACGTCCCACCTGGCTAAACTTCAAAATCCTTTAAATCTCCACGGACTGCAGGTCCTAAATCCAAGAACTGTAAATTGCCGACTCCATCGCGGCTGCACCGCGACTGCAGTCGACGGCATCCGTCGTTGACTGCAATTTCCTTGCAACAGTTGCAACTGCAGTCCGTGCAATATGCGCCCCCGAGGATTCTACGTCACGATTTAACGACAATACCATTGTCATTAGTAAAGCGATTGGTAAGCGGAATTGGGTCCGTATGTTTCACCAACGTTTTATAACTATGTATACATGGACACCAAAATATTTACCTTTGGAGTTTTTATTCAATCCTGTAGAAGCGGTTTGCAAATTAATTATTGTGTGCTTAAGTAAAATAGTAAAATGATAAGGCAAAATCAAATTACAAATTGATCACGGAATTCACAATAATATTTAAGCTTTTACCAAAATTCAACACGATATCATGAAACTAAGTGGAGATAAAAACTTTTAAATCCTATTATTAAAGTTATTTACAATGGAATATTTAACATGATATATTTACAATGATTTAATGTTAATGTAAATTTGAAATATTGGAAACTGAAATGATGGCAAAGATCACATTATAAAATAAATGAGATATGCTGAAACCAAAAATTTATTTTGCGAATAAACCTTGATACCTACATACTACCTTTATTTTGTACTACTAACTATCTTTATTTTGTAGTATTTAGGTTCATAACTACATCATTTTTCCATTTCAGCATTCATTTCAATTCCACACTTTTTATTTCCACATCGTCATTCTTCCCATTTCATCTTTTTCACATACCACATCATTTGCAGTCCGTTTTCCCGATCCATCAATTCGCTTGATAATAAGACAGTACGCAATTCTGTTAATTACAACGCAATTTAATTTAATTCATACGAATTCATTTAAACGTACGAATTCATTCACGTAAAGCACGTCAATAATCAGGAATTACACTTCGGCCCACGAAAACGAACACACTCCGAATTAACTGTGAATAATTGAGGCGCTGACAAGGCTCCGTCATTCTAATTGGTTGTTAATAAAAAATGAGCTTTATTGCGTTGAATTGCGGTTTAATTGGAATTCGAGCAAAGTATCCAATATACCTCAAATATCATCGTCAACCTATATTAGTCCACTGCTAGAAATAGGCCTCCCCTAATGATCGTCATAGAGCCCTGTCTTCAGCTTGCCGCATCCAGCATCTGCCTGCAGTCTTTCACAGATCGCCATCTCACCTGGCCGGAGGGCGTCCTGCACTACATTTCCCGAGTTACGGTCTCCACTCAAGAACACGTCGACCCCAGCAGCGGTTGTCGGTTCTTCTCGAGATCTGGCCGGCCCATTACACTTTCAGCATATAAATTCTTTAAGCCATGTCAATAACTTTTCTTTGGTGGGATATCAGATTATCTTTATTATTCAATTCTATAAGGTTCCCCCTAAGCTTTGCTAGGTGTTCTGTAAATCGATCACGTAGGCATATTAGCATCATCAGCAATTTGACGTAAGGACGTTATTTGCAGGCCTTGAGGTCAGTGATTCATCAGCATCGTACTCATTTATAGAAAGTTAATAATCATCATCCACTTTGGGACAAAGGACATCATTCATTTTGGACCAAAAATCAAAAGTGCCGGCCAACGAATAATTTTGGTGTATTCCGGTTAAGCATAATATTAGCACCATTTTTTGTTATGAAGGCTAAGCTGTAGGTGCAACATATGAATTGTTATTTCAAGTCAAAAATCGATATTTCATAATTACTACCAATTATTTTTTACCAATTATTAGGTTGTATTTACAAAATACACAATTTTTATAACCAGATAAGTTAATATTGTGTTAGTAAATGATATCTTGATATATTTTATAATGAACCTAAGGCTCCGCACGTAAATCACTTACCTTATTATTGACTGAATTCGTTACGACTTACGAAGTATAAAAGTTGAGTTGACCCTCCCGCGCCCTGCCTAGAAATAACTGAATTATGCACAAAGGGGACATTTTATTTACTCATATAAGTCATTGATATCCTTATAAAAAATTACTCATTTGGTTAGTTAGTGAAATATCGATTTTTCAGTAAATATCAGAAATAACGAATTTTTGACCTTATTTAACCACTTAAATAATAATAGCACAACATAGCCGTCATAGCAAAAAAATATCGAGACGTTAGGTTCTACCGAAATGTGTAATTTTTTTTTCGTTGGCCGGCACTTTCAACTTTTGCTCCAAAAATGTATGAAACGTGATTGTTCTCCTTTGGTCTAGAACTGGTTTGTCGCAATTTATTAAATGGGAATGCTCGTTTAGTCTGTTCCGAGTAGAAAGGAATCCAGCCCCTAGCTCTGAGCAGAAAAGCTTGACTGGTGACAACATGACAATCAGTGTTGCCAGTGCCAACTCAAACTCTTTGATATTACCTCAGGAGGTAAATTACTTCATGAAGTAGTTAGTCGGGTTTATATAATTACATAAATAGTCATAGTTCTATGCAATACTAGCTTTAGCACAATTAACTATACTTTTGAGATGCTGCGATTCTTACACTAGATACTGTCAAAAAAGCAAAAAGCCTTTTGTTACCATTTCAAGGGTCCGTTAAAATCATAACGATAACGGCAACGACGGGAGATCAAAAGTTATTATGCACCCAATCGTTGACCAAATTACTTTATTATCCAATTTCTTTCACTTTACTTCCTAACTTGGGCCTTTGTCAAATTCTGTCCCAGTTTTACATTCTGACTCATTATTTTTAATATTTATAGTAGTACCTCTGCTTAAGACAGTTAAGTATTTTTATTTTAGGTTTATCTACCGTACTTTAATACTCCAACATACAACATCAGCTGGTCTATTTCAGATGTATTCGTGAGTGTATCACTCATACTAATTGTCACCTCTCATTGGTTCATCAACACTTTTCTTTTTATTGATATCAAATTGTAACCGATGGGTACCAAAAATAAGCAATAGCATCTACTCAGCGACAGGTCTTTGATTTGAGTATATTTTTTTATTTCGATGCACATTTCTTCATAGATATTTTTTATTAGACATAGAAAACATCCAGAACGCCCTGAACAAATATCTGCAGATAGTACAAATATTTGTCCCGAGGCGGGAATCGAACCCGCAGCCTTCAGGCGGACCTTCGCCCACCGCCCCACAGAGGTCGTCTTATATGATAAAGATACATAATCATAAAATATATTATTAACCAGCAAATTATCCACGATTTAGATATGTACTTAGAGTTAACATTATGACTATGACCGTTTTAAGATAGATACGATAATACTCGTATTATGATTAATTATAACTGATAGAAAGGTGTTTTTACGAGGGCTTAGAGGCTATGATTTTACCGGTTAATGTCAGATGGATCTCACACTATCTGAAGACTCTTACAAAAAATCTTCCGTGCAAAAAATATATATTGCCAAAAATAAAAGCTACTTTTCACGCGTTCACACAGTGATTACAATAAGTCACAGTCCCAGTGATTTTTAATGACGTTCCTTTCATGCGATGCGTATAAATTGTCAACTGTAGACTGCACAGTTATTTTGTCCGTCAGTGTAATTTGACGGTTATTTTGATTGCGACTTGCAATTAAGTCGAATCGGCGAAATTCTTAATGAGATGGCAGTAGCGTGTGCGAGAATTTTATATCAATGTAATTAATACATACTTTATGCGTTACAATGTTCTCCATCGTAATGAAATAACTGGCATGTATGTATGTATTGGTCATTTGGAGACCTCAGTAGTTCTGAGATCGTAGGCTAGTCTTAGTTGTGTGGTGTCTTAGAATTTGCACGACCGCAAATCTTCCCATGGGTGTCGTAAGAGGCGACTAAGGGATATCTTACAGGGATTTTTTTGTTGGGCGGGCAGCAGCGCCCCCTGCAAAACAAATCTACCACCGAACTGCGATCCCCAACCGGCATGCCAAGCGTGGGAATTATGGGCATTACCCCTATTATAAGGACAGTGTTATTTTTAGTCCTGCCAAATTAGTTGAGTTTAGTTTTGGCAGCATCTGAATCGACACCAATGTAGATTTTAGTAATAAATCTTTCTAATTATTAATTGTTCCAACATTAGCTCTTACACGAAATTTGGTATCAAGATCAGCGGCAGAAATAAATAAATAAATAGTATGAATGATACACACACGAACACATCGGAATCGAGTAGCTTATGTCCTACAAATAAGACACCACTTCATAAGGAAATAATAAGAGATAATAGATAAAATGAAGTAGCTCGCCGTTGTCCCGAAATATCTCCTAATGACTATTTGTTGCGTAAGCTCCCATTCGCTGACAACGCAGTTTAGTAGGTACTATAAGTTTTTGATTACAAAAATAATGTTAGCAGGTTTACTCTTCCTCATCATCATCAGCTAAGCTTACAATGCTCTGCGGGTCCAATTTAACAACGCGTTTAGGTTGCTGTTGCGACTACCGCGATTCTGCAGTGCCTCAGCCATGTTCGCGCAGGCTCACATCGACACCTTTGATGCTATCTGGCGACAGAAGTCAGCCTCACTACTCATCAGAACCCGCGGGAGTAGCAACAGCATCCTAACCGCGATTGCTGAAAAAATTGTCTTGTGATAAACAAATTAGTCCAAAGGACTAAATCATTAATTATTTTAAGCAAAACACCTTTAAATAAGCCAATATTTAAATTATATAGTACTCCGTACCTTATATCTCGACTCCAAGAGGAGCAAATGTATAGGCTATGACAAGACCTGCATGTTTTGGCTGGCTTCCGCTAGTGGACAAAAATTGAAGTGAATTAGAGTCAGTTGCACCTTATTTCTTATTTGATAGTAATTACTATCGAGCTCTTTAAACAGCAAAAAATTTACTTGTCTAAGTGCTTATTTTGTAAGTCTAAAGAAATAAACGATTTGACTCTGACTCCGACTCTGATTACATTGTATGTATTATGTATAAGCTATATTATGTATACTGTTGGTGAACCTTTATTAAATATATAAATAAATTTCATCCATAGACAATTGTGCGACTAAGCCATTATCATAGTAAAACAATTGGTTAGCAGAATTTGACCCAAGGTAGGTAGTACAATATCATTATGCAAGACAGTCTTAGGAAAGGATTTGGCGGACGAGAAGTCCCTCGCGGTTTTAACCAGAATTAGACTAAGCTTTTGTCTCTCGGGACATAGCCAGATGTAAACTAAGTAGGTATCAGGAATACTTACAGTATCTAAACCTCATCATCATCCTACACTAGTCCAGTGCTGGACATAGGCCTCCCCTAATGAGCGCCATAGCGCGCTGTCTTCAGCTTGACGCATCCAGCATCTCCCTGCAGTCTTTCGCAGATTGTCATCCCACCTGAGTGTGTAGCCAACTGGCATTCGCTATGAAGCGAATCGAAAACAATTGAAAGATTCGTAGAGAAAAAATCGTAACAGATCACGTGACATATCTAAGGCATATGTCAAACCCATACATTTTTGGACTTTTCTACTATCGCTTTCGACATCGATTGTTATATTGTTTAGGCCCTCTGGCAGGAGGGCGTCTTACACTACGTTTGCCGAGTCACGGTCTCTACTCAAGAACTCGTTTACCCCAGCGGTTGTCAGTTCTTCGAGAGATATGGCCAGCCCATTGCCACTTCAACTTGGTAATTCTCTGAGCTATGTCGATAACTTTGGTTCTCTGTCGGATGTATTCGTTACGAATCCTATCCTTCAGAGAGACTCCGAGCATAGCTCTTTCCATATCTCGCTGAGCGACTTTGAACTGGTGGATCAGCCCTATCGTGAGTGTTCACGTCTCAACTCCGGTATCTAAACCTAGCTTGCATTATAATAAAATTAAGACCTTCGTTATATTCCCTTGTCCTTCGTAACCAACAAGTATCGGATGGTCTTAACCATCCGTTAGTTTCGCAAAATAAATTACGTATATTGAAAAGAATAATCTTATATCTCGAGCAATTCCTGTAAGTATAATATTATAATCCGGATCTCGGAAACGGCTCCAACGATTTTCATGAAATTTAGTATACAGTGTGTTTCGAGGGGAGATAAATCGATCTATCTACTCTGACTCTGATTCCATCCATCCACAGCCTGTATCGGTCCACTGCTGGACGCAGGCCTCCCCCTGATAAACGCCTTATTGGCGTTTAACTCATGGGGGGGGATGCCCATTATCCCCACGCTGGGCATGCGGGTTGGGGATCGCAGTTTGGTGAAAGATTTGTTCTGCGGGGGGCGCTGCTGCCCGCCCCCCAGAAGATATCCCTTAGTCGCCTCTTACGACACCCACGGGAAGAATTGGAGTGGTGCAAATTCTATGCCGCCGGCACCACACGGCGAACTCTGATTAATTGATTGCATTAAGTTATTATATTATATTCATTTTCAGAAAAATACATTTTATTAGTGTAATTATGTTTTCAATAATTAGATTTATTGTATTCAATTGACTCTTCCTGACTTCTATTGACGAATAGTACTACTATTTTATTCGTGTTTTCAATAATGAACTTTATCCCATTCACCTTAGGAATTAAAGTGAAAATATAACTTCCTGCCATCTATTGGTGAATAGTTTACTTTCTAATAAGCACAATTTATCAAAAAAAACCGATCATCCAGATACTAAAATTAATGTTTGACAATCCACTCACCATCACCTAGCCCCAAGCTAAGCAGAGCTTGTGTTATGGTACTAGATGCCTGATAATAACAATGTGTATTTAAATATTTATGTAATGTATTGTATTATGTCATAATACAATACTACTTTATCTACATAAAAAATAACAGAACACCCGACTGAAATATTTGTAGATCGTAAAAACATTTGTCCCAATTGTCCCCTCAAATTGTCATATTATAAAAAAAATGGATACGTAATTCATAAAGCCAACGAGTTAATAATGTCGACACTAAACAGAACGCAATTCCCAAATTCCCCAACAATTGTTTTAGCAATATTAATCCCGTTATTAGATCACTCGGGGATGCCAGCACCTGTTACGTTATATCGGAAGTGGCTTCAACTTCCGGTGTATATCACACCTACGTAACTTAACTACGTAACGTACGTTACGTGTTACGTACGTTAGTAAATATGCCATAGATTTATGGGTTGAGATAAGGAAGCTTGCAAAGTTTTATTAGATTGTTATAGGGTTTGGAGTTTTGAGTTGTTTTTGGAGTTTTGTGTGGTTTATTTTTGTCACCATTTTATTTTCTACTCTAGACCTACTTAGCTATATAACCTTTTTCTGAGGAGAAAATAAATGAATTTATTATTATTGTTTATAATGAGCGTCAGTAAAGAGTATGCTTTGGAAAAGAAGAATTTGGAGCAGTCGACGATGTGCGATTTTTATTATTTTTAATGTTCCTATGTTTAAATACATACAAACACAATAACTGTAAGAAATGTTTATAAATATAAACATTTGTCTCGGGGTTGGAATCGAACCAGTAACCGTCGGGATCTCTCGCAATAGAAGATTAAAGTCAAAAAGTGACTGAGTAGGTAAGACTTTGCTGAACTTTGTCACTGATTTATTGTTTCAAGAAGATAAGTTACACATCAATTAATAAGTGACAAGTCCTTCGTTATTGAAGTAATGTTATTATTATAATGAATAAATAAATAATACTAGACATGCCGAACAGCATTATAGCACAAAAGTCTAAGTAGATGGCAACACCCACACAAAACTAACATTTTTTATAAAAAAATACTCATTATAAACCACACACAAAAAACAACTCCAAAAAAAACCTCCAGACTTTCTCTAGATTTCTTTTTACAAGAGCAAACTGCTGACGCTACCCCCCTCTTGATTTATGCGTCCTCGACCCGCTCTCCCCCCATTTGTCACCGCCGATAGGTTTTTATGCAAACCCTACTCTGAGTTATTACGCGCCATAAACTCGGCCAATCCTGTGGACGGGTTTGACAACTATTGGACGGGGTTGACAGCTGCTTTCGGTCGAGTTTTATTTACCAAAAACAGGATTCATTTGTGTTACACAATGTTTCGTAACGTGGAACGTAGGTGTGGAACTTGAAGGTGACAGAGTATTCCACAAAAAAAAAACCATTTACATATTTAACTTACAAAGTACCTAAGTGTCATTTATTTTAGAAAAAAAATTTTAAAACATTTGAATCTTCTTAAATTGACACCATTCTCATAATAATGCCATCGGTTGTCAGTGCGCAACTGCGCAGCGGCGGCCATCTTGAAAATATTCAAGATGGCGCGTCTGTGGCGTCCTAACAAAGGCTGCCACACTGACAAAGGTCAAAAATAAAAAAAAACATGATTCGATATTTTGTTTCGTTCAATGTGGACTTATAGTAGGTACTTAACTCATTACTGCCCAGCCTCTGCTATGTGGCCCGATAAAGGGCGAGGACACATACCTATACCTACATAAGGCGTCATAAATGCAATGGCATCTATGGGGTTAATAATATATAATAATATAACCCACGGCGCTTTATCACATATCAAGTGAATTTTTACTCATAACTTTAGCTGCGCCCCGCGGCTTCACACGCCTATCCGACGGGAACTGATATAAGGGATATAAAGTAGCGTTTGTGTTTTTCAAGGCCTACAACTACCTGTATACAAAATTATAGCCCGATCCGTTGAGTAGTTTTTGCGTGAAATAGCAACAAACATACAGGTTTACAAACTTTCACGTTTATAATATTAGTAGGATTACGTAGTACGTATTATAAAGATAAGATTAAAAATTTACTTTACTAAATAATACTTTGATAGCCCATGCCACGATGCACTGCACCACACGTGCATACGCAAAAATACGCAAAAATATCCCTGCTTTATTAACATTTGGAAGCCCTTGGAATGGCCTTCCTTCGTAATTTGCAATAGGGTATATGCATGAATTTTTTATTTTTTTTTAATCGATTATTTAGGTTAATACATAAACGAAAAAAAATATAACACCCAAAAAAAAGGCAATTATTGAGGTAAAAAACTAAAAGTATAACTACACTCAGTTTCGGGTGATAAAAACGCTGCCATGTTAGACATTGCATTTTATGACGTCACGGATCATCGAGTCCCATAATGTAAACTCAAAGTCAAAACTTCATGTCTATACAAAAATGTTCAAGTATGACGTCACGCTTCACATGCCAATAGCGTTGCGTTTAGACATTTTGCTGTTGAGACAATATCTACGCGTGGGAAGCGTGATTTAGTTCTGAAGTTACAAAAAAACTTCATCGTTTTTTTTTAAAAAGGCCTAGTTTTTTAGTTAACATTTTATTTAATTTGTTTTTTATTAAAGCAGGATTAACCTAGTTTTATGTAATGTAATAAAAGTAAAAATCAGTGGGTGTTAATACAAAAATCTTACACAACATTGTAACAAAGTCAAGTGGGCTGTGAAGACCAAGTGAAGACTGATGTTTACGAGATTTGAATCAATTCAAGGAGTGCTTGACGTCAGATATGTAGCATGATATCGCTAGCTCATTCTATTCTACGTCATAGGTATATTAATGAAAAGAGAGAAAAACAATAAGGAATTTATGGTTAACGGAGAGAAAAACAATAAGGAATTTATGGTTAACGGTAAACACAGCTGCTAAATTTCTTCCCGCCACGGGCGCGTGGCAATCATAGTCCATTTTTTTTACCCGTGGCGGGCAGACTGGCACCTGAAGGGATAACAATAGAGAATACGTAAAAAAAATATTAGCTTTTTTGAAGTCACATGCATATACCCAATTGTACACCGAAAGCCCTTCCGATAATGAAATGGCCGTCAAGGCTATTGATATGTCTTTAAAATATCAATAAAATGAAATGAAATGAAATTCAGATCATTTATTTCAGACTCGTAAGTCCATAAACACATTACAATACACTCGATAACAGAATGGGTGGTTTTTGCGTAATCGCACAGCTAGTCCACTCCTGCACGTCAACGTTAGGCAGTGAATGCGTTAAGTGTATAAAATTCTCTAGAGTATACAGGGTGGCTAGAATATAACGAAGTATCTTTATCTTCGGCCATCAAGCTGTAGGTACCCTTTAAACAAAAGCAATCTAAAAGGCCAGGTACAACAGACAATCTAAATTAAACCCTCAGGTGATGCAAAACGCTCCAATTTTGCTCATGCGTACAGCGTATACAGGGTGTCCATAATTTACGGCGCTTCACAGTATAGTGATTTGTAGCCACCCCGGGTTTGGATCAAAGTTTCGAAGCGTAACCTACCTGGGCCCTTACTATGGTACTTATACCATATTTTTGTTATGAATAAAATAAAAATACTAGCGGGTTAACTATGACTCCTTAACGGAGAGAAAAAAGGGAGAACTAACAATAAAATGTATTATATTATATGTACAATAAATTTAATTAAAAATCACACACACAATTACTAGCCGAACCTTTTCGACGATATCTCAAACGCCATCGCAACATAAACTTACTCCTAACGAAGACATATCTATCAGCAGCGCCCACTGCGGAACAGTTCTGCTACCGAACTGCGATCCCCAACCCGCATGCCCAGCGTGGAGATTATGGGCACTATCCCCATAAGATAAAATTTGCTTATCAGGGGGAGGCCTGCGTCTGGACCAATACAGGCTGTTGCGGTTAAGGTTGAGGTTGAGAATCAGCGCCATCCAGAGATGGGTTTATGCCGGGCATTTACAGGGCGTATTGAGTAAATGCCTAATAAATGTCTTTTTATGCGTTTTAAATGCCCGATGACAGGGCAGAAACTACGCTTGTAGTTTTTTGACATTTTGATTATTTTTAAAATAATATAGTATATGTTGGGAAAATGTATAAATAGCCCAAAATATATTGTTTTGTAGCTGATAAAACCTACACGATAAGTACCTAACGATTATATTATTATTATTATTAAGCTATTGCATAGCTTCTATCGCGGGCCTTGAGCGCGGGGACCGAATCCAGAAATTCCGTAACGAAAAAACCTTGACGTTTGTCTCTTTAGTTCAGCAACTCGCCTCTAGATGGCATTGCAATAGCTTTACCGCGGCAGTCCCCGAGTGCCACACGTCTTTTTTATTGTTTTGTAAAGCCCTACTCACGCTATCTAGAAGAAGGCAGAATTTCGAGCTTTTACGGAGGAGCTCTCTGTATCGACATTGGCTATCCTTACTTTCATTTATCTATGGCTATATCAAGTAAGCACACTCTTTGAACTATGCAGTTTTACAGCCATTATCTGATTTACAATCGAGTTACTTTCTTGAAACCTTAGTACGAGTCTTTCCCAGAGGTACTCCAAAGAGGTCGAATGTTAGTTTTTACTCGTACTGAGGACATTGTTCCCGGAATAACTTCGCGAAGTTTAGATTGATCGACTTGTGATATGGGAATCGCGACTTGCGTACAACATAGTTTCTCTTTGTTTTACTTGCTTTTCAATTTGAATGTACCTTATGTTAGGTTAAGGTCACAGCGCATTATTAGTTAGTATTATAGACTTCTGTGGCGCAGTGGGCGAAGGTCTGCCTGCGAAACAAGAGGTTGCGGGTTCGATTCTTGCCTTGGGACAAATTTAATAGAAGAAAACTTTTTTTTGGACACAGGTACAAAAATAGTAACATATCGCTGATTAAATTCCAAAGGGCCACAATGCAAAAAAAACCAAAACTCTTTTTATTCCAAAAATTGTATCTTAATCGTCTAAATTTTTATATTCGAAAAAGACAGCCATGATTTTAGCGTTAAAAATGGACCAATCAGACAACCGCCCCTTTCGCATTCTGAGACTTTGGTGACCAACTTCAGGGCAAAAGGGCCATCTTGTCGGTTGAGTCCTTGTCGTCAGCGTAAGTGCCCGTAATTTATGTGATAAAGGGCCATATAGCGGAATAAGTCTGAGTTGCAGTTAAATTTTATAGACTAAAGTACCATATTTTGGAATGCGGCCGTGTGGAATATAAATATCACGTAAGTACAACATTATTTTGTATGCTAAAGTGCCACAATCAAGAATGTGTCCTTTTTGCATTTATATACTATGAGATTATGATTTATTTTTTAAGACAAAAGTGCAATTCTTGTTTTGCTTCTGTTTTGTATACAAGAAAAAGGTGAATACGATGGTATTTTTTAAAACAAATCAGACTCGTTTCTTTTATGGCTGTATTGATGTTTGTAAAGGTTGGCCTGTAGGTATGAAAATAAATACGAAAGCACACAACATGCTCTACTCGCGCGCTCCGCATGAGTACCTTACTAATACTTACATTGTGAAATTTACATTGTCGATACTAACATTGTTATTTAGCCGTGAAGTCCATTCATTCATTGACTTTTTTGTTGCTAGATTCTTATAAGTTATTTTGGCTGTAGGCCTTCCTTAAAAAATAAATTTATGAACAAATTAGGCGGTACCTAAGGCTGTGCTGCCTGGTGAAGTAATCAGGAGTGGATAAATAGTACCTAAGTTTTTTTAATGTTTTTTTTATGTTAACATAGTTTTTTCTTTGTTTATAGAATGGATAGCTTGGTATAAAAAATTTCAAGTATGGTAATAACCAAAAATGAAAATCTTCAAACAACTTCAACACACAAAAGTACATCTAGCATTAACTCAACTCCCAAAATTGCTGATCAAGAATTTTGCTCACCGTCATTAGTGTCTAATGATATCCAACTGAGCACTACAAACAAGGTGGATAGCGAACAAGATAATCAATCAATGAACGACTCTTTTGATACGAATTCCATACGAGACAGCCTGAACTGACCCTTGATCTTTCTTTATCTGATTTTGAAAGTCCTAAAACAAGACTGAATTTCATCGTTAACGAAAGTACCTCCGCCGACAGTGACTCAGATAGTGACTCTAGCTTTAGCGATGTCTCATCAACATGCTCAGATTTTTCTTCTGACGTTACAGATCCCGATTTTAAAATCGACGAACCCGAAGCTTACTCTGATGAAGATATAGATCCACCTAGCGTTGTAACAGAGCCAAAAGCGATGTGAAGCGATGTGAGCAAAGTGATGTGAAGCGGCCGGCGCATATCAGCGCGACCACCGTGCTCTTAGCGCGGCCTGCGCGTGGTGGCGCGGCTGATGCCTCGCAGCGCAACCTGCGCGCTCTCTGCACGACCTTCGCGTGTTGGCGCGGCTGGTGCCTCGCAACGTGGCTTGCGCGCTCTCCGGCACGAATTGCGCGTTGTTCAGAGCGGCCTGCACGCTCTCTGGCGAGACCTGTGCGCTCTTTCGTGGCTTGTATTCTGTCTACGCAGCCTGCGCTTCCCAGCGTGGCTTGCGTGCTGTCTGGCATGTCTTACGCGGTTTGCGCGTAGTACGGTGTACTAGCGCGTAGTACCAGCTCGTAGAATGTCTCCTCATGTGTTGATTTTTGTTTACATGTTTGAACTGTGGCCTGCGCACTGCTGGTAGTCCTGCCTCGTCGACAACGTGTCCCTGGTGCGTGTGGCCTTTGATATGTGGTGCAGTTGGCCCTTGAGGTGTAGCGCAGTTGGCCCTTGAGGTGTGGCGCAGTTGGCCCTTGCGGTATGACACGATGGCCCTTGAGGTGCAACGTGTCTGTGGCCCTGGAAGCGGGTCGGCTTTGCAAACCGATAAGTCGCTGTGTACCGTATGTTCGCAGTGTACTTTATTTAGCACGTTGGCTATGGTTGTAGTTGTTATGCAGTTATTCAGCTGACAACATATTCATGTTGTCTTTATACTTTGAGATTCAACGATGAATTCTTGTTTAGAAAGTACTAGAATATTCACCTGTTTGTGTACTGGGAGTAGTATATTTTGAAACATAACACACTAACGACTACGTGTCTAAATGTCTCATGACATTTTTGTCACGGTTTACAGCAGCTGATGGTGCTGGTTGATTGCCAGAGGTATTCATTGGTATCGTGTTTGATATTTTGGTAATCGATGGTGCTTGTTTGACCCCAACAGCCCATTGAAAGGTATCATCGAAAGGTATTTTGATAATCGATGGTGCTCTTTTGAACCGAAGAGCCCATCTGGAGGTATTTTGGGAACTGATGGTGATGGTGCTGGTTTGGCCCAAGCAGCTCTTCGACAGGTATTTATTTGCTGCAACTGGTTGGACCCAAACAGACCTTTGAGAGATTTTTATTTGGTAATGCTGGTTGGTCCCCAAACAGAAAAGGTAAAAATGTTTTGGTAAAAATGTACGAAAGTACATGGTGATGGTAAAAATGAAAGTACTTGGTGGTAATGGTAAAAGGTACGACATGGTAAACCTGGTCGGGACGGCCAGGGTATCAGGAGAGACCGTGATGGATGTGGTTTTATTTGAGGTAACGGATAGTAGTCGCTTTACTATATAAGCCAAAGGGAGGTAGAGTAGAGTAGAGTAGAAGTATGAGGGAAGTGAACTGATTTCGCTGCGATCGTCGTGCTGTACGGATGTGCACCCTCGAGTGCTTGTGGTAGCGTTGCTTAAGTACCTTAATGTGGTTCATTATCATCAGCCTACATTGGTTCACTGCTGGATATAGGCAACTTAGCTTAGTGTGGATGAAGTATTGAACTTCTCACTGTCTTGGTTAATTGAGTCGAGTTTTTCAAGTATAATCCTTGTAGGTTATGAAAATGGTGTTTCTTTTAAATAAATTAGCCTTTGATTGCTAAAAGTATTATAATTGTGATGTTGCCTTATCTGTAAGACAGATATTTAATTATAACGATCCGTAATAAGGTTTAGAGTATTAACTTTTGAAGTATTTTGTTGCTTGTTTATTAGTTACGAGTATGTAGTAGTTTAACAACACGTTATTTGTACATGTTCTGATATTGTTATTTATATCCCAATATCATAATATGCTTTTTGTGTTTAATAAAGGTTGATTGTTATAGTTTTTTCAAGAATAACATTCAATAAACATAAATTAATTTTTGATACGTGGCGTTTTATTTAGTAGAGTAGACAGATTCATCAGTCATTTTTATATGCAAAAGGGACTCATGTGATATTTATATTTCGTAGATAACAGCTGCGGCAATTCCTTAATAATAAATAAATAAAGTTTTAAAATACGCATCGAATGATATATAATTCATAAATGTAGCATTTATAGATTTGTAAAAAAAGTTAAAATATCACGATGAAAAGTTTGATGGGCTCTCCTGTAAAATTTACCTTTTTCGCCTTGTGGCCGTTTGGAATTTAATCAGCGATATGTATAAACAAATGAAAAACAAAAACAGTATAACATGGAGGTAAGTGATATAAAAGGGTGTTAAGGTGTTGCACGATCTGCAGATATTTCTTAAGTGTTTTTTTATATTTTATAATAAAAGTAAATACGAGTATAACTTTGTAGTATATTGTATTAAGTATATCATGAAAATATATCTAGTACCCATAACACAAGGTCTGCTTACATTAGGGCTGGATAATGATGTGTGAATTGTCATGCATTATTTTATTTATATATAAATTACAATCAACTACTAAAACCTCATTAACAACCTATCCTTCTTTTTAATTTATAAAAAAAATCGTCGTCACATGAATTTGTATTTTTTATATTTGTCTCCGATAAAATAAATAAAAAAATACTAAAAATACACCTAATTACTCAGCAAAGTTCACGCAATCTATTCGGTTAACCCAAGCTTAACCGAAGTTAACCCGCATAATCAATCACTAATCTATGCTAATCTGCCATCTAAACTACCGTTCTTGCTCTTATCCCGATGGAAGTTGCCTAATGAATTCGCTTCTAATTTTCCGGTGCGGTGGACGTGTGCCTTTAATTCTAGATAAGGAGGGGTCAATGTTTTCGGTGGGGTCAATGGCCTTATGTTAAGATCTTGATGTAATTGGAATTAACTGGTTTAGTGACCTAAGATATAAATCTTCGTAGATTTTTAACCAACTTCGAAAAATGTAGGATATGTTTTTTTGTCTGTTTGTGAATTTTTCCATCATTTATTGATATAGATCATTCTTTTGCAGTTGAATAGAGGGTGATATGATACCAAAGTGTTCTCATAAAAAAAATCCCGAGGGATTCATCCTGTAAACCGAATTAAAGGATTTGAGGTCGGATTTTAGTATTTTGTTTATTTTTTCATCGCATAAAATAGCAAATGTTTTTTAGAAATGGCGCTGAAGGTAAAAATAGTAATAGGTTTTTTAGACTCTATGTAATCCCTACATTAAATCTTAATTTATTATACAAAAAAGTATTCGTGAAAACGCCAAACTTTTTTGCTTTATTTCATTTTTACCATGGAGGTTTATTACCTACCTACAAATCACATGTTTTCAATTCAAACCATACAGTTCATATTCATACAGGGCTTCCGTAAACGTGTCAAACATAAAATGAAGCGAAAAAACCTCAAAATACCACTGTTAATTCTTTCACCAGCGTTAAACCCTTGTACAGTCGCGAACAACACAGTTATCGTCGTTTCCGGCGCTTCCGGTTTTGTGCATGGCTGTACTTTTATCACTTGTTACGGAATATGGGTTTGTTATCGGGCTGTTGTGTGAAAGGGTTTTAATGGATGAAATGTTTTATTTTAAGGCGATGTCAAAAACTTCATGTGGATGTTACTTTGTACTACAGAAACGGAGAAAAGGTATTAAAATTGCAATAGGTTGGTACTTAAAAAAACTTTTATTAGGTACGTTAAGACTAGGTATAACTTGTTTTATGAGAAAAATAAAATAATGTTTTTCAAGGAAAGAACTGTGGTTATAATTATGATGCTATCAAAAATGGATTAAATGCTATTATTTTTCTTAAAATGATAGAGTCAACTTATTATACCTCAGTTAGGTTCAAGCTTAAATGATGTTAAATATCCCGTCCTGCATAACTTAAGTATTAATATCCATGATGCATTTAAACGTTTTATTATACATGGTATTATTTTTTTAACCAACTTCAATAAAACTCAGAACTTTTGACTGGGTGGTCCGATTTTCATTATTTGTTTTATTGAAAGCTGGAGCTTTCCGTGTGGTCCCATTTTAATTTGATTCAGTTCTGACATTGGGATCCATGAAAATCCATAAAAACTATAAAAATTGAATTTAATTATAAGAGAACACGGTAAAATTAATACTTTTAAAGAGTTTTGGGCTTAAGCCATTCAACTACAACAGGATATATGTAAATACACATAAAAATAAATAGGAAACCGTTTATTCAGAACAATAATCCGATGTTATGAGCAAGGATGTAAATGTAGCAACGTTTCGTTTATATTTTCAGTGGTCGGACATTTTGGACGATGCGAAACTAGTTAAATAAAAGTAGGCTAAGCGCCAGGGTTGTCAGGGAGAAGAATAAAATATCAACAGGGATAAAAAAAAATATTGTCTAATTTTTATTAGTAAATGTAATTAAAATACGAATCAAAAAAGAATCATATGCAGGAAATATTTCTGTTGGTTTCGCTCATTTGGTATAAAAAGTCCAGCTTTGACGACCTCTATGGCGCAATGGGCGAATGTCCGCCTGCGACGCAGGAGGTTGCGCGTTCGATTCTCGCCTCGGGACAAATGTGTGTACGATCTACAGATATTTGTTCAGGGCGTTCTGGATGTTTTCTAAACATCATAAAAAATATGTATCTATGTAATATATTGTATGTATTAAGTATATCAGTTATCTAGTACCCGTAACACAAGCTCTGCTTAGCTTGTGGCTAGATAATGCCGTATGAATTGCCCATCATTATTTATTTATTTGCTTTCAACTATTTTTAACCAACTTTTAACAAAAAAAGGAGGAGGTTCTCAATTTGACTGTATTTTTTTATGTTTGTTACCTTAGCACTTTAGTTTATTAGTAAGAATTGTCAATAAGCTACTTTCCAAAGATTCGATCGAAGTAGGTACTGATATTGAAGAGTGAGCTAATTTTATTCTATGCAACCCTTACTAACACTTTCATGGCTCAACACGCACCATATCCACCTACAGACCTTCGCAAATAGGCAGTGAATGTATCAATGAGAGATGTGGCAACCCTATACTGTTCATATTATGTAAATGTTTGAGCTCATAACATTGCATCCATCAGGTCAGTTTGGCGAACATCCGATGAAATTAAATATTATTTTAGCTCTTTTGGGTCAGCATAAAAGCATGTCCCTCAGGCATAAACCATAAACTATGCGGAAATAAATTATTAACATCATTATAATAATGATTTGAAAATGACCCATTATACCGAATTGTATGATGTTAAAATACATTTTTAAATTTAAATACTTATTAATGTAAACATGCGTGAAATAATTTAATGGTGATTCAAAATCTGCCTATAAAAGGAATTATTTTAAAATGATTCTTTATTGTTTGATCGTAATCGTCAAAGACCATTTTCCAAATTCAAAATGACATCATAAAAGCACTACACAAAATTCGAATTTGGAATCCGACGCAACGCCAGCGAACGTTTACAAATTCTCGCTTTTACGATATTACGCTTTAACACCTGCCTAATAGAATTCAAAACTCCAAAGCTATTATGTTCCTAGTGCACTAGGAATCCAATCGTAGAAATGAAGGTTGATGCAAACGAGAAACTTTGTTGTGATAAGTCGGGTTACTTTATTGTTCGGTAAGCGACCTCATGGCTACTTCTCAGCTCGCAACCTTCCCATCACGTAACCATTTTATAATCAGTCAGCTCGATAAGTTATGCAGATCTTAAAACTGTGTGTTGATTGTGAGTTGATTTTTGCCATACAAACTACTGGTTATAACCGTGTGGGGTCGAATGGCCCATAACTCTATATTACAAATGCATACTTCAAACCGAAAAAATATATTAGTGCCTTTCTTCGCACACGTCAACTGCTGATGATGGCAAAGTGTAATAGAAGATTTTTTTAGGGTTTCGCTATAGAAGAATGGGTTTCCTTGCAGTTCGAAAAAAAGGTAGGTATTAGGAAAACTTGAATTAGCTATTAATGCAAAAAATGATCTGTGTCTTTTTATGAGTTTTAAGTACTAGAGCTTTAAGTAAGTACAGATCAAATAAACTGTGTCAAAAAAACAATTTGGCTGGCAACTTGGTAATTCTCGCTTGCAACGCCCCCAAAGAAACGAGACGAGTAAAATGATTTCCTCCGCTCTATTATACTCAAGCGATATTCAACCCTTGCCTCTTACACATAAGATCTTAAACACTTTCCAGTCTGTTGCTAAATTTAAAGAGATTTTCAACTATACTGCTTTAGAAATAAAGCTCAAAATATTGCATGAAATTATTAGAGATGCGACAGAATAAAGAATAGTGATAATGCCGAAAATCGAATATTCAGCCCAGCTCTCGACTGTTTGAAATATTCTCGAAGTATCTAAAATTTTTCATGTTAGTAAGTATATTTTGTTGAAATCAGTTGCAGTAAGTATCTATACCGTATCCATTTTGAATGTAGCATGTTAGTAAACAAACTACGACACAAATCACACTTGCTTGGCGTCGAGTTTCAGATAATAATTGTAAGCGATTTTTATTGAAGGGAGGATCTAAAATCGACAAGTAATTTAATTTTCGTATAAAAGGACGCGTCAACAAAGTGATTTTAGGTTAAGTATGGGCGGTTTGTTTACTAACATGCTACATTTTAAATGGACACGGTATAGGTAGATACATCCATTAAATACCTACTTACTTACTAGGTACTATTATTTTCTTTGTAAACGTTGAGTATAATTGATGTTTTGTCACGATATTTTTGTATCCGGCCTTATGGAAAGCAAAATTGAGAAACGTGGCCGAATGAGAGTTTGAGAATAATATCCGTGACATCTCTAGGTTCCAACTGGTGCATAGAATTTGCAAAGAGATTGCAGCAGTATTGTATTAGAGATAAGGTTGAAAATGTAATGGAATCGGAATATTTGCATTTTGCAGTTGGTAATATTGTTATTGTGGATTTCCCACGGATTCTGAGAGTCTTGAATGGAGAACACTCAATGTCTTCAAATGACAATATTTTAAATAAAAATTCTAGAAAGTTCGAGGGGCTAATTTATTTTTAAAAAGGTCTGTGAAAATTGGGGTTAGTAATTCCTGTTACCATCATCCCCCCCCCCCCCCCCCTGAAACTAAAAATATCTGGAATAATAAGAAATAATGGACAAGTTACTGTTGGTACCTACTTTATTTACTTGCATAAAATCTTTTATAATAACAACGATACTTGGAATGGACTTGCTTATGTATGACGTAAGTATGGGCGGCCTTATCGCTTGGCAGCGATCATTCCAGGCAACATTTTAGCCTACAGAGGTTGCTAACCTACTTTCTTAGAAATATTTTCATATAACCAACTAAAGAAAAATCACAACTTGAACTTTGACCTTCAAAGGTCGTATACCGAAACCTTAGAAACCTTAAGCGAATCCTTTTATTCTCAACCCTATACTGACGAAATAAGGTTCAAATCTTTGAGATACAAATACAAGGCTTATCCAATAACACCTGTCATGGCATCCCCTGAACATTAAACCACTTGCTATTAGGGTTCCGTACGCAAAGGGTGCTAACAGGACCCTATAACTAAACCTCTGCTGTCAGTCAGATGTCCATACGTTGTTCGTTCGTCAGCGGGTATAGGATTGGTACACAAACTACACCATTACAACTAACAGTCTAAAGGTCTCATAGTCGCTTTTTACTTAAGTCTACATACCGAAGCGACAGAAATAAAAAATGTCTGACTTTATTTCCTTGTTAGTGCTTAATTTTTCTAAGTATACATAATATATTGTTTTTATAGAAAAAATAATCATTGATTTTGATTTTGATTTGTTGATTTACCGTTACTTAAGTAATACATTTCAAAAACTCAAAAGTCTAAGCGTTTTCAGGCCGAGTACAAGCGAAGGCTAACGAATGAATGCGAGCAAGCGAACATTTTAGCTTGTTCTATTTCAGTAAAGTGCTAAATGGCTAACAGCGGTCTTTTTCCGTTGAAATAGAGGACATCTCTCTCTGCACTAATCAAACTGAGCGAGTTTTCAGACGCAGAAAGATAAGTAGTAGAAGCACTTGTAGTGTAAACCATAAAAAAAAGGTATGTAAAAAACCAGGCATCTTACAGGACTAAACTTATTTACACCGGGATATTTAGCATGATTTGAATTTTGAGTTTTCCAATATTTTGGCACAGTTTCATGCGCCATGATCACGGAATACCTACCACTACCACCGGTTTCATTATCGATCGAGTAGCGTTCGATAATGAAACCGGTGGTAGTGGTAACGTTCGTAGCAAAAGACTAAAAAAGAGGGTAGATCGATATATCTGCCAATAATAACTCACTCGCAAGACATTCAGTTATTCCGTGATCATGGCGCATGAAACTGTGCCGAAATATTGGAAAACTCAAAATTCAAATCATGGTAAATATCCCGTTGTAAATAAGTTTAGTATTAATAACCATGATGGATTTAAAAGTTTTATCTTACAGGACTCTTGAAAGCCTCAAGCAAATCAGAAATTCGTTCTCAATAGATAAATAAACGCTTTGGTGTTTTCAATAATATGCATTTTTATTGCCGTAACAACAACAAAGAAATCGAACACTTTAATAACTACAGAGTAAAAAACACGATGGTATCCATTTTTTGGTAGGTACGGAACATTTCGTGTTCAAGTCTGACACGCACTTGGCGGTTATTTCTTCAGTTGGGAAATAAACCATATGAACATCAAATTAAGGTTCAACTTTTGTAGGCATAAACTAGTGATAAGGAAGATTTACCTGGTAAAGTAAGTATTATTATTATCTGTGGTTAAGACGAAATTTCCTATCCAAAAATGAACCCTATGACTGTTGAAATAAGGCATCTGAAATTCGATAGGAAACCATAGTACGCGGGATGTATGGGATCGTTTTTGTCCTACATCCGATATAGATTACTTATAATTTAAAGGAAGATGCAAAATTCCATGTAAAGTGTTAGTTTAAACCAATTTTATTCACTTTATTACACATTAAAATTTGAATTAGGAACTCAAAAATGTAACATTAAAACACCAACATTTTAACAAAAACTACTTTTCACAAGGTCAGAAAAGGTCACAACAGGTCACGACGGGTGCTAAGGCCCAGCGAAGCAGAACTGGGAAGGTGGAACCCGTGGGAAAAATTATCCAAAAGTCTCAAGCTCTGTCTATCATTCATTATGGAGTAATTGCATGGGGGATTTTAATCGAGGGATCGGACACTTTTTACTTTTGGAGATAATAACTGTATTCACCATTTTGTGGTTTTGTAGGTGAAATTGGTGTCTCCAAGATGATTGTTTTTGTTTGAGTCAATTCCGTTACGATTGTTTTAGGGTTCCGTACCCAAACGGTACGGGACTATTACATACGAAGACTCCGCAGTCTGTCCGTCTGTCCGTCTGTCACCAGACTCTAGTGAACCGTAATAGTTAGACCGTTGAAATTTTCATAGATTACGTATTTCTGTTGCTGCCATAGGTATCAACAATTAATACTAAAAAATAGAATAAAATATATATCAAAGGGGGCTCCCATACAACAGACATATATTTTTGACCGTTTTATAGATAGCACTTGCACTTGGCCGGTTTAAAAAAAATCATAATACAGTAGAATTGATACCCTCCTCCTTTTTTTAAAGTCGGTTAAAAAAATATTCTAGAGGTTTATACAGTAAAAATTATATCAAAACGGTGAATCAACGAACGCGAAGCTAAGCTCATACAATAAATCAATTTGTTCCATGTTCAGATAACCAGCTCAGAAATTGATATAGCAATAATTGTATTGTTATATCAATTACTAGCTGCGCCCCGCGGCTTCGCACGCGTTGTTTCTATGGAAACGTTAAAAGATGATTTTCATCCCACGGGAACTGATTTATGGGTTAAAAAGTAGCCTATGTTTTATTCCAGACCTAGGACTATGTCTATTTAAAATTTTAGCCAGATTCGTTCAGTAGTTTTGGCGTGAAGAAGTAACAAACATCCATCCATACATCCATACAAACTTTCGCATTTATAATATTAGTGTGATTGAGCAAATTGAATCATTGTGTCTATTTTTTTTCTTTTAGAAACCAATGAGTTGGTCTAAACAAACGGACCGAGACGATGTCTGATGACAAAGGATGAGCTGGCCTTGACGTCAGGATTCACGCACCAACGCGCACTCCTTGCATTAGCTTTATAGCCCACGATACGATTATTATTTTTATAAAAACTTTTAAAATTAATTGTCTCTTTTGTCGATGTTTGATATAATCAATCTATCTTTATTTAGATAATTGTGTCAATTCAGATGCTGCTAAAACTATATATAACTAATTTGACAAAAACAGAAATGTTGCCGTCCCTGTCTTATCGATCAAATGTCAAATTAGTTAAGTCTTGTTTTGGCGATATCTAATTAGACACCAATATCATCAATAAAATTATTCAAGATACTAAAAGGTACCTATGATTTTAAAATGTGTAGCAGATCAACAATAAAGATTTTTTTTCAATTAAGTAGGTAACACTTTGACTAGTAACCTACGTTATCTCACATGTTTTCGAAAAGCTTATTCGTTTGGTCTTTGGTATTAGAGTACGTGTAAATTCGCCAGCAGTAGTTGCAGAATTTCCTATATTTATGATGTGATCTTTTACAAGCTTTTATATAAGTCACGCTATTTGTGTGTGCGAGAAAAATCTTGCAACTGAATTTTAGATCATTTATCCGCAACCGATTGAGATATAATTTGGCATACCTAAATTCGGTTACAAATTACAATGCAATGTCATGGTACCATGGAGCTGGTCTGATGAAGGAGACAGATTTCCATATAAACTCCTAAACTAATAATGGCCATAGAAACTTCTAAGCGAAACGACTTAACCTCGTTGAGTTTGGGTTCTTTAAATTTTTCTTTTCAGGCACTTTGGTCCTACATGTTACAATAGCCTGGTTCTAAGAAAGGTTTTGGTTTATTACATATAACTTTTTCCATCGTGTCGTGTGGTGTAAGTTCGACTTAACCGTCGATGTGACCGCGTCGGATGCACGGCTCAGTGCACACATCCCTTACACTTAACCTTGTTTTATATTACTTTACGTCTGCTACTGTACATGTTATGATAAAGTATAGGGAGAAAAAACTGATCGACTGAACGAATTCACCTACTTAAAAGCTTGAAGTATTTTTTTTTAATGCGTTCAGTATATTGGCTGTATTTCAAATTACTCGCGCGAAGCCGGGCGGGACTATAGTCCAAATCAGAGTCTGTTGTGTAGTCTCTAGTCGTTTATTTCGTAAGACTTACAAAATAAGCACTTAGAAAAGTCATGTAAAAAAAAAAAAAAAAAATGCTGGACAATTCACACAGCATTATCTAGCCCCAAGCTAAGCAGAGCTTGTGTTATGGGTACTAGATAACTGATATACATAATACAATACACTACATAGATAGATATTTTTTATTATACATAGAAAACATCCAGAACGCCCTGAACAAATATCTGCAGATCGTACAGATATTTGTCCCGAGGCGGGAATCGAACCCGCAACCTCCTGCGTCGCAGGCGGACCTTCGCCCACCGCGCCACAGAGGTCGTCAGTCCTCAGTTTTTACTATATAACAGCTTGATAAAAAGTAATTAAAATCAAATAAGAAATAAGGTGCAATTAATCAAATTTTTGTCCACTAGTCAGAAATAAATCTAACGATGAACCCATTTTACCGTCGAGGAGCCCTCTGCGCTCGCGAAAAGTAAAATCGTAACGCTATCTTTTAGACGAAACTAGAAGGTTGTAATTTCGTCTAAAAGATAGCGTTACGACTGAAGCACTGAAGATTAGGTAATCTTCAGTGCTTCAGTCGTCATGACAACATCATTAACAACGTGACACTTTTTTGAACAACCTGCAACCTATGTTCATCGATTTAATAGACGTTATCACGTCAAAGCGCGTGCAACATAAACTGGTATACTAAAATAAAATAAAATTAAAATTTTGAAAAACCCACGACGGATATAATAAATAGTATGTACTTAATCGAAAAAGGAAGAAATAATTTTTGCAAAACCCCCGACTAAATGGAATTGAAAAATACAGTTAAATTACCTTTAGTTACAATTTTAGCTTCCCTAATTTTTTCACCTATCCATTACTACAATACAAAGCCAAAAAAATCCGTCCTGAGTGAACCTTACATTAGTAGTATACCGACGACAGAGGCACGCCCTTTTTGTATTTATTTTATTTTAATTATTATGTTATTATTAAATTAGCAACGCACCGCGTTGCCTAGCAACGGAGTGTGTTGGCAAACACGTTTATAAAGGTACAAAGGTTGTCTGGAAGAAACCGCTCTTAGCGATAAGGCTGCCCATTGTGCAACTGTTTTTGTGTTTGTGTTTTTTCTTTTCTGTATTTCTGTATCTTGGTGTGCAATAAAGAGTATTTGTATTGTATTGTACAAAAATATTTTTTTAAAACGTCGATTGCAGCGCCCCCCGGTGAGCAAACACCATAAAACTTTGCTAAGAACCATAGCCAATGAACCCCGTACCTTATACTGAAAACTGTGTCTCAATCGAACAAACCGTTCTGGAAATACATATAATGGCGACATTGGTTTTCACTAAATACACATATAACAGCCGTTTGGGAGATAATTAAAAAAAATACAGTCGAATTAATAACCTCCTCCTTTTTTTGAAGTCGGTTAAAAATTATACATTCCGGATAAAGCTCGTACATATTGTTTTGTATACACAAAGTTATTCACTGTGACGATTCCGGCCGGGCCAGTCTGTCACTCCACTGACGGTTTAACCGACTTTCGCTAAATAAACTTTTATTCAACGGTTTTTGTTTTCGTCCGATATGAATGTTTTTACGGTCGATGGAATTTTGGTTCATATAAATGAAAATACCCGGAGCAAATAACTGCAGATCGTACACATAGCGGACGTTATTTTCCCCCCTAAAAAAAAAGACGTGTGGCACTCGGGGATTGCCGCGGTAAAGCTATTGCATAGCATTTTGTATCAGCTTATGCAATTATAATTTATTTATTTTATTCATGCAGTATTGCTTTTTCTTTGATATTAATTCAAGTTACACTTTTTGAGCGTGGTGACCGATAAGAATTTTACAAGTACAGCTATTCACTGTTGTACATAAATACCTATACACCTATATACTTTCTCATAAACAGCTGCTTATGTATTCGTCCGACGTTAGACGATGCACGGCCTTCAAGCCACACCTCCTTGCCCGGCGGAGTGGGGAGCGTGAGGTTTTTTCGTTACGGAATTTCTGGATTCGGTCCCCGCGCTCAAGGCCCGCGATAGAAGCTATGCAATAGCTTAAAAACTTTAAGGGGAAAAACTAGTATAAATTTTTTGAAGTCGAGTTTTCCGCCTTATGAGTTAACTGTTTGTCATCAGTGAGCGCGGCCTAAATGCATGCTATTAGAATATACCTGTAATTGTAGACATACCCGCGCGATAGAATGAAATGCACAGCACAATGATTGTATGCCGCCGAACAGACTTTAGCACAAGGGTTGTCATAGAAAAACTATTGTATGTATCTCTTCAAAATAAATGTATTTTAACATATTAATTACCTACTACTATGTCAGTAAACCATTCATTTTGGAGTGTGTTATTTATTTTCGCCCAAAGTTAAGCTAAAGTTCGTGCTGAAATACGAAAGTTTAGAAGCTTGTATTTTTTAAACGTATACATTTATAACTGTTTTAGTTTACAAACATAGGTTATGAAGACGGTATAAATTGATTTCATCCTTATTTTTGATGGTCAACATCAAACAGCCTTGTAGCCTTCCACGTTTTTATGAAAAAAATTGCGACTAATTCCACCTTAATTTCAAAAGGGAAAACTGAAATAACCCATTACTCGTATAAGCACCTATGGTCGCGGCATTAGAATAGACCCCTTCAACTAAGCATGGATGTCGTAAGATCGACTCTTACTAACACCTACTCAAAGAAAATCTACCAGAGAAAAGGCAGCTTCTTTTTGTGTTTTAAGTTCAACTTTAAGCCCGCGGCTTTGCATGCTTTGTTCGTATGGAAAAGTTTATATATTATTTTTATTGCATGGGAACTGAGACTGTTTTTTACCCTATTACTCAGTTTCCATGGGAAATCAAATTAAATTACATTTAAACATTTCCATACAACAAGTACATAACAACGCGTGCGAAGCTGCGAGTAGAAAGTAGTATTCTATACTAATAGGTATAATAAAGAGAAAAGATTTTATTGTTTGTTTGTTTCTATTGAATAGGCTACGAAACTACTGGACCGATTAAAAAAAAAACATTAATAGAAAGCTTACTTTTCAGGGAGTAACATAGGCTATATTTTATCACAGAATTCCCACGGGAACGGGAACTAAGCGGGTGAAACCGCGAGGCTCTGCTATTATATTATAAGTTTCAAAAGAAAAATCATAATAATAAATTGTATTGTATTAAAATAAAGCAAAGTAACATGAAACAGACACCTGTTATTCATCAATTACAAACTCCAAGAATTACAGGAACTCGTTACTTCCCTTTCGAATTGAAACTTGGCGTAACTTCTAATGTACTTTACAATATTCAAGGGTACTTTATTTAGATATACATTATAGATGTTCAGTACATTGTGGGGGTGATCGTTTCGGTTTGGCGCGAATTAAATGTTTTTTGAAAGAATCGTAGCAAAAAATATTTTTTGCCTGTACCTATAATGCAGATCAAATGTATAATATGCAAAAAATATAGCTAATATCTATAAATATAGAAACTTATTATTTATTATTATAAGTACATAACTACTCATTTGAAATAACAAATGAGAATAAACTTAAATGAAGAAATAATAACTCTCATGTGCCGACAAGCATGGTCTGCGTTGTTTCTCAATTTAGTTTGTTTTCCCCATAATGGAGATTTGTCAAGGGGGAAAACTGGAATAACCCGAATAAAGGTATAGGAAAAAATATTTTGTTCAAATCGTCAACCATAAAACATTAGCGGCCAGGCGGGATGGTTATTTCCGAAAGACTGCAGGCAGATTCTGGAACTGTTAAGCTAAATGCCGCTATGGTGCTCATTTGGGGAGGCATATGTTCATCTGTGGACTAATATAGGCTGATGATGATGATGATGAATACAATTGAATTGATTGTATTGTTGCATGCTAGACATAGCAAGACATGACCACATTATTTGTAATTATATCACCTTTACTCGTATACTAATTCTATAAGAGATACTGTCCCAAAATCCCATTTTTAATGCCCTTTTCCTTTTAAAAATTAGTTATAAATTATTACTAGTATTTTCAATTAATAAATCCATTTAGAAAGCAGAAAATAACAGAAATAATATTTTCTTTCGTTATTAGCGCGCTAAATCGAAACGATCCACCCTAACAAGTTGTTTTACATAACAGAGTTTGATGATAAATCTATTGTTCTCTGGCTAATGGTTTTATTGTTTGATAAGTTTTAGCGGAATTAGAGATATTGTTGGTTTACTTAGTTTAGTTTCGACTAAAGAGTCTAGGTGGCGCTCATAATTCTAATTATTTGAGTAACTTTGTAACAAACTTTGAAAATTCTTCTATATGGTCAAATAGATAAAGTCTTAAGTTATTTTAGTGTTCATGAACAAGATTGCCTAAGTTGAAAACGTGGCGTCTGTGACGAAAAAGATGAGGGTTAACAGGTTAGCGTTATATGAACATGTTATGCGGAGGGAAGAATATCACGTGACAAGAAGAGAGGTTTTAATATGGAGGGATATAAAGGGAGAGGAAGACCGAGGAAAATATGGATGTATTGTGTAAAAGAGGACATGGCTAGGGTGTGGGTACAGAGATGGCGGTTGATAGAGCAGAGAGAAGGAAACTGGCATGTTGTGCCAAACCTAGCGTGGGATAAGGACCGGAAGAAGAAAGAACCAAGATTGCCTGTTATAGAAGTAACTTAACTTATCTTATACCTTTAAACGAGCAATTCTTGTCTAAATAATAGGTATATAATCCGGATCTCGGAAACGGCTGCAACGATCTTCATGAAATTTTGTATACAGGGGGTTTCGGGGGCGATAAATCGATCTAGCTAGGATACATTTTCAAAAAATGTTGTTTTATTAGTTTAATTATGTTTTCAATAATTAGATTTATCGTATTCAATTGAATCTTCCTGCCATCTATTGGCGAATAGTACTACTATAATTTCTAATAAACACGATTTACCAAAAAAACCGAAGAGGTAGAAGCATACCTCCCTGCTCAAATTTCATTGATAATGAGCGCCATAGCGCCCTGTCTTCAGCTTGACGCATCCAGCATCTGCCTGCAGTCTTTCGCATGACGTCATCCTATCGTGCCGGAGGGCGTCCTACAAAACGCTTGCGAAGTCGTAGTCCCGCTCAAAATCACGTTTGCTCCAGCGGTTCTCGGTTCTTGGTATATATTAGTATGATTCCTTCAGATTAATATACTCCTTATGCCATTTTACCACCCACATAATGTTTAGTTTGACAAGATTGATTTTTTCTAATTATCACAATAAAAATAATGATATTATAAATAATAGATTCAGGCGTTACTTTGCGGAAATCCATTGTAAATATAAGAATGAAAAATATTTTAGCAGAGTCCCACCAGAGATGTTGTCACTTCGAGCTCCGCGTGCCAAGTGTTGAGCTCGAAGTGACAACATCTCTGGTGGGACTCTGCCGTTGTTGTTTGGCGCTCTCAGTGTCAAGATCGAGTGGTGTGGTGTCCTGATGATGTCTCGTGGAGAGACGAAACTAGTTGACGACTTGCTTTGATAAATGTTCTCTCATTTTGTATGAATGTACAATTTGTTAGATTTTATCGCAGAAGGTTTTTTCGCGGAATTGTTACTAAATATTTTTCATTCTTATATTTAATAATGATATTGTAATTCCGGTATGTTTATCATCTCTGTCAATAAATTAATTTGTCCTTATTAATACTAAACTTATGGATGGGTTTGGCTTTGCAGTCCACTGCTACCTATTAACTGCAAAAGGTAAATAATTTTGTCTCATTATCGCTTCTCAAATACAGAAAACAAAATAATAATCTCTGTTTATCCAAGTACGTTCACAGTACAATTTCCGTATCAAAATCTGATATGGCTCAGAGAAACAACGGTTAATATTTTCCCCGAAAATTGGGGAATGCGTCACAGTGTAAGCAGCTCAGAAGATAATCTCCGGCTTTACATTCATTCACACAAGCCGATCGAAAAGTTTCACGCACCGGCGGCGGGCGCGGAACACGCTTTCAATGTGAAACAGTTTTTACAGAAGGTCAATTGCATAAAATGTGCACGGTGATAAATCTACGACAAGATAAAATAAAACTATACTGCGGCGTTCACCGATAGTGCTTATTATTTTTATAATGAAATTTTCGACCCTTACTAAGACCCCCAATATCGTCCGACGTCATATTGCGAGTACATCCTATAACCACCGGGGTATTAAGATGAATCAATCAATACCTCATTTGTTGAAATTGAACGAGCAGTTTTAGCGCTACGTGGGAACATAAAAAACGGCTACATACATACATACAAACAAAATATATAGGATGCCAACCTCCTGACTCTCCTCAATAGGAACTCGATCTATCATATCAGAGTCAGAGTCAGAGTCAAATCGTTTATTTCTGTAGACTTACAAAATAAACACCTGGACAAGTCTCAAGTTTTTTACTATTATAAACAACCTCATAAATAGAATTTATATCAATTGATTCTTAATTCACTACATTTTTTCATCCACTAGCGGAAGAAGTGAAAAAGAAACCACTAGCAAGCTTATCGCATAACAACTAATTTTTTTTTGTATGAACCATAGTTACGAATTTTACATGCCATGATTCGATGTTCTTCTGTTTTGTAAGGTATCAATAAAAAATAAATTAATAATTAAAAATAAAGAAAGAAATACCAAATTACTTCACAACGAAACTTTTCACTCTAAATTCCTTTACAATCACACGTTTCACTGCTCAATGACACGAATAACGTACAAAATCACCGTTACTTCGTTCTTTCACTGCTATAACGCTGTGCCGCTGTGAAATTGAATTGCCACAATCATTACGAACGCTCGTATCTTAAGGAGATTACTTACTGGCTTTATTTGCACTGCGTATGTCTTATGATTTTCGGAAATAAACTTAATAATTGCTTTCTTGGAAGTGGAGCTTCTTTGGTTTACCTTAGTTAATAGTTTTGTAGTTGCTCGTTAGTTAGTTATTCTCGCATAAGAACTGCCACCTTCTACGGTATGTGATAGTAAAAGAGGGAAAATAAATAAGGAATACTGACAGATTTTGCAGTTCTTTTAAAACAAACCAATAAATAATGTTGTAGGACATTTTCAAACCCCGTATAAAATATATCTAACTCTTCAAGCATGGTTTTATTTTCTTGTAAGCATGAATTACTGAGTAATAAATGGTAAAAGTAAAGCACTTGTTCTGGTAATTTTCATACCATTTAGTTCAGTGTGATTGGATCTGTGACATAAAATACAAAATGTTTTTTATTTTTATTTCGAAGAGTTCGATTGACTGGAGAGGCCAGTACTTTTTTAAAATTCTGTGAATGCAGTTTAATATTTTCTTTTCTTGTAGCCAAATTTGCTAGCTATAATATTTTGGATATACCGCCAGGTAACGTTCATTTGCACCACTCTATATACTACCTGAAAAATCTACAAATAAACTACATTATTCTCATCGCCATCTTTAAAATTACCCCGCAATTAATCCTAAGCCACCTTTTTTATTTTTCTTGGTCTTGAAATTGTAAACCGCACTTGTGGATAATAGAGGCCGGGTTCCAAGCACCCTCGCGTGGAGACCCACTGAATAACAAGGGTCCTTTAGACCCAGCATAGATATTACGGGTTAAAATGGCCGCCATTTTTTTCAGATTTCGAGATCTCGAATTCAGTTTTCGAGCTAATTGGAGGGCCATTGTGGTGTTCAATATTTTTCGCATTGTTTTTTTTATTGTTCTATAAAAAGGTTTTGTTGTGTATTTTATGGCACAATAGAAATGCTTCAGTATCTGAAGTGTTTCGCTAAAATAGTTGTTGACTCCGAAGAATTGCAATTTCATATTGGAATTAAATGTTATTATTATTTTATGAATGGGAACCATTGCTTTTTCCAAGAAGAAAATATCTAGAAACTGTCTGTTTGTAAATCTGTTATTTCACTATCCAAAGTTCGATGTTATATAATTTACTTTAGTTTATTTTATTTAAAGTACGATTAAAAGCACAAGTCAGTGAAAACCAATATTAATCTGAAAAAAAAACATAAGAAATACAAAAAAAAACCTTAAAACTTATCTAGTTTAAGGAAAATGTTACTATAAGCAAATAAAGTTGTGTGGTGGTGGCTTAGAATTTGCATAACTACCTGTCTAAATTCAATTAAGATCGGTTCAGCCAGTAGTGTAAGCATAACAGACATACAGAATAATGTTGGCTTCTTTATTATAGTCTGTTCAAAAAGAGAAGAGTCGTGGGAAGTGGGGGCGCTTGTGTGCCAACTGACAACTTTTGTTGCGTTGACAACACTGCTCTGTCATTGCAGTACGACTAAAAGTGTTAATTCACCGTAACGCCACGACTCTTATCTTTTTAAAGAGACTCTATCTATGGCTAAGTTTACCTAAAATTTCGAAAAATAAAAAATAAATATTTTGTATCCATCATGGTAAGGTGCTTCCCATTGGCTTTCATATTTCATCAGACATAAAGCCATCCAAACCCTTCCCCTAAACTCAGAAATAAAATTAAAAACTGCAACTCTAGTTTGTAAATGAGCTTCTTTTGTGCCATTCAGGTAAGGCCACTCAGCGGCTGGAGAGGTCTTGGACTGTGTTGTCACTGGACGATAGAATCTCTATGAAAATATGAAAAGGCTCTTGGAAACAAGCTTTTTTGAGTGTCGTTCTACAGTTTTTATGCATCTTTTTCTAAAAAAAGACGAGCTTTGTTGTGAAGTTGAGTAAAGAGAGAGAATTACTTACAAACTTGTTGTATACTCATAAAAATATCAATATTTTCCCAAAAAAGAGCGATATACATAAATTAAATACTATAAATAAACATAAACTCGCTGTACCCACAACTAGGCTTCATAAAACTAATGTATATTTTTAAAGGGCAATGTATACGCTTCTACAACAAAACCCTTCCTGAGCTGCAAAAATTATCAGTAAATAAATTCAAACTAACTGTCAAAACTTTACTATTTATGCATAGTAAAGTTTTGATAGGCTTACTATAAAGTATCAGATTATCTAGAGGATAAAAAAAACTGGGTCGGATTTTGCTCCAACTCGAAAAATAACAACTATAGGTTTCTTCATCATTTCTTTACTTTAGTCTACATTATCAAAGCGGCCGAAATAAAAAATGCCACTTTATTTCCGTGTCAGTGTATTTTTTTATTATGATTTGACCTTTTCTGTTTAATCTAAGAACAACGCTAACGCAACTCTGCATGCCTTCCATTTCTTTATAAATTAACGAAAAGACTACGTCATCTACACAATTTTATTTTAGTAAAAAAAACTCGTGTCGTCAAAACTCATGAATTTCTTTTAAATGAGAACACGCACATAAAAATCTCTAACTAATCTTTTCCGATTATATCACGACTTTTTGACTAGAAGTATCGAGTCCTGAGCTAGACCCTCCGTGGTTAATACCTTCGTCTATTGTGGGGATGATTATTTACCCCAGAGGGTATATTTTATTTGTTTTGGATTTCGATTCGAGGGTTTTTTTGTTTTTGATTGCCCTGGCCTACTGGGTGTTGTAATGTATGATTGCTTTGCGATTTGGGACCCAATCTAGTGCTGAAATAGAGTTTGAATTAGGATTTCTATGATAGTAGTTACTTACATGACTTAAATGAGTTAAGTTTTAATGTCGTCATACCTCTAAATTCATAAGTAATAATAATATTAATAATAATAATAATAAAAATATTTATTTCCAAAAGAAGGTTGATGGTTTACAGAGTAGGTACTTATATCTAATTAGGTTCTATGCTGTTTAAAATTACCAGAAGGTACATATTACCCTAACCAAAAAACCTAGTGCTGACAATGTATCGTCTCCTCGCTCTTACTAAGTTAAACTTGTGATAAGACGCGAGGGCTAACTCTACCTCGACAGACCCAGAGAGTACAGGTTTGGTATTTTAAATAGTTGGTACCTAGAAGAAAAAAGAAAACATCAAACAGTAAACTAAACTTATAACTACGAGTATAAAGATAGAAAAAAACAAAAGAAGATCGAGCCCTTAACAAATATTTGTTCGTAACTATAGTGAAGTTTGTGTAGCTTGTGTTTTAAAACTGTACGTGCTAAAAGTAGGTATGTATTAGACATTATATAAAATATAAAATTTTGTCTGATGTGAATATTAATTTAATGTATAAATAGGGTGGTTTATGGAGTAAGACAAAGCAAATGGTGTTTTTATCCAAGACTAATGTTATTTATCGATTTTAAGCATATTTTCAATATCCAAATAGTCACGATTTTGTAGGAACATATTAAGCTTCTTTTTCAACTCTGAATAATTAGTGTCCTGTAGATTAACTGTTTTGTTTATCCTATTATATAAATATGCTCCTAGAAACGGGAAATGTTTTTGTGCAAAACTGGTTTTGCAATCTAATTTTCGATATACGTTAGCTCTTCGTGTTTTGCTTTTCAAGAGAGAGTCATGGGTTGTTGTAGTGTTAGTATTTGCGCGAAGTCTAAGTATAGTTTGTTGCATGAAGAGTTTTCTAACAGTAAGGACCTGACATTCAATATAGAGCTGAGGCGTAGAGTACCTATATGGGTAAGAGTTTGCTACCTTTAACACCGCTCTTTGTGCTCTCTCAAGAGGAAGCATATGCGTTTTTGAGGAACCACCCCAAGCCGTCACGCAGTACATAAGTAAAGTCTGGCAAAGGGCAAAATAAGTTATCCGTAATTGTTTTTTCGTACCTGCATGTCTAATATTTTTGAACACGGCAATAAGTCGACGTATCCTTGATGTCAGTAGGTTGATATGTGGCACATACGTCAATTGCGAGTTAATTGTTACTCCTAGGTATTTTATGGTGTCACATCGTTCTAGTCTTAGACAGTTACAGTCCTTTTCAGGTTTTGAGTAGAGGCATTGCATCGTATGGGATCTAAGTGCATGGTTTGAGTTAAAGGCATCGGGCAAACCATTTTTCCTCAAAGAGAATGCAAGATACTTAGTTTTTAAGGGGTTCAGCGTTAGAATATTCTGGTAGAGACAAGTAGAGACTTCATTGAAACCACGCTGAGCACTATCATAAACATTACTCCACGTGTCTCCCGAAAAAAGCAGAACTGTATCATCTGCAAATGTTATCAGTTTACAGTTTTCCGGGGTAAGATTACAAATTTGATTAATGTAAGTTAAGAATAGAGTCGGACCGAGTATACTTCCTTGAGGAACGCCATATGATATAGGTAGCTCGGAACTAAGATTTTCACCAACCTTTACGCATTGCCTTCTATCACTGAGATAACTTTCAATTAGTTTAAGTTCGTTTCCATGCATTCCAAGACCCTCCATTTTTCGCAAGAGCAACGGAATTGACACCGTATCGAAGGCTTTGGCTAGGTCCAGAAAGATTCCTAGACATTTCGTACCTTTATCTAAGCAGTTAACAATAAAGTCATTAAGCTCCGATACGGCGTCAGCCGTTGATCTCCCTTTTCGAAAACCATATTGGTTTTTAGAAAGCAGTTCATACTTTTCCAGATAGCTAACCAGTCTGTTGTTAATGGCTCTCTCTAGTATTTTAGAAAGTGTAGGCAGGATTGATATAGGCCTATAGTTACTGATAGTACTTTTATCGCCACTTTTGTAGATCGGGAGTATGACGGACTTTTTAAATGCTTTTGGAAAAGTAGAGGTCGAAAAACTTAGAGAACATATGTGCGTAAGAGGTTCAATAACAAACTCTATATTTTGTTTGAGAATCAGAGCAGAGATTCCATCCCAGCCAGTAGAGCAATCGGTTTTTAGTGACATTATAAGTGTACGGACCTCTGGACAGTCAATATTAAATAAAGCAAAGGAGTTACAACGTCTACTTTGATCATTCGCGACCGTGTCTGCTCTATATGTAAATTTCTCTGCCAATTCCCTTCCAACATTTACAAAGTAACCATTTACATAGTTTACAGCTGTAGTAGGGCATTTGTCTTTTATTAAATCCATAGGTACCACTTTATTTGGTTTATAGTTCGTGATGTTATTTATAATTTTCCAAGTTTTCTTAATGTCTGTGCCTGCTCGCTCAAATTCTGATTTCTCAAAAGCCTGTTTTAGTTTTCTAAGTAAAGAATTACAAAAATTTCGATACCTTTTATAAATACATCTAAGCGTTTCATCTTTAGGAGACTTTCGCAGCTTATTATGTAGACTGTCTCTGTGCCTCATGCATCGTATGAGTCCAGGAGTAATCCATGGCTTAATAGGTGTTTTTCGTCGACATAATTTTATTTCCTGTGTGTTACGATTTATAATCTTTGTAAGCAAGTCTATAAAGATATCTGTAGCAAGATCACAACTAGTACTGGCCATTACGGGACTGAAATCAGTGGCACTAAGATCATTTCTGATTGCAGAGTAGTTAAGTTTTTTAATTATTGTTTTATTGTTTTTATTGGTTGGCTGTAAAAGTGCTAATATTATGGTATCATGATCTGTGACACTATTTTGAACTACGAGAGAGAACCTTGTACGGTCTTAGAAAAGCAATGGTCCAAACAATTCGATAGTCGCGTAGGGTAGGTATGAGTGGGCAGAAGGCCATGGAATGCTAAAGCGTCCAGGTATTCCGACAAACGCTGTTCAGAATCGTCGCCTATGATGTTTATATTTATATCTCCTTTCATGATAATATTTTTAGATTTTGAAAACTTCGTTAGGAGTGCTTCCAGCGAGAGAGTAAATTTTGCTAAGTTTTTATAGGATGGTGATCTGTAAATAGAAATAATGGGTAAGTTGTCGACCACAGTAACTAAGCAGTTTGCCTCCGAAAATATAGGCTCATAAGAACTGGCTTGAAGATTGCACTTGGCATAGACCACTACACCGTCATTTTGTAAGACATTATTTTTGGTGAAAAAGACGTCGTATCCATCTAGGGGAGGAGGATTAAAACTCTTCGATAACCAGCATTCAGTTAGTATTATAATGTCTGGGTGTATCTCCATGCGTTTAATTAGAATTAAAAAGTTTTCAAAATTTCGTGTTATGCTTCTTATATTTTGTTGGATTATAATAAGTTTTTTATTAATTTTCGACAAGTAGGACAGACAGTTTTCAGCCGTGCATAAGTATGCCTGTGATTTAGTAGCGCTATCTAAGTTATCATTTATAAGTTCAACGTTTCTGTTCATTTTACTCCGTTCCTTTTTTAATTACGGACACTGCGTAAAACAAACAGTGTATTAGGTGTTCGCCCGAAGGCTTTATTAATGATAGGTTGATAACATAGAGTAGCACTACGTACTAGTCATACCTATCTACGTTCTCTTATTTAGGTACTCTTATTTTACCTGAAATGTGGGTAAAACTATTTTTTATGACTTTATTAATTAAATAGTCAAGAACAATTTATAGTTTTATGGCAAAGTTGCTGTGACATGCTAAAATTAACTTTGTCTGTCTGTTACCCTTTGACACCTTAAAGGCTGAACGGATCTTGATAAAATTTGGTAAAAATATACATGGAAACCCGGCTACTACATAGGCTACTTTTCATTTCGGAAGAACGTGTGCAAAACCACAGGCGGAAGCTTTTGAAATAATAAACGTTGGTAAGCGATAGGTTTACTTTATAACAGTTAAATACATACCCTATACAGGTTGGAGTTTTTGGACGGGTCAGTAAAAGGAGGTGCAAAATTGTGTCAAAAAAACTTTTGTACTGTGATTTCCGACTTTTTTAGTACTCTAACCTCTGTTGGTCCGATAAAACTTTTTGATCATAGGACATACTTTAGGACTTGTATCAAATTCAAATTCAAATTCAAGTGCTTTATCCTCATAAATACAATGTACACTTAGAAAAGGTCAAATCATAATAAAAAAATACACTGACACGGAAATAAAGTCGTAATTTTGATTTCGGCCGCTTCGGTATGTAGACTAAAGTAAAGAAACGATGAAGAAACCTTTAGCCTGTTAGTTATTATTTTTCGAGTTAGAGCAAATTCTGTCTCAAGCTTTTCTAGATAATCTAATATTTTATAGTAAGCCTTTCTGCACAGTAATGTTTTGATAGTTTGTTCGAATTTATTTACTGACAATTTTTGCAGCTCAGTAGAGGTTTTGTTGTAGAAAAGAAAGTTTTATGTAAAGTTTTTTGCCAACTATAAACTTTTTCACATCTGTGAACAGGATGAAAAAACTATTTAATTATCGAAAAAAACCTTGGTCCTGTAGTTACACCGGTTCTGATTACCTCTCCTTACAGCCCCGTCAAAAAATGCACCCTGTATAACTTACCGTAACTTATTTTCCCCACAAAATATTCAAAAAACCTCGCATCCAATCATGCAACTTATTTATAAGGGCTGCTGAACCTTTTTCATCCCATTCATACTATTGTTTTCGCTTCACAAAAATCGGGGTAAAATATTACCCGACCACAATAACGGTGCTTACACAGAATCAGACAGAAAGGGTACAAATGACCCAGCGATCGAGTATTTATAGGAGACTATTCATGGCAGGGGTGCTATAGACCCAGCGGGCAGTGGAGGGTTAAGTCATTCTAGAGTGCTAAAAGTTTTACGAACTAGTTATGGACGGATCTATGATAGAATGTTTTTATTTTTAACCCTTTTTTGCCAGATTTTAGTATCTTCTCGGTGGGTGGTAAAAAGATAAAAAAATGGTTATGGTTCTAGCTGGTTAGCCAGGTCTCTGGTTTTATTAGGTATGATTATTTTGTCGCCAAATTGGTTCAGTTCTGACAATGGATTTCATTAAAATCCAAAAAATATAAAAATTTAAGTCGATATATAGTTTTTAAAACAAAATTAATTATTAGGAAAATAGATAAAAGTGATAATACCAGTTGTAATTTGTCGATTTTGAATTTTTATGAAATAACTATCACGGTTCATAAGATATAAAAATACAAAGTGTTTTTTTTTCGCCAATTTACTTATGATAATGTACACATTATTTTATTATAATAGATACAACCTGGTGACAGACGGACAGACAGACAGACAGACACGGACGGACAGCAGAGGACATAATACAGTCCCGTTTTACCCTTTGGTTACGGAACCCTAATAAGAGACACCCATGGGCGGGCAGCAGACTTGACGCACTTGAGAGCATGTCGTACTGAGGGAGTGTTACGGGTTCAATTCCCGTCGGAATCGAAACAATTTTGGAATAGGGTATATGCATGTGACTTCAAAAAAGCTAATATTTTTTTTACGTTTTCTCTATTGATATAGAAATATATCTGTATATATATTTTTGTATTTTATGATGTTTTTATTGTGAAATTTAATAATTGAAAAGTAGATATTTTAAGTCTCAACATCAAAATGTCTAAAAGCAACGCTATTTGCATGTGAAGCGTGACGTCATACTTGAACATTTTTTATGGGCATGAAGTTTTGGCTTTGAGTTTACATATGGGACTCGATGATCCGTGACGTCTTATAATGCAATGTCTAATATCAGCGTTTTCATCACCCGAAACTGAGTGTAGTTTTACTTTTAGTTTTTTACCTAAATAATTTCTTTTTTGGGTGTTATATTTTTTTTCGTTTATGTATTAACCTAAATAATCGATTTAAAAAAAATCCATGCATATACCCTATTAGGTATTGATGGAGTTACCCAGCTGGTCCCAATCTCGCTGTACATGAAGGGTCTACCCTCTGCGCGTGCTGCTAACGACCACTTCTAAATATTCGCGTTTGTTATGGATTAGCAGTCAATGGCATAGTGGAGTGGAACCTGGTTTTAATGTGAAGGCTGTAGGTTGAGTCTTTCTGCTATAAACATGGATTGAAATCGGACCAACCATGTTATTAAATAAAATAATAAATAAATAATGTTGGACAATTCATACACCATTATGTAGGTCCAAGTTAAGCAGCGGCTTCGCACGCGTTGTTTTTATGGATACGTTTAAATGTGTTTTTTATCCCACGGGAACTGATTTAAGGGATAAAAAGTAGCCTTTGGTTGATTCCAAGATTAGAATTACCTGTTTGCAAAATTTCAGCCAGATCCGTTCTGTAGTTTTGGCGTGAAGAAGTAACAAACATCCATCCATCCATCATTACAAACTTTCGCATTTATAAATATTAGTGTGAAGTGTGATTGTTAATCAATTGACAAGAAATCGATCGCATTTTACCCACGAAGTAATGTTTGTATTAATGCTGCTCTTTTATTTCGTTTCAATTAATTTCATACGCAAATATATCACTGCAAAACGTTACTTCCAAGAAGAAATCTCACGAAAGAGGATGCAAGTTCAAAAATATTTTATTGCCAGTGCAAAAATCATTTCGTGTGCATGACAGACACCGCCGAATCAAATTCTAGATCTCCGTGACTGCTTCCGTTTCCGGAAACGTAAAGCATACAGTGTCGGCACGGGGTCGCGGCCATTTTGTTTTACAGAAGCTTCACTTTGCTGTCTTTGCGTCGAATTGTGTTGTCTTTTATGCACTTTTGAGATGTGGAGCCCATTTTTTTACGGAAACTGAATAGTTAGATGTTTAAAATAAGCACATTATTGATAAAAATGCAGCCCACGATATAATTCACAGATTGTTGGATAGTTACCTATTCAAAATTCCACTAAAACTTATAAACAAGCAGAACATACGGTAAATATTTATCAGGTATAGATCGCGTCACGTAACACGAACGCTGGAAGAAAGAATAAGGGGTGTGTTTGCGCATTTGAAAGCAAATATCAACTGACGAACCAATAGCGTACCGGCATTCATGCGTTGCGATTTATTACGAGAAAATACATACAAAAATACCTACTTACTAGAAGGTGGAATTTTTGGACCGGGCAGTAAGAGCAACCGTTGAAGCTACATGAAAATGGTCTTAGGATCTTAATATTGTTTTTAATAGGGTATTAATGCAGGTAATCATCTAAGTTAATTGCATTCAAACAATTATAAGTGAACTTATACAATTTCACTTATAATTGTATATTATTGTATATTATTGTTGTACTATTATTGTATATAAAAGTGTCGAACTCTGTAGCGCAGTGATGCGTGAGAGTGCAATTCCTCCCTCTTGACAAATGTTTGTACGGTCAGCAGATATTTGTTCAGTGTGTTCTAGATGTTTTCTATGTGTAATAAAAAGAAGGTATTTATCGGTGTAATGTATTGTATTATTGGGGCTAGAGCTCTTTCTCCATACATATTGTGTGCGCAGCAGGGTCTATACCTTTAGTGAAACTTAATTATTATAAAATATAAATACCTCTGTACACCTGTGGAATACAATAAATGATTTAGTATTGCGTATTGAGGATTGAGTACAGATGATGTTATGTAGATTGTCCAGCATATTTATTTTTATTTTTTCGAGACTTTTTGAATGAAGCAGTATGCAAGCTTAGAACCGAACAACTCTTGTCTAGAGTGTACTATCTGGTTAACTTTAGTCACCGTGCGGTGGCTCTGCTTTCTTAGAAAACATGTTATCTTTCTGTAGAACTTCAGAATAAGCCGGTAGTTTGATGTTGTTTCAGCATCGCGGAATCTTATGCGGAACTAGTGTAAACTTATTTAAATGAAACTTACAGAATTTTTTGAATTTCTAAGGAATTTGTGAGGTGAGACTTGTTTTTATGGCGTCTACCAACCGTAGCAAAAGGTAGGTACTTACTATTTATTTCACACTCATATTACAAATGCAAAAGTTTGGATATTATATGGATGGGCGGATGGATGGGCGGATTGATGTTTTAACCTCTTCACGCCAAAACACAGAACGAATCGGCCTAAAATTATTGGACTATTTGCATACAGGTAATCCTAATCCTGAAATCGAACAAAGGCTACTTTTTATCCTATAAATCAGTTCCAATGGGATAAAAATGTTTTCATACATAGATCGAAATCTATAACCAAGAGTGGGTTTTGCGATATAAAAATGTCAGCCATCTTGGATTTTAAAATGGGCATTCGTATTGTTTGAATTTGAGTTTGTCAAAAACAATACCTATATGAATGGGTGTTGTCATGTCACACTGTAAGGCGAGCGAAGCGAGCCTTGTGACGTGAGTCGTCAATCCGACCCACGCCCGCAACGCAACGCAAGTCAAAGCAGAAAGTAGTTAATAATATAATGCTGGACAATCCATACAGCATCTAAAGCAGTTTTTGTGTTGTGGGTATTAAATGACTGATATATCTTAATACAATACGTGAGACTGTCCTCCCCCCCTCCCCCGCGAGTCGTGGCGTTACGGTGACTTACACTTAATGGAACTGAAATGACAGAGCAGTGTAATGTGTTGTCAACGCAACAAAAGTTGTCAATTGGCACACGCGTGCCCTCTCTTCCCACGACTCTTCTCTTTTTGAACAGACTCTAAAATATAAAACAAGACAGATCATACCTTAGGAAATTAAGGATATCTACTACAGAATTCTATTTATATTCCATTACCATATACATTTTCATACATGAGATTACCTTTTCTCCCAAAACCATTATAGACTAACATATTATTAAAATAATAAATTACCGTTGGGGAAGCCGATTCATAAGAAACCTCCTTTCAATGCGGAACATAAATCTACCTAGTAGATACTTGTATCTTTGTACAATCAATCTTCTATTGAAGACCTAGGAATATTCCTTTAGTTGAATTTAGGGAGGGGCGAGACTGTTGGATTCGGCATTTCAATAAAAGGGCCGAAGAACTGTTTTCACATGATCAAAGAATCATTGAGGATTTTTAGTTTTGATGAAATATATTTTAATTATTTAACGGTTAATTTTCGCGTTTATTTACCTGCTTTTCCCGTCGTATCAATAAGTTTACCTACACACTGTCGTGGTCACGGGATGTCATTATTTTTTTGACCACGCCAAAATAGGTATACAAACGCAAAAATAAATACCCGTTATATAATACTTATAATAATTCTAATGTAAGATAAAAACGCCTTCGCAGCAATAAATTCTTTGATTTAAGTAAAGTTATTTTCGTGACAAACATCCTGAAATACTCGTACATATTTATGCTGCACTTAGTCAAGATACACAAACTGTCACAATAACATGAAAATGTGTTATTTTTGCGGAAAATTAACTGCCTTTCAGTCTACATTAATCTATAATATAGACATAAACGTGAGGATAATAATGGGAGATGAATAAAGAAATCCAAGTCAATTTCAAACAATTGGTTTATTAATAAAAGCCGAATAAACTGAATACAAAAAAGCCTAATACCTACACCAATATCAATTCGGTTTCTGCCGACACACCCAACATTTCGGCACACTATTGGGATCCTTAAATAAAAGCCGAATATCTACACCGGAGTCCATTCGGTTTCGGCCGACACTTCCGACATTCGGGACCTATTCTAGCAACTCTACCCTGTGATCGATGAGATTGGCTAAATATTTCTCTGAGGATGCGCTGCACCGATAGGGGGCATCTCATCGTTCTTTCTGATAAATGATTTGAGATCTATCTTTGTTTGGATCACTGATGTGATGTACTTGCATTACTCATTCGATGTCAATTTCATTTCAACGTAACCGAGTTCAAGCACATAGCACAATACTGATTGTATATTCTACTTACTTGCATGTAAGTAGAATTTTACAATTATACCTATAGCATGTAATATTATTTTAGCAAACGTAATCGTAAAATCAGTTAATACATTTTTTACTGTCTTGTTTCAATAACCTGTAATAGATAGTAAAAACTCTACCTACTCGATATATATTTACATTATAGCAGCACGTATACTTGTGTTTTAAATCAAGCATTATGTAACCCCGTATTTGAAAGTGATTTTGATGTCTATTGTACGATAAAGAAATAAATAAATAAATTGCATTAAGTTCAACGCCATACTTGGTCGTGTGGTAGTTTAGAATTTGCATCGTAAGAGGTGACTAAGTGATTGCGACTGGAGGTGGGCAGAACAATTCTACCACTGAACTACGAACCCCAATGCCTAGCTAAAGGATTATGGGCGTTACCCCCCATGAGATAAAATCCATTAAGGCACTTATCAGGGGGAGTCTTGCGTCCAGCTACCGACCAATATAGGATGTTGTGGTGAGGACGGAAGGTCCATGGCGGTTGCGGTGTAGGAATTCCCCTGTAGGCGATCTCTAGCGACAAACTGCCGAACTATCCTAGATCGAGCAAACGCTTGTGTCGCTGCCACTAACTCGGTCGAAGAACCACCGGGCTCTGTGGACCAGATTGGTCGAGCCCCGTCAGAGGAGATCTGTTCCTATTTGGGGGAATGCCACCTTTTTCCCCTGAACCGGTGACTCCAACGTGATCTAGGATAGTGATCACAGATCAGCCTAATCGGTTCAGTTGTTATGGCGTGAAGAGGTAACGGTTTTTTAATTCGACAGTCAGGATGTTGACTGTTGCATAAAAATCGAGTTATATTGGAAAATAATAACTTTGTTTTTACACCACAGTGAGAGTCGTCTTAGTCAACCTTACAGAGGAAACACAGACAGCTTCTTTCTGTGTATTACTCAACACCATAAAGAAAAGAACAACCTATAAAGTACGTTAAAGAGCCTCAACCTCAACAGCCTGTATCGGTCCACTGCTGGACGCAGGCCTCCTGATAAACGGCTTAATAGCGTTTAGCTCATGGGGGGTAGTGCTCATAAGCCCCACGCTGGGCATGCGGATTGGGGATCGCAGTTTGGTGGAAGATTTTTTCTGCAGGGGGCGCTGCTGCCCGCCCTCGATGGATCCCTTAGTCGCCTTTTACGACAACCACGGGAAGAATTGGGGTAGTGCAAATTCTAAGCCAACACCACACAGCTAAAGCTTTAAAGAACGTCAACGAAAAGAATAATCTATAAACCTATGAACAATTCTTTTAATCCATTATGGATGTAAGCGGGTTAACTACGAACCTTATTTGTGGTGGAAGAACATACCTAAACATTTACAAAAAAATATATAATCTACTAGATCATGTGTACAGGATTTTGTATATCATATTATTATTTATATTAGTTACAAAATAAACGCATTTTTACTTTTACTCTACTTACGTAGTTTTGAGTTCAAGCTAATATAATAGTACTGGTTTAGTAGAATAGGGGCCTAGGTGTTATTATTTTTCTGTCATAATAATACACCGCCATGTGGACCCCATATAACTCGAAAAATCTTGAAAAATCTCAAGCCGTGGGTTCTTGAGAACTTGATAAAAGTTAAAATGAATTTAAAATGAAAACATGAGATCATTTTAAAGCTGTGTCTATGTGAGTGTTCTTTAGAACGCACACATGCGCAAATGAGTGTAAGCAAACGAGAGCTTTTAGAAGAGCATTTAAGATAAAATGTTGGTTTTAACGGATTTGTTAAATGCTACTAATATTATAAACGCGAAAGTTTGTAGACATTGTGTGTAAACATGTTTGTTGCTCCTTCACGCAACTACTGAACGGATCGGGCTGGAATTTTGCATACAGGTAGTGCTAGGCCTGGAATGCCAAATATTTTTTTTTCCCATAAATCAGTTCCCGTAGAATAGGCATATAATATAGAATATAATAATAGGATACTTTTGTTAATTATTGTTCTGAAATAAAAACAGACTCATCTTTACGTAGCCCATTCCTAAATATAAGTCTCTTGTTATGAGAAAACAAATGAAAAGAAATTTAAAATCATTATATTCATATCATAAAGGAGAAAGATTGTGTTATGCTTGTTACTCTTTCACGCTAAAGTGGCTGAATGGATTTGAATTAAATTTGCAGTATAGTTTTTATCATGAAACACATTTTGACTACTTTTCAGAGTTTTTACCGCGGATAGCACCATGGGGCGCAGCTAATCAAACGTCAAGTATGAGTAGGAGTCGCACATTGAGAGTTCCGTACAATTACGAGACTTTGCATCGTGTCAATATCGTGATTGAATATCCCGGAAAAATCTTTATCTAAGATACTTACCTTATTTTACTAAATATTGTGTAATCTTCAATGAAAGTACGTTCACAACAATAAAATGCTCTACGGAACCCTAAACGCATTTAACGAAATCAAAAGTCAATACCATTATGAATACTAAAACGTACGTATAAATGATGAAATATTCAGAGTCCATGTACAGAATTTGTTCTAATTGGAATGCAAAATGGCACATTTAAATTCAGATACGTGCAAAACGTTCTGTAGGTACGGTACAGTGCATGGGCGGTGGAATGGCACAGTTATTCCAAGTGGGACAAAATGGTTAGTCATTCAGGGCTTTCTATGTCGAAGATGGTTTACAGTTAAAGATAATTAATTTTGTTTTAAAAAACTATAAACCGACTTCAATTTTTATAGTTTTTTTCATGAATTTTCATAGATCCCGTTGTCTGAACTGGACCAAATTAAAATGGAACCAGATGATAAGCATTTGCTATCATATAAAAATGAATCATGAAAATCGACCCACTAAGTCAAAAATTCTGAGGTAACAAACATAAAAACAGTCGAATTCAATCTCCTCCTTCTTTTGAAGTCGGTTAAAAAATACCACAGGTAGCTCAGCTGGTCCATATCAATACCAGTCACCGTATAGTAATAATAATAACTAAAATAAGTATGTTTTAAGAGTGTACCATAAGCAATTTACTTCAAAATAGTTTTTTATCTCCAAGTCTGAAAGCTACCACCATCATATTTTGGGAAATGTTACTTCTTTCTACTTTTATCGAGAATATACGTGTTTTAAAATACCATTGGTGAAAGTTTTCTCGATAGTTCTTTTTTTTTTAATGATGTTTTGCTATTTAGGTATTTCGGGAACAGCACACCTTTTTTCTTCGGTTTTTGTTTTGCAAAAAAACCTAGACATAAATTTAATGATGTTTTTTTAATTTTTCGATTGGTTGTTTCATTGACTTATTAGTAGGTAAAATCCGTTTTGGCGCATAGAAAATTCGGTGCACGTCTCTGCTTTCTCTCATATCTTGTCATCACGCTCATCCATCTCGTAGCGGCACACTCTTAAATCGTCATTTTATACTTAATCTGGACGCTCCTTAGGAAAATTTATGGAATGTGCCATACCGACAGCCTCGATATAGCATGTACTTGTAGGTTATATTATATCTGAAAATTTGTATGATTTTAACAGTTATTATTCATTATTATAAAATACTTTTATTGTTACAGGTATGTTCACACGCAGAATACTTCCTCAACCTCAACAGCCTGTATCGGTCCACTGCTGGACGTAAGCCTCCCCCTGATAAACGCCTTTTTTCGTTTAACTTATGGGGGGGGGGGGGGGTAATGTCGCCTCTTACGACATCCGCGGGAAGTATTGGGGTGGTGCAAATTCTAAGCCAGCACCACACAGCAACGGAATACTTCATCAGGTATTTATTGGAAAATTATAAGTTACTGGAATCTCAATCAGCCCAACAGGATTTAATAACATTAATGTTTTCCCTTGTATGTTTCCCGCAAGGAATTTCTGTACGTAAGAATTCAAATTTAAAATTCTTTGGTTATCCGTCTGCGAAATACATATTTTTCTATATGACGTGGTTTATACATTTTTATTTATTTATTTATTTATTTTGCTCACCTGTTTATAGTATACAGCTTAGGTCTATGCTTAGGTCGATAGTTTACTCGTATGTACCACTGCAAAATAATTTACACATTTAAAATGGCAGAATATTATTAGATACGATTATAAATAAATAAAATAAATAAATAATAATGCTGGACAATTCACACAGCATTATCTAGCCCCAAGCTAAGCAGAGCTTGTGTTATGGGTACTAGATAACTGATATACATAATACAATACACTACATAGATAGATATTTTTTATTATACATAGAAAACATCCAGAACGCCCTGAACAAATATCTGCAGATCGTACACACATTTGATTATGAATATATTATATAATTATTTCACACACAGGGTCAAGTAATTTAAATTTGAAAGCTGAGATGGTGAATTATTATCACGTAGGTAAGGTATCGAGGTCATTGATCTTATTTTATGTAATGCAGTAGTTGGTCGGATAGGAATTCGTCAACTGAGTAATAGCATTTTACAGCAAGTAGGTTTTTAAGTTTTCTACCGAAAGCTATGTCGTTTTTTTCTGGGAATTTTGCTATAAATTTTTATTGTCCTATTATTCGGACTTTGAACAAATAATGGACCATGGACGAGAAAATTCATGACCAAACAACATCGAGGTCGAATAGGATACTAACTCGATGCCATACTACTAAGTTCTTTAATCTTTGTCAGGTGAGTGAATAAAGACTGAATGTCAGAATGAAGTATTTCATAGACACAATTACTATTGACAGATATAGGGATGCTGTAGACTTGAATATTAAGGGTAGGTAGGTACTAACAAAAGTTTCGAATTTTATCGAACCAATATTAATGTTAGGGGAGGCCTATGTCCAGCTGTGGACTAATATAGGCTGATGATGATGATGAATATTAATATGGAATAAAGATTTTCCAAAAAATATTTTTCTCCATAAAATTTGTTCACTACAGTAGGTAACCCAATCCGTCTTATATTCAATCACAGAAAAACGCATGTAATGACGTGGACAGTGGTACCAAATATATCATTACATTTTGACCTCAACCTCAACCTCAACAGCCTGTATTGGTCCACTGCTGGACGTAGCCTCTCCCTGATAAGCGCGTTGGCGTTTATCTCATGGAAGATAATGCCCATAACTCCAATGCTGGGCATGCGGATCGCAGTTCGTTGGTAAAAATTGTTCTGCAAGGGGTGTTGCTGCCCGCCCCCGGTAGATATTCCTTAATCGCCTCTTACGACACCTACGGAAGAAAGGGGTGGTGCAAATTCTAAGCCAGCTCTACACAGCACCGTAGTACACCCGATGATAATGAAGGAACATAATGGTGTCGATTCTGTTGTTTTAGGTTTCCTAACCTAAATTTTAAGATTTCTAAATTTTTTTATGCTAGTTAGAGCTAAAAATTATGGTATTCTCTATACAGGTCCTAAAAATACCTATATTAGAACGTTTTTCAAAATCGCAAACCTCTCTGAGTTGACTAGTTGGGTGTTGTTGTGAACAAAATATGTTTTTTTTTCTATAATGTTATTTTAAAATACTTCTTTCTTTGGGTCAAACAGTTCGTCCATTTGTATGAGAAATCGTTTAGAAATTCAAATCGATACCAGTTTAAGAGTGATTAATTTTAATCATGACCTAATTAGATGCCTGCTAAATTTAGGTAGACGTTTCTAAAATGTAACGCAAAGAATAGGGTAAAGCTACTTTTAACTAAGTTGAGTTGTTTTAGATCTATCAATCTAATTTTAGAGCTGTCATCCTAACTTTAAAACCGTTAGTTTAATTTTTCAAACAACTAAAATGTTACGCAATAAATATGGTTATAGCCATTTTAACTAAATTGAATTGTTTTAGTCAGCTTAATTTTAGAGCTGCCATCCTAATTTTAAACGTTTCAGGTAAATTTTTCAACCATAGAATCGTTTTCATCTATTTGAAATTCCGAAATCCTAAATTTAGCTAATCCTAAAACAACAGAATCGACACCAATATTTTTTTCCATAAAACTAGGAATCTAAAATGTAGATTCCATCAAACAATGCTCCTTAGTCCGTAACTCGGCTTAAATCATCAGCCCACGCATTGTTCGTCGCCATTTTAGAAATGTAGCATTTGTTTGACGTTTTAGGGTTCCGTAGATACCGAGATTATTTTAAACTGATTGTTTCTTTAATAAATGATTACTACAAGAGGCTAAATATATGTGGTAGTGTACAAAGGTTCGAATCCGCATAAAAACTCACTGGATACCATTGATTTATTAAAAAGGGAAGGTGAGGTACTGGTATCTCGAAAGTGGCAACCTCAAATTGTGTAAAATTGTGTGCTCTCACCTCAGTCACCGTCTGACCGGCAGCATGGGCGATAGTACTAGCGAGAAATATTATTGTCTCGGTCTTACTTCGGTCTTAGGTACGTCTTTCCGTCTTTGGTATTCTTTCTAAAGTTATTTACAACGGGATATTTACCATGATTTAAGTTTTGAGCTTTCCAATATTTCGGCACAGTTTCATGCGCCATGATCACGGAATAACTGAATGTCTTGCGAGTAAGTTATTATGGGCAGATATATCGATCTACCCTCTTTTTCAGTCTTTTGCTACGAATATTACCACTACCACCGGTATCATTATCGAACGCAACTCGATCACGACACACAACACTGACGGTATCACAACGCGGTTCGGTTAGTGCATCACTTCTTCGTCAGAAATGTCTTAAAAAAGAACGGCTATGAGGTTAGATCGCTGCCAGCTCGTTCCGGTACCAACCATAAACCACACCGGAGTACGGTGGAACGCAAACCAGCATTCTTGCCTTACATAAAAGGAGTGACGGATAAAGTTGCAAAAATCCTGCAGAAATCCTCCATAAAAACCATCTCCACGCCCTTGAAAAAGATCACACTGCGCACGCCTAAAGACACGTTCCACTTGAGAAACCAGAAGTGTACAAGATTGACCGAATTAGACCAGCTGATCAGTTGGCTTATTTTATTTTTATTTTGATGTATGGATGTTTGATACCTCTTCACGCCAAAACTACTGAACGGATCGGGCTGAAATATTGCATACAGGTAATTCTAATCCTGGAACCAAACATAGGCTTCTTTTTATCCCATAAATCAGTTCTCGGGAGATAGAAATCCCCTTTAAAAGCTTTCATACGAACAACGCGTGCGAAGCCGCGGGGCGCAGCTAGTTATTTTTAAAGCTAGAAAAATAACACAATGACATACATGAAAAATCAAACAACTCTTGTTTACAAAGTTCATTTTATACGGGACCCTCGATTCTAAAACAATTATTTAGCAGCGATGTGTCCAGAATTCCTAACTAGTGCCGAATGTGTTGACAATGGATCGCCGGACGCGCGTCATTTTTTTTCCTATTTGCCCCCTCGCTTACAAACTTTTCTATTGCTATGAATATTTCACTACATTTCCTGATTGGTTTTTTGTATTGCGTTTTGAAATGCAAATAAACAAAAATACGAACAGCAATATGAATTCTTTACCTTTATTATTTTATTATTGCACAAATAACATGTCATTGTCTAAAGGTTGAATTTGAGGTGGTACCATAATAGTAAGATTCGAAGTAAGTCGAATTAAAGTAAGACGAGAAATTCATGTGTGCGCTGAAAAAGTTACTATCACATTCTCTTCTCATGAGAAAACCATAAAATTGAAGTCGGTTTCTAGTATTTTTAAAACAAACACAATAATGTAACTTAATGACCACAACCTTTGATCACCAATTCAAAGGCTTTCATCATTCAAAAACACAAAAAAATGCAACGAAACACTGACAAAATGGCTTTATTCTAAATAAAAAAACTAACAAAACCTCTCACAAAACAAAACGCTGACGATTCCAAGCACTTTAATATCAAACATTCGTGCAAACTGTATTTTCATACATACATACGAAATGTCGTTACTGTTGAAAACTATTTTACTCAAATTTAACAGAGAGACGCAACAAGGAAGCCTCTGTGTTTATTTAGAAGGAATATTTTCATGTATTTTGTGGCCTGCACGGGCGATTAAGGAAAGTAGAAAGGAATATGTTACGAGAAAACCCGCTTTCGTATGAAGCCAAGTATCATAGACTTGGCTTTTTGTCTATCAGTGTCTATTTATGTCTGCCATATGATGCCAGCTTAGAATTTGCACCACCCCAACTCTTCATGTGGGTGTCGTAGGAGGCGACTAAGGGATATCTATCGGGGGCTGGCAGCAGCGTCCTCTGAAGAATAATCATCGAATGCATTGATTAATTAAAAAGGGAAGATAGGTTACGTTCTCCCAGCGCTCACTCAAAAATTGGCATGTGTTACAACTACACGCAAACACATACACTCACAGTTATATTTCCAGTCCTTTGCAATACAAAGAAGAACAAAGACGTATCTAAGACCGAAATGAGACCAAGACAACAATGTTTCACGCGAATCACGACCGCCCGTGCCGCTGGTCCGACGGTGACTGAGGTGGGAGCACACAATTTTACACAATATGAGGTTGCCATTTTCGAGAAACTAGTACCTCATCTTCCCTTTTTAATTAATCAATGATCGAACGTATGCGTATGCCCGGCGTAGCGATTATGGGCACTACCCCCATGAAATAAAAGCCACTAAGGCGCTTATTATGACGAGGCTTGCATAGAAAAGCTGAAACGAAGCTGTCAGTCACCTAAAGTCCTGCTCCGATACTTCAAGGAGCTGGGCTGGTTAGGGCCTGCTTAGGCAGGGGGATAATGCACAATACACTCCTATGCGAGACGTCGGTGCAGATCTTAGTTCCCCCACTTAGAATTAGAATTAGGCCTGCATCATCCAATAGTGGACTAATATAAAAGAAAATAAGAAATAAAGAAAATCTTTAATCGGCTCAGTCGGAAGACCAGCGTTGATTGTTCGCAAATATGCTGAGACTGCGACCGTTTTGTAACTCTAACAAACTGTATTAGTTTCCAAGTTCTTTTTGTTTTAAATTGTATGTGTTTGAGTTACAAACAAACGTTTATATTTCTATTTATTTGTAGCCCAGATAAGGTACAGATTTATATAGTAGGTAGTTTTTAGCTTGTTACAGTTATAATTTCTAGGTAGTAGATAGAACTTGTAATTAAAATTTTATAACAACTAGGTATACTACTTTATATATATAGGCTGTTGAGGTTGAGGGTTGAGGTCTACCGTCTCTGCTTAGCTTGATAGCCCCAAGCTAAGCAGAGACGGTAGACCTCAAAAATGAAAAATGATGCTGTGAACATTGTCCAACATTATTTATTATTTATTTATTTTACACGATGAACTTGCTGATAGCTGTCGCCCTCTGGACAGCGCGTGGACAATGTGTGTTCAGTACGATAATAGGCTGAGATGTGTGCGGTAGCGTTGCTCTATATGTGTGATAAGTCCTGAAGATAAATAATTGGAAAAAAACAAATAAATAAATAATGCTGGACAATTCACTAGCCCCAAGTTAAGCAGAGCTTGTATTATGGGTACTAGATAACTGATATACATAATACAATACACAACTAGATAGATACTTTTTTTTATACAGAGAAAAAATCCAGAATGCCCTGATCAAATATCTGCTGATCGTACAAACATTTGTCTCGAGGCGGGAATCGAACCCGCAACCTTCTGCGTCGCAGGCGGACCTTCGCCCACCGCGCCACAGAGGTCGTCTAAATAATGCAGTACATGAAGAAAACAAGCTCAAATTTGCTACAGATTAAGGGGCACTTTTTTGGCACATTTATCGTGATTCACAATGCATTACTCATTTGGCTGGCCATGGCGGTAGCGTAAGTTAGGTAAGCTTATCCAATTCAACCCATGCATCACAAGGATATCGTAAGAGCCCATTGACGGAACTCGAGGAAGGCAATAAGCTTCCTCCTGTGTAGTTTTAACACCTCTACTGCGGTCACCAACCCGCATGTTAAACCTACCTATAGCAAAACTCCTTGTTTGGATGACGAAAGTTCAGCAGTGGACGTTTAAGTGCTTTTAATGCTATTGGAGCTTTGCTCAGAGCAAAGCGTTTTCACTTCATTATAAAGTTATCGCATCCTTAAGTCCCCTTTTATTTTAACTTATTGCCAATGATTGAGTTTGTTTTAAAAAACTATATACTGACTTCAACTCTATAGTCTTCTTATGGATGACATTGCAAGGACTGGACCAAATTGAAATGGGACCACACGAGAAGCTTGCAAATAAAAAAAGACTCGTCAAAATCGGATCACTGACCAAAAGTTCTCAGGTAACAAACATAAATAAATAATTATAATACAGTCAAATTGGGAACCTCCTTTTTAGGAAGTCGGTTAAAAATAACCGTCTTTAGTCGAGTAGGTCATCAACAAAAGAGAAACTTTTTGAAAGAAGTTGCTTACAAAATAATTGAAGAACTTTTTAGAAAGGGCTTTTGCTTGTTTCAGCATGTCTTTCATAACCGTGTAGAAAAATAATAAAATGCCATTCATTATAAGCGGAAATTTTCATGTGTTAGGTAGGACTTCACATAGGATCTATTACTAAATGTATTCCAACACACCGTTCATCAATTTTAAACCTATTTATACGATTCTAAAGTTCATTTTAAATTGTACTGTAACTTACGCCTTTTTAACCCGAGTGACTTAGGTTCGTGTAAAAGAGGCATATTTTATTGAGTCGTTTTTGCATGAGTTTAAGTGTTGTAGGGGTGTAATGTTTTGTTTTAATGCTCCATGCGTGTAGGACGTCCAATTAGTTTAATGTGGAGGGTACAGTCCAAACAGTTAGGTAATGTTTTTGAATATTCTATGTAAGCCAAAAAACCGAGCAAATTTATAATTTAAGAGTAGTTTTTGACGTGTTAACGTCTATTAAATCGATGAACATGAGTAGCATGTTCAAAAAAGTGTCACGTTTCTTTTATGTGAAATAAGACTTTTGTTTGACCGTAATCTCACCTGATGAAAAGCGAAGATGCGGCCGACGATGTATCACGAAGATCTAGAAGATACCAATTCACGTTGTTGATGATGTTGTCATGACGACTGAAGCACTAAAGATTCAAGTTCTAATTTAGTCTAATAGATAGCGTTGATAGCTAGCTAACACGAGAATTGGCAAAAACAGTATATATGTAAGTATATTACGAGGTAATTTTCGTTTTCAATAGATCAAGTAAATGATGTAATCACGTAAAATTGTTCCTTAACCGACTTTAGAGACAACCATTTTTTTATATTTTAGTTTAGTAATAATATAATGTAGGTTCAATAAAATAGTGTAGTACCTTCATTTTCTGGTCAAAGGGATTCTAAATAATGCATATAATTCTCCTATTTATTTTTCCATTGATATCTGTGATTTTTCCCTATAATTTACTGTAATTTCTAAATATATCAAAATCAAAACATTGTCAATCTTCAAAATATAATGAAACTCCCGCTACACATCGCAAAAACGTTGAAAAGAAAACCGTTTCTCATCTTAATCAAAAGCAGTTAAAACTCTCAACAAATTCCCAACACTTTGTATGCATAGAAAGCAGTTTTTGTTCTCGAATCTCGGACAGTTTAAGGGTATTGAAAGTCGGTGCCACAGAGCTGTGTCGACACAGACTGTGCACTCCGAACGAATTGCTTTAGATTTCAACTTAAGGCTCATACACCAGTGAAAGTGGCGCCCCCAATAATTTTATCTTATTATTAGGTTAAACGCAGCAAGTTTTAAAATTCCATCGTTTAGTTTGTGGTATCTATTATAAGTTATTTATAATAGTTTCATTTTGTAAAGCTTAGGTAAAGATACGACTCTGACTCCAAAATGTTTGTACGTACTGTATACACTGTTGTTATCGTAAAAAGATTGATTTGTCGTTGTTATTCTGTTTTCTCTGTTGGCTACATGTTTCTCTTTTCTTTTTTGTTGTTTCCGTCAATGGATGTGAATGAGGAGTTTTTGTTTTTATTTTTATTTTAAAGTTGCATTCTGTATCATAAGGTGAATGTGAGTGTTACCTATTCAATCTTTGTTCAATGTATTGTTTTTTTTGTCCAATGTTGTAACGATTGCGATGTATCAACCTTAAGTAGGTACATATTGTATAATGTGTTAGAGGTAAAGGCTTGTTTCATAACATAGTCACCTTCAAGTAAAATTAATGTGTATCTATCAGTGGATTCCTGTCAATAGCCCACCAACTTCTATTGTATCACCCATATATTATGTAAAATGTGCTGATGGTTTCCCTAAAAAAAAAAAATACGAAGTTGCGCTTTTTGGCCAACAAGCTCGTAAATTTTTTGTGTGTCTGTACCAACAATTCATTTAATCTATTAAACTGAATTATGAGTAATACAGTCACGATTACAACCGAATTGGCTAGCAGGTGAAAAGTGTCCCATCTGTTATCATCACTTTAATGTGCCTATTTATTCTTTACGGCGTTGTAGACATGGCTTTGATTCAGAAAGTTCTGCTTGTCTGTAAGTGAAGTTTCGATGCAGTTAGTGACTGTACAAAGGCATCGCAGTTTATTAATTAATAATAAACTGGCATTTAATAAGAACGGCATGAAATACATTTACAAGTTTCCATAAAACAAGTAGGGCTTAAATGTAAAAATATCTTCTCTCTTCTTAACATTGAAACTAACTACTTAACTATGAGATATTTTCTTACCAATTAAAAAAATAAATAAAGGAACTCTTAGTTAACACAAGCTCTGCGTAGCATGGGGCTACAAGACGCTAGCTAGATGCTAGAATTATGAGATTTGGCAAGGAACAGTATGTAAAGCACAAGTAAAGGGAAATATCCGAAAACCGTAAATTTGTACCATACTAAAAGGTTAAGCTAAAAAATATATTTCTAAAATTATTCAACAAAACAAAACCGCATGAAAATAAGTAAATTTGTTTACTTACCATGCATCCCTTCATTCACCCCCTTGGGTCCTATCCTAAGTAAACACCACTTAAAATATCGTATAAAACTCAACTACCTACTTATCCTTTAAACAAAACATGGAAGCATCCTGTCACTAACATACAGACAGTATATTATACCGTGGTCAGTTGGTTAATTGAGGTTTATTTGTGAGTGTAATAATAACTTAAATCGACCTAAATATCCTTTTATATCACACTATTCTTTTAAATTTTGTGTGACAAAAAGTACTCCTTTAAAAAAAAAAGGGGCCCACCAGAGTCGGTCAACAAAGCTGGAGGAAAAGCATATATAATGAATACATAATAACTATGTGAGCCGTAAAACACATTTTATCGTTTAAATTCAAGATGGCCGCTATAAAATGAGAACACGTCCAAATTTTAAAACGCTTTTAAATTTTAATGTTATGTAAGTAAACGAGTTGAATTTATTTAAAGCTAGGCTTTTGCATTTAGCTTTGGATATAATTATAATCCAATTTAAGTAGGCATGTACCCTGTTTAAATACTATTTCGGATTATTTACACAGAAATAGCGCTGAAATGTCTTAGCAGAGCTTGTGGTATGGGAAACGCTCAAACGTGGTAATTTGCTATAAAGAACACTAGCTACGCCCCGCGGCTTAGCACGCGTTGTTCCTATGGAAACGTATAAAGGTTATTTCTATCCCACGGTAACTTGTCACAAACCCCCGATGCACGAATCTAACCTATCTTACTTTTACGTCGTGATATAGAAACGTGATTTGTAGTGGCGAACGGTGATCGTCTAGTTTAGTGGTAGGACCTACCTACCTTGTGTCGTAGAAACCGTAATTACAAACTGATTTATGGGATAAAAAGTAGCCTATGTTTGATTCCAAGATTAGAATAACCTTTATGCAAATTTTAGTTCGATCCGTTCAGAAGTTTCGGCGTGACGAACATCTATACATACAAACTTACTCATTTATACTATTAGTGTGAAATAGTGTGATGTGATGTGTTGTGTTAAAAGCGTAGCTAAATCTTCCAATTCATTTCAACAGAAAATAGAAATGCCGTAGATGCGAAAGTCCAAAACAAATAATAAAATATCGGATAAGCTTCATTGCACACTCGCGTTCCGCGCTCCTTTATAAAACAGTTTATTACTTTTACGTTATCAATTTGGAATAGAACTGAAACTCTTTGAGAATATATAAATAAGTAGATTGTAACCATAATTTATTTACTTTACGTTTTTGCTATAGAGAGATGTCATGGCGAAGCGGAATCTCTCAATAGACCGATTATCCGAATTTTAATATTCCACATGCTGATTCTTGAAGAGATATACGGCACACGAACGAATACCACGCAATATAACGTCCCACAATAACTTGTAGTATGTAGGTTAGGGCAAAATTTATTTCCTCTACCTCAACCTCAACAGCCTGTATTGGTCCACTGCTGGATGCGTTCCTTCCCCTGAGAAGCGAGTTTTTGGCATTTGTATCATAAAGGGTAGTGCCCATAATCCCCACGCTGGGCATGCGGTTTGGGGATCGCAGTTCAGTCGTTCTGCAGGGGGCGCTGCTGCCCGCCCCCCGATAGATATCCCTTAGTTGCCTCTTACAACACCCACGGGAAGAATTGGGGGTGGTGCAAATTCTAAGCCAGAACCACGCAGCTTTTTCCTCTACGTAACACATAAATGGTTGACATCCTCTAACCTCAACACTGTAGGCTGTTCTATTACACAGGTGCGATGGTTAGGAACAAAAAGTCCTAAGACCTGAGTTATGTTTGATGATATATCGAAATGTAATCGTGATTTGCGTAGTTCCATATCAGCACCATAGATGCTGTACCTACTAAATCCTACCAAAATAGAGAGGTAACGTTGATGTTTTGATATCACCGTGAAACCAGAGAGCAGAGCTAAATACAGAGCCCTATTAGGTTTGTGTACAGTTCAGTTCAGACACATGAGATACTTAGCTAGAAGCAGACTCAACATTTATTAAACTACATGTTTTTCACTTCTATACACCATTGTGCTTATTTTATGACTTTCTCTGCAAGTTATAGCTAACGTAATGACGCGTTAAACTTTCTGAAGGAACCCTAAAACGGCGTTATGCGAATATTATCTTTATCGTTATGTAGATAAGGGTGGTATTTGTAAATAGTGGTAGTGGATAGAGCTTAGTTTAGTTTGTTATACGTTTTTGGGGACAAAATTAAAATAGAGTAGGTTTTTGAGAGATGTTTGAGAAAATTTGACCCGAAATGTAGGTACAAAGTAAAGTAATCATAGAACTTTGGGGTCAAATGAAACTTGTAAGGTAAACATTTACTCATGTTAAGGTCAAAGTAAAACTTCCAAATTTCTCAGGACAATTATGTTATTAAAACATTAAATACTTACCTATTTGAAAACTCCTTTATGGACTGAAACTTTTAATAGCCGATTTGAAGTCAAAAACGGTTGTGTCAGAAATTATTTTACTCTGCTCATTGCAATAACCAAAAGTTCAGAAAATAATAGGATACATAATATACTTTTCACTCTTTAACACATTCGACTCCTTCACACTTTTCTCTCTGCTCTATCGCCAAACCACCATACATCGTACCACAGAGCCCTCCACGAGGGTCACCGGCATTACACATGCGCCATAGGTGATCCCACGCAGCGGGTTCTCGGCATTAGGTATGTGGTTGCGACATTAAATTGCATTTTTCTCAACAATAAGACACTTTCAGGAGTTCATGGATAGTTTTTTGTGATTTATGACTTAAATATATTACTCGTTGTGCATTTTAGTCTGGAAAACTGTGTAGTTTAGGAAATTGGGAAAGTCTATGACATTGGTGTGCAACATTTTTAAGTTTTTTAAAATTATGAGATCTTTTGGAAGGAGATTTTAAATGTTTATGAAAAGTGTTCTGATAAATTTATTTTATTTTAAATACACTAGCAATAGATCTAGTTTTTTTATGTAAACTACCTTCAACTATATGAGTCATATTAAAAAAAAAAAATATGACTCACGTCTAGAGATGGGTTTATGCCGGGCATTTACAGGGCGGATTGAGTAAATGACAGGGCAGAAACTACGCTTGTAGTTTTTAAACATTTTGTATGTTTTTCAATTTACAGTATTATAAGGTTTACTTCGTGATGTCTGAGAGTCAATATTATATTATTATTAAGTAAGTATGAATAAGTGGTACCTTGAAGCAATAAAAACCATGTACCTACTAAAAAAACGTGAGAACCCACAGGTTCTTGATACAATCAGGGTTGTAAAAAAAAACTGTTTTTTTAATATTTTTTAAATCAATCTGTTCAAAATGTTTAACACTACTGTTTTTTTAGATTGTTTTTTACTCTTTACCTTTAGGGATCGATTTCAAATCAATTACAGCGAATAATAAAATAATCCATTTCTAAACTTTTTCCTAATTCACATTAGTAAATAATAACATAACGATAAATATTTACTTTTTGTTGCGTATCTCAGTAACTATCTTCTAATTATTAAAAAATATTGTTATTATTAATCAATACAAAACAGTTTACATACACCTTGTATGTGGTGTAGTGTAGGTAGGTAGAGAACTAGAGAAAAAGCAGGGAATACTCACTAATCCAGTGAATTACTTTTTCCGAAAGCCGACATAAGGACTTTCCACTTGAAAAAATATTTTAAGCTATTGAGAGCCCTACATATTTATTCGTTTGGATTTATTTCCATTCATTTTCAATTAAGGGTATAGTTTTAAACCCTGTTTTTTCTTCATGTTTTAAACATTGTCCCCTTTAAAACTTTTTTAAACTGTGTTTTAAAAAACATACGTTTATAATAAAGTTTTATTACTTATATAACTTCTAAACACTTTCAAACGTGTTTTAAAAGAACTTGTTTTATTCATGCTAACCCCGGGTACAATAGAATAAACTTACATACAATAAAATGAACCCTCATCCAAATGTTTGCTACTCCTGAAAGAAGACCCACGACGTGGGTCCTTGGCATGGCAGAAGTAGTAAAAATTCAATTCAAATTTTAACATTGTAAAACTAAAAACCAACACCCATACAAGGAAAAGGCTCGTTGAAATAGTACTATCATTTATTTTCATACTATGGCGTATTGGGAAAGAAAAACCTGGTTAAAAATGAGCCCGCGTCGTGGGCTCCCGGCTCCTCGAATGTGACAGAGTTGAGCCCTCGTCGTGGGTCACTGGCATCGAATGTGTTAATGTAGGTGCACTACCAATGGCTTGACGTTTTTCTCTGTTACCCATAAAACCATAGATTATTTGACTTGTCTAGGTGCTTATTTTGTTAAAAAAATAAATATTCAGAAATCTGAAAATACACTAATATTATAAATACGAAAGTTTATAATGTCTGGATGTTTGTTATCACCTATCGCTAAAACTACGGAACGGATCAGCTTGAAATATTGCGCACAGGTCATTCTAATACTAGAATCAAACATCAAATATTTTTATTCCATAAATCTGTTTCCATGGAAAACAAAACCATAGAAAAAACGCGTGCAAAGTTGCGGTTAAAAACTATTCTGAAATCAATGAAAGTATTAGTATTCGTTTATCCATTACTACGACCTCTGTGGCACGGTGGGCAAAGGTCCGCCTGCGACGCAGGAAGTTTGCTGGTTGGATCCCCGCCTCTGGACAAATATTTGTACGATCTGCAGGTTCAGTGCGTTCTAGATGTTTTCTATGTATAATAATAAATGTCTATCTATGTAGTGTATTGTATTATGTATATCAGTTATCTATTACCCATAACACAAGCTTTACTTAGCTTGGGGGCTAGATAATGCTGTGTTAATTGTCCAGCATTATATATTATTTATTTATTTTTATCGCAAACGAAGCGGCGGGCGGAAGCTCGTATAAATTATTAGGAGAAAATAATACTTTATCTCCACCGGATGTAACATTTTCATATCTCTTTATGAATAAGTATCGACTTTATTAAAATACGTTTGATTTACGCGCTTAATACTTACGAGTACGCATAGAGTGATAAAATAAGGAAAAATAAAAATAAATGGGAAATAAAATAAACGGTTTCGGAATGCGGCTCTTTGGCAACCGGTATTCTACATATTTGTAGGAAGAGAGCTTGTGGGTATTATTTTGCGTCTTACCATGAAATTAAAATGGATAGATACCAACTTCAAATAGCCTCATAGTGGCTGGGCACACATAAGCGCAAGAAAGTGCGGACAAAGGCGACTGGCCAAACAATTTTTTTCTGAAATTCAAGAGATTTAATTTAAATGTACTTGAAATTAAATTAAAATAGGCATTCGCCTAGCATGCAGTGCAGTGTCTTTTGTACTGTAATGCAAGTTATCAAAATGTGAAATGCGTTTGCTTAGTTCTTAGTTTTTTTATGTGTAATGTTATGTTATTATGTAGGTACCTTATTTACATTAACCTTTGTATTGTATATTACAAATGATTCTTTGTCGAAGTTAGTTATAGGATAAAACCGTCCTTCATTTCAAAAAATACTCCAATCAAGTTATTTTCTCTAACATCTATCTCTATTAAAATACGTTCAATTTAGAATGACGTAACAAACCTCTACCAACTCCTCGACTATGTGCTCCGTAGGTTATGACTTCTGTTCGGCATTATAAATTGTTGCTTTTAGTCAAATTAAGTCCTGTACTGAAGTGCGAGCGAGATAGAAGCATACCGAAACTTCAAGGAAGAAAGAGAAAACAATTTAACCTCTCACATTTGGGGTTTATCAGCTATCTGAAAATTGGGGAATATTTTAAGCAGATTTAGAGATAGGATCCTTTTATTAAGAAAGATGGTTATAAATAAATAAATAATGCTGGAACATTCACACAGCATCATCTAGCCCCAGGCTATGATGATGTGATGGATGAATGATGAGTGAATGATGTGATGTGCTTTAGTTATTGGTACAAAATGACTAATTTACTAATAAAATCCATTACATACATAATATATTTTTATTACACACACTGAAACAGACCAAGCTGAAAATATTTATGTTTGAATTTATTTAACTATTATTATTATTGTAACTCGCTTTGTAATTTTGTTGTACAAGCCCCATTACAAGATACATTATTCTAATGTACCTATCCTTTTAATAATAATTAATCGAAGAATTCGGAGTGTCAAGAAAGTTTCAAGACCTACCTACCTACTCGATTTGAAGCCCAGCATACTACATTATAATGTTATATTTAGTACCGACCTCCTTGTTCTTTGTTTTAGTTATGTATGACGTTTTTATCCGTATGTTTTTATTTTTCTTTGTGCCTATGTGTGTGTGTCGAAATAAAAGATATTTTATTCTATTCTATAACTCAGTAGGGGAAGATATTTTATTTATTTATTAAAAAGGAACGCTATCATTGACAAAATGTTTGCGGGTGCGAGTCTGATTTCTTTATGTATAGTTTACTAACGTCTGTCACAAATATATGAAATATAGCTGTGTGGTGCTGGCTTAGAATTTGCACCAACCCAACTCTGCCCGCGTGGCCCCTGCAAAACAAGACTGAGATTCCCAACCCGCATGCACAGCGTGGGGATAATGGGCACTATCCCCCATGAAAATACGCCAAAACGGCGCTCTTCAGGGGGAGGCTTGCGTCCAGCAGTGAACCAATCTAGGCTGTTGAGGTTGAGCTTGAGATTGTCCCAAATATTATGCAAGCGACAAACCATGCACAGTAAAACATTTTAACGATTTTGTAGCGTATAAAGACTTTTATGAATGAAACTTAGTAGGTCTCGCATAAAACTCTGTTTACGGCGAGAGATAACATCTTTGTTGTCAACTGTACGCTGCACTATAAACACACCTTACAATTAAGTATATAAAGTCAATTTATCCAAAAACGCATAAAATAGGGTATAGGCATGTGACTTCAAAAATGCTATTTTTCCGTATTCTTTATTGATATAGAAATATATCTATATATTTATTTTTGTATTTTATGATGGTACTCTATGACGGATTCATTCGATGTAGTATAGGGTGTATATTATTAAGGAGGGAGTATAAAGCAGTTTACTAAGTACGCTCCGGCGGGTGCCTCGAGATTATGAGTTTACGTAGAACAAGCAAGGTAGGTAAATATTAAGTTGGATGGGAAGTTTTGTTTGTTTGATAATTACTTCTACCTAGTCAGCTGGTAGGTTATTTCGTTATCATCATTAAGCTTGTATGTTAATATATTTGAGTTGTCTGGCGTCTGTAGTGACACGTGACGAGAGAGCTGGTGAGTATCTGGCGCAGCGCATCAGCATTGCCATACAGCGGGGGAATGCAGCCAGCGTAGCGGAGACGTGACGACTGGTATTGATGAGGATCAGTCTAATTACACCTTACATAGGTGTATCTAAAACTATTTCTGTCATTTTTATTTCTATGGATTTAGATGTTATCAAATCAGTAAAAATTTTGTGCAATTTGTTTCACGTTCGCCTCACTTTCGCCCCACATTCCGAACAATTCTGCTTTTGTCTCATATTAAGTCGTTTTAAGTCAAATATATTTCTGGTTTTGCCCCAAATTACAAAAGATACAAAGAGAAAATTACAGTTGAAAATAAAACCTATTGATCATTTACTAAGTGTATAGAATCTAAAGTCAGTATCCAGAATTAAACGCAGAATACCTATAGTCGCATGACATCGCTACGGTGTTATAGAACTAAAGCATTCGAAGTGAATGTCTGTCATACTCTTACAAACGAAATTAAGTTTATAATTCATTTTCGTGCAAACGTCAATCGTATGCAAGCGACATTGAGGTTTTGTATAACAACGAAAACCGAAACTTCGATTTTCCATTTCCGAGTAGGCCCTCTGTGTCAGACGTTTGGAGATCTCGAGAAGTTTAGGATTTTGTCTCGTAGATTAGATATATAGAAAATTATTTATTGCATATCAAGTTAATTTACAAACAAAATAAAATAATAAATTATGTGACACTTAGCGGACAAATCGCTCAAAAGCGATGTCTACCAGACAACCGTGGATTGATACCACCAAACCCTGGTTTTGATCATTTTTTGATGAAGTCTGTGTCTCATAATTGGATGAAGGCATTGTAAAAACTTAACACTGACCAAAAATATAAGTTTTTCAGTCATGAAAAAAAAAACATTAGCACTCTTTTGTCTTTTCCCGAGAGATGGAGGGGTACCATCGTAATATTTCCCCTATTATATAAAAAGCTTTTCCACCAAGACTGTTCATAGATATTACTATTACTCCCTTCTCCTTTTATTCCCAAGAAATTACTCTTAACCTAATCCCTCAAAAGCGATCTGAATAAATATAATCTGAGAATAATGTATCATCGTTACAAACGTAATAAGAAACGTGATAAATCAGCTTCGCTCGTGAAACGTCAATTCACGTTAACGTTTACGTGATACTGCTTTATCATTATTGTGAATTTAGCTTTATTTGTGTTTGAGATGATTTATATCATGTCTAGTACATTTAACACGTAATTACTCATAAAGATAAGCAATAAATAAAAGAAACGGTAAAAGGATTAAAAAAATATAGTAATAATTGAGCACAAATCTTCTGATGGAATTCAACAAAATGCAATTCTTGTGCACCCGCCCACAAATTGACAAGCCGTGCAATAATAGAATATTCAATTTTGTTTTAAAAAACTATAAACCGACTTAAATTTTATAGTTTTTTCATGAATTTTTATGGGTCCCATTGTCAGAACTGAACAAAATGGGACCACACGGGAAGCACCAGCTATCATATAAAAAAAGCTCACTTTCACATGAAAATCGGACCACCCAGTCAAAAGTTCTGAAGTAACAAAAAAACAAAAAAAAAACAAACAGTCGAATTGATAACCTCCTCCTTTTTTGAAGTCGTTTAAAAAAACCGGCCAAATGCGAGTAAGACTTACGCACGGACAATCCCGTATCATGTTCTATGAAACGGCAAAAAAACATGTCAGTATCGAACTATCACGGTTCATGTGATACAAGTTTTCCCCCTTATGGGAGATATGTCAACGTCCACAGCCTAGTGACAGACGGACAGACAGGCAGACAGCGGAGTCTTAGTAATAGGGTCCTAATCAGTAGGTACTTATACAGTCCACAGATGAACCTACCTCCACCCAGCAATGTAGGTTTTACCACACTGTTTGTCATCAGTGAGCGCGGCCTAAATGTATGCTATCTCACCTGTCATTATAGACATACCCGTGCGATAGAATGAAATGCACATTGATTTATGCCGTATTTATGGTCAACATCAAACACCCTTTCAAGTTTCTATGAATGAATGAGCGACTAGTTCCACCTTAAAGATTATGTAATTATGGGGATAACTAAACTCAGTGAAAAAATCCTTTGGTTGGTTCCTCTAATCGGCTTACTCTCGTTTTGAGCTTGGTTTTTTTTAAGTTTTACGGCATCTCGTTTCTCTAGAAGTAGTTGATTAATTAATCAATCAAAGATATCATGAAAAAAATCATAGATCTCACGAAAAAATGTCTAAAAATATTTCAGAATTGGTTTAATGGTTATAAAGAAAAATTATCAGTTTCAAAGAACCTTTTAATGAAGTTTCAAGATAAATGCCGATGTTCCTTATCAAACAAAGATATTAATTTGTCTTACAGATGAGCAAACGTAATGCCTAGTGGCAAAGTTAAACTCAAATAATTACAATTTACACAGAGATTTATAATATTTACCCCGGGGGTTCAAGGGGGTTCAAGGGGTGCCCCTGTCGGCTTAGTTCAAAGAGATCGGCGTCTGTTTGTGGTTTTAGATTAGCTTGTGCTAATATTTTGTCGTTATTTTGTAGATACTTCTGCTTTTAACGGGTTATGAATACAAAACAATTCGTTAAATGATTTCTGCTGACGAATCTAAAAAAATCAACTCTGCCAGTCTACAGACCCGCCTGTCTGTCTGTTTGAAAACGATTGAACAAATCGTTATGAAATTTTGCAAGGCGCTAGATTGTATTGCTGATAAGGGCATAGACTAGGTGCTATTAAGGGGAGGCCTGCGTCCAGCTGTGGACCAATATAGACTGTTGAGGTGAAAAGGTGCATTTCTATAATCTCGGAAATATGGGCTTATATTTAATTGAGATTTGGTCAAACAGTTTCTATTTATTGTATTCTATTAAAAGCCTGAATTGTTCCACTGATGGGCTAAGACGTTTTAGTTGTACTCGTATACTTTTTGGAAGCTAATACTGCTTAGTTAATTAAGTCGTAAATAACACAAGCATACGTCAAAACTTGCTGACTCGATGTAAATCATTTTACGCGCACTAACTTTTAAATTAAAGGCGACAAAGAAAGTTAAGTTCGAATTCAAACTTCCTTCTATTTTAAGTTAGTAAGTTACTTTCTTTACTTAATTTATGTTTGAATTAAAGGACCGATTCGAAGCAGTTTCTATCAGAGGAATTTCTAAAGTTTAGTTGTAGACTAAATAAAGAATAGCTAGTTCAATTAAGCTATTCATTATATCAAACGCAGCTGGAAAAACACCTCAACAGCCTGTATTGGTCCACTGCTGGACGCGGCCTTCCCCTGATAAGCGCCTTGTTAGCGTTTATGTATTGGAGGGTAATGCCCACTATTCCAACGCTGGGCATGCGGGTTGGGATCGCAGTTCGGTGGTAAGATTGTACTGCAGGGGCCGCTGCTGCCCGTCCCCGGTGGATATCCCTTAGTTGCCTCTTACGACACCCGCGGGAAGAGATGGGGCGGTGTAAATTCTAAGCCAGCACCACACAGCTTCATCATCATGGAAAAACAATTAGAAAAGATTAAATTATAAATTCTACAACTAACACGGAATTAAAGTGATATTTCTCATTTCTGTCGATTTGACATGATCAGTGTGCCGATCATATACTTTAGTTGAGCTGATAATGTTTGAAAAACTAACTGATAGACAAAATAACTTTACCTTTTATAATCAACTAGCTGTGACCCGGTGCTTCGCACGCGTTATTCCTATGGAAACGTTTAAAGGTGTTTTCCCGGCAGTTATTCCAATTTTTCTAGCCTTTGAAACTTCCCTAGACCTCCAGGAACATTTCAAGACCAAGGTAAGATAAATCCGTTGAGCCGTTCTCGAGTTTTAGCGAGACTAACAAACAGCAATTCATTTTTATATATATGCAAAACACTACAAAACGACCGATAAATACGGTAGTCATTGTATTAAAGTCTACCAGTCGTACCCAATTGAGCTGTAACAGTTTCCAAAGAAAGGTAACTTGAACTTTGAGAAGTTGAGAAGTTTAAATCGATCGCGGATCGAGGAGTCACCAACATAGGTCTTTTTTATGAAAGAACTTATGTTTGGTAACTTTGTATGGTCTCAGTATGTTAGGTTACCTAGTTGTTAAAATACCTTTGCCTTGATTTAAGCTCCTTTACTGAATGGAGTTTATGATTTGTATTCGTTGCTTTTGTATTGTGCTTATTGATAAAATTTTGATTTACTTTGTCTTATTTTAATATCATGTACCTCTTGGACGTTTTGGTTTTATCCGTAAGTCCATTTGTGAAGTAAATAAATGAATTATTATGAATTGGTGATTTTGGATAAATTTCTCTTGTTTGGGGCGACACATTCAGTGGACGTATGTGTGCTGATGTCTTTCTCAGCACACAAATAATTGGTAAATCATAAGGTTTTTATTTTATTTATAGACTTTTTACACGAACAATCCTTGAACTATTACGTGGGAGTGATTTTCACAACCAACAAGGATTTTTCTCGACGCTAACGCAAAAGTGTAACTTCAACGTACGTAACGTAAGTTTTAAATGTTCATTTAATTTCATAAAGTTTCCGCTAAAGCCCGGAATAGACGGAGTTTTCCAGTACCATATATCAGAATATGTACTGCTCTTTTTAGTTTAACTTTGAAAAGTACATTGGCTATTAATGGCGTAAGAAACAGTTCCGGAATATTGGAAAGCTCAAAACTCAAAGTATTTGAAGCAATTCTTTCTTTTCAATTGATACAAAGTATACCTGCAAGAGATCACTTATCACTTCTTAAGCGATAAGGCCACGATTGTACTTGTCTTAAGTTATAATGTCCTCTTAGTAAATCAACCAATCAATCAATCAATACCAACTTTATTTGCTATCGGTACTTTGGTCTTATATTATTATTATAGTTAGCTCTACTACATTCTGCCTCAAAATACGTGCAAATTTAACACGTATTTAGGTAGGTAAAATAATATATAAAATAGGTTTTACAGATTTAACACAGACTTATTACATACTATTAGGAATCAGATTGAAGTGTTTGTTTACCGTGGTACCATTAGGTAGTACCTAATGGTACCACGGTCCATCAACGGTACTGTAGCAATTATTGTTTGCCGTCATTCCATTACATCGATGGTACCATTACAAATAATAATTTTTGTCAAAAAAGCTATTTTTTTTTATGTATTCTCTATTGATATAGAAATATATCTGTGTATTTAGTTTTGTATTTTATAATTGTTTTAATGTGAAAATTTAATCACTGAAAACAGATATTTTAAATCTCAACCGCAAAATGTCTAAACGCAACGCTATTCGCACCTGAACCGTGACGTCATACTTGAACATATTTGTATGGGCATGAAGTTTTGACGTTGCAAGGGCAAGGGCTAACATGGCAGCGTTTTTATCACCCGAAACTCAGTGTAGATTTACTTTTTATTTTTGACCTATAAATAAAATTATTTTGGCTGTTTTTTTTTTCGCTTATGTATTAACCTTAATAATCGATTTGAAAAGTTTTAAAAATCCATGCATATACTCGTACCCTTTTGTCACAGTAAAACGCTCGTGTACTTCAAGCCTTACACCAAGTAGGATAGAGAGAAACTCGAAGACGCTGAATTCTTATATTCCAGCAGTTTTCAATATAAACTTGAATTAGATTGTATATCTCCAAAATTCTTAAAAACCTTTCGTATGACTGTACCGAGGACTTGCTGATTGTTACGAAGTGATCAAATATATACCTACTTTGCTTCTTTAACGTAATAAATACTAAATGTTTGTATATGTATAGCTGTTATTATGTAAATTCTAAATAACTTATAACCTCTACCTTAATAGAGTAAGCTGTTTCACAATTATTTTCTTATGTATTAGTCTTTATAGTTCTACGTAGCTTAGAGTATCAATTCAATTTTATTTTATTCTAATTTTATTTATGTTAACACAACAAATTGAAATGTTCCTTTAATTAATTAATTTTTTTCACAATTATATGGAATAATAATTAATAATTACACATTATTATTCTTACTTTTTAAGACTTGCTGTTTTAAGATATACTTATAACAAGATTAGAATCATAACAATTTCTGCTTAATTTGATTATATTATAATTAATGTATGACATCATTCTCGATCTATTTTTGTAACATAGTAGGGGGAGCGCAGCTGCCTATATTACAGACTTCTCAGTCTAGTTTAGGCAACTGAGGCTTCATAATTATTTGATCAGGAATTTCAATATGTACTTAACTTATTTTATAATGTCAGACAAATTAATTATGTTAATTTATTTTTTGAAATGATTTCTTTTTGCAATAAATTTATTATTATTATTATTATTATTATTATTATTATTGTGCGAGTCCCGGCTTGCAGTTTTACTCCCAGTCTTGGAGGTGTAAGAGTTTGAGTTAACTAACTTTACGAACTACGTTACATATTTTTATGAAATTATAGAATTCTATACAGAGATTGTAGCTCTAATAAATAATTATTAACAGTTAGCTAGCGGCACACAGCAAAGTCTATGCCCTCTATTGGTAGAAATTTACAAGTTGGTAGTATTTATTTTATCGAGTCATTTCACTCAAAGAACATTTTGCTGGCTTAGCATACCAAACCCCACTTACAAAAATAAAACCCTAAAAACTCGCAAAAATAAATGTACCGTAGCAAGAAACAGCCCAGCACTGCAATAAAGGGTGTTCTGTTATTTCTAGAACACCCTTTATTGCTATACAGGGTGATATTAAAGGCATCACTCTTGCAGTAAACAAACCATACCGGAGTGCGAATACAACGTTTCATTGTCTTTTTGTGAGCTCGAAATTAAGTTACTTAATTTCGCATATTTTTGTAACAAAATTGCTGTTTTACAAGTAAAACAGCAATTTTGTTACAAAAATATGCGATATATATTAAATATGCGAGATATATATTTAATGTCTGTACTACCAAGGTAGTACAGACATTAAATATGGCCTGGAATGAAACCTAGCCAGTACTGTATTATTTGAATCAGTTATTAGTTTAAAATTTCGTAGGTATACATGAAATTTAATTTGTTAAAAAATATAAATGCGTAGGTTAGTTATATAGAAGAGTCGTTGAGCAAAGGAGAACAAGATGAGAGTTAGCTGAAAAGGGAATCCCCTTTGTTCAACTGTTCTCATTTATGCAATGGTGAACTAAATGAGTTGCGCAGAAGGGAAGCCCCATTTCTCAATTCGCAGTTGAGCAATCTGAAAAGTCTCGCGGTGATTTTGTATTATTAGTAAAATAATTGATTTTCTTTTAAAAACACTATAAACTGACTATAATTATATATTGTCAGGCCGGACCAAATTTAAATGGGACCGCACGGTAAGCACCAGCTTTCATATAAAAAAGAATCATGAAAATCGGACCACCCAGTCAAAAATTCTGAGGTACTGTCATTATTATGTATGTTTACAGTCGAATTGAAAACCTCCTCCTTTTTAACCGACTTCAAAAAAAGGAGGAGGTTCTCAATTCGTCTGTATTTTTTTTTAATTTTTTTTTACCTCAGTACTTTTGACTTGGTGGTCCGATTTGTATGATTATTTTTTTATATGAAAGCTGGTGCTTCCCGTGTGGTCCCATTTTAATTTTGTTCAGTTCTGACGATGGGATCCATGAAAATTCATTAAAAATAATTTTGTAGTAGGTTAAAAAAACCGGCTGTAGGTCAATGTCGAAATTTATACTAAGCCTAGAATATGTTTAGCGGAACAAAACTGTTCAAAAACAAAATGTCTGCCAAACCATAACCATACCACATCGAGATAGCTGCCAACCAACCATTCCGTATGGCGGCACTAATGTAAACTTTTATATCCTGTGTTTTTGAGTCACGACCTTTGAAAAGTATACATATAAGATTGAGCCAAAATGACTTAAGAACTATATAATTAATTTTGTTTTAGAAAACTGGAATCGACTTCAATTTTTATTGTTTTTCATGGATCCCATTGTCAGAACTGAACCAAATTAAAGTGAGAGCACTAACTAGCTTTCATATAAAACAAAACTATGAATATCGAACCAAAAGTTCTGAAGTAATAAACACAAAAATTACAGTCGAATTGAGAACCTCGAACTCCTTTCTTTGAAGTCGGTTAAAAATAATGTATTTGTTGTGCTTAAGCCCTCACACTGGGTAAATGAATGAAATATCAGAATATCTAGAGAATAAATAAGCTTGAAGTTGCCGTGGAGCGCGGGCTTAGAATTTAAACCACCCCAAGTCTACCCGCGTGTGTCGTCAGAGGCGACTAACAGATATTCACTGGGGGTCTAATAGAACAATTCTACCACCAAACTACGATTCCCACATGCCCAGCGTGGGGATTATGGGCATCTCATAAGATAAAAGCCAATAAGGAGCCGGAGACTTGCATCCAAAGTGGACCAATATGGTATGGTTACGTAAGAACAAACTCAAAACCTCAGGTTCTCCCTTTGTTCTTCAATAACAACCCACTTAATCACACAAGTTGATTGAATTCCGACCTTCAAATAAACCACTAACTCTCAAATTACCACAGCAGGTAAACTGCCTAGGCTAAACTTAGACCTTGTTTAGCAATAAGGCCTAAACACGACTCAATTTAAGGAGGTGTAAGGGGAGGGGGTGAGGGGGGACGATAAATCGTACCTTGGGACTGATTTGCGAGTTTCCGCTCTTGTGGTTTGGGTGGGTTATAGGCGGTAGCGATTTCTTAGAGTGGAATAAATGAGAAATAAATATGTAATTAAGTAGGTACCATTTTATATTAATAAAACTAAAAACCGTCTTCCGTCATTTTCCACAGCTTTTAAGTTTTGAGGAACCTAAAGTATTTTTTTTGGAAATAATGACAAAAAAATTATAAAACCATCTCAGTAATTTTCAAATCGTTCATACAGCCGAACAAAACAGTTCCTTCTCTTTTCTTCTTTGAAAGTCTTATACAAAAGACAAAAATACACACATAAGTTTTGAGTTAACTTGAAAATGGTCGGATATCTTTTTACAACTGAAGGTGAAATGCAATTAATACTTCTAAATCGCTACCGCTTATCCCTTACACCAACCCCAACCCACTAAGGGCTTGGTTAATTGAAGAATTATAGCTACCCTCTTTCAATTTGATAACAACACGAGTGGGATTATACACCTTATTTCCTTTATCCTAAAGTCTATTATAAACGGAGTGTGTTCTAGATATTTTATGTAATACTCGATTAAATGTAGGGAAAGGTCAATAGTTTCGATTATTGGTATTGATATCATTGTTAACATGAATGTTACAGATTTAGCTTTTCTCGTAAAATAGGTTGATATCGAAATTCTATTCTGATATTTTTATATTAAGGCCCATACACCAGCGAAAGTGGCGCCCCCAACTATTATATCTTGTTATTACGTTGAACGCAGGAATTTTTAAAAATCCTACGTTCAGTTTGTGGTATCTATTATAAGCTATTTATTAATGCCTCTGTAATAGTTTCAGTGCTTTGTAAAGCTTAGGAAGAGATACGAAGTTGCGCTTTTTGGCCACCAAACTCTATTTTTGCATCTCCTCCTAAACTATATGAGATAAAATTATAAAAGAGGTATTAAAAAATAGCTTATAATAGATACCACAAACTGAACGTAGGATTTTTAAAAATTCCTATGGCAAATGTAAAAATATGATAAAATAGGAATTTATTTATTTATTTATTTATTGCTACACAAAACAGAACACAATCGGATCATGGCAGATAAACATATAACTATGGTTCTTAACCTAGATTGGGTTCCAAAACATGCATACACAACATGATTTTATATAGTAGAGCAGCGAGGTGTAAGTATAGGTACATTATCAAATTAATATAAATACAGGTAAGAAGTTGGCTACATACTTAATACTAATAATCTAACAAATGTGGAAATTTTTACAATTATTAAATTATAAAAAGTAAAGTTAATCGGATCCTAAAAACTAACATGCATTATTATTAATGAGAACATTTGGCGAACTCCGTAGCCAGAGTGGTCAGAGCACGTTTTTTAAATTTTGATATGCTACTTACAAAAATGTCAATAATTTCATCGGTAAGCAATAATTCATTATATAAGCGGCTCATTCTCACAACAGGATTGTAATAAGACGTGTTATTTTTGTAAACGCGTAGGGCGAAAGTATTCAGGAACGGTTGTCTTGATCTTGGCTTAATATTTATGTTAAGTTGTGAAAGGAGATAAGGAGAATCAATATAAGAGTGAATGATTTTGTATAAATGAACTAGATCATGATATTTTCGACGGTATTCAAGCGAGGACAAATTAAATATTTGAAGCTTTTCTTTATAGCCAGGTAAACTTCTGTTGCCTATGCCACTCCTATAACATAGTATATTTACGAATTTCTTCTGTACTTTTTAATTGCTGTCAGATTGGCTCGGGTATGCGCCTTAAGGCACATGACCTATTTTATCATTCTATTACGTTTAACACAGGGAATTTAAAAAAATCCATCGTACAGTTTGTGGATATTATACATCATAAAATTTTTGTAGTTATGTTGTAGCAGCGTAATTTTCTATGAAAAATTGTTGATATTTATTTCAAAATAATATACCTACTAACCCCCTTATTCATAATAGTCTGCTAACTTAGCACACTGCTAAATCTCGCTCTATCTTCTTCTATTGACATACGTCAGACTGAGAAATAACATTGCTTAGCAGTCGTTATATAGCAGTTGTATGTTAGCAGACCAATATGAATAAGGGGGTAATAAAATATATATGACGGGGCGTCAGGATTTTGGTCCATTTTCAGGCAAATAAAAAGGAATAACTTATTCATAGAAACCTTAGCTGGTTTCTCTTTATCTGTCACATCACACACTTTATCTTAAATTATAATCCCTCATACAACAATAACTTGATTTTAAATAAAACGTAGCAATTCTAGAAAAATCCACAATTTCAAATAACGAGATAGATAAAACAGAATCAAGATAGGAATCCCAAAGGGCTGGGGGAACGAACAAAGGTTGACAATCAAAATGTTATTGTAGAGGACGAGTCCTAGACTAGACTGTCTTAAAGTTTAGATAAAACTACACACAGTCTTTAAAGGTCTCTTATATCTTTAGATAACATTTAAAATAGGTACCTACACATGTCTAATAAAAAATATATCTGTGTCATAATGTCAATACATTACGACACATTATGACGTATATCAATCATTTATTTATTTATACAGTAAAGTAAGTAGGTATGACGAGTACTTACGCTTAAACTTTCAACGTAGATACTTAAAGTAGCATGAATGGGTTGGTTACCAACCCATTACAGGCCGTCGCAGCATGCAAAAGAAAATATTAAAACACTCATAAACACAGCAGTAGAGATTGCACAGATAGAAAAATGTTTTTATACTCACCTCAAACAACCAAAAATAAATAGGAAATCATACAGAGAATTGGACAAAATCAGTGAACGTCGAATAAAAAAAAACCGTAGTTTTGAAAAAAAAACACCTCTATGACCTAGACGCAAAAAACAGTTACATTAATGTACATTGAGTTAAATAAATATATATTTTGTGTTTCGTATTTTCTATTTGTTATGTATTTATGGAAATATTCAGCATTTATAATAATGAGAAACTGTAGATTAAAAAATATTTTTTTTAATTTACTACTCAAGTTCAGACTTAAGGCGTCAAAAACGGTGAATTAATATAATAAAGAGTAAAATTAGGTCTAAAATTATGTTTAATGGATTCTTTTATGCTCTCAAATTAGATTTTTCTGCTTCATTGCTCTGAAAATTGGAATTTTCACCTTTTGTTTCAATCCAATTACTTTTTTCTCTTCAAGATTTTCAATTTGATATCAGTACTAGCTGTGACTTTGTCAGGTTAAATCAATTATAACTGATAAAAAAACTATGCTATTGCTACTGCACTACTACGAATAATTATATGATTTATTTCATTCCATGTTATTTGAGCACCTGCGTAACTACATGTACTGTGTAAAAATTTACTTAATGATGAAACTTATTGCTTGCAGTTTTGTAGTTATTATAATGAAGTCAACACAAGAAATTATTTTAATTGTTTTTAAAAACCATACAAACTTAGAGCCCAACAAAGGGCCTTCTCATTTTTGAAGTTAGTTAAAAATTTACAAAATTTCATTTTAACCAACCAACTGCAAGTAATGTGTTTTCAACTTTTCTGTAAGTAATTTTTATGTAGGAAGAGCTTTTTTTCATAAGACTTTGGTCATTAGGTATTATTTTAAAGTAAGGTCTCTCTCCAGCTGTGGACGGCTTCCCGCTGTAAATATGATGACAATTTATTTTACTGCTTCTAAATTATATTCTTTAAACTAACAACGGATTTTTTTGTTTCAGGTACTTGAAGTTGCTACGAAAAGAATAACTAGAGCAGAATTCAGAGGTCACATTTAAGGGTATTCCTATTTTAGGCCACTTAGAATTTCTCTTGTCTTTCTTCAAGACAATGATGAATAGTTGTCTTCTATACCCTCGTTTAGTATTAAGTCACCTCGACTTAAAGGCGTAGACAGCAGTGCTCCCTGCAGAACAATTCTACCACCGAACTGTGAACCACAACCTGCATGCCCAGCAGCGTAGTGATTATGGACCTTACCCTGCATGAAATAAAAGCCAATAAGGTGTTGATCAAGGGGAGTCCTGTGTCCAGCATTGGACCAATATAGGCTGTTGAGGTGTGGTGAGGATACCTCATTGAGATGGATATCTCATTGAGTGGCATCGCTGAGTCTGTGGATTAAATTACAAGTAACTCATCGCCAAAAAGCAACTTAACCCTTTTTTTCATCGTTATGATAAATTCTTTTATGAATAGACTGGTCTTACCAGAATTATGTGGGACTCGGAGCCCTCAGAGGGGCGTAATACCCACTAAAAGTCTCTCCGGTGTCCGTCTTTCGCTGTTTTCGCCGAACCACGGGAACTTATAACCTCCGCGGCCCGACTGGCGTCCCATCTTCCTCCCATGGCCGGCGAGCTAACCATTCCACACACTCGCCGACTCCATTCTTCCATCACCTTTCCTCCCCTCTATTGGGACACAAACAGGACATACACAGTTGAGCAACGTAACCTTAGCTAACTATAGGTAACCTTAATTCCGAGTTACATTATGCATAAATCTTACAACGGATTAAAATATCAATATTTTGTTATTCAATTTTTATTATAAGACTAATCACTTTTAGCCTTTTCTTCTCAACTTTCAGGGTTTATTTTGGAAATGACCTATAAAAAGAATTATTACACACTGACAAATATGCTCCCTGCAAATCGTTTGATTGCAGGGAGCCCTACAGAAGCTCACGGTTATACATTGCATCTTGTAGTTTCGTAGCTGCAAGTTTTAAATGTTCTGATATTCCTTGGATTCCTTTGAATTCCTTACCTAAAAACGTTTCGTCATTTTAACGAATGGTTAGTGATCTAGGGTTAACTTACAAGAAGTTAAAATGTCGTCATCACATTCTTGTTCAAACATTTTGTTTAAACTTCTGCACTATGCCACAAGGCACTCAAAGACCTTAAAAGCCTTCAGCCTACGCTTAAAGTGCCTATCCTTTTTCCTATAGGTCTTGTGTTAGGGTTCCTTGTGAAATTAACGGAACTGACAGCACACTGAACGTTGTGCATAAATTGTGTTAGAAATGAGAGTCCCGTAAAACTGTATAAAAACGGTATAGCAAGTCTTTCGTAAAATATACTAATATCTTAATATAATTTAATATTCCAACTTACTCGATAGGTAATCGTAATACCTCAACAAAAGTGGTAAATTTTTACGCCCCAACCTTCACAGTCAAGGTGAAAGTTGGGGCGTAAAAGTCAATCTCTCCGACTTCGCCTGTGTAGTCGACTAAGGGTATCTACCAGATAAAGCAGCTTCATTCTGTGTATTATTCAAAACCACCAATTTGTATTTGTATTTGTTTATTACGCCATACGTAAATCTATGTTTCAATTGATGTCGTTAGGTTTACAGCACTGCAATCACGAATCCGCAAGCAAGCCAAGCGTAGTGATTGTGGCAACACTCTCTCATTTGGAGGATACATGTCCAACTGTGGACTTAATTGAAGAAACCTCATGTGTATGTAACTTTTGTTTAATCGACAATACACTGAAATTAAAACCGCAGCAACCGTGCAAAGGACTTTGTCGCAAAATTTATTGGCTTAGGACAAACCAATACCTTCGCAAAACGCTTTACAGTGCCTCGTATTGTGAACAAAATATTATTACGTACTTAATCTATATAAAACATAATAGTTTAACCTTCAATGGAGGAAGATAAATTAAAAACCATTTTTTATATTTAAGTTATTTCCAATATATGTCGTGCTAAATCTATTGTCAATAAATCATCAATAAATCGCTTTGTATCGCTATTTTTATGTCTATCTGCGGAAACTTGTAATAAACTGTCAACAAACATGCACTGGCCTTTTTAAGCACGTTCTAAATTTTTATATAATCTTTTAAACCTAGCTGTAAGTTCCTTCAACATTTTTTAAATAAGTAATAAAATAAATAAATAAATAAAAATGCATCTAGGGCGGCAGTCACGGAACCAAAGCGCAAAATCTCACTCCTGCTTGCCCAGTTTTAGCTTTTTTCAATAAAGCAGTTGCATAATGTACCAGCACTCAGGGAATTTGCATCGAGGCAACTTTGTACGTATTTTAACATTTCTATAGACGCCGCGGGAAGTTATGGTTATTTTACATTCTTACAGACGTTCTGGGAAGTTTCAAGTTAAAATGTGTCGACGACAAAATGTTCGGTTAACTTTTTGAGTGTGAAGTCTTGATGTACGTGGACAACGTGGGATAGATGTCAGTTAAATTTGGAGATTGAGCGCTAGCTTTTTGGAAATGGAATGCTCAATTTAGGTCCAATTAGGTCGTTGTTCGTGTTGCGCATGAGTATTATTGTTTCATTTTATTTTATTCATTATATTCCGTTTTGATACATAATAAAGTACAATAGGAAAAGTCAAAGATCATAAAAAATCATAAATCATTTATTCAGAAACAACCATACAATTGTGTTTGAACAGTAGGTACATCAAAATATCATGCAATGTAAAGAGAATAATGTCAAATTCTTAGTTATAAAAAATTACACTTGTCCAATGGGCTAACTTAAGTTACATAAAGTCAATATAGTTTTATTTAATTGCTACGGTTAAGGAACTCGTTGACTATGTAGTAACATAGATTACATTAAATTATTAAACAGTCACATAATATGTATACAACTAGTAGGTAACCTACATACAGAAATCATCAGTCAAAGCTTCGTCAATATCGTAATAGGATTGCAACAGTAAAAATAATCGAATTTTTGTACCTACTAAACTTTTGTCTGTTTTGGTCGCACTTCGGTTAAGGTACGTCTTTCTATATTTGTTGTTCATAAGTTACCTGTAGGTATATACTTATACGTGCCCCGCGGCTTTGCACGCGTTGTTTCTATGGAAACGTTTTAATGCCACGGGAACTGATTTATGGGATAAAAAGATTCCGGGATTCGAAATACCTGTGTGCAAAATTTCAGCCAGATCCGTTCTGTAGTTTTGGCGTGATGAGGTAACAAACATCCATACATCCATACGAACTTAAGCATTTATAATATTAGTGTGATTGCAAAAGATTCGAAAGGAAATGTGTCTTAGCGTTTAGTTTAACTTGACACCGCCCATTTGTTAAGTTAGATGGGAGAACGTAACATTATCTTCAGATTTATTTTTTATTTTTACGCGTTTTGGTTAAGTTTTAATGAGAGACTAGCTGCCGTTGTCGGTTTTTTTTCTCGTGGTACCTAAATATCACGTTCTAGTCATTTTGATACCCAGTAATTTTTCCTGATTAATCTAAGTCGCCATAGGATTAAAACTATCCATATATCAAAATTATTTATTTCTATGGAAATAAAATGATTTTGGCAATATTTCACAAAAATTCTATAAAATGCCTGTGCATAAAATCGTTAGGTACCTACTAATATTATAAACGCTAAAGTTTGTTAACATAACTGTATGTGTGTTTTGCTCTTTCACTCAAAAACAACTGAACGGATCGGGCTGAAATTTTGCGTACAGTTAGTTCTAGGCCTGGAATAACACATTTCTATCCCATAAATCAGTTCCCGTGGATTAGACGTGTGTCACGGGCCGCAGCTAGTATTATTATATTTAGGGGTTTTTTGATTTTTGCCCTGAATTTTGTTGCTAAAACAGAAAAGAAATCGATTTGAAATATGTGGAAAAAAAGTTTTAGAAATCCCCATATCTATTTATTTTGGTCTCGTATATATTATCGGTATCCATAACACAACGTCTGCTTGTGCTGATGTCGGAAATCGAATAGGAAATTTCCCGACGAAACAACTTCAACAATATCGTTACGATTTAGTTTTATTTTACTACATTTGTATCTCATACAAATTAAATCTTATAAAATCCTCTTAAACTTTTCAGCCGAGATCATAATTAAGTCCCAACCCGACATAATAACAATCCAAACCAATACTTCCAACTGTCAAAAGTTCCTGACGTTTCAGTTGACATCTTCATTTTGACAGTTCAACTGTCAAACTGCTTCTTAACTGTAAGGACCACTCCATTGCCCTCGAGGTTGAAATGTGGTAAGTGGTGGCCGATGTCATCCTCAGAAACCTCTTGGAAAAGAAGCACTTACAGGGTGCTTCAAGTTGTTGGTATACAGGGTGGTTTCAGGAATTTGTAAGGGGTAAGATGGAATAGGTTACTTAGAGGGCTGTAAGAGGTAAAGATTTGAAAGTGTCGTCGAAACGAAAATAAATAAAATAATCGGAATGAAATTGGACCCTTAAAAAAACACGTTGTTTGACGAATTTTTACTAAAATCTCCAACAAAGTGCTTAAAATCTTTTTATTTAGAAATGATTTATTAAAATTTCATCATACAGGAATTCAACAATTTTCACAGAATTATCTAGCCCTAACCTAACCGAAACTTGTGTTATGGGTACTATTTAACTGATAATAATACAAATATACATGGGTAAATATTTTTTATTATAAATAGAAAACATTGTCAGATACAAACATTTGTCCCAGACCGAAAACGAACCCGCAACCTCCAGCGTCGCAGGCACTCCTTCGCCCACCGCAAAATTCAATTCGACGTGACACAGAATACATGAGACAAACCACACACAGAAGCCAGTTTCTTCACACACACTGAGCATCGAATATTGCAAACATTCAATAACCCTTTCCTTATACTTCAGAAAGCTTTGCCCAACTACTTGTATTTTGAACTAGTAGGTGGTTTATTAAATTTTAGACGATGATCAAACTGAAAGTGAACTACTAAAACTTTAGTTGGAGAATAAGTTTAGATATGTCACGTTTTGTTAAGTAAAAGGCTAAAGGAATTTTAAGTACCATTTATTTTAGTTTTATAGAAACAATGTGTCTGCTCATAGCACAGATGAAAAAATGTAAGGACAAATATGGTTACCGGAAGTGGTCAATATAAAAAAAACAAATTCTAGTGTTGCTATTACAAAACCTTACATACTACTATTTTCTCCTGTTTTATGTTTTGTATTAAACACGTTTGGTTTTGGGTATAAACTTATTATGTTTAGCTTTTAAGTGCTAAAATTTTGAAAGAGTAAACTAGTACCGGAGTATAAATACCTAACTTCAGTGTGTGCGTCAGTTCATCTCACAGGCGCTTATTCAGTGTGACAATTAACACGCCGAAAAAATCAAAAAAATAATCAATATATTCAAAAACTAATTTCCGCATATATTTTGGAGTGATCAACCCAGTCGTATCTTTTCATCGACTCCATAGAGTAAGATAGATAATTAGGTAGAAAATTCATTATTGCACACTTAAAAATAATATACAAATAAAATAAACATTACAAAATATGTGACAATTGGCGATCTTATCGCTCAAGAGCGATCTTTACCAGACAACCGTGGATGGATAGGATCGTTGCATTGAACAAGGGGATCTGTGTGCATTATTATGTAGTTTTTTTTTTTAAATCTTTATTTAAAGAGCTTAATCACATTGCGATTATGTTGTAGTTAGATAATACAAATCTTAGGGGTTGTCCATTAATCACGTGAGGCTTGAAAGGGGGGGAAGGGGTTTGATAAAAATCACGAAAATAACACAAGGGGGGAGGGGGGGTGTAGTAAGATATCTCGTGTATTTATTTTTCGTCTTGCTATCCAGTTGTTAGTGTTGAAGAATGTCTTGCTAATCCGTGGTCCGTGGACAATATACATTAAATATATTTATGTACTACATAGTACAATACATGTTTTTCCTATGATTACACTCTTCGTTTATTATTATTGTTATGGCAATCAAAAAAAACTTGCAATCTGGTGTAGACATTTTTATTATGGTCCTTAATTTCAGAATAAAATAACATTATAGTTTATACCTGTATTTAAATTAAGATAATATTCAGAAAATTTTAAGATTCTTTGTAGGTACTAAAATTACACGTGATGTTGAGAAGGGGGAGGGGGGGGTGGTCTTAAACCTCACTACGTATCACCAATGGGGGATGGGGGGTTAAAAAATGCTAAAAAAAGATCACGTGATTAATGGACAACCCCTTACATACAAAATAAAATAAAATTTATACACTGATTATAATTGTACAATCACCTCAGTATATATACCTACTCATACATACATACATACTTATATAAATACATACATACATATATTATATAAGGGAAATAAGGGTGTGGTCAGTGACAGCAAGACAAATAGTGTTCCTTCACCATACTTTTGTAAGGAAAGTTAGTATAAACCTGAAAAATTACGGTACGGGGAACTAGTTCCCGAAAGTGACGTAACCGTAAAAAATTTACAGCTGTCAAAGCTTACTGCCATTCACGACACAATAAAAAGCATCTCCTCCACCCAACCTTCGAGACACACACTCGCCTCTAATATAATTACGTTCGCAAACGGAACTTCATAATTAGTTTACTCAAGTTGCCACAGCTTACAAGCAGTACAAACACGGTACGTTGTCTTTAAGTCTAGTTTAGTTGAGTTAGGGTACATCTAGCTGTGTGGTTCTGACTTAGAATTTGCACCAACTCTTCCCGTGGGTGTCGTAAGAGGCGACTAAGGGATATGCATCGGGGGGCGGGCAGCAGCGCCCCCTGCAGAACATATCTTCCACCAAACTGCGATCCCAAATCCGCATGCCCAGCGTGTGGATTATGTGCATTATACCCCCCATGAGTTAAACGCCAACAAGGCGTTTGTCAGGAGGAGGGCTGCGTCCAGCAGTGGACCGATACAGGCTGTTGAGGTTGAGATTGAGGGTACATCTCGTCCGAATCTAAAACTCGTCCGCGGACGAGTTGTCCACTTGAGGAGGAGTTCATCTTAAAGTCTCTTTGTTTTATATTCCGACAAGTATTTGGGTTATTGTAATCTGTACCTACCCGAAAACCCATAACCAAAAAAATTAATTTAAATAAATAAGTAACCAAAATTTGGAATTGAAGTGTACAACTTGTCCGCGAGGACGTTACATTTTTAACCGACTTCAAAAAAGGGAGGAGGTTCTCGATTCGACTGCTTTCTTATGTTTGTTAACTCATAACTTATTACTGGGTGGTCCGATTTTCATGATTCTTTTATTATATGAAAAAGCTGGAGAGGAAAACTGGACCAATTTACCTAAGTGACCTTAAGGGATTAAGGTCACTTAGGTAAATTGGTCCAGTTCTGACAGTGGCATCCATATAATTGAAGTTTATAGTTTTTTTTTAAACAAGATCAATTATATTATAAGGGTTCTTTCTATATAGAAATGTTTTAAATAATGATTCTGTCAGAAATTTCTAAAAGTGTTGAACTTTCGTAGTTTGACAAACTCATTAATGTAAGCGGGTTGATGTTCTTCCAACACAAACTAGGTTTATAGTTAACGCTATGAATATAGTTTGCGTTAACATTCATAATGAATGTTTAAAAATAAATTATAGTAACTATTCATCGATTTTGCATACATCGGTAGGTACATTACGGCGTCAAGAACAAATCTATTAAAGGTAAAAGTGTTCTTGAGTAGTGGCCACGACTCGCCAAACGTAATATAGGACGCCCTCCGGCCAGGTGGGATGACGATCTGCGAAAGACTGCAGGCAGATGCTGGATGCGTCATGCTGAAGACAGGGTGCTATGGCGCTCATAAGAGGAGGCCTATGTCCAGCAGTGGACTAAAGGCTGATGATAATGACGTCACTTAACGACATTCGTCACTGCACACTTACTTCCCACGTCACAAAAGCACAACCATTGCCTGTAGAAGCCAAAATTACAGCCTAAACTGTCTGTTACTCTACTATCCACCCTACACTGAAAAAATATGATTGTTAAATTTACTAAACTTGAGTAGTTTGAGGCTTTAACTAATAAAATCAACCTAATTCCTCGTTGGTTTTACAAAAACTCGTTGTTTATTTTACTAAACCACAAAGGTAAACATTAACCTATAAAATATAGTTAAAGTTACTAGAAAACTGTATGTTAAATACACTTATGTATGTTTCGTAAAATGTTTCTCGAGGGTATCGTCAAGTGACGTAAGCATTTACTAAAGTTCTATGTAAAATTAACGATCTTGGATGTTGATTTTGCTAAACGCAATTCAACATCCTCGTTTTTGTATATTCAACTATAACTTGATGTTGAATTAGTAAACAATTTGACAGTGTACTTTCGTAAAACTTACTTTCTAGTTTTGTAAGAATGTTCCTAAAAATAAAGTTAGATGTCGCATACTTCGTTACTAAAGTTCTGTGTAAAATTAATGATCTAGGATGTTGATTTTGCCAAACTCAATTCAACATCCACGATTTAGTATATACAACTATAACTTGATATTCAATTAGTATAACAAATTTAACATTGTAATTTCGTAGAAACAACTTTCTAGTTTTGTAAGACGGTTCCTAAATGTAATGTTAGATGGCGCATGCTTCGCAACTAAACTTCTACGTAAAAATAACGATCTTGGATGTTAATTTTGCTAAACGCAATTCAACCAAAATGATTTAATATGTTGAATTAGTAAACAATTTGACAGTGTACTTTCGTAAAAAATACTATCTAGTTTTGTAAGAATGTACCTAAAAATAACGTGAGCTGGCGCGTGCTTCACTACTAAAGTTCTGTGTAAAATTAATGATCTGGGATGTTGCTTTTGCCAAACTCAATTTAACATAATACGATTTAGTATATTCAACTATAATTTGATGTTCAATTAATAAATAAACACTCGTCGCATGAACTCGCACGGTTTTTTCCCGTTTTGACTACAGATTGATTTCTAAAAATAACAGGTCCATCTAATGTGTAGGTTAGGTATAGCTTGTTAATAGCTTTCAGCCCAACTGGGTACAATGTTTTGCTAGTTGTCCGTCTATCTAAATAATTCACAAGAAATAACAAAAACTGATTGCGCTCTCGCTTACGTCACGCCACTATTGTGGCGTTGGAAATCAAGCTTTTTCGCTGCGAGCCACTTTTGTGGCTGTGGTCGGTTCAGTGGTTAGGGTGTGATTGAGCCACAAACATCCAAACTTGTAACATTTTAATTTTAAATAAATAATTTGATTTTGATGCACAGTTTACACAAAACTATAATAAAATCAACAATGTACTGTCGTAAAAATAACTTTCTAGTTTTGTAATAGGGTTCCTTAGAATAGGTACCTATCGTTAGCTGGCGTATTTTGCCCCCTCATCAGCACGTATCTCACCTTGGCTAGAGTGGAATTATTTCAAACTCTACAGAACTGAAACCAGTAAATCAAACTCCAACTCGAGGGGCTTAGAAGTAGCCAGGGAAGATTTCCACAATCCACCTCCTGGCTCTGTCCCCAGACCCTCGTTACCAAACTAATCGAATGAGCTCAAACTTGAGAGGTCTACTAGCCAGTGATGAGTTCGACTATCACCTCCTGCCCCTCCTGGCTCCATTATCAGACCTTCGTTACCAAGCCCAATGTATCATACGAATCATAATGAGCCCAAACTCGAGGGAGTTAGGTACTTACTGGAAACAGTGAATCTAAACTACGAAGTAGGTACCTACCTTATCTACTCAAAAGTCAAAGTGCTTTAAGTTACAGGACTCTTGGACACAAAATTTTAATAACTTATAGTTAAACTAGGAAATAAGGTGATTACTTTGAATTTTTGATCACTTCAATCTCTACCTATCGAGCGAATCAGAAACCTTTACTTGGTTAGAATGTTAGTTTTTGAGTTGGAGCAAAACTTGTCCCAGGGTTTTTTATCCTCTATCTAGACAATCTGATATTTATTTTATACCTACTAGCCCCGTGGGAATTCCGGGATAAAATATAGCCTATGTCACTCCCTGAAAAGTAAGCTTCTTAATGGTGAAAGAATTTTTAAATCGGTCCAGTAGTTTCGAAGCCTATTCAATACAAACAAATAAACAAACAAACAATCAGATCTTTCCTTTTTATATTAATTTTCCTTTTTAATATTAATATAGAGGACACTTGCTCTCGAATACATATCAGGCAATTAGGTATGTCCCTAGGTATATTATAATAAGTAGGTACCTTCCTGCCTATGTATTTTCCATCTTCTATCTATATGTATGGTACCTACTATGCAGGCTTTTATAATACGGGCCTAAATCCTAAGCTGCTTAGGATTTAGGCCGGTATTATAAAAGCCTGCTCAGTCATAGAGTTATGCTTAAGTAACGCTTTTCTATGGCATAAGTGTCACTCAAGCATAGGTCGATGACCGAGCATGCTTTCATAATACGGGCCTTAGAGTCTTGGGGGTGGAAGTGTCTATTGACGTAAATGGCGCAGGTAATAACTAGGAAAACCGAAGACCAGTCTTCTCTTGGTACCTAGACCCGAAAGAACCTTGCGTTGGTAAGTAGGTAGGTAGGTAAATTACGGACAGGCATAATAATTTACAAAAGTAGTTTTGTAGAATCAATACTGTGAGTGTTAATTTAACGTACCTTGTTTCGTATTAGAAAATTAATAACTGTAATAAGGGAGGGGGGCCGCGCTCACTTCGCTCAGTGGGACGCTAACGAGCGAAAGACGACGACTCCTGCTTTACGTGGTTATTGTATTTTATTTGGACTCCTGCTTCTTATATTAAAACGATTCTGTGTTCATATGGGTAAAACAGAATTATACTACCTACTTTCATTGAAAGTACGCAATAAAGTGCCTTTTTTCGAAACTGTGGAGGGTGTTTCGTTAGCCATTTTGCTGAGCTTTGTCTGCCTGCCTGCCTGCCTGATCAATCATGGAAGAAAAGGAATCCGATCCGAACGTACTTGATATTGATACGGATAATAATTTCGTGATTGAGCTGGATCCGTGGGGAGTCTCGGAAGACACTCGAAGAGTGTTCAAAGGTATGTAAAACCTATACCTACCTACCTAACTAATTGACTTGATGACATCGATAAACTGTAATAATCTCGATGTTTGGTTAACTGGGCATCTTTGCCTACCTACGGTAACTACACAGAAATCGTAATAATAGTAGCTTATTATTACAATTTCTGTCTGTGAGTAGCTAGTAGTGAATTATAATAATCACTCATTAGGGGAGGGCTATGTCCAGCATAGGCTTACTGTAGCCTGATGATGTTAGGTAGTTTATCGTTAGGCTGTTTATATAATCATTGTAGTCGGGGCTGCAGTGGCTTTTGAATGACGATGAGCAAAGAAAGGATAGGTAGGTACTTTGCTCATCGTCATTCATAAACCACTGCAGTCCCAGTTATTTCATCATTGTTCCTACTTATTTCAAGACATTTTTAAATCATTTTTATATAATCTTTGCTAGAACACGATTTGGAGCTATTTCTGTGTTGAAAATATTACCGAGTCAGATATTAATGAACTCATACAATCAAATAAAATAAAAGATAGAATAAAGTTGAAGGCTGGACTATCTCGATTCGGAAATGAAAATAAAACATTGGTAAGCAAATAATATTATAGGTAGGTACCTACATGGATATGTGATGCTTTGTGAATGTACTTTAATGCACAATTATAATTTCTTTAAAAAAAAATTACAAAGTAGTTAATATTTTCTTTGCACTTACTAAATAGTTTAATTTTTTTTTTCAGAGCACTTGTTCTATGGACTCAGAGTCTATTGCATCCAATGATCTTGATAAATTTGAAGTGGAATCAAATATCTCTGGGTTGAGTGGCAGTTTCAAAAGAAGTAAGTTTCTTTATTTACTACATCAAATATTGTAGTCTATTTGCCATTGATTACAATTATAATTTAATTACACAATCAATAAAATACAAATTGTAATATAAAATAAAATCCATCTTAAGTGTTAACTAGCTCTATTATCATACTTTGAGACTGTATGGGGTGGCGAGATAAAGAAGAGGCCTATACTCAGCAGTGGGTGTTACCGGCTGGTTATATAAATAAATAAATAATAAATAAATATTTTTCTGACAATTCACACAGCATTATCTTATGGGTACTAGATAACTGATATACTTAATACAATACACTACTTAATGTAGATAGATATTTTTTATTTTACTTCGAAAATATCTGCAGATCGTACAAATATTTGTCCCGAGGCGGGAATCGACCCCGCAACCTCTTGAATACCTCCTCTTCTCCTAAAATTAAATTTGAAAAAAATTATGATTAAATGTATATAATACCTACTTACCAAAATTTAAATTATTTTCAGATTGAATCAGATTTTGACGTCCTGTTTTCGAACTGTGAGTTGAAGTTGTTTAAAAAGTGGCCGAATTTGATCAAAACAAGTTCTACCAAAAAAAATGCATAAGTTTAGTACGAACGAAGAAAACTACACCATAACCGTAAATACGGCGAGAAGATGTTTGACCGTTGTCAGCCCCTTAATTATGAATCTGGAGTTTCGAGATTGATAAAACCAGAAATGTTTATCATTATTTTGTAACTTTTTTTATGCCTGATGTGATTGAGATATTTCTTGTAGAATTCAGTTCGTACTTATTTATATAATGGTGGCAATTCTGTTACGTCTAGGTAAACTAAAATATGTAAAACGAGGGAACGAGCGTTTCCTACGTAATTTGTTGGTGTCATTTTGTGTTTGTTAGTAAAATAAAAAGTTCTTTTATTTTTTACATTTACTATTATTTGAATCCTTATCCTGGCCAAATCTGGGAATTGTAATATTCATTAATTAATTGTTATGTATAATATGATAATTCAATTGAGTGTAATGATTTTGATAATAATTTGTTTGCGTATAATGTCCTGTGTTATATATATATTGTTGCTAAATTTGTACATTTCACGAATTTGTTTTGACTTATGCATTTGCTTTCGTTTATTTAATCTGCTTTGGAACTTTCTACTTGGACATTTTTTGTGAGTTTATAATACCCTTGACTTTTAGGTAAGTACGTATTGTTCTCCCATTATTTACTTGTTTGCGCTTTTTGGATTATTGATCATAGGTACCTACATGTTTAAGTTAGCTTCTTACAGCCATTCTCAAATATTCAATCCATCTGATTATTGGGAACGGCCGTAAGTAGCCAACTTAAAAACCCAGGTACCCTATAATATCAATAATAAAAAAAGCGTGGAATATACAAAAGATAATATGTAAATATTACGAAAGCAATACCTACTGTTAAAAGTCAAGCGTATTATATACCTATTCAATTTGTTTGTAGATTCAACCAAAGTAAAGTTGCAAAATATACGAAAGTAAATAAGTAAACAAATTTCGTAGAACGTACTATACAATAATGGTATTTTAGACGATACTTATTTAGCAAAAAATACATACATGACCCGTAAATTATACGAAACTGATTGAGTGAATATTACAATACCACTATCGTACATTTTACGTATATTAGGGGTAAAATATACAAAACAGGTTTAATGAAATTTACTAAACGAAATCCTTAAATTATACGAAACAGAAGGAGTAGATATTACATGAGTAGTATCGTATAGTCTACAAAAGCTGAGGGGTAAAATATACAAAACCGATTTAGTAGAAAATACTAAGTACAACTCGTTAAATCTACGAAACAGAATGAGTAGGTATTACAAAACTAGTATAGTACCTTTTAGGTAAATCATGGAGTAAAATATACTAAACAGGTTTACTAAAAAATACTAAACAAAATCCTTAAATTATACAAAACAGAATGAGTGAATATTGCATGACTGGTATTGTATAGTTTACAAAAGCTATGAGTCAGTAATACTAAACCAGTTTTGTAAAAGTTTAACCATTTGTGTTTAGTTAAATTAACAAAAAAGTGTGTAGGACCCATTTTTACACGTTGCTTTTGTAAAAAATACTGAGAATTTAGTAAATTTAACTATTATATTTTTTCAGTGTATTCCCTCCAATCAACGGCCATTATCGCCCAGCAGCCTTATCTGCATCTCAAATGGTGTGCCGTAACAGGCTGTTACTCCAATTGCATGCATTAAGTGGAATTGATAGGAGCTACAAGCCGTTTTGCATCTGCTCTAGATTGTTCTTACTAACTTTTAGTGATGATACGTAGAAAAGAAATTAGTAAGATTGTAACTTTTTGAAAGAACTTAAAACTATTGTTTATTAGAATATATTTTTAATGTACGGAACACTTTTTTGATTGATGTTAATGAAAATACTGGTAAAAAAACTGTTATTTTGAGTTTTGGATGAGTTGACAACTAAACATTTTGGATTGACCGACTCATCCAAGTAGGGATGCGCACTGATCCAAGCTGGGTAGGATTTAGTGGATAAAATAGAATAGAATATTTTGAATTTCGACACACACACATAGGTACAAAGAAAAATAATATCATACAAAACTAAAACAAAGAAGAGGATGAGATGACCACCAAAACCTACGAAAAGCACATAAAGACCAATTATTGAGAAATCGGTTAAAACCAAACACGGTCTCTCCTTTATTTCTGTTTTTATCGGGTATTTATCGCGTACCTTCTGTTTTTAGGGTTCCGTAGCCAAAGAGGAAAATTATTCCCTGTAAAATTATCCCATTACTAAGGCTCCACAGTCTGTCCGTCTGTCTGTCTGTCACCAGGCTGTATCTCATTAGATACAGCCATAACCGTGATAGTAAGACAATTGAAATTTTCACAAATTATGTATTTCTGTTGCCGCTATAACAACAAATAGGTACTAAAAAACAGAATGAAAATAATACTTAGTTAAGAGGCCTCCCATACAACAGACATGTTATTTTGCTGTTTTTTGAAAATGGTACGGAATCCTTTGTGGACGAGTCCGACACACACTTGGCCAGATTTAATATTTATCCCTTCATTTGGAGCTGAATACAGACATGGCGCCTATGTCCAGCTGTGGACTAATAGAGGCTGATGATGATGATCTATATGACAGGCGATAGGTCGCGGCGTAAAGCTCGTAGCACACTTGAAAAACACCGTTCACCCAATACAAATAAAACTTAAACAATAGTTATCTTTAGGTACATTTTACTGTGACAAAATGGCTTTAAGCGCGCGAGTGAGTTACATCTGATGCGGTCAATATAAAATGATACAATTTAAACATTGAATAATTAAAAAGGGAAGATAGGTTACGTTCTCCCAGCGCTTACTCAAAAATTGGCATGTGTTACAACTACACGCAAACACATACGCTCACAGTTACATTCCCAGTCGTGTGCAAAGAAGAACAAAGACGGAAAGACGTATCTAAGACCGAAGTGAGACCGAGACAACAATATTTCACGCCAATCACGACCGCCCGTGCCGTTGGTCCGACGGTGACTGATGTTGCCATTTTCGAGAAACTAGTACCTCATCTTCCCTTTTTAATTAATCAATGGAAAGCCCATATTTTGTGCTCTGCGGTAGCAGTGCCCTCGATTTACGACAACCATCAAAACGGGATTCTTACACTTCTATCGGCGAAAATAATGTCAAAAGACGCTATACACTGCACGAGTATACTTCCTATGCATGTGTTCAGCAATTTTCGTCAGTTTGAGCAGAGCGGCCGCCCCAAGTTAGTTTCACAATAAAAACAAAGCCTGTTATTTGAAACTAAGGCGTCCTAATGTTCTTAGCGGAGCGTGTTACATGTGTAAATCCACGGAGCTTCCCAAATTATATTTTCTCAGGCGCCTAGGATACTAAGTAGTAAATTGTAGATATGGAGGTGAAACTCAACATACATTGACTGACCATAAACAGTAACTAAACTATTATGGGGCGGGCAGGGTAGTGTGTCAGTAGTGACATTCGGGTAGTTAGTTATTCATTTTATTGGTAAAATATTGTTAAGCTATTGCATAGCTTCTATCGCGGGCCTTGAGCGCGGGGACCGAATCCAGAAATTCCGTAACGAAAAAACCTTGACGTTTGTCCCTTTAGTTCAGCAACTCGCCTCTAGATGGCATTGCAATAGCTTTACCGCGGCAGTCCCCGAGTGCCACACGTCTTTTTATTTTACCTATATTATGTAATTGTTTACAAGTCGATCAAAATTAGTACATATTTGGTATCCAAACCATGGCGCTCATTGTTCATTGACTTTAGATACCTACATAAGCAACTAAATTGTTATTTTTACACCACAAACGAACGCAGAAGAAAATAAAATGCGTAGTATGATGCACGATTTTACTGTTTTATTTAGACTCTGAGACTGTCTCACTATGTCACTACCTGAACATGATTTAAAAGTTTCTAAGATACTACGCCATAAGTTTCACATCTATCCACCAATCTAACTAGCCTATCATCTGCCAAGGGGCCTACATTATGCAAATCCAAGGGGGTTAAGTCCAAGTATGTTTTAAGTTCGCCGTTTGAACTAAGTTGTGCTTATGTTAGCCCAAGTTATGGGTAATAGGGACTGAAGTTTGTTTTAGAGACATCTAGCGGATTATGCTGGCACTTGCATAATAAGAGGGTTGAGTAATGGAGGGCGGTATGGCTTTATTTTAGTTTTTGGGTGATTCTCATTAATGACACTCATTAGAGTTAGCGTCAAAAATAGTTGAACAAGGTCAATATTCCGAAAGTCTTTAACGGCTCATAATCACGGATTATAAGTTGCCTGTAAGCTAAACGTAAGGCCGTTGGTCGTCGACTGTAAGCGACGGCAGTTCAGTGTAGTTCACTGCAGTCGGACTGCAAGCTGTGTGGTGCTAGCTTAGAATTTGCATCACCCCAACTCATCCCGCGGGAGTCGTAAGAGGCGACTAAGGGATATCCACCGAGGGCGGGCAGCAGCGCCCCCTGAAGAACAATTATACCACCAAACTGCGATCCCCAACCCGCATGCCCAGCGTGAGGATTAAGGGCATTACCCTCCATGAGATAAACGCCAATAAGGCGTTTATGGCCTGACATTTTTTAACTTATTTTTTGACATAATTTATTCTTTATTATGTATTTGAAAATCATTTGTTATTGGTTCATTATGCCAAAAACTTATGCTTATAATACTTCTTTAGAGGTACATTTTAAGTAAAACGATTTTGATAATGCTATATGATACAAATTTTATTCTGAAAGGGTTCTTCTCTTCTTATTATTTTTGTAAGAAACAAATAAGATGATTTCGACGTTAAAATTACGACAAAACCGGGTTCTAATCGAGCCCACATCTCACACTGCTTGCTACTAATATTTTTATGTTATTTGCCATAACCACCCTAAAATATCATGTCCCATAACCGTCCCATAAAAAAAGTAGCCATTCGTCACGATAGCGATGTAAGGGCGTTGTTACACTAGACTAGTGAGAACTGGACTCGCCCGAGTGAGGACTGAACTCGGCGAGTCTCCTGACGAGACGGTTTGTGACCACTCGTGAGAACAGCTTATAGACGTGGCTCAGGAGTGAGATGGGTCTGTAGTTTTTAAGGAGAGCAGCACCAAGCTTCCACTCCACGCCTTTGGAGTTCTCCCACTGTGAAGGACGGCGTGGAAGAGGTTCTGTAGTTCCTGTAAGACAGACAACAGGCTGGGAGTTGGCCTCCTTTGGTATGCGAGAGTCTAACATATCACATTACATCCTCAACTTCAACCTCAACAGCCTGTCGGTCCACTGCTGGACGCAGGCTTCCCCCTGATAACGCCATATTGGCGTTAAACTCAAGAGGGGTATGCCCATGATCCCCAAGCTGGGCATGCGGGTTGGAGATCGCAGTTTGATGAAAGATTTGTTCCGCATGGGCACGGCGCTGCTGCCAGCCCCCCGGTGGATATCCCTTAGTTGCCTCTTACGACACCTACGGGAAAAATGGGATGCTGCAAATTCTACACAGCTAATTCAGTAACATCACAGTAATAAAAACACGAAAGTTTGGTTTGGAAAGTTTGGTTACCTCTGTTTATCAACAAATCTTTTCCATTAATGTTCTTTCCAAAAGTTCTTATTTTAATACAATACAATACACAATACTTACACTTTATTGCAAACCAAAAAAATATACAAAAATTAAGTGAAGTGAAGTAATATTGCCTTATATTTCTGTAAGTTGTGTAGTAAGTTGCCGTGACTCACGCTTCTCCACGATATACCAGCCATATGTCAGGATAAATCTTGCCTGCAAGCCAGTACTAAGTCCAGTGACTCGCCGAAGATCCCTCCAGCAACTCGCACAGCCTATACTAACTACTGGTTTCTCCATGTCGGCATACATCTCGGTCCTGCGTCGTAGCAATCTTGAAGAAAAATGGACCTTTTGGGATCTTTCTTAAGGGTACCTGTGGTCGCAGGGGCGCGGGGATAGCTGGGTAGGTTGTATCAGAGTCAGAGTCAAATAGTTTATTTCTTTAGAATTACAAAATAAGCACTCAGACAAGTAAATTTTTTACTATTTGAACAGCTTGATAAATAATAATTACTATCAAATAGGATATAAGGTACAATTGACTCTAATTCACTTCAACTTTTTGTCCACTAGCGGAAGAAGTGAAAAAAAAACTACTACAGCAAGTTTATCGCTTTTCAACTAATACAATCTTTGCATATCTAAGTCTAACACAAATAATTTATATTCCAACATAGGTACTATTGTCGGTGTGGAACTGGGCGACGTCCGGCCAAGTATTAACATCATTAATGTAATCATCATACAATATATCAAATCAAATCATTTATTTTTTATACGCCTTCATTTGACCGCAATTTTTCCTGATAGAGAGCGAAGATGTGGTCGACGATGAAAACTAGTTTGTCGTTTCTTTACTTTATTCTACACACTGAAGCGACCGAAATTAAAAAATACCACCTTATTTCCGTAATTTTTATAGAAATTTTATGTATAATATAATTTGACCTTTTTTTAGTAAGCATACATTTATTGTATTTATGGACATAAAGAATTTTTGATGTTTGATGTATCACGACGATCTAAAAGAACCCTTAAGTGGCGTAAACAGTACAAGTGATTCACTCATTAACACATCTGAGTAGAGCAGCGGTTCTACTAAGTCTGTGTCTGAGTGGTGATTTGTCCATTTTTTCGTGGTCCTGCCGTCGCCGGAGGAAATAAATCGCTGACGACCTAATACTAACGTCTAAGGTGTGATTTCGCAGAGATTTGTGTAAAACGGTCCTAAACCACTTAGATACGATACATTGTTGCCCTTCCATATGCCACTGATAGCGCTGACAAAGGGAGGAAAAATAACGTTTGTCCTAAACAACTAGATCGGGAACATTATGTACTTCTCTAAATAAAAGAAAGATGTGTTAGTCACCCTATTTATAACTCAAGAACGGCTGAACCGATTTGGCTGAAAATTGGTGGGGAGGTAGCTTAAAACCAGGAGACGGACATAGGATAGTTTTTATTTCGTTCCCGGCTGAACGAATCTTGATGAAATTTTTACAGGGAGGTAAACGGTATCCCGGGGACGGACATAGCTACTTGAATAGAGCGTGCGAAGCCGCGGGCAAAAGCTAGTTTTCAAATAAATTCTACAGTATCCTTGCCTTGGTCCTTTCCTATATAACAGATTAAATGTGTTAGCTAAAATTTATTCCCTAAATTATAAAAGTTCTAAGAAAAACTTAAGGATACACTGCAATGTATGTCATATAAAGACAGAAAATTTATTGACTGTTATAAAGTAGGCCAAAAAATTGCAAGTATTAATCAAGTAAACTAGTTTAGTGTAGGTAGAATTAGTAATTACTTTAAAGTAGGAACCACAATAACAAAGAATAAAGTTTTGGGCAGCTCTGTCTTCCGTTTTAGTTTTTAAAAACTGTGTTACAGAAGGCAGCGTCCAATGCAAGGTACATTGTTTGTAGGAAGGAAACGAGAAACATAAAAGAAGTACCTAACGCCTAATCAAGCCTAGATCTATTTTTACAAAATAGCAGTTATGTTCAAACAAAAAAAACAAAACTTAAAAGTGCATGCATTAGTCAGTATTTAGAGCTCAATTAAAACATAAATATTAATATTATTATTATTGTTAGATATAAATGTATCGTGGACTGAGTTGTGACTTGTAGGAGATTTAATGATGGGGCCTTAATGGGGTTGAAGACAAGTACTTTAACAACCTCAACACCTGTAATGGTCCACTATTATACTATATTACTATACTACCACTATACGCAGGCCTCCCCCTGATAAGCGCCTTATTGGCGTTTATGTCATAGAAGGTAATGCCCATAATCCCTACGCTGACCCTGCGGGTTGGGGATCGCAGTTTAGTGGTAGAATTGTTCTACACTGCTGCCCGCCCCTACTGGATTACCCTAAGTCACCTCTTACGACACCCTCGGGAAGAGTTAGGGTGCTGCAATTTCTTAGCCAGCACCACACAGGATACAAATGACAGGACTTGATCCGTGGAAGTGTCATCAGTGAGAGAGTTGGAAGACTATAGTGGGATTGGGCAAGCTACATAGGCAAAGAGACATCAAAGAGCAAGAATCTCTTGGACTGGAGACCATAGGGGGAGCAAAGACCGGTGGAATGGCTACAAACGAGATGGAAGATCGATTTCAATAAGATAGCATGCAACTGGACATTATTTGCCCAAAGCAGAAGGAAATGCTAGAGGTCTACACAATCAGTCACAAAGGCTAGAAAGAAGAAGAAGATTCGTCGATGCGATGCATACAATGACTACTATAGGGTTACAACCCTTGTCAGTAAATGTCCAGTTGCTGCTTTTTGATATAGATTTTCCTTCTCATTTGTGACCATCCCACCGGTCTTAGTTCCCCATCCTGGTAGAGTCAATAAGTTTCAATAAAATTTTACATTAAAATAAGGAATTGATTCAAAAAATTTCAACGAAACTGTTTTTATTACTAACTAGCTGCGCCCCGCGGCTTCGCACGCCTATCCCACGGGAACTAATTTATAGGGGAAAAGTAGCCTAATGTGTTATTACAGAGCCTAGAACTACCTGTATGCAAAATTTCAGATCGATCCGTTCATTAATTAGCTTTTACGTGAAAGAACAACAAACATACATGTTTACAAACTTTCGCGTTTGTAATATTAGTAGGAAGTAGGATTATCGCGTTTATTTACCTTTTTTTCCAACGTTTATGATAAGGGGTTCTGATCGCTTGCGTTTAAAAACTTTATTGGAAGGAACAAGGCATGTAGTCGCCAATTAGTACTCGTTGTAGTCAACGAATAGGAACAATTAACATTATATTTCAAACATTCATGCTGCCTTTCATGTTCATGTTTTCAAAGCGTGTTGCTTTGAAAACAGATGAATTTGTTTTTTAGGGTTCCGTAACCATAGTTTTTGTAGTACCGTGATAGTAAGACAGCTGAAATTTTCACAGATGATGTATTTCTGTTTTCACTATAACTACAAATACTGTAAACCGAATAAAATAAAAATGTATGGCGGCTCCTATACAACAGACATAAGTTTTTTGCTTTTTATAGATGGTACGATAACCCTTCGTGTACGAGTTTTGTTTTGTATGAGTTTTGTTTATTTCATTTAAAACCAATTTTATTTCTATTCTTTCCATACAACAGAACTATCAGCCTAAATAAAAACCAATCAAAACTTGTCTAACAACAACTTCCAACTAGCGTCCTGAAATGGCGGATAGATCTAAAATGGCGGCTACATCTAAAATGGCGGCTTCAGGTTTAAAAATAAAGGCGTTTGGTCACGTTTCGCTGTCAATTACCAATAGTTTGAGTTGACTGACGTAGTTCACGTCAATTTTAATTGCTTTTGTCTCGTACGAGCATAAGGTTGTATTTATAGAAAGAACAGTTTATAGCTTCATCAAAGTTGCGACCACAGTCATTGTATTTTGTATACAACTTTTGGAAACTTTGTCATGAACAAGTTTAATTTCAGACCGCGTTATTTACAGCTTTTGTGAAAGCTTTATAAAGTTACGATACCAGGACATAATTTTAAATAAAAGCTAGGTAGGTATACAGTACCAATATTTGTTTTTTTTTACTACCTGAACAATTATTATTGTTAAATAGACCCGCAGTACTTAACCTCAAATTAATTTTCTCGCTGATTTGGGAGCCTTTCTTCAATAAATATTGTTACAACTAAGTAAGGACATCTTTATCCGGCAGATATATTTCCAAAAAAACAATACTATACCGGTGCTTATAACTACATAACAGATTTAACAGCAATAACATAGAGAAGGTAATTTTTTCAACTTTCTCGATTTTTTAACAAAATTTATGAATTTATATGATACAGCTTAATCGAGTACCTTCCGTTTACATTTGCCTCATCCAGCATCTACCTGTAGTCTTATACATTCGTCATCCCAACTGGCTGGAGGGCATCATACACACGTTTGCCGAGTCGCGGTCCCCACTCAAGAACACGTTTACGCCAGCGCAGCGGTTGTAGGTTCAATAGTCAAGTAAACAAACAGATAGCCTTTCTTGAAGAAATAATACTTTGCTCTGTCTATCCTACTGGGGTCTCGGAAGTGGCAGCCTCAAATTAGGTCCAATTATGTCCTCCCACCTCAGTTATAGTAGGAACGTCGCCGCTGGCGGTCGTTTTTCGCGTGCTAATTGTTGTCTCTGTCACACTTCGGTCTAGCTACGTCTTTCTATCAATGTTGTTCATAAATAAATAAATAGTAATAATGTCGGACAATTCAAACAGCGTTATCTAGCCCCAAGCTAAGCAGAGCTTGTGTTATGGGTACTAGATAACTGATATACATAATACAATACACCATATTGATATTTTTACTATACAAAGAAAACATCCAGAACGCCCTGAACAATAAATATCTGCAGATCATAGACACATTTGTCCCGAGGCAGAACTCGAACCCACACCTTCGCCCACCGCGCTACAGAGGTCTTCCATAAGTAGTCATATTGCAAAAAAATGGAAAAAACTTGTCTTTGCGTTTAGTTGTAGGTACCTAACACAACACAGGCTTATTTATTGAGTTAGCACCGAACGAACGTTTAATACCTACAAAAATTTACTTACCTATATCTATGATCCCATACATCTCTATATGACAATATAATCCATCACAATCACTTTGCTTCCTTATCAGCTAGATAAAAAAGTATATTATCCCCCTTTTCCTGTTCGCCCCCTTCCTCTTTTCTCCCCCGTGGCCATTAGACCCCGCAAAAACGGGTATTATTTATACGATAACATTTCTATATCGGCCTATATCTGTGATTTATTGTGGACTTTATTATGTACTCGCTAAAGATCATTTATAATCGAAAATTATCGTTTTGCTTGGTTGTACAGTAAAAGGGGGGATACTGCCTGGAAATTGATTGAATGTACTTAGGTATACCTAATACCTTAAGTGCGTGTTGGACTCGCGCACTAAGGGTTCAATTTAGTAATGGAGACAATTTGTCGATTCTGTTGTTTTAGAAATTGTTAAATTTAGCTAAAATTTGGATTTAGGAATGTCAAACGATACATTAAAATTCCCTATTCGTTTTCCAACGACTCCTAAATCCTTATTATAGCTAGTTTTGATGTCAAATAGAAGATAACTATTGAATTTAAAAAGCTATCGTATAATTGACATTCATAAATAGCCTCGGTACAGCTGGTTTTATTTAAAGGCAAGAAACATTTTTTTCTGTTTTTTAAGGATTTTTTTGTGTTAACCTACACACTCACGGTTTTTTGGATTTTTTCTTTTACTTTGTACTGACCACTTACCTACGTACGCTTTACAAAAATTTCTTTTTTAAGGCGCTTCCCCGACTCAATAGAAGAAGATACATTTGTTGCATTTTGGACAATTCACACAGCATTATCTAGCCCAAAGCTTAGCAGAGCTTGTGTTATGGGTAGGTACTAGATAACTGATATATATAATACAACACACTACATAGATAGATATTTTTTATTATGCATAGGAAACATCCAGAACGCCCTGAACAAATATCTGCAGATCATACAAATATTTGTCCCGAGGCGGGAATTGAACCCAACCTCCTGCGTCGCAGGCGGACCTTCGCCCACCGCGCCACAGAGGTCATCAGGATACAAATATTACATGAATTTCAGAACAAATTTTTGTACGATCTACATCTGCAAATCGTACAAATATATTTACAGTTGAATCCGTTTATAATGACATCGAAAAATCGTGAATCAACGAACATCACCGAGTACCCGGAGTTGTAAAGAAACATGTCGGTCATTATAACCGTACATAATTTATTAAAAATGGGTCATAATAAGCGAGATGTCACTGTAAGGGAAGTCATTATATCCGACTCTTTTATAAAGAGTTTTATAAGAAAACCAAACTTCGTAGTGTAATGACGTCATAATAAACGGTTGGTCAATATAGGCGGAGTCATAATAAACGGATTCAACTGTATATTGTATATTAAATTTTATATTTGCTCGCCTATCCTACGGAAACTGATTTATGCGATACAAAGTAGCCTATGTGTTTTTGAAATGAAATAAAATGATATATTTATTGCATAAAACATGGTATACAGGTGTGATTGTGAGTTTTGAGCTCATGTTCAACTATCCTATAGCATGCGATATTCCAGGACTAGAACTACTTGTTTGTAAAATTTCAACATGATCTGTTCAGTAGTTTTTGCGTGAAAGAGCAACAAACATACATACGTTTACAAATTTTCGCGTTTATAATAGCAGTAGGATAAATATTTATATTTGAACGATTTCTGGATGTTTTTATATGTATAATAAAAAAAACGACCTATCATAATCTTAACACAAGCTCTGCTCAGCTTGGTTGCTAAATAATGCTATGTGAACTGTCCAGCACTTTTTAATATTATTTATTTAAAAATTATTATATATATATATTTTATTTAGCAGGATATTGAACATTGACCCTTTTAATACTAGCATTCACAGGGCAAGGCGATGCATGACTCTCAACTACTTTTGCACATGATGTAGTTCTTTTTTCTTAACCATTAGCTATTTTTTCTTTTTATAAATTGATTAAAATAATTTAATATAATTAGGTACGCAACTGTCGACGATAAAATGTTTAGTGTTCACATTCACACTAGTTTATTACGGTTCTATTAGCGAATGCCTATTATTAGCTTTCTGTGACTATTTTAATTTCTATTGTAATTAGTTAAGCTGATGGCAATACGAATTAAATAAATAAATAAATAAATAAAATTAATAATACATATTCCTTCTTTATATTTTTAACAACTCTACTGCAAACCCGCCTGCCATGCGGGGTGATTATGGCAATACCCCCTTAGAAATCTTTGAAAAAATGGGGCAGAACCTACTTACAAAGAAAAATACTGGCAGGTAACGTAAAAAACAAGCGTGAAAGCAATTTAATGCTACAAAAAGATATGATTTCAAACAAATGGCTGCAATAAATTTTGCCACTCGATACTATGCTTTACTGCGACAATAATAGAGAAACTTTATATAAGTAATGCTGTTTCTCTCTCTCTCTCTCATTCTTTCGTAACTGTATCTTTTTAACCCATACGCAGTGCATAGAGTTATAAAAGGGTAGAACGGGTAAAAAAATATATTATACGTTTTAGAGTTTTCTACATCGGCATAGAGAAACATCTTATTTTTTTTTAAAATCCAGACAATGTTTAAAATGTGTTTCTAGGCAATGACATAAAACATAATCTGAAAAAAAAATCTAAATGCCAACTTTGAATCCCTTTATTAAACACTATTTTTCAGTTTTGCAGGATAAGTAATAATGCCACGGGAATAAAATCAAATAAAATTGTTTCAGACAACCAACAATAGGTACTCTCAAGGTAGGCTTTTACTTAGGCTACGTTCCAATTCACGCTTAATGCGCTGACGCGCGCATGAAGTCGTTTCTTTTCAACTTTCAGCGCGCTGACAGAGCGCACGCTGACGCCCACTTCGCCACGCCCCTTGAGCGCACGGGAGCGCATGAACTGCCTCACCTTTCGAGACAAGGCAGCTCGTGCGTTCCTTCAACTTCTTTGTGAGTGCCGTCTGAGCGTTTCGTTTCATTAATCGCGCCAACGCGCACCAACGCGCTCAGATGAATCGGAACGGGGCTTCGTGCGCGCATAGCTCGTGCAGTGCGTTAGCGCTTTAAGCTTGAATTGGAACGTACCCTTAGGTACTACTTAAAATGTATCAGTCGCATAAAACACCAACCACATCCATTTTCTTTTCAAGTTGCTCTCATTTCAGTGAGTGATACGCTCCTAGCGCCCTCTACAGTAATAGACTATTTTCTCGACGATTTGTCAAACGTCCGCCATCTTGAAAGCGGTGGCCATTTTGTGAATGTGTTGTGGTATGTTACAAGCATTGTGTGTTGTTGAAATCGCTTATTATAACTAATTGTAGCGTTTAATAATATAAATACCTACTCATAAAATTAGTTCTGCTTCGCTTGAAGCTAAAATGATGATGTATGGGTGGACTAGCATCATTTATTTACAACTTTCTGCCCGCGGTTTCGCATGCGTTGCTTATATGGAAACGTTTTATGGTGTTTCTATCCGATGGGAACTGATTTATTGGATCAAAAGTAGCTTGTCTTCCAGGCCTCGATAAATCACCGGATCCATATCAGGGTAATTTATCTACAGTTCTAACTGCATAGATAGCCTTTATGTTAAGGGCGTTCTAATCTAAATAATCTGTTTATGAATGTGAATGATTTCTAGCGATAATTAATTAAGGTTGTTTTACATTACTTTACTTAAGTAAATGGTGCTAACTTATGTTTTCTTATTGATTGTAGTCTGTAGCTATTTGTGGGAACCTATTAATGGTCACCGTAGTGCTAAACACTGTACTATTTACTTAGAAAATCTCGAATCGATGTTTAAATAAATAAATAAAACATATGTTATGTTCATCCATACATATAAATAAATCTATACCTACACATTTATAATAGTATGATGTGATTATATGACTTAGGTGGGAAGCGAAGCAGGCAATACAAGGGAAAATTTTCGCGAGCTAGCTATATAACTAGATCTAATTTTAATATTAATTTAAATGTTCTTATCTCTCCAATTAATCTTAGATAAAACCATTAAAACGGCACCATCAATCAAACGATGAGCGATTCCGGAAATTTTAAAATTTTCACTTAAGTACGTCTTCTGAAAACTAAACAACAAGTCGTATTAATCAAAAATATGGCTGTCTCTTTCTATTTATTAGGATGGTGGACGCACTTAGGACGTTGGGGGTAAAGTTAAATGATTTTTTTATTGAAAATAATGTAATACTCGCGCGCGATCCATGTTATATTTATAAAACTTGCGTGATGACTATATGGAATGTACCTCATGATATTTTTTTTTGTTCAAAACCTCTTTACTAACGGTAGGTACTTGGTTCAAAAACTGCTTATTGACGTTTTGTATCACATATTATATTTTTTTCATTAATTAACGGATTTTTGATGATGAAAAAAAAAACAAGGGAAAAAGCCAAGTGGCGGGAATAAAATACGCGATATACTCACAAAAGTACGAAAACAACTCACTGATCTATACCATTCTAAAGCGCAACTAAAAATAGGTACCTACCTAACAGAAGTAATTTTGAATCACTTTCTGTAGTGTCAATACAATTTCACATGGCAAGACGTCACCTAAGATGTACCTAGCTTAAGACGGAGCATGTAAGCTATCTAATCTGTGACGGGGCGTTTACATCTAATCCAACGATTTATGATAATCTGGCGCCAAAATGTCAACAAACGGCGTCATTGTAGTAAGTTATTACTGATCTTCACTTTATGGGGCGGTTTAGATAGGGCGACAATATACTTAGCTATGTCAACTCAACCACATTGGTAATATTTTCTATATAATCTATAACTAGAACAATGGATCAGTTGAATTATCTGTAGATTGTTTGCAACCGTCTTCAGTTAGCTCATTTAATTTCGTTTCCATTGTAAATACTACTACTTTTATTGTAAGCATATTGTCGCTTAAACAATTTTTAAAGGAATTTTGAATCACAAGATGAACAATGGGTAACCTTATCCGAAAGAAACGATTATTTTCATCATAAGACCCGTACCTAAAATAAAATAACTCTACTTCTCGTAGTTGAATCGTTCCATAGAGTCTTCGGTGAATCAACTTCTAATTTGATTTTACCCTCGAATATTTTTGAAGGTCCATAAAATATCTAAAAGACACTTTACGAAAATAGTTTTATGTTACGTCTTTTTAAGTATGAAAAGCTAAGAAATAAAGCGCAACTTTATAAGTAGATATGCGTGTCATAAAATATTGTCTTATTTACAGAACCCCTTACCCTGCCCTGAGTCCGTCCCCAGGGCGTGTACGCAAAGATGCTAACTCCAGATTTATGTCCGTAGATTAGCGCGAATTAAAAAGTTTGGGCTCGAGCTGGGGAAGTGAAAAACTTCGTGTTTCGCGCAAAAGTGTGTTTTGGACGAAACTGCGGTTCAGATAAAGTGTTTTTGTGTGTTTGCGGCTTTGGAGCGTTTAGATGGTACTAGAACGGCGTTTAGTGCCCTGCTAAATCCAAAAATGAAAAAAAATACATATGTGCAATACGTGATTCACTTACCTATGTTTTAAAAGAGCTTGTGAAGAGGTTTGAATATAATTAATTTACTGCAATAAAACTTTAAATTTGTAAGAAAGACTTCATTCATTTCATAATGACGATGGCTAAACGAAGTTTAGCTTTATACGGTTGAACATTAAATTTTATTTTAGTAACGTATTTGTATGGCAAACAGGCAAGTTAAAGACATATTCCGTATACCTATTTCTTAATTGTTAAACCTGTCTTAAGTAAAATCACTCTCTCTGACTAAACGCAGCATCTGTTTAGTCAATATATTTGAATACATAATGCTATGTGTTTATAAACTTAAGCGTTTTCCAATTTTGCTCTTTTGTTTGTTTGATCGATCTCAGTCCATCAGTCCAGGGGATTAGATACATATATTTTTTAAGACACTTTGTTTATCTATCTACCATTATCCTATATTTTTGAGACTTTATTAAGATATCGATATGGATTATCCCTGAAAATGACGGGAGTATTTTCAGGGACACATAATATACTAAGGCCCGTATTATTAAAGCTTGCTCAGGCTTCAATCTCTGCTTGAGTAACGCTTTTCTATAGCATACACGTCACTCAAGCACATCTCGATGACTGAGCAAGCTTTTATAATACGGGCCTAAGAATACCTCTATTACAAAGTCTCAGTCAAAATATTCTGATCATTTTCTATCTCAAAAACAGGAAGACACTTTTAGTAAAATATTTTTAAAGGTTGACGTTGTTCAGCGATTTAAGAAAAATTTTATTATGTTGGATTCAAATAGACACATAATTTATTTGAATGATTTGGTATTTCACGGTATGTTTGGTATATCTTCTTGATGTCCCTTAATTATTTCGAATAAGTATTTGATTGTAATTTTCTTTGTCAATGACGACTTATACCTCGATGATTTTCAGAGTTGAGCAAAATAAGTTCGAGGGAGAAAATAAGTTTGATTAAAAAGGGTCAACAAAAGCGGTAAAAATGGCTTAAACAAAAAAAAACTATTTGTTAGTACATGTAAGATTTACTTTGCAATATAACATAGTGACAAATATTCACCATATTTTTTGTTTTACTCGGACAAAACGCCAGCATCTTGCTACTAGAATCCACCGGAAAGGCAGGGCGGGTGATTCCGGATATTTCCTTATACGTGATGATGCATGGCAGTGTCGCACGTTATATTAATATCAGAAAAAGTCAAATGAGGGTAGCCATGCCGTCATCTGTGGCACAATGTAAATAAATAAACAGTAGACTAACTTGCTGTACTTGGGTTCAGTGCCTCAGAAAGGAAAAAAAAACCCTATAGAATCACTTTGTTGTTCGTCTGTTAGTCTGTTCGTTTGTCAACCCCCTTTTCTCAGGAACGCGTGAGGTATCGAGTTAAAATTAACATAAAATACTCAACTCTGCGTCCTCTATATTCTATCTATGTATGTATATATTATATTATATCTATTATTTATTGGCGTCTTGGCACCTCAATATAAATAACACTTCTAAACTAACACTATCAAAAGTTACAGCCAAATTATTCGGTTATAAACGTCCGAATATTTTGAAATTTCCAAGGGAAATACAGACAAACAAAACCTGTAGGGTAGGTTCATGTAACTTCCCGTTTTTGTTGTTCCCCTTCGTTACTTAGATACTTGATCATAAATTTGTGGGAAGAACTAAGGTCTTGTAACACAAGTCAAGGGAAAAAATCCGAAAACCGTACATTAACATGCCTTCGTTTGACCAAAATCACATTTTCTGCTGATTGTCAATGTTGCTAGCGATGTTTCACGAAGGTCTAGACCACCAAGAAACATTTATTCAGACTTGTCTTGAAGAGAATATATGCTTGTATTATATTATATTTATATTATAATAACTATAAGTTCAAAATATTCTGAAGAGAAGAGAGTAAGGAAAACTTATTTCTTCCACTTCAGAATTCTACTTCCGAAAATTCTGAACTGCATTAGCATTCAAGTTTTAATTTGTGTAATATTTGATTGTATTCTGTTTTGTGTGCCACATTAATAAAAAAAAAAACTTATAGTAAACAAGATTTTACAGAACTACTAAGAAGGCTAATAAAAATTATTTAATAACTCAAGTTTATAAAATTGTCATACTGTTTCACTCACACTGTGTCACGTCGACATTATCGCCGTAACGAGCATGACGTCAAAATGCGCGAAATTACATACAATATTAATATAAGGAGATTTGTATGACATCATGTCACGGGTTTCAGGGGAATTGCTTCTTTAGTGAAAATTGTGATGAGAATATCTTTGCAAATGAGACCGATTGCAGTAAATAGTATTACATATTTTATTCTTGTTTTCTTAAAACTCATTTCTTTCACATTGTAACTTTCTTTTAATTGATACTTTAAATACGATAAACGATGACGTCATACTTTGGTAATATTTTCTTTGTCGTTTGGTTTTCATCTCATGTACACGAGGTTGCTAACGTTTCGTAATTTTTTTACGAATTTAATTTCAATTTGAGCACCAATGCCACCACGCAATTTTTATAAAAAATTTAAATATGCACTAAGTTTTTTGTGCGGTTGCTTTCAAAATGTTAAAAAGTTTTAATTAATGTTTCAGTTGGTACCTACTTACAGTAGATTTTAATATTACATGTTAACTTGGCTCAAACTTTACTTTATTGATGAGTTTATCATAAAGACTTTCAGCTACGTTTCGATTTGGAACGAAATTTTTCTCATTAAAAAGTTCAAAAGCCCACAAAATGGCAGCTGTTTCAATTACTCAGCTCTATACCAATACCCATCGATGCAAATAGCGTCTAATTTCATCCAACAGATGGCGCTCCATCACTAGCGGATAAAGCGTTTACTCGATACTTTGCGATAATTTATTTCCCCGCACTATCCATAAAACATGGTCTGAATATCAGAAGCAGCTACACAATGCATACGTTATAATTGGTTAACACTTTGATTCAGAAGAAGAGAGAAGTTTATTTCTTTAAGCTTACAAAATGAGTACCTACGTAAACAATTCAAATTGTTTAACGACGATCTCTATGGCGCGGTGGGCGACGGTCCGCCTGCGACGCAGGAGGTTGTGGGTTCGATTCCCGCCTCAGGACAAAAGTGTGTACGATCTGCAGATATTTTTTTCAGGACCTTCTGTATCATTTCTATGTATAATAATTAATATCTATCCATGGAGTGTATTGTATTAAGGAGGTATATCAGTTATCTAGTAGGTACCTATCCATAACATATGTTCTGCTTCGCTTGGGGTTAGATATTGTATAAGTTAGTTTAGTTAGTTATATTTATCCTTTATTATTTATATATTTATTGTTTTACTTACTAAAAAATATCATGAAATAAGAAAACAGCCCACTAGTGAAAGGAGTGATTGAGTGACTGAAAGAGTGCACAAAAAACTATATCAAGAAAAGAATTGGAACAAAAAACATTGCTTATAATTTTATTCCAAGAACAGAGTTATGCCTAGAGAGAATTATTTTGTTCAACACAACTCAAACACATTTGTAAGTCATAAAATGAGTCCCATATCTTTAGGAGACGTGAGATAAATAAATTACATTAATTTGGTTTAAGCTTAATGTATCACATAAATCCCAAAGTTTTATCAATAAATCTGAAAACTTAAGGCATAAAACGTCCTAGGGTCAATTTCGCGAATAAATAAAAAAGTTTGACATGTGAATTAAACTTTTCGAGTTACAGAATAAAATAAACACTTCTAAATTCAAATACAGCGAGTTGAAATTTAACGGTCTAAAATGCCTATCTCTATTTTCAAAGGCAATTCAAACAGTTGTGCAGCCACTTCTGATAAACAGTCGGACACTAGAGATTTTGTAAATAGAACGTCCGCCATGATTAATTCGATATTTGAACTGAAATATGGACGTGTGACATAGTGTAAACAACCAGTACAGCAGTTTCCCGCGGTCGGTCCACGTCTCTCGGGAGTTGACCGGTCTGACCTGAATATCGCTTAAAGGTTGCTGTGATTTTGTAAAAATCCTCATGATATTTCGAAATGTAAATAAAATTGGAGTTGAAATTGGGGATGAACTTTCAAGTATTCATGTGAAAATGCATTTTGTAAAATATAAACTTGGAATTACCGAATACTGATTGGAACTTTTTTCTCAAATGTTTTTTTATATATATTTTTTATTTTGACTCTTATTGTTAACAATGTCAGTCTCGTTTTTAACAATGTACCTACTACTTAATCTAGGTGGGTCATCTGATTGTCTCCTTGTTGTTACGTTTCTGTTTTCAAAATAATTAGCACAGTTGTTTGGAAAATGGAAAATTGCGCTACTGATTTTGTTGACATGCTTACTGGCACGTAGATTACCTGTCTATTTATGATTAGTGTTGAATATTGAGTCAAAATTCTATCGATAAAATCTAAATCGCTTATTTTGAAAAATATTTTAACAGGTTTGAAAAGCCTGCGTACGGATGTATATGTACCTACCTAATCAAAATTAATTTAGCCTACAAACATAAATATTATTAGACACATACAAATATAAACAAGGCCGCCGCTAGATGCTAGCTGTTATTATTTGTATTTTTATGACTTATCAAATATTGTGCCGATGACGCACGTCATGTACTTCTATTACATTCTTTCTGTGACTGGGCAGTGGATTCATTAATTCGCATTTTTCAAGATTGAAGTCTCTAGGTTTCATAACACCAATTTGTTGTAAAATATAATTTTTATTTTGAATAATATTAAAGGCAGGTAAATACACGTGATAAATACCCATGAATATTTTATAATGCTAATTTGTATATTCATTCAAATAGGCAATGGCTACGTTTCATTCCATAAGAAATATATTTTCATCGACAAAATAACTTTCGCGCACATCCCATCCCTACTCAGATTAGAAGTACCCTGCGTTGTTTGCGCTCCAATTAGACCCGCGACAAACAAACAGACAAAAATGTATGGCACGTGTTTTATATTTATACGTAAGGACGCAACGAGAGGCTCCAGAGAGAAATGTTTTGTTTTATTGACGCCATTTTTCGTATTTAGCTGTGAAATCTGAGTGGGTTATGGTTTGTACCTTTGAACGATTAAAATTATGAAGGGTTTTAATAAGGATCTGTGAACGTTTAAGTGCGAGTTAAAATTTATAAATGCGTTGAGAATATAAATTTATAATTACATATTTCAGAAAATTTTAAAATTGAACTCATGTCTGAAGAAATAACGCAAAAGAGTTGAACCCTCAGGCAGCGTAAAATATGTTTGAATTTCGTTTCGTGTCAATTAAATTATTGTAGTCAATATCAGAATCATTTTAATATCTAATCATTCGTTAAACATTTTGTCCGGCTGCAAAAATTGAACCACAACCTTTCACGTCAACCTTTGCCCACAGATGTCGTCGATTCAGGCATACCTTTAATTCAAAATCTGAGGACGCAACACAAGGGGCTCTGGAGTGAAATTTTTTGCTTATTGACGCCAGCTTTCGAATTAAGCCGCGAAATTCGAGTGGATTATGGTTTTACCTTTCAACGATTAAAATTAAAAAGGGTTTTAAGAAGGATCGGTGTACCTATTTGAATGTGTCACTGTGAGTTTAAATTAATAAACGCGCTGAAGTAAAAAAAATATTGAAATTCGGAATTCGTTAAGCAATCGCTGGAAACTCGTAAGTTTTGTTCTCAAGTCTGACGAATTCTCAAAATGATTGCTATGATTAAATTGACACAAAAAACTTATGCCTTTTGTGTCAATTTGAAACCCAAGACAGACCAACCTAGGTCCGTAACTAATGTTTGAATTTCGTGTCATATTAATAATCAATTATTTTATTTCAATTTTCAAAAAAATGTTGGCCAGCTGCGAAAATCAAACCATAACTTTCTTCGTCAACCTTTGCCCAGTACAACACAGATATCGTCAATTCAAGCACAACTGTAATTCGAAACGTGATTAAAACAATGCCTTTAACATTTCTTTCTTCATAATTGTCGCCCTAAATATTATTACGGCTTCTGCACGCACAAAACTTCAAAAGATTTCTCCACAAGAAGCCATTTCGAAACTTACCCAGAAAGTATTATTACTCGCAACATTACACTTCCGCCGCTACATAAATTCGCGGGCAATTCCCGAAGTTGGCCGAAGGTTGCCGAATGATTTGTAGGTTATGAAGTTACTTATTGATGGGTTAATATGGCAAAAACATTGTTATACACAATGTTTTCGTGTTTTTTTTTTCGTTTATTTACGGTAAGGTTAGTAGCTTGTATGATAAGGTTAAGGCTTACACAGTACCTTCTGGTTACGGGATGATGATCCTTTTAACCGAATTTTGACACGGCCAGTCTCATCAGAGACCAGCCATATGCGCAAAACATATTAAAATGCTCAAGTGTGCGCGCAAACACAGATTCCTACACTCTCAAAATCCGAATCTCAGCCGAAACAACCGAGAAGATGTCAGGCGCAGGACCAACAGCATAACGTGCGCACCTAGGCACTGTTGTGTAACACCGCCAATTTTGTAGAAAGGGTAATATAAAACAAGTGAAAGGTACTAAAAACTTCTTATTAAGTTAAGCGGTTTTCATTATATTGGTGTCTATTCAGATGTTGCTAAAACTAGACCAAACTAATCTGTCAGGACTAAAAATGATGCCATCCTAATTATTTTGATCGTTATGACAGGGACAGCGACATTATCAGTCCAGTCAAACTAGTTTAGTTTAGTTTGGTGATATATAAATAGACATCATTGTCATCAGAACTCATGGTGCGTACCTATCAATCCATCAACAGAAAGAGGGTCAAACAAAGAGGGTTAAATTACTAAATTTGACCCAAAGAAATAAACTGCGCAAGTTAAATAAAACCGTTTTAAAAGCCCGGCTTATAAACTAAAAAAAACAGTTCAGCAAGTTTTGAACTCACAACTGTTCACCTATTTCCGTCGTATACATTGCTTATCTGTTTGAAACTTTCAATCATCACAGCATTATTTACTTCAAAAGTTTCATAGTAACAAGATACTTGTTCAAAGCTTATTAGCGTTTATAAAACATCTCGTTTACAAACGAACTCGACTCAACTCGTCCCCAACTCGTTCAAAACTCGTCCACAACTTGTAATGAACATACGAGATGCGACAAACTTTTCTAATATCAAACTTTTGTGAGCCTTGTATGTAATTTTAGATTTTTTCAGGTGAATTTATTTTTGCAGGGATAAATAAGCTTACATGCTACTTATGGTATTAATTTCTGTACTGTAAGGTAAGTACAAAACATACCTACTATCTTTTTATTGCTAGCTATCCTAGCTGCTGCTCGTGGCTTTGCACGCGGCTTTTAAGTAGTCTTTATACTTTTGAGTTGTCGGCGCAGTGTCGTTCTTACGATTTAAATCTTTGCAGCCGACCAGTCGCACGGATGACGGCAAGCTGCCGACTGCAAGTCGGTAACTTACACACTTTAGTTTTTTGTCCACTAGCGGAAGAAGTACAAAAGAAACCACTAGCAAGTTTATCGCTTATCAACTAATACAATCTTTGCAAGTCCAGCCGGTTTCTCGAATGCTTATTATTTTGACAAATTGTTGACAATTTGTCAGGCTGTACACGCACTGCTTTTAATACTCGCGTGATTTTTTTTGCAGAATTCTGTAACTTAATGGAAGTTCACTAGCGGGAAAATATGAATGTTTGGAGCACTATAAAGTTGTAGGTAGCTAAAATAGCAAGGAATTTTATTCGTCGTACGTGTAAGTTAAGTTAAGTACGCAGGATATATTTCGCGAGACTAAAATTCACGCTGTGAGATTCGGCAGTGCGTATATGACAAGCCGTTGACTATCCATTCAATGTGACAAGCGTTCGAGAAACCGGCTGAAAAATGTCCTTACATACTTCATAATTAACGAATCAATTATCAAGTGTCATTTGGGTACCTTGAATGTTGATAACGTACCTACTTTGTTATTGAGTCTCTGAATAGTTGACAAGTCTTGAAATCATTGAAGCAAATCTCTTGTCAAACATGAAAATGGGTTGTTGGAACGCTAATTAGTCAGCTTTTTTGTTTAATGAGCGTTCGTGCAACCCGATTTCATTTGAGCAGTGTGTTAAGTTAATTACCTTGTCAACTGATCTAGGATTTGATTAGCGTTAACTAATTAGTTTTAATTTTCAAGCCAAGTTGTAAATAATAACAGTAATCTCTCAAAGTCATATAGAACCGACCTATAAGAATTTACCCTCAAAATATAAAAACATTTTAAATTTCGCCGCTAAATTTTAAAACACAAACATCCAAAGATTCAAAAGCACGTTCCCAATTCATCTGAGCTGAAAGCACGGGTACACTCAACGGAAAAATGCATACTTTATTTTCAAAAAGAGACTATATTAAACCAAATAGTTTTACATTTTTTTATTGTTTTGACATTTATCCACTATGTACTTCCCTACTTTTTGTTTGAAAATGTGGATATGTATTATTATTTAGACATAAGAATTTATTTAAATGCATTATTAGTTAGTAATAGGCAATCATATAATTTTTTGACATAACTCCTTGTGTTCCTTCGATTGAAATCAATGAAATGTAACAAAATGATTATGAAAAACATACTAAAAACCGACATAAAATACCTTAGTTTAAACATTTTTTAAGTTTTGTAGGATAAATATTGATCCCTCGATACAATAATAGTTGACTTGATAACTCAAGATCATTCTCTAAACAATGGCAAAATAATCATCCAAATCGGTCCACAATCATTGAACATAATCATAAAAAACATACTTACAAACATCCTTACATAGAATATCCTATCATTTTACGAAGACAAAATTACTACAGTGGGTACAGTAAATACTAAAAAGATTTTAAAACAACAATACCTACTAAATTTGTTTTTTTTTAACCCTGCACAAATGATAAACAAGCCCGCAGTATTTAACCTCAAATTAACTTTCTTGTTGACGATTTTTAGGCATAATCGAAAGTACTTGCTGATTTGAGATCCTTTCTTCAATAGATATTGTCCAATTATACCTCATTATCTCGATTCCAAGCATGTGAATTTTAATTTATATTTATTATTGGAATCTGTTGACATAATTTATAGCTTTATGACAAATAGATCATCGGTAGTCAGTTTGCCAGAAAAATTTAAGAATGATGGTCAGCGACAATACCTAGTATTACCTTGTTTTGTCGCTGACTGTCCCAAGTGAAATAGCTGAGTGAGTGAATGAAATAAATGAATCATTTCATTTCGGTATTGAACCAAGCGAGACGAAATTCCAAATAACCTGCTTCGCGGATTCAATCCCATTGGGAATATTTTCTTATTTAAAAACTGGGCAAGTGAGAGTATTTTATATCTAGTTGAAGATTTTGTTGGTTTGCTAAAGTTAAAAAGAGTTATTTATATTCAATAGTCCACAGCTGGACCCTTAGCCCTTAATTGACTCTTGCATGATCGTTACCCATTATCCCCATGTTGGGCATGCGGATTGCAGGCCACAGCATGAAGGACTTGAACAAATATCTGTAGAACGTTCAAAATATTGTCATGTGGCGGGCATCGAACCCGTACAGTCACAGGACGACCTTCGCTCGCTGCCCACTGAAGTTAAAATTACAGGCATGTGAGTTTACCCTCAAATTATTTGTTTAGTTATTTTAAACATGAGTTTCATGTTAACTTTAAACATGGCTTTTTGAATACCTCCCTGAACAAAAGCTTCATGAGAATAACAGGACTTCTTGTAACACATTTTCCGCCTTATATCAATGATGATAGAGTTCAAAAAGAGTCTAAATAAACAGAGTCTGTCGCCACTCGGAGACTCTACATTAAACTCTCAAACACGAAACTAAATTACTTTATCCATTTCTCAAAACAATTTAAAATAGCATTTCTAGTCTGGTCTACACGTTCCCGGTTTTATGTCGTGCGGTTAAAGATCAGAGTAGGTATTGCGTCGTTCGAAAAAAGCATGCACAGCGGCATTGGGAACAGTGGGATCTCAATAGATTGGAATTCACTATAAAACGCCTCGTTAGGTAATGAACCAATTATCAATACGCATACGTCCACTGAACATACCTCATTCAAACTCTTTTCGGCTTGTCGTAGATTAGGATCACATTGGATTAGGCGTAGTGAGTACGCGCAAATCCAATGTGTTGCCATAATCACTAAGCTTGGCACGCGGATCGGAAATAGCAGTAAAGGTTTTAAAAAATACACCTAATAAAGCTGCTGTCCTTATTCGGGTAGATTTATTTAGTCGCCTTCTGTGACTTTTATATATATTTAAAATCTATGAACAACATTTGTATCATCATCATCATCATCATCATTATGCACCATTATGTCCAGCAGTTGAAGTAGATTGTAGTCACTGGACATAGGCTTCCCATAAAGATCGACCGATACGCTGTCCACATTACATTCGCATATAGAACCAGAAGCAACCAACACACTAAATGTATCCGGTTGCATGTAGTCCAAAAACATTTCCACCGGCAAAAACAAAACGAAGATTATTTCGTACAACTTTACACCATCAGTTCAAATTATCTTAATTATTTCAAATTGACAAAGTTTTATCATTTTGTGCGCAGCAATTTTGTCGTTTTCGGTGAATTTGTTCAACCCGTTCCGTTGTAATTTGGTTTAGTTTTTGGGAACTGCCAAATTACCAAACTAATTAAAGTCTCGCAAGAAATTAATGTTTACGAAAAACAAACCTTACCTACAGCCGAAGCTACAAGAAGATTAACTTTTGTAGTTGTAAATACTAGTTCCAATATTTGGTTTCTTTTCTTTGATTGTAATTTTTTTATACCCTGAATAGTACTTTTATTAATGAATATATAAAAACATCACGCTAAAAACCCAAGAACTGAAAGGGCCAGCCAGGGCTGACAAATAGTCGTCCGGGGAAATGGACGAACAATTAATTTGGATGGTTGCCGTCGAAGAAAGTGGCAGGAGCCGACCGGATCACTTTAAAATAGGAAATTGTTGTTAAAATTTTAGTAACCATAAATACTTCTTTGAGCAAATTACAAAATTCACGTGTTCACTTTCCCAAATGACTGGAACATTCGTGATTCCAAAAGACAAAACTCAAAGACCTTTTAACTTACAGAAAGTTGGTCCACCACATAAATTGTGGGCCAATTACATTGGTTTATTCGAGAACTTTCTGAAAATATTTCTTTTTTATTGCTTTAGTTTAAAGGTAGATGTGTTATTTACTGGATTCTGGCCCTTGTAACTTAGGACGGGTTTATTGCGGGAAAAATTGTAAGGGTGGGACTAGAAATGCGGTGGAATATCGTGCGATATAAAAAAGTTGTTACAAAAAGTGAATAATATTTAGGTATGTATGTAGATAGATACTCGTTCAATAAATTTTATTTATCAATACGAATTCATTTAAAAATATTATTTGCAAAAGTGCCCATAATGCTTGTAGCATTAACTCGCTAAAGAGCGATGGCAAACTTAAATTGAAACAAAATATGACATAAACATAAAAACTTACTAGTTACTCCCAAACTTTTACTTCCAAAAACATATTTTATTAAATTTTGCTAGTGTAGGGAATTTGTCGATAATACTTACAAAACAATGTACATACATATATTAAATTAGGTAGATGATTTTACTAGAAGAACTATCGTGGTTCGACAAATTCATTACAAATGATCTCCGTTCTGATGGTAGAAGACGAATTTACACATATTTTTTATGCATGTGACGAATTTACTTTCAATGTATGGAGTTTACAAAAATGTGACGAATTAACTTTGTGGCAAATGTACAACAACCCACCCTTCCATCATCAGCGGAGTCACTAGCCAGGATGCTAGTGATGCCCTGATGTATGGCAATGCTGATGGGCTGCGCCTGATACTCGTCGTGCTATATATTCGACCAGACGCTCTGATAAATAAAAGTAACTCGGTTACAATACAATACAATACAAAAATACTTTATTGTACACCATAAAAATAACATAAGGTACATGGATACATCACATAAAACGAGTACAATGGGCGGCCTTATCGCTTAGAAGCGATCTCTTTCAGGCAACCTTTGGATGGAGAGAATTATACTAATTTAAGAAAGGCAGGGGGGTGTACCAAAATCTGAAAAATAAATCATACATACCATTTTATATAAAAATAAAATATAAATATAAATAACCTAACATAACATAATAGTTCTTTAAACATAAGTATTAGACTATTTATATACAAAAACAAATGTCCTGTCTTTACCTTGAGGCATCCAGCATCTACCTGCAGTCTTTCGCAGATCACCCACCTGGCCGGAGAGCACCCTACACTGCCGAGTCGCATCGTCAGTTTCTTCATCGTTTTACTAATGAAATGACCAAACAGAAAAAAAATCCAACAATTTATTTCGATCAAAGAATCTACCTACATTCATTAATTAATTAAAATGGGAAGATGGTTTTCTGGTTTCTCGACAATGGCAACCTCATATTGTGTAAAATTGTGTGCTCCCACTTCAGTCACCGTCGGACCGGCGGCACGGGCGGTCGTGATTCGCGTGAAATATTGTTGTCTCGGTCTCACTTCGGTCTTGGATACGTCTTTCCGTCTTTGTTCTTCTTTGTATTGCACAGGACTGGAAATATAACCGTTAGCACATACGCTCACAGTTATATTTCCAGTCCTGTGCAATATTTGTTGTTAGTTGTAAATTTGCGTGTAGTTGTAACACATGCCAATTTTTGAGTAAGCGCTGGGAGATCGTAACCTATCTTCCCTTTTTAATTAATCAATGCCTACATTTTTATTATTCTAAACGCGTAGTCAGTTCACCGAACAGTCGCAACGCAGCCCTTATCTTCCGCGTCATGAAGCAGAGCCCTTAGCTTAGAACTTTTATCACCATTTAGAAAGTAATGCGGACTCCTTCGATCGTAAACAGTTGATGTCTCTGTTTTTGTGAAGTTATTATAAGTTTGGATGTTTTTCATGTTTGTAGTGCACTCATCAAGCATACGACTACAGACTGTCGTATTTTAGTCGCTTCGGTAAGTATAATAATTAACCTACTGAATGGAGCGAATAGAATAATTTAGAATTAATCATTTATTAATAGAAAACATGTCAAATATTACAATGCTGTTGTTGCGTAGTCGCTATGGACTGTTATGGGAATTTTATTAAGCCTACCTACATAAAAATAATAAAAAATAAAATTAAAATATTCCTCTATAAAAACACGCTATAAAAACAATAAGTCACTGACCATTTATCGATGGAACCATTATATAGGACTTGCCAATGTTATTGGTAAGTTCTGAAATTTCATTGGTAACATGTTAAATAATTATCCATTACCGATGTAAGCGGGTTAACTACGAACCTTATTTGTGTTGTAGTATGTTAAATATCGTAATTACCATGCAAAACGAGTTTCTGGTGAAAAGTGTAAAGTGTTGATTTGGGCTAAAAAAATATGTTTATGTCTTGTATGCCTAGATAAAACTTCTTCCTTAGTTTTGATATAATATGGGTATTGTTTTACGAATATGCAGATTCCTCTAATGTACATACATGGCGAGGAAATAACTTTATTTCTTTTAAATAAAGGTTTACAGCTTTGAAGAAATCAGGCTCCGCAAACCGCACACATACATTTTGAATGCCAATAATAGACGGATTAAAAAATACGCACGTTAAAATAAATCGAGCAATTTCACCGAAAGGCCTCTTTGTTATCTCCCAATATTTTTTATTACATTAACAAGAGTAAAATTGTATGGTCTGATTACGACATCGGCTTACGGATTATATTTAATACCTAATTAAGATAATAGGATCAACCGTTATTCAGCCAATAAAGTAGGCGGCCATTTTGTGCTAGCTATTGTAAAATGGTGGATCGATTTTTTTGTGGATGATTTCGGTGAATTGGATGTAAGTAGATTGTTGGTTGTAGAATATCTGTTGAAGTTGAAATATTGCATGAAAAGAATATGTTAAGGCGCATACCCGAGCCAATACGACAGCACCACCTATTTTATCATATATTATTACGTATAACACAGGAAATTTTAAAAATTCATCGTTTGTAATAGTTTTATCATAAATAGTTTAGGAAGAGATGCGAAAATAGAGTTTGGTGGCCAAAGAGCGTACCTTCGTATCACTGCCTAAGCTTTACAAAATGAAACTATTACAGAGGATGATAAATAACTTAGAATAGATACCACAAACTGTACGATGGATTTTTAAAACTTCCTGTGTTTAACGAATAATAAGATAAAATATGGCTATGGCGCTCATTAGGGGAGGCCTATGTCCAGCAGTGGACTAATATAGGCTGATGATGATGATGATGAAGATATAATAGGTGGGGGCGCCACTTTCACTCGTGTATGCCACAGGCTTAAGGCTCTAGGCGCAAACTTTGGGATATACATACCTTATAAGTATAACTGATATTACTAAATGTGTACCTATCCCAAACTAAGTAGTTAGAAATCTACCTAAGCCATGAGCATAATATTAGGTCCTTACATATGAAATTGGCGTTTTGTATGGGAGGAACAAAAAGTCGAATATTTTTTAATATAATATATTTAATTAATCAAAGTATAAACCATTATTTTCTATGCACTTTTGCCATCTTATAGGTAGTTCATTGATCCCTTTACTAAAAAAACCAGTCGGACGGGAATCAATAAAATCTTTGAAGGCGATTTGGACTGCCCCATCGGAGTTGAATTTTTTCCCTTGCAAGAAGTTATCCAAATTTCGAAAAAAATGGTAATCTGTTGGAGCAAGGTCCGGAGAGTACGGAGGATGTCTTAGACTTTCCAATTGAAGCTCTTCTAATTTAGTAGCCGTCTGTTGCGCAGTGTGTGGTCTAGCGTTGTCGTGAAGCAGCAGTGGCGTGGAGCGATTGACCAGCCTAGGTTGTTTAGCCGCTAGCTTTTCCATCATGGTTTGCAATTGCTGACAATAGACATCAGCCGTAATAGTCTGGCCAGATTTGAGAAAAATGTAATGAACAATACCGGCACTAGTCCACCAAACGCTTACAAGTAACTTTTTTGGGGTTAATTTTCGCTTGGGGCAGGATTTGGCTGGCTGGCCAGGATCCAACCATTGCGCTGAGCGCTTCCGATTATCGTAAAGAACCCATTTTTCATCACAGGTAATGATTCGGTTTAAAATACCTTCATTATTGTGCCGGTTTAGTAATGTAACGCAGCAGTCGACGCGCGTTTGCCGGTTTGCTTCAGTCAATTCGTGAGGTACCCACCTTTCAAGCTTTTTAATCTTCCCAATTTGCTTCAAGTGAATTAAAACAGTTTTATCACTAACATCGCAGCCTGCAGCTAACTCGGACGTGGTTTGCGATGGATCCGCTTCCACAATAGCCTTCAACTCTTCATTATCAACTTGAGTCTCAGGCCGTCCACGGGGCTTGTTCTGCAGGTCGAAATTTCCAGAACGAAAACGTTGGAACCAAAAACGAACTGTGTTTTCTTTTGCAACACGACCGCCATACACATCATTCACCCTTCGAGTTGTTTCCGCAGCACTAGTGCCACGGCGGAACTCGTACTCGTAAATAATGCGATATTTTAAGTTTTCCATTTTGTAAAATGAGTGACGCAAACAGAAAAAAACAGAAGAAAAAAAACAAATGAATGACGATCATCGAAGCACAAATACATGAGTCTATAGCTGTACAAATTTGAATTTGGTATTCCTTACCAAAGAGGAGAAATTTGTGATTAAAGTGGCCAGTACGAAAAACGCCAATTTCATATGTAAGGACCTAATATTTAAATATAAGAGGTATGTATACCGAAATAAAATTTCAAATTTACCTTTGCATACCTATCTACCAAGCCATAGAATTTGAAACACTTTGTGAAACTTCTGAAGTAAGTAGGTACATTAAAACAGATCTCAAAATAACCGAAAGCTTTTAAAAAGTCTACAAAATGGCAATAAAACTTTTCAAAAGATAAAATTGCTATAATTCTTCTACTTTGTAACAAGCTGGGAAACTTTTAAATCCTTTCTGACGTACAAAATAATCAAACTTTTACCCAAATCCGTGCGCGCAAGTTTGAGAATCGTTTACTCTTTTCGTACAAGTATGAGAACCGCTGGCTTATACGCGCTATGGATAACATATGGTTCAATAACATGGTCTTTACCTGCACACTAACGTATTACTACTGGACATGCAACCACCAACCGTAGGATTGCACTATCATCATCAGAGAGATGAGACTATCCTGACGTCTTCTTTCTCCTCCCAGTTTGGTACAGCATCTCTTTCATGCGGACATAAACTACGCAGATTCCATACAAAACGGAGACGTTACGAGCATCTCTCGCTACTAACGTCGAATAAATCTCACCCCTCGGATAGCGATTGGCAGTCTGAATAAAAAAACACAGAACTAATCGTATAACTCGTGGATGACTGAGTTGGATGTGTCGATTCTTACGCTCAACCGCCCATGCCTTAAACCATCTTTGAGATCATTCTGAGCTAGATGATTCGAAAGCTGTGTGCGATGATTAGTGTGGTGTGGATGCGGTTGGTAACGCACGCAAAACTGTATTTTTGACTGCTAACCATTTTCGATATTAACTTTTGTGTATACTGTGTGTACAGAACTGGTAAAGAAGTTAGTAGGTGCCTGTTATACGTAGTTACTAGCAAAAATTATTTAACACATTCGTGGCCCAAGACGTAGACGTGCTTCACCTTCCACGTCTCGCGGTAGCGGCGCGCCCCTGTGGGTCGCACCACCGAGGCTGGGCAGTGAATGCGATATATTGACGCTCCTGCTGCCTACCGAAATTACATTTTTACAGCACCTATCCAGTCTTTATAAGAGATAGCAGACGTATAAATATTTATTGGTTCAAAATTTCGAATAAAAATTTAATTACCTTTTAGAAATAAATAGGTGCTAAGCCAGGGAACTCTGCCGTCTGCTCTTCAAGTCCTTACCTAAAACAGTGGTAATTTTGTTGTAAGAAAAATGCGCCATAAGCCAGCTCAGAAAACACAGCTGCAAGGTGCTCTTGTAAAGGAAATTTGCTGGAAGCTAGGAGTTTCAAGGCACTGGGAATTTAAATTAGAAGCAGCATCTTTTTGCTTTTTAGATGCAGTTTTGTGTAAGTGAGCTAGTATGATGTTATTATAAATTGAAGAACCTATACCGTGTCCATTTCGAATGAGGCATAAACGTAAATAAACCTAAAATTCACATTGTTGGCGCGTCCTTTTATACGTAATTTACATTACTTGTCGATTTTAGGTCCTCCCTTCAATAAAAATTGCTTACAATTATATCTGAAACTCGACGCCAAGCAAGTGAGATTTTGTTATTTGTGTCGTATTTTGTTTACTAACATACTCCATTCAACGTGGACAAACCATAGTTATTGTAGGTGTAATAATAAAATTGCTCGTTTTATCTCTTTCCAATACAATGTTTTCTTCTTTATACGTCATGACAGCAACTTTTTCCTTGATTTGACCTGATCATATGGCTTATTCTTGTTGTTCCTTTACCTCGTCTTCTATCTACTTTTCCTTCTATGTTTCCCGAATTCGGGCCTGCAGAACAGCATGAGAGATGACGTCACTATTCATCCCATCCCATAAGTATGCAGGTGTATCTGACAGACAGAGTCAGATCGTTTATTTCTTTAGACTTACAAAATTAATTAGACAAGATCACACTAATATTATAAATGCGAAAGTTTGGATGGATGTATGGATGGATGTTTGTTACCTCTTCACGCCAAAACTACTGAACGGATCAGGTTGAAATTTTGCATACAGGTAATTCTAATCCTGGAATAAAACATAGGCTACTTTTTATCCCATAAATCTGTTCCCGTGGGATGAAAATGACCTTTTAATGTTTCCATAGGAACAACGCGTGCGAAGCTGCGGGGCGCAGCTAGTATATTATAATGGTAAATGGTATATGCACATAGCGTCTCCTTTCGTAGCGAATTATATTCCATAGACATTCTTATGAGAATCATTACTGGTGGGTATAGCGATCTACTAATGTATAGTTAACGTGAAATTGTCTTATTTTGGATGACTTTGCGTAGTTCCATAGCCTACCTATATTAAAGATGTGGTAGGTATCTGTCCGTATGTATAGAAAAAGTTGTCTCGATACTATCGTCAACCGAACTCGGGGCATCATGAGATGACATCGTAACTTTTAGTAAATAAATGCCTAATGTCATTGTCAACCCTAAATAAATGTCTTATGTCATTGTCAACCCCAAACATATGTCAGATAGATTAATAAATCTTCTCTTCTTTCCAGACCACGCTTCCGCCCTAGTCGGCAGCACCGCCCGCCTCCGCTGTCGCATCGATGGTGCTTCTTGTGGAGAGATGCACTCCATCAAGTGGTACAAGGGAGATGCCAGGGTGTATGTGTACTCTGCCCCAAGAGCGGGGAGCCAGGCTATCACTCGGCCAGAGGGAGATATGATGGACAGGTCAGTACATAGACTATACTCTGTTTTCGTGTAAAGCTAAGGCAGGTGACGTGGAAAATTCTATACAATGTGAGAAAAAGCATAATAGGGCAATGTTTTTTTATCAATTATTTAGGTAAATACATAAACAAAAATATATTTTTTTACTCTAAATAGACCTTCGTTTAACGTCAATCACACTCACCTGATGGAAAGCGAAGATGCTGCCGACGGTGTATCACGAAGTTCTAGAAGATACCTATTCACCCTTGTCTTGAAGAGACCCAGGTTGTAATTAGCCTTAAAAGCAGAGGCAGGGAGCGAGTTCCATTCCTTTGCGGTGCGCCCTATGACTCTGACTCCAAAGAGATGTCCAGATGTATTTCATCTGTAAAAAAACTCAGTTATGTGCGGTATGTAATGTGTCAAATACACTTTGACACTATTTTAGGTGACGACGAGGACGCGGTAAAATATCATACAATATTTGAAAAGTATGATACATTTTTGTGAATTGTACGCTAAAAGAAAGGAAATTTCAAGTTCTCTATCTTCTATAAGCAAGGTCTATATCAACGTGAGACAGCAATACAATAGTACGACAAGTGATGACACACGTGCAACTTTGTGCTCTAGCTTTCGTCCATTTCTATTTACCCTAAGGCCCGTATTATGAAAGCTTTCCCAAGCATTACTTATGCAGTAATTACTTGAGTTCTCAAGCTTAGAATCACTACTCGAGACGAAACACGTTCCTTGGCCTTATTAACCTGACTACTACAATCAATTTTTCAACTCAAGTAATGCTTGGTAACCGTATAATACGTACCTAATAACGTGGTAACAAAAAAACGCATCGTTACTTTACTTGAGAGTTACATTGAGTGAGTTTGACATTAGTTCCCAAGCGTTGTTTTAAAATTAGGCTTTACTTAAATCTATACATAAGCATCACTCAAGCATAATATGGGCCTGAGTCTCCATTCACTCCCTTTTACCCGGTCGGTACTCTCATGCTCGACCAAATTTGGAGCACCCATGCAGGTCACAGCTGAGGCACCGTGAATGCATGTGTAACACAAAATACAATATTGGGTAACGATTTCTATTATTTGCAGCGGTCGCCATAATTTTGACCCTAGAGACAAGTAATCCTTTCGTGTACCTGTACTGGGTGCCACAGAACAGTGTACTAAACTGAAAGGACTTGATGTGACGGATCTTGGTGCATTTTATTTATTTATATTTTTGAAAAAAAAAAACTTATGCTACCTATATCATTCATTATTCGTGTTCGTGTTACATTTGTATTCTTACGTGATTATTATTTTTTAGATAATTCAACGGATTTCCTTACAGAGATGTTTTTACATAATGGCAATACGTTGGTTTTACTGATAAACAATCTAATATATTTGCGAATAAATGTTCAAATTATTTAAATTCAATTAAATAATGCGGGAGTTCGTATAAACAAACGATTAGAAAGTTTTTTGTGAACAGAAAATATCGAAATTATGTATTTTTTATTCATAACTTGATCTACTAGTAGTCCAGCACCACCCCTGTTCTTCTTAGACACATATTTATTATTCTTCTCAACGACTATAAAAACAGTACATATAACAATGACTCTATTTGACGGTAACTCATTAGTTAGTACGAAATTAGTAAAAATGTTAGGCTTCAAGTTAGATCCATTGCTGTCTTGGAAGCAACATATTGACATGTAAAAAAATGGATAAAGGAATTTACGCGCTTAAACAGCTACGACAAATTACATCAGCAAAAGCACTAAAAGACATATATTATGCATATATACACTCTATAATGTCCTATGGTATTATTTTATTTGGAAACTCAACTGACTACGAAAGAGTGCTGAAATTGCAAAAGCGTGCCATAAGGGTCCTAATAAAAGCAGAATATAGAGAATCTTGCCGCGACCATTTCAAAAACCTACGGATACTTACATCAGTATCAGTTTATATAATGGAAGTAATTAAGTATGTCAGGCTAAATTTAGGTGATTACACCATAAGAGGGGGATGCAATAAACGCGCCGTGCGAAATAAAATGATGATAGAGTCCATCCAGTATCGACTGTATATGCAAAAAAGCTGCCTAAAATAATGGGTCAACAATTATATAACAAGCTCCCTTTAGAGTTAAAACTAATTAAAACAAAAATAGGTTTAATCTGGAATTAAAAAATCTTTTACTTGATAAAACGTGTATAGTATCAAAGAGTTTTTGGAAAACGATTACATTCAATATAAATTAAGTTACAATCCGTAGTAAAATCATCAAACATCTCCGTAACATCACCTAGCCTAGAGTGATAGATAACTGATAAGTTATTAATAATATATAATAATTGTTTATCTTTTTTAATCGTATAATTGTATATCTTTTTTTAATCGTATATTTGTATATCTTTTTTAACTGTAAATCTTTTTTGTAAATCTTTAATTGTGTTTTGACGAGTCGTAGACTCAGCATTTAATTAAGGTACCCCTTAAACTACATACGCACACCTGTGAAAACTATAGCCAGAGCTGTAACTGCGAAGAGCTCTCTAGGTCTGTGTCACTTAAATATTTAGGTGTCATAGTAGATGAGAAGCTCTCCTTTAAAAAGCATATTGAAGCTCTTGCTGGCAGAGTGCGCAAAGTGGTTCACGTGATGAAGAAGCTTCGTGAGGTGGCAACATTCGAAACGTTAATGGCAGGCTACTACGCCCTGTGTCAGTCGTTGCTCACCTACTGCCTGATCGCCTGGGGTTCTGTTGGGAAAACAGTACTAATTCAGGTTGAACGAGCACAACGCTCCGTACTAAAAACTATTTTAAAAAAGCCCCGAAGATACGCAACAGACCTTGTTTTTAAGGAGAGTGGTGTACTTTCGGTAAGAAAGATGTTCCTCCTAAAAATCTGTCTGAATGTTCACTCATCAACCTCGTTTCTGAAAAAATATCACCTAACCAGACAACGCAATCCAAACAAAATCATGGTTCCCTCAGTCTCAACCACATTTGCCCAGCGTTTCGGAGACCATATTAAATGTTTTGTCTATAATAGGGTTATCAAACACTGTTGCAAAGACTTTAAATCTGTATCTATCGCCCAATTAAAATCCGCTGTTCAAATCTGGTTGCATACTCTATCTTACGAACAAACCGAAAGCCTATTGCTAAAAGTCTCCTGAGCTGTCTTCCCCCCCCCCCCCCCCCCCCTCCCCCTAAATCGTGTGTGTTTTCGTTTTTAACTTAGTTTTGAATTTTTAGTTTACTTTTTGATTTAATTTTTACTTTACATTCTTTTTTATTCTGTATATTTTTTCTCAAACTTTAATTTTTCATCAGCACAGGTTCGATAGTCAACTGAGGCTAATTTTACTTCGAACATGTTAAACATATTGGTTCCCACGATACAGGCTCAGCCTAGTGTGGGAATCTTTGTTATTTATCGATTATGTAAATCACCTCTACTTACACAGAAATTATTTGTATGATGTGCCTAGTTTTAATTCTGTATTTGCTTATTCTGTTTAAGTAGCAATAAAAATATTTTCATTTTTCATTTTCATTTTATTGTACACTTTTTAATATGTTTGATTTATGATAATAAAGAAATCTGAATCTGAATCATATTCTGTGCCACCCTTTACATCACCCTTCCACACAAAACACACCCATTAACAGTTATAACCTACTTCGATAACAATCACAACCACTCCTATTATTATCTTACCCATATCCATATCAAAGGATTCCAGCCCACAATAGATACCGGTACAAATCGGTACAGTACCGGTTAAGATTAATACCGGTACCGTTCCGGTGCAGATTAATGGCGTCGTTGTCCTGTCACAGTGTAGCGTAAACAGAGTGACAGGTTCGTAATTAGTTTGAGTTGGTTCGTTGTGATGCTGATTTGCATTTACTGGGACAGGATTGTTTCGCTTTTGATTTAGGTAGCTAATTTAGTGCTCGGTTTAAATGCTTTGATCCTAGGTAAGTGAAATATGTGCGTATGTATTTGTATAAACGCCCCGTCGCTAAGCGTATTTCGACCGACCTAATTCCGACCTAAAATCATGATTTTATATTTAAGTTATATAATCATAATTCTTGTATGAAAGGTATAGTTTGGTTATTATCATTATATGTCATTGCCATATTGTATCCGACAGAGTGCATTTATATTTTAGAACAGTAGATAATAAATAAGATGTATTAATATTTTTGTTACTAAGCAATAAAATAATGAATACTGAATTTATCATCATTAAAAAATCTATTTTAGGTACATAATAAGCTAAAGTATTTATAAGTCATAAAACTTGGAATTCCTAAAGATTAAAGTTTTTTGCGCCAGAATTTAAACACTTTTACTTGAAAAGAAGTCTGTCAGTCTCCTGTCTTTATAAAATTTCGAATCCTCTTTAGATTTAAATTATATTCACCTTAATGCTGAGTTTCATAAAAATCTGTTCAGCTGCTTATTCGTGAAAACGGGTTCTCTTACAAGCAGTGAAAACTGTTACAGTTTACAAAGCATCAGGCACAAAGTCAGAATTCCAAAGAAATTAATTTACACAACAATTTTGAATATCACATTTGTATAGACAAAAAATAATTACACATCGAAAATTAACTCACATTGAAGTGTTCTACCTGGATACCATTGTTTTTGATTGAATACTGAGACCTACAAATGTACATGATTTCGATAAAAGTAACATAAAGTAAATAATAAATTCGGTTGTCGTAAGAGGCAACTAAGGGATATCCCAGGGCGGACTGCAGCGCCTCTAGTGGAACAATTCTACCACCAAACTGGGATCCCCAAGTCATCTTGGGGTTTGGGCAGCGTGGGGATTATTAGCATTGCCCCCATGAGACAAGTGCTAATAAGATACTAATCAGGCAACCTGCGTCCAAAGTCCAACTGTAGACGATATAGGATGTTAAGACGGGGTGAGGTGACATAATTAACAAAACGTGGGCCTTCTTGCAGGAAACCGTAGGTGGTGGGGAGGTCTTGCAGTGGAAACACATCAGGCTTTTAATTAAAATATAAATGATAATAATTAATATTGTTTTATAAAAACTATAAACTGACTACAATTTCTATAGTTTTTTTCATGAATTTTCATGGATTCCATTGTCAGAACTGTACTTAATTAAAAATGAGACCACACGGGAAGTACCAGCTTTCATATCAAAAATAATCATGAAAATCGGACCACCCAGTCAAAAGTTCTAAGGTAACAAACATAAAAAATACTGTAATAAAATGAAGTAAGTATTCCTTCTGTTTTCCGCTAACCTGTGGCAAATTCGCAACGATTAAGTCATGTGTAAGAGATAGCACTAGTTTTACTGAGGCAATCTTTAAAACGACGGCTATTTATCCAGGGGTTAAGCGTTCAGAGAACTGAAACACTAGATAAGAACAAGGAAAACGACGCATTTTTTGTCTTGTTTTGTATTTTTTGCGAGGGAACTCTAAACTGGGTTATTGGTATAATTTTGCCCTTTTTCCTCTTGCGTTGCCGAGGTAAGGGCGTGACGAAATGAATTTGAAAAATGAGAATTGTGTTTGTATTTTGAGGTGTTTGCTAACGAAGTGGTTAGATTGATTAGATAGGACTCAAGTTTGTTAAAACATTGCAATATTCTAGTCATGACCTAAGTTTGTTTTTTCCTTATTCTCAGATTCAGAAATAAAGAAAATGGACACTTTACACAAAAAAAAACATTTTTGATGTGAATTGATCTTGTTTGTTATACTGGACTTGAGATCGTGGTTAAAGTACCCACTATAAAAATTAGAAAAAAAAACATCTTCATGATGAGTCCAGTAATTTGTTTTTTTTTACTCTCCAATCCATCGATAAAGTAATCGAAAGTTTGATAATATCTGATGAAACAATTATGTACTTACCTACTAAGGTACTTACCAAAAATACTCACACTACTCACATAGTGAGAAGGAAATAGCTTTTCGACCAATTTACACGAAAATTCCGATAAAAAAACTCCATTTAGAAAAAGAAACTTTTGCTGCAGAATTTGGAGCAACGTGGAATATTCGTCAAAATTGTGGATGTAAGACCCGCTTTGGCCCAATTAGGATTTAATGAACGTCGACTATCCGCCATAGGCTGTGGTAAATAGCTACATCACTATCTTACTAATATTATGAACGCGAAAGTTTGGCTTGCTGACATCTCGGTCACAAATTTTTCGGATATATTCTCCGAAATGACACTTTTTAATTTTAATGTTTTCTTACTGGCATTTCGGACACAAAAAAAATATTGAAGCTGTTTTGTACAATCAGTTACAAAAGTTTTAAAATATATTATATTGCTTCGTAATAATAAATAGAGCGTTACCAAAATTGAGTATTTAAAGATAAGTCATAGCGCCATTTTTATATTCATATTTATTTATTGCAATCATTGTGTACATTTGCAGGTCTTAGTATCCAAGTAATGTATAAGAGACACAATGGTAGGTAGGTACTTACCCAAGCAGGGCGTAGCAATTAGATAAGACTTAGTTAAGTTTTTGTTAACATGTCTGTATGTATGTTTGTTGCTCTTTCATGCAAAAACTACTGAATGGATCGGTCTGAAATTTTAAATACAGGTAGTTTTAGGCATGGAATAACACATAGGCTACTTTTTATTCCTAAATCAGTTCCCGTTGGAACGTGCGAAGTCGCGGGGTGCAACAAGTAAAATATATACGTACATTTTGTGAAACTATGGTCCCAATTTATGCTACAGAACCTACTAATATCACCAACAATTAAGTTTTTGAATATTTTCAGGAGAAATAGGTAATTACTTTTCAGGTGGATAAACAGTTATTTTTTGTAAGTTTCACGTAGTTTAACGTTTAGACGTCAAGATCACGAGTACCGCTACCAACTTCAAATAGACACTCCTCATATCTGACTTATGTCAATAGAAGAAGAAGGAATTAGAAATAATAACCCTGCTTAGCTGTTTTGAGTGAAAAAACCATTATAAATACGATTAACGTTCTCTCGCCCCTTGGTCTTTTCACAAAAAGCTCGCGCCTGCTATTGTGCGCGAATGGTGAGAAATTATTAAGTTTTTTTCTAAAAAACTATAAAATTTCTCACGAACGCCATTGCCGGAACTAGACCAAATTAAAATAGGACACGGAAAGCACAAGCTTTCATATAAAAAAAACCATGAAAATCGAACCACCCAGTAAAAAGTTCTAAGCTAACAAACACAAAAAAACAGTCGAATTGAGAACCTCCTCCTTTTTTGAAGTCAGTTAAAAACAAAAGGCTACCTAATCATACATTTTGCTTTTAACTGCATCGTATCACTTGTATTTTGTCCAACCCAGCTGTTCACCCTCTACCTGCATCATCCCCGCAATTACCTTAGTTCCTGAACGTAGCAATTTTACAGCGCACTCCAACTTCCGGGGTATGACTACGACTAGTGAACGATACCCAGAGTTCAATCCTGGGGTAAATCACACTAATATTAGAAATGCTAAAGCCTGTATGGATGTATGGATGGATGTTTGTTACCTCTTTACGCCAAAACTACTGGACGGATCTGGTTAAAATTGCACACAGGTAATTCTGATCCCAGAATCAAACATAGGCTACTTTTTATCCCATAAATCAGTTCCCGTAGGATAAAAATCACCTATAAACGTTTCCATAGGAACAACGCGTGCGAAGCCGCGGGGCGCAGCTAGTAAAGAATATAGAACGCAGGTTTTGATTTCCTTTTGCATTGTACCTATTTAACAACGCACATTATTACCATTAACACATTATTTAACAACGCAACACGCTAAAACAAACGCACTTTCAGACTTACTTCTCACGCTTTACACACGATCATTTTGTTAGTTTTTTAACCGACTTCAAAAAAAGGAGGTTCTCTACTAACATAGACTTAGGACTTAGATTAACCCAAATATGAATTCTATGTTAACTGAAATTAAACGATCATTATTATTATAAACTAGCTGCGCCCCGCGGCTTCGCACGCGTTGTTCCTATGGAAACGTTTAAAGGTGATTTTTATCTCACAGGAGCAGATTTACGGAATAAAAGTAGCCTATGTTTTATTCTAGTATTAGAATTACCTGTAACCAAAATTCGAGTGTAACCAATTCAGCCCGATCTGTTCAGTAGTTTTAGCGTGAAGAGGTAACAAACATTCATACATCCATCCAAACTTTCGCATTTATAATATTAAGTGTGATACTTGGGGTACCCTCGATAAAAACTCTAGAACGGATTGGGTAAGCCCAAAAAGAGAGCAAGGATTAAATGAACAGACAAAGGGCTGGACTAAATTTCTTTACCCAAGCAATTGTCAAGTGCCTACATTGTTTGTTAGCAAATTTCAACACACAAAAATCCTAGATTCTCTTTTTGGCTTCGAATTTGAGAAATAATTGGCAGCTTTATGCATTTCAGGGAAGAGCTCAAATCGTCAACTGTTACTGACTTTAAAAAAAGGAGGAGGTTCTCAATTCGACTGTTTTTTTTGTTACCTCGAAACTTTTGACTGGGTGATCTGACTTTGATTATTATTTTTTTACTTGAAAGCTGTTGCTTCATATAGAGTTCTATTTCAATTTCTTCCAGTTCTGTCAATGGGATCTATGAGAAAACTATATAATTGAAGTCGGTTTATAGTTTTATAAAACGAAGTTAATTATTAGGTTGCCGTTGTATTAAGGAAAGATTGGGACATGATTTAACTATGTGTTTGTTTGAACAGGTCAAAATATGTAGTTGAAGACAACCATTGTCATATTAATATCTGTTTATATAGTAAAAATTTGACTTTGTCTAAGTGCTTATTTTGTATGTCTAGAGAAATGAACGATTTTACTCTTACTCTGACTCTGACTCATTATCTAGATGGCAGTTAGCGGAAAAATCAATGTCATAATTTGGATGACAACAATCATTGTCAAAATGGATAACAATGATTGTTCAAGTTATCAAAAACGATTAGGAGTTGTATATGAGCATAATCATATTGAATTGTAACTTGCGGATAACGGGGCTGGTCATACTTTTAGTACTTAGTTACTTTACTATTAACTGTTAATATTTATTTTTAATGCTTTACTGTTAATGTTTGTCCCTAAGAGATAAAAAAAATTGAATATAGGCAGCGAATTAGTTAAACAGATTTAGCTAGTATCAACGGAGTGAGAAACCAGATAGAGATTGCATAACCGGTGACACGATTAACGAAGAACTAAGTTTTAACGTGGAATTATCAAACTTAGCTAATGAGCAGTTAAAACTAACTACGCCTTAACTGTTCTGGCAGATGGGTTTAAGAATATAAATGTTTATACTGCGGTTTTGCTTGCACAGTATCCCTTTATCTTACTTATATTATAAAGGTAAAACTTTGCGACGTTGTTGTTAAGAAGAAGTTTGAATGAAGACAAAACTACTGAATGTATCGCAATTAGTACAAAGTTGTAATGAAATTTTCACACACAACGATCTGGACCTAAAAAAACATGATCATCAGCCTATACTAGTCCACTGCTGGACATAAGACTCCCCTAATGAGCGCCAAAGCGCCCTGTCTTCAGCTTGACGCATCCAGCATCTGCCTGCAGTCTTTCGCAGATCGTCATACCACCTGGCCGGAGGGCGTCCCACTCTATGTTTGCTATGTCGTGGTCTCCACTCAAGAACTCGTTTACCCCAGCGGTTGTCGGTTCTTCGCGAGATATATACACTAGAAATTTATACGACTGGCATTGTTCTTTTTGTACTACTTCAAATACCTACTTTATCATCAAGAAAATTTTAAAGAAAAAAAAAGGTAAGTAATCATATTGAAACCTCTGTGGCGCGGTGGGCGAGGTCCACCTGCAACGCAGAAGGTTGCGGGTTCAATTCCCGCCTCAGGACAAATGTGTGCACGATCTGCAAATATTTGTTCAGGGCGTTCTTGATGTTTGCTATGTATAATAAAAGATTTATTTATTTATTTTATTTATTTATTTATTTATTTTAGAAAACAGTAGTTAGCTAACAGTTTACACCAAAGCACTAACTACGCTAAATACAGATATTAAAACTATAATTAATTAAGAATACAGTACACAGACACATACATAATAATAAAACCAAACATTTAACAGGTAACATAAAATGGAGAAACATTATGATAAGCAAATAGAAAAAAACATATTTTATTTTAAGGTAAGATATGCTCTAAGGCATAAATATATATGACTTAGACTATCGTTGAATATGTCGACATGTTGGAACTCCTGTAACAGACCATTGAGTAGTTCGAGAGCTCTAGGTGTGGGTGCGAAATTGGCGTGTTTCGTGCGTGCTGGTGATATGAGCTATGTAGTATATTGTATTATGTATATCTGTTATCTAGTACTCATAACACAAGGTCTGCTTAGCTTGGGGCTAGATAATGCTGTGTGAATTGTCCAACACTATTTATATTTATTTATTTATATTATTCTTATAACCAAATATACCGCACCTCAGCACCTTTAACTACCAAATAATGGGAAAATCTTTTTTTTTCTTTTACGATACCTAGACCTTTGTTTGACCGCAATCTCACCTGATGAAAAGCGAAGATGCGGCCGACGATGTATCACGAAGGTCTAGAAGATACCTATTCACCCTTGTCTTGAAGAGACTCAGGTTGTAATTGGCCGAAAAAACAGGCAGGCAGGGAGAGAGTTTCATTCCTTTGCGGTGCGAATAATAAAGGTGGATTAATAATTATTTAATAATACTCGTAAGAGATAATTATTTGGTAGTCAAAGGTGCTTCTTAACCACAATGATAATGCAGGTGAAACCGCCTGCGACCGCTAGTTCTAAGTGCACTGCCGTTAGCACCAGCATTACGGCACTTAACAGTTACGAGTGAAGTTGCCTTAATTGGGTATACCGGTAGATTCGGCAGTTTACCGGTAATTTCAGCAGTTAGGGTAAAAATTATCGGTTATCTGCTACCGAGACTGTAGTAGTATGAGATTTTGAGGTCAAATTGAAATGGAACCCATTCTAAAGAAATTGCTGTGTGGTGCTGGCTTAGAATTTGCATCACTCCAATTCTTCGTGGTGTCGTAAAAGGCGACTTAGATATCCACTGGGGGGCGGACAGCAGCGAACGCACCAAACTGCGATCCCCAACCCGCATGCCCAGCGTAGGGATTACGGGCATTACCCCCCATGAGTTTAAGGTCAATAAGGCGTTTATCAGGGGGAGGCCTGCGTCCAGCAGTGGACCGATACAGGCTGTTGTGGTTGGGTCAACAATACTGGCACATAAATTGTTAATTTTTTGTTATAATAATGGTGTCAATGTAGTTATTACCAAAACTTAACTAAACTAACAGAACCATCCTTTTTATTGCGGTCGTTTTGAATTTAACTGCAATATTTTTAGTGTTGACAAATTAGTTAAGTTTTGGCGATTTCTGAATAGTCACCATTATCTCTTGTCATCTCATGTGTTAAATAGTTTTATTAGAGAAACTAGAACTATTATTTCAAGGAGTGATTATCTCCAAAAGTATTTGAATTGTTCTTTGTAGGACAATAATAAATTGCTATACTTTAAGCTATAGTGTAAGATTACAAATTGCTGTACCAATCTAACATGGTGTATGGACTAACTTCAGCTGTGAATAGTACAACGCATACAAATAAGTAATAATCATATGTGATTTTTTTTAATACAAAATTAACTAATTCATAATGTCATAATAGAAAAGTTATTATTTACTCGCCTCTAACGACATCCACAGGAAGAGTTGGGGTGGAGCAAATTCTAAGCCAGCACGATACAGCAGGTTGATGACTATAGTTCCTAAATGTCAAACAAATGCAAACAAACCCTGTAACAAACACTAGTCGCTGACGTCACCAATACATTGCCAATACATTGCCAATACATTGCCAATACATTGACGCAATATTGTACGTGAGGTAACTACGAATGGCGCCCACGACCCCCTTGGGGTCTAACGTCTTGGGAATAGGGGTAGTAATTTTATTTTTCAGATCAAATATTATTAAAACGTATGTAACGGTGAAAAAAATGCTTATTTTGCATTGAAATACCTGACGAAGGTTCACGAGTTTGTAAGTTTACATCATCATCAGCATCATCATCCTATACAAGTCCACTGCTGGACATAGGCCTCCCCTAATGAGCGCCATAGCTCCCTGTCTTCAGCTTGACGCATCCAGCATCTGCCTGCAGTCTTTCGCAGATCGTCATCCCACCTGGCCGGAGGACGTCCTATACTACTAACACCAATAACATAATCATCTACGGAGTAATAGGCTTTCTTGATAAGATTTCGTTTTATATACAGTTTTAATTTACGAATAGCTCAGTTGCTTCAGATGGAAACTTATTATAGAATTGTACGCAATTGCGCACAAATGATTTCCCTATCTTTCGTAAGCTATATGATAGGATGTGTAATTTGTTCTTACCACCAAATTGACATGTTGGGCATAAAGGGAAAGGGACCTCGATAAACGAGGATTAAAATCAAACCAGCAACTTTTTATGTCTCATGAAGACTTCGCTCACTATGCCACAGAGGTTGTGAACTTAGTTTATGTCACCATCAAGCCTATAATCATACTCTTCTATGTCCAGCAATGGACTATTGATATGATTCATTCCCCGAGTGTCCAACTTTCCAGGGGCCTAATTCCACTATTTTTTAAACAAAATGCTATATTGGCGCCATACGATTAAGATAGAGATTTAGTCGTCAATTTATTTGGTATTCTATTACCTTATTAATACAATCTCTATGACTTATAGTAGCGTGTCAATAATGTGGTGGGGCATATAAAAAAGATCGTGTTAGTACAATACCAAAAGGTGTCAATGGCGGTGTTTGTTACGCGATAATGAAGCGATAATATTGTCATAGTGAGGTGACCTGTACCTGTACCACAGGTTTGAAAAGACCTATCTCAGGCACCAGTCTCTCACAACATAGGTCATGGTATTTTAATAGTGTTGACAATAGTGTTTACATACTCTTAGTTACTTAAGACCTTTGTGAGGGACAAATAAACGTTTTTATTATTATTATTATTATTATTGTGTTAGTGGAATGGCCCCGCAGATCATAATTATTTAAAAAAAACTATTAACCGACTTTAATTTTTATAGTTTTTTCATGAATTTTCATGGATCCAGTTGTCAGAACTGAACAAAATGAGATCACACGGAAAGCATTTAAAAAATGAATTACTAGAATCGGACCACCCAGTCAAAAGTTATGTATTTTATGTGGTGACAAAAAACCTTTCCTTCCTTTTTTTGAAGTCGGTTCAAAACCATCGAATAATAAAGTGTCGAATAATAATGTTGTGTCGTCAAATGAATTCTGACTTTACGTCCGACTCGGCGCGAACTATCGTGATTGCGTGTTATAAAGGAATTTCATATTCTGACTTGGTAAAAAAGCATGACATTTTAAAGACAAGACCCTTTATTCCCTTTATTAAGGCAGGAAACATGTTTTGAAATTTTAATGCACTTAAGGGGAGGTGGAACAAAAATAAAGCCTTCTAAGAACTGAAGGTGTTGTAAAACCCTTTGTAGCAAGGAAGCCGAAGGAGCATTACGTTTTCAGGAAATTTTATAGAAACCTTAAAGGTTATAGAGCTACGGACTGTAAAAGTGGCGCCACTTTCAGTATCTAAGCTTAGTTTAACAGACAAAGGGATTGTGAAATTCGACGTTAATTTTGGTAAATAAAAGTGTCAAGGAGTTGTTGCTGTCAGAGAGGTGAATATTGGTACTTACTATTTGTTTATGTATTTATATAGTTTAATACATTTGTTTATATAAATATTATGTTATGTTAGGTTTATTTATTAATATTTATATATTACTTCTTTTTATTTATTTAAAATGGTATGTATAATTTATTTTACAGTCTTTGGTACACCCCTGCCTTTCTTAAATTAGCATAATTCCAAAGGTTGTCTGGAAGAGATCACTTCTAAGTGATAAGGCCGCCCATTGTTCTCGTTGTATGTTTTGTATCCATGTACCTCATGTTATTTTTATAGTGTAAGTACAATAACGATTTCTTGTATTGTATTTTATTGTTTGGTAGAAGTCCGGCGTATTATTCGAATCCTGGCGCTTGACAAAAATGTTATTCAGATTATGCAATGTAAAAGGTTGAATGTTTGATACTCTTTCAAATCTTCATCACAAAATGAATCAGTATAAAATGGTGTCTATTCAGAAGTTGCCAAAACTAGACTAAACTAATCTGACAGGACTAAATAAGATGCCATCCTTATTAAATAATAATAAACATAAATAATAATAAACAATGTTGGTCAATTCACACAGCATTATTTAGCCCCAAGCTAAGCAGAGCTTGTGTAATGGGTACTAGATAACTGATATACATAATACAATACACTACATAGATTCATATTTTTTATTATAAATAGAAAACATCCAGAACAAATATCTGCAGATCGTACACACATTTGTCCCGAGGCAGGAATCGAACCCGCAACCTCCTGCGTCGCAGTGGTCGTCGTATTGTTTTGATCAAGGGACAGTGACATTTTTAGTACTGTCAAATTAGTTTAGTCTAGTTTTCGCATCATCTGAAGAGATACAAATCTCTATAAACATTTGCAATTTGAGAAACAATAAAATAGGCTATTTCTAAGCTGCAAAAAGCATATTAAAGCTTTTCACAAAATTATTTTGACGTGAAACATCTAACAGAAGCTTACATTAGCTTAGCTGAATATTACGGTAGTCGCAACACTTTTTCAGTATGTCAAACTGATAACTTATTCAAAAACCCATTATTTCCAAATGTCATAAAAATACCCCGTCGTAAGTGAAATCCAATAAGTGTCATTTTCGTCCGGAAATGTCACAAAATAATTACACCCTTATAAAATCAAAGCCTTAGTGGCAGGTGCCAGTTTAAATTGAATCGAGAGGTATTGATATAAGGGTCAATTTCCAATTGGAAGAGAAGAACTTCTGTGTTTTTCAACTTATTCAAAATACTATGTGATTATTTTCGTTCATCATACGTAGTGTTTTGTTTTTTATGCTTTAGAAAAAAATTAATTAGGATGAAATACCTGTGGTGCTGACTTAGAATTTGCACCACCCTTATATCTTCCCGCAGGTTTCGTAAGAGGCGACTAAGGGATATTTACCGGAGGTGGGCAGCAGCGCCTCTTGCCGAACAATTCTGTTACCAAACTGCGATCCAACCCGCATGCCCAGCGTGGGGATTATGGACACTACCCCCATGAGATAACAGCTAATAAAGGCACTCAGAGGGAGGCCAGCAGTGGACCAACATAGCTGTTAAGTCGTTTGACAAAGATGTAACTGTCTTATTACGAACATAGTTTTTGTTATAATAGTGCGTAAGCCCCAGTAAGCCTTTACATTCAAGGTAATTTTTTACGCAGGTTCGAATTCCGTAAAAGTTGAAGTCAAATTTTGGAATTATATTTCATTTCTTACGAACCTAGTGTTAAACGTTGGTGTTCTTCCAACACGAATAAGGCTCGTAGTCAACCCGCTTACCTTATCTTATCTGTAGTGAAGTTTACTTAATGTTGTCGTAGATTTTAATCAACTACCAACTTTTAACTTTTTATCTCGGAAAATTGCTTGTTGAATCACGGGAAGATACTCGTCCCTAATCCATTTCTCGGAAGATTTGAAAGATTCCGGGATTACGCGAACTGATAGGACTAAATTCATATTGCCTTGATTGGGGGCTTTAAATACCAAGTAATTAATTATTGGCGGGTATTAGATTGACGGAAAAGATAAATCTATTTTGAAGGGTGAATTTTCATGATCTCTTTTAAGGGTGGCAAAAGTGGCCGTCGTTTTCACGGGTTAATTTTTACCATGCTACCAGAAGACATTAGGTTTTATCCATTCATACTGCAGGTCATTCCAGATCCTCGACCTCAACAGCCTGTATTGGTCCACTGCTGGACGCAGGCCTCCCCTGATAAGCAACGTTTTGGTATTTATCTCATGGAGGGTAATGCCCATTATCCCCGAGCTGGGCATGCGGTTCGGGGATCGCAGTTTGATTGTATACTTATTCTACGGGTCGCTGTTGCCCGCCTTCCGGGGGATATCCCTTAGTCTCTCACGACACAAGTGTTGAAGTGGTGCAAATTCTAAGCCAGAACCACACAGCTCCAGATCGCTATGAGTTATTCCTGTTCTTCCCCTTGATATCTCCTTTAAGGGGGTACGACCTGCCAGTAATGAAAGCCTTTATTCGGGTCCTGATCAAGTAGAAATCTAGCTTGGGACAACTTAATCGGAACACGAATAAAGGTCCTCAAACCTTGTTTTTTTAAGTTAGCAGCGCCCTCTGCAGAACAATTCTCTCACTGAACTGCAATTCCCAAACCGCTTGCCTCGCGTGGGGATAATAGGTGATAAAAGCCAATAAAGCTCATATCAGGGGGAGGCCTGCGTTCAGCAGTGGACCAAAGGCTGTTCTAGTGAGGGTTAAGTTTTTAGGGGTTTTGAAAAGGTTAAGTTCAAAACAACCCATCTCATTGACAATTCTATTAACGCTAACTACTTCACAAGCAATTCTGAACTTAATTACTCAGTTATAAAATACATTTTATCAAAACTTTATCCATTATCTAAATACGTCTAGACATGTTATAAATTTTATAGTATTTTGTTATTTTATAACAGAATATTGAATAAGTAATATTGCTCTTAGGCTCCTCTCCTATATGCTTTTATTTTGCGAAAATGCATTACAACGTCTGTCTGTTGTCTCTTGCATCACATCACACTAATATTATAAATGCGAAAGTTTGTATGGATGTTTGTTATCTCTTTACGCCAAAACTACAAAACGGATCTGACTGAAATTTTTCACAGGTGATTCTAGTCCCAGAATCAAACATAGGCTACTTTTTATATATTAATCAGTTCGCGTGTGATAGAAATCACCTTTAAACGTTTCCTTACTTTTAACATAGGAACAACGCGTGCGAAGCCGGGCGCAGCTAGTAAAACTATAAAGATTCCTAAATTCAAATTCAAATTCAAAAAATGCTATATTTCCAAATAGGTACAATAAATGTACTTACACTAAGAAATGTACGAAAATCCAATTTTTAATCATACTAGTATTTTTTATGTATACGTAGTGTTTTGTTCAAAAAGCTTTAGAAACAAAAATTAATAGTAATAAGGATGAAATAGCTGTGTGGTGCTGACTTAGAATTTGCACTACCCCATCTCTCGAGATGGGGTAGTGCAAATTAGGGACTAAGGGATATTTACCGGGGGCGGGCAACAGCGCCTCCTTCCGATTAATTCTGTCACCAAGCTGCGATCCCCAACCTGCATGCCCAGCGTGGGCATTATGGGCATAACTCCCCATTAATAATCCGCCCGGGGACGGACATACACTAATTAGTATTGTCCGGCCCGGGATACCATTTACCTTCCTACCAAAATTCATCAAGATTCGTTCAGCTGGGAACGAGATAAAAAGTATCCTATATCCGTATCCTGGTTCTAAGCTACCTACTCGCCAATTTCAGCCAAATCGGTTCAGCCGTTCTTGACATCGATCAAAAAAGTTCGCGGCTTCCGGCGAAAATTTTTGATCTATGGTTCTTGAGTTATAAATAGTGTTACTAACGCAAATACCTTTTATATTTATAGATTACTGGCTGCTCCACGTGGTTTCACCCCGTTCCCGCGTGAATTCCGGGATAAAATATAGCCTATAATCACTCTCTAAAAAGCAAGCTTTTTGATGAATAGAGATTTTTTTTCATCCGTCCAATAGTTTTGGAGCCTATCCAACAAACAAACAAACAAACATCAATCAAATCTTTCCTCTTTTTAATATAATTATGTACTTATAGATAAACTATTATAAGCCATTTTAGCCTTTGTCCTAGATAGCTTGTGTTTTAGAAACTGACGTTAATTGTATCTTACGTTACCGAGTAACCCAATGAAGGTTTTTAATCAATGAAATCAAACTTTAAATAAATGAATAATTTGTTATGGTCTAGGAATGCCTTTTACTATTTTAACGCACATTGTTTTCGGACATTTGTGTGATTTTTAACGAATGTTTTTTAGTTACAATTATTTCGTCTTACGAAAATCCGATTTCTGTACACCATTCAACAATTAACTCGTATGAAATGAAAATGTAAATAGAATTAAATATTAATGCTTGATAATAATATCTGTACCATCTAGCCCCAAGCCAAGCAGAGCTGGTATACTAGATGATATCTGATATATTTTTAGGTCGTCAAGAGAAAAGGCCTTAAAGTGGATCAACTAAATATAATTTTATTTTAAAAAGCTTCTTCTAGTTTTTTTTTCATAAGTGGCACCATTTCCTTTTGCCATCGCCAAAGCAATCGAAAAAAACTTGCTCAAAAATAATAAAGAATCCCCTGAAAATCTAGCGCTAATGCACGAAAATGAGGCCAATAGAAAATTTATCAAAGGAATGGCCAAACAAAGAATTTTAGCGCAGCGCGAAAACTCGCAATTTTTCATTTTTGTCGCGAAAAAACAAAGAAAACAAAGAAAACATGGCCGACAGAGAGAAAATAAACATAATCGACTGAAAGTAGCTCAGCGAAGTTTCTACATAAGAAATATATTTCGTAGCCGATACTAAAAAGTACATAAAGTAGGAATGAACCTTCTTGGGTCTTTAAAACAATAATATTTTGTAAGTACATAATATAGACAGCTTATTTAACCGCCCTAAAAGGTAAAGTCTCAGTACTCTTAACCCCTTCACCTCGCCGTTAAATAACCGGTTAAACTCCCGGTATCGTGGTAGAGGTGTTAAAACTACACAGAAGGAAGCTGCCGCTCTTCCTCTTACCAGTTCCCTTAGTGGAAGACCTCTGTGGCGCGGTGGACGAAGGTCCGCCTGCGACGCAGGAGGTTGCGGGTTCGATTCCCGCCTCGGGAAAAATGTGTGTACGATCTGCAGATATTTGTTCAGGGCGTTCTGGATGTTTTCTATGTATAATAAAATATATATATCTATGTAGTGTATTGCATATGTATATCAGTTACCTAGTACCCATAACACAAGCTCTGCTTAGCTTGGGACTAGATATTGCTGTGTGAATTGTCAATTTTTTTTTATGATATCTCCTCTTACGATATCTACGAGCTGATTTGGGGGGTCGATTCTTACACCTAGACTCCCACGGCCCTATCGACACACATAATCGTATAAAACCTTTATCGTTAAAAGCTTTCTGTTTTCCTTTTGAATTTTGATTTTTTTGTATGTGCTGCTGGTTTTCCTTAAATCAATAAATAAAACAAATTTTAAAGGTACCAAGAATAAATTCTTTTACACCCAAACAGCATTGCGGATAAAGGTAAAGTGCTGCCATCAAAAAGGGACCCCGAATTCGGGTATTAACCTAAAAACGGTAACTACCAATACAAATCAAAGTCGACTGTAATGGTTCCATTCAGATACAGTGGGGATTACGCTGAGTTATGTCCCAGATACCGGTTCGTACCGGTTTTAGCTAGATACCGGTTTCCAGTTTGAGACTAGTCAAATTGAATAATTTTTGGGACTTTTGTAAAACTGTTATCAAGTAGTCTAGGGCGCTCTAAGCGATAATTCCACCCAATTTAAGCCATTAGGGGAGGTTTTAAGGGGTAAAACTGTTGTTTATTAGTCTTTTGGAAGAGTTCATTTTTTAAGGCTAGTTTTCCCCCTTAGGGTGGATTTCAGGGGGGAAAACTACTGGAATAACTTCTTAAGTTGACCTAGTTTAAGCGAGTATAAACCGATTTTCAATCTAAATATCATAGCCTGTTATTTCTTCTCAATACGGCCATATTAGCTTGGAGGAACCTATAAAACTGAAAAGCTAAGCTCTTGAGAGAAAATTTTCAATATGTCCAGATTGTCCAGTTTAATCAGAAAAGTGCAGCATTGTCATTTACATTTTTGCGTTGCAAATAGTAGGTAAGTAATAATATTTTAGAGAATATAACTAATGCTCGAGAAAAATGATTTCTATTTGACAATAAAACTTACTCTTTTATTATCTTTAATCATGATGACTTTTATCTAATGAGGGGTATAATCGTTGGATGCCCATAATCCCCACGCTGGGCATGCGGGTTGCGGATCGCAATTCAGTGGAATTATCAGCAGAATAATTCTATTCTGCTGCTGCCCGCCCCCGGTGGATATCCCTTTGTCACCTCTTACGACACCCACGGGAAGTGATGGGTTGGTGCAAATTCTTAACCAACACCACACAGCTACAGTTATATCACCCACTACTGGGTATAGATAGATAGAATGAAAATTATTTATTGCACACGTATTGAAAGCCACAGAACAAGCAAACAGCTAACAAACTAAGTGACAAGTGGTGGTCTTATCGCTCAACAACGATCTCTGTATAGGCCACCAAACTTTTGAGCTCGACACGGTCCTACGCTTATTTCCCGCATGTATTCAGTTTATTCGGTCTTTAAGTATAAAGTAAGCAAATAAATTCGGTCAACAGTGTAAGCTTCATTCCCCTACCGCAGATTAAAAATATTTATTTACACTTCCGTGCAGTATAATTGGTGACACACCTGACTTCTGTAAAGGCGGCAGTTAGGTCGCCGCGAATTTATTGGGTATAGCTGAGACTTTCTGGAATATTGGAGTGGATTTATTTGGGTGTTCCGTATAAAGTTTATATTATTTTTTACCATAGAAACTTTCATAGTTCGACGAATTCATTATGAATGTAAGTGGGTTAACTACGAATCTTGTTTGCGTTGGAAGAACACTATCGTTTCATCCCAGAATGTTCTTCCAACACAAATATGATTCGTAGTTAACCCGCCTACATTCATAACGAATTTATATTATTATGTTTATTTAATGGGCAGCGCCTGGCGGTTTCACCCACGTAGTTCCCGTTCCCTTAGAAATGGGATAAGACATAGCCTATCTTACTCTCTTAAAAGTTAACTTTTAAATTATGAAATATTTTTTTCCTTCCGTCTAGTAGTTTTGGAGCTTATTCAATATAAACAATCAAATATTTCCTCTTTATAATATTAGTGGATAGATATTAAAATATATTTTGGAACATTTTAAGTAATATCGAGAATATTGTCTAGATGTATTTATTACACTGGAGTACCAGCACCGTGTGGTGCTGGCGTAGTTCTAAGCCAGCACCGTGTGGTGCTGGCTTAGAATTGGCACCACCACAACTCTTCCCGCGTGTCCTAAGAGGCGACAAAGGGATATCCACCGGGGGTGGGCAGTAGCACCCCCTGCAGAACAATTCTACCACTAAACTGCGATCCCCAACCCGCGTGCCCAGTGTGCGGATTATATGTGGAAGCCTGTGTCCAGCAGTGGGCCAATATTGGCTGGTGAGGTTGGGGTTAAGGTATTATTACACTTTAAAGAGATCATCGATAAAAAAATATTTTTTGTACTGGACAAAAGAACGTATATTTTATTATAAAATTATGTTTAAATTAGGTTGAATAAACTCATAATTTACATTGCCATTACAGTATAACAATGCGACACTAAAAAATAAAAATATGTTTGTATTATAACTAATATTAGATATATAAGTTAGTTTAAAAGATAGCAATCCTTTTTAAGGCGCATAGCCGAGCCAATCTGAGAGCAATTCCTATTTTATCATATTTGTACGTTTATCATAGGAATTTTTAAAAATCCTACGTTCAGTTTGTGGTATCTATTATAAGCTATTTTTTAATACCTCTTTTATAATTTTATCTCATATAGTTTAGGAGGAGATACAAAAATAGAGTTTGGTGGCCAAAAAGCGCAACTTCGTATCTCTTAATAAGCTTTACAAAATGAAACTATTACAGAGGCATTAATAAATAGCTTATAATAGATACCACAAACTGAACGTAGGATTTTTAAAAATTCCTGCGTTCAACGTAATAATAAGATATAATAGTTGGGGGCGCCACTTTCGCTGGTGTATGGGCTTTAAAAAGCGTTAGTATCTATAAGTACCTATGTAAGGGTTTTTTTCTATAAATATATATGTATATACATATGCATTTTATCACGACTGGGCAAAAGAAAGCGAAGTAGAATTAAATCAGTGACAGATACTATAACTGCAGTAAAAGTTCTGTCACACAGATAAAACCCAGTTTATTCAATATCCAACGTATGCTCTCTATAATAGGTCAACGCCATCATACTCAAACAATAAACATCAAAAACTGCATTATTCCATAACTTTTACGATACCATAAAACGGTTCCTTTATTCGCCCGCGGATCCCTAACTAGACGTCGAGTATAATGCATAAAAACTGCATAAATGCCATTTTTATTTCACAGTTTATGACCTCGTAAATAATAAAAAGTACTAGTCCAAAGTGCCTGGCCGATACCGGTATTATACCGGTATCGCAGTCTATTTGGTAACCGGTTTTTGTGCAATCCTTCAGGTTAATGGTTGGCGGCCGATGCAGGTTGTGATTACATTTGCGATACGAAAACAATTTCGTGCGTGATTGATTTAAATCTGTTTGATTACGAAATATTTTTCACTAGTTTCTGCCTACGGCTTTAGACGCGTTATTTTGAAATAAAAATGCCTAACATAAAGATACTAACATTATTCCGTCCAAGTTTACAAAGATCAACAGCCTGTATTGGACCACTGCTGGACGTAGGCCTCCCCATTATAAGCGCCTTATTGGCGCTTATCTAAGGGAGTAATGACCTTAATCCCCACGCTGGGCATGCGGGTTGAGGATCTCAGTGGTAGAATTGTTCTGAAGGGGGTACTGCTACCCGCACCTGGTGAATATCCCTCAGTCACCTCTTACGATTCCCGCGGAAAGAGTTGGAGGGGTGCAAATTCTAAGCCCACACACAGACACACACTCGTAACATTTAGAAACGCCGCGAAGGTTACGGTATTATATTAAGGCGTATACACGAGCCAATAGGACAGCGCTAGTTATTTTATTAATTATAACGTTTAAAGTATAATTCATAAAATATAAATATATATATATATATATATAATAAATTATACATACCTGTACGATGGATTTTTTAAACTTCGTGTGTCCTGTTAACGTAATGATAAGATAAAATAGGTGGGGCGCCACTTTCACTCGTGTATGCGCTTTAAGATAGAGTAGTAAGCAATGTTCGCATTATACGAGTAATAAGGTTATATATATATCAATCGACAGTTTAATTCTCACTGCAGGCAATAAAACCTGCGGTTAAATCATTGCGAACGGCACGTCCCATTTCTAACGAAATTAAGTCGACATTTTCTAGCGAATGGTGTGGTCCAGTGCAATTAACTCGGAATCCTAAAACGTACCGGTTTGTACCGGTATTCGCGGAGTGGTCAATTAGTGCCTTCCGTTTTGTGTGTAGTATGGGAGATTTAGGGGAGGAAGTCGACGTTATCGTGTTACATAGTGTAAAACTGACGATGAAGCGAATGAATTGGAATATTAATAATAAAATTTATTTCAAGGCATCACAAGCCAGTACAAAGTAACTTAACTAGGGCCCATATGATAACTACCTTAGAAACTAAGATACATTCATACATAAATATTAAATCGTAGTTCAGTGCCACGAAATGTCTACGCAAACGCTACGAGTCAAAACCTCTACGAATATGCTACGACACTTAGGGCCCTACGAGCGTCTACAAGCTGCTACGAATTTGCTACGAAATGATCTACGAATACGCTACGAGAACAAACGTCAACGATTTTGCTACGACATCAAACACTGGTGGCACCAAATGTCTCTGTCGGAAGACCAGCGTTGTTGTAACGTGTTTACAACCAGCTCATGCTGAGACAGAGACCGTTTTGTGACTCTTATCGACAGATGCTTTGTCTTTTATTTTAAGCCATGTTTGTTTCTGTTGATTAAGTTACAAATAAAATAATATTCTATTTTATTCTTATCTAAAGTCGGCTTAGAAACGATAATTTTACAAGATAACATAATTTACTTCATCTATCTATTTTCAATCTTACCTCGTAGTTTTTATACTGTTTTTACGCTTTCTTTTGTACGCAAATCTCAGCCTGACCGTTCAGTAGTTTTGGAGTGAAGAGGTAACAAACATCCATCCATACATATCCAACTTTCGCATTTATAATATTAGTGTGTTATTAACCCATCACGTCTTTACAACGGGATATTTATTATGATTCGAGTATTGAGCCATAAAAACTCACTCGCAAGACATTCAGTTACGTGATCGCGCATGAAACTGTGGAAATATTGAAAATCTCAAAACTCACTCATGGTAAATATTCCTTGGTTAATAACTTTGTATATACTTTTATATTTTATCTATCGTTAGGTATGTAGTTGTATATTGTATTGTCGTCACTCATAGGGACCCTAACTGAAAACCATCGCAGTATAGGGAAAATGCTTTATACTGCAAAATGCTGAGCTAGGGTCCCTTTTTACCCAATGTACCTATTGTTAGATTTAAGTATCTAATTATTCGTTTTATATGACCTGATAATTTATGTATTGTACTACTCTTTTTGTCATGTACCTATTGGGTAAAATAAACATTTTTTTATCATTTTATCTTTTATCTTTAGTATTAATAACCATGATGGATTTAAAAGATTTACTATCACATCATTAGTCACAACTCACAGGATCAGGTAAGAAATGCAACCTCAAACTCCCGGTCTAGTTGTACCGTAGGCTCGCGGGCGTTCCGAATTTGTAGTTGAAGTACTGAGTGGGAAGTTGCCTGTCTATATTTTGATTGTTTTGAACAAGTGGAGCAATTGAAAAGTTTTTAGTAAATAACTAATTTGAGTGTTTGTAGCAAAGACTTAAATCGTTAGATAAGTCCTTACGTCCACAAGTTGTGGAATTGTCTTTGAATTTTTCTGAGGCAGAACAATAATAGTCATAATAGTCTTTATTGGTAATAATTATAACATGTCACGAATTGTAAACATATTCTGCTATGTATACTTAAACTATTGTTATAAAATACAATACAAAATGTACCTTAGTTTAGTAAATTTATGTTTTACATTATTAATAATACAACATTCTATAAATTAATAAATTTAAAAAATTATAATAATTGAATTGCAAACTGCTCTACAGACCTTGACTCCATCATCAGATCAGTAGTGTCTAGATAAACCTAATTTAGGATTTAAGACCCTACTTACCATAAAAATGTATCATTCATAAATCAATAAACCTATCTATCTATCAGCTCACCGTTACCATTATAATGCGGGTAAAGAAAAACACGTATAATCTACTGTTATTTACAGAGGAGTTCTGCTCAACATACCCTGACTCCATCTTCAGGTCAGCTCGCTGTTACCATACTATTGCGGGTAATGATGAGCTAATTCAATTGAGCCCAACACGGATGTTCTACTGAAATATACCTACTGAGAAGTTCTTCTCAACATACCCTGATTCCATTTGATTAGATCAGTTCTTTTTGGTAAAAAATAGTATTATTGCATTTTCATCAAGATGTCACCACAGGTTATTTAACTTTTACTAAAATAATTTAACTAAAAGATTAAATTTTAATATTTAAGTATTCGCACGAACTCTTGAGGTTTTTTTACAAACACGTAATCAACACACGTATACAAACTTTTTAAATTATTACTCAATAACAAATACGTTTTCTCATAATCAGCGCTTACTCATAATTGCCGGGCGGTTGGAATGTCGTAAATAGGTAACCCGTCGGAGTGAGAGAAGGGGATGTCTTGTGTCTAGCTAGAATAGCGTAATTGATAATTTTACACAAAATAATACTCTATTCTTATGTTGCAAGTAAGATTTTCGCTATTCAATTAAATGTTTGAAATGTAGTAACTGTTCAATAAACATAACCTGTTCCAAGCATATTCATGTATCTTTGACAGCATACAATTTTCGGGTGGCTGAAATGCTGTATCTCTTTTAAATCAATGTCCGTAGTAGAAAAATATTGTTGTAACTATTTTATATACTCGACGTATTGTCGTATCTATTTTATTTAAAAAAATGCGATTTTTCCTTTATATACAGAAAATAGTCGTGTGATTAGTACAAAAACATGGAAAAAATCGTGGGCGTATCTAAATTTTTTATATCGTAGAAGGACGAAACATAGACTGTTTGACGCGGCTTTTTTTGTTTATTAACACTATAGCTAAAAGTCATTCAGGCCAAATTTTAAGATACGATATTTCTGCTTTCTGCTGTCGATATATAAGTTATATATCAGGCCAAATTTTAAGATACGATATTTCTGCTTTCTGCTGTCGATATATAAGTTATACTTACTGATACTTTCAGATATTAGGCCTATTTAAATTCCTTTTAAAAAGTCAGCCTTTTCAGCCAAATAAATCTCTCCCAATAAAATCCTTCCACGTCCATTCAGTTTCCGCATGTCTGGGTAGAACAACAAGAACAAAACTACCCGGGTATGGCCTCACTTGGCATTTGTTCAAGTACCACCTACCTACCTACCTACCTACTCGATCAAGTTGTATTCACTAGCTTCTTGCACACGGCTTTGCTCGCATTGTGACGACCTCAGTGGAGCGGTGGGCGAAGGTATGCCTGCAACGCAGGAGCTTGCGGGTTCGATTCCCGCCTCGAGACAAATGTATGTACGATCTGCAGATATTTGTTCAGGTCTTTTGGATGATTAATTTGTACTTGTAGTAAAAATATTATATATCTATGTAGTGTATTGTATTATGTTATCTAGTAGCCATAACACATGGGGGCAGACATCTTAGGGCTAAACAATGCTGTGTGAATTATCCAACATTATTTATTTATTTATTGTCTTGTATGGACTAAAAAAATAGTGCTGGACGATCCGAGCATCTTCAAGACCCAAAATAAGCAAAGCTTGTGTTATGTATAGATAAATAGATAGAATTAACACTGGACATAAAATTACAATCTTATAATAGAAACAAAGTAGAACTTATAGTGTAGGTATTTACAATTGCAATCGAATTAATCTAAGTCAAAGTCAAAGTCAAATCGTTTATTTCTTTAGACTTACAAAATAAGTACTTAGACAAGTCAAATTTTTACTATATAAACAGCTTGATAAATAGTTATTACTATCAAACAAGAAATAAGATGCAATTGACTTTAATTCACTTCAATTTTTTGTCCACTAGCGGAAGAAGTGAAAAAGAAACCACTAGCAAGTTTATCGCTTATCAACTAATACAATCTTAGGATAACTAAGTCTAACTGGTCTTACATACTATTGTCTGTGCGGAACTGGGCGACATCCGGCCAAGCATTAACATCATTGACGTAGTCATCTACGGAGTAATATGCTTTCTTGATAAGATTTAGTTTTATGTACAGTTTAAATTTATGAATAGGAAGCTCAGTTGCTTCAGATGGAAGCTTATTATAGAATCTTACGCAATTGCCCACAAATGATTTCCCTACCTTTCGTAATCTATATGATGGGATGTGTAATTTGTTCTTGTTTCTTGTATTTTTATTGTGAACATCACACCTTTTCATAAAGTTATCTCTGTTTTTGTGTATACATTAGATTTTCATAGATGTATTGCGATATTACTGTTAAAATATTTATTTCTTTAAATAATTCCCTCAACGAATCACGTGGATTTAATTTATAAATAGCGCGTACCGCCCTTTTCTGAAGAACAAAGATAGTCTGGATGTCAGCTGCCTGTCCACAAAGCAAAATACCATAAGACATAACACTATGGAAGTAACTGAAGTAAACTAACCTAGCTGTATCTTCATCGGTAATGTATCTAATTGTTCGAACCGCATACGCTGCTGAACTAAGTCTGTTTGCGAGAGCATCAATTTGCGGTCTCCATTGAAGAGAGGAATCAATATGTAACCCTAGGAAAACAGTTGAGTCTACAAGGTGAACAATCTCATCCTTTAGCATTATCTTAGTTGGGAGCTCTCTTACATTTGGTAACATGAATTTTATGCATTTGGTTTTTGAACCATTGAGTAAGAGTTATTGGCGGTGAACCAATCTAGTATTTGTGAAAGAGAATTATTTACATCGTCATAATTATGTTTATTTCTGTCAACTTTAAAAATCAATGAAGTATCATCAGCAAATAAGACTATATCACAGAGATCTTTTGCTAGAAATGGGAGATCATTTATATATACTAAAAATAGAAAAGGACCCAATATTGATCTTTGCGGGACTCCTAAATCGATTTTTGATCCCCTAGATCTTTCTTTACCAATATCTACTTTTTGGACTCTATCCGATAAATATGATTGCATAAGGTCCAGTGCCTTGTTTTTAATTCCATAATGACTTAGTTTATTTATTAATGTACCATGATCCACGCAATCAAAAGCTTTAGAAAGGTCACAAAATACACCAATAGCGTTTTTCGCTTTATCCCATGCATCCAATATGTGCTTTAATAGAACTGTACCAGCATCAGTTGTCGATCTACCCTTGGTGAAGCCAAATTGATTTTTATGTAACAACCTATTGAGGTTGAAGTGAGAGGACAACTGTGTGAGAATAATTTTTTCAAAAACTTTACTCATTGCAGGAAGTATTGAAATTGGCCTATAATTGGCCGGATCAGTGTGGCTACCAGATTTATAAAGAGGAACCAGTTTACTATATTTCATGAGATCAGGGAAAACTCCTGTATCAATACAACTATTGAAAATGTAAGCCAAGTATGGAGCAACTTCCTTAATAATAGAACTCAGTACTTTGGTTGAAATACCCCAAAGATCCTCAGTATTTTTGATGTTAATAGACTTAAATGTTTTCACAATATAATTAGCGTTTACATGACTAAATATAAAAACCTCGGTACATTTATCTACAGATGAATCTCTATACAAACATACAGTACCCCAAAGATTTCAATCGCCCTTTCCGTAGAGAGATCGCTCCGTCTTCACCAAACAAAGTGAGTATGTTCACTCATCTGGAATCAGTGAATTGTGTGTTTTTGTGGTGTGTTTGTTCACAAAAGTTTGTGCAATGGCCCATACACCAGCGAAAGTGGCGCCCCCAACTATTATATCTTATTATTACGTTGAACGCAGGATTTTTTTAAAATCCTACGTTCAGTTTGTGGTATCTATTATAAGCTATTTATTAATGCCTCTGTAATAGTTTCATTTTGTTAAGCTTAGGAAGAGATACGAAGTTGCGCTTTTTGGCCACCAAACTCTATTTTTTTATGAGATAAAATTATATAAGAGGTATCAAAAAATAGCTTATAATAGATACCACAAACTGAACGAAGGATTTTTAAAAATTCCTATGATAAACGTAAAAATATGATAAAATAGGAATTGCTGTCAGATTGGCTCGGGTATGCGCTATAAATAGCAATAATAACAGTTAGGTTTATTGATAAAAACACTAATTTTATCTACGCATAGTCTGCGTGCGTCGGCATTTTGCTAACGCACGCATTCAAAGACAATGACACTGTTTTTGAGCGTTATCTAAGGATAGGCCTATTAAGGATAGGCCTATGTCCAGCAGTGGACGTTGATCGGCTGATATGATGATATTGATACACCTCAACCTCAACAGCCTGTATTGGTCCACTGCTGGACGCAGGACTCCCCATGATAAGCGCCTTATTGGCGTTTATCTCATGTGGGGGTAATGCCCATAATCTCACGCTGGGGTTGGGGATCGCAGTTTAGTGGTAGAATTGTGCTGCAACGGGCTTTGCTGCCCGCCCCCCGTCGGATATCCCTTAGTCGCCTTCTACGACACCCACGAGGGATGGGGTGGTGAAAAATGTATGCCAGCATCACGCAATGATACACATAGCCAGATAATAGGGTAGTTACATGGTTTTTTTTTTTTTTTCGATTATTAAGGTTAATACATAAACGAAAAAAAATATAACACGCAAAAAAATATATATATTGAGGTAAAAAACTAAAAAAAACTACACTCAGTTTCGGGTGATAAAAACGCTGCCATGTTAGACATTGCATTTTATGACGTCACGGATCACATCGAGTCCCATAATGTAAACTCAAAGTCAAAACTTCATGCCCATACAAAAATGTTCAAGTATGACGTCACGCTTCACATGCCAATAGCGTTGCGCTTAGACATTTTGCTGTTGAGACTTAAAATATCTACTTTTCAATGATTAAATTTCACAATAAAAACATCATAAAATACAAAAATAAATACCTATACAGATATATTTCTATATCAATAGAGAATACGTAAAAAAAATATTAGCTTTTTGAAGTCACATGCATATCCCCCTTTACGTCGCGCAGTCGGGTAAAACAGCGGTCAAGAACTAAAACCCAGTTTGTACACAAATTCAGTGGAACTAAATTCCCCATTCACAGGCAACTAATCAGTGTAACAGTACGCCTTTCTATTAGCAACTCGCATCCATCTCGTGAACTGGTTTCAACCGGACATTTCTGGTTAAAACCGGTATTTTCCAGTTCGCTGGCATGCCGAAGCGTAGAGCTGGGGATGAGCGAAAGCGTTTTTTATGGTGGTGTCCGGCCAGTGGTTTTTCCGGCTAAAAATAAATATCAGCATCGATCGAAGTATAAAAGGGGAGATAAGGCTTCTCGAAAGTGAAAGACTCTTTGGTGCAATGATTTTTATCAAACCCAGTCATAGTCGGATCGACGCGACGGCAGCGTTCGTGTTACGCGTTTTTACAACATATACTTTACTAGTGACCCGCCCCGGCTTCGCACGGGTGCAATGCTAATGTTATACAATATAAACCTTCCTCTTGAATCACTTTTTCTATATACAAAAACGCATCAAAATCCGTTGCGTAGTTTTAAAGGTCTAAGCATACATAGGGCCAGATAGCGGGAAGCGACTATACCATATAATACAAAGCGCTTCCATCGACGCGCTATTTATAGGCACGCGCCGCCCGACCCTCGGCCGGCCGCGGGTCGGTACCGCCGCGGCCGGGCGCAAACAACTACGACCCTGCATTTTAAATTTGTAATATCTTCGGAAATATTCACTTAAATTACATGCTGTAAAAATAATATTGATCTTTAATAAATGCACAATTTATTTAAGGTTTTTAATTGGATAAGGATTAATGCTGTATTGTTTAAAATCACTTCGTAAATAACCATTTTTTAGTAAAGGATAAAAATGGTTATGGTGGGTTATCCCTAAGAGATAGACATATACCATTGCGGACTTTTTTGTTAAACTTTTTAAGGTAAACAATACTGTAGTACATTATTTTGGTCTATCTCGTAGGGTTCAGCCAGCGTTTGCAATATAAGCGCAAAAAAACGTGCTTATTTACGACATCACATTAGAAACCTCTAAATTTATCAGTGTTTCTCTACTATATTATGCATGTATTATACATACAAACCTTCCTTAGGAATCACTCTATCATCTATTAAAAAAAACCGCATCAAAATTCGTTGCGTAGTTTTAAAGATCTAAGCATACATACGGACAGACATACAGCGAAAGCGACTTTGTTTTATACTATGTATTGATTGATAATGATTAATACTTCAGTTTTTGATCATTAAAATTACAAAAAAATTAAAACACTGAGCGAGTAGTTTAATGTCTCAAACTATGTTTGATAATCTGAAAAATCCGGCTTTTTCCTTTCCGTTTCCCATCCCTTTGATGATGGTCAGTCGACCAAATGTTATTTACTACAAAAGGATGAAAACATTTATATTCTGTGATGTTTGATGTGGGGCAAAATTTTGTGAAAATTAATGTTGAATTATTATTGCGTGTTAATTGTGTTATTCTTTCATTACGTTTGTTTTGGCGCTAAACAAGTTAATGACAATGTTTGAATTATTTCTGTGAGGGAGTCATATTTTTTGTATAGTCGTGTACATACATTAAGAATGGGATTAAAGATGATAGTGAGACATCATGCTGCCATGCAAGCATGCTTTCCCGCTGCAATTATCAATCCCATTCTTTATCTATATGACATAATAACTAGGAGTCCACTTTAGTGATTGTGCGCAAGAATTGCATGACCTTATCCCATCTTCTCCCTTCCACTATAGGACCAGCAGACGCACAAAATCATACCACCCATTCCTGGTCGACATACCACAGTGTCAAACCAAAAACTCCTGCTCTTCTTTCATAATATCCACAGCCCTTAAGCTTCCTGCGTCTGTTTCCCAATTGGAGTCTTCAAATCTAGGGTAAATAAGTTCCTTCTGGAAAAGCGTGCTCTATCTTAGGCTATATCTTCGCTTCTTAAAGAGAGTTGGAAGCCAATAACTTGACCATCATCAACGAATAAAATAAAATAGACTGTATACCTGTCGACCTGTGAACCTACCATTGCTATCTTAAATAGATATCATTCTCAGCTGCAAAATTTGATTTTAGAACAATGGGACTCGAAAAGACTGAATATTTAATATTTTTTTGATTTTTAGTTTACATATCGTGTCAAAAATTACTAACCATCTTAATCTTTCGATGATAACAAATTATCATGCTGCCTGTCTTTGACTTGAAGTCAACTCTTGAAATTTGAAGCTTCCACTATTATTACTGTAACCACTCCTTCTTTATGAAAAAATCCAATTTTGCAGCGGAGAATGGCGTCTATTCCGGATAGCAATGGTAGGTCCATGCTCGACAGTATACTCTCAGATATTATGTCGTATAGGTAAAGAATGGGATAATTATAAATACTGAATACTTACGTCATAATTATTATGATGTAAGTTTTCAGTATTTATTGCATCCTTAAAATAAGGTCTTGGTGATTAGGTGAGTTTAAGTTAAGATTAGGTACAGTTTCTATGTACGTTCTCATGAGGTTGTGGCAATGGAAAACTGGCAGGTTTCAGACCTTTCTATTCAAAATGAACTTACTATTTGGTACTCTATTTACAATTTAATTTCACAGTCACTAAATGGGTTAAAGAAGTCATCAAGTTCGTTCATTTTATGAGTAGGTATCTCTTTCAGTTTGCTTTCTAACATGTTATTTTTTCATGACTTAAAAGTCTTGTCTCGTTTTCTGGGATTTTGTAAACATTTTTACCGCCATCGATGTTTTTACCGGACAGCTGCTTCCTGCTGAGATTCCTCAGAAACAGAGTCAATTCGTTTATTTCAGAAGACTTACAAAATAAGAACAAGAAAGATAAGTAATTTTTTTAGCAGCTGGATAAATAGTCATTACATTACTATCAAACAAGAAATAAGTTACAATTGACTCTAATTCACTTTAATTTTTTGTCCACTAGCGGGAGAAGAACCATTTGCCACGGCAACTGGCAAACTATTCACACCTACTTACATTCATAAAGAAGTCAAGTCGAGTCATTTTAAAATATATTTCCACCTTCAAGAGGCATAACACAAGACTACAAAACAACTGGAAATATCAGTAAAGGGCTAACAAACAATGACATATTGCTTTCTCCGTAAATATGGGACAGCAATATCGGGATATCAGTTTGCGCGGCAAATATGGCAAGATGGCGACCTACATAACATCAATTGTACCTTTGCAAAATGGCTTCTGCTTTTTATTTTTAAAATGTTCAATGTTTTATTGCAAGCATCATTGCTTCTGAATGGGTAGGTATAAATTTTATTTAATTGAAGCCATTTGCGTGCTCTTGGATTTTCAATTCTGAGGTACTTAACTTACCCATATAAAGAAAACAATGAAATAACTAATAGATATAATTTTGAACCAGTATTTAATAAATGTAACGATTTAGCTAACTGGAGACATATCAATACCAGTCGGAAGCGTCCCCAAGCCGTACCTACCTACTAGCTACTAGTTATAAAAACATTTATCAAACAACGTTACCGAATTTTGAAGATCGACCCCGAAACTGTTCACGTACGCGTTGGAGGATATATGGAATGGCATAGAAAGATAAAGGCGTAAACATAAACGGCAATTACATCTTACACCTGCGATTCGCTGATGACATAGTCTTATAGGCGGAGTCGCTGGAGGAGCTGAACCGTATGCTGGACGGCCTAGCTTCAGCGACGCATCGGTCTCGGCATGAATTTGGATAAAACCAAAGTCATGATCAATGGCCTCATTGATCCGGGACCGGTCGTCGTACATGGCCAATGGCCACCCTCTCGAAATTGTTTTCGAGTACACTTACCTTGGACAAATTCTGCAGTTGGGTAAAAACAATTTTGAGAAGGCGGCCAGGAGTAGGATCCAGCTAGGCTGGGCAGCGTTTGTGAAACTACGTCGATTCTTCTCGTCATCCATAACACAATGCTTGAAAACTATGAAAATCATAGCGAAAACATTATGTACCAATAATGTTACTTTATATCCACACTAGCGACGCCTCGCAGTTTTAGTCGTGTATTGTCCGTTCCCGTGAGAATTCCGGGATAAAATATAGCCTATGTCACCCCCTGAAAAGTAGGGAAAAGCAGGCTTTTCCCTTTTAGACTATTACATACAAATAAACAATGAAATCTTTCCTCTTTAGAATATTATGAGTATTCAGAAAAAATAAGTGTGTAGCTTCGAACAACAGCTGGGGTCTTTTAATGTACATAGATATAAGAACATCAGTTAGAGTCGGCAATAAACAAATGTATTCGAGGCGCGTTAGTCAAACGTTTGGACAGAACCCTGTTTATTGTCGCCCGCGGCCCTAAATAAATTCACGGAGGGCCAATGCATGAGAGGAAAGAGACTGTAGGCAGGCAATAGATACACCTACCTACTTGGGCTTATCTTATAATAAAATAAATATAGATAAAAACCCTTTATTTCTTCTGCAAAAGTACAAAACAAATATTTATGATAGGGCTTATCTTATACCATCTCTTAATAATTGTTAATATTATGAATGAATGAAATGAAAAAAGTAGTAGTTATTATTTTTATGTTTTAATAATAAATTAATTATCATCATAAAAATTACTGTTTGTTAGCAGAATATATTATGTTACAACGTAGGTCTTAAACTATACATATTATACATATGTCCAGTTACTTACCTACCTAAAATTGGCATACAAATATTTTTTTCCATCACACGATATTTAACAGTGATTGCGTTAGTCGTTAGAAAGTTTTCTTTCTACACTAATATGGGTAAGGTACCTTTAGATATACCTACATATTCAAACATGTGAGCTAAATGAATATTTATCTATCTATCGGGTATATTCATTCAGTACTATACAAGTAGTCTGTAGAGCGTTCTACTCATTTAGTGCTCAGTTCCATCAGAAAACCAATGAAAAGGACCATCATAACCGTATATGCCATGAGAGCTTCTTACAATATTTAAAACTCTATCTCTTAGTCGCCTGTGACTAAAAACGACAGCCCCTAGCGTGTAGGCAGTAGGCTTAGGCTTTGCACCACCCCAACTCTTCCTGCGGGTGTCATAAGAGGCGACTAAGGGATATCCACCGGAGTGGGCAGCAGCACCCCCTGCAGAACAATTCTACCACCGAATTGCGATACCCAACCCGTATGCCCCACGTAGAGATGGGCATTACCTCCATAAGAAAAGGCGCTTATCAGGGAAGGCCTTTTTACGAATAAACTGATCTTTGGGACCAGAATTATATCGGACTTGGCGCACTGAGTCCTGAGTGGATTAGGGCATGACCCCTCACGCCAATAAGTCATTTATAGGTACGTATTTTTTAGGTACGTACTGGCAGATAAGTTAGTGCATGCTTGCAATGCTAGGTAGGTATCCCTTTATTCTGTTTTAAATTTATATTTTAGTATTTTATTTTTTTTTACTCTCCCCTACATGTTTTGTTCGCATGACTCTCTGTATGAATATTATTAATTGTAAAATGATCAAGCTCTAAACCTATATTTTATAAGCTTTGTATTATATTATGTGATTATTTTATGTTTTGTGCGTCTAAAAATAAATAAATAAATTTATCAGGGGAAGGCCTGTGTCCAGCAGCAGTAGACCGATACAGGCTGTTGAGATTTAGGTTAATGTTGACGCCCTAAGAAGGACGTTATTACTCACTAAAACCTCTCCGTTGATATTATCTCGCAGCATTATCAGCCACTTAAGCCGTTTTTGGATAACCTGCAACCTGGCGACAACCCGCCAACTGCCCTCCCTTGGCCCAAAACCCCTAAACAAATACCCTTTCGGCCGGTGTCCGTATTCAAACCACTCGCATTGATATCGGGGTTATTACTCGCTATAAATATTGCCTTCTGCTTTGTGCGTGGAATAGATAATGTGGGGTTTATGAAGGATTGGTGGGGTCTCGGTATGTGGAAGGCAAAAGGTTAAGACACTATCTAAAGTTATATGAGTCAGTTGAGCTACCTCTTAACCTCTTGGTTGTATGCAACTATCTACAGTAGCTCAAGCGTTTCAATTGTACTTTTTCAACCTCAACCTCAACAGCCTGTATTGGTCCACTGCTGGACGCAGGCCCCCTCCTGATAAGCGCCTTATTGGCATTTATCTCATGGGGGTACTGCCCATAATCCCCACGCTGGGCATGCGGCTTGGGGATCGCAGTTTGGTGGTAAAATAGTTCTGAGGGGACGGTCCTGCCCGCCCTCCGGTGGATATCACTTAATCGTTTCTTATGACATCTACGGGAAGAGCTGGGGTGGTGCAAATCTAAGCCATCACCACACAGCGTCAATATACATTGTAGCAAAAATCCGTTACTTTTTCTATGGCATCGAGATGAAAAATATTTGACGGGATTTTGCAATATTGGAAAGATATCAAATGTACAAGATGTGAGTTTAAACACTTAACTAAATTATATTACGAGTATTTTAGGTTTAGTATGGAGGTCATGTTAAAAACATTTCTCTTCTTCCAGTACATTGAAGGTTCGTAGTTAACCCATTTATCCTATATTTGAATTTTCATTTCATACGTAATGAATTTTATTGTTAATTTGCCGTTATTTTTTGTAGGCAGGTAATGCAATAGAGAAAATGAAATTTAGAACCAACTTTTCTATAGGAAATTACCTAGCAACCCAGAGGTTAAAATGTAGGTTTTTTTATTACGAATCTGTTAAGTTATTCTTGTTAAGGTTCAGTATGCATTACAGGGAACCCGGATCGCTAGGCGGAACCCTCGGGAGAGATCTAATATCAGCGTATGAAGATTTATAGGGTTATCTGAGCAACCCTTTTCTGTTTAACAATGTTATTTTGTTTAAATACGAAGGTTTGTAATGTCGTTTTGTGTATTGGTTAAGAAATTGTTCTTTTGATCTTATTAGGTTGGATTATGTAGAAAATATTGTTTCTAATAATAAAGAAAAAAAGCCAATGGAAACATATTTGAAGGATGTTGCAAATACAGGTAGCTAAATTGATCCAGTCGTCGCGTACCCGCTATGCTGGCTGCATTCCCCGCTGTATGGCAATGCTGATAGTTTCGTTTATTTTGTAATGTCGTGATAAAAATCAAATAATGTTCATAATCATTCGATCCACTTACGAAATAACGAAACACGTGGATCCTTGACCAGTAGGTCAACGTAATACCGTGACATAACGTCTTTACCCATTGTCCAGGAACCACGGAGGTCACGTACTATTTTTATGTACATCCAGTCAGGTACTAAAAACCGTAAATATAGAGATGTCTCCACCTTTAGATTTTTCGTTGTTTTTGGGTCAGGAAGGCGTTTCTAGAATGACCACTTTGGGCTATCAATAACAATTTTAGCTTTTATGGTGCTGCTAGTTTCTGACCTGCTAGTAAAATTTCGCATTATATTCTTTTACCGAATTACTGCGAGTGGTGCTGTGCTGGCTTAGAATTTGTACCACCGCAGCTCTTCCCGTGGGTGTCATAAAAAACGACTAAGGGATATCCACCAGAGGGTGGGCAGCAGCGCCCCCTGCAGAACAATTCAATCACCGAACTGCGATCTCCAACCCGCATCCCCAGCGTGAAGATTATGGGCGCTACCCCCATGAGATAAACACCAATAAGGCACAATACAATACAATACAAATATTCCTTTTTGCACACCATATACAATCAGAGACAGGACAGGACTATACAAATACAAATAACGTTGCACAATGTGCGGCCTTATCGCTATGAGCGATCTCTTCGAAGTGATAGAACAAGTGAAGACGGTGGCGTGTTATATTGATAATTTGGGTAAAACATCGTAAACAAATACTGTAGCTATAAATTTATAATACAAATATGACAGATATATAAATACATAACATAAATATGTCAAATAAATAAATATATAGCACAAATATGGTTTATATAAATAGGTAAATATATTAATTTGAAAGCACCTCATCAGGGGGGAGGCCTGCGTCCAACAGTGGACCAATACAGGCTGTTGAGGTTGAGGTAACGCGTGCAGTTTGGTTGGGTTACTATTTCTGGTGAGTATCTGGCGCAGCGCATCAGCATTGCCATACAGCGGGGCAATGCAGACAGCGTAGCGGAGACGTGACGACTTGATTTGGCGCTGTTAAACTTTGACACGCTTTATTTTTGTTATATTTTTTTGATTGACAATACATAAAAAATGTGTCCAATAGATGCCAACGCACTACAAGATCTTTGTCAAGCAAAGTCTGCATAGAATAGACAGAGAGTCGATCATGCCCAGGCAACATAAATGCAGACAGACTAGCAAAGGAAGGAGCGAAACGAACTCCAACAAAATAAAATGTAAGTCTCTCGAACACGCCTACAGCAAAAGTCAAAAACAGACTAAAATTTGTCTCTGAAAATGAACACCAAAAACGATGGGAGCGTCGGACAGACTGCAAGCATGCTAAATCATTATTCCCCTCCAAAACAATAGACAGGACAGACAGGACAGAAACCACCAACACGATACTCAAGATGAGCCGGGAGGGCCAAAGAACGATGGTGGGCATCATCACAGGTCACTGTGCATTGATCCATCATCTTTTCAAGACTGAAGACACAGACAGCAGCTTATGTCGTGGCTGCTTAGAAGAAGAAGAGGCTGTGAAACACGTTGTGGTACACTACACGGCTACAGAGGAGGCCACAAACAAAACAGGGCTGAAGTGTCTCATTGAGGCATAAACCCCATCCATACCCAGAGAAAAGCTAAAACGAAGCTCCCAGCCACCTAAAGTCCTGCTCCGATACTTCCATCCAGGAGCAAAATGAACCACACTAAGGTACTTAAGCAACGATACCACAAGCACTCAAGGGTGCACGTCCGTACAGCACGACGATTGCAGCGAAATCAGTCCGCTACCTCATACCTTTGGCTTTTTTAGTAAAGCGACTACTATGCATTACCTCAAATAAAATCACATCCATCAATATAATACTTTATCTACCCAGAATACCTCTGCTATTAATTATTATTAACCACTGTGCCAAAGAGGTCGTCACGTTCCCGTGATAGGTCACTTCCATTGCCATTATAAGGTTTATTTCCTTAAAAAACAGAGCCTTGTAAAAGCACATCCATTATTCGTAACTAAGATCTCTGTATTGGTTTAGGATCAAATATTTTTCAACGTAAATAGAAGGTATTGTTTTAGGAAGTTTTGTGGTTTATATTGGTCTATAGAAAGGGTTCTGTTTGATATTGGAGGAGGCTTTCTTTAATTGTTCTCTGAAAGCCAAATTTGGCATTGAAATGTCGTATATAAATAAATTGCATTATTCTGTTGCGCGAAATATATATAATACTCAAAAAACAGAGCAATGTAGCCAGCGTTTTGGGTTGCTTTCGAATGGTATTGATATGGATCAGTTGGGCTACCCATAGATTGTTTGCAACAGTCTGCAGTTAGCTCAATCACACTAATATTATAAATGTGAAAGTTTGTATGGATGGATGGATGAGGGTTTGTTACCTCTTCACGCCTAAACGACTAAACGGATCGGGCTGAAATTTTGCATACACGTTTCCATAGGAATAACGTGAGGAAAGCCGCGGGCGCAGCTAGTTGTTAATACCTATTCTAATTTGTTTCTATTATTTGATTGTAATTGACTATATAAACTACTATTTTACTCTAGCTAAAAATCAAAGCTACAGCCTACAGGGGTATTTTAATTCGTCGGAAAGGTCGTCGGTTTCGATATAGGAAACTTTAGAGAAGTAAAAATAGCGTTCCAAAGTTCCGTTGGAATAGAATTCAAATTGGAACCTGACGTTTTCTCTTCGGAAACGAATCGAATGAATTAATATACTATATTACACCTCTGCTGAAGGCGGAGTGCTCAGAATGCTAGCAGCATTATCAAGTCAAATGGAAATGCTGATTCGTTGACCAAACCAGCCAGCATTCTGGTCATTTCTTATGTAATTCCATCCCCATCTCTTTCCATGGGTGTCTTAAGAGGCGACTGAGGAATATCCACCGGGAGCGGGCAGCAGTACCCCTGCAGAACAATTCTACCACCGAAATGTGATCCCCAACCCGCATGCCCAGTATGGGGATTATTTTGGCCCTCATTAGATAAAAGACAAGGCGTTTATGAGGGGGAGGTTTGCGTCCAGCAGTGGACAAATACAGGTTGTTGAGGATATAGGTGCTTACCCTTGAAATTTAAAAATATTTAAATTCCCAGTGCAAAAACATAAATATCGAAACGAGAGCCGTAAACTGAAGACAGTGAAAAACGAATAAAGAATTTACTTCTTCGCTGACCGAGGCCGTTTACTCGTTACGATATCAATCATCCATCTTGAAGTGTTACCAATAATTTAGTTGCCTCGTTTGTGTTTGTTATTTCAGTATTTGACATTAGTAACGAGGCGTTTAGCTCATGGGAGGTAATGTTCATAATCCCCTCGCTGGGCATGCGGGTTGGGGATTGCAGTTTGGTGGAAGATTTGTTCTGCAGGGGGTGCTGCTGCCCGCCCCGTCAGTGGATATTCCTTGGTCGTCTCTTACGACACCCACGGAAAGAATTGGGGTGGTGCAAATTCTAAGCCTGCACCACACAGCGAACACACAGTAATTTTAATTAATGTGTTGTAATAAATACGTACCTATATCAGTTATCTAGTACCCATAACACAAACTCTTCTATGGGCTAGATAATGCTGTACGAATTTTCCTGAATTATGAAAAAACGGATACAAGAATACAAGAATACAAGAATTTATTAATAAAAACAATATTTTACGCGTCCATTTTTAAATAACATAATTGTTATAAATATTTATATTAAATGTAGATTATAGATATGTAGGTAAGTACCTAATGTGGGTTGGAGCGGTCTTCGATGTCGTGTCGTTAGTCTAATAAGCTTCCAAACCCATGTGAATTTCCTGCATTACTTATTACAGACAAAACAGATGTCGTGTCGTTAGTCTAAAAAGCTTCCAAAGCCAGACATCGGTTCGACAATTACGTATCGTTACAAAAGCAATGTTCGACTCTATCCAATTAACTATGAATGGCTTGAAGCTCTACTTTTAGTTTCAGCACTTTCAAGAATAGAATCCGTACTTAAGAATAGGCTTCTATCGAACTTGAGTTAAGTTTAAAGTTTGTTTTTGCTGTTAAGACTGCGCGTGATAGGACTTTGTTTCACATAAAACCTTGTATAACGCCAACTGGTTACGTTAAATAATAGATTCAGGCGTTACTTTGCAGAAATCCATTGTAAATATAAGAATGAAAAATATTTAGTAACAATTCCGCGAAAAAACCTTGAGTTAAATAGTGTAAGTAACACGACTTTCTTTTATAAATATAAATTGTAGTTTACGTTTATAGATACTTGTAGCGAAATTATGGATACCTAACTAGATGAGTAATCTATAACAATAGAAAACCAACTCTATCAACTCCTAAATAGGTAGTAAATCAATCAACCACCAACTTCCTCCAACTTTCCTCATTAAGTATGTGTACAACGGTTATAAAAGTCGCAGGTAGTGCAAATCCGGCTAAGCTCACTTTGATGGAGTTCTGCAGTTCAACTACGTGAGCCGTTGTCACGGCACGTAGTGTTACGTTATTTTCACGCTATTACGTGGTTCGAGTTTTACGATAAGTTTTTTGTTTTTTTTGTTGGAAAGTAAGGAAATGGCGATTGGTTGGGTGAATTTGTACTATAGTGGGGTGATTGGGAAAATAATAGGCTGAATTAAAATGATTAAATACAGCTGTGCTGTTGTGTGTAGTGCTGGCTTAGAATTTGTACCACCCCATCTCTTCACGTGGGTGTCGTAAGAAGCGACTAAGGGATATCCACGAGGGCGGGCAGCAGCGCCCCCTATCCCCAACTCGCATGCCCAGCATGGGGCTTATGGGCATTACCCCCATGAGATAAACTCCAATAAGGCGCTTATCAGCGAGAGGCCTGCGTCCAGCAGTGGACCAATACAGGCTGTTGAGGTTGAGGTTGAATACTTATAGAATTTTATTTATATCGGAAGGCTTACAAATACTTGCAATTAAATAAATGTACCTATCGTTAAGTTAAATAATTTGATAATTGGGGAAATTAAGGCAATTCCTACATCAAAAATTAAAAAAAAATAAGCTTCGAAGGAAGATTATTAATTAAAAATTACCGTAAACAACTTGAATATGAAAAAAACCATCCAAGTATGATTTTTTTCAAAATACAGTATATAACGTAAAAACAAAAAACCGTTCTTCCTTGGATGTCAAGGATCACCTTGCCGCTTAGTTCACCCTTTTTGTTTCACCCTGTATAATTGTAGTTATAATTTTACAACGAACTATTTTACATAGATTAAATTTAACAAGATAACTAAATCACTTTCCAACGAAACTAAACTACCTTTCCCCAAACCACACAATTGAACAAACTCCTTCAATTTAACACTCTATCACCTCCTAACAAAGTTCCACCCTAAAAGGCTTACCCCACCTCTGTTATCCACAACTTTATTTCTTTGGAATAAGGTATCGAATAGCTCAGCAAATTGAGTTTGCAACAAAGCAAATTCTTCCGATAATCCCGGCTGACCAAATCTTTTCACGTTTCGACTACGTTAGAGTACCTTCTAGTGGAAATAGAAACGACAACACAAAAAGTAAGATATTCGTTTTGAAATTTGGAACTTTAAATCTGTCAAATGCAAGTAGGTTTCCATACCCCCATCATAATGACGACATGGCGTAGCGGACGAAGGTCCGCCTGCAGGTGCAGGAGGATGCGGGTTCGATTCCCGCCTCGGGACAAATGTTTGTACTATCTGCAGATACTAGTTCAGGGTGTTCTGGATGTTTTCTATGATTAATAAAAATATCGGTCTATGTAGTGTATTGTATTATGTATATCAGTTATCTAGTATCCATAACACAAGCTCAGCTTGGGGCTAGATAATGCTGTGTGAATTGTTCAACATTATTTATTTATAATTATTATTTATAATAATAACCATCATCTCACTCATCATCTTTGATGAAAAATTGGTAGGTACGAGAACTAATTTTTTATCAATTTTGGATATTTATTGTCACCTTAGTCTTTATTGAAAAAGAAAATTACAAATAATATCAACTAATAAGAACAAGTATTTTATAATTTCATTGTTTTTTTTTTACTGTAAGTACTTTTTTTATACATTTGATGTCGTTAAAACTAATTTTGTATTGCACTATACATTATATTCAATTATTATTATACTAGCAGTGCCTCGCGGTTTCACCCGCGTAGTTCTCGTTTCTGTGGGAATTCCGGGATAAAAATAGCCTATGTCACTCCATGAAAAATAAGTTTTAATTATGAAAATAGATTTTTAAATTGGTCTTGTAGTTTCGGAGTCTATTCAATACAAACAAACAGTCAAATCTTTCCTCACTAAAATATTTGTAGGTATAGATAATACTATTTGAAACAATTTAGCTAACTGCAGACTATAGCAAAGAATCTACAGAAAGCTTGATCCATATCAATACAGTGGAAGCGTCATCATCAACATTAACAGTCTATACTTATAAGTCTACGCCGGACATTATGTAGTTCTTCATGTTTTTATTGTAATTGCTTTAAAAGTTCAAATTTCCTATATTAACATATATTTTTCTTTTGCAGGTAAATAATTAAATCTTATCGAGAGAAACCACTGCAGTAAGTAAAACAAATAAGTTTTAATATTCTAAAAATCTTTTTAGAAACAAGGAAAGCTAGTATAATAAAATATTAAAGCTTGGGATGACAAATCCAACGAACCCAAACTCGACGGGGCTACGTCGTTTCGTTACGAGTTCCATTCTCGATCTCCATCATCAGATCATCTCCATGGTAACATGACATTGCATTGTCACCTAACTTACAGAAGTATACAAAATTTCAGCTCAATCGGTTAAAGATATCTGCTACAAAATTGAGTTGCGAGATTCCACTAGAACAAACTACATGTAAGTTTTTATAAAAACTTTAAAAAAAAGCTTTAACACGAGCAAAGTCGTGCGTTGAAATTATATTTCTTAAATTAAGAATACACACCCTTCTTGCTACAAAAGCTAATTTAAAATTCGCCAAAATTTCCCTCGAATTTCTTGAAATTTAAGAAATTTAATTCGGACGCCGTCTTATCAACAACTGATAAGGGCTTAATTAAGTTGGGAACTTTTATTATTATCCCACGAAAGATCTGTTATTTATTTTTCATGAGTTTAGGAATTCGGAAAAACAAGGGCATAGGAAAAAGGATAATCTTGGCCGAGGCTGGCCGAGGTTGGCCGAGTCAAAGCCTTATGTATCGGATGTTTTTGCGTAATCGTACATTACCTGTCGGCACAGGTCGGAAACAAAAGGATATTTTAGCCGAGTCAAAGGCTACACTCGGCCAACATTTGATGTTCCGCAGGAGTATGCGGTTTCAAATCTCGTCGCGTGACAATTGTTTTCATGGTTATTATGTACATTTTGCTCATTTATACGCTTGTTCATATTTCTGAGCAATTTAAATTTCTTTTCTTAATTCACTCTTCGAGTAAGAATCTTAATTTATTAGCCCTGATATAGGTAAGTACATATTTAAATTGCTTGGCCAGGATTCAAACTAGCGAACTTCAAATTAAGACACGCAATTCCTCTCACTCCACGTACCAAAACCCCTAGTAAGCAACTTCAAAACAGACACTAGCAGGTAATTTAATATCTAAAATACTCTCACATCAATATGCTAAGGATGACGTCACAATTACCCCCCTTTCCCCTTCAACCAACTTTAATCGTGACGATAAAGGCAACGTGACTCTTAAACAATGTTACACTGAAATTTCTCGGCCAATTTTCACCTTATCTCGTTGTAATACGATGTGAGTGGCCGCATACCTTAACTTTGCTAAATACAAAGCCTAACTTGCATAACTAGTTTACGAAGACCCCTCTACCATATTCACTGGTTAGAAATCTTATACAAATGCAACTTTTGTATCAACTGACGCAGTTCAAGTGATTCTGGTAGGGTGAAGTTGGGTAGATTGATATAGGTAATAATAAAATGACTTTTATACAATACATGTTCTATTAGCCCGGAAGTGGTAGGGGAGACCGGGGTAGTTTATCGAGTTATTTTCGGTTGGCCTATTTTTATGATGAAAAGAAAATAAAGTTAATGTTTTGATGTTATTATGGGAAAATAAGAAATATAGTAGAAGACTGAAAATAACGATTGTGTTTTGATAACTACTTTGGGGTTTATTTCGAAGGGCGAAAAACCTTTTAACTGAGGAGATCATTAGCTTATTTTTATATAAGGTTTAAAGGTATATCTACCAAATTAGATTGAAATAAAATCTCAATAATGAATGAAAGAATCGCACCGACCGACCCTCGGATAAGAAAAATAAATTGGTAGGAAAAAAGAGACAGTAAAACCATTTTCATAAAACGAATCGTGTCAAATCTGACCAAAGTTAAATCTTTTAATGACATTATGGAACCCATGTTTGTCACAAAAAACATTAATAGTGATTCATAGTATCCTCTGTCCGTAAATCACATAAAATCTTTCAGACATTAATAAAAATATATCCAATTTTTCTTCAGAACACCCAAATCCCCAATCGAAACCTCGGAATACCCAAATCCAATATGTCTAAAAATAGTACCCAAATATCCGAAACTCCATCAAATAAATCAAATTCCAAATTATCGAATAGAAGCACCTCCACAATAAGATATCTGACAATAACTCACGGAGGATTTACATACGAAGTTTGGTAAGTATGGGCTGATTTATGCCCCGTCTACTCTTGGTGGGGCTGAATGGGATTCGTTATGAGCTGAAGCGATTTGACGTGGCGTTACCGATAATAACTGTTTTTTTTTAAACATTTCTAAGTTCATTTGATAACGAATATAATTCGGGATTTTTTTATATTTTCTGTAGTGATCGAATTTTATACTACGGAAAATTTGGTAACTACCTTTTCTGACCCCCTGTTTAATCTACAGAGAATAAAATATCCCAATATTGATACTAACTTAGTTTCTTCGTGTTTTTACTAAAATGGATTTAATAAGGATTACACCACACTAAAAATGTCAAAACATGTCAAGTTTTTCTGACACGCTACGAAATCATTATGAAATAAGATTCTGGACAGTCAAAGCGTTAATTTGCTATACTGAATGTTTTTGTGTCATGGCAAATACTTCTTCCTTCTTCTGCCATTTTTATTTATTTGGACAATGCAATAATTTTTTCAGCAACTTAGACCACCACCACTTTCTGACGGGCGTTTTAGCAGAATCAAAGATTTTTTATATTTCCAAACCGCACTCGCTGGTCTCCTTTGGCCCGCTGTCCCCTATTCTAGATTTATGTTTCTTTCAATAATTGGTTCAAAGATTTTCTTTTCGTGCCAAGAATTTTTATTAAATTTTTTCAGTGCGCTTGGTGACTTAAGTTTTACAGTTGCTATTTTTTTTACATGGGTACGGAAGTTGGCGATATTGCATAATACGGACGGTTTTCAGAACCCTGTTCAAACTTTGTATAATTAATTTTCTTTAAGGTTTGATTATGACGACCTCTGTGGCGCGGTGGGCAAAGGTCCTCGTGAGACGCAGGAGGTTGCGTGTTCTATTCCCGCCTCGGGACATATGTGTGTACGATCTGCAGATATTTGTTCAGGGCGTTCTGGATGTTTTCTTAAGTAGTAAAAAATACCTCTTGTATTATTTATTATTAAAAACGAGTTCATAAGTGACGCGACTCGGCAGACGTAGTGTAGGGCATCCTCCGGCCAGCTGGGATGACGATCTGCGAAAGACTGCAGACAAGCTGAAGACAGGGTGTTATGGCGCTCATTAGGGCAGACTTATGTCCAGCAGTCGACTAATATAGGCTGATGATGATAATGATGAAACTCATACACCATTCAAAAGCAATATTTCCATATCCCCATAATCTTGAGAGCACTCAAAGTCAGGAACCAGGTTATAATTTATTCAGCACCCGCCATTGTCGCTTAGTAAACGTGAAAAACGTGAGTTATGTCGTTTTACGCACGAGGCCGGATATCTTATATCACGCACGCGGTTTTATTACTACGTGTTTTCGTTTCTCTGTGCACCGATTGGATAATCGATAGCTTCGTCGATCATCGATTTTTTCGTAAATGTCAATAATTATCATATCCGCCACACTTAGGTAAACCCTAAAAGATAGGTACAAAAAATATAATTTGTATTAAATATTTTGAAAATTCTATTCTATTCTTTCTATTTCTTCATTATTCCATCATTTTACATTGTTTTTATAAGTTTTGCGGGACAACTACTTATCTCTCGGGAATAATTTTTGGATAGGACCATCGAGATCATCAAAAAAAATATCAAAATCGGTCCATATTTGATGAAGAAATTGAAGAACATACATAAAAAACCTCCATATAGCCGAACGCAGAACCTGCTTCTTTTTTCAGAGGCGGCTAAAAAGAAGACTTACATTTTTACAAAAAAAAAACAAAAATGAACGAAAAAATCATAATGTCGTTGCATTGTAATAACATTCTTTAAGTACCGGTAGAATGGGGTGGCTATGTGCCAGGCAGGTGAGAATGTGCCACATTTTTTTTCATTTTTTGTCCAAAGTATGGTTCATTTATTAGTGGCGAGATAAAGAACATGTAAACAAATATATAAAGAGCATTATCTGATCTATGTTCCTAAAAAATAACTTATTTTGACTTTGCTAGCACTAAATAACCTTGAAATGTGGCACATAGCCACCCCATTCTACGGTACATATATTCCATGCAACTAAATCGGTTTATGCGTTAATGTAGCTTGCCAGTCATTCAACTCATGCTGAGTCAGAGCCAATTTTGTAGACAGACCTAAGTACACTTATTTTTATTTGCTCTAAAATTGAGTTTTATTTATACCTACCTTAGTTCTGTCTATAAAATAAAGATATTTTATTCTTATTCGTTTAAATATTACGGTAAAATAAAGTAACTCACTTAAACATAAACCCTGAAAACAAAAGACTCCTTTTTTGAACAGTCGTGTAAGACCTCAGTCAGGAATCAGGTAATAATTTATTCAGCACCCGCCATTGTCGCTTAGTAAACGTGAAAACGTGAGTTATGTCGTTCTACTAACGCGGTCGGGGTTGGTTTACTTGAGTCGTATGTCACGCTTACGTTATGCCTTTTTAAGAATCTATCTTACCCTACCTAATATCATGACGCACAGGTTATAAGGGCCTCCGGCCAGGTGGGATGACGATCTGCGAAAGACTGCAGGCAGATGCTGGATGCGTCAAGCTGAAGACAGGGCGCTATGGCGCTCATTAGGGGAGGCTTGTCCAGCAGTGGACTGATATAGGCTGATGATGATGATGTTATATTATTAGGTAGGATATTATGACAAAATCTAACTTCAAGCTAAGCAGACCTTGCGTTATGGGCAAGTATGAGATAACTGATATCTACATATATATATATTTTTACTGTAGGTACATAGAAACCAGAGCACCCTGCAAATTGTACACACATTTGTTTTGAGGCGGGAATCGAACCCAAAATATCCTACGTCGCAGGCTGACCTTCGCCAGCCGCGCCGCTGGGGTCGTCCAATAGTTTTAAAATTATCTTACACTACAGTCTTCAAGGTTTTCCTACCTTATTACGTTACCGTTTGTACCTTTACACCACGGTACCCTAAAGCCCTTATTCCACAAAACCTTCTATTTGCCTAACCGTAGACTGCACACGTTATTCTTAAAGAGATAATCCAAAGATAAAGTAGCCTTATTTATCTACAGGGATCTAAGGGAACGTGTGAATGAGCAACTTGTTGGCAACTTTTGTTTTATAATCATAAAATAAAAGTCGCCAACAAGTTGCCAGTTACGGAACTGAGAGCGTATGATATAAGAATATAATTTGATTGTTGAGAAAAATCTAGAAACCGCCTTGAGTTTCTTAGTTTTACACTGTTTTAAGTTTTGCGAGATAAATACTTATCCCTCGGGAGTATAACTTTTATGGGACTACCTCGGAATCATTTTCTTAACTACTCAATACCGAACTTTTTTTTGACGTGGGTTAAAATAGAAAATTAGAATACCTATTTAGATTATACAAAGTTAGGTGGCCCAAATTAGTTTTATCAGATGCGAATAAGTAAACAGGCATTGAATTGGCATCATTATAAAAATCGAATAGGAAATGATGTATATACCAATGGAATTAAAGTACTACTTTAAATTATTATTCAATGTTTACCAACACGTAAGTGAAACTGCAACGTAAGATTAGTCCCCACATAAAATCAAGAAGTCAGAATTCCATTGCTCGTACAAAGGCAACTTTAGTCGCTCATTTGCACCACCCCTAATCCGCGTAGAAGGTTACACTCCTCAAATGTACCCCACATTTCACACCCCAGCACAGAATGTACCTACCTCGCGACGTTTTGTCACCCACACAACATGGCGAATATTGTAATCCGACATCCTGCTGTGGATAAAAAAAACCAATTTGAAAATCGCACAAGCATGAAGATGTTTAATATAAAATGTACATTATTTATTTATTTATTACGATACATCTGATTACGTCTTTCCATAAAAATCGTCAAGACACACGACAGCTATATTGTATAATTTTTAACCGACTTCAAAAAAAGGAGGAGGTTCTCAATTTGTCTGTATTTTTCATGTTTGTTACCTTTGAACTTTTGACTGAGTAGTCCGATTTTCATGATTATTTTTTATATGAAAGCTGGTGCTTCCCGTGTGGTCCCATTTTAATTTGGTCTAGGTCTGAGAATGGGATCCATATAATTTAAGTCGGTTCATATTTTTTTTTTAAGCAAAATCAATCAAATCATATAATACATGTATGAAATATGAAGGAAAGTAATGTACATTAATCTTTTTCAATAAAGTCAGTAAGTCATGTGCATGAAATAATATTTTCACTATAGCTGTCTTCTGAGAAGTCCTAATCAAAGTCAAAAGTCAAATCGTTTATTTCTTTAGACTTACAAAATAAGTACTTAGACAAGTCAAATTTTTACTATATAAACAGCTTGATAAATAGTTATTACTATCAACAAGAAATAAGGTGCAATTGACTTTAATTCACTTCAATTTTTTGTCCACTAGCGGAAGAAGTGAAAAAGAAACCACTAGCAAGTCCATCGCTTATCAACTAATACAATCTTAGGATAACTAAGTCTAACTGGTCTTACATACTATTGTCTGTATGGAACTGGGCGACATCCGGCCAAGCATTAATATCATTTACGTAGTCATCTACGGAGTAATAGGCTTTCTTGATAAGATTTCGTTTTATGTACAGTTTAAATTTACGAATAGGGAGCTCAGTTGCTTCAGATGGAAGCTTATTATAGAATCTTACGCAATTGCCCACAAATGATTTCCCTACCTTTCGTAATCTATATGATGGGATGTGTAATTTGTTCTTGTTTCTTGTATTTTTATTGTGAACATCACACCTTTTCATAAAGTTATCTCTGTTTTTGTGTGTATACATTAGATTTTCATAGATGTATTGCGATATTACTGTTAAAATATTTATTTCTTTAAATAATTCCCTCAACGAGTCACGTGGATTTAATTTATAAATAGCGCGTACCGCCCTTTTCTGAAGAACAAAGATAGTCTGGATGTCAGCTGCCTGTCCCCAAAGCAAAATACCATAAGACATAACACTATGGAAGTAACTGAAGTAAACTAACCTAGCTGTATCTTCATCGGTAATGTATCTAATTGTTCGAACCGCATACGCTGCTGAACTAAGTCTGTTTGCGAGAGCATCAATTTGCGGTCTCCATTGAAGAGAGGAATCAATATGTAACCCTAGGAAAACAGTTGAGTCTACAAGGTGAACAATCTCATCCTTTAGCATTATCTTAGTTGGGAGCTCTCTTACATTTGGTAACATGAATTTTATGCATTTGGTTTTTGAAGCATTGAGTAAGAGGTTATTGGCGGTGAACCAATCTAGTATTTGTGAAAGAGAATTATTTACATCGTCATAATTATGTTTATTTCTGTCAACTTTAAAAATCAATGAAGTATCATCAGCAAATAAGACTATATCACAGAGATCTTTTGCTAGAAATGGGAGATCATTTACATATACTAAAAATAGAAAAGGACCCAATATTGATCCTTGCGGGACTCCTAAATCGATTTTTGATCCCCTAGATCTTTCTTTACCAATATCTACTTTTTGGACTCTATCCGATAAATATGATTGCATAAGGTCCAGTGCCTTGTTTTGAATTCCATAATGTCTTAGTTTGTTTATTAATGTACCATGATCAACGCAATCAAAAGCTTTAGAAAGGTCACAAAATACACCAATAGCGTTTTTCGCTTTATCCCATGCATCCAATATGTGCTTTAATAGAACTGTACCAGCATCAGTTGTCGATCTACCCTTGGTGAAGCCAAATTGATTTTTATGTAACAACCTATTGAGGTTGAAGTGAGAGGACAACTGTGTGAGAATAATTTTTTCAAAAACTTTACTCATTGCAGGAAGTATTGAAATTGGCCTGTAATTGGCCGGATCAGTGTGGCTACCTGATTTATAAAGAGGAACCAGTTTACTATATTTCATGAGATCAGGGAAAACTCCTGCATCAACACAACTATTGAAAATGTAAGCCAAGTATGGAGCAACTTCCTTAATAATAGAACTCAGTACTTTGGTTGAAATACCCCAAAGATCCTCAGTATTTTTGATGTTAATAGACTTAAATGTTTTCACAATATAATTAGCGTTTACATGACTAAATATAAAAACCTCGGTACATTTATCTACAGTACGGTACATAATCATGACAAGTGTTCACCAACATGGCGCTTATCAGGAGGCCTGCGTCCAGCAGTGGACCAATACAGGCTGTTGAGGTTGAGGTTGAGTTAAGCACTATTTTTAACCGACTTCAAAAAAGGAGGAGGTTATCAATTCGACTGTTTTTTTATGTTTGTTACCTCATAACTTTTGACTGGGTGGTCCGGTTCTCATGATTATTTTTTTGTATGAAAGCTGGCGATTTTATTTTGGTTCAGTTCTGACTATAGGATCTATGAAAAAAACTATAATAACTGAAGTCGGTTTATAGTTCTTCAAAACAAAATTAATTATTAAAATCCATGCAGTAAAAGAAAACGTTAAATCTCCTTTGCTCAAAAAATTAACCTGAGTTTTACCCTTCCAGGGTTGAAATTAGTGTAAATTAGTATTTAATTTTTTACTCCTTTCATAAAGCGCATGCATGCATGCATAGGTGTCACCGCGCGCGTTGGATCATATCTCGTATAGCTCAGCTCTTTATCTAGTCTTTGTAGACTAGGAGCAGACGTGAAGAAAAATATATTATCTTGTTCCTTTTCGATTAAAATATGACTTTATCTTGAAATTCGGTTTGATTCTCTGATGCAGCAGCATGCTTTAAAGCCACAGGTTTGTTAACCTCTGGCAGTAACAATTTAACCTCTCAGTCTAAGATAGTAATAACCTCTCAAGTTCAAGTTCAAGTTCAACAACCTATATTGGTCCACTGCTGGACACAGGTCTCCCCCTGATAAGTGCCTTATTTGCTTCAATCACATCGGGGGGTTAGTGCCCACGCCGGGCATGCGGGTTGGGCATCGCAATTTAGTGGTAGAATTTTTTGAAAACGGCATTGCTGCCCGTCCCCGATGGATATCCCTTAGTCGCCTCTTACGATAACCACAGAAACAGTTGGGGTGTTGCAACTTCTTAGCCAACACCACGCAGCTAATAAAAATCAATCAATCAAGATTTGCGATGACTACAAAACAGGATGCATTGATAGAAGTTGAGGTCCCTAATGAATGTATATTATGTAATTTTAAATCAGAAGATAATATTAATAAAAGGAATCCTGTGGTGCAAATAGTTCTTCAATACAATATAATTAAATGCATGTCAATAAAAGTAAACAACACTACAAACAAAATAAAATAAAAGACTACTCAGTAACACGAACAAACACAGTTAACAATTATTGGAAAGCTAAACTAACACAAGTAGGTAGGTACCTACCTAAGTACGTATTGGGTTGGTACTAAGTAGCCCCCTCAGCAGGCAAACGAGCGCGTGTGTGTAGGTTTAACAGATCCTGACTCAGCTTGTTGCTCTACACAAAAACCTAGACAAGGTAAAAGTACAAGATGATGTGTCTACCTTCCCCCCAGCTCCAGTACTACCAAGTTAATCTCTCAGCCTGATAAGTGTTCGTCTCTAAAACGACGCAAATCCTTAAAAATTACGTCGCCGGCGGTTCTGTCGTATCATGAGGGAAATGAATTTTTGCGGTTTTAGGGACCCGTTTTGCATATTTGCGGTTAAAGGCTGGTTTAAGAATTTGGGGCACAAGGGGTACATAAATGATCAAAGGTGTTTTTGTTAAGGTGAGCATGGACTAGATAAAAGTGTTATAATAATATAATCTAACATATCAACATAAACCAGGTTTTAAAAACCAACGAGTGTTTAGGTGTAACATTATATCTCCCTACCACAAACTCTTGCTAATTTGGGGCAAAATGATCATCTAGCCCAGAAATTAGCAGAGTGCACTGTGAGCACTGTGTGGTTTGTGCTGTCTAACATTACATATTACTTTTATTTTCATACTAGCTGCGCCCCGCGGCTTCGCACGCGTTGTTCCTATGGAAACATTAAAATGAAATTTTCATCCCACGGGAACAGATTTATGGGATAAAAATTAGCCTATGTTTTATTCCAGGATTAGAATTACTTGTATGCAAAATTTCAGCCCGATCCGTCCAGTAGTTTTGGCGTGAAGAGGTAACAAACATCCATCCATACATCCAGACATCCATACAAACTTTCGCAAATATAATATTAGTGTGATTCACATACAGAACACCTCCCCGCGTACTCTACTCACACTTGGCCACTTTTTGTCAGAGGTTTCGCATGAGGGTCGTTTTAATAAACGGTCATTAGTTGCGACGCCTCCCTTGATTTATTGAGGAAATAAGATTATGCTAGTCTTCTGGAAAGTTGGGCAAAGTTGGGGCAGTTTAAAAGTATTTTTGATTTTTTAAGGGGCAATGAGTTTGCTGTTACCAGATTTGGTAGATAAAAGTATATTCACCGAAACCGTTTATAAATAAGTTTCCTTTGCGTACTCGATAAAACCTGGTGAGTAGGTATCTGGCGCAGCGCATCCTGCAGAGTAATTCTAATATTCTAATAATATAGACTGTTGAGGTTTTGGATTGCAAAGTATCCTAATTCACTCAAATAACTACCTCACCTTAACAGCCTGTATTGGTCCACTGCTGGACACAGGCCTTCCCTGATAAGAGCTTTATTAGCTGTTATCTCATGGGATAATGCCCATAATCCACACGCTGGGAATGCTAGTTGGGGATCGCAGTTTGGTTTTACAATTGTTTTGCAGGAGGCGCTGCTGCCCGCCCCCTGTAGTTATCCCTTAGTCGCCTCTTACAATACCCGCGGGAAGAGTGGAGGTGGTGCAAATTCTATGCCGGCACCACACAACAACTACGTATAGTTAAACCCACAACATCCTCAGGTGCCTTAAATCCAGCGTTTTCAGCATTTCACCCACACTCACGTTAGTAAAGGTAATTTCGAGCGGCCGTAAAAATTTCCTTCGCGGTCACGGAATAATACGGTTTAGTGTCGTCATAAAACGACGGACCTATTTTTAGTAATAGCTCCGAGCAATAAAATTACGGTTTAAAAATATAATATTGTAGTTAAAGTGATTTTTATTAAAATTAATTTTCATCTATAATTAATTGATTGATACAATTTTTTATATATTTACAGCGTTTTAATTGTAAGTTTCCATATCGAATATTTATATTAGTACCTAACTTAAGTTCTGCAAGATGCTCCAAGTACTATTTTCCCTGTGTCCTTAGCCAGTTCTATCTCTGCTTAAAATTTAAACATAATCCATTCAGCAGATATATTTTGAAAAGCTAACAAACCGAGCTCCTTCCATGTACGAGTTTTGAAAAAGTTTTCCTATCGTAAAAAATGGATAGGCATTTACAAAATCGCATAGAGTGGAAGAAAACCGTTTTCCTTTTGTAAAATAGACTAGATTTATTTATATATTTATATTTATTAAGTAAACCACAGCGTTGCAATTGTCATGTAAATACTTAAAATATATATAACACCAAGGCCAAAAAGGATTACACAGATATTATTCAAACAAGTGGAACTAATTTGGACAACTTAAATTATCTTCAATTATAAGTACAAAGTAATAACATAAGGCAGGCAGGTCGCACCGAGTGGAAAGATTCGATGGTAATTTGCATGGAATTTCATACTATTTTTCTATTGTTAGGTATAAAAGATCATTAAATCCTTGAAGAAGGTTGATTAAAATTAAAATAAGTATACTTACTTACAATGATTAGGTACGTATTGTGGTAGAGCCAAGCATTATTTTAGACTCGCATCATATAGATTGTATATCGTAATGATACAAATAAATAAAACTAGGAGTCTTGCTTATGTTGACTACTAAAATTCCGTGGATGTATGTGAGTGGGAATACTATTTCTTATTAAAAAAATGCTATTGGATGGATGTGATGTGAATAAGCCGATTTTACCCATCAGTGCTAGTTGTGGGACAAAATGGGCCCATTTCGTCCCACCACTGGCATTTTCTTTGTCTTTTCTTAGCATACAAGCCATCTTCTAGCCAAATTATGTGAAATATAAGTTAACACATACAAACATAATTCTGACCGACATATTTTAACAACTTTTATATAACTACATCCTTTAAGATTGTATTTTGATTCTACTTACTCATAGTTGTAGGATACAATATTCGTATACCAGAGTTTCGTCTGTTGTTATAAATAAATGTATTTCTTTCTTTCTTTCTTTATATCTTTCTATGCATTCCTTCAAAATACTCCAAAATAGATAACATTACATCGCATTCACGCAATAAAAGATTTTACGCAAACGCCATCTCCTCCATTTTATACCAAACCATTACATTTATTGCGCACGCCGCCATCTTGTGATGATCCATAAATTCCTTAAAACGCAATATCTCCAAGTGTCACGATCATTCAAATTGAGTGTAAACATGGGCCATGGACACAGAGTTATTGTGAGGCTTTGGATGTTCCACTTTAACCCATACCTATCATGACTTATGGTGCAATTTTAGTAAGCAACGATTTTAGGGAGCTATATTCACTCGATACATATTGTTTTAATTTTTTGAAACTATTAACCGACTTGAATTTTTATCGTTTTTTCATGGATTTTCATGGATCCCATTGACAGAACTGAACCAAATTAAAATGGGACCACACGGAAAGCAACAGCTTTCATATAAAAAATGAACCATGAAAATCGGACCAACCAGTTAAAAATTCTGAGGTAACAAACATAAAAAAAACAGTCGAATTGAGAACCTGCTCCTTTTTTTGAAGTCTGTTAAAAATATGAATAATTAAATTAATAAGTGACTCAATTAAATTAAAAAGAAATTGAAGTAACAGTTTTTGTTTTATTAGTAATATTTATTAGGACATATTTACCTATGAAGCATATCCCTACATAAATATAAATCCTTATTATGTGCTCAATCAAGTAAACAATAAAGCTTAATATCCTGTACAGACATTCGTCAGTGACGTAGGCAGATGGCGTAATATTTTGGAGGGAAATTTAACATAAAACGTTTACGCTCTTTGACATAAACATTCGGATTACGGATGCTGTAATATTTAAGATGCTGTTTGAATTAAATGGCGAATCTTGGATTGGAAACGAGTTTTTATTTTGTGATCTTTTGTGAAGCTTTTACCCAATATAGAACATTTACAGATAGATAGAGAAACATTTTGTTAATCAAAATAACTCTGATACAGGACAGAAAAGGAATACTAGCTGCGCCCCGCGGCTTTGCACGGCTATCCCACGGAAACTGATATATGCATACACATAAAGTAGCGTATGTGTTAATCCAGACCTAGTACTACCTGTATGCATTTTCAGCACGATCCGTTCACTAGTTTTGTGAAAGAGCAACAAACATACTATGTTAGCAGGATAATAATAAAAATGTGGAATGTCTCTAAAGAATAGGATACATAACGAATACATCCGACAGAGAACCAAAGTTATCGACATAGCTCAAAGGATTAGCAAACTGAAGTGGCAGTGGGCCGGCCATATCTCGCGAAGAACCGATAACCGCTGGGGTAAACGAGTTCTTGAGTGGAGACCGCGACTCGGCAAACGTAGTGTAGGACGCCCTCCGGCCAGGTGGGATGACGATCTGCGAAAGACTGCATGCAGATGCTGGATGCGTCAAGCTGAAGACAGGGCGCTATGGCGCTCATTAGGGGAGGCCTATGTCCAGCTGTGGACTATTATAGGCAGATGATGATGATGATGAGAAATAATTTAAAATCGTAAGCAAAATAATGATATACAAAATGTCAATCAACAAAACAATTCAATAGTTAATGTAATAATAGAAGTATGGAAGGAATAGTAGCCCTTCAGATCAGTGGGTATGGGTAGGTAGGTACCAGGTACCACTGACATTCATTACGGATGTAAGCGGATTACTACGAACTACGAACCTTATTTGTGTTGGAAGAACACCAACGTTTCATCCCTTAACGAGGGACATCTTCAGGACGAGTGCGGTTCTAGACGCGCGCGTACCACTGGCATAAAGGGCTAAACGAACGATACATACACAGAAAAAATATGTAGTAGAGAATTTCCATTCTTAGAGAATAAATAAAATAGAACGAACAGTTTCAAATTGCATCGGAAAAAAAACTGATCCGGGTTTTAAGGAGTAGGTAGCTGAGTTTATTCCCGATAAATGAACAATTTCGATATATACTTCGGTTACCAAATATAGAATATTAGTGTGGGTTACTGGTGTCGATTCTGTTGTTTTCGCATATAGATCAAATTAACTGAAATAGACGATAGGCGATAGCTTTTTAAATTGAGAAGTTATCTTATATGTGACATCAAAACTAGCTAAAATAATGATTTAGATATCGTTAGAAATCGATTAAGGAATCAAAATGTATCGTTTGACATTCCTGAATCATAATTTTAGCTTAATATGATTCCCTATTCGGTAAAGAGTTTGGAGTTTATCTACCTACATTATTAAGAGTTTACATTTTGTACACGTTTACTTTTAAAGTAAGTACTCAACATTTAAATGGGAATTTGAAGAATTTCTGAAATTACGAACAAAATAATATGCCATTTTCCCATCATCAGTCAGCTCGAATAACACCATACTCGTTCATACAATTTATAAATTAAATTCAGTCCATACTACCGATGGATGATATTATATTATGATACTGAAAAAGCTTGGCTTAAATAAAAAATATTAGTGTGGTAGAGATATAATGAACGAAATGAAACATGATTATTTTCTTCAGTTCATTACGGATGTTGGAAAAACATGTATTTATTCTATAACACCAACGTTCGCCAACCCGTAGTGCACGTAAAGACGCAGTGCAGGCGCGACGCGATCGCACTGACCCTATTAAAGTCCCACGTTAAGGGATGAAACGTTGGTGTTCTTCCAACACAAATAGAGTTCGTAGTTTTTTTTTTTTTTCATTTATTTTTGATACACATTATTAACTTGTTTGTTTTACAACTGACATAAACCACACTTCGGTTTGTCCGTCAGCCTTAGTCTCTAAAGTTAGGTTGTAGTATGGAGGTACATTTCTACGTAGGTATTTTAACAAGATGGTCAACTCGTTTCTTGAACTTAATAAACACTTTTTTAGTTAACTTAAGCTAATAAAAATCCAATAAACACAAAAAATAAAGAACTTCAATAGAGAATTACAGAATTACATCGAATATTAGCGTTTACAAACTAAGTATCCTAGTGGTTTATTGCTTATACATCGTAAAAAAACCACAGGCGAGGGTAGGTAGGTACCTACCTAATCAGCTGTCCGGCGCAGTTAACCGCGTAGTTAACATCCGTAATAAATTCATCAGATAACATAGCTTTCTTCAGTTGTTTTGAAATATGTAGTTACGACATGGGAAGGAGCCAATCCGCAACCTCCTTAATCACTACTTACTTACTCAGTCTTAGTGCTTAGTCAGAGTTATGTAAATTTTCCCACCAGCTTCGTCTTCGACCGATGAGACTCTGCCGTAAGTTCGTCCAACTTCGTCAAAATCATCAACTTGCTAGGTAAACAAACAAAGAGTGTATTTCAGCTTGTATACGTGCAAGTGAAATCCGTACGTCGGAAACAAATGTGTGAGTTCTGGATAAGCTGCCTGCCAGAGGATTATGGGTGAACCATATCTATGTGTCTACCATGAGTTGTCACTATGAATGTAAAAACTACGAACCTTGTTTGTGAAGGAAGAACACCAAGCGGGTGTTCTTCCTTCACAAACAAGGTTCAACATTCATAATGAATTCGTCAAACTACGAAAGTTTCTATAGTAAAATGAGTTGTCACAGTTAAATCGCCTCACGTTACTACAGTAGTTACGTTAATGGTTATCCACAGCGCATTTTAGTACGTAACTATCCGCTAGAGGCGCTTTAGAAGTTTCCATACATTTTTTTAACTGCAGTCGCTAGCGAGTATAGATTGTCAAAACTCATGGTAGACACACTGTTGACACTAAAACTGCAATTTTTGCCCACAACCGTTACTTGGCAGGCGAAGGTCCACTTGTGACGCAGGACGTTGCGGGTACAACCAAGTCTAGCTAGTAAAGGAGGCATATATCGAAAGTGGGCTATAAACTAATAAATTAACAAGATTTCAAAAAGGGGGCAAAGATTCACTATGTCTTTGGATAGCTAGTTTTATTAGATGACTAGCTGCGCCCCGCGGCTTCGCACGCGTTGTTCCTATGAAAACATTAAAAGGTCATTTTCATCCCACGGGAACGGATTTATGGGATGAAAAGCCTATGTTTTATTCCAGTATTAGAATTACCTGTATGCAAAATTTCAGCCAGATCCGTTTAGTAGTTTTGGCGTGAAGAGGTAACAAACATCCATACATCTATCCAAACTTTCGCCTTTATAATATTAGTGTGATATCATAAAGGGGCAACAGACCGTTTCTTTTCATCTCCGCTTTGGTGGACTTTTTAGACAACAACCTCAACCTCAACAGCCTGTATTAGTCATTTGCTGGATTCAGGCCTCCCCCAGATAAGCGCCTTTATTGGCTTTATTATATCCCTTAGTCGCCTCTTACGACACCTGCGGGAAGAGTTGGTGTGGTGCAAATTCTTTGCCGCCGGCACCACACGTCGAGTAGACAACAAGCGGGCATAATATTATTATGCTTAAAAATAGAATCTACCTCTATAATCTAATAATCAAGTAGGTACTGGTTAATAAGTAGGTAAATGAATGAGTAAATCTAGATTAATTGAAGAGGTTTGCCTGTTCGTTTTCTACTATAAACGTGAAGTTTTTAGTAGTTAGTCACATAAATCCAGAATAACAATTGCATTTTTAACAGCAAGGTTAAATATATGTAAGAGTGATAGTTATAAATATGAGGGTGGTTTCAGTTATTGCTATAACAAAAGCGGTATGTGGTGCTGGCTTAGAATTATGATAGCTAGTTAAAGTAAGAAATATTTATTTTAATCCAGTGCTATAAAGGCAAAAATATTCATGTTTTATTCTGCGGTCGGTCAAACGACTGAATGTTTTTTGAGTTGCGTCATACAAATTTGATATAATACTTCTTTTTATACATCGACCAATGGGCTGTGAATTCTAAATGATTTTATCAATAAAATGACTCTCTGAATATAATATATATCTGACTATCTGTGTTTAAGACACCGAATGAGTTGTTATTTCTGTTAAAAAAAGGTTTTTTCGTGACTATCTCAAATAAAAAATAAATCGGACGCTCGGTACGTCTGGGTGTTTGTATAGGCATGGTTCAACCCGTGTCACACTCCTCACGTTTCAGCTTTAAACATTAACAATGTGGGATGAATTGGGTGAGATTTATCAACTTTTATAAAATTGATATTCTTTCTTTACCATATTATAATAAATAAATAAATAATGCTGGTCAATTCACACAGCATTATCTAGCCCCAAGCTAAGCAGAGCTTGTGTTATGGGTACTAGATAACTGATATACATAATACAATACACTACATAGATAGATATTTTTTATTATACATAGAAAACAACCAGAACGCCCTGAAATATCTGCAAATCGTACACACATTTGTCCCGAGGCGGGAATCGAACCCGCAACCTCCTGCGTAGCAGGCGGACCTTCTCCCACCGCGCCACAGAGGTCGTCATTTATTAATACTCCTAGCGAATGGATCACCAATCTTCAAAATTGTATACCGCCCAGCTTGGGCATTATGGGAACTCAAATGGGGGTCCCATTTGATTCAGGCTCATTCTTTACAATATCTAATGTATACACACAAAAATAGAGATAACTTTATGAAAAGGTGTGATGTTCACAATAAAAATACAAGAAACAAGAACAATTACACATCCCATCATATAGATTACGAAAGGTAGGGAAATCATTTGTGGGCAATTGCGTACGATTCTATAATAAGCTTCCATCTGAAGCAACTGAGCTCCCTATTCGTAAATTTAAACTGTACATAAAACGAAATCTTATCAAGAAAGCCTATTACTCCGTAGATGACTACGTAAATGATGTTAACGCTTGGCCGGATGTCGCCCAGTTCCACACCGACAATAGTATGTAAGACTTAGTTATCCTAAGATTGTATTAGTTGATAAGCGATAAACTTGCTAGTGGTTTCTTTTTCACTTCCTCCGCTAGTGGACAAAAAATTTAAGTGAATTAGAGTCGATTGCACCTTATTTCTTGTTTGATAGTAATAACTACCTATTTATCAAGCTGATTATATAGTAAAAATTGACTTGTCTAAGAACTTATTTTGTAAGTCTAAAGAAATAAACGATTTGACTCTGACTCTGACTCTGACTCTATAGGCACTTGCCCAGCAGTAGAACGAACCAGGCTAGATAAAAAAACCTTTATTGCACAATAAAATCACACTAATATTAGTACTGCGAAAGTTTGGATGTCTATATGTCTGAATGTATAGATAGATGGATCTACGTTACTTCATCTCCTAAACAGATCCAGTAAACCCATTGGCAAAATAATATATAGTCAAACATAAAAGCTTTGACCCTGTAAGGGTTAAATCAGGTCCAAGACAAAGCACTTTATGACTTCATAAGACGAGTTAAGGTTTGTTTCAGCTCGTCAGATCATTTTAGGAAGTAGGCTCTTGTTATAAGGTTGAATTTTGAGTAAACGCCTAAATCTAGACCTAGATTAGTACGTAGAATAGAATGTAGTTTATTCAGTTTCAATCTTTACTTGACTTCCATTCGTACCGCTAAGGATTGGTACTCGCTGTCTGTCTCTATTTAACACCTTCATGGCCCAAGACGCAGGTGCCAGTCTCTATCTGCGTGTAGCTGCGGCGCGCCCCTGCGGGTCGCACCGCAGAGCTGGGCAGTGAATGCGTTAAGCGACTTAAAAAAGGAGGTTCTCAATTAGATTGTATTTTTTTTATGTTTGTTACCTCAGAACTTCTGACTGGATACTTAATTCCAATACTTATATTAACCATGTAATTCGTTACAAATAAATAAATTGTTTAAATTGTTTTTAAATTGTTCTCGTGTGGTCCTATTCCAATTTTGTCCAGTTATGACAATGGTATCCATGAGAAAAACCAAAGTAATTGAATATTTGGTTTATAGTTATCTATATATTTATATAAAAGAAAGTCGTGTTAGTTGCACTATTTATAACTCAAGAACGGCTGAACCAATTTGGCTGAAAATTGGTGGAAAGGTAGCTTAGAACCAGGAGACGGACATAGGATAGTTTTTATTTCGTTCCCGGCTGAACGAATCTTGATGAAATTTGGCAGGGAGGTAAACGGTATCCCGGGGACGGACATAGCTACTTGAATAGAGCGTGCGAAGCCGGGGGAAAGGCTAGTTTATAATAAACCACATTTGGATAGACGACATTTAAAAATTCATAGCATAAATCCAAAAGCGTCAATATTATGTGAATATTTCACAAACTTGACGATTTAGGTAATTTTTTTGTGTCTTTCCAATTATAATACCTACAACTTTTATAGTACGCGGAGATTAAAAAAAACAACACAACCTTACCCAATCTAACTTAAGTTATTCAAAATTCCCCCTAAAAACGCCATTAAATGGGAAAACAAAAAAAAAACCTTATCATTAAAAAAGTCCTTGTCATTTAGCTGAAAAACTAGACTTCAAAAAAACTTAACTTAAAAGAGATTTACGGAGTGACAGAGGCCAGTTTGGAGCGAGATTACGTCGGTCTTTACGAGGCCTTCAAGACAAATGTAGGGTTTTCACCCATTCTTCATACTTCACAATGTGAGAGATAACGCGCTCTTCCTTTAATAAACTAACTGGTTATTTTTTAAGTACATACAGTTTCAAGGGGAAAAACTGGAATAACCCTAAACTGCCTTCTATGCCTAACTAGGTATAGCAATCTATTTATTTATTTATTCAATAAAGGTTCACCAACAGTATACATATAATAGCTGAATATAACTTAATGTAATGGCAGTACTTATTGTTCTTATACATAATATCAATAATAGGTGGACACAACATTCTTTAGAAATTAACATAAAGATAATTCCAATAATACATTTTTGAAATCAATTTAGACTTAAAATAGAAGTTAAAGACGTTTCTTAAAAAGCAGTTTATGACAGACTTAAAACAAATGAAAACTAATTAAAAAATTAAGGACTATGAGATATGTACCTCGGTGATAACAACGAATACATTTTCACCGAGTGCTCCTGGTTAACAATGTTACTCTCTACTCCTGAATCTCTCGATATTATGCCAGTTCTTGCCATTTAAATATTATATTATTGAGAAGATAATACTGCTATTCTGGCGTTGCAAGAATTGAACGCGCCAACTCTCAAAAAGTTATCTAAATATACCCTTGTTATAATTTTATCGTAAAGTTAATATCGATTACGAACAAAAACAAACAATTGACTTCCGAAAAAGAAAAAGCTAAATGGTGTCGATTCGGTTGGTAGGATTAGCTAAAATATGGCTCAAATAAGGATTTTCAAATAGATGGAAGCTATTCGCTGGTTGAAAAATTAGACTGTCATGTTTAAAATTAGGATGACATCTCTAAAATTAAGCTGACCGGCCTAAAACAGCTCAACTTAGTTAAAATAGCTATAACCCAATTCGTGCATAATATTTGTTGTTTGAAAAATTAAACCTAAATAAGATTGATAGATCTAACGACTCAACTTAGTTATAAGTATCTTTAAAACCCTAAGCATTACATTTTAGCTATGCTGGTAAGAAACGTCTACCTATTTTAAGAAGGCGTCTTATTAGGTCATGATTAAAATTTAAACTAGTATTTGTATTCGATTTGAATTTCTAAACGAATTCTCATGCAAATGGATGAACGGTTTGACCCATCAAAAGAAGTATTTTGAAATAACCTTTACGAAAGAAAAACATATTTGGTACATGTATACTCCTGGGTAAATAAGGTAAAAAGAGTAAAATAAGAAAGTAAATATCAGATTTCTATTAGCGAAGGCAGTAGGTACGAGCAGGGAACGTATAAAATGGAATAATCTAGAATCACGTCGGACTCTAATAGCGTTGTGCTGTTAATGTTTTTTATGCCGTAGGGCGCCAGGGCGTGCAGTAGAAATGGGACATAATCGGACGACCGGACATTCGGATAAGTCCGAAAATATACAAAAGTTGCTGATGGCTTCTCCTGTGCTTTTATGGTTGCGTACCCAAAGGGTCTGTCCCTGTTTGTCTGAGTTGAAATTTTCACAGATGATGTTTTGGGTGCATGCCCAAAACATCATCCAGCAGACATCAATGTTAAACAATAACCCCCTTATTCATGATGGTCAGCTAACATAAAACATCTGCTAAGTAGTGTTATTTCTCAGTCTGACTTATGTCAAAAGAAGAAGACAGAGCGAGATTTAGCAGTGTGCTAAGTTAGCAGACTATTATGAATAAGGGGGTCAACAAAACATTTACCCCCTTATTTATGTCTTTAGGTCTACGTTGATTTGTTTTGATTCGTTATCAAAATGAACAGTGAATATGATATATAGTATATAGAGATATATAGTCGCAAACACATCAGAATCGACCGGTAACGTTTTTCTATTGTACTAGTATTTACCTAGGCTTATTTTTATCCGACTACGATCGGAGGAGGGTTCTGAGGTTGGCACTCTATGTTTTCATGTAGCCGATTTTTATGTTCCCACGTACAACTACTCGTTAGATTTCAACAAAGTATCGATTAATTCGTTTTAATACTCCAGTGGATATAGGTACATGACGTCAAACGATAATGGGGGTCTTACGAGATAGCGGGTAAAGTAAGGGTCGGCTTTTATTTTTAACCGACTTCAAAAAAAGGAGTAGGTTATCAATTCGACTGGTTTTTTTTTTATATACATATGTTTGTATCTCAAAACTTTTGACTGGGTGATCCGATTTTCATTATATTTTTTTTATATGGAAGCTGATGCTTTCATTTTTCGTGTGGTCCCATTTTAATTTTGTTCAGTTCTGACAACGGGATCTATGAAAATTTATGAAAAAACTATAAAAATGGAAGTCGGTTTATAGGCTTAAAACAAAATTAATTATATTTTATCTTGTAAAGTCGTTAAGTTATATACTTAGTCAATATACAATTAGTGGGTATAAAAACTATTGTAAAGCTACTAGCAACTCTATGTAAAATACTCGTGCCCGTAAAAATATAAAGGTCGTTGACTGGGCATTACGGTAGCGGCGTTAAAAGCGTTCTACGCCGTTATTCAAAAAGGTTTACGATTTTGCATGTGTTATAAAACGTTTATCAGAAATGGGTAAGAATGGTATTGAAAATATGCATGAGTCAAACACTGTTTTCATTTAATAATATTAAAAGTGAGCAATTTCCTTAACGTATCGGAATCATTTAACTTTTTAAGTTCCCTGTAAAAATACATTTAAAACCGTTTTATTTACGTAAAAACTTAATCAATAGTGTGTGTATCATATAAAACTCAAACAGATCCAAGAACTAGCAGTTTTGTCAGGTAATGTATGTATGTAACCTTTTCGCAATGAAACAACTTAACGGATCTTAATCAGACTTGGTAAGGAGTTTAGGATTGTATCTTGAACCTTCTTTAGGAAACATGTCATTTTCAAGATAAAATCTAACCTAGGTCCTGACCTAGACTAGTCTTTTTATAGCAAATAAAAGCAATTATGGCATAAAAAAACATTTCTTACTATTTTTTCTGTAACTTTACATATCACTGCGTATTAAAAAACCCCGTACCTATTATTCAAAGCTTTATTCGAAATAAGGTTTTGTTATATCTATTTGCAATATTTATCCGACATCCGTTAGGGAAGGCTATTGAATACATAAACGTCGATTTTGATACTGACTGTCCGATTTGTTTCCTTACAAAACGTTTCGGTTGACTTTCGACCGATTCGTGTACCGGTTTGATATTATTGGTGTGTGTAAAGACAGAACTACACTTTATGCTTTGCATACTTTTTGTTTTCCTGTATGAAAGAATGCAATTTATCATAGACTCAGCTTCATTTTATGAAAGCGTGAGTGATGTGAATCTATCGCCTCAATAAATATCGGGACGAACGAGAGCTCCGGTATTTATCGAGCTGACAGATTACGAGTGAATAAAAAGTATTATGTATAATTTTTTTTATAAAATATAAGAAAATAAATGCATGAACGCAGATAGCGGTGTCGTATGTCGTTCGCGACGCATCAAAGAATATTAAAGTAAACCTTTACATTTTTCATTAGCTTCTTTCAATTTTCACTTTAAACAATGAAGATACTCTACTCTAGTCAGAGTAATATTGTGTTTCTTTAACCAAAACCAAAATAATAAATGTATGAAATCTATATGTTTATGATGCACTACATACAACACACTACACCATAATAGTGTGGTTCTAGCTTTAGCCATCGAGTTATCGCACGTTATGTCCGTGAGTTACACGTGAGTAGAGATCTAAATTTCATTAGAAATGCTCGTAATTAGAATAAATAAAGAAATAATTTTAATAAAATATTATATCTTGAGGTCGAGAGTGCGTTTGACAATACAGATTGAGAACATTGGAATATGTGCAAGTTAACCCAAAAAAAGTATAAAATAAAAATGATGATAAAACATAACATGGATTATATATAATTGAAATTAATTGATTAACGACTCTCAGACCATTCGTCTGAGAACCCCCGTGAGTTTGTGAAACTGTGTCTAGTCTGGTGTGTAGTGCACCGTGAGTGTGTGTCTGTGTGTGCGTGTGTGATGCATGTGTGTACCAGGCCTCATGCGGCACCAGAGGTGGGCAACAGGGGCGGGTGAGTGAGTCGTGTGTGCATGTTCAATGAGTGTGTTAAATGAGGTCTTCTGTTTCGGAATAAGTAAGTTCCAGAAACTTGTTTTTTTACTTAAGATTTACACGAGCTTAAGGATGTATCTTTTAAGTAGCAAAGCTTACATAATTTATTATTAGTGCAGGGCAAGAAAAAGGCTGGATTAAATTGTTCTCACTGAAAAAATCAGTAATTATTAATGATTCAGGTTGGGTTATTACTAAATTCTTCTTAACAAATTAAACTGTATTACCCATCGTATTACCACACTAAAATACCAACCGTACTTGGGGGATATACCGATAACACTCGTTTGGAACTAGCTCCTAAAAATCAGCTCGTCTGTACAGACCAAAGCTACATCGGCGCGGCGCGGCGGCGCATGAAATCGCCCGCGGCCGCCGCCGTTTTGTTTTCTCGTATCACCGCGTCTGTTCATCGTTTCATTGTTTTGTTTGTAGCTTGTTGTCTTCAATAGATGTCCTATTAATTCGATCGAATACACATCACAAATATATTTCTCCACATTACTTATTACTATAACTTAGGAGCCTGTGTCTTGTCTCTGTTTTTCGCCCTTCTCTGTTTTTGCGCCTCGGTATATTACTGCCTCTGTATTTTAATTGCCTTATTTTTTTATAAATTAATGTTTGTCTTTTGAATAATGTTCTCTGCGGTGTTTCAATTATTTAAATTCTAATCAAAACAGCTTAGATGAGTTGAGTTACCTGCGATAGTGTACTTAGATCCACTGGTTTCAGATATGTTGTCATTTACTCCGTTATAAAAACAGTAATTTTGTACAAGCTTTATGTTAGTTAGCTTTTCTGCCCGTCACTAGTATTGATATGGATCATTTGAGCTACGTGTAGATTGTTTGCAAGAGTCGGCAGTAAGTTCAATTTGTTTCAATTGTAAATACTAGTTCTTATTTATTTATATTTTTTGATTGTAATTTCCTGTGTCAAAAAAGGCTATGTAGATAAGTAAAAAAAACTCAATTTACTTAAATGTAGCTTCAGATTAAATGACTTCACCCTCATCATCAGCACATAGTCATCAAAAACTTGTATGACTATGTAACTATCACTTGACTTAGTCAAATGCTGATCTCCCTTTAATTCTTACATCTGTCACGAGCTTTTCAATTCCAAATATGCCTTCTATATTTTTTCTTCACTGCCGTTATGTAGGGTAAGTAATTTTGCAACATTTTATATAATACCCATGAGATTTATAAAGCTTTGCTGCCTTTGAAGTATCGCCCACATAATACCCCTCGATGACATATCACACACACAATAGCCCACTATAGTTCGCCATTACTCCGTACATTACAATAGATGCATTAGCGCAACTTTTCCGTCCTGTTTACGCTGCAAAATTGTTTAGAATTTTCTAGAAGGGATATTTTATGCTTTTGTTTGAATGAATGAATGAACACTCTATTGTTCTAATAATAATTAATAAACATGAAAGTCTTATGTCTAGATAATAGATAAATATGTATAATACAAAAGGTCCTTATCGCTGAGAGCGTCCCAGGCCACCTTGGTATGGAAAGAAAAGATATAAAAAGAAAAAAGGGCAGTAAATTAAAAACAGAACTTATATAATACATAAGTACTTAAAGAATATTTATTTAGTTTGTAAATATAATTATGGCTTAAATTAATTATGGTAGTAGTATCAACAATCTGTATCCATAGTTTTATAGTTAAATACCAATTTTAATTGATAAGCAAGTTAACAAACGATAATTTAAAATATTTATTTAGTTTGTAAACATAAGTAAGGCGAACTTTTGTGGATAAGCACATCACAAAAACACATAATTCATCGAATCCAAATGACAAAGGCAAGTTTGTGAGCTCACAAAATTCGCTTAGCAACAAACACGGCGGTCTCACTATCGAAAGGGCCTATCTAACGATTGGTACACATTTCGGGCGTTTTACTGGAGCATGCGAGAGTCAATTGTTTGCGGGACGAAGAGGGCTTAACTCCAAAATAGAGCATTATTTCCTTTAGACCAGACAAGACAGGGGTGGATAGGCATCTTCTAGATCTTCGTGTTACATCGTCGGCCACATCGTCACTTCCTATCAGGTCAAATAATTTGACCTGATGGGAAGTGACGATGTCTTTTTATCGTCGATAGACCTTTGATTGACCACAATTATTGTGGTATAAAAACAATATGAGATGAGAAATAATTAAAATTTGTTTAAAACAAACTATAAACCGACTTCAATATTTATTGTTTTTTCATGGATCCTATTGTCAGAACTGAACCCAATTAACCACAAGGATAGCACCAGCTTTCATATAAAAAAAAGAATCATGAAAATCGGACCACCCAGACAAAAGTTCTGAGGTAACAAACATGAAAAAAATACAGTCGACTTGAAAACCTTTTTTCCTCTCCTTTTTTGTGTCGGTTAAAAATAACAAAGAACTTACAGGACTCTAGGAGAAATCACATAATTTCAAATTACAGAAGTGAAACCAGAAAATATGGGAATCCCCACATCTTCGCTTTCCATCAGATGAGATTACGGTCAAACGAAGGTCTATTGTATATGTAATTTATATGGCTCGTCTTGGTTCCTGGTGTCACCAAAACCGGGTCAGTCTGAAAACCAGCGCTGTTTTGCACCCTGGTGCAAAACAGCATAAAGCTGAGACTGATCCGTTTTGGCTCACCTTGGCAGCACTGACACTCCAAGTTAGTAAGTAGGTAGATTAGGCATAAGTTTATATTGTATTCTATTACTTTTATTATCATCTAACCTAAGTCTAGTACTAGTTGTTTTTCTTTCTTTGTTTCTTTTATTTTTATACCTACATATTTTTAAACTGTGTTCTGTGCTGTCCTTGTGTGCTGAATAAAAAATTTTCTATTCTATTCTATTCTATTGTCCATAAAAAAACGGTTAAAATACTACGGTCTTTACCCATCATTGTAGCTTATTATAATAACTATCCTCTAAGTAAACTTTAGTTAGAATCTTCAACATTCAAAGCAGTAGCATAACTTCCCACGTAGCGAAACAATTTGAGTAAATATTAGCAGGAGCAAGACAGAGATACATCCGTCTCAAACCGCAACCATTAGTAACGTAGACAGAATAGTTTGTAACCTGCCGACGTCTTACCTATGTACTTTACTGGGTAGGACTTAGGATGTAAGGACGGGGGCTTCATTCGACTAATACTAACAAATGTTAGGGTTTGTTCAATATTAGTCGAAATTGTTGATGTCTACGATGAAATAGAATTTGTGTAAGCCTTGTTTATTGAAATAAGTATTTAAGCGGGATATTTCCATGAGTTACAACGGCTGAACTGAGTCACAGCGCAGCCCAGCCTGGGTGATTAGCGAAGCGGTCCGAGCCGAACCGACGTTTGTTTACGTAGGAAAGTTTCAACCCGAGTCCGGTGCCTATAAAATGCCAAGGCAAAACGGAACGGGTATCCATTCTGTTCTATTATTTAGCAAAGTAAGATTGTGTTCTCTTGGAAAGATTTGTGAAACGAAGAATAAATTGCTGTTGTATCTAGAAGTATTTCTTATTTCCATCCTGTTGCTGTAGGCGAAGTCTTACACAAACAACTAGAAAACAAATTTCATATTTATTTATTTATCAAGATGTATGTATAGAATGATTGAGTATGGCTCCACACTGGGCTAAAGTTAAGCTAGGCTAGTTAGAAGATTCGTTTTGTTCGAAGGTTTGTCGAGGCTGTTCCATTTATTAATGATACAAATAAAAAAAACTAAAAACAAATATAATATTACAAAAATAATAATAAGTAAGACAGTGGTATGCAATCAGTCTGTTTAATGTGTGAGTGTGTGTTGGTAAAGATAACGTTTGGTGTCACGACCCAAAGCCAATTACAGAAAGCGATCGATCTGAAATTTTGCACAGAAGTAATTCTGGACCTGGAACAGAAATAGGTATCAGTTACCTTATTTTTATACCAGCAAACACACGTGAAGCCACTGGCTGAGGTTAATACTATCAGCACGTAGGAACCTACTTAGAATTAATACAATTTATTTCTTCTGCAAAAATATGAATGAATTATGTGGTAGTACTCGTAGTGTACTAACGCTGTCCTTATTTCTTTTTCCGCTGTGTGAGAATGGGTTTCTGAATCTCTGGACGTATCATTATTATGAAAAAAATTACTTCTATTCGGTAATTCAAACTTTCTATACATCTAAGCATCTTAATATTTCAATCAAAGAAAATTGATAAAAATGACAAAATTTCTCATCAAAGATCTTTCGATTCGTACTGCGGCAGCTTTCCACAACCGTCTAGCACCCCTTCTCCTGATCCTCAATCCATCCCTGCCCTGAAGCATTGCCGATGGGTATATATTCTAGAGGTGTTCCTTATATTACATTCTGTTTGGTGTAGGCACTATACCCACCTACTTTAAATCTAGTGTAGGTAACAGGTACCTATCGTTTTGATATTCAATTTGAAAAAGTTAATATTAGGTCCTTACATATGAAATTGGCGTTTTGTATGGGAGGAACAAAAAGTCGAATATTTTTTAATATAATATATTTAATTAATCAAAGTATGAACCATTATTTTCTATGCACTTTTGCCATCTTATAGGTAGTTCATTTATCCCTTTACTAAAAAAACCAGTCGGACGGGAATCAATAAAATCTTTGAAGGCGATTTGGACTGCCCCATCGGAGTTGAATTTTTTCCCTTGCAAGAAGTTATCCAAATTTCGAAAAAAATGGTAATCTGTTGGAGCAAGGTCCGGGGAGTACGGAGGATGTCTTAGACTTTCCAATTGAAGCTCTTCTAATTTAGTAGCCGTCTGTTGCGCAGTGTGTGGTCTAGCGTTGTCGTGAAGCAGCAGTGGCGTGGAGCGATTGACCAGCCTAGGTTGTTTAGCCGCTAGCTTTTCCATCATGGTTTGCAATTGCTGACAATAGACATCAGCCGTAATAGTCTGGCCAGATTTGAGAAAACTGTAATGAACAATACCGGCACTAGTCCACCAAACGCTTACAAGTAACTTTTTTGGGGTTAATTTTCGCTTGGGGCAGGATTTGGCTGGCTGGCCAGGATCCAACCATTGCGCTGAGCGCTTCCGATTATCGTAGAGAACCCATTTTTCATCACAGGTAATGATTCGGTTTAAAATACCTTCATTATTGTGCCGGTTTAGTAATGTAACGCAGCAGTCGACGCGCGTTTGCCGGTTTGCTTCAGTCAATTCGTGAGGTACCCACCTTTCAAGCTTTTTAATCTTCTTAATTTGCTTCAAGTGAATTAAAACAGTTTTATCACTAACATCGCAGCCTGCAGCTAACTCGGACGTGGTTTGCGATGGATCCGCTTCCACAATAGCCTTCAACTCTTCATTATCAACTTGAGTCTCAGGCCGTCCACGGGGCTTGTTCTGCAGGTCGAAATTTCCAGAACGAAAACGTTGGAACCAAAAACGAACTGTGTTTTCTTTTGCAACACGACCGCCATACACATCATTCACCCTTCGAGTTGTTTCCGCAGCACTAGTGCCACGGCGGAACTCGTACTTGTAAATAATGCGATATTTTAAGTTTTCCATTTTGTAAAATGAGTGACGCAAACAGAAAAAAACAGAAGAAAAAAAACAAATGAATGACGATCATCGAAGCACAAATACATGAGTCTTTGGCTGTACAAATTTGAATTTGGAATTCCTTACCAAAGAGGAGAAATTTGTGATTAAAGTGGCCAGTACGAAAAACGCCAATTTCATATGTAAGGACCAATATTAAATATGGTTTTGCAGCTACGAGTACCTGTACATTGGCCATAGTTTTATATTGATACCTACCGAAAAATATTCATTTCAAGGTATTTATTCATTTTTTGAGTAAACAAACAATACACAACATATTTTTTTTTTAACTTAAGAAGGCTACGAACCCCTCCCAAATCTCAGCGCCGGCCCGAGTGAATTTGTTGTTGTTTCACGTAGAATCGCATCGTGTTGGCCATTCCGCGGCATTCGCCTTATTTTGGAATTGTGCTCCCTGTGTCGCATTGCCCCCCGCGTTTGAGCGAGCGGTTGCAGAAATTTGAAGGAATTTCTCATTTTTTTATATTTTTTCGTACTTTGCGATTCATTTTGAATAAACGACTGATTTCAGAAATATTTTTGTTTATTTCTAATGGTGAATATATTTAGGATGTTTGCAGCGTGACAGATTTTCGAATAAAGGTGTCTAACATGCATAAAAAATAGCTTGAAAATGACTCGATATGGTGGTCAAAATATGGTAAATTAGTTTCACTCTCATTTAATTATCATAATGTTTTTTAAAAAACGAAAACACTACAAACATAGCTATTTGTCATCCGATTATGTATGGAAAATTTCAATACGATCGGAAACGTAGTTTCCAAATGAAGCGGGAAGTACGTTTGTATGGGAGCTAAGGTATCCGTTCTGTCCTTAAGCATACTAAAGGCAGAAAAAGATAGTAAAAAGTATTTGTTTGCTACAGTATGAAATAAGCTCAATTGTTACAACTCTAAATACTGGATCAAATTGGTTTTAAATATTTTATTGTATTCTTTTCTAATAATCTTTTTATCTATTTTAAGATTTTCCTTTTATGTTTTTGGAAATGTTATTTTTGTTTTTTTTATTAATAAAATTGATTTCCATAGCTCATGTTTAAATTATAAAGATACCTTAATAAAATGAATTTATTCTGCTTGAACAAAGCTAAGTCTTGGACCATGTTTTCTTTCTACACAATAAGAGAAAAACAAAATGTTGTTTACGGAAACGTAGATGGCTCTGGCCGCGTTTCGACAAAGAAATTCCTTGCAGAGAAAACTGGAATTCACAAAACTAAGATTTCGTTCTACCTCCTGAATTGAGATGGAATTTTTTTAAATTGTTAAATAACAGTACCTAGAAAATGACTACCAAATAATAGACAAAAATTAGAACTAAGATTTTCAATTGAGTTAACTGCAGACTGATGCAAACAATCAACAGAAGATTCAAGACCTTTTTTTGACAATTCACACTCAGGCAATTCTTTACCCAGCGCGCTACAAAAGTCGTCATTTCTAAAACATCAAATAATATACCAAAATTTTGGTGAAGCGCTGATTCGCACCACAGAGGTTCTCACCAAAAATTCATTTTTGCCGTTTCATATCGAATAATGTCAGCGTTTCAACCCACATATCTACATAAAAATAATATGTTGTCTGCGTTTCTATCCAGAATTCGTTTCCGTTTCTCACCACAAGAGATTATGTACAGCCAGATAACAACATTAGTAAACTACTGATTATTTTAAAACTTTGATTTGGTTTATTATTTGATTTCTCGGCTTCGATGAAGCGGGTTCAAGACGCATCGATGTCAAAAAATTTAATTGATAATATTTGATTTCTTATTCTTCCACAAATTTCTTCCTGAAAACAATCATTCGAAACAGATCACGTGACATATCTAAGGGCAAACCAATACATTTTTGGACTTTACTACTATCGCTTTCGACATTGGTTAGTAAATTTGTCTAGGCCCTCAGTCAACAAAAGCGGCCACTTTATAAAACAAAAAACCTCACCTATATAAAGCTAATAGCAACTAAAACATCTTTAGTGAGCTACAAACTTGGTAACTACCTACAACTTCTATATTGAGCGAGTACATCAAACTTCATAGCTTAGGCGGTTATAAGCTGGTTTATTGATTATATTGTTATACGCGTATTTATCGCGTAACACTCCAGACGTTTCAACAAGTTTACACACACCTGGTCTTGCTCCGATTAGTAACTATTCGCACTTTCCTATTTGTTTATTTTGTTGTTTATTCCTTAATTTACTATCATAGTGCACTGCCTGCTACTGGTTGTAGGAACCGGCGGAAGATCAGCGTTGCGTTTATTTGGTCTACCAGTTACGTGTACTGGTAGACCAATTCATGCTGAGCCAGTTCCTAATAAAAATTTGTAGCTAGAACCCACACACCATTTACCCTATTGTCCTAGTTTTGAGTTTTTTGTAATCAAAAATAAACGTATTTCTTTCTTTCTTTCTTCCATAAGTTCAATCAGTTGATATAATGACACCCAAAAAATAACCGTTGAAGTTTCTGGGCAGCTTCTGAGGCAGAACACACTGAATGGCGATCAAGGACGAGAGAAATTTCCTCGTAGTAGCGATCACAATAAGTTTATCGTGGCTGCAGCGACACCAAAGCCACTTGAAACACTCGCGCGCGAAGGGTTCCGTACCAATACCTCTACGCGTTCATGAGTAAAATGGGCAGTAGGTTTAAAATTATTAAAAACTAACGCGTTTTTCCTATAGAAACTTTAAAAAGTGATTTTTATCCCACGAGAAAAGGTTTACGGGATAAAAAGTAGCCTATGTTTTATTCCAGTATTAGTTACCTGTATACAAAATTTCAATCAGATCCATTCAGTAGTTTTGGCGTGAAGAGGTAACAAACATCATTCATCCATCCATCCATCCATACATCCATACAAACTTTTGCGTTTATAATATTAGTGTGATAGTGTGATGTAATGTGATGTGATATTTTTAATCGATGATGTGACTAAAAATTTATGGTTTTCACAATTTTTCCTTTATCTGTGCTGTAAGACGTTGCTTCGTACCAAATTTCAAGATTCTGAGTTCACGGGAAGTGCCCTGTAGGTTTTGATGAGCTTGCGTTTGTCGAAAATTTGCGTAAATTGGCGGCATAAACGGTAGTATCTTTTGATTGCGTTGGCTCAGAAGTTAGATTTTTTCACAGCTTCAAGGGACAGTAAACTTCAATATTTGATGTAAATTCCAGCTAGATACCTTTACGTGTTCCTGAGAAAAAGGGTCTTGAAAGACAGACAGACGGACAGACGGAAAATTGATCCCATAAGGTTCCGTTTTTTCCTTTCAATGAACGGAACCCTAAAAAACCAGAACAGTCGGTGCCAACGTTGGTCTAAATTTCCACTACATCTGGGGTCTCGTCAGATCATTGTAGGTCTATGTTTTAATGCCCTTTCCACGAACCCACTTTTTATGCAAAGTGAAGCTAAGCTACATACGTGCGTAACCTCTCCGTGCGCAGCAGTGAGGCTGTGGCTTTACTTCGATGTTTCATTTTATTTTGATCTATATTTGACACAGGTGAGACCATTAATTGGAAAGTGTGTTATTTTAAATGAGTTGGCTGCTAATTATCTAAGCTGGTATAACTTTGCGGAGAGCTGCATAAAAAGCTTGTTTTTATGAAGGCTTTTAACGAACATCAGAACTTCGATAAATAAACTAAAAGTATATTAATAAAAACTTATATAACTTGTTATGTACCGATGTGCTTTCTCCCATCATCAAAGAAACCCACTGGGAAAATATCGTTAAATATTTTTCTCTTTCAATATCTATTATACCGATTAGTGCTCGCAGAAAACTTGAGCCTTATAAAACTCTTTAAACAATTCCAATATTTCAATCCTAGATTCGATTTTGTAGAATTTGGCACTCGAGTTATCTCGAGCTTAAGTTCGATTGGGATCCAATTTGGGCGGACTTATAATGAAAGTGAACGATATCTACTTTTTACATTCCTAATTTTTAATTTTTAACCGTCTTCAAAAAAAGGAGTAGGTTCTCAATTAGACTGTTTTTTTATGTTTGTTACCTCAAAACTTTTGACTGGGAGTGGTCCGATTTTTTTTATGAAAGCTGGTGCTTCCTTTGTGGTCCCTTATTTTGGTTTAGTTCTGACAATGGGATCCATGTTCATGAAACAACTATAAAAGTTTATAGTTTTTTAAAACAAAAGAAATTATCTGTTATGATCTCTATACGTCTTGCCAGGATAAAAAACATCCGCTAAACCAACAACGGACAGAAATTTTTTACCACCTACGTATACTTTCCCCAATCCTCATGCCCATCGTCAGGATCATGGGTGTAGGCGATCAAATAAAACCACGCTTTTAAACGACAAAACAGAACGAAATTGGTCTGCAGGCAGAAGTTTGGACAGTGTGTGTTTAGAAAATATTTGTCAGAATTTCTCACGGAGCCGCGTCAAGTCGGCAGCCATTCGCGAGTCTCCAAACGTTACAACTACCTACAAGTTGTGAAAAATAGCATTTTTATAAAAGTTCTGCGTGCACCCACAATTCCATTCAATTTATTTAAAAGTTCAAAGTTCAAAACAAACTAACAGATGGCGTAACATGTTCTTAATACACGTATAAAATATAAGAATTAGCAAGGTACACTGGTTATAGAAACAAAATCTTAAATCTAAAATAATTATTACATAAATTAAAGATGTCAACGTGTGTCGTACAATGGGCATTGCTCCCCATGAGTTAGAAGGCCAACATAGCGTTTATCATGGGTAGGTCTGCGTCCATCGTTGTACCAATAAAGGTAATGAAAGCTATCGTAGTTTTACAAATTAATAATGGGTGTTGAAGATATCCGACGTTAAGAGTGTGCCATAAGCAATTTACTTGTACTTCAAAATCATTATTTAGGTAGCTCAGACTCTGTGAAAGCCATCTTCTTATTTAGGGAAATGTTATTTTGATCTTTTATTTTGAATTAAGTGTTTTTAAACACGATTGGTGAAAGCTTTCTCGATAGTTTTTTTTGTAGATGTTTTGCACACGTTTTGCTATTTATCTCAGGAATAGCACACTTTTTTCTTCGGTTTTTGTTTTGGTAAGAAACCTAGAAGTGTTTCTTTAGTTGTGTATTTTAATTTATCAATTGGTCGTTTCATTAACTTGCTATTAATAAAATCATATCTTGTCATCCCGCTCGAAATCCATCTCGTAGTGGCGTTATTGGGTACTCTTAAGAGTACACTGTTTGTCATCAGTGAGCGCAGCCTATATGCATGCTATCTCACCTGTCATTATAGACATACACGCGCGAAAGAATGGTATGGTATGGTATGGTGGAAGTACTCCTATTTCCGCATTTAGACTCTTACTAGGTCCATTATGCGTTATGCTAGCACAGCCAGCCTAACTCCGTCCAGAAGCGCAGAATCTTCCTGGGATCTTCACAGGCCTCGCGGAGTGACCTCGGCAAGTTGAGGATTTCTGTTCGTTGCGCTGTTACTCCCTCGCATTCCAGGACTACGTGGGCAGCTGATTCGTCGTCGCTGAGGCACCCTCTGCAGAGAGGGCTGTCCGTTGCTCCGATGGTGAATAAGTGTTTGTTCAGAGGGCAGTGACCTGTTAGAGTTCCTATCAGGATGCGCAGGTCCGTTCTATTTAGGTTGAGTAGGTGCTTCGTAAGCCTGGGTGAGGTTGATGGAAGCGCCGCTCTGGCTTGTCTGCACTCTAGCAGGCGTGACCATCGTTCGTTATGCATTTTTCTGGTTCTCAGCCGAATCCATGTCTGGAGTAGTGAGAATGGCAGGGGCAGGAAAGGTGCGGGACCTTCTACGGTTGTTTCCGATCCCCTCCGTGCCAGTTCGTCGGCGGCGTCGTTTCCTAGTGATCCGCTATGTCCCTTGATCCATTGAAGAATGATCCGATTTGCAGTGGATATCCTCTCTAGTGCCAAGTGACATTCGTATACGAGCCTGGAGTTACAGCTGTTGTTCTCCAGAGCCTTGAGTGTGGCAGCGCTGTCGGAGAGAATGCGTACCTGTTGGCCGTTTATGTCTCTCGTGTGTATTGCTGTAGCTGCGTGGGTTATTGCTGCGCATTCGCATTGGAATATGGAGCTGTGTTTTCCTAGCGTTATCGATATGTTGATGTTGAGGTCCATTGAGTGGACCCCGGCGCCCGTACCAGTGTCTGTTTTAGATCCATCTGTGTAGATTCTTACTTCGTGGGCGCCTGATTGGTCTTTCGTATCCTCATAGAGTTGTATCTGATAGTGTTTATCTGATATTGGTTTACTGGTCATTCTGTCGCATGGAGCGGCTATGAGAGGCTCGTATGATATAGTCCTGTCTAATATCTGAGCATGTGGGCTGCTTGTGACTCCCCAGAGCCCCAAGTTGTGCAGTCTTAGCGCCGACATTGTCGCCTCTTGTTGTATGTACAGGTCTAATGGTGCTAGGTCTAGAATTATATTGAGGGCTGGACCGGGTGTGGTTCTCATGCAACCTGTAATCGCCGAGCATGCCATTCTTTGGAAGCGTTGTAGTTTGGTTATCACGGTGTTTAGCTCCGTTCTAGTCCACCAGACTATCGCTCCGTAAGTTAGGGTTGGTCTTATGATAGCAGTGTAGATCCACATGGTTATTTTTGGTGAAAGTCCCCATGTCTTTCCTAGCATTCTGCTGCATTGGTAAAAGGTAGCGGTGGCACGCTGTAGTTTGTAGTCAAGGTGTTTATTCCATAGCAATTTGCTGTCTAGTATGACCCCTAGGTACTTGACTTCCGTTTTCAGTTTTATCTCTGTGTTGAATAGTTTTGGTAGTATTAGGTTCCCAGAATGTCGTTTATTTGTGAACAATATTAGTTCTGTTTTTGTTGGGTTGACTGTGAGTTCGTGGTCGTTGCACCATGTTTCAATGATTTTGAAGGCAAGCTTGATCTGGTCACATAGTGTATTCTCAAAACATCCAGTCGCTAGGATAGCGAGGTCATCCGCGTATCCTACTGTAACCAGTCCGCGGCCGTTTAGCTTGCGGATTAGTTCATCTACAACTATGTTCCATAGTAGGGGCGATAAGACGCCGCCTTGGGGGCAGCCCCTGACTACTACACCTCTTGTGGTTTCATTGATGGTGACTTGTATTGCTCTGTTCTTGAGCATGTTGTTTATCCATTCAGCCAAGGTCGGCGTGACACCATATCTGGTGAGTGCTCTGTGTATGCTGTTGAATCTGGTCTTGTCAAAAGCTCCTTCAATATCAATAAAGGCCGCCAGTGTCGGCTGTTTCGCCGTTAGTCCGCCTCCGATTCGTGAGACTACGCTGTGCAGGGCGGATTCTGTTGATTTGCCTTTGCTGTAGGCATGTTGTTGGGGGTATAGTGGATTGTGAGAGAGTGTATTGTCTCTTATTTCTCTGTCACAAAGTCTTTCTAGTGTTTTTAGAAGAAATGATGTCAGGCTAATGGGCCTGAAGGACTTTGGTTGTGTGTAGTCACTTCTTCCTGGTTTAGGTATGAATACAACCTTCACTTCCCTCCATTTGAGCGGTATGTATTTGTTGGCGATGCACGCTCTGAAGATTCTGACAAGGTGGTCGGCTAGTATATTGCTGCACCATCTAAGCATACCTGGAAATATTCTATCCAGTCCGGGTGATTTGAAGGGAAGGGAGCTGTTGATTGCCTATAGAACCTTCTCGCGGTTTATCATATTTTGGGCTGCTGTCCAGTCAAAGTTGGTAGGCGTTTGCTCTAATACTTCCTCCCAAGAGTCAGTGTCTGTTACTGCGAAAGAATGAAATGCACAATGATTTATGCCGCCGAATAGACTTTAGCACAAGGGTTATTATCATATAAAAGTTATTGAATGTATCTCTTTAAAATAAATTTATTTTAACTTATGAATAACTAAACTATGTCGGTAAACCCTTTATTTTAGAGTGTTCCTTCCCCGTGTGTTTTTAATTTTTGCCCAAAGTTAAGCTAAAATTCGTGTTGAAATACGAAAGTTGAGAAGCTTGTATTTTTCAAACTTGTACTTATTTAACTGTTTTGGTTATATACAAACATAGTTTATGACGGTATAAATTGATTCAAATCAAATGAATTCAGATCATTTATTTGCTGAATACATTATTACAGGTATATGTCAGATCTTATAACTAGAGTAATGTCAAATGTATTCAACCCGCAAGCAGGTGTGCAAATATTAAATATCGTAGATGTAATCAGTTTAAATATTCAATAATAATCAATAACGGTAATTAATACAATCTCGTCGTGCATGGCCACCCACCCTCTCGAAATTGTTTCCGAGTACACTTACCTTGGACAAATTCTGCAGTTGGGTAAAAACAATTTTGAGCAGGAGGCCAAGAGGAGGATCCAGCTAGGCTGGGCAGCGTTTGGAAAACTACGTCGAGTCTTCTCGTCATCCATACCGCAATGCTTGAAAACGAAAGTTTTCAATCAGTGCGTCCTACCTGTCATGACCTACGGAGCTGAGACGTGGACACTCACGATAGGGCTGGTCCACCAGTTAAATGTCGCTCAGTGAGCTATGGAAAGAGCTATGCTCGGAGTCTCTCTGAAGGATAGAATTCGTAACGAATACATCCGACAGAGAACCAAAGTTATCGATATAGCTCAAAGAATAAGCAAGCTGAAGTGGCAGTGGGCCGTCCATATTTCGGGGAGAACCGATAACCGCTGGGGTAAACGAGTTCTTGAGTGGAGACTGCGACTTGGAAAACGTAGTGTAGGACGCCCTCCGGCCAGGTGGGATGACGATCAGCGAAAGACTGCAGGCAGATACTGGATGCGTCAAACTGAAGACAGGGCGCTATGGCGCTCATTCGGGGAGGCCTATATCCAGCAGTGGACTAGTATAGGCTGATGATGATGATGATGATGAATACAATCTAGAATAAAATAAATAGTCAACAATCTGGTAATTAAAATTTATAACAATAGTCAAAATATGATAAATTATTCTACTTAATATTAATAAATACATTTACACTATAAAAACATTTGTCAAGCAGCCACGGATTTAATTTTTGTTTAAATAAATTACCATTGAGGTTTTTAATGGGTTCTGGTAACTTATTGTAGATGACAATGCACATATTAAAATCACTTTTTTTTTCATAGATCCGCTTGTGGCAGTGCAATTAAATTTTGCTCTTTTTTGTCGAGTGATAATATCCCTGCGTCTGGTAAAGTGTAAGATTTTACAAACATGCATATGTCTCTAATGTACATGCAAGGTAGAGGCATAATATTGCAAATCTTAAACAGAGGCTTGCAAGAGTCACGGAACCAGGCCTTATTAATACTCTGAAGACTCTTTCAGCATCGACAGAGTTTCCCCAGAGCAACAAACCATAGCTCAGGGTCGACGACACATGCCCGTGGTATGCTGCTAGAGCTGCATCAAATGATATCGTCTGGCGGATTTTCCGATTAAGGCCCATACACCAGCGAAAGTGGCGCCCCCAACTATTTTATCTTATTATTACGTTAAACGCAGCAAATTTTAAAAATCCTACGTTCAGTTTGTGGTATCTATTATAAGTTATTTATCAATGCCTCTGTAATAGTTTCATTTTGTAAAGCTGAGGCAGAGATACGAAGTTGCGCTTTTTGGCCACCAAACTCTATTTTTGCATATCCTCCTAAACTATATGAGATAAAATTATAAAAAAGGTATTAAAAAATAGCTTATAATAGATTCCATAAACTGAACGTAGGATTTTTAAAAATTCCTATGATACACGTAAAAATATGATAAAATAGGTATCGCTGTCAGATTGGCTCGGGTATGCGCCTTAAGATAAAGCGACTTATTTTTTTGCAAGCGTTACTAATATGAACCTTCCAATTTAAATTTCTATTTAATGTGATACCTAAGAGTTAAAATGTCATTACTTCATCTACTTTTTTATTATTATCAGAAATGTCAAGTGTTAGTAGTGGGTTAGTATTGTAAGAGTCAAATTGCATAATTTTAGTTTTGGTAATATTTATAGCTAAGTTATTATTATTGGTCGAAGTAACAATTTTCATACTTAGTTTTGGATGGTCAACATCAAACAGCCTTGTAGTTAACCTTCCACGTCTGTATGAAAAAATGAGCGACTAGTTTAACCTGGATGAAACGTTGTTGTTTTTCAAACGCAAATAAGGTTCGTAGTTAAACCGCTTACATCCGCAATAAACCAACATAGGCTGTTGATACTGCTGTTGGACCACTATAACTCCCATAAAAGTTTAGATGTATATGGATTGCTCGGTTGAGTTACCCTTGTTCAGCTATAAACCTGATTAGCTATAGCCTACCCCGCCCTAGTTAGAGTAGTGTTGCCTGTAAATAAGTTATTTATACCGTTAAGCTTACATTGCGGCAATCCAGTGGTGAGTTTCACAAGCGTTTATTGTTCTACCCTCAATTTTAATAGAGCTACGCATTTGCACTGTTCTGTAATGGAACGTAGGAAGTTGCAACTATATAAAAGCAATTCACGTACCAAGTGTGGTGGTTTAATATTTTGTTTTTACTCGTAGTTCTTATTTATACTCATTTTCAGCTAAAATTCATTTAATATCAAAGGTTAATGTCAAATAGTCACACTTATATTATAAAAACGAAAGTTTGGATTGATGTACGGATATATGGATGGATGGATGCTTATGACCTCTTCACGCCAAAACTACAGAACGGATCGGGCTGAAATTTTGGTTACAGGTAGTTTTAATCCTGGAATCAAACATAGGTACTTTTCTTCCAGTAAATTAGTTTCCGAGGGATAGAAATCACCTTAAAATGTTTCCATAGAAAAAACGCGTACGAAGCCGCGGGGCGCAGGTAGTAGAAAAATATATTAATACATAGATAGAGCTCATTAAATGATAGAGTTGCTATCGAATTCCTATTTAAACGTCTGATATTTTGGATATTTTAAGAACGGGAACTTTGAATAAGACAAAACGTGATACGAAATAAACTCAATACTCAATATTATTTATTGTTGTCTTCACAGTGTAAGTAATTTATATTTTATATTTTGTTACAATTCACACAGCATTACCTAGCCCCAAGCTAAGCAGAGCTTGTGTTATGGGTACTAGATTACTGATATACATAACACAATACACTACATTGATACCTAAACATTTTTTTTATTATACATAAGAAAACATCCAGAATGCCCTGAACAAATATCTACGTAACGTACGTACGTAATATCTATCATTTCGATCTGCAGATATTTGTTCTAGTAATTAGTAAGTATAATTCAGTATCGCAATAATAAACTCTGTTATATTTCCGAAATGTATAGTAAAATTATAATTTTAATACGATTCGGTGTAACCGTCAGCCATTGCCGCTCATAGTTTTTACCTCAGTTTTATAGTTCAGTTTAATACTGAGAAAACTATTGGTTAACTAGAGTAATAACTACTTCTCAACTTCATCAAAAACTGCTAGTTCAGATTCATTACGAAATACCGAGTTCTTTTATGCGGAATATCTAATTTCTAGTCATTGCAATTCAGGGCAGATTTTTGCTAGTGCAAGCTCTGGCTGTGCTGGCTTAGAATTTGCACCACCCCAACTCTTCCCGTGGGTGTCGTAAGAGGCGATTAAGGAATATCCACCGTGGGGTGGGCAGCAGCGACCCCTGTAGAACAATTATAGCAATTAACTGCGATCCCCAACCCATATGCAGCGTGGGGATTATGAGCATTACCCTGCATAAGATAAACGCCAATAAAGCGGCTTGCGTCCAGCAGTGGACCAATACAGGCTGTTGAGGTTGAGGTTGAGATTTCGCAAGTGAGGATTTTCAATTTGCGTTTATTTTCAATATTTTCTTTGAAGTTCCGAATCGTGGGATAGCCCAGTTCTCCAAAATCACAGCTTTAAAACATTAACAAAAACCTCTTTATCTTTATCTCTGGAAACTTTATTGAAAAAGAAAATTACAATCAAATAATAGTAATAAATGAAAAGTATTTTACAATTGAAACAATTGAGCTAAGTGCAGACTTTTGCAAGCAATCTACAGGTAGCACAACTGATCCATATCAACACCAGTAGTCGCGAGTGAAACCCAAAGGCGCTGCTAGTCATATGTATTGATATATAATGCAAAGCCAGTAAGGTCTAAGGTTAAAAGTAAGACAGAAAATTAAATTGCATACATAAAAGTTCAATAACATCTCTGCCAGACATCCTTGAGCAAAAACAACTCTTGAATTTCACAATATTCCGTCTAATAAAATTCTATCCGATAAAACCGTTCTCGTTGACATGTTGCTAAACCAATTTCAATTAAACTTTGCGAAAAATCTACTGGAAGCCAATGGGCAAAGCGCATACGAGGACCACAGAACTAATTACCAACAACTGGATAGACATGACATGTGAAATATGCAAAGGAAAAGTGTGAGTAAGGTTGATTTTATTGGGTTCTGTACAATTTATTATGTATCACAATTCACACTGTAGGTGGAATGGTAAGTAATGATGGATAAGTTAGCTGACTATGTCGATGGTAGCTATGAGAGTTTTCCTTTAGTTTAGGCGCGTGGCTTACAGTTTAAAATTTAAAAACACTCATCTCCTAGATGGCGCAGATGTTAAGATGTTCAATGAGACAGAAATGGAAATAATTCGACATCTATATTACATCAAATACCATGTTTTGACCATTCTGAAGGCTTTTAATACACGGGCTCCACTAACGCATATAAGAGCCTTGAATTGCGGCCATCAGTGCCGAACAGTTGGTTCAGATAATGATGACTATTATACAGCCAGAACAAAACAACTTTCATGGTAGGTACCTATTGTAAAATCTACTCGTTTACAACTCAGTGTGGAACCCTAGAACTCTACGACTTGATAATTAAAATGGCCGCCGAGAATTGCAGTTGTCGTGGACAAATTAACTGCCACCAGAAGAAAGGTTTTACTTTTTGTTTTGTTGAGGCGACAATTTGTTTCGAATATTGCAATGGAGTTCATTTACATGGGCTTAACAATGTATTAGATATTTATTATTGTGAAATAGGGTTTTCGTGTAAGTAGTCTTTGAAGAATTAGTCTTAAGTAAGTAGATAGTTTTACTTAGTAAAAGTAAGTAGTCTAAGATTTTAACCTTTGGATCGTCTCGAATCTGTAAAGAGACTGTAGTGAGTTGAACGTGTTCATCAGTATTCATATGGTATGTCTTTCTGTGCCGTGACAAGAGCAGCGTAAGCTCATGGAAGGATACAACGATTCGAATATAGTTTTGTTTAGTAGATAGATACTTTATCAAATTAAGACAGAATAGGAAGCAAGACTCAGTCATCTGTGTGAATTGTCCAGCATTATTTATTTATTTATTTATTTATCTCTTGAAAAAAGATGACTGAGTCATCGATAAAGTCTTTCTTGAAAGTTTGAAATAGTGTTTTTGCAATGCTTGATAATCATTTTCAAGCTATCAAAATGTTTAAATCAATCAAAGTGAAATTGTCGGAATCACACTTCACACTAATATTATAAAGGCGAAAGTTTGGATAGATGTATGGATGGATGTTTGTTACCTCTTCACGCCAAAACTACTGAACGGATCTGGCTGAAGTTTTGCATACGGGTAATTCTAATCCTGGAATAAAACATAGGCTACTTTTTATCCCATAAATCTGTTCCCGTGGGATGAAATTCACCTTTTAATGTTTTCATAGGAACAACGCGTGCGAAGATGCGGGGCGCAGCTAGTATATTATAAATGCGAAAGTATGTATAGCTGCATGGATAGATGTTTGTTACCTCTTTACGTCAAAACTACTGATCGGATCGGGCTGAAATTTTATATACAGGCAATTATAATCCTTGCAATCAAACATAGGCTACTTTTTATCCGATATATCAGTTCCCGTGGGATAGAAATCACCATAAAACGTTTCCGTAGGAACAATGCGTGCGAAACCGCGGTGCGTAGCTAGTTAACAAATATTTAGAAAAATAAAATAAGTGATAATTGTGATCGGTATAAAATAGTTTTCTAGATGCTATTTCATGCAACCACGTCCAAAACACAGATAAAATAAATGTTTTCCCTCACGAATGAAATCAGGACGTTCCAATCTAACCTAATAGATAGACAGTGAGTCGCAAAATCCCTAAAACAATTAAGTAGCCGACTCTAATAGATTCTTCATCCCTTCAATTTAGAAGTTTTGCTGAAAAAAGCTTTTCTCGCGAAATAAAGAAACAGTTTTAGGGTAAATTATTTTGTGACACTTTTATGTTAAGACCCGTTTTGAAATGATTTAATTGTAAAAGCTTTAAAGCGTTCAACTAATTAACTGTTAAATACCATTTAATAGTTTAATAAAAGTAGTCAAATCAGAACAAATACAAAATTAGTAGTGATTTAATCTGTGCTCAAACTACCACTATCTATTAGCACTATTGGAAATCGAAATTTCTAAACGTCCATTCCGCAAACGCAAACAATGCATAATAGCGCTAAAAGCTAGTCTGCAATGTTGCCCGGTCTATTAGATTGCAAGCTCTGTGGCGCTAATGATTCTAATTGAACGCTTGTCAGCAGTTCTGAGTATTTCAATGTTGCAGGTCTATAAGAATAAAAGCTCTATTCTTTGAGGTGACAGTGCCTTGCCATAATGGATATTTAGCGGCTAGCTTGGTGAAGTGTTGTCATGGATTATGTTTACCATTTTATGTATAAGCCACCATTTTAAATTTTATAGAGTCTGTTCAAAAAGAGAAGAGTCGTAGCGTTTTGGTGAACTAACACTTTTAGTCGTATTGCAATGACAGAGCAATGTTGTCAACGCAGCGCCCCCAGCAGAACAATGCGTCCGCCGAACTGCGATCCCCAACCCGCATGCCCAGCGTGGGGATTATGGGTGAAAGGAGGCCTGCGTCCAGTAGTGAACCAATATAGGCTGTTGAGGTTGAGGAAAGAAGCAATACTAATAGGTATACAAATAAGACGGCTAACTAACAAGTTGACATAAGATTGCCCCGAACAAACCAACAAACTTAACCACTAACCAGTCTACAATGATGGAGAATCTAATAGATTGATAGCTCTGCGCGCGGCTTAATTGGGTTTGGTTAAGTGTTTTCCGAATTGTGGATTTTGCGGAACCCTTCTGTGTCTGATTTAACGGTACAGGTTTAATGGAACGTTTTTTGCGTTCCCTAGGCTAATGGTTACGAGAATTGGTTTCCTTATGGCAGTAATATCTTTTCATACAAAAAATTACTCTCGTATCCATTCGGCTAGGTTAAAAACCCTAAACCAAACAGTAACACTAATCCTTTATTGAATTTTAAATTACATCCAACCATTGCGCATTGGTCTGTGCATTGTGTGAAACAAGCCTTTGTTTAAGTTTATGTATATGTAAAAAAGTTGATTTGTCTTCAACCTTCGCCCTCGTTTATATATAAATAACTACATCAAAAAATGAAGGTAGGTATATCTAGCAGTACTAGTCCACTGCTGGACATAGGCCTCCCCTAATGAGCGCCATAGCGCCCTATCTTCAGCTTGACGCATCCAGCATCTGCCTGCAGTCCTTCGCAGATCGTCATCCCACCTGGCCGGAGGGCTTACACTACGTTTGTCGAGTCGCGGTCTCCACTAAAGAACTCGTTTACCCCAGCGGTTATAGGTTCTTCGCGAAATATGGCCGGCCCACTGCCACTTCAGCTTGCTAATTCTCTGAGCTATGTCGATAACTTTGGTTCTCTGTCGGATGTATTCGTTACGAATTCTATCCTTCAGAGAGACTCCGAGCATAGCTCTTTCCATAGCTCGCTGAGCGACTTTAAACTGGTGGACCAGCCCTATCGTGAGTGTTTACGTATCAGCTCCGTAGGTCATGACGGGTAGAACGCACTGATTAAAAACTTTATATAATAACTAAATATGATTCTAAAAAAAATGTTTGTTTTTCATATAGTTTATTCTCAGATATTATTGTTCCTAATTTGTAGATAGTTTATTTTGATTTTTATTATATAAAATTTAAAGTTTTTCGTAATAATATATAGATTTGTGAAGGTAATTCCTACAAATGTCGTGTTTACCTGTAAGTAACATGCGTATCAGAACAGAACCTAATTTTAAGTTTTTTGTAAGTGATTGATATGTATGTGGTTGGTAAACCTTTTTTCAATAAATAAAAATAAATAAATAAAAAAAACTAGTTTTCAAGGATTGCGGTATGAATTAAGTAGGTATCTAAAGTAAAACCATAGTACATATTTCTACTATTATATTTTGTAGTTGACTGTACCAATTTCAAATTATTTAGAATACCATACAAAACGGATAGTATCATACAAACAAATGAATGTATTCGTTATTACTGTAAACGTTTACAGTAATAATGAATAAAGGAGATCACTCGCCATACTAATTTCCCCAGGACCAGTGGACACGAGGTTATGCGGCTATTCTGGTTCTAAAAAATAGACTTAATTGATATATGTATATCAAATTAAAACTACAGACACTTATCTTAAATTACTATAAATGCAAAATAATTTCGAAATTCGAGGTTATGATTTTTCATTGTACTTAGTTCGTCACCTTAGAAACGGTTTTTGTTATTTTCACCCATCGATCAAAAATTTGGCCGGCGAAATTTTTGATCGATGTTTTCACCGCAAGAAATCGCAACAACAGCGCAGACAGCAACGATGTATTGACATTTCATGTGACGTAAGGCTGCAAAGCATGCATCGAAAGTTGCCATAGCGTATGTGATAATTATTATCATCGGCTATAATCTGTGGAACCGAAGATTGTGTCGAAGAATCATGTAAAATACATGTTTTCAACATTCAGAAGTGTCCGTTCCGTTGTAGTAATAGATCGGTTATTGAAAAATTATATAATAATGACACACGTGCTGATTCGGGGGCAACTTTGACTGATCTCCTTTGGTAGCCGGTAACAGCTAATAAATTCGGGTATCGATTTTCGGATACAGATTACAGTCACCCATCTCAAATCATCTCATCCGAGCATTGATTAATTAAAAAGGGAAGATAGGTTACGTTCTCCCAGCGCTTACTCAAAAATTGGCATGTGTTACAACTACACGCAAACACCTACGCTCACAGTTATATTTCCAGTCCAGTGCAATACAAAGAAGAACAAAGACGGATATACGTATCTACGACCGAAGTGAGACCGAGACAACAATATTTCACGCGAATCACGACCGCCCGTGCCGCCGGTCCGACGGTGACTGAGGTACACACACAATTTCACACAATATGAGGTTGCCATTTTCGAGAAACTAGTACCTCATCTTCCCTTTTTAATTTATCAATGCATCCGAGTGATAAAATGTCTTGAAAACATAACATAAATAGTTTTTAGTATAAATATGTTTCTTGTTCCCAGAATAACGATCTCCCACGAACCGAATGCAACCTTCGCTGAGCTGGTGATCAGCTCAGCGCGCGCTGAAGACGAGGGCGTGTACCGCTGCGAGATCACTTATCTGCAGGTCGGGGAGGACTGTAACACCGTGCAGACCACCGACTTCCATACCTACAGTGAGTACCTCTTGTTCATTTCTTATCTCCTGGTAGGTTCGCTTCGAAAGGACTCCATAAATTATAATTATTTTATGCGTTATTTGAGATTCAGAGGTGCGTGCGAGTGGGTATACCTTTTAGTTCCTAGTGTCCTGGTAACCAAAAGTAACTACTTTTCATCAAAATGTTTATTCTATTGTTAGAACTGTTCAGAAAACCATCTGTCACACTTAATTTAGGGTTAAAAAATCTTACCTTACGCGAAGTTCGACCATGAAATTACACGAGTCGCTGCATCCGAAGAGATTGTCTTTATACGTTCAACCAGTACTTGCGGTCAATGAACCTCGGATATATAGGTCGAAAAGACTAAAGCAGAATAAAGGCCGGGTCAGGTCAGACTATCGCTGAGCTGGATCAGTTCTACGCACTATGAACACGAGGACGTGTACGGCTGTGAGATCACTTACCTGCAGGTCAGGGATGACCGGGACCATCGACTTCCATAATCTGCGGTGAGGAGTTGTTTTACACCTCTTCATAACTCATAGGTTCCTGGTAGTTTCGTTTAAAAAGCTGGCGATAATTACAGGAAAATCATAAAAATTGTATGGCAAATCTGCGACGTTTAAATAAAGGATAGTTTCTTAGCTAAGAACAACTTTCAAAGGAGAAATTTGTTTTTTTCTGATAACTGTTAGGAGCACTAATTTCTTCTTCTGGCTAATCACTGCTTTCGAGCAAAGCAATCTTAGAAATGTAATCCAGAATTTATACCAATTTGAGTGCAGTCTGAGAACCTGAGGCTACAACAAAAAGCTACCTTTCGGTTCCTAGTATCCTGGTAGCCAATAACATCCTAGAGAGAAACTTGCATTTCATAAAAACAGCTAAGCGATTGGACCAGTTTATGAAAAACAAAACAACAATATCTCAAGTATACATTGAAAGAATTCTTTATAACTAGTACTAATTGTAAAGTATTTATTCAAATCAATGCTACAGTTAGTAAAAGTGTTGATCTCTTGATGACTTATTTTTATCTTATTTATTTGAAAAACAAACAACACATAGATAAATAATGAGATAGGGATTTCCTTACACCAAAGAAGTTTCCACTATAAACAAATCACACTATCATACTATGTATCACATCACTCCATCACACTTCGCACTATCACATCACACTATATTATAAATGTGAAAGGTCATCAAAGCTATTTCCAATCAAATCTCTACTTTTCTCTTCAATTTTTATCAACATAACAAAGAAACATCCCCCTTAAACAAAATTACTTCTTAATCGAAACCAAATTGATTTCTCAATCATCCCCGACCCCTTTAATATTAGATAGCAAACAGTCTGATGTAATAACGTAGAATAATAAAATAAGCTCGGATTGAGTGACTTTAACAAGCTGAATTCGTTGATCAATAGTAGGTATATTAAAATTTACATATAAATGTAACGCTGGGGGCCAAAAGGGTGAGAATAACGTATTTTAAACTTGGCTTGAATTTTCTATCGATATGGTGTGCGAATAATTGGAATCTATTCAGATTTATCAAGAAATTAGGATAAACATACCCTACTAATATTATAATCGTGCGTACTAATATTATAAGTTTGTAAACATGTATTTGTTGCTGTTTCACGCAAACACTACTGAACGGATCTGCCTGAAATTTTGCATACAGGTTGTTTTAGGCCTGCAATAACACATACTACTACACATGCTACTCTTATCCCATATATTAGTTCCCGTTAGTAATAATTCCGTGTAAATTCTTCTCTGATAAGATCCAACTAATAAAATTCGCGTTTATCTCTTACAAATTGATATGCCATGCATCAGAGAAGAACTTTTAATGAGCACTTTTTAACAAATAAAATAAACGACCTACATTTATATGAGAGCATTTTGAGGATCAATTTCCCTTTCCACTTTTCCTGACCAATGTCCCTTTCAAACAAAACAATAATTATCAAAATCGGACTACTCTGTAAAACGTAATGCGTGCCTACTAATATGTAACATATTTAAGTTATGAATAAAGAACCATGAACTATATACATAAAGAAAAATATACCCGTGGACTTTAGAACCTCCTCTGTTTTTTTGTCGGTTGAAAAACCACACCAACAACATAATGCTGTGTGAATTATACAGCATTATTTATTAGTCTGGACTTCGATAATAATATTATACTTATAACTATTTTTTGATAATTTATTTATCGTTTTGTGTAAATACCAGTCCATACCACCTAGGAAAATTATTTTTAAATAAAATGATAAAAATTAAATTGATAAATTCTGTGTAGTGCAGAACTCTAATGCAATATAAGATGATATTCGTTTAGTCAAATTATGTCAATATGTATATTCTGGGTATTTCACCCAATTTGCTTTGCTTATTTTCTCCCTTGGCAAAAACGAATTGTAAAAAAAATTTCTGTCGGCCTAGATGAAATCTGTGATAGCAAAATTTTATTGCCAACCCGGTTTCCTCTGAAATTACCACTTCTACAATGTTCCCATTTCGTCCCAAATGTGCTCTAGTAATCCTTTGGATAATAAAACGCTGAGTCTTTTTTATCCGTTGTATGTTGACGACCATTACGAGCGTAGCGAGCGGTAGGTTGCGGGTTCGATTCCCGCCTCGGGTCAGATATTGGTACGATCTGGTGATATTTTGGGAGCTAAGCAGTCTATAATAAAAAATCTGTATAATACAAAACAAAAATGATTTATTATACACCATAAAAATAATATAATGTGCATGGATACATTCCATAAAACGAGTACAATGGGCGGCCTTATCACATAAAAGCAATCTCTTCCAGGCAACCTTATTTACGTATTTGATTAGGACCCCATAAGACAAGCTCTGATTATTTTATAACTAGAAGATATTGATAATTCAGCATTATTTATTTATTATTATTATAATAATTAAAGTTTCTATGAATTACGGAATTACTACCAAAATAAAGAATCTAATAAGTACATAAACCTATAAAAGAAATTTCTTATATTGATAGTTGTTTTCTAGTTTAGGTAGTTCAGTGGGTAATTTATTCGATATCAGCTAATACAAATTCCAAGTAGGTAAATCAATAAACAAACCTAACTATGATCGGGCGGCTAGATCAAAGCGCGCCGCGCCTTTGATAACGCCGCGCCCGCCGCCATAATCACTGTGTCAAAGTGGGCCTGTAATTTGGCGAGCAAACACGATAGTGAAACCCATTCATGGCCTTCATTTTGATGTTACTCAGACCTATTAAATGTGAGAAGAAACCCACGGTATTGAAAACAATTAATAATGTCATGCTTTACGAATGTAAGCGGGTTAACTACGAATCTTATTTGTGTTGGAAGAACCCTGATTTTCCCCTGAAGATGTCTCTCGCTAAGGGATGAAACGTTGGTGTTCTTCCATGATAAATAAGGTTCGTGGTTAACTCGCTTACATCCGCAATGAATTCGTAAAACTACGATAGTTTTGAAGGTTCCTTACTCATGGGATAAAATGGGACTATATTACTAAGACTCCGCGAAGAATCATCCAAATCGGTTCACCTAGTCGAAAGTTCCGAGAAAAGATTGCAATGGTTTTTTCATAGTTTTGTCATCTCGAAGCGAGTTTTATTCCATACAAATTACTAAGCATTCCCGTATCGTAGCGATCTGTTAAAGTTTGCGACAATCATGACGCTTAGTAGGCGGATTAATAATAATAACACACGCTCTGCTTAGCTTGTGGCTAGATAATGCTGTGTGAATTGTCCAGCATTATTTAATTATTTATTAAGCTATTGCATAGCTTCTATCGCGGGCCTTGAGCGCGGGGACCGAATCCAGAAATTCCGTAACGAAAAAACCTTGACGTTTGTCTCTTTAGTTCAGCAACTCGCCTCTAGATGGCATTGCAATAGCTTTACCGCGGCAGTCCCCGAGTGCCACACGTCTTTTTTTTATTAGAAATCGCTGTTGAGGTGACAAAGTACAATGAAGGAAGGTTCTGCCCTTTCTAAGTTAGGTTCCCTTAGTCGACTCTTACACGGCCTGAGCTGGAAGGGTCGATTCTTTCGTTGCGACTGTTGTCTCCTATAAGTATAGTAATCTTTTTTCTAGACAAATGATTACATATAAATGCTCGTATTTCTCGCCATTGGTATTAATTTATAACCTAACGTGGCTATATCGTATGCGATGACAGACAGACAAATGTACTAAGTAAGCTATAATTATCGCAAAGGGTTAGTGCTTTTATCTGAACAAATTTATATTAATACCTTCTTTCGTAAATGAAAATACATTTATTAAGTTTGCATGGGCTGACAAGGGTTATTTTTTTATTGTGTGCCTAAATTATTTGTGTAGGTAACTATTAATTCTGTTTTCGACTGCAAAGCGGTTCCATAGCTAAAGTTATACCTAATAAAACATTTCATTTCATTTATTCTACTTTAGGCAAAGATTTAAATAGTAAGAAATGCTATATCCATAGTGAGAACGCGCCGTGTTTGTTGCTGAGCGAAGTTTGTGAGTTCGCAAACTTGTCTTTGTCATTAGTGAATATGAATATGCATCGATTTTTTTTATTGTTTTATACGATTCTTTAGGTCATTATTTAACCGAAAAATTATAAGCCGCTCACTGAATTTGGCAATAATAAGGTAAAAAAAAACAAATTTTGAGACGACCTCAGTAGTGATCATCTCAGAAAATAAGTTTTCCGAAAAATCGGAAAATAACCTACAATACGAAATGTGAAGTGGGCAGAATAGTGTCAATTCATGGTGCAGCAAGCAGAATAAAAAAAGAAGAAATGTGAACAGCGATGTCACGTCTGATCTAGTCAATGGCGTAGCGTTTTGAAGTTTTGCGATTGAGATTTAAAATATCAATTTTTCAATGGTAAAATTCTACGATAAAAACCATCTCAAAATTCTAAAATAAATATGTAGATATGTTTCTATATCAATGGAGAATACGTATATATTTTTTTAGCCATTTTGAAATCACATACATATACCCTATTGTGTGTTTTTGTGGTGTGCTTGTTTACAAAAATTCGACTCAAATGTGATTGACACAATAAATTGCAAAAGACACAAATTTATCTACTCATAGTGACAAACATACAGTCAAACATAAAATATCCTTGTAAAAACTATCGTAGTTTGACGAATTCATTAGCACTGCGCAGTTTTGGCAGTGCTCGAAGGGATGCGGAACGCGCGCGTCTAGAACCGCACTCGCCCTGAAGATGTCCCTCGTTAAGAGATGTAACGTTGGTGTTCTTCCAACACAAATAAGGTTCGTAGTTAATTAAAAATTCTGAATATTTTGACTAGGAGACTTTGTCGTGTCAAGAGGTAAAAATTTTGCATAAGTAGCCCTATAAAAATGCAGTTGTGATTTGAACCTACTACCTTCTGTATTGACTCTCCACTAAGCCAACACAGCTCTGCCCTTTTGTCTTTCTCTCTTCTGTTAGAATAGAACTTGTGAAATTCCTTCGAAAACATGAATAAAAATTTGTACTAGACAGTTCATATGAAATTGTAAAACTCATGTTTTATTTATGAGGCGTCATGTCTTTTGATGTACGAATTTGTAGCTTTTGTTTGAACGTTTATACAAATAAATTATTTATTAACAAGAAAATATTCAAGGAATATCGATTTGTGAGTCAACATCATAGACGGTTGTCTGTCTGCTCATCAATTTCTCTCTCAACTTCGATCAAAGTAAATACTCAATGTTATTAGTATACAAAACCAAACAAAAATTAAAAAAACACGGGAAGCACCAATTTCATATAAAAAAAAGAATCATGAAAATCGGACCAACAGTCAAAAGTAACAAACATTAAAAAATACAGTCGAATTGAGAACCTCCACCTTTTTTGGAAGTCGGTTAAATAATACATATCCAATATCTTCTGATAATCAAACTGACGGAATAATTAGAATTTTTTCGTCGTCAGGCCGACCATTGTCATAGTAAAACGATTGGCTATGGTAATCGGGCCCCAGTAAATAACAGGCAGTAAAGTTCTACCCCACAGGCTGTTGTGTTTAGCAACTTTGATTTTTACCCCGTTACCCATAAAGCATAAATCTGTATCTGTATCATAACGTTCATCACTTTAGTGTTATCGTGCGAAAGCAATGCATCACACCCATTGTGCTTCCACATCCGTGTTTGCTGCTTCCGGATGAACAAAACCGGCAATGTACCGACCGCGTGCGAAAACGTGATTTTTATGAATTGTATGACGTATCCTTCCGCTGTGGAATACGAGACTTTGTAAGTAATGAGATAGTGCAAGTTTTAAATTGTTCAAGTTTTTAGTGTTAAACTTTTGAAGCTATTGAGGTTTAAATAAAACATTATCCCTTTTATTCATTCTGTGCATAATAGACTGCTAACTTAGCACACTGCTAAATCTTGCTCTGTTCTATTGACATAAGTCACACTGAGAAATAACACTACTTAGCAGCTGTTTTATGTTAGCAGACCATTATGAATAGAGTCGGTTTTTGCAGTTTGTTTTTTTACAAAAGTTTGTGCAATCAGATTTTACATTAAAATAAATGTTAAATAACAGCCAGGTTCATTATGAATGTAATCTACAAACCTCGTTTGTGTTGGAAGAACCCGCTTACATTCATTATGAATTCGTCAATAGAATCTGCCATAGAAAATTGTCACTCAAGCTTAGATGATTCGATGACTGAACGAACTTTTTTTAGTATAAGATCTTATATAAAAGTGTTATTAACAAATATCGTGAAATCTTAATATTTCGATAAAATAAAATTGATATTATTAGAGAATATACCCACTTCATTGAAAAAGAAAATTACAATGAAATACATTAAAACTAGTATCTATAATTGAAACAATTGAGGTAATTGCAGACTGTTGCAAACAATCTACAGGTCCATGTCAATACCAGTTGTCGCGTATCCAAGAAGTTGGCTGTATTGCCCGGCTGTATGGCAATGCTGATCCGCTGCACGAGATGCTTTAAGTAATTTAAAACTTACCGTTCTACTGGAAAAGTTAAAAAATAATCACCCATACAAAGACCCTTTAGCTAACAGTTCAAAAAGGTAGGATAATGGTTCAGAGAATTCGAAATAATACTCTTTCAAAATTCGTGGAAGTCTTCAGAATTTTGAACATAACGTGTTTTTTCCAAATACAAGACCAATTTGTACGAAATAACATTTTCTTTATGTACGTCTTTTCTCTTGGATCTCTTTTATAGAAACCTAACCTGACAACAATAAATACAATTTAACCTCATAAATAAAACCGGTAATAATTCCTGTATAAATATCGGTATCGAAATGAAACATCAATGCAATATGGCGACGGCGGCGGCGTAGATACCTGCTTATAATTACAAATGGCGATTGTTTTAGCAATAGATAAAGGTTGAGCTCACGAGGAGGTATGATATAAAATGTTTATGGTTTGTGAAAATATTGATACCAATTGAAAATATAGAAAGACGTACATATTTCATAACAATTCCGCGCAAAACTTACTCCGATAATATCTAACAAAATATTGCCCGCGTTGTAGAAAAAATACCATAATCTACCTAAAAATTCAAGAAAATCTATCAAAGCAAGTCGTCAACTAGTTTCGTCTCTCCGCGCGACATCACCAGGACACCACGACACTCGATCTTCACACTGAGAGCGCCAAACAACAACGGCAGAGTCCCACCAGAGGTGTTGCCACTCCGAGCTCAGCGCGTCAAGTGCGGACTGCATTTTTGTTGATGTTGTGTGTTATTATTATTAGTCATTGCTCATTATAAGTCTTAGTCGTTTGGCGTATGCTTAATTTTGCTTATTAGCATTTGGCTTAATATGTCAGTATGCGTATTGGTAATTCTGAGAATTGGACATTACGCGCTGTGTTAGGTCAGTATGAGAATTCTGAATTATTGGTCATTATGCGTCAGAACCAATACTACTACTACTAATCTTATTACCTGAGAAAGAAGAGTATTTCTAATAATAATACTTCAGTAAAAAGTATTCGAATTACGCACGTAAATGACAAAAATCTGTTTTCATTTTGTAGGGCCTTGCTTAAAAGTGTCTCAATCTGTGACGTCACGCGATACTTCAACAGGCTTCTCTCTTCATATTTTTGTTTAATCAACAAAAAAAAAAAAGTATTCAATATCTTCTGATTCCAAACTGACGACGGATACATTAGAATTTTCCTATTGTAAAAACTAGTTCTAATTTGTTCTAAGACCTAAAATTCCTATCTTAGCATATCTCTCTCTGCCCAACAAGCCGAATCGAACGCGGGGTGAAAATATAACGATACCATAATTACAGACTGTCTGTATAAACAGGCTTGCCTCTTGACTTTGTGTCGTTTTGTCTGTCTGGTTCTGATCGTACTTTTGATTGTTTTGATAAGAGACAACTTCGACAAGCGGGCGTATCAAGAGTCGTTAGAAACTATTGCAAATTTTCCATTCAATTTTAAAAGTTCTTCATTAAATACTAGCTGCGCCCAGCGGCTTCGCACGCTTTGTTTGTGGTATAATAAGTAGCCTATGTTTGATTCCGGGATTAGAATTACCTGTATGCGTTCAGTAGTTTTGTCGTGAAGAGGTAACAAACATCCATCTCATTTATAATATTAGTGTGATAAATAGTAGAGTACATTTCCAGTGTGTTTACAATGGATTTTCGCAAAGTTAGATTTTAACGCAGGTTTTTTCGCGGAATTGTGACTTAATATTTTCATCCATATATTTCCAAAATTATTTTAAAAATTCATCTATATATGCATTTCCACTATTATTTAAAAAAAAGCGGAGTTAGAATGACTAGATGACTGATTTACTTATATTAGGTACACGTCATTTGTTAACCAACTTCAAAAAAGGAGGTGATTCTCAATTTGGTCCAGTTCTGACAATGGGATCCAATAATTGAAGACGGTTTATAGTTTCTTTAAAAACAAAATACATAATTTAATAGGGAATGCTTAATTACTAGACTCGGAACACGTACAAACATTTATCCTCAATGGGACTCGAACCCGCAATTGTTTGTATCCCAATCAAACCTTCGGCTACCTCGCCACTGCGACCCACTTAGACCCACTTAGACCCACTTTGTAAAACAAGATTACAAGATACTCACAAACAAATCCGCTAGAAATATAACCTTCTTTTTAACTGTCGGGTAGCTATGAAACAGTGATGTCATTTTACATACATTCTTGCTGCAGGACGACAACGTTTTGTCGCTTAACATATTATATGCTGTAGGTACAAAGGTGTACTGTGAAACTCTAAACTGTACCGTTATTACCGGTGGATAAAATAAGATTACAATTAACATTATCGAGAACCATTATGTAATTTATCGGTGCTGTCTGTGTTTCGTTTTACCTCTGTACTTTGTGGTGTTTCCTATAACAAAGTTTCTGTGTGATTTTTATAATATAAAATAGTATGTTCTTAACGACATCAAGTGTACATTCCAGGGCTTTATTTATTTTTATTATTTTTTCTTATGGATAACAAAGAATCATACATAAATATTAAAGTTCATAATAAAGTAACTAATTACTAAAAGTATGACCAGCCCCGTTATAACACAGACACACACATTATATACGTACCTACATTTATTATAAGTGTCTCTGTGTAGTATTTTATACACTGTCTCATTGATCCGACCCGACATCGACAAGCCAGCGGCGCCGGCAATATTATGTCGTCACAGCAAGTCCCCTACTTTTTAACAGACTTCAAAAAAGAAGGAAGTTCTCAATTCGTTTGTATTTTTTTTATTTATGTATGCAACCACAGAACATATGACTGGGTAGTCCGATTTTCATGATTATTCTTTTGTTTGAAAACTGTTGCTTCCCGGTTGCTTTTAATTTGGTCCAGTTTTGTCAATGGGATCCATATAATTGAAGTCAGTTTATATATTTTTTTAAACAAAATCAATTATGTCTTGCTGGCATTGTACGTAAGTGTCGTGTGCCTACGCAACTTTCTATGTGGGCGTGCTTGGTCTCTGTGAAATTCAAAAGCCGTCGTGTCGTGTCAATCAAATTAAGAATGTAGCTCTTGGTTTAGAGTCGTTAGTTAATGTCGGTGTCGGTATCGTACTTAGCGATCGCTACAGTAAATAATTGCTGTTTCACAGTAGACCCTTCTAAATCTTGCATACCCCGGTTCATGCAGTTTTGACGCGTCGAGTCTGTGTCGTAAATTCAACTAATGTGTGCGAAGGTGCATGTAAATTGCACTTAGCTGTGCAATTCAGTTTAGATTCATTGCACGAGGGGTAAAATATTGCGGTTTTAAGGTAAAACCTGGTTTTAAGACAGGGTTCTTAACGGTATTAAGAGCTTAAGTTATACCGGTATTCTTTTGTTAAGTGGGTTTTTATGCATACGGTTAGTAACGACCTAATTTATACGTTTTTATTCGAAATACTGATGATGATTTTATCTCCGCATAGTAAACAAAAGTTTCGGACCTATTTGTTTATGGTTCGTAACTACCCTCTCCCCCCCCCCTCACTTCAACATACTAAATTGGTTTACTGCTGGACGCAAACCTCAGTCTGGTAAGCGCCTTATTGGGTTTTCACCGTGGTAGAGTAATATTCATAATTCCCTCGCTGAGCATGGAAGTTGGGGATCGTAGTTTAATGCGATGCTCCCTGCACCTGGTGGATATTCCTTAGTCGCTTACTATGACACCTGCGGGAAGGGTACGGGTATTGCAAATTCGAATCCTTTTAAGATTTATGCTTGAGTGACGTTTATTCAATAGAAAAACGTTACTCAAGCATACATCGATGACTGAGCAAACTTTCATAATACGGGCCTAAGATATTAAAGAGAAACCAAACTCGGCGCAGCTCAGACATTTTTCTCATTTCTGTACCTTTCTTTACAAAATTCCTTCACCTACAATGAGGCAGCCAGGCCGGGCGAAGAAAGGCGCGGAGTGATTTAGCGATCAAATAGGCGTTTTTGTGGATCGCTACACGACACCCGTTCTGTGCGATTGTACCGGTTATGTGGGATTAGGGTGGAAGGGTTAAGCTGTGGCGGGGGCGGTTTTGACGAACTGTAAATAAAAATATTGAATTAAAAAAATCACACACCGCAGACTAAGCAAGGTTGTATTATTATGGGTACTAGAGAACTTATCAATACAAAACAATAGATCTTTTTTTTATTATATATAGAAAAAAATTCTAAACACCCTGAAATCTGCAGATCGTACAAACATTTGTCCCAAGGCGGGAACCGAACACGCAATCCTGCGTCGCAGGCGGACCTTCACCCACCGCACCACAGAGGTTATTATATTGATTGACACCTCACATAATATGTGTACAACCTCTGTGTGTATTTACACCATAATTATTATAATAACAGAAACTGTCTATTTTATATCGACGATCGGTGTTCAAAATGTGGTCGCTCTGATCATGAAACTGATCATATGAGTTATCATAATCATAATCATTTATTTGCCAGATTGTGACTCTCGTCACAGGGTCTACCAGCAATTTACAACAAATAGTATAAGTATAATATCATTAAAAATGATTGTAATCATCATGATTTATAACATCCAATATTCTACTGCCCAATTATATCGGTAGATCAGGTATATCAGTAAAAATGATTGTAATCATCATGATTTATAACATCCAATATTCTTCTTTCAATATAAACAAAAAAAAGACGTGTGGCACTCGGGGACTGCCGCGGTAAAGCTATTGCAATGCCATCTAGAGGCGAGTTGCTGAACTAAAGAGACAAACGTCATATTTCAAAAAGTCATTAAAAGTTCTACTATTCATCGATACATGGCAAAACTAAAAAGTATCACCGCTGTTCCGGTCGGAGTGGGGAGCGTAAGGTTTTCTCGTTACGGAATTTCTGGAATCGGTCCCCGCGGTCAAGGCCCGCGATAGAAGCTATGCAATATCTTAAAAACAAAACAAACACACAAACAATATGCCAGTGCCATGCTTATTTCAACTTTGAGTAAGCAGTTAAAGAAATATTAAACCAATAACGATGTCATTTCTCTGAATCGCTACCGCTTATCCCTTAGACCTCAGGCTAAGTGATGGAGCGTCCATAGCGTGGGTCAACTCGAGTAATGTCACGTGAAATGAGCACCGGACCTTCCATTCACTAGTGATGGGCTGTAGGCTGTAGGGAAGGGGTGATGTCGATGGAATACTTTTACCCAAAATCATGAAGGCCGTTTGAATATTTTGATGTCCGTTGTTTTATTTTGACGAAAGTACAATTTAACCACGGTTCAATCAGATTTTTCTGCAACGAGCGAAAAGTCTCAAATGTTATTTGAAACTTAAATAAAACAAACTTCGTAAAAAAATCTCTGGATCCTCCACACCGATGTTTTTATATTGCATATATCTGATGTTGGAGTAAGGCGAGAATATAAGATACTCTTTTTATATCCATGGTTCTACGATTAGTAAATAAAACTAAAAGAACTTGAAATGACAGTGTCAAGATTTATATGTAATTTTTTATAGATGGAAAAAAACCAAGGTTTTTATCGACCTATCACAGAAAAGTGTTTCTCAAAAAAAGCAGAATTTTATGTCAAAATCTAACTATAAATTGCGGTACCCCCGAAGCTCTTTGGGTTTTGATAAAAATGTCAATGCGTCTGCTCGAACCGCCGCGTGGTCTGAGATCTGGTGAGTATCTGGCGCAACGATTGACTAGTAAAGCGTGAGTCTGCAGTTAGCTCAAATGTTTTAATTGCAAATACTACTAAGTTCTAATTTATTTATTATATTCGATCGCAGTTTTCTTTGTCAATAAAGTAGGTCCAACCTCTATCATCGATACCAACGGTACCCCACCCCTACAAGTAATGTCCCATGAAATTCCTCAACCGCGGCCTGATGACGTCATCCCAACGACGATCTACCACCTACCTGTAACGTAATCTACGTAACGTACCTAACGTAGTGCAATCTACGCGGCCGTTAGGAGTCGTTATACCGGAGCACTGTTTGGACTTAGTTAAAGAACATAAGGGGTGTAAATCTTGATTGGATCAAAGGCTTGATTGTATTGAATGATTGCTTGGTATGATTGGGTTTTGGTTTGATCCCAAAACTAGGTTTGGATGCAGGAAGGGTTTTGGATAATGTCTCAGCTTTTCTGACGCAGTATTTGCCCGTAGGTTCGCACGCGTTGTTTCTATGATATTTTATGAATGGATGGATGAAACTTGATGGTTTTTGGGATAAATAGCCTCTGTTTCATCCCAGGCTAAGAGGACCTGTAAGCAAAATTACCACTTGATTCGTTCAGAAGTTTTGTCGTTTAGTAAGAAACTTCCAATCTTTCGCAGCAGAAAAATTCTGTCAACAGAATTACTCAACAGAACAGTTTGGAATAGTAGAGATTAAAGTCAGGTATAAAACATGGCCTTTCAAGTCACAGAAGTTACGGAAAAAAATCCCAGTAGTTCTATCAGCAGAACTACTTAGAACAGTTGGGAGTAAATGGAAATTTTCACCTTGATAATATTATATGGATAGCTAGATTTATCTTTTGACTTTAACTATAACAAAAACGGATTGAGGAAATTCCTTAATTGGTTACCTTGGCATCGAAAATAATGGACAAGAGTACAAAAAGGAAAAATTTCTAATAACTCGAAAACCGTGTAACTTTTAATGGATACATTTATATATTTTCTGAAATATTCTTATCTCCCGTATGGCTTGTCCACCCTTCACGGATTAAGGGTTTTACACATGGCCTTTATATTATTAAGATATACATAACAGCACGATACATCCCATCACATTTTTCCATAGAAATCGTCAGGAGAATACAGCTGTAATGTATTATTTTTATATGTATAAAATATGAAGGAATGTAATGTACATTATAGCTGCCGAGTGTGAAACCTTGTATACTTTTAAAATATTTCTTGACAAATGTTTGTACAAACACGGATAACGGAAGGCAAGAGATTTTGTTAGTATTTCGTATAAAACGCAAGGTCTTTGATATTTATTTATCAAATGCAGAAGTTGGCGCGCGTCCAGTCGAGGCGTTGCACAAAACGTATCGCGATACATGTATACAGGGTGAGGTATTGTTGGTTTAGTTAGGTATTTTGTCATCTAAACTACTACCCTGTTTTATTACCAGCAGTGGGCCTAGCACGAGGATTGTTGTCTAGTCTAGAATAAAAAAAATTACGTCAGTTTGTCATCTCATGCGTAAAATGTTTAAAATTAATTCCTTCAACTTCAATAATTTACGCAATGTATGACGATACGATGTAATTTTTCTCTATTCTACTCTAGACAATAATCCTCGTGCTTGGCCGGCTGGTAGTCTATGACAGTGTGGTGCTGGTGAAGAATTAGCACTACTCCAATTCATCCCGCGAGAGTTCAAAAGGCGTCTGAGAGATATCCACCAGTTACCTGACTCCAGAATACCTTGCAGACTAAACAAACTGCAATCCCTAATTTGCATAACCAGCGCGTGGGGATTATGGCACTATTCTCTAATGACTGAGCAATACTGCCGTCTGGAAGCCGTGTCTCCATCATCATCATCCGCAGCCCCACTTTACCCACAGCTGGGTACAGGCCTTCAAACTTTTGTAACACTCCACACGGCTCTGCGCCAAGGCCATCCAGGTCCCTGCAATGTTGGATATATTGTCTGCCCATCTTGCCGCTGGCGTCCGACGCTTCTGTAACCAGTTCTTGGACGCCATTCAGGTAGCTCCTTGCTCCACCTGTCGTCTTGTCTCCGTGCAAGATGTCCTGCCCAACTCCATTTATGTTGCGTTATGTGCCGCCGTTCTCATGGAGACACCTCCATGAGAATATATATACTTTAGGATTGATTCAATTTGTAAATAGCGTTAGCTCCCACCCTAGGATAACCTGTGTTGTGGGTAGCAGGCCTCTTTCGTGGTGTGATGTTGAGTTTAGATGACAAAACACCTCGGCGTTGGACGTTGCTCTTCCAAGACAACCTTAGTTCGTAGTAAACCCGCTTCATAATTAAATAGCCAATCGATATTGGTTTTTCTGAGCTACCATACAAAATATTATTTTGTTGTTACATGTCCAGTCAATCCCAGAATTGCCTGGAAGAGATCGTTTATAGTGATAAGGCCGCCTTTGTACTTCGTCTACTCTTACGTATATTTCTGTATTGTTTTCAGTCTCTGAGTGGTACAATAAAGCTTTATATATCTATTTATCTGATATGTTGTAATACCGAAAGCAACACCCTGTATAAAGTTCCAAAACAACGGAATTGGCGCGAACAGATCCAGCTTTATATTTATTTAAAGTATTGGTTTGTTTCAAATATACTTACCGAAAAAGTTTAAAAAAATTCCGGAATATTACTTTGATTTTCATTATGACATCCCCGTACTAAGGGAAGGACGCGGGTTCAAATCCCACTGAAGCCAAAATTTTTAAGGATTTTATTTAATTTCAAACTCAAACTCAAACTCAAAAATGCTTTATTTCCATAAATACAATAAATGTACACTTAGAAAAGGTCAAATCATATTAAAAAATACACTGACACGGAAATAAAGTGGTATTTTTGATTTCGATCGCTTCGGTATGTAGACTAAAGTAAAGAAACGACGAAGAAACCTTTAGCCTGTTAGTTGTTATTTTTCGAGTTGGAGCAAAATCCGTCCCAAGCTTTTTTATCCTCTAGATAATCTGATATTTTATAGTAAGCCTTTTTGCATAATAAAGTTTTGACAGTTTGTTTGAATTTATTTACTGATAATTTTTGCAGCTCAGTAGGGGTTTTGTTGTAGAAGCGTATACATTGCCCTTTAAAAGATACATTAATTTTATGCAGCCTAGTTGTGGGTACAGCGAGTTTATGTTTATTTCTAGTATTTACATTATGTTTTTCTGTTATTTTTGCTTTTTATTGTGCAATCACATAGCACGAACTTTTGTGATACAGACACAGATTTCATTCATCATATCATTATTACATGTCAATCAAATTAAATACAATATAATTATTATTATCGCTATGTCAAGGGAACAAGCACAATATAAAAACACACAATTCTCTGATTTCAAATGACAAAGACAAGTTTGTGAGCTCACAAACTTCGTTTGTCAACAAACACGGCGCGGTCTTACTACGGAAAGGCCTATCTAACGATTGAAATATCTGTCTATCGGTCTCTCCCTACCAAGACCTTTCGCATCAAATTCCTTTTAACTAAAACAGTTTATTCTAAACCTTAAACTATCTTATTTCACTCCCTCATCTCATCACGCTTGTGAAACCTGGTTCCATGCTCATTTCTTACGCTAACTATATTCAAAGCTGCAACTTAGCATAATTCCGGATGTAAATACGTCATATCCGGGCCACATGCCAACACAGAATATGTGATACCTAGAAGCGTAACATATTCAATTCGTAGAAGTGTAGTGACGTGCTGTGTAGCTACGGTGGTAGAATTGTTTTGCAGGAGGCGCTGCTGCCTGCCCCCCAGTGGATGTCCCTTAGTCGCCTCTTACGACACCCGCGGGAAGAGACAGGGTGGTGCAAATTCTAAGCCAGCACCACACAGCTCCTAAATAACACATAAAACAAAACAAGGCATAACATATTTGTTATCATTTCGTAGAGGCTTCGTAGACGCTTGTAGAGGCTTGGTGTCGTAGCAAATTCGTAGTTTTATTCTCGTAGCGTATTCGAGATAGATCATTTCGTAGCACTATCGTAGCGGCTTCGTAGACGATCGTAGACGTTTCGTATCGTAGCATATAATTTGTAAGAGGTTTGGTTTCGTAGCACTTTCGAAGACATTTCGTGGCATTGAACTACGATATAATATTATCCCAACCTAACTTGGATGGGCATTTAAAAGACTCTCGAATTTCGCTAGTTCACTGAATAGGTAAAACGGCAGGCTTTTAGAAAAGATGATAAAGACTGTGACCAGCAGAAGTAGCCAGGTGCTCCAGCAGATGCTGGATGCGGCAAGCTGATGACAGGACGCTATGGCACTCATAAAGGGAGGCATAGGTCCATCTGTGGACTAATATATGTTTGTAGGCTAATGATAATGATGATGATACAGCACTGGGAGTCGCATGGTTGAAATGATGGGTAAGTATTAAATTTTCATGAGTGCAGGTTTTTTATACATTTCTTTATACTTCTTACAATATCTTCTACTAGTTTTTGCCCGCGGCTTCGCACGCGTTATATCTATGGAAGCGTTTAATGGTTATTTATATCCTACGGGAACTGATTTATTGGATAAAAAGAAGCCTTTATTTGATTCTTATCCTGAAATCAAACAAAGGCTACTTTTAATCCCATAAATCAGTTCCTGTGGGATAGAAATCGCCTTTAAAGTTTTCCATAGGAACAACGCGTGCGAAGCCGAGGGGCGCAGCTAGTTAATAATTAATGTGATTATTTTAACATCACTTTCATCAGTAATTTGCAGCTAAGTACAATTTACTTAAATTCAAGTACGAAATCACTGCATTACGGCCCAAAAGAAACATTCAAGATTACAGATACAAAAGTCTTCAGATACAGGCTTGCCAAGATTTATTCTGAAAACTGTGATTATCGTCGAACGGACTGGGAGCTAGCCAAGTGTGCGGACGACAGATGAGATAGTGGCTAACTGTTTCACCTAAATACTGGGGAGTTAGCTAATAATCGCCTTTGATGGCATAGTGGTAGATTGGATTTTTTTAGCCTATTTTAATTTCATTTCACTTAGTGCAAGAAATATGGTCTTGAGGCTGAACTATTCACTCATTTTTCTATACAAACTGACTGGAAAGTTAGCTAAAAATAGCTTTTGATGACATAATGGTAGATTGGATATTTCAGCCTATACCTATTCATTTTATTTCATTTAGTGCAAGAAATATGGTCTTGAGGTGGAACTAGTAACTTATTTTTCTATACAAACTGACTGGAAAGTTAGCTAAAAATCGCTTTTGATGGCATAGTGGTAGATTGGATATTTCAGCCTATATTCATTTTATTTCATTTAGTGCAAGAAATATGGTCTTGAGGTTGAACTAGTCACTCATGTTTCCATACAAACGTGGAAGGGTAACTTATAGGTATGCTGTTTGATGTTGACCATCTAAATCTATGGCTAATATCAATTTATATCGTCATTGGTGTCTATTTAGATGTCATCAAAACTAAACTTAACTAATTTGAAGGTACTAAAAATGTCTCTGTCTCTGTCATAACGATCAAAATAATAAGGATGGCATCATTTTTAGTCCTGTCAGATTAGTTTTGTCTAGTTTTGGTAACATCTGTATTATAGGCTCCATTATTGTCTGTGTTTGTATACAACCAAAAATTTTAAAAAGTATATATTAGAAAAGTACAAGATTCTGAACTTTCGTATTCCAACACGAATTTCAGCCTTACTTTGGGCGAAAATATATAACATACCGAGAAAGAAAACTCTAAAATAAACCTTTACTGACATAGTTCAGTTATTAAAAAGTTATAATCAATTTACTTTTCCAAGATACACTAAACAGTTCTAGTTTTCTATCATAACCCTTGTGCTAAAAGTCTTTTCTTAATTTTTATTTAGAATCGTTAGTTCAGTGGTTAAAAAAATATGCTGCTGCCTGCCTTCGGTGGATATCCCATAGCCGCATTTTACAATACCCGCGGGAAGAGTTGAGATGGTGCAAATTCTAAACCGGCACCACACAGCAAGCATTATTTATTCAGAAGCTGTGGAGACAGAAATATTTCGTTCGTTGAATTGAACGAATTTCAATTTATATTAATGTAAGATCAGATATTTTTCAACTTCATTTAACATGATTATTTCAAGTTCATTCACACAAATTACTTACAACTAAATGTGTAAATAATAAATCGAATATCATAAAACAAATTCAAACGTAATTTAGCGAAAGTTTTGGGATTGAAACTTCGAGAATTTGATAAATATTATTATTTGCTATCTGTAGATAACTTTAGTTCATATTTGACTAAGTTTTGAGTTTTGGATGTCTTAGACAGTTGTTTATTTAGTTTTGAATATCTCTAATTAATTTTACAGAAAACAAGTTTTAATAAAAGTAAATACAAAAACATACACAGTTGGTTAATTCATATTTATTCAAGGCTGCATTTTCTTAACGAAACAAAAATAAAATAAAATGAACCAATAAGCGGTGAAAAAGAAAGCACTGATATACTTATAGATTAGATGCAAGTAAATAATCCTACTACATTGGGATTAATGGATGTATGTATGTAAATAAATAATGCTAGACAATCCGCACAGCATTATCTAACGCCAAGCTAAGCAGAGCTTGTATTATGGGTACTAGATGACTAATAATTATACTGATTACAACACATTCCATAGTTTTTTTTTACTATACATAGAAAAAGTGAGCACCCTTTAATAGATGCCCAACAGTGGGACCCAGTGGCGTGGGTAATAAGATGAGCTCCAGCTTCGACGCTATTTTAAAATAAAATTTCCATTCTCAATCCATTCCTTCAAAAGTTAAATAACCTTCTCTGCAGCTACGTAAAACATTTCAACACATCCGTTCAACAATGCGAGTCTCAAGCCGCTAGTGTTGTGCCATGAATAACCTGCTATCGACTTGGCCTATCGCCACATCGACTAATGCGCCTTTTTATCGATAGACTCGATAAAGTATCGACGCGGGAGGTTGGGATTTATTTGTCGCATAAAGAGGTTGAATGCGGTTTTGAGCTGAGTTATGCTGACTGTTTTAAGGGTTCTAAATGACTTTAAAAATAAAAAATAAAATAAATAGTTTATTTCTTTATCCTAATCTATACAAATCTATAAACTGCTTTAGAAATCCCCTTTAAAGTATATAGGTTAAGGATAAGGAGGTTTTGCATATGAAAAAACACTATTTACTCTTGCTTTTGGTAAATTAGGGTATAAGTCATGATTTTTGTGGACGAATCAAATATAATAGATTCAATTCAATGTTGGGCTTATGATTTTTCCATATCAGCCAACACAACATTCCATTACTAGACGAAGGCCTTCCCTGATAAGCGCCTCATGAGCTCTTTTATTATTGGATACTGAAATAATGCCACGCTGGGCATGCTGTTTGGGATTTGCTAGATACTTAGTTAACGCATTCACTGCCAAGCCTCGGCGGTGTGACACGAAAGGACATGGCACATCCGCGTCTTGTTCCATGAAAGTATTAAGTGAATTGAGGCTTATCTATCACTATACAAATATTTTACTAGCGGCATTTTCAGTTTACCTTTTAACTGAATAGCGCAAACATAGCACAATTTCAAACATTGTTGTCAATGTATAACATCAGATAACAATATTCATTACAAAACCACCAAAAACCAAACTCAATCACCCACAATAGTCAAACAATCAAAAGTATTTAACCAAACAAAGATACGCGCAAACAAATAAATAAATAAACCAGCTCTCAATTTATGCGACAGCCTGCGCCAAGCCACAATACTATAAAATCTGTCGATGTTTTAACAAACTATCGATATATTATGTTCGCACCACTAAGCAGACACGTCACTGGCACTCTGATGCATAGTTCAAGATGGCGAATTCTATTTTTGAATCTTTCGCTTTAGCATAAACACAATCTATTGTATGGGGGTTTGTACGATAGCTCAATACCTCGATATCTCTACCTCGACAACACCTTGCCGAAAGGCGTCCTACACTACGTTTGCAATAAGATTTTTTTTACCACAGCAGTTATTAGTTCTTTATGAGAGATTTTGTACTCTCCCATTTATAATCACCAACGAAATATTCAATACGAGATATCTCAATACTCGGATACAGTAAGTATTAACGCTGAGCTTCAAGTATCCGCATTTTGCCGACAAACGCAAGTCTCCGATGGGCTTAAAACGCAGTCGCAATTATGCAGAGCTTGGAAAACTTGAGTGTGGGCATCTCATTATAGAGCGAGGCTATACAGATTATACGACACGACACGATTTCAAAATATGAGGTAGTAAAACTTTTTAAACTTTCGCGATTTGTGAACATAATGAAAAAAAAGCAAAGTTACACGATAAATACCCGATAAATAATAAGAATCGTGGGCGACGTTTTTACAGCATTAACATTTCCATGACTTTCTAACTGTGGAAGCCCCTGGGCTGCGAGTAATATATCACATCACTCTAATATTATAAATGCGAAAGTTTGTATGGATGTATGGATGGATGTTTGTTACCTCTTCGCGCCAAAACTACTGAACGGATATTTCTGAAATTTTGCATACCATCTTCAGCCTCGAGATTGTCACTATCTGCAACATATTTTTATATTATACATACATATAATTATATATTTTATCTAGTATTAGACATAATACAGATGTAACACCAAAATCCAGACACAACATAAAAATAAAATAAAATAAAATAAACAACTAGGATTCTTTCCGATCATAATCACTACATTGTAGGTACTTCGTTCAAGGACCAATACCAAATTTAAAAATTAAGATCAGTACGCTAAGCGTATACTGCGATTTTAGTCAACATACGTTTTTTTTTATTTATTGACACAAACATCACATATATTAGGTCTATATCTAACACATCTTTATGGTTTATTCTAATATATATGTTTTTTTTTTGCGTACATAACAAAGTTAGTGGTAACTTTAATTTTCTATGGAAATATTAATTAAACTTCCCGCTTGGAGTGCTGTCATATTTTCATAGAAAACTAACTTTCTAGTAAAAAGTATGGCAGTGCCTACAGCATATTTGCGTCATCACGAATAAGTTCGTGCGTATCAGTGAATTACCAATAACCCTGTTTGTTTAGGCGATTTTTGTGAAACATCAACTGTTATTCTCTTAAGTACCGTTATTTTTAACTAGATGGCGCTACTAAAATTGACCCAGGGCTAGATCGCGCTAACGAGAACGCACGGGTTCTAATGACTAGTTTGAGGTGATTTAGGGTTTGTGGAGATTGCTTGCATATAAGACGGTAAGGTGTCTTTGGCCTTCCAATATAGTAACTTTGTGAATTTCAAAGCGCCGTTTTATTTGCGGTCTCATCTCTACTGTGTTATAAAGATAATATAAAAGTCGTGTCATATAAAAGTCCTCAAAACTTTGTAAACGGGTGGAGTTCAAATCGAATCATTTTCATAAATAATGAACTCTGTAAGATTCAGACGGTACAGCGACATTGAATTGGTTGCTTCCAGTAAAGAGGTTTTAATTTAACCTTTCAAATGAATAATCAATTAATTACAAGCATCGTCTACTAAGCTATTAATTATTGGTACAATACCACTGTGTGGTGCTGGCTTAAAATTTGCACCACCCCATCTCTGCCCGTGGGTGTCATAGGAGGTGATTAAAGGTTATCCACTGGGGGCGGGCAGCAGTGCCTCCTGCAGAACAATTCCAACATCGAACTGCGATCTCCAACTGGGGGATTATGGGCATTACCCCTTATTAGATAAACGCCAACAAGGCGTTTATCAGGGGGAGGCCTGTGTCCAGCAGTGGACCAATACAGGCTGTTGAGGTTGAGTCAGCCCACGACACTGGAAGTTGTGTAAACCTGTAGAAATGTCTGGTTAAATAAGTATAATAATTAAAGACGTGATCATTCCCCCATAAATATAACTAACTAGCAGCGCCTCGCGGTTTCACCCGCGTTGTTCCCGTTCCCATTGGAATACCGGGATAAAATATAGCCTATGTCATTCCCTGAAAAGTAAGCTTTTTGATGATGAAAGATGTTTTTAATCAGTCCAGTTGTTACGGTGCCTATACATACATACATATAGGTATTAAATACAAACAAAGATAAAAAACAATCAAATCTTCAATCTTTATCATATTACGAGTAGTATAGATAATGATGAACCTAATGTACCGTAAACACATTAATAAAGAACCTAGTTTGTGTTTGAAAAACACCAACCTCTAGAGTAATTCCACTGCGGCTTATTCCACGAAAACATCAACCCCAATTCCACGGTCATACAGACCGTACAATCCAAAACCGAATACCCAGAAATGGGAATAACCATGCTCCAAAAGTCCATCGAGGCATATATTCTACATTCATGTATTTAGCTGCATACACGCGCCGCAATGTATTTATTGCGTGAGTATAAATACAGTTTGCGAGTGGCTTGCAGAGATAGCATCGCATTTGAATACTGTGCTAGGTTTTCTGGATGTGGCTTGTTTAAAAATTTTCTAATAAATTAATTAATTTATTGCTATTGATTTCTTACCGGTCGCTAAGCTAACATTAAATTAAATGTAACAAATATAACAAAAAAAAATACAGTTAAGGCGCATAACGCAGCCTATTTTATCATTATTATTACGTAATAATATTATTACAGAGGCATGAATAACTAATAACTTATTACCTTTCTAAAACCTATCACAGGCACCAGTTCTCTCACAAAACAGATAATTAGTCGATAGTATGGTAATTAAGACATAGGTGGATATAGTTCTACAAAAAGTTTGCATTATGTACCTAACTAGGCCCTTATAACTAGGTTCCTACTTTAGTGTCTCGTTTAGTTATAAGCACCTATTGTGAGAGATGAATAAGTTTATTCTTTTTTTTAATACTTTAAGATACCACAAGTTGTACGATATATTTTAAAACTTTCTGTGTTAATCGTAATATAAAAATAAAGGAGGTGGCAGCGATACTTTCACTCGTGTATGCGCCTTAAGTTAGCTACTTTAACTGAAAAAAAATACAATCAAACATTAGCAAAATATTAAAAATATTAGAACAAGTATTTTCAAGTGAGCTAACTGCAGACTGTTACAAGAAATTTAGAAATGTTCAATCAAAAACTCTCAATCTAATTATACATACGTATATTTGGCAGGGCAAAGATTGTTCAGGGCAAGGTTATCTACCTTGACCTATCTCGTCATATCGGTCTGCTTTCTCTCAGTCATTAGGGAGTGCACCTGTGTTTGCAGACACACGTGCACAAGGCTAGTTTAATCTCCTTTAAGGCCCATACACCAGCGAAAGTGGCGCCCCCAACTATTTTATCTTATTATTACGTTAAAAGCAGGAATTTTTAAAAATCCTACGTTCAGTTTGTGGTATCTATTATAAGCTCTTTATTAATGTCTCTGTAATAGTTTCATTTTGTAAAGAATTAGAATAATTACCATTAAGATTTTGTTAGATATAGACATGATATATATGATGTTTGTGTTCTTTAAATAAATAAATAAATTAATAAAGCGATACGATACGAAGTTGCGCTTTTTGGCCACCAAACACTATTTTCGCATCTCCTCCTAAACTATGTATATGAGATAAAATTATTACAAAGGTATTAAAAAATAGCTTAAAATAGATACCACAAACTGAACGTAGGATTTTTAAAAATTCCTATGATAAACGTAAAAATATGATAAAATAGGTATCGCTGTCAGATTGGCTCAGGTATGCGCATACACGAGCGAAAGTGAGGCCGCCGCCTTTTTATCTCATTATTAGGTACGTTTAACACAGCAAACTTTAAAAATCCATCGTACATATCGTGGTAAATATTATAAGTTATTTATTAATGCCTCTGTAATAGTTTTATTTTGTTAAGCTTAGGCAGAGAAACGAAGTCGCCCTTTTTGGCCACCGAACACTTTTTTCGCATCTCTGCCTAAACTATATGTATAAGGCAAAACTATTACAGCGGTATTAAAATATAGCATACATATAATAGATACTACAAACTGTACGATGGATTTTTAAGATTTACTGTGTTAAACTTAATAATTATGATAAAATAGGAGGCGATGTCATATTGGCTCGGGTGTCGCCCAGTTCTACACCGACAATAGTATGTAAGAACATAAATTCGTTGTGTTACACTTAGATATTCAAAGATTGTATTAGTTGATAAGCGATAAACTTGCTAGTGGTTTTTTTTTTCACTTCTTCCGCTAGTGGACAAAAAATTGAAGTGAATAAGAGTCAATTGCACCTTATTTCTTATTTGATACTAATTACTATTTATCAAGCTGTTTATAAAGTAAAAATTTGACTTGTCCAAGTGCTTATTTTGTAAGTATAAAGAAATAAACGATTTGACTCTGACAATGACTCTGTGCCATAAGAATGGTCGTCGTGTACGAACCTCAGTTAGGAGGACATCATCAATATACTAAAAAAAATGTGGAAAACCGCGTGCAAAAACTTTTTCCTGTATTTTTTAAAATAAATAGCGTACTTCCAAAGTTCCCACGTCGATGTAACTGCAATAAATGGTTCATCCCTGATTATGTTCAGATTATTCTGGTTTAATTAGCTCGCTGTTCCGTGCTTTGCAGTCATTGCAATTGCAATACTGTCTCATTTGGATACAGTCTGTTTTTGTTCATCATCATCAATCAGTGCTTGTTCGTGTTTTGGTATCATTGCAATAGCAATACTGTCGAATACTATCTACTCCTAAGTTGCATTATATTAAGAGTTGGATATGCAAAAAACCTGTGTGGTGCTGGCTTAGAATTTGCACCACCCCATCTCTTCCCGTGGGTGTCGGTAGAGGCGCCTAAGAGATATTCACCAGAGGGCGGGCCCCCATTAGATAAAAGACAACGAAGCGCTTATAGGGGAGGCCTGCGTCCAGCAGTGGACCAATGCAGGCTGTTGAGGATGAGGTTATATGTTGTTATAATGCTGGACAATTCAAACAGCATCATCTAGCCCCAAGCTAAGCAGAGCTTATGTTATGGGTAGTTACTTCCTTGATGACTGAATGCAAATGAGTTGACTATTGAAAATTCCATATTTCTAAATGCTTGATATATATTTGTGTTTCATAAAACATAATTAAAATAAAAAAGCACTCATTCTTCTCTCTCCAATAATTTCCTTTAAGCCTCATAAATTAACTTCTTAATTGATAAAATCTCAGTGTAAAAGGAAAAGTATAATTTTTACTAAGAGCCCTAAAGATACTACCATCTAAAATTATAGTCCCAAGGGAGAAAACCCAATTTTGGGACAACGTTATAATTTCAGGCCAAATTACTTTTTGAATTTACGAGTGAAAATAAAATACCTGAGATTTATAAGATTTGTTATTGATGCTATAAAATTGAGAAAATTGCCGCTTGAATGTGAAAATACTAATTTAATGCATTCATAAATTTTACGACCGTATTCTAAAAGGGCATAATTGCGAATTTATTCAGAAAATCAAAAGAGGCTGCTTCTTACCCTAGGTCCACTAAAAAATATTGGGTGGATGTATAAGTCCACTTTATTCTTTTAGGCAGGATTTCTGGAATTGTTTTTTTTTAAGAAAGTAAAGTGTTTACAAAATAGACCAAAAATATCTATAATATCATTTTTGCAAAAGATTTTGAAGTGAACCATGAGTTCTAAAATATGAATTTTGCATAAAATTGTGAATAAAGAACTAAATTGGACTTAAAGGTCCAAAAAGATCCACCATAGGATCTTTGCAAAAGATTTTATTGGACCTATGGCGTTATTTCCTAGGGGTTTTTATGTGGTTAAGTTGCTGTTACTCGTTTCCTTCAAGGAAAAACAAAATACTTCAAAATCGCTTCAGCTATTTGGACGCTTCAAACATCCAAATAGCTGAAGCGATTTTGAAGTATTTTGTTTTTGAGTAGGTATTCATTTGGACTTTTTAAAGGCTCAAGCTACATTTTGTAGGCCTTTGCCCTTACAGTTTGTGAAAAAGAGAGATGATGAATAAGCGAGAATAAACTAGATTTAAAAAAAGACAAAGATAAAAAAAAAAAGTATTGTTATGGAAATCAGAGAGTTCACAAATGATTGCGATTTTTGTTAAATTTCAAAAGAAATATTTTCACCCTTGATATAAAAAATGTTTTTATCTCATGAAGGGTACCCATCACCCCCACGCTGGCCATGCGATCACCAGTCTGGTGGTAGAATGGTGCCGCGGGAAGAGATGGGGTGGTGGAAATTCCAAGCCGGTTGGCAGATCAGACAGAGAGACAGAGTTACTTTAGTAACTTAATTACTAAATACTGTTAAAACGTGTTTCTGGTTGGCAGGTTGAAAATGTCTCGGCATTAAACCCACCCTTTGTACTTCAGTGCAATAAAGTATTTAAATAAAAAAAAAATTGGTATCAATTCTTTACTCTCCCAACAAACTGCTAAGGGTTTCATCACTTACGTTAACACAACGTAAAATTAACGTTATTTATTAAAGCGTTACGTAGGGATAAGCCCACATACGGAAATGATAATTTGCCATTAATTACTTATGAGAGGGCGAAAGTGAGCTTATACAGGGTGTTTCGTTACATACTTCCCCTGTATAAGCATGATATGAAACCAATGTTTTGGTAGTAGGAAAACCTCGTGGGGAATATATCTAATACATAATACGTTTGCCAATTTAAATATTTAGTAGGATATATTCTAGATTTATAGTATGATTATGACCCTGGAGAGATCTTTGAGTGACTTATACGACAACAACATAATTGTTGTCGTATAAACGAGATACAATAGACGACCACTGTGGCGCGGTGGGCGAAGGTCCGCCTGCGACGCAGGAGGTTGCGAGTTCGATTCCCGCCTCGGGACAAATATTTGTACGATCTGCAGATATTTGTTTAGGGCGTTCTAGATGTTTTCTATGTATGATAAAAAATATCTATCTATGTAGTGTATTGTATTATGTATATCAGTTATCTAGTACCCATAACACAAGCTCTGCTTATCTTGGGGCTAGATAATTCTGTGTGAATTGTCCAGCATTATTTATTTATTTATTTATTGGTTCAACAAGCTTTACCACTGCTGGACCTAGTTCTCACCTAATAATAACCTTATTGGCTCTTCCTTAACAGCCTATATTAGTTCACTGATGGAAGCAGGTTACCCGTTTATAAGCGCTTTATTGGCTTGTTATCTCATGGAGGGTTATGCCCATAACTCCCACGCTGGGCATGTGGGTTGGGGATCGCAGTTCGGTGGTAGAATTGTTCTGCAGGGGGTGCTGCTGCCCACCTCCGGTGGATATCCCTTAGAAGCCTCTTACGACACCAGCAGAAAGAGTTGGGGTGGTGCAAATTCTAAAACGGCACCGCACGGCATATTGGCTCATATTAGCGGGCAATGCCGAAAACCCCAGAAAGCAGTTATCAGTACCGCAATGCCTGCAATGTCATTTCACTGATTTATGTCGCTCCGGACACGACTTTTGTTGGTATTTTTTTTTAACGCAGTTACATAGTCTTCCTTAATAAACAAAAAAATGAAGTGAATTAGAGTCAATTGCACCTTATTTCTTATTTGATAGTAATAACTATTTATCAAGCTGTTTATATAGTAAACTAGCTGCTCCCCGCGGCTTTGCACGCGTTTTTTCTATGGAAATTTTGAAAGGTGATTTTCAACCAACGGGAACTGAGTTATGGGATAAAAAGTAGCCTGTTATTTCCAGGATTAGAATTACTTGTGTGCAAAATTTTAGCCTGATTTGTCCAGTAGTTTTGGCGTGAAGAAGTAACAAACATGCATCCATCCATACATCCATAAAAAGGATTGCATTTATAAAATTTGTGTGATATTTGACTTGCCCTGCTTATTTTGTAACTTTTGTAAGTCTAAAGAAATAAAAGATTCGACTCTGACTCTAGAATACATCTCAATCGACGAACAGTCGTCAATCGAAACCAAAACACAGCATCGCCGAAAATCCATTAACACAGCATAAAGTCTAACTTCCTCTGCCCATAAACAAAGCCGGCTGTTCAAGCTAGCTCCATAATCTCGTTGACAAACTTTACAACAGTATGTACTAGTAATTTACACCTTACACATGGCTGGCACTAAGCCTGCATCTAAAGCATACTGTGCGTAGAGAGGAGACGAGGTCGGGCGATGCATTCCGCCCTAGGGCCGAACTATTAAATTAAAGGAACCCTTTGAAATCCAGCAAATAGATCCACGGATCACTTTGAATGGCTTCCTTGCACCAGTTAGGAACCTAGTCCAATCTGCTGAAAGATAGATAGAAGGGAGACCACCAATATTAAAAGCAGCACTGGTTTTAACAGATTGTAGTAAACATTTACGGTCGTATAGGTATTACGGCCGTAGCCTATATATAGGCCTTACGTCATCTACGTAAGTGCCACAAATCGAACACTACATAAACCATCCTTCGTGGATGTAAAGGCCATTGATGTTGATGATGATGATGAGTAAACATTTTATGTCGTGTTGTGTTCCTACAATTCAATATGCAATGTTTATTTGACAGTTTGACTTTACCTATCCTCAACATGAACCTCATCAGCCTGTGTTAGTCCACTGCTGGACGCAGGCCTCCCCCTGATAAGCGCCATATTGGCGTTTATTGGAAGTTTATCTCATGGAGGGTAATTTCATGGTTTAACCATCAAGTTAAGGGACGCTGCTGCCTGCCCCCGGTAGATATCCCTTAGTCGCCTTTTACGACCTTTTACATGTTTTGTAATCTTACGTTTTTTACTTATCATCATGTTAAGGCTCAAGTCAGTTCGTTCATGTCACAGAAATAAAACTATTTTTAATTTCGCATACAATCAGCTCGGCCAATAAAAACTTAAGCCGAAGATTCGTCCCCCGTCCCCTCACTAGCCAGATTGCATCACAATGTATCCTCATGAGATATTACCCGACGTTCGATCGACTTAGTGAAGTTATGATGGATCAAACACTCGGCTCAGAGCTCGCGAGATAAAGACACTATTTTACTACGAGCTACAATATTTTTGTACACTATATTTTGACGTTTTAGTATTGATGTACGCGAATCCTAAAATCCTACCCTACTAATATTTTAAGTGCCTTGTTGGTGTAGCGGCCAGCATATTGAACCGCTGATTATGAGGTCATGGGTTCAAATCCCCAGGTCGAGCCAAAAAGTTGCTGTTGGGGTTTTTCTAGCAAGAAAAATCACAGTAACAGCCCGGAATCAGGAAGTTGGCGTTTACACCCCCGTGCCTTGGAAAGCACGTTAAGCTGTTGGTCCTGCACCTAACCTCTCCGTCCCATCGGATTATAATACATAAACAGGAAACCTGACTTTCAATAATAATAATAATCATCATTTAATTCAAAGTAACTTAACTAGGACCCATATGACAAATACCTTAGAGACTACCATACATACTTATAAAAACTTTAAAAATCGTGTTATTGGCACTGGGTCGATGACGTGACATCTACTAGAATTTACTACTATTAATGGTAATAAATGTTTTAAGTATAACCCAGTTTTGAACGCTGACCCAAAAGTACCTCCTATCCAAAAAACGGTTCAATTATGCACGCAAAACGCCTTATAACTCCAAATTCCATAAGCCAATTGACAAAAGCTCCCAAAAGCAAGTCATTGCAAATCCGACCAAACTTAATAAAAACGCGCTTTATCCAATTCATTATTATTTTACTCCCTAACCAACTCTTAAAGGCCTTAACCCTGAGGTACGCTGGTAATCCTTTAAGCTTTGGCCGAGTTCAGGGCGGCTTAAGTTGTTAAAAATATTGTTCCTTGGCTTACCACTTCGGCTTCCGTGGAGGGAATGTTGAATTTGTTGGTTAAAGTTGGGGAAGAAAAGGCGTATTATAGCAGATATTGTTAGGTTTATTTCGAATTTTATTTAACGAGGTCGATGTCTTGTAGCTGTGGTAATCGCAGCGTGAATCGGGTACATGCATGTGACTTCAAAAAAGTTTTTTTTTTACGTATTCTCTATTGATATAGAAATATATCTGTATATTTATTTTTGTATAATTTGATATATTTTTCATTGAAAAATAGATATTTTGAATCTCAATCGCAAAATTTCTAAAAGCAACGATATTGGCAGCCAAACCGTGACGTCACACTTGCATATTTTTGTATGATCATGAAGCTTTCACCTTAAGTTGACAGGTGATCCGATGATCCGTGAAGTCAACAAATGATATCAGATTTCAGATTTTATTTATTGACCATTTTATAACTATGACTGTTATACTAGGTAATGCAAGGGCTAACGAATCGTTTTCATCACCCGAAACTGAGCGCAGTTTTACTCATTGTTTTGTAACTAAATGATTTAAAATTTGGTAAATATTATATTTATACTCAGTTATGTTATCCTAAATAATTTAAAAAAATCAAATAATCCATGCTTATACCCTTTTGACCCTCCAACTCAGCCTTTGGGTGTCGTAAGAATCGACTCAGGGATATCCACCGGGGGCGGGCCGCAGCGCCCCCTGTAGAACAATGCTTCACTGCCGTCACACGAAGATTGTGAGCTCAGAGACTTGTCTTTATCAATTTATTTTAGAATTAGTGAATTGTGTGTGTTTTTGTGCTTATTCACAAAATTTGATTGATTGCAAAAAATCAATACATCGATCATCGTACTTAGTATCATCAGCAGTTTGACCTATACCGTGTCCATTTTGAATGAGGCATAAACGTAAACAAACCGCCCATACTTAACCTAAAATTTACTTTAGTGGCGCGTCCTTTTTATACGTAATTTACATTACTTGTCGATTTTAGATCCTCCCTTCAATAAAAATTGCTTACAATTATATCTGAAACTCGACGCCAAGCAAGTGATATTTTGTTATTTGTGTCGTATTTTGTTTACTAACATGCTCCATTCAAAATGGACACGGTATAAGTATGTTACTCGTTCCGAGCGCGGACCAGGCGCCTACGGACGTCAGTGCATCAGCAGCAATCATTGAAACCGTTAGTCGGTAGTTTTACACAATATATGTATCTATTGTTCCGTATAAGTACTCGACTTTTATCAGCATTTTAGCAGCTCGGGAAGAGCTAAGCGCGATTCCTACACCATTAGTCCGTATACAGAAAGAACGCTGGAATCTTATAAGCGCTTACCGGCGCTTGACAGCGCTGGTAAGCCGCGCAGGAAAATATATGAACGCGCGCCGATAAGCACTGAACGGTGCCGACAAGTGCCGACAAGCTTCAACACACGCTGGTCAGCGCTGGGCGCTGCCATCTAAAATTAATAAACAACTGCGACAACCAGCTTCCTTTGTGTAGAACGGACCAGCGCTGTCAAGCGCCGGTAAGCGCTTATAAGTTTCCAGCTTTCTTTCTGTATACGGCCTTACGTATGGCCGCATCTCCGTAAACAAGGCTGAAGCCTCTCTTCATTAAATACTAAACTAAACTAATACCGGCGTGATGAGTAAAAGGCCATGTTTACATACAATAACTAACATATTATATCGTTAATATATTCGTAAGTTGTTACGCCACTGTAAGTTTGCTCCGAGTAATTATTATAACAAATTAGGAACAGCTGGCGCTTGATTTATGTTATGTACAGTATTTTACGTACGCTGTACGGCATTTTTAATGTTATTATATAGTTTTTAGACTTGAGAATTACTTTCGCCTTGTAAGAAGCGAGGTACGGATGCCTTTGCTTTGCAGAAGGAGAGTTTATAGCTATTTTACTTTAATTAACGTACTATCGTAGTTTGACAAATTGATTACGAATGTAAGCGTATTTTTTTCATCCCTTAACGAGGGACTTACATCCATAACAAATACGTTGTTGGTCAATTCAATGTATTTGTGAGTGTATACTATTATCGCCACTCTGGCTGCATTTTGGTATCGAAAAAAAATCTTCGAAAATTAGTCTATAACGTGCATTCAATCAACAGATGTTGTAGATTGTAATAAGAAGCTCTCTGACTTTTCTTGAGGCGTGACGACGTCTCACGTGAGTCGTTGGGAATAACTCCCGGCTTAGAGTTTGCACCACCCTAATTCTTCCCGCGGGTGTCGTTATAGGCGAATGGGGATATCCACCAGGGGCGGGTAGCAGCGCCTCCTGCAGAACTATTCTACCATTCCGCTCCAACCCATATGCCCAGCGTGGGGATTATGGGCACTACCCTCAATAAGATAAAAGTGATTAAGGCGCATACCCGAGCCAATCTGACAGCAATTCCTATTTTATCATATTTTTACGTTTATCATAGGAATTTTTATAAATCCTACGTTCAGTTTGTGGTATCTATTATAAGCTATTTTTTAATACCTCTTTTATAATTTTATCTCATATAGTTTAGGAGGAGATGCAAAAATAGAGTTTGGTGGCCAAAAAGCGCAACTTCGTATCTCTTCCTAAGCTTTACAAAATGAAACTATTACAGAGGCATTAATTAATAGCTTATAATAGATACCACAAACTGAACGTAGGATTTTTAAAAATTCCTGCGTTCAACGTAATAATAAGATATAATAGTTGGGGGCGCCACTTTCGCTGGTGTATGGGCCTTAAGGCGCTAAACATCGATCAAAAATTTCGCCGGGGGATGCCTCGAATTTTTTGATCGATGGCGCTAAACTAAAAAAACCAAACTGTTAAGAGAGCTCTTTTTAAATCGAGCTCACTAGGTGAACATTTGAGAATAGCTTAAACTTAATGAACAAAGCTGGGAGCTACTGTAGTATAACATAACAGCTCTTAATTAAAGCTGGAATATTGGGCAAGGGTGAGTCGCGCAATAATATTGCAGCGAGTTTCGTCTTCAACTAGTGTGCGGCTAGGATACTAGAGATTTGAAAGTTTTTTAATTTAAATTACTTTACTTGCTATCAGTTGAGCTATCACTAGATTGTCTGCAAGAGTCTGCAAAGAAATGAACTGCTATTTTGGTAATCTATATTGTTTTTAGATGGCGCTGACTTGATGAGACCTTATGAGATATTCATACATCAGCATCCTATTCAGAAGCTTCTCTATGTAGCCTCTTTCTTTCTCTCTTGGTTTTTCTCTCTGTTAGGAGAGATATTGTTGAATTACAATTATTTGTCGTGTTTAAACAAAAAATTATAAGACTAAAGAGCGCCAAAGCATGTGAGTGAGGCCTAGTCACGTCATATCGTGCTAAAATGTGTTTTAAGGCCCATACACAAGTGAAATTGGCGCCCCCAACTATTTTATCTTATTATTACGTTAAACGCAGCAAGTTTTAAAAATCCATCGTTCAATTCGTGGTATCTATTATAAGTAATTTATTAAAGCCTATAAAATAGGTATCGCTGTCATATTTGCTCGGGTATGCGCCTTAAGGTGTGACGTCACGCGGATTTTTGGATTTTCTATTATCTTCATAATGTTTTGTTATATCGACAACAGCAAAATGACGTGTCCAATTTCTTCTGATTACCTAACTAACGGACTAACAATTTTTTTAGAACACTAATAATGTCCTCCTAGGGTCCACTCTCATTGGAGACTATCCAGATGCGTAGGACATATTATAGTGCACAAGTGTGCGCGCAAACACAGGTACACTCTCTATTCCCTTACTCTCATAATCCGATGGGACGACAGATCGACACGACCGGGGAGAGGTCAGACGCAGTACCAACGGCTTAAAGTGCTTTCCTATGCACGGGGGCGTAACACCGCCACTTTCCTGACACCAGACAGTGTCTGTAATTTTTTCCTGCTAGAAAAAACACATTATCAACTATTGGCCCGACCCGGGATTCAAACTCAGGACGTCATAGTCAACGGTTGAACCAGCTGACCGCTAGACCAAAGAGGCAGTTTTAGAACACTAGACTTTTGTCAAGCCAGGGACGAGAGGAAATTTCCCTCGTTCATGTCGGTCCAGCATTATTTATTTATATCGCGGTTTTCATGGCCTCCAAACTTCAGTTTTCATCAAGTGGACTTTGCCCGCCTTCGTGCAAATTATTATTTCCCGGAGATGGTTCGAGAACTTCGCTACTTCTATTAGTGGCGGCCACTGGCGACTCTTGAGGCGTAGTGGTGCAGTGGGTAATCAATCATGACGCGATTATTACAAAGTTTGACCGACTTATGAGGGCGCTTTTTATCGCTTATCACGACCTCTGTGGCGCGGTCTGCGAGGGTCCGCCTGCGACGCAGAAGGTTGCGGGTTCGATTCCCGCCTCAGGACAAATGTGTGTACGATCTGCAGATATATGTTTTCTATTTTAATAAAAATATCTATCTATGTAGTGTATTATACTATTGTGTATATCGCAGTTATCTAGTATCCATAAAACAAGCTTTGCTTAGCTTGGGGCTAAATAATGCTGTATTAATTGTCCAACATCGTCATCCCACCCGATCGGAGGGCGTCTTACACTACGTTTGCCTAGTAGCGGTCTCCACTCAAGAACACGTTTACCCCAGCGGTTGTCGGTTCTTCGCGAGATATAATATTTAACCATAACACCATCATAATCTAATATTGTAGCTTATTGCGAAAGTTTGGATGTTTGTTACCTCTTCACACCAACTACTGAACTGAGTAGGCTAAAATTTTGAGCACATGTAGTTCTAGACCAGGAAAAACACATATTATATCCCGAAAAAACACTAACGTAACTACTAACAAAATGTTTCGCATATACTCGTATTTATAAAATACACTAGACGTTAAATCCTAAATACACCGTATCAAGTCGCTGACGTGCGAAATTGGCGGGAAAACTGACTCGCCGTTGACAGGTGTCAAGCAGGTGTCATGGCGTCGTTGTGTCAAAATGTCTAATTGTTTCGTTGGAATGCGGTGCGTTTAATTTAGTGGATTGGTTTTCGTTTATTTGACAAGTGGTGACAAGAAGGATTATTTTCAATAAAGGACGAAGTTTAACGCGGGCTTATAAGCTTCATCAAGGGAATTTTTTATTAAATATTTTATTTGATTATGTGAAAACAGGACGGCATAATTTGGGACTATACATAGCAGGTTACTGTCATCTTTAAATTAATGAATGAACACTATATTGTACTAATAATAGTAATAAATATACACTACTGTTTTCTAATATATAAAATAAATAAATTAATTAAGTCTTATATCTAAAAATTAATAAATGTAGTACAAAAAGCGGTCTTATCGCTGAGAGCTTTGATCCCATTCTTTAAGAAATTATGGGTTTTTAGTCAAACAAATATTACTTGTTCGACCAAGATGGCGCTTTTAGTTGGGTTCTGTAAAATTGAAAAAACAAGACCGTGCATAGTTGCATAGCATAATATGCAGGTATTATAAAAAATATCTATCTATGTAGTGTATTGTATATCAGTTATCTAATATCCATAACACAAGCTCTGTTTGGCTTGGGGCTAGATAAAGCTGTGTGAATTGTTCAGCATTATTTATTTATTTATAGTTTTAAACATAGACTTTTTTACTACATTCCAATTCGATGGTTTTACATGACATCCCAAAGACTATAAATATCCGTTTTCCGCGAAAGGTCCCTGCCATCTATTGAGTTCTAAGGTACCTAAATAATCACAATAATCACACTAATATTATAAAGGTGAAAGTTTGTATGGATGTATGGATAGATGTTTGTTACCTCTTCACGTCAAAACTACTCAACGGATCTGGCTGAAATTTTGTACACAGGTAATTCTAGTCCCGGAATCAAACATAGGCTACTTTTTATCCCATAAATCAGTTCCCGTGTGATAAAAATCTTATTTCATTTACCTCCCTGCCAAATCTCATTAAGGTTCGTTTAGCCATTTAGGCGTCAAAAGGTAATAGACAGACAGAGCTTTTTCCAATATATAGATCATACATAGTAGGGACCTTTTTGAAGTATGGATATGGATTTCTTAGTTATATTTTGTCCGAAATATTTAAGCTTGTTACGGTTTTATGGGATAAAACATTTTTTGAATTGAAGTTTCAATTTTATACGTGGGTAAAACTTTGCTATAAAATTCATAAAACATTTAGATATTTCGAAATCGTAAAAACACCGAGCAATACTTGCGCTGTCGACGATACACTCGCTCATTTATATTCCCAACTTTTACAGTATATCACTCAAGTTTCGATACACCGTAATATTTCGAATTCCGATAAAATTTCAACTTCTCAAGTCCGCATTGAGTTATAGTGCATGAAAACATTCAATAACATCTTTATTCTCATAGCAAGAAAGCCTAGTTTTGAATCGCTTTACAGCGTGAAATAAACAACGACACACCATGCAAATTTTCACTCTGTTCGTTTGAGTTTAAAGTGTATTTCGGATTGGCAAAGTTTTACTGTAAACAAAGTTAGAGTGATGTGTAATCGTTCTGAAAGTTGGCAGAGTTTGCGCTTAGAGTGTTGTTCTGTGATATTCAATGTTATAGAATAAACAGGGTACAGTTAACGGCGGGCTTTTTGTCAAACCTAATCTATACCTACATTAAAAAGAGGAAATATTTGATTGTTTGTTTGTATTGAACAGGCTCCGAAACTACTGGACCGATTTATAAAATTCTTTCACCATTAGAAAGCTTACTTTTCAGGGAGTGACTTGGCATATATTTTATCCCGGAATTCCCACGGGAACGAGAACTACGCGGGTGAAACAGCGAGGCGCTGCTAGTAAACTATATAGGTACCTATTATGCAGCCAAAGAGTAGAAAGACCTTCCTGCGTCTGTTTCTCCATTAGAGTACAATCTTGGAGTCTTCAAATGCAGGGTAAATAAGTTCAAAAGAAATAACTTTTTCTGGAAAAGCGTGCTCCATCTTAGACCACATCTTCACTTTCTTAAAGTGAGTTGGAGGCCAAATGGTAGCCCATCGTCAATAAAAAAATACAAGAATCGGCACCTAGATTTACTCACGCTCTAATTGAATTAAATTATGAAGGAACTTTTCCATAAGTAGAAAAAAAAAAGTGAAAAGAACCAATCAAAACTTTATATTTAATTGATTTGATTTCTGATTTGTTTAAATACTCATTTTAATTAACTTTATACTGTTGAAAAGTACACAAATAAAAAATAAATAAAAAGACACAAAGAAAAAAACAATAAATAAAACTCATATACTTACCTTTTGAAAAATAATAGGTAATGAAGCTACAAAATTCTTTTCTGCAATCTACATATTCGTATGTATGAATCTCTCTCACATAACAGCATAATGTTTATAAAACGTTAATCTTTGTCTTATCCAAGAAAAATTAAAATAAAAATTGTCTACTTGCCAAACTTTATTCGTCCAGCCAAGTCTTGGTCTTGGAAACTAAGTTACTTTAGCATTTTTAAAACTAGATCTACAAACATCACCCACAGAATCAATATTCAAGCTACGTTCAAAACTAGAAATATTTCAAAATAATATAAACAGAATCAAAATAAAATCAAATCAGAAGTTTCGCTGAGCGAGGTATTCTCCACTGAACCCGAATCTAACTCAATTCACGTTCAAAAGCCGAAAATTCAACGGCGAGGGAACGAAAACAGGCAAGTATGAGAATGTTCTGTGGGTTCTGTATTTACTTAACTTAATACTTACTTGAACATTGTCTGATAATAATATAAGGCGATTCGATTATTATTTTACGCAACTTAGGAAACTTTTTGATGATCTTGGGTTGAGTGGGTTCGATTTTCGTCTCGGAAAAATGTTTGTAGGATCTGCAGATCTTTGTTCAGTGTGTTCTGGGTGTTTTTGTATGTGCAATAATCTTTATTAGTAGTGTATTGTGTCATGTACAATATCTGCTATCTAGTAGGTACCCAATAAAGACCATAACACGAGCTCTGCTAAGCTTGGGGCTAGATAATGCTGTGTGAATTATCCCACATTATTATTACTTTTTTAGTATTAACATACAATATGTATAGCTGGCATCTATTGCTATTTTCCTTTGTCTTCCGCTGCCCACAAGATCATGTGAAAACTTTATCTGTTAATAAAAATCATTTTCATTAGCAAAGACTAGCAGTTTTTAGGCCCGTATTATAAAAGCCGGCTCATTCATAGAGTTATGCTTGAGTAACGCTTTTCTATGGCATAAGTGTCACTCAAGCATAGGTCGATGACTGAGCATGCTTTCATAATACGGGCCTTAGTGTATTAGGTACAGTTCGCGTCACTGCCTCTCACGCCTGCAGTACAGTCTACAAACATAAAACAACCTGTAACAACCTGTATCAAAGGAAACAATAAATATTTAAGGCTTTATCTAATAAAGCTGTGTAGTGCTGGCTTAGGATTTGAACCACTCCAACCCTGACCGTGGGTGTCGTAAGAGACGACTAAGGGATATCGAACAGGCGGCGGGCAGCGCCCCCTGCAGAACATTATGGTAAATGCGTGTGACTTCAAAAAAGCTAACATTTTTTTTACGTATTCTCTATTGATATAGAAATATATCTGTATATTTATTTTTGTATTTTATGATGTTTTTATTGTGAAATTTAATCATTGAAAAGTAGATATTTTAAGTCTCAACAGCAAAATGTCTAAACGCAACGCTATTGGCATGTGAAGCGTGACGTCAAACTTGAACATTTTGGTATGGGCATGAAGTTTTGACTTTGAGTTTACATAGGGGACTCGATGATCCATGACGTCATAAAATGCAATGGCTAACATGGCAGCGTTTTTATCACCCGAAACTGAGTGTAGTTTTACTTTTCGTTTTTTACCTCAATAATTAGATTTTTTTTGGGTGTTATATATTTTTTCGTTTATGTATTAACCTAAATAATCGATTAAATTAAAACAATCCGTGCATATACCCTATTCTACCACCGAAATGCGATCCCCAACCCGCATGCCTTTAAAAAAAGCTTACTTTTTAGGGAGTTACATAGACTATATTTTATCCCGGAATTCTCATGGGAATTTCAACTACGTGGGTGAAACCGCGAGGTGGTGCTAGTAAGTTATAAATTAAGCAGGGTTCCAAGGAATTACTTTATTTCATTCAATTGTGGGGTCAAAAGCGCGAAAAAACTCTTCAAAAGATGTCCACTAACAAATCAAAACATCAGCCAACCCAGACAACGGAACCCCAAAAGTTCAAATGACAGGTTTAATTGCGAGCTGTCATATCTGTCACCTAATTCTGAAACTGTCATATTGTGACATATTTATTTTATTAACCATGTGACGAAAGAGCCTATTACTATTTATCTTTTTATTCGTATTTGGTTTTTTCTAGTATCCTACAGGGGTATTATAATTCGTCGGAAAGGCCGTAGGATTCGATATCAAAACTTTTGACCAATCAAAATAGCGTTCTAAAGGTTCCTAGGAATATAATTCAAATTCGAATATGACGTTTTCGCTTCGGAAACGAATGGAATGAATTAAAATACCTCTGCATGAGGGCTTAGTTTAGTTTTCGTTCTAAAGTTATTTACAACGGGATATTTACCATGATTTGAATTTTGAGCTTTCCAATATTTCGTCACAGTTTCATGCGCCATGATCACGGAATAACTGAATGTCTTGCGAGTTATTGGCAGATATATCGATCTACCCTCATTTTGAGTCTTTTGTTACGAACGTTACCACTATCCCGTTGTAAATAACTTCAGTATTAATAACCACGATCGATTTAAAAGTTTTAGTTTTCGTTGTTGTGCAAAACCAACTCTTACGTTTGCATAAGATTAGGGTTTCCACGAAAATGCATTAGAAACTTTTATTTCCTTTTTATGAGTAAGATGGTTTCCAATAATACCAACTGGGCTGCGTTCTGATACCGTCAGTGTAGTGTCGTGAGTTAGTTGCGTTCGATAATGAAACCGGTGGTAGTGGTAATTTTCATAAGTAAGGAGGGTAGATCGGTATAGGCCAGTGAAAACTTACTCGCAGTGACTTCAGTTATTTCTTGATGATCATGGCGCATGCAATGCAACTGAGCCGTAATATTTTAAAATTTTAATATTCACTTCTAAACATCTTGACGACCTCTGTGGCGTGGTGGGCGAAGGTCCACCTGCGGCTCAGGAGGTTGCAGGTTCGATTTCTGCCTCGGGACAAATGTGAGTACGATCTGCAGATACCTATTTATTCAGGGCGTTCTGGATGTTTTCTTTGTATAATAAAAAATATCTATCTATGTTGTTTATTGTATTGTGTATATCAGTTATCTAGTACCGATAACATAAGCTCTTCTTAGCTTGGGGCGAGATAATGCTGTGTGAATTGACCAGGATTATTTATTTATCTTACTTATGATTATAAAAACTATCGTAGTTTGACGAATTTATACGGTACGTGCGCGTCTAGAACCGCACTCGCCCTGATAATGTCCCTGGATAAGGGATGAAACTTTGGTGTTCTTCCAACACAAATAAAGTTCGTAGTTAACCCGGTTACATCCGTCATGAATCTATAAGATTAGGTGTACATACATAGCGTGTGTAGTGTTAGTTGTAGACATTTTAAGATAAACTGTGTTGAAAAAAATCAAATAAAATAGATAATTTGCATTCTAGAAAGTCTGTTTCCAACCAAAGCTTCTAAACCTATTTGAAATTAAAACCACAAAAACCAACAAAACGACATTTTCACTATCAAAGGAGACAAAAAAAAACAATGTATCCCGTTTCTAATTAATTTAAAACACGCTTCGCTGGTTCTTAATTAACTTTGTGCATCAGATACTTATCGGATAGTGTTGGATAAAATTAATAGAATGGATTATCGATATCGATAAAAAGATTATTACCGATAATGGAAACAGGATTGACGCTGATTGGATGCTATTAACATCTAAAAGGTAAAGTTTGCAGTTTACAAAAACCATAAATTAAGTAGTTTCTAAATTACATAATGAACCAATGAGTTTGTTCTGTCTTATGCTGTTCCTAGACACACTAATTTATGAGCGATAGACCGTCCCACATCTGAGTATAATATGGTTACAAAATTGTTAAACTAGTACTTTATTGGTGTTCAAACATATATTATTTATATTTAGCTTCAATATAAAGAATATTAGTAGTACTGAGCGATTTTGAACTGGTGGACCAACCCTACTACTACGAGTACCTAGTGGAGATGCTGTTATCCAAGATCTAGAAGTCAAAAATCGAAATTGATCGATAAAATGTAATACTTGTCCCAACACTATCAATTAACAACCGAGCTCCACAGAGAGAACTTCGATTCCAACTGAGAGTTGATTCCGAACTGTCCACACAAGATAATATTATTTATCTAATGAAAGTTTCAAAATGGAAAGATTTAAACTTAAATCCAGTTCTTGGAACCGATTTCACGTTTGTTCACATGAATATAAAATTCCTACTTAATTTTTTGATACGGAGCGATTTCATCCAAATATATAACCAAAAGGAAAGACCGGACACAGACGATGTATTTCTGTTACCGTTTATCAACTTAATCAATAAAAAAAAATGTTGATAAAGCAGCAACAGAAATACATCTGTAAAAATTTGAACTATCTAACTATCACGGTTCATGAGATACAGCCTCGTGACAGACGGACAGACAGAATCTTAGTAATATGATCCCATTCTACCCTTCGGCTACGTAACCCTAAAAAGAACAAACGTCCGATTAAATTACGCACGAACTTTGAAAAAAACAAAATAAATAAATATTTAAGGGGTCATACGACAGACATGCTTTGATTGCGGTGTTTATAGATATATATATGGTACGGAACCCTTCGAGTGCGAGTTTTTTATTTATTTTCAGAAAACCTGTCAAATTATCACAACAACTGATAATAAGTGTTATCAATGTAATAACTACCAGTAGCTTAAGTAGGACTGTGGTGTGATTAACCTAACTACTTGCATAATAATAACGATTAACAATTAAATTAATTCAATCAGTGCGTCCTACCCGTAATGACCTACGGAGCTGAGACGTGGACACTCACGATAGGGCTGGTCCACCAGTTCAAAGTCGCTCAGCGAGCTATGGAAAGAGCTATGCTCGGAGTCTCTCTGAAGGATAGGATTCGTAACGAATATATCCGACAGAGAACCAAAGTTATCGACATAGCTGAGAGAATTAGTAAGCTGAACTGGCAGTCGGCCGGCCATATTTCGCGAAGAACCGATAACCGCTGGGGTAAACGAGTTCTTGAGTGGAGACCGCGACTCGGCAAACGTTGTGTAGGACGCCCTCAGGCCAGGTGGGATGACGATCTGGGAAAGACTGCAGGCAGATGCTGGATGCGTGAAGCTGAAGACAGGGCGCTATGGCGCTCATTAGGGGAGGCCTATGTCTAGCAGTGGACTAGTATAGGCTGATGATGATGATGAATTAAATTAAAAAAGTCTTGTCTTTTCACGACCTAACGAAAGATACACAAACATAAAATCTTACTATCACACTTTAAAACACACTAAGATTAAAAATGTAAAAGTTTGGATGGATGGATGTGAGTTACCTCTTCACGCCAAAACTACTGAATGGATCGGGCTGAAATTTGAACAGACGTAGTTCTAGGCCTGGAATAAAGCATAGGCTACTTTCTATCACGCCGTGTGGTACTGGCGGCATAGAACTTGCACCACCCCAACTCTTCCCGCGGGTGTCGTAAGAGGCGACTAAGGGATATTTACCAGAGGCGGGCAGCAGCGCCTCCTGCCGAACAATTCTGTCGCCAAACTGCAATCCCCAATAAAAAAAAATGGGCATTACCCTCCATGAGATAACAGCCAATAAAGGCGCTTATCAGGGGAAGGCCTGCGTCCAGCAGTGAACCAATACAGGCTGTTGAGGTACTTTCTATCCCTTATATCAGTTCCCATCGTTTCCATAGGAACAACGCATGCGAAACCAAGGAACGCAGCTAATCAATACATAAAACTAAAAACAAATCTCCTTGTCCACAGTAAAACCGAAGTCGGTTGAAGTGATAACGGACGGAGTGACCCTCCAAGATGGCGCCACCCTCGGTCCGTTGCTGGAGCGAGCCAAGATCAATGTCAGCTGCATCGTGAAGGAGGGTAAACCACAGCCCAAGGTGGTCTGGTACTTCGATGGGAGGGAGAGATTGGACGGTAAGTGGTAGATTTATTTAGTTTACAAACAAACTGCACAGGTGATAAACAAAATAAAGGTGAATTTAGCGTGCGAGAATTTGGAAGTAGGTAATGTTATACTTGAAGATTTCTTAATAATAATAATTTATTTAAAGACTTTGTACCATAAAATAGTAACAACTTTAAATCTATAAATTACTTGTGCCTGAACTTGGTAAAACCTGTATCTCAGACAAATATTGCTTAGAAGGTATACAGAGGTATTATTACATAAATAAAGTAAAACAAAGCGACAGTATAGATTTTCAAAATAACATATTCTAATTACGCTAAACTAGGCTATAATTTAGGGGTACCTACATAAAATACAATTAAATACAGAAGACATAAACATAACCACCTATTATTTATATATACTGTGTCGGCACTTTTAGGCAATATATTAGGTATAAGTAATGTCAGTCAGAAGGCCTTTGACTCTGTCGAAACCTGGGCTGTTCTGGAATCCTTACAGCGATGCCAAGTAGACTATCGTTATATCGAGGTGCTGAGATGTCTCTACGACGCCGCAACCATGAGTGTCCAAGTACAGGACCAGCAGTCCAAACAGTTTCATTTAAACTATCATTAATATTTTGTTTAAGTAATCTAAATGTGACGGTCCTTCAGTTTGGGACAGAAAGGTACATACTAACATTGATTTTTAATAAATCAATGCATACTAATGACGAATTAATTAGATTTTGTTGTCAATTCGGAACATGATAATTTTAATCGTTTTGGTTAACTGCAAAGTAAGTTAGCACGTGTGATCACACTAATATTATAAATGCGAAAGTTTGGATGGATGTATGGATGGATGGTTGGATGGATGTTTGTTACCTCTTCACGCCAAACCTACTGAACGGATCGGGCTGAAATTTTGCATACAGATAATTCTAATCCTGGATTGATTCCAGGATTAGAATTATCTGTATGCAAAATTTGTTACATAGGCTACTTTTTATCCCATAAATCAGTTCCGTGGGATAGAAATCATCTTTAAACGTTTTCATAGGAACAACACGTGCTAAGCCGCGGTGTGCAGCTAGTTTATGATAAAGATTTTATGTTAGTTTTGGCTGTGGTTTTGGCTGAGAAGAAATATAATAGTACTACGGTTTGGTCAGACCTAATAATAATCGAAAAAACTTTTAGTTAATTCTTGTTACGCCACAGAACTATATCGTCTGTATGTGAAACTTAAAAAAAAAAAAATAGCGATCGTTACCTATCAGTCAACTATTAGGCTATTTAAAATAAACCTAAATTATAACATACGGCAATTCGACGAATTTCACTATAGAGACCCCAAATTAATGTCCCTATTAAATATAACGTTACACCCATATGTATGGTAATTCTACACATTTTACTGTTATTAGCCCATCTAGGAGGTTTAATTGAAAAGGGTAATGTAATTTGAATATAAGGGATTAAAGGTTAGGATATTTTGCGGCCGTCTTAGCGAGGTTTGGTAAATAAATAATGTGGGACATTCTACGACACGCCATCTATACCTCATCCACTGAGCTTGTAGAGTGTTAGTAAACAAACTGCCCATATTTAACCTTAAAATTTACTTAGTTGGCGCATCATTTTATTTGTAATTTACATTACTTTTCGATTTGAGATCCTTCAATAAATATTGCTTATAGTTACATCTGAAACTTGACAAGTGGGTTTTAGTTATTTGAGTCTAGGTTTGTTTACTAACATTCTACAACCTCGATAGATATGGTATAGTTGTATCTGTGGGTACCTACTTTGAATATTTAAGCGTTAACCAAATTTTTAGATCAAACAAAGACAACCAACAAAATGTGGATCAAATAATTTTATTTGTACAAGACCCGCGAAGGGTTTTTACGCCAAGGATAAGTAAATAATTTATCGTTTCTAGAAAAACAAAACAATAATTCTCGTAAAATAAAAATGGAGTCGGCAAATAACAAATAACAAACAATGAGAGCCGTTAACCAATTTGAATACATGCATCCTCCATTGTTTCACACGAAAAACAACTCACAATTTTAAAAATACGTCACCCATTTTTATCGGGCATGTAGAAATGGCGGGAAATAAATTGATTCCCGCCCTTCTTTTGGCGGGATTGAAATGTCATTGGAGTAGATAGCTGTGAACTGAAGTACACCTACACACGCAGTCATTCGATAAGTTACCGTTGTCCTCAGTGACAGTCCGGGGACAGCGGGAAATAATTTATTTTAAAATAATACTTCCTGGTCACCGTTCTCTGTTCTTGGTGATATACCTACATACTTAGTTTAATAAAATAATTAATATTAATCCCCGATGTCCCCGTTATTTTTGCAGACTCAATACTCGATGTCTTTCGTCTCGATAATGTAGATTTAAGAGTGGCCAGCCCGTTTTACTTTTCATACAAACGCTCTTACATGATTATGGCTTCGTAACTAATCTTTCTTTGAAACTTTTTACTGCTTAGGTTTCTTGTGCACTATATCTAGGTTTCTATCGCAACAAAAAAAAGAGAAACATTGTATAAGCCTCCAAAAATCAACTTTTACCTGAACTTTGGGCGTTCTAAATGTACTCATAAATTGTAAAAGTAAAGAAAATAATTGGTTAAAAAACTTGCAAATGTAAGTTTTATTTCACAAACTTGTAAGGTTTACACAAACACTTATCTCCTGAAACAAGTATTTTGAAATTTCATCATACTATTCTAATTACAGAATTCTACTAATTTAAGAAGGACAGTGGGTTCAAATTTTATTGTTCAAATAATAAGCACAATCGATGAACGTCGCGCCGTAACTTGATAAATTCAAATATATTTCAAGCTTCAAAAACCAACGACCAATGGTAAGTGGTTTGATTCTAAACAGAATTCAAAATGGCGGGCGCTACATAATTCCGTTTCACGTAGTATTGCAATTATCTTCGATGCAGTGCCATTAAACATACGCTGATTCGTTTAGGATTTGGTCACGAGCGGAGCGATTAGCGAGTTATCAGTTGAACTACCTATGTCATACAGTCAATGGTTCATGCTAGTTGTAGATATAGGTATATACCCATATATACCTATTAGATTTTTATTGCCTCTTTAACTAGCTTTATTTTGTACTAGCAGCGCCTCGCGTTTTCACCCGCGTAGATTCCCGTTCCCGTGGGAATTCCGGAATAAAATATAGCCTATGTCACTCCCTCAAAAATGTAAGCTCTTTAAAGATGAAAGAAGTTTCCGGTCCAGTAGTTTCAGAGCCTATCCGATACAAACAAACAAACAATCAAATCTTTCTTCTTTATAATATATAGAGTATAGATAAGCGAGTCATCATCATCATCAGCCTATATTAGTACACTGCTGGACATAAGCGCCATAGCACCCTGTTTTCAGCTTGACAGCTTGCTAATTCTTAGAGATATGTCGATAACTTTGGTTCTCTGTGGGATGTATTCATTACTAATTGTAATGTACTTGTCAACCATTCGCTATTAATTAATAAATAATCAAATACTTTGAATAAATGACCTATGTAGTTTTAAAATTAATCCGGATTTCGAGACATCATCTCGTAAAATAAACTGAATCTACGCTACGTATCTCGCTCCGCTTATAGATCTGCTTATAAACATAGCCTTACCCGGGAATGTATTTGACCACAATCGATAGGTAATTTGGGATTATCGGAACTGTGGTATTACGTTATATTCCCCTGACTTATGTCCCGTGTCATTGACGGGATTCAAGGGGATGAAGGGCATAGGGGATTATGCATAGGGGATGATGGATATTGATGGGATATTTGATTGTACGATCTACATTTGTAGTTTATTGGCTGCCCCCCCTCAGTGTTCCCAGTAGTGAATCAGTTAGTGCTTATTTTAATGATTTGATCATCCCACGGGGACAATTTATTTTTAAAAATATGATTCACAAAAAGTAACTGTATGCTAATAATATAGGATATACGAGTAGGTAAGCAATCTAGGTACCTAATTTCATCCAAATAAAAGAGTAAGAGTAATAATAATGCAATAAACATACTAAAATGACGCTACTTTTAACCGATCGAAAAATAGGAGGAGGTTCTCAATTCGATTGTATTTTTTTTTTCCTTTGTTCTGAGGTAACAATGTTTGTTACCTCAGAACTTTTGACTAGTTTTTTATGATTATTTTTTTTTAATTATAAGCTGGTGCTTCCCGTCTGGTGGTAATTTAATCCAGTTCTGACAATGGGATCCATGAGAAAACCATATAATTAAAGTTTTTTGAAACATAATTAATGAAATATACTTTTAGGAAAAAATATTCTATTCTATTCTTACGAAATTGTCCCAGTTAACCTTGCACGTACATCAGCATTCATCCCTCGCAGCCAAACAATAAATACGAGAGGGATGTTTTAAACGTTTGTTTTGCGGTAGTAGGGGATGAATGTTCAAGTATGTGGTCGAAACAATTCGGATCGATCGGAAAGCTTTTATTCATCATATTACCTAAACACTATTTATTGAACCCATTGAATAAAAATAAATGATTTTAGAGATGATTTTTGATTAAAATACCTTCTACAGGATTATAACTAGTTTGCAATGTCTTTAAATTAAAATCTCTATAAGTGTTTTATTATACGTTGTTGAAGTATGATTGATTACCTTGTTAGTGGTGTTCTGTTATTCGGAGAACAAACTTGATTCTACGAGGGGTACTTGTATTTCTTTTTTATAAGTTATATACAACATTGGACTTTTGCCATCCGCCGTGCGCTAAAGGCGCAGAATAAGTCAGTATCCCTATTCCAGAAAAATCGGTGTACAGAAATTTATTGATACAGCGTTTATATATGTCGCTAAATAAAATATAACTCGAAACGCACTGGTATTAGAATTCTATATAAAAATGTGATTTGAAGGATTACAAAGTCTAAAAACCGAAGATAAAGCCATCGACGAATCAATACCGAGCCTTGCCATCGGAACTGCTTAACACCTGGGCTGATCCCTCTATCGTGCACTTAGTATGCAGACCGGGTGAGCTGATATATTACCTGAGGGTATGGGAGGATGAAGGTTCTAGACGCGGAAATAATATGTTGGGAGCCTAGGGTTAAAGATAACTGACGTCAAAAGCGATTCGATTATTTTACGCAACTTAGAAAACTTTTTGATGATCTTGGGTTGGGTGGATTCGATTTCCGTCTCGGAAAAATGTTAGTAGGATCTGCAGATCTTTGTTCAGTGTGTTCTGGGGGTTTTTGTATGTGTAATAATCTTTATAAGTAGCGTATTGTGTCATGTTCAATATCTGCTATCTAGTAGGTACCCAATAAAGGCCGTAACACGAACTCTGCTTAGCTTGGGGCTAGATAATGCTGTGTGAATTATCCGACATTTTTTTTTTTTTTTTAACGGTAAATAGACCTTTGTTTGACCGCGATCTCACCTGATGGAAAGTGAAGATGCGGCCGACGGTGTATCACGAAGGTCTAGAAGATACCTATTCACCCTTGTCTTGAAGAGACCCAGGTTGTAATTGGCCGAAAAAACAGAGGCAGGGAGCGAGTTCCATTCATTTGCGGTGCGAATAATAAAGGTGGAGGAAAACCGCTTAGTGCCAGTGGAGGGTACGTCCACCAAGTATGGATGGTATTGCGCTGTGCGTCTAGACATTAATAATCATAGACATTATGATTATTACTTTTTTTTGTAGGTACAATATGTATAGCTGGCATCTATTGCTATTCTACTTTGTCTTCCGCTGGCCACAAGGTCATGTATGTCAGACTCGGAAGGGGTTAAAAACTTTGGGCGACATAGAACCTTTAATCTATAGATGTGAGTAATAAAATATTAGGATAAACAATATTTAGTAACGATTCCGCGGAAAACCTTTTATTTTAATACTAAAGTTATTTACAACGGGATATTTATCATGATTTGAGTTTTGAGCATTCCAATATTTCGGCACAGTTTCATGCGCCATGTTTTTTTTTTGTAAATAACTTAAGTATTAAAAACCATGGATTTAAAAACTTTTATTTTAAGATTCAACATTTCAATTGGCGTAGGTACACCGCTCCTCCCACACTCCTACATGTTATGCAATCAGAGAGAGAGTAAAAATGTTTTGTTGAATCTCATCGAACGCATAGTGTGAATATGTAACTGAATATTTTTATCCTAATATCGTGCAATTGATTTCAGAAAAAAAACGTAGGTATTAAAGTTATAGGCTGTTATTGTTGTAGTTATCTCAACAGCATGCTATGTGTAATGCCATACTGTTTACTACAAAGATTTATTTGATTTGGTAGAAAATAAAGTAACCGCAAACTTTGTAGTAAAGTTTGCGTTACACTTCTCAACCTCAAGCTTCAACTCAACTTCTCAACTTCAGCTTGACAGCTTGTTAATTCTTAGAGATATTATGTCGATAACTTTGGTTCTGTGTCGGATGTATTCATTACAAATTGTAATGTACTTCTCAACCATTCGCTATTAATTAATAAATAATCAAATGCTTTGAATAAATGACCTATGTAGTTGTAAAATTGTAGTTATCTCATCAGCATGCTATGTGTAATGCCACACTGTTTACTACAAAGATTTATTTGATTTGGTAGAAAATAAAGTTACCGCAAACTTTGTAGTAAAGTTTGCGTTAATTACTTCTCAACCTCAACCCCTCAAGCATGTATTGGTCCACTGCTGGACACAGGCCTCCCCCTGATAAGCATCCTATAGACATTTATCTCATGGACGGTAATGCTTATAATCCCCACGCTGGTCATGCAGGTTGGATCGCAGTTTGGTGGTATAATTGTTCAGTAGGAGGCGCTGCTGCCCACCCCCGATGGATATCCCCTAGTCGCCTCTTACGACACTCGCGATAGAGTTGGGGTGGTGCAAATTCAAAGCCGCTAGCAGCTGCTACACACTCAGCATACACGTAATCTATCGACAATTTTTTGTCGTGTCCAAAATATCTATATTTAAAAACCGTTGTCCAGTCACCTACCCTCCTAGCAAGAGGCTATGATGCATTCATACAGGCTTACAGAAAATAACGGTAGATGGAGTTGTGGGGCAAAACGACGCATGAATTTTAGTAGGATTACGTGACGTACACGTAGTAACGTAACGTGTTAAACGCAGGCCGAGGGGTTCTGTGGCGGTATTTTTGGCGTAAAACTTGAGGTAATTTGTAGACGGTCGTTGTAAATTGTATTTTATCTTGTAGAGCATTCTAAGGGTTGCGGGATATCTCCCGTTAATAAACTAGCTCATGGAGGTGTAACGGGGTAGGTAAAGCTAGTAGTCGACTTTTTCAACAAATTTGAGCCTGTAGCTTGTGTGTCTACCACGCGTTGTCACGCTTGACGTTACTACAGTAGTTACGTGAATATGCATATTGTTATCCACAGCACATTTAAGTACCCAACTATCCGCTAGAGGCGCTTTAGAAGTTTCCATACATTTTTTTAACTACAGTCACTAGCAAGTATAGATTGTCAAAACTCATGGTAGACATACTGGATTATGAAATACTTACGCCGTCCAGGTTAATACCCTGGTTATTATCAGGGATATCCAAATAATACAATACAATAAGACACGAGATAATAAGTGACAGGCAGGATGCAAAGGATTGCCATTGTTATTCAGCCAGGTATGGGCACCTTTGCACCAAATGGTCAGGGGCGGGTTATTTATTGTAATATTTTTTTGTATATTAATTGTGTATTTTGAGTATGTTTCTATAAATAAATACTTAGCATACAAATACAATAAGATCAAGCTATTAAGTTATATTCATCTAAGTATGGTTTTACGAAGTTACAAGACAAAAATGAATAGTTCCGATTGTAAATCAATATGAATATTGGAAATTTAACCTTTTCTTTATTTTAATCTGCTGTATGTATGGAAATAAATAGTTATTGAATCATTTGAAACTTGATTCTTGTAAAGAAAATCAAAATACGTAAAATATATTCGGTAAAACTTTGCGAACGATGTCGGTCGCCATCTATGTCGAGACTGCTCGCCCTGGTATTGAGAATGTTTCCGAATTGATCACATAAAAGTTTTATTCTCGAAAGATTAGTATTTATACCATCAAGCTTAAGAAACATTTAACTACACATACATTATGTAGTTGGACGTATTAAATTTCATAACTGCATTCCACATTCATCTATAGAGGTATAACTGCTATAGAACTGTCAAATAACAACCCACAGTACGCCCATCACCTGTCACGTCTCGTCTACGCAGCGTAAACGTCGCGTTTGATTTACGTTCACGTGGCGAGACGGTGGCGTGACGGCGGCGTGACAGGGCGGAGCGAATGCTTGCGGGGGATACGGTAGTGTTTGGTTTCTCTAGGGGATGAGTCGAATTAATGGTTAATTAACGAACTTTAAAAAACGGATGATTTTCTATTTTCGGCTTGTAGGTAATAATAATAATATTTGTTTATTTCCTCTTCACAATAGGTTTTTTTTGAGTTATCATAAGTACAGTATGTATGTATGTACTTGTGTATATCTTTTATTTATGTTTGTCTTTCAGCGTCATTGAGGGATCGATTTTGATGATACTTTTGCTGTTGTATAGCTGACTTATCCCGCAAATTTAGAAAAAAAGCTAAGGGATTTGAAGTCGGTTCATAACTTTTTCAATATACTTATTCTAATTATTATATAAGTAAATCATTTATTGTATCTAAATTCAAATTAAATTTACCTGTAATCCCTCGACAAAAGTCTTGTCATAATGATCTATTTCCATAATGCGATGCATTGTGCGGGTTGCAGTGTGTGGGGTGGTGCAAATTCTATGTCGCCGTGTGGTGCCGGCGGCATAGAATTTGCACCACCCCAATTCTTCCCGTGGGTGTCGTAAGAGGCGACTAAGGGATATCTTCTGGGGGGCGGGCAGCAGCGCCCCCCGCAGAACAAATCTTTCACCAAACTGCGATCCCCAACCCGCATGCCCAGCGTGGGGATTATGAGCATTACCCCCCATGAGTTAAACGCCAATAAGGCGTTTATCAGGGGGAGGCCTGCGTCCAGCAGTGGACCGATACAGGCTGTGGATGTGGATGTGGATGATGCATTGTATCCTGTGATTGTATCTAAGCTATCTAATAAATAGAATGTACCTAGTTAGTACTTTTTTTGTCCTTTAGCGGAAGAAGTGAATAAGAAACTACCAACAAGTTTATCGCTTATCATAAATAACAATAACCCAACAAGAAATATTATTTTAATTAAATTCAACTCCCTACTTTTTAAAACAGAGAGATTAAGTTTGTAGTTTAAAGTGTTTTCCAATCTTAGATTAATTTTAAGGATAAACCAACCGGAACAAATGTCTGCTGATCATACAAACATATGCCCCAAAGCGGACATCGAACCTGCATTCCCTGCGTCACAAGCGGACCTTTTCCAACTGCGCCATAAGTACATATAAGGCGGTCTTACTGCTTCACTCACTTCGTTGCTGGCTCCCTTTGTCCTGAAAAAAATATCATAATCTTATCTGAAATATTTTTTTAGAAAAATATCACAAAGTTCATACTTCTTACAAAAGTCTCCAATGTTTCTGTAAACTTGAAAAACACAAAATACCTATGTCGTGAAAACTGAAAAATGTTCTTTATTCAAAACATTTCTTTGAAAAGCTTTTATAAAAGAATTTTACGCTCACGATATTAGCAAATGAATGTTATACATTTTTACAACGCTGGCATTTTGAATAACTGTTAAAATGCTTTGGGAAAATAAGTTTTTCGTTTTTATAGAGATTATTAGAACATACCAAACTTAATAATCTAAATTTCATTAAATATATCAGTTATCTAGTACCCATAACAAGCTCTACTTACATATCTTGGGGCTATATTATAAACTATGTATATTATTTTTATTGAAAAAAAAAATTCAACAAATTTTCGCATTTTTAATATTTATTATTTTGGAAGCGAAAGTTTATTTTATAAGCTATTGCATAGCTTCTATCGCGGGCCTTGAACGTGGAGACCGAATCCAGAAATACCGTAACGAAAATAACCCAACACTCCCCACTCCGACCGGCACAGCGCGGTGATACTTTTTAGTTTTGCCATCTATCGATGAATAGCAGAACTTTTAATGAAATATCACGCTTGTCTCTTTAGTTTAGCACCTCGCCTCTAAATAAAAAATGCTATGCAATAGCTTTACCGCGGCAGTCCCCGAGTGCCACATGTCTTTTTTGTTTTTTCTAAGATGCCTATTATAATTCTCAAAAATACGCAACCGATTGTTACGTTTCGTTTTTTCGTGCTTATTGGTACGGCACGCTAATTAAACGAAACGAAACACGAAATTGCGTGGTGGTGATTTAATATAGGCGGGGGCCTATATTAAATCGCCACCACTCAATTTCGTGTTTCGTCCAAAACTACTGAACGAATTTGGCTATGATTTTGCATGGGTTTATTTCTGGAATTACAAACTTTTTGTCCCGGAAAAACGCCTACGAAGTCGTGGGCGGACGCGAAAACGTGAGTTGAGATACATCCATCCATACAAACTTTCGGATTTATAAAAGTCAGAGTTAGAGTCAAATCGTTGATGCCTGTAGACTTGCAAAATAAGCACTTAGACAAGTCAAATTGTTACTATATAAACAGCTTGACAAATAGTAATTACCATTAAAATAAGAAATAAGTTTTTTCCCTTCAACTTTTCGCACTTCACAATCACTTAAATTTTAAGATTTGATGATCAGTTCTAAGATTAATATTATACGTAAATTTCATGGATCCTACGAACCTTGTTTGTGTTATACACATCATTTTAACTCAAAATTAGTTCTGAAAGACGCATAAACAATTGATTCACTATATTATCAGAATTCATTGTTTAATTTGATTAGTGAACGACACTTGATAAAATAAGCTAAAAACCTATTCATTGAAACCATTTGAAAATCAGTAGAAAAACCTAACCACTTTAACTCTGAGAATGCAAGTCTCCCGCATAAAAACTTTTCTTCCAACATTTCTGTCCCATTTTATCTTTTTTTCGCATTTTATCTTTTTGTCCCACTCTCCCCGCGGGAAGCGGTTTTAATTAGGCGCGTTCCGGGACATAATTGTTGTTTCTTTTAGTAGTAACTTAATTAATTTCATAATACTTTTTACTTAAAATTTTGTAAGTTCTAGCTGCAATAATTTTTAAGAGGCTTTTGTTTAGTTTTTGCATGACTACATTTTTTGTGTATTACTCTTAAATCATTTCAAACACCTAATATCGGTAGGGTGCAATTTCATTGGACGGGAGCGGGAAGTCATTTTTCAGCCCACGTGCGTCTTTTGGAAGAATATCAAAAGTTTGTCTTCCACTTCCTGTCTACTCGTAGCTTCCACAGCAAAACACAGACGTTTCAAACGTATTGCTATACTTTTAATAAGGGTTTTAAAGCCTATTTTAATATTAGGCGGTCAGAAGATGAATAAAAGAATTTGACTTTTTTCAGGGACTGTTTCTACGAAAACATTTTTGTTTTATTTTGCAACTTTCTATCAAACCACCAACGGGCAAAGCGTGTCGATTATAATAAACGCTACCATATTTGGGAAACATATGTAGTGTATTATGGGAACGTTAATATAATATGTATATAAACCTATCCGAGCATATCACAAATGCTCGGATAGGTTTCGTAATAGATACACCCAACAGAGAACCAAAGTTATCGACATAGCCCAATATATTAGCTGAAGTGGCAGTGGGCCGGCCACATCTTACGAAGAACTGACAAACGCTGGGGTAAACGTGTTCATGAGTGGGGACCGTGACTCAGCAAACGTAGTGTAGTACGCCCTTCGGCCAGGTGCCACACAAAAACATTAGTATAACTTAGTTAACAGTATAACCTTTCGTAATCTATATATAATCTGATGGGATGTGTAATTCGTTCTTGTTTCTTGTATTTTTCACCACACGGCTAGTTGATGCTAGTTGTCAAGTTTTGCTTAAAGCTAGGATATTCTATTCACGAAGTTTCTTAACACAGAAAATGTAAAAGCCAGCCGTTTTTAAGTAACTTACCCCGTTATCTACGGAGACAAGACTGGGATCCGCAGTTCTATTATCCAGTTATCTGCGAAAACAAGTGCGGGATTTGTAGTTCTTAGCTAGAAGCTAAGCTAAGAAATCCCTGGTTTGTTTAGCAGAATATTTTAAATCAGGGTCTTTAAGGACAATCTGTTGAAAACTATTGGCACCACATTAGCATAATCTAGTTTCACATGGTATTAGGTATAGGGAGTAAATTTGTTATGGAAGTTCAAGAAATGAAATGATTTTTTTTATTGAAATAATTAATTTAGTTTTAAATAATTAAATTTGTTTTAAAAAACTATAAACCGACTTCAATTTTTAGTTTTTTCATGGATGTTCATGAATCCCACTGCCAGAAAGAACTGAACAAAAATGGGACCACACGGGAAGCACCAGCTTTCATATAAAAAAGGATCATGAAAATCGGACCACACAGTAGAAATTTCTGAGCTAACAAACAAAAAAAAACTGCAGTCGAATTGAGAACCTCCTCCTTTTTTGAAGTCGGTTAAAAAGCGTCACTGGTAAGGGGCTGTACGCAGCGCAGTGCGTAATCAAGACAGGGGGTCTTGACTTGATCATTACGCACTGCGCTATAATTTATAAATAAGAAATTGGAATGTCTATTCTAGTGTTTTATAATAATGATTTTAAATTTAATGGGAACACAAACCAAATTATATTTGATCAATATAACGTTATTGGAGTTCCGTTCTCAAAGGGTTAAACGGCCCTATTACTAAACCTCCGCTGTCCGTCTGTCTGTCTGTCCGTCTGTCACCAGGCTGTATCTCATTAACCGTGGTAGCTAGACAGTTGAAATTTTCACAGATGATGTATTTCTGTTGCCGCTATATCAACAAATAATAAAAATTAAATAATTTGAATATTTAAGGGGGGTAACGTCCTTATCACCATGAGAACCGATCACCGAGGTTAAGCAATGTCGGGCGCGGTCAGTACTTGGATGGGTGACCGCGTCACGTTGAATTTTTGTTTTTTACGAAGAAAGATTTTATTTTCATCCATTTTGTATGTTTGCTTGTCAACTAAAGAATCATACTGTTATTTTGGTTCAAACCCTTTTTCAAAACTTATGTTAAACTAATAAAATGTAAATACTTTATTGGCTTTATTCGATTTGATAGTTTGTTTTTCTGTATTTATTGAATACAGGCTCCGAAACTACTGGACCGATTTAAAAATCAAATTTTTCCATAATTAAAAAGCTTTCTTTTCGAGGAGTTTTTTGAGTGCCATAGACTATATTCTATCCCGATATTCCCACGGGAACGGGAACTACGCGGGTTAAACCGCGAGGCACTGCTATTAATAGTACAGGTTCTTTCTAAGAGCTGTGGATTTTGTTATTATTATATAAATAAAACCATAATAAAAACTCCGAACTGCTAAGCTTTCAGTCAACAATATCCCCAAACAGAAATCCAATATTTCCCCGTCAGCAGAAATAAAAAGTTTTTACTAAAATAGTAATCCGTTCTGGGTACCGTGCGAATGGTAAAAAAACGTTTGGTTCCGTCCATCGGCCGCGGTTCATATGCCACGGGCGGCCGGACGTTGATTGGTCGGACAGCGTTACTCAAACTTTGTTACTATTATTTTCTATGCAACTTGCATGTTTAACACATAAGCCAAAGGTCGTTTGGAAAATAATACCTACATATAGGGAATAAGGTTTAACAAATCTAATTCACTGTGTTTGCAACATAGTTTCTGTACTGCGTATCGGTCGGCCGTCCCATAACAGAGTAAAGGCAGTGCAAAGAGAATGCACCTGTGTTTGCGCACAGACGTGTGCACTGTAATAGGTTTAACGCAAACGCATATAGGTAATTCTCTGTTGAAATTGGCCTCAAATCGGCTTCTGGACATCTTAGGTGTAGTTTTAATAGAAGAAAAAAAAAATACAGCTGACTTGGGACTACCTTCTCGTCTGATGTCTTCTGTATCTGGTTTGACACAATTCTGCCAAAACGTCTTATGATAGCATCGCAAGGTAGTAGAGTGCGCAATAAATGTATATCCATATCAATAGATTAAAACAACATCATTACGAACCAAAAACTCCACAAAACTCTAAAAAAAGGAATAGGAAATAAATAATAAAATTAAATGAAATTGTGTTTATTTGCCGACGACCTCTGTGGCGCGGTGGGCGAAGGTCTGCCTGCGACGCAGGAGGTTGCGGGTTCGATTCCCGCCTCGGGACAAATGTGTGTACGATCTGCAGATATTTGTTCAGGGCGTTCTGGATGTTTTCTATGTATAATAAAAAATATCTATCTATGTAGTGTATTGTATTATGTATATCAGTTATCTAGTACCCATAATACAAGCTCTGCTTAGCTTGGGGCTAGATAATGCTGTGTGAAATGTCCAGCATTTTTTTTTTTTTTTTTTTTGCTATATTCACTATATTTGACATGATAATCGTGTAGTTAGCGTATAAAAAAAATAAAACAGAATTGTACATTATTTAAATTTTGCTATCTTATAAGATAATTGATTTTTAAAATTTCCTGTGTTCAACGTAATAATATGATATTTTTATTTTATTTTATTTATTTAACAAAATCCACAGCCCTTAAGAACTAAAATTGACATACATACTTATTCACTAAACATAAGGCCAATACAGGATTTACTTTATATAAAATTTATAACAAATTGACTATCACTATATAATTAAGTTTAAAAAAACTATAAACCGACTTCAATTATATAGTTATTTCATGAATTTTCATGGATCCCAGTGTCAAAACTGAACCAAATTAAAATGGACCACACAGGAAGCACCAGCTTTCATATAAAAAAGTGAAAAGTTCTGAGGTAACAAACACAAAAAAAACAGTCCAATTGAGAACCTCCTCATTTTTTGAGGTTGGTTAAAAATAGGTGCCGCTGTCATATTGGCTCGTGTAGCCTTAAGGCTACACTATAATAACTCAGGTTACATCAAACTGGCAGATTCTAAGTGAACACTTTGAGCATCGCAGCCCAGCCTCAGTCCGCGAGCACGAGCCTATCTCTTTCAATATTCCTGATCCTGTTTGTTTTAACTTTTGTTACTCTTTCTATTTGCTATCTATTTCAAATGTTACACAACGTATGTATTTTCGGATAACATTTTCTGCAAATAACTTTTGAATCATCATCAATAAACACAATACGAATGTAAGCGGGTTAATTACGAACTAATAGGGTATATGCATGTGACTTCAAAAAAACTAATATTTTTTTTACGTATTCTCTATTGATACAGAAATATATCTGTATATTTATTTTTGTGTTTAGTGATGTTTTTATTGTGAAATTTAATCATTGAAAAGTAGATATTTTAGTCTGACCAGCAATATGTGTAAACGCAAGGCTATTGGCACGTGAAGCGTGACGTCATACTTGAACATTTTTGTATGGGCATGAAGTTTTGACTTTGAGTTTACATAGGGGGACTCGATGACCCGTGACGTCATAAAATGCAATGGCTAACATGGCAGCGTTTTTATCACCCGAAACTTAGTGTAGTTTTATTTTTAGTTTTTTACCTCAAAAATTTAATTTTTTTTTGGTGTTATATTTATTTTCGTTCATGTATTAACCTAAATAATCGATAAAAATAATAAAAAAATCCTTGTATATTGATGTGTTTGGTTGCTGTCAACGTTGGTCAGAGTCAGAGTCAGAGTCAAATAGTTTATTTCTTTAGACTTACAAAATAAGCACCTAGACCAGTCAAATTTTTACTATACAAACAGCTTGATAAATAGTAATTACTATTAAATAAGAAATAAGGTGCAATTGACACTAATTCACTTAATTTTTTTGTCCACTAGCGGAAGAAGTGAAAAAGAAACCACTAGCAAGATTATCGCTTATCAACTAATACAATCTTTGCATAACTAAGTCTAACACAACTATGTTCTTACATACTATTATCGGTGTGGAACTGGTGGGTGACATCCGAGTTCTAAAGTCTGGCAAACATGAACCTCTTTCTTCACAATCGGGTAAAAAAAACTTTTAACCTATCTCTCTCTTGCTGAATCTGTTACGGGAGTTATATACCTTAGACACTAGAGTGCACGAGGAACATCTTCAACCTCAACCTCCGTCAGCCTGTATTGGTCCACTGCTGGCCTCCCCCTAATCCTCACGCTGGGCATGCAGGTTGGGGATCGCAGTTCGGTGGTAGAATTTTTCCGCAGGGGGCGTTACTGCCCGGCCCCCGATAGATATACCTAAGTCGCCTCTTACGACACCCACGGGAAGAGTTGGGGTGGTGCAAATTCTAAGCCAGCACCACCCAGCTTGAGGAACATCGCATCACACTTATCATAATCATACTAATTATTATAAATGCGAAAGTTAGAATAGATGGATGGATATTTGTTACATCTTCACGCCAAAACTAGTAAACGGATCGGGTTGAAATTGGTTTACAGGTAATATAATCCTGGAATCACGTAGGCTACTTTTTATCCCATCAATCCATTCTCGTATGATAAAAATCACCTTAAAACGGTTTTTGTTACTAGTTTCTACTAGTCCTACTAATATTATAAACGCGAAGTTTTGTAAACATATCTGTATGTAATGTTTGTTGCTCTTTCACGCAAAAACTACTAAACATATACTAAACATAGTTCATAGTTCATTTATTAATAACTATTATGTTACATGTCACACACGAAAATATAAATTACATAATGTAAAGGTATAATCCACAATGGACTTATCTTTAAAATACATTTATACAAAGATTAAATAAAATTGAATAATTAGATACATTTAATAGTCATAAATTCATTAATATCATATTAATAAATAATTTGAATTTGAATCGATTGAAAGATGAGCCACTTTTTCAATCTAAACTTAAAGGATGATAAGGACTGTGCGTTGGTGATAGGAGTCGGAATACGGTTGTAGACAGCTGTTCACATTACGTGTAGCAACTTCGACGTCTTCGCTAGTCGTCGTGGAAGTGCTCTTAGCCGGTTTGAGTGTCTTGTGTTGTATCTGTGACCGTCCCTAAACCTTGCATATCCGTTCAAGTTTTGCCGCACATATAATGCAGCCTGGTACACGACAAGGGCGGGCACGGTCAACATCCCCAAGGACTCAAAATGCGGCCGCACGGACTCCTCCTGTGGAATTCGCACAATCGCCCTTACTGCTCTCTTTTGGAGTCTAAATGCCCGCTCCCAATCACGCCCCCAAAGCTCCACACCATATTGATGCAGCGAATGGACATTGGCAAAATAAATGCTTCTTACCATAGCTCTGTCTAAGGTAGCTGAGAGGCGCCATAGAGCAAAGCATGACCTTCCTATCTTCTTGCACAGTTTGTCTATAGCGTAATATATATTTGTCTATATACAAGTAATACTAGGCCTGAAATAAAGGCTACTATTATCCCATAAATCAGTTCCCGTGGAGCGTGCGAAGCCGCGGGGCACAGAGAGTATTACAATAAAACGATCAAACAAGCATGTGTTCTTTGATACCTGTCAAATACTCCTGCTATTCCCAAACTCCATACCACTGAACCAACAAAGTTCGATTCGGTTTATGAGCCAAACGCGGCTCGCAGAGACGCCGCCGTCTGTTATAAACAAATAGTACCTATACTCGTATTTACCAGAGTGGTTACTAAATGGGATTGCTTCCCAATGTCTCTATCTTAGAGTGTATTTGTGATTAGTTGGTACAAGGGAGTTCCAAACGTTGCGGGAGTTGACTTTGTTTAGAGTGGGCCAATGCCGGTGATTGCTTAAAACTGTTGGTTACTTTTGATAGTGGATTGTTTAATTTTTAAACCTCCTTATTACCTCCATGTTATACTGTTTTTGTTTTTCATTTGGTTATTTTTCTTATTATTTGTGTCTAAAGAAATGTACAACAAAAGTGAGTTGCAAAATAATTTCGAACAAAGTGTCAAAACAGCAAAAAGCTTTACTATAGTTATTAATTAGTTCTAAAGGATGAAAAGCTTAGGTCGGGTTTTGCTTCAAATTGAAAAATAACAACTACCTAACAGTGTAAAGGTTTCTTTGTCGCTTCTTTACTTGAGTCTACGTAGCAGGAGGCATCATTATTTCAAAAATCTTTTAAACACCTATAATCACAATGTAAAATAAAAATCGTCGACATAAACTTATATTGATCTAAGCAAGATTAATGTGATCTACAAACTAAACCAGCATTATCCAATCTCCAACAAAAAGACATTCTAAACTTTAATTAGCTATTCGAAGTAAAAATAATTCGTTCTAAAGTCGTACATTCCAATTTAAATTTTAATTAAACCTAAGGAACGGCAAAAATCTAGCGCTACTAGAAATGTTTTACGATCTAGTTCCAAACAGGGCTTAACAGTAAGAATAACAGCTGTTTATTTATGCATTTGAAATACAACGTTGGTACGTGTTTAGATAACAATAAACAGGTATCCCTGGGGTAAACGAGTTCTTGGGTGGAGACCGCAACTTAGCAAACGTAAACGATATCTGGCCAGGTGGGATGACAATCTGAGAAAGAATGCAGGCGCTATGGCGCTCATTATGGGAGGCCTATGTCCAGTTGTGGACTAATATAATAAATGCTGTTGAGGTTCAAGAGGTTGAGGACACGTGACACGTGCTGTCCAACCTTTTGGCCGACAACATACCCTCCTCCACAGTCACGCAGAAAATAAACTAAATAAAAACATAAAGTCAGGAATCCGAACTATCCCAACTTAAACCATGGAGGTACACAAAAGTTACAAAGAACAAAGTACATCTGTAACTTGTTTTGGGGCTTCCGGGAATACCTGCTAATGCCCTGTATACACTAGCTGATTTCTTTAAACGATTTCATTGGCACAGTCTCTTATAAGCTTGATTGCTTATACTGTACTGAAGACTGTACTCAAATTCAATGCATCCAATGCTCTGCCATTGAGGAGTTAATATTGCATGAAGGAGTCACGCACCGACTGAAATAAGTTGACATCTTTATTTGTTCAAATCGGGATTTAAGCCGTCACAGACTTGGTTTTGTTGAACGTTTTTGGCGTGCACCAAAGTTAATAATCGAGATAATTTTGAATGACAGCTGCCTATTGCTTTAAGTTTTATACACGATTTATAAAATAATTAGCCCCTTTTCATTTCCCCATGTAAGATTATGGACTTTTTGTTACGAATTCCCCTGCTGACATAGAAAATTAGGTACGCCCAGATATCTGTTGTCAAACAGTTTTTTTTTTTAAATGTTATATTTTGACTTCCATTGAATTGCACTATTAGGTCATTTGTCGTTCGTGAAGAATGGGCGTTCAAAAGTGGATAAGAAAACGATTGGATGAGTTCAAGCTAGAACCTTACTGGATGATACGTCACACCAATTAAAAGGTCTCGCCTGAAAACCAGCGTCGTTATTGACTCTATGACATCAGCTGAAGTCGCAGTCTGGCGTGATCAGATGCAACTTGATCAGATCCAGTTTGATCAGTTGGGAAATACCCATTATTGTTACCCTTCTCTCTTTGGACTCGTATACACGCTTACAATATGTTTAAACATTTAAATCCAAATGTTTATGTTTTTCTTTATTACGTTTTTTTTTACTAGCTGTGCCCAGCGGCTTCGCAAGCGTTTATCCTATACAAACGTACATCCACACGAAGGTCTAGAAGACACCCTTGTCTTGAAGAGACCCATGTTGTAATTGGCCGGAAAAACAGAGGCAGGGAGCGAGTTCCATTCCTTTGCGGTGCTTTGCGGATCTGTCTCAAATCGTACAGTGTAACTTCCCCCAAACTTTTCCTGGACCCAGGAAATCCCTGACAAGGAACATGATGGAACACAAGGGTCGTTTCCCGACTCCGCCCAGGGCCGGAGCTGACTTGACGACAAAAACTTTGATGGGTCGGAAAGTTGCTTTCGATTTGATTTGTCTCAATTTATGACAAACCGGCTTCTGGCCGCGGTTTTTCTGGCTCTGCCAACGTTTTAAGGTTATTTATATCCCATGGGAACTGATTTATGGGATGAAAACTAGCTTATCTGTTATTCCAAGCCTAGAACTAACTGTATGTAAATTTCAATCTGATCCGTTTAGTAGCTTTTTCATTAAGAAGTAACATACATCCATACATACAAATAACCTTTTACGGTTCTTGAGATACTGTCCACTGAAAGACGGGTGGACAGACAGACAGACAGTAAAGGCTTAGTAATTGGCTTCCGTTTTGGCACTTCGGGTACGGAACACTTATAATCATCAACATAGAAACAAACACGAAAAAGTAACCCAAGGACCCTACGTTTCCTGAAATCTCATGCAAACAGCAATATTTCATGAATTAAATGTATCAAGCTATGCACTGAAACATCTGTTGCAACTTACTTCAGTAATTGTAGTGATATAAGCTGCTGTCCAAGGTATAGGAGAGAGCGAGCGCGATTTAATTTATAAGCTGATGGATGCTAGTACTAAGCTAGTAACTACGAGACTGCCTCGTTAGCGGTGGGTGAAGGTCCGCCTGCGACGCAGTAGGTTCGATTTCCGCCTCGGGACAAATATGTGTACGATTTGCAGATAGATAGCTTTGTTCAGGATATTCTGGATTTTTCTATAAATAACCAAATTATATAAGAGATCGGAATGTACTTGCTGTTTTTTATCTCTGTTCATAGCTGGTTATTAATTAATATTTAATCCACTTTCGAAACTGAGTTTCATAACCTGGAAGTATAATGTATTTTGACCATTTTGTGGGAGAGAAAACTGGAAGAAGTGAGGATGTCTGTTAAGATAGCCGTATACAGTCTTGAATATGAAAGTCTTACCATGGTTATTGCTATTTGCTCGTCTAATCTTCTCTACCTTACACTTCAATTCGTTCATGGAACTATAGCCTCACAAGTGAATTCAAGTAGTTGGTCACGTGAACGTTTTAAGTTAAACCGTTATACCAACACAAATATACTTACTTTAACGTTCAGAGGAGAGTCTATTTGTTGTTTTTGTATATGATTTGCGTAGTTCGCTGCCCGCACGCAGAGACATTGTTTGGAAAAAGCAAACGTCACGTCAAACGATAGAGTAACCACCTGTATGGAAATCGCTTCTGCTTTTGACTTAGACCACACTTAGTATTTAGGTATTTCAGTAGCAAAGCTAACTTAGTCCACACACATGCCTTTGTGGGTGGTGGGACTGAAACTACATTGTAGTAGGCCTTAAGTTGGAATCCAGGTCGTGAGTTAACATTGTATGACAACTTCAGTATGCTGAGTTTACTAATGTTATACCGAAGCACTCGGTTTTCTTATTTTCCAAACAACTTTAAAGACGGCATAAATGCATTTTTTTAAGAAAAATAAATTATTGATAATTTTTAACGACTTCAAAAAAGGAGGAGGTTCTCAATTCGAGTGTATTTTATTTTTATGTTTGTTACCTCAGAACTTTTGACTGAGTAGTCCGATTTTCATGATTCTTTTTTTTGTTTGAAAGCTGGTGCTTCCCGTTTCCATTTAATTTTTAATTTATTGAATAAATTTTTATTCAATACTAATTAATTTGATAATCTCTCTAAATTTTTTTTGGATACCATAAACCGTCATGCGTGTTGTTTCTCTGTTATTGTTTGTAAATACTAATTTTCATTTAATTATTTTATTCATTTGTAATTTAATTTTTCAATAATGTATTTCAATTTCAATTTCAAAAATACTTTATTTAAACCTTAAATAACATTAGTCGGGTACAATAACTAGTGTAAATTTAATCCTAGAATGCACAAACATACTTAGTTAAAAACGTTTTAGAAGCTAGGGAGGGCGCTTATCAAAACTTACGTAGCTATCTTTAGACTTCGTGTTACAAAATCATAAATACTTAGTAATAAGTAGATGTAGTTTTATAAATAAAGAAAGATGTAGAAACATTCCTTGAAAATATGCAAGCTTAAGAGTAGCATTTGCATTTAATCACATAATCATTTTTTAGTAAGATTTGCATTGTTTAGCCAAAATATTGGAGAACAGCTTGATATAGAGGGTATCTTTAACAGTTCGTCGGTTAAATAACACAATTAGCAGCCAAGCATTAGAACAATAGCGGCCAGCTGAGGACAAAAGAATACTAGTTAGTCACTTCCATACAGTCGTCGGCGCACTCGCGCAGCCTATGCGGACGAACCGCGCACGCGATTTGTTAAAATTGTACACGCGATTTGTTAAAATAATAAATGATTATTTAAATAAAAACAAAGGTACGCGATAAATACCCGATTTTATTTATTATTTATCTTTAAGATTTCGTTATCAAACCAGAAACTGTTCATCTTATCAAAAAACGTCTCAATATCTTCAATACCGCTTATATTACTTAAGTTTCGATTCTTCGAGTCCAACATATGATACCTTTCAAACTAATTCAGTCTGAAATTCCATTTCAACTGTAATATCAAACAGAAAACCTGTAATATAACCTAGAATTCAATTCCCGCTATGCCCTTTGAGGCGTCTAATCCGATTTCCCGCCAATATTAAATCTGAAAGAATCTTTCGTTGAAAACTGAAAAAGCGTCAAAGTACAAATAAATAATTCTCCACTGAAGCGGGAAAGGACATTGAAATCCTTTTCGTGACATCACGCGACTTGGAGGGATGGTCGTATGCAAATGGAGATATGAAAATAATATTACAATTCATCATCATCAGCCTATATGCTGTGTGGCTTAGAATTTGCACCACCCCATCTCTTCCCGAGGGTATCGTAAGAGGCGACTAAGGGATATTCAGCAGTTTCTGGCGCGTGCAGTGGCGCGGCTCACACTAAATTCAAACATATAGCGTTAGTAGAATGTGTTTATGGAGAGGCGTTTTTACACGCGTTTGATTTGAGCACGCTGCCTCGCACGCGGTTTGCACGCGCCGTTGCACGCCCCACGTCTCCGTGAACAAGGCCAAACGCGTTCTTCATTATGCTTCTTGCACCTAAAGTATGAGTCTATCAAATTTAAACAGAAAAATGTTTTATGTAATGCATCCATATCGTCATAAATGATTAGAAAAAGAAAATAGTAACCTGCGACGCAGAAGATTGCGGTTTGGATTCTTATCTAGGGATGTTTTTACGATCTGCATTTTATCTGAGAGTTCCGTGTATTTTCCATGTATAACCAAATATATATCTACGTTACGATAATGATGTGTGGATTATCTAACATTATTGATGTATTTGATAATATTTATTCTTGTCTCCCTCTCGCACAACACCATCCGCCGTCCACCCGAAAGTCTGAATCCGACCTCTCCGGACCGAAGTTCTTTACTTAAAGTTAAGTTAAGTTAAGTAGAGAGTTTAGTAACTTATTGTGATTGAAAAAAGCATTCCGTTGACAGAGGGCCTTTTAGAGCTTTATCGTGTCGCTTTAGTTGAGGGTTATATCATGAGAATAAGTCGTGTAGAAAGTAAAAAGCTTTTTATGTTATTGCTTCCCTCCTACCTCAGCAGCATATTATTAGTCCACTGCTGGACGCAGGCCTCCCCCTGATAAGCACCTTATTGGCTTTTATCTCATAGGTGGCATTGGCTATACTCCCCACGCTGGGCATGCAATAAATTGCACATGATTCCAATTCACAAAAAAAATCCGTCTTCTCGAAGTCCCAGAAATTTAGACTCCTTTGTCATTTGACCTCGTAGATTTATCAAATAGTCATTATCCTAAGTCCTAATGCTTTACTGATTCTTCATTTAATTTTGATTCTTTCTATGACAACCTATTTTGTTTCTGAAGACGTTGCAATCGATTTTGTTTTGTTGCTCAACATTTTGTTTATGCAGACGTTGCAATCTATTTTGTTTTATTGCTCAACATTTTGTATTATTTTGCATTACTCATGCGTTAAATGATGTCTGAAATCAGAAAATTCTATTGAATAAAAATACATTATTTTTGTTGTTTTATGTACGACTTGCTTATTTATACTCGTAGCTCTTTCTGTGATACTAAGAAAGACAGGGTTACTGTATTACTGTATTAGGTATTAATACAGTAATACAGTAACTGTTTGTCTGAATTGAGTTACTGTATTAGGTATTATTCGAGTCGACAGATTCTTTAAACAATCTCCAGTATCTTTAAACAAAATAATTAACCTTTGACTCAAAAGTAACTAACTGTCTATGAAATACTTCATTCTGCCATTCAGTCTTCAATTACTCAACTGTCAATAATTCGGGAAGTTTATAGTCGTAAATACACATACCAAACACAAAATTAATTCATATAAGTACACACAGCACATAATGTAGAGGTAGTATTGTTAAAGCAGTTAAATTTTCACCCATTTCTTAGATCTTGACCGATCTATAAATAGGACAGATGTAAATCTCTCCGTGAGAAGTAGCTCTTGTATTAAATTGCCATCTCTCTTCGGAGGCCCTCACTCGGTGGCCCTTCACCGAATTAGGTTAAACTGGATTTATAGCCAAATTAATCGCTCATGGACTATCGGTATAGCGCGCCGAGAACAGCTGGGTCAGTGAGTGATGGGATTAAGAATTGATAAGAACGGAGAAGTTATCGCAAAATAAATTCTGCCCGCGGGTATCGTTACTCGTTCGGATTTGTTGCATTTCGTGCGTTGCGCTGTCATTTTGGAGCAATCACCCAAATAAGTCGCGATACTTTTTATAATTATGCAGATACCAAATTACTTACCGCTAGACAGCTATGTATCCAGCAAATATTGTTAAAACAACACAGTATGACCTCCAACCAAAACTCACAAATAGAGAACAAACGACGAAAAGACAGAATATACAAAATAGCTAATTGTACCACGTCGCTAGCTCAAAGACATTTTCGTTTCTTGGGCCCATACTTGTATAACAACATAAGCAAATATATAGATATAAAAGATTTAAATTACGGACAATGCAAGAATAAGTTAAAATTATATTTATTAAACCTAAACTATGATGAGACAGAAAACCTATTAAAACAATTAGTTAAACACATAGTCAACATAGTCAACTCATACTCCACTCACTCACACAACTTCACACTCACACATACACACTGTATTTTACTTTTGGCTTAACTTTAATATAAGTAGGATATTTATTAATAGTTATGTACAGTTTTATTAAATTAATTACGGATGTAAGTAGGTTTACTACAAACCTTATTTGTGTTGTTTGCATCCGTATCATTGCATTCGCCAAACTATGATAGTTTTTAAAGTAGGATATTTTTCTTAACGTTTTTACATTGTATACAAGTCAAAAATAGTGTAAACCTACTAACTTACCGAGGTAGAGAGCCCTCGCGTCTACATCACAAGTCTTGAACTTAGAGCGAGGTGTCGAAACTAACAAGTGAAATAGATCTAAATAGTATACTTAGACTAGAAGTAGTTTGTTTTGTTTATAAGACCTTTACTTGAATAAATAAATTATTATTATTTTTATACTAAGTTTAATCACCTGTCAAAAAAGCAGTTAAACCTTTTGTCGCGCCGCTCGAACAAGGCCAGTTATACCAAACCTACAACACCCTACAAGATATACTTTAGTCGAGTTGTTGAAGAAAATGTTTCAGTTTTTGTGAAAACCGATAACAAACAGATATTTTCTGTTATTGTTATGAGATTTTGTTAAGTTTTCATTGACATAAAATATATTTGCTTCTGAATAGTAGCAGCAAGGGTATTTATTACCTAAGGAAAGGCCGTCGGATTCGGTATTGGAAACTTTTGACAAATCAAAATAGCGTTCTAAAGTTCGATCGGAATAGAATTCAAACTCGAATCAGACGTTTTTGCTTCGGAAACGAATCGAATGAATTAAAACAACCCTGCCGTCAAGTCCCTGAGCTATCCAATCGCACTAATGCTGAAATGTGGTCGAGTGATAATTCGCCAAAGCTTACCGCAATGAAGTGTCTCTGAATGTACCGCAGTTTACCTAATGGTCACATTATTTACATAATAAAAATACTAACATTATTTACATAGAACATTACTATCAAATAATAAAAAACAAGTTAAAACTATTTAGTATTTCCATTTGAAACAATTGACAATATACAGGTAGCTCAATAATATTAGACCACAAATAAAACGGCGCTTTGAAATTCACAAAGTTACTATATTGGAAAGCCAAAGACACCTTACCGTCTTATAAGCAAGCAATCTCCACGTACCCTAAATCACCTCAAACTAGTCATTAGAACCCGTGCGTTCTCGTCAGCGCGATCTAGCCCTAGGTCAATTTTAGTAGCGCCATCTAGTTATAAATGACGGAACTTAATAGAATAACAGTTGATGTTTCACAAAAATCGCCTAAACAATACCAGTCGTCACGTCTCCGCTACGCTGGCTGCATTCCCCCGCTGTATGGCAATGCTGATGCGCTGCGACAGATACTCACCAGCCCTCGGGGCACGCGTCGCTCCTACCAGACGCTCTGATATTTTTTAACCTAAAACCCGAAAAGCATCGGTACCCTACAGACCAGGATCACGGCTCCAAGAGGAGCAAATAAAATTACTATCAATTATAACAGAAAAAAAATTGAACTTGTACTTACATAGTTTCCAATCGAAACAATTGAGCGAATTGCAGACAATTTACAGTAAGCTCATCTGATCTATATCGTCCCATTGGATAAGGAGAGCTAGTGAATAAAGAGTGCACCGGTGATCGCGTACACATTTTTTTTTTTTACCATAAATAGACTTTTGTTTGACCGCAATCTCACCTGATGGAAAGCGAAGATGCGGCCGACGGTGTATCACGAAGGTCTAGAAGATACCTATTCACCCTTGTCTTGAAGAGACTTAGGTTGTAATTGGCCGGAAAAGCAGAGGCAGGGAGCGAGTTCCATTCCTTTGCGGTACATTTGTGCACTATGATAATGTCGTGCACTAGTCTCCGTTGAGACCGAACTCGGAGAGAGATACTTATCAGCTGAAAACATAAAAATATAACAAAAGAATTAGAACATATTTAAAAAAAGACCGAAACAATATATTTACGAAAATATCTTTTAAGTTACAGTACCGGTAACAACCACAACCTTACTACTACAACTACCTATTAGCCAACCATAAGTGTTATTTTTAATATATTAGGTCCTTACATATGAAATTGGCGTTTTGTATGGGAGGAACAAAAAGTCGAATATTTTTTAATATAATATATTTAATTAATCAAAGTATGAACCATTATTTTCCATGCACTTTTGCCATCTTATAGGTAGTTCATTGATCCCTTTACTAAAAAAACCAGTCGGACGGGAATCAATAAAATCTTTGAAGGCGATTTGGACTGCCCCATCGGAGTTGAATTTTTTCCCTTGCAAGAAGTTATCCAAATTTCGAAAAAAATGGTAATCTGTTGGAGCAAGGTCCGGGGAGTACGGAGGATGTCTTAGACTTTCCAATTGAAGCTCTTCTAATTTAGTAGCCGTCTGTTGCGCAGTGTGTGGTCTAGCGTTGTCGTGAAGCAGCAGTGGCGTGGAGCGATTGACCAGCCTAGGTTGTTTAGCCGCTAGCTTTTCCATCATGGTTTGCAATTGCTGACAATAGACATCAGCCGTAATAGTCTGGCCAGATTTGATAAAACTGTAATGAACAATACCGGCACTAGTCCACCAAACGCTTACAAGTAACTTTTTTGGGGTTAATTTTCGCTTGGGGCAGGATTTGGCTGGCTGGCCAGGATCCAACCATTGCGCTGAGCGCTTCCGATTATCGTAAAGAACCCATTTTTCATCACAGGTAATGATTCGGTTTAAAATACCTTCATTATTGTGCCGGTTTAGTAATGTAACGCAGCAGTCGACGCGCGTTTGCCGGTTTGCTTCAGTCAATTCGTGAGGTACCCACCTTTCAAGCTTTTTAATCTTCCCAATTTGCTTCAAGTGAATTAAAACAGTTTTATCACTAACATCGCAGCCTGCAGCTAACTCGGACGTGGTTTGCGATGGATCCGCTTCCACAATAGCCTTCAACTCTTCATTATCAACTTGAGTCTCAGGCCGTCCACGGGGCTTGTTCTGCAGGTCGAAATTTCCAGAACGAAAACGTTGGAACCAAAAACGAACTGTGTTTTCTTTTGCAACACGACCGCCATACACATCATTCACCCTTCGAGTTGTTTCCGCAGCACTAGTGCCACGGCGGAACTCGTACTCGTAAATAATGCGATATTTTAAGTTTTCCATTTTGTAAAATGAGTGACGCAAACAGAAAAAAACAGAAGAAAAAAAACAAATGAATGACGATCATCGAAGCACAAATACATGAGTCTATAGCTGTACAAATTTGAATTTGGAATTCCTTACCAAAGAGGAGAAATTTGTGATTAAAGTGGCCAGTACGAAAAACGCCAATTTCATATGTAAGGACCTAATATAATATAAGCTAGTAAGTAAGATAATTGTTTGTACTCATTTAAGTGAACATTGCTCTTTTGAGTCAATAAAATTCTTTAAACTGAGAACTAGTAGGTATTAGTAGTTGAGCTGATTGTACACTGTTGTAAACAATGTTGGGATAGCTAACTCATTTATTATAACGGCTATTCTTGAAAAACATGATCAATAAATTTGTAGGTAGATTGTAGGTAATAAGAAGCTTGCTGACTTTTCGTGGGATGACGAGAATAGGAAACGTCTCGCGTGAGACGTTGGGAATACTTTTCGTGAGACTATGGGAATGAGTACCTACGTCTCACATGAGGCGTTGGGAATAACTCCTCTCGGGTCAGGGTCAGACGTTCAGATTGTTTTATTTATTAATTTGTAGCAAAATTTTAATAAGCATTTCAGACAAAATGTATTTTTCAATATTTTAAAAGACGATTCTTAACTCCCCCATCCATTACACATTCCCTTAATCTAGAGCAAGACCCTATTAATTACAAAATCTGGGGCACGCAAACTATTAAGAGCTCTGCAAAAGGTCTAAAAAGGAATTTAACCCTAAACGCGAGATTTTCATCAAATTAACGGGAATTAAGAGTACCTTTGCGGATTACGAATAATTCATTTTAACCCTTCCGGTCAGATTTGGATACATTTTTAACTTACATGGTGGGTGTTTTTATATTCGACTGTTTTTTAGAATAGAATAGAATAGAATTTCGTTTATTTCGACACATACACATATGTAGGTACAAAGAAAAATAAAATAATATACATATAAAAACATACAAAACTAAAAGAAAGAACAAGAAGGTCGGTACTAAATTAAACATAGTATGCTGGGCGTCAAATAGATTGTGCCCCCATGACCCTGTGCCGAAATAGGTGTTGGCTCAGCATGTGCTGAACGATTGCTGTTCTGTTAAAATTTTAAATATTTGTTACCTCTGAACTTTTGATTGCGTGGTTCGACTTTCATGATCGTTTTTTTTATTTGAAATTTGGTGCTTCCTGTGTAAAATGTATGAAGCAAGCTGTCGTGTATAAGCAGGTACCTATCAACTATCTATCTATCTAATAAGTCAACTCGCCTCAAAATATTCTCCCGTAACGAACCGTCCATTATTTAAAAAAAAGCACGAAATATTCATTTACACGTACTTTTTTTAAAATAATTATGTTGGTTTGAAAAAACAAAAAACTGACTAATACCTCTTGTAAAGATTTTCTAGATAGAAAGTAATCTCCGGAAATATTCTTTTTCTCTATACAATAGCGAAAGGATTATTCTCTATACAATAACTAAAATATCATGCAAATCTTAACACAATTGACGCAACCGATGATATTAGCAAAGATACATTTAATCACATTGAACCACTCTTCTTTTTTAAATCGGTTAAAAAATATCCCTTAGGTAACGTAACTTATATGTACTATGTACCGATGTACCTACGAAACCGAATGCTGCTTAAATTACGTTACTCTTTTTGGCACGTCTCAAAAAATTGCGTTGGTTTTTCCTCGGCCATTATCAATGGTAATTTTACTCACTATAAAAATTTTGCTCCGCTTACGACTTTATGGGCCGATCTAAAACATTTGTCCCGAGGCGGGAATCAAACTAATTTCACCGCGCCTTACGTTGAATACTTTAAAATTTATCGCCGAAACCTTTTCAATTTCCAAAAAGTTGGCAAATGGATACCTAGCTTGCATAAATTGAAGTTTCTGAACAGATGTCCGTGGGCCAGCTCAGGGTTGCAGAGGGGGAAAGGGGGCATTTGGGAATTAGGGTGTAGGTGGGTAAGGACAGGTATTATAGACTAAAAGGACGGATGAGTTAAACTTAGTATAAATAATGCTGGACAATTCACACAGAGTTATCTAGCCCTAAGCTAAGCAGAGCTTTTGTTAAGGGCTCGTACCCTAACAAAAGCTCCACTGCTTCCCGTGTGGTCTCATAATTTGATCCAGTTCTGACAATGGGATCCATATAATTGAATTCGGTTTATAGTTTTTTCACAAAATAAATTATTACATGACGCGAACTATACCTACTAAGCTTAATAAGAGCTACAAATAAAACCCGTGCCACTTCTCTCGTCTCCCTTAATGTGGCGTACCTGTCTGAAGGTCCAGCCCCGGGTCCGGTTCATGAAATATTTATAAAACGTATTAACAGTTACTTTTCGCGGAAAAGGGATTCTCTGTTTATCCACACCTGCGTTGATGAAAAACATTGCGGGTAAACTTTATGACAGGTTGTTAGGGAAGTTTTTTGGTTCATTAGGTTCTTTTAGGTTTGTCCAAGGTAATTATGTTAAAGTTTCTGCCAGCGGTTTTTTACCCCTTGTTTCTACTTGAACATAGAATAAAATTGATGTCAAATTAAGAATGTCAATAAAAAAGAAAGAATAGTATAGCTAAATTTATGTCGTTTATCATCTAGATTGATTCATTCACTGTGTAATATTTTTAGGATAATGTATTCGTCAAACTTTTAAAAACATTTAAAAGATGGCTCGTAGGTATAGATACACAGTGCACAAGTGTCACAAACACAGGTGCACTCTCTATGCACCTGTGTTTGTGTGTATCCGTGTCTATTCTTCAATTAACCTACTTCCGACCACACCTAGTAGGTACATACATACGTTATGGAGCCACACTTTGGCGCACCTTTCAGCCCTTACAAAAGATCCCCTTAGTCCAGTTATACTATAACATTACCTGTGGTCCAACCCCTAATGTGCCCTTACTGTATTACGGTGAAAAATGAAAGGTATCTGGTAACACCAGGGGTTCTGTCATAGATATAAGGGTTACTGGAACGGGTAGGTAGATGCCTGTTTTCTGAAAATTTTCTGAAGACGGAAAAAAACATATACCATGGTCTACTCGTAATAAATGTGACTTCAAAAAAGCTAATTATCATTTTAACGTATTATAGAAATATATCTGTATATTTATTTTTGTAATTTTTTATTATTTTATTGTTAATCATTGAAAAGTAAATATTTTGAATATTAATCGCAAAATTTCTAAACGCAACGCTATTGGTAGTCGAACCGTGACGTCACACTTGTACATTTTTGTATTGTCATGACACATGACGTTTTGACTTTGAGTTTTGACATAGGTGATCCGGTGATCTGTGACGTCACAGAATGCAAGGGCCAACATCGCAGTGTTTTTATCACCCGAAACTGAGGGCAGTTTTTCTTTTTCTTTTTACGTCAATAATTTAAAATTTTGTGGAAGCTATATTTTTTCGCCTGCTGTCGACGACAATCGACGGCTGCCGTCGCCTGGCTGTCAACGTGCGTAGTTGACAACTGTCGGTTGTCAAACTGGGCCTAGATCTGTACTCACAGGGGCCTGATTCCACTAACATCATCGTCTCACTATGACACTATTATTCTTCATTATCGCGTAACAATCACCGCCATTGACACCTTTTGGTATTCTACTAACACGTTCTTTTTTTGTTTATGCCATATCTATGACTATTACGATTATGATTATATGCACCACCACATTATTGACACGCTATTGTGGCAACAAACTCTAATTAGGTACATAAAATTCAATGTTTTTCTTTCGCTCTTTGAATGTGAAAAAACGATTGAGAAAAAAGAGGACAAAAACCAAAGATTTTAATTGTTAGCTAGGCCCGTTCCGTAGTGAGACAGCGCTTGTTGCCAAGCGAAGTGAGTGAGTTCTCGAATTGTATGTTTTTGTGGTTTCACAGTTAGGAGTTATTGACAAAAACACTAATTTTATCTACTCATAGTGTGCGTGCGTCGGCCTTTTGTTAACGCACGGATTCAAAGACAATGTCACAGTTTTTGGGCGTAAGGGCGTATCTAATGATTTAAATCTTTGACAAAAACAAATCATGACGGTGTATTGTCTCCATTGATTTATTAAAAACGAAGTTGAGGTACTGGTTGCTCGAAAGTGGCAATCTCAAATTGTGTAAAATTGTGTTCTCCCACATCAGTCACCGTCTGACCGGCGGCACGGGCGGTCGTGATTCGCGTGAAATATTGTTGTCTCAGACTCACTTCGGTCCTAGATACGTCTTTCCGTCTTTGATCATCTTTGTATTGCACAGGACTGGAAATATAACTGTGAGCGTATGTGTTTGCGTGTAGTTGTAACACATGCCAATTTTTGAGTAGGCGCTGGGAGAACGTAACCTATCTTCCCTTTTTAAATCAATGACTGTCTCACACATAATTTGGACGAGATGGGTTGGTGCGAATTCTAAGCCAGCTCCACTCAGCTAGAAAATTACATAACTGTTACATTTCCATATAAAATAAAGTAACACAAACTATAATGTAAACAGTATGATATAATTTTTACATACTCAGCATTATGAACTAAGTATAGGCACTATTGGGCATTCTTGGATACGTTTCAAACCTCAAAATCAATATCCTAACGTAACCAATATAAACGATCTACGGTTAAAACCAAAGCAAATAAACCTAACCTTACAACCTCCAATTTATCCACATACATGTTCCAAAACCTAATTAATTCTCGTACGCTACGGGAATTAATTACAGCGCCATCTATTGGCCGTATATCTTTGTAAATGGTAGTTTTCGGCTAATAGGTAGCTATCAATCTCACCTCTTTGGTGGCGGTTTGAAAATGAGGAGCGTGTTGGCACTTTGGGTTTGCTTAAGGGATATTACTTCCACACGTGTTTTAGGAGTAGGTAAGTTTAATAATAATGAAATTTATCATCCATCTATGCTAAATGGGGAAATAAGTTTCTCGAAAGTGGAAGGCTCACGTAACGAGCAAGTAGGTCCACCCTGTATGGTGACGGCTTAGAATTTTCACCACCCCAAGCTCTTCCCGCGGCTGTTGAAAGAGGCGACTAAGGGATATTCACCGGGGGCTGCAGCGCCCCCTGCAGACCAATTTTACCACCGAACTGCAATCCCCAAGCGCTTGACCAGGTTAAGGTAATTACCCCCCATGAGATACAAGTCAATAAGGCGCTCATCAGGGAGAGGCCTGCGTCCAGCAGTGGACCAATACAGGCTGAGTTCTGTACAGAACAACTTGGACAAATTTCGTCAAAAATGACAGCAAATGTCAGAAAATGTAGTTTCTTTATTAGATTTACCAATTTTTTTTACACAGGTTCTTACGTCTTTAAATCTTATTCAAAATACTAACATGCAAGAATGTAGAGTTACAAAATAAAGACTTTTTCTACAGTTATCTGGATAGTGCAATAAATTAAAAGTATGAGCATTGTGACTAATCTACACGTATCACCTATACTAAACATATGATTATCTACTAAATAATATGATTTCTTTGTCCTCAGCCCAAACAATAACCCCGGACAAGCAGACTGTTCTCCACGTGCTGTCTCTCACAGTCACCCGTGAGGAGATAGGTGGAGAACTGCGCTGTGCTGTGTCTTCAGAGGCGCTGGATGAACCGATTGTGAAGAGTGTGAAGCTGGATGTTCACGGTGAGTGAACCTTAAGTCCTTGGTAATAAGTTTCTATTTGGTTTCATTTGATGGCCATAGATCGCGTAGCCAGCCTCTGGGCCATCGTGAGCTGAATAAACTGCAAGTCTAGTTGTTTTTTTTACGGTAAATAGACCTTCGTTTGACCGCAATCTCACCTGATGGAAAGCGAAGATGCGGCCGACGGTATATCACGAAGGTCTAGAAGATACCTATTCACCCTTGTCTTGGAGAGACCAGTCAGATTCAGAGTCAAATCGTTTATTTCTTTAGACTTTTTACTATATAAACAGTTTGATAAATAGTTATTGCTATCAAACAAGAAATAAGGTACAATTGACTCTAATTCACTTCAATTTACCCAGGTTGTAATTGGCCGGAAAAACAGAGGCAGGGAGCGAGTTCCATTCCTCTTGTCTTCTGTCAATGGAGTCATACGTCAACAGAGACGCCAAATAAAATAACATAAAACAACAATGAAGCTAGTAAACCTACCTAAGCGCGCATTGAATGTCCGCTAGATGTCGTTAAGACAAATTATCGGAAAAAGCAAAGAGAACCAATGCTAGATCGCGTAAATGCTTGATTCAGTTACAACTGACCATTGAACGAGTGCCCGACATCAAAAGTCAGTCGAAAGACCACCAGAAGGGGTAGCCAACCAACATTCGCTATGAAGCGAATCGAAAACAATTTAAAGATTTGTAGGGACAAATAAGAAACAGGGGCCTTATTCCACTATTTTTTAAACAAAATGCTATAATGGCACCATAATGACGCCATACGATTAAGATGGAGATTGGTGTCGATTCTGTTGTTTTAGAATTTGCTAAAATTAGCTAAAATTAGGATTTAGGAATGTCAAACAATACATTTCGATTCCTTAATCGATTCCCAACGATTACTAAATCCTTTTTTTAGCTAGTTTTGATGTCAAATAGCAGATAACTATTCTATTTGAAAAGTTATCGTATAATTGATATTTGTAAATCCTAATTTTAGATAATTTTAGCAAATTCTAAAACAACAGAATCGACACCATTGAGTCGTAAATTTATTTGGTATTCCAATACCATAAGATTACAATCTCAACGACTTATAATATCGTGTCAATAATGTGGTGGGGCATATAATCATAATCGTAATAGTCATAGATATGGCTTAAACAAAAAAGATCGTGTAAGTAGAATACCAAAAGGTGTCAATGGCGGTGATTGTAACGCGATAATGAAGCGATAATATTGTCATAGTGAGGCGATTGTGTTAGTGGAATCAGGCCCCTGATCACGTGACATATCTATGGCAAAATGTGTCAAACTCATACATTTTTGGACGTTTCTACTATCGTTTTCGACATCGATTGTAACATTGTCTAGGCCCTCTGTCTCGATGGACCAGATGGGTCGGACCCAGATCAGAGTTCTCCCTTTCAAATTATTTGGGGAAATTCCACCTTATCGTCCTGGGACATCTGCGTCTTCAGACATGAAAGTAGATAGATAGATAGATAGATAACTCTTTATTGTACCACACAAACATAAAAAACAATACCGAAGGAAATGTACAGAATCATGGAAGTACAAAGGGCGGCCTTCCAGGTAACCCTGGGATGGACTGGAGATAAAAGAACAACATAGACGGTGGAAAGTATTAGTTTTATTTACTGTTGAATTTTATTCACCCATTTTCTAGAAGAGGCGCCAAAACTGAATTTTTCGTTACAGAATCCTAAATTACGTTTAATCTACAAAAACAGCCACGAATTCCCGCCATTTATCCCGGTTAGAGGACACTAACTTAGAATTAATTTGCGTCGTCAGTTCCAAGGGAAATTAACATTTCTATACTTTCCTTTATCTGCGTACTAGCTGCGCCCCACGGCTTCGCACGCGTTGTTCCTATGGAAACGTTAAAAGATGATTTTCATCCCACGGGAACTGATTTATGGGATAAAAAGTATTTAAGTTTTATTCCAGACCTAGGACTATGTCTATTTTAAATTTCAGCCAGATCCGTTCAGTAGTTTTGGCGTGAAGAAGTAACAAACATCCATACATCCATACAAACTTTCGCATTTATAATATTAGTGTGATGTAGGTTAGATAAGTAAGTAGGTGCCTATAATACACGACAGACATTTAAAAACAGCATGATCTGTCCTCAAAGTTAACAGACCTTGTACCAGCATCTTCAACCTATAATAGTCCACTGCTGGACATAGGCTAGCTGGCTTAGCTCCATAGCTCCCTGTCTTCAGCTTGTGCTTGCACCTTGTGATATGACGATTTATTCCCTTAATAACAGTAACTAATAATTTAGTCAATAAATACAAATTCAAATTTATACTCGTAATTATAATTTAATAATATGTAATTAAATACGACGTGATTGGCGACCTCTGTGGCGCGGTGGACGAAGGTCTGCCTGCGACGCAGGAGGTTGCGGGTTCGATTCCCGCCTCGGGACAAATGTGTGTACGATCTGCAGACATTTGTTCAGGGCGTTCTGGATGTTTTCTATGTATAATAAAAAATATCTATCTATGTAGTGTATTGTATTATGTATATCAGTTATCTAGTACCCATAACACAAGCTCTGCTTAGCTTGGGGCTAGATAATGCTGTGTGAATTGTCCAGCATTATTTATTTCTTATTATTTAATAACATATAGTTTATTAACATATTTATAACTTTATAATAAGTATATAATTATAATTAATTCAGTTAGAATTATAATATCTGAATGACTGATATACCTACTACGTATATTAATGTTTACAAGCTTTGCAGTGTTTTGATGGGATGAAAATTGTCATTGCCTGAAAATCCATACTAAAACAATTTATAAAATTATTTCTGCCCGCAGTTTCGCACGCCATGTCTGATTTATGGGATAAAAGTAGTCTATGTTTGATTCTAAGTTTAGAATTACCTGTATTCAGAATTTCAGCCCGATCCGTTCAGTAGCTTAGGGCCAAAACTTTTGGCGTGAAGTGTTAGCAAACATACATCCATTCAAACTTTCGCATTTATAATACATATTATTGTGATGTGGTTCGAAAGTAACTCCGTCTGTAAGTCTGTGACCTTTTGACGCCTAATCGACTAAACGGATCTTGATTAAATTCGGCAGAGAGGTAAATGATATCCCGGGCACGGACATACCTCCTTTAAAAGCGCGTGCGCAGCCGTAAGCAACATCCAGTAAACCACATAAAAGCACCAGTTTTTTTTCGGGGCTTCGAACCTGCAACTTTCTTCTCTGGCAGACTTTTTCCGTCGTCAGTTCTTAAAAAGATAACAAAACTAACAAATTAAATTCTCGTCAGCGCGAATTAAAACCAACTCACACTATCTCCACCATTTTTCTTCGGGAATTCCTCGCAAATATAAATTTTCATTAAGTCTCAGATAGGGAGTAATTAATGGAGCTAATTATACTACTGCTCTAGATAACAGTGGAGGAAAACGGACAAGAGTGAGTAGGTCGATGGAGAGGGTTCTCTAGCTTTCTGTTAATATCCGACGCAATAGGGTATATGCATGGTTTTTTTTAAATTTTTTTACCGATTATTTAGGGTAACAAACGAAAAAATATATAACACCCAAAAAAATTAAATTATTGAGGTAAAAGCTAAAAGAAAAATTGCACTCAATTTCGGGTGATAAAAACGGTGCCAAGTTAGCCATTGCATTTTATGACGTCACGGATTATCGAGTCCCCTATGTAAACTCAAAGTCAAAAATGTTCAAGTATGACGTCACGCTTCACATGCCAATAGCGTTGCGTTTAGACATTTTGCTGTTGAGACTTAAAAGATCTACATTTCAATGATTAAATTTCACAATAAAAACATCATAAAATACAAAAATAAATATGCAGATATATTTCTATATCAATAACTATACGTAAAAAAAAAATTAGCTTTTTTGAAGTCACATGCATATACCCTATTGGACGTAGCCTTTAACCGAGTTTACCGTGTGTATTTTAACGTAACTCGTTACATATTATTCTAATATTAAATTTTTTGTAAACTTCTAAGCGAATAAATCGATTATTCGACTAATAATTAGTTATTTATGATGACGACCTCTAAGGCGTGGTAGGCGAAGGTCCGCCAGGTTGCGGGTTCGATTCCCAAATAAAAAATGTTGTTGGACAATTCACACAGCATTCTCCATCTATCCCCAAGCTAAGCAGAGCTTGTGTTATGGGTATTAGATAACTGATATACATAATACAATACACTACATAGATAGATATTTTTATTATACATAGAAAACATCCAGAACGCCCTGAACAAATATCTGCAGATCGTACACACATTTGTCCCGAGGCGGGAATCGAACCCGCAACCTCCTGCGTCGCAGGCGGACCTAAGTCCACCGCGCCACAGAAGTCGTAAAATTTTGTGGTTTTCTGCACGTCTTGATTAAAAGCGTCTCTAAAATTTAAGCAAACGTTCATAACACGATTTTGCGGAACCCTATACTTTTCTAGCTTTCATCAGCTTACGTAAGGGTTTCCGTTAGTTACACTGACCCCTAATACTCCCACTCGAATAGCTCTCTTGATAGTAAGCAGAAATTAGGGATAGAGGGTCTTAACCTGAATTTATTTTGACTAAAAGAGTTAGAATATAGAAAATTTCTAGACGAAAACAGGTAGGTACTTTCTCTGTTGAGTTTATTCATAACTAGCTGTGCCCCGCGGCTTTGCACGCTTTGTTCCTATGGAAACGTTTAAAGATGATTTTTAATCCCACGGGAACTGATTTATGGGATAAAAAGTATTCTATTTTTGATTCCAGGATTAGAATTACCTGTATGCATTTCAGCTAGATCCGTTCAGTAGTTTTGGCGTGAAGAGGTAACAATCATCCAGCCATTCTTCCATCCATCCATACATCCATACAAACTTTCGCCTTTATAATATTAGTTTGACTAGTTTTTTCCCGCGGCTTCGCACGCGTTGTTTCTGTTTAAAAGTTATCTATCCCATGAATTAAATTGAATTAGTGTGGGAACTAGCAGAAATTAGGGGATAAAAATAATGGCCTTTTGTATTTTGGTTGGTTGTTATAAAAAACTGCGTCCTACACTACGTTTGCCGAGTCGCGGTTTCTACTCAAGAACACGTTTACCCTAGCGGTTGTCGGTTCTTCGCAAGATATGGCCGGCCCACTGCCACTTCAGCTTGCTAATTCTTTGAGCTATGTCGATAGCTTTGGTTCTCTGTCGAATGTATTCGTTAGGAATCCTATCCTTCAGAGAGACTCCGAGCATAGCTCTTTCCATAGCTCGCTGAGCGACTTTGAACTGGTGAATGATGCTGAGTAAAATGTCCAACTTTACTATTTAAGCCCTCTACAAAACTCCAATATCAACCAAAAACTTTTCAATATAAACCGCTGCTATTTAGTGTTGTTCGCAACTTGGGACGTTTAGACCCTAAGTCAAAGGGACAGATAGTTATAGGGGTCGAAATGACCCGAGCCGTATCGATGCAAGTTTCTGTATTAATTGTCGATTTATAGTCTGTTTCGTGATATTTTCAGTGCAGGATCGCATTCAGGACTAGCCCACAGGGGCAGTTGAGTTACTTTATCTCAATGAAGTAAGCTCTGCTTAGCTTAAGGCTAAATGATGCTGCCTAGCAAAATTTATTTGTTCTAGTGGTAGAGGAAGGGGTGGTAATTTGGAACCCTACTTTGTTTTTTGAGTATTTCAAATAAACGAATCCATTAATTTTCTCGAAAACTGGTTTTATTTACTTAAAAACTTTCATTCAGGAACGAATTATCAAAATAAAACCACCCATTCTAGGAAAAAATATGCTTTATTGAAAAAATGAAAAAAATGTGTTTGGAGCTCTAGTGCTGGTATTATGGTACCCGGGTTCCAAATTACAAGTATGGAATAAATTTACTTACAAAAATCACAAATATCTCTCTGCGTCGCATCCTGAGCATTGACTATGTGCCCACAACCCACATGATTGGCACTGCTGAATCCAAGTTTCACCCCGTTGATCGTTGGAGTAGTTTTTAGAGCAAAAAATGCAACAAGCGTCATCTTGGTTTGTGGGCTGGGCATGCACGGTAGCATTTTCTGACAGAAACAGATGATTCAGAATCCGAAGAGGTAGATTTCTGGCTGTTAACGAGAAGGTATGACACGAGGCTTTCTTCAAGGTGAGATGGCAGGACATGTCTTCTTCCTATAGTACCTAGTATTTACAACCTCATCGGGAGGCTGGTTTCTGTGCACAAACCTTTGCAGAGTAGTTTTTGGAACACAATAAAGTTTACCCGCTTTTTTCGAGCCCATTTTCTTTTCTCTTATTGCTTTTACGGCTTATATTATTCCAGGTCCAAATTTTTCTTTTCGCCTTCGGCTTTGGTGACAATTGAACTCGAGGCATGACTGAAACCAAGAAAAAAGTTATGTTAAATGCATTGCGGGTAATTTGGAACCGGGTTCCATAATACCCGCACCTATGGGGTTCCAAGTTCAAAAACTTATTATGTTAGCAAAAAATCAAGAAAACTAAAGATAGTCAAAATAAACCTTTAAACTTACCTGTGTCAATCTGAACTTATGGCTATACACTTCCTTTAACACCTATTGTATTGGTTTTATAATAAAACAAAACGTTTTGACAATATTAGCAAATTAGAGAAAAAAACTTTTGCGAATGACGTAAAATTTCAACTTTGTGTGACAGGTTCAAACTCGTTGCAATTTGGCGCCTGTGGCGGTGAATACATTCTATGTTATCGGTTCAACGTAATTACATAGTTTTTTAACATTATGTCGCTGTCTGGTTCTGAGATATTAAAGGGTTCCAAATTATCAGCTAGTTCCATATTACCACCCCTTCCTCTACTAAAAAGAGGTAAAAGGTATTTTTATCTTTTATAGTTTAACATAAAGATTAAGATTAAGGTCAAGTCGGAAATACAATAAGAAATTTATCAAAATAAGGTAATCATTAATTTTGTTTTAAAAAACTATGAACCGACTTCAATTTTTATAGTTTTTTCATGAATTTTCATGGATCCCATTGTCAGAATTGAACAAAATTAAAATGGGACCACACGGAAAGCACCAGCTTTCATACGAAAAAGAATCATGAAAATCACCACCCAGTCAAAAGTTCTGAGGTAATAAACATTTAAAAATAAAAATACGGTCGAATTGAGAACATCCTCCTTTTTTCAAGTCGGTTAAAAACAAAATACAGTTACTTGAGTTGATTTCAAAAACTCGTCTACCGCTTTAGCATGTTTGGAATATTGACCAGAAGTTTCATCGATTTTGCTATTCAACGGAAAAATTAAGTACATTTCTCTGCAGCACCGAAATACCTTTTACGTCCAAAATTTTAAACGGAATGAATATCTACTTAATAATACATGTCCGGTCACATCCGAAATGAAACCGTATTCACATTAAAAATCCCATTAAATATTGATCATCCTTTAGCAGACTTATGTTAAGGCACTTTTAATACAAACGCTTGATTTTTTCAATGATAAGGTTGGTTCAAATTCTTTATTAGATTTCATGCAGGAATACTGAAAGAAGTTTTTTATCTATAATAAGGAAAATAACAATCAAACAATATAAATAAATAAGACCAAGTATTTTCAATTGAGCTAACTGCAGACGTTTGAAAATAATCAACATGAAGGTCAACTGTATTCACAGATTAATTTTATTTTACTGGATACTCTTTAAATTTGTAGTCGTTAGCATTGTTGAGCTGCAATTTCAACTTTCCACTTTCAGCTTTCCCCGAGCTGCGTTTGTACGCAACCTGCAGTATCTTCGTCCTTAATCCGCCCCCACGAGCCCTACACTTCCATATAAGGGCATATTAAGCCGTCACTTAACTAAGTTGGGGCACACAGCCGAGCAATTTTCAGGCCCTCCCTATAAATTGTTAGACGATGTAGCTAATAAGTGGCGAGATAGTATCGTAGGGATGGGTAGTCGATAAAATTTGTCGATATCGATAAATTAACGCACTTACGTTCAATATACGATATGATTTATTTGCACCCATGTCGTTTTACTGAAACCCAATATTATAGTAATAATAAAATAATAAATAAATATTGCTGGACAATTCACACAGCATCATCAAGCCCCAAGCTAAGCAAAGCTTGTGTTATGGGTACTACTAAATAACTGATAAACTTAATACAATACAGTACACAAATAGATATTTTATATTATACATAGAAAACATCCAGAACGCCCTGAACAAATGTCTGCAGATCGTACACACATTTATTCCGAGGCGGGAATCTTACCAGCAACCTCCTGCGTCGCAGGTGGACCTGTGTTCACCGTGCCACAGAGGACGTCGTAAAGTGATTTATTTCTTTTATACTTAACAAGACTCTTTGACACGTCAAAAAAAATTGATTACCAGTTTGTTACTGTTTGCAAAAGGCTGCCCCTAAATTACTTATAGGTGTACTATTATGTTTTTGTGTTCCATCAGTGCGTTTGCGACATCCAATTTATTTCTTAGAATTAGTATTATAAAACTATTATCTAGCTGACTACGAATTTTGCATACAAAAAACATGTTCTTGAGTTTTTATCTGATTTATCGAATCCTTAAACAATAAATCTAGTGTTATCGATGCGTTTTTGTTTCATCGATAAATCGCCCGTGTTTTTTCTCATCACTACAGTTACAAGGGTCGAGAATTTTACCACCTTGCAATATCGACGGTCGATACGACACTGAGGTACGCACACTACTTTGGACGCACTGAACATGGACATTGTTTTCATACAAACGCAATAAATATGTGATTTTTTTATTACATTATGTCGCCCCCACTGGTGGTCAATCGCTCTTGCATGCACATTAGAAACTAAAAGCTATTCAATCTCCTTTATTTTCAACTAGCAATGCCTCGCAGTTTCACCTGGGTAGTACCCGTTTCTGTTTCCGGAAAATATAGCCTGCATCACTACCTGAAAACTAAGCTTTTTTAATGATGAAAGAATGTTTTATAAAAATAAAAAAATAAAATAAAAATCATTTATTTCAGACACAGAGTCCATATACACATTAAAATATACAATTACAATTTCAAGAGTAAATTAAATTAAATAACATAAAAATAACATTTTAAATCGGCCCAATAATTTCAAAGCCTATTCCATACAAACAAACACACAATCAAATCCCCTCCCTCTTTGTAATATTACTATAGATTCACATTGTTTTTCCGAGTTTTCCGAGATATCTTTTTTCCGAGATATTTACCGATAGATCCCATGGTAAACCAAAGTTTGGGATCTATTATAGAACTCTGGAGATCATTTCTCTTCGACAAAAGCAAAATAATTATTCAATTTTAGTATCGGTTCTCAATTGACGGTCAATTCGATAAAATCATAATACCACCCATGCAGTAGAGCATACAGTTTCGAGTAATAATATTTATTTTGTCTCAGCAAAAATAGGTTTACTATCAACTATATTTTATAATAATATAATTTTAATGTGTTTCACCTGTGACAATAAAGATTATTCTATTCTTATTCTATTCTATGTTTGTATGAATCGAGCTCTCACCAACACTATCCAACTAGGGTAAATGGTCCATTTACAAGTGCTAGTTCCGGCTTGTTCGAAGAGATTGCAAGTAAATCTATTTGTTTACATATATTTATTTAAATCGCCATTAACTGAGTAGCTTCCAGATCTCGCCATAAATAAATAAATAATCAATCAATAATTCTGGACATAGCATCATTTAGCCCCAAGTTAAGCAGAGCTGGTGTGATGTTATGAGTCTTAGATGATTGTTAAATATAATACAAAAACAAAATCTCTTTAATAAGAAAGAAAATTACAATCGACTTAGTATTTAAAATATAAACAATTAAGCTAACCGCAAACTGTGGCAAACATACAATACATTGCATTTAAAGATGTTTTGAAAAAACACATAGAGCCTCCGGAACAAACACCTGGAGATTGTTCAAACATTTATCCCGATGCGGGAATCGAACCCGCAACACCTATTATTGGTAGATAGGTCAATAACTTCGAACATATTATATCTGAACTAACAGAAAATGTGGAAATAATTTTCCCTCTCCGACTGAATAGGGTTAATTAATAGAGTATTAGGGACGAATGGGACACAGATAAAGACCTTTATCTTTATAAAGATGAAACGCTGTGGTCATTAATTTGAGGACCGATGGATGTTGACGTAATTACTTTGATGATGAAGGCTTCGCGGAACTCTTGGGTGAATGGGGAATTGGTAAATAGGGTGGAAGAGTTTTGTAGTTTTAATAATAACTAGTGTATGCCCGCGGTTACGAGCGTTTTTTCTATAAAAACGTTTTAAGGTTATTAATATATTACTAGCAGTGCCTCACGGTTTCACCCGCGTAGTTCCCGCTCCGTGGAAATTTATCGTTGGATGAGTTTGGTTGGATGGGAACGTGAACTTGTTGAAAAAAGTACTTTTAATTCGGAACAATGTACTTCATAGAAAAAAATATTTCATCCGTTTGTGGTTTGTTTTGTAAATGTTTTGTACCATTTTAACCTCCAACGTGGTTGACCAAAATGAGTTTCTAACATTCGACCTCTTATACTTATATTTGTTTATATTTTAAAAACTAAGTCGATTGTAATTTTCTTATATTTTGTCGCTAGTCGTGATGAAAAGATTTACGTTTAACAAGAGGGCAAAGATTTTTCGTTTAGTGCCCTCGCTACCTACGTAAATTTTGGAACACTCGCTACGCTCGTGACTCTATTCTAGACTGCTTCGCTAGCTTGAGATTTAATATCGGCACTCTCAGCAAAAAATCGTTTAGCCCACTTGTCAAACAAATAACTATTATTTACTCAGTTTTGAGCAGCAACGTCATCGTTTTCAAGAGAGAGTGGTGAAAATCTAACTTGCCGTGCCGTGAACGAATGATAGCTGTGATGCAGAAGATATGTGGGTTCTATTCCCGAATCGAGATTAATGTTTGTAACATCCACAGTTTTTACTGGATATTTTTAAATTCGTAAAAATACTTATTTATGTGTGTAAAATTCTATATACCTACCTACTCTATACATCAATCATCTCCCATAACACAAGCTCTGCTTATAGTCAGAGCCAGGGGAGAAATAGGGTGCAATAGGGTATATGCATGGATTTTATTTATTTTTTTATCGATTATTTAGGTTAATACATAAACGAAAAAAAATATAACATCCAAAAAAATTAATTAATTATTGAGGTAAAAAAACTAGAAGTAAAACTACACTCAGTTTCGGGTGATAAAAACTCTGCCTTGTTAGCCATTGCATTTTATGACGTCACGGATCATCGAGTTCCATATGTACCTAAACTCAAAGTCAAAACTTCATGTCCATACAAAAGTGTTCAATTATGACATCACGCTTCACGTGCCAATAGCGTTGCGTTTAGAGATTTTGCTGTTGAGACTTAAAATATCTACTTTTCAATGATTTAATTTTACAATAAAAACATCATAAAATACAAAAATAAATATACAGATATATTTCTATATCACTAAAGAATACGTAAAAAAAATAGCTTTTTTAAGTCACATGCATTTACCCTATTGGCTTTAATTCACTTCAATTTATTTAATTCGCTTGGGGTTAGAAAATGCTGTGTGGATTTTCTAGCATATTTTTATTTATTTTTTCTATCTACTCTCCCGCTAATAAGACCCGGTATAAAAGTCATATTTTTCCCATCAAAGAAATTACCCATCTTGATTTCTAATGGGTCAATCTGACCCCGGTCTCTCAGACCCCAGTCTCTCAGACCCCTGAAGGTTAATGGGTTGGACGTTCAATTACTAACCCTGATTGGTCGGAGGGAATATTGAAGCTGTGATTAATATTTAATTGATATTTGGGAGGTGGGGTAGATTTTACCACATGTGTTATTTATTAATGATATTAATATAGGTATGGTTGATTCATTGGTCTGCGGTTTACTTAGGTCTTCTCTATAATTTATTTTATACTTTTTTTGTACTTGTAAAGAAATTCTAATAATACTAATAACTTAAGTTATATTATAATTTAATTCAAAAAGATATCTAAATTGACTAAAATTAGATGTCAAAATCAGATATAATGTAATTGCAAACTCATAATATATAGGAGCACAAGGCACACTTGGTTATATCAATTTACATTTCACATTATAATCAAAGGAACACAAAGGAATTAGAAAATAGATATTTATATCTACTGTAAATGGGCATTGTCGATAAACAGAATAATTATAAATTAAAACTTACTAACTAACTAACTTAGTAATAGTAAATCCATCGTGTAGAAAAAAAAATCTATTCAATTCCTTCTCTATTTTTCTATCCATTCTTAGCCTCCTTCTCTACTCTCTCTGCTCTTCTATATATTATCTATTCTTAGCCCTAATGAACCTATGTAAGTAGGATCAGTAAAGAATATTGGCAACTAGCTACACCCTGCGGTTTCGCTCGCGTTGTTCCTATGGAAATACAATGATTTATATCCTACGAGATCCAATTTATGAGAATAAAAGTAGCCCATGTTTGATTTAGAATTACCTGTATGCAAAATTTCCGCCCGATCCGTTTAGTACGTATATTTTTGGTGTGAAGATTGAAGACAAACATCCCTCCTTCAACATCCATACATTCAAGCTTTCGCATTTATAATATTAGTGTGATAAGATTCCGATTTGATAATTATTTTATAGGTTCTGTATTGTACACACAAAACAATTAGATACATGAAGTAAAAAATTACAAAGTGTACAAAGTACATGAAATAAAAAATTACATATTGTGATAAATGGTGGTATTATCACTCAAGAGAGATCTCTAATAGACAACCGTTATAGCTAACATAAAATGCTTAGTAGATAATAGATGATAATACAATAAAGAAATAAGAAATCTATAACTTTATTTCTTTAGACTTTCTTTAGATAAAATAAGTATAAATTATTGTATTATTAGAAATCGTGTTAAAGTACCTGTAGACCAATTAATTTTGTGTCTGTTTATACCTAACTAACAGATTGTGGTTTTAACAATGATAAACTTGATGACCAAAGATGAAATTTAGAACTCTCGGATCAAAATATTGTGGTGGATTCAAACCCGCTCCCTTCAGCGTCATAGAGATCTTCGCCTACTGCGCCACTGACGTCGAGCCCAGTTGTATTATAACCTCATGCAATACCTTCTAAACTTTTCTCGTTTTACGTTAAAAGAAAACCCATCTACAAAAAGAACAGAGACACTATTCAAAGAACCCCCAACGAAAAGCAATAAACTAGAAAATCAGAAATCGTAGAACACTGACGCTATCCCCTCACGATGCCCTGAGGAATAAAAAAATGCTAGTTCAGTTCCTATTTTACGGGCCCTTTCAAGGGCCATATAGTAGGAGCATATTATGGCACGACGGCCTACTTCGTAAGTTTAGACGGCCCTTTAGGGAGAAAAGTTTTTTGTAGGGAAATTCAGACAAATCGAATAATGTTAGGGTAAAGGTTTTATGGGATTTCTATCAAGTGTTTTTGTAGCGTGGGGCTAATGATTTAACTTGTTGTTGTTTAAATTGAGTAGAGATTTGTTTAATAGCTCAGCAGACGTCTTTTAATCATACCACCCATTCCGTCGACATACCACAGTGTCAAACGAAAGAATTCTGCTCTACTTTCATAATATCCACAGCCAAAGAGTGGAAAGAGCTTCCTGCGTCTGTTTCCCCATTAGAGTACAATCTTGGAGTCTTCAAGTCTAGGGTAAATAAGTTCCTTCTGGAAAAGCGTACTCCATCTTAGGCTACATCTTCGCTTTCTTAAAGTGAGTTGGTAGCCAAACGCTTGTCCATCATCAATAAAAAACAAAACTTGTTAAGTACGTAGTTTATATTTGCTATAGGTAGTAGATGTGTAGCTGTGTGGTGCTAGCGTAGAATTTGCACCACCCCAACTCTTCGTAAGAGTTGTTGGTTGTCGTAAGAGGCAACTAAGGGATAGGGGCAGCAGCACCCCCTGCAGAAGAATTATACCACCAAACTGCGATCCCCAACCCGCATGTCCAGCGCGGGGACTAATAAGCTGTACTCTCCATAAGATACACGCCAATAATCATCCAGCAGCGTACTATAGAGACTGTATAGGTATAGGTACTATGGTTTATCCATTTTGAATGTAGCACAAAATACGACACAAATAACAAAATCTCACTTGCTTGGCGTCGAGTTTCAGATATAATTGTAAGTAATTTTTATGGAAGGGAGGATCTAAAATTGACAAGTAATGTAAATTACGTATAAAAGGACGCGCCAACAAAGTGAATTTTAGGTTAAGTATGGGCGGTTTGTTTACGTTTATGCTTCATTCAAAATGGACACGGTATAGGTAGGTATAGATTTGTTTAATACCTCTTCGTCCACATTTTAAAATATTAGTGTGTTGTGCTTTTATAAGTTTGCAAGTTGTTTCCTTAATGTATTCTAGCTAATCTGTTGTGTTGTATGTGTTTCTGGAATAAATAAAAAATAATACGGAGTAACAGAACAAGGCTTCCATTTACAATCAAACCTTCACCAGGCTGTCGATAAAATGAATTGGTAACTAAAGACAACAAAACGTAGTGGTCCAATAATTCCCACCTAACAAAACCATAATTACTGGTTCTCTAATATTCTGAACTAGCAACACCAACCGCCAAACCCTGAATTATTTGAAATTATTCAGCCAAATAGTAATTTTGCAGCAAATTCAGGATAGAAATAATGCTACGACGTTTTGACATTTATTGGACCAAAAACTGAGTATTGGCTTCAGGGGTTAAATAATGTTGTTTCTCGCTTTATTTAATTAATATTATGGTTCCTTGAGTTAAATATTTGGGTATTGTTGTGGCAAATTTACAAATGATGATTTTGCAGAAATTGGCTCATATCATAATAATACCTAATGTTTATACGGGAAAATCTTTATTTAGCATTGCAATAATATTAAAAGAATAAAACAATTAGAACTTGTAGGAAAATAATATTTATTCGACGTAGTTACTTTACATAAGTACGTGTCAAAGGAGTACAAATCTCAACTGAACTGCTTGAATAAAACGAGAGTAAATGGGATCGTTGAATGACATAAAATATAATGAATACTGAAATGACAGGTAGTTAGAAAGGGATCCCACCATTATGAATAGAATAGAATAGAATAGAAGTTTTTTTATTCAGCACACAAGGACAGCACAGAACACAGATTAAAAATAGGTAGGTATAAAAAAAACACAGAAAGAAAATAACTAGAACTAGACTTAGGTTAGATGACAATAAAAGTAATCTTAGAATAAAATATAAACTTATACCTAATCTACCTACTCTTACTAACTTGGAGTGTCAGTGCTGCCGAGGTGAGCCAAATATCGTATTATGAATCGATAATACGATATTTGGCAGTAATCGATTATGAATCGATTTAAACAGAATGCCGAGTTGAGGTGCACCCTACAAACTAGTATTTACACTTTCAACTGTTTCTAAAAAATTTAAGTGTCACCAGAGTGTTAAGAAATAAACGATTTGACTCTGACTCTGACTCCAGAATGCTGGTAACAATGCCACGTTGGCAATGCTAATTCGTTGACCGGAATACAAGCCGGCCTTCCTATCACCTGTGGACCGTTGAACTTTGTTGTATTAAGTAACTTTGTTTGGTTTTCGTCACGAATAAGGTAACTCGTATATCCAAATGCTATTTTTGTCATATAGCTGCCAATAGTGTCAACAGATAATATAATTTAACAACAACAACATAATTTAAAATTCACGTGCTTTGAGTAGAGATAAAGAGATATAATTGAACATTATTTATTGAACAAAGGATCTCAAATCAGCCAAGTACTTTCCAATAAGTTTAAAAATGGTCAACAAGAAAATTTATCGCAGGTTAACTACGGGTTTGTTCATCTTTTGTGCAGGAATTAATAAAATCGAATATTTGTTCTAGTTTGGATAATTATGTAATTTTTGACCTTTGCTATAATTTTGAACATTTTTCTTATTTTGACGTGTTTTTTTCCGTGCGTCGCCATACGTTCATGTTATGTATTTTGTACGTGCATCGCGATAGCGATAAGTCTTTCTTTTTTATCGGGATATCGTGCGTCGAGATGACGAGCTGATTACGAGCCTGTTTACCTAATTAACCCTTATTGGGTAAATACTCTCTCAGAAACGAGAAATACAATGCTCTAGTCGCTGTTTATTCAAACTTATTGGACACCGCAGCGTGCAAACCTTATAATATTCTTCTAGTCTCTTCTTTACCCCTTCTAACTCCATTAACTCTGTTCTCTTTCTTTCCAGTCCCTCCAAACAAGACGTTCATCTATGGAGAGGGCGAGCACGCGACGCAAAGCACTCTGCTCACACTAATGTGTGTGGCCTCCGGGGCGAGGCCCGCCGCAGAGATCGAATGGTACAACGGTACTACCAAGTTGGAGAAGGAAGGACATGATATACGGGTAAGTCCAGTAGCTATAATTTTCTTTTTTCTTTCTTCCTTTCTTTCTTTCTTTCTATAATAGATGACGAGGATAGAGAGGCGCGTCTGCGTCTGGGCCATGAAAATGTTAGACTCCGAGTTCACCAACAGATGGTTTAATTTAAAACAATTATTTTAACGTCCATAATTCAATTGTTTTTAAATTCCCAGGGGGTAATATAGGTCGTTGAAATTTTTTAGACACAAGTTTTCATACGTTAATTGTCAAGTTAACCGACGAAGCTGCCTAAATGTCCGATTATCTTTGATGAACACCGGCCTTAGTATATAAAATAGTTAGAGTTCACCAACAGATGGTTAAATTTAATACAATTATTAAAGATAAAGAAAATTACAATCACATAAGATAAATAAATTAAAACTTGTATCAACAATGGAAACAACTCGTTGAATCAATCTGAAGACGTTAAATTGTGACCAGTTTTTTATTTATACGTATAAATAATTCACACCCTATATAAAAACCATTTTTACGTTTTCACCTTGTAAAATAAACCCACAACTTCGTTCCATCAAAAATCAGCAATAACAGAAAAAACACTTGTATTCCTCAACTTGTTTCAAACTCCTCAAAACTCCTATAAAACCAACATCGAAAAACCAAAATCCACAGTTAAAAACCCTAAACCAAAGAGCGTGAAATTCAACTCCAACTTCTAAAACAATCCATTGCGGGCTCCTAATTAATATTAGGGTTCCGTGAGTTAAATATTTGGGAGAATTGGGTTCCGTGTTAATTAATTAGTTTCGCTAAGTCGTTAAGTAGTTCCTTTTTGTGGAAGGGCTCTATCCGCTACCTTTAGGTGACGTTGCGGTGTTAGATTTGCGGACTGGATGATTGGATTGGATTAGTCGGGATAATATAATAAAATAAATAAATATTTCACTTTCAAAGTTTCGTTTAGTTGAATTTGGTGGCTATCGTGAATGTCATTCACAACCTCAACTTCCAATTTATTCCACAAAAATAGGAAATAATAAATAAGATAAAACAGTCATTGATCTTTTTTGTTAACTGTATTTTGAAAAAAAAACTAGTGGGTTTTGAATGAAATTGTTTTCAGTTGTTTTATTATTCATTTAGTGTATAGTTAACGTTTTCACTGTCCAGTCTCTGCAGTGTAACTGGCACAAAGAAACTACATACACCCTGCTGGTAATCCTGAAAATTCTATCATAAAAACAAGTAAAATTGATGTGTAAATTAGAAACCTCAAATAAAAAAAGCATCCAAGAATTCGAGGCAAAGTATTTTATTTTATTTACGTAATGTGAGCCATTACAGAAATACAATTTATTGGTAAAAATCAATTTACATAGAATAGAATAGAATAGAATAGAAAATCTTTATTTGTGTCACATGGATAAAATTAGCATAACTTAATTACAACTAAAATTAAATTATGTCTAACACAAAAAGGTCACCGGCTCAGCATAATGCTGCTATGGTACTAATTGTATCATAGCAGCGCTGGTTTTCAGCGGTGCCAGGGAGCTAAACGCAGCGCTACGCGCTACACCAATCACACGGGAAGCAAATTACATAGAAAAAAAAAAAATTCAATTACAAAATCACAGAATAAAAACCGAAATAAAACAATGCATAAATTAAGTCTAATTACATTTAAATCAATAATAAACAAAATGTTTCGTATAAGTGTGTATGTGTGTGTTTGTTTGTGCCTGTTGAACACACACACACACACGGTGTGTGTGTGTGTGTTCCTTTGAGTGCTTGTGAAGCTCCTGAGGACACCGGTCTCTTGAGAGTCCGGGCAACAGGAGCCACAAGTGCTAGAACATAGGTTAGAATAATAATAATAATAATAATAGGTAGGATAGGGTTAGACTAGAAAATACGAGCCAGAACGACAATGTATCAGTATGATTTTTGAAGAGTTAACAAATGTTTTCTTAGTGAGTGTCTAAAAGTATACAAACTATTGCAATTTCTAATGGGCGGCGGGAGATTGTTCCAACATTTCGTGGCAGCATAACGAAAGCTACCACGAAATGCAGTCGTTCTATGGTATGGGCACATTAAACGTACAGCATATCGGATATGGCGACTAGAGAAGACAATTTTTTCATGTAAGTATGTTGGCACCTTTTTTTTAACTATCCCAAAAAGCAAAGTAGCAAAGTGTAGAGTCCGACGCGACGACATGTTAAGAAGTCCGTGATTGTTTATGTAAGGGGAAATGTGGGCTCGGCGAGGTATGGGAAAACAAAATCTTATGCAGGCGTTTTGAACGCGCTGCACCAGCTTTGTAGAACGGCCAAGTAGGCATTCTCCAAATACATTATCCACATAGTTCAGCTTAGACAAAATAAGTGATTCACAAAGTGTTATGCGTAGATCTGTATCAAGGTATTGGCGAACTTGGTACAGGACGGACAACCTATAAAAACAATTCTGAACTGTTTGCCGAACATAACTCTCGAAGTGCATGGATCCATCCATCAGAAGGCCTAGATTACGGGCTTCATTAACTCGTTCTATAGGGACGCCATTAACTTGAACTTTAGGATTGAGCCTAACAATTTCATCAATTTGATGTTTGGATCCTAGCACTAGAAATTTTGTTTTGTTGGGATTAAGACATAAACTATTGCGGCTACACCAGTCTACCAACATATCTAAATCGTGGTTTAGTTCCTTTACGGCTTTTTCCACATTGCATGGCTTAAATGACGTATAGAGCTGCAGATCATCAGCGTAGATGTGGTAGTTGCAGTTTTTTATATTATTTATGATATCTGCCGAGTATAAAATAAAAAGAATGGGTCCTAAAATTGAACCCTGTGGAACACCACGTAAAACAGGCCTTTTGTCTGATTTTGAGATAAGACCACCACTCGTACGGATTTCTACAAGTTGCGAACGATGACTCAGGTAGCTTGTAAACCATTGAATGCTGTTGTGGTCGAATCCGTAGTAAGCAAGCTTGGATAAGAGGAGCGTGGTATTAATCGTATCAAAGGCACGAGAAAAGTCCAAAAGTGTTAGCAAGGTGCCTTCTCCTACGTCTTGAGCCGCTAAGACGTCATCTACTACATCTAGCAAAGCGGTTGCGGTACTAAAACCCTTTCTAAAACCTGATTGCTTCCTCGGTAAGATATTATGTGTTTCTAAATAAATAGTAATTTGTGTACAAACAGCCCTTTCAATTATTTTTGACAAAAACATGTCAGATTTGCTTTAAAATAGTTGATATGTTTGATTTTTAATTATGTTATGGCGACCATTTGTGAGACATGGATTACCATGTCACACAAATAAATATTTTCTATTTCTATATACACATTGTAAGTACTACATACATAATGTAAAATATTACTTTATTGTATAGTGGAAAAAATTAATCACATGTGCTGTGTAGGTATATCAAAAGCGGTCCACAAATAACAACCGAGACCAACATTCTGTGAGGTGGCGTGTAAATTCCCCTATTTTATGTGCTACTAAAACGTAGAGGAAAAACTTAATGGAATACTTTCACCCTATTATGTGAAACACTATCAAGAATATAGTGAACGTGGAACGTAATGGTAGCTAAATTATGGTAATAAAGTAAATTCTTGTTTGTTCCATTGGTCCACCGGGATTATTATTATTCAATCGTATGTTAAAAGAGGCTTGTAAAATTATCTTAGGATACACAATTCTAAAACTACGCAAGTAACCTTTATCTAAGCACACAAAGGAATTAAATTAATGAGAAGCAAAACCTATTTTAATTTACACAAAATTACACAAGTTGACGTTCAGAGTAGGTATATTTGACGCTCCACTCCAGGATAAGCAGACACACAGTACAATACCATTGAAACCATTGAAACCATTTATTTATCTGTGATTGTGGTAATATACAATTGATCTTAAATTTAGTTTTAGGTCAGCACAATCTACTCTTTCGAGCGTACAAATCAGATGTGTTTAGAGTTGACACAGTTGATAGAGCATGCAGTAAAATTCTACTATATACACCAAATGAATAAAAATATCCGAATTACAATAAAATTAAAATCAAATCCATCCAACCTCAACCTCAACAGCCTGTATTGGTCCACTGCTGGACGCAGGCCTCCCCCTGATAAGCGCCTTATTAACGTTCATCTACTGAAGGTAATGCCCATAATCCCCACGCTGGGCATGCGGGTTCATCGCAATTCGGTGGCAGGATTGTTATGCAGAGGCGCTGCTGCCCGTTCTCCGGTGGATATCCCTTAGTCGCCTCTTATGACACCCACGGGAAGAGATGGGGTGATGCAAATTCTAATCCAGCACCACAAAGCTGCCATCATCCTGACTTGGTGGATATTCCCTGCACCTTAAATTTTCGCTCCATTCAGGAATGGAACTCGCTTCCTGCTTCTATCTTTCCGACCAACTACAACCTACATAATAAGAAGAGTGTAGAATGACCAAAGCCCTCCTACACGTACACCAATAACTCCACGGGGCAACTCTACTGCCACGCGTGTAAAAGAGTATTTAAGACTAAGTTCGGTCTGGCGAGCCATATTAGAGCTCATGATAGGAAACACAATATCTAGGGTCGCTGTCGTCGAAATCGATGAGGAGGTCTATATATACATATATATATATATATATATATATATACATACAGGGTGTGGAAATTTTTTGGCCCCTTAAGGGTAGCTACCGTTTCTTTTGTAGTTAGAAGGTTTTGTTCTAAGGAACTTTCTGTTTTGGTTGAAGAAAAAAATATTGTCATTTTTAGTTTTTTGAAAAAATGTACAGGTCGCCCAAAAAATTACATTTGTCAAAAAAAACAAGTTGATCTTAATCGACTCTATTTCCAACCAGGAACACTTTTCCCAAAGTAACATACCAAATCAAATCGTAAGTTTTGGCAATAATTAAAAAAAACAATTCCCATACATTTTCTATGAAAAACGAGTAAGTGAAAACAACAATGTCACTCATTTTCATTCAATGGTTCTTAATTTGAACTAGTAGGTATGTAACTACTTTTTTAAGTTGGTAGGCTAATTTTGAAGGCATCTCAGGAATTAAATTTTTATTATTTCTACCATCCATCCATCCAAAACCTGTATCGGTCCACTGCTGGACGCAGGCCTCCCCCTGATAAACGCCTTATTGGCTATTAACTCATGGGGGGGTAATGCCCATAATCCCCACGCTGGGCATGCGGGTTGGGGATAGCAGTTTGGTGGAAGATTTGTTCTGCGGGGGGCGCTGCTGCCCGCCCCACAGAAGATATCCCTTAGTCGCCTCTTACGACACCCACGGGAAGAATTGGGGTGGTGCAAATTCTATGCCGCCGGCACCACACGACGATTTCTACAATGGTTCTTAATTTAAACTCGTATGTAACTACTTTTTTAAGTTGGTAGGTTAATTTTGAATTTATATTGACCATAAAAAAACGTTAGTTTTTTTTAACTTAACTTGTTTGTTTTACAACTGACATAAACCACACTTCGGTTTGTCCGTCAGCCTTAGTCTCAAAGTTAGGTTGTAGTATGGAGGTACATTTCTACGTAGGTATTTTAAAAAAGTTACGAGACGTGATCATGGCGTCTCCTTTTTGTATGTGATTTGCGCTTTAGAACCGAACTAAGTACAATTAATAATTAAGAAACTAAATAAAATCCCAATATTTTATTGACTTTGACGAGATTCGAACTCGCGTCCTCTCAATACGGAAATATCTAGTGGTCTACCACATAGTCGGATACCGTTAAAGTTTTTTTAACACATCTACTGCAATCACCAATCATCTTTCCATGTGTGGCGATTATGGCATAACCCCCTTGTTTGAGGAGTGTTCAGCCATAAACGTAAAAATGCTGATAAGATAAACAAGAATAACTAACTGGTTACTTTTTATCCTATAAAAGCCCGAAGCTGCGTGCAGTAACAAGCTAATTTTAAAACTCAAACATTGCGTAAAACCCACAATTTTGCGATACCTATTAAATTTTCCAATCAGAAGCCAACACTCAATAACTACCTCAATTTTAAAGCGACTTCAAATTCGCTCTGCAACCCGGAAAAACAAGCTGGGAGTGGATAAAGGGTGAACTACACTCGCGGAAATTGTAATTTAAAAAACCAGACCATTCACAGCTTCTTCAATTCCCAAAAGTAGAGCTTGTATTATGGATACTAGATAACTGTCGCCTCCGAATCATCATCAACTCCCCCAAACGTCATCACGTATAGCAGCCCTGAGTATAGCAGTCATCATCCATCAACTCCCTCCACCGCTACAATGACTTTGGTCCATCAAAGGAGGTCATCCCACTCTCCTTCTTGTCCCCTGCAAATCATCATCATCTTCTGCAACTCGACTTCATCCACTGTTGGCTTATGTCTCTTTTTTGCCACTCCATTCTGTGCATATCTCATCCATGTTCGCCCACCATGTTAGCCTTGCTCTATCTGCAAATACGATTATCAAAAAATAACAGTTCACAGGTCTAAATGACTTTACATATACACAAATCATTGGGACACTGTACAACAGTTTTAAGCTTTAGCGTCCCTTCCACACCAAAAATTAATATACAAACAAAACAGCTGAAAGTTCTGAATGATTCTGTACGCCTTGTATTTTGTAGTTAATCATTGGGCAAAATCATTGGGCCAACGTGTGCAGCCAGCATAATATTCTGTCGCAGAACACCAATAGCCAGAGTGTACAGCCAGCTCAAAGAGAAAATATTGCCGCTTCGGTTGAAAGTGTGACGTTTCATTTACTAGTATTATTGAATTTGACTTATTGGAGCGGTCTGCCCACCTTGGACGGGGAACGGAACGGGAAGAAATGGAGTCGCTGCGATACTTATAAATTTTTATTATTTTAATAATGGTGTAAAAGTAACTTGCTTATACGGAGGGAGACCAATAATTTAAAATTATTGAAATAAAAAAATCTTAATTTTATGAACTTAGTACCTGATTAGGTACTAAGTAGTAGTACTAGTACTACAACCTTGCAAAATGTCCATATAAGTAGAGTAAATTTGGTTGTCTATGTCCACGCACCTCTTGAAAATTATTCTGTACACTCTTCGACTCTTTTTGGCTTAGTCATATTATATACAAATATTATAATTATATGCGTCGACGAAATATGAAAACTCATTATGACATACAATATCAATGAACCATTTCCAAAGTCTTTTGACCGTGTTTAAAACAATGTGTATAATCCGCGTACATATACGTATAACATGTAGCTATAACTATATATTTTTTTATTTCGTTTTTGATCATTATTGTACTGTTAAAAATATTCAAATATACTCTGGCAAAACTTTTACTCGTCTATCGACTCCATGCCTCTCCTGTCCAAACTCCAAACACCAGGTGGGACCGACCCAGCTATTTGAAATTACAAGTAGCGGTATTACTACCTTTCAGCTTGTCAGTAGTCTGTGGGACTACACTGTTAATGAACAAGATATTGCTTCGTCTAACTGACGATTCCGCTTCTGCTAGTTTGAAATGTGGTAATATTTCGACTAACTGACAACGATTGCTAGTTTGAAATAGGGTTGCTGGGTTAGTGGAAGTCGGTTGATTTTAACCCTTAGTAATATTAAATGTTTGTTCTCTTTGTGATTGTGAATTATAGATGTACATTTGTTACCAATTGACATTATTGGTCGTATTATAAACGGATTATGGACCTATAAAGGTTGATTGATTGCATTGATACTTTATGTAGGCACATATTATAGAAGTTTTGCTCAGTGATCGATATATGCTTTAGTCACACTATTTTATCACATAGACGTCAGTTAAGCATTTATAGTTTAAGTGAGAACCGTGTTTATTTTTATCTGGAACTCAAGGAATTAGGTACCTGTCGAATATTATGACAAAACAGTATTAAGCAAAGTCACGTCTGAATCTATTATTTCAACCTATCGTAGCTATCAACTAAAAATTGTAAACAAATTGAAATTGAAAATAAAGGCATTTATTTCGACGACCATTTGTGTAGTGGCGCAGCCTGCGACGCAGGAGGTTGCGGGTTCGATTTCCGCCTACGATCCTACGATCTGCAAATATTTGTTCAGAGCGTTCTGGATGTTTTATATGTATCTAAAGTCCCTGTCCACTCTACTTCATTCTACGACAACTCATTTACTGCCCGCGCTGTTCATCTTTGGAACACACTGCCAGTCTCAGTAAGGCGTGCAAAGTCATTTTCAATATTCAAAAGTATGGTAAAGGAACACTATTCTGACCACACCCTTATACAATATAGATATATATATGTATGTATTTATATAAGAAGGTAGGTATATATATTCAGTAGGTATTTAAATTTTATTGTATTTTGTATGTAAGATTTGTATTATCTAACTGCACACGGATCCCCATGTTCAATCCAACGATCCTATTCATCCACGGTTGTCTGGTAGAGATTGCTCTTGAGCGATAAGACCGCCAATTGTCACATATTTTGTAATGTTTATTTTGTTTGTTAATTATGTTTAAGTGTGCAATAAAGAATTTTCTATCTATCTATCTAATTCACAAAGCTATAACTAGCTATGTATAGTGTATTTGTTACCCGAGACGGTATTAATGAGGTAGGAATGTCAATTATCTACCCATAATACAAGTTCTGCTTAGCATGGGGCTAGATAATGCTGTGTGATTCCAGCATTCGCAAGTCCGCTGCAGTTTTTTTTACATTACAAAAGAAGGTCCCATGTTCACCTATGGATAGGTATGTTTTTTATGTATACCTTTATCGAACATTATCTTCCATTAAGCCACTAATGTTCGCAGAGCTCAAACAAATCAATAAGCTGAAAATCAAAATGAACAAGTGAAAAATCCAACTTTGTCAAACGCTATCGCTAACTTCTAAAGCAAAAAACTTTGTCAAAAACTTTTCTATAATAATTTGCCCCTTGTGGATTGATGGTAAAATAATTTCTTTCCCGTTTTTATGTTAAACCGAGTTGACAGTGAAGAATGACTGGATTAATTTCTTTTGCCGCCATTTTTTGACGCCATCTTTTATTTGCTGAGACGCTCATTGTTATTGGCCGTTTAGTTGTTCTATTTTTAAAAGCCGTAGGCGTTTAGCGTTTTCTTTGAGAATCAAAACGTTATTATTGAGTGGATATTATAGAAATGTTTTGCTGGATAAATTATCGAAACAAAAATAAGTATCGAATTTTCGCTACTGGCTGTCCTCAACACGGTGGACTTCGGTGGACGCAGAAGGTTGGGGGTTCGATTCCCGCCTTGGGACCCATGTTTGTACGATCGGCAGTTAACATCCCAAAAGGGTTCAGGGTACCTATTCTGGATGTTTTTTTTGTCATCATCATCAGCATAGGTATACTAGTCCACTGGACATAGGACTCCCCTAATGAGCGCCATAGCGACCTGTCTTCAGCTTGACGCATCTTAGTGGAAAAATCTATGTAGTGTATTGTAGTTATCTTGTACCCATAATACAAGCTCTGCTTAGCTTGGGGCTAGATAGTGCTGTGTGAATTGTCCAACATTATTTATTTATTTTACTCAGGTACCTAGCGTCTACCCAATAAAGTTTTAACCAAACTACCAAAAGAGTTTGCAAGTCAAGAATTTCTGTAAATAGTTTACAAACCAAAAAGTATCCAACACAGCGTTTTTAATTTGACCTCCTTTTAAAAATCAACCTTCTGAAATTCTTATCACATACCTTAGCTTGACCTAAATATCAGGACGTCGTATGAAAGTTTTGCAGTAAAAACTACGCTGTTATTAAATTTTTAAAGCTTTCCTTTACCAGTATGGTAAGGATACTTAAGGGGAAAACCAGGTTCTGTCATTAAAAACTTTTCGCTTTTCATTCCTGTTTCATTTTTCTTAGTTTCAGAGTTACGAGTTCTTGAAAAGTGCATTTTTAATTTACAAAGCAACTTTGGTCGCCATGTTTTGAACCCGTAGGCTATGTTTATAAAGTTTTCTTTTTACTGAGTTTTGCTTTGAGACAATGTTTTTTTATTTGCAGATAGAAGGAGGAAAATTAGGTAGGTTAATGTGTTCATCAACCTTGTTTGTGTTGGAAGAACACCAACGTTTGTCATGATTCCAAATATTTAAAAACAATTATAATTTAGTTTAGCTGACAACAACACCAATGTTTAGACATCCGATATGGTGGTGTTATAGCCGCATTGGATTAGTTGACCAATCACGGAGACTCTTGGCTGGGCAAGCGGCACGAGGCCTTCACGTGATTGGTGGATTAATCGAACGGCGGAGAAAGACTGTTTTTGTTTGGTGGAAAAGAAAACGGAGGGAAGAAGAAAAAGTAGACTGCAAGAAAAGGGTAGAGAGAATTGTTGTTGTTTTGGAAAAAGATCTGGTAATTGAATAAATAGCGTATATCATAGTTAGTTGGAGTTTTTCTTACACGTTGTGGTGTTCTTCCAACACAAACGAGGTTCGTAGTAAATCCGCTTACATTCACAATGAATTAGTCAAACTATGAAAGTTTTTATAGTAAAATAGGTTAATGTGAAGAGGTCCTACGATTATTTATGAATGTTCAGTGTTAAACATGGATCGATGATTATTTTGGTCATACACAACTACTCAAAACACAGTGTAAATATGCAGAAATTTGAAGTGTATTGTTAGGTCGATCTTTGATTCGCTTTAAACGTAGTATAATTCAAGCCCAAAATAATTTCTTGTTCAAAGTAAAGCAACATAGTTAAAATGTCTCTGTTTGTACTTAATTTACACTCAATTTATATTCACGATTGACATTTCGAGCCTTTTTCTACAGGGTGAGCTAAAACAGAGTCTGAAGAGTAAAGAGTAAGATTACTCCGCACCACACAGATGACAAAAGTATTCTCTGTACCCAAAAAATACATTACTGAAAATTTGATTTATAGGATGTTCGTTACCTCTTCATGCCAAAAGAACTCAAAGGATCGGAATGAAATATGGCAAAAAGATAGTTCTACGTTTCGATTAACCTGGAATTTATCCCATAAATCAATCCTAGTGGATGTAAATAACCTTAAAACATTTCTATGGTACCCGCAGCGTGGGGATTATGGGCATTATTCTCGATTAAAGCTAATAAGGTGTTTATCAAGGTGAACCCTGCGTCCAGCCGTGGAATATAGTCAGGTGAGGTGAAGTGACTTCTCTATGGAAAAAACACGTGTAAACCCACAGTCAGAAACTAGTAAAATTTTAATCTGATCTATTCCCGTTGTTAGTTGTAGCGTAATAACATTAAAGTTTGAAACCATGACTAGTCCTTAAATTTTGCACCTCATACAAAAAACATCACAACAGGCCGTTGAATCCACAGACCAGCGATTGCTGGCCAAACGGCCTATCTTCTATAACTATTGATTCATTGAAAACATTTTGTTAATAACGCACCCATTCTGTGCCACCCTGTACAATATCTAATTCAGCCGTTCATTATCTCCCATTACCATGACAATAGACATAATGTACGTCATTTGTTGCCAACTCATTATCCCGTTAGGTACGTTTAGTTTAATTCAATAATTAAGTTACTCGGGCTTTATTATACAGATTTTGGGACGCGACTTTTGGTAGCGATTTTTTTATTGGATTGAAAGTGCAATATATTTTGGGCAAGGATTCGTTCAAAATAGTTGTAAGTCATAAAGCGTGGTAGAGGAAAAGAAGACTTGACAATAGTGGTATCATACAATTTTTAGGGTTCCATAACTCAAAAGGAAACAAGGAACTTTAAAGGATCACTTTTCATGTGTCTGTGAAGCCCCTTTTATGAGGAACGCGTGGAAGTTATCAAGTACAAAATATCATCATAAGGTATAGGTTTAATTCAGGCTTAGAACTACCTGTAAACAAATTTCAGCCCGATCCGTTTAGAAGTTTTTGCGTGAAAGAGCAACAAACATACATACATGTTTACAAACTCATCCATATTCAGTAGTTTGGGAGTGAAGAACTAACAAACATCCATACATCCAAACATTAAAACTCTTGCATCACTTCATTCATTTCTTTATTCAATTGCATCATATTATAAATGCGAAAGCTTATTTATTTATTTTTATTTATTTTCATATCTTCGGAAAACTTACAACTAGAACAAAAATATGAAATATTAATCATAAACACATGAAAGTAACATGTACCTGAAGGCTATTTACGAAGTTTCCACTGGTAGTACAATTCTAGTTTTATTAATTCAGTGGTACTGGACGACTAAAAAAAGGAATACCCAAAAGAAAGTTAAATTAAGAGACACATTGCACACACTAGATACATAAAAGTAAAGTAAAGTTACCTACATTAAAACTAAGTTTAAGTTGAGGTTATCGAAAAGAATTTGTCACAAAACAATCGCTTGAGAACGATAGCAGAGGCTGCAAAAAGATCTATATCAATGTCTGCACTTACCAAGGTATTGAAAGAAGTACTTGCTCTTATTATAAACGCGTTCTGTCTGTAGTTAGATTTTACAAAAGGTATATGCAACAGATTAGTCTTCTCAATGCAGCCCGGTGGGTGCGTAGTCCTATGAGCTCCAACAATTCCGAACAGTCAACTGTGCCATTTGCTATATTCAGGAGATACACTAAATCAGCGATATTACGCCGTTCACAAAGAGGAAGAAAATGAAACCTACGACATCTAGCCAGGTTATCAGGAAGAAAGAAGAAAGAGTTTTTTGGATGTATGGTTGGATGGATGGATGGATGGATGGATGGATGGATGGATGGATGGATGGATGGATGGATGGATGGATGGATAGATGGATGGATGGATGTTTGTTTCCTCTAAACTACTGAACGGATCGGGCTGAAATTTTACATACAGGTAATTCTAATCCTGGAATCAAACACTTTTTTATCTCATAAATCAGTTCCCGTGGGATAGAAATCACTTTTAAACGTTTCCATAGGAACAACGCGTGCAAAGCCGCGGGGCGCACCTAATTTATAATATTATTGTGATATTTGATTGAAGAAAATACGGTTAACTAATGTAATGATAAATAATTATGATTGATTTGTCAATCGTCGAGTTTCTTGTTCTCCATACCGCAACGCTTGAAAACGAAAGTTTTCAATTAGTGCGTCCTACGTCATGACCTACGGAGCTGAGACGTGGACACTCACGATATGGCTGGTCCACCAGTTCAAGTCGCTCAGCGAGCTATGGAAAGAGCTATGCTCGAAGTCTCTGAAGGATAGGATTCGTAACGAATACATCCGACAGAGAACCAAAGTTATCGACATAGCTCAAAGAATTAGCAAGTTGAAGTGGCATTGGGCCGGCCATATCTTGCGAAGAACTGAAAGACTGCAGGCATATGCTAGATGCATCAAGCTGGGCGCTATGGCGCTATGGCAACAGGGCGCTATGGCGCTCATTAGGGGGGGGGGGGGGGGGGGGTTCTATATCCAGCTGTGGACAAGTAGAGGTTGATGAATGATATGATTTCTCCAAGCGCCTCAAGTCTCGACCGCAACTTTCTTATATCATTAAAGTTTCAAGTCTCAAGAAAAGGGTATATTTCGTCAACGACCGCAACAAGGCCGTAGGGATCAGCCCTAATTGGACCCGCTCTATCAATTTGATGACATTTAATTTACTTACTAACTTAGTTTACAAAACATGGTTTTGTGGAGGATAATCTATCTAATGACAGTTTGGCTAAAGTTTTTTTAATTTGTGACGATTCTTGAATATAAAATAAACTGAAGACGATTCTCGAATTAACAGAATTTGTCTCTTAATTCGAGAATCGTGTCTCTGAATCTGGTTTTTTTCTAAAAAGGTTAAGCAAGTACCTGTGTTACGGTGTGTAATGTAACATTCACAGCGAGCATGGAACGTCAAAATTCCGTTGCACTTTGCGAACGCCTTTTTTTCCCGTAGGCACTGAATGTACAAATGCTTGTTACATCTTACATTACGCGTAACGCGTCAATGCCCTGTTTTAATAGTCTTGTAAGTTTAATCTATCAAACGATGCATAAAACTTACATTTTTCCATTCATTGTTCATCCTACCGCCTGCGCCATGTTAAAGTATATTTCTAAGGGAAAGTCTAAATAAAACAAGTCATGTAGTAGCCATAATTGATTCTAACTACCTACAATACATTATTATTATAATTATCTAAATCTACCTACAACATGACGTACTGTAACGTGATACACAGCGAACGTTCGTGCAGCCAGTACGGGAAAAGAAGGCGCTAGCGACGAATAATGGGAAGTATTGTTTTGCCAATGACTCTATTGGCTATTGAATAAAGCGTTCTTAGTTTTTTTAAATCACAGAACAAACAATTCTTGCGAACATAGTATTAGCGAGTAATTCAGTGAATTTACAACGGGATATTTACCATGATTTAAGCGTTGAGCTTTCCAATATTTCGCATAAAACTGCCGAAATATTGGAAAAGGACGGGAGTTTTAATTCAGTGAATGTCATAAGTTGACTTGGAAGCATCTATCGACATTTGTTTTTATCGACATTCACCCATCACTAATCGAAAGATAATAAGGTCGGCACCTTGACCTTTCTTATCGATATTTTAGCTTAATAGATTCTTACCTACTTCCGCTTGACATTTACATTTTCATTACTTTGTTGTATCGATACAAAAGGGCAAGTTTTATTCGCAACTTGATCGGCTACGAGTAAATTTAAACCCTTTTTGGGGTTCCGTACCCCAAGGGTAAAATACCCCAAGGGTAAAACGGGACCCTGATAATAAGACTTCGCTGTCCGTCTGTCTGTCCGTCTGTCACCAGGCTGTATCTCATGAACCATGATAGATAGATAGATAGACAGTTGAAATTTTCACAGTTGATGCATTTCTGTTGCCGTTATAACAACACGTACTGAAAACTGAAAATAAAAAGACGTGTGGCACTCGGGGACTGCCGCGGTAAAGCTATTGCAATGCCATCTAGAGGCGAGTTGCTGAACTAAAGAGACAAACGTCATATTTCATAAGTCATTAAAAGTTCTACTATTCATCGATAGATGGCAAAACTAAAAAGTATCACCGCTGTTCCGGTCGGAGTGGGGAGCGTGAGGTTTTTTCGTTACGGAATTTCTGGATTCGGTCCCCGCGCTCAAGGCCCGCGATAGAAGCTATGCAATAGCTTAATAAATAATTAAGGGGGGCTCTCATACAACAGACAAAGATCTAAGTCATACATAACTTCTTTTATCTCCATAGTGACTGCCAGCGGTTGCTTAGTGCATATTGTATAATGTTTAAAGGTAACACATAGGCCGCAACGCTGCAAAAAATAAGCATTCAAGGTGTAAACTCATTATTTGTTTTAAAGTTATAGCCTAATCACTATCACACTAATATTATAAAGACGAAAGTTTATATAGATGTATGTATGGATGGATGTTTGTTACTTCTTCACGACAAAACTACTGAGCTTATCTGGCTGAAATTTTGCATACAAGTACCTAATTCTAATACTGGAATAAAACATAGGCTACTTTTTATCTCGTAAATCTGTTCCCGTGGGATAAAATTCACCTTTAAACGTTTCCATAGGCACAACGCGTGCGAAGCCGCGGGGTGCAGCTAGATTTAAATAATTAACAAATCACACAGCATTATCTAGACCCAAGTAAAGCAGAGCTTGTGTTTTAGGTACTAGATAACTGATATACATAATACAATATACTACATAGATATATTTTTTTATCATACAATTATAAAACAGCCAGAACGCCCTGAACAAATATCTGCAGATCGTACAAACAATTGTCCCAAAGCGGGAATCGAACCCGCATCCTCCTTTACTATTCTAAGGTTTTTCTCCCAACCTACCTTATTTCACAGCAGGTAAACTCTCCACCGTAAACAATAAGTTTTCAGTTTAAATTGTCCCGCACTAAACGGACAATATAAACTGTGTACAGTTTAAATTGTCCGCAAGTATACAGTTTAAAGTCCAGCAGTGTACGGGAATTGAAACTATTAATAATGTACAGTGTAGATCCAATGCTCTTTGTTTTATAATGTTGTTCACAAGCAGAGAAAATGCTGGGTCTACTCTCAGGGGTAGCTTAAGGCGCAATACCCGAGCCAATATGATAGCGCCACCTATTTTATTTTATAATATAATAATATTATTACGTTTAAAATCAAAAACATGATCAGCAGATGTTGTAAATAGGTAATCATAAGAAGCTCTCTGAATTTTCGTGGGACGATGGGAATAGGTAACGTCTCACGTGAGACGTTGGGAATAACTCAAAAGTTAAAGTAGCGCCCCCACCTATTTTATCTTAATGTTACGTTAAACAAAGGAAATTTAAAAAATCCTTCGTACAGCTTGTAGTATCTATGATAAATTATTTATTAATGCCTCTGTAATAGTTTTATTTTGTAAAGCTTAGAAACTCTTTTGAAAAGTCAGACAGCTTCTTCTCATTACCTATCTAAAACATCTGCTGATCATGTTTTACATGAGTGGCCATTAACAATAAAGGAGTTGAGCTACCTTAACATTGCTTACAACAGTGTGCAATTAGCTTATTTTTTTAAATCTAATATTTTTTTTTAGTTTAACTTTTTAACGTTCATGTTTTCATAACTATATTTTTGTATCAAATGACATTTATTGTCACACATTTATAACAGATCCCCTATTATAACATAATTAGTTGCGCCCCGCGGCTTTGTACGCCTATCCCACGGGAACTGATATGGGATAAAAAGTAGCATATGTGTTATTCCAATCCTAGAACTACCTGTATGCAAAATTTCAGCCGGATCTATTCAGTTACTTTTGAAAGAGCAACCAACATACATACAGATATTATGTTTACAAACTTTCGCGTTTATAATATTAAAATAGGTAAAATAGTTTGTTACTAAGTTATTTATATTAAAACACAAAAACAGTTTTTGTAAGTCTGCCATGTTTATTTAATGTATAAGACTGGACTATTGTGTTTTTTTTTAATCTGAGTCTTTGAAAATAGTGTTCAAAATTCTGAAAAAAAATATATATTATTCAAAGTATCATTCAGTTACAAGGTCTTTTAAACTTCACTAGATAGACAAAAATCAAAGTTACCCCCTATTTGTCATGTTTTTTTTCAATATAATGACTGAACCACTAATACTTTATTAGCAATCGCCATAATTTAAATCATAGATATTAAAAAATACCGATACCCTCACAAGCTAAGCAACCCAAAAGAAGGTATTAGGTATTACTACACATCATTTCCTCTCGCCGACAGAATGAAAAATTGCAGTGACCTAGTTTCGGCAGCATTAGGGACATAGAGCCAATGGAAGGCTCGTGATGTATGGATATTGGATAGACGGATTATTAGAATGCGACTGTCTAGTTCTGATGCCGAGAATATAATGGGCTTCCGATTAGCTTAAGGCGCATACCCGAGCCAATATTACACCTATTTTATAATATTTTTACGTTTATCATAGGAATTTTTAAAATCCTACGTTCAGTTTGTGGTATCTATTATAAGCTATTTTTTAATACCTCTATAATAATTTTATCTTATATAGTAAGAAGGAGAGAGAGAGGTGGAGATGCGAAAATAGAGTTTGGTGGCCAAAAAGCGCAACTTCGTATCTAAATGAAACTAAGCAACCCTTTAAAATGAAACTTAAGCAAGCAAGTTTAAAAATCCATCGTTCTGTTTGTGATACTATTTTTATTTATAATGTCTCTGTAATAGTACAGAGACATTTTTGTTTTTTATATATTAATAAATAACTTATAATAGATACCACAAACTGAACTATGGATTTTTTAAACTTGCTGCGATTAACGTAATAATAAGATAAAATAGTTGGGGGCGCCACTTTCACTGGTGTATGGGGCCTGAAGCTTCGAACTCACTGTTTATAAAAGTAACCTTTTAGAATAGAATAGAAAGACATGTATTTATAACAATAATGGGACAGTAAAAAACAAGATAAACTTATTGGTTATTAAAAACTATAACTCTAAGGCCTGTATTATGAGAGCATGCTCAGTCATAGATCTATGCTTGAGCCACGTTTATTTCTTAAAAAAGCGCTTCTCAAGCAGAGATTGACGACTGAGTAAGATTTCATATTAAGGGCTATAGTTTTTATTAACTCAGTATCTTACTTAGATCATCATCATGGATTACCATTATCATCAGCCTGTATCAGTCCACAGCTGGACATAAAGCCTCCCCTAATGAGCGCCATAGCGCCCTGTCTTCAGCTTAACGCATCCAGCATCTGCCTCCAGTCTTTTGTCGTCTTCAGTCTCCACTAAAGAACGTTTACCCACCGGTTGTCGGTTCTTCGCGAGATAATGTCCGGCCGACTGCCACTGCAACTTGCTTATTCTCTGAGCAATGTCGATAACTTTGGATCTCTGTCGGATGTATTCGTTACGAATCCTATCCTTCAGAGAGACTCCGAGCATAGCTCTTTCCATAGCTCGCTGAGCGACCTTGAACTGGTGGACCAGCCCCATCGTAATGCGCTTATTTCAGGTTGGCTATTAGGCCAACCTGAAGTAAGCCCAAAGAACCCAAAGCCCAATAGATTCAAGATGTCCCATCCAGGGCTCTACTTCTATATCAGCTACGTTCACTTTCAAAATTGAATTTTCCCAAGGGCTTTGAGCTTAATTAAAGACACGTTTTATACGGGATTGATGGTCGTGAATTAAGTAGAGCTTTCAGGACGACATTAATGTTGTATGGATTGAATGTATGTGTGACGGTTTGGGCACGGCTTAGAGAAATTGATGAATTGATAACGAAATTATACACATACTAGCTGCGCCCCGCGGCTTCGCACGCGTTATTCCTATGGAAACGTTAAGAGGTATTTTCTGTCCCAGCGCCGATTGCTCTGATTTTTATCCCACGGGAACTGATTTATGAAATAAAAAGTAGCCTATGTTTGATGCCAAGATATGAATTACCTGTATGTAAAATTTCAGCTCGATCCATTTTGTAGTTTTGGCGTGAAGAGGTAACAAACATCCATTCGTACAATCTTTCGCATTTATAATAATTAGTATGATAGACACATTGATTAATTAAAAAGGGAAGATAGGTTACGTTCTCCCAGCGCTTACTCAAAAACTGGCATGTGTTACAACTACACGCAAACACATACAAACCATAGACAGTAAATTTTTAAGTTTGCAACACTCTGCAGTTAGCTCCACTCATATAATTTTCCTTGTCTATCCATTGATTAATTAGAAAAGGGAAGATGAGGTACTTGTTTCTAGAAAATGGCAACCTCAAATTGTGTAAAATTGTGTGCTCCCACCTCAGTCACCGTCTGACCGGCGGCACGGGCGTTCGTGATACGCGTGAAATATTGTTGTCTCGGTCTGACTTCGGTCTTAGATACGTATTTCCGTCTTTGTTCTTCTTTGTATTGCACAGGACTGGAAATATAACTGTGAGCGTATGTGTTTGCGTGTAGTTGTAACACATGCCAATTTTTGAGTAAGCGCTGGGAGAACGTAACCTATCTTCCCTTTTTAATTAATCAATGGAGGTAGTGCATGTAGATTGTTTGACTAGATAAATTATCTTGGTGGATTATTCCGGAAATCCCCCGGGGCCTTCCTCCACGTGGAGGAGTTCGGGTATTGGTCACCTGTGTGTGTAAGTATTGTAAATTTCCAAAACAACCAGAGTTTCAGTGCCTTTTCGTCACGTAACGATTTTACACATAAAATTATAAGGCCCCATCAACAAACAAGGACATTAACCTAACAATCTCCAAATCCCATAAAAAAGTTATTGCCATCTCTATCGTTTCCCATTAAAAGAAGAAGACAAAAAGGTTGTGTGAATCGACGCAGTAATTTTTAAAACGACGTAATAAACGGGGGAAATGGGCATTTGGGCATTCTTCTACGAAAATATCAAATGGGGCATTATAATTTGAATGCTTTAGAATCTTAAGCTCTGGTGTCACTACTCAGAGATTTCGTGAGAATCTAGGGTCCATATTAAGAAGGCTTGCTCAAGCTTGAGTAACACTTTACTATTGCATAAACACCAATCAAGCATACATCTATAACTGAGCAAGCTATTAAAATACGAGCCTTATACCTGTCAGATATTGGTCACATAAGATGGAGACCACGTGGCAACCACACCGTTCTTGTGTCTCTCTCACTCTTAGCAAAGTCCTCTATATACTTACTACGTAATTATCCCACCGCTGCCAGCGAGTAAGCGACTAACTATCGGTTATTTTCTAGCTCAAGAAAATGTACAATAGATATACATTCCGTGTAAACAAAAAAGCATAATATATCGCTGACTGTTCACACGCCGCTGCCGTGAGTACTCGCTCTACTAATTTGTCGCTAAACGACAACAGCTATCAATGATAATACTCGCTCAGTCGCCCAACGATACTCGTTTAGTGATACTCGCTTGACCATGCTCGCTTATAGCCGAGCGACAAAACTATCGGAACTATACACTCGCTTCCCGCTGCTCACCAACTCGTTACTAGTTTCTAGCTGTACTCGCTTCTACATAGTTCATCGGCGGCGGTGAGACGAGAATTATTCTTTCTTAAAGGTTTTTGTTTACGATTTAGCCATAAAACCTAAATGTAATCGGGTAGTTCCTCCCTGCTCTAAGAATTCATTCCACCGGGCTCCAAATATTAATAAGTAGAGTCAGAATAAAAGGCAAACCTTAATTAAATGTTACCTGGAGCAGCCTTGGTCGAGTAGCAGTAGATCCGCGACCTATTACGTGAATGTAGATTTCCTAACATGCCCAAAATGCAGAGTGCGTAGATTATAAAAAGCCGAAGCTGGGATCCCTCGTATCTTCATATAAGATTTTCTTAGTTAGAGCGAGGATTCAAACTAACAGGATCATTATCATTAGTCTATATATATATAATATTATATAATATATTATATACCTATAGTATATATATATATCATTTTTGTTTCTCTACTAAGGTACCCCTTTGAATGACTGACAAAAGATTCTGGCTTCTTAGTTTATAATTTTAAATCTAATGTATTACTTTTAATTATACTTAAAAATTAATTAATAATATTTGATAATAATGTTTTGACTATGTATTCGAACTCAAGTTTGCAGTGCCCTTCCAGGGTGCATGTACATAATAACAACTAATTCACTTAGACTTAAGAATGAATTGTACATGCAAGCAAAATAAATGAAATATGAAATAAATATAATAATCATTTAGATAGGTTAGGTTAGAAGGTACATAATGAATGGAAGTCTATTTGATGACACAGTTTCTAAAAATAAATACTTTTTTGTTTGTTTATTACCCCAGCAGCGGGTTGCACCGCTGAGGCTGGGCAGTGAATGGGTTAAGTTTATAAAGATTCCGATAAAAACTGATGCTGATTTTGACAAGCACCTTTCCATCATTCCCTACGAAATCAGTCAGAAAGAGAAAACACTGTCATAATGTACAACCGAATATGATCGGTCGCAAAATCGAACTAAATGAAAGCCCCTAATAACACTTGTTTGTTAATAAAAAAATCCAATAAAATAAAACCAGGCAATACCATAAAAGTGATGGAACTAAGCGAAAATGTTTTCTTAAACCCCTTAAGTTTCCTTTTAAAAGAACATTCTCAGATTTAGTAATAAAACGGTTAAAAGAAAACCACTTACAATGCGCCAGACTGAAAATTGCTGAAAAAGAATAAAAACAATAAATACAAATAAAACGTCTTTAATGCGGCGCCTAACTACAGTAATAGAATTATTTGATAGTGTTGGGAAAATATCGATAGAAGTTCGTTATTTGCCAAGTTATTTCGATAAAACGTAGGTGCTTAAGAAAATGTAGGTACTCTAGGAGCTTATGTCAACATTTCTTAATCGCTGCTCACTAATCAATCGTGTCGGCTACCTAAAGTCGAAACAAAATAATAAAATTCATCTACTGATGGGAAAAACACACTGTATGAATAAATTTAACATAGGTGTTAGTCGAATTGAATTAACTATTAAGAATTAAATCTTTTCTATCGAGTTGAGAATAAGAAGAGAGTAATTATGAGAGAATAAACTAATTATTGGGAACTGTGGTCGGCATTTACAAAAAAATATAAAAAATATTTAATAAGTTACCAGCTGCTCTACGCGAGTTAAGCCTTACGCTATTTAAGCAAAAATTATTTAAGATACTGACATTAAAATGCTACTATCATATCAATGAATTTTTCACGGACTCTAATATTAAAATTGTATAAGTTTTGACATTTTATTTTATTATTTGACATTTTATTTTATTATTCGACATTTGTATATTACCTTATTGAAATTCTCTAATCTATTTGTTATTCTGTATGGGCCAATGTTTTTCAATTTTATTTTGTCATGTATGTCGTTTTAATTTTTGTACATTATAATATAATTTTTGCACACCAAAGCTGTTTAGCTGGTAAGCCATCGCAAGGGATATTTTAAAATAATCATACCAACCATGTAACCCGTTGTCTGCAAATAAATGATTTGATTTGATTTGATTTGATTTGATTTGACTATATACAAGTAATGAAACAAAAACAACAAATTAAAACACGCTGTCGCGACAATTAAAAACCTCCTTTATTTCCTTTTGTTGGCAGCTAAACTTCTGAAGAAATAACTCGCGTCCCCTTACACAACACAACAGCCGTATAAAAACCCATTACGAACTGAATACCATCAAGAGGCTACATTTTAAGAGTGATCACTTGATTACACCGTGGAGTCGTGCCAACAATTACCACCCGCGCGCGTTGCCAACTTTTATCGATATAAAACTTAAACAGAACATCGATAATGTTACAGCACTAGGCAAAAAGTTTGGAATTCCGAGCAATAGATTGCTTAAGCATTGAAACCAGGTTTTTAATGTTTTGTGAAAAAAGGAAAAATAGTATGGCTTTAAATCTGGCTGAAACGCGATTCTGAAGAGGTTGTTTACTGGTAAATTATGTTGATTTTACCGCACGATTATCTGCTTTCATGTTCAGACAACTTTCGAGTAATCAGTTGTACAGTCAGCTACATTAATATGTGTACACTCCCAAAACTTCAAATATAAGTACACTCCTAGGCACGACGCAGGCCTCCTCCCATAAGCAACATATTGGCATTTGTCTCATGGGGGGTAATGCCCATAATCCCCACGCTGGGCATGCGGGTTGGGGATCGCAATTCAGTAAAAGAATTGTTCTACAGGGGGCATAGATATACCTTAGTCGCCTTCTACCCACGGGAAGAGTTGTTGGTGCAAATTCTAAGCCAGCACGACACAACTTTACAAAAAAATAACGAAGCTTGTAAAATATAAATGCTAGTTTCTATGCATTTTGTTCACATAGTCAACTCTATTTTCGTGTTTTGCTAGATTTTAAGTAGGTACACTCTTATCATTAAAAGGTTTGAAATGTTGTAACTTAACGGGTGGTTTTGAAGGGTGTGAAGGAAACAACCTTATTTGTCCATGGTCGTATATTGAATGTAATAGAGTAAACTAAAAGTGCTATGCCCACACACTGACATAGATTAGATTCTACTTACTTACAACTCGTACATAGCTTACGTTACAGTAGGTTAGGTAACTTCAGGTTTTTTGAAGATTCTATTTATCTTGTATTAATTTGTGTAATATTTCCTTTGTTTCATGTACGGCTGCAGGACCAGGGAGTTATATCGGTAAGTTAAAAGACCTCTTTGATCTGTATCAAAGACGCGATGGTTATTTATACTACACTTGCGCAGAAAGCTTGCTACGTTGTAAACGTTGTAGCTTTTCCAAACATCGAGAAGATTCTAGAACAATGTTTATTTTCGAAGAAGAAGTATAATATAGCACTATGTCTCACTAAAAGTAAAGAAAAGTGCGATATCAACCTAGTTTGATTTAAGGCTCAAACGAAGCACTCGATAGAAAATGGGCACTTTCTCGCTTAATGTACAATGTACTTATATTCTGCCGTCGAGCAACATTACTAGAAGAGTATAATTAATTTGTTTGAAAAAACTATAACTTTTTTTGGTTTTTTCATGGGTGTCATTATCAGAACTGAACCAAATTAAAATGGAACCACAATAGAAACACCAGCTTTCATATAAAAAAAATCATGAAAATCAGACAGCCAGTCAAAAGTTCTGAGGTAACAAACATAAAAATATAAAAAAGACTGTCAGATTGAGAACCTCCTCCTTTTTTTGAAGTCGTCTAAAAATGGCCGTCAGGTGGCTTCAACTTTGAAGGACCACAAAGATGGCTGACTTTAAAAGTATGAGTTTTTAAGCAAACTCGGCCATAAATGTTATGTAATAGATATAAAACAAACTATATTAAATTACAAAAACACATTAAATAATAGAAACAATTAAATTATTGAGCGAAATGCAAATGCGCTAATAGTAGGTACTTAGTTATTAATTACTTTCCCTTAGGTTATATGTGTTTACGCGCTAGTATTTTAGAATTTGATTTTAGATTAATTAGCCTCTATTTTGTTCAAATGTCACAGAGATTAGGATAAGGGAAGAAAAATGAGAGGGACCCACCTGTAGTCTTCAAAGTCCAATTTTGCAGCGCTGCTTCTGGCTAGATACCATTCACACATTCACTTATATTACACTTGTATTTTGGATAGTCCTTGTCCAGGTTGGAACCCCTTTTTATAGTTTTATTAACAAATCACACGGAGACGTTGTTGCTTGGTTCAATTAGAAATCGCCATCTTCCTTTTCTTCTTGGTAGGTAATTAACAGGTGGGGGAAAGAGACAGATATTAAAGGATCGCACACTAGTGCGAAAGGGATGGGAATAATCTCTGTGACGTTATCTAATTATGCTAAACTAATCATTGCATTTTGGCCGTAACAATATGTACATAAATTATACTACATTTATGTAGATATATATTTTTTAAAGAAAGATAAGGTACTCAAAAGTAAAAAATTATATTTAGCTTGAAAAAAATATGTAAATAAATAATGTTGGACAATTAATTCAAACAGCATTATCTTGCCCTAAACTAAGCAGAGCTTGTGTTATGGGTGCTAGATAACTGATATACATAATACAATACATCGAGATATTTTTACTAAACATAGAAAAAATCCACAACATCCTGAACACATTTTTACCGAGGCGGGTATTGAATCCGCGACCTCCTGCGTCGCAGGCGGACCTTCACCCACCGCGCCACAGAGGTCGTCAAAATACAATGTACACATATCTTCTTAAGAATGGAATGGATACCTTAGCCCCCATACAAACGTACTTTCCGCTTCATTTGGAAACTACTTTTCCGATCGTATTGAAATTTTCCATACCTAATCGGATGAAAAATAGCTATGTTTATAGTGTTTCAGTTTTTTACAAAATATGATCTTTGAATTTTCCATATTTTGACCAGCAAATCGAGTCATTTTCAAGCAATTTTTTATGCATGTTGTAGTGGTACGCTAGTGACCCTTGACTTATCTTCATAACCCATAAACAAAATTTTAAAAGGCAACGATTTTTTTTTGTTTTTAAAGCGGTTTCTACGTCTGCAAGTCATTAAAATTCATCTCACACCGATGGATAAACGTAGCCATAAAAAAATAGGCAACACTTCAAAACAATAAACTCTCCCAGCAAAATATCGATTCTAAATAGGCTTTTTTGTTGAATAAGAAGGAATTCGGTCTCCACACGTGCAGTTTTAGACAAAAGTGGAACCATGGCTATTCAAATACACTTAAGCGCAAAGCAATAAAGTATATTTTTTATTGCTTTGTTTTCTTTTAACTCGGTGCGTCGAGGTTTCTAAGCGTCGCACATGGTCAACGATAAGTATTGTTGCTATTAAAGTTTTAGTTTTAATGAATGGTAATTTATATGGAATGCCTAGTATTAAGGCCTGATCAGAAATGCATGTATCATTATTCATTCTCGTTGGAGACGTCACAGCGAAAATGAATAAACTAATTAAGATCTCTCATCTGTATTACTGAATTAACATGCCATACAATTGGCGATATTGAAGGTTAATTGTCACAAAAAGACAATGGTAATGACTCTCTATGTTGTTATAAGTTAAAACTAATGTTTCTTTTATTTCCATTATTTTAAGAGAGACGGACTTTGCGACGTGTAACGACATCTCGCGAACAGACGTCGAATCATTCGAAAAGGGAGTGACAATTACGCCCCCATAAGGTCCCGAAAGCTGATGGCGAACCAATAGAGACGCGGCACGATAGCGTGTTTCTTGGAATTTCTAACATGCGTCCACGCCGAAGGGAAGGTAGCAGGGGAAACGTAAATAGGCTCGCAGCAAGGAGCTCGGGATAGTCGGCACAATATTTTAGCGAGATACAAAGGTCACAATGGCTGAGCGCCATTGTTACCTTTTAGTTTGGTTAAAGAAGTACTTTTAAAATTAGAGTTAGAATCTGTGGTGAACGTGCGTTCCTGTTTCGAGTATAAAAGCTAAGTTTGATATATAATTGTTGTATACATACGATTGATGTTGGTGACTCTAATATATAGCATACTGAGAGCCCGAGAGGCCCATTTGGATAACATAATCAGAACTCACTGTTACTGAAATCAATCGTGTTATTTACTGTTCATTATTGTGCTCTCCACAGAGAAATCCCGCCCATCTTTGAGGCCATTTCCCCGTAAAACTCTACTGAGTTCATAGAGCGACTGTGTTTCGCAATTTACATAACTATTCTCTGATTGATTCTGGGTACAAGGTTAGTGTAAGCCTTCAGCTTTCAATAGCCTTGGAGGCGCTGTTATTGAGACAGAACGGGTCGCCTATTAACTTAAAACCTTGGGTTCGTGCTTACACAGCTACGTAACAAAGCTCTAAGTTACAGCACCAGGGTGGCGGAATCAATCAAAACCTATAATTGTTTAATAGTCTTATTGTAATGTTTCCTTGTGCATCTTAGGATTAAGTTCTGTATATTTACTGTATTTTTGTGTGTGTTATATGTATTAAACAATACTAAATTCCTGCCAATCAGCTTGTTTACATTTCATATTAATTTGCCCTACAAGTTAGAGATTTCGTAAAGCTTACGCTACTCAATTAAAGTCTAGGTTAATTTAAAGCCTTAATCGAAAGACAGATCACTATTAAGGAAAAATAAGCCTTCCTCACAGCCAAGTCACTCAGAGTTACAGAGATGGATTGATATTTGTTCGAATACTTACTTACTACGTCAATAAGAGCATTATCTATACTGAAATTGATTTGGTCTATTCTAGTAGAATGTAACACATGCGTAGCCCACATAGCGGTGCGTATGTAGCAGCAGGAGGCCTCCTCATAATTAAAAATATAAATCCACATACACATCATATTGATGTAAGGCTGCCCTCTGGTAAAGTCCATAAACCGAGAGACACAGGCATATCGAACGAATTAAGAACCAATCAAAAGGCCATTAATCTACCTGAGGCTCAGCTTAATTGACTGGGGCCTTCCTTTTACATGGGTAAGAACTGTGCCGCACAACTTAAAACACACTGCTCTATACGGTATCAATCCATAAACTGTACGTGTCTAAAAGTTCAATAAGGTCATTGATATAAGCTCTCAACAAATAGATGAGCTGTACATGCTATTAATAACTTTAATCTGGTGTTCCTACAAGCACATAGGCCCGGGTCCGTTACATTTGGTGCCGTGAGCAAGGATCTAGTGAAGTGCGAAGCGGTAGCCTCGCTGCTAGATAAAATCTGGTGAATTAAAAATATAAAAACACAACGTAGACTTTAATTTTGACGATCACAAACCCAGATTCATTTTATCAACTTATGCTAAGTTGTTGCAAGTATAATAATATGCTATGTTTAGCAAAAAGGCAAATAAATAGGTTGCCGCTAAACCAGTTGATGAGCATTAAAACGAATGAAATATAATTAATTTTGACGATTACAAACCCAAATTTATTTTAACAATTAACGATCATTTGTCGCAAGCATAATAATATGCTATGTTTAGCTAAAAGGCAAATAAATAGCTTGCCGCTAAACCAATTGATGGCCATTATGCATAAAAAAAATATCAGACCTAATTTTATGACCAAAGACTTTATATTGAAGCGATGGCGGCGTGTTATTTTATTTGTTGGGCAAAATAATAACACAGTTATTCAAAATAACGAAACCAAGTACGAAACAGAAATTTAGTACTTGTCGATACATTTAAGGCTTACAGTGCATGATGGTTGTGGTGTCATTTTAACGTGTCAAGCAGATGTAAAACAAAGTTGCGCTACAAAGAACTATATTTTGATAAACGACTTTTCTAGATCTCGAAAAGATAAAAGTGAAATACATAAATACACACTATTATAACAGACAAAATAGAAATTACAATATCAAACGTAATGTTACGTTAGGATTCACGAAAAAATATATATAATCAAGAATCCGACCTGCCGTGTCAATAATTAAATTGCATTTGATTCAAAAAACAAAATAAACTACCTTGGGCAACAAAATTATAAGATGGCAAATTAAATGTTGAAAGAGACAAAAGCACAAAGTACGATTGTAAAGTGTAAGTATGATTTGTATAATCTGCCTCAAATCATAATCACAGTTAATTACAAATCTATTACTAGGCTACCTAGCTAGCGAAAATATTAATAAACCTAGAACCTATATAATTATAGTAGCAATCGAGCACGGCTCAGCTTAAACAAGCAGTTACTAAGAAAATATTGTCTTAATTGAGAGTGGTTACAACTTTATAAAACAAATCCTAACAGTGATGATAATGGGTTTTAAGGATAAAATCCTAGATATTCGAAATAAAAAAGGTCATGAACGATACGAATGAAAGGAAAACTTAGTTGTTTAGAAAAGGTTTACGGAACCGATTCATGGGATAACTTCCATAAGGTTTTATACAAAACCGATTGTTTACGCCAGGTGTTAGTAGAGCAATATATTTAGGTACACATTAGCTACGAAAAGGAAATGTCGACATTGCAAAACAATAGTTTGGTAATTCCTCTCATACCTAGAAGGGCACAACGTACAATGCAATGCAATACCAATATTCGTTATTACAAACCAGTAATCAAGAAATACAGAAAACAAAAACAAATACCGATTATGTACAATAGGCGACCTTATAGCTAAAAGTGATGGTATCGTGTATACATAAATAATGTTAATAATATAGTCACAAAATATATGAAATAATACATCACAAAGTAATACATTGTATATAAAATTACGATATAAAGCTGAGGAATTGAACGTACTACGCTGTAGAAATTAAAAAGATAATAATACACAAAGTGATAATACATTATTTAACAGCCTAGACTCCTCCTATATAAAATATATAGTATATATAATTATAATACTGTATTTTCTAGTACGCTTTAAATCTAGACTATGCTAGGTTATTTGGAACTGGGCTGAGATGGTGTGACACAGTAAGTGGCCTATCCGACAGACTGAATGCGACGGGTTCGACTCCCGACACTCGGCTAATAGTTGAATTACCATAATTGATGATGAAGGCCATTTTGATACATAATAAAGTGGGTTAGACTCCCAACATTATGTTAAATTAAAAGTGTAGCTGATAATTTAAATTAATAATTATAATTTATATTGGTATAACTAAGACCCCTCGTCCGATTAAAAGGACAATCCGAAAGGATAACTTTTATAAGAGGAGTAGTAGAAGTAATTGGTTCGACTCCTACCATAATACAAAAGGCTGTATTTACCTCGATAAATGGATTGATGAAGGTGTAATTCAGATGTAAGACACAAGAGTTCGATCCTCTTACTCAAATGATATTTCTATCATCATATTCATTATTATAAATGAAATCAATAAAGAACACTGGTTCCAATGAAAAATACAATCCTAGAGGATAATTTATATAAAAGGAAGGAACTGGTTCAATTCCTAACCTAATAAATAAGGCTGTATTTATATAGATAAGTGATTTTATGAAGGCTTAATTAAGAAGACACAAGAGTTCGATCCTCTTGCTGAAATAATGTTATATAATCATATTTCTATAAACGCAATTAACAAAGGTTAGCTTAATGCTTAGAAGACCACTAGTCCCATTAGAAAAGGCAATCCGAAAGGATAATTTATATGAAAAAAGGGTATTGGTTCGATTCCTACCATAGTACATAAGGCTGTATTGATATACTTTGATAAACGGATTGACTAAGGTTTAATTGAAAAGTAGCATTGGAAAAGGCAATCCGAAAGGATAATTTATATGAAAAAAAAAGGTATTGGTTCGATTCCTACCATAGTACATAAGGCTGTATTGATATACTTTGATAAAAGGATTGATTAAGGTTTAATTGAAAAGTAGAGGACAAGAGTTCGATCCTCTTGCGGAAAAGATGTTTCTATAAACATGATTATTCTTATGAACACGATTGGTAGAAAAAAATTTAAAAAATTGGTAAAAAGTATTGCCTAAAACCTAATATATTCAACTTCTATCACAGTATGAAGGCTTATATTGTATAAATAACTGATAATCATCAGTACTACTGCATAAGTAGATTTTAATTAGGTTACAACCCGTGAGAACGCCTGATTTAAGCAAATATTTTAGAATTGTTGAACAGACGAAAGTCAAATAAAATCAAATGCTAGCATTTTATGGTACCATAATATTGGTTATAATATAAGAGTATACCCAAACAATTAGCCACGTCCGTAAAGTGATAGTCATAACGAGGGTTGCTATGGCTTACAAATACAGTTCTAGTTTAATAAAACTATCGTAGAAAGGGATGTATTGATGCATTATTGAATTTAATTGATCAATTATTGATCTAATTGATGATATTTTTAGTATTGTCTGGTGCATTACAAACAAGTACGAGTAAGTTAGATTGTAAGTTTTACTCAGAGGCACGATAAGCAGTATAGTTATTTAAGTACCGTAGGAAGGTCATTATTAGTCATTATTAATAATAATAGTTTATAATAAAAATTAAGATTGGGTCCAATCAAAGGTGTGGAAAAACAAATAATGTTTACAAAGAATTGTGGTCTTATAAATATTGATATGAAACTTGAATTTTAATTGTATTCATAACAAGAATGGAGGATACTCCAAATTAGTTAATTGCACATTAATCACACAAAAGCTAGTGTGTTGGAACAAATTGATAATTATTATAGTAGTTTTATGAGACGTGTTGCAAACTATACACTTATTGCATCGATGAGGGAAAGTTCGATTATTATGACGATGTTCGATGACTTAATTTGTCTTTAAGTGTTATGATAGCGTTGAAATTCATGTGCAAGCAAGCTATGACAGTTATTATAAGTCATTAAAATCCTAGACCCGTTCAATTAAATATCAGATATGGTGCAAATTAAGGATGTTATAATATGATAATAATAAAGGATGATGTTACTTGGGCCACAATAAAATTAAAGGCTGACTTGCAATACTGCCACAATTATTTTAAATACGATATAATGTAATACATATACTGTATACAATATATTCGAAAAAGTATCTAACGAAGGTGGGAAGATGAAATACAATTCTATTGCTGTCATTATTTTTAAAAGTTATTTTGATAAAAATGTTCATAGCTGGTTAGGTAGGAACTAAGGTAGTTATTTGTTTAGGTAGGTGTATAGGTATATACTACGGGCGATAATAACATTAAATGAAAGTATTTAGGAGAAAGGTGGATAAATAGTTTTTTTAAGTGCGTTTAGATGTTAAGTGTAGCTTAAGGATAACGAAGGTTTGAGGGTGGTCAGTTAAAGAAGATAGAAGAAAAATCTATCTTTCATGGATGAAAAGGGATGATGATGTTTAGTGATCAGCTTCAGTACGTCCAGTCTGAGGGTGGACTAAGGTCATATTATAATGCCGCAGCATAGATGTTAAATTGACGATGATTTAATAGGAACACAAATACCTACAATATGATTAAGAATAAAATAAAAAGACAGACGTTAACAAAACTAATTATATTGATGGGTTTGAATATAGAGTCAGATGCGTGAATGGTCTAATGAAAACTTCAGCACTCGCATTCTCTGCGTGTTTAATTTTCAGAGGGTGGAATGTAGTGGTACGCTAGTGACCCTTGACTTATCTTCATAACCCATAAACAAAATTTTAAAAGGCAACGATTTTTTTTTGTTTTTAAAGCGGTTTCTACGTCTGCAAGTCATTAAAATTCATCTCACACCGATGGATAAACGTAGCCATAAAAAAATAGGCAACACTTCAAAACAATAAACTCTCCCAGCAAAATATCGATTCTAAATAGGCTTTTTTGTTGAATAAGAAGGAATTCGGTCTCCACACGTGCAGTTTTAGACAAAAGTGGAACCATGGCTATTCAAATACACTTAAGCGCAAAGCAATAAAGTATATTTTTTATTGCTTTGTTTTCTTTTAACTCGGTGCGTCGAGGTTTCTAAGCGTCGCACATGGTCAACGATAAGTATTGTTGCTATTAAAGTTTTAGTTTTAATGAATGGTAATTTATATGGAATGCCTAGTATTAAGGCCTGATCAGAAATGCATGTATCATTATTCATTCTCGTTGGAGACGTCACAGCGAAAATGAATAAACTAATTAAGATCTCTCATCTGTATTACTGAATTAACATGCCATACAATTGGCGATATTGAAGGTTAATTGTCACAAAAAGACAATGGTAATGACTCTCTATGTTGTTATAAGTTAAAACTAATGTTTCTTTTATTTCCATTATTTTAAGAGAGACGGACTTTGCGACGTGTAACGACATCTCGCGAACAGACGTCGAATCATTCGAAAAGGGAGTGACAATTACGCCCCCATAAGGTCCCGAAAGCTGATGGCGAACCAATAGAGACGCGGCACGATAGCGTGTTTCTTGGAATTTCTAACATGCGTCCACGCCGAAGGGAAGGTAGCAGGGGAAACGTAAATAGGCTCGCAGCAAGGAGCTCGGGATAGTCGGCACAATATTTTAGCGAGATACAAAGGTCACAATGGCTGAGCGCCATTGTTACCTTTTAGTTTGGTTAAAGAAGTACTTTTAAAATTAGAGTTAGAATCTGTGGTGAACGTGCGTTCCTGTTTCGAGTATAAAAGCTAAGTTTGATATATAATTGTTGTATACATACGATTGATGTTGGTGACTCTAATATATAGCATACTGAGAGCCCGAGAGGCCCATTTGGATAACATAATCAGAACTCACTGTTACTGAAATCAATCGTGTTATTTACTGTTCATTATTGTGCTCTCCACAGAGAAATCCCGCCCATCTTTGAGGCCATTTCCCCGTAAAACTCTACTGAGTTCATAGAGCGACTGTGTTTCGCAATTTACATAACTATTCTCTGATTGATTCTGGGTACAAGGTTAGTGTAAGCCTTCAGCTTTCAATAGCCTTGGAGGCGCTGTTATTGAGACAGAACGGGTCGCCTATTAACTTAAAACCTTGGGTTCGTGCTTACACAGCTACGTAACAAAGCTCTAAGTTACAGCACCAGGGTGGCGGAATCAATCAAAACCTATAATTGTTTAATAGTCTTATTGTAATGTTTCCTTGTGCATCTTAGGATTAAGTTCTGTATATTTACTGTATTTTTGTGTGTGTTATATGTATTAAACAATACTAAATTCCTGCCAATCAGCTTGTTTACATTTCATATTAATTTGCCCTACAAGTTAGAGATTTCGTAAAGCTTACGCTACTCAATTAAAGTCTAGGTTAATTTAAAGCCTTAATCGAAAGACAGATCACTATTAAGGAAAAATAAGCCTTCCTCACAGCCAAGTCACTCAGAGTTACAGAGATGGATTGATATTTGTTCGAATACTTACTTACTACGTCAATAAGAGCATTATCTATACTGAAATTGATTTGGTCTATTCTAGTAGAATGTAACACATGCGTAGCCCACATAGCGGTGCGTATGTAGCAGCAGGAGGCCTCCTCATAATTAAAAATATAAATCCACATACACATCATATTGATGTAAGGCTGCCCTCTGGTAAAGTCCATAAACCGAGAGACACAGGCATATCGAACGAATTAAGAACCAATCAAAAGGCCATTAATCTACCTGAGGCTCAGCTTAATTGACTGGGGCCTTCCTTTTACATGGGTAAGAACTGTGCCGCACAACTTAAAACACACTGCTCTATACGGTATCAATCCATAAACTGTACGTGTCTAAAAGTTCAATAAGGTCATTGATATAAGCTCTCAACAAATAGATGAGCTGTACATGCTATTAATAACTTTAATCTGGTGTTCCTACAAGCACATAGGCCCGGGTCCGTTACAATGTTAAACACCTTTATTCGAAAATCTGTCACACTGCAAGCATTTTAAATATATTCATCATTAGAAATAAACAAAATCAGTAGTTTATTCAAAATCAATCGCAAATTACGAAAAATATAAAAAATTGTGAAATTCCTTCAAATTCCTGCAAACGCGGGGGGCGATGCGACACAGGGAGCACAATTCCAAAATAAGGCGAATGCCGCGGAATGGCCAACACGGTGCGATTCTACCTGAAACAACAACAAATTCGCACGGGCCGGCCGCCACTGAGATTTGGGAGAGGTTCGTAGCCTTCTTAAGATAAATGAATGGCGGGAAGCAGCGCTACCACCGAACTGCGATCCCTAACCCGCATGCCCAGCGTGGAGATTATGGGCATTACTCCCCCATGAGATAAACGCCAACGCGCTTATTAGGGGAAGGCCTGTGTCCAGCAGTGTACCAATATAGGCTGTTGTGGTTGAGGCGCTAAGCAAACCGTCTGTGCGTTTGTAGCCTAAGGGAAGATTTTTAATTTTTTTATTTATCAAAAATAAAGGGACTTAGTCGCTTAGCGACCACATCGCCTTAAAGTAAGGGAAGTTATTTAATAGTTACTTAATAGCTCCCGAGTTAAAGTAAATAAAGTACAAAGCCTTTACGTAATTACAAAAGCATACAGTGGTAAACTTCTCTTAGGTTATTTCTATGCATAAATAATTAACAAGCATTTAAATTGCAAATACTTGAGACCCAGTTAATACCGTTTCTAAAGTTACGACTAGATGTGGCTTTATATATTTTATGTGGAGGTACTTTCATTCTGACGTATCCAAAACTCCATGGTCCAATGAAAAAAAAAGCTTTGTTCTAGCTTTGATATAAAAAAACCTAATCAACTACCTTTGATTCACGTAGGTAATTTTCGTTATTTGTTAAACGTTGGGCAATTCACACAGCATTATTGAGCCCCAAGATAAACAGAGCTTGTGTTATATGTGCACTAGATAATTTTATATATTTGTATGTGTTAATCATTATAACATTGGAAGTTATACAAGGCAAGTAATGGTGTATAAATCATTATTCAAGAAAATTTTAATCTTTTCATAATAATATTAATAATACACAATACTATATTCCATTCATAATAATTCAACCATAACTGATATACATAATACAATACACTACAAAGTTATATGTATATTTTTTATTATACATAGAAAACATCCTGAACATTTTATACAAATAATTATAGTTTTTACGGTTAAGACCTCCGTTTGACCGCAATCTCACCTGATGGGAGCGAAGATGCGACCGACGGTGTATCACGAAGGTCTAGAAGATACCTATTCACCCTTGTCTTGAAGAGACCCAGGTTGTAATTGGCCGTCAAGACAACATGCCAAAAACAAGCCACAAGCCGTCAACATGTGGTAATGTGGTTCAAGACATTCTTGCCCAAAGAACAGACAGGGCACAAACTGTCCCATCCAGTACTGTGACCTCCTCGTAACACTTGACACAAAGAGTCCCGTGACACTTGGGTCACCCCCCGAAACACCCCCTGGGGGCGTAGGCAGTGACTAGACAAATTAAAATTAACGTACCTAACAGTAACTTGCATGTTTGTTCGTACGTAGTTACGTAATAGTGGTTACGTGGCGTGTGAGGTTTTATAGTGGTCTTCTAGGTTGAGATAGTATTGGATTAGCAATAGTTATTTGTTCAACAAGTGAGCAAAACGGTTTTTTGTTGCACGTGCCAATTTTAAATCCCGAGCTAGCGAAGCAGTCTAGAGTAGAGTCACAAGCGTAGCGAGTACATACAATAACTGAAAAAATGTACTAAAAATTAAACAAACAATGTAAATTTTAAAAGCACATAAAACTTTACTTAATGAGAATTACTTTGTTATGCAAGTCATAAAGCTATCCTAATATTTTGTATATTCTATTTTATTTTAATGTCAACTCAGGGTACATTAGTCATAGTAAAAACATAGTCCTGGGTAAAACGAGTAACTCTCTCTCTCCCTCTCTCTCTCTCTCTCTCTATTTCCGTTACAAGCCAATCTGTAAGTGAATCTATCTCTAGGAGTAGGTATATTATTATTTATAAATTCATCTGCATTTTTTTATATTTGTTACTTTAGAACTTGACTGTATGATTCGATTTTCAAGATTCTTTTTTTTATTTGAAAGCTAGTGTTTCCCGTGTCATCCCATTTCAATGATCCAGTTCTGCCAATGAGATCCATTAAAAAACTTTTATTATATATTTTTTAAATAGTACCATAATACATGCATGACGTTCCTATCCATACCAGGTTTTCTGGCAGAGATCGCGTGCGCAAAAACCGCCAATCGTCGCTTAGGTTATAATTATTTCATTTGTAAATTGTTTCTTAGTTTTAAGCGAGCAATAAAAGTATTTTCTATCTATCAATCTCTTTTCCAGGCCGACAACAAAACCTTCGAGACTACCTCCAACCTGACCATCGAGGTGACTCGGTTCGAGAACGGAGTCAAGTTCCACTGCAAGGCAGCCAACGTGGTCACCAGGAAGACCAACGACCACCCCATGCATGCGACGAGAGAGCTGGAGGTTTGGTGTACGTATGCCTTTATTTGTATGTTGTATGTGGACGCTGACGATAGGGTTGATCCAACAGCTCAAAGTAGCTCAGCGAGCTATGGAAAGAGCTATGCTCGGAGTCTCTCTGAAGGATAGGATTCGTAACGAATACATCCGACACAGAACCAAAGTTATCGACATAGCTCAGAGAATTAGCAAACTGAAGTGGCAGTGGGATGGCCATATCTCGCGAAGAACCAACAATCGCTGGGTTAGCAGACGTTGTTTAGGAGGCTCTGCGGCCAGATGGTATGACGATCTGTGAAAGACTGCAGGCAGATGCTGGATGCGTCAAGCTGAAGACAGGGCGCTATGGCTCATTAGGGGAAGCTTAAGTTTACTAGTTTCTACCTGAGTGATGACGTAATCAGTAGTCAACGTTCTAATTTAGAACGTAGATTGTTTTTGTATTTAAAAGCTATTGAGATAGACAATAATAAAAAAATATCTAAAGGATAATTTTTGATCTAGTTTCACCCCATTTCGGAGTTGCACTATATCCAGGGACCTACTGTATCCATATACAGTGTGTCCCTGGATAAAGTTCAACTCAAGCACTCATTTACTTTACTCCCATGAGTGGGGTGAGGAAAGAAAGTAGAGTCAAGAGTCAAATCGTTTATGTCTTTAGACTTACACAATAAGCACTTAGACAAGTCAATTTTTTACTATATAAACAGCTTTATAAATAGTAATTAATATCAAATAAGAAATGAGGTGCAATTGACTCTAATTCCTTAGATGATGTATCACCTTCGTGATACATCATCGGCCGCACCTTTGCTTTCCATCAGGTAAGATTGCGGTCAAACGAAGGTCTATTTCTGATAAACTAATTTAAAAAAATCTCTTCAATTTTGTAGGATTATGCGTGTACTAAAAGATAGTTATTTTCATTCCAGACCCCCCAATAGTGCGAGTGGAGCCAAAGAACATCACTGTACTGGAAGGAGCCAAGATACTGCTCAAGTGCGAGTATGTCAGCAACCCGTCTTCACTGCTTGACGTCACATGGTGAGATAATGTTTGAAAATGAAATGAAATGACATTTTACCATAGAAACTTTCGTAGTTTGACGAATTCATTTTGAATGTAAACGGGTTAACTACAAACCTTGTTTGTGTTGGAAGAACACCAACGTTTCAGCCCTTAACGAGGGCCATCTTCAGGGCGAGTGCGGTTATAAACGCGCGCGTTCCGCATCCCTTCGAGTTCTTCCAACACAAACAAGGTTCGTAGTTAACCCGCTTATATTCATAATGAAATGAAATTTATTTATTTCTAACAAAGCCAAACATTAAAAATAAAACCACTTAGTGCTAAAGCTTGAAACAAAGGTGAAATCACAATAACTATATATTTTAATATGAGTATTTATACATTAGTAATTCATTATTGTGGCAGAGAAATGGCCCATAGCTCACCTTGATGCTCTAGCATGTCGCCATGCTGCAGCGTTGGTATTCTGCCAGGTCACGGACACCTTGATAATAGGTACCCAATAAACATTTCAAAAATCGTAATTACAATGATTTGCCCAAGACTCGTTATGTTTAGTTGCACTTTAGCGTCATAAAAGTCTCTCCACATGCATCAAACAAGTGGCAAGTGACTCGACGCAAACTAAGTTAACACGCCAAATTATACGCCACCGTACGCGATGGTCGACACACCACAGTGTTGTACCAAAAAGACTGCTCTTAATAAGCACGATCAAAGGGTGGAGCCTGCGTCTGTTTTTCCGTTAGAGAAAAATCTTGGAGTCTTCAAATCCAGGGTAACGCTTGGCCTTCATCAACAAAAAATACGAAGGGACTTTTGACTCCAAACCCCTGTTCTCCTGTTCCAGGTACCGCAACAACGAGAAAAAGGACGTGAACAACTCCCACTACAAAGGAGGTACACCCGACCAGCACTCCCTCATCATCCTCGACGCGAAGGGAGATGACATGGGGAACTACAGCTGTGCACTGACGAACAATGTGGGGCAGGGAGTCAGCGATGGGCACATTGAAGTTAACGTGCTTTGTAAGTATGCTATCGCTAGCTAGCTAACACTAGAATGGCAAAAACAGTATATAAACTGCTAGGTAACATTTTCCATAGATCAAGGAAATGACGTTATCACGTATAATTATCGTTCCTTAACCGACTTTAGAGACAAACATTTTTTTTATGATTAATATGATTATGTTATGACAAATCAAAGGGACCCTTTCATTACAAGACAATATATAAGAAATAGCTACTTTAATAATAATAATAATTCATTTATTTCAGATTATAGAAAATTTACAGACCTTATTCAACTTATTCTATAGTCCATAGCAATGAATACCTTAAAAAACTAACTAACATACATAAAATATAAAAACTTAAATAATATTGGCGAGATTGTAGATGAAGCAATCAGGGTGTCAGCTGCAGGTATCCCCTTGCAGGCGGCCTGTGAACCTTCAAAACTTGACACCCTTCGGCCAAAACTCGGCGGTTAAGAAGGCTACGAACCTCTCCCAAATCTCAGCGGCCGGCCCGAGTGAATTTGTTGTTGATTGACGTAGAATCGCATCGTGTTGGCCATTCTGCGGTTATTCGCCTTATTTTGGAATTGTGCTCTCTGTGTCGCATCGCCCCCCGCGTTTGAGCGAGCGGTTGCAGAAATTTCTATTTTTTTTATATTTTTTCGTACTTTGCGATTCATTTTGAATAAACGACTGATTTCAAAAATATTTTTGTTTATTTCTATTGAATATATTTAGGATGTTTGCAGTGTGACAGATTTTCGAATAAAGGTGTCTAACATGCATAAAAAATAGCTTGAAAATGACTCGATTTGGTGGTCAAAATATGGCAAATTAATTTCACTCTCATTCAAAGATCATAATGTTTTTTAAAAAACTAAAACACTACAAACATAGCTATTTAGCTATTTGTCATCCGATTATGAAAGGAAAATTTCAGTACGATCGGAACCGTAGTTTCCAAATGAAGCGGAAAGTACATTTGTATGGGGGCTAAGGTATCCGTTCCGTTCTTAGTAGGTAGAGAGATAAATATATATGAGACTAATTCGCTGATCCTTTTTACAGACAAGCCCCAAGTCCGCCTCGTAATGTCATCGCCAAGCCCCATCCTGGAGAAAGACCACCGTAACGTGACCCTCACCTGCGAGGTGGTGACAGGGAACCCGAGGTTCTTGGACGAGGTCATCTGGTATCTCGATGGAGAGCTGTTGAAGCAGCTGCCTGATTGTAACACTACTCAGGGGGAAGGTAAGAGATTCAAATCATACACATTTTATAATTGTAATATCTGCGCACCGTTACTTCGCGCCCATGGATTTATTTTATGTCACGTCCCACAAGAACGCGACATGCTTGTCCGTCTCCTGGTTCTAAGCTACCTCTCCACCAATTTCACCCCATTCTGTTCAGCCGTTTTTGAGTTTTAAATAGTGTAACTAACACGACTTTCTTTTTTATACCTATAGTTATATTTTATACGTCTTTTTCACTTCTTCCGCTAGTGGACAAAAAAAATAAAGTGAATTAGAGTCAATTGCATCTAATTTCTTATTTGGTAGTAATAACTATTTATCAAGCTGTCTATTTATAAACGAATTTACTTGTCTACGTGCTTATTTTGTAAGTCTAAAGAAATAAACTATTATTAGACTCTGACTCATAATAATCGTTAGAGATGTATTTATCTCACCGAACCTTCCCCTCATTTCAGAGAACCTCTGCAACGAGGTAGACCCCTCGATGCTACTCCTCCAGGACACCACGAAGAGTTTCCACGGGAACTACTCTTGCAAAGGAAAGAACGTGGCCGGATGGGGTAGTGAGAGCGAGAAGACAGAACTGGTTGTCAACTGTAAGTATTAAAATATCTGCTACTCCTATTGGCAACTTTATAGTCGGACTAGTTGTACCTCTTCAAAATTAAGGAGGACAGTGCATTTACGAACGAGCTTTATCGCGGAAGTATACTGTATGTACCCTTACAAGCAGATTATACTTAGGCGGGTAAATAACTAGGTTATAATTATAACAACTTATTTTTAAATGTAGTTACGATCGATGCTGCAATTGCTTGCTTGTTCAAGTATGTTTTTATAGAAAAAGTTTTAAAGTAGTCTTCTTATAAAGTGGCACCAATTAAACGCATGAGCAGAAATGAATCACCCCACTGTTCGAAAACGTTGGCAAACTGGCGGGCAAAACCGAAATCTATCCAGTTGCGAGCGACTAGAAAAATTGCGTAGTCTTCACACTTACGAAGATCTGGTTTTTTCGACACCTCACGTGCATTCTTTGATTATATTTTTATGTCTCATGTTCCCAGACCCACCTGGACCTGCTAAGCTGACCTACTCGCCGTGGAGAGTGGTGAAGGGGAAAAGTCTGGTGCTGAGCTGCAGCATCAAGGAGCGGGGACGACCAGAGGCTCACAGGTAGGTGACATACACCTTACTCTAACTAAATTCAATGTATTTAATAAACATCTCGGTAGAAAAGTGAACCGATGTCATCATCGATTTTGATGACAGCGAACAACTCTAAAGATTACGTTTTCTATCATGAGCCCTTATATGGCTCGTAGACCGAGCTTGGTCTTGAATATCCCATTACACATAAGATAGTAGAGTTGCTCCGTATAGTTGTTATCTGGGTTTTGGGAAGAGCTTGCTTCCCAAAGGTCATCTTGGATAGTGACTACTAGATAGTGGATACACCAGAAGTCAATTCAATGTAAAATGTTTGTCAACCAACGACCGCTAAAAACAAATTTTTGTTTGAGTCTGTGATCATTTGTCGTGATTTCTTCTTTACCTAGAAAAAGTAATGCAATAAAAAATATCAAACTAACGCGTGAATACTCAAACGCAACTTATAATTGAACACGTCTTAAGTCGCATTTTTTTGTCAGTTTTCAATGTCAATCTGTCAAAAATTAGTCTCTTGTGTTCGTTTGAGGATTCGAAGGTAAAACGGCTCTGCCGAAAAATCAAGCATGAGTTGGTCATTATTTACAACCACGTTGGTTGTCTTATCCATTCAAGTACAAAAATCTCAAAAATCTTTAAAATGTACACTAGCCTATACGTTCATATTGTAACCTGATGTTTTAATAAAGAAATTTTGAAATCGAAATTGAAGTACAAACATTTGGTAAAATCTCAAGCTAGTTGTTGGCTGTGACATTCAAATATTTTTTTCCCTGAGTACAATTTATTTTATTCGCCGGTAAGAAAAATTTGGCTCATTTTATATATTTGATGTTATTTTTTTCTATTTCTAGATACCGCTGGCTCCGCGGCGGGCGAGTGGTCAGCGATATAGTCTCCCAGAACTGGACGGTAGACCCGGTCACATTGGACCACCGGACTAACTTCTCATGTTACGGCATCAACGCGGGCGGGGAGGGGGAGGTGGCTACCACTAGTATAGATGTGCTGGGTGAGTGATAAGAGAAGATAACTTTAAAACGGATCAAGTTATTACATCTTTAATGTATATAAGACCCCTTAATGCATTCACTGCTCAGCTCTACGCAGGACGTATATGTGTGTCTAGGCAATGGCAGTGTTAAGCTCTGTGTATATTAATCCAACGCCACTACCGTACTGCACTAAAAATTGCATTCAATCTGCTTAAGGCCCATACACCAGTGAAAGTGGTGCCCCCAACTATTTTATCTTATTATTACGTTAAACGCAGCAAGTTTTAAAAATCCATCGTTCAGTTTGTGGTATCTATTATAAGTTATTTATTAATGCCTCTGTAATAATTTCCTTTTGTAAAGCTTAGGCAGAGATACGAAGTTGCGCTTTTTGGTCACCAAACTCTATTTTCGCATCTCCTCCTAAACTATATGAGATAAAATTATGACAGAGGTATTAAAAAATAGCTTATAATAGATACCACAAACTGTTCGACAGATTTTTAAAAATTCCTATGATAAACGTAAAAATATGATAAAATAGGTATCGCTATCATATTGGCTCGGGTATGCAACTTAACGTCGTTATCTTTAGATCGTTGCACTATACAGTGGCAAAATGTGCCAGCTTCAAAAGAATGGTCTGTAAGTTGTCTGTTATCTGATGCTGTCAATATTAAATGCATTGTTCCGAGTTTTAAATACACGTGTATGTGCTGTGCGGTAGGTACTGTTGCGGTCTTTATCTGCGACAACCTTAAAGCTTGAGCATGACACCTGATTAGCACAGCTTTCGCACAGTACAAACATGAATTTGGCTAGGAGGATCACGCCGTGCTAGAATGATGATGATCAAAAAGTAAATTTACGCTTTTTTTATATTATTTATGCATAAATTATTCAAATCTACATATTTATACCACGCACAACTAGCCAAAAAACTAATCAACTCTTCACCTTTCCAGCACCCCCAAGCTTCAAATACGCAATGAACCAGTACAGTGGCGCCCTCTACAAGTCCCAGAACATCTCTTTATCCTGCACGGTGGAGTGTGCGCCACTTTGCAGCGTGGATTGGCTCAAGGACGGACAGGTCATTGACCCGGACAAAACTGATCGGTACTATGTTGTGGAGAGGCAGATTCCTCCACAAGTTAATAGGAATGATTTTGAAGCTACTGAGAGCACTTTGGTAAGTTTTTGTCTGTTACTTATTTGTGTTCATTTAATCAACATCACAGAGGGCCTAGACAATGTAACAATCGATGTCGTAAGCGAAAGTAAAAAAGTCCAAAAATGTATGGGTTCGACATAAGGCTTAGATATGTCACGTGATCTGTTACGATTTTTTGCCTATGAATCTTTCAATTGTTTTCGATTCGCTAATATAACGCTAATATAATAGCGAATGTCGGTTGGCTACGCCCTCAGGGCTGAATTGGCACCCAAAGTGGGGCATTTAAAGTAAAAATTTTCATTGAATTCCATTAAGTATATTAAATTCAGTTCATCCAGTTCATTAAGTCAATTAAATTTCGCCTTAGAAGCCACCTGAACTGCGCCACTATTTTTTGAACTATTGAGGTAAGTGCCTATACATCTAAACTGTGACTCCAAAAATGATTATTTTAGTCGAGGTCAATAATAAACTCGGTACCTATTAAAAAAAGTCCATTAGGGTACCTACCTAAATCTAGATGCTATAAGCAGAAACATATCCAGTAAATAGAGGACGTATTTTTATACATGAGTTAAATGTTACACACTGCTGTTTTGGCGCCCAACATGGGGTATTCAAAACTCGTCACCAATAAAAAAAGTCCCAGGAGCACCGAAATCAAGTGAGTACAGCCAGAAGCGTTTCTAGTCGAATAGAAGAACGAATAAAAACGCGCACGAGTTAAAATCTTACACACTGCTTATTGGCGCCCAACATGGGGCAATCAAAACTCGTTACCAATATTAAAAAGCTCCTCTCCTCAAACTTTCATCGATGATATATACGCTGTAAGCAGTATTGATAGGCCCATAAATAGCCATAAAACATGGCATCATACAACAATGGTCGCTTGGAATAAATCCCTGCAAGGGATGAGACCGCTTATTGCGGATACTTATTCTTGTTTTTAAGAGCTCTGTACCAATTATAATTATAATTCTCTTATTTATATAATTAAGTAAGTAAATAAACTGTATATTCCAGCATTGGAATATGTCTGCCTGGGCGCGCGGCGTACTTGACCGCACGGCGGACACGGCGCGGTACACTTGCCGGTCTAGCAGGAATCTCGCCGGCGCCCCTGTCAATAGTACTACCAAGTTTGCAGTGGAATGTAAGTATGTTAGGCTAATTCATTGGAATATGTCTGCCTGGACGCACGGAAGAAAGGACGCGTTACACCTGCTGGTCTAGCAGGAATCTCGCCGGCGCCCCTGTCAATAGTACTACCAAGTTTGCAGTGGAATGTAAGTATGTTAGGCTAATTCATTGGAATATGTCTGCCTGGACGCACGGAAGAAAGGACGCGTTACACCTGCTGGTCTAGCAGGAATCTCGCCGGCGCCCCTGTCAATAGTACTACCAAGTTTGCAGTGGAATGTAAGTATGTTAGGCTAATTCATTGGAATATGTCTGCCTGGACGCACGGAAGAAAGGACGCGTTACACCTGCTGGTCTAGCAGGAATCTCGCCGGCGCCCCTGTCAATAGTACTACCAAGTTTGCAGTGGAATGTAAGTATGTTAGGCTAATTCATTGGAATATGTCTGCCTGGACGCACGGAAGAAAGGACGCGTTACACCTGCTGGTCTAGCAGGAATCTCGCCGGCGCCCCTGTCAATAGTACTACCAAGTTTGCAGTGGAATGTAAGTACGTTAGGCTTATACATTGGATCATGTTTGCCTGGACCCGCGGCGGACACGGTGTGGTACACCTGCCAGTCGGGCAGGAATCTATATCATCAAAATCATACTTGGAAAGGACTCTCGTATTCGTCATACTTAACTGGTAACTTCAATGCATTTACTGCCCAGCCATGCCCTGCCAAGTTAGTACCTACTTGGCAGAGCATGGCTGGGCAACCTAGCGTTCTTTCGTAATTTGACGAACAAGAAAAAACCTTAATGTACTGTCAATGTACTTTATCTCTTTCAGATGAACCAGAGAACATAACAGTAACACCAAAAGTGGTATCAGTCATAGAAAATGAAATCCCCGCCAAAGTTGTCTGCTCAGCAAGGTAAGAGGTTCAATGCGACAGTTCACAAACACTTTCAATAGATGGCGTTAACACAAGTTTTCATATTTCAGAGGATTCCCAATGCCTTCCTACTCGTGGAGAAGAGAGAACCCATCTAAAGCTTTGGGGAAAGAGCACAGCAATAAATCTCTCGTGTTATCTTCCTCTAACACGTTACTACTCGGCCCGGTGCAAAGGAAAGATGGTGGCGACTATGTCTGTGAAGCGTATAATCGACATGGTTCCGTCAATACTACAGTTTACTTGGATGTTATGTGTAAGTATTACTAGATGTCGCTAAACGGAAAGCACTGATCATGATCAAGCATGATAACGCAGTGAAATATTCAGTAAAATTTACAGTTAGGTTTTTACCTAGAATTTACAGAAAATAGTTTTGAAAGTATGAAATTGATTTGACTTTTGAAACAACTGAAATATATATATTTTTATGCAAAATTACAATCAAAGAATTGAAACAAATTAGAACTTGTGTTAACGATAGAAAAAGTTCAACTAACTGCAGACCATTGCAAACAACCTAGACGTGCTCAAATGATCCATATCAATACTAGTCGGAAGCATCCCTGACGGTGGCTGTAAAGTAGCTATATTATTTTTCTGATTGATTTTCAGATGTTCCGGAATGTGGAATCAAACAATCCGATATCGACGGAGAACAAGTTTTGGTCTGCACAGCTCTTGCCAATCCTACTGAGGTAAATATCAACAACTAAGCTAATCTAAGCCATTTCAATGAATCTTAAAAAGGGTACTTAGGATCGAATATAAATACAAAGCTCTTAAAGGATCACTGGGTATGTCTGTATGTAAGTTCGTCTATCACAGAAAGACAATTTTCTCCGAATTAATTACACCGATTGTGTTGATATTTGATACATTTGTGAATTAATATAGCCATAATGCGGACGTTTAAATGAATTGTAAATAAACATTAAAAAATAAGCTGTCATAAAAAAATTTTTAGGGATCAAAAAAAGTTACATATTTTTAAATTTGAGTAATATACATAGGTACATAGATTAACTGTGGTTTGTTTTAGTTGTGACTAAAAAATAATTTTATAAATTATTTGTAAATTTCTATTTAATAAACATAGATATATATATATACATATATATTCCTATTACCAAATGGGACATTCATTTGACTTCAGGTCTCCTTCTCATGGAAGCTCAAAAACGACAACGACAGCCTCACAGATGAAAAGATCTGGCAGAAGGGGGCGCAGAGCTTCCTCCGCCTCAGCACCTCCGTGGATGTCTACCGGACGTACCTGTGCTACGCCAACAACTCTGTTGGCATGTCGCGGGCTTGCGAGATGGATGTTATGGGTAAGTTTGAGAGCAGATTCAGATTCATTTCTTGGTATAAGATAATATACATGTCAAAAATTGTGTAGGTACGTAATTATACATTACAATAATGGTACACGGTTGACGAATTAAGGTAAATTATATACAAAGTCACAGAATTTTTTTGTGAAATAATATGTAAGACGCTTGAATTTGTATGACAACTCATACAAATTCAAGCGTCTAGAACTCACAAAGCGTCTCAAACGTTGCATACGTGGAAGAAGTCAGTTCCTAGCTTACATATTATTTCACAAATTTTTCTCTGTGACTTTGTATATAATTTACCTTAATTCGTCAACCGTGTACCATTTATATTTAGTTTGACAACATTTATTGTTAACCATGTCACCTGACTTTTCCCACATTGCGTCACGTACCTTGCGTGGAGTGGGTTCAGTCTGTTCATTGTCTGCAGCCGGATTTTAGCCACTGCTGGGTTTAATAAGACTTGCAAAATGTTTGTCATGAAAACGTAAACTTATTGCTGTTTTTAAAAACATCAGGCGGCATGCCGCAAGTTAACTTCAGCTAAAGACGACTTATTTGGCTCTATGTCAATTTTTGATGGACACGATCTTAGACGGTAGCCGCTACGCATACGTCTAATTGAAAACAGAGTTGTAATTTTGATTAAAATAAGATTTCAAATGTTCAATTTATATTTTATTTGCATTTTCATCAGAATTTGTAAAATGTAAGTGAGGAAGTTGTTTCTTGCAAATTTTTATTTGTTAACTATGGCATTGTTTTAATTATTAAATGTGTATTCTCTGGCAATATTACTAAATTATTTCTGTATTACAGCTAACTTGGAAAGTTTTAGTAAGTATAAATCAAAATAGGTCTAGTGTTGTAGTTAGTTGTAGATGAGTAGTGAAATGATTGTGCCGGTTGTTACTTACAGGTACATTACGTTTCTTTTAGTGTTAACTTTTTGTCTGAATGACATTTAATATTATTCTTCATGATGAAATCAAAAGACATTAAAAATAGTAAAATTATCTGTACACCGACCAATCTATTTATCTATAACTCGCGTTAGTAGCCATTATTTTAGAACTTTTATATTTTCTTCCAAATTCTCATCATCTGTTCTTCCACAGGTACCAAGATCTGGTGGCGTGACCAACAGAAGATGCTCCTCATCGGAGGCATTGCTCTTGCCATCCTTGTAATCACTGTCATCCTGTGTATCATCATCTACTGCATCTGTAGGCGGATGAGGGCTAAATCTAAGTGTGAGTGCTCTTTCTACTTTAGTTATAAACCAATCATTGAACGATTTACTTTTATATCATTATTTTTTCAAACCAAATCAGCTCTATTAGATAGTATTGTACTCTAGTTATACTGTATCAGACCTCCTATATATTGAATTTAAATTTATTAAAAATCATTATTACATATTTTTTTATTCTTAATGTTTGCTTTACTTGTTTTGATCATGCTTTTATTGTCTTTGTTTTGTATTTGTCTTGTTGTTCTATTTCATCCCTAATTTTGCCTAATTTTACTTTGGCTGTTTTTTTTCTTTAATTTGTTACGTTACGATTTGGAAAAAAGCTGATAATTTGTCTTAGTTTAAAAATCTAACTTGTTTTTGTTTGTCTTTTCCGGATGCTGCTAAATCTAAAACACATCAACTAACATACAAACAGATAACAATCCAGTTGAATTAGAAGAGAGGGAGAAGTAAGTAATTTCATTCATTTTATCATCTTCTTTATCTATCTTATCATTATTACTTAGCTGGATGATTCGCCTTAGATTATATTTTAGTAAAACTGTGAAGAAGTTTCTAGAACTCTATTTACTATCTTTTGATTATTTTTTTATTTCCTGATGATTATTCATTAAACACCTTATAATTAATTATTTACATACTAACCTAAAAGCTAGAAACATCTACAACGTTTGTTATAGTATTTTATATTTTATTTTATAGTAAATCATATCCTAGTTAATTTTATTATTTATATTATATATTTTGGTCAGTATTTAACTCTTCGCCATTTAATGAGTATTCTTTAAATCCATTTTTATAGTTATTTCCCTTTAGATTTCTTCTACATATAACTAAAAGGTCATGCAAGACTTTAAAATTAGCTAAATTAAGTTGAATCTTTTCAGCCGCGTTGGTCCGAAGCGATTCTTGGCACACACTATCAATGCCACCTTCAAGGTCACCTCTTATAGTACCTACGCAGGGGTCTTGACCTTCAAAGGTCAGTTTAAGGTCACCAAAGTTACTGAATTCCTTAAAGTGACTAAAATTTAGTTTGCGTTTGAGTTTTAAGCTTGGACCAACCGCTGAACTTACATTAGCTTTAGTACTTTCGCATGTTTTATTTTTGACTTGCATCACACTTCGATTTTCTACTTTAGTTGTAATTATTGTTTTTATTTTGTTGGGATTATTTCTGATATGTTTATGTATATTATGAATTTAGAAATTACTCGTATGATTTCATAAAAATATACCAAATTAATAATATTAATTATTGTATAGGTTTCTAACGGCATTAACACCAGACGTACTCAGATTGACTACAATTAATACATCAGGTATATTACTAACAAACTAATTTTATGATATTCCCTAGTATGGAGAATGCTTTCTTTCATTTGTCGCTATGTTTTTGGCTAATTTTAAAAAGTGTGAAGTAGATTTGACATTCAGTAGTTCGGCAAAATTGGTACTTGAACAATATGCATGATTTTGGAAAGCATTCTTCTTGCATATTTATTTATGTACTATGCAGTATTTATGTTATTTTTATCTATGTATATCTCATATCTGACAAGTCTTTAGATATTGTAAGAGACTAAGATAAAACTCGAATCATCATCGCATGTATCTAATACGTTTCTGTTCATTTTGTTTATCAGTCCGGATGGTAGCTGTCTAAATGAGGTGTCTATAGCCCAGTCTATCATATCACAAGCTTTACCGGCGTTGTCGCCACGAATCAGTCTCACGTTCAGTCCAAAATCACCTGATAGAACACGGCTTGTAGATTCACATAGCTACAACTTAGAAATGAATAAGTTCAAAGAAAACACCAGCTTGCAAGCAAATCTGACACAGCTAGAAGCAACAATAAACGCTGACGAAGAAACAGAAATGCAAACGCCCAAAGCTGAGCCTAAAGATGAAAGTCATAAAGCTCAAACTGTAGTGACGCCTAGCAAATGGCCGCTTAAACCTGGTGTCCTGGTACATGTAAACTCGAATCATACGCTTAGTCCTAAAAACCAAGCGAGACTGCAAATGAGTAAAAAGGACGAAGTCGAAGAGTCTAACTTAGGTCTTCTAGAAAGAAACAGGAGTAACACGGAAGAGACAAAAGTTGAATATTCTAAAAAGAATGGTAAGCCAAGAAGACACCAAAACGTGGTTTCAGGTTTGATTAAAAACTTCAGAAGGAAAAGTGACAATGATTCCGATGATGATAGCGGAAAATATAAGAAAATAAATAAGAGCAACAAAAGGGCTGTTTCTTTGATGAATATAAATAAATCTGGATATGTTTTGCAAAAGAAAGGGCTTAGATCATTTTTTCAGAGTGAAGCTCCTAATGTCATAGTCACAGAAGGAGGTAGATTATTATTATATTCATGATAAGGGTACATTGGGGCTATTTCTAAACTATCACCTATATTTCTTGTACATTATTATTTTTGTAAACACCTACCAACATAATTTTGTCCTAAAAAAAATTACTTTCAATATCATTGTTAATAACACTAACTTACTTACACTTACACTACCATACAGTCTTCTTTATTGTTGCTCACTGTTTACACTTTTGTTTTCACTCTGATTTCACCGTTTCAAGTTCATTTTAGTTCTCTTCAGTTTCTTTATTAAAATAGTTTACTTTATTTTTCAAGCAAGCTTCTTACATGCCTTGTGTTGTTTTTTTTTTGCTTTTGTTATTTTGAACTCTTTTGCACGTATTTGTTTTAACATTGGCATGTTTTTAGTTGTGTCGTTCAAAAGGCCAGACAGAATGGCTGCTGCTAGTTTAAAAGTTAAACCTTTCTCTGAAACTCAAAGGAATACTCGAAAGCGAAAAAAACCTGGAGAAAGTGAGTATTGCATGGCTATGGTAACTGAATTTTAACTCCTTGTGGAACTTTATATTAAGTTAATAATAAAAATAATAATGTTGGACCATTCACACAACATTTTCTGAATAAAGTAATATTCAATAAATGTCCATAATATTTAATTCTTTTTAGAGTCATGAAAAACAATGTTTTTTTGCGATTTTACTGTTAAATCTATATCACTAAACCTTGAATGAATGCTAATAATCAAAAAGACAGAGTATTGAATAAAACTTGTCTACACTTCTTTCTAGAGTTAGTTTTTAATACTTAACTTTGTGATTATATTGTAAACCTAAAGAAATAAATGTTTATCATATTAAATAAGAAAATAAAACAAAAGTATTCAGCTGTAAATAATAAGGCTCAAAGGTATGTGACGTTAGTAACGACACGTGATTGTGACGTCACCTGTTTCCATACAATAAGGTATATGCATCGATTTTTTTTATTGATTTAATCGATTAAAGAATCGGTCATTATTTAACCGAAAAATGATAAGACACTTACTGAATTTCGCAAAAATTAGGTAAAAAAATCAAATCAAAACTACAATCATTTTCTGGTAATAAAAACGCTGCCATATTAGCGCCATGTTTATTTGACGTCCACGTTCACACTCGATTAAAACGTTTTGTGACGACCTCAGTAGTGATCATCTCAGAGAAGAGGTTTTCCGAAAAATCTGAAAATAACCGACACTACGAAATGTGAAGTGGGCAGAATAGTGTCAAATCATGGTGCAGCAAGCAGAATAAAAAAAGAAGAAATGTGAACAGCGATGTCACGTCCGCTCTAGTCAATGGCGTAGCGTTTTGAAATTTTGCGAATGAGATTTAAAATATCAATTTTTCAATGGTAAAATTCTACGATAAAAACATCTCAAAATTCTAAAATAAATATGTACCTAGATATGTTTCTATATCAATAGAGAATACGTATATATTTTTTTAGCCATTTTGAAATCACATACATATACCCTATTGGTAGTCCTTTCTTTTCTCAATCAAACAAATAATATGACAAGAGTCAAAATTTGGGAGAGTTTGGGCTAGTGGTGTCACGGCTAAGTAAAAAGTATCACACTTTTTACTTAGCTATGACGTCACGCGGAACTTTAACCGACTACATCTTCATCGTTTTTGGTTTTAACGACATAACAAGAAATACGTTTCTTCAATTCAAAAAATACGTTTCTTCAATATCTACTGTCGGACGTCAGTTAAATTATCTGAAGATATTGGAAACGTATTTTTTCTTGACGACGAAAAAATTCTAATTGGTCATAATTAGATGTTTTTCGTCGCCTGGCCTATTGGTACAGCGCTTTTATCTTGAGGACAGGGCAAATACGCAAATCCCAAACAAAAAAGAGTCACGATTACGTTTCGTTACTAACTTAAAAAAGACCCACCCCTCTGATAAAATGAAATAGAGTTATAATCACCGTTAATTTCACAGGCCCACCTACGAATGGCGTAGATAATGCAGCAAATGGAGCCCTCGGGGACCCAGGGCTCTATGAGAATCTACCCTTCCACGGACTACAGCAACCACCGAATAAGGTAACACTCGACACACCCAATACAAACCGCCAACATGTTGGCAAAGTCATCGCAAGTGCTGACAAATTAGACTGTTTCAGGGTCTCGACTTTACCACACTTGCCATGACTCGGCCAATATGTGGTTTGTGGAGACCATTCAATTAATTACTTACTATTTTGCATTATTTAAATGGTGTTTCTTATCTTATATTTTCGAACCAGTCATTTTTAATTAGACACAGATCCGATGAGATTTTATAAAGCAAATAGGTTATCACCTTATGCAAGTTTTTACTGGTTCGAAATAATTAGATAAGCAAAATATATTTTAAAGACATCACTAATACGCTGTTAAAAAGCAAGCTATACGATTGATATTTATTATTAGTTTTCAAATGCCCGTTATTTAAAAATCCGCTGCTAATTTTGGTCTCAACTTTATTAAGGTACTGTTAATCCGTAAAATTTAATGAAGTTCTCTGACAAAAAAAGTTGAAATAAAATTGGCACCAATTAAATTTATTAACGATCATGAAATAACTTATCTAGTGACCTTTGGTTTCATTTTAATTTAGGATATTACAATTTCTTATTGTATCACGAATCTACCTAGTTTATCGGTAACAGTCTTACAAGTCAAATATATATACCTACAATGTAAAATAAAATAACTCATACTGTTCCCAAGTGATGAAACCAAAGGACAGTATTTATGTAGCAAGAATTTATAACAAATGATCATAATTTTGCTTAATCTTTATAATTTGCATCTAATTTTGTTTTGTTTGTCCATTTCATGTTTTGTTTGCGTGTTACTAAAAGCCTGTACAAGCTATACAACCGAGAGTGGTCGATACGAACCACAAGACCACTAAAAGGATTGAGGCTTTACAAAAACAACTGACGACGAACCCGTCTTTCACTCCAAGGATCGTATGCCCTCCGTTCGTACAGAATGCTATAGCATACCCTCTAGAAACTTCATCAAATTCTGTCAATTATGGCATACCAATGCTGTCTCCAATACAACAGATGTACCCGCTGCATCAAACAGTGCTTTTGAATACATATTTCCCACCCAAACAACCTTCGTTTCTCAAGCAATGTCCGACTATAGACGAGGAACTGATAGAAAATGAATCGAGGAAATTCGCGTCTTTAAATACAAGAGCTATCAAAAAACCACCAAGGTTTCAATCAATGAGACTAATAAGAAAGAGAAATATGGAAAGATTTTACCCTAACACAGAGTACACAGAGAATTTTACGGAAATAAATAACAATAAAAACTCAGATTCGGACAATAAGGAAGCTGATGAAAACATTGGCAATATTTATGAAAACTTTCCGTCATTGCTCAATATAAAGACTGATATAAGCGGTGTAGAACAATTTGAAAACCTGACAGATTCTATACAAATATACGAGGAAAATATAGATCCTATGAGTGTATCTACTACCTCATTAAATAGACCAATACCCGCGCCTAGAACAAAGATAACTCCTTTGTCTTCTCCGGTCAAAACTGATCATGTATACGTTAATCTATCCATGCCTTTGATAAACACAAAATATTTAAAATCATTTGACTCTGTTGATGCTCCTGTTAGACCTACAAAATCTGCAGAGAACCTTAAGACTGTGTTCAATGATGACCTAAAAGTAGTTAATGTAGATAAAAGCGACAGCGAAGATGATAGTAATGAAAAAGCAGATGCAGCAAAGCCAAATATAGTCGGAGCAACGCCAAAAAAGAATCTAGCTGCTATACTACCATCGACGTCGCTAGTAAAATCTGTTGTCAGTCAACTGAACGAACAGGGAATAAACAAAATGGGTTTGCCAAAGAAACAAGTAATAACACCTGATCGAACATTACAAATACCAAAGCTGAGTGAAAAGCCAGTACCAAAGAGGTCAGTTGTCAGACGAAGCAACTCAGTTCAAAGTAGCTTAACAGCAGATAGTGAAAACGGTCAGGTATAGCTTCTTTTGTTTTGTTTTCATCATTACATCCTGTGCAGCTTTATGTCAATAACTTACTAACAGACTAATATCGTTTTCAGAACACTAATATACTCCAGCAGCAGTACATGCGCAACCATTTCACTAATCTAAGCTCGAAAGGGAAGAATAAGAAGAACTTTCAAATTCCTCTGCAAAAACACCACAGCTTCTGCTACTTTCAACCTATTAGAGTAGACAAAAGAATTCCCGTAGACCAAGAAAGATCTATCAATAATACTATAGGTCCTATGATATACCAGCAAGACACGCAATACTATACAAAAACTTTGAATAGAACTAGAGATAAAAATCAGAAATTGAATCGCTTAAAAAAGTCTGAGAGTCTAAGAGAAAAGCTGTCTTGCGTAGGGGTCTACGATAATTACGAGAAACCGAATTATCCCGAGCCTGAGTATAGCGAATCGGAAAGAAAATCATATTTGCAACTACTTAAAGGCAACTACATATCAAATTCCACTAGAAACCTAGGCCCAGAGCCTTGCAATCCTAATTTTAACACACTAGGTCCTAGAGAGCCTAAGCATAAAAAGTTAGTGTACGCAGATCTAGCTTTAGGTAATCATAACTTAAAATTTAAGAATACAGTCAATTCCAATAGACATTTGTATGATACGTACACAATAGGGGGGGAGAGTGGTAATCAACATCAGGATAGTAGTAGTAAACCTGTATCGAGTAGGAAAGGACACACTCAACCTCGGAGCGACTATGCTACGCTCAAATTCAACGAAATCGACGTATGAAAGGTAAGATTTGTATGCCCATTATCACAATAACACATTCAAAACTCATCTTTTTTTATAATATCACAACATATTTTTGTGTTTTGAGACTCCCTTGATCAAAACCCAAAATACTGTCATATTTTCCCATGATTAATTGCATATAGGATACCGACAAATTATTATTTTTACATTTTGAACTATGGTAATATGTGCTATGTGAAAAAATCTCAGCTTATTGGCATGTCACAAATAATTTTATTATTTTTGCAATTTACTTTTTGCAAAAAGCATGTATTAGCAATGTTGTGATCGTTTATTTTTATTTCTAGGAACGCTTTACCAAGAGTGACACGTACATTTTTTAAATCAAAAGGTAATATTCAAAATTATTTAAAACATAATGCTTATTGTAGTTGCTTTTATATCTGTCTCATTTTTAATAAAATATAAAGTAACTTATCTTTTAAATTAATCTTCATTCAATGGTACCTAATGATCACATAATTAGCTTACTTACACTTTTATTCGTTTATAATCATGATTATTTATTTTGCTTTTGCCGTCGTATTTTTCACTCACATATTACCATTTTTATGTTTATTTATTATTTGCGCCATTTATATTTGTCAATAACTTTACTATAATTAAGTATTATTTGTTTCTTTTCTTCAAATATTATTTTAAAGTTATTAATCTGTTTATGTGTAAACTCATTTTTAAATTTTGACGGAGAGGGGTGTTTTTTTACTATAATTAAGTATTATTTGTTTCTTTTCTTCAAATATTATTTTTAAGGTTCTAATCTGTTTATGTGTAAACTCATTTTTAAATTTTGACAAAGAGGGGTGTTTTAAGTTTAACTTTGGTCGTACTGTGTCCGTCTGTGTTATCCTAAAACAATTTAGATTATTTGTTGATGACGAGAAGTTTTCGTCATCAAATTGAACAAAACTTGATAAGTGTTTAAAAGTAAATTTTACATTGAAGGTTTTTTTAGGTTAAATTTGACTTGTTAAATTTGTTGATCACTAACGCCTTTTTTCACTTCCTTCCAGCCATTTAGGCCCGAAGACGCTTTCATATACGCTGATGCTGATATGAAAGACTACGGCCCCATCAACTACAAGGCGGCTTCAGTCTACGCGCAAATGAAGAAGGTCAAACAACAGCAGAAATTGCAGGAAATTTACGATAAAAACAATCCTGATGATTTACTTTGAAAATGGTTTCGATTCTGAGAAAGTTTCCCATTTATATAAACTAAGCTCGTCTCAAATAACCAAAAAATATAAAAAACAGAGAAATGGAAATTTAAGTTTGTCAATATAACTCGCGTACTTACTTACCTATAGAATATACGAGTAATGTAGAATGACGTCATCTCTCTTGTTGTCCTGCACAGTTCGAAGCCGATCTGTGTGAGACGGCATGAGATATGCGCAGACGCAGCATTAACCGCATGTTAAATTTCAATTAATTGATTTTGTCTATTCTATGTTCTAAAACATTGAGTGATTGTACAATGTTTGTATTTTAATTTAACCAATTTTTAACGTGCTTTAAAACTAAATCATTTTCAAGTTAATCGATTTCCATAAACCCCAAAATGTAGAGCCTAATGTACAGTAAACGTCGCTATATTGTAAAGTATTAATGTAAATGTACATGTGTACATATTTCTGTAAAAACTCAAAAGCTTAAAAGCTGAGTAACTTAATAATAAGGTAGTTTTCAGTTACGTTTAGCTCAGAGTAGAAAATTGTTTGAGTCCCGTTTTTAAAGAATTTATTTCCATGCACACAGGGTACCTTATTTTAGGCTTGAACACATTTTTTTTTATTGATCACATTCAATTCAGTTGAGACTTAAAAATTATGCTTTTGTAGAAATTTATAGAAAACACGTAGAAAATTATGAATTCCGTCCAAACGGGAAACTCACTAAGTTAGTTGATTTTAGCCAAACTTTAGCGTTAAATGCAGGTGATTGTGTAATCTATACATTATTTAGTCAAAACTAAAGCCCAAAGATAAGTAGAAAAGGAATTTGTAAGAAACATGTAGCTGTGTTCATTTTAATATTAAGACCCGTGGCGTGATCGGCATTTACTTATTTTTTGCATATTACAACGAATTTTTAGTTTTTAACTTAGTTTTAAGTTTTTTACTGATACACGGTCATTTTTTTTTATATGTTGGTTAAGTTCGTCAATGTTAGTAAATATTGCAAAACTTGAAATTAGTACAATTTTAAATTAAGATGTCAACGAATATAACTCACAAATATCTCTTAAATTTATTTTCACGATACGTTATTTTTTAGGTAACAATGTTTGGCTATATTCATTTTTTTATTTGCCGTCACCCGTCACGTATAATACAATTAACAAATTGTTAAATTTTAATAAATTTAAACCTAGTAACGTTATCATACGCTCTTTGTTAAGTGCTAGAGAAATAATTAAAATGAATGAATTAGAGATTTTGTACATAAAAGAACTTGTTATATTGTCAATAGTGTTAATAAATTAATTTATGGATTTTTCATGTTCGCTTTTATTTTGGCAGCCTTGGACATTTACTTTTGCCCATCGATGGACGGAACGATATTAGGTACCTACGATAAAGAGAAATTAACTAGTGTCGTTTCGCCCTTTCGGGAACATTATCACGATACATTGCTGTCGTGTGTCTTACAAATTACACACCTTCGTAGTCAAGTCGACCTATTGAAGATTTAAGGATGCCTAACATTATCTAACTTCTGGTCTCTTGAAACTTTCAACGCACCATACGTTGGTGAATATCTAAATAGTAATAGTAGTAATAGTCGTTCTGGGGTGGACCGGTTGACCAGGGGCCTGATTCCACTAACACAATCGCTTCACTATGACAATATTATCGCTTCATTATCGCGTTACAATCACCGCCATTGTCACCTTTTGGTATTCTACTAACACGATCTTTTTTTGTTTATGCCATATCTATGATTATATGCCCCACCACATTATTGACATGATATTATAAGTCATAGAGATTGTAATCTTATGGTATTGGAATACCAAACAAATTTACGACTAAATCACTATCTTAATCGTATGGCGCCATTATGGCATTTTGTTTAAAAATAGTGGAATTAGGGCCCTGAAGTGATGCTGTGACCGCGGGTTCTCCGCCCTCTATCTCCAAAACGGTTCACCGTATAAAAAAAACTTTTGTTTGTGGAAAATTTTGTATTCTACAATAATGGGATTAAATAAAAAGGGCAAAAAACCCATAGGAAATGAGATATTTACAAAAAAGCGCACAAAACCGATTGTTTGTGACCTTTGACCTTGAAATTTAATAGTTGCGCACACCCTACCATATGTAGGTTTTGAGACAACTTTTAGGGTGTCGATATACAAGTATTTACAGACTTACAGCTGGGTATCTCAAATTCCTAGGTGAACTTACTATAATGACTGGACTTATTGTAAAACTCAACCCAATGAAGACTTACTACTGGCACTAGGATAGCGTAAACCTGAAAGAAGTAGGTTCATTTTAGGTTTACTCTCTTCAGTGAGCTCCTGCTCTGTACTTATTGAAGATTTACGGAAGTGGGACAACTTAAACGTGAAAGAGTCCTTGTTCAAGGAAATAGGTAGTCGAGTTATCTATTTTCTGCTCTTCTGGTAGTTTTTTCTATGCGAACTCGTGTATTTTGAAGTGTAAAACACGACCCAATGAATATTTACTGTTACTAGAATAATATAAACCTAAAAGAAGTAGGTACTTTTAGGTTTTCTAGCTTCAATGAACTCCTGCTCTCCCAGTACTATTAAAAGATACATTTTTTTAACTACTTGACTTCTTTAATTTATGCTCACCCGGTAGATATGTAGGTAGGTACTATAGGTTAAGTTTCAGTTAGATACCTTACAGTTCACCTGGTTCAAGAGGCACTTCTAATTAATACTACAACTTTTCTACCCTTTTATAAACAGTATGATTTTGTAGTAAGTACCCATTAAAAATGTGCTATTTTCTTTTATTGTATGCACTCCTGGTAGTAGCCGTAGCTGAAATCGGCCGGGATACAATCATCATCATCTTCATCTTTATATGTATTATACACAGATGTATTTGTTTGAGAATAAAGAAACTGTACTAAGATAATAATAGGGTAAATGCATGGATTTTTTAAATCGATGATTTAGGTTAATACAACGAAAAAAAATATAACACCCAAAAAACATTTAATTTTTGAGGTAAAAAACTAAAAGTAAAACTACACTCAGTTTCGGGTTACAAAAACGCTGCCATGTTAGCCATTGCATTTTATGACGTCACGGATCATCGAGTACCTACCCTATGTAAACTCACTTCATGCCCATACAAAAATGTTCAAGTATGACGTCACGCTTCACGTGCTAATAGCGTTGCGTTTACACATTTTGCTGTTGAGACTTAAAATATCTACTTTTCAATGATTAAATTACACAATAAAAACATCCCTATTGAGTTTGCTATAAAAAACTATAAACGCACTTCAGTTATATGATTTTCTATGGATGCCACTGTCTGAACTGCACCAAATTGAAATACCACACGGGAAGCAACTACTTTCAAATAAAAAAAAAATCATCAAAATCGGATAATCCAGTCAAAAGTTCTGAGGTAACAAACATAAAAAACAGTCGAATTAATATCCTCCTCCTTGTTTTTGAAGTCGGTTGGTTTGAAATAAAAAACAAAAAACATTACAAAATATTTAATTTTAAAAGAATTATCACAGCCTTTTACTTTGTCCTTAATAAATAAACACGAGTATTTTATATAACTAATTATTTACTGCCTAGACATAATTTTCAACATTCAATTCACAGTTGATGATATTGACTCTACTGCACACCTGATATCAAGTGTAGAGCATCATCCCCAGCTCATATTCAAATTCAATATTTTTATTGATACCATTTTGTGTTGGTCTTACTCGTATAAAGTAAACACTAAATAGTAAATCATTCACACAGTTTTTCATTATTTACAGTAAATTCATTCATACATACATAACTCACTTTCAACTTTTTACAATACTCTATTTTACATAGGCGCCTACATTTTTGTCATTATAGGTAGACGAGTTTTAATAAATGCATTGTTATCCTTCAAAATTACCTTATGAGAGCGGTCGTTGACAGTCGCGCGCAAATAAAAATAAACATGTTTTATTTTTATTTTTCACGCTCTTCAAGAAAATGAGTGTATCTAGCAAGTTGGTAGTTTTGCAACCATTGTAAATGTTTACTACGGATACAAACCTATTCTTAAACTAGCTTCGATTCCACATCAACATCTTGTGAGATGCCTTCTGTGTCTGGTTAACTTTAGAGTATATTATGGACATTACGATGATTTAAGAACAAATCCATTTAGGTAAATATACTTCGGAACTACAATTAACTTTTTTTTAACATGGGTTCATAGTAAATACCTTGGAATTGTAAAAAAACCCATAAAATATTTGAATTTCCGCGACCGGTAAGAATCCAATTTAAATAAGAATCTTGTTCTTGTCTATGAAAGGCAAGTACAAATATCAATAAACTGGAGTTTTTTGAGTAAGCTGTCTTAAACAAAAATAATCATATTTGGACTTGTCCATGTTGTTAAAAATACAAAAAAAAATATAAATAAATGATTTGAAATTGTAAATTATCTAACGCTACATGCATTTGAATCTGTTTTAATTTTAACATTTTATAGGTAGAATCCACAGATTTTAGACTAAAACCGTTTTTAATTCAATATTAAAAATGGTGTTTAATTAAGTATTTAAAGTATTTAATTAAGTAATTTTTTGTTAAATAAGTTTTTCAAACCATTTAAAAAAAACAACCTACCTATTGAGATTACATATTTGTAATTGTAAAATGAAACTTTAATCTAAAACGATCATCATTTTGAGAGTTTTATACATACAGTACATAAATATTGACCGCACTCATGGTGGCTTCTATTTTAAATCTATTAAAAACCTTATAATTCTAACAAAATTACTCTTTCAGACATCATCAAAATACTCGTCTTTCGTGGCAGTTTTTCGACCCAACGACATAACTTAAAATAATTACTTAAACAGACACAAACTAGTTGCACCACCTTTTGCTTTATAAGCTAATTTTATAAAAGTTTGTAACTTTCTACCGTATACTGTAAATTGATTTGTTCCGTTCGCTTCACTTGTTCGTCAAATTACAAAAGAATCTGTTTCTGCCCCATGTACAAAATATTTCTGTTTTTGCCCCACATTACAAAAAGGTTCAAAAGGAAAAAGTACAGTTGACTTATGTATAATATACTTTACGGTCTAAGGTTTTGCTGGAAGAATGTACATAATATCTCTTTAAATAAGTTCATACTATGTATTATTTGTGTACAATAAAGAATAACAGAATTACCTACGTATGTCGTTGAGTTTTTTAGACTAGCTTATCCTTAGTTTAACTAAACTTTACAAAACTAAAACCAAATTTTAGTGGAAATCGTACTGCCCTTGTCCAAAGTACACATAATCTGAGCACCATTTCCTGGCACTGAGATCGGTGGAACAGCATGCAGGGTAGGCGAGACGAGACTTGGTCAGCTTGGCGCAGCGCTGGCACAGATCTAACAGCTCATCCTGAAATAAGGAAAGTTTTGTATGATGAATAATGAAGACACATTAATAAATACTATAGTTAGTCAATAATCAAGGGAAATTACTTCTGAAGCTAATGATTATCCTAAATTTTCCTGTAAAGAAGTTTACGGTAGAGTCGTTAAAACATGATTTTCATCATCATCAACAACCCATATTAGTCCACTGCTGGACATAGGCCTCCCCTAATGAGAGCCATAGCGCCCTGTCTTCAGCTTGACGCATCCAGCTTCTGCCTGCGGTCTTTCGCAGATCGTCATCCCACCTGGCCGGAGGGTGTTCTACGCTACGTTTGCCGTTTAGCCCAGCGGATTTCGGTTCTTTGCGAGATATGGCCGGCCCACTCCACTTCAGCTTGATAATCCTTTGAGCTATGTCTATAGCTATGAGAGACTCCAAGCCTCTTTCCATAGCTCGCTGAGCGACTTTGAACTGGTGGACCAGCCCTATCGTCTCAGCTCCGTAGGTCATGACATCTACATCAATTCCTCATTGAAGTTTTTCTTATTTATTTAGGAGACTTTGAGATATTGGCGATCGGTTGGTCCCGAATTTTAGGTGCTATGCGGTAGGTATTGGATTAATGAACGCAGAACATAAGGTTGCCCCCGGAGGTAACCTATCTATGAACGTGACGCTACTGTACACACCCCCTTTCGAGGGTCTATAATAATAAAATAATAAAAAAATAAAGGGCGCACACATTTGTGCACTATTATTACCTATATCCAGCTCATTTGGCTAGTCTCCAATGAAACTGGCCGCAGCCGCCACAAACCATAGTAAAATTATCTCACATGAACTGCTCTCAAAAATTACGTTTTTGACCCAAAGCATCTGATGAAACAATTAAATTCTTACAATTTTAATATGAACCGGTGCAGATAAAAATTAAACTTTGGATAGTCATAAAATTAGCGTTTATTAACTCTACGATAAACTTTATCTATATCACGCGCGACTGAAGCCTTGACTCTATGGGTCCCACGTGACATTTAGAAACTAGCGAGTCAACTAATATGACGTATAAAAAACCGAACAAGTACGTGTTAGACTCGAACACAGATAGTTCCGTACTAAGTACAATATTCAACACAAAAATAGGCGGGTACTACTTTAGTTTTTACCTTGGTTTACACTACTTATACCATTGATTTATTAAAAAGGGAAGATAGGTTACGTTCTCCCAGCGCTTACTCAAAAATTGGCATGTGTTGCAACTACACGCAAACACATACGCTCACAGTTATATTTCCAGTCCTGTGCAATACAAAGAAGAACAAAGACGGAAAGACGTATCTAAGACCGAAGTGAGACCGAGACAACAATATTTCAGGCGAATCACGACCGCCCGTGCCGCCGGTCAGACGGTGACTGAGGTGGGAGCACACAATTTTATACAATTTGAGGTTGCCACTTTCGAGAAACCAGTACCTCATCTTCCCTTTTTAATAAATCAATGACTTATACAAATGTTTTTTGACGTGATAACGTCTATTAAATCGATGTACATGGGTAGCATGTTCAAAAAAAGTGTCACGTTGTTGATGATGTTGTCATGACGACTGAAGTACTGAAGATTAGTATTCTAATTTCGTCTAATAGTTAGCGTTGATAGCTAGCTAACACCAGAATGGCAAAAACGGTATATAAAGTACGAGGAAAGATTTTCAATAGATCACGTAAATGTCGTTATCACGTAAAATTATCGCTTCTAAACTGACTCTAGAGACAACCATTTTTTTTTGAGAACTAACTATGGCTTTGTGGTTCAATTGAGAGGCCTGGTACCGCAAAAGTTATAAAACAAAAGTTTAAGTACTCTGAGCTATTTATAAATAACCTTTTTTTATTGTTATTATTTTGTTGTAGTAGATAGTAGTTGCACTGATATACACTCAGTAAACATTCCAAGTATCTATCCATTACGATATAAAAGAAACAGAAGGCTTTTTTAATTGTGCGACACGAAATTTTTTCGTTCTTCGTCAATAAGCCAAAATGAGCGAATTTGTACTCTAATTCCATAAATAAAGTACCATTCGCAGAAAAAAACGTAACGAAACAAACAAATGCGTTTCTAGAGAATGAAAGTAGGTTATTACATTGGTAGGTTTTTTATTTCGATCTGAGACAGACTCACATCAGAGCCTTTTTTTTTGCTTTTTGTGGATTTTGTGTCGCTACGGATATTAAAGGCCTATTATGATCGCCACACGTCTTGATAATCGTGTGCCGTGGGAGTTAAGGAACCCTAAAAATATCAAATATTAGGTATTCTCAGATAAGGTGGTTTGCCTCAATTTGCTAGATAATGTCGAGAGCAAAATTCGAAGAAGTTACATCCGTGTTTATATTTACGTTCTGATAATTGGGAGACGAGGCAACCGAGATGGGAGGAAACGGTTGACTGAGAACCAAAAAGATAAAGACTTCAGATATCGATATGGAGCACGAAGCCAAAAAACCCGGATCTATATGCAAAAAATAGGGTAAGTACATTGATTTAAAAAGGGAAGATAGGTTACGTTCTCCCAGCACTTACTCAAAAATTGGCATGTGTTACAACTACACGCACACACATACGCTCACTGTTATATTTCCAGTCCTGTGCAATACAAAGAAGAACAAAGACGGAAAGACGTATCTAGGACCGAAGTAAGACTGAGACAACAATATTTCACGCGAATACGACCGCCCGTGCCGCCGGTCAGACGGTGACTGATGTGGGAGAACACAATTTTACACAATTTGAGGTTGCCACTTTCGAGCAACCAGTGCCTCATCTTCGTTTTTAATAAATCAATGGGTAAGTACAAAGAATAATACTCGTAATGCAAAAAACAAAAGATAAAAAATATAAACCAATCCAATTGGGTAACAATAAGTAGATACCTAATCAAAAACTCTCAGTTCACACAGTAGGTATATAAAGGTAGGTAGGTACTTTATGTAAGCTTGTTTGAAAAAAGTTTAATTATTTAGAGTGACGCGGACATGGGATGCCCTCCGGCCAGGTGGGATGACGATCTGCGAAACTGCAGGCAGATGCTGGATGCGTCAAGCTGAAGACAGGGCGCTATGGCGCTCATTAGGGGAGGCATATGTCTAGCAGTGGACGACGAATGAAAATACAAAATAATTTATTTAGAATAAGGTACCTACATAATATAAATAAGTTACTGCACGATGAGACAGCAAAAGTTTAAAACTGTGAAGCTGCCGCATCATTTTTTTTATAGGAGTAGGTTTTTTTATACATATTTAGGTAAGTATTATAAGGTTAACATAATAAAATGAATAGTATGTAAGCAGTTACATAGATATGTTAGAGTCTGTTCTAAAAGAGAAGCATCGTGGGAATTGAGGACGCTCGTGTGCCAATTGACAACTTTTGTTGCGTTGACAATATACTGCTCTGTCATTGCAGTACGACTAAAAGTGTTAGTTCACCGTAACGCCACGACTCTTCTCTTTTTGAACAGACTTTACATAATAATTATTAATATAGGCTGATAATAATGAATCGGGGGCGAGCAGCAGCGCCTCCTGCAGAACAATTCTACCACCGAACTGCGATCACCAACCCGCATGCCCAGCGTGGGGATTATGGGCATCACCCTCCATGATAAATGCCAATAAGGCGCTCATCGTGGGAGGCCTGCGTCCAGTAGACCAATACAGGCTGTTGAGGTTGAGGATAATGATGAAAATCTATTTATGATGGTACTTACATCTGTATGGCATTCGGCGGACTCTGTGAAGACCCTGGACTCGGAGGCCAGCCAGGGAGGCCTGGCCTCCGACTGTCTGATGAGGATTGCGAGGCAGATGAGGAGGAGCCATGTTATGCTGGTCTTCTGTGGGAGGGAATGGTGGTGTAAGTTTTTGAAGGTTTTCTTTAAAGATACGAATATTTTGGAACAAGTATGTTTATATTTTAATGCAAGTTTAGCAAGTTTATTCTTGACGCTTCTCGCTTTTATACTCCGGCGGCATCGCCCGCGTCTAAATTACGTTTACTTTCTTTATTTTTTCTTTCATAAGAACCTTTTTAGAGGAGGCCTATGTCCAGCAGTGGACTAACATAGGCTGATGATGATGATGATGATGAAGAACCTTTTGTGACCATAACAAACACAACAAACAAAGAATTAGAGAAAAAAACAATCGTTCACGCGTGATGCCGTGACCTAGAGAAATGGGGATTAACTTTTATATATTATAATTATATTATAATATAGATTTAGCATAACAGTGACTATTATTCTTGTATTTTCAATTTAAATATTAAGTATTTTTATTCTTGTACTTAATTTTAAAGTTTTAATGCTTGCTTTCATAATATATTCTAAAGTTTATTTCTTACTGAGGGCCTAGCCAACTGGCATTCGCTATGAAGCGAATCAAAACCAATTAAAAGATTCGTAGGAAAACATTGGAAACAGATCACGCGACATATCTAAGGCATTATGTCAAACCCATACACTTTTGGACTTTTCTACTGTCGCTTTCGACATCGATTGTTACATTGCTCTCTGCTCTTTAGTCAAGATCACGTCTCGTTACTATCGTCAAATAGTCTCGGCTTTTATTCCAAAAACGCGTTCGAAGTCACGGCCGGAAGGTAGTTACATAATAAACCGAATAACTAAACAAAAACAACATTTACTGTGCCACGCCCAGAAAAGTAGGTCACATCGATTGTGATCTAGAGACAACAAGAAATAGTAGTACAGTTGGAGTAAAGTAGTAACCTTACTCTCAATTCGTGAATTGCCTACTGATCGAAAGACGAGAGATCTGACCGATTTTAAATACATTAGAGATAATTCTCTAGTATTGTATGGAGAATGATTCCGTGGTGGTCGATAAATTTTATTAATAAAAACAGTATGAACAAGTAAATTATAAAGAAATTCGTAGTCAGTAAGATACTTTAAAATATGTTATTAGCAATTCCTACCTAATTTAAATGCCTTCATTTTTTTTATCGCGCGAGTCTTTTTTATTTTGTCTATATTGTGCATTTGCTAGGATATATTGCACAACCTTCCCCAAATCCTTAACCTAAAAGCATAATAATTAGACGTTTACATTTGACTATTCTTTCTGCATCCAATGAAAGTCAACATAACTATGTGCCAAACCCACGCCGACCCCTAGCGTGAGATGAAGGCAGAGGAAATAATTAGACAATAAGATATCCATAGGCTTGAAAACTAGATCCCAGTTCCCGTATCAAACAATCTATACATTGAACTATTTGGACTCCTAATCTATATTTTACTACCAGTACGTCCATTCACAAAATGGCATTGATAATTGTTATTAATCACACGATCCCTTCAGTTGTAAACAATTATTTAGGGCATTGTTGTATTTGACGTCAATTATATTGTTGTGAACAACATTTGTGCCCTAATTTCATTGTTATCAATCGTTATCTTTACTATTAGTGCATAAATCTTTGGCATCTACTCCTCAAACCGATTGCGATATCTTTATTCGTAACAAACCGAAGTTCTTTAATTTAAAAAATAAAATTGATATAAAAAAATCTTTTTCATTAGTATTTCATTTTTTGCATTCATCATATTTATAGGTAGGTACTTGAATATTTAACTTCTAACACTCTTAGTTGGTAGATCTTTATAATTATGTACCCGGTCAGGGTTGTAGCAACTTGAAGATGGCTACTAAAGTTAATTTTAAATTATTTAGGTAGCTACTGTCACCACAGACCTAGACACATTTTTATGACTGTCTCGTTACAAAGTCGTCATGAATCATCAAAAAATTCAACTTCATCATCATCACAATGTTACTGCTGAACGTCTACAGCTCCAGGGTTATACAGACTCTACGTTACCAGGTCAACGTCAAGGAATCTGACAGAGGTTCGCGAGAAACTCAAACATTTTAGCAGATATTTTTTTATATTGTTTAAGTTCTGCACGGAACAAAACTACCAAAAAGTAGTTTTCCACAAACCTTAAGCCATTTTCCATGAATCTATGTCACAAATAAAATATTATTTTGTAGCTTTTGGTAATATACTTATCGATTTTTTTTTACTTATTCATTTTCTTCAAAAATGAATTTCTGTAAAACATGGGCTTCGAGAAAATGTTTCATTATTTATGGAATATTTCCGGAAAATTTTGTCCGCGCAGAACGCGAAATTATAAAAAAAACACTGAAATGTTTGAATTCCGTGCGAATCCGTTTTAGAGTTCGAGTCGATGACTCCATAGCGGAGAGTCTGGATAGCCCCGGAGTTTTGTAAAGTTAAATTTTCTCTGCCAATGGTGTCTATTCGGTTGTTGCCAAAACTAGACTAAACTAATCTGACAGGTGTTCATAGATTACTTCGATAACTACTTAGACATTGGACGCGGATGTATTCTTGCACTTAGACTTAAGCTTCTAGTTCGAACTAGCATGTTAGTAGAGTTCGTTTCTTCTAAAGAACTCAAGCAAGATAAGAGTAGATTTTGTTCAATCAAATGCATTATATTTTGCGCACGGCATCAAAGAAGATATATCTATATCAGTTAGAATCCTACTAAATCGATGCGTGTACTACGCATCGAGTAAGTAGGATTCTAACTCAATGAGTAGGAGGTACACGGCATAGAACCGCATGTAAGGCTGGCCTCGGCCATCCTGAATGTCTTTATGAATCGAGAAACGGAATTCAGAATCGGAATTCCGGCACTTTGCCTCACACATATCTAAATAATTAATTTTATTTTAAAAAACTATAATCCGACTTCAATTTTTATAGTTTTTTCATGAATTTTCATTTTAAAATGGGACCACTCGGGAAGCACCATCTTCCATATAAAAAATAATCATGAAGATCGAACTACCCAGCCAAAAGTTCTGAGGTAACAAACATAAAAAGAAAAAAATACAGTCGAATTCAAAACCTCCTCCTTTTTTGAAGTCGGTTAAAAATTTAGATTGATCAGTAGTCTCGCGGAAGAGTAATTACCTATTGCTAATCGCACTACTTTTAGAATGTGATGTCAGTATGTGTGTGTCACTCTATTCAAATGTATGGAAAAACGTGAGTTCTATTCCGATCAGGAGTATAATGCAGGTGGTTGCGATCTGCAACACAGTATTTTCTTCTGCCTTTTTTTGTGAAAAATAACAAAAAAAGGCAAAAAGGCCTCGTTATGTTCCGGTTAAGTTTTAACCTTAAAATCAAGGCCAGTTCATAAAGTTTTAGCTCTAACTTCGGTACCTTTGTTGCGTAGGTATCAGCTAGTCACTCTTACAATATTAGGGGAGGACACGGGTTCGAATCTCGGCAAAGTCGAAATTTTTTGGGATCTTATTGAATTTTTTAGAAATTACTTAGAGTGTGAGGGCTTACGCACTATAATAACAAAAATCTTACAATATTGTCTACGGAAAAAACACCACGGTGTTTCTGCCGCGTGGTGGGCACTGACAGTATTAACATAGGCATATAAAGACAATTTTCAAGGTTTAGCGTTGCGTTTGCAAGTAATCTAGGTAAGATTGGTTGGCATGTATATTTTTTAAGGATTTTTTGTCGCCGCATCTTTCGTCAATCGTATTTTTTTCATCAAGATTTAAAGTTTTTTTTGTCGTTAGACCTTTGTTTGATTACAATCTCACTTAATAAAAATTGACGGTCTAGAAGACAGGTGTTTTCTAGACCTTCGTGATACACCGGGTTAATCACTCTTCATGTCTTGTAGGTCTGGTATCTTCAGTTTGCCATTGGTGTTCAGAAAGTGTTCTCATTTTGCGTTTTTAATGTTTTATTTGGCACTCAACTTACGTATATAAATGTTTTATAAATTCAGCATCAGATTGTCAACCATGCTTTACCTACCACACGTTTAAAGTTATTTAATATAAAACTCTTAAAATCACATCATACTTAGAATAAATAATTTGATTGTCTTACAACAGAGAGAGATTTCGAATCCATTAGTTTTCATTTGTTGTTATACTGCTTTTTTTAGTTTTGCGGAATAAATACTAAATAATCCCTCGGGACAATCACCAAAAGTCAGATTCTTTAAAGAACTATATATCAGGTCAGATTCTTCAAAGAGCTAAATATATACCTATTTTGAGTTTTTATTTTGTGTTTTAATGTGTTTCTATTAGACTTGACTAAGTGTTCCCTGTGAATCTATGGTATGAATAATTGAATTGAATTGAATTGAATTGAGCTGGGCTGGTTAGGGCCTGCTTAGACAGGGGGATACTGCACTTTTTTATGTTTGTTACCCCAGAACTTTTCACTGGGTGGTCCGATTTTCATGATTCTTTTTATTAAGCTGGTGCTTCTTATTTTAATTTGGTTCAGTTCTGACAATGGAATCCATGATAATTTATAAAAAACGTTATAATTGAAGTCGGATTATAGTTTTTAAAACAAAATCAATTATTTCAAAGAAGCTTTAAAAGGATTAGACCATGAAAAAAAATTACTTACCCAAAATAAACAAACATTGAACGTCATCTTCAGTATTGAAGTAAACACAAACACTTCGTAAACACAAAATAACTATAAAATAGATTTATAATTATTTATAAAAATAACTGCACTCTATTGCGTCTGCAACACGACGATTGTTATGACTACCGTCAATTTTAATAAAGATTATTAAAAAATATTTCAATAAGTGGATTTTATAAGTTATGAGCTCACTGTCATGTGTCTAGGATACGACTGTAAGCGTGTCTGCCGTGAGCCAATTTATAATAATTAATAAAAGTTATAATTATAGTTATCTCTGCAGTGGAGACACCGCCTTGCTCGTGGCAGACGAGTGATAGATAGCGGCTAATTAGGGAAAAAATTCTAAAATTCTGACTAAACTTTTCACGTGGGCAAATGGTGGAGTTAGGCTCGGTATATTTTTTTATTTCCTTTGTAGTTTTGAATAGAGATTTGGGAAAAACAACAGCACCGAGCTGCCGATTTTGATTTAGAACTGACTTCAAAATCGGAGGAGGTTCTCAATTCAAACGTTTTTTATATGTTACCTTAGAACTTTTGGGCTGTACGATTTTCATGGTTGTTTTTTATATGAATGCTGGTGCTTCACGTGTGGTCCCAATTTGGTCCATTTCTGACAATGGGATATAATTGAAGTCGGTTTATAGTTTTTTTGCGGTAGGTATGAATATCTACAGTTGGTACTTATGGTACACAGATCTAATAGGGCTTTAGGGTATTATATACAACCATACTAACTCTGTGCTAAAGATATGTGAAAGTATTTAAATGGTTTAAGATATTGGGGAGAAACAAACTATCTCCAAAACATCGCAAAAAAGCCATAGAACGGAATATACAAGATCTATAGAGTTGTTTATTGTAGTAAAGAATTTAAGTTTTTTATTACTTTCCCTCTTGACAAAATGTTATGATGTTATATTGTCTAAATAAATAAATAAATAAAAATCCAGATGGAAGTGCGTAGGTACGCATATTAAATTGGCCTTTGACATTCTAATCTTACAGGTACAACATATATAACAAAGTAAACTCTAATGTTGAAAAGAAATATTATGACTATTATTATTATTATTATTATTATTATTATGACTATTAGACAACGATTTAAATCGTTAGATACGCCCTTATACACCCAAAATCTGTGGCATTTTCTTTGAATACGTGCAACAAAAAGCGTCGGCTTTTTGTTAATGCACGCACCCACACTATGAGTAGATACAATTTGTGTTTTTGTCAATAAACTTAACTGTTATTATTGATTTTTATTTTGCAATCACATTGTGCTATCACACCATTGATTTATTAAAAAGGAAGATAGGTTACGTTCTGCCAGCGCTTACTCAAAAATTGGCATGTGTTACAACTACACGCACACACATACGCTCACAGTTATATTTCCAGTCATGTGCAATACAAAGAAGAACAAAGACGGAAAGACGTATCTAAGTCCGAAGTAAGACCGAGATAACAATATTTCACGCGAATCACGACCGCCCGTGCCGCCGGCCGGTCCGACGGTGACTGAGGTGGGAGCACACAATTTCACACAATATGAGGTTGCCATTTTCGAGAAACTAGTACCTACCTCATCTTTCCTTTTTAATTAATCAATGTTTCACACACACGAACTTTTGTAAATTCACCACAAAAACACACAATTCACTGATTCCAAATGACACCGACAAGTTTGTGAGCTCTCAAACTTCTTTTGGCAACAAATACGGCACGGTCTCACTACGGAATCGGCCTATCTATATACCCGTAGGACCAGATAAACAAGCATACATTTATTCGCATAAACCTGGAAATTGATATTTTAAACTATTTTTGCCCATGTGGCAATGATGTAGACTTTTCACTTACTTACTCCTATGGCTCGCGACCCGAAGTGTGTCTTGGCCTCCGATAAGATAAGTCGCCATTTTTCTCTGTCCTGCGCAGTTTCCCGCCAGTTCTCCGCCTGTAACTCACGCAGGTCCGCTTCCGTGGTGGAAGCGGACTCTTTCCAGCGGTACCGTGGGCGTCCCACGGGTCTTCGACCGACGGGGCATCCGAGATAAGCGTTGCAGACGTTCCGATCCTCTCCCATCCTCTCTAAGTGTCCGAGCCAGCGGAGTCGACCTGCCGTCGTTTCGACGATGATGTTAGTTCACGAGCTCTTCGATCTCCATGTTTTTTACTCTGCAGCTTCCGTCCTCTCTGAATGTAGGCCCCAGGATCTGGCGCAGGATTTTCGCTCTGCCACTAGTAGCTTATTTTCCACCTTCAATGTCAGTGTCCAAGTTTTACAGCCGTACATCAATATGGGTTTAGTGACGGTTTTGTAGATCCAGTTCTTGATCTTTCTGTTTAGAGTCTTGGACATCAACATTTAGTGATAATAATAATATAACTAATTCTTTACTTAATCTACTATTCCTTGTTATTTTTCTCGGAAGACAGGGATTTACTTACGCAGGTATACTTCTATATAAAAGGGAATCTCAAACACTGATAGAGCATTAATGTACATTAAAATATAAGAATGAAAAATATTTAGTAACAATTCCGCGAAAAAAACCTACTGCGATATAATCTAACAAATTATACAAAATTACACATTTATACAAAATGAAAGAACATTTATCAAAGTAAGTCGTCAACTAGTTTCGTCTCTCCACGAGACATCATCAGGACACCACACCACTCGATCTTGGCACTGAGAGCGGCAAGCAACAACGGCAGAGTCCCACCAGAGATGTTGCTACTGAGACTTGGCGTGCGGAGCTCGGAGTGGCACGCCCCACGCTGGGCATGCGGATAATGGGTATTACGGGTATGAGGCCCCCATGAAATAAAAGACAATAAGGCGCTTATCAGGGGGAGGCCTGCGTCCAGCAGTTGACTGGGCAATATTAGAAGGATAGGATAATGTGTACCTATAATCACTCACACTCATTAATTAATATCCGAAAAAACTACTTCCACGACATGTATACATTGTAATGATGATGCAATAAGGTTTCTACTGTTATCACACTAATATAATAAATGCGAAAGTTTAAATATTTAGATGTATAAATGTATTGATAGCTATTTGTTCCCTCTTCACGCCAAAACTACTCAACGGATCGGACTAAAACAGGTTGTTCTAGGCCTCGAATAAAACTTATGCTACTTTTATGCTATAAATCAGTTCTCATATGATAAAAATAACCTTACATTTCATCGTTTCCATAGAAACAACGCGTGCTACACCGCGGGCCTAAATTAGTCTCCAAATGTATGATTGATAAGTTCCTTATCCGATAGGAATTCGTTTTAATTAATTCATTACAATTCGCAGCGCAATTTACCAATTTATACGGCGTCTAAGTTAATTAATCTGTAATTATTTGAGTTCAAAGTAATAATAACTCTCACGTGCGTGAGTGAGAAGTTAGTAGATACATACGTGCAATCAGCTATCAGTGCCTACTTGGAACACGCCTCTTATGAGGAGAATTTGCGTTTTTGGTTGTTAAACTAGGCCTGTATATCTCCATACAACAAGAATTACCAATAGGTACATAAAATAAAATGAAATCTTCGTTTCCTTAGGTAGTTGTAAAAACACGGTTGAGTAAAAAAATACGATAAACAAATCATGAAAGTGCACTGTTTTGCAATTTGGTCTCATCATCAGCCTATACTAGTCCACTGCTGGACATAGGCCTCCCCTAATGAGCGCCATCCGCTTGACGCATCCAGCATCTGCCTGCAGTATTTCGCAGATCGTCATCCCATCTGGAGGGCGTCCTACACTACGTTTGCCGAGTCGCGGTCTCCACTCAAGAACTCGTTTACCCCAGCGGTTATCGGTTCTTCGCGAGATATGGTCTATGGTCTTCAGTTTGCTAATTCTTTGAGCTATATCGATAACTTTGGTTCTCTGTCGGATGTATTCGCTACGAATCCTATCCTTCAGAGAGACTCCGAGCATAGCTCTTTCCATAGCTCGCTGAGCGACTTTAAACTGGTGGACCAGCCCTATCGTGAGTGTCCACGTCTCAGCTCCGTAGGTCGTGACGGGTAGGACGCACTAATTGAAAACTTTAGTTTTCCTATAAATCAGTTCCCGTGGGAAGAAAAACACCTTTTAACGTTTCCATAGGAACAACGCGGGCGAAGCCGCGGGGCGCATCTTAAATAAGTTTCATTATCAGAAGATATAGAGGACACGTATTTTTTCTTTTGTCGATTAAAAAAAAAAATGAAGATGTAGCCAGTTAGAGTACCGCGTAACGTCACTAGCCCCGACTTGCAAGTTTGACGCTCTTTATTTTTGTAATTTTTTGTTTTATTGATAAAAAGAAAAAAATATGAGTCCAATATCTGCTGAGTGGGGCTAATGCCTTTAATTCCCACGCTGGCATGCGGGTTGGCGATCGCAGTCGGTTGTAGAATTGTTCTGCAGGGGCGCTGCTGCCCGTCCCCTGTAGATATTCGTTAGTCGCCTCTTACAACACCCACGGAAAGAGATGGGGCGGTGAAAATTTTAAGCCAGCACCACAAAGCTACAGACGACAACAGTCAAAGTGTACGACAACAGTCTTCAGTTAGTTAAATTACCTATTAATTAACATAGTTCTAATTTGTTTCTATTATTCGACTGTGCGAGATAATCCTTATACCTATGGTTTATCCATTTTCAATGAAGCACGTTAGTAAACAAAATACGACACAAATAACAAAATCTCACTTGCTTGGCGTCGAGTTTCAGATATTATAAGCAATTTTTATTGAATATGATCTAAAATCGGCAAGTAATGTAAATTACGTATAAAAGGACGCGCCAACAAAGTGAATTTTAGGTTAAGTATGGGCGGTTTGTTTACGTTTATGCCTTATTCGTTTATGTCTTATCCGTGTCAATGGACACGGTAAAGTCATTCAAATTCAGAAACCTCAACTTGAACCTCAACACCCTGGATTGGATTAACCCTCACTGATTAAACTGACGGATTAATTAGAATTTATTAGTCGTCTAGCCTCCAATAAGGTACCTACTTATCAGGGGGAGGTCTGCGTCTAGCAGAACCACTAGAACCTTTTATTTATTTATTTATAAAAATGTAAATCTATCCTTACGCACACCCAATGCAATAGAGTACCGTTTTAATCTATTCTTGTCTTTATATTCAAATTATATAATAATTAAAATAATCCTAAATACTTATGTCAAAATTAATATTTATTGCAGAATAAAAAATCCTTTAAGGGTCTCAATGTCAATAACTAATCCTAATGATACTTAAATCTATATTAATTACACAGTAAAATCCCAATAAAAAGTCACAATGTCAATAATTAATTCTAAAGAAATCAAAAAACTACATTAAATACACAATAAAATACAATTTAAATGTCCCAATATCAATAATTAATGGTAAACAATTCTAATTTTTGAGAAGTACTTAGGCAAAGGTGCCATCTCATTTAAGTCCCAGAATACAAAACGAAATAATATGCGCTGTTACGAAATTTATCTTAACGTTATTCGTTATTGAGTCACTTAAATAAATATAAATAAATATAAATAATACTGGACAATTCACACAACATTATCCAGCCCCAAGCTAAGCAGAGCTTGTGTTATGGGTACTAGATAACTGATATACATAATACAATACACTACATAGATAGATATTTTTTATTATACATAGAAAACATCCAGAACGCCCTGAACAAATATCTGCAGATAGTACACACATTTGTCCCGAGGCGGGAATCGAACCCGCAACCTCCTGCGTCGCAGGCGGACCTTCGCCCACCGCGCCACAGAGGTCGTCTACTACGTCGACCTAATCCAAAAACGGTTTTTGCCACCCTATTAAGTATTTATGATATCTTATACCCATAAATGAGCAATTCTTGTATATTATTTCTGAATCTCGGAAACGGCTCCAACGTTTTTCATGAAATTTAGTATACAGGGGCTTTCGGGGGCGAGAAATCGATCCAGTTAGGATTCATTTTATGAAAATGTCGTTTTATTCGTGTTTTCAATAAACTTTCATCAACTTTATCGTGATCAATAGACTCTTCCTGACCTCTATTGCTGTACTAAGCGCCTTATTAGCGTCCATCTCATGGAGGGTAATGTCCATAATCCCCACGCTGGGCATGCGGGTTTGGGTTCGCAGTTCGGTGGCAGAATCGTTCTGCAAGGGGCGCCGCTGCCCGCTCCCGGCGGATATCCCTCAGTCGCCTCTTACGACACCCACGGGAAGAGATGGGTGGTGCAAATTCTAAGCCAGCACCACACTCGTCTGTCTTGAAGCCAAAATATCCTTCGCGCCTCGGTGTCTCAGCTATTCGTACACTATCTAATACCAAAAATCCTTACCAACTCCACAATCTCAGGTGTACCTATGATAGCATGCTTTTAGTAAGTGGCATTGGCCACGTGGTTAGATAAGGAACGTGGCCGAAACGTCGTAGGTGGAGTAATTATCCGTAAAATCCGAGTAGGTAAAAGATTAGTAATTATCCGTAAAATCCGGGTATTAACGTAGTGGAGGTAATAAAGATGGCAATTTGAAGCATGGATACAAGCACAAGAGAAACCTTAAAAATTATTATTAAAAGTTTGATTTTAAAAACGTTCGTTTTTGACGAATTTATTTATTTATTTAGGCAAATCAACTAGATGTTCAAGAAATACAAGGAATACAAATTAAAAACAAAGACTTCAAACTAGTGCTCTCTAAATTACAGTTCATTACGGATGTTAACGATGGTGTTCTTCCAACACAAATAATTAGTTCAAATTTTAAAGTATTAATGAATTTTTTGAATATAAACTGTAATATTATTTATGAATTGGTATTATATTGACTGTAGCTATTATTATTGTAAATTAAACATGTCAAAATACAATTTAAAAAATCTATAATAATTTAAAATCATATATATAATATAATATTCATACGCCTTTACAGGCAGGTTTTAGTAGTAGTTACTTTTTAAGATCTATGCATAAACCTGAAACTTTATGAATAAATAAGGTTCGTAGTAAACCCGCTTACATCCGTAATGAATAATTTAATTATTTGAAAAAACTAAAATCCTACTTCGAACCCTTCATTTTACACTGTTAGAAGTTTTCGGGATAAATACTGATCTCAAAAAGACAAGATTTTATGGGACCACCTCATTTTCTATACAAAGTTTTCATTTTACAAGACAAAAGCAAAAAAATCATCGAAATCACCTAACGATTGTCGGAATGCATTCCTATGGAATGCATTTTGGAAATCAGTTTAAAAGAGAACTGCAAAGATTGTTTTGAAAAAACTAAAAACCGACTTCGAATCAGTTTAAATCCCTCGGGTATAGTTTTATGGAATAACCTCGGCATTATTCTCTTTTCAACAGCATTGATTAATTAAAAAGGGAAGATAGGTTACGTTCTCCCAGCGCTTACCTACTCAAAAATGGGCATGTGTTACAACTACACGAAACACATACGCTCACAGTTATATTTCCAGTCCTGTGCAATACAAAGAAGAACAAAGACGGAAATACGTACCTAAGACCGAAGTGAGACCGAGACAACAGATATTTCTCGCTAGTACGACCGCCCATGCCGCCGGTCAGACGGTGACTGAGGTGGGAGCACACAATTTTACACAATTTGAGGTTCCCACTTTCGAGAAATCAGTACCTCATCTTCCTTTTTTTAAAAATCAATGTTCAACAGCAAGAATATCTACAAACATATCCACATTCATCGAAATTCTTTATTTCCATAACAATAATGAACACTTTAGAAACAGTCAAATTATAAAATTAAACACTAACACGGATACCTATAAAGTGTTTTTTTTTTCTGTCGGTACATACGGTCTTTAGTCAACATAGACTAAAGTAAAGACTAAAGAAACGGCGAAGGAACCTATATCCTGTTATTAGTGATTTTTCGAGTTGGAGCAAAATCAGTCCCTAGACAGTTTGTTTGAATTTATTTATTGATAAGGAATTGCAGTTTTTGATCCCATTGATAAACAAAATATAATTGGTCATTGGGCACCGAAGTATGGAAACTATACCCACGGCGGACACAAACGCCATCTATTGTATGGATTACTATACGTTTATACTTTTCCAGTGACATGGTCTCATCACTGTGGGGTATGGGAATCTCTCAAAAACTATTATATTAAAAAAACGCTCAAAAGTTAAGGAAATCTTTAAGGAATTATTATTTTATCTTATTTGAAAGCTCTGTGGTTCTAATCTAATATACGATATACTGTAGATATTGCAAGGGAAGTGTGGTAAGTAAAAAAAACCAGTTCCATTACTCTTAAAGCTCTTTATTCAGCTTCATCAAAATCAACAACTACATCATATAATGAGGCAGCGGGTGTGTCTATGGTTTCTTGATGCCTGGCCCAAGATAAAAAATAAACATAATGCAAAATGCATACTTAACACAAGGTTTTTACTGCTTTTTTTTAAATACACTGATTTGATAAACAGCGGTACATTTTTTTAACCGTGGTTTTTAATAAATTAACTGTGTATGAGGATAAGTCAGTGTAATCTCAATATTTTAAAACTATTTTGGTTGTTGTCCGCCACTTTTTGCAAAGCGGGTCAGATTACGCCCAATGTTTGTTTATTTTACCCAATACAATAGGAGTGGTACATAAATTAACTAACAAGATAAATATAACTAATCAGAAGGTACTTAAATCTAACAATATATTGGGTAAAAGGGGACCCTAGCTCAGCATTTTGCAGTATAAGGCAATTGCTCAATACTGCGCTGGTTTTCAGTTATTGCCAGCCATTGCATGAGGAACTGCAATTTTTCCGTCTATTGGGTAAATATGAGGTGAGACGACATAGGTTACGAATGTAACCCGGATCAACTTATCTACCACGCTCAATTAAAATAGTTTATGTTACCGAGGTACAAATATCAACAGATAACGGCCACAGAAAGAAAATAAGCGCTTTTTTAACTATCACCATTTATAACTTGAATATTATTTTAGGAAAAATCACAGGGGAAATTACAAGCCATGTTTTTTTGCGCTCTGCTACGCATAATATTTAAATCGTGTAACGTAAACTCTTAAAATAAAACAGCTGCTAAGTATATATATATATATATATACAGCTGTTGTATGAAACGTAGGTGTTCTTCCAACACAAACAAGGTACGTAGGTAACCCGCTTACATTCGTAATGAATTCGTCAAACTACGAAAGTTTCTATAGTAAAATAGCTGTTAAGTAGTGTTATTTTTCAGTCTGACTTATGTCAATAGAAGAAGACAGAGCGAGATTTTGCAGTGTGCTAAGTTGGCAGACTATTACGAATAGGGGGGTTATAGTTCTATTTATTTTGTAGTAGTTCGTAGGTTACATGTCATAATGACTAAACTAGATTCAACTATATTTGAAACTACAGCGGTCGATTCACCTACTGTTTAAAATACCTACAGATCGTTTCACAGAATTTAGTTTTAACTAATGATCGATCTAGGGGTTATTCATCTAAATAATGCACTTACAAAACCAAGTTTGGACGACTCAAACTGCACGACCTCAAGGTGTTCCTCAAGTTACCAAAAATATTAAAAGACATCCAATCCAATTCACAAATAAATTAAAACAATTTTTAATTGACAAATGCTTATAAGACGTAAATGAATTTTTAAATGACAAACTAGATAAACTGACATGATAAAAATGACTAAAATTTATTTGCGTAGGTACCTATTGACATTATTTAATTGTTTTATTTTGACTAAACTTGCGTACCTACATACCCATTCCTGACCATAATTCTTAATTATCCGTGTCGTCTTACTGTTATACTTACTAACATTAAAATTGTTTATTTTAGTAACTAGACAAGTAGTTACTGCTCACCTTAGTACCTACATAATATTTATTACCAAAAACAACCTCGGTCTGCCTTCCACTTGTTGATACAACAGGGTACATTGTGATACTCAGCTATATATAATAAGTACCAGCCTACCAATGTGATGACAACAATAAATATATTGAGTACCTATTGAGTATTGAGTAGCAGAGTCGTCTAATATGCGTCATGACATGAACTTAGGCGAATTGACCGTAGATGTTTGAAAAATAGTTGAATCAAGTTCAGTTTTTATGATACGTAACTAGTTCGTAAGGTAAAAAACTTACAATTCCTACATACCTACGTGATAAATACCCAATCACAGTAATATTATTATAAATACGATAGTTTGGATGGATATTTGTTACCTTTTCACGCCAAAACTACTAAACGGATCGGGCATACACATAATGTTATGTATATGCCCGATCCGTTTCATATATGTTTCAATGCATGAAATTATGCATACACATATTCTAATTTATATTTTCTATTTTCGTGTTTATGAATAACCATGTGCTTGACTAAAACAAAATATCCCTTAGTCACCACGCTGTTAGATGTTGCTGTGTGGTGCTGGCTTAGAATTCGCACCACCCCAACTCTTCCAGTGGGTATCGTAAGAGGCGACTAATTCCCCTAATCCCCAGCGGTTGTCGGTTCTTCGCGAGATATGGCCGGCCCACTGCCACTCAGCTTGCTAATTCTTTGAGCTATATCGATAACTTTAGTTCTCTGTCGGATGTATTCGTTACGAATCCTATCCTTCAGAGAGATCAGAGCATGGCTCTTTTCTTGATACCTAATGAGTTCATCATCATCATCAGCCCATTTAAGTCCACTGCTGGACTCCCCTAATAAGCTCTATAGTCTAGTCGCCTCGTCTTCAGCTTGACGCATCCAGCATCTGCCTGCAGTCTTTCGCAGATCGACGTCCCACCAGGCCGGACGGCGTCCTACACTACGTTTAACCTAATATGTTAGGTACTTAGGTATATTGTTTGTGCAGGACACTTCTCAAGGTGAGTGACCTACGAGGTTATGTACCTATAGCTGAACCCATTATCATGAAATTCCTAGACAGCAAAAGCGATAGACAGCAATGATTCACAGCATTCACCTTCTGTCTGGTTTTAATAACTTGGACTTTACATTATTTATAACAATAATCAATGTTATCAGTTAATAAATTACCGTGTTTACAAACTACCTGCGGAAAATAACCGACGCAAATATCCTACTAATATCATAAATGCAAAAGTTCGTGCAATTCTCGTTCGTAACAGTTACCAAACAACGCCAAAGATCAATTTTATTCTCAAAACGCGTGCAAAGCCGCGAGCAATAACGAACAGGTGTTTATTACAGATAATCATTAAAAATAACCAAGGTAGGTAATTACTTAAGTACGTGATATACCGCACATTTGTGAGTGATAGATATACCTACCTGTTCATGATTTACTTTATTAATTACATAAGTACAAGTCGTCGCGTTCCCGCTACGCTGTCTGCATTGCCCCGCTGTATGGCAATGCTGATGCGCTGCGCCAGATACTCACCAGAGGTCAAGCCAACCGGAATTCGCTATGAAGCGATTCAAAACGAATAGAAAGATTCGAAGAGAGATTCAAAACCGATCACGTGACTGCGGCATATTATGTAAAACCCATACCAAATGGCTCTGTCGGAAGACCAGCGTTGATTGTGACTTGTTTACAACCAGCTCATGCTGAGACAGAGACCGTTTTGTGACTCTAATCAACAGATGCTTTGTCTTTTATTTTAAGCCATATATGTTTTTTGTTGATTAAGTTACAAATAAAATAATATTCTATTCTATTCTATTCTATACACTTTTGACTTTTCTACTAACTCGATCAATACATTGTCTAGGCCTTCTGATCTCCTGTCTCGTCTCGGGTCGTTTCTACCAGATGCTGAGATTATTAAAAACCAAAATACTTAATCTACTTATGTTTACTTAATACTCTTAATTGATCTATGACGTGTGTCCCGTCATAGATCAATTAAGAGTGTGCAATAACGGCGCTACGAGATGGAGCGGGATGACAAGATATGGTTTTCTCGCGAGTGAGAAGTACAGGAATAAGAATTAGAATAAGAATAATTTATTCGCCAAAACATTAGTATTAACAAGATGTGAGCATGCAATTATGTTAAAATATAAATTAAAGACCTATGGTTTATCCATTTTGAATGAAGCATGTCAGTAAACAAAGTACGACACAAATAACAAAATCTCACTTGCTTGGCGTCGAGTTTCAGATATAACTCTAGGCAATTTTTATTGAAGGGAGGATCTAAAATCGACAAGTGATGTAAATTACGTATAAAAGGACGCGCCAACAAAGTGAATTCGGTTAAGTATGGGCGGTTTGTTTACGTTTATGCTCCATTTAAAATGGATACGATATAGGTACATGTTTTGCCATTACTGGCGTGCAAAATGACAGGACACTGCCGATTTGTCACTAATGTAATATGTCTTTTCTAAATGGTAGTACAACCATATTCAAAAATTATCAGAACAACTTAAAATTAATTGTATGACCTGTATTAATTACATAAACTAGTTTAGTTTTAGGTAACATTAGATATCATTTTAAAGTACGCACCATTTTACCTTATATAATTATTAAGTTCTATCTGATTATTTTATTTGTTTTAAGCACTCATTTTACCTGAAAAACTGGTTTTTACCTAGTTCAGGCACACGCAATATTTTATACGATTAGAATTTAAGATGGACCTCTTTGTTATCCTTCTAGCCCTAAGTTATTTTAAATAAATTATTATTATTAAATTAAATATATATATATATAAATACCAACTTGGGCACTAAGTTGATCCAGCCCATTTGTCGTGCATTCCTGACTCCACCTTTTCCCCCTTATAACTCGACTCCGGTTGCATAGATCTTGACCGGAGTGGCAACGGCGCAAATTTGAGGGCGACGTTGCCAAACGTATTCATCGAGAAAGTGATGTACTCGACATTTTTTTCGTAACGGTCTCGAACTTAATCGACTCCGTAACGGCCAAAATTCTGAAACGCTCTAACACTTGTTGGCTCCGTTTTATATACCAAATCCTAAATCGAATGTTGATCTGATCGATTTATATTATCAAAATTAGAGCTTTGTTTGATCCGATAAAACGAAACTGTATATTTAGTAACTTAGATATATTTTTCGTACAAACTTCAGTATTAGTTGGCTCCATATTTAACGACGCTTAAAAGGCTCAGTATTTGTTGGCTCCATATATATCGACGCTTAAAAGGCTCAGTATTTGTTGGCTCCATATATATCGATGCTTAAAAGGTTCAGTATTTGTTGGCTTCGTTTATATCGACACTTAAAAGAATCAGTATTTGTTGGCTCCGTATATGTCAACTCGTAAAAGCTCAGTATTTGTTGACTCCGTATATATCGAGGCTTAAAAGGTTCAGTATTTGTTGGCTCCGTATGTGTCAATGCTTAAAGGGCGTAACTGGCATCAACCAAATTGTTCAAAAGAGCTGCAGAGAAGCAGAGAATTTTAAAAAGTAAAAGCTTTCATCGGCACTTGCATATACTTGATTGATTTGTCATTGTTTTATGTGTTTTTGAGTCGCTAAGATCAATTAATTTTATTTTCCATTTGACGCAATGGGGGCATCTAGACAGAAAAAAACTAAGAGTACAGAAGACTAAGCTACATTTGATTTCCTCATAAAAAAATAAAATAAATCGAAAATAGGGCATTAGTCACTTATCTGTAGAATAATTATTAATAGGTAAATAATTATAATTGACTATTCACGTCTTTAAAACAAAAGGTAATGAAGCATAAGAGACAGTGCTTAGCAAATACATCTTGAGGATGTTAGACATAAGCGACACCGTAAGTTTGCTTGCCCAGTGACCACGCTGATTATGGGCATTATCCCCCAAAGGCTAGTGCTAAGAATCCCCGCGATACGTCAGGCTACCCTGGATAACTCAACTCGCCCTTGCGACGTTTATAGGACAAAGTCTGAGGCTTGACCATCATCTAGCACAGTTGGAAGTGGAGTTAGAGAACATTAAATGGCATGTTCTGGAATTGTGTAAAGGCCGCATAGAGGGGGAAAAACCCTAGACTCGGGCCATCTTCTCTACTTTCTCGAGGTTGTTAAGAACATCCCAGGGTGGCGAAGGATTCCTCGTTTATATGACCCTCGCTAACAACGTTCAAGAAATCTACAATGTGTCGAAAAGGGTATCGTACCTGATCCTTCGGCTATCCAAGTGGTATAGCATGAAGGTAATTCAGGTTTACGCACCGACCTCGTCACACTCCGATGATGCCATCCAAAGCCTCTCCCAACATCACTAAGGTTTACGTCAACATTGTTATGGGAGACTTTAACGGCATGGTGGAACCCGGACTGGTAACGAATCCTGAATGGGCCCTGCATGGTTATTGGTTATGGAGTAATAAATCACAGGCAAGTACTTGTAAACTTCCTTGAGAAGGATAGGCTGTTCTTAATGAACTCCATATTTAAGAAACAACCCCAAAGGAAGTAGACGTAGCAAAGCCCCGACACTGTGACTAAAAATTAGATCGACTTCTTCATGACGGACATCAATCATTATATTCAAGTCTTAGTGATCAACAAGTTCAATACCGGATCTGATCACCGACTGCTTCGAGGCTCCCTGAAAATCAACTTAATGCTTGAAAGAAACCATCTGACGAAGGTCACGCCCCGACCTCACCCAATTCAAATGAAGGCGGAGGATTTTCAGCAGCTTCTCGGAAACAGATTTGTTGCCTTGGATCTGAATAAAAGATTCTGAATGAAAGGAAAATTAAATTGCTCAAAACATAACTACCTCTCATTTAGGTGAAGTCAAACACATAGGTAATTACTTTACTCTATATGGTCAGAAAATAACTTTCGAGCGGTTGTCTGCCAAAATGCTGCGTGCCGTTCATGTGCCGTAGAAACATACCTAGCATATCGCCGATTCCTTGTTAATATGACCCTCGCTAACAACGTTCAAGAAGTCTCCAGTGTGTCGAACAGGGTAGCGTACCTGATCCTTCGGCTATCCAAGCGGTATAGCATGAAGGTAATTCAGGTCTACGCACCGACCTCGGCACACTCGGATGATGAAGTAGTAGTCTTCATACATACCCTATGTATGAAGACATATCCAAAGCCTTACAAAACACCACTCAGGCTCACTTCAACGTTGTTATGGGTGACTTCAACGGCAAGGTGGAAATCCGGACTGGCAACGAATCCCGAGTAGGCCCGCATGGATATGGAGTTAGGAATCACAGGGGGCAAATGCTTGTCAACTTCCTTAAGAAAGAGGGGCTATTCTGAATGAACACTTTCTTTAAGAAACAGCCCCAAAGGAAGTGGACATGGCGAAGCCCCGACACTGTGACTAAAAATGAGATCGACTTCATCATGAAGGATAGCAAGCACATATTCAGAGATGTCTCAGTGATCAACAGGTTCAATACCGGATCTGATCACAGACTGCTCCGAGGTTCTCTGAATATCAACTTAAAGCTTGAAAGAAACCGTCTGATGAAGTCCACGCTCCGACCTAACCCTATCCAAATCATGGCGGGCACCGAGAAGTTCCAGCAGCTTCTCGGGAATAGATTCGGTGCCTTGGATTCCACTGATGACGCTGACGAGACCCTACACAATCTGGTCGAAACGTTGAGGAACGAGGGCATCAGGTTCTGCCAAAAGCAGTGTACTGGCAAGAAATCCAAACTCTCGGATGACTCTTGGGTTAGTGGCAAAAAGACGGGAAACCACCCAAGCGACTTCGTCAGACAGGTCAGACCTGAACAAGCGAATTGCGAAGATGGTACGGCGCGACCTTCGGAGCTCCAACACACCCCTTTATTGAGGGCAAAAGAGCGAAACCGAGGGTCCAAAGTAGTAAAAGTACTCAGCAGCTTGGCAGGAGCCACCTGACGAAGCTTAAAACGCACAATGGAAGGACCGTTTTGTCAAAGCTGGAGATATCCGCCGAGATAGAGGATTTCTATGGCCGATTATACCTGCACATGCCCCTCGTTCCCAACGAGTCGACCACGATTCAAGAGCCTCTCTTCTGGCTCTTGAATCGAAATTCGTCGGTATACCGACGAACTGCCAGACATCAGTCAAGACGAGATTGTGCTAGCTCTGAGGCAGCTTAGAAATGGAAAAGCCCCCGGTGAGGACGGCATAACATCAGAGCTTTTGAAAGCGGGAGGAGCCCCTGTTATACAGGAACTACAGAACCTCTTCAACGCCACAGTGGGGGAACTCCAAAGGCGTGGAGCGGGAGTTTGGTTGTGCACTTTTTTAAGAAGGGAGATAAAACACTACTTAAAAACTACAGACTCATCTCACTCCTGAGCCATGTCTATAAGCTGTTCTCACGAGTGATCACGAACCGTCTCGCTTGGAGACTCGACGAGTTCCAGCCACCGGAGCAGGCCGGGTTTCGCGGAGGATATGGCACCATAGACTACATACACACAGTGAGGCAGATTATACAGAAGTCCGAAGAGTATAATCAGCCCCTGTGTCTGGCCTTTGTGGACTATGAGAAGGCCTTTGACTCTGTCGAAACCTGGGCTGTTCTGGAATCCTAACAGCGATACCAAGTAGACTATCGTTATATCGAGGTGCTGAGATGTCTCTACGACGTCGCAACCATGAGTGTCCAAGTACAGGACCAGCAGTCCAAACCCATCCGACTGCGCAGAGGAGTGAGATAGGGGATGTTATGTCCCCGAAACTGTTCACAAGCACGTTGGAAGATATGTTTAGGACGCTGGACTGGAAAGGTAAGGGCATTAACATAAAGGGCGATTACATCTCACACCTTCGATTCGCTGATGACATAGTCGTAATGGCGGAGTCGCTGGAGGAGCTCAACCAGATGCTGGACGGCCTAGCTTTAGCCTCGCGATGACGGTCTCGGCATGAATTTGGATAAAACCAAAATCATGATCAATGGCCTCATTGATCCGGGACCGGTCGTCGTACATGGACACTCTCTGGAAATTGTTTCCGAGTACACAACCTTGGACAAATTCTGCAGTTGGGTAGAATCAATTTTGAGAAGGAGGCCAAGAGGAGCATCCAGCTAGGCTGGGCAGCGTTTGGAAAACTACGTCGAGTCTTCTCGTCATCCATACCGCAATGCTTGAAAACGAAAGTTTTCAATCAGTGCGTCCTACCCGTCATGACCTATGGAGCTGAGACGTGGACACTGACGATAGGGCTGGTCCACCAGCTTAAAGTCGCTCAGCGAGCTATGGAAAGAGCTATGCTCGGAGTCTCTGAAGGATAGGATTCGTAACGAATACATCCAACAGAGAACCAAAGTTATCGGAATAGCTTAAAGAACTTTCAAGCTGAAGTGGCATACATTTGACCCTAGGCCGGAATCGAATCCGCAACCATAGCAGGCGGACCTTCGTCACCCGTCATGCCACATCCATCGTCGATGATAGGGAGTGTTCTAGTCAAAAACATGTGTATTTATTTATTACTTACTTAATAACTGAGCCATGCTGTCTCGGCCTAAAAAAAATTTATCGCTCTTATGCTTCCTGAAGGTATTGTAGAAAGTGACTACAAACACTAACTGACTTATAACATAAACAAGTTGTTTAAACAACATTTGAACATTTTCAACACCCTTTTAAATTTCCTTTGAAATTTTGAAAAATCGGAACGAAGTTCCGCACTTTAGTTGTTCTGCTTGGAATTTATCAAACAAACCTGCAAGAAACAAATCTTCTAGAGATGTTTTATAAACATCAACAGAGAATCTAACTGATAATATTAGGTCCTTACATATGAAATTGGCGTTTTGTATGGGAGGAACAAAAAGTCGAATATTTTTTAATATAATATATTTAATTAATCAAAGTATGAACCATTATTTTCTATGCACTTTTGCCATCTTATAGGTAGTTCATTGATCCCTTTACTAAAAAAACCAGTCGGACGGGAATCAATAAAATCTTTGAAGGCGATTTGGACTGCCCCATCGGAGTTGAATTTTTTCCCTTGCAAGAAGTTATCCAAATTTCGAAAAAAATGGTAATCTGTTGGAGCAAGGTCCGGGGAGTACGGAGGATGTCTTAGACTTTCCAATTGAAGCTCTTCTAATTTAGTAGCCGTCTGTTGCGCAGTGTGTGGTCTAGCGTTGTCGTGAAGCAGCAGTGGCGTGGAGCGATTGACCAGCCTAGGTTGTTTAGCCGCTAGCTTTTCCATCATGGTTTGCAATTGCTGACAATAGACATCAGCCGTAATAGTCTGGCCAGATTTGAGAAAACTGTAATGAACAATACCGGCACTAGTCCACCAAACGCTTACAAGTAACTTTTTTGGGGTTAATTTTCGCTTGGGGCAGGATTTGGCTGGCTGGCCAGGATCCAACCATTGCGCTGAGCGCTTCCGATTATCGTAAAGAACCCATTTTTCATCACAGGTAATGATTCGGTTTAAAATACCTTCATTATTGTGCCGGTTTAGTAATGTAACGCAGCAGTCGACGCGCGTTTGCCGGTTTGCTTCAGTCAATTCGTGCCTTTCAAGCTTTTTAATCTTCCCAATTTGCTTCAAGTGAATTAAAACAGTTTTATCACTAACATCGCAGCCTGCAGCTAACTCGGACGTGGTTTGCGATGGATCCGCTTCCACAATAGCCTTCAACTCTTCATTATCAACTTGAGTCTCAGGCCGTCCACGGGGCTTGTTCTGCAGGTCGAAATTTCCAGAACGAAAACGTTGGAACCAAAAACGAACTGTGTTTTCTTTTGCAACACGACCGCCATACACATCATTCACCCTTCGAGTTGTTTCCGCAGCACTAGTGCCACGGCGGAACTCGTACTCGTAAATAATGCGATGTTTTAAGTTTTCCATTTTGTAAAATGAGTGACGCAAACAGAAAAAAACAGAAGAAAAAAAACAAATGAATGACGATCATCGAAGCACAAATACATGAGTCTATAGCTGTACAAATTTGAATTTGGAATTCCTTACCAAAGAGGAGAAATTTGTGATTAAAGTGGCCAGTACGAAAAACGTCAATTTCATATGTAAGGACCTAATAATTATGGTATCAGATTTAGGAAAAACAAAAGGCTCACTGCGCAAGCAACCAATGGCTAAGCGCGGTGGGCTCTGATTGGCTCATTTGAATCGGATCAACTTGTGCTAAAACGCAAAAAAGGTGGATTTGTATAAAAAACACGTAATTATTATTATTACTGGTGGTGGCACTTGTGGCTCCGTTTGGATCCACGTGCTCACGGTGAGGCGGCATTGGATCAACAAATACCACCCGGATCAACAAGTGAAAACGGATCAAATAATAACTACCTATATGGCACGTTTGATCAACTAAGTGCCCATGGCTATATCTATATATATATTCTAATGGTAGGTATATAAAATCAAATTTTGTCAAGCAGAGACGAATTTTCTATGCGTCTGTTTTTACCTGGTTACAAGTTAACGAAACAACCAATCAAAAAAAAGACGTGTAGAACTCGGGGACTGCCGCGGTAAAGCTATTGCAATGCCATCTAGAGGCGAGTTGCTGAACTAAAGAGACAAACGTCAAGGTTTTTTCGTTACGGAATTTCTGGATTCGGTCCCCGCGCTCAAGGCCCGCGATAGAAGCCATGCAATAGCTTAAAAATTTAACGACAATGACATAACAAAAGACCTCTAGGTTTCTTAGCTTAACTAAAGTCGAAGAGAAAAAAATGTGTTTTTCCTGCGATAAATAGCAAAATATGTGCAATTTAAAAAAAAACAACTCACTATCGAGAAACCTTTCACCAATTGTGTTTTTAAAACACGTAATTCAAGATAAAAGAACGAAGTTACATCTCCCTAAATATGAAGGCTTTCACAGATTTAATAGTTCATTTAATAGTTCATTTCTTCCACTAGTGGACAAACAATTGAAGTGAATTAAAGTCAATTGCACCTTATTTCTTGTTTGATAGTAATACCTATTTATCAAGCTGTTTATATAGTAAAAAATTGACTTGTCTCAGTACTTATTTTGTAAGTCTAAAGAAATAAACGATTTGACTTTGACTTTGATTTGTAAAAAATAAAGTTTTACAGGTCAAATAATAGGTATAAGTACATATAATGTAGTACCCCTTAAAAATACTACAGTATATATTATAAAAGATGGTACCAAATTACCAATAAAAATATAATTCTTAATTATAGTGTTTCAATGATTACGTCATATAAATTAAAATAAGATGCAGACGCTGGATGCGTAAAGCTGAAGACAGGGCGCTATGGCGCTCATTAGGGAGGCCTATGTCCAGCAGTGGACTAATATAGGCTGATGATGATGATGATGAATTAAAATAATAGATATGTTATATCAATCAATAATTCTAGATTATAACGATAACGATAAACTAGAGATAAATAACGATTTTACCTACAATTTCGAAAAAGATTGCTTATCGGCACTCTCCATAAGTCTTGGTCTTTTACCAGCATCAATGTGGCAGCTATCCTCGAACCGGTTATGCGAGATGATGGTAAAAGATGACGGTATGACTCTGATTCCCTGGAAGATGGGTCAGCCTTTGATTTGGGATGCGGATTCAGAGTCAGAGTAAAACCGTTTATTTCTTTGCACTTACAAAATAAGTACTTAGACAAGTAATTTTTTTACTATATAAACAGCTTGATAAATAGTTATTACTATCAAGTAAGAAATAAGGTGCAACTGACTCTAATTCACTTAAATTTTGTGTCGTTAGCGGAAGAAGTGAAAAAGAAGAAGCCACCCGTGTAGATACTTTATCTGCCTTTGCATCTTGCAGAGAGATTGGTGAGGGCGTTTTTTTATGGACGATAGACCTTTGTTTGACCGCAATTCCACCTGATGGAAAGCGAAGATGTGGCGAAAGGTGTGGCGTATTATGTTGTATATAAATTGTTTCTTATCTCTAATATTATAAAGAGGATATTTGTTTGTTTATTTGTATTGAATAGGCTCCGAAAATACTGGACCGATTTGAAAAAATCTTTCATCATTAAAAAGCTTACTTTTCAAGGAGCGACATAAGCTCTATTTTATCCCGGAATTCCCACGGGAACGGGAACTACGCGGGTGAAACCGCGAGGCACTGCTTGTAATGGATAACTAAGTAGTTTTATTTTCACTAGATATTCTAGATGTAACGCATTGGATTGTTCTCTGTAATGTTATGTCTGGTTTAAATAAACGAATTGAATTGAATCACGAAGCTGTGTGGTGCCGGCTTAGAACTTTCACCACCCAATCTCTTCCCGCGGGTGTCGTAAGAGGCGACTAAGGGATATCCACCGGGGGCGGGCAGCAGCGCGCCCCCTGAAGAACAATTATACCACCAAACTGCGATCCCAACCCGCATGCGTGGGGATTATGGGTATTACCCCCCCATTACATGCGCTATCAGGGGTAGACTTGCGTCCAGCAGTGGACCAATACAGGCTGTTGAGGTTGAGTTTGAGGAATCACGAACGTCTATAGGACACCTATTCGCCCTTGTCCGGTTGTAATTGTAATTGGCCGGAAATACAGAGGCAGGGAGCGAGTTCCATTCCTTTGCGGTGCGAATAATAAAGGTAAAAGTAAGTAAGTAAGTAAATCATTTATTTGTCACATAAAACACACAAATACAATTGGTTTCATACTTTAAAAGTGGCAGAATTTAAAAATAACGTAAGTATATATAAAAACTTATAGGCATAGATATAAATCGTTAGATACGCCCCGACCACCAAAAACTGTAGTAATGTACACAAACAAAACAAGCGTACTTACCTACTGAGAAAATAATGTCATCTCTTTTTCTCACACGTTAGGTGCAAACACAACTTTCTCTTTCGTGCACTCGCCATTTAAATTTGTTATTGTAGTCATTTTTGACAATGCGGACGATAAAATAAAAGTTATTTCATTAACTCGCAATACCTACGAGTGAAATGTTACACCTCTGGCTTTATTTGTGTTTCTTGAATTTTTGTTGCACTTTCGAAAGGCACACGTCATTTTGTATCACTATAATACTGCTCGCAAACATCCTTCACTACATGTCCGGCTAACACTGTGCGTAGATGTACTTACACTGAGTGCAGGTTTAAGCAGGCGTAAGGTTCGACTTGGACACAAAACGGCGCGGTCTCACTGAGGTAAGGGCATATCCATCGACTTTATACCCAATAGACGCCTAATACCTATTTATTCGCCATGCAAACAAGTCTGTCAACCAACTGAGGTGTGCGGGCGCGGGGAAATGAGTGCTAATTGGTCCGGTCAAGGTTACGCCAAATCATAAACATTATTAGGGATGGGGTACTGAGTTTCTATGAAAACAATTATCGATACTTGTAACAAGGTATATTTACTAATCACATAACACTATCACACAAATATCATAAAGGCGAAAGTTTGGATAGATGGATAGGTGTTTAAATTTACTTTACAATTAGATAGATAGATAGATAGACTCTTTATTGGGTACACACACAAACAGCACAGGAAAAGTAACAAAAAAGAACAGTAACAAATATTTGTTAGTAAACATGAAGTAAAAATAAGAAAGTGAAAAAGTGAAAAACAAAACCAAGAGCTAATATAGGCACCTACCTACTAACCTTATCAACAGGTGTTACCATGGTATTTAGATAGATACCATGGGAACAAAATAATTTTAAATATTATTTTAATCGATTTTTACCGAATTCATTATAATCGGGACTAATTATTTATTACAGGTAATTAACCCATATCGATATTCTAATGACAACCCGGCCCGGAACGGCACTTCACTACTTGCACACACCTTATCAGAGAAACAAAGAAAGCAGATATACAATTAGTTATCAAAGAAAGGGATGCACAGTTAGTGACGTCGACCGGCCAACCAAATTAAGTTGAACTCTGTCAAAACTAAAATGAATTAGCAAATTTTATTCTTTTTAGGAAAGAAATAAGCTTAACTGTCAAATGTTATTCCATCTGTTTTAAAGTTTGAGGTTTTGCTCTATTTTCCACACCATTTTATGCTACAAGGAGCCATTGCACCAAGGATAAGTATTAAGTAGTAAGCGAGCGCAAAGATGTTCACGGGTCACTGATCTGGTCGTTACTGCCCGAACGTTAGAGGGCGTGGATTTATATAAGGGTGAATCAACTATTTTACCCACACTTTGCTGTCCCCGACCATTTTTTATTAAAGTACGTTTATTGGTTATAGTAACACACTTAATCAATATGGCAACAGCATCTATGATTAATAGGCACCAAAGAAAGTTAAATTATGTTCTCGAAAATCTTTAATTTCCATGAAATTTTATGGTAACTCAGTATACGAAAAATTCGCTCCATACAAAATATGCCTGTCCGAAGACCGCATTCTCTATATAAAACTTTAATTTAAATGAACCTAAACTTCTTGCTTTCGGTTGATTCTGATTACACAACAAGTCAGTATGTTAAAGTTTACCGTGTGCATATCAAAATAAAAATAGACTTAACCACTTTTTCAAAAAAAAAACTTGAAATTTTGTCCCTGGCAAAAATGATTTTACCCTTGTATGCTGAGTTACCGTCGTAAATTTTACCTAGAAACATATAGATGGTACTGTTTGCCATGGGTAGCTTCGTTTGTGTTTCCTTAAGCTCGCATGGAGCGGCGGTGTCCCTAGAAGATGCCGTCGAGCCGCCAGGCCGCGCAGAACGTTCGAAGGGAGTGCGTGCCTCTTTGTGTCGTCTGCTGAGTGACCGCGATATCTCGATGTAGGCTTATTATTTAGTTAATATTATCAGATATTTTTGGAGTACCTAACATATGTTTTCGATTAAAGTTTGTGTTGGTACTATAGTCAAATGATAATGTGCTCTTTTCATGAAAATACACCATTTTGTCTGTTGAGTTACTTGTATACTGAGTTACTTTGGCGGTAACTCCAGAGACATTCTTGGTAACTCCTAAGACATTCACGTACTTAATGAGTAATACCTTGAGTAAAATGAACTTTTATTATATATTTTAGTTTTAAAACATTCAATGATTATTTGTTTGGGATTCAATTCAATTCAATTCGTTTATTAAAAACCAGACCTAACATTACAGTGTTCTCCAATGTGTTACGTCTAGGATCGTGTCTAGGACACCTACTTGCTAGGTATATATAAATATCATCTAAAAACTTATTTTGTTTTTAAATTTGTTCCTTACGTACAAGATTTTTTTGTGTATACCTAATTTAGATTATTATCATGTTTTGCTACTTCTACTTTTTCTTAGTCGGCTTAAATTTATTGTAAATTGGCTTTCTGTAAAACGAGTAAATAGTTATAGTAAATAAATACTGGCAAATATAAATTGTAAAATAATGGTAACTCCCGTGAGCACTTCCACAAAATTAAACGGCTTGCAAAAGATTTAACATTATTTAAAATAATGGAAAGGAATTTGAGACACAGAATAGGTACAGAATGAAGACGAAGAATTTACAATTGACCTTGAATGTAACACCACCAAATTCCCAGGCAAGTGAACTCAATGACTACAACGGATCGCCACTAGCATGTCCGGCATCCATAGCATTCCCAAGAACTTGGCCGAAAGAAGGTAAGAAAAGACTGAGTAAAGTGCACAGCTAGAACATAAAAACACTAAAAGAAAACCAGAACAAAAAATATCCCAAAACAAGAAGGTTAAAAAAAACTGCGAAGTACCTACAAGAAAAGACCAAATAAAAATAAATTATGGAAAGATATCAGAAAGAGAACCAAAATTATAAGATATTGACAAATTTGATTAAAGAACGGAAAAAGCATTGTTCAAAAGCCTTTTTCAAAGTGATATCATAGAACAAAGAACAAATCCTTCTAAGAAGCAATATGGCGAGTTCCAATGGCTTGGCACAATGCTTGCCCTGATGTTTTATGTTACAAACGTGCTCTGCGGATCCTGGCTATTTCTAAATGGAAGTCAGGACATTGGTTGCAAGTATTTCCTTCCACTCTAATGGATCCTGTAACTTTCCGTATTGCACCTTGCACCCAACCGAAGACATACCTAGTAACAACTGCTAATTCTAATTCTAAGTTGGGAAACTAAGATCTGCACGGACGTCTTGCATAGAAGTATATTGTGAATTATCCCCCTACCTAAGCAGGCCCTAACCAACCCAGCTTCTTGAATTATCGGAGCAGGACTTTAGGTGACTGACAGCTTCGTTTCAGCTTTTCTGTGGGTGTGGATTTGGTTGATGCCTCAATGAGGCACTTCAGCCCCGTTTTGTGTCTGGACTTCTGTGTGGCCGTGCCGTCCACAACGTGTACCACATTCTCTTCTTCTTGTAAGCAGCCATGACATAAGCTGCTGTCTGTGGTTCTAGTGTTGAAAAGATAATAGTTCAATTCATTCGTGACCTGTGATGATGCCCACCATCGTTATTAGGTCCTCTCGGCTCATTTTGAGCATTGTGTTGGTGTTTTTCCTTTCTTTGGAGGGGAATATTGATTTAGTATGCTTGCAGTCTGTCCGAAGCTCCCATAGCTTTTGGTGTTCTTTTTCAGAGTGTTGAGAGAAGTTTTAATCTGTTTTTGACTTCTGTTGTGGGTGGGTTCAAGAAACTTCAAGAGATCTTGTTGTGTTGGAGTTAGTCTTGCTCTTACCTTGGGTAGTCTGTCTGCGTTTATGATGCCTGGGCAGGATCGACTCTCTTTCCATTCTATGCAGACCTTAGTACCTACTGCTGTCAAACAGCTGGGTCATCATGGGTTATTCAATACTAGCGGCCCCGCCGGTCGGATATCTCGCCATGCCAGCCGTAACGATATCAACCGGCGGGCTTTGGCCACCGCTAACGTAGGCTATTTTCGACCCGAATGGTCTGTTGCGTGATAATGGTATGAGGCTCGCGAGTATGACACTAGTCCCATAGGAGTTGGGGAGGCCCATTGTGTGGTATGGTAAATGCGTCGACACACTTCCGTCTTCCCATTTATCAAGAACAACCGTGAGAGGCAGATTTGGCCGAGGATCTCAAAAGGCGCAATTATGCAGATCGCGACAGAGCCTACACATGAGACGCTAAGTCCGTTGGGTACCGAGGCTCTTCGGATGTAAAAAAAATTCTGAGATTCTGGTCGAAGTGATCTGGCGCAGCACTTCAGCATTGCCATACAGCGGGGCAATGCAGCCAGTGTCTTGGGCTCCATATCAATACCAGTCGGACGCTTCCGACTGGTATTGATATGGATCAGTTGAGTTACCTTTAGATTGGATGCAACAGTTTGCATTTAGCTCAATTGCAAATACTTGGCTTAATTTATTTATATTATTGATTGTAAATTTGTAATTTTCTTTGTCTGTTGTTGATTTATTGTTTGTTTTTTGATTTTGTATCATAAATTATCGATTTAAGTTTATTCAATGTTCCAAGCTGTTTATTTATTCAACCAATATTTTTCTAGTATGTCTTAAGCGTTACCAAAATTTGTCTCTGGAGTTACTTGATGTCCCAAAAATAAACATTACATATCCGATCGTAAAATGCGTATTTCTTTCCATTTTATCTTTAAATTGCCAGTACCTTATTTTAACAATTAGTGAGCTTCCTTAAATAATTCATTTTTATTTGTAATACTTTTATATTTAGTTTAATGTAGAAATAGCTATAATTTTTTGGATAAGGGTAACGCAAAAGACCAATAGCAGTTAGTTTTCTACTAAAATTTAAGTATTATATGGAGACTGATTTTACCAAAATATTTGATTATGCATGCAGGATAAAATAAATGAAAATGAGTAATGGTTTCGAGTTTCATTCAGCATTTATGTAAGATTAAGTGGCGGTAACTCAGGTGACAGATTTTGAGGGTCTGTGTTGTAGTTTCTTGTAAAAAATAGCTAAAATATGAATAAACGTCCGTGCCCTTCTAGGTTGTTAAAGTAGATAAAATTTCTAATGCTCTAATCAAATTAGAATAAAAGAATATTAATGTTTTTATTTTTCAAAAAAATATTTCTACACTGTCCAAAGTGTGGGTAAAATAGTTGATTCACCCATAAGATCTATTTGCCTAATGTGCTACCTGAAAGCGTTCGCCCTTTATTAGGCGTCTATTGGGTATAAGGTCGATGGGCATATCTAACGATTTATAATCTTTGCTTATAGGTAATAAAAACAAAAGTTGATGCGCCTCTCATACCAATGTACTAACTGTAGCCATTAGCTTCCTTTTTAATTATTTAGCTATATGAGAAGCACGAAGCACTGTTGTGAATTAAACAGAAATACGTGTGTGTATCAGTGGCAAATGGGTAATAGCTCAGTGATAATAATTGCTCTAGTTATGAGCAAACACTGATTTTCAGCTACCACCTTTATAAGGTGGAGGAAAACCGCTTAGTGCGAGTGGAGCGTACATCCACCAAGTACCTATAGATGGTATTGCGCTGTGCGTTTGTTCACCTGTTTACAATGTATTGGGTTCACGACCTCTGTATCAACGGACATTAATCACACGACCATTTATACTACTAATTAGGCCCTGCCCGAGGCTTAAAGTCGGTTTAAAGCGAAGTGAAATTTGTACATTGTACACCTAGGTGAGAAAGTGCCTGCATTTGGGGCCCCAAGACCCAGCCGAGGGCTTTCAAACACACCAGGTAGGGATCGCACTTTCTCGCGAGTGATTAATAGTGCTTTTACTACACCTTTAATAACAATAATTAATTTTGTTTTAAAAAGTATGTACCAAATTAAATTTTTATAGTTTTTTCATGAATTTTCATGGATCCGGGAAGCACCAGCTTTCATATAAAAATAGAATCATGAAAATCGGATCACCCATTCAAAACTTCTAAGTTAAAATACATAAAAAAGGGGAAAAAGATACAGTCGAATTGAGAACCTCCTCCTTTTTTTGAGGTCGGTTAAAAAACCTTAATAAAATACTTACTTACGCGAACGTGCGATTTTAACATGTTTCTTTTTTTGTTATTGTTCCGAACACGGAAGAGCATTGATTTAAAAAGGGAAGATAGGTTACGTTCTCCCAGCGCTTACTCAAAAATTGGCCTGTGTTACAACTACACGCAAACACATACGCTCACAGTTTTATTTCCAGTCCTGAGCAATACAAAGAAGAACAAATAAATCAATGCGGAAGAGGCCGATATCATATAGCGGTTTCGGAATAGAAAAAACTGTCGTATAAGTTGGAGGGGTCAATTCAAGTACTTACCTTGTCCTACATTCTACTTAAAACATAGTCGATTTCGATAACTTAACTAAGCCAGACCCTTCCCGGAACGACACGAAACGCCAGTCTCTTTACGGAAGTTCAAAAGTCATTGACTGATAAACTGAAGTAAAAATCATGAATTTGAAGCATGTTAGATAACTATAGTACTACAGTCGCGTGCAAATGAATCGACTAAAGTCGTAATTTTGCATTAAAAGTAGATTCAGAAAAACCGCATTGGGAAAATCATTCCCCACGCCTAAATACTCGGCCTCTTCTTTCGTTACCATAAAGAAAATAGATTATTCTGGTCCGTCGTAAACAGGACGGATCTCCATTGCTGAATGGAATTGAAATCTCCTGTATTCATGAAGCAAAGACTCATTTTAGATTATAAACGATATAAACCCGCTTGTAACAGAGCTAAAACTTAGTCTGATTGCCTGGAAGAGATCGCTGTTAGCGATAAGGCCGCCGATTGTGCCTCTCTAGATTAGTTAGCAGTAATTTCTTTGTTTGTTTTTGTTATGTATTGATGGTGCAATAAAGTTATAATCTATCTATCTATTGTATGCAAATCGTCTTCCTCACCTCGCCAGCCAATATAGGTCCACGGCTGTACGCAGGCCTTCCCCTGATAAGCGCCTTTTTATCTTTTATCTCATGGGGGTAATGCCTATAATCCCCACGCTAAGCGAGCGGGTTAGGGATCGCAGTTCAGTAGTAGAATTGTTCAGCAGGAGGCGCTGCTGCCGTCCCGGTGGATATCCCTTAGTCGCCTCTTACGACACCCACGGAAAGAGATGGGATCGTGCAAATTCTAAGCCGGCACCAGAGCTGTCTGAATGTCGGCTTAAGTCGATTTAATTGCACGCGAGTGTAGTAAATTAGTATAATATGGTACTATAGACAGGTTCGTACCAGTTTGTCGTACACGTGATAAATTACTAAACATATTAAGTAGTCAGGAAATTGTGCAAAAGAATTACTCATCATTGTGTTATAGCTAGTGACTAGCTGCGCCCCGCGGCTTCGCACGCGTTGTTCTTACGGAAACGTTTAAAGGTGAATTCTATCCCACGGGAACTGATTTATGGGATAAAAGTATTTTTGGGATTAGTATCGGGCTGAAATTTTGCATACAGGTATGCAAAATTTCAGCCCGATCCGTTCAGTAGTTTTGGCGTGAAGAGGTAACTAACATCCAAATACAAAATACATCCAAACTTGCGCATTTATAACATTAGTGTGACTAGATAATAGTGGGATAAAAAAAGCCAATTTTTATCCCATAAATCAGTTCCATGGGATAGAAATAACCTTTAAACGATAGACCAGATTCATAGACAACGTGTGCGACCGCGGGGTAATAGTTATAATTTCATCAACTATTTTGTACATTTTATCTATTAATTCAGTTTAAATTTGTTATTCTTCTTTTAAAACAATAGGCAATAACAAGCTAAAACTATAAGGACTTAGCAATGATTACTAAAAAATATCTATCTCCATAAAAAAATACTGCCTAAGTAGTAGCAGTGAAATCTAACGCTTACCATTTTAAATAAAATACTAGATATTTTTCATAACTTTGTCTATTTACAATAAATTAAAATTCAATACAATGAATGATACAATCACGCATACACGTGACAGAAATAACCTGTAGACATTTCTGTAGAAACAACATTTCAGTCTCCATCAAAAACTAGTTAATATCTAATGCTTACCAATTTAATTAAAGACTAGCTAGATAAATGCTTATAACATTGTCTATTTACAATAACTAAATAAAAATATATACAGTATGAGATACACTCAGGAATATAATATGACTCAGTTAGCCGACGGTCTATTTACTTATACGTCTATAGAAGTCATAGTTTAAATTACACAATAACTTGCATTTTATTAAAATATACCAAGACAGGAAGATTTAAAGTGTCGTTTACTAGTACCTCAGAACTTATAAACTAACATTGTTGGATTAAATGTCTCAAGAATTGTTTAAATATAATTATTAATAACTAGCTTACTTATTTTTATATAATTCATAAAAAAAGAAATTATAGTTAAAGAATGAAAATAAATTAGAATTAGTATTTACAACGACTGATTATCTCTTAACTGTTAAAATTGTTCGTAGAAAATATAAATTGCTATACTTTAAGCTATAGTATAAGATGACAAATTGCTATACCAATCTAACATGGTGTATGTACCAACTTCAGTTGTAACTAGAAACTAAGCTATAATCTATGTATAGTCAGCAAAAATTGCGCCTTACCACCACTAGGGTGATTTTTCTGTGAAAAGAATAGTTGCCAACCCCGGCTTGCTCGATATCTTTTGTTTTTAACGCAAAGCAAAATAGTTTCAATTGGCGATGGTACATTACAACAATAAATGATTTTGAACTTTGAACCTAAACCTCAACAGCCTGTATTGTCTCTGGATTTAAAGAAATAAATATTTTAACAGTAATATCGCAATACATCTATGAAAATCTAATGTATACACACAAAAACAGAGATAACTTTATGAAAAGGTGTGATGTTCACAATAAAAATACAAGAAACAAGAACAAATTACACATCCCATCATATAAAATACGAAAGGTAGGGAAATCATTTGTGGGCAATTGCGTAAGATTCTATAATAAGCTTCCATCTGAAGCAACTGAGCTCCCTATTCGTAAATTTAAACTGTACATGAAACGAAATCTTATCAAGAAAGCCTATTACTCCGTAGATGACTACGTAAATGATGTTAATGCTTGGCCGGATGTCGCCCAGTTCCACACCGACAATAGTATGTAAGACCAGTTAGACTTAGTTATCCTAAGATTGTATTAGTTGATAAGCGATAAACTTGCTAGTGGTTTCTTTTTCACTTCTTCCGCTAGTGGACAAAAAATTGTAGTGAATTAGAGTCAATTGCACCTTATTTCTTGTTTGATAGTAATAACTATTTATCAAGCTGTTTATATAGTAAAAATTTGACTTGTCTAAGTACTTATTTTGTAAGTCTAAAGAAATATACGATTTGACTCTGACTCTGACTCTGGCCGCAAGCCTCCCCCTGATAAACGCCTTGTTGGCGTTTTACTCATGGGTGTAGTGCCCATAATCCCCACGCTGGGTATCGCAGTTTGTAGAAGAATTGTTCTGCAGGGGACGCTGCTGCCCGCCCCCCAGTGGATGTCTTAGTTGCCTCTAACGACACCCACGGGTGTTGTAACTGCTTCTGTTTTTGATAATAGCTCCACATTTTTTTTGTTTTATAATTAACGTTGATGACACGGCCTCGACAAGTACTCGACCATGGCTGTTGACAGACTGACGACTAACGTGTTAAAATTAGTCAGAGTCAAATCGTTTATTTTACTTACAAAATAAGTACTTAGACAAGTCAAATTTTTACTATATAAACAGCTTATCAAACAAGAAATAAGGTGCAATTGACTCTAATTCATAATTTTTTATCCACTAGCAGAAGAAGTAAAAAAGAAACCACTAGCAAGTTTATCGCTTATCAACTAATAGGAACTATAAGTAAACCAGAGATAAAATGTAACGTGTGTTTTATGTCTTAAAATGCTATACGACTGACTATCAAGGTCGATAAAATTATCTACAGTAAACAACAACCAACGACAAAATAACGAAAATTAGTTAAAATAGGTAAAGCGTTTTGTCGTTTATCATTTTACATTCTTGTCATTATCACCACTATTTCCGGTTAGTTTGTCTGGAAGAGATCGCTCTTAGCCATAATGCCATTTTGCAACTCTGTTACGTCTATTTTCCGTCATTTTTATTTTTATATTTTCTTGGTATTACAATTACGTGTAATGTATTGTATTGTATTTCCGCAAAATAACTCCTGCGCATCTCAACTCAAACTCAAAAATGCTAAATTTCCATAAATAGGTACAATAAATGTACACTTAGAAAAGGTCAAATCATATTAATTCACTGACACGGAAATAAAGTGGTATTTTTGATTTCGATCGCTTCGGTATTTAGACTAAAGTAAAGAAACGACCAAGAAACCTTTAGCCTGTTAGTTGTTACATCTATTATAATATTTATTTTATTTTAATTTACATGGTAAACAAACAGCTTGTAAAACTTAAATGAGTAGATACAATAATGGTATAAATAAAGCTTAACAGTTTTCGCTTATAAAATTCTCATATGCTTATTAATATAATCTATAATTTATTCTATCTATTATATATAATTATCTTATTTACATGAATTAAAGCTCACTTGCCTTACAATAAGGTCTATATTTCAGTGTAATAATGCGGGGCGACTTCCGTCAACCATTCTTTCTTTACCACCATCAGATCTCGCATGTAAGTCTTGACGCCAGACGTTTGTACGCTCGCGAATACCACCCTGCGGACAAAACGGCCAAGTGTGAGTATAACATGGTTAAAAAAGATTCTTAAATTGGGTCAGATAGGGAATCCTGAAACTGAGTAAGCATATGGTTTTAAAATTGTAGGTAAATCTTAAGCAACCTATTACAATAATATTATAAATGCAAAAGTTTTGATGGATGTATGTATGGATGGATGTTTGTTACCTCTTTAAGCAACTGCTGCAACGGCTGAAATATTGGTAATAGGTAGTTCGTAGAATCAAACATAAGCTACTTTTTATCCCATAAATCAGTTGCCGTGGGACAGAAATCGCCTTCAAACGTTTTTATAGACAAAACGAGTGCAAAGCCGCGGTTACATCCTGCCATATCATTTGTGTGATGGTCATTTTTGTAACCTTACAGCCACGTCTCGAACGCTTGTCACATTGCATGGATAGTCAACGGCTTGTTATATACGCACTGCGGAATCTCACAGCGTGAATTTTAATCTCGCGGAATATAACCTGCGTACTTAACTTAACTTACACGTACGACGAATAAAATTCCTTGCTATTTTAGCTACCTACAACTTTATAGTGCTCCAAACATTCATATTTTTCCGCTAGTGAACTTCCATTAAGTTACAGAATTCTGCAAAAAAAAACCACGCGAGTAATAAAAGCAGTGCGTGTACAGCCAGACAAATTGTCAACAATTTGTCAATATAATAAGCGTTCGAGAAACCAGCTGTTAATCTTGTATACCCATGTATTTCGTATGTCTTATTAACTTAGGTGTAATGTTTGCAAAATAAACGCCTTTTTACTTTACTTTTTACTTAGCAGCTGTTTTATGTTAGCAGACCATTATGAATGGGGGTAAGTGTTCTACAGACGTACAACTCACCACTGAGGCTGCTGCACCCTGTAGAGACAGCTCTGTGGAGAGATGTGCAGGTCTGCGCCGCGCGGGCCGCGGTACGCGCCCGCGGGGTGGAGGTGCGCGGCGGAGGGGAACAATCCGGAGAGAATGCACTTCATTAGGCGGGTGCATTTCTCTGGAAACAAAACATATTAGATATTGATAATTTTTATATAGAGTCAGAGACAAATCGTTTATTTCTTTAGACTTAGAAAATAAGCACTTAGACAAGTAACATTTTTAGTTAATAAGCAGCTTTATAAATAGTCGTCGTGTGGTGCCGGCGGCATAGAATTTGCACCACCCCAATTCTTCCCGTGGGTGTCGTAAGAGGCGACTAAGGGATATCTTCTGGAGGGCGGGCAGCAGCGCCCCCTGTAGAGCAAATCTTCCACCAGACTGCGATCCCCAGCCCGCATGCCCAGCGTGGGGATTATGGGCATTACCCCCATGTGTTGAACACCAAAAAGGCGTTTATCAGGGGGAGGCCTGCGTCCAGCAGTGGACCGATACAGGCTGTGGATGGATGGATGGATAAATAGTAATATAATAAATAAGGTGCATTTGACTTTTATTCACTTCATTTTTTGTCCACTAGCGGAAGAAGTGAAAAAGAAACCACTAGCAAGTTTATCGCTTATCAACTAATATAATCTATGTATAATTAAGTCTAACACAACTAATTTATGCTCTTACATACTTACTTCATAATTAACGAATCAATGATCGAATCTCTAATCAACTGTCATTTGGTTACCTTGAATGCTGATTACATACCTACTTTGTTATTGAATCTTTGACTAGTTGACAAGTCTTGAAATCATTAAAGCAAATCTCTTGTCAAACATGAAAATGGGTTGATGTCGGTTTCTTTGTTTTTTCTACGGATTTACGTATTCCGTCAACGAATTCGCTGCCCAACATTGGCGGGCGAACCCAAGGGGCGCGTTGCTGGCCAGTGTGTTTCTTGGACCATGAAAGTGTTAATGTTTGTGTTTGATTTATGTGGGTTCAAAGGCCAATGGTTAAATTTTTGATCATAGGTTCATATAGGTAGTGACTTAGTTAAGGTTATGTTATCAACGATTACTTACCTGATCCTAGATCCATAACGCTCGAGAAGTCCTTATTTTCCATTCCAAACTTTCCTTTTATGAGTTTTTCTAAGCTACTTCTTATTTCGCAGGCCTGGAACAAAAACCTTTTTAGTACATCTACCTACAGTAATATACACTAATAATAGAATAAGGGAAAATATATTTGTTTACGAGTTGCGTTATATAATTTACTAGCTACGCGGCTTCGCACGCGTTGTTAGATGGAAACGTTTAACGGTGATTTTTATCCAACGGGAACAGATTTATTAAAAGTAGCCTATGTTTGATTCCAAGTATAGAATTACCTGTATGCAAAATTTCAGCCAGTTCCGTCCAGTAGTTTTGGCGTGAAGAAGTAACAAACATCCATCTATCCATCCATCCATCCATCCATCCATCCAGTGATGTGATGGTGTGATAGATAAATACGCACCTTCTCCATAATCTTATAGTTGAGATACATCTTGTTGCACCAGTCTTTGCACGCTTTTCGTTCTCGCTTCTCGTCTTCATATTCAGACTTTAGTTTCAGATATGAGTCTAGTATGTTCAGGTACATTATTATATCCCCTTCTGCTACCTGAAATAAAATTGCGATTATTAATACTAAAACTATACAGGATGGCGTACTAACGCTATACATTTAGGTTTATAGAAACTTTATTCTCAAAAGAATTACATAGGTATTCACTTATATGAGAACACAAAAGTTATACATAATACATATTACGTACAGCTAAACATTAAAGTATATTCTAAACAATTTTTTAACAAACATAGATGTGGGTAGTTTAACCTTAAATGAGAAAAGAGAGTTGACATGGCATCGATACATTCGTCGGCATTGTTAATTTGACAATCTGAAATGTAATCTTAAGTCTAACATCAGAAGGGTGAAATTTGTTCGTTCGTCAATCTCAACAAAGCCGTGTCCAAATACGTACATTTACATCGGTCAGTTGTGAATTGTCAGGTACGAATACCTTAGCCTCCATACAAACGTACTTTCCGCTTAATTTGGACACTACGTCCCCGATCGTATTGAAATTTTCCATACATAATCGGATGAAAAATAGCTATGTTTGTAGTGTTTTAGTTTTTTTTTAAACATTATGATCTTTAAATGAGAGTGAAACTAATATGCCATATTTTGATCACCAAATCGAGTCCTTTTCAAGCGATTTTTTATGCATGATAGACACCTTTATTCGAAAATATGTCGCGTTACAAACATCCTAAATAATATTCACCATTAGATATATGCAAAAATATTTCTGAAATCAGTCGTTTATTCAAAATTAATCGGAAAGTACGAAAAAATATCAGAAATGGTGAAATTCCTAGTTTCTGCAACCGCTCGCTCACACGCGGGGGCGATGCGGCGCAGGGGGCAAAATTCTGAAATAAGGCGAACGCCGCCGAATGGCCAACACGATGCGATTCTACGTGAAACAACAACAAATCCGCACGGGCCGGCGAGATTTGGGAGAGCTTCGTTGCCTTCTTAGGAACCGATTCCTCGATTTTAAAAACAAGAAAAGCTGGTTTCATACATTAAAAAATATAAAAAATGTTTGTTAAAAAATTGTTTAGTTACTTTAATGTTTAGCTGTACGTAATATGTATTATGTATAACTTTTGTGTTCTCATATAAGTGAATATATGTAATTCTTTTGAGAATATTTTATATTTATTTTTATATTTAGATATCGATTTTGTAATTATAACAGAAAAAAAAATTATGATGATAACTAGCTGCGCCCCGCGGCTTCGCACGCGTTGTTCCAATGAAAACGTTTAAAGGTGATTTTCATCCCACGGGAACTCATTTATGGGTTAAGAGTAGCCTATGTTCGATTCCAGGACGAGGATTCACTGTGTGCTAAATTTCAGCCTTATCAGTTCAGTAGCTTGTGCGTGAAGAGGTAACAAACATCCATACATACATCCATACAAACTTTCGCATTTATAATATTAGTGTGATGGTACGCAACCCTTCATGCGCGAGTCTAACACGCACTTAGCCGGCTTTTACTTTATTTTATTTTACTTTAAAGTAGTTAGGTACCTCAAAGTTATTTCTCCTAGAGACTATTTTACTTTAAAGTAGTTACTTCGAAGTTATTTCTCCTAGAGACTATTTTACTTTAAAGCAGTTACCTCAAAGTTATTTCTCCTAGAGACTATTTTACTTTAAAGTAGTTACCTCAAAGTTATTTCTCCTAGAGACTATTTTACTTTAAAGTAGTTACCTCTAAGTTATTTCTCCTAGAGACTATTTTACTTTAAAGTAGTTACCTCAAAGTTATTTCTCCTAGAGACTATTTTACTTTAAAGTCGTTACCTCACAGTTATTTCTCCTATAGACTATTTTACTTTAAAGTAGTTACTTCAAAGTTATTTCTCCTAGAGACTATTTTACTTTAAAGTAGTTACCTCAAAGTTATTTCTCCTAGAGACTATTTTACTTTAAAGTAGTTACTTCAAAGTTATTTCTCCTAGAGACTATTTTACTTTAAAGTTGTTACCTCAAAGTTATTTCTCCTAGAGACTATTTTACTTTAAAGTAGTTACCTCAAAGTTATTTCTCCTAGAGACTATTTTACTTTAAAGTAGTTACTTCAAAGATATTTCTCCTAGAGACTATTTTACTTTAAAGTAGTTACCTCAATGTTATTTCTCCTAGAGACAATTTTACTTTAAAGTAGTTACTAACCTCAAAGTTATTCCTCCTAGAGACCTTAGCAGCGATGCTTTGCTTCCCGCTAGCTTTAGTAAACACATTGTCGACTTGTAACATGGCCGCTATAGATAATGCCTCGTCCACACAGCCGAATTCATCTGGAATATTGTTTAGGAAATTATGAAAAAGCTCTGAATTCTACAGATTTAAAATAGTGATTGATACACTGGGTAATTTCTTAAGAAATCAAGTCCCAAAAAACCAGTACTGAGGGTAGGACGCGGGTTCGAATCCCAGTTTTTTATTTTTTCAGATTTTTATTTATTCATCATTCTTATAACATACTAGCTGCGCCCCGCGGCTTCGCACGCGTTGTTCCCATGGAAACTTTTAAGGGTGAGAATTTTCTTTGCTATAAACCTCACGGAGCCCGAGAACTTTCAACAAATGCAAAACCGTGGAAATCGGTTCGTGCGTTCTGGAGTTATAGCGTCAGGAAGGAAAACCCGACTTATTTTTATATTATAGATGTGTTATACTAGGTAAGTCATTCACTTAATACATTTGTTACATTTTACACATCCCGTAGATCCCGAAAATGTTTGGGACTTTATTTGATTTCTTAAGCTCTGAATTGTTGGTTTTACAACATCAATAAATATTGCAGCTCTCGACAGCCCACACATTTGCTCCCCTCGGAGTCGAGACCACCGCCGAATTTGCACCGCCCCAATTCTTCCCGTAAGTCTCGTAAGAGGCGACTAAGGGATATCCGCCGGGGGGTGGACAGTAGCGCTCCATGCAGAATAAATCTTCCACCAAACTGACATCCCCAGCCCGCGTGGGGATTATGGGCATTACCCCCTATGAGTTAAACGTCATTAGGGCGTATATCAGGGGGAGGCCTGCGTCCAGCAGTGGACCGATACAGGCCGTTGAGGAGTCTAGACCCTAGGTCCGTGGGGTACCGAGCTAACTGCAGACTGTTGCAAGCAATCTAGTGGTAGCTCAACTGATCTCAGACGCTGGCCCCCCCCATCCTCCAAGAATATCTAAAATATATAGTTACCGCTATTACACAGCATCTTAGCACACATGGGCCTGAGCGGAAGCTCCGCCATCTTGGATCCGATGACATCTGTCAGATGTCCCTCCTTGTCTATGGAGCCGAGCGCGTAGAGAGTTTCCAACGCTGACAGCAGACATTTCGCGGGCGGTGGCGTGGGGAAGGTGAACCTAGAATTAATAAAAATCACGTTAATTATACGAGTAAAAATTAGAAGTAGGTAACGTTTTTTTCTGATTTGTTTTGTTTGACTTATCTTGTCGGTCTTCTTATGTCTTGTCTTATCTTGTCTGACTTGTGTTGTCTGACTTGTGTTGTCTGACTTATTGTCTTGTCTAACTTGTCTTGTTTGACGTATTGTCTTGTCTAACTTATTGTCTTGTCTCATTTGTCTTATGTGACTTGTCTCGTCTGACTTGTCTTGTCGGGCTTGTTTTGTCTGACTCAGCTTGTCTGACTTGTCTTGTCAACTTGTCAAGTCAGACAAGACAAGCCAAGTCTCAAGACTTGTCTTGGCGGGCTTGTTTTGTCTGACTCAGCTTGTCTGACTTGTCTTGTCAACTAGTCAAGTCAGTCAAGACTAGTCTTGACGGGCTTGTTTTGTCTGACTTGTTTTGTCAACTAGTCAAGTCAGACAAGACAAGTCAAGTCAGTCAAGACTAGTCTTGACGGGCTTGTTTTGTCTGACTTGTCTTGTCAACTTATCAAGTCAGACAAGACAAGTCAAAGTCAGTCAAGACTTGTCTTGCCCGCCAAGACAAGTAGGTATCAGCTTATCTGACTTGTCTTGGCTTATCTTGTCTGACGTGAGGCCTTAGCCCAGCTGTGGGATGACTAGAGCTGATAATAAATCCGTACCGTAAGACATTGTGTATCCCTAAAGCCTTCAGCTGCAGCAGCACGGCGGAGAGGTCGCTCCTGCACATCTCGGGGGGCACGCTGGGGGGGAGCTTGTCGTACTCTGCTTCTGTGTACAGCCTGGAACGATAACATAGGGGTTGTTTTAGTGGGGGTTATATTTGCGATAGCTAGAGAGGGTTTGTTTTAATGATAATGATGAATATTTGTGATAAGAAAGAAAGAAAGGAGAAAGAAATATAATTATTTACAACAACAGAAGAAACTTAGTATACGAATATTGTATCCTACAACTATGTGTAGGTAGAATCAAAATACAATCTTAAAGGATGTAGTTATAAAAAGGCCCTTACTCAGCAACTATATAGATAACTAGATAGGGTTTGTTTTGGTGGGGGTAATATTTGCGATAGCTAGATAGGGTTTGTTCTGGTGGGGGTAATATTTGCGATAGCTAGATAGGGTTTGTTTTAGTGGGATACTATCTGCAATAAATAGATAGGGTGTTTTGGTGGGGTACTATTTGCAATAAATAGATAGGGTTTGTTTTGGTGGGTTACTATTTGCGATAAATCTTACATTTATGCAATATTTAGGGGGAAAGGTTTTTATGGTAAGGCATGTCCGTGTACTAACTTGCCCTTTTTTAAAGCAAACAACACTAATAATGTCCTAAAATATTCTCATTATACTCCGTCCGTTAGATTTTCAGAAGATATTGGACATGTTTTTTAGGGTTCCGTACGCAAAGTGTAAAACGGGAGCCTATTACTAAGACTCCGCTGTCCGACTGTCTGTCCATCTGTCACAAGGCTATATTTCATGAACCGTGTTACTTAAACAGTTGAAATTTACACAGATGATGTATTTCTGTTGCCGCTATAACATAAAATACGGAAAAACAGAATAAAATAATTTTTTAAAAGGGGCTCCCATACAACAGAAATGATTTGTACGGAACCACAGACAGACAGACGGACGGACAGCGGAGTGTCAGTCATAGGGTCCCGTTTTACCCTTTAGGTACGGAATCCTATAATCAGTTACACTAATATTATAAAGGTGAAAGTTTGTATGGATGTATGAATGGATGGATGTTTGTTACTTCTTCACGCTAAAACTACTGGACGGATCTGGCTGAGGTAATTTTGCATACAGGGAATTGTAATCCTGGAATCAAACATAGGCTACTTTTTATCACATAAATCAGTTCCCGTGGGATGAAAATCACCTTTTAATGTTTTCATAGGAACAGCGCGTGCGAAGCCGCGGGGCGCAGCTAGTATGAAATAAACATTTAAGGGGGCTTCGATACTTGAGGCGGCAAGCTGAAGACAGGGCGTTATGGCGCTCATTAGGGAAGGCATATGTCCGGCACAAAACCGCACAAGACCGAAACGAATGGGCATCTTTGGAGGAGGCCTTCAACAACTTGGGGTTCTTGCAGAAAAAAAAAAAAAAAACTAATTTTCAATTTTTTGTTAACTTAGAATAAATTATAATTTTAAGAAAACTAGCCATTTCAAAAAATATCGTTTTGTATTTTTTGCAAGAAATAAAGGCTTTTTTATTTTTATTTTATTTATTTTATGTCCAGCAGTGGACTAACGATGATGAAGGTCTTGATGAAGAACATGTTCCTCTTTTATTTATGTACTACTTTCCTTGGTTTATTACATGTAATTCTTTTCTTATTTCCTACTTATCTATAATCCTTACGTATGTCGTGTTATGTGTGTGTTATGTAATTGGTCCAAATAAATGTATTTTCTTTCTTTCTTTCTGTCTTCTGTGTATAAAAAAACGTATTGTAATAAGTAAACCTTCTATACCTATAGCACTCTCCCTTGGCAGTTCTAGCGGCGCGGCCGGCGCGTTGCGTCGCGTTGTTCTTGGATATAGCGCACACTGATATCGAGTCCACGCCCACTGATGGACAGAAATATGGCAGTTTGTGGAATCCGCTGTCTATCACTGTAAATAATATAATGTTATGTACTTTCTAACAAACAATTTGTTACAATAATATTTGCTAGTAAATTATGTACATATCTACGTCTGCTATGGAGGGTACAGAAAGATGAGTTCTCGTGCAAAAATATAATAAAAATAAATTAATTACAAATTATCTTAAGTACTATTTGACTCCATCAATGTTAGATTGAAAGTGAGTTGGTGAATCAGAAAGAACAAAAAATAGTATGATGGAAATAAATCTAAACGAATAAATAATGTAGAACTCAAAGTAGCTAATTTACAAGTGAAAAGTTTCTATGTTGGCCGTTTTAAACACTGTACACTGCATGCAAAGGTAACTCCCTGGAAAGTAATTCATTGGTTTAATGGGTTTTTCCCGTTCTACCTACCTACAGTACATATAAGGTGTATGTAAAGTGTTTGGTATTGATTAATAATTATAATATTTTTTGATAGTTAGATCAAAGATACTGAGATACGTAACAAATAGTAAATATTTATTGTTTTGTTAATTTTTACTATGTGAATTAGGAAATAGTTTAGATATGGATTAAATATTTTATTATTCGCTATACATAATCGATTTGAAATTGGTAAAAGTAAAAAAAACAAATAAAACAAAAAAAACACTTGTTTTAAACATTTTGAACAGTTTGTTTTATAAAATATAATTAAAAAAACTGTTTTTTTTCCAACCCTGATTCCGATATAGCCAAAGCTAGACTAAACTAATCTGACAGGAATAAAAATGATGCTATCCTTATTATTTTGATCGTTATGACAGGGACAGCGATATATTTAGTACTGCCAAATTGGTTTAGTTGTAGCGTGCCCGAGCCAGTAGCAACAGCTTCTTGCAAATGATTATTTCGCGCCTGTACTGTCCCATCCAAAATAAATGGATGAAAATTCTGATGGGGTCCATCTCTTTTTAAATTAAATGGTCATTAGGTTAGTTTGTAAGTTTAAATTTTCATTAGGTTAAATATTATTTTAATTTATTTAATTTTTAATTATTTGATCTAATTTCGTTTCTTTTTGTTGTAATTTTATTGTGTGATTTTGTGTGAGTTTAAATAATTTGTTACATGGATTTTAAATCTTAAATAAAGAGATAATAATAATAATTAGTTTAGTTTGGTTACATCTGAATAGACATTATTGTATCTTTCGTATTACCGGCTGGTCAAATCGATACGAAACAGCATCGGTTCTTGGTAAACGGTAACAGCGGTAACCAAGTGCCGTCGATGTAGCAATGGTATAACAATTGTACCGCTGAATCTGTATTCATGGAAATCCTTATTAATAGAATTATTAGAATCTCGTATATGTCACATTAACGTCCTCTGTAATCATTATGCTATTGCATAGCTTCTATCGCGGGCCTTGAGCGCGGGGACCGAATCCAGAAATTCCGTAACGAAAAAACCTCACGCTCCCCACTCCGACCGGAACAGCGGTGATACTTTTTAGTTTTGCCATCTATCGATGAATAGTAGAACTTTTAATGACTTTTTGAAATATGACGTTTGTCTCTTTAGTACAGCAACTCGCCTCTAGATGGCATTGCAATAGCTTTAACGCGGCAGTCCCTGAGTGCCACACGTCTTTTTTTTATTTATTTTTTTAATTTAAGGGATTTCGGGGGGCGGGCAGCACCTAGAGTCAATTGCACCTTATTTCTTATTTGATATAATAAATAACAAATAAAAATAAAAAAGACTTTTATTCCATAACCTTAGAAATCAGTATCAATCATGCTTTTTAAAAAAAATATCGTAATTTAAAAAAACAATAATGAATGAAGCAAATTTTTATTGAATTTGAATATAATTATTTCGATTGATTAGTATTGATATTTGTCAGTAGTTAGGACCCCTCTCGGGTAAAGGCCTTTTATTTGATATAACTACTATTTATCAAGCTGTTTATATAGTTAACATTTGACTTGTCTAAGTGCTTATTTTGTAAGTCCAAAGAAATAAACGATTTGACTCTGACTCTGACCGCCCCCTGTAGAGCCAATCTTCCACCAAACTGCGATGGGGATCTATATACGGTACGGTACCCCCCAAGAGTTTAACGCCAAATAATATAACGGTTAATATAAATAAAAAATTAAATTAGCTTACAGACAAAACTACAATCACTTACCGTATACAATCCCTGGTATAGTAACACTGGTCTCAGCTATATTCGTTGCGAGAACTACTTTTCTTACATTTTTGTCTGCCATTTGAAACACCCTGTAATAAAAAGAAAGAAAGATTTTAAAATTATTTAGCTGGATACAGAATAACCGACCGTCAAATTGAATCTTTTACGGTGTATTGGAGCTGCAAAAATTATCAGTAAATAAATTCAAACAAACTGTCAAAACTTTACTGTGCAAAAAGGCTTACTATAAAATATCAGATTCTAGAGGATAAAAAAGCTTGGGACGGATTTTGCTCCAACCCGAAAAATAACGACTAAAAGCTAAAGGTTTCTTGGTCGTTTCTTTACTTACATACCGAATCGGCCGAAATGAAAAACACCACTTTATTTCCGTGTCAGTGTATTATTTTAATATGATTTGACCTTTTCTCAGTGTACGTTTATTGTATTTATAAAATTTTTGAATTTGAATCCACAAACAAAACACGAGATTTTAGTGCTAAAGGATTAACATAGACCCCCGTAGTAGATGGACCAATAAGCATTGGTAGAAAGGTCAAGCCTATGTTATTCTAGATCAGGTAGCGAGTCTTTTTCAAGTTAGTAACGACACGAGATCGTGACGTCTCCTTTTTGTATGGGATTTGAAGAAAGAAGAAGAAAGAAAATACATTTATTTGGTAACATTACATAACACACATATAACACGACACATTTTGCAGAAATAACAGGTGTACAGTCAGTAAATAAAATAAGGGAAGAAATTACATAATAATGAACAAAGGATAGTATAGCGTGGGTATATAAAAGTAAAAGGGCAGGAACATGTTATAGAGTGTTATATAAGGGGCCAAAAGGGTCCTTGTCTCAGCATTCTGCCGCTACAAGCCGAGGCTGTAACGGCGCTGATTTTCGGACAGGTCCTGGTGTGGCGGCACAAAATAGGTAGTATAATATAATAAAGATTTTATAGAAACGAGAACGTGAAAGAGAAGGTTATTACATAGAAAAATGGACGATTACTACATACATATTGATATTTACAGCACAACAAGAAAGACGGAAGAAAAAAGAAAAAGAAAAATAAAATAAAGTCTGTAGCCGGCCATAACACACATTTTCGAGAATGCCTTTTCTCTGTTGCGTTTTACTATTTGCGTAGTTCCCTGTCCGTATGATAAAGGCGTCGTACTAAATCGAATGGAAAAAGGAAACGTAACGGCCACGTCTCGTAACTAACGTCAAATAGACTAACCCTCTCATAATATAAGGGACAAATTAAACTTTATTATAGAGAGGAGAATCTATTATAATATAATAAAGAGGATAGATTTTTTTGTTTGTTGGTAATAGGCTCCAAAAGTACTGGACCGATTTAAAAAAGTATTTCATCAATCATAAGCTTACTTTTCAGGGAGTGACATAGGCTATATTTTTCAGGGAATTCCTACGGAAACGGGAACTACGCGGGTGAAACCGCGGAGCACTACTAGTCAGATATATGGGTGAATAGAACCCGGTTAGAAGGAAGGTCATCTAAAGTAAAAAAATGACTTGTCTAAGTACTTATTTTGTAAGTCTAAAGAAATAAACGATTTGACTCTGACTCTGCCGCCACTTCAGTTTGCTAATTCTTTGAGCTATGTCGATAACTTTGGTTCTCTGTCGGATGTATTCGTTACGAATCCTTTCCTTCAGAGAGACTCCGAGCATAGCTCTTTCCATAGCTTGCTGAGCGACTTTAAACTGTTGGAGCAACCCTATCGTGAGTGTCCACGTCTCAGCTCCGTAGGTCATCAACATGGCAGCGTTTTTATCACCCGAAACTGAGTGTAGCTTTACTTTTAGTTTTTTACCTCAATAATTTTTTTTTTTGGTGTTATATTTTTTTTCGTTTATGTATTAACCTAAATAATCGATTTAAAAAAATAAAAAAAATCTATGCATAGACCCTAATATCTTAGTACAGTTTCTTTATTCTCAAACAAATACATCTGTGTATAATACATATAAAGATGATGGTGATGATTGTATCCCGGCCGATTTCAGCTACGGCTACTACCCTATTCTGAGTCTAAGGCCGTCCGCACATGGAGCTACTCAAAATTGACGGAACTAATCAGTAATTGTAATTCTGTACCTCGCACACGACGCTACTCAAGTTGCAAGGTTTCAATCACTTCAGTTTTTCAATCGTTCATTTTTCACAACTAAATAACAAAAAAGTTGGTAACTAGTAGCGCGGCGACCGGCACGACGCGTCACGCGTGATCAGTTGCTAACGCGTTATTAACTGGTTTTTGACTAGTAGCGTCGTGTGCGAACCTGTGCGAGAATGTATGGGCGGTGACGCTCAAGTAACTCCTTAGTGATTTGAGTTTGTAACTAGTTCTTTTTGAGTAGCTCCATGTGCGGACGGCCTAAGTCTATTCGTTATCGAATTTTCACTGCCGAAAAAAAAACAAGGTTTTCTTAGCTAATGTCTCACTTGATCTGACTATAGTAAGGCAGACTGCCGTACATTGGCAGTACGGCCATGTCGCAGCATTTGATACCACTCGGGAAGTACGGCCGCTGTTGGTTGGTTTGGTTGTTTGTAGTCGCGTAGGCCTGCAAGGTTTCCAGGGCTTCCGTTATTTCTTCCTGGAACATTATATTTATTTTATTTATCACAAGAGAAACCAGATGCTTTTATGTACTGAGTTAGAAATGGATAAATACCAGTAAGCTTATCGTAGGTTTTATTTTTTTCTCTGTTTTGTATTTTATTTAGTTTTTTTGGTAATAAATAGTGTTATAATAAAGTAGGTACGCTCTAGTCAATAAGATGTACCTAAAAGTGGAATTTCCGACAGAATCTGATTATATTTTGAGAATAAATAAATTGAATTGAATTGAATTGGTTTTCACGTGTAGTTCATCAGAATAGTGCAATAAATAAAGACTAAGAACAATATTATTTTGACGGCCTCTGTGGCGTGGTGGGCGAAGGTCCGCCTGCGCCGCAGGAGGTGGCGGGTTCGATTCCCGCCTCGGGACAAATATTTGTACGATCTGCAGATATTTGTTCAGGGCGTTCTTAAGTATATCATTTAAATAATACCTATAACACAAGCTTTGCTTAGCTCGGGGCTAGATAATGCTGTGTGAATTGTCCAACATGATTTATTTATTTTACTCAGGTACCTACCCAATCTACCCAGTAAAGTTTTAACCAAACTGCCAAAAGAGTTTGCAACTTTTGCAAGTCAAGAATTTCGGTAAATAGTTTACAAACCAAAAAGTATCCAACACAGCATTTTTGGTTTGACCTCCTTTTGAATCAACAATCATATTCTATCTATGGAGTGGGCTTTCTTGATAAGATTAAAAAAAAAGACGTGTGGCACTCGGGGACTGCCGCGGTAAAGCTATTGCATAGCATTTTGTATCAACTTATGCAATTATAATTTTATTTATTTATTTTATTCATGCAGTATTGCTTTTTCTTTGATATTAATTCAAGTTACACTTTTTGAGCGTGGTGACCCTATACACCTATATACTTTCTCATAAACAGCTGCTTATGTATTCGTCCGATTTCGGAGCAGCTCGTCTCGATTCGTGCGAGTTTCGTAGAGTCGTACAATACGTCTAATCGCACGCACACAACGCCGTGTCGAAGACTGCCGAACTGAAACGACGTTAGACGATGCACGGCCTTCAAGCCACACCTCCTTGCCCGGCGGAGTGGGGAGCGTGAGGTTTTTTCGTTACGGAATTTCTGGATTCGGTCCCCGCGCTCAAGGCCCGCGATAGAAGCTATGCAATAGCTTAAAAACATTTAGTAGATTACCTGTGAGGTCAGAAACGCCAGAATGTCTCCAAAAGGTTTGTTCTCGTGTATCTTTATAACTGTTTCTACTGTCGCCTTTACGTAATCTGGTACTGGGTCTGAAAATTAACAAAATATTAGTTTATTTTATTTATAACCAGCCTTTTAACATTTAGTTGCGAATTAGCAGTATTCAGTGTTGGCAAACCCACATAACAAATCGTTAAGGATCTTCCATAATATATTATAAACTAGCTGCGCTCCGTGCGTTTCGAACGCGTTTTTCCTATGGAAACGTTAAAAGGTGATTTTTATTCCACGAAACTGATATATGGGATAAAAAGTATGTTTGATTCCGGGATTAGAATTAACCGTGTGCAAAATTTCAGCCAGATCCGTTCAGCAGTTTTGGCGTGAAGAAGTAACAAACATTCATCAATTCATCCCTCCATACATCCATACAAACAATAGCATTTATAATTGATAATTAAGCAAACTCACCTGTGTGCAGTTTGATTCCAATTATACGAGGGTTAAAGCGAAGACCATTACATTACGAGCAGAACATACTATTGTGCTGCCACTGTCACACTTAAAAGCCTATGGACCTGAAAAGGAAGATATTAATATTCCGTCTCACTCGCAGATACCCTACGCCAACCGCCCTGGCCGCCAATGGAGCGCAGGCAACCTGTCATTGTTTTAGAGTCTCTTTATCATTTTTATTTTTGAATTTTATCAAATTTTGGAATGGGGCTTCCAGATTGGGTGGGTGGGTCGTAATGGTCTTCGCTTTAACCCTCGTATAATTGGAATCAAACTGCACACAGGTGAGTTTGCTTAATTATCAATTATACTTCGGTTCAAAGCGAAGACCATTACATTACGAGCAGATGTTTAGAGTTAACAATTAAAAACAAAATTTATTGAATTCAATTATAGTATTTTCTTTATAAACTAAAATACACTTATCTCCTTTTATCATTTATATAGCAATAGGTAAATGATAATATTATAAGCGTACTTAGTAAATAAGCTGTTACATTCAACAAGGTAACACAAGAAATTAAAAAGGAAATTAAAAGAATGTGACATCAAAATCGTAAATCGTATTTACAAAATAATTATTATCCTCCGTATAATAGTCCCTTTAATAATATTTTAGAAAAATATTTGAGGGAATCCCTCTAACCTGCAGCTTTCCGTATCACTTCCAGAGTGACAACCGCACTTCCAGAGTGCTACCCGCACGAAACGCGGCAGAGGTGAAGGCATGCCTGGTGCTGTGTGCTCTGAATACTCCCCATCTATACCACTAGAGTGTCGAACTTTACCTTATGTGCTAAAGTTTTCGTGATGTTTGGTGATATAAAAAGGTGGTCGTCGCTATTTGCAGACCCGACTGTTTTTGTTTTGTCTATGTATGATTGAATTGCAGGCGCAGGGCATATTTTTTCCTTCTCTTGGATAGAGGGCAGTCTGATTAGAGGTTGGAAAGCTCCAGGTTTTGATGTTTTCATTTAATCTGTTACTCCATAACATTATTCTTAATTAAAATATTTTCTAACTTTTGCATCCTGTGGGCAGAAGCTAAAGCCAGTAATGTTATAAATTGAGCTAGATCCTGTATCATTACAGTATCATAAGGATAACATTTAGATAAACCAGCATGAACAAAACACGGGACCCAGGTAAAATTATACTAAGAACAAGGAGGTTCTGTACGAGTTCAAAAATCGATTCATACAATATTTTTTGCTATCGGTTTTCCTAGATTATCGACAGAGCTGAACTATGCGTTTTTAATGCGCTATAATCACATCCATTATTTAATCTCTGTGTCAAAAACGGTGTAACATCTGACACTGTATCTTATTTAAAAATAATGTTACTATCTTGGCAATAGTCCCACTACTACAAACTTTCAATGAAGAACTGTATTAATTTAATGTGTTTTTAGCAAAAGAAACCATTATAATCTCCATATAAGCTTCAGGCATCCCACGATCAATTAACGTTTATATATTATCCTACAAGGATAAGGTCAGCATGAAGGGGATGGCTCTCTCTAAGAGGATATTACTTTTTATTAGGTTTAAAAACTAGTTTCATATAAGCCACAAGACTTGGCCGTAAAGGATACCAAGATTGCGATGCCTAAAATCACAATAATAATACCTGTTGTTTTATCAGATACAATTTTTCGTAGGACTGTAAGAATGAAGCAAAATAGCGGATAATCATATTAATTAAATTTTGACCAATTAAAAATTAAAACAATCTACTAATTATGAATTTGGCTGATTCTGAGAACTTGCAAGAAGATCAAAGTCTGGATGACCAAAAGATCTAACAATAATAGACAAAATCAGCAATCTCCCACTCTGCATCTAGGTTTAATCGTCGTGATTCTCGATCGGCAGGTACTTTCTCTGATGATAGAATATACGATGCAAAAACAATTAAATTTCTTAATTCGCACCACTGCCAAATGCTACAAGACAAATCATTCAGTTTTGTGTGCTGAATCCCGCCCATCCTGTTTATGTAACATTATAGAGGTAGTGCCTATTTATTACAATTTGTTTGATTTCTTGCAAATATATTTAGGCGAATATATTAAAACTGCCTTTAAATCCAATATATAATATTTATATGTAGTAACATTTCAGATTAATTTCAACTCCCATTAACCTTTTGTTCTTGATACACGGCGCCCGTTGGGTGAGAAAAGCGTCTGTATACTCGTAGATCTCTTAGTGAAAATCATAACTTTGATTTGTCTACAGTATTGATCCACCATTTGAAATCCGACCCTAAGTAAAAGGGCAAAGTCAAGTGTCTATTATAGTTCCCATGGAAACTATTCAAGGCTAAGAATTTTTCTCTTGCGGAAAGCTTTGTGTATATGCAGCTATACTGCACGGCTGGACCGGCGTATGTGAGTAGACCAATATATTGGCCTAAAGTTCTTACAGTACATGTACAGTTACAGAGTACACTTGTGAAGTCACCAATTATTTACTCATAGACTTAATACGAATTCTTTTATCATCAGACAGAGTCATATTATTATTATTATATATTTTGTATTAAAATTGTATCATAAAAAACATGCAGAATAAACTAGGAGATAGCCGACTCTTTTCATAATTAATGATGAAACCTAAAAATTACAAAATATCTGGTGGTGTTAATAATTATCCCGGTAACCTTCATATGAGTTTCCAATGCATAGAAAATCATCAGAGTATACTACCGATAATGGCCCTAAGAGGCGCTAAAGCTGTACAACTAGTTTTAACAGTTTCGTAAAAACAAAAGGTACAGAACAAGGACCAAATGGTAAAAAGTCTATGAAATCATCTTTCCATTTAAATCTTAAGAGTTTTATATGATCTCAGTTGATCGATATTATAAATTAAGTATCCTTGATGTCTAATATGGTTATTTACTGTTTATTGTCTAACAATTGTAAAGCAAAACGATAGTCTTCCAGTTTAAAATGTTCTATTTGGATGAACCGATTTAGTTCTTTCAAAAGTAAAATAAAAATTTCCCAATACATGGTAAGCATTTTGATATGATATCATTGTCGACCATATCAGAAATACAAAGTTATCAATGATATTTTCCGTTTGCACTTTCCTATGTTATACGGAGAAAATGCTTGTACGGGTGTATTTATTAACGGTTTTCTTTTATATACATACACGATAGTAATAACCAGTCATCAGGGATTTTTGACCATTGGTCGTAGAAATATTCCTATCCCGCTGATGGCGAGCTATTATAATTTACCTGCATAATGGCATCGGAAATTAGCATTAACATTGGAATCACCGTCGAATGTAATTCCTGTAGTTGGCCGAGTCGCGTTGGCGGCCCCGACCGCTCAGCTGGCGTGGTGGCAGCAGCGCTGCTTGTGCCGGCCGACGGCGGCGTGTAGTCATGGCGCTATGCGCTTTTCCGTGGACGCCAGTCGTGACGCTCCCCGGGCGTTTAAAGCTCCTCGTTGAGTTACATTCGCAGGCAACTTATAGCCAGGTAACCGCGATGTGGTTGTTGTTCGCATATCCGAACTAGTTTTGGAAATCGTCCTAGCAGACTTATAGACGCCTTGAGATCAGAACCAAACCAAAATTCGTCAATCTTGTTATTTTTCACAGCATCTCGAGTCTCTTTGTTCAGTGTGTTCATTATGGCAAAGCGCGGAGATTGCGACTCACGGAAGTGATAGTCGTGCGGCTATGACTTAGTCGTCCTGCATTTTTTAATGCTTAAATATAACTTGCTTTGTCGATGGCTTTGGCTATTGCAATAAGGCTACCAAAGAGCTACTTTTGTTTGCTTTCGCTGAAAAAGTCTTTTTTCAGGTTTGTGTCTGTATCTGCACGGCCTTAATTTCTGCATTTGATTTTGGCGCTTGAAAATTGTTGCAGTTCGTAGGCACCAAATACTGTTTTAGCATAACTATCTGATTTTTACTTCTTTAGTAAGGCCAAAGTATATGTTGGCACCTGGTAGCTACGTGGGCATCATTTCTTGAGAAGCATTCCGTTTCCTCTGTAGCTGGGTTAGTGAGGTCAACGCAATCTTCAGAACAATAAAGTCATCATCGTTTGCACTGTTTACAAGGGGAACATTGTCACCTCATGAGACATGAGTTCATCGGTCTCGCGATGGTCTGCGTCGACTCGATAAACGAGGAAGAGATAAAACTGATGCTAGATACCCATTTAGGGTGCATTGTTTTAATTTCATTACCATCAAGCGGAGAAGACCAATTATATAACAGCTATCCCTATAGGATGCTTTGTTAGATCTCGACACCATATAGATGGAGAAGGTTTTTTGGACTATCCATATAGGATGTCACTACAATACTGCAGTCATGTTCTCACTATAAAAGTGGCGATAAAAGCATGGAAAAACGCTTTTAAAACTTCCGTAGTTTTGTGTAAATATAGGTACTTACTTACATTACACATTACATGTGTCAACAAATGATGATGATAGTGATGAAAAAACCTTGACTCAACCTAGGCTCTTCGTCGGCCAGGTCAGAACAAAGTACGTGAAATAAAAATAAAATGTGGGTACTTTGTAATTTGATTAGTACTTGAATTATTCCGCGATCTCGTAATGAGATATTTATTGGAATATGTACTTAAGTATATCATTTGTTGGTAGGTAATAAAAGGAATGGTATTTCAAATCGTTGCCTACCTGTCGTTTCCTGGCGTACATCGAGCTCGGATTCCGAAGATGATTTCGTCCTTTCGCGTCTCCTCTTAACCTCCAGCTTTTTCAATTTCCTTAGGATATGATCGTCACCGTACTACCTGGATCGTTTATCTTTTCCCCTCTTATTCGTGTATATTAAACTAACGTGGCACTGAAGTTATAAAAATATAAGAAAAAATATCGTGTGAACTGGGCAAACACAAAAACATGTAATGACAGGTTGCCTGCGCTCCATTGGCGGCCAGGGCGGTTGGCGTAGGGTATCTGCGAGTGAGACGGAATATTAATATCTTCCTTTTCAGGTCCATAGGCTTTTAAGTGTGACAGTGGCAGCACAATAGTATGTTCTGCTCGTAATGTAATGGTCTTCGCTTTGAACCGAAGTATAATATCAGTGTGACTGGCTGCGCGTCCGATAAGCGACTTATTGGCGTTTATCTCAAGGTCAGAGAGTCAGAGTCAGAGTCAAATCGTTTATTTATTTAGAAATACAAAATAATCACTCAGACAAGTCAAATTTTTACTTTATATACAGTTTGATAAATAGTCATTACTATCAAATAAGAAATAAGGTGCATTGAATTGAATCTAATTAACTTCAATGTTTTGTCCACTAGCGGAAGAAGTGAAAAAGAAGGGGGTCATGCCTATAATCCCAACGCTGGGCAAACGGGTTGGGGATCGCAGTTCGGCGGTAGAATTGTTCTGCAGAGGGCGCTGCTGCCCGCCCCCTGATGTATATATATTATTCGCCTCTTACGACTTACGTTGGGTTGGTGCAAATTGTAAGCCACAACCACACAGACGCTGAACGAATCATAAGTTATTTACAAAATAACTCCTTTCTAGTATATTTTTAACCGACATCAAAAAAGAAGGAGGTTCTCAATTCGACTGTATTTTTTTTATGTTTGTTACTTCAAAACTTTTGACTGGGTGGTCCGATTTTCATGTTGTTTTTTATATCAAAGCTGGTGCTTTCCGTGTGGTCCTATTTAAATTTGGTTCAGTTCTGACAACGGGATCCACGAAAAAACTATAAAAATTGTAATCGGTTTATAGTTTTTTAAAACAAAATTAATTATTTCATTAACTAACCTTGTGCATAGAATACGTCTATAGGATGCGTTCGCCCCTGCATTGACATTACCACAGACGTGGCCCGCCCCCTCTTGTCGGCTAAATTAAAGAAATCTTTCAGGAAATCCGCGTCCATAGTCGCTGAGGATACCACAATTTTCAAATTTTTGCGTTTCTGGAAAATATAAAGAATAACAATAAGAATAACAAATCTTTATTTGTAACATTACAATTTAAACTTAATCTTGTAACATATCTTAGGTTCGTAAAAGAACAACATAAAGACTTTACTAAATTAAAGTATTTTATTTTATTTGTTGTGTAGTGTTTAATAATTCGTCGAGTGGTGCCGGCGGCATAGAATTTGCACCACCCCAATTCTTCCCGTGGGTGTCGTAAGAGGCGACTAAGGGATATCTTCTGGAGGGCGGGCAGCAGCGCCCCCTGCAGAACAAATCTTCCACCAAACTGCGTTCCCCAACCCGCATGCCCAGCGTGAGGATTATGGGCATTACCCCCCATGAGTTAAACACCAAAAAGGCGTTTATCAGGGGGAGGCCTGCGTCCAGCAGTGGACCGATACAGGCTGTGGATGGATGGATGGATGGTTTAATAAATCATTTTCTTTCTTTCTTTCTTTAAATAAGACTTAAATGTTACAAAATGTCGTGCGACTCATTCGTTGTGATAACTCGCCGGTGGACGCAGTTATCTCAACGCTGATCTTCCGTCGAAACCAAATGACGTGTCACGTACACTATCACAAATTTACTATTAGTATACTTGTAGTAGAGCAATGCAAACTCCAAATTCTTAATAACTAACTAATAACGTACCTATTGTAGTAAGGTATACCTACTTATAAAGATTACTTTATTAATCACACTTCACACTATCACATTAATGTTATAAATGAGAACGTTTAGAGGGATGGACGGATGTATGGATGGATTTTTGTAACCTCTTCACGCCAAAACTAATGAACGGATCGGGCTGAAATTATGTATACAGGTAATTCTAATCCTGGAATCAAACATATGCTACTTTTTGTCCCATAAATCAGTTCCCGTGGGATAGAAATCAACTTTAAACGTTTCCATAGGAACAAAGCGTGCGAAGCCGCGGGGCGCAGCTAGTAGAAACATAATACAAGACTAAAGTTTTGGTTATAAGTTTACATTGATGTCTATTGAGATGTCGCCAAAACTAGACTAAACTAATTTGACAAGAGAAATGATGTCATCCTTATTATTTTGATCGTATTGACAGGGAAGGTGATATTTAAAGAAAAAAAGACGTGTGGCACTCGGGGACTGCCGCGGTAAAGCTATTGCATAGCATAAGTCATTAAAAGTTCTGCTATTCATCGATAGATAGCAAAACTAAAAAGTATCACCGCTGTGCCGGTCGGAGTGGGGGGTGTTAGGTTATTTTCGTTATGGAATTTCTGGATTCGGTCTCCACGCTCGAGGATCGCGATAGAAGCTATGCAATAGCTTAAAAAGAATTTTATTTGATTTCTTACAATATAAGAAAATAACATTACCTTAGCGATTTTCTTGAGGAGTCCCATCAATACGTCAGTCATCAGTGTTCTTTCATGTACCTATAACAGAAACTTTACTATACATAGTCGCAACACTAGCTATACTATAACAGAAATGAGTAATGAATTATATAAATAAATAATGTTGGACAATTCACACAGCACTATCTAGCCCCAAGCTAAGCACAGCTTGTGTTATGGGTACTAGATAACTGATATACTTAATACAATGTAGATACATATTTTTTATCATACATAGAAAACATCCAAAACGACCTGAACAAATAAATATCTGCAGATCGTATGCACATAAAAATGTGTGGGTTGCTAGTGTGGTGCCAGCTTAGAATTTGCACCATCCCAACTAAGATAATGCTGTGTGAAATCACCCCAAGTGAGAGGCCTTGTTTACAGAGACGGGCGTGCAGAGGCGCGGCCCGTACAGAATCCAAACATAATGGTGTTCGTAGAGTGTGTTTACAGAGATGCGGTTTGAAGCGTCATCTCACGCGGCAGCCACCGTCACTGCACGCCCCGCCTCTCCATAAACATGCCCGTACATTGCGATATCTTTGTGTTTACGCGTGCAATGACGGCGCCTGAGGGCTTACGCATTATAAATAACAAAGACCTTATATTTACCTCGTCAAGAACAATGCAAGTATACTGCATGAGTAGTGGCGAAGCGAACATCTCTCTAAGCAGGACTCCTTCTGTCATGAACTGAAACAAAACATAATGTAATTTAATAAGTGACTATCGTATATACGATAGTTATAAAATGTAAGAATAAAAGAGGACTAAGCATGCACCCCTGTGGAACCCTATCAGGTATTGTTTTACATGGAAGAAAATTCTTTATGCACTCAATCGAACGCTTTAGACAGATCTAAGAAATAATGCTCTTTTAAGAGTTCTCTCAACCGTCATCCCAGCCGGCTGGATGACGCATACCTATGGATGTATGGGGATATTTGTTACTTCTTCACGCCAAAACTACTAGACGGATCTGGCTGAAATATTGCATACAGGTAATTCTAATCCTGGAATCAAACATAGGCTACTTTTATCATGGGATAAAAGTAGCATTTATAGAAATCAGTTCTCGTGGGATGAAAATCACCATAGGAACAACGCGTGCGAAGCCGCGGGGCGCAGCTAGCAAATAAATAAATATATAATATGCTGGACAATTCACACAGCATTATCTAGCCCCAAGCTAAGCAGAGCTTGTGTTAGGGTACTAGATAACTGATATACATACCTAATACAATACACTACATAGACAAATATCTGCAGATCGTACAAATATTTGTCCCGAGGCGGGAATCGAACCCGCAACCTACTGCGTCGCAGGCGGACCTTCGCCCACCGCGCCACAGAGGTCGTCAACATAATAACTACAATAAGACTCATACACGTGAAGCTACTTACCACAATACCCGTGTCTGAAGTTCTCTCAGCCGTCATTCCGGCCGCGTAGCCAACACTCTCTCCAACATGTTCGCCGCGCTCGCTCGCCACGCGGTTAGCGAGCGATACCGCGGCGACCACTCTAGGCTGGGTCACGCATACTTTGTGGCCGATCTCGTAGAGATACTGGAATACAAGAAAACAAACTACTCTTAACATTGATTAAAACCTTCATGGCCCAAGACGCAGGTGCCATTCTCCACCTCGTGCGGCTGCGGCGCGCCCCTGCGGGTCGCACTGCAGAGGCTGGGCAGTGAATACGTTAACACAAGGCCCTAGACGCAGATGTCCTTACTTCAATCCCATGAAGCGACGGCGCGGCGGCGGTGCACTCCTACAGGTCGCACCGCTAAGGTTGGGCAGTGAATTCGTTTATTAAAAAGGGAAGATGAGGTACTAGTTTCTCGAAAATGGCAACCTGCGGACTCAACAAGATGGGTCTAGTCTAGTTCTCTCTCTGATCCATTGGCGGTGACACCCGGGGGGCCACAAGGATTAATATTTCATTTCATTTATTCAATGCTTCATATTATGGCAAGTACTTATACAATTTGTCAGAACTTATCAAACTATATTAAAATATGTACACATAATATGTACCCATTTAGGGTGTTGCAATGGGAGACGGTCAGTTAGATTTATAAGTCATCAAAAGTATCGCTTCAAAATTCATTTAGTTCGTAGTAGCATTTTTTCAACAGCATTTCTTTTAATCTACTTTCAAAAATATTGTTATTATCTTGGCTTTTTATTGAGTCTGGAATGTTGTTATATTTTTACCGCCATTGAATGTTAGTAGTTAGGTGAATTTTTAATTTTGAAGCGGGTGTCACAAGATTATGTTTGTACCTACTTTGATATCGACGACGCGGCTGTTCATTTATTTTTTGAAAGAAATGAGGGTGCTTTCTTACAAATATACTTATTTCTAGTATGTAAATAAAAGTTAAGGTCAAGATTTTTTGCTCGCAGAAGTGTGGTTTACAGGATTTTGGGATTCTTATATTTACTAAGATACGGATGCATTTTTTTGGCTGATGAACAGGTCTTGTGCGTCTACGCTGGCCCCCCAAAGTATAATTCCGTAGCGGAGCCATGCAAAAGCATAGGCATAGTACGCAGATATGCCTGTTTTGAGGTCTGTGGCCTTACGTAGTTCTGTGAGTGCATACGAAAAACTAGACAGTCTTGATTTAATCTTTTTTATATGGCTTTTCCAATTAATATTTATGTCAATATCCAAACCTAGCAGTGTGAATGTGTCAACGGATTCTACTTTAATGTTTTTGTATGTCATGTGTATGTCAAGTGGTGGTTTCTGATAAGGTCTAAATTGCATTATTTTTGTTTTCGCGTAATTAATTTCTAGGTTATGTCCGTCATCCAGTTAGGTCAAGAAGATTATTATTTAAATTTATGTCATTTTTACGTTTTAGATATATCGTCAGCAAAATGATTTATTAATACATTTAGGCAAGAAAAAGAATACATCCAAGGACACTTCCTTGGGGTATTGAATTGTTTATTTCTATGGGACTCGACCTAACCATATCTATTTTTCCAGTTTTTTCGTCAAAATTTTCCACCTCAACATACTGCTTTCGGTTTTGTAAGCAGGACTTGAACCATGAGTGTGTAATTCCGCGAATACCTACTCCATATAATTTGTCTAAAAGAATGTCAAATTGAACTTTGTCATAGGCTTCTGACATGTTTTATAGGATACCAATTGCATAAAATTTGTCATTCTTGACCAACCTTTAGAACAAGTCACTGAGGCACTCAACCTTGGTATCAGTTTGATACTGTACAAATTGAATTAAGGCCTCATACTTTACGTCCCACGTCTTCTCACGTCTTCCCATCGTCTCATTCAGCGGATTCAAAACGCATGTTGCCGATTTTGTTTTTGTATCTCCCCTCGGACAAATGTTTATCCTAATATTAATAAAGCTGGTCTGCTGAATATGGACTCGCGTTGAACTCTACATCTAGCTCTGGTGCACGAAGTCATAAAATACAAACGCCCAAAATACTTGTATACCAAGTTTAAATGGTCTTCAATTCTTCATCCCATAATATTTACCGAACCCGTGATTCTTCTTTCCTTCTTGTAGTTAAGCTGCATAAAACCGCTGCGTTCAGAGGAAGCTTCCGCTACCAAACCACGAAATGCTGGAATATTTTACCACCACTTTTACAGCAATCTCTTTCGAAGTCTACCTTTAAGCGTAGACTCAAAAACACACTTTTGTCCGCACAAATGGCTTTGTAGCGTAAGCACTCACAAAATACTTCAAAATATATTTTCCCTACTCTACTATCTCACTTATTATTCTACATTTATTTATATAATTTTCTCTGTACAAATTTATATCACTTTTGTGTTTAACACGTAAGTAATTTTATCGAAAAAAATCATGTTCGCTGTAATCCTATACCTTTATTAGATGTAAACTACAGCTCTACATTTGTTCTACATTGTACTAGTAATAATCTAGGTACATAGATAACTTTTGTAAATTAACCGCTGTCTATCTTTTAGTGATATGCTGCCTGCTACTGTCTGTGGGAAACGGCGGAAGATCAGCGCTGTGTGTGTTCCATATCTATTTTTCCAGTTTTTTCGTCAAAATTTTCCACCTCAACATTACTGCACACGCAGCATTCATGCTGAGCCGTTTCCTAATTCATAATTACAATCAACTTACCACAATTAGCTGCTGCTGATTGACCTTATAAATAAAATGATTTTCCATCTTTCTTTCTATTTATACGGTTTAGGTGTTTAATTAGTTAGGGTTTTATATAAACAGCTGTGTGGCGCTGGTTATGTAAATAAATACAGGCTGATGAGATGGAGGTTATGTAAATAAATTTGCTGAAAAAAACGATTTGCCAAACTTTTAAGTGTTATAAACAAAGAACACAGCGAAGTATTTAAATATAAAACATGCACAGTTAGGGACAGGATCGGATTTACCGATTGGGCCACTCCCGGTATTTATAGAAGTAGGAATAGACTATATGATCTTTATGGTGCTAGAGAAGCTATGTTAAATGATCCTGCGTTGCTTTTGTATTTAACAAACTACTCAAAAACATTTAAAAAAGTCTGTAACACAGCGAAATGCCTGTTTTTGAGGAAAAAAATTGTAAACTCATCTGATAAAATCAAAGCAACATGGAGACTTATAAATAACGAAACTGGTAAATCTAAGTCACGAAAAAGAGAAATAAGGTTAAAAATTAATAATTCAATACTTATAAACGATAAAGATATTGCCGATGCTTTTGATTCATTCTTTTCTGATATTCCTAAAGTTGTTACCCGGTCTCTAAACTCCTCACCTTTAATCGCGGTTAAATTATTAGAATCATCTGTAGATAAATGTACCGAGGTTTTTATATTTAGTCATGTAAACGCTAATTATATTGTGAAAACATTTAAGTCTATTAACATCAAAAATACTGAGGATCTTTGGGGTATTTCAACCAAAGTACTGAGTTCTATTATTAAGGAAGTTGCTCCATACTTGGCTTACATTTTTAATAGTTGTATTGATGCAGGAGTTTTCCCTGATCTCATGAAATATAGTAAACTGGTTCCTCTTTATAAATCTGGTAGCCACACTGATCCGGCCAATTATAGGCCAATTTCAATACTTCCTGCAATGAGTAAAGTTTTTGAAAAAATTATTCTCACACAGTTGTCCTCTCACTTCAACCTCAATAGGTTGTTACATAAAAATCAATTTGGCTTCACCAAGGGTAGATCGACAACTGATGCTGGTACAGTTTTATTAAAGCACATATTGGATGCATGGGATAAAGCGAAAAACGCTATTGGTGTATTTTGTGACCTTTCTAAAGCTTTTGATTGCGTTGATCATGGTACATTAATAAATAAACTAAGACATTATGGAATTCAAAACAAGGCACTGGACCTTATGCAATCATATTTATCTGATAGAGTCCAAAAAGTAGATATTGGTAAAGAAAGATCTAGGGGATCAAAAATCGATTTAGGAGTCCCGCAAGGATCAATATTGGGTCCTTTTCTATTTTTAGTATATGTAAATGATCTCCCATTTCTAGCAAAAGATCTCTGTGATATAGTCTTATTTGCTGATGATACTTCATTGATTTTTAAAGTTGACAGAAATAAACATAATTATGACGATGTAAATAATTCTCTTTCACAAATACTAGATTGGTTCACCGCCAATAACCTCTTACTCAATGCTTCAAAAACCAAATGCATAAAATTCATGTTACCAAATGTAAGAGAGCTCCCAACTAAGATAATGCTAAAGGATGAGATTGTTCACCTTGTAGACTCAACTGTTTTCCTAGGGTTACATATTGATTCCTCTCTTCAATGGAGACCGCAAATTGATGCTCTGGCAAACAGACTTAGTTCAGCAGCGTATGCGGTTCGAACAATTAGATACATTACCGATGAAGATACAGCTAGGTTAGTTTACTTCAGTTACTTCCATAGTGTTATGTCTTATGGTATTTTGCTTTGGGGACAGGCAGCTGACATCCAGACTATCTTTGTTATTCAGAAAAGGGCGGTACGCGCTATTTATAAATTAAATCCACGAGACTCGTTAAGGGAATTATTTAAAGAAATAAATATTTTAACAGTAATATCGCAATACATCTATGAAAATCTAATGTATACACACAAAAACAGAGATAACTTTATGAAAAGGTGTGATGTTCACAATAAAAATACAAGAAACAAGAACAAATTACACATCCCATCATATAGATTACGAAAGGTAGGGAAATCATTTGTGGGCAATTGCGTAAGATTCTATAATAAGCTTCCATCTGAAGCAACTGAGCTCCCTATTCGTAAATTTAAACTGTACATAAAACGAAATCTTATCAAGAAAGCCTATTACTCCGTAGATGACTACGTAAATGATGTTAACGCTTGGCCGGATGTCGCCCAGTTCCATACAGACAATAGTATGTAAGACCAGTTAGACTTAGTTATCCTAAGATTGTATTAGTTGATAAGCGATGGACTTGCTAGTGGTTTCTTTTTCACTTCTTCCGCTAGTGGACAAAAAATTGAAGTGAATTAAAGTCAATTGCACCTTATTTCTTGTTGATAGTAATAACTATTTATCAAGCTGTTTATATAGTAAAAATTTGACTTGTCTAAGTACTTATTTTGTAAGTCTAAAGAAATAAACGATTTGACTTTGACTTTGACTTTGATTAGAATTGCTTCCGCCATACAATTGCAAATTACGAAGGTCATTCAACGGCAACGGCCATTGAACGGCGCTACACGTGCAAGTAGAAAAACAGTGTCGGATAATACTAATAGTGAGCTATTTCCGTGGGCGACCCCCACGCTCGAATCTGTCGCTCGAGTCTGTAACTGTTCTAAAATATTATATAATGGTAATGGTGTCGATTCTGGTGTTTTAGTAAAATTAGCTGAGATTAGGATTTACGAATTTCTTATAGACGATAGCTTTTCAAAGGAGACCATCACGCTTCATACATTGTTGGGCCCAAAACCGAAAAGTGCCGGCCAACGCGAAAAATTTTTTTAAACTGTCGTACACCTTGAGCTGATCATTTGTTACTATGGCCGTATACCTACCTGTGAAATGTAAGTAAGAAATATTGTGAATTATACTGATATAACTAATTATTACTATTAAAAAACGTCTGATGACTTTATTTATTTATTTACAATTATTACCTGAGGCACCTGAGCTGAGCCTGACCCTTACCTCTCCCTGCCCCGCGCTCCTGCTACCCCTCATTTAGCAAATACAGTACTTGTAACAAAAAACCGCCACCATAGATAAAAAAATGTTTCGATTGATCATAAAAATAAATCTAATTATACAGGGTGGGGCAAATTTTCGGCCAATTGTTGTTTTCACTTACTCGTTTTTTCATAGAAAATGTATCGGAATGGTTTTTTTTTTTAATTATTGTCAAAACTTACGATTTGATTTGGTATGTAACTTTAGGAAAAGTGTTCCTAGTTGGAAATAGAGTCGATTAAGACCAACTTGTTTTTTTTTACAAAATGTCATTTTTTGGGCGAACGGTAAATTATTTCAATAAACTAATAATGGCAATATTTTTTTTTTTCAAAATAAAACAGAAAATTCCTTAGAAAAAACCTTCTAGCTACAAAAAAAACGGTAGCTACCCTTAAGGGGCCAAAAATTTGCCCCACCCTGTATATATAGGCTAAAAAAGAGATTCGTTTTTGCCCTAAAATGTATGTGAAACCAGATATTTCAATCTCCGATAGCAGCTTAACAATTCATTTTACAGGTATACGGCAATAGTAACAAATGAGCAGGACAAGGAGTACGATAGATTAAAAGTACTATAGATTAAAAACATTTTTTAGAGTTGACCGGCACTTCTCGGTTTTGGGCCCAAAATGAATGGTCTCCTTTAATAGTTTTTAGATTTGACATCAAAACTATCTAAAATAAGGATTTAGGAATCGTTAGGAACCGATAAAGAAATCGAATTGTATCGTTTGAAATTCCTAAACCCAAATTTTAGGAAATGAATCGATAGGAATCGATTAAAAAATCGAAATGTATAATTTGACATTACTAAATCCTAATTTTAGAAAATTCTTAAACAACAGAATCGACACCACTGTTGTTCTAAAATAAAAGGAAATCACGATGCTAAGTAGATGTGATTAACTAGTTTCTATCTCTTAGAATTTTAAGCTATTTATAGGTAGGTAGAGATAAATCTCACGGATAAAAGATGGTCCGGTCCATAAGGACTACAGAATGGAAGGGACCAGATGGCAAAAGAAATGTTAGCAGACCGTATAGACGGTGGGCTGATGACATAATCCAAATAGCAGGAAAAAGCTGGATGAGTCAGACAACCGACAGACAGTCGTGGATGAAGATGGAGGAGGCCTTTACTCAACAAGGGATCCAACTCTCAACAAGTGTAATTAAATAAGTACCTGCTTACCTAAATCTAAGCATAAAGTACTAACACATAACTTGTACATAATCATAAGAGTTGGAATAAAAGACTTAGTAAGTAGTTTTGGCGTGACAAACATCATAAAGTCAACTAGCAGCAGGGCCTTGCGATTTCATCCGCGTAGTTCCCGTTCCCGTGGGAATTCCTGGATAAAATATAGCCAATGTCCCGTGTGAAAAGTAAGCTTTTTAATGGTGAAAGAATCTTTTTGATCGATCCAGTAGTTTCAGAGCCTATTTATTCCATACAAACAAACAAACAAGCAAACAACCAAATCTTTTCTCTTTATAATTAGTATAGAGACCTTCATTGACCAAAATTTACTTGATGGTAGCTGACAACATGGACGAATGCATCACACTAATATCACACTAATATTATAAAGGCGAAAGTATGTATGGATGGATGGATGTTTGTTACTTCTTCACGCCAAAACTACTGGACGGATCTGGCTGAAATTGCATACAGGTAATTCTAATCTTGGAATCAAACATAGGCTACTTTTTATCCCATAAATCAGTGCCCGTGGGATGAAAAACACCTTTTAACGTTTCAATAGAAACAAGGCATGCGAAGTCGCGGGGTGCAGCTAGTATATCATATATCGAAGGTCTAGAAGACATCTATGTATGTAATTATATACTCTAGTACTCTTTCAGAATTGGCTCTACCTAAGTATGAGTTCATAATAAAAGATATTTTTTCGAAACATGACATTTAATTTAACGATGTCCACATTATACTTAACATATTATAAAAATATAAATGAATTGTCATTCATAATTTAAAGGTATCAGATTGTAAGATTATTTTTACACGAGGCGACTGTGGTTGGCAACGTCTGACCTTTGACCTTGACACAACATCTACACGTCCAAGGTCGCGCTGCAAGGTGGTTAGGTAGACACCGAACAAACTACAAACGTCTGGCTTCGCTAATCTCGTTACAAGGTTTAATCAACCGGTTTACTAAGACAATGGTATCGTCGCAGAAGTTGAATAAATGTTGAACAGTGTGTCTACTGTCTACCATGAGTTGTCACAGTTAAATCGCCTCACGTTACTACAGTAGTTACGTAAATACGCTTATAGTTATCCACAGCCACATTTTAGTACCCAACTATCCGTTAGAGGCGCTTTAGAGGTTTTCATACATTTTTTTTACTACAGACGCTAGCGAGATACATTGTGAAAACTCATGGTAGACACACTGAGCTTGTAGCGTGTAGTTTAAAAAAAAGCAACTTCGCTTACCTAGCCGCCAACCTACAACTTTGCAGTGCGGCCGCAGCCTAGGTCTAAGGATTGAGTTAAAATTACATTAGGTAGGTATTTAAAAAGTAACAACTTACATTTTTTATAAGCATATTCTCTGTTTTGTTCTCTGTTTTTGCGTGGTATATTAAACTGTTTTCTATCTACGAGTACCTACATACATATCTAACTTTTTTGTAGCAATCGGTTGCCAGAAAAAAAAGTAGCTTCGTGTAAATGACCTTTCTTACTAAATTTGAGCATACAAAATGTCAAACATACTTTACAAACAATTAAAATGATATTAACCTTAATTACTACTTAACACATAACTACTTACCTTAAATACTTAAATCTATAGATTAACAAAATAAAATAATTACAATGCCCTATTATGTTAATTATTTACCTAGGTACAATTCCATCACAGATAATTATTTATAACTGTTTGAACAAGAAAAAAACTGTCTATTTACTTATTTAATAAAGAAATGATATTAAAACTAGCATTTTCGCGCGGCTTTGCTCACGAGGCAGCTGAAAAAAAACTCGTAGAACTCATAGAGGTAGGTACCTCTGTCTAACATTTTAGTTAAATAATTAATATTTGATTTAAAAATACATTTTTAACAGAGAAAATAGATGATCCACTTATAGATAAAAATGATGTTTTTAATTATTGTCTATTCTTCCATAGAAGATAACTTTTCTCTATGATCTAGACTAGAGTAGCTAAGAACACTTTCATTTTCTCTACGCTGCTGTGTAGTTAACACTTAACTGGGCAGTGAGTACGATAATTATACAAAAATATATTTAGCTATCTATTCCACCATCACAAACTAACAGCATCTACGCAAAATCAGTCAAATCTAGCGAGACATTTCTTCTACTTTTTTTCTAGACCAACGAATTTATAGTTCTCGTTTCGAAGCGAGACATTAACCCCTTATTCATACTGGTCTGCTCACAGAAAACGACGGCTAAGTAGTGTTATTTCTCAGTCTGATTTATGTCAATAGAAGAAGACAGAGCGAGATTTAGCAGAGTGCTAAGTTAGCAGACTATTATGAATGGTTAATTATTAACAATCTCAATGCAAATTTTATGCAAATGTTGTATTCCGTCATGGAGCGAACCGTCAAAATATAGACGTGAGACATGTTTACTTTGGTGCTAGGTGTAAAAAGCTACACAACATAACTACGTCGTCGGAACAATGTATGAAATTGCGAACATTTTTATTTATTTATTCTCTATGCACCATATAGTAAGTATGTAAATAAAATATTTAAAAGGGAAAATTACTTAAATTCTTAAAATAGCGTGGGATCTACGGCGACCGCCTGTCGCAAACAGTAGTTGGGCCTTTACTATTAATAATATTATTATAACCAAAGATTTAAATCGCTAGATAGTGAGACCGCGCCGTGTTTCTTACCAAGCGAAGTTTATGTGTTCACAAATTTGTATTTCTCATTTGGAATCAGTGAAAGGCATTGATTAATTAAAAAGGGAAGATGAGGTACAGTTTCTCGAAAATGGTTGTAACACATGCCAATTTTTGAGTAAGCGCTCTGGGAGAACGAAGCCTATCTTACCTTTTTAATTAATCAATGGAGAAAGGTGTGATTTTGTGATGTGTTTGGTCACAAAATTTCGTGCTTTGTATTTGCGCACTTAGGTTTATTGACAAAAACACTAATTTTACCTACTCATAGTACGAGTGCGTCGGAATTTTGTTAACGCACGAATTCAAAGACAATGCTACAGTTTTTGGGCGTTCAACTATACCTAAAGTATCTTATTCGATTCGTGAATTTAGTACTTAAAACCTTTACCTGTTTTACAGGTACTACTATAATCACTTGTTTTTTAATATACTTAAACCTTCATGGCTCAAGAAGTAGACTGGCTGATCCACATGAATGCCAGGCGTTTTATTATAAATCAAGCGCGTTTTACGAGCATAGAGTGTACACAAAATTATTTATAAGTTTATGAATGAAAGTCTGTGATGTTATTCATTCGCTGTGCGTATTATTTTTTAGACAATTTCAGATTTAGTTGGCTAATGTTTATATGTGACGACACGGGCTTTTCTGCAGGGGTATTTTAATTCATTCGATTCGATTCCGAAACAAAACCGTCGGATTCGAATTCTATTCCGACGAATCTACAAAACGCTATTTTGATTGCGCCTCGGATCGGTAATCGAATGTTTCCGAAACGAATCCGCGGGTTGGTGGAAAATATGAATTTACGGAGACAGTTTCGAAATGGTAGAAAATAGTAGAAATGCTTATATGGAATATTCTTAAGTAATTTTACATTCAATTTATATCTTTTTAGCATCTTTTATGTATCTAAATCAATAAATAAATCATCGGGATTTAAATGACAACAATAACAAGAAACACTTCAAATTCACACCCAGTTCTAAGTTATTTGAGGAAACTAACTTCAATAACCATGACTTCGTACCATTACTTGGGCAAAAGTGTTACCAACTTTACTAGACTTCTCGCCAAATCTAGCGGGTTTAAAGTATCAAAAAAAGAGTTTCAAAAATATTTTTTATTTATTTGTTTTTTAGTCTAGAATAACATAGGTACCTACGTAGAGTCCTAATTACAAAAATTTGCTTCTTAAAAAGGGTACGAAGCTCTCCCGAATCTCAGGGGACGGCCCATGCCAATTTGTTGTTGTTTCACGTCGAATGAAATGGGGCGTTTTATGAGTGAAGCGCGTCAAATGCAAAAGCGATCAATACAAAGCTGTGGCTGTGTGAAGAGTGTGAGAAGAGTCGTGGGAAATGAGGGCGCTCTTGTCCCAATTGACAACTTTTGAATAGAAATGCTCGGTGATTAGTTGAAATTCGGAACTAAACCAGGGATTGGTTCGGGCTTGCTGAATGAAAGCTGTTGTTGGTTCGTATCTATGAGTGAGAAAGCGTGTCTGACCATCAAATACAAAGGCGGTGAGTGACGGTGGAATCTGTTCAAAAACAGAAGAGTCGTGGGAATTGAGGGCGCTCGTGTGCCGATTGACAACTTTTGAATAGAAATGCTCGGTGATTTGCTTGAAAATGAGTGGATTTAGTGGTCAAAATATGGCAAATTAGTTTCGCTCTCATTTAAAGATCATAATGTTTTTTAGCTAGGTACTTTTCATGCGGTTTTGTATAGAAAATTTCAATACGATCGGGGACATAGTGTCAATGAAGCGGAAAGTACGTTCGTATGGGGGGGTTAAAATCAAACTATTATCTGACGAATACAAGTTATGTGAACAATACAGACGTTTTCGTAGAAATAAAAATAAAGTTTATGATATAATTTTTAATCAGTGTTGGAAATACTTTTTCCGAATTCGTTCGCGGTTGTTCTCAACATTTGAGTTGAACATTGTTTTTAGATTTTTCAATTTGTGTTTGTGTTGTGAAGTGATACAAGTGGAATTACTATGCTATGAAAGCAAAACGAGCATTACATTATATTATGTATAAGCTTATCTATCTAATACGCACTAGCCACTAAATGATTGTGTTATGTTGATTGTCGATAGAGGTGAACCTACCAACTTTCTATGATCATGATCAAGTGCTACTTCAGAGTGCCCGAGTATCACCGGAGCAACGTAAGAAGAGTTTATGTTGGCCTATGCCGACCTCGCTCACGGCCGAGTCACAGCGCCCGACGCAGCGAGAACGAAGAAAGTTCTTCAACAAGAACTTGCTTTGGTTCCCAATTCGCTGGGGTAAAAAGCTGCCGGAGAAATGGTGAAAAGTAAGTATTGTCATTGTTTTCTACACTTATTAATATTATAAAGAGAAAATATTTGTATGTATGTAACAAATAAACTAAAAAACTACGATTTCAAACATTTGTTTACCATTACAATGCTTCTCTGATTATCCCTGAGTAACATCATCACCCTATATTAGCCCACTGCTGGACATCTCACTAATGAGCGCCATAGCACCCTGTCTTCAGTTTGATGCACCCAGCATCTCCCTGTAGTCTTTCACTTTCTGGGTAACATAGGCTATATTTATTACTAGGAAAAATTAGGGATTGTTCAACGCAGAACATACATTTACCCTATGTTTATCTTATAATTATGTGCAGCTAGTATATTACTTATTGTGTGTATGCTTTGTAACATTATTACCATTATTTATTACAGTGCTGTGAAGACTGGAAGTTGGACACCAAGGCAATAAAAATTAAAAACAATCAAGCAGGAACCGGTGGTGGTTCAGCCCCTGCACCACTCTCCAAAACGGAAAGCACATTACCTAAATAGGTTGGCTGTCAATGTGGCCTCGGTTGCAACTGCCGTACTGGCAATTGCAGCTGCAAATGAGAAGCGTTAGAGATAAAGATTAAGGTGAGATACATTTCTTTTTGTGATTCATATAGGTAATTTTGATTGATGTAGTTATGTAATAATGCAATACATTAGAATAATTTATTTATTAGGTCAGACCAAACTTGGATTCCTCTGCGGTGAACATCATTGTTTATATCCAGTGATATAATGTTCTCCAGCCTCAATATCTGCAGGGTCATCTGATTCAATTTCAGACTCTTGACGCTCTTGCACCAGAATCACCTCGAAGTTATGTTAAGTTGCCTATTATATTTGATTTCTGATAATTACTTGCATGTTTTTGTTGCAGTTGCTAACCAAGAAGCCAGCAAGGAGCTGTTTCGGAGATAATTGCCATCCAGTCTTTGACTGCACTAGTCCTTAAAATGAAAGCATCATGTGTGCTGCCTGGATATCTTGATAATATGTTTAATATTATCAAATCCCTATCACATACCTAAAAATCATAATATCTTAAACAAATGTTGTAATTGTTAATTATTTATTTATTTCAATAAAATATACACCTACATACAGCTATATTTGAATTATTTGCTCCCTTTCATTCCTGGCAACAGGGAATTTGATCCACATGCACAACACTTGTGGCAAATTTAGCACAGCTGTAGTTTGGCTTGTCGCTTTTGAAGCGGATGCCTGCCTAGGGCTAACACCAGCATCCCTCCCATCAGGATTTTGATAGCTATCTTGGGCATAAAAGTGAAGAGCTGCTAGAAACTATAAAAAAGAAGTAAATAATTAGGTAGGCAGGTTGATCTCATCATGACACTTACTTTCCATAAGTTATACCTAGTAGGTGGCCTAACCTTCCTCAATACAATTATTAGAGACTTACTTTTAGCTCTACAGGCATTGCATTTGAGTATTTTGTCTCACTAAGAGCTCCTCAACTCCTCAATCAACCCCAGAGCTATTGTCGGTGTAAAATAGAGGTAGTTAGCTCATGAGTGAGTTGGAAGGGGTTCGACATTATCTCGCAGCGTGCTATGAAGAATGATAGTTCTTTGTCTCTGCTGCGAACTGTGGATGTTTCGTTGAGCTCTCTCTCTCTCCCTTACGAGTAGGTATATGCTCCATCTAGGTATTCAACAGCAACTTATGGTTTGAAACAAAGCTATTGTTTAGTCAATTTGTAAACAACCTAAAAAATAAACAGTGGCAGAAAATCCTCGATTGAATAGGTAGGTACTTAAATAGGTAAAACTTCTCTCGTTTCGATCAAGATATTATTCCTATGCTCACGTTGTTAATAAAATGAGTTTTCCTTGAATCTAAATCCTATAAGAAAGTAATATCAACAATAACAAAGAATCTAATACTCCGGCGGAATCGTTTCCGACACTGAATGGCTGTCGGGAACTATCCTATGATGGATCCGAATTCGAATGTCAAAAGTTTTCGAATCCGACAGTTTAAAATAGCGTTCTTCGTAAAGAGATTCCGAATTCGAATCCGACGGCCTTTCCGACGAATTAAAATACCCCTGCTGGACCGGTAGGCACAAAGCGCTGTTTTGCCAAAAAAAATTGCCAACCTAAAATCGGTTGGTAGACGGGTAAAATTAACCAAAGCATGGTGTAAAAAAGTATCACATCACCAATACGACACTAGAGACTCACTCCCGAAAACTTAAACGCAACTTAAATTTAATCACGTCTCAAGTACCGTATTCAGGTTATAGGCGCTTATTCAAATTGGCTAACGATCATACGACTGAATGATGCAATTTTGTCGCGCGATGTTAATGATCGTGCGATGGTTGAACAGGTGTCACGTGATGCCCATCGCGCAACGGGTAACTCGCGAGGCCAGATCACAAAGTGTCAAATCACGAAGGTCATCGGTCATTGGTCATTGGCCGCGATAACGCATTAGTCACGCGTTATCGCGCGATGATTAGGGCATTCAAGAGAGATTCGTAGTTTTCTTTGTACGGTCATACGACTAAACCCCTCGTGCGATCGTAATAAGGCATTCAGTGCTCGCGGGGTAACTAGCAATTAATTAGGACACTATAAATACATGTGCCTATTTAATCTCGTCGTGCGACAAAATCGCATCGTTGGCTACGATCAACACCATAAGAGTCCTGGGTAAAAAAAAGCTATTTAGTCAGTGAGATAATCAAAATTCTTTTGCAAATCAAACAAAAATTTACAAAAATAAAGAGAGCTAAAGTTAAGGAGTTGTCCCTCTCCACTACTTAACTTTAACGCGCTTAAACGCGCGGGTTAGTGACGTCACACCTTGCTAGAAAGTGTCGCAAGATGACGTCACGCGGAACTATAACTAGCTTCGTCATCATTTGATTGTTTAATTGACAAAAGAAAAAATACGTGTTCAATTACTTCTAATAACCTAATTGGCGGACTGAGTAATTAGTATTTTTAGGACACTAGCCCATTAAGAAAACCGTTTATGCTAGATTAAACGTCAACTAACCTAAAAAGTCGTCAACTGACCTAAAATGTCGTCCCACTTAGTCAAGCCGACGAATCGGTCGATCGCGTCGTTTGCATTGAATAATGCGATGGTGAAAACCGGCCCTTAGGCAAAGAGGTCAGAAGTGAAACTTAGGTTTGTTGAATAACAATAACAATTGTTACCAGCCTTGCAAAAAGCTGTGGCTACTGTATGTAACTCGTGGATCGGATCTGTGACAAAGTCGATGGAAACGTTTGTTTGGGTTAGGTGTTTTTATGTCAGACATAATTTTTATTTATAACCTTAGCAGCGCCCCGCATTGATTTATTAAAAACGAAGATGAGGTACTGGTTGCTCGAAAGTGGCAACCTTAAGTTGTGTAAAATTGTGTTCTCCCACATCAGTCACCGTCTGACCGGCGGCACGGGCGGGCCTGATTCGCGTGAAATATTGTTGTCTCAGTCTCACTTCGGTCCTAGATACGTCTTTCCGTCTTTGTTCTTCTTTGTATTGCACAGGACTGGAAATATAACTGTGAGCGTATGTGTTTGCGTGTAGTTGTAACACATGCCATTTTTTGAGTAAGCGCTGGGAGAACGTAACCTATCTTCCCTTTTTAAATCAATGGCCCCCGCGGCTTCGCTCGCACGTCTATCTCGCGGGAACTGATTTATGGGATAAAAAGTAGCTTAGGTACTTAATTCTGTTTTTAAGTACCTATTTGCTGTTATAGCGGCAACCGAAATACATCATCTGTGAAAATTTCAACTGTGTATCTATCTATGACGCACGGTTCATGAGATACAGCCTGGTTTGGTGACAGACGGACGTCGGTCGGACAGCGGACTCTTAATAATAGGGTTCCGTTTTCCCCTTTGGGTACGGAACCCTAAAAACTATCTCGATTCTGTCACGTGCCCGGAAAAACAGGCACTTTTTATGATCAGAATTATGCAGTTTTTATTACTAGGTTATCAAATGCATACCAACCAAGCAAAGAATTACGATAACGTTTCCAATCAAAATGCCTTGAACTCTGTACGGTAGGAGTAATGCTATTCGTCAAGAACGGAGAGAATACTATAGTTGAGATTATACACTAGCCAAACTAGATGTGGAATGTTTGTAAACAAACCACAGTCCATCAAGGTGGCCTGAGACCCCTTGGAAGAGATCGCCCTCAGCGATAAAACTGCCCGTTATACTTTCCCTTTTTTTTGTTTTCTCTGTATTTATTTTCCTGTTTTGTGTGGTTTAATAAAGTGCCCTCTATATATCTATCTTTGACACAATAATTGATTTTGTTTTAAAAAAACTATAAACGGACTTCTATTATGAAGTTTTTTTTATGGATCCCACTGTCAGAACTGGACCAAATTAAAATGGAACCATACGGGAAGAACTAGCTTTTAAACAAAAAAATTATCATGAAAACCGGACCAACCAGTCAAAAGTTCTGAGGTAACAAACATAAAAAAACTGTAGAATTGTGAACCTCCTCCTTTTTTTGAAGTTTAAAAAAAAAAACTGCAAGCATAGCAATTTTTCATCCGATTATGTATGAAAAATTTCAATACGATCGGGGACGTAGTTTCCAAATGAAGCGGAAAGTACGTTTGTATGGGGCCTAAGGTATCCGCACCGTTCTTAATTCATTAAGTTTAAAAATTACCGCACGAGTTTCGACAAATCCATACTAAAAATACCTATGGCATTTTGAATGAAGCATGTTACTAAACAAACTACGACACAAATAACAATATCTCACTTGCTTGGCGTCGAGTTTCAGATATAATTATAAGCAATTTTTATTGAAGGGAGGATCTAAAATCGACAAGTAATGTAAATTACGTATAAAAGGACGCGCCAACAAAGTGAATTTTAGGTTAAATATGGGTGGTTTGTTTACTATCATGCTTCATTCAAAATTGACACGGTATAGATCGTAGATTAAATGACTGTACCACGTTTATAGATATAGCTACCTACGTCGTAACGTAACGTACACGTGTCACTTATTGATCACAGCTAGATGAGCTAGATGAGTCACTGATCCAAGTCCGAGTAAATACAGGATGACACGTAAGATGTGTACTAAGCCGAAATCAAAGTCAGAGTAAATACAAGGTGACACATAAGATGTGTACTAAGCCGTATGGCTAGATGAGGCACTGATCCAAGTCAGAGTAAATACAGGATGACACGTAAGATGTGTACTAAGCCGAAATCCAAGTCGAGTAAATACAAGGTGACACATAAGATGTGTACTAAGCCGAATGGGTAGATGAGGCACTGATCCAAGTCAGAGTAAATACAGGGTGACACGTAAGATGTGTACAGCCAAGGGTGTGATTCTGGACCCTGAGGGGATCAACGATTTTTTTCCTATGCACGCAATCTTGCAATGGTTAACTTTTGCCGTCACACATAATGGGCCTCCCATGCAACTACCAAATGACTAATGTCATAACGTCAGGCTTTTTGCCACGCAACAGACCATTCGGTTTACTTAATTCATTAAGTTTAAAAATAACCGCACGAGCTTCGACAAAACAAAGATATTAATAGATTACGTGACTGTACCAGGTTTATAGTTTCGTTTACTTATAGACGTACGTCGTAAAATAACGTAACTTACACGTGTTGGTTATTGATCGATCACACTGCAGCTATATCGTATCCATTTTGAATGGAGCACAAACGTAAACAAACCGCCCATACTGAACCTAAAATTCACTTTGTTGGCGCGTCCTTTTATACGTAATTTACATTACTTGTCGATTTTAGATCCTCCCTTCAATAATAATTGCTTACAATTATATCTGAAACTGGACGCCAAGCAAGTGAGATTTTGTTATTTGTGTCTTACTTTGTTTACTAACATGCTTCATTCAAAATGGATAAACCATAGGAGAATCAAACTGACAGGATCAGTCATTCCACCAAGCTCTCCCAGAGAACACCTTCCCTAGTTATGGGTTATAGATTATTATAAAGTCACTTCATAGAGCCCCAATTGAGTAGTCCTATCCTAAATAAGGATTAAAGAATATCTTTTATTGTACTTTTATGTACTCGTGTCTTGTGTATTGAATTGACTCAGCTCAAGTCTTTTATTACAAACAACCCACAATACGTAAATTGAAATACATTTGTATAGAATACAAAAGAGCTAAAACATTTTTTTTATTGTTTCACCCAAACCATAGTTTTTTGCGGTTTTTTGTCATTAAATTATTACATATTTATACTTAATGTTAATCTTCATATAAATCAAAACAATAATGATGTAAGAAACAATACTTACACGAATATTAAGAAATCTTTTTTTTATTGTAGAACAAAATTGGGTCCTCTTTGAGTCCAGAATCATCTACTGCGGGTTAGTACTCATGTTTCGTGGCACCCTGTATCACACCGATATTATAAATGCGAAAGTTTGTATTGATGTATGGACGGATGGATGGATGTTCGTTACCTCATCACGCCTAAACTACAGAACGGATCTGGTTCAAATTTTGCACACAGGTGTAATTCCGGAATCAAACACAGGCTTTTTACTTTTTATCCCATAAATCAGTTCCCGTGGGATAAAAATCACCTTTTAACTTTTCCATAGCGTGGCAACGCGTGCGAAGCTGGGTGGCCGCAGCTAGTTGCTTATAGTTCTGAACATATAGACATTTCAAACAATGTCTAGCGAGCGACTCCCGCACAGAAACCTAGTTTATTGTCAGACCCAAATAACTAATTACAATATTGTGCGTATGTGCCAATCCCCAACTGATGGTAAGCCCAGCGTGGGCATTAAGAATAAGAATAAAGAACATAATTAATTTGGTTTTTTAAAACTATAAACCGACTTAAAATTTTATAGTTTTTTCATGAATTTTCATGGATCCCATTGTCATAACTGAACAAAATTAAAATGGGGCCACACGGGAGGTGCATTCCGTGTTGTCCCATATTAATTTTGTTTAAGCTTTCATATAAAAATGAATCATGAGGATCGGACCACCCAGTCAAAAGTTCTGAGGTAACAAACAAAATGAAATAAAAAAAATACAGTCGAATTGAAAACCTCCTTTTTTGAAGTCGGTTCAAAATACTTTTATTTTATAGATTGAACATAATGTGGGTATACATTAAACTAAATTTTAGAGCAAAAAAGAAAAAGTGTACTTAGGTCTGTCTACAAAATTGGCTCTGACTCAGCATGAGTTGGAACGACTTTATTTAATAATGGATTATATGGCATTACTCCCTAATGATGAGAGCTTAATGAGTAGAGGCTATGTCCAGCAGTGGACTAGTACAGGTATAGTATGTCTACTTGTTTAAATGAAATGAATTATCAATATTTTGTCTTTTTCACATGGAGATAATGGCTTTCAATCATTGATTTAAAAAGGGTTTTTAATAACGTTTTTAATAAATCAATGCTTTCAATGGCCTTGAAATGTCAATGGGGTATATGTATGTGACTTCAAAAAAGCTAATATTTTTTTTTACGTATTCTCTATTGATATAGAAATATATCTGTATATTTATTAAGCTATTGCATAGCTTCTATCGCGGGCCTTGAGCGCGGGGACCGAATCCAGAAATTCCGTAACGAAAAAACCTCACGCTCGCTCCCCACTCCGCCGGGCAAGGAGGTGTGGCATCGTCTAACGTCGTTTCAGTTCGGCAGTCTTCGACATGGCGTAGTGTGCGTGCGATTAGACGGATTGTATGACTCTACGAAACTCGCACGAATCGAGACGAGTTGCTCCGAAATCGGACGAATACATAAGCAGCTGTTTATGAGAAAGTATAGGGTCACCACGCTCAAAAAGTGTAACTTGAATTAATATCAAAGAAAAAGCAATACTGCACGAATAAAATAAATAAATAAAATTATAATTGCATAAGTTAATACAAAATGCTATGCAATAGCTTTACCCCGAGTGCCACACGTCTTTTTTTTGTATTTTATGATGTACTTATTGTGAAATTTAATCATTGAAAAGTAGATATTTTGAGTCTCAACAGCAAAATGTCTAAACGCAACGCTATTGGCATGTGAAGCTTGACGTCATACTTGAACATTTTTGTATGGGCATGAAGTTTTGACTTTGAGTTTACTTATGGGACTCGATGATCCGTGACGTCATAAAATGCAATGTCTAACATGGCAGCGTTTTTATCACCCGAAACTGAGTGTAGTTTTACTTTTAGTTTTTTACCTCAATAATTAATTTTTTTTGGGTGTTATATTTTTATTCGTTTATTAACATAAATAATCGATTCAAAAAATAAAAAAAAACGTTGCATATACCATTATTACAGGCATATACTACAGGATGGGTGGTTTTGACCTGCGATTAGGTCAAAAGCACCCAGCCTGTAATAGGGCAGCAGAACTATCAAACGAAAGCGATAAATAGAGAGGAAGGGATGGCCTTTGACCTGCAATGGAGTTATATCGTCAAATCGTTATCATACCACTCCGTCCATTGGACGTGATGTCACTATGTCTCTAAGGGTGATTTTGTCATGTTCACCGCAGTCGGTTATCGCAGTCATCATCAGCCTTTACTAGTCCACAGCTGGACATAGGCCTCCCCTAATGAGCGCCATACCGCCCTGTCTTCAGCTTGACGCATCCGCTGCCTTCAGTCTTTCGCAGATCGTCATCCCACCTGGCCGGAGGGCGTCCTACACTACGTTTGCCGAGTCGCGGTCTCCACTCAAGAACTCGTTTACCCCAGCGGTTATCGGTTCTTCGCGAAATATGGCCGGCCCACTGGCTAATTCTTTGAGCTATGTCGATAACTTTGGTTCTCTGTCGGATGTATTCGTTACGAATTCTATCCTTCAGAGAGACTTAGAGGTTATCGCAGTGGTGGTGTTAAAATATACAGAAGAACAGGCTTATAATATACTAGCAGCGCCTCGCGGTTTCACCCGCGTAGTTCCCGTTCCCGTGGGAATTCCGGGATAAAATACAGCCTATGTCAATTTCTGAAAAGTAAGCTTTTTAATGATGAAATAATTGTTTAAATCGGTCCAGTAGTTTCGAAGCTTATTCAATACAAACAAAAAATCAATTCTGTCCTCTTTTTAATAATATAAGTATAGATTATTAAGTCTGGAAGAATGGCCAACTTTGCGAATACCCAAACAGCACCCATCCTATAATTGATTATTATTGATAAAGCCATTTGCCGTTTTCAAGGCCTAAAGTGGCTATTAAACACATAAAATAGGAGAGTTTATTATCCATAGAGAATATATATAAGATATATATATATATAAGAAACTATTGTTAATTCGACGATAGAATTCCATTGCAGGTCAAAGGCCTTCCATTCCTCATTCTTATCGCTACTGTTTGTCAGTTCTGCGACAAAAACCTCCCATCCTGTATTTAAATTTAAAAGGCCTTTGCATGGCCTTCGTTATTTGCAATAGGCCTGGCGACTCAAAAATTCTAATTAAACCGTCAGTTACATCAACATTAAATTAGCTGTGCGGCACTGGCTTAGAATTTGCACCACCCCATCTCTTCCCTTGGGTGTCGTAAGAGGCGGCTAAGGGATATCCACTGGAGGCGGGCAGCAGCGTCCCCTACAGAACAATTCTACCACCGAACCGCGATCCCCAACCCGCATGCCTAGCGGGGATTATTTGTTTTATTATATATTTTTGTTGGACCATCTTGCGACAATTCTCTATAAAAAAACATCAAAATCAGTTCATCTAACATAGAACATCATCAAACCTTTTTAAGCCGGTTAAAAATAGGCAGAAGCTCAAACATTACATTCAAATAACCATTTGCACGACACGATTCCGTATGTGCCCACGCGATTAGCAGCCAATTACATCATCGCCTCACGTACGTATGGACGCGAATTCAATTAATAAATTCAATTTTGTAGGTCACGAGGAGAGCCATCGTTGAATTCACTTAGAGCAGGTCAACACAATCTGCGATTGGATCTTAGCCAAGATACGATAGCTCCGATTTCCTGCAGCTATCTCTTAGAAGATATAATTTGACTGTAAAAAACTAAAAAATTAACACAAATCCCTTAGTTTTACTGTTTTTAAGTTTAACGGGACATATAGGTACATTAGGTAGTAATCCGTAAGAAACAAAATTTTATAGCATATCATATAATTATATTTTTAACTTAATCAACAAAAACAGATATAAGGTAGGTCATCAAAATATAATTGGGTTTGTTTAAAATAACTTATCAATCGACTTTAATTATGATAGTTTTATCATAGATGTAACTGTCAGAACTGGACCGAATTGAGAACAGCTTTCAAACCAGCTGTTAATTAAAAAAAAGATCATTAAAATCGGATCACCCTATCAAAAGTTCTGAGGTAACAAACATATTGAAAACCTCAGTGTTTTTTTAATAATGTTTTAGGATTTTCTTTCTGGTCTTATGGTTTGGCTCGACCCAGATTTTGATTTGACCTATTTAGTGGAATATGCGTGACAAGAGTTTGATCTCACCCAATTCCATTTTATGAGCTTAATCTCAAGATAATTAAGAAATATATTGTACCTATCTTAATAACTGTAGCTACCTAGTTCTGTCTAATTTTGTAACTCTTTTAGTACCTATGTTCTATCACAGTAAAACTTATATTAAGCTATTATTTTTGTCAAACCTATCTGATAGGTAGCTATTCGGCTGACTCGCTAATAGCACTGTTTCACAAACCTCTGTGGTTTACCTAGTGTTATTATTAGTTTTCTATGTAATGTTATTTTAAGTTGATAAATAAATAATAAATAAATAGCAATAGGATCTTTTCACATGAACTGAATTTGGAAAGGGTTTTAATGATTTTGGCCAACAGAAGCCACCAGTTTGTTTATTTTTACATAATTGTGGGTGGCGAAATAATTATCTTAGTTGGATAGAGGAAACTCAAACAAATAAAAAACGTTTTATAATATATTATCCTTAAGCGTCAGAGTTTTTGAGGTTTTCACATGTAATATGAAAAAATTTGTATACTAGAGAAATAGTTATATTCATTTATTAAGTAGATATTATATATAAAAATCATCCCTTTTGTAGATATTAATTACCCCTTAAACTTTTAAATCCATCATGGTTAATATTAACGTTATTTACAACGAGATATTTTGTATGATTTGAGTTTTGAGCTTTCCAATATTCTCAAAACTCAAGTCGTGGTAAATATCTCGTTGTAAATAACTTTTAAGATAACCCTGACTGAGATATAGATATTTTCAACGGAGTCCTGACCTGATTCACGACCATTACGGTGGCTTTTCAGTTTTCTACAGAAGGATTATATAAACTTAACATCAAGATTCATGTATTTATTTATTTAATGTACACAAACATACAGTGGTGGTCATATAATTAAGAACGCTGATTTAAGGAGTAGATTTTTTCAAACTATCCAGTCTAACTAATTGCATGTATTTTTTTGTATAGCTCTCGGTATCGCAAAATGTTTCTATACTTACGGTACATTCATTTATACACATGATTGGCTAAAAAATAAATAGATAAACTTTATAATTTAGATCTGAACCTTGTATTACTACTCACTGGCTGGTCACATAATTAAGAACGCTGAATAGTTTATTTTTTTATTCAAATTTAAATAGAGAACACTTTGTGGCTCTGTGGTTGTAGGTCACTTATTCGTATAATTTTGGCGCCATTTAGTACTGTAAAAGTCTTGATTGCTTCACAAGAAAACAATGGGTAAAAATAAAAGTTGTGATAAATCTACAAGGGAAGTAATAATAAAACTTCGCGAGAAGAATTGGTCGTATAAAAAGATAGCCGACCATCTTCAATGCTCAAAAACTATGATTTTCCACGCTGTGAAGCATTTTGTAACTTACCAAACCACTTCAAATGTTCCGCGCGTACCTAAACAGTGAAAGACATCTAGTCGAGATGATCGAAATATCGTTCGTTTGGCAAAACAAAACCCTTTTAAAGGGTCTAATGACCTGAGAAAAGAATATTTTGGTGAAAACAACCCTTTAGCAATCTCGGCACGCACTATTCGAAGGCGTTTGGTAGAAAAAAATTTGCACGGAAGGATAGCAAGGAAGGTGCCCATGTTGAAACGGTGTCATAGGCAAGCCCGGCTTGCATTTGCAAGAAAGTATGAAAACTGGACATTTAGACAGTGGAAAAATGTTCTTTTTTCTAACGAGACATAGATAAACAGGGTATGCTCTGATGGAAAACGGTATGTATGACGCCCTCCGAATAAAGCATTCGACCCTAAGTACACAAAAGTGACATTAAAGCATGGAGGAGGAAATGTAAAAATTTGGGGGTGTTGGACCTGTTAGGCTGATAGAAGGAAACATGGATCAATTCCAATACAAAAATATACTGGAAGAAACAATGTTACCTTATGCTGAAGACGTGCTTCCGGTTATCTGGACATTCCAAAACGACAATGATCCAAAACATACTGCACGCACCGTTAAAGAATTTCTCACATCGCAATCACTTTCTGTTTTAGATTGGCCGGCTAACAGCCCAGATCTAAACCCTATAGAACATCTTTGGTGCGAAGTCAAGAAAATGGTTTTAAATCGACAGTGTGGTAATTCAAGAGAGCTTTACGACGTTTTCTTAGAAGAATGGAACTCTATCTCTCTTGCAAAATGTCAAAAATTGATAGAGTCAATGCCTCGCCGGTGTAAAGCAGTAATTAAAAGCCGTGGATATGCTACTAAGTATTAATTAAGTTTAAATGGTATTAAATTGCTTTTTTTCTTTACGTACTTCACATTAAAGTTATTTATTTAATCTAAGTTTCATATAAAACATCTCTCGAGCGGTTTAATAAATCGTTCTTAATTATTTGTCCAGCTTCGTTACTATTTGAATTTGTTACTACAGAGAATAAATAAAGTAAGTTATTTTATTCTTTATTCCCAATCCCGTTTGCTCTATTCGTATGGCTATTTCATACCATAAGTAGTTACTTCTAAAAAGGAACACATTCATAATGACACAAGGCATGATTAAGTTTAAAAAAACTGGAACTTCAAATCGTTCTTAATCATATGACCACCACTGTATATATATATATAGGGCCACGTAAGAAAACTTAACCGATATAGTGTGATTTGGCCTCGTTGGTTTGAATTTCTCCCTCTTTCGGCTTAGGACACATGTTTTGTGTCACCCTATATTGAAACTATATCCAATGCGAACTAAGATTTGGGAAATACCCGATGTAATAGATTCAATTCCTTTGCATTTACGTATAAAATAAATTATTGAAACAACGTGCATTAAAGGTGTTTTACCGTATGATGCTCAAGTCAAGTATTGATAAACTTCAATAGCTTTACATCGTTTTATCTTTCAATGTAAATAATGAATCACGGATTTAAAGTGGACAAGGGTGAGTAAGCCAATCCTCATCGTGCTTTCACACATTTTTATAAATAAAATCCTACTAATATTATTTGTATGTAAGAATGTATGGATGTATGTTTGTTTTGCATAATACATGTAATTCTAATCCTGGGATCGAATATAAATCATTTTTAAACGTTTCCATAGGAACAACGCGTGCGAAGTCGCGGGGCTAGAATTTTTAATAATGCAAAAGTTTGTATGTTCAGATGCTATCCATCTATGGATATTCGTTACTTCGTCACGCCAAAACTACTGCACGGATCCAGTGGAATAGCGAAGTGTAAACAGAAGACGCAAAAAGCAAGGTCTATCGTCACTTAGAAATAAGAAATGCTTAGGAGGTAGACGTCGAATTTGGAAAATCACACTAATATTATAAATAAATGCGAAAGTTTGGATGTATTGCTGTTTGTTACATCTTCACGCCAAAACTACTGAACGGATCGGGCTGAAATTTTGCACACAGGTAATCCTAATCCTGGAATCAAACATAGGCACGAGAACTGATTTATGGGACTTTTTATCCCAATAAATCAGTTCCCGTGGGATAGAAATCACCTTTAAGCGTTTCCATAGGAATATACAATAAAAATAAAAAGTTGAAGTTTACTCGTACTATTAATTATGATGGTTAAGGCCCATACACCAGCGAAAGTAGCGCCCCAACTATTTTATCTTATTATTACGTTAAACGCAGCAAGTTTTAAAAATCCTACGTTCAGTTTGTGGTATCTATTATAAGTTATTTATTAATGCCTCTGTAATAGTTTCATTTTGTAAAGCTTAGGAAGAGATACGAAGTTGCGCTTTTTGGCCACCAAACTCTATTTTTGTATCTCCTCCTAAACTATATGAGATAAAATTATAAAAGAGGTATTAAAAATTGCTTATAATAGATACCACAAACAGAACGTAGGATTTTTAAAAATTCCTATGATAAACGTAGAAATATGATAAAATAGGTATAGCTGTCATATTGGCTCGGGTATGCGCCTTAATAAACAACTTATCATTGTTATTATGTTTTATAGAATGTTATCATCGTGCATGTGATGTGTGTAGGTACTTAACATCAATATATATATTTTATTCATTCTGATATTACTGTGACATATTTTTTTGCTTAATTTGAAATAAATAAGTTAGTAATTATTATTATTTTCCCTAACAATGGCTTGGAAAAATAAGGTGAACAAAACGAAATACCTAAAGTGAAAATTTATATGTTAACTTTATGTAAATATGGGTCAATATGAGAAACAAATAATAAATAGTAATAAACAGCTGTCACTGAACGTTATTATTAAATAACCAGTTTCAGAGTCGAAAGGTAAATTATAATAAAAAACCGTATATTAAGTGAAATCAACTGCTTTTTTTTAAGTTTATCGTTGTTATTTTACTATAGAAACTTTCGTAGTTTGACGAATTCATTATGAATGTAAGCAGGTTAACTACGAACCTTGTTTGTGTTGGAAGATATCCCTCGTTAAGGGATGAAACGTTGGTGTTCTTCCAACACAAACAAGGTTCGTAGTTAACCCGCTTACATTCATAATGAATTTATCGTTGTTTATATCGACGGCAGAAAGCGGAAGTGGCGTATTTCAAAGATTGGCCTAAATGACTTTTAGCTATATTAAATTAACAATATAGCTAAAAATAATTTAGCTTAATCTTTGAGATACGCCACTTCCGCTTTCTGCCGTCGATATATTGTCATTTATTGTTAAATATCAGAACTACTGGTGCGTACTAAATTTCAGATAAATGCGTCAACAGTAAGAGGGTCAAATACGAATGACCAACTCGTGATGAACTAGTTTTGACCCAAAGTAAAAAAACTGCGCAAGCTAAACAAAACCGTTTAAAACAACCTATAGGATCAAAATAACTTCATGACGGTCATCTGATAAATCCTTTATCCTGTTACAACATTATCCTGTAGCAGCTTTTCAGGATGTTTTTCGGTTAATTTAGTATCCTAATCGTAATCACATATGTGATGTGATTACGATTGGGTTACTAAATTAACCGAAAAACATGAGTAACTCATGCACGTGGTTGTAAATAATTTAATAATTATCTTAATTGCTCAAAATATGTTGCATATTGCAACATCATGGGAATTTATACTACATACTAATATTTTGAATAGGAAAGATTTGATTGTTTTTGTTTGTATTGGATAGGCTCCGAAACTACTGCACCGATTTAAAAAAATATTTAATCATTTAAAGGTCTAAGTTTCAAAATTTACTCAAAAAACACTTAACCTAACTGTTATTATTGCCATTAATTGTGCAATCACATTGCACATACTTATGTGTACAAGCACACTGATTCCAAATGAGTGAGTTCACTCACTTCACATGGCAACAAACACAGCGCGGTCTCTCTACGAAAAGGGCCTATCTTACTATTTAAATCTTTGCATAAAGGTACTTAAACGATAAACTGATTGCATCATCCGATATTGCTTTCTTTCTACGTACAAGTACAACGTTAACTATGCTAGTAATTTTAAATAAGGACGCTATGTTTTTACAAACATCCCTCTTTTATTCACAACAATCAAGAATTCTTCAGAACTGTGCCATATAAATGACTAGCTGCGCCCCGCGGCTTCGCACGCGTTGTTCCTATGGAAACGTTTAAAGGTGATTTTTTATCCCACGGGAACTGATTTATGGGATAAAAAGTAGCCTATGTTTAATTCCGGGATTAGAGCAAAATTTCAGCCCGATCCGTTCAGTAGTTTTGGCGTGAAGTGATAACAACATCCATCCATCCCTCCATACATCCATCCATACATCCATACAAACTTTCGCATTTATAATATTAGTGTGACTAGTTTGAGTGGTTTGCTTTCGCGGTATCTATTAAACGAAGCATTATGTCTTTCTCGGGGAAACGATTATCTCCTTACTAAGGAAATAATCCATCAATTAAGCGAATTTAGTTGAACAAGATTAGTGTCACTCGAAAAAAAACGCATTTAAGCAAATTTTTTACCAACTTCGCAAAAAGGGTTCTTCTACATTCTCAATTTAACTGTTTTTTTTATTGGTCTTCGATACTTTTGACTGGTTGAACCGATTTTGATGATTAGTTTTTTATTTGAAAGCTTGTGCTTCCCGTTTGGTCCCATTTCAATTAGGTGGCATCCATAAGAAAACCATAGATGTCAGTTCAGATGTCGCCTAAACTAAACTAATTTGACAGTACCAAAAATGTCGTCGTCCCTATCATAACGATCAAAATAATAAGGATGGCAACATTTTTAGTCCTGACAGATGTTGTACATCTAAATAGACACAACTGTCGCATCTATTAGTATGGATGCGCACTATTGGAATCCCGTAACTCCGTAAGTAACGGTGCAAATAATATTATACTAAAGGTAACGGTATAAAACTAGTTCATGTCTGAAGTCTATATAAAGGACCATCGGCGAATTAATCGTTGGATGTCCTTTTGCCACACAAAAACAAATCTATGCTCGATTCTCTATAGAACGGAATCATCGTATCGACTTTTGACTTTAGAGGTTGTCAAAGCTTTGGAACTTACAGTTCAAGCTATAAAACGGATCATTGCTCATGTACCCCATTAATAACAAAACTCTTCGAGTATTCCACTAAATATTCAGTCATGCCAACAACTATAACAAGAAACATATACCCCGCGTAATGCAGAGCTTTCAAAAACGGCCAGGTTTTATCGCAAAATATCGCTAAAGACAACAAATGCAAATAACTATGTGGATTAGCGATTCTCCAGAGCCCTGTTGCGAAGAAAAACAACCCCGATTTGAACATCATTTCACGCCTACCGATATCGTAATCAGCGTTGTTCTCCAACACCTCTTGATAGATATCGATGTACCTATTCCAAGCTAAGGACGATAAAACCATTTGCCCGGAAAACAAACCTATCACTTGAATTATCCTTTGATAAGTCACTTTTGTTTTGTAAGAGATGCCTACTTCTGCTGAGTGATCATTTTCTATATCCTCGCCAGAATTTATCTCTTTTAATTGGTGGTAAGGAAGCGTGCTAACTGGCGTATCTTTGTAACCTCGCCTGGGTGGATTGTTTTTAAGATACCACATTAATCCCAAGACCATGGCAACTACGCCTATTAAATCACAGATCCCATCAACGAAATACCCGAGAGTTCCGACCTCGGACCTCTCACCTCTTATATTCTTTCTTTTTCTAGCAACGTGCCCGTCAAGGTCATCTAAAAACATTCTTAGTTGGAAAAGCACTACTCCAAAACGTCTCACAGCTAGATTCTGATCGGTTAAAAGCTTTGCACCCACGAAGGCTACAAAAACATGGAAAAATGAAATTATATTAGGGGTTATTATAAGCCATTGGTCTGATATACCTAACCCTTCGTCCACTAATGAACATAAAGGACCGTAGATATAGTGATTTACATGATCTACCATTAGAGCTTTCACAGTAGGATGGCATAAAGGATTTATACTACATGGAACCCAAGTTACATCTTCATAACTCTGTTTGTTAGAGTTCGTGGATATTTCTGTTACATTGCTTATATCTATATAATCGAATATATCTAATTTATAGTTCTGTATTCTTAAAAATAGAAATGTGTCCATACACGCACAGTATACAACTATCACTAGGAGAAGAAAAGTCAGTATTTTGCTTGCTTGCGATGCTGGCCACATCATTTTGAAGTTCAATATCCTCGATTTTGTTATCCAACGAAAACAGCTTTATTCGAAACAGCTGATCAACTCCACAGAGGTTTTACGCGTGGGAATAACAGAACATTACTGTCATTTTCGATCACGTTACCACAATTCCATTTAAGAACTGGAACATCAGCCAAAATTAACTGAACACACTTCACTTCACATAAAAATGCTTCACTTCACATAAAAATGCATCTCTTCTGTGAATTCAAAACACATGCTTGTAACACGATCAAAACACTGCGCGGTCCGATCGATGGGCGTTGTTATACATAACACTGCGTACAACAATACAGTTCAGCGACAATACACGTTATCGTACTGTTAAACAGTTTTTTTGAGTTTTGCACTTGTGAATGGAAATGTAAATATTGTTTGAGAGGACGCGACCGCCTCGCTCGATTGCGCCCCACCGTCTGACGGGTACGGAACACGGCTGGACGTGGGAGGGGGTGACTTGCCTACACCGGAGATATAAATATAGGACCCTTCGTGGCGTCCTTTTGGCGCCAAAGAGTTTTTGTAACATTTTCACTGTTATACAAGAGACCAAAGATATGTTGGAGTTCATTATGAATGTAAGCGGGTTAACTACGAACCTTGTTTGTATTGGCCGCTTACATTCATAATGAATTCGTCAAACTACGAAAGTTTCTATAGTAAAATATGTTGGAGTTATGTAAGAGTTGGTGGAATTTTTAACTGACTTAGAAAAAGAGGAGTTTCTATGTCCGGCTCACAGCGCTATAATGTTATTTTTAATGAAACGTGCGCTGTTTGATCTGTTAGCTATATGTAGATACGTCTTTATGTAAGATAGTTTTTTGTTAGAACGTTGTTTTTGGTGTTTTTTTTTTAATTTTTTGTAGTAAAAAGTACTTTAGTTCCTAAAATTACGTTATGTCTCTATTACGGCCTTATTTGTTGATACAAAGATACCTCAGCCTGTATTGGTCGACTGCTGGACGCAGGCCTCCCCCTGATAATCGCGTTATTGGCGCTCATCTGGGAGGGAGGTAAAATGCCCATAATCCCCACAATGGGCATGCGGGGATCGCAGTGCGATATTAGAATAGTACCTACTGCAGGGGGCGCTGCTGCCATCCCGCCCCCTAGTGGATATCCCTTAGTCGCTTCTTACGACACTCACGGGAAGAGTTAGGCCAAAGATACCTATTTTCTCCGAATGACAAACAATAGTCAGGTAGGTGGGTTGATACGAACTTTATTAAAATTGTGGATACAATAGTTGCTCCCCGCGGCTTCGCACGCCTATCCCACGGGAACTGATTTATGGGATAAAAAGTAGCCTATATTAACACATAGGCTACTTTTTATCCCATAAATCAGTCCAGAACTAGGTACCTGTATGCAAAATTTCAGCCCGATCCATTCAGTAGTGTTTGCGTGAAAGGGCAACAAACATACCTACAGAATATACAGATACAGACTTGTTTATTTGTGTGTGTGCTTCTTTTGTTTTTAACCGACTTTAAAAAAAGGAGTAGGTTCTCAATTTGACTGTATTTTTTTTATGTTTGTTACCTCAGAACTTTTGACTGGGTGGTCCAATTTCCACGATTCTTTTTCTTTATGAAAGCTGGTGCTTCCCGTGTGGTCCCATTTTCATTTTGTTCAGTTCTGACAGTGGGATCCATGAAAATTCATGAAAAAACTATAAAAATTGAAGTCGGTTTATAGGTCGGATTTTGCTCCAACTCGAAAAATAACAACTAACAGGCTAAAGGTTTCTTCGTCGTTTCTTTACTTTAGTCTACATAGCGAAGCGATCGAAATCAAAAATACCACTTTATTTCCGTGTCAGTGTATTTTTTAATATGATTTGACCTTTTCTAAGTGTACATTTATTGTATTTATGGAAATAAAGCATTTTTTAGTTTGAGTTTTAAAAACAAAATTAATTATTCATTATACTGAAATGAAATGAAATTTATAAATTTCTCGACCACAACAAAGCCAAACATTAAAAAGCTGAACACTGAAACAGCTTTTAAAATTTTACCTATAGGTAGGTATAATGTATAATACAACGTAAACTTACAAATACCTCATAGACTTATATCGTTTCCCTACACCATTTCGAGTTATGTCGCGACATCAAGGCCATTCAAGAAAGTGATAGCGATTTGGAGAACTGAATGAAAGAGAGAGAAAGCGCTAGGGAAGTTGCCGTTGGGTGGAAAGTTGGCGAAATATAAGAAACGTTAGACACAGAAACACAAAAAGGTCCCACTGTGGACCTTTGCTTATCCTACCTAACGTGTTCTCTAAATGATGGTTATCCTAATTTAATTACCTTTAAAAAACTCAACTACTTAGGATAGTAGTTAACTAGTAGTCCCTAAACATAAATTTTATTTCTGAAATTCATTTTACTGCTAAGTTTGGCCACCTGTGGTGAAAAAAAAATGTATTGGAGTTGTGTAGTCATAGTCACCCACATAAAACATTTACCTATACCTATCATAAGGATTTTAAAACAGTACCATATTGTCTACTTTAATAGTAAAATTACTGAGCTATAGCTGCTAATGTGTAAAAGTAGGCATTTCATTCCCGTAGTTTCATTCCCGTTAAAAGAAAAAAATCTGAACTAGGCCTCACATAGCGGACGTGATGTCCACATAATATGTGAAGAGAAGGGGGATATTTTAATTTACAAAAAATGTCGTAGACCGTGTACTGTTGGAGATTTTTTTTGTGGGGTTGTGGTGTCCCACCCATCCCTTCCCCCGCGCACGCACGTGCAGGATTATTCACCATTACTGGGACACCCTGTATACGTAAGCTCTACCTATTTTTTAAAAAGTTTTTTGAAGTTTCTAAGAAAATCAAATAAAGTCCCAAAATTTTTCGGCTACGAATAGATTCGTCTCATTACGCGGATGTCATAACTGCTGGATCCTTGGATCATTCTTTTCTAAGAAAATAATAACCCTATTTTTTGGCAAATTTTATGATTTTCTTCTTTCTAGCTACACATATAGCACGCCTATTTTCTATGGAAACATGGCAACTCCACACAATACTCGCACACGAAAAAAAATCGAAAAGTAAGTAATGTGTATACCAATATAATAAGTAAAAATTGCCACTATCCTCGGTCTCCCCTTCCACATACACACATCAACATTGTCTAGGGATATTCCATTACGAAATGATTTGCTTACAAACTATTTGCTTTTTAGAAAAAGTTTATACATGGAATTAAACCCCTTTTGTTCTCTTTTCAAAATTTGTAAAAGGAATAAAAATAGAACGCATTAAACAAAAGATAGAATGGGGACTCCGATCTAGATAAAACAACGTTAATTTTAACTAAGATAAATTTACTGTTATTTAATTAACAATAAGTGCTATCTCAATAATTTTAAATTTTAACGGATCTTGTGATATTTCTTATGTCATGGAACGTCGACATTTAAGCAAAGAAGTAATGATAAGAGCGATAGGCATGTTACAAGCCGGTGCTATCCAACGCGTGGTTGCCAATACCCTAAACACCAATCAAAACGTAATTTCTCGATTGTGGTCACGTTTTCGTATTACTGGGGATGTAAAAGAGCGCCACACTGGAAAAAAACGAGTAACCACACCTAGACAGGATCGTTTTCTCCAAAATTCCGCCAGGAGGGAACCCAATCTCACAGCAAAGCAGCTAGTGCAAAGGCTTTAGTTAGACCACCAGCTGTCAGTCACCGACCAAACCGTCAGAAGAAGGCTACATGAAGTCGATCTTCATTCTCGTAGGCCGCTTCGTGTGCCAGCTCTACGACGAGGCAATCGCGGAAGGCGACTACTTTGGGCTCAAGAACATTTGTTATGGAACAATGGCCAATGGACCATGGTTCTCTTTACTGATGAGTCTCGGTTTGGATTCCACCCCGATTCACGAAGAACACGTGTTTGGAGAGTTCAAGGCAGAGAAAGTCGTCTCCAGCAGCCACAAGAGGTCCATTCGTACCGAGGTGGGACAATCATGGTTTGGGCGGGAATTCGTATTGGCTCGCGAACCGAGCTCATTTGGATAAGAGGCAGCATGAAGGCACTAAAATACCGGAACGAGATCGTAGAACCTGTGATCATCCCTCATAGAGTTCAAATTGGCCAGAAATTTCAGCTCATGCATGATAATGCCCCTGCACACACGGCGCGTTTAGTGTCAGCTGCCCTTCAGGAACATGATGTCGCGGTTTTAGACTGGCCTGCACAGTCAACCGACTTAAACCCAATTGAACACGCTTGGGTCATGTTGCAGCGAAGGGCTTTCAGCAATTTGCCGTCGAATTTGACCACAGAAGACCAATTTTTTTGCCATTTAAAAAGAACATGGGATCGCATACCCCAGCGAGACTTTGACAACCTCATTTTGAGTATGAATAACCGGTGCAGATGTGTTATGAACGTCAGAGGAGGCAACACCGATTATTAAATTGTTAAAAGGTAATTTTATAAAGTCATGGCAACGTAATAATAGTTTAAACACAATTTACCGAACTTTGTAAATTTTCAAATTTTTGTAATTTTGTTCCCACTTAAATTTTTACTAAAAATGTATATCAAACAGTTGTGTTTTATTATTATTAATAAACAATACATAATAAAGATTTTTGCCATACCTCTTTTCTAAAGAAATAATTTTAATTTTTCGTAAAAATCAACAAAATGTTGAATATCCCTAGACAATGTTGATGTGTGTATAATACCTCTATAATACTACACTAGTGCCGTTTACAGATGCTCTGCTCATAGTAAGAAAAGGGACACGCTTCGTGCGAGATTTTGCGGGCCAACCATGTATTGAGTTGAATTCACTAGATGGCGCAAAACTTCGCACTTGTGAGGAGCCATTTTCTAATCTCAACAAAAAAATTATCACACGAACGGTCCAAGGTAGAGCAAAATATTAAGAAAATATGTGACAAATATAACACTAAACGCATTTCAAAAAAAAAACCAGAGTCGCCATCTATTAAGGAGTAGCGGTTACTATTTACTATTTATTATACGAAATAGAATAGGTTCATTTAAAGACCACCAGGAATCATCGAAAGTAGTATTATAATGTCTGTGCTCGAAAGTAATTTAATTAAAATGTATGAATGACCTTCTATATTATTTTGTTAATTTATACAAACCTCGGATGAACTACGTGATGATGATAGGTACAATTCGAAAAAATTACAAGAAATGGCGTTAGCTTGCTATGTAATGAATCTTTGCTATGTAATGAGACCCCATGCACCAGTTAGGTACAATTACCCCCGGTTTCTCGAACGCTTATTATTTTGACAAATTGTTGACAATTTGTCAGGCTGTACACACACTGCTTTTATTACTCGCGTGGTTTTTTTTGCAGAATTCTGTAACTTAATGGAAGTTCAATAGCGGAAAAATATGAATGTTTGGAGTACTATAAAGTTGTAGGTAGCTAAAATAGCAAGGAATTTTATTCGTCGTAAGTGTAAGTTACGTTAAGCACGCAGGTATATATTCCGCGAGATTAAAATTCACGCTGTCAGATTCCGCAGTGCGTATATAACAAGCCGTTGACTATCCATTCAATGTGACAAGCGTTCCAGAAACCGGGGGTAAGTGTTAAAACCCGGTTTCTTTGATCAAGGTACTCAATAGACATGATAAGGTCGGAAACAATTAGTTGTTTCATAAACAAACGTAGTTTTTTGACCATGTTTGTTCTCTTAAAGGTAAATAATTAAAAGGAACCTAGCGGCTTTGTTTTTATTATTAATTTAATTTTTATATTTACGTTATTTTTAAACTCTGCTTTAAATTACCAAACCAATTGTGTGTGTGCTTTATGTGACAAATAAATGATTTACTTACTTAATTACCATGCTCCACCTAACCTGCGTAGACTTCACAGAGTCACAGATCACAGAATATAACTCTTACTCCGTCATCAGTCGCTGGAGTAAGTAGAAGACATTATAAAGTACTAACTAGACTGTGGAACACTGCACGGACACAGGCCAGACACAAAACGGGCCTGAAGTGTCTCATTGAGGCATCTACCCCACCCACAGAAAAGCTGAAACGAAGCTGTCAGTCACCTAAAGTCCTACTCCGATACTTCAAGGAGCTGGGCTGGTTAGGGCCTGCTTAGGCAGGGTGATAATGCACAATACACTCCTATGCGAGACGTCGGTGCAGATCTTAGTTCCCCCACTTAGAATTAGAAGTACTAACCTGAGGCACCTGCGTAGACTTCCCGCACCCTGTCTCTCCGAGCAGCACCAGCGTCTGATGCCGCTCCAACAGGTACAGCAAATGGCTTCTGTACTGGAACACAGGCAGCCGCTGTCTTTGGGCCTCCATCGGTAAGTGGTGGTACCTGTACATTTATTTATTTTGCTCACATGTACCATCGCCAAACGTAATGCCTATCCAGGGCAAGCAGTCTCGACATAGATAGCGAACGACATCGGTCGCAAAGTTTTACCGAATATTATTTTAACGTATTTTGATTTTCTTCAGCAAGTAAGTTTTAAGCTATTGCATAGCTTCTATCGCGGGCCTTGAGCGCGGGGACCGAATCCAGAAATTCCGTAACGAAAAAACCTCACGCTCCCCACTCCGCCGGGCAAGAAGGTGTGGCTTGAAGGCAGTGCATCGTCTAACGTCGTTTCAGTTCGGCAGTCTTCGACACGGCGTTGTGTGCGTGCGATTAGACGTATTGTACGACTCTACGAAACTCGCACGAATCGAGACGAGCTGCTCCGAAATCGGACGAATACATAAGCAGCTGTTTATGAGAAAGTATAAAGGTGTATAGGTATTTATGTACAACAGTGAATAGCTGTACTTGTAAAATTCTTATCGGTCACCACGCTCAAGAAGTGTAACTTGAATTAATATCAAAGAAAAAGCAATACTGCATGAATAAAATAAATATATAAAATTATAATTGCATAAGTTGATACAAAATGCTATGCAATAGCTTTACCGCGGCAGTCCGCGAGTGCCACACGTCTTTTTTTTTAAGCTATTGCATAGCTTCTATCGAGGGCCTTGAGCGTGGAGACCTAATCCAGAAATTCCGTAACGAAAATAACCAAACACCCCCCACTCCGACCGGCACAGCGGTGATACTTTTTAGTTTTGCCATATATCGATGAATAGCAGAACTTTTAATGACTTATGCTATGCAATAGCTTTGCCGCGGCAGTCCCCGAGTGCCACACGTCTTTTTTTAAGTTTTCTATACCGAAAGCTATGTCGTTTTTTTTCGTCTTTAATTATGCTGGGGATTTTGTTATACATTTTTCATCATCATCATCATATAATCATCAGCCTATACTAGTCCACTGCTGGACAAAGGCCCCTAATGAGCGCTATAGCGCCCTCACTTCAGTTTGACGCATCCAGCATCTGCCTGCAGCAGGGTGTTAAGGCGCATACCCGAGCCAATCTGACAGCAATTCTTATTTTATCATATTTTTACGTTTATCATGGGAATTTTTAAAAATCCTACGTTCAGTTTGTGGTTTCTATTATAAGCTATTTTTTAATACCTTTTTTATAATTTTATCTCATATAGTTTAGGAGGAGATGCAAAAATAGAGTTTGGTGGCCAAAAAGCGCAACTTCGTATCTCTTCCTAAGCTTTACAAAATGAAACTATTACAGAGGCATTAATAAATAGCTTTTAATAGATACCACAAACTGAACGTAGGATTTTTGAAAATTCCTGCGTTCAACGTAATAATAAGATATAATAGTTGGGGGCGCCACTTTCGGTGGTGTATGGGCCTTAAACGTAATAATAAGATAAAATAGGTGCGGCGACAATTTGACTCGGGTATGCGCCTTGTAATAGGGTATATGCATCGATTTTTTTTATTGTTTTTATCGATTCTTTAGGTCATTATTTAACCGAAAAATGATAAGACGCTCACTGAATTTCGCAATAATAAGGTAAAAAAATCTAATCTGAACTACAATCTTTTCTGGTGATAAAAACGCTGCCATATTAGCGCCATGTTTATTTGACGTCCACGTTCACACTCGATTAAAACCTTTTGTGACGACCTCAGTGATAGTGATCATCTCAGAAAAGAGGTTTTCCGATAAATCTGAAAATAACCGACACTACGAAATGTGAAGTGGGCAGAATAGTGTCAAATCAAGGTGCAGCAAGCAGAATAAAATAAGAAGAAATGTGAACAGCGATGTCACGTCCGCTCTAGTCAATGGCGTAGCGTTTTGAAATTTTGCGATTGAGATTTAAAATATATTATCAATTTTTCAATGGTAAAATTCTACTATAAAAACTTCTCAAAATTCTAAAATAAATATGTAGATATGTTTCTATAACAACAGAGAATACGTATATATTTTTTTAGCCATTTTGAAATCACATGCATATACCCTATTGACATTTTATGGACATACTGGACATGGTGAGATGAGTTCATTATGTAAAGTACCGATTGTATGTGAAGCTCGTTCGGGAATCATTGTCCGAGGAGAGGGATGCATCCACGTTGGGGTTAATGAGCGTCTCGATGGTGCCGTCTTTGTTTGTTGATGGATAGAGGGGATCATCACCTGGAAGATAAATCACACTAATATTATAAATGCGCTTTGTATGGATGTATGGATAGATGTTTGTTACTTCTTCACGCCAAAACTACTGGACGGATCTGGCTGAAATTTTGAATACAGGTAATTCTAATCCTTGAATCAAACATAGGCTACATTTTATCCCATAAATCAGTTCCCGTGGGATGAAAATCACCGTAAAAGGTGATTTTTCACCTTTTGGCTTCTCACACGTTTCCATAGGAACAACGTGTGCGAAGCCGCGGGGCGCAGCTAGTATATATATAATGCTGGATAATCTACAAAGCGTCATCTAGCCACAGAGTTAGAGTTGTGAATCACACACCATTAATACATGGGTAAAACCCCTTGGAATGAAAATGTTAGGTAAAGTGTTAGTAGTCTAGCAGCTAGATTACTCACACTTTACCTAACATTTTTTGATACCTTATAAAATTATATTGTATACCTACTTAGAAAAAGTCAAGTTATAAAATCATACATGGAAATAAAGTCATATTTTTGATTTCTAATGCTTCGATAAGTAGAGTAAAGTAAAGAAACCTTTAGCCTGTTAGCTGTTGGCAGGTTGTTATGAATATTAGGTTTATATTTTTATGTGATTGTGGTGTATTATAATAATATAATTATGATGTTTTCTATGTAAAATAAAAATTTCTATCTATGTAGTCTATTGTATTATGTATATATGTCAGTTATCTAGTACCCATAACACAAGCTCTGCTTAGCTTGGGGCTAGATAATGCTGTGTGAATTGTCCAGCATTATTTAATTATTTACATTATACCTGAGTGAGTGCACTCAGTGTAGAGTAGTTGATTGACAATTAAACAATGAAATACATGTATTTCATTATTTACTTGGAAAGCGATATGACGACTACCCATAATCTTCAGTCCTGATTTACCAAGTCCATAACAGTAATTATAACCAACTTTTTTATGATTGCATTGAGATTGCATTGTAATGTTTTTTGTGAGTTAAATAAATTAGATAAGAGTAAATACCAGCTACAGATAGCGAGAGGCGTTGAAAGTCTGCTTGCTTGGTAGAATCCAAGACCATAAAGAAAGTCTGCTTTTGCTTACAAAGAGATATAAACCGGTATAACTCTGTGGAGTAGTGTGGTTCATTTTATGAATGGTTTATCTCTACCTATTTATTTATTTCTTGAGACGCAGGCGGACCTTCGCGCGCTGTACAGAGGTCGGCAAAGCAAAGCGTGCGAGACCATGGATGTGACACAGGAGTAAGCTGTTTGTTTTCAAGGCAAATTCACAAAAAACTCTGCGATTCATTGAATTCACATGTAAACAAAAACATAACCTTAGTAATTTTTGCCGGCACTCACCAGGTTTTATAAATCTGGGCCTCTGGTTCGACATGGTAAGTATTCGATATTAAGTAATAACACAGTAGAAATAGAAAGCCCGGACACTTCTCAATTATTCTCACAAAAGAAGAAATAGCTTGCAAATTGCAATGAAAACGAAATTCCAATAAATAAACCTCAGTATTTGGTATTATGCACACACGCCAAAGTCACAAACCTAAACAAACATACAACTTCAACTTCTTGTGTGTGGTTTAGATGAGTCCGGTTAATTTACAGCCAAGGAATGAACAGCCCAGGAAATTACGACCATGGAATTTACAGGGTGTATTACGCATCTCGGTAATTTGTATACAGATGTGCAGAGGTTTCCTGGGGTGAATTAAGCTATGTTGTTATCCTACCTCGAGTCAGGAGAAACAGCAAAACACGTGTAGTTCGAATCTCGGTATTTTATTTGCACAACTTTAGTTACGTACTTTACATTACTTACATTTACACTTTACATACTGGTTCACTTTTATATCTAGTCTAGATTGTATTAGGTAGAAGTCTCGCAATGGAATGCCCGCCCGGTCCGTTGTCCTGGCTTTTTATGGGAACCTGACTGAGCCGCTCGAAGTCTCGCATCGGGACTCCTCGGTCCGGCATGGCCCGCTTTGCGTAGGAATGTTCCTACGTAAACATTAGTCGGTTCGGCTCGGGTTGGTTTTTTCCTACGTAAACAGACGTCGGTTAGACTCGGGACGTCTTGGATAGGAAGTTTCCTACACTAATCACCTTGCCTGGGTTGCCCTGTGACTTTGGCCAGCCGTTCCATAGGGAACATTTCTACATAATACTGATTTATATAGAGAAAGCTTACAGTTGTAATACTTCCTTACAACCTGTATTACACGGCCGGTTTTTATACAACCCTGGAGTGTTTCCAAGCTGTATTGATGATTACCTACTAAGTAGGTATTTATTCTTTAAGTAGGTACTTACATGTTGTAACGCATTGGTTTTTTTTTGTTAGGTATACTGTAATGTAATGTTACATTATGATGATAAATATAAAGGCTGTAAGTTCTTATCACGTGTCGACATTGTTCAGCCCAGCAAATTACAACCCAGGAAAGTTCTGACATGGACATGGATTGGACGGAAGATCTTATGCTTCCTTTAGTGCAAAAATAAAAAATGTACAGATAAAAACTGTTGCTGTCCTGTAAGCCTAACTCACGCAGGTTAGCGTGCGTAAGTATTCTTATGTGTTGCGTTGGGGCGCTTATGTGACAGGGAGGCGCGTTTTTTCTTCTATAACACTCTGAGAGAGCACTAAAATTTCTGTTCATACCCTTCATTTCTAAAAGAAATAAACGCGGCTCCGTGTCACATAAGCGCACGAGAGTTTGCGACTGAGATCGCTAATAAATAGGCTTACAGCATAGCATATGACGCCATCTTGGCATTACTTTCCAAGGCTGTAACTTCTGTGGCTGTAAGAGCAAAATTTGTACATCTCGTAAGCATAGATTTATTACCCATAGATAAATTATTGTTTGTGTAGCCAGTGAGCAAGACCGAGTATACGAGTGGGCGGGGATAAAGGTGCTGCCATGCTATTTTCTTTCCCTGACTTTAGGTTCCTTATTTCACGTCTGATTGGATTAGATTTGCGATTTTCCTGCTCATCAATTTGGAGATACATCTTCAGAACAGGCAATTTCTCCAAACCTTTGTAGGTACCTTTCTACGCTGGTAGGACAAAATATACTATTGGTTTAATTGTGCTTTAATAGTGCCCTAACCGGGTCCATGTTTGCAACTATTTAGTACCTATTTACTTTTTGTCTAACACACAACATGGTGTCAATAAACATTTTGAATTCGAAAATTTGAAGTTGAATTTGAATTTGGTGGTTTTATGGTGGGTACTTACTTTTTGTTACAGCCTGTTAACATAAATTACTTGGTCTGGACCTACTTTACTTTTTAAGACCTAATGATCCTATTTTTAACCTCTAACCGCTCTTTATGTATTTGGTTAAATTCAATAGTTCTAGCTAGTGTACCTAGTCGTTTTCTAGTACTAACTGAATCTAAGGACTTAATTTGGGGTAGGTACATATGCGGGCATAGATAATTAATATAATAGGCCATGCTTGTACATATAGACCACATAATTTTTTATTCTTCATACATACCTACATAGAAAACATCCAGAACACTCTGAACAGATATTGCGCCCCCACAGAGGTCGTCGGTCAGCAAACATTTAATTTAAGCATAGAAATAAAACAACGTCTAATAAAGTATATTTTTTTTATTGCGACCTGTCGCTTATCGAAAGCAATCGTCGAGTGTTGTTTTTAGGTTAACTGTAACAAATAAAAAAAAAATTGACATGCATGTTATGCTTATCATGGATGTATTCAAAAACATTTCAATGCTACATTTGGGGAATTAAATCGTCGAGTGCAGGTAACCCCAAATTTTCGTAATTTTAGGTTAAAATAACCAAAAAATCAACTTTTTTGAGCCTTGTCTTTGCGTGAAATGTTGGAATAGGTACTTTTGTATGACTGACAAAAAATTGTGGCTTCTTAGTTTCTAATTTTAAATCCAATGTATTACTTTTAATTATGATTGACAATTAATTTCTAATATTTGATAAAAAAAAATTAATGTTTTAACTATGTATTCGAACTCAAGTTTGCAGTGCCCTTCCAGGGTGCATGTACATAATTACAACTAATTCACTTAGACTTATGAATGAATTGTACCTACATGTTAGCAAAATAAAATGAAATATGAAATAAAATCTGAGAAATAGTAATTTTTTACGTTTTCAAAGTCGAAAGAACGTTTACCTTCGATTTGAATTATGAATTCGGCACTTTTGTCTCACCATTTACAACTGACAAACACTTCACCGCATCATCGTTGGTTTTGGATTTTATCGTTATATGGTGCAGAAATCCTCACCGAAACACTCTGATCACTTATCAGTCCACAACAACAATATTTTCACCAATTTGACGAGGTCCGTCGATCTCCAAGGAAATTTGTTTAGCTCATCTAATAGCTAAACATTGCAAAAAGCCGGCTATGCGGATGAGACACAAAACCAATCGTTCTATCTAATTTCTTCATATGCTTGAATCATAAGTTGTTCTCGCTTTAGTACGAGTGAGATGGCATTCGTCATCCTTCTATAGCTTTCTCTTTCTACGTGTCGTAAGTCCCAGCCCCAGAAGTTACACCCTTGGAATTTGCGACCATCCATGCAACCATCCTTACAACCTGTATTACACGGCCGGTTTTTATACAACCCTGGAGTGTTTCCAAGCTGTATTGATGATTACCTACTAAGTAGGTATTTATTCTTTAAGTAGGTACTTACATCGCTGGTTAAATTCCAAACGGCCACAAGGCGAAAACGGTAAATTTCACAGGAGAGCCCATCAAACTTTTCATCGTGATATTTTTACTTTTTTTACAAATGTATAAATGCTACATTTATGAATTATATATCATTCGATGCGTATTTTAAAACTTTATTTATTTATTAATAAGGAATTGCCGCAGCTGTTATCTACGAAATATAAATATCACATGAGTCCCTTTTGCATATAAAAATGACTGTTGAATCTGTCTACTCTACTAAATAAAACGCCACATATCGAAAAATAATTAATGTTTATTGAATGTTTTTCTTGAAAAAACTATGACAATCAACCTTAATTAAACACAAAAAGCATATTATGATATTGGGATATAAATAAAGATAACAGAAAATGATCCTTTCAATAAATGCTACAGAAAATAACGTGTTGATAAACTACTACATACTCGTAACTAATAAACAAGCAACAAAATACTTAAAAAGTTAAAACTCTAAACCTTATTACGGATCGTTATAATTAAATATCTGTCTTACAGATAAGGCAACACCACAATTATAATATTTTTAGCAATCAAAGGCTAATTTATTTAAAAGAAACACTATTTTCATAACCTACAAGGGTTATACTTGAAAGACTCGACTCAATTAACCAAGACAGTGACAAATTCAATACTTCAACCACACTAAGCCACTAGCTAATAGGGGTTGCCTATGTCCAGCAGTGAACCAATGTAGGCTGATGATAATGAACTACACTAAGGTACTTAAGCAACGATACCACAAGCACTCAAGGGTGCACGTCCGTACAGCACGACGATCGCAGCAAAATCAGTCCACTTCCCTCACACCTTTGGCTTTTATAGTAAAGCGACTACTATACGTTACCTCAAATAAAACCACATCCATCACGGTCACTCCTGATACCCTGGCCGTTCCGACCAGGTTTACCATGTCGTACCTTTTACCATAACCACCAAGTACTTTCATTTTTACCATCACCATGTACTTTCGTACATTTTTACCAAAACATTTTTACCTTTGCTGTTTGGGGACCAACCAGCATTACCAAATAAAAATCTCTCAAAGGTCTGTTTGGGTCCAACTAGCTGCAGCAAATAAATACCTGTCGAAGAGCTGCTTGGGCCAAACCAGCACCATCACCATCAGTTACCAAAATACCTCCAGATGGGCTCTTCGGTTCAAAAGAGCACCATCGATTATCAAAATACCTTTCGATGAGCTCTTCGGTTCAAATGAGCACCATCGATTACCATGATACCTTTCAATGGGCTGTTCGGGTCAAACAAGCACCATCGATTACCAAAATATCAAACACGATACCAAATACCTCTGGTAATCAACCAGCACCATCAGCTGCTGTAACCCGTGACAAAAATGTCATGAGACATTTTATACACGTTAGTGTGTTATGTTTCAAAATGTACTACTCCTAGTACACAAACAGATGAATATTCTAATACTTTCTAAAAAAAATTCATCGTTGAATCTCAAAGTATAAAGACAACATATTCAGCTGCATAACAACCACAACCATAGCCAACGTGCTAAATTAAGCACACTGCGAACTTACGGTACACAGCGACTGATCGGTTTGCAAAGCCGACCAGCATCCAGGGCCTCAGACACGTTGCACCTCAAGGGCCATCGTGTCATACCACAAGGGCCAACAGCACCACACCTCAAGGGCCAACTGCGCTACACCTCAAGGGTCAACTGCACCACACATTAAGGGCCACACGCACCAGGGACACGTCGTCGACGAGGCAGGACCACCAGCAGTGCGCAGGCCACAGTTCGAACATGTAAACAAAAATCCACACATGAGGAGACATTCTACGCGCTGGTACACCCTAGTAAGCGCAAACCGCGTAAGACATGCCAGACAGCACGCAAGCCACGATGGGAAGCGCAGGCTGCGTAGACAGAATACAAGCCACGAAAGAGCGCGCAGTTCTCGCCAGAGAGCGTGCAGGCCGCTCTGAACAACGCGCAAGGCGTGCCGGAGAGCGTGCAAGCCGCGCTGCGAGGCACCAGCCGCGCCAACACGCGAAGGTCGTGCAGAGAGCGCGCAGGTTGCGCTGCGAGGCACCAGCCGCGCCACCACGCGCAGGCCGCGCTGAGAGCACTCTGGTCGCACTGATATGCGCCGGCCGCTTCGCATCAGTTTGTTCTTTTTCCAAAACTCTGGATGGGCTCTTCTTTTTCGAGACTTTCTTGGCAATTCAATACCGGAAGCTTCAACATTAGGTGGCTCTGTTACAACGCTAGGTGGATCTATATCTTCATCAGAGTAAGCTTCAGGTTCGTCGATTTTAAAATCGGGATCTTTAACGCTATCATGAGCAGAAAAATCTGAGCATGTTGATGAGACATCGCTAGAGCTAGAGTCACTATCTGAGTCCCTGTCGGCGGAGGTACTTTCGTTAACGATGAAATTCGGTCTTGTTTTAGGACTTTCAAAATCAGATAAAGAAAGATCAAGGTTCAGTTGGCTGTCTCGTATGGAATTCGTATCAAAAGAGTCGTTCATTGATTGATTATCTTGTTCGCTATCCAGCTTGTTTGTAGTGCTCAGTTGGATATCATTAGACACTAATGACGGTGAGCAAAATTCTTGATCAGCAATGTTTGGAGTTGAGTTAATGCTAGATGTACTATTGAAGTTGTTTGAAGATTTTCAGTTTTGGTTATTACCATACTTATATTTTTTTGTGCCTAGCTATCCATTCTATAAACAAAGAAAATTCATGTTAACTTATGATGTTAACATAAAAATAAGACATTAAAAAACTTAGGCACTATTATACCGCCTAATTTGTTATTAAATTTATTTTTCAAGGAAGGCGGCCTACAGCTTATATAAATACAAAATAAGTTATATGAATCTAGCAACAAAAAGCCAATGAATGAATGGACTTCACGGCTAAATAACAATGTTAGTATCGACAATGTACATTTCACAATGCAAGTATTAGTTTCTTACTAGAATAATAGAGCATGTTGTGTGCTTTCGTATTTATTTTCATGCCTTCAGGCCAACCTTTACAAACATCAATAAAGCCATAAAAGAAACGAGTCTGATTTGTTTTAAGAAATACCATCGTATTCACCTTTTTCTTGTATACAAAACAGAAGCAAAACAAGAATTGCACTTTTGTCTTAAAAAATAAATCATAATCTCATAGTATTTAAATGCAAAGTGGACACATTCTTTATTGTGGCACTTTAGCATACAAAATAATGTTGTACTTACGTGATATTTATATTCCACACAGCCGCATTCCAAGATATGGTACTTTAGTCTATAAAATTTTACTGCAACTCAGACTTATTCCGCAATATGGCCCTTTTTCACATAAATTACGTGCACTTACGCTGACGACAAGGACTCAACTGACAAGATGGCCCTTTTGCCCTGAAGTTGGTCACCAAAGTGTCAGAATGCGAAAGGGGCGGTTGTCTGATTGGTCCATTTTTAACGCTATAATCATGGGTGTCTTTTTCGAATATGAAAATTTAGACGATTTAGATACAATTTTTGGAATAAAAAGGATTTTGGTTTTTTTTGCATTGTGGCCCTTTGGAATTTAATCAGCGACATGTTGTAACGCATTGGTTTTTTTTTGTTAGGTATACTGTAATGTAATGTTACATTATGATGATAAATATAAAGGCTGTAAGTTCTTATCACGTGTCGACATTGTTCAGCCCAGCAAATTACAACCCAGGAAAGTTCTGACATGGACATGGATTGGACGGAAGATCTTATGCTTCCTTTAGTGCAAAAATAAAAAATGTACAGATAAAAACTGTTGCTGTCCTGTAAGCCTAACTCACGCAGGTTAGCGTGCGTAAGTATTCTTATGTGTTGCGTTGGGGCGCTTATGTGACAGGGAGGCGCGTTTTTTCTTCTATAACACTCTGAGAGAGCACTAAAATTTCTGTTCATACCCTTCATTTCTAAAAGAAATAAACGCGGCTCCGTGTCACATAAGCGCACGAGAGTTTGCGACTGAGATCGCTAATAAATAGGCTTACAGCATAGCATATGACGCCATCTTGGCATTACTTTCCAAGGCTGTAACTTCTGTGGCTGTAAGAGCAAAATTTGTACATCTCGTAAGCATAGATTTATTACCCATAGATAAATTATTGTTTGTGTAGCCAGTGAGCAAGACCGAGTATACGAGTGGGCGGGGATAAAGGTGCTGCCATGCTATTTTCTTTCCCTGACTTTAGGTTCCTTATTTCACGTCTGATTGGATTAGATTTGCGATTTTCCTGCTCATCAATTTGGAGATACATCTTCAGAACAGGCAATTTCTCCAAACCTTTGTAGGTACCTTTCTACGCTGGTAGGACAAAATATACTATTGGTTTAATTGTGCTTTAATAGTGCCCTAACCGGGTCCATGTTTGCAACTATTTAGTACCTATTTACTTTTTGTCTAACACACAACATGGTGTCAATAAACATTTTGAATTCGAAAATTTGAAGTTGAATTTGAATTTGGTGGTTTTATGGTGGGTACTTACTTTTTGTTACAGCCTGTTAACATAAATTACTTGGTCTGGACCTACTTTACTTTTTAAGACCTAATGATCCTATTTTTAACCTCTAACCGCTCTTTATGTATTTGGTTAAATTCAATAGTTCTAGCTAGTGTACCTAGTCGTTTTCTAGTACTAACTGAATCTAAGGACTTAATTTGGGGTAGGTACATATGCGGGCATAGATAATTAATATAATAGGCCATGCTTGTACATATAGACCACATAATTTTTTATTCTTCATACATACCTACATAGAAAACATCCAGAACACTCTGAACAGATATTGCGCCCCCACAGAGGTCGTCGGTCAGCAAACATTTAATTTAAGCATAGAAATAAAACAACGTCTAATAAAGTATATTTTTTTTATTGCGACCTGTCGCTTATCGAAAGCAATCGTCGAGTGTTGTTTTTAGGTTAACTGTAACAAATAAAAAAAAAATTGACATGCATGTTATGCTTATCATGGATGTATTCAAAAACATTTCAATGCTACATTTGGGGAATTAAATCGTCGAGTGCAGGTAACCCCAAATTTTCGTAATTTTAGGTTAAAATAACCAAAAAATCAACTTTTTTGAGCCTTGTCTTTGCGTGAAATGTTGGAATAGGTACTTTTGTATGACTGACAAAAAATTGTGGCTTCTTAGTTTCTAATTTTAAATCCAATGTATTACTTTTAATTATGATTGACAATTAATTTCTAATATTTGATAAAAAAAAATTAATGTTTTAACTATGTATTCGAACTCAAGTTTGCAGTGCCCTTCCAGGGTGCATGTACATAATTACAACTAATTCACTTAGACTTATGAATGAATTGTACCTACATGTTAGCAAAATAAAATGAAATATGAAATAAAATCTGAGAAATAGTAATTTTTTACGTTTTCAAAGTCGAAAGAACGTTTACCTTCGATTTGAATTATGAATTCGGCACTTTTGTCTCACCATTTACAACTGACAAACACTTCACCGCATCATCGTTGGTTTTGGATTTTATCGTTATATGGTGCAGAAATCCTCACCGAAACACTCTGATCACTTATCAGTCCACAACAACAATATTTTCACCAATTTGACGAGGTCCGTCGATCTCCAAGGAAATTTGTTTAGCTCATCTAATAGCTAAACATTGCAAAAAGCCGGCTATGCGGATGAGACACAAAACCAATCGTTCTATCTAATTTCTTCATATGCTTGAATCATAAGTTGTTCTCGCTTTAGTACGAGTGAGATGGCATTCGTCATCCTTCTATAGCTTTCTCTTTCTACGTGTCGTAAGTCCCAGCCCCAGAAGTTACACCCTTGGAATTTGCGACCATCCATGTACACACTTTCTGGGCTGTAACGTCCCTGCTGGTTGTATTTTGATTGGCTGCGAAATGTTGGCACCCAAATTGTTTTCTATTTGCCCAAATCCATAGATTTAGTATATATAAATGAGGCTTTCTTTTGGGAAAATTGCATGCCTATGTAAAGTCGCGTACAAGCACTATAAATAATGAGTCATGGTAAACTAGGTTTTCCACCTCTGTCTTGTCACTTTGACAGTGACAGGCCTTTGTTTACATTATTGGCACGATTTGAAAATACCGAGTACTTAAAGATGGCTAGCATGTGTGGCCAGTGAGCAAGACAGAGTATACGAGGAAAGGTGTTGCCATGCTATTTCTTTCCCTGATTTTAGGTTTCATATTTCACGCCTGATTGGATTAGATTTGCGATTTTCCAGTTCATGAATTTGGAGATACAAATTCAAACAGGAACAGGGAATTCAGCCATTCTTTCTAGGTACCTTTCTACGCTGGTAGGAAAAAATATACTATTGGTTTAATTGGTGGTTTTAGGTAGGTACCTACTTACTTTTTGTGACAGCCTGTAAACATAAATTACTTGGTCCTACGTTAATAATTACCAATATTCTCTAAATAGGTAGGTACCACCTACTTTTTGTTACAGCCTGTAAACATAAATTACTTGGTCCTACGTTAATAATTACCAATATTCTCTAAATAGGTAGGTACCACCTACTTTTTGTTACAGCCTGTAAACATAAATTACTTGGTCCTACGTTAATAATTACCAATATTCTCTAAATAGGTAGGTACCACCTACTTTTTGTTACAGCCTGTAAACATAAATTACTTGGTCCTACGTTAATAATTACCAATATTCTCTAAATAGGTAGGTACCACCTACTTTTTGTTACAGCCTGTAAACATAAATTACTTGGTCCTACGTTAATAATTACCAATATTCTCTAAATAGGTAGGTACCACCTACTTTTTGTTACAGCCTGTAAACATAAATTACTTGGTCCTACGTTAATAATTACCAATATTCTCTAAATAGGTAGGTACCACCTACTTTTTGTTACAGCCTGTAAACATAAATTACTTGGTCCTACGTTAATAATTACCAATATTCTCTAAATAGGTAGGTACCACCTACTTTTTGTTACAGCCTGTAAACATAAATTACTTGGTCCTACGTTAATAATTACCAATATTCTCTAAATAGGTAGGTACCACCTACTTTTTGTTACAGCCTGTAAACATAAATTACTTGGTCCTACGTTAATAATTACCAATATTCTCTAAATAGGTAGGTACCACCTACTTTTTGTTACAGCCTGTAAACATAAATTACTTGGTCCTACGTTAATAATTACCAATATTCTCTAAATAGGTAGGTACCACCTACTTTTTGTTACAGCCTGTAAACATAAATTACTTGGTCCTACGTTAATAATTACCAATATTCTCTAAATAGGTAGGTACCACCTACTTTTTGTTACAGCCTGTAAACATAAATTACTTGGTCCTACGTTAATAATTACCAATATTCTCTAAATAGGTAGGTACCACCTACTTTTTGTTACAGCCTGTAAACATAAATTACTTGGTCCTACGTTAATAATTACCAATATTCTCTAAATAGGTAGGTACCACCTACTTTTTGTTACAGCCTGTAAACATAAATTACTTGGTCCTACGTTAATAATTACCAATATTCTCTCAATAGGTAGGTACCTACTTCCCCCTCCCCCTTTATACCCAGTATAAAGGGACCCCAATCCCAAAAATGTAACAATTAATATAAAATAAAAAAACGGTTAACTTCATATTAAAATAAATACGCACACCATAAACTAAGGCATCAGAACATTTTTTTCAATAAATAACTTTTACAATTTGAGTAAAACGGTGAATCTAAATATTACTTGCGAGAAGCGAAAACACGTATCGACTTGCTACACGCCGTCGGCCGCGGGAATCGAACCCGCAACCTCATGCGTCGCAGGAGGGCCTTCGCCCACCACGCCACAGAGGTTTAAGAATACGAGTACTTTAAAAATAACTAGACTTCAGGAAAACTAGATACTACCTACCTACCTACCGAGTTGAACATTAAATCACACTAATATTATAAATGCGAAAGTTTGTATGGATGGATGTTTGTAACCTCTTCACAACAAAACTACTGAAAGGATCTACTGAAATTATGCATACAGGTAATTCTAAATAAACAGTTCAATAAAACAGGAAATACTAAAATATAGCTACTTATATGATTAAGTACAGGAATACAAAAGAAAAGCAGAATTACATGTTATACCTATGGTTTATCCATTTTGAATGAAGCATGTTAGTAAACAAAATACGACACAATAACAAAATCTCACTTGCTTGGCGTCGAGTTTCAGATATAATTGTAAGCAATTTTTATTAAAAGGGAGGATCTAAAATCGACCATTAATGTAAATTACCTACGTATAAAAGGACGCGCCAACAAAGTGAATTTTAGGTTAAGTATGGGCGGTTTGTTTACGTTTATGCTTCATTCAAAATGGACACGGTATAGGTATGCATATATCATAATGTATATCTAAAAATAAAATAAAATTAAAAAATATCGTTTAGGCTGCCACCATCGTCGTCCGATCGAGTATGTGGTTCGGTTAGTTGGTCAGTTCACAGAGACTGCAAATTGCCGATTGCAAGGCTAGTCTACAGTTCACTGTTGACAGCTGCCGTCGACCGTCGTCAAACTGCAATCGACGACTGCCGCCGCCGTCGCATCGCCTGCAGTCGGCAAGTTTCCGTCCGTGTATATGAGCCATAAGGGACAAGGGTAAAAAAAAGAACCAATAATTCACAAACGTTTAATAAAAATACATTAACCAACCACCACCGGCCTTTTTGCGGTAATTCTTTGATGGTAGCTAAATGGACGTTTGTATATGACGGGCATACTCTGGATCACCAGCTTCTGACCTAACATATCAACCCCTTGTCCATATCCCACCACATTATGCGATGCGCTGTACGGTGCTCCAATGTGGTGAACAGTCGTTGATTGTATATTTTGAGCATTACCGAGTGTAGAATACGGACCCATATTTCCTAAATTGTGCTGATCATCATATAGGTAGTTCTCGTTGTTATTCTGGCCAACCATGGCGATGTAATTGTTTGCTAAGTTTTGCTGCTCTATCATTTCTTGATTAGCATCTGCGCCATACAATTTGTTATTCAGATTCAGTTTTTCTTGGGAATCAACGGTATATTGTAACAAATTATCATTTCCAGTAATGGTCTGTAGTACGTTATTTATAACGCCTTGTCCACCGCCTACACTTTTATTTCCTTTGTTCTTCATTTTTTCCGTAAGCTGAATGTCATCAAACACTGATTCTTTTATAGATTTTTCGTTAAGACCATTATTGTTTGGTTCATCAACGATGTGTTCTAGTTCATATGGAAATACCTGTTCCGCCTCTTTGTGAAGGATAGTGTTCTGGGTACCAAGTACTCCAACTGATGGAAATACCTGTTCCGCCTCTTTGTGAAGGATAGTGTTCTCGGTACCAAGTACTCCAACTGATGGAAATACCTGTTCCGCCTCTTTGTGAAGGATAGTGTTCTGGGTACCAAGTACTCCAACTGATGGAAATACCTGTTCCGCCTCTTTGTGAAGGATAGTGTTCTGGGTACCAAGTACTCCAACTGATGGAAATACCTGTTCCGCCTCTTTGTGAATGATAGTGTTCTGGGTACCAAGTACTCCAAATTGATTTGCTGCCATACTATTCATTCCGTAGTATAATGCACCTGCAGGAACCGCTGTGGGATCATTCGAGATTGATAACTGTTCTTCGTTTTTTATTACTCCAGCTTGATTAGGTATACCCATACTATTCATTCCATAGTATGCTACGCTTCCGGGATTTGCTGCTGGGTTATTGGATATTAATAACGGTTCATTACTATTTACTTCTTCGATTTGATGAGGATATTTATTAATTCCATAGTGTAATATATTATTTCCATAACTCGAAATTGATTGTTTAGGCATGAATAAATGTTGTCCATCATAAAGTTTAGGTATGGTCACTTCGACTTGACTGGATCCTGCCATATTATTTATTTGATAGTTTTTTGTGCTTCCTGGTCTTGGTATTGACGTGTAAGTAGTATCTAATTGTTCCCATTTTAGCGGTGGGTTAGACTCAATAGTAAGGCCATCTTGTTCTGTGGTTGACTCTAGGTCATCCGCATCAGATTCTTGTTCGCTTAATTGGTTCAGCATTAATTTCGGGTTCGTAATCTTGATATAGCTTTGATTATTTGAATTTCCTGAGTTTGTTGATATTTTTTGGTTATCATAGTTTATCATGTTTGGTCTATTATATCTTTTCAAAAACTTGTTTACATCGCTTGGATTAGATTCGATATCGATTCCAACATCCTGTGAATTCGATGAAGCTAATTTTAACGTCGATTCCGGATTAAAAATAGAAACAGCATCTTGACGATTACCACTGCCAGAGTTAATCGTTATCTTTTGATTATCAATGCGAACCAAGCCATTCGAACTCATGAGATGAGGAGGATGCGAAGCATCCTTTGTGGCCTCGGAAAGTTTTTGTATCCAGTTATTATTAGGTGGATTATTGTCACCCCTGTTGTTAATTGCATTACGTGGTTGAATGTTGACGATATCTTTATCACCCCGTAAAATATCTTCGCGTAGTTTGTCAGAATTAAAAGTAGAAGAGTGGAAATTTGGTGTGTTAAAAATATCATTTAACCTTTGCATTCCTATTATAATATTTGGATCGGCTTCTTTTTTGTCCCGTAAAATGAATGGTTCTACGGATGCTTGATTATCACTCTCCGTGTCGGTTAGTTGTCGATATTTGTTATTGGATTTCTTAAGATGTAGAATCTCGTCAGTTCTTAAATCAGACGTAATGTTTTTCAAAACATTCAGTTGTTCTTGTAATGCATCGTGTTCTTCAATAAATTTTGTATCAACTAAAGATCCTGCGTTCACAGTCAGCTTAAGTAAATCTTCTTTGTTATACTTTTTCAAGTCTGGCGAAAGGTCGACCACGTTAGAGAGAGCCAACACCTCTTCATACAGCTCTTTTGGTTTGTCTCTCAATTCAGGTTTTTGTCTCAAAAGGTTGTTCGCCACAAATATAAAATTTCTATAAGGCATGCTATACTTTACATAATAGTGTGGATAATAAACTACTGGTTTCGGTTGCTTTAACAAGTACGTCAATTCCACGACTTTTTCCGTTTCTAATTTCTGATGATTCGACACAGTATGCGAATCAATTATATCTTTAATTTGCTTATAATATTCTTGTTGTTTGACATGTTCGATTAATTTTCCGAACAAATGGAGAATGGTGGAGTACTGTTCGTGTGGGATATCTTCATCTTTAGGGACAAGAATACTTTTAATTTTAGCGATGATGTGCAATGTTGGTCGATCAAATTTCACAACAGGAACAATTGCTTGAATTTCGGCGATAGCTTCTCTTACAAGTTCTATTATTTGAAGGGGCGGTTTAATTTCATTTGGTTTTGGAACAACATTGATCAATGGTCCAGGATTGGGTAAAGGTTGTTGAGATTTGAATTGATCAGGAACAGAAGGGCTATATGGATTGAGTGGCGATACATCTTGTTTGTATGGATATAAAGGATCATATGAAGGGTATTGATTATTCGATTGAATGTTATACTTAGAAATGTCATTTGGGAGGAAGTTTGGGTTAAATGAAGATATTTCAATGGGGTAATTACTTTGAATGTTCTGATTATCAATAGAGTAATCCAGAATATTCTGGTTTTGGTCTGGGGTAATAGAAGTCTCCCAGGCATTGACTGGTATTTTATTCCATGGCTGAAATTGGGCATTGGCAATATGGGGATAAACGCCATTGTTATTTTCCGGATGTTCTGAAATAATACTGGAGGGATTCAGTGGTTTCATTTCTTTTATCGGATATTGATAGATCGGTACATTCTTATAAAAATCTAATGGTTTGGATTGGTTTAGAGAGTAGTATAAATTAGGGTAAACAAATTGAACCGCTTCTGGGGTTATTTCAAAGGGCAAAATATTTGCATTCTCTGAAATTGGGTTGGGATAACTCGGTATTTTGGGTACGTAAGGGAAAATAGGGTTTAATGGTAGAGTATCGGGTGCTGCGTCATACGGAAAAGGGTTTTTATCCCAGGTATTTACCGGGCCATGTGGTTTTGAATCTGGAGTATAGTATACATTTTTATCAAAATTAACGTCGACGTATTCGGGATAATAGTATGGCGTAACTGTATTTTTAGCAGGAAACAATTCGCCTGGACCATACGGGTTAAAGTCTGGTGATATTGGTTTCTTTTCAGGCGTCACGTCAAAGATCTCAGGATAGTAGTAATTTGAACCAGGATTTTTATCAGGTTTCACGTCAAATAAATCGGAATAATAGTTTGGCCCAGGGCCATGTGCATTATAATCTTGTAATAAAGAATGTTCATCAGGTTTCACGTCAAAAAGGTTGGGATAGTAGTTTAGCCCAGGACCATGTGCGTTATAATCTTGTACTAATAGATTTTTATCAGGTTTCACGTTAAATAAATCGAGATAGTAGTCTGGCCCAGGTCCATGTGCATTATAATCTTGTACTAATGGATTTTTATCAGGTTTCACGTCAAATAAGTCGGGATAGTAGTTTGGCCCAGGGCCATGAGCATTATAATCTTGTACTAATGGATTTTTATCAGGTTTCACGTCAAATAAGTCAGAATAGTAGTTTGTCCCAGGGCCATGTTCATTATCTTGTAATAAAGGATTTTCATCAGGTTTCACGTCAAAATGGTTGGGATAGTAGTTTGGCCCAGGACTATGTGCGTTATAATCTTGTACTAATAGATTTTTATCAGGTTTCACGTTAAAAAAATTGAGATGGTACTCTGGCCCAGGACCATGCGCATGATAATCTTGTAATAAAAGATTTTCATCAGGTTTCACGTCAAATAAGTCGCGATCTGCATTATAATCTTGTACTAATGGAGTTTTATCAGGTTTCACGTCAAATAAATCGGAATAATAGTTTGGCCCAGGGCCATGTGAATTATAATCTTGTAATAAAGGATTTTCATCAGGTTTCACGTCAAAATGGTTGGGATAGTAGTTTGGCCCAGGACTATGTGCGTTATAATCTTGTACTAATAGATTTTTATCAGGTTTCACGTTAAAAAAATTGAGATGGTACTCTGGCCCAGGACCATGCGCATGATAATCTTGTAATAAAAGATTTTCATCAGGTTTCAGGTCAAATAAGTCGCGATAGTTGTTTGGCCTAGGGCCATGTGCATTATAATCTTGTACTAAAGGAGTTTTATCAGGTTGCACGTCAAATAAATCGGAATAATAGTTTGGCTCAGGGCCATGTGCATTATAATCTTGTAATAAAGAATGTTCATCAGGTTTCACGTCAAAAAGGTTGGGATAGTAGTTTAGCCCAGGACGATGTGCGTTATAATCTTGTACTAATATATTTTTATCAGGTTTCACGATAAATAAATCGAGATAGTACTCTGGCCCAGGACCATGCGCATGATAGTCTTGTAAGAAAATATTTTTATCAGGTTTCACGTCAAATAAGTCGCGAACGTAGTTTGGCCACGGGCCATGTGCATAATCTTGTAATAATGGATTTTTGTCAAATAAATCGATATAGTAATTTGACCCAGGACCGTGCGCATTATAATTTTGCAATAATGGATTTTTATCAGGATTCACGTCGAGGAATTCTGGATGGTTGTTATCAGGTTTAGTTGGATAACATTTTTCACAATTCTGTGAATTCGGGATTGTATTTGATGACTTATCCCAATCATCGATCGGAAGGTTAGGATTTATTAGGTATGAGTTTATGTGAGGTATGGTCGATAAATCGGAAACGTCTATGTCACATACGGGATTTCTTGCCAGGTTGAGATACGCTTGTTCAGTAGCTTTTAGAATGTTAAGAAGTTGCTGAGTGCAATACACATTAGCCAGGGCTGGAATTTTAAGATCCAATTTTAGACTGCTGTCTATATATAATCCATCTTTCTTTGGGTCTGCAGTAAGACTTCTCAAAGCCATATGATCATTTCTGTCGCCGGGCTCTTTGTACTTATCTAGAGTTCTCACCAGGTCATCAATTTTATCTATTACTTCGGCATCTCCTGCCGGAGTATTTTTTAGAAGGTCTTTTAGGTTTTCCAACACATGGGTGGTTTTAGAATTGGTTGATGAGCTATCGCTTAGCAATGACATCAATAGTTTCAGTGTTCTCTTTAAGGTGATGGCTTTCTGGCACTCATCATGTCCATTTCTATCGTATTCTGAATTTAACTGAAACGAAAAAGAGTTTAAAGGTAGATGGATCACCAGTCATATGCATAACTCATAGGAACTATCACCGCCACTTCTTTTTCCATTCATTGCATTTTTATAACGAATAAAACAAGTGCCTAAATTAACGGCAAAAATAAAATCACTCATACTATTTTCGCTGTCTCGATCGAGTTGAAATTTGACTTATAATGTAGTCAAAATTTGACTTGTCTAAGTGCTTATTTTGTAAGTCTCAAGAAATAAACGATTTGACTCTGACTCTGATGAAAAGAAACATGAGAGGCTTCTTTTTATCAGGTTCAGAGTTAAAATCGGGTTGAGTTTCATGTCGAAATTAAAATAATGAAAAACTTACATTGTCAGGAGAGGTTTCAGCTATCGACGGTAAACCAGTTTGATTTAATAAGGATTGAACAATATTCAGGTCTGCATCAGCGAGGCCATTTCCAAGAGATCTGTGAACCTATTAATAACAACTTGAAATTGAAACACATTTTCTTTTTGCATTTTGTAGTTTCTCTCTATTTTGTGTTCTGTTTTTATACAACAGTTGACACTAAATACACCTATTTCCGATTCGGATTCTGATTCTATGTTAATGAAGTCATTCACTTTAGTTATGTAACATTTTTTACCTAAAGTCGTGTATGATCGAATCGTGTATAATCTTAGACAGTTCATCGTCTTTTACGCAGCCGCATAATCTTTCTTATAGGTACCTACCAAAAGTTTTTATCATCCCCTGTATTTCCTCAATAATATAAATTCTAAAATTATCTTAAAAGTAGTTTGAATTATTGTAATACTTACAGATACAAGACACAGAAAAATACATAATATTTTCAATGGCATTGTCCGGCCAGCGAAATCCAATAAAAGACTGAAAATTATTATTACTTACGATTTTAAATGGAGTCATGTTGCAAATTAGGAACCGTGAAATCTAACACCGGATAATTTTATGATATTACTTATACCGATTCGTTTTAGTATTTCAATGTTAATAAGGTGCCAGCAATTCTCAAGTTATAGGATATAAAATAAAAATTAGCAAAAATAACGACGATAATTAGTAATCAAAAAAGAAAGAATTAACTTTAGCAAAACTGCCAACTAAATGGAATTGAAAACGACAAATAAATTATATTTACAATTATAGCTTCCTAAATTTGTTCACAAGTTTCGATTAGGTACTAATTATTATCCTAAATATCTTGGGTTTTGCAATATTTTAATTTGATTATATTTTAAACTTTTTGGAGATTTTCTACGTTACTTACAGCCGGTTATACTCGTAATTCAATTTAATTTAAGTAACGTTGGGGAAAACCCCCTAAAAGAGTCCAGACACGGTTAAAATGTTACAACAGATTTTTTTTAAAACGTTGCAACGTTTGCGCGTTAGCGCTGCAATCAACGCTGCAATCAACGCGTTGATTGTCAGCACTCCCGGGTGAGCAATCACCACACAACTTAGCTAATAACCATCGCCTTTAAATTTCGAACCAGAAAATTAAAATCGTATCTTAATCGGTCGAGCTGTTTTGGAGATAATTGGGAACATGTGCAAATTGCACACACACACAAACAAACAACATCACACCCTAAACGCGTATATCGTCTCCGTTCCATTGCGGGTAATAAGTAATTAAAAGGATAACAGAACAAAATGACTAAGATTTTTTTATTGTTGCCATAATATCATTTATTTACAAGCGAGACGACATTGTTTGTGGGGAGAGCAGTGTTTTTACATATTACCGATGCTTTTCCAGATAAACTTGTGCAAGATTCCTAATGCTTTGAACCAAGATAGCATACGCTTTGTTCTGGCATTCTCTTTGTCGTTCAAGAAATTCTTCTGCCAGTTGTTTCTTTACATCATCAACGAACTCTAACACAATGCTTTCAGATACACCATGATCAAGCAAATAACTGACAAGACTGTGAACTTTTGTAGCCAGACCACTAATCACGCCCTGGTTAGGTAACTCAATACCATCCGTTAAGTATTCGTTAAGTTGAGTTCCATCAAGTATCCTTAAAGCTTCATATCCATTATGCTGATTTTTCATAGGTAAGTTAATCCGTTGATCTACGTAAACGTTTTGATCGGAATAAGAGGGATTGTCAGGTTGATAAGATGATAAGTCGATGTTTGAATGAGCTAGACCAGAGGCAGCCCAGTTTGATTGTTCAGGGCTAAGAGTTTGGTATGGTGAATACCATTCATTTTGCTGGAGAGAATAAAGTGGATAAGGATTAAGTTGATTATGAAGGTCTAAACCAGTCAACTGGACAAAGTTATCTGGTTGGGGATAAATTGAACTTTCTATATAACCAAACTGTTGGTAAGGGAGAGTATAATGAAGGCTGAAATAGTCAGCACCAACTTGATGATGTAAATTTCCATCCAATTCTATTTGGTGGTGAGATGGTGAGGGGGAAAGTTGTTCATTTTGCTGATGATCTAAAATAGAGAAATGAGGTTCATAATCTAAATTTGTTTTCTCAGTTTTAAGAGGATCAATTTGTTGGTGAGAAGAAGAATAAGCGTTAGGATTAGAAACAAAATTTTGCTCTGGCTGAGCACCCCAAAGAGTATTAGAATGATATTCATTAGGATCTATATTGTTAGGAAGAGATCCATGATTTTGAGCTAAATGCCCATGAACTGAATTTAATAGGTCAGAATTAACCAGGTTTTTGTAAGGATTAAGATTGTCAAAATTCGAGTTTTGAGAATACAAAATAGGATTATTATTTGGGGCCAAATGCACATTTTGTTTATGATCGCTATTATGTTCTAGATCTAAATTCGAATGGTCAGGATTCGTTAAATGATCCTTAAGATTTTGGTGGTATAAATCTAATATGCGCTTATTATTATCATCATTGTGATTTGAAGCCCAATGACCATTCTGTTGATGATGACCAAGATGTTTAGGAACGACATTTCAAGTGGTCATCATGATTATTGACATTATGGTGGTCTACATCGATTTTATGCTCATTCAATCCACCATTCTGATTTAAAGCTAAGTTTTTGTTTTGAGGATTATAGTATTGTCCAGGAGCTGAATTTATGTGGTCGGTATGAATAAAATGTTGGCCAGAATTATCGTGGTCTGAATTGAACCTGTGTTCATTTAGATTAGCATTATGATTTGGAGTCATATGGACAATTTGGTGATAATGATCTTGTTCAAGGGCCGAGTTTGTATGGTCAGGTTCCGATAAATGATCGTAAGTATTATCGTGATCAGAATCAACATCATAATTCTCAGGATGGTAGTTATCTGAATCTATATTAGGAACAATGTTAAAATCAGCATTTTGATTCGGAGCTAAATGATCATTCTTGTGATATAGCCTTCTCCAGAAGCTAAGTTCGAATGATCAGGATCCGCTAGATGATCTTCAGTATTTTGGTGGTGTAAGCCTAATGCGTGTTCATAATTATCAACATTATAATTTGGATTCAAATGGTCCTTTTGGTTTTGGTGACTATGATGATCAGGGATTAAATTCAAGTGGTCAGAATCTATATTATGATTTTCAAGAAAGTGGTGGTTTGGATCTAGATTTGGGAACAAAATCGTCAGGGTCAGTATCATGCTTATTATTAAAATGATTTTGGAGTACATTTAATTCATGTCCCTTCAAATCATCACTTTGATTTGGAAGCTAAATGATCATTATTGTGATTATAGTCTTCTCCAGGAGCTAAGTTTGCATGATCAGGATCCGCTAGATGATCGTCAGTATTTTGGTGGTGTAAACCTAATGTGTGTTCATTATTATTAGGATTATAATTTGGAGCCAAATGGTTCTTTTGCAGTTGGTGACTATGATGGTTCGGAACTAAATTCAAGTGTTCAGAATCAATATGTTGATTATCAGGATAGTACTGTTTCAAATCTGGATGTGGAACAGAATCGTCAGGATCAGTATCATGATTATTATTAAAATGATTTTGAAGTACATGAATTTCATGTTCCTTCAAATCATCACTTTGATTTGGAGCTAAATGATCATTCTTGTGATTGTAGCCTTCTCCAGAAGCTAAGTTCGAATGATCAGGATACGCTAGATGATCTCAGTATTTTGGTGGTGTAAACCTAATGCGTGTTCATAATTATCAACATTATAATTTGGATTCAAATGGTCCTTTTGGTTTTGGTGACTATGATGATCAGGGATTAAATTCAAGTGTTCAGAATCAATATATTGATTATCAGGATAGTACTGGTTCAAATCTGGATGTGGAACAGAATCATCAGGATCAGTATCATGATTATTATTAAAATGATTCTGGAGTACATGTAATTCATGTTCCTTCAAATCAGCAATTTTATTTGGAACATAATGGTCATTTTGTTGTTGATGTCCCGAAGCCAAATTCAAGTACTCAGGATTTAACACGTGATAGTCGGGATTATGTTGGTGAGAATTCAAATAGTGTTCATTTCGATCAACATTATGATTTGGACCCAAACTGTCAGTTAGAGGAAGTACATTCAAGTGATCAGAATCAATATTATTATTATCAAAATCATGGTTTTCCCAATTCAATTCTTTTTCGGTCGCATCAGCATTATGATTTGGAGCCAAATTACTATTTTTGTGCATATGGTTTTGTTCAGGAGCATAATTCGAGTGTTCAGAATCAAACAGATGCAGATCAGAATTCAAACTGGGTTCATTTTTATCAACATTATCATTTGGAGCCAACTGATCACTTTGTTGATAATGAATAACATCTCCAGGAACTAAATTTAAATGGTCAGAATTATCAAGATGACTGTCAGAATCATTGTAGTCATAATTAGCATTGTGTTCATTAGATTCGTTTTTTGATTTTGGAGCTTCACCTTCTTGGTCGGAATCAGGAAATAAATTACGTTGCTCAATAGTGACAGAGTTACCTTTAGGAATATTCTGAGCATGTTGGTTCTGATGAGGGCCAATACCATGCATGTTTTGATTAACCAATTGATGCAGAGAAGGGGAATTGACAAGGCCAGGGACAGAAACCATGTGTTTTTGATTACTGTTTTCATGAGTATGTGGATTAGCATCCAGATCAGAAAATGCGACTAAATCGGGGTTTTGATTGTACCAAAGCATGTGTGTTTGGTCAGATACATTAGCTATTTTAGGATGTAAAGCAACATTATGCAGATTGTGATCATGAACATCTACGTCATCTTGTTGAAGTTCGTGATAAGAATTAGGAACTAAATGATCATCCGGTAAAAAGTTAGGAACATGTTCCTGAATACGCACATTATGAGGGTATGAAAGGAATTGACCGCGCACATTTTTTGGGAGGTTATTGACATTAGAAGATAGGTCATGTGGATGGTTAAACTCGTAAATTAATTCTATTTTATGAACTTTATACTGCTTATTGTAATCAAGAAGATGTTTTAGTACTTTATGAGTTAGAAATTGTAATTGTTCTTGACTAATATGGTGATTTATACCTAATTTATTGAGATAACCAACAACAAATTGTTTTGTTACTTGGTCTCTGTCTTGTTTTGGCCCACTGTACGCCATAAGTGCATTTAATTCATGTGTGAGGATATCCGAATTTAGATAACCTAGAATTATTTCTAGATAATGTTCATTGGCATTGTTGTTCGTGTCTTGTAAGCTTTCATGGGTTCCATCGTTGTTATGATACGTATCAGCATCGTGACTAAAATCATCAGGTGCAACTGCATTTATGAGTGCATTTTCTGATTGTTTGACTAAGTTTAGATTATTATGATAATTAATATTGGGGCTATTATCGTTGTTATTATCGTTACCGCTGTGCCTAATTTCTTCTCTGTAAATTATGCGACTCGATCTTGGGATTTCTTTGGCGTGCAAACTCTGAGGCCATGTTTGGTTAAGATCTTTCGATTGATCGGGTTCTTGAATTGTTTCTAGTGAATTTATCAGATCGTTAGAAGACACATTTTCAATTGGCAATCCTTCACGCTGAAGTTCATCCATTCTGAACCTTAAATCATCATCATCATCCGTGTGGGGGCCAGGGAGTGTACTCGTGTGATTATCTACAGGTTCAGTAAGTAGATCTTCATATTCGCTCAATGGGTCATCAGTCGTTATGTCCTGATCCAATTCTAGTAGATTTGCTAGTTCGGTTTCATGTTCTAGCAAAGCGAGTAGTTTTTGTTTGAGATCATCATTATCGTCTTCATCTTTATTAATTTCATCCAATACAACTAAAGGTTTACCATTCTCGTTTCTTTCAATTTCGTAATCGTCCGTCTCCGGTAAATGCTCGGCAGTATGCATATAATAATTAATAATATCGTCAAGATCATGTTGCGGTATGTCTGTCGCGTATAACTCTGTAGAAACAACGCCATGAGCGGTCGGAAGAAGAATTGCGGTGGGTACGTCTGGTTCATCAACATTGTCAGGCATTTTAAGTCCGTAGAAAGCCAGTAGATCAAGTGATGATGGATTTTTCAATAACTTAGACATATCTCTATCTTCAGTTGTTGATTCTATATTATTATCAGGGGTACTAGTAAAGTGAACACGATCTTTTTTAGGTTCTTTTTCTTTTGTTCCTTTAGTTTCTAGAAGTTCTTTAATTGTGTCGTCGGCAAGAGAAGGCATTGCCATGTATTTTTCCGTATTATCATGCGGTTCAAGTCCGTATAAAGTCGGAAGATCGAACAATGACGAATTGTTATTTAGGTTGGCAAGATCTATAACTTTAGATGTTAACATTTCGTGATCAGTGGTCTTATTAATATCAACGCTATCGTTATACGCATCTGTAGCTTTAATTGTTGTGAGGTCCAAAATCATACCAGGTGGAGCGGTTAGAGAAGGAATTGCAATGTGCTCTTCTGGTGTACCTACTATATCATCAATTTTAAGACCGTATGAAGTCAGAAGTTCAAGCAGCGAAGCATCATTTTCTAAATTGGAAATATCAATAACTTCAGTCGTTGACACTTCGGGATTTTCATTTGTACTAGATCTATCAATGCCATCCCTATTAGGTTCTGTTGCTTCGTCATGTTGAAAGGCCGGAGAAAAATTTGCGTTCTGCATTTCTGGTTTATGGAATATGTCATCCAAATCAAGTCCGTATGAAGATAAAAGTTCAAGCAATGATGGATCATTAGTTAACTTGGAAATATTGATAACTTCGAACGTTGACTCTTCGTGGTTTACAGTCGTACTAGTTACACCAACGCCTTCGTAATCAGTATCTATTGCTTCAGTTGTTGTGCGGTTTTGAATACTGAAACCATGGGCGTTTAAAGAAGGTTCAGGTTGAACTGCCAGAGAAGGATTTGGCTTCTGCATTTCTGGTTCATCGACTATATCATGCATATCAAGTCCGTATGAAGTTAGAAGTTCTAATAATGCTGGGTTATTTTCTAAATTTGAAATATCGATAATTTCAGTCGTTGACGCTTCGTGATCTTCAGGCGTACTAGTTATGTCAAGTTCGTGGTTATAAGCACTATTTTCTCTAGTTATTGTGGGATCCACAACCGTGACTGATTGATCGGCCACATAGGGAATTGCAATGTTTATTTCAGGTTCATAGACTATGTCATTCATATCAAGTCCGTACGAAGATAGAAGTTCAAGCATCGATGGATCGTTTAATAACTCGGAAATATCGATATCTTTAGTTGTTAACACTTCGGGATTTTCAGTTGCACTAGTTACATTATTACTTTCATTATCAGTAGTACCGTGTGCATTACTCAATGTCGTAAGGGTATGATCAGTTAGTGAAAGTATATTATCAGTTGTAGTAACATGGGATCCATCAACAAACTGTTTTAGTTCTGCGGATGTAACATCAATTTTCTCCGTAGTGGAAGTGATTGTACCAGGCTCTTTGTCGATGTGAATGATTGATTCAGTAATAGAGTCCAAACTGTTGGCTACCTGTGGTAAGATTTCATTTACACCATGATGATAAATACTAACAGGTATGTGTGGGTGTGTATCAGGTTCAGTTTGCGCATTAGAAGTATGTTTTTTATGATTAGCCACAGTGTGATGCAAGGGCAATACCTTGAGCTGATCTTCAGAACGTCCATCAGCACCAATCATTATTCTTTTGTGAACAGAGGGAATATGTTTTTTCTGGGATCGTAGCCAGTGAATTAAAGCGGAGTTAATACCAGCTTCTTCGTCACCTTCGTGAAGTAGCTTGTACCTTCCCTTTTCACCGGGCATGACAAAGGTTTTGTTTAAACCGACTGATGAGATCAAATAACGAAGTAAGTGACTATGATTAAATTGTATTGGCTTTTCTGTAGTTACTTCTAATAGTTTATGTCCTGTTTCAGTGTGTATTGAGGTTCGATTAGGTAAAATTTCTGTTTGTACATTGCTTTCAATAATATCTTTGTATGTATCTGAAACAATTATTTGATCATCTTGAAGCAATTCTTAACACAGTGAAATTTAAAAAAAAAATATTATACTTACTATTGTATAATTTACATTTTCAAAAATATTTCAGTAGTTACTATGTTTAAACTTACCATTATGTACCGGTGTCTCAGTTTCTAATCTTCCAATATGTCCCAGCTCTAGCGTTTTCGGTTGACTCTAAAATTTAAAAGATACATGACTTACGTATACCTACTCCGCTTTTAAAATTTGAAACTTAACCTACTAGGTATAATTCTGTCAGTAAATTCCTACAGTGTAGGTATTATTAATAAGTAAATTGTCTAAAAGTAAGTCCACTCACACAAAAACAACTGTCTACCTTTTTATGGGTCAAAAAATAGGTAGAGCCTTGACAAACGTAGAGCAAAAATAGCCAAAATAACACGTTAATACTACACCCGCTAAGAAAGTTACATACTTTACAAACTAAAGGTAGAAAGCCCTTCTTTGTGGGCGCACCCAAATGCGGGAGAAAAAACTCTATAGAATTTCATTTCTCACGTTTTTAACGGGAGCAAAAAGTGAATGAAAGTCGAACGTGTTATTTTTTTATTTCCATAAGTATCACCCGGTAGCTATGGTTATTTTCATAAAAGGTCAGACGACATGGTCCTTTTTCGACAATAATTCAAAAAATTAACCATGTGCTAATCGTACTTGCGCGTAGGTATTTATGCTACATAGGTATACAATTTGAATTAATTTCGGATAATTTTTCTCGAAGGATTAGTATAAAACACTATGTATCACTCGCGAGAAAGTGCGATTCATACCCCTTGGATTTTAATACCTATTGTATTTTTAAGCTATTGCATAGCTTCTATCGCGGGCCTTGAGCGCGGGGACCGAATCCAGAAATTCCGTAACGCAAAAACCTTGACGTTTGTCTCTTTAGTTCAGCAACTCGCCTCTAGATGGCATTGCAATAGCTTTACCGCGGCAGTCCCCGAGTGCCACACGTCTTTTTTTTTATTACTTGTACGAAATACAGACTAGGTACTTAAGTGAATATTTCAACTGTCTACCTTTTACGGTTCACGAGATACAGCCCACTGATAGATGAACGGACGGACGGATGGACAGACAGACAGCGGAGACTTAATAATAGGTCTCACCCTTCGGTTACGGAACCCTAAAAAATTCAACTTTACTTACCGCTCCATTCTCTAGAAGATGCAAATTCTGTTTGGGTACCGAGTCCTGATGTTTTTCTTTATGGTTAGCTATGTCGTGATCGTTTTTATTTTCATGTGTGTGTAAGGTGAGAAGATTATTCTGTAATTGTTCGTGATCATCTCCATGTATTTTATGTTCTCCTCTTGTATTAAGACTGTAACGATTCTGTTGTAAGTTTTCCTGATCATATTCAGGATTATTTTGTCCCACTTCTGTATTTAGTCTATTAAGTTTCTGTCGTAGTGTCTCGTGTTCATTTTCATGGTTCTCTAGTTCTTTTTGTGTATTTAGATTGTACAGATGCTGTTGCAATAATTCATTGTTAGCCAGACCATTTTCTGTTTCCTGCGAAGCCTGTTCCCAAAATGTTAGAAACATTTTAAATCAATTTAATTAGATTAATTCCTAAATTACTACCATAGATACATAGATAGAGTTGGTAAGTACCTACCTATACTCGAGCTCAAGTTTAAGTTGTAATGTTGCAAATAAATATTTGTACTTACTTTTGAATTTGATTTGTAAAACTTTTCCAATAATGTTTCAATCAATAATCTCATTTGTAACTTTTTCTCGGCCGTCAAATGGTTCTGAAAATTTCGAAACGTTGGTTGTATGTATTGACTATTTACAGGAGATCCTATACTAAGTACTAGATTTAAGCCCATACACCAGCGAAAGTGGCGCCCCCAACTATTTTATCTTATTATTACTTTAAACGCAGCAAGTTTTAAAAATCCTACGTTCAGTTTGTGGTATCTGTTATAAGTTATTTATTAATGCCTCTGTAATAGTTTCATTTTGTAAAGCTTAAAAAGAGATAAAGTTGCGCTTTTTGGCCACCAAACTCTATTTTTGTATCTCCTCCTAAACTATATGAGATAAAATTATAAAAGAGGTATTAAAAAATAGCTTATAATAGATACCGCAAGCTGAACGTAGAATTTTTAAAAATTCCTATGATAAACGTAAAAATATGATAAAATAGGTATCGCTGTCATATTGGCTCGGGTATGCGCCTTAAACTGATTTCGCCAATAATCTTTACTCACCTGTGTATTCAATTGTTTGATCATTAGTTCCAAAAATTCTTTACTGAACAATATTTTTTTTATTTTCTTATTGTGACTCAGCTTCTGATCTTGATTGTCTCCATTCTTGAAAAAAAATTGGAAATTCTTTATGACATCTAATGATGTAACATGGAATTACTACAAACAAATTCTTTTAAACATCAATTGATGTTTTAAGGATTTGTAATTGTTTGTGTTCAATGGTCATCATCGTTTGTAGTGTCTTGAAAAATGTATGATACAACGTATTTTTTTAAGACTTCAAATTCACTTACCCTTCTAGTATGACTATACAAATCTTTCGACGGGTCTTTATTCCACAAGTTTAGAGCAGAACCATTCATATTTTGTTCCGAACTCCATTCAGTAACTTTAGGTTGTGTTTTAGTAGAGTAATGATACGTAGTTTTGTGCGAAGCCGCACTTTTAGGTTGCGTCTTGGTCGAGTAATGATACGTAAGTTTGTCCTGTGCGTCATAGTCATTAGGTAGAAATCTAAGAGCAACTTTACTAGTACTTTCGTCTGTTTTAAGACCATGTTCGTATCTATCATTAGGTAAAAATTTTATTTCAATTTTCTTAGCATGTTTGTCTACTGTAAGTTTGTCGTGGTGTTCCTCATTTGGTAGAACTTTTATGGCAATTGTCTTAGATTCTTTGTCAGCTGCAAGATTAGTGCTGTGCTCGTTATTTGGTAGGTTTTTATTCGCATCTTTGTCACCAGGCTCGTCATTTTCATGCTCTGGCACTAGCCTGTAGCGAGATCTTTCATGTTTAACTCCATCTTTCTCAATGGTCTCGGTCCCTGTGTGGATTAACTTCACGCTTGCGGCATCCTAGAAATTTCTTTCAAATTTAAATAATAAATTCCTATCTCTATTTAATTTCTTTAAAATGTAAGTTTGGAGAACTGTCTGATTCTATTTATTGACTAAGTTTCAGGATCTTAAGAAAGCTACGAAGCTCTCCCAAATCTCAGCGGCCGGCCTATGCAGATTTGTTGTTAGGTATTTCAAGTCGAATGAAATAGGGCGCGCTATGAGTGAGAAAGCGCGTCTAACCATCAAATACAAAGCTGTGGCTGTGTGTGAAGTTAGAGTCTGTTCAAAAAGAGAAGAGTCGTGGGAATTGAGGGCACTCGTGTGCCAATTGACAACTTTTGATTAGAAATGCTCGGTGATTAGTTGAAATTCGGTACGAAAGCAGGGATTGGTTCATGCTTGCTGAATGAAAGCTGTGATTGGTTCGCACGCGTGCCATAATGTATCCTATGACAGCTGAGCTCATGGCGGCGTGGACGATGCTATGCAATATAAGGATCGAACCAAGTCAATAATAAAACAATATTGTGTACCTACCTACAATGTTTTAGGTAAGTATTATAATTTTTGGCTACTTTTTACACATCAATAAACTCTATGTCCCGTGAAATATGATAAATTTATTAAGTTTTTGTCTAGAAAACATTAAAAAGAGAATCAATATTCGGAATGTAGTGAAGATAAATTGTGTAAATAAAAAATTAAGTCTCAAATATTTAGGTACTGATTTCAATTTGCGAAGAGACCATAATATCGCTTTGTATAAATACCAATAAAAAACGGAGTAAAAATTTACTGACTTCATAATTGCATAGCAAGTAAACAACCAACAAAGAATAGCCGTCGACGACGCCCGACCGACTACGAAGCGTCGTCGCCGCGTCGTCGCATCGTGTTGGCCATTCGGCGGCGTTCGCCTTATTTCTTAATTTCGCCCCCTGCGTCCCAAACCAACGCCCCCCGCGTGTGAGCGAGCGGCTACAGAAACTAAGTTTTTTTTTATATTTTTTCGTACATTTTGATAGATAGATAGATAGATCATGTCTTTATTGCACCACCAATACAAAAAAAGAATTAAAATAGGACTTATTGCTAACTATAATCTAGTGTGGCACAATCGGCGGCCTTATCACTAAAAGCAATGTCTTCCAGGCAACCTTTGGATGGATAGGATCGGTACGTATAGAAGCTGACGGTGGCGTAATTAATGAGTTTGATGACGTATTAATATAGATAAGTAGGTACCTACCTGTACCTACCTAGTCAATATTTTTACGTACTAACTTTAAAAAACAAAAGAATCGGTGACATATTTACTCGTATAAACAGAGCAAAAAGACACAGGAAAAGGAATAGTCATTAACAAAATAGCATAAAGGATATTAGGAAGACTTATCAAGAGTGGACAGATAGTGTTGATGAACCATACTTTTGAAGATGGGAAGGGATTTAGCTTTTCGGATAGTAACAGGAACGTGAAGGAATCACCATAGAACTGGGAAGTGTGTGATGGAAAAGTGTATCAGAGGAACGAAGGGATCGTGGATGGGACAGATGGAGAAACTCAAAACGGTCTTTTAGATATGATGGTGTTGAAGGAAGGAAAAGAACAGAGTAAAGGAGATTAAGAATATGAGCATTCCGGCGAAGACGAATGGATAGCCACTTGAGCCTGTTACGGTACTCAGAGATGTGATTTTGATTCATTTTGAATAAGCGACTGATTTGAGAAATATTTTTGATTATTTCTAATGGTGAATATATTTAGGATGTTTGCAAAGCGACAGATTTTCGAATAAAGGTGTCCGTCATGCATAAAAAATAGCTTGAAAATGACTCAATTAAGTGGTCAAAATATGCCATATTAGTTTCGCTCTCATTTAAAGATCATAATGTTTTTTGGAAAACTAAAACTATACAAACATTGCTATTTTTCATCCGGTTATGTATGGAAAATTTCAATACTATCGGGGACGTAGTGTCTAAATGAAGCGGAAAGTACGTTCGTTTGGGGGCTAAGATATCCGCACCGTTCTTAAGGCATCATTCTAAATAATTATTCGGCCTGTTATGATTGATTGAATTGAAAATGATTAAATCAACAATGGAAATTTTATCGATAACCGCCCCATCCCCCCCCCCCCCCCCCCCTGTAATATTAAATACCTTATTAAATTATTTCATTACCTACCTCATAAATTTTTTATACCTAGTTTATTGTAGGATAGTTACATTTCAAATTGATATTGACATAAGCGTGAAATTAAACTTTACACCTTTTAGCCTAACACAGTAAAAACTGTAAGCACTTTAGTTAATAGGTAGGGTCACTTTTAACCAAATTAATACCTACTTCGCTCAATCACACTAATATTATAAATGCGATAAATATTATAATGAAAGTTTGTATGGATGGATGTTTGTTACCTCTTCACGCAAAAACTACTGAACAGATCTGGCTGAAATTTTGCATACATGTAATTCTAATACTGGAATAAAACATAGGCTTTTTTACCCCGTAAATCTGTTCCTGTGGGATAAAAATCACCTTTAAACGTTTCCATAGGAACAACGTGTGCGAAACCGCGGGGCGCAGCTAGTAATATTATAATTTTGAAAGTTCGGATGTTTGGATGGTTGTTCGTTACCTCTTCACGCCCTAAGAATTTAACTGATCGGGCTGAAATTTGCGTAGATGTAGCTTACAGCCTAGAAACAAACAAGGGCTTTTTCCCATGAAGCAGTTCCTATGGGATAGAAAAATCCTTCAAACATTTCCATACAAAAAACGCGTGCGAAGCCGCGGGCCAAACTGACCCATGGTTAACATCTTAGTACATTACCTATTCATACATTATCCTGCTAATCACACGATCACACTAATATAAAATAAATATTATAAATGTGAAAGCTCGTATGGATGTCTGGATGTATGGATGAATGGATGTTTGTTACCTCTTCACGCCAAAATACTGGATAGATCTGGCTGAAATTAAGCATACAGGTAATTCTAACCCTGGAATCAAACATAGGCTACTTTTTATACCATAAATCAGTTGCCGTGGGATAAAAATCACCTTTTAACGTTTCCATAGGAAAAACGCGTGCGAAGCCGCGGGGCGTATTATTATTGTAACGTAAAAAAATTGTAAACATGTCTGTATGTATGTTTGTTGCTCTTTCACGCAAAAACTACTGAACGGATGGGGCTGAAATTTTGCATACAGGTAGTTCTAGGCCTGGAATAATACTTTTTATCCCATAAACCAGTTCCCGTGGGATAGGCGTGCGAAAATGCTGGGCGCAGCTAGTTTTATTATATACTGTTATGTTCCTTGATCGTTACAGGCTATTTTTTTTCAAGTATTCAGGACCATTTAGACTCCACTATTGTCATCCACACAGGAGCTGACTCAGATTCGCGTGAAATTTAATTATTCTACCGGTTTTTAATATTCCTACCTATTATACTATGGGCGCACAAGTTTAAGGCCCGTATTATGAAAGCTTGCTCAGCCATCATTCTATGCTTGAGCAACGCTTTTCTATGGCATAAACGTCACTCAAAAATAGCTATATGACTGAGCAAGCTCTCATAATACGGGCCTAAGTGGCGCCCCCACTTATTCTATTTTATTATTACGCTTAACACAGAATTTTTTTTAAAATTCATCGTAGGTCCAGTTTGTGGTATTTATTAATGCCTCTGTAACCATTGATTAATTAAAAAAGGAAGATAGGTTACGTTCTCCCAGCGCTTACTCAAAAATTGGCATGAGTTACAACTACACGCAAATACATACGCTCACAGTTATATTTCCAGTCCTGTGCAATACAAAGAAGAAAAACGACGAAAAGACGTAACTAAGACCGAAGTGAGACCGAGACAACAATACTTCACGCGAATCACGACCGCCCGTGCCGCCGCCGCCGGTCCGACGACGGTGAGTGAGGTGGGAGCACACATTTTTACACAATATGAGGCTGCCATTTTCGAGAAACTAGTACCTCATCTTCCCTTTTTAATTAATCAATGTCTGTAACAGTTTTATTTTGTAAAGCTTAGGCAGAGATACGAATTTGCCCTTTTTGGCCACCAAACTCTATTTTCGCATCTCTGTCTAAACTATATCTACAAGATAAAACTAAGAGGTATTAAAAATAGCCTTTATAAAAACCACAAACTGTACGATAGATTTTTAAAACTTTCCTTTGTTAAACGTGATAATATGATAAAATAGGTGACATTGCAATATTGGCTCGGGTATTAACAAGGAATGTAAATAGTGGTAAAGTTTTCCATATAAAACAAATCTCAACCTCAAGCACACTCACTCTTAAATTGTAATGAGAATAAGAGAAAAGATAACTCAATATCTATTGAGAATTGTCAAAAGAAATCTGATGTTTACACGATAAAATTTAATCACCTAAACACTATTTTCTAAAGAAAGCAAGTAAAAATAGATGTACTTACTGTATAGGTAGTTTAAAAGTAAGTAGACAAGTAGGTACTGCTCACCTTAGTACCCACATAATATAACCAAAAACAACCTCGGTCTGCCTTCCACTTGTTGATACGCCCAACAGGGTACACATTGTGATACTTAGCTATAAATAATAATTACCAGCCTACCAATGTGATGACATCAATAAATATAATTGAGTATTGAGTATAAAAAGTCTAATACGCCACCGTCGTCTATAGTCTATACTATACCTATACAAAACCTAGATACGTGTCCATCCAAGTCTAGGTCACCCATTATGCAACTGTTGTTTTGTTTGTGATTTTCTTTTCTGTATCGTGGTGTGCAGTAAAGAGTAGGTATCTGTATTGTATTGTATTGTACTTACCAAGTCAGGTAACAGTAATATCGCAAAACACAAACACTGCCAGCCGACCATCTTATACTAAAAACTGAATAAATGAACACAACACCTTATATTCCCTATGAAATAAGATTACCGTGATATAAAACCTTGTAAATATATATTATTAAAGCGTATAGAATTGATTTATATTATATTATATGGTTATTTATATAATTGGCGCAAATCAACCGGAAGATCATGTAAAAGGTATTATTTGAGTGAATTAAAATGTATAGATTTTTTTATGTTTCACTAAACTGCGTAGTGCGCGTAAATAGTCTGAGGTATGTAAAAATTGTTAAGGGTAATCAATTTTCTACATATGAATAACTATGCGTCAGATCGCTATAGATTTATATGATATAAACGAGAACTAAGTAAATTCTTTAGTCACTGTCAAGGATTTGAAAATACTTTGATATGTTTTATCGGCGTAACAAAACATTCTGCGTAGCAACTTAATCGTATAATCACCAATTCTTTATTTCCATAAATACAATAAATGTACACTTAGAAAACGTTATAAAATTAAGCACTGACGAGGAAAGTGATATTTATGATCTGATTTCTGTCGAGTTCGGTAGGTAGATACCATTGATTTATTAAAAACGAAGATGAGACACTGGTTGCTCGAAAGTGGCAACCTTAAATTGTGTAAAATTGTGTTCTCCCACATCAGTCACCGTCTGACCGGCGGCACGGGCGGTCGTGATTCGCGTGAAATATTGTTGTCTCAGTCTCACTTCGGTCCTAGATACGTCTTTCCGTCTTTGTTCTTCTTTGTGTTGCACAGCACTGGAAATATAACTGTGAGAATATGTGTTTGCGTGTAGTTGTAACACATGCCAATTTTTGAGTAAGCGCTGGGAGAACGTAACCTATCTTCCCTTTTTAAATCAATGGTAGATACGTATTTTATATAATTATACAAATATTGAGAAAATGTAGATTATTGTAGTTACTTTATAAAAACAATAGGGTGTGTGCACATGTAATTATTATGCATGTGACTTTAAAAAAAGTTAATATTTTTTTTACGTATGTACTCTGTTAATATAGAAATATATCCGTATATTCGTATTATTTGATATTTTTGTGAACTGTGACTGTGAAATGTAATACTTAATTGAAAAATATTAACAAATATTATTATCAACATTTAATAGAACGATCATGATTCATACATTTAAAAAACAAGGTAACATTGACCAATAGACGTTTCGAATTGCTATTAAGTACCTTATATTAAATCACAATTTTATTTTCTCTTAAATAATGACATAAGTACAATATATATTTGATGATTTTTAAATTCGTTTAATGACTTTTATTTTCATTCGGGCCGTGACTATCATTTAAAGAAGAGTATTTTTAGTTTTCACGAAAACCTATATAAATAGAATCGATACAATTTATTTTCACTGCTTACATACTTACTTATATATAAATGAAAATATAACATTCAATTAACAACCAATAATTTTATTTATTTATTTAATGGCAAAAAATTGACTTTTTATTAACTTACTTTTCCGGAATCATGCAAGGATTAAACCTTGGTCTTGTATTATGCAAATTGCATAATTGACATACATACATATCTTTTTACATCTTAAACGCATAATTCACATAGACCAATATGTTTTAATAGAGCTTAAAGTACCCATGTTAGAACTAAAACTACCTACTACATTTATTTATATTATTAATTTGCTTTTTCAATATATTATAGGCATATACACTACATACAAATATATATTTTATAGTACATAATAGATTCAAGCGTTTCTCTGCGGAAATCCATAGATGAAAATATTTAGTAACAGTTCCGCAAAAAAACCTGCGATAAAAACTAACAATCTACTCGTATACATTCACAAATTGAAGTGAATTAGGGTCAATTGCACCTTATTTCTTATTTGATAGTAATTAATATTTATCAAGCTGTTTATATGGTAAGAAATTTGACTTGTTAAGGTGCTTATTTCTAAGTCTAAAGAAATATACGGTTTGACTCTCACTCTGACTCTATACAAATATTTGAGAGCGATGCTTGGCGAGTAGCAACATCTCTGGGGCCTAATTTCACTATTTGTTAAACAAAATGCTATAATGGTGCCATACGATTAAGATAGAGATTTAGTCGTAAATTTATTTGGTATTCTATTACCATAAGATTACAATCCCTTTGACTTATAATATCATGTCAATAATGTGGTGGGGCATATAATCATAATCGTAATAGTCATAGATATGGCATAAACAAAAAAAGATCGTGTTAGTAGAATACCAAAAGGTGTCAATGGCGGTGATTGTTACGTGATAATGAAGCGATAATAGTGTCATAGTGAGGTGATTGTGTTAGTAGAATTAGGCCCCTGGTGGGACTCTGCCGTTGTTGTTTGGCGCTCTTATTGTCAAGATCGAGTGGTGTGGTGTCCTGATGATGTCTCGTAGAGAGACGAAACTAGTTGACTTTGATAAATGTTCTTTCGTTTTGTATATAAATGTATAACTTGTTAGATTTCATCGCAGGTTTTTTTCGCGGAATCGTAACTAAATATTTTCATCCTTATATATTTTATATAAAATATGGAATTCCTAGAAAAATACCAAAATCTACAGAGTATTTTTTTATTGTAATATAATATAGATCAAGTAATATTGTTTGTCATCACATTATAAAAAACGATAATTTGTTATATTCCAGTCAAATTTGATGTATAATAATTTTTTAGGTTATGTATGGGTATTTTACAACTGTAAACAAACCCATACATAACCTAAAAAATACTCTGTTACAGAGTCCTTTTATACGCAATTCACATTGCTTATCGATTCTTGATCCTTTCTTCAATAAATATTGCTTTTATCTGAAACTCGACGCCATGCAAGTGAGTATACTTTTTTGTGTTGTGTTTTGTTTACAGACATTCTACATCGCGTTTGACTAGTGTTGGAGGAACATCAACGTTCTTTGATTCTACACAAAATAAAGATAAGTAAATAGTGTCAGTCGTACGTACAAAGATGGCGTGTAAATAAATTTCCTCTTACGATGTACCAACTATCTTCTTCAACGCTGTCTGTTATCTGAAATGAATAAAATATTGGTTAGCTAGTGTACAAAGGTTTGCAACAGTCTACAGTATAGTAAATAACTACTACTTCTAATTTTTATTTCTATTATTTGATAGTAATTTCTTTGTGTACAAAGATAAAATTAAACAAGTAAAAAAATGCTGTATAGAATATAGACAAACAACCCGGTCACATTATCTCGAGACCTGGCGTCGATGACGTCACGTCGCAACGGTGCTCGTAAAAAAAAAAAAAAAAAAAAAAAAAAAAGAAGACGCGTATTGGCAACGAAAGTGCTAACCGTAATGACGCGTCGTCCTCGTGGCAAGCGCGGGGAGGTGAAGGAGAACGGGGCGGGAGGTTCGAATTCCAGCGAGGTCTCGAAATAATCAATTTGTACTACACGTCCTATAAATTATCTCGAACTTAAACCAAGCGCCTAGCCATTGTGAGGTAATCCTCAAACTACCTTGCCGTAATACAGTTTTATAACTAGCACGGAAGGAACGAGACATGCAACACATAGAAGCCTTAAAGTATGTATGAAGCTTTAAGTTTTATAGACCATGTACCTTTATAATATGTTTGTATTAAGTTAACTCATAAGTAGTTAGTTATATAAATAGCTATAAAAATAACTATAAGGCTAACCTGTAATTTTTTGAAATAAACATTCTTATTCTTATTCTAAATTGAGCGGGTTGTAACTTTCGTTTCCTCGATCTCAAGCCTATATTCGTCCACTGCTGGACACAGAGAGGCCCCTGACAAGCGCCTTATTGCCTTTTATCTACCCCACATGATAAGCCCCTTATGTTATCCTACGTCTAAACAAAGAGACTAAATAAGGGACTCAGAAGCCTTATTAGCCTAACTAAACTGGCACCAGTTTCTTTTAAACCGGCTTCAAAAAAGAAGGAGGTTAACAATTCGAATGTATGTTTTTTTTATAAATTTTTATACTTATGCATTATGGTTATTAGTACTAAAATTATTTACAACGGAATATTTACCATGATTTGAGTGTTGAGCTAATCAATAAGTATTTTTTAAAAGTTTGTGTTTTTATCCGGCTACAAAAAAGAAGGAGGTTAACAATTCAAATGTATTTTTTTTATAAAACTTTTATATGCATCATGGTTATTAATACTAAAATTATTTACAACGGAATATTTACCATGATTTGAGTGTTGAGCTTATCAATAAGTATTTTTTTAAAGTTTGTGTGTTTCACATCTTTTGACTGGGTAAACCAATTTTGACGATTCTTTTTTATATGAAAGCTGGTGCTTCCCGTGTGGTCCCATTTCAGTGACCAGTTCTGACAAGAGCATCCATGAGAAAACCATATAATTGAAGTTGTTTTTTTTTTAGAATTACGTTTCGCTTATTTACAAAATTAATAAATTTTTTAATTATGTTATTTATTTAGAAGAAACTCACCTAAATCTTCAAGTCGTTAGTGGTGAAGATCTCGATCCAATAACCGTCCGGGTCCTGTATGAAGGCGAGGTTCTTCATCTTGCCGTCATTCGGTCGCTTCACGAACTTAACGCCTTGCTGCTCGAATCTGGAAGTTAATATAAATTATATAAATATAAATAAATAATGTTGGACAATTCACACAGCATTATCTAGCCCCAAGCTAAGCAGAGCTTTTGATATGGGTACTAGATAACTGATATACCTACATAATATACAATACACTACATAGATAGATATTTTTTTATTATACATATAAAACATCCAGAACGCCCTGAACAAATATCTGCATATCATACACACATTTGTCCCGAGGCGGGAATCGAACCCGCAACCTCCTGCGTCGCAGGCGGACCTTCGCCCACCACGCCACAGAGGTCGTAATATCGACCAAAGTTTTCTTATCCCACTACAAGGGAGCGTAAGATAATTAATTTTGTTTTAAAAACTATAAACCAACTTCAATTTTTACAGTTTTTTCATGAATTTTCATGGATCCCATTGTCAGAACTGAACAAAATTAAAATGGGACTACATGGCAAGCACCAGCTTTCATATAAAAAAACAATCATAAAAATCGGACCACCCAGTCAAAACTTCTGGGTCACAGTGGAATTGAGAACCTCCTGCGTTTTTTGAAGTTTGTTAATTATTATTAATTCAAAAATGCTTCATTACCAAATACAATAAATGTACACTTAGAAAAGGTCAAATTCTATTATAAAGTTACACTGACACGGAAATAAAGTGGTATTTATTATTTCGGTCGCTTCGGTATGTAGACTTAAGTAAAGAAACGATAAGAAACGATTACCCTGTTAGTTGTTATTTTATAATTGGAGCAAAATCCGGTTTAAGTATAGTTTTTGAAAACAAAATAAATTATTATCTATACTAATATTATAAAAGGAAAGGTTGTGTTTGGCTCCGAAACTACGGGTCGGATTTTAAAAATTATTTCTGTTGGCCTTAGCTCGATCGACCAACATGTCTTGGGGGTTTAAGGAACGAAGTTCCTTATCGCGCGTATCGGGCTAGACGGAAAAAATTCTTACGAAAAGTTGTCACGACACTTTTTGCTATAGTAAGCTATTGTAAGCTGTGCGGCGTCGCATGTTTCTCTGTCTGTCTCTCTCTCTCTTATAGAACTTCGTTCCATCCGGGTGTCCCTTGATACCTCTCAAGTTTTAAGCTATTGCATAGCTTCTATCGCAGGCCTTGAGCGCGGGGACCGAATCCAGAAATTCCGTAACGAAAAAACCTCACGCTCCCCACTCCGACCGGAACAGCGGTGATACTTTTTAGTTTTGCCATCTATCGATGAATAGTAGAACTTTTAATGACTTTTTTATATATGACGTTTGTCTCTTTAGTTCAGCAACTCGCCTCTAGATGGCATTGCAATAGCTTTACCGCGGCAGTCCCCGAGTGCCACACGTCTTTTTTTTTTACATGTACTTACTTCTCACAGGCCTCGTCGACATTCGGCACCCACACGCCGATGTGGCCGAACCCACGCGGGTCTGAGTTACCGTTGTGGTAGCTAGAGTCGTCGCTTTCAGAACCCCAATTGCTGGAAAATAATCATTAGGTAAATATAGTCAGCAAAAATTGCTCCTTACGACCACTAGGGTGATTTTTCTGTGAAGTGTATAGTTGCCAACCCCGGCTTGCTCGATATCTTTTGTTTTTAACGCAAAGCAAATAGTTTCAAACTGGATAGGCGTGACGTTTGGCGATCGTACTTATGATTTTAAATCATCGAGCTTGTATGTACTAGAGCACTGGACACATCATCAACTTGTCAAATGAATGTCAAAGTCAAAGTCAAATCGTTTATTTCTTTAGACTTACAAAATAAGTACTTAGACAAGTCAAATTTTTACTATATAAACAGCTTGTTAAATAGTTATTACTATCAACAAGAAATAAGGTGCAATTGACTTTAATTCACTTCAATTTTTTGTCCACTAGCGGAAGAATTGGTCAATTATTCATGTGAGAACCAGCTGTGTGAACAGTCCTTATTATAGATTTATTTTTTGTGGCTGAAAAATGGTTAAATGCGCCATAAATCTATGTTAAAATTATAGCGGGACGAGGACTAAATTAAATAAATTATCGAATCACATACTACCAGTTAGAAATTGTTCAGGCCATAAAGTCTCTCTATGGCTTGTACTATATAAACTCTATGTTTTAAATCTTAGTGAGAATATGCTCAAAGCTAAACTAAAACAATAATTAGTAAGTATGCGTCAAGAAGGGCGCTATGGCGCTCATTAGGGGAGGCCTATGTCCAGCAGTCGACTAAGACAGGCTGATGCTGATATAAGAACTTAAGAAAATCACCGACACAAAAACAGCTACCACTGCCTATTATGTATATGCCCACTCCTGGCTACAATATGGCATTATTCTTTGGGGTAACAGTACATATGGATGCAAATAAACTTTTCATTTCACAATAGAGGTGTCTACATATCATACATCCCCTAGATGAGATGGTTAGCTGTAGACCGTACTTCATTAAATGTAACATATTAACCCTTATAGGAATATATATATTAGAAATAAGTTTATTTGTTAAAAAAAATCTAGACCTCTTTAAAGTTTATACAAGACCACCAAACCTCCGACCCAACAATAGACTATAGTCCGCGCCATTTAAATTGAGAATAAAGTTCATTGACCTCAATTTGGCATTAAAACAGAAGAGGTCTAACCCAAAAATTATCAATTTTGAGGAAAAATTCATAAATTTAGATGTATTTTTTAACTATATTTTAACCATATTTTAGTTCATAAAGAGATTCAATATGCTTAGTTTTTTCATTTTCTAACTTTTGTAATGGAAACAACTGTATCAAATGCACATTATAGAGCAATTCATATGATTTTTTTGCCAATTTTTGACTTTATAAGAATGATTTTTGATTTTTCAAAGTTCTATTTCAAATAGATGTGCTTAAAACATATCATAGCAATTCGTTTCACACTTTCAAATTAAGTTCGTAAAAACGAACAAAACTTGGGTTATACCTACATTCTTACACAGCTTTCTTACTTGACACTAGTTGACACGCCAGGGGCTCGCCATCTTTGGATTGCCATTCTGTCGCTTGTTCAATAATTCGTGTTCGGATAGCGCTTGCGTGTATACGTCTTCGAGTATTCCATAAAACTTGATAACATTTTTGTCGAACTTTTGTTGTTAGATCTGTTACGTTTTTTGTTATTAGTATATCTGTTTTTTTTTGTTATTGATTTGTGGTTATTTATGAGAAAGGGAGATATTGGTTACGCTATGGATTCGGAACAAGCTGGTCCGTCGTCAAGTTATCGTGGGCGCACGCGCCGCTCTGCCGTCATAATATACTACCTACCCTACCCGCGGCTGTGGCAGGTTAGTCACAGATTTATACAAAAATGCAGTACGTTTAATTTATATAGAGAACTTGATAATATATTATATCTATTTCAGTTCGTAAAAGAAGATTATTCCGGGTTAACATTTCCAGAATTATTTAAAAAAATAATGCTATAATGCAATATTGCTCTCCGTACATACGGGATACTACATATATTGTGATAATGATTTTTAGGTTCCTCTGGCGAAGCACCACTGCTTACATCTCCGAGAAAGAAAAGAAGACCCCGTCAACCTAAAGGTTGGGGAATAAAAAAAAATTATAAATAATATAATTATAAGGATAATTTTGTATCTTCTATTTAAGGTATTATGTATCTGTACATTTTATGAAATTAAATAAAAATTTCATAACCGGAAGTTTTTAGATTGTTAGCAAATATAGAACAAAATTAATGTATTTAATTCGATTCCAAATGTTTGTCACCTCTGACTGAACGGACAAAAGGTCAACGAACTATATTCTCAATTTAACTGGCGCGGACTATAGATATCCCCTTCTCTAAAATGCAAATGTCAGGCAAACTCAGGACCCTATGCCATGTCTATAAAAATATATAATAAAATTCCTTCAGAAATTCAAAATGAATCCAAAATAAACAAGTTTAAGTCTCTATTGAAAAAATTCCTAATAAAAAACAGTTTTTATTCTCTACAAGAGTTTTTAGATTTCTAATTTCTTTGTTAAATTATATTACTTTAATAAATTAGATCTCATTAGTATTAAGGAAAGATAAAGCCTATTAATATTATGTTTGTGAGTAGAATAATAATTAGTTAAGACATTAGATTGTAAGTAGTAATTATAAGCCACCTAGCTAAATATTGCCGAGCCCTATCCGGGTGCATGTTCGATACCCTTTATCCTTAAGATCCTGTGTACAACATGTTGCAATAAATATATTGAGTATTGAGTATTGAGTATTGAGTAAGTCTGAACTAAATTCTTAATAAAATTCTAATCGCCACGCTTGGCAGGCAGATTAGTGATACGGGCTTAAGTCAAAGTACCTACTTCATTCAAATGTATCGATAAAACCATTCACCGATCTGTTGATGAACCACAGATCAGGTGTAATTTAATTACTGATAAGAACTTCCATGTCATGGTATAAGTCAGTTCATTAAAGAAAGGAATCTAAAATGGCGGCTTGTACTAACGTTTACAGATAGTACAGTTAGCAAATAAAATTGCAAGACAAATGTGTTTTACCAATTGAGAATAATAAAAACAAGACCGTGTCGATTTTATTTCAAACTAGTTTGTGCCAGCGGCTTCGCCCGCGTTAGAATTGAAACTTTTAAAGACATTTGGTGCCATCTATTATTATTATTTATTTATTATTATTTATCATCTATTATCATAATAGCGTTATTGTTGTTTTTATCGGGAAAAGTAGGAACTTGTTTTAGGGAAAGGCCTTTCTGTTTTTCTCTTTATGTACACCTAACAACGTATAAAACAAAATTTCAAGAGGATCCTTATCTTGATCAAGACAGCTTGAAAGCAAATCGAGACTATTTTTTTCTGCCAGCGGTACGCGCGAGAGTGAGTATAGACGGCACTAGTGTGCAAGCGAGATAGCACGATAAGAACCGCCATTTAAGATTATTTTCTTTAATGAACTGACTTATAAGGGTATTGCATAGTAAGCCTGTATACCATACTGTTTACTATAAAGTTACTGTACTTTTAACCGACATCAAAATAGGAGGAGGTTCTCAATTCGACTGTTTTTTTTTATATGTTTGTTACCTCAGAACTTTGGACTGGGTGGTCCGAATATCCTGATTCTTTTTTATATGAAACCTGGTGCTTACATGTGATCCCATTTTAACAATGGGATCCATGAAAAAGGAGCAGTTTCTCAAATAGACTGTTAAATTACAGTATATTTGATAACCTCCTCCTTTTTTTGAAGTCGGTTAAAAATAGGCCAGTCACCGACACATCAGACCAAAAAAGGCCTCCCCTAATGAGCGCCGACGCATCTAACATCTGCCTGCAGTCTTTCGCAGATCGTCACCCCACCTGGCCGGAGGGCGTCCTACACTACGTTTGCCGAGTCGCGGTCGCCACCCTAGAACACGTTTACCCCAGCGGTTGTCAGTTCTTCGCGAGATATGACCGGCCCACTGAAACTTCAGCTAAGTAATTCTTTGAGCTATGTCGATAACTTTGGTTCTCTGTCGGATGTATTCGTTACGAATCCTATCCTTCAGAGAGACTCCGAGCATAGCTCTTTCCATAGCTCGCTGAGCGACCTTGAACTGGTGGACCAGCTCTATCGTGAGTGTCCACGTCTCAGAACAACAGTCAAGAACTATTTCAGCCTTGTTCAATACATCTGAAGCTGACGTATTTGACATTATCAAAATGGATTATGTACCTTATCTACGACTGCCATAAGATTGAAACTCCTTTAAAAAAGCTACTTAACACTTCAAGGCCCTATTAATATTCTAACATCAAAGTTGGAGCAATAAAATCAATACTTACTATGTGAGTTCCAAGGTAGCTTTTCTGGTCAACGCCCAGTGTTTTCTTGCTTCTTCATCAACCGGGACTTCGGAAGGGTTTTCATAACTGAAATAATTAGACTTTATTTGAATAAGAAATCAAATAATACTATCCCAAAAATTTGTTTATATAACTACTTAACTAGGTAGTGGACAAAATTTGTACACTACTTTTACCTCTAATGGAGATGAGGTCTAAATAAATAAATATATTCTGGACAATTCACACAGTATTATCTAGCCCCAAGCTTATCAGAGCTTGTGTACTAGATAACTGATATACGTAATACAATACAATACCTACATAGATAGATTTTAATACAAAGAAAACATCCAGAACGCCCTGAAAAAGTGTTTGCAGATCGTACACACATTTGTCCCGAGAACCGAACCCGCAACCTCCTACGTCGCAGGCGGGCCTTCGCCCACAGCGCCAAAGAGGTCGTCGTCTATACTAATACAATATTAGAAGGAGGAAGGGTTTATTTCTATTGAATAGACTCCGAAACTACTAGCTAGTACTAGCTAGTACTAGACCAATTAAAAAAATATTTCTCCATTAAAAAGCTTACTTTTCAGGGAATGCCACAGGCTATATTTTATTTAGCCGGTATTCCCACGGGAACGACAAATGCGTATGCAAATGTATTTATAAGATACAAGCGCTGCTTGTATCTTATAAATACATGCCAAAGATTAACACCTTCATGGCCCAAGACGCAGGTGCTATTCTCCACCACGTGTAGCTGCGGCGCGCCCCTGCGGGTCGCACCGCAGAGGCTGGGCAGTGAATACGTTAACTATTAATAGGTATGATTGTAATGCCTGATTTCATCTTATCTATGACTTTATGACGTACAGATTCTGTCCGCGTCTTCGTAGGCATTGTTTATATGGAAATGTTTTATAGGTATCAGGGGAATTGATTAATAAGATAAAAAGTAGCATAGAGATGTTTGATCTACGATTGGAATCAATTGTATGCAAGATTTCAGCCAGATCCGTTTAGATGTTTTGGCGCGAAGCAGTAAAAAAACGATGATCCATCCATCCATCCAAACTTTCGTACTTATAATATTACTAGCTGTGCCCCGCGGCTTCGCACGCGTTATTTCTATGGGAACGTTTAAAGGTGATTTCTATCCCACGGGTACTGATTTATGGGATAAAAAGTAGCCTATGTTTCATTCCAGGATAGCAACTACCTGTATCCGAATTATCAGCCTGATCCGTTCAGTAATTTTGGCGTGGAGAGGCAACAGACATCCATCCATCCATCCATAGCTAGATCGATTTATCGCCCCCGAAACCAACTGTATACTAAATTTCATGAAAATCGTTGGAGCCGCGTCAATATTTAACTTCTTGATTTATAAAATTGAAGAAAACATACCCCATAAAGAACAGCGAAAACTTCATAGCGGGAAAGTGTAGTTGCTTCAGTAGAGTCATGCCAAGCACCCCCGTGTAGAATGGCAAAGATTGACGCGGGTCCTTGATGCGGTACATTGTTTGTTGGAAGAAGAAATCCTGGAAACAAACAGTTGACGATTGACACTCTGATTGTTACAGCTTGGGGCTAGATATAGTCTGTATTTTTTTTTTTTATGAAAGCTGGTGCTTCCCGTGTCGTCCCATTTTAATTTTGTTCAGTTCTGATAGTGGGATCAATGACAATTCATGACAAAACTGTAAAAATTGAAGTCGGTTTATAGTTTTTTAAAACAAAATTAATTATTAGTTCTAAGTAGAGATGGTGTGGGTTTGGTAAGGTTTCCTACGTGTAAGCTAAGGTAGTCATAATAATAGTTCCTTATTTTTCGATATTGTGCAATTTTTGTAAATATAAAGGACAATGTGAAAATCAAAGTGCCTGTTATTCGGTGAGAAAGGGAGATTTGGCCAATGTTTCAAAAAAATCATAGAATATTTTTATCTACTTTTACCCACTTTATTGAAATCATTGGCCCTGTATTTAATAACGAGAATGGCTTGACCACCAACATACCCCAAATATGAGGTAATTCATAGTAGGTATTTCTTGTTCAATATGGCCATGACATCTAGATAATCCTTATCTCAAACAAAGCTGTACTCATAGATCAATGTTTCTAATAGCTGTCATTCGGTGAGAAAATGGAATTTAGCCAGTTTTTAAAACATATTCCTATAATATTTGATCTAAAGATTCAAATCAGTCGTTTTTATATTGAAAATGGTACTTAGAGTAAATTTTTATTAGACTACCAATAGAGGAAGGTTGTTTGTATGTATGTAGCCGATTATTATGTTGCCACATAGCGTTAAAACTATGTTTGAAACTATGTTGATAAACAAATGAGTACCCCGGTGGTTGTAGGGTTTATGCAACAGATGATATTCGGGGTCTAATAAGATAGCAGGGTCTATATAAGGCTCAAAAATTTGCTTGTTAAAATAGTAATCGTCGAACGCCGTAGTCGGTTTTCAGTTTATTTTATCTTGTTATAGAAGTATATGAGAAGTATATTATAGAAATGGAGGTAGGTTAGGTACCCCAATTAAGAGATAACTTATAGTATTGATTGTTCTTTAAGGGCATGACATCCAGATAATCGTTATCTAATACGAAGTTGTTGATACATACTTGTAGTATGTATCAACAGTGGCCAGCATAGCAACTAAAATATACCTACTTTTGGCTCTGGAGATAAAATTAATGGTTAAAGGAATGTAACATACCTTAGTGCCCACATGTGGGGTCTGGCACAAAGCCTCAACTTCTTGGGGTGAAATACCTTCGCCGGACATGATTCTAAAAACATACGAAGAAAACTTTTTAAATCAATGGAAGAAAATTAAAACTTTGATAACAACATAACCTCCAAAACTACGGCCTATTTGAATCGAATAGGTACAGGACGTAGTTACTTTATTACACAATGCGAGACCTTTAGATAAACAAAGACACTTTATAATAACTAAAAATACTTACTAACTTTGAGGAATATCGTCGACAAAATTGAAAAAATATTTTTTGTTTACGATACATACATACGGAATTTCGATTTCGTTCAGAAACCCGTGTGACAGTCCAACCAGCTGATTGAAGACTAACTGCAGATTGCCAGCTTAATATTTATTTTTATCAACAGTTTTGGGTTCCGTAGTTTCAGTTAGAAGCGTCTCAATGCCCTTAGCAAAATGTGGTGAAATTATAAATAATAATCTCTCAGGAAGGAGAATATACGATACGACCTGTAACTAGATATTAACATCCAAGACCTTCCGTTTATATAAACTCTATGGCCTTCCTTTCGTCAGTGCGGCATTTACAAAGGGTCGTAAAATCAAGATGGCCCCCAGGTTTGACCTAACTAAGGCTGATCCACAGAACGTGTTTTTGAAAAATCAAAAAAATCATGATTTCTCTGATTTTTTGTATGCGAAGCCCTAGGTTTTGTTAATGTCCTTTGAACCTTATAAATCATCCTACTAAATAGCATTGATTGCATGAAAAAATAATAAAAAGATAAGCTTCTGTTGATAAATGAAAATTTTTGCCACGAAACCAACCAACGGTTGCTGCAACGCTGAAGTTTAAATGCATTATCTTCTACATTAAACCACGACGAATGGTATCAAGTGTGTAAATTATTGAAGAACATACCTACCTTTGGCTATCCCGATCTCTTAGTTTTATCGACACAAACACAAAACACGACCAAAAACCGACGACTCAAAAAGACCTTTAAAATTTGATTCGAAAACTAAGTTTTTGATGATGAACAGAGACTAAACAGTCCGATCACAGAGCAAACTGACCATTTTTATGACGAATTCTATACCTTAACTAATGAAAGAATACCAAAATCCCACAAAAAAAAATTAAGTTTTTTTTATCGCTAATCTGTGAAGCAGCCTTGTCAAGGCTGTCCACACATGTCCGCCATGTTGTTTTTATTTATTTTAGGCCTTGCCAAGCTCGTCCACAGTCGAAAGGCCTAGCTTCACCAACAAACCTAAGATACCTAATTACTTATGTATTGAGGTAGGTAATTTTGATTTAAATAAATTACCTAAATAAAAATCTCATTCTCTCTTCAGATAACTTGATCCATAGTTTTCTCATTCCTTATATTAAAATTGGTAGGTAGGTACCTACCTACTACATTATACCTACCTCATCCTCAACCTCAACACCTTGTATTGGTCCAATGCTGGACGCAGGCCTCCCCCTGATGAGCCCCTTTGACGTTTATCTTATGGAGGGTAGTGCCCATAATCCCCACGCTGGGCTGGGTTAGAGAACGCAGTTCGATAGTATTATGGTTCTGCAGGGGGCGCTGCTTCCCGCCCCGCGACCTCTTACGATACGACACCCGTGGAAAGAGTTGGGGTAGTGCAAATTCTAAGACGGCACGACACGGCTATATACCTACCTACTAAATTATATTTAAATATTATAAAATAAGTTATTAAATTATAAGTATGATAATTATAAAAATAATTCTAGACAATTCACACAGAGTTGTCTAGCCTCATGCTAACTATACTTATTATTGATTTAAATAAAGGCTTAGCTATCGAAACAACGTCAGAGGGGTATTTTATTTCGTCGGAAAGGCCGTCGGGTTCGTTAACGTAGGTATACTTTTGACAAATCAAAATAGCGTTCTAAAATTCCGTCGGAATAAAATTCTAATTCTAATCTTCGCTTTCAATTTTCGCTTCGGAAACTAATCGAATGAATTAAAATACCCCTGCTGATGCTGTGCAGGTATGTATATTAGGTAAGTAGCAAAATCCACCCTTGGTAGATTCTTTAATAAGAATCTAAGTACCTATCTTTGTGGGTACATTATTATATAATTATATTAATTGTAGGTATGTTGTACAAGGTAGGGGAAAACCGTTACCATTCGTACAGCGGGAGCATTCGTATATTCATCATAACTCCGCGATTACAAACGTTCATACTTGGTGTGTGCCTACCCTCTACCGCGTTAGGTAACCGCGCGACGAGGTGGGGCAGTGCGGCCGACTACTACTTTAGTACTATTCTTACATTACATACACACAGTACAATTGCACCTTATTTCTTGTTTGATAGTAATAACTATTTATCAAGCTGTATAAATAGTAAAAATTTGACTTGTCTAAGTACTTATTTTGTAAGTCTAAAGAAATAAACGATTTGACTTTGACTTTGACATTATCTATGCCGACGACGACGGCTTAAATGCAGCAAGTCGATACGTGTTTTCGTTTCTCGTAATCGTAAGTAATATTTGGATTCACCTTTGAAAGTGTTTAGTTCTAGTAAGTTTTACTCAAATTGTAAAAGTAATTTATTGTAAATGATGTTCTGATGCCTTGGTTTATGGTGTGCGTATTTATTGTAATATGAAGTTAACAGTTTTTTTATTTTGAATTCATTTGTTAAGTGTTTGGGTTTGGGGTACCTTCATACAGTACTTAAGGATTGTGAGTGATATTTCATGAGTGTATACCTATTTACTGATTGAATATTGGTAATTATTAACCATTGATTTAAAAAGGGAAGATAGGTTACGTTCTCCCAGCGCTAACTCAAAAATTGGCATGTGTTACAACTACACGCAAACACATACGCTCACAGACGGAAAGACGTATCTAGGACCGAAGTGAGACTGAGACAACAATATTTCACGCGAATCACGGCCGCCCGTGCCGCCGGTCAGACGGTGACTGATGTGGGAGAACACAATTTTACACAATTTGAGGTTGCCACTTTCGAGCAACCAGTGCCTCATCTTCGTTTTTAATAAATCAATGTTATTAACGTAGGTAATTTAGACAACCTCTGAGGTGCGGCGGTCAGTTATCTAGTAGGTACCTAGGTACCCATAACACAAGCTCTTTTACCTACCCATAACACAAGCGCTTTATCTTACGGGCTAGATAATGCTGTGTGAATTGATTACCATTACTTATTTCAGAACCATGCCGCGGAAATACGCAAAATGGGTACCAGATCGGGAGAGGTAGGTAGACGAAGACACAATGGAATCTGCGATGAAGAAAGTTTTGGAAAAACTTTATCCATTCGGAAATCCGCAGAACAATTACGGCGTCAAACCTTCAACGCTTGAAAGTCGTTTAGAAAAGTACCTACCATAAAAATGTTGCTTTGGAAGCTGAAGGCAGGCATACCAGCAGCACGTGTTTTCACTTCCAAATATACGTCGTTCCAATTGTTCAATACAGAAGAAGCACATCACAGACTGCTGCAAAATGCACTATGGATTAACGGTTGTCCAGGCATTGTTCAGGTGTATTTTGTAACATGTTAATTTTTTATAATAATTTAATGTAAAACGTTTAATAGTCCCTACTGTTTTTAAGGTTTTTAAGCTATTGCATAGCTTCTATCGCGGGCCTTGAGCGCGGGGACCGAATCCAGAAATTCCGTAACGAAAAAACCTTGACGTTTGTCTCTTTAGTTCAGCAACTCGCCTCTAGATGGCATTGCAATAGCTTTACCGCGGCAGTCCCCGAGTGCCACACGTCTTTTTTTATTATCTGTGAAGTTTGATCTCGTTAACAAAGACCATTGATATCAAAGACAGTTTTAATAAGTTTTTGAGAAAGTTGTTTTCATAATTGAATAAAATGTTTTAAGGTATAAATGGCGCTTTTTCTTCTTGTGTACGAAGGCTCCCCATGTATAAATGTGCCCCACACTATGTCCGAATCTACCCCATCATGTATGGGGTTCATACGATTTCCATCTTTTGGAAAAACCGCCATTGGTCGGCTAGATTGTATTATATTAAAAAGGATGTACCTTATTATAATAGCCAGATATTTATAGGTTATCTAAAAACATTGAATTTATTTTGAAATTGCAATTAGGTAGGTAGTTTTTTTTTACAAGGCTTAGGTAGGTACATTAAAAAGTGTATGAATGATCCCCACCTTCCCCTACACCCTATAAAGCTAACGTTCGTAAAATTTGCACACACCGAATGAATATCGTGTCATCCCTTACTAACAGTTCCAACTACGGACTTGCGTGCGGCTTCGTGCCAACTTAGTGACCGTTAGACTGTGTTTGGTGGTGGTCGCGATTAGCAGGTAAGTTGCTTAGTTTTGGAGATACCTACTGTGTGTTCGTAATTTTTACGAATGGTTAGCTTAGGTATGTGTAACTTTTATGGTGAGCTTTGTAAACAGTTTAGGTTTGATTTTTTATAAGTTTCTGCGTTTATGGTGAATAATGACTTTGAACATCACATATGACGACATTTTTCGTATGCTAGATGAAGAGGATGCAGGTAACTCCAACGCCGTATATTCTGACAGTGAGAAAGAAGATGGATTGCTCCTTGAAGAGATCGAAAGTTATTTTCACGACGAACTCTCGGGTGGTGAAGAAAGACAGCTTATTCCACCTGGAAACGTTGAAGAGAAGAGTCGTCATAACCAGAAAATGCTCCACTAGGCGAGTCACCTATAAATTAATTGTCAGCTTTCAACAGTATTATCTACTTGACTCAGGCGAATATTTGAGGCAAAAATCGTCACGTCTGGGCCACTCATATAGGGAATACTTCCCAAAAAACTTCTGTGAGCAATATCGTTTGAACCGCTAGAGAACACAAAGAAATTGCACGAACAGCATGTGGAACCTTGACTAAAACATCGACTTCAAACACCATCAATGCCTCTAAAAGTAAAAGAGCAAAATAAGTGAAGTGTTGGGCTTGACACCGCAAGAAAGTTCCGAAAGTTAAGGTCAAATTCCTGGGGCATCAGGTTCCGGAGATTGTCTCATATCTGAAAATGCCTTGACAAAGAAAAAGAAGAGCAGCCGTCTCTGTTTCTATCAGAAAAGGCGAAAGACAACAAACAACTGTTACAATAGCAAAATTCCCATTTGTGGTGAACATTCGACTGGTTTTTGCCCAACTTGTACTAAAATAATGTTAATAATTTAACGTTGAACATTAAATATAATGTTTATTTTGCTATAAACAATTAAAAAAAATATATATTTTTGAAACATTTTTGCTAATTTGTGATGAAGATGACAGAGTGAGATTTTTATTTCGAAAAACAAGTGCCATTTCTTAATTGTGATACTAGTACTTTAATGCTATAATATAAAGATTTTTATGATACACGACTTTCATTTATATCCTATATTTTCTGAAAATACAAAAAAAACTATAAAAAATACATTATCTATTAATTTTATCTCCATTTTATAATGATCGTGAAAATTACAAATGGTTAGCTTATCAAGGTAGTTTAGGAACATTAGCTATGTAGGGTTAATGTAGGTACATACCTACCTACCTAGCTTGATAAGGTGATATCTGGGGATTTTATGACTTGGTAGGATTTGTGATTGATAAGGTATCTTAATATCCAACCTACCTATACTTACCTAAAGTCTTCATTCTAAGAGTAGGAATTACTCACAAAAAAACAGTTATAAGCAGTGGTATTAAATTATTATAAGGAACTTGATTTCATGTTTATTTAAATGATTTAGGTAGGTAATCCTTATGAATTATGGCAGTTTTGAACAATAAAATATGAGACTTAATGCATTCAATTTATTATTAAATGGGGCACTGACCAGTGGTACAAAAGTGAAACATAAAAAATCTGTTGTGTTGCTTACTGTGTGGCAACAATCATGAAAAAAAAGTAATTTGTTTTACTAAATAAAGATATGTTTTACATGTCTCTCATAAATTAAAATGACTAGAGATCATACAAAATTTTACAACAAACTTATGGTGGCCCTGGCACTTCACTTTCTTTCTTAGTCCATAAATAAAACTTATCGTACAAATACCTAAGCTCTTCTAACCACACAATATCTCTATCTACGCTTGTACCTACACAATCATACACAGAAACCATCCTCTGTCCTTTGGCATCAACAAATATATCCCCGACAACACTCAAATGACTTCCCTCAACAATATCAAGCTTTTTCTTTTTAATTCTATGCATAAGCATTGATATTATTTGTATGTTAGGGTCTCCAAACTTAGCAGCAGCGACAAAATGGTGGTTTAGGTTGTTCAGCATATCAGATTTAGGTGTAGAGTTACTTTTCGTTGAGTCGAAGTAGCATTGTACTGTGCCAGTTGGATCACTTAGCTCTATGTTGGTGGAACGGTCTGTGGTGTTGTAAACTGAGGTGACGACTCCATGGATCATCACATTCTTGAATCTGAGGCCTAGAAACTCGTAGATGTATTTGTTTTCAGTTTGGTTGGCGCGGAAAATGTCTTGGATGAATATTTTCAACGGACCTGTTTGGGTGTTGGTCATGGCATCAGCTAGTCGTGTTTGTATGATGTAGGCTCAGACAAAGGAATATAAGGTAAGTGTATAGAATTGATTGATTGATTGTGTTTTGCTGAATAAACTTAGGTAGGTAATAAAATGAGAAATAAAGGAAATATATTTTGAAATGGAACGAACAAAATAACACCAGAATACCATAGAATACATTAACAACAAAACAACTTCAACCTCTTGTGAGTGTGGCCCGTCCGACCGACAAAAACAAAAAAATGGAAACAGAACTTTTGACAGTGACGTTCATTCTGGCTTCATGGTGCAAGCATAGAGTAAAGCCCTCAGCACACAGACGCTCTTGTGAAGCGCGATTTCGGCGGTTTTCTAGCACGATTCCTAACACACAGCGGCTTATTATCAAGCGCGATTTTGGCGGCCGGGTGCCTCTGCCGCCGCCCCTCCCCGGTGGCGGCGGCTGCGCGAACCACGAAGACCTTCCCGCCACCCCTCTCACCGCCCCGCCGCCGCCGCCGCCCGTAAGACGCAGCTTCAAATTTAGCCAAATTGCATCTTCAAAAGAAGCAAAATCCCAGGACGCGGAAACGCCTCGGACAAGCCGAATCGCGGCGACAAAATAGCGGCAGTGTGCGTCAACGATGCGTTTTATTACAAAATGTACTGCAAACAAATATAGCAAAACCGCGTGACACAGATCGCGCGTAAAAATGAGTGCTGATGTGAGTAGGGCTTTATTATAGTACTGAGCAAGATTTTTACTCTCAGACGGCTTCATCATTCATCTCATCATCATCATCATTACGCACGTTGAAAACAAAAGTGACACTAAACGAAATTTGGCGGTATTGACTTACAGGACTAACCTACCTGTTAATCTAATAAGAATAAACCAGATTCTGTTAAAATACTACCTGAACTATTATTTAAACCAACAACAGAAGATCTACTTCAATTCATAGAGTTATTGAAGTCATAAAAATAACAAAAACTTTAAACAGCTATACTGAACGATTGGATTTTTTGTTTAATGTCACTTTTGTTTTCAATGTGCGATTAGCTTTACGACGAGATTTACCCCTGGGGTAAATTTCCCTGGGAGTTTGACTTCTCCATTTTCTGCCACGTGAAAGTGTTTCCATTTTTGACATAGATAGGATAGGTAGACCTACTACCTACATAGGTACACCTTAAGCTAATTCAGTCAACTCTGAACAGCTGTGTAATAATGAACTTGTATCCAACAAAATTACAAAGCACTCAAGATACAGACAAAACTTAAAGGATACCAGTAAAGCACCCACTATAAAATCAATAGAGACACTCCAATCCTCTCCAATCATACTAGAACGCAGAGGAATCGTCCGCTTTCGATACTTTCTTTGTTCGTTCGTTATCTCGCTCCTTGAAGGAGTAATAGAGTTGTTTTCGCATAGCAATTAGGCTCGATTGAATCCTGAGACGATGGGGAGTCAAAGTGGAATCCTGACTGACTAATATACCTATAACTATACCTTTAACACTATACTATACCTTCATTATCTAGGTACCTACGTACAACTTATCTACCTTCTAATATTGTAAGGTTGTCAAGTAGTTTGTATTGTTACAGTCAACGAAAAAAATTGGTAAACGATTTTGGAGTTTAGCCAGGATACTGTTCAGCTGTGCCAGGACTGTATACATAGTAGGTATACCTAAGTATTATAATCGTCATCATCATCAACAGACTATAGTCCACGGCTGGACTTAGGCCTTATGAGTGCATTACTTAGCGCCCTGTCTTTAGCTTGCCGCATCTAGCATGCCTGCAGTTTTTCACAGAACGTAGGTACCTACCTAATCCCGAGTGTTACCTACCTATAAGTAGACTTCTACCTACCTACCTAAAGATTTTTGGTTATTTTATTATAGTTTTACACTCACAGAAAATAATTTGTATAATACTTAGTAGTTCTTAAGAAATCAAATTATAAAATCCCAAAAATGTTCGTCATCGACGGGAATCGAACCAGCTTCCTTCCCTGAGCACGGATGTCATAACCGGTAGACCAAGATGTCGGAGAGCCATCAACGCGAAAAACTCTGGGAATTCTTACGGACTATAGCACTGTTAGCTCCACCTACAGGGGAAACATTGAAGTTAATCCAATCATGTTCAAAGATTAGACTAGGTAGGACGCGGGTTCGATTCCCGTCGATGCCGAAAATTGTAGGGACATTATTTGATTCTGCCAAACTATTGCCTACCTAACTCTTTGTGTATGTACATACTAGTGTAGTAAGTACCTAGGTAGAACTAGGTAAGTAGGTACCTACATACATGAACCATCCTCGTGGTTATAGGTAATTGATTTATGAGTAGGTAGAAATAGGTAGGACGTTTGATAGGTTGGTACCAATAGTTTATTTATTTATTTGAACCACCAACAGTTAATACACAGCAAAGTTACACAATGGAATAGAGTAAGGTTTAGAGCGCTTGTGCTCAACTAATTATAGGCGGTTACATCATTAAAATCAATGGGTTACATGGAAAAACATTTTTAAATAGAGTTGACAAGGAAGTTACAACTAACGGTGGGACAGTTAATCTTATACTAGTTATTACTTAGGGTAAAATTTTATATAAAAAAAAACTGAAAAATCTTAGTTTTTAATTACGTAAGTAATGTAGTTTTTTTAAATACCTAGGCATAAAACCACAGATATCAGAAACTAAGCATAAAACAGTCGGTCGGTCCACCCACACAACAGATAGGTAGATTATTGAGTAGTAAGGCAATTACCTAATTACCTCCCTAGTATGTAGGTAAGCTACCTAATAGTAATAAGGTCCTCGTCCATCGATCAAAAATTTCGCCTCCCCCCTACGAAATTTTTGATCGATGTCCTCGTCATATTCCAGAAAACCAATGATAGCACCATTGATTTAAAAAGGGAAGATAGGTTACATTCTCCCAGCGCTTACTCACAAACAATTACAACTACACGTAAACACATACGCTCACAGTTATATTTCCAGTCCTGTGCTGTGCTATGCTGTATCTAGGACCGAAGTGAGACTGAGACAACAATATTTCACGCGAATCACGGCCGCCCGTGCCGCCGCCGGTCAGACGGTGACTGATGTGGGAGAAACAATTTTACACAATTTAAGGTTGCCACTTTCGAGCAACCAGTACCTCATCTTCGTTTTTAATAAATCAATGGATAGCACACTAATTATAAATGCGAAAGTTTGGATGGATGTATGGATGGATGGATGTTTGTTACCTCTTCACGCCAAAACTACTGAACGGATCGGGCTGAAATTTTGGTTACAAGTTGTTCTATTTCTGGAATTAAACATAGTTTTTTATCCCATAAATTTGTTCCCGTAGGATAGAAATCACCTTTAAACGTTTCCATAGAAAAAACGAGTGCGAAGCTGCGGGGCGCAGCTAGTATTTTAATATAAGTCGTACTCGTACTTGCTTATATATCGACATCCCTTAATCATAATGGCATAAGCCTAACTTTAGAACTTTCTGGTTAGGTTCTGCTTACCTACCTACCCATTTCATGTCGAGGCCTATGAACTTAAAAAATATACTTACCTACTTTACTTACGAAAGCCTTTATAGAATCGAAACCGGAATCAAAGTCGGCCAGACGACTCACGATTGTGCAGAATTGTTTATTGTTGCCCATCTCATTGTTGTCAATTTATTGTTATGTCACTAACTTGAACCTAACTTTTGAAACTAACATTATTACGAAGTTTTTTGCATTCACGATATTTCCATGACTTAGAATTTGCTGACCCATGCTCTAATAGGGTATTATCTCAAAGTCACAAAATAGTTCGGGTGGACCACAGACATCCGAGCTGCGCGCAAAGGGCGGACTGAAAAGATATTTTTTTCTTTAGAAGACGACCTATTAATGTCTTTAGAAGACGACCTATTCGTCTTATGAATACGAGCTACGAAAGTCTTTAAAAGACGACCTATTAACGTCATAAGAAAACTGCCTACTAACATCTTTAGAAGACGACCTATTAACGTCTTTAGAAGACGACCTATTAACGTCCTTAGAAGACGACCTTTTAACGTCTTTACAAGACGGACTACTAACGTTTCTTCAGAGACGTCTTATTGACATTGTCAGTGACGTCGTGACGCGATGACATTGGGCCGTCTTTTTGTACGTCATTGCGCCGTCTTAAACATCCAAATAAATGACTGTGAATGGACGTCGTTATGACGTTAAATTGCTACCTGGGATGGCGCTTCTACCTCTAGTTTGAAACTATAATTAATATTATTGTAAGATTGACACTGGTAGTTTTTTTAAGAGGTATCTGCAATGGATTCTCACAGATGAGACGCGGTGTCGCAAGCCGTAACGCGATATCTAGGGCTCTTAAACTTATAATGAGGAGAGTGTAGGTAGGGTATTGTAGTTGAAGTCTCGAAGCTGGAGAGAAGATTATTTACCTTATCTAAATAAATAAAAAATGCTGGACAAAGCATGCAGCATCATGTAGCACTAGCTAAGCTGAAAAAGAAGGTTTAGTTTATATTCTTTCTTTTTAATAAAAAAAATATAAAGTACATAATATGACAAACACTATGCTTACAGTCTAACTTTTATTAATCCTTCTTGGATTTAAAATAAATAATGTTGGACAATTCACACAGCATTATGTAGCCCCAAGCTAAGCAGAACTTGTGTTATGGGTACTAGATAATATAATAACCGCAACTTACAATATTAATACCTAGGTTCCTTATATATATATTTTAAATAAATCTATAACTAGGTATTTTTGTTACCTATAAGTTGCGGTTAAATGTCGTGACTTGTCAGAAATGATTGAAGTGGTTTTCGTAGTTGAAATCAGAAGGAAAATTCATAATATTATTCTTGATGGTAGATAAAAAAATCTAATCTTAAATTAGCTCAGTTATCTAGGTGACTTGGAAATTTTAAGTGGGTGACATAAGCGATTGATAGATTAATTAGATTTACAAATTATTATCAATGCATGTGCCGCGTCATACACAATGAATGATAAAATCTTTTATTATTACGACATTTATGATTTAGCTATTTTCATGAAAGAGTTTTAGTAAGTAGTAGGTACCTTACCTACCGAGATAGTACCCACAGATTCGGTAATTTTAGTTAAATTAGTATACTACAGTTACCTACTAGAACTAGAGCTTTTGAATTTGGACGTCCAAATTCCAAAAGTGGCTAGTAGATTGGATAGTTATATAGAAAACAGGCATGTAAGTATCATAAATAATTTTATTGTTTGTTTGTTTACGTGTCGATACCATGTTGACAAAACGTCGTAAGAGAGGTTTTCCCACGTCTGTCTCTTGCACTACTCATGAAAAGACCGGCATCTAATAAATAAGGCTTTACTGCCAACTACCTTCATTGCCCCGTTAACCTTTCAACCGAGCTGATTAAAAAAAAGTTTTCCAAAATTTAGTGGTTGTGAAGTGAAAGTGATCGGATGAACTATCTTACCTATTAAATGTAAGTAAAATATTCTATTGATATTTTTATTGATAATAATTTAATTTGGGTTATAATAAGTATAATAAGTACCTATTGGTATCGAGGTAAGTTTGCCAAAAAAACCAAACTCAATTTCTGGTAATTTTGTACCTTGAAAAAGTTAGGTAAACACCTAGGTATCTATCTACTTACAATGTTAGTACATAGTAAAGAACAATACCTACTGCAAGATTCTGCGTAGTACCTACCAATTTAAACAGTTAGGGCTTCCATTCTTCTATCTACATTGATAATTCCTAACTACTTTTTCATGATGTTAGTGTCAAAAACAGCTAAAGGAATTCATATTGTATTTCTGTATTTCCATAAGTAGGTAGGTCTACGCAAAAAACAAACGTTAATAAAGCCATAGTTCACGCATTGGCACATTTGGCACACGCCAATGAATGGATGAAAAAATCTCTTTCACATGCATTTACAGATTGCGCCATTGTTGGCGTGAGACTGTCACAGATACATAGTGTTGCCAGTATATTGAAAATGGCGAGAATAATATCAAGTTATTTAAGAGGAAAGTTCTTTATTTCGATCAGAAAATTTTAATTTAGAAAGTACCTACTTAATATGTTCTATGTTGCTTTCTCAGTGAAATGAAAAACAGTTTTTAAGCTTTAATCAAACTCTTTTCAAAATATTACCCTCCAAAGCCAATGCACTTATAAATTCGGGTGAATCAGCTATTGAAAAATATATACCTTAGACAAGTATCGGTATTTTTTTTCTCTTATTTACCTGGTTATACAATTTTCAAAACTAAAATCAAAAATTCTTTATTTCTATAAATACAATTACAAAAAGTACATTATAATGCAATTACAATTACAAAAAGTTACTAATATGACAATATCGCGGCTGTAGTTGGAGAATTAACTAACTGACACATTTTTCGAAATCGACTTTTTTGTATTTCCATAAAGTCTAATTCAAGCTGCATCTTTCTGTGTTACTAACGTTTCGCTATAATAATTTATCAAAAAGTTATCTGTAAATTAAACTTACAAGTCGGAACAGATGGAAAAATAATCTTCTCAAAATAGACAAAAAAGTAGCGAAGGAAAATTAATTAACTCAGCTATAAATAGATAAATGAAAACATTGATCACTTTGCGACAGCGTAAAGTCCATAAGATCACTTAGTTAGTTTTCCCTCGACATATTCATGGTCCAGCGGGACCTATGGAATTGGAAAAATTAACTAAGATTAGTTAATGAATTTTCGCGTTATACGATTGTGATATTTATAATGGTAAAATACAAATAAATAAAATCACTTATGTAAATTGTCTACTAAATTTCATTGGTTATTAACAAGTTTAGGACAAGTAGAATTCATCATCATCAGCCTATATTAGTCCACTGCTGGACATAGGCCTCCCTTAATGAGCCCCATAGCGCCCTGTCTTCAGCTTGACGCACCCAGCATCCTGAAGTCTTTCGCAGATCGTCATCCCACCTGGCCGGAGGGCGTCCTACACTACGTTTGCCGAGTCGCGGTCTCCACTCAAGATTTCGTTTACCCCAGCGGTTATCGGTTCTACGTGAGATATGGCCTGCCCACTGCCACTTCAGTTTGCTAATTCTTTGAGCTATGTCGATAACTTTGGTTTTCTGTCGGATGTATTCGTTACAAATCCTATCCTTCAGAGAGACTCCAAGCATAGCTCTTTCCATAGCTCGCTGAGCGACTGGACCAGCCCTATCGTGAGTGTCCACGTCTCAGCTCCGTAGGTCACGACAGGTAAGACGCACTGATTGAAAACTTTCGTTTTCCCCCTGCCTCACTCCTCTGCGCAGTTCGATGGGTTTGGACTGCTGGTCCTGTTCATGGACACTCATGGTGGCGGCGGCGTTGTAAATACATCTCAGCACCTTGATATAACGATAGTCTACTTGGCATCGCTGTAAGGATTCCAGAACAGCCCAGGTTTCGACAGAGTCAAAGGCCTTCTCATAGTCCACAAAGGCCAGACACAGGGGCCGATTATACTCTTCGGACTTTTGAATAATCTGCCTTACTGTGTGTATGTGGTCTAATGGTGCCATATCCTCCGTGAAACCCGGCCTGTTCCGGAGGCTGGAACTAGTCGAGTCTCCTGGCGAGACGGTTCGTGACCACTTGAGAACAGCTTATAGATGTGGCTCAAGAGTGAGATGGGACTGTAGTTTTTAAGGAGGGTTTTATCTCCCTTCTTAAAAAGAGCATCACCGAACTCCCACTCCACACCTTTGGAGTTCTCCCACCGCGAAGGACTGCGTTGAAAAGGGTCTGTAGTTCCTGTTTAACAGGAGCTCCTCCGGCTTTCAAAAGCTCTGATGTTATTCCGTCCTCCCCGGGGGCTTTTCCATTCTTAAGCTGCCTCAGAGCTAGCACGATCTCGTCTTGACTGAAGTGTAGCGGTTCGTCGGTATTGTGGCGTATCAGGGTGGCTTTGGAATCGTGGTCGTGGGCTCGTCGGGAACGAGGGGCATGTGCAGCGTATAATCGGCCATAGAAATCCTCTATCTCGTGCGTGAGCGTTTTATCACCCTCGCGAAAGTAGAGAAGATGCCCCGAGTCTAAGGTTACGGTGTCCTCCCCTCTCTACAGACTTCACATAACCCCAGAACATGCCATTTAATATTCTCTAGCTCCACTTCCAACTGCGCTAAATGGTGATCAAGCCTCAGAGTGCATCCGTTAAACGTAGCAAAGGTCAAGTTTTTAAGTAATGATCGGTAGCCTGCCGTAGCCCGGGGATTCTTAGCACCCCCTGCCCCACCGTTACCATGTCTGCTACCATGGCCAGGAATAGCGAGGCGGCCGGGAACTGGGGGCCACATTTTGGCTTGTAAAATCATTGAGGGAGGTAGTGCCCATAATCCCCACGCATGCGGGTTGGGGATCGCAGTTAGGTGATGTTATCGGTCTACGGAAGGCGCTGCTGCCCACCTCCCGGTGTTTGTATTCCTTAGTCGCCTCTTACGACACCCACGGGAGGAGTTGGGTAGGTGCAATTCTAGGACGACACCACACGGCCCAAAATCCCTTATATAATTATAAACATCTGTTCTAAAAATGTTATAATCTTGTGTATTTTATGAGCAGAAATCATAAGTTGTACTTGAAGCCATTGAATAGATATCAAGTTCAAATTGATTTGAAGTGATTTTATAAGGATGAGACTGAATCAGAGTTGATTATTTTAAGGTTTTTTGAAGGTTTTTTTATTTAAGTTTACGTACCTAAGTATTTTCAAATAATTTATGATTGTTGTGTTCTAAAATAAGCTATAATTGTTGTTTAATTATTGTTGATTTTATGTGAAATAGTCGTTTGTTATGTACCTAACGTAAACTTTGATCTTCTAAGTCTGACACTAAAACGGAAGTGTATCAGAGGTTTTCTTATTTTTTTTCATGCTTTTAATATAAAGTATTAATAACTTGGTATTATTTCAAATTTTAATCAAAAAATAGAAATCTTTGCAAAAGTATAGAATGCTTTTACGAACTATAAAGTAAATAAGAAGGCATTGTAAGATTTCATTGATGTAGGAAAATTAATTAAGGGCATTTAACGTTATGCTTTTTAAGCTTCAGCTGAAAATATTGTCGAAGGAAAACTAACCAACTGGCATACACAAGTAACTAACTGACCTATACATTCAAGGGCGAGGGAAAAATACATAGTCGTTTTTGAATTTTTTTTTCATTGACCAATTGCCCAAAAACGATTATCGTTATATTAAAACATAGGTAAAATATTAATCTATAAAATATCAAAAAGTGGACGTTAAAATTGTTAGCCAAAAAAATGTTATCGCCATTTTTGTCGCAAAAAAACAGTTAATCGCGTTTTTCTCCCGATTTTAGTTTTGTCACTTAGTTAGTTTTCCTTCTACAGCCACGATATATAAGTAGTAACGATAACACATGGAAAATAACTTGTGTTTGAAAAACGTGACCAAATTACACAAAATAGCTGGCATCTCCAACCGTGCGAATTTTCCAACATCGGCAGCCATATTGCCGTAGTCATGGCAACGGTTTGCCGCGCGTGCGAAAATGCACCTTAGCACTAGCATTTACTACTTTTGTTCAGGCGTAGGGTGCGTTGTTAGGGTTATTGTCTCCGCTATCAACATTTTGAATCTTCGTTACCTTTGGAACCTTGACTCCGATGGAAATTATGCTAAAACTCAGGCAAAAAGGTTTGTGCCTTCGTTATTCTGAATAGATCAAATACAGTTGTTGGTGTACGTATAAGGTAGGTACGACCACTGCTCGGGACCTCAAACAATACAAATTCTAAATTTTTAGTTCGTTACATAAATCAAAGTTTTCACCGGTTCACCATAGATTCACAAGGCGCGCCCTGAAAGCGATCAAATGATTTCTTTTTTGGGATGTATGGAAAGCATTTGAATTACTGTTAGTCAATTAAGCGGTCGGATAGAAAGCACGCCTAGCTAAATTGAAAAAATCACACGTCCAACACAAGGAACAATGGACGTGTTTTCTGATTATAATGCATTTTCTACTACTAGGTATCTACGTCGAAAATTGTTTTTTGGTTAACATAATCTTCGATGAAGTATACCCAATATATAAGGGTATTGATCGAAGAACATAATGTTTCAGTTTTGACTTTGTTCTTATGGAGGCTATGGTTGTGTTTGTGTGTTTCATATTTATTTTAATTATAATTATGTGGTTTTTCGTTTATTTTTTTAAGTACTTACCTACCTATAAAGGACTAATTTTAAATTATTACCTATTTAAACATTCATTACCTTATTAAAAAAAATCATTAAGTACCTATTTAATCAAAAGTATACAGTTATTTTGATTTTGAATAATTTTCTTGTCTTGATGCATTACTTATATTTGTTGAGTATTGACTACACAAAAACACTTCTGTGACTAATCATAAATACTTACATCAACAAATTATTTTGTGTGTGAAAAAATATATTTTTTATTTACTTTATTATTAGTAAGAGAGAACAAAATTAATTTAAATATGATAAGTATAAGTAGGAGATGATTTCTCTAAAACAGCGTTTATTTTACTTAGGTACTCGTAGGTATCTATATCTACGCGGTTTCACCCGCGTAGTTCCCTTTCCCGTGAGAATTCTGGGATAAAATATAGCCTATGCCACTCCCTGAAAAGTAAGCTTTTAATGATGAAAGAATTTTTTAAATCGTCCAGTAGTTTCTTAGCCTATTCAATACAAACCAACAAACAATCAAATCTTTCCTCTTTATTATATTAATAGTATTGAAAGTAAAATAATTCGACTTCACTAACATCTGAGTGTTATCTTTGTAAGTTTGTAGGTATCTACGGGGTAGGCCGCAAAATACTTGAAAGGTTTTTTCTTAATTTACTACTTACTAGTGTAACTAAGATTGCCAACTTTAAAATAACAAATAGAGTCTGATTTCAAAGGAGGTAAAGAGTATCAATTTCTTGTTTGATTTTGATGACTTTTTTATTTGAAAGCTGATAATGACCGAGTGGTCCCAATGTAATTCGGTCAAGTTCTGACAGTGGCATAAGAAAATCATTTAATTTAAGTCTAAAAATGGCGGATTTGTTTCTATACGTTGATTAAACATAGACAAGAAAATTATTTAACGAAAGACAAGGTAGTATGCCCCTAATGGCTTTAGCCTAATTTGTCCAGAGCGACAAATTAAAATATAAATAATTAATTGAAGTCGGTTTATTGTTATTTATAACAAACTCAATTATTTTTAAGGTTGCATCAATTTTTTCCTTGGTCTGAGGTTGCATCGAAAAGCCCGCAATAAAACAGTTTGACAATTTGTGACGTTTTACCTTCTTCCTTCGGTGACTGTTTCTCACCATCTGTACGACCTTTCCACACCATAGACCACTGTTCTATTGCCATGGTTCTCACAGCATTCGTTTTGTTACAATACCTAAGATACCTTGAGGTAGATATATAACCGAGAATTATTATCTACGTACCTACTTAGTTGCAACATTGAAACCTTGTTTCAAGTTGGTTAATTTTAATTAGGCACGTTTAAAGCGGTTTCAGGTTACGGTTTGGATACACACTGCGCTTTAAGGTCTTCACACACCTCAAACTCAACCTAAACAGCCTGTATTGGCCCACTGCTGGACGCAGGCCTCCCTCAGATAAGCACCACGTTGGCGTTTATCTAATAAGGGGGGTATTGCCCATAATCCCCACGCTGGGCATGCAGGTTGGGGCTCGCAGTTCGGTGGTAGAATTGTTCTGCCCGTCCCCCAGTGGATATCCCTTAGTCGCCTCTTACGACACCCACGGGAAGAGATGGGGTGGTGCAAATTCTAAGCCAGCACCACACAGCTACACATCACACGCGGCAGCTATAATAATGTGCATTACATTCCTTTATATTTCATACAAGTATAATTATACATTAAAGCTGTGGTGTGTCTTGTGACGATTGCTATCAAAAGATGTAATGATATAAAGAAAACATTATAGCACGATACATATTATTATTATGTATCGTGCTATAATGTTTTCTTGAGCTATCTCTCTGGGTCTAAAGTCTTGCTCAGTTTGCATTGTGCATGTGCATCCCCTACCTTCCACTCAAAAAACAATGGGGTCAGATCAGGGGAGGCCTATGGAATAATCTTTTCGTCAAGATTTTATTTACAAAAAGTTTAAGCTAAAGTGGCACCATAGAAATCGTAACCTTATTATAACGACTTCTGTGGGTACGAAATGGACTAACAAAATCCATGCAATTTTTAACCGACTTCAAAAAAAGGAGTGAGAGTTTCTATACAGCCACTCAACTTCAACTTCTTGTGAGAAGACTTCTGCGTCTTCTTGGTTTGATACAATTCATACAGCCACTCAATTCGGCTGTATTTTTTTATATTATTTTATGTTTGTTATACTTCAGAACTTTTGACTGGGCGGTCCGATTTTCATGTTTTTTTTATGAAAGCTGGTGCATCCCGTGTGGTAATTTGGTTTTTCCCAGTTCAGACCATGGGATCCATAAAAATCCACGAAAAAACTATAAAAACTGAAGTCGTTTTACAGTTTTTCTAAAACAAAATTAATTATCTTAAACACCCTTACCACTTCAGCACCTAACTTCATCAATATTTTTCCTTATTCTTAGGCCCGTATTATAAAAGCTTGCTCAGCCATCGATCTTTACGCCGCCGCCGCTTTCCTATGGCAAAAACGTCACTCAAGCATGGCTCTATGACTGAGCAAGCTTTCATAATACGGCCCTTAGATTTACCTCTAATATTCAATTCTCCACTCTCAGCTCATCGTCATCATCAGCACACCATGAAGTACCTCCACCTACTGCTCCTGCTGGCGTCTACCAGCAGCCAGGAGGTATCCACTCCATCCAGTCTGCTCCGGCCGAGGAATCACAACCACCATCCCTTTGATGCTGTACAGTTTCTGAAGAGTTTGAAGGTGGAACCTACCAAGTAAGTCATAAGCAGGTTGCCTGCTGTCTTCAGCCTTAATAAAGTTTTTTAGTTATTTGTTATTTTAGATTATTTTTAATAGACTGTCTTTTAAACGTACTTAATAGAATCTATGCATAATATTATAAAGAGGAAAGATTCGATAGTTTGTTTGTTCGTATTGAACAGGCTCCGAAACTACTAGACCGATTAAAAAAACATCAGTAAAAAGCTTACTTTTCAGAGAGTTTTCGTAGGCTATATTTTATCCCGGAATTCCCACGGGCACGGGAACTACGTGGGTGAAACCGCGAGGCGCTGTTAGTGGGTAAACAAATAATTGAAAGAAAAAAAAAATACAGTGCTCAAACGTCAATAACGTTTGAGCACTGTATTTTTTTTTTCTTATAAAAAGATGCTCCCGCCTCCGTTGTTGCCCACCGAAAGCAGCATGTAGACTGACATATTAAAGTTCAATATGTTACCGTGTGGTGCCGGTTTAGAATTTGCACCACCCATCACTTCCCGCGGCGTAAGAGGCGACTAAGAATATCCAACCAGGGCGGGCAGCGCCCTCTGCAGAACAATTCTACCACCAAACTGCGATCCCCAACCCGCATGTCCAGCTCTGGGGTTATCGGCACTACCCCTATGATAAAAGACTCAAAGGCACTTCGTAGAGGCATGGTTCTGACTGAAAACCAGCGCTTCTTTACAAATTACCTCCTCTATAACCTTATCCATCGCGCATGTCATGTAGATGTAGCATGTTTGTAAACAAACCGCCTAAAATTTACTTTGTTGGCGCGTCATTTTACACGTAATTGACATTACTTGTCGATTTGGGTTCCTTCCTACAATAAATATTGCTTACACATCTGAAAATCTTCGCAAACCAAGTGAGATTTTGTTATTTGTGTCGTGGTTTGTTTACTAAAATTTACATGCTCGATGGATACGGTATAGGTTTTTGTGTAAAGCTACAAGCTGAGTCAGGACCTGTTAAACCTACACACACGCGCTCGTTTGCCTGCTGAGGGGGCTACTTAGTACCTATACCTACCAACCCAATAGGTATTTAGGTTGGTTAGGTACCAACCTAAGTACCTATTGGGTTGGTAGGTACCTACATGTGTTAGTTTTAGCTTTCCAATAATTATTATTGTTCACTGTGTTTGTTCGTATTACTAAGTAGTCCTTTATTTTATTCTAAGTATTTGCAGTGTAGTGTAGTGTTTAATAAATCATTTTCTTTCTTACTTTCTTTCTTTCATGCGTACAGCTGTGTACCAATATAGGCTATGTAGGCGAGCAGTTTGTCTGTCGGTGTGTCTGTAAGACCAAGTGTATGTTCCAGACAAGGTCCAGTTCTGTTCCCAAACGACGCCCCTCCGCCCCCGAGACCCCCCCTCATCGTCACTTCACGCCCCCTGGCGGAGTCAATCGCAAGAAGTGAGCTGGGGGCCAAAAGGGTCAATACAGGGTCGGAGGCCAATAACACGCAAGAGGCCTCGCAAACGCAGTTCAATGGACAAGTGTTTGTGCCTTATCTTGCAAGAGTTGCTGATTACAGGTAAGTCGATTTGTTAGAAAAATTTAAACCCGGGAAGAAACATATCCCTCGCAATTTACAATATAAAAAAGTACCTGGGTGACCAAACTTAGCTCGCTATTTTTTTGGTAAATTGTGCTTATTAGAAACTAGCTGGGCCCCGCGGCTTCGCACGCGTTGTTCCTATGAAAATATTAAAAGGTGATTTTCATCCCACGAGAACAGATTTATGGGATAAAAAGTAGCCTATGTTTTATTCTAGTATTAGAATTACCTGTATGCAAAATTTCAGCCAGATCCGTTCAGTAGTTTTGGCGTGAAGAGGTAACAAACATCAATACATCCATACATCCATACATCCATACATCCATACATCCATACATCCATACATCCATACATCCATACATCCATCCAAACTTTCGCCTTTATAATATTATATAGTGTGATGTGATGTGATGTGATTATAGTACATAGTACTTATTCGCCAATAGATGGCAGGAAGAGTTTTATTTTTCAGTTTAATTCCTATGTTGATACGGGTAAAGTTGATTATTGAAATCACGAATAGAATAGTGATACTATTCCCCAATAGATGTCAGGAAGAGTCAATAGGGTATATGCATGTGATTTCAAAATGGCTAAAAAAATATATACGTATTCTCTATTGATATAGAAACATATCTACATATTTATTTTTGCATTTTGTGATGTTTTTATTGTAGAATTTAACCATTGAAAAATTGATATTTTAAATCTCAATCGCAAAATTTCAAAACGCTACGCCATTGACTAGAGCGGACGTGACATCACTGTACTCATTTCTTCTTTTTTTATTCTGCTTGCTGCACCTTGATTTGACACTATTCTGCCCACTTGACATTTCGTATTGTCGATTATTTTCAGTTTTTTCGAAAAACCTCTTTCCTGAGATGATCACTACCGAGGTCGTCACCAAAGGTTTTAATCAAGTGTGTACGTCGACGTCACATAAACATGGCGCCAATATGGCAGCGTTTTTATCACCCGAAAATGATTGTAGTTTTGATTTGTTTTTTTTACCTTGTTAATGCGAAATTCAGTGAGCGTCTTATCATTCCTCGGTTAAATAATGACCTAAAGAATCGATTAAAACAATAAAAAAAATCGATGCATATACCCTATTGATTACGATATAGTTAATTATTGAAAATATAACTAAACTAATTAAATGTCATTTTCTGGAAATGAATCCTAGCTAGATCGATTTATCGAATTTCATGAAAATCGTTGGAGCCGTTTCCGAGATCCGGATAATAATATATTTGTATATATACAAGAATTGCTCGTTTAAAGGTATAAGATAAGATTATTATAGGACCAGATTCTAAACTTAGCGTCACATATTTAGCCCTTTTGTAGGAGCATACCCAAGCCAATGTGGCGCCACCACCTATTTTATCACTAATACTACGTCACTAATATTATTTACTTTTTTTTACTAATATAATTACTGATATTACGTATCATATCATACATATTATAACGTTTATTACAGGAAATTTTCAAAAAACCATCGTACAGTTTGTGATGTAAACAAAGGAATTTTAGGCTCGTATTATGAAAGCTTACTTAGTCGTGGATCTCTGCTTGAGAGACGCTTTTCTATGGAATAAATGTAACTCAAGCTTAGATCTATGACTGAGTAAGCTTTCATAATACGGGCCTTAGTTTTTTTTGTGTAATAATAATCATATGGATTGTTTTCTGAAATAAATGGTTAATAATAAATAAATAGCTCATATAAGGTATTTATCACAAACTACTTACATAGGAATTTAGCTTCATACTTCCTGCCAACCATTTACCTATGTATACATATGTATTATAAACTAATTATTAAATACCTTACTTTACAGAGCGAGGATAACGGAAAACAGAAGTTTTTTTATGTCAGCTAGTAAAATAATATTTGTGTAGAATAAATAAATGAAAAAGTAAAATAAAACAAAGGTACCTACTACCGTAGTACCTACTGAGTATAAATGATCTCCTAACATTTGTTTTACTTATTTCTCTTTCGTATATAACCAAACCTGCCTGGGAGAAATCGCGCCATTTGTACTAAGTATATTTATTAATTATTTAGATTTAAGAATTTCATGTATATTGATTATTACTAGTAAAAGAAAGTGTTAATTCATGAAAGTAAAAGTATATTTATTGCCATTACATGTGAAGAAGATGGTACATACAAAAATGCGTAACAATGTAATTTGCCCATTTTGGGGCGTGCAATTATCTTTTTGATTACAATAATATTTGAACATTCTATAATTAAAAAGAAAAAATAATAATAATAATAACATTCAATTCATTCATTCAAACACGTTGTTCCAGGCCCTATAACCCATCTACATTCAAGTACAGCTTCATACCGACTCAGATTCCTTACGCGGAGGCTGCGAGGAAGAACAGACTGCAGTCGGAAGGAGATGGAAGATACAATGATTATCAGGTAAGATAGAGAAGAGATTTTTTTGACAGAGTGAAAATGGGAGACGTTTTTAGGCGAGTTCTCGATTCTAATGATCTTTTTTTTATGGGTAGTAGACATAGGTGTAAAATTTTGTAGCTAAGTTACGTTTTTTCAGTGCTAAATCAATAAATGGCATGTGTTTTGTTAAAAAAGACAAAAAAACGCAAAGACACGCTTTTCCATTCTTTTGCAATAGATATACTTATAGGTATACTTATGAACAACGACGGTGTATCACGAGGGTCTAGAGGACACCTTTTCATTCTTGTCTTAAGAAGACCCAGGTTGTTGGAACTTGCTACCTACTTTTTTTATTATACAAACCATCGTAGTTTGACTAATTCATTACGGATGTAAGCGGGTTAACTACGAACATAATTAATTTTGTTTTAAAAAACTATAAACCGACTTCAATTTTTACAGTTTTTTCATGAATTTTCATGGATCCCATTGTCAGAACTGAACAAATTTAAAATGGGACCACACGGGAAGCACCAGCTTTCATATAAAAAAAGAATCATGCAAATCGGACCACCCAGTCAAAAATTCTGAGGCAACAAACAAAAAAAAAAAAAAAAAAATACAGACGAATTGAGAACCTCCTCCTTTTTTTGAAGTCGGTTAAAAAATAAGGTCGAAGGGATGCGGAACGCGCGCGTTTAGAACCGCACTCACCCTGAAGATGTCCCCCGTTCAGGGATGAAACGTTGCTACGTACTTCTGGTGGTAACTGGTTGTCCCTGTGAAAATTATTTCTACACAGACAACAGTTGTCTGATTCGGTCAAACGGGCGGAACAAATCAAATAAACCTACCACAGAACTCAATAATATGCTAGTAAGGTTCGTTGATAGCCGTAAAGAGAACATTACGGATGTAATCGGGTTATCAACGAACCTTATTTATGTTCGAAGAGCACCAACGTTCAAAATGGTTGGTAGTTATCCTTAATTTTTGAAGTAAAATATACTAACTGATGGATGTAAAAAATAACAAAAAAACCACATAACCAAAACAACCTTACATCTGTTGAACTCTCGTTTAGATTTAATGCCTACAAAAATAATGATGATGATTGGTCCTTTGAACCTTATAACGAGGTCCTTCAAGCCTCGGGTGGTTCGAGCGGGAAAAATTGGGAAATAATTTAACGACAATACATTTCAATCAGTAGAAATGAAACGGACGTTTTCCTGAAAAAGGAAAATGTCGTTATTTCACACCGTGATCAAGAGAACTCAGAAATTCTTCCGAAGAAAGAAACAAGGTTATGATAACCTGAATAAGCCTGGCTAAACGCTCCGGATCGCAGTTTGATGGTATAATTTTATTGTTCTGCAGGGAGCGCTGCTGCCCGCCACCCGGTGGATATCCCTTAGTCGCCTCTTGAACCTCACCATGAATCAACAAGGGGGAGTGAGGGTTAAAAAATGCAAAAAAAACATCACATGAGTATTGTACGACCCTTTAGTACAGGCATGTGTCTGTACTACATGTACCTTCTCAAGATGGCGTAGTGTTACCGTCTGCAGGCAACAGTGGCAGAGGCATCGTTCATGATTCGCAACAAAGGCACATCTCGACAAATGCGCCGTATTTAGGGTAGAAACTAGTTTTAGATATAAATACGAAAAAAATAAAAACAAAGGATTAAAATTGACATAAAGGTTCAAAAAGATCTATCAAATTTGCAATGGATTTTGGAAAGTTTGGATGTTTTTTACCATTTACCATACGCGATCTTAGTATAGGCATGTGTCTGTAATACATGTCTGTACTCAAGATGGCGTACTGTTGCCTGCAGACAGAGGCATCGTTCGTGATTCGCAACAAAGGCACATCTCGACAAATGCGCCGTATTTAGGTCAGCGGAGAGCTGTTTCTTTTCATTGTGACTTGCGATCAAAATGCTGCGGGGCCAGCAGAAAGGCGTCTTCGTGGTAGTGAATTTGATATGGTGGTATTTAATTTTTTTTGTTTTTTTTTTAACAGAATTTTCGGGTCAGCATAATAAAAAGTTAAGATGCTGGTTTTAAGGGCGTATCTAACGATTTAAATCTTTGGGCAGAACCTATTTACTACTAACTCTAAGTAAAACTTATACTTACACTTATTTAGAGCTATACTCGTAGTAGCCTGGCCAAGGCCAAGCCAATTCTGCAATCTTATGCAAGCGACTAAAGAATTGATTTTGAACGATAGTACAAACGAAACTTCGATTTTCGAAAATCGATATCATCATCATCGACCTATATGTATTAGTCCATTGCGCCCTGTCTTCAGCTTGACGCATCCAGCATCTGCCTGCAGTCTTTCACTGATCGTCATCCCACCTGGCTGAAGAGAGTCCTAAACTACGATTTCCGAGTCGCGGTCTCCACTTAAGAACTCGTGTACCCTAGCGGTTTTTGATTCAGGTCTCAGCTCCATTATGTCATGACGGGTAGGACGCATTGATTGAAAACTTTTGTTTTCAAAGCATTGTGGTGTGGATGACGAAAAACTCGATTCTTCGACTCATTCTCAAAATTGCAGAATCTGCTCGAATAATTCCTACGATTCCCGCGAATCTAGTGGCCCCACCCTAGTTATTATTCTTTCCGCTGAATGCCGTCCATGATTGATAGTGTATCGTGGCAACTAACAGGTGTTGCTTCCATTGCCTCTTATCTACGTGATTAATTACGATATACAATATTGGACAAAAATATAAAGAGAAAGAAAAGACGCATTCATAGGATTAGGCCTTTATCTAACTGGCGATGCAATAACAAAATGTGTGCTTAACAAACATCATCATCAGATGTTTGTTAAGCACACATTTTGTTATTTATCTCAGGAACAGTACATTATTTTGTTCGGTTTTTGTTTTGCTAAGAAACCTAGAAGTATTTCTTTAGTTATTGGTTGTTTCATTAACTTGTAATTAGGTAAAAACCGTTTTGGCGCATAGAAAATTCGATGCACGTCTCTGCTCTAAACTTCTCACTCACGAGAAAACCATATCTTGTCATCTCGCTCGAAATCCATCTCCTAGCGGCGTTATTTATTGCACACTTTTAAAAAACCATCGCCAGTTAGATAAAGGCCTAATCCTATGAATGCGTCTTCTCTTTCTCTTTATATTTTTGTCCAATATTGTATATCGTAATTAATCACGTAATAACAAAATGTGTGCTTAACAAACATCTGATGATGATGTTTGTTAAGCACACATTTTGTTATTTATCTCAGGAACAGTACATTATTTTGTTCGGTTTTTGTTTTGCTAAGAAACCTAGAAGTATTCCATTTTTCTAAAAAAGTTACAATTGATAAAACTTTCATCATTCGTGCTTTTAATCACGTAATTCACGATAAAAGATCGAAGTAACATTTCCCTAACTATGAAGTTGGCAGCTTTCACAGATCCTGAGATAAATAACGATTTTGAAGTATAATTTTGAAGTAAAATAACGAGGAATGTAACTTGCAGAGATATTAAATATCGCAAAAATCTGAAATACGCACCAAAAACCAAAAAGTTACAGAGGGCGCATTTCAGCAGCTCGTACTGGGCGCAAATATGACTATCTATGGCACTGAATCATCAACAGCTTATGGTCCATAGCTGGACATAGGCCTCAATAAGCAACATAGCGCCCTGTCTTCAGCTTAATAACCTCAAACTCAACCTCACCAGCCTGTATTGGTCCACTGCTGGACGCAGGCCCTGATACGCGCCTTGTTGGTGTTTATCTAGTTGGGGGTAATGTCCATAATCCCCACGCTAGGCATGCGGGTTGGGGATCGCAGTTCGGTGGTAGAATAGTTCTGCAGGGGCACTGCTGCCCGCTATAGATATCCCTTAGTCGCCTCTTACGACCCCTACGGGAAGAGATGGGTGGTGCAAATTCTAAGCCAGCACCACACAGCACCACACAGTATGATAACATTTAGCCAAATTTATTAACTTTTCAGCAAGCAACTGTTCTCCCACCGATCTACAAAGCAATAGGAGATCACGCGCAGCAACGAGTTTTGCAGTTGAAGGAAACTCGAAATTATAACAACTATAAGGTATGTTGGTTACAGGGTAACGACTTAGGTGTACGATGCTGGAGGTTGCGGGTTCGATTCCTTCCTCGGGACAAATGTGTGTTCGATCTGCAGATGTTTGTTAAGCGTGCTCTGGATGTTTTCTATGTATAATCTATATATATAAAAATGAAACCCGTTTTCCGTTGTCACGACATAACATGAAAACGGCTTGACCGATTTGGCTGATTTTTTTTTTAAATGTTCGTTGAAGTTCAAGGATGGTTTTTACGGCGAGAAAAAATATAATAATTGCCGGGAAAACACCTATAAACGTTTCCATAGGAACAACGCGTGCGAAGCCGCGGGCAACAGCAAGTTAATAATAGATATGATCATGATTTATGAACCTTTTGTTAGGTCATCGAGTTTTAAGGAATATGTTATCTGGGCTTCCAGGACCTGGAATCTCCTGGAATCTGGAATGATGACTGTAATTTGTACCCGAAAATCCGTGATCAATTTTTTTGCTTTAATCCGTACCCGCATTCCAAACTCCTGTATACAATCACAGATTTTTTATGTATTATTCTATATACAAGACATTAATTAGATACTTCTAAGGAATTAATCCTCGTATGATTACAATCTTGCCACAACGTGCGCTAGTGAGTAATTTATTTAGCAAAACCATAATGTAGTATTTTCCCATTACAGGCCCTAAATTTAAACTGATTTACTAATCTACCACAATAACAACCAATGATGCCAGCTTAACTTAATTTAAACTAATTCTGTAATTCTTTATTGTTCACAAATAATAGGTACATAGTATAAACTTATTTAAAAAGATATGTACAAAGGCGAGTCTATCCCTGAGAAAGAGTTTTCATCCAGAGTTTATTTAGTTATTTATTTTTAAAGAAACCATCAGCAAATTTTACATAATATATGGGTGATACAATAGAAGTTGGTGGGCTATTGATAGGAATCCACTGATAGATACACATTAATTTTACTTGAAGGTGCCTATGTGATGAATCTAGCCTTTACCTATGACCTAGCTAAGCTACCTAGAGTTATAGGAGAGGCGATGGAATAGGTCGAGAAAGTGTTTAAATAACAAATATAAGCTAAGTAAACTAACTAACTTAACATTTTAAACCTTAGTTAACAGTTTAACTTATTAACTGAAACATTTCAGGCCCCGGTACCCGACTACAGCCAAAACTATCAAAACAACAATATCCGCGAAGAAAACTACGATCAGGTAAAAACAACTTTCTAGATAAAATCCAGCGTTTATAAGCTAAGTTTGTCTTCACCCGAAGCTATGATTTTATATCTTCCAAGCATTGATGAAGCATTGACGACGACCTATGTGGCGCGGTGGGCGATGGTCCGCCTACGACAAAGGAGGTTGCGGGTTCGATTCCCGCCTGACAAATGTGTGTACGTTCTGCAGATATTTGTTCAGGGCGCTCTGGATGTTTACTATGTATAATAAAAAAATATCTCTCTATGTAGTGTATTATATTAAGTATATTGGTTATCTAGTACCCATAACACAAGCTCTGCTTAGCTTGGGGCTAGATAATGCTGTGTGGATTGTCCAACATTATTTATTTATTATTGATATTTATGAGTATGAGTAAACCTGGGCTCTGATCTGGATACTTCCCCCGCTGCCCGACGCGATGTGCAATATCGCGACAGCATCGCAATTACCATTACAACACACACAACAGCCTGTATTGGTCCACTGCTGGACACAGGCCTCCCCCTGAAGGGCGCCTTATTGGCGTATCTCATTGGGTTATGCCCATAATCCCCACGCTCCACGAAGGTTGGAGATAGTTCGGTGGTAAAATTGTTCTACAGAAGAGGCAACTAAGGGATATTCAACAGGGGGCGCTGCTGCCCGCCCCCCCCCCTGAATATCCCTTAGTCGCCTCTTACTTAAATACTTAAAATATATACTTACCATGTTAAGGCCCATACACCAGTGAAAGTGGCGCCCCCAACTATTTTATCTTATTATTACGTTAAACGCAGCAAGTTTTAAAAATCTATCGTTCTGTATGTGGTATCTTTTATAAGTTATTTATTAAGCCTTTGTAATAATTTCATTTTTTTACAAAATTAAGCTAAAATCAAGCTTAGGCAGAGATACGAAGTTGCGCTTTTTGGCCACCAAACACTATTTTCGCATCTCTTCGTAAACTATATGAGATAAAATTATTACAGAGGTATTAAAAATAGCTTATAATATAATAGATACCACAAACTGAACGAAGTATTTTTTAAAATTCCTATGATAAACGTAAAAATATGATAAAATAGGTATCGCTGTCATATTGGCTCGGGTATGCGCCTGAACTATGTTTACCTATACATTAAATACAAAGACGAATACTTATATTCAATTATATTCAAAAACCGTCTTGTTTGTGAAGGCTCGTCCAGTGAATTATATCTTTAGGTGATATAAGTCTTTCTTAACGGATTATCATACTCTTCTAAAGTTCTCGAGAATTCCATTAATTTTTTTGAATACTAAGTAGTTCAATAGCTTTTAAAACTAGCTTCATTCCTGAATCTGTTTTTATACTAAAGTTCTTATAGAATTTCTTGGAAAATGCTTCTTTTGTAGTGGTTTGGCTTCTAAGTAAAATACTTTGGTGTTTTTAATTTTCCTTTGTACTTCGTCGGAGCTTAAAAACTCTTTGATTGCTCTGTTTATTTGAGCTAATCTCGAAAATGACTAGAATTATTTTAAAAGGAATTTTACAAGCAGATAGCTGATGTTATAGTGGGCAATAGATTATATGACCAGCCACCCACTATAGATTATAATTATAGATTCTGCTGGGTGTCGCAAGTTAGTAATGAAAGTGTAATCATAACTAAGACCTAGCAAGTTTGGTTGTCTAACTAGGCGTAGATCTAAGTACTCACGGGTTCTCCTTGGTAAAAATCTCGAATTCCATAAAATTCAATGCAATTTCCATTGATTAATTAACAAGGGTAGATAGGTTACGTTCTCCCAGCGCTTACTCAAAAATTGGCATGTGTTACAACTACACGCAAACACATACGCTCACAGTTCTATTTCCAGTCCTGTGCAATACAAAGAAGGACAAAGACGGAAAGAGGTACCTAAGACCGAAGTGAGACCGAGACAACAATATTTCACGCGAATCACGACCGCCCATGCCGCGCGCCGCCGGTCAGACGGTGACTGAGGTGGGAGCACACAATTTTATACAATTTGAGGTTGCCACTTTCGAGAAACCAGTACCTCATCTTCCCTTTTTAATTAATCAATGGCAATTTCTCTTAATTACAAACACAATTGCTAAAAAATACGTAAAAATCATGAAAGTGCACTGTTTTGCATCTAATTTGGTTGTGGTCTAAGAAACCCTGCGGGTTATAGAAAAGTATTACTAACTCTTTGGTTCCTACCGGTTTTTTATAAGTTTGTAGCTTTCTTGAGAGTAAGCAATGACATATTTTTTGCGCCTACACCGCCGCCGCCGTTCCAAATAATAATGCTCTGTCCCGTTCCTATGAACGCGAAATCCTATACCCATCCTTTTTACAAAATAGCGCGGACTAATACTTCAAACTTTATTAAACTCTTATACAACTGACTGTTTACAACGGGATATTTATTAATCAAGATTTGTATATTGGAAAGCTCAAAACACAAATATATTGTAAGCCGAACTAACTGACGAACAAGGAAACTTGAGAACCAGGATACCAACTGAACAGGGAAATTGACAACTCAATGAAATTAGCAACTAAGAAAATGAACGAATTCAGAAACTGTCTTATAAGTAAAGTGGTGAGTTACTGAAATAGCCGAGTAAGGAAACTACTGACCAGTAGTGGTACGATAACTCATACAATGTGAGACGAAAGCAGATTTTTTCATAAGGGTTGAACTTCTTGGCGACGAATCTGGCATAGATCTAAATATTCCGTGTGCATTGCATATAACTTTAGTTTTAAAAGGCACGATGGATTTAACAATGTCAAACTTCATGTCTTTTCAGAACGATAACTACGCATTCTCATACCGAGTTAATGACAAGAAAACTGGCGATGATTTCTCACACTCACAGCATAGCAGTGGCTCAGCTACCAACGGGGAGTACAGGGTTCGACTCCCGGATGGAAGGATGCAGATCGTCTCATACACAGCTGACGAAAACGGCTACAAAGCTGATGTAAGATACGATGATGATGATGATAAAAAAGAAAACAAGATTGATTATAATAACTATGCGAATAACTATGTTGATAGAAAAGTTGAATATGTTGACAGAAATGTTTATAATGATAAGAATTTATATGACAATCGAGTAAACGATTATGTTAATAGAAATCTAGTAGATAATAATGTAAATAATAATGTTTATGTTAGTAATAACGCAGATTATACTGATAGAAGTATTCAAAACGTAGAATCAAAGCCTGTAAACGAAAAAGATGAATATTATTATCCAGATACATCTAAAGAATATTACAACGATTATTCAACGGAATATAACAGTAACTACGAACCTCATAGAAGTAAATATAACTTTGTAAACAATAATGTCGAGGCAACAGTCGATACTAACGTCAATAAGGCTACACTAAGACCGTCTTATGAAGAACTTAAAGAACTATTTACTAAAAGCTACAGGAAATTCGACCCTGTTGAACTAAACGTGCCTTCTACGACTTCTATACCGTATGAAGAAACAACGGAACATGTAGTGGTTATAGGAACTAAAGCTCCTAATCTCTATACTAATATTAGGAATAGTATACCTAATGTTCCTAATTATTCTACTCCTAGAGTCATAGTAGCTACTACTCCTAGAAGTTATTTGGTATCTACTATAGCTAGTTTGAAGAATAAAGTACATTTGGCTTCAAGACCGATTTTAAGCGAAGGCTATATTAATAAGATTAACAAATATTTAAGTTTTAACTAAGTCAGTTTAGATTTTAGATAGTTATTTATTATTTTGTATTGTGAATAAAGTATTTTGTGAAGTATTTGTTGTATTATTTGGATTTTTGTGTTGGTGACATCTTTTGTTTGGTGTAGCTTTATAAAGCCGCCATAACTGTTTGCCGAGCTAAGGCCAACGAGCGTAGGCAAATCGATACAAGGCAAGTGTCACTGTCTAGACGTTTGGCAAGTCTACGCAAACTATTGCACCACAAACTACACAAACATGTGGACATGATTGGCCGAGCGCAGGCAAGCGCCTCTGATTTGTGCAGAAAAACCGACACGGCTCCGAAGTGAGGCGAGTGGCCGCGCCCGCGAGCAACCGCAAGCGGTGACAAGTCACTGCAAATGACTTATAGAAGTGACGTTGGTGCTTGTATTCACTCGGCCAGCTAGGCGAGCGATACCGAGCGATGGCAAGGCAATGCAAACGTGACGTCTATACGTTGGTTTCACTCGGGAACGTTGGGCCCAAATGTATTGATCAGTAGTTGGGGCGTGAAGAGGTAACAAACATACATCCATATCCATCCCTCTACTCATCCAAACTTTCGCATTTATAATATTAGTGCATTGATTTATTAAAAAGGGAAGATGAGGTACTGGTTTCTCTAAAGTGGCAACCTCAAATTGTGTAAAATTGTGTGCTCCCACCTTAGTCACCGTCGGACTGGCGGCGGCACGGGCGTTCGTGATTCGCGTGAAATATTGTCTCGGTCTCACTTCGGTCTTAGATATGTCTTTCCGTCTTTGTTCTTCTTTGTATTGCACAGGACTGGAAATATAACTGTGAGCGTATGTGTTTGCGTGTAGTTGTAACACATGCCAATTTTTGAGTAAGCGCTGGGAGAAAGTAACCTATCTTCCCTTTTAAATTAATCAATGTTTTAGTGTGATACTTTGTTCAAGGACAATACTAGCTTAGCAGTTGCATACTTAATTAGCTAAAGACATTTTGGGTCCTGGGGCAAACGCAATATAAATATCTCAAATATCTTACAAAACTTCTCATGGAGTCCACAGGTGATGATCGGAATGCTGGCTTCTACATATTTCGGTTAACGATTTAGCATTTCCATTCAACGTGGCAATGCTCGGAACTCTGCCTTCTGGTGACTTAGATTAGATTTTTAGACAATAGTTAAATGGGCTTATCCCACGGCAGCTTTAATGTGAAGATGTACATTATAGCACGATACATCTGATTACATCTTTCCATAGAAATCGCCTGGGCAGCATCAGTACCTATATTTTTAAATAATATGAAATATGAAGGGATGTGTGTGAAGTCCAGTTTAAATACTATGGTTTATCCATCCAGCATGGAGCATGTTAGTAAATAAACCACGATTCAAATAACAAAAACTCACTTGCTTGGCGTCGAGTTTCAGATAGTAAGCAATTTTTATTGAAGGATTGATCTAAAATCGACAAGTAATGTAAATTACGTATAATAGGACGCGCCAACAAGGTGGATTTGTTTGTATACGTTTATGCCTCATTCAAAATGGACACGGTATAGTTGTAATTGTTTTATTCTAATTTTGTCTGGGATAAGTATTAGTTTCTACTCAGTTAATACTTGTAGATTGTTTGCAACAGTCTGCAGTTAGTTCCATTGTTTGAATTGTAAATACTAGTTTTAATTATTTTATTGCAATTTTCTTGTAAACCTATTTAACAACAGACTCAAGATCTAGTTTCAGCACTATCCACCCAATTGGTTAACAACATAACCCCTTTGAGCGTCAGAAGTTTGATTGAAGACACAATTGATTAAAGCACAAGTTTCGATACGTTTGAGAAACTCGAGTAATATCAAACATTATCATACTGCGTAATAACTTCTCTTTGACCGGGACACACTGTTCTTATGGTTGGTTTAATTGAATTGTTTGAGAAGTGGTAAATTTGATCTAAGAGCTGCAGCGGTATTTTAATTCGTCTGATTCGATATCGGAATCTTTTGACAAATCAAAAGAGCGTTCTAAAGTTCCGTTGGAATAGCATTCAAATTTGAATCTGACGTTTTCTTCGAATTTATTAAAATATACTGGTATGATGTCATATGAATTTGAGAGTTTTGACAGAGCGACATTTACGAAGTTATTGTATTCTCTTTGGGCGACATTTTAGTGCTGTCAAATTAGTTTAGTTTACTTTTGGTAGCATCCCAATTGACACAATATAAGTATAATTAAAAACCGTTGTACTTAAAAATATGGGCCGGCCGACGGCGGTTAATTGTGCCTGTGAGTGTAAATTATTTTTAATAAACCATTCTGCAGTGCAGTGTGTCCTCGCAAATTGCCCCCTCGAGTCCGGGTTTTGGTAACAGTTGAGCACATCGACTGCTTGTTAGGGAAAACAACGTTGTTATGTGTAAAAAGGTAACCTTACACTTATTGCTTAACTTTAGTTTACAACGACGGGGAAGCTTTCTGTTTGCTCTATTTTGAAACTACATTTTGCCTTGGGAAAAGGGAAAAGAGTCTAAGAACTCAGATGCGAGTTGTCATATTTGTAAATAATATATATCTAACACAACTTTCGTATGTTCTTACATAATAAACAATACTTAACATCATAAATGTAATCATCTATGGAGTAATAAGCTTTCTCTTTATGTACAGTTTAAATTTAGGAATAGGGAGCTCATTTGCTTCAGATGAAAGCTTGCTATAGAATCGTACGCAATTGCCTACAAATGATTTCTCTACCTTTCGTAAATGGAAGGTCTAGGAATACGGGGTAACCAACTAAAGTTATTCGAAAGTTATCTTACAGGTAGAACTCAAAGTGTGAAGATAGGAGATTACATCAGTACGGCTCTACCTATAAGCTTTGGAATTCCCCAAGGCTCTATAATTGGTCCAACTCTATTCTTGCTCTACATAAATCAAATATGTAATATCCAGATCGATAATTGTAAAGTTATATCGTTTGCAGATGACACAGTGCTCTTATTTAGAGATGATACTTGGCAAAGGCTTTTTAAACGAGCTCAGGATGGATTCAATCAAGTATCAAAACAGCTCTACAGTAACATCCTGACTCTAAATGCGACAAAAACTAAATTTGTTACCTTCTCTCTTCGCAAACCAGGACAACCGCACGTGGATCTTAACCTAAAAGCACATTCTAACCAATGCCTCTACTCACCAAGTCATAACTGCAATTGTAAAACTCTAGATAGAGTCTCTACTATTTAATATCTTGGAATTACTATAGACCAACACATGACTTATGAACATCAGATAAGGGCCGTCACTAATAGAGTTCGTAAATTAATCGCTGTCTTTAAGCTTATTAGGCACGCGGCAGATAAAAGCCAACTGAAATCCACTTTCTTTGCGCTATGTCAATCGCTCATACTCTACTGCATTAGGGCATGGGGCGGTGCTGCAAAATCATACATTTTGCCACTGGAAAGAGCGCAAAGAGCGGTATTGAAGGTCGCTTTTAACAAGCCTTACAAGTATCCCACTACTGAACTCTATAAAGAACTGCAAGTACTCTCCGTTAGGAAAGTATTCGTACAGCAACTCGTCATAAAGCAACATAAAGTTTCACCTCAATTAAACGTTTCCCGTAAACGCCGTAAATATAAAGTGTTTACGTCAAAATCATGTAAAACTTCGTTTGCACATCGCCACGCACAGTTCTTAGGACCTTACATCTATAATAACCTAAATAAAACTAATGATTTACAACAAAAAACAAGCCTCAACTGTAAACTTTTCATCACACGGTACCTGCAAGACCTTGAATACGCACAGGTAGAGCATATGTTGGAGGTACAATCTTAGTTCTGGGTTGCATATCGTTATCTTGTGTGTAATTTGTGTTTTTCAGCCTCTTATTCTTATTGTTATTAGTTTTTCATGCGATGTTTTATGTATTTCTTAGGTTATAAATTCCTTCTATTTAGTTGTATTGTATTAAATATTTACACGGTTTCCTTACTCGTCTTTGTTAGTTTACTTACACTTACACTTACGTTAACTTATTTGTAGCCGAAGGGAGGAGCCCTCGTGTCTCTATACAAGTTATTCTAACTTAGTGAGAGCGAGGAGTCATTTTCTTTGACGTAGTAGGTTAATATTAAGTATGTTTGTACTAGACTAATCATTTGAAAAATTGTTAACCTATCCGTAAATAAATATTTTTATTATTATTATTATTATTATTAATATACAGGGTGGGGCAAATTTTTGGCCCCTTAAGGGTAGCTACCGTTTCTTTTATAGTTAGAAGGTTCTTAAGAACTTTCTATTTTATTTTGAAGAAAAAAATATTGCGATTTATAGTTTTTTGAAAAAAATTACGGTTCGCCCAAAAAATTACATTTAAAAAAAAAACAAGTTGGGTTTAATCGACTCTATTTCCAACCAGGAACACTTTTCCCAAAGTAACATACCAAATCAAATCGTAAGTTTTGGCAATAATTAACAAAAACAATTCCCAAACATTTTCTATGAAAAACCGAGTGAAATCAACAACATTCAATGGTTCTTAGTTTAAATTCGTATGTAACTTCTTTTTTAAGTTGGTCGGCTGATTTTGAAGGCTAATGTCCCTACCCATGTTCGATCTAACGAATCGTCGCGTCGTTAGATCGAACATGGTTTATACGTAAAAATGTCTCCAGACCAAAATAAGAAACATACCTACCTAACTACCTTTTTGAAAAATGTAATATTTTGGTGTATTTTGGTACTAAGAAGTCTACTTCTTAGTAGTTCAAAGTATACATTCGATTTTCATAGATGTATTGCGATATTACGGTCAAAATAGACCCTCAACGAGTCTCGTGGATTTAATTTATAATTAACTCGTATAATTTACTCGTTTTTTGAACAGAGACAGTCTGGATATCAGCTGCCTGTCCCCAAAGCAAAATACCATAAGACATAACACTATGGAAGTAACTGAAGTAAACTAACCTAGCTGTATCTTCATCGGTAATATATCTAATTGTTCGAACCGCATACGCTGCTGAGACTGTGCTTCTGGGAAATTGTAGAGATCATGCGCAATTTTTGCAGTAGATCCTTCGATTAGGTATTTCGCGGGGCCGGTGAAAACTTCGGAAAGACACTTCGGATCCAATAATCCGAAGTGTCTTTTGAAATATCGGGAAATGAAAATGTACCCTCAGAGTCTAATCAACCAGTAGCCCAATGACAGGGATCTCTAGGGTAGTATAGACAATAATGTCATCGCATCGTGATACATTGCGTACATTACTGAAGTTGACGGAATGAATTTCAAATAATTTACCCATTCGATGACAAAGTGAAGTAATTTTTTCCTATTAAATCCTAGACAATAATCGCCATGTTTATCCTACAGGAGATACAGCACAAAATGTACCTACTATTAACCTAAGCTTACATTAAGACCTAAGCTGTGTATTATGTACATGAATATACGTACACCCCATTGAGAGAAAAAAAACCTGAGTTAGTCAGCCATCGTTTCTTAATACCTTGTTCTTATTAAGTTTCGACTTAGTAAGAACAAGGAACTCATTATTGGCGATGCCTAAAATTGGGTCTTTTATACCATCAGGTACCAACTATTTGAAAAATAAATCCATACCTACCTATGTTTATAAAAGTGTGACATAAGACGAGATAAACATTTTTATTATTTTTATGTGATAAAAAAAATTAATAGGCAGCAGCATACTCCATCAATAAATACATTCCTACCTACCACAATTCAAATAGTTCTTAATTTGTGTAAAACCGTTTAAAAATATTCGTTAAATCGGATAAGATCACGTAATAGAACCTACCAATTCAACAAAATTGAGTTTCAAACACGGAGTGCACAAAACGGCTCCCCTATTATCAGATGGAACCCTAGAAAATTGCAAGAACCGTACTAGGGTTCAGTAGTCGAAGAGATAAGGCGTAGTGCGGTCTATGGCCTGACGATTATTGCCAACGATTCTTGTAGAGATGGGGTAATAGAAATAGTTATTTATCGATAGCTAGATATAATCATATCATTTACTAGCAGCGTCTCGCGGTTTTACCCGCGTATTATATAGATAAAGTAAAGTAGAGTAAAATATGTAATTTGTGTTGAACGAATAAATGAATGAATGAAGACTTTATTGTACTAATACTAATTAATATACATGAAAGTCTTTTATCTAAATAATAAATAAATATAGTACAAAAGGCGGCTGATCTATCTCACCATATCGCTAAGAGCGATTTCTCCCAAGCAACCTTGGAATAGAAAGAAAAGATAATAAGATGTATTCTGGTAACAAAATTACAAGTAAAGTTGATACAAACAAATAATGGCATAAGTACATTGACATGCCTTTAAGTAAGTATGTAAATGTAAGCTATTGTTCACATTTGATTGTTGTTTACGTAACATAGCTAAGTCAAGTCTATGGGAACAGTAGACATGTCCACAGTTTTGTCAGTTATGTATCCCAGCTGCCTAGCATGGGAATTGTGGTCTAAGGTTGGATAGAGAAAAATAACATCGCTTCGTCATACATTGCGCAAATTATTGAAGTTTACCATTTTACGCATTCGATGACAAAGTGGCTCCGTGCTAGGCCTACAGCTTTATTAATCATCGATAAACTTAGAACGTTTTCATCGACACTGCCCATCCCTATCGCAGCATCTCACGTGTTCCGCTGAGTCGCTCGCTGGCTGCCTGCCAAAGATGCACCACGACACACACACCTACTTATTTTATATAGAGAGTGCTGGCGACAGAAAAGGTCGCATTTGCTGTATATTGACGGCCTATATTTGTTTGAATTCGGCGGAATTTTATTCGGTTGCAGGTAACACTGTTCGGAATTTAAATTCTTGTGAGATAGACGAGATGGAAAGGAGGGTTATTTATTGAATCTACAACCTAGTATTTATTCTTTTTGCTACATCTTACAATAAAAGCGACGCTGTGGCGCGATGGGTGAAGGTCCGCCCGTGACGTAGGAGTTTGCGGGTTCGATTCCCGCCTTGGCATAAATGTTTGTATGATCTGCAAATATTTGTTCCGCGTGTTCTGAGTGTTTTCTGTTAATAATTACAAATATCTATCTATATAGATAATGTAATTGTATAACTGTACGCCCTCCGGCGAGTTGGGATGACGATCTGCGAAAGACTGCAGGCAGATGCTGGATGCGTCAAGCTGAAGACAGGGCGCTATGGCGCTCATTAGGGGAGGCCTATGTCCAGCAGTGGACTAATATAGGCTGATGATGATGAAATGTGCAGACTTCAAAAGTATTCTGAAGATCCATTCCCCAAATTTCTGATTCCCCAAACGACATGAATGTCTATTCTCCTATTATGGCTATTCTACGAATGTTTACTTACTTGTATTTTTATTTTCCGAATGTCTATTTGTATGTGTATTTATTTGTATGTCTATTCTTTAATTTCTATTTAACTGTGTCTATTTACTTGTATGTCTATCATTAATATATATTTACTTAAATGTCTCTTCACCGAATGTCTCTTCTTCAAATGTCTATTTTCCGGTTTGGTAACTAGCTGTTGTAAACAACTTGTGTAGTTGTCTACCTCGATAACAACCTCGAAATTAAAAACAAACGATAACCAAAAACCATCGGTAGTCTATAAAAATCCACTGGGAATAAAATTTTACTTATAGAAAGCAAACACCACAATGAAATAATACGGGGGATGGAATATTAAAGGGTTCCTTTGACTAAATAGCTAAATGAAAATGTCCCCAACTAATATTACTTCGCGGCGAAACAATTCAATTTCACAACAAACTAGGGAACAGAGCCGGGAGTCGAACCTGGAACTTTGAGTGCCTCCCTGAGCTAGCAGGGTCTTATTCGCTATGTCGAGAAGGGAAAACAAAACGCATCGTGTTACGAAAAGGTACAATGTAAATAAGTATAAATTTTCAATCACAAAAATCGCCAAGCGTTTCAGACTGCCTAGACCAAAGTTAAAAATCGTTAGATATGCCCTTAGCTCAGTGAGACCGCGCCGTTTTGTGTCCAAGTGAACCTTACGCCTGCTTAAACCTGCACTCAGTGTACTTCTACGCACAGTGTTAGCCGGACATGTAGTGAAGGATGTTTGCGAGCAGTTTATAGTGATACAAAATGACGTGTGCCCTTCGAAAGTGCAACAAAAATTCAAGAAACACAAATAAAGCCAGAGGTGTAACATTTCACTCGTAGGTATTGCGAGTTAATGAAATAACTTTTATTTTATCGTCCGCATTGTCAAAAATGACTACAATAACAAATTTAAATGGCGAGTGCACGAAAGAGAAAGTTCAGTTGTGTTTGCACCTAACGTGTGAGAAAAAGAGATGAAACTATTTTCTCAGTACGCTTGTTTTGTTTGTGTACATTGCTACAGTTTTTGGTGGTAGGGGCGTATCTAACGATTTATATCTATGGCCTAGACAATGTAACAATCGATGTCGAAAGCGATAGTAGAAAAACCCATAGATGTATGGGTATGACGTAAGCGTCAAATATGTCACGTAGTCTGTTTCGAATTTTTCCAAAGAATCTTTCAATTGTTAAAACGGGACCCTATTACTAAGCCTTCGCTGTCTGTCTGTCACGAGGCTGTATCTCATGAACCGTGATAGTTAGACAGTTGAAATTTTCACAGATGAAGTATTTCTGTATATAATAATACAAGGTAAATAATTTTTATAACTTAGGTTGCAACGTCCTTATCGCCTTGAGAACCGATCACCGAGAATAAGCAACGTCGGGCGCGGTCAGTACTTGGATGGGCGACTGCGTCACGTTATATTTTTAACGAGAAAATTTGTATTTTTTTTTATAGAAAACAGCACGGAACCCTACGTGCTCGAGTTCGCCTCGCACAGGGCCGGTTTTATTTAATTTCATCTGGTAAGCTTTCCCGTGGGTGTCCTCTAGATCATTTTCGTGTCGAACCATTTGGTGGAGGACCACCTAATCTTTGATCGTTACGTATTCATTTGTATTTTGGTATTTATTCTGAGGACAGAATAAATACCAAAATACAAATGAATACGAATATTCAGACGCAGCCAATAAGAGGAAAGCACTCGAGCCGCGGTAGCTATCGCGTTACGACATCGCGCGTTATTGTCATGTACGTACCTCAGCGAATAAGCGCAAGGACTTAATAAAATAAGCATTCGGACAAAGGCAAAGTTATAACTTAGCGTTATAACGCTAAAGAACGATCAAAGCTTAGAGGAGAGTTAGCGATGAGTGTCTGCTGTAGGTGGAGAGAGGGGGTGGGAAGCGATGGATGTGGCATAAAAACATCATATTTATTTTTACAAATTCATCATCATCAGCCTATTTAGTCCACTGGTGGAAATAGGCCTCCCCTAATGAGCTCCATAGCGCCCTGTCTTCAGCTTGACGCATCCAGCATCTACCTACAGTCTTTCGCAGATCGTCATTCCAACTGGCCGGAGGGCGCCCTACACTAAGTTTGACGAATCGCGGTCTTCACTCAAGAACTCGTTTACCCTGTCGGTTGTCCGGCCTGGCCGGCCCACTGCCACTTCAACTTGCTAATTCTTTGAGCTATGTCGATAACTTTTGTTCTCTGTCGGACGTATTCGTTAAAAATCCTATCCTTCAGAGAGACTTCGAGCATAGCTCTTTCCATAGCTCGCTGAGCAACTATCGTGAGTGTACACGATGCACTTTTTCATAATAATTAGGTATAATGTAAGTACTTTACCTACTGAACTTGCTTTGTGTATAATTACCCCGTTGGGTACCGTACCGAGGCTCCGGTTTACAAAATTTATCAGAGCTTCTGGTGGAAGGGTTTCACGACGCGTAACCTGCGGGGGTATTTCAATTCATTCCATTCGTTACCGAATCGAGAACGTAACATTTGAATTAGAATTCTATTCCAACGAAACTTTAGAACGCTGTTTTAATTTGTCAATAGTTTTCGATATCGAATCCGACTGCCTTTTCGAGTAATTAAAATACCCCTCGAGACCTAGAGACGTTCCCAAAGATACAGGTAGCCAAAGCAACCTGTGTCTTACGAACGCTTTTGACTGGTATTAATATTGATCAGTTATAATTATAAGACTATGAATATTTATTTCAACAGTTTTACAGGATAGCCTGAAAGTTAATTATAGCTATTGATACCACTAAATGAATAAATCTACTTATGAGTTAACTTAATACAAATATATTATAAAGGTATCTACACCAGTCATACATGGTCTATAAAACTTAACACACTCAGTTGAGCTCAAGGTAGAGCTTAGTTGAGCTACCTACATCGTTTGCAACAGCCGGCAGTTAACTCAACTGTATAAGTTGTAGTTACTAATTGGTCTATACAATTTTAATATTTTTTTTGGAAATTAGGTAATACCTAAGAGTACCATATCCATTCTAAAATTCCATCCTACCCACGTTTCAGCGCTTAAATATTCCACAAGTGCAACTAGGCACCGGTAGTAAGCTCAAATGGCTTACTTAATTCGGACAAAGCAAGTTCACAACTGTTTTTAAGTTCTAAGTTAGCACTAAACAGATTCTACTCTAGAATACGAGTGTTATTACCCGACTTCCAACGGAGGAGGTTTATGATGTTGGCAACCTATGTTTATATGTAGGTATATGTATTACATTATATATATTATGTCGCCGTGTGGTGCCGGCGGCATAGAATTTGCACCACCCCAATTCTTCCCGTGGGTGTCGTAAGAGGCGACTAAGGGATATCTTCTGGGGGACAGCAGCGCCCTCTGCAGAGCGAATCTTCCACCAACCTGCGATCCCCAACCAGCATGCCCAGCGTGGGGATTATGGGCACTACCCCCATGAGTTAAACGCCAATAAGGCGTTTATCAGGGGGAGGCCTGCGTCCAGCAGTGGACCGATACAGGCTGTGGATGGATGTGGATATGTATTACATATCTTATACCTTTATACGAGCAATTATTATATTATGTATATTTAAATAATCTGAATGTCGGAAACGGCTCCAACGATTTTCATGAAATTCAGTATACAGGGGGCAATAGGGTATATGCATGGATTTTTTTTATTTTTTTTATCGTTTATTTAGGTTAATACATAAACGAAAAAAAAATAACACCCTTAACAAAAAAGATTAAATTTTTGAGGTAAAAAACTAAAAGTAAAACTACGCTCAGTTTAGGGTGACAAAAACGCTGCCATGTTAGCCATTGCATTTTATGACGTCACGGATCATCGAGTCCCATATGTAAACTCAAAGTCAAATTTTCATGCCCATACAAAAATGTTCAAGTATGACGTCACGCTTCACGTGCCAATAGCGTTGCGTTTACACATTTTGCTGATGAGACTTAAAATATCTACTTTTCAATGATTAAATTTCACAATAAAAACATCATGAAATACAAAAATATATATATAGATACCTATATAGATACCTAATCTCCCGAATCCCCACGCTGGGCATGCGTTCTAAGACCGCACCACACAGCTGTTTGTAATAAAAGTTATGTACTTCCGTATCCTTGAAGCTACAAATAATGAAATGAGATGAAAAATCCCATTGATTGTCATTATCAATATGGAAATGCCGAAGCGTTTCGACTCATTATTATTATGATTGGCTCTTCTTATCGGTTTAACAAGTCAAATCTTTAATGAATACGGTATCTACTATGGAAGGACCTGCGGTTGTTATTTGAGAGAATCCATTTGGAGTTGTTAAATTCATGAAAAATCGTATTGGTATTACCTCACCAGTGTTGCCAGGTCCCTTGAGTGGTAAATTACGTTTTGTTTCCTGAAATGTATTTTGTTTTTCTGCAAACGTTACATTTTTTTTTATTATTTGAAGTCAGATTAAGAAGGCATATTTATGTAAGCAAAATAACGGAATATAAAGGAATCTATGATGTTTTATGCGTATTTATTCCTGTATTTTGATATATGCATCAATGCACGCCTACATTATTTTATAGTTAATTTCTTTAAATTAATATCTAATACTGTTCTCTTGGTTTTGGAATACAGTCTAGTTTTTATTATTGTGTTATGTGTTTGTATAAATACAAATACAAAAAATACAAAATGATTTATTTGCCATATTACTTAAGATAGGTACACATTACTGGCGGCCCCCGCACTACTAAATCTTGATTGTATTCTGTTTTGTGTGCCAAATAAATAAATAAATCAAAGAATTAGCAAGTTGAAGTGGCAGTGGGCCGGCCATATCTCGCGAAGAACCAACAACCGCGACTCCACAAACGTAGTGTAGGACGCCATCCGGCCAGTTGGGATGAAGATATGCCAAAGACTGCAGGCAGATGCTGGGATGCGTCAAGCTGAAGACAGGGCGCTATGGCGCTCATTAGGGGAGACCTATGTCCAGCTCTGGACTATTATAATAATAATATACCTAATATAATAATAATAATTTATTTCAAATCAAGCATCCGTAATAGTACTTATATATTATATTATAGGTTGATGATGATGATCTGACCTATGTGTGAGTGTCGAAATAAAATAAATGCTATATGTTGTTGTTATATGTATGTTACCTATATGTATTCAGGTGCACTAAAATTGGTCCTGCGAACATGGTTGTCTAGGCTAGTCTCCGTTGTGACTAGCCGCCGCCGTGGCCGAAATTCGGCAAGGTGAAACTGTGACCCGAAACGAACTGAGCCATTTTATAAATCATCATCGTACAATTCATCAGAAATCACGACAAAGATCAAAGAGTCAACCCTCACCGTGACCACCGGAAATTATGAATCGTTCGCTTTTATTTTGCAAGGGTAGATAGCAGGGCAGTTTGGACTGAGGGTTAGAGGGATGTACTAACTGTTTAGTCTTGAAATTTCATGTCAGAAAAGTTTATTATAAAAAAAATTGATGTAATGAGTTTTCTCTGATTATTGATGTAAGAATGTTGTGTTTTGAAAACCTCCATGAATATTTTACGAAGAAATTTTCGTAGTTTGACGAATTCATTATGAATGTAAGCGGGTTAAACTGGTGTTCTTTCAACACAAACAAGGTTCGTAGTTAACCCGCTTACATTCATAATGAAAACCGACATTAATATTGAAAAGAACACAAAAAAATTGCATACCAAAAACTGAGCGAAAGTCAAAATTAAAACTTATATTAAAATATTACATCATCTATACTATAATATTATAAAGAGGAAAGATTTGTTTGTTTGCTTGTTTGTATTGAATAGGCTCCGAAACTACAGGACCGATGAAAAAATTCTTTAATCATGAAACAGCTTACTTTTCAGGGAGTGACATAGGCTATATATCTTGTTTCAAATAAAACTACAACGATGGCTGGTCGAACAGAATTTCTATTCTGTAAACAAATTACTGGAACTCTAAGTATAATTAATATTAATTTTATTTTTACAATTTGTAATTTTTTATAATACTTATACGATTTTGTATTAAGGCCCATACACCAGCGAAAGTGGCGCCCCCAACTATTTTATCTTATAATTACGTTAAAAGCAGGAATTTTTAAAAATCCTACGTTCAGTTTGTGGTATCTATTATAAGCTTTTTATTAATGTCTCTGTAATAGTTTCATTTTGTAAAGCTTAGGTAGAGATACGAAGTTGCGCTTTTTGGCCACCAAACTCTATTTTCGCATCTCCTCCTAAACTATACGAGATAAAATTATTACAAAGGTATAAAAAAAATTGCTTATAATAGATACCACAAACTGAACGTAGGATTTTTAAAAATTCCTATAATAAACGTAAAAATATGATAAAATAGGTATCGCTGTCAGATTGGCTCAGGTATGCGCCTTAAACTATATTTTCAAAAAATTACATGTAAAGTGGTTTTATCAATAAAATGTATTTCTGTATTTCTATTTCTATATTTTATAAATAAATCAGTTACGATCTAGAAACAGTTGGAGTACTTATTTTATTATACGAGTACACAGTATCCCGACATTTATAATAAACTTACATAAATACTGAAAAAAGGTTGTCTAACTTTTCTAAATAATTATTTTTAGAAAAAAGCCAGCTTATTAAAATGAACTTAGCATTAATAAAGCAAACTTTGCAGTTGTGCTAACTTTGGTCGTAAGTTGATCTTCACCTCGAGAATTCACTGAAGTAAATAATAAAGGATTATAGCGGGAGAGATTCAGGTAAAAACAGAATTTTCCGCCTATTTCCCTTGTTTTCAAAACATTTGCAGTTATCGGTTTTGAACTGGCACAAACAATAAGGCCCGTATTATGAAAGCTTGCTCAGTCATCTATACTTGAGTGACATTTATGCCATAGAAAAGCGTTGCTTAAGCATAGCTCGATGACTGAGCAAGCTTTCATACAAAAACAAGACAATAAGTCTCGTTTTCCAATACCAGTAAACTAAACAATTCTGATTTTCTGATTTCTGCGCCGGGGTAGTAGCCGGCCGCTGGATTCTCAGTAAATTTAGGCCAAATCTTGGGCGTTATTTTTTATCTACATGAGTTTAGATTTACTTTTCAAACAAAGAACTCTATTTTCTTGCTGATAAAGTTGATAAGTTGTGTTGCTGACTCAGGTACATTCAGCAGATAGAACTAGTACATTATGTAACTAGTTTCTGTCAGCGTTTTTGAGTGTGTTTTTGAGTAACTATATTTCTCCAGGATATAGCTCAAAGAATATTGCAAATTGAAGTGGTAGTGAGCCGGCCATATCTCGCGAAGAACCGACAACCGAAGGCAGAAGCTGGATGCGTCAACTTGTCAAGCTGAACATTGGTGGTGCCTATGGCGCTCATTAGGGGAGGCCTATGTCCAGCAGTGGACTATCATATGCTGATGATGACTTCTCCTAGATACCATTTCATCAATAGCACCCCTCACTAGAGCAGCCTATATTGTTCGGGTTATTTTAGTTTTTCCCCTTGACAAATTGAAAACTTGTCCAGTTTTCACTCTTAAGGAGGAAAACTTGAATGATCCTATTGATCCACTGCTGGACACAGGCCTCCTCCTGATAAGTGTCTTATTGAATTTTATCTCATAGGTACCTAATGCACATATCCCCACGTTGGGCATGCGGGTTGTGGTTCGCAGTTCGGCGGTAAAATTGTTCTGTAGGAGGCACTGAGCCGCCCCCAGAGAATATCCCTTAGCCCCAAGGTAAGCAGAGCTTGTCACTTAGGTTATAATTATTTCATTTGTAAATTGTTTCTTAGCTTTAAGGTTGCCATAAAAGTATTATTATCTACTAGATAAACTGATATACCTACATAATACAATACATTATGTATATAAATACTTAGATAGTTATTATACATAGAAAACATCCAAAACGCCCTGAACAAATATCTGCAGATCGTACACATTTGTCCCGAAGCGGGAATCGAACCCGCAACCGCCGCACCGCGGCACATAGGTCGTCAAATACAGACGAAGCAACTTTCGCATTTATAATAGTATGTATTGTTCGAGCTATAGAAGTAGCCTACAAATGATTACGTCTGGCAGTTTGTCACGAGTTCCTGACAAAGAGTACAAGTTGACCCAATAACGGATGTACAGTAAACTTTAAATTAAGTGAATAAAAATGTCGTGCGACCATTGTTTCCGGTTTTGGCAACCATCCACTGTCGAGATGGGTAGAGCTATGAAGATGTAGAGCTGGCAAAGCTTAACTGGCAAAGTTGGTTAGTGGATAGCTAAGCTATGCTGGCTTCATAGCTGTAAAGTTAAAATAACCCAGTTGAGCTAAAAAATGCTACAGAAAGACATAACAATTTACACAGCACTGCATGCAAAGAGTCAGAGTCAAATCGTTTATTTCTTGAGGCATACGAGTACAAAATAAGCACTTAGACAAGTCAAATTTTAAAAACCTTTTGTTGTATTGACAATAATGGTAAAGATAGAAAGAAATAAATAATGCTGGACAATTCACACAGCATTATCTAGCCCCAAGCTAAACAGAGCTTGTGTTATGGGCACTAGATAACTGATAAACATAAAACAATATACTACATCATTGATTTAGAAAGGGAAGATAGGTTACGTTCTCCCAGCGCTTACTCAAAAATTGGCATGTGTTACAACTACACGCAAACACATACGCTCACAGTTATATTTCCAGTCCTGTGCAATACAAAGAAGAACAAAGACGGGAAGACGTATCTAGGACCGAAGTGAGACTGAGACAACAATATTTCACGCGAATCACGCGACCGCCCGTGCCACCGGTCAGACGGTGACTGATGTGGGAGAACACAATTTTACACAATTTGAGGTTGCCACTTTCGAGCAACTAGTGCCTCATCTTCGTTTTTAATAAATCAATGTACTACATAGATACTTAGATAATTTTAAATATACATAGAAAACATCCAGAACGCTCTGAACAATGAAAACAATGGCATTTGGCATTGAAAATAATGGTAAAGAAAGAAATAATGCTGGACAATTCACACACGCGAAGCCTCTTGTTGTTTGTTGGAACAGATTAAATTAATTTAATTTTAAAACAGAATAAATGGTAAAATCATTTCCAAATTGATTATAATAAGATATGAAATTGCAAATGCAACCGCAGTAAAATAATGAACGAGAATCTGAAACATGGCGGATAAAGTAATAATCGTACCTACATTTAAAAGTAATTTGCAACAAAAATGTACCACTATTTTATACGATTTGAATAAACTTTTTATATTGTTTATTATCTAGGTATTCTTTTCTATTGTATATCTGAAACGGCTTCTTTGATTCAAAGTTTTTTTACCCTACATATCAATGATATCATATCAACTAAGTAGCTATTATTGTATTATTTCGACTTCAAAATAGGAGGAGTTTTCAATTCGACTGTTTTTTTATGTTTGTTACCAAACACAGAACAGAACTTTTTTTTCTTTCGACTGGGTGGTCCGATTTTCATGATTCTTTTCATGATTTTTTTATATGAAAGCTGGTGCTTTCCGTGTAGTCCCATTTAAATTTTGTTCAGTTTTGACAGTGGGATCCATGAAAATTCATGTTCTATAAAAGTTGAAGTCGGTTTATAGTTTTTTAAAACAAAATTAATTATTGATGTCCTGTCTAAACCTTCGTAAGTCATAATGACGGCGGCGAATCGACGGGCATAGATCTCTATTACAAGTTTGGCGGCCTCCCAAACACTAAGCTATGTCTACATAAACTGTAGAACTATACATCGTATAGAATTGACCCCGCCAACTCGTTAGACCCAAGGAATTCATTTAAAATACTAAGTTTAATTTTATTATAGCTTAGAAAATTATTTTATTCAAAGGCTTTGAATGCAATCTTAAAAAAAAAACAATTACCTACGCTTTTTATTCTGACAAAAGATGGCACTGTACATAAGTCTAGTTTATATATTAAGTGTCATAAAATAAACAACAAATTGTTTGTTTGTATTGTACCGTTTTTACTACAATACAATACAATACAATATATTTATTGGTAACACCAAGTTACATGTCGTGTACTTAGGTACTAAGGTACAATAGTAGCTATTATTTTAACAAATAATGGTACTTAAAAATCATAATTATAAATTCATAGTATAAAAAATTAGATTAAATTAGTTATTTTATCAATTATTATTCTATATTATATTATTAACAAACTAGATACCGATTTCATAAAACGCCATCTATCTTATCTATGTCTATGGCAACCACTTTATTTTTTAACGGTCGCATTGAAAAGGCCTCGTCAACCTCAGCAGTCTGTATCGGTCGCTTTTTTGGCGTTTATCTACTGGGGGTAATGCCCATAATCCCCACGCTGAGCATGCAGGTTGGGAATTGCAGTTCGGTGGTAGAGTTATTCTGCAGGGGGCGCCGCTGCCCGCCCCCGATGGATATACCTTAGTCGCCTCTTACGACACCCACGAGAAGAGATGGGGTGGTGCAAATTCTAAGCCAGCACCCATTGATTTATTAAAAACGAAGATGAGGTACTGGTTGCTCGAAAGTGGCAACCTCAAATTGTGTAAAACTGTGTTCTCCCACATTAGTCACCGTCTGACCGGCGGCACGGGCGGTCGTGATTCGCGTGAAATATTGTTGTCTCAGTCTCACGTCGGTCCTAGATACGTCTTTCCGTCTTTGTTCTTCTTTGTATTGCACAGGACTGGAAATATAACTCTGAGCGTATGTGTTTGCGTGTAGTTGTAACACATGCCAATTTTTGAGTAAGCGCTGGGAGAACGTAACCTATCTTCCCTTTTTAAATCAATTCCAGCACCACACAGCTGCCAGCTGGAAGCAGGTGCTGAAAAGCCTTCATTACCTTTAAACTAGGTTATACTTACTTTTCTTGCATAAATCAATATGTTTTCATATTGTTTATTGGCCTCCCTTCGAAACATTAGACCTATCACACTAATATTATTAGCGCGAAAGTTTAAATAAGAAATAATAAATAAATAATGTTGGACAATTCACTCAGCATTATCTAAGCAGCTAAGCAGAGCTTGTGTTATGGGTACTAGATAACTGATATACATAATACAATACACTACGTAGATTGATATTTTTTATAATACATAGAAAACATCCATAACGCCCTGAACAAATATCTGCAGATCGTACACACATTTGTCTCGAGCCGGGAATTACCCGCACCCTCCTGCATCGCAGGCGGACCTTCGCCCACCACGCCACAGAGGTCGTCAAATGGATGTCGGATTGGATGGATGTTTGTTACTTCTTAACAACAATTAGGTACCTACTGAACGGCTGAAAGTTTCCGGTTGAAATTGTGGTTATATTATAAGCCTAAACATGGAATAAACACAGGCTTTTCATTCCATACATCAAACCCTATTGAATGGCCTCTCATTGTTTTTTTTTTATTTATTTTTAGACGCACAAAACATAAAATAATCACACAATATACAAGGCTTATAAAATATAGGTTTAGAACTTGATCATTTCACAAATAATATGCATACAGAGAGTCATAGACAAAACATGTAGGGGAGAGTAAAAAAAATTAAAATACTAGAATATAAATTTAAAATAGAATAAAGGGATACCTACTTAGATCTGCATTGCAAGTACGCACCAACTTATCTATGTAAGCCAGCACGTACCCGTGATCAGATTAGAATATTGTGTGTAGGCATGCATAAATAATAATGTATTTATGCATGCACACACAACCACACTATTATAAGCTTAGAGTCAGGAACAACTTAATTTAATTGATTTTAAAATTCTGGTAAATTGGCTCAATTTGGGAATGAAAATATCGAGTAAAACTTCATCTTTAGCAAAATTATTGAATTGACGTGCCATTCTGGTTAGGGGGTTAAAAAATGAGATATTGTTTTTGTATGTCAATAAGGCAAAGAGGTTGGTTGTGTTGGATCTGCGCGCACTATATCGCGTATTAAAAGATATCTGTGATAACAGCTCGGGGGAATCAATGATTGCATGTATAATTTTATATAAATAAATAAGATCAACATGAACACGCCTGGTTTACAAGGACTGGACGTTGAATTTTAATAGTCTGTCTTCATAATTAAGGGAGGAACGACATGGATGCATTCTAAAGTATAGTAGATAAAGAAATTTTCTTTGCACCCTTTCAATTTCGTGATTGTTATATGACGATTCGCAAAATGACGTTGATAGAAACAGACTCCACTATCGCATTGTTTTTATAACTTCCAACTTTTTATTTACTTTTTCGTCATAACCATTTATTAAATAGCAATTGTTGTTTGAATTTATTACATAGATGAAGTCAATTTGTTTAACAAAGTACCTACCCATTTAGTTAGATATATAACTAAACTAGCTGCTCCCCGCGGCTTCGCACGCCTATCGAACGGGAACTGATTTATGGGATAAAAAGTAAGCTATGTGCCATAACAGCATTGATTTATTAAAAACGAAGATGAGGTACTGGTTGCTCGAAAGTGGCAACCTCAAATTGTGTAAAATTGTGTTCTCCAACATCAGTCACCGTCTGACCGGCGCGGCGGCGGCGGCACGGGCGGTCGTGATTCGCGTGAAATATTGTTGTCTCAGTCTCTTGTCTCAGTCTCACTTCGGTCCTACAGATACGTCTTTCCGTCTTTGTTCTTCTTTGTATTGCACAGGACTGGAAATATAACTTCGAGCGTATGTGTTTGCGTGTAGTTGTAACACATTCCAATTTTTGAGTAAGCGCTGGGAGAACGTAACCTATCTTCCCTTTTAAAATCAATGCATAACAGGCCTAGAAACTACCTGTACACAAAATTTCAGTACGATCCGTTCAGTAGTTATTGCGTAAAAGAGCAACAAACAAAATACAAATAAAAAAGTCTTTATTTCGAACCAAACATTAAATTTGGGCTGACTACCGCAAAAGTTAAAACTGTGCAGTAGTATTTTCCATCTTAAAACATAAAACAAAATAACGCCTAATATATTACATAACAAGGTTACCTGTTTGAGTGTGTGTGTGCGTGTGGTGTGTGTGTGATTGGTGTTTGTGTATGTTTGTAGTGGTGCGGTGCTAATGAGGACACCGGACTCATAAAAGTCGGGGAAACAAACATAGGTACAGACATGTTTACAAACTTTCGCGGTTCTAATATTAGTAGGATAAATAATACCTTACTTAATCTTTATATATATTTTTTTGCCTATATTATATCACGCTCCTCCCCCAAATCACCTTATTAGCAATGACTAGTCCTAAGTTAAAATTTTGAGTTAATTTTTAATTCTTATGAGAATAAAGTTTCTGAGCCATAATGGAAATAACCTTCAAGCGTTTTCATAGAAAAATCTCATAAATAAGAAGCCACGGGTAGAAACTAGTGTCTACATAAACTTCTGAACTATAGCTGAACTAGGAAAATACAGTCAATTCTGAATACGTGGCCAATATCTTCAGATAGTCAAAATTTATGGTCTCGGTAAGTTATGGTTTTTTATGGTCATTGGACCTTTGTTTGTCCAAACCCTAACTGACGATCTAATTAGATTTTTGGACACTACTTTAACAGTACTAACCTGTCTGAAGGTCTGAAGGTTTTCAGACAGTCTATTCAGATGTAGCCAGAACTAGACTAAACTAATCTGACAGGACAAGAAGTATGTCGTTCACAGAACTCATCCATTCACTTCACGAAACTATCTAACAGGCACCAATAACCGTTAAAATAACTATTATGATTAAAAACCGTTAAAAACCAGGCCGTTCGGAACTCCCCCCACTCTTTCCCTTCCTCCCCACATTGTGTACTTATCTTGTTGGGGGGTAACTTCATCATCATTTCGTTTAATCATGTATTTAATTTACAGTTACTAATATCTACTAACAGATTATATCACTACACGAACCATCAACGACGAATCACAATATCAACAACCAGCTAAACAAACTTAACGCATTCACGATTCGTTCACTGTCGCGATAGTTATTGCTTTCGTTGCGTCGTTGAAAAATAGATAGTTATTGAATTGCAGCTAAACGATATTTTAGCGGGATTCCAAATAACCGCTTATTTAAGGCGCCGGAGAAGACCGCGCAAAAATTCTATTCGAGTCGCGTACAAAACTCCGCTCCGAATATCGCTATCTCAGGTTAGCTGATGCAGGCGCGCGCGGGGCACGGGACGCGGTACTACAATACGTGAAGGGAACACACAACCATAGTGCCGTGCCGTCTTATGCGTGTGTGTGTGTGTGAGTAAATGTAGGTTGCTACTGCTAGGTATCTATCTATACATCTGCCACTGATAACAATTTGAAGGCGGTAGCTACCTATTTCTTTAGGGATGTGTATTTATTGGTTAGCGCCTTATTGGTTTTTATCTCAGGGGTAGTGCCCATAATCCCCACGCTGGGAATGCAGGTTGGGTTGATCGCAATTCGGTGGTAGAATTGTTCTGCAGGCCGCCCACCAGTGGATATCTCTTGGTCGAGACGTGGTGGGTGGGACATCTGCGTCATGGGCCATGAAGGTGTTAGTATGTATAGTAATATACGCATTCAATGCCCAGTCCGCTACACGGGGAAAAGTTTCGATAGATAGATAGATGTTTGTTACTTCTTTACGTCAAAAAGAGGCAGAAATTTTGCCTAGATAGAAACTTACAACAAAAGTTCTGCTTTGCTGGAATTACAACACAACAAACTTTCGTTATAAATATCCATCAATTTGTTTGTACCTATTTACCTAACTACCTACCTATAATTTGTGCAAGTGTGATTGAAGCAGGCAAAAAATGCCCCTTACTTATTTTTTAGGAGTTTTGTGAGAATATTTATTTGTTGTGTAATGTAATGAATGAGTGATCTGATTACATTACAATATCATAGTAGGTAGGTAGATCATTTACAACTCAACCTTACCTACTTACACACAGGTACCTACCTACCTAAGTAGGTGCATGGTTTTTACAATTTATTATTACTACGCACTTTATCTACAAATATAATTAATTAACCTACCTATCATCCTATAGTAATTCTAATAGATACCTACATAGGTAAGTAAATACTAAACTAGTAGCTAGGTAGGTAGGTAAATGTGAAACATTGCATTTAGTTACAACAGAGGTATTATTACCTAAACCTAGGTAAGGTAGGTCCCCCATCTCATACATAAAAACATCAAAATTCAAAAATGCTTTATTACCATAAATACAATAAATGTAAATGTAGGTACATTTACATTTATTGTATTTATGGTAATAACACTTAGAAAAGGTCAAATCATATCAAAAAATACACTGACACATTTTTGATTTCAGTCGCTTCGGTATGACTAAAATTAAAGAAACAACGAAGAAACCTTTAGACTGTTAGTTGTTATTATTTTTCGAGTTGACTCGAAGACAAATAAGTTATAAGAAATGAAAAATAATTATAACGCCGCGACGCGACGTGGAGATTTGAACTCGGTTCTTCTCGCGTCTGAAGCAGACAAGGTCCGCCTAAGCCACGGAGCAGTTACAATTAGTGACGAAAATAAGATTTGCACCATAAGTTCACCTTATGTGTACGTACCTAGGATGACGTCACAGAAAATGTTTATTACAACCTACACCTACATTTACTTAGATTTTTTTAACAAACTCCTGGACTTTATAAAACATACGATTCCTACATTCGTGCCCGAAGTATCTACCTACTAGTTTGCTTATCCGTTTTTTTTCCAAGTTTTTCTACAAGGCCTAATAGGTAGGTACGTAGGTACTTATATCTCAAGAAATCTACCAGGAAATGCCTATGTAGTAGTATGCAGTTACCTACCTATACTTCAAAAAATTAAAATATAATTCAAAGTTTGGATAGATAGATAGATGTTTGTTACTTCTTTACGTCAAAAAGAGGCAGAAATTTTGCCTAGATAGAAACTTACAACAAAAGTTCTGCTTTGTTGGAATGACAACACAACAAACTTTCGTTGTAAATATGTTTGTACTTGTACCTGCATAGGTACCTACAATTTGTGCAAGTTTGATTGAAGCAGTAAAACAGCCACTAACGTATTTTTTAGGTGTTTTGTGAAAATATTTGTTTGTTTGAGTAGGTAATGAATGAGTGATCGGACTACAATGTCATTGTAGATCCTTTACAACTACCTTACCTATGGTTTATCCATTTTGAATGAAGCATGTTAGTAAACAAACTACGACACAAATATCATAATCTCACTTGCTTGGCGTCGAGTTTCAGATATAATTGTAAAAAAAAATTATTGAAGGGATGATCTAAAAGCTACAAGTAATGGAGATTACGTATAAAAGGACGCGCCAACAAAGTGAATTTTAGGTTAACTATGGACGGTTTGTTTACGTTTATGCTTCATTCAAAATGGACACGGTATAGGTACTTACACACAGGTTTATAAAATTTACTATAATACGCACCTTATCTACAAATATAATTTATCTACCTACCTATCATCTTATAGTAATTCTAATAGACATCGACATAGGTAAGTAAATACTAAACTAGTAGCTAGGTAGGTAAATGTGAAACATTGCATTTAGTCATAACCACAACACATGTATTATTTTTATTACCTAAACGTAGGTAGGTACGCCATCACTACATAAAAACATCTCAATTACCTGAGTAGGTACTATACCACCTAACTAACCTTCCTATCCCAATCCAACTAATTATAGTATACCTACTACTGTACTATACTCTATATATCTTTTCTATATATTTTATATGTATAATAAATACATATAAAATACCCAAATCACCCGATCTATAGAGAAATTTGTCCCGAGCCGCAAATCGAACCTGCAACCCCGTTGCGTTCCGGCGGAACCTCGCTTGCCCGCCGAGGTCTTCGTGAATAGTGAAAACAATGCACCTACTCATCCAACAAAACGCCTTACTGTTAGAAATTGATGACATGACATTTGATTGAAGCATGAAATTGTCCCACCTCACAAAATAGAATGAGGCCCTCATACAAACTCATTTTGAAACCATGTACCTACCCAACACTTGATGTAGTTTAGAAAATAGTAAATAAGAAGTACTCTTCCTTCTATTCTAACGTCCATCCATAGTAAGTACCTAATAAGGTGTCATATCAACGACAACGACCTCGGAGATCGTCATTCGTCGTCATCGTCGTCACACGGGGCCGAGCGGCGCGGCTGCGGCGGGCGCACCGTGTAAATACACGTTGCATTAGCGTGTGTGCGTGGCGTGCAAACCTGTCCGAGCTATCACACAACCGAAGTAATCCCGCCCCGTGCGTGCGCGATAGCAATAGTAGCCGTTCAAAAATGGTATGAATTTGGTTGCGTTCCGTAATACCAAAATTGATGAATGAAAACTTTTTGTATTCTTCACATAGTATTGTTATTCTGTAACTAGACAATATAAGCTATGTTCGACCGTTAAGAACGCGTAAGATATTATTGTTTTTAATACGAAACAAATAGGAAGAAAACTGGTCTATTTTGGCATAAAAATGTGCAAAATGCGATTGTCTATATTTCGTTTTAGGTAAGTATTTTGAAAAAAAAAACAACGGAGGGACCTAGATAAATACGATTCAAATACAAATAATACAATAGTATACTGCAAATATGGTTGGATTAGAAATCATTTTGGTATTGCGTTTGTATGGGCAATTCACCCTTCGCCGGCCTCTTAACTATCTAGTGAAATAACGCCACACTGCTAGACAGGACTAAAAATGATGTCATACTCATGCCATACCTACTTATTTTGTCGATCGTTATGTTATGGACAGCGACATTTTAAGTACTGTCAAATAATTTAGTTTAGTTTTGGCGACATCCGAATAGACACCAAACACCTTTACGTTTCTTATACCTTTAAACGAGCAATTCTTGTATAAATATAATATATATTCCGGATCGGAAACGGCTTCAACCATATTCATGAAGTTTAGTATACAGTCGGTTTCGGGGGCGATAAATCGATCTAGCTAGGATTCACTTTCACAAAAGGTCGTTTTATTAGTTTAATTAAGTTTTCAATAATTAGTTTTATCGTAATCAATTGACTCTTCCTGACATCTATTGGCGAACAGTAGTACTATTTTCTTCGTGTTTTAAATTTTGAACTTTATCCCAATAGACTTAAGAATTAAACTGCAAAATAGGACTCTTCCTGCCATCTATTGGCGAATAGAGAAAAAAACCGAGCGATGCTCGGTCACCCAGGTACTACGAGTCTAGTTTTAAGACCCATAAAGCTAAATACAAAACTTGCGCCCTTCACTGTACCCGCTGAGTACACATTGTATCGCTATGTACACAGGGTGGCACATGTACTGTACATAAAGTTGCATAAAAATACATGTGTAGAGGCTCCTGTGAAAGATACTAAGCAGTTTAGAGGTTCTACGTGCTTATGCATAACGATATTATGTGGGGTTAGAGATACTGGATGTGGCATTGGTAGGCATGTTCTTAACAACAAAGAAAAAAATATGTTTCTTTCTTTCTTCATTCACGAAAGGAAGAAAGAAAAAAAGGACGGAAGAGAGTAAATTATTAACAAGGATCTTTGCGGGGCAGAGGGCGAAGGTCCGCCTGCAACGTAGTAGGTTAGGTTAGTATGAAAAACAGTGCTGTTTTATGCCTATCCTGGTCTAAAACAGCATAAAGCTGAGACTGAGCCTTTTGCAGCGCAGACACGCGTAGATATCCCTCGCCCTGGGCGGGCGGTGACTACCTACCCACCTGTTGATAAGGCGAGTGCACTGTTAGGTAGGTGCCTATTAGCACTTGGTTTTGTTTTTCACTTTCTTCTTTTTACATCATGTTCACTAGGGCCTACCTACCTACCTGCTTACCTGTACCTATGTGCTTAATTATGTATGCCTTTGATATTTGTTACTGTTCTTTTAATACTTTTCCTGTGCTGTTTGTCTATCTATCTAGGTTGCCGTTTCGAGACAAATGTGTGTGAATGATCTGTAGATATTCGTTCAAGGTGTTCTGGTTTTCTATGTATAATAAAAAATATTCATGTATGTAGTGTGTTGTTTTAAGTATATCAGTTATCAAGTTCTTTTAACACAAGCCCTGCTTTTATTGGCTGTTATCTCATGGGGGTAATGCCCATAATCCTCACGCTAAGCATGCGGGTTGGGGATCGCAGTATGGTGACAGAATTGTTTGGCAAGATTCGCTGCTGCCCGCCTCCGGGAAATATCCCTTAGTCGCCTCTTACGAGACCCACAGGAAGTATAGATTCTATGAGTATGCCGCCGGCACCACACGGCTTACTTTGAATCAATGAATCCCATGTAATTGTATTTTCTGTAAGGTTTTAATACATTTTAAAAGCATCTAAAATGTTTCAATGGGTAGGTACTGCCCACGTACCACGCTGCTGTCGCCGCCTCCGTCTTTCCAAAAGATACGATGAGAATCAAACGATCTCTGGCGAATTTCTTCGCCTTTTTGTCCGACCGCTTTTTTATATAATAATATATAGATACCGAAAGCAATAGTTGTGGTTGGTTGTGGCTGCAAGTTATGATTTTATTTTTAACCGACTTCAAAAAATGAGGAGGTTCTCAAAATTCGTCGCGTACCTGTCTATGTTTTTTATGTATGTAATTATGTTACTTGATATCTCCGCCCATGGTTAACCGATTTTGCTGATTCTTCCACTATTTGTATAGAAAATGATTGCAAAGTGGTCACATATGATTTACTCCCGAGGAATTAGTATTTATCCCAAAAAACAAAAAAAAATGCAATGCATGTTGTAATGCCTATTTGAAGTCGGTTTATATGTAGTTTAAAAAAAAAACGCCAAATTATCGAGTGCCATATCCAGTAGATAACTCAAGATCTTTGGATCCGCGAGATCGTATGAACAATAATTTAAATATTATCTTTGTTTACACGCTTCAGCAAAGCTTTGAGCCATACAAGTCGATCAGCGTATTAGGCATGGAAGTAAATAAAATAAACGGCACAGGAAGACTTAGAGGAGCTTGTGCCTCACGGTTATCTTGTAGATATCACTCTTGAGCGATAAGACCGCCAATAGGGTAGGTATATGATGTTTTTATTGTGAAATTTAATCATTGAAAAGTAGATATTTTAAGTCTCAACAGCTAAAAGTCTAAACGCATTTGGCATGTGAAGCGTGACGTCATACTTGAACATTTTTGTATGGGCATGAAGTTTTGACTTTGAGTTTACGTAGGGGACTCGATGATCCGTGACGTCATAAAATGCAAGGGCTAACATGGCAGCGTTTTTATCACCTGAAACTGAGTCTTATTTTACTTTTAGTTTTTTACCTCAATAATTAAAATGTTTTTGGGTGTTTTATTTTTCGTTGTGTATCATCATGTAACCTAAATAATCGATTAAAAAAATATAAAAAATCCATGGATATTTGTATATATATATAATTGTATTGTCACTTAGTCTTAACTTTTATTGTTGTAAATAGTTCCTTTTAGATTTAAGTGTGCAATAAAGTATTATCTATCTCACTAAATTCGTTTTTATAGAAACCTCACTAACTGTGGCTTCACACTCCTATCCCAAGGAAACTGATTTTTGGGATAAAAACGGACTATGTGTATTTTCAGGCCCTAAACTACTGTATGCAAAATTTCAGCCCGATCCGTTCAATAGTTTTTGCGTGAAAGAGCAACAAACATATGTACATACATGATAGAGATAGAAATAGATAGAGATACATCTATGGAACAGCACAGTTACAACAAACAGGTATAAGTAGGTAGTAATAATTATATTACATACACTTTACAAACTTTCGCGTTTATAATATAGTAGAGAACCCTTCATACGCTTGTCCAACTCACACTTGGCAGGTTTTTGTTCGTTAATTTTCTCGCAGTATCCATCACAGAATGGTTCCCTAGGGGCAGGAAACGACCTCATGCCGAACTGTGTTCTCATCGGCGGAGACGAACTAACCTCGCACTTGAAATATTCGATTCTGTGAAGGAAAAATGAGGAATAGATGGTGTCCGGGGTAAAAGAAAACGCAGGAGGGTCTTAAAAACGATACAAGTATCATATAATATAGATTATTATTATTTTTATTTAATTTGTTTTTATCAACTTGATTGTAACTTGTTTTGAATCTGAGCATAAAGCTGGCCGTTTCCGTAGTTCGAATAAATAAATTTGGGAGTACCTAACTCTGTCTTTATTTTTAACCGACTTCAAAAAAAGGAGGCGGTCATTTTTTTATGTTTGTTACCTTAGAACTTGTTACTGGGTGGTCCGATTTTATAATTCTTTTTATACATGAGAGCTGGTGCTTTCCGTGAGGTCCCATTTTAGTTTGGTTCAGTTCCGACAGTGGAATCTATGAAAATCCATGAAAAAACTATAAAAATTGAAGTCGGTTTATAGTTTTTTAAAACAAAATTAAATATTGAGCACAAGCGAAAAGAATTGGGTTCTTTCTCACCTAGATGTACAATGCACTATTACGGAATACACTCGGAATTGGAATAGGAATTAGAACTGCAGGTATTCTCATACAAGATCACTCAGTGCATGACACGCCGCGCCACCGCGCCGACTGGTAGTATGGAAATCCAATCACCCGGTGTCAGGATAGATGACGTCACATACATTTTGACAGATTTGGAACGAGACGTCTCGCTTTCGGATTGATGGCGCGTCGTGTAAGGTGTGATCTTGGTGTGATCTTGTGTGAGCACATCAAGGGCCAGCTTCGACCGAAGCAGTTCCAATGTTTATTATGACTCTAAGCCTATGGTTTATCCATTTTGAATGAAGCATGTTAGTAAACAAAATACGACACAAATAACAAAAACTCACTTGCTTGGCGTCGAGTTTCAGATATTATTGTATTGATAATGATATGTATTGAAGAGAGGATCTAAAATCGACAAGTAATGTAAATTACGTATAAAAGGACGCGCCAACAAAGTGAGTTTTAGGTTAAGTATGGGCGGTTTGTTTACGTTTATACTTCATTCAAAATGGACACTGTATAGGTAGGAAGAAAATCAACGTTTCATGCCTTAACTACCGTAGTTTAAAACTGTAATTTAATGTGAATACATTCGAGAAACCCACCACATTTCTAACAATCCTTTCACACACCCTCCTTTTTTTCAAAAAAAGGATACCATATTTTTTATGTTTATTACCAAAGAACTTACCTTACTTAACTGGGTGGTCTGATTTTGATGATTATTTTGTCTGACGCCTGTTTTTTTTTGTTTATGTTTGTTACCTCAGAACTTTTTACTGGGTGGTCCGATTTTCATAATTCTTTTTTTAGATGAAAGCTGGTGCTTCCCGTGTGGTTCCATTCTGAAATGTGTGTGGTTAATTTGGTCCAGTTCTGACAGTGGCCATCCATGAATAAACTATAATAATTGAAGTCGGTTCATAGTTTTTAAAAACAAAATCAAGTATACCGAAATCCGCAGGTTCCATAGATTCCGATCCGACAGAGAACCAAAGTTATCGACATAGCTCTAAGAATTAGCAAGCTGAAATGGCAGTGGGCGGGCCATTATCGGTTCTTCGCGAAATATGGCTGGCTCACTGCCACTTCAGCTTGCTAATTCTTAGAGCTATGTCGATAACTTTGGTTCTCTGTCGGATGTATTCGTCACGAATGTTGACTATGTGTTTAACTAATACCATAACTTTAACTAATAATAACTTTTTAATAGAGAGTATAGTATACCTCGAGAATCCCGTGAGAACTGAAATCTAGGCCTGTTTGGACACGAAGCTGTTTGGTAGCAACCGGCCTTCAGTTTAGTAAAATAAAGTATGGTAGGAAGGTACGAAATGTTGAAGATATAAAAATTTAAAGATTTTGTTCTCAACTACAAGTTTAAGTAAGGTGCTTGACACACGAACATAAACTTTAAAACCAAGTTGGGTAATAAGCTAGTCAAGAGTGAGTCGTGTCGTCTGAAGGGTTCTTTAATGAATACAATACAATACAAAAATTCTTTATTGTACACCATACAAATAACATTAGGTAAACGAATACATTACATAAAACAAGTTAAATGGGCGGCCTTATCGCTTAGAAGCGATCTCTTCCAGGCAACCTTTGAATGGAGAGATATATACAAATTTAAGAAGGGCAGGGGGTGTACCAACCTTCCTGGCTAGACCTATTGCATATATATGCAACCTCGCCATTGAAACTGGTTCCTTTCCTAGGTCATTTAAAATTGCTTTGATTAAACCTATTTATAAGGCAGGCAAAAAAGACTGTGCCAACAATTATAGACCGATTTCTATCCTTCCAGCCTTATCGAAAATCTTAGAAAGGATAATGAATAACCAGCTTGTCAGCTTCCTGGAGAGTAACAACCTTCTTTCTTCATCCCAGTATGGTTTTCGTCGGGGTAAATCGACTAACGATGCAGTTCATGAACTTGTTGACTGTATCGTAACCAACATTGATGTAAAGAAGAAGTGCCTTGCCATATTCCTAGACTTAGCAGAAGCCTTTGATACAGTCTCAATTCCTCGTCTTATATCAAAGCTAGAAAACATCGGAGTCAGAGGTCTTCCTCTAAAACTCTTTGAAGATTATCTCTCTGAAAGAAAGCAGAGGGTCAAGATTGATCACTGGCTCAGTGACACAGAAGAAGTAGCGTACGGGGTCTCCCAGGGGAGTATACTCGGACCTACACTGTTTCTTGTTTACATCAATAGCTTGTGCAACCTGTCTATTGAGAATGGTAACATCTTCACCTTTGCAGATGATACGGCAATATTTTTCAAAGGCTCCAACTGGACTGAAGTTCACAAAACGGCTGAACTTGGGTTGCGTAATATTGCTGTCTGGCTTCAGGCTAACTCATTAACCCTCAATGTAACTAAATCTAATTACATTGCGTTCGCTCACAGATCCAATCTTCTGCCGCCTCCTGCACTAACCATTAGGGCCCACTACTGTTCCCCTGCTGCTTCTGCCTGTTCCTGCCTTACCCTCGAAAATGCTAAGTCTGTGAAGTATTTAGGTATCACGATTGATCAGACTCTCACATTTAGGCCTCACATTGAAATCCTTGTCACCAGATTACGTAAGCTCATTTTCATTTTTAAAACATTAAGACATGTCTCTGACCGTAGAATTATTAAAATGGTCTATTACGCACTCTGCCAATCTGTTGTTGATTATTGCATAACCTCGTGGGGAGGTGCAGGAAAAACTCACCTTATTTTGTTAGAAAGGGCTCAGAGGGCCATCTTGAAAGTTAGTTCTGGCTACCCCTTTAGTTTTACCACGTCCGATCTGTACAAGGAATGGAACCTTCTTACAGTCAGACAGTCGTTCCTTCTTCAAATCACTCTTATGAAGCATGCCCAGCTAAACTATGACCCAAATTTGGTAAAGGGCAAACGAAGAAAAGGCAGTGTTTGTAAGGGTATCCAATGTCATTCTCGTCTTCCTCAAAATTTCTTCTTCTTTCTGGGACCTCAGATCTACAATAAAATCAATAGTTACCTATCAATTTACCCTCTTACACAACATAAATGTAAAACGTTGGTCTCCAATAGGCTTAAAACACTCAGCTATGAACAAACAGAAACCTGCTGATCCCCCTAAAATGAAATACCTCTTGTTTCATCTTATCCATAGTTTTACGTATGTTCTTACGCAACTTCATGAACTCACTGATAGAGTTTCGGCGCACTCCTGTGCAGGTCGGTTCAATAAGGATGTTATTTTTATTTTTATTTTTATTACGTTTTATACTACATACCTCATACCTCAAGTAGGATTTTACTTACCTATTCACTGTTTCCTTTGTTTTTATACTAGCAAGGTCTAATTAATTGTAACTTTTAGATTATATAGCTCTACTGTGTAATTTTTTACCCATATCTTTTTTTATTTATATCTTGCGGAGGAAGGACCTGGTGACCCGTACCACAGGTTTTATAAACCTCTCTCGGGCACCAGTCTCTTGCAAAACAATATAACTAGATTTAGACTATTTTTAATCCATAAATTGTAAGCTATTATCTTTTGTAAGAGAAAAATAAATACATTAAATACAAATACAAACTGCTAAATAAATCATACATAATGAATTTAATAATAAATGAATATAATTATAATTAATGAAGTTTTACACGTAAGAAATTAAAAACTTTGAAAGCTCATCAGTAGTTGTTTTAATTTATTTCCATGATTTGATTGTTATGTTATTTTTTAAAGAGTTAAAAAATAACGAGTAATATTTATATGTATAACTAGCGACTCGCCCCGGCTTTACACGGTTGCAATGCTGATGTATTTCTACAAATAAACGTGCCTCTTGAATCACTCTATCTATTAAAAAGAAATATTGCAAGCCGTTGCGTAGTTTAAAGATTATTTTAAGCATACATAGGGACAGACCACAAAACTCGTGTACCTTATTATCACTAGATCGTATCCATTTTGAATGGAGCATAAACGTAAACAAACCGCCCATACTTAACCTAAAATTCACTTTGTTGGCGCGTCCTTTTATACGTAATTTACGTTACTTGTCGATTTTAGATCATCCCTACAATAAAAATTGCTTACAATTATATCTGAAACTCGACGCCAAGCAAGTGAGATTTTAAAAAATGGATAAACCATAGTTCTGTGGCTTCGTCTGACAGACAGTCAGCAGGAAACTACTTGTTTTATACTATGTAGTGATGTATAACCATTTCGTTTTGTATCATAACATTGGCAAGCCAAAAATACAATAATCACACTAATAATTATTAATGCGAAAGTTTGTATGGATGTATTGGATGGATGGATGTTTGTTACTTCTTCACGCCAAAACTACTGGACGGATCTGGCTGAATTTTGCATACAGGTAATTCTAACCCTGGAATCAAGCATAGGCTACTTTTTATCCTATAAATCAGTTCCCGTGGGATGAAAATCACCTTTTAACGTTTCCATAGGAACAACGCCTGCGAAGCCGCGGGGCGCAACTAGTGAAGTAATAATTGTTAAAAGGTCCTAGTTCTAATTCGTCAACGTCTCACGTGAGACGTGCCTATTCTTAACGTCTTACGAAAACGCACCTATGGCCAACGTCTCACGATAAGAATTCCCAACGTCTCCCGAAAGTCAGAGCGTCGTGACTTAATCTTTTTCAATATTGCCTAGGTATTTTATGATTTTCAGTAAAACGACAGCTATCGAAATTACGGCTTCAGAATGACAGTTATATCGTCACAAACGCTACTCACTTGCAGATATTTGTTCAGGGCGTTCTGGATATTTTCTATGTATAATAAAACAATATCTATCTATGTTGTATTAAGTATATCTTGTACCCATAACACAAGCTCTGCTTAGCTTGGGGCTAGATAATGCTGGGAATTGTCCAGCATTATGGGAAACAAGTTATAATTAATTTTGTTTTAAAAAACTATAAACCGAATTCAATTATTACGGTTTTTTCATGAATTTTCATGGATCCCATTGTCAGAACTGAACAAAATTAAAATAGAACCACATGGGAAGCACCAGCTTTCATATAAAAAAAGAATCATGAAGATCGGACCACCCAGTCAAAAGTTCTGAGTGAACAAACATAAAAAAAAACAGACGAACTGAGAACCTCCTCCTTTTTGAAGTCGGTTAAAAACTGTAGTCGTAAATTACAGCATACGTCAAAATTGCACAAATGTCATAAAATATAACAGCCGTTTCTCAAAAACGACTTGCGAAGGGTACATTGATTATTTGAAGACCTCTGTGACGCGGTGGGCGAAGGTCCGTCTGCGACGCAGGAGGTTGCGGGATCGATTCCCGCCTCTGGACAAATAGTTCAGGGCGTTCTGGATGTTTTCTATGTATAATAAAAAAATATCTATCTATGTAGTGTATTGTATTATGTATATCAGTTATCTAGTACCCATAACACAAGCTCTGCTAAGCTTGGGGCTAGATAATGCTGTGTGAATAGTCCAGCATTATTATTATTATTATTATTTATCAATAATTAAGACCTGATTAAACTAATACAATAAATACGGATTTCTGAAGCTGTTAGAACATTTTAAAAATTTGAGTATTGCAGTATTCGCTACAGACACGTTACGGAACCCTAAAAACTAGTAAAATAAACATGTAGCCACAAAGCCCACCTACGCCGCGTTATAACTTTAAACCGGCGCAAATCCTTTAGTAGGGGTATTCTGAACAAAAGATGTAGTAGTGCTGTTTAAGTTTATATCCTGGGGAAGAAAATGGGTTACTTTTTACGAAAACTTTTAATTATGGTGCTAACTAGACATATATACAAAATTTGAGCCCGATTTGTTCAGTAGTTTTCGGGTGAACAGTTATCAAACATCCACTCCATAATTTTGTTTTACTTTATAATATACTAGCAACGCCATGCGATCCATACCATCCAGTGGATGTCACAATAACTCCGTTATCATGTTTCTGTAACGAATGCCATTCACAGTCACTGCATTCAAATTTGAATCGTGCACTCTTATTGAGACACCCCTAGCTCAGTCGTTCACCGATGCTCGCTATAGCGAGCTGGGCTATAGCCGAGCGACAAAACTATTGGAAAAACATACTCGCTTCCCGCTGCAGTAAACTGCTTTGGCAAACAGTAGGTATAAATAATATATTACTATTACCTACTATTTAGTAATAATAATATGATGTACCTACTGCTTATTTCTTAATTTAATTTAGAAACCAGTCTTCCCTCCAGCAGGGGTATTTTAATTCATTCGATTCGATTCCGAAACAAAACCGTCGGATTCGAATTCTATTCCGACGAATCTACAAAACGCTATTTTGATTGCGCCTCGGATCGGTAATCGAATGTTTCCGAAACGAATCCGCGGGTTGGTGGAAAATATGAATTTACGGAGACAGTTTCGAAATGGTAGAAAATAGTAGAAATGCTTATATGGAATATTCTTAAGTAATTTTACATTCAATTTATATCTTTTTAGCATCTTTTATGTATCTAAATCAATAAATAAATCATCGGGATTTAAATGACAACAATAACAAGAAACACTTCAAATTCACACCCAGTTCTAAGTTAGTTATGGAAACTAACTTCGATAACCATGACTTCGTACCATTACTTGGGCAAAAGTGTTACCAACTTTACTAGACTTCTCGCCAAATCTAGCGGGTTTAAAGTATCAAAAAAGAGAGTTTCAAAAATATTTTTTATTTATTTGTTTTTTAGTCTAGAATAACATACGTAGAGTCCTAATTACAAAAATTTGCTTCTTAAAAAGAGTACGAAGCTCTCCCGAATCTCAGGGGACGGCCCATGCCAATTTGTTGTTGTTTCACGTCGAATGAAATGGGGCGTTATAGGAGTGAAGCGCGTCAAATGCAAAAGCGATTAATACAAAGCTGTGGCTGTGCGAAGAGTGTGAGAAGAGTCGTGGGAAATGAGGGCGCTCGTGTCCCAATTGACAACTTTTCAATAGAAATGCTCGGTGATTAGTTGAAATTCGGAACTAAACCAGGGATTGGTTCGGGCTTGCTGAATGAAAGCTGTTGTTGGTTCGTATCTATGAGTGAGAAAGCGTGTCTGACCATCAAATACAAAGGCGGTGAGTGTCGGTGGAATCTGTTCAAAAACAGAAGAGTCGTGGGAATTGAGGGCGCTCGTGTGCCGATTGACAACTTTTGAATAGAAATGCTCGGTGATTTGCTTGAAAATGAGTCGATTAAGTGGTCAAAATATGGCAAATTAGTTTCCCTCTCATTTAAAGATCATAATGTTTTTTAGCTACTTTTCATGCGGTTTTGTATAGAAAATTTCAATACGATCGGGGACATAGTGTCAATGAAGCGGAAAGTACGTTCGTATGGGGGGGCTAAAATCAAACTATTATCTGACGAATACAAGTTATGTGAACAATATAGACGTTTTCGTAGAAATAAAAATAAAGTTTATGACATAATTTTTAGTCTGTGTTGGAAATACTTTTTCCGAATTCGTTCGCGGTTGTTCTCAACATTTGAGACATTTGAGTTGAACATTGTTTTTAGATTTTTCAATTTGTGTGTGTTGTGAAGTGATACAAGTGAAATTACTATGCTATGAAAGCAAAACAAGCATTACATTATATTATGTATAAGCTTATCTAAGTATCTAATACGCACTAGCCACTAAATGATTGTGTTATGTTGATTGTCGATAGAGGTGAACCTACCAACTTTCTATGATCATGATCAAGTGCTACTTCAGAGTGCCCGAGTATCACTGGAGCAACGTAAGAAGAGTTTATGTTGGCCTATGCCGACCTCGCTCACGGCCGAGTCACAGCCCCGACGCAGCGAGAACGAAGAAAGTTCTTCAACAAGAACTTGCTTTGGTTCTCAATTCGCTGGGGTACAAAGCTGCCGGAGAAATGGTGAAAAGTAAGTATTGTCATTGTTTTCTACACTTATTAATATTATAAAGAGAAAATATTTGTATGTATGTAATAAACTAAAAAACTACGATTTCAAACATTTGTTTACCATTACAATGCTTCTCTGATTATCCCTGAGTAACATCATCACCCTATATTAGCCCACTGCTGGACATCTCACTAATGAGCGCCATAGCGCCCTGTCCTCAGCTTGATGCACCCAGCATCTCCCTGTAGTCTTTCACTTTCTGGGTAACATAGGCTATATTTATTACTAGGAAAAAATTAGGGATTGTTCAACGCAGAACATACATTTACCCTCTGTTTATCTTATAATTATGTGCTGCTAGTATATAACTTATTGTGTGTATGCTTTGTAACATTATTACTATTATTTATTACAGTGCTGTGAAGACTGGAAGTTGGACACCAAGGCAATAAAAATTAAAATCAATCAAGCAGGAACCGGTGGTGGTCCAGCCCCTGCACCACTCTCCAAAACGGAAAGCACATTACCTAAATAGGTTGGCTGTTAATGTGGCCTCGGTTGCAACTGCTGTACTGGCAATTGCAGCTGCAATTGAGAAGTGTTAGAGATAAAGATTAAGGTGAGATACATTTCTTTTTGTGATTCATATAGGTAATTTTGATTGATGTAGTTATGTAATAATGCAATACAATAGAATAATTTATTTATTAGGTCAGACCAAACTTGGATTCCTCTGCAGTGAACATCATTGTTTATATCCAGTGATATAATGTTCTCCAGCCTCAATATCTGCAGGGTCATCTGATTCAATTTCAGACTCTTGACGCTCTTGCACCAGAATCACCTCAAAGTTATGTTAACCTATTATATTTGATTTCTGATAATTACTTGCATGTTTTTGTTGCAGTTGCTAACCAAGAAGCCAGCAAGGAGCTGTTTCGGAGATAATTGCCATCCAGTCTTTGACTGCACTAGTCCTTAAAATGAAAGCATCATGTGTGCTGCCTGGATATCTTGATAATATGTTTAATATTATCAAATCCCTATCACATACCTAAAAATCATAATATCTTAAACAAATGTTGTAATTGTTAATTATTTATTTATTTAATAAAATATACACCTACATACAGCTACATTTGAATTATTTGCTCCCTTTCATTCCTGGCATCAGGGAATTTGATCCACATGCACAACACTTGTGGCAAATTTAGCACAGCTGTAGTTTGGCTCGTCGCTTTTGAAGCGGATGCCTGCCTAGGGCTAACACCAGCATCCCTCCCATCAGGATTTTGATAGCTATCTTGGGCATAAAAGTGAAGAGCTGCTAGAAACTATAAAAAGGAAGTAAATAATTAGGTAGGCAGGTTGATCTCATCATGACACTTACTTTCCATAAGTTATACCTAGTAGGTGGCCTAACCTTCCTCAATACAATTATTAGAGACTTACTTTTAGCTCTACAGGCATTGCATTTGAGTATTTTGTCTCACTATAAGAGCTCCTCAACTCCTCAATCAACCCCAGAGCTATTGTCGGTGCAAAATAGAGGTAGTTAGCTCATGAGTGAGTTGGAAGGGGTTCGACATTATCTCGCAGCGTACAATGAAGAATGATAGTTCTTTGTCTCTGCTGCGAACTGTGGATGTTTCGTTGAGCTCTCTCTCTCTCCCTTACGAGTAGGTATATCCTCCATCTAGGTATTCAACAGCAACTTATGGTTTGAAACAAAGCTATTGTTTACTCAATTTGTAAACAACCTAAAAAATAAACAGTGGCAGAAAATCCTCGATTGAATAGGTACTTAAATAGGTAAAACTTCTCTCGTTTCGATCAAGATATTATTCCTATGCTCACGTTGTTAATAAAATGAGTTTTCCTTGAATCTAAATCCTATAAGTAAGTAATATCAACAATAACAAAGAATCTAATACTCCGGCGGAATCGTTTCCGACACTGAATGGCTGTCGGGAACTATCCTATGATGGATCCGAATTCGAATGTCAAAAGTTTTCGAATCCGACGGTTTAAAATAGCGTTCTTCGTAAAGAGATTCCGAATTCGAATCCGACGGCCTTTCCGACGAATTAAAATACCCCTACAGGAAGACTGGTTATCTGTAACACAGTTTTATGAACTAAAACAGAAACCAGGGATACCTTTCACTTGTTTTGTATATTTAATTTGGATGTAAACGATTTTTTATTTGTATTTGTATAAATAGGTCTCACCTCCCCACTTCTACAGCTTGTATTGGTCCACTGCTGGACTCAGACATCCGCAAAATAAGCGCCTTATTGACGTCTATCTCATGTGGGGTAATTCCCATAATCCCCACGCTGTGCATGCGGGTTGGGGATCGCACTTTTAGCTCGATTTATTCGCTTCTCGTTCGTCGGCGGTGAGAAAACTGCCTTATGATGGATTTTTATTACTAAGAGACGTCTCACACGTCCAACTTTGGAGTTATAAAACTAGCTTTAAAATACCCTCCAATTTAGACAATTTATGCGTTATCCCCATGTAATACAACTCCAGAATAGGGCTCCAACCTGAGCATACAACCTGTGTAAGTTTAATATATGCACTTTGCGCGAGACCCCGGTAGGGAAGAGAAAGGTATGGATATAAGGCTTTCTACTAACTAGTTCTAGTAGTTTTGCTGTGGCGTAATAATCGACCCCCAACCATTGATTTAAAAAGGGAAGATAGGTTACGTTCTCCCAGCGCTTACTCAAAAATTGGCATGTGTTACAACTACACGCAAACACATACGCTCACAGTTATATTTCCAGTCCTGTGCAATACAAAGAAGAACAAAGACGGAAAGACGTATCTAGGACCGAAGTGAGACTGAGATAACAATATTTCACGCGAATCACGACCGCCCGTGCTGCCGGTCAGACGGTGACTGATGTGGGAGAACACAATTTTACACAATTTGAGGTTGCCACTTTCGAGCAACCAGTGCCTCATCTTCGTTTTTAATAAATCAATGCCCCCAACTCAGCCCGCGGATGTCGTAATTAGGTCGGTAGTATGTATTCGTAGTTACTCGTTACTTGATAAATTCAAAAATTCAAAAATGCTTTATTTCCATAAATACAATAAATGTACACTTAGAAAAGGTTAAATCAAATGAAAATATACACTGACACGGAAATTATTTTGTATGTAGGTAGACTAAAAATAAAGAAACGTTGAAGAAACCTTTAGCCTGTTAGGTGTTTTTTTCGAGTTGGAGCAAAATCTGACCCAAGCTTTTTAATCATCTAGAATCCTAAATAATCTGATATTTTATTGCAAAGTAAAGTTTTGACAGTTTGTTTGATTTTATTTACTGATATTTTTTGCAGCTCTTTTGTTATAGAAGCGTTTGCCCTTAGTTTTATGAAGCCAATAGTTGTGGGTACAGCGAGGTTATTTTATAAAGAGATCGCTGTTAGCGATTAGGCCGCCCATTGTGCAACTGTTTCTGTATTTTACTTTTACTGTTTCTTGGTATGATACAATCAAGAGTATGTGTACCAGGGGGTCCCCTATTGTTTGGGAAAGGCATGCTCAGCAGTGGACATTATGTGTACTTCAAATAGTTTTATCAAATCAAATAATATCCAAAAAATCTATGTAAAGTTTTAAATAAATAATTCTGGACAATAAACGCTGCCATATTGGCGCCATGTTTATTTGACGTCGTCGTTCACACTCGATTAAAACCTTTTGTGACGACCTCGGTAGTGATCATCTCAGGAAAGAGGTTTTTCGAAAAAGCTGAAAATAACCGACAATACGAAATGTGAAGTGGGCAGAATAGTGTCAAATCATGGTGCAGAAAGCAGAATAAAAAAAGAAGAAATGTGAACAGCGATTTCACGTCCGTTCTAGTCAATGGCGTAGCGTTTTGAAATTTTACGATTGTGATTTAAAATATCAGTTTTTCGATGGTTAAATTCTACAATAAAAACCTCCTAAAATAAAAATAAATATGCATTTTGAAAGCACATGCATATACCCTATTCACACAGCATTATCTAGCTCCAAGCTAAGCAGAATAGCTTGTGTTATGGGTACTAGATAACTGATAAACATAATACTACATAGATAGATAACTTTTATTATACATAGAAAACATCCAGAACGTCCTGAACAAATATCGTACAAACATTTGTCCCGAGACGGGAATCGAACCCGCAACCTCCTGCGTCGCAGGTGACGTTCGCCCACCAAAACAAATAATTAAAAAACACACAAATTAGTAGGAAGTTAAAAACAACGTCAAGTAGCAGGTAAAAAAGCAAAACGATTTAAATCATTAGATACGCCCTTAGGCCGTATACAGAAAAAAATCTGGAAACTTATAAGCGCTTTATTTTATTTTATTTTATTTTGTGTTTTAATGTGTTTCTATTTGACTTGACTAAGTGTTCCCTGTGAATCTATAGTATGAATAAATGAATTGAATTGAATTGCGCTTACCGGCGCTTGACAGCGCTGGTCCGTTCTACACAAAGGAAGCTGGTTGTCGCAGTTGTTTATTAATTTTAGATGCGTTCTTTCTGTATACGGACTTACACCTAAAAACTGTGGCATTTTCTTTGAATGCACTACGAGTAGATAAAATTAGTGTTCTTGTCAATTAACCTAACTGTGATTATTGCCATTTATAGTGTAATCACACTGTGCGCTGGTTTAAAGACCGACTCGGAGTACAGCCGAAAAATATAACCTCCTCCTTTTTTCGAAGGTGGTTTAAATAGCAAGAGCACATCACTAGCACCTCCGTACCGACATACAAACAAATTTATGTATATTTATGCATGGAACAGATAGAGTGCTACGTTTTGGCGGGATTTTTACCTTCCGTAAATATTACGTCTATACTCTAACTAGTTGCTAGTTATAAAAAAAAACCGGCCAAGTGCGATCGGACTCGCGCATAAATGGTTCCGTACCATTATCCAGGCAAAAAAATCATGTCTGTTGTATAGCTACCCTAAATATAAATGTTATTCTGTTGTGCAGTAATTTTTGTTGTAGCGGCAACAGAAATATATCATCTGTAAAAATTTCAACTAAGTATCACGGTTCTAAAACTAAGGACAATATCAATTTATACCGTCATAAACTATGTTTGTATACAACTAAAGCAGTAAAAAAAGTATACGTTTGAAAAATACAAACTTCTAAACTTTCGTATTTCAACACGAATTTTATTTAACTTTGGGTGAAAATACACACGGGAAAGAAAACTCTAAAATGAAGGTTGACCGACATAGTTTAGTTATTATTATGTAAAATAAATTTATTTTAAAAAGATACATTCAATAGTTTTTCTATGACAACCCTTGTGCTAAAGTCTGTTCGGCGGCATAAATCATTGTGCATTTCATTCTATCGCGCGGGTATGTCTATAATGACAGGTGAGATAGCATATATTTAGGCCGCGCTCACTGATGACAAACAGTATACCCTTAATTGCATCTATTGGTTTAGTGTCTCCATCATCATCATCTATATTAGTCCACTGCTGGACACAGTAATATTAATTCGTTATTATGCAGGCTGCACGGGAGTACCAACACCATCCTGAATGCATTATCCAATAAATGCAGAAGCCAAGAAAGCTTACATCTGAAGCAACTGAGCTCCCTATTCGTAAATTTAAACTGTACATAAAACGAAATCTTATCAAGAAAGCCTACTAATCCGTAGATGATTAGGTACACTAATGATGTTAATGCTTGGCCGGATGTCGCCTAGTTCCACACCGATTATAGTTTGTAAGAACTTTTGTTTATGGCACAAAAGTTTGGAGGCCTATACCCAGCAGTGGGTGAAATCGGGCTGCGGATGATGATGATGATGAATAGTTTGTAAGAACAATAAGACATAGTTAAGCAATGAGTGCATTAGTTGATAAGCGATAAACTTGCTAGTGGTTTCTTTTTAACTTCTTCCTAGCGGAAGAAGTGGGCAAAAAAATTGAGTGAATTAGAGTCAATTGCACCTTATTTCTTATTTGATAGTTATTACTATTTATCAAGCTGTTTATATAGTAATTTGACTTGTCTAAGTGCTTATTTTGTAAGTCTAAAGAAATAAACGATTTGACTCTGACTCTGAAATGGAATAGCCCGTTTCTCAAGCACTGTAATCGAATAATGATGCAGTAGTTTCATCATTAAATTTAGGCAATTGCAGTATTTGATATTACACCTAACTATATAACACTCGTCAATACTACTCACATAGACTAAGAACATTTTTGACTAACATAATAGACCTAAAAGGATTTTTTAAGTTGTCTGAAATAAATGAATTTTGCCTCCTCCAATGAGCACCACAGCGCCCTGTCTTCAGCTTGACGCATCCAGCATCTGCCTGCAGTCTTTCGCAGATCGTCATCCCACCTGGCCGGAGGGCGTCCTACACTACGTTTGCCGCGGCCTCCACTCAAGAACTCGTTTACCCCAGTGACTCCATGGTTACATAATAATTGAAACGAAAGCTTCCTAATGAAATATTAAGTTTAATTGGAATTCAAGCGACTCCAAAGCAAGACTAACGGAAAATGATTAGTCGCCATTAGGTAAGTTACGAAACATTTGGTTCGAAACTTCAAGAGGGTTCCGGAATTCTCTCGAATTCTAATTACCTTAACACAGGTTAAGTCATGCTAAGTTACTGTTAAGTTACTGTTAGTTTCTGATTTTAATTAGGCAACGGTGTGTGTTGAATGCTAAGGGGTTGCTCTTATGTTAAAATAATGGAGCAGATGTTGGGGCATGACGAAAGAAGTTTGATATTGCTCAGCCTGTTTAAAGGTCATAGCACATACACCCAATACCGCTACTAATTAACCTAAACGAGCATTTAAATGAATGCTTAGTATGAATTACTAGCAGCGCCTCACGGTTTCACCCGCGTAGTTCCTGTTCCCGTGGGAATTCCGGGATAAAATGTAGCACATGTCACTCCCTGAAAAGTAAGCTTATAAAGTTGTAAAGTTTTTTTAAATTGGTCCAGCAGTTTTGTAGCCAATTTCATACAAACAAATAAACAAACAATGAAATATTTCCTTTTTTTATATTATTATAATATTAGTATAGATAGATTATAGTATATTAAGCAGATTCTTTATATACCTATAACATAAAACAGACACATTTATACAGTAAAATAATTTAAAAACCTGAAAATTATTTCACAAAAAATGGTTACAATTAATTTAATAACAATTTGTACTAGTAACAGTGTATTTTACCAAGGTAAGGCAAAAATGTACCAGAGACAGCGAGCCCGCTGCTTTTATAAAAATGTTGCCGTCATTAATTTCAAAATAATGTTTCCCGTTGATTTTATAGATTTAGTAATGAGTGCGACCTTATATTTTTAAATAACGCTATCTGGGCAAGCAGTCTCCACATATATGGCTACCGACATCGATCGCAAAGTTTTACCGGATATATTTTAACGTATTTTGATTTTCTTTACAAGAATCAAGTTTCAAATGATTCAATAACTATTTATTTCCATAAATACAGTAGATTACCTTATAGAAAAGATTAAATTTCTAATATTCGTATTGATTTACTATCGAAACTATTCATTTTTACTTGATTCGCCATCTATGTCGAGACTGCTTGCCCTGAACACAAAGTATAGTATAGGCGTAGCTAGTGTCATATGAACCCTATTTCCTAGTCCGCTGTGTTTGTTCTGCCAGGTTCTGCCACAAAAAGCTCGATAAAATGAAGAAAACTGTCAAGTGTCTATGTCAAACGATCCCCCATCCGGTCAGGGCGTGATATTAGTTTTACACCGAGTCAAGTCAAATTCCTCTCCGACGGACGCGCGCATGGGCCCTGCTCTTTGCTTTAGGAATAGGGATGGGGTAATATCGAGTATCCGAGCCAATACGACAGCGCCAGCTATTTTTTCATATTATTACGTTAAGGCCCATACACCACCGAAGTCAAAGTCAAAGTCAAATCGTTTATTTCTTTAGACTTACAAAATAAGTACTTAGACAAGTCAAATTTTTACTATATATAAACAGCTTGATAAATAGTTATTACTATCAACAAGAAATAAGGTGCAATTGACTCTAATTCATTTCAATTTTTTGTCCACTAGCGGAAGAAGTGAAAAAGAAACCACTAGCAAGTCCATCGCTTATCAACTAATACAATCTTAGGATAACTAAGTCTAACTGGTCTTACATACTATTGTCTGTATGGAACTGGGCGACATCCGGCCAAGCATTAACATCATTTACGTAGTCATCTACGGAGTAATAGGCTTTCTTGATAAGATTTCGTTTTATGTACAGTTTAAATTTACGAATAGGGAGCTCAGTTGCTTCAGATCGAAGCTTATTATAGAATCTTACGCAATTGCCCACAAATGATTTCCCTACCTTTCGTAATCTATATGATGGGATGTGTAATTTGTTCTTGTTTCTTGTATTTTTATTGTGAACATCACACCTTTTCATAAAGTTATCTCTGTTTTTGTGTGTATACATTAGATTTTCATATAGTGGCGCCACCAACTATTTTATCTTATTATTACGTTAAACGCAGAAATTTTTAAAAATCCTACGTTCAGTTTGTGGTATCTATTATAAGCTATTTATTAATGTCTCTGTAATAGTTTCATTTTGTAAAGCTTAGGCAGAGATACAAAGTTGCGCTTTTTGGCCGTCAAACTCTATTTTCGTATCTCCTCCTAAACAATATGAGATAAAATTATTAAAGAGGTATTAAAAAATAGCTTATAATAGATACCACAAACTGAACGTAGGATTTTTAAAAATTCCTATGAGAAACGTAAAAATATGATAAAATAGATATCGCTGTCAGATTGGCTCGGGTATGCGCCTTAAACACAGAAAGTTTTAAAAATCCATCGTACAGTTTGTGGTATCTATTACAAGTTATTTATTAATGCCTCTCAAAGCTTTACAAAATGAAACTATTAGTTTAATTTTGTAAAGCTTAGGCACAGATACGGTTTTTTTATATCATAAATAGACCTGCATTTGACCGCAATCGCAGCTGATAGGAGCAGCTTCCTGGAAAGGGAAGATGCGGCCGACGATGTATCACGAAGGTCTAGAAGATGCTACTCCGGACCACATTCCGAACACAACAGAGTTGCTTCACGGTTGAGGTTATTGCAGTATTTATGTTGATAAATTGATCTATTCGTGTTTATGCTATTTCTAAGATGTATTTATAATGACTCTTATATTTTTCAAACATGATAAGAGCTTTTCATTTGATGCTGTGTGGATTGTCCATTATTATTAACTAGCTGCGCCCCGCGGCTTCGCACGCGTTGTACCTATGGAAACATTAAAAGGTCATTTACATCCCACGGAAACAGATTTATGGGATAAAAAGTAGCCTGTTTTATTTCAGGATTAGAATTACCTGTATGCAAAATTTCAGCTCGATCCATCCAGTAGTTTTGGCGTGAAGAAGTAACAAACATCCATCCATACATCCATACATCCATACAAACTTTCGCCTTTATAATATTAGTGTGATACTATGTCCTGCGCACCTGGCGCATTTTCGCATTTTTAATATAAGTGTGATGTGATTTATAAAATAATAAAATATGACTCCCGTTGGTTTAGCGGTCAGCATGTTCAACCGCTGCTGATTAGTCCTAGGTTCATATCCCGGGTCGAGCTAATAGTTGTAATTGGGTTTTTTCTAGCAAGAGAAAAACACAGTAGTAGCTGGGTGTCAGGAAGTTAGCGGTGTTACAGCCCCGTGCCTCGGAATGCACGTTAAGCTGTTGGTCCTGCGCCTAACTTCTCCCCGGTCGTATCTGCCTTCTGTTTGCGCGCACACTTGTACCCTATAATATGTCCTGCGCACCTGGCTAGTCTTCGTTGAGACTTATTGCCATGGCCGAAATTCGGCTAGGAGGGCATTATTATTATTTTAACTTTTTAGTCGACATCGATAAAAGTTGAAACTCACCCATCCCTATATCTCTACAAACCGCATTTTGCGAATCACCAGAGCTACGAAATTAGATTCGCTTTGCTACAAGACTGATTAAAGTACTGTGTACCTTCTGCTGATGTATTAAGACTGCTATTTGCATTCTTGAAGGAAGCAGGGTTTCATACTGTAAGCAATATCTAGGTTTATCTGACGAATTAAGACTCTAGTATTCCTTTGAGTGAATATTAAGATTTCCTTAGTAAGGAGTTACACTTCTATAGTAACAGGAATTAGTTTCTGTTCCTATGATATTCTAGATATTCCTATAAAATTTATCTCCTCTCAACAGCCTGTATAGGTCCACTGCTGGACGCAAGCCTCCCCCTGAAGAGTGCCTTATTGGCGTATCTCATAGGAGGTAATGCCCATAATCCCCACGCTGGGCATGCGGGTTGGGATCGCAGTTCGGTAGTAGAATTGTTCTAAAAGGTGCGCTGCTGCCCGCCGGCGAATATCCATTAGTCGTCTCTTACGACACCCGCGGGAAGTGTTGGGGTGGTGGAAATTCTAAGCCAGCACCACACAGCTATTTATTTATACTAATTATGTATAATAAAGAGGAAAGATTTGATTGTTTGTTTGTTTGTATTGTATAGGCTTCGAAACGAAACTACTGGACTGATTTTAAAAAGATTTTATCAGTAAAAAGTTAACTTTTCAGGGAGTGACATAGGCTATCACACATTAATGTTATAAATGCCAAAGTTTGCATAAATGTATGTATGGATGGATGGATGGATGGATGGATGTTTGTTCCCTCTTCACGCCAAATCCACTAAACGGATCCAGCTAAAATTTTATACAGGATTGCATACAGGTAATTCTAATCCCGGAATCAAACATATGCGACTTTTCATCCCAAAAATCAGTTCCCGTGGGATAAAAATCACCTTTAAACGTTTCCATAGGAACAAAGCCTGCGAAGCCGCGGGGCGCAGCTAGTTATATATATTTTATCGCGGAATTCCCACGGGAACGGGAACTACACTGCTATCTCATTATAATTATTGTCATTACGCCACCGTAAATTTCTATACCTACTAACCGATTCTGTCCATCCAAAGATGGCCTGGGAGAGATCGTTTTAAGCGATAAGGCCGCTGATTGTGCCATATTTATTTATTGATTTGGCACACAAAACATAAAACAATCAAAAAGCATGCAAACGAATAACACACTAATAAAAAAACTAGACTGTATCCTTAAACATGTGTACAAAGCATAATTAAAGATCAGTATTGATTACCTACATAAGAAATTAACTTTAAAATATGTATGCATGGATTAAAATGTCAAGATTACAAAAATAAAATAATAAACATTTAAAATTACAGGAATGATAGGGCATGTCACTGTTATAATAAATTATAAAATAATCTAAACTTGCATAATATTGAGACCACTCTCCTTGAGAATGGTCTCAACGTCTTTTTTAAATTTAAAAAGCTTTCAGTCAAAAATAACAATTTTAACACTATTTAAAAAAAACATTGGAATATTTAGATGTAATTAGTAGTTTGTAAGTTATTTAATAAACGTAAATTGTCTATCTTGTTCAAACGTTACCACACGATATCAATTAGAATGCAGACGGTTGTGGGTTCTAATCCCGACCCTGGAAAAATGGTTTTTAGCGATCTAAATTTCGGTGAGATGATACAGTTGGGTGCCTGCGCTTGCCGAGTCGCGGCATCTACTGATAAAATAATTACCAACTTTGACTGATCTCCTTTAAAATAGTGATTTTATGAAAAAAACTACAAACCGACTTTTTTCACCTTTTGTTTTGCAGGACAAATATAAATTGATGGGGATCAATATGGCGCCGCCATGCCACCTATTTTTCAATGTGCAAACTCAAACTCAAAAATGCTTTATTTCCATAAATACAATAAATGTACACAGAAAAGGTCAAATCCTATTAAAAAATACACTGACACGGAAATAAAGTGGTATTTTTGAATTCGATCGCTTCGGTATGTCGACTAAAGTAAAGAAACCACGAAGAAACCTTTAGCCTGATATTTGTTATTTTTCGAGTTGGAGCAAAATCCGACCCAAGATTTTTTATCCTCTATATAATCTGATATTTTATAGTAAGCCTTTTTGCATGGTAAAGTTTCGACAGTTTGTTTTCATTTATTTACTGATAATTTTTGCAGCTCAGTAGGGGTTTTGTTGTAGAAGCGTATACGTGTACGTATCGTGGGGATGTGGCCCTGTATAAGATACATTAGTTTTATGATGTAGGTACGTCTATCACAGGATTTGTTTTTTAAATCTATCGTACAATTTGTGATTTTTTTAATACGTGTGTAATAGTTTTATCTTAAATAGTTTTATCTTACATAATAATATGATATAATCAATTTTGTTTTAAAAAACTATAAACCGACTCAAATTTTGATAGTATTTTATGAATTTTCATAGATCCCATTATCAGAACTGACAAAATTACCACACGGGAAGCACCAGCTATCATATAAAAAAAAATATCTTGAAAATCGGACCACCCAATCAAAAGTTCTGAGGTAACAAACATAAAAAAATACAGACGAATTGAGAACCTCCTCCTGTTTTTGAAGTCGGTTAAAAATATGTGGTGCTGTCATATTGGCTCGGGTAAGTCAAGCTTTTGCTACAAGTAAGTAGATTGTTCTTCCAACACAAACAAGGTTCGTAGTTAACCCGCTTACTTAAACCCTTCATTTATTGTAACTTCTACATTAATAATCGTATACAAACTTCAAAACAAGGCTTGGCACTCTACAGCGGGAATAATTGAAAGGGTTCCGTACAGTATTGCGAGAGGTTCCGTATCTACTGAATTATTTAACATATTCCTGGATAAGTGGGTGTTAACCGTGAACTGTTCAAATGCGGAAATGGCTTTAGAATTAGATTTGAATCTAAACGATATTTGTTATGTATAAATTAGGTCCTTACATATGAAATTGGCGTTTTGTATGGGAGGAACAAAAAGTCGAATATTTTTTAATATAATATATTTAATTAATCAAAGTATGAACCATTATTTTCTATGCACTTTTGCCATCTTATACGTTCATTGATCCCTTTACTAAAAAAACCAGTCGGACGGGAATCAATAAAATCTTTGAAGGCGATTTGGACTGCCCCATCGGAGTTGAATTTTTTCCCTTGCAAGAAGTTATCCAAATTTCGAAAAAAATGGTAATCTGTTGGAGCAAGGTCCGGGGAGTACGGAGGATGTCTTAGACTTTCCAATTGAAGCTCTTCTAATTTAGTAGCCGTCTGTTGCGCAGTGTGTGGTCTAGCGTTGTCGTGAAGCAGCAGTGGCGTGGAGCGATTGACCAGCCTAGGTTGTTTAGCCGCTAGCTTTTCCATCATGGTTTGCAATTGCTGACAATAGACATCAGCCGTAATAGTCTGGCCAGATTTGAGAAAACTGTAATGAACAATACCGGCACTAGTCCACCAAACGCTTACAAGTAACTTTTTTGGGGTTAATTTTCGCTTGGGGCAGGATTTGGCTGGCTGGCCAGGATCCAACCATTGCGCTGAGCGCTTCCGATTATCGTAAAGAACCCATTTTTCATCACAGGTAATGATTCGGTTTAAAATACCTTCATTATTGTGCCGGTTTAGTAATGTAACGCAGCAGTCGACGCGCGTTTGCCGGTTTGCTTCAGTCAATTCGTGAGGTACCCACCTTTCAAGCTTTTTAATCTTCCCAATTTGCTTCAAGTGAATTAAAACAGTTTTATCACTAACATCGCAGCCTGCAGCTAACTCGGACGTGGTTTGCGATGGATCCGCTTCCACAATAGCCTTCAACTCTTCATTATCAACTTGAGTCTCAGGCCGTCCACGGGGCTTGTTCTGCAGGTCGAAATTTCCAGAACGAAAACGTTGGAACCAAAAACGAACTGTGTTTTCTTTTGCAACACGACCGCCATACACATCATTCACCCTTCGAGTTGTTTCCGCAGCACTAGTGCCACGGCGGAACTCGTACTCGTAAATAATGCGATATTTTAAGTTTTCCATTTTGTAAAATGAGTGACGCAAACAGAAAAAAACAGAAGAAAAAAAACAAATGAATGACGATCATCGAAGCACAAATACATGAGTCTATAGCTGTACAAATTTGAATTTGGAATTCCTTACCAAAGAGGAGAAATTTGTGATTAAAGTGGCCAGTACGAAAAACGCCAATTTCATATGTAAGGACCTAATATATAAACATTTATAAGTTTTTAGGTGTTGAGGGTAAACGAGTATATTTTTTGACATAACTCAATATAATTGATTTTGTTTGGAGTATAGTAGTTAGTATAACTGACTTCAATCATAGTGGATCCCACGGCCAGAACTGGACGAAATTAAAATGGGAACACACGGGAAGCACCATCTTTCAAATAAAAAAAGTAATGAAAATCGGACCACTACTCAGTCAAAAGTTCTGAGGTAAAAACATATAAAAAAACACAGTCGTATTGAGAACCTCCTCTTTTTTGAAGTCTGGTAAAAATACTTTCGTTTGCGTAAAATGGTCAGGATACTGCACTTTTTAAAAATAGGTAAATAATGACCTTTCTTTCAAATAATATTGTAAAAATTATTCGCAGTCCTCAAATAAATTGGCAAAACCTTGCTGGGCAAAAAGGTTAACCATGAAATATCAGATTATCTAGAGAATAAAAAAGTTTGGGACGGATTTTGTTACATCTCGAAAAATAACAACTAACAGGCTAAACGTTTCTTCGTCGTTTCTTTACAAGAGTCTAAATACAGAAGCGACAGAAGTAAAAAATATCAATCCATTTCCGTGTAAGTATAATATTTTATTATTTGACCTTTTCTAAGTGTCTAATAATTGTATTATAAAGGAACATATAATTTTTGTTTTTGATTTTTGATTAAAGTTCTCCGCAAAATCGCAATATAATCAAAACTCACGGAAAGGTTGTTTCAACACTCATTCTCGGAAATCAGTAAAGTTTGTATTCGTAATGAAAAGCACAGTGTTAACTAACTTATTTAGTCCCTTGAACTATCAGTGCTCTCGCTACGATCAAACCCCACCTCGTGACTAAATAAGATACTTTCAACGCTTGGGTAACAATGTACTATTTTATGGACAAGAGACCTTCGTTTGACCGCAATCTCACCTGATAGAAAGTGAAGATGCGGTCGACGGTGTATCACGAAGGTCTAGAAGATACCTATTCACCCTTGTCTTGAAGAGACCCAGGTTGTACTCGGCCGGGAAGTCAGAAGCAGGAAGCAAGTTCCATTCCTGAACGGTGCAAAAAATAAAGGCAGAGGAAAATAGCTTAGTGCGAGTGGAGGGTACATCCACCAAGTATGGACGGTATTACGCTGAGCGTCTGCTTATCTTGCTGCTGTGTAGTGCTGGACTTTTTTTGCACCACCCCATCTCATCCCGTGGGTGTTGTAAGAGGCGACTTAGGGATATCCACCGGGGGCGGGCAGCAGCGCCCTCTGCAGAACAATTCTACCACTGAACTTCGATCACCAACCCACATGTCTAGCATGGGGATTATGGGCATTACCTCCCATTAGATAAATGGTAACAAGGCGCTTATCAGGGGGAGGCCTGCGTCCAGCAGTGGACCAATACAGGCTGTTGAGGTTGAGCTTGAGGTCTGCTTGTCTAGGGTGAATTCACGGGTGAAGCCGCGGGCACAGCTAGTCACATCACACTAATATTATAAAGGCGAAAGTTTGTATGGATGTATAGATGTATAGATGTATGGATGTATGGATGTATGGATGTATGGATGTATGGATGTATGGATGTATGGATGTATGGATGTATGGATGTATGGATGTATGGATGTATGGATGTATGGATGTATGGATGTATGGATGTATGGATGTATGGATGTATGGATGTATGGATGTATGGATGTATGGATGTATGGATGTATGGATGTATGGATGTATGGATGTATGGATGTATGGATGTATGGATGTATGGATGTATGGATGTATGGTATATGGATGTATGGATGTATAGCTGTATGGATGGATGTTTGTTACTACTTCACGCCAAAACTACTGGACGGATCTGGCTGAAATTTTGATTACAGGTAATTCTAATTCTGGAATAAAACATAGGCTACTTTTTATCCCATAAATCAGTTCCCGTGGGATGAAAATCACCTTTTAATGTTTCCATAGGAACAACGGGTGCGAAGCCACGGGCACAGCTAGTCCGCAATGAAGCAGGGTGTCGAAAACAGTATAAATCGCGGCGCAATAAGGCTCCAGTAGTAATGCTTCCCCGTTGGGAATCAAGAAAAAACACATTTACTGAAACAAATCACCTGCTCTTTGTTGGCATAGAGATGGGACGTTTACTAATTTATCGATAATTGAGTTTGTATGATTTTTTTTTTATTTATTTCGATTTTTATGCAGAGATTTTTATGCATTAAATAAGAATAATGTATATTTTTTAATGTTTAAGAATAAATCAATGAATAAATCTCAAAACCTTTTGAGTTGGTTTAGTGATGTGTAGGTAAGTGAAAAATAGTGAGTGCTATAAAAGAACACATGAACAAAGTGTCTTCGCCTTAATAGAGACGTGTAAATGGACACATTCTTATTATCTGATTACTCATGAACAAAGTGTCTTCGCCTTAAATAGAGACATTGAGAAACGTGTTAATGGACGAGTATTTTAGCAGTTTAGATCAAATTTAAATTACTTATTAGTCTTAGACTAGAATGTATTACTATGATGTGTTTATTTATTATTAGATAATTACAATAGAAAACGAAAAAACCCTTTAGATTTATGTCTTACACAACAAAGTTTGTATGATTTACAATAATTTTCTATCCAGGTTTTTTTACGATAACGAGCCTTGTATACTGTCCTTGTATTAATGTATTTCCAAAATTAACTGTCTTGATTCGAGTCAGATTCGCATATCAAGACTTTGTTTGATACTGTCTATACTTATTTTATTAGTTGGTATGATAGAGGAAAACTTTTGCAAATTATACCAAAATATCGATGTCGTAGTACTTATAAGCAACAGTTTACATGTATAAATGTATAAAATATTGAAAACTGAATAAATGGCTTAGTTTGAAGTGAAGGGAACACAGTATGCTATAGGAATACATAAAACACAGGTAACAGCTCGGCATTTTATGAATGTTGAATTACGATTACATTGATTACGGAGGCATTTTCATCAATGGATATAAATACAGAAAATAATATTATAAATAGGAAAGATTTGCTGATTTGTTTGTTTGTATAAAATAGGCTCCGATACTTACAGACCGATTTAAAAAAATATTTATTTGTTAAAAAACTTATATTTTCAGGGATTGACATAGGCTATTATATTATATGCTTATACCTTTAGGGAGTGACATATATAAGCACGGAATTCGCACGGAATTCGCACAAGAACGGGAACTTCGAGGGTAAAACCGTGAGGCGCTGCTAGTAAGTAATATATCGGTCCCGTAATTGTGAGTATTCCATTGTCTAAGTCTCGAGGGTAGTAAAATATAAAGTATCGATAAAATTGATCGACTCATCCCCTCCCTACCAGGTAGGCACATAGCTGACGCAGCCGATCTGCCAAATTGTCGTATATTTATCACCCTCGTTTGACCGTGTGTACGGGTCTTACAGCGCATACTGATTCAGGGCTATGAATGCTCATGATTCGTGATTTATATATGATTAGGAATGCAACTAAGGTTTTGTAGATAGGACCTTCAATTTCAATTCAATTCAATTCAATTCATTTATTCATACCATAGATTCACAGGGAACACTTAGTCAAGTCAAATAGAAACACATTAAAACAAAATAAAAATTCAAAATAGGTATACAGATTAAATATACAATCATGGCTGCAATAGCATTGTCAAAATGTAAAATAAGATAAACTAAAATAAAAATAAAATAGTCAAATTTCAAACTTTAAATGTTTATTTAATCAATTTCATTGAATGTAAAAATATTTTTATCAGCAAAAGCTTCGTCTGCCTTTATTTACAGTGTAAAATTCTACTTTTAATCTTCGAAAATAATGCTTTTAAGTAGCAATACTAAATCTTTATACAAAACAAAACGGAGGGAGGGGCCCTTATAAACAAACAACCCCTTCTTGTTTTCATTCGTAATCGTTAAAGCCTATTCGATTGCATGCCTAATTTATGAGTGGCATAAACGAATATATTCAGGGGTTTGTAGGTTTTTAAAACAGCAGGTGCATTTGTTAGGTTTGCTTAGAGTCGACCTTTATAGGGTTCTATGGTTTAGGGTCAGAGTTATAGTCAGAGTCAAATCGTTTATTTCTTTAGACTTACAAAATAAGCACTTAGGCAAATCAAATTTTGTACTATATAAACAGCTTGATAAGTAATTGCTATCAAATAAGAAATAAGGTGCAATTTACTCTAATTCAGTTAAATTTTTTAAGGGTCTGTCAGGGTTTGATATCCGCCTCGGAACAAATATTTGTACGATATGCATATATTTCTTAATAATATACTTGTTTACTGAGTGTTTTCTTATTATGATATGAGGTATATAAGTTAATAATATAATGTACCTACTCAGTTGGTATATCGGTCATTTTGACGGTAACACGAGCTCTGCTTAGCTTGGAACTAGATGTGAATTTGTTTTTTGACATTATTTAATTCAGAAAATTACACCATGTTCATATTTTTAAATATTGTCAATTCTAAGTTGCCTCAGTTTGGTAACATAAAATATTTCAATATAATAATTATATATACATATAAATAATAATACAATAGTTAAAGAATTGGTTATTCTTTTAAGTGACAGATAAGAGCGAGTGTCTCTTTCAATACCACAGATATTGATATTTTTACAGCTTCTACCCTGACAAATTATTTTCGGACATTTTCTACATAAACGTAGCTAGTCAATAAACTCTACCTGAGTTTTTTTAATAGGTGCAATGTGTCTTCAATTTTTGTTTTATTTTTGGATCAAATAGGTTCAATATTTTTTTTGTCGTTCATTACATTACCACTGAAATGTGGAAACTTACATATAAATAGCCCTAAGGTAAATGTAACTTTCGTGTGTTTGTATCAATAATCTATACTAATAATCATAAATTTGAAGAATAATTTTAAGTATTTTTGATAATTTTGGAATATGGTTGTACTACTATTTAAAAAGACTTATCACATTAGTGACAAATCGGCAGTGTGCCCTCTCCTATTTTGCACGCCAGCAATGGCAAAACATGTAGGTCATAATTAATTTATATTTTAACATAATTGCATGCTCACACCATGTTAATACTCATGTTTTGGCAAATAAATGATTCTTATTCTTATTCTTATAAAGAGGAAAGATTTGATTGTTTGTTTGTATTGAATAATCTCTCTGAAAATTAAGCTACGGCTTATATTTCAGAGAGTGACATAGGCTATATTTTATCCCGGAATTGCCACGGGAACGGGAACTACGCGGGTGAAACCACTAGGCGCCGCTAGTATATGTTTATAATGATTTTGTTCTAGCTGTAAGTTTTCATTAGATTCGTCAATAAAATAAAATAAGTGAACAAGCTATAATCACTTTGTCTGCGTCCTTCCAAAAAGCAATATTGTTATCAAAACAGAACACATCAGAGTTGTCAGCAGGAAAACAATTTTAATCTCCCTAATGTTGCCCATTTACAACATGCGACTTTAAACATAAAAAACATTACAAATACAATATACAAAATTCATTTATTTACTATTACAAAAAGCTTAGGTATACAGTTTACTGGTGGTCTACGCACTAGGTTCAGAACCTGTATCGCGGGAGGCCTAATTACAAACAGAAATACCTATATTTAAGACTAATGAACAGGGCAGCAGTTGACCCTAGAAAAAATACTATAGAAAAACCTTAATAGCAATAGGTAAATGATGACAAAAATAAAATTTAAGGAGAGTAACATAACTTTTACATGTAAAACAATAGTAAAGAAGTGTACCTACCAATACGATAGTGTAATGAAATCTGCATATCATGATGTTAATAACGACAATCACACAACACGACATATGGGTTAAAGGATATGGGATGGGGGAGGGGAGACGTGGGTTTGAGGAGCGGTTGTGAAAAACAATATACAAGACTGTGACTAAATAAGAGACTAGCTTTAGTAGTTACAGTAGTCTCAAAGAAAACTCTCAAGAGCACAGGACGAGAGGTGGAGCGAACGAATCCTGCATGAGGCTGCGTGAGGGTTCTCATGGGTACCAGACTACCAAGCCTGGTTGATTTAACCATTCTTAAAATGCACGCCGATTGTATGAAGTTTAGTGAAAAGCGGGTGCATGTTTAGAATGGTTTATCTCTAACCAAGAGAAGCTTCACGGTCACGAGGTAGGCCAAGAAGATGGTGCGATGATCAGGTACAGGTTGCCACAACAATATCTGGAGCAATAGCAATAAGTAGAACTACGTGGAGGAGGCCTACACCCAATCCTAAGTGTCGAATTAAATTGATCATTAATAAAATAATTACCAACTAGAAAGATCTGTATAGTAAAATGTAACCACTAATTATATTAATGAAGTGAAGCGATTGTAAAAATTTGAAATAGAGGCTTTATTAATTATCTAACTAATAAATAAATAAATATGTTTATTTGTTTAGTTCCAATTGCTAATTTACATGTATGTACATTTAGTATTATATACTTTAGTCTTTACTTTAATTATTGTGGGTTGTTTGTTATGAAAGAGTTATTATATTGAACTCAGTCTAGTAGTCTAGTAAATACACAAGACACACGTACATGAAATTACAATACAATGATTATCCTTAATCCTTATTTATGATATGACTACTCAAATGGGGCTCTCTGAAGTGACTTTATAATAATCTATAACCCATAACTAGGGTAGGTGTCTCTGGGAGAGCTTGGTGGAATGACTGGCGAGACACTGCTTAGCTACATGAAAAAGCTGAATTAGCGAAACGCGTTTGCACCGCGTACTGCTAGCTAAACTGTGTCACTACATACATCTGTCATGTAGTGAATAATTATGTCCGAACGAATCCAAAAATCTGCCAGATACAGTACTACTCAGAAAATTATAAATTCGCAACAAATCGTGTCGTATCGTCTAAACAGCCACCCATTCCTCATTCACGACTGTCTTCCGATGTTATGCTTTATGAAATTGAATTTTGTTGATATCATTCTCTTCAAGGTTTATTGAATTATCATCACACTAATATTATATATGCGAAAGTTTGTATGGATGGATGGATGTTCAAACTATATTTCTTCATCTCTTTTACAAGGAATTTAAGGAAACAGTTATTGTTCAGCAACTAGAATGATATTTCATAACTTCGCTTATCCCAATTTATTTATTTACTATTTGCCTCGCGGTTTCACCCGCGTAATTCTAAAATCCTTGAAAGATAACGTTTCGTTGTTAGTATAACTTTATAAAGAGGTATTCCCAACGTCTCACGAAAATGCACTTATGGCCACACATTATTTATTATTGAACGGGTATTTATTGAGTTTATTTACCTATTTTTCCCGCTGCTTCACCAAGTTTACAAACTCTCATGATTAAAACTGTTGAAACGTCGGGAAAAATAGGTAAATAAACACTATAAATCGTGAATAATTTTAATAGTAAAATGTTCAGATCGCGTAAGTTTGAATATATTTAACTAGCAGCGCCTCGCGGTTCCACCCGCGTAGTTCCCGTTCCCGTGGGAATTCCGGGATAAAATATAGCCAATGTCACTTTGAAAAGTAAGCTTTTTAATGATGAAAGATTTTTTTAAGTTGTTCCAGTATTTTCGGAGCCTACTCAATATAAACAAATCTTTCCTCTTTATAATATTATTAGTAAAGATAAAACATATGTTTAGATATAAAGTAGATACTACAAGGAACCACAGGAAGGTTGCCGTGTCTCATATTTAAAATTAAGCAGGTCCTTTGTATGCATTAGAGACTGAGCTCACAATTTTACGGCGCGGGTGGGTTATGGTTTTCAAGAAATAGAGAGGATAAGTATCCATGCTTGTACGCTCAAATTCAAATAATAATAAAACAAATATTGCTGGATAATCCACACACCATCATCTAGCCCCAAGCTAAGCAGGGTTTGTGTTGTGGGTACGCTACACTACATTAGTTAGATAATTTAGAACCCTTGGTAAAAATATCTACTGAAGATCCTAAAAACATTTTGTCCTCTACACTAGCATAGCTAGCAAAAAAATATCTTGGATTTTAGAACCGTATAGCTATCTATACGGTTCTAAAATCCAAGATATTTTTTGAAAATATGGATAATAAATCCAAAGATATTGGTGAAAAGTGATTACGGTATCATGAGAGCAAATCAAGAAAAAAAGTCTTCATTTTCTAATACTTTTTAGAACTATAAATTTCAATCAATTTGTATTCTAAGTATGACCAATGTAATTTTTTAATGTAATTTTAGACAATGTCAAAAATAATAATAGTAAACAGGCGCAATTGTAAAATAAGGTGATGTTAAAATCTGTCATAAAGTAGTTAATATTATAATAGCATTTCTTAATTTATAATAGGGTATATGCATCGATTTTTTTTTATTGTTTTAATCGATTCTTTAGGTAATTATTTAACCGAGGAATGATAAGACGCTCACTGAATTTCGCATTAACAAGGTAAAAAAAAAAACAAAACTACAATCATTTTCGGGTGATAAAAACGCTGCCATATTGGCGCCATGTTTATGTGACGTCGACGTACACACTTGATTAAAACCTTTGGTGACGACCTCGGTAGTGATCATCTCAGGAAAGAGGTTTTCCGAAAAAACTGAAAATAATCGACAATACGAAATGTCAAGTGGGCAGAATAGTGTCAAATCATGGTGCAGCAAGCAGAAAAAAAAAAAGAAAAAATGTGCACAGTGATGTCACGTCCGCTCTAGTCAATGGCGTAGCGTTTTGAAATTTTGCGATTGAGATTTAAAATATCAATTTTTCAATGGTTAAATTCTACAATAAAAACATCTCAAAATGCAAAAATAAATATGTAGATATGTTTCTATATCAATAGAGAATACGTATATATTTTTTTAGCCATTTTGAAATCACATGCATATACCCTATTGTTTAAATTTACACCTAAATATATTGTTATCAAGATCTTTTAATGATTTTGGTATTTTATTATAAATGCATTAAATTAGACCGTTTGTAGGCGAGGGGCGCACTAGCGACCAGGTTGCAACGGCCAGTGGCCAGCAAGATACTTATATAAATATGAAATCGCTGTAGATAATTTTGGTTGGAGAACCGGTACCAAGAAACGAGAATAATTAAAGATATCTGAAGCATGCTGTGTATGTAACTGACGATTGTTCTGCAGCTTTGTGTTCTTTCAGGATGCCGCTCTCCAGTTATTCGTCTTTTGGTATTCAGTGTACAACGAATAACTGGAGAACGTGTACACTGAATACCAAAAGACGAATAACTGGGAACGGCATCCTGAAAGAACACAAAACTGCAGAACAACTTAGTTAGATATTTTTTACAATACTTGATAAACATCCAGAACCCTCAGGAAAAATATCAGCAGATCGTATAAACCTCTACGAGCGCACTGTAGAGACACAGTTTAGCTTATAGTACGCGGCGCTAACGCGTTTCGCTAATTCAGCTTTTTCAGTAGCTAAGCCGCGTCTCGCCAGTCATTCCACCAGGCTCTCACAGTTAACACTTACCCCAGCTATGGGTTACAGATAATATTAAAGTCACTTCGTAGAGCCCCCTTTGAGTAGTCATATCCGAATTAAGGATTAAAGATAAGCATTCTATTGTAATTTCATGTACGTGTGTTCTGTTTGATGAATAGACTCAGTTAAAAATAATAACTCTTTTATTACAAACAACCCACAATACGTAAAATAAAGACTAAAGAAATATAATACAAAAGCACTAACACTGAACTACGTGTGTAGTTCAGTGTTAGTGCGCTCGTAGAGGTACTTTTTATGGGTGGTGGGGGGGATTAGAATGATGTGCGACTCGACGCCCTGAGAATGACGTTATACCCACTACAACCTCTAATTCTAATTCAAAGTGGGGGAACACTAATCTGCACTGACATCTCGCATGGGAATGCTTTGTGCTAAAACCGCTCCAGTGATCCTCTTTCGCCATTTTTACAGAATTACGGTACCATTTAAACCTACCTAGCTGTGTGATGCTGGCTAAGGGACTAAGGGATATCCACCGGGGGCGGGCAGCAGTGCCCCCTGCAGAACTCGCTTATCATGGGGAGGCCTGCATCCAGCAGTGGACCGACACAGGCTGTTGAGGTTAAACCTACCGCGGCCCGACTGGCGCGGCGTCTCCGTTTCCTGCCATACATGGCTAGAGGTACTAGGTACTACAAGACTGGCTGGATGGAGCCCTCGTAGAAGCTCTACGACTCCTTAGAGGTGCTACGCTGCCGTAGAGGTGCTACGAGATTACCACTTTACTAACTCTATACCAGCCAGCCTAGCACGGGCATTGTTGTCTAAGGTAGAACAGAGAAAAATGATACGCATCGTCATACATTGCGTAAATACTGAAGTTAATGGAATAAATTTCAAAAAAATTACGCATTCGACAATAAAGGAGTTGAGCTACCTCGACATTGTTTACAACAGTATGCAATCAGCTCAACTGTTGAAATCTACTTGTCTTTTTTTGTTAAATTTCGTGACATAATAATACAATCTGACTGTACGTAATGATAATTAAAAAGAATGCATTATCAAATTATGTATCCAATCTAAAAGATTTGTTCGTCGGGTTATGAAAAAATCATGAGGATGAGAGTATCTCGATATAATGATGACAAAGTATTCAATACTCAGTCGTTCGCAAATAAATGTTCATTTACTTCGTTAGGTTCTAGAAATTAACTCGTAAATAACTCGTGAAGCGGAAATTTACGTTTTATAGTTAAAAAATATGGACGTAGGGATTTCATTTGGAAAATAGCCGAATTTTTGACCGAATCTACTTTCGGCCGGGTTGCTTATTATCTCAATGATTTTGTATTAAAAAGCTATAAACCGACTTCAGTTATATAGTTTTTTCATTTTTCACACAGAACAGAACTGTGCCAAATGAAAAAGAGACCACACGTGAAGCACCAGCTTTCAAATAAAAAAAGAATCATGAAAATCGGACCACCCAGCAAAAGTTTTGAGGTAAGAAATATAAAAAATAATGCAGTTAAATTGAGAACATTCTTCTTTTTTTTTAAATACTGCCTTAGATATGTCACGTGATCTGTTTCGAATTTTTACCTACGAATCTTTCAATTGTTTTCGATTCACTTCATAGCGAATGCCGGTTGGCTACGCCCTCTGATCCGCTTAACGCATTCACTGCCCAGCCTCACGACACGGGGATGCACAGACGCAGACGTGACTCATAAAATAACTTTAATAGTTCAGAAATGTAAGCCATCTCAAAACAAACATCAATATGTATTTCTTGAAAACTATAAAACACTATACTCAATCGACGCTTTTAACTTTTTCATCAAAAAACTGGAGGATTTTTTGAATAGAAAACTTTTTATCAGCATTCTCAATTATTTGAAGAACCTTTTTAAAGAACACATGAACCAAGTGTCTTCCCCTTAAATAGAGGCAAAAAGAAAAGTGACGATGGACACGTTCTTAATGATATGTTTTTATAAAATTACGTTGAAACAAAATTACCTACTTGTTACCCTAACCTATGGCTAGATTGTAATATTATTCTAGTGTATTTAGATTATAATGCATGCTAGAAAATAATATCAAAACAAATAAAAAAATTGTAAAACCTTGATAAAAGAAAAAAATACCTGTTTTTTTCACGCGTAACCAAACTTTAAGTAAAATTCATTTTCATATCTTACACACTTATTATAATAATGACTATGTAAGCCATTGTGAGTCCTACTGTCACCTATATTCGCTTTATATTCCAGTGGGAAGTATGTTCCCATTCCTTCGCCTCTAATTGGTTTGCGCGATACAGCTGCGTTAATTGCGCGCTTTCAAACTTCATTAGCGAACGGTTTTTGCAGTTTTTTTGCAATGATTTATTCTTGAATGTGAGAAATAAAGTAATATGTTTGGTAGTTATATTTTTACTAAACAAAACAGGATCCTACTAATATTTTTATATATTTTTTATACAATTCTTATTATAATAAAATGATGTACATACCTTGTTGATTTATTATATCTTTTAATCAACGCCAAAATTTTTAAGTTAGGATTGGTAGGAAATTTTTATTTTTATGATTCCTTAATATACCATAGGACTAGCAGCGCTTCGCGATTTCACTCGCGTAGTTCCCGTTCCAATGGGAATTCCGGGATAAAGTATAGCATTAGATACCTTAAAAGGCTTTTTAAAGGTGAAAGATTTTTTTATATCGGCCCAGTAGTTTCGGAGCCGATTCAATACAAACTGTTTGTTTGTATTGAATCGGCTCCGAAACTACTCCGAAACTACTTAACAATCAAATCTGTCCTCTTTATAATATTAGTATAGATTATTATATTATAGTATAGAAAAGCAAAAATATTTATTTACGTTGTAAAAAGGTTTCGAATATGAAGTCTGTGTTTTATGCATTCATAATTTCATAAATGTTGTTTCTTTATTACAAAATGGTATTAAATTGCAATCAAACTTTGTAAACTACACTTCACTTCCAAATCAGGTGTACGAAGCCAACGGCAAAAACCAGTCAATACGAACCATTTATTTATTTCCTCGTTAACAAAAGGCGAGAATAAAGTAGCATTAACAGCAATAAATACGGGAATAATCCGCAATAGAAAGTAAGTTCGGAAACCAGTCGACAAGAATTAGAAGTAGACGGAATAAATGCGGAAGTCTGCTGAAGCGAGCATTCTTAAAAAAATCTAGTAATTTAGGAAATTCGATGTTTGTTACCTCTACATACCAAAACCACTATACTGATCATCACACTAATATTAGGTCCTTACATATGAAATTGGCGTTTTGTATGGGAGGAACAAAAAGTCGAATATTTTTTAATATAATATATTTAATTAATCAAAGTATGAACCATTATTTTCTATGCACTTTTGCCATCTTATAGGTAGTTCATTGATCCCTTTACTAAAAAAACCAGTCGGACGGGAATCAATAAAATCTTTGAAGGCGATTTGGACTGCCCCATCGGAGTTGAATTTTTTCCCTTGCAAGAAGTTATCCAAATTTCGAAAAAAATGGTAATCTGTTGGAGCAAGGTCCGGGGAGTACGGAGGATGTCTTAGACTTTCCAATTGAAGCTCTTCTAATTTAGTAGCCGTCTGTTGCGCAGTGTGTGGTCTAGCGTTGTCGTGAAGCAGCAGTGGCGTGGAGCGATTGACCAGCCTAGGTTGTTTAGCCGCTAGCTTTTCCATCATGGTTTGCAATTGCTGACAATAGACATCAGCCGTAATAGTCTGGCCAGATTTGAGAAAACTGTAATGAACAATACCGGCACTAGTCCACCAAACGCTTACAAGTAACTTTTTTGGGGTTAATTTTCGCTTGGGGCAGGATTTGGCTGGCTGGCCAGGATCCAACCATTGCGCTGAGCGCTTCCGATTATCGTAAAGAACCCATTTTTCATCACAGGTAATGATTCGGTTTAAAATACCTTCATTATTGTGCCGGTTTAGTAATGTAACGCAGCAGTCGACGCGCGTTTGCCGGTTTGCTTCAGTCAATTCGTGAGGTACCCACCTTTCAAGCTTTTTAATCTTCCCAATTTGCTTCAAGTGAATTAAAACAGTTTTATCACTAACATCGCAGCCTGCAGCTAACTCGGACGTGGTTTGCGATGGATCCGCTTCCACAATAGCCTTCAACTCTTCATTATCAACTTGAGTCTCAGGCCGTCCACGGGGCTTGTTCTGCAGGTCGAAATTTCCAGAACGAAAACGTTGGAACCAAAAACGAACTGTGTTTTCTTTTGCAACACGACCGCCATACACATCATTCACCCTTCGAGTTGTTTCCGCAGCACTAGTGCCACGGCGGAACTCGTACTCGTAAGTAATGCGATATTTTAAGTTTTCCATTTTGTAAAATGAGTGACGCAAACAGAAAAAAACAGAAGAAAAAAAACAAATGAATGACGATCATCGAAGCACAAATACATGAGTCTATAGCTGTACAAATTTGAATTTGGAATTCCTTACCAAAGAGGAGAAATTTGTGATTAAAGTGGCCAGTACGAAAAACGCCAATTTCCTATGTAAGGACCTAATATTATAAATGCGAAAGTTTGTATGGATGTGTGGATGGATGAATGTTACCTCTTCACGCCAAAACTACTGAACGGATCGGGCTGAAATTTTGCATACAGGTGATTCTAATCCTGGAATCAAACACAGGCTATTTTTTATCCCATAAATCAGTTCCTGTGGGAAATCGCATTTAAACGTTTCTATATGAACAAAGCGTGCGAAGCCGCGGGGCGCAGATAGTGATGAAACATATACATCTGAATAAACGCGGGCAGAATTACATAATTCTTTGCACGACTAATGTCGAAAATACAAAATACTAAGAAAAATTTCCAACTTAAAATACATATTAGTTTAATCAGTGCGTTCTCCCCGTCATGACTTACGAAGCTGAGACGTGGACTCTCACAATAAAATAGGACTGGTCCACCAGTTCAAAGTTGCTCAGCGAGCTATGGAAAGAGCTATGCTCGGAGTCTCTCTGAAGGATAGGATTCGTAATGAATACATCGGACAGAGAACCAAAGTAATTGATATAGCTCAAAGAATTAGCAAACTGAAGTGGCAGTGGGCCGACCATTTCTCGCGAAGAACCGATAACCGCTGTGGTAAACGTCTTCTTGAGTGAAGAAAACAAGCAAGCAACCGTAGTGTAGGACGCCTTCCGGCAAAGTGGAATGACGACCTGTAAACGATGCTGGGTACGGCAGGCAGATGCAGAAGATAGGGCGCTATAGCGCCCATTAGTGGAATTTGTATCCTGAAGTGAACTAAAATAGGTAGATGATCATTATGTATTACTATAAATAAAAAGCTGAACAATTCACGCAACATTATCTAGCCCCAAGCTTAGCAGAGCTTGTGTTATAGGTACTAGATAACTGATATTATTATACTTAATACAATACATTAGAAAGATATTTTTAACTATACATATAAAAACATCCAGAACACCCTGAACAAATATTTTCAGATCGTACACACATTTGTCCCAAGGCGGGAATCGAACCCGCAACCTCGTGCGTCGCCGGGCTCGCCTCAGAGGTCGTTAAAAAAGCTGCGGTATCAGAAGACATTTCCCTTTATACTCCAACTATTGTAACGGCGTTATCGTTAAGTTAGCGGCTAACTTCGCGAACGGCTGATCAGTTGTCTAATTATGTTATTTACTTTTATTGGATGGGTGTGATAAATTGTTTGGTAGGCCTTCTTGAAGTTTTTACATCAATAACTCATATTAAGGCGCATACACAAGTGAAAGTGGCGCACCACCTATTTTATCTTATTATTACGTTAAACACAGGCAGTTTTAAAAATCCATCATACCTACAGTTTGTGGTATCTATCTATTATAAGTTATTTATTAATACCTCTGTAATAGTTTCATTTTATAAAGCTAAGGCAGAGATACGAAGTTGCGCTTTTTGGCCAGCAAACTCTATTTTCGCATCTCTTCCTAAACTATATGAGATAAAACTATTACAGAGGTATTAAAAAATAGTTTATAAAAGATACCACAAACTGTACGATAGATTTTTTAAATTTCCTATATTAAACGTAATATAATTATAAAATATGTAGGTGACACTGTCATATTGGCTCGTGTATGCGCCTTAAATTAGGCCATTTTTCATTATGAAGTTCTTAGTACAGGCTTAGGTTTCCAAAATTTTTCCAAGAAAGGGTAATGTGTGCGGGAAATGAGAGATCAGTAAGCGGTGTTCATTTTAAAACTTACTGCTCTCTAAGTTCCTTGTTCAGCCGTAAAAAAAAACCTAACACATTGACCTTTGACGATGCGCGTCCCAGCACGCCACACAACTTGGTGATCAACACTTTTCTAAAGTAAAGTAAAAATTTCGTTTTGGGTACGGAACCCTAAAAATGATAACTTGTACTCACCACAATAACAGGCATGGATATGAAAAACGACTCTTCAACCAGTTTGGTTACCCGTATCCCTTATCCCCCCCTCCTCCCCCTACTAGGGGCCAGCACAAAGTTCTGATTAGTTTGTGTATTACAAACACGAAATTCATAATTTGTTCTGCATCCGATATTCGGGCGTTAGATGCCCGGAATACCAATGTTAGTGCATATTGGTCATGAATTTCTGTAGCCCTTTCATACCCTTCATTAGGTAAAGGTAAAAGGTAGCTAATAAAATCATAATTAAATGAATTAATAAATATTAAGGGAATATATACTTAGATCCTTAAAAAAATCTAGTTTAAGTCTTATTCTTATAGTCTATAAGTCTTATTCGTTTATTGCCTATATTATAGCAATAAACAAAGACACAAACTTAAACTAAACTATTGGGAAGCAACGTTTACATAGATTCATAGTTTACATAGATTCCAGGCTTTCGTTCGTTTTGCCTGGAAACCTAACTAACACATAAATATATAATAATAAATATAGCAGAGCTAAATACTTACTATTTGAACTTAAATGGCAAAAGCGGATAATATAATATACATATATAATATACATCCAGAACACTCTGAACCAATATCTGCAGATCGTACATAAAATTGAGGCGGGAATCGAACCCGCAACCTCCTGTGTCGCAGGCATCCACTCTTTTACTTTTACACTCTTTTAGTTTGTGCCATCCACTCATCTGATGACGAAATCCTTTATCCATACACAATTAATTACAGTTCTTCACTAAGCTTTATGTTCATATTATTTACTTGGCCCCCAAAAACCGTATTAACATGGATTCCATATTATAAAACAGATATTTGCATGCAAACAAAGCCTGGGGCAGATTCTAAGAGTAAACAAATATGATAGAGGTGTCACAAGGTTGGGCTTAGATAAAAATGTTTTTTTGATGTTATAGTAAAGACTTAACTACTAAACGTCTGTATTTTGTCTGAAATTATCGAGTTGCGCAAAAGGAATGATAAATTATTTGCAGTTCAGCAATCTCAGTAAGTATCGCAAAATGAAACTCGGGAAATTTTAATATTTTTTTGTGCCTTGTTCATACCTGAAGGCTTTTGAAATCAAAATAAAGAACTGAGCACCATGTTAATCTTTTTATACCTATATTAGCTATTACTGACAAGTTATTTGATGGATTATTTTACTTTTAAAGATTTTTTGCGAAATCTTTTCAAAATGAATGTTGTTATCTTGCGTATAGTTTGCAATAGAGGTATGATTCAAATTATCTCTGTGGCGCAGTGGGCGAAGGTCCGCCTGCGACGCAGGAGGTTGCGGGTTCGATTCCCGCTTCGGGACAATAGTGTTGTTGACGATTCTCTAACACCACACTAACTACGTAAAACTAATGTTAATAAATAAAATCAATGTTACCTTTATAATGTTAGCTTTAAGCTATTTGTAATGTGTACTTGTAAGTTTTTTGTCCGTCCATTGTATGTTACTTAGTATATCTATACCGTGTCCATTTTGAATGAGGCATAAACATATACAAACCGCCCATACTTAACCTAAAATTCACTTTGTTGGTGCGTCCTTTTATACGTAATTTACATTACTTGTCGATTTTAGATCCTTCCTTGAATAAAAATTGCTTACAATTATATCTGAAACTCGACGACAAGCAAGTGAGTTTTTGCCACGAAACCAACGGTTGCTGCAACGCTGAAGTTTATATGCATTATCTTCTACATTAAACCACGACGAATGGTATCAAGTGTGTAAATTATTGAAGAACATACCTTTGGCTATCCCGATCTCTTAGTTTTATCGACACAAACACAAAACACGACCAAAAACCGACGACTCAAAAAGGCCTTTAAAATTTGATTCGAAAACTAAGTTTTTGATGATGAACAGGGACTAATCAGTCCGATCACAGAGCAAACTGACCATTTTTTATGACGAATTCTATACCTTAACTAATGAAAGAATACCAAAATCCCACAAAAAAAAAATTGTAAGATTTTTTTATCGCTAATCTGTGAAGCAGCCTTGTGAAGGCTGTCCACACATGTCCGCCATGTTGTTTTTATTTATTTTAGGCCTTGCCAAGCTCTTGCACAGTCGAAAGGATATTAAGTAAATTTAGTCAGATTGTATAAGTTGATAAATGTGTAATAGTGTAATAAGATTCTAATTAGAATAAAAATAATAATAGAAAAATATTTTAAGACTTTTATTAGAATTCAAATAATCATTAATGTTTAGATAAATGTTTTACTATTTGTGAAAAAAAATACATTAAAAACAAAGCGTACCTACCCCCTACCCGCGGAAATCTCACTGCGCCAAGCGTATAAATATAGCGCCCAGCCGCACGGCAGTTAGTTCAACTTTGACTGCGAGCCGAGAACAACGTCTGCGAGTGAGATCTCCAAGGAAACAAGGCGCTGCAATTCCATAAAGAAAACTGGACTTTTCTTCAATCCAACCCATCCCTTGGCTGTCAAGTGGTCGTCATACTTAGCTGTAGGCAGCTTCGGGTCCGTAAGGTAGTTTGCTGAAACACGGACGGACCCCATAGAACTAGACCACCACAAGTGTGTACGATCTGCAGATATTTGTTCAGGGCGTTCTAGATGTTCTCTATTTATAATAAAAAATATCTATCTATGTAGTGTATTGAATTATGTATATCAGTACCCATAACACAAGCTCTGCTTTGCTTGGGGCTAGATAATGCTGTGTGAATTGTCCAACATTATTTATATATTAAATTTAATTCATACTCGTACCTACTCCGCATATAAAATTCTACCTCCGACTTCCAAACTATAGAAATTATCATATCAAAAGCAGTGTGTTTTAACTATGTATGAAATGTATGTATGTATCCTCTTTGTTCGTTAGCACGTGCGAAGTCGTTTTGCTGACAAGAAAGATGGTAATTGGATTTTGCTAAAATGGTGCTGTTATTTTTAACTATCGTAAATAAATTGTAATACCTTTCTACTATTATGTCTTCATCTAACTTCAAAAGTAGGTAAGCAATGTTCCACAAGGTGGTCCACTGCTAAGGCGCCTTATTGGCCTTTATTTTATAGGGGGTACACCGATAATACCCACGCTCTGCGCATGCGGGTTGGGGTTTTGTAGTTTCAAAATCATTTTTTTTTTATTTCGCATAGAACATGGGTAGGTAATAAAATATGGTAGGAACATACAATGTAGTCACTACATTCTACTTTTAATTTTGTATTATTAAAAACTAGCTGCGCGCTCCTAAGCTTCGCACGCGTTGTTCCTATCGAAACGTTTAAAGGTGATTTTCATCCCACGGGAACTAATTTATGGCATAAAACGTAGCAGCATACTTGATTCTATCATTAGAATTACCTGTATGCAAAATTTCAGCCAGATCCGTTCAGTACTTTTGGCGTGAAGAGGTAACAAACATCCATCATAAAAACTTTCGCATTTATAATATTAGTGTGATAATGAATAAACTTAAACAAGCTAAAATAAAAACCATAATTATTATTTTATGCACAAAAAAGTGCAGCTGTGGACGTGTGTGAGCTAATCTGATGTTTTTTTTTTATTGCTGATGGATTAGCGTTTGGCTACCAACTAAGAAAGCGAAGATGTAGCCTAAGATGGAGCACGCTTATGATTACTATTATGACGGTGTAATGTCCTCAAAATTGCTGACATAAAGCTTTTTTATGTTACTCGTAGTTCTTGTTACTTTTTATGATTGCAGTTTTTGGGGTTAGATTATATTAAGTATTTATGTGATAGTTCAGCATTATTTATTTAGTTTTGTTTGTACCTTTTGACCGAGAATCTTTTCCTGGACATAAATTAACCTATATCCTTCCCCAGGATGCGATTTATCTTCATGCCTCTCATTAAGATCCGTTCAGCCGTTTAGACGTTACAAGGTAACAAATATATTTACAGACAGTCCGTGCTACTTTCTTCCTGCTATAAATATAAAGAGGACTTTAAACCTCTTTCTCTTCTAGACAACATAACGAGAGCAACTATTCTCAGTTAAAGCATTAAATGACACTATTTATTCAAGACAACTACCTTTGCATTCTTAAAATCCTACTCGCCGTCTTAATTACAGCAATATAGCATTTCATCCGGCTCTAAGGACCAACGAGAATTGTTCGTTTGAGCAATTTTACTGCGTTAGCCTTACAGATGCAATTAATGTTTCCAGCTCACTGCTGTTTTCTTGGTGCTGTTCTCATAATAGACAAGAAAAATGGGATGCAATGAATGAAATTTTATTTATAACTTTTTAACCGACTGCTAACGGAGAAGATTCATATTTAGTTAGATAGATAGATATATTAATTGAATGAAACATTTATGGAAAGTAGGTGTCGCGAAGGCGAAGAAATATTTTGACTACCTACCTAGGTTGTAGGTAGGTTGATAAAGATTTTAGCTGACAGGCCATAACCGGTCGAGGTGAAGTGGGCACGCGTGCGCAGCGTCCTTCGGCGACGAACGGCCAACGATTCATTCTGTTGAATGAGCGAGACACATCGGTGAGTGACTGAGTTACATTGTATGCAATTGTGATGTTTTGCCACCGATATTAGAAGCAGTTTCAGATTATAATTGTTGTGTGTATACCAATTCGTTGGTCTGTCTGCGGACAAGTAGATCAGAGATAAAGTGTGAGGTACGGGATGGCTATAAGGGAGGTTGGAGGCCATAAGGGGAATTATCCCCATAATAGTAAGAATCAGTAACCAGAGCACAGGCGCATCAGCCATCATAGCTCGCTGAACCAGAGCACAGGTGGAACAGCCATCATAGCTCGCTGAACCAGAGCACAGGTGGAACAGCCATCATAGCTCGCTGAACCTGAGCACAGGTGGAACAGCCATCATAGCTCAATGAACCACAGTCCGATGGATCAACCATCACAGTCCGATGAATTAGTCATCACATCCAGATAGAACAGCTAAGTATCATGTCAAATGACTTAGCCTTAGAACCGGTGTAACAATCACCTCGTTGTTGCATAACCTTATTTTAGCACTTCTATAATTACTTTTTTAATGTTTCCCACATACATACCTACCTATAATATTCGTCATAATTCAGACTATTGAGGTATTTGGCGACAGTAGGGTCTTAAATCCTAAATAAGGATCTAGACATTAGGGTTCTCTAATATAAACTTAAACATGCTTAATAATAAGGACAGTTGCGCACACAGGCACAGAGATATCACCGTCTTGGGTTCTACGAGATAGAGCGGTATGAAATTGCACTCGCACGCTCCGCCAATCACGCGCATCGGTCAAGCGACCAATGAGTGATAAGTCTGTTAAAATGTGTATGTATGAGCAGGTCATAACATAAATTTTGTATCTATATTTGCGTATCGGTATTTTGATATGTCTATAACATGTTGTGGCAAATTATTTTTGGTGGTAGACACTGTGTGTGTGTGTCTGTGTGTTTGTGTGTGCCATCTCCTACTGCATACGCTCAGTCTACGACATTAAAGTACTTTTAAACTTGACACCAAAAACTGCAAGAATTGGAAAGTTTTTTTTAACCATATTTAAAAATGATGGTTATTTGTAAAATGGTGATAATCAGGATTTTGTATCAATTGTACAAAATAATAAGGAATTGAACGAACTTCCCTGGAAGGCTTTATACATCGTCACAAGTACCATTAGGCGAAATTGTGGTCAAACGAAGGTCTATTCTCGACAATAAAACGTGTTTAATCATAATTTATAATGTTTCTGTAATGTTTAGCAATTTTTTTCCACGGCTATATTTAATCAGTTCTGAGTAGTAATAGATCTAAAACATTTTCGCAATTTAATCCCAAAAAATGTAGAATTACCAATTTTCTCGTTTGGTTCAATATTCAGTTCCAACAACTTCTAACTTTTTCTTTTTCGGTTAAAACCGAGTCTAATTTCACACGAAATTGTTGATTTCGTATAACTGCGCGCTTTATTTGAGTTTTCATTTCGTGTAGCGAAAAATTGCAAGAAAGACCTAGCTTAAAGTTTACTCAGCTACTACATTACATCCTCAACCTCTACAGCCTATATTGGTCCACTGCTGGACGCAGGCCTCCCCCTGATAAGCGCCTTGTTGGCTTTTAATCTCATAGTAGGTAGCCTACTATACTCACGTATAGAATTGGGGTTGTGAATCGTATTAGTTCGTTGGTAGAATTGTTCTGCCGCACGCGTTGTAACTGTGGAAAAAACTCAACTGATTTATATGTAAAAAAAAACTCAACAGTTTCAATTGTAATAACTATACCGTGTCCATTTTGAATGAGGCATAAACGTAAACAAACCGCCCATACTTAACCTAAAATTCACTTTGTTGGCGCGTCCTTTTATACGTAATTTACATTACTTGTCGATTTTAGATCCTCCCTTCAATAAAAATAGCTTACAATTACATCTGAAACTCGACGCCAAGCAAGTGAGATTTTGTTATTTGTGTCTTACACTGTTTACAAACATGCTTCATTTAAAATGGATAAACCATAGTTTCAGTTGCAGTTGGGTAAAAACAATTTTGAGAAGGAGGCCAAGAGGAGGATCCAACTAGGCTGGGCAGCGTTTGGAAAGCTACGTCGAGTCTTCTCGTCATCCATACGCAATGCTTGAAAACGAAAGTTTTCAATCAGTGCGTCCTACCCGTCATGACCTACGGAGCTGAGACGTGGACACTCACGATAGGGCTGGTCCACCAGTTCAAAGTCGCTCAGCGAGCTATGGAAAGAGCGATGCTCGGAGTCTCTCTGAAGGATAGAATTCGTAATGAATACATCCGACAGAGAACCAAAGTTATCGACATAGTACAAAGAATTAGCAAGCTGAAGTGGCAGTGGGCCGGCCATATTTCGCGAAGAACTGACAACCGCTGGGGTAAACGAGTTCTTCAGTGGAGACCGCGACTCGGCAAACGTAGTGTAGGACTCCCTCCGGCCAGGTGGGATAACGATCTGCATAAAACTGCTGGCAGATGCTGGATGCGTCAAGCTGAAGGCAGGTCTTCATTATGAATGTAAGCGGGTTAACTACGAACCTTGTTTGTGTTGGAAGAACACCAACGTTCCAACCGTTAACGAGGGACATCTTCAGGGCGAATGCGCGTTCCGCATCCCTTCGAGCACTGTTACTGCTTACATTCATAATGAATTCGTCAAACTACGAAAGTTTGTATAGTAAAATGAAGACAGGGCGTTATGTCGCTCATTATGGGAGGCCTGTGGCCAGCAGTGGACTAATACAGGCTGATGATACTGCAATGGGCCGTGTGGTGCCGGCGGCATAGATCTGCACCACCTCAAATCTTCCCACGGGTGTCGTAAGAAGCGACTAAGGGTTATTTATCGGAGGCGGGCAGCAGCGCCTCCTGCCAAACCATTCTGTTACCATACTGCGATCCCCAACCCGCATGCCCAGCGTGGGGGTTATGGGCACTACCCCCCATGAGATAACAGCTAATAAATGCGCTTATCAGGAGGAGGCCTGCGTCCAGCAGTGGACCAATATAGGTTGTTGAGGTTGAGTATGCTGCAATGATCTAGCTAAAACTTATTTTGTCTGTATGTATGTAAGGTGGGTGTTGTGAGATTTTGTAAATATTTAATACAAATCACGTCTAGACTTCAAGGGTCCTGATGTGGATACCTAAATGATATGGTGACATTCAAAAGTACTTGTAGGTTCTTAACTCTATATCGTTTTGAATACCTATATAAATTTTCAACAGTTATAACGAAAAATATATTATTTTGAATCTTAGTATGATTACTCTGTTATTCCCAATGTCTCTCGACGTTTCCTATTCTCATCTTATTACAATCAACAACATCTGTTGATCATGTTTTTATAGAATGGCGATCACACTAATATTATAAATGCAAAAGTTTGTATGGATGGATGATACTTTTTATACCATAAATCAGTTCCCGTGGGATGAAAATAACCTTTAAACGTTTACAAAGAAATAACGCGTGCGAAGCCGCGGGGCGCATTTAGTAAACACTTTTTACTCAGGACTACATAAATTTATCTACACCTGCATTTTCAAAGTCTGTTAGATAATAAAACTAGAGAGTACATTATTAGCTACAATCTTACATTCCATGCCGTAAACACTGCGCTCCTCAAAAATACATTTTTCTACTGAATGTAATGTTTTAATAATGTCTCACTGCGTCCACAGCGAGGATGACGGGGTAAGAGGCGTGGAGACGGACTTTCCGTTATTAAAATAAATAAAAACTGGCTAAGTTCAGCACAGAGCTGAGTTTGACCCTTAGTTCAGCACAGAGCTGAGTTTGACCCTTTTTGACCAACAGGGGCAACACAGTCGCCAATTTTACATCTGTATGCACCTATCTATGTATAACCTACCTTCATTATAGCTATTGTACCTAAGTCACCTGTTTTGGCCAAATAAATGTATCTTTATCTTTATCTTTAAGTGTGAGTTGACTCGTGCAAGAAGGGTTCCGTACCATCACGTCATCACATCACACTAATATTTTAAATGCGAAAATTTTTATGGATGTATGGACGGATGGATGGATGTTTGTTATCTCTTCACGCCAAAACTACTGAACAGATCTGGCTGAAATTTTGCATACAGGTCAATTCCTTATCCTGGAATCAAACATGGGCATACTTTTTATCCCATAAATACCTATGTTTCCGTGGGATAAAAAATCGCCTTTAAATGTTTCCATAGGAATAATGTATGGGAGCCCCTTTAGATATTTATTTTGTTCTATTAGTGTTTGTTGTTAATAGCTGCAGCAGAAATACATCGTCTGTGTAAATTTCAACTTTCTAACTAACACGGTTCAATGAGATACATCCTGTTGACAGACGGACAGACGGATGGATGGGCAGCGGTGTCTTCTTGGTCCTGTTTTACCCTTTGGAAACGGAACCATAAAAATCAAATGTTTTTTTCTGACGTTGATTATAAATTACACCTAACTATATACACATAACATTAAAATTCCATAGCTCGCTTCAAATTGGTATAATTAAACTAAACAGTAAATAAGAATCACGTTTATTTTTCTAAATCCATCATAGCACAGTTTCATGGAATAAAATGGTAATTCCGTGATCATGGCGCATGAAACTGTGCCGAAATATTGGAATGCTCAAAACTTAAATCATGGTAAATATCCCGTTGTAATAATTTTAGCACCATTTTTAATTTTTACAAATCTAGTGATCAAAGTGTGTATGTACCTTTGGGACTGTGTCAATTTACTGTTTTATATTTTGTTACAATTTACTGTATTTGTACATAGTAACAATGTACTGTATTTGTAGTTGTTTATTTATACTTTTGAAAACTGTATGATTAAACTTTCGCGATGTCGTCGCCCCGTGACCACGATCGCTGTAATGCGGTAGAAACGTAGGGGAAATAAAAACGAAGGTACGCGATAAATACCCGATAAATAATCATTAAATTATAATACATACCTAATTGATTTTTACTCTGTGGTATTTTCGGACAAGTAAAAGAAAAACAAGCTCTCTCCACAGCAGCGGGCCGCACCTTATCCCGGACACGTCATGAAACTCTCGTTTGCTGGCTGCGACCGATATTATCCAGTTCTGAGGACAAACCCTAAGGATTAGGGTTCCCTAGGAAAACTTGTTATTAAAGTCAAAGTCAAATCGTTTATTTCTTTAGACTTACAAAATAAGTACTTAGACAAGTCAAATTTTTACTATATAAACAGCTTGATAAATAGTTATTACTATCAAACAAGAAATAAGGTGCAATTGACTCTGATTCACTTAAATTTTTTGTCCACTAGCGGAAGAAGTGAAAAAGAAACCACTAGCAAGTTTATCGCTTATCAACTAATACAATCTTAGGATAAATAAGTCTAACTGGTCTTACTTAATTTTGTGTAAAAGCTAGAATAAGGAGATAGACTTGTATTTATAAATTGCAAAGATGAATACGGTTTCTGAATCATAGAAAAACCATTATAAGGTATTATTTGTGTTTTTGACAAAAAAATACTGATGGACAATCAATACAAATCAATAGAATCAAATAATGCTAATTCTAGCTAAAATTTGCTAATCTTAAAACAACTGAATCGACTCCAATGTAACATAACAAAAGATTGAAACATTATATTTTAATATATTCACACAATACATCGCGGAAAAAAATTGCCGAGCAAACGAAAAACATTATCTGATATTCTTGTATTATTGTATAATATCAAGGACAAAAAAACGTCGAATTTAATATATAATACCCTAGTACTTACTACAAAATATACACTCAAATGCCCTAGACTTTGTTGACTAGTGTATAATAATAAAAATAAGGGGTAAATGATGTGCTATCTTAGAAATCTAACAATTATCTAGAAAAACAATGTAGAATCAGATCCTCTGTAAATACGATGCTTTAATTATTTTGGGGTTTATTGTATTCCTTAGCCATTAACTTGAAGAGAACGAAAAACATTATCTGATAAGTTTAACAAAATGCAATTATGCACGCGGATTGCATTTTGTTGAACTTATCAGAGAATGTTTTTCGTTCTCTTCAAGTAAATGGCTAAGGAATACAAAATAAGCAAATTCGTGAGAAATTACCCAATTTGTTTCCAAAGAATAAATTACCAGCCCCGCCGATACCAAACTAGATATAAACATAACCTGGTGAGGCCGGAATCAAAACTAAAAATCCACCAATACTCCCCCAACTCGATGGCGGTAAAAATTTACAATAAAATCCCAGAAAACTTAAAATGTCAAGAAAAAAATAACACTTTCGAAAGCAAACTGAAAGAGATGCTCATAAAAAAATGTTATTACAAACTTAACGATTTCTTCAATGATCCTATAAGCGACTCGCAAATTAAATTATAAATTAGTATAATATTAAGTTCATTATTAATAATTTAAGATACTGCGCGATACCTGCCTGTTCTCCATTGCAACACCCACAATGGGTACATACTGTGATCTTAACTAAAACTCACCTTATCACTAAGACCTTATTGTTTGAATGCAATAAATACTGAATACTGAATGTTTTTCGTTCTTTTAAAGTAAATGGCTAATAAATTAATGCAATCCGCGTGCATCGCCGAAGCGCTTTCATGGTGTATTTTTAGCAAAGTAGGTACCTCCTGCGATTTATGATACCGTAACAAAACCCTCTAGTATCCCTCGACACATAATATAATACTAGTTATGTTTGATAGATGACAAAGTCAACAAACACAGCCAGGGAATTATTGTGACCACTCCCTTTGCAATGTTAATGTATACGGAACCCTTGAGGCGGAATGAATAAACTCACTTGACCGACTTCGCAGCCGCCATTATGAAAATGACATTCTTATAGTTTCACAGCGATATCTGTGACCGGACTTATCATTAAACAAGAAACATAGGTTAACAGCCAAGGCGCTCGTATTATAAAGGGTTATGTCCAGCAGTGGACTACCACGAGCTGATGATGATGATCTGAGAACTGGTTGATCGTCACTCTGTCGCTCACACGAATTATTTTTTAAGTTCTCTTCTCTTCTCTTTTTTTCATTACTAAACAGACCTAGTCTAGTGCGTCCTTTTTTAAGATATTTAACAGATATATTTGTAGTACTATAATCTGAAACTTGTCATTTGATTGTGTTGAGTTATGGGCCGTGTTGACTTAGGGAAATGCGTGTTTGATTCCCGGACAAACATCGAAATAATCGTCCTGAAAATGTCGTCAATAAGTTCATGTTAAATATCACTTAGGCAGGCATCTGTACCAGGTTGCCTGGCAGAGATCGCTCTTGAGCGATAAGACCATCAATTGTCACTTAATTTACATTAATTTCATTTGTAAATTTTTCTTAGTTATAAGAGAGTGAGAGAGTGCAAAAAAGTATTTCCTACATAATTATCTAAATTTAAGGTACTCAAATTTAATCAAAAATGGTTTAAGTACCAGAATTAGAACCCAGGTGATTAAGCCACACAATCTAACACACTGAACTATAAATTATATAAATTCACACGTTTTCAGTTCAGTCCCGCGCGACCAATTAAAAATAAATTACGCTTTCAAAGGAAATTCCGTGCGGAATTTCCTTTGCTGAAAGATTTCTGTGGTAATTCCGATTTTCAGGCACTTGGAATAAGCGTACCTACGTATGAATTATATAAGTATGTACTCTAGTTTAGAGTAGGTTTGGGGGACAGTATCGCTCACGTTCGTAGGTGTTGACCCTCTGTTACCCTACACGTGTCCTCTGGGTGGTGCTAAGAGCGGTACCTTCTGGGTAGGCTTCGGCCGTGGCTTGTCACCACCCTCCGGACTGGGCCAGTCCGTGAAGCAACTCTGTTGTGTTTCGGAATGTGGTCTGGAGTAGTCATCTTCTAGACCTTCGTGATAAAAGTTTATGAGAAAAGGGGCTTAAAATTATTATTTAGATGATTATTTATCAATTTTCGTGATTTTCCTTTATCTGTGCTGTAAGACGTTGCATCGTACCAAATTTCATTGCTTTGATTCCCTTGAGAGTGTCGAAAATTTGCGGAAATTTGCGAATTAACGGCTGTATCTTTTGATCGCGTTGATAAGTGATAATTTAACTAATATAATAATATCTTTGAATGCGGCTGTTATTTATTTATTTATTTAATAAGGGCAACCAACTAGAAGTAGCACAAGATACCTATCACAAAATTAATACCATGAAACTTAACTGCACTCTAAATTACAGGTAGACACAACATGCGCTAAAAAACAAGGCAACTCAACTCAACAGCTGATCAAAAATTAATAATAAATGGTAAAATCAAAGTGATTTATACATGTTTTTTAACCGACTACAAAGAGAAGTTTTTAATTTTTTTCTTTATATGTTTGTTACCTCAGAACTTCTGTCTGGGTGGTCCGATTTTCACGATTCTTTTTTTATATGAAAGCAAAATCCGCTTTCCGTGTGGTCCCATTTTTCAGTTCTGAAAATTCATAAAAAAAACTATCAATAATGAAGTGGGTTTATAGTTTTTAAAAACAAAATTAATTATTATAGGCACGAGTACCTATTGTACCTGGTGAGCTGTTATTGACTTATCCGGTCTTATGAAACTTTGACCATGAGTGTCGCCCGCAGATGGCCCTGACAACGTTACCAGGCTATTTATATTAAAACGAAGTATCCAAGTAAAGCAGACCACATCCATTACACCTCAAAACAAACCGGAAGTGGCTGCCAGACCGAACTGCTGGCGTCCGGTGGCGGGCGGAAATTACCGGAACGGAGCGCGGAGCCCAGAACTTTGCTTTTAGGTGGTTACGTAGAAAACAGGTATTTTTAAGTGCAGTTTACATGGTACGGACCAAGCGAGCGAGAGTAAGCGAAGGCTATAGAACGATCGCGAACGAACCAGTGTTTCCGTCATTGCGAAAGCAAGCGAGCACAAACGAGGCCTTCGGCAGTGATTTGGCGATCTGACTGCAGTCGACTGCAGTTGAAAAGTGGGACTTATAATCCCGTTTGCCCCACCAACATGCATCGATGACGATCGGTGGGATAAGTTAGAAAAATACTTAAGGCGCATACACGAGTGAAACTGGCGCCCCACCTGTTTTATCTTGTTATTACGTTAAACACAGGAAGTTCATCGTAACTCAACGAAATCCGTCGTACAGTTTGTGATATCTATTATAAGTTATTTATTAATACCTCTGTAATAGTTAGATTTTGTAAAGCTTAGGTATAGATAGATGCGAAGTTGCGCTTTTTGGCCACCAAACTCTATTTTCGCATCTCTTCCTACACTATAAAAGATAAAACAATTACAGAGGTACTAAAAATAGCTTATAATAGATACCACAAATTATTTAAAAAAAAATGGATACACTTTTGGATGAGTTACCTACTAAACCTTTTGAATTGACCAACTAATCTAAGCTGGATGAGATACCACCAACTCATGATTTTGCCATCACCTTTGGCAATAACCTGACTATAAAGAAAATAATTTGGCGTGATTAAAATAACTATAAACTGACTTCAAATAGGCTATTTCACAACATTGAAAATATACTAAAAAAAATTGTTTCTACAAATATAATAGATCCCACAAACTGAACGTAGGATTTTGAAAAAATCCTATGATAAACGTAAAAATATGATAAAATAGGTATCGCTGTCATATTGGCTCGGGTATGCGCCTTAACTTAGTAACATACTTAGAATCGTTGTTGCTGCTGGTATTGCTCAACCTTTCGACCGACTCTGCTTTCTGTGTAAATGCGGCCTTAGAGCCTTATGATGTAGGAATTAGTTAGAATATTGGTTGAAGGTAAATTGATAAGTTTTAAAGAACTTTAATGGGCGGTGTATCACACTAATATTATAAAGGCGAAAGTTTGTATGGATGTATGGATGGATGTTTGTTACCTCTTCACGCCAAAACTACTGAACGGATCTAGCTGAAATTTTGCATACAGGTTATTTTAATACTGGAAGAAAACATAGGCTACTTTTTATCCCATAAATCTGTTCCCGTGGGATGAAAATCACCTTTTAATGTTTTCATAGGAACAACGCGTGCGAAGCCGCGGGGCGCAGCTAGCAAATATATCTACTAGCAAGATAGATAAATAGATAACACTTTATTATACCACAATCATTAATTTAGTTTTAAAAAACTATAAACCGACTTCAATTATATAGATTCCATTGTCAGAACTGAACCAAATTGAAATGGGACCACAGGGGAAGCACAAGCTTTCAAATAAAAAAGAAATCATGCAAATTGAAGCAACCAGTCAAAATAAAAATATACAGTCGAATTGAGAACCTTCTCCTTTTTTAAAGACGGTTATTAAGAGATCCGTTTTACACTTTGTTTACGGAACCCTTACTTATTTAAAGTTGTTTGGTAATTAAATTAACCATAGGCAACTGGGAAATTAATCACCAACTTTTTTATTTTTTATATTCAATATACCTTTGTTTGACCACAATCTCACCAGATGGTAAGTGACGAATTAACATAACTATCCCATATTTAAATAACCACTCAAGCCACTTAAAACCTCCTTTCCCAAGTCGGTTAACCCTAAATCCCTGCATCCTTTCTTATTTGTCACGTCGTAACTCACAGTAACAATAACTAATCTCAAGAAAGCTGAACTTACCCTAACACACGAGTACTCGGAACAAATAACGTGGAAGTGACTTAACTCGGGCAGAGTGCAAAAGTTAGTGCGAAAGAGATAGAAGCGATTCTAGTATTTATAAAGTGTCTTGTAGTTGTTCTAACTTATTTTAAATAAAATTTTAAAAATTCATGGTTCACTTCATTACGGATACTACGAACCTTATTTGTCTTATCCATCGTACAGTTTGTGGTTATAAGCTATTTTTTAATACCTCTGTTATACTATAATCTTATATAGTTTAGGAAGAGATGCGAAAATAGAGTTCGGTGGCCAAAAAGCGCAACTTCATATCTCAGCCTAAGCTTTACAAAATGAAACGATTACAGAGGTCTTGTAGTTGTTCTAACTTATTTTTTTTAGTATCTAATAAATCAGCCGCAAATAGCTGTGCTGGCTTCGGTTTTTTTGAAATACATAATAGATATTACTATTCGCCAATAGATGTCAGGAAGAGTAAATTGATTATGATAAAGTTGATGAAAGTTTATTGAAAACACGATTAAAACGACATTTTCTAAAAATGAATCTTAGCTAGGTCGATTTATCGCCCCCGAAACCCTCTGTATACTTAATTTCATGAAAATCGTTGGAGCCGTTTCCGAGATTGTAATTTTTCCTTGTGATGTTGTCACTCATGGGGACCCTAACTGAAAACCAGCGCAGTACTGAGCAAATGCTTCATACTGCATAATGCTGAGCTAGGGTCCTTTTTTACCCAATGTATTGTTAGATTGAAGTACCTACTTATTAGTTATATATGTCCTGTTAATGTAGATATGTATTGTAGCACACCTTTTGTTATTTATTGGGTATATAAACAAATTTTTATTTATCTTTTAAATAGAGTTCGGTGGCCAAAAAGCGCAACTTCGTATCTCTGCCTAAGCCTTATTATAAATAACTTTTAATAGCTAAAATAAAAGACAATTTTCGTTTTTTTTAATAATAAAATTATTATGGTCCAAGGTTAAAAATAAGAAGGCCTACCTACCTAAATTCTTTGTTCTAATCCAGTAGAAGTATAAATCACAAGTTTTGACAGGTCCGGTTTAAGATCCTCGCACAAGTCTCAACTCGCTCCTCCGGGACGTCGTGATGGATTGCCGAGGTTTTCTGAGATTTTAATGGTTTGCTGGTAATGTTTCTACTTCCACTATTTTATTTATTCTTTTGATATTTGTTTGGTAACACCTACCAGCTTATTTATGTTTTGAGCAGATGAAAATAGGTTTAAAATATAGACCTAAGAGGCAAGAGTGGATACCGAGACTCTACAAACGTTGATAGGACCGATCCGGTGGGATGACGCTCTAAGTATAAAAAATAATTAAATAACCTACGAGTACTTTTAGTTTTTTGTTTTTTTTTTAAACATCTCATTTCGTAGGAGCACCGTGATCCCCAGAGACCTCAAGGTGGAAAGAACGGGAGATTTCATCAATAGGATGTTTGGAAAAGCAGACGCCTCCTTACATCAAGATGTGAGAGATAGACCAACAAACCAGCCTGGAAAGCAAACGACCAATACAAGCCCGTACGCCAGGGATTTCAAGAACACCAACAAGACAGACACTAATACGAAATAGACGAAATAGACCTTCGTTTGACCGCAATCTCACATGATGGAAAGCGAAGATGCGGCCGACGATGTATCACGAAGGTCTAGAAGATGGCTACTCCGGACCACATTCCGAAACACAACAGAGTTGCTTCACGGACTGGCCCAGTCCGGAGGGTGGTGACAAGCCACGCCCGAAGCCTACCACCAGAGGGTACCGCTCTTAGCATACCACCCAGAGGACACGTGTAGGGTATCACAGGGTCAACACCTACGGACGTGAGCGATACTGTCCCCCAAAACTTGTGAAAAATGACTCGTATGGCATCAGACATCTATGCTGATCAACCTTCAACCAGCTTAGATATATCACGTTCACTGTGGGGCGTTCGTAATCGGTAAAACCAAAGCAAGTGGCTTTGGTTTTACCGATTATGAACGCCTTGGACGCATAGTTTTGATACAGTTTTAAAAACAATCGTCATAGAAAAGGTGAAAACGATACGTGATATTGAGACTGCCCGTTGTCCCCGGAGGCCGTGTCTCCGGATCGGGGATAGCGGTAAAGAATATTTGTCCCCTTCCGGGTGTCGTCTCGTTGTCCCCTTCCGGGTGGACACTGCCTCCGGGGACAACGGCAACACATCAAATTATTTACAAAAATAGGTGGACAGACATAACGAGGCACACTAGCAACACCGTTTATTTTATCTTATTATTATTACGCTGAAGAAAGGAATAAAAAAAAAGATAGGCTAGTTTATGATTCTTACCATAAGCTGTCTTTTAATACCTCTGTATTAGTTTTTTTGTATAGTTTAGAAAGAGATGCAAAAACAGAGTTTGATCAAGCAACTTCGCATCTCCGCTTAAATTATAAATAAAAATTTTGATTATGATACATTGATTTATTAAAAACGAAAATGAGGCACTGGTTGCTCGAAAGTGGCAACCTCAAATTGTATAAAATTGTGATCTCCCACATCAGTCACCGTCTGACCGGCGGCACGGGCGGTCGTGATTCGCATGAAATATTGTTGTCTCAGTCTCACTTCGGTCCTAGATACGTCTTTCCGTCTTTGTTCTTCTTTGTATTGCACAGGCCTGGAAATATAACTGTGAGCGTATGTGTTTGCGTGTAGTTGTGACACATGCCAATTTTTGAGTAAGCGCTGGAGAACGTAACCTATCTTTCCTTTTTAAATCAATGTTATGATATTAATAATTTTGTCATAAACTGGCCTATGATTTTTGAAAATTCGACTGTTCAACGTAATACTTAATGAGATAAAATAGTTCTAAGGCAGCACCACACAGCTTAACTGTTTCCTCATTATCATCATCATCATCATCATCATCAGCCTATACTAGTCCACTGCCTCCCTTGATGAGATCCATAGCGCCCTGTCTTCAGTTTGACGCTTCCAGCTACTCCCTGCAGTCTTTTGCAGATCGTCATCCCACCTGGCGTCGTCCTACACTACCAAGTCGCATTCTCCACTCAAGAACTCGTTTACCCCAGCGGTTGTCAGTTCTTCGCGAGATATGACCGGCCAAAATGCGCAACTTCGTATATCTGCGAAAGCTTTACAAAATGACACTATTACAGAGGCATTAATAAATAACTTAAAATAGATACCACAAACTGTACGATGGATTTTTAAAACTTCCCGTGTTTAACGTAATAATAAGATAAAATAGGTGGGGGTGCCACTTTCACTCGTGTATGCGCCAAAATAATGTTGGTTAAGCAGTTTTTTGAAGATAGTAGAGTAGATAATGTAGATATGTGGTACTCACCACATATGTATGTACTCACAATCACACATCAACACATCGTCAATTTGGTTTTAGTGAAAATAAAATATATAATAATGTTTGACAATACACACAGCATTATCTAGCCCCAAGCTAAGCAGAGCTTGTGTTATGGGTACTAGATAACTATTAGATCTGTTTCAGGTCTTTCTGATAGATCTAACTCCGTAGGGCTGCATCGTTTGTATCGTGTTATTTTTAATGTACTTATGTTTATGTTCTTAGTTGTGTTAAAATAATATATTTTTAATCTATAATATGATAATGTAATGAAATGTTTATACAGAACTAGCTGCGCCCCGCGGCTTCGCACGCGTTGTTCCTATTTTCTTTGCTATAAACCTCACGGAGCCCGAGACCTTTCCAACGAATGCAAAACCGTGGAAATCGGTTCGTGCGTTCTGGAGTTATAGCGTTAGGAAGGAAAACCCGACTTATTTTTATATTATAGATTACCTATTTTAATATGAATTTACTATTGATAATCCTGTAATTATAGTGTAAGAATGAAAATAAATATATAAAATACTTATTTATTTATTTAAACACCTTATTGCACTGAATTACAAAGGGTGGGTTTAATGCCGAGGCATGTTCTACTATACTTAGGAATTGAAGTCAGTTTTTTAATCAAATTATTGTTGGGGTAACTTCAAAGGAAACAATGCTCTCTACTTTTCATGTTCTCTTCATTAAGCCAAGACAATGTCACAAAAATTCCCTGCAAATTGTCAGGGCACCTTCTCCAGATTACATACAATAAAATAAAGCCGGCAGCCCACTGAGCGATGTAACGCGCCGCGTGAAATATTCACGTGCTGTATTAGGCTGCCCTTATTACCGGGCGTAATGAGAAGGACAGGGGAAGCGTGGAGTCGACTTGTTGCTAAAATAAAGCTCAAATAGTAGACCACGGTCAGTAAGGGATTTTGATATTGTTTTATTTTGTCCCTAAAATTTATTTGACAGTATTTACTGAAAGGATTCTTCCAGAATATTTACTAGACTTCTTAAGAAGTGGTTATGACATGATGATTTCAGACCGTATTTTCATTCTTACGGCTGTTCCATCAAATACATTGGCTTCCGGCTTATCCATCGTTCAAATACACAAATACAATTAATAATCAAAACTTTCTTAGGTATAGTAAACTGATCGATATGGAAAAGAACATAATATTAAGACATAAAACATTGTATCATATAAGTTTTTTTATACATTCTTAGCTGTGTATTTAGGTATATAGATTGGTAGTAGTATTTATTACTTAGGTACAACAAGTATCTGAAGAAAGTAAGATTTCGAACAACTTAAACTACATAATAATGTGCTTTATCCTAATTTCATTACTCAAACTGCTACATACACCCGTCATTCCTCTCCACAGTTTCTCGTGTCCAACGCATTGCAGGCGAATTTCAGCCAGAAGGCAATACCGTAGAAGCCTTCATAACGGACGTTATAACGAGAATAAACATAACGCAATTACTGACTCCGTTCTGACAATTTGTGTAACGTGGGAGCGACTCGTTAATAATGATAAGTTGAGTATAATTTGCTATAACGAAGATACTAGATTTTGCCCTCGGCTACGCACGCTTTCCAGCACATCAATGGCTATACCTGATTGTCGAATCAGACCATTTTTAGAACGAATAAATAAATAATCACACTATGATAATAATATAATAATAATATTATAAATGCGAAAGTTTGTATGGATGTATCGATGGATGGATGGATGTTTGTTACCTCTTCACGCAAAAACTTCGGATCAGGTTGACATTTTGCATACCGGTAATTCTAATCCTGAAATAAAACATAGGCTACTTTTTATCCCATGAATCAGTTCCCGTGGGATAAAAATCACCTTTAAACGTTTCCATAGGAACAACGGGTGCGAAGCCGCGGGGCGCAGCTAGTGACAATGCACGCAGCATCATCATCTAGCCCTAAGCTAATCAGAGTTTGTGTTAGATACTATAGATGACTGATACACGTAGTACAATACATTATTATATACATAGATACATATTTTTAACAACCACAGAAAACGACCAGATCACCCTGACAAATAACTGCATCGAACAAACATTTGTCCCGAAGCGGGAATCGAGCCCGCAACCTCTTGCGTCGTAGTCTCAAGCGGACCTTCGGCCGCTGTCCCACAGAGGCCGCCACATTAAATAGTCTCTTCCTATAATAATAATCATTTATTGTGCTCTTCACACAGTGAGCTTACATTTAGAACTAGAATTATGATGAATAACTATAGGGCAACATTGCGCGAGACTGGTGCCTGCGTTAGGTTTGTAAAAACAAGTGTTACAACAGGTCACCAGGCTCCCGCTCCGCGGCAGAAGTGTTGTAGTTAACAACTATTATTTATGTGTCAAGTTATAGTTAACAACTAACAATTAATGCAAATTGTACTCTCAAAGATCAAAACAATGATCACAAAAAAGAAAGCAAATAAAAAGAAGAAGAAAAATTTAGTTTTTCATTAACTTTTAAGACAGCATTTCCTTGTGGTTAAACAAACGCCCTGTGCGTCCTAGGTATTGATCTATATAGTATATATATCCGGAAATATTGCATAAAAGCCGCGGTAGACGCTAGTTTAAAATATAAACTTTGCGACAAACAAACATAAAAACAGCTTGAAGGGAGAAATGTAAATAAATTTTCGATATTTTCTGCGAGCAAGTGTGTTTTTGTTTAGCGACCGCGTACGATACAGATTTACAGGGCTGTCAACTATTGATACTTACTGTTTTAATTCAATTATACGTACTTTTCTATGGGTTTTTTTTATTTATTATATTTTCTATGGGAATTCAGTATGGTTTGACGATAGTATCAATCAAGACGTCATCGTATCTACATCGCACACAAAATGCGAAACAAACATAAAAGAGATTGTCCAAGATAAGAAAATTTTTTTAGGATCAAATAAAATAGTTAGGTTAGTTCTTAGGTTAGTTCGTTCTTTGACATTATATTACATACTTTGACCTTTATGTAATTAATATTTTATTAATGTATTATTTATATGAATCTGAATAACTATTTATATTATATTATATTAAATTTTTCAGTAATGTCTGTCTGTTTTTTTCTTTACTTTTAGACCTTATGACCCGCTGCTTCGCACGCGCTGTTTCTTTATAAAAGTTTGAAGGTTATTTTTATCTGAAGTGAACTGATATTTTATGGGATTCAAAGTAGTTCATGTGTTATTTCAGGCCTTAAACTACCTGTTTGCACATTTTCAGCCTGATACTTTCAGTAGTTTTTGCGTGAAAGAGTAACAAACATCTATACTAACTTTAGCGTTAAAGAGGATATAGAATGTCATAGCATCAAGTGTACCTAGGATAGGATAAACAAATACATGTACAAATAAATGTTTTTTTCTATCCTATTCTATTCTTTTCTTCTACAGATACGCAGTGGCAACCCTGACGCCCATGTGTTGACGCGACAAAACGTTTGACAGCACGACAGGCGAGCTTTGTTAAAAAGCCCGAATATTCCCCCATTTGCTTCTGTTTTGCGCTTTCTGAATATACGTCGTCCACATTTACGCCAGTTGAATATACGCTGTCATTTTAGAATTGTTTTCTTTTAACGTCTTGGGGTCTTGAGTTGGAAACTTTATTTTATTTTTACGCTACTTTTACGGTTGCTAGTGGAAACGATATTATAAAATTTGGTGTTCGAAGCTTATTTTTAATGTTCTTATATTAGTGGGTACCACTTGAAATTGAAATAGGTCAATAGTAAACCTGATTAAGTGCTTTTTCGTGTGAAGCTTGAAAAAAATTTTTCGTTTATGTTATGCAGTGACTGCTTCACCAATTAATTCAAATTTTCATTAAGCAAAGATTCATAGAAAATTGCTAGCCATGCGCGCATAACTTTTTATCTGTTATCTTTATAAACTTATCTTATATCACACTTATATAAGTATAAACGCGAAAGTTTTGATGGATGTTTGTTACTTCTCCACACCTCAACTACTATAAACGGATTGAACTAAAACATAGACTACGTTTTGAAATTAGTTGGATAAGAATTAAGTACCTTTAAACGTGTCTATAGAAACAACGCAGCGAGCATAAACTCGTACTTTATAATTAATTAAAACCTGGAAAAAAACCGTTACTTTTTTTGAGCATGACATTGTATTTTGATAAGAGACGATGAAGGTAAACTTGCTTAGTTGATCCCTTGTTGTGTCTATTCTATACCTCAACCCCAACCTCAACAGCCTGTATTGGTCCACTGCTGGACGCAGGCCTCTCTTGATAAGCGCGTTGGCGTTTATCTCATGAAGGATAATGCCATAATCCCCACGCTGGGCATGCGGGTTGGGGATCGCAGTTTGGTGGTAGAAAAGTTTCAGTAAGTAGTTCAGTAAGCCAGCACGATACAGCTGTGTGTGTCTATACCTACCTCTACTTAAAATAGAGATAACGTAACCAAATTTGTTAGTAACCACAAATAAAGTTACCAATTCAATATTAAAACATAATTTGTGTTATACAAATTGCGCGGTATAACAATAAAACTATGCAATTTAAATAAATATCGAAGCATTGTCACAATAGAGATAATAATTTATAGCACTTTTGTACTCGACGTTCTATCCAATTATTTTAGTTCCGGTGTTTTTACAGCTCATAACGATATCGCTGGGTAACCATTACTTCGTTAGTAGCTGGATTCTTACATAGCCGTAAATAGGTGACGCAAGCAGTGCTCAGGTACCTACAGGGCGTAAACCTGAGGGGGATGGATTCCGTTGGTTACAAAATTACAGTGTCTGCTGCAGTGTGTGAGGGAGGGGAACCCAAATTTCAACGTCAATTCACAAATAAACATAGGAGAGTGCTAAAATGTGGGTTCATTCAGTAATTTTTTTTTATTTATTTATTTAACATACAAAACACATTACAATGTTAGTTAAAATTAACAAACCAAAAATAGTGTTATTATCTGTAGATTATTTAAAATTATATTATCTGTAGATTATTTTTACGCTACAATACATTGTAGCGTAAAAATATGTGTGTACAGCTTCATGATGAACAAAAAAAAATTGTGTTATAATCTACAGAATTTAATAGCCTATTCCGTAACACTGCTGGGCAAAGGCAAATCTATGAATAAATTATGAATTAATAAAATACTACTTTTATAAAAGAGGTAATTATTTTCAAACCGGCGGTCAAAATAGGCGCTGCTGCGGAAGAGATGGGGTGGTGCAAATTCTAAGCCAGCACCACATGGTACAGTTATTAGTCTATTGATGGACATAGGCCTTCCCTAAAGAGCGCCATAGCGCCCTGTCTTCAATTATCCGAATCCATCATCCCACCTGGCATACAATACGTTTGCCAAGTCGCGGTCTCCACTCAAGAACTGACACTCCCATGGCATCTAGGAACCGGAAAAGCTGAGGAATAAAAACAGTCTAAATTTTTTTATTGAAAACTAAGACTAAATTTCAACTGATCTAGCTGTTCCACGCCCCCTGTACAAAATATCAAGTACTATCGAGCACATTTCAATCGGCATCGCAATCGATACCGCGTCGCATCACCAGCGGTATTCCGATACAAAAGTTTTATTCCAATTTTACGAGTTTTGGATTGTGTACGCGACTGTATTGTTTTGTAATACTTTGGCTTTGTTTGTTTAATATTTTGTTGTTATTGTTTTTGGTTCGATACCTATTTTATAAAAATTTTACGTTTATCATAGGAATTTCCAAAAATCCATCTATCTAAGCTATTTTTAATACCTCTGTAATAATTGTATCTCATAAAGCTTAGTAGGAGATGCGAAAATAGTTTGGTGGCCAACTTCGTATCTCTGCCTAAGCTTTATAAAATGAAACTATTACAGAGGCACTAATAAATAACTTATAATAGATACCACAAACTGAACTTGCTACGTTTAACGTAATAATAAGATACAATAGTTGGGGGCGCCACTTTCACTGGTGTATGGGCCTTAATTACCTAGAGCTAGATAATGCTGTGTAAAAAGTGCAACATTATTCATTAAATAAATGGCATTCAATAATCCTACTAATATTATGAACGCGAAAGTTAGATAAAGATAATAAAAGATAAAAATGATTATTTTGTCTTAAGTCACACATTTATAAATATAGGTAGATAGAATTTATTCTTTAGAAAGTTGGTACCTGATGTATGTAAATGATCCAATTTTAGGCATCCCTAATGAATTCCTCCATCTTACTAAGACGAAACTTGTAGGTGGAACTCACAGGTGGAACTAGTCGCTCATTTTTTCATACAAACGTGGAAGGGTAACTACAAGGCTGTTTGCTGTTGACCATCCAAAACTAAGGATGAAATCAATACACTAAAAATAAACTATGTTTGCATACATACAGCAAAAAAAGTATACGTTTAAAATATACAAGCTTCTAAACTTTCGTATTTCAACACGAATTTATACCACCAAACTGCGATCGCCAACCCGCTTACCCAGCGTGGGGATTATGGGCGTAACTCTCTATGATATAAACGCCAATAAGGCACTTATCAGTAGCAGTGATGGGCCAATACAGGCTGTTGAGATTGAGGTTGAGGGCAGCCTTAACGATACTCTACTCCAACTCTCATGAGTCATGATTCAAGTACCTGGTCCACTCTACTTAAGAAATCTTTTAACTGACAAAACGCTATATAGCATCAAAGAGTTTTTAGAAAACGACTACAGTTACCTGGACATTAATTTCCCTACGAAGTTGCCTGACACTATCGCAAAGTCACCTAGCCTAGATTTAAATAGTAACTAAGGACCATTGATTTATTAAAAACGAAGATGAGGCACTGGTTGCTCGAAAGTGGCAACCTCAAATTGTGTAATATTGTGTTCTCCCACATCAGTCACCGTCTGACCGGCGGCACGGGCGGTCGTGATTCGCGTGAAATATTGTTGTCTCAGTCTCACTTCGGTCCTAGATACGTAAAGACGTACCTAAAACCGAAGTGAGACCGAGACAACAGATATTTCTCGCCAGTACGACCGCCCATGCCGCCGGTCAGCAGAGATGTATAAGATACCCTATTTAAAGTATCTGAAATACAAGATGCAAGATACTTTTAAAAAAAGCATTTCAGATACCAGATACAAATAATTTTCTAAATAGGTATCTGAAATACTAGATACAAAATACCTATCTTTCAAATACTTTTTAAAGATAAAATACTTTTGTAAGAAAACAACATTTAATTAAACTGCCAAGTTTATTTATTCGAAAAAACATTTTTATATAATATAGGAAGGTATGTATTTTTAATCTTTATATTTTAGTTGAGATTTCAGTAAAAGTAATTCCTCAAACATATTGTCGCTCATCTTCCTTCTATGAGGCCTCATGATCATGCCCCAAAGGAAAAGAGTCGCTCCACAGGCGCAGAGCTGGGCAAACAGGTGTTATATTTTAGGAATATTTTTTTTATTGTAGGGTAAGCATTTAAGCTCTAAATATTTGCATCTTTATTGTTCAGGTACTGGAGTGTCTCTAAATCACTGGTGCTGCTTGTGTTTTCGCCACTAGCAATAGAGGAATCAGGGTCCTCTAGAAACATATAATAAGATTCATCTTTTGACTTTTTTTTTATATCACCTTCAATGTTGTTTAAAGCCTCTGATTTTTGTTTTTCAGATCGATTGATCTTTCTAGTTTCAGACAGGAAAAGTTCTTTTACGTATTCCTTTCGCGCTTTTGATACCCATTTCAGTTTAAACATTGGATGGGACACTGAGGCTAATATAGCATCGTTTGCTGCTGGTTCCAACTGCAAAAACCGTTTAAACCGTCTATCTAAGTTTTCTTCTATTACATCTAGCAGAGAGCTGCAGTATTTCAAATTTTCCATTCTGAGGCTTTTGAAAACATGTTGGATTCTGTATAATTCCGGTAACAGACAGCCATAATAAGTGTCTTTTTCCCCTTGCAGGCTTTGAATAGCTTCTGCTATTGGCTTTGAACAGTCCACATATTCACTTAAAAAGTGAATTTGTGCGCCTCGTTCAGTTGCGTTCGGAAAATTTTAGAAAAAGTATCTTGGGGAATAAAGTATCTCCAAAATACTAAGATACCAGGAACATGTATCTAAATATAAGATACAAAATAAAAAATACAAAAAGTATTTCAAATACAAGATGTAAATACGTATTTTGTATCTTGTATCTGTATTTCAGATACTTTTATCTAAGATAAGTCACATCTCTGCCGGTCAGACAGTGACTGAGGTGGGAACACACAATTTGAGGTTGCCACTTTCGAGGAACCAGCATCTCATCTTCCCTTTTTAAAAATCAATGGTAAAGGAGCATTATTTGTCCTGTTGTCACTAAACGAACACCTTCTATGTCCCTATGTATTGAAGTAGTTTATGTAGGTATATACAAGTAATGTTATGTATGTTGTATATTTTAAGTGTATTATATGTATAGTCGTGTATAATCACACTAATATTATAAATGCGAAAGTTTGTATGGATGCATGGATGTTTGTTACTTCTTCGCGCAAAACTACTGAACGGATCTGGCTGAAATTTAAAATAGACATAGTCCTAGGTCTGGAATAAAACATAGGCTACTTTTTATCCCATAAAGTTCCCATGGGATAAAAATCATCTTTTATCGTTTCCATAGGAACAACGCGTGCGAAGCCGCGGGGCGCAGCTAGTATGTATATAAAGTATTTTATTTATATAAACTTCACGAGCACACAGATCCCCTAATACTATCCAATGACCACCAGACAACCGTGGATGGATTCCTATCCATCCACGGTTGTCTGGTGGAGATTGCTCTTGAGCGATAAGACCGCCACTTGTCGCTTAGTTTTTAAGCAGTTCTATTGTATTGTTTCTTTTAATAAGTGTGCAATAAAAAAATCTATCTATCTATCTATCTATCATCTGGCGGGCCTGTGAGTGAGTGTGCCCAAATAGTGTTCTGAGTTTAGAAGTGTAATTTTGTAAATAAAATGTATGAAGACGCTGTTGTTTTATTGTTTTATTATTATTATGGGAATGTAAGCTTATAAAAAAACTTAGTTTATATGGGAGAGGTAGTTTTATTTTAGAGAACTATCAAAAAGTAAGTACAATTTAAATTTCGAAATTTTTAAATAAAGATGTGTCAAATTTCGTGTCGATAACTCGGTAGCGGATAGTCTGAATACGTCTTCTGTAAAGTTTAAAGGAAATAAAGCACTTTCCTATTTGATATTATTAATCTCCCTTAAGTTGCTAGTAACGTAGTAAATCATAAGAATCTCTTGCAAAAAACATGGCCACAAGAAGGCCGTTCCCCCAATCCTTCAACTAAGAAGCATCTTAACCTCGAAGTCAATTTATTTCTGAGATCACCATTAAACTGAAACGCAAATAACTTAAGCACGATGTAATATGCCACCAGTAGCTTTAGTAGCTCTCTAGTATCTACCTTAGTTGCGCTCATATTTATACCTTTAAACGAGCAATTCTTGTATATGTATAAATATACATATATATAATCTGAATCTCGGAAAGGGCTCCAACCATTTTTATGAAATTTAGTATTCGGGGGTTTTGATAAATCGATCTAGCTAGGATTCGTTTATAGAAAATGTCGTTTTATTCGTGTTTTTAATAAACTTTCATCAACTAGTTAATTCATCAGCTAATTAATTGACTCTTCTAGACATCTATTGGTGAATAATATTACTATAATCTCTATAAAACAAAATTTACCAATAAAATAACCGGTCATCCAGGTACTTCAACGTTATGTCTGGTTTACACTGTTAAGTGCAAGTGCGAGTGATAAGTGATTAGTTAACGTGTTTTTTGGTGACAAGTGTGAAGTGTACAGAGACGGCTTATCATAAATTCACTTCGCACTTGCAATTGTTACCTGCACTTATCAGCTTATCACTAAACAGCGTGTTACACGCTAATCACTTAACACTTGCACTTGTCTTTCGCACTTGATACTAAACAAAGTGTAAACCAACTATTTTCCTTTCTGCGTAAAATCGAACGGTTTTGTGACGTCAACAACATACCGCACACATCTCTCTCCTGCAGATAGAATATAGCTTATGAATGAGCGAGACGCGCAAAAATACGCAGACGACATTTTTCAAGATGGCAATGATGACTCTTCGTCTATCAACTTCTTTCGATGGTAAAAATGAATCCTTTTTCACTAAAGAATCGAGTTATTCCTAACAGTCTAAAAATCGATTAAAAAAAAAAAAATTCTATACAATATGTCTTACTCTTTTACTTACTCTTTTACAGCTAAAATAAAACAAATGTTCGAGTGAACCTTCTGTTACCAAAGGTATTGGCTCCGGAATGGCTGTGTTTTTGTATGTGACGTCATGATTGATGTTCTGGGGAGATAGGCGGGAAAATGAAAGTTTTTTCGCTTTTGACATTTCATTTTTTTCTGTAGGAATGTGTCTTCTTTTTGCGGTTTTATGTTTTTGAGGATATCTTTATTCTATTAATGGTTTCCTTCATAAGGTCGAACATGAAATAAAATAATGTAAGTTATATCCTTCGATTAGATATTTCGTGGGGGCGACGGAAGCTTTGATCGATGGTTATATCCAACCCACATGCCATGCCAGGGAAGGTGATATGATAATGGCAAAACCACCCTTGTTCAGGCACGTCCAGCAGTGGACATACGTGTGGTGACGAAGAGGTTTTATCCACGTAGTATTGATTTCGCACCATGAGTCTATTATTCTCTCCTTCTTATGGTGACTCTCTGGTAGCTGAACTGAGTCAGAGTCAAATCGTTTATTTCCTTACAAAATAAGCACTTTAGACAAGTCAATTTTTCACTATATAAACAGCTTGGTAAGTAGTTATTACTACCAAATGAGAAATAAGACTCTAATTCACTTCAGTTTTCTGCGGAAGAAGTGAAAAAGAAACCACTAGCAAGTTTATCGCTTATCAACTAATACAATCTTTGCATATCTAAGTCTAACAGAACTAATTTTATGTTCTTACATACTATTGTCGGTGTGGAACTGGGCGACATCCGGCCAAGCATTAACATCATTAATGTAATCATCTATGGAGTAATATTCTTTCTTGATAAGGGTTGAACTGAGGGAAGCTCAGCGAATTATCGTAAAGTGAAGACCGTTTTCCTCAACCTCAACAGCCTGTATTGGTCCACTGCTGGACGCAGGCTTTTCCCTGACAAGAGACTTATTGGTGTTTATCTCATACCACACGATGGGCATAAGGGTTGGGAATCGCAGTTCGGTGGTAGAATTGTTCTGCAGGGGGCGCTGCCCGCCCCCCAGTGGATACTTATCCCTTAGTCGCCTCTTACCACACCCATGCGGGAAGAGTTAGTGAGGTGCAAACTCTAAGCCACACAGTTTACTTACAGTTTAGACCGTATACAAATTAATGTAATGAAGAAAATGTCGGCAGCATTTGGAAATTAGGCTTTATTCGGTTACAAATACCCAACTTACCATATTCATTCATGCCAGTTCTTTCGAAAGCCGATGTTTTAACGTTCTTTCTAGAGAGGTTGATATGGATATTTTCTTTAATCCCTCCACTATACCACAAAGATTTATTTTGTAAAGCTATACGAAGTTGCCCTTTGTTGAAAAATTGACACGGCTGCAACTGCAGTACCGTGTGTCAATTAAGCCAACCATACTAGAGCCGGGTCCGCGACCCAAACCAAGCCGTGTGTCCACTTAGCCGTGTCAGCGACACACGGCACTGCAACTCTTACGGTGTTAACACGGTTGCAACTACAGTCCCGGATTTACACGGCTCTGTCCAGCCGATGACTCCTTTTTACCCAGTATGCCTAAACTATACAAAATAAAACTATTACAGAGGTATTATAAAATGCAATAGGTATCTAAACTGCACACTGAATTTATAAAATTTCCTGTGTTAAACGAAATGATATAGGTGGCGGTCGGTGCCACATTGTCTCGGGTATGCGCCTTAACTTGCAAATTCTGTGTGGAATTGTCCAGCAATATTGATTTATAACTCCTATAGGATTGAGTTAAATTAAAAATTTACGTAATTATCTATATCAAAGAGCCCTAAAAAGGTTAAATCCAAAGCCGGTACCCCTTCAAAGCTGTGGTTTAATCTTATCAGAAAATCGAAAGTTGCCAAACAGTCCGGAAGCCACGTTGACTAACTTTTTTAATTTGCGGAAGTGGACATAATCGCGGAACCGACGTCATCAATCTAATCCACAGAATAATGTTAAACTTTTTTCTTGAAATTTCACTTTTCTTTTCAATTATAAGGAAATTACACGAGCTGAGTATGTAATGCCACTGCTTATTTTAGTTTAGATTACGCACCTTTTTTAGAATCTAAGCAAAGTGGCGTATCTTGGCATGGTATTTCTTTGTTTATATTACAACTAGCTACGCCCCGCGGCTTCACACGCGTCTGAAAACGTCATGAAAACTTTAAAAGGTGATTTTTATCCCATGGGAACTGATTTATGGGATCAAAAGTAGCCTATGTTTGATTCCAGGATTAGAATTACGTTTGTGCAAAATTTCAACCAGATCCGTCCAGTAGTTTTGGCGTGAAGAAGTAACAAACATCCATCCATCCATCCATCTATACATCCATACAAACTTTCGCATTTATAATATTAGTGTGATTAATTCAGTTTTTACCCGACTATCAACAGAGGTTATGAGGTAGGCACCATATGTTTGTTTGTATGTAGGCGAATTTTATGTTCATTCATTCCATCGAACAACTCGATCGATATGAACAAATTATGAGGTATCGAATGATTCATCTCAATACCCCGGTGGTTATAGGGTATATTAGGACGTTTAGTTGGGTTTTTAATTTATTTTATCTTGTTTCAAAACAATCATTTTTAGTTTTTTCAAAACTATTCTGTAATTCTGTAATTCTTTATTGTACACAAATAATACATTGTTTGAACTTATTTTAATTGATATGTAGGAACTTATTGTAAAAGATAGGCGAGCTTAACCCTGACAAAGAGTTTTCTTCCAGCGAAACAATCAAATTATGATCCTTATATTTCTGATTGAACGTAGTACATATAAAAATTGCGGTGCTTTTTTCGAATTTTATTTGTGATATCGGTATGATTATAGAGTTTTGGAATGTTTTTGATATTAGTTTTGTCAACTAACCTGGGTGTCATCACGAAGAGAGTGACTAGATGTTTTCGAGACCTTTGTGATGCATCGTCGGCCACATCTTCACTTACCCATCAGATGAGATTATGGTCAAACAAAGTCATTCTCCGTTCCGTACCATTATCTCTAAAAATAAAAATACAAATATTTTAGACCGCACCAGACGTTGCTTAACCCCAGTGATCGGTTCTCAAAGTATAAGGTCGTGGCCGCCCTTAATTATTAAAATAATTAACTTTTACTATTTTTTGTTATAGCGGCAACAGAAATAGATCATCTGTGAAAATTTCAACTGTCTAGCTATCACGGTTCATGAGATACAGCCTGGTGTGGTGACAGACAGACGGACGAACAGCGGATGCTTAATAATAGGGTTCCGTTTTACCTTTTGTCTACGGAACTCTAAAAACCGATGGTGTGAAGTGACATAGAGCAAAGTAATCATGTATGACCACTCTAGAAATCTTGGACTTTATCTAAGTTCGTGTAACTATGTCTAGGAAAGTAATTACGGAACACACCAGGGAATTGTCGGCAGTATCCACCAGAAAATATATAAAATAACCAATAAAAATAACATTATTATGCTGAGTCGCACGCCATTTTCATTTAAGATTTTTCTTATAATTTAAAAAATTTCTAATTAAATGCCAATTGACGATTTTACTTAATATTGTGTGTATATATTAACCAGACTACCAGCAAAATTCATCATCAACCTATACTAGTCCACTTCTGGACATGGACCTCCCCTAATGAGCGCCATAGCGCCCTGTCTTCAGCTTGACGCATCCAGCATCTGCCGGTGGTCTTTCGCAGATCGTCATCCCACCTGGCCGGAGTGTGCCCTACGCTTCCTTTGCCGAGTCGCGGTCTCCACTCAAGAACTCGTTTACCCCATCGGTTGTCGGTTCTTCGCGAGATATGGCCGGCCCACTGCCACTCCATAACTTTGGTTCTCTGTCGGATGTATTCGTTACGAATCCTATCCTTCAGAGAGACTCCGAGCATAGTTCTTTCTATAGCTCGCTGAGTGCCTTTTAACTGGTGGACCAGCCCTATCGTGAGTGTCCACGTCTCAGCTCCGTAGGTCATGACGGGTAGGACGCACTGATTGAAGCCTTTGGAGCCAACAAAATTGTTTTAGTTTAATGTAAACAGTGAGTACTTTAGCATAGTTTGACTATCCCGCTTAATAGCCTCCTCTATATTTGTTTTAAGAACCAAAGATCGAAATCGTTACAGAAAGGCCTTCCCGTAATGAGACTACGCCGTATTGTTACCAAGTTAAATGAGATACCTCGCTCATTTGGAATCAATTTAATGTTCGTTTTATATGATTGCACAATTAATGGTTATAATAACAGTTGGGTGTATAGACAAAAACATTATTTTTAACCACTCATTAGTGTGCGTGCGTGCTTCAGCATGTTTTTAACGCACTCAATAAAAGACAACAGTTGTTGGTAACTTACACCTTTGGTTTTAAGTAGGGTAACCTGTGTAATCAAAGAATGGAATTAAAAATGACGTTATCCTTCATACTGTCACTCAGTTCGATTAGCTGTGCGATTATGAAAAAAACCACCCATCCCTTAACGACATTTGAAAGCCATTTTAATACGGCCTTCGTAATTTGCAATTATACGACATAGAAATTGCTTTCAATTCTATGGATTTCAGATGTCAATAACAGGATGGGTGGTCTTTATGCAATCGCACAGCTGAGCTGGCAACATGACAGAGACGTAATTTTGAATTCCATTCTTCATACTAATATTATAATGTAATGTGCATGGATGTTTGTTAGCCCTTCACGCCAAAACTACTGAACGGATCTGGCTGAAATTTTGCACACAGGTAATTCTAATTCCGGAATTAAACATAGGCTACTTTTTTACATAGGCACCTTAAAACGTTTCCATAGGAACAACGCTTGCGAAGCCGTGGGGCGCAACTAGTTAAATAAATGAATAATCAAGTTATTGTATTCTCTTTGTTAATAATGCAAGACAACCCAAACAGCATAAATATACGTGTTATTGTACAAAGAAAATATTATGAACGAACTTTGTTTTCGTTGGTGAATAAGAGATCATTTTTCCTGAAATTTTCGAAGTGAAACAACGAAGTGACTAAAAACCAAAGCAAGTAGAAATACTTTATGATAATCTTTCGGGTATTTATTTTTAGCGATGGTTTTTAAATAACCGGCACAAATGGTAATGGATGGAAGGGATTAAGAGAGATTTGTTCAAAAAATTTTATAAAAGTTTGGTGAAATTTATTTTAGAGACTGAAGAGGTCTTGAACCCTTTTTTGGTTTTATTATTATGCAGAGCAGAGTATTTGAACTTCGAGTTTATCTTACGTAATTTAGGTATATAACCTTTTTATTCGAGGCCAGACTAACGTTCCCCCTTTCCTCCCATACATGACCGGCGAGTCCACCATTCCACACGCTCACCTACCCCATTTTTCCATCACGTTTCCTCTCCCTAATGAAGACACAGTTAGGACAGACAAAAATTAAAATAAAATAATACTTATCACACTATGGATGGATGGATGGATGTTTGTTACCTCTTCACGCCAAAACTACTGAACGGATTGGCCTGAAATTTTCATACAGGTAATCCTAATCCTGGAAAAAAGGCTGCTTTTTATTCCATAAATCAGTTCTCGTGGGATTTAAATCACCTTTAAACGTTTCCATAGCAACAACGCGTGCGAAGCCGCGGGGCGCAGCTAGTATTTCCATACACACAACATTATTTATTTCTATCGCTTTGGTACGTAGATTAAAAAAAAGCGACGAAGAAACCTGCGTGTTAGTTGTTTTTCCAGACAGTTTTATTACCTACCTACATATGTATTATCACAAAAAGTTGGTTATTTGCAATGAGTAGTACCTACCTAAATAAAAAAAGATATACAGTAGGTATGCAACATTAAGGATATTTAATTTTAAATTAAGTTTGCATTAGCCCTTGATGATAATGTATATTTTTTCCTCCATTTCATCAAATACAATAGGGATCTCTTGATGAGCAACAAGGACAGAGGAAAATGGAATGAAGGTGGTATTTTAGATCATTTACACGATACACGTCTTTAAAACAATTACTATAAAAAAATTCGTAGTTAGAAGCATACCAGAGTAAATGCGATATACTTACAGAGTACATGCAGAAAAGATCTACGTGGGGATTAAGGGCATTAACCATGTCGGCGTTTATCTAATGAGGGATCATTAGATAAACGCCAACATGGTGCTTATCTGAGGGACGCCTGCGTCCAGTTGATCAATACAGGCTGTTGAGGTTGAGGAAGCTAGCGCCTTTTTTGGCTGTTTTCTCATGTGGAGTAGTACCCATAATCCCCACGCTGGGCATGCGGGTTGGGGATCGCAGTTTGGCCACAGAATTGTTCGCCAGGAGGTGCTTCTGATGCCCGCCCCCGGTGCAATATACGAACAAGGTTCAAGGAATGGCGTCCTTCTCAGAGCGTCTAGTCCCACATAATTCTAAGGCCGTCCGCACATGGAGCTACTCAAAATTGACGGAACTAATCAGTAATTGTAATTACAAACTAGTTAGAAACTGTACCTCGCACACGACGCTACTCAAGTTGCAAGGTTTCAATCACTTCGGCTTTTTGAGCGTTCATTTTTCACAAAAAAATAACAGAAAAGTTGGTAACTAGTAGCGCGGCGACCGGCACGTCGAGTCACGCGTGATCAGTTGCTAACGCGTTATTAACTGGTTTTTGACTAGTAGCGTCGTGTGCGAACCTGTGCGAGAATGTATGGGCGGTGACGCTCAAGTAACTCCTTAGTAATTTGAGTTTGTAACTAGTTCGTTTTAAGTAGCTCCATGTGCGGACGGCCTGAGAGCCTAACCAACCGGTATTCGCTATGAAGCGAATCGAAAACAGTTGAAAGATTCTCAGGGAAAAATTTGTAACAGATCACGTGAAATATCGGCATACGTCAAACCCATACGTTTTTTGGCTATTCTACTGTCGCTTTCGACATAAAAGCCAATAAGGCGCTTAGCAGGGGGAGAACTGCGTCCAGCAGTGGACTAATATAGGCTGTTTAGCCGGGCTGAGTTAGGCTAGAGGAGTCAATTCTTACGCCACAACCGCCACTGTTAGCATAATTACCGCGTCCATATTTCTTACATCCTCATCTCAAACGTTCATTAACTCGGGAACAGTTTAATGAGGCCTCTCTTTTAACCGACTTGGAAAAAGGGGCTATCAACTCGAGATAATTGCATAGGAGCAGAAAGGTATTCATTGTTGCACAATTATGATATTTGTTAAGGTAAATGAGTGAATCGTGGGGCTTAGAATTTGCACCACCTTAACTCTGCCCGCGGGTGTCGTGAGAGGCGACTAAGGGATATCTTCTGGGGGGCGGGCAGCAGCGCCCCCCGCAGAACAAATCTTCCACCAAACTGCGATCCCCAACCCGCATGCCCAGCGTGGGGATTATGGGCATTACCCCCCATGAGTTAAACGCCAATAAGGCGTTTATCAGGGGGAGGCCTGCGTCCAGCAGTGGACCGATACAGGCTGTGGATGTGTGTGATGTGATGTGAATTCTTTCCGCGGGTGTCGTAAGAGGCGACTAACGGATATCCACCGGGAGCGGGCAGCAGCGCCCCCTGCAGAACAATTTTACTACCGAACTGTTACCTTCATGGCCAGCGTGAGGATTAAGGTTAGGTACTAACCCCGTTGAGATAAAGTCCAATATGGCGCTTAGGATACATTTTGGAGAATGCTAACTTGAACTACATGACCTGATCCCACCATCCCCCTTCCACTCCAGGACAAGCAGACGCACAGCGCAATACCATCCATACTTGGTGGATGTACCCTCCACTCGCACTAAGCGGTTTTTCTCCACCTTTATTATTCGTACCGCAAAGGAATGGAACTCGCTCCCTGCCTCTGTTTTTTCGGCCAATTACAATCTGGGTCTCTTCAAGACAAGGGTGAATAGGTATCTTCTAGACCTTCGTGATACACCGTCGGCCGCATCTTTGCTTTCCATCAGGTAACATTGCGGTCAAACGAAAGTCTATTTCACATAAAAAAAATGTCTTGGGTGGTGCTGTGTCTTGCCAATATACCAATAAAGGCTGTTGAGGTGAGGTAAATATAAATTAAATTATAAACCAAAAAAATCGACGTCGACGGGACTCGAACCTGCGTTCTTTCTTCAGTCACAGAAGAAATTTAAAGTTGAGGGAGGAGGGCTCACGCACATAATATCAAGATCTTTAGGACTACACTTACTGTCCAAAAATTACTGTTATCAACGTAAACTTAATTTTTAGTATATGGAGTCTTTGACCTAAATACCTTAAACCTTATGGAATAAGAACCTACGAAACAAGGCCAAAGTGATTGTTTCCTTAATTTAATTTACCCTATTATAGGGTAAATAGACGAGGCTGTACTCATACAAACGCTTGTGCCGTCGCCAAACACTTGCGTCGATGGAATGCGTATTTTTCGGTCATTGTCTTTTTATTAAAAACTAGCTGCGCGATAAAACGTTACAAGGTGATTTTTGTATGTAAATTTTTCAATCTTTCTGAGAGATTTTCTTTATATTTTCGTAAGAACCTTGTACAGAGTATTAGAAAACTACAAAAAAAAAAACAGCCAAATCGGTCAAGCCGTTTTCATGTTATGTCGTGACAACGGAAAACGGGATTCATTTTTATATATATAGATAAAGGGACTTTTTCGCTTAGCGAAAACATCGCTCTTCGGTCATTGATGGAGTTTAAAATGCGGGTACGGATTTTCGGGTACAGATTAGTCTCCCATTTTTCAAAAGGTTTTAAGTTAGTTATCTTTTTATCCCACTGTCAGAACTGAACCAATCGGACTACACGGGAAGCACCAGCTTTCAAATAAAAAAAGAATAATGAAAATCGGAACACCTAGTCGAAAGATCTGAGGTTACAAAAATACAAATAAATAATTAATTTTGTTTTAAAAAACAATAAACTGACTTATTTTTATAGTCTTTTTCATGAATTTTCATGGAACCTATTGTCAGAACTGAACAAAATTAAAATGGGACCACACAAAAAACAGCAGCTTTCATATAATTAAGAATCATGAAAATCAGACCACCCAGTCAAAAGTTTAGAGGTAACAAACATAAAAAAATACAGTCGAATTGAGAACCTGCTCCTTTTTTTTAAGTCGGTTAAAAAGAAAGAACGAATTTAATCATTGAAGTGCTTAAGACGTTCTAGGCCGAGGACAGAGATAAGTTAGATTATAATAATCTAACTTATCTCTGTCGTCAGCGTAGAAATAATGATATTATCATTATTTCTACCTCCTATTAACAAAGATAATAAATGATAAGCGATGATAAGTAAAATTGATTAAAATCACTAAGCCGATAGTGATTTATTGATAAAATATGAAAGCAAAATACCATTGGTCGATAGAATAAATACCTAATTAATGGCATTGAATAATTATTATCAGTGTCAGTAATTCTTTGAATGGGAAACGTAACGTCATTTTATCATGGCCGTGCGGTGCCATTGCACCACCCTACTCTTCCTACAGGTATCGTCAGAGGCGACTAATGGGTTTAAGTAAAAAAGTAAAAGTAAAAAGGCGTTTATTTTGCAACCATTACTCATATTTAGACATAGAAAAAAGATGGGTACACGAGATAAAGGTTACAAAAAATGACCAACACTCAGCAAATGCTCTGGCAGGATATGTCCTGCCAGAGCGCTGGTCTTCCGTGGAGGCCATAGCAAAACGCGTGAGGCGCAACTCACACAAAAATAATACAATGTTGAAAAAAAATACACAAACCACACACGGTTTCCACTGGGGGTAGGCAGCAGCGCCTCTTGCTACATATTTTTTTAAACCAAACTGAGATACCCAACCCACGTGCCCAGCTTGGGGAATACGGTCACTACATACCCCCCCTCAACCTCAACCTCAACAGCCTGTATCGGTCCACTGCTAGACACAATCCTCGTCCTGATAAACACCTTATTGGCTTTTAACTCATGGGGGGTAAAGCGCATAATCCCCACGCTGGGTATGCGGATTGGGAATCGCAGTTTGGTGGAAGACCTGTTCTGCAGGGGGCGCTGCTGCCCGCCCCTCGATGGATATTCCTTTGTCGCCTCTTACGACACCCACGGAAAGAATTGAGGTGGTGCAAATTCTAGCCAAAGCTAGAATTTGCACCACCACACAGCTACATCCACACATGGTGAAATCTATTAAAGCGCTTATTAGCAGGAGACCTGTGTCCAGTCGAGGACCATTAAAAAAATTGTATTTTTTGTGAATGTTTTAGTTACTTTTGTTGCGTTGACAACACTGTTCTGTCATTGCAGTACGACTAAAAGTGTTAGTATCACCGTTACACCACGACTTTTCTTTTATTAAACAGATTCTACTTCTGGACAAGAGCCTCAGCTAATGAGCCCTGTATTCAGCATGACGCATCCAGCATCTGCCCGCAGTCTTTCGCTGATCGTCATCCCACCTGGTAGGAGGCAGTCGGCACACGAACGCCCTCCATTCCCACGACTCTTATCTCTTTTTAAACAGACTCTAAACTAAAATAGGCTGATGATAATGATGATTAATTTTTGTAGGTACCTTACGATCTGAGACTTTTGTAACTTTTGTATGAAAATAGCTCTATCTACTCTTCCCTTTTAGGGAAGATAATAACAGTATTATAAAATATAACGAGTGCACGTGTGATGGGAATTTAAAAAGTAGGTACTTATACCAAAATCCTTTTATTTTGCCGTTACAGAAGAAAAATATGTTATGTTTTTAACCGACTTCAAGGGGAGGTTCTCAATTCGACTGTTTTTTTCCTCAGAACTTTTGACTGGGTGATTTTTTTATTTGAAAGCTAGGCTTTCCGTGTGGTCCCATTTAAATAGGGTCCAGTTCTGATACTGGCATCCATGAGAAAACCAAAAAATTGAAGTCGGTTTATAATTTTTTTAAAACAAACTTAATTATATAGAGAATGTATGAATAAGATAGTAAAATGGAGAGAAAATGCTCACTGGAACTACTAATAGCCGTGTGGTGCCGGCTAAGAATTTAGACCACCCCATCTCTTCCTGTGGGTGTCGTAAGAGGCGATTAAGGGATATTCACCCGGGGCGGGCGGCAGTGCCCTCTGCCAAAAAACTCTATCACCGAATTGCGATCCCCAACCGTATACCAAGCGTGGGGATTACAGGCATCAGGGGGAGGCCTGCGTCCAGCAGTGGACCAATACAGGCTGTTGAAGTTGAGGTTGAGGTTTTCCTCCGCCTTCATTATTGAATGGAACTCGCTCCCTGCCTCTGTTTTTCCGGCCAATTACAACCTGGGTCTCTTCAAGACAAGAGTGAATCTTCTAGAATCTTCTAAGTTCTAACAACTTCTAGACCTTCGTGATACACCATCGGCCGCATCTTCACTTTCCATCAGAAGATCAAGATTGCGGTCAAACGAAGGTCTATTGTAAGTAAAAAAAAATTAAACCAGCCAAGTGTGAATCGGTCTCGCGCACGAAGATTTCCGTACCAATACCTATAAAATAAAAAATAACTTCTTTTAAAAAACCAACAAGTAAACGTGACGCGGTCACCCATCCAGGTACTGACCGCGCCTGGCGTTGCTTAACCTCGGTGATCGGTTCTCAAGGTGATAAGGACGTTGCCCCCCTAAATTATTAAAATTATTTAACGTCTATTATTTGTTGTTATAGTAGGCAACAGAAATACATCATCTGTGAAAATTTCGACTGTCTTTAGTCTTTTTTGATTTTTTTATCTCATGAACCGCGGTTCATGTACATTACAGCCTGGTGACAGACGGACAGACAGACGGACAACGGAGGCTTAGTAAATGATCTCGTTTTACCCTTTGGGTAAGGAACTGAAACGAAACGAAACGGAACGAAACGGAACGGAACGAAACCAAACGGAACGAAACGAAACGAAACGAAACGGAACGTTACGTAACGAAATGAAATGAACCCTAAAATTGGTTGAAAGATAAGTTATATCATTGTGACTAGTAGATAGTTATGAACGAATCTGTTTTATTATTGCCAATTTGAAGTAACCATATTCAGATTTTTTTCTGATACAAAAAGATGATAAATAAAATTAAGGCACATACAAGAGTAAAAGTGGCGCCGCCACTTGTATAACTTATACTTTATGAGTTATTTATTAATTAATGCCTCTGTAACAGCTTAATTTCGTAAAGCTTAGGCAGAGATACGAAGTTGCTCTTTTCGCCACATAACTCTATTTTCGCATCTCTGCCTAGATCAAGATAAAACTATTACAGAGGTATTAAAAATAGTATATAATAGATACCACAAACTGTAGGTACGGTTCTCGTACCGTATACGGGTTTTTCGTACCGTCGATCACACTAATAGGTAGGTATTATAAATACAAAAGTTTGGATAGATAGATAAATAAATGTTGGTTACTTCTTTACGCCAATACTAAGCAGAAATTTGCCTCGATAAAAGCCTTCCTAATAGTAGTAATTAGTAAATATAACTGTGAGCGTATGTGTTTGTGTGTTGTAATCAACTCGCGAAGACCAACGCTAATGTGCTGGTTCTTGAAGAAGGAGGCTGCCCATCATGGGAGTCTACTGTAAGTTCTTTTCATGCTTTGATTTTATTTATCATTTCCTCATTAATTTGTTTATCTGTTTAAATTTTAAAATGAAACATTTCATCTATCCTACTAAAAATGGTGAATTAACGGCCGCGAAGCTAAGCTCAAGTGGCCGATTACTAGGGTGGCAGAGAGAGTATGTTCGATACATGGATCATCGTACTGAGGATCATCAGCAGTTTGACCTAAGTAGGTCTCATCGAAACCGCACTCATTACAATCATAATTAGTAGGTAGTTTTACACAATTTCAAAAGCCAGAGATCAATAACAAAAGCCACTGATGCCTTGAGATATGCATTAAAGCTAAAGTGGAAATGGGCCGGACACGTAGCGCAACTTACAGACCACAGACGGACCATAAAAACAACCCTATGGAGAGGCCCGCAGGGTAAAAGAAGCAGAGGAAGACCACTGACACGATGGGAGGACGAGCTAAATGGAATCGCTGGGCCAAATTGGCACAAAACCGCACAAGACCGAAACGAATGGGCATCTTTGGAGGAGGCCTTCACCCAACTTGGGGTTCTTGCAGAAAAAAAAAAACTAATTTAATTTTTTTGTTAATAAATTATAGTTTTAAGAAATTTAGAAATTAGAATAAATTATAATTTTAAGAAAACTAACCATTATAAAAAATATCGTTTTGTATTTTTTGCAAGAAATAAAGGCTTTTTTTTATTTTTATTTTTTTTTATTTACACAATTATTTATATCTATTGTTCCGTATACCCGACTTTTTATATATCATCATCCCGGGAAGAGAATTGAATCTGATTCTTGATCCAACTTTGTAGCGAGTCTTTTGAGATGTTGATTGAGGCTCTTCACTTATTATGTCTTTATCTAAAACAACTATCGGGACGAGAGTCGCTGAATGATCATCCCACATGCTCATCATCCCGTTACCTAAGTGAAGATATTAGCAAATTTTATCTTTCTTAGTTTTCACGAGGTCAACATTACGTGGTATAGTGAGATTAGCGAGCAACGCCGTCCTCCTTTTACTATTATTATTAAATAATAATAAATAAATAATGTTGGACAATTCACACAGCATTATCTAGCCCCAAGCTAAGCAGAGCTTGTGTTATAATAATAATAATTCATTTATTAAATTAGACAACAATTTAGGTCCATTTTTTGTTAGTAATTTGTCTTAAATTCTATGTTAATTTATAGGTAATACAAGGAACACACAGTACATGAAAATTTGAAATAAAAATAAAGTTTGAGGACCTTTATTCGTGTTCCGATCAAGCTGTCCCAAGAAAGACTTGCTACTTGACCAGGACCCGAATAAAGGCCTTCATTACTGGCAGGTCATAGCGATCTGGAATGACCTGCAGGATGCTGTTGGAACTGCCCCGCACTCTGCTGAGCAATGAGGCAGTTTTCTTACGGATGATGGCGTGAAAACCATCTACCCGTGCCTCCGCAAACATAGTAGATGCACTGCAGAAGCGCGGCAGTCCCATCAGATTTCTGAGTAAAACTAAACCACAGGCTGCTCGTGTAGAAAGATTGGCAGTAGGCTTTGAAGAGAGTTATTTTAACTTGCCTACTGCAACGAGCAAACCTGCGTGCCAGCATATTACATCTGACCGCCAATGCTCTGCGTTCCCTTTCTATGTCCTCCTGGTCATCAAGGTCTTCGGTAACGTAATGCCCTAAGTATTTATACTTGTAGACGCGTTTAGGTTCCGATCCATCAAGCTTTATAACTGGCACAGAATCAGGTACTTTACCGGAGGCCTTGAAGACCATGTACTCACTTTTTTTACAATTATAGAGCAAGCCATATTTATGAGCATACTCCTCACATATTCCCAGCAGTCTTCTAAGAGCGCTGATCGATGGGCAAAGCAGTACCATGTCGTCTGCATAGCTGATATTGTTTATAAAAACATTATCAACCGAGCATCCGACATTCTCACTGCTGAGCCCAGCGACCAGGTCATTAACATAAAGGTTGAAAAGTTTCGCTGAACTTATCCCCCCCTGCCGAACTCCACATTCCAGCCTGTACGCATCAGACAGACTCCCAGCCCATCTTACATGGTTTGACTGATTGGCGTACCAGTAGTGGAAGAGACGCTGCACCTGCGTATGCACGCCTGTTCTCGCCAACTTTTCCCAAAGCTTGTCGTAGGACACAAGGTCAAAAGCTTTGGAAAGGTCAAGAAAGCATGCATACACAGGTGTGCGCCTCCTTGTATAGTACTGCACAGTATGCTTTAAACTTAGAATTGCGGTTTCGGTTGAGAGCTGTTTTCTGAAACCAAATTGAGCATCATGTTTAGATGTCTATCCAATTCCGAGTCAAGCACACTGTCCAGCACCTTCGCCACTACCGTAGCCAGCGATATTGGCCTATAGTTGCCTTTATTATGGGTACTAGATAACTGATATACATAATACAATATACTACATACATAGATATTTTCTATTATACATAGTAAACATCCAGAACACCCTGAACAAACATCTGCAGATCGTACACACATTTGTCCCGAGGCGGGAATCGAACCCGCAACCTCCTGCGTCGCAGGCGGACCTTCGCCCACCACGCCACGTAGGTCGTCAAATTATCTCCAATCCAATCCATTTTGTCTGTCCATAGGCTCACCGAGTAATCAGAAGTGTTGTGTGTTTTGTTAGATTTGACAGAGGGTCAACAACCTCGTGAGTTTGTTCATAACTTTACATTTCCTTCCTTTCAGATGAGCGGATATTTCACCACTCTCCCCAACAGCACCTACGACCGTAAGATGCCCATTCAAAACGATGGCTATTCCTGCCAGAACCAGAAACTCGACAGGGCAGCAACAGCTGGGGTAATGTTAGGTGGAACCGGTTCCCTCAACCATCTCATCTGCGTCCCTCCTTTCGCAGACGACTACAACAGTTGGGTTGCTGCAACCAAGGATAGCTCTTGGGGATACGCTGATATAGCGGCTTACTTTGCTAAAGGAGAAAACGTCTTAGACACTGATGCTTTAACTCAAAACACCACCGTCCATGGAACATCTGGACCTACTAAGATTAGCAAGCAATCAAGCCCCTTAGTTAAGAATATAATCGAAGCTCATGAGGCCTTGGAGTTTCCGTACGTAGCTGATGCATATGGGGGAGTAAGTATATCTGAGCCACTGTTGTTCATTGGTGATAAAGAGAGGCAATCTGGGCACATAGCGTACCTTAAGAAGATTGTCAACCAAACCAGCGTGCGTTTTCTTACCAGTGCTGTAGCTACAAAAATACTTTTCAATGGAACCACAGCCACAGGAGTCCAGTTTACTTACAACGATACAATTTATAATGTCACAGCTGGGAAAGTGATTATATCAGCCGGTGCTTTGAAGACACCACAGTTATTGATGTTATCTGGAGTCGGAAACAAGACAGTCTTGGAAAATTTGGGCATTGAATCTGTCTTTGACAATCCAGCTGTTGGACAAAATCTTATGGATCATGTAGCAGCAGTGACTGTTATCTCATGGGACAGTGACGAGACCACGGCCTCTGCTGATCCAACCCAATTCCCTGTTTCTATGGTAACTGCATACGACAGTATCAACAAAAATGCTACCCAACCAAGCTTCCAAAATATAGGTCTTTACTTTACTCCTGAACATTCTGGCTTACTTCAACTTCTAACTGAAGGCTTCAAATATAACGACGATGTAGTTGACAAAATTTATGAAGCAAATATAGGCAAAACTTCATTTTTGATGGTTAACAACCTTATGCACCCTTTGTCTACGGGATCTGTTACCATCAACTCAACAAATATAGCCGATTCACCTATCATCAGCTTAGGCTTATTCAGTAACGATAAAGATTTAGACCTTATGGCTAAGCACTTGACTCAATACGTCGGTCCTCTATTAGAAACAGAACAACTAAAAAAACTGAACGCTTCACTTGTAGATCTCGATTTCTGTACTAACTACACAAAGCTGTCATATGAATTTTGGAAGTGCTATGCTCTAGAAATGTCATCAACCATGTGGCACTACAGTGGTACAGCTGCTATGGGATCAGTCGTGGATAGCAGGTTGAATGTCATCGGTGTGAATAATTTGAAGGTTGTTGATGCCAGTGTTTTCCCGGCAATGACAACTGGTAATATTGGAGGGATAGTGAGAGCGGTCGCTGAAAAGGCTGCTGATATTATCAAGAATGAAGATGGATTGACTGAAGTGAATAAATAAATGATAAAAGTAAATGAACATGTCGGTGTAGTGAAATGTATTCTTATAAAAACACAATGTAACTTAAAAGTTTATATAAATTGAGTACTTACTTATCCATCCAAACAAATTGTTTAAAAATTAAAGTTTTCGTTACAATTCACAAGTACAATTATTTGGGACATGTCAATAGATTTCTTTTTAGATGTTTAATTATGACAGCGAAAGTAGTCTAACGAGATAGCGAAGGCCCATACACCAGTAAAAGTGGCGCCCCCAACTATTATCTTATTATAACATTAAACGCAGCAAGTTATTTATTAATGCCTCTGTAATAGTTTCATTTTATAAAGCTTAGGCAGAGATACGAAGTTGCGCTTTTTGGCTACCCAACTCTATTTTTGCATCTCCTCCTAAACTATATGAGATAAAATTATTACAGAGGTATTAAAAAATAGCTTACAATAGATACCACAAACTGAACGTAGGATTTTTAAAAATTCCTATGATAAACGTAAAAATATGATAAAATAGGTATCGCTGTCATATTGGCTCGAGTAGGCGCCTTATGGGTCGAATAAATAATAAAAGAGAGTTCACCGATTGAACGCCGTATTCGCGTATAAATTTATATCTTGTTATTTGTAAATTGAAAACAAACATCCGTGTGATTGTTAAATAACCACTTAGTTAGTCATTCCTTTGTCACGACGCGACGTCATGTTTATTAAATTGTTTCAGAACTTTAAATAAAACGTTTATTTAAATTGTTCTTCACCTGGCTGGTGCTCGAGTGAAATACATTTTGATGCATAAAGTTGGATACTGACCGGTGAACACGTTCGAAAGCTTTCATAATTTTTTTTTAGGCTATTGCATAGCTTCTATCGCGGGCCTTGAGCGTGGAGACCGAATCCAGAAATTCCGTAACGAAAATAACCTAACACCCCCCCCCACTCCGACCGGCACAGCGGTGATAATTTTTAGTTTTGCCATCTATCGATGAAAAGCAAAACTTTTAATGACTTATGCTATGCAATAGCTTTACCGCGGCAGTCCCCGAGTGCCACACTTCTTTTTTTCAATAACCGATCAATTACTTTAATGGTACGGCTACTTGTGAATCTTGAAAACATTTATTGAATGTATGTAACATGATTCTTCGACACAATCTTCGGTTTCCCAGATTATAGCCAATGATATTATAATATACACTGAAGTAAAACCTCATTGATTATAGCCTGTCTGTCTCACAGACATACTACAAGATTTTTTTCTTGATGCAGGCTATGCAGTCTTACGTCACGTGCCATGTCAATACATCGTCGAGCAAGCGAAAACCGACTCTACGGTGACGAGCAAAAGTCTATATTAGTCCACTGCTGGACATCTCCCCTAATAAGCGACATAGCGCTCTGTCTTCAGCTCGACGCATCCAACATCTGCCTGCATTTTTAAGCAATTAGTCATCCTACCTGGCCGGAGGGCGTCCTAACTACGTTTTCCGAGTCGCGGTTTTCACTCAAGAACTCGTTTACTCCAGCGGTTGTCGGTTCTTTACAGAAATTATTTTAGTGTGAAGTGTGAAAGATCACAACAAGGTAAGTGTGTAGGTACCTATATTAATATTGATTTCTGTTCCTTAAGTTTAATTTTTTGAATGCCACCGTCTATATTGTTCTATTATCTCCAGTCCATTCCAAGGTTGCCTGGAAGGGATCGTTCAAAGCAATAAGGGCGCCCGTTGTACGTCCTTGATTCAAATTTCCTTTAAATTTCCTTCTGTATTGTATTTTATGTTTGTGTGGTTACATAAAGAGTTATCTATCTATCTAACAAGAACAAAACTTAAAAACTCAAATAATTTCTCGCGGCAAATCCAAACGATTTGCGAGCATATTATGCTCTCTAAATAGGAATGTTCTGCGCATATGCCTAGTCTCTGTTGAGTGTGGATACCGTGGCCGAACTTCAGCTAAAAAGACATCATCGAAAGCTGTATTCACCCATCATCAATAGCAGTTTAAATTCATTTAGCAATATAAATAGAGATCAAGTTACAGCTCGAGCTAAAGGGATCCTATTAGAGCGTGCCTCCACCGATGCCGAAATTGCATCTGAGCTGAATGCACTCGGTGGGGCACAAGCCTAAAGCGATTAACATAAACCAACCGAATTTTAAGGACATGCAATTCTATAGTCTAATTTATGTATTGTACCACTCTTTTTGTCTCTTTTTGTGTGTGTAACTATTGGGTAAAATAAACAAATTTTTATCTTTTATCTTTATAGTCTATCGGTAAAAGAAGTGAGGTCTCCAATTTTATTTTTTTACTTAAAAAAAAAGCTGAACCGATTTGTATTATTGACTATCAAACAGATAGCAATAACATCTGTATTGCTAGTCAGTCTGATTGATTAATAATAATTAGGTTTATTTTAAAAAACTATAATAACAAGAAACCATTTTATTTGATAAAACCAACTTCAATTATATGTTTTTCTCATGGATGCCACTGTCAGAACCAAATTGAAATGGGACCACTCGGGATGCACTCAAATAAAAAAATTATCATCAAAATCTGATCACCTATTCAAAATGATCGGTTCTCAGGGTGATAAGCACGTTACCCCCTTAATTATTTATATTTCGTAAACTTTTATTTGTTTTTCCTGATTAAGGGCTTTGTCGCACGTGCGATTATGACGCCCTGGTGAGTTAAACAAAGAAAAAATAATCTTATAAACTAAAACTAAATGCACCTAGAATGAAAACAAATCTTAATTTGTACAGCGCTCTAGCTGCGTCTGAAATAGGCTCAGCTACCACGCTGTTGCAGTGACCGATATCCATATAACTAAATGATAAAATACTACGTCCAATAATATATTATGTATAAATATATTATTGGACTATTATATAAACGGTATTGATTTTTTTCTTCATTATTTTTCTAAGTATACCTCTAAATTCTATCAAAACTCAGTCAACTCTCACAAACTTCGTGACTAGAATTAATATTTTTGAATTCCAGATTTCTCATCTAAATACGTTGTTAGAGCTGGCACAATCGTCTTTGAGTTTTTGAATACGAATGACTGAGTTTCGATAGAACTTATCGTAAGAAAAATCTAAAAGAAAATATCAATTACCGTTTAAGACGCATACCCGAGCCAATATACCATCTATTTTATCATATTGTTACGTATAACATAGGAAATTTTAAAAATTCATCGTACAGTTTGTGATATTTATTATAAGCTATCTTTTAATACGTCTGTAATAGTTTTATCTCGTATAGAAACATGAATTTTCATGGATGCCAGTGTCAGAACTGAACAAAATTAAAATGGGACCATATAAAAAAAGAATCATGCAAATCGGACCACCCAGTGAAAAGTTCTGATGAGGTAACAAACATACAAAAAAAAGAAAAAATACAGACGAATTGAGAACCTCCTCCTTTTTTTGAAGTCGGTTTAAAATAGGTTGGGGCGCCACTTTCACTGCTGTATGAAAGTGGCGCCCCTATTTATTCCCCCCTTATTCATTGGACTTACAATATTAAGGCCACAGAAAAGTAATTTTTTTAACAAAATAATTATACCGAATGTTGATTCTCTTCACTTTATTAGCATGGTAGCATACGTTATGCTTTATTATGATTCGCTTACATCTCCTAACTTAAGTAACACGAGTGCTAAGTAATGTGGTAATTGGCCTAACCAAAATACAATATTAACAGCGAAGAGGCTTAAAATTGCTTAGTAAGTACCCTATTAGAGTTTGTACTCGGATTTACCTGTTTAGATACATTTTGAATAAGCTTTGGTAACGTTAGCAAGTATATACATATGTATATATGAAAAAAAATATGAAAAGTATATCGTTTTTTGATTAGAAATAAGAATATAATAGTTTAAGTAGTATGTACCTTTTGTTTTTGCTGTTAATAAATGTTTTTTATCTTTATCTTTATATGTTTCTGCTAGTCTTCTCAGCTGTGTGGTGCTGGCTTAGAATTTGCACCACCCCAACTCTTCCCGACCGTGCACTTCTATAATATTCTTGTAAGTTAAGTTGTAACATGTAAAGTTAACCCATAATTCGATTTATTAATTTAGTTGTATAAATAGCTATAAAAATAACTTTAAGGCTACCCTGTAAATTTTTTTGAAATAAACATTCTTATATTCTTATTCTTATATTTTTTATTATACATAGTAAACATCCACAACGCCCTGAAAAAATATCTGCAGATCGTACAAACATTTGTCCTGAGGCGGGAATCGAACCAGCAACCTCCTGCTTCGCAGGTAGACCTTCGCCCACCTCGCCACAGAGGTCGTCATTTGAACCTTGCCTTGATGCCTCATCCTAACTCTTTATCTAACGAGGCAGTAAATACAATATAACAATACATCACTTTATATTAAACCGTATAAAGCTAGTTCGAGAATCAAAACTGCGTTAGCGTAACGTAACATAACGCCAGCACCATGAGTGGGTAACGGGTAACGGCTTAATAACGGCGTAGACCCTCTACGAGATTTGCTGCGAGCTACGAGAGACGCTACGGTTTAGTGACGGCTAAGTTTGTATGGAATATCTAGGTAACGTAGGTACATTATTTTTGTTTTCGAATTTAGCAACAGGCGTAATATAAGTAAAAAAGTCTGCTTGCTTGGTAGAAACCTTCCAAGACCACAGTGAAAAAATCAGCTTTTTACTCACAAAAAAGAAATAAACTGGTATATAGTTTATCTCTACATAATTTTTATTAAAAAAATATAGTACCTACTAAATATAATTAGAACAAATTATACATTATTATGTGTACCTACAGCTAAGTATAGTTAATATTACTATTCGTACTAAATAGACTAACAATATACAGAAAAATCAAGTTTTTTTGGCACTGGTGATGAAATATATGAGATATGTTAAGACAACACAACCAACCGTTGTATAAAAAAGGAGAAGTTATTGAAGTAGGTAATTATAGACCGGTATGCATCTTACCAGTTCTTTCAAAAATTTTGGAAACTGCACTAAAAACTAGAATCTTGAAATATTTTGAACAAAATAATCTATTCACAGAGTGTCAATTCGGGTTTCGTAAAAATAGATCAACAGAAATGGCAATTCGAAAAACTGTATATTTCATACTAAATGCAATGGATAAGTCGCAGAAGGCCTCCAGTGTCTTCTGCGACTTATCAAAAGCATTTGATTGTTTGCGCCACGATGTGTTAATTCATAAACTTCAGTTTTACGGGTTTGAAGGTACAGAGCTAAAGATTTTAGAATCTTATTTAGAAAATAGGGCTCAATTTGTCAGTGTCGCTAATGTCACATCGGATAAGGAACACAGTAGGATCGGAGTTCCTCAGGGCTCTATTTTAGGTCCTCTACTATTTTTGATTTATGTAAATGATTTGTCAAATTGCCTACCTGACGGAGTATTTATTACACAGTTCGCAGACGACACACATGTAGGAGTAAAAGATATTAGGACTGAAATGGTTGTAGAACAGACTAATCTTGTGGTAGCTAAATTAAAAAGTTGGTTTGAGAATAACGGTATAGTTCTAAATGAAAGTAAAAGCATTGTTATGAATTACTCAACTAGGAAAGTAAATAAGGACGAAATAAAAAATGAAGTAAAATTTCTGGGATGTACTTTAGACGCAACACTGACATTCGACAGTCATATAGACAAACTGTGCAAGCGGCTGGCCAGTGCAAATTATGCCTTATTTAAGCTTAAGCCTATTATAGAAAGAAAGACCCTAATCTCGGTCTATTACGCATACTGTCACTCGATGATTAGCTACGGAATAACAATCTGGGGGAACGCTACGCAGGTTAAGAGGGTTCTCATTTGCCAAAAACGATCTTTACGCATTATTTATGGATTATCGAGATTAACGTCGGTTAGAGCTTTTTTCAAAAAAACTAAAATTATGACAGTCATATCCATATTTATATACAAATCTCTATTGGAAATACACTCAAATAAGGAAGAATTACCAATGAAAATGAACTTACATGGTTACAATACCCGGAACAAGAAAAAATTAGTAGTACCTCAAACTAAGCTTGTTAAAACTCACAAACAAGGCATATGCATAAAGATTCAAATGTATAACAAACTGCCGCTGGAAATTACAAGTCTTTCTCTAAATCTATTTAAACTAAAAATAAAATCTTTCTTGGAATCACAACCCTTTTACCACATTAGTGAATACTTAAGTTGTTCTTTTTCTGATCTGCATTCTTAGTCGAATTTTACATTTAATATAGGTAACTATTATTTTCTTTAATACTGCATACTTTATTATATACCATTAATGTAATAATAATGTCAACATGGAATAATTAATTATGTAATGTTTAGAATTATCTTACACATGAATGTATAAATTGACTTGCCAATGTTATTTAGTGTAACGAAATGGTGAATAAATAAATACTGAAATACTGAAAAATACCAATTTAGTGCATAAACCATTGCCATGCATAGATATATTATTGTTACCTTTACAATTCGACGGTCCCCACGTAAATTATCGAAACTGCAAAAAAGCCATTTTCGTTTTATTGCACCAATAGGAAGTAAAGATAAAGATTTATGATTCTATTATTTTTATTTTTTTTAATATTCATTATTTCAACTATTTTGCAATCGAAAAGAATCGAAATTGCATAAAATTAACACATTAAAACATCGAACCTGCCGCTTTCTATGTTATTCGTGGTCAGCGGTACCCGGGCGACAATCGAAACTACCTGTTTCGTCAGTGTTGAATGAATTGTGAGCGAGGGCTTACGTGCGCTCTCGCTGAGAACCAGATAAGCAAGCACTTGCTTAAAATAATTTATTTACGATATATTGTTATTTTTGTTATATTTGGTTTAAACTATCGGAAGTGGTAGATTCTATATTATACTAGGACAATGAGCCCCTTTGTTCTATCGAATCTACCACTTTCAATAGTATTCTCTGGTTTTTGTACTGATAAATTTATCGAAAGTGGTACATACGATACTTTTCTCTGCTATGAACATATCGAAAGTACCATTTTCGATACTTTACTACGTCAAAGTAATAGTTTGACCTGTATTTTCGATAGATGTAATTTGTTATAAAAAATTTATACCTTATTTTTAGCATCTCCTGTGCGATGTGAGTTTACCAACGAGGAGTGGAAATATTAAAATGACATTTACGAAGAAAGTGCGGCGGTAGATGGCTAGATAGGCTAGGACAAAATTATTCGATAATCTAAAAATGAATCGAAATTTTTAGTAATAACTTATTTATTTATTTATGGACACCCAACAAAAAAAACACATCGCATACAGAGTAAAAAAAAAGTGGTCTTAAGTCTAGTGTTTTTCTAAAATACAGAGTGCCACAGCATGGGCATGGTAATTAATGTACTCTTATTCCATCTCTTAACTCTGTCTCATGATTTTTATCGTCCATCAATACAACGACGCAGTTTAAGAAGCTTGTGGCATTCCAAGTGTCAAAACTACAGCAATGCAGTACAAACGGAAAGACCGTACTATAATTAATGACAACATGAACGTTGCATACCAAATGCCGAAAATAGATTAATGCGACAAGTGTCATTCGTTTGATAACACAGAAAGACCTACCGAAGAAACAAGAGTCTCACGCCAAGCATCTTTCGAATAAACAGGCTGGACGAAAATACAAAGCTGAGGATAAAGAACAAGCTATTCAAAACCCTGGACAAAATTAGTATGCGCAACTTACGACTTTCAAAGTTAATTCACTACCCTTGTGGAGATTTCATTATTTTATTATAAAAGAAAGTTGTCACTTATGTATTTGACAGTATTCGACGCTGGAAAGAAGTATCTTGTTACATGTGGCCTGAAAATATAGCTAAACGTAGGGCCAATAAGGTTGCTAGCTGCTTGCTAGATTTTATACAGCTTAAAGTAGCAGATGGTGCTCAGCTCATTACTTCAGATTTTGGTCCGATAACTGCACCGGCCAAAACCCTGACAGGACAGTCTACAACCTCTACATGCACGCTAGTAGAAAATTCAACATCGATTTCACGCACCGATTTTTAAAGTTTAAACGAAATCTTATCAAGAAAGCCTTATATGATTACAGTAATGATGTTAATGCTTGGCCGGATGTCGCCCAGTTCCACACCGACAATAGTATGTAAGAACATTCTTAGTTATGCTAAGATTTAATTTGTTTGATAAGCGATAAACTCGCTAGTGGTTTCTTTTTCACTTCTTCCGCTAGTGGACAAAAAATTTAAGTGAATTAGAGTCAATTGCACCTTTTTTCTTTTTTGATAGTAATAACTATTTATCAAGCTGTTTGTATAGTAAAAATTTGACTTGTCTAAGTGCTTATTTTGTAAGTCTAAAGAAATAAACGATTTGACTCTGACTCATGCTCTTATTGAGAGATCTTCTAAAGGAAAAAATAATTTACACTCCTGATCAAAATGGTACGCATTAGTTCGTTGGGCGAATACAAACAATTCTTCTTACAAAGTAACTGAAGTGTGACCGTGGGTGTTTTGACATTTTATAATTGATTTCATGGTGACGACAGTATAAAAGTCTAAGATACCTCTGTGGTGACACTACAGCATGCCGTTCCTAATATTTGTATGGGAAATCGATCGTCTTAGGGCGTACTGACTTTGGCTTAACCTAAACTCTTACGTCGAGAGGCGTACTGTCGTATCGCTTTATAACTCTTTACGTCTGTGGGTCCAGCAATGTGTTACTACACATTTCTCTCTTTTAATAATTTGTCATTTTTTTTATTTATCGCAAATATCCATTGAAAATTACTTAGAAGTCTGATATAAATTAATATCAGAGAGTTATCTCATATCGAAACTAGTTTGTGTTACCTTATCTTGAAAAAAAACAATTCAATATATCAAAGAATACAATCGAAAGTACCACATTAACTAGTTGAGGAACATTTCTTGTCGCAGAAAAGAATCGAAAGGGGCACATTCGACATTAATTTTAAATATTTTGTCACAGAACAATATCGAAACTGGCACATTCGATAAAAATGTAACCAGCAGGAGCCGAGGAAAGTATCGAATGTGTAATATCACTTAAAATATGAAAATTATGAAAAACTCTAGTACATGTTACAAAAATATACAATTTTCTTATAAATATACACTTCTTATATTGAATATTCGAATTAAATTTTTGTCAAAAATCAAAATCTAAACTTAGATTTGCTCCCCTGTAAAGTACGTTTTTTGCAGTTTCGATAGATTACGTGGGGGCCGTCGAATTGCTTGCATACACGCGTGAAAGTGGCCTATTTTATCTTATTATTATTTTAATCACAGGAAGTTTCGAAATCCATCGTTCAGTTTGTGGTATCTATTATAAGTTATTTATGAATGCCTCTGTAATAGTTTCATTTTGTAAAGCTTAGGTATAGATATGAAATTGCGCTTTTGACCACCAAACTCTATTTTCGCATCTCTTTTTAAACTAGGGATATAAGATAAAACTATTACAGATGTATTAAAAAATAGCTTATAATAGATACCACAAACTGTACGATGGATTTCAAAAAAATCTTTTAATAAACGTAATAATATGATAAAACAGGTGGCGCTGTCATATTGGCTCGGGTTTGCGCCTTAAAGATACATAAAGACGCTGTACATTAATGTAAACCTGTTTAAAATGTAGCGTGTATCTGTAGTGATTTCTTAAATACTGGTAGATTAAACATGATGTTGGTTTACCAAACTAAAAACTAATAAGATTTGTCAGAAATAAAGCCTTCTCCGCATAAACCGATCCCACATTAGAACTATCTACCTCAATGCAGTGGAAAAAATCTAATGTTCATGTAAGAGTCGTTTGATCACATGGTTTTCCTTTAGTGCTTCTTTCAGTAGGTAATTGTTTTTAAATAGTGTTCGTTTGACGTTAAATGCTAATTGAATTTCCGATAGCCCTAATATGGAAACGAAAACTTTTATAATTTTCTTAAACAATTTAGAACTTATCAAAGCTCCCCGTGTGTAACACAATCTCTGTCTACGTTGACTCTAGATGCTTTATTTCTACGAAGTATTCAATATTACTGAGAATTCGAAGTGAATGCTTTTACAATTCAAAAACTGTTTCATTCTGTCCTGTTCCAATTAGGGTTTCGCAAAAATAGTTCTTTTGTTGGAGTTTACCAGTGGGACCAATACTGACGTTCAAAGGAATGCTGCTTTTGTTTCTTTTTGATTTTATACAGTGAAAATTCGAATAGCTGGTGTGATTTTTTTATGAAAAACGTCATGAGATTGAATTGGATCTGGTTTTGAAACTATGTTTTCTGGGGAAAATTGTAAATATGTGATAATATAATCTGCTGAATGTGAATTGCCAAACAACACATTTTGCGTAAATCAATTTTCTGTAAATGTGACAGGGCTTCAAGCGGGGGTTAATATAACTTTCACATTTCGATAGAGTCAAAGTCAGAGTAGTCAAATCATTTATTTCTTAAGACTTACAAAATAAGCATTTAGACAAGTCAAACTATACTAAATAAATAGCTTGATAAATAGTAATTACTATCGAATAAGAAATAAGGTGCAATGGACTCTAATTCACTTCATTTTTTTGTCCACTAGCGGAAGAAGTGAAAAGAAACCACTAGCAAATTTATCTTATTTATTATTAGCTTATTTTCCAATACAATCTTTGCATAACTAAGTCTAACACAATTAATTTATGTTCTTACATACTATTGTCGGTGTGGAACTGGGCGACATCCGGCCAAGCATTAACATCATTAATGTAATCATCTACGGAGTAATAGGCTTTCTTGATAAGATTTAGTTTTATGTACAGTTTAAATAGAGTAACGCAAACTTTGAAGTAAACAGTATGGCAGTACAGACTCAGTAAACTGAGTAAAACATGGAAGGAGTTTTTAAGAACATGTTAAGGTAGACCTTCTCAATATCACACTAATATCACGATCACAATCTTCACGCCAAAACTACGTAACGGATCTGGTTGAAATTTTGCATACAGGTAATTCTAATACTGGAATAAAACATAGGCTACTTTTTATCCCATAAATCTGTTCCCGTGGGATGAAAATCACCTTTTAATGTTTTCATAGGAACAACGCGTGCGAAGCCGCGGGGTGCAGCTAGTAGTATATATATTCTCAATAGTTTTCATATTTTGTATTTGTTTATTTATAAAAACTTAATCTAATCTTAAATTTTCTCTAAACCCGTTCAGGATTTGTGCAGAATGTTACATTCCTCGGGTGAGGTACAATTATTGATTAGAAGTGTATCACACTACTTTAAAGGCAAAGTGTATGGATGTATGGATATATGGATGGATGGATGGATGGATGGATGTTTGTTACTTCTTCACGCCAAAACTACTGGACGGATCTGGCTGAAATATTGCATCCAGGTAATTCTCCTGGAATCAAACATAGGTTACTTTTTATCCCACCTTTTAATGTTTCCATAGGAATAACGCGTGTACGTGTGGGTAAAGTTTGATCATATATTAGAAACAAATTAGATCTACTAAAGTTATTTACAACAGGATCTATTTACCATGATTTGAATTTTGAGCTTTCCAATATTTCGGCACAGTTTCATGCCCCATGATCACGGAATAACTGAATGTATTGCGAGTGAGTTATTATTGGCAGATATATCGATCTACTCTCTTTTTCAGTCTTTTTCTGCTATTGGAAAGCTCAAAATTCAAATCATGGTAAATATTCCGGTGTAAATAACTTTAGAGCTCTTTTTGTTACAAAGCGGAGTAGATACCTAGATTCTAACGCTAATAGAACAAACAATAAGAATAGGCTTTATTGTATTGTGCTCTCAGAAAAGCTTTTAGCTTAGCGTATTGAATAACCGACAAATAGCAAATTTTTACGCAATCTGGCTTAGGAATATAAAATCAACTGATAAAATATTTAACGGATGTGATGGTTTTAGAAATACTTAACAAAATAATAACGCCTTAGTTCATTTAATTAATTTGAAAATTTGATATTTTTCAGGAGTACATTTATTATTGTATTTAAAGACCTACCCCCATAATCATAATGGTCTGCTAACATAAAACAGCTGCTAAGTAGTGTTGTTTCTCATTCTGACTTATGTCAATAGAAGAAGACAGAGCGAGATTAAGCAGTGTGTTAAGTTAGCAGACTATTATGAATTGTTTTTTTTTAATGTTTAGGAAAGAACCTACTGAAACTTGTGATTCTTAGTATCAAAAATCATTTGAGTTTCTAGTTTTGAGTTACAGATATCTTATCGACGATGGCTGGACAAAAGGGCTAAAAAAGTGTAAAGAAAAAGCGAAGGTAAAAAATAGGTGAAAGATTGAATTACAGAGGTATTGAAAATGCGTAGGTACTTTATAGTTAAAAAAGCTTTAATACGTATAAGTATTAACATAATAACTTATTATAACTAATTTTAATACATGTATAATGTATTACATGTGGGTTTAATTAAGGTAACTTATTTTATTTGACAAACAAAAATTCACAATTACCCAAACATTATTGTATATTTTCATCCAAATCCAACGCCAACGAAGTCACTAGCATAAACTAGTCTAGCCGACTCGAAACCTTTATCAAAGCATTAGAAATCTAAGCATACAACCTCTATTTGCTTAAACCCACGTCAGTAAACACACTTTCCCTATAAAAACAGAATTTTTCTTTCAACCACACACACACACTTCCTAGACGTGAAAATAAGACATTCAGTTTACTCGAGACTTGCAAAAACTCGATAAAAATCTATTAAAAACGTGCAACGTAAAGGTGTCTACAAAATTTAAAGTAGATAAAACTACACTTGGAATCAATTTACACCCGTTTCATAAAAATAAAACAAAATAAATTAACCAGAGGAGTTACACCATCAAAGACAGATATTTAGAGCAAAATTGATTGATATCAGATTTTAAAATTGAAAATGTCTAACCTTACCATCTTAATTTCTCTTTTGGTGATAACTATTGTCTACGCAAACATGTCTTGTGATTCTTGTGGCGAAGAATGCGTATCATCCTGTGGATCTAGAAGATTCAGAGCTTGCTGCTTCAACTACTTGAGGAAGAAAAGAGACAGCAATAAACAGACAGGGATGAAAGATTTCAGCGATGTTAACAGAGAGGTCCAAAATTTGAACAATTTGAACAAGGAAATGGAAAATTTCAATAGTCAAAAGACAGGAATGGAAACTTCGAACAACGATATGGTAAATTTTAATAAAATGAAGGCAGAATTTGAAAACTTCGATAATATTAAGGCAGAGGATTATTTCAATAATTTCAAGGCAGATAAAACTATCTTGAAGACGCCTGGAGGTTTTTTGATAGAGAAGAACTATCCAGTGTTTTATTGGACCGGATTGAAAATGACTGGGGATGAAAACCAGTGAGATAAAAATGTTATGGTCAATTCTAGGATTTTTAATAGGATTTCCGTTGAACAAACCTGATTGCTACTGTTTTCTATTGGATGTATCCATAAGTTTTTTATGATCTTAATAACAAATGACTCGCGCCTCTTCAATATAAAATCTAAGCAAATGTTAAGATTATTTATGTATTTAATAATGTTGTAAATAAAACATTTTTCAGTTGCAGTTGTTGTTTTTTATAATAAAAGTTAAACGCGTACCTATTAAATCCTGCAAATCCTGCAATCTAAACAATAATGTTTCTAGCAATAAAATAGCTCAGAAAAATAAATAAAGTCCAATAATTGTTAACAAAAACGTCGTAAACAGAGATCATTGCCAGATTATAGCTGTAATATTGCCATTCGCAAAAAGTGTTTGCCATAAACATTTATGTACAAATGAATTTATTGCGAAACTATGGCTATGCTCCCAATTCCACCCTTACTTATTTATTGGCTTGGTACCTTCCTAAAGTTAAATATAATATACTTACATAATATTATTTTCATTATAATTTTGATTAACCCTGAATAAAGTATAGTTAACAAAAGAGTGAACAATCAATTGATTAATTTAATGTGGTGCTGGCTTAGATTTTGCACCTCCCCAGCCCTTCCCGTGGGTGTCGTAAGAGGCTACTAAGGGATATTTACGGGGGCAGGCAGCAGCGCCCAGAACAATTCTACCACCAAACTGCGATCCCCAACCTGCATGCCCAGAGTGGGGATTATGGGCATTTCCCCCATGAGAAAGACACCAATAAGGCGCTCAGGGGAGGCCTGCGTCCAGCAGTGGACCAATACAGGCTGTTGAGGTTGTATTTTAGGTACGATAAATTAGAAGTCTTTTTATTGATCACACAAATGGCAAAAAAAGCATTTATTTCGTTTACACGTTAAATTGTTCCTAAAAATTAGGCATATTCAATTTAACTGCGTATTTTTTTACTAACTGTGTAATAATGAATAAAGAAATAATTTTATTCGGTTTTACCATTTTAAAACCATCTGCTTTTCAAAGATACAGGGTGCAATTAGAGGAGTGGATCATAGGCGACTGGAGGATCTCAGTACCTATCTATTAAGACTAGCGAACGGAATGCGAGCATCTATGTAAAAATAGAAACGTGTGTTTTTGTGTTAAAAAAACAACGGGTTGCACTCCGGGAGGCAGAAGTGAAAATTACACGCACACTTTTCCGTTGTACTAAGGCACCACAAGTGGCAATTTTGTTCTTTGCGATAATAAATACTTTGAACGGCGCCATCTGTTAGCCTGCGGCGACACTTCTCTGCTACTATGTAAGGTCATCTCAACTAACGCTGTGGGTTCTGTGTAGCTCCCAGAACTAACGACATCTTCTTTTATAACTATTTACACAATTTGCTGTAACTTTTTAACTTTTCAAAATTAGGCTGCTAGCTCACAATGTAGTACCAATTTAAAATAACAGTAATGCAAGCGTGTTACGTCACCGCGGTCACATGAAGTTGATCTAAAATGTTAGATCAGCATCACGTGACTCTGACTTGAGTTTACCATTTATTACCCATGCCAAAAAATGCACAACGCCGTAAAAAAGTTTTTACTTACAAAAATCGGAAAAATTCAACGACTTTTGTAAACGATAAGCAAGGGTTGTTTCAATATTAAGCCCCAATAAACATCAGAAGTACCCATAAAACTTCAAAAGTAAAGCACTAGAAATAAGTTTATAACTTTTGGCGAGAGAGAATATAAACAAACTTAAATAACTAAAACATACAGACCTCTGCAAATAGTTTAACTAGACACAGGTTTATCTGAAAATTGTCACGTATAAAATTTCTGAAATAAATAGACACATATTTGTAGCATTAATACGCACTATTGAGTAAATTTCTAAAGAATTGTTGTCACGATTGTTTGACGCTATTGTTGTGTTGTAGCTGTGTGGTGCTGGCTTAGAATTTGCACCACCGCATCTCTTCTCGTGGGTGTCGTAAGAGGCGACTAAGGGATATCTATCGAGGGGCGGGCAGCGCCCCCTGCCAAACAATTCTAACACCGGATTGCGATGCCCAACCCACATGCCCAGCTTGGGGATTATAAAATAAAAAAAAAAATAAAATCAGTTTATTGCAGGCACAAAAAGACCCATATCACACAAAAATACAGTGCACATAATATAATAAAAAATAAAAGATAAAACTACTCGTAACATTGGTTACCTATTTTCTATTTCCATCCATGTGGACGGAAATCCAGTGTCTGTAAATGGGATTGGCCAGATAGTCAGAAACAGCCCTCAGGATGGTGTTGCTGGAGCGACTCAGTCGATTCCAGAAGGCTGCTATCCTCGTCCTTATTAAGGCAGAGAAGTCGGGAACTCCTGCCTCAGAAAACATGGTCGACGCACTGCAGTGTCTTGGCAGCCTCATAAGGGCCCGGTATGCATTATTATACTGTACCCTTATGGTGCTGAAAGATTTCCTAGTGAAGTTGTACCAAAGTTGACATGTGTACATACCTAGGCAGTATGCCTTAAACAGGGTGTTCTTCACATCGGCACTGCAGTTGGCAAATCGGCGTGCGAGCATGTTACCTCTGATGGCAAGAGCTCTCCTCTCCCGCTCTATGTCCACATCATCTTTTGATGATTCCGTCAGCAGGTGACCAAGGTACCGAAACTGGTTGACCATTTTAATGGTCGTACTGCCCAAGTGTACCTCGGGTACTTTATCAGGACCTCTCCCTGACCTGAACACCATCAATTCGGTTTTAGTAACGTTGTATTTTAACCCATGAGCAATAGCATATTGCTCACAGGTTAACAGCAGCTTTTGCAAACCTTTGACTGAGGGGCTAAGGAGCACCATATCGTCTGCATAGCTTAGGTTGTTTACACAAACATTTCCTAAGTGGCATCCGATCCTGGTGCTCCTCAGCTCCCCGATCAGATTGTTAACGTAGAGGTTAAACAGGTCGGGAGAGGTCAACCCTCCTTGACGAACACCGCAATCTAGCCTATAGTCGCTAGAAGTCGTGTCGCCCCACTTTACATTGTTAACTTGGTTCGCGTACCAGTATCTCAACAGATTCACCACATCATTTGGTACTCGCGCATTTACCAATTTTGACCAGAGAATTTCATAATTCACAAGGTCAAACGCTCGACTAAGGTCTAAAAAGCACGCATAGACTGATGTACCTTGTGACGTATAATAATTTACAGTACTTTTCAAGCTCATGATGGCTGAATCCGTTGAGAGACCGGGACTGAAACCAAACTGTGCGTCATCAATTCTAATGTTTTTAAGCAGATCTGGATGAATGAGCCGCTCGAGCACCTTTCCTAAAACTGTACCTAACGATATAGGACGATAATTTGTGGACGAACTAAGATCTCCAGTTTTATTCTTAATAATAGGTATTACTACTGTTCTCATGAGATCGCTTGGCAAATAACTGTAACTAATACACAAATTATAAAATATACATAAATGTTCATATAGATTGTCGCTAGCCCAGAGAATGTGTTCGATGCCGAGACCATCATGGCCAGGTGACTTACCACGCTTCATCCGTCTAACAGCCATTCTCACATCAGTAATCGTGATTTGAACTGGCTGGTCATTCGCGATGGTCTCGGCAACGGGCACACTCCCTACGGGTTGCGGCGTGACTTTAAAACGTTTAGCAAAAAGTTCAGCTATGGGCAGCGGTTCCTGTAGACCGTCCATTGAAACCGGTAAGCTTTGTTTATAATTTAATTTCTTAGTGGCATTCCAAAATTTTGAAAAATTATTATCTTTTCTATGTATTGCAAGTATATTCATTTTAATCTGTTCTTCATTTCGCTGACACCACTTAATTTTGTTTTTAAATTCAGAACGAGTACTACGCATTTCATCAAATATATGCCCTTCAAAGGGTCTACCGGCCGCCACCCAACAGCTGAAGCTTCGTCTGGCAGCCTGATGGCTGTCCCTGACATGATAGTTCCAACCAATCACCTTTTTACGACACTTATGTGCACTAGCATGGGAGCTTTTCACTGCGGCATTTTGCATTGTCTTAATAATATGATTATAATAATTATCAATGTACTTATAATAATCAGTCAAATGAATACAGTTATAAATATTATCACAGGAACAAGTAAAATTAAAATTATCACAGTTGTCAATATTATCAAAGCAGTATTTACTATACATCTTTATCTGATCACAGTCCCTCTCACCCCATCTGATAGTTTTCATAGCATCCCGATTGTCTGAGCCGGCTGAAACAACTGGCACCCTTCCCAGATTACACACAATGCGTAATGGGAAGTGATCGGACCACGTGACTTCGTAAATTACATCCGCAGATACAACAGTATCCCAAGCAGCTCTAGTTACAAGGCAGTGATCCAACCAGCTCATACAACCACGATGCGCATCGCTAACAAATGTGTGCGTATTCGAGTCTAGTCCGAGGTATTTTAAGTCCGCACATTCCCACTGAATGTCCTCACAGAACGATGTCATCTCCCGTCCAAAACGCTTTGTGGGGTGCGCATTGAAGTCCCCGATCACAAATGCAACCTGGACGTTGCTTTCCTCAATCAGAGCACTAGTTAATGCTAAACATTCCGTGAATTCAGCTGTGTTCTTTTCGTCATCAACAGGCATGTATACGTTCACTACTAGAAAGGAACCCGTCTCCAATGATATCTTCACAGCCATGATACGGTCGCATGAACAATCCACAGGAGACACATTTGGAAACCTGGCCTTATTCCACAATATGGCCAGGCCACCGTAAGGCCTTCCCCTGAGGATACCTACCGAAGTATCAATCGAAGACTTGGCAACACATCCAAAGTTATCATTAATTACGTGTACAAAATTCAAATCGTGAGGCTGGAGCCAAGTCTCCTGCAACGCTATAATATCGGCCGACCTGGACAAGTCCCTAACGCTTTGCACAGCTCTTCTGACGTTCTTACAGTTGAACGAAACTATAGATACGTTTGGAGTTGTACTATACATATTGAGTGTTATTATTCGTTCTTACTTTCACCGCGACTTCACGGTAAACTCTAAATTTAACACCCCTAGGCCAAAAACTTTCATTCAAAAATGTATCCAAACTAGCCCTAGGTACAGTCACTTTAAACGAATTAAATTCTGTTTCCTTTTTCTGTGTTAAAAATTCAACATTTTTGCATTCTTGTTCCATTCCACGAATGTATTCTCGAATATCCTCGGCCGTTGTAGATTTGCTCAGTCTCGATACATACACGGCCGACGTAAACTCCGCTACCTGCAGTTTATTCGAGCCCTGCGCCGTTCCTATAAAATTACTCAGCCTTTTACGTTTTTTACGCTCGACTAAAATAAAACTTTCATTATGCAACTGGTCGCGCGGTGCACGGACGTGCGTTCCCTCCTGAGCGCTGCCGGCTGACGTCGTCGTCGTGGCCCTTACAACTATTTCTCGATAAGGCAGCGGTGGCGGCCGGGTATTCACTGCACTCGACGACTTAGAACCGGGCGACCTTGACTGCGCTCGCCTGTCCGTGCGATAAGATAATGCACTTGCAATTGGCAAGTTATTAGTCTTGCTAATGTGACTACTATTTATTTCGTTCGGCACATTCTTATATTGCGTTTGTACAAGCGCATGACTCGTGCTTTGTTCGAGTTGCGTATTTTCGCTCCCGCTCACGCACATAAGAGCGGAGGCGGCTGAGTAATCGCCAGTTAAATTATCTTGTTTTGAGCGTATTTTAGTAATTTTCTTACTGCGTATGGGAACTTGATCTGACAGTTTGTCGCTGCTCCGCTCAACACACGAACTAAGCCCCCTTATCATCTTCTTTACCTCCTCCAGTTCAGTCTTTAGGCAGTCGATATCGGACCGGCCTTCGTCATTTTTATTTGACTTTATAAAAGCCACGTCTTTCCGCAAAACCGCCATTTCCTTCAAAAAAGCCGATACATCAACGTAGTCAAATGAAACTGCTGGTATCCGGCTCAAATTTCTAGCTACAAACACAGGCAAGCTGTTCGGTTCAAATTCCTTAATAAGCTTAATTATTTCTTGCAGACTTTTTTGTTCCGATCCATCCTTACGCCTCAGGTACTTTTTATTCGGAGCCAAGAGCTTCAAAGCGATCGCTCTTGCAGACTCAATATCTTCATGGGAGTAGGCACTCATGCATATTTGCAAGATAGCTGTTTCAGGCAATGTGTCAACTTTATGACTAATAAAAGTTAACAGTTCATTCACTATAACTTTACACTCCGTGCATTGGATAGTTGGAGATCCACTGATCGTATTTTCACTATTACTACCGCGAATATTCGCGACGTTATTAGGGGACCGAAGCATTGTGCAGCGTGCACCGTGCGCAGCGGTTAGCAAGCGACTTATAGGCATTACTCCCAATTAGATGGACTTATCAGGGTCAGGGAGGCTTGCGTCCAGCAGTGGACCAATACAGGCAGTTAATGTTAAGGTTAATAAACATCTGAGAATATCATAGTAAATATTTTGGGATTTTCAAGTCTTTAAATAACCGTCTCTGGTGCGTCAAATTACTATCAAATATGGTCCAGCCCTCTGCCAGACGATCATTATCTAAGGGTCGATCACACTGACGACCCCGATTTAAATGTCATTCGATAATTTTATTGGTTCAGGACTTTGATATCAACCTCTTTGTGTGAAAATCTTGTATGAAATTATTAAATCTATGACTCTAAACAAAGACTAAAATCTTTAGATACGCCCTTACGCCCAAAAAGTGTGGCATTGTCTTTGAATGCGTGCGCTATGAGTAGGTAAAGAAAGAAAGTGATGCTCATAAAAAAACGTTATTACGAACTTTTTATTTAATCCTTTTTGCGACTCGCAAATTAAATTATAATTTAGTATTAATATTAAGTTCATTATTAATAATTTTTACATACTGCGCGATACCTGCCAGTTCTCCATTGTAACACCCCTATTGGGTACATACTGTGATCTTAACTTAAACGCACCTTACCACTAAGACCTGATTTTATGAATGCAATAAATACTGAATACTGAATAAAATTTGTGTTTTGGTCAATAAGCCTAACTGTTACTTTTGCTTTTTATTGTGCAACCAAATAGCACGATCTTTTGTAAACAAGCAAACCACAAAAACACATAATTCACTGATTTCAAGCGGACGGGACGGCGCGAATTACCTGTATGCAAAATTTCAGCCCGATCCGTTCAGTAGTTTTGGCGTGAAGAGGTAACAAACGTCCATCCATACATCCATACAAACGTTCGCATTTATAATATTACGAGCTGCACCTTGGCCTGGCTTCGCACGCGTTGTTCCTATGGAAACGTTAAAAGATGATTTTCTACCCACGGGAACTGATTTATGGGATAAAAAGTACCCTATGTTTGATTCCAGGATTAGAATTACCTGTATGCAAAATTTCAGCCCGAGCCGTTCAGAAGTAGCGTGAAGAGGTAACAAACATCCTTCCATCCATACATCCATACAAACTTTCGTGTTTTAAGTTTAAGTGTGATGTGATTAGTGTGATGTGATTCAATCATTCTTTGTTTCGCTACCGCTCTGGGTAACGAATACTGCGTTGGTTTGAAAAGGCCTTTAGTATGGATAAGTATTACGTCAAAGCATTACTCAGAAGTCCTTTGGGAACTCAAGTTTTTAAATTGAAAACTATGAAACTGTACTCAGTCGTTAGGGTGTATGCACGGTGGTGTATGATATTTTAGTAATACCGACGTCCACTGCTGGACAAGCCAACAAGGTTGGTTTTGTCATAATCACCACGCTTGGCAGGCGCATTGGTGATCGCAGTATAGGTGTAACTGTGTGGTGGCTTAGAATTCTCACCGCTCCATCTCTTCCCGTGGGTGCCGTAAGAGGCGACTAAGGGGGCGGGCAGCAGCGCCCCCTGCAGAACAATTCTACCACCGATCTGTCAACCTCAACCCGCATGCCCAGCATGGGGATTATGGGTTATACAAGGAGCTTATCAGGAGGCCTGCGTCCAGCAGTGGACCAATACAGGCTGTTGAGGTTGAGTTTGAGTTGAGGTGTTACAAAATACACAGAAGAAAGCTACTGGTCGTTCTTTGGTATGTTTCCTTATTCGATTCTTACAATATCCAGGGACTGAGTTGGAGGGTCGATTCTTACGCCGCGATCGTCACGGTTCATTTCTGCCCATTTAAGTAAATATTTAGTTGTAGGATGTATGGATCAGTTGAGCTACCTGTAAATGGTTTTCAACAGTCTGCAGTTGGCTCGTTTTATTGTACAAACTAATACATGTGCTGTATCGCTGAAAAATCTGCTAAAGGAAAGGGACCTCGAAGCACTATACAATGTGTATTGATGAACATTGATCAAACGAAATGTGCTGATAAAAGACGTAATATACTTATCGATAAATATCGGGAAAAAAAATTATATGTTGGCTATCTCAAAAAAAAGCCGATCTAATTAATTTTTAAATGAAAACTACTTCGTCTGGTTTTTTCTTCATTTCTTTTTTAGTAAACGGTGTATTTTATTCGAAGTAGTCTCATTTGAAAGCTACATTACAGCCATAATTTCGGTACATTACAGCCATAATTTTTTTTCCGATTTTTATCGATAAATATATGTCGTGTATTCGCACATTTCTTTAGATTAAGGTTCGTCAATACACATTGTTTTTTTCTAATGTGACAAGATTTAAACAATTCTATTTTTTTATTAAATTTCAAAAGCTGAGATTGTTGGTAAAGGTCACTGAAATGGCTTTCAAGGCCATTCAAATGGCTTTCAATATCAGTATAGAACGGTTGGCTTTTTGCGTTATCGCACAACTGGGCCCCAAAGACCCGATTCTGCTAACCAATCATATGTTTAAACGACGAAAATAATATGAGTGACACTATAAAAATTAAATTGACTAACTGCAAAGCTGCAAAGTGAGCCAAATCTTTAGTTATTTTATTTCTGACATTTATTATGTAATTTTGTACATTATTTGATATAGTTTTACAATGCAATGCAGCAGCATACTTTTTATTTTATTTAATAAATTTATTTGTTTTCCTCTAGACTCATTAATCTTATATAAGTTTTTAATTTATTTATGTCTGTCTGTCCTTTTTTCACTTTGTTCGCTATTGTGTTTTGACAATTTTGTTTATTGTAATATAAATAACTAGCTTTTGCCCGCGGCATCGCACGCTCTATTCAAGTAGCCTATGCCCGTTCCCGGGATACCGTTTACCTCCCTGCCAAATTTCATCAAGATTCGTTCAGCCGGGAACAAAATAAAAACTATCCTATGTTCGTTTCCTGGTTCTAAGCTACCTCCCCTCCAATTTTCAGCCAAATCGGTTCAGCCGTTCTCGAGTTATAAGTGTTGTAACAAACACGACTTTCTTTTATATATATAGATATATATATAAATATTATGGTACCTTACTTAAAGACATCATATTGTGTACCTACGGTGTAAATAAATAAATACAAGAATACAAATACAATACCAACACTAGTATTGAACAAAAGAGTGCATTAGTGTGCATAAGCCTTTACTTCTGATCTTGTAAACTTAAGCCTAATAGAAATGTCAGCTAGACCGTTAATAACGAGACTTTCACTGCATTTTACGTTAAGCGTTCACGGAAACTACGTTCAGAGATTTTTAGTTTTAAACGGGAATTAATAGTTAGTTTTTGTTTTTATGCAACTTGGATAAAGGTTTGTTGCCCAAATATGATGTTATGTGAAGTGTCATCCATTACACAATCATTTTAATGTTTGAATGGATGGATGTATGTTTGTTACTTCTTACTTCTTTACGCCAAAACTACTGAACAGATTAATTTGACTTTGCGTAGATTTAGGTCTAGTCCTGAAAATAGCACAAATAGTACTTTATCTCATAAATAAAAATATTTTTAGGATTAAATGGTTTTCACCAAAAAACGGAAGTTTCAAAACAAACCGCCTGTACCGCCTTTGGTTATAAATGCCCCCATACCGTTCCAGTAAAATACTGTGTAGGTTACATAATACGAGTATAAGAAATAAATACAAACAATTATAATGCTGGACGATCCACACAGCATCATCTAGCCCCAAGCTAAGCAGAGTTTGTGTTATGTGTCAATAGAGAACACAAAAATAAATGTAGTAGGTATAGGTACCCTATTTGAAGTCTCATGCATATACCCTATTGCAGAAAAACAATAGGGTATATATGCATCGATTTTTTTATTGTTCTAATCGACTCTTTAGGTCATTATTTAACCGAAAAATGATAAGACGCTCACTGAATTTCGCAATAAGACATAGACATAGACAATTATTTATTTGCCACTTACACAGTACAAAACAGACATAAGAATAATACATAGTTTACTTATAATACGAGAAAAAACAATTACACAAAATATTAACTAAAAAGAGAGACTGTACTGTGTTACAGCAGCAAAAAGGTCTCGGCTCAGCATTAATGCCTTACAACTCAGGAGTAGAAAGGCGCTGATATTCTGCCGAAACCATTTTAGTCGCAAGACCCTGTGAGGCTTACCGGATAGAGTAAGTAGGTAGAATAACAAGGAAAAAAAAAACAAATCAAAACCACAATCATTATCGGGTGATAAAAAGGCTGCCATATTGGCGCCATGTTTATTTCACCTTTTGTGACGAAATCAGTCAGTAAATAGTGATCATCTCAGGAAAGAGGTTTTCTGAAAAATCAGAAAATAACCGGCAATACGAAATTTGAAGTGGGCAGAATCGTGTCAAATCATGATGCAGCGCCAAACATAAAAAAGAAGAAATGTGAACAGTGATATTACGTCCGCTCTTGCCAATGGCGTAGCGTTTTGAAATTTTGCGATTGAGATTTAAAATATCAATTTTTCAATGGTTAAATTCTACAATAAAAAACATATCAAATTGCTAAAATAAATATGTAGATATGTTTCTTTATCAATAGAGAATACGTATATATTTTTTTAACCATTTTGAAATCACATGCATATACCCTATTATGGCGATTCGACCTTGAAGCCTGAGAGCTGGTCCCTACAACACAGGTAAAGCGACGCCACCCCGCACAGTTGGTTTAAATTACGTAATAATGAAGTTCACTAAAATTCCCTTTCAATGGCGGGTCAATATCACCCGGCCAATGGAGGCGCCACATCCGCCCGCAAGCGGGAGCGCGCGCAATTCACAAGCTTAGCGATTCACACGATGGTTCTACGAGAGCAGTGTCTGAAAATAATAATAATAATGCAGGACTATTCACACAGTATTATCTAGCCCCAAGCTAAGCAGAGCTTGTGTTATGAAAGAAAGAAAAGAAAGATATTATTATACATAGTAAACATCCAGAACGCTCTGAACAAATGTCTGCAGATCGTACACACATTTGTCCCGAGGTGGGAATCGAACCCGCAACCTCCTGCGTCGTAGACAGACCTTCCACCACGCCACAGAGGTCATCAAAATGGTCAAACGTTATAAACAAAAGAAAATATACACAATTAATGGTTATTTAACGGGTATTTATCGCGTACCTACCTTTCTTTTTATTTCCCCTACCTAGATTACGAAAGGTAGGGAAATCATTTGTGGACAATTGCGTACGATTCTATACCAAACTTCTATCTGAAGCAACTGAGCTCCCTATTCGTAAATTTAAACTGTACATAAAACGAAATCTTATAAAGAAAGCCTATTACTCCGTAGATGATTACATTAATGATGTTAATGCTTGGCCGGATGTCGCCCAGATCCACACCGACAATAGTAGGTATCTAAGAACATAAATTAGTTGTGATAGACTTAGGTATGCAAAGATTGTATTCATTGATAAGCGATAAACATTGGTAGTGGTTTTTTTTTCACTCCTTTCGCTACTGGATAAAAAAATTCCTTTCTGAACACGAATGGATACTTCCATTAATTCTCGGCTGTAACTCCGTGTCCATCCAGTCGCCCCGTAACGAAGAAGAACCGACCACTGCTGGGGTAAACGAGTTCATAAGTGGAGACCGCGATTCGGCAAACTTAGTGTGGGGCGCCCTCTAGTCAGGTGGTATGACGATCTGGGAAAGACTGCAGGCAGATGCTGGATGCGTCAAGCGGATGGCGCTCATTAGGGGAGGCCTATGTCCATCAGTGGACTATCATAGGCTGATGATGATGATGATAACGTGAGGACAATCAAATAAATCGCTACTGCTCCTAACTCGGCCTTAAACGGCCGTTAGTGATTGGATATGAAAATTTAATGGCACTAGTGCAATCACTTAGCTTTGCTACTTGAATTAACTACCCTACGTTAGTAGTGGCCTAGTGGTGGGGCGGTTGACTTTTGATCTGTAGGTCGCACGTAATGTTAATTCAACCTGTCATTGTCTGTCACATTTTTTTTCTAAATGCATACTTTGGAATAAATTTGAGCAATAAGGAACAAAATAAGTCAAATAAACGACAGCGGCACAAAAGACAACTCGCCATAATTTTGCACCTTATTATGCATAAATAAGTAATTAACAGTACTTTACTTATACTCAATATTTCTGGATATTTCCATAGGCACATTTTAATTAATTATCTTATTATCGAATACTTTATCTAAGTTTATGCAAATGAGAGATGCAGGTAGCTGGTACAGCATTAGTATAAACAGACTGGATGAAATCCCAAGCTGTGGTGGACGTAATAAGGCATACCCCAGAGGGGGAGAGAAAAGGGCCATGCAAGTATTATTATATGGCACAAGGAGAAAAATGAAGAATGGTTTTTTATTTTGTGTGTTTTGTGTAATATTTTTTTGTATATCTTTCTATAAGTACGGTGTTTAGATAAATAAAACTTGTCGAAATTTGATGAAAGTTGTTTAAATCACATAATCATAATAAAATTAGCAATTATTCCTCTCTAACTTTGTCTTATTTGTATTACTCTTATTTGTACACACGGCGAATTAGTTTTAAAGAAAAGTATAATCCAACACTCTCCAGCCCTGGCCTCTGTAGAGCTCATGCTGAGTCCGCCCCACACCAATACAATCCATTATCAATATGATGTAAGGTGACCACTGGTACAATGATGATATTGTACTCTAGCCGAGTTTCGACCACGCCGGCCAGTATCATTGGAGGCTAGCCTGTACAAGACATTATCATAGAGGAGAAATGTGTGCGCACACATAGCTGCACTCTCTATTCACACACTCTCATAATCCAATGGGACGACAAAACAACCCAAAAATCCCGAAAATTCTTAGAAATTACTTGAAGTGTGGCTTACGCACTATAAGAACAAATACGATACAATGATGATGTCAATTCAGATGCTGCTAAAACTAAACGAAACTAATTTGACAGGACTTTCATAACGCTTAAAATAATAAGGATGGCATCATGTTTTGTCCTGTCAGATTAGTTTAGTCTAGTTTTGGCGTTATCTGGCTGACACCAATGATATTCAAAATATACAACCAGCAATCTTGGATTGGTTATGGAATCATATTATGGGGAAATAATGTGGACGCCAATGATCTGTTCATCTCCCAGAAAAAAATGCGTCCGTACCATAGCTAATATATGAGTGCCAGAGACATGTAAACCCCATTTTATTTAATTGACGTGACCCCACTTTATTAAATTAAACTCAACTTATCACTAAGACCTGATTGTATGAATGCAATAAATACTGAATAATCAATACTGAATTTCGATCCAAGGCAACTATTGACTTTCCCTTTTTAATAAAAAGTTTTGCCCCCGCTAGCGCTCGTCCTAAGTCCGTCCCACACAAATCCCATCCATTATTCATGTGATTTAATGTCGGCCACCGGTATAATGAGTAGCCGAAATAATGATTAGTGCCTATTGATACCAGTTTCCTAATCATGCATTATCTGAATTACTAAACGTATCATTAGATACTCATCATCAGCTTATCTTCAACCTCAACAGCCTGTATCGGTCCACAGCTGGACGCAAGCCTCCCCTGATAAACGCCTTATTAGTGTTTAACTCATGGGGGGTATTGCCAATAATCCACACGCTGGGCATTCAGGTTGGCGATCGCAGTTTGGTGGAAGATTTGTTCTGCAGAGGGCGCTGCTGCCCGTCCCCAGTGGATATTTCTTAGTTGCCTCTTACGAGACCCGCGTTAAGAATTGGGGTGGTGCAAATTTGGTGCAAATTATAAGCCAGCATCACACAGTTATCTACAGTAGACTTATATACAATACACATATATGTCCACTGCAGGCCTCCCATAAACAGCGCCATAGCCCTTCTGCAGTTAGTTGTTATTTTTCTTGTTAAACAATGGCTTTGGCCTTAAACTATTTGTTTTATCCACAGGTTTTATCCAAACAATGATTCTCTCGTACAATAGAAAAGCTAAGTGCTAACAGGGCAATATCGGCCAGCGACGTGACGTGTCAGTGAACCTGTGACGTCACTAACGTAACGCAGTAACGCGTGACGCGTGACGCCTGACGTGTGTCGGTAGGTATTCGTTTAATTGCCGACCCGATGCGCGACCTGACATGGGGTAAGTAAGTGTGGATTTGAAATAGTGTGGAGTAAGCATATCTTAAAATATTATCTTTTTGTTAGCTAGACATTTGGAGTGACAATTTTTATTATTTGAAAAGAGCGATCTTTTCAAATAAAAAAAATGTTCTCTCCCTGTTGTTCAATTCGCATACAAAATGCCCTTCCATGTAGTGCAGCTCTTCATAAAGTGTTAGTGTACAAGATTCTAAGTAGAAAGACCAAGATTCGGATCTACAAAACTGTCATTAGACCGATATTGATGTACGGCTGTGAAACTTGGACGCTAATATTAAAGGAGGAGAATAAACAACTAGTGGCCGAGCGGAAAATCCTGCTCCAGATCCTGGGGCCTACCCGCGGAGAGGACGGAAGCTGGAGTCCGGAAAAATCTGGAGATCGAAGAGCTCGTGAACGAACCCAACGTCATCGGCGAAACGAAGGCACATCGACTCCGCTGGCTTGGACACTTAGAGAGGATGGGAGAGGATCGGAACGTCTGCTACGCCTATTTCGGAAGCCTCGTCGGTCGAAGACCCATGGGACGCCCGCGGTACCGCTGGAAAGATGTGGTGGAAGCGGACCTGCGTGAGCTACAAGCGGAGGACTGGCGGGAAACTGCGCAGGACAGGGAAAAATGGCGACTTCTCTTATCGGAGGCCAAGACACACTCCGGGTCGCTGAGCCACAGAAGTAAGTAAATATGTCGTTCACTGGAATATCATCTATCTCCTTGCTAAATTACATCAAAAAAAAATCAGCTATTTCAAGGTGATAAGTTAAAGAAAGCCAGAGAGAGTGACAGACATAATTTTTCTGTGTGAATTATTGTTTCTAGAATAATACATATAACAATTTTGGCCCGATTTTGATAGATTTGAACCCGGCACCCCACATCATGTTTCAGCATAATCCAGTCAAGTATTTAAAGGTACTTTCGTATGGTGCCAACTTAAAATTTGCACCATCTCAACTCCGCCCGCGGGTAAGAGGCGACTATGTGATATCCATAGGGGGTGGGTAGCAGTACCCCTGCAGAACCAATATACCATCAGATTGCGATGCCCAACCTGTATGCCCAGCGTGGGCATTATGGGTATTAGTGGATCAATAAAGGCTGTTGAACCAGATGTACCAGCTTATTTCGAAAATTCTTTAAACCAAAAAGTAGCTATCAAACTAATTTAAGTGTAAGTTTAACTTAACCCAGTTAGGTAATGTTTAGTTCTGGTGGAATGCCGAGCAGGCTGGAGGTTAGAGATGTATTAGTGAAATTCCGAGGGAGGCGCTTACTTTCGGAGGCTTTAATGGGCTAAATATCTTGAGCCGAGATAATTTGGGAGGGTGCGCAGAACAGGCGATTGGGGAGATTTTATCGAGCTTTTTTTGCTACATCTTCAAAATTTTAGGTGTAATGAACTTTGCATAGTTTGCATACATCGAGATACATATATCCAAAGATTTATATCTTTAGATAGGCCCTTTCCATAGTGAGACAGCGCCGTGTTTGTTCCCAAACGATGTTTGTGAGCTCACAAAATCCTGTCTTCTGTCTTTGTCATTTGAATTCAGTGAATTGTGTGTTTTTGTGGTGTGCTTTTTCACAAAAGTTCTTTAATTAGGTTCTTTAGTTAGGTTTACTGACAAACACATTAATTAGATCTACTCTTAGGCCCGTATTATGAAAGCTTGCTCAGTCATAGAGCTATACTTGAGTGACGTTTATGCACTCAAAAAGCGTTGCTCATGCATGGATCGATGACTGAGTAACCTTTCATAATACGGGCCTTAGTTTGCGTGCGTCTGCATTTTGTTAACACACGCATTCAAATAAAATGGGGTGGGAGATGGACGATTTTTATAGGATATTGATTGATGTTTTAGAAATTACATAACACTGTTCATAGTATAGATCCATTTACTTATCTTAATTTAAACAAAAACTTTAAAAATAGGTATTTTATTGGAAATATTCCTACCTAAAAATAAAGCTAAGCCATATGGCAACATTGTTTTTGACATGACATGCTTATAAGCTGTTAATGTCAATTTATATTCTGTTCGTGAGTTTACGAAGCCAACATTGTGTGTTCCTTAAAATAAGTTTTTCTTGTAAAATATACCCAGTACAGTCCATAAATAGGTCTTTGATTGAACAGTTTGTAAAATTAAGAAAAAAGCTACACCGAAAAGTATTTTACCAAAAAGTAACTACCACGCGGCAATCACCTTGTTTTACTACCAGTACCGAGTGTAAAGTATTAGTGAGGAAGATTGCGTAAGTCGAACCATTTGCCCGGTATCGGCACAATCGAGCAGAATCGGGGAGATTCGGCCAGATTTGCCCAGAATCGGGAATTACACGCGGATTGGGGATTAGAAATATTTAGCTTTTTTATTGGACATTATTGACTGGCTTCCAAACGTTTGGAGGAGCGTCAGGTTTCTTAGATATATACAATACATGTTATGTGAATGTCTATCTATCTATCTGTCCATAATAGATTATTTAGGACATTACGAATGATACAGAATATTTTTTATTTGTATAAGTTTCCCTATGTTTTCTCTTTTGTTTCTCTATGCAAATTTATAATTTTTATTACGCATGTGTTATGTCTAAGATCTGCTAACCCCTTTGTTTACCCATATTTGTAAGTCATCATCATCATCATTAGCCTATTACTTAGTCCACTGCTGGACATAGGACTCCCTTAATGAGTGACGTAGCGCCCTGTTTTCAGCTCGTCGGATCCAGTATCTACCTGCAATCTGTCTCTGTTAGTCTGTCGGATGTATTCGTAACGAATCCTATCCTTCAGAGAGACTCCGAGCATAGCTCTTTCCATAGCTCGCTGAGGGACTTTGAACTGGTGGATCAACCGGAGTTGTTAGACTTAATTAAAACTAACATTTGAACCAAAGCGCGCTTTTTCTATAAAATTATTAAGTTAAGTTAAACGAATCCCTCTTACCATGGTTCTCACCATGCAAGTGTAAGTAAGACCTTTTCTTTCTCGTTATTACAATAAGTACCACCATGATGTACAATGATTATTCATTTCCCTTCAAAAACAACCACAAGAAACCTAAATAAACCCACACCTTCAGTAAATTAAAACGTAAAAAATTCACACACCCGTTTTCAGTTAGGACGGTCTTGCCAGTATTATATATTTATCAGGCAACCCGTGATGATAAAATACTGCTGGCTGTTTATCTTTTTCACGCGAAAGTCGGGTATAATAATGTAACTGGCAACTTTTTTACAGCAAGATTTGTAAAAGTGGTAACACCAAAAAAGTGCGATAGTAAGCTTGCAGAGACGTTAGGTGTAGGTGTAGTTCTAGAGAGGGGAAAATCTTTAGTAATTCTATTATATAAAGCTCGATTACCACTCACTGACTGACTGATTGACATAATTGTTCTCCTTGATGGTGGAGGGGGAGGTATGGTTTTTTTTGCGGAAATGTATTTCTCATGCCTGGGGGACCTCAGGAAAATTCCGACTTTTTGAGATTTGCACCGGGGGGCCCCCGCCCCCCGGGGGGGCTTCCAAGCAGAGCCATCCTGACTAATAATTTTATGGGGGTTGTATAGAGGGGTACAAGTGATTTTGATTGCAAATTTTTTTTTACCCCCCCTTGCCCCCCAGACCCCCCCCTTTTTCAAGTGCTATGAGAAAGCGACGTGATAGAGTGTTTTTAATTACAGGGTCGTATAGAGGGTGTCTTCTTGAATTGGGAGAAAAAAAAATTTACCCCCCCTCTCACCCCCCTTTTTTTAGCCCCCGTTGGTATCTCCCAAACGGACTGACTTTTCAGAATTTTTTTTTCACAGTCATGTAGAGTAGGGCAAATTATTTAAAATGCAAAAAAAATATTTTCCCTTTTAGCCCCCTAGACCCCCTTTTTTATCAAAAAACCAAAAAAACCCAAAAATTGGCCTATTTTTGACCTTTTTTTTCGGGTGGAGCGTTGCGGCGAGCGAAGCGAGCTGCAATGCGACCACGGGGAACAGCACGGCGAGCGAAGCGAGCCGTGCTGTGACCTTGCACCCCCGGCCCCCCTGAACCCCCTCCCCCATCCAAGAATTTGATATGGGTATCGTTTTCTACTAACATGGGGGTGAGGATTACGAATTTGATGACGAAGGGCGTGGGTCGGATTGCGGTGAGCGAAGCGAACCGCAATACGACACACGTCACACAGCAAGGCGAGCGAAGCGAGCCTTGCTGTGTGGCAGCACGAGCGGCGTCGTATTGCGGTGAGCGAAGCGAACCGCAATGCGACCACGGGGCACAGCACGGCGAGCGAAGCGAGCCGTGCTGTGATCCCCCACCCCCGGCCCCCCCTGAACCCCCTCCCCCATCCAAGAATTTGATATGGGTATCGTTTTCTACTAACATGGGGGTGAGGATTACGAATTTGATGACGAAGGGCGTGGGTCGGATTGCGGTGAGCGAAGCGAACCGCAATACGACACACGTCACACAGCAAGGCGAGCGAAGCGAGCCTTGCTGTGTGGCAGCACGAGCGGCGTCGTATTGCGGTGAGCGAAGCGAACCGCAATGCGACCACGGGGCACAGCACGGCGAGCGAAGCGAGCCGTGCCGTCACCCTTCACGCCACCAGCCCCCCCTGAATCCCCTCCCTCATCCAAGAATTTGAAATGGGTATCGTTTTCGACTAACATTGGGGTGGGGATAACGAATTTGATGACGGCAGGGGTGGGCCAGATTGCGGTGAGCGAAGCGAACCGCAAACTGGCACTTGTTGCGGGCGGCGTCGTGATGCGGTGAGCGAAGCGAACCGCAATGCGACCAAGGGGCACAGCACGGCGAGCGAAGCGAGCCGTGCTGTTATTTTCCAGAACCCCAGTCCCCCCTGCACCCCCTCTCCCATACAAGAATTTGATATGGGTATCGTTTTCGACAAACTTAAGGTCGGGGATTACGATTTTGCACCCCAGACACCCCGAACCCCCTCCCCCATCCAAGAATTTGAAATGGGTATACTCTTCGACCAACATGGAGCTAAAGATTACGAATTTGATGGCGGCGGGCATGTAACGGACAAACGCGAGCTGCTTGCAGCTCGCGCACTTATACAACCTAGTTCTATTATATAAAGCTCGATTACCACTCACTGACTGACTGATTGACATAATTGTTCTCCTTGATGGTGGAGGGGGAGGTATGGTTTTTTTTGCGGAAATGTATTTCTCATGCCTGGGGGACCTCAGGAAAATTCCGACTTTTTGAGATTTGCACCGGGGGGCCCCCGCCCCCCGGGGGGGCTTCCAAGCAGAGCCATCCTGACTAATAATTTTATGGGGGTTGTATAGAGGGGTACAAGTGATTTTGATTGCAAATTTTTTTTTACCCCCCCTTGCCCCCCAGACCCCCCCCTTTTTCAAGTGCTATGAGAAAGCGACGTGATAGAGTGTTTTTAATTACAGGGTCGTATAGAGGGTGTCTTCTTGAATTGGGAGAAAAAAAAAATTACCCCCCCTCTCACCCCCCATTTTTTAGCCCCCGTTGATATCTTCCAAACGAATTGACTTGCAAAAGTTTTTTTTTCACAGTCATGTAGAGTTAGGCAAATTATTCTAAATGCAAAAAAAATATTGCCCCCTTTTGCCCCCTAGACCCCCTTTTTTATTAAAAAACCTAAAAAACCCAAAAATTGGCCTATTTTCACCTTTTTTTTCGGGCGGAGCATTGCGGCGAGCGAAGCGAGCTGCAATGCGACCACTGGGAACAGCACGGCGAGCGAAGCGAGCCGTGCTGTGACCTCCCAACCCCGGCCCCCCTGAACCCCCTCCCCCATCCAAGAATTTGATATGGGTATCGTTTTCGACTAACATGGGGGTGAGGATAACGAATTTGATGACGGGGGGAGTGGGTCGGATTGCGGTGAGCGAAGCGAACCGCAATTCGACACACGCCACACAGCAAGGCGAGCGAAGCGAGCCTTGCTGTGTGGGGCAGCACGAGCGGCGTCGTATTGCGGTGAGCGAAGCGAACCGCAATGCGACCAAGGGGCACAGCACGGCGAGCGAAGCGAGCCGTGCCGTCACCCTTCACCCCCCCTTGCCCCCCCTGAACCCCCTCCCCCATCCAAGAATTTGAAATGGGTATCGTTTTCGACTAACATTGGGGTGGAGATTACGAATTTGATGGCGGCAGGGGTGGGCCAGATTGCGGTGAGCGAAGCGAACCGCAAACTGGCACTCGTCACACTGCAAGGCGAGCGAAGCGAGCCTTGCTGTGTGGCAGCACGAGCGGCGTCGTATTGCGGTGAGCGAAGCGAACCGCAATGCGACTCCGGGGCACAGCACGGCGAGCGAAGCGAGTCGTGCTGTGACCCCCCACCCCCGGCCCCCCTTGAACCCCCTCCCCCATCCAAGAATTTGATATGGGTATCGTTTTCGACAAACATAAGATCGGGGATTACGATTTTGCACCCCAGACCCCCCGATCCCCCTCCCCCATCCAAGAATTTGAAATGGGTATACTCTTCGACCAACATGGAGCTAAAGATTACGAATTTGATGGCGGCGGGCATGTAACGGACAAACGCGAGCTGCTTGCAGCTCGCGCACTTATACAACCTAGTTTTTATATAATATTAACGAGACATAAATAGCATATTTAAGTTTTTGGTTATTAAAGTTTATACTATGGGTAATTTCTAGGAATCAAATAAATATATTATATAGCTGTGCGATGCTGAATTTGCACCACCTAAATTCTTCTCGTGAGTGTCGTAAGAGGCGACTAAGGGATATCCACTGGGAAGCGGGCAGCAGCGCCCCTTGCAGAACTATTCTACCACCGATCTGCGATCCCCAACTAGCATGCCCAGCGTGGGGATTATGGGTATTACCCATTACTTTGACGAAACGTAAGTCCCACGTTGGTTATCACATCCCCTCAGTACGGGAATGTGATAACCAACTACACCACGAAGTTAAGCGACGTTGATGTCGAAAATCTCTGGGACTTTATACGAATTTTAGTGCCGTTAGGTTAGCTCCACCTGCAGGGGAAACATTAAAGTTTATCCAGCCCATTATTTGATCAACCATTTATTTGATTTATCAACATATTAGTCTTCCACTGCTGGACATAGGCCCTTCTTACGACGGCATATATCGGCCGTGAGCCGTCTCTATCCATCGACACCCTGCGACCGCTACAATGGCGTCGATTCATCGAATACTACATGAACTACATGACCTGATCCCACCATCCCCCTTCCTCTCCAGGACAAGCAGACGCACAGCGCAATACCATCCATACTTGGTGGATGTACCCTCCACTCGCACTAAGCGGTTTTCCTCCACCTTTATTATTCGCACCGCAAAGGAATGGAGCTCGCTCCCTGCCTCTGTTTTTCCGGCCAATTACAACCTGGGTCTCTTCAAGACAAGGGTGAATAGGTACCTTCTAGACCTTCGTGATACACCGTCGGCCGCATCTTCGCTTTCCATCAGGTGAGATTGCGGTCAAACAAGTGTCTATTTACCGTAAAAAAAGAATACAATGGTTTCCCAACACTTTGTTTTGCGTTTCATCGCGGTTACAACTCCATAACCTTTACTTTTCAGCAGTTATCAGTTCTGTGAGCTGTATGACTTGCCTACTGCCACTTCAGCTTAATAATTTTCTACGACTTTGGTTCCGCTTTAATTTCAGTATTCCGCATTCGAGCACGTTGAGAAACTCGATGAGTAATTCATTTGAATTCCAAAATGTAAGGAAAAGGTTTTTTTCGTTTTATGACTTTTCTAGTAGGTACCTATAAACAAACCTTAGTTGGTTCCAAAAACTTTTTGATCATTTTAAGAAACAGGATCGAATGGAATTAAATAACGATTTTGTAAAAACTAACAAAGTTTCTCGAAATCTGTAACTCTATTCGCAAATCTGTGAAAGGGTATAATATTATTTTTTTCTAAAAATGATTGGTATCAGAGTCAGAGTCAGATTGTTTATTTCTTTAGACTTACAAAATAAGTACTTATACAAGTCAAATTTTTACTATATAAACAGCTTGATAAATAGTAATTACTATCAATAAAGAAATAAGGTGCAATTGACTCTAATTCACTTCAGTTTTTTGTCCTCTAGCGGAAGAAGTGAAAAAGAAACCACTAGCAAGTTTATCGCTTATCAACTAATACACATTATCCTTATACCATTTTCATGCAGTTTAAATGGTTATGGTACCTGCCCTTACTGCTCTGTTCAAAATTTCCACCTTATAAAGGTATATCTCCATAGCTGGATGAGTTACTATGAGCATGTAGCCTGCCTATACGAGAGAATATGTACGAGAAAAAAAAGCAAACAAAACTATACACACGAAAGAAACAAATAATTATCTATACTCTTTCCGATTTAAAACCCTAGAACAGTCAAATCAAAATGCTACGCTCCACAAAATAAAAATTCATTCAAGCCTATAGTTAAAATTAAAAAACATGTTTCGTACATCGATAGCAAAGTTGTCCGTTATTTTTTATCGATAACAAAGTTAGTTTTCCCGCATTTTTCGCAACACTATTTTTTCGTAGTGTTGCCACCGTGCAATTTAAAATCAATTAGTGAAATGGCAGTGTAGTGGAAAAAGCCTTTATATGCATCGCTAATTTCAGGAGCATTTTTGAGTGTTGTTTTGGGAATTGTAAAGTTGGTTGTTTGATTTTTGTTTCGTTTCAACAAGCGAAGGCCGATTTATTACATACTAGCTGCGCCCCGCGGCTTCGCACGACGTTTCCATTTCTATCTTACGGGAGCTGATTTATGGGATAAAAAGTAACCTATAATTAAATGATTATTTACCGGGTATTTATCGCGTACCTTTGTTTTTATTTCCCCTACGTTTCTACCGCATTAAATACCCGATAAATAATCATTTAATTATGTTAACAAATCGCGAAAGTTTAAAAAGTAACCTATGTTTGTTTCCAGGATTAGAATGAACTGTATGAAAAATTTCATCCAATACATACGATCTATTCAGTAGTTTTGGCGTGAATAGAAAACATCCATCCATCCATCCATCCATACAAACTTTCGCATTTATAATATTAGTGTAATGTGATTTTTAGATGATTGATAATTTTTAGAAAAAATTGTCATATTTACTTTCGTAAGAACATGAATTTTTGTTCGTCTTTGGTCTCACCTTTTAATTCAAATAAACTTTGAATTAAAAGAGAGATAATAACTAGAACAAGTAAATTAACGTACCTACCTAATTTTGTTAATCCAATATCAGACGAATTCCGAAATCATAATTGATTTTATTTTAAAAAACTATAAACCGACTTCAATTATAATAGTTTATCATGGATCCCATTGTCAGAACTGGACTAAAAGTTTAAATTACAGAGGGACAAGGGAAGCACCAGCTTTCAAATAAAAAAAGAATCATAAAAATCGGACCACCCAGTCAAAAGCTCTGAGTTAACAAACATGAAAAAAAATATATGAAAAAATAGAGTAGAATTGAAAACCTCCTTCTTTTTTGAAGTCGGTTAAAAGAGTTAAGATTATCCAAAAAACCAAACTCCAGCTTCATTCAAAATACCATCAATTCATTAACTGTAAAAATATTCCTTCACTTGCCAATGAAATCAAAACACACCTCAATAATTTCAAGCAACAACAAAAACAGCTCTTTGGCTGTTTGGCCAAACAAATCAAAACATTACTGTGATAACAAAGGAATATTCTCTTCAAAAAATAACATAGGAAAATTGGGTTGCCATATAAATCAATCGCCTAATAAATTGGGAAGTCCAAGTCAATATAATCCCAAGTTATGAGGTAACTTAAGAATTAGGGATGTAGAGGCAGTAAATAATGGTAGATAAAGTGGGATTTAAGTTTTTTGGGCTTTTTTACTTAAATTTAGGTTGATATCACTTCGTAATAAAGATGATAGACGGTCGACCGATGGTTTTTTGAGCTTTGGACTGTTCAGTGGCAAGCTATATAGTCAAAATTTGACTTGTCTAAGTACTTATTTTGTAAGTCTAAAGAAATAAACGATTTGACTTTGACTTTGACTTTTCTTTACAAGAAAGCGCAGGGTAGTAAGAAAGTAATTAGGTAGAAAGTATGTATTTATGACTATAAATAAAAAAATACTAATTAAAAATAAAAAGGGTAGTTCTCGCCACTCCAAATCCTATAGTCTTCATACATTGATTCCAGTTTTGTAGAGTTTGCATAAAAATAAACTCAGCATGAAATATAAGGTATGGTTTATTACATGCTTCATAATTTGTGATACAGAATAAATTCTTATTAAAAAGATTTATACTACACATACTAACAGGCAAATAAATCGCAACATACTATCATACTAAATGCAAAAGTTTGTATGGATAGATGGATGTTTGTTACCTCTTCACGCCAAAACTACTGAACGGTTCCATCTGAAATTTTTGTACAGGTTGCATACAGGTAATTCTAATCCTGGAATAAAACACAGGCTACACTGTGGTGATTTTTATCCCATGGGATAAAAATCACCTTTTAATCGTTTCCATAGGAACAACGCATGCGAAGCCGCGGGGCGCAGCGAGTAATAAATAAAATAATGGTGGACCATCCATCCACAGAACATCATCTGGCTTCAAGCTAAGCAGAGCTCAATAAAAGTATGTAAAAAGTGTGTCTCTATCTTTGCATGTTTTAAATACGCGATATACGTAGGTACCTATGTAAATCACAGTAGTCTAGCACAACGCCCTAGGTCACTGAATTCCTACGTTTTTAGTCCAGACATATCATTTATTCCATTACATTATAAAGTTGTCACATTTAAGAACCGAGACCTGAATTTACAACCCATTTTCTAGATCTTTCCAAACCGTTGCTTGTCTTTCAAATTATTTTACAAAATGGATACGACGGTCTTCATTTGAGAAAGACAAAACGTAATTCTTTTCACTTACAAAAGTTTTGAGCTTTCCAGTTATTTTAGAACTCTAACATGAATGCAAGCGCCATCTATGTGTTGCCCAGTAAACAACATACTCGCTGTATCGATGTAATTATTAAAAGCCTGGCTAATAACTTCAGAACCACGCTCTTAGAGGGCGCTACTTGACTAAATGTCGAATTACGAAACTATTGATTTTTTCATGTGCAGATTTTTGAGCGGTCTAGAAACTAGGCTAGTTCGTTCAGTAAAATAACATTGTTATATTTATTTATCTATTAATTTTAGGAAAAACTTAATCAGCTACCTTCGTATGAACTCGGCCTTAAAAAAACTGAACGTATCAGGCTGAAAATTTGCATGGATATCCTACGTGTAGTTTTGGAACAACGCGTTTGCGTTACACCTGTGAATGTTTTTATAATACAAAATTAAGTTTGTTTAAAAAAACTATAAACCAACTTCAATTTTACAGTTTTTGTATGAATTTTCATGGATCCCATTGTCAGAAATGAACAAAATTAAAATGGGACCACACGGGAAGCTTCAATTACCAGCTTTTATATAAAAAAAGAATCATGATAATCGGACTACCTAGTCAAAAGTTCTGAGGTAACAAACATAACAAAAAAAAGAGACGAATTGGAAACCTCCCCCTTTTTTGAAAACTGAACGGATCGGGTTAAATATTTGCATGGACATCCTACGTGTAAACTTGCAACAACGCGTCTGTGAATGTTTTTATTTCAACGCGTGTTAAGTCGCAGATCGAAACTAGTATCTAAATATCTTCAAAATTCAACAGGTTAGAATTATACCTAACTGGAATAAATAAGGTGACCTGTGCTACAAGCTTTTCATAATCCTTTAACAGACACCAGTCTCTCACAACTTAGGTAGATAAGCATCTTAACGCTTTTACTGCCCAGCCTGCGTTGAACCCGAAGGGGTGCGCCGTATTGGCAGTGTTCAGTTCAGTTCAGTTCAGTTATTTATTGATAAGAAAATAATCTTACAAGTCAAACACATTATAGATATATACTAAACAACTTATTGTACAAAAAAAGTTTACACTATGTACATAATAATATTTCTTACCAAAAGTAAGTATTACATTTTCTTATTATATTATAATATTTTATTTTTATTTTAAGTTTGGATCAACGATATCGGCGTCCTCGAGTTTGTCTCCTAAGAATTCTTCTACACTATAGTAGGCCCTGTCCACTAGAATTCCCTTCAGTTTTTTAGTGAATATGGCCATCGACGCGGCACTAGTTAAAGAGTCTGGCAGATAATTATATATTTTTACTCCTATATAGTCAATTTTGTTTTTTGCTTTCGTTAATCTTATTGTGGGTAGCTGTAGTCGGTGACGATGTCTTGTGGGGTAGTTGTGGGCATCAGCCCACGTCGGGAACTCCTTAAGGTGACTTCTGACGAAATTGGCCGCTTGCAGAATAAACTCGCATGGCAACGTCAGTGTAAGTGGTAAGTACCTTTGTTATTCTTGTTTCTAACCCACCACCTACCACATAAGCTTTAGCATAACTTAACTAACTTTTGCTATACCTACCTTTGTGAGAGAAATAAATATTTTATTGATATTTTTATCACATCACACTAATATTATAAATGCGAAAGTTTGTATGGATTAATTATGGATGTTTGTTACCTCTTCACACCAAAACTACTAAACGTATCTGGCTGAAATTTTGCATACAGGTAACTCTAATCCTGGAATCAAACATAGGTTACTTTCTGTCCCATAAATCTGTTCCCGTGGGATAAAAATCACCTTTAAACGTTTCCATAAGAAAAACGCGTGCGAAGCCGCAGGGCTCAGCTAGTTATTAATAAAGCCATTTCCTTATAAAAATACTTTTCATTCCTCGAATTCATAAAGTGAATATTGCATCCCATCATTTAATTAGACTCTAGGGGCGACAATGGTTTATTACCATCTTTTTTCAACCCCAGAGAAGATGGTAGGAATTTATCATCCCTAGAAAGCTACCCTCATTGTGCGGGGGTGTCTACTACCTATTTATCAAAGTAGTAGGTGTTGTTGGTTTATTAGTTTCTTGGTTTTTGAGTTGGAGGTCGTGGATTCGATTACTGGTTGGGTACCAGGGGGATTTTAGAGAAGGAACCAAATTTGATAATATTTTGGTCAACCGCCAGTTGGGCCGGAGTTTTTGTTCATTTTAACCGACTTCAAAAAAATGAGGGGGGTTCTCAATTCGACTGTTTTTTATGTTGGTTAGCTGAGAATTTTTGACTGGATGGCCCGATTTTCATGATTTTTATTTTGTTCAGTTCTGACATTGGGATCCATGAAAAAACTATGTAAGTAATTGAAATCGGAATAATCTACATCCCTATTAACTGGATCCATACTTCTATTTTTACTATATTTTTCTTCCTTTAACTTCACTTTTATAAGACATTGAGTCCGTTTTTACCGGCGATAATTTTTCGTGACGTCATCAGTAAAAGCAATTTTACGGGAGTATGGTATGGTATAATTATATGTTATTAAATCATACATCATTGTGTTCGTCCTGTAATTTCCTAATAGCAAATTCTATTATAACAATTTAATAAAACTTACATGATACAGAAATTATTTAATTTCTTTCCCAGGTTGAGATTTCGAGTCAAAATCGTGGCACAATTTGCATCATATTTCACTTCACAATAGATATTCACCAAAACTAACACTTTTAGTAGGTAGCATAGGTATTTACGCATAATTATATGTATTCACATCACTTTATAACACAATAATTACACCACAATACTGTTCACAAACTAAAACAAAACACGGACGCCATTTTAGGCGTGCGCCGCGTACCGCGCGCGCGCGTCTGATGAATCACCTTGCAAAACTTCATACAACGGCCGGGCGGCCTTTGTTTGTCCCGCCGTTGTGGGTTGACAAACTTTACGCAAAATGATTTCTACCTGCTTTTGCTTTAAGCAGGTACTTACTTCTTGGTATCTAAATATTCCTTGATAAATTACCTAGCTTATTCATGAACATAAAGAACCATAAAACCCCATTATTCTAAAGAAAATCATTCATAAACAAAGCGGACATGGAACTTGGATTTGCAAAAATGCACGATGCAAAAGTTAGTCACGTTTTTTCATTAAAATTTTACCGTTTTTGGTGATTCTATTAATTAACACATAATCTACAGTATCTTCCTAGTAAATACAAAGAATAATCAACGAGGAATATTCACGTTCTTGAGAAATTAAAAAAAAAAATTGCCGTTGCGCAAATTTTTAAAAGATGGCGGCCAACTGAGCCGTTTGCGGGGTGCTTGGCAATTTTGCTCAAATGGTAACAATTTCCAGTCTCAATTTGATTTTATTGGCTGTATTTCGTTTTGTATTGAATGAAGCTTGACATTAGTCCAGCCAATGGAAGTCCATCATTCCGACATTTATGGTAAAGAGCCAAACAATGGCGCCGAGCGCTCGGGGGGATAATTAACTTTAAAATTACTAAATGTGTATACCTACTTCTATAATTAATTAATTTATGTTGTGTGAAGGAAGCGGGCGATCTGGCACCTTCACAGTTTCAAACTTTTGCTGTCTCATCGTTCATTCGTTACTTATGCATCATGACCATTGTTTTAAATAAATTGATTTGTATTTTGTCCTTAATAAATTATGATGTATTTTTTTTTAAAGGGAGATACGTCTGTTTTTCCCCTTACGAGTCATTTGCATGCCCTGCAGGCGGAGGCTGGGCAGTGAATGCATTAACAGCAGAAACAAACATGGTTATAGGTAGGTAATCTTGACATTTTAAAACCGGGTCACATTTTCATTCATCCCGTAAATAAAAACAGCCCGAAGACTTCAAAACTTGTTTCCTGAGACATAAAACTTTTAATGACAGATAGTTTGTACAAACTTTGTCGTGGCTCTACTAATATTTTGCCTTTTGAGTTTAATTACGAGTAGGAAAGTATAGCGGTGTGGTGCTGGTGGCTTAGAATTTGCACCACCCCATCTCTTCCCGTGGGTGTCGTAAGAGGCGACTAAGGGATATCCACTAGGGGTCGGGCAGCAGCGCCACTTGCAGAACAATTCTACCACTGAACTGCGATCCCCAACCTGCATGCCCAGCGTGGGGATTATAGGCAATACCCCCCATTAGATAAACGCCAACAAGGCGCTTATCAGGTCAGGGGGAGGCCTGCGTCCAGCAGTGGACCAATATAGGCTGTTGAGGTTGAGGAGGTAAGTATCCTCAACCTGCCTGCCCAGCGTGGGGATTATGGGCATTACCTATATGAGATAAATGCCAATAAAGCGTATACCGGTACCGAAGCGACAGAAATCAAAAATATCACTCTTGTTCTCATGAACAAAATTTTATTAACATCGATGGGTTGTGGAAGAAAATTAAACCAATAATAAATATTTGGATGAGTTGCTTCTTCAGCTGTATGACAAGGAGATATATAATATTTTCGTCTCTTTCTAATTACCGACCTTAGGCGGGTCCAATTAATCCGTCGGTCACCAAGCTTCTTTTGTAAACGCCGGGCTTCCTACGCTGATTTCAAGTTTTCAAAAAAAAGTCTTACATAACGGCGGGTTGCCTGACTCATTGTTAAACAAGTACTTTGTTGATTGTACGCAAGCATTGCACGATCTTATCCCATCTTCTCCAATCCACCATAGGACCAGCAGACGCAATAAATCATCCCACCCATTCTGGTTGACATACCAAAGTGTGGAACCAAAAAATTCAGCACAATTTTTATAATATCTACAGCCAAAGAGTGGAATGAACTTTCTGCGTCTATTTTCCCATTAGAGTACAATCTTGGAGTCTTCAAATCCAGGGTAAATTAGTTCCTTCTGGAAAAGCGTGCTCCACCTTAGGCTAAATCTTCGCTTTCGTGAGTTGGTAGCTAAAAACTTCACCAACAACAATAAAAAATAAGAAGTAAAAGTTAAAAAATACTGGACAGACAATGTACAAACGCGTGCTTAACCTTTAAAGAGTTTTCGTTCAGCAAACCTAAGTATATAAAGAGAATTTATGTAACAAGCGTGGATAGATAAAGTGTACATACAAGATAGTAAGAAAATTATACCGATAGATGCTTTCGTGTTTGATCACCGATTATTTTGGCACTAGGTTCCTCATTAACAAAGAAACTTACAATCAAATAATAGAAAAAATTAAGAACTACGTGCCTATTTCAAATGGAAATAAATGAGCTAACTGCAGACTGTTACAAACAAATTACAGGCAGCACCCAACTAATCCGTATTAACATCAGTCAAATTGGACTTTGAAAAGTCGGATTGTAAAACGTAAGCTGTAAGACAACCCCAAAGCAATATTTATTGCATTGGGGTTGTCTTACAGCTTACGTTTTACAATCCGACTTTTCAAAGGGGTCATTAAAAAAGACCAGTTATTAATAAATAAATAAGTACAAACAGAAATAGGTAATTTGTGCCACACCATTTAGTTTCACAAATCATTTAAATACAAATTAGTTGAGGTTATCCTCTAAACGCCCATAATCCCCACGCAGGGAACGTGGGTTGGGGATTGCAGTTCAGTATTTGTTCTGCAGGGGGCACTGCTGCTCATCCCCGGTGGTTATCCCTTAATCGCCTCTTACGACACCCACGGGAAGAGTTGGGTTTCAGCGCTACAACGGATATAATAAACAAAACAATGCCTACATTACTTATTACATTTCATACAAAAAGTACTCAGGTGTCTTATTATTTGGTAATTCCTGTTTTCCCCCTTGACAAATCCCCTTTAAAACGGGGACAACTGCAATATATATATTTTTTAATTCCAGTTTTTCCCCTTTGGAGAATGAAACAAAAGAGAAGCTATAAAAACCACAGTGCTTATCAGTTTTTATTGTGTATCTGTACCAGCAACGTATTTAATTGTTATAGTGATTTCAAAGCTTTGTTCTACTATCTATTCTAGAGTAGGTACGATAACGGTTTGAGCTGAGCTGGCTTGTATCTATGGTAAAACAAATATTGATAAATTGACATCCATTTTCATCAACGGCAGAGGAATAATTCGAAGTTTATGTTTCAGACACCGGAAGTCAAATATAATTTCACTCGACATCGAAAACTATTTTTTTATTTCTACAAATTAGTGACAAAATATTAAAAGTAAGAGACCCGCAGTAGGGACTGTCCACAATGGCGCTCGAAGAATTCAAAGCGGCTCAAAAAAATCGCATTCGAAATTCAAACAATTAAAAACTCATTCCGAATGAAAAGCTCGATGTCGGACGTGGAGTTTACGTAACCGGACTATAATTTATCTCTTTTACCACCATACTGATAAGTACTGCCTATACCTACAGCGAACGTTATTTATCTCAAAATCTGTGAAGGCCTTCATATTTAGGAAAATGTTACTTCGATCTTTTATCTTGTACCTAATACATTGCAAGTATGTACTCATAATATTTTATTATACTAATTTCAGGCTTGTGAGCTCGTTCTCAAGGTGATAAGGACGTCGACCCCCTTAGTTATTGAACTTTTATTATATGTTTTTATAGCGGCAACAGAAATACATAAACTGTGAAAATTACAAATGTACCTATACCTATCACGGTTCATGAGATACAGCCTGGTGACAGACGGACAGATAGACGGACAGCCGAGGCTTAGTAAATAGGGTCCCGTTTTACAATTTGGGTACGGTACCCTGAAAATGAACTCCAGTGTTTTAATCTCCACTGCGGTAAGTACAACGTCACAATAGATTTCATTCTCTCGCGAATTTTCTCGTTTTATTTATCGGAATTAATTCTTATGTTGTTTTTGAATTATTTCGACGAAATTAAACTTTCTTTGTTCTAGCAATTTACGAAATTTAGACCTTAATTTCCCCCTAGGTCATTTCAGGGTCAAACTTATTGGCGCGTGGCTTGTTTCTATCAGGTTTCATAAAATTTGTATCTAGGCCACTGGTTGCGGGCGTAAGAATCGATCCCCGCAACTTAGTCTCCATAGAAAAACTAATAATTAATTGTATCTTTTCAAAATATATTTATTTCATTTTATTACTATCTAAATCTTGTCGATAAAGGCTTTATTTTAGAGTTTTCCTTCTGCGTATGTTATTTATTTTCGCCCAAAGTAAGGCTGAAATTCATGTTGAAAGCCTAGAAGCTTGTATTTTTAAATGTATACTTTTACTGTTTGGGTTGTATACAAACATAGATAATGGCGATATGAATTGACACTATCCTTAATTTTGGATGGTTAACAATTTGATGTTAACCGATAACTTTTGTAGTTAAGGGTTACTACAGCGTAGTAGTTACCCTTCCACGTTTGTATGAAAAGATGAGAGACTAGTTCATCCATCCCTCAACCTCAACCTCAAAAGCCTGTATTGGTCCACTGCTGGACGCAGGCCTCCCCCTGATACGCGCCTTGTTAGCGTTTATCTAGTGTGGGGTAGTGCCCAAAATCCCCACGCTGGGCATGCAGGTTGGGGATCGTAGTTTGGTAATAGAATTGTTCTGCAGGCGGCACTGCTGCCCCTCGGTAGAGCGAGATTAGTAAAGTAAAGTAAAACAATATTGCATCAAGTACATGTAAATAAGGTACATAGGTGGTGTTTGTTTATATAAGACACAATGTATTTTTGCGGCAAAATCTGGGTACAATGTAATTATATTTTTTTAAGTTAACTAATCTAATTTAAAGGAAGAGTTCATTAATGTTCATATTCATAATTGTTGAGCTCAGCGGCATGCGTGTCGGCTGTCGTATGGATGGTATTTGCATAAACAACATCAGCTACGCGGACGACATGGTGCTGCTGGGGACAACAGCGAGATCTGTCGAGGAGATGCTGAGGGTCTGTGCGGACTATGCTGCATCTCACGGCCTCTGCTACAACATTAGAAAGTGTGAATACGTTGTCTTTAAGGCCGCCGGCAATAAACTAGAAGAATTTCCTAAAATAACCCTAAATGGCATGAACATTAAAAAAGTAACTTCTTTCAAATATCTCGGACATTTTATTGCCGACGACCTTAAGGACAACGCGGACATCGAACGAGAGCGTAGGGCTCTAGCGGTAAGAGGTAATATGTTGATCCGTAGGTTCTCCCGGTGTACTGAAGAAGTAAAACTAACACTGTTTAAATCCTACTGTCAAAACTTCTACACCGGGAGCCTATGGGTAAGCTACACCAAACGACCGCTGGAGACCCTACGTGTACAATATAATAACATCTTTAGGATGATGTTGGGACTGCCTCGTTTCTGCAGTGCATCAGGGATGTTTGCTGAGTACCAAACAGATGGGTTTGCTGCCATTCTTCGGAAAAAGACGGCATCCCTGATGCGCAGAGTGCGGGATAGCCCCAACAGCATCCTACAAACTGTAGCTGACAGAACGACTGCGCCGATATGGCAGAGCTTTATGCAAAAAGTGATTAGTTGATAAGATTTTAATTTAATTTATATTTGACTCTATGTACTATAATTTAATATACTTTAATTTAATTTCATGGTTGGTATTTAATTCGATTTGATTATTATGTAATTTGATTTATTGTTATTTAATATGTTTTAATTTAATCACATGGTAGTTATTTATTTCAATCCCATTATATGTAATTTAATTTAATGTTATATGATTTAATCTAATGTTGTATAAATTTAATTTAAATGAATTTGAATATGAATTTTATTATATTTTAAAAATAACTTTAGTCACTAACATTTAATATAAGAAACTGTACTAACAAACTATGGATTTATTTATCTGAAAATAAAAAGAATTTGAATTTGAATTTGAATTTGAATTAATCATAACACTGAAAAATTAATAAAAAACAATAGAAAATTCAAATTATATCGAAAAAAAAACATCGAGATTTGTAATTTGCTTATATCTAAAAATTATTGTCGGAGTGATTTTTGAACCGAGTGAACGCAGTGAACGAAGTTCTACCTGGGTCAACATTCTCGTTTTTTTTTCTGTATGTCTCTCCGATCGTTACGAAATCTCGTGCACAGATTCAACGATTTTATAGATTTTTTTTGTCGTCGGGGATTTTTGATTAAAGTTGTACTTCATCAAAAAAAGGCAAAAAGGGGGCTTTAGAATATCTCCGCTTTGAGACATCTGATTTCGATGATTTTATTTTTAAATAAAAGATAGATATTTTATATAATTCTCATAAAAAAATGGTAAAGATTTGATGAGTATCTTAGGCACGACCAGCTATCTACCTAGCGCTACCTGTTGGTTCATCTAAGTAACATTTAGTGTTCCATGAAAGTTAAGTCTTATACGAGTGAAACCTATATTATTAAGTAAATTTACAATTATAAGGCTTCAATTTAATCAACTAAAAAATATTCTTTGCTATTTACTGACGAATCCTATTCTTTTACTAATCAATTTTGAATCGATGAATAAACGCCATCTATTAAAAATACCTAGGAACAGAGTTTGGCGAGTTATTTTTGTGTGTGGTTAAAAGGAAAGGAAGCAAAGCATGAGAAGATGGTGGTCTCTCGCGCCGACGCGACGGCCGCCGGCCGGCGGCGGCCTAGGTAGGTGTTGGTCAAATCAATTTAAAATACCCAGCTAGGTACCTACTTATAGGTACCTACTGAAGAAGATTGTTCACCTGTTGCCACAGATTAATATTGAGTGAGCAAACATATATGAGTATTCGATTTTTATATTCCTGCACAAACGATAAACAAACCCGTAGCAGGTACCTACATAAAGTACCTACTTTACCTAACTCGAATTAAATTTCTTGTTGACGATTTTTAAACATGGAAAAAGTAGGTGGGTTCCTAATATTTGCTGATTTGAGATCCTTTCTTCAAGGTAGGTACCTATATCTCTTTGTCTCGACTACAAGCATGTGAATTTTAGTTTTTCAAACTCAAACTCAAACTCAAAAATGCTTTATTTCCATAAATACAATAAATGTACACTTAGAAAAAGTCAAATTTTGTTATCTGTTGACGTAATTTGCAGCTATATGACAAAATATAGATCATAGCCGCAAACTATTATAATATATAAGAAAATTTGCCTGTTTTTCTGCAAAAATTGCAAATACCCGGTAATATTTTATAGATTTTTCATAAATTTTCAAGGATCCCATCGCCAGAACTGAACAAAATTTAAATGGGACTACACACCAGCTTTCATATAAAAAAAAGAATCATGAAGATGGGACCACCCAGTCAAAAGTTCTGAGGTAACAAACATAAAAAAACAGTCGAATTGATAACCTACTCCTTTTTTGAAGTCGGTTAAAAATAGTTAGTGTTCGCGAGGTTCTCTGTTCGGAGAACTACTAGTTTTAATGTGATTGAAAATTTAAATAAGAACAATAAAAAATTCTGGTTTGAAGTGCTTGAATTCCCAATACCATTTAACTTATATATTTTAAAATGGTGGTCGGGTAAACGTGTTTATCATGCCTAAAAATAGCTGGAACTGATTTATGGGATAAAAAGTAGCTTATGTTTGATTCCAGGATTAGAATTACCTGTATGCAAAATTTCAGCCCGATACGTTCAGTAGTTTTGGCGTGAGGAAGTAACAAACATCCATACATTCATACAAACTTCCGCATTTATAATATCAGTGTAATGTGATTAGGACTACCAAATAGAGATAACGCAATAAAAAATATTATTTAAAAAAGATACCTATAGCAAATTAGTTTCGCTCTCATTTGATAATGATTATTTTTTTTGAAATAGGTAGTAGGTACTTCGAAAACAAGGCTTAAAAGTTTCGAAACCTAAGTACAAAAATATTGGGAACTCAAGCACTACAAAGCTGGCAACTTCACACAACTATTTAGGGAGAGCCGACGGATGTGTTGGCAGCGCTGAGGATTTCTGGCCAGACCGGAATTTCCGTTTGTTTGGGAGGGTTGCTTGGCAAAGATGGCGGATATTAACAGAATGGTTATGGGATTTGAATTTGCCTACGACTTTTGAGACTCATTGAAGCTACGTAACGGATTTTTTAAATTCTTGGTTGTTTCGTTTTTATGTTGCAGTTTTTGTGGATATTAAGAGTCAAATTATAATGGCAAAGTCAAATTATAATGGCATGACACCTCTCTGTGGGCAGGCAGATTTATAAATTACCACACGGGAAACACCAGCTTTCAAATAAAAAAAGAATCATCAAAATCGGACCCAGTCAAAAGTTCGACAAACTAGGTAAAAAACATAAAAAATATAAACAGTGGAATTGAGAATCTCCTCCTTCTTTGAAGTCGGTTAAAATAAGAATAATTTATGGAAAAGAAAAAAGTTTGGGAATAATAAATCGGTGCATAGTAAACAATCGAAAAAGTACGTATTGGTAATCAGAGTGACTTGTGACATGCCTGCCAATATGGCAATAACTCAGCTTATACTCGTAGCTTTGGGTCGGTAGCTTAATATTTTCTGTAGGTAAAAGTTTAAAAATATCTCATCTACACGCAATCAAATGTCTAAAATCTTTGGCTTTCACATAACGCGCAGTAAAGTTATATGTGTGTAGTATAATTTGCACTGGAGCTGTGATATTTTGACTGGCACTGTAGAATACGTGCATTTTACTACCTGAGCCTTATTGTTCTGGCAAACGAATGTGGCATGCCAAAAAAATAGTAAAATATAAAAAAATAGTTTTGTTTTTTCATCAAAATCAACCTCAACCTCAACAGCCTGTGTTGGTCTACTGCTGGACGCAGGCCTCCTTCTGATAAGCGTTTTGGCGTTTATCTTTTATATTTGGGGTAATGCCCATAATCCACACACAGGGCCTGCGGGTTAGGAATCGCTCCTGCCTACCCCCTGTGAATATCCCCAAGTCGCTCTTACGACACCCTTGGTAAGAGATGGTGCAAATACTAAGCCAGCAGCACCACACAGCATCAAAATCAATCAGAACCGAAACAAGCGGAGTAGATTTTTAAACAACCAATAGAACGTCGTTATTCACACATCTCCCATGAATGATACATGGGAGATGTGTGAATAACGACGTTATATTACATATTTGTAGAATAGATAGAAATGTATAAAGAAACGTTTATTTGTAACTCAAACACATACAATTTAAAATAAAAAGAACTTAGGAATTGATACAGTTTGTTAGAGTTACAAAACGGTCCCAGTCTCAGCATGAGTTGGTTGTATTTGCGTACATCCAACGCTGGTCTTCCGACTAACCCGTTTTGTGACGTCACGGAGTAAAAAGATAGGAACAAACAAAAACAAACAGTTTGAAGAAAAACATTGACAACGATTTTTTACTGGGTGGTCCGATTTTCATGATTCTTTTTTATATAAAACCTGGTGCTTTCCGTGTGGTTCCATTTTAATTTGGTAAAATTCTAATACTGGGTTCCATGAAATAGGTATAAGCATTGATTTATTAAAAACGAAGATGAGGCACTGGTTGCTCGAAAGTGGCAACCTCAAATTGTGTAAAATTGTGTTCTCCCACATCAGTCACCGTCTGGCCGGCGCGGCGGCACGGGCGGTCGTGATTCGCGTGAAATATTGTTGTCTCAGTCTCACTTCGGTCCTAGATACGTCTTTCCGTCTTTGTTCTTCTTTGTATTGCACAAGACTGGAAATATAACTGTGAGCGTATGTGTTTGCGTGTAGTTGTAACACATGCCAATTTTTGAGTAAGCTCTGGGAGAACGTAACCTGTCTTCCCTTTTTAAATCAATGGGTATAAGTTTATTGTTTTTTAAGCGATAAGGCCGCAAGTTCTATTGCTGTTCTTGTCCCTTTATCTAATTATGTAAACTTATGTTTTATTAAGGTGATGAATAAAGAATTATCTATCTATTTATCTATCTATAGTTTTTTTTAAACAAAATAATTATTTGAACTACTGCGATGGGGATTATGGCGTTATCAATTTCTTGTTGTTGTTTGACCTATTAAGAAAATAACCATAGCTACCTTCTAAAAAGGTTTTGTGAGTTACAGAACAAAAAAAAATTTTTATGCGATTCGTCGACTCGCACAAATTGAGACAAGCTGGATGGAGTGAGTTGACGAATGACTCTGATGTTTCAGAAAAAACTTAACACAATAGAAATGGATTTCTCTAAGCACGCTAAGAACGTGCGAAATGAAATTCCATAGGGTTTTCCATACCCTATTTCAGTACACCTGCAATGACGTACTTTCTACTTTATATTAGGAAACTAAGCAGTAAATAATAAGCAACTATCTAAGCAGGTATCTAATTATGATGTACAATTGTTTCACAGCACGCCCCAACACATCCTCATCACATACAAGAGCCTGTATCTCAGGGGTGATTACGCTTTACTATTGACGAAGCGTGGCTTTCCTTGTTTTACGAGGGAGGGATTGAACAATACTGTCTGAGCACATTCTGAGCAGTTTCTGAGTTTACTTGCTTTGTGTTTTAATAACTCAATAAATAAATATATAATGCTGGCCATCCACACAGAACTATCTAGGACCAAGCTGAGCAGAGCTTGTGTTATGGGCATTGATTTCTTAAACCTAAATAATCGAATAAATAAATAAAAAAAACCATGCATATTGCCCCTATTGCCTAAAACACACCCTATTACGTATTAATATCAGTGACAATCTAAGCCCATAATGTACCGTTAAGACATTAGATCAAATTAATTACAGTTATCAACACTAATGCTAAATAATCATTAGGTCTAATTCTGAGTACTATTTCCACTTAGGTCTAAAGCTTGTCACACACCTGAAAAGCTCCGCTGCAGCAGAGCACAAATCTTGCCTTCACATGATCATCACCTATATCAGTCCACTGCTGGACATAGGCTTCCCCTAAGGAGCGAGCGCCATGTCTTCAGCTTGACACATCCAGCATCTGTCTGCAGTATTTTGCCGATCATCATCCCACCTGGCCGGAGGGCATCCTACACTATGTTTGTTGAGTCGCAGTCTCCACTCACGAACACGTTTATCCTAGCGGTTGTCGGACGGTAGGTATGGTTTTTTTATAATATGAAAGTACTTACATACATTTTATTTTGTAAGTTCATTTAAAGATGATACGTTTTGGTATATTATGTAATCTACAGTAAAAAGTTCGGTTCGTAAATATTTCTTATCTCTCTTTATCGTTATTTATTTAAATACTTTTTTGCACACAATTATAAAAAAGTACACAAATGGTGGGCATTATGCCGATGGCATTTTCTACTTGCCAACCACACAAGGTCAAAAACAACAAAACGGCGGCCTGCTTAAACATAGACATAAACTTACCATGATATAAAAAAGTAAGTCTAAACTATTGTCTAAACTATTAATAAAAAATACAAAAACGTTCATGTAGGTATACCCACAATGTTTTTCTCTTTCTGGCGTTATCATTGTAAGTCAATGAACGCGCTTTAAATTCTGCCTAAGAAAGATAAATTGGTGTTTTCCTCCACCGTTTGAGGGCTCCAATCATGCCGCTTGAATAATCCAAATGATTGTAATACTTAATTATAAGGCGAACGAGGTTATTCGTAAATCAGGTTAAACCAAGAATGATACAGGTTAAGAAAATATGTAATTAGAACACACTAACACCAGACACAGATGTATTTACGTCACTTTATAAATGTTTGTTTTGAAAAACTTAAAACTGACTAAAAAATTTCCTTACTTTTATAGTTCTTTCCATAGCTCGCTGAGTGACTTTGAACTGGGAACCAGCCCTATATCCACGTCTCAGCTCCGTAGGTCATGACGGGTAGAATCGTGACGACATCATGCATTACATTTTTCAGTTATTATTTAATTCTTTTTTATTAAGTTCTCTCATTCGAGTTGTAATTGCATAGGTATAGGTATGTGTTACATGGATGATGAATCCGAAAAAAATAGTTAATATATACAATAGCGAAAAAATCCTCCAATCCAGTGCATAATTAACGAGAAATTAAGAAATACAAATAAATTAAAAAAAAATCATACAGGCTTACAGCCGAAATAAGACCATTTCCTTTTTGTTTGTTCTTTAATAGACCCCAAATACGATGTATGAGTCAGAGTCAAATCGTTAATTTCTTTAGACTTACAAAATAAGCACTTAGACAAGTCAATTTTTTTAATATATAAACAGCTTGATAAATAGTTATTACTATCAAACAAGAAATAAGGTGCAATTGACTCTAATTCACTTCAATTTTTTGTCCACTAGCGGAAGAAGTGAAAAAGAAACCACTAGCAAGTTTAACGCTTATCAACGAATACAATCTTAGCATAACTAAGTCTAACTGTTCTTACATACTATTGTGTGTAACGTATCTATTGGAATACGCTCTAAAATGCTTTTATTATGTTTATTTCCCCCCCATGATATAAATGTCAATAAAGTGCATATCAGAGGGAGGCCTGCGTCCAGCTTGAAATACGTACGTCTTTTTCAATACACGTGGTTGTTGATTACCTTTTTTAATTATAACAGTGTTCGCAATTTAAATACTTGCTCTACTCGTGGCATCACCTGTATAAAATGTGGTTAATAGGTACCTTTTCTTGCATGACGGCTATGCAGAACTCTATTATAAATTTTTTTAATAAAAAAATGTTTATTTATTCTATTTATTGTTTATTCACACAATGTCCATCAGTTACACATCATAATATTAAAACATTACACATAAATTTAAACTGAACACAAAGATAAAATAAAGTTATACCTACAGTCACAATAGTTATGCAACCATTCAACAGAATCCCGACCTAAGAACCCTTTAAACTTTCGTTTTTTTTTTATAAATAATGATTTTATCGGTTATTTATCGCGTACCATCTTCTGTACAAAAGATACGCGATAAATACTCGAAAACCTTTAATATTATTTTATTAATAACAAGCTACAAATGGATCTTGAAATTACGTAATTTCCTAATTAGGCTCGTGTATTGATGTTCAAAATGATGTTGGATTCGTAACTTGGAATATTTGAATATATATAATCCTTAGGTACTTATCAAAGAAGGTACAATTTCTCTAAGATATATATATACTTTATCATACTTAGGTACTCCGGCCAGGTGGGATGACGATCTACGAAAGACTGCAGGCAGATGCTGGATGCGTCAAGCTGAAGACAGGGCGCTATGGCGCTCAATATAGGAGGCCTGCTAGATACATGTGGGCTCAACGTTGCCGAGTGTAAGCCAATACCAACTTGTAGATGGTATTGGCTAGAGAGCACGTTTGCATTGCCTTGCCATCGCTCGGTATCGCTCGCCTAACTGGCCGAGTGAATACAAGCGCCAACGTGTATAGAGATCATTTGCAGAAACTTGTCACTCGCCTCACTTCAGAACCGTGTCTGCGCTTGCCCAAACGTGTCCAATAGATGGTTGCAATAGTTTGTTAATAGTTGTCTGGCAACAGTTTGCGTAGACTTGCCAAACGTCTAGACAGTGACACTTGCCTTGTATCGATTTGCCTACGCTCGCGTTGGCCTTATCTCGGCCAACATGTATTGGCGGCTTTAGAATTAGCAGCACTCCAACTATTCCCGCGGGCGTCGTAAGAGGCGACTTAGGGATATCCACCGGGGAGCACGCAGCAGCGCCCCCTGCAGAACAATTGTACCCCCCCTGCAGAACAATTGTACCACCGAACTGCGATCCCCAACCCGCAAACCCATGTAGTGTGGGGGTTATGAGCATTACCCCAATGCCCCCATGAGATCGATGAGCGCATATCAGGGGAGGCCTGCGTCCAGCAGAGGACTAATAGAGGCTGATGAGGTTGAGGTTGAGGTTGAAGAGTGAAGGCCGATGTCTAGCAGTGGACTAATATAGGTGCTAGAGTCTGAAAGAAGACCCAAGATTTTCTTTTTATGTATTTATTTTTGTATACAATACAATTCAAATACTCTTTGTTGCATACCAATACAAAAATACAGAAAAGAAAAACACAAACACAAAAACAGTTGCACAACAAAACAACGAACCTTAATTGTGTCTGAAGAACACCGACGCTTCATCCCTTGACGAGGGACTTCATCAGGGTGAGTGCGCTTCGCGTCGTTCCTGCACTGCGTCCTTCCTAACGCGCAGACAGACGGCTGAAATTATTTTTTTCATGTAGATCTTGATACTGCTTTAACCTAGATAGGAAATTAAATAGCCTTGCTTTAATGCAGGCTAATATAATTTTCCTTGAGAGTTTTTTAATAAGATCTGTTTAACGGTGGATGGATGGAAGGTAAATAAGTAGAGATGCAATGTTTTTATTAGAAAACAGCACCTCGTGGTTTCACCGAGTTGGAGTTCTGGGATAAGATATAGCCTATGTCACTTCCAGAAAAGTAAACTTTTTAATGGTGAAATAGTTTTTTAAATCGGTCCAGTTATTTTTGAGCTTTCAATACAAACAAACAAACAATCATTTATTTATTTTTATATATATTTATTAGGTACACAAAACACATAACAAGCAAATATACTATATCACAACAAATTAAAATTATATACGAACTGGCTTGAGACGTAACCTATGTGCACACAACAAATAATGTTACATGTTAAGGCGCATACCCGAGCCAATCTGACAGCGATACCTATTTTATCATATTTTTACGTTTATCATAGGAATTTTTAAAAATCCTACGTTCAGTTTGTGGTATCTATTATAAGCTATTTTTTAATACCTCTTTCATAATTTTATCTCATATAGTTTAGGAGGAGATGCGAAATTAGAGTTTGGTGGCCAAAAAGCGCAACTTCGTATCTCTTCCTACGCTTTACAAAATGAAACTATTACAGAGACATTAATAAATAGCTTATAATAGATACCACAAACTGAACGTAGGATTTTTAAAAATACCTGCGTTTAACGTAATAATAAGATAAAATAGTTGGGGGCGCCACTTTCGCTGCTGTATGGGCCTTAAGGCGCATACCCGAGCCAATCTGACAGCAATTCCTATTTTATCATATTTTTACGTTTATCATAAGAATTTTTAAAAATCCTACGTTTGGTTTGTGGTATCTATTATAAGCTATTTTTCAATACCTCTTTTATAATTTTATCTCATATAGTTTAGGAGGAGATGCAAAAATAGAGTTTGGTGGCCAAAAAGCGCAACTTCGTATCTCTTCCTAAGCTTTACAAAATGAAACTATTACAGAGGCATCAATTAATAGCTTATAATAGATACCACAAACTGAACGTAGGACTTTTAAAAATTCCTGCGTTCAACGTAATAATAAGATATAATAGTTGGGGGCGCCACTTTCGCTGGTGTATGGGCCTTAAGCAGACATTTTAACAAAAAAATTACTTTCTTAAGGAAATAAAATAAATCTTTAAATAAAAACAACAATGTTAACTACTACTTACATATATCAAAATTGGAATCAAATCATTCCTCTATACAAAATTAGTATATATAATTTACTAGCTGCTCCCGCGGCTTCACACGCTTATCCCACGGGGACTGATTCATGGGATGGTTATTCCATGCCTAGAATTACAACTAAATTTCAGCCCTATTCGTTCAGTAGTTTTTGCGTGAAAGAGAATACGGTACATACATACTTACAAACTTTCGCGTTTATAATATTAGTAAAATATGATGAACTCTATTCGTGTGTGACTCACACATATGTTTCTATAAATGGGAGTAAATTAACTCTGTCACAAATCGTTCGCCTCTGTAAGTAAACAAAGTAAGCGCCTCTTGTTCTATGTCGCAGTAAATTCTACAGAGAGCTTTACACGGTATGGTTCTCTGCTTAAGAGTTGGTTGAGTTTGGAGACATACGGGAGAATATTTTTAGAGGTTTTTTCCGAGAGTTTTTTTCGGAAAATGTGGTCTATCTAGCGATTATAACCTTGGCGACATCCTGTGTATCAAAAGATCTTTATTGACAAAGAAAATTACAATCAAATAAAATATACTAATTAGAATCAACTTATGCTAACCGCACTTTTGCTCTACAGGTAAATCGACTGATCCATATCAATAGCAGTCGTCGTGTCCTCAAGAAGCGCTGGCTGGATTCCCCCGCTTTATAGCAATGCTGATGCGCTGCGCCCGATACTCACCAGCTCTCGGGTCAAAGGTCGCTTCGACCAGACCCCCAGATAATTTAAAGAACGCAAAGAGCTTCGGTATGTCACGAACCTAGGTCCATGACATACCGAGGCTCGTCGGGTAGTTGAGGCCCTAAAGGCTTTGTCGAGACCTGTATATTTCCGACTCTTGAGATTACAGCTGTGTGAAATATACTCGTAATATTCTGCCGCCCCTGGCTTCGTCCCCGTTTTTCTGGTAGAAGTAGCCTATGATCTTCCCCGGGTTAAATACAAAAGTCACACTATCGGACACTTTTACAGGTCCAAACGGGTGAACGGATTTTTATGAAGAACGATGGTAAGATAACAGATGGCATCCCAGAAAAAGGCGTGAAAAGCCATGAGAAAGCTTCCGTTCCATACAATGCTATGGTCAAAATAAAAATTATAGTCGTGCCTCTTGGACTCCTATTCTTTTGGTATTAAAAAAAGGTACCTAAGTAACTTTTTTATGTGACCATAAGAATAGAGAACCAAATTCACTTCCCTGTATTTCAAAAGCTTGGTATTCCGGATTAATTTATATAGTAAAATCGTTGCCAAGTCGAGATCCAAAGTGGAGCCAAGCCCGAAACATTCTTCAGACATAATTAATAAGGGATTCCGCAAAATAATTACTGTTTAACCATGTTAGGAGCCGAATAGAAGGTACTTTATAATCTCGCCGAAATCTTACCGAATAAGCGGAGGATGGTTTGCTTACAGACGGTAGTCTGTAAGAGGAGGAGGATGGTTTGCTTACAGACGGTAGTCTGTAAGAGGAGGAGGATGGTTTGCTTACAGACGGTAGTCTGTAAGAGGAGGAGGATGGTTTGCTTACAGACGGTAGTCTGTAAGAGGAGGAGGATGGTTTGCTTACAACCAGAGTTCTGAAAAAGGCGGAGGATGGTTCGCTTACAGACACTAGTTTGTAACAAGCGGCGGATAGTTTGCTTACAGCCAGAAGTTTGTAATAAGCGGCGGATGGTTTGCTAAACAGATAACGGTTTGCTTTCAGCCATTCGTTTGTAATAAGTTGATGCAAATTCTAAGGCTGGGTGACCGGTGTTAGGAGAAGAATTTACTATTTGCGGCGATCATAACATGTAAAACGCCACCTAGCACGTGCTAAAATCCGTCTGGTAGCTCGTTGCGCGCGCCTTCCTCGAACTGACTGCACGAACGCTCGTCGTGTAACAAGTTCTATTACGCCCTGGAGCCGCCCGTATTGACCAGTATCCTCAACCTCAACAGCCTGTATTGGTCCATTGAAGAAAGGCCTCCTCCTGATAAGCGCCTCGTTGGCGTTTATCTAATGGGGGGTAATGCATTTATTCCCCATACTTTCGTCATGTGGGTTGAAGATCGCAGTTCGGTGGTAGAATTGTTCTGCAGGGGGCGCTGCTGCGCGGCCCCAGAGGATATCCCTTTGTCGCCTCCTACGACACCCACGGGAAGAGATGGGGTGGTGAAAATTCTAAGCCAGCACCACACAGCTACCAGTACGCTGTGTATGAATCGCCATCGTCTGTCATAATGTTTAAACAAATTTTGCGTCATTCTACTTTCTATGAAAATGCAGCGCTCCAAGCGGGTAGTTTATACAACTCTGTCGCGCTGTCACATTTTCATAGAAAATAGAGTAACGCAAATGCCCTATGAATGGCCTTCGTGATCTGTCGATCGTGTGCAATTGTACGGCGAAGGTCATTGAAATGGCTTTCAGTTAATATAGGCTTAGTGGTTTTTACGAAATTGCACAGCTCCCAACAACGCTGCTACGAGATGGATTTCAATAATGGATGACATGCATCGAGTTAGAATCCTATGATATGGTTTTCTCGCGAGTGAGAAGTACTGAGCTGAGGTGCACCGAATTTCACACAACTAGTACCTCATCTTTCCTTTTTAATTAATCAATAGAGCCAAAACTGTTTTTACCTAATAACAAGACCAATCGAGAAATTAAAAGACATAACTAAAGAAATACTTCTAGGTTTCTTACCAAAACAGAAACCGAAGAAAAAAAGTGTGCGGTTACCGCAGACCAACAAAAATAATATTATATTTTTGTTGGTCTGAGGCTGTTTCTAGATTAAATAGCAAATGTGTGCAAAACATGTATCTTTATATATCTTTCAAATAAATAAACTATCAAGAAAACTTTCACCAATCGTGTTTTTAAGACACGTTATTCAAAATAAAAGATCGAAGTAACATTTCCCTAAAAATGAAGGTGGTACCTTCCACAGATTCTGAGATAAATAACGATTTTGAAGTAAATTGCTGATGGCACACTCTTAGGACTATAGGTATCAGATGAGATCTATGTCCAGCTGTGGACAAGCTATGATAATGATGACATGGCAATGAAGCAAAGCGATATTCCAATCCGTTAGAGACGGTATTATTGTGCTCGATTTCTCTAAAGCGTTTCAATTATTCCTTCTAATGATTACCTACCGCTAAGTAGACAGGTTTCTACTCAGTGAGGTGTGTTTAGGTATCTACTATTTACTTATTATAGTTGGGAATATAGGGTGGCACAGAGTAAGGGTGCGTTTCCACTAGATAATGCCGTCTAAGTTGTCGAATGAAAGAAAGGGGTTTAAAGTTTTTTATATAGTTGGAGGATCATAATCTAGGATATTACATAGGTCGTAAAAAGAGTGAGGTAGCCGATATCTTCGATACCTTTTATTAAACATTGTAATCTATCTACACTAATATTATAAAGAGGAAAATATTTGATTCTTTGTTTGTTTGTATTGAATAGACTCTGAAACTACTGAACCGATTTAAAAAAATATTTCATCATTAAAAAGCTTATTTTTCAGGGAGTGACATAGGCTATATTTTATTCCGTAATTGCTACGGAGACGGGAACTACGCGGGTGAAACCGAGAGGCGCTGCTAGTTTGTAATATACAGGATTGTACATCACGCAGGCGCGTAAGTTTAGCTAGCAAAATAATTTTTTTATTTAACTTTCTACCTAAAGTCTTTGTTTACCACTAATTATCGAAATGTTACATCACACCTTACCATAGACTGCACATACCCACACATATTTGAGTACACCCTGTACATCGAATAATTTACAAATAGGCTTGTATAATAGCATGATAATACACGCGCAAATCTCCCTGTATCTGGCTGTAGGGACCGGCAATAGTTTACATAATATTAATAGGAGTTTTGGGTATTAATCTGCTAGCTTAGGAGCTTACGTGAAATCTGATTTTAAATTCATAGCTTTGGTAATGGATCTAAAACCACTTAAGTTGCGTGTTTGATATTTTACCGTTTTAGTGAGATGATCACAGAAACTAGAATAGCTCACTTACCTACTTGACGACCGATGTGGCGCAGCGGGCGAAGGTCCTGTGACACAGGTTGCGGGTTCGATTCCCGCCTTGGGATAAAAGTTTGTGCGATCCGCAAATAATATTTATACCTATCAAGAAATTAGGTCAAGGGGGAAAATTGGACTTAAAAAAACAGTTTTCCAGTTTTCCGGTAGGATTTGTCAAGGGGGAAAACTGGAATAACCCAAAATATCTATTTATGTTATACTGCGTCGCATGATAAATAGAAAAGAGATTTCTCTGCTGGGTTGTATCATTCTCTTCTTTGTTCTTTTCTCTCGTCTTTTCTGAGATCACTTTTTTTATTCCATCGATATGGCAAACAAGCATACGGTCTTCTACAACAACCTATATTGGTCCACTGCTGACAGGCCTCCTCTGATAAGCGCCTTATTGGCGTTTATCTCATTGGGGATAATGCCCATAATCCCCACGCTGGGCATGCGGGATGGGGATCGCAGTTTAGTGGTAGAATTGTTATGCAGGAGGCGCTGCTGCCCGCCCTTAGTAGAAATCCCTTAGTTGCCTCCTACGACACCCACGAGAAGTGTTAGGGTGGTGCAAATTCTAAGCCAGCACCACACGGCACATGGCAGCATACGGCCCGCCTGATAGTAAACGGTTACCGCAGCTTATGGACGCCTGCAATACAGGGGCATTACACGCGCGTTGTCGAAGACCCATGTTGTAGTCCTGAGGGAAAACCTCGGCAGAGAGATCATTCCTCAACTTGAGTGTTTGCGCCTGACTGAAAGTGAAGAGCAATCTTTAAGACAGTTCGTGTTTTAGTGCAGGCGTTTGTATATATTTTGACAGTTCATTCATTCGACTCTGACTCTTGGAGCTAAGCGATTGTCCATCTTGAACCCCTATCCTAAAACACTGTAAAGTTATCAATACAAGTTATTTGATCATTTCGGTAGTTTCATTTGGGTACAGAAGTGCCTGAATACCTACTGAATGTACGCGGGAGGAAATTCCTCATGAACCGCGAACTAAAAGGCTAAGGTTTGAGTTAGAGAATCAAATCGTTTATTTCTTTACTTACAAAATAAGCACTCGGAAGTTTTTTTTAGTTTTTTTTTTTATCAGTAATAATCCTTCGTTTGACCGCAATCCCACCTGATGGAAAGCGAAGATGCGGCCGACGATGTATCTCGAAGGTCTAGAAGATGGCTACTCCGAAACACAACAGAGTTGTTTCACGGACTGGCTTAGTCCGGAGGGTGGTGACAAGCCACGGCCGAAGCCTACCACCAGAGGGTACCGCTCTTAGCACCACCCAGAGGACACGTGTAGGGTATCAGAGGGTCAACACCTACGGACGTGAGCGATACTGTCCCCCATTTATTATTTTTATTTTTTGATAAATAGTAGGTACTCGTAGGTAGGTACTTACTATCAATGGGGATGATATATCTGCCGATGTCGGGCGGTGCGATAGATAGTACTTCCCAAAATACAAGTTTCACAAACTTAGCTTTTCAATAATTAATATAAAAAAGCCTTTTATTCCATAACCTTAAGAAAACAATATCAATAATGATTTAAAAATCATAACTATCGTGATTTAAAAAAAATATTAATAATGTAATAAAGTTTAGTATGTCAGATATCGTTGAATGTCAATATAATAATTTTAATAATTAATGAAGTTATTTTTTATTGAATTTAAACATATTAATTTCGATTGATAAGTATTTTATATTGGTCAGTTGTTGTGAGTCAGTAGCCTCAAATATTGTGCCATAAAGCTTGGCAATTAGGGCACAATAATTGCAACGAACTTAATTGTAATAAATTAATTGTAATAAACATATCTTTTTTTTAAGTCCAGGCAGATAATCCGCTTGCGCTTTCGTTACCCACCATATACGCTTCATTGATTGTATTTCTATCAAAAAACGATTGTCTTTACCTTTAACGGTAAATCTTTCACGGTTTCTCTTCAATAGATTTCTTCACCCATTATTGTTTGTCATTCAAGAACAATGCTCTATTTCCTTGTTCGGGCATCGAACCTGCTATTGTGGATTCGATACAGTTTTTTTTTATATTTTTGGGGTTGATTAACCAATTTGTTAATCAATCCACAGATATAAACTAGAAGAATATTATAGTCGCATTAGCCCCCTAGTAACATAAGCCTCGGTGCACCTTACCAAATTTTACAGATGTAGTAAATATTGCGTGCACAAGATAAGACATAAAAATAACTAAAAGTAATTACTTACTTATCCTATTTCTTCTTAGCATAATTCCACCTGCTCTAAAGGTGTCAGACCACCTGTCCTTCAAGCATTCAGGTTTTAGGCCAAGGTTGCGCACGTGTGGATCTAATTGGCCAGATGATGGCTTAAAAATAAAGGAATATGGCTATTGAGAAGATATTTTATAATTTTCAAGGCATGTGGTTGGTACAAGGTCCTCTGTAAACAAGATATTAATAAAGTCTTACAAGTAATTCGATCAAAAAAGGAATTAATGGCAAACTTTGGAGGTGGCATTAACAGGGATTTCTCGAAATTTAAACTTGATAAAATTGTTTAAATCTTTGAGACATCGTAATGCGAATGAAAGGCAATTTCAAGTTCAATAATTTTGTTAATGACAAATAAATGAATTTTACTTATTACTTGTTTTACTCTTTTTAATGAATGCTTTTTATACGAACATGGTAGCGAAAGTGCAGGCAGATGCTGGATGCGTCAAGCTAAAGACAGGTCGCTATTGGCACTCATTAGGGGAGGCCTATGTCCAGCTGTGGATATAGGCTGATTATGATAATTTTTGTAATAAATGATAGATGGTCAACCAATTATGAGGTTTGAGATAAAAAGGCTTTTTTACTTTATGTATTCTATAAATTACTTCACAAAATGCAGTTGACACTGAAAATATGTTTTTGTATATGCACCTAAGTTGTCCTTAGAGAGATAGGGCAACGAGTATATTATATAAATGATGTTAATGCTTGGCCGGATGTCGCCCAGTTCCACACCGACAATAGTACGTAAGAACATAAATTAGTTGTGTTAGACTTTGATATGCAAAGATTGTATTAGTTGATAACCGATAAACTTGCTAGTGGTTTCTTTTTCACTTCTTCCGATAGTGGACAAAAAGTTGAAGTGAATTAGAGTCAATTGCACCTTATTTATTAGGTCCTCAACCTCCTCAACAGCCTGTATCGGTCCACTGCTGGACGCAGGCCTCCCCCTGGTAAACGCCTTTTTGGCGTTAAACTTATGGGGGGGAGTGCCCATAATCCCCACGCTGGACATGCGGGTTGGGGATCGCAGTTTGGTGGAAGATTTGCTCTGCAGGGGCGCTGCTGCCCGCCCCCCGATTGATATCCCTTAGTCGCCTCTTACGACACCCACGGGAAGAATTGGGGTGGTGCAAATTCTAAGCCAGCACCACACAGCTATTTCCTAGGTATTTAAAAAATTAGGTATTTGATAGTAATTACTATTTATCACGCTGTTAATGTAGTAAAAATTTAACTTGTCTAAGTGCTTATTTTGTAAGTCTAAAGAAATAAACGATAGACTCTGACTTTGACTCCATGAGGGGAACAAAGTTGGGAGAGTGGACCATATTTATAAATTTAATGTAGTATATAATATATAATACCATATAATACTACCATATAATAATAATTAGAATAAAATTTATTTTCGCCATGATAAGTTTGTATCATCATAACAAAAGGTTAAAAGCCAGACCGATAATTATGGCCGCCCACTGCCACTTCAGCTTGCTAGAAATAGATCTACTGAGATATAAAGTTATCGATACAGAGTCAGAGTCAGAGTCAAATCGTTTATTTCTTTAGACTTAGAAAATAAGCACTTAGACAAGTCAATTTTTTAATATATAAACAGCTTGATAAATAGTTATTACTATCAAACAAGAAATAAGGTGCAATTGACTCTAATTCACTTATTTTTTTTTGTCCTATTATACATCTATCATGGATAGACAATAGATCAAATGGTAATCATAACTTAGGCCAAGCACATGGCAAGCTTATTCAAATCAGTTCACATTGACATTTCGAACTTATCTTGGTAATATAACTTGCTGAACTATTTTAATTTAGAGTTTTCGTCTGAAATTCAAGAGAACACCTTATTACTATCTCTCGTCAAGTGAAAATTTGGTCATATCTCGGTGGACCGAAATTACCGAAAACGTCTTTATTGGTTTGCTAGATGTAGTCTGCGGTACTACTTGCTTTTGAATTATGACCTTATAGTTAATTTTGAAGGACCTATTTTATGTTAAAGTTATTTACAACGCCAGACAAAACAGTTTCATGCGCTGTTCTTGAAACTGTGCTGAAATAGGTACAGGAAAGCTTAAACTCAAATCATGGTAAAATATCCAGCTGTGAATAACTTAAGTTTAGAAACCATGATGGATTGAAAAGTTCTATTTTAAGTTTTTCATAAAACAAATCTTAATTGAAAAAGAAAATTACTTACATTCGAATATGCGCCAGATACCTACGCTCCAGCTTTCGGGTCACGCGTCGCTTCGACCAGGGGCCTAATTCCACTATTTTTTTAAGATAATGCTATCATGGCGCCATACGATTAAGATAGAGATTTAGTCGTAAATTGATTTGGTATTCTATTACCCTAAGATCGACAATCTCTTTGACTTATAATATCGTGTCAATAATGTGGTGGGGCATATAATCATAATCGTAATAGTCATAGGTATGGCATAAACAAAAAAATATCGTGTTAGTAGAATACCAAAAGGTGTCAATGGCGGTGATTGTTACGCGATAATGAAGCGATAATATTGTCATAGTGAGGCGATTGTGTTAGTGGAATCCAGGCTCCAGACTTTCAGATAATTTTATAACCGACTTCAAAAAAAGGAGGAGGTTCTCAATTTGACTGTATTTTTTATGTTTGTTACCTCAGAACTTTTGACTGGGGATCCGATTTTGATGATTCTTTTTTTATTTGAAAGCTGGTGCTTCATGTTTGGTCATTTCAATGGTCCGAGACAATGGCATCCATGAACTATATCATTACTAGCTGCGCCCCGCGGCTTCGCACGCGTTTGTCCTATGGAAACATTAAAGGTGATTTTTATCCCACGGGAACTGGTTCATGGGATAAAAAGCCTTTGTTTGATTCCAGGATTAGAATTACCTGTATGCAAAATTTCAGCCCGATCCGTTCAGTAGTTTTGGCGTGAAGAGGTAACAAACATCCATTCATCCATCCATCCATACAAACTTTCACATTTATAATATAGTGTGATTAGTGTGATGTGATGTGATGAAGTGTGATAATAGTCGGAGTTCATTTTAAGAGTCACCGTCATTGCAATCGTAGACGAGGCGACGACGATATAGAAATCAAACATCTAGATATTAATATAAACCTGTGCCTAGTTATTCCAGGAATCCAGGATACCTACCTACCTGCCTGAGGGCAGGTTCTAAAACAGACAAGCACGAGTCATGCACCTGTCCGCTCGCAGAATCCGGGGTATGGGGAATATGCAGCACGCGCCATTCTGTGGTCCAAGTGATAAGAAATAGCGTTTTAATGAAAGAAATCTAAGACAACTAAGAGTGTCTTTTTAGCCGATAGCCAACCTGAACGAAGCCACTGAAATCAAAAATATCGCTTTATAAAATATTACGTGTCAGTGTAATTAGTAACGAACTATACCACGAGGCCAAGTGACGTAAGAGTCGAAAAACTCTGAGACTTTCTAACTCGCGTCTATTCCACGCTATTATTTTTGGGATATATTGTTTGATATCTAAGAAATTACTCTGAAATGAACTCTGAATGAACCTGTGAGGGCTTACTTAAGAACAGAACGGATACCTTAGCCCCCATACAAACGTACTTTTCGCTACATTTGGAAACTACGTTTCCGATCGTATTGAAATTATCCATAGATAATCGGATGACAAATAGCTATGTTTGTAATGATCTTTGAATGAGAGTGAAACTTTGCCATATTTTGACCACCAAATCGAGTCATTTTCAAGCTTTTTTTTATGCATGTTAGACACCTTTATTCGAAAATCTGTCACACTGCAAACATCCTAAATATTTATTCACCATTAGAAATAAACAAAAATATTTCTGAAATCAGTCGTTTATTCAAAATGAATCGCAAAGTACAAAAAAATATAAAAAAAATAGAAATTCCTTCAAATTTCTGCAACCGCTCGCTCAAACGCAGGGGGCGATTCGACACAGGGAGCACAATTCCAAAATAAGGCGAATGCCGCGGAATGGCCAACACAATGCGACTCTACGTGAAACAACGACAAATTCGCTCGGGCCGGCCGCTGAGATTTGGGAGAGGTTCGTAGCCTTCTTAAGGCGCGTGCTAAAATAGGTGGCGCATACCTGCTGAGCCATTTTATAATATTATTACGTTTGACATAGGACATTTTAAAAATCCATCGTACAGTTCTTGGTATCTATTAAAAGCTATTTTTTATTACCTCTGTCGTAGCCTCTGTCATAGTTTTATCTTATGTTTAAAAAGAGATGCGAAAATAGAGTTTTGTGGCCAAAAAGCGCAACTTCGTATATCTGCCTAAGCTTTACAAAATTAAACTATTACAGAACGATTAATAAATAACTTATAATAGATACCACAAACTGTACGATGGATTTTTAAACCTTCCTATGTTAAACGTAATAATAAGATAAAATAATTGGGGGCGCTACTTTCACTGGTGTATGCGCCTTGTTAATAAAAATGCGGTCCTCAACCCGCATGCCCGTTGGGATTATGGACATTACCCCCATGAGATAAACGCCAATGAGGCGCTTATCAGGGGGCGGCCTGCGTCCAGCAGTGGACCAATACAGGTTGTTGAGGGAGTTTGTTATCTGTCCAAAAGTTAGTATCTTGCACCACGAAGCACATCTTGTCAGCACCGTAAACACAACAAAAACGTAATTAGCTCGAGCCACCACCTGCCTCTGAGCGGCCTGTAAACTGTATTTATCGGCTTGCAGTTTGCACGCTATGAGTTTATCTTGTATGAGATCCAGAGCTATTGAACATCTTTCATTATAATTAATTTTGTTTTAAAAAACTATAAACCGACTTCAAAATTTATAGTTTTTTCATGAATTTTCATGGATCCCGTTGGCAGAACTGAACAAAATTAAAATGGGACCACACGAAAAGCACCAGCTTTTATATAAAAAAAGAATCATGAGAATCGGACCACCCAGTCAAAAGTTATCAGGTAACAAACATACAAAAAAAACAGTCGAATTGATTAATAACCTCCTCTTTTTTTGAAGTCAGTTAAAAATAAAGTAAAACCCGACGGCGTTCATCGATTGTGCTTAATATAAATATAAACAATGAAATTTTCGACCCTAAATTAGTACACAGCGATTACATTTGCGGGTACACCGGCATTGATTTACTAAAAAGGGAAGATAGGTTATGTTCTCCCAGCGCTTACTCAAAAAATGGCATGTGTTACAACTACACGCAAACACATACGCTCACAGTTATATTTCCAGCCCTGTGCAATACAAAGAAGAACAAAGACGGAAAGACGTACCTAAGACCGAAGTGAGACCGAGACAACAATATTTCTCGCTAGAACGACCGCCCATGCCGCCGCTGCTGGTCAGATGGGTCACCGTCTGACCAGCGGCGGCATGGGCGGTCGGTTAGTTGGGAGCACACAATTTTACACAATTTGAGGTTGCTACTTTCGAGAAACTACTCGTAGTAGATACCTCATCTTCCCTTTTTAATAAATCAATGTACACCGGCAATTAGGAAGTTAGGACAGCCGGGCTCTCACCGTCTTTATCGGCGTCCTTTCTTCCTAACAGTTACACCATCTGTTTTGAGCTTCCTAACTCACACCGTTGACGGTGTTGTACCGTAAAGTGTAATCGAGCTTTTAGATCCCGCTATCTCCTTAGTCCCTCAATATAGTCTGACGTCATTATATCTATAGTAACGTCACGGCTCAGTAAAAAGTGTCACACTTTTTACGGACTTTAACTGGCTACATCTTCATCATTTTTTGATTATTAAAAGAAAAAATAAGTACATACGTGTCCAATAACTTCAGATAATCTAACGGACTTATTAGATTTTTTGAGTCGTCAGGCCCATTTGGTTGATGATAACGATGATTATTATCATTAACACACTAATATTATAAATGTGAAAGTTTGTACTGATGTATGGATGTATGGATGTATGGATGTATGGATGTATGGATGTATGGATGTATGGATGTATGGATGTATGGATGTATGGATGTATGGATGTATGGATGTATGGATGTATGGATGTATGGATGTATGGATGTATGGATGTATGGATGTATGGATGTATGGATGTATGGATGTATGGATGTATGGATGTATGGATGTATGGATGTATGGATGTATGGATGTATGGATGTATGGATGTATGGATGTATGGATGTATGGATGTATGGATGTATGGATGTATGGATGTATGGATGTATGGATGTATGGATGTATGGATGTATGGATGTATGGATGTATGGATGTATGGATGTATGGATGTATGGATGTATGGATGTATGGATGTATGGATGTATGGATGTATGGATGTATGGATGTATGGATGTATGGATGTATGGATGTATGGATGTATGGATGTATGGATGTATGGATGTATGGATGTATGGATGTATGGATGTATGGATGTATGGATGTATGGATGTATGGATGTATGGATGTATGGATTAGGGTTTGGTCCCGGGAATTCCCGGTTCCGAAATTCCCGGGAATTCCCGAAATTTTTGGCCCATTTAAGAACCGGGAAATCCAAATTCATTTCCCGGGAATTTCGGGAAATTTATATACTAATACCGAAACGACATAACTTAATATATTTCATTTCGTCTTATAGCATTTCAAATATATCGGGTACCTACGCGGTACTGGGCAGGGTTGACATGATTTATATCACTTGATTTCAATCAGTAATTATTTTTCCTGCAATCAAAGAGTAAACAGCATTCACCAAAATGACTCTGAGAAGTTCGGCTAGTGTTGTCAGGATGCAGAACGATATATCAGAGCCCCTCCGAAATTTCGGTGGTCCTTGTCAAGGATGTTCTTTCATTCCTAGTCTTCAATATAGACTTGACAAGTGCAGAAAAACTCAAAAATTTAAATGAACGATACCATTCCTTTGAAATCAGTTCAAGTTCTGGGTTATGCCGATGATTTGGATCTGATAGGGCGAAATTAACTGCCATGAAACATGCTTACCACGCCTTGTAATAAGAGTCAAGAAAGGCAGAAAAAGCTAAATTAAACGTAGTCACCTTCTGTGTCCAAATTGGTGTTACCAATAGTTATACAAGCTTCTCATTTTCATTTCATTTTTTATAACTCTTGGTATAGTTCGACCGAAACCGCTGTACCGATCCTTAGGAAAGTGCGGCGAGGTGGGGACCGGGGAAAAAAGAGCAAGAGTACACATGAGATCGATATTGTCGGATAGCTCTTAGGATATCGGTAGGTAAACGAAAATATGTTTATATTATGTAACGATTATATTTTTCTACAACTAAATTTTCTACAGATATTCTGATATAGACATAGATTCTACTTCAATTTCATCTTCCGTTTCGCCATTGGAAGTTGAATTGGAGTCGTTCTGCAAATTTATTATTAATGGATCGATAATAATATTAAATCTACTATCGCGATCACTTTTACATTCAAAGCTTTCTTTAATGGTCTTGGCATCACGAGATAGCGCTCCCCCATCTTTTCATATTTATCTCGTGTGCATCTGACATACAGTACGGGACAAAAGCTACCTATCGCCGCCGTGAGCGTTGACAGCATACTGATGGATCTCAGCGACCGACGAGGGCCTATATTCCCCCCCCCCCCCCCCCCGTCTCGCGCGCATACCTCAGGAGCGGTACAGCGGTTTCGGTCAAACTAGAACAGCGTTTATCTTCTTGGCTCACGGTAGCCTATACAAACAAGGTGGACGTGGAAATCAATAGAACAAATCAAGCCGCTAATAGATTCTTCTTCAACCTTTTCAAATTTTTACGCTTTAGGTTGATCTAGAAGATCTAAACTACTCATTTACAAAACGCTACAACGTCCAGTTCTTACGTAAGCCTCGAAAATGACTTATGGGTTCTAACCAAGAAAACCGAAAGACTCGTGTTTGAAAGAAAAATACAAAGACGAATCTTCGACGCTGTACCTGGATGGTGACTACTGGTGGCAAACCTGATGGCCGACGACCCCCTGGAAGACTGATACCCAGGTGGGTCGATGGAGTCCAACAAGACCTAAAGGCAATTGCAGTGTCCGACTGGCAGTAAAAAAAGCCAAGAATAGGAGAGAATGCCGCATTTTACCAGATCTAAGCCCACCCGCGGCCAGGGTGGTAAAGATGAATGGAAACAGTCCAAAATGTATAAGAGAGTGCCCAAATCAAGCTTCCGTGTGCATGCATAATGTACCTCCATTTTTAAGAAAAAAGCTTACGTACTTTAAGTGATTGAACCTTAAATTGAATCAACCTTTCGTAATAAATCTTTGAACTGGATAGACCAAAGCGTGTTTTGATTGTGATAAAAATAACAATTTAAAACCGATTAATTTGATTTAAAATAGCTTTTTTGTAATAATGAATTCTTATATTCGGCGATTTTTCACACAAAGATACTTTCTATTTATCAAGATCAAGTCCAGCCTCATGGAGTTTTGCTGCCTTGAGAGTGTTGTTGTAGGTAGTGCAGTAAATGAAGGTGCTGGATTCAGTCACGACTCTTTAGAACGAAAAGCTTTAAAGCTTGTTGTCGAACGAGGGAAGAAAACACATCGACCACATTGAATTAAGAACTTGATATTCATTTTAACAGATGTATAGAAATACAGCTCTAATATACCTTATATCGCATACCTATGCAATATAAGGTATGTTATATCAGGTGATATAAGCGACATGGCTTAAGAGGCAGTTAAATTATCTAATTTCAATAAAAATACAAAATAAACATATTTCCCGGGAATTCCCGGGATTCCCGGTTCCGACTTCAACATTTCCCGGGATTCTCGGTTCCTCGAAAAACCGGGAATTTGCAATCCCTAGTATGGATGTGTGGATGTGTGGATGTATGGATGTGTGGATGTATGGATGTATGGATGTGTGAATGTATGGATGTATGGATGTATGGATGTATGGATGTATGGATGTATGGATGTATGGATGTATGGATGTATGGATGTATGGATGTATGGATGTATGGATGTATGGATGTATGGATGTATGGATGTATGGATGTATGGATGTATGGATGTATGGATGTATGGATGTATGGATGTATGGATGTATGGATGTATGGATGTATGGATGTATGGATGTATGGTTGTATGGATGTATGGATGTATGGATGTATGGATGTATGGATGTATGGATGTATGGATGTATGGTTGTATGGATGTATGGATGTATGGATGTATGGATGTATGGATGTATGGATGTATGGATGTATGGATGTATGGATGTATGGATGTATGGATGTATGGATGTATGGATGTATGGATGTATGGATGTATGGATGTATGGATGTATGGATGTATGGATGTATGGATGTATGGATGTATGGATGTATGGATGTATGGATGTATGGATGTATGGATGTATGGATGTATGGATGTATGGATGTATGGATGTATGGATGTATGGATGTATGGATGTATGGATGTATGGATGTATGGATGTATGGATGTATGGATGTATGGATGTATGGATGTATGGATGTATGGATGTATGGATGTATGGATGTATGGATGTATGGATGTATGGATGTATGGATGTATGGATGTATGGATGTATGGATGTATGGATGTATGGATGTATGGATGTATGGATGTATGGATGTATGGATGTATGGATGTATGGATGTATGGATGTATGGATGTATGGATGTATGGATGTATGGATGTATGGATGTATGGATGTATGGATGTATGGATGTATGGATGTATGGATGTATGGATGTATGGATGTATGGATGTATGGATGTATGGATGTATGGATGTATGGATGTATGGATGTATGGATGTATGGATGTATGGATGTATGGATGTATGGATGTATGGATGTATGGATGTATGGATGTATGGATGTATGGATGTATGGATGTATGGTTGTATGGATGTATGGATGTATGGATGTATGGATGTATGGATGTATGGATGTATGGATGTATGGATGTATGGATGTATGGATGTATGGATGTATGGATGTATGGATGTATGGATGTATGGATGTATGGATGTATGGATGTATGGATGTATGGATGTATGGATGTATGGATGTATGGATGTATGGATGTATGGATGTATGGATGTATGGATGTATGGATGTATGGATGTATGGATGTATGGATGTATGGATGTATGGATGTATGGATGTATGGATGTATGGATGTATGGATGTATGGATGTATGGATGTATGGATGTATGGATGTATGGATGTATGGATGTATGGATGTATGGATGTATGGATGTATGGATGTATGGATGTATGGATGTATGGATGTATGGATGTATGGATGTATGGATGTATGGATGTATGGATGTATGGATGTATGGATGTATGGATGTATGGATGTATGGATGTATGGATGTATGGATGTATGGATGTATGGATGTATGGATGTATGGATGTATGGATGTATGGATGTATGGATGTATGGATGTATGGATGTATGGATGTATGGATGTATGGATGTATGGATGTATGGATGTATGGATGTATGGATGTATGGATGTATGGATGTATGGATGTATGGATGTATGGATGTATGTTTGTATGGATGTATGGATGGATTTTTGTTACCTCTTCACGCCAAAACTACTGAACGGATCAGACTGAAAACAGTGGATACAGGTACTTCTAATCCTGGAATCAAACATAAGCTACTTTTTATCCCATAAATCAGTTCCCGTGGGATATAAGTAATCTTTAAACGTTTACATAGGATCAACGCGTGCGAAGCCGCGGGGCGCAGCTAGTAATACATACCTCTAAAATGTGACCCTATTCCATCTTCACAATTTTCAAATATGGCTCAACCTTTCCTTACATACAAGTTTTGATGACCTTTCTAGTACGTACCAGCTATTATACCCAGCTGGCATACCTATGGTTGAAGTATTTACTACGAAATTAACATAAAACATCTGCAGAATATTTATTAAATGACGATGTCATCCTATATAGCCGAATTTCGACCACAGCGGCCATTCTCGTTAGATGCGCAGGACATATTATAGTGTACAAGTGTGTGTCCAAAAGCTGCACTGAGGTGCACTCTCTAACGACCCGCAAACTCCTTGTTGGCAACATTTTGGCAGTGTATAAATACTAATTCAACATTTTGGCAGTGTATAAATCCTTAAATCAACATTTTGGGAGGATATAACTACTTAAACCTTTCAAGTTTTTCGTAAACAAAGAATCCTTTGAGAAGAAAATGTAACTTTAGTAACTTTGCCCAAAACGAAAATTGTTTTGGTCTACAAAACGTGTAAAATTCTTTGTTTGGGGTGTGGTCCGACTGTGCGCGGTTTTGTAGGTGTTTTAAACAAACACAACTAATAATAAAGACGTGTAAGTGGGCTCGGATTTGCGAGTCAAGTATTATAGCGAGTCTGCGCCAGCTTTTGGCGGGTAAATGTGGTGATGCTATGAAAGATGAATAGCAATAAGTCCTAGTTGTACCTGTAATAATTGTAAAACCTTTTTGCAGGTATCAAACTGTGCATAAAAGTGTCTCCACAAAAAAAGACGTGTGGCACTCGGGGACTGCCGCGGTAAAGCTATTGCATAGTGTTAGGGTATTTTCGTTACGGAATTTCTGGATTCGGTGTCCACGCTCATAGACTGCTATAGACACCTATAAATGAATGAAATGAAAATATATTTATTCTGATAGGTACCTACTAACTTAGATTACTAGAACGTAAAAGTTCTGGCTTAAAAGATAGATAAATTTGAATATCGTCCGCATAAACATGAAACTTACAGTGGCGTATACAGTCAATCACATCGGCACTATAAAGGATAAATAGTAGAGGACCGAGGATTGAACCCTGTGGTACGCCTCTGTTTACAACTCGCGTTTCTGATATTAACGGGTTTCCGTTGTCTTTAGGGATTTCAACATATTGCGCCCGATCACTGAGATATGAACAAAACCACCTAATAGTTTGATGGTCGAATCCATAGAAACTAAGTTTAGAAAGAAGAAGTGACGTATTGATTGCGTCGAACGCACGAGAAAAATCCAAAAGGATAAGAATGGTTCCCATTCCTCTATCTTGAGCTTCAATGATATTGTCAGTTACATCAAGTAGAGCCGTATTAGTGCCTCTGCTTTTTCTGAAACCTGACTGGAACTCGGGTAAGATGTTATGTCTTTCTAAATACTCGCTAAGTTGAGAACATACTACCTTCTCTAAGACTTTAGATAAGCAAGGTAGGAGGCTGATAGGTCTTAAATCTTTAATTTCAAGTGGATTTGACACTTTTGGTATAGGCTTGATAATAGCTGTTTTCCAAACATTGGGAAATACTGCTGAACATATAGATTGATTAACAATTGAAGTAATTGCGTCAATGCTACTAGGAAGCGTTAATGTTAACATTTCAATAGAAATTTTGTCAAAACCTGAGGCATTTGATTTTATTTCTCTTAGATATTTTGAGACACAAACGGGATCAGTAGATTGCACCTCAATCTCTCGTGTCTAAATACAAGTTAACAAACTTAGTTAGAGCAAGGTGTCATTATCTGACCTTAAAGGGTTTATCACAGGACGGATTTCTGACATGCGGATTGGGGATCGCAGTTTGGTGGTAGATTTGTTCTGCAGGGGGCGCTGCTGCTCGCCCCCCGATGGATATTCCTTAGTCGCCTCTTACGCCACCCACGGGAAGTATTGGGGTGGTGGAAATTCTAAGCCAGCAAGGATGAATCTGGTACCTCAATACATGTACTTATTAATATGATGATAATATCGCTATCACTTCTTTTTATAGTTTGACCGAAACCGCTGTACCGCTCCTTAGGAAAGTGGGGCGAGGTGGGGCCGCCGGGGAAAAAAGAGCAAGAGTACACATGATACCGATATTGTTGGATAGATCTTAGGATATCGTAGGTAAACGAAATGTTTATTTTATATAATGATATTTTTTTATAACTAAATTATCTACAGATATTCTGACATAGATTCTGCTTCAACTTCATCTTCCGTTTCGCCATTGGAACTTGATTCGGAGTCGTTCTGCAAATTTATTATTAATGGATCGATAATAATATTAAATCTACTATCGTGATCACTTTTTTATTCAAAGCTTTCTTCTTTTCTTAAAATATTCGGCCACTTTAAAAATGATGGTCTTAACATCACGAGATAGCGCTCGACCCATCTTTGGATATTTATCTCGAGTGCGTCTTACTATTTCCCCCCCGTCTCGCCGCGCGCATACCTCAGGCGCGGTACAGCGGTTTCGGTCAAACTATAGTCGCTACACTCTTGACAGAATGGTCTTGGTTGTCACATCAGGGAGGGTGGCACGCTTCACAATACGGCGCCATTCTTCTCGTACCGCTGCTTTCCAGGTACATTCATGTAGGGGACCGTTTAGTTCCGCTTTTATTTGATCCATACAGAACATGGGGGATCTGCCGCGAGCTCTTGTACCGTCAATCTTACCTCGGCGCAAAACATGTCCAAAGAAAGTGAGAATGCGACCTTGGACTATGGAATAAAGACGAAGTATGACGACGTTGGTTCGGAACTCGGTCCATGATATGCCAAGCATTTTTCTCCAGCATCACATTTCCAGAGCGTCTATCTTCTTTTTCTCGGTTTCTCTCAGAGTCCACGTTTTTTGTGCCGTAGAGAAATATGGGAAATCGCTATGACTACAACCATACGTTCACGTGGCGTGAGTGGCGGTACTACGGTACCGTATCCGAGCTAGGTAGGTAGCGGTAGGTAAGCGGTTTTTTGCCCCATTAATTCTAGCAGTTTTACCTGCTTGTTACGTTTTTAGGGTTCCGTGTGTACTTACGTCCACGCTAACAGCTATTTTTTTTTATTGCTTCATGAAATTTTTAAGAAAGAGCAAGAACAATTCAACGACATGGATTATCATCTTCTTTTTTAAATAGTTCGTTTACAGGAAAGTTCCTCTAGGCTATAGATTTACTTTGAAGAAAAACACAGGCGCAGTGTTGCTAGGCCCCCTGCGATGGACCGTCGACCTAATAAAGTCGCGGGAAATCGCTGGATACGGTAAGCTTAAGATCAGTCATTGTCTTCAGGAGATCGGGAGAGAGGAGAGAGTCTGTCTAAGGCCCGTATTATGAAAGCATGCTCAGTCATCGAACTATGCTTGAGTGATGCTTATGTATAGTTTCGAGTAAAGACTAATTTTAAAACAATGCTTAGGAACTCATGTCAAAATCCACACTACAACGATTTTAAACTTTCATATCTCTGCCTTTGTGATTCTTTGAACTGATCTTTACTCAAGTGTGGTCTGGACCACGCTTGAGTAATGCTTGGAAAAGATTTATACGCACCAAAGCGCACCAAAGTTTCTTTTTTTAAATAAAGCGCCAAAAATTTTTGAAATCGTTGCGTTTCGTTTCACAAAAACCACCAAATCAACAAAAATACTTTGTGATAGTTTAGGTGGATAAGGTAAAGGAACGTTTTTCGCTTAGTTAAATGTGTAGACCATAGACAAAACCATACTCACTGAAATAGAGTTTTTTCTAGTGCAACTAGCTAAGTAGCGTCAGACTTACGTTCTTTAATAAAGATTTACTTGAGCAGTGATTCTAAGCTTGAGTAGAGCTCACGTAATGACTACAAAAGTGATGCTTGGGAAAGCTTTCATAATACGGGCCTAAGAGTGGACATAGATCGGCCGATGTGATGATAAAATAGACATCTGACAACGTCAGATCGCCGGACATTCGGATTTCGGCCGGTTCAGTACATTTTCATATGTTTTTTTTCTCATTACTCTCGAATATAATACTATCCACAGTCAGAGAACCTAGGCTTTCGACACATCTCAATAAGGAATAAGCAATTGAAATTAACTGTTCTGGCCAAATCTCACTGAACTGCTAACCACCGCACGTGTTCTTGAGTGGAGACCGCGACTCGACAAACGTATTTCAGGACAACTGCCGGCTAGGTAAGGTGACGGCTTGCTAAAGGCTACAGGCTACAAGCTACAGGATGCTGTAGCTACTTTTAAACACTTTATAACCTTATAATTCATAATTCATTTATAGTTTGTGAATCCAGTAGTTTACAGTCAGTACATAAGACTTATTTAAGATCCTTACGTAGTTACCCTATACACATATAATTATTTTGTACATACTCTTATTTACTAATGAAAACCTGAATTCTATGTACCTATTTTTATTCATTCATAATTATTTTTTTGTTATAATAGCTTGCCACTAACTATACGTCCGTAACGCCAAATCAAAGGTTTTGGCTGAAGAACAGCGCTGAGCGGCAATCGTTCAGCACATGCTGAGCCTACACCTAATTCGGCTTTTAGTACTGACCTCTAATCCTAATTCTAAGTGGGGGAACTAAGATCTGCACGGACGTCTCGCATAGGAGTGTATTGTGCATTATCGCCCTGCCTAAGTAGGCCCTAACCAGCCCAGCTCCTTGAAGTATCGGAGCAGGACTTTAGGTGACTGACAGCGTTTCAGCTTTTTTGTGGGTGTGGATGGGGTTGATTCCTCAAAGACGCATTTCAGACCTGTTTTGTGTCTGGCCTCCTCTGTGGCCGTACAGTGTACCACGACGTGTTCCACAGCCTCGTACTGACCTCCTTGTTCTTTGTTTTAGTTTTGTATGTTTTTTTCTGTAGCTGTTTTTTTTTCCTATGTGTGTGTCGAAATAAAGGATATTCTATTCTGAAGACAGGGTGGCATGGTCCTCATTAGGGAAGGCCTATGTCCAGCTGTGGACTAATATAGGTTGGTGCAAATGATTGCTATCAACAGTGTGGCCCTGGTCTTTAAATTTTGACAGCAAAAAACTCGTACCTAATATTGAACCCTACCTTTTGGAACCTTATAAAATCTACTCACTCTTACTAACTTGTTCTGGGAAATTATTGCATTGCTTTTGGTTAAAGTTTTTTTTGGGAAATGTGAACCAATTCCGGATAGGTTTCGGAAATGGCCCTGTTATTGTCCTTTTTGGGATTCAATTGGGTTTTTAACGGTTTCTTATAGTTATGGGATGAACTTTAACGTTACTACGTTAACTTACGTAGGTACCTAAGTTAGATTGGAAATTGAGTTTTTATTTATTTTATTTTGTTTTATACTTGTAAAGTAATTTTATGAAGTGTTATTATTTTCCTTTCTTTGTTATTGAAGTGTAATTATTTTGTATTTCTTCCTTACAATAATATTATAAATGTGAAAGTTTGTATGAATGTATGGATGTATGGATGGGGATGAATGTTTGTTACCTCTTCACGCCAAAACTACTGAACGGATCTGGCTGAAACTTTGCATACAGGCAATTCTAATCCGCGTTAACGAATCTGCGTTACGAGAATGGCCCACGCATTTTTATACGTATTCTCTATTGATATAGAAATATATCTGTATATTTATTTTTGTATTTTATGATGTTCTTCTTTCTATTTATGATTCCATTTTTAATTTAATATTTAATAGTTATCTAGTAACCATAACCCAGGTTCTGCTTAGCTTGGGGCTAGATATTGCTTTGTGGATTGTCCAGTATTATTTATTTATTTGTTTTAGCTTGTTATGTCGTACCCATGACAACCAACAAACTACTTTTATCCTAATCCAATCTTTGATACTTTGATGTTCAGTGGCTGGTGCTGCCTCAATGCACGCAGACCTTTAGCCTACTTCCAAAAGTCCTTTACAGGCCGTGGGGGTATAGCATAAGGTTCTAATTCTAATTCTAATTATATGTGGGGGAACTAAGATCTGCACGGACGTCTCGCATAGGAGTGTATTGTGCATTATCCCCCTGCCTAAGCAGGCCCTAACCAGCCCAGCTCCTTGAAGTATCGGAGCAGGACTTTAGGTGACTGACAGCTTCGTTTCAGCTTTTCTGTGGGTGTGGATGGGGTTGATTCCTCAATGAGGCGCTTCAGCCCTGTTTTGTGTCTGGCCTCCTCTGTGGCCGTGCAGTGTACCACAATGTGTTCCACAGTCTCTTCTTCTTGAAAGCAGCCACGACATAGGCTGCTGTCTGTGGCTCCAGTATTGAAAAGATGATGGTTCAATTCACAGTGACCTGTGATGATGCCCACCATCGTTCTGAGGTCCTCCCGGCTCATCTTGAGCATCATGTTGGTGGTTTTCGCATAAGGTTACAAGTTAGTTCACTTATTATTTTAAGGCGCATAAACCAGAGAAAGAAGCGCCCCCATCTATTTTATCTTTATTACGTTAGACACAGGATTTTTTAAACTCCATCGTACAGTTTGTGTCTATTATAAGCTATTTATCGCCTATGTAATAGTTTCATTATGTAAAGATAAAGTAGAGATACGAAGTTGCACTTTTTGGCCACCAAACTCTATTTTCGCATCTCTTCCTAAATTATATAAGATAAAACTATTACAAAGGTATTAAAAAATAGCTCTAAATAATTAATTTTGTTTACTATAAACCGACTTCAATTTTTATAGTTTTTTCATGGATTTTGTACCTGCCCATACACAGGAGTTACAATGTAATGTAACGTTGCGTTCCTGCGAATGCTCGTCGCTCTGTTCGATGTAATGCTCATCTCGAGTAAGCATTTCAGCTTGAGCTCAAAGAAACCGCGCGTAAGTTTGCAACAGTCTGCAGTCATCTGCAGTTAGCTCCATTATTTGAATTGTAAATACTTTTTCTTACTTCCTATTATTTGATAGTAATTTTCTTTGGTAATTATTAGAGTAACTAGCAGCGCCTCGCGGTTTCACCCGCGTAGTTCCCGTTCCCGTGGGAATTCCGAGATAAAATATAGCCTATGTCTCTCCCTGAAGCTTTTTAATAATGAAATATTTTTTTTATATCTTTCGTCTTTATATTATTAATTAGTATAAATAAACACCTACAGACGTAAATTATTTGAAAAACATCAATTTAAATAAATTAATATTCAGTATTCGATAACGACTCAGCGACTCATGCTTATCGCCCTGTTTATTTGTATCTACTTACTTCGAAATAGTAAAACTACGAATTGTATTACGAAGTAACCCTTTGGTTGCATTTACTCAGTAAGCGTGTAATATGCCTGATGTAACGGCTTACCACCAGGCGGAGCAAATACGTACATGCGGGTACCAAGTTTCATATCCAATATAATATGTAATTCACCGCGTGGTGCCGGCGGCATAGAATTTGCACCACCCCAACTCTTCCCACGGGTGTCGTAAGAGGCGACTAGAGGATATCCACCGGGGGCGGGCAGCAGCACCTCCTGCAGGATAATTTTGTCACCAAACTGCGATCCCCAACCCGCATGCCCAGCGTGGGGATTGTGGGCATTACCCCCCCTGCGATATCAGCCAATAAAGGCGGTTATCAGGGGGAGGCCTGCGTCCAGCAGTGTGGTTGTTGAGGTTGAGGATAGATATCTAATTCTAGGTGACCAGAGGGCTTAGACATTGTAACAATCCAACTTGAAGCTCTCAACTCGATTGAAAGACGCGCTGTTAGACTTGTTGATGATGTCTCGCTTACAGAGTCTAGTCTACAAAGCCTCGATCACAGGCGGCGCGTTGCCAGACTGTCAGTGTTCTACAAGTACCTACCACTTTGGTGATTGTGCGCAAGCATTGTACGACCTTATCCCGTCTTCTCCCTTCTATCATAGGACCAGCAGACGCACAAAACCATACCATACCACATACCGCAGTGTCGAACCAAAAAATTCTGCTCTACTTTCATAATATCCACAGCCAAAGAGTGGAATGACCTTCCTGCATCTGTCTTCCCATTAGAGTACAATCTTGGAGTCTTCAAATCTAGGGTAAATAAGTTCCTTCTGGAAAAGCGTGCTACATCTTCGCTTTCTTAAAGTGAGTTGGTAGCCAAACGCTAATCCATCAGCAATAAAAAGAAAACAATCGTTATTGAAAGTGATATTAAATAAGTCCAAAAATGTATGGGTTTGACATTATGCATTAGATAGGTCACGTGGTCTGTTTCGATTTTTTCACTACGAATCTCTCAATTGTTTTCGATTCGCTTCATAGCGAATGCCGATTGGCTAGGTTGGATAGGTTTGTTTATGCGGGTAAGTGCACAATGAATTTATAAGAATTCAATAAAATATGTTGCTTAAGTTTTTTCTTTTACTTGAGTAGACGTTTTTCTTAAAACTATTTTCTAACTACTTATTCATCCGTGTTTTTTACCGGTTTTACGACTAAATGCGTTCTTTGAACTATTCTGAAGTCCTCGAAATTAAGGGTTTCTTTGAAAACCGTTCCCGGAATACCTCCAAGTTCGACATTTACCTCGAAGGGAATATAGGTAACAAGTTCTGTCCTCAAATTGTTAGTTTAGTTGGAGTTTTTTCAGTTTATTTTGTAACTTTTTCGTTGAGATTTATTTATTTATTTAAACACTTTATTGCACTGAAGTACAAAGGGTGGGCTTAATGCCGAGGCATTTTCTACCTGCCAACCAGAAACATTGTTTTTAAAGGGGGTTGGCGTGCTAATTTAAGTTTTACACATTACCTATTCATAAAAATAATTGTATATACCTACCTATTTATATATAAATACATACTGTAATACCTACCAAAGCATAAGTTATAGTATTAGTTACTAATAACAAAAATTTAATCCAACTTAACTATTTGTATAACCTCTTAAGAAAAAGCCTGCGCACCATTTGCTTAAATGCATCACGTGTTTTTGCGTTACGAATGTCCAGAGGCAAGTCATTCCACAACCGCACTGCCTCTACAGAGAGATTCACACAGTTAGAGTTTTAATGGACTTAGAATTGAAGGTTTTTAAAGAATAGGATATAATTATTTGAAAAACTTTAATTCTAAGTATTAGAATAGGTTTATAGGTATTTTCACTTGTCTGTTTCATTCTGCTTTTAGATAGGCCATCGTCAAAGCCGAAATTATTGGTAACAAAGAAACTACGTACTGGTAAACATTTTATTAAGTTATTCAATGGGTTAGATACGGCTACTCTATAATTACCTATGTAGTGTATTTTAGCGTTAACGTTCTTATAATACGATCGATTCTATTTTCAACCGACTTAAAAGAATGGAGGAAGTTCTCAATTCGACTGTTTTTTTATGTTTGTTACCTCAGAACTTTTGATTGGGCGGTCCGATTTTCATGGTTCTTTTTTATATGAAATCAGGAGCTTCCCGTGTGGGTGGTCCCAATTTAAATTGCTCCAGTGCTGAAAATAGGATCCATGAAAATCCACAAAAACTACAAAAATTTAAGTCGGTTCATAGTTTTTTAAAACAATATTAATTATTTAGTAACGAAACCGAAAATTAGGACAGTGATTTGAATGAAATTTCGGGCAGACACTGAATTTATTTAGTAAAAATGGAGACGGTCTCTTACACACGGACTGGGGCCTAATTCCACTATTTTTTAAACAAAATACCATCATGGCGCCATACAAATGTGGTGGGGCATATAATCATAATCGTAATAGTCATAGATATGGCATAAACAAAAAAAGATCGTGTTAGTAGAATACCAAAAGGTGTCAATGGCGGTGATTGTTACGCGATAATGAAGCGATAATAGTGTCTTAGTGAGGCGATTGTGTTAGCGGAATCAGGCCCCTGGACGTCTCAAATACACGGAAGGCAAGTTGCTGACTGCGAGCCAACTGTACCCGTCGACTCCATCGGCCGTCCGTGTATAAAAGCCTTTAATCATCCCCAAAAACTGGAATCACTTTGTATGTATATATTTATAGCAATCAAAGGCTAATTTATTTAAAGAAACACAATTTTCATAACCTACAAGGGCCATACTCGAAAGACTCGACTCAATTAACCAAGACAGTGAGAAATTTAATATTTCAACCACACTAAGCCTCTAGCTGATAGGGGATGCCTATGTCCAGCAGTAGACCAATGTAGGCTGATGATAATGAACCACACTAAGGAACTTAAGCAACGATACCAAAAGCACTCGAGGATGCACGTCCGTACAGCACGACGATTGCAGCGAAATCAGTCCGCTACCCTCATACCTTTGGCTTTTATAGTAAAGCGACTACTATCCGTTACCTCAAATAAAACCACATCCATCAGTATATTATCTACGTATTGAAAAATTATAAAAATAACGTAGTAAATATTTAATTTAGTTTTTTCAAAGAGTTGCAGTGGCGTCTGTTCAGATGTCGCCAAAACTAAACTAAACTATTTGACAGTAGGTACTAGAAATTCATTATGAATGTAAGCGGGTTAACTACGAACCTTGTTTGTGTTGGAAGAACACCAACGTTTCATCCCTTAACGAGGGACATCTTCAGGGCGAATGCGGTTCTAGACGCGCGCGTTCCGCATCCCTTCGAGCACTGAACACATTCATAATGAATTCGTCAAACTACGAAAGTTTCTATAGTAAAAAAAAGGTACTAGAAATGTTGCTGACCCTGTCATAACGATCAAAATAATATATATAAATCCTGTCAGATTATTTTAGTCTAGTTTTGGCAACATAAATCCACTACCAGACCTGATACCAGTGTCTCGGTTCATACATAAAAAATATTCTTCTACTTATTTAACTGATTTGATATATTAGAAACGAAAGTGAAATAAAAGGTAACATTTTCAAAGGATTTTGTGATAAGCCATTTCACAGCGTACTCTGAGGCTTTTGTTCAGCTGTTGAATTCCTCTCCGGAAGCACATATCCATTCTCCTTTAACTCCTTGCAAGATGGATACTTACGAGCATCTTCCTTAATCATATCCGAAGCTTTCTCAGCTATCATGATGACCAGAGCATGAGGACTTCCACGAGGAGCATCTGGTATAACGCTAGCATCCACAATTCTTAGATTCTTTACACCATGGACCCTTAGACGTTTATCCACTACAGCACCCATCCGACAAGTGCCTACAGAATGGTAAACACTTATACCCATGTGCAATACATAACACTTCCAGTATTTATCTGATCTGAACTTATATTTCTTGCACTCTGGCAACTCTGGATCTACTAACGACGCATTGACTTGCGTGAAGAACGTCGAGTTTTCGATTCGGGTATAGTCTTTGATATAAGAAACCATTTTCTTTATATCCTTTTTGCTTTTAAAGAAATTGGTTGTTATTTCTGGATCATCAAACGGATTGGCAGTCTTCAATCGGACATGTCCTGTGCACTCAGGGTCAAGTATTCCAATCAAGCCGATAAGGCTATTGTGTCCAAGGACTTTATTTTGAATTATGTTGGTGATTTCTGGCTTATATCCGAAGACAACTGTAAGAGCTAGTACAAGATATGGGGTAACTGCCCCCACAATGATACCAAATAGTTGATAGTCTGCATAAGGTTGGTTGTCTTTTAAAGATACTAAACCTACTAATACTGGAAAGGGTACTATTGTTGGCACAGGTACAAGAGGGTCTACTGGCAATTTGTCTGTTTTGTGAACTATCGCTACAGTTGCTTGTTCCTGCCAATTCTTTCCTACAGGTAAATCGGCTATAGTTTTAATATTGTAATTGCTTAGGTGTTTTTTAGGACCTATACCAGAGAGCATCAGAAGTTGAGGAGATTTGAACACTCCTGCGCATAGTATGATCTCTCTGCTGGCACTGAATATAAAAGTTTTACCGTCCTTCACCGCTTCTACAGCAATTGCTCTTTTATTCTCGTCGAATATAATTCTCGTCACATACGTGTGTCTAAATACGAACAAGTTTCCCCTATCTTTCACAGGATGAATATAAGAATACGCTGAACACTGCCTTACACCATCTGTTAAGATATACATGCTCTGTGTGATTCCTAGCGTATCATACCCATTGACATCAAATTTAACTTCATTGCCTATCTCCCCAAAAGATACTAAATACGGATTGGCTGCAAGACTGGGCTGTCTTGCTACTCCCATTGGGCCGTCAAATCCATGGTATTTTGCGTACCGAGAGTTTTCAATGACAGTGTCCTTAACATGCTCACTCTTCTTAAAGTAAGGTAGAACGTTCTTGTAGTTCCAAATTGGATCGTCGACTATGTTTGCCCAGGTGTTGAAGGTGTGTGGGGCAGCTCTGACGTGGATGAAATGGTCCATGCAACTGCTGCCGCCCAGCATCCTCCCTGAGGTCAGCTTTGTGACGTTGCCAGGTTGAGAGCTGGCGGAATAGGGGTTATAGGTTGATGTGAAGTTCCAATCCAGTGGTGTTAGTGGTTCAGTGACAAAAAGCAGTGGCAGCTGAAAGCAAATATTAAACCTGAGTTAGAAATAAAAGATAGATGATTTTTTACCACTGTTCTTGGAAAATATCGTGCAAACAATTTAAATAACTAGTTATAAAGTTTCCACGCCTAACGGCTGAAGAAGAAGAATAATGAATCAAATATTTTTATTTTCTATTTACAAATTGTGCGTCTATAATATTAATGTTCGATTTGAGACGGGAATATAGTTATGACAACCAAGAAGAATATGTATATGGATATGTATGTGATAAGGGGTCTAGGAGACCCCTTTATATTTTCAACTTCAACAACAAGTGAAAATTTGATGTCCGTTGAATAAGCTGCCTGATTCTTACGGTAGGTACGGAACCATTTGTATGTGATTCGACTCGCAGTTGGCGGCTTATTAAATTGTTTTACGATTCGAAGAAAATATTAAATTTTTTGAAATTGATAGGTGGAAAACCACTCATGTTATATACGTATGTTAGCATTATTTCCTATCGAGGCACCTCTGTAACTAACTAAATAAGGTAGGGAAATAACATAAAGAATTAAATACATTTATGTTTATGTTTAATCATCAAAATTCAATGAATAGCTGTTTTCGGTTATTTTCAGATTTTTCCGAAAACCTCTTTCCTGAGATGATCATGACTGAGGTCGTCACAAAAAGTTTTAATCGAGTGTGAACGTTGACGTCAAATAAACATGGCGCCAATATGGCAGCGTTTTTATCACCCGAAAATGATTGTAGTTTTGATTTGTTTTTTTTTACCAGTGAGCGTCTTATCATTTTTCGGTTAAATAATGACCTGAGGAATCGATTAAAACGATAAAAAAAATCGATGCATATACCCTATTATATTTTGTGTATCAGTCATCTAGTACCCATAACACAATCTTTGCTGAGCTTGGGGCTAGATGATGCTGTGTGGATGGATTTATGAATTATAAAAAAAGAACTAGAGGCAGTCTCACCAGTGCTTCTATAGGCGGGTCCCCCCCCGGCTTCAAGAACACACACGTTAATGTCAGGATCCTCTGACAGTCGACTGGCCACCACCATGCCAGCGGTGCCTCCGCCCACGATGAGGTAGTCACAACAGGTGTTATCTAGGGGGTGAGAGGGTGTAGTTTAGTTTACTCTGTCAGGCATTATCGTCTGTCAGGAATTAGCATTTTTTTTTATATTGCTGATGGATTAGCGTTTGGCTACCAACTCACTTTAAGAAAGCAAAGATGTAGCCTAAGATGGAACACGCTTTTCTAGAAGGAACTTATTTACGATAGATTTGAAGACTCCAAGATTGTACTCTAATTAATAAACTAGCTGCATGGAAACGTTTAAAGATGGTTTATATCCCACGGTAACTGATTTATGGGATAAAAAGCCTATGTTTTCTTCCAAGATTAAAATTACCCGTATAAAAAATTTCAGACCGATCCGTTCTGTAGTTTTGGCGTGAAGAGGTAATAAACATCCATCATGTATAGGTACGCAAACCCCTTTTTGTTCACGCCCACAACCACGCCCGCGCCCACGCCCACGCCCACGCCCACGCCCACGCCCACGCCCACGCCCACGCCCACGCCCACGCCCACGCCCACGCCCACGCCCACGCCCACGCCCACGCCCACGCCCACGCCCACGCCCACGCCCACGCCCACGCCCACGCCCAGCGATATAAGATCAGCATCGATAAACGCCAATCTTATCACGAAGGCCTGCGTCCGCCAGTGGACTAATACTGGCTATTGAGGTTGAGGAGTATAAAGAGAGTGAGAGTTGGTTACTCTTGAAGACAGGCTCCGGTGGCCAGAGGGGTCCAGTGAGGTGGAGAAGGGTTAGCAGTTCCAGAGGGATCTGTATGGCCTTCACGGCAGCCAGCGCTACCTCGGCTTCAGTCATCTGTTTTTGTAACAAAAATTATAGAAATAAGAATTTGTTTATAGCAACACAGATATTGTGCAAAAAATAACGTCGGCCTTTGGGTTTTATTTTTAAACATAATTGTAAGCAGCGTCTTTCAACAATTTTATTGGTTCAATCATGGATTGATCATTTTTAAAATTGTCAAAGGGGTTTGATGATTCTAGCTCCTATCATCGGCTAACAACCTGTTTTTTTGTTTCAAAGATCTAAAAAACATTTAAACATCATTACATAATTTTAAATATTGTAAAAATATCAAATTCCAATCACTGGTTTACTGAAAAAACAAGCAAAAACGTTCATGCTTTATTTGTTAAGTCACTTTTACATTACTTAGTAATGTAAAAGTGCGTGTAAAGGAAAATGAAAAAAAAAATGTTTTAAAATTAAAATAATTTGTAATTCAAAAATATGTTATTCACAACGTCGACATGATTCCTTTACTGAAAATGGTTAGTGATGGTTTCGTCAAAAAAGGGATTTTTTTTTATACGAAGTTCATGAGGTCATTTTCATCGTAATTTTTTTAAGTGGCTGATTTATTATTAAATCCATGGTCTTAATTAATGTTTACTCACTATTATTACAGCTACAATATATGAGAGAAGAAAAACAACTAATAGGTAAAGTTTGTTTGCAAGTCAATATAAACGTTCAAAAATAGTTTAAATGAGATACCTACCGTTTTAACTGCCTCTGTTTGTAGGTACAATTAATCTTAATGTATGTATGAACCAAGGTAGTAAATTTGTGAACCATATCAGAAGTAAAACCCTTTACTTAAAGAGGGGTACCATTTTGAACCACCTATGTTTGTGCAATTAATTTTACTGGATGTGTGTAGGTACCAAGGTAGTAAATTTGTGAAACATATCAGAAGTAAAATTGTATTAACCCTCTACTTAAAAGAGGGCTATTAATAATCCAACATTTGTGTGTCGGCAACGTAGATCCCAAATGAATGAACATACCTAATATGTTTATTTGTTTTTTTTTGTGTGAAATGTGAAATTTACACAAAAACATCCACAATATTTTTTGCCTGTGATCAGTACCTATTGACATCCAGTTATTGCTGTTACTAGTTACTGGTTGCGGCTTCGCTTTTCACGTCTATGGAAGTATACCATTTACATCCCTGCCGAATTTCATAAAGATCCGTTTAGCCGTTCCGTCTTGAAATTGTAACAGGCAGACGAATTTGTACAAATACAAATTCTTTATTTGTAAATATGGCATTGATCTATAAAGGGAAGATAGGTTACGTTCTCCCAGCGCTTACTCAAAAAATGGCATGTGTTACAACTACACACAAACACATACGCTCACAGTTATATTTCCATTCCCATTTATTTATTCATTTATTTATTTCACGCGAATCACGACCGCACGTGCCGCCGGTCAGACGGTGACTGATGTGGGAGAACACAATTTTACACAATTTGAGGTTGCCACTTTCGAGCAACCAGTACCTCATCTTAGTTTTTAATAAATCAATGAAATATGGTCAGAAAGATGGAAGAAGTAAAAAGTAAGCACCATACATGTTTTGCCTAAATCTAGGCAAGAAAATATTCATAGATACTCGCCCTGAAGATGTCACTCGTTATGGGATGAAACGGTTTTGTTCTTCCCACACAAACTAGGCTCGTAGTTAACCCGCTTATATTCATAATGAATTCGTCAAACTACGAAAGTTTCTATAGTAAAATATTCATACAGTTGGTCTAGTTACAGTCTTAAAGAAATAGATACTTAAGAGAAGTTTAAAAGTTACGTATTGAGAACATAATTATTAGTATATTAATTGTCTGGGCCGCAAAATAAAACTTTGTTTATAAGAAAACCTAATTTAATGGTAGCCTTATCAAATTGTCATCCATCAATTATATACATTAAGAAAGTTCTAGAACGGTAAGGTAAACTTTTAATTACTATGGAAATTCATTCAATAGTGTAAGTAAAGTACTTATTAATACAAGATAATTTTGCAGTTACTATTATTAGATACCTGAATGTATCATCATCATCAGCCTATACTAGTCCACTGTTGGACATTGGCCTCCCGTTATTTGCGCTATAGCGCCTTGTCATCAGTTTGACGCATCCAGCATCCTAAATGTGTGTTTAATAATAAAAGAAATTACAATAAAATAATAGAAACACAAACAAACAAATTAGAACTAGTATTAACGGTTGAGCTAACTGCAGATTATTGCAATCTACAGGTAGCTCAACTGATTATGGATCAGTTGAGTTACTTGTAGATAATACCAGTTGGAAGCCTCAGCGCATGGCTGCATTGCCCACTGTATGGCAATGCTGATGCGCTGCGCCAGATACTCACCAGCTCTCGGGTCACGCATCGCTTTGACTAGACGCTCAGATATTTTTTAACACCTTCATGGCCCAAGACGCAGGTGCCGGTCTCCAGATTCGTGGAGCTGTACAGTGAATGCGTTAAAGAATCCCTTGAGCCTCGTTACCCACAAGCCTAAGGTCTCGACAAGAGGAGCAAATGTATATAGGCTCTGTAGAGATTGCATATTTGCGCCTCTTGAGATCCTCGGCCAAATCCGCCGCTTCACCCTGCCCTCACGGATGTCCTCGGAAGATGGGAAGCTGCAAGTGTGACGTGACGATATATTGTTGTCGTTCATTCAGTGAAAGAAAATAATTACGTAGACAGAGTATAAATTATCCTATATCTATATGAGTATATATCTATATAATGTATCTATATAATATGTAGATGCAAGTGTGACGTGACGACGACGCATGTAGTGTCTATATTATTGTCTTTCATTCAGTGAAAGAAAATAATTACGTAGACAGATATAAATTATCCTATATCTATATGAGTATATATCTATAATTTGTAGATGCAAGTGTGACGTGACGACGCATGTAGCGTCTATATTGTTGTCGTTCACTCAGTGAAAGAAAATTAATGCGTAGACAGAGCATAAAATATGATAATCCTATATCTTTACTAATATTATAAAGATTAAATTTGATTGTTAGTTTTTATTGCATAGGCTCCGAAATCGTGCATCATTAAAAAGCTTACTTTTCAGGGAGTGACAAAGGTTTTTATCCCCAAATTCCCACGGGAACGGGAAGTACGCGTATGAAACCGCGAGGCCCGGCTAATAACCCGATAAATAGATAGGCTCCAATTTACTTGTTCTTACACATACATACACGATCTAGATGTACTCGTACTTAGCATATTTCTGATAGCTTCTAAAAAGCAAAATATCTCTCTCCAGACAACATTTCCAAAAAGTAGCCACGAACTATTCCAATAAAATATAACACAAAGGTGGAATTTACCTCTATTCTGTACATACAGGGTGTACCAGAACAAGTCTCTATTTCATACTGAACTTAAAGGAATGAGCCTCCAGTTCAACTACCTCATACCAGGAACACGTCTTTGGATCTTCTCACATCTTATTTGAGTGATAGGATACAAAGAGTTGACATTATATAGGAAACGGTCTTCAGGATCTGTAGTTAAAATGGGTGTACCGCGAGTATCTATCCTCGGTCCTTTTCTATTCTTAGTTTATATTAACGACCTGCCTCATCTTGTCAAGAATAATCACGAGATTGTATTGTTTGCTTATTGGATTGTTTCATTATTTTTTTAAATGAAACGACAAAATAATAATGCAAACTCAAGGTAAAAAAAAACTCAGTAGTTCATTGGTTTAGTGGCTAAAGTGCTGTATTAATATGAATCACCTTAGAAAATAAACTTCAATGGGCCTACACATTGATAAGCTATCAAAGAGACTTAGTTCTGCAGCATAATGTAGTCAAAAAATCCGTCATCTTATAGACGTGGACGCATCTAGACTTGTTTATTTCAGGTACTTCCATACTATTATGTCTTATTGTACACTGCTGTGGGGAAACGCTGCAGATAATGAACACCGTATTTGTGCTGCAGAAGGGGGCTGTTCGTGCAATCTGTAAAATGGGTCCCAGAGAATCCCTACGTGATAAATTCAAAGAAATAAATTATAATGACAGTACAATGGAAAACGTTAGAAACACATCAAAATATCAATAGTTTCCCAAAATATTGCATAATAAACATAAACTTGCTGTAATTTTGTGATATCTTGTGTTACTTCTAGTTGGTTGCCCTTATTAAATAAATAAAAAACCTCTCCCAGATCACCTTGTAGATACAAAATGCGGGTACAATACGAGCTACTGAAATGCGGGTGTGAATCCCGCACTCCGGACATCCGGGAAATTATTTCACTCACATTTTACATTAAACTCAGCTTTTAGATAGAAATTTGGTATTTTTCATTTACATTTTTGGTCTGGTTATTCCTTTTTTAGGGTTCCGTAACCTAAGGATAAAACGGTCTGTCTGTCTATTTGTCTATTCATCGGTCACCAGGCTGTATCTTAAGCACGTGATAGACAGTTGAAATTTTCACAGGCGAAGTATTTCTGTTGCCGCTAAAAAAATTGTGTTAAATAAATATACTCACATTTTACATTAATCCTCCCATACAATAGACATGATTTTTTGCCGTTTTTGGTACGGACCATTTCGTGCGCGAGTCTCTCGCTTGGCTTAATTTAAATATTCCGCTGTCACTTTATAAATATAATGATGAAAATATTTATTATGTAACAATTTTCACCCCGATTCCGAGTGCTTCGTTAAATGTTATGAGGGTTTCAATTAAATCTTAAAAAAAAACAACTTACTACACTGGTTGCGAGGCACCCAGTATTTTTAAGGTTGAATAGTTTTGTAACGTTTTAGGTAATAATATAATATATTTTATTGCGATTTTTTTTCAAAGAGAATCCAATTATAATAGAGCTTTCTAGGCCTAAGTAGGTACAAATTAATCAAGAAATCTGCAAAAGAATGCGTCATAGCCCCATCAGAGTAGTCAGACAGAGGGGATAATTAATCACATTTTCGTGAATTTCATTGAACATGTCTCAAAATAATCATAATTTGATTATTCTAGTTACATGTTCAGAATGCGGTCTGAGGGTGCACAGATCTATATTTACCTAGATTGTCTATTCTAACCCATTTAACATCCACAAAGGTGTATTTGATGCCACAGCCAGACGTTTGAGATCTTACTCTAGTCACAGGCGGGGAAGATAGCAGCTGGGTTAAAATTTCGAGTCTGTGACTGCAATTTTAACTGTGTGAATTGTGCATTATTATTAATTTTATTTCTTATGACTAATTTTCATATTGTACTAGTATTTTAGAGCTTTTACGCCGAGTTCTAGGCCTTGTGTGGACAACAAAACGTAGTCAGAGAGTCAGAGTCAAATCGTCTAGACTTACAGAATAAGCACTTAGACAAGTAAATTTTTTACTATTCCCATCTACCGCTAGCCACCCCTTGCCACCCCCGTAGCTTGAGTGCCAGCCCTTTTTTACCGGCGATAATTTTTACGTGACGTCATCAGAAAAAGCAATTTTACGGGAGTATGGTATAATTATATGTTATAAATCATTGTGTCATCATCATTGTGTTCGTCCTAAAATTTCCTAATAGCAAATGCTATTATAATAATTTTATAAAACTTACATGATACAGAAATTATTTAATTTCTTTCCCAGGTTGATATTTCGAGTCAAAATCGTGGCACAATTTGCATCATATTTCACTTCACAATAGATATTCACCAAAACTAACACTTTTAGTAGGTAGCATAGGTATTTACGCATAATTATATGTATTCACATCAATTTATAACACAATAATTACACCACAATACTGGTCACAAACTAAAACAAAACACGAACGCCATTTTAGGCGTGGGCCGCGTACCGCGCTCTCGCGTCACTGATGAATCACCTTGCAAAACTTCATACAACGGCCGGGCGGCCTTTGTTTGTCCCGCCGTTGTGGGTTGACAAACTTTGCGCAAAATGATTTCTACCTGCTTTTGCTATTAGCAAGTACTTATTTCTTGGTGTCTAAATATTCCTTGATAAATTAACTAGCTTATTCATAAACATAAAGAACCATAAAAGCCCATAATTCTAAAGAAAATCATTCATAAACAAAGCGGACATGGAACTTGGATTTGCAAAAATGCACGATGCAAAAGTTAGTCACGTTTTTTCATTAAAATTTTACCGTTATTAGTGATTCTATAAATTTACACATAATTTTCAGTAAATACAAAGAATAATCAACGAGGAATATTCAATGAGTCGTTCTTGAGAAATTTTAAAAAAATTTTGCTGTTGCGCAAATTTTTAAAAGATGGCGGTCAACTGAGCCGTTCGCGGAGTGCTTGGCAATTTTGCTCAAATGGTAACAATTTCCGGTCTCAATTTGATTTTATTGGCTGTATTTCGTTTCGTATTGAATGAAGCTTGACATTAGTCCAGCCAATGGAAGTCCATCATTCCGACATTTATGGTAAAGAGCCAAACAATGGCGCCGAGCGCCTTAGGAGCACATTATACACGTAAGCCACTCGGGGGCCTTTTTTTCTTACGAGCACCATATACACCTAAGGCGCTTGGCGGGATAAAGCTTAATAAATATTTATTACTATCAATTAAGAAATAAGGTGTAAGAAATAAGGTGACTCTAATTCACTTCAATCTTTTGCCCACTAGCGAAAGAAGTGAAAAAGAAACCACTAGCAAGTTTATCGCTTATCAACTAATACAACTAACACAACTAATTTATGTTTTTACATAGTATTGTCGTGATGTAAGATATGTTATTCTAGGATCATAATCTATTGGTGTGCAAAATTTCAGCCCGGTCCATTCAGTATGTTTGATTGTCTATAGGCAAACATATTCGCAAAGGCACAAACGCCGATCGTCTTTGTAATTTTTATATCTTTAGGAAAACGCTGTTTATTTTTTTACGTTAAATAGACCGTCTATTTAACGTAAAAAAAAACAGCTGTTTGACCGCAATCTCACCTGATGGAAAGCGAAGATGTGGCCGACGGTGTATCACGAAGGTCTAGAAGATAGACCTATTCACCCTTGTCTTGAAGAGACCCAGGTTGTAATTGGCCGGAAAAACAGAGGCAGGGAGCGAGTTCCATTCCTTTGCGGTGCGAATAATAGAGGTGGAGGAAAATCGCTTAGTGCGAGTGGAGGGTACATCCACCAAGTATGGATGGTCTGCTTGTCCTGGAGTGGAAGGGGGATGGTGGATGGATGGTGTAATGAATATAAGTTCTGTTTTATTTCTGAGACACAACTTACAATGTAAAAGGATGTGGGAAAGAGAGCGAGCTTCCGGAGTGACAGAGCTAGCTAATAGAGTCCGGAGCGTTCAATACGGATATCGGATACTACAATAACAGTATAAGAATGCAAAAGTAATTAATCAGAGTCAGAGTCAGAGTCAAATCGTTTATTTCTTTAGACTTACAAAATAAGTACTTTGACAAGTCAAATTTTAAATCACCCGTTTTCTTACCTTAATACCTCCATTAGCACGAAAAATAACAACTAATAGATTTAAGGTTTCTTCGTCACTTTAGTCTACACCCCGAAGCGACTGAAATCTAAAATATCACGGTTTTTCCGTGTCAGTGTTAAATTTTACAATTTTAGATTTTCTACGTGTACTTACATTTACTGTATTTAAGGAACTTAAGAGAATTGATTTTGAATGAAATTTAGCGAAGATAAATATTTAGTAAAAATTTTGATTTCATGACATTTGAAATGACACTACCTACAAATAAAGTGAACTAGCTAAAACCTCATAAGCTGTGACACTCTTTGTTATAAATCTGCCTTACCCGAACTCAGATAAAGATGTTTAATATTCAGAATTTCTTGAGATTAATTTATTGAGGTACCTTATATCATCTACCCTTTTGAGAAACCTTTAGGTACTTGTCTGTGTCAGTCTGTACCTTTGATAACAGATATCTTTGGGTTTATTGTACCTACATTATAAGACGCATAGTAAAATGAAAGGTATTATCCAAATGCTATCAGAGGATTGAGTCTATTTGACGTTATTAATAGGTAACTACATAAAAAAATTGCTTTATCAAATATTATAAATGCGAAAGTTTGTATGGATGTATGGATGTTTGTTACCTCTTCACGCCAAAACTACTGAACGGATCTGGCTGAAATATTGCATACAGGTAATTCTAATCCCGGAATCATACATAGGCTACTTTTTATCCCATAAATCAGTTTCCGTGGGATAAAAAATTACCTATTAATGTTTCTATAGGAACAAGGCATGCGAAGCCGTGGGGCGCAGTTAGTTTTCTTATAAAGGTACATCAATCGTCAATAGGTTATTCTGGTTTTTCTCCTTGAAATAAACCTTATGGGGAAAAACTTCACTTAAAAAAAAAACAGGTTTCCCCTTTGAGATTTTTCGTAAAGCGGAAAACTATAAATGACTAACAACTTAAAATACCTAAAAGTACCGAGGCTCTTCGGCTTTTCAAAAATTATCTGAGCGTCTGGTCGTAGCGACACGTGCCCCGAGAGCTGGTGAGTATCTGTCGCAGCGCATCAGAATTGTCATACAGCGGGGGAATGCAGCCAGCGTAGCGCGGACGTGACGACTGGTGTTGATATGGATCAGTTCTGCTACCTGTCGAGGTAGATACTGTTGATTGCTTGCAACAGTATAGACTGTTGCAAGTCTATAGTTAGCTCAATTGTTTTATTTGTACCTACTTGTTTTATTTTATTTCTATTATTTAATTGTGTGTTTTTCAATAAAGATATTAGTAACATGGGTATTAAACAGATTTATGCGATAAACTTGCTAGTGGTTTCTTTCTCATCTTCCGGCTACTGGACAAAAAATTTGAAGTGAATTAGAGTCAATTGCACCTTATTTCTTATTTTGATAGTAATTACTATTAATCAAGCTGTTTATATAGTAAAAATTTGACTTGTCTAAGTGCTTATTTTGTAAGTCTAAAGAAATAAACGATTTGACTCTGACTCTGACTCTGATTTCTATTTATTAATTTCTACGAACATTTCGACCTAGCCGTAGAACAGAGTCCGATGTGATCATAGAGCAAAAATGAGTTATATAGCTAGACGGGATAAGGAGAACAAACACTACAGACGTACATTTTTAGAATTTTTGTATCTTATTTAGTTTCTGAAATATGAAATCGAATAACGTTCTATCTGACATTAGCTCCGCAAAAAAACGCATGATGTGACCAAGGGACGCCGCGCGGGCCACGAGTGCGCGGCCCGTTCGTCCGTTCGGCCGTTGTTTGTTGGAAGGAGGGCGTATTTGTCTCTGGAGCTTAGTTTCTTTTAGATTTGATGAAAAAACAATATGGTAAGGTTTTTTCATGAACAAATCATGTTTAGAAATGTCATGAGCTCATAAAAGGTTGGAAATGTTTAGAAAAGATGCAGGGGAGTCTGAATTTAGTTCATCATTTTCTAATGTTTCTGTTGTTTATATGAAGAAAAGTGTAAATGCTGGTAAGTTGACAATTTTTCGGTTGTACTATTTCGTAATACACGCCTTATTTAGTTTTGTAATTAAAAAACATTAAAATTACCTATAATATTGCTTTATTTTCTCTGTAAACTGTTGCGGGCGATCGATGTTTATATAAGACACTTTTTGACGGAAAACTAGAGAAACGCGTTTTAGTACGAAAATACGATTGGCGTAGTGCAAACTCACAGTATAATAGTTTTTTCAGTAATAATAATACATGAATAAATATAAGTCTTATGAAATTTTAGGACCATTTTATGCGAAAACCATTGAACTTTTAAGGATTCCATGTGAATATCGGACGTTTTTCTATGGTAAATGTCATACAATTTGTTGGTTCGATGTTGAGGTAGGACGTTGTAACTGGAATAAGGAAATCGTTTAGGACGTTGTTCGTTTTAAATTATCGATAAATAATAAGGGTTTTTCTTTAAAATTTGTCTAATCATTTGCTATCTACTTACAATGTTTTGCACTACTCATAAATATAAAAAGTATTTTATATATACCGGTTTTTTTCACTTTCAGATGTACATATTGATGAAAACTACATGTCATAATAAACGTCACCTTTGCCTCCTGATTCAGATGAAATCAGCCAAAAACTACATAATATATAGGAAGAAATACTGTATGAAGATGGTAGGACTAAGGAAATTACCTGCAACAGCTCAATACCAAATTATCAAGTCTAATCTGTCGGCTGAGCAGGTTTACAGCAATTAACCTAGTATATTTTCTTTGGAAATGCCTTCTTGTTGTAGATTAATACAGCTACTAAAGCAATTAATTAAACTCTTTGGTTAAATTAGTGGCTTCTGAAATTTTATCCAGGTTAAGAGCTCATTACATGGACTGCAAGTTGCGGACTGCAAGACAACTGCACCCGTCGATTGCATTAAACTGCAGTGAACGACTGCCGTCGACTGCTACCGGTGCAGTCTTGCAGGTCTTGCAGTCGGTAACTTGCAGTCCGTGTTTTTGAGACGTGCAGTCCGTGTATAAGAGCCCTAATGTTGAGCAAGGTTCCAAAGAGTTTCATCATTGGTCGGACAATAATTGTGCTGGCCAAAAGCTTAGTCGCAAAAAAGTTCAACATACGTATAACACACCGGTTTTTACAGAAGGGACACGTCCAAAATTAGGGGGGCCAGTGTCAGGTCTGTCATCGAGAGAGCTTTTCAAACCAAAACTATATTATACCCCTCATATATCATAAGTGGCGTTTGTTACTAAGATGGGCCAAGAATGAAGGAGAGCCCATGTTGTTCACAGTGTAACCCAGATTGACGTGTTCGACTTGAAAGGTATTGTTGTATAAGGTTATTGTTATGTTTTGGGTATTTTCTTTGTATAGTAAAAATATCTATCCATGTAATGTACCTATTGTATTAAGTAAAATAGTCATCTAGTACCCATAACACAAGCTCTTAGCTTGGGGCTAGATGATTCCGTGTGGATTGTCTATCATTATTATTATTAGGTTTCGAGGGAAAGGTTTGTATGAGAGACATTTATAACTATGGCAAGTTGCGAAAGAGACAAGGACGAGAGATTACTTGGAGTAACATTTGAGAAGTTGATTCAGAGACGGTATTAACCCAAATAAATTGTTTTTTGAATATGATCAAACCCGACCTGACTATGATATTTTGGTGATTCGCAGTACACCAGGAACTCGGTATAAACTGAAGGTAAAGCTGCAATATGGTGAACCAATTATTGGTTTTTGCTGCTGAATATAAATATGTTATGGATATGTGCCGCTCAGAGACCGGTACAGCGCTGTTGCTGACCTAGCTACCATATTATAATATACCAATCAATTTTGTGTATTTTATCAATGTTTCTCTGAAATAAGCAAAAAAATTAATAAACATGATCAATGGCTATTTTAAATTTTAATTATTATACCACCGAGACAGTTTAAGTACAGTTAAAATGTTAAAAATGATTCTTATTAGTAAAATTGTAAAGATTGTGTTTTAATGGAATATAAAATTTTATATCAAATATGGTTTTATGTGTTTTATTTTATGTTCTATAAACAATTTAAAATTATGTAACTGTTAGTTTATTAATTAAACTAATGCGTAGTTTAAATTTTCTTAATTGTGCGTCTCCGGCATTGTCCTAAGAGGGGCATAATGATACATTCTAATAAGCTTATTTTAAGTGACTTTTTGCTATACAAAGTGATGCCATTTAATAGTTTTTATACCTAATTTGAGATTTTTTAACTTAATAAACAGTTTTAAATAATAACCTTAATTTAATAATTAATTTTAATGGAGGGTAGTTATAATATCACTAACATTATTTTAGGGTAAAAAAGCATATAGGACTCTAACGGGACATGTAATTTCAACAGATAACGTCCCATGTTAACAAAGAACGTCAATTAACTAAGACATTTCCGTAAAACAACGTTTAATGTCCACATCGGACCCCACTACTTCCGCCATAAAACGTCCTATATTAACATGGAACGCACTATCTCCAGAAATAAAAGGATAATAAATATATACCGAAAAGCGCTTATCTAAGCCGGGGCATTGTAACAACATACCAAAAATTCTCAATGAAAAGTCTCACCGTTTAAAAGTTACACAAGTCAACAACTTCTCTGACGTCTACTGAAAACTATCAACTCTACAGAACGGACTTTGTTCTACGGATGAGTCGATTTTATTGGCTGTGTTTCAAGAATCGTGCCGATTCTATGCAAATAGGTACGTATTTTAACGTGAAATGCAAGGCTCTCCCCGTTTGTGGGTAAGCGTCCGTTTGAATTTTCTATTTTGCTTTTAGTTTCTAGTTTCCTTTCAGCTGAATACGATGCTCTTGATCCGGTTTTTAAATTGTCTTGAAATAAGTATGAAGGTACCCTAACTTTTTACTTGGAAACTTGAAGTTTACAAAGTTTCAGTGTCTACTAGCGTCAATGTAACTTAAATGACAACTTCATTTTTTTTTTTTTATGGCGCCTTGATGTGCATTTTGAGGTTGGTACAAATACTTGAGGTTTACAAAGCTTCAGTTTTCACTAGCGTCAATGTAATATATATAAACTAGCTGCGCCCCGCGGCTTCGTGCGCGTTGTTCCTATGGAAATGTTAAAAAGGTGATTTTCATCCCACGGGAACTGATTTATGGGATCAAAAGTAGCCTATGTTTGATTCCAGGATTAGAGTTAACTGTATGCAACATTTCAGCCAGATCCGTCCAGTAGTTTTGGCATGAAGAAGTAACAAACATCTATCCATCCATCCATCCATACATCCTTACATCCATACAAACTTTCGTATTTATAATATTAGTGCGATAGTGCGAAGTGCGATAGTGTGATCATAAAGTGCATTTTGAGGTAGGTACATAAACTACATTAGGTAAGTACCAAACATAGAGACAAAATATTTGACGAATAGTTAGGTAATTGTCCCTACATTAGATAACCCAAAACAAAAGAGGCAAAAAACATAATTTATAAATGTTTAAAACATATTTTAAACTTCTGTGGCGTGGTGGGCGAAGTTGCGCCTGCGACGCAGAAGGTTGCGGGTTCAATTCCCGCCTCGGAACAAATGTTTGTATGATCTGCAGATATTTGTGCAGAGCGTTCTGGATCATATCTATGTATAATAACAAAATATCTATTTATGTAGTCTTTTGTATTATGTATATCAGTCGTCTAGTACCCATAACACAAGCTCTGCTTAGCTTGGTGCTAGATAATGCTGTGTGAATTGTCCAGCATTATTTAATAATTAAAAAAAGCTTTTATCTTGAAGAAACTCAAAGTAAGAATAAAGCTATATTTTTCTCTTCATCTACATCCTATACTGGTTTACTGCGAGAATCAAACCTTCCCCTGATAAGCACTTTATCATAATGATAGGTAATGCCCATAATCCCCACGCTGGGCATGCGGGTTGAGAATCGCAGTTCGGTGGTAAACTATTTCTGCAGGAGGCGCTGCTGCCCGCACCAAGTGGATATCTCTTAGCCGCCTCTAAAGACACCTGCGGAAAGAGTTGAGGTGATGCAAATCGTAAGCCGGCATCACACGAAATTACGGAATAATGTGCTGTGACCGATAATCTTCCTAATTTAATGATTTTATCTGGTATTTATTGCGTACCTTATATTAGGTTATTATGTTAACAAATTGTGAAAGATTAAATAGCTTTACCTACCTACACATAATTTGGTAAAATAAATAGTTATTTTAAATTTCATCACACCTTAATCAGCAATGTTATCAATCCAACGAGCTAAAAGCAATAAACGCCACTCCGATAAGGGAATGGTGAATAAATCAATCAATGCTTGTGATTGAGCGTTTCCTTAGCGTTATTTTATGGGTCCAGTGGCTGAAGCCTCCACGGTCAGTGGTTAGTCTAAGAGCTGGGAGGTTCTTAAATACTTTATTCACTCGAAGAAGTGTAAACGCTCGGTTGACTTTGATAAAGCCTTTAAGGCACAGAAAAATCCGTGCGTGCTATCTGTGGACTATGGAGTACGGATAGTTGCAAGCCATTATTTAAGAGGTTTAAGATCCTTCCGTTACCCTGCATGTACATCAGGGATGTGTCTTTGTCAAGCAGTACTCTCAGTATTTTAAAATACACGCGGAAGTCTTGACTAGAAATACAAGGCACAAGAATAGACTGTTCTTCCCTCCTTGTCGACTAGAGCTTGTTAAGCGTAACTCCTACTATCATGCCATTACTATCTTTAATAAATTGCCAAATAGTTTTAAAGATTTGCCTCTAAACCTGTTTCGAACTAAATTGAAACACTGGCTACTATAAAACTGTTTTTATAGTGTAAAAGACTTCTTGACTTTAAAAAATTAATTGTTTTCTGCTCATTTTTTTTCTTTTTCTTGTTTCGTACCTTATTATGATTTGGACTCATTGTGATTTTAATTTAATTTAGCTGTTATTATGAACTTGACTTCTAAACTTAAGTTGTACTTTGTTGAGCTTTCAAAGTCTTAAAAAAACAAATATGAATTGAAATAGTTCCCCTAAGCTCTCGCACTAGTCAAAGACCTACTCGGCACCAATTATGTCAAACATGCCATTGTTTCCAACTTTACAAATTGATCGGCTTCGCGGAAGGTAAATTAGCTCAGGATTTTCTTCGAACACTTATGGACTTAACTTTTTATTTTCTGCCTTTGCCGTTGATAAGGTTCTGTGAATGCTATATAGTAACATAAGTTTTCATTTTTAACCGGCTTCAAAAAAAGAAGAGGTTCTTAATTTGACTGTATTTTTATTGAATGTTTGTTACCTCAGAACTTTAGACTGGGTAGTTCGATTTTCATGACTCTTTTTTTATATAAAAGCTGGTTCTTCCAGTGTGGTCCCGTGTATCGTTATGAATGTGAGTTCTATCCTTCAGAGAGACTAGTATAGCTCTTTCCATAGCTCGCTGAGCGACTTTGAACTGACATGACTCACACTTTTATAGTATTTTTACTCGTATTCTACGTAGCGAAAAGATCCCTACGACTCAACCAGATGAGCACAGAATAGTTGTGCCAAGAGTCCGGGTTGAGTCGGTGGTAACTCAGTTGTATAAATGGGAATCAAAATTATACCTAATCAAAAAAGCGTGGTACGTCCCTACGTTTTTCCCATCCCTAGTTCTACACAGAACAACGTACACAAAGCAAGGCGCTCCTTGATTAACTTAGTAGTTCCTTTGTCAAATTTATAACGTAGGCTCAACGAACATTAGAACTTATGGGCTAATTAATTAGGGGGGATTTCGCTTGAAATGATGCCATTTTTATGGTTACGTGGAAGATGCTCTTTGGAGAGTAATGTAGCAATAAATTTAATAAACTAGCATCGCCTCGCGGTTTCACCGATAGAGTCCAAAAAGTAGATATTGGTAAAGAAAGATCTAGGGGATAAATAATTGATTTAGGAGTCCCGCAAGGGTCAATATTGGTTCCTTTTCTATTTTTAGTATATCGTCAAACACAAGTGTTTGACGATTTTACACTCGGGACAAGTCCCGAGGCGAGAATTGAACCCGCAACCAACGTCGTAGGCGGAAGCCAAGCCCGCTTCGATACCGGGTACCCGGAAACCGGAACCTTATAAAAGGCACTTAGCATCCGGTATTCTAACTTAACTAAAGCTCAGCAAAACTGTACGGTAAGTATAAGTACTACGTAGGTACATTTGTTTCATAAAAGCAGTAACAAACTGTAGACTAATTACTTGCATAGCTGCGTACACTACCTAGGTAGGTAAAGTAAAACTGCACACCTCTGTGCAGTTAAGTGCACTGGGTAGGGTTGCCACATTTCTTCAACAGCTCACATAGTTGATGACAACGATTGTCGACCTACATTTACCACTAGTTGGTGGTCGTGGGCGTGGTTGAATTTGCGCGTCTGTGGCGCCATATTTTGACTGGGGATTTTGAGTCTTTGAGTGAGTCAGAGTCAGAGTCAAATCGTTTATTTCTTTAGACTTACAAAATAAGCACTTAGACAAGTCAAATTTTAACTATATAAACAGCTGGATAAATAGTTATTAGTATCAAACAAGAAATAAGGTGCAATTGACTCTAATTCACTTAAATTTTTTGTCCTCAATAATCCCTCAAGCCTAAAAATCATCATGAGTTTTGTATGAAACCCTGTGTTTTATTAGTATGCTTTGAACCTGATGAAATATCTACTACCTCAACTTCAACCTCTACAGCCTATATTGGTCCACTGCTGGACGCTATCCTACCCCTTATAAGCGCCTGATTGGCTGTTATCTCATGGGGGTGGGGGTAATATAATAATAAAAAAACAGATGAACCCATTCTCTGACATCCGCCTCTCTTCCTTCGAGCTCATCTGTTGCGGAGACTTCAGCTTCTTCATCTATTCCGTGTTCCAAACGAAAGATTTTCCCCTTCGCTTTAGCATGAGCGATTTCATTAATCTTGAAAGCGAGTTCTTTTTGTAGTATATCTAAAAAAAAAATTAGTTAAGGTAACAGTAGTCGTCCAATATGCGTCATGAACATAGGTGAATTGACCGTAGTTGTTTCAAAAATTGTGGAATCAAGTTATTATGATATGTAACCCTAGGAGGACATCTTAAAAAAATAACCGAAGCATCCTATGGATTTCTAAATGGATTTATAGATAGGTGATATTATTTTTATGTAGGTTAGTTATGTATATATTTATATATATTATAATTATAACTTATGATTTGTATTAATATGGTCTGAATGACTTTACGTCGTTTTCACTTATTGTATCTTTAAATATAAATCCATCCAAATTACAAAAGATATAATACAAAAGCTTTTATTTTTCTTAATTACGTAGTAACTAAATAACCCTAAAATTTGAATAAAATGAGAAAACTACAGAAAATCTAAGTTTTTATTACAACAGACAACCCTAACACCAGAAACATTGTACCGGAACTGAACCCCCACTCTGGCGGCGGTACCTACCTATTCCACCCCAACTACTCGAGTACCTGTAATATCTACCTGCGATACCTTGCTTAGTTTTTACAAAGAAAATCTCTTTCTACGTGAAATCTTTTGAAAATAACATAAAAATAAAGAGCTAGAGGTTTCTATTTCACTGTTATAGGATAAGTAACTGAGAAAACATTGAAAATATAAATAAAAAAGAGAAATAGATACCTTTTTCTCATTTTTTTGTACTGCACCTCGCGATTTCACCCGCGTAGTTCTCGTTCCCGTGGGAATCCGGGAATCCGGGATACAATTTAGCCTACGTCACTTCCTAAAATGTTAGATCATAAGGTAATTAATGACGAAATATTTTTTTAAATCAGTCCAGTAGTTTCTGAGCCAATTCAATACAAACAAACAATAAAATCTTAACGCTTTATAATATAAGTATAGATTAACTTCTCTACTTCGCTCGCTCTTTTCGGATATAAAATAACTACTATTTAGTATTGATATGGATCACAGTTGAGCTACATGTAGATTGTTTGCAACAATAAATAAAAAGAAATGATTTTTACCAACGAACACAAGTAGTTGTACATAACACCCCTATTTCGCGTCGTAGGTTAAAAATATCTTCCAACTCGTTAGGTTTCCTCTGGAGTTAATAGTAATACGTTACTTCTCACGTCATTATTCTGCAAATAAAATGATATAACATAAGCGTCCACAATTTTACGAGAAAAGGAAAATCTTGTTCCATTTATGGACCAATAAACTACAATTCTTTGGGAATTATGCCGTGGTTACGAGAAGTTACTCGGCGATGATAAGGGTCGCTTTCACCGCGCTAACGGCTGGTTAACTAAGTAACTAGTGGAATTTAACACGCGGAAAACAAAATAAAAACTGAATAAAGAAGCAATTTTTTTTATATGATAACCTGAATTAAATCTAGGTAGGTACTGGCCCAAGAATGGGTGTAAGTATCGACTCCTCCAATTCAGCCCATACATGACGTATCGAAGTGGTGTGGTCCCAGCTTACGATTAACACCAACCCACGCCACGGTTTGATTAATTCAAACCAAATAATTAATTGGTTTGTTAAGAAAAAACTATAAACTGTCTTAAATTTTATGGTTTTCTCATCGATGCCATTTTCAGAAGAACTGGACCAAATTTAAATGGGATCTTTCAAATAAAAAAAGAATTATCAAAATGGAATCTATCCATCAAAAGTTCTGAGGTAACAAACATTAAAAATACAGTCTAAAAGAGAACCTTTTTTGAAGTCGGTTAAAAAATCAAAAACACTTTAAAAAATTGGTATTTTGATTGATAGAAGACGAATAGAGGATGTTACAATTTTGGCGGTGGTATCGATCAAAAGCAATCTCTACCAAACAATCATGAACTTTTTTTAAATAGCTTATTTTTTAGAACCATGACAGAAGCTTCACCTATACACCTGCTTGAAATATTAATTGTTTTTAACACATGTCTCATTTTGGAAACCATTTCCTTCTTCCCAGTTTTGAAACCACTGTCATTAACACCGACGAAGTGTCAAATACTGTCAATTTGCTCTAATCAGATACTGGCACTTATAAGTCCCATATAAGTCGCCTCTTTGTCTTATAACGGACATAGGACCATATATGGGACAGACCATTTTCACTTGTAAAAGTGCCTTAGGTTGATGAAGCTAAGTATTAAATAAATAATGTTGGACATTTCACGCAGCATTATCAAGCCCCAAACTAAGCAGAGCTTGTGTTATAAGTAATAGATACCACAACCTCAACAGCCTATTTGGTCCACTTATTGATTTATTAAAAAGAAAAGATGAGGTACTGGTTCCTCGAAAGTGGCAACCTCAAATTGTGTAAAATTGTGTCCCACCTCAGTCACCGTCTGACCACGGACGGTCGTGATTCGCGTGAAATATTGTTGTCTCGGTCTCACTTCGGTCTTAGATACGTCTTTCCGTCTATGTTCTTCTTTGTATTGCACAGGACTGGAAATATAACTGTGAGCGTATGAGTTTGCGTGTAGTTGTAACACAGGCCAATTTTTGAGTAAGCGCTGGGAGAACGTAACCTATCTTCCCTTGTTAATATATCAATGGTTCTGGACTGATGATTTTGTTAGGGTTTTGTACGCGTAAGGTTCTCAAAATTTGTACCTATTACTAAGCCTCCTGTCTGTTTTACTGACCTGCACTCCAACCTAATAAGAGTAGGTAGATTAGGTATAAGTTTTTTATATTTTATTTTAAGATTTATTTTATTGTCTTTGAACTTAAGTCTAGTTCTAGTCTTCTAGTTATTTTTTTTCTCTGTTTGTTTGTATAGCTACCTATTTTCAGTCTGTATTCTGTGATGTCCTTGCATGCTGAGTTAAAAATTCTATCTACATATATATCTATGCGTGTGTTACGCGCGTGAGGGAGTTGTGACGCATTCTTTCGCAGTTATCTCGATTAATTTGTACCCAGACCTAAAAAGATCTATATATATTTGGATTCTCTGTAAAATTTCCTACAAAATAGGTAGTAAATACTCTGAAGTTGTTTAAAAATATCGAATGAGGATTTATGGAAAGTACGAGAACGCTATGTTTACAGTATATGTTTATATATATTCGTGTAAAAAAAAATAAACGAATTTTATGCACTGTATGTGTTTTATTTTATAGTTTATATAGTCTTATATTATAATAAAAATAAAAAAGAACACGTTACCGCTCAATTTTTCGTTTTAGAGGGTACCAAAGTCGAAAGTCGTCGTGAAGTGCGATTTTTTGCCGGTTTTTAATTTTGATTCGATCACTAAATAAAAAATTTCCTCTATGCCTCTATGGATTATTTTTCATATGTCCTCTTGCAAATAAACATACACAACATCCGGTGCGTGTACAGATTATGCGTACTTTTGACCGATTTTGTGAAGAAACAAAAAAATAAAACGAAATGCCCATCCGTGGTTCCGTGCCAGTCAGGCGTTAATATCGAAAAACCCATCCGTGGCTCCGTGCCAGCAGAGAGGATAATTGGCTCCAAATTAATGTATTTTCTTTCTTCTTTCTACTTTTGTCTGTCTGTCAGCGGGCTGTAGCGACAATGACATTCATGAGAAAACCATAATATTGAAGTCTTTTTATTGTTTTATTAAAAGAAACCCAATTATTATTACTTATTGCCCCTTGTCGAAAATCTGTGTAGGTACGCTTGTACCTTAAATTGTATAAGATATTTCAATTAAAATTATAACTGTCGGTCTCGCAATCCGATCTCCTTTATATTAAGTTCTTGATTCCCGGAAACAGAGAAGCTTCAATTTGTGTTGTACTGTATTCGAAGAATTAGATTGTTTCGAAGTTCGTTGTGGAAATAAGTGATAATTGATAATTAAGTGTTTTTGAATTAGGGAAAGTGTTTCGTTTTACGGACAAATTGTGATGGGCATTTTTTACAGCAACTAAAGAAAGAAAGAAAATATTAATTTTTACCCATTATTATATATATAAGTCTATATAGACAAACTTACGCGGTGTGGTGCTGGCTTAGAATTGGCACCACCCCAACTCTTCCCGCGGGTGTTGTAAGAGGCTAAGGGATATCCACCGGGGTCGGGCAGAGCGCCTCCAGCTGAACAATTCTACTACCGCACTGCGATCCCCAAATCACATGCCCAGTTTGGGGATAATGGGAATATCCCCATGAGATAACAGCCAACAATATACGCTTGTCATGAGGAGGCCTGCGTCCAGCAGTGGACCAATACAGGCTGTTGAGGTTGAGATTCAGTAAGTTAAGCCTATTATGAGTACTACATTTCTAAAAAAAATCATATAACATAGATATTTTTCACGCCACTATACCGACGAACTGCCAGACATCAGTCAAGACGAGATCGTGCTAGCTCTGAGGCAGCTTAGAAATGGAAAAGCCCCCGGTGAGGACGGCATAACATCAGAGCTTTTGAAAGCCGGAGGAACTCCTGTTATACAGGAACTACAGAACCTCTTCAACGCCGTCCTTCACAGTGGGAGAACTCCAAAGGCGTGGAGCGGGAGTTTGGTGGTGCTCTTTTTTAAGAAGGGAGATAAAACCCTCCTTAAAAACTACAGACCCATCTCACTCCTGAGCCACGTCTATAAGCTGTTTTCACGAGTGATCACGAACCGTCTCGCCAGGAGACTCGACGAGTTCCAGCCACCCGAACAGGCCGGGTTTCGCGGAGGATATGGCACCATAGACCACATACACACAGTGAGGCAGATTATACAGAAATCCGAAGAGTATAATCAGCCCCTGTGTCTGGTCTTTGTGGACTATGAGAAGGCCTTTGACTCTGTCGAAACCTGGGCTGTTCTGGAATCTTACAGCGATGCCAAGTAGACTATCGTTATATCGAGGTGCTGAGATGTCTCTACGGCGCCGCGACCATGAGTGTCCAAGTACAGGACCAGCAGTCCAAACCCATCCAACTGCGCAGAGGAGTGAGACAGGGGGATGTTATATCCCCGAAACTGATCACGAGCGTGTTGGAAGATATGTTTAAGACGCTGGACTGGAAAGGTAAGGGCATTAACATAAACGGCGATTACATCTCACACCTCCGATTCGCTGATGACATAGTCGTAATGGCGGAGTCGCTGGAGGAGCTCAACCAGATGCTGGACGGCCTAGCTTTAGCCTCGCGATGCATCGGTCTCGGCATGAATTTGGATAAAACCAAAATCATGATCAATGATCTCATTGATCCGGGGCCGGTCGTCGTACATGGACACCCTCTCGAAATTGTTTCCGTGTACACATACCTTGGGCAAATCCTGCAGCTAGGGAAAAACAATTTTGAGAAGGAGGCCAAGAGGAGGATCCAGCTAGGCTGGGCAGCGTTTGGAAAGCTACGTCGAGTCTTCTCGTCATCCATACCGCAATGCTTGAAAACGAAAGTTTTCAATTCGTAACGAATACATCCGACAGAGAACCAAAGTTATCGATATAGCTCAAAGAATTAGCAAGCTGAAGTGGCAGTGGGCCGGTTCTTGAGTGATCGCGACTTAGCAAACGGAGTGTAGTACTCTCTAGCCAGGTGGGATGATGACCTGCAAAATTCTATACACAGGCCAATACAAGATGAGGCAAGCTGAAGACAGCTGCACTCATTATGGGAGGCCTATGTCCATCAGTGGACTAACATAGGCCGATGATGATGATAATGATCAAAGTAGAGGTTTAGCTTGTTTTTATTGTTTAAAACAGTAAACGAAAACATCGGTGTTGATGCTCACCACCGGATGGCGAATTATTGAGCCGATGGATGCAGGTTCGATTACCATTACAGTAATCACAGGGGAAACAGTCTTAGTTTTATTAAGAACTTGTTCAGATAGTAGTGGTCACAAGTGATAGGATGTAGCGGGTAAGGTGGTAAGAAATGGATAAATTAGAAATATGAGCAACTAGCTGCGCCAATTTAAATAATTAAAAAACCATCCATTGGTATTACTTACTTAGAAAAGAAATAAGTAGAAAATAATTTTATTGATTTCATTTTAGATATTTCGGTTAGGACCCCTTTCATATACCTGAAAGGGGTCCTAACCGAAATATCTAAACCTCCTCCAGATCCAATATTGAGTTCGCAGCCTTATTAAATTTCAGTTTTTTTTTATTTATATATTTATAACAATGTACATATTTAAGGCGAATACCCGAGCCAATCTGACAGCGATACCTATTTTATCATATTTTTACGTTTAAGGCGCATACCCGAGCCAATATGACAGCGATACCTATTTTATCATATTTTTACGTTTAACATAGGAATTTTCAAAAATCCTACGTTAGTTTGTGGTATCTATTATAAGCTATTTTTTAATACCTCTCTAATAATTTTATCTCATATAGTTTAGAAGGAGATGCGAAAATAGAGTTTGGTGGCCAAAAAGCGCAACTTCGTATCTCTGCCTTAGCTTTACAAAATGAAACTATTACAGAGACATTAATAACTATACCGTGTCCATTTTGAATGAGGCATAAACGTATACAAACCGCCCATACTTAACCTAAAATTCACTTTGTTGGCGCGTCCTTTTATACGTAATTTACATTACTTGGGATTGCTTACAATTATATCTGAAACTCGACGCCAAGCAAGTGAGTTTTTGTTATTTGTATCGTGGTTTATTTACTAACATGCTCCATGCTGGATGGATACGGTGTAGCTTATAATAGATACCACTAACTGAACGTAGGATTTTTAAAAATTCCTGCGTTTGCCACTTTCGCTGGTGTATTAAGTAAGTTTTTTTTTGCACCATTAAACCAGTGTTGGTTTGTATTGGTGCTCACACTCGTTTTGTACTTATATTTTTTTATAATACATTTGGACAAAGATTACTAATTTAAAGCAAAACTCAACTGACAACTTTTGTAAACATGTACCTAAGTAGATAAGTATATTTTATAGACCGTTCATACTTTCTTACCAGAATGCCCTGTGAATATTATTATTGGGTTAATAGGGTATAGGTACAATATTTAGATCAGTAGGTAGATTGTTATAAATGTGTTAGGTTGTTACTAGTGGTACAGCGCAAACGATTGTTATGTCTGGTTTAAAAAAAAGAATTGAATTGAAGAATTGAATTTCGTTATCGACTATACCAGGGGATAGAAAGCTACCTCCTAGTCACTCTGCAGCTGTTCGTGATAATATTTTTGGAGCATACGTTTATAGTTTTTACCATTAGGTAAGTTTTTCTTTGATGTTCTGTGGCAAGTCTTATTTTTTTTTTGTTTATTAATTAGGGTATCATAATATTACATAGTTCTTCGTCCATAAAAGTTATTGACCTGGGGTACTGTGATTTTATTTTGTGTTATTTTTCTAGTTTGTATTTTGTGAGTTACGGGTATCTGAACTTCTGCATTAAAATACGTGTTCCTTTAAAACGGCAAGGGTTACTTTTTCATGTATAGGTAGCTCATCTGTATATTTAAAAATGATTTCGTTATCTTCTTGCGATTGTTCTTTAATTTTTTTTGGGACAATGGCTTTTAGTAGTCTTAATAATTAAGACTACTTAGAAAAAATATACCACCTACAATTATTGTAGGTGGTATATTTTTTCTAAGTATGTTTGGAATGTCCTCCCGTAACTTGTGATTCCATAGCATATAACTGAGTCTGCCAACGCGTTATACATTGATAACAGGACTTTGTATGGTACTTTAAACTTTAAGATATAAAACTTTGCCAGTATAGCCCTTAGCTTATTACAAATGAGGTTAACGTGGTGATTCCACCCGAACCTGTTATCAACAACAAGTCCTAGGTAAGTGTGGTGAGTCACTTGTTCTATGAATTCGCACTCGCATCCAGAGAACATATCGCATTTTATGTTATGAATTGTAACTGACGACCTCTGTAGCGCGGTGGCCGAAGGTCCGCCTGCGACGCAGGAGGTTGCGGGTTCGATTCCCGCCTCGGGACAAATACTTGTACGATCTGCAGATATTTGTTCAGGGCGTTCTGGATGTTTTCTATGTATAATAAAACATATCTATCAATGTAGTGTATTGTATTATGTATATCAGTTATCTAGTACCCATGACACAAGCTCTGCTTAGCTAAGGGCTAGATAATGATGTGTGAATTGGCCAGCATTATTTATTTATTTATTTAGTTTATTTATTTATAACTGTCTGCTGCTGGTGTAGAATTTGTAGAGCCCAACTCCTCCCGTGGGTGTCGTAAGAGGTGACTACGGGATATTCACCGAGAGGCGGGTAGCAGCGCCCACTGCAGAACAATTCTACCACCAAACTGCTATCCCCAGCCCGAATGCCCAGCGTGGGGATTATGGGCATCAGGGGGAGGCCTGCGTCCAGCAGCGGACGTTATGAGTTCTATTTTATATATATTAATTTTTCTTTGCTAGACAGTGCTTTCGCGTAATTCTACATGCTAGACATAACGTATCATAAATTCTCAATTTTTTTCCATTCCATACTTAGTATTATTATATTCTCTCTTAGTATTATTATATTCTCTACCTACGTCCAGCCGTGGGCCGTGGTATAGATTGATGATGGTAATGTAATCTCCGCTGTAAGTGTATAACATAGACCGAGAGCTAACGAAACAGGTTCCCCATCAATACGGGACGATGGAGCTCTGAATGGAGGGAAAAGAACGGTGTACGCAGCACGCATTTGCACCGAATGCTCATTCAGACTGGTAGAAGCTGGATGCGGCAAGTCCACTATCCAGTCTGAACACCAGTCTGAACACCGTTCGCAACTATCAGCTGATTTGGCTAGTAGGTGGACTCGAATAATTTTTAACGTTTGCTCTATTGATGTATATTTTTTTTTGTATTTATTGATATTTTTATGCTGCTATATCATTGAAAAGTTGATATTTTAAATCTTAATCGCAAATTGCTATTGGCAGTTAACGTCACACATGAAGCTTTGACTTTGAGTTAAGATTTTTGTTTTTGTTATCTATTAACCTAAATAATCGACAAATAAAACCCTATTTTAGCCGCCTAAAACTACTGTTTGCAGAATTTCAGCCCGATCCGTCCGAACGTCCATTTAAACATCCTTACTCCTCTTTTAAATAGTGTGAAGTGTGATAACCGTGATGAGCTCAGCCCATGGGTATTAAAAGTGATCACTGGAGTAATATACAGGGTGGCTCATTTAGATCGGTCAGTATGGGAAAGTCCGAAACATTAAGACATAAGTACGAATATCTTTTTTTAGGAATCATGTCATTGATTTAAGTAGGTTATAAGAAAAACTGCATTGATACATATAAAAATAATTTGTACTCAGTTCGGGAAATGAACACGGACTTTACGATTGACGATTAAGTATATGGCGTTTTGAAAAATAAAAGTTACACTATTTATATATTATGTAGATGTCCATTGTGAAAAAAAACCATTTACATTGATGTGGATTTAACAACAATTCAAATGAGACAAAAATTCATACAATCGTCTACAGTGCAAATGCGTCCATCGTGAGATCCATTCAAGTTCATCGTGGCTATAAATCGCAACCTACTATAATGTATTTCTTTTATCTGTTTTTAGTAGTTTTAGTTTTGCATTCATTAGTTCGCCGGCTTTCATTCATGTGAGAGAAGGTTGGAACTGGTTGAAACTAGTAGGTATAGTTATAGTTTATAGTAGGTATAGTTATAGTATATAGTTACCTACCTACTCATGGGCAAAGGTTATGTAGTAACTTATGTAAACTCTAATTTTGTTTAAAAAAAATTATAAACCGACCGATACCCGATATTTATAGTTTTTTATGGATTTTCATGGATCCCATTGTCAGAACTGAACCAAATTAAAATGGGACCACACGGAAAGCACCAGCTTTCATATAAAAAAAGAATCATGAATATCGGACAATGTCAGTCAAAAATTCTGAGGTAACAAACATAAAAACATATTATATTCCTATATGTATATACCGACTACTTTAATCCTAAAAATAAATAGACTTATACTCAGCTATTGTAATGCTAATGATCATAGGATCAATTATTGCTGCGCCCTTACAGGGTTACACCCTTAAGCTACTTACCACCTAAGCAAAAACAATGTATTAATGTATATGTATGCAATAAATGAATATGAATATGGGTAAAACAATTTTGAGAAGTAGGCCAAGAGGAGGATCCAGCTAGGCTGGGCAGCGTTTGGAAAGCTACGTCGAGTCTTCTCGTCATCCATACCGCAATGCTTGAAAACGAAAGTTTTCAATCAATGCGTCCTACCCGTCATGACCTACGGAGCTGAGACGTGGACACTCACGGTAGGGCTGGTCCACCAGTTTAAAGTCGCTCAGCGAGATATGGAAAGAGCTATGCTCGGAGTCTCTCTGAAGGATAGAATTCGTAACGAATACATCCGACAGAGAACCAAAGTTATCGACATAGCTCAAAGAATTAGCAAACTGAAGTGGCAGTGGGCCGGCCATATCTCGCGAAGAACCGATAACCGCTGGGGTAAACGAGTTCTTGAGTGGAGACCGCGACTCGGCAAACGTAGTGTAGGACGCCCTCCGGCCAGGTGGGATGACGATCTGCGACTGCAGGCAGATGCTGGATGCGTCAAGCTGAAGACGGGGCGCTATGGCGCTCATTAAATTCTACTAGCGGTTAAATTCTACAATAAAAACATCTGCAAATCAAAATGCAAAAATAAATATGTAGATATGTTTCTATATCAATAGAGAATACGTATATATTTTTTTAGCCATTTTGAAATCACATGCATATACCCTGTTGACGAGACAGTGGAATCCAAGGGTTCTAGGGGAACCATCAGTAGATCGACTCAAGCCAGTCAAGCCAGTTTTTACCCTTACATATTTTTGTATGCCTTGAGTCTTTCAAAGATAAAAAATAATAATAATAATAACAAGACAAGAGTGAGGAAAATATATTTTTCTACTTGACAATAATTTTTTTTTTTTTTTTTGATTTATCTTTACTTAATTTTGTTTTCAATTAGATTTAAATTATAGCTTCACGTTTTAACCCACTGACAATAAACAACAAATCAATATCAGCTTTAACTGCATAAAATGAACGTTATCCCAAAACTTCCATTATAACACAAATCCGTATTATTTACGGCCTCCAAAACCGGAAGTGACATCACGGGCGACACGTGACGTGACGGAAATCCAACCGGATGTTCCGCCATAACGGCTTAAGCGTCAGTGAAAAAATTACGCGCGGTTTTTGGCGGGAAACGATTCGCTTCCGTATCCGGTGGCGTGGAAGCCTGAAAGGTGTTAAATTGCTAGGATTTATGAAATTCAAAGGTTCAAAGGCGGTTTCAGGAGGGTGATTATATTTATTGATCTTAAGGATAATTTAATATTTTTCCTGTTGGACCGCTTGGATTTATGGATGCTGAAATTTCGACCTCCGAGGCACGGTGGGCGAAGGTCTGTTGTAAGTAAATAAATTGATTTTTAATTTCAAAAAAATAAGTAAAAATTTGCCGTGTGGTGCCGGCGGCATAGAATTTGCACCACCCCAATTCTTTCCGTGGGTGTCGTAAGAGGCGACTAAGGGATATCTTCTGGGGGGCGGGCAGGTCAGGGAGGCCTGCGTCCAGCAGTAGACCGATTCAGGCTGTGGATGTGATGTGAAGTAAACATTTAATTCCTGAGATGCCTTCAAAATTAGCCTACTAACTTAAAAACGTAGTTACATACGAGTTTAAATTAAGAACCATTGAATGAGTGACATTACTGTTTTCACTTAGGTACTCGTTTTTTCATAGAAAATGTGTGGGAATTGTTTTCTTTAGTAAAAGTAAAGTAAGTAAGTAAAAAGGCGTTTATTTTGCAACCATTACACATAATTAGACATAGAAAATAGATGGGTACACAAGATAAAGGTTACACAAAATGACCAACACTCAGCAAATGCTATGGCAGGATGTGTCCTGCCAGAGCGCTGGTCTTCCGTGGAGGCCATAGTAAAACGCGTGAGTTACGGCGCAACTCACACAAAAATAATACAATGTTGAAAAAAAAATACACAAACCTAAGTAAAACAGAGAAATAAACACATAAATTAAACAGAAATACAAACACACAAATGAAATAGAAAAACAAACAACTAAAATAAATACATTAAGAATCAAATAGAGTGTACAATTGTTACAACTTTTATGATGGGAAATTTTAATATTAGTAGGTACCTAAAAGAGGTACCGAATGAAAAAACGAACTAGTTGGGGAAGTGGTGAACGGATTGAGTGAAGGCCAAGAACGGTTGCCTACCATAATTAGCATCATATTTTTGAGAGTCAATTAGATATTTTTTTAAACAATTTTTGAAAGTCCAAATTGAGTTACAATTTTTTACTGGTGGTGGAAGGTCATTCCAGCATTTTGTGGCAGCAAATCTAAAACTGCCACGAAATGCAGCCGTTCTATGCTTTGGACAAATAAGTCGGATGGCGAAACGAACATGACAGCTGGAGAAATGAAGTTTCTCATAAAGATAGACTGGTTGCTTAAATTTGACAACCCCAAACATTAATGTAGCCAGGTGAAGCTTTCGTCGAGACGTCATGTTGAGAAGACCCTTGGCATTGATATAAGGAGAGATGTGACTCCGCGGAGGAATAGGGAAACAGAAGCGTACACATGCGTTCTGAATGCGTTGGGTTAGCTTCTTAGTCCGGGCAAGCATACATTCTCCGAACACGTTGTCCGCAAAGTTCAACTTGGAGAGTATTAGCGAGTCACATAGTTTGATCCGTAAGTCTACGCTTAGATGTTCGCGCACACGATACAAAACAGACAGCCTGTAGAATTTAATTATTGCCCAAACTTTCGATTTGATTTGGTATGTTACTTTGGGAAAAGTGTTCCTGGTTGGTAATAGAGTCGATTAAGACCAACAAGTTTTTTTGACCAATGTCATTTTTTGGGCGAACCGTACATTTTTTCAAAATCTAAAAATGGCAATATTTTTTTCTTCAAAAATAAACAGAAAGTTCCTTAGAACAAAACCTTCTAACTACAAAAGAAATGGTAGCTACCCTTAAGGGGCCAAAAATTTGCCCCACCCTGTATTATAGCTAAGAAATGTCTTACCTAGATGATTTAAGCATAACAATTATTAAAGGTTATATTTTATGGCTATCTAATATGTTAGTATATCTCTAATCGTATGGTTTTATATACACTTGCTAGTGGTTTCTTGTTCACTTCTTCCACTAGTGAACAAAAGATTGAAGTGAACAGAATATCAATAACACCTTTTTTTCTATTTGTTTAACGGTAAACCTACATGGCAGCTCTTTATCACCCGAAAGTGTACAGTTTTCTTTTTTACGCAATAATCTAAAATTTTGTAAATATTTTATTTTTTTCGTTTATTTATTATCCTTCTAATCAATAAAAAAAATGCATATACTTACCTACCCTATTCTCACAACGCTTCTCTTTTCGAACAGACTCTAGTTCTCAGCAAGTGCATCGCGTGAGCTTCATATATCCAAACGAAACGTAAGTTATTACAAATACCAAACGAAACCGTATATTGCATTCCACTGTTTCTGGTTTCAGTTTGGATACGACATCATGCGACTAGGTTTTTGTGTGAATATTAAAAGACTTGTGTTTGCTCGTGTGGTGATATTTACCTCACACTATTTCTGGGATGAAAAGTAGTTTATAAGTATAATGAGTGTCATAATCTTCAACAAGATAAAATAAACTACTAATAACCAAGGTTGCTTGGAAGAGATCGCTTCTAAGCGATAAGGCCGCCCATTGTACTTTTGTTTTATGTAATTTTCTTTTGTACTGTATTTTTGTTGGTGTGCAATAAAGTATTTTGTATTGTATTTTTTTTGTATTGTGAAGACAACCCGACCACGGCGATAGCCGATTATGCTTATTATTTTAATAATGAAATTTTCGAACCTAACTTTGACCCGAGAAATCGAACGAATAGTTACAGCGTTACGTGGGAACATAAAAATCGGCTACATACATACATACATACTAAACATAGGGCGCCGACCTCATAACATTCCTCTGTTGGACGCGTCAAATCAAACAAACGCATGTAACAACGCTTCTCCGTAAACACACTCTACCAACGCCATATCTTTGAATTGAGTGCCGCGTCGCTGCACGCGCCGCTGCACGCCCCGCGTCTCCTTAAACAAGGCCTAAGAAGTTTTACTATTCGTCTCATGATCGGTCTCATAAGGTTGAACTAGTCGCTCATTTTTTCATACAAACGTGGAAGGGTGACCATCTAAATCTAAGGATAAAATCTATTTATACCGTCATAAACTATGTTTGTATACAACTAAAACAGTAAAAAAAGTATACGTTTGAAAAAAAAAAGCTTCTAAACTTTCGTATTTCAACACTAATTTTAGCTTAACTTTGGGTGAAAATAAATATCACACGGGAAAGAACACTAAAATGGAGGGTTTACCGACATAGTTAAGTTGAAATATTTTGAAAGATACATTCAATAGTTTTTCTATGATAAATAACCCTTGTGCTAAAGTCTATTCGGCGGCATGAATCATTGTGCATTTCATTCTATCGCGCGGGTATGTCTATAATGACAGGTGAGATAGCATTCATTTAGGCCGCGCTCACTGATGGTGATGACACACAGTGTACCTACTCTTAACGGCATAAGAAGGGATTTTATGTAAAACAACAAAGTAATATTGATCATTATGTAGGTATTTACAATGTGAATTACAACTATTTTATGCAAACCTGACATGTAATTTTACCAATAAATTGTATTTCTGTATTTCTGGGATGGCACAATGTCATGACAACCCGCGTATTGTACCAAATCAATATATTTACTTTGTTCTTGCTGTTTCGTACCGTCGTCCGTCCGTTCCGATCTGATCGCGTTCAGTAGGCTCATTCTATAAACTCATTTCGAACCTCACTCAGCTGAATCCGCGGTGAGATATTAGTTTTGTATTCTGTAAAACTCGATAATGCTTGTAGCGCCTCAGTGACGAGCGTGGTAATGAAATGAACTAAGTTAATTGAGATTTTAATTTGTAGACTTCGACTTTTTATATACATAATATTACGAAATATACATTAATTTTCTTTCGTTTTATTGTATAAAACCCAAAAAAAGATAAATCGATTTGTCGATTATAGCTGTAACGCGTAGGTTCAATCCCAAACTTATTTCCATACTCACTTCACTTCACTTGTTCTTCTAAATTAACACAGAATACCATTTCCAGGTGAAGTGATTTTGCGTTCGAAGTGAGTTAGGTCACTTGAGTGAATTCGAGTTCGAATTCGAGATTTTTACAGAATGAGTCTGCAGATCATACGAGAACTTCAAAATCAATTGAACAAACATTTAGTTTTCATTCGTGTAATTTTGCAACACCTGTTAATATTTACATTTTTGCAAATAACATTGATAGAATTTTAGGTTTTTTTTAAAAGTCTACACTACGCAGTTATTTACTAACTAGGTATATTCTATTTCTTTTTTGTTTGTTAATATCTTTATTTGAAAAAGAAAATGAATAATAATAGAAATAAATTAAAACTAGTATTTACAATTGAGCGAATTGCAGACTGTTGCAAACAATCTACAGGTAGCTCAACTGATCAATATCAATACCAGTCGGAAGCGTATACCCAAGACGCTGGCTGAATTAGCCCGCTCTGTATGCCAATGGTGATTCAATTTCAGTTATCTATTGCAGAAAATGTGCAATCAAATATATATGTACTTTTTTGCACAACAGTTGTACATAGGCGAACATAATGCTAGGTAGCATTCTCTACCTGCTAACCTTTGGGTAGTGTGAACAACAATTTAGTAGGTAGTGCTATAAACAGAACAAAGAAGAAAGCTAATAATAATCGTAACACTAACATAAATAAATACACATAAAAATATATATACATATTATATATTATGTTTTCCCTACTCGCATAAATACTGAAAATACCTGTAATATATAAATAATAAGTATATAACGTACCGAATTATTCCTGAGAAAGAAAGTGATTTATGACTCTAGATCTGAAGATATTTACAGAGTATTCCATATATGAACTTTATAAACAAATGGATGCTCACACAATTCAATTCATCAATTCGAATCTTTACATTTATTAAGTAGCATTACAGTTTTCAACAAAAGTTTGCTTGCCAATAATAGTATGTATTCTGGGCTTTTTCTCAAGTCTGGTCACTATTTTCTTTCTCTATCTTTTTTAATCACATCAGATATTTTTTCTGCTATCATCAACCCCGCAGCTAATGGATTAGCCCTAGGTATTACAGGTATTACAGAAGCATCGACAATTCTAAGTTTTTGTACCCCTATAACTTTCAAATCACTGTCCACCACAGTACCCATGGCACAAGTACCAACATTATGGTACAAAGTTGTAGACATTCTTAAAATATAACACCTGATGAATTTCTCTGATGTGAAATCACCTTCGCACCCATCTAATCTTAGTGCAATTGGCTCAGAATTTACTTCCTTAAAGTATTCTGTATTATGTACTTTCAAAAAATCAACTACATAAGCGACCATAGCATCCAAATCGTCTGGATTTGAATAGAAATTCAGCTTTATAACTGGCGGATCTTTGGGATCAGCGCTTTTTATAGTAATAGTTCCAGTTGATTTTGGTGTAATATTCGCTACGAGAGTATACAAATGATTTCTGCCTTCAGACGCTTTGCTAAGAGCATCGCATATTTCGTATTTGTAACCAAAAACTTGCCCGCAAACCAACACCAGATATGGAGTGTCGTGGGTGATTAACAGATTCGTTGTTTGGTACTCCGGGTAAGGGACATCCTTGTTGATTCGTGCTGCACCAATAATGATCGGGAAAACTATACTGGTAATTGTTGGAAGCTCAGATATCTCCAAAGACCTTTCCATCTTTTGGACAATCTGTACCGCTACATGGTCTTGTAAATTCTTGCCGACCGGTAGATCTTGTATAACAGTAATGTTGAACTTTCCTAAATGCTCTTTTGGTCCTATTCCTGAGTGCATTAGTAGTTTTGGACTGTTAAAGACCCCTGCTGATAGAATTATTTCTATGTTTGCTTTGATTGTCTTTGTGTTACCTTTTACATCTACCGTTACTGACACAGCGTTTCTATTTTCATCAAAATTGATCTTTGTTACTAACGTTTGATACATAAAGTGTAAGTTTTTCCTGTGTGCCATAGGCTTGATATATGATTCAGCTGTACTTTGTCTATTTATATCGTTGGTTATAAAAGGTTGTGTATATCCGTATGTGATATTGCCATTCAAATCCAATCTTCTTTCTTGTCCAGCTTCTACAAAGGAATTTAGATATTTCTCGCTGCGTTGATGAGGTTCTCTTGTTATATGTATAGGACCATTAGTTCCATGGTATTTGCCAGTTTCTGAGTTTAACACTTCTTCGTCAACAGTTGTTTCAATTTTCTTGAAATAATACAGTATGTTTTCGAACCTCCAGGAGTCATCATTGGTAATCTTAGCCCAAGAGTCAAAATCAGTTTTGTCACCCCATAAATAGATGAAGTGGTTTATCTGAGAGCTTCCTCCTAAAGTGCGACCGGCTGCGGTTTTGAAGACGTTCTGTGATTGAGATTGTGATGATGCTTCAGGTTCTGATAAGTAGTTCCAGTCTTGGTAGGAGTTTTGGAGAGCTACGAAAGTGCCTGCAAGCTGCAAAAAAGTTCCTAATTAGTCTTAAAAAGGGCCCTTATATTTTGCAACAACTAATTACAAGTGAACAACCAAAATCATTCAAATGGTAATCATACAGTCAAAACGTAAGCTTTTACTGTTTGATCTTGTGTCTACCATGAGTTGTCACAGTTAAATACGCAGATAGTTATCTACGCAACTCATACTGCGCATTTTAGTACCCAACTATCCGCTAGAGGCGCTTTAGAAGTCTCCATAGTTTTTAACTACAATCGCTAGTGAGTATTAATTACGAAAAGTCACGGTAGACACACTGAAAGCGCCAAATAAACAGATAGATATCGAATTGAAAGAAATGAATGTCAAACTCAATTCCATTGCTTTGAGCAGAATAAAAGACAGATGAGCTAATTGTAGGTAGTCTGTCTTACCCTAGAAACGATCTAGAGCTAGCTCTATTGATCCATCCATTGCATTGATGTCGCGGACAATGTATCAGTTGTAACTCATGCAATGGACTTCAATCTTATTTTTAACCGATATCAAACTTATTTATAACCGCCTTCAAAAAAGGAGGAGTTTATAGTTTGGTGGTATAATGGTATTGCAAGGGGCGCTGCTGCCCGCCCCCCAGTGGATATCCCTTAGTCGCCTTTTACGACACCCGTGGGAAGACTTGTGGTGCTGCAAATTCTAAGCCAGCTCTACACAGTTTTTTATGTTTGTTACCTCAGGACTTTTGACATGAAAGCACCAGCTTTCATATAAAAAAGAACCATGAAAATCGGACCACCATGTCCAAAGTCCTGTGGTAACAAACATAAAAAACTGTGTAGTGCTGGCTTTTTTCATGGATCAGATTGTCAAATCTGGACCGAATTAAAATGGGAATTTTTATTCCATAGTTGACAATGGGATCCATGAAAAAACTATATAATTGAAGTCGGTTTAAGTTTTTTAAAATAATATCTATTATTTCTATAAATGTTTTTTTGTATAGAACTACCCCTGATTCCAAAGACGGCGCCATTCCAAATTCAATGAGCAGCACCGATACATCAACGTCCTCAGTGAGTCTACTTGCCACCACGGAGCCAATTCCAGAGCCTATGACGATGTAGTCATAGGCTGTATCATCTGTAACATTTTTTATTTCAGTATTCAAAGATAAAGATAAAGATAAAGATATATTTATTTGGCAAAACAATGGTGGTTTTGGGTGGTGACTACATAGATTCAACAGTAAGAAGGTCACAACCTAGTTACATTTACATAGATAGACACAATACAGTAAAGAGTTGATAGAGGTATGAGAGATATTTAGTAGGTAATTTTTATTCTGTTTCTATGATTCAAGAAAGCCTATTACTCCTTAGATGATTACATTAATGATGTTAATGCTTGGCTGGTTGTCGTCCAGTTTCACACCGACAATAATATGTAAGAACAGTTAGACTTATGGTTTGTCCACGTTGAATGGAGCATGTTAGTAAACAAAATACGACACAAATAACAAAATCTCACTTGCTTGGCGTCGAAACGCGACGCCAAGCAAGTGAGATTTAGATATAATTAAGATTATATTAGTTGATAAGCGAAAAACTTGCTAGTGGTTTCTTTTTCACTTCTTCCGCTAGTGGACATAAAATTGAAAATAAATTAGAGTCAATTGCGCCTTATTTCTTATTTACTTGTCGAAGTGCTTATTTTGTGAGTCGAAAGAAATAAACGATTTGACTCTGACTCTCGACTCTGATTCAGTATTTATTGCGTTCATATAATCAGATCCTAGTGATTAATCGAGTTTAAGTTAAGATCGCAGTATGTTTAGGGTGTTGCAATGGAAAACTGGCTGGTAACGTACCTTTTTGCAAAAATTATCAGTAAATAAATTCGTACAAACTGTCAAAACTTTACTGTGCAAAAAGGCTTACTCTAAAGTATCAGATTATCTAGAGGATAAAAAAGCTTGGGATGGATTTTGCTACAACTCGAAAAATAACAACTAACAGGTTTCTTTGTTTCGTTGTTTGGTTTTTTCGTTGTTTCTCTACATACCGAAGCGGCCGAAATCAAAAATACCACTTTATTTCCGTATCAGTGTATATTTTTTTATAATTTGACCTTTTCTACGTCTACATTAACTGTAGGTATTTAAGGTAATAAAGCATTTACGAATTTGAATTTACTAAAAATGAATTAACTATTTAGTCCCATACTAATTGACATTGAGAGTTTTATTGATAAATTGTAGTTTGTTTTTAATGTTGCATGCCATCATCACTTTTTTTGCGAACCATATCCAGCTAAGCGTGTGTTAATTGTTACACATATTATTCGGCAGTTAAATATCTTTATTTTCACCTTCTACATCTGTGTGAGGAGGCCATTTGAGCTTGTACAGTCCAGTTGACATTATGATCGTCATGATTACCAGCAACACAAACTGGATAATGCTCAGAAGAGTCTTGGCTAATGCTGTAGTAATTAGGACCATGGTTTCATCTAGAAAAGAAGACGTTTATTCAAATTATAATTGGATTTGTTTAAAAAAAACTATTAACTGACTTCAGTTTTATTGTTTTCACATGGATGCCATTGTCTGACCTGGATCAAATTTAAATGGGATGCGCACACGGCAAGCTTTCAAATCAAAAAGAATCATCAAAATCGGATCACCCAGCCAAAAGTTCTGAGGTAACAAACATAAAAATAAAGTAAAAACAGTGGAATTGAGATCCTCCTTTTTTTAATTCGATAAAAATCAACTTTACTACCTATGTCTCTTGGTGAGCCGTAACGATTTATAACCGTCTGTTACAAACACAGATATCAGAAACTAAGGTTCCAAACGACCCCCACGCAGTGGCAGACGGTAACACTTATGGCTATCGGCCCCGGGGGATGGTTGACTATAGTGTTCCTGAAGTAACTATGTAGTTGACGACTTAAATTGATGAATTTTTAGGTTTTTCATTGTGTAGTTAGTGTGGTTTTTCCTTCGACAAACTCAAATATATCAATAATGTAGATTGTTAACACGACGCTCTGACTTTCGTGAGGCGTTGAGAATAACTCAATTAAATTGTGTGTATGCTTGAAGTAGGAGGGGTAAGTAACTAGACAATTTAATTTACATAGGACTGTTTTTACTTCTCTGACTTTATTGCAGGTCAAATAATGGGATCCCAAATGATATAGTTACATACAGGCAATGTACGCGAATTGCATTTTGTTGAATATTATTAGGTGTTATGCGGATTAGTTAAAAAAAAATGTTGGTACTCGATTTCGTCGTGAAGGACGCAGGTTCGAGTCCCGTCGAGGTCAAAATCATTGGAATGTTATTTTTTTCTTTACCACTTTACTTATCTCAGAAATATCGAGCAAAATCCTGAAAGTGGAAATTTGTAATGAGCCATCATTTTTTTATTTTTTTTTTATCATCAATATCATAATCGTTCTTGACATGAGTTTCTTTTGCGGTATATTTCTGCGTTCTAGAAAGAATTTAATTAGCGGAAAAATAATTTGCCGCAAATCGTACACATATTCTTTGTTAATAAATATTATTTTGTTATAGCTTTTACACATCCTTGTTGTATCTACATGTGTATGTGACTTTATTATTGTAGGTACTTACCTATTTTAACATTAATTAACTTACAAGAAATTCTTTTAGAAGGTCTAAAAGCTGCAAAATCCAAAACCTCTACTTCTATTAATAAAGAAAAACTCTGTCCACTTTTAAAAATTAGATCTATCCACAACTCATTTCTATCAACCTTAAAAACAAACTGAAGTCTCAAAAATTTAGTTTCGATCCCAAAATGATAATTATTTCTTAATATTTAAACAGATGCTTGGAAAATTTTAAAGTTTACTTACTTAATTACTTATTTGGATTTTATTAATAAGCCATATGCCAATCATCATCATCATCATCATCATCATCATCAGCCTATATTAGTCCACTGCTGGGCATATGCCTCCCCTAATGAGCGCCATAGCACCCTGTCTTCAGCTTGACGCATCCAGCATCTGCTTGCAGTCTTTCGCAGATCGTCATCCCACCTGGCCGGAGGGCGTCCTACACTACGTTTTCCGAGTCGCGGTCTCCACTCAAGAACTCGTTTACCCCAGCGGTTATCGGTTCTTCGCGAAATATGGCCGGCCCACTGCCACCTCAGCTGGCTAATTCTTTGAGCTATGTCGATAACTTTGGTTCTCTGTCGGATGTATTCGTTACGAATCCTATCCTTCAGGTCCGGAAAGCTTTGGATTGCCAAAGCTTTCCGGACCCAAGGCACAACTACTGTGCTCAACTGGTACGGGTGCATTATGAATGTCAGTGGGTTAACTACGAACCTTGAAGAAGAACACCAAACCCGCTTACATTCATAATGAATTCGTCAAACTACGTTTCCATAGTAAAATAGTACGGGTAGTAAAGTTTCTCCTCAACAGCCTGTATTGGTCCACTGCTGGACGCTGGCCTCCTCCTGATATGCACCTTGTTGGCGTTTATCTAATAGGGATAATGCCCATAATCCCCACCCTGGGCATGCGGGTTGGGGATCGCAGTTCAACGGTAGAATTGTTCTGCAGGGGGCGCTACTACCCGCCCCAGGATATCCCTTACGACACCCGCGGGCAGAGTTGGGGTGGTGCAAATTCTATGCCGCCGGCACCACACGGCGTAAATATAAATATACTCAAAAGTAAATAATGCATTACGCAGTTTTAATAAATACTTTACTAAAATTTGTATGATTTTCGAGCGGGCGAAGCCGCGGGCGCAGCTAGTCTAAAAAAATCCTTTTCAAGTTGTTCAGAAATCAGAGTTTCTCCAAAGCGCCACCTACAATTTTATACTTTCACAGAACTTCTATAACTTTTACAGATTTCTTTGGAACTCGGGCCCCGAGTGCAAAATTAAGTTTGCTCTGTCCCCTTTACAAGAAAGTTAGGTAATGTACGTAGATATCAAATAATAGCCAATAAATACTGAAAGGTAACAGAGTGGTAAAAAAGGATTGTCTGCCTGTATGAACATTAAAGTTTTTTAAGCTTACACAATCAGAAAGATATTTGTATGAACAATATTAGATATAGATTGCTTGCAGCATGTGCAGTTAGCTCAATTGTTACAATTTTAAAAACTACTTCTTATTTGTTTCTAATATGCATTTGATTATAATTTTATTTGCCAACTAGCAGTGCCTCGCGGTTTCACCCGCGTAGTTCCCGTTCCCGTGGGAATTTGGGGATAAAATATAGCCTATGTCACTCCGTAAAAAGTAAGCTTTTTAATGATGTGATGAAAAGTCTTTAACACCGCCGCAAGGTTGCTTGTCCCTCGATCTTCTATTCTATAGGATACATTTGGAGAATGCTCACTTGAACTACATGACCTGATACCACCATCCCCCTTCCACTCCAGGACAAGCAGACGCACAGCGCAATACCATCCATACTTGGTGGATGTACCCTCCACTCGCACTAAGCTATTTTGCTCCACCTTTATTATTCGCAACGCAAAGGAATGGAACTCGCTCCCTATATTTCCGTATTCCCGGCCAATTACAACCTGGGTCTCTTCGAGACTAGGGTGAATAGATATCTTCTAGACCTTCTTGATACACCGTCGGCCGCATCTTCGCTTTCCATCAGGTGAGATTGCGGTCAAACGAAAGTCTATTTCCCATAAAAAAAGCTAAGTTTTAAGCGAATTATTTCCGTCAAAAGCCGTTCCGCGATCTGCTAAAGTAGTAAATCAATGCGTTGACTGATTTCCGTTGCCGTGTATCATATTATGTCTCCACGCAGAAGTTGAGATCTAGATGGGTTTCCCGATAAGTTATCGGTTCTGACCCGAAGAGGGCTCTGTCATCGATAAAACACATTGGATTTTATGATCAAGTCAAAAGGGTAGCATTTTCCTTAGATATCGGAAAATTGGTAATCTATTTTAGGTTATGGTAGGCGCGTTGGCATAGTGAGAGATTTCCAGCTTTTGTTCTAAGTATTTTTTTATGTTTTTGTTTATTTAATTTATTGAACAAAATCCACAGTCCTTATTCTACTACATGTTTTTCTTACGACCAATAACGGATTTGCATTTTATAGGTGGATAATTTTAAACAGACAGTCAAAAAGCAAGTTTCATTAAGTGTTAATAATAAAAACACAAGTACTATTTACAAATGTAGACATATACCTAAGTATAGGTATCATAAAAACTCTTAATAATAGTTACTAAATAAGATACATAATTATACAATAAACTGAATATGTACAATATACCTATTCTTGAAAAGATAAATAAAAATGATAGAAAATACAAAAAGTAATAAAACAATGTGCAACCTACTACCTACTTAAGGAATATTTTCAGACCAATATTTCCTTCCATAACTATTTGTTAGAGGCAAACCATTTCAAACTTTTTATTATTACATGTTTCAAACTTTTTTTATATGATATGCTATGATTTTAAGATTTATTTATATATAATATAATATAATATAATATATATAATATAAGCATTTAAGCATTATTTTTCGTTCTATTAGTGAAAACCGATAACCTTAAATTGTACAATTACTGTTTCTACACTAAAGTTATTTTCAACGGGATATTTACCATGATTTGAACTTAAGTATTAATAACCATGTTTCTACACTTTTTGTTTTCTATATAAATAGAAAAAAATATACCTAATTTAATTAGAATTTCAACATTTTAATTAAAATCCAATGTGTTTTATCGATTTTTTTATATTTCATTGTCGCATTGGTGTAATTACTGTAATGTCAATGTAAATATGTAATTTTAATAAATAAATAAATAAAAATAAAAACATAATTAATTATTTTAAACTATCGTAAGCTTTACTTATCAAGCTATCATCTTCAACGTACTCTAACCAATTACATCTCCAATTAAAAACACGATATACTAAGCTGGTCATTTTTATAATTACCCGTTCCCACTTTCCCAGCGATGGGAACTTTCCCAAATGACCTGTTCATTGTTCGATTTTGCAGGGCTTAAGGCTTTAAGCTTAGTGAGAGATTTACTGCTTTATGTAAGCTTTGGATATTTTGAAATGCTTTTAAGTTGATTGGATCGGAATTATGGGGACGAGAAAACTTCGCAAAGTAGGTATTTTTTGGTACAGTCAGAGGGGTGAGTCTATTTGACCTATGTAACGAGACGTGATCGTGACATCTACTTTTAGTATGGGATTTGCGTAGTTCAAAGGACAATATAATCCTATTTATAAGATAGGAGACAATTAACTATCATAGAAATATATAATTAGACAAATACCGGCTGTGACATATACATTATACATACTTAATACGCTTCTACAACAAAATTTTTAGTGCGTTGCAAAAATTATCAGTAATCAAATTCCAACGAATTGCGAGACTAAAATTAAAATTATTACTAGTTGTTCTTAATTAGTTGTGTCATGTAAAAATAAACAATGAATCGTATGTTTGCTCTATTCCACTTTGATTCACTTTCCTAATCCATTAATGGTACACACACACATCCATCCAATGGTACAGTTTCCACATATATCCATTCTGGTGTATAAGTCAAGTAAGTAGAATATAGTTTCTACTGCTAACGGTTAAATCTATTTCACTCTGATCCATAACATTTTCGCCAATCCAAACAGGTATGCTCTCTCTCGCTCCTACTAACGCGAATTCCTATTCCTATCACATTCACAAAATTGCGGGCAACGTGCCTTGTTAAATAGTCCAGCTCCTAGGCATTTTCTTTCTATAGCATAGCTTGAACTACCGCACAATCCATTCAACCCATTGTCCGCCCAAACCTTTGTTTTGGCTTGAGAACTTGTAGGCATAGAAGGCATTCATTTATTGTGTTAACTCTGGCTACTACACGTAGTAGATAAACCTATTGTGAGTTATTCTAGCTTTTTATGTACCTACCCATGTAAAGACATTATGTACTATTATAGGTATCACACTATAAAATAATATTATAAATGCAATGAAAGTTTGTATGGTTTGTTACTTCTTATGATCTGGCTGAAATTTTTTATGCATGCAGGTAATTCTAATCCTGGAATCAAACATAGGCTTTTTTATCCCATAAATCAGTTCCCGTGGGATAAAAATCTCCTTTAAACGTTTCCATAGGAAAAACGCGTGCGAAGCCTCGGGGAACAGCTGTTTTGAATATAAGAACGATTTCTTAGAATATGACTAATTATAATAACTAACTACCTGAGCTACCATGACAATAGAAAATTAAATTCAATTTTTATCGCTCCATCTGACCCTGAAGAAATATTTAAAATTATTATGTCGTTAAATAACAGCAAAACCAGTGGTTATGATGATATCATCACCGGGATACTGAAGGTCTGTGCCAAATGGATATGTTGTCCACTTTCCTACATCGTTAATTTGTCCTTTGTGGAGGGTATTTTTCCAAAAAACCTAAAATTTTCTATTGTAAAACCACTTTTCAAAAAGGGGGATAGGTCTGATCCAACTAATTATCGACCTATAACAATAGTCCCTATTCTGTCTAAAATACTAGAGAAAGCGATGCTGAGCAGATTAAATAGTTTTCTGGACAAACACAATACTCTACACAGTGATCAATATGGTTTTCGTAAGGGAAGCTCTACGTCCCTCGCGTGCTTTAATTTGGTAAAGTTTGTTACGGAGAGCATTAACGGGGGGAGCAGCCCGATCACGACCCTTTTCATGGACCTGAGTAAGGCGTTCGACTTTGTAAATCACGAAAGATTATTACAAAAACTAGATTATCATGGTATACGGGGTAAAGCACATGATTGGCTCGCTAGCTATTTACGCGATAGGCAACAATGTACCGAAGTCACCAAAGTACTACGAAATAACAAAAACAATTTCGTTAAGCAGGTATTTAGGTCAGAAAAGGTCTTGAATAATCGCGGCGTCCCTCAGGGTAGCATTTTAGGGCCCCTGCTGTTTTTATTGTATGTTAATGATCTACCGGATTCCATTTCGCATAAATGCATACTCTTTGCCGATGACACAACTATTATTATAAAAACTGATAAACAACTAGTTCAACCAACACTAAATAATGCTCTTGTCGACATAATTAATTGGACTGAAAATAACAATCTAAAAATTAATATTAATAAAACTAAAATTATGCAATTTGACTCTTATAATACTAACCCATTAACTCTTGACATTAAATATAAAAATGACAAAATAGACGAAGTTACATCTTTTAAATTTCTAGGGATCACTTTAGACAGACATTTGAACTGGAAGGACCATGTTAACGATGTTTGCCAAAGATTAAGCCGGTTTGTTTTTGCTCTAAAAAAGATTCGTCAGACTATTTCATTCGATGCGGCGCTTGCTGCCTACCACGGTCACGTAGCCTCAATTTTTAGTTATGGTTTGTTAACACCTTCATGGCCCAAGACGCAGGTGCCAGTCTCTATCTGCGTGGAGCTGCGGCGCGCCCCTGCGGGTCGCACCACAGAGCTGGGCAGTGAATGCGTTATACACTAACACCTTCATGGCCCAAGACGCAGGTGCCAGTCTCTATCTGCGTGGAGCTGCGGCGCGCCCCTGCGGGTCGCACCACAGAGCTGGGCAGTGAATGCGTTAATGTGGGGTAATTCAGTAGAAGTAGAAAGAGTGTTTAAAATACAAAAAAGATGCCTCAGGGTAATAAACAAATCATGGTTCCGTGATACTTGCAAACCCCTCTTTACTAATTGTAAAGTCCTACCTCTACCATGCTTGTAAATTAGAGAAGTCTGTGTATTTGTCAAATCTTACCCAAGTTACTTTACTAAACGTAGGGATGTTAATATTCGACAAAAAAGGGCCAAATTTCAGAACTTGCTCTATAAACATCAGTGTTGTAAGGATATTTACAAGAAAAATGTTTTTAACATGTGCATAATTATTTATAACAAGCTCCCAGAAGAATTAAAGGATTTGAATGGAAACCTATTTAAGAAAAAGTTAGATATTTGGCTGCTCTCAAATTGTTTTATAATGTAAACGAATACTTAAACTTTAAGAAAATTAATTAAGGATATTGTGTACCTAATAGAGACATAATTATTTAATATTTGCACACCTGCTTGCGGGTCGAATACTTTGACATTACTTACCTTTAAGATCTTGACATGTAATTATTGTATTCTGCAAATAAATGATTGATTCTTGATTCTTGATACCTGTAGATTTTTTGCAACAGTCTGCAGTTAGTTTCAATTATTAGAGTCAATTGCACCTTATTTCTTATTTGATAATAATAACTATTTATCAAACTGTTTATATAGTATAAATTTGACTTGCCCTAAGTACATATTTGTAAGTCTAAAGAAATAAACTATTTGACTCTGACTCTGACTCTATCCATAGACATAAAATGGTACCACAGTTAATATATCTACCATAGACTACTACAGATGTAAACTGACATTCTTCCGTGAAGTGAAAGTAATATCGCATACCTAAGTAAATATGGACCTTGTGCACTCAGGCAGAACTGAACGATTTAATATGAACCGAGCGAGTGGAATGGAGAAGGCATTTATTAATTTATTTACAGTCTGTTCAAAAAGAGTAGCGTCGTGGGAATTTTGGGCGCTCGTGTGTCAATTGACAACTTTTGTTGCGTTGACAACACTGGTCATTGCAGTACGACTAAAAGTGTTAGTTAACGGTAACGCCACGACTCTTCTCTTTTTGAACAGACTCTATAGTAGTTTTGTGATGGATCAAACCAATTATTGTTTCAATTTTGGATTATTTTGACATTAAATTGTAATCTATCGCTCTCTGAGAAGCGTCAAATTGTTTAGAATCTGAACTTCTTAGATAACAAATCATTACCCATATGAACTGAAAAAAATATCTTTGTTCGTTCGTTAGTTTCGTTGTTTGTTCGTTCGTTAATCGTGTGTTAGTTTTTTGAACCGACTTCGAATAAAAGAGGTTGTTGTTATGTTATGTTCGTCTTTTCGTCGTTTCGATAAGCATAAAAACTGATACCAAGGTGCACTTTAAATTTTTATGCTCGTGGTACTGTATTTGCACCAAAAATCTTAAAAACAGTGTAAAAATGAGGATTAATTTTTTTTAGATTTTTCAAACAATCGAATGATAATACTGATGCAAAAACCAAAGGGGGCTTTTTACTTCCCTTGCTAGATAAATAAATAAATACATACACAAGTAACTGTATCAGTAACTAGTAATTTTAGATTTAACTACTTATTCGTAATCACTCTGTTGTTGTTTATCAATGGCATCAGTTGATTAAATGAATACATCGAATCGGGAATTGAACTTATCCCGCGGGATAAGTTTAAAAAAAGAATTACAAATTGTTTAATCATGGTCTAACCATTCAGTTACAGAGGGATTTGGTTACAGAATGGTTACCTATGCTATATAATATATTAAAAATACAGACGCCGTTTTGTTGTTTTTGACCTTGTATGGTTGACAGGCAAGAAGAAAATGCCATCGCCATTATGTCCAAAATTTGTGTACTTTTTATATTTGTGAGCAATAAAGTACTTGATAATCATAATAAGTTTATTATACGGCTTAAGGTAAAGTTGCTTTATAATGATGTAAGAAGACATTTTAAATATCATCATTCAAACAACAGAAACTTTCTATTAAGGTAGGTAGGTCCCTAACATTTGTCCCTTGCGCCCTCACCACACCCTTTGGGACCTCCAAAATACCCCAAATTCCAAACTCCCAGTTCGGAATTCAGATTGAATTCCGATAATTCGAATCTCAACCTGTTGACATATGACCTCCGACTTGATTGGCGCAAGATTTCTCGATAAGGACTATAAACAAGATGAGCTTAGAATAGAATATAATATAATTATTTATTTAGGTAAATAAATCATATAACATTTTGGTTAGTAGGTAGTGCCATAACGCCTATGTTAGTTTTTTTTAATAGAAATTGACCTACGTTTGACAGCAATCTCACCTGATGGAAAGCGAAGATGCGGCCGACGATGTATCACGAAGGTCTAGAAGATGGCTACTCCGGACCACATTCCGAAACACAACACAGTTGCTTCACAGTCCGGAGCCTACCACCAGAGGGTACCGCTATTAGCACCACCCAGAGGACACGTGTAGGGTAACAGAGGGTCAACACCTACGGACGTGAGCGATACTGTCCTCTAATCTAAACTAAAATCGTTTATCTAGACACAGAGTTTTCACCTGGCTCCAAAGATCTGGCTCAATAAGAGGTACCTAAGTATATTAATTAAAGTATAAGGTAAGGTACGTATAAACTAAACTTAAAAATGTTCAAAGCTTATCTCATTATGAGCTAACAATGCTTAGGTAACGTTCTTCATTCTCTAGCGTGGGGATTATGGGCTTTACCCCCCATGAGATATAAGCTAATAACGCGCTTATCAGGGAGAGGTCCAGCAATGGACCAATACAGGCTGTTGAGGTTGATTTGTAAGTTGGTATATTGCAAAAAATTTAAAATAGCGCATCATTGCGTTAAGTTGGAACAAAATTCAGGCCATTTATTGAGTTACCGCTGGCAAAACGTAACTTATCTACAGAATTTTACTTAGATCTATGAAACTAGCCCATAATGTCGAAAGTTATTGAACCGTACACCCATTTACTTCAAAACTATCTTCTAATAACCTAAAACAATTTTTACAGACATTGGTTCGTGGAACAACGCAATTCTCAACAATTCTACTCAAACAAAACTCATAATAAAACTATTTCGAATGAGTCTGTATTCTGTATAGTCTTAGACAATTTAAATTTTAATAACGCCTTGTAGCTCTTTACAAACTGTAGGTATTCTAAAGTTTGCCACCTTAAAATTAGCACGCTTCGTTTGGGGCGATGAGTTAGAGAAACTGAAGAGAACTTCTAATATTTTGCAATATACCCAATGATATTGAATAAACCTACCTACCTTCACTATCTTATGAATAATAAAGATGGAAAGACGTTGGTACCTATTATAGAACGACGCGACGTGCGCTGAGACAACAATACGGACGCGAAAATGAATGTCAGAGTCAGAGTCAAACCGTTTATTTCTTTAGACAAAATAAGCACTTAGACAAGTCAAATTTTTACTATATAAACAGCTTGATAAAAAGTTATTACTATCAAACAAGAAATAAGGTGCAATTGACTCTAATTCACTTCAATTCGTTCAACATCGTCGGGAGGCAGCGGCAGCGCCGCCGCCGCCCCGCCGCCAGTTTGACTGACCGGACCCAATTGCATTCAAGTAGGTACGTATTTAATTTGAACATTCTACTTTCGAGAAGCTAGTACCCATCTACCAAGTATATTTACATCATCAAGTCTTCATCATCAGCCTATATAAGTCCACTGGACATAGGCCTCCCGTAATGAGCGCCATAGCGCCCTGTCTTCAGCTTGACGCATCCAGCAAAATGCCTTTTCTTGAATCTTATCAGAGGAATTGATTAAAGTCTCTGAGTGCGGCTGTTAGTGTGAGAACGAGATTAATCGAAGGTTTTTAAGAAACAGAAAAGCAAGCTTGATAAACGTACATAAAAACATTCAAACTTTTAAATCCATCATGGTTATTAATACTAAAGTTATTTACAACGGGATATTTACCATGACATGAATTTTGAGCTTTCCAATATTTGGGCATATTTCGGCATATTTAATGCGCCATGATCACGGAATAACTGCAGTTAAACTGTGCCGAAATATTGGAAAGCTCAAAAGTCAAATCATGGTAAATATCCCGTTGTAAATAACTTGAGCATAAAAACATTGCCTCTTCCATCATTCTCTACATCCGTAATTTAAAAATGCTCTCAGTTTCACGTGAAAATTTACTGCCCAAGTTTCGTATTCCGCGTCGGTATTTACTTGAGTTGAACTTACAGGTACAGCGGCAGAAGTAGCTGAGCAACATGTGTGGCATAATAACGACCGACGTAACGAAATGAATTGATTTCTGATAGTGGCAATGTTAGTAGTATAGTATTTATAGTAAAAAAAAGTCTATAAAAATCTACAACCAGTTTAATTTACCATTAATAATAAAAGACATCCAATCCAATTCCCTATTCACAAATAAATTAAAACAATTTTTAATTGACAAGTGTTATTATAACGTAAATGAATTTTTAAATGACAAACTAGATAAACTGACATGATAAAAATGACTAAAATATATTTGAGTAGGTACCTATTGACATTCTTTAATTGTTTTTAACTAAACTTGCGTACCTATACATACCTAACCATAATTCTTAATTATACCTACGTGTCGTCTTACTGTTTTACTTACCAACTTTAAAATTGTTTATTTTAGTAACTAGACAAGTAGGTACTGCTCACCTTAGTACCAACATAATATTACCCACTTCCACTTGTTGATACGCCCAGCAGGGTACACATTGTGATACTTAGCTATATATAATAATTACCTGGCTACCAATGTGATGACAACAATAAATATATTGAGTATTGAGTAAATAGTGGGTGACTAGTTTCAACCCGCGTTGTTTACATGGAAACGATTTATCCGATCGATTTATGGGATAAAAGGTAGCCCATGATTTATTTCAGGCTTAGAACCTACCATAAAACTACATCTCTGCAAAATTTCAGCATAATTACCGAATGCATCGGCCATTTAGTAGTTTATGGCGTGAAGGAGTGACAAACTATCATTGAGGCATGTCAACACCCAAAGTTTAGCATTTATAATTAAATAATGTGGGACAAATCATACAGCATTATCTAGCCCCAAGCCAAGCAGAGCTTGTGTTATGGGTACTAGATAACTAATATAAATAATACAATACACTACATAGATAGATATTTTTTATTATACCTACACAGAAAATATCCAGAATAATATTAGTAAGATACACAATAAAATCCCTCTTTTTCTCTCTCGCCAAACGTCTTGTTTCTGTCGGAAGACCAGCGTTGGTTGTAACGTTTACAACCAGCTCATGCTGAGACAGAGACCATTTTGTGAATCTAATCGACAGATCCTTTGTCTTATTTTTAAAGTCATGTTTGTTTCTGTGGATTAAGTTACAAATAAAATTATATTATTTTCATTCGAATTGCTTCTCAATACACCTAGCGCAATTTTTTTGCGCCAGAAAATAATCAAGTTGTGCAGCAACTATTGACCGTTGGTACAGCAGTTGCTCAACTATTTAAGGCCTGCCTAACTTGTACTCAACATAGCAGTCTTTGCTTAGTCGAGAACTGCCAAAGAATTCGCTCTGGATGGTACAACTAATGGCATCTGAGCATCCTTAGCTTTTTTATCTTTTTTGTTTAAAAAAGAACAACGAAAAACTTCTTGGCAGCGAACGTGTTAAAGAAAAATAGGTAAGAAAAATAACGTTGTATGAGATAACATTTTTGTGTAGGTAATAAAAATCTTCTTTTAAATGTTTTTTATAGACTTTCATTAAACTAATATTATAAATTCGGAAGTTTCTCGATAAAATAATAAAAAAATGTTGGACAATCCACACAGCATTATCTAGCCCTAAGATAAGTTGAGCTTGTGTTATCGGTACTACCTACATAGGTACACTGCGGTACTAACTAATAATAATAAATACTACTAATAATATAAATAATAATATTAGTTATTACATAATAGGTTGCCTGGAAGATATCGCTTTTAGCGATAAGGCCGCTGAATGTGTCACTCTAGACTAAAGTTAGTTATTTTAAGGCCCATACACCAGCGAAAGTGGCGCCCCCAACTATTTTATCTTATTATTACGTTAAACGCAGGAATTTTTAAACATCCTACGTTCAGTTTGTGGTATCTATTATAAGCTATTTTTTAATACCTCTTTTATAATTTTATCTCATATAGTTTAGGAGGAGATGCAAAAATAGAGTTTGGTGGCCAAAAAGCGCAACTTCGTATATCTTCCTAAGCTTTACAAAATGAAACTATTACAGCCAACCCAACTATTTTATCTTATTATTACGTTAAACGCAGGAATTTTTAAACATCCTACGTTCAGTTTGTGGTATCTATTATAAGCTATTTATTAATGCCTCTGTAATAGTTTCATTTTGTAAAGCTTAGGAAGAGATACGAAGTTGCGCTTTTTGGCAACCAAACTCTATTTTTGCATCTCCTCCTAAACTATATGAGATAAAATTATAAAAGAGGTATTAAAAAATAGCTTATAATAGATACCACAAACTGAACGTAGGATTTTTAAAAATTCCTATGATAAACGTAAAAATATGATAAAATAGGAATTGCTGTCAGATTGGCTCGGGTATGCACCTTAAGTCTTTTTTTAATATTGATTGTGCAATAAAGACAATCGATCTATCTATATATTTAATAAACATAAGACGATAGATTAATCCAAATATGGATCTTATGTTGTCTAAAAATAAACGATTATTATTATTCATAACGGATGTAAGCGGGTTAACTACGAACCTTATTTGTGTTGGAAGAACATTATTAGATAGATAGATAGATAGATAAACATTTATTTGCTTCTGCAACACACAGTACTTAAGTGGTAATTATAGGTAAGTACATACATTTGATCATCATCAATTATACACATTTGACAAAAATAAATATAAAATAAAGCTTACAAGAGAAAACTAATAATTGATGTAACAAAAGGCACAGCCTATAAAAATAGCACATATTAAAAAAAAAATTACAAATAGGCACGGTGTGTGCTGCAGCACAGCAAAAAGGCATTAACTCAGTGAATAGTTTTGCTCTAGGAGCAAACACTGATTTTCAGTAATACCCTCTAAGGTGACCCGAAAAACGAGATACTAACGAGTAATGATGTGTCTAAATTATTTAAATGAAATATAAAAAGGAAAATAATAAACAAGATTACGATAAAGAACAACATTATTTAAGCTTAACGTGTTCCTTGTATTAACCTACATAGAGATCGGCGCTAGGCGCAACATCAAAAGCAAAAGACAGGACTATACAGGTAGAAGTAGTAGAGCAATGCTTGCTATAGTTGGCAGACGAAGTGTTTAGGGATTCCTTCAAATTGCTTCTGTAAAAGTAAAGACTTAAGGCGTGATTTGAATGTGAATTTACTGCTAAGAATACGTATGGGTGGAGGTATATTGTTCCAACACTTCGTTGCCAAATAACGGAAACTACCTTTAAACGCTGTGGTTTTATGGCTGTGATAGAGAAGTGCAGACCTAATTGAACGCAAACTTCTAGTGCTATTATCTACAAAATTAAGTTTAGAGTGTAAGTACTCAGGTTTATTGAATTTAATTACATCAAAAATCAAACCGCCAAGATGCAACTCTCTACGCGATTCCATATTTAGTAAAGACATCTTATTTAAATAAGGGGTGATGTGATTACGAGGGGGGATCGTAAAACAAAAACGACAACATGCATTCTGTACACGCTGCACCACTTGCTGAGTGCGGGCCAGTAGTCGCTTACCATACACTACGTCACAATAATTCAACCTTGAAATTATCAAAGCCTCGCATAAAGCTATGCGAGAAGCCTCTGATAGCTGGTTGCGTATGTTATATAGGACTTTTAGGCGGTAAAAACAATTCTTCACTAAATTCAGAACGTGATTCTCGAACCTAAGCTGGCTATCAAAGAAAACACCCAAGTTCCGTGCCTCATCTACACGATCTACCGAGACTCCTTGGATCTTGACATCTGGATTACGCTGTATTTTAGTGATTTGATTCTTGGTGCCCAAAATCATATATTTCGTATTTTATGGGTTTAGTACAAGAGCGTTACGCAAAGACCAGTCTGCTATTGAATCCAAATCTTCATTTAACAAAGATACGGCAAGTGGCAGCCTATCTGGTAGATCAGACACATAAACTTGGACATCATCCGCGTAACAGTGGAACATACAATTTTTTATACATTTGGGGAGATCAGCACTATAAATGATAAAAAGAAGAGGCCCTAGTATGGATCCCTGCGGGACGCCACGTTTAACAAGAGTAGGACGTGAAAATAAAACAGTACCGTCTTTTTTGACTAGCTTAACGGATTGCGAGCGATCATCCAGGTAACTTGCAAACCATGTGACTGCTCTCTCACTTAAGCCATAATATGACAACTTGGCAAGGAGAAGGGAGATGTTGAGGCAGTCAAAGGCACGTGAGTAGTCAAGCAGAGTTAAGACTGTACTGCGACCTCTATCTTGCTCCGCCAATACGTTGTCAGTCACGTCAAGAAGGGCTGTTACTGTACCACGGCCCTTACGAAAACCCGATTGCAAAGACGGTAATACATCGAAGGTTTCAACATATTTAGTCAGCTGGCTACAAACAGCCTTTTCAAGAAGTTTAGAGAGAAACGGCAGAATACTGATGGGACGAAGATCTTTGTATTCAGAAGGATTATTAATTTTAGGTATAGGGGTGACGAGAGCTTTTTTCCATTTTTTGGGTACAATGCCTGTTATAATAGATTTATTAATAATCTCCGTGATTACTTCTAAAGTGCATGGTAGAGAAAAAAGTATCATATCTCTACTAATACCATCATCACCCATGGCATTTGATTTAGTTGATAATATTATTTTAGACAGATCGGTTGGGGTTATTGGATTGAGTTCAAGAGATGCGGATGAGTACTTATGATCCTTGAAGAAAGACAGCTCAGTCGGTGGCACCACATTATCACCGGGTACGTTTAAAAAGTCAGCATTTAATTTATCTGGATCATCAAAATGAGGGGGTAGGGAGTTATCTTTACTAGGGTCTACTAAAATATTACTTTTAATGTTTTTCCAAAACGATTTACTGTTGTTTAGTTGAGAGTTTACTAAGTTATCAAAATAAGCACGTTTCTCACCAGCAATACCACGATTCACAAGACTTTTAAGCTCCTTATAATACTTTTCATCATGTTCAGAACGAGACTTGCGGTACGCCTCATGAGCCCTATTACGTTCGTCGATCATCATCTTGCACACATCAGTAACCCAAGGTAGCGAGTGATTATTCCTGACTGTTATGGTTTTAGTTGGAGCATGTCTATCGAAAAGTGTTATGAGTTCGTCGTTAAATGTATCTACCATTAAGTCCACAGAAGGCAATAATTTTATTTTGTCCCAGTCAATGGAGTATAAATCCTTATTAAAATCGTTAAGATTAATTTTATTGATTGGCCTAAATGTAAAAGACTTAGGTTGCGATTTAAGTTTCGTTAAGGACAAAGTAACATTGACCATAGCGTGCCCATTGCCGCCAGTAATGTTGTTTACGGTGATATCGTGCACAGGTGCGTTTGTGCACACAACATCTATCAACTTCTCGCTATGTGATGTAAAGTGCGTTGGTTGAGTAACGTACTGTGACAGATTCATATATTCAAGAAACTGCGTGAATTTAAGCGTACAACCATCAGTTTTCTCTAACATGTTTATATTAATGTCACCAAGAAAAACAATAAAGTCATAGTTATAAAAACTATTGATTGATTCGGAAAGAGAGTCAATAAACGTATCTACCTTTACCCATTCTGGCCTGTAAGCGGTCCCAATAACTACACGGTATCCATTTACACGAGTCGATAACCACATCTGCTCAATGGCATCGTTTGGTCTAGATAAATATCGAACATTCAATCCTGTCTTTATGTAAAAGCCTAATCCGCCTCCGTGACCATTACGCATGTGGGGTGGGCGCGGGGTGAGGCGCAGTCGATATCCGGGCACGGCCGGCGCGCGCGCACCCTGCCCCTCTTTAATCCAGGTTTCGTTAATAGCGACAATATCCGCACAGTAACGTACCATAGCTAAAGTAAAACTATCGTGTCCAGTACCGAGCGAACCCGCATTGTAAAGAGCTAATTGTAATAACTTATACTTACGATCCATAATGAATACAAAAATAAACAAAAACTTTGTAGGCTAAAGGCGGGCAGGTGTGTAGGGGGTGTACTCGTATATGTATTAGTGAAGCGCGGGTGACTATTACAAAAAGCAATAGGACTATCAAAATGTGTATCTCTATTTGTGTTTTTTCCGGTGGTATATCGCCCTGATTACTTATTGCTGCAACACACACATAGGATAAACAAGATATTTTATACAAGTTTGAATGGATAAAAACAGTAAAATACCATAAAACAAGTTCGCTTTGAATACATAAACCGTTGCCAGCGGTCCATACATAAACTATTTTCGAATTAGAAACGTATAACAAAGATAATGCAATGAAAGTGATAAGTAAACTAAAACAATGTGTGATAAAAATGCTAAAAAACAAAAAATGATAAGTTTTCAGTATAAGAATATAAACTAGTATAGCTATTGTTAAAAGTATGGGCCAAGAAAGCGCTTCGAAACTAATTATTAGAAGTAATATTAGCGCTAACGGCGGCGACCCCAAAAACCCGACGCAGGTCATCCTCGGTCCGGATACGGTGGCGTGGGAAGTCCAGGCCTGGCTGTTTTCGCGCAAAGATCTTTCCATCCCTAGTCCAGACGAATTTCCAGCCCAGTCTGTTTCCCAGTTCCCGCGCCTGTCGAAATAGCTGTCGGTTCAGTCTAGTTAGCCTCTCATTAACATAAAATCGGCGAGGCGGGTCGGGCAGGCCGGTCGCTTCGGTAGTGATGCCGCGGCGGACGCGCGCTGCCTGTATCAGCTGATCACGGGTGGCGCGCCGCGCCAGGCGCACGACGATAGGCCGCGGGCGGGGGTGGGGGGACGACTCAGATGGCTCCATGCTCCTTCCGACGCGAGTGGCGCTCACTAGTTCGTGATCGGTAAGTGTTACTCCCAGTTTTATACCTAAAGTTCTCACTATCTGGTCCAGAGATTCCCCTTTTTGTTCTGGTATGCAGCTGATTTCAAGGTCATTACAGAGAATTTCCTGATCACGATCATTGAGCTCTCCCTTAAGCTGCTCTATAGTCTCCAACAAAGGGCCGCAAGTCGTTCCGTCAACCATGCGAGCCTCCAGGCTAGCCACGCGCGTATCGATATTGGTGATTTTACGGTCACAGTCGTCCATTCTAAGAATAAGACCTGTGATGGTGCTATTAAGGGATTCCATTTGAAAACGGGTGGCTCTCAACTCCTCCTTAAAAAGTCGCATTTCCATCGTGAGCATTTGCATATCCGACAATTCGACCGTCTCATTGTGAGCTATGCTGAGACTATCGTTCAGAAGTTCCTTAAAGCTCGTATTACATGCTCCTCCGCGGGTGGTATTTACGTGAATGTTGGCTGCACGTACCGGGGTGTTAGAGTTGTCACCTCTAGGCCGCTTGCTCATGCACATAACACACTTCCAGGCCGCTCTGTACTCTTCAGTCAAGGAAGTCTCATTGATGTTAGCACACTCAAGATCGTATGGCTGCCCACACTGTGTACACGTAATCAATTTGCCCAAAATAGTGTTTCTGCACCCAGCACATTCTTCGTTTGCAGACATGTCAATATATTTAAAAAAATAAAATTATGTGCAAAAATAATATAATGTCAAGGCGATTCGAACCATGGACCGTCGTCTTCGAAGCCGATGATTGGTAACACTCGACCAATGTGGTTATGACGACAGTGTTGAAATTTTGCTACATAAAGCACGGGCAAAAGTGGTTGCCGTTAGAACCGGTTGGCTTGACCCGAGCTCGAGTCGCGTCCGAGCCCCAAGGTCAACACGCCACGATTCAATTAGTAAAAACAGCTGATTTGCGATAATTACGCCAACTTTATGCCACAGTCATCTAGTATTCAGGGTTGACACTTGCACCAATCAATAGGAAATTTCACAAGGAAAACACTGGTGTAAGGTTTAGTCTAAAACGATCGATTTAAATGCACTTTTAGAATATTTTTAACCGGTTAAAGTTAACTAACGTGCGGTTAGTGCCTCGTTTAACTTGTCACTCAGTTAACTAACTAAATATTAATATAATTATTATTATATTAATATTTATTATACATAGAAAACATCCAGAACACTTAGAACAAATATTTGCAGATCTTGCAAACATGCCGCCGCACCACCAGAGGTAGGTAGCTCTCCACGGCTAAACGATTCATGATTAAATTTGGCAAGATGATTGATGATATCCTAGGGAAATAAGTAGACTTTTTTGCAGAACAATCGTGTGCAGAGCAGAACCTAGTCACACTTATATTATAAATGCGAAAGTTTGTATGGATGTATGGATGTTTGTTACCATTCACGCCAAAATTACTGAACGGATCGCGCTGAAATTTTGCATATAGGTAATTGTAATCCTCATGAAACAATAAAAAATTCCAATCGAAGAATTAGAAGACATAACTAAAGACACTTCTAGGTTTCTTAGCAAAACAAAAATCGAAGAAAAAAGTTCCTGAGTTAAATAGCAAAATTTGCGCAAAACATCTATTGTTAAAAAAATAAACTAGCGAGAAAACTATTACCAATCGTGTTTATTATATACGTAATTCAAGTAAAAGATCGAAGTAACATTTCCCTAAATATGAAGTTAGCTTTCAAAAATTCTGAGATAACAAACGATTTTGAAGTAAATTACATATCGCACACTCTTAATTGTAATTATCTATTTCATTAAGGACATAATATCAGAGTCAGAGTCAGAATTAGAGTCTGAGTCAAATCGTTTATTTCTTTAGAATTACAAAATAAGCACTTAGAGAAGTAAATTTTTTACTATATAAACAGCTTGATAAATAGTAATGACTATCAAATAAGAAATAAGGTGCAATTTACTCTAATTATTTGTTATTCAATTCAGTTTTTTGTCCACTAGCGAGTAGCGGAAGAAGTGAAAAAGAAACCACTGGCAAGTTTAACGATTATCCACCAATACAATCTTTGCGTAACTAAGTCTTACTGTTATTCTTAAATTCTGTTAAATTTATCTTACCATATGGATCTGAGACGTGGACACTCACGATAGGGCTGGTCCACCAGTTTAAAGTCGCTGAGCGAGCTATGGAAAGAGCTATGCTCGGAGTCTCTCTGAAGGACAGGATTCGTAACGAATACAACCGACAGAGAACCAAAGTTATCAACATAGCTCAAAGAATTAGCAAACTGAAGTGGCAGTGGGCCGGCCATATCTCGCGAAGAACCGATAACCGCTGGGGTAAACGAGTTCTTGAGTGGAGACCGCGACTCGGCAAACGTAGTGTAAGACGCCCTTCGGCCAGGTGGGTTGACGATCTGCGAAAGACTGCAGGCAGATGCTGGATGCGTCAAGCTGAAGACAGGGCGCTATGACGCTCATTAGGGGAGGCCTATGTCCAGCAGTGGACTAATATAGGCTGATGATGATGATGATGGATCTAGAGCACCCCACGACAATCACAGTAGACATTTAGAAGATTAGGATTACATACATAATGTATACTTAATTAAGGTCAATCTATTATACTCAACCTCACCCTCAACAGCCTGTATCGGTCCACTGCTGGACGCAGGCCTCCTTGAATAAACTCCTTTTGCCTTTTAGCTCATGGGGGGGTAATGCCCATAATCCCCACGCTGGGCATGCGGGAATTGTTCTGCAGGAGGCGCTACTGCCCGCCCCCGGTAGATATCTCGTAGTCGCTTCTTATGACACCCACATGAAGAACTAGGGTGGTGCAAATTAAACATAAACATAAAAATCGTTTATTAGACACAATTATAAATAAATAAATAATGCCGGACAAATCACACAGCATTATTTAGCCCCAAGTTAAGCAAAGCTTGTGTTATGGGTACTAGATAACTGATATACATAATAAAATACACTACATAGATAGATATATTTTTACTATACATAGATAACATCCAGAACGTTCTGAACAAATATCTGCAGATCGTACAAAAAATTGTCCCGAGGCGGGAATCGAACCCGCAACCTCTTGCGTTGCAGGCGGACCTTCGCCCACCGCGCCACGGGAGGTCATCAAAATAAATTACAAAGTTTCAGTAGGTATTGAATCCGTAGGATCCCGAACTAGGTTAGGCTGTTTTCAGGACCCAGGGCTTCTCATTTAAAGTTTAACAATGTACCTTCAACTACAAAATTACACAAAAAAAAACAATATAAAAATCTGGCTATAATAAAAATGAAATAAAAATAGATATGAAAAACCTACTATTCAGTTAGTCTGTAAATGAATAACCTACTCGTAAGAAATTCTAAGCAAGCACCACACAGCAATCTATTATATTATATTCTTTCTATTATATTCTTTTTCACTTCTTCCGCTAGTGGACAAAAAATTGAAGTGAATTAAAGTCAATTGCACCTTATTTCTTGTTGATAGTAATAACTATTTATCAAGCTGTTTATATAGTAAAAAATTGACTTGTTATAAATATATATATATTTTGTAAGTCTAAAGAAATAAACGATTTGACTTTGACTTTGACTTTGACTTATATCATAACGGTTAATCGATCATTTTCGTGCATGCCAAGGATGATGGTACTGATTGGTATTTGCTGCAAATTATGCTAAACACCATAATATGCTAATCATCAATTTGATTAGTATTGATTGGTAACGAATACATCCAACAGATAATTAAACTTATCGACGCGCCATAGTTCAAAGAATAAGCAAGCTGAAGTGGTCGTAGGCCATGTAGGTATAGGTACATCATCAGCCTAATTACTCCACTGCTGGACATAGGCGTCCTATACATGCGTGTATAAGCGCCATAGCGCCCTGTCTTCAGCTTGACGCATCCAGCATCTGCCTGCAGTCTTTCGCAGATCGTCATCCCACCTGGCTGGAGGGCGTCCTACGCTACGTTTGCTGAGTCGCGGTGTGCTCCCAAGAACATGTTTACCCCAGGCGATTGTCGGTTCTTCGCGAGATATGGCCCATTACTAGGTACTACTGTAGGTATAGGTACCATAATGAAATCCTCAACCTCAACAGCCTCTATCGGTCCACTGCTGGACGCAGGCCTCCCCCTGATAAACGCCTTGTTGGCGTTTAACTCATGTGGGTAATGCCCATAATCCCCACGCTGGGCATGCGGGTTGTCCACACAGCTGCCGCTTGAAATAGGTTAGGATTGTTTTAATTTTAATTTTATTTTTTCTTCTAATACTTAGTGTTTTCTAAAGCTTTTACCGCAAACTTATTTTTTCCATCCTAACAATTTTTATTTTATAAAAAGCTACCTACTTTAATTTGCACCTACTTCAACAAAGGAGCTCTCGTCGACAATTATTTTCAGAACATGGTCCAAAACCCAACCTTCGGCAATCTTCGTACAACCTCGGCCACGCTCGCGGCACGCGTCATATACTTCAGATATCTTCGGGAGAGATCGGGCCTCTTCGGAGCTATAGCTAGAGGCGGCTCGTTACGTTCTAATGGTTGTAAAGTCGAGGAGTCGGTAAGGTTGTGTTTATATTGGAGCTAAGTTTGAATTTATGCAAATTTAATACTAAGCTAAGAACTGTTGCTATGGTACCCAAGGATTAATCGTTAGATAGGCCATTTAATTGGTGAGAGCGCGCCGTGTTTGATGCCAAAAGGTGTGTGTGAGCTCACTTATTTGGAATCAGTAAATCGTGTGATTTGTTGTAGTGTGTTCACAAGAGTTTGTACAGTGTGATTGTACAATAAATGGCAATAATAACAGATAGGCTTACTGACAAAAACACTAATATTATCTACTCATACCTAGTGTGCGTGCATCGGCATTTAGTTAAGGTACTTTTTCAAGTGAATATAACTTTATGAGTAAATAAAATGTACCAAAAAAAATTACGTTGCTCTAAGACAGTTTTTAGGTGTAAGGGCGTATTCTTACGATTTAAATCTAAACTTTTACAAAATTTAGTTAAATATTAAAATAAAAAATATTTATTCATATTCAAAATTTTGGATAAATTTACAGGTTTACAAAAATTTAAATGAAAATTAGAACATGCGTGGAATGGATAGACCAGGTACATGTTTGTTGGCAGCTAATTACAAGTTTCCGTTTATCTTTACCTCTAACAAAAATATTGTAACCCATGTGAACACAGCCTTACAACCTGTTCTCTTCCCTACCTTGGTCCTTGACCTACCATCTTGGAATTGTTCCTTTCGACGTTCACTTGTTTCTTTTTTATTGACAGAACACGGCTACTTGAATTTGGATTTGGAATTCGTTTAATTCATGGTTTTTTGTTTGTTTTAAAATGTTGGCCTTACTATACGAGTAAGGTGAATGCTTTTAAGCAGGTTTTGTCTATGGTTACAGATAAAAAGAAATAAGAAGGTAGATCTTACACATGTTACTATGAACCTGTCTTACATTAAAATAATTCAAAAACAGTTTAGGTATGTTTCAAAATAATGTGACTCTTGAGACTTCATTCATACTACACACATTCAACTACTTACAAACCTAAACCTACTACAGGTTTTTAACGGAAGTTTCAGTTACTTGATAATAAAACAAATAGTTTAAAAACACCAATAACATCAACGGGATGTTATAATTTCTAAATAGAATATTCTCAGAAATCAAATAGACAACCCAAACTATATTTCGACCACCCAAAATGTTTACAAAAATATATAATTTTATTGCTCCGTTTGTTCGTGTGTACATCACAAAATGTAATAAAAGCTCAAATTGAAAATATGGAATCCATATGTTTGGTTAATAATAATTTTATGAGTCACCAGTTGGTATCAGAATACAAAAAGTGAAAAAAAACTGTATTTAGAAGATGATACTTATTGTAAAATTTTATTACTGGCATAAAGTTTGCTGTTGATATAATTTTAAATATTGTGTAGGTACGTGCCTTGGATTTTTTTACAATCATTATGTATGTATAGAAAATCAATAAATAATCAATAAAAATAATCTTTCGGGTTGATTATATTGTAATAGGTACTTATCAAAAACTATATAGATTTTTTTTTGAAAATATTTTCTATACTTACCTACCAGTTGTAACTAGGTTATATTTTTTTTTTGTAAAATTGTATTATATTGAATGAGGGTTTATTATCACTTTTGTTTTATAACTTGAATGTATAGGTACCTATTTTAATAATATATATTTTATTGTATATTTGCTGCAAATATATATATTATTTATATGTTATAAACCGAATATGTAACTTGTCTATACTAATAGACAAAACATTAACATTGTAAAGTGGAAAGATTTCATTGTTTGTATTGAATATATTCCGAAACTACGGGACCGATTTAAAAAAATCATTCATCATCAAAAAGCTTACTTTTCAGTGATTCCGGAATAAAATATAGCCTATGTCAGGCTATATTTTATCCCGGAATTCCCATGGGAACGGGAACTACGCGGGTGAAACCGCGAGGCGCTTTGAACTATTGTAAAGAAAATATTTTTACTAAGTAATAAGGCCAATTGCCTCTGTCAAGTGTATATCAGCACCGTAGCTAAATTAAAAGTAACGCTATTATATTATTAATTGATGGATTGAAAATATAAATCACAAGTAGAAAAATAATAAAAAACCCCATAAAATAAAATATGGCTTCCTAAAATGGATTCCATAATTCAAGAACCATAAAAACAAAGAGTCATTTGATATACTTAGTTATAAAATTGATTAATGATAGAGCTGTGTCGTTAATAATTCGATTTTATAGGTTAAAAGTTAGTTAATTTTTGAATGACCAGTTTAGGTTCCGCTATTAAGAATTATACTTAACTAGCTGTGCCCCGCGGTTTCACACGCGTTGCTCCTATGAAAACGTTCAAAGGTGATTTCTATACCACGGGAACTGGTTGATATTTGATTCTAGAGTTAGATTTACCTGTATGCCAAATTACAGCCCGATCCGTTCAGTAGTTTTGGCGTGAAGAAGTAACAAACATCCATCCATCCATACATCCGTCTAAACTTTCGCATTTATAATAATTTCTGGATAACCGAGCTTCGCTCTGGGTTTTTTACGGTGAATTTTGTTTTTTAGGTATTTTATAATTATTATCGTCATGTCAGGAAGAGTCATATTTATTAGTTCAGTGTTGATTAGGATAAAGTTGATTATTGAAAACACGACTAAAATAGTATTACTATTCGCCAATAGATGTCAGGATGAGTCATTAGATTACGATAAAGTTGATGAAAGTTTATTGAAAACATGCCTAAAACAACATTTTCTTAAAATAAATCCTAGCTAGATAGATTTATCGCCTCCGAAACTCCCTGTACACTAATTTTCATGAAAATCGTTGGAGCCGTTTCCGACGTTCAAATTATATATATACGTATATACAAGAATTGCTCGTTTAAAGGTATGTGTGATTGTATGTTCCATTTGTACCGTATTCGCTAAAAATCTTCTGGAGTCGAGCGCGTTAGCATCGGCTTTAAAACACAAGCTTAGCTTAGCTTGGGGCTAGATAATGCTGCGTGAATTGTCCTACAATTTATTTACATTATTATTTATGAATCCTGTCTTCTGCTTACCACATCCAGCATCTACCTGCTGTCTCCCCATTCCATCTACAATACGTTTACCGAGTCCCGGTCTCCACCCAAGAACACCTTACATGGTCAACATTATTAATTATCTACCATTTAACCATTTTGCCGGAAGTTGAGCGTAGGTGTTAAATTACTATTTCTATATGAGTTTGAGAGGTCAAATGATTTCTTAATATCCGCCGGTCAAGTAAAGGCATCCTACGCATTTTCGTCGCCTTCTTTGAGGTGTTTACATCAGCTATGGTCTATGACCACTGTTGGGCAATTATGCAGCTCTCATAAATTTACAGGTTTCCACGGAGAGTGTCCGAAAGGGGTAGATTCTGGGCGTCGAGGGGCTTAACGTTTGTTCCACTATTTTTTAAAATCTCGCTTAATGCAGCATTAATAAGGAGGATCTGTATTAAAGTCGCGTAGGTACTAACAATTATTTCATTCATAAAATTAAATTAAATAAAAATACTGGACTAAACACAGCATCTACAGTGGACCAATACAGGCTGTCGAGGTTGAGGTTGAGACAAATTAGATAGTTTGTTTTAAAAACCTATAAACCGACTTCAATTATATGGTTTTCTCATGGAAACTATGGTCAGAACTGGACCAAATTGAAATGGAAAGCATCAAAATTGGATCAGTCCAGTTCTGAGGTTAAACATTAAATAATAATAAAAATCATTTATTTCAAGGCAACGTAAGACAAGTACAAAGTAACTTAACTAGGGCCCATATGATAAATACCTTAGAGACCATACATACATACTTATAAAAACTTAAAAAAGAATCGTGTCGCGCGGTGTCGCGTATCAGCCTTCCACGGAACTTCCTGAATACGACACCCTTCGGCCAAAATCCGCTATCCAAGAACATTGAAAGACGATCCGTCGGCACTCGCACCATATATGAAGCGAAGTTCACATTACGGCGCGACTCCAACTTCTCGATTCTCAAACTGAAGCCGGATTTTTGTCGCAGGTACTTCTCCACATCCTCGATTGTCACGGCGTAGTGGACGCGTGACACGTAGAGTTGTGTGGTGGGTACTTCGGCACGTAGAGGGCATGGATGCCCCAATGCGGTCGGTGCGGCAGTTCCGCACTGATTGCGACAAGAAGGTTTCCTCTTCCGCTGAACAAGTATAAAACCTTCCTTGTCGCATCGGTCCTTCGGCGGACCCGGAGGTACAGTGGCACGGCTAGGTTCGCGGCCTCTCAGCTTTCTCCCCTTATGTGGCTGTTGTCGCGGGGGTTGAGACGCGTTCGCGTCGACAGAGGTGGCGTAGTCCCTTCCAAAGACAGGAAAACCACCAATACGATGCTCAAGATGAGCCATGAGGACCTAAGAACGATGGTGGGCATCATCACAGGTCACTGTGAATTGAACCATCATCTTTTCAATACTGGAGCCACAGACAGCAGCCTATGTCGTGGCTGCTTTCAAGAAGAAGAGACTGTGGAACACATTGTGGTACACTGCACGGCCACAGAGGAGGCCAGACACAAAACAGGGCTGAAGCGCCTCATTGAGGAATCAACCCCATCCACACCCACAGAAAAGCTGAAACGAAGCTGTCAGTCACCTAAAGTCCTGCTCCGATACTTCAAGGAGCTGGGCTGGTTAGGGCCTGCTTAGGCAGGGGGATAATGCACAATACACTCCTATGCGAGACGTCCGTGCAGATCTTAGTTCCCCCACTTAGAATTAGAATTATAATTAGGAGGCGTAGTCACGCTGCGGGTTGTATGTAACACGTGACGGCTCGGTGACGCGATGAGCAAGAACATTCGATATGAGAACCTCCTCTATGCGCCTCCCTTTTTTTAAGTCAGTTAAGAATGATCCCGAGGTTGTCCAATAATGTTATATCCGAGGGAGTATTTATCCCGCAAAACTTAAACCATTGTAAAATTAAGGAGTTTGACCGAAGTCTGTTTTTAGTTTTTACAAAACAACCAACATATTTTTTTTCCAAAAACATGCGAAGCCGAATTTGAAATGTAGTTAAATATACTGAATCTTATCTTATCTTATACCTTTAAACGAGCAATAAAGTCAAAGTCAAAGTCAAAGTCAAATCGTTTATTTCTTTAGACTTACAAAATAAGTACTTAGACAAGTCAAATTTTTACTATCTAAACAGCTTGATAAATAGTTATTACTATCAACAAGAAATAAGGTGCAATTGACTTTAATTCACTTCAATTTTTTGTCCACTAGCGGAAGAAGTGAAAAAGAAACCACTAGCAAGTCCATCGCTTATCAACTAATACAATCTTAGGATAACTAAGTCTAACTGGTCTTACATACTATTGTCTGTATGGAACTGGGCGACATCCGGCCAAGCGTTAACATCATTTACGTAGTCATCTACGGAGTAATAGGCTTTCTTGATAAGATTTCGTTTTATGTACAGTTTAAATTTACGAATAGGGAGCTCAGTTGCTTCAGATGGAAGCTTATTATAGAATCTTACGCAATTGCCCACAAATGATTTCCCTACCTTTCGTAATCTATATGATGGGATGTGTAATTTGTTCTTGTTTCTTGTATTTTTATTGTGAACATCACACCTTTTCATAAAGTTATCTCTGTTTTTGTGTGTATACATTAGATTTTCATAGATGTATTGCGATATTACTGTTAAAATATTTATTTCTTTAAATAATTCCCTTAACGAGTCTCGTGGATTTAATTTATAAATAGCGCGTACCGCCCTTTTCTGAATAACAAAGATAGTCTGGATGTCAGCTGCCTGTCCCCAAAGCAAAATACCATAAGACATAACACTATGGAAGTAAATAATACTTGTATAAATTTACAAATAATCTGAATCTCGGGAACGGCTTCAACGATTTTCATGTAATTGATTATACAGGAGGTTTCGGGGGCGATAAATCGATCTAGTCTTTAGGATTCAGTTTTAGAAAATGTCGTTTTCTTCGTGTTTTCAATAAACTTGTATCAACTTTATCGTAATCAATTGACTCTTCCTGACATCTATTGGCGAATAATAATACTATAATTTATAAAAAACTAAGTTTACTAAAACAAAGTCCGAGCGAAACTCGTTCATCCAGGTACTAATATTGAGTTGTATACTAAAGTTTGTTTCTGCCCAACTAAAATAATCCTTTTGCAAAATCAAATACTTGACCAAAAACTACTCTGAATCGGAACCGGAGGTGGCAGCAAACCGGATATGAACCCCGCAATTAGCCGGAAGTAAGATTAATAGTATTATTAGAGGGACGAAAACGTTAAATTTCGTTTTAAACTAAATAATCCTTAGTTAATGACCTCCATCTATTTGGAGATTGGGTTTAAGAGCTTCCGTGGCGTAGTGGAGAAGTTTACTTCGTACACGTTTGATTCCGGCCAAGTTATACCAGAGACACAAACTATCACAAACACTTCCAACTAACTATATTATTAAAATGTTGGTCGTGTGGTACCGGCGTAGAATTTGCACCATCCCAACTTCCCGCGGGTGTCGTAAGAGGCGACTAAGGGATATACACTGGGGGCGGGCAGCAGCGCACCCTGCAGAAACACTCTATCATCGAACTGCGAACCCAACTAGCATGCCCAACGTGGTTATTATGGGCATTACTCCCCATGAGATAACAGCCAATAAAGGCGCTTATCAGGGGGAGGCCTGCGTCCAGCAGTGGACTAAAATATAGGCCGTTGAGGTTAGGTGAGGTTGAGTCATGTATTTGCACACGATATTCCGGTTAGTCCCGCTATGCTCTAGTTTCGCTATGCTCGACTCAGAAAATACCTACTAAAAAGTTTCGCTATGCACGAAATTCTTCAAGCCTGCGTAAACAATGGAAAGTACAGTAGAAAAGAAAAGTGTTTGGACGGATTGGGATGATTATTTTTACACATATAGTTCAAGTCCTGAATTAACATATAGATGAAACTGCAGAATACTAGTAAAATACAAAAGAGCGTAAATAATTAGTCCGTTCTTAAAGTTAAATCACCTTTATTCATTACATTTCAGTCTTATTAATTACACAAATAAAATACTACACTAATCAACTATTAAAATAAAATATCTATTAAATAAGGTTATAATAATAATAAATAAGTAATAGTAATAGTAATAGTTATATTAATAATATAATAAGGTTATTATTCATTTATCTTTCCAAAAAAAAGTTATTTGGGAGATGGCGTCCAAAAACATTTTTAGGCAGATATCATTATTTTTGTAAGATCTGGTCAAGTTTTGAATTTGGTTATCTATAGCTATGCTTGATTTTTTTCTTGTGTTGAGATTTTGTTTTTTGACTCGGAAGCTGTAAGAAAAAATTGTATTTAAATTATTATTTTACCATAAAATTTTCGTAGTTTGCAGAATTCATTATGAATGTGACCTGTCCTTGTCACCCTGATGATGTCCCTCGTTAAGGAACGAACTGTTTGTGTTCTTCCAACATTACAAGGTTCGTAGTACCCCGCTCACATTCATATTAAATTATTATTGTCTATAGTTATGGTCTCTTTCTGCCATGCAGGCAAACTAACAACGCATTACAAATAAGGTATAATTTTTTTTTTTTCATAAAGAAGTATAAAATAAAACTTACTTGGATTGTTTTATATCATAGTGGCAAGCGTCATTTGCGATTGTTTGCAGAAATAATAGAAAGCTAGGGTTTCTTCCAATAGATTTGTTAAATCTGCCATTCCAAGATTCAGCCAAGTTAGTTGTTCTGTGGCGTTCATTATAGCAACACCAAATAAGGTCTGGATATTCCATCCACTGCGTGACAAAATAATCGTTGAAACTGGTCACTTGTTCGTCATTAAAACTGAAAATAAAAAACTTATTAAATCGAGCTATAGGTATTATAAAACCTTATTTTTATTTTTTATCTTCAAAGATACCTTGTATTTTCATTAAATGTATGTACCTTGTTTCCATTATATAAAGCCACCCGTCTTCAATGTCTTCTTTTGGAAGAAATGCCAAGCTCATGCATTTCTTGACGTGTTTCTTGGTTTCTTCATGTTCCATGATGTTCAAAGATTTCGCTTTTTTAATAACATTCTTCTGAAAATGTATGTTACATCCATTGATTTCAATGCCCAAGAAAACCCTCGCTGCTGCGTTAATTGCTCCTTTTTCATAATCGAACGTGAATTTCGATGGGCCGAATTCAGGCAAAGCTTCTTTAATTAATTTGAACATCTTTTCGTACGTTTCACTTTCTTTGTTGTACAAAAGTACATAAAATAAAGGTGCCACATTCGTTTTCATGTCAGTACTTCCCATGTCTCCATGTATTACATACACTTGTTTAAATGGCGTTGGGCAACCGTCGAAAGTGCCATCTCCAAAGAAATGAGTAACACCTTTTATGTGCTGCCCAATTTCGGTTGAAGTAAAAATAATTATACGGTTCCCGCCTTCACAACAATAATCATTCAACAGATATTTGCGAAATTCTTCCGGTATTATGACTTCAGCTGGGTTGTTGAATTGTGTTTTTTGAACTTTCAGTGATTTATTTCTGTATCTATATAATTTACTTTTAGCTGATTTGTAGTCGGGAACACTTCCTGAGAGATGGTAGCCCATGTCCCTTAATCTCCGCATATGTTTTTCGAAAGTTTTCTGTACCGATATATAATTTGTACTAACTTCTTTCATGCACTCACTAACGGCTATTTGAACCTCATTGTCTTCAAAATTTGGTTCGCATTGAGAGTTGTGTTTGTTTTCTTGAACTATTGCATAACTTTTACTGTCCAGAATCAGTTTACCAGTGCATTTAATTTTATTCCTTTTATTTATACAATGCCAAATAATTGTTTTTTTGTTTTCGCGGAGCTTGAGATATTTGTGCCCGGCATGTAATAAAGTTCTTCCCCCACGTCTACTATCAATTATTTTAAAATTTTGAACCGAACCACTTGAACAACCTGCACCCGACATTATCATAGAAGAAATTCCCAAATTGGTTTTTAGTAATTGTTAATGCCTCTGACATGTTTTCGTGTGAAAGCTTACGTCAATAATACATCAGTCCATAAATGGAATAATTACTGGCCAGTACCACCTAGTTTTACTGAGGAGTGTTTAATCTCTCACTTAGCATCAAGTGTTTCCTGTGTATGAACAGTCAGCGTCATATATAAGGAAACATCCAAAGTGCTCAAATGTAAATTGAGTATAAAATGAAATTATGGTCATCCGCGTAAAAGATATTTTGCGTTTCTGGTACTGTGCGTCGAAACGGAACTAACCGACAACTAACCTAATTACTCTTATCAGTAAGTTGCAGGTGCAAAATAATAATAATAATAAATGCAGTAATTTTGTCTCTACCTGTTTACATGATAGGGAAAGAAAAGGAGATGGACCAGGTGGTGATTGGCGGAAGGACTCATTGTTATGGTTAGGTACCCTAAAAAACCAGTTCGACACATGTTTCTGATCACAAGTGCTAAGTTTTGACATGTTTTAAATATTAAATGATGATTATGAATAGGATAACATTAACATACCTACTAGGTTTTCTTAATTTACTTTTTAAAAGGTGAAATAAAATATTACACGGTAACAGTTTTTTTCATCATTACCCGCAAATGTGATTTCGTGCATAGCGAGACTTTTTAGTAGGTATTTTACGAGTCGAGCATAGCGAAACTAGAGCATAGCGGGACTAACCGCGATATTCCCAACAACTAAGCGTAGGTGTGTAATAATTTAAATAAATAAATAATAAACATAAATAAAAACAAGTCTAGCCAATACAGGTTTTATCTCATTCATAAAATTAAACTCCGTTCATAAATCTAAGATTAACTTTTTATGAATTGACTTTAAACAGATGGTTATGGTTTTGGTTAATTTTGTGAGGTCAGTGGCCTTAATTTCGAGCTTAAGACTTTGCGAGACTTTTTAAAGACTTTTCAAGTTTTTAAGAGAGCGAACAAAGAATAATTAACCTTTAAGGGTTTGCGTAGGGTCATATTGACCTTAGAGGCAATTTTTTTATAGAGTTCCGTTGTATTTATTCCCGTCCCCATTGAATTGTGAATTGAATGGGGACAAATTCAATTCCCAATTAAATGGAGATAACGGGAATATATCTGCAAATATCTAGTGACGCATTGTACCGTCATAATACGTAGATACACATCGCATGTTTGGGTATTATGCTCAGATGTATAGTGATTTTACCTCTCGGATGTATAGATTATTATGCCCCAGTCACAATGGTACTCGAGACATCATCAATTCATCGTCTTTGATTATTATTGATACAATCAACACGTCATCGTCTTGCCTCCATTGTCAACGCTAATCATACTATGTATAGGGTGTGCTGGGATATGTGCATAAATTTTGTTGACATAAAAATATTAGGAACTTTTTTAAATTGAATTGATCATATAAGTTTTTGTGACTTTACAAAGTTAAAAGCCAAGTACTGACCGATGTTACAGGGTGTTCTTTGTTAGTCCACTTTAAATAATTTAATAAATTACCTATGTCTCAGAAGCCCACCTTATACCTTATACCTGTTAAAATCACCCCAGAAGTAGGCAAAATATATTTTAAAGACGCATAAGTTGATTTTTTTTATATAGACTATCGTCTAAAGATACAAAACAACAAATATTTTATAGGTTATCATTAATTTTGTTTTAAAAAACTATAAACTGACTTAAATTTTTATAGTTTTTTCATGAATTTTCATGGATCCCATTGTCAAAACTTAACAAAATTAAAATGGGACCAAACGGGAGGCACCAGCTTTCATATAAAAAAACCACTCGAATTGAGAATCTCCACCTTTTTTTGAAGTCAGTTAAATAACCATACAATGCTTTCGAATCACCATACAAAAAAATTTCAACTCATGCGTCCCAATGTCGGCCAACTTCTAAAGTGATTTTAACAGGTTTTAGATGGGTTTCTGACACATAATTAACTTCAGGCTCGAGCCTAGTGGATTTGTTAAAAAAAAGTAGGCCTAGACCTCAGTAATCACGGGATTCTAGTTTCTAAGAAACTAGAATCACATAAAATTCAAAATTTCTTCTTGGGTTTCTTGGTTGTGAAAACACAATTGAGTGAAAAAAATACGATAAAAAAAATCATGAAAGTGTATTAGTATGTTAACGTCACGTTTCATCATACAGTCCCTATGCACCTAATTTGGTCTAGATCTCAGGAACCCCGCGGTCTATAGAAAAGATTTTTGTTTTGATTCGTAGGTCATTACTAGTTCTTTGGTTCCTCGGTTGGGTTTATTTATAAGGGGTGTACTTTTCTTGTTTATATGTAAATATACAAAAACATCATTATTGCGCTTACGCTGTTCCAAAAACGTATGCTCTGAGTGCGTAACCAGCCAACCGGCATTCGCTGAATGAAGCGAATCGAAAACAATTTTATTGAAAGAGTCGTGGGAAAAAACTCGAAGCCTATCACGTGACATATTTAAGGCATAATGTCAAACCCATACATTTTTGGACTTTTCTACTATCGCTTTCGACATCGATTGTTACATTGTCTAGGACCTATGAGGCCAAATCCTTTGACTATCCTTTTCAGAAAATGGCGTGCAATGCGCCCTCCTAATTATTTACAAGTGGACTAACAGTCCGTTCCCACAATGTCGGATGTCGGGCCGGATTTTAATCGGATGTTCCAGTAGCAGAGCATTGTATACGAAGCTATTCACACTTGTCGCAAACCAATTATCATTTGACAAGTGGGAACGGGCTGTTACAGTAAAAACCAAAACGTGCAGGAGTCATGAGTCGAGCTCATAGAGCTTTACAGTAAGTCAAATCCTCAACAAGACAATAAATATAAATAACTAGCTGCGCCCCGCGGCTTTGCACGCCTATCACACGGGAACTGATGTATGGAATAAAAAGTAGCCCAGCATTTCAATCTCAACATGACATAATTTCAGTGGTAACACAGGCATTGTATAAACCACTGAAATCGACCCCTGTTCTTGACCACTCTGTACTGTAGCGTGGCAACCCTATTGATCTATTTACAGAGGAGATAGAAACCGCCTGTGCGTACTGCGTAGATAATTATGGATGTCCATTTAGTACAAACATTGGAACAAAGCGGTTTAAGGAGAACGGCGACGAAATATAACGGCCGAGATTTTTTTGTCTCTAATTATACAAATAAAAAGGTTTATTTTCAAAAGTGTGTGTAACAATTGAGTTATAGCACTGTCTTCTTTGGTAGCTACGATGTAGCTGTGTTACAGGAAAGCAGTTATTTCACTTGTGTATTTGACATGTTTTTACAAAGCATGTAACACTAACACAATGAACTCCATGAAAAGTTAATTGTTTTAGAGTTACATGCTCCGTATAAGAATGTTAAATTACACATTATACCTACATGATTTTAAATAAAAATCAAATCAACCAAACGCATGTCATATCAAATACCTACAGGGCGAGCTTATCGCCAAGATTCTTCGTTAATTTTTATAATGAAACGACAAAACACGAGTTTTGACGACGTGAACAATGAAATCTCAAAAATAGTCAATTGGTAACGAAAACTTAAGAGACAATAACCTTTTGGTTAACGAAACGTATTAGATTTATTTTACATAAATGCTTCTTCGACAACACTCCAATAGAGTTACAAAAATGTTTCAATTAATAATTGCATTAAAATTTAAACAAATTGTCCAACATATCGGCTAAAGTGATCATAATTCCCAGTTTAAACGAAATAAAGCATTGGTTATTTGAAGCGCGTGCTATTTATGGTCAAAATACCTTCATTTGACCACAATCTTACCTGAAGGAAAGTGAAGATGCGGCCGACGATGTATCACGAAGGTCTAGAAGACACCTGTTCACCCTCGTCTTGAAGAGATCAGCAGAAAAAGAGCAAGAAAAAGAGCTCATTTCGTTGGTGTCGTAAGAGGCGACTAAGGAATATCCACCGGAACGAGCAGCAGCGCCCCCTGCAGAACAATTCTACCACGGAACTGCGATCCCCTACCCACATGCCCAGCGTGGGGATTAGAGGCATTACCTCCCCATGAGATAGACGCCAATAAGGGGCTTATCAGAGGGAGGCTTGCGTCCAGCAGTGGACCAATACAGGATGTTGAGGTTGAGGAAGAAAAAACGACAGGGGGCTTTACTTCATTATTGTTAAATAAATCCACCACCCGGACCCCACATGCATGGGGTCTGAAATAACCCAATTTTGTCTTCACATACAATATACAGCGGATTGGGCCATATCTCGCGAAAAACTGACAACTGGTGGAGTGAGCGTCTTCTTGAGTGGCAACTACGACTCGGCAAATGTAGGCAAATGTACATTGTGGGATGGCGTCCTGCGAAAGACTGCGGGCAGATGCTAAGTCTCCAATACATGTTGGCTCAACGTTGCCGAGTGAAAACCAATACCAACGTGTAGACGGCACGTTTGTATTGCCTTGCCATCGCTCGGTATCGCTCGCCTAGCTGGCCGAGTGAGTACAAGCGCCATCGTATATAGAGGTAATTTGCAGCAACTTGTCGCCTCACTTCGGAGCCGTGTCGGTTTTTCTGCACAAATCAAAGATAGATAGATAGATATATAAGACATTTATTTGCAACTGCAACACACAATACAAAAAAAAACACAATAAAAGGGGGTTACAAAGAACATAAAAATAAATGAGGAACGATGCATGACGTCAATATATCGATACATAATTTCCTTTAACATTCAGACAATCAAGTACGAATACAGTATGTGTGTGCTGCAGCCTGACAAAAAGGCAATACTCAGCACAAAGCTTTCAAAGGCGCTTGCCTGCGCTCGGCCAATGTTTGTGTAGTTTGTGGTGCAACAGTTTGCGTACTTGCCAAACGTCTAGACGGTGGCACTTGCCTTGTATCGATTTGCCTACGCTCGCTTTGGCCGTAGCTCAGCCAACATTTATTGGGGGCTCTTGATACAGAAAGCTCAGGACAGGGCGCTATGGCGCTCAGGAAGGCCAATGTCCAGCTGTGTACTTATACGTTGATGATGATGTTGTACATACACGCAAATGCGTTTAACCCCACATATATCTAGTAGGTAAATTATTGAAATACCTAACGTTCAGTAGGAATTTCTGCAGTGGCCTACAGTCGAAATTTAGTGGAGCAATATCGACACACTTAGTTAGCCAGGCTACATAGATAGATGGTTATATGTTTAGTGTGAGCCAGTGTTCATATATGTACTTAGTTTATACATAGTAGGTATTTAATGTAGCTGTGTGGTGCTGGCTTAGAATTTGCACCAACAAAACTCTTCCCGTAGGTGTCATTAGAGACGACTAAAGTATATCTACCGGAGGGCGGGCAGCAGTGCCCCCTGCAGAATAATTCTACCAACGAACTGCGATGGCCCACCCAATGCTCAGCGTGGGAATTATGGGCATTACCCCCATGAGACAAACGCCAATAAGCCGCTTATCAGGGGGAGGCCTGCGTCCAGCCGTGGACCAATACAGGCTGTTGAGGTTGAGGTATGTTAGTAATACAGTAAGGGGTAAAATTACTTATAGGTTTTTTTTATATAAAATGAAAAAAGCTACTTTTAGTAGAGACTTATCGACACGCTTAATTTAATAATTAGATGGTTTTAGTTTCAGCGTATCGTATCGTGTTCCTTAATTTATAAACAGTAGGTATGTGAATAATACAGCTAAGAGTAATTTTTGGATATTTCGATATTTCTAAACAACTTCAGAGTATTTACTACCTATTTTATAGGAAATTTTACAGAGAATCCAAATATATTTAGATCTTCCTAGGTCTGGGTACAAATTAATCGAGATAACTGCGAAAGAATGCGTCACAACTCCCTCACGCGCCGTCGCGCGCGCACGCGTTGCGAGGTCCGCCAGACGTCGCCTATGCCGCCCCGCGAACCCCGCCAGCAGAGAGGTTATATCAGTTTTCCACTTGAAATAACTTGAAAACATTAATAACTTTTTAATTTTAAAAAATAAAATTCAGTTTTCCTCCTTGGCAACCCCTATTACATAATTAAATAATTTTTAATTTCTTTAAGATATAAATTGATTTCTTAGAATATATCCATAGTGTTAAACTATAATTACCAAAAAGTTTTTAGAGATATTGAAAAATAAAAGCAAGAAGTTTGATAGGCTAAAGCGGTTTGCACGAATTCTTGGGCTAAGCAAAAACAATCAAAAAGCAACCAAACTAAATCGAAAAAATCAGGTTCTTAACCAACTTTAAAATAAGGAGGAGGTTCTCAATTGAACTATATTATTATATTATGTTTGTTACCTCAGAACTTTTTACTGGATGATCCGATTTTCATTATTCTTTCTTTATTTGCAAGCTGGTGCTTCCCATTTTAATTTGATCCAATTCTGACAATGGGATCCATGATCCATATAATTGAAATCGGTTTTTGTAGTTTTTTTCAAACAAAATCAATTATTCAGTGACAAAATGGCTTACCCCAAGCTTCAAACGCGTGGCCCTCGAGCTGTTTCAATGATGTTAACATAAAATACATCTAAAAGTGAAGAATTAAAGCATACATTTGAATGCACTTTGTTATGCTGTGCGGCGTGCAGTCCAGATCTGAAACTGTCTACAATCCGCTGCCTGAAATCACCCAGAATCCTCCTTGATATGCTGCAGGCATACAAACAAAGCGGGCATTTTCCCGTGCAGCCGGCCAGTCGGCGATTCCACTAGCTAATGGCCCAGGCAGGAACAATTAAAACTGTCCGATTCTCCGCTTTGGAAGCGGCGGTAATGATTCGTGAATTTAGCTGGGCGTTGGAGGGGGGTGGACATTCCAGCAAAATTCAAGATGTGCTGTGATAAAAAAATACGAACTCTTCCGTTTGTTAGATTATCAAATAATAATCTTGTAATAATCTGAAGGAAGAAGGAAGAGATATGAATAGAGATTGTGGAAGGAACTGGGGGAGGCCTACGCTAAAAATGGCGACTACTAATTTCTAATAATTTTTTGTAAATACATAGGTAGCACATAAGTAGATAAGAGAAATAAGAGGTAGAAATAAAAGCTTTATTTATTTTATCAAACGACTTCAAAACAAGGAGTTAGTTCTCATTTCGACTGTATTTTTTTAATGTTTGCTACCTCAGAACTTATGACTGGCTGTTCCAATTGTATGAGTTTTTTTTTATTTGAAAACTGGTGCTTCCCGTGTATCCCATTTTAATTCGGTCCAGTTCTGACAATGGGGTCTATATAATTGAAGTAGGTTTATAGTTTTTTTTTTTAATCAATTATTTTATAACATATCTGAAGCACAACACATATTTTTTTCTTTAATCAATCAAACAACAAGATAAAATAGACTAAAACCCGATTATGGCGTTCACCAGTTGTGCTTATTATTTTAACTATGAACCCTCTTAACTTTCAACCCTTAATTACACCCCGATATCTCGTTAGACCCCCAATATCGTCAGACGTCATTTTTACCTTTTATAATAACCGAGGTATTGAGATTGCGACGAATCAATCGATGCCTAAATATGCATGGATTTTTTTATTTTTTTTAATAGATTATTTAGGTTAATACATAAACGAAAAAAAATAAAACACCCAAAAAAAAAATATTGAGGTAAAAAACGAAAAGTAAAACTACACTCAGTTTCGGGTGATAAAATTGCTGCCATGTTAGCCATTGCATGTTTATGATGTCACGGATCATCGAGTCCCCTACGCAAACTCAAAGTCAAAACTTCATGCCCATACATAAATTTTCAAGTATGACGTCACGCTTTACATGCCAATAGCGTTATTTTGCTGTTGAGACTTAAAATATCTACTTTTCAATGATTAAATTTCACAATAAAAACATCATAAAATACAAAAATAAAAATACAGATAAATATTAGCTTTTTTGAAGTCACATGCATATACCCTATTGTTGAAATCGAACGAGTAGTTTCAGCGCTGCATACATGGGAACATAAAAATCGGCTACATACATACAAACAAACAAACAAACATAGGGTGCCAACATCATTACCCTCCTCTATAGTCGGGTAAAAAATAATAAAAATAAAGGGCACACTCAAAATACATTAAAATTTAAACCCATTGTGTCTGCTAGGATTGTTTTTCAGGTCAATGAAGGGTTTTCCTCAAGCTCAACTTCCTCAGCAGTCTATTTTGGTCCACTGCTGGACGCAGGCCTCCCGCCTTTATTGGCTGTTATCTCATGGATATAATGCCCATAATCCCCACGCTGGGCATGCGGGTTGGGGATCGCAGTTTGGTGACAGAAAAGTTCAGCAGGAGACGCTGCTGCCCGCCTCCGGTAAATATCCCTTAGGCGCCTCTTACGACACCCGCGGGAAGAGTTGGGGTGGTGTAAATTCTATGCCGCCAGCACCACAAGGCGAGCTTAACCTAAGCGTTTTCCAAAAAAGTGAAAACCCTGTTTATCTTACAACTATAAAGAGAGAAAGGGTCTTTTTTCGGAAGAATAGACGTCTTGTCCACATTAATCCTACTAATTCATGTCGCCATAAGTCAAGGATAGTGGACCCATTGAGTTATCCTATTGGACTTCATTACATACGAATCACCATCTTCATTGAATACATCATTTCATTGGTCAAAAAATGAGGTTGTCTCTAAAGTCGGTTTAGGAACGAAAACATAACGTGTTTGTGAGCTCACAAACTTGTCTTTGTCTTTTAGAATCAGTGAATTGGTATGTTTTTGTGGTGTTCTTGTACACAAAAGTTCGTGATATGTGATTGCACTATTAAAAGCAATGATAACAGTTAGGTTTATTGACAAAAACACTGATTGTATCTAGTCATAGTATGCGTGCGTCGCATTTTGTTAACGCACGCATTTAAAGAAAATGTTACAGTTTTTGGGCGTATCTAACGATTTAAATATTGGACTCTAGTCTATTCCTTTAACTCGCTGTGAGACTCTTCCCACCCACAGGTCACCTATATCCATCGGTTAACCTAATTTTCTATTCCAGAGACCATCGCAGTAATGTCAATATACTAAGGTTTAAACACCGGAGTACAAACTAACCAGCAGATTGTGCGACGTTTAAAGTTACCTCATCACATTTAGCCGGTGTGTCAGGCCAGTTAATTAGGACGAGCTACCTACTGGCTCCAGTTACTGGTACCAGTACGAGCTGGTACAAGTTTCTAGACGCACAAACAGCGAACTTGGGTAAGTTTAATTAATTGCTGAGGAGTAGAGTGCGGGACATGAAAATATCAGCGAGTTGGAAATTTGAAAATTTTAGTTTAGTTCATGCTTAGATTCTATACTAACATAGTGTAAGTTAAAACTTAGTTAGAGCGAGGAGTCGTCTTGACTTTGAAAGGTTAAGTTCAAGTCTATTCAATTTTGGAATATATTAGGTCCTTACATATGAAATTGGCGTTTTGTATGGGAGGAACAAAAAGTCGACTATTTTTTAATATAATATATTTAATTAATCAAAGTATGAATCATTATTTTCTATGCACTTTTGCCATCTTATAGGTAGTTCATTGATCCCTTTACTAAAAAAACCAGTCGGACGGGAATCAATAAAATCTTTGAAGGCGATTTGGACTGCCCCATCGGAGTTGAATTTTTTCCCTTGCAAGAAGTTATCCAAATTTCGAAAAAAATGGTAATCTGTTGGAGCAAGGTCCGGGGAGTACGGAGGATGTCTTAGACTTTCCAATTGAAGCTCTTCTAATTTAGTAGCCGTCTGTTGCGCAGTGTGTGGTCTAGCGTTGTCGTGAAGCAGCAGTGGCGTGGAGCGATTGACCAGCCTAGGTTGTTTAGCCGCTAGCTTTTCCATCATGGTTTGCAATTGCTGACAATAGACATCAGCCGTAATAGTCTGGCCAGATTTGAGAAAACTGTAATGAACAATACCGGCACTAGTCCACCAAACGCTTACAAGTAACTTTTTTGGGGTTAATTTTCGCTTGGGGCAGGATTTGGCTGGCTGGCCAGGATCCAACCATTGCGCTGAGCACTTCCGATTATCGTAAAGAACCCATTTTTCATCACAGGTAATGATTCGGTTTAAAACACCTTCATTATTGTGCCGGTTTAGTAATGTAACGCAGCAGTCGACGCGCGTTTGCCGGTTTGCTTCAGTCAATTCGTGAGGTACCCACCTTTCAAGCTTTTTAATCTTCCCAATTTGCTTCAAGTGAATTAAAACAGTTTTATCACTAACATCGCAGCCTGCAGCTAACTCGGACGTGGTTTGCGATGGATCCGCTTCCACAATAGCCTTCAACTCTTCATTATCAACTTAAGTCTCAGGCCGTCCACGGGGCTTGTTCTGCAGGTCGAAATATCCAGAACGAAAACGTTGGAACCAAAAACGAACTGTGTTTTCTTTTGCAACACGACCGCCATACACATCATTCACCCTTCGAGTTGTTTCCGCAGCACTAGTGCCACGGCGGAACTCGTACTCGTAAATAATGCGATATTTTAAGTTTTCCATTTTGTAAAATGAGTGACGCAAACAGAAAAAAACAGAAGAAAAAAAACAAATGAATGACGATCATCGAAGCACAAATACATGAGTCTATAGCTGTACAAATTTGAATTTGGAATTCCTTACCAAAGAGGAGAAATTTGTGATTAAAGTGTAAAGTACGAAAAACGCCAATTTCATATGTAAGGACCTAATATTTACTGTACAATAGTTTTAAAAAGCTACTTACTTCATTATGAATGTAAGCGGGTTAGCTACGAATCTACATTATGTTGTGTTGGAAGAACACCAACGTTACCTACTTCTTAACATTTATAACCGACTTCAACAAAAGGAGGATTTTAATGGGATACACCTCAATATTTTTGACTAGGTGATCCGATTTTGATAATTCTTTTATTTAAAAGCTGGTGCTTCCCGCGTGTTCCCATTTTAATTTGGCTCTGACAGTGGCATCCATGAGAATACCGTTATATTTACTATACTAAATTAAAGAAATGAAATTATTTTATACTTAAAATTAGTCGGCTTGGGATATTTTTTTTATACAAATGATAAAAATTAATCATCAGAATTTTACCCGTGGACCGGCTAATCAGGTTTTAACGTAACTTGATATAAAGATAAAGAAAGATTGTATCAGGGGATTTTTAACGAATCATCTTCATTTTAATACATTTTAATACGAGTACAGATTTTTAAAAGTAAAAAAATCAACACAATATTCGCTACACGTTATTCAGACGACGACGCATGCGTTGACATGCGCAAAACATTGTCTTAAAAAATGTGTGTTTTTTTTTAATTTTATGTAACCCAAGTTTATACCACGTAGATTCAGTGAGCCTTTTGATATCGTAGCCTAGCTTAGACAACCAACCCCTTTAAATTAAATTAATACATCAATTTATTAATTTTATAAATTGTAACAATCACTCTGCACCGAAGTGTAAATAAGTAATTCCACCGTAAACCAACAAAGCATTGTCTTCACACATACTCCGCCTTTAATTGTTTTTACTTGGGGTCAATACGACCCCACACGGGTGCGGATGACCCAGTGGGGTAGTTTCGACCGCTAGCTTGGCACGGGTTAAGTTTAGTGATTAAACGATGATGTAATGTGAGTTAAGTTAAGGATTGCTCGTGAAATTAGAGGTAACATTTTGTCTTGACGTATAAGGGCTTGTCTGGGAAAGTTCTTCCGCCATGTTTATTTCTACCGCTTAAGGCCCATACACCAGTGAAAGTGGCGCCCCCAACTATTTTATCTTATTATTACGCTAAACGGAGCAAGTTTTAAAAATCCTACGTTCAGTTTGTGGTATCTATTATAAGTTATTTATTAATGCCTCTGTAATAGTTTCATTTTGTATAGCTTAGGTAGAGATACGAAGTTGCGCTTTTTGGCCACCAAACTCTATTTTCGCATCTCCTCCTAAACTATATGAGATAAAATTATTAAAGAGGTATTAAAAAATAGCTTATAATAGATACCACAAACTGAACGTAGGATTTTTAAAAATTCCTATGATAAACGTAAAAATATGATAAAATAGGTATCGCTGTCATATTGGCTCGAGTATGCACCTTAAAAGATACACTGCAATAATATTTTGACGAGATTTCCCTTTTGCACAACTCATTTTGTTCCTCATTGCTCATTTGCGAATAGTTGAGCAACGGGGCTTCATTTTTTAGTTGTCCATAAGCGACTCTCTATTCAACTTTAAGCTCAACCTCAGCCTATATTGCTCCACTGCTGGCCATACGCCCCCGTGGGATCAGTTGTGGTGCAAATTTTAAGCACTAGGTGCAAATTTTAAGCACTATACCTCCACATCAACCTCAACAGCCTGCATTCCTCCACTGATGGACACAGGCCTTCCTCTGATGAGCTACTTATTGGTATTTGTCTCTTAAATGTAATGCCCGTAATCCCCAAGCTGGGCTGCAGGTTGGGGATTGCAGTTAGGTGGTGGAATTGTTCTGAAGTGGGCGCTGCTGCCCGCCTCCCGATAGATATCCCTTAGTCGCCCCTTACGACACCCATGGGAAGAGTTGGGGTGGTGCAAATTCTAGGCCAGCACCACACGGCTACATGGCACTTTCTTTTCACTTTATCTATTTACGTAAAAAATAGGCACTACAAGCTTCAGTTAACCTTTTCGAACTCGGTTAAAAGTCGTGACCATCAAATTTCTTCCGAAAAATCACACTAGTTTTGTCACGTTTCAATAATAACTTCTTTCTTATTGTTAACGAGGTTAAGAATTAATACAGCCACTTAGCGATAAAGTGCTAGATTTCAAATCTTATTCCACAGAAAGTTAGCCCTATTTAAAGTGTTTTAAGATTCATTTTGGAAATACTTCGCTTTCTAAAATAGGTTCTATTGTATTTTGCGATAATTTTCAAAATATTCTTGATTCTTTATGGTGCACGGATTTGTCAAATTATCGACTTAAATATTTTGTACTCTTGATATTTAAATTATGAGTTAGTTGTTACATAACATAAGTTTGGGCATTGACCTTAATACCCAAGTATGTCGAAGAAAAGACTGCAGCCAGATGATGGATGCGTCAAGCTGAAGACAGGGCGCTATGGCGCTCATTAGGGTTAGCTTATGCCCAGCCGTGGACTAACATAGGCTGATGATGACCTTTAAACATGTTTAAGAGTGTGCAGTAACGCGCTACGAGATGGATTTCGAGAGAGATGACAAGATATGGTTTTCTCGCGAGTGAGAAGTACAGAGCAGAGACGTGCACCGAATTTTCTAGGCGCCAAAAAGGTTTTTACCTAATTACAAATTAATGAAGCAACTAATCGAAAAATTCAAAGACATAATTAAAGAAATACTTCTAGGTTTCTTAGCATAACAACAACCGAAGATAGCAGAAATTTTGCATAATTCAAAAAATAAACTATAATCGTGTTTTTAAAACACGTAACTCAAGTTAAAAGATCGAAGTACATTTTCCTAAATATGAAGATGTGAAACTTAAAGTAAATACTCTATGAACTTTCCTTTCCACAACTCTACTAAGTAGATAGTTTTTTCATCCTGTAAAAACATTTTATCAGAGAAAAACTCCATGTAAATACGGCGTCAAAACAGCAATTTGTCAATGGGTTTATAAAAATAGCTAACACATTGTGGTTTGTTACCCACGTATGTATAAATTACATACGTACATACGTATGTTGTACCTACTTATGTACGATTCATGTGCATAGCTTATTACTGTGTTGGATGTAAATTAGTGCCATTGATACACTGAGAGTTTTTTTTGTTGTGTCGCGTAATTTAGGAGAATTTAAAAAAAAATGTTGAATAAAGAAAAAACATTTCGCTAAGGTTCAGCTAAGGATTGGAGTTTGCTTTCTACTTCAGTTCGGGCAATTACAACCTGGGTTACATACAATTTATTGGTAAAATCTATTTACATGTCAGATTTGCTTTCAAATAGTTGTATACACATTGTTTCTTCATAATCCTTCATAATGTTCAATACTATACACAAATCTTTTGATGCGTTTTTATTCACCCATAAAGGAGTTATATACATTTGAAAAAGTTACTTTAGCCCATACAACCTATAACCCTACGCAGGGTTTGTTGGTCAGAAACAGCATCAGATAAAGAAAGACAAAATAACAAGCTAAATGATGTTTAACTGTTTATTAATAGCATGTTTATTCAACTTTATGTACTTACTTACTTAATATAATTCTAGATTAACTAGACTACTATGTTAACTCACTAACACCACCCCTCTACTGTAACTTTCGGATAACGGGGCTGGTCTTATTTTTAATATTTAGTTACTTTACTATTAAATGTTAATATTTAGGTATGATTGTTTGTTATCCCTAATAGATAAAAAAAAAGACGTGTGGCACTCGGGGACTGCCGCGGTAAAGTTATTGCAATGCCATCTAGAGGCGAGTTGCTGAACTAAAGAGACAAACGTCACATTTCAAAAAAACATTAAAAGTTCTACTATTCATCGATAGATGGCAAAACTAAAAAGTATCACCGCTGTTCCGGTCGGAGTGGGGAGCGTGAGGTTTTTTCGTTACGGAATTTCTGGATTCGGTCCCCGCGCTCAAGGCCCGCGATAGAAGCTATGCAATAGCTTAAAAAAACCCTCTGTGTCACAACTTTAGCCCAAACGCACCGAAACAACAAAATAATGCATTCCGCGTATATCATCTCGCTAATAATTAATTTCGCGCCAGTTTGACGTAATTAACGTCCGGATCCGGCGCCATTGTTTATTATTGTTTTCGATACTATGAGGATTATTAAGGGATTATGGGAGTGGCGTGTGAATTTAACTTTATTAGACGTATGGACACCAGATTATTAGGCCGTGAATGTCACTACGTTCAATGATAATAAATAAATAAATAAATAATGCTGGACAATTCACACAGCATTATCTAGCCCCAAGCTAAGCAGACCTTGTGTTATGGGTACTTGATAATTGATTATACATAATTAATACACTACATAGATAGATATTTTTTATTATATATAGAAAAACATCCAGAACGCCCTGAACAAATGTCTGCCCATCGTACACACATTTGTCCCGAGGCGGGAATCGAACCCGCAACCTCCTGCGTCGCAGGCAGACCTTCGCCCACCGCGCCACAGAGGTCGTCAAAATAGGTAAGTTAGAGTGAGAGTGTACGTAATTGAGCATGTGTAGTAAATGCAAGACACCTGGTAGTAGACAAAAATGCATATCTGGGCACTACAGTCGACATTCGCGTTCAAATAAATAAAAGATAGAAAATTCTAAATTGCACACTTATTAAAAAAAAACAATACAATAGAACAGCTTAAAAACTGTGGTGGTCTTATCGCTCAAGAGCTATATTACACCTATTTATGCATGGTAGCCCTCCCAATATTGGGTTATTCCAGTTGTCCTTCTTGAAATTCCCATTGAGGAGAAAAAACATCCAAGGAGAAAAACTGGACTTAAACAAATAAATTCCTGATTTCCCCCATTTACCCCTTGGTGATCGCCCTAATTGGGAAAACTGGAATAATTATTTTTGCTATTCCAGTTTTCCCCCATACCTTATTATATTCGTATAGTAATCATTTATTAGGTACCAAATTAGACGAAACAAATTAGAATAACTATAATGATTATTCTTCAATACCCGCACCCAAACAAACTAACATCCTAATTAGAAGTCAGTTCAAAAGATATATTTCCAGAATCCTCCCTCCATTTAGAGGAATAAATCCATTCATTCCACTCACTCGCCATCAAATAGCCCAAGTATTAAGCACCACAATGACTTACGGCCCGTTTCGCGCCTAGTGATGCAGTGTTGCTACATTATAGAGGTTTATGGCTGGAAGTGGCCATATTTTGAGAGTTTCGGATGTTTTGAGACGGTGGTTATCTATAGTTGATTAATAGAGAGGGGTCAGTGGAAGCTGCAACGGATTTTTAGATGCTTCCAGTACTTTTCTTCAAGTAAAGTATTCAAGCCTGTGGAAGACTGTGGATGAGGCTCACACAGGACCGTGTTAGCTGGAGAGTAAAAGAGGAGGCCTATACCCAGCAGTGGGTGTCAATGGGCTGATGATGATGACGATGATGACGATGAAAGTATTCAATGAAGGTTAAATCACATAATCAGTATAATTAGTCCATAGCTGAACATTGATGAGTGGCATACTGGCTTAGCAGATGATAACAGAGGAAAATTGCTCATATTTATGCTCAACTTCGTTGAGGAATTGAATTGACCATCGAGAACAACTGTAAGAATTCCTAACTAAACAAAACAAAGAAAACCCAAGTTTATTTTCAGAAACAAAAAATATCCGTGTTAACGTTATCCACAAGATAACGTTAACTGGTTTTTAGAGTTATTAGATTAATCTCTAATAACTCTAAAAACTACTATGTTTAATTTGTATCTTACTATATAGGAGTTTTAAGTGACCTATTATTGAAATAGGTACTCCTTTCCTTTAGCACATTGTTTTAAATTTTTATTTCACTGAGCGCATTCTCTATAAAACAAGTTATGTACGCAAAAAAATGTCATATGTATTAGAATAATTACCATTAAGATTTTGTTAGATATAGACATAATATATATGATGTTTGTGTTCTTTAAATAAATAAATAAATCTCACTACCCCCATGCTGGGCATTTTTAGAGGTTGTGGCTTATAAATTTTCCGTCGCAATAGATAGACACGTTTACGCTACTATCCACTTTTGGCACCCCGCAGTTGGCAGCCCCAATTTGAATGGCCCACTCATTAATGGGACCATTAAGGCTTCGAAACAGCAATAAATTTGTTAATTTAGTCAAACGTTCGTTTTTCTCAGGTGCCATCATACTTTGTGGTTGTTAAGTAGAATTGAAGAGGGTGATGTTTCCTATTTTATGACTCTGAGTTTATTTACTTATTTATGTGAATATTTTTCGGTACTGGATTTATCGGTTCTGTTATACATACTACAGATAGGGGTTATTCCCAACATCTAATATGAGACGTTGCATATTCTCATGGTCTCACGAAAAGTCAGAGAGCTTCTTACCTATTACAATCTACAACATCTGTTGATCATGTTTTTCAAGAATCCAATAACAATAAAGCAGTTGAGCTACCTCAATTAAAGGAGAGCTAACTCCTTGTTTACAACAGTCTGCAATCAGCTATACAGGTTTTTCTAATTTCATGTTTAAATTTCTGTTTTCTTATCTATACATTATTTATGTTTCTTGACATCTGTTAAAATTACACTGAATGTGTGATGACTGTCACACAATTGACCTTAAGGTTGGGGAATAAAAAAAAACCAACAAAGACCAGCTATTTTTAAATCGAATGGTCTGTTGCGTGACGATGGTAAGAGGCCCAACGGTATGACACTAGGGACTAGTGTCGTACGGGAGTTAGCGCTTGGATCCGCCAACGCACAATCAAACAACACCAACACCACTGGGCAAGTATTCGAGATTGCAGACAGTCGAAGGAGGCCTTCCCGGTTTTAAACCCGAGATACTCCCGAAAGCTACTCAATCTGAAGCGTGACAAGCTCCGACTTGTTGTCGGCGTTGTCACAGGACATTGCATGCTAAACAAACACCTTTTTAATCTGGGTATCACGGACAGCCCCCTATGCAGAGGGTGCATGAATGCAGAGGAGACGGCCGCGCATGTGCTTGTAGAGTGCGATAGCGTAGCTTCTCAAAGACTACACTACCTCGGGACACCAAGGACGCCTAGGGAGGCATGCACCGGCGTCAGCGAGCTGCTGGCTTTCCTGGAAGACATCGGGTGGTTAGATTAACAGCCCCCCACCCGACACGCAAAAAGGGCCCGCCTGCGGCCTAGTTGCGGAAACCAGCCCAGAAACAAGTAACAAGTAACGGGAGTTAGGGAGGCCTAATGTGTGGAACGGTACGTGCGTCGACACACTTCTAATTCTAATTCTAATTCTAAGTAGGAGAACTAAGATCTGCACGGACGTCTCGCATAGGAGTGTATTTTGCATTATCCCCCTGCCTAAGCAGGCCCTAACCAGCCCAGCTCCTTGAAATATCGGAGCAGGACTTTCGGTGACTGACAGCTTCGTTTCAGCTTTTCTGTGGGTGTGGATGGGGTTGATTCCTCAATGAGGCACTTCAGCCCTGTTTTGTGTCGTCGACACACTTACGCCTTCTCATCTTCCAAGGACATTAGTGAGGGCTGGTGCGGCGGCAGATTTGGCCGAGGATCTCAAGAATCGCGAATATGCAGGTCTCGTCAGAGCCTACACTTTTGCTTTCCTTGGATTCGAGAGCTAAGTTCCGTGGAGTACCGAGGATCAGCTGGCTTTAAAAAAATATCTACATCGCTTCGCTGTACGACAAATATGGCAATGCTGGTGCGCTGTGCCAGATACTCACCAGCTCTCGGGTCACGCGTCGCTTCGACCAGATGCTCAGACAATTTATTTAAAAGCCCTGAGAGCGTTGGTGATTTTTACTTTGATTTCCATCCATCCATCCAAACTATCGCTCCAAACTAAAATATTCTAGAGTTCTAGAGTCTGACTACAGTGTTTCCCGAAAACTTATTTCCAGGCATAGCTTTCCCGAACAAAGTTACCTATAACCTTTCAAAGGTCACATCCAACCGCTGCCAACAATCAATCAACATCCGGGGCACCTGCTGCCGGATGTAATTCACGTTATCCGGGTTAATGCAGTTAAACCGGTTTACCAATGCTCCCGGTACCTCGATAAGTAGCCATTGTCAGGCCGAAACTGTTATTATGATAGTGTTGGGGCGGATTTCGGACGCGATTTTTATTCGATTGAAAAGTGTTAATCGCCGTCGATCACGGTATAACATATCCGTTTGGTTGTTTTTAGTCGCGTGAAAAGTTATGATTACCGTAGATCACTGTATCAGAAAATAACGACGTCTCGATATTTTTCTCGTCCTGTCAATATTAGTAAAACAGCAAAATCCGTCTAAATTTGAATTGGGAAAAACTACAGCTTTAGTTTTGTGCAGACTGTCGACGACAATGGTATTTTACAGGCCAACTCCTGGAGCAAATTTTTGAATATCCAAGAAACCACACAAATTTTAGGAAGGTACAAATCTCCACAGAGCCTACACATTTGCTCCTTTTGGATTCTATTTCTCATGAGTGTCCATTTTCGCATCAGCTTTGCCATACAGCAGAGCAATGCTGCAGCCAACCAATACATACTGCTTCTCATTTGACGTGCTTTGTCAATGGATTTGTTTTCACATGCAGTAGTAAAATTGCAGAAAAGTCGCGTTCCAAAAAAAATAAGTAGCTGGTACAACACTAGTTATAATGTCACCCTTAAACGGACGCTCGCATTAATTCCGCAACCGATTGGTAACACGATGTAAATCGTTTATAACCCTTGTAATCACAGAATTGATGATGGGAATTGGGAATATGAAAATTGGCTGTCGCAGTCGCCATGTAAGAATCGAATCCTCAACCCGTGGATGTCATAAGAAGCGACTTATGTCATTCATAAGTCGCTATACCTACCAGAGAAATTTTTGTATTTATGATGGTCAAACGTTTGGTCACCAATTCACTTTAAGAAAGTGAATATAATGGCCTAAAATGGAACATGCTTTTCCAGAAGGAGCTTATTTACCCTAGATTTGAAGATTCCAAGATTGTTCTCTAATGGGAAACAGACGCAGGAAACTCATTCACTCTGGTTCTCTGGCGGATGTATTCGTTACGAATCTTATCCTTTAGAGAGACTTCGAGCAAAGCTCTTTCCATAGCTCGCTGAGCGACGTTGAACTGGTGGACCAGCCCTACCGTGAGTGTCCACGTCTCAGCTCCGTAAGATTGGTTCTCAAACCAATCTTACGGAGCTGAGAGAACCAATCTTACGGAGCTGAGATCTCTCTCTCTCTCGAAACCTCACATCGAAACACTAACCAGCAATAATTCAAATTCGCCTCTATTAAAATAAACCCGGGACCGGAAATCACATAAATACCCAATCAGAGAAATTAATTTCTTGTAAATGTTCCGAACGGAACCCAAATAATAATCTTATCATAATACAAGTTGAATCGACTCTTCCGCTTGTTGTGCCGCGGGGGAAGTAAAGAACAAGGGGAGTCGGCAAATGTCCGGCTGGGGTAGCATAATGGGTCTTGTACTTTCAAGGAAGGAATTTTTCGCTGTTACTTTTTGTTTCGATTCGAGTTATTATAATAATAGTACATAAAAATAGTACATACTCATAATTTTATTATGTTGACATTATAATATAATATTTTTTTTATTTGCTTTACGATGTCAACATGATTATATTGTAAGTAGATACTTAATCCAACTAATCTCATGAATATACTCAATATTTTGATATCAGTCATCTAGTACTAATACACAAGGTCTGCTTAGCTTGCTATCTAGATGATGATGGGTGAATTGTCAAGTATTATTAATTAATTTTATTTGTTACCATGCCCGGCCCCCATACTTCAAAGATTTATATCGCCCTTATTCCCAAAAACTGTGGCATTCTTCTGCATCTTTGAATGCGTGCGTTAACAAAATGCCGACGCACGCACACTTTATGTATATAAAATTAACATTTTTGTCCCCAACCAACTGTGTTGAACCCAACTGCTAATATTGCCATTTATTAGCAAACACATTGCTCGAACCTTTGTAAACAAGTACATTTTTTATTTATTACACTACAAAATAACACAATTCACTGATTCTAAATTAGTGAGGTCACTCACTTCGTTTGGCGACAAACACGGAGCGGTCTCACTACGAAAAGGGTTATCTAACTATTTAAATACTATAATCTTACGTACTGTCTAGTCATTGTGTTATTTTTAATTTGCATTACTTGTCGATAGAAGCTCTAAATGGCATATAGCTCAGTTTTCATTATGAATGTAAGCGGGTTAACTACAAACCTTGTTTGTGTGGGAAATGCTCGAAGGGATGCGGAACGCGCGCGTCTAGAACCGCACTCGCCTTAAAGATGTCCCTCGTTAAGGGATGAAACGTTGGTGTTCTTCCAACACAAACAAGGTTCGTAGTAACCCGCTTATATTCATAATGAATTCTTCAAACTACGAAAGTTTCTATAGTAAAATAGCTCAGTTTGATGCCCCAGCGTGTCGCTAAGCTGTAGCGCTAGTGGTTTACACATTCACCTACATTGACACTTTGCCTGCAACTCGCCGCATCTGCGCCGCACGCATCACGCACCTGCGGCTATCGACCTGCACTGTCGCTTTTTGTGGCGCAACCGGTAATGGACGGTGGCATGCAACATGTACTCAGTAAACCTGGATATTTAAAGCTGATATAGTTAATTGTTTACTGCAAATCACATCAAACTAATATTATAAATGCGATAGTTTGGATGGATGTATGGATGTATGGATGGATGTTTGTTACCTCTTCACGCCAAAACTACTAAACGGATCGGGCTGAAATTTTGCATACAGGTTATTCTAATCCTGGAATAAAACATAGGCATACTTTTTATCCTATAAATCTGTTTCCATGGGATGAAAATAACCTTTTAATGTTTCCATAGGAACAACGCGTGCGTAGCCGCGGGGCGCAGCTAGTCTTTTACAATTATAACATTATAATGTTACATTATACCTACATTGTTTGATTGTTTGTATTTATAACATTGTTTTGAGCAATAAATGAACTTTTAATTGACTTTGTTGTACACAAACCATTAAACAAAGGCATTAAACAATAGAGCTAAAAGTAGGTAGCATAAAGATAAAGATAAAGATGAAGATAAAGATACATTTAGCATAGCAAAAACAATTAATTTTAAGTCAATGTCATCAAATTATGAGTCAGAAAAGGCCTTGCGTTTATCTGCCGTGACTTATTATGGGTGAGTCGGAATATGGCTCCTAAAATCAAATTTGGTTTTAAAGGTCCTTTTGCAGTATGCAAATGACACGATTTTCAAAACCGCCAATAAAATCAGAGTAAATTCCCGATATGACTGCTTTTACGATGTGACCTGAGAGCTGGTGAGTATCTGTCGCAGCGCATCAGCATTGTCATACAGCGGGGGAATGCAGACAGCGTAGCGGGTACGCTTCCAACTGGCATTGATATGGATCAGTTGAGCTACTTGTAGATGGTTTACAACAGCCTGCAGTTAGCTCCATTGTTTCTATTGTAAATACCACATAGTTTAAATTTATTTCTATTATTTGATTGTAAATTTATTTTTTAATAAATGATCATTATCTATATATAATATAAAAGAAAGTCGTGTTTGTTACAACACTTATAACTCAAGAACGGCTGAAGCGACTTGGATGAAAATTGGTCGGGGGGTAGCTTAAAACCAGGAGACTGACATAGGATACTTTTTATCCCGTTCCCGTGGGATGTAAGATAAATTCCACGGGGGCGAAGCCGCGGGGTGCAGCTAGTTCATAATATAAATAAGTTTAATTAGTCGTGCCTCCATATTGTATACCACCGTCCACCCAGCCACATCCCAGGCCGGACGTGAACCTACTGGACTTGTTTTTATTGTGACAACACATTATCTGCAGCATCTATTCTGATGAGGTTTTGAAGACCACTGTTGGACATCCTCAACTTCCTTACCTCAACAGTCTATAATGGTCCAATTTGGACGAAGGCCAACTATAATGTAATTGTTATATTCGTTCCAATCAAAGTATGTAATGTTAGTAACTAGGTACTTCTGAGTTTCTATCGTTTTGCAAACAAATTTTATAGAGTAATGAGTAGACGCACCGAAATAGTAGGTACAGAATGGGTCAAATCATCAGCCTATATTAGTCCACTGCTGAACATAGGCCTCCCCTAATGAGCGCCATAGCGCCCTGTCTTCAGCTTGACGCATCCAGCATCTGCCTGCAGTCTTTTGCAAATCGTCATACTCTATCTGGTTAAATAATTATCAGAAATTAATAATTAATTCTGTGTCTATTTAATTTGTTAACCCAAAACTATTTTTGCGCTTTATAATGAGCGAATGAGGTTAAATAATTTGCTTATTAAAACTGGTGGTATAATTAATCGGATTTAATTATTTGGGGATTTGTCAGGTATAAAGTTTTAATAAATCCTATATTTTTGCAGAAAATTTATTTAATAAAAGGAAAATAATATAATGGAGAGAACAATAGAAATTCAGAATTTTGAGGGTGTCGTTTCTCTGGACAAAAAATTGAATTGAATTAGAGTCAATTGCACCTTATTTCTTGTTTGATAGTAATGACTATTTATCAAGCTGTTTATATAGTAAAATTTGACTTGTCTAAGTGTTTATTTTGTAAGTCTAAAGAAATAAACGATTTGACTCTGACTCTGACTCTCTAATAAAAAGTGAATGAAACAACTCACGTCATCATTTTAAAGTTGCTAAAAATGAAGACACTTCAATTCAGATATTAAAACGAAATAAGAAAAAATTAATCAGACAGGACTAAAAAGCTTTCCGTCCCTTTTTTATCGATCCGAATAAAAAGGATGGCATCATTTTTAATGCTGTCAAATTACGAGTAGCTAAGTTTAGTTTTGGCGCCATCTGAATTGTTACCGTGTGGTGCTGGCTTAGAATGTGCACCACCCCCATCTCTTCCGGTGGATTTCATAAGAGGCGACTAAGGAATATGCACCGAATATGCCCGCGCAGGCGGGCAGCAGCGCCAACTGCAGAACAATAACACCACTAAACTGCGATCCCCAACCCGCATGCCCAGCGTGGGGTTTAGTTTATGGGCATTGCCCTCCATGTGCTTAACGCTAATTAGTTACTTATCAGAAGGATGCCTGCGTCCAGCAGTGGACCAATACAGGTTTTTTGAGGTTGAGGTTAAGGAATTGACACCTACATATATAACCTTTTCAATAGTTAACCTTACACAGCTCTTAGTCATTTATAAGGTTATTTCACAGACACGTGTGATACAACAAATGCATTATTATTGCAGAACGGTTGTACCAGCCGGCATCGCAGGTGCCCACAATAGTGAGTGTATACTGCGGGACAACGCATTGACAGCAACTTTGAAAGTGGGTTATCGTTTCCTATCAGTTCCATTGCTTTGCAGTAACATATTTCCATTCCTTGTTGTGGCTGTAACATATTATTGAGGAGTTGTATCTAGTTTTATCTGTTGTTTTTTTCTGCTACGGAGGATTATTGTCGGTTCGAAATATGGATGAATGGATGTTTGTTAATAATAAATTGTATAGTATTTTGGCGTTCGAGGCCAAACGACTGAACGGAATTTTACAAAGGTTAGTACTTCAAGTTAAAGATTTTTTTGTTTTTTGTATTTATTTATAGAATACAAACATCATATAGGTATATTATGTCTCTATCTAACACAATCTTTATGGTTATTATTCTAATACATTTTGTAAATTTATGTATGCGCTCAGTGAAATAAAAATTTGTACGAAAGAAAAGGAATACCTATTTCAATAATAGGTCACTTAAATCATATAATAAAAAACAAAATATAATAACTTACTAACCTAATAACTTACTACAAAAGTAATACTATTATTTGTGTCCGTAGAAGTTTTATAAGAAAACTTAAAGTCACTACAATATTTTGTCCCGAAGTGTAAGGAGCCACCTGTTAGCCACTGGGTGTATTCCGACATAAACGTCTGCATTTCGAAACGACCGTCTCAAGACTTACATCTTACTTATACATTGCCGTTTTTATACAACATCTTTGGACGGCGCGTAAGCGACTATCGGCTAATTTCTCGGTCAAGAAACGTACAATAGATACCTATACATTTCGTGTAAACAAAAAAAGACATGTGGCACTCGGGGTCTGCCGCGGTAAAGCTATTGCAATTAAACGTTCTGCTATTCATCGATAGATGGCAAAACTAAAAAGTCACCATCACCGCTGTGCCGGTCGGAGTCGGGGGATGTTAGGTTATTTTCGTTACAGAATTTCTGAATTCGGTCTCCACGCTCAAGGCCCGCGATAGAAGCTATGCAATAGCTTAAAAGATGCATAATGTTAATATTTGATCGCTGACTCGCTCTACAAGTTTATCGCCGGCAAAAGCTATCAAAGATAAAAAAAGGTACTCGCTCAGTCGATAAGCGATACTCGCCCAGCCATGCTCGCTATAGCCGAGCGACAAAACTATAGGACCTGCACACCCACTTCCCGCTGCTTGCGAACTTGTTTCTAGTTTCTAGCTCTTTGACGACCTCCGTGGCGCGGTGGGCGAAGGCCTGCAATGCAGGAGGTTGCGGGTTCTATTCCCGCCTCGGGACAAATGTGTGTACGATCTGCAGATATTTGCTCAGGGCGTTCTGGATGTGTTCTATGTATAATAAAAAATATCTATCTGTGTAGTGTATTGTGTTATGTATATCAGTTATCTAGTACCCATAACACAAGCTCTGCTTAGCTTGGGACTAGATAATGCTGTGTGTATTTTCAAACATTATTTATTTATTTTTATACAAAATAATAAAAAAGCTCTACACGCTTCTCCTTCACCGTTGGCGATGAGACAACTGCCTTAATTTGACATCAGCACAAAACCAGCAATGGACATAAAATTATGCGATAGCTTCGTATTTTTTGGTAGAAATAATTCGTGTTTCAAAGACAGGTATGAAATAGGGTGGTTTCTTTGGTCACTTGAGTCGTCGGAATGGTAAAAAGTTTGGGACGTTAATAGTTTTGATATTTTATTTTTGTGCATTTTAAGACCGTACACAACTGTTGCATTTTTGATGAAGAATGCTGGTTATTTTGTTGGTTATTGAATTTACTAGTTTCTGCCCGTGGTTTCGCACGCGTCGCTCCTTTAGAAACGTTTAAAAGTCATTTCTATCCCACGGGAACTGATTTATGAGATAAAAAGTAGCCTATGTTTGATTCCAGGGTTAGAATTACCTGTATGCAAAACAGCCCATTCGATCCGATAAGTAGTTTTACCGTGAATAGATAACAAACACCCTTCATCCATTGTCAAAGTCTACTTCGTCGACTTAAATTAAGCTGTTAATTTTTAGACTTTATAATTTAATTTTTTTTAAAGCGGCAGTTTCATCTATCTCCTATTTTATTCCAGCTTTAGCTTCAAGATTTATTTACAATTTAAGTCATTATTTCTATATTATTTTCTATAACAACACGATAAGTGACACCTATTATAAAACTAAGTACACAGAAATTAAGACATTACATTAACTGACATTAACTCTTGGAGATGGTGAAATTGCTGCATCATTTACATTATAAAATATGATACTTTAATTTTTTCCTCTGATAACCTACTACTTAGCATGCAGTGTCCACCTATAATTGGTTGTGCAATTAGATATCTCAACATTATGTGTGAATTTCATTTATAAGAATTATTGCAATACCCACTGGTAGACCAAATAAATAAAATAAAATAATAAAAAAAGTAGTTTTGCCGTGAAGAGGTAACAAACATCCATCCAAACTTTCGCATTATAATATTAGTGTGATAAAGATAACACTATCACACTAATATTGTAAACCCAATCACACTATTAGGATAAGATTTCTAGGTGGAATGTTATCAACCAATAATTGAGTTTGTTTTAAAAAACCATAAACCGATTCAAATTGTATGGTTTTCTCATGGAGCTATTATCAGAACTGGACCAAATTGAAATGGGACCACACGGGAAGCTCTGACTTCCAAATAAAACGAGAAACATCAAAATCGAATCACCCAGTCAAAAGTTCAAAGCTAACAAACATAAAAAAACAATTGAGAATCTCCTCCTTTTTTTGAAGTCGGTTAAAAATAACACCAACAACAAACCTAAATCTATGAACCTACCTTACTATAATAGCTACATCCGATTCATTCAACTCGTATAAAACCAGTTCTGCAGTTATCTGTATCCCACGGTAGTCGAGACGTTTCATTCATTAAACAAATGAGATAAAAAAGGTTTAAGTTTTTTTAAGTTTGCACGACTTTTTGTCGATTACCAATAACTTGAAGACTAGCTGGTATAACCCGCGTAATTGTAGAGTGGGATTGAGGATAGCGTCGTCTCTCATACTGTCTGTATTTTTAACCGACTGCAAAAAAGGAGGAGGTTATCAATTCGACTGTATTTTTTTTGTGATGTTTGTTACCTGAGAACTTTTGACTAGGTGGTTCGATTCTCATGATTCTTTTTTTATATGAAAGCTGGTGCTTTCCGTGTGCTCCCATTATAATTTTGTTCAGGTCTGACAACGGGATCTATGAAAATTCATGAAAAAACTATAAAAATTGATGTCGGTTTATAGTTTTTTAAAACAAAATTAATTATAATTCGTCGACAAAGCCGTCGGATTCGATATTGGAAACTTTTGACAAATCAAAATAGAGTTCTGAAGTTCCGTCGGAATAGAACTCGAATTCGAATCTGACGTTTTCGCTTCGAAAACGAATCGAATGAATTAAAATACCCCTTTGCTGCTCAGCTGTGCGATTCCGAAAAACGAGATCGTGGGTATTATAGGTATTGTACTTCTACTTGAAAATAATATACGTAAACAAATATACCTATTAGTGTTTGGATTTTAACATGATAAATCGTGTAAAATAGGCTGTTCACGTTCATCCCTCCAATATCTAAGGTTGTATTTCCATTCGTCCCGAATGGGATATAATTAGTATTTAACCCTTACTTGCCTAATGCCTGCTGTTGGGACAAAACTGTTTCGTCCCGAAAAAGACAATAAATATTATTCAGTAGGTACCTAAAATAACATACTAATAACACTCCCTTATGGTTTTTAGATGTTATTCTAATTTTTAAATGAAATAATTATTAGTAAGTATCAGGATTGCCATACAGCGCGGGGAAATTCAGCCAGAGTCTTGGGGACCCGACGACTGGGATTGAAATGGATCAGTTGATTGACCACTAGTCCTTATTTATATCTATTATTTGATTGTAATTTCTTTTCGCAAATAAGTCAATCAAATCTGACATATGAATATGTATAAAATAATCCATGTAAGTAAATACCTAATGTAAAATTCAAGTACCTGCCACATGTTTAATTACTCCACTATCTTCCATTTTATAGTCACTACCAGTTCAAACCAGTTGTAGTAATTATGGATCTCCCACGCCGCGGTGAATGGATTTTATTCATAGGCTCAAATATTGCGGTCTGGCGTCTTGAGTTGTAAGCTATACAGGATGTTGTAGGTTTGTAATGGATTTATTGGTTGGTACTTTGTTGTGAGTAGTGGTTTGACGGCTTTGGAGGTTAGAATACGCAATAATTAGGAAACAGATCTTGTGATTTCAATTTTTAAAGGGTTTTCACGATTTAGGTTGTGATTAATAACACGTTTTTTATTTATTTTTTAGGGTGAATTCAGAAATTTGTTTTGTCATATTGATTAATAAATTTGAAATTAATTACGTATTCGAATTTTAAGCTCTCGCCGCAAATAACCAGCCTTTTAAAATGTCTGTCGTTGAAACTGTAAAGGTTCCAAAATGAAGATTATCACCGATTTTGATGATAATTAAAAAAAAACTATTTAGTCTAGAGTTTAAGTAAGACTAGTGTCTGCCCGCGGCTTTTACGCGTAGTTTTTATGAAAACGTATTATAGTTATTTCTATCCCATTGGAAGTGATTTATGGGATTAAAAATATTCTGTGTTTTATTCAAGACGTGAAACTACCTGTATGCAGAATATCGACCCGGTCCGTTCAATAGTTTTGGCGTAGGTATGACACATCCATCAATTCATATAAACCTCTATATAATAATATATAGGCACCCAAACATTTACATTTATAAATAAGTGTGGATGTGGATGTGGAATCTTAACACTTGGTGGTGCTGGCTTAAAATTTGCTAAAATTTCTCTTCCCGTGGGTGTCGTAAGAGGCGACTAAGGGGCGGGCAGCAGCGCCCTTGCAGAACAATTCTAACACCGAACTGCGATCCTCAACCCGCATGCCCAGCGGGGATTATGGGTATTACCCCTATAAGATAAACGCTAATAAGGCGCATATCAGGGGAGGGCTGCGTCCAGCAGTGGACCGATACAGGCTGTTGAGGTTGAGGTTGAGATAAATATCATCTATGAAAGATGCTTGTTCCCTCATTATTATTCAACTTTATATACTTACTTAGGTACTTAAGGCCCATACACCAGCGAAAGTGGCGCCCCCAACTATTATATCTTATTATTACGTTGAACGCAGGAATTTTTAAAAATCCTACGTTCAGTTTGTGGTATCTATTATAAGCTTTTTATTAATGCCTCTGTAATAGTTTCATTTTGTAAAGCTTAGGAAGAGATACGAAGTTGCGCTTTTTGGCCACCAAACTCTATTTTTGTATCTCCTCCTAAACTATAAGAGATAAAATTTTATTATTTATTATTTTTGTATCTCCTCCAAAACTATAGGAGATAAAATTATAAAAGAGGTATTAAAAAATAGCTTATAATAGATACCACAAACTGAACGTAGGATTTTTAAAAAATCCTATGATAAACGTAAAAATATGATAAAATAGGAATTGCTGTCAGATTGGCTCGGGTATGCGCCTTAATATAATTCTAGATTAACTAGACTACTATGTTAACTCACTAACACCACCCCTCTACTGTAACTTGCGGATAACGGGGCTGGTCATACTTTTAGTACTTAGTTACTTTACTATTAACTGTTAATATTTAAGTATGATTGTTTGTTATCCCTAAGAGATAAAAATAATTTTTAAGCTATTGCATAGCTTCTATCGCGGGCCTTGAGCGCGGGGACCGAATCCAGAAATTCCGTAACGAAAAAACCTCACGCTCCCCACTCCGACCGGAACAGCGGTGATACTTTTTAGTTTTGCCATCTATCGATGAATAGTAGAACTTTTAATGACTTTTTGAAATAGGACGTTTGTCTCTTTAGTTCAGCAACTCGCCTCTAGATGGCATTGCAATAGCTTTACCGCGGCAGTCCCCGAGTGCCACACGTCTTTTTTTTTATTGATTTTCTCTTTTCTTGATCCCAGCGGTGGTCAGTGGAGCCCCCTGTAGCTTGTTATCTGTAACCCTAGCCGTCACACACTGCGGCGCACTGTGGGACGGTCCCACGGACCCGCTGATAACTGAGGGATTTCGAGGGTTAAGACCAAAGACTGTGCTCTGTATTCTTTGTGCAGTAATGGAGCGATCGCGAGCAGTCATTGATAAAAAGATAGATAATTGATTTTGTTTTAAAAAAACTGTAAACCGACTTCAATGATATGGATCCCATTGTCAGAACTGGACCAAGTTAGAATGAGACTACACGGGAAGCACCAGCTTTCAGCTTCCAAAAATTATGAAAATCGGATCACCCAGTTAAAAGTTGTGAGGTAACAAACATAAAAAAATACAGTGGAATTAAGTACTCCTTCCGTTTTTTGAAGTCGGTTAACAATACCAGATTGGCTTATTTCATCACACTAATATTTTATATATAAATCTCAGTAAGAGAGTCAAGAGTCAAATCGTTTATTTCTTTAGACTTGCAAAATAAGCACTAAGACAAGTAATTTTTTTCAGCCCGATCCGTTTTGTAGTTTTGGCGTGAAGAGGTTACAAGCATTCGTACGTCCAAAATATAAATTAATTATATATAAATCAGTGAGTTGTAACAGAACTTTAAAAAAAAAGACTGATTAAAAATTTGTTAATTTGACGTTACTAAACGTTCCAATGTACTTATAAAATGAACTGAACTGAACTTTAATGGCATAAACAAATATTTTGTATCGTTAAAAGTCGTATGTAAAAATTCTTTATTATAAAATAAATGTAAACTTAGAAAAGGTCATATATTTTTAAAAATTACACTGACACGGAAATAAAGTGGTATTTTTGATTTCTTTCGGTATATAGGCTAAAACAAAGAAATCATTGAGATTTAGCCTGCTAGTAATTTTTCGTTCATAGACAACACCCAGAACAAATATCTGCAGATAGTACAAATATTTCTCCCCAGGTGGGAATCGAACCCGTTATTTCGTCACAGGCGGACCTTCAGGCCACAGAAGTCATCGCTACATTCACTACTAACCTTTCCCTACATTATGTATGGAATGCCCTTTGCATAAAAATTGCATAATTACATTGATTACCCTACCTGACCTTTACAACCACGTTTATTCAAAATAGCCTGTAAAAAGTTGTTTACCAACTATTATTTATAGTTAAAGCGGTTTTTTACTGGTTAATTTAATGCAAATAATTAATAGTTATGGAGTCGATTAAATGACAGTTTTGTCATTGTGGTTTTTGCATTTCACTACACGATATATCGATTACGAGGTAACACTATTCATATTCTTGTTACGATCACGATTAAAGATAACTTAAATTAAGTAGGTTAGCTGTGTGGTGCTGGCTTAGAATTTGCACCACCCCATCTCTTCCCGTGGGTGTCGTGAGAGGCGACTAAGGGATATCCACAAGAGGCGGGCAGCCTTCTGCGGAACTTTTCGTCCATACACATTTAGACTGTGATCCCCCAACCAGCATGCCCAGCGTGGGATTATGGGCACTACCCATAATCCCACGCTTATCAGGAGGAGGCCTGGGGTTCGTGGCTTGGGCCCCCGGTGTCTGACGCCCACGGGGGCGAAATCGGGTGCCTCCACCACGGGGTGGAGGCACCCGATTTCGTTTTAGTGAGATAAAAAGTATTTGTTGAATAATTTTATCTAAAGTACAGTCAGATAGCAAAGTGTTACGTAAATTAAAGAAATGATTATAAGTGTCTACATGAAATGATTCAAAGTCAGTTTTTTAATATAAATCTTCATTAATAATGTCGGTGAAACCAAAAATTGCTTGTCTAGTAATATCTCTCTACTATCAATTGTAACTTGACTTACAATTTAAAATTAAGATAATCATATCCGAGGGAGAACCCGAGGCCTGCGTCCAGCAGTGGATCAATAGAGGCTGTTGAGGTTGAGGTTCAATTAATCAATCTACAGAGTTATTGGTATCTAATCAATAACCTAGGGTTCGATCAAGACCAACTTAAAAATCATTGAATTCGACAAAATCATAGAACAACACTTTTCCGAATTCATTGATTTTTTTTTCATATACAGGGTTATTAGTATCTGTATCAGTTATCTAGTACCCATAACACAAGCTCTGCTTAGCTTGGGGCTAGATAATGCTGTGTGAATTGTCCAGCATTATTTATTATTATTTATTTCGTGGTATCCTCTACAGCGCGTCCCACGGCCATGCCACATGGTGGGAAAGTACCTTAAATATTGAAGATAGAACATTTTACTAAAAGAAGACTTTATTTTGATTTTAAAAACAATTTAAACTGCATTCATCATTCATTATTTTTCTCGTGTAACGAGTTCGATTCCCGGTTCAACCGTGTAATTATTTAAATATCTATGAATGCAGTTTAAATTGTTTTTTAAATCAAAATAAAGTCTTCTTGCAGTAAAATGTTCTATCTACAATATTTAAGGTACTCTCCCTACATATTCGTAAATTTAAACTGTACATAAAACGAAATCTTAACAAAAAAGCCTATTACTCCGAAGATGACTACGTCAATGATGTTAATGCTTGGCCGGATGTCGCCCAGTTCCACACAGACAATACTCGTAGTATGTAAGACCAGTTAGACTTGGTTATCCTAAGATTGTATTAGTTGATAAGCGATAAACTTGCTAGTGGTTTCACTTCTTCCGCTAGTGGACAAAAAATTGAAGTGAATTAGAGTCAATTGCACCTTATTTCTTGTTTGATAGTAATAACTATTTATCAAGCTGTTTATATAGTAAAAATTTGACTTGTCTAAGTACTTATTTTTTAAGTCTAAAGAAATAAACGATTTGGCTCTGACTCTGACTCTGACTCTGTGGCATGGCCGTGGGACGCCCTCTATATTTGTGCTCATCACCTAGACTTAGGTAATTTCCTTACTGCGTTCCCAAGCGATTACACACAGTAGCTATTTATGTGAATGTAAATGAGCTACTAAGTTATTGACCGCCGCTTACTTAGATATGCGGAAAAGGAGTAATTGATGCTTGCGTTGCTACCATTACTGAGAGTGGACCGACAGAGCTTCATTTCACAGGGTTATAGGCATGGATGATGGTACCTACCTATTCCAGCCTAACGTAAATATAATTTATTTATTTATTTTATTTATTTAAGGGGATCTTTCAGCACAATATAAATTATAGAAGATGTGTAAAGATAGCAAGAGGCTATTAATGCGAGACACTATGCGTCGTTTAGCCAGGATAAAATATATATGTACACGCATATAGGCACACGAACGCATTGTTGATTCCCGCCTCGGGACAAATGTGTGTACGATCTGCAGACATTTGTTCAGGGCGTTCTGGATATTTTTCTATGTATAATAAAAAATATCTATCTATGTAGTGTATTGTATTATGTATATCAGTTATCTAGTACCCATAACACAAGCTCTGCTTAGCTTGGGGCTATAGCAACATATATTGTTTCTATAGCAACTTTTAAAAATGATTTTTATCCCACGGGAACTGATTTATAAGATAAAAAGTAGCCTATGTTTGATTTTAGGATTAGAATTACTTGAATGCAAAATTTCATCCATCCATCCTTCCATACATTCTTACAAACTTTCGAGTTTTAATATTATAGTAGACTAGCTGTGCCCCGCGGCTTCGCACGCGTTGATCCTATGGAAACGTTTAAAGGTGATTTTTATCCCACGGGAACAGATTTACGGGATAAAAATTAGCCGATGTTTTACTCCAGTATTAGAGTTACCTGTATGCAAAATATCAGCCAGATCCGTTCAGTAGTTTTGGCGTGAAGAGGTAACAAACATCCATACATCCATACAAACTTTCGCATTTATAATATTAGTGTGATAGTAGTATTTGTTGATAGGCGACAAGAGAAAAGCACATTGTGAAAATTTCAGCATACACGAGTGAAAGTTGCATAGCCGCCTTAAATCTTAATTAATTACGTTTGACATAGATAATTTTAAGTTATTTATTAATACCTCTGTAATATTTTTATATTATAAAGCTTAGGCAGAGATACGAAGTTGCCCTTTTTAGATACCACACTGTATTTTCGCATCTCTGCCTAAACTATGCAAAATAAAACTATAACAGAGATATTAAAAAATAGCTTATAATAGATACTACAAACTGTACGATGTTAAACGTAATAATATGAAAAAATTTGGTGGCACTGCCATATTGGCTCGGGTATGCGCCTTAAACGGTTCCTGAGGGTCTAGACAAAATATCGATAAGATGTCGAAAGCGATAGTAGAAACGTGAAAAAATGTATGGGTTTGACATAATGCCTTAGATATATGTCAAGTGACCTGTTACGATTTTTTCCTATGAATCTTCAATTATTCTGGTATAGAAGTTTATGATACTCCTACACTGACACTGGCTGAGTCGTCCTAGCGAAAAGCAAGCAGCGGCATAAAAAAGAAGTTGAAGTTGAATCTTCAATTGTTTTCGATTCGCTTCATATCTAATGCCGGTTGGCTACGCTCTTTGAGATATTGCCCGCTAACAGACGGATAAACAGGCAGCGGAGTTTTAGTTATAGGGTTCCAGTTTTACCCTTTCCTTACGGAACCTTAATAAGGCAATAAATGCTGGACAATATCACACAGCATCTATCCCCAAACTAAGCAGAGATTGTATTGCAAAGCGTAATGGAAAATAACCATTGGGGTTATTTTGCAGATGATACTTTTGTGATTACCTAAATATAAAATATTTTAATAAAATACTAAATAAAATACTTTAATAAAATACGAAATACTTTTGTGATGATGATACTTTTGCTGATGATGATTCTTTTGTGCTGCGACGAGATTCGAACCCAAAATACGTCTCAGGAGGTTGTTCCACTGCGCCACATAGGTCGTATATAACGAAAAATAATTATGACGACTTTTCTAGAGGACAACAGGAAAACATAAAATTATGCAGTGTAGGAAAACCAAGTAAATTATGCTGTAAAAAGGTGTAAAAGCAAGAAGCTCTATTCCTACAGATGTAAATTCTAATAAATATGTAAATGAAACTAATGAAGCCTTTGGTACTAAATAATAGGACATGGGAAATGATTTCATATTTTACTCATTCTCTTTATATTTCTACGCCGAGTTTTTGATGACCTCTTTGGCGCAGTGGGGCAAAGGTCTGCGACGCAGGAGGTTACGGGCTCGAGTCCCACCTCGGGACAAATGTGTATGATCTACAGATATTTTTTGAGGGAGTTCTAAATGTTTTCTATGTATAATAAAAATATATATCGATGTAGTGTATTGAATTAAGTTTATCAGTTATCTAGTACCCATAACACAAGCTCTGCTTAGCTTGGGGCTAGATACATAGATATAAATCGTTAGATACGCCCCGACCACCAAAAACTGTAGCAATGTACACAAACAAAACAAGCGTACTGAGAAAATAGTGTCATCTCTTTTTCTCACACGTTAGGTGCAAACACAACTTTCTCTTTCGTGCAATCGCCATTTAAATTTGTTATTGTAGTCATTTTTGACAATGCGGACGATAAAATAAAAGTTATTTCATAAACTCGCAATACCTACGAGTGAAATGTTACACCTCTGGCTTTATTTCTGTTTCTTTAATTTTTGTTGCACTTTCGAAAGGCACACGTCATTTTGTATCACTATAATACTGCTCGCAAACATCCTTCACTACATGTCCGGCTAACACTGTGCGTAGATGTACACTGAGTGCAGGTTTAAGCAGGCGTAAGGTTCGACTAGAACACAAAACGGCGCGGTCTCACTGAGGTAAGGGCATATCTAACGATTTATATCTTTGGCTAGATAAAACTTTATTTTCTTACTTTTGTGTAGCCGTCGTCGTAGCCTAGTGGCAAAACTTACAATCCGGCGCCATTCCTCTAGCACCGCTGCGTTCCTGGTACTTTCGGGTCGTTATACATTATTATAGTTTATTCAAATCAATAAAATTATTCATATCTTATCTTCGCAGTAAGTCTTACTCGTACTATCAAATAATTAATTTTGTTTAAAAAAAACTTTAAACAGACTTTAATTTTTTTAGTTTTTTTATGAATTTTCATGTAAGTATCCCATTGACAGAACTGAACGAAATTACAATGGGACCGCACGGGAAGCATAAGCTTTCATATAAAAAAACAATCATGAAAATCGGACCACCCAGTCAAAAGTTCTGAGGTAACAAACATAAGACATAAAATACAGTCGAATTGAGCTACTCCTCCTTTTTCCCAAGTCGGTTAATAAAATACAGAGAAACTCTCAAAATCGCACCAAAAAAACTTGAAAAATACCAATTCAAGTCTAAAGTAAAGCAGAGTATTCACTAAAGAAGCATGGCCACTTACTTGGCGCCGTGAACCGTGGCCATGACTCATTGTCACGGGTCGGTGCCTGTATGACTACCGTGGGATCTGCTTTATATGGCCAGGCCGCATGGGTGAGGATATTATGGACTGCGAGGTATAGGGGAAAGACGGGCAGGAAGGATATTACAACTTTGGATAAAAAGAAAAACAACTTTGTATCCAATCTTCGATTGGAGGATGATAATTTTTATCTTTGCATACGATGCAGAAAAATGCTCTGTCTTTATTTTCTATATCAAAGGGAGATTTTTTTGAACTTGTCTTCTTTCTTTGAGTATTAGATGGACCAGGGGAATCAAATGAAACTTTGTTTTTGGCTGCAGTGGCGTCCTGTTTCTGTTTTTGAGGTCATTAGCTATTTGTTGTGTTCAGCGTTGAAATTTAAAAAAATCTCAGAAACATATTTCAACAGTTAAAAAAAATATGTGTGTACCGGGCATTTCAGTCAACGATCTAGAATTAGGTAATTTACTATTTATTTCTATCAAGAATCTGCGCCCCGCGGCTTCGCACGCGTTGATTTTCTCACCTTTGGATAAAAAGAAAAACAACTTTGTATCCAATCTTCGATTGGAGGATGATAATTTTTATCTTTGCATACGACGCAGAAAAATGCTCTGTCTTTATTTTCTATATCAAAGGGAGATTTTTTTGAATTTGTCTTCTTTCTTTGAGTATTGGATGGACCAGGGGAATCAAATGAAACTTTGTTTTTGGCTGCAGTGGCGTCCTGTTTCTGTTCTTGAGGTCAAAGTTGGGAAACGATTGAGCTTACAGTGTAGACTGTAGCAAACAATCTACAGGTAACCTCTCCCTTGTTTTAAAAATCGAATTACTTGTAATTTAAAAAGAAACCCCGAACTTCCTACTGTTTCCTCGACGCGATTAGCCGTTTGTTGTGTTCTGCGTTGAGATTTAAAAAAATCTCAGAAACATATTTGTGTACCGGGCATTTCAGTCAACGATTTAGAATTAAGTAATTTACTATTTATTTCTACCAAGAATCGTCGCCCCGCGGCTTCGCACGCGTTGATTTTCTCACCTTTTAAACCTTCCCTAGACCGCCACGAACATTTCAAGACCAAGATAAGATAAATCCGTTCAGACGTTCTCGAGTTAACGAACAGCAATTCATTTTATAGTATAAAGATATAATTTCAATTTCATCATAACCGCGGAGTCCACATTCTTCATTATTTCCTAGAACTCAAAGTCTGGTGATTAGTAGGTTTTGCTGTAATTAGATTGACAGGAACCTTGCGATAAATCTGGAGAAAGAACTGCAGAGGAAACCTTTCCTGGGAGCGTGGACTAGAAGATCGATATCAGGAAAAATTAACGACAAAAATCTCTAGATTTTCGTCGTTAATTTTTCCTGATATAAGTGTAAGTCTTAAGAAATAGACGATTTGACTCTGACTCTAACTTTTGTTTCTAAACAAAAGTTAGAGTCAGAGTCAAATCGTTTATTTCTTTAGACTTACAAAATAAGCACTTAGACAAGTCATTTTTTTACTAAATAAACAGCGTGATAAATGTAATTACTATCTAATAAGAAATTAGATGCAATTGACTCTAATTCACTTCAATTTTTTGTTCACTAGCGGAAGAAGTGAAAAATCGGATTCAAGTTGACTCTATTTATACTGACTTCTGTAAAGCCTTCGACAAGGTAGACCATGAGCTTCTACTAAAAAAGCTTGCATTTAATGGAATTCGAGGAAACCTATTGAGATGGTTCTCCTCTTATGTAAGAAATAGAACTCAACGTATTGCCATAAATGGATACACTTCCAACATGATTAAGGTTACATCTGGCGTCGCTCAAGGATCCATTCTTGGACCCCTGCTGTTTGTCCTCTTTATCAACGACATTTCTAATTGTTTTAAGCACACCCAATTCTTACTTTATGCTGACGACTTAAAAATATATCGCAAAATCACCTCAGCTCAGGACTGCATCTTACTACAGGAAGACCTTGACCGCCTCACCACATAATGCTTTGAGAATAAATTACACCTCAGCCTGCCTAAGTGCAAATCCATCTCTTTTACAAAAAAAGTCAACACTGTAGGCTTTACCTACTCTCTGTGTGGATCTCCGCTGGAAAAGGTACCTATGATTAAGGACTTAGGCATACTGATTGATTCAAAACTGCACTTTGATGCTCACATTGAGAGTGTAGTTGGTAAGGCTTTTAAACTTTATGGATTTGTTATGCGAACATGCGTCCCTTTCAAAAACCCAGAATCGTACCTTCTCCTCTATACATCTTTAGTAAGATCTCAGTTAGAATACGCTACGTCTGTCTGGAACCCTTTTTATGATAAGTACAACAATCAAATAGAAAGAGTTCAACGTAAATTCTTACGTTCAACTCACTACAGATGCTTTCGTTCGAAGTCCTCCTACGATCACCTACTTCATCAATACTCGCTCCCCTCACTGAAACAGAGAAGACTGCTCCTTGATCAACTAATGTTATATAATATTTGTCATAATAAATTCGACTGTAACAGGTTAGTTAACCAAATTTATGTACATGTACCATATTGCTTACGTCCAATTAGAGAGACCCGTAAACGTGCTTTATTCGCTCCGACTCCTTGTAAAACGAACGCAGGTATGCGCGCTCCTCTGCATAGAATGACAAAAGCATATAATAAGTACTTCTCTAATACAGATCCATTTGCTACTTCACCTGCTTTGTATAAGAAAGCCATTAACCTAATTTTGTCATCTGATGTTGTTTTTGAGTAGCAGGCTCTTTGTGCATGACTCGGTGTTTTTTGAGTACAGATCGTATCCTCTAGGATTTGAGCATGGAGGGCACTGAGGCGTGTGCGCAGGGTTTGTTGGTCGGAAACAGCATCAGATAAAGAAAGACAAATAACAAGCTAAATGATGTTTAACTGTTTATTAATAGCATCTTTATTCAACTTTATTTACTAACTTGCTTAATATAATTCTAGATTACCTAGACTACTATGTTAACTCACTAACACCACCCCTCTACTGTAACTTGCGGATAACGGGGCTGGTCATACTTTTAGTACTTAGTTTCTTTACTATTAACTGTTAATATTTAAGTATGATTGTTTGTTATCCCTAAGAGATAAAAATAAAAATAAAATAAAAGAAACCACTAGCAAGTTTATCGCTTATCGTAGTTGACACACGTGAGTACGGATTTCTTCTAGATTACGGATTCCATAATGTCGCATTTTGTTCATAATTTCAATTTAAATCGTAACAACTAATTAACAAATAATATATATCAATCAAATGATACATATAAATAAGAATTGGAAAAATTGGAAAAACTGAGCTGACTGTTACAAATAATCTAAAGGTAGCTCAACGAATTCCTATCAATACCAATGAAATGATCCTATGGAAATATTGTTGACTAACAAAGAACATCATTGTACTTTTCCATTAATACTCCTACCATTAACTGTTCCATGGTAGAAACACTAAATTTTGATATCACTATGCACGCAGCTTTTTTGACAGCATAATGATCGATCCGCAAGTCTATGCCCACCCAATCATTGTCAGATAGTTATCATTTTGTGACTTGAAAATAATCGTGTGAAGAACTAATTATTATAGTCGGTTTAAGCCACGTTTGCCTTATTAAGGTGTAATTGGATGACAATATCTGTCGTTTCCTTTCTTTTTTGTGGAACTCTTGAGGCTAAAACACCGTACGATTTTCACCGACTTCAAAAACAAGAGGTTATGTTTAACTGTATTCAGCTAAACACTTAACTGAAAAATATGACTCTTCCTGACATCTATTGGCGAATAGTAATTCTAAAATATATAAAAAACTAATTTTAAAGAAAAATACCGAGCGAAGCTCGATTATCAAGTACTATTTATTTATTATCTAACCGACGCGACAGATTTAATCGGACTAGGCCGGTTAAAAAGTTGTAACCTAGTGGTCGTGGGTACGAAACCTGTACCATTTTATTCTTAGATCAAAAGAAGCCTTTGTTGAATCCAAGAAAACAATCTATTTTCATGTCGAATTTCATTAACATCCGTCCAGCCGCTTAGACGTTAGAAGGCAACAGACAGACAGCATTACTTTTGCATTTGTAACAAGAAATAGTAAGTAGCTTACGTATGCACTGTTTGCTTGATGTTCTCCTTGGGACAAATGTTTGTACTATCTGCAAATATTTTGATCCTGGTGTTCTGGGTATTTTCTATGTAGGTATGTATTATAACAAAAATATTCATCTACGTTAAATTATTGTAATTAACAAGGTAACCATAACACAAGCTCTGCTTAGCTTGGGGCTAGATGATTCTGTATGGATTGTCCAGCATTACTTATTTAATAACATTTTGGTATGAATGAAATGTATTGGTAATTTAGTAAGTGAATCCCACTTAATATTATCAACGCGAAAGTTTGTAAACATGTCTGTATGTATGTTTGTTGCTCTTTTACGCAAATACTACTAAACAAATCGGGTTGAAATTTTGCATACAGGTAGTTCTAGGCCTAGAATAACACATAGGCTACTATTTATCCCATAAATCAGTTCCCGTGCGAAGCCACGGGGAGCAGCTAGTCAATCATACATATATATTCGCCAATTATTGGCTAGACTGGCCTTAGTCCTCTAGTGAATACACGAGAGGACTAAGGCCCTTATTATGAAAGCTTTTTTATTTGCTCAACCATAGTGACTGAGCAAATAAAAAACCATGTCGACCTCTGTGGCGCGGTGGGCGAAGGTCCGCCTGCGACGCAGGAGGTTGCGGGTTCGATTCCCGCCTCGGGACAAATATTTGTACGATCTGCAGGTATTTGTTCAGGTGAGTATTTACAAGGTTACAAAAACTTTGAAAGATTAATTTCCTTCCATACAATTTAGCGCCTTGCAGCCCGATGCCGAAAGGAACTTTATCAACCGACTTCAAAAAAGGAGGAGGTTCTCAAACCGACTGCTTTTTTTTATTTTTTTTGTTTGTTACCTCTGAATTTTTGACTGGGGACCGATTTTGATGATATTTTTTTTTGGTATTCTGGTGCTTCCCGTGTGGTCCCATTTTAATTTGGTCCAGTTCTGACAGTGGCATCCATATAATCGAAAAAAGGTTTATAGTTTTTTAAAACAAACTCAATTATTCACAGTATGATAGCGATCGAATAGTTTTATATGAACTTTTGCGAAACAAAGGCATTTAATGAAAAATTCGAATCATATCAAAAATGACAGTTGATGTCAAAAATGACAGCTGATATTAAAATTAACAGCTGATGTTAGAAAAAGATAGTTTTTATCTAAAACGTACGATGCTCGGTACGAACGTAGGTCCCCGTAACATCATCGGTCAGAACTTTACCTCGAACCTCAACCTCAACAGCCTGTATTGGTCCACTGCTGGACGCAGGCCTCCCCCTAATATCTAATGGGGGGTGGTGCCCATAATCACCACGCTGGGCATGCCGGTTGGGGTTCGCAGTTCGGTGGTAGTGTTTTTTTGCAGGGGGCGCTGCTGCCCGCCCCGGTGCATATCCCTTAGTCGCCTCTTACGACACCCTCGGGAACAGTTGGGGTCCACTCCATAAACATCCAGCCACAATTATATCACACTTGGTAGGAGAAATCGCCCTTTTTTATTAGAAATCTAAAAGCGAGTAGTTAGGGTATACCACACAATTTCTAGTTTATCCATTTTGAATGAAGCATGTTAGTAAACAAAGTACGACACAAATAACAAAATCTCACTTACTTGGCGTCGAGTTTCAGATATAATTGTTAGCAATTTTTATTGACGGGAGGATCTAAAATCGACAAGTAATGTAAATTACGTATGAAAGGACACGCCAACAAAGTAAATTTTCGGTTAAGTATGGGCGGTTTGTTTACGTTTATGCTCCATTCAAAATGGATACGATATAGATTAGGAACTGTACTACGAATCGATGTAACAATACAAACTTTCCCTTTTACTCCGATACTCCGACTCTATAAGCAGCTTGCAACCACCTGCCTTATTGACACCTGCAACCCATAGTTGCCAGTTTTAACTAGACGTAGCCACCTGATGAACTATTTCTGGGCTAATACTATTTATTTTTTATCAGTAGGTAAGGTATGTATTAGGACGCATACATGGCCCATACACCAGCGAAAGTGGCGCCCTCAACTATTTTATCTTATTATTACGTTAATCGCAGGAATTTTAAAAAATCCTACGTTCAGTTTGTGGTATCTATTATAGGTTATTTATTAATGCCTCTGTAATAGTTTCATTTTGTAAAGCTTAGGCAGAGATACAAAGTTGCGCTTTTTGACCACCAAACTCTATTTTTGCATCTCCTCCTAAACTATATGAGATAAAATTATAAAAGAGGTATTAAAAAATTGCTTATAATAGATACCACAAGTTAACGTAGGATTTTTAGAAATTCCTATGATAAGCGTAAAAATATGATGAAATAGGAATCGCTGTCACATTGGCTCGGGTATGCGCCTTTCTTATTATTAAGTATAAACAAAGGAAATTTACAAAATACATCGTACAGTTTTTTTTTTTGTGGTATCTATTATATAAGATTTATAAGTTATAAGCTGCGCTCCGCAGCTTTGCTCGCCTATCCCACGGGAACTGAATTATGGGATACGGTCGACTACAATCTGTAAAAAATTATAGCCTATACCTACTACTATCTACTATTTGTATTGCATAGATCGTTAGTGTTAATTATAAGGATGAAATCTCTCTAACAAACTTGATAAATTAAATGAAAGGCAAACCATGAAATTTAAAATTAATCTAATTATTTACAAAAAACGATCCTAATCTTTACTATTTTACACTAGCTGCGCCCCGCGGCTTCTCGCGCGTTTTTCTATGGAAACGTTAAAAGGTGGTTTTCATCCCACGGGAACTGATTTATGTGATAAAAAGTAGCCCATGTTTGATTCCAGGATAACAATTACGTGTAAGCAAAATTTCAGCGTTACGTCTAGTAGTTTTGGCATGAAGAAGTAACAAACCTCCATCAATCCATACATCCATACAAACTCTCGCATTTATGATATTAATGTGATTTGACATTATGATCATCATTCTGCCACAAAACTTCAGCCTCCACCGACATTTTTACCGTTCAGTCCACAACTTCACAATAACATTAAAGTCCCACCATTAAACAATTACTTCTTGCACTCACGCCTTTTTCAAATCCGGTGTCAGAAAGAGATAGATGATCCATCTCTTTCACATAAACGAGGTTTGTTGTAAGTACTGAGCTGGTTTTTGACAGGTTGTAATTATGGTTGGTTGAAGGAATATCTTTGGATAACAAGGTTTAGTAACACTAAATACATTAATAAGAGGATGGGTATTTCTTTTTAATACCATTGTTGCTGTGTGGAATTTGCACCAAACCATATTTTCCCGCGGGTGTCGTAAGAGACGACTAAGAGATATTCACCGAGGGCGCGCCCCTGCAGAACAATTCTATCACCAAACTGCGATCCCCAACCCGCATGCCCAGCATGGAGATTATGGGCATTAGCCCCATGAGATAAACGGCGATATGGCTTAATACGTACATAAAATTAAGTACATAAAGTTATAAATATAAGTGGTGGATAAACAAACTAACAATTAAGTAGGTACCTAAGGCTTGAAATTCCTATTTCCCTTTTACCTTCCCACTGCACCACGAAAACCCTTAGAGAATTAATTCTCTAAGCGAAAACCTCAAAAACCTAAATTTTTAATAAGTACTTACCAAGTCCAAATAACATTGCTTGCAGAATCAGATTAAAAGCTTGATTCCTAGCTTACCAACTATTATTTTACTCAGTTCAATTTATTCTCGATATCATTGTAAAAACTTAAAACTCGTCTTATATCCGAATGTGCTTAGCATGGCAACTTGTTCTTACACTGTGGCAACAGTGTACGTAGTACGTAGCAAGTTGTAGGTATAGGGTGACCGAAGACGATGGCAATTAGGCAATGTTATTTTATGAAGTGTATGTATGTTTGTGAACATATTAAAAAGATTACAGAAATATCGCGTGTATTTTTTTTTATTCCTGTCGATACAACTAAAATATATCGAGAAAATGTTATGTAGTGAAATGGTATATAGTAGCTTCCAACTTTAAGTAGGTTGCTTTGTAAAAGTAATAGTGAAGTCATTTTTTCTTCGGAATCTATTAAGTATTTAATATATTTTCTGTGACCTGTATTTAATCATTTCGATTTTTTACTAACAAATTATTATGAAACTGTCTACACAACAACAATAAGGAGCTTATATTCCTATTCAAATAAAGTAAAAACAATATAAATACAATAATGGTCTATTCAGACCTATTCAGATGTTGCCAAAACTAAACTAAACTAATCTAACAGGACTAAAACTGATGCCATCCTTATTATTTTATATCGTTATGTTATGTATGACACACACAGCGACATTTTCGTATAGGTATGTCAAATTAGTTTAGTTTAATCTACATAAATTATGTTTATATGTCAAATTAGTTAAGTTTAGTTTTGGCGACATCTGAATAGACACCATTATCTGCACATTATAAAAGAAAATTATAAAAGGACAAATTCTTAAAATTAAAATAGATACGGATATAAGCCCCAGTCCTAGGTAACTACCGACCTAAATGATTATCTTCCTCTTACGCCATAAAAAGGTATTACCTTCCTAAAAAAACTCTTCAAAACGTCATTATAAAACTCGCAGGCTCCAATCCACTGCGCTTTGTGCCACCTTATACTTTAAAGGCAGTACTTTTATTACCAGCTCTGTAAAGGATGTGGAAGCTGTAATTTACTTGATGATCTTACACGTTAACTGGAAAACAATGTTTTTGTTGGTTTTTGTAAACACAGGAAACGTGGATGTAATCCCGCTTGGACACGTGATCAGTTGGCACTGTTTTTGATTGGTTTGATTTTGATATTTGAGTCTACTCAAATATCATGCTATCTATAGCATCGAATAGAATAGAGGAATAGAAAAAACATTATAACAATATATAAAAAGCATTAACACAGGTACAAAAAGAGTAACATAAATAAACAAATGAAAAAATATATTACTGCACTAACTGCCATATAATAAAAGAACCAAGAAATAGGTTTGGATGCAATGGGAATAAGCCAATTGGACGACCCAGTCAAAAGTTCTGAGGTAACAAAAAAAACAGTCGAAAAACCTCCTAGTTTCTCCTCCTTTCCGTCCACCCGTCGGTTAAAAATAGTTATGACAAGCAGCGGCTCGCGATTTGACCCGCGTAGTTCCCGTTCCCGTGGGAATTCCGGGATAAACTATAGCCTATGTCACTCCCTGAAAAGTAAGCTTTTTATTGTTGAAAGATTTTTTCTTAGTTTCGCAGCCTATTTAGTACAAACATACTAACAAACAATAAAATCTTTCATCTGTATAATATCAGTATAGACAAAGGCGAGCTCTCTTCAAGCAAACCTTATTAGATGAGAGAGACAACATTTTGTGGGTACGTGTGCATAATTCCTTAGAAAAATGGTGGCTTTGAAAGCTTAGGTATACCTCTAGAACATATACAATAAGCAACTTTCATTCGTAAATATTGCTTGCTAATCCGCGGAAAGGAGCATGTTAATGCTTGGCCGGATGTCGCCCAGTTCCACACCGACAATAGAATGTTAGAACAGTTAGACTTAGTTATGCTAAGATTGTATTGGTTGATAAGCGATAAACTTGCTAGTGGTTTCTTTTTCACTTTTGCCGCTAGTGGTCAAAAAATTTAAGTGAATTACAGTCAATTGCACCTTATTTCTTGTTTGATAGTAATAACTATTTATCAAGCTGTTTATATAGTAAAATTTTAATTGTCTAAGTGCTTATTTTGTAAGTCTAAAGAAATAAACGATTTGACTCTGACTCTGACTCTTGTTTGTAAATAATACCTAGTCTTTGCAATGCTCTCAGTTCATAGGTCTCATCTCGTGGATAGAGTTACTGCTCGTCTTCATAATAAACTGCTAAGGGCAAGCGCAGACGAGCAACTGATGACCTTTGACTAGGTCAATTATTTAGTCATGTCATTTAATTAATTAATTAATAAAAACGTTGGTTAAAAACGTAATACACATTACACTTATTCAATATAAACATGCAAACAATAAAAGTAATGAAACTAACATTATTATGTTTATATTATAATAGAGTATTAGTTGATCTTTCAAATAAAAATAATCATCAAAATCAGATTACCCAAAATTGATTAATATGAAAACAGTGGAATTGAGAAAATCAATGTTAATAAAAAAATTATAGTGTGTGTGTCTGTCTACAGTGACTATATCTAATTAATAGTCATAGGTATTAATTTCATTGGAAAGGGTGGAAATATTAGTCAAAACTTGGCTAGAGTCATGAAAAGTTATTAATTGGACAATATAGTACTTACCTAGTAACTAAATTCAAAGTCAAAGGTTCTTAAAATAAACCTGATTCTTAGTAAGATTCTTTACATAGTAATGTACCTAACCTACTCATTTCATAAGAAAGGATAAAAAAATTATGATAGTTTAGTCATAATATTTAGTGTTTTATTTAAACCACTGAAAATGTATGTACATTTGATATTGAAAAATAAATGGAAATAATTTTCTTGGTTTTTTTATAAATCTAAGACTGTTTTTTTTTTTATTGCTGATGGATTAGCGTTTGACTACCAACTCACTTTAAGAAAGCGAAAGGATTACCATAGGCCCACTATAGATCTTGTTTAAACAAAAATGACAGTGTCGTAGACCTCATATTTTGGCTGCAATTGTGAAATTTAGTCTGAAATCTGATTTTGACCAAAATTATCCGGAAGTCCAAATAATTTTTGAACCATTGAATATCGCAGAACATACATGGGGGTTAAATCGATCCGTTTTGTACCGTTTGTACAGAACCCTTGATTCGCACTGGTCGGTATGTATTATTTAATTTCTTGACAAACGACTAAGCTTTTCATCTGCTCGTCTGCATGCCCTTTAAACAAAATGTCACTATGACAAAATGCAAATAGCAGAAGGACGCACATTCTCTATCGTTAGCAGATGGTGCAACAAGAGTGAGTACTGTTATGCGCTTCGATAGAGACGTTTAGGGAAGCTAAAACAAACCATCGTTCGTCCACTTGAATATTTACTTTAAATCCATGCGTGAAAGTCTATTTTTTATTGCAATAAAATAGGACACAAATAAATAATGCTGGACAATTCACACAGCATCATCTAGCCGATCGAGCATAGGCCTTGGGAAGATTTTGATTTTACCCTGCATCCTTATCATGTGTTTAATATTTAGTGCATATCTCTTAAACTGAATCGCTAATTCCTAGCTTTGGTCTTTCATAATCATGTTTTGTGTCGTGCTTATTAAACTTTGTCATTTCATTTCATTTCATATATCCTCAAGATAAGAAGAGCTCGTGTTATGGGTATTAGATAGCTGATGTACATACTACAATACACTATACTATACTGTTTGTTTGTTTATTTGTATTGAATAGGCTCCGAAACTACTGGACCGATCCAAAAAAATCTTTCATCTTTAAAAAGCTTACTTTTCAGGGGGTGACATAGGCTATATTTTATTCTGGTATTCCCATGGGAACGGGAACTACACGGGAGAAACCGCGAGGCGCTGCTTCCAATAAAAAGGAACCCTTGAGCTATTCACCGTTCCGTCTCTAGGTGAACACCGCCGATAATTCTCAGGCCTTGCTCTGCGGTGAGCCATCCGTGGTAAATACCAACGTCCGACGGTTCCCTCTCACCGCACGACTCGGCAGGTACCTGTGACATCTTGGATAACCTACTTTAGTCTGATAGATCGAGAAATCATCATCATCAGCCTATATTAGTCCACAGCTGGACAAAGGCCTCCCATAATGAGCACCATAGCGCCCTGTCTTCAGCTTGACGCATCCGGCATCTGACTGCAGTCTAGATCGAGAAATACTCAGTAAAAATAATAATTAATTTTGTTTTAAAAAAATATAAACTAACTTCAATTTTTATAGATTTTTCTTGGATTTTCATGGATCCCATTGTCAGAATTAGACCAAATTAAATGAGACAACACGGAAACCACCAGGGGGGTTATGCTCTATGACCAATTCCACGTCTTACACAGATACGACAAGATATCGGCGGGGAATGGGACAAAACCGTATTCTGTATGCCTTCGTTGGTTTTCTCAGCTGCGTCACAGCGCGATTCGGGCAAGAATTGAACTGTCAAGTAAACACGCGCTCTGCCAGCGTGTTAGGGCACAGATTAGCGTGTTTTTGCGATAGTTACTACGGCTCACTTCTTCAGATTGTGAAAGACATGTCAAAGTGAAATCAATAACAACGCAGTGTTTATTTTATGCGGAAAAGGCAAGTATTATTCAATAATTCATCACAAAAGACGTATACATATACATAGCAGCGACAATAGCCGTATGGCGCCGGTTCAGAATTTGCACCACCCCAACTCTTCCCGCGGGGGTCGTAAGAAGCGAAGAAGGAATAACCACCGGGGGCAGGCAGCAGTCCCTCCTGCAGAACCATTCTACCATCGACCTGCGATCCCCAACCCGCGTTCCAAGCGTGGGGATTATAGGCATCACCCCACATGAGATAAAAGCTAAATGGCACTTATATCTGGGGAGGTCTGCCTACAGCCAGTGGACCACAATAGGCTGTTGAGGTTGAGGAGACTCGCCTATCCAAGCATTGATTATTCAATGCCTAGTTTGGTTGAGTGTTTTTTTTTCAATGTGCCGAAAGAAACACATGGCTTATTGATCAGTTTCATTTGCAGAATGCAAGCAAGTACCTACCCGCACGAAGACCAGCTCAGCCTAGCTTTGACTGAGCACATGTAGGCCCGCACGGCAGTGGCTGCAGATCAGCAGTAGCACCATAAAAGGCCGTGCAAATATATGAAGAATTCTTGGAAAGTGTCTATAGTCTTGAATTGTATTTATCAAAGAGAATTCAACTACGTGGTGTATATCCATCATCGCCAAGCTGGACTTGGCCTCGCTGCCTCCATAGGCGCGATGGAATTTGTCTATAAATTCTATCGGTGCTCTTTATATAGGATATTTCAAATAAACTGGATAAATAAAATAAATTTGCTACTCATAAATCTTTTATTTCGTTTTTTATTCGCAATAAATACACCTACAAGGGAGGCCTATAGAAAATTAGACATAGGTAGGTACTATTATTATCGTTTACAAACAAGAGTTAAATTAAACACACAATACATCATTAATGTATGATGCCACATAGGCGTCATCGACCATCGTTTTTGGGATAGCCAGCAGACAAATCCACCCACTTTGAGGAGTCACTATCCTGCTTACAAGGATCCCTCATAAAAAATAATAAAGATGCCTAGTAGGTAATTATTTGTTTTGTTCTTTGCAGCAATTTAGGGTCCATTGATAGAGGGTCCGCAGTAACCTCCTGTTAATTTATACTTGTGCTTTGTTGGCGCCAACATCTTACCCGTCGTCTTTGTATAAATTATATAAATTTTTATTTTGCTGCTTTGAATAAAATTATGCTTAGGGCTCGTTTAGACACGCGGGAACCTTGCCGCCTATCGCGCGTTAGGGATCCGCAAAATTGTTTTATGAATGCAGACAGTTGCGGCAGGGCTCGTGATTCAAATGTATAAGTTATTATACCTATATAGTTATATAATGTTAAATATCTATCTAGGTACTACGATTTTCATAAATTTATATTTTTTCCAGACGGCGGCGCGGCGGTGGTGGCGACCGCTCGTCACCCTAAACTGTTATACGTGTATGCATGTGGTTCGTAATGGTTAGCCTTACGCATCATAGGTAAATTACGTTGAATAACCTAGTAAAGCCTAGTAAAGTGACTGCTACCTAAACTGCATTTGTCTTAATCGCTGATAATTTTAGGTAGGTACTTAGACTAAGTATGTTTATTTTATGTATATTTTCTTTAAAGTATCTTTATTTTTATCTCTATCTTCCTACAACTTCATGGCAAATTTGTGGCAATACGCCGTAACTGTCGACACTAGATGGTTTATAATGTCGTATAAATAAGATTAGAATTACCTAGTTTTGATTAATAAAGAACTACAATACTACTAGGCCTAATTAAATTGATCGGGGAAGATATTTCGACCTCTTAAGTAATAATAATAATAATAAATCAAGAAAGATATAATATGAGGGCAAGCATTTTCTAGCTGTTGGCTGTCGGTGTCTGAACTAACTACGGGGTATCTACGTGTAAACGATTACGATAGTAATAATATACATATAAATAAGACCGCGCGATTCCCACACCATTCTAAAATCATGGTATCGCCGCGTCTGAATGTAGCATTAGATAGGAACTTTTACTGTCTATTTGACACTAAACAAACAATGAAAACTGCTTTTTCGTTCCGAAACTAGCCATAAATGACTTGAATGATAATAGAAATCGTTAATTTTGGGCTGCAAATTTTTAAAACACACTAATATATTGTAAGCTCAACAATTGATGGTTAAGCCAACATATAATTTTTATTTAGATACAAAACATTAAGTATAATAAAACCGTTAATTTTCCGAGTGAACCGGATGTAAGATTTTGAACGAATCATGTGAAACTCAAAACGAGGTATAGACAACTAGTCTTGTGGCATGCAGAATACAATTTTTGAAAATCACACCACGGCACGGCCAAAAATCGCGTTTGTGTTTAGAGCACGCTGTGACGTCACACGATTTGGGCAAGAAATCTCTTAGGTCATAGAGCATAACCCCCCAGCTTTCATATAAAAAAAGAATCATGAAAATCGGACTACACCTACGAATAAGAATAGTCTTATTCGTAGGACTACACAGTAAAAAGTTTAGAGGTAACAAACATAAAAAAAACAGTTGAATTGAGAACTTCCTCCTTTTTTTTAATTCGATTAAAAATAAAATCGGACAAATGCGAATCGAACTCCCGCACCGAGGGTTCCGTATAAAACTGTAAGTATTTTATTTAAAAATATTTTTTTATAAATAATTTTGATTGTTTGCAATTCTGCAGTTGGCTATTTTTTTCAATTGTAAATACAAGTTTTAATATATTTATTTTATTGATTGTAATTTTCTTTTAAAAACGCTATCAACTTATTTGAAGTTTTCGTAAAAATGACCTAGTTGGTTCATGATTATTTTTAGCGTAAGACTACTAAGTTTTTGGCTATTATACTTTAGGTACTGTAATTAATATCTAAGGAATCAAATATATATCAACGATTTTCAACGGCGACAATTTTTTTTTAGACATTACTTGATTTGTTAAACATAATATTCATAGGTACCTACTCAATTTCTTCCCGCAAAATATTCTGACATTGTTAATGTATATTCGTGTTCAACATTCATCTCTGTCAATGCATAAAAAAACTCAATAAATAAATTATTATAAATGATTCTAGTGACTACATTCAAGGATAGTCGCAGGGTGAAAAGGTGCTAGCTAGGCTATTTTTACACCCACAGTTCAACTATTTATAAGAAAATTATACTGTTCTGTTTTGTCCTTTAGCATTACCTCTGAAGAGTTTTTGGGGTTCCGTACCCTAAGGGTAAAACGAGGCCCTATTACTAAGACTCAGCTGTCCGTCCGTTCGTCTGTCCGTCTGTAACCAGGCTGTATCTCATGCACCGTTATAGTTAGACGGTTGAAAATTTCAAAGATGTTTATTAATAGTTTATTAATAGTTTATTAATATTCATTTCAGACATGGTAATTACAAACAGATGGTGATATAAAAGTAGACCCTCATATCTCGCCACATTACTGGCATGTGAATATCAAAGCACCTACGTTAAAATTAATGTGCTAAATAGGTTTCAAATAAATTTCAAATATTATTTCTTGTACTTAATAAATGAGACAGTAGAGGAAAAAAAAACAAATAAATGTCATGCTAAATTAAACAAAATAATAATAATAGTTAAGTATAGGTCAGATTAAATGTCAATAACAATAACTTAGTAAGTAAAACAAATAATTAAAATTTACATGTCAAATACTAATAAAAAAATAATGATGATTTATTTTTTGTTGCTGTTATAACAATAAATAGCTTTATTAGCTTTGTAGCTTTATTTTTAATGTTCTAAGTAAGTACTTTTACAGTTAATCTAATAATAAAATAATAAAACTATTTAATTCGTAAAAAGAGGTTATAAGTAAGTAGGAATATAAAACTATTATATTATGGTAAAACAAAAGTAAAAGTAAGCTGTACTTGTACCTAACCTTTCAACGTCAAGATGACTCCTCGCTAAGGGGGCTCCCATACAACAGATATGTATTTTTTTTTAGATTATGGTACGGAACCCTTCGTGCCCGAGTCAAACTCGCACTTCGCCGTTCTTTTATAATTGATATGGTTACGTCCGTTTGAGCACAATCGCACCTGATGGTAAAATGTGGCCCACGATGTAAGTATGACGAAGGTCTAAGAAATAGAAGAAACTTACCTACACCAGATGCTTACACCCATATTCTTATTTTTTAACAGACTTCAAAAAAAGGAGGAGGTTCTCAATTCGGCTGTTTTTTTATGTTTGTTACCTCAGAATTTTTGACTGGGTGGTCCGATTTGCATGATTCTTTTTTTATATGAAAGCTGGTGCTTCCCGTGTGGTCCCATTTTAATTTTGTTCAGTTCTGACAGTGGGATCCATGAAAATTCATGAAGAAACTGTAAAAATTCAAGTCGGTTTATAGTTTTTAAAACAAAATTAATTATTTCTTTAAGATTTCCTCGACTTGACTCAACCTCACTCCAACAAATTCGTGTTATTAGTTAAGAGAAACGTCCTTCACTTCACGTGAGATTTAGTGACATTTTTTTTATGACACAGACATAACATAACAAACTGAGGTACACACTCAAGATGAGGAAAGGTGTGACGTCATTGTTTCGCGGAAAATTTAAAGCTTTTATGTAGGCTAACAATAAAGAAATGTTAAAATATTCCTTCAAACTTTTGATATTGACAACAAACAGAAAACAATCGGCTGTAAGCATTGATTTATTAAAAAATGAAGATGAGGTACTGGTTTCTCGAAAGTGTCAACCTCAAATTGTGTAAAATTGTGTGCTCCCACCTCAGTCACCGTCTAACCGGCGACATGGGCGGTCGTACTAGCGAGAAATATTTGTTGTCTTGGTCTCACTTCGGTCTTAGGTAGGTCTTTGTTCTTCTTTGTATTGCACAGGACTGGAAATATAACTGTGAGCGTATGTGTTTGCGTGTAGTTGTAACACATGCCATTTTTTTAGTAAGCGCTGCTGGGAGAACGTAACCTATCTTCCCTTTTTAATTAATCAATGGCTGTAAGGACGATGTACCTTACAGGCGATCTCAGAGTCGTAGGTAGGTTAGGTACGTAAAACTGTTACTCAATCTTAGTAAAGATTTCAATACAATACCTTTTACTTAGTGGCAGTTTAAGTAAGAATAAACGTCCCTGAGTGCGGTTATTGTAGTTGTCTAAGTATACCGATTTCAAGGTAGCTTGTGAGGAAATCTCCAAACCTCCTCAATTTAGCGATTCGAGGAACATTTAAAGAACAACTAAGAATATGGGTGTTTTTGTTATTCACTCTTGTCTTGAAGAGGCCCAGGTTGTAATCGAAAAATACCCAGAATAGAAAACCTTTGACACATTTCTGAATACTTATTTATTACATATTACCCATATGTAATAAATAAGAATTCAAAAATATTCACAACAAAAGGTCTTTTGTCAGATGTCCCAAAATAGGACACCATTATAGAATGAACCCGTACACAGCACATAAGGTATTCCTCCGAGTTCCTATACAAATTGGTTCATTACATTACCAATTAAGTTAGGTCTTCGTTAGTGTTGTAATTCTGAGCGTGTAAAGGTCATGGTAATTCAGTTAACTAAGTTATTTAGGTATATTTATAAACACCTGCTTAGAATACATGAGGGTTTTGGACCTTTCCTTCTTTAAAGGTTCACCAAGTTGCGTCATCAATGTCATCATCAACATAATTTCAGACGAAAGACATAGTCCATATTTTCGGAGTTCCTGGGATAAGCCTCTCGAAGAGCTCTGCCCTTGGAGAGGCTTATCCCAGGAACTTCGAGAGGGGGACGTCAAAAATCCCTGCGATTTAAACATGAAAAATTAGGTACTATTAGATACTATTGCACTGTTTTTACACCGACTTCAAAAAAGGAGGAGGTTCTCAATTCGACTGTATTGTTTTTTATGTTTGTTACTTACCTCAGAACTTTTGACTGGGTGGCTCGATTTTCGTGATTATTTTTTTATTTGAAAGCTGGTGCTTCCCGTGTAATTACATTTTAATTTGGTCCAGTTCTGAAAGAGGGTTTCTTGAAAAAACTGTATAATTGAAGTCGGTTTATAGATTTTTAAAACAAAATCAATTATTTATTTAAAACATAGAAAACCAATTAGGTACCCAGATGAAAATCTTCAAACGAAAAATATAAAACATCATCATCTTTTCAACGCATAATTCTTGAAACGAAAAGTAAAATACGTCAACATCTTTTTAAGGCATACTTATTATCATTTTTTTATTCGACCGGACTTGAACCTACGTTTATTTCAGCTTCGATACATGAGTACATATTTCATCCATATTTATAAGATAGAGAAAACACAATGAAATCAAAACAAGAAAACAAAAAAGATCTAAAATTAATGGAACATGTCATAAGCGCATAGCACTATGTGTGCGCGTCCAGTGCTCCATGAAAGCGCAGTCTGTGTCCAGCCTAAGTTCAGGTTTCAGGTTCAAGTTCCAGTATAAGTTTCAGGTAGCTACTGCTACTGCTATGTGTGTTAGGTTAGACCACAGATATCAGAAACTAAGGTTAGCACATTTAAATTTTTGACAAATACCTTTCTTTAATCACACTGGATGTTTAGATGTATGGATGGATATTTGTTACCTCTTCACGCCAAAACTACTGAACAGATCTGGCTGAAATTTTGCATACAGGTAATTCTAATACTGGAATAAAACATAGGCTACTTTTTATCCCATAAATCTGTTCCCGTGGGATGAAAATCACCTTTTAATGTTTTCATAGGAAACAACGCGTGCGAAGCCGCGGGGCGCAGCTAGTTAAGGCATAAAGTATAAACAGCAAGAGAAGAACAAACTAAACTTAACAACACTCCTTTTCCATCGGAAGTTAAAAACAAACAATAACTCAGGAATATCCATAAATAACCTAAACCATTATCAAATCATAAAATGACATCAACACCACAAAATTTCATGATATAGAATCGATACCCGAAAAAAGTAGCTGCCTTTTTATCACAACCCGTTTTCGTTTTTTTTACCCGTTTTTAATCCTATCCAAAAGGATCAACTCTAAACCGAATGTATAGAGTTCAAAATAACGTACCGTGGTTATTCCATTTTATACCAATCAAAGTCTACGTTAATAAGGTTGAAAATCGTGTGGATATTTTAAAGTGATCAAAAAAGGTTTGTTACATACAACTTACAAGTGGGTTTTTTTCATTGTTTGATGCACAGGTGTCTGTTTTGGGTCCTTCAATTGGTCGGTTTTTTGTTAGTTATCTAGTTTGTAGATAAAATATCGATAGTTGTTTTACTGCATAATGTCCCACGGTAATTTAAGCATATTCACGAGATTTGGGATATATTAAAATTTTCAGTAAAGTAAGCATTTAGCAAGATTTTTTATTTGCCTTTAGATAGGTATTATTTATGTTTATTTGTATGGTTTTGTAATTTTTTAAGGATTTTTAGGGGAATATTAATTGCTTAGTAAGTTTTTAACATGAAAAATAGATATTTTTTTTGCTCTGTGATTCAGGTAGGTGTATTTAATTTATTTTTAACTGTTACCTAGTATAGTAGGTACCTGGAACAAAAATGTTCTTGTTATTAACAAATAAAAACTGAGGTATGATTCTACATAACATTAGTAACGAGACGTGATCGTGACGTGACGTCTACTTTTAAACCGACTTCAATAAAAGGAGAAGGTTCTCAATTCGACTGTATTTTTTATGTTTATTACCTCAGAACTTTTGACGAAAATAAAAAAAATAATCGTGAAAATCGGAGCAGGTGGTCCGATTTTCACGAATCTTTTTTTTTATAAAGTTTTTTAAACTTACGCGATCAGAACACATTGTTTATTATTCACGGGCATTTATCGCGTTTATTTACCTGTTTTTCCCGACGTTTCAACAGGTTTACACTCTGTCGTGGTCACGTGGATGACTGGAGTACTGGAGCTACCGCCTTTGCGAAGCGGGGGCTGCATTTTTTGCAACTACCCTCACTTGATCTTCTAAACTAGGGATGTCCATCTGTACACTCGGACGACACACAACACTAACCGTGTCCGCGATGCACTGAGAAACCGGTCTACGAGTACACTTAGCTACCACTGGATTCCACGACACCACTTGTTTATATGTTTATAAGTTTATTTTAAACAAAATCAATTATTTGGTACCATTGATTAATTAAAAAGGGAAGATAGGTTACGTTCTCCCAGCGCTTACTCAAAAATTGGCATGTGTTACATACAACTAAGTACACGCAAACACATACGCTCACAGTTTATATTTCCAGTCCTGTGCAATACAAAGAAGAATAATGACGGAAAGACGTATATTAGACCGAAGTGAGACCGAGAAAACAATATTTCACGCGAATCACGACTGCCCGTACCGCCGCCGCGCCGGTCCGACGGTGACTGAGGTGGGAGCACACAATTTTACACAATGAGGTTGCCATTTTCGAGAAACTCCCTCATCTTCCCTTTTTAATTAATCAATGTTTGGTACAGTGCTTCTATCATGCCGATAGGGAACTACGCAAATCCAATACAAAAAGGAGTCGTCACGATCACTTCTCGTTTCTAAAGTCAATTAGACTCACCGAGGGGTGAGTTGTACAATAAATTGCAATAATAACAGTTGGATTTATTGAGAAAAACACTAATTTTATCTGCTCATAGTGTGCGTGCGTCGACATTTTTATAACGCACGCATTCAAAGACAATGCCACAGTTTTTGGCGTAAGGGCGTAATCATCGATCAAAAATTTCGCGGCCGGCGAAATTATTGATCGATGGGCGTAATACATAACGATTTGTAATCTTTGATTACCCATAACATAACGCAATAATTATTTCGTATAAACTTGACTTACCTTTATTTCACAAAGCATTCACAAAGACAATATAAATAAAACAAACAGAGCACTAACGTAAGCCTTAAGCAAATCCCATCTTGATGAATTTCTTTGAACCTGGCATTGCACCAGAGCTTCCGTGTTGATAATAAGTTCCGACGAAGGAAAAACTAACAAACTACAACAATATTTCGTTCATTACTATCCTTGTCTTTCAGCGGAGATAATTATCTTGACCGGAGATAAGCGGGAGATAAACAGTTGCAATTGAACACAAAGCAAAAATAATGTGTCTATCTCATAATAACCCTCCTCCGTTTGAAGTCGGGTGAGGTAAGGGATATTCCAATTTCAAATTCAATTTACAGGTAAGTAAAATAATTACATACCTTCTTATACCTACTTAGGTTACTTACCTACTAAACTTACCTTAGGTAGGTAGGTATCTAGCTATTTAAGAAGATGTCACCGCCTATAAAATTATTTGACACTAGCTGCGCCCCGCGGCTTCGCGGAAATGTTAAGAAGAAGTAACAAACATCCATACATCCATACAAACTTTCGCATTTATAATATTAGTGTGATAGTGTGACTAGCACCCGCGTAGATCCCGTTCCCGAGGGAATTCCGGGATAAAATATAGCCCATGTCACTCAGAGAAAAGTAAGCATTTTAATGATAGGTACCTACCTACCTACAAGATTTTTTTCATCAGTCTGGAAGTTTCGGAGCATATGCCATACAAACACAAACAATCAAATCTTTCCTCTTCATAGGTATTATGTGGTTTAAATTAATAATTTAATCTAATACCTACCAACATAAGTTAAAGGTGTCAAGAAGTAACCGGTAGCTTGGTTGGCTTTTCATAACTTACCGTTGGAATTGTCACAAAACTCTGCCTAGGTAACCTTCCTAAAGCTTTTATCCAACTCAATCAAAAACCCAACTGCAACGTAAATAAAAGAGGAACAAAACAAAACGCAGCGTAAAATAAGAGAGGAACAAAACGCATCTACGCAAGTACGCAGGCTCTATTCCCAGGCACTTTTACTGATCAACCCCCCCAACCCCGCTCTTCCCTTCCCCGCTCCCCTCCCTCTCGCCTCTCAGACGGGCCCGGGACGCGAGCGCGCGCGAACGTGTCCATAACGCGGTGCGAAAACGGATTTCAGTGCAGTGTTTTTGACTCGGGATCTCTGTGTTTGTGATTGAATGTGTTATCGGTATGTTTGCAAGTGTTTGATATTTTGGATTTGGAGATTCAGCGGTGAAAAGGTCTGTTTTGAATTTGGAAGGTTTTGTTTTTATGGTTCTGGATTTTGAGTGACAAAAGAGGTTCGTATACTTTGCTATCTTGTAAGGTCTGTTAGGTAGGATGTAGGAACCTGTAAAAGGGGAATATGGATCAAAATCTACACCAACCCCATAAGATGTCATTCTGAATTCTGATAAAGGATTATGTAGATAAAGCTCGTTAGACGCAACCTCTTTAGATCGAGATAAGGTTGTAAAATCTATAGAGTAATCTTCGTTTGTAAAGATCCCAATAATTTAATACTACCTACCTTCGTAAAATTATATTTCTTTCTATCTTATCCGATGAGATGCCTACCCTAGGCATCTCATACAATTTTGATAAGAAAATTGCCTCAATATGAATGTAAGTGGAGGGCTGATGTCGACGAAACTTCATAATTGGATTCTTAGAAGATTCCACGGAATTAATTTAGTTTTCTACCAAAAGATCTTTAAGATTTGATAGCTAGATAATTCTACCTAGCGAAATGTCCCACGTAGGTACGTAATGCCTTTATTGTTGTTGATACAGGGTAGGATTGAAGGGAGGCTTTTGCCCCATAAGTGGGCGATGGCAGCTCTGAAAAGGTTAAGAGTCAGAGGGCATGGCACCTGCTGAACCTAGGTAGGTAGGTTGGTATATGTAGGTTACCTAGATAAAGTGTTATAGTAGGAAGGAACCTACTAATATAAAGCGGAAATCTTAAAATTCCATAATATTTTTGTGAAAAAGCGCTTGTCTGTTTATATAGGTACCTTGTTGTTACTTATAAACTTATTAGTATAGAGTAGATAGGCAGCATTATAAAATGCAATGTGATTAATAATTAACATTTTATGATTTTACTTTAACATTTTCGTCAAAAATTCAGTCTTTTTCGCCTTGTAATTAATTGACTGCGTCCCGTAAACTACACTGCAACCAAAAGTTTTTATGCCTACTAATACCTACCTACATGCTGTAATATCCTATAGGTAGGTAGGTACTTGCAAATTATTACCTACGTAGGTACCTACTACCTACAACCTAACATCCTAGTGTCTACAGATACCTACGCGTGGGCTTGGTAGGTATTCAGACGAAGTCTTTTGCTCTTTACTCCCAGGCATTTAGATAAGGTGAAATTTTGGAACGGAAGTTGAGAAATTTCCGCAATTCCAGCTGAAATTCGTCACCTTAAATTCTAAATTTAATTTGTACCCAAGTATTTTCGTTATTTGATATATCTGTGATGACTAACTATGATGAGTAGAACTACGAAATGTTAAGAATAGCTTGACGGTGAGTTTATTTCCTCTCTTTTCTTGGCAAAATGAACAAAACCTAGCACTCCTACAATTTTTGCCGCTGATCGGTTCGTATTATTTCGTTTTTATTCGATATCAAAATGACCGGCGAAAATAGTCCCTATGAGTGAAATACTCATGAGTTATTCTGAATTTATTAGCAGGCTTTGATTCGAGAAGTGTTAATGATTTAAATAATCAGCATTTTACATAACAATTTCGAACATGCTTTCATCAATCCTACTTAGCGACCAATAAACCTTTTAGAAGTCTTAATCTAACATACCAACTTGTACCAATACAAGACTTATTCTGTAGGTAGTTTCACTTACACGGTCTATGCCGTATTGTTTTTGAGATAGCAGCATAAGGCCTTCCCCAAAATAAAATCTTGTCGGGAAGGCCTTATGCCACCACTAACAGCCTTTCAGCTGATTGGCCTTTAAAAGGCAATAGACATAAATAGTTACTTTCGAATATATATTAATAAGCTCGTATGTATGTATTTCGATGTAGGTACTCGTATGTATTTAATTAGGCTTTATGCCTTGTAATATTACATTATAAATTAGGCTGACTCGATGTCGTTACCAAAAATAAATCATAACAAAGTGGGTGTTATAAGCAAAAACCGAAACCAATTATAATCACACACACCGATAATTCGACGCCATTTTGGTTCAATGAATTTGGTAATAAATGTGATCCAGTTTTACCGTGATTACAATATAATGGACATTAACAAGTAACCTGAGATGACAGTCATTCGGACAGATATTTTATGTAGATAGTGGTGACGCCCACATATCGATTCTGGTGCTCGAATAGTCATTATTTATCTGGTTGACGACTCTTTGGCGTAGTTGACTGAATGATGTAAATACTGGAGGTAGTGGGTTGGGTTCCCTCAACGCGGGATAAAATATCGCATGTTTATAGCATCAACCTCGACCTCAACAGCCTGTATTGGTCCACTGCTAGACGCAAGCCTCCCCTGATAAGCGCCTTGTTGGCGTTTATCTAATGGGGTTAATGCCCATAATCCATACTGGACATGCGGGTTGGGGATCGCAGTTCGGTGGTAGAATTGTTCTGCAGGGGGCCCTGCTACCCGCCCCCGGTGGATATTATGCTTAGTCGACTCTTACGACACCCTCTCATGATCTGGTAAAAACAATAAAGTGAAATTCAAATTCTTGAACATTTTTAGGTTTTTTTAGGGCTCTTTTTCTTTGCCTAATGTATGTTGCACGAAAAACCCAGTTTCTTTATATATAGCTTTTCCCTAGAGTCCGACGTTAGTTCACGCAGGCCTAAAACACACACCATTTTGTCTTGAACTAAAAGATCTTTTCATCACTCTGAGAAGGTCTTGAAGAAAGCCAGCTGTCGCATGAATGGTTAAATAATAGATTACTTTTTACTCATGTAATGGAATTTCTTTGATCAAAGTAGGATCGTATATAATTGAACAAAGTTATTGGCAATTGATATTGAAACGCTGTTCAACAGACGACATCCAGACGGAGACCACACCATAATAATATTTCACCATACCCTAGCCAAATTTAAGATAAAGTAATAGTAAATAATCCCCAATAAATAACTTTCTTGCTGATAGTTTGGCAGAATTTGCAGTAACTTGTCGATTTGAGATCTTTCCAAAAATGTATTGTACTTGCATAATTCTTTCTCAAACTAAAAGCCAAACGGAAACTTTCTGATTTTTGTGTTGGGGCTTGCTTACAAACATAGCATTTTATAAATGGCTGCAGTATAGTACTCCAAATCGCTTAGCAAGCTATGGAAAGTGCTATGGTCGGAGTTTCTCTGAAGGATAGGATTCGTACGAATACATCCGACAGATAACCAAAGTTTTTGACATAGCTCTAAAAATTAGCAAACTGAAGCAGTGGGCAGTGGGCCGACCATATCTCGCGAAGAACCGATAGCCGCTTGGTTAAACATACAAAAATAGTGTTGGAACTCTTGGAACCCTCCAGCAAGGTGGGATGACAACCTAAGCAAGACTGCAGGCATATGCTGTATGCGGCAAGGGCGCTATGGCGCTCATTAGGGGAGGCCTATGTCCAGCAGTGTTCTAACATAGGCTGATGATGATGGTGATTGTACTTCACCTAAGACAACATAGTGTACAGTTGCTTCCTGTGACATTGGCTAGGTATCCATGTGATAACTAGTATTACTAGTGGCCGTGGCGGACAACAAAAATAAAAGGGCTGTGATAACCTGCTTTGAAGGTGACGTGGGCGGATTTAGGACGGGGCTAGTGGGTCATAGTTTTTATACTCCTACGTTAATGAAATTCGTGGAAGTTCTAAATAAACAAGAATATTTAAAATGTGCATAAAAAATGTGATGTCTTATATGCAAATTTGAAATTAGTTCCTTTTATTAATCATACTTGGTAATTTACACATATTTTAAGTATAAAAAAAATCAGATAAGCCTCATTCGCAGTAAGTAGCTACAATTAAATATTTCTTTCTACAAGTAGGTAACCTTGATTCGCAGATTTTTTCCATTTCGCGTAGATAAGTTTATTTTCTACCGAATTCCTTTCAAAGAACATTTTAACTATTTTTTTATTTTAATTATCTAAAATAGAATGATAGACTTAAAATTGAGTTACGGGATGATATGCCATAACTATTATTTTGAAAGGGTTTTGGGATTGCCAAAAACCATTTCGTCTTGATAATCATTGCTTAGTAAGACACAAAACTGAACTCGTACGCGAATAGGGTACGTAGGTATATGCATCGATTTTTTTTATTGTTTTAACCGAGAAATGATAAGACGCTCACTGAATTTCGCAATAATAAGGTAAAAAAAAACAATCAAAACTACAATCATTTTCGGGTGATAAAAACGCTGTCATATTGGCGCCATGTTTATTTGACGTCAACGTTCACACTAGATTAAAATCTTTTTTTTTCTCTAGTGTGATCAATAGAGAATACGTATATATTTTTTTAGCCATTTTGAAATCACATGCATATACCCTATTACGCATTCACCTGCCCCCGTCCTGAGTCCGCTCCTGCCCCGCCAAGCCGGTTCGAAAGCCTTATAAGCGGCGAGCATCCGGTGCCAGTCCGGGCTATAGATTGTAATTTTTTTACATCCTCTTTAATGCGATCCATGGGAATATTCTTAATTGATTTTTGATAAGTTATTTTTAGGTGTGTGTAAATCTACAAAATTATTTGGCTTTACTTCGTTACCTTGCTTGATACGAGCTGATCGCATTATTATGTACTAGCTGCGCCCCGTGGCTTCCCCCGTGTCAAAATAAAAAAATATATATTGTTCATCTTGGAGATTAGCAAATAACGTGATTCTTTATAGGTACCTCAACCTCAACAACCTATATTGGTCCACTGCTGGAGGCAGGCCTCCCCTTGATAAGCGCCTTTAGTAGCTGTTATCTCATGGTAATGCCCATAATCCCCACGCTGGGCATGCGGGTTGGGGATTGCAGTTTGGTGACATTGTTTGGCAGGAGGCGCTGCTGCCCGCCCCCCGGTAAATATCCCTTAGTCGTCTCTTACGACACCCGCGGGAAGAGTAGGGGTGGTGCAAATTCTATGCCGCCGGCACCACACGGCGATTTATTATAATATGTAAAAATTCCGCGATTTCTTTTTCTCTTGGAATTGTTACATAATACTTAAGTATTTTCATCCTTATATTTACAATGGATTTCCGCAGAGTAACGCCTGAATCTATTACGAATATGTAACGTGATTCATTATTTACCTACTTAAATTTATTTTTAATTTTTGTTTTTTTATTATTTTTAATTTAATTTTTGATAGTTTTCTAGTCAAGAGTTTTAATTTAGGTTAATCGAACCAAGGAATACCTAATCATTTTCAGAATTGTTGATTATAAGATAATCTTAACTATCCATACAACAAATTGCCTCTAAATCAGTTAAGTAGTTACGGAGATACGTAGTAACAAACATTCACACGGACTTCGACATTATTTTATTAGTAGGGTGCGAACTATTGCGAACTGAACCGGAATTAAAAGAAACTGCAATTTCGACCGAATCGGCGCTGACAAGTGTGGGAGTTATCACGTGTTATGTAGACAACTTTTACTTATACCGTAATCCATGGAGTACGTAGCATATTAGTAAACAAACCACGAAATGACAAAAACTAACTTGCTTGGCGTCGATATTCAGATGTAATTGTAAGCGATATTAATTGAAGGAAGGATCTCAAATCGACAAGTAATAGGGTATATGCATCGATTTTTTTTATTGCTTTAATCGATTCTTTAGGTCATTATATAACCGAGAAATGATAAGACGCTCACTGAATTTCGCATTAACAAGGTAAAAAAAACAAATCAAAACTACAATCATTTTCGGGTGATAAAAACGCTGCCATATTGCCGCCATGTTTATTTGACGTCGACGTTCACACTCGATTAAAACCTTTTGTGACGACTTCGGTAGTGATCATCTCAGGAAAGAGGTTTTCCGAAAAATCTGAAAATAACCGACAATACGAAATGTGAAAACTACTACTGGCAGAATAGTGTCAAATCATGATGCAGCAAACAGTATAAAAAAAGAAGAAATGTGAACAGTGATGTCACATCCGCTCTAGCCGATGGCGTAGCGTTTTGAAATTTTGCGATTGAGATTTAAAATATAAATTTTTCAATGGTTAAATTCTACAATAAAAACATCACAAAATGCTAAAATAAATATGTAGATATGTTTCATATCAATAGAGAATATTACGTATATTTTTTTTTAGCGATTTTGAAATCACATGCATATACCCTATTAAGTAGTTGATCTTAGTAGCTGATCCCACGGGAACTGATTTATGGGAAATAGCCTACCTATGTTTGATTCCAGGATTAGAACTACCTGTATCCAAAATTTCAGCCCGATTTGTTCAGTAGTTTTGGCGTGAAGAGGTCACAAACATCCATCATCCATACATCCATACAAACTTTTGGATTTATAATATTAGTGTGACTTTACATTCTGATTTTTTCATTCCCACTTCACCATTCCTCCCATTTATAGGTAGATACTTATGTAATTTGATCCTCTATTAATCAAATACAAATTTCACCACAAATCCATGCACGATTTTCCTAAAACATAGGTATGTCAGTGACGTTAATAAACTCTGATAAGGCAACTGTGTCTCAAAGTAGGTTTATATGTGTGTCACTGACCTCCTTGGTCACCAAGTTTAAATCCCACGCGGTTGTTAAGTTTTTCATTGGTGAGAAAAAAATACACAACATGATATCATCGTAATCATCATTTTCGCAATGGATTTTGGAGTTTATTAAGAAATTATAAGTCGGTACGTAGGTAATCAAATCGGCTACTGCGAAAAATTAGGTCGCAGAAGGGTCGCAGATAATTATTCCATGAGCTATTTTGTTTTTTTTTTTATTTGAGAGTCTAGATGTCACATTCTAGATCGAATACAGTGACATAGAGTCCGCGCCACGACTCAAGTCTTACGGCAAAAGGGGTGCAACTACATAATTCCCGATCACGTTAGTAAATAATATATCTGTGACCGATTTTGACTGACTGCGAAATGTCCGGAATAAGACCTCTCAGACCAGAAGAGCATAATTTGTTGTAAATAAATAGGATAAATAGGAAATAATATGTTTTATTTACTATAGTTTTGCGATGGCAGCGCCGCATCTAAAGGACTTGAGTGGTGGCGCGAACTCTAGTCAAAATCCATCAAGCCGCTGGCTGCGGCTACAGAGATTTTATATCATTACTAAAAAAATCAAGATAAAAAAAATAACATGAAGCTAGAAAGAGGTGCATCTTAAATTGTAATCGTATTAAGTAAATATTCCGTGTGCCTGAACTGGGTAAAACCCTGTTTTTAACCGACTCCAAAAAGGAGGAGGTTTTCAAATCGTCTGTTTTTTTTGTTTTTGTGTTTGTTACCTCAGAACTTTTGACTGGGTGGTCCGATCTTCATGATTATTTTTTTATATGAAAGCTGGTGCTTCCCATGTAGTCCCATTTTAATTTTGTTCAGTTCTGACACTGGGATCCATGAAAATTCATGAAATAACCGTAAAAATTGAAGTCGGTTTATAGTTTTTTAAAACAAAATTAATTATTCAATCAAAAGATATCTAATTACAAATAAATTTATCAGATCAAATAATAATGTATATTATACGGCAAAATGGTGCGTATCTAATTTAAAATAAATTATATAATATTTAATTACATAACGAACTCCTTAGTACCTACTTACTAAGTAGTTCGTTTTTTTCATGAACGCACCATTATGCAAGTGTATTATCCAACTTTACTTAGAAATATCTTCTTATTATAACTACACGGGTAAAATTACAATTCAATTCAAAATTATAATTTAAATAAAAAAAACTAATAAACACTGCTAAACATAGATAAAGTACCTACACCCAAAAACCTTACCCTCCTTCGCAGTAAGACAAAAAAAAAACTAGCTGACAATGTATAAATCATCAAGATTAGAAAAGGTCAAAGTAGTTTAGCCATTGACAGCTGTTAGTATCAGTAGTTTGACATTTTACTTTCTGTCAAACATGTCTGAAAGTTTTTTGCGTCGTTACAAAAAATGGCCGCTATTTTTTGCAAATGGCGTCTCGGACTTCAGAAGACATTTGTGGTAAAGTTAATTTAGGATTTTGTTGACTTTCGTTGATAATTCTGACGATGACAGTTATTAAGTTTGCTAATGCTATTTGATATAGGTAGGTTAGGTATAGGTAGGCAAAGATTTTAATCGTTAGATACGCCCCTACGCCCAAAAACTGTGCCATTGCTTTAAATAGGTACCTAACGTAATTCCGACGCTGTTTTTGTCATTTTATTAGTGCCATTTATTGTATAATTAATTACCTACATTGCAAAAACACAATGCACACAACTATTTAATCTTATTATTACTTACGTTGAACAAACGAATTTTCAAAAAATGTTAGGCCAGTTTGGGTATCCTATCATGAGCTTTATTTTAATACTTATCTCTGTAATAGTTATTAACAAAAAAAGCTTTTTTGTATAGTCGAGGAGGTAATGCGAAATTGCACTTGGTGGCCAGTTTCGCATCTCCTTCTAAACTTTACAAAAACTATCACAGAGGTATGAAAATAAATCTTATGTTAGGTATCATAAACAGGCCTCTCATTTTTTGAAAATTCCTTTCTTCAACGTAATAATAAGATATAATTAATTTTGTTTTAAAAAACTATAAACCGACTTCAATTTTTATAGTTTTTTCACGAATTTTTATACACATCCCATGGTCAGAATTAAAATGGGACCACACGGGAAGCACCAGCTTTCAAATAAAAACAAAATCATGAAAATCGGACCATCCAGTCAAAAGTTTCTGAGGTATCAAACATAAAAAACGGTTGAATTGAGAACATCCTCCATTTTTTGAAGTCGGTTAAAAATAGGCGGCGGCACTAGTTTACCTCGGGGTACGGCCTCAAGAATCATACCTTCTGTTCTAGCCGAAACAACATGTCCAAAACGGTAAAGAAAAACCCATTCCAAAAACAATCACCATCTAAACTCTGCCCAGCGACGAGTACCTACCTCTCCCACATCGCACAATGTGTCTCACACATTTTACACAGCACAAACATGTGTCTCGTCGTATAAACATTAATATAGATGTTAATATATATTTAGGAAGGATTTGTTCGTTTGTTGGGTATGGTTGTCCGAGTTGCCGGACTTGCTTTTATAATATTGTTAGTTTATTTCAATTTCAATTTCAAAAAGCCTTTATTTAACAATCTTAAATCTAATTTAGGTACATTATAATTTTTGACTAAGTATTAGACATCGGTGTACAAAATTTTAGTTATATTTTAGTTATTCTGTGTTATCACTACATAGATTGTTTTGCCTTCCAGCATAGGCCTCCCCCAGATTCTTCCATAGCATTCGGTCGTGGGTTTTCCTCCTCCAATGTGTGCCCGCTGAGGATTTGTTGTCGTCTTCCCACCGTAGAAATGGTCGTTGGTCTTAGTTTATGTACTTACTCATAAATATTTTTTTAGGGTTAGGTTTCAAGAACTTTATTCTTATACAAACACAGGGTTTGTTTAAAAAAACTATAAACCGACTTAAATTTTATAGTTTTCTCATGGTTGCTATAGTCGGAATTGGACCAAATTGCACCACACGGAAAGCACCAGCTTTCAAATAAAAAAAGAATCATCAAAATCGGATCACCAAGGTTAAAGTTCTGAGGTAGATAACAAACATTATGAGAACTTCCTACTTTTTAACCGACTTTAAAAAAAAGGAGGTTTTAAATTCGGCAGTTTTTTTAAGTCTGTTAAAAACAGTTTTTTTCTAATAAAGCGAATGTTTTGTTAAACATTGATTGCTAATTTGCTATTCTACAAATACAAACATTTATTTAAAAACGTCCTAGTATTAATAAAAACAGACTTTTTTTATAAAATTATAGAAAAACAAGAATTCGAACTTTCTGCCCCAGGCACCTTGCGCGACTTTTTGGCGCGGGAGAATCAGAAGCCCTGAGTCGAGTTTACGATAGTATCGAGACGTGATCGTAACGATTCCTTTTTCTATGGCATGTAGACGCATGAGTCATTTAAATTGAAGTTAAATACATGGTTGATAACGCTATCCATTTACCTACTAGATTAATGATTTTTTTTTATTTGTAATGTGTGTGATTGTGATGTACCTACCTAATTTAATTAAATTTTTGATGTTTTTCATTTTTAATTAATCATTAATTTTGTAACCTTACATAACTGATTATAAGTGATCTGTAACATAATTTAAGTTATGAATAAAGAATTATGAACTTTGAGTGCTGACCGGAAGGTATACGAGCAAAGCCGGGGTGTTAGCTTGTTTAGTATGTCAGACCAAATTGTCATTAAATAAAATACATATATCCGATCTGGGGTTTTTGAGGCTAATGAGTTTGGTTTGATTTCGCACGCTTTTTATATTAAGGTTTTTAATAAAATAATGGTGGCAGTTACTAAGTTATGATTTCGTTTTGGTATAAATTAAGAGTGTGCAATAACGCTGCTAAGAGATGATGATACAATATGGTTTTTTCGCAAGTGAAAGTTCTATGCGCCAAAACTGTTTTTAACTAGTCACGAGTTAATGAAACAACATTGTAGGCATCTCTTGTATATGTAGATTTTTTAATATATTGCTTTTATACTCGTATAAAAAAAAATTATATATAAGTAGTTCAGACTTAATTTTTTTATCATAGTAAGTTAATGTCTTAGTTTAAGCACGCCGTTTTGTTGTTTTTGACCTTGTGTTGGCAGGTAGAAAATGCCATCGGCATTATGCCCACCATTTGTGTACTTTTTTATAATTGTGTGCAATAAAGTAGTAAAATAAAATAAACAACCAATATCGAAAAATTAGAAGACAAAGAGTCAAAGTCAGAGTCAGAGTCAAATCGTTTATTTCTTTAGACTTACAAAATAAGCACTTAGACAAGTAAATTGTTTAACATACAAATAGCTTGATTAATAGTTAAATTGATAATAATTCAAAACTAAAGAAATACTTCTAGGTTTCTTAGCAAAACCAAAACCAAAGAAAAAAGTGTGCTATTCCTGAGATAAATTGCAAATTTGTGTAAAAAATCTATTTAAAAACACGTAATTGATGATAAAAGATTGAAATATTATTTATAAGTTTAATTCGTATCATAATCAGCCTATATTAGTCCACACTGCTGGACTTAGACATAACATGCTTACAAAAACATAAATATTGTATACGTATCAAAATCTCTGAGTGAATAATCAAAAATATGTACCTAAATTAGAAATAATTCAGAACTTACAGCACTTACATAGCATCGACTGCAGTATAATAAAATACGATTCAAAATTTACCTTCTTAAAATTCTACATTATAATGTATAACTTTATACTTGAATATTGTAAAATCAATTCAAAAAAAAGGAAAAGGAAAGTCGTACATGCACTGTAAAAAGAAATAAAACTTTCTCATCAAACGAATGCCAACTTAATTAAAACAAGTAAAGATAAGCTCGGAATATCTTCGGCAACTTATCTGTAAGTTGTCACATAAAAATAACTAACCGAAATACACGAGTGAAATCAAAACTTGCTTTTGCACGCGGCTTTAAATAACTTCAACTTTTTACATTATTCTAGTTAACTCGCAGTCTGTTTGTAATTACGTATGTAGGTATGAGTGTTTTCTTGAGTAGAGACTTATACTTAAATCGACTTAATTTTTTATAGTTTTTTAATGAATTTTCATGGATCCCATTGTCAGAACTGAACCAAATGGAACCACACGGGAAGCACCAGCTTTCATATAAAAAAATCATGAAAATCGAACCACCCAGTCAAAAGTTCTGAGGTAACAAACATAAAAAAAATGCAGTCGAATGGAGAACTTCCTCATTTTTTTGAAGTTAAAAAGCGAGATGATGCTGGATGCGGTAAGCTGAAGACCGGGCGCTTTGGTGCTCATAAGGAGAATTATTGACCTATGTCCAGCTGTGGACAATAGAAATATAGGCTGATGATGATATATTATACTTAGGTCAGATCTTGGAAGGCCAATTTAAATCATTTCTTCAGAACTTACGGCTTTAAAATTTTGCAAGTTTATTCAGTTCATTCAGATGAAATTGACATAAAGTGACAGAATTACTTAACACCAAGATACATATATATTTTTGCCATAATCAGCACGTTTTGCACGTTTTCCTAAAAAAAATTAAAAAAAATGTGAGGCACGTAAGTAAAGTGACTTACATTTTTTTAAATTTTTTGGGTTCTCCTTCCACCTTACTTTCAGAAGAGGGCGTTGTCATCAGCGACTCAGTTTATAAAACTTCTGCATATGGTATCGTTTCAATTTTACAACCATGTGACCATTGGTTTTCCAAAATAAAAGATTACCCTACTTATTTAAATAATAATTTTTAGAGATCATTTATTTTTGGAAACTCTTGGTTATGTTATATTGTTTTTACCTATGCACTTTTATCGTAATATCATTTTATTGCCCTCATGTTTTCTGGTGAAGCTTCAAAGTCCAACAAACTAACAAAATATCCTTCGCATATCATTAGTAAGTATTTCAAGAGTGAAATAAAATGAGTATTCATTGTGTGCTGGACCGTGTGAACTCGGCGCATCTGCAAAAGTTTTTATTTTATTTGTTTTTGTTGTTTTTTATATGTTTGACTGTTACTTGAAGGGCAAAATCATTTATTGAACACTTTCATTAAAAGTGATTGTTATTAATCCTACTATAATATTATAAACGCGAAAGTTTGTAAACATTATTGTACGTATGTTTGTTGCTCTTTCACGCAAAAACTACTGAACTGATCTTGCTGAAATTTTACATACCTACGGGTAATTCTAGGCCTGGAATAACACATAGGCTTTTTATCTCATAAATCAGTTCCCGTGGGATAGGCGTGCGAAGCCGCAGGGCGCAGCTAGTATTATTATCACACTAATATTATAAATGCGAAAGTTTGTATGGATGTATGGATGGATGTTTGTTACCACTTGACACCAAAACTACGGAACGGATCGGGCTGAAATTTTGCATACGGGTAATTATAATCTTGGAATCAATCATAGACTACTTTCCATCCCATAAATCAGTTCCCATGGGATAGAAATCATCTTTAAACAACGCCTGCGAAGCCGCGGGGCGCAGCTAGTAAAAGAATAAATAAAGGTTTGACTTTTAACACGGTAGCCTAATTACCTGTAGTGACAAAAAAACGTAAATGTTGTATGAACATTTGGGAACTTGACGACTGATCCCTCAACAGCCTGTCAGCCCACTGCTGGACGCAGGCCTCCAACTGATAAGCGCCTTATTAGCGTTTATCTCATGGGGGGTAATGCCAAAAATCCCCACGCTGGCTATGACGACTGATCAAGTTGTTTCAACTCTAAATACTGGTTTTAATTTATTTATTTTATTTTATTGTAATTTTCTTTTTTAACCGACCTCAAAAAAGCAAGAATAAAATATGTTTGTTACCATCTTTTGACTGCGTGATCCGATTTTGATGATATTGAAAGCTGGTGCTTGCCTATCGTGTGCTACGGTCCCATTCAAATTTGGTCCAGTTCTGACATTCTCTTTCGGTTTACAAAGGTACGCGATAAATACCCGATAAATAATCATTTTATTCTCTTTCGGATTATCAATAATTATAATAAACCTTATCTGGATGTTTTCTATGTAAAAAAATTATAAATCTATCTATGTAGTGTATTGTATTATGTATATCAGTTATCTAGTACCCATAACACAAGCTCTACTTAGCTTGGGGCTAGATAATGCTGTGTGAAATGTCCAGCATTATTTATTTATTTATCATGTTGTAGAATTGATTTCATCAAGTGAGCCTTTTGAATGCAAGGTTAAAAAGTTTCTGCTCACGACTCGCACTCGATGTTTCTGGAAACGTTATTTCTATTCTATGGGAACTGATGAGAAAAAACGCCTATTTTTCCAACAAACATTTATGTATTTTTTTTTATTTAAACCCGATCCGTTTAGTTGATTTGGCGTAAAGAAGTACTAAACATTCGTTCGTGCGGCTTTTTCCCCTTACCTCACCTCGCCTCAACGTTTGTACTCTATGATTACACGATTACACGCCATCTTGGACAGAAATACCTATGCATCTTTTATTTCGCTCCAAAACTCAAAAATCACAGCAATTCAGGCCATCAGTCTTATTCATAATAATTTATACGTTGCCTACCCAAGAAGCAACATGGCTAAACATCCAAACTTACGCATTTGGAAAATTATTTTGATCAATCACATGCATTGACTTGAGATATTGTCTTTAAGTAGGTACTTACAAACACCTGCTATTTTTTAAAATATTTTGATTCAAAGCGTTGTGAACTAAAAAAAAAATAAGTAGGTACCTACCTAATTTGAATTGGTACAGAAAAACGTTATCGCTTGAATCAAAAGCGATTACCTTATCTCCGACTCGATCTTTTATGTAGGTACTATGTATATATAAAATAGCTATAAAATTAAAATTCACAGCAATATACCGATTATTTAAACTTACAACTCAAAATTTATGATAATTTTTCTTCGATTATAATAACGTTTAAAAAACCTATATTCCTAACAGCGTTAAAACTTGATCTACCCACGCATTGTCTATGGAAGCTCATTCATAAAAAAAACAGTTAAAAATATACTTAAGTGAAATACTCTACAGAAAATAATAAAGTTACTTTACGACAATAGATAAACCATAAATAGTAAGCGTCAAAAGTAAATTATACCTCAACAAAACTCTATATATAAGCGTAATTATTTAATTGGTTCGACACTACCCTTAAATCCCTTATATACCTACCCGGTTTTTTTAAAGTAGGTATTTAATTTAGTAAGTAAATAATGTATATGGCAGATACATACCTTATTGAAAAATAAAATTACAATCAAATAATATCAATAAATTAGAACTAGTAGTATTAACAATTGAAGCAATTGAGTTAACTGCTGATTGCTACAGGTAGCTCAACCGGTCATTGTTTTTAAAGTTTGTGGGACAAAATACTAATCTAGTCCGAGTCCCCAGATTTTTTTATGGAATCATATTAAATACAATATAGCATACATACCTACAGCTGAACATAGATCCTCCTCTTTTCCGAAGCTGGTTAAAAATGGTAATTGCAAATTATTTAAGTTGTAAATACCAACAATAAATAAATCTATATAGTATCAAATTTATTTTAATGCAAAAATAAACGCCTCATTTCCATAAGTAGTATTAATGTAACAAAGCAAAATAGTTTCAAACTGGCATTACGTTTGGCGATGGTACATACAAACTAGATGCATGTACATTTACAAAACTCGACGCGTTGTCACCTGACCAACAAAGGGATCAACACCCATTGTTAATGTAATCTGATCCAAGACCTGAGCAACTCTAGAAGCCATCGAGAGAATGGATTTGATATTAGCATGGAGTGGAATACAGGCATAACAATAGGAATATGGCAGGCATATTCAGGCTAAGCACTTGTATGCCTGTATGCCACAGGTTGATAGAAGGTTGGCACCGCGTTTGACTTTATGTAAGCAAACAACAGCGGTACAGGCTACCTAACCTACGTCTATGCCCATAGGCTATATATAGGCTATCCAAAATTCCAGTTTTCTCCCATATGGGGGATTTATCAAGGGAATGAATAAATAAATAATGCTGGACAATTCACACAGCATTGTCTAGCCCCAAGCTAAGCAGAGCTTGTGTTATGGGTACTAGATAACTGATATACATAATACAATACAGTACATAGATATTTTTTAATGAATGAGCCCTTTTTTGGCATAATATAGTAACACTTTGAATTTCTCTAATTATCGAAAAGTTATTTTCAGATACAGAATTATTCTTTTCGAAGTCGGTTAAAAATGGTAATTGCAAATTATCGAAGTAGGCAATAAAAAAAATCCATTTCTGGAATTAGCACTATTACCTATTAGTGCCATTAGAGCACTAATACTAATAGGTTAGATATTATTACCATGGTAAACCGTATCTTCATAAAATTGTATGATATTGATATTACATGGATAAATAACTTTGGACAATTCACACAACATAATCTAACCCCAAGTCAAGCACAGTTAATTTATTGTTAGAAGATTTCTAAAACGAATTCTAAAATTTAATTTAACTTATTCGCCCAAAGCATTTGGGTCAAAAAGTGTACGGGAATTAGATATATTTCGTGTTCATTAATTCTCATCCCTGTTGAAACAAATATAACAAGTTTCTTAGCAACTTAATTTAAATAAACAATGTGTGCCACTACAACTTAATTACTTAACAAAGGAAATTATTTTATTCTAAGACCTCTAAGGAATCTAGAGACAAAACAAAAGTTAGAAGTTGCTGTTGCTAAGATTTGTTTGTTTTGTTAATTAATCATTTAATCATGTTTTTATTGCTTGGATCTTAATGCTACGAACTTTTTAACGAATGTCTTGGTTTCTTTCCTCAACAACCTATAGGTCCACTGCTGGACTCAGGCCCTGATAAGCGCCATAATAATATGGCTTTTATCTCAGGCCAAGAACTACCTGTATGCAAAATTTTGTAGTTTTTGGGTGCAAGAGTACAAACACACATACAGATATTATGTTTACAAACTTACGCGTTTATAATATTAGTTAGTAGGTTTCGTGAAGAAATCAAAGAGTAAATCATATTTTTGGAAAAGTGTCACTTACATCTTGTATCTACTTGAGTTAGTTTAATATATCTCACTCCCTCCCGCTTGGAAGTCGGTTACTCAGTTCTTCGTGTTGGTCTTTATTTGTGGGTCATCTATTTCGGATAGTTTAATAAAAAGTTTATAATTGCACATGTAGTTACTGTCTGTGCCAAATTATGAGTCGTATGAATTATATATGTTTAATAATATGTTTAATCTCAAAAAATAACAACGAACAGGTTTAAAGTTTCTTCGTCGCCTATCGAAGCGAGAGAAATATTACAAATATCACTTATTTCCATTGCTATTTTTGAATTTTAGTCATTTGACCTTTTCTTAGGGTACTAGGTAGTTATTGTAATATCGGAAATAAATAGTTATTGATTCTTGAACTGATATACAAATAAAATATGAAATATTTTTAATTTTACTTTTCTGAGGTAGAATCTAAAAAAATAATTTAAGATCGATGAGTTTTTGTAAAGCAATAGATTAATTTCCTTATCGCTAAGAAATATGTACAAAATATACCAAGTAAATCTATTTTTACACGTTTTATAACAACGTAACTCCCTAAATTTTGTAAAATAATAGCACATTGATAATGAACTTAAAATATGTAAATAAACAGTATATTTACTCGGGCTAAGCTATAAAATTGACATAATACGTCCCGAGGTTGGCGCGATAAAATTTGGTTCGTTTAATATCTCGGGATTCCTTGTTTTTATATGAACTGGTATTTATTATACGGTTTTGCAGGCCGCGGAGAGACATTTAAAGGATTTTGTTAGCTTTTATTATTTGACTACTGTTTTTATTAAATATAAGGATGAAAATATTTAGTAACAGTCCTGCGAATTAAAAACTTTCTGCGATAAAATCTAACAAATTATTTGTAAGTACATTTTTACAAAATGAAAGAACTAGTTTCGTTTCGTCTCGAAAAAAGTAGTCTAGTCTAGCAAAGTAACACCTGCATCTATTGTGTACTATTTTTATTAATCTGGGTGTATCTAGTGGATGTAGAAACTCGAATAAACTATTTTGAGTTTTGTCTATGAATGTTTTCAAATACACTGAAACCTCTCATTCAAAGCCAACAAAACTTGTTTAGGTAGATTTCATTCAGTAGATAGCTATTAGGAAGGTACACTTTATAAACAAAGCAACCAAAAACTATTTTAGACAGATTTCATTCAATAGATAGATAAAGATAAGGCAACTATCAAAACAAACTTATTTAAGGTACCTATTTCTTTCAGTAGATCGATAAGAAACTATAAAACAAAACAAATAAAAACTATTTCGGAAAATTTCATTCAGAAGATAGATATAACACAAAAAAGAAACAAGTTTAATAAAACTAATATAAACAACAAGTCCCAGACATAATAACGCAGACTTCATAAAAACCTAATAACCTCGAATAGACAAAGTTATTACGAAATAAGGTAGCTTAGCGATGCCCACATTGCCCACTCGAATAAAAATCATTAAGTTTCTTTAAATCTTGACTTGTGTAGGCTTTGCCCACGCCCGCCCTAGTTACAACTTGTGTGGGGCAAGTTACTAAACATTACCTACATACTTATAAATTATTACATTTATATTAGACAACCTTGGTTTTAATTTTTAATAAAAATAAAAATAAGTAAAAAAAATAATTCCTGAGATGCCTTCAAATTAGTCTACCAACTTAAAAAAGTAGTTACATACGAGTTTAAATTAAGAACCATTGAATGAGTGACATTGTTATTTTCACTTACTCGTTTTTTCATAGAAAATGTATGGGAATTGTTTTTTTTAATTATTGCCTAAACTTACGATTTGATTTGGTATGTTCCTTTGGGAAAAGTGTTCCTGGTTGGAAATAGAGTCGATTAAGGCCAACTTGTTCTTTTTGACAAATGTAATTTTTTGGGCGAACCGTTCATTTTTTCAAAAAACTAAAAATGGCAATATTCTGTTCTTCAAAATAAAACAGAAAGTTCCTTAGAGCAAAACCTTCTAACTACAAAAGAAACGGTAGCTACCCTTAAGGGGCCAAAAATTTGCCACAGCCTGTATATACTAACTAGCTGCGACCCGCGGCTTCGCACTCGTAAAAACCACCTTTATACGTTTCTATAGGAACGGAAACGTTTAAAGGTGATGTTTGGCCCACGGGAACTGATTTATGGGATACAAAGTAGCATATGTTTGATTCCAGGATTATAATTACCTCTATACAAAATTTCAGCTCGACCCGTTCAGTAGTTTTGGCGTGAAGAGGTAACAAACATCCATCCATCCAGGATTCCATACAAACTTTCGCATTTATAATATTAGTGTTATATTAAAAAGAGGAAAAATTCGATTTTTTGTTCGTTTGTAATGCTCCGAAACTACGAGACCGATTTAAAAAATTATTTCACCATGAAAGTTTGCTTTTCAAGTAGTGACTTTTATAGGCTATATTTTTTCCCTAAATTCCAACAGAAACGGCTAGTAAAATTAAGAGGAAAGATTGTTTGTTTGTAGCAAGAAAAAGTACTTATTTTAATTTTTTCATTGTGGTAACACAAGTTTTAATTTTACTTTTCGTATGCCCATTTCATCCTATCTCTGCCCCGTTCGTCCCACTTGTCCCACCAGTAGCCTAGCAGGTGGGACTAAATAGGCAATGGACTCCAATCCCCCAAATCCATTCCACACTTGAAAAAATATAAAATAAATCATTTGTTTATATATTTATAAATTAATACGGTTCATAAAAAAACAAATAAGTACAATAGTTAAAAAAACCTGAAATATTCCATAAACATCCAGAATGTCCTGTAAAAAGAAATTGTGGTTCACAAAATAAAATTCTTAATCATAACATAATATGTTATGATTACGAATTTTATTAATACATATATATAAGTTTTTGTGATATGTAAAACGCAGTCAAGTTCCTAACTTAGACCATACACACAAAAACGTGTATGTAGGCGGCAAAATGTTTGTGAGAGGCAATTATAGTGTCTTTCCGTCTGACTGTCCGTTTGTAAGCATTTCTTTGTGCTTACCTTGTTAGCATAATGAACAGTTTTATGTCCTATAGGTACAACAATGACCATTTTTTTTATTTTAAGTTTTTTTGTGCCAGTCATTTTGATTTCTCACAGCTGTGGCAAAAATAGTTTAAATGATATACTTATCTTTAACTGACGATTGTGATACCTACTGGTCAAGAAGATGCCATTTCTACAAATATATACAAAGTGTAAATAATTTTTCTTTTTCAACCGACTTCAAAAATAGAGGAGGTTATCAAATCGACTGTTTTTTTATTTTGTTAGCTCAGAACTTTTGACTGGGTGGTCCGATCTTCATAATTCTTTTTTTATATAAAAGCTGGTGCTTCCCATGTGGTCCCATTTTAATTTTTGTTTATTTCTGACAATGGGATCCATGAAAATTCATGAAAAAGCTATAAAATTTAAGTCGGTTTATGGTACTTTAAAACAAAATTACTGATGTGGTTTACCGCAATACATCTCAAAATAAATCCGATAAACCAGCATTGAATAACGAATGTGGAAATAAGTAATTAGGTTAACGTATATTAAAAATAACGACAGTTGTTTACGTGAAAATAAATTATTTTGTTAACTTAATTATTTTAAATACACCTACTTTTAAAATATTTCTAATATTGTTATCTACCACGGTAGAGCATGCGAGCATCCATGTAAAAAAGGGGTGCGTGGACTAAAGTGTTAATTTACCTTATAAAAATAAATAGTAGATCAAGTTTTATATCTGTAGGTGTCTATAAAAAGCTTTTATGCCTATACCTAGGGTAGTTAAAATACCGCTTTTATCCCAAAATAACAAAAATTGCAAAAAAGGACTGTCAGGGCAAAAACATTAACGTTTGTTGGTTTAGGACTAGTAGCGACACATTTTCTAGTTCGCGTCGCAATTTACTGTTTTATTTTACTTGCACGTAGCAGCTTGTTAAGAAACTGACAATATTTTGATGTTCATCTGTAGATAAGTACGAAAAAGTTATCGTAGGGGCCTAGTATCAGTAGTCCATTGATGAAATGGGACCACAAGATAAGCACCAGCTTTCAAATAAAAAAAGAATTATGAAAATCGGACCTTCCAATCAAAAGATCTGAGGTAACAATTGAGAACCTCCTCTTTTTTTGTAGTCGGTTAAAAACTCTTTGACGTGGTCAATTCTAAATTTTTCTGGTCACAGTGTGTTACGAATATATACTGCAATAATAATATTCCAAATTCAAAACAGAACTTAGGTACATTGTATTTACTATTTATGTCAGCTAAATGTATTTTATTTTTTAATGTTAATTTTTCTTTTTTTCAGATTACCACTCAGTCAGAACATGCCTCTCACGTCAAGTGTAACTAAAACAACGAAATTATAGTGACAAAAGATTAGTGACAAGTGTGCCAAAGTGACTTAAACTGTGCCAAAGTTATTGACAAGTGTGCTAAATTGTGCCAAAGGGAATATTTTGACAAAATGTGGAGATGATTCCTGATGACGTTTAGATGAGCTATGTTTAGTGGTGTTTTAGTAAATCTGTCAAAATGTGTGCCAAAGTGGAATATTTTGTCGCAGTTTTGAGTGGTAAGTCTTAGATTAAGTTTTTTTATAAGTAAATAGGTTTGTAACATGTTACTATCCGGGCCGGCCATGTCTCGTGAAGAACAGACAACCGCTGGGTAAACGAATTCTTGAGTGGAGACCGCGACTCGGCAAACGTAGTGTAGGACGCCCAGTTCAGTTCCGGCCAGGTGGGATGACGATCTGCGCAGGCCTCCCCCTGATAAACGCCTTGTTGGCGTTTACCTCATGGGGAATATTGCCCATAATCATGCGGGTTTAAGATCGCAGTTCCGTGGTAGAATTGTTCTGTAGGGGGCGCTGCTGCCCGCCAATTTGTTTCGTAATTAAAATTGCACGGAACACGTAGGTCGCTTTGAGCGTCGAAATTTTAGGGTTCCGTATTTGTTTGTGACATCACGGCGACATGCCTTTTGTAGTTAGATTATTTCATAAGCCGTTTGTTAGTGGCTTAATTTTAATAGACGTGTGATAAAAGCTTCAAATGTTTTTTCGCTTGTTTCAGTAGGTATTACTTTTCTTTTAATAAATTTGGTGGAAAACTTGTATGAAAACCTGAATAATTGCCATTGAGAATAAGAATCATCAAAATCGGATCACGCAGTCATCCGATTTTGATGATTCTTTTTTTGTATTGAAGCTGGTACTTTGATTTGGTCTCAATTTAATTTGGTCCATATCTGAACCAAATTAAAATATTGATTATTCATAAAACCATATAATTAAAGTCGGTGTTAGTATAGTTGTTTAATCAAAACTCAATTATGGGTAAATATAATAGGGTATATGCATCGGTTTTTTTCATTGTTTCAATCGATTCTTTAGGTCATTATTTAACCGAGGAATGATAAGACGCTCACTGAATTTCGCATTAACAATGTAAAAACACCAAATCAAAACTACAATCATTTTCGGGTGATAAAAACGCTGCCATTTTGGCGCCATGTTTATGTGACGTCGACGTACACACTTGATTAAAACCTTTGGTGACGACCTCGGTAGTGATCATCTCAGGAAAGAGGTTTTCCGAAAGAACTGAAAATAATCGACAATACGAAATGTCAAGTGGGCAGAATAGTGTCAAATCATGGTGCATCAAGCAGAATAAAAAAAGAAAAAAATGTGCACAGTGATGTCACGTCCGCTCTAGTCAATGGCGTAGCGTTTTGAAATTTTGCGATTGAGATTTAAAATATCAATTTTTCAATGGTTAAATTCTACAATAAAAACATCTCAAAATGCAAAAATAAATATGTAGATATGTTTCTATATCAATAGAGAATACGTTTATATATTTTTAGCCATTTTGAAATCACATGCATATACCCTATTGTAACCACAAAATGTCCTTTCTACTACCCATGACATAATTACTTTAAGTAGGTAGATGGTAGGTAGTTGGTATCATTGTTCGTGATCGCTAATAAGATTTATTTAACACGCTTTTGTATCACACCTGTTAAGCAAATCCGTGTTGACCCACTCTCAAAGAAATAGCTGTGGCACGCGACTTTGTACCTATATGAACGAGAAACTTTAAAAAAATAACAGTATGAAATAAATCAATAAATAATGCTGTGCCATTCACACATTATTATGTATCTAGCGAGCCGATAGAGCTCTGAACTCAGAAAAATGTGCTGTTCCTGAGATAAATAGCCAAAAAAAAATCTATTTTTCAAAAGAATAGATATTGTGAAAACTTTAAACAAACGTATTTTTAAAACACGTGATCCCGGTTAAAGAACTTATTCTCATAAAAAGATCACTTCTAATGAGATTTATGGTAACTTATTTCTAATTTCTTTATAGCTAGCGCCCTAAGTTTTATCATTATACGATATTTATAAAAATAATATTTACTAACTAAGAAGACATGCAAATAAAAACGTTTTTTTTAAATAGAATACGAGAGCGTAAAATACACAGAACAATGTAAGTAGGTACTCTAAATAATCTCAAACCATAATGGAGGGTAGGGAGACTTTTTTAATTAATAATTTAAAGATTGAAGTAACATAAATATGAAGGTAGACAAAAAAATTAAGTGAATTAGTGTATTTAATTTTATTAATAAGGTGCAATTGACTAATTGCACCTTATTTCTTGTTTGATAGTAATAAATATTTATCAAGCTGTTTATATAGTAAAAATGTGACTTGTCTAAGTACTTGTTTTGTAAGTCTAAAGAAATAAACGATTTGACTCCGACTCTGACTCTGACTCTGACTTTTACAGATTCTGAGATATAAAAAACGATTTTGAAGTACAATTTTGAAGTAAATTGCTTATGGCACTCTTAATGTCTGTTAGATAAAACGTTCCTGTATCAGCAGCAGCCGTTCAATCATCTTCTCCGAGAGTCCTTATTTATCATGGCCCTACTAATCTCCGGGATATGCTTTTGTCGGACTACTAAGCTTTATAGCCCCTACCAATGTTATCTACAAAGTGCTCAGTAAAATAATTTTGTTTTAAAAAATTATAAACCTACTTCAATTTTCCTCTTTTTTCATGAATGTTCATGGATCCTATTTTCAGAACTGAACAAAATTAAAATGGGACCACACGGGAAGCATCAGCTTTCATATACTTAAAAAAAGAATCATGAATAAAACACGTAAATACAACAACGACAACCATTTTTTTGCAACTAAAGTCCTTAACATTGCTCACTGATTTAAATCTATAAGTTGAATTAAAAATTTACAAACATTACACAAAAGTATTTTTAAAAAAAAATTATAAACTAAAAATCTTGTCATTCTATAACTTAAATTTTTCCCTTATATGTAAAACTAGCTGCGCCCCGCAGCTTCGCACGCGTTTTTAGGTGAAATGTTTAAAGGTGATTTTTATCACACGGGATCAGATTTATGGGATAAAAAGTAGCCTATGTTTGATTCCCAGATCCGTTCAGTAGTTTTGGCGTGAAGAGGTAACAAACATCCATCTATACATCCATACAAACTTCCACATTTATGATATTAGTGTGATAATTTACCGGACTAAAGATTTTTTTGTGATTTTCCGCCTGTAAATACCATTGCCAAAAGCTATAGGATAACAATTCCTTACATCTCATTTGTAACTCGCAAACGTCTCGCAGAGCCAATGGTACAGTCAGTCCAAACAATATCTCATCCACCGTTGACCGTCGGTAATTGATCACATTATTTTTCTTCCCCTAATTAATCGCCCTTCTGACGTTTAATCAGCCCTCGTGTTTCGTTTCCTCCCATTTAGGTAATGGCAACCCTTTTAGGAACTGGGTACCTTACTTACTGCCGCTGGGTGCGTTTGGTGCTTTGTAATGGGTATTTTATTTTTGACCATTTGTTATATTTTCATCTAAAAAATGGCTCGAGGTTTCATGGCAAATAATCCATATTTGAAGTATGTAGAGAGTTTTTCGCAAGATATTTCTAATTATTTTTTCTGTTTATTTTGATTAAATTACATAGGTAAATAAAATCCTACAAATATTATAAACGCGAAAGTTTGTAAAAATGTATGGATGTGAGAATGGTATGTTTGTTACTCTTTTACGCCAAAACTACTGAAAGAATCGGGCTGAAATTTTGCATACAGGTAATTCTAATCCTGGAATAAAACATAGGATTCCCTTGACTTACCTTTTTATCCCATAAATCAGTTCCCGTGGATAGAAATCGCCTTAAAACGTTTCCATAGTAACATTTATGTTTAAATAAAGTAATTACTCGTATAGATACATTGATTAAAAAAGGGAAGATGCCAATTTTTGAGTAAGCGCTGGGAGAACGTAACCTACGTTCTCCCAGCGCTTACTCAAAAATTGGCATATGTTACAACTACACGCAAACACATACGCTCACAGTTATATTTCCAGTCCTGTGCAATACAAAGAAGGACAAAGACGGAAAGACGTATCTAGGACCGAAGTGAGACCGAGACAACAATATTTCACACGAATCACGACCGCCTGTGCCGCCGGTCAGACGGTGACTGATGTGGGAGAACACAATTTTACGCAATTTGAGGTTGCCACTTTCGAGCAACCAGTGCCTCATCTTCGTTTTTAATAAATCAATGTATAGATATAATAAAAAACCGCGCTGCCCCGTTTTATAAAAAAGAATGAAAATCCAAGAACAAAATTAAAGTCTGCGCTTTATAATGGATCTTTTTGTATTTAATACAGGGTTTAAAAACAAAAAGATCATTATAAAGCGCAGTATTCTTTATAAAGCACATAATAAATCGAACTGAGAAACTTAGTAACAATGAAACAAAGTTCCAGCGAAACCAATTAGGAAGATAGGAGATAGGTGAGCCGGGAGCGATTGGGCACAGGATGGGAAGACGGTTGGGTCAATTGGGCTTTGGGCGTATTGCTGATTAGACCAATATTAATAATAATCAAATATTAAGCTATTGCATAGTTTCTATCGCGGGCCTTGAGCGCGGGTACCGAATCCAGAAATTCCGTAACGAAAAAACCTTACGCTCCCCACTCCGACCAGAACAGCGGTGATACTTTTTAGTTTTGCCATCTATCGATGAATAGTAGAACTTTTAATGACTTTTTGAAATATGACGTTTGTCTCTTTAGTTCAGCAACTCGCCTCTAGATGGCATTGCAATAGCTTTACCGCGGCAGTCCCCGAGTGCCACGCGTCTTTTTTTTTATTTCTCACAAAGGAAGGTACAGCAAAAGTTAGTTAAGTTATGCTAAAGCTTATGTGGTAGGTAGGTGGTCAGTCTACATCGAGTGGGAATTGAACTCTAATGCATTTAGAATATTATTAAGACATTTGGCAAAGCAGAATATATAGATAGAACTCTTTGCGTCGAGCGAGGCTCTATAAAAAGAAACTGTCTACCATGACACAGAGTTAGCTTTAGCATAACTTAACTACAGATAGTTAAGTTATGCTAAAGCTTAGGTATGTAGTAGATGAGTCAAATCGTTTATTTCTTTAGACTTACAAAATAAGCACTTAGACAAGTCAAATTTTTACTATATTAAACAGCTTGATAAATAGTTATTACTATCAAACAAGAAATAATTGCAATTGACTCTAATTCACTTCAATTTTTTGTCCACTAGCGGAAGAAGTGATAAAGAAACCACTAGCAAGTTTATCGCTTATCAACTAATACTATCTTATCATAACTAAGTCTAATAGACTTACATACTATTGTCGGTGTGGTGGGTTAGACACAAGAATTACTAAGGTATTTAATACTTTCACCGCCAATGCCACATACAGCGCACCAATAGGGTATATGCATGTGACTTCAAAAAATCTTATAATTTTTTTACGTATTCTCTATTGATATAGAAATATATCTGTATATTTATTTTTGTATTTTATGATGGTTTTATTGTGAAATTTAATCATTGAAAATAAGACATTTTAAGTCTCAACAGCAAAATGTCTAAACGCAACGCTATTGGCATGTGAAGCGTGACGTCATACTTGAACATTTTTGTATGGGCATGAAGTTTTGACTTTGAGTTTACATATGGGACTCGATGATCCGTGACGTCATAAAATGCAATGTCTAACATGGCAGCGTTTTTATCACACGAAACTGAGTGTTACACTCTTACTTATTTACCTCAATAATTAAATTTTTTTTGGTTGTTAATTTTTTTTCGTTTATGTATTAACCTTAATAATCGATAAAAATCCATGCATATACCCTATTGTAATTTTGAATTCTATAGGGATCCTCAAACTTCAAGGGGATTTTCGTTAGCTAAGAAACAATGCTGGGGGACCAAATAATATATTAAAAAAATGGTTGTCTCTAAAGTCGGTTTAGGAACGACAATTTTACGTAAAAACGTCATTCGTTCTATTGTTTATCTTACCTCGTAGTGTATTATACTGTTTTTGCTATTCTAGTGTTAGCTAGCTATCAACGCTATCTATTAGACGAAATTAGAACTTTAATCTTCAGTGCTTCAGTCGTCATGACAACATCATCAACAATGTGACACTTTTTTGACGATTCAATAGACGTTATTACGTCATTCATAATAACGACTATTCAATCGTCGTTTTCATTGTCAGAACTAAACAAAATTAAAATGGGACCACACGGAAAGCACCAGCTTTGATTAAAAAAAAGAGTCATGAAAATCGAACCACCCTGTCAAAAGTTCTGAGGTAACAAACAAAAATAAAAAAAAATACAGGCGAATTGAGAACCTTAATTCTAGGATATATTCTAAAGTTTATTATTTAACAGTAAACTGTAGTATTCCAGCTGTTTCGTAAGCCCTGTGTTCGGATATACCGAGTTATTTCGTCCATTCGCTCAGCTACTGCATTGGACCTATTATCAAAGTTTTGTTCGTTTTGTAACGATTCCTGTAAAAGTGTACAGAATAGAGTTGGTCGTAAATAAAAATCTGTCTCTGTAAGTTTCCGAGGGTTATTTAAATAAGGTTTTTTATTTCGGGCAATATCACAGATTAACAAACAAAAACTTACTTAATATGAAATATGCAACGATTTTCCCGCTTTTTATTTTTATATTCATTGTTCTTTTCTTTTAAATTTTACCTATTTTAAAAATGGTCAAAGTGAAAAACAAACATCTGAACACATGTTCAGCTCAGTAGTTTTGGCGTGAATCAAATCAAATTAAAAATTAATTAATTTCGTAAATACAATAAACGTACACGTAGAAAAAGGCTGCGCTTATTAGGCTGTTTGGTGCTGGCTTAGAATTTGCACCACCCCAACTCTTCGTAAGAGGCGACTAAGGGATATCTATCGGGGGCGGGCACCAGCGCCCCCTTCAGAACAATTCTACCACCGAACTGCGATCCCCAACCCGCATGCCCAGCGTGGGGATTATGGGCGTCACCCCCCCCCATGAGACAAATTCCAATAAGTCGCTTATCAGGGTGAGGCCTGCGTCCAGCAGGACCAATACAGGCTGTTGAGGTTGAGGTAGAAAAGGGTGAAGGAGTTTACATCAAAATTTTTAATTGGGGGCTAACCGTAATTAAGGTTTTTACTAAAATGACAATACCAACAATAACAACGGTCCTGTGAGAGTTTAAATGGATTTAAGGTTCCTAATGAAGTTCAGTATTAAGTAGGATCTACCAATAACCTATATTAAACTCCCTACCTAATTTCCAACCACTAGAAAAACTCCAATTCCTAGTTAATTCCAGTATTTCCAACTCAATCAAAACTTCACACGAACCGCGTCGTAAAGTTCTTCAAATAATCTGTCACCCGCAGATAGGAGGTTATTACGTATTTCAGCAATATTGGGGTACCGCAGTGGCTTTAAAAAAACGCTTCGCCAGATAGCCGGTTTACGGCTTCACTGGGCTTTATAAGGGTGGTTCTTGACCCGACTGATGTTTTAAAAACTTTAAAATACCAATTGGTATTTTTTTTTGCTGTAGTCGTTTTACTCTTGACTGAGTGGTTGTGGTTATTAGGTAGTGGCGCAGGCAAGCGCCTTTGATTTGTGCAGAAAAGCCGACACGGCTCCGAAGTGAGGCGAGTGGCCGCGAGCGACCGCGAGCGGTGACAAGTCTCTGTAAATGACCTCTGTACACGTCGGCGCTTGTATTCACTCGGCCAGCTAGGCGAGCGATACAGAGCGATGGCAAGGCAATGCAAACGTGCCGTCTACACGTTGGTATTGACTTTCAATTGGCAACGAGCCAACATGTTTTGAAGACTTAACGGTCATTGAATAGACAAGACTGATAAGACAAGACTAGAAGACTGTGTGCAAACACAGATGCACTCTACATTCCCCGACTCTCATAATCCGATGGGACGGCAATTCGTCACGATCGGGGAGAGGTTAGTCGCAGGACCAGCATATTATTTATTACCGATCAACTGTCACCGATATTTCCTTCTCTAGAAAGCGCCACCTAGCTGACAAAGTGAATAGACGACTTGAAAAATAATAAATCACACTAATATAATAAATGCGAAAGTTTGGATGGATGTATGGATGGATGGGTGGATGTTTGTAACCTCTACGCCAAAACTACTGAACGGATCTGGCTGAAATTTTGCAAACAGGTAACTCTAATCCCGGAATTAAACATAGGCTATACTTTTTATCCCATAAATCAGTTTCCGTGGGATAAAAGCCGCGGGGCGCAGCTAGTAAACAATACATCTGAATCAGAACCGGGGGGCGCGGCGGGCAGGATCAATTTTATTTTTCTATCTAGCTATCAGTCGGTCGGGTTAGGAACAAACCTTTCATAAAGCTTTATACTGGATTCATGAGCTGGACACACTTTAAACATACTTTATTGAAGACATAAAAAATTGTAATGCTGTAACTTTTAAGTCGATGAACATTATGGTTATTAGTGGTTATGGGTTAACTTTATAGTCATTTTACTTGTTCATATATTTTTAGGGTTCCGTAGTTAAACTTGAAAATTAATTCGTTTTAGTTGTGGATTATTATGAGTTAATCACAGATTGGGAAGTCTTTCTTGAACAGTATTTTGAAAAAATGCAACGAATCGTAGGTAGCATCGCCAAACGTAACGCCTATCCAGTTTGAAACTATTTTGCTTTGCGTTAAAAACAAAAGATATCCGAAAGCCGGGGTTGGTAACTATTCACTTTACAGAAAAATCACCCTAGTGGTGGTAAGGCGCAATTTTTCCTGACTATACTATAATAAACTAGAAAACCTTGATTATGTAGAAGATAGCAGTAGCAACCCCATTGCTTCCTACTTCTGATAAACGAAGTGTTTAGGAATTCCCTCTTACTGTTTCTGTAACAACTAAGGTTTAAAACGAGTTTTGAAAGTGAATTTAGTGTTGAGATTATGTTAGGGTGGAGGTATATTGTTCCAGCACTTTGTTGCCAGATATCGAAAACTACCTTTGAAAGCTGCAGTTTTATGGCTATGATATTGTAGTGCAAATCTGATTCGCCTTATGTTTCGAGTAGTAATTCTATTTCTATTTGATTTCATATAGAATTTGGATGTCGGATCTGTCATTATAAATAAAAACAATATGCCAGAAGCATTGATTTAAAAAGGGAAGATAGGTTACGTTCTCCCAGCGCTTACTCAAAAATTGGCATGTGTTACAACTACACGCAAACACATACGCTCACAGTTATATTTCCAGTCCTGTGCAATACAAAGAAGAACAAAGACGGAAAGACGTATCTAGGACCGAAGTGAGACTGAGACAACAATATTTCACGCGAATCACGACCGCCCGTGCCGCCGGTCAGACGGTGACTGATGTGGGAGAACACAATTTTACACAATTTGAGGTTGCCACTTTCGAGCAACCGGTGCCTTATCTTCGTTTTTAATAAATCAATGGCCAGAAGGTATTTAATCATAAAAAGTTATAAGCCAATTTATTTAGTATTGATGCCTTCATAATGTTCCAATGGAAGTTATAATGAAAATGTTTATGTGGAAGTTTCCGGATCGTGTACTTTGTTGGAAAGTTTTATACCTTACTAGATTTTACCCTCGGCTTCGCACGCGTTGTTTCTATGGTCTTAAGTTTCTATGGCAAACTTTTATTGTAAATAAGTGGCATAATATGGATTTCAGGATTAGAATAACCTGTATGTTTTAGCTCGATCTGTTCAGTAGTTTTGGCGTCAAGAGGTAACAAACATCCATCCATATATCCTTCCAAACTTTCACATTTATAGGTAGGTAACTAACTGCGCTCCGCGCTTTGTGGTTCCTATGGAAACGATCAAAGGTGTTTTCTATGTCATGGGAACAGATTTATGGGATAAAAAGCCTATGATTGATTCCAAGATTAGAATTACCTGAATGCAAAATTTCTGCCCGATCCGTTGAGTAGTTTTGGCGTGAAGAGGTAACAAACACGCATCCATCCATCCATCCAAACTTTCGCATTTATAATATTAGTGTGATTGTACCTATTTTATATTTAAGACATTAAGCTTCAGAATAAACATTAGTTTCTCTTCATAATAAGGTTTTCTTTATGATTGACGACTGATGTGGCGAGGTGGGGCAAGATCCGCCTGGTTGCGGGTGCCATTCCCGCCTCGGGACAAACGTGTAGGTACGATCTGCAGATATATGTTCAGAGCGTTCTGGATGTTTTCTATGTATAATAAAAAACATCTATGTAGTGTATTGTTTTAAGGCCCATACACCAGCGAAAGTGGCGCCCCCAACTATTATATCTTATTATAACGTTGAACGCAGCAATTTTTAAAAATCCTACGTTCAGTTTGTGGTACCTATCTATTATAAGCTATTTATTAATGCCTCTGTAATAGTTTCATTTTGTATAGCTTAGGAAGAGATACGAAGTTGCGCTTTTTGGCCACCAAACTCTATTTTTGCATCTCCTCCTAAACTATATGAGATAAAATTATAAAAGAGGTATTAAAAAATAGCTTATAATAGATACCACAAACTGAACGTAGGATTTTTAAAAATTCCTATGATAAACGTAAAAATATGATAAAATAGGAATTGCTGTCAGATTGGCTCGGGTATGCGCCTTAAGTGTCAAATAATATTAGTTATGTAGTTCCCATAACACAAGCTCTGCTTAGCTTGGGGCTAAAATAAAATACTGTGTAAGTGAATTGTTTAGCAATTTATATTTATATTTAAATAATTAAAGAAATAAATAATATTGGCCAATTCACACAGCATTTGGTATATAAATAAATTATATAATCGGTGATGGTTTTTGACTAGTCTTGTCTATGTTTCTTCTAAACTTACGGAGTTGAGCAATGGAGAACAAAATGAGTTACGCAAAGAGGAACCCCCGTTGCTCAACTATTAGCAGTTGAGCAATCTCAGTTGCGCAATAGGGAACTCGCGTATTTAATACATATTAAAAGAGTTGACTGTACTACTGACTGGAAAACTCAGTGTTGGCAGCTCTCCTTCATAATTTTCGTTTTAATTACTTTTTCCTTTTGTTGGTTTTCCTTTTTCGTACAAGTTATTAATGTTTTGTCCTTGTTTTGTGTCTAAGATTAATTTTTGCTTTACGGTTCTGTTTTAAACTTTCTTTTGTTTGTTGAAGTTAAAGAAGAGATTTTTGATAATACCTGTGCGCCACCTTTCTATTTAACCTAGGCCTTTATTTCTTAAACTTAAAAAGCCGAGAGAGCCGAAAAAGTCGAGCCGAATAAATCGAACAATAAAATAATTCTGACGGTTTGAGTTTTTTTCGCGTGAGTATGTTTTGAATAATTCATATGAATTCAATTCAAATCTATGGATGAATTAGCCTAAATTTCAGTTCAATTCGCTAACTTCAAGACTAACTATGATAAATTCAAATCTGTGATAGCTAATATTGATTTATGCTCGTTCTTCTAATGCTGAATGCTAAGTGGATATTATGATTCCAAGTAATTATAGAGTACTGCTGCGCCCCGCGGCTTCGCACGCGTTGTTCCTATGGAAACGTTTAAAGGTGATTTCTATCCCACGGGAACTGATTTAGGGAATAAAAGTTACCTATGTTTGATTCCAGGATTAGAGTTACCTGTATGCAAAATTTCAGCCCGATCCGTTAGGTCGTTCGTCAACTCACCACGAATCTTGTCCCAACTAGTGTGAAAAAGCTATACTCTTCGTTCTGCAACTCACACAACTTTTACTTTGGTCGAAGTTTAGTACAGTCAACCAGTAAAGTGATTACACTTTTATTAATTATAAAATAATAATAATAAAAATAATAATAATGCTGGACAATTCACACAGCATTATCTACTAGTGAGACCGACGTTTGTCGCAAACAAAGTAAGTGAGCGCTCTCATTTGGAATCAGTGAATTGTGTTTTTGTGGTGTGCTTGCTTGCTTGCTATCTATCTATGTAGTGTATTGTATTATGTATATCAGTTATCTAGTACCCATAACACAAGCTCTGCTTAGCTTGGGGCTAGATAATGCTGTGTGAATTGTCCAGCATTATTAATAATAATAAAGCCTTTTATTTCCTTAATAGAATTGAATTTACAAAATTAATTATGAATTGATTAATAATAAATATGACACTTACACAAAAAAAAGATTAGAATAAAATTAAAATTAATAACTATTAAGGACCTCTCATCGAGTGAAGGCCTCCTCCATTTTACTCCATGCTTTTCTGTCTTTAGCTTTGATTAGCCAGTCTATGCCAGCTGATTTATTTATTTCGTCTATCCACCTCTCTTTCGGTCTTCCTCTGGTTCTTTTGTTCTGTGGACCTGGCCATGTAGTTATTTTTTTGATCCATTTGTTATCTTCCATGCGTGCGATATGACCAGCCCATTTCCATTTTAACTTTTTGCAGTGTTTCAAAGCATCAATGATATTTGTGGTTTGTCTTATAACTGTATTTCTTTTTCTGTCACTTCTCTTTATATTAAGTATACTTCTTTCCATAGCTCTTTGGCATATCTGTATTTTATTTCTTGTGTAGTTATTATAAATCCAAGTTTGGCAGCCATAAGACAGACAAGGTAGTATACATGAATCTAGTATTTTCTTCTTGAGCTTTAATGAAAGTTTAGATTTGAGAAGAGCTGTTACTCCAGAATTTGTTCCATGATAGTGCTATTCGTCTATCGATTTCGTCAGTGCAGTGTTTCGAGATTTCTTAAATGATATTTCCTTTCCCAAATAAATGTAACTTGGTACGTATTCCAGTATAATATTATTGACTTGTATGGGAATATGTATGTTGTTTGTCATTATTTTAGTCTTTGTTGTGTTCAGTTCTAAGCCAATTTGACGACTTATTGTATCAAGTTCATTTATCATTTCCTCTAGTTGTTTCGGTGTTTCAGAAAAGAGCACTATGTCATCGGCGAACCTCAAATTGCTAAGAAATTCACCTCTGACCTTGATGCCTCTTGTCTCCCATCTCAAGTTCTTCATTATGCTTTCCAGTATCGTTATAAAAATTCTCGGCGAAAGCGGGTCCCCCTGTCTAACGCCTCTACATATATTTATTTCAGCACCTTTTGATTCCATTTTTACTCTACTTACACTTTTATGGTATATATCTTTAATAAGTTCGATTACTTCATCTGGTATGTTGCAGTCTTCTAATGCTTTCCACATGCTGTTATGGGAAATTGAATCGAAAGCTTTAGCATAGTCAATAAAAGCTAGGTAGAGCGGCCCTTTATGTTCTTCATATTTTTCTATGATCAAATCTATTGTGTGGATGTGTTCTGTAGTTGAATAGTTTTTCCTGAAACCCGCTTGTTCTGGTGGTTGGTACTTTTCAGTGTAAGCAGTAAGACGTTCTTCTAGGCAAGATGCGAACAACTTGTACATGTTCGATTGTAGGCTGATAGGTCTGTAGTTGGTTATGTCCGCTGGGCTTCCTTTTTTATAGAGTAGAATTATATCGGATTCTGCCCATTCTTTCGGTATTTTCCTGGAATCTAAAATCAAATTGAATAGAGCTGTTAAAGGTGGGGCGAGTAAAAATCTGCCTGTTTTTATTGCCTCAATGGGGATGCCATCTGGTCCAGTGCATTTATCTGTGTTGAGGCTCTCCATTTTTTTAATGATTTCTTCAGTAGAAAATCTTGCTAGAGTGGTAGAGTTGGGATTTTTAGTTGAATTTACTTGATATGATTCTCTCGTGGCATAAAGGTTTCTATAAAAAGTTGTAGCTGTTTCTATTATTTTTGGTCTTGAGTAAGTCTTCGTATTGGTAGAGTTTACTGTGAGACAGGGGATCCATTGTTTGGTTGTGTTAAGCATTTTATAACCTTTTTTCAAACTCCCTGATGATGAAAGATATTTTTCTATTACTGTTAACTTATGTTCTTCAAGTTCTTTCTTTATAAATTTGTGTATATTTTTGTATAAATAACAACGTTCTTCTCTTTCTTCCTTCGTTATATTTTAGTCCAGCATTATTATTATTTTTATTATTATTATTTTATAATTAATAAAAGTGTAATCACTTTACTGGTTGACTGTACTAAACTAACGATTTTAATGAAATGAAATGAAAATGCTTTATTAAAAAAGAACAGTATTAATAATACAAAAATTACATAATCGGTAAAATGCGATCGATTTCTTGACAAATAATAAATATTCATAAATTAATAATCATATACATATATAAACCTTTGCTTTGCGTACTATGATAGATCTAATGATACTAAAATTGTATCATTTTCTTCACGTAATCCCTTCGTCAACAGTTATCCAGATACGAAATCCTGTTAGATATCTTACTTCGGCATCTCGACTTGCCTTTAATAGCTCTTAAAAACTGGTAATTACGAGTTACAAACAAGAAATGGCTGCTCGTGCTTACTGCCTGTCTTACACACACTCTTGTATGATCAGTTTTTGTATGGACTTTTGTATGTATGTGATTCTTTCTACGTTTTACTCATATTGGTAATGAACCTGTTACAATTTTGATCAGTATTAAAATCTCTTGAGGACCTATCTCTAATCTATCTGCGACGCAGGAAGTTGCGGGTTCGATTCCGGCCCTGGGATACATGTTTGTAGTATCTACAAATATATGTTCTAGGTATTCTGGCTATTTGTTTGTTTGGTAAAAATGTCTGTCTTAATAATGGATAGTAAGTATTGAATTAATATATCGCCTATCTAGTACCTACCCATAACACAAGCTCTGTTTAGCTTGGGGCTAGATGATGTTGTGAGGATTGTCAATTATTGTTTATTTATTGTTAATAAAACACTAGCTGTGCCCCGCGGCTTCGCATGCGTTATTCCTATGGAAACGTTTATAGGTGTTTTCCCGGCAATTAATAGAAAAAAAACGTAAAAACCATCCTTGAACTTCAACGAGCATTTAAAACAAAGAACTGGCCAAATTGGTCCAGGCGTTATTGAGTTATGCGCTTACCAACACATTTAGCGATTCATTTTTATATTATAGATAGGCTACTTTTATACCAGTTCCCGTGAAATAAAAAATCGCCTTTCAACGGTTCCATAGAAACAACGCGTGCGAAGCCGCCGCCATAAACTAGTATCCAATATAATTCAAAAGTAACTCTTATAGCGTTCTTATTTCAAATCCCATTTACCGGAAGCCACAATAAAACGTACCAATAACCTCTGAGGCCATTTCCGGCCGAATCCGCGCATTACGACCACTTTCCGTTAATATGAGCCCTTTTAGTTCAAACGGCCCACCGCTAAGCTTCTAAATTCAAATGAAATGAGCCTTCGCAACTATCGATATGGATAGTTATCGATATCGATGATTCGATATCAAATCCCAACCCTATTATCCTTGCTGGTGTTGTAAATGTAAAGTTATAGCGGGGACTGGGAATGTGGCTTTTTTGTCTTTGAAAATATTTCTATACTAAGTAATATATTTTTTGGTTTTATAAAAGATGGATTGGATAGTAATATCCTTCACGACACTTCCATCCACGAGCGCAGCGAGCGAGTGTATAAGCCCACACGAGTTAGAAATCATCTTTACGCACCTGCGTATCACCTGCGTGTATCATACAATGTTTTACTATGCATTGTGCGAGTAAATAAAAAAACTAGTCACACTAAACACGACTAATTGTAACTGACGAGAAATTTGCCAAATATGGCGGGCTTTTTTTTTCTTAAACACATGCGCGCTTTACGTATTTACTACTGTGCATGTGCAGAAGCCGCCATGTCGTATCGCAAAGAGGCTTAAGAACTTTTCTCCAGTAGTGAATACTCTTTGGGCTGACGACGACGGCGAAAATATAATATAAAAAATGGTGAGAAGTAAAAAACACCAGTGCGAAAAAGTGGCACTTTCCACACGATTTGTCTTCGCATTGTAAAAATATTGAAGTATTTGGTTTTTAGTCTTTTTAAACATTTTTTTTTATTAAGTTTTCTTTTTTTTTCTATTTTAAACATATAAACTTATCCATTTTTGAAGTCAGTTGATAATTTAAAGACTTGAGAGATACTTTTTGGTAAAGGCGCAATAAGTCCACTTCAGTCCACCAATGATTGAAGGACTGAAAAGGGTTAAATTAGTTCGTAAAAGAGGCTGTTCTGCGGTCCACAGATGAATCTACCAGTACATCTATAGGTTTTGGTGAATTAGATAAATTGGAGGAAAACCAGGGTTTTGAAAAGTGGCTTAATCTGGTTTTTGAAGGACTTTTTTTATACCGGCCTACGCATTTCACCAATTTAGCTTTAAAGATTACCTACTATACCATTGTTGATTTAGGATGCTAAATCAACAATGGTATTTACTTATTAGCTTTCTCGAGGATCCTGTGTGGTGCTGGCTTAGAATTTGCACCACCCCATCTCTTTCCGTGGGTGTCGTAAGTGGCGGCTAAGGGATATCCAACGGAGGCGGGCAGCAGCGCCCCTTGAACAATTCTACCACCGTACTGCGATCCTCAACTAGCATGCCCAGCGTGGGGATAATAGACATTACCCACATGGGAGAAACGCCAATAAGGCGCTTATTACCGGGAGGCCTGCGTCCAGCAGTGGACCAATACAGGCTGTTGAGGTTGAGGATTGATTATCTGTATCTGGATTATCTTTAGGTACTATTTTTCGCAGTGCACTTAAGGCGAATACCCGAGCCAATATGACAGCGCATCCTATTTTATCATATTATTACGTTTAACATAGGACATTTTAAAAATCCATCGTACAGTTTGTGATATCTATTATAAGCTATTTTAATACCTCTGTAATAGTTTGATCTTGTATAGTTTAGGCAGAGATGCAAATATAGAGTTTGGTGGCGAAAAAAAGGCAACTTCAGATATCTGCCAAAGCTTTACAAAACAAAACTATTACAGAGGCATTAATGAATAACATATAATAGATACCACAAACTGTACGATGCATTATTAACATTTTCTTTGTTAAACGTAATAATAAGATAAAATATTTGGCGGCGCCACTTTCACTCGTAGACCACAAAGCTCAAAACAGTCCAAAAATAAGTCTAGTTTCACAACAAAACCCTTTTTATCGAATTTTTCGTGTGGTTTCTAATAAAAAGAATTAAAAACGCTGACAAAGCGCGCCCCGCTTTATTTCATTGGCGAAGCGCCAAGAGCACAAATGTGAACATTTTCTTGAATTCCCTTCTTTGCTTCAATTGTTGTCTTTTGGTTTTGGTTACAGAATTTATATTTCAAAACGCATCTTTTTATTTCGTTTATGTATTGAGGGCTTACTTTTTTTGATGTCTTCTGTGGCGCGGTGGGCGAAGGTCCGCCCGCGACGAGAGGTTTTCTTGATGTTTTCTATGCATAATAAAAAATATATGTCTTTGTACTGTAATGCATTATTTATATTAGTGTGTCTACCATGAGTTGTCACAGTTAGATCGCCTGACGTTACTGCAGTAGTAAAGTAGTACGCGGCGCATTTTAGTTCCCAACTATCCGCTAGAGGCGCTTTAGAAGTTTTTCATACATTTTATTACTACAGTCTCTAGCGAGTAAAGATTGTCAAACTCATGGTAGACACACAGTTATCTAGTACCCATAACACAAGCTCTATTTACTTTTGGGCTAGATATGCTGTGTGAATTGTCTAGTATTTTTATATTATTTATTAACTCAAAGTATTTATTGCCCTATTTAACTTTCAGCTTACTATACATTAGCCTTCCTTTTTAGGCTTACTACACATTATTACGTGACACCTTGTACAAACCAAAAAAAATAAACTATGACCCTAAATTTTATATGAAAACTTCGGAAACCACTACTGCCCAACTAACCCCGCGCGCCCAAACTTCGTAAACTATTGCCCTACAGTGATACCCCGTCGGTCGGTTCCGCCCCAATCCCCCGGGACAACCCTAGTCAACCGAGATTCTATAAAATGTAACTAAAAGGAATATTGATAAGTTAATAGGTAACGTAATTTAAGATTTACTGGAATATCTGGCGTAGTGCCAAAACTTAACTAAACATAGCATATTGAAACTACGTTTTAAAAAAACAACACACTGCGGGAGTACTGGCAGAAGTAAAAACTACACGCACACTCTTCCGATGTAATAAATACTTTGATCTGTTTGCCTGCGGCGACACTTCTCTTCTACTATGTAAGGTCATCTCAACTGACGCTGTGGGTTCTGTGTTGCTCCCGGAACTAACGACATCTTCTTTCAACTAAGTGAACTATTTATACAGGTAGCTGTTACTTTTGAAATCTCATCTAAGGAGGCTGCTAGCATACAATGTAGTACTAATTTAAAATTAGAGTAATGCAAGCGTGTTACGTCACCACGGTCACGTGAGGTGGATCTAACATGTTAGATCAGCATCACGTGACCCTTACGCTAGTTTACCATTTATTACCCATTCAAAGAATGCCTTTGTTTAAAGAACAGTTTTACCCATCGTGCTTCTGTTTAAATTATAATATAACATAAAAATGTAGATTAGAAAAGAAATAAAAAGCCATCACCGGTATTTATTGGGATTTTATTTGAATTATAAGATATCAACCAAATTTAAAAAATATTCCCCTGGAGTTGACGACTAGGTCAGTGGGGTATCGAGGCTCTCCAGGTTTTCAAAAAATTATCTGAGCGTCTGGTCGAAGCGACGCGTGCCCCGAGAGCTGGTGAGTATCTGGCGCAGCGCATCAGCATTGCCATACAGCGGGGTAATCCAGCCAGCGTAGCACGCGACGACTGGTATTGATCTCATGAATCAGTTGAGCTACCTGTAGAATGTTTGCAATGGTCTGCAGTTTGCTCGATTGTATAATTGTAGTTAGATAAGTAGATGGATAGAAATTCTTTATTGCACACTTATTTAAAGAAACAATACAATAGAACTTATAGAGGTTAAAAACTAAGTGACAAGTCTTACTCAAGACAAGCTCAAGCGCTTTAGCTTAAAAATACTAGTTCATATTTATTTCTATAATTTGATTTTAAGATTCCTTTTCAATAAAGATTTCCTAATTAATTTATAGTTGATATAATAACAAAGTAAAGGTCACAACTTGACTCGTAAAAGTGGTCCTCGAAGCCAATGAGAAAACATTTCGGCATTCGCCTCTGGGACGTAACTGCAGAAATTCTTGATAAAATGTAGCTCCCTAGACGCCCTGACCGATATCGAGGGTTTGAATAAGAAATATTGCTAGTTCGGCGTTTGTTATGACTGGATGGGATTTGAAGACGTGTGAAACCTTTTCATAAAGTTTACCAGATATCTGTAGGCCTAGCACAGCGTTTGTTTTGTAGGAATGAATAGAAAATTGTTAATTTTGTTTTAAAAAAAACTATAAACCGACTTTAATTTTATAGTTTTTTTTTAATTTTCATTGATCCTATTGTTAGAACTGAACTAAATTAAAATAGGACCACATGGGCAGCACGAGTTTTCATATAAAAAAAACCCAGGAAAATCGGACCACCCAGTCAAAAGTTCTGAGGTAACAAACATCAAATTGAGAACCTTCTCCTTTTTTGAAGTCTGTTAAAAATTACGACACTTTAATATCGAATGCGTAAAATATTTGATATTCATTCCTTCAACTTCAATAAATAAGCAATGTATGACGATGCGATGTGATTTTTCTCTATTGTAACCTAGACAACAATCACCGTGCTAGGCCTACAGATATCTGGTAAACTTCATCAAAGGCTGATAGTTTAAGTTCGCGGCTTCGCGCACGTTTTTTCTGGATAAAAGTAGTTCCCTATTCAAAGAAGTATCCTTCATTTGACATAATGCACCACTATGAATTTATTGTTTACTTATTTTTTTATATAACCAAAGATTATTTAAATTATAGAAGCTTTCTGCGGTGCAAGCGTTAAATCTACACTTATCTGTCTGACTGTACATCGACGTATTGTTCTTAGAGTCTAAGTGGGCCGAGTGGGCACTAAGCCGAATTTCTCCAATTGTTCACAAGTGATTTTAAAAAACAGAATAATTTTATAGACAAAGTTCCTATTAACAGATAGAGATGAAATACTTGATTTAGTAGGTCTAGCACGGGGATTGTTGTCTAGGGTAGAATAGAAAAAAATTACGTCACTTAGTCATCAAATGCGTAAAATGTTTGAAATTCATTCCTTCAACTTCTATAATTTACGCAATGTATGACGATGCGATGTCATTTTTCTCTATTCTACCCAAGACAACAATCCCCGTGCTAGGCAGGCTGAATTTGAAAATCACTTATGTAAAAAAAAGATACTTCTTTAGCTAGGATATAGGTATCAACATATGTTAATGTCGAAAGGTGCGACGAACGGTATATAATTTCGTAAAAATCTGAGTAGTATTCGTTGATTTGAGACTGGGGAGGAAATCAATTGGATAATTTTCTAAAAAATATAGCGAGCAGGTAGGTACATTTAAATGATCGATACTTTTTAAATTAAAATAGAACGGGGTGGCAGGTACTTTTCTCTAACGCTCATAAAAATTTGGTAAGCAGTTGTTTCAGTACTTTTTAAATTCAATAAAATAAGAGGTGAAATTTAAAACACCGTTCTGAAACCGTTCACATACGTTTTTATTTTGAACTCGAGTTTTTACTTCCTCGATTACAATACTTGCAGTGTACGAACGAACGAAATACGGATGCAAAACCATGTTTCGTTCAGAAACATCCACTGGAGCATCGCTGTAACATTGTAGGGGCGTTAATTTTCACGCACTTGACGCATCTACTCAGGCGCGTGTATGGTGCTTGAATGGATGCAATTTATAAGCTTTAGCGATAAGGAAACTTTTAAACGTCATCATTTAGCTCGTCGCAAATCAGTTGTGTAATTTCCTGGATTCAGTCACGGCTATAGAACGAAAAACGTTTAGGCTTGTTATTTTAATTTAATGATTATTTATCGGGTATTTATCGCGTACCTTTGTTTTTATTTGCCCTACGGTTCTACCGTTTAGGCTTGTTGTTGTTGTTGATCTTAAGAATTTGATATTAATCTTAAGAGATGTAAAGAAATACAGCTTTAAATAACATACTTACCTTATATCGCATAGGTACCTGATATACCTAAGTAAAATTATTTTTCCCGAAATTTCACGAGAATTCCCGGTTCCAACTTGACATTTCCCGGTATTTCCGGTTCCTCGAAAACGATCCGATTTTAAAATCCCTAGTAATTACGCAAAAACTACCTAACCTATACGGACATCTGAAAGCACATGTAATTGGCCTTGAAAGCTTTCGCCATACCGGTCCTCTCTCCTCCTGCATAGCATAAGTAATTTAAAGTTCTGCTATTCATCGATAGATGGCAAATCTAAAAAGTATCACTGCTGTGCCGATTGGAGTGGGGGGGTGTTAGGTTATTTTCGTTACGGAATTTCTGGATTCGCTCTCCACGCTCAAGGCCCGCGATAGTATTATGCAATAGCTTAAAAATTACCAATAAAACAATGAACAGGGAAAAAATTGTAGGTGTATTTCAATCCCTTAAATCAATTAATACTAAACAAATAATAATATATAACATTAAAAAATACATTTTATTTAAATGTAATGTAATATGGGGCAAACGTGGAATTTTAGGTAGGTACTTGGCAAAACGAAACTCTAAGAGGCGAACGTGGAAAAAACATAAAAAATCGCTGTCCGCTCCGCTTCCCGCCCCGCTCCGCTCTTACCCCTCAAAAGGGTGCGTTCACCTCATAAGAGTGTCGCGACATATAAGAGCCCACTCGACTCCCACTTGGCTGTATTAGCCACCAATGTGCATCCTTTTGTTTTGGCTTTAGGGTTCCGTTGGCAGTTGCGAAGTCTGCGAATCATTTGTCAAGCCCCTGAAGGTTTTTGTAACTACCGTACTTTTTCTGTTTTCGAAAGCTATTTTAGTTTTTGACTAGGTATATTTACCTACCTAAACTGAATTTCAGAAAAGTTTGAGATACTTACTTTTGCCAAAAACTTTTGGCGTGTTTTTTCGTAGATACAAATTAATGGTTCCCTTAACGTAGCGTGTCATTTCGAAGCGATTTTATTTGACAAATCTGTCTTATATCTTTTTATTTCATTTTATTTTCAGAATTTTAGGAAATCTTACAGCTAGGTGATAAGAATAGTTATTTACTTAATTTTGCAGGCATACATTTACCTACATTCTGATATATCTCTAACAGACTCATTTAGTATCGATAAATTACAATGAAATAATTGAAACTAGTATTTACAATTCATACCATTGAGCTAACTGCAGATTGTTGCAAACAATCATTTTAGTACCTACCTAGTTATGGCATTTAGAAGCAACCAACAGCCCATTCAATCTATTAAAACCATTTTGCGTGATTCTGATAGCTCCTTTCCCTCAAACAAAGCACTGTAGCCGAAAATATATAATCAAGATGAAAAACTCTTTATATCCATAAATATAATAAATGTACACAATATATAGAGAAGGTCACAGTTTTCGATCGGGGGGGTCGGCGAAAACTTTGATCGATGGTCAAAGTAAAAATTTAAGCAATGACACGGAAACAAAGTGATATCTTTGATTTCTTTCGCTTCGGTATAAGAAAGAAAGAAAGAAAGAAAGAAGAAAAAAAAAGTTTTATAAAATATGTTTATTTACCTTAAAAAAGAGAACATACATACAAAACGAAAACTTATGCTACTAAATAAAGCTATAAACTTCTCTCAGTTATGTGCACAGCAGATTATAAGGTGGCCTCCACTAAGCGTTGTGCTCGATGAGCACTGGCATGTCCAGTGGACATTGTCCACCCAGTATGAGAATATAGTAAAGATGCGACGAAGAAACCTTTAGCCTGTTAGTTGTTATTTCTCGGGCTGTAGCAAAACTCGTCCCAAGCTTTTTATCCTCCAGATAATCTAATATTTTATAGTGAGCCTTATGCATAGCAAGGTTACAAACGAACGAAAGAAGTGTAAAACAGAAGCAAAACTAGAAAATACTTGTAAGAATAAGAAAAAGTACTTATACTATAATTTCTTCTCATGTCCAATGTCCTATGACCAATCTACAATCATACAGAACCAATCTTAACTCGTCCACAATCAACATTCCTTATAAAGGACCAGCTGTTTTTACAGACATTTTATTGAAGGCGAGGTGCAGTTTTTTGTCGCTATTGAATCGTTTTGGAATTGTTGTTCTATTGGCTCTTATTCGTGTAACGAGCGAACACTTGAAGTTTGCACTTTTGTTTCTACTTTAAGGCCAGCTTTGGAACTAGTCGCTATTTTTTTCATACAAACGTGGAAGGGTAACTACAAGGCTGTTTGATGTGGACCATCCAAAACTAAGAATTAAATCAATTTATATCGTCTTAAACTATGCTTGTATACAAATAAAACCGTAAAAAAAGTATAAATTTGAAAAATACAAGCTTCTAAACTTTCGTATTTCAACACGAATTTTAGCTTAACTTTTTTAAGTTATTAATAATTACAAGACAACCAACTCATGCTGAGACCGTTTTGTAACTCTAACCAACTGTATTCATTTTAATTGTAGATATATATGTATGTTTCAGTTACAAACAAGCGTTTCTATTTCTATTTCAATTTCTAATTTGGTCGAATCTCGGGAACCCTGAAGTTTACTGAAATGACCATAAGTATGTTTTGATTCGTAGGATTTTTCTACTTAATTCAGTTTCTAAAATAGATTCCTAGTTTTCTTGTAAATAAAGAACAGTAACAATAAAAAAGACCTATCTTTGCGCTTACACCTTTTCAAAAACTTACGCTCTGTCCCGCTCCTATGTACCTAGGTACGCGAAATCCTATGCCTATCTTACGAAATAGCGTGCAATCCTCTAAAGATTTCAACTATGCTCTTCGCACATCTATTACGAAATTGCGAACGGAACGCGTCGAGGGAGCCAAAGGAATCGAATTGAAACAAATGGGCTTGAGTTCGCGAAAACCATCCAACTGTAAATTCACTTAGTTTAACCACGATAATACCAAATTAACTTGCTAACTCAAAAAAAGATGCTTTAGTTTGAGGCCTGTTAGTAGCATTCAGAATATAATGTTGGGCGATAGTCCTTCGACTTATTTATTAATTAATTGAACCACCAAACAAAGGTACACCATTTTTAACAATAAACAGTAATTTTTCATGAAAATCAGAACACCTGCTCAACTTATCGTTTATCGGTTTCAAATTTTGAGAGTTATTTATAGCTCATTTATAAAATGTATAGCATAGAACGTCACGACTATTAAAATCTTCAAAAGCTGGATAGGATGGGAGGGAACCGACGTAACAGTCCTATAGACAAAAGGCAGTGACCGGGTTCGATAGACAAATCGGATCCTAGAGATGACAATATGCCTTCAGGAAATTAGGTACTAGTTAAACAAGAAGTATATTAACAGTTATGTTGGGAGAACGTACATATCTATCTACAGAATTTGGTGTATAATTATGTTCCTGACCTCATGTTTCTATTCCAGTGCTATCCACCTGCGCTGGCTTCCAGCAGCAGTACTTCCGCACGGTGCCGCGCAGCCTGCGCGTGCAGGAGGGCCAGGAGGCGGTGCTGGAGTGCTCCGTCAACAACCTTCACGGCATGGTCCAGTGGGCCAAGGACGGCTTCGCACTCGGTAAGTCTACGCTCCACTAGAATAGGCATTTCTTAGTCTCTACGAGGAATAGGAAACACTTGGCAAGGCGCGATGACGGATTGCTTTCGCTTGGTCTATACGGCCAGGGTTCCGTACAGACCAAGCGAAAGCTAGCGGAGGCCAAAAGCTGTCTACACACCTAAGCCGGCGTAATTATTTGAAAACGATCTTGCAGGTGCCTTGCGAGGCCGGCGGCCTAGCCCCGTGTGTTATGACTGGATGGGATTGATTTGATGCTATACATTTTTGTGTTAGGGGTCGCGATCGACCTGCATGCCCAGCGTGGGTATAATGGGCATTGATAAAGCCCCCATGGGATAAGAACCCAATAAGATGCTTAGCGAGCAGCTTAGTCCAGCAGTGGATTAATACAGGCTGTTGAGGTTCAGGTTAAAGACGATCTAGGGTAGCCATTCGACCATCATTATGACCTTTTTCTGAAAGACCTATCTTAACACTTCCTTATTTAGAAAACGATAAAATTTTATTCGATTCATATACCCGAACTAAACGTCCGTGAGAGGTCAACAACCTTCGATTTTATGCAAGTTTGATTGCGTGTGCTCGTTGTGTGATAAATCTATTCAATCCTTACACACGAACCGTGGGTAAGCGATTTGCAAGGTTCGTTTAGGTTGCCATGGTCTCTGGCCGTTTTGCACCGAAAACTAGTGTTTTAAATTATGATTCTTAATTTGATTGATTATTGAAGGAGAAACAAACTTGTTTTATGTGAAGTTTGCCCATAATTAAACGAGTTGCTGTATCTGAAGAGATTTTCTAATTGTATATTTATTTAGTGTTTTCGCATAAGGACTTGGGCAAGGGAGTTTTGATGGACTTAAATGGCCTGAACATATACCTAACAGTGACGTACAGTGGGTACCCAATCTTGCGACAAACCGCAACATGTGAGATTTTAGTTATAATAAATATAGTTATAATTTACTTGGGTCATCCAAGTGTCATCAAACTAAACTAGACTTAAGTAAATTATAACTAGATGTAGCCACTAGAAAAAAATAGATCGACCTTCGATTTTTTTTTCATAGAACATAATTAATATTACTTACTATTATTTTCAGGATTATAAACATAGATAATTTCATTTATGGGTTTTTAAAGCCGATTCCGGCAGGGACTGGTTTCGAATGTGGATTTTAACAGTTTCCAGTGGTTTTTATCCTTTTGAGGGTTAATTTGAAAACTATACTTTCTCTTTATCATTATTATTTCTAGGATTCGCGATTATTTGAAATGTCCATTGCCCCGGAACCTGGAAACTGGGCCGTTCGGTTGATAATTTTTCACGGTTTTCAATCGATTTCTGATAAACTCAATGTTATTGTGTTCACTGATAATTGCTCTATGTACGAGTAGGTAGTGTTATTTAATAATCCTTTTCATATCAATTGCGATTTTTTTTTCAATTAAATACATAATTAGATATATTTGCAGTCTAATGTGTTGTTGTAGTTGTCACCCGTGGCACAAAAAGTTGTAGGTTCGATTCCCGTGGTACGAATAGTACGTTTTCTAACAAAAACCTATACACAAGCTCTGTTTAGTTTGGATGCTAGATGTTGGTGTGTGGACAACAAAATAATATTTACGCGACATGGGAGCAAAGAAACCTATTATTGATTTTGTATTAAAAAAACTACAAACCGACTTCAATTATTAATGGTTTTCTCACGGACGCCATTGACAGAACTGGACTAAATGAAATGGGACCACACAGGAAGCACCAGCTTTTAAATAAAAGAATGAACAAAATCACTCAAAAATTCTGAGGGTACATTAAAAAAACCGTCGAATAGATAAACTCCTAATTTTTCCCCCTTTGGTTCCATTTCAATTTGGTCTAGTTTATAGATTTTAAAATAAACTAATTTATTCTAACTAACCACTCCTGTGTTCGAGGAAACAAAACAAATTATTCAAATCGGTCGTCGTTTTTGAGTTTTAGCGAAAATAATGAACAGTAATTGATTTTTATTACAGACGATCGAAATTAAGACTTCTTTTATCTAAAAAAACGTTACAATCGTACCTACTGTAAACGTTTTGAAGACATCAAGGGGATAATCGTGCCATTAACGAGTTCAAACGGCTATATAAAATATATATATTCAATATATAAAGGGAAACTATAAAAACTTATGGTGCTGATTATCTGTTGGCAATATCGTTCAATATACAGGGTATAATACAGGGTGTCCGGTACCGTTGTCGGAGACTTTGGGACGGAGAAATACGTTAAGTTTTATCGACAAAGCAGTGTCCATATTTTTTTCTCTCTATGACGAAATAGCAGCCATTTAGTTTTTTTGGAAATCTGGTTTTGCTGATTAAACCATAGCTACGTAGACGTAGAGGTCTAAGGAAGACGAAAGAGGTCTCATTTGCTCATGTTGACAATAAATCAATAAAAGCAACAAATAAAAATAAATCTATCATAACAGTGTTACAATTTATAATTTATAAAAGCGTATAGAAATTTTTATACATTATTTTCGTTTTAGAAATTATCTTTAACTCTTTTATTCAATAAAAGTGGCAACAACTTTTATTTTAGTTAGACTGGTGACCGGACACCCTGTAGGTAGGTACTTCAGAAGTATTATTATACCAGTTATTTATGTACATGATTCTGATTGTGGATGCACCAAAATATAAATGAAACATGTATTAAATAAATAATTAATTAATTAATGTTGTCAAAACAAGAAAATTGTTCCGATGATACCGAAATGTTGTGAAATATATTTCTTATATTTCGTCGTTTTGTTAAAAATAACTAACATCTCAAAATATCTAAGGCTCTAAAACCAAGTACCTACCTAATTCGTCACGTGGAATCGAACCTACACTCAGCACGGCGCATGGTAATGGTGACTCGGCGCGACTAATGGTCCCCGAGCCACTGACCGCTCATCTGGTGCTACAGTTGTTTCTGATGGCTGGTGGGTGGTGCAAGTGATAGGAGACTCTCTGACAACCAAATAAATGACAGAAAATCTATTAAAGTTCGTATTTATAAACTTGGTTGTTTATAGAGTCTGTTCAAAAAGAGAAGTATCGTGGCGTTACGGTGTACTATCACGTTTATTCTAACCCAGCAAAAGTTGTCAATTGGCACACGAGTGCCCTCCATTCCCGCTAATCTTCTCTTTTTGAACATTCAACCTCAACAAACTGTTGAGGTTCTTATTTTGAGTAGGGTCTGAACGCACGTAACGCGACTTATTTGGGTGAATGCCCCAAATGCCAGCGCACAAAATGCAATATATCCATCCATTGACCATTTATGTCATAAGTATTTTAACTAACATAGCACGGCTACCGCACCGTCGCGGTCGCGGCGTAATTATCAACCCTACAACTCGGCTCATAGATGTCGTAAGACCCTACTAAGGGAACCTTCCAAAGGTACGACAAATTTCTTCTGTGTATATTCAAAACAACATTTAACGTCTAGAAAAATAGGTAAATAAAAGCGATAAACCCGTGAATGTTTCATCATCATCAGTTGTGCAAGCCTGTTATGAGAACACATTCTACAGTAGGTATAGTATTCACACTGTTTATAAAAAAATGTGTTATTATGTGTTTTGTTGGCATTGCTTTAATAAATAAATAAATCATCATCAGCCTATACTAGTCCACTGCCTCCAAGGCCTCCCCTAATGAGCGCCATTGCGCCCTGTCTTCAGCTTGACGCATCCAGCATCTGCCTGCAGTCTTTCGCAGATATTCATCCGACCTGGCTGGAGGGCGAATATTTATAATAATATATTCAAAACCTTATGTGATTCTGGCCAAACTCCCCTTGTTCAGAGGAGGGATCAGCTACGGACGTATGTGTGCTTTTGACTTATTTTCTTCAACTCTAACTCGCTTCAGTCCACATCTTAAACCTCAAATCTCTGTATCTACATCCATGGCTCGAATAGCTCTATCGATTGCCGCTCGTGCCTCGAATGTGAGCCGCTTCAGCAGGTGTCGGCTGTCAAGAACTGGACTGTCACGAACTAATCGTCAGCGATACAGCGATGGTGACCTAGTCAGGGATATTGACAGTTTGGAGAGTGATGCTAAGCCAGAGCGATTGCCAATCAAAATCGAATAGGACCGGGGTGATGCTTTGTTATAGGTAGTTTAAGGGAGCTTAAGAGATGGTTTGATGATGAAACAGATAAAAGTTGCCTACTTCGGACGGTTACAGCATGTTCGATATCAACTGCTGTAAGTGATCATGATGGGGAACACATACAGGGGGAAAGATAAGTTAGTCAGGGGAAGACTTCCTGGCGCAACTTATGGCAATAGACTTGCATTAAGAAGGCAGAAGACCTAGAAGGCTAGCCCTGGATAAGGAAAGATTCAAGAGTAGGACCTTCAGTAATGGAGAAGCACTATAAGGAGCTAGGAGGAGGTTCTCAATTCGACTGTATTTTTTTTATGTTTGTAATCTCTCTCTCAACCTTTTGGCCACCATCGGAACACAGGCGGTGGTGGTCCGATTTACATGATTATTTTTATATTTGAAAGTTGTTGCTTCCCGTGTGGTCTCATTTTAATTTGGTCCAGTTCTGACAATGGTATCCAAGAAAAAACTATATAATTGAAATCGGTTAATAGGTTTATAGTTTTTTAAAACTAAATCAATTATTATTTTATTCGTAATCAAACAACAACCAATGAGCTGCGACATCAAATGCATGATACACTAACGAATCCATCTTATTTAACCACCGGTGCCTTTGCCATATGAAATTAATTCACCAACCCTAACTCAAACCTCTTGTTCCAGGCTTCTCATCAGTAATCCCTGGATACCCTCGCTACACCATGTTCGGAGACCGTCGCCATGGCATCTACAATCTGAGGATAGTCAATGTCACGCTGGAGGACGATGCTGAGTACCAATGCCAGGTGAGAACCAACCTTACTTATTACTCCTATAGCTCATCATCATCGGTGTCTATTCAGATGTTGCCAAAACTTAACTAAACTAATTTGACAGTACTAAAAATGTCACCGTCCCTGTCAACGATCAAAACAATAAGGATAGCATCATATTTAGTCCTCTCAGATTAGTTTAGTCAACATAATGTTTATGTATTTTAAGTTTCTATATGCTTAGAGATTCTATCTTATTAACTTATTTCAGTGCTTTTTGAATAGCTTTTTATTTTGGTTGTTTATGTTTGATTTTGTAAATAATGATCTTGATTTAGTTTATGTAAATTATCCTGTTTTATTTTGATCCAGTACAAACTCAACCACTCCATAAAGAAAATATGTGCTGGAGTTATTTACAAAAGGTCAGGCTTAACATTTCCTGGGCGACCTTACCTACCTTTTTTGTAGAATTTTAAAATGAAACCCTTTTTTAAAAATTAATACCTATTTCTTTTCTTCAGGTTGGACCGGCACAGATGCACAAAGTTATCCGAGCGAACGCTTCCCTCACCGTGATATGTAAGTACATTATTATTATGTTATCTGAAACTTTTTACATATAACTTAACAAAAAAACACTTATTTATCACCATAGATTCGTGGGTGACCGAAGACATGATTCTATCGGAGAGATTTGATACAAAATATTTATCACGTCTCTGATGAAATCAGCTATTATATATAAATAGTTAGATAGTTTTAAGGAAGATTATAACTCTAAAAAAATTTTGATGACGCACAAACTTCAAAGGAGACTGTCTCGTCTTTGAGACGTGACTTAAGTCTGAGCTTGGCCTAAGACGCCTTTTTGTGTAAATTATGCAAACGTTGAAAAAAAAATATAACCACATTTAGAATTACCCTCTAGATTATCTTGAATTAAAGGTACGGCAAAAACTAAACGGCTTAAATTGTACATCAAAATTTTCTTTGAAGCTTAAATATTTTTCACTTCAAAGGATAAAACGTAACATAACTCTTTCTCCTGAATCCTAAAAATTATTTTAGGATCCAAACTAAGCAGATTTCGCTCTTAATATCAGTCTCACAAGAGCCCTATTTCATTATAATAAAAGACGTAAAACCCGACCAATCTTATTTAAAAGGATTCCTTAATATATTATTCAGTTATTACATACTTAACCTTTTCTAAGAGACGCATTAAAAATTTAAGAACCTACGCACCTTAAGTTGGTGGTCCACTTATCCACCGACATATAAAAACATTCAAAATAAAACAATGGCTAAGCTTTAATTCCTTGACTTATGTCAACAAAGCAAACGACTCTTACAGTCGTACTCAGAATTACTTAAAACTGTTACTTAGTTAAGATTTCAATACAAAAAATATTTAAGTAAGCGTTTAAGGTCCGTATTATAAAAGCTTGCTCAGACAGAGAGCTATGCTTGAGCAATGCTTTTCTATGGTATAAACGTCACTTAAGCATAGCTCTATGACTGAGCAAGCTTTCATAATACGGACCTAAGTCTCTGAGTGTGGCGCTTAGCTATTACTCAAATTTGACATTAGGCTCAACGTACTTTCTTGCAATTCAAATAGTTTATTGCAAGTATGCAAGATTGGAAATCACTCAAACTTACAAAGTGTACCATCCATCCACAGGGGGGGTACAAAGTGTACCACTCTTTTTATATTAAGTACTTAGTTTTACAAAGTGTAGTTAAGTAAGTAAGTACCTACTAAATTTTAACAATGTCACTGCAATACGAGTACATACAGCTTATGAAGACAAAGTGATACTGGAGCTTTAGACACAAAAAAAATAACATTAAAGGATATATTAATAAGTAGGTACCTGCTATTTTTAAAAGTATTTAGGAGCTCTCTGATCCTTTTGTCATCTGGATACCAATGGTTTATCCATTTTGAATGAAGCATGTTAGTAAACAAAATACGACACAAATAACAAAATCTCACTTGCTTGGCGTGAATTGTAAGCAATTTTTATTGAAGGGAGGATCTAAAATCGACAAGTAATGTAAATTACGTATAAAAGGACGCGCCAACAAAGTGAATTTTAGGTTAAGTATGGGCGGTTTGTTTACGTTTATGCTCCATTCAAAATGGATACAATATAGTACTTACTAAACGAAACAAAAAAAAAATGAGTTTTTTTTTTTTTTGAACTACTTAGGTAATTGTTGGCAGCGGCAGTGGGCCGGCCATATCTTTTATTTTTGTATTCTTTTAACGCGAAGAACCGACAACCGATGGGGTAAACGAGTTCTTGAGTGAAGACCGCGACTTGGCAAACGTAGTGTAAAACGCCCTCCGACCAGGGACGACGATCTGCGAAAGACTGAAGGCATATGCCGGATGCGTCAAGCCGAAGACAGGTCGCTATGGTGCTCATCAGGGGAGGCCTATGTCCAGCTGTGGACTAATTACTGAAAATGATAATAACATAATTGCTGATGATCCATTCAGATGTATTCTTGAACGTATTAGTCATATTATTTTCGTCAGTCTTAGTTTTAGTAGTAAAAGTATCCATGTAAAATCTCTGCTGCCGTAGTTCGTACTCAGCTTAAGGGCTGAAATCGTTACAACCTGATTTAAGATTTTATGTCTTGTTCCTGCCACGTTTAGGTCCGTATTTGATTAGGAGTTATAGTGGATTTTGTGCTTTACGGTATTTTGATTACTGTTTACAAGGTGGTCGTAATGTTTTGCTAATTAAATACCAAATGTTTTTTTTTCTAGGAGATTTTTAAAATTTGTTTCATTTTATATTCGTAGTCGTATTTATTACCTACCCAGCGCCTCGTGGTTTCACCCGCGTAGTTCCCGTTCCCGTGGGAATTCCGGGATAAAATATAGCCTATGTCCCTCTGAAAAGTAGCCTTTTAAATGATTAAAGCTAGCTCCGGTAGCTAAGCAGACCTTGTGTTATGTGTTCTAAATAACTAATATATATAGATGCACTATAAAGATAGATATTTTATACTTCTAACAACAAATAACAGAAATTCAATCCAATTTCACAAACTAAATAAAATTTGCCCTAAGTAGTCTAAACTTTACAAATAAACAGTTCAATTTCCGTATTGTCGGAAACTACAAGATTTTATGCATCTGAGTTAAAAAATAAATAACCTCTCTCTTATACGCATACTCTCATATGCCGGAACTATCTAGAGGAACTAAAGATTAGATGCAGACGGTATTGAGCCGTGGTTCTGTACCAACCACAGCCTTGAATTTAGTTTGTTAGTCGCTCGAAAATTTTCTAAGACAACAAAAAAACCTCGCGGCTGTCATTTCTTTTACATAACTTTTACTATAGTTTACGCATAGTTAATTAATTAAATTTATTGGTAAGTTCACCTATGCTAGTCTAACTGCTATACATGCTTTGTTTCTATGGAAACGTTTAAAGCTGGTAAGCGCTTTAATACCTTTCAACACCTATTTAATTAATGATAGTAATTACATTGAAAATTTTGTATGTATTGGTCAAAAGAAGATACGTTTTATTATTGTTGTGCTGATTTTATAAATTTTTGTCAATTTATTTTGTACAATTGCTAAAGAGTATAAAGTCAAAACAAATTGTAATCGAAAAAACTATAATATAAAATTAAATAAGTAATTAAGAGAATGCTCACAACCACAACCCTATCCCGTCTATCTTAAAAAACCCTCCAACGTTATACCCGGAAGAAAAGCCTTAACAACTTGCGCGAATTTCATCCAACATTGTTTGGGCTATTTGGCATACAGCAGGATTGCTTGGCATGGGGGTTGGCAACGCTCGCTTTTATGCGAGAGAAGCAGTTTTGTACGTTACGCATGGGGTAGAGGAAACAAAACAGCTGGGAAACTTGTATGATATTCGTTGCCACTTAAAAAACATGAAGCAACAAATATCATATGCAAACTATTTGGATAATTCTCAAGTAATGGTACTTAGTTAGAATTTGGACGAACTGCTTATGGATTCTTGACCAACTGCTCCGTGGATGAAACGCTTATTGGACGAAACGATTATCGGACGAAACGCTTGTTAGACGAAACGATTACTGGACGAACTGCGTGTTGAATGAAACGCGTTTTGGACGAACTGCTAGCAAATCGCATGTCTATGTGGCATGTATGTCGCATTCAAAAACGGAGATCAAGACAAACCAGCATTGATAAAACGCAGCGTTTCCGATAAACTCTATTCTTCGTTTTGCCTTTGTACAGTATTTTGATAAAGTGTGAAGTACCTGGCAAATCAGGGTTAAGTTTTTGCAAACACAGATATAAGCTTTGAATAGCAAATATAGACGACTTTTAATCCAAAAAGATGCGTGTGAAACGGTAGCGAGCAGAAACTTAGAAGAACTAAACTAAGAAGCGAAAGTGTTGATCAATAATCAATTAAGCTTTTTTTTTTTTCATTTTTCTATGATAGATTGATCGCTCATCATAGAAAATGTATATTTCGAGACTGAATCATTGCACTAGTAAACCAGCTAAGATAGTATTCACTGTGTCAGGCTTAGATTACACGAAACGCGACGAAAAAAATGATTGGATTTTTTCTAACAATATCCTACAAGGCCGTGCGTGCATTGTTGTATTGATTAATGTACAAAAAAACAAATTGTTCTTTAATTCAAGATGTAATAAGTAAACCTCTTCCTTTTGTTGTTTTAAAAGTTTAAGTTTGGTAGGTGTGTATAGTATTAAAAAACGGGTAAGACGAATCCTTAAAAAAATTGGTTGCTGCAGAATTATTGCCCTGTTTTCTCTCTAGATGTGAGCGAGTTTAACGGTTTGTTTGACGTGAATTATATAATATTGTACTTACACACCAGGCTTTAAAATCTGAAGTAGTGATATCGCCGCTGTCACCATAAATGTTTACCTTTCTTTGTTTGTCACGTACTACCTCTTCTACTATATTAACTTTTATTAATATTTGTGACTCAAAATAAATACACTTAACTCAGCTGAAAGCCATCCAATCATGTCCCAGACTACAGCTGTACCTTTTAAAAAAATCTAACCGCGCATAAATCTAGAAAACACGTAAAATCCGAATTCATATCAAAACTAGATGATATGCAGCGAATATTGAACTTTATATTGAATGAAATAAAGCTTGACCTCTAAACCCAGGATTTAGAGCTCGATATTGTATGACTTGATGTATCGATACCCGAATATTGCTTATTTTGATGTGGTAGGAATTCGAACTCTATTGTCATGTTTTACACATTTTATTAAAAAAAGACGTGTGGCACTCGGGGACTGCCGCGGTAAAGCTATTGCAATGCCATCTAGAGGCGAGTTGCTGAACTAAAGAGACAAACGTCATATTTCAAAAAGTCATTAAAAGTTCTACAATTCATCGATAGATGGCAAAACTAAAAAGTATCACCGCTGTTCCGGTCGGAGTGGGGAGCGTGAGGTTTTTTCGTTACGGAATTTCTGGATTCGGTCCCCGCGCTCAAGGCCCACGATAGAAGCTATGCAATAGCTTAAAACTTTCAGACTTTCAAATAAGGTTTTTTGGACTAGGTATAGACAGAAAAACAGAAACTAAAACTTTTTTCACCAATACACAGTTCTACCCGCGTTTACACGCGTTTTTCCGGGAACAAATCCTAGAAATCCTATCCTAAGACCGTTTTTGGGATACCAACTATATGTATGTTTGCTTGTTTGACCAGGAAAAGTTTAATTTTATTAGTATGGTCGCATTCAGCTACTAATAAGTAGCTTAATAATTAGGGTCTGATTACAGAGAAGTGAGGTGGGGGTGAGGTTTTTGTAATCCGTAAATTCATTATTCATCGCCTATAGCTGGTTGTTTGTCACAGGTTGTTGCCACAATTATGTTTGTTTTGGTAAAATAACAGAATAACTAGTGACTACAGTAACGATTTTGTTACAAAGTAAAACTTATTCTGTGGTTTTACTAGCGAATTTGAATAAAAAGGGCCTCGTAAAGTCGCATCCCTAACATTGTCGCAAGATTAGGGATGGGTCGAGAAACTATCGAAAAATTACGTATCGATAAAATTCTAAGTTGCCGTTTGCATAATTTTATTGCATTTTTTATTTGTTACCAAAACGTTTTACATTTGCAATGTTATGAGCCACCGTTGTTTTAAATTTTACGATGATAGCGCATTGGTAGAATGATACGATTTTATTATTGTTTTTCATAATGCTGCTGGAATATTCACACAAAATTATTTAGCCCAAAGCTAAGCAGAGCTTGTGTTATAGCTACTAGATAATTCGTATTAAATAAGTTCAGCATAATGGCCCTCACTAATATAAAGAACGGCATTGCTAAACTTGGCATAAAAGGCGATAGTAGAAAAATATTATAAGCGATAAGATAGTAAAGGAAAATAATGTCTACATTCAAATAAAATATTCTAAAAATCCTGTAGGAAAGGCCTGAAAAGCATTTAAATGAAGTAAAAGTATTCTAACTAAGTAATGCATTGCACTCTTTTTTAACCCTGCATATAATGATTCATAATCGTAGATTTACAAAATATTTTAAACTCTTACTACCTATAGAGATAGAGATAAAACAGTTTATCGGGTATTTGATGCCAACCTTTGATTTTCCTTTCCGAACTCGGAAAACAAAAGGCACGCTAAATAGCCGATAATTTAAACATACATAAATGAAAATAAATGTAAAATTGACGCAAAATAACTATTCGAAACATCAAAAGCCTTTCACTCATCTCTATAAACAGAAATATATTGTAAGAACTTTGTAATAATTAATACGTTGTGAATTACGCAGCTGCTCATTTCTCAAGGGATAAATTTAACCGAAAATTTTCCCTTTAATGTTTATAAATTCATCATAATAATTAAGCCGTATTTCATCAAATCGTGGCTCTTTCTCATTTTAACGGAATTAAGGAAAAATTGGTTTATAAATGATATTTTATTGCTCTAAATTAACTCGACTTAGCAACAACTTTTATTTGATTTTCCTTATTCAATTCTCCTATTTTATCCGTAAAGTAAAAATACTTTCAAAATTTCCTAGTATTTTGAAAGACTTATCCTTACAAAACTAGTATTTCCAAGTATTTTTCTCGTAATAATCTTGTATCAAAAGTAAACCTTAATAAACTATTACGCACTTATCACTATCGATAAAAATCTATCGACATTCCCCCAAACTTGCGAAAATAGTTCCGCAATATTTTTTAACATCCGATCTAATGCTCGATTTAAATCTATCGATACCCTACAAATCCCCACCCTGCGTTATCATCTCACCCCTAGGTTGCAATAAACCCCTCCGACATTCTGACCTTACCCCCGACTATACGGGGTTAAAATGTAAGATTCCTTTTTCCACTGTTTGAGGTTACATACGGCTTGGACCATCGATTTTATGAAATACTTGTAAAACGGTCAGGAATTCGTTTTCACGTTCCTGTGGAATTTTACAAATCGAATTTTCAGTTCAGAAAGTCTATAAAACAGTTTGAAACCGCTTAGGATTCGTCATTATTACTTTTGTTGCCCACGACGGTACAGTAGTCCTACTAGCTAGATGCACTGCAGAGGCAGTGGCAGTGTCAATAATTAACATGCTGTTATAATCTTTTAATGTAAATAGGCAAATTCGGTAAGAAAGCGCCTTATTTTTTTTCAGTGAATAATTTAAGGTTTTTTCAGTTAATGTATGACAGTTTTATGCATATGCACGGCCTGCAAGCACCGGAATTTACTTCGCGAAATGTCAAAAACCCGCCCTATTCCGCATTGGCTGTCTACCAAAAACCCATAATAGTTGATTGTCAAACTTTTTGTATAAAAAGAAAAACATCTAAACATCAATACACATCATCAATCAGTTTCGTTTATAAAACAAAATTCCCCTATTCAACATGGTTCCGATCCTATACAATAAGTACCTCTTTATCTACAATCTGCTCAAAATGATGGATTGGTCCCTAACCACGGTATCGGATCATCTGGTTTCCGTACAAGACTTTGTGCTTACACCTACCTAGTAAATACCTATGTATAATATACTCAGTTCTAGAACCCTAGATATTTTTTGTAAACAAAGGGTTTACGAAATCATAGTAACCTCAACCTCAACAGCCTGTATAAGTCCACTGCTGGTTGCAGGTCTCCGTCATAAGCGCCTTATTTACGTTTATATCATAGAGGCCCATAATCCCCACGCTGGGCATGCGGGTTGGGGATCGCAGTTTTGTGGTAAAATTGTTCCGCAGGGGCCGTCAAAATAAAAAAATTCTTATTCATATCGTTTCCTAGCAAAATGTATTTGCCGAGTTACCACTATTTCCTCAGTGAAGCTATTTTTAGGGTTTCGAATCAAAATAGTAAAATCGGAACCCTAAGTGGCGGTATATTGATCCGTCTCCATAGGGCGCATACAGGAGCCAATATGACAGCGTCACTTATTTTATCATTATTATTAGTTAAACATAATAAATTTAAAATATCTATTGTACAGCTTGTGTTATCAATAGATAACACAAACTGTAAATAATAAAAAAAAGCTAATAATAATTAACTATTTTTTATTACTTCTGTAATAGTTTTATTTTTATTTTAAAAATCTATTAAACGTGCTAGGTTCATCAATAAAGCGTATTACTCTTTCGATCAGTTTGGCTGCCGAAAACCATCACTTACGTTAGGTAATTTGTTTAAGATTTTAGTTAAGTTATCATTATTGTCACAAGTAAACATCGCCAAACGTAACGCCTATCCAGTTTGAAACTATTTTGCCTTGCGTTAGAAACAAAAGTTATCGAGCAAGCCGGGGTTAGCAACTATTCACTTCACAGAAAAATTACCCTAGTGGTGGTAAGGCACAATTTGTGCTGACTATACGTGTGCAAAAAAAGCATGAATAAATTATAATGGAAACGTTTATAGGTTATTAGGTGTTTTAGGTTAATGAGAACTTATTTATGGGATAAAAAAGTAGCCTGTTTTTCTAGATCTTGAACTACCTGTATGTAAATTTCAGCCAGATCTGTTCAGTAGTTTTGGTGTGAAGAAATAACAAACATCCATCCAAATATCCATACTTTCGCATTTATAATATATGGTGTAGCCGTGTAGGTATAAGTGTGATTTATATTTTGGCTTTACGAATAAAAAAATACGGAACCTCACACGCGACTTTAACTTAGCCATACTTGTTCTATTTTGACTACGTACGACACTGAAAACTACGTCGCCGAATGTTTCCTGCAAAGCTTTTCCCAGATAAACTGGGAAACCAGAGTTTTTTCCATTCTGTTCGGAACTGACTTGTTTGGCTTTGGCTTCAAAGGATGCTTATCTTTTTGGAATTTTGATGAAATGGGTAAGTATGCTTAAAAAAACTTTTATTTGTTTCTGTCGATAAGGGGTGTTAAATTGGGGTTTTCTATGTTTTTTTATGAAGTAAGAACCTTTATAAACAAATGTATTTGAATCTAATATAGAAACAAAGAACTGTAAATAAGTAACCTATTTTGACTGACCTATTTTGATTTTGAAATATGACTTTTAGTGCTTGTAAGTCTAAAGAAATAAACGATTTGACTCTGACTCTGACTCCTGCATTATATACAACGGGTGTTAGTTGAGACATTGATTGAATTATTGAGTTTGCACAGAACGAACGTAATATGGGGGCAGTCAGCAGCGCCCCGCAGAACAATTCTACCACCGGACTGCGATCCCCAACCCGCATGCCCAGCGTTGGGATTATGGGCACTAACCCCCATGAGACAAATGCCTAAAGGTCGCTTGTCAGGGAGAGGCCTGCGTCCAGCAGTGAACCAATACAGGCTGTTGAGGAACGTAACATATCTACAGAATTTTACTTTTATCTAAGCAATAAATAATAATACCCATAAAAATAAGTACCCACCTATCTATTATTATGTATGTATATTACAATGTTACAGAAAGAAACCTTACGGGCCGAAGCCTGTAATAAGAACAGATAAAATATCGAGTCGAATAGAATCGAACATAAATATTCAGTGGCAACAAAAAATATTATAACGAAAACGCAAAATGGCGGGCGAATTGACGCCTCTCGTAAGTAGGCCGTTATTATCATACTAGGGTTTCCTTCGACTTTGCTTGTCGTTTCGTACGCGGAAAAATTAGGTGGAGGTGTATACGGCTTTTTTTTTATCAGAGATAGACCTTCGTTTGACCGCAATCTCACATGATGGAAAGCGAAGATGCGGCCGACGATGTATCACGAAGGTCTAGAAGATGGCTACTCCGGACCACATTCCGAAACACAACAGAGTTGCTTCACGGACTGGCCCAGTCCGGAGGGTGGTGAGGTGACAAGCCACGGCCGAAGCCTATCACCAGAGTACCGCTCTTAGCACCACCCAGAGGACACGTGTAGGGTAACAGAGGGTCAACACCTACGGACGTGAGCGATACTGTCCCCCACTACTGGCTTATGGTATATTTAATCACCGATTTTTAATGTGGTTACTTTCTGCTGTATAATATAATGTACGTTGTCCATTGATTGGGAACCGATATTAATTATTATTATAATTTATATTTAGACTATCCCTAGGTTGTGTGGATGAGATCGCTCTCAGCGGTAAGGCGGCCCTTTATACATAATTTTTATAAGTATTTCACTTTATTGTTTCCTGTTTTTGTGTGGTATAATAAAGTGTTTGCTATCTATCTACATATATATGTATCTAAGATTCTGAGATGGTTCCTATTTATCCCGGAAAATTTAAAAACAGTGTAAATATTAAGGAATTTGAAGTCTATATTTTTAGTAAGTACCTATTTATTTTTTCAAAACATTTATTATCAACTCCCTCTTGAATGTCTCTATCTATTTAAAAATGGTTGTCTCTAAAGTCGGTTTAGGAACGATAATTTTACGTGATAACGTTTTTTACTTGATCTATTGAAAATCTTACCTCTTAGTTTATATCTGTTAGACGAAATTAGAGCTTTAATCTTCAGTGTTTCAGTCGTCATGACAACAAAAACGTGACACTTTTTTGAATATGCTACCCATGTTCGTCGATTTAATTGACGTTATCATATCACGACATAAAACCACATCGAAATCCGTTGCGTAGTTTAAAGATCTAAGCATACATAGGGATATATATATTCATTCATTCATCTCAGCCGATCGACGTCCACTGCTGGACATAGGCCTCCCCTAAATATCTCCACAATGACCGATTTTGCGCTGCCCGCATCCAGCGACTTCCCGCGACCTTTACTAGGTCGTCGTCGGTCCATCGCGTGGGGGGCCTACCAACACTACGCTTTCCGGTACGTGGTCGCCACTCAAGAGCCTTGCGGCCCCAGCGGCCGTCGGTCCTACGAGCTATGTGGCCTGCCCACTGCCACTTGAGTTTCGGATACATATATACAGACAGTTTAAAGCGTAAAATGTAAAGTAAAATGCTAAATTAAACTGTCATCCGATTTTGTCATTTCGTAAAGGAAGCAACAAACGGACAAAGTAAACTCCATGTTTATTAGTAGTAAATGATATTTACTACTCGAAGGGTGCCAGTCGCTTTTCATTGTGAAAATATTATTCGAGAACTCGTAAAATATTATGTAGTTATCGCACTCGATATAATTTCGATATTTATTCCGGCATTGAACTTCAGTGCATATTTTAACTAGTCGTTTTATATCATCGTTAAAGAGACGCTAGCTTTCGCTCGCAACTTTGTTTGCGTTTGTAGGAGATACTACTTTTAAATCGCTTTAATTCCCGATATTAAGATACTTACTGCTGGTAATCAACATTTTAGGATTCAACATGCTGTAAGTTCAACCTTTTGAAAACTCGACATTTAAAGGAATTACTGTATATTCATTTTAGTATTCAACATGCTGTAAATTCAACCTTTTTAGCACTCAACTTTTAAAGGAATTAAAGTTTCTGCAAATTCATTTTAGGATTCAACATGCTGTAAATTCAATCTTTTGCAAACTCAACGTACAAGGAATTCAAGTTTCTGCGAATTCAATATAATAGGATTCAACATATTATATACCTACTAGGAAGTTATACATTGTGGGATTTCAACATTTTGCAAAGTCAATTCGTTGTTTTATTCGTTTTATTCGTTAAATGACTAAGGACTAAGGAAAAAAATGCTTCTTTTGAGCATTGCAATGACTTAAAAAACAAGACCTTGGAAGTTGTTCCAAGCCATTTAAATTAGAAATAAAGACAATAGAGGAAGTCTCTAGCCCTAAACAGTCAAATATTAATTTTTACAATAAAAAGCAAAGAAAACCAGATTGTAAAATCAAGGAAAAGTTTACTAACCTGGTGCACCAAAATATTCAAGGATTGAGATGTAAATTACTAGAATTAGAATTGTACATGAACTCATTTGATATTGACATCATCTGCTTAACAGAACACTGGCTGAAAAGCTATGAGCTCATGTTTAACTTCAGTAACCACCGGGTTGGTAGTTCTTTTTGCAGATCACATGCTATTCGTGGAGGCTCTCTAATATTACTAAATAAACTCATAAAGTTCAAAGAACGTAAAGACATAATAAACTTATCCGTTGAAAGCCACATCGAAGTAGCATGTGTTGAGCTGGAGCAAAGTATTGTAGTAAGCGTATACAGCCCACCATCAGCCTCCTTTGAAATATTTGAGAGAATCATGGATGATATCTTGTATAAAATATCAAAATCTCATAAAAATGTCTTGGTATGTGGAGACTTTAATATTAATCTTTTAGAAGTCTACTCCCTCAGTAGTAGATTAATTAATTTATTTAATTGTTATAATTTAAGGCCAATATTTATGGAACCAACTAGAATAACTGAAACTTCAGCAAAATGTATAGATAATATATTTGTTTGTCAAAATGAAAAATTAATAAGTAAAAAAATCATAAGTAATTTAAAATCAGATCACTTGGGTCAACTAATTAAACTAGAAATACAAATTAAAAACTATAATTGTAAACAAAAAATTACATATACACCTGTGACCACAAGTCGATTTGAACGGTTGAAATTGGATTGGGATTCTAAACCATCACCTGATTACTTACTTAACAACCCAAATGAGTCTTATTGTAGTTTTTTTAATAAATTTACCAATGCATTCAATTCAATATTCACACCCAAATCGAAGATGGTCTCAGAAAAACTTAACTTTAGTGAGTGGGCAACAGTGGGTATACATAAAAGTAGAGTAACTTTGTATGAACTATATAGTGAGAAACAATATAATTTTAACAAGGACTTCAAAGAAAAAGTAAAAAATTACTCAAAAATGTTTAGAAAAGTTTGTCAAATAGCAAAATCAAATTACATTAGCTCCAAAATTAGAAACAGTGAGAATGTAATAAAATCAACATGGAAAATAATAAATAGTGAGACTGGAAAGGTCAGTACCTATGATAATGAATACAATTTAAAGATTAACAGTTGCACAATCAAAAATGACACTGAAGTAGCCCAAGCTTTTGAAAACTTTTTTACCGACATTCCAATCTCCACCACAAAGTTCCTAAACTCTTCTCAAGCAATTGCTGAGTCTTTACTGACAGAAAATGTACCTAAATGCGAAAATAAATTTAATTTCAACCACATTGATGAAAAAGATATTATAAAAGTCTTTAAACTTTTAAATATAAAGAAAACTGCAGATCTCTGGGGCATTTCCGTTAGAATTATTAAACCTTTGATTGATACCATTGCACCAGATCTAGCTTTTATATTTAATGAGTCTATTGATTGTGGTGTGTTTCCTGATCTAATGAAATGTAGTAAAATAATCCCACTGTTTAAATCAGGTAGTAGGTCTGACCCCACTAACTTTAGACCAAAATTGACCAAATTGACTTTTCCCGTGCGTTTGACACCCTAGAACACGCCCAGCTAATAAAGAAGTTAGATAACTGCGGAATCAGAGGTCCCCTATTAGAATGGTGTAAAAATTACCTTGACAACCGTAAATATACTGTAAAAATTGATAATATGTACAGCGACTACGTTATAGTTACGGAGGGTACCGCACAAGGGTCCGTTTTAGGACCGCTTCATTTTTTATCGTATGTCAACGAAATGAGCAATTGTATCAAGCATACCACATGCTACCAGTTTGCCGACGATACGTGCCTTGTAGCAGTTAATGATGACCCTAAAAAAGCACGTGACCTCCTACAAATCGATTTTAACAACATAACTAAATGGTGTCACGATGCAGGATTAGTATTGAATGCAAATAAAACTAAAATGTTAGTAGTAAAGTCTCCTTACATAAAAAAGCATCCACTTAACAATCTAGTTGCCCACGACCACAGGTGCTTGCATGCCATATCAAACGATAATTGCAAATGTCCCACTATAGACATTGTCAGTAGTGAAATGTACCTAGGCATACTCATAGATAGCAAATTCACATGGTCCAATCACATTGAGCGTGTCTGCAATAGACTTCGGCACTTTCTAGCTAATATGGCAATACTCAAGGACCGTATACCCTTTAAGGTCAAACTTATGCTTTATAACTCGCTAGCGGAATCCTACATTCAATATGGACTTATTAGCTATGGTCGTACTTACACTACTTACCTCAATCAAATATATAATCTTCAATTGAGAATACTAAAAAAAATTGTCTCCCATAACGTCAAACAACAATTTAAAGAAGATGAATTGGGTCTCTTTGAGCATTGTAAAATATTACCCGTCCATACTCAATTTAAATATATGATTCTCCTAAATTATTTCTTTGATGAAACCATTAGACAAGTTGTTAGTCACCCTATACACACTCGAGCGGTCACTCGAAACCGGTTAGTCACTTCGCGCGCAAATAATGCGTACGGCGAGTGGACGGCCAGTTATCTGGTACCTCGGCTAGTAAATGAACTTCCCATCGAACTACTGAACACTATAACACCTAAAAATATAAAATATAAACTCAGATCGTACTTCTTATCGAACCTGCATCGGTATCAAAGAGTTTGATCTCACCCAATTCCATTTTATGAGCTTAACCTCAAGATAATAAAGAAATATATTGTACCTACCTACCTATCTTAATAACTGTAGCTACCTAGTTCTGTCTAATTTTGTAACTCTTTTAGTACCTATGTAATCAATCACACTAAAACTTATATTAAGCTATTATTTTTGTCAAACCTATCTGATAGGTAGCTATTCGGCTGACTCGCTAATAGCACTGTTTCACAAACCTCTGTGGTTTACCTAGTGTTATTATTAGTTTTCTATGTAATGTTATTTTAAGTTGATAAATAAATAATAAAAAAAAAAAAAATAACCAATATCAGTACTGCCAACATTCAGCAAAGTTTTTGAAAAACTCATTTTACATCAATTGCTCAGTTATTTCAATAGCAATGACCTGCTTCATGGTAAGCAATTCGGGTTTACTCGCGGCAGGTCAACTACTGATGCCGGTATAGAGTTAGTATCGCATATTTTTGATGCTTGGGAGAAGTCACAAGATGCCTTAGGCATTTTTTGCGACTTGTCTAAAGCATTCGATTGCGTACATCATGAAACATTAATCAGGAAACTACATCACTATGGAATAAGGAACACCTCGTTGGATCTTCTCACATCTTATTTGAGTGATAGGATACAAAGAGTTGACATAAATGGGAAACGGTCTTCGGGGTCTGTAGTTACAATGGGTGTACCGCAGGGATCTATCCTCGGTCCTTTCCTATTTTTAGTTTATATTAACGACCTGCCTCATCTTGTCAAGAATAATCACGAGATTGTATTGTTTGCTGATGATACTTCATTAATTTTTAAAATGAAACGACAAAACACTAATTTCGACGATGTAAACAATGCAATCTCAAAAGTAGTTCATTGGTTTAGTGTCAACAATCTTTTGCTTAACGGAACCAAAACAAAATGTATTAGATTTACTCTACCTAATGTTAAACAAGTTAAGGCTGATGTAAACGTAAATGGAGAAATGTTAGAAATTATAAAAAGTACGGTATTCTTAGGAATCACCTTAGATAATAAACTTCAATGGGGCCCACACATAGATAAGCTATCGAAGAGACTTAGTTCTGCAGCATATGCAGTCAAAAAAATCCGTGATCTCACAGACGTGGACACATCTAGACTAGTTTATTTCAGCTACTTCCATAGTATTATGTCTTATGGTATACTGCTTTGGGGGAACGCTGCAGATATTAACACTATATTTGTGCTGCAGAAGCGAGCTGTTCGTGCCATCTATAAAATGGGTCCCAGAGAATCCCTACGTGATAAATTCAAAGAAATAAATATAATGACAGTACCAAGTCAATATATTTATGAAAATTTGTTGTACACTCATAAAAATATCAATAGTTTCCCAAAAAATAGCGATGTACATAATGTAAATACTAGAAATAAACATAAACTCGCTGTACCCACCACTAGGCTGCATAAAATTAATGTATCTTTTAAAGGGCAATGTATACGCTTCTACAATAAAACCCCTACTGAGCTGCAAAATTTATCAGTAAATAAATTCAAACAAACTGTCAAAACTTTTCTATGCAAAAAGGCTTACTATAAAATATCAGATTATCTAGAGGATAAAAAAGCTTGGGTCGGATTTTGCTCCAACTCGAAAAATAACAACTAACAGGCTAAAGGTTTCTTCGTCGTTTCTTTACTTTAGTCTACATAGCGAAGCGATCGAAATCAAAAATACCACTTTATTTCCGTGTCAGTGTATTTTTTAATATGATTTGACTTTTTCTAAGTGTACATTTATTGTATTTATGGAAATAAAGCATTTTTGAGTTTGAGTTTGAGTTTGGACCACTTGGACCAAACTTTGAGTTGAATAAATAACTCCAGGTTTACTACCTAACTTCATGTCTACCCCACTTCGTCTTGCTGCATCTTGTAGCCGTGTGGCTTAGAATTTGCACCATCCCAACTCTTCTCATGTGTCGTAACAGGCGACTAAAGTATATCCACCGGGGGGCGGGCAGCAGCGCCCCTGCAGAAAAATTCTACCACCGATCTGCGATCCCCAACCAACATACCCAGCGTGGGGATTTTGGGCACTACCCCATGATACAAAGGCTAATAAGGCCTTTGTCAGGGGAAGGCCTGCGTCCAGCAGTGGACAAATACAGGCTGTTGAGGTTGAGGTTGAGTTTGAGGTGTGTTGTGACCTTTCTATAAAAGTTATGAATTAAATTAATTTAAAACGCTATGTTTTATCAAAAGCTCGAAGCCGAAGGCAAAACTTAGTGTTACTTTGTACCCCGTAATGCTTTCAAATACGTTCACGTGCGAAAGAGATAGCTCGGCAAATGAATAAGGAAGGAAAGAGATGGGATGTAAAGACAAAACGATGTTCGATGAAAATTTAGGAACGTTCAGGGAATCCAGATTAATTCGTTGAGTGCTTGAATTTTTTACGGGATTTGAAGCAGAATGTTCTAGTATTTATTTTATACCGTTTTGTTGACTTGCTTTTTTCCACGGTTTTGCCTGCACTCTTCCTGGATCATAGTTAGCCTATCTCCTATATTGGTCCACTGCTGGACGCAGGCCTTTCCCTGATTAGCGCCTTATTGAATTTTATGTCATGGAGGGAAATGCCAATAATCCCCACACTGGGCTCAGTTTGGTGGTAGTATTGTTCTGCAGGGGGCGCTGCTGCCCGCCCCCGGTGAATATCCCTTAATCGCCTCTTACGACACCCACGGGAAGAATTGGGGTGGTGAAAATTCTAAGCCAGCACCCACACCTATGAATGATTATGTATCTTTTATAACCGAATAAAACATTATTATTATTATTATTACTATCCGTCAAGCAAGCAAAGCCGCAAGCGCAACCTAGTAAAAAATAAAAGTGTCTCAGTTGACTAAGCATGTACTTGCCATCTTTTCTCAACATTTCCTCTCTAGAACGTACTAGAAACTTTTTATACTCAGCTTCAGATGGATTCAAGATTTTATATGACTTTTAAAGTAGTTCACTCGGCTTTACTCGCGGCTGCGGTCACACCGACTTAGATGCTTTGTTCACGTGTACCTTGTACTCATACTTTCATGCAGTATAGTTTGTGAGCGCATGCATATTTTAAAGTAATAAAACCAGCCAAGTGCGAGACGGACGCACGAAGGGTTCCGTAACATCGCATCATCACACTAACATTATAAATGCGAAAGTTTGTATGGATGTGTGGATGGATGGGAGGACGTTTGTTACCTGTTCACGCCAAAACTACTTAACGGATTGGGCTGAAATTATGCATAAGTAGGTACAGGTAATTCTTATCCTGGAATCAAACAAAGGCTACCCGTGGGATAAAAAACACCTTTAAACGTTTCCATAGGAACAACGCGTGCGAAGCCGCGATGCACAGCTAGTTATTTGATAAAAATCAAAAAATACAAATCTTTCCTCGTAGAAAAACAAAAAGTCGACGTGTGCGGTCACCCATCCAAGTACTGTTTTGGGTACTGAACCCTAAAAAAAATTTTATTGACATAATAATGAACTAGCTTAAACCTAGCTGTTCCAGGAGCTTTTACCCTTTCCAAAGAAGTATTATTTGCGCCACTATCAATTTATCTGATTGTTGACAAGTGATTCCTACTAAACCTATGTCATCAAGATTTAATAATGGTTGTTTATTTTTTCCGACAATATATAGGTAGGTATATGAGTTAAAAAAAAGGAAAATATCATATTTTTACCTGACCCGCCATTCGACAACAAATATATTCGTTCGCTGGTGCGCGAATAATAATTTAATAAATACAATATTTTTATTACCTTCAGCTACCTATTACCATTTTTATTCTTTTAGTTATGCTACACATTATTATCTTATTTTATATTCAGCTGACATAAACCATAATTCGGTTTGTCGGCCTCAATCTCTAAACAAAGGTATACCTTAGTAGTTTATATAAATAGTTAGTAGATAGTACGAAGGTACATTTCTACGCAAGTAGTTAAAATACGGTCACCTCGGTACTTCTCTTAACACGTTTTACTTATCTTCATATCAGGCGGTAGGTACGGATGACGAGAAGACTTGACGTAGTTTCCCAAACGCTGCCCACCTAACTGGATCCTTATCGTGGACTTTTTCTAAAAGTTTTTTTTATTATTACATATCTTAAAAATCCAGAGTCAGAGCCAGAGTCAAATCGTTTATTTCTTTAGACTTACAAAATAAGCATTAAGACAAGTCAATTTTTTAATATATAAACAGCTTGATAAATAGTTACTACTATCAAACAAGAAATAAGGTGCAATTGACTCTAATTCACTTAAATTTTTTCCACTAGCGTCCACTAGCGGAAGAAGTGAAAACTCTAATCCAATAAACGCACACCGCAATTTAACGTAAGAAACTGAACCCAAGTACCTGTATTCAAATGGATGGTGTAAATGCAGCCCCACACGCCGCCCGGTAAATATCCCTAACTTGGGATCCGAGCGTATGTTTTTTACTCTCCCAATTGTTTTGATATTGTCTATTTCAACTTGAGATTTTCCGTTGAAACTTGTAATAGCCTGAAGTTGTCGGCAGTCGACTGGAGTGAAGTTTGTCATTGTTTGTGTTTAGTTCAGCTTTAGCTTTATAATGGTTTTTGGTGTGAGTTTGGTTTTGTTTGTTGGTTGAACATACTTAAGTTGGGAACATTAATAATTATTTTGGTAGTCTTGGAATTTCTATAATTAATTTAATAATAAAAATAAATATATATTCCTTTCTTCAGGATAATAGTTTTATGCATGTCATGAAATCATTCAACAAGAATCATCGAATGTTTTTATTAAATTACTTAATTTATTTGAATAAAATTATGTTATTCGTATAAGCTTAATTTTTTTTGTGGGCGAAAACAATACATAGGTACCTAACATAAAAGTTACAGTACAACAATAATGAACTAAATAGTCACCCATACTGCCAGAAATCTCTTCTAGGCAACTGTAACTAACTTACCTACTAAGCTCAACATGTATTATCAACTAAAACCTTAACCTTTTCCGTACTTCAGTTGCAAAACGACGCCATAAAATTCCAAAGCAATCCGCCACGTACAAGGCACATACGCCCGTCGCCTAACCGGTTAATTTTAAAACTTGGAAACAACTTTTCGTGTCCTCCATTGACATAAAAGACAGAGATTCTGTGAAAAAACTTTAACAAAACGTAGACCCTCTTGTTGTGAAAGTTTAAAAAGAGTGGGCTCAAAGGATGCCTTGCGAGACACCGCCGGCGTAACTACAGGGTGCAAGGGGATTGGTTTGTTGTGAAAGTAATTTGGGGGTCGAAAATATTAGCTACGACGCGCAACATTTCAAAAATAATTAAACGAAAATATAAGAGTACTGATAACTTAACAAAAACCAAACAAATGAAACAAATTTATTTCTTTCAATTTTAACAAATTTCATTCATTCATTCTCAATCTCTTAGCATCAACATTATAATATTATTTACTTCTCTTTAGGGAACCTGATTGACCTATGTTTGCAATACTAACTAATCATCAATCATTGAAAGCTAGAATCTAGTCAATAACTTGTAATTTCTATATTATTAGATGTAAGTAGTACTTAGTAAACTTATCATAAAAAATAAATAACAGCTAATGCCGGGTACAGGTTAGTAAGCTTCACAAACTTGTATAATTTTGAATGTCCATAAATCTGGACGAAATATTATATTATAATAAATTAATTAAAAATATTTCTTACCAGCATAATATACAATCAATTTGAAAGAGATGACCTGACAGACTATTTTATAAAACAAAAAAAAAGAATTTTTATTTTTGCTTTACAAAATCATGATTACAAATCTTTTATAAATCACAACTTTTTATAATAACGTTTACGATTACATTATGAATGTAAGCGGGATAACTACGAACCTTTTTTGTGTTGGAAGAACACCAACGTTTCATCCCTTAACGAGGGACAACAAGTTTCTTAGTTAACCCGCTTACATTTATAATGAATTCTTCAAACAACGAAAGTTTCTATAGTTTTCCGCTTTGTTCTAATTTGTTCCTAACGAGATGTTCATTTTTGTCCATATAAACGCAATTATTTTCTATTCCTACCATTTTAGCGACTGTTCCTGGTGCACCTTCTACATTTTCTAGTTATAAAGCGGCCGGATGCCGTAAGTCAGTTCAAATTGTTGTAGATCCGATGCTTTGTTGAAACTCTCAGGGATTTAGTTTAGTTTCTTCAGCGTGCACCACCGCCATATTGTTTTTGTTGTTTTCTTAACAAATTGTTTAAATGATTCTGTAAACTAGCTCTCTTCATCTTTAAAATATTTACATTAGTGTTTCATTTTACAATTTTCTTAAGGCTAGAATCTCGTGGATTCGTTAACAACACTAGGCCTAGACCTCAGTTATCACAGGATCCAGAAAAACATGAAAATGCACTGTCTTGCACCTAATTTGGTCTAGATCTCAGAAACCCCGCGGTCTATAGAAAATATTTTTGTTTCGATTCGTAGGTCATTACCAATTCTTTGGTTCCTCGGTTGGGTTTTATCATAAATTGAGTAGTTTTCTTGTAAATATACAAAACCATCATTTTTGCGCCTACGCTGTTCCAAAAACGTATGCTCTGTCCCGCTCCTATGAACGCCAAATCCTATGACTATCCTTTTACAAAATGGCGCACAATGCGCCCTCTTAAAGGAGGACTCCTAACTCTGTATGTTTATGTCATGGCATAGATTGATAATAGTGACGAAGCAAGGTCATGACTGTATTTGAGCTTTATAAAAATTATTTAAATTGATGAACAGCTAGAGAAAATATTCATTGAAAAAGTAAATTTTAATCTAATAATAGAAATAAATTAATACCAGTCTTTCCAAGGTAAACAACTGAGCTAAGTGCAGTCTTATAATGTATATTTCATATTAATTTTATTAATAATTAATTAATATTAATACGATTATATTTTTGTAAATGATATGTTACTTTTGGTTTAACTACAAATATTCTGTATTCAGTCTTTTGCAAACAATCTACAGTTAGCTTTACTGATCCATAATACAAGCTAGAATAGATAGAATAATTATATTCCAAATTGATATTCCTTTCAAATATCTACACAACTGATCACTTCTGATTGGTGTAATTTAACGCTTTAACTTCACACTGTAAATGTGAGGAAATCCCCCGACAATCGTTTCTGAATGCGAGATTTTGTTTTCATTAGCCCCCTTGTCCCCAGTAACAGGGCCATTAGCCCCACTGTCCCCCTAGTAACAGCAAAATAGCCTCACTCTGTTACGTAGCCCCTCTGAGAGTAGAGATTTCTCTGTTATTTTACGTTTAGGACAGCTTCGCAGTATCAGTGTAGATTTCTGGGTAAAATTATCTAAATTGACTATGTTATGTTGGTAACATCAACATTAGGTATTTACCCTGAAACAATTTTTGTATGTATCTAATAGTCAGATAGTCAAACACACAGCAGGTCCCAGCACGTGAGTGAGCCTATCCCGACTTCGCCAACCTATGCTCCACTGAGGCGAGCCTGTCAGCTCCGCTTAATAACTATGTTAGTTTATTATAAGTAGGTAATTAGGTATCCATTATAGTATGTAATATAGCAACTGCTATTGTTAAACTTGCATTGTTTTAGTTAAACTGACGTAACAAGAAACCGATCTACCCTCTTTTACATAACTATTGCTGTTCGCAAAGTTAATCTGGAATTTTTCCATATAAAGTTAGGATTTAAGTAGGTACTTATAGATATATTAAGTGATTTTTTTCGTGTTGCTTAGATACTTAAGTACCAATAAAAACATCACCGTTTTAGTTACATAAGTCCAATCTGCATGATTAATTAAGATAATACTGTATTTCTCTATAAGTGAATGTATATTCTTTTGAGAAATAAATTTCTAAAACCGTATATAGGTAGGTAACCGTATCAGCTAGACTCGCAAATATGCAGGTCTCGACAGAGCCTACACATGTTGCTCTTGGAGTCGAGATCCTAGGTCCGTCCGTGGGGTACCGAGGCTTTTCGGGTTTTCAAAAAATTAAATCAGGGTCTGGTCGCAGCGACGCATGACCCGAGAGCTGGTGAGTATCTGGCGCAGCGCATCAGCATTGCCATACAGCGGGGGAATGTAGCCAGAGTCTTGAAGACGCGACGACTGGTATTGATATGGATCAGTTGAGCTACCTGGTAGATTATTTGCATAAGTCTGCAGTAGGCTTAGGTAAGTAATTGTTGCAATTGTAAAAGAATATACTTACACAATTATTTTTGTGACAGTTTCTAGAACTAACTTTTCTAAACGACCATAATTCGCTGATTACGTCACCAACTTCACAAAAATATCCTCACCAAATCCTAGACAGAAAATATATAAATTTACTAACCATTATTAGGCAGAGTAGATTCCCCCACAACACGTAAACAAGGGCTTTTATGGGATAGGGTGTTTATGGACTTCGGGTATCGAGTCGTGCATCATCGGTGACCTTCGGGTGGATGAGATTTCGATAAGTCGCTTTTTTTATATCGATTCGGTTAAAGCCTTATCGTACTGCCGGTTTGCAAGCGATTTCAAAGCGATTGCGACGTGCTCGCCTCGTGTATGCAGCAAGTACGCTGTGGGCACGCAGCGAGTTCGCCGCGATTAGCACCGTTGATAGGTACTTGTGTTTTAAACGCAAACCGCGCCGCGGCGGTATTCGGGCTTCGGTAAACTAGAAAATCTTTCACTTATCCTTAACCTCAACAGCCTGTATTGGTCCACTGCTGGACGCAGGCCTCCCCCTGATAAGTGTCTTAATGACGTTTATCTAATGGAGGTAATGCCTATGAACCCCACGTTGGGCATGCGGGTTGGACATTGCAGTTCGGTGGCAATCCTGCCACCGAACTGCAATTTCCAACCCGCAACTGCCCGCCCCCGGCAGATATCGCCTCTTACGACACCACTGCTAGTGGTTTCATTTTACTTCTTCCGCTAGTGGACAAAAAAAAATTAAATTAAGTAATTGAATTAGAGTCAATTGATAGTAATTATCAAGCTGTTTATATAGCAAAAAATTGACTTGTCTTAGTGCTTATTTTGTAAGTCTGAAGAAATAAACGATTTGACTGTGACTCTGACCCACCGGAAGAGATCGGATGGTGCAAATTATAAGCCAGCACCACACATCAATTTCACTAACCACTAGCTCTATTTTCCCAATAACCTTGAGCTAGGTAAACAAAGTCAAAAACAGGAGCTATCATCACAACCTAGACACTACGCAGATTGTCCACACAATAAACAAAGCGAAACAAAAGGGGTGTAAGGACAATACCCATCAACGCAGTAATGATAATATCACAGTAAATTCAAGGGAACATAGCTGTAGCTGAAATGTGGCCACATTCTGGTTACAGAACAAAGGACAGTTATTTAGGACGTTGTGTAAGATTATTCGGATTAGTTTTCGTTTATTTTTTCGGGACGGATTACGAACGAGTGGGAGATTTTTATTGGGGTTCCGTACCGAAAGGGTAAAACGGGACCCTATTACTAAGCGTCCGCTGTCCGTCTGTCTGTCTAGCTGTCGTACCAGGCTGTATCTTTTGAACCGTGATAGCTAGACAGTTGAAATTTTCACAGATGATGTATTTCTGTTGCCGCTATAACAACCCGTAAAATATGATAATTTTAATAATTAAGGGGGGCAACGTCCTTATCTCCTTGAGAGCCAATCACCGAGGTTAAGCAACGTCAGTCGCGGTCAGTACTTGGATGGGTGACCGCGTCACGTTGACTTAATATTTTTTACGAGGAAATATTTGTATCTTTTGATTTTTTAAGATAATGGTACAGAACCCTTGGTGCGCGAGTCCGACTAGCACTTGACCGGTTTTATTAGTTTGCGGGTTGCGTTTATAAGCTTGTCGACAAGCGTAGTGAAGGATGATAAAAGTTCCTGTTAAAAAACGTTGTATGGACTTTATGCTACAGTTAGCGCTATTTGGTAGTGAAACGTAACAATGATGTGTATCTAACGGATAAGTCACAAATAGCTGATTTGGAACGTATGCAGAACTTATCCAGACATAGTGAAACATGCCCTTATACTACCTTCCAACCACAGTTTTAAATTGTTAGATACGCCCTTACGCCCAAAACTGGGGCATTTTCTTTGAATGTGCCGATTGACGCACGCACACTATGAGTAAGTACATAAAATTAGTGTTTTTGTCAATAAACCTAACTGTTATTATTGCCATTTATCAAGCAATTACATAGCACGAACTTTTGTGAATGTCATGTATGCAACATGCGGATACTTGTCTGTCTTATTTTATTAAGGCGCATACCCGAGCCAATCTGACAGCAATTCCTATTTTATCATATTTTTACGTTTATCATAGGAATTTTTAAAATCCTACGTTCAGTTTGTGGTATCTATTATAAGCTATTTTTTAAAACCTTTTTTATAGTTTTATCTCATATAGTTTAGGAGGAGATGCAAAAATAGAGTTTGGTGGCCAAAAAGCGCAACTTCGTATCTCTTGCTAAGCTTTACAAAATCAAACTATTACAGAGGCATTAATAAATAGCTTATAATATATTTACAATGGATTTCCGCAAAGTAACGCCTGAATCTATTATTTATATAATAGATACCACAAACTGAACGAAGGATTTTTAAAAATTCCTGCGTTCTACGTAATAATAAGATATAATAGTTGGGGGCGCCACTTTCGCTGGTGTATGGGTCTAAGTTAGGGTAGTTGAATATTTTCTTGTGTAAACTAATGACGAATTGCTACAAAGCTCAATACACATAATTAACCGAAATATAGTGTTTTATTAGACATAACAGTAAACAAGCACACAACATAAACGCACAATTCACTGATTCCAAATGACAAAGACAAGTTTGTGAGCTCACAAACTTCGTGGCGATAAAACATGGCGCGGTCTCACTACGGAGAGGGCCTATCTAAGGACACAAATCTTTGCTTCCAACTATGTGCGTTGCCTGCTATTTTGACATAAGTTTTTAAACTCAGGTAATTTTCGATCAAGCAACAACAGCCATTAAACGCCCGTTTATTCTTCGAATCACTTACCCCAGAGACTCAATAAAGTAAACATCTTCAAATCAACAAAGAGCAAACCAATTCAAATTCCTTCCAACTCTGTTTACAGAAACTGCAACTCTGCTCAGAATTCAGAGCTCTGAAATAAAAGCACAGTCCAGAGATGTTTACAAATCAAGTCGTCTTTCGTCCACTTTGGATTAAGGCAATCCTTCAAAAGGCAAGATGAAGTTAATGTAGCCGAGAGTTTTAAAACCCGGGGCGAGTGAAAATTGAACAGTCAAAGTGGGTACCGCTGTGAAGTGATGGAAGGAAGCTATGGCTTAGCTTGGGGCTAGATAATGCTGTGTGAATTTGTCCAGTATTATTAATTTTTTTATGTATTGCTTAGGTAAGGCTAGACATGTCATACCTTAAGTATTTATTAGACAGGGTCGTTGGTTATTTACTGACATTTTGTGAACTTGGTTCTGTCCATATGTGAAAACGCCAGACCTTTTATCATAAATTTCGTATTGGTATTGGGGAAAATTTCGTTGATTAGACAGGCTTTCATTATGAATGTAAGCGGGTTAACTACGAACCTTGTTTGTGTTGGAAGAACACCAACGTTTCATCCTTTAACGAGGGAAATCTTCAGGGCGAGTGCGGTTCTAGACGAGCGCGTACCGCATCCCTTCGAGCACTGCGCGTGAGCGCGCGTTGAGCGCGTGACGTGACCGCCGGGGTTCGTAGTTAACCCGATTACATTCATAATGAATTCGTCAAACTACGGAAGTTTCTGTAGTAAAATAGAGACTTTATTTGAAATAAAACACAAAAACAGCTCTGACCTGAATCAACAATGGGTGTCGGAGTGGATGATCGGTTTCAGTAACTCATTGGGTTTACGACAACAGTATTTTAATAATATTATATTGCGAAGAAGATTTACCAAAACTCTAAAGAACCAAGCTAATCAAGCTTTTGATCATTGACAAGAAAACTACACAACTTATGAATAGATTGGTTCAAGGAACAAAATAGTTAGTAATTAACTACGAATCAAAATATATGAAGTGGCCACAGAACGCCTAATCGTATTAGAGGTTCATTATGAATGTAAGCGGGTTGAGGTTGCTGAAGATGTCCCTCGTTAAGGGATGAAACGTTGGTGTTCTTCCAACACAAACAAGGTTCGTAGTTAACCCGCTTACATTCATAATGAATTCGTCAAACTACGAAAGTTTCTATAGTAAAATACGTATTAGAGGTATCCAAAGAGCACGTTTTCCCTGCATGCTCAGAATCACATGTTTAGAATCTCCTCTGCTTTTAGGTATAGCCGGTTTTATAGCTCTTGCTTTACCTTCTAACGTTTTTATTCCTCGCTGTCAAACGGGAGATTAGCCTTGCACTGATTTTCAGGGTTTTTCTTTGACGTATTTGTATTGAAATGGTCAAAATCTGGTGAAACTCGTTAATTTATGGCTTTGTTTGAAAAAAACTCTAACTGTGTACTCACCAACACCTCGCTAGGTGCAAAAGTAAAATTGTTGACACAACATGTCATTGATTTTGCTCTTGCCAAGTAAATTTTTGGAAAAAATATTTAACCTCGTATTAGTTCCCAGCTGGACGCAAGCCTCCAACTGATAAGCGCCTTATTGGCGTTTATCTCATAGAGGGTAATGCCCATAATCCCCACGCTTGGCATGCGGGTTGGGGATCGCAGTTTGGTAGTGTAATTTGTCTGCAGGGGGTGCTGCTGCCCGCCCCCCGGTGGATATTCCTCATTCACCTCTTACGACACCCGCGTGAAGAGTCGCGGTGGTGCATATTCTAAGCAGTAATACTTCATGAACACTGCTTATCCATTACTTATAGTTGAAAGATTTTCCTACTAATAACCCATAAACTCTAAAGTTTCTGCCATTCTAAAGATGTTTGGCCGAAGACTTCCTACTTAATGAGTTAGGCTAAAATTTTGTACACAATGTAAAGATACTCCAATTGGAATATAATATAGGTAGGTATTATATAGTCACACTATCACACTAATATGATAAATGCGAAATTTAGTATGGATGTCTGGATGTATGGATGGATGTTTGTTACCTTTTCACGTCAAAGCTACTGAACGGATCTGGCTAAAATTTTGCATACGGGTAATTGTAATCCCGGAATCAAACATATGGTACTTCGTTCCCGTGGAATAAAAAATCATCTTATACCTTGTAAAAACGCGTGCGAAGCCGTGGGGAGCAGCTAGTACAAGATAAGTGTAGTAATCAAGATTTCCATGAGCTATCACGCACATGTCCATTTGCGGTGCCTCGTCTCGTCAGACCTAGTCTGTGAATGCTTTAACGTTTACTTTACTATGCCTTTTTAACCGAGTTTCATAGCCGTTTTTACAACTCCCGCTGTACCTTTTAACGTTTTTATTCCTCGCTGTCGGGTGGGAGATTAGCCTTGTACTGATTTTCAGGTTCTTTGTGGCGAATTGTGGTGAAATTGGTATTTAGTCGACAGACTTGTTCGCCTGAGGCATTGCATTTATGAAAATGTGGTCCTTCCCTGTTGAGATTGGATTTTTATTCTCTTTAGGTTGCGTTTACATTGGCGTGGAGATAGGCGGAGTGGAGAGGAGCGGACCGTGTAAAGGGTAGTTTCCTCGACTAAAAGATATTAGTCTACATATTTAGTATGGCAGTATGATTATCCGAAGATATTAGACACTTTTTCTTTTCTTTTATCAATAAAAACAAAAATTAAGCGCGTTAATATTTAAAAAAAGGAGCTTGTCACGTCACACCTTGCTAAATATCGCAAGGTGATTAACACCTTCATGGCCCAAGAAGCAGGTGCCAGTCTCCGTCCCCGTGTAGCGGCGGCGCGCCCCTGCGTGTCGCATCGCCAAGACTGGGCAGTGATTGCGTTAACGGCCACAGGCATATCATCATTTATTGTTTAATCAATAAAATAAAAACAACATGCTCCATGAACATGAACTGACAGGGTGACTAATTAGAATCATTTAGACACTAGTCTATTGGCTAATGACAGAGTTCCAAATCTCCACTCCGCATCAGTTTAAACAGTATCAATGAAGATGAATTGAACTGAGCAGATTTTCAAATTAAATATATTATATGAAAACGCGGCCCCAACCCGGATAGAACAGCGTCAATCAGTCTGTGGCTTCAATGGAAATACTTTCCACTAGTCTCCGCTGAGCGTCAGAGCAGCATTGATCTGGGAGCATCCCGGAAATGAAGTCTGTCATGTGATGTGGCATGCCCCAAAAGGGGAAGAGTATTCGAGACAAAATGCCAGGGATTTGTAGTCTTGAGTCACCCGAGTAGCTCTTTTCTCACAGTTTCGGTCCGTGTACCAGCAAGAGTCAGAGTCAAATCGTTTATTTCTTTAGACTTACAAAATAAGCACTTAGACAAGTCAAATTTTTACTATACATATACCTAAACAGCTTGATAAATAGTAATTACTATCAAATAAGAAATAAAGTGCAATTGACTCTAATTCACTTCAATTTTTGTCTTCTAGCGGAAGAAGTGAAAAAGAAACCACTAGCAAGTTAATCGCTTATCAACTAATACAATCTAAGGATAACTAAGGCCCGTATTATGAAAGTCTGCTCGGTTATCGAACTATGCTTGAGTAACGGTTTTCTATGGCACAAACGTCACTCAAGTATAGACCTGTGACTGAGCAAGCTTTCTTAATACGGACCTAAGTCTAATTGTTCTTACATACTATTGTCGGTGTGGAACTGGACAACATCCGGCTAAGGTTGGCATGACTATGGGAAGGTGGAGGAATCGCCTTTGCCCGTTTAGCTCCGCGTCAGTGAAAACGCACCCTTATTCTCTGTTGAAACAGGAGATACCTAGCTTAGTTGTTGTGTCCAAGAGTTATTGTTTCGTGTTTCATGTAAAGACTTACTAAGGCAATCACAACTTAAAATTGAACTACTCGCGGGTTTTTCTTGCGTTGATTTACTTCTTGCTTTTTCGTTTTTGTTGTTCTAACTGCAGACTGTTATGAACAATCTACAGGTAGTTCAACTGATCCATATTAATACCAGTCATCGCGTCCCCAAGTATGGCAATACTGGTGCGCTGTGCCAGATACTCACCAGCTTTTAGGTAACGCGTCGTTTCGACTGCAATAAATAAACACATTGATAATTCTCTAACAAAATCTTTAATTTGTTCTCTGATCAAAGAAGTATTTGAAATACGGATTAATCTCTTCATAATATCACACAAATCATTTTATTTCTCTACGACCCTTTCTCGGGTCAACCCTAACGACCTTTGGCTCAGCCCTGCAAAAAGAAAACAAACTTGATCAATCCTCACCCTAAGAGGTTAAAAATTCAATTCTTCCATTATCCCTGACTCCCCCTGCCAATAAAAGGAATGGTGCCAATAATTCATAGCAGAAGCTTTTTATAACTGTATGGATGGGTGTGATTTTCCATATTTTTACACTTAAACCGCGTATGTTTAAGAAGACACAATATGGAAGCGTCCAGGGTAATAAAAAGTATTATTCTATTTAGATCGTCAGTTAGATTTTTAGAATCTATAAGGGCAACCATTTTTACTTTTGTCTAACAAAAAAAAAATACAAAGATAAAGCGCGAGAAAGATTGGAAGTGGGGGCTTGTGACGTCACACCTTACTAAAATTATAGCAAGGTGTGACGTGATGCTGAATTTTTACCGTCTATATCCTCATAAATTTTGGTGTATTCTCTAATGAAATCTATATATCTCGAATATGCTACTTTTTGTCCTATAAATAATTTCTCATGGGATAGAAATATAATAAAAAAAGACGTGTGGCACTCGGGGACTGCCGCGGTAAAGCTATTGCAATGCCATCTAGAGGCGAGTTGCTGAACTAAAGAGACAAACGTCAAGGTTTTTTCGTTACGGAATTTCTGGATTCGGTCCCCGCCCTCAAGGCCCGCGATAGAAGCTATGCAATAGCTTAAAAATCCCTTATCTCCTATAAATACCTATATATCTCCTAAAAATTCCTTACAAAACGCGTACAGAGCCGCGGGCATATGTATAAACAGTTTTCATATGTTTTTGCTGGATTAATCACACTAGTTTGTATGGATGGATGTATGGATGGATGTTTGTTACTTCTTCACGCCAAAATTCTGGACAGATCTAGCTAAAATTTTGCATACAGGTTAATCTAATCCTGCAATCAAACATAGGGATGAAAATCACCTTTTAACTTTTCCATAGGAACAACGCGTGCGAAGCCGCGGGGAGCAGCTAGTAGAGGTATACAGCTTAATTTTATCTCGTAATAAAACTTATGCGAAACCGCGCCAAAAACCTGTAGCTATATATAATTGTTAAAATATATTGCGTCTTACGTTTCGTCCCCTCCCCGTCACCGCTAAAAAGCCTTGAATGACGTCATTTCCTGGACTTCTTTACAAGGGTTGATTATGAAGGTCGAGGGTTCCGGTTAACGGCCGGTTCTTTTAAAAGGTGCTTATTCCTTTGAAAGGTTTTAATAGACGCAATAAAATATTGACCTTTGCTGTTGACAGAGGAAGAAAACGTTATTTGCTAGGTTTTGCGATGTGTACTTTTTAACCGACTTCAAAAAAAGGAGGAGGTTCTCAATTCGAGTGATAGTACTTACTTTTTTATGTTTTTCCTCAGATTTTTGACTGGGTCCGATTTTCATGATTCTTTTTTTATATGAAAGCTGGTGTTTACCGTATGGTCCCATTTTAATTTGGTTCAGTTCTGACAGTGGCATCCATGAAAATTCATGAAAAAACTATAAAAATTGAAGTCGGTTTATAGTTTTTTAAAACAAAACTAATTATTTATCGTTAATATTAATTTAGGTACACGTTAATTAGAATTTAAATAATTGTTTTTATATTAGTTTAACTAATTCCACAGCCCTTAATTAATAACAAACATGTTATATTATCAAAACTTACGACCAAAAACGTATTTACTTTTCAATCACACTAGTTTTAATTTATTTCATAAAATAATATACTTACTTACTTACATTTGCACACAAAAGTGAACTGCAGGTCCTAACATCACGAGCTCGTTTGTAACGACAACGCAAGGTCTTATATCTTTTTTTTATTACTTCTGGTGCGAATTCAAAACACACACCCGGAACCAAAAAATTATTGAAGTCCTATGTCATTCTCTAGCTAGAACTGTTTGTCTGGGGCAGAGCAGCTTCTAACTTTTATTTAGCTTAATGTGTAGATCTAATGCTAAATTAAACTTAAAAACTGCTAAGATTATAAAATCGAAAGGAAACTACTACCATCACCAACACAATGACTAAAACCAGGTGTTCTTACAAATGTGTTTGTGATGATTGGCAGAACACTGCTGTTTTCGCAGTATCATTAACTTCAGTCTTCACTAATTACCCTGTATTAAAGTAAATAGCAGGAGGTTGTGGGTTCGATTCCCGTCTCAGGACAAATGTTTGTACTTTCTGCAGATACTTTTTTAGGGTGTTCTGGATGTTTTCTATGTTTAATAAAAAAATATCTATCTATGTAGGTATATAGTGTAATATATGTATTAAGTATATCGATTATCTAGTACCCATAACACAAGCTCTGCTCAGCTTATGGCTAGATAATGCTTTGTGCATTATCTGACATTATTTATTATCAAGTTCTATTAATTGCAAGTTGTTGTCATTTCACATAACTAAGATACATTAGCACATTATCCTCATATAACGTATCAAAATTAATCACGCCATCTACGCTACATTTCGCAAAACTGCACAAAAATATGAAAATTCTTCGGCACGATGCGATAGCTTGAAAACAATAAACAAAATTTATAGCACTATAACATTACAAAGAATAAGAACAGAATTGCGGGTAGTTTTAAATTTTTAGACTTCCGATACGAGGTTATTTATTGCCGTTCGGTTTCGGTATTTTTTGGGAAAGCCATATTTTGGAAGCAACAAATTATACTGTGGAATTCGGGATGTTTTGCTTTTCGCGACAATTTATAAGTTTTGTGGTTTGTCCGGGTATATTTTATGTTTGACAGTTCATTTTACGACCGCTGTAGCATAGTGGGTGCAAAACGCTGAAGGTCGTTGGTTCGTTCCCGTCGCTGGACAATTTGATATAGAAACATTGTATTTAAAAAGCAAGGTTATGAAAAGTGGCAATGTTTTTACAGTGTCTGAAAATTATTTTCTATTAGAGTAAGTTGTATGAAAACGTTTTATAAAGGCATTTAAGCTTTACATAAGACTTATTCATTAAGGCAACGTAGGTACTGTAATTAACATACCTACTGCCTTTTAAATAGAGACAGGGACTTTTTTAATTAATAGGTTTCTAAACAATGAAAAGGTTTTTTTTTGTAATGTCTGCCGTGGTTTTACTTATCACCCTTGGCATGCTGTACACCAAGTTCCTTATACGATTTTGGGGAATATTCTCCCATTCCTCTGTGAGAGCAATTTTGAGCTCACGAAGCGTGATTGGGGGAGGGTTTCGTTGTTTTACGCATCTGCCTAGCTCGTCCCAAGCATGCTCGATCGGGTTGATATCTGGGCTGCGCGCTGGCCACTCCATACGAGTAATGTTCATCTCTTGAAGGTAGTCATTCACAATCCTACCTGTATGAGGTCGGGCATTGTCATGTATAAATATAGCATCCACACCTAAATTGACCATAAATGGACCAACGTGATCATTGAGGATTTCTTCCACATATCTTACGCTGGTTAAAGAGCCGTTTTCTATGATCACCAGCTCTGTGCGACTTTCAGAAGAAATTCCGGCCCACACAAGTACAGACCCACCACCGTATGCTACTTTTTCTTCGATGCATGCTTGCTTGAATCTTTCCCCTGGTCTTCGATACACTCTGTGTCTTCCATCGTGCTTGTAGAGCATAAATTTTGATTCGTCGGAGAACATAACTTTTGACCAATCTTCAATACTCCTTTTTTTTAGATTTTTAACATTCTTTAAGTGACCCGGATTCATTGCTCTCGAGTGTATTATTTAATACTAGCTGCGCCTCTCGGCTTCGTACGCCTATCCCACGGGAACTGATTTATGGGATAAAGTAACCTATGTGTTATTTCAGGCCTAGAACTACCTGTATGCAAAATTTCAGCCCGATCCGTTCAGTAGTTTTTGCGTGAAAGAGCAACAAACATACACATGTTTACAAACTTTCGCGTTTATAGTACCTATTAGTAGGATCTGGTACGCATTATTTGATACCCTGACTGCCAATAATGTCTCATCTCACCTCAAAAACTTAAATTAGTCCACTGCTGGACGCAGGCCTCCCCCTGACAAGCGCTTTATTGGCTTTTATCTCATAGTAATGCCCATAATCCCACTCAGGATTGGGTACGCAGTTCTGAGGTAGAATTCTTCTGCAGGGGCGCTGCTGTCCGCCTCTCGGATATCCCTCAGTTGCCTCTTACGACACTTGTAAGAAGGTGCAAATTCTGATCCGGCACCACGGCAGCACAGCAACACACACACGTTTCAAAACTGAGGTCAAGTCACGTCGAAGTCGAATTTTTTTTTGGATATTTATCGATTTCTTAAAAATCGTTTCAAAACTAAGGTCATGTCACGTGAAAGTCGAATTTTTTCTTGGATATTCATCGATTTCTTAGAAATTATCCATAGAGTAAACAATAACCAAAACCATAGTACTGACGTCTATTGAACGGAGATAAGCAAAAGCCACATGCCCCTACATAGTGATATATCTCACGAAGACAGTGTTACCAGCACAAACACTCGGTGTTACCATTACAAACAGTTAGTTAACAGTACACATCATGGGAACCCTGAGACAATAGCCCATTCTGTGTGTGAATGGATTTAAAGTTGATTTGTGATGGGGGAAATCGGGGGCGATGACATCGGTTTTTCAAGATTCTTTAAATTACCTACTTATACCGTGTCCATTTTGAATGAGGCATAAACGTAAATAAACCGCCCATACTTAACCTAAAATTCACTTTGTTGGCGCGTCCTTTTATACGTAATTTACATTACTTGTCGATTTTAGATCCTCCCTTCAATTAAAATTGCTTACAAATTATATCTGAAACTCGACGCCAAGCAAGTGAGATTTTGTTATTTGTGTCGTATTTTGTTTACTAACATGCTACATTCAACGTGGACAAACCATAGGTAGTAGTTTTATAGTGTAAAGGTGACGCACCCGCCCGCGCCGTATCCGCCGGAATCCGTTTACCTACCTGATGTTGGTAAAATGCGGCGCGGACAAATAAATAAATAATGCTGGACAATTCACACAGCATTATCAAGCCCCAAGCTAAGCAGAGCTTGTGTTATGGGTACTAGATAACTGATATACATAATACATAACATAGATAGATATTTTTTATTATACATAGAAAACATCCAGAACGCCCGGAACAAATATCTGCAGATCCTATACATATTTGTCCCGGGGCGGGAATTGAACCCGCAACCTCCTGCGTAGCAGGCGGACTTTCGCCCACCGCGCCACAGAGGTTGTCGGATAGCCTAAAAAATACACAACACTATATTTAACTTCACTAAATTATTTCTTAACTTATACAAATTTGTGTGCGTAGCAGGCAAATATGGCCCACACTCAGCATTGTGCTGGGTAGACCTAGTGTGTCTACTCAGTGCTGGTTTTCAGTGTAGTCCAAAGGCAGGTCACGTCGTCACGGCCATTTGTGGTTCGTATTTAACGAACTATGAATTGTTCAATTTAATTATTATTAAAGAAAATTACAATCAGATTATAGAAACACATTAGAAGGTAGTATTTACAATGAAACTCTCGACTGTTGCTAAAAATCTACAGGTAGCTCAACTAATCCACATCAATACCAGTCGTCACGTCTCCGCTACGCTGGCTGCATTCCCCCGCTGTATGGCAATGCCGATGCGCTGCGACAGATACTCTCCAGCTCTCGGGTCACGTGTCGCTTCGACCAGACGCTCAGATTTATTTTTGTATGATTAAAACGCCGATCATTGGCTGTAACTGGTTTACGAATAATAAACAAAATAACTGCATAAGAAAAAAAAGAAAAAATACAAAAAAATACATTGGTCTATTCTGCCGTTTGTGACGCCTGAATAGACCTCAGCTGTGTGGTGCTGGCTTAGAATTTGCACCACCCTATCTCTTGCCGTAGGTGTCGTAAAGGGATATCTACCGGGGGCGGGCAGCAGCGTCCCCTTCAGAAAAATTCTACCACCGAACTGCGATCCCCAACCCACATGCCTAGCGTGGGGATTATGGGCATTACCCCCGTTAGATAAACGCCAACAAGGCGCTTATCAGGGGGAGGCCTGCGTCCAGCAGTGGACCAATACAGGCTGTTGAGGTTGAGGAATAGACCTCTGAGATGATGTGACAATGAAGGTGTCTAAATACACAAAATTGTTTAACAAGTATCAAACCTTTTATAACGCGGTATATTTGGCTTTATGTTATTTTTATCAAATATGTATGTCCCATCCTAAAATAACAGAGATTGAGTTAGGATACTGAAAAGAGAGGATCAATTTAGATTAAATATGATTAACTTGAGCTAGTATTCCTTATAAATTTATGGTAAGTTATATATTTTAAATTTAAATTAAAAGCGAGTCATTAAAATACGGACTGAGTCATAAACTAAAATACAATTCAGGTTCATCGTTTGACTGACATCTCGATAATTAAACCTTAGAAATGTTCTTTTTGATTATGTTCACCCAATCCCAAATGACAAACATTATTATAAGGACTTAATCTTATTATATTTACTATATCGTGTTGAAACACTTTTAAAGAAATACTCAGTACTTATTATCCTTTTTATAGTGATATTTTGAGGTCTCTTTTCAACACAATCACAAAAGTCTTCCTAAGATTAGATTTCCCTCAACAAATATAACATAAATAGGCACCGACCTCCTAAAAGTCCCCTAATCAACGGAATAAAGACATTTATAAACCAAAATACATAATAGATTCAGGCGTTACTTTGCGGAAATCCATTGTAAATATAAGAATGAAAAATATTTAGTAACAATTCCGCGAAAAAACCTTCTGTGATAAAATCTAACAAATTATACAAAATTATACATTTATACAAAATGAAAGAACATTTATCAAAGCAAGTCGTCTTTTCATTGGATTTTTTTCGCGGAATTGTTACTAAATATTTTTCATTCTTATAAACCAAAATACGCAAATAACTATAAATATGGTTCTTTCTTAATTCTTAATTATACTAGAGACATTCATAAAAACATACAGTAGAGAAGTAATGGCAAAGGCGAGCATAACCCTTAAAAGAGTTCTCTTCCAGCAAACCTTATTGGTAGCAGCTTCCTACAGCTTCAGTAGAAAACAAGCACATTTTGAGCTTTTAAGACAACATCCAATCTCTTCCCATATTCCCACGAGTTCCTGAAATAGTTGACTAAAACAGTGCTACTCCCGTACAATACTTGCATACATTAATACGTCGCTAGATTTCCCACCGGTGTCCGTGTCTCTACTTTCCAGAAAGTGCCTTTTTCTAGAACTACTGAAACTTGGACCCGACTTTGGGGCAATATTCCGCAGAATTCTTACAACTGTATTCAAAGAACAATACATAAAGTAAGCTAGCAAAGTAACAATATAATATACTGTGCTAACGAATGCATTTCTCACTGCGCTTGTCATGGTACATTTAATATATATATTTTTTGTATAATATTTTTCCATTTAATTTACAAACAAAACTCTACCGAAACTTGACTATGCGACCGCAAGGCATCGATTAAAAATCTGTCATTGGTCCCGTTCTGTTGCTATGTCACCGTCGCCCACATCTTCACTTTCCATCAGGTGAGATTGCGGTCAAACGAACGTCTTTATACCGTACAAAAAAAATATCTTCAATGTTTGACAGATTTGCGGATGACGTTAATATAACCTAAAACCTGCACACACGTATTACAACTGTTTTGTTTCTATAGAAACTTAAATTGAATAAAAATCTTCGATCAGGGAAAGCAATGGGGCTGATTTCCTGTGTTAGGTTCCCTTGGTCGACTCTTTCAACATCCACGTTCTGAGTTGGAGGATCGATTATTATCTTACCCTCCGATGAAGTGACTCTTTTTAATCGACTTCAAAAAAGGAGGATCTATTTTGGCTGTACGTATGTTTTTTTACGTACCTATGCTCGTCGATTTCTCCGTCAATCACGGAAAGATTAAAAAAAATGTGTCACTTTTGAGGATGAACCTGAGACGAAAAAAAAGATGAAAGAAGTATTGGTCATGTAATCTAAAAAAACAGACGTATTATTTAGGTCGAAGATTCATCGTCTGTAAGACACACTATTTCCCACTAGCTGCGCCCCGCGGCTTTACACGCGTTGTTCATATGGAAACGTTTAGATGTGATTTCTATCCCACGGGAACAGATTTATGGGATAAAAGTAACCTATGTATCAATCCAGGCCTAGAACTACCTGCATACAAAATTTAAGCTCGATCCCTTCAGAAGTTTTTGCGTGAAATATCAACAAACATACATACGGACATGTTTACAATCTTTCGCGTTTATAATATTTGTAGGATTTTTTCTCCAAGATCAGGGCCTCAAATTCGTGGTTATTTCAGTGGCTTGTGCGGTTAAAATTAAACTGTCACAAACTAGAAAAAGAAAAAGACAAACCAAAGTTGAAGGTGTTATATTCTTTCTACTATCCTTTGTATTTATTTAGCAACTAAATTTCAGAAATTTATTGCTCTCTCCTAGAGGTAATTTTAGTAAAAATAAAAATACGCAATTCATAATTTATGTAAAAATTTGATTAAATACCGAGGTTTGAGTGAATCGAGAGAATCAAGGAATGATAATTTTCCATATGAACTTTATAACCATTTGAACATCCTCAGAGCAACTTTTTTAAACTATCCATACACCAAATTTCATCTAAATCGGTGAAGCAGTGACGTGTTTATAAACATTCTTACAAACTTTCGCAGTCATAATTATTACGAGTACGTAGTACCTATGAAGTAGGATTTATACCAGTTATCTAATTCGCTTTGAATTGGTGTTAAAACAAAAGAAAAACACTAACTTTCAGTGTTGAATTTTAATGAGATAAATGAAAATCGTATTTCACAAAATCATGCAAATCGTAATAATAAGATGCCCGAGTTCGCGAAAGTCTGCTTGGGACTCAGAATGTTGTGGGTTCGAATCTCGTGTGGGACAATTACCTACTTATATTTTTTGGTTGCTCATCAACCTCAACAACCTACAGAAGCACACATATCCCCGTGTAATGTCCTATCCATCCATGGTTGACTGGTAGAGATCGCTCTTGAGCGATAAGACCGCCAATTGTCGCTTAGTTTTAACTGTTGCAAATAGTTCCTTTTAGATTTAAGTGTGCATTTATTGCACACCTAAATCTAAATTTATTTCATTATCTATCTATCTACCTCAACAGCCTGAATCGGTCCACTTCTGGACGCAGGTCTCCCCTTTATTAGCACCTAATCGGGGATTAATGCCCGTTATCCCCACGCTGCACATGCGTGGTAGTTGTCTCAATCTACCTGTTTTCTTGCTAAATTTAAATGTGTTATTAAAATTTGACATAATTTATCCAAAACAAAAGTTCTGCTTACTTATACTCTTTCCAAAGAAGTAGGTAGGTATAGGTACTTATATCCACTGCTGGACATAGGCCTACTCTTATGAGCGCCATAGCGTCTTGTCTTCAGCTTGACGCATCCAGCATTTGACAGTCTTTCGTAGATCGTAATCATACCCGAGGGCCTAGACAATGTAACAATCGATATCGAAAGCGATAGTAGAAAAGTCAAAAAATGTATGGGTTTGACATATGCCTTAGATATGTCACGTGATCTGTTTCGCACTTTTTCCGTACGAATATTTCAATTGTTTTCGATTCGCTTCATAGCCAATGTCGGATGGCTACGCCCTCTGGGCGGAGGGCATCCTACACTACGTTTGCCTAGTCGCGGTCTCCACTCAAGAATTCGTTTAACTCAGCGGTTGTCGGTTCATCGCGAGATATGACCAGCCCACTGCCACTTCAGTTTGCTAATTCTTTGAGCTATGTCGATAACTTTGGTTCTCTGTCGGATTTATTCATTACGAATCCTGTCCTTCAGAGAGACTCAGAGCATAGCTCTTTCCATAGCTCGCTGAGCGACTTTAAACTGGTGGACCAGCCCTATCGTGAGTGTCCACGTCTCAGCTCCGTAGGTCATGACGGGTAGGACGCACTGATTGAAAACTTTCGTTTTCAATTGCGGCATGGATGACGAGAAGACTCGACGTAGCTTTCCAAACGCTGCCCAGCCTAGCTGGATCCTCCTCTTGGCCTCCTTCTCAATTGTTTTTACCCAACTGCAGAATTTGAAATAATTAATAAGTATGAATTAATGGGGCGTTCAGTAGTTTTGTCGAGAAGAGGTAACAAACATTCATCCATCCAAACCGAGTGTAATTTTCTTCAATTGCGCGACGCTTAAATAAATAAAAATAAGGTTTCTAAGTCACTTAAGCAAACCCCAGCCTATTATCCATTTAACTAAGATAAAACATGTAAACTAGGATTTACCCTAAACAGTACGTCGGACACAAATCCGTGCAGATTAGCTCAGCCAGCGGAAGTAAGTGATGGGACGGGCGGAGCGAGTTATGTGGGGCAAGCTCTGACCACATGACACTGTCTTAGACTGGCACCGAAAATTCAGCCCCAGATTAAGTTTATAATAAACGCTTTGACTAAACTACGTTAATGATGTGAAATGATAATGATATGATATGATATCATGATACTATATTTTGTTAATTTTAAACGCTAACTACAATGTATTTCAATTAATTTAAATATTTGCACGGCTAACTTATCAAATGTAGTAATACTCTTTTTAAAACCATCATTGTTAATCTATATTTATGAATATAATAACGATCAAGGTTGCCTGGGAGAAATCGCTCTGAGCGACAAGGCCGACTCTTGTACTTTATTCATTTATTATCTCACCAATATTATAAATGCGAAAGTTTGTATGGATGGATGTTTGTTACTTCTTCACGTCATAACTACTGGACGGATCTGGCTGAAATTTTGCATACCGGTAATTCTAATCCTGGAATCAAACATAGGCTACTTTTGATCCCATAAATCAGTTCCTGAGGGATGAAAATTACCTTTTAATTACCGTTTCCAAAAGAACAACGCGTTCGATGCCGCGGGGCGCAGCTAGTTTAGATATAAATAGGTATTATTCGTACAATAAAGTGTTCATTCATTCATACTTTTTCATTTCATTTCATTTCGAATTATAAAAATTCTACGTAAAACGATAACATTCAAAAAGAGTTCAGAACAATTAATAGGTATAATAATATATCATTTGTCATCGCGAACAACCAAGCATTTCAGAATCTCATTTTAACACGTTCCAACATGGAAGTATGATTTGTTATATATGCATAAAAATAAACGTTTGTTTGACTGTTTTATGTCTAAAAGCGAGTAAAATATAAGATTCAAACAATATAAGTATTTGTTTCTGAACATTTTGTAGTGTCTTCGCTTTGTTAGGCCAAAACGACTCATATTTTTTGTTTCGTACAATAAACATTGGATATTTTTTATCCGTATGCCCATTTACTAACATCATTACCTAAATATCATAAAAAAAATATAGACGCTCTGCGGTGCAAGCGTTAAATCGACACTTATCTGTGTGACTGTACATCGACGTTTTATTCTTCGGGACGAGTTTTTTTTAAGTAAGCAAATAAATTAATAAAGTAAGCAAATAAATGTAAACAAGTAAAATGTTTGTAAGTCTCTGTACCTTATGAACCAACTCTGAAATAAAGTCAACACATTTTTATTAGTAAACGGATATAACGGTTATAGCTGTGTGGTACCAGCTTAGAATTTGCACTACCTCATCTCTTCCCGCGGGTGTCGTAAGAGGCGACTAAGGGATATCCACCGAAGGGCGGGTCGCAGCACCCCCTACCGAACATTTCTACCATCGAACTGCGATTCCCAACCATCATGCCCAGCATGGGGATTATGGGCATTACCCTTGCTGCTGCGATAAACGCCAATATGGCGCTTATCAGAGAGTAATAAACGCGATAAATAGGTATTTACCCTGTTTGATAATACTAATCATAAAAAAGGTTTAGTTTTTAACTTTAAAAGACAAAGCAAGTGAATCCATGTGCAGAAGTAATATTCCCATATATCAACTCCATACGTCCGAAAACGCGGGAAAATTACGGAGAATTTCAAATATGTCACAAATTTTCAATAGAGGTTATCTTTTATGGCGGGAAATAAAGAAAATGGCGACGGGTAACATTTGTATAATATTTCATCACTTTATTGTCGAGAGATATGTTGAAATTAGAATTTTGGAGAAATAAATGATTTTATTATCGTTAGGTTTGGTTAGGATTTTGGGGTTATTTTGAATATTTTATCTGGCACAGGCAATTTTTAGCGCAGCATATGTAAAGTCTGTATATTATCGAAATAACTTATCACTTTTGTTGTAATTTTTAAACTGACGACGTCAAAAAAGGGGAGGTTTTTAACTGGACTGTTTTTTTTTATTTTGGTTACCTAAGAACTTTTGACTGGGTGATTCGATTTTGATGATTCTTTTTTTATTTGAAAGCTGGTGCTTCCCGTGTAGACCCATTTCAATTTGGTCCAGTTATGACAATAGAATCCATGAGAAAAACTAGTCGATAAATTAAGTCGATTTATAGTTAAAACAAACTCAATTATTTGGTTCTCTTTTTGGCTGTTTTAAAACAAGTCCAAAACTCAATAATAACAAAATTGTTGGATGTTTCTTATATCACACTAATATTATAAATGCGAAAGACTGTAGGATGAATGTTTGTTTCTTCTTCACGCCAAAACTACTACACGCATCAGGCTGGTTTATCTAGTTCTGGAATCAAACATAGACTTTTATCCCGTACCTATATCAGTTCCCATGGGATAGAAAACATTTCTAATGCTTGCAGAACCATTTTAAAAATGGTTAATTTATTAGAATTTCGCATTTATAATATTAATGTGATGTGAGAATTTAACATGACAACCTTTCAGCCTAATGAGTGTCAAAACGCCATTCAAGATTATCGAAATTGCCCAAAACTTATTCAATCGTTCAAAAAACTAAGACCTATTTTCAGTCTAGTCTCTGGCTTACCTAAAAGCTTTTGGTACTTAAAATTTTGCGGGAAGATTAGGTTAAGTTTTAATTAAGTGTTTCGTTGAACATAATCAACGAAGTAAGTAAGTTATTCGTTTTATTCGTAAGTCTTAAGTTTGTGATAAAAGTGACAGCGCGTTTTCCGTCCCTGAATTGCGCTTTTTGACCACCATACTCTATTTTCGCATCTCTTCCTACACTATATAAGATAAAACTATTACAGAGGCATTATTAAATTGCTTATACTAGATACCACAAACTGTACAATGGATTTTTAAAATTTCCTTTGTTAAACGTAATATCACACGTATTATAAATGCGAAAATCGGATGGATGTATGGATCGATGGATGGACGGATGTTTGTTACCTCTTCACGCCAAAACTACTCGATCTAGCTAGGATTCATTTTCAGAAAATGTCGTTTTATTAGTTTAATTATGTTTTCAATAATTAACTTTATCGTAAACAATTGACTCTTCCTGACATCTGTTGGCGAATACTAATACTATTTTATTCGTGTTTTCAATAATAAACTTTATCCTAATCAACTTAAGAATTAAACTAAAAATTTGACTCTTCCTGCCATCTATTGGCGAATAGTACTACTATAATTTCTGATATGCACAATTTACCAAAAAAAACCGAGCCGAGCTCGGTCACCCAGGTACTGAATAACGTTACGTTGCCCATGTGAAAAACTCAAAACATTCAACTCATACAAAACGAAAATCCGAATATCATCGCTTTTTGTTTACAGCAAAGTAAAGAACGTAGTACATATAAAATTAATTTTATTTGTACAGTGTAAGAGGATTGCCGCTGGTAATGCCATACATTTGTCAAGAGAGGTGGTTTGCATAGCTGAGTTGAGGATAGCTGGAACAGTCCCGATAGCAACGGTCATATAGGAAGATACGAAATAAAGGTTAAAAGAACAAGAATAAATGAATGGCTGGATTTTGATGGTGAATAAAAACAAGAGAAATCCTATGAACGGCAAAAATAGGGTAAAATATGCATGTGACTTCAAAAAAGCTAATATTTTTTACGTATTTTCTATTAATATAGAAATATATCTGTATATTTTATTTTTATGATGTTATTTGTGAATAAATTCGAGATACTTTTAACCAGCTACGCTATATTTTATGAGCTGTGGTGAAACGTAGGCCTAAAATTGTTATCGTCTGGGTAACCGCGCTAGGGTTGGGGCTTTTTAGTCCCGGTATTACTTCCGGGACTAGAGGTCAAGTCCCGGTGTGTGTGTTATGTGTATTTTCAGTAGAGCATGATCGAATGCACTGAAAACCTTCTTAATTTCATATTACCTGTAGCGATCTGAAACTGACCATATTACTCCCACGGGAACTGATTTATGGGATAAAAAGTAGGCTATGTTTGATTCCAGGATTAAAGTTACCTGTACGCAAAATTTCAGCCCGATCCGTTCAGTAGTTTTAGCGTGAAGAGGTGACAAACATCCATCCATACAAACTTTCGCATTTTTATTATTAGTGTGAAGTGAAATTGGATACACACATAGTGCCATGCGTCTATAATCTCGAGAGTATGTTTCGTTCGGCGTATTTTAACTTAAGTGGAAATATGTAGGTACTACATTATGAAACCGAAATAAATATATTGAATTTAAATCTATTTCTCTTTTGTGAATACCTTTTTTGGTGTTTGGGGTTCCAAAAGGTGTAATAGTAATTCTCAATATTGGCTTAGGTATTGAATGACAATTCCTAAAATACAAAGGATGGATAAGGATAAGTATAAAACATAGGTTTTTAAGGAATTGTCAACCTGAAATGACTTACACATTCTTCAAATATTTCCATGAATCTCACGCCTCAACCCAGATGCCAGATTTACAAGCTACAAAACCATTTAAAATTCTTCTGTCTTTTTCCCGGAAATCCTAAATAAATCCCGGATAAAGTCCCGTTTTCCCCTCCCTATTCACATATGTTCCTTTATAAATTTGCGGCCCAATAGCAAATTTCTCAGGTAGGCCTGTGTGAGATTCTAGGACAACATTTGTACGTCACAGCTAAAGTTCAAACGTGGGCTTTATTGATATAAGCTAGGATATAAATATTATTTTTGGAAATGTGCCTTCTCGTTTTATATTTTTTCGCTGAATATGTGGGAGGATATTGCCTGAAAATGTCAGCAATAATCTAAATATGGATCGGATTATCCACCACCTAGAAATAACGTTAAAATGTAGGTAGGTATATTATGGTTGTATTTTTTATCGTTATGTTTTTGATTGTTTTGTGTTATACGTGTTATCCGTGACGTTACCTAACATCTCTGTCGGAAGACCAACGTTGGTTGTAACGTGTTTAACCAGCTCATGCTGAGACAGAGACCGTTTTGTGACTCTAATCGACAGAAGCTTTGCCTTTCACTATTAAATCAAATTTGTTTTTCTTGATTACGAATAAAATTCTGTTCTATTCTTTTTATTCTATTCACCCTGAAAAATATGCCTCCTCCTAACAAGGGGGCCTTTTACCATTAAAAAAAGGCCTTTGGTTAGGTGGTGGAGGCCTCAACCACCCCACTAGGGCTGGGGGCTTCTTAAATGGCCTTTGAGGTCACGCTTAAGGAAGTAAAGCGCAACTAGTAAAATCACATTGTTTAGACTTGAAGGGAACTATTATTCGAATCAAATCAATCATTTATTTGCAAAAATACTCACATAACACTAATAAACATTTCAATGTTATGATCATGTATGGATGGATGCTTGTTACCTCTTCACGCCAAAGGTACTGAACGTATCGAGCTGAAATATATTTGCATTCTGGTAATTTTAATCCTTGATTTAAATAAAGGTTTCTTTTATCCCATAAATCAGTTCCCGTGGTATAGAAATTACCTTTCAACGTTTCCATAGGAACAACGCGTGCGAAGCCGCGGGCCGTAGCTTGTTATTCTTATGCAGCGACTGCCTAATTCTAGCTATTGCACGAATAAAGCTTTTTTATAATAATAAAAAACTAAAATACAAATCCATTTTAAATGTAACAAGTCACAAAAATATCACGCTATAGGTATATAAAAAAAATCAAATTCAATTAACAATCTCCCAATCAAAATACACTCGCCCCAGACAGACACCTATTACAAAAATTGAATGAATACAAACAATGGACAATTTTCCTAGATTTCCCCATTTTCCCGATCCGGACTTTTCATCATTTACCCGATGGAATATTGAAGAATTGATTTTCGAAATTGACAGTGACATACGGGCTTTGTTTGTGTAGGATGAAGTGGGAATGAATTTTGGGAAGCTCTTTCATGGATCTCTCATTATGTATATATAGGGATAGATTATGCAGATAGGTAGGGTCTAATTTGAAAAGCGATAGGCTTATCTATTTTGGCAGCTTTGAGCTTTGGCTACACAACATCCAGACTCAAGGACACTGTAAAAGTTGAACAGTCTACTTAAAGAGGGAGAAAGAAATAAAGAGCTCTTTATTGATAAAGAAATTTACAATCAAATAATAGAAGTAATGATAATAAAACTAGTATTAACAATTGAAACTGTTGAGCTAACTGCAGATTATTGCAAATAAACCACAGGTACATAACTGTTGATAAATGATATTTATTTATTTGTGACGTCAGATTGCCGTTCGTAAGGTTAATTAAAAATAAGGTCTTTGGCCGTATACAGAAAGAAATTTATTTAATTATTTATTTATTGGTACACAAAACAGAACACAATCGGATCATGGCAGATAAACATATAACTATGGTTCTTAACCTAGATTGGGTTCCAAAACATGCATACACAACATGATTTTATATAGTAGAGCAGCGAGGTGTAAGTATAGGTACATTATCAAATTAATAGAAATACAGGTAAGAAGTTGGCTACATACTTAATACTAATAATCTAACAAATGTGGAAATTTATACAATTATTATATTATAAAAAGTAAAGTTAATCGGATCCTAAAAACTAACATGCATTATTATTAATGAGAACATTTGGCGAAAGTTGGAAACTTATAAGCGCTTACCGGCCCTAGACAGCGCTGGTAACCCTCGCAGGAAAATAAGCACTGAACGGTGCCGACAAGTGCCGACAAGCTTCAACACGCGCTGGTCAGCGCTGGACGCTGCCATCTAAAATTAATAAACAACTGCGACAACCAGCTTCCTTTGTGTAGAACGGACCAGCGCTGTCAAGCGCTGGTAAGCGCTTGTAAGTTTCCAGCTTTCTTTCTGCATACGGCCTTTGGAAAACAGCGCTGAGCATATGTTCAGCACACGCTGAGCCAACCCCTATTTCAGCACAGGGTTGTAGAGACAGACCCACATATTTAGCGTAAACTACGACCCACCCTTTCACTTACCTCCGTGTTATTTACTTATTTATTTGTGTTTTTTTTCTTTCTATTCTTCTACTTCATACGGACTTTAGCACTGTTCGCTACGTCTACAGGGGAGACATTGACGTTTATTTGATTTCTCGTATTAATAATATAATAATCATAAAAATAAGCCTTTAATTCTAAATCATAATAAACATTTTTTGTAAAAATTAATAGAGTATATTAATTAGTAGGTATGTCACTCGTTCATGCATTATTTGGTTATATATATAAATAATTAATAGTTTTCTTAAAAATAAACACTCACATAACATGCAATTGTCTTATGATTTGGGCATCGTATTAAAGTAGCTTAAAATCAACCTAATATTTTTTATATGGGAATCTCCTAAAATTGGCAGCCACTGTCCCTATGGCGCTCATTGCGGGAAGCTATCAGTGGCCTAACATAGGCTCATGATGATGGTGAATAAAAGAATATCGATAAAAATAAAAACCGGCAATATATTATAAAAAAAAAAAAAAACGTCCCCGCCCCCTCAGGCGTAAACAAAGTAACACTGTGGCTCTCCCGAATTTAATTAATAAACACCAGTTTAAAGTGGATAGGCGACCCCGAAAAACATACCAGGAGTGTCCTAACCTCCGAGGAACTTCCCGACACATTCACTGAGGAATAACGAGAAGCACATCATCAGAAAATCAGCTGAAAGCATACGGGATTGCCGATTCTCAACAGTAACTTTTTTGAAACACATCGATGAATCACTTTTCAAGTTTTCAACCGGAAAAAACTGTGAGTAGCACTTTTATACGTTTCAGTTCAGATTTCATGCTTATACAGCACAAAATCCGAAATCAGCTGATAATGACACAACGTGACGTCTCGTTTGACATTTACTAGTGAGGAACGTCACTGAGCACTGATTAGACCATAGACAAACCCAACAGCTACGTTGAATTTTAATCGACTAAATTGCGATAGTAACGCCATCTAGTGTTGAGTAGCGTGAAACAGCGACCATATCGTATTGAACGTACCACTGCTGATGGTCTTAGAATACCGATAGAGGACGCTAGTAGTCGATAAAATATGGAAGTTGAGAAAGTAATTCCTAGAATGCAAACTAGAAAGCAGAAAAAATTCCATCTGGACATTTCGGACATCACAAACAAAATATCCCAGTTCAACTCCACTCTAGCAGACGGAACTTTACTAGACCTATCCTCAAAAAGTGCTCCTTCATCATCGGAAGGAGACACCACCCAAGTTTCGGATCTGAAACAGGAAGTTATATGTTTACGAAAAGATTTGGACAGCGCACATGAGGAAATAACAAAATTAAATTCAGAATGCAACACCTTAAGAACTGAACTTACAAACAAATCGTGCCAAGTAAGTGCACTTAAAAAAATCTCAAATGAGCGAATAACTTTGTCACCAAGAAGTACCCCTCGTAAGCTTAATATTTCTGCAACTTCCATTGCGGGACAGCTCACAAATTTGAGGAGAAGGATAACACGACACACGCCTATCAATAACGCGATAAGAATTTCTCCCATTAAAAAAGATTCACCCCCAATAACACCTAGCTACAGGCAGCTAAAAATAACAAATGAAGCAAGCCAATGCGATACCTGCGAGCAACTATCCTCTTCGTTAGCTGAAGAGAATCAGATAACCCACCAAACCATAATCCTAAGCTCTACGCAAAACCAAGTTTCTCTACAAAACCAAGCCTACGGCGATGTAGAGCCAACAATTACAGCCCAACGGTGCAATACCACACCCAATGTAAAATTAGCCGACAGCCGCCATAAAATACTTATCCTAGCAGATGAAACCGGACGAGGAATGGGAAAACGCCTTCAGAAGAGTCTAGGAGAAAAATATGTCGTCACATCAATTGTTAAATCTAATGCGATGATGGACCAAATAGTAAGCTCAAGCTCAGCACACTGTCAAGATTTTGGTAAATCGGACTTTGTAATTATAATGGCTGGATCAAATGATAAAAATCCACTGAACGCCCAATCATACTTATATTATACAATAGGACAGCTGAAAAAAACCAATGTGTTAGTAGGGAAAATTTATAACGATAAATATTTAAATGTAAATTCATTGAACACCATGATAAAACATGCGTGTAAATATTATAAAAATGCAGAATATATTGTATTAGATTCTGAGGACAATACGTACAGTTTTGATAAAAATATGGCATGTAAACTTATATATAGAGACATTTTACGGGTAACATATAGGAATAACTACATAGACTACATAAAAAAGGCAAAATACAAAATTTTTCCGAAACCTACAACTACAGACAAGGCATCCCAAACTGAATTCAAAACCGTAAAGAGCTACTATGATCAGGGAACGCAAACTGACGAGGTCCTTCAGGCTGAAACTCTGCAAATAAATGCGAACAATAGTGACAATGATAATAATCTTTTTCGTGTTTAAACATTTGTTTATAATGCATCAAAATATTGACGGACTTATTGGCAAATCGGATCAATTGATGGTAATTCTAGATAACCTTAAGGCAGATGGCAAACAAGTAGATGTACTATGTATCACAGAACACAACATGATACAAGATGATGAAATACGTCTAAACATATCGAACTTCAAATTGGCCTCTTCTTCGTATAGAAACGCACGTCATGGAGGCTCATGCATTCTGGTTGCAAATGAGCATGAATGTGAAAATGTACTCGCCATTGTCGGTCTGTCTATACCGGGCATTATAGAATGCTCAGCGATAAAATTATTTAGGCAAAAGGTATACATAATATGCGTCTATAGACCCCCGCGTTTAAAAACTCAGAATATTACAATGTTTTTAGATCAACTAAACTTAATTTTAGAAAAAATATGTAGTAAAAAAAATAACTACAAAGTGGTTATATGTGGTGACTTTAACATTGATACTTTAAAACAGAAACCTAATTCCACTCTATTCAAGCATCTTGTAACAGGATATAACATGAGATTCCAATTTAATCAGGTTACCAGACTAAGCAGTAATACGGGCATCGATAATATTATACATAATATAAGGGGTGTCGTTGGAGAAGTAATAGACTTTGCAATATCTGATCACACAGCTCAAATTGTAAAAGTACCCGTAAAGAAGTTCTGCAAGCTCAAACACTGGTTTATTGAGGTCAAAGACTATAGTAGCGATAATATACAAAAATTCAAGGAATCACTGGCAGCTCTCTCTTTCCGAAATGTAATAGACTGCCATGACCCAAACATTGCTTTCGATTTATTTTATGACCTATTTGTACTCTTTTATAATTTATGCTTTCCCTACTACAGGATTAAAGTTAATGCATATAAAAAACCTAAATGGATTTCGAATGGAATAAAAAAATGTAGCAAAATAAAAAGAGCTCTACTTTGGCAATATAGGCATACTAAAAATTCTGAAAGCAAAAGTAAGTTTAAAAATTATTCTCAGCGTTATAAAAGAATTATAAAACTAACTCAAAAAGCTCTAAACGACTACCTTATAAAAAATTCTGAGAATAAAACTAAAACAACATGGAGTATTATAAATAAACTTAATTATAACGCGCCTCAAGAGGGTATCACGAAACTGGTAGTAAACAATGAGACAATCTTTGACCCCAGTAAACTTGTGAGTATTTTTAATGACTATTTTATTAACATAGCGGGTAGCGGAAATAGTACTAAAATGGAGATAAGAAATAATAGTAATATTGACATTGGAAATAATAATAATAACACTGACATTGGGAATATTAATAATAAAACTAACATTGGACATAATAATAATAGAAGGGACATTGGAAATAATAGTACTGACATGAATAATATGAACAGTGGTAATAACAACTATGACATTGGTAATGAATGTGGTGATGGTAAACGCTTTAATAGAGACATAAAAATATCGTCGAAGTCTTTATTTCTAACGCCAATTACTCCATTCGACACTCTCAAGACTATTTTATCTCTAAAAAACACAAACAGTGTAGGTTATGATGGGATATCCACTAAAATGCTCAAGGAGGTTGCGGTTATAGTGGCTCCTGTCTTGACACATATAATAAATCTATGTATGGAAAAGGGCGTATTTCCGGAGAAATTGAAACTTTCTATAATAAAGCCTCTACACAAGAAAGGGAACAAAGAGGACATTAACAACTATCGACCGGTAGCGCTGATACCAATTATCTCAAAAGTGATTGAAAAAGTTATTTATAGCAAAGTTAACTACTACTTCGAACAAAACAATTTGTTCACTATTCAGCAATATGGATTTAGGAAAAATAAAACTATAAATATGGCAGTTTACGATTTCCTACATAGAGTAGCAACAGCCGTAAATAGCAGACAAACTGCCATTGGTTTATATATGGATATGACGAAAGCATTTGACCACGTTAACCATAATCTGCTCCTTGATAAACTTGAAAGATACGGCGTACGAGGAAATGTTAAAGATCTCATGGAATCATACCTGACTAACAGGCAACAAGTAACTCAAATATCCAAAGTATGTCCATCAACACTTTCTGAAACGACATACACGTCTGAGGTCAGAAATGTAAATCATGGAGTCCCCCAAGGAAGTGTGCTAGGACCTCTACTTTTTATTATATATATTAACGACCTACCCATGATTACTAACAATTACATGACATTATTTGCTGATGATAGCACCATACTATTTACTAATGATCAACCAACTAATATAGAATCTGACATTAATAATACATTGACATTGATAATCAAATGGCTTGAATATAATAATTTACGCATTAACTTGACTAAAACTTATCTTATGGACTTTAAGCAAAAGAAATCTACTCTACCAACTACCGACAACATGAACTATCTAGGTCATACAATAAATTTTACTGAATCCACGAGATTTTTAGGCTTACAAATAGATAACAAGTTAAATTGGAAGATACATACGGACACAGTGTGTAGCCGGCTACACCAATATTCTTATGCGTTGTACAAACTAAACAAGATAGCAAACACCTCAGCATTACTTGCAGCCTACTACGGACACACTGCAGCTCTATTACGGTTCGGAGTTATATTTTGGGGTAACTCCACTAACAAAGAAAAAGTGTTCGTATCACAGAAACGTTGCATTAGAGCAATGTTTGGTCTAAGACAGACCGACACGTGCAAGGATGTTTTTAAGCAATGGAAAATACTTACCCTATATACCCTCTTTGTATTTATATGAAGTGGCTAATTTTGTTCGGACTAATATAGAGCGGTTTGACGCGTACCCAGCTGGCACTCGCCGCGGAGGTACACTACACCACCACCCATGTAAAACCGCCTTACTAAGGAAGAGTATGTTTTGCATGGCCCCTATAATTTATAATAAGATCCCCTTGTCAATACGCTCCGAAAATAGTTTGAACGGATTTAAAAGAAAATTAAATAAACTCCTAGAAGATAAGGCTTATTATACTATTGACGAATTCCTAAATGATAAATTTTGACTATTATAAAGTTGGAAATATTGTATAAATTCAAATGTATTGAACATTATATTGTATAACATTTATAAATAATTTAAATCTTTACTGTAACACTTTTTATTAACTTGCATGTATGTATCTAAGTTGTAAGCCTAACCGGCAAACTAGAGATTCTTTAATATTATTTATAAGATCAATATTCATGTAATGTTACACCTAGTTTACAACAATAAATTCTTTATTCTTTATTCTTATTCTTTATATTATCAACACCGATATGTCGGTCGCAAAAAATGCTCAGAAGTACGGTTAAATTAGGAGAACTACCGAGTCGTCGAGCGACTCAGAAGTCCAGTTCACGTGTTTGTAACCGGACTACTGAAACTACACAAATTATTCGATAACGAAATAAATCACTCAACGCTAACAACATGTATAAGTAGGTAGGTACTTATATTTTACACCAAAAGTTATCGGTAAAAGTATATCAATACCTACATTATTAATACTTAAATAATAAATTTTGTTGTAAAAAACTATAAATCAACTTATAATTTTATAGTTTTTTCATGGATTTTCATGGACCCCATTGTCAGAACTGGACCAAAATAAAATGGGTAAAACGGGAAAATGGTCCCCAGCACGGGAAGCACCAGCTTTCAAATAAAAAAATCATAAAAATCGGTCCACCCAGTCAAAAGTTATGAGGTAACAAATATAAAAAACAGTCAAATTGAGATCCTCCTCCTTTTTTTGAAGTCGGTTAAAAACTAGACAAAACCCCGCAAACCTTATTCAAACCGTCGTCAAACCAACATCGATCATTTTGTTTTAGGGATTTGCGTATTCATGAAAATGAGGATGGAATGTGGATTTAACAATTCGATAATACGAGAAGCGAAGCCTGTAATACTTCGTGAAAATCCTGAAATCTACAGTCGGAACGGAACGAATATTTGTGAAAGGTATTATTAGTTAGCCATTAGGGGAATTGAGGGAGAGGACAATGCTATTCAAGCCACTTTGCGGTGTAAAACCGTTTTTTATCTATTGCTAATATTATAAAGAGAAAAGATTTGATTGATTGTTTGGCTTCAGAACTACTAGACTGATTTTAAACATTATTTCATCATCAAAAAGCCTACTTTTCAGTATTGTCGGCATTTTGTTAACGCACGCATTCAACGCATTCACAAAGTCACAGTTTTGGGCGTAAGGGCGTATCTCACGATTTAAATCTTTGGGTATAGGAAGGTATAATATTTTAGTCAATCTAGTACCCATAACACAAGCTCTGCCTAGCTTGGGGCTAGATAAAGCAAATGGTCATTTCTGAAACTTTCTGTCATTTTTGATACTTACTGTGTCATATTTGACACTTTCCATAAGTGGGTGTGAAATTTTTAAATCTATCATGGTTATTAATACTAAAGATATATACCGACAACGGCATGAAACTGTGCCGAAATATTTGCATTCAAAATTCAAAACTTGGGTGTGAAACTTCACCATTCTACTAATATTATAAACGCGAAAGTTTATAAACATGTCTTTGAGTATGTTTGTTGCTCTTTCACGCAAAAACTACTGAACGAATCTGCTGAAATTTTCATACAGGTAGTATCAATCCCCTTTTCCTTTCATCATACCCTCCTAAACGCCACCACAGATTAGGTTACTATACTTAATCACACCAGGGCTATCAGAGCAAGGTCTGTTCAAAACTTTGATGCGACTTTAATTTTCTAAAACCACCCCTTCCACCCAAGCACCCCTGGGGTGACACGCATTAGCGATCGGCCCCTAATTTCTGATTCTAATTAAATTGGAGGCAGATTCCTGGCTAATTTACTCTCTCGAGGCTTTATCACAGAGTAGATATCAAGAAGATTCTAGATTTATTCAATTTTTTACTATTTTATTTTACAACTAGCAGCGCCTCGCAGTTTCACTTACGTAGTTCCCGTTCCCGTAGGAATTTCGATATAAAATATAGCCTGTATGAAAAGTAAGCTTTCTAATAGTGTTTTTTTTTTATCGAGTCCAATAGTTTCGGATCCTATTCAATAAAAACAAACAAACAATCAAATCTTTACTATTTATAATATTAGTGTAAATTTTAGGGAAACAAACAGCTAGGTATTAGTATAACCAACAGATTTTTATAAGTTGCCACAAAAAACGCTACGTGAAATTAAAAATAACAGTCGATAAAAGAAATAGGCGGCACGTTTGGTTAAAAAAAAAAAAACTGATTTACAACTTAAAACCTTACTAATAAAAATATAAACTTCTCTAGCAGCGATTAAGAAGCTTGGTTGAGGTATTTCTGTATCTACTATTATTTCTATCATTACACACAGTATTAGTTAACAAATCGTTGAAGGATTACATGCTCTTAAGATAAGAGTTCATCATTCCCAGAGTGGCTCATACAAGAACAACTTACCGGCGGCTTTACATGCGTGATTCCGAGAAAAAACTCCCATAATGTCATTCCCTAACTAAAACTGCATTTGCGTTTCAATTGTTTTGGGTTTATCTTTGCCCAAATTATGTATCAAATGACGACCTCAACAGTCGGCCAGTTGCTACACGGGACAAATGTTTCCTTGATCTGCAGACATATTTCCGGGGTGTTCTAGGGGTGAATTCTTTTTGTTAAAAATATCTATCTATGTGTATAATTCAATTTATTAAATGTATCAGTCTGGTATCAGGTGCCTTATACATGCTCTGCGTAGCTATTTGAAGCTGTTAATTGTATAGCATTATCTATTTATTTAGTTTACCCACACACAAGTCATCAACCAAAGTGCCGCATAATAAACACAAAATATCATAAACCATCACGCATTTTACAAGTTAAACAACTTTTGTTATTTATTTTTCTACGTTAAAACAGTTCATACGTTTCGTACACGCACAGTCAGTCCTTCTTTATTGTTACTCCGTCTGGGGCCAAGGCTTGCGTGACGAATGACACCGGTCTTACAATTACAAGTAAATGAGCGGTCTCTAATTGTATTTGTTGTGTTCTACCTTACTTTGTTTTGGTTAATACACTGTCATAAAGGAGATTACAGTCTTGGAGTATCTCATTAGGGAAATAAAGCTTTGTAAAGTCACCTGGCTTTGTAGGGTTTTTAGATTAAGACCCGGTATTTTGAATGCTTGCTCAGTCATAGATGATGCCCTCTTAGCCGAATTTCGGTCACGATGGCCATTCTCGATGAAGACTACCCAGGATATGCGGTATGTAACCACCAGAAATGTGAGGGTCCTAGTTTCTTCTTCAGCGCGTAGCTGTATGAAATCTAGCAAACACCTTTGTTTGAGCAGAATCCTACCAGTATTATAAACACGAAAGTTTGTATGGATTAGATAAATAATAATAAATTACATATTTACATCGAAAACCATAAGTAATATTAACTTAATGTCGAAAACTGTCCGAAATCCGCTGACGAAAGAATTTTTCTTTACTCTTCATTTTACTCGACTATGAACGGAAGAGAGTTATGAGATTGGTAGGTACATGTATCTTGTCAAGGAAGTCGTTACCAAAAAATAAACCGCAATATGTTAATATTTTCAAAAATGCCTAACGAATATAAAATATTAGAAGGAAAAAATTTTTACGGGTGCTTTCTCACTTTTTTTTCAAAACAGTTTTTACTTAAATATTTTTCCGTAAAAGTAGTGGCACAAATTGAAGATTTCTGCAAAGAATTCCTTCCCCTAGGAATACAGGTGGCCAGTCCTGGTGGATATATCACGAATTTGAAGAGTATCTGGGTCGTGCTGTACAAGCGAGAGGAAAAGTGGATAGATTTAATATTATAGGGTTCATTTTAATATTGGAGGTGGGTTTTTCCGGCCAACTACAACAATCAGGCAGGAGTGGATGTCGAATGTCGACTGGAGTGGTGTCTTCTAGACGTGATACATCGTCGACCACATCGTCACTTACCATCGGGTGAGATTGTTGTCGAACAAAGGTCAATTCAAGATAAAAAAAAAGCTAGATGTGATGTAACCTACGACAACTATGTACGTGTGCTTAATGCTTACCAAGATTATGTCGGTTGTGGTTACGGAAAGTAAAATATTTCTTCTCTTCCTTATAGAAATATAATTTATGTACCTATACCTAAAGTATGTCACGTCTGTCTCAAAATATATCTGAAACAAGGGACAATTATTTTGGGGAAGCCTTTGCTTGAGTTTGAATTCTTGTACAAGAAGTCATTTGTCCACCTGTGGACTAGATGAACTTATGATATAACTAGCTGCGCTCCGCGGCTTCGCACGCGTTATTTCTTTGGAAACGCTTACAGGTGATTTTCATCCCACGGGAACTGATTTATGGGAAAAGTAGCCTACGTTTGATTCCAGGATTAGAATTATCTATATGCAAAATTTCAGCCCGATCCGTTCAGTGGTTTTCAATCCATCCATACATCCATACAAACTTTCGCATTTATAATATTTATTACAAATATAATTTTATTCTAATTGGCATGTTCACAGGTACTACCTCTAACACCCTCTAACCCTGTCACAATAAAACCAAAGCTGAAACTACACAAAAACGTTTAGCAGAATGAATGTTAACAATAACAATGTAGGGATTCCCTATAAATTACACTCAATGGCCCGAATAAAATAACCTGTAACCGAAACGGAATAAAAACAAAACAAACATCACATAAAATGGCGGACATCAAAATGGCTGCCAACGGACCATGTCTAAATGCACTCAGGAGGGTGATTCTGAGAAAAATACATTTTTATTGAAAGGTTTTGTTTTTATGTCAAATTGGATGAACACTATATATAGATTATAAATAAAGTTATGATTATAAAACTAGGATAAAAAATAATTTAAATCTTATACTTACGTAGGTGCCTACATGGATGTATGTGGCTTTAAACATTATTTAGCAGAAGCTGATAAATATGCTGATGAAAAAGTACAGTTGTGTTAGATTAGATGCTGGTTTTATTCTATTTGAAATACCTAATAAGGAATCGAACCTTTACCTAGGAAATCTATTTTGAGAATTTTCTAAATTGTTAAATAAAACATATTACAAACAATGTCCATTCAGCCAATCCATGCAGTCAAAATTAATTTTGAAGGGGTTTTGCATAAGGAATTTAAATTAATTTTGAAAAAAAAAAATCTTTATGATAATTAAGCGCACTTATTATCGACTAGGAAACTTTTCATGCATCGCTCAAAGATAGTAAAAACAAGCGAAATACTTTGAAAAAACCTCAGCAATCGTGTGAAAAATGCAAAACACTCGTCTCATCGACTGTATGCGAATTTTGCCACCAACCCAGGCGTTACTTTTAATCTCCAATATTGCTATGGCGACACTTTGAAATCCACTCTGCATCTCCCTTTTACTCCTACACACATTTACCTCTTTTATCTCTTTCTGCGGTTTTAAAGGTGCTCGGCTTTAGTATTTAATTAATTAATTGAGGTACATTTGAAACAGGAAAAAGTTGCGAAACGCTTTTCGGCAGAAATACTGGATTTCCTTTGAAATTCCGCGAATTCTTTTGTTTTTTCACGGCCCTTTGTTTTCGATTACGTTTGGGCTTTTTTATTGTTGAGGCGAGAACTCGGTTTGTTTATAACTAGTTTATCATTCTGGCTTTGCTTCGAATTGAATAAAAATAATAATTTAATTTTTTGCCATTACTGTCCCACTTATGGGCAAAAGCATTCCTTTTCGCCTTAACTAAAATATGTATAACTAAAATTAAAATAAATAGTATTTTTTATACACTTTGTAAACGGTCAGTTTGATAATAAATTGCTCTCGTTAATCCCAATATTTTTCGATGCGATGGATTCGCATCACTGTTTCTAAAAAGCAGCACAGTACCTGTATGAAATACTGCATTCTTTCATTCAATCAATGAAAATACCTCTAAATTCGTGATGGGAGCAGAAGCGGCTGAAAAAAACAAGCCAAAAATTTTGCACAGATGTGATGGAGAGTAAAGCCTGGAATAACACCTACAGGGATTTTATTATCCGAATCTGTTTTCTTGCGATAGAAATAAAATAACCTATAAACGTTTCTACAGAATCAACGCATGTAAAGCGCAAGCAGAAAGTAGTAATGAATCAAACTTAAGATCATAAATTATACTTTTATACAATGTTGCTCTGTCTTAAAGCAAAAGAAGATTATTCCCAATAACGTTGGTGTTCTTTCAACACAAATAAAGTTCGTAGCTAACCCACTTACATCCGTACTAAAGATAAATGATAATATAGGTAGGTTTATATATATTAGATTGATTTTCTAGTATTTTAATTTACGTGATGATTATTGTAAGCATAACTTATATTGAGGATTTTTTGTACACTTCCTCTACCTGTTCCATCGCCTCTCCTATAACTCGTAAGGTTTGCTGGAAGAAAACTCTTTTCAGGTTGAGCTTGCTTACGTTCATATCCTATTTAATTATTAACCGCTATGTTTAATTGTGTGAACGTTATAGTATTAAAAAAGATAAAGTTATGATTAACCACGTAAGTTAACTCACAGACAGAAACCAGTTAATAATATAAACGGTTTACTCAAACTGTGCACTTTATTATTTGTTTTCTTAAGACGGGTAAAGACAAAGCTTTTCTTAGCGAAATCCCAATTTTTCTGCAAATATTTGACGAAGCGAGCGTGTTCGTGATTTTGTTGACGACGCGAGAAAATTTATCTTTTCTTATAAATGTATTGTTTTGTATCTGTTTTGGTAAAATCAAGTTTTTCTACCTTTTGAATCTGTGGTAACGAATTGCAAAAATAATAACGTACAAGGCAAAGTTTTGCCTCTAAACCTTTTCTTATTCTTATTTATAAGGGACTTTGAGTCATTGCTGACTATTTCAGACCCCATGTATTTAACCATGTATTTAACAAAATGACTACTTTTATCTTCTAAAAAAATAAACAAGACATGGCGGTACAACTCTATTAACAAAAAAGTGTACTTACGAATTGAAATAATTAATTTTGTTTTAAAAAACTATAAACCGACTTCAATTTTTACGGTTTTTTCATGAATTTTCATGGATCCCATTGTCAGGACTGAACAAAATTAAAATGGGACCACACGGGAAGCACCAGCTTTCATATAAAAAAAGAATCATGAAGATCGGACCACCCAGTCAAAAGTTCTGAGGTAACAAACATAAAACAAATACAGACGAATTGAGAACCTCCTCCTTTTTGAAGTCGGTTAAAAATAACAACTTAAAAGGTGACGTTTTTTATTGACTTACTTTTAAAAATAAGTTAAATAATAGTCAGCCAACTCTTTCAACAAAAAAATACCATTTTACCGTTTCTTCGTATTTTTAGTTTAAAATATTTAAAAATACCTATTCTTCTTCTTTCGCTGGTGGACAAAAATATTAAGTGAATAAGAGTCAATTGCACCTTATTTCTTATTTGATATTAATTACTATTTATCAAGCTGTTTATAAAAAAAATTACTTGTCTAAGTGCTTATTTTAAGTCTAAAGAAATAAACGATTTGACTCTGACTTCTACCTACACATTTATTTCATTATTTTATGTTACATAATGACATTGAAAAGACATCATACACGCTACATGTAAAACACGTTTTGTTTTCGTTGGTGGTTTTAAAATTTTAAAAGTGGTTTCTATCCCCCTGGGGATCTGAGTTTTGGGATGAAAAGAATTTTTTTTTATTCCAGGATTAAAATGACTTGTGTGCGCCCAATTCGTTCAGTAGTTTTGGCGTGAAAAGGTTACAAAAATTCATCTGAACCTTCAAACCCTCACATTAGCGATTTTTGTATATTAATATTAGTGATTTTATTTAATAATATTAGTGATTTTGTTTAGACTTTTACCAATTACCGCAAGCCTTTAAAGATGTTTGACTACATGATCAGTATTTTAAAACTCCATGGTTTGTTGCAAAATGAGTAAAATTGCAATTATAGTGATACTCTTTTGAAAACCATAATAATAATTGTCAACCTATCTTATATGCAAATAAATCACTTATAAAGTGATAATCAAAACAAACAATGTTTTTAGTATGGAAGTATAATTACTAAATAAATTACCAATAGTGGACATTAGGCGACCACTGTGGCGTAGCGGACAAAACTTCGCTAATACACAGGAGTTTGCGGGTTTGATTCCCGCTTTGGGACAGAATCAGGCAGATAAACAAGCAAAATTGGTGGAACGAGTAGACTAATGATCTTTTTTTAGATTTTGCGCCATAAAACGTTTTAGTTATTCGCAACGCTTAAAATTAAACTTTTAATCGGTTTATAACCGTTCCCAATTTTAAATATGTCCGTCGTTTTGGCAATCTACAATGGCAATACTGAATAGGTATTTGAAACGAGCATTAGAATCTCGCTACTGACACAAATAATTGGGATTGTTTAAAAAAAACTATAAACCGACTTCAATTTTATGTTTTCTCATGGATGCCATAGTCAGAACTAAACTTAATTGAAATGAGACCACACGGGAAGCACTAGCTTTCAAATAAAAAAAGTATCATGAAAATCGAAACACCTTATCAAAAGTTCTGAGGTAACAAACATAAAAAAGTACAGTCGAATTGTCTTCTTTTTTTAAGTCTGTTTTTTTTATTTATCACTTATAAAGATACTTTGTCGCTTAGCGAATACATCGCCCTTTAAGTCTGTTATTAATGCGTTTTTATTTCTATCAAAAGAAACTAAATGCAGTTCATAAAACATATACACACTCCTAGTTTTAGGAATTAAGATCATCCCAAAAACCAAATTGTCAAATTTGGTTGATAAAATTCAACCAACTGTTTATATAGAAGTCGATCCACCTTTAACACGACACGACTCGATTCTACGCAAAGCGAATAACCCCATTTAATAAATCGATTTAGAGCATTTTATATACATCGAAACGATTATTTGAACTGCATCGAATTGTTTCGATAAACTGTTATAGGCACGTGCTTATTGTATTTTAACTTTTTGGACAAAGGCCTCAACCTCAACAGCTTGTATTGGTCCACTGCTGGACGCAAGCTTTCTCCCGATAAGCGCCTTATAGGCGTTTATCTAATGGGGGGTAATGCCCATAATAACCGCGCTAGGCATGCGGTTTTGGGGATCGCAGTTTGGTGGTAGAATGGTTCCGCAGGGGGCGCTGCTACTGCCGGTGGATATCTCTTAGTCGCCTCTTACGACACCCACGGGACGAGATGGGGTGGTGCAAATTCTAACCCAGCACCACACAGTTATCTTATTTATACTTATGTCTTAATTGCACAGTTTTCTCTATCAACCTACACTTTCTTTATAAAGAATATATCAATCAAATAATATAAGCAAATAAGACAATAAAAATAATTGAGGTAACTGCCGACTGTTGCAAACAATCTACAGGTATGGTAGCCCAACTGAAACATATCAACACCAGGCATTAGGCTGATGCGCTGCGCCAGATACTCACCTGCTCTCGTGTCACGCGTCGCTTCACTAAATAATTACAAATGCAAAGGTTTCGATGTTTGGACGTTGAAATGATTGGGTGGAAATTCTCCATAGCTGTAGTTAACAATTCAACCAAACTGCGATCCCCAACCCGCGCGCCCAGCGTGGGAATTTTGGCCATTACTCCCCCTGGAAAATCCCTTGATAAACGCCAATGAGGCTTGAGTCCAGCTGTGGACCAATACAGGCTGTGGAGGTTGAGGTTTAGAAAGTCTTTAATAGCTCCTACAGTAAAACAATTGGTTTATCAATTACAATTACAACGTAAGGCATACGCCACACTTTTCCGCTCCGTGACTCGTGCGTTATGCTCTTTAGACGTGTAACGAACCAGAAAGTAACGATTAAGATCGTGTTAAAATTAATAATGGAACGTTTAAAGGGTTCATCATTTCAACGGCATCGGGTTGTGGTTTTGTACGTGTGGGAGACGTGTTTAGTGTGGTTGTGAGTGAGGTAAGAAGTTATTTCCTGTGTTAAACGTAATAATTAGATAAAATAGGTGGCGGGGCCACTTTCGCTCATGTATTCGCCTTAAGCCGCTACCGCCCATGCCGATGTGCAACAAAACTCCCAGTAAGTTGCAAAAATCATTATCTATATTATATATATGTATATTCTTCTTATATTTATAAAAGAAAGCCTTGTTAGTTACACTATTTATAACTCAAGAACGGCTGAACCGATTTGGCTGAAAACAAGTGTGGAGGTAGCATAGAACCAGGAGAGGGACATAAAATAGTTTTAACCCCATTCCCAGGGACGTGACATTAAATAAATTTTGAGGGGCGAAGCCGCGGGGCGCAGCTAGTTATTAATTGATAAATTCAAACATATTGTCAAAACCTAGCATTGCAAAAAGACATTCTATAAACTAATTTTACTTGAACTTTTCTAAGTGTAAGTTTATTTATTGTATTTATGGAAATAATTTCTTAAAATGATTTTTTTTTCATTTTTGTACTAATTAGCTAAAAGACCACATTTTTACATCACAATACCTCAAAAACTCATTATAAATATGGCTTCTAACGTCACTCTGTTAAGATAACATTTCTAGATAAAGGAGGCATAAATCATTACACCACGTTAACGCTATCAGTAACAGTAGGGTAATCAGCTAATCGTCCATTTTCCGCTCCGTTATCCTATCAAGCAGCATATCGCACGTAACACAATGGAGTTAGTGTGGAACATGCCTTATGGTTAGTGGGCTTTGGGAGCCTACATTGGTTGAATAGGTACGCATGAGGGCCGATTTTAGTTCAGCTGGCTTCATATGGTTCTTTGGTTCATTTTTTCCAAATGCGCCATTAATTCATACTTATAAAATATTTAAGTATATTCCAAGGATAGGATTCGTAACGAATACATCCGACAGAGAACCAAAGTTATCGAGATGGCTCAAAGAATTAGCAAACTGAAGTGGCAGTGGGCTGGCCCTATCTCGCGATGAACCGACAACCGCTGAGTTAAACGAGTTCTTGAGTGGAGACTGCGACTAGGCAAACGTAGTGTAGGATGCAGTCCGGCCAGAGGGCGTAGCCATCCGACATTTGCAATTAAGCGAATCGTAAACAATTGAAATATTCGTAGGGAAAAATTCGAAACAGATCACGTGACATATCTAAGGCATTTGTCAAACCCATACATTTTTGGACTTTTCTACTATAGCTTTCGATATCGATTATTACATTGTTTGGCCCTCTGAGGGCCTGTTTCGATTGTTTTCGATTCGCTTCATAGCGAATGCTTTTTGGCTACGCCCTGAAGTATTTACTCGGTAAAGAAAAACATTTCGTTTTCGTTGTCGTGCAAAACCAACTCACATGTCGCTTGGAAAAGATTAGAGTTTGCAAGAAAACGAATCAGAAACTTCGATTTTATTTTTAAAGGGATCTGTTTTCTGAGTTTGTACTGCCAAACTATTTAATACAAAGTTTGTGGTAATTTTATTTATCTTTGGAAATGACACCGCTCCAAGCGGAAAGTTTCACAACCTTCACATTTCCATAGAAACAGTATAGCAGTCCACATTGCAGTGGTATGGCAGTCCAGCTTCCTGATCTCTTATTCTATCATTCGTTACCTATTGATTTTATCACGTTCAAACAAGGCTGAACACATTGTCTTCGTCTGGTCGGTCAACGGCTGGTTTGACACTTATTGAATGTGACAGATGTTTCACCTAATTTCTGACATAACAGTAGTTTTTTGCTCTCGCAAAAGAAAAACTTACCGTACAACGTTGCGCATAATTTAGTAATTTTCTTAAATCATTTTGATTCACATTTAATCGAAGAATTCACTTCCTTCGTCTATCTTTATCTGTATCGAACAACGTTGATTTTATTTTTATTTTACTCGAATATTACGGACATTGGCAAAATTATGTCAACCCAGACGTAAACTCCATTATAAAAAGAAAAGAGAGACTTAACAGTAGTTTTGTCGATAGGTAGCGCATAACGCAAATAATAACTTAAAGTTTAGAAACAGTTTTCTTTGCAAATATACGAAAAACACGCTTTGGTAGGTAAGTAATATTTTTCGACGTTCGGAAAACCATTGATTTAAATAAAACGTTACAGAAATTGTAGTAAGTAAGTACATTTTGTTAAGTTAAGTTTTGTAATCATGTTTTTATCGTAAAATAAGACGGAGAGGACAATATTATTAACAAACAGATAGACAAACGCGGCGGAGGACTTAATGTGATTGATCGTAAGACATATTTGTTATATTACAATTAAATAATATAAACAAATCAAAACTTGTATTTACAATTGAAACAATTGAGCTAAATGCAGTTGCAAACAATCTACGTTTAGCTCAACTGATCCACATCAACACCAGTCGTCGCGTCCCCGCTACGCTGGCTGCATTGCCCCGCTGTATGGCAATGCTGATGCGCTGCGCTAGATAGATAAGTCCTGCCAAAAAACGTTATTCTTCCTTTATTTTCTTTCAGTAACATACAAATGTAACACAAGTAATACAAAAGTCCACGCAAGAATACCTACCGCCTTGTTTATCCGTAATACTTATTCAACGTAAATTTTACGTCACGTAGCATGATGTCTCGTTATCTAACGTACGTGTCACGGTTCATCCGCTTTTTTCACGTTTTTCGCAAAATGGCGAAAATGTCAAGGAGTATTTTTCTTTCACTAAGTGAATGTTGTAGTAAGATTAATATTTGTTTTTGGATGGAAATAAATGGTTTTTGTTCAGCTCAGGTTTTATCTAAAACAGACTTTTACATAATGTTCTAGATAGTTTTTAACCTGTGACGGTATAGTGTTTTTTTAACCGACTTCAACAAAAAGAGAAGGTTCTGATGTCGACTGCATGTTTTTTTGTGTTTGATACCTCAGAACTTTTGACTAGGTGGTCTGATTTTCATGATTCTTTTTTTATTTGAAAGCTGGTTGTTCCCGTGTGGTCCGTGTTGTAATCTAAGAATAAGTCAATGTACAGTCAGACAGATAAGTGTCGATTTAACGCTTGCACCACAGAGCGTCTAAAATTTAAATAATCTTTGGTTATATTAAAAAACAATTAAGTTTTTAGTATAGATAATATACGCTTTGAACCTTGTTCTAAGAATCACATATGTTGTCACTCCTAATATTATGTTACAGGTACTGTATAATTTTCCTAAAAGAGATACTTCACAGAAATAAAAGAGTTTTAAATTCTTCCCGTCGCCTACATTCTTCCTACTTCCCATGTAATAAACCATGCCTCAAGCGGGAAAACACAACACATAACCCTCTATCACTCCAAAAAGGTTTTCCACTAAAACACAGTATTTCCACAAAACACACCTTTTTCAGGTAAAAAGGTTACAATAACGACAACTATAACCCGAAATAACAGTACTAAAGCCCCACGTATCTGGGGCCCAAATAAAAACAATAAAAAACTTAACCTAACGCTTAAACTTACAATTATAAGCGAACCCGTGGGCCTTTTTGACCCTTGGGTGCAGGGGTGTATTCGAGGGTTAAGTTTCAAGGGGCACTTAACTAAAAGAATAAAAGTTTTGAGTAAATTAGGGATTAGCAAGATTTAATTTACATCTATATCATGTTGATGATAATCTATAATGCAATTATTAGTTTGGTAATTATTCCATTATTAACAATAATGGAATAAATATCATGCATTATTACAAAAAATTCCATGCTACTAACGGCATTCAGCAATAAACTCAATAAAAAAAACTCTCAGTGTAAAACTATTCATCATGATAGCATCATAGAGGTCAATACTATTCAGTAAAATAATTAAGGGCTTATGTCATATAGTTATTGCTTTTGTTTAGACTTATCAAGTCGGTTATACAAATCTTATACCTTTAAACGAGCATTTCTATACATATATAATATACTTATATGTATATATGTATATAATCTGAATCTCGGTAACGGTTCCACGATTTTCATGCAATTTAGTATACAGGAGGTTTCCGGGGCGATAAATCGATCTAGATTCGATGACAGATCTCGATTTCAGAAAATGTCGTTTTATTCGTGTTTTCAATAAACTTTCATCAACTTTATCGTAATCAATTGACTCTTCCTGCCATCTATTGGCGAAAGATAATACTATTTTATTCGTGTTTTCAATAATGAACTTGATCGTAATCAACTTAAACACCTAACTGAAAAATATGACACTTCCTGACATCTATTGGCGAATAGTACATACTATAATTTCTAAAAAACACAATTAACCAAAACAATAACCGAGCGAAGGCCATCCGGGTACTTAACGTTTAAGACAAACGCAACAGCAATAGTATCAAAATTGAATCGACAATTATCTATTGCCCAATCTAGGCCACCACCTAAAGGAACGCTATAAAACTTTTCCAAAAATCTCTAAATCCCCCAGCCCCTTTTACCTGAATCCGCCCCCGCCCCTCCATCCAGGGTCATAAAAGACTTGTTTTAACTCATTGTTCGTTTACGTTTAACCCGCGGTGTAGTTCGCCCGTTGTTTAATTTGTCGACTAAGATTTATGAATGCTCGTTACGTTGTGTGCTGGTATGAACGAAACGTGAATATGTTCACGTTTTACGTGATATTCAGGACGGTTTTTCAAACTTCCTCTTACCTACTTAAAAAAACGTGTAAATAAAATATGCAGCAGAAAAAAGAAGGCTTACTTTATTGACAAAAAAAAACAATTAAATAATAGAAATATATTCGAACTAGTATTTACAATTGAAACAATTGAACTGACTGCAGACTGAAAACAATTTACAGGTAGCTCAACTGATCCATATCAATAGCAGTAAAGTTTTCCATGAATTTTAACAAATAAATATCTCTTCATAAAATCTCATAAAAAAAAAACAGACAAAACTGTATAATGCATTGTTGCCCACTTCGTAAAGAAACAGCTTTTTTCGAAAATCCAAAAAGCGGCCTTAATGTTTAATACACTTTCCAGAAAACACTTCTAACGCTTGTTCCGCAGATTTTTAATTTCTAAAGTTAATGTCGAAATGCAAACGTGTCCGTTTCAAACTTAACCACCAAACTCTTTTATGTTCGGCAAAGTTTTATAGTTTTTGGTGTATGGCAATTTTTACCTGGCCGTTAAAAGACTATAAAATATTTTTGTTGGAGCGTATTTTCAAGTTTCCGACTATTATGGTCTCTGCAGGTGGATTTTTCTGTAGAACAGTTATAGTAAAATTCGTATGTATAGGAGAAAATTTAGAGTTAGGAAAACTAATGTAGAGGTACCTCGAAAGAAACTGTTCAAAAAGAGCAGAGTCGTGGCGTTACGGTGAACTAACACTTTAAGTCATACTGCAATGACAGAGCAGTGTTGTCAACCCAACAAAAAATGTCAATTGGCACACGAGCGCCCTCAATTCCCACGACGAAAAAGAGAATAGTGGTTAGAGAAACTTATTTATTAGACCTTAACTTCCTTACCTCACCCCAACAGCCTATATTGGTCCACTGCTGGACACAGGCCTCCCCCTGATGTGCGCCTTATTGGCGCATCTCATGGGGGTTATGCCCATAATCCCCACGCTGGGCATGCGGGTTGGGGATCGCAGTTCGGTAGAAGAATTGTTCTGCAGGGGGCGCTGCAGCCCGCCCCCGGTGAATATCCCTTAGTCGCCTCTTACGACACCCACGTGAAGAGATGGGGTGGTGCAAATTCTAAGCCAGCACCACTCAGCACAACGCAAGCAAACTTAACTTACAAAATATAATTCCATTGCGATAGCAGTATATTCAAATTATATCTTTATTTTAGAGTATTATCAGAGTTCAAGGCAAAATAATATAAACGAATCGGTCAAATGCAAGTCGATGCGCATCTAAAAACGATCAGTTTTATATTCGATTCAAATGAAGGAAATTACTTTCAGTATTTAGTATTTATTTATTTCGCAATAATAATATTAATGTTCATTTTTAAACTAACCTATTTTTTATATTTTCAGGTAAGTACCGGCAAAGTTATGTTACTCTACAAAAATGGGTAAGATTTCAATACTTGAATAACATTTTCCTACAGGGGTATTTTAAAACGTTTCCGAAGCAAAAACGTTAGATTTTTATTTGAATTCTATTCCAGCGGAACTTTAGAATTTAGAACGCTATTTTCATTTGTCAAAATCTTTCAATGTCAAATCTGACGGCCTTTTCGACGAATTAAAAAACCCCTGCTAACCAGTATTACATCGACCCAAATCAATACCTTACTTACCTAAATTTCACATCTTGAACGTACCAAAAAACCTCCCAGTCATGTCCAACCTATGTTATTGTTAAGGTATAACAATGGCAAACTTATGGGGCGGCCCTTACATGTTACGGTGAATAGCAACTCATTGTGACTGTGTTTTTCCTTAGCACATTTCTTCGAAACTTCGCAATCTAATTGAGTACTGAATGGTAGTAGAAATGGATTTCTTATAAGTTGAGATACTTTTACTGTTACGAGGATAAAAGAAATGTAAAAAGTAAAGTGTATAGTTGTCTATTTGGTCAAGGAGTACAATTCATACACTAAGATTAGGATAGAAGATAAAGATAATTTATTTGCAAAAACACGTGTTAACAGAGGTGGTAAGGTGACCAATTTATATGGTTATGCAAAAATAAGAGCATGGCATGCACATCTGTGGGATACTCTTCCAGGATCTCTTATTTTTGCATACATAGGTAGATACCTAAAACAGTTGATTTAGGTTAACATTCATTCAGATTTAATACAATATTATCATAGTCAAAGTAATTACGAGAGTATTGATAGTTAAAATTGATTGTATACTCGTAGTATAAAATTAACTAAATATATGGATATGACAAAATCGGTCATCACTCATCTTGAAGATAAAGACGTTAGTAGACTTATTAGAGGCAGAAGACAGGTGGATTTATTCAGCTTTATCAGTACCTTAGAATCACTTATAGGCTTTTTGCCTCTCAGCCGGCCTAGCACGGATATTGTTGTCTAAGGAAAATGAAATCGCATCGTCATACATTGCGTAAATTATTGAAGTTGAAGGAATTTCAAACATTTTACGCATTCGATGACTAAGTGACGTAGTTTTTTTAGTTTCTACCCTAGACAACAATCCCCGTGCTAGGCCTACAGGTGTTTTTAAACGGTCATACTAATCCGACAGATGGCTATTAGTATAGCAAGACTATTCTGTTCGATCCGGGATTTGAACCTGCGAGTCAAAGTCTCACAGTCTTGGGTCGTTTTCGTTGAACTTAGCCGTCGTGGCCGAAATACGGTTACCTCAACAGCCTGTATTGGTCTACTGGTGAACGCAAGCGCCCTATGGCGTTTATCTAATGGAGGACAATGCCCATAATCCTCTTGCTGGGCATGCGGAATGAGGATCGAAATTCGGTGGTAGCTTAAAATTGTTCTGCGAAATTCAGTTAGAAGGATATTATCATTAACACCATCCTGTTCAAAAGAACTCATTGTACTCTCACATTGCCCAGTTTTCTAGTCTAAACTGAGGATATAGCGATTGTACTCTGACCTACTCTGATCTAAGCCTGTCAGCCTTTGTGAGCGGTCATGTCACCGGTTTGCGAGATCTTGAGCGTTGTTAATAAATAATGAAAACCAATCGCGCGTTGGACGGTGTGAGGTTGACGCACACATATCAAACTCGGTTTTCGATTCTGATTCTTGAGGTTTAGAAATCACATATTCATTGGTAGCTTCTATCCTTGGTATTGCTGTGGTGCTGGCTTCGAATTTGCACCACCCTAACTCTTCCCACGGGTGTCGTAAAAGGCGACCAAGGGCATTACCCTCCATAAGATAAACGCCAATACGGTACTTATCAGGAAGAGGCCTGCGTCCAGCAGTGGACCAATACAGGCTGTTGAGGTTGAGGTTGTATCTGACACAAAAAACAAAAGAGAGCCCTGCCTGGAAGCTCAGGTGAGCCGAACCAAACATGGCTTAGTTTGACACTTAGTAAGTGGTATGGTAGCTCTCTAAACACTCACGTAGTAATAAAAACATGAAACTGCACTGTTGCGCACATTATTATTGGTAGAGATTTCAGGAAAACTGTTTTTTTTATATGACTTATGTTTTGATTCACTCTAAATAATTATTTGATGTTTCTAAGCCAGTCTCTTAATAAGTCTTGTAGTATTCTTGAGTCAGAGTCAGAGTCAAATGGTTTATCTCTTTAGACTTACAAAATAAGCACTTAGACAAGTCAAATATTTTACTATATAAACAGCTTGATAAATAGTAACTACTATCAAACAAGAAATATGGTGCAATTGACTCTAATTCACTTCATTTTTTTGTCCACTAGCGGAAGAAGTAAAAAAGAAACCACTAGCAAGTTTATCGCTTATCAACTAATACAATCATAGCATAACTAAGTCTAACTGTTCTTAAATACTATTGTCGGTGTGGAACTGGGCGACATCCGGCTTTGTTATAAGTATCGCATTTTCGAAACTGACGCCATCTCGTCTGTCAGTAATTCCTGACCATTAATTTAAACTTTTGTGATTACGCCTTTCCAAATAAATATGGGAATCTTATTTCCTTCATACAAATAGGATCCCACAAATGGCTGCCCTCTAAAAGCACGGGGAACAGTAACGTACCCCAGGGTGGATGGATTATTAGTATCATACCGGACCAGCATACGTACTTTTAGCAGAACATGTCTCCCCAATAATCTACGACAAAACCCCTACTGAGCTGCAAAAATTATCAGTAAATTAATTAAAACAACGTGTCAAGACCTTGATGTGCAAATAGGCTATTATATTTGATTTTGTTTGAAATAACTATAATCCGACTTCAATTAGTTTAGTTTTTTCATGGATCCTATTGTCAGAACTGGACCAAATTAAAAGGGATCACACGGGAAGCACCAGATTTCACATAAAAACAGAATCATGGAATATCAGACTACCCAGTAAAGCAGTCGATTTAAATAAATTAATATAAATAAGTTTGGACAATTCACACAGCATTATCTTGCCCCAAGCTAGACAGAGCTTGTGTTATGGGTACTAGATAATTGACATACAAAAAACAATAAATTACTTTTAATTTCCTCCAGTTCCGACAGTGGGATCCGTTAATAAACTGTCGGCTTATAGTTTTCTAAAACAAAATCAATCATTTTATTTATTTTGTTCGTCGTGGTTAAGTTCGGTGCTTGACTTCAAGCCATGGTAATCCTTTTCAGAGTTGATATGTGTAACATGTGGATGACCAGGTCACGTCAGCAAATTAGGATTCTCTCTGTCACTGACACCATGGTTACCAGCTGATCATTTATTCATCTTGCACGTAGTGCGGGAAGCCGAGCTCGGGTCGTACCAACACGTAGTTATCTATATAGTGGGTAAGTTTAGGAGATGCAGACTTTTCTTTAGGTATTAAATTATTAAGAGGAAAGATTTGATTGTGTGTGACTTACTTTTCAGGGCGGCTTACGACCGATGTGACATAGTCCCTGAATACCCACGGAAACGGGAACTACGCGGGTGAAACCGTGAGGAACTGCTAGTTAAAAATAAACTTACTGCGCCCCGCGGCTTCGCACGCCCATCCTACGGGAACTGATTTATGGCATATAAAGTTACCTACATATGTATGTGTTATTCCAGGCCTCGAAGTACATGTATGTAAATTTCAGCCCGATCCGTTCAGTAGTTTTTGAGTGAAAGAGCAACAAACATACATACATGTTTACAAACTTTCGCGTTTATAATATTAGTAGTATAAAAAAATTAAATCCAATTATTTCAGACCCATAAGTTGATCCAATCAAAATAACACATAATAAATACAGTAAACAATCTATAATTAGCTCAACTGATCCATATCAATACCAGTTGGAAGCGTAAATAATCTCTAAGTAGCTCAACTGATACATACATATCCAACCCAATATAAACGTTAATTATCGTTTTAAGTTTAATCCCTATAAGACGTTTACTTGTCAACCCTAGGGACGAAAAGTATTACTTTCGTCCCGCTTAGCAGGCAACTTTAGATCTACTTTCCGGGAATGAGTGATGAAAAAACCTTAACACAGCCTACTTCCTATATCGCTGAAACTTCTGATCTCTCAAGGCGTTCCGAAAGATTTTCGTATTTCCTCGGTCTAATCGATATTCATAAAGCTTCCTTCAACGAGTTTGCTGTTACGGCGGATTAAGGGGTTAGGTTCTCTTCACACGAATGTCAAAAATAAATAAATAATGTTGGATAATTCACACAGCATTATCTAGCCCCAAGCTAAGCAGAGCTTGTGTTATGGGTACTAGATAACTGATATACATAATACATTACATAGATAGATATTTTTATTATAGCGGTACAAAGAAAACATTCAGAACGCCTTAAACAAATGTCTGCAGTAGGCCTAGCACGGGGATTGTTGTCTATGGAAGAATAGAAAAAAATTACGTCACTTTGTCATCGAATGCGTAACATGTTTGAAATGAATTCCTTCAACTTCAATAATTTACGCAATGTGTGACGATGCGATGTCATTTTTCTCTATTCTACCCTAGACAACAATCCCCGTGCTAGGCCGACAGATCGTACACAAATTTGCCCCGAGGCGGGAATCGAACCCGCAACCTCCTGCGTCGCAGGCAGACGTTCGCTCACCCCGCCAAAGAGGTCGACATAAGTTTTTTTCCTCATTCCATTTCGTTTACTGACTGTGGACAAAGACCTCCACGTTCAATATAATATTTTTAATATTATAACGAGGTATAAAAAGATTAGTGGATATCCCTTAGTCGCCTCCTACGATACCCACGGGAAGAGTTGAGGTGGTACAAATTCTAAGCCAGCATACAGCTACAATCTTTGTAAAGACTTCTATAATTTCTTAGAACGAACAAAACAGTCTGATATCATCTCGAAACTACAAACGTACCGTATGATCACGCCCTAACACCCTCACGCGAAATCATGACGTCACACATAACACGTAGTATGGCGTATACGACGTGTTAATTACAAGACATAATTAGCCGTTCGAGATTTATAACGATCATGAGGTTGTGTTTTAAATATGATCGTGTCAAGATAATTAAGAGGGTTGTTTGAAGCTTTTGTTTATTTATAGAATTAAATTGCTTATTAGATAAAGGTAAATAAATAATAACTAATAAATGACAATTGACACAACATTATCTAGCCCCAAGCAAATAAGCAATTAAAGATATGGATATTTATTTGCAAAAACATGTGTACCTTCAAAAAGGTGACAGAAACAATCTGCTAGACCGTTTGCGGTATGCGAAAATTAAGAGTAAACTGTTTGTCATCAGTGAGCGCGGCCTAAATGCATGCTATCTCACCTGTCATTACATTATAAACATACTCGTACTCGCGCGATAGAATGAAACGCACAATGATTTATGCCGCCTCATTAATAACTAAACTATGTCGGTAAACCCTTCATTTTAGAGTGTTCTTTCCCCGTGTGTTATTTATTTACACCCAAAGTTAAGCTGAAATTTGTGTTGAAATACGGAAGTTTAGAAGCTTGTATTTTTCAAACGTAGGTACACTTTTTTTACTGTTTTAGTTGCATACAGTTTATGACGGTATAAATTGATTTCATCCTTAGTTTTAGATGGTCAACATCCAACAGCCTTGTAGTTACCCTTCCACGTTTGTATGAACAAAGGAGCGACTACTTTAACCTTAAAAGAACGAATTTAATGTACTTACCCAAATCGATTGTTGTTAAGCTATTGCATAGCTTCTATCGCGGGCCTTGAGCGCGGGGACCGAATCCAGAAATTCCGTAACGAAAAAACCTCACGCTCCCCACTCCGCCGGGCAAGGAGGTGTGTCTTGAAGGCCGTGCATCGTCTAACGTCGTTTCAGTTCGGCAGTCTTCGACACGGCGTTGTGTGCGTGCGATTAGACGTATTGTACGACTCTACGAAACTCGCACGAATCGAGACGAGCTGCTCCGAAATCGGACGAATACATAAGCAGCTGTTTATGAGAAAGTATATAGGTGTATAGTATAGGGTCACCATGCTCAAAAAGTGTAACTTGAATTAATATCAAAGAAAAAGCAATACTGCACGAATAAAATAAATAAATAAAATTATAATTGCAATAGCTTTACCGCGGCAGTCCCCGAGTGCCACACGTCTTTTTTTTTTTTGAGTACTTAGATCTAGACCGTGAAAGCTACCACCTTCATATTTAGAAAAATGTTACTTCGATCTTAATATCTTGAATTGAGTACCTACGTGTTTCTTAAACACGATTGGTGAAAGTTTTCTGGATAGTTAATTTTTTGTAAATAGATGTCTTGCACACGTCTTGCTGTATTATCTCAGTTACAGCACATTTTTTCTTTGGTTTTTGCTTTAGTAAGAAACCAAGAAGTATTTCTTTAGTTATGTCTTATAATTTTTCGATTGGTTGTTTCATTAACTTGTAATTAGGTAAAACAGTTTTGGCGCATAGAAACGTCTCTGCTCTGTAATTCTCACTCGCGAGAAATCCATATCTTGTCATCCCGCTCGTAGCGACGCTATTGCACACTCCTAAGAAATTTCAACCTTCTACATTTTCATACATAAATCTATGAGTAGCGTGAACCACTGAATTTCGACACGTCCATATCTAGGCCCGTATTATAAAAGCTTGCTCAGTAATCGATATATGCTTGAGCAACGCTTTTCCATGGCATAAATGTCACTCAAGCCTAGCTCTATGACTGAGCAAGCTTTCATAATACGGGGCTTAGACTATTAGTTTACCACAGAACTCCGACGTCGTTATTTTGACATGTCGAAAAACATTGTTCGACAAATCTTAACGACAAAAATGCTATATAGTTATTACGCTAAATATTTTTTCTTACGTTCCCGGGTAAAAATAATGTTCCGTAGCGTTTGTTTATAGGAGGTAGTCTGTAGGTACTATCGTAAACGAGTTAGGAAGAAGCCCGGTAACAACCGGTATTGTTTATCGAATCTATCCCGAATCCAAACAAATGTTTATACATCTGATTTGATTTTCGTCCAGTTATATTGGATTTAAGGCGGGTTTAAGTTATACAAGGTTGGATTGTTCCGACCCGACTGCAGTGTAAATGCAGTAATGCGGTTCATTAGCTCAGGGACGCAATTCAACTTCTTTTTATTCGTAGCGTTCTTGGCTAAAAGGTGGTCGTCATGAGGTTTACTTACATGACGATTATCTTAAGAGAATAGTTACAGGTTTCCTGTTACCTTCTGCACCACGTATTTTTGGGGTCCGACCTGGCTGTACCGCCATATCTCGGTCGTCAGAGCCTCATCCGAATTCAACTTTGGGTTGATGTTTTCTCGCTACTAAGCCCTGTTCTTTGCAGCCTCTCACTTGGCGAACTTAACTACTTGTAAGTGATCTATCAACAAGTATGTTGAGATTCGATCGGTAATCATTCACAAGCTACCTCATTTTACGGCTGCAGTATCAATTGTCAAAAATTTACCATTTAGAAACATTTGTTAATCAAATGAAGAGACATGCTGAGGGCGAACCTGATTTCATTCGGTAAAATCATTTCATCTAATCATTGCTGACTATTTGCTTATTTCATTCGCACTAGAAGTTCTTGAGACGAGACCGCGACTCGGCAAACGTAGTGTAGGGTGCCCTCCGACCAGGTGGGATGACGATCTGCGAAAGACTGCAGGCAGATGCTGGATGCGTCAAGCTGAAGACAGGGCGCTATGGCGCTCATTAGGGGAGGCCTATATCTAGCTGTGGACTAATATAGGTGATGATGATGATGATAATTATACACACTAGGCACTTACTGATTTTTATTTATTAAAACTAGAAAATGACTTCGATTTCCTTAATTTAAACAGTTTTTTTTGTACAGTTCTACGTTACAAATACAAAGTCATCGGTAAATACTTCGAAAATTACTATTCGCGGAACATACACAAAAAAACACACATACAGGCGAACCTACTTCTTTTTTATCGAATTTAACACCTTCATGGCCCAAGACGCAGGTGCCAGTCTCTATCTGCGTGGAGCTGCGGCGCGCCCCTGCGGGTCGCACCGCAGAGCTGGGCAGTGAATGCGTTATACACTAACACCTTCATGGCCCAAGACGCAGGTGCCAGTCTCTATCTGCGTGGAGCTGCGGCGCGCCCCTGCGGGTCGCACCGCAGAGCTGGGCAGTGAATGCGTTAATGGGTGTCGGCTGTAAACATTATTTTTTCGGTTTTACCGAAACTTCCAACCGTGCACCCGGGCTGTTAATTCCATTTCATGTATCGGATTATTTGGATTCCGTCCGTGTTTTTTTGTTGACACGAATCTTGTTACCTCGGTCTAGTTGGCAAATTGACGCATGAGCTCCGACAACCTTTGATTAACCCTTCCCCTCTTGTTAATCATCATGATCAGTCTATGCTAGTTCACTGCTGGACGGCGACCTCCCCCAAGCTCTCTGAAACCTGGACTGCACGTCTTAAATATAATAGAATAGAATATCTTTTATTTCGACACGTACACATAGGTACAAAATAAAACAAAAAATATACAGATAGAAACATACAAAACTATAATTAAATTTGTTTTAAAAACTACAAACAGACTTCAATTTTTATAGTTTTTTTATGTACTTTCATGGATCCCAGTGTCAGAACTGAACAAAATTAAATTGGGACCACACGGGAAGCACCAGCTTTCATATAAAAAAAGAATCATGCACAGTCAGACCACCCAATCAAAAGTTCTGAGGTAACAAACATAAAAAACAGACGAATTGAGAACATCCTCCTTTTTTGAAGACGGTTAAAAAAGAAAAGCTATCACCTTAAAACAATGTTACAAAACGCATATTTATATAACATTATTCATCCAACCAAGCAGACGCCCGAAAAGTTTGAAATCTTCTAACTCGAACTCGGTGATCCATTCCCGGATTTGGTGTAAGTAGGTATAATACCTACAGTTTGTCCGGATTAGAAGGTTCGAGAGTCAACTTGCAAAACGGCATTATTTCTGAAGTTTCTTGCTAGGTGATATTTGAATAGCTAGGTCACGAATAGGGAATATGCATGTGACTTCAAAAAAGCAAATAATTTTTTTAAACCGAAACTGAGGCCAGTTTTACTTTTTGTTTTTTACCTCAAAAATCTAAAATTTATTGCCAGAACTTACGATTTGATTTGGTATGTTAATTTGGGAAAAGTGTTACTGGTTGGAAATAGAGTCGTTTAAGACCAACTTGTTTATTTTTGATGATTGTAGTTTTATGGGTGAGCCGTACTTTTTTTCAAAAACCTTAAAATTTCAATATTTTTTTCTTCAAAGTAAAACAGAAGGTTCCTAAGAACAAAACCTAATATAGGTATAACTACAAAAGAAACGGTAGCTACGGTTAAGGGGCCAAAAAAATTCCCCACCCTGTATTATATTGTATAAATAAAAAAAAAAAAAAATAGCTGTATTTTCCAACACACTTTGATAGCAGAGTTTTGAATTTAAAGGTTTTTAAAGGGTTAGTATAGAGTTGTCTTAATCCTAGTTGTTCGTAGTGTATGGACCGCCTGTGGCTGTGAAAGATTCCTCCAAACGTTTCCAGTCAGTTCTGTTTCTAGCAGTCCTGGACCAAAGTTTGTATTGTATATACACGACCATAAGTGAGTCCACCAGCTATTTAGCCTACACTGTGCCATCGAATCAGTATGATTGATTGGACTATCGCATCGCATTGATAGAAACCGTTTGGAAGATCCATCTAACTTTACACAGTTCTTATTTACATGGGGATAAGGTTCAAAGCTTCACACGTTTATCTTTTCAGGCAAAGTTTTTGATTTGATCGGCTGTCTTTTTTCTTAGGTAAGTGGGTTTTAGGAACTTTAGTAGGGAAAATGGTAACCGGGCGGCATTCTGGGTTTTTCCTATGTATAATAGGTAGTTTTACATTATATATTTTAGTGCATTGTATTAAGAATAGCTGCTCTGCTTAGCTCGGGGTTAGAATTAATCCCACCACAAAATGCTGTTTGAGTTTTTAAATATCACGTTTTTTATATTAAATCAGATATTAAACAGAAGTACTTGGTCCATACGAGAGGTAGAACAAAGGCAGAACCATCCATCTTTATTTCTCACTTTGTTTGTTTTGAAAACTTTGCTTTTTACGTTTACGCAAATAGCAGGGGTAGAGAAAGTACTTTTGAAGTTTTATGGTAGGTATTTGAAATGAAACTTACCTTTATAGCTATTGAAAAGATGCACCTGCTAAGCAATTGCCTGAATCTGTTTCTTACTTTAATTGTCTGAAGGTACCGAGGCTCTCCAGGTTTACAAAAAAATATCTGAGTGCCTGGTCGAACCTAGACTTAGATATGCAACAGTTGTATTAGTTGATAAGCGATAAACTTGCTAATGGTTTCTTTTTCACTTCTTCCGCTAGTGTACAATTTTTTTTAATGAATTAGAGTCAATTGGACATTATTTCTTATTTGATAGTAATTACTATTTATCAAGCTGTTTATATAGTTAACATTGACTTATCTAAGTGCTTAGTTTGTAAGTCTAAAGAAATAAACGATTTGACTTTGACTTTGACTCAGAAGCGACACGTGACCCGAGAGCTGGTGAGTATCTGGCGCAGCGCATCAGCATTGCCATACAGCGGGGGAATGCAGCCAGCGTAGCGACGACGCGACGACTGGTATTGATATGGATCAGTTGATCTACCTGTAGATTGTTTGCAACAGACTGCAGTTATCTCAATGGCTTCAATCATAAATTCTTAACCTCAACCTCAACAGCCTGTATTGATCCACTGCTGGACGCAGGCCTATAACTGATAAGTGCTTTATTTGCGTTTATCTAATGGGGTAATGCTCATAATCCCCACGCTGGACATGCGGGTTGGGGTTCGCAGTGATTGCAGATATGCCTTAAGTCTCCTCTTAAGACACCCACGGGAAGAGATGGGGTGGTGCAAATTCTAAGCCATCACCACATAGCTCATAAATTCTAGTTCTAATATACATATTTCTATGAATAAATTATAATTTTCTTTCTCAAAAAACAAACATCGAGATTAATTCTAAAATTGTTTTGAAACGTTCGTCTTACACCGACAATAATTAGTTACAAGTTCGCTCACAGAATAATTAATTCAATATTAATTAATTAATTTAAGCTGTGTGACATAATGGATTCCTGTGTCAATAATAATGGCATGGCTGAGTGGGGGGCTCTTCTTTCTGTAGTGTATTCTCAAGTACCTACACACTTATTAAGAATATGGTGGAGGGTAGCTCGGCGCGTCGGCGCCGACAGTCGGAATAAACACACGTTACCGAACGACTGCCTATTATTTCTGCTTCTGCCTCTATACCTAAATAGATACTTCTCAGTGGCGATCGAGTATTAAAATTGTGCGTGCAAAACTCTTTTACGATGTCTTTTGGAAAAATCGGTGAATTTGATATGAAGTGTGGTACGTGGTCATCGTATACGGACCGGCTTGAAATGTATTTCAAGGTGAATGCCATAAAGGACGACTTGAAGCTGCCGACCTTGATATCTATCATGGGGGACAACATCTATGAGCTGCTAGTGAACTTGGCAAGTCCTAAAAAGCCCTCAGAACTCAAATATGAGGAGGTGGTGGAGCTTCTTCATAATCATCTACAACCGAATCCGTCGGTGTTGGCGGAAAGGTTTCGATTCCGGCAGAGGAGGCAGGCAGCGGAAGAATCTACAGGAGAATACGTGGCGGAACTGAAGAGGATGGCGCGGTTTTGTAAATTCAATGACAAGTTGGATGAAAATCTGCGAGATCAATTTGTTTGTGGAATAAGGAGTGACGTCACGCGTCAACGGTTATTTGCGGAGAAGAACGCGGACATAATGACTTTTGCCAACGCAATGCAATTAGCGCATTCCTTGGAGGCTGCTGAGCGGGATGCTGCGGCGGTGGAGGAGGAAAATTGATGAGGTTCTGGTAGGGTTAAACGGAGCACAGTTTTTTAGCAAAATAGACCTGTCACAGTCGTACAACCAAATTGAGCTGGATGAGTCCAAACAGTACACAGTTATCAATACGCACAGGGGGCTTTTCTGCTATAATAGGTTGGTATTTGGCCTTTCGTCCAGTCCGGGTATATTCCAACGTATAATGTCAATTTTATTGAAAGGAATACCTAATGTAGCCGTGTTTATCGATGACGTCATCATCGGAGGTAGGAATGAGAGGGAACACTTAGAAGCGCTAGAAACAGTGTTCCAAAGGTTGATAAATAGTGGGCTACGGTTAAAAAAATCTAAATGTGTGTTTCTCGTTCAAGAAGTCACCTACTTAGGATATGTTTTATCAAAAGATGGATTAAAAGCGGACCCTACCAAAATTTCAGCGGTATTGGAAATGGAAAAACCACAGAATATCACTGAACTGCGATCCTTTTTGGGGTTATGTAATTTCTTTGCAAAGTTTGTACAGAATTTCAGTCAAAAATTAATACCGCTTTATAATCTACTTCGGAAAAACATAAAATGGTATTGGAGTCAAGAGTGCGAGCTAGCATTTAGGGAAATAAAAAAAACATTAACGGGATCGCAGGTGTTATCTCATTATGACCCGTCAACACAGCTTATTGTGACGTGTGACGCGAGCGCAGCGGGGGTCGGGGGGGTGCTATCCCAGCCGGACCGGAGCGGGGCGGAGCGGCCGGTCGCCTTTGTCTCGCGTACACTTACTCATGCAGAAAAGAATTACTCTCAAATACACCGAGAAGCCTTAGCTATTATTTACTGCATGAAAAAGTTCCATCAATACGTTTACGGGAGACGATTTACTCTTCGCACGGATCACAAGCCGCTAGTTTCAATTTTTGGACCAAATACAGGCATACCTACCATGACGGCGAGCCGCATGCAACGGTGGGCTATAATATTATCAGCTTACAGTTATGATATTGAATATGTAAGAACTGACGTGAACAGTGCAGATTCGCTGTCGAGGCTGCCGCTACGCGATAAGAAACCGGTTTCGCGAGTACTTCCAGAACAGACGTATTTACATTTTGCTCAGGAGGCTTGTCTCTTGGATTATAACGAGATAAAAAGAAATACTTTAAAAGATCCAATTTTAAGTAGGGTGTTAGTTTTTATTAGAGATGGTTGGCCTACTAATTGTGAAATTATGGGAATGCAACCATATTTTAACCGAAAAAATGAATTGTATGAAGAACTAGGGTGCGTAATGTGGGGTCATAGGGTGGTAATTCCATTACCTTGTAGGGAAAAGGTCTTAAAAGTATTACACGAACCTCACATGGGTATAGTTAAGTCTAAGGCTTTGGCTAAAAGTTACGTTTGGTGGGCCGGAATCGATGAGGCAATCGAAGTCATGTGTAAGGCTTGCGCCACATGCGGGGCGCAAGCCGACGCGCCCCCGCGGCAGGCTCCGCGCCCGTGGCCGTACCCGTCGAGGCCTTGGTCTAGACTACATTTAGATTTCCTAGGCCCGATCTACGGTAAAATGTACCTAGTAGTAGTAGATGCAACGACAAAGTGGTTGGAAGTATTTATGGTACCAAGTACGGCGGCGACTTCCACATTAGATAGATTAAATGAGTTGTGGAGTAGATGGGGCTATCCAAAGCAAATTGTTACAGACAATGGACCACCGTTTACGAGTAGGGAATTTGAGAATTTTGTCAAAACAAGGGCTATTGACCATATACTTACGGCACCCTACCATCCCGCTTCTAACGGAGCTGCAGAAAACGCGGTAAAAACTATAAAACGGGTAATTAAGAAAGCAGTCTTTGAAAATAAAAATGTTAATAATGCCTTGAATACATTTTTACTATATTATAGAAATACAGAACATGCATCCACGGGTGAAAGTCCTGCTATGTTATTGCAAGGTAGGCGTTTGCGAACACGTTTAGATGCAATAAAACCTGATCGTGAAGTAAAAATGGTTAAATCACAACAACGGCAAGTAGAAAATGCGGGAGGGGCGAGTAGGTTGGTTAGTCCAGGTGAAGACGTCTGGTATAGGCAATATTCTAAATCAGACAAATGGTTGCCGGGTAAGGTTGAATCTCGAGTTGGACCATCCAACTACAAGGTTATTGGTGAGGAAGGTGTTAGGGCTCATCGTCATATCGATCAATTAAAACGTAGGATTAGGAGTTCCTTGGTCCATCCAGATACTGAGAGTACCAAGTTAGAATCTAAGGTTTTAACTGATAACGACGTTTTCCATGATGCTGATGATGGTGGACTAGTGGCGGTCCAGTTAAAGCAGCCGGTTCCTCATGAGAGCCGGAAGAGTCAGGTGAAGGAGGCCTCGCCGCTCGCAGCTGAACCTGAACCCCGTGAACCTTTGCCAGATCCGTCACCCGAAAATAATTCGCCAAGGTCTCGCCCCATGAGACAGTGTAAATTAAATAAACCAAATTATAAGTTATAAGCTTGCCATTGTTTATATAACAAACGTAGTTTTAAGTGGCTATTGTTAGTAGTTTGTAAGTCAATAATGTACATAAGTAATCTAGATTAAGTGTGGAGGATTGTAGTGTATTCTCAAGTACCTACACACTTATTAAGAATATGGTGGAGGGTAGCTCGGCGCGTCGGCGCCGACAGTCGGAATAAACACACGTTACCGAACGACTGCCTATTATTTCTGCTTCTGCCTCTATACCTAAATAGATACTTCTCACTTTCTTTTGCATACACAGCTCTGAGAGTGCCCGCGAAGGAGTCCCCTGGGAATGTGACGTCAAAAGTTAAAGCGAATGTTTTGACTTCTGGTCTTTTTGACGATATTGACATAGCTACGCCATCTATGTCTACCAGTTGTCGCTCTATTAGGAAACACATCGAATCCAAGGTCTTTGAGGGGGATTTGAGGGGTGCCGTTCGTCTGTTAATGTCAGACGACACCTTTGCACGGCGGGGTCCTGACACGCTGGCTTCGTTAGAATTAAAGCACCCGGGCCCTTCACGTCCTCTCAGTTTTCCGCCTGATCCGGGCTCAGCAGAAACAACGGTAAAAGTAACGATAGAGGACGTAATTTTAGCGTTGGGTTCTTTTAACGCAGGTTCAGCGGCGGGCCTGGACGGCATCCGGCCGGCACATCTGAAAGAGTTGACCTCCATGTCAGCGGGAGAGAACGGTAGGCGCCTCATAGGGAGTTTAACCAGGCTAGCAAACTTTCTACTCAGTGGTCAATTGAACCCTCTTGTGTGCCCTTATCTGTATGGGGCCTCCCTCTTTGCTTTAAACAAAAAAGATGGTGGTTTAAGACCGATAGCGGTGGGCAGTGTTTTTCGCCGCTTGACTGCCAAACTGGCTTGCCGCTCCGTCAAAGAGGAAATGGCCAGTTACTTGCAGCCGCACCAACTAGGTTTTGGCACACGCCTGGGTTGCGAGGCTGCCATACATGCTACACGAACGTTTCTCATGAATCCGAAGAACGAGGACTCTATTTTGCTGAAACTTGATATTCGAAACGCGTTTAACTCTTTGGAAAGAGACGTCCTGTTGAGTGAGGTTAAGGATAAAATCCCGTCTCTCTACCCCTTCCTTTATCAAGTCTATAGACTTCCCTCCAACCTCTTCTTTGAGCAAAATCTCATTCTTTCAAAAGTAGGAGCCCAGCAGGGAGACCCACTGGGTCCGCTTGTGTTTAGCCTGGCTATTCACAAAGCAATCCGTGATCTCAAATCTGCTCTTAACGTCTGGTACCTAGACGATGGCACAATCGGGGGTAAACCGGAAGACGTGTTCCAGGATCTAGATACCTTAGTTCCCCGTCTCAGAGACCTGGGTCTGGAGGTGAACCCCTCAAAGTGCGAGTTCTTCGCCTGTGGTACCGAGGCTCGAACACACATTTCTCGTTTTCATTCTCTTCTACCTGGCCTCAAAGAAATTTCTTCTCCTGACTTAAACCTTTTAGGTTCCCCAATATTTCTTTCTGGAGTCCCTGACGCTATCAATGCAAGAAAGCGTCTTCTCCTTTCCGCTCACGAACGTCTAAAGGGTCTTTCCACACACGTGGCGATTATCTTGTTGCGCATGTGCTTCGCTCTTCCAAAGGTTACCTATTTATTGCGGACCACCCCGACCTGGCTCTGTCCTGAGGAAGTTTCATCTTTTGATGAAAGCTTAAAATTAGTGGTGGAGTCTGTTCTTAATGTCTCCTTAGATGGGCCTCAGTGGAATCAGGCGGCTCTGCCTGTCCGGTGTGGTGGTCTGGGGGTACGGTGCGCTCAGGAGGTGGGTCTGCCGGCTTTTCTGGCGTCTGCGCACGGGGTTGCCAACCTAGTCACTGTTTTACTTCATTCTTATGGTGACGGGGTAAGCATACCTTTTGTGTCTGATGCTGTGTCAGCTTGGTCGGCCCTTAACTCGAGTGCAACAATCCCCGAATTGATGCATGTCCAGCGAGCGTGGGATGATGTAGGGGTAAAGCGGCTTCAAGAGCAATTGCTAGAGGGTGCATTGGGAGTCGATAAGGCCAGACTGCGAGCTGTGTCGCAACCTGAGTCTGGGGCTTGGCTACAAGCGGTTCCATCGCCTCACCTAGGTACTCTTCTCGACGATGACTCTTTGCGTGTGGCGGTGGCTCTGCGGCTGGGCTGTAAGGTGTGTGAACCTCATATATGCACCTGCGGTTCCATGGTCGAGGCCGATGGCTATCACGCTCTGAGTTGTCGGCGGTGCACTGGGAGGTTTCCGCGTCACCATGCCCTGAATGACATAGTTCGTAGAGCTCTTATATCGGCGAATATCCCCTGTGTGCTTGAACCTCCAGGTCTCAGCAGGACCGATGGGAAGAGGCCAGATGGGCTGACTCTGGTGCCGTGGAAAAATGGGAAATGCTTGATTTGGGACGCAACTTGCGTCAGCACTGTCGCCGCCAGTCACCTGAGTCGCACCATGCTCTCGGCATCGGCCGCTGCCGAAGACGCCTGCTCAAAAAAAAGGCTTAAGTACGCTCCCTTGGAGCAACTTTACCATTTTGCACCTGTAGCAGTGGAGACTTTGGGCAGTTGGAGTGTGGACGCGAAGTGTTTAGTGGGAGAATTAGGCCGTAGACTTAATGAAGTGACAGGAGACTCCCGCTCCGGGTCGTTCTTGGTGCAAAGGATTGCCATTGCTATTCAGCGAGGTAATGCTGCAAGCATTATGGGCACCTTCGCGCCGGGAATGCTCAGGGGCGGCTTATTCAATGACTAATTCTTTGTGTATTTATTGTGTATTTTGACTATGTTTCTACATTTAATAAACTGTTTTTATTTTTAAAATTTAATAAATACAAAACTTGGTCCTATTCCTAGTCCGGGAACAACATTCCAATTGGTTAAGTAAATAAGGCAAGATCCGATGAAGAGTTTTATTGAATATTATATCATTATCTTAATTAGAAGGAAAATATGTATTTAGTTCAATTATTTGTGTATCATAATGAATATTAAAGATATAGTTTTATTATGATTCAATATTAATTCCATTCCGAAACTTAATACTCTAAACTCAAAAATCAAATTGCTTTATCGCTAGCCAATTAAAGACCATTTTCGAACAGATTTTGACAAAACAGATTGACTTTCAATAAAACAAAACAGAACATTCCGAGGAAGTAAGTGATCTACCCCCGTACCAAAAGTTTATGAATGACGTCACAATATTCCTCAATCATTGGTCTCTTTTGTTTAAACGGAAAATGAACTTTATAACACTGGTTTTAGATAAATTTTAGCTTGGGGTGTAAATTTGGTTTAAAACAGGTGTCGTATGTTAGAAATTGTGCTTTATATCGTTGTATTAGGGTTGAATTCGGATTGGGGTGTACTGTAATTTCGTGAAATGGGTTTCTAACATGTGCTGAGTTGATTTGATCTGTAGATTCGAGTTGGGGGTTTCGTTTATATTGGGATAGAGCTATTTAGTTAAGTATAGCTTGATCTAAAATATACTCGGTATCAAAAAAATCGACGTTTATTTAGAGGAATTTAGTTGGGAGTTGGTGTCATTTTTAGTGTTCCGTATCCAAAGGGTAAAACAAGACCCTATTACTAAGACTCCCATGGGAGTCCCCTTAACTATTACTTTTATACTGTATTTTAGTATTTGTTGTTATAGTGGCAAAAGAAAAACATCATATATGATAATTTCAACTGTCTTACTATCTGGTTCATGAGATACAGTCTGCTGTGTTGCTGTCGCCCCGTTCCACACCGACAATAGTATGTAGGAACAGTTAGACTTAGTAATGTTAAGATTGTATTAGTTGATAAGCGATAAACTTGCTAGTGGTTTCTTTTTCACTTCTTAAACACAAAAAAATGAAGTGAATTAGAGTCAATTGCACCTTATTTCTTGTTTGATAGTAATAACTATTTATCAAGCTGTTTATATATTAAACATTTGACTTGTCTAAGTGTTTATTTTGTAAGTCTAAAGAAATAAAAGATTTGACTCTGACTCTGCCTCATTAGACTGAAAAAAAATTTGATAGTAATAACTATTTATCAAGCTGTTTATGTATTAAACATTTGACTTGTCTAAGTGTTTATTTTGTAAGTCTAAAGAAATAAACGATTTGACTCTGACTTTGACTCTGCTGACCGACGGACAGACGTACAACGAACTCTTAGTAATAGGGTCCCGTTTTACCCAATGAGAAATAAACGTCGATTTTTTTTATACCGAGTATATTTTAAATCAAGCTATACTTAACTAAATAGCTCTATCCCAATATAAACGAATATAAACATGACTTCTTTGCCGTTTTTATAGATAACAAGCGACTCGCCCCGGCTTTGCACGGGTGCATGTCTGAGGTTTTATACATACAAAAACCTTCCTCTTAAAATGACTGGCTCAATCTAATCTATTAAAAAAACGACCGCCAGCGCCGCCGTTATGGCTGAGGTGGGACAAAATTGAACACAATTTGAGACTGCCACCTTCGAGAAGCCAGTGCCTTTTTTACATCAATGGTTTGAAGACATTTCTTCGCGACGCGTCGCAAAGAAAAAAGCTCTTAATTTTACTTTTATCTCGTAAAAAGTTAGTAAATGCAGTGACTAAAGCCGCTATCAGAACTTAAATCGTTTCAGGGATTAATGTGGAAAGTTTAGTTTAGTGGGTCAGAGCTTTATTAGTTTTACTTAATATGATGATGGAGATTTTTGCGCTTTTATAATCGAGGAGGAATAATATTTTGGAAGTTTTGTTTAGAACATGATTTGCATTTATTATTTTCATATTCTCTGCTTATCTTTAAGCTGCTGCATACTCTTAATGATATAATATAATCCTTATTCATATAAATAAATTTAAATTAGTCAGTACCTATTTAGAATTGAAACAATTGAGCCACTTTCAGACTGTTGTATTGGTAGATTTTTTGTTAATTTTTGATTTTTTTATTTTGGACAATTCAGCATTACTTAGCCTTGGGGCTAGATAATGCTTTTTCTGCTTAGCTTGGGCTAAGCAGAGCTTGTGTTATGGGTACTAGATAACTGATAGACATAATACAATACACTAAATAGATATTTTTATTATATATAGAAAACATCCAGAACGCCCTGAACAAATATCTGCTGATCATACACACATTCGTCCCGAGGCGGGAATCGAACCCCAACGTTCAACGTCTCAGACTTTTCCCCACTGTGCCTAAATATGTATTATTACAATATGTAATGGTATCTTTTGGCGACATGTTAATGATAATATAAATTGATATTTTGTAAGTATCTTGTTTTTATTGAAATCATAATAGAATAGAAGAGGTCGGAAATCGATACTCCTACACAATATAGACCGAGAGCTCAATGCAGTTTACTAAACATAGTTACCTACTGTACAATTTTCACTTAAATATTATACGTTATTGGTCGCTACATACCAAAAGTATTGTTCTTTTATTCATTAAACTGAAAAAAAACCCCTTAAAATGTAAAGCCACACTAAATATTATTAATGAAAGCTCTTTAAAAATATCTATCGTTTTTATTATTTTCAGAGTCAGGGCCAATTCGTTTAATTCTTTAGACTTACAAAATAAGCACTTAGACAAGTATTTTTTTACTATTTAAACAGCTGGATAATTAGTTATTACTATCAAATAAGAAATAAGGTGTAATTGACTCAAATTCACTATATTTTTTGTCCACTGGCGGAAGAAGTAAGTTTCCCGTAAGTACTTTAAATATTACACCTCAACAGCCTGTATTGGTCCACTGCTGGACGCAGGCCTCCCCCTGAAAGCACGATACGATAAGATAAACAGATTTTTTTTCGGTTTTTTTTTAATTTGTCGCTTTGGATAAATTAGGCTAAAGCCATTAGGGCCATACTGCCTTGTCTTTCGTTATATAATTTTCATGTCAATCAAAGTACACGTCTTTACGGTTTAGCCATTTTTTTTTTCAAAATAACTGAATTCCGAACGATGACAAGAAATAATTCATTTCACCAAAATCTGAACACAACATGATGTAAACCTTTCCACCCTATCTCCTGCTCTACATGAAACACGTTATCATATTTTCTCTGTTGCTAGGCAACGGCTTTACAGAGAGCTCTCATTTTACAAAGGCTTCAGAATGTAGGTATTCTTTTACATTATCTTGGGACATTTGCCCTGGGGTCTAGGAAAATAACGGTGACAAATAAGGATGTGAAATAATTGATTTTGTTTGAAAAAATATATAAATTGACAGAAAATATAGAAATTGACGATCTGAAACTTTGACTATTTAATTTTTAAACCAATTTACTTATTACAAATACAATTTTATATATTTGCATGCCTTATTTTAAGGTAGAACATAATTGAAACATTTATTATTATTTGTGATCTACAACTGTAACCGACATTATGTTGAAGCAAATAAATAAATCTTTATCTTTATCTTTATCTTGACTTAAATGATATGGATCCCACTGTCAGAGCTGGAAACACACGGCGGAATAAACAAACAAAAAAAAAAGTCGAATTGAGAACCTCCTCCTATTATGAAGTCGGTTAAACAGTGATAAGCGGCGGCGGGAGACTGGGCTGATGATTGACAGTTCTCTATAGAAAGTTAGCCAATAGGTATTCCTTGCCTTATAATATTTATTAAATTATTAATTAACATTAACATCCGAGGCAGGCCAAGGAGACGCTGCGCTGGCGAGACGATCTCGACACATTTCGGGTAGATTGGTGGGACCTGGCCAACGAACGCGATTCCTGGACGAGTTTGGGGGAGACCTTTGCCCAGCAGAGGGACAACTTATAGGTTAAAAATAAATGTCTTGCCACATCGATTCTTTCACCGCTCCGATAGTTATAGTTAACTCAACCTTCCTGCCACCCTTAAGTCACTGTAACTCATTATTACGCATTACTAAAGGACTCCTAAACCTTAACGCTCACAAATTCATCTCTTATTCAGTGCGCTACCTTAACTTTTGGGCGTCGAAAGTTTCGTAAACTTAGAGAACAAAAGGAGACGCTGCTAGGACAAAGGCGAGGGCTTTCGACCATTCGGCAAGGTTGGACAGCATTTGTGATCTACAAAATTGCGTTTACACCACTTAGAAAAGTAAATCTCAGTATTTTCCATATATTAGTTTGGTTCTTCAGCAACCCTAACGCGAATTGGAATAACTAGTATAACCTCAACTTCAACAGCCTGTATTGGTCCACTACTGGACGCAGGCCTCCCCCTGATAAACGACTTATTAGCATTTGTCTAATGTGGGGTAGTGCCCATAATTCCCACGCTGAGCATGCGGGTTGGGGATCGCAGTTTAGTGTTAGAATTGTTCTGATAGATATCCCTTAGTCGCCTCTTACGACACTTATGGGAAGAGTTGGGGTGGTGCAAATTCTAATCCAGCACCACACAGCTCTTGTAAGGGGTCTTTCAAACAGGGCATTCTGAAAATACAGCGATGTTTTGTAAACTGATTCTGTCTGTTGCTAAACATAGTAATATACTAGGTATGCTCTCTAAGCTTACCTTTTATTTCTGGAGTTTACTTGATGGTATTCGTTATAGTTGTTGTTCTATTTTTAGTATACATCAGTTTCTTTCATTAGGGGCTTACGAAGTTTCAAAAGAGTGTGGAAAAGGGCCCATGTTTCTTTATCAAACTGAGTTTTCAATGAATCCATCCAAAGCTCAAACCTGGATTAGATGCTATAATTTTTAGAGACCTTTACGAGTATACACGACACACACAGTAAATGATTAAATTTAATGATTATTTATTGGGTATTTATCGCGTGGTTTATATTTATTTCCCTTTGAATACGCGATAAATACCCGATAAATAATCACTAAATTATGTTAACAATTCGCGAAAGTTAAAAAAAATGATATAATTGTTAGTTATTACGCATTTGTCCTACTGCGATTTTATACAGAAATCGTTTCTCATTCGTCCCACTTTAAGATTTATAACAGAAAAGAAGCCAAAGAACTGTCAACCACACACATAAAAAAGCAAGTAAACTGACAGGATTGGTTGCCAACCATGCCCTCCAGTCGTGTAACAACCCTCACAGCTAGACTCAAGTTTTTTCTCAATTGTTCGCGCGTGATCTGCCTGCTTAATATTAGTGTTAGTGATAATTGTTCTCCGCTTTGGGATTTTATTGCTTTCAGAGGAGTGTAGGTAGAATTCATGGTTGTTTTATTGTTATACTAGTTAAGCAGTATTCTTAGTAACAGGCTGTAGTCAGGAAGTGGGCGTTACACCCCCGTGCCTCGGAAAACGGTAAGCCGTTGTCGCCTGATCTCTCCCTGGTGGTGTTACTTCTACCTCTAACTCTACCTTCTCTACCTTCTTATCAGATTATGGGAATGAGGGAATACTCGTACTCATACTCATTTATTTAAATAAAATTACAAGTCAATAATTAGTATTGATTACAATGCAATTACAAACTTACAAAATATTATTAATTTATTACATATAATGTTTATTATAATACTCATTATTGATATAATTGTATCAATTTACTAATTAAATTTAAAACATTAGTTAATTTTAAAATCACGTTATATTTTTAAGAGAGAATAGAGAGTGCACCTGTGTTTGCGTACACACTTCGCCACTATAATATGTCCTGCGCACCTAGCCGGTATCCGGCCGTAGCCGAAGATTTGGCTAGGAGGGCTTTCATATTATAGCCCTAAAATTTACACTGATTATTAAACTATGTTTATTCAAGGCACAGGTGTTTTTACAGTAGTAGTACCAATAAAACATCAAAAAAGTTTAGTATAAAAAAAAGAAGTAGTAGAATCAAAAAAAAATCTTCTCTAAAGAACCATTAGAATTGAGTTTTAATACCAAGTTTAAGAATGAAGACCTGACGTCTTCACGAACGTGTTCTAGATTATGGGCAAACACTGCAATGCAAGCAGGGTTAATGAATTACCAATAACCCTGTATAAGATAAAGATAAAATTAATTTAGGATTAATTTAGTTCTTAAATCTAACAATTTACTATAAGTACAAAGGTTAAAAAGGGTCCCTATCTCAGCATATTGCACTTTTAGGCATTTTTTTATTTTTTAACTCTTCCTGCGGTGTGCTGGTGGCGACTTAGGGATATCCACCGGGAGCGAGCAGCAGCGCCTCCTTTAGAACAATTCTACCACCGAACTGCGATGCCCGACCCGGATGACCAGCGTGGGGTTTATAGGCACTACCTCTCATGAGATATAAGACAGTAAAGTGCTTCTCAGGGGGAGGCCTGCGTCCAGCAGTGGACCAATACAGGCTGTTGGATTGAGGCGCTGGATTTCAGTTAGAGCCCTTAAGGATATCGTCGTTGGAAATTTCAATTGGCGTAAAGGAAAAAATAGCCATAAAGAGTCATATAATCTTGCCGTTCTAGCTCTCCGAAATCTATCGAAAGGTATAGTCAAGTTGGCCTTTGTAATAGCTTAATTTTGTAAAGCTCAGGCAGAGATACGAATTTCCGCTTTTTGACCACCAAACTCTATTTTCGCATGTCTTTCTTAACTATTTAAGATAAAAGTAATACAGAGGTTTTTAAAATAGTTATAATAGATACCACAAACTGTACGATGGATTTCCAAAACTTCCTGTGTTTAACGTAATAATAAGATAAAATAGGTAAGGCGCCACTTTCCCTCGTGTATATAGAGTGTATACAGTTAAGGATATCGAGGTGAACCCTGTACTACTACTCTGATTCTCAGCAGAACTCGTTGATCAATCGAAAGCCTAGCTTTGTTAAAACCTCTTTTTAATTAGAACGTTCTCTTATCTTCATTCGACAGGCCGGTAGGTGGCGCGAGGGGGAAAGTTCTAAAAGTCAATAATTACGTACCTTTTCTTACGGATAAAAGCTCTTTGGCCGAGGAATTTGCTGGCTTCTTATTTTTTAATTCAAATTAGTTGTTTTGATAAAAATAATTGGTCCCAGGTCGGGGTGGGACGAAGTAGAATGATCTTTTTGTTGTGGGTGTTGTTATTTTGAGGTGAAATCGGTGGAAAGCTAAAATCTATATTACAACTGTTTTTTGTCGTAGAAGAATTTATGGGTCAATTTTTTTTAATAATCATATATTACATTATAAATCTAGCCCCTTTTACAGTATAATTGTATAGTACTATCCCTTAGTATACGAAAAATAACAAGGGATTGCGCTAGCGCCTTTAAAAATTATCTATAAGTAGGTACATTATCTCTATCTAATTAATTGTTACATGAATTAGATATTAGATTTAATAAAATATAAGCTATGTATAACTTTTTACACTAAATCTACGTAATCTGTTAGAGTTATTTTCCATAAGGCAATAGCGAAACCCCCTAACACAGGTATCTCTATACTTAAAAGGGGATTTCTAAAGCAATTAAAGATGTATATAGATTAAGTAAAAGAAATAAACAATTTATTATTTATTATTATTATAACACGTACCATACCCATACTCTTTATTGCACACAAAAAACAGATAATAAAAAACACAAACATAAATAAATACTGTAGCACAATGGGTGGCCTTATCGCTAAAAGCTAGCACTATTTATATTTTTTTATTTGATATATTTATATAAACTACCTTACATATTCGCGCTTCACGAAATAATATTTTAAATATTGAACCAGTGAGAAATTTCAGCCTTATGATCCTGATGAACAGTTCCTACTTCCAGCGTTCACACATAAATACACATCTTCCCATATTTCATATCCACAAACAAACACACACACACTTTTCAGAAAAGTTTTGTACCTACTTATCGATTTAAAAATGGTTTTTAGTGTAGTAACTCATCAATAGATTCCTGGTTACTGTACTATCAAAATAGATATATATCTAGATTTACTCGTAGGTATATAAAGACTCGATAAAAATATGAAAGGGGACATCTATTTCAGATGATTGTCCAATTATATATCGTCGGGGACTGCGGCCGACGTACATGGTCGCATAATATAAATTACTTGCAGGATCTAGTGTTGCGAGGTACAGGATGAAGCGATTAAAGCTACAATAAAGCGTTGACACTGGTGTCGATTCTATTGTTTTAGAATAAGATAAAATTGGCTAAAATTAGGATTTACAAATGTCAAATAGACGATAGCTTTTTAAATTTAATAGTTGTAATACTTCTATTTGACATTAAAACTGGCTAAAATAAGGATTTAGGAATAGTTAGGAATCGAAATGTATCGTTTGACATTCCTAAATCCTAATCTAAGTAAAATTCGGGAGATCGGGTACTAGAAAGAAAGTGGAACGCTCAAATTTGGTCCAATTAGATAACCCTAATACTTTAAATATTTTGATACAAATGTATGTTATCTACTACGATATTGTAGGTAGGTATAAACATATATTATAATAAATTCAAAAGTATATTATTAAAACGTTCTTACTTCCATAATAAATTTGGAATAGTTAAAATTAAAAGTCGTGCGCTCACCCCACTCATAGTCAGACTGACAGTCATAGACAGTTCGTTGTTGTCTCGCTCGCACTTCAACTGAGGTACGTCTTTCCATATTTGTTGTTTATTGCCTAAATATACTGCCTAAGTATACTGTAAAAGAATAATTATAATGGCCAAGCCAACTCAGTATATAAAATTTTGTCAATATGGTAAATTGTGGTACATTCTCCGAACGCTAACTCAATAAATGGCCTGTCTTGCGTGTGTTACAGCTGAACGCGAAGAGACATTATTATTAATCTTTTACAATATACCCACTTAATGAACGACAGACCTGGAAATACGTACCTAAACCGAAGTGCGACCGAGACAACAATACGCACGCAAAATACGATCACCGGCGTTTCCTGAGGTGGGAGGACCTTATTGTAACTAATTTGAGCGCTCCACTTCCGAAAAACTAGTAACCGATCTCCCGAATTTTACTTACCTACATCGATGTGAGTAGGTACATAATAAAGCTTTTTGATGTAATCGCCCTAGTCTTGTAACTTCCACCAACCCTAAATGCAGTCACAATGCGTTCGTTACGGGGTTGGAGGGACGCCAGCCTGAGATCTGCCGGCGCCTACAAATATATACCATCATTTGTACGGACGATGTAAGGAATATGGAGTTTTATACGACTTTAAGGGAATGAGGAACCAACCCTTTAAGAAGTCACACTAATATGATAAATGCGAAAGTTTGTATGGATGTATGGATGGATGTTTGTTACCTCTTCACGCCAAAACTACTGAACGGATCTGGCTGAAATTTTGCATATTGGTAATTCGACTACTGGAATAAAACATAGGCTACTTTTTATCCCGTAAATCTGTTCCCGTGGGATAAAACTCACCTTTAAACGTTTCCATAGGAACAACGCGTGCGAAGCCGCGGGGCGCAGCTAGTTTCAAATATGTAGACGATTTTGATTAAGGAAATCACAGGACACTGAACTGAACCATCTTCTTCTTTAAAATGGAGCTACAGACAAGTAGCCTCTGTCGTGGCTGCTACCAGGAAGAAGAGACTTGAATACATAGTGGTACACTGCACAGCCACAGAGGAGGGCAGACAGAAAACGGGATCTAAGACTCTCATATAGGCATCAAAAGCTGAACGAAGCTGTCGATCGTCAAAAGTCCTGCTCCGATACTTCAAGGAGCTGGGCTGGTTTGATCAGATCCCAGTTCCTCCACTTATAATTAAAATTACATAAATCTAGGATTCCTATGTGAAAAAATCGTATGACAATTCGCGGATATCAAAACAAAGGTCTTTGTAAAGAAGTAAGAGAGAACCAACACACGTTTCTACGAACACTAACGCATTCACGGTCTTGTGAATTATTTTAATGGATTCAATTTCGTTCTTTTTAAGTATTCAAAGAATTTTAAGAATCCTACAAAAACAGCTACATTTCCATGATATATAAAAGGCAAGCCAGTAAAATCAGTCAATATAACATTAATAGCCAAAAATATGATTTACTTGTTATTATTGCTAATTGAAAAGAACCAAAAGCTTATTGAGGCTGTTTAATAAAATAAAATTAAACTACCCTCATTTCATTTATTCACGCCATGTCCACCATTTTGCATTAAATCAGATATCAACCTGTAGGTAAATTTAAAGGAAAAATAAATTGTTTTGTAAGTAATAGCTGAACATAATTTTATACATTAAACTTAATTGCTTCTGCCCGCGGGTACGAAATACAATGTGTTTACATTGTTCCCAATATACTCGACATACACATAAGTACGTCCACTGCTGAACATGTCTCCGAAACGAGGTTTGTCATAATCACCACGATTGGCAGGACGATTGGTGATCGCAGTATAGGTGTTAAAGTACACAGGAGGAAGCTGCAGCCCTTACTGGTTGGTTCTCTTTGTCGAATCTTACAACATCCACGGACTGAGTTGTAGGGTCTATTGTTACATTTCTGCGTAAATTAACATTTATTTGGAAAACTGAGTAATCAAATCGAACTTTTATACAATCATATCACACTAATATTATAAATGCGAAAGTTTGTATGGATGTTTGTTACCTCTTCACGCCAAAACTACTGAACGGATTGGACTGAAATTTTGCATACAGGTGATTCTAATCCTGGAATCAAACATAGGTAACTTTTTATCCCATAAATCAGTTCCCGTGAGATATAAATCACCTCTAAAAAAATTCATAGGAACCACGCGGGCAAAGCCGCAGGGCGCAGCTAGTTTGGAATATTTTGGGAAGTGATAATTAGACGCCTTTGAAAATAACATTGTACTACCTTTTTAATAAGGCTATCTTTTAAAAAACATAGTTCTTAAATAACAAGGTTTCTGAAGTAGGTTTTGAGTTTCCTATCTTTCGTTTTTTTTAAAGAATCACTAGTATACAGAGATATTGGTAAATAAAAAGACTTGGCGTCTTGAGAACATGTTCGTGATGATGGGCAGAACCTGCCGTTGAGAAAATTTCAGTGAATTACCAGTAACCCTCTATATTATTGCCATGGTCGAATTCCATTCCTATATTTACCGTCGACGGTTTTTGTACGTTCATACGAAGGCAATCTAAAGTTGGCACAAAACAACTTCACAACCCCATGAAGATCTTATCGACGTCCTTTATAGCGAAGGCAGTTCGAATATCGGGAAGTTTACGGGGTTGCCATACCACTTAAAATATTTACCAATTTATTCCAAAAGTGCACACGTAATTAAAAAAAACCTGACTTGATAATACACTAACACAAAAAATACCTTATTGAAGTGTCTAATGTGATCGGAATGCTGACTATTATTTTAGTTAACGAATTAGCATTGCTTTTCAATGCTACTAGCATTTTGGACATTCTGTTGGCGGCTTTGGTTTTAGGAAATTGATGAATTATAAATCGATATCAGTTTTATAGGATTTAAATTGGTACGCAATATTTCGCTTTAAATAAAAACCATATGATTAAGCTCTCGGCTTAGTGTAATAGTAGCCTAATCCACTCTGTTTTACTTGTTTTTGAACAAAACCCATGTTTATAATAAAATATAAATAAAAACTATACATAATTAAAACAGATTTACACATGCAAACTTTTAAAAATAATTCACATTTTAATCTAGCTCTAAACAAAACTTTTGTGTGAGCGAAACTTTTGTGTGCTGAGTGTTTGTTCAAAACGACGTATTTTAGTTTAGTGAATTTTTGAATCTCGAAATACGCGAGCTGGTCAATTATAGAAGTATGCATGATTGTAGTATTCATACAATTTTCACCGCTCATTAGCTGCGGTTTGATTAATAAAAAGAAATGCAAAAAACTTTAACAATACAATGTTTATATTGAGACGTAAGTAGCTTTTTTAATAAACAGTGTCGGCATCCTCTATTATGAGGAAATTTCACGAGATTATCAAAGTTGATAATACTATATGTTTCCCAAATAAAATAAATACAAGTCACTTATCCGCTCATCCGATTGTACCCTAACCCTAAAGAAATAATATATGACATCATTTTTATTCCCCACATCAAACAAAAAACAACGCAAATATCCCAGAGCTGCCAATTTATCAACTCACTATACGTTCCGCAAACAAAAATCTGTACACAAAAATATCGATAACGTGACTTGCGCGGTTTTACCTGCTGCCGCCTAATTTCATTGGTCGACGTGTTTGCGCGGTGGACATTGTGTGTGACTGTTACTAGTATATCAACTATAAAGACTTGCAGAATCTAGACTTTAACAAGTTTACAACAAAGGTGCTGGGTTAATCGATGCGATTTTTACATCGGGGGTGAACTTCAAGTTCATTATGGCAACCTTATGGTCAATGTATTGTCTTTTGAGCTATTTGTGGCAAGATTTTTGCTAAGCAGTGGCTTGTTATGGTTATATTGATGATGGCAACTCTTACTATGAATTGTATGTATCTCTATTAAGCTACACGTTTCTTTTTCACTGACATAGGTGCTCTAGCCCGGTAAGATTCAATTGAGCACAGTAAATAATACCACTTTATATCCTGGTATTATTTAATTTAGTATCCCATAACAGTCTTTGAGAGAGACTCTCTGTATTCATACAAATTTACCTGTACGTACGTACCCGCGTAACAGGCCTGGCCTATTGCGTTAACAAAACAATTGAACTGTAATTATTAATTATCTCGTATCTTTCACAATGTCATCTGTAATCTTTGGTTCGTAAAATTATTTTGTATTTGTATTTTTTGTATTTCTTGCGACAAATATCAAAATGTTAAGGTATTTGGTTATATAATAATTGACCAAATCTCAGGTATAGGAATTATAGAATTATATTTTTTTCCAAATTGGGATAGAAGTTGACATACCGTTCCTCATTTACAATGTCTCTATCCTGTGTACACGAGTATTTGTCGAGTTGCCATTGTGTAGCTCAACTAATGTACAAGTACACAGGTCCACTCGACAATCGGCCTGGAATGGAAATTAATGAGTTAGGTAGTTCTACATACAGACTGTCGACATGTTACAGTTGAAGTTTGTTGGTTATTGGGGGCCCTAACTTAGGTGATGTTGCTAAGAATCAGAATATTAAGTAATAAGTATAAGCTTAAAGCTGGTTTTAAGTTATTGAATTTGTTTTGCTATGAATTTAAATACTTTTAGCATGTGTAACCCTTTAAAATTTTAACGGTAATGAATAGTTCAGTTTAATTGCAATTTTGTATTGTATTGTTTCGCATATAAAGTAGCAATTCAATAGAACTTATTGCAAAAGGACTTATGTTTTTGAATAAGCAGGGTCAATATAAACTTGTATTGTTTTCAGTTACTTTGTTTTGAGAACAAATAGAGTTAGAGGTAATTTTAAAGTTATTCGGTTAGTGACTGGATGTTATATTTAGTTGTATAGCAGTGTTCGTCTGGGGTTCACACACACATACGTTTTTCTAAAGACGGAATCGCTTACTCATTCAAAAATGGAGCAAAAGATCTTAGCTACTCATTGAGTAGGTATATATCGAAGGTCTTTTTATAAAAAGTAGTAAGTCTAAAATTTAGAATTTCAAGCAGCGCATTTATATCTCATGCTTTATGACCTCAGCGCAAGCAAGGCACGTCATTGGTCAGCCCGTGCCAAGATCCGCAGATATACATCAAGTGAAATGGCGTACAAACTTTGGCAAGCATTTTGGGGGTATTGTTTAATTTTTGGACGTCGTAACCATGTTATAATTGTATTCTTGATTTAGATGCGTTTTAAGAGTTATTTGGCAAGCTAGGTGCTGTATTCTATCTTAAAATCGATTTGATAGTTCACAAAAGCTGGCTTATGAAACGATGATCTGTTTACATTACTAAAGACGTCCGTCTTACTACTCTACTAAAGCAAGTATGTATGGATGTTTGTAACAGTTTCACACAAAAACTACAAAACGGTTCAGAGTGAAGTTTTTCTAGTCCTGGATAGAAGTTATCATTAAACATTTCCATAGAAATAACTTGTGCGAAGCCACAGACAGAAACAAGTTATAATTAATCATTCTCCCTACAAATATTATAATAACCCAAATTTTAATTTAATTCCTTCTAAATTAATTCCAGAAATAGAAACAAGTAATATTTATTCACGATATTGGCTTCTATTACACCGATGTAATGTAACCATGCAATTGTACATATTTTACAAAGCTTGACAATCCAACAATGCAATATGTTCCTCTCAAATAAACCGACAATTTTGAATATAAATACATCAAAATCTGCCATTCACAATCTGAACTTTACTCTGCAGACATAAATTACAGTTTCAAACGGCTCTGACGTTCATACTTTTTGACCTTTTTCCTACTCTAGATTTGGCTGGGATTCTGCTAGGATGATTTTTTGTATTTTTTGAGTTACTGCGCTTTGGCGCTCTACGGCTCGGTCAGTTCCGGACTAAAGACCCGACTTTGTTATTTTGTTTTTCATGAATGAGTGAAACCAATGGCAGTATTCCTAGAGAGTGGAGCCTACATAAGAGTCAGAGACCTACTGGAAAACTAGACCAATTTGTTCAATAGTCCTGTTTGTATCTCTTGTATTGCCTACTAGAAAATTGCCTCGTTGGTCTAGCGGTCAGTATATTTAACCGCTGAATTTAATAATAATAATAATTCTGGACATTTCACATAGCATTATCTAGCCCCAAGCTAAGCAGAGCTTGTGTTATGGGTACTAGACAACTGATATACATAATATAATACACTACAAAGATAGATATTTTTTATTATAAATAGAAAAAATCCAGAACGTTATTGGTGTTTTTCCAGCAAGGAAAAGTCACAGTATATAGCCTGGAGTCAGGAAATCGGCGGTGTTACACCCCTGTGCCTCGGAAAGCACGTTAAGCTGTTGGTCCTGCGCCTAACCTCTCCCCGGTCGTGTCAGTCTGCCGTCCCATCGGATTATGAGAGTGAGGGAATAGAGAATGCATTTGTGTTTGAGCACATGACTAGTCTTCTTTAGACTGGCAGCCAAGGTCGAAATCCGGCTAGGAGGGCGTTCAAACATGTAGATTAATTAAATGTGTAAAACATTACATAACACTTATTTCAGCAAATAAGCTAACTTCATCTAGTTGTTCGATCAATGTCCATGCCAAATGTCATCAACATTTGCTTAGCGGCTTTGTCGCCAAAAGTAACCAAAAAAATAAGGCAAAGTTACTTTCTCATTAAATATCGTTATGAATTCTAAAATCAGCTTTAAGCCTTTTCTAAAAGGGGTATAAAATGGCCTTAATTTTCCATCAATTGAAATAACCCTAATTCGATTAGGGTTCCGGCCGCCCCATTAGGGTTCCGTACTTTCTTTTAGGGTACCGCGTGACATTTGGCACCATTCTACTAATTGCGCAGTATGTGGTCCATTTTTATTGTTCTACGGTTCGCTTTTGATTACTTCGGCAGAAGGGTTCTTTCACTGAAAACTTCTTTATTGAAATAAATGTTCTTTATTGCAATGAGGTAGAGTTTATTTTTGTATTACGGTTTTCAAAACAATAAATTATTTATTACGATAGAAGGAAAAGTATGAAATTGATTATTTTTATAAATACCGTGCTATTTTCCCTTTTGTCTCCTTAATCCTGGCCTAGAGTCGGTTTAACATTAAGTTTAACCTTTTAAATAATTACGAGTAGATAAGTGTTAATACGTAACTATTAAACAATTAAAGTTTTTATAAGTGAGTGCAACTTACAAATCAAATAAATTGTATTAGCTCTGGTGCAATTTTCCTTCAATATTTTTGAGCAAGAATTAGAAATAAACAAATAATTAATTGATAAACCAAATCGGCCTTACCTTTTGGCATTTTGGAGCAATGATGGCAACAAATTCCTACAAAATATAGCTAAGCACACCGGAATGAAACCTCTATCATGTTAATTCATACCACTGTATTGTTGTAACTGAATTTCGATTTGTACCTGTATTTGAGGTGGCACTTAGATGGAGATCTAACAAAACTCCCTAGAGTCCACAGGTGATCGGAATGCCAGCTTCTATTTCGGTCAATCAATGAATTAGCATTGCCATTCAACGTGACAATGCTGCCACCATTCTGAACACTACCTTCTGGTGACGACTTAAGCCCTCCAATACATGTTGGCCGATTTAAAGCCAAAGCGAGCGTGGGCAAATCGATACAAGGCAAGTGCCACCGTCTATACGTTTGGGAAGTACGCAAACTATTGCACCACAAACTACACAAACATTGGCCGAGCGAGCGTCTTTGATTTGTGCAGAAAAACTGACACGGCTCCGAAGCGAGGCGAGCGGTGACAAGGCACTGCAAATGATCTCTATACACGTTGATGCTTGATTCACTCGGCCAGCTAGGCGAGCGATACCGAGCGATGGCAAGGCAATGCAAACGTGTCGTCTACCTACACGACGTTAAGAATTTCTTTCCATTTTTTAACCGACTTCAAAAAAAGATGAGGTTCTCAAGTCAACTGGTTCCTCAGAACTTTTGACTGGGTGGTCCGATCTTCAAGATTCTTTTTTTATATGAAAGCTGGTGCTTCCCGTGTGGTCCCATTTTAATTTTGTTTAATTCTGACCATGGGATCCATAAAAAACTATAAAAATTGAAGTCGTTTTATGGTTTTTTAAAACAAAATTAATTATAAGAATAGTACGAGTATAAAGTGTAAATACTAGTTGTAAGTAGGTACCTAATTGTTTTATTGAGTAACCGTGTAAATAACAAGTGCTAAAATTAATTCCAATTATAAAATATGCTGTCAATAAAAACGTTGCCATTACGTACAATTCTGTAGAGAATTGTGTCGCGTAATTTTATTATAATCTGTGGCTAGGGAGGGTTCTTTATTTGAGTTAAATTGAGGGACATTGCACCCTCGACGGGTTCATTCTTTAGCCATATGTTAATGTTTTGACTTTATTTTTATTGTTTTACTAGGTGTTGCCTGTTGCTTTGGCTGGGTTTTGGTAGGCTTGAAGTAACCTACAAGCATGGATTTCCTAAAATATCGCATATAAAAGGACCTCATAAAATTCCTAAGCAGTTAACAATGACGTCCTCCTCTCGCTCCATACATATTGTGTGCCAGGCGGGGTCTATAGTGAAACTTAATTATAAAATGTAAATACATCTGTACACCTATGGAATACAATAAATGATTGAGCATTGAGCATTTTATGACTTCTTTCCGTAAAGTAGGTCTCGTTCAAATTACTATGCAAAATTTCAGCCCTTTCCGTTCAGTATTAATGTGTGAATAGACAACAAACATGCAGTATAAGTTCTACAAAAATCCCTTAATTGTAACGAAATCGCCTGTTTCTTTACTCAATAGTTTCAAGAAAGAACTATCTACTTAGCGTAAGTTAGTTAAGTTAGTTTAATAAAACTAAGTTAGAACACGTTTATATTATTTACCGATATATACATATAAGAGGACAAAATAAGAGGTAGAGTCAATTGCACCTTATTTCTTATTTATAATTATTTATCAACCTGTTTATATAGTAAAAATTTGACTTGTCTAAGTGCTTATTTTGTAAGTCTAAAGAAATAAACGATTTGACTCTGACTCTGACTCTGTAGATGCGGTCAAACGAAAACATTTGTATTAAGAATATCAGTTATCTAGTAGGTACCCATAACACAAGCTCTGTTTAGTTTGGGGCTATATTTTCACCATCATCATTTACCTATATTAGTCCACTGCTGCACATAGACCGTGTCTTGGTCATCACTCAAAAACACGTTTATCCCAGTGGTTGTCGGTTCTTCGCGAGATATGGCCGGCCCACTACCACTTCAGATTGCTAATTCTTTGAGCTATGTTGATAACTTTGGTTCCCTGTCGGATGTATTCGTTACGAATGCTATCCTTCAGAGAGACTCCGAGCATAGCTCTTTCCATAGCTCGCTGAGCGACCTTGAACTGGTGGACCAGCCCTATCGTGAGTGTCCACGTCTCAGCTCCATTGTATTTAATTTCCGTACCTTACAACAATGCAAGGTAACAAAAACATTAAAATATTCCCCGTAGTTACATATACACCATTGATTTTCCCCATTAACGGTGCAGACGTTTGTCGACGACGACGATGTTATATTTTAATCAATAAGAGTTAAAGTTTCCATATCCTTATGGGATCATTAAGAATAACCCCTAACTCTAACTCAACCCTTTATAGGGCAAACTCAATCTTCCACCACCATAAATAACGATTTATAGCAAATTATTCTTCAGAATATAAAGAGGATGGGAAAAACAGAGTAATTCAATACGTGTACACAATACTAAGCCTTATTTTAATGTGATTCCAAGTGACATTTTCCATTAACCTTATGCAGGGAAATACTTTGTCACGGGATAACTGAGTTTATGATAATACGCCGAAAGGAGGAAAACACCGTGTTTTTGTGAAGTTTTTTTTTGTCGAATTTGAACCTTAAGATCGTCTAGAACATATCTAATTATTTTCTATCCTCTATAACCTTCATATATGGCTATGACTTATTTATTTAACTCTTGTCAAAAAAACCATTTATAAATAATGCTGAATCTACACATCATCAACTAGCCCGAAGTTATTCGACATCTATAAGTACTAATATAATAAAAAGGAAAGATTTGATTGTGTGTTTATAGGATAGGCTATATATACACTAATGGACCGATTAAAAAAAATATTTTACCATTAGAAAGCCTACTTTTCTGGATGACATAGGCTATATTTTATCCCGGAATTCCTATGGGAACTGGAATTACAGGTGAAACCGCGAATTTTCAAATAAAAATTGCATGGTAAAAGCTGTTTAAACTTAATAAAACCATCTGATTACAAAACTGTTTCATTTTCAGTTTATTCAAAAACCCTTTCCCCGCTTTCAAAACCCATTCCCTCTGGTGGTATTCTGTATTAAATGCGAATATACTCTGAATACTGACGTTTCTTATCACGCAATACCTAAGGGACTCTTGTAACTCGAAGAAGGGTTTTGCATTTCACAAGCGAATTCCGAGCGAAATTCAAGGAGGAAAGCGTAATTTAGATTTCATTTGATTGTGTATATCTAGATATAGTTTTAATGAAAAAGTAAGCTAAAAGCTTTTGCCTTTAAAGCACGGTCCTCAATCCTCATCCTCAACAGCCTATAGTCCACTGCTGGACGCAGGCTTACCCCTGATAAGTGTCTTATTGTCTTTTATCTCAATAGGGGTAATACCCATAATCCCCGTACGCTGGGCATGCGGGTTGGGATCACCGTCTGGTCGTAGAAAGGTTCTGGAGGGTGCGCTGCTGCCCGCCCCCTGGTAGATATCTCATAGTCGCCTCTTATAAATAAATAAATAATAAAAAATGCTGGATAATTCACACAGCATTATCTAGCCCCAAGTTAAGCAGAGCTTGTGTTATGGGTACAAGATAACTGATATACATAATACAATACATTACATAGATAGATATTTTTTATTATACATAGAAAAACATCCAGAACGCCCTGAACAAATGTCTGCAGATCGTACACACATTTGTACCGAGGCGGGAATCGAACCCGCAACCTCCTGCGTCGCAGGCAGACCTTCGCCCACCGCGCCACAGAGGTCGTCTTATGACACCCGCGGGAAGAGTTGAGGTGGATTCTAAGGCATACATTATAGTCTGTTACCATATGATGGTAGGTAACTGACCATAATGTACACCGTGGCGTTGCGGTGTGCGAAGAACTGACTCCCTTAGGCACTCCCTCGGCCCCAGGTAGTGGATTTGTAAGAGCCTAAAGGAAGAGGAAAGGTAGTAGCTTCCTTCTGTGTATTACCATCACCAATCCACTTGCCAAGCGTGGTGATTATGTCAATACTTCTTGTGTGGTGGAGGCATGTGCATCAGTGGACCTACATGATATACATCTAATATATATGTGCTGATAACAAACCGTCCAAAACAAATTTCATATTTCAGTCAGCTACCACTAAAAACGTCGCTCTTTTCGCTCGCTCGATCAAAAATCAGAGAGTCTGTAATCGAAAATGTTCCTTTTTTTGTTCTGCAAAAATAAACCTTTAATAACCCAGGTCCATCATAAACTAGGTCAAGCGTGTCCTTTACATAAAGAGCTTAGTTAAAATTCCAATTAGTTTGGCACAATACAACGTATCGCCACGCAGCGTTTCTCTCAAGGGAGTAACCCTATGACACAGGGTTTTGTTTTCAGCTAGTGCAAAACTTACCGGTTATAAACACTCGTTAATAATAATGCATAATAAATAATTTTGGACAATTCACACAGCATTATCTAGCCCCAAGCTAAGCAGAGCTTGTATTATGGGTACTAGATATCTGATATACTTAATACACCACATAGATGGATATTTTTTATTATTCATAACACAATAACATGAAGACATACTTATTTTTGCAGTTAATGCTTTCCATAACATATGAAAACAATATATCATGGAACTATTACTTTTTATCGATCGAAATACTCTGTTATCAGTGGAAGGTTGTAACCACACATATAGCATTTATTTATTTAATTTTATTATTTTTTAGGGCAACCAACAAGAGATAACACAGGAATCACACTTATCACATCACACTAATATTATAAATGCGAAAGTTTGTATGTATGTATGGATGGATGTTTGTTACTTCTTCACGCCAAAACTACTGGACAGATCTGGCTGAAATGCTGCATACAGGTAATTCTAACCCTCGAATCAAACATAGGCTACTTTTTATAACATAAATCAGTTCCCGTGGGATGAAAATTTTACCGTTTCCATAGGAACAACGCGTGCAAAGCCGCGGGGCGCAGCTCGTACAAATTATAAAACAAAATACTTAAGTACTTAAAACTAGTGATCTCTTAGTTACAGGTTAACCCCAATATGCGTAAATAGTAAAGCAACTCAACTAAACATTTTTATAAGCTAAAGTATACTTAAGGTAGAATCCAAAGACAGCTCAAGCTACACAAATAAACTCTAGCTAGTTGCAATAAGAAGCAGTTGCAGAACAAAGTAAAGCTAGAATCAGACCTAACCCACGTTCCCCAATGTGCACGACGCAATAAGGGAAAAGATGGCGCTGCGTACGATATAACATGTCTTCAGATAGCTCCATCTATTTTAATACAAATACAAACGTAGACGAATTCTACAAAACAATTCGCTTCACCATAATAATGTTATCGTCTCAGGACGACACATTTGGCTCCTGTTACCTTTGATGAAAAAACTACAAGTCTGTCATGGTTGAAACCAATCTAATCTTTTTATAACTGTGTGGTGCTGGCTTGGAATTTGCACCACCCTATCTCATCCTATGGTATCGTAAGAGGCGACTCAGGGTTATTCACCGGAGGTGGGCAGCAGCGCCCCCTGCAGAAAAATTCTACCACCGAACTGCGAGCGAACCCGCATGCCTAGCGTGGGGATTATGGGCATTACCCCCCTGTAGATGAACGCCAACAAGGCGCCTATCAGAGCTATGGAACTTGAATTGATGCACCAATGATTTAAAAACATAGGCGTCCTTGTGCTTGTGTTTGTGTGAGGATGTGTGTCTCTGTGTTGTATTGGGAACCGAACTTTTCCCTCCTGATTTCAATGTATTACGGAGAGATAGAGCAGGAGACACCGGTTGGGGAGGAGTGCTTCTTGCGGCTCGTAATGACATCGTACTCAGGCCTGTCACTAACATTGACGGTTTAACGGATGAAATGGAAATGTTAGCGGCTAGTGTATCTTGGAAAAATGTTAAGTTTATTTGTTGTGTTGTTTATTTGCCTCCTAATTATACAGATATCCAATATACAAATGTACTAAATTGCATAGAAAACTTAATCTGTAAGTACTCAGACCTTAATATCATAATATTAGGGGATTTCAATTTGAATTCTTGTACTGCTGGGACTAAAGCCGATTTTGACTTATTTTGTAGCACATGTAATCTCAAGCAGCATAATAAAATACTAAATGAATACGGCGGGCTACTGGACCTGGTGCTAGGTGGTGCAGACTTGCAATTCGTAAAGGTAGATCTCGCTTTAGATGCTGTGGTGCCTATCGATCGCTATCACCCTCCACTTGCCACGACTTTGATTGTACCGCGTGGTCTTGTTTCGTCTCCAAAATGTCAATCAAGTTGCCCGGCTGTCGATCGTCCTCACTTGGCGCCGGAATGGAACTTCCGTAGGGCTGACTTCTTTAAACTTTATTCAACCATCGGTTGTGCTGATTGGTCTGCAGTCCTTGACGAGCAGGACATCAATAAGGCTGTGGATGGTTTTTACGCCACTTTATCCGAAATTTTTAATGAATGTGTACCCGTTAAAGTGCATCAGAATTCTAAAAATAGATATGTTTATCCGAGATGGTACACACAAAAAATAATACATTATATACAAGCCAAGTATCTTAATCTAAAAAAATTTAAGTCTACTGGTAACGAATTTAATAAAGAGCTATTCAAATACTATAGAGAACATGTTAAGAAACTGATTAAAGATGCACATAGTGACCACCTGTCTCAGGTTCAGAATAATATAATAGGAGACCCGGCAAAGTTCTGGCAGTATATAAGCAGCAAACGTAGGGATAGACAATCCCTACGGGAGTTCCATTACGGGGATAATCTTGTGTCAGGTCAGGAGGCCGCCGATGCTTTCGGGGAATATTTCAGCTCTGTCTTCCATGATAATAGTCCTGAATTGAATCCAGACTTGGCGATGACAAGAGGCACCGATAATATACAGAGCTCGAACACTGTCGCTATTGACCGAATCACTTTGGCAGACTTGAGGCGTTCTTTAAAGAGACTTAAACCTCGAACTTCCGCTGGTCCCGATAATGTGCCGGCCTTTATCATCAAGGACTGTCAGTCAGTCCTAGAGCAACCTCTCTTGTACCTTTACAATCTTTCGCTCGAACAATGTCGATATCCCACACGCTGGAAGATTTCCAAAGTTACGCCAGTGCCTAAGTGCAATCCAAGTACGGGGATAGAGATGCACAGGCCAATAGCGGTCCCGTCGGTATTTGGAAAAGTGTTTGAATCTGTTGTGGACTCTGAGATTCGTCAACAGATAGATAATCAACTGAGTGATTGTCAGCATGGTTTTCGAACGGCAAGATCTACAACAACCAACCACATCAATTTCACTGACTATGTCATGTCAAAATTGGATATGAGACAGCAAGTAGACGCCACCTATTTTGACTTTAAAAAGGCATTCGACCTTGTAGATAACGACATTCTTTTGTCTAAACTAGCTAAAATGGGCTTTACATATAATCTTCTGTGTTTTTTCGCGAGTTACCTTATTGACCGTACCCAATATGTTAACCTTGGACGTTATACTTCCGATACATACTACACACGATCAGGCGTCAGCCAGGGTAGCACCCTAGGACCCACACTATTCCTAATTATGATAAATGATCTCCCATCCACCATTAAATCCTCGGAATGCCTCATGTTTGCTGACGATCTAAAATTGTTTGCCGCTGTAGATAGTGACGGCACATGCTGCTCTCTCCAACATGACATAGATCATGTGGCTGACTGGAGTGTAGCTAATTCTCTACCATTTAATGTCTCTAAATGCAAAACTATGTCATTTTCTCGTCGGCGTCTTCCCGCAGTCACCAATTACCACCTTATGGGTTCACAAATTGAGCGAGTGCATTCAATTAGAGACTTAGGACTGACACTTGATCCCAAGCTGGACTTTAACACCCATGTGACCGCAGTCTGTAAACAAGCGTGCAAAACACTCGGGTTTATTATGAGAGTCACATGGGAGTTCAGCGACATTCGCGCTGCCCTCATGCTTTACAAAGCGTATGTGCGCAGCCGACTCGAATTCGGAGCAGTCGTTTGGGATCCGCACGAAGAGAAATACAATCTTATGCTAGAAAGAGTACAGAGAAAATTTGCCAGATATGTACACAAAAGGATTTACGGATACTATCCGTATCTCTATCCCTCTATGTACGTCTATGGTATGGTTGGTTTCACTACTCTGTTTATGAGGCGGAAACTGCTGGCTATCATGCACTATATTTTCCTGCTGCGTGGTAAAATCAATAACCAGGCCGCTCTCCAGCAATTAGGGATAGTGGTACCGCGGCGGGATATGGCGGGCACTGCGGGTGCGACGGGTCCGCGTCGCAAACGAGCGCTGTTCGCGCAGCTCCCATGGGTAAGAACTCGAGCCGGGGCCTCCGCTCCGACGCCTCGAGTACTAACTCTACTTAACCAATTCCTTCACCAGGTCAGGGAGGCTGACGTATTCGCTGACAATATAAATAAGCTGTATAGACTGACCTTCTCATTTCTAAATGCAATTTAATGCTGTTCTTTTTTATTATTTAGGGAGATAGTTTTATGTAAGTAGGTACTTATTTGATTTTGGTATAGCTTTTTATTTGACATCATGAAATTATTAATTTTGTATAAAAAAATCTAATAATAATAATATTTGACATTATGATTTATAATTAGTTTATTCATTGTTTTGTATTGTGCTTATTGTTAAAGATTTGACTTACTTTGTCTTATTTTATTATCATGTACCTGACTCTTGGACGTTTTGGTTTCAGCTGTAAGTCCATTTGTGAATTAAATAAATTAAATAAATAAATAAATAAATAAATAAATTGGGGTGTCTGTGTGAATGTGTGTTTTAAAAGTGTGCTTAGGTCTCCCGCGGCTAAAGTCTCTTAAGAGTCTGGGCTTACGAGGACGGTCTACTTCCAGCTTTACCCAGCTGTCTTCAGAGCACTGCCTCCATATATTTCTAGTGCCATTAATAACAGCCCCTTGTTTTCATTCCTTCACAAAGATGTATCGTTGCCTATCTCCACTATTTATTGTGTGGTTCTGCGATGAAAATTTGGGCGGAACTTGCGGTTTTCGCTTCTATTATTTAGTTGTACATAATTATGTAAGTTATCTTTGTAAGTTATTATTATTACGCAGTATATTCCCTTTATAAACCTCTGTCGACTTTATAATTAAGGCCAGTGTTTGTTTTATTTTAACATTTTATGACAACAAAATAAAATGAACTACTGTTGGCAATTAAATAAATAATGCTGGAAAATCCACACAGCATTATCTAGCCCTAAGCTAAACAGAGATGGGTACCAAATTACTCATTTACTTAGTACTTACAATACATAGATGGATATTTTTTAGTATACATAGAAAACCCAGAATATCCGATAATGCTGCAGAATTGTTTAAAGTTAAGTTAGATATTTCTGAGTCTGAGCAGTCAGAGTCAAATCGTTTATTTCTTTAGGCTTACAAATAAGCACTTAGACAAGTCAACATTTTTACTATATAAACAGCTTGATAAATAGTAATTACTATCAATCTCATTCATACAATCAGGCCTTAGTGATTAAATGGGTTACAATAAGTAACTACCATTATGGTGTTAAAACTGGCAGGCATCACTCCTTTCTATTAAAAATTAATTTATAATTTAGTACATAAACAAAATTTACGAAACGGTATAAAAAAATCGCTAAAAAAGTCGTCAACTCGTAATAAACAAAAATTATGAGTTTCCCTAATACGTTTATTATTGTGGATTGTCTACTAGATAAAAAGCCGTTTAAGTACAACCCACAAGAAAATCGGAAGCATTACCAAACAAAACCTCTTAATTCCTGAATCTAATAAATTGAATTGGGGATCCTTCGGCCAAAACAATTTTATCTCTTCCTAAACCTTATTGGAACCCGTTCAGATCCCTTTGTAAGAAACTTAAGGCTTTGTCGAGTTATCTTGCATCTCTGTTTTCTTAATCATGAATTTAATAAGATTTAAGAGCATTTGTTGTAGATTAAAATCTACAGAACCCTCTGCATAACTCCCAAGTTTAATGAGCTGTGCACATTTTGGTTCATAACTTGAGTTTCTTCTAATACCTTTTGTAACTAATACAAGCTGATGATGATAGTGAGTCTTGGTAACCTTTATAGTATAAAATTTTCCTTGTCTAAGTTTTTTTTATTGATGATGGTCAAGCGATTGTCCTTCAACTCACTTTACGATAGTGAACACTGAACATGTAGTTTAAGATGGAGCACGCTTTTCCAGAAGCAACTTATTTACCCTGGATTTTAAGACTTCACGATGGAAAACACATATTCAAATGCTTATTTGTAAGCATAAAGAAATAAAAGTATGGAAATCCAAATCTGATATCTGATAGATTTGACTGTAGAAGCCTAGGCTATAACCAGGATTGGGCACAGCAGTAGACATAAGCATTCAACTGTGTATGTCCTGTTGTGTCCCAATTAAGGGTAGGAAAGGTGACGGAAGAATGGAGTCGGCGATTGTGTGGAATGGTAGGCTCGCTGGCTAAGTATGGGAGGAAAAGGGGACGCCAGTCGGATCGCGGAGGTTATATGTTCCCATGGTTCGGCGAAAACAGCGAAAGAAGGACACCGGAGAGGTTTTTAGTGGGTATTACGAGTACGCCCTTCTCAGGGCGTCGAGTCCCACATAATTCTGGTCTTCCCCAGACCAGTCTATTCGTAAAAGAATTTTCCTCGCCGAATAAAAAAAAAAAGGCTATAACCAGGATAAGATGTGCACGGACCAAGAGAAGTTATTTGACTCTTCTCTTCTGTTCTCTTCTTCTGGGTGTTGTTTAGGCTCTCAGTTCGTCTCTTGACACAACTGAGGGCCTAGACAATGTAACAATCGATGTCGAAGGCGATAGGAGAAAAGTCCAAAAATGTGTGGGTTTGACACATGTCTTAGACATGTCACGTGATCTGTTTCGAATTTTTCCCTACAAATCTTTTAATTTTTTTCGATTCGCTTCATAGCGAATACCGGGCCGGGCAACGGGCTGGATGTAGTACTAAACCTGAATTTAAGGTCACTTTTTACCCCAGAAAACCGCGAGCTAAGCCGCAGGCAGAAAATAGTAACCACATATCTAACAAAGTCACGGTATTTCCCATGAAAAGACATAAAGCCAAATTAGATAGTAAAAAGTCTATCATTACTAATCTCCGAAATTCGTTAAACGAAAGTTACGACCGAGTAACGAATTCGTTATTTATTACAACCATTCGTTATTTATAACCGAGATAACAGTTTTAAATTCTATTCAGCCTATCAATAAAAGGTGAAATACCTGCTTTGCAACGCGCCGCGAATATTTCAGGGTGGCAAGCCTTAGGGAAATGAGCCACTAAAGCGTATTGCCTCTGTCAGTGTCAGTTGTGACAAGTTGACATGGCCGAAAGGTGAAATGGGGTTGATCTTGATGAAATATGCTTCAAATGATGATAAAAGTTACTGGTAGGTAGATAAGTTATGTGATAAATTATTAAACGTTAAAATTTTCATGTTTTTTGATGTTTTGTATTGCATATTATGTACATGCATACTCTGCATTTTTGGTTACTTTATTGTGAATAAAATATAAGCTCTTTATTTTGTGAAATAACAGCTGTTGTGGTGCTGAATCACCATTCCGCATGCTCAGCGTAGGGATTATAATATTATCCCCTTATAATAAGATACAATAAGGTACTTATCAGGGTTACGTTCAGCTGTGGACTAGTACAGGTTTTTGATGTAAAATAACAATTTTTGTCAATACTAATATTTTAATCAGAACCTGCATCTTTTTCTAGTTAAAAAGCATATTTTCCATAAAATTAATCACATCACACTATATAATATTATAAATGCGAAAGTTTGTATGGATGTATGGATGGGTTTTTGTTACTTCTTCACGCCAAAACTACTGGACGGATCTGGTTGAAATTTTGAATTCAGGTAATTATAATCTTGGAATCAAACATAGGCTATTTATCCCATAAATCAGTTCCCGTGGGATGAAAATGACCTTTTAACGTTTCCATAGTAAAAACGCGTCCGAAGCCGCGAGACGCAGCTAGTACATAAATATAACCAACTTTACTTAGTAAAGATTATAATGTTTTGTTCGAAATTTCCCAATCATTATCAAAAGCAATACCTAAATAAATAAATAAATAATAAATAATCTACCTTATAGATAAAAAACACATACTTACAAACAAAAAAAAAATGGTTCGCTGCGCTTTGACACACGCTTTCCTTTACCAGGGGGTAAAAAGATCACGCTCCTTTTTATTGACATTTGACTAATATATCCACCGACGTGTTAGGTATTGGATGTTTAAATTGCTTTCCCCGTTGCCCCTTAATGGGGGCGGAGAGGAAAAATGGGGGTCAAACGAAATGAATGGCCGACTCATCGCGATCGAGTACCGTTTATTAACGAGAGTTAAATCAAGTGGATCTTTGTGGGAAATATGAGTACGTTTTTTTATCACATATCACTAATATTAAAAATGCGTTTTTTTTAATGGATGGATGTTTGATACCTCTTTACGCTAAAACTACTGAACGGATCGGGCTGAAATTTTGCATACATAATCCTCAATATACAATACAAAACGAATGTTGTTATTTCGTTCACAAAATGCAATAATTATCTTATACAATATGTAGTGACACAGCTTAGCTAGCAGTAGGCGGTTGCGATTGAGGTGGTGCAAATTCTATGCCGCCGGCACCACACGGCGTTAAACGTACGTCACTCTTTTATTATAAACAACCCACACACAAGTATATAATACAAAAAATATGTTGAAGCCTTCTAAGTATAGAATATTTGAACTAGGAGGTTTCGCTATATAACAGAAACATCTTAAAATCGAACATTTTATTTAATGCAGAGATTATATAAATATAAAAATAATGAAAAGATTGAGGGTAGATATAAGTCTAATTGAATTAACTGCTTGAGAGAGAAAACGTTTCCATAGAAACAAGGATTGCAGAGCCGCGGGCAGAAACTCGTGCTTTATAAAAACAAGTAGAAGTGCGTCTATGTAGTGTATTGTATACGAGTATATCAGTTATCTAGTACCCATAACACAAGCTCTGCTTAGCTTGGGGCTAGATAATGCTGTGTGAATTTTTGAGGGTTATTTATTTAATTAAGTAGTTTACTCAAAACTGTAAAAAAATACTCGGTCTGTGCGTATTAACTTTATTCACATAATTTTCGGGCAAAAGCTTTTAAAATTTAGCATATTATCATATAATATATACAATTATGTGCTTAATTTAATAGGCCTTTGCTAGACGTATTTCAATGCCTAATTTATGAAAACTGCTTCAGCCGTTGTGCAATGTGGAGACGATAAAGCTTATGAAATAAAATATAAATAATTTTGTTTATTTCCTATTTCGACTGTAGATATACTCGAAATACATAACCTGCCTCGCCAGTTAAAAATATTAAATTGAATTCTTTTACAGCAAATATCAGTTTCGATGAAAAAGAAACTCTCCAAAAAAATATTTAAAAGCCCGTTTCCAATTTGGTGCAAATATCGAATTCGACGAATTCCAGAGATAAAAACGTATTAAAATACTGTTGGAGGCTAAATTTAAATAAAATAATATGTTTGGCGGACTGTGTTTGAAAATGGTTTAAAATATAAATAATAATGTTGGACAATTCACACAGCAATTCAATATCTAGCCCCAAGCTAAGCAGAGCTATATTTCAAAGAACAGCCAGTATTTCCACAAATAATCTTCATCGTTTGATCCCAACATCTTCTTTCTACTCAAGCAGGCGCACGTCGCATAACCACTCCACCCCAACCTATATTGGTCCACAGCTGGACAAGCCTCCCCCTGATGAACACCTTATTGGCTTTTATCTCATGGGAGGTCAATGCCCCTAATCTCCAAGCCAAGACATACGGGTTGTGTTGTGTATCGCTGTTCGGTTGTAGAATAATTGATCTGCCGGGGGTACTGCTGCCCGCCTCCAGTGGATATCGCTTAGTCGCCTCGTTCGACACCCGTGGCTAGAGTTGGGTTTGTGCAAATTCCGGCACTGCCGACGGCTGAACAGATCTCAATATAATTTGGCAGAAAAGTAAATAGTATCCTGAAGATGGACATAGGCTTCTTAATCCCATCCTCGTCCCCAAAGGAGCATTCAATGAAAGGCAGGTTAGAACACAGACTGGTTTATTCGATATTTGCACCTACCTACCCACATTATCAGTATCAGATCAACCATACATTAAAAAGAAAAAAAAAACCTTATGTAACAAAATTAATTGAAAAAAGAAACAACTAAACCAAACACAAAACCAATCAGGCAATCCAAGTCAAACTCCGGTTAATTCAAAGTTTTCAAATAAATTTCAGCGAAACTCGAGAATATATAGGTTCGAGTTAGATCTGATTGCAAAGGCGAAGAATTAGAGAGCTATCAATTGACTCAACTTGACTCGGTTTGGTTTAGCTTGGCTTGGCCTGAGTTCAGATCGGTTTGTGCGGTTGAGTTTTAAGACTCGAAAGGTTAATTTTAAGTTTGTGTTGGAGGGGTTAAGTTTGTCTAGTTAGAAGAAAAGTTTATTAGTTTGCTAGTTATCTAGGCAATTCAGCAGTGTAACACTGCTGAATTCTCTCTGTCATCCTTCTCTCATTCTCTATTAAAAAATACTTTTACCCCTTTATTCATTAAAGTCTACTAACTTAGCACACTGCTAAATCTCGCTCTGTCTTCTTCAATTGACATAAGTCAGACTGAGAAATATTACTACTTAGCAGCTGTTTTATGTTAGCAGACCATTATGAATAAGGGGGTTAGTGTCATAGAAACACTAACATATTTTTAGGAACATGTTTACCTTTCAAAACAGGTACTGGTTCCTATACATAAATGGTATTAACTGCCGGGCTCTACCTACCTATAAGACCAAGGCCCGTATTATGAAGGTTGCTCAGTCACAGTGCTTTACTTGAGTGGCATTTGTGCCATTGAAAATCGTTACTCAAGCATAGTTCGATAACCAAGTAGACTTTCATAACTAATACGGGCCTTAGATTTCGAGTAAGATTTTGTACCTACTACAAATATTTTTGAGATTTCATAACTAGTAAAACGTGGGTATTTAAGGATAAAATTAAATACCTAGTACACAGGTCGGCGCCGGATGCGGCAGGTTGGTGAAATTCAAAAACAAATTGCTTTATTTCCTTTTCACCTTACAGGACTCTGTCTGCGGCATTACCGTACTCGCCAAATTGTGTAGGTGGCTTCCGCAGATTTGATGTGTAGCGTCCATAAGGGTCTTGTTCTATGATAGCTAAGCTACAGAGCTTAGTAGTGACATGTGCCACACAGTCAATATGATAGCTTAGCTAAGAATATCGAGCGACCATGACATTGTTGGTATCGACCATTAAGTATTGTCATAGTGATGCGATTGGTTTTTGTCCATCTAATGAAGCGATTAGTTTACCAGAATAAGGCCAAAGCTTTTTGGGTAAAGAGATTCTATTGCTAAGCTCACACACAAGGCTCGTTTTTGACCAAACAACTCAACCAAGTTGCTGTCCTTCTGCGTTAGAGAGACCCTTTGTTGATTAAAATCAAAATCTACCAGTACAGCACAAAACAACCGCAAGTCTCGTGGAATATTCTAGTCTAGCCAGTTTCTAGCTCAAAGAACAAAACTTAACCCTAATTTCCCCAGCGAAAAATACCTGCGTTCGAATTCCCAACACAACCGGATATTGGCCCCGCAATGCCCAGAAATAAGACCCACAAAATAGGCCCTGGGAGGGCGAATGGGCAATATTTATTCGAAAGTAGGCAAAGGGCCCATAAGCGTAATAAAATCACGGCAGCTATTATCATTGGGATACGTAAACTGGGTGAAATACAGTCGGTAGAATATATTGAGGGGGTCGGGTTGGCCCTGCTTAGGCGTTTGTTTGGCTTTTGGAAGTTACGAGATTCGGACAGTGGTTGGACTTAAAATTATGTAGGTAGTTTAGTTACTAATGTCTGTGTACTCTGAAAGATATTCAGACGATCATCGTCAGCACTGCTCTAGAGACAATTATTCGTCATTCGTCAATTGGTACGTGCTTGAACATTTCAGAAGGTGTGACTGATGGAATTTCAATTGACGCGTCCCTTGCTCGCCTACATTGACTGTAGAAAAGGAAGACAAACGTCAAATTCTGATTTGGCACTACGAGACGTTCAATCGGTTGCGTCATTCGCGAATGACCGTCTTCGGGAGACTTTATATGTCATCATATCAGCTATAAAAACTATTATATAATGACGAATTGATTCAGATGTAAGCGGGTTAACGAACATTACTTATTTGTGTTGGAAGAACACCAGTTTTATCCTTTAACGAGAGACTTCAGAGTCAGAGTCAAAGTCAAATCATTTATTTCGTTAAACCTACAAAATAAGCACTTAGACAAGATAATTGACTTAATATCATAAGGGTGAGTGCGGTTCGTGTCGCGCCTGCTTGTCAGTGTTCCTCAAACACAAATAAGGTTTGTAGTTAACCCGCTTACATCGATTACAAATCATATTATTAGCTGTTGAAACCCGCCGCCGCCAACGTGGCCGCTGTTGTCTTTAAGGTTATCTTTACAATATCCCTGGGTGTTAATAATATGCGACATTTAATAAAGGTAAGTGAAAGAAGCAGTGGACTAGCGAGTAATAAATAAAAGACACCCCCAAGTTTAAGCAAATCAGTGTTTCCAGAAATTTCGGGGGTTCTTGGAACATGCTTTTATCTCGAGATTTCACCCCTGCCCTGCGGGTTTCACAAATCATTTTACTTCAGAAGGGAAAAGTTTAGCGGGGCGGATCTTGGTCACGAGCGGAGCGAGCAGAGGGTAACTGATTATTGCTGTTTTTAAATTTTGATGTATCTATTATAATCTAACGTTACATAAAGTCTTATTTGTTATGAATTGTATTGAAATCAAGATAATCTAATACTAGTCGATTTGGTCAAGACTCTTGGATACATAATAATCGTGCTAACGATGCGATGAGATGAAGACCACTGATAGAACCAAGTTCAAGTGGTCAAGCTTGTGACGGGTCGCGAACTGGACGCGGACCGATCGGGATCTAAAGCCTTTGGTTTAAGGTCAACAGCGGGCTAAAAATTAATTGAGTACGTCAAAAGACAAGAGGTTCAAGGCCTATACGCAGTATAAGCCGCATCGCTCATGATGATGACGTCATATCGCTGCTCGCTTCGCTCACCAAGTCCACAGCCCACCTTATGTTTTTATAGAGCGAATGCTTGTTATGATATAATTACTTTTGTTCCGTTAGGCTTTGTTGGAAGGATTGTAGAGATTTTGCTTGCAAATCACAGTACTTTGAGCTTTTTAATGCTGGTATCCTACTGGGAAAGGGTAAGAAGTAAGAAATTGTGCAGGGGAGCGAAGTGAAACTGTTTTCTTTCCACTGGAATTTTGCGGAATGGTCACATTTGAGATTTTTTCTTTACTTCCTTAAACGGGCGTCAACAGTTTCATCCATGTATCATCTTTCATGGTCTCTTTTATGTACTTTTTCTTCTTATTTTTACTGACCTGTAATTTGTACCTATAATGTGTGTGTTATGTAATGGCTCCAAATAAAATGTAGGTATTTTGTTTTTCTTCTTATCAAACGAAATTAGGCTTGAATAGGTGTCGCCAAAACTATACGAGTAGATGTCAATTTTTTGCAGGTTATCTGAAAATAATAAGCTTAGATGTTAGACCAGGAAATTTAAGGGAGGGGTGATTTCACTTGGCCGAGATATCGATTAATACTTATTACCGGAATTTGAAGTCAGTTTATAGTTTTTTAAACGCGGCATGTAGAAAAAAATCTTATATCCGCGAAACATAATTATCTCTCGATAGAAACAAATGAATTATGTCGATTCGTTTTAAATTCATTTGTTTTGGTTCTCGGCCCTAACAAATGTGCTAAGTTGTCTACCACACAAACCAAATTCTAAAAGCTTCGGTTAAGGCGCATACTCGACCCAATATGACAGCGCAGCGCCACCTATTTTATCATAGTATTACGTTTAGCGTACGAAATTTTAAAAATCCATCGTACAGTTTGTGGTATCTGCTATTTTTTAATACCTCTGTAATAGTTTTATCTTGTATAGTTTAAAAAGAGATGCAAAAATACAGTTTGGTGGCCAAAAGCCGTAAGCTTTACAAAATTAAACTATTACAGAGGCATTAAACAACTTATGTATGAAACTGTACGATAGATTTTTAAAACGTCTTTAACGTAATAATAAGATAAAATAGGTCAGGGCGCCACTTTCACTGGTGTATGCGCCATAAGTAAACATTTTGCTTTAGAAAGCCAAATAAAACAGAAACAAGTGAATATTTGCTACTAGAGCTAGTAACTTTCCTCATCGAATTCAAGCTCGCTTGTACAAAACCACCCGTACAAACATACGCAATTGATTCAAACAAGAATGTTCCTCTGCAGTCTAGTTTAACCTTTAACCACCCGTACCTAACCAGCTTAACCAAAGCAACCGGGTTAAATGCTCAATGCCCAATGCCCAAAGTAAACAGCTTCGCCCGGATAAGTTAAAAAATGGCGTTTGAATACGGAAGCAGCTGAAAATTCGATTCGACCGTAAGTTACGGCTTGCGGTTAGTTGGTGTTCCGAACAGTCCGAACAGTCAGTTGGAAGGAGGGAATTCGGTTGGATATCAAAGCAGTTAACATTCAGCTTTATGCTAAAGATTCTTCTCAAATAGAATCATAGAAAACAATGTATTCTGTGAGTGTTTTCCTTTTATAAAACTGTGTTTTTTGTAATTGTATTATTATATTACATGTTTACAATTTATAACATAGATTGTTGACAAGTCAGAAATTGTACAATTTGAGAAGACAAAATGGAATGGATAGATTGTAATCTCTTCACGCTAAAACTAATGAACGGATCGGGCTGAAATTTAGCATATTTTAATTTTAATTCTAATCCTGGATTCAAACAAAGGCTGCTTTTTATCCCATAACTCAGTTCCCGTGGGATATAAATAATCTTAAAACGTTTCCATAGAAACAACGCGTGCTAAGCCGCGGGTATAAACTTTTTATAACTAACAATTCTTTTGCAAGCAAGGCTTAGTACCAAATTATACCACGCAAGTGAAGCCGAGTGCAAAACCTAATAAAAAATAATGGTGGATACCTAATTCATCAAGATAATTTGAAAACGAATAGCTACTTACACAATTCTACTAATCTCAACTTTTACTCCCAGAAGTTTTCGGTCTCATTTTCCTTAAAATTGAATTAGTATGCGATATACAATTTTAATGTGGTACAAATTAACCTAATTAAAGGCATGCTCCTTGTTTAATTCCATTACGTACTTCTGAATTGCTGTGGAATACAGTACGCGGCTTTTACTTTGGCATGTTGATGACTATTTCCCGTTTCTGTGGATATTTTTCGAAATTCCTTGCAACTCTGATTACCCGCGATCACCGTAAAAAAGCGTAATCTTCTCTGGCGTAATCTATGTAGGTGTTTTTAATATCCCCGTAACTTATGAATACCTAAACAGATTTGGATTCACTAAGTATCAGTAGGTAGTTCTTTTCTTAGATTATCCTAGTGACACAAGCTTTTCGATTTTTCGATTCGATTTTTCTAAGAAAATTATGTTTGCATTTTTATTTTTTGTTATAATTACTTGTGTATTGTACTAATCGCACTTTATATATTTAACTAAAATATATAGGAAGTTAAATATGAAATCATAGTTCTTGTTATGACTCGCTGTGTAGCTACATTTCTTCCAGTACCCACGTAAGATTCGTAAAATTTATCTGGGATAAAAAGAGACATATTGAGATATTTATTCAAGCGCCATTTTGTCGAAGCTACCAATCACGATCCAAAGGTCGTATTATAACCTAATAATGTAATAGCTACAGATAAAAGGACATCAATTTTAAAACCCAAGTTTATCTAAATATGGCTTGGTATGTCGATTCTATGTAGTAAGTTCTAGAAAGTGGCTCGGCCTTTACACAAATGTAGGGACTTACGAAGTAAATTGTGCTATAAATAAATAATTAAATAATGCTGGACAATTCACACAGCATTATCTAGCTCCAAGCTAAACAGAGTTTGTGTTACGGGTACTGGATAACTGTTATACTTAATACAATACACTACATATATAGTTTTTTATTATACATAGAGAACATCTAGAACGCCCTGAATAAATGTCTGCAGATCGTACACACATTTGTCCCGAGGCGGGAATCGAACCCGCAACCTCAGGCGGACCTTCGCCCACCGCGACACAGAGGTCGTCAAAGCTATCCAACAATTAAGTCTACATGTCTTGTTTCTTCCGCTAATTAATAATCTAAAACCTACTATACTTACCTACATTTCAGCAAATGAAGTATTTATTATGATTTTGTCTTCAATTGGCTAAATTCTGTGCATACGCCAGGGTGATACTCGTCAACTGTACCGAATCGCTTTGCTGTAGGTTAATTAGCAAAATGGATGTTTGCACGAAACATAATGAACAAAGAAAGTATAATTGTATCTATGTAATCCAGCCAATTGTACTTGTACAAGCAAAAGGCGGTGAACACGAATTGATTTTAATATTGCTCGTATTTATCAGTATCAGTTATCTAGTACCCATAACACAAGCTCTGCTTAGCTTGGGGCTAGATAATGCTGTGTGAATTGTCCAGCATTATTTATTTATTTCTCTTCATAAGTACACAACCTAACTGTTGGAGTCCATGGAGGAAGGACCCTATTTGTGCTGCCTTTTTCAAATCACCATTTTGCAGTCAGAGTCAGAGCCAAATCGTTTATTTCTTTAGATTTACAAAGCACTTAGACAAGTCAAATTTTTACTTTATAAACAGCTTGATAAAAAGTAATTACTATCAAACAAGAAATAAGGTGCAATTGACTCTAATTCACTTCAATATTTTGTCCACTAGCGGAAGAAGTGAAAAAGAAACCACTAGCAAGTTTATCGCTTATCAACTAATACAATCTTAGCATAACTAAGTCTTAAATACTATTGTGGGTGTGGAACTGAGCGACATCCGGCCAAGCATTAACATTATTAACGTAATCATCTAAGGAGGAATAGGCTTTCTTGATAAGATTTCGTTTTATATACAGTTGAAATTTACGAATAGGGAAGCTCGTCAGGCCCGTCAAATTATCTTTAGTTAAGAAACAAAAGTCGCCATCTATACCGTGTCCATTTTGAATGAGGCATAAACGTATACAAACCGCCCATACTTAACCTAAAATTCACTTTGTTGGTGCGTCCTTTTATACGTAATTTACATTACTTGTCGATTTTAGATCCTTCCTTCAATAAAAATTGCTTACAATTATATCTGAAACTTGACGCCAAGCAAGTGGGTTTTTGATATTTGTATCGTGGTTTATTTACTAACATGCTCCATGCTGGATGGATAAACCATAGTTCCATAAATCGCTAAACAGACTAAGTCGTTTTAAAAATCTACTAACTACTTTCATTACTGACTTGTACCTAAGAGGAAACTTCCCCAATACAATTCCCTTTGGAACAAGTCTCTTTGAAACAGCCTCCATTTTGTGACGATTCAATGCATAAATAATACACTGATTATAATAAATTAACTTTGGCCGAAATATTCCTCGAAAGGTGTTACAGGACGAACATTTTCCCAAATTACGGTGAAGTATTAGTTCGGTAACAATCAAGTGGGTACGAACGAACTTCTTTGTAGCTCGATGACTCCGTACAACGGTTGCCTAATAGGTCTGACGACTCAAACATTCTAATTAGTCCGATTATCAGAAGATATGACACGCATTTTTCTTTATTGACTTAACTTGACAAGACATAACAGTGAAAGTTGCGCTCCCAACTATTTTATTTTATTATTACGTTAAACACTAAACATTATACACTAAACACTAACACCTTCATGGACTAAGACGCAGGTGCCAGTCTCCACCACGTGTTACACGTGGTGGCTATGAAGTGGCTATGGTGGCTATGTACACGTGGTGGGTATGAACCCGAGCCAATATGTATGCCTTAAGTATTTCTTATTCCTAACCTTATATTTTTCTTTGCCTACAGCTCCTCCTAACGTAGTCGAGATCACCAACCACCCAGCCGCCTCAAAGCTGGAGGTAAAGGAAGGTGATGATGTCTCCATGGAGTGTCTGGTGAAGAACGCGAAGCCAGCTGCGAAGATCGTGTGGTTCCGGGGAAATGTGGAGTTGAAGGGGGATAAAGGTAAGACATAAATCTAAGCATGGAGGTGAGATTTAAATTCTCTATTTTGGCCATGATTTCTTCTTCATGATTCGACACCTGTGGAAAGAGTTGGGGTGTTAAAAATTCTAAGCTGGCATCACAGGGTATTTCCCAACCTGCATGCCCAGCGAGGTGATTATGGGCATTACACCCCCATGAGATTAAAGCCAATAATGTGTCTATTAGGGGAAGGCCTACGTCCAACTGTGGACCAATATGTGCTGTTGAGATTGAGATTATCATGATCTGTCAGTCAGTGAGTGGGTGAATGATATTTTGAGGTTTGAGGGCCGATTCTTACTTAACTAAATTATAAATAAAACTTTGTTACATATGCCTAGGACTCGGTTATTTACGTTACTATCGAAAATAATTTTCGGACTCAAATGGAATAGGCAATGTAAGTATCGATGTCGAAAGCTATATAGTAAAAAGGTCCAAAAAGGTATGGGTTTGACATATACCTTAGATATGTCACGTGTCGAATTTTTCTACTACGAATCTTTCAATTGTTTTCGATTCGCTTCATAGCGAATTCCGGCTGGCTACGTCCTCTGGTTTCATTAGCAACAAAGATACCGAAAGCTGAAAAGAGTCTTGAAATGGTTCGAGAAAAAGGTACCAAAATATCTTAGATGTCACGTGATCTGTTTCGAATTTTCCTACGAATCTTTCAATTGTTTTCGATTTGCTTTATATCGAATGCCGGTTGGCGTCGTCCTTTGGTTTCATTGCCAACGCAGATACCGAAAGCTAAAAAGAGTTCATTTCGAGACTCTTTTCAGCTTTCGCTATCTTATTTGGTAATGAAACCAGAGGGAAAGGGGTTCCCGGTTGCAGACATCTTCTACACTTGTTAGTGCCCGTTACACGTAATTCCATACACCAATCTGTTAACTCTCTATCAGGGATGTCTCGCTAATTAGTCAACATTCATGTATTCTCATTAGTGCAGCAAGTTTTCGGTTTCAATCGGTCAACAATTGAGTCAACGGTGTTTGGATATGTCAAATTGACAGATTGGTTTTAGTAGAATAGATTTGGGGCATTTCGCTTTAGGTTTGACATGTTTTATTTGGCTATCAATTTCTTTCACGTCGTTTTTAAAATGACTTCATTCGAAAAATAATGAGAAAGCTCGATTGCGTTAAAACGTTATTTTGAAAAGTGTCAAATAACTTGGTCGTTAGTTATTTTGTAATCTTTATAAATCCTATTTTAGTATATATATAAATAAAGAACCCAATTGGTCACTTTAAATGAAAAATAATTAGAGAAACTCAGGGGTTTTCAACACCTATTGAGCCTAATTAACCCCCTTGATTCCGTCGATTTTTTTCTTACTGTTTACATTATCGCTTCTGAATTTTTTTCCATAGACACACGCAAGATTAAAGCAAATTAATTGTCGTTAGAAACAGCCCCCCGCGTTTAGCCTGGTGCGACAAAAAGGCAGAAACATATCATACTTAGATTGGTTGACACATTACCCTCATTTTCAGTGTAGTCCGGTGAAAAAATACCAACATGATTCATCTGATCTACTATGAGTTATGTACCTACTATGCCAAGACTCATAGTAGATCGTCAACGCACCCAAAAACCGTAATTTGTATTGGTTTTCGTAAATCCGCATACATTTTGCACACCCTGAGGGCCTACAAACGAGTCTATGTCAAAAATGATAGTAGAAAAGCCCAAAAATGTATGTATACTCGTATATGCCTTAGAAATCTCACGTGATCTGTTTCGATATTTTCCCTTCGAATTTTTTGATTGTCTACGATTTACTTCATAGCGAATGCCGGTTGTCTACGCTCTCTGATTTGAATTCGCTGCTGGTCATATGGACCTCCTTTTTAGCCTCCCGAATTTTGTTTAGAACTTTTGTAAAGTTCATAACATGTCACCTGTCGAATTTTTAACACATTGACCTGTAACTGGGGCAGGGCGACAAACTTTTCCGATTTTCACCTTTTCTAATGCATATTAAGATGATTCGAAATCCGATCGAGTTTATTGGGGCGGAACAATGAGGGGTAGGTTTCTAAAAGTATGTTGTTTATTAAATTACTTTCGTTTCCTTGAAAAAACTGAAACTTACATTCATAGAACGGCAGTGGAACAGCAAAATTGCTGAGACGAATCAATCTATATCTCATTTGTTTATATGGACCCAGTAGTTTCAGCGCTACGGTGGGCATAAATAATTAATTTTGTTCTAAAAACTAGAAACCGAATTCAATTTTTATAGTTTTTGCATGAATTTTCATGGCTCCCGTTTTCAGAACTGAACAAAATTAAAATGGGACTACATGAGAAGCACCAGCTTTCATATAAAAAAAGGATCATGAAAATAGGACCACCCAGTCAAAAGTTCTCAGGTAACAACATAAAAAGAAATATAAAAAAATACAATCAAATTGAGATTTTCCTCCTGTTTTTGAAGTCGGCATAAAAATCGGCTTCATACATACACAAATAAACATAGGATGCCAACCTCATAACCCTCTTTCGTCGGTAATCGGGTAAAAACAGGGACCAATACGAGAAAGAAGCGGACAGCGCCAGTTTTGTAAAACTCACCAGTAAAGCTTCGTATTACCTGAAAATTCTTTTTGAAAGTTAACCTATTCAGGGTTTATTTCGATAATAGGGTATAATGCATGCGACTTCAAAAAGCTCATTATTTTTTGCGTATGCTCTATTGATATATAAATATAACTGTAAGTATATTTAGTTTTGTATTCTTTAATGTTTTTATTGTAAACTTTAATTATTGAAATGTTGATATTTTAAATCTCTATCGCAAAATTTCTAAACGCAACGCTATTGGCAGCCGAACTGTGACAACACATTTGTAAATTTTTGTATTGTCATGAAGCTTTGAGTTTGAGTTGACCAACTCAAACTCAAACGTCACGGTTCACCAATGCTCCAATACCAGTATTGGAGCATTGGTGAACCGTGACGTTACTGAATGCAAGGGCCAACATAGCAGTTTTACTTTTTGTGTTTTACCTCAATAATTTAAAATTTTGTAGGTCTTATATTTTTTTTCGTTTATCTATAAAAATTATCTATTAGAAAAAATCTATCCTATTGTAGTTACCTACCAAATTGTCTAGCTAGAAACTTCAACTAAAAAAACATTCAAGCCTTATCTACGTACACGTCAAACCATTTTAGCGTAAAACGCGAAAATATTAAAAGAAAAGCGAAACTTTCGCGGGCCAAAATCGTAACATAATATATAACCTGTCAATATCTCTTACACGCTTCACTAGTGATGTGAGATAAGTCGGCCTTACTGGATGTGGCAAAAACTATTAATCTGAAATATAGATTTTTTTCACAAAGAAAACTATAGCTTTAAATGTCATCGTCAAAATGCGTTGAACAGATGAAGACTCCAAAATACAGTGTACTGACAAAACTTAAATCGGTACCTAATATTAACCAATAACACACTTCAGGCTACAAACATAGCATAAACCTCTCTTACCATACTAAATGTATATATCATTATAATGCTTCTGGCGCGTCACAACGCGTTACACGTACGTATGTTTTATGTTATGATTCCACCATAAGGAACATATTCGATTGTCATCAAAAAATGTATTGTGTAAAATGCCAGCATGCATAGGTAAACGATATAATATAAAAACTAAATAACCAATTAGCTGCAAAAATTATCAGTAAAAAATTCAAATAATTAGATATTAGATAATCTAGAGGATGAAACAGCTTGGGACGGATTTTGCTAAAGGTCTCTTCGTCGTTTTTTTACTTTAGTCTACTTACCGAAGTGATAGAAATCAAAAATTTATTTCAGTGTCAGTGTAATTTGTCAATTAAATTTGACCCTTTCTAAGTGTACGTATATTTTATTATAAAAACAATCGTAGTTTGACGAATTCATTACCGATGTAAGCGGGCTAACTACAAACCTTATTTGTGTTGAAAGAACACTAACGTTTCATCCCTTAACGAGGGACATCTTCAGGGCGAGTGCGGTTCTAGACGCGCGCGTTCCGCATCCCTTCGAGCACTGCCCGAAGTGCTCGAAGGGATGAAGAACGCAGAAGGTTCGTAGTGTGATTAGTAAATTGTATTTATAGAAAAAAAAGAGTACAGGGTCTATATAACATTGTAAGTCACATCCAGCAAACCAATACCTACTCACATCTACGTTTCATCTACCAGTGAGGAATGACTTTGATGTAACCTCCACTGACGTTCGTGAAATTCGCGCCAGTTTCACGCCGCTGAGTTTACATTCCTGTACAGCCTGTAGTAGGCTTTTAGCCCAACGCATGTATTAGAGTGGAGGCTTTTAGATAATCTTGTACCTGCATCTCTCTTTATATACTAAAATAGGCAGGGTGTAAGCAAAATAACAGTTCCACGAAATTATCAGTGAATATACGCAATAAAGGACCACCATTTATTACCTCACCTCAACAGCCTATATTGGTCCACTTCTGATCGCAGGCCTTCCCCTGAAAAGCGCCTTTTTGGCTGTCATTCGAGAGGTGATGTCCACAGTTTGGCTGCTCGCTCCGTTGGATTTTCCCTTAGTCGTCTCTTACGACACCCGCGGAAAGAGTTGGCGCAAATTCTATTCATGCGCTAATGTTTAGAGTAATAAAAACTAAATTCTCAGATAGACACGTCCTCTCGACTGCCGCGCTGTACATTCTTCAAAAGCTTAAAATGTTCAAAGGCGGTTGAAACCATTCTATCAATAACTCCGTGCAAACAGCGCACTACGAGAATTTCTAGTTTCTGTCATCTGAGGATTATACCTCTCTCTCCTCTAAATTCTGCGATTATACTCGTTATATTATTATAGTAGTAGAGCAATTACTTAGCAGAATTGGGCCCTCGTGTAGCCTTTAGATTGTAATGTAAACTAACTATAGAGAGAGGCGATCATCGTTCCATCGTCAACGAACAAAAAAAAGATATCGAATGAAAAACTTTAGCTGTAATTAGAACTTAAGCTACCTATCAATGTACATACTGGCAATAAATGATTTTGACTTTGACTTTGACTTTGACTTTGAAAAAAGTGACGATGAACATGGCCGCCTGCAGGAGATCTCTCACCAAGCATTTTCTTTTTTTTTCCTTTTGTTTTTTCCTGTCTTTGTGTGGTACAATGTACAACAAAGTGTTACGTATCTATTAAATTTAATTCGAATCATTTATTGACGTTAAATTCACAAGAAACGCTTGGTCAAATCAATTGTTACAAAATACATTATAATATTAGTACAATAACAAAAAAACAAAACAATAATTATGTAAATGAACGACTGTCATGGATAGACCCATAAAATATCGTATTGCATTTTAACGAAATTATTTGTTTGCCCAGAACGATCCATCATTTTTATCTCCAACTATTTCACAAGTATTTTGGCGGTACTCTACAGTCTACTGCACTCGTATTTCCTCTTCGATCCCTTCACAAAGAGATCTATCTACGCTTTGTACCAACCTCAATGTTGGCAATACTAACTACTCCTGAAATTCAAAGTGAAACAGCGATATTTGGTTCGAATTCTAACTAAATGTTTCGAAAGCTAACGTCAGCCAAGTGCTCGGTGACCGGATTTTGTGACGATTCTAGAGAATCATCGATCTAAAAACAAATAGATGCCAACTGAATACTCAATAGGTAAGAACTCAAATAATATAAAAAAAATCATCTGGAGAAACAATCTTAGATAGCACTCAAACACGAAAAAAAAACTAATATTACAAATGCTAAAGTTTGGATGGAGGATAGCTGTGTGGTGCTGGCTTAGAATTTGCAATACCCCATCTCTTACCGTGGGTGGAGAACAATTCTACCACTAAACTGCGATCCCCATGCCCAGCGTGGGGATAATGGGCACTACCCCCGCTCACACAGCCGGCACCGGCACGCTTAACAGGGGGAGGCCTGCGTCCAGCAGTGGACTAACACAGGTTGTTGAGGTTGAGGATGCACAAAATTGTTTGTTACCTCGTCACGCCAAAACTACTGATTGGATGACTTTCAAATATTCTGTATAGGTAGTTCTAAGTACGTAAGTAAGTACTTTTTATCCCCATATTCAGTTCCCTTGGGGTATATTACTTTTAAACGTTTCTGTAGGAACTAGTAAAACATTTTGTCGTGAAAACGTCTATTAAATCGTTGAACATGGGTAGTATGTTCAAAAAAGTGTCACGTTGTTGATGATGTTGTCATGACGACTGAAGCACTGAAGATTAAAGTTCTAATTTCGTCTAATAGATAGCGTTGATAGCTAGCTAACACTAGAATGGCAAAAACAGTATGTAAACTACGAGGTAAGTTTTTCAATAGATCAAGTAAATGACCTTATCACGTAAAATTATAGTTCCTAAGCCGACATAAGAGACAACCATTTTATCGTAAATAATAAAGTTTTTCTATTTTTAGTAAATAATCAAATTTAAAAGTAATAGAGTAGTTCCATAACAGAAAATACTCATTTGAAAAAAGAATCTACGATAAAGTTTGGAAAGTTTTTGCACCTGCGTCTAGAATATTCTGAAATGAAAATGATTTCCGGAAATTTCCGAACTATCACGGACTCGAAAACCCAGGCATTTTACCGAATATAGGTCAACTACCATCACATCAGAGACCGAAAAAGAAATTTAATAAATAAAACCAATTAAATCGCCCAATAGAGGGGAAAACGGGAAAAGCGGGGAAAGCGAGAATGGGGAATTCCGGCGAGCAATTAAACCGCGTCGTTTTAAATCTGTCAGGAGGTTTTAATGAAAATTTCCCGGGAGCAGAGTTTCTCTGCTCGGCGGGTAGAGTAGGGTAGGTACAGAGTCACTATCATTAGAGTTAGTACTGTGTTACAATTACAAAGAGGTATTTGTGGTGTTTGTTATTTACACAGAGAAGAAAGAGTTACGAAAATATGTATAGTACTAATTTAAAAAAGATTTTTAAGTATTACCTGAGTGCTATGTCTAATTGGGACACCGTGTGTATGAAATAAATTGCTGCAAGCTACTATAAAAAAAAGATATTGATAAACGTTTAAAAAAAGAAGCATCTATTATAGCAAGGGTAACTAAATATAAACAATAAATAAAAAGATATCTCGTTTACATTACATTATATACGAATTATTTTTCCCGATGTTTCATCCGGTTAACACAATCTTTGCGAACTGGCTGATGAGGCATACATACACACATACATACATATGAATAGTTTTTTAGTATAGTACGTAAGCTCTCACACTCTGGGTAATTTCTAAGAAATTCTCAGGGGAGGACGCGAATTCGAAACCCGTCTTTTTAGGAATTTATTTCATTTCTTAAACATATGAATAGCTTTAATAATATGTGGTCTACTTTGAATCATCTATTACCCAGTTACTCTATGCCCTCAACACAAACAACTGTATAAGCTTTCACTAATTTCATACTCGGTTATTGGTAATTCACTGACACAGCGTAAATTGTAGGTTCTGCTCTGCTCTTCTTTGTTAAAATGCCGGGTCCTAATTATTATTTTTGTTGTAAATCACCCCGATGCGCAATGATTATAGAGGTCGAACGTGTATAGAGGTCATTTGCAGTAGCTTGTCACCGCTCGCGGCCACTCGCCTTACTTCGGAGCCGTGTTGGTTTTTCTGCACAAATCAAAGGCGCTTGCTTGCGCTCGGCCAATCGTGTCCACATGTTTGTGTTGTTTGTGGTGCAATAGTTTGCGTAGACTTGTCAAACGTCTAGACGGTGGCACTTCCCTTGTATCGATTCGTCTACGCTCGCGTTGGCCTAAGCTCGGCCTACATGTATTGGAGGCTTGAGAATTAAAACCTGGGACCTTTATAAACGTGTTATCGATGACGGGCCGATCTTGCATTTCAAGCAGCGTCAGTAAATTACCGATGACCCTGTATACCAACTTTTGAGATGTCTCTATTACCTTACTACTCTATGCCCCAAGTAATCCTCTTGAAGTTGTATTCATACGTCCAAACCAGTAATAACCAAGTTCGCAAGAAGTTCATGAAATTGGACGTCAAATATGACAGCGCTTTTATGACAGGACCCGGGCCAATGTCATTATCGGAGATAAATTAAAGTTTTCAGAATTATTATGAACTCTGAAATTGGGGTGGGTACAGCGGAGTATACACAGCGCGAGAAGAGAAATGGCAGAGATTTTTAGTTTTTCACGTTTTAAATAAATATTTTAATAGTAGACTTTAATATGGACACACACAGTTATTATGTGACGACCTCTATGACGTGGTGGGCGACAGTCCGCCTGCGACGCAGGGGGTTGCGGGTTCGATTCCCGCCTCGGGAATCGAACCCGCAACCCCCTGCGTCGCAGGCGGACTGTCGCCCACCACACAAATGTGTGCACTATCTGCAGATATTTGTTGAGATTATTGTATTATGTAATTATGCAGAAATTTGTTCAGGGCGTTCTGGATGTTTATCTATGTATATAATAAAAAATATCTATCTATGAAGTGTATTGTATTATGTATATCAGTTATCTAGTACCCATAACACAAGCTCTGCTTGGCTTAGGGCAGGTAATGCTGTGTGAATTGTCCAGCATCATTTATTTATTATTTATATTAGTTATCTAGTCTAGTAGTGGACCAATGCAAGCTGTTGAGGTTGTTCGTAAGAACCAACTGCATCCTTGTTTAACACACAACTTTTAGTCATATCCGTTCCTAAGTTTTCATGTGAAGTAGTTACGACACACATCCAAAGTCAAACTTTAACTTGTTCATAATACCTTACCTGGTTAAGTTATACACATTTAAGTTTTGTGTAGGTACCTACGAAAAGTTTTGTATCAAATTAAACTTTTTATTTAACCTAAATCAAAAAATGGTGTCGAATCTGTTATTTAAAATTAAGATTAAGGAATGTTAAACGATATGTTTGGATTCCTAAATCGACTCCTAACAATTCCTTATTCCTAATTTAAGTTGATTCTAAAACAATAGAATCAAGAAAATTTACTGCTATTATGCTTAGTTTGGGAATAAATACATAAATAATAAATATATATATATATATATTTATAATGTTGGACAATTCACACAGCATTAGTTTAGTTATGTGTGCTAGATAACTGTTTTCTATATTTATATATATATAAAAGAAAGTCGTTTAGTTACACTATTTATAACTCAAGAACGGCTGAACCGATTTGGCTGAAAATTAGCGGGGTGGTAGCTTAGAACCAGGAGACTGACATACGATAGTTTTCATTTCGTTCCCGACTGAACGAATCTTGATGAAATTTGGCAGGGATGTAAACGGTATCCCGGGAACGGACATAGGCTACTTGAATAGAGCGTGCGAAGCCGCGGGCAAAAGCTAGTACTTATACAATACACTACATTGATGCATATCTTTTAATATACATAGAAAACATCCAGAACGCCTTGAACAAATACGTACACACATTTGTAGCGAGGCGCAAATCGAAGCCGCAACCTCCTGCGTCGCAGGGAAGACCTTCGCCCACCGTGCCACGGAGGTCGTCTAATCCTAAATTATTCGCGTTCGTTTTCATACAGTGTATAGCAAGCTTTACCTTTGACATAGGCCCGACTCGGTGCGTTAAATGAAAGTTCTTTATTTAATCTGACAGTTGGTTTAGATATACTAATGGGATTTGTCGGTTAACTTTTTGGATGAAAAATTGACAAATTATTTTCTCATCGCATAAGAAATTTTTTTGGTATCCATATTTTAAAGAATAATGATATTTAGTTCTTTTATTGACTTTTCTATGACATTATCTTCTTCTTTGTAAAATATTAACACATTGTGTGTCCATGACGCACATATTATTCAGCTGGACTTGATTGATGCACTAAGGCTGGGCAGGAATTTTCTTAAATAATTAATATTTTTAAGACTTTTATGTAAAGTCGATTTTTCCTTCAATAATAGACTGATTTAGAAAATTAATATTAATTAATTTCAAGATCCCGAATTGGTTCCATAAAATTGTTATGCCCGAACGAGTAGTATTTATCCCGTAAAACTTAAAAAAACAGTGTAAGTTTTATATTTGATGGCTGTTTTAAGTTTTTTTTAAACAATTACAAAATTCAGCAGATTAACTGCGATAATAGTAGGTATGAGAGTATACACTCCCGAGTTCTGATACTGTCGTATCTTAGTTTACCTACTGTTTTTTATTTATGTGTCAGTGTTGATTTTTTTAACAGACTTCAAAAAAAGGAGGAGGTTATCAAATCGACTGTATTTTCTTATGTTTGTTACCTCAAAACTTTTGACTGGGTGGTCTGATTTTCATTATATTTTTTTTATATGAAAGCCGGTGCCTTCCGTGTGGTCCCATTTAAATTTTATGCAGTTCTGACTTTGGGATCCTTGAAAATTCATGACAAAACCATAAACATTTAAGTCGGTTTATAGTATTTTAAAACAAAATTAATTATTTAATAAAGTACGTACTTAAGGAAATTAAGAGTTTTTATTTTGACTCCACAACGATCAATCCTGAGGGGCGTAGCCATAGCCAGCCGGCATTCGTTATGAAGCGAATCGAAAACAATTGAAAGATTCGAAGGGAAAAATTCGAAGCGTGACATATCTAAGGCATAATGTCAAACCCATACATTTTTGAACTTTTCTACTATCGCTTCCCATCGATTGTTACATTGTCTAGGCCCTCTGGCACTCCACTTGACTCTTTAACGCTTTTCAATTTACCAAATGAATTTATGTCATCAGCTGATAATTTTCATAACCTCGTTTCACCATCTGGCTAAAGACTCATAATTTCGTCCGTACCTTCAATTCGAGCCCTATTAGGACCGACTCGCGCTCCAGTGACTTCACTCGGAAATAAAGGAGAATTGGGAATTTAAATTGATATTTTTTAATCTAGAGCTGGGTTTTTGTGATGGAGGTTTTTGTTATGGTGTATAAAAGAAGAGTAATTATTACCATGTTTGTTGGAATTTTAAAAGTAGTGTAGTAGGTGATACATACATAGGGTACCAACTTCAAAACCTTCCTCCATTGATAATCAGGTAAAATGTACTTTCACGGAAATAAAGGAGAATTGGGAATTTAAATTGATATTTTTTAATCTAGAGCTGGGTTTTTGTGATGGAGGTTTTTTGTTATGGTGTATAAAAGAAGAGTAATTATTACCATGTTTGTTGAAATTTTGAAAGTAGTGTAGATGATACATAGGGTAGCAACGTCAAAACCCTCCTCTATTGGTAATCGGGTAAAATGTACCTACTCGGAAATAAAGGAGAATTGTGAATTTAAATTGATAATTATTTAATTTAGAGCTGTGTTTTTGTGTGTTTTGTTATCACACACAATACACACGGTACAAATACCTTTAAACAGTTCAAAATAACCCCTTACGTCCCAAACAGGCCCAAAGGTGTATTCCCGCCTAGATGGGCGGAATTAAACAGAACGGGTCCCAGGAGCGTGATGCCTCTGATGACACGAGTAAAACGTTTCGGGGGATAGTTATGCTAATACCTTTATTTTGAAATGTACGCGTAATAAGCTGTTTTAGGTGCCAGCAGGGGTGTTTTAATAGTCGGAAAGGCCGTCGGATTCGATACCGAAAACTTTTGACAAATCAAAATAGCGTTCGAAGGTTCCGTCGTAATAGAATTCAAAATCGAATCCGACGTTTTCGCTTCGAAAACGAATCGAATAAATGTAATACCTACCCTAAAGTTTTTAGATTATGGAGCGGTAATTTTGTTAGTTTTCAACGTAAGAACATCTCTATTTTTAGCTAAGATACAGAATTTTATAGTAGCAATAGCTATGCCTCGCGGTTTTACCCGTGTAGGTCCCGTTCCCATGAAAATTCCGGGATAAGATATAGCCTCTCTTTTCTTAAAAGTGAGCTTTTTAATGACGAAATATTTTTGCACATGGGTCCATTAGTTAATTCTTAATTCATAATTTCCTTTGATCAGGTTCGAAGGAAATAAATCTCGTCAAATCTATTAAAATCATTAACCATATCTGCGCCCTGTGTATGCGCCGTGCTTGCATCCCTTGCACTTGAAACGCAAACCGAACTGGATAAGACCCGGCGGGGTGAAGAAGTTCGGTCAGGTGGGGGGGCCAGGATTGTCAATTCTATACATTTATATTGTTATACAGGATGGGGCAAATTCTTGGCCCGTTCAGGGTAGCTATCGTTTCTTTTGTAGTTAGAAGGTTTTGTTCTAAGGAACTTACTCGTTTTTTCATAGAAAATGTATGGGTTTTTTTTTTTAATTATTGCCAAAACGATTTGATTTGGTATGTTACTTTGGGAAAAGTGTTCCTGGTTGGAAATAGAGTCGATTAAGACCAACTTGTTTTTTTTTGAATAATGTAATTTTTTGGGCGAACGGTACATATTTTCAAAAAACTAAAAATGGCTTTATTTTTTCTTCAAAATAAAACAGAAAGTTCCTTAGAACAAAACCTTCTTACTACAAACAGTAGCTACCCTGAAAGGGCCAAGAATTGGCTCACCCTGTATATTCTCTGCCTATACCTTCCAAAGTAAAACCATCGCCGCACCAAACCCCATTGTACCCTATAAATCCCTTACTCAAGTCTATTCTTATGTTTCGCGGAATTTACTAAAACGCTAAAGTATTGGAAAACATATTTACTACACAATAGAACTATTCACAGAGATTGTTCTACAAGTAGTATTGTATTTTGTATCAGACAATAAAATAATATCGGGAGATACAATGGTAGAAATAAGGTTCTATTTGATGTTATACCTTCATTGAGATGAAGCCCAATTTGAAAGAAATGATAGGTTATTGATGATAAATGTAAAGGTGCGTTTATACAGACCTTATAGAGTAAAGCATTTCTGTGTTCTGGGCAACGTTTTAACGAAGATGCGAGTTTCTAACAAATTCTAATAAGTTGATTATTTCATTATGAATGTAAGCGGGTTAACTACGAACCTTGTTTGTGTTGGAAGAACACCAACGTTTCATCCCTTAACGAGGGACATCTTCAGGGCGAATGCGGTTCTAGACGCGCGCGTTCCGCATCCCTTCGAGCACTGCGGGTGAGCGCGCGTTGAGCGCGTGACGTGCCCGCAATTCGTCAAACTACGAAAGTTTCTATAGTAAAAAAGTTGATTATTAGAAGATATTGGACCTCTTTTTTTCTTTTATCGATTTAAGGCCCATACACCACTGAAAGTGGCTCCTCCAACTATTTTGTCTTATTATTACGTAAAAAGCAGCAAGTTTTAAAAATCCATCGTACAGTTTGTGGTATCTATTATAAGTTTAATGCCTCTGTAATAGTTTCATTTTGTAAAGCTTAGGCAGAGATACGAAGTTGCGCTTTTTGGCCACCAAACTCTATTGTCGCATCTCCTCCTAAACTATATGAGATAAAATTATTACAGAGGTATTAAAAAATAGCTTATAATAGATACCACAAACTGAACGTAGGATTTTTAAAAAATCCTTGCAACTTACAATCATGCCCCTGTTTTATAGATACAATACAAAATACTTTATTGTACACAAACAAAAATATTTTTTCGATTAAATAGGTATCGCTGTCATAATATGATCTTTATATTCATGCCAATATTATTGGCATGAATATAAAGATCGTCAGTTAAAGTTCCCACCACGGTCACACCTTCCTATGAAAACGTTTATGGTGATTTCTATCACACGGGAACTGGTTGATGGGATGAAATGTAGCCTTTATTTATGGATGCAAAATTTAAACCCGATCCGTTCAGTAGTTTTGTCGTGAAGAGGTAACAAACATCCATCCATTCATACATCCATCCAAACTTTCGATATTATTGGTGTGATGGTGTGAAGATGTAGATTTGTTTTTACCCAGGACAGTAGGTACACTATTGTACCTACCAGACAAATGCTCAGTTTCCTAAAGCATTTCTATGTAATATAACATTATTGTGAATGCTCGACGTAATGCTCGAGGTGAGTGAGCATTTACCTGAATATCGTTGTACCTTGCGTACGTTTGTCCTCACCCCCCGATTCTCCACTCGCACTAGTGCTTTTGCTCGATATAATGTTACCTATACTAAATCGCTCGTTGGTTTCTTAAAATTGGCGTCTGCAGGTACCTACTCTTAAGAACGATATCGAAGTTTCTGATTTTGATTTCGTTTTCGTGCAAACGCTAATCCTATGCAAGTTTTTAAGAGCGTGCCATAAGCAATTTACTTCAAAATTGTTCTTCAAAATCTTTATTTATGTCAGAATCTGTGAAAGCCTTCATATTTCAGGAAATGTTACTTCGATATTTTATCTCCAATTACGTATTTTAAAAACACGATTATTAAGGACACGAGGGTAATACTCATAATCCCCACGCTGGGCATGCGGGTTGGGGATCGCAGTTTGGTGAAATAATTGTTTTGCAGGGGGCGCTTCTGCCTGCTCCCCATCGGATATCTCTTAGTCGCCTCTTACGACACTTGCGGGAAGTGTTGGGGTGGTCGAAATTCTAAGCCAGCACCACACAGCTGATAATAATAATTAATCGTGCATATATTTTGCACACATTTTGTTTATTATCTCAAGAACAGCACACATTTTTCTTCGGTTTTTGTTTTGGTAAATTAAGTTTTGCTGTGTGACAGGACACCCACTTATATGAGTATCGTTTTGGTAAATTTTGTTAGGTTAATTAGGTATGTCTTTTAATTTTCCGATTGGTTATTTCATTAAATTGTAATTAGGTAAATTGTAATTAGGCACGTCTTAGCTATGTACTTCTCACTCGCGAGAAAACGATATCTTGTCATCCCGCTCAAAATCCATCTCTCAGTGGCGTTATTGCACACTCTTTGGTTTTGCACGACAACGAAAACGAAACATCGATTATCCTATTCCGAGTAGGCCCATAGGTTGTAAAAAAAGTGATTCGAGTAAATTTAACAACAGCGAATGCTCGATATTTTGTTACAAGTAAACGTACTTGTATCTACTAGCCTAAGCAGGTTTATTTTATGTCGAGTTTATTGATCACATTTCTTTAACATATAGCTTGCCACTCGTGTGTTTTCTTGAAATATATATCTAATAATAAATTTGTTTGTTTGTTTCAGTGACCAAAGATGAAATAAGGAACGTGGAGAGCCAAAATGGGAATCCAAAGTCTATGAGATACACCACTATTTCAAGGTAGGCATAGTAAAGCTATAGATATTTAGGATATGGGTCACTAACCCGCTTACTTAAATTCTTTTACTATTATTTTTAGGACAAGGTTCACGACCCCCATTTACTGGATTCTTTTGCCATTTTTTAGGACATTTGTAACGAAATGACCCCCACCTACTGGATTAGTTTGCTATTGTTTCAATGTACCAAATATATATATATATAACTATAGATTTTTCGGATATGGGTACGACCCCACGTATTTAATGGGATCTATTGTCCCCACATTCCGATTTTTAAAAGTGTCCTGCTTCTGACATGCTAATTTTACATCATCTTTGCCAAATAAAAGCAGAGCTTGTGTATTATGTAACCGAAATTGGGGGTAGATAGGTTTGCGGGCTTCTAACCCTCATCAGCATAATTTTTTATGTTTTTTAACCCTTTAGTACATAATTTTTTTGAAGATTTGTTGACAGTCAGTGATATTGCAACAGTCAAATATTTAAATCGTTAAATACGCCCCTTACGCCCTAAAACTGTGGCAAAGTCTATGAATAACGCGCGTTAAGAGCCTTTACGCCTAGCGCGCGATGTCAAGTTTAGGTAGTAATTCAAACCCACACAGAAGCAAGCGTGAGTGTGCGTAGCGCTGGCGCGTTCTATAGTCAAACTTACTTGAAAAACTACTTTGATCCATTCGAGTGAAAACGTTATAGCAATAATTAAATTTCAATTTGAACTCTAACAGATGACTAGGTTATGAATATGTACTTATAAAACACTAGGTAGAGATAAAGTCATTATTTTTAACTGTTTTATTAAATAAAATCAATATATAAAATCAATATAGTAATTGTTGATTGCATGCCCACTTTGTGCTCCTTCAACAGTTGTAAATTAACAATGGTACAACCCATTGCTCTATTATGGTTATTGATCATTTTGATTTGATCCCAAAAATATTGAAAATCAATGATTCTGCGGCCCTCAAACACCGTGTTTATTTGAATTTGAATTTCGGGCTCGATAGTCTGCAAATTAAAAGAAGAATTTAAACATTTTTTAAGTTTAGATTAACATCAGCATAAAATAATAAAAGGATAAAGTAGTGAATAATCTAGTGGTTTGATTTTTTTAACTACTTCGATAACTTACTAAAATCGACATTTCCATGTGGTGGCTCTAATATAGCATTCTGAAAAAAAAAACAGCATATATTATGAAATCGTCTGTGATGGCGTATTATGACGTAAACAGAGAAAAAAGTAATTAAAATTTTAAAAGTTTAAAATAAAGTTAAAAGTAAGTATTTCTGAATTTTCTTCGCTTGCGTTTTTTTTACATTGCCTGAAGTGAAACCATCAACCAATAAGCACACATTTTGTTCTATTTGAAAGCAAGCATTATGCAGTAAATAAATAAAAGAAAATAATGTTACTCATACATACGTAGGAAATTTATAAAATAAACAAATTTCAACAGACTTTTAGACGTAGAAACACTCAAAAGCAAAAATATTTAGATTATTTTAAATTCGGAGCCAGCTCAGAATTATTAAAAATCTACCTTACAGTTTCATAAAAATGCACGAACAAATATATATAAATACATATTATTAGAAAGCCCACATCGACCAATAAGATAAAAAGAAATTAAATATAATATAAAATAAACATATCAGTAGGTATAGTACATGTATACGGATAGGAAAATGTGTATCTTACCTTGGCGAAGCCGCGGGTTGAAGCTAGTATAACAAAACTAGCTGCGCCCCGCGGCTTCGCACGCGTTGTTCCTATGGAAACGTTTAAAGGTGATTTTTATCCCACGGAGTAGCCTATGTTTTATTCCAGTATTAGAATTACCTGAATGCAAAATTTCAGCCAGATCCGTTCAGTAGTTTTGGCGTGAAGAGGTAACAAACATCCATCCATACATCCATCCATACATCCATACAAACTTTCGCATTTATAATATTATAGTGTGATAACGTGTATAACCAACCTTTTAGCTCTTGCATTTTCCATGTTTGCTACATTTTGGCGCTTTCGTTTCTTCGCTAAAAATAACGTTTATTTTATTTCCCATTGTCTGAAATATGATTTTTACAATATAAATACATTCTAAAATATGTTTGCCATCAAAAATTATCATAAAATATTTTACTTACCAAAGTACCAAAACCTGGTAGGCAAGTATAATGTCCGCTCGTCCTATACGCACGACAAAGGTCAGTCAGAGCGCCGAACGACGTGACCACACTCTAGTAAGCCTCGCGGCGGACTGATTTGCATTGATTTGAGCGCAGCGTTTTATAGTAGTTTTAAAATATTTACAGAAAAATAATAACAACAAAATAATAAAAAACTTAAATGTATAATTTTAAAGAAGATGCTCCACTGTATTGGTAAGCTATTACTATATCAAATTAATAAGGTATATCGGAGAAAAAACCATTTAAAGTTCTTAATATTTCACATTTTTAAAATTTTAATTTCTCTTAGTTGGATACCAAAACCAAACATCTTTTTAACTAACTATTTTCCCAAGGATCTTATTGATTGGTAATAATTTTTTGTTATTTAGATATGTCAGTATTTTCATAATATTTTGAGCTTCGAAACTGATGCTGAAAGGGAAATTAAGAAAACCTCTAACAAGTTATCTTGATAGAACGCGTACATACTATATTAATCGAAATATTTTCTTAACTAACTATTTGGACAACGAAATTTCCTACAATTATTAGTAATTAACATATGGTGTAAGATAAGTGGTTAATGATATTAAAGGGTTTGAAAAGTACTGTTTTTGAGCCAAACTGCGCATGGAAGGAGTAAACGCTCTTAACAAAATGCCGATGCCGCACACTATGAGTAGATACAATAATTGTTCTTGTCAATAAACCTAACTGTTATTATTGCCATTTATTGTGAAATCACAATACACGAACTTTTGTGAACAAGCACACCACAAAACACACAATTCACTGATACCAAATTCCAAACACGGCGCAGTCTCACTAAGGAAAGAGCCTATCTAATGATTTAAATCTTCAGCAACAAACAGTACCTACATACATTTTAATTGCATTTACTAAAACCAAACTCAAGATAGTAAAATAAAAGCTATACCTATTCAACCACAATTTATAGACTGAATTCTAACTTTGTATTCTAACGTAAAACTAAATAAATCTCACACATTGTATGTAGCTGACGCAACTTTAGTCCCTTAGGAGTTCATGTCACTGGATGTGATTATTCTCAACTGTTTGAGGTTCCTACTGAGAACTTTAACATACTGAGAATTAAGAATTACTGGGACATTTTATTACCCAGCACTTTAGTTAAATTTTGTTTATAATAATTGGGTTTGTCCGGTTTGTTTCAAAAACTATAAACCGATTTCAATTTATAGGGTATTCCCATGGACATTGAAATCAAAACGGGAAGCAAAAGCATAGAAATAAAAAAAACTATATAATCGCATTGAGAATCTGCTCCTTTTTCTTTTTTTATGTCGGTTATAAAGTAGTCTGTTATTCTTAGTTTGTATGTGATAAATAAATGACTTTGCCTGTCAAATAAAAAAAGAGCTAGTTTTGTTTTCGATGTTTCATACATGTTTGCAAAATCTGTGTGGCCAAAAGAGCGCAAACAATGTTTACATGCATGTTATTTCGATGTTGCATACATGTTTGCAACATCTAACAATGTAGGCAGAGATTGTGTGGGCAAAAAGAGGGCCAACGAGGTATACAGCGTGTATTTTCGATGTTGCATACATGTGTGCAAGATCTAGCAATGTAGGCAGAGATTGTGTGGGCAAAAAGAGAGCCAACGAGGTACACAGCGTGTATTTTCGATGTTGCATACATGTGTGCAAGATCTAGCAATGTAGGCAGGGATTGTGTGGGCAAAAAGAGGGCAAACGACGTATACATCGTGTATTTTCGATATTGCATACAAACCTAAAGATACATGTGTGTTTTACAAAGTAATTAACAGTTTTGACTGAAGCTGAAGACTGTAGGAAGTTTCCGTTTGTTGTTCAGCGTTGTTTGATTTATTGTTTGTGTTGTTGAGTTTGGGTTAAGTTTATTGCTTTGACAAAAGCTATTATGAACTTTTGGTAATTAAAGTTGGTTTATTCGTATGTGGAGTTTTTTTTTTGGATTAGAACGCAGGGTTTACTTTGGGGCGAGATTGTTTTCCGTGTGTACAAGGTACAATGTGTTTTCATTTGCACACTATGCGCGTGATTCTAAGGACAACCTTTTTTTCAATGTTATTATTATCTTAGCTTAGTAATATCATGTATTATCGTGATTTCTGTCTTCCACATTAAACTTTCTTGTTAACTCTTACTTGACGGTTACATGAGTGTGTGTAGATTATGACATGAATTCCCAATCATTGTTTTAAAATTATTCCATACTCCAAACTATACATAACCATCACTCAAGCATAGATCGATACCTGAGCATGCTTTCACAACACGGGCCTAAGTATACTTACCAATTTCAGGAAGGTATGAATGATAGTTTGTCATCCCGCGGTGCCCGGGGGGTCAAACCAAGCACCAGGAAATAATATTGCTGACTACAAAGGTTGAATATACTTACATAAACGTACCTCCGTCAGTTGTCACTGTCAGAGGTGAATTAGTTGGAAGGTACGAAATCATGTTTCTGTTTGTTTGATATAACAGTTGGTGACTTCTGCAATATTGTAATTTAAGGCGTCTGAAAATTTTAAATCTGCGCTCAATTATATTGGTTTAATTGTGACCGACGATTATGAAAACGAAAACCAATGTTGGCTACCTTCCATACAAAAATTTTCAAACCCATAAATATGAGGTTTGTTTATTTTGTGTTTATTTCCAAAACTAATTGAAATATCAAAATAATATCATTCAATTGAAATATCAGTATATTGAACCAATCTTTATTGAAAAAGATAATTATAATCAAATAATATGAATCAATTGAAACTAGTATTTACAATTGAAACAATTAAGATTGTTGCAAAAAAACTACAGTTAGCTCAACTGATCCATATCAATACCAGTCGTCGCGTCTCCGCTACGCTGGCTGCATTCCCCCGCTGTATGGCAATGCTGATGCGCTGCGACAGATACTCACCAGCTCTCGGGGCACGCGTCGCTTCGACCAAATGCTGCTCAACCTTAACCTCAACAGCCTGTATTGGTCCACTGCTGGACGCAGGCCTCCCCCTGATAAGCGCCTTATTGGCGTTTATCTCATGGAGGGTAATACCCATAGTCCCCACGCTGGGCATGCGGGTTGGGAATCGCAGTTTGGTGGTATATTTGTTCTGCAGGGGGCGCTGTGCTCGCCTCTCGGTGAATATCCCTTAGTCGTCTTACGACACCCGCGGGCAGAGTTGGTGTGGTGCAAATTCTAAGCCACACAGCTAGACCAGACTCCAGACGCTCATTTAATTGCAATATTAACATTTTATCGTAAGCCGGAATTTATATAACACCAAAACTTATAAAATTAATATGCAGTGATGAATATTCGCGAAGTAAAGTTGTGTTCGGATATGCTCGTGACATTGTGACTCCGAGGCATGGCAGCGGGGCCTGTTCGAAGAACGACGGACAAATGCGTTCGGATTTAAGTTGTCGACACTGAAACATAAATAAAAGACATTCTATTTAAACCGCATACAGCCAACTGAAAGATGATAGATAGACTATTTTATCATATCTGTAGGTAAGAAGCATAGGGGTCAAAGTAACATTTTTAAATTTTTTTTTTATTTCACGTTCGTGTATGTTTTTCCGAGACGCATCGATCTGTTTATTTAATTTGCCTACTACATTTATAATAATAAAGTTACAGTGATGCCGAGGTCTAAGGTATGGGAGGTTTCCATTATTAATAATTGCATCCAGCTCGTTTATCACTTAGTTCATTATGACCCCAATCCATTTTAAGTGTATTTGTGAATTTCGTGGTCTATGTCGACTTAGTTCCATATGCAACTAGAGACATTCTAGAAAAAATCGGTTTTACTGTCATCAATCATCACCTTTATACACCATCATCATACACCTTTAAATAAACTACCTGATACTGTGCAGGAGTCTGTGAAGAAACACAGCTCGTCATATCCAGTTTACGATAGCCACTACAGTCGGCAAAAAACACAGAAGAAGTTCTTAGGTACCGAGCTAAACGTAAACTCAATGTACAAACAGTTTGTTGAAATGGAAATGAAAATTGAATGGAAATGGCAAATGCCACACCGAACGAATTTTCAAAAGAATGGCTCTGCGGCTTCATTTTCAATACAGATCTCTGTTTATCATTCAAACTTTCGGGAATAAACACTTACGACGACTGTGATAGATTTATGCGGAAGTTAAAGGACTGTTCTATAGAATATTTCTAGACAAATTCTTTTGAAGGGCCGCACTCATATATAATACAAATTGTTTATTTCTGACACAATAAAATATTAACAATTAAAGATTCCGCAGGATCCCGAACTAGCCTAAGCTGTATTACAGGACCCAAGGCTTCTCTTATTAATTAACAAATTGTGTCCTTAATAGACTATGTACAAGAACTAAGTATCTAAAAAATAATGATGGAAAAACATAATGCAGGAATAGTATTAAATGTGCTAAACTAAACCAGATAATACCTACTTAACTACATGGATTTAAAATTTAATGCATTTTAAAATAAAGTACTTAGTTAGTGGTAAGCAACAGAGAACCAAATTAAATCTATGCTCAGAAAATTCCAATCGAATACACACAAATACATAATTATATACGTAAATTTAATAATTTATAGTGAAGTGTACCAATAATACATATTTTTTATATGGAGATCGTTCATAAAGATGTCAATAATACAACTAGTGAAACCCAGGAACTGGGCTCAATTTATAAGGACATGTGCTGAGAAAACCCAGTTTCGTGTCACAGAAATGACTGTAATGATTTAACATTGATGTCTATTCAGATGTCGCCAAATCTACTAAACTAATTTGACAGTACTAAAATTCGCTGTCCCTCCCTGTCGAAAATCAAAATATACAGATTTATTTTATTAGGATCGAACGAAGATGGCATCATTTTTAGTTCTGTCAGAATAGTTTAGTCTAGTTTTGGCAATATCTGAATAGACACCTTTATCTATACAAGAAAACTTCAGCTCCACTTAAAGTCCGAGAAGAATGATTTCAAGATATCGGAAACTGTCTGGTGGCAACAATGTAGACAAGATAAGAAGAGTAGGTACGCTGTTTTACAAAACCTTGTCTGAAGACTTCATACCTTTTTTAGAGTTATCTCTCATAACATAAGACATCCATTTCGTCTCAAAATAGTAAGGTCAACAGAAAACCCTATATTACGGCAAAGTATAACGAAATACTGACTCTCCTGCAGTGGGTTCCTGAAAGCTGCCACAATTTCTACAAACAATTGTCTCACTTCACCAGTACATGTAACGTACCGGAAGCTGGTAATGATGATTAGGAAAGATTATTTTCATTATTATAAATAATAATTCATGTTTTTGTACTTACAAAAACTTTGTTTATCTTTTAGTTCAACACCACAATCAAGAATTAGATTTTGGATAATTTGAGCTATATACACTTAGGTCTTTTGAAATTTGCTGAGTATCTAGCAAGTTAAATATAAAATAGGGTCTAACTGTTCATAGAACTAGTATTTTTCAGTAATTTCATCTTTAACTTTGAAGCATACAGAGCTAACACCTAAAATATGAAATAGCTGGGAGGCATTGCGATCTATGTAGCAAGTTGGCACCGTCGTTTTTTAATATTATGCGCAGCATAATGGCCTATGTTTAGATCGAAATCATTTATTAAAAGAAAAGCATGTCGAAATTGTAGTTGCATAAGGGGCTATCTATACATGGGGCCTCATTGGTAGCGGTATTTGGCTCTAAGTAGTACCACTTTCTGCAAAATATTATATTTAATATTATTGATTTGTAGCGATAGTGGTTTTGAATTGTTCAATACGTAGACAGATAATGCAGCTACACAATGGCATTAAAACAAATTGCATAATGTCAATAAGGTTGGAGATATTACGGAAACAATTTAAAAAAATGGTTTTTTGGCTCTCCTGTAAAATTACAAAAAAGCACATTGACCCATATGCTTCTTACCTACAGATATTATTACGTGTGTTTGGTATCTATTATAAGCTATTTTTAATACCTCTGTAATAGATTTATCTTATACTAGCTGCTTTGGCACGCATTGTCGTATGGAAACGTTTAAAGGTGATTTGACATGAACTAAAGATATTTACTTAGGCAGTACTATTTATCTGAACATTCACAAATTCATTGTTATTTAATTGCTTAAAACTATGGCGTGCAGGAGCTCATCTAAAGGTAATAAAAAATAAAATTACTAACGTTTGTTGTCAGTCCCCAAAATGAAGGTACTCTATACATATTATTTGGTTCAAAAAAATGCTGTTTTGTAAATGTATTGCCTATTCAATTCTAGATCTCGGGAATTAAACCTATTAACGAGAAATACAATTCTGTTTCCTAATTACAATTCCGTAACTCCCTCAATCGAAAACCCCATCGTTCTTCAAACAGGCGCCCTGTAATTCCCCGGTTAAAACTGCGAGGTTTAATATAAAATTTCACGTGAAGCCGTTATGAAATCCGACGTTTCCGCCGCATCAGCTTGATTAATACTGACGGCTTGGATTTTTCGGGTTTTGGGTATATTTGTACTGACAACTTAGGCAAGGCGCAACGTGGACACTTTTGTATCTTGTCTCAGATACAAACTACCGTGAATATTTTAATTCTATGGAATCAGCATGAAATCATCCACTCCCTGCATAAACCCCACTTTACACACTATGGCAACTAAAACAACAACCACATATGGCAACTAAAACTCGTCAATTGAAGACACAAACAACATTAACAAATTTCTTCACAATAGGGTACTAAAAATATGCATCGATTTTTTTATATCGATTTTATTTATGTTAATAGATAACAGAAGTAAAATATAACAGAGTTGCACAATGGGCAGCCTTATCGCTCTTTCAGACACCTTTGGGATAGACACGAAGCCGTTATACGTAAGAAAATTCAAAATACCCCAAAATAATAATTGCCTTCTTCATTGTATAACATTTTTTCTTTAAATCATCAAAGTCGGTATGTGCTCTATACAAAGTTGTGCGTGTTAATAATTCACTTTAAAAATGTGGTCCTTTAGACCCGCGTTAAAATTAAAAAGGTCGAGAACATAATGATATCATAATAATCTTTCCTTATACACGATTTTTCCTCCCAACCAAAGTTTCTAAAGAAAAACTTCGCGGAGGCCACACTTCCAAAGTGATTAACTAAAAATGCTTTCAGTTTTTTCAACAAAACAAAACTAAGTCTCTTTTAATTCAAACAAGTAACAGAACATTTTCTTTTCAAAATCTTGTTTTCTTCTTACCTTTTGTACTTTTAATCCGCATGCGGAAAATGTGAGAAAGGTTGCGTATAAAAACGCGCGGATAAAAATCGCAACGTTCCGCGCTCGCGGTCACCACAAGCTTGTTGTTTCATACCATAAAGATAATTAACACAGCTCTGTGGTATTGGTAAGGTAAAGTATTTGCGGTCGCGCGACTTTACGGTTTTTAATTACTTTGTCTTTTCTAACTTTGTATGACGGTGGCGGCGTCTTAAATGTTGGCTACTAATATTTTTCTGAGATTGAAACATAGATGAGTAGCAACTAGCTTCAAATCAATCAACATCAAAATATGTTTAAGTATAATTAGCTAAAAATTAAAAATAAAACAATAAATGAGGAGAGTAATAAAATCAACCGATCCTAAAAATACTATATTGCTATATCTAACAACACTAAACATAATTATCCAAAAGCATGTCCTACCTAAATCATAAACTAACTCTTAAGGCCCATACACCAGCGAAAGTGGCGCCCCCAACTATTATATCTTATTATTACGTTGAACGCAGGAATTTTTAAAAATCCTACGTTCAGTTTGTGGTATCTATTATAAGCTATTTATTAATGCCTCTGTAATAGTTTCATTTTCTAAAGCTTAGGAAGAGATACGAAGTTGCGCTTTTTGGCCACCAAACTCTATTTTTGCATCTCCTCCTAAACTATATGAGATAAAATTATAAAAAAGGTATTAAAAAATAGCTTATAATAAATACCACAAACTGAACGTAGGATTTTTAAAAATTCCTATGATAAACGTAAAAATATGATAAAATAGGAATTGCTGTCAGATTGGCTCGGGTATGCGCCTTAAATTAAATATTAGTTAGTCGATTGTCGATACGTGCGGTTAAATAATTGATAAGTATAACCAAATTACCAATCGTGCGGTAAAACTCCGCACCAAATTTCCGAACGTCGCACAAGTCCAACCGCAACCGCTTCCCGCATCAGCCATCCCGCATCCCGGGATAAACGTAACCCGCTGTCACTCCGGCACCGTATTCGCTTTAATCCGGTTATATCACGTGGAATCCAGTTAAATCCGCAATAATTCGGAATTTATTTCAGCGCGGACTTTGCGATTTACTCGTGTCGTGTCGTGACGCAAAGTTGTGTTGTGCTTGTTTATTAATAACGAGGGAAGTTTTTTGTTGCTCTTAGAGTTTGGTGTTTTAGTATTTTTAACTGTATTTCATACAAATTGGCCGACGACGACGAATGACGCGCGAAAACGAAAGCGAAATGTTCTCAGGATAAATTTTATTACAATGTGCAGATATTTGTTCAGGGCGTTCTGGATATTTTCAATGTATAATAAATAATATCAGTAGTACCCATGTAAAGCTATGTTTAGCTTGGGGCTAGATAATGAAATGTGAATAGCCCAACATTATTTAATATTATTTGTTCTATGTGTTCTCTTGGATTTAGAAATCTGAACGCATTTAAGTTTGCAAATGACTGACTACGTCACCAATAATCTATCAACCTATTTGCAACTCTATTTCCCAACCAGCTAAAGCAATCTAACCTCTATTTCCTCTGCCCAGGGTCCACTTCAAGGCATCAGCTGACGACGACTACGCCGATTTCACCTGTGAAGCGAGACACGAGGCATTGCAGCGAGATAACCCGATGCGCAGTACTGTTCAGCTGAGTGTGCTTTGTAAGTAACATTATATATTCTTGTTTGGGCCAAAATAGTCCTTATTTGACGCATAGTTATTTGGTCCACTTGGCCATATTAGTAAAAATCAAATGATCCTTAGTATCCTTAAAACCGTATAGTAGGTCTATTTCACGTCAATCATCCAAATATCGCGCGCCTAAGCCGCTCACTGGAGTCGAGCAATCAGAGCGTATTGTCAACAATCACTGATCGCGACAGCGTCGCGCTTTACGAAAATATTGTTTTTTTTTTTTTTTGGTGGTCTTGATGTAATTTTTAATAAAGTTCAAGCAATTGTTGTAAAGTTTACGTGAATTGCAGGTAAGTCGCTCATTAACTTTATAGGTTGTCTATTTACTACACATATGTATATTCGTGTTTGGGCCAAAATGGTCCTTATTTGACGCACAATTATTTGGCCCACTTGGTCATATTGATAATAAAATGATCCATATTTGACATAGGTACTTACTTTGACCCACATTTAGCACGCTGGCTGACATTTGGAACAGAAACATAGTAATGGTATTTGTGGTCACATTCGGTCCAACTGTGCTTCAGAATAATCAATTTATTGGTAAAAAAATATGACAAGTCCGAAAATAATTATTATAACTAAGTACGATTATACTTTCGACAAGTCTTACTGAAATTTCGTATATTTATGATTTTAATGTGATTCACCTTTGACAATAAAGATTATTCTATTCTATTCTACTTCAATTGATTTATACAATAAATTAATTAATTATTTAATAAAAAAATTCAACTTTTCGCACGTATTCGTCAACACTGTAAAACGCCTTCTCGACGAGCCACGATTTGAGCCTGCGCTTAAACGAAGAGAGGCTAGGTACTGTGACTACCTTCACGTCACCAATCGTGACCTATGCGATAATGCTTCGTAAAATAATAATTGATTTAAAATACTATAAACTGACTTTAATTATATAGTTTTGTCACGGATTTCAGACAGAACTGTCTGTCAGAACTGGACCTAAAATGGGACAACACGGGAGGCACCAACTTTCAAATAAAAAAGAATCATGAAAATCGGATCACCCAGTCAACAGTATTGAAGTAACAAATATAAAAAAATACAGTCGAATTGAAGTCGGCTAAAAATCGTCAATATGAATGCTAACCTAAAAGTTATTTCTAGACGTGTAAATAATAAAGAAATAATTTTCAGAGTTTTTGAGTTAATATCTTGTTCAAAAGAAAAAATCATCATCACAAAACAACTTAACAATACGAGTAAATGCCTTCCTAGATATTGTGGACAATAGAAAAGATGAAGAAGGAGGAAGAATTCGTTCCAAATATACCTATATAGGTAACAGAAAAACGCAAAAAACAACAATGATAACAAAACATTCAATTTATTACAGTAAATAGACCGTTATGATGTCTCCAATTTGTCGAATACGATCAACTATTAGATCAACACCTAAACTGCCGCCAACATAATTTTGCCCGCGGGCAAAGTTATAACTACAGCGTTTCCCTTCAAAATACCCTATATTCCCGTAAGGTAGCGCAACTATCGACTGTAAATATAAGTTGGTACTCTCCCGGAATAGTACCAATTCGTACTCAGCGGGGGCGCCACCTAATTTGATGCAATTCACACAAATATACGATGCAGGGGATGTTAGATTGTATTTTTCGTGATGCGGAGAATTATTTTTGAAGATTTCTGTCCTTTGTGCCTTGGATTTTTATTGTTTTATCTTCCAACGATCAAACACAATCAAACAATCAAATTGTGTGATTTCACCGCTATAATGAATCACACAATTGTGAGTAAAAATCTAGACTCTTAAAATAGTCTTAGTTAAATTGTTTAATAAGTTAATTTCTAATGATTATTTTACTTAATTAAATACTTAATAACTTTAATTTAATTTAAGTTACCACACACAATGTTATATGTTTAGAAACAATAAATATAAAATATGAGAGAGTAAACAGTTGCAATATGATTGGGAGAAGACAGCGCCGTCTAGTTAGATCAAATTCGTTTTTTTTATTTTTAAATCTTCCTTAATCGCACAAGATCTTATTATCGATCGCAGTGGAAAGGATCGGGCAAAAAAGTTATGTGTCTTTAATAATATAATGATCTATTGTTTATCACATTCAATCAACATGCAAACCTGCACGCAGAAGCTTGTAAAAAGTATGGCTGCCACCAAAAAGTTCGTCTCAGCGTTGAGTAAAAGCAAACCAGTATTATTTATGCACCCTGAGCACAGCAAAGCTCGAGCAATAGGCACTACTCGTAGGTTCGAGCCCTTTTACAAACAGCTTTAAAACTAGAGGACTCAACCGTTATCCAAACAAATTGGAAATTCGGAGTTGTTTTAACCTCTAAGGCGACGGCGGCACTGCGAGCGGCTAGATAGCGGAATGCAGGTCGTCAAATAAAATCGCTTCAAAATGATGCGCTCTTTTACGAGAACTTATCTTTCGATCACACACAGGTGACTTCGAAATCGCACGGCTGAGTTATAAATTTCGAAACAGACAACAGTACAATTTAAATCTATTGCATTTCATCGCCGCTCAAAGGTTGAATTTTGATTACAAATAAAAAAGAAAATAGATAATAAATAAATAAAGTTGGAAAATTCACACAGTTTTTTCTAGCCCCAAGCTAAGCAGAGCTTGTGTTATGGGTACTAAATAACTGATATAGGTACATACATAATACAATACATACATTGAAATATATTGTTTTATTATACGTAGTAAACATCCAGTACGGCCTGAACACATATCTGTAGAACGTAGACATATTTTTCTCGAGGCGGGAATTGAACCCGCAATCTCCTGCGTCGCAGGCGAACCTTTGCCTACCGCGCCACAGAGTTTGTCAAATAAATCATAACCGTTTAAAATAGTGTAAATATGTTCACAAATACATCTGGATATACATTCAGCCAAGCTACGCGACATGCTAATAATAATAACAATAAATGATTTTTATTATTATTATTATTATTACTACATCAAGCTGTAGCGAGGCGATGCCAGATATGATTTAAAGGTTTAAGTTGCATACAGCACTGAAAGTGGCGCCCCCACCTATATATATATCCTATCTATTTTAGTATTACTTAAGTATTTTATTATTATTTTGCATGTTGAATTACTGACACAGTTTTTGGATGACTACTCTATTGTATTAGGTCTTACCTGTAAAGATAGATGTAATGTTTCTAAATAAATACTAAATATTATGTTAAACGTAATAATATGCTAAAATAAGTAACGCTGTCATATTGGCTCGGGTATGCGCCTCAACCCGCTAAGCTACCATCAACTTGACCCGTCAACATAGGCGCTCGCAGTGCGACCGCGACCTAAGGTTGCGTACTCAACTTAGCCGTAGCGTTGGCATATTTACTTTAGGCTTCTTACAGACGATGCGGACTACGTTACTTTACGTTATCAGAAATAAGAGGAATCCAAATTTTTTGTTGATTAGACGATGTGAACTACGTTACTCTACGTTATCAGAAATAAGAGGAATCTAAAATATTTGTTGATTAGGCGATGTGAACTACGTTATTCCACGTTGTCAGAAATAAGAGAAATCTAAAATATTTGCTGATTAGACGATGTGAACTGTGTTACTCTACGTTGTTAGAAATACGAGGAAACTTTAATATTTGTTAATGAGACGATGTAAACTACGTTATCAAAAATAAGAGGAATCTAAAATATTTGTTGATTAGACGATGTGAACTGTGTTACTCTACGTTGTCAGAAATACGAGGAATCTAAAATATTTGTTGATTAGATGATGTGAACTACGTTACTCTACGTTATCAGACATAAGAGGAATCTAAAGCATTTCCTGATTCCTGACATTTATGTATGTCAAATACTTCAAAAGTAAAATCTACTACAGGTCTAAACCTAAGAATTGTACACTAGAACGCTTTACCTCATTAACGCTGTAGAGTTTCTAAAAATCGCCAGAGTTCTTGTTCCATAAGGGATCTTAGACGCATTTTATTTCACACAACGTCACGAAAAGGAATTAATTTACATTAATTTTTTAAGCTATTGCATAGCTTCTATCGCGGGCCTTGAGCGCGGGGACCGAATCCAAAAATTCCGTAACGAAAAAACCTTGACGTTTGTCTCTTTAGTTCAGCAACTCGCCTCTAGATGGCATTGCAATAGCTTTACCGCGGCAGTCCCCGAGTGCCACACGTCTTTTTTTTTTTAAATTAAGCTACGCGTAACCTCTCTCGCTACCGCTTATGACTCAATGGCACCTTTAATGAATGCGTTTTACAAAATCACCCCGCGGTTTCCACCCACCGTGGTCTAAGGGTGCGGTTTCAGTGATTTAGTGATATTTAGAAATAAAATTAATTGTATAATATTTTACTACACAAGTAGCTATAAAAATAAAAGGATACATACGCTAACAACTAAGTAATTAACAGCACGATTTGTGAATTATGTTCTCCAAACATTTTTTTTTAAATTCAATTTATTTCTCAATATAACTGTGATATCCGATTTAATGCATTCTATGCCATTACGAGTAAATTGCATTTTTAAGTAGATATTATGAACTTAAAAATAAGATTTGTAATTTTCCACTGTTAAATAAATTGGTTCTATGAATAAACAATCATGATTATACAACCTACCTAGGGTAAAATTCAGTGATTTTACCTACTTGGCTATAGGACCCAACATTGTACTATACCTGGCATATTTATAAATGTATTATGTAATTGTCTATTGCTTAATAAATTGGTTCCATGAATAAACAATTATGATTATACAAGGGAGCGGTTGCGTAAAACGCTTACCGTGTTATAAATATCAATAGGGTATTTATCGCGTTCATTTCCTATTTTTCCCGACGTTTCAATACGTTTACACTCAGTTGTGGTCACGGGATGAATGGAGTACTAGAGCAAAAACAAAACATCGCAAAAAATCCTACTAATATTATAAACGAGAAGTTTTGTAAACTGTGTTTCTGTGTTTTGTAAACTCTTTCACGTAAAAACTACTGAACGGATCGGGTTGAAATTTTGCATACAGTTAGTTCTAGGCCCGGATTAAAACATAGGCTGGGCTAGGCATAGGTGTTTTATCCCATAAATCAGTTCCCGTGGGACAGACGTGCGAAGCCGCGGGGCGCAGCTAGTAGTACAATAATCGCGATAAACACCCGTGAACATGTATAACAATGTTTTCTGATCGCGTTAGTTTAAAAAACTTTACCGCTTACCGCTTTTCCAATCCGCTCTCGCTTCCGCATCCCACCAAAACCTCCCCCGAGGGTAGGAGGTGGCAGCTATGGAGGTAGTCGCTCTTCGGTACATGAATTATTAATTGTCATTCGATTGAGTCTTGTGTCAACGTTTATGTTCTAGATGCTTCGGGAATGTTGTGCCTGACTGTTTGTTGATGCATTTCTACAGTGGAGTTGTAAACTTGCGGCTTTACATCTGTTACACTTTTAGTTTATTTATTTATTTATTACATGGAAAACCAGATGCTTTTATATACAGAGTTACAAATTGATAAATACCAGTAAGCTTATCGAAGGTTTTCACGGGTAGTTATCAGGATAGTGCAACAGATTAAGACTATGAACAATGTGACTAATCTACACGTATGTATCACCTATAGATAGTGTTTTTGAGTTACAACAATTTAACTATAAAACTTCAAAATTCTGGTAACTGCTATATTATACCTACAAAATAAAACTATCACAGAGGCATTAAGTAGGTACTTATCCATCCAATATATGTAAAAAAAGACAGAAAGAAAGTTATTAATTTTCAATTTCACCGCCTGTATTGGTCCACTAAACCCAGGCTTCCCCCTGATAAGCGTCTTAATCGCGTTTAACTTATGAGGAGGGGGGCGGGGGGAAAAGCCCATAATCCCCACGCTGGGACTGCGGGTTGGGGATCGCAGTTCGGTGGTAGAATAGTTCTGCTGCTGCCTGCCCTCCGCTGGATCCCTTATAGTCGCCTCTCACGACACCCACGGGGAGAGATGGGGTGGTGCAAATTCTAAGCACCACACAGCTAAAGAAAGTAAATTTATTCAATTAAGGAAAGCTAAGGTTCCTTCCCATTCTGACAATGCGCTGATATCACTAAAGTAAAGTAAAAGTAAAAGTTTCTTTATGGACATAATTATAGTTTTACATACAGTAACTAAGTCCAAAGGCTCCTGAACTAGTTAAAAACTGTTTTTCAGGACCCAGAACCAGTTACCTTTGTTTGCCCTTTGGGCATTTTCGGGAAGTGATGTCGATATGGAAGCGGATAAAATATGATTTTTCTATAGAGTTCGTCAAACATGTCAGTTTCAAGATATTTGCTCTTTCTCTCAAATATAGGGTTGCTTTAAGGTTGTCGCAGATTAGAAGCGTAATGGCCGGATGTCGCCCAGTTCACACCGACAATAGTATGTAAGATGAGTTAGACTTAGTTATGCTAAGATTGTATTAGTTGATGAGCGATAAACTTGCTAGTGGTTTCTTTTTTACTTCTTCCGCTATTGGACAAAAAATGTAAATGGATTAGAGTCAATTGCACCTTATTTCTTGTTTGATAGTAATTACTATTTATTAAGCTGTTTATATAGTAAAAATGTGACTTGTCTAAGCGCTTATTTTCTAAGTCTAAAGAAAAAAAATGATTTGACTCTGACTCTGACTCTGTATGCTCCAGCACAACACAAAAATGTGCATTCGTATAAAGGCTCTAAACTACTGGTTACTCGTAATATTTAGATGCATTTCATATTGACGGTAAATGACAGACACGTTTCGGGCTCGGTTTGAACCTTTTGGGAAGCCATTTTATCGTTCTAAAATGGTTCTAAAGCTATATCAGTCCTTATAGTATAATTTTTATTCTATATTTTAATAGCTGCGCCCCGCGGCTTCGCACGCGTTGTTCCTATGAAAACGTTAAAAGTTGATTTTCATCCCACGGGACCTGATTTATGGAATAAAAAGTAGCCTATGTTTGATTCCAGGACTAGAATTACCTTTGTACAAAATTTCAGACAGATCCGTCTAGTAGTTTTGGCTATATCTAAAATACGTTCAATATACAGAATTAAAATTCAGAAACCAAAAATTATACATACCAAGATAAAAATTTTAAATAAAATGTAACACAATATAAATAAAACATATTTTAGCGCTGCGCGGTACCGTTGGAGAAATGAGAGTAGAGCTTAAGCATGATACGTTACGCTGTGTGAAAAAATTAAACACTGACAAGGAAATAAAGTCATATTTTAGATATCTGTCGTTTTGGTACGAAGTATAAAGTAAAGAAGCGACGAAGAAACCTTTACCCTGTTAGCTGTTACTTTCTAGTTCGAGCAAAATTCGTCCCGAGCTTTTTTATCCTCTAGATAATTTGATATTTTATAGAAAACCTTTTGGCACTTGGTTTTGACAATTTGTTTGAATTTCTTTAATACATAGATAATTTTTGCAGCTTAATAGGAAAACTTTTTCCAGTTTGCTTGGATTTTCTACATATTTTTTCTATTTAAAACGATACCCAGTGTCTTATTTGAAAACAATACCTTGTACTTATTTAAATGATACCCTAACCCTAATTTAAAACCTAATCTATCTAAAGTACGAAATACGTGGGCAATTACACAGCCCCTATAGGCGCAAAGTCAATACCGGCCGGGCAATGTCAACATTGCCCGGGGTGGCTAAAATAGGAAATTAATAATTCATGGTAAGCCGGGCGGTTTGCTTTTTCACCGAATTTCCACTTTGACTGCTACTGTTCTTACCTTGCTATTTGAGGGAGTTTTGTAAGTGATTTTTGGGCGGAAAACTGCATTTGCCTAGCGATGCCTCGTTGAATTGAAGATTCAATCAACCTTTTAAATCACACTAATATTATAAATGCGAAAGTTTGGATGGATGTCAGACTAATATGAATGTATGGATGTATGTTTGTTACCTCTTCATGCCAAAACTACTGAACGGATCGGCCTGAAATTTTGTTTACAGGTAGTTCTAATCTTGGAATCAAACATAGGCTACTTTTTATCCCATAAATTAGTTCCCGTGGGATAGAAATCACCTTTAAACGTTTCCATAGAAAAAAACACGTGCGAAGCCGCGGGGCGCAGCTAGTTATAAATAAATGAACGTTCTTTTGTATAATAATACAAAATAATTACACTGTAACAGCTTGTTTGTTTATAAATCTATTTTTAATGGATCAAAATATAGGTACGTCGGTCATTTTTGTGGGTAAAAAATAATCGCCACATCTATTTTTTTTCCCAGAAACGGGTTTTGTATTGTATTGTTCTCCTCAACCTCAACCGCCTGTATTGGTCCACTGCTGGACGCAGGCCTCCTCCTGATTAGCGTCTTATTGGCGTTTATCTCAAGGAGGGTAATGCCCATAATCCCCACTCTGGGCATGTGGGGTGGGGATCGCAGTTTGGTGGTATAATTGTTCTGCAGGGAGCGCTGCTGCCCGCCCTCGGTGTATATCCCTTAGTCGCCTTTTACGACACCCGTGGGAAGAGTTGGGGTGGTGCAAATTCCAAGGCAGCACCACACAGCAGTATTGTACTCATTGGGTTATAAACACTTTGGCTGCCTCAAATACAGTACACGTCGGATATCTCCTTTGAAAGCGATACGCCAGTCGGCTGTGATAGTGTTAATAAAAAAATAGAGGCAACACAGGCTTTGTAAGAATTAATAAATATTTTCATCGACAAGGAAAATACCAATAACTGGAAAAATTTAGTAATAGTATTTACAATTCAAATTATTAAACCTACTGGAGGCTGTTGCAAACAATCTACAGAAAGCTCAACTGATCCTTATACATATAACATAATCCGATACCAGTCGTCGCGTCTCCAAAAAGCTTTCATTGCCCCTCAACCTCAACAGCCTGCCCAGGTCCACTGCTGGACGCAAGCCTCCCCCTGATAAGCCACTTATTAGCATTTGATGATAAGCGACTCATGTGGGGATCGCAGTTCGGTGGTAGAACAGTTTTGCAATGGGCGCTGCTGCCCGCCCCGCGGTAGATATCCCTTAGGCGCCTCTTACGACACCCACGGGAATACTTGGGGTGGTGCAAATTCTAAGACAGTACCACACATAGCCCAACTGTATGGCAATGCTGATGCGCTGCGCCAGATACCTACCAGCTGTCGAGCGTCCGTCGCTTTGTTATAATTTATTTGTGTTAGTTAATGTATAGCGAACACTATTTTAAAAACCTAAAAGCATTTGCACGTTCAAATAAAAAAGAAAAAACCCACAAACACTTTCTTGAAAGACAAAAAGCTCATTCTTGTCTCACCCTTGTCATAAAATCTTGGCATTAAACATCTTGGTACAAATAACTTATACATGTTACTATAATTTATACATGGTGTTTCATTATAGCTTGGGTAAAATTCCATCAGCCTGTATAATTACATCGGGTACTTTGTTTTCTCAACCCCTATGCTCGGTTTACGTGTAGTGGTGGGTGATGTCGATGATTTTATGTCGATAAATAATTATTAAAACATGCAAGTTAGATGGCGTGGCGGCACTCATTAGAGGTGGCCATTGTTCAGCTTTATATTAGCTTATATGATGGTGATGATGACTAAAACAGAGACCAAAAGCAATTCTTTCATTAATAGTTCTCAAACTCATCCTCAACAGTCTATAATGGTCCACTGTTGGAATCAATCCTTCCCCTAAGAAGTGTATGTCTTAGTACCTATTATCCCCTCGCTGGGGTTAGGTATCTCAGTCTGGTGGTAGAATGGTACTGCAGGGGGTGCTGCTGCCCGACCCCGGTGGATTTCCCTTACTCGTCTCAGAATACAGAATACAGAATACAGATCATTTATTTGCACACATGGGTCACAATGGTCTTGTTTATCGAATAGGAGTACCGTACATGTATTACCTTAATCTAGGCATGCGAATTAGTTTTATAGGGTCACTATACATTTAACTGAATAGGTATAGGTACATTATAGATTAAACAAAAAAAAGCTCTAATAGTCATAAAAAAATAATTGATTAAACATCATGTCAGCATCTTATCATATTACATAAATATACAAACATTCAAAAGTAGTCGAGAGAAAAAAAATAATACTGGTTAGTTAATTTTGATGTCCTTATCTGATAAAAATTCGTTTACATGGTAATAGCATTTTGACGTTAAATATAATATTTATAAAGTTTGTTTTTGAACACGGCTAATGGAAGCAGTTTCACATTGTTAGGCAATTTATTAAAGATCGTTGGCGCCATACCACAAAAGCTTTTTTTTTTAGCAATGCTGTATTTGCTTCAGCTGAACACAAGCGATGCTGTGTGTCATACGACACCTGCGGGAAGAGTGGTTGTGCTTGAAATTCTTAACCATTATATTTTGAGTAACATTTTTCTGACTTGGGGAACATTCAAATGTTGATGGGAAAGCTATGTTTTAGAAACTTTTACCAAACTGTTTCGTACAAGCGAAGAAGTAATTTAATTTATCGATAAAAAAAGTATCGACCATATCACATCACTATCTTTGGCAACTCACAAAGGCTGGTTGAGGGGGCAAAACATGGCAATTTTAAAAATATAAGCGTACTTAAAATTGCAAACAAGGTTTGTAATAAAAATATCTCGCGGAATTATTTCATAATATTATGTTTTGATTTTGCATTTAAGTTTTTGATTTATAATGAGTAACTTTCAATGAGTCAACTTTCAATGAGTACTTATTTTTTAAAAGGGCGATGTTGACTCAGGTACCTAAGCTTTAAAGAATTTGACCCTCGTTTGACCACAATCTCACCTAATGGTGAATGACGATGTATTCGACGATGTATAACGAAGGTTTTCTTATATAAATTTCGTATAATGCATAATACTCTCTTAAGCGAGAAGTCCGTGCAAATCTTAGTTCCCCTACTCAGAATTAGAATTAGAACGTCGTAGGGTTTTTGTTTTTTTTATAATCTCAATACTATGTATGTATATACTATCAATACAATATATGTCGAATTCGTCTAACTACGATAGTTTTTATAATGTCAATACTAGTTGTAATATATTTAATATATTTTATTCTGTTGTTGTAATTTATTGTTCAATAAACTTTCTGTAACAAAAAAATTCAGCCATTCAACTTTTTGTCATCAACACAAAGAAATTACTTACCTAAGTACTGAGAGCGCTGACGTACACCATCTGATTTGATGCGCAGTTTACCTTCGTGTTTTTTCATCAAAATTAATACCCGTCGACCTTCCAAGATACCTTTTAAGTTAATGAAATGGTCCTTAATGATGAAGGAACGTAATTCGGTGAGATTAGCATCTTTTCGTCTTAATTTAACTTGGAATGCTTAATAAAATCTTTTTAGATTTTTGCAAGACTGATTTTACAGGTGGTGCGTAGCTATGAACGAAATTCTGTAAACATCATCATGAAAGAAACGTTAATTTATGAGCCTTTATCAACATTATAATTGGGTATTAACTCTTCTTCAGATTAGCTTATGGTTTCCGAAGATTAAGGCATCTATTTATAGCTGTTTTTGACATGACAACGTCTGTTAAATCGATGAACATGGTAGTTGTTGATGATGTTGTCATGACGACTGAAGTACTGAAGATTAAAGTTCTAATTTTGTCTAATAGATAGCGTTGATAGCTAGCTAACACTATAATGGCAAAAACAGTATATAAAAGAAGTCAAATTTTCAATGGATCAAGTAAATGACCATAACACGTAAAATTATCGTTCCTAGACCGACTTTAGAGACAACCCTTAGTCGCCTCTTACGACACCCGCGGGTAGAGTTGGCGTGGTGCAAATTCTAAGCCAGTACTACACAGCTTCTTGGTTCATGAATGTGTTAAAAAACTTAAAATATGACATCGACAACCGATGAAATATGTTGGTCAAACACTACTTATAATCGTTTACAAAGTTGAGAAAAATAAGTTCTTATCCGCTTATCCATTTAAATCCCTGGTCAAAGCCATGAATATAGCTTTATAGTATTTATTTTTGGCGACATCCAAATTGATCTTAATTATATTAACACTTCTAAACAAGAGCTATTATAATCAAGAAGTTGAAGGAATGCCAGCGTCTTGGGGAGGCTTCCGACTGATCATTGATATGGATCAGTTGAGCTACCTGTAGATTGATTGCAACAGTCTATTCAATTGTTTTCCATTGTAAATATTAGTTCTAATTTATTTCGATTATTTGATTGTAATTTTCTTTTGAAACGTCTTCAATAAAGGAGTCTTAATTCGGCAGTTTTTTTTTAATGTTTGTTACCTTAGAACTTAAGACTGGGTGATCGGATTTGGATGATTCTTTTTCTATTTGATAGCTGGTGCTTCCCGTGTGGTCCCATTTGGTCCAGTTTTGACAATGGCATCCATGAGAAAACCATAAAATTTAAGTCATTTTATAGATATAAAAAAAAAACAATTATTCAATACCCTACAGTACTTTAGAAGTTTAATACAAAAAGCATGGAACCCTATTCATACCAACTATATAGATGTTTTTGAAATCCAGTTTCCGTATTTAGGGGAGGATTTGAGGGGGTTAAAACTGGAATAACCTGAATTACCAACGAAACCCAAGTATTACCCAACTAAAGATATAAGTACTCGAACGATATTCATAAAGTTTGACTGCTAAAGACTACAACCCACTGAGCTTCAAATATGCTTAACCAAAGAAGCACATTGTCTGGAGTTGTAAACTAAACTAAGGCTGTGTCTACACTTGGACGGACCCTATACAATGCACTTTGTTTGTCTTAGAGTTTCAAAACATATATTCCAACATTTACAGCAGAATATGTATATAATTACGTTTCAAAATCATCAGTCTATATTAGTTACATAATCGTTATAATATTATAAACACGATAGTTTGTAAACATGTAGGTAAACGTGTACATATGTATGTAAAAATATATGTATGTTTGTTGCTCTTTCACGCAAAAACTACTGAACGGATCGGGCTGAATTTTTTCATACTAGTAATTCCAATCATGGAACCAACCGTAAGCTACTTTTTATCGCATAAATAAGTTATCGCGGGATAGAAATCACCTTTAAAAGTTTCTATAGGAAAAACACCTGCAAAGCCGGGGGATGCAGGTAGTTTTGCATAAAAGTCTAGAATAACACAAAGGTTACTTTTGATCCCACAAATCAGTTCCCTTAGGATATAAATAACCTTAAGATGTTACCATAAAAAAACGCTGCAACTAGTAAACAATTAATCTAAAGCAAAAACTTGACCAACGATATATGGTAGATGTGAATTATAATCTCCCTTGCTATGCATATTCGAATTCCCTAAGAAACAGGCAACCCTTAACTAAGGCCCGCCACACATCGCATAACCGAATAACTGCTCTCAAGTAAAGCCCGCTGCACACTCCATAATTAAGCTCGCATTGTTCCCGGCTTCGCGTATTTGTTACTTGGATGGGTGTCACACCGAAGTGTAATGGATCCTACATATTAAATTCTATTCAAACATACTTAGAACTAAATACCAAAGCTCGTAATCAGAGTTGAGTAGAACAACCGATAAATTAAACAAAAAATTATTTCACACAGCATTATCTAGCCCCAAGCTAAACATAGCTTGTGATATAGGTACTAGATAACTGATATTCTACATAAAATACACAACATAGATATATTTTATATATATTATTATAAATAGATAAAATCCAGAACACCCTGAACAAATATTTGCAGATCGTAGGTACATTTGTTCCGAATCGGGAATTGAACCCACCAACTGCAAGCGGTCCTGCCCGCCTGGTCACAGTGGTCGTCATATTATAGCAAAAAAATTTAAATAAAATATATCTCTAATAATTATGTAATATAACAGTATAATTTTGTGCTGCTAAGGTAGGGGGGCGAAATAGTGTGTTATTCCCTACGTCTACAAAGGAGTTCGGCCGTCGAGACCAAGGCCCGTATTACAAAAGCTTGCTTGATAAATGGTAAGGAATTGCAGCTAATGATGCTTTGATAAATTTATGGATTGGGAAGAATGATGAGAGTATGAAAGGTATGAAAACAGAGCGAATGATGATACGGGAAAATCATGAAATTGGATATAAGCGGTTATAGATCTATGCCTCACCAAAGCTATTCTGCAGTCCTTGGTAGATTGTCTATTTGTCATCCCAACCTGGCCGGAGGGCGCTACGTTTACCGACTCGAAGTCTCCACACGTTTACCCAGCGGTTTTCGGTTCGCTATGAGATATACCCAGCCCACTGCCACTTCCTCCGTGGAGCGGTGGGCGAAGGTCCGGTTGCGGGTTCGATTCCCGCCTCGGGAAATATAAATTAATAATAATATTTGTTCAGGGCGTTCTGGATGTTTTCTATGTATAATAAAAAATATCTACTTCTGTAGTGTGTTGTATTATGTGGGTATATCAGTTATCTTTATCTAGTTCCCATAACACAAGCTCTGCTTAGCTTGGGGCTAGATAATGCTGTGTGAACTGTCCATCACTATTATTATTACTTCAGCTTTTCTCTATCGATTATACCATGTATATATCTTACGGTGTAAATTAGTCCATGTTCCTCGTTAATTGCTGGCAGTTCGGTGTGACACGCAGCCACATATCGCCCGGAGGTACAATAGCAAACATTTTATGCGAATACGTATTCTGAAGCGAACAGATTAAGATTTACTTTCCCTTGCCGCAATCTTCTATTAACTTAGGGAGATATCAGAAAATGAGTTTTGTGAGAATACTAGCTTTCGCTCGTGACTTTACTCGACTGCTAAGATTAGATCTCAATATATTTTTATAAAAGTTTTACCAAAATGAAATCGATACTAATAAAACTCTTTCAGTCTCTCTGTCTGTCTGATACCTTTTCACAACTAAACGGTTGAACCGATATTGATGAACAGCTGTCTTGACAACATAAAATAACTTTGTTTTTGATGAACACCGTTCAAAATGGAATGGTACCCAGTGTATATCCATTAGTCGCCTCTTTGAATACCCGCCAGAGGGTTGGTGCAAATTCTTAGCTGGGATCACACGGCCGTCGGTCGTATAAAGAAGTAAAAGACTAGCATTGGAAATAGAAAAATGGTGGAAATTGCATCATTACACAGACAACAACTAGACTCTTCAATTCTTAAATTAATTTTAACTCCATTGTATACAAAAAATAACAATGAATTCTAAAACCGAGTAAAGAAAAATACTTCTGCCCTTAAATACCTTCTTTTCCCCACAAAGGTTAAAAAACTAAGTAAATCCTTTACAGAACAACCCAAGGGCTCGCGAAGAAAAGCCTCTTTTTAATTTCTTTTAATTTGGCCCTTACTTAGTTGAAAGGGTTTTTTCTTAAGGTTTTACTTAGAACTCTTTTATGGTCATAAAGTTGCTCACCTCTGTACTGTTAGTTAATGGCTAATGTCCGTGACTATACTTGATTTTTTTCAAGTAAAGTCCAAGTCTGAGCAGAGAGTATTGTGTATCTAATATTGTATGCAATGTACAACACAATACACTTTACTGCACACATAAAAAATACAGGAAAAGAGATATAACAGAGTTGCATAATGGGCGGCCTAATTGCTAACAGCGATCTCTTACAGACAACGTTGGGATAACAAGAAGCCGTTGTACACGTGTAACACGCAGACAATAAATACATTATAATCCATACTATAATGATAGTCTGAATATATTAGTCTACTAATTATGCAGTTAAGGATTATGTCATCTTTTTATTAGCTTAGCTAAAACATTATGCACACATCACCACAAAACGTTATCTTTCTTTCCCAATAAGGGAAAGAGAGACAACATGTTGGCTAGAAAAGAAGTCGTTTTAGGGTTAAGCTCGCCTTTGCCATTCCTCCTCTAGTTATCTATGTAACTTTTATTCAGTGCAATTAAGAATTAAGAAGCCCTAAACCCCATATTAAATACCATCATCTCGTCCCCAGATCCTCCGGGAGCACCCTACATCGAAGGTTATGCTGAAGGCGAGACGGTCCGCCGAGGACAGAGCCTCGAGCTGGTCTGCCGCAGCAGGGGTGGTAATCCGCCCGCCCAGCTGATCTGGTACAAGAACGGGGAACAAATCCGCATGGCATATCGGTAAGTTTACTTATCTATTGAGAAACAAATTGGTACTGACTTTGATACATAGTCAGCAAAAATTGCCCCTTACCACCACTAGGGTGATTTTTCTGTGAAGTGAATAGTTGCCAACCCCGGCTTGCTCGATATCTTTTGTTTTTAACGCAAAGCAAAATAGTTTCAAACTGGATAGGCATAACGTCACTCTGTCGCCGTATCTTTTTATTATACAATTGACAAATAACTGCCTCGTTGGTCTAGCGGTCAGTTTGTTCAACCGTTGATTATTAGGTCTTGGGTTCAAATCACAATAACACCAATAGGGCCGCGTGTTTTTGGAGCAGGACTTACAGTCACTGCCCGGAGTCTCCTGACTCCGGCGTTCGGACTTGGCGGTGTTACACCACCGTGACTCCGAAAGCACGTTCATTGGATTATGAGAGTGAGGGAAAAGAGTGCATCTGTGTTTGCGCATACTCTTGTGAACTATAATATGTGATGAGATGATGAGACCGGCCACCGCCGTGGTCGAAATCCGGCTAGGAGGACATCACATAGTGCAATTTACATTACTTGTCTAGTACTGTTGATATTGCCTACAATATCTGAAACTCGATTACTTACCCGATTTGACTGCAAATTGTAGACCGATCACGCTCAGTCTTTTAAGTCTAATAAGGATAGATTGTGTGAAAGAGGACATGGCTATGAAATGTGTTAATACAGAGATGACGACACATAGAGAGTGGATCTAAATTCCCCACCTAGCGTGGGATAATGGTTCGTCCACACTAAAAAGTTCCCCGTCGCGGTCGCGTAGGTGTACAAGGCCCCAGGGTGGTCTGACATTAAAAGGCGATTCCGTTACCAGCGAATCCGCGGTTCGAAGTTTGCTTCTCGTCAGTAGGTACTACACTTGTCGCCGTTCGATTAGCGGAATAGCGAAACGTCAAGAATTCAAAGAACTCGCCTCTTTCTAAGGCCACAAGATTCACGCGAAACAAACGCGGTATTGGAGCGAAATGGCGGTACAAGCGCGGAGTTGTGGCTGGAACTTGAGTAGGCGGAATCTCACGGAAAAACAGAGAAATCATAGTCAAATCTATGCTTTAGAGGCAGTCACAGTCAGTTTCGCCTCTGTTCCACTTCTCGTACAACGGACAACGTCATTGGGGAACTATGGCGGCTCCACCACCTCTTTTTTGGCGTGCTGGTGCGACTGGCCTGTGGGCCTAGGCAATGTAACAATCGATGTCGAAAGCGATAGTAGAAAAGTTCAAAAATGTATGGATTTGACATATGCCTTAGATATGTCACGTGATCTGTTTCGAACTTTTTCCCTACGAATCTTTCAATTGTTTTATGAATGCCGGTTGGCTAAGCCCTCGGCATCCTCATTGCAGCGTACGCCGCGCGGCAGACGCTTCCGCTTTGCAGTCGCTTTGCTCACGCTTGTGTGAACGAAGCTTTAGGAGCTGAAGATGACGATGAATACTTTCTAAGGACTATTATCTGACAAAATATAAAATACTTCGCAGGAAGCAGTACATTTTCCACCACTTCGTATATTTTTAACGAGTGAGGTGCGATTCATTAATAATGCATCCCCTGCTGAACCATGAAACATTCAGTGCGACCTGAGAATACAATCCACTGAAATACTGAAATCTTGGGGACAGCAGTTGTTAGGATTTGTTCATAAAAAGATGGGTTTTGTAGTTTAAAACAAAAATAATAACGACACTTAAGTATCTATCTGCGGATATTTGTTCAGGGCGTTCTGGATGTTTTCTATGTACATTATGTTTTATCAAAAATGTGTATCTATTTAGTGTATTGTATTAAGTATATCATTTAGATATTACCCATAACTCAAGCTCTGCTTAGCTAGGGGCTAGATAATTCTGTGTGTCCAGGATTATTATTATAAATCTTATACATGACGACCTACGAAAGACTACAGGCAGATTCGGCAAGCTGAAGACAAGGCGCTATGGCGCTTAAAACCATACCTTATATTATAAATTCTTAAGAAACTATATTTGTCTGTCTGACTATTACTTTTTCACGCTGGCTGAACGAAACTTTAAGATATTTTCGAGGGAGATAGACGGCCGATCTTTGAATCTTACAGGGTCTCAGATTCCTTCTAATATTAAAAAGACGAAAGATTGTTGTGAAGATTTTTAGACTAAGATTTAAAAAAAACTACTGGCCAATACAGGCTGTTGAAGTTGAGAAGATCGGACTTAAGTTTTGCACAAATAAAGATGTGTACCTATTGGCTTATACAGTAACGTAATTAAGTTTTAAGTTGTAACCTTAGCTTGGAGCTTTATTTTCAGCTTTTAGTTATTGCCAGCTCATACAGGCTACTAGTTTCTGCCCACGGCTTAGCACGCATTGTTCCTATGGAAACGTTTAAAGGTCATTTCTATCCCACGGGAACGAATTTATGGGATAAAAAATAGCCTATGTTTGATTCCAGGATTAGGATTACCTGTATGCAGGTAATTCAGCCCAATCCGTTCAGTAGTTTTGGTGTGAAGATGTAACAAACATTCATCTAGGTATATATTCATCCATCCAAACTTTCACATTTTATTATTGTGATTATAATCTGGTTCCCAAAGCTTTATTAGTATCTAATTTTGTACAAAAATGTTCAAAATTAATTTTATGAAAAATATTAGGTTTGTTTACTTGATCCAAGGTTATTTGTTTCATAAAATTATACCCACCTCTTGTTTCTTTGCCTTCGTTACGGATTTCTAAGGATTACGACGAGTACAAACTCAATTATAGTTCGCAAACAATTATTATTGTGTAGAGATGTTATCTACTCAATTATCGATAATTCTATCGATACAGCAATTAATAATAATAATAAAAACCATTTATTGCCGAACTAAATGTGAGTACACTTATAATTAAGAGATTATTCGTAGACAACTTATACTAAAAATAAAGAAAAACTGGTATTAGTGTCTGCTACAGACATGATTCAGATTCAGCTTTAGATTTTGTATTGGCAACAAAGTTACAGGTCTTGTGATACTATATAGTCGTTCTGAAATAAATAGCACTACTTAAAATTAAAATATAAACAGACAAAAGGCCTAAATTACCCAGCCAATAACAAGATTTAAAAAGAACATCAGCATCTTTTTACCGCATAATCCACTTTTTCATTTTACCCAATAAAAAAGCATAAAAAGCAATAGCGGATATGACGTCACTATTGCAGTTAGTGGGCCTCATAAATCAGCTTCCGTCGCCCGTAGGCATGTCTTAATACAATTTTACAAGTGAAGGAAACCAGAAAAAACGGCATGTCGATAAAAAATGGCAATATTTATTATATTATTTTTTTACGATAATTAAGAGTCAAATGATACCTGAAATACCGCTTTTAATTGTATCTGTGACCAAAAAACATTGTTTTATCTGATGAAAATAAATACCTTAATTTATTTAAGATTTTTAATAGCTTAATATCATCATTACTTTCAAACAAAATCTTTTTTAAAGCTATTAGCAAACCCATTTCGATAGCATGAAAACTGTTCCATTGCCTTAATGTCCAATTTAGATCGACAAATTAGAGTTAAAGTTTCAGTTCGATCCCATAAAGGACGTTAATGGATTTTATATTATTGATTGAACGGCTTTAAATTGGTTTTAAAAGTTTTAACGCATTCACTGCCCTGTGTGGCTGCCCATCCTGCGGCGGCGCGTCGCCTGTAGTACCTGCAAATAGACACGAGTGTGTGTATAATGCATGCCCAGCGTGGGGATTATGGGCATTACCCCCATAAGATAAACACCAATAAGGCGCTCGTCCAGCAGTGGACCAATACAGACTGTTGAGGTTGAGGTTGAGGTGTGTATAATATTATAGCATTTACTTCTAAATTAATTAGTATTCATTCTTATATAAACAAGTACTTATTCTTTTATTGACAATGACAAAAATATTTTCTCTTTCCTGTTTCAAAAGCTACTTAAATAATAACTCCATACCCGTAATGACGAAAACTTTGTCCCTACAAATAACAAGAACATCATAAACGAAATGACCTCATTATATTTTATCGACAAAAATTTTATCGACACCGTCACATCCCTATATGCTATCCTACATAAATCATTGAGACACACGCCCTATCTGTTGCCAGCTTAATACGATCCCGAGAACAGTCTGGGGGGTGGGGGGTGTTCTACCCCCATTTACCCCCGGGGGGGTGCAGGGGTTTTTTCACAATCTCCGCATGAGTAAGAAGCCGTATATTTTGAGTTTATTGTTGTGATTTATTAAAATGTTTTGTCGGTGTTTTATTATAGATTTTATAATGGCTATTATTTATGGGGTAGGTGGTTTTATTACTTGCTGTAATAAACATACTGTAGTGATAGATTGTTGCAAAAGGTTGCGGGTTTGATTTCCGCTTGTGGATAAATATAAGCTTGATTTACAGATTTAGTTTTTGTTTCAATTTTAAACTAGACCTACATAAAGGCAAAATAATCATTTATTGAAAAGAGAATACGAACAAAGAATAGAAACAAATGAAGACCAGTATTTACAATTAAAACAATTGCATTAACTGTAGACTATCGTAAACAATATAGAGGTAACTCAACGGATCGATATCAATACTAGACGAAAGCGTTCATAAGACACTGGCTGCATTGCCCATATGGCAATGCCTTTTTTATAATTATTTTTTAAAGTAAAAGATACAAAATTTTGTTTCTCACCTTGACTTTGAAATAGGTTGTACGCTTTAACAAATGATTGAGTTGATTTTAAAAAACTTACTTCAATTATATGGTTTCCTTACGGATTTCATTGTCAGAACTGAACTAAACTGAAATGGGATCATAAGAAAAGCACCGAAATTCAAATAAAAAAAGATTATCAAAATAGGATCACCCAGTCAAAAGTTCTTAGGTACGAAACAAAAAAAAATACAGTCGAATTTGGAACTTATTCCTTTTTTTGAAGTTGGTTAGAAAAATGCTAAAACTTTTAGACACAATGTTGTCAAATGTAGCCAAAACTAGACTAAACTAATCTGACAGGACTAAAAATTATGCCATCCTAATTATTTTGACCGTTATGGGACAGCGACATTTTTAGTACCGTCAAATTAGTTTAGTTTAGTTTCGGCGACATCTGAATAGACACCAATTTCAATTTTCATTCTTTTGTTTTACAAAATCACTTCCTTTATCATAATTTTCCTTTTATTCAATTCCGAAGCCATAAATTGTACGCAAAAAGAATAAATTGTATGCCAAATCAATAACACCAATCTCGAAGTTTTCGAAACAAAACGAAACTCCATAATAACCTAAGCTTGGAGACTTAGGCCCGTATTATGAGAGCTTGCTCAGAGATCGAGCTATGCTTGAGTGATGCTTTCCTGTATAGTTTTGAATAAAGTCTAATAAAATTTTAAAACAATGGTTGGGAACTCATGTAAAAATCTACACTCACTCATGTAACCCTCAAGTACGATGCGTTCTTACCACGTTACTACATATTATTGAACGGTTACCAAGCATTACTTGAGTAATTGCCTATTTAAGAACGAATTCATACGTTCATATATCTGCCTAGTGATTCTTTGAACTCATAGTTACTCTAGTGTGGTCTGGACCAGGCTTGTTAGTAGTAGTCAAAAGTCTCTTTGAGGTAACAAAAATAAAATTAAAATTAAAATTAAAATACATTCGTGTGAACCTCCTCCTTTTGTCATCATCATCATCAGCATCCAGCATCTGCCTGCAGTCTTTCGCAGATCGTCATCCCACCTGGCCGGAGGGCGTCCTACACTACGTTTTCCGAGTCTCCACTCAAGAACTCGTTTACCCCAGCGGTTATCGGTTCTTCGCGAAATATGGCCGGCCCACTGCCACTTCAGCTTGCTAATTCTTTGAGCTATGTCGATAACTTTGGTTCTCTGTCGGATGTATTCGTTACGAATTCTATCCTTCAGAGAGACTCCGAGCATAGCTCTTTCCATAGCTCGCTGAGCGACTTTAAACTGGTGGACCAGCCCTATCGTGAGTGTCCACGTCTCAGCTCCGTAGGTCCTCCTTTTGTGACGACGGTTAAAAATACGCCTTGTGCGCGCACGGACGGCTTTCACGCGATTATGCGACAGAAAGTCGCTTCCCTACTCCAGCGTGCGCGAGGCAGTAGCAACAGCATCCTGCATAATTATATGATTGTCGCTCGAGCAGACTGCCCTATCCAAAACAGGTGGACGCGGATAATGATGGGCTCCGTCTGAAATAATTTCAAAAATAATTTGATTTAATTTAATCTCTAATTTAAATTTAATAATATTCTAAATTGTGTGTCTCTGTGAAATTGTGTACATTATTTTAATTTTTATGTATGTGTCTTTTTGTATTATTTTATTTTATGGTATGTAATTTTACGTTTTATTAATGTGTTATGGATACTTTATCTGAAATAAAATGAATGTTAATAAAAAAAAACTCAAAGTTGCTCAACAAGCTATGGAGTAGAGCTATGTTCGGAGTTTTTCTACCAGATATAATCTGGGATACGAACAGCCGCTGTTGTTCAAACCTCAACCTCAACAGCCTGTATTAGTCCACAGCTGGACGCAGGCCTCCTGATAAGCGCCTTATTGACGTTTATCTCATCGGAGAGTAATGCCCATAATTCCTACGCTGAGCATGCGGGTTGGGGATCGCAGTATAGGGATATAATTGTTCTACAAGGGACGCTGCTGTCCGCTAACCCGGTGGATATCCCTTAGTCGCCTCTTACAGTACCCACGGGAACAGTAGGTGTGGTGCAAATTCTAAGCAAGCACCACATAGATTGTTCATAGTGCAGCATCCATATTTTGATAATAATAACTCTTCTGAAATAAAATTTCACATCATGAACTTTTATTTCATATTATTATCTAATTTATTTCTGAATTAATTTTATTAAATGCTCCCAAACACAATTCGTTTAGTTGAGAAGTATTTCAGTTATTGTATTTGTTTTCTGTCTAGGCTTGTTCAAACTTTACTCAGTTCAGATGTTATAATTATAATAGGTTTTAGAAATGGTAAGTACCTTCATACTTTATATTAAATTGAAATGCTTTTATGTACAAAGTTTAGTAATTTTCGTGGTATTTGTATTATTTCGTTAGTAAATAAAAGTGAGCAAATAAAATCTTACTCGTATTTTATAGCCCAAATTTTGTGAAATCAAAAAGGTAAAGTCTAGTAAAACGGTAAAGTTTTACTAGACTTAAAAGCACAATGACATAATTCTTTCATAAACAAATCTGACTCGCTTAACCCTGAAAAACCATCTGAAATATTCACCTAATTTATTCAAAATCCATAACCGAATTTATTCAAAATCTATTACCTCAAGCTATGCAGAATTATCGATATCCGATAGCGCCATTTTCCAAACCATTAACCTTTTGCAAGAAGGAATTGGATTGTTATTATAGAACCAGAGTTGAGCCGGTCTAAGATGATTTTGCTGTTTTCAATAAAACCGTGGTTTTATTTGTTTGTTGGTACGATTTGAAGAATCGTCAATTTTTATTATTTTTAATTTTCTTTTCAAAAACTATAAACTGACTTCAATTATATAGTTTTTCATGTTTTTTTATGGATCCCATTGTCAGAACTGCACCAAGTTGTATGGAACCACAGGGGAAGCACCAGCCTTCAAATAAAACCATGAAAATCGGACCACCCAGTCAACAGTTCTGAGGTATCAAACATAAAAAACAGTCGAGTTGAGAACTTCCTCCTTTTTTTGGAGTCGGTTAGAAACTATCGTAGTTTGATTAACTATGAACGATTAACTTATTTGTGTTGGAAGAACACCAACTAATTTGTGTCCTATATATAAGCTTATTTCTACAACTTAACACATACAACACACTACAAAGATAATTATAGAGTTAAGGGTTAAGAATGATTGTAGGATTCCATGTTAGGAGGCTTAAGTGAAACGACTGTTTGTTGCTGTGCTCGGTTTATTACTAAATAATTTGAATGTAGTAAGATAATGATTGTATGAGTTCGAAGAAGAAATATTGGTTGTATTACCAGTTTTTGGAAATTCATATTGTAAATTTCCTATCAAAGTATTTCTAAATATTATAAAGAAGAATAAAATATCTGACAGGCAACTCTAGCCATCAACAACGCGAGAAAACGTGTAATAAAACCGAAATAATGAGCTAACAGCGTATTTTAAGAATCTCATTACGAATTTTCTCGAGTTCTACCTTCTTACGTACCTACATCGAGAGAATAATTTGCCAAATCTCGCGAAATACGTACAATAGCGCCCACAAGTGTTAGCCTGAGGAGTTTCGAGAAAAAGCAATTTTGCTCTCGGCTGTACTGTGATACCTACTGTAATTAAGATGAGGATTAACTTGGGGTAGATTAAGGCGGCATACACACGAACACAGTAAATTTTATAATCACAATTCTATGACATTTATTTAATTAGAACACTTAGCATGAATCTTGACATTTTATATTTACCATTGACATTTTCATAATCTGTAATTTTTATAATTTCCCATTTATTTTAATTTATTTCTGACATAATAACCGTCTAGCTATATTATAGACATACTTAATGCTGACGACATATTTTTGTACGATAGATTTTTAAAATTTTCTGTGTTATATACATTTATATAACGTAATAATATGATAAAATAGGTAGCGCAGTCATATTGGCTTGGGTATGCGCCTTAAATAATCCTGTTTTTCTGTATATTCTTGGTGTACAATAAAGTCTTATCGATTGCTTTTATGGTATCAAAAATACGAAATCCAATGTTTGTACATTTGCCGTGCAATGGGAATCGTACCCGCTCACTAAACGCACGGAAAATGGAACAAGCAAAATTACCCAATAGACAAAGACATAAAACCCTACCGTTATAATTTTCCCATACGAATATCATAAAATACATTGAATCTTTTGATTGCATTTAAATAAAAGAATAACCATAACATTCACATCAAATAAAGCTTATTTATTAAAACAGTTTGACCCAAATATTACATATTACAGACCCCAGCAATAAAAGGGACAGAGGGACCCTTTACTGGAATTATTACGTCGTATGTTTCTATCATAGCGCTATTAAACTAGACCGCGGGCTTGCTCGTGTGTATAAACCTTAGGAGTTTGTTTACCTCTTAATACTGGGGGCCGTATGGTGCCGGCGGCATAGAATTTGCACCACCCTAACTCTTCCTGCGGGTGTCGTAAGAGGCGACTAAGGGATATTTACTAGAGGCAGCAGCATCTCCTGCCAAACAATTCTTTGACCAAACTGCGATCCCCAACCCGCATGCTCAGCGTGGGGATTATGGGCATTACCCCCAAGAGATAATAGACAATAAAGGCGCTTATCGGGGGGAGGCCTGCGTCCAGCAGTGGACTAATATAGGCTGTTGAGGTTGAGGTTGAGGTAATACTGGGGGCTGCATCAAGGGTTAAAAACGACAGAAGTTTTACACAAATCATCAGAAATTTAAAAAACTACGGTACAAATCAATTGTTTGATTTGAATAATGTAAAAAGTCAAGAGTTTTCCAGTGCCTTTTGGTTCATTGCTTTCCTTTATTATCCTTTGTTATTGTTAAAAGAATTAATATAAATATAAATAAATATAAATTGATAAGCCTGTGTGTGATTACTGATTAGCAATAAAATAAATAGAATGAGACATAGAGAGAAGTCTACAATTTATGCAAAACATCATGCCGATTTGTTTAGTAGTTTTTGGCAAAGAAGTTAGCAAACATTAAATTAGAACTTAGTTTATAATAAACTGTATTTATTTATGGGGTTATCAATGTTATTATATGTACTAAGATATTAATTATAGGTAATAGATTTGTTTCAAAACATTTTCTTTTATACTCATATTATAAAGACGAAATATTTGATTATTTGTTTGTTTTGAATAGGCTCTGAAACTACTGGACCGATTTAAAAACTCTTTCATCATTAAGGCGCATACCCGAGCCAATATGACAGCGATACCTATTTTATCATATTTTTACGTTCATCATAGGAATTTTTAAAAATCCTACGTTCAGTTTGTGGTATCTATTATAAGCTATTTTTTAATACCTCTTTTATAATTTTATCTCGTATAGTTTAGGAGGAGATGCGAAATTAGAGTTTGGTTGCCAAAAAGCGCAACTTCGTATCTCTTCCTAAGCTTTAAAAAATGAAACTATTACAGAGACATTAATAAATAGCTTATAATAGATACCACAAACTGAACGTAGGATTTTTAAAAATACCTGCGTTTAAAGTAATAATAATATAAAATAGTTGGGGGCGCCACTTTCGCTGCTGTATGGGGGCCTTAAAAAGCTTACTTTCAGGGAGTGACATATGGTACAATACTTTGATCCCGAAATTCCCACGGGAACGGGAACTACGCGGGTGAAACCAAGAGACGCAGCTAGTAACGAATATAGAGGTAGAAGTAAAGATTCTACTTAAAATCTCTCAAAATCCCAACTTTTAAAATCCCGAATGAAGACATAATCCGAAGTTAAGACGTTTTAACCTTGGAAGGACGTACAAAAACCTAACGACGGATTGATTAATGGAGCTTACAGTAGGTAACCTTGTCGTGGGGTTTTATAGCTTTTTAAAACGTTTGTCTTTTGAGAAAGAGCTTTGTCGATTGGAACTGTCTTTGTGAACTTTTGGAAAGAAATATTATACTTTTAGGAGTTATTTATCGTCTTTGAAAAGCGGTCTGAAAGCTTATAGATTTTTCGTCTTTTTTATCTTTTCTAGCTCAAACTGGTTTGCGGCAGAAATTGGGTAGTACTATATTCTACGGTGGTTGTGTTTAGAACTCATAATCCCTTAAACAAGGGTATGTCGCTAATAATCTACATACCTAATTTCATCTAAATCAGTTAAGGCGAATCAAAGTGCCGGCGCCACCTCCATATTTTATCTTAGTTTTACGTTTAACAGAGAAAATTTCAAAAATTAATCGTTTAGTTTGTGATACCTGTTAAAGCTATTTATTATTGCCTCCGAAATATTTTTATTTTGTTATGCGCAGAGCTGTGTGGCGCTGTCTTAGAATTTGTACCACCCCAACTCCTCCCGTGCGTATCGTAAGAGGCGTCTAAGGGATATTCACCGGGGGCGGGCAGCAGCGCCCCCTGCAGAACAATTCTACCAGCGAATTGCGATCCCCACGCATGCTAAGCGTGGGGATTATGGGCATTACCTCAATGAGATAAATACCAATAACGTGCTTATCAGGGGGAGGCCTGCGTCCAGCAGTGGACCTATACCGTTACTATGACCTATATTTATCCTGTTTTATTGTAATTTAAATTGTTTTAATCTGTTATATAATTTTAGCTAATGTAATTTAATTCTAATTTTTAATTTATATTTTAATTTTGATTTAATTTTTGTGATATGGATTTTTATTATCTGAAATAAATAAATACAAAAAAAAAAATACAATATACAGGCTCTTGAGGTGAGGATAATGAGGTAAATGAATAGTCCGACATTATTTATTTATTTTCATTATTATTCTAATCAAGACTTGCAACAAACGTTACAATAGGTAAAACATTATTTACTAAAGTACCTACAATATAACAATCTCGAGACGTTATGGTGGTACAAAGGATATCTCGAGGTAGACTCAATACCCTTGTGCGGGAAACTATTGCTTGAGGCATAAGCTGACAGCGGACAAATTTAAGTCCCGTATTATGAAAGCTTCCCCAAGCATTACTTATGCAGTCATTAAGCCTAAGAGACCGGTGTCCTCAGGGGCTGCACAAATACACAAACACACTCACGTATACATACACGCACACATGCGCGCGCTAATATATATTTAATCAGTAAATACATTTATATAATAGTTATAGTTGTTACTTTGTAGTTATTTCTTTTAATTTAAGATAATTTAAGTTGTCACACTTATAGACATACTTTGCTGTTCCACTGTTTGTTTAACATCCGTGTAATCCTTTTTGGCCTTAGTGTTATAATATATAGGTATTTATATGAAAATTGTAACGCTGTGGTTTACATCAATAAATATAAATATAAATAAATAAATAAATAAACATAAATTACGTGAGTTCTACTCAAGCTTAGAATATCTGCTCAAGTAAATCTTTATTATAGAATGCAACTCTGACGCTACTTACTAGCTGCACTATCAAAATCTACTTGAGTGAGTAGGCTTTTGTCTATGGTCTACACATTTATCTAGGCGAAAAACGTTCCTTTACTTTATAAACCTTACTATCACAATGTATTTTTGTTGATTTAATGGTTTTTGTGAAACAAAACGCAACCATATCTATATATTAAAAAAAAGCTATCGTGCTTAGAAATCGTTTCCAAGCATTACTCAAGTGTGGTCTGGACCACACTTGAGTAATGAACCACACACACCACACACGCAGCATGCGCGTTAAGAATTACAGTTCGGTATAAGAATTGTTCTGCGGGAGGCACTGCTGCCCCCGTTACCGACACCCACGAGAACTGTTTCATCATTATGATCATCAGCCTATACTAGTCCACTACTGGACATAGGCCTCCCCTAATGAGCGCCATAGCGCCCTGTCTCCAGCTCGACGCATCCCTCATCTGCCGTATTTCGCAGATCGTCATGAGTTGGGAAGAGTTTGGGTGGTGCAAATTCTAAGCCGGCATTCACTGGCCTTCACCCTGAGGGGTTATTGCATGAACTTGACGATAACGTGATTAATATTACAATAAATGACAAAAATTTGATTTAAACTGTAAATTTATATTATTCAATTAAAGTGAAAAATTACATTAAAAATACTAATTTATTCTATACCTACAAAAATTGTATTCGAATTTGCAATGAAATAAAAGTCTATTTTATTTTATTTTATTTATTTATTCACCGCTACCGCCTACGTCTTACATCCTTAAGTAATACAACACTGTGTTCGCGAGTAGTATTTTTCCAAGTAACTGTATCTACGGCAGAAATAGAGTCAAAATGCAGACATCTTTGTTCCATTTATCTTTGTTTGAATCATCTAATAGACGTTTGTTTTGTAAACGCTTCAGACAAAAAGACAGGCATGAAGTTTGTCCGAGTCAGAGTCGAATCGATTATTTCTTTAGACCTACAATATTTTAGACAAGTAATTTTTTTACTATATAAACAGCTTGATAAATAGTTATTAATACCAAATAAAAGATGTGGACTGTTGGAGTCCATGGAGGAAGGACCCTATTTGTGCCGCCTTTTTTAAGTCGCCATTTTTCAGTCAGAGTCAGAGTCAAATCGTTTATTTCTTTAGATTTCAAATTTTTACTATAAACAGTTTTATAAAACGTAATTACTATCAAACAAGAAATAAGGTGCAATTGACTCTAATTCACTTCAATTTTTTGTCCACTAGCGGAAGAAGTGACAAAAAAACCACTACCAAGTTTATCGCTTATCAACTAATACAATCTTAGCATAACTAACTGTTCTTACATACTATTGTCGGTGTGGAATTGGACGACATCCGGTCAAGCATTACCATCATTAATGTAGGTAATCATCTAAGCAGTAATAGGCTTTCTTGATAAGATTTCGTTATATGTACAGTTTAAATTTATGATTATCTAGGATTGAATGAAGCATCAGCTAGGATTTGAAAATATTAAGACGATATATTTTTTGATATATTTTTACTGTATTCATCTTTTTGATATAATAATTATGGACAATTCACACCGCATTATCTAGCCTCAAGCTAAGCAGAGCTTGTGTTATGGGTACTAGATAACTGATATACTTAATTCAATACACTACATAGATAGATATTTCTTATTAAACATAGAAAACATCCAGAGCGCCCTGAACAAATATCAGCAGATCGTCCAAACATTTATCCCGAGGCGAGAATCGAACCCGCAACCTCCTGATCTTCGCCCACCGCGCTACACAATTAACGACCTCTCGATTATTAGTCAATTATAAATTCAATACAATACAATTACAAATCAATCCCGTTATTTTTTACCAGTAGGTAAAATACTACAAAACACCTAAACACCGCGAAAAAAAACCACCAAAACAATACAAACCGTCGCCTTCACCCTGCATATCTGCAAGGGTAAACTTCACCACAGCCAGCCAACTGGAAAGAGTTACCCTAAGTTTACCCTAAACTTAAGCAGCTAATTGTAAAGCTACCGCAGAGTTACCCCGGGGGTATTAGACAGGACATCAAAGGAGGAATAAAGGGGAAGAATTTACGGTAAGAACAAGTCACGTAGATCTAATGTGCACATGGTTTTAGAAACTATGAGACGGTGTGGAAAATTATGTCCCGTATTCATAGAAATGAGTAAAGTTCTATTCATAGATGTGAGAGAATACGTTCCGTGCTCAGTAAATGGTCTGTTTTTTCCAAATAAATGTATTTTCTTTCTTTCTTCTTCTTGTTTTGTGATACAATTAAACGCAAAAACACGCATTGAGGGGCTGGAGCGGTGAAGGGTGACCACTGCTGGACATAGGGCTCCCGTAATGAGCGCCATAGCGCCCTGTCTTCAGCTTGACGCATTCAGCATCTGCCTGCAGTCTTTCGCAGATCGTCATCCCACCTGGCCGGAGGGCGTCCTACACTACGTTTACCGAATCGCGGTTTCCACTCAAGAACTCGTTTACCCCAGCAGTTATCGGTTCTTCGCGAAATATGGCCGGCCCACTGCCACTTCAGTTTGCTAATTCTTTGAGCTATGTCGATAACTGTGGTTCTCTGTCGGATGTAGATATTCGTTACGAATGCTATCCTTCCTTTTTGAAATAGATAATCTTATTTTTTCATCTCACCGGGTTGTCCTATCAAATAAGGCGACGTCCTAGCTACCTTTACTCACCCTTGGCCACCATTTAATTTCCAATGCGATCATCAATCTAAATTCACGGTGTCCTGTTACACCAGAATAATCTAATTAAACTCGACCTTAGCAAGCTTTGGGGCATGGCTTTTAGCCGTGGTCGAGCACTGATTGAATGCTTGGTTGAAACCACAGGTTTAACTGTAGCGGGAAATGGTTCCGTCAAAATCGATTGAATAGACTAAGCTTTTTATGGAACTAGTGGATGCTTATGGATTCACACGCGTAGTTTCTAGGGACACGTTCAAAGGTTTTGTTTCTATCCCATGGGAACTGATTTATGGGATAAAAAGATTAAAAGCCGTGTGTTTATTACATTACTATAACTACATATATATAAATATCCCATAAATTATCTGCTCAATCCGATCAGTAGCATCTAGTTTTCCTTGTGATAAATAAATAAATAAGCTATGACTAAAACAGTGTTTTTTACTCTTCTTAACTAAATTCAAATAAGAATACAAACGACTCTTAGCTGTTGCAAAAAATTAAAGATTTCTGTGTAAAAATGATTTGTTACCCTCACTCCACCCTCTGCCTCTTCTCACTTACTCTCAATTTTTTTTTTTCATAAGAGAATATCCTTATCTTAGTCCGTAACCACGTAACCCTTCAGTCTGCCATAAAGGCCCTAACCCCAAAAGGGCCACGGAAACGAACCCTGGCCCGTCTCTATCCGTCCATTTATCATTCTGTCGCACAAGTTTTTGTCTTGCGATATGATAGCGAGGAAGCAAATAAGGGTTTCGCCAGAAATGTGTTCTGGTTTATTACCAACTGGGTTCAGCCCGCAGTTTCGCATGAACCAAGTTTAGCTGGAATGCAAAAAACTCAAAAATGCTTTATTTACATACTAACTGCGCCCCGCAGCTTCGCACGCGTTGTTCCTATGGAAACGTTTAATGGTGATTTTTATCCCACGGGTACTGATTAAAGAGATTAAAAGTAGCCTATGTTTGATTTCGGGATAAGAATTACCTGTATGCAAAATGCAGCTCGATTCGTTTAGTAGTTTTGTCGTGAAGAGGTAACAAACATCCATCTATGCATACATCCATACATCCAAACAAACTTGGCATATAATATTAGTGTGAAATACACAATAAAGTCAATACTCAATGCTCAATCATTTATTGTATTCCATAGGTGTACAGAGGTATTTACATTTTATAATTAAGTTTCACTATAGACCCTGCTGGGCACACAATATGTATGGGGAGAGAGGAGGACGTCATTAACTGGTTGGGATTTTTTTACTCTTTTACATAGTTTTATTTTTCGTTCAAATATTCGTCAATCGTGAAGCCTTTGTGGTCAGTAAAATCTTTGGTTATTTTTTAAAAACATTGTCGTTTTTCTCATTTACCAACGCGTCAGGCAGTTTATTATATGCATACATATTTTAATAGTCATTACATAGGGGCAAACGTAGTGTAGGGCGGCGCCCTCCGGCCAGGTGGGTTGACGATCTGCGAAAGACTGCAGACAGATGCTTGATGCGTCAAGCTGAAGACGCTATGGCGCTCATTAGGGGAGGCCTATGTCCAGCTGTGGACTAATATCGGCTGATGATAATGATGATGATGATGACATAGGGGCTCCATGAGTGTAGTTTAAGTATGGAGGCAGGTCTTATAAATTTGTCTAGTCGTATTTTTAATTTCGGTCGCTTCGGTATGTAGAGTAAAGTAATTTATTGTTTAATTTATTATGGTGAAGAGATAAGTATAGTGAAATAACGTGAATTTGCATGAAAACAGATGGCCTAAGAACATACATGAGGTAACCATCCTACGTTTCATAAAAAAAGAACATATTATATTTAGTAATTCCACTATATTGATCTGTTCACCATAATAATCTGAATGACGTTTTACCATGACATTTATTTTTGCAAAGGAATCATAGTAAATTTAAAACGAAATTCCGAAATATTTGACTCTTCCCAGAATATCCACCTATGATACTCTGCAGTAATTTACCAATAGTGATGTACAACGCATAGTTAGTTTTATCGACAGTCGATACATTGTGCCCAACAATACATCGCGCGAACCCCTGGAAGCCCTGGATGTAGTGCAGGACTTTAATAAATACAATTTATCGATAACTTTGTCGATGTTTCAGAAGCTCCTTTGTAAGCGTTAGTTTATAGTGTTATGTTATATTAAAATTTGCGAAAGATTATACATCGATCGTCTGTGGCCTGACGGTTCACCGTTTTGGTTAAATAGAGCATGGATGTTCTTTGTTGTCGATGTCGTTTTTGGCGATTCTCGTTATGAGTATAGCTTTTTTCTAATGGGATTTTAAACTGGTATGTTTTTTAAGCTATTGCATAGGTTCTATCGAGGGCCTTGAGCGTGGAGACCGAATCCAGAAATTCCGTAACGAAAATAACCTAACACTATGCAATAGCTTTACCGCGGCAGTCCCCGAGTGCCACACGTCTTTTTTTTCCTTTTTTAAGACCATAATACAATGTTTGTTTGAAAAATCCGTTTGAATTGGGCTTTCTGTCAAATGATGTAAATTTTTGTTTGGTTGAAAATTTAGAACTATGAGTATAGGTATTACGTAAACTTAACTTAGGTTTGTTCCATTTTTCCCCCTAAAGTCCCCCATAAGGGGAAAACTGCACTTCAAAAGTTAGACTTGTTATTAGCATAATTACGGTATAAGTACGCTGGTAAAATAATTATTTTATGTAAATAACTTAATTACTTCTAACCCAATTAACAAACTTATCACGAGAAAAAACTCAAATAAACACGGGAAAGATCCGAGCATAAAAACTTGCAGAAAATAAAAATTTTAATTCCAGACTAGCACAGAGAAACATAATTTCACCTGGATATCAACATAATCCTCAACTAAACTAAAAAGCACTAACTAAAAATAAAATATCATTTTTAAAAGCGGAAATATAAGAGCATTTTAATCTTTAAGCATTTACCCAGTACTGAGATTAAGTAATAAATAAAGGTTGAGGAAATTTAGAGGGAAAACCGGCGTAAATCAAAAGCGGGCGCGTCACAATATTTAAAGTGATGGCAACAATATTGCATAAATTAGGGATTTTATGGATTTATGGATTTTGGAGATAGAAGTTGTAATAGGAAAACGTTAGGGGGAGATATTACTGTAGGTTATGTGTGTCGTTTGGTGGTTCGTAATTGGTTTGAGATTTTGATTAAACGATATATATTTTTTTAAATAACGTTACTTTTAATAAGATTTTTTAATAAATTGTATTTTTCGTTCAGTTGTCACTATTTTTAGAAAATAGTTACATTTGCTTGGAAGGGTGCGAAACAGGCGAAATAAAAAAAACTTAGTATATTAATATGAATCAAACTATTTATTCAAATGATTATAATTGAGATAGAATCGTAATTTCCCAATAGTGATATACATCGCATAGTTAGTTTTATCGACAGTCGACACATTCTGCCCAACAATACAGCGTTATGACTGGTATTAAATCATATTGAGGAGGTATGTTCATCCCGCCACCACTTATGTATGAGCTCCCACTATCGCTTATGACTTCACGCTTCCGCTTAAGCCGCCCGCTACCGCCTGTCCCTTGTACGCAGACAGCAGCAGTTGCATCCTACACGTACTTTGATATATTTCAGAAAGGCACCATTTCCTTGTGCAATCTTTATTGAAACTTTGTTATGTTATAGAAATAGATATACAGGATGTTCCGTTAATGGAGGATGGAAGGATTTTTAAAACTAATCGTTTGGAACCATAAATTCTGACGACGTTGCTCAGTCAAATATTTATTCCAGAAATTGCAGAAAACTTTTATGGAAACTGTGTTTATGGATAACAAATACATACCTATATATTGTATCCATTTTGAATGGAGCATAAACGTTAACAAACCGTCCATACTTAACCTAAAATTCACTTTGTTGGCGCGTCCTTTTATACGTAATTTACATTACTTGTCGATTTTAGATCCTCCCAATAAAAATTGCTTAGAATTATATCTGAAACTCGACACCAAGCAAGTGAGATTTTGTTATTTGTGTTGTAACATGTTTGTTTAATAACATGCTTCATTCAAAATTGATAAACCATAACTATTCTCGGTTCATGAGTTCAAGATATTTTATATCAATAAATGAAAACAAACTGTTAACAATAACAGAAAATAGGTGATGATAACAGAAAACTTTACCAACGCATTATGTAGGTAGGTTATTATTGCGAAAGCGCGAAAAGGTTCCTTCAAAGATGATTTTTATCATTATTATATTGTAAACTAGCTGCGCCCCGCGGCTTCGCAAAAGTGGATTTTATCCCACGGGAACTGATTTATGGGATAAAATGCAAAAATTCAGCCCGATCCGTTCAGTAGTTTTGGCGTAAAGAGGTAACAAACATCCATCCATCCATACAAACTTTCGCATTTATTATATTAGTTTGATTACTGTAAAAATACGTACCTTAAAAAGTAAAACAACAAGAAACAAATGCAACGAATAAGAAAAAAGGTACTTTCCATTCAAACTGTTTCAAGAAAATGGTCGAAAATCACCGCTTACCATACACGCATGGGGTCTATTCGATTAAAACCACCGAAAAAACCCTAAAGTTTGACCCTATAAGAATGAAACAGCCTGTTTAGGTATAAATCTAGAGTAGTTTATAGCTCGCTGCCTGGCAATATATCAGACGAAATAAGTTGCAAGCCCATCCATGCAGTAAATTGATATCTGCGTACACGAGTTTACCTATAACATATTTATCTACGACTAATAATATATATACGAAGTTTGTATCTTTGTTACCTCTTTAAGCAAAAACTACAGAGTATCTGGCTGACATTGAGCACATAATAAAATACTAATAGTATAACAACCACAGGCTTTATAGTAGTAGGTTATAGCAGGGTTGATAGTATTATAAACTAGCTGCGCCCCGCGGCTTCGCACGCGTTGTTCCTATGGAAACGTTTAAAGGTGATTTTTATCCCACAGGAACAGATTTACGCGATAAAAAGTAGCCTATGTTTTATTCCAGTATTAGAATTACATGTATGCAAATCCGTTTAGTAGTTATGGCGTGAAGAGGTAAGAAACATCCATCCATCCATACTGTACTTCGGAGTCAGTAAATCTATTTGGAATAAAATCCATGTTTCCAAATAGTTTGATCCTTCAGTATAACAATTTGGAAAAAAAAAACATCCAAACAGTTCGACTACCGAAGGACTGGATGGAATAAAGGCATATTTCGAGGATTAAAATAATTATTAGTAGGTACCAGTTTGGTTCTAAATGTTACCAAATTGAAACAGTCAATAAATGATTTTTATACCTTTGAAGACCTCTGTGGCGCGGTGGGTGAAAGTCCGTCTGCAACGCAGGATAATGCGGGTTCGATTCCCGCCTCGGGACAAATGTGTGTAAGATCTGCATAAATTTGTTCAGGGCGTTCTGGATGTTTTTATGACCACAAACTCTGCTTAGCTTGGGGCTAGATGATGTTGTGTGAGTTGTCCAGCATTATTTATTTTATGACTGTAATACACTGCAGACATTTGAAATGACTATTATTACGTGTGCCGATCGCTGCGTAAGAATCGACCCCGTTTGACATGATATCCCAATGACAACCTTTGTTACGCAAAAGTTCCGCGCCATCTATTGAGTTCAAAGGTAAAAAACCCTATGTTTTTGAGAATGCCTTTTTCGTAACGCATTTTTTATGACATGGATTGATTCCCACTATGAGTCAGAGTCAGAGTCAAATCGTTTATTTCTTTAGACTTACAAAATAAACAAGTCAAGTTTTTACTATATAAACAGCTTGATAAATAGTTATTACTATCAAACAAGAAATAAGGTGCAATTGACTCTAATTCACTTCAATTTTTTGTCCACTAGCGGAAGAAATGAAAAAGAAACCACTAGCACGTTTATCGCTTTTCAACTAATACAATTTTAGCATAACTAAGTCTAACTGTTCTTACATACTATTGTCGGTGTGGAACTGGGCCATGTGTAACCAATCCAACATTAAGTTTAAGTTAATCTAACATTAGGTTTATATAAAACACTAGCAGCGCCTTGCGGTTTCACCCGCGTAGTTCTCGTCTCCGTGGGAATTCCGGGATAAAATATAGCCTATGTCACTCCCTAAAAAGTAAGCTATTTAATGTTGAAAGAATTTTTAAAATCGGTTTAGTAGTTTCGGAGCCTATTCAATACAAACAAACAAGCAAACAACCAAATCTTTCCGCTTTATAATATTATATACATAATATATAGTATAGATTAACTCAAAAAAACCTTAATAAAATGTAAAATAAAAACCGATATGAGCTATTAACCATTCGCCACAACGTAAAAAGTGTTTTATACACAGCCCAAGCAATATTTCAAGGTATTTAAAATTTTTATTTTCCTATTTCAAGTTTATAGCCGCTTTAAGTTGAGTTATAACTTTGTAAACATAATTACTTGTTTTAATTTGTTGAGTAAATGTTTTTAGTGTAAAAAAGCAGAAAAATATTATTTCTCATGTCTCTGCATTTTTTTTTTTGAGTCAATAAAATATGTTGTTTCTGAAAAAAGGTATTTTATACTTTTAACAAATCCATAGGTACCAAGATAAAAAAAATCAACGGGACTTGAACCCGTTTTCTTCCCTCTATACGGGAGTGTGATAACCAATTACACCACGAAGTCAAGTGACGTAAATCAAAAAATCTTTGTTTCTTTATTGTTATTATTTGATTTTCTTACAAATTACTTATAATAAACTATAATAACCAAACACTTTCTTACCTCTTCAAGTTAAGACGGCATATGAATTCTAGAAAAAAATAGATACTTGAAAACAAGCAACTTTTTCACGTAAAAATGCTATTGAAGCTGCGGGCAGGAACTTATTACTAAATACTTTAAATTTAAATTCACACAAAATTGTATTTTAAGTTTCATGCATACACACTTTAATTTAATTATCAATACACAAAAGCCCAGAACAAAATATGTACAAGGAAAATATTGGTTATATTGTTTAGCATCAAGGCATTAAGACGACCTCTGTTGAGCGGTGGGCGAAGGTCCGCCTGCAACGCAGGAGGTTGCGGGTTCGATTCCCGCCCCGGGACAAACGTTTGTACGATCTGCAGATATTTGTTCAGGGCGTTCTGGATGTTTTCTATGTATGATAAAAAAATATCTATCTATGTAGTGTATTGTATTATGTATATCGGTTATCTAGTACCCATAACACAAGCTCAGCTTAGCTTGGGGCTAGATAATGCTGTGTGAATTCTCCAGATTTTTTTTTATTATTATTATTTATTTATCCCAATGTGGGAATCGAACCTACAAAGACTACGCCACAGCAGTCGCCACTAAAAGCATCCTTCCCAAATAAACACCAACCCCAAAGAAACTTTGTATCATTCAGAATCAAAATAAAATACTCGGAATATTTCTGCAACCCTTGTTGGGTCCGTGCGTTTGCACGAACCGCAGGGTTCGATCTAACGGTTGTGGTGTGTGTACTGTGAGCGAGCAAGCGATTTTCATACGATAGCGATTTTCAGGGTTTAGTGGAGTTTCGCCATTGTGGTGATTCGACATGGCAAAAACGTGTTGATTTGTCATCGCTTAAAATTCTACTAATATTATAAACGCGAAAGTTTGTAAACATGTATGTTTGTTGCTGTGTCACGCAAAAACTACTGAACGGCTGAAATTATGGAAATTTTAGGTAGTTGGAATAACACACCTAGGCTACTTTTTATCCCATAAATCAGTTCCCGAGGGATAGGCGTGCGAATGAATACGTTCGCGGGACGTAGCTAGTATTTTAATATTTTTATTGGTGATTTGCCATCACGTTCTTTCGTTTATTGGTGATTTGCGAACGTTATTTACTTAGGATTTAGGTATAAATAAACGATTAAAGCATCGTGTGTTGCCAACTTAAAATTTGCACCACCCCAACTCTTTCCACGTATCCACCGAGGGCAAGCAGCAGCACCCCCCTTATTTTTGTAAGTAAGTAGTAAGTAAATAATTTATTTGTCCCATAAAACACACACATACAATTGGTTACATAATTTAAAAGTGGCAGAATTAAAAAATAACGTATATATAAAAACTTATAATAAAAACAAAAGTTGATGCGCCTCTCATACCAATGTACTAACTGTAGCCGCTAGGTTCCTTTTAATAGCTATATGAGAAGCACGAAGCACTGTTGTGAATGAAACAGAAATACGTGTGTGTATTTTAATTTTTTTTATTCGGTGAGGAAATTTATTTACGATTAGACTGGTCTGGGGGAACCAGAATTATGTGGGACTCGACGCCCAGAGGACGTAATAACCCACTAAAACCTCTCAATTGGCTCTCTTTCGCCATTTTGGCCAAACCACTGGAACAATTAAAGCGATCGCGGCCCGAAATCTTTTATCATTAAAAAGTTTACTTTTCAGGGAGTGACATAGGCTATATTTTATCCTGGAATTTCCTCGGGAACGAGAATTACGCGGGTGAAACCGCGAGGCGCTGCTAGTTATAAATAAATAAAAGAATGTCATCTCATTCATCCTACATCGAGTAGAAAACGAAATTTTATTCTGCCATTTTAAATGTATAAATTTTTTGCAGTGCCCTACAGGGTACATGTTCTATTGACCCAAGCATACATTATGACCTAAGCTGTTTACCATTTACATGTGATTAAAATAAATAAATAAAATCGCTGTTCCTCCCACCATGTACAAAGCCTTACATAAAATATGTGTTTTGGACATTCAACAACTGTCGAAGACCTTCCGAGGGTGCCCGATGTATAAGGAAATATTATATCGATGTCGAGATGTAACTTCACTTCGATTTGCTATATTTTCTGATGTATGCTTTGGTATTTAACCGACTTAAAAAAAAGAGGAGGTTCTCAATTCGACTGTTTTTTTAATGTTTGTTACCTTAGGACTTTTGACTGAGTGTTCGATTTATATGAATTTTGTTCATTTCTGACAATGGGATCCATGGAAATTCATGAAAAAACTATAAAAATTTAAGTCGGTTTATAGTTTTTTAGAACAAAATTAATTATATACTTTCCTAAACAACCCACACAGCGTCACCTGGCCCCAAATAATGACGAGTTAGGGTACATCTCGTCCAAATCTAATAACGAAGTGTCCTTCACTTTTGAAGAGGGATCCATCCGATCTCGTTCGACGACTAAGACGCAGGAGGTTGCGGGTTGGATTCCCGCCTCGAGACAATGTGTGTACGATCTGCAGATATTTGGTGTTCCGGATGTTTTCTATGTATAATATATGTAGGTATATACATACATATGTATACATAATATATGTACTAAGTGTTTTGTATTAAGTATATTAGTTATCTAGTACCTACCCATTATGCTCAGCTTAGCTTGGGGCTAGATAATGCTGTGTGAATTATCCAGGATTATGACATCGACATCGACATCGGAAGCGGGAATCGACCCCGGAATCGCTTGGCAGGCGAACTTTCGTCCGCTTCGCCACAGCTCGTTCTTTTCCTGGTTTTTTTTTTCAAATTTTTACCCTTGACAAATCCGCATCAAGTGGGAAAACTGTAGTTAATGTGTTTATTGACCATTTTCCCCCTTTGGGCGTATTTTTGTAATATTGGAATAACCCCTTTTCCTCGTAGGGTAAAGTGACACAGAAAAACGTAGATATTGTTCCATCTACGTGATATTGGTGCCGACGTAACGTAACTGAACCACTGGGAGCCATTTTGTATGGTATACGAGAATGTACCGTTATTGAGTGAAGGCTTTGAAGGTTTTGAGGTTATGTTCTAGGATATTTTTTGTAGCGGCCATTTTGGGGTTGTTGAACTATGATTGAATAGGTCTTTGTGTGGATCTCTTTTGGGGTTTTAAGGCCCATACCCGAGCTGATATTCACCTATATTATGTGTATTTAGTTTTCAAAATTTTAGGAAATTATCACGTATAAAAAAGATAATTTTAAAAATCCATCGTACTGTTTGTGGTTTAAACTATACAAAAGTATGGCATCCATGAGGAAACCATAAAATTGAAGTCGGTTTATAGTTTTTAAAAACAAACTTTTATTATACTCAAATTATGTTTAGTAAATACGGGTTCAAATCCGCGTTCAAAACGAAGTCTTCAATAAGTTGTTCAAAATGGTCAATATTTATAAAATATATCAAAACATGACACAATTCACACACACTTCACAATAACAACAAAGAAAAATCTCGATACGAACCGTTATGCAAAAGCCCGGAAAGTTCCAATCAGTTGGAAAGTTCCGAAAAAGTTTCCGGAACTCAATCATACAACAAATCAAATTAGCTGAATGTCTATATTTGCTAAAACCTTTGTTTCGCGAAAGACCCTGTAGGTATCGGCTCTGGTTTATAATAAATTACGGCCGTCATTTAACGCTCACATATTTGTTGACTAGATTCATGGGTATTTATTTAATTATTTTATTTTACTTCAATTAAAACGGTAACATACCACTTACGTTTATTAAAGTTAGGTAAAGTAAGGTAATTAATCAAAATTATGTATTCCTTATTTTGAATAATAATATTTTGTAATTCAAAAAATATAATATCTATAGGTACACACACATAATATGATATAATGATGATGTGATAAACGTAAAACCGCTGGGGTAAAAGTGTTCTTTGGTGGAGACCACGACTCGGTAAGCGTAGTGTAGGATGCAAAAAGCTTTTCAAATTTCTCCGTTAAGGTTAAACTAGTCGCTCATGAAAAAACTAAGCTAACTTTCGCATTTCAACACTGATTTTAGCACAACTTTAGTCGAAAATAAATAACATACGGAGAACCAAAACTCACTTATAAGATACACTCAATAGTTTTCTTTAGTGCATTTCATTCTAACGCCCGGGCTTGTATATTATTACAGGTAAGATAGCATACATTTTGGCCGCGCACACTGATGAGTTTGGCCAGGCGACTAGTGTAACTTGAAGGGTGATTATCCCTGGAATGGGGAAAACTGGAATTCATTTTTGAATTCCAGTTCTCAGGGAGGAAAACTGTGATAACCCATAATAAATAAAACATAAATAATATCTATAGGTGATCGTTGTATCTAACAATTTAAACGGATAGTCCATAGACAGTTTATTTGGTTCACACACACAAACAGCGCCAAAGCAAATCAAACATAGCCTAGCACACAAACAAAGCTAAAACAAATATTACTAGCTTCTGCCAGCGGCTACGCGCGCGTTTTTACCGCGTTAAAGTGTAGCTTTTTTGTTTTTTTCCGTTAAAAAGTAGCTTATTTTGTTCTGGCATCAATGGCCGATAAGCTTTGCAACTTACCAAATGTTGTGTTTGTAAGACAACGGAAAGTTAATACACATTAGTTTTGAGTTTTAGGCAAGATCCAAAAATAATTATAATGATAATTATATTTCATAGTTCCATTAGTAGAAGATAATTCGTACCACGTAGTGCTTGTTCTGTTCGGTAACCAAACCTGCATGCTTTAGAGTCGATAAATTTTATCGATTACAACACTAAAACACCGTCCCAGCCCTACCTCCTCGCCAGCAGAACGCCATTCTTTTTCTGTGCACGGTAGCCACTGCACGTTACAAATTTCTTTTACGAACTTTTACAATATATTTAGTGAATTTACCAAAAGTGAAAACAAAACAATTCAGGGGTACCTGTCAAGCAGAAATCAAAGCTTGAACAAAATAAAAAAGCCAGTCAAAGTTGTCGAATTATTGAATTCTCGAAAAATGCAGGTAAGTTCTATTATGTTTTCATGAATCGATTTGGATCTGTTATAAATCTTTTTAATTTAACCATACCATACCGTCTTAAAGTCTGCCTGGAGGGTTTACTGTAGGTACTCCACGAAGGCTAGACAGGATGGGTTAAAAACATGTGGGTTTGACTGTAGATCAGTCACGGAGGTTATAAAGCAAGTAGATTACCTAGAATAATCTAGATGTAAATCTTTACAATTCAACCTTACTATACCATCTAAAAGTCTGCCTGGGGGATTTACTGCGGGTACTTCACGAAGGCTAGACAGGATGAGATAAAAACCTGGGGGTTTGGCTGTAGATCAGTCACGGAGGTTCTAAAGCAAGTAGATTACCTAGAATAATCTAGATGTAAATCTTTACAATTCAACCATACCTACTATACCATCTTAAAGTCTGCCTGGGGGATTTACTGCGGGTACTTCACGAAGGCTAGACAGGATGAGATCAAAACCTGGGGGTTTGACTGAAGGTCACTCACGAAGGTTATAAAGCAAATAGACATCTATCTACTTTGCATATCAATGGTTCATACTTCGTTCAAACTTCCTAGAATAATCTAGACGTTATATTCTTTACAATTCAAATATACTGTATCATCTAAAAATCTGCCTGGAGGATTTACTGCAGGTACTTCACGGTAGACAGAATGAAAAAAAAAAAAAAATCTATCTACTGCGCATATCAATGGTTCGTACCATCACGAGAACTCATCATCTCATAAAAATAATTGAAAACCTAGCGGTGTAGGTCATCCAGAAAGGCCATAAAGCAAGTAGTCATCACCTTGGCATACCATTAGATTTTACATGCCTAGAACTAACAATTCCATAAAATTGTGTCGAAGACGAAAAATTATCAGTAAAAAGGTCGTTCACAAAGGTCATAATCATAAAGCAGGAAGGTAGTCATCTACTCTGCTATCATTGGATTTAATATTCCTAGAACTCAACATTTCGTAAGATTGTGGCGATGAAAAATATTTCGCACTACCTGCAAAATTATTGTTAATATGGATTTGGGTTCCCCTTTACGGAAATGAACCTTAATTTACTTATATATATAGCTATGTAGCTAATGAAGCAGGTATAAAATAATAATGATATTGAAAACCCGATAACGAGAAACTAGGGACTCGACTGAATAGATTTCAGGTGTTTACGATGAGAATATACATACACTCACGTCCAGGAAAACGAAAGTTGTCGAATTTTGTCTGATCTGAATATTCATTCAATAGATTAAATCAATAAAAACACATAGTGGGGCCAATAACAGCAAATGTTGATGAAACGTTCCTGAAACTGATTCGAGCCAAAATTCGAGATGATACCTGTTCACTGTTTACTCAAAATTCAATACAAATTGTAATACAATACAATTTAATTCAATTCTTGATTAAAAAATCTATGTTGGCTCAACATAGTCTGATAAAATTAAAACTGCCAGAACAATTGAAAAACAAGGGTTTGGTAGGTACCTACGCCAAAACCCACCCCGCAAGATCCAAACGGGAGGCCCTCCGCATTAATTCGCGTCGAACAAGGGGGAGGGGGGGGGGAGGTACATGGCGCACCCAGAGTACATAGTACATACCCCAGTGGGAATCTAACACCATTATCTGAATACGAACCAACGACATCCTCCACTTCGAGAGTCGTGATATCCATCTACATGAAGGCATATTACGTCATTATTATTATAACTATTCGCTCTATTATCAAAACAATTTTGTATTCGACACCGATTTGGACGGTTACAGAATTTCGCTGACTAGCAATATTACTCAGTCATACATGCCTAAAAATATTCTACTTCTACTCGAGTTGAGAAGATTTTTACATATTGGTGCAATACCGTATTGTATGTTATGTACCATAGAATACAATCATATTCAGCAACATTGTTGACACCTAAGCCTAACGGTAAACATAAGTTAACTTTTTAAAAATCATTTGAAAGTTCCTAAGGAACACAATCAGATTAGAAGAACATGAGACCGCTCGTAATTATCAAAACAAGGCTATTATGTTACAGATATGTATGTTCCATATGATTGGACCTATATTTACTGTTTCATCAAAATTGATCAAAATTATAAAACGATGTTTTTACTCGTAGTAGATAATAATATATAGCATTCCAGTTGACCAGTCTTGACGGCGCAACCCGCAGGCACACGCTGCCGCCGCCGCCTGACGGCGACGATGGAGATGGAAATGTGATTCGTGGGCCATGAAATTGTTAGTTTATCACATTCACTGCCCAGCCTCGGAGGTGCGACCCGCGGGGGCGGGTCGCAGCCGCCTCTCGGATCGCCGAGATTCGCTGCCGCTGTTTACGTGTCCAATCAGGTGATGGACACGTAAACCATAAACGTTTCAAGTTTTCGACTGAAAGCTACTGCTCAGCCTCAAATTTAGATCATAGTAACTATCTATGAAAAATGCATTATATATAATTATAAACAAAATACACTTAACCTAAGCCGACCTGCAAGTTTTAAGGCTTTACATTTCATACCTTACGAGTTAAGCCTTATCTGAAGAAAAACATGAACAGTTGTCACTTAAATATTTGAAATTCCTACACGATTCGAGATAGTTTTGCAGCATGCCGGGCTGTTAAATATAGCTTGGCACAAAGGTATTTTTTAGGAGAAATAATGCGCTAAAAATAATAAAAATATTAATAATAATAATCAACTGATGATAACAGACAAAAAACCCGATGTATACTGGTCTGGTGAAATCCTTAATTTCTAACACCTACCTACCTGAAAATCCATAAAATATTCACTGATGACTTTGTCCTGGATGGGTTATAATAATAATAATAATAATAATGTTTTATTCAGTAATAAAAGATACATCAGTCATAATAATAGTTGCTGCTTGCAATGTCATGTGCGCAGTCAAATAGACACTGAAATGAATGTGCCTTCAATTTCACATTAATAACTTACCTACAGCAAGTAGCTTTTTAGGTCCTAAGAGTTTGCTCGTGATAAATAGAATAATAATTGGTCACAGATAATACGACGGGAACAAACCAATAGAATGGAGATAAGAAAATTATTTCAGGCACTAAATAAGAACTTAACTCACCTGTGTCCACTTTGGTAGTTCACTCAGTAGGTACATCACTTTGGACAACCTTACATTCATCGTTTCGCATCTCGCTAACGCCTACTGTGACACTTTTGTGTAATGGAGGCCTGATTCCGTTTTCTCTTCTATTGACAAATATACCATAACATAATTATGTATGTATCTTTACTGGTTTCACCGTCATCAATTATACTAAAATGTTTACCAAAATGAATAACAAGCACTCAACTGGAATCATTGTGTTCCCTAACTAGCCTTCTTTATCTATTGAATAGTTCGATGGTATGTAGCCGAACTCATTTTCGTAGACAAAGTTTTGCGTTTTAATTATAGCACACCGTCCGACAGATCTTACCCTCAGAGGGCTACGGTCGTCTACAGGAAGCGTTTTTACTGCGACCGGTTCGGTGAGGAACCGGATATGATATTTTTTACAGATATCCCGATTATACCTTTTTTGGAAGAACCTTATAACACTTATAGCATTACATTAAAATTATTATGCATTTGTTAAATTGCTTCAAACATAGCTCAATCATATCATAGTGGTAGTATAATTTAACAGAATAACTCCACATGAGAGCTTCTTATAGTTCACCTAGTATAAAGTCACCGATCGGGTCCTTTAATGGCACAAAGTCGGTTCTGCTAAACACATTACCTCCCCCTTAAAAAGAGTATATACGTACTCGTACTTTAGCAGCTGTCGAGTTTACCATAATACAGTGTTATTTAATAATATAAATACAAATATGTGACCCGCAAACATTGCAGTTCTAGATTTCATCAATAAAATTGGTATACTAATATTGAATTACATTTGGATAAATTATTTACGAAGCTAACTATATAAAATTGTATAAATATACTTTATGCTGATTATTAAAAATTATTAAGAACCTCAGCATCGAATTATGAAGTAGGTATTATTATAGGTATACTTAATATACCATTATCATACTTAAAGCCTTAGGTACATCTGCCAGCCATCTAATCGTTATAGATATGTCTGCCACGAGTAACATAAATAGTGAAATAAGTAATTTATTCATCACCGATAAAGGACCGCATGAGCAAGCAAAGTCACCAATTATTGCTCAGTTGAGAGCAAGCCGCGGCGTTGGAACTTTCGTCGCACAAACCACGCGCCACGCCACGCCGATACCCTGAGCGCCCACGCTGCTGGCCTAGTCAGCAAGGCAGCCGACTGGACACAAAAGCCTTTGGCTTATTTAATATAACGATACAATTTTATTGGATTTTATTGATTATTTTTGCAAGACCATAGACATACAATGGAAATAGAGTTTAATATACTTTACGCATAAGAAATTGCTATGCACTGACTAAACAGTAAAGTACTTCTACAATATACATTATTATGTTTCTCATATATTTTGTTTTATAGTTACCTACATACACGTAAGATAATGATCTAAAACACGTATTTGTTTTATCCGTGTGTATAAAATCAACGAATTAAGCAGAATAGGTAACTGCTCCAAAGTACCAAAAACTTAAGTAGATAGTTAAGCTCTAAACATCTACGTGGTACGAATTATCTTCTACTAATGGAACTATGAAATATAATAGATGATTAAAAGAACTTAACAAGTGAAGTTCAATCGCTATTATATGAATAGTTCCATTAGTAGAAGACACAAGAACCCACCCACCACATCCCAGCTCAAGTTTTTGGTTGCTTTTGCTATCCTCTAAAAAGAATGGCGTTCTGCTGGCGAGGAGGTAGGGCTGGGACGGTGTTTTAGTGTTGTAATCGATAAAATTTATCGACTCTAAAGCATGCAGGTTTGGTTACCGAACAGAACAAGCACTACGTGGTACGAATTATCTTCTACTAATGGAACTATTCATATAATAGCGATTGAACTTCACTTGTTAAGTTCTTTTAATCATCTATTTTATAAAACTTGTTATTTTCCAAATTTCATAATTAGGTCTACAATGCGAGTCATCTTGCACTTGGCTGGTTTTTACGTCATCATCATCATCATCAGCTTATACTAGTCCACTGCTGGACATAGGCCTCCCCTAATGAGCGTCATAGCGCTCTGTCTTCAGCTTGACGCATCCAGCATCTGCCTGCAGTCTTTCGCAGATCGTCACCCCACCTTGTTTTTTATGTATTCTTGCAAATGTTCGAAATCCGTAAGATTTTTTACTCGCATTTCAAGGTTTTGTAGTCGAGCTTTTTATTCAATCTCAACCGTCAAATAACGGTGACCGCTAGCAGAATAATTCCATTGGTCATGTTTTGTGGCTTTGAATTAACTTTAGCGCTTTTACTTTGAGCCATTAGTACAAAAGCGGTTTTAAAAGGAATTTTCGGTTTTCAAACGTTTTTTCGGCGCTTTATAATTCATCCCTTTTGATACACAAGGATATCATATTTAATCCTAAACCTTTGTTGTCTCTTTGATCACATTTTTTTAGTAATTCTAAAATACTGAAAATTTAAAATGTAGAATTTATTTTATTGGTCATATCGTGTAAATTTCACCAACATACATTGTGTGATAAAGAAAAATATTGCTGGACAATTCACACAGCATTATCTTGCCCCAAGCTAAGCAGAGCTTGTATTGTAGGTACTAATTAACAAAAAGATGAAATCAACTTTATAATTTTCAAGTGTAGTCCCATATCAATTTCGTCCAGTTCTGACAATGGCGTCCATGATAAAACTATATGATTAAAGTCGGTTTATAGTTTTTAAAATAAACTCAATGAATGTCATAAAACACCTCTTTTGTCTTAAAACTACAGTGGTTACTATAAGTCCTTGCAAAGCAAAACCACAGTACCTGCAAACTTCAGGTATATTCAACTATTGAATACCAGTTAGAACAACCACAGTCTAACCGAATCACTGCTCAAAGTAAAACCATTCGCACTGGCAACACTTGAATAGTTACTTGGGTTAAGGTAGGAATGTGGTGATAGGCTGAGCGGTGAGAGGTTTAATTCAGTACGCGTGATCAGTTTCTTTTGTTAAACGACTTCGAAAAAGGAGGAGGTTATTAATTCGTCGCGTATGTTATATATGTACTTACGTATGATACTTGATATCCCATGGTTAACCGATTTTGCTGATTCTTTTACTTTTGTATAGAGGATAATCCCTGAGTGGTCAAATAAGAATTGATGATTTTTTTCCCAAGGGATAAAATATATACAAAATAACTTTAGTTTTAATTACCATGATGGACAGTTTAATCTTATAGAAGTTCCATTTAAAACCACGTCCCCGCTCTCGCCACCAATACACCCTTACCCGCTTATCGCCTAGCTCATGCCTCGCCACACCCAGTGTAAAGTTCCACAGAAACCACAACTGCATTTAATTGCTCTGAAGATTGCCCCAATCAAGGTGTTCACATGACCAATTTGCGGGTGTGGGCTGAGTGAGAAAGAGATTATGATAACTCGAACCATCATCATCATCAACCGCCTTTATTGGCGAGCCTCCTTCTGATAAGCACATTGGCTTATCTCACGGGCAGTAATGTCCATAATCTCCACGCTGGGCATGGGGATTGGGAATCTTATGTCGGTGGTAGCGATAGAAATACTTCTTATCGTTGGTGCTCTTTCTATAGTGAGACCGCGCCGTGTTTGTTGCGAACAAAGTTTGTAAGCTCACAAACTTGTCTTTGTCATGTGGAATCAGTGAAATGTGTGTTTTTGTGGGGTGCGTGGTCAAAAGTCTGTGTTATTGCACAATAAAAAGCAATAATAATAGTTAGTTTTATTGACAAAACACAAATTTTATCTACTCATAGTCGGCATTTTGTTTACAAACGCATTCAAAGAAAATGCCATAGTTTTTGAGTCTAACGTTTAAATATTAAAGATACACACACAAACAGCACAAGAAAAGTATGAAAAGAACAAACTGTTATATCCTTATCACGATAAAAAAAAATTCTTTGTATAATTAAAAATTATAAGGAGGTAAGCAATTATTCTATCATGTACTTCCAAACCTATTACAACGAGCAAAACACAAATAAATCTCCTCCAAAAGACAATCTAACAGCTTCATTAATTTATACTAAATCATATTAATGAGGGGCACATAAAAATCCCTGAATTCGTTCGGGAAGTATCATTAAAATGCAAATTTATTAAGACGACACGCCTCGTGGTTTCGACCGTGGGAGCGCTTCAAGATTGGTGTTGGTAATTTCGTTCGAAAAAGGGTCACACTTCTGACTTCCGCTGCGCAATGAGAACCCTAAATAATATATGTTTTTTGCCTCTACTGTAAAGTCGCCTTTTGTCCCTTACGCCCTTTGAGCTCAGAGGTATCGATATGTTTCACGAAATGTAAAAGCTAAGCAGAAATGTGGCTAGGTGACCTGACTATATTCGATTTTTTTTAACCCTGCCCAAATGATAAACACACCCGCAGTACTTAACCTCAAATTACCTTTCTTGTCGATTTTTAAACATAATGGAAAGTACTTGCTGATTTGAGATCCTTTCTTCAATAAATATTGTCCAAATAAATCTCTTATCTCGACTCAAAGCACGTGAATTTTAATTTTATGTTATTGGAATCTATGGACATAATTTGCAGCTTTATGACAAATAGATCATAGATACATGTTTTCTCGAATACTGAAGACCTCAGTAACGCAGTGGGCGAAGGTCCGCCTGCGATGTTGGAGGTGGCGTGTTCGATTCTTACCTCGAATCGAATATTTGGGCTTCTAGTGGTAAGATGGGCGGACGCTATCATAAAAAATCCCGTCGTTTCTAACGATTGATCTTCAAATGTTTGCCTTGAGTCTGGTTTTAAAACGGTTTTATTTAGCTTGCCCAGTTTGTTTATTTGTTTGGGTCAAATCTAGTAATTCAAATTCGAATCTCTTCCCGTTGACGGATTTATCTGAAATTTGGTGCGCACCTTTAGTTCTGCTGACAATAAATTAAAAATCGTTTCACTTAAAATAATAATAGTATATCCATCCATCCACAGCCTGTATCGGTCCACTGCTGGACGCAGGCCTCCCCCTGATAAACGCCAATAATAATAGTATATAATTAAAGTATTAAAATAAATAGAATCAAATTCGAACTTCATGTGTTACTTCACTTGACCTCAGCAGCCTGTATTGGTCCACTGCTGGACGCAGGCCTCCCCCTGATAAGCAAGTTATTGGCGAATATCAAATGGAGGGTAATTCCCATGCGGCTTGGAGATCGCAGTTGGGTGGTATAATTGTCGGGGCTGCGCTGCTGCCTGCCCCCGGATATCCCTTAGTCGCTTCTTACGACACCCACGGGAAGAGATGGGGTGGTGTAAATTCTAAGCCAGCGTCCCACCGCTCATGTGTCCATGCGCGCTTTATTGGAAGATTTGGTTTTGACGGTGTCTATATTTTAGATAGCTACGAGACCGGAAGTTCGCTTTGAAATAACACGCTACGTACAGAGAACCATTGATAAATAAATACTCAAATATATTTCACCGCGATGTAATCGCGTATCAGCTGACCCTTTCATTTTTTTCTGTCCTTACGCGATATAAACCTCCGCCCTATTTCATTTGGTAATTATAAGCATATTCCAAAGACTCATAGGCCTTAGAAAGACTCCTTTGTTCCCATACAATCTATTTCAATCAATGAATGTGGTTAGGAAGTCCCACGGGTGTTCGGATGAGAATCTAGGTTGCGGTGACAGGTGAAACAAAAAACTGTGGAAAAGGTAAGTTAGGAATAAAAACAGATGCTACTGGAGAGATGCTACATTTCGCTTTCCCTATGGAAATATTCACAAGTGCTAGGGATCAGGTTCAACTTTTTTTACTCTATTTTTAATTTTTTGTTTCTCTATTGGTAGTTTACCTTTGTTGAAATATTTATGAATAAATTATTTTTAAAATTGAAAGCGGACAAGTCAAAAGTTGTGTTTAGTTGTTTAAGAATGTGTTTTTTGCTTTTGTGTGCAAAAATATGGCGAAAAAGAAGTATAATATGAATGTTAATTACTACGTCAAAACTAACATTACTACTGTACCTATTTGAGTACGAAAACTTTAAGTACGGAAGTTAAATATTTACTTAAAGGCTAAAATAACCTAAGGGCTAAAAACCTAAGGGCTAAAAATGTATCTTATCAAAATTTAAATTCAAGTTATAACTGTCATCACAGTTAAGTTAACAAAAAGGTTAAAATCACAAAGTTCTGCAATAAAATTTCAAGAAGCTTAAAATTCATTCATGATTCAAAAATTACCTCCGAAAGGTGCTGCCAAAGGTACCCAAATGGTCGCCGCCCCGACGGCAAACTTGTGTAACTGAGAATTTCAGCATTTAAGACGCATTATACTTTAAAATTTAAACATCCTCAAAGGATTTCAGACTTGAAATTATTCATCTTAGAACATTGAGAAACTTTGTGGAAGCTTGCAATATTTATGGAGAAAGGATTTTTATTTTCAGCTTGAGTGGGTATTATGTTATTTTGGGTTCCGTTTTGCTGCAATTACATTTTACTAGCAGCGCCTCGCGGTTTCACCCGCGTAGTTCCCGTTCCCGTGGGTATTTCGGAATAAAGTAAAGCTTATGTCGAATCTCCCTGAAAAGTAAGCTTGTTATTGATGAAATCTTTTTATAAATTTTTCCTGTACTTTCGGAGCCCATTCAATAGAGTCAGAGTCAAATCGTTTATTTCTTTAGACTTACAAAATAAGCAATTAGACAAGTCAACTTTTTAATATATAAACAGCTTGATAAATAGTTATTACTATCAAACAAGAAATAAGGTGCAATTGACTCTAATTCACTTCAATTTTTAGTCCACTAGCTGAAGAAGTGAAAAAAAAACCACTAGCCAGTTTATCACTTATCAACTAATAAAATCATAGCACAGCTAAGTCTAACTGTTATTAAATACTACAATACAAACAAATAATCAAATCTTTCCTCTTCATTATATTAGTATATGATGTTTTTCCATAGAGCTTAAAATAAATACAGCATTCTTCATGACTTTAACAGGCAAATCATTTTATTTTATATCAAATGCAAGAACACTCCGAATAGCTACTATGTATATCGTTTGTCAAAAATAAAAAAGCACACTCAGAACACACATCGTTTTCAGAAAATCTCGCAAAATCATCCACGAAGTCCCGGACATTTATGCCTATATTATTGTACGGAACTGTATGCGGAATACAAACTAGCACTTGACTACTTTATTGCTTTAAATTCTTGAAGAGGTTTAGCGGTTCGGGAAAAATGGTCGAAGCATGACTTGGGAGTTGTTTTATGAAAAACGAAGTATTGTTTTGCTCTAAAGAAACATTACGCTTGTGGTAAAAATAATATTTGCTATACAACGTTGGGGATTGAGGTTTTAATATTTTTGAGTGTTAAATTTGAAATGAATGTATTCGTAGGTATGATTAAATTATTGTTACGTATTACTGGTTATGTTTTTTTTTTATGAAATGAAAGCCTTTTTTATTTTATTTAGATAGCTACTGTGCCTTTTACCATGTATTTTATTGTATACAGTCGTGTTGTTAAGGGGGGTCTTGGATATGAGTTCCTTTTGACATTTTCATGGAAACAGTTCCCTAAAATCTAAATTCCAAAGCTTACCATTGAGCTTATAAAGTAACCAATACGTAAAAAATCAAACAAATAAAACCGCGAAATCGAAATTCTCAAAAATAAATTCCATATTCGAGCACATTTCTGAAATCTTCCACATGAGTACAAAAGAGTGTAACTCCAATTTCTATATAATAGCGATAGAGGAGTTTAAATTGAAAATACCCTCATTATGCCAAAACCTTTCACGGTAGAGTAGCCCGGGTACTAATACATTCATGGATGCGGACCGACTAGAGTTGGGGCTTACGCCGAATTCTTAAAGCTCGGCTATCGATAGGTAGGTGGAAATAAACCTTAATTCTAAAAATATTTTTGTGAAGTTTTAAGAATGCTTTTCTAATTTAAATAAAATACCTAAATAAACAAGGTTGGGCTATTCACACACCATTATCTAGCCCCAAGCTTAGCAGAGCTTGTGTTATGTGGGTACTTGATAACTGATATACTTAACACAATACACTACATAGATAGATATTTCTAGTATACATAGAAAACTTCCAAATCGTACAAATATTTGTCCCGAGGCGGAAATCGAAGCCGCAACCTTATGGGTCGCAGGCGGACCTGCGACCGCTGCGCCACAGAGGTTTATCTCCACGTCCTTTTATACGAGTTAGTCAACTTGATTGAAAGCTTTTGCCCGATGGTTACTTTTGATAAAAAAAAGCTTAAATCAACCTTTTTCTATTGTCTAAAACGGAAATTTTGTTCTGGCATTAGTTTTTTGTCATTCGCAGCTCTTAGGACGTTCTTTAACTTCTTCTTCGGTAAACCTTCGGCAAACCTTTTCCCATCCCTAGTCCACGCTCGGGTAGCTTTCTCACGGGGTCCTATTGGATAGATCTTATAGATTGAGACTATGTGAAGCATTCTCTGTTATGGGCAATAGCATTTTGTTTTTCAGAGACGAGAGATGATGCTAGATTAACTCGCGCGACGGCTTGGAAAATGGGATTTTGTAGTTATGATGTTTGTGTTAGATAAAGACAGATCAATGAATAAATAAAGAAAATAAATATAAATAATGCTTGACAATCAAACACAGCATCATCTAGCCCCAAGCTAAGCAGAGCTTGAGTAATGGGTGACTGATTCTACAAGACATTTCATACCTATCTTTATACAGATATTTTTAGTATACATAGAAAATACCCAGAACACCTGGAACAAATATTTGCACATCATTTAACATTAATAAAGGTTTTACCGTGTTCATTACGGATGTAAGCGCGTTAACTAAGAACCTTATTTTTGTTGGAAGGACACCAACTTTTCATCGCTGTTTTTAGACTTAGCTTTCTTTTTATATATCATTCAAAAATAGCATTACTTAAATTTAACCCATTTGAATCTCATTGCCTTATTAATGAAAAGTGATAAATTAAATCGATTGTAGTTGATGCTATCTTCAGCGATTAATTTAATCGCTGGTTTAATGTCCGCCGTTTAATGTTAATTAGTTTATTTAAATTTGTATTTAATTATTTTGGTTGAGAAATTTATTACTCTTTTTCATTTCAATTGTGTCGATTTATTGGGGGAAATTCAATTGGACACAGACTGTATTGTTTTAGTATAATTTGCAGTTGCGGGTATGACATAACGTATTTATTAGGAACACTTATTTGAATTTAATTATTAATGCACCCGGCCATTCTATGTTTTAATAGATTTGATATTCAGAGAAGATTGTCTGGGAGAAATCTCTTAGAGTGGTAAGGTTGTCAATTTTATTGCCGTTTTATTAAAACAGGTTTTTTCTGCATAAACTGATATAACTGCTTTTTTGTCAACTACTTAATCGAAACTATCCAAACTTATATTATGAATGTGAATATTTGAATTTATGGATGCATAGTATGATTGTTTGTTTATTCTTCACTCTAAAACTCTTGAGCGGATTGGGATGAAACTTTGCAAATATGTAGTTTTAAACCTGTTATAAAACATTGGATGTGATTTATCCCATAAATCAGTTCCCATGAATATAAATGACTTTCAACGTTTCCATAGAAACGACGCGTTCGAAGCCAAAATCAGAAAACTAACAAAACTAGCATATACATAGCCGCTGCCGAATTTACCCAATGCTAAGCACACATGCTGGCCTCCAAATATGCCACCCTTTTACCACTCTTGTGCCACTATACTGTGTAATGCCGTCTTAGAAGTTCCACCACCCCAACTCTTCCCGTGGGTGTCGTAAGAGGCGACTAAGGGGCATCCAGCGGGGGCAGGCATCAGCGCCCCCTGAAGGACAATTCTACCACCGAACTGCAAACCGCAAACCCAGCGTGGTGATAGGCATTACCCCCCATGAGACAAAAGCCAGGTGCTTATCAGGGGAGATCTGCGTCCAGCAGTATACCAATATAGTCGGTTCAGTGTGCCTACCTCATGGTACTGTAGTATATTCTACTACACTGTGACGTAGGATAGACAACTACGCGACTCATACTGCGCATTTTAGTACTCAACTATCCGCTAGTCTTTTACTACAGTTAGCGAGTATAGTTTGTAAAAACTCATGGTAGACACAACATGTGGCGAGGAGTGAGTCGGAGTCAGAGTCAAATCGTTTATTTCTTAAGACTTACAAAATAAGCACTTAGACAAGTCAAATTTTTACTTTAAGTATAAACACCTTGATAAATAGTAATTACTATCAAACAAGAAATAAGATGCAATTGACTCTAATTCACTTCAATGTTTTGTCCACTAGCGGAAGAAGTGAAAAAGAAGAGCCACGATTTCATGTGCCACGATTGTGTACCTATGTCTCGGAAATCGAAGCTGCAACCTTATGGGTCGCAGGCGGTTTATCTCTACTACTTTTACACGAGTTAGTCAAATTGAGTGAAAGCTTTTGCCCAGTGGTCACTTTAAAAAAAAAACGTTTGTAAAAACTCATGGTAGACACACGATATGGCGAGGTGTGCCACGATTGTGTCTAGTAATAGTTTAAGCAATCTTTCTCTTGTTACAGAACCAGCGGCAGAATGTCCGAGAACGTTCTATCCTTCAAGGCTGATTCCTCCGACAACAAGGCACGTTACTCCTGCGAGGCCAAAAACGTCATGATCAGCAATACTCTGAAGGCGGAGATAGATCTCACCGTGCTATGTAAGTACCCTTGATTATACACAAGATCGCTAGTTGTACATCAAGACGTGTCTACCTCGAAGACCAGCAAGGATCCCCTGCGACCACATTACAAGTCTCGAACTTAGTTAGAGCGAGGGGATGAAACCAAGGCCCGTATTATGAAAGCTTGCTAAGTCTTTAATCGCTGCTCGAGTGACGCTTTTCTAAATATATTATAGCTCAATATACATAGCTCGATGACTGAGCAAGCTTTAATAATACGGGCCTAAGACTAAGATACTAGGTCCAAACTTGAACTGAAGACCTTTGAAAAGAAACTTTTTTATTATTATAAAGGAAGGAGCCTATTCCGTCACTTCTCAAAAGGATCTAACTGATAATCGATGTTATTTTGGTTCTCCGCTCTTTGAATGGTTGATCATCCTTTTAAGAGAACGCAAAGTAGCAAAAAGATTCTCTAAAAGACTAGATGTTGCTTTTTGATATGGAACCTTCTCGTTTGTTACCTAACGTACTCGGCAGAATGCCCGAAAACAATACAATACAAAAAAACTCTTTATTGCACACCAAGATAGAGAAATACAAAAAGCACAAACACCAAAACAGTTGCACAATGGGTGGCCTTATCGCTAAGAGCGATTTCTTCCAGGCAACCTTTGGATGGACACGTGATTATAGTACAGGTATAGACGGTGGCGTATAAACGCGAGAACGTTCTCATTTTCAATCCAGACTCAGTTCTGACAGCAATGTGCAATGCTCCTGCGTTAATCCTGGGTTCTTCCAGTTCCCCCTTACAAATCCGTAAACGGGGAAAACATGGACATAGCCGTGGAGTGTGCTAAAAGTCTTGAGTGTTGATGCCCGTTCTTACCGATTTGAAAGACTGATGTGATTGATGTGTCCTAGACAGATCTAAAGTCAAACTAGCTAAACCAGCTAGAAAGAGTTCACAAGCTTACAGCAGCGATTTTGGAAATAAATCACTTCTACCCATTGATTTAAAAAAGGAAGATAGGTTACGTTCTTCCAGCGCTTACTCAAAAATTGGCATGTGTTACAACTACACGCAAACACATACGCTCAGTTATATTTCCAGTCCTGTGCTAAGAAGAACAAAGATGGAAAGACGTATCTAGGACCGAAGTGAGACTGAGACAACAATATTTCACGCGAATCACGCGCCCGTGCTGCTGGTCAGACGGTGACTGATGTGGGAGAACACAATTTTACACAATTTGAGGTTGCCACTTTCAAGCAAACAGTACCTCATTATCGTTTTTAATAAATCAATGCTTCTACCCCCATTTCTTGTATCGAATGATGACTAACACATTCAACTACAACTACTTTCTTAATGACTGTCTAACACATTCAAGGCCTAAGACGTAAAACTCCGTCCTTGTATACCTCCGCCGAGACTGAGCAGTGAATGCGGTATACTAACGGATCTATCTTTACCATGATATCGGAGGAAGATTGGTGGAAAGTTCAAAAGACTAGAGAACATCATTTAGGGTTCCCTCGAAAATACTCATCTAAGCCTATAAACCAAATCTTTGAAAATCAGTAGAACTTTTAGTAGGTTTTTCAATATCCTCCAAACTTTATCAAACCATCCAAATATTACCAATGTTAACTTATTCTGTAAAAATATCCATACCGTACAAATATTCGTACAAGCCATTAAAAATCTAGCTAAGTACCTTTTCAGAAATTGTTTAGAAATAAACTAAGTTTCAGGAACACCTCACCTTATTTATTCTTAAACAAAAAGTTCGTACAATTTCGTACAATTCTAGAGTTCCGTGCCGTATTTGCGGCCCCTAGTGGTTCCGTACTCACCTTTGTAAATAAATAATGCGACTGGATTAGGAGTTCGTAAATGGAGCAAGATGAGAGTGGTGAGCTTTTCTTAAGAGCATGAGAAATGAAGAAAAATAATCCCTGGTAGAGTTTTTCAACAAACTTAGAAACGATTTTAACGGAAAACTATTTTCTGCACGCTTCACACGCGTTGTTTTTATTTTAACGGGCAAAGGTTATTTCTATCCAATTGTGGGATAAAATAAAACATATGTGTTATTCCAGGTAGACGTTAATTTTTCACTTTAATCACTGTTGTTTAATTTATATTGTTGATTGTTTAATCTAATGTGTTATTATAGGTAGGTACACAACTTACAGATAATATAAAACTAATAAAATTCAGGCACGAACTAAAAATACTAAAATACACGTAGTTATAATAATACTCCTGTGTGTTTAACGATACTTTGCAAAGACGTACATATATGCAAAGTTGCAGCCCGATTCGTACAGTGGTTTTGTTGTGCAGAAGTAACCATAACATCCATCCATCCATTCAAACTATCGCATTTATAATATGAGTGTGATGTGATAATACAAGTTCCCGCCCGTGTATTCCCTTGGCACCAAAGAAGTCTAGTCATTAGCACTTAGTGATAAAAAGAGGTTATTGATTCGGAGTAGTTTCGAAGAGAAATATTGCAAAATAAATATCACAAACTTGATAAGTTATCAAGACCATAAAAAAATGTTGCGTGAAAAATGGTACAAAATTCTTCATCCCTAGTTCATACAACTATTACTGCGATTTCATACTAAAACTGCAACTGGATTGAAATCTTACATAAAAAACATTTTGAACTGACAAAATAAAATGACTCCTTTTGTCGGAAGTTTGATATTAAATGCTTTTTTAATCACGCGTTCAAAGCTCCTAAATTAACTTACCAATAGTTATTGCGTTTATTTACAAATTCCCTAGTTTCTATTTCAAATGTTACAGAGTTTTTTGGAATAAACTCGTGGATATAACAAGTTAACCCTTAAGTTCGTCCCTTAGGCCAACCCCTACCTGAATTACGGGTCCTACAGGACCCTTGTTGATAGGGTAAGTCATCGCGGGCCGATCAAAGGAATTATTGTGCATGTTTGTTTTTATTTTTAACTTTGGACATTTTGTTTATTTGACTGCAAAAGTTGAAGCCGTAAAGTTGGGTTTTTTGGGAGCTGTTTTTCTCAACCGACTCAGTTTTATCTAGCATTTGTTTAGAAAACTCGGTTTTAACTAGCATTTGTTGAAACTTTTTTTATTTTATATATCCAGTACCTACACATTTATTTGTTTTATTTTTTTGTTATTTCTAAAGAATGAACCCTAGTATACTAAAAATCTACATCAACGAAGGCTAGTGAGTAAATTTCGCTCTAATTATTTTTATTATGCATAGAGAAAACCGAGAACACCCGATAAATATTTGCAAATCGTAAATACAATGGGCAGCCCTATTGCTCAGAAGCGATTTCTTCCTGGCGATCGATCGAGTTGGCAGATGCTGGATACGTCAAGGTGAAGACAGGCCTTATGGTTCATTTAGGGAAGCCTATGTCCAGCAGTGGACTGATACAGGCTGATAATGATGATGACTCGAGGGTCAGGTCGTCAAGAATTGATGCATCTGTACACCGTTTATATCTAGAAATCTCAATCTCACCTAAAAAAACCCCATTAAGAACAGGAAATCTGACAAGCTCTGCGAAGTTTCGACTTCATCTAAAAGTTAGAGTCGAACTACGGTATACCTAGCTATGATGATGATGGCTACAATAGAACGAACCGGGGAAACTTCCTCAATCTAACTAAACGTTCAATAACCGGATCCGGATGCGCTAAAGTTTGGACAACTTTGAAAAATGGTGTAAAGCTATGAACAGAATGGCTGACAGTTTCGATTTTACAACGCTATTTTACTCTATAGTGTTATAAATAGGAAGGATGTCTTCGTGGTTTGATGATACATTTTGGCACCATCTCTAGGTGTTGTTATGAACCTTCACTGTTGACTATCTCTTGCCTTTGACTTCACATGCGTTTGGTAAAATAAAATATTGCCGATAAACTTGCTCGTATATTATTTATCGCTAATTGATCTAGCGATAAATAATATACGAAATATCAATGCAAAATTTAAGCAAAACAGGCATACGCGGAATGTGACATTTTTTAATATTAATACTGATATTATGATAGGTTGATGCTGTTTGAATAGTCCAGCATTATTATATTATAACTAGCTGTGCCCTGCGGCTTCGCCCCCATGTAAATGTATGCTTCCATCTTTCTGAATTGTTCCTTTTATAAGAACCTTCTGATAATAACAAACTCATCAAAATAAGAATAAGTGAAATTGGCCTATACATGGACACTCACAGTAGGGCTGTTCGAAGTCGCTCAGCGAGATATGGAAAGAGCTATGCTCGGAGTTTCTCTTAAGGATAGGATTCGTAACGAATACATCCGACAGAGAACCAAAGTTATCGACATAGCTCAAAGAGTAAGCAAGCTGAAGTGGCAGTGGGATGGCCATATCTCGCGAAGAACCGACAACCGATGAGGTAAACGAATTCTTGAGTGGAGACCACGACTCGGCAAACGTAGAGCAGGGCGCCGCGTTTTACTGTAGTCAAAAATCCGTGATTTTAGCCTTCGGAACTTGTGTTAGAGATTGAGATAACTTATTATAACAGATTTAAATTTTAGGTGCTACTTATCTTTTAGATAAATACGTAGTTGAACTAATATAACCACGCCTTTACTGCACTATTCAAATAGAAACGGTGGAAAACTTTTAAAGATTTTTCAATACTAACTGCTTAATGGATTGAAAGTTGCCTCCAGCGTGTTTTAAACATGGTTTAACTTACGAAATTAAATGTTTTCGGCGTGAGAAATGGTCTCTACTCTGCACATTACCATCATTATTTAACTTACATAAAATACGCGAAATGTTTTAAATAATTTTTCGTCTCCTGCCCTCCCCTTGGTGTGATATTTTGAGATTTTCCTCCCCCTCTTAATCTCACGTGAGATTGAGTGGGAATGTTTTTTTTGTAGGTAAATAAGCTAAGTAATATGTGTTACATGTAAGACTTCTGAGAATTTAGGTAGTTTAGTATCATAGTATAACTTTTTAAACCTTCGCGATTTGCTTACATAAAATTAATGATCAGTCGCCCCGTAACACGGTACAAACGTAGGGGAAATAATAACAGAAGGTACGCGATAAATAACAGATATAATTAGAATCATAGTGACAAAATCTAACAATAAAATAGGATGGGTAATTTTATGTGTGTGCGAGATTCTAATATTTAGAGAGATACAAACAAAGACAAAATGTTTAAGAAAATACATTGATAACAGGGTCGATATAAACAAAATAATGAAATAAACCAAATCAGCATTACAACAGTTTTATGCACACAGATACAAAAAACTGGGCCCTCAAATGATATAACGAAATATTTCAAGTGAGTAAATTAACGCCTAGCACTATACCTGAACATCAACAGCCTGTATTGGTCCACTGCTGGACGCAGGCCTCCCTCCTGAGAAGCGCCTGCTTGGCGTTTATCTAATGGGGGGTAATAACCTATAACCCCTACGCTGGGCATACGGTTACGGTACATCGTTCGGTACATCACAGTTCGGTAGTAGAATTACTCTGCAGGCGTGCTGCTGCCAGCCCCCGGTGGATATCCCTTAGTCTCCTCTTAAGACACCCACGGGAAGAGATGGGGTGGAACAAATTTTAAGCCATCAACCACACAGATTACACACATCACCACACAACTCAGAGCACTATACGGATACAAGATGCCACCTATCTTAGCAAGAAACCACCTATTTTCTTCGTATCATATTATTTTTTATTTCAAATTTTCTTCAAGTTATTATTAATAATAATAATAATAAATTCATTTATTTTCTCTTCACAAAATTTATTTCAAGTAAGTAGATTAATACCTAATATTGAACCGAAATATTGTTGTCACAGTCTCACTTCGGTCCTAGATACGTCTTTCCGTCTTTGTTCTTCTTTGTATTGCACTGGACTGGAAATATAACTGTGAGCGTATGTGTTTGCGTGTAGTTGTAACACATGCCAATTTTTGAGTAAGCGCTGGGAGAACGTAACCTATCTTCTCTTTTGAAATGAATGGTTAAAAGGTGACTTTCATCCAACGAGAACTGATTTATGGGATAAAAAGTAGCCTATGTTTAATTCCAGGGTTAGAATTACCGCATGCAAAATTTCAGCCAGATCCGTCCAGTAGTTTTGGCGTGAAGAAGTAACAAACATCCATCCATCCATACATCCATACAAACTTTCGCATTTATAATATTAATGTGATTCTTATTCCAGGAAAAGGTAGTATCTTAGCTAGAAATGTAGAAACCACCTATTTTCCTGTACGCTATATTTCAAATGTTCTTTGCATTAGTTATTGGGTTCACCCGCGGCGTCGCACACTCTACAAAAGAAGTCTATTTTATTCTAGGTGCTAAACTTGCATGCATAATTTCAAATGAGATCCGTTGAGTAGTTTTTCGTAATGGATTAGCTAAAACTTCGACTCTAACATATCAACTTCTGTAACACTCATGCTTAAACTAATTTATTCACCGAGCCCAAGACACACTTTTGGAAACATCAGTTTCAATATACAAGGATTACAATAGTTCAGTTCATTTATTCAAACCATAGGAACACACATTTTAACGTCAAATTAACAAACATTAAATCACAGGCCGTGTGGTGCTGGCGGCATAGAATAAGCCGTGTGGTGCCGGCGGCATAGCATTTGCACCACCCCAATTCTTCCCGTGGGTGTCGTAAGAGGCGACTAAGGGATATCTTCTGGGGGGCTGGCAGCAGCGCCCCCTGCAGAACAAATCTTCCACCAAACTGCGATCCCCAACCCGCATGCCCAGCGTAAGGATTATGGGCATTACCCCCCCATGAGGTAAACACCAAAACGGCGTTTATCAGGGGGAGGCCTGCGTCCAGCAGTGGACCGATACAGGCTGTGGATGGGTGTGAAATCACAGGCTGTCGTGGTGCATAAATTCTACAAATATGAAACAAACTTTCGTTCTATAGATATTTGTTACTCCTTCACGCAAAAACTACTGAACGGATCAGGCTAAAATTTAGTGATAGACGTTATACTTTTTATCCCATAAATCACCCATGTTTTCCCTTGGGATAGAAATACCCTTAAAACGTTTCCATAAAAATTTCCATTGAAACCGCGGATAGCAACTAGTTATGTTTTTTTACGTGTAATAGTCCATTGTTTGACCGCAATCTCACCTGATAGAAAGCGAAGATGCGGCCGACGGTTTATCACGAAGGTCTAGAAGATACCTATTCACCCTTGTCTTGAAGAAAGCCAGGTTTAAATTGGCTGCAAAAACAGAGGCAGGGCGAGTTCCATTCTTTTGTGTATAATTCAATATAATAATATATGAATAATTCAAAGCCATAACATAAATCTCTAGCGTTGGTCATGTCAAAAATAATAATTATAAATTCAAGAAATAAGGGCAATAGTTATAAGTTTGATGATACCGTATCCCAGATATTTTCTATTTCCACAAGGTTTCCGCTGTCCACTAAAGAAACACCAGCAGCAACTTCAGAATAAAATATACTGAAAAACACCTAAAGATTCTTCGCAGTATTCGCTGAACGTAAAATCGAGTTTGAACTTCGCCCAAACTTAGGAATTTATTTGACATTTATACGGCGAGGGAAAAGTTTTTAATTTTACAGAACTTCATTGAGGGCCGTAAAGGAATACGGGGACGAAGAGTGGGTAAAACTTTTGCTGTGCTTTGATAGAGGCGGAGTCGTTGTTTCTATGGGAACGTTTAACGCATTCGCTGCGCAGGCCGCACGCTCGTGCAGACATTTCTTGTTCAAGTCATGCGTCTTGCGACATGGAAATGTTAGACGTTATTTCTCTCCTTCGGTAACTGATTTATGAAAAAAACTAGCTTAAATATGTTATTCCAGGTCTGGACCTAAATCTATGTTTATTATCAGCCCGATACGTTTTGTAGTCTTGGCGTAAAGAAGTTACAATAAATTGGGTTTGTTTTAAAAAACTTAAACTGACTTCAAATTCTTCAAGACGCGAGTTCTAGTTCAAATTCGAGTCTAATTTAGTTTGATATCACATGAATGAAAAGACGAATAAAAGAAAGGCCTACTTCGAAACACGAAATACGAAGTTTTGTTGACGTTCTCATAAAACGAACAACCTTACTGCCGATTCGTTATGTATGTAGTTTTGGCGTGAAGTTGTAACAAACATCCATCAATCTTAGCATTCTAAGTCTTAGCCTAAATACTGAAATTTTGTATATATAAATAGTTTTCGCGTACAGAAGTAACATTCATCCATAATATTCATCACAACTTTCGCATTTATATTAGTGGGATACCTAACCAAATATAGGTACGAATATTTACATTCATGCAGAAATAAATCATTCATGCAAAATGCAATCTAGTTTCCATTAATTTAAACTTAGGCATTCCCACCTAAAATAGATAATTTACCTACATCCATGTACGTTCTGCGTTCACGTGAATCTACGTGAACGTGAAATTAAACGTAGTTCATATAGTAGCTACGTGAAATTCGTAATTATTAAGCTATTGCATAGCTTCTATCGCGGGCCTTGAGCGCGGGGACCGAATCCAGAAATTCCGTAACGAAAAAACCTTGACGTTTGTCTCTTTAGTTCAGCAACTCGCCTCTAGATGGCATTGCAATAGCTTTACCGTGGCAGTCCCCGAGTGCCACACGTCTTTTTTTCTATATAAATACAAACAAAGGGACTTGCGGTATGGATTTGCAACTATGCCTTTGTAGACGTGAACTCACGAAGAATTGTAACGATTGCCGAATGGAAATAATTACAGCGGTACACTTTATTTTTCATTAAAAACACTCCCACTGCTGGGCTAAGATCTACCTCATACATTTCCATGTCTCACGCTTGCATTCTTAGTCCCACCAATTCAGATATTCATAAAAATATTAATTGTAATTTAATAATATATTACGTCTTAAAAAAAAACAACAATTAAAATGATACCTACATGCTAACGGCAAGTCGAAAGATTCGAGGGAGGCCTTTGTGTAAATCGGGCTATTAAAACAAAAAAATTAAGATCTATGACAGGATTTAAAAAAGTTTCTATTCCTTGCAAAATATTCCAGTTTTCCCACTTAAAAAAAATCTTCAAGTTTTCCCCTTTAAGGCGGTTTTCAATGGGGGAAAGTGGATTAACCCAAAATATCGTGGTTGTGTTCTATCTCAGCCTTTTACAAAAAACTTGCTACGCTGCAAAAACTTACTGTAGGCATTAACACTTAGGACTTTTGTACACATACTTTAGAAAACACAGACAGATTTCTTTTCGATATAAAAATCCTCCGAAAAAACGTATGTAATGAAGGCCGACAATTTCTTTATTCGACCACATCTATCTCCAATCAACTACCATACTATTGTACAAACATTTAAATTAAAGCTGCTATCAAAAACATAAATGTAGATGGCCAAGTTCTAAACTTGAGCGACACCATTTATGTTTTTGGCAGGACACAAAGATACAGACAGAAAAATGCTGCAAATTGCACCTTTTGACCACGCACAAAATGCGCAAAAAGTCCCTTTTGTACGGATTCGAACCCACCACACGCGAATCGAAAAGAATTCACTCGCCACTAACACAGCACGTGCGAAACAAAGGTTTAGAAATGACAATCGCGATGACATTTTGTTTTTTTGCTGTCACGTGCGTGTGGTGAATATTGCATAGTGATATTGTTGCAGAGTCATGACGTATGAATATTGGTATTTAGTGGAGAAATGGTCGGCTTTCATGATAGTTATTTCGTTTCGAACTTGAACAGGTTCTTTGGAAATGTCAAATAAATTATGTATCAAATACACATTAATTACTTTTATTAGATAACTAGAAGCGCCTCACGGTTACATCCGCGTAGTTCCCGTTCCCCTGGGAATAAAACCCGTGGAAAATTTAACCTGTCACTCCCTGAAAAATAAGTTTTTTAATGGTCAAATATTTTTTTTTATCGGTCCAATAGTTTCGGAGCCTTATTCAATACAAACAAACAAACAAACAAATCTTTTCTCATTATAATAATAATATAGATTGATTTTGCATGATTATGTTTCTCATGTCATTTTATAATGCAAATTTTATTTTATTTGTACATATATCACATGCAATCAATTAAGTACTCATAATTGTATTCGTACGCATGTTAAGGAAGGTTTTGGTAATATGTATGTGTATACTTAAATCTGATACACGTATGTATATAGATCTTTATGAATAGGTATTTGAAATCTGAAGTCAGGAACTACAGTAACCAAATTTAAAAGAAATACAACACAAACAACAAACATCCATCCATCCATACAAATCTAAACATTCAAACTTTATCTTTCGTATATTATTAGTGTGAGTTAAATAGGTTTTAATTTTACCGTCTCTAGTAAAGCCCTTTTCACTGTCTTTGCTCTTTGGAACTTCGTGGAAAGTTTTCAGATCGTTTTCGGGGTTTGCCTCAAACAAACCGAAAGTTCTTGAGATTTTTTAGGTAAGGAAATATTAGTGTAAACACTCGAAACAATATTTTATAAGAATAGGTTTCTCATTGTAAGAATGGAAACAAGGAAACTTTGAAGGGCGGCAAATTAGTAAAAGCAATGCCTTCTATAAATCTGGTATCTATATTGGACGTACTCACCTTTTTAAGGTTCCGTACCTAAAGGGTAAAACGGGGCAATAAACTGTAGTACAAAATATCACATAACATCAAAAGCCTTTCAAATAGCGAAAATCATTATCAGAGGTAAATAATTTTAGTGTCTAACATTGAAAATGTATCTCAACACAAATGGCTCATAAATGAAGGCTTATAATGAAAATTCATACGCAAATAATAATAAACATCTCTTTATGTCTGCAAAATGTCTGTTACAAGTAAAATATTTGTAAAACAAGCAGACAAAGATGAGAATTTAGAGCATAATTGATATGTTTTGGTATTTTTAGTGAAACTAAGGTATAAAATTCAGTTCATACCTAAATAATTTTAGGTATGAACTGAACCGAACTGTGTTTTATATGTAAAAAAATATATTGGATACGGCGAGAAATCAGTTCTAAATATTTTTAGGTCTATCTGCTCCTCAACCTCAACAGCCTGTATTGGTCCACTGCTGGACGCAGGCCTTACAAACGCCTTATTGGCTTTTATCTTATGGGAGGTAATGCCCATAATCCCCACGCTAGGCATACGGGTTACCAGCCCCCGATGGATATCTCTTAGTCGCCTCTTACAACACCCACGGGAAGAGTTGCGGTGGTGTATATTCTAAGCCGGTTTAGTCCGTTTTCGCAATTGTAGTTTCACAATTAACTGTGAAAAAAGAATTATTTTTCACTGTTTCGTAATTAACTGTCAAACAAGAAATTCTTTTCTGTTTTCGCAATTGTAGTTTCACAATTGACTGTGAAAAAAGAATTATTTTTCACTGTTTCGTAATTAACTGTCAAACAAGAAATTCTTTTCTGTTTTCGCAATCAAGTTTCACAATTGACTGTGAAAAAAGAATTATTTTTCACTGTTTCGTTATTAACTTCAACCACTAGGACCATGCTAGGAACGTAACGGACAAGTACTATTTGCAATGAAACGTACCTCTATATTATGACTTTGCCCACCAGACAATTCCGTAACCGGTTCATAATTTTCACATATCTGACACATACGTTCCTAGCACGGTCCATAAGTATCGATCTCCGAAAGTGAATTGGAAGAAATAAAAATATGAAAATGGTAAATAATTCCCTTTATTTTTCTCGAAATAGAAAAACCTCTTTTACATTTAAAATAAAATTCTTATTCTTACATACTTAACAAAAAATATACTTTTTACTTTAAAATAATACTTCTGAGCTTATTTAATAACTAAATGGAGCAATGATCTCCACACAGTGCCCGACCGTAATCTCGTTATTACATAATTCTGCTATTGTTTTTTTAATCTCTTCATCGATTTCCTGATAATTTTTATTTATTTTCATAGCAGGTTTAAAATTACGAAGCTTAGTTTCTTTTTCTAAAACTTCCAGTATTTGTGCCAGATTAGGGTTTTTTCTTCCAACATATTTATTTATTCGCGAGTGCCATGCCTCAACTGGGTTTGTAGTTCGGATTTCCTCATCTTCACAGCACCACTTTTTGACAAATCCGATGTCTTTCATCCATTTATTTTGGAAGTACTTATTAAATATTGTACTTTTTTCATCCGTTGGGCTTCTTTTCATCACATACTCGTACCCATTCTTGAGAAATGTTAAAGGTAGACGGGCTAAGCCGGCACAACGGGCGACATGACGTCTTTGAATCCTTGAATTCATGTCAAGGGCTTTTGATTTTCGAAAGAGGGTATTGCAAAAATGAAAATAGCAACCCTTTACTATTGTGTCTGGAAATACGGTTTGAACGCCTTTCATAGCTGCTTGTTCATAATCTAAAGTCATTTTTACTGGTTTCCAACTTGGGATTTGATTTTTAATCATTCGGAATAATATCTCATACGTTCTTTCATTCTTGTTTCGTAAGAACGCAAAAAAAATTGGTACTACCTTTTTTGCTTCGACATCAAATCCATGTATACTATACAATTGTTTAAACGGAAGTGGGCACGATTTGAAAGTACCATCAAGAAAAAAGTGCTGAAAGCGATGTATTATTTGTTGCGTATCAGGGGAACCAAACACGAGGATTCTCATATCGACATCATTGTAATCGGCGATGAGTAAATGTTTAAAGTTAATCGGCACTATTACCTCTTGAGGCGATCTAAATTGTAGTTTGGGCACTCCCAAGTTTCTGTATCTTTCTTTGTATAAACCGGTTTTGATGTTCTGAAATTTAGGTAACTCGTGAAGAAAGTTTACTCCTTTATCGTTGAGTTCACTCACCATTTCGTCAAATTGTTTCTGAATAGGATAGTTGTTAGTGCACACTTTTTTTTTCAGAGCACTAAGTTCTTGTTCAAATATGCATTTAGCGTCATTTGCCAAACAATCACTGTTATGATACTTTGATTTTACTATGAAGTTTTCTTCACTCAGCGTTATGCTACCCTTGCATGTTGTTTTGCTGTAACACTGCCAAAATGTATTACGGTCAGCGTACGTACTCTTTTTGTGATATTTACGGCCATTGTATAGTAATGCTTGGCCTCCTCTCTTTGTGGGAATGAACCGAATTTCATAATTCAAACTTTTTGATGCAGTGCACTCAGAAGAATCAGCCATAATACTGTAGTCTGATATAATGTATTGTGAAAATAGGTTTCAAGGGTCACAAGTGAAGAATAATTCCGCTTTCAAAGTCCTAGTGAAACCGTAATTGCAAAATAGAAAATTGATACAATAAATATAAGGATAATGTCACAATCGATTTTTTTCTTTATTAAACTGAAGGAAGGAGGTTAGTTTAGGACCTCAAGTAATTTATTTACCAAGGAGTTCAATAGTGCGACTAATTCTTGTTTCGTAATTAATTGTGAAATAAGAAAATGGATATGTTTTTAGTAATTAACTACGAAAGGAGAAAAATATTCGATTACGAAAACAGAAAAGAATTTCTTGTTTGACAGTTAATTACGAAACTGTGAAAAATAATTCTTTTTTCACAGTCAATTGTGAAACTACAATTGCGAAAACGGACTAAACCTCTAAGCCAGCACCACACAGCTGGTCTATCTGCTATAGCTTGCTAATACAATTCAGAGTACGTACTTAGACAGCTCTGAAGGTTGTCTGAAGGGCATGTCAATCGGTTACAACCTCTGCTAACATAATGGCGTATACAGGATGGGGCAAATTTTTGGCCCCTTCAGGGTAGCTACCGTTTCTTTTGTAGTTAGAAGATTTTGTTCTATGGAACCCATAAAATACTTTCATATTTAGTTTTTTGAAAAAAAGTACGGTTCGCCCAAAAAATGACATTTGTAAAAAAAAAAAACAAGTTGGTCTTAATCGACTCTATTTCCAACCAGGAACACTTTTCCCAAAGTAACATACCAAATCAAATCGTAAGTATTGGCAATATTTCAAACAAAAAAAAAATCCCATACATTTTCTATGAAAAAACAAGTAAGGGAAAACAATAATGTCACTCATACAATGGTTCTTAATTTAAATTCGTATGTAACTACTTTTTTAAGGTGGTAGGTTAATTTTGAAGTCTTATGTTCCTACCCATGTTCGATCTAACGTCAATGGTTTGTCCCGTGAGCCAAAAATTTGCCCCACCCTGTATAATGTTTCATGAAATTATTCATATCATTGAGTTGTACCTAAATATAATGTAAGCATCGATATTTGTGAGGCTTCTTTTGATTTATTGGAGATTTAAATCTAATAGAGTACTTAATACTTAAATAGGTAGTGAATACTTAGAATCGTAGAATCAGAATTGGCATTTTTGATTATTTTCTACGTAATGAAAGGAACATGATTTGAACATTTACGTTATTAAATGGGGATACGCATAAAAAATACTTTTCTTTTGAAGAAACTAAAAACCTACTTCAATTTCATTAATATTTGCTCGAAAAATTCAAAAAATATTGTTAATTTTAACTAATTCGGCCAAATTCTAATACTGTATTTTTAGGGTACCTGCCATCTTAGGAACGGTTTCAATAGCAAAAGAATTATCTAAATTGGCCGCAATTGACGAAGTGGTCGATTTTCATTTCATTTACTTTCAGACAAACATAAAACCTCCTTCTATTTTAAAGTCAATTAAAAATACGTTGTATATCCACTTACCCAAACAGAAATTGCAATAATATTCCATCGAAGAAACGCCAAAATAAACATAAGACAAAGGTTATTTATTTGCAGCAAAAACAATCATTTTACAGCGTATTAGGTACTAAATAGATAGGTAGATTTAACATACTAATTATGATACACTAGCTGCGCCCCACGGCTTAGCACCCTTTATTTCTATGGAAACGTTAAAAGGTGATTTCTATCGCACGGGAACTGATTTATGGGATAAAAAGTAGCCTACGTCTGATTCCAAGATCAGAATTAAATGTATGCAAAATTTCAGTCCGATCCGTTCAGACGACTAATCTAAAACAACTGAAAGTATCGCAGGGAAAAATTCGAAACAGATCACGTGACATATCTAAGGCATATGTCAAACTCATACATTTTTGGACTTTTCTACTATCGCTTACTACATCGATTGTTACATTGTCTATGCGTTTATATACGATTTTTGTTTTATGTAAATAAATGTCTTTCTTTCTTCTTTATAACACAAGCTCTGCTTAGCTTGGGGCTAGATAATGCTGTGTGAATTGTCCAACATTATTATTTATTATTATTTATGAAACGCTAACAGTTCCATTTCCTTCCAGTCGCCCCCTCCCACGTCACTATCTCCGGACCCTCAGAAGCCAGGGTTGGGGATCCAGTGCCGCTGGCCTGCAGCACCGCGCCCTCCAACCCAGCCGCGGAGATCAAGTGGTCCGTCGACGGGAAGCATTACAAGGAAGCCAGCAATCGGACAAGCATCTCTCCTGAAGGTAAAAACAGAACAAATTACTTATACTTGAATAATAGAAACAAATTAATAATTAGAATTTACAATTGAAACAATCGAAGTAACTGCAGACTGTTGCAAACAATCACCAGGTATTTTACTATAGAAACTATCGTAGTTTGACAAATTCATTCCGGATGGGATGAAACGTTGGTGTTCTTCCAACAAAAATTAGGTTCGTAGTTAACCTGCTTATATCCATAATGAATTTACAGGTAGCTCAACTGATCCTTATCAATACCAGTCGGAAGCGTACCCAAGACGCTGGCTGCATTATCCTCTTGTAATTTTCTTTTTCAAAAAGCTTTTGGTCTCTTATTTGAGGTGGTATCAAATATCAGCTTGATTTTCTTTAGATCTTCCACGACTTTTGGACACTTTCAACATTTAAATAAATAGATCACCATAGAGATATTTTTGGTTCATAAATATACAGAAGTGATAAGCGCGTGCAAATTGAGCTTGGCATTGACCTCGACTATCAACTAATGTGGAAACAATAAAAGCAGTGTTCAATCAACACTCAACAGATTGTTATTTTAATCTCTTCGGAGTTTTTACAACACTCAGCTGGCTAGCATTCCTTAGAGTTTTACCCCAGCTTAGCTTATCGATAGAACCCTATGAAATATAAACACAGTTATGTCATAAATACACAGTAGGCTGCTGTCCTTCCTTAGATAAGTTCCCTTAGTCTGCTCATACGACATCCATGGTCTGCGTCGGATAGATCGATTCTACATCAGTATTACAGTGATGTTTATCATCAGGTAACTTGTAGGTAAAACGCTGTTAGTTTACCCGTTTCTGTGAATACAGAAGTATTTTAATACTAAAATCCTAGCTTTAAATACATAAACCAAATCTGATATTGGGGCATGTCAGAGGGTCAGACAACGATGAACGCGTCCGTATATATCAGTCAAAGGTGAGCACCTTATTTCTGGTTTGATATTAATAACTATTTATCAAGCTGTTTATATATTAAAAAATAGACTTGTCTAAGTGCTTATTTTGTATGTCTAAAGAAATAAACGATTTGACTCTGACTCTGGCTCAAACTGTAATTCGCTATTCTGTCTACAGGTGGATGGGTAACCACGTCCAACATCACAGTGACCGTTGAACCAGCGAAGACCTCTTTCGCTGTCCTCTGCTACGGCATCAACCAGCAACTGACTGAGAACGTGGTGTCTTCACACACCATCAATGTGCTATGTAAGTACCTATTTTTTTATCAACCTTCGACAAAAGAGGTCTGTAAGACAGCAGCTTATGTCGTGGCTGCTTCCGAGAAGAAGAGACTGTGGAACACGTTGTGGTACACTGCACGGCCACAGAGGAGGCCAGACACAAAACGGTGCTGAAGTGTCTCATTGAGGAACCAACCCCATCCACACCAACATAAAAGCAGGAACGAAGCTGTCAGTCACCTAAAGTCCTGCTCCGATACTTCAAGGAGCTGGACTTCGAAATTAAAGGAGGTCTATCCATCACTTATGTCTAACTAAAGTCTAGAACAATTCTACTAAAATACGTTAAGGGTTAAAAATGAAAACTCAAATATGGACTGACAGTCTGACAGTCAAGAAGAAAACTTTTATCTCGTGAAACAAAAACTTATATCAATATTTAAGACACATTTTCTTTCTAATTTGTCTGTAAAACCATCCAAAATTCATAACGATATCTGAAAACTTATCGAGCACTAAATACCGGCCAAGCGAGAGACAGATTTTCGCACTAAGAGGGTTCCTTTCTTAAGTACACATGACTTATTATCCTCTTGTAAAATAATTAATTTAGATTTCTTTATAGGTACTTAGGTACATTACGCTCTAACCCTACATTTTCTTGTTATTTTTACAAAGTGCTAAAACGACAATCTCTATTTTGTTCCGTGAAAGATCCACGTATTGACTTTTAAGGTAGAGATTTTTCTGTTTTGGAAAACATCACATAACCATTTTAATTTTAACTTTTAATTTTAATTTTCCTTATTGACACACAAAACAGAAATGAATCGAGACATGTTATTGACTTCAAAAATTATAAAGATGGAAATCTTATACACGCATACACAACATGATTCAAACATAGACCAGTAAAAGCAAAGAAATTCTGACTAGAAAAATAAATGAAGTTAAAATATTAAAAACTTAGTTAAATGTGAGATGTAATACAATAAAACGGACAATAACCTAATACATATTACAAGTTAATTATATTACAAGTACAGTAATTTTTTAAATAATAAAATATTCTTTTTTAGATTTTACACGTTACCTATTACAGATATAAAAGCGTCTTACAGTCCGACAAACAGACGGCGGCGTTAGCATAGTAATAGTATTCCATTGTCACCTCCTACAGAACCCAATAAACTTATCGTATTACCAACTTTTCGTAACTTAATAACTATTAAAGAGAAATCTTTTATGGACATAATCTAAGTGTAGAGTTGGTATGTAATGCGCTCGCTAACTTCGCTTGGTACGTGTTCAGAAAACTTACTGCGTATTAGACGAGAAATATTATTTAGATGGGTAGAAAATAGGGTGGAAAAAACTATTTTATTTAGATGCCGGGTAGAATATTATTTAATGTTTGATTATGGTTTATGGCTTAACCGTTTTTTAACCGGCTTCCCGTGTGCGAGCCAATATGACAGCGTCACCTATTTTATCATATTATTCCATATAAAAATCCATCGTACAATTTGTCGTATCTATTATAAGCTCTTATTTAATACCTCTGTAATCGTATAGCTTAGGATGTTCTCAATTAGACTGTTTTTTATGTTAGAACTTTTGACTAGGTAGTCCAATTTTCATGATTATTTTTATTTGAAAGATGGTGCTTTCCGTGTGGTCCCATTTTAAATTTGTCCAATGATATCCATGAATAAACTGTAATTGAAGTCGGTTTATAGTTTTGTAAAACAAAATCAATTATTAATTGTAATATTAATATGTACTTGGGACTAGATGATGCTGTGTGAATTGCCCAATTATTTTTTATTATTTATAATATCATATAAGCTTTACCCCAGTAAAGTTTTGATTACGCTCAAAGAGTTGTAGAATTACCGCCAACGATACTTACGCCCATAGAGGTAGATATAAAACCCATTCATACGCTACGCCCAATAAAAACAGTATGACGGACATTAAGACGACACATTACATTTACATTAGACAATATTATTACCGTGCAGGATGTTCATAAAGATGGAATGGCTGGGTTTATTTACTAGGGAATAAGCATGGGATTGGTTCAACGGCTTTTTAGGTGTAGTGGGAAAATGGCGAGGTAAATGTGTTGGTTCAATTCTCAGGCTTTGTTTACGGAGGCCGCGAGGCCCGCACAGAATTCAAACATATCGCGTTAGTAGAGTGTGTTTACGGAGAAGCGATTTTACACGCGTTTGTTTGACTTGACGCGTCGCACGCGGCGAGCACCGCCACTCTGCACGCCCCGCCTATCCATAAACATCACCGTACATTGCAATATGTTTGTGATTACGCGTGCGATGACGGGGCCGCTGCACGCGTCGCTGCGTCTCCGTGAACAAGACCTTAGTCCTTCCTTATGATTATTTTATTATCTGACATTTTGGGTATCCAAAAACGGTAGCTCATAATATTGCTACAAACTTTTTGTCAACAAATCCGCGTTCAAGAAAATAAGTAAATAAAAAAGCGCCTTATTGGCGTTTATCTAATAGGGGGTAGTGTCCATAATCCCGCTGGGCATGAGGGTTGGAGATCGCAGTTCGGTGGTAGAATTGTTATGCAGGGGGCGCTGCTGCCTGTTCTCGGTGGATATCCCTTAGTCGCCTCTTACGACACCCACGGGAAGAGATGGGGTGATGCATATTCTAAGCCAGCACCATACAGCAAGAATGTTTAACCTATACTATTTAGACAAGTTTTAGGAACCTTTCAATACCCTACAGTGTATATTTTTCCCAATTACTTCTGACGGAATCATACCCCCGTCAAACGCAGCTTTGAAGCTATATTTTATGAAAGTTTGAAGCGAAAAATGAAAATAAATTCTAACAGGTTTTAGAAATTGATTTAGAGGTGATATTTTCGGGTTTGTATTTCTAAAATCTATAGTTTTAACTAAATCAACCCGGTTCGTTATTGATTTTATCGCAGTCAGACAGAACTCACACAGAAAATATTCAAACCAAATATTTGCAGGCTATACAAATATTTGTCCGGTAAATCGACTTTACAACTTTATGCATCACATGCTGACTTTCGCCCTCTGCGATACACCTCAACCTCAACACCCTGTATTTGTCCACTGCTGGACGTAGGCCTCCTCCTGATAAGCGCCTTTTTGGCGTTTATGTCATGAAACTGCCAAAAGCAAGATTTTAATTAAAATAAACTTCTTATTCTAAACCCCTTCAACATTTAACCCTTAAAGCCGTAAACTCCTACAACAATTCCAAACTCATATAAACCCATATAAACCCATTTACACCACAACTAAAAGTTCTAACTCGTTAAGCCCTAGAAATAGGTCTGAAAACGGAAGTCTGCGAAACCTGCAGTGAGGCTTTCAGGTTTTCCTTTTAAATTGAAAGGCCAAAGTTCAATGTAGTGCGAGAGACCATTGCGGTAGATCTTAAAAACTTTACTTTATATTTTTTTACATAAAACTGATTGATATTTGAATTAAAAATAGGAAATATGCAAACGAGAAAAATATTCCAAATCAATGACGTCCTCTCTCCCATCAGGGTCTATAGTGAAATTTAATTATATAAATTTAAGCACATCTGGACACCTACATCTATGTGGAATACAATAAAAGATTGATTATTGAACTGTAATTTTTAGATATATAATAAACTAGCTCGCCCCGCGGCTTCGCACGCGTTTCTATGGAAACGTTTAAAAGTGATTTATATCCCACTGGAACTGATTTATGCTATAAAAGTAAAGTATGTTTGATTCCAGGATTATAATTACCTGTATGCAAAATTTCAGCCCGATCTGTTCAGTAATTTTGGCGCGATGAGGTAACAAACATCCATCCATCCATCCATACAAACTTTTGCATATATAATATTAGTGTGATATTCCCAATGTTTTCACATAACCAAGTATAAGCACTAGTTATAGAATAGCATAAGTTTATTAGTCCAAAAGCAATTAAAAATCAACCAATAAAAAAGCTTATCTAACTCAAAATGGTTCAAACCAATGACATAGTTCTTTGTCATAGTATTTCACCTTTGCCTTATAGAGCACAGTTTTTTTAGTGAATTTATTTTTTATTCTGTTTCTAAGTAGGTCATGTACTTTTTACACTGCTATCTCCGATTCTTCACACTCGTATTGCGGTTCTTACACTTCGCAATAAACGTTCAAAATATATGAAACGTTCATATTATTTCAAATGAGTCTGACTTTTTTGCAGTAAGGTTGAATTTGTAAAAAGAAGATGATTTATATCTTGTATTTTCAAAGAAAATCTATTGTTTGTATTATAAGATTTTAACCAAAGTATATAAAAAAACATCGTCATCATCCTATGTATTACTATAATTATATTATATTACTCCACTGCTGGACATAGGCCTCGCGCTATAGCGCCCTGTCTTCAGCTTGACGAATCCGGTATCTGCCTGCAGTCTTTCGCAGATCGTCATCCCACCTGGCCGGAGGGCGTCCTACACGGATTTGTAACGAATACATCCGACAGAGAACCAAAGTTATAGACATAGCTCAAAGAATTAGCAAGCTGAAGTGGCAGTGGGCCGGCGACAACCGATCGGGTAAACTAGTTCTTGAGTGGAGACCGCGACTCGTCAGTCTAGTGTAGGTCTAGTGTAAGGCGCCCTCCGGCAGGTGGGATGACGATCTGCGAAAGATTGCAGGCAGATGCTGGATGCGTCAAGCTGAAGACAGGGCGCTATGATGCCCCATAGGGTAGGCCAATGTCCCGCAATGGAATAATATAGGCTGATGATGATTTTGATTTGTCAAAGTATCCAATATCGAATCCGACTGCCTCTCCGACGAATTAAAATACCCGTGCTAGTCACTTTCTGTTTAAGCTATGTTTCCTGTCCCCGTAAAACAGTGTTTAAATTCCCCATGGACAGTGACAGGATATCTGCGGTGACATCATGCAGTTGCACTGAAAGTTTAATTCTGTGGTTTTAGCTTTCCGCATGGAATAGCAATTTGCTTGACCGCGCTGTGGTTGCGAGGTTTTTGTAGCTGAAATAGGTTGATTTAATATAATATAATTTCGACCATTTAAATGTTAGTTTTAGTGTGAAAACCAACGTTTGGCATGGTATCACACATTTATCCATCTTATCATCCAAACTTTCGCTTTTTTAATATTAGTGTGATATTGCCATAAATCATTAAAAATAAATCATAAACCATCATGTATTCTTCCAATAAATATCTTTATCTTTATCTTTTATTGTTTAGTCTCTGCTCAGTTTATAAGATAGGGTAGTCTAATTTAGTAATCCTATTAGCCGATTTCGTCTTATCCTCGCGAAGGTCTGACTTCGACGCAGCAGATTGTGGGTTCTTTTCCCGCCTTGGGACAAATTTGTACGATTTGTAAATATTTGTTTAGGGTGCTTCATATGTATAATAAAACCGGCCATGTGCGAGTAAAACCCGCGTCGACGGGTCCGTAACGTTATCTATAAAAAACGGCAAAAAATCATGTCTGTTGTATAGGAGCAACAAAACATTAAAGAGGTTTAATGTTTTGTTAAACGTTACTTTTCAGGGAGTGACATAGGCGTTATTTTATCCCGGAATTCCCACGGGAACGGGAACTACGTGGGTGAAACCACGAGGCGCTGCTAGATAGTTAAACATCTAGTACCCACACAAGCTCTGCTTAGCTTGGGGCTAGATACCTCAGCCTCAACAGCCTGTATTGGTCCCCTGCTGGACGCACGCCTCCCCCAGATATAAGCCCCATGTTGGGGTTTATCTAATGAGGGGTATTGCCCATAATCCCCACGCTGGGCTCTGGCTAGATAATGCTGTGTGAATTGCCCAAAATTATCTACATATTCTCTTCTCGTGAACAATATCCCTAAACTCAAGACAATATGATAATCTAGTAATTTCCTATATTTTCATAATAATCCACACAAAAACGTAGTTAAAGAAAACTCCGCTTGGCAAAGCATCAAAACTCTGACCATACTGTTAGGTATAGCTAGTAAACAGATAACCAGCGATGATATTGTTCCGCTTAAGCACAGCCTGTTATCTTGATCCACATTAATCATCTGGTCTCTGGGGGAAGGCTTCTACGTGTTTTGGTGTGAATATTTGCTGGCTGTGTGGCGAAATTTGTAATGGGGGTTTTTGTACACTACTGGGGCAAGACTCGAGGGATGCAAAAGACTGCAGGCAGATGCTGGATGTGGCAAGATCACACCGCTATAGAATAGAACTTGCTTCCTGTAGGCCTAGCACGGGGGTTGTTATCTAGGAAAAACTTACGTTATTTTGTCATCGAATGCGTAAAATGTTTGAAATTCATTTCTTCAACTTCAATATTTTACGCAATGTCTATTCAGATATCGCCAAAACTAGACTTAACTAATTTGACAGGGCTAATAGTAATGCCATCCTTATTATTATGATCGCTATGACAGGCACGGTGACATTTTTAATCCTGTCAAATTAGTTTAGTTTAGTTTTGGCAGCATCTGAATTGAAAGCCATGTATGACGATGCGATGTCATTTTTCTCTATTCTAGCCTAGACAACAATCCTCGTGCTAGGCCGGCTGCTTCTGTTTTCTGGTCAATTACAATCTGGGTCTCTTCAAGACGAGGTATCTGCAAGACCTTCGTGATTACATCTTCGTTTTCCATCTGGTAGGATTGCGGTCATACGAAGTTCTACTCTTTCACTGACTTCAAAAAACGAGGTTCTCTATTCGACTGTTTTTTATGTTTGTTACCTCAGAATTTTTGACTGGGTGTTCTAATTTTCATGGTTATTTTTTATTTCAAAGCTGGTGCTCTACGTGTGGTCCCATTTTAGTTGAGTTCTGACTATGGGATCCATGAAAAAACTTGAATAAACTATATAATTGAAGTCGGAACAAAATCAATTTGTTTTACTTCCGAGTTTCATCCCACGCTATGAGCGTGTACAACATGTCTGTTTGTTCCACTCTGGTCTCAGCCTCTTTTAGAAAAAAATTATAGATTGTGTGAATGCACACAATCTATCAATTGTTTCTCATCTTGTTACTGTCGAACAATTTTGTTTTAAAAAACTATAAACCGACTTCATTTTTTACAGTTTTTTCATACTATTTTATGGAAACCACTGTCAGAACTGAACAAAATTAAAATTGGACCACACGGGAAGCACCAGCAAGTATCATGCAAATCAGACCACCCAGTCAAAAGTTCTGAGGTAACAAACATAAAAAAAAATACAGACGAATTGAGAACCTCCTCCTTTTTTTGAAGTCTGTTAAAAAGTCACAGAAAGGCGTTTCTATAGAAGTGCCTGTACTGTTTACAGATAAATTGAAAACTCTAAAACAGCAACTCTCTTAGCTTGCACATTGAGCCGAATATTCAAAGAGCAAGATGACGTGGCACAAACGTCAAAAGAACCTTCTTTTCATCCTTTTTTAGGGTTCCGTATAAAGTAAGTTGAACATTGTCTTTTTGTGTCCGCTCATGGGATTACGAATGCAATAATTCTTATGACTAAATCTTAATTGAAACAATACAATAAGCGGGCTTATCGCTGAAACTAGTTTATTCTAGTACGTAGGTATTATTTTAATGTTGTCCTTTCGAAGTGCATTATTCCGTCTTACGTTCTACACATAAATCTATAGGCTTCTTTTTATGATTTATAGTACATACGCTATATTTGCAACATTGAAAATTCAAAACACAGTTCGACCATTTTCTATTCCAACTACGCCATGACACTTTCTAAGTAGAAAATTCATCAATATAGGCTTTTGAGGTGAGCAGAGGTGATGCCAGCAGAACACTTGTTCTAAAAAGTGACTCGTACTTGGCAGTTATTTCTGTTGTGTGTTTGCAACTCGCGATGACTGTGAACATTCACATTGTCTCGTTTCGAGAAAAATGTTGTCATTTTGAAAGAAAAGGTTCTGCGAAGTAATGGAATTATCTTTGGAAGTTATTTGTTGGTTATTCAGTTCGATTTTGTTGAAACTTCGCTTTTTGTTGATATTTTGGCTTATACAGCTTAGCTATTGCTAGCTCATATAGTGTACTAGTTTCTGTCCGCGGCTTTGCACGCGTTTTTACTATAGAAACGTTGAAAAGTGATTTGAATCCTACGGGAACTGATTTATGGCATAAAAGTAGCCTATGTTTGATTCCATGATTAGAATTATCTGTATGCAAAGTTTCAACCGGATCGATTCAGTAGTGAAGCGTGAAGAGGTAACAACTTCCACCTCAACAACCTGTAATGGTCCACTGCTGGCCTCCCCCTGAAGAGCGCCTTATTCACGTATCTCAAGGGGGGGCAATGCCCATAATCCCCACGCTGAGCATGCGGGGGAATCGCGGTTCGATGGTAGAATTGTTCTGCAGGGGGCGCTGCTGCCCGCCCCTCGGTGAATATCCCTTAGTCGCCTCTTACAACGGAGTGGGGGTGCTAATTCTAAGCCAGCACAACATAGGTAAGAGGTAACAAACATCCATCCAAATTTTTACATTCATAACGTTAACGTATTGTTGGTCGACATATTAATAAATCATACTATTATATTATATAATATTATTAAGGTGAAAGTTTGGATGGATGTATGGATGGATGTTTGTTACCTCTTCACGCCAAAACTACTGAACGGATCTGGCTGAAATTTTGCATACAGGTAATTCTAATACTAGAAGAAAACATAGGCGACTTTTGATCCCATAAATCTGTTCCCGTGGGATGAAAATCACCTTTAAACGTTTTCATAGAAACAACGCGTGCGAAGCCGCGGGGCGCAGCTAGTTAATTCATAATCCCATTAGCCGCACATTGAATTGAATCGAAGGTTATACTTTCAACGTTGGCGAGTAATACCAGAATCATATTGCAAATATATTCCTGGTTGACATACCACAGGGTCGAACCAAAAAATTCTGCTCTACTTTCATAATATCCACAGCCAAAGAGTGGAATGACCTTCCTGCGTCTGTCTTCCCATTAGAGTACAATCTTGGAGTCTTCAAATCTAGGGTAAATAAGTTCCTTCTAGAAAAGCGTGCTCCATCTTAGGCTACATCTTCGCTTTCTTAAAGTGAGTTGGTAGCCAAACGCTAATCCATCAGCAATAAAAAAATATAAATATATGAAACTCTATAGCACATAAATCCATTCCCACACGTCTATTGAAAATTATGATGATATATGTATGTATACCTACATATAGGTAACGTAAGCACACACTCGTTAAGTAATGATGGTGCAACGGGTTCACGGATTAATTGCTCACCCGTTACCAGTACGCCGTTAACGAATACTTGACAACCCTAGAGTTGACATAGTTTCTGCGTTACAGCCATTAGGGTTGGCACATTCACATGAGGGGTTGCGTTATTCGTTAGATTTCTAGGTCGTGATTTGTTGTAATTATTGTTTTAATATTTTCTCACCGCTGCTGCTGGTTTCACGCACTTTTGTGGAAATATAATACGTCGTCAATATCAAGCCTATACAATATAATTATGATATATGCTTAATATCCTTCCTCGGAATCACAACTAATATTATAAATGCAAAAGTTTGTATGGATGTATGGATGGATGTTTGTTACCTCTTCATGCCAAAACTACTGAACGGATCTGGCTGAAATTTGTACACAGGTAATTTTAATCCCATAAATCAGTTCCCGTGGGACGAAAATCACCTTTAAACGTTTCTATGGGAACAACGCGTGCGAAGCCGCGGGGCGCAGCTAGTAAAATATAATCTATTGAGATCATCAATGTAAGTTCAGTTCGGGAGATTGGGAACTAGTTTCTTAAAAGTAAAATCCTCAAATAAGCTACTTGGCAGGAGAATTGCGAACTAAGTTACCTTGTCAAACTAGGCCTAGATCTCAGTAGGTACTCATCAGCTCGGTAAAAAACTCAAAAAAACATAAAATGCAACAATTATTTAATTGCTTGAAAGTGAAAACATACTTAGATAAAAGAAACATGAAGGCACATAATTTTTTCAATATAATCAGGAACCCTGCGGTGTATGGAAATGAATTATGTTTCGATTCGTACACATTATCGGTTGGAGCACGATACTCTTTAGAGGACTCTAATTGTCTTGTCTAGATAGAATAAGAGACCTAAATCTAGATTTAATGAAAGACCTGTTAATCTATTAAAAGACGATTACCAGCAATGTTCATACAATTCAGATAGTCATAAGAAAACGAACTTTACGTTTTGACAAGAAACATCAATCTTGCCAGGAATGTTGTCGCTCGAGCAATTACGTCTAATGGTCTGTTATATCGCAGGATTCCTAGATAAATGTTCAAAATAGACGTTTTGCTCAACATGATTTGATATCTTACCATAAATAACGGAACAACATACGTAATAACATAACGAATTACGACCAAACTGCCTTATTTTCGTTTTTAAATTTAAAAGCTTTGTTAGCATATAAAATTTTGACTATACTGATTTATTTTAGTTTTAAATCTAGAACTATAACATTACAAATGTTGATCAAACTGCTTTATTTTCGTAGAACAGAGCTGTAAGTCTGGTTTGTGTATGGGATTTGGCACATTAAATACCTATACCATGTAGACATGAAACTACGAAAATCCCATACAAAAATAAAAGTCTCCCTACGATGTCATCTCGTTATTAACGACAAACTAAACTCAGGACTTAGGATATTTTTAAATATATATATATATTTCCATAGTTGTGCACACAAATGATTCATTTTCGTGGGATTTCGTTAGAAAACAGGTAAAAAGTCTCGTTTGTTTTTTAAGTTCAACTGTTTTTATTTTATTCATCAGAATTTAAGTAGCGTACCAAATTTTAGATCAATCCGACAATAGGAAGATCGTCAAATTCAAATAACTAGTTTTAACCAAAACAAATAAACAGGGCAAGCAAATAAAACCGTTTAAAAACACTTGAAGCTGCACTACAATAACAAAATAAGCAATAGTTTATCAAGCCCAATCTTGTATAGTTTAGGTAGAATTGCAAAATAATGTTTGGTGGCCAAAAAGAGCAACTTCGTATCTCTGCTTAAGATTTGCAAAATATCCTATCAACAATATTTACTTTTTTAATTGTGTGACAAAAGTATTATAATACTGCCTTCAAAAATTTCCTAAAAATTACTTCCTTCGCCTGGGCATGACTCCGACTCAAGTGTGGAAAAAAACACAAAGAAATAGCGTAAAATTAAACAATTTAATTTTATTGAAATTACTGAATTAGAAATACTTCTTTTCAACTTGGAACGGGTTTCAACCTTCGCATGCCCTGTTTACACATACAAAGTACTTATTGAGTTATTTTTACAAAGGTAAAATTATTTGTTCTGTCATTCCCGGAAGCGGTAGAATGTTTCCGAGAAATTGTCGAATTGTTTTCGATTTGGGTACGAATTCTCGGACTAGGGATAAAAATCAATATGGGGTCAAGCTTGCCGGAAAATACTAACGGTTTTGCAAGCTTGCCTAAAGAATATTTTGTTTGTTGTTTCTGTAATTTGTTTGTTGTTTACGGAAGAAGCTATACTTTTGTTTACCTATTTTAATCTTATTCGTCTACAAAGAATTTTAATTTAATCTCTTAATACATAATATCCACTTAATTTGTTGTTTTTTCCTCACGGTTTATCTGGGTTTTTTTCCGTCTTAATTCGCTCATCTGTTTACATTAATTGTTTACCAAATATTATATCAAATAACCGGTACAGGCACTTATTTTCTCTTTTTCACACATCCACGACTATCAAGTTCCTTATTAATTAGAGAAACTCTTACTCCGTCCACCGTACCATCCAGTTACGTAATAATTAGGGAACATAATTAGGGAACTTTATAGGCGTGCATGTGTCAAAACGATAAAAAAACGTAGACGGAGTAAGTACGTATACAAGTGATTTAAGAATATCTAACCTATTTGACGACCTCTGTGGCGCCGTGGGCGAAGGTCCGCCTGCGACGCAGGAGGTTACGATTCCCGGCTTGGAACAAATGTGTGTACGATCTGCAGATATTTGTTCAGGGCGTACTGGATGTTTTCTATGTATAATAAAAAATATCTATCTATAACATCCATAACACAAGCTCTGCTTAGCTTGGGGCTAGATAATGCTGTGTGAATTGTCCATTTATTTAGTTTCTTTATACCAAAGACTAATCTAGAGGGAGTTCGTATGAGAAATAAATAAGGATATTGGCAAATGGCCAAATTCGCTAGTCATCGAAAAATAGCTAACATTAAATCCAAAATTAAATTACCAACCTGATGTAAGCTCTCGATATTACCCCGTAAGGGTTTCATAACATACTAATGTGATGTTATCGAGTCTGTAAATCCAAAATGGCGGCGCGATCGCACCCGGGGGTGTCAAATTGACTGATTGACATATCAATCTTAGTGCGGGTAATTTTCGGGTTTTGTGAGATATGCCTGTTATTATCAGCATGCAGATACGTTCATGATGTAATGAGTGTGTTGAATGAATTTATGAATGTTATTATGAGTGTTTGATGTTGGATGTGATGTAAACATATGCTCGGAGTCTCTCTGAAGGAGCTGAGATGTGGACACTCAGGGCTGGTACACCAGTTCAAAGTCGCTCAGCGAGCTATGGAAAGAGCTATGCTCGGAGTCTCTCTGAAGGATAGGATTCGTAACGAAAACATCCGACAGAGAACCAACGTTATCGACATAGCTCAAAGAATTAGCAAGCTGAAGTGGCAGTGGCCCGGCCATATCTGAAGAACCAACAACCGCTGGGGTAGACCTGTTCTTGAGTGAAAACCGCGACGCGGTAAACGTAGTGTAGGACGCCCTCCGTCCAGCTAGGATGACGATCTACGAAAGACTGCAGGCTACAGATGTATCGACTAATATAGGTTGATGATGATGATGTTTGATGTTATGTTCGTTTATACGAGTACTTCACGACCTCTATGGCGTAACCGGCGAAGGACCGCCTGCGACGCAGGAGGTGACAGGTTCGATTCTTGCCTCCAGACACGTTCTGGAGATACATATTTATTCTGGGTTTTCTGGGCGTTTTCTATGAAGAACAAAAAATATTTAACTTTGCTGCAACTTTTTGCTCTTTTGCGTCATTTATACAAAAACGCAACATATTATCAGAAAAGTTTCCGAAATGAAGTGTCACGTCTAAAAATAAATGAATAGTAAATGTAAAATATAAATAATAAATGAGCAAGCTTCTGAAGTCAGAGTGTCAGAGATGTCCTAGCTTCAAATACGGTGATACTAAATGGCATTAGTGATGTGACAAGGTCCTGAAATTTTTTTTCCCTAAAACTAACAGTCTTGATTTTATAAACATGAGTCTTGAATACTTTTCATAGTTTATGGATGATTCTAAAAATTTAGGAGTATCAATCATAGTTTAATATGAAAAAAACGAATGCTAAAATAAACTATTTACCCATCTATGTTTTTTTTCCAATTGCTACCAAAATCATCAACTCAGTTCAAAAGATATTGTGTAGTTTCTCAAATGTTGTTTTGTAATGTGTTTTTATGAAGCAAAAGTAAAAGTAAATTATTTTAATAATTCTTCTTATTAAGAATAGATAGGTTTATAGAAAACACCTTATTATACTACACAAAATAGAAAAAAATACAGAGAAAATGCTAAAAAAAATATACTACCATGGCAACGTGCGTGCATGTCATAACTCCTAAGCCCGTTTCGTTATTATGATTTCATCACATCTGATGTATCTATTTGTCAACCTCCGCCGTAGGTTTTGTTTTTTATCGTTATAATTTTTTTTGTGTCGTAGTATATCTTCCGTCGTCCGACGTCGATGTCCAACCTCGGAGTCCAGCGCTGGTTGTAGGCTTAAGCTTTGTCTTTTATTTTGAGTCATGTTTGATTTTGTTGATGAGATAACAAATAAAATTCTATTCTAAGTAAACAAGACCGTTTTCAAGACCAGTCCTGATTAGTTCCATCCCTATGTTAGCCCAAAAGTCGAAGTCGGGTATTACGGGCACATGTTCAGACCTAAGCCAGGGTTGACTCCCCGATAAGGTCGTTCGTGACAAGCATACTTAACTAAACTTAAAACTTATTTTAGTTAACGTTAGTTTTAGTTGAGGTTCTAATTCGTAAATTTTGAAGTCTAATTTGGTTATAAAATTTTGTATTACGGTTGGGCTTTTAATTTTAAATAGGATTTGAATTTTGAAATTCGTTTTACTCAGGGCGGACGTTTTATTACAGGGCGGATTTTTTTGGGCGATTTAGTTTGTCATTTCTTAGTGAATTCTGAATTTGTTAGTACTCTTAACCTCATTTGATTCTATGGAAGTGTGTGATCAGTATGAAAAACTGGATCGATTGCCAAGAAAAATATTTTAGCGCAAAATGCCCCTTTCCTTTCAAAGAGATTTGTTTGTATTGTTCCACATTAGGCCCGCAGAGTATTGCCCCATTTCTATTTTATATCTGTGAATTGATATAAATAAAAAAATGGTTAAGGTCTACCTTCCTTACTCCACTCTGTATATATTTTCATTAACAAAGAAAATTACAATTAAAGAATAAAAGACAAATTAGAACAATGAACAATCGGCAGCCAACTGCAGAATGCTGCAAACGTTCAACAGATAGCTCAATTGATCCATGTCAATACCAGTCGTCGCGTCTCCAAGACGCTGGTTCCATTGCTCCGCTGTATGGCAATGCTGATGCGCTGCGCCAGATACTCACCAGCTCTCGGGTCACGCATCGCTTCGACCAGACACTCCGATTTTTTTCCTCCTACTCCAAGAGGAGCAAATGTGTAAGCTCTGTAAGATTATGTGAGGCACCTCGTTTTTTGTCAAGACAACCAAGATTTAAATAAAAATAAAAATTAAATAATGCTGGACAATTCACACAGCATTATCTAGCCCCAAGCTAAGCAGAGCTTGTGTTATGGGTACTAGATAACTGATATACATAATACAATACACTACATAGATAGATATTTTTTATTATACATAGAAAAACATCCAGAACGCCCTGAACAAATTTCTACAGATCGTACACAAATTTGTCCCGAGGCGGGAATCGAACCCGCAACCTCCTGCGTCGCAGGCAGACCTTCGCCCACCGCGCCACAGAGGTGGTCAGATCTGCACGGACCTCTTAGGAGTGTATTGTGCATTATCTCCATGCTTAAGCAGGCCCTAACCAGCCCAGCTCCTTGAAGTACACGGTGCTAGATTTTTGGTGACTGACAGCTTCGTTTCAGTTTTTCTGTGGGTGTGGATGGGGTAGATGTCTCAATAAGACTCTTCAGCCCATTGATTAATTAAAAAGGGAAGATAGGTTGCGTTCTTCCAGCGCTTACTCAAAAATTGGCATGTGTTACAACAACACGCAAACACATACGCTCACAGTTGTATTTCCAGTCCTGTGCAATACAAAGAAGAACAAAGACGGAAAGACGTATCTAAGACCGAAGTGAGACCGAGACAACAATATTTCACGCGAATCACGACCGCCCGTGCCGCCGCCGGTCTGACGGTGCCGCCGGACCCACCTCAGTGGTGAGAACACACAATTTTACACAATATGAGGTTGCCATTTTCGAGAAACTAGTACCTCATCTTCCCTTTTTAATTAATCAATGCTTCAGCCCCGTTTTGTGTCTGGCCTCTTCTGTGGCCGTACAGTTACATAGTAATGAAAATTCTCATTCTCTCAATATTCACTTTGTAGTTTAAACTATGTTGTGCAAAATGTTTCTACTATCCTAGAAACTGAAACAGCAACGCCATAACACGTCAAAAATAAGTCGCCAGGTATCCATTACATTATTATCTACACACGGCTCTAATTAATTCCTTGGAAATTATAAATTATAAGGGTCTGAGATAATTGTAGTGAGGGTGTCAACCCTACAGGCTGCCAGTAATAGGATAGGTTGTTTGTGTGCGGTGAGGCCCTTTGTATAGCGGGAGGTTGACTGTTTTTTATGTAAAGTGTAGGTTCGAACATCAAGGTGCACCTATTTTTTTTGATACTAACACGTCTTCTTGAATAGAAACATCAAATTTTGTATTCTCTCTTTATTAATCAAGATCTTCATATCAAGAATATTATATTTATCAATAAGAATTAATTCACCTTTACGAGAAAGGAACAAAGAGAAGGACTTCCCTTTATTTTCTGTGATGTCATGAGACCGCTGATCTGATATATGGATTCAGCTAGCCATGTTTTATCCACGGTTGTAACCCAAGACATTCTTTCCAGATCCACCCAACGCCCCAATGATCACCGGCTACATGGAAGGAACCACCCTGGTTGCCGGAACCGTGCAGAAGCTGTCCTGCATCTCCGGTGGCGGCAACCCGCTGGCAACCCTGACCTGGTACAAAAATGATAAGAAGGTATGTCATATACTTTTCATACATCCTTTGAGGATTTATTGGTTCCGTATGGTGCTGGCTTAGAATTTACACCACCTAATCACCCGTCGTGGGTAAGGGATATCCACTGGGGCAGCAGTGCTCTCTGCAGAACAATTTTACCACCAAACTGCGATCCCCAACCAGCGTGTCTAGCGTAGAGAATATGGGCATTACCCCTATGAGATAAAAGCCAATAAGGAGCTTATGAATGGGAGGCCTGCGTCCAGCAGTAGACCAATACAGGCTGTTGAGGTAAGGTGAATCATCCTTGGGTGTCGTAAGAGGTGACTTAAGGATATCCACCGGGAGCAGGCAGCATCTTCTGCGGAACAGATATACCACCGAAATGTCCAGTGTAGGAATTATTTACTATACCTCAACCTTAACAGCCTATATTGGTCCACTGCTCGACGCAGGAAACAATTAGGCGCTTATCAGAAGGAGCCTGATAAGAGCCTTATTGGTTTTGATCTCATGGGGGTAATATCCATAGTTCCCACGCTGGGCGTGTGGATTGGGGATCGTAGTTTGGTAGTGGAATCATTTTTCGGCGTTGCTGCCCACAACAGGTAAATATCCTTAAGTCGCCTCTTACGAAATCGAAAACAGTTAGGTTGGTACAAATTCTAAGCCAGCCATACAGCAAGTGGAACTTATCTGCTATATTTAGGCAAAATAATAACTAAATCTTCTTGTTATAGATAAACTCGGTAACCAGAACACAGAACAACTCTGTATCATCAGAGATACCCATCCTCACGAACGTGACGGACAACCAAGCTCAGTACAGATGTGAAGCAACCAATAGCGCTACAGAGATTCCACTGTTCGAGACTGTCACTCTGAATGTGCACTGTAAGTACTTAGACATAGAGTTTAGAATAAATACCTCACGATCGTGACGGAAGCCACGAATAGCGCTACGGAGATAACCTATTTGAGACTGTTACTCTGAATGTGCAGTGTACAACTAACACTGCACATTATACTTAGGTTTAAGAATAATCTAGTCAGTCAAGAGTGTGAAGTATCCCTCACGATGGTAAATGATATTTAGATAAGATATTTTTACCATCACGGTCGTGACTGACAACCAAGCTTAGCACAGATGCAAGAGCATCGAGATACTTCTTTCTGCAACTCTCGCTCTAAATTTGTACTAAGTCTAGAAAATTCAGAACAGTCTCACACGTCTGTATGTGAGGTAACTAACTCAGGGTCAATTGCCAAAGAAAAACATAATGAATCCTGACATAGTTAAAAAAACCATAATCATACATGTTTTCTTCCCTCCAAATGCTCCAAAACCTTTCAACCAACAGACTACGGTATGGGGCGGCTCTTCATAGTAGCCAGTCTACCGTCAGACTAATGCAAAACAGTTACTATAATAGACTTTTTTCTTCAACAGTTGCCCCAGAAACAGTAAAGGTCCGTGCTGAGCCATCGGAGCTGAAGCCAGGAGTGGAAGCCACGCTGACCTGCGACGCGGCCTCCAGCAACCCGCCCGCTGTGCTGTCCTGGTGGAGGGATGGCATCCCTGTGCAAGGTACATTCTGTCTCTAACAGGGAAACAGTGAAGAGCAGAACCAGCGGAGAATGGTTATACTTCTGTCTTTGTCACCTGCAAAGCTACTGTCCAAAATGTAATGTACAAGGAAAGCAACATAACAAAAGAAGGTGCATAAAGAACGCTGCCAGATTGTGGAGGGACTGTATCCGTGTGCAAGGCGCATACTCAGTAGGATGTTTGTTTGCCCGTTGTGTCCATCAGGATAGGTCTTCGTCGGAAGCGTTGCTCATGCTGGATTCTAGCGTTGAACGTTTTGACATGAGCCTTTCCAAGCGTTATGTTTCATCATTCAGTGACCATTTCGTTAAATTCTACATCTTATGCCTATATCTTGCTCTTAAGTACATAAAAGAAGTGAATTAATCAAGAACTGGTTATTTACATCCGAATTATGTAATTTTACGATCTTTTTTTTCTAAATTTTTTGTCTCAATTGACGGCGTCTCTAAGATTATTTGGCATACGTGGCGCAGCGAAAAAATGCAGGAAAAAAATTGCTGGTCACTAATACGGGACGTATTTTGATAATAATATAGTTTTATTTCCGACACATGATCCATGTATATGGATTGTATGATTACATTTAAAGAATAAAATCGTTTTAAATCATCTTCCTGCTTCCTTCTGTCTTCCCGTAAGAGGATACAATCTTGAATTCTTCAAATGGACAGTTAATGACTTCTTTTTGGGAAAGCTTGCTCCATCTTTGGTCACATCTTCTCGTACTTAAAGTGAGTTTGTGGCTAAACGCTTGACCATCATGAACAAAAAAGATACTAAAATAAATAAGTGATCTATATTCCTTCAAATAATAACACATAAACCCTCCCCAGGCCTCCCAATGCAGCAGAAGAAAGGCCTCCATGGCGGCACGGTCTCCACCATAGAACTGAAACTGAACATCAGCAAGGATCTTAACGGAGCGGTGTACACCTGTCAGGCAACCAATGAGGCTTTGCAGAGGAGCGTCAATGATGCACTGGCTCTGAAAGTATTGTGTAAGTTAATAATGGTTTTTGTTTTTGCAGAGATCGTATTGTGAGTAGAAAAGTAAAAAGGCGTGTTTTATCAATGTCATACATAGCAGTTACCAACGTTAAATGTTAAGATAAAAGTAACAATGACAGTAAGAGCTATGGCAGGATGTATCCTACTAATTAAAATAATTTATTTATATATTATTAAAAAAGCGATGGTCTTCCGTGGAGGCCAGAATGAAGTACTTTAGTCAAGGCGTAACTGAATAGCAGAACAATATTTAAAGAAAACACAAATTAAAATAAACACATGAAAATTCAAAATTAAGAGTTGTGGCAATCGATAAGATTTCACTTATTTCACACTTATTCTACTGACTCGCGTTTTCAGAATAAAAATGGCCATAAAGGGTCTATTATACATACAAGAATGAAAAATATTTAGTAACAATTCCTGAATTGTTACTAAATATTTTTCATTCTTGTATTTACAATGGATTTCCGCAAAGTAACGCCTGAATCTATTATTTATCTATTATACATATAAATCTATTCTATCATGCAAAAGTGGAGCTACTTTGGAAAGCATTTTGGGCACTATTTGGTTAGATTACTTTGTCCATACCAAAATAATCTTAAGACTTACATAATAATAGAAAAAGCATCACTCGTTCTCAATAGAAATCAACATCTTTGTAAAAAATAAAAGAATACCGCTCATACAATATATCTTTTCCAATAACGAAATTCCATAAATTCTACCAGCTTACCCAAAGAATACCTTGACACAATATTGAATTCCTTAAACCCAACAAACACTCGGTCAAATTTAACCTAAAAACATGCAAAGGTTTTTGCCAAAATCACTTTTAAGGCAGGTCGTTCTCCCTTGGCATAACCGAAAGGTACCAGGTAAGGTTGGTCCCTTTGGGATCCCATCAACGAACCTATCAAAGGGAATGTCGGATCAAACACTTATAACGAGACAGTCTGCTAAAATGTTGGAAAATAAAAAAGCTAGGTTAAAGGTAAAGCTAATTTTATCTTGTTATAGCTGTTTAAGACGGAAGGATTCTGTGTGTTTTTTTGTAGATTTGTTATATGTAAGTTAGTATTACACAGATATTTGTAGGCTGTATACGACAAGATAAAATAAACTAAAAGCCGACTACAGAACTCACAGATTGTGCATATTATTTTAACAATGAATTTTTCGAACCTTACTTAGACCCCGCTATTTCGTTAGACCCCCAATATCGTCTGACGTCATATACCCTATAACCACAGGGGTATTGAGACATATTAATCGATACCTCATTTGTTGAAATCGAACGAGGAGTTTCAGCGCTAAGTGGGAACATAAAAATTGGCTACATACATACATACAAATACAAAGAAACATAGTTTACCAACCTCATGACCCTCCTTTGTTGGTAGTCGGGTAAAAATGTGCCGTGCCTGAATATACGTGAGCTATTTTAGACCTTTTGAAATATTTTGTTGGCAAAACTCCATTTGAAATGTTGAGTTTTTGCAAACTGTGTCGACTAACATAATATGGGTTGGTATCTACGTTTTGGCGTAAGGTTATCAAAACGGGGCACATAATTTCTGAGATATGGTTAATAACATACCAAATCTAAAATATCTTAGACCAAGCTAAGATACATCTATGGTTTATCCATTTTCAATGAAGCATGTTAGTAATCAAAATACGACACAAATAACAAAATCTCACTTGCTTGGCGTCGAGTTTCAGATATAATTGTAAGCAATTTTTATTGAAGGGAGGATCTAAAATCGACAAGTTATGTAAATTACGTATAAAAGGACGCGCCAACAAAGTGAATTTTAGGTTAAGTATGGGTGGTTTGTTTACGTTTATGCTTCATTCAAAATGGACACGGTATAGATTTGGAGAGTTTGATGTTGTACTTCTGTAGATTTCAAATCTTTAGGTACCAAATGTGGTACAATTTGGTGCCGAGATCAGAAGTCTAAAAATTGTATCGTCATAAAATCATTTCAAAAATGTATGTAACTTTTTTTAAATTTAATAATTTTTTCCGAAAAAAAAGTATTCAAAATAATCGAAATTCATAAAATCTTAGATAAAAAAAACTGCCTCGTGTTCCAGAAACACCCTCATTAGAATTTCATACACATGTTTCAGACTGTTTAATATAAGTGCGATAATCAACCTTTTTGTCCTAGAAAATAAAGCTCAAATTTTCCCCAGACGCGCCAATCTTCGACGAGTCAACTCCCTACACCACGGTGGGCGTCGAGAACGAACCTCTCATCATCATCGTTCGAGCTGATGGAAACCCCTCCAGCATCAGCTATACCTGGACTAAGGATGGATTGCCGATCACGCAGTCTTCTTATAGCAGTGCTTGTAAGTTTTATCATGGATTAAAGTGAAATAGAGTGTGTAAAATTAACCGATAGATTTTCCAATAAAATTAATTTGGTGAGTCATGTGACATCTTTTTAAACACCATGCTATAGGAAAATGAAAATGACGACCTAGAAAATCCTAATTTGGATGATTCTTTTGCAATAAAACTTTTGAATCCATCGTGGTTATTAAAACTAAAAATCATGGCGCATGAAACTGTGCCGAAATATTGGAAAGCTCAAAACTCAAATCATGGTAAATATCCCGTTGTAAATGATTATTTTGCAGTTGTAATGATTCCCGAGTTCCACTAGTTATCATGTAAAACTTAAAAAAACAAGTTGTGATGAAGAAGTAAGATATCCAATCCAAAGTCGAATTTTAGCTTATCAGAACAAAGTTTAAGTCTGTTTAAAAAAAGAAGCTTCGTGGGAATTGAGGACGCTCGTGTGCCAATTGTCAACTTTTGTTGCGTTGACAACACTGATCTGACATTGCAGTACGACTAAAAGTGTTAGTTCACCTTAACGCCAAAATTCATCTCTTATTGAACAAACTCTAGTATAATGTATGTTTACTTCAACAGCTGACCGAATAATCTCCGAGGGCAATATGCTGAACATGACATCCCTCAGTCGTCATGACGCTGGCGTCTACACGTGCGAGGCTGTCAACTCACAGGGCGCTGCGATTGCCAATATTACTATCAATGTACACTGTAAGTAAATAAACTAAACACTCCTTAAAAGGATCAAGAGAAAAACAAAGTCATTGTACTCATTTCCAGCTAGGAACCGTTCCGTGGCATATGGAATGCAATTATAATTAATTGACTAGGATTTTGTCAGATTAATGTTTAGAAAATTTAATAATTTTTAATTGTGCCGTTCTGACCCTTAATGGGTGGAAAAAATGAGCGAAACGTCTTAATACCTAATCCACACTAGTATTAAAAATTCTAAAGTAACTTAGTCTGCCTAGTTGTCTGATTAAACGGTTATTAGAGAAGGTCCTTAACAGACGCAGAAAAATAATGTTCGTCCTCTTTGTTTTAGACTCGGCATCAATAAAGTCCGTATCGCAAGAAGGAATATCCAACCCAAAAGAAGACGCCATGTTGGCTTGCACTGCTGTCGGTAAGTCGAAAGCTTTTTCAGCACTTTGTTTAGTTACGCACTCACCCCCTTTTTCATAATGGTCTCCTAACATAAAACAGCTGCTAAGTGTGTTATTTCTCAGTCTGACTTATGTCAATAGAAGAAGACAGAGCGAGATTTAGCAGTGTGTTAAGTAAGCAGACTATTATGAATAAGGGGGAAAGCTTTAACATTCTATTATAATGTCAATCATAGTAAATTTTTCCTTTGAATTTAATTTGTGTGTTTCTTCAAAGTTTTACGACATTTAGCTCGTATAATAGTCACGAAATTATTATTTTTATCCACGAAGTCAAATATATTTTAAGATTTCTTGTAAAATACATTAATCTAAAAATTTATTTATCCAAATCTAAGTATTTATCTATTCCTTAAGGCCCATACACCAGTGAAAGTGGCGACCCCAATTATTTTATCTTATTATTACGTTAAACGCAGCAAGTTTAAAAAATCCTACGTTCTGTTTGTGGTATCTATTATAAGTTATTTGTTAATGCCTTAATAGTTTCATTTTGTAAAGCTTAGGAAGAGATACGAAGTTGCGCTTTTTGGCCACCAAACTCTATTTTCGCATCTCCTCCTAAACTATATGAGATAAAATTATGAAACAGGTATTAAAAAATAGCTTATAATAGATACAACAAACTGAACGTAGGATTTTTAAAAATGCCTATGATAAACGTAAAAATATGATAAAATAGGTATCGCTGTCAGATTGGCTCGGGTATGCGCCTTAAATTGTTTTTCTGATAACTAATTCAACTTCAACAGGCTACAGTCTATGAATAATATAATAGGTGCAGAATATTTGAAAATAATAACCATAATCATAATCATAATCATTTATTTTGCAGGAATGTAGGTGTACAAAGATCTTAAAATTATAGCATAGGTCCTATACATTCTGCCTCGTCAAGGCGTGCAAAACTATCTTAAAACTAAGTACTTACATAAATAGAAAATTACATACAGGGACACCAAACAAAAATAGAGCAAAACAAAGTTTACAAACCATAATATAATAACCTAGTAAAAGTTGTATTTTATATATATATAATACTACGTACAACTACTGTAGTATTAAGTAGTTACTAAATTCCCCAACAGTTAAAAATAGACGCCATATTTGAACAGTTTACGAGAGATATCATGAAATTCCTCTAAATTCTCGGAACTTCACGAAATCCCGCTTAAGATGTAGCTCACCATCTAACAATATCCCTCTTTTCTAGGTAACCCCCTTACCTCTGACCATATTCGCTGGGAACGCAAGAACAGCCCCCTTCCACGCGATCAAATCTCCTACGACGCTCGCAATTCCACATCCTACCTCCTTATAAAGTCGCCGACACGAGCCGACGTCGGTGACTATTCCTGCGTCGTCGACAACGGCTATGGCGGCGAGAATCGGCAAGACGTGATGCTGGTCGTCAAGTTTAAGCCAGAGATGGATTCTGCGCCGAATTTGGCGAAGGCTGCGTCGAATGTTGGACAAGTTGGACGGTTGATTTGCAAGTAAGTTATACCTTATAGTTATAGTGAAATTATGTAACGGTATACATCGGACAGATAACCAAATGGATCGACATAGCTCAGAGAAATAGTAATCTGAAGTGGCTGTGGGCCGGCCATATCTCGCGAAGAACCGACAACCGATGGGGTAAAGGTGCTCTTGAATGGAGACTGTAAGTAGTGTAAGACGCCTTAGCCCTCCGGGTGATGATTTAAAAAAGACTGCTGGCAGATGGTAGAAGCGGCAAGCTGATGACAGAGCGCTTTGGCTCATTAGGGGAGGCCTATGTTCAGCTGTGAACCAATCATTTAACTTTTGCCCTATCTATTTTATATACTTACTAGCTGCGCCCTACGGCTTCGCGCGCGTTGTTTTGATGGAAACATTTAAAGGTGATTTATATCCCACGGCAACTGATTTATGGGATAAAAGGTAACCTATGTTTGATTCCAGAATAAGGATTACCTGTATGCAAAATTTCAGCCCGATCCGTTCAGTAGTTTTGGCGTGAAGAGGTAACAAACTACTGTATTTGCTATTCATTAAAATATTCAACCCCTCAACCTCTTTGCAGATCCAAATCCGCCCCCGCTCCGAACTTCACCTGGTCCAAAAATGGCGCGAAACTGCCCGTCAACACGTCCACCAAATACTTCGCGGAGTACGTCAAAACGGACGCCGTGTCGTACACGTCAACACTTCTGATCAATGACGTCACTACGTCAGACTACGGCACGTATGAGTGCGGAGCGAGGAACGAGCTTGGGTTCTCTACTACGTCGGTGAAATTGGACGTTACTAGTTCACCCGGTAAGATATTTTGTACATAAGTATATTTTCTGTATTGCAGAGTAGCGTTCGTGACGCAACGTAGTGGTTTCGATGGAAGATCAGCGTTGTAGTAGATATACCTTTAGCTATCCTACCTTCATATAGCTATTGTACCTATGTAGTCACCTGTTTCGCCAAATAAATGTATCTTTATCTCTATCTTTATCTATCGCTTTAGCTACTTTGTAATGATTCTATTAGCGAATGCCTATTATTAGCCTTATGTGGCTATTTTTATTTCTATTGTAATTAGTTAAGCTGATGGCAATCCGAATTAAATAAATAAATAAAGTCAACATCCATTTATACACGCATCCATCCAAACTATCGCATTTGTGATACTTATTTAGTATAATGTGATAGTGTGATGTTTTCACGATTTCTCCGTCAAATATGGACCGATTTAGAAAATTCTTTCATTAAGGTCGATTCACACATATCAGTGAACCCACAGTTCCGGCACAGTACCGCATCAGTGACAATTATTCTTTCAAACATTCTCTATGGATGTATTCACACTTGTCAGTGTCAGTGTCGTCTCAGTACCGTCAGTGTCAGTGCCGGCACCGGCCATCACGGACGTGATCGGCGACGACGATATTTTATCACGGATCACTGACGCCGCTGCCCATTTTCTTTTTTTTCCTCGATTCTCTTCTTCTTCTTCGTCTAAAGCAACGGCTATCATAGCTAATTCTGTGTTATTGATGAGTGCCATCAAAACAATCGACGTCAACGCTAGTCTGAAGGGAACGTCGTGCACGAAGACCCGCAGAGAACTGTAGTATGCCTGATATTTGTGAATTGAAGCACTGACGCACCACTGTAGCACGGATATGGAATTGTAACGGTACTGTGCCGGAACTGTGGGTTCATTGATATGTGTGAATCGACCTTTATTGTATACATAATGATCCTTTAAATAATTAAAGTCAACATGTTAATTATTGTTTTAGATCAAGTAACATCACTGCAAGTGTCGAATGTGACTCACAGCACGGCTACGCTGCAGTGGCAACCTGGCTTCGACGGTGGACTGTACACTTGGTACCGGGTTCGATACAGGTACTAACTTATACGATCAACAGAACGAATACATCCGACAGAGAACCAAAGTTATCGACATAACTCAAAGAATTAGCAAGCTGAAGTAGCAGTGAGACGGCCATATCTCGCGAAGAACCGACAACCGATGGGGTAAAAGGGTTCTTGAGAGACCGCGACACATCAAACATAATATAGGACGCCCTCCGGCCAGATGGGATGACGATCTGCGTAAGCTGCAGGCAGATGCTGGATGCGTCAAGCTGAAGACAGGGCGCTATAGCGCTTATAAGGGGAGGCCTATGTCCAGCAGTGGACTAATATAGGTTGATGATGATGATGACTAACATGCACTCTGTTCTCATAAAAACAAAACAAATGATGTTTGTATGATAACTGAGTAACATAAGGAAACGTTTATAGGTGATTTCTATCTCACGGGAACCGATTTATGAGATAAAAAGTAATGAGAACAGCCATGTTTAATTCCAGAATAAGAATTACTTGTATTCAAAATTTCAGCCCGATCCGTTTAGTTAGTTTTGCACAAATTCACAATAAGTAGGTAGGTAGGTAGGCACAGGCACCTAGGTTCTGTAAGGAACGTAGGCAACCGTAATGATAGATTGATAAATGAAATTAGAGAAACTACACGCCTAATTTAAGGCATTAGCTAGAACGGCCTTGTGAATCGTATCCAGCGGAATTATATTGAGCGGTTAAATTTAGCTCTGTAGATTATTTTCATGATAAAACATAAGTGCGTTACGTATTTCAGCTTCAAAAATTAAGGAGATCAAATTGTTTCTTTCATTGATTGGTTTTTATTAGCAGAAGACAAAGTCGCTTACTGCTATTATAGCAGAAAGTTTTTTTAAAAGCTTTTATTGAACTTGCAATGTATGTTTGTATGTAGTTTGTTCTGGTGGAATCTTGCAACTCAATTTTGAAGCAGATATCTTAAACCGATTGAGCAAAAATGTTGTATACTTATTTAAGTTCGGTGACAAAGCAATGTCATGTTACCATCGAGATGATCTGATGATGGAGACATAGGAAGGTGGACATAGGAACTCCTAAACGAAAAGACTAAACCCCGTCGAGTTTGGGTTCGTTGGATTCGTCTTTCCAAGCACTTTAATGTCACCTTAAAAGCTTTTCTTGTTTTAAAAAAAACTTTCGTGTCACTACGGACATTATAGGCCTTTATATATCCCTGCAGAGGGATAGTATCATATTTTCTTGATTTTGAAGACAAAAACTTATCTAAGTATGTGTGAGTGGATAGAACATACCTATAACTTCAGTGCTTACACGCACAGAAGCGCATTGGTAAATTAAGCCCTATTCGTTTTTGACGAAATAATCGTTGTTTTTATTTTATCTAATTGTTTCTTCATTAAAATAAGTTCGACGGTCGAACAAACTAATTCGACGATTGAACTAATGAATCGAACGGAGAAAAAACTTCTTACTAGTTCGACAATCGAACTAATCAATCGAGCTAGTGAGAACAAAAGTAGCGTAGCATTGGACTTACCCGAATGCTACAAGCTGAGGTGGTGATCCATTTTTACCCTATTTATAAATCTTTTTCTATTGTTCTTGTATAGGTTTATTCTATACCAATATTATAAAGAGGAAACATTTGACTGTTTGTTTGTATTGAATAGTCTCCGAAACTACTGGACCGATTAAAAAAATATTTTATCATTAGAAAGCTTACTATTCAGGGAGTGACATAGGCTATATTTTATCCCGGAATTCCCACGGGAACGGGAACTACGCGGGTGATACCGCGAGGCGCTGCTAGTTTTAGATATAGTAAATTACATTGTCTATAAGCCTGTATGGATTAACATAAACTGTTCTTTCCTTCTTTCATTTTCTTCAGCAGTAGATCTCATTGCTGTGTGATGCTGGCTTAGAATTTCCACCATACCAACTCTTCCCGTGGGTGTCGTAAGAGGCGACTAAGGGATATCCAACAGGGGCGGGCAGCAGCGCCCCCTGCAGAATAATTCTATCACCGAACTGCGATCCCCAACCCGCATGTTCAGCGCGGGGATTATGGGCATTACCCCCCATTTGATCAGGGGAGGCCTGCGTCCAGTGGACCAATACAGTCTATTAACGTTGAGGTTGAGACCTTATTGTGAAAATGTGATTAATTCCTCCTAATTCCACAGGAAAATCTACGACGAAACTTACAAATACGAGGACGTTATCCCCAAAAATGCCACCACGTACACCATCGCTGGACTAGAGCGGAACACGGACTACGTGTTCTCTGTCATGGCGGTCAACAGGATCGGTCAGAGCAAGTACAGACCGGATGATACCAAGGCTACGACTCTTAGTGAGTATTATACTGTATTTATACACTATATATATACTGTATTTATACACGTTTTATACTTAAGGCCCATACACCAGCGAAAGTGGCGCCCCCAACTATTTTATTTAAATTATTACCTTAAACACAGCAAGTTTTAAAAATCCTACGTTCAGTTTGTGGTATCTATTAAAAGTTATTTATTAATGCCTCTGTAATAGTTTCATTTTGTAAAGCTTAGGAAGAGAAACGAAGTTGCGCTTTTTGGCCACCAAACTCTATTTTTGTATCTTCTCCTAAACTATATGAGATAAAATTATGAAAGAGGTATTAAAAAATAGCTTATAATAGATACTACAAACTGAACGTAGGATTTTTAAAAAAATCCTTTGATAAACGTAAAAATATGATAAAATAGATATCGCTGTCATATTGGCTCGGGTATGCGCCTTAAACTAAGTTTTGTGATACAATATAATAAATTTTATTGCATACCAAAAAAAAATACAAAAAGGAAATACAGGAAAAGTGAGATAACAGAGTCGCATTATGCGCGGCCTTATCGCTAAAAGCGATCTCTTCCAGACAACTTCTTCCAGACTTGGAATGGACACGAAGTAGTTGTACACTTGATAGTGGCGTGTTAATTTATTAAATACATAATTTAATACATATCTACTATTAAAATAAATATTACATATGTAATACACACCAAGTTATAGCAAAAGATGCTAAATAAAAAATAACAATTTATAACTGAAGAGAGATCATGTTTATAGGTCATCTTAAATACAGGGAGAGATTTTGCGTGTCTCATGGTAGTAGATATAATTAAAATAAATAATGCTGGACAATCCACACAGCACCATCTCATAATCCTAGTCATGTATTTGCCAGAATAAATGTATAAAAGTTCTTAAAATAAAATAAATCAAATTTTTAACATGTTACCAACATTTCACGCTACCCAAGGCATTCTCCCAACATCGGTACAGTCAAGTTCAGAGGAGTTCAATTCGTACAGCGTGCCTGGGGTTTTCATAATCACAGGCACGATCATAGGCACTGCACTTATCCTCTTGAATGTACTGCTGATTGGATTTTGTCTTCATCGACGGACAAATAAAAGGATCAGAGGTTTGGAGATGCCATACTATGGAAACTTGCTCAGTCATTGAGTAATCAATAAACGTCACTCAAGCATTAATCTATGACTGAGCAAGCTTTCAAAGGCCTTAATTTTAAGTTTAGTTAGTGATTTTTGTTAGTGGTGGTTGTGCTTTTGAGAATGGAAGCTGGGATATGTTGTTGTATATTTTAGTTAAAACATTATTATGCTAATAATGGAATACGTGCTAAACTGATAATGGTATTTCATTTTACAATGATTGGTTCGTATTTAAAAGAAAACGGTTATCATTAAAAAATACTTATAGAACACGAAAAAGTACCTTTGTATATTACTCAAAGTAAAGTAAACAATTTGTTTCGAGTTCTTTCTATCTAAACTTAAATCTGAATTAATTAAAAAAATCTACAATCGAAACAGAAACATCCAACTTTAAAATACATTTTTAAAGAAGGCTTTAAAAGCAATTAGAAAAAATAAGATTTAAACCTCAATATCAACCTTTTAAATAAAATAAACCATTCGAACATCACCCTCCAAAATAAAATAAAACAAATTGTATTCAATCAAGCAAACCTCGAAAATCTTTAAAAATATAACTTAATGAAGAACACAATTATAGAGCTCTTGGAACTAAGTCCAGACTGAATTAAGACGCGACCCCAACGAAAGTGCTCTGATATGGGGACGGACTCAGGACGGGGGCTAACGGGGCCAAGTTATTATAAGGGAGCAAATATTAGCTGTGAACTTGAGATCGGGACGTTTTTCCATCAGCTTACCTGCGTAGCTAAGAGACAAAATGTATTAAAGAGTTTATTTTGAAAGCCGAAAGAAGTTATTTATTTCCGATTTCTCTCAAGTACAGCCAATAAGATTGCTCAGCTATGCAAAACAAGCATGCTTATTCGTTAGCTTTAACACTCTCAAACTACCTAAATCATTACTAATATGGCTGAATAATAGACTTTAAAACATGTGTAAACATAAACTAGAAATCTCGTCATCGTATAAATTCCAGTTAAAAAGTATTATACAAAGATATATAAGCAATCCATAACTCTATCTCCAATTAAAAATTCTCGACCCAATTTACTCGTGTTCTTCTGGGCTTCAAATAAATAACTACATTACGATGTCATTTGATTTGAACGTCGAAGTGTTCTATAATTTTAAACTTTTCCTTATTAAAAATATAAACAGGCGGTATAGCCCCAGTCCTGAATCCTCCCCTTTTCTGGCATTTTGAACAAAATGTACGTTTTATTCTCGAATTGAATTAGTTTTAACTTGATTCGTGTTGCGAATTTCGTTGTACTCGCTTTTGAAGTACAATAAATCTCTTAGCAGTCTCGTAAAACATTTTCTGAGTGTCGGCCATTTTTAAAATGAAATTTCAAAATCAATTTACTGTGGAAATATTTATTTAGACCGAGGTTTTGAGAAACTGAACTATTTGTAAAATGCTGCGAAAGGTTTAAGTAAATAAAATCGGTTCGTCAAAGAATACCAAGCCATAAAAAGCTTAATTCTAAAAGATCTTGATTGGCGTCTGAAGATTTTACACGTAACAATAATAAATTCAAGATAACCATAACACCATCTTTTATAAAATAACCAATCCAAAATGGCGTAGATTTATACCAAACAATAAAAGATTAAAACAAAATTTCCGACTTCCATCATCAAACTTAGTTGTAACTTTATTTTTAGTTGTTATTTTTAATTTTGTTTTTTTATTTCCTTTTTAGCTTCATCTGAAGTAGGGGAACTAAATGTAGTGACCACAGAAATTGTAGAAAGTGCTGATGTGTCGAAACCTGTAATTGTCTACGTGTCCATCACGGCGGCTGTACTGATTTTGATAAATGCAGGCTTAGTCGCTTGTTTTGTTTTAAAAAGACGTTCTAGACGGCTGAAAGGTAATTTTATTTTTCTGTTTATTTTTAGTTGTATTTTTATGCTTTTTGTACCAAAAAGTAAAGTAACTAAACTAAAAGCACCTAACAAATAAAAGTATCTATGTATTGAGAGACCCTTAATTCCTTTAGCGGCTTTTTTTGTATTTAATATTGCATGTCTATATTAACTGTATATTTAGCTTAGAAATTAACGTATTAGTATAAGATATACATATTTTTACATTATTATAACAGAAGTTTCGTAGAAGTGATACAGTTTTCGTAGATGGGCTACGGTTTTCGTAGGGGTGCTACGGTTTTCGTAAAGCGTCTACGGCATAGCTTGCTACGATTTCATTGCCATACATTAAAATCTTAAAAGCTTTTTTTCTATTGTCTATCTATTGTACCTTTTTTTAGTCAAATTTTAAAGAATCAAACTATATCCTGCTTTATAAAATTACCATTTTTATTCAATTTCTGAATTTCGTATTCGCAATGCTCTTCAAAATTAAAATAATTAGCTCGTACAAAAATGACACTTCAGTTCCATTTTAATTAATGACGCCATTTTGTTCGTTGAATGTTGCCACTTTAACATTTTATATGCTCAGAGTTGCCACTCAGCATACTTCAGGCACTAATTGATTGAAAAGCTCGTAACGTGGGGCACGCCTTGAATTAAAGATTTTTATATAATTACTACTGGGTAGTCACGTGGAAAACGGCTTTCATTTTTAATCTAGATTATTAATTTTGCTATATTATTTATGGTTGCTTTAGTTAACAATACTAACTATATTTTGAACATATATTATACATAGGTAAATTAAAATATACGCAAAAAAGCAAGGTGCAAACTTAGTTTGGTCGGGTTGTATTAGCAATTACTACCATAACATTTCCTTACTTCAAAACCTTCCACAGAACAAGCCGGACAATCCTCAAAATCAGCGACCATAGAAATGTACGCTCCATCTTCATACAACGATACCATGACCGGAGAAACTCTGAGCTCAGTTTCGGAGAAGTCCGAGACGTATTCCCAAGATGGCGACGATAGGCCTCCGCCCCCGATCCCGGAGATACCTAGTATGCCGAACAGACATAATAATATGCTAAGTCAGGTGAGTTGAATCAATGTTAGCTTATGTAGAATCTATGTAGTTTAGTTTGTCTTAGAGAACGCGGGAACAGGCAAATCATTCAACGTTGTGTAATACCTATTAATCATCGATCTTTTATTCGTATTAAATTTTATGAATCAAAATAATTTTTGGTGGACAGATTGAACCACCTCGGTCTACAAACCTACTTCTATTAATTGCTATATGCTATATTTTTTTTGCTATAACAAAATTCAGTGCCTCTCCGTAGAAACAAAATATGACAAAATATGAAATATGAAATTTTCTAATGACTGGCATTCTTTTATTTGAAATTATGTAATTATTATTCCATTTTCTATTAATGAAAAGTTTTTATTATGCATGTACCTAATAGACCAAAAACTGCACGCCCATGAAAGAAAAATTACATTGACACTTTTCTGTATTACTGTACCATCTTTTAACATGTAATTACGCAATAAAATACACTTTAACTTTAGGCTGTACACCAGGTATAGTGTAATATAGTTACTAAGCTGAATGTATCAGTAAAACCAAGAGATAATCTGATAAATTTAACGATAAACTGTAGTTACCAATTAAATGATAGTGAGATGTGTGTCGATTGACAGGTGGTCGCGAACTGAGTGTCATGTGCGAGATTTTCACCAGATTTTTACTTTCTCGATCGTGACAAAGTTAACTACAATTTGTACGGGTTTAAAAGCAGCGCCTCTAGTGGCAAAAATAGGAAACATATTTGATTCCGCACAATTTCAAGTTAAATTTGTCAATTTCAGCCCGGTCTGTTCAGTAGTTTTTGCGTGGAAGAGCAACAAACACACATACATGTTTACAAACTTTCGCGTTTTTAATATTAGTAGGATTGCTAAAATTCATGACTGGCGTAAACGAGCGGTCGACATTAATTATGGCAATACACAACAACGTGCAAGCTCGTACAGTTAGGTATAATATTTCTTAATGTCAGAAAGTGTTATGTATTACATAGCTATAAATGTATTTTGAAAGAATATTTTGCAAGTTTATTTCTTACCATTTTTACGTTGAAATCTACTCAATTATTTTCGTTGTTTTTAAATAAAAAAAAACGAGAATGGCAACATGTTAAAGCAATAATTAAGATTTGTCTTAGCAACGGGTTTTGTGCACTAGTGTAATCATAATCACTATCTAGCTAACCCAGGTTTTAATAATAATAATAATTATTTCATTTAGTTATATAATAAAATCCATCGTGTAAGTTGTCTTATTTTATCTAGGGGTTAGTACTTAAACATAATTTATGATTTAGTCCTTTGGACTAACTTGTTTCAATTGATGACAAGAGTCAAGAGTCAAATCGTTTATTTCTTTAGACTAACAAAATTAGCACTTAGACAAGTCAAGATTTACTATCTAAACAGCTTGATAAATAGTTATTACTATCAAACAAGAAATAAGGTGCAATTGACTCTAATACACTTCAATTTTTTGTCCACTAGCGGAAGAAGTTATTGACGTTATTGTTACAAACATTTACCGTTAACCTCTTCCACAGACGTCAGACTACATGATCGAGGATCAGGGAGTGATCCTACCCCCTCCCCTGGACTACCCTCCCCCCAACTACTACGAGGAGCATGCCCGTACACTACCCCACCCGCATCGTCACAAGGAGGGAAGTCTACACGCCACCCTGGGGAGGTCTGCTGGTATGTATTAAAAAAAAAACTAAATACTCTTTATATATTTATTTTTTTATTGCTGATGGATTGGCGTTTGGCTACCAACTCACTTTAAGAAAGCGAAGATGTAGCCTAAGATGGAGCACGCTTTTCCAGAAAGAACTAGATTTGAAGATTCCAAGATTGTACTCTAATGGGAAGACAGATGCAGGAAGGTCATTCCACTCTTTGGCTGTGGATATTATGAAAATAGAGCAGAATTTTTTGGTTCGACACTGTGGTATGTCGACCAGGAATGGGTGGTATGATTTTGTGCGTCTGCTGGTCCTATGATAGAAGGGAGAAGACGGGATAAGGTCGTGCAATGCTTGCGCACAATCACCAAAGTGGTGCTTGTAGAACACTGACAGTCTTATATATAAATGCTTACACACAATAACACACTTAGAAGAGATCAAATTACAGAATTACTAGTTGCGCCCAGCGGCTTCGCAGGCCTATCCCACAAGAACTGATTTATGGGATAAAAAGTAGCCTATGTGTTTTTTCAGGCCAAGAACTACCTGTATGCAAAATTTCAGCCCGATCCATTGAATAGTTTTTGCCGATCCATTGAATTAAGAGCAACAAACATACATATAGACATGTTTACAAACTTTCGCGTTTATAATATTATAGTAGGATACACTGACACGGTAATAAAGTGATATCATTGATTTATGTCGCTTCGGTATTAAGACTAAAGTAAAGAAGTGACGATGAAACCAGCCTGTTGTTATTTTTCGAGTTGGAGCAACAGCTGTCCCAAGTTTTTTTATCTTATACATATTCTTATATTTTATAGTACCTAAGCCTTATTGCACAGGTTGCATGCATGGTTTGACAATTTGTTTCAATTTATTAACTCACTAGGAGTTTTGCTAATAAGATGAAACTAAACAGAAGGACATAAACTAGTTCGTTCTATTCGCTTTCAGCCCAGGGCTTCGCCTGCGTTCTTTTTGTTTATATGGAAACTTGTAAAGATGATTTTTAGGGTTCCGTAACTAAAGGGTAAAACAGAACCCTATTACTAAGCCTCGGCTGTACGTCTATCCGTCTGTCACCAGGCTGTATCTCACAAACCGTGATAGCTAGAAAGTTGAAATTTTCACAGATGATGTACTTCTGTTGCCGCTATAACAACAAATAATAAAAAAAATATAATTTTAATAATTAATGGGAGCAATGTCCTTATCACCTTGAGAACCGATCATCGAGGTTAAGCAACGTCGGGTGCGGTCAGAACTTGGATGAATGACCGCGTCACGTTGACTTTTGGTTTTGTATGGTACGGGACCCTTCGTACGCGATTCCAACTCGCACTTCGCTGGTTTTCTAGAAGAAACATTTGGTATTGTTTGTGCATGAAGTAATGTTACCATTAAATTGAGATAATAGCAAAGGTAGCTGCATTCGAAACAAGGATAAAAACTATGAACCTACAAATATAATCGACCGAAGCAATTCCAAGCTATTTTAAATTGACCTACCTGAAAACAAAACAAAATGAAATAAATAGCAATCCACGTATTTCTCATAAATACGTTAACCAATTCGAATAAAAGCAACAAACGTAGAGTCAGCAACAAAAGTAGCTGTAGACGTCCGAATTATCCAAATGGCATTGTTTTCGGTGATCACACCAAAATATGTAGGTTAATAGGTCCTATGTAAAAATAAAAAAAAGACGTGTGGCACTCGGGGACTGCCGCGGTAAAGCTATTGCAATGCCATCTAGAGGCGAGTTACTGAACTAAAGAGACAAACGTCATATTTCAAAAAGTCACTAAAAGTTCTACTATTCATCGATAGATGGCAAAACTAAAAAGTATTTTTAGTTGCCGCTGTTCCGGTCGGAGTGGGGAGCGTAAGGTTTTCTCGTTACGGAATTTCTGGATTCGGTCCCCGCGCTCAAGGCCCGCGATAGAAGCTATGCAATAGCTTAAAATATAATATTTAGTCCGTCTTATCTGAGATTATCCGTTTGATTATCAGAATATTTTTGACACCATATTTTACGTTTGTGTTCAATGTAACAAAAAAAGCGCATCAAAGTTTGGGAGTGGCTAGAGACACGCCTTGCTTTAAAATGTCACAAGGTATGACGTCACGCGAAACTTTAACTGCCTATATTTTCATAATTTTTTGATTAATCGATAGTACCCACACGGCCCACGCTGGGCATGCGGGTTGGGATTCGCATTGGTAGTACTGTTAGAATTTGCCATAATGAACACTTATCATTGTAAAAGAATCTGGTAAGAATAAGTAAATAAAATAAAATCTATTTCAGTATACCTCGTTTCGTTGCAAACAGTACCTACATTTCATTTGAAAACTTGATTCTAAGCCAATATGTTTCAATTCTAAGAATTCTAAAGGCTTCTTAGAGTCGAATGAACGGAACGTAAATTAGGTTTAGAATTAAAATAAAGTTGAAAAATGGTGGAATAAATCTAACGTAAAGTAGAAATCGAGTGTGAAGGGAAACTGACATAGTAAAAACAGTGAGGTGGCGTAAGAATCGACCCTCCAACTCAGTCCGTAAAACCTACCAGACTACCTACAGGAAGAAAATTCTACCCTTCCTGGGTAGCATTTTCTGTCGGTGTTTTTTCACACCTTTACTGCGCTCAACAATGCCTGCTATAGGCAGGGTGATTTGCTCCAACTCATAAAAAAACCACCAACAGGTTAGAAAAATAATAACTAAAGGTTTCTTCGACGCTTATCTTTATCTCTATCTTTATCTAACTATCCATACATCTAGACATCCAAACTTTCGTAAAGCGCGTTCCTAAAGCGATGATATCAAAAATATAACTTTATTTCCGTGTCATTGTATATTTTTTATTATTATTTATTAAAACCTTTAGTTTTTGATTTGAAAACTCCCGTCGTTTATGGGCATGTCCAGCTGTGGACGTATCGGCGCTGATGATGGAATTTGAAGGGGTTTTTTTAAGGGATTATTTACAAAGTTTTGATTGTATTATTTGTTTCAATTCAGGTAAATCACAATACGTTCCCGCTCCGAGCCCGATGCCACCACTAGACGGTTCCTACTACAACATGGCGTCTGATAGATACCTCTCGTATCCTCCGCTGATTGGAGAGTTCCTTCAGCAGGTTAGTAGCTCCATAAGTATATTTTTGGCGTGATTTCATCACAGGCAGTCTTTCAATAAGGTCACGAATGATTTCCTACACGTAGCGTCTAATTTCGAAGCGAAAATTTAATAAAATAAAACCTGAAATTAAGTTTATTGCTACATTAGCTTGGACGTAGCAATCTGCTGAAGTCAGCGTGAAATCCAAATCTTGCCATAAAGCGCGCATCAGACCCACTAACGCCACATGAAGTTCACTTTGAATCTTAAAAACACTAGGCTAGATTTATTTTACTCTGGCATGACTTTGGATTCAAGTTGTTGGAATCACCATTCCAAGGTATGCTCGCCGCCGCGAGAGCGTATCAAACTGGACACTCTTACAGATTGAGTGAGCGAAGCGAAATGCAAACCCTTACACACGTGGCGAGCGAAGTGAGCCTCGCTATTTCCTGCTAGAGACAATTAGATGGCACACCATTCCACTTCGGCTGCGTCCCTTAACATAACTTTATAAAAAACAATTATTCCCTTGGTCTCCCTGACGACGTGACGATTGGAACCGAGTAAACTCGATTCAGCGTAACCGACCCGAGCGTGATGTTTTACGTCACGCTCGGATTGGTTACCCTGTATCACTGTTCGGAAATAGCGCTTCAAGAATTTTTGGACTTAAAAGTATAATTTTGGTTACATTAAATCCCCCCGCAGCAGGCCGGTCGCACCCCGACGCCCCCTCAACAGTACAGCGTGCAGTCGGTCCCCAAGACCCACCTCATGAACGGGGGGGTCGGTGGCTCCCCCTCGCATATGGCTAGCCCCCCGCATAACTATGGACTCGACAGTAAGTAACTCTATGTAATATACTCTTTACTCTAAGTGTTGAGAATGTCCATGGTCTGGATTTTTCCTCTGAGAAAAAAACACGGATTACCTACATGCCATTAGGTTAGGTTTCTTTGCCATGATCCTTAAATATCTTAGCATTAATTCATAACTATCCCCAATTATACTGACCACAAAAAAATAATGCAATTTCTCACCGCAACCTACGTTCAAATATAAGAAAAATAGTTTTAGTAAAATTCATAAACCTAAGTATAGTTTATTACCTATTAGTATTGTAGTGTAGTAGTAGTATCCATCGAACATGTAGAATGTTAGTAAACAAACCAAGACACAAATAACAAAAACTCACTGGGCGTTGAGTTGCAGTTGTAATTGTAAGCAATATTTATTGAAGGAAAGATCTCAAATCGACAAGTAATGTAAATTACATATAAAAAATGCTAGTTCGCTCTACATTACTAACCTCAACCTCAACAGCCTATATTGGTCCACTACTGGACGCAGGCCTCCTCCTGATAAGTGCCTTATTGGCGTTTATCTAATGGAGGGTAATGCCCATAATCCCAACGCATGCAGGTTGGGGATCGCAGTTTGGTGGTAGAATTGTTCTCCAGGGGCGCTGCTGCCCGCCCCCTGGTTATCCCTTAGTCGCCTCTTACGAAACCCACGGAGATGGGGTTGTGCAAATTCTAAGACAGCACCACACAGCTATCACAACACCATACGTTACTAAACATGGTACCAATATTTCAGTTGCTCTAGACCGGCAGTCAGCTGGCGGCACGCTCCGGCGACAACGTCTTGACAAGATGGCGGTGCCTCCACCAGACGTCACGGTTTTACACCCTGGAAACTGTAACCAGGTGAGTTACATGTAGTTTTACACCCTGGAAACTGTAACCAGGTGAGTTACATGTAGTTTTACACTCTAATAACTGTAACCAGGTGAGTAAGATGTAGTTTTACACTAATAACTGTAACCAGGTGAGTTACATGTAGTTTTACACTCTGATAACTGTAACTAGGTGAGTAACATGTAGTTTTACACTCTAATAACTGTAACCAGGTGAGTAACATGTAGTTTTACACTCTAATAACTGTAACCAGGTGAGTAATATGTAGTTTTACACTCTAATAACTGTAACCAGGTGAGTAACATGTAGTTTTACACTCTAATAACTGTAACAAGGTGAGTTACATGTAGTTTTACACTCTAATAACTGTAACCAGGTGAGTAAAATGTAGTTTTACACTCTAATAACTGTAACTAGGTGAGTAACATGTAGTTTTACACTCTAATAACTGTAACCAGGTGAGTTACATGTAGTTTTACACTCTAATAACTGTAACTAGGTGGGTTATTTGTAGTTTTACACTCTGTAAATTGTAACCAGGTAAATTACATGTAGTTTTACACTCTGATAACTTTTACCAGGTCAGTTGCATGTAATTTAACACCCTTGAGACTATAACCAGGTGAGTTATTTGTAGTTTTACACCCTGGAAACAGTAACCAGTTGAGTTACATGTGGTTTTAAGGGTAGCTTTCAGTGGGTAACGGAAGCAAGAGCAAACAGTCACAAATATTTTGTTCTATCCACTGAAAATACAGTCTTATCTAATATGTCTGTTGCATATGTTGTTTTCTGTCAGTTGAGTCTCTTTTTTTGTTTGATGACATAAAATATCATATTATAATAAAACTGAGTTAATCTACAAGAGAATTAAATCTAAGCAACTTATTCCATATCTTAAAAAACAAATCTCATAATCGTTTTGTTGTCTATTTATAGCCAAGGCGATTACTAATCAAAGCAATTATAGTTCATAATAATTCATTTATTTCAGAAGAAAAGTTAAAGATCTTATTTCACTTGTTTTTAGATCCATGGTAATATATACCATAGCTTTCTTATGTATGTTACATAAGAAAGTTAAAAACCTAATTAATAACACGTTATTTTGATAACGGCCAATCCAACCAATCTTGTATTTGTTACAGCATTCGCAGACACCAAAACAGCCTCAATCCATCCTTAAGGACCCTTCACGACACAAATACAACCAATACGGAAGCCCCATCTCCTCTAGTACACCACAGAGCAACTCTAGCCAAATCCTGACGGTCCAGAACTTGACGTCTGACGTACCTCAATACGGGACGATAAGGAAAGAAAAGAAACAAAACGTTACGATAGACGAGTCGTTCAATAAGAGAAACGAAACGCACGTTGTTTAAATGACAAAGTGAATTTTAGTGACAAAGTGAAATTAATAAGAAGTGAAGTGACAAGGTTAAATTAGAGGTGATTTATTGACAAAGTAAAATTAATAATGAATGGTGTGAATAAATACGTAAAAACGATTATAAATGAACGTGTGTTGAGTCAGTTAGTGACATAAATGATAACGTCAGATAGTGACAGTTTGTGTCAAAAAATCAACGTTGTGTCAAAAGACAGTGTCAAATGCTAGATAGGTTTGTAAATAGTGGTTTAGTGAATGTAGATAGATATTATAATTGAATGTGATAAAGTTAAAGGACTTTGATAAAGCGAGTGTTAGATAGATTTGACAATTTTAGCCTGAAAAAGTCATTGTTAATGGGTTCACGGTAATTTGGGGTGTTTACCCCACGGGGCTTAGTAAATCTATTTATAGATTGGTGTTGTAAGGGTTAAATTCAAGATTGTAACCCCATGCCCCAATATAAGGGGTCGACATTGACCCCACACTACGCGTGGGCGCAAGATGACCCCTTAGACTTTGAGCCTAGTTGTTGTTCTGGCTATATGTGTGGTTGTATTTGATCGTTCGACTGACTTAAGTATCAATAATTTGTAAGTTTACGTCCGGTATATTTGGATTTTTGTATTGAATTCATTGTCTAAGCGTAATTTTTAAAATTAGGTAATCGTTTTTCGTTTTTTTTAATTAGATGAATTTCGAAAACACTGCAATGTTTTGTCGATAGGCTTTTTAAGAAATTATTTTAGTTACAAATTGATTCCACGACGGATCTCTTAATGATAAGTTTAAATATGTATGTACTTATGCATAATAAATATTTGAATTTTAAAGCATTTAAAATATTTGGGAAAATTTTGAATTTTACCCCGGCGATCAATCGTCACTTTTTTGATTGTTCAGCAAAGATTTAGCAAATTTTAATTGTTATTTAAGTATAATGAAACAAATCGTTTGACTTTTCATTTGATTGAAATGCTGATTACTTAAATAGTACTCTGCGTACATATATTTTAAACATTATTTGAAAACTTTATGTATCTATCGTTATTTTTAAGTTTGAAGGTTAACTGTTGAGTTGTAACGAAATAAAGACAAAGTGGAATAATGTCAATTTATAATTCTCAAATATTCCGTAAATAAAACTTATTTTCTGCATTTTCTCATCACTAATGTAAATAATAAATTAATACTCAAATCGCGAACTGACAATAAATCTAAGTTTAATTATTTTATTTATAAATCCCGCTTGTATACAATGTAAATAACTTATTGTAATTTTTCTATAACATTAGCTTTTCTACTCCAAAATTTAATCGGAAGATAGTACAGATACCAAAGTTTTATTAATTTTATCTTTAAGTTACTATAATTACTATCTAATTTTTATTTTTATTATTTCTCAGATTTTTTCGATTTTGTAACAATTTATTTTTTCAATAAATGGTAAATGACTGAATTTCCAAATAGTTACTTTAAGATTCATTGATTTTTTCTGAATTTGAAAATCCATCCATTGAAAAAATACGATTTTATATTTACAAAAAAATATTCTATTGTTACATTTCGAAATTAAAATAAAAACTCTAATGATGATTTTTGTTTTATTTTTCGTTCCTTTTCCGTAAAAATTTTATCTGATCCAAAATTTTGAACATATCACAGTAAAAAAATTTGCTTGACTACCAGTTTCTTTAAACACATTTAGATATCTCACGCATAAATTTTATACATTTAAAATTAATACTTACGTAAGTGCCAAAAAGTTTCTTTTTAATCATTAGGTACATAGCTATGTTATACGTCCTTTTAAATATAAAGTAAGTTTAGAAATAAAAACCGTGCCTTATATTTTAAAGCCATTTTGACATATTAATATCAAGATAAGTAAGTATTCGCCAAAACCTAGGAATAATCTTAAACTTTCTTTAGAACTAAGAGCATTCGAAGTTATTTTTTGCAATCATTTTTTTATGATTTTAATCAATTAGTAACAAGACTGATTTCTTTATCATAAAAATCCGTGGTAATGTTTTAAAATAAACTTAGTTTTTGCTTTTTGAAAAAAAACTCGAGCTTGTCATCTATAGAAGTAAGAGCTAGGTAATTGAATGTTCAAAACATATTGTCAATAAGAATAAAAACAGTCAATGAATTCAATTTTAATTTATAATGTAAAAAGTAACATAAAGTTAACATTATATATTTTCTTTGAAAAAAAATTGTATTCCTAAACCTAGGAATTCATTGTAAAATATACCATATAAAGATAAAAATAAGGTTGTAAAATATTCTTAAATTCCAATGTGACTCTAAATTACGTAAAGCTCATAATTGTGTACTCGGCATACATTGAAATAAAGCGTATAAATGTTAAATGCATTTTTATTTTATATGTAATTATAAAAAAAGCTTTAGACCATAGAATAATATACTATAATTATTACCTGAGTAAGAGACAAACAATCAGGTAATAATGAATTATAAAAAAGCCACTTACCTAGGTTTGTTTTTCGGTTGGTGAAAAGCAAAATTATAATAAAACGACGTATTGATTGATACAAAGTATGAATTGAATTAAATGGATGTATGGAATTATATGTACCTACTTGATAAAATATATCGATTAAAGGTTTTTTTATTTTCATAGAAACGACAGTAAAATTATATTCACTTAGAAAAGGTCATGCCATGAAATCAAATAGAGACAGAGTCAGAGTCAAATCGTTTATTTCTTTAGACTTACAAAATAAGCACTTATAGACAAGTCAATATTATAAACAGCTTGATAAATAGTAATTACTATGAAATAAGAAATAAGGTGCAATTGAATCTAATTCATTTCAATTTTCTGTCCACTAGCGGAAGAAGTGAAGAAAATTTATCGCTTGTTAACTAATACAACCTTTACATAACGAAATCTAAATATAATGCGACTTAAGAGTAGATAGTTGTCATATTTGTAAACTAGAAGCGCCCCGCGACTTCGCACGCGTTTTTTTTGCGCGACTTTAAAAGCCACGGGAACTGATTTATGGGATAAAAAGTATGTTTGATTCCAAGATTAGAATTACCTGTATGCAAAATTTCAACTTGATCCGTTCGCTTTGGCGTGAAGAGGTAACAAACATCCATCCATACATCCATACAAACTTTCGCATTTATAGTATTAGTGTGATGTAAGTAAATCTAATACAACTAATTTATGTTCTTACATACTTACTATTGTCGGTATGGAACTGGGCGACATCCAGCGAAGCATTAACATCATTAATGTAATCATCTATGAAGTAATAGACTTTCTTGAAAAAAAATAATTTTAAGTACTTATGCTAGTAGTTTTTTTTTCACTTCTTCCGCTAGTGGACAACAAATTGAAGTGAATTTAGAGTCAATTAATTGCACCTTATTTCTTATTTGATAAACCCTAATTACTATTTATCAAGCTGTATATAGTAAAAATTTGACTTGTCTAAGTGCTTATTTTGTAAGTCTAAAGAAATAAACGATTTGACTCTGACTCTGACTCGTTCCTACGAAGTATTTGATATCTAATCTAGCCAATTGATTTCATTGATTAGGTAACACGTTAGGCGGGCGAGGCGACTAAGAGATATGCACGGGGGGGGCAGATAATTATAAACGCTTAAAAAGAGGAGGCGTGCGTCCAGAAGTATACCAATACAGGCTTTTGAGGTTAAGGTAGGTACTACCCGAATTTCAGTTGAGGATCGAACTTTAGTAAACTAGTCTTTCAAAGAATCGACCCTGCGACCGCTTAGTTCGTAGGGTCGATTCTTTGAAAGACTAGTTAGACTGGACGTGGATGTCGTAAGAATCGACTAAGGGCCAGAGAGCAAGTATCAGCTTAGCTACGGATGAAAGCGGGTTAACTACGAACCTTATGTGGTGCGAGAACACCAACGTTTCATCCCTTAACAAGGGACATCTTCAGGGCGAGTGCTTACCCCTGTTAAGCGTTTGTTTGTATATCTATTTGTTTTGTATATCATTGTTTCTTTTATTAGCGTTTTTTTTTTGTTTAATTTTTAGTATTGTGAGTATTTTGTCAGTAACGCCAACAAGTGGCTCTGCCGGAAGACCAGCGTTGGATGGTAGCTTGCCAGCCATTCAACTCATGCTGAGTCAGAGCCATTTTTGTAGACGGACCTAAGTACACTTTTTTTTTTTTCATTCCTCTAAAATGTATTCCCACTTATGTTCTGTCTATAAAATAAATACATTTTATTCTTATTCTTATTCTTAAGCGGCTTATTGGCTTTTATCTAATGAAAACCCATAATCACCATGCTGGGCATGCGGGTTGTTCATCTCAGTTCCGTGGTAGTATAATTCTGCAGGTGGCACTGCTGCCCCAATGGATATCCCTTAGTCGCCTCTTATAACACCCGCGGGAAAAGTTTGATTGGTGCAAATTCTAACCCGGGCACCACACACCATATGAAAGGCTTATCATAAAGCATGTTATAATCAAATTAAAAGCTCTTACTTATAAATATTGAATTTGAAATCCGTCCAACTTAAGCCGAGTTAAGACTTCGCCAATACTACAACTAGACGAAGGAATTAACATATGAATACACGCCTGTTTGGTTTGGTACAATTTACTAAATATGGCGAATTGAATAAGATCTTAAGAGCGTGCAATACTCGCTACGAGATGTATTTCGAGCGGGATGACAAGATATGGTTTTCTCGCGAGTGAGAAGTACAGAGCAGAGACGTGCACACAATTTTCTATTTGCCAAAACTGTTTTTACCTAATTACAAGTTAATGCTAGCGGGTTTGGTTGTAAAGAAAAAAATTACGATAAAAATATCACGAAAGTGCACTGTTTTGCAACTTATTTGGTCTAGATCTCAGAAACCCGCGGTCTATGAAAAAAAAATTTGTTTTGATTCGTAGGTCATTTATTTTTTGGTTCCTTCGTTGGGTTTCTTCATAACTTGTGTAGTTTTCTTCTATATTAAGAAATATACAAAAAACAAAATTTTTGCAATTACGCCGTTCCAAATACGTATGCGATGTCTCGTTCCTCTGTACTTATGACTTTGCTTTTAACAAAAAGGATAAGTAAAAATAAATATGATAAAAATAAAAAACCGTTTGTTTCACGCACAAAGATCTCTTATAAATGTGAACCTTAAGAGAACTTTAAATCTAATTGAGTTACTGTGCAAGTTTAACTTAAACCTATTAAACTTGGCTTCAGGTCATCAGCTATAAAACAAAACTCTTTCAGTTTCGAAGTCTCTCTAAAGGACAGGATTCGTAACGAATACATCCGACAGAGAACCAAAGTTAGCTGAAGTGGCAGTGGGCCGGCCATATCTCGCGAAGAACCGACAACCGCGCTGGGCTAAACGAAGAAAGTGACTGGGCAAAACGTAGTACAGGACTTCTGACCAGGTGGGGTGATGATTTGCGAAAGACTGCAGCCAGATGCTGGATGCGGGAAACTGAAGACTGCTATGGCGGTCATTAGGGGAGACATAATGCCCAGCACTCGACTAGAAAGAACGAAGAAAGAAAGACAATGACAATGATTTATTAAACACTACACAACACTACAAATAAAATAAAAGACTATGTAGGTACATGTTACGTACCTACTCAATAAACTAGAATATTGTTAAAATATTATTTACAAAAGATCTATGTAAACTGCGAACGTTTCTATTTACCAAGCGCGCGCGCAGGCCTGCACAGCCGAGCGCGCGCCAGTCGGAAACTGGTCTCAGCGCCGAATGCACGCCCGTTCTCGCTCCGCAATACATAGACGCGTACAACCCTTAAACTTGCCTATTTACCTTCCTATTTTCTATCGCTTGATCTCTAATTTCATTCTTTGTTTATAAACTGTGCTAAAAAATCTCTGTGAACCAACTTTAATATAGTGAAAAGTGGATAATTTTGTGGACATTTCATTTCACGCTTCCCGCTACCTAACTTCAAGCAGGTAGGAATATCACTATAACTACTTAGTAACACGAACAAACACAGTTAACAATTATTGGAAAGCTAAAACTAACACAAGTAGGTAGGTTAGGTACCTACCTAAGTACCTATTGGGTTGGTACTAAGTAGCCCCCTCAGCAGGCAAACGAGCGCGTGTGTGTAGGTTTAACAGGTCCTGACTCAGCTTGTTGCTCTTCATAAAAACCCAGAGAAGGTAACTACCGTAACCTAAGATGTAGTAACCTAGGAAGCACTAATATAGGTTGATGATGATGAATATAAAGCCTCATTAGGGGAGGCATATGTCCAGCAGTGGACTAGTATAGGCTGATGATGATGATGATGAAGCCTTAACCTTGTACCACACCCCCACATCTGCATGTGACGCGGCACTTAACATATTACGGATTTAGACTTGAAATTAACTGGAATATTAATGCAGGCATACAAGTTTAGCATACAGGCATACAGCATCAATGGAAATGAAGTTCATTCATTTGATGGCATTGTGGCAGTTACAATGTGGTTTATATAGGAAAGTTAGTAGGAAGTTGTAAGCGCTACACCCCCGTACCGTTCCTACTTGGCAAGCAAGGTTATTTTTTTTTTTTATTTATCACAAATAAAGGGACGCAAGCAAGGTTAAGGCGCATACCCGAGCCAATATTACAGCGATATCTATTTTATCATATTTTTACGTTTATCATAGGAATTTTTAAAAATCCTACGTTCAGTTTGTGGTATCTATTATAAGCTATTTTTTAATACCTCTGTCATAATTTTATCTCAAATAGTTTAGGAGGAGATGCGTAAAATAGAGTTTGGTGGCCAAAAAGCGCAACTTCGTATCTCTACCTAAGCTTTACAAAATGAAACGATTACAAAGGCATTAATAAATAACTTATAATAGATACCACAAAGTCAACGTAGGATTTTTAAAACTTGCTGCGTTTAACGTAATAAGATAAAATAATTGGGGGCGCCACTTTCACCGGTGTATGGTCCTTAAGCTGTTGGTCCTGCGCCTAACCTCTCCACGGTCGAGTCGGTCTGCCGTCCCATCGAATTACGACGACCTCTGTGGCGCGGTGGGCTTAAGTCCGCCTGCGACTCAGGAGGGTTCGATTCCCGCCTTGAGATAAATGTTTTTACGATCTACAGATATTTGATCAGGGCGTTTTGGATGTTTTTTATCTATATCTTCTATACCTATACATAAAAGAAAGTTGTGTTAGTTACACTATTTATAACTCAAGAACGGCTGAACCGATTTGGCTGAAAATTGGTGGGAAGGTAGCTTAGAACCAGGAGACGGACATAGGATAGTTTTTTTCGTTCCCGGCTGAACGAATCTTGATGAAATTTGGCAGGGAGGTAAACGGTATCCCGGGGACGGACATAGCTAATTGAATAGAGCGTGCGAAACCGCGGGCAAAAGCTAGTGTATAATAAAAAAATATGTATTGTATTGTATTGTATTATGTACCTATATCAGTTATCTAATACCCATAATACAAACTCTGCTTACTTTGGGGCTGGATAAGGCTTTGTGAATCGTCGAACATTATTTATTTGAATTATAAGAATGTCGGAATATGAAAAATGAAGTAATAATACTAATATAAGATACTTACTCGTATATAAATGCGAAAGTCAGTTTGGATGTTTAGTTATTTCTTACCCCATTGCGGGAAATCTACCGAACGGATAGGGCTAAGGTTGAAATGGGCGGCGCGAATCGCCCAAGTACCTACTTGCCGGCGACCGATATACTTTGGTGTAGATTAATTTGGTTAAACTATTTTTTAAGATTTTATTTCTACGATTGAACTCGCCGCAACACTACTATTACTGAATGGGACCACGCACCGTAGTGGTTGGAGCGGTGCGAAGGGCCGAAGGTAGGTTTTTTGAATGGTTCGATTCGGACCACTGGACAAAACGAACCAATGGTCTTTTTGGAAGTCCAATTTTAACCAGTTAAGATGTGCATATTTCATGAGCCAAAAATATTGATATTTGCAAATGTACGAGTTTTCATTATCAACACATAAACATTGCCTGTATTGGTCCACTGCTGGACGCAAGACTCCCCCTAAAAAACGCCTTATTGGCATATCTCATGGGGGGTAATGTCCATAATCCCCACGAATTAGTGGTCCCCGCCCAGTTTTCATTATAGTTGCGAGAAATTTTGAAATTTCGTAACATTCGTTTAGAGCTAATGAATTTTCCAAAAAGTTCTGATAAATTATATTATATTAAAACATCCGGCTGTAAATATTTGATCCTCTTACTAGTTTATTAAAAAACAATCCATCAAATAAAGCCGGCTCAGTCATGCAGCTCTTTCATAAATTCATTAAAGTTGAACGTGGAGTTCTACTCTCAACTTAGTTCAATAGCTATAGCTTTCATGTTTACTTTATGGAAAACCTATGTCCAGTTAAGGAGTCAGAGTCAGAGTCAGAGTCAAATCGTTTATATCTTTAGACTTACAAAATAAGCACTTAGACAAGTAAATTTTTTAATATATAAACAGCTTGATAAATAGTTATTACTATCAAACAAGAAATAAGGTGCAATTGACTTTAATTCACTTCAATTTTTTGTCAACTAGCGGAAGAAGTGAAAAAGAAACCACTAGCAAGTTTATCCCTTATCAACTAATACAATCTGAGCATAACTAAGTCTAACTGTTCTTACATACTATTGTCGGTGTGGAACTGGGCGACATCCGCCCAAGCATAAAATAAGGACCACGTCTATAGAAAATTCGAGGTAAAAATTTTGTCTAAAACAATTCAACGAGCAGCCGTCCTCTACACAGAAGGTAATTATGTGACTGTAGTCGTTTTAGTCGAATTGTTACTAGTCGAAATGTAATAAGTAGTTTTTTGTCGAATTATTTTAGACGAATTGCTTTAGTCGAATTTTCCGCTACGCAAAGACCAATATAGACTGATGATGAAGGCAGACAATCTGAAGTTCAATCATAACCATTGCTAAAGGGATCCCAGAGAGCCCTGTGGACTGTAACCTCACCTCAATAGCCTTTATTGGTCCACTGCTGGACACAGGCTTGCCTTTGATAAGCGCCTTATTGGCTTTTATCTTATGCGGGGTATTGTCCATAATCGCCACGCTGGGCATGCGTGTTGGGGATCGCAATACGGTGGTAGGTACAATAGTTCTACCGGAGGCGCTGCTGCCCGCCACCCGGTGGATATCCTTTAGTCGTCTCTTAAGACACCGGCGGGAAGAATCGTGTGGTGCAAATTAGCCGGCACACGGCACGGGGGCCAATAGCTATAGCTTACATGTTTTTTAACCTAATTTAGGTGAGACCTACGTCCAGCAGTGGACTAATAATAGGCAGATAATGACGGATCTACGTAAAAGTCTGATAATAGGAAAAGTATGTATGTAGGTGGATCTCAAAAGGCGCAAATATTCAGGTCGACAGAGCCTAGGTATATTTTTTGAGTCTAGGTCTAAAAAACTTCCCTGTTCATATAGAAATTTATTTTATAATTTCATAAATTGTAAAAAAAAAAATAACACTATAAATACGCATTTATAGTGTTGTTTCATTTTGTTTACAAGTTTTTTAAATGTGAGCTGTAAAGAGGTTATCCTGATAGTATTTTTTTGAAATTTGGTTTTAAATCTGATGTTTAATGTACAATCAAATTAGTTTTTGCAGTGATAATATCTGCGATATTTATTTTTAATGTATGATAGAGTACAAATGTTTTTCTATGTAGATGGAACCAAACCTGCTAAAATTTGCATAGCAAGGTCGCGCAATGTTGGAAAATCTTCGTTATAAACTTTTTTCCGAATATTCGCCACTTGACACACACCCACGTGCCAGGGTTCAACCGGCCTTGCTCTACTCCAAGCCACGAGTGACCCGAGAGCTGGTGAGTATCTGGCGCAGCGCATCAGCATTGCCATACAGCGGGGGAATGCAGCCAGCGTAGCGGGGACGCGACGACTGGTGTTGGTTTGAATCAGTTGAACGACAGTGAGCTTGTTTGCAATAGTCTAGAGTTAGCTCAATTGTTTTGATTGTAAAAAGGTATTCTTATTTGTTTCTATGATTTGATTCTTATATTCAATGAAATACCTACATAATTAAATTCAAATTAATTCTTTAATTGATCTGATTAAGAACTTGGAAATAATTATTTATTCGGAGTTGTTGATCAGATCGAACACTGAACCTATCGACACAAGTTGCCCAAAAACGAAGGGTTTTAACAACACCCCAGGGAACCCTAGAGCGTCAGGTGTAGCGATTCATTTCGCGCTTCACCGCCGTTTCAGTTACAGAGTTCCGCTTTTAAGGTATGAGGAAATATTTCGGGGTCTTGAGTGTTATAAATTATATAAAGTTTATAGGTAGCTAAAGAATAGACCTGTGTGTCTACCATGAGTTATCACAATTAAATCACCTGACGTTACTACAGTAGTTACGTAAATACGCATATAGTTATCCACAGCACATTTTAGTACCCAACTATCCGCTAGAGGCGCTTTACAAGTTTCCATACATTTTTTAACTACAGTCGCTAGCGAGTATTGAATGTCAAAACTCATGGTAGACACACTGACAAGAAAAAAACGGGGCGGGAGTTTCGTTCTATAGAAAAATCTAAGAAATTATTCAAAGAAACCTCATCAGCAATGTCGATATTTGGGGCTATAGTGAATCATAATTGAATAAGTATTAAATATGTTGAATCAAGTAAAAGTCATTCTATTTTAATGGCATCAAGTTTTTAAACATTTGGAATGAATAAAACGTAATGACAATCACATCACACTAATATTATTAATGCGAAAGTTTAGATGGATGTATGGATGTAGGTATGGATGTATGGATGGATGTTTGTTACCACTTCACGCCAAAACTACTAAACGGATCTGGCTTAAATTTTGCACACAGGATATTCTAATCCCGGAATCAAACATAGGCTACTTTTTATGCCATAAATCAGTTCCAGTGGGATAACAATCACCTTTAAACGTTTCCATAGGAACAACGCGTGCGAAGCCGCGGGGCGCAGCTAGCTTTACAAATACAGTTATTTATTTGAGAAATCAGTGCGTCCCGAGTATTTCGTCCACCCGAACTGGACTTTATTCCCTATTGCCAAACAAAACACGTCACACAGTACGACAAGTCAGCGGCGTGAAATCGGCGTACGTATTCCGTATGCCTTCGTTGAAGATATTGAACGAACGTTAAGGCGCATACCCGAGCCAATCTGACAGCAATTCCTATTTTAACATATTTTTACGTTTATCATAGGAATTTTTAAAAATCCTACGTTCAGTTTGTGGTATCTATTATAAGCTATTTTTTAATACCTCTTTTATAATTTTATCTCATATAGTTTAGGAGGAGATGCAAAAATAGAGTTTGGTGGCCAAAAAGCGCAACTTCGTATCTCTTCCTAAGCTTTACAAAATGAAACTATTACGGAGACATTAATAAATAGCTTATAATAGATACCACAAACTGAACGTAGGATTTTTAAAAATTCCTGCGTTCAACGTAATAATAAGATATAATAGTTGGGGGCGCCACTTTCGCTGGTGTATGGGCCTTAAGAATTAACGAATGACGTAGCTACTAAGGTAATTAAGTATAACTTCGCGGATGACATAATCATGTTGAATAAACCCTCTATAATTCAATAAATAATTAAAGAAAACTGCGCTGGTCACAGACATCCAAATGGCGCTGTTTTTCAGTTCAGGGCTATGGCGCTGCGACGTAGACACTTTTTGTTGCCGACATGCACACCGATCACTTTTTGATCGTGTAAATTGGGAGCAACTACAGGAAGACACAAAAAATAACGGGTTGCACTCCGGGTGCCAACAGAAGTGAAAACTACACGCACACTCTTCCGATATAGGTACTAAGGCAGCACAAGTGGCAATTTTGTTCTCTGCGATAGTAAATACTTTGAACGGCGTCATCTGTATATAGATAGCTAACTAACATAGTTATATTTTACTTTTTAATTTAACTAGATATATTTTACTTTACATTCCATAATATTTCTATACATTTTTAAAATTCCTTAATTATTTTATCTGTTGCATAAATTTATAATTGTTTTTTTTTTTTAGTTTTAAGATTGTTTAATTAATTATTTAGTGTACTAGACATAACGATTTGGAGACAACCGTAATGTTATTGTCTTTTTTAATAATAAATAATTTGAATTTGAATTTGAATTTGAATTTGAATTTGAATTTGAATTTGAATTTGAATTTGAATTTGAATCTGTTAGTCTGTGGCGACACTTCTCTACTACTATGTAAGGTCAACGACGCTGTGGGTTCTTTGTTGCTCCCGGAACTAGCGACATTTTCTTTCAACTTAGTGAACTATTTACACAGGTAGCTTAAACTTTTGAAATTTTGAAAGCTCATCTAAGTAGGCTGCTAGCTTACAATGTGGTTTCAATTTAAAATTACAGTAATGCAAGCGAGTTGCGTCACCACGGTCACGTGAGGCTGGTCTAACATGTTAGATCAGCATTACGTGACCTGTACCCATGCCAAAAAAAGTGCACAAGGCCGCTAAAGTTTTCACTTCAAAAAAATACTTATAGGCGGTAAATGATTTCGAGTTTAGGTACTATAGAAATAAAATACTCATCGTAAGCTTGTACACAAGATACAAAAGTGTCTAAGTTAGCGCCCTGTCTTAAAAACTGACGACAATACACAACAATATAGGTACATACGAACTTTCTGGTGATCGTCCTAAAAGGTCATAAGGACCCGAAGCTTATAAGAGTCTATGGGCCATAAAGTGAAGTCAGCATATCTCATACCTGCTCCTCAAAAATGTAATAAGGCCCTATAATAGGGGTCCCGAATATTTTCGTTTATACCAAATATTGGCGTTGTAAAAGGGCTGACCTCAGGGACCTTATTGTTTCACATAAAGTTCGTGTGACGAAATCTAAGGGACCGTTCGCAGAGCAAGCTATTTAGATAATCGATTTTATTTTGATCGGACCCCTACTGTGGGTCTTTTTATCCACATTTGTGAAGTACGGCAGCAAAACGCGGCGTGTACCTTAAGCTATCCTCGTTAATTTCGGGCTGGTTTCGGCTTTATCTCGGAATATAAAGATACATTTTAAAGCAATATTGTGGAATACACAAGGAAACATACATGAATCAAAAATATCTCTCTATCAAACACTCATTTACCAGCCTATGAAACTGATAGTGTAGACGAGACAGAAACCGGCTACAGAGTATAAGGTATTTTACTGTGAGTTCGTCTGTGCTAAAAAATTATGTCTATTAAAACAATAATAACCTTATTGATTGTATTACAATCATTGGTTAATTAAAAGGGAAGATGAGGTACTAGTTTCTCGAAAATGGCAACCTCATATTGTGTAAAATTGTGTGGTCCCACCTCAGTCACCGTTGGACCGGCGGCACGGGCGTTCGTTATTCGCGTTAAATATTGTTGTCTCGGTCTCACTTCGGTCTTAGGTACATTTTTCCGTCTTTGTTGTTCTTTGTATTGCACAGGACTGGAAATATAACTGTGAGCGTATGTGTTTGCGTGTATTTGTAACACATGCAAATTTTTGAGTAAGCGCTGGGAGAACGTAACCTATCTTCCCTTTTTATTTAATCAATGATTACAATGATTTCATCGACCATTGTTTTCGAAGCAAAGCCGTGCAGTCGCATCCCTAGCTTACGACGACTGTAAGATTCGCGAGCATCGCGATATCGTAAGCTTCACATGACATTGCTACGTGCGCTTGTATCGCTCCGGATGTTGAATAACTAATACAGCAATGGTATGCAATATGACGATAAAAGGAATAAACGATGTTTTTAATTGAAAATAATTTCTCTTCGTGTATTTTACTAAAAAACAGCAACAATAATTACAATAATTACTGGTGAAATGTAATCCTCTTATTGGTATAATAGGGTATATGCATGTGATTTCAAAATGGCTATAAAAATATATACGTATTCTCTATTGATATAGAAACATATCTACATATTTATTTTTGCGTTTTGAGATGTTTTTATTGTAGCATTTAACCATTGAAAAATTGATATTTTAAATCTCAATCGCAAAATTTCGAAACGCTACTCCATTGACTAGAGCGGACGTGACATCACTGTACGCATTTCTTCTTTTTTTATTCTGCTTGCTGCACCTTGATTTGACACTATTCTGCCCACTTGACATTTCGTATTGTCGATTATTTTCAGTTTTTTCGGAAAACCTCTTTCCTGAGATGATCACTACCGAGGTCGTCACCAAAGGTTTTAATCAAGTGTATACGTCGACGTCACATAAACATGGCGCCAATATGGCAGCGATTTTATCACCCGAAAATGGTTGTAGTTTTGATTTGTTTTTTTTACCTTGTTAATGCGAAATTCAGTGAGCGTCTTATCATTCCTGGGTTAAATAAAGACCTAAAGAATCGATTAAAACAATAAAAAAAATCGATGCATATACCCTATTGCAGGTTGTGGAAGAGTTTCCGCAATTAGGAATGCTGCAACATTCCATTTTTATCGGTTCCTTCATGTTCGGCATTTCGAACAATACTAATAAAATTACTCGCACACTGGTGACTCATTAGTCACCTATGCAGCGACAAGGTCGGGCGATTATGGGACTTCTAGTAGCTTATTATTACGATTTCTGTGTCTATAATCATACCTAGCTACTTACATGTTTACATAAGTTGTCAGTTGAGTTTGGTTTTGTTTTTAAAATAGTAATCTTTATCCAAGTGTACCGTGTGAGCATCAATACAAACCAACACTGGTTTAATGGTGCAAAACTTACTTAAATATGTAAGTTTACGTAGTATATGTCATAAATAAATATATATTTATTAATATACTACATGCTCTACATGTTTTGTTCGTTTGCTTCTCTGTATGCACATAATTTGTGAAATGATCAAATTCTGAACCTACATTTATTTAAGCTGTATATTTTGTGATTATTTTATGTTTAGTTGAAAAAAAATATAAATTATACTCATAAACGGGAAACATGTCTGTATGTATGTTTGTTGCTGTTTCACGCAAACACTACTGAACGGATCAGGCCGAAATATTGCATACAGGTAGTTCTACGCCTGGAATAACACAAAGGCTACTCCCTAAATATATCCCATAAATCAGTTCCTGCGGGATAGGCGTGCGAAGACACGGGGCGCAGCTAGTTATATTTATTATAGTTTTTATGAAACAAAAGAAATAAAAGAACATATAAAAAAGACAAATAATTTCACAGTGTTTTGCGATCGGTACAGCATTTTATCAAGCTCAACGCCCGGCCTACGTCGGCTATTGGTGAATTTCGCAGAATCATACATTTGTAGCTCAAAACAATAATGGAATTTTGTTCCTATCTTGTACAATGTTATACATTGTTCAAATATTAAATTGATAACTAAATATTGCTGGACATTTCACAAACATTAAGGTCATCTACCCCAAAATAAACAGAACTAGTGTTTTTGATTAAAATAAACTGAAACTGGAACGACCGGGAAGAAGTCAGGTGCAGGACGGCGTGCTTTCCGAGGCAAGGAGTTGTAACATCGCCAACTTCTTAAGGCCGGGCTGTGCAGTTTCTTCTTTTGGAATCGTACCTAATATGAGTATGAAGTGGTTATAGATAGAGATAACAGGCTTGCTGAGTGGCTTAGAATTTGCACCACCCCATCTATTCCCGCGGGTTCGTAAGAGGCGACTGAGGGATATCCAACGGGGGTGCGCAACAGAGCCTTCTGCAGAACAATTCTACAACCACAGCTCTAAGATCTGATATTTTATATTAATTTTGTATTCTAGCAAAAAAAAACGATTTGTTTTGGACCAAATTGCGATACCCAACCCGGATGTCCACCGTGGAAACTATGGACTACGGTATGAGCTACAATAAAGGCACTTAATATCAGAGGAAGGCTTGCGTCCAGCAGTGGACCAATACCAGTGACACTTGAGTGAGTAAAGCCATTTAGTAAAGCGTATTTTATTGAAATCCAAACTCACCCCAACTTCAATAGTTTCAAATAACTATACAAGTTAAACAGTAGAACTAACCGTTGCAGTGATACTTATAAGTCAAAACCTCTGAAGTATGAATTTCAGTTTCGAAATTGGATAAGATATGCTGAATTTCATTTTCAAGCTTTCAATCTTGTAGGCTAGGAGGGGACTGAGCTAAATGATACCTCATCTTGTACGAGTACATGGCTATAAAGATTTTTAACCTACGCGATCAAAACACTTAAATGAGACGACCTCTGTGGCGCGGTGGGCCAGCTGCCACCCGCAACCTCCTGAGGTTGCGGGATTTGCACCTTATTTCTTGTTGATAGTAATAACTATTTATCAAGCTGTTTATATAGTAAAAATTTGACTTGTCTAAGTACTTATTTTGTAAGTCTAAAGAAATAAACGATTTGACTTTGACTTTGACTTTGACTTTGATTGATTCCCGCCTCGGGACAAATATGTATACGATCTGAAGATATTTGTTCAGAGCGTTCTGGATGTTTACTATGTATAACAAAAAAGTCTATCTATGTAGTGTCGTATTATGTATGTATATCAGTTATCTAGTACTTATAACACAAGCTCTGCTTAGCTTGGGGGTAGATAATGCTGTGTGAATTGTCCAACATTATTTTATTTTTAAGCTATTGCATAGCTTATATCGCGGGCCTTGAGCGCGGGAACCGAATCCAGAAATTCCGTAACGAAAAAACCTTGACGCTTGTCTCTTTAGTTCAGCAACTCGCCTCTAGATGGCATTGCAATAGCTTTACCGCGGCAGTCCCCGAGTGCCACACGTCTTTTTTTATTTCTTTCATTTCATTGTATATTTTTTCAATAAAGTATACTAAGAAAAGCATATTTTATAATATTCGTGTTGTATTTTAAAGTGGGATAATTATATTTATCCCACATTAAAATACCATGATGTAACTATCTTCCAATGCTCTCCTGAACTATATCTGGACCAAGTTCAGTAATGGCTACTATATTCATCTGTAGGGCGCCTCAGAGCGAACATTTCATAACTTTTTATACAATAATTAAATGGGAAAAATATATTTTGTACAATTACAGATTGTGTCTGACATGTGTGACGACCTCTGTGGTTGAGTAGCTGTGTGGCCTGAGACCAAGGTTGCGGGTTCTATTCAGTTTCAGTTTATTTATTCAAGAACAATTTTTACATCGTGTATGAATATAAGGTACATAATTAAATTAAATTAAATTAATAGCATGCAACAATATATAATCTAATTCATCTTTGTTGCTAACATAATAATTAATTTCGTTTGATAAACTTCTTAAATTATTCCTAAACATGTTTGGATTGTCAATTGCTTTCAGTTCAGTAGGAAGAACATTAAATAATTTGACTGCAACTTAAGCCTCGGATGTACTTCATGCTCTAGGTATTTTCTTCGTGTCATGAGCCTTTTGTTCTGTTCTCTGCAGTTTCGGATTTGTGAGGGTTTCGGACAACGTCCATTAGGACAACTTGTAGTTCCCGTAGTATAACATCTGTGAGGCACTGTTAGTGTGGTGTGAGACAAAGAAAGTTGCGGGTTCTATTCCCATGGGGCCACCTCTGTGACACAGTGCAAGGGTATCCAAGGTTATAGGGTCTTTTCCCATTGGGCTATAGGGAAAACATAAATAAATAAATAATGCTGGACACATTGCATCATCTAGCCCCAAGCTAGGCAGAGCTTGTGTTATGGGTATTAGATAACTGATATACTTAATTCAATACATTACACACTGAACAAATATCTGCAGATCGTACAAACATTTATCCTGAGGCGGGAATCGAACCCGCAAGCTCCTGCAACGCAGGCGGCATGCTGCGTCACAGAGTCATATACGAAAAATATTTGCATAATCAGCAAATATTTGTTCCGGGTCTGCGATTTTCCAACGTTTAATATGGTTGGAAAAGGTAATACAGAAAGTCTGTTTTAGAGACGTATTCAAACTGAATGGAGCATTCATCTGGATTCTGATTAGTATACGGAAAACATGTGTGGCTGTCGGCCATTTTGCACTTGTTTTAGCTTCAATTGTTGCTATAAATTCTATGAAGCTAAAAGCGCTCTCCACTAATGTTCTGTTCATTTTAGCTTTTAACTCCAACATCAACTGCCTATATTGATACACTACTGGACGCAGCGTGAGCTTCCCCTGAAGAGCGCCTTATTAGCATATCTCATGGGGGTTTTGCCCATAATCCCCACTATTCCCCACGCTAGGCATGCGGGTTGGGGATCTCAGATCAGTGGTAGAATAGTTCTGCAGGGGGCGCTGCTGCCTGGCCTCCGGTGAATATCCCTTCTTCTATTCTTCTATTTTAACCCCAAATTAAGAGTTATTTCCAACATCTCACAAAAAGTATTCACAACATCTCAATAATTATGTTGAGACCATTAATTTATTAAAAAGGGAAGATGAGGTACTGGTTTCTCGAAAGTGGCAACCTCAAATTGTCTAAAATTGTGTTGCCCCACCTCAGTCACCGTCTGACCGGCGGCATGGGCGGTCGTATTAGCCAGAACTATCTGTTGTCTCGGTGTCACTTCGGTCTTAGGTACGTCTTTCCGTCTTTGTTCTTCTTTGTATTGCACAGGAATAGAAATATAACTGTGAGCGTATGTGTTTGCGTGTAGTAACACATGCCAATTTTTGAGTAAGCGCTGGGAGAGCGTAACCTATCTTCCCTTTTTAATTAATCAATGGTTGAGACTGTAGTAAAATTCAGCCCTCGTACCTACAAGCTAATTTAGTGGAAAGCGGCGCAATCACATAATTAAGTGCATACATCATCTACAGCCTATATTGGTCCACTGCTGCACTAAGACCTCCCTCTGGATTTAATCAAGGGTAATGCTAATGATCCCTACGCTAAACATGCGGGTTGAGGATCGCGGGTAGTTGTTTTTTTTTTTTTTTTAAGTACAATATACCTTCGTTTGACCGCAATCTCACCCGATGGAAAGAGAAAATGCGGCCGACGGTGTATCACGAAGGTCTAGAAGATACCTATTCACCCTTGTCTTGAAAAGACCTAGGTTGTGATTGGCCGGAAAAACAGAGGCAGGGAGCGAGTTTCATTCCTTAGCGGTGCGAATAATAAAGATGAAGGAAAACCGCTTAGTGCGAGTACATCTACCAAGTATGGATAGTATTGCGCTGTTCGTCTGCTTGTCCTGGAGTGGAAGGGGGATGGTGGGATCAGGTCATGTACATAGTTTAAGTGAGCATTCTCCAAACTGTATCCTATAAAAGATCGAGAGACAAGCTGCCTTGTGGCAGTGTTCGAGACTTTGAACCTTAGTCTCTGCAAGGTGCTACTCGTCAATGAGTCTGAAGGCTCTTTGTTCGATCGAGTCTAAGGCTGCAAGCTGATACTTGGGCGAGCCGTCCTAAACATGGCAGCAAAACTCTAAACCAGACCGGACCTGTGCTTGATAAAAGGAAAGAAGCTGTCCCGGTGTGAAGAATCGCCTAACCTTATTTAGGGTCCGCATCATCATTATCCGTTCAGTAGTTTTGGCGTGAAGAGGTAACAAATATCCATACATCAAACCAAATTTTCGCAAAGTGTGATGTGATAGTGTAATAATGACAAATAGGCACCTGACCAATACCTCTAACGGTCTGTAAGCCACATTACAGCACAGTACGTTAAACACGTATAAAATTTAATAGTACCATATAAAAACTGCGTTTCGTATGGTCAGACATGAGCTTTACATATACAGTTGATTTTGTAGCTTATGGCTTACATGTTTAGGTGGATTTTCCCGTGAGCTGTAACTGTGTTATTTCTGATTTATTTTTTGTATGAGCCTTTAATTTTGCCGTAATTTGTGCAGTTTTTAGCACATTTGTGAGCGTGTGAGGGGTTAATGGAACTGAAGAAATGGAATAATTATTTCACAGAATTTTCTAGAAAAAACTGTTGTAATTAGAGGGTGAATTATTCGTTTTTAGTGAGGTGTCCGTAATAATTATATCGACAAAAACATCGTAAGGCATTTACACATCAACAACAATATTTGGCTATACCGGTTCACAGATGGACCTGCCATAATAATCGCTGTTCCGACTCTTTTAGGAGGAACTCCATAATCCCCATGCTGGGCATGTTGAATGCAGTGTAAATGAAACCGTAAAGAGAAAATCATATATCACTTTATTTCTTAATAGTTTTTTTTGTTTAACAACCTATCAATATACCAATCCATCACACTAATATTATAAATGCGAAAGTTTGTATGGATGTATTGATGTTTGTTACTTCTACACGCCAAAACTACTGAACGGATCTGGCTGAAATTTAAAATAGACATAGTCCTAGGTCTGGAATAAAACATAGCCTACTTTTTATCCCATAAATCAGTTCCCGTGGGATGAAAATCATCTTTTAACGTTTCTATAGGAACAACGCGTGCGAAGCCGCGGGGCGCAGCTAGTATATGAATATAAGGATATCCTCCGGGGGTCGGGGTCGGACAGCAGCGTCCCCAGAAACAGAAAAATTCTACCACCGAACTACGATCCCCAAGGCCTGCGTCCAGCAGTGGACAAAAACAATCTGTCGAGGTTGAGGTTGAGGTATTGAATTAAGTATATCAGTTACTAGTACATAAAACACAAGCTTAGCGTAGGCCTAGATAATGCTGTGTGAATTGTCCAGTATTATTCATTTATTGTTGTATTTAATAATTAGCACACTTGTTGCCTGAAACACAAGTTTACCTAGTTCAGGCAATTGTGTATTGTCTGTTTACGAGTCTCTTTGTATAAATTTCTTATCTACATATATAAATATAAAAATGAATAGCTGTTCGTTCGTCTCTCTAAAACTCGAGAACGGCTGAACGGATTTATCTTATCTTGGTCTTGAAATGTTCGTAGAGGTCTAGGGAAGGTTTAACTCTCTTTTACTCTCCTTGAGTGAGAAAAAATCGAATAACTGCCGGGAAAACACCTTTAAACGTTTCCATAGGAAAAACGCGTGCGAAGCCGCGCAGCACAGCTAGTTTATAATAAAAGGCTGTAGATGTAAAACCAAAGAACAGGAAAATATCTGTTTAAAATCTTCCACAGCTCGGAGTTCCCCTGCAGTCATGCAAGCTAAAGCCTAGAAGCAAATTACTTTATTCGAAAATTTCTCAGACCACTGTAAAAGGACAATTTATTTTACCCCGGCTATCTCGTCTCTTGCTAGGGATGTGTGGATTTTAAAGACTTTCCGGCTATTATGGCCGGTGGTGAGTATTATGGATTTTACTGCTGCAATTAAATACAGGGCAATCTTCTGCCGGCTATGCCACATGGAGGAAAACTATCTTAAACATTATACATAAAAAAATGATTATTAAAATAAACTGCCTTTAAATGTTTTTGAATAAACCTGTCTGAACTGGGATTTGAACCCACCAAATTGTAAGAAATAAATGACCCGTAATGTTACAATATCAATCAAAAAACTAAATCGTAAGGATTATAATTTTCTTAAATGATGAATCCCACTAAGGCTTTTCTTAGGGGGAGGCCGGCGTTCGTCAGTGGACCTGTAGTTATAGGTAGGTGGCTAGGTTGTAAGTAAGATATTTCTTTTTTAATAAAATGAGACAGGCCTACTTACAACAATTTACGACTTGCAGATATTTGTTCTGAGTGTTTTCTGTGTATATTTTAAATAACAATCTCTGTAGTGTAATGTTTTTTTTATTTTATTAGAAATACACTTTTTTTAACCTAACGCGATCAAGGGAAAATTGATAAATTTTTTTATAACATGATGTTTAATAAATAACTAGTCTATATCCCTAAACTTGTGTACACAGCATGATTAAAAACTAGTATTGATTAAAGAGCTTAAAGAAATAAACTTTAAAAGATATAAGCATGCAATATATAAAATAAAATAATAAAAATTTAAATCGAAAATTACATTACTTTCAACATCTTGGTTATGGTGGATGGGTACTAACCGATGTTACGGGCCGTAATGTACCATTTGCAGCGAGCGATAGGTTCGCCTTTTAAACCGAAAGAATCCGGCTTTTCCATCCGTCCTATTCCCTCCCCCTCCCTAAGGTCGTTAAGACTACTGCCAGCGATGCCAAAAGTCCAGCGGGGAACTTCGATTTCATAATTTTCGAGACCCGTTGAAAGTATCTTTCGCTCAGATACCCTGCTTTTGACTATTAATTAGGTATAAGAATGAATCGTTTTGCAGATTGGTAAGTTGAAGATTTGGAGTTATTAGATTGACTTGTACATTAAATTAATCCTAATCAGCGCACTAAGTTCATCGATGTAAGTTAAATTTGGGAGATTTAGTAGCTTCTAGAATGTTAAACGCTCAAATTAGGAAGCCTGCATCCTTGGACCAATATATAGTACCTGGGTGACCTGGGTTTTTTTGTAAATTGTGCTTATTAGAAATTGTAGTAGTACCTACTATTCGCCAATAGATGGCAGGAAGACTCAATTGAATACGATAAATCCAATTATTGAAAACATAATTAAACTAATAAAACGGCATTTTCTGAAAATGAATCCTAGCTAGATCGATTTATCGCCCCCGAAACCCGCTGTATACTAAATTTCATGAAAATCGTTGAAGCCGTTTCTGAGATCCGGATTATATACATATACCTGTACCATGTATACAAGAATTGCTCGTTTAATGGTATAACATAGGCTGTTGAGGCGAGATTAAGGAAATGATCGAACGAAGAGCCTTCAGACTCATTGACGAGCAGCACCTTGCAGAGACTAAGGTTCAAAGTCTCGAACACCGGCGCAAGGTTGCTTGTCTCTCGATCTTTTATAGGATACATTTTGGAGAATGCTCACTTGAACTACATAACCTGATCCCACCATCCCCCTTCCGTGAATAGGTATCTTCTAGACCTTCGTGATACACCATCGGCCGCATCTTCGCTTTCCATCGTCCACTCATCAGGTGAGATTGCGGTCAAACGCAGGTCTATTTACCGTAAAAAAGAAAAAGGTCTGTACCCAACAGTGGGGTCCTAATGGGCAACACCTACCTAAATAAAATACCTTTCCGAGCCTGTCTTCTGAATTTTAACAATTCGTTGGACACGGAGCGGACATAGCATGGTAAGTTTCAGGCGAATCCATTCGATTAATCAGCTATACTAGTCCACTGCTGGATACAGATCCTCCCCCTGATAAGCGCCTTATTAGCTTTTATAACCCTTTGTTAATGCCCATAAAAATACTTCAAAGTCCAATATCTTGAAAACGGTTAAGTTTGGGCTAGGGTGTTACGGAATCAAAATAGTCAGAAATGATGGAAACTAAAACCCCCTCCAGTATCTTGGTCGACTTACCTTGTAACCCTGTATATAGACAACTAGCTGCGCCCCGCGGCTTCGCACGCCTTTTCCACGGGAACTGATTTATGGGATAAAAAGTAGCCTGTTCCAGGCCTAGAACTACCTGTATGCAAAATTTCAGCCCGAACCGTTCAGTAGTTTTTGCGTGAAAGAACAACAAACATACATACAGATATGTTTACAAACTTTCGCGTTTATAATATTAGTAGGATATAAGCGTATTTTAGTAGGTAGGTATGGATTCCATACAAAACATAACAATCTATTTTCTATGCTCACGCCTGTAGACTCAAAAGCCATTGAGGTGATTGTCGTATTGTCGTAAAAATACGATGACGACATCAAAAGTGGAATTAAAGCGATTCTGTTATTTTATAGCTGTCTCGAGCGCGAATTTACGACCTTTTCGATCGTAAACTAATCAGCTTCGCACTTGTCTATGGAATTTCGCTTTAGAGGGATCATTTATTCTGCTAAAATTAGAAGATAAAAGTAAAGCTATTTTATGGTACCTCAACCTCAACCTCAATAATCTGTATTGGTCCACACGCTGGACGCAGGCCTCCCCCTGAGAAGCGCGTTATTGGCGTTTATCTCATGGGGGTAATGCCCATAATCCCCGTGCTGGGCATGCGGGTTGGGGATCGCAGTCGGTGGTAGGATAGTTCTGCAGGGGGCAATGCTGCCCGCCCCCCGATGGATATTCTTATTATTTATTTATTTAAAATGTTATTCGTAACGTAATGTGGTACATTCTGTAGTTCCAATTTTCGATGACACGTCCGTTTATTATTTTACCTGTAAGTAAATTAATTACAGTACCTGGATGTTGTTGGTAAATTGTGCTTTTTAGAAATTATAGTACTACTAGCTGCGCCCCGCGGCTTCGCACGCGTTGTTCCTATCAAAATGTTAAAAGATAATTTTCATCCCACGGGAACTGATTTATGGGATAAAAAGCCTATGTTTTATTCCATACCTAGGACCTATTTTAAATTTCAGCCAGATCCGCTCAGTAGTTTTGGCGTGAAGAAGTAACAAACATCCATCCATACATCCATACATCCATATCGCATCTATAATATTAGTGTGATTATTATTATATTATTTAAAGTATTACCATTCGCCAATAGATGTCAGGAAGAGTCATATTTTTTCAGTTTTGTCTTTATGTGGATTACGATAAAGTGGATTATTGAAAAACACGAATAAAATAGTACTAGATACTATTCGCCAATAGATGGCAGGAATAGTCAATTGATTACGATAAAGTTGATGAAAGTTTATTGAAAACACGAATAAAAGGACATTTTCTAAAAATAAATCCCAGCTAGATCGATTTATAGCCCCCAAAACCCCCTGTATACTAAATTTCAGATCCGGTTCTAAGATTCAGTATATATATCAACTTATTTATAAGAACTTATATACAAGAATTCCTCGTTTAAAGGTATAAGATAGAAAACACCCAAAGCTCCTAGAACAGACATTACATCTATTTATATCGGTCACTTTGTTTATTACCCGTTACAATTACAATAACGAATCCATTCCGTTACAATGTAGCGATATCTTCGCCGTTAAAATAAAGATCCGCTTCCATAGATGCGTACTTTGTATTTGTAAGTCTGTGTTACCACACTGTGGAGTGAAGAAGCGACGCTGCGAGTAAAACGATCGTAACTGGCTTAGTATTGGGTAGTGCAGGAGATAGAGGGTAAAGTATAACCATAACCAAATAGAGGTCACTATTGAAAAGGATTAATAGTTTAGTCGGTCATTTCATCTCCAAATGGCAAGTCCAGGTCCTTCGCAGGGCTTAGCACAAAGTGGATACCTAGTATACTGATTTTTTTTATTTTAGGATCTGCGATTTGGCATTTTAATGTTGTTATAAATATCTAATAATTTTGTTAGCAATGTTGTAAATATTTAAGTAGATACCCATCATTTATTTATTTGGTATTCAAAATTACATTTAGCAAGTATATTATAGGTACTTACACTTACATTATGAATCATCTTAATTTTTAAATTTTAAGTCAAGTTAAAATTGTGATATTACTAGACAAGCAATTTTTGATTTCACCGACATTATTATATTAATGAAGATTTATATTAAAAATGGACTTTGAATAACTTCATGTAGACACTTATAATCATTTCTTTAATTTAGGTTACACTTTGCTATCTGACTGTACTTTAGATAAAATTATTCAATAAATACTTTTTATCTCATTAAAACGAAATCGGGTGCCTCCTCCACGGGGGCGTCGGACACCGGGGGCGTAAGCCACGAACCCAAATAATCTATGATGTAGAGTTATTACTAACGTCCCACGTGAGACGTGTACATCCACAACGTCTTACGAAAATTATTCCCAACATCTCACTAAAGTCATAGCGTCATTTACAATGCCCATTATTGATTATTAATCTTTTTCAATATTGATTATTTGATGATTAACAGTTAAAAATACTTAGATTGTCAATCACGACCTTGACTTTCGTGGGACGCTGGATTTTTTTTCTGTGAGACGCTGTGGGTGAAGTCGGGTTGCGGATGATGTTGATGATGATGTATAAGGGTTTGAAGATTTTGGCCTTTACATAGACTAAATTGTATATCTAGGCGAAAAAGTGCCCAATTCCTATAGTGTTTCGTTTAAAACGCTCCAGGAATCGCACTTTCTCCCGAGTGATACACATATAATGTTTTATTACTACACCTTCGAGGAAAATCATCGTTTATGAAACTTCAAATCACTCGAGTAAATTCAAATTTCACACGTGCTATTTCCACATGGTCTTTTTTGAATTCGTAGCCATAGTGCCCCTGTGGACTAAGGTATAAAATTTCGTCGTTACATAAGAAAATAATTACTAAATGAAAGACTGTTGCACATAATTTGTTTTAAATATATTAATAGTTAAAGATATATTATTATACTTATTTTATATACAGGGTTATCCACTAATGACCGGACATTCTGTATAAATTAATGTAATCGCGCACGACGATTTGGATAAAAGAGTGGTAGAAAACACTAAAATATAGACATGACAGCATTTATCTTCGAACTCGAAACTAGATCTAATAGTTTCCGTTTGTATTGTTATTTAATGTGGACGTACGGTACCGATAAATACAAATCTCTAAGATTTCATTATGAAACATCAAATCTTCCTATGTCCTATGTCCAGGCGTGGGAGATGTAGATACAATGTCATTAGGCACCGATCTCACGGGATCCCTCGATCTCACCCATTTCCAATTGAGTGCAACCTACGTACCTGCACACTAGGAGAACGGGCTTCACAGAAGAAGCAATTTTAATTATTCAATTCAATTTACTTCATTATACACACAAATAGGGATAAATGCACGTTTAATTCTTTTGTTCATGTTTTTTTTCGATCTTCATGTGTTCAAAACAAAAGTGACACGCAAGGAATTTATGTAAACACCATCGATCAAATTCGCCGGCCCCAAGACCGCGAAATTTTTGATCGATGGTAAACACGAAATAAAATCGAGACTCCTAAAACATTCAGTTTGGTTAGTTTGGCGAGTAAATCATAGTAAATACACAAATGAGAAATGTTAATTACATATTTCGACGATAGCCTGTTTATTCTAGTTTCTAAATCTGAAAATATCATGGAAATAGACGCAGTAATTCTTGAGTAATATTTTGTCTGCCCCTTCCCCCCGCGATGATCCTTGAAGTAGGTTCAAGGTTTATAAAACTGAGCCTCGACAGGTTAATGAACTTTTAAGTTCACTAATCCCCATTACGAGTTCGCATCGGCGTCAACGGGGAATAATGAACAGAAAGTTCACTTATCCCCGTTGACGGGGATTGTCAACGGGGATTAGTGGAATAAGCAAACAAATCCTACTATCCTTCTAATATTATAAACGCGAAAGTTTGTAAACATGTAGGTATGTAAACATGTATGTTTAAAAACTACTGAACAGATCAGTCTGAAATTTTGGAAACAGGTAGTTTTAAGCATACAACATATAGGCTACTTTAGAAAAATATAATGTTACAAAATAACGCAGAACAAGTAATAGGAAATATAGAAAACCGGTATTTATTTCCAGTATCGTTTTCTAAGTGTAGATTTATTGTATTTATGGAAATGAAGCATTTTTGAATTTGAATTGAAATTTAAATTGAAATTCATCCTAGACCCAATAATAGTTTTCTTTGAGTTTCAGTTTCGTAGGTAGGTACATCTAGACTTGTTTTTTCAGCTACTTCCATAGTATTATTTATGTCTCATGGTACACTGCTGTGGGGGAACGCTGCAGATAACACCGAATGAACACCGCGTATTTGTGCTGCAAAAGAGGGCTGTTCGTGCAATCTGTAAAATAAGTCCCAGAGAATCCCTGCGTGATAAATAAATATAATGACAGTACCAAGTCATTACAACACTTCATCTTATTACTAAGATTCCTCTGTCCCGAAAAACAGTAGTAGAAGTAACAAAATATTTAATGGACCTCCCATACAAACAGACATGATTTTTTGTCATTTTTATAGATGGTACGGAACCCTTTGTGTGCGAGTCCGTTACGCAAGTAGCCGGTTTTTTATATAATATTACATTTATAATATTACAGTAGAAAACTTATAATAACGCTGAGTAATGATTAATTATTCAGCTCAAAGTCGTCTTTTTTCATAATTAGTAATGACTGAGCCCTACTTTGATTTCGACAAGTTTAAAAATGTATAATACGTATTATATATTTGTTGTAAATTATTATATTATATTATATATAATTATATGTATTGTTATAAATGTATAATACGTATTATATAATTTAATTTAATAAGTTATTGTATAAAATATAATGAGTACCTATTATAATTAACATTATAATGTTACGTAATAAGGATTCGTGAGTACGACATTTTACTTAGCCTATTTATAGACTTGTAATTTTTTCCTAATAAATGAGTATAATCCACAGCTTAGAAGTTTATAAATTCGACCTATCCATCTGTGGCCAAGTATACTCGTGTGCAAAAACGCTTTCAAATTAATCTGTTTGATAGTCTGTGTACTGGGAAATTCATTTGGAATTACACTACGAGAACACTCAAACTATGAACGTACCTAATACCTATGTTGTTTAGCTACCGATACATAAATCATAAAATCATAAATCATTTATTACTACAGATTTCAAAATGGCTAAAAAAAAAAATACGTATTCTCTATTGATATAGAAACATATCTACATATTTATTTTAGCATTTTGAGATGTTTTTATTGTAGAATTTAACCATTGAAAAATTTATATTTTAAATCTCAATCGCAAAATTTCAAAACGCTACGCCATTGACTAGAGCGGACGTGACATCACTGTACACATTTCTTCTTTTTTTATTCTGCTTGCTGCACCATGATTTGACACTATTCTGCCCACTTCACATTTCGTATTGTCGGTTATTTGCAGCTTTTTCGGAAAACCTCTTTCCTGAGATGATCACTACCAAGGTCGTCACAAAAGGTTTTAATCGAGTGTGAACGTCGACGTCAAATAAACATGGCGCCAATATGGCAGCGTTTTTATCACCCGAAAATGATTGTAGTTTTGATTTGTTTTTTTTACCTTGTTATTGCGAAATTCAGTGAGCGTCTTATCATTTCTTGGTTAAATAATGACCTAAAGAATCGATTAAAACAATAAAAAAAATCTATGCATATACCCTATTGTGTTTGAACAGTAGGTACATCAAAATATCATGCAATGTGGGGGAGTACGGTTGGGTAAGTTCACTTTTCAATTGGTTTAACCTCTCAGATGCTTTCATTCCGTTTGGTAAATAGAAATAACCTCAACCTCAACAGCCTATATTAGACCACTGCTGGACGCAGGCCTCCCCCTGATAAGCGCCTTTTTGGCGTTTTTTATCTCATGGGGGTAATTCCCATAATCATGCCGGTTGGGGATCGCAGTTTAATGGTAGAATGGTTCTGCAGGGGGCTCTGCGGCCCGCCCTCCAGTGGATATTCCTTAGTATTGGAGTTTATCTCATGGAGGGTATTGCCCATAATCTCAATGACATTGAGATTATGGGCAATACCCTCGTACTTATTTAATTATTTATTTATTTTATATTAGTCCACTGCTGGACAAAGGCACCTGATGAGCACTATAGATAGTGCCCTATCTTCAACTTGCCGCATAATTACGTACTATTAAATCTGTTCACCAGGAGACAGAGCTCTAATTTTATTTGAACGAATACTTTTGAAAATAAACGATTTTGTATTTGTATTAATCTTACTGTGAATACTACTTAATTTGAATCTAAGGTGACGTATATTTTCCACGCCTCTCTCCTACTCTCTCATCGAATCTGCTCCATATAAATCAGAGTCTTTCTGTGGTCTCCCCCCTCCCCCTCCCCCTAATATATTCACCATTGAACCTCAATAAATTTCAACTAAATTAACACTCCTAAGCAATTTTGGATGAGATTTTATACGTTTAATAGGCGTATGTCGAGTGCGATTCTAAATGGTAAACGATGGGAATTCTTTTGGGGGATTTTCTGTTTTTATGGATGGTGAGGTAAAACTGGTTAAAGATAATATGTGAAGGGGTATATTATAGACGTTTTTACAAGTTAAGTAAGTTTATATGAAAACACTTTGGTTACATTTTGATTTGACAGCGGATTTCTGTTATAATGACGACGTCTGTGGCGCGGTTGGCGAAGGTCCGCCTGCGACGCAAGAGGTTGCAGGTTGGATTCCCGCCTCGGGACAAATGTGTTTACGATCTGCAGATATTTGTTCAGGGCCTTCTGGGTGTTTTCTATCTATAATTAAATTATCTATCTATGTAGTGTATTGTATTATGTATATCAGTTATCTAGTACCCATAACACAAGCTCTGCTTAACTTGGGGCTAGATAATGCTGTGTGAATATCAGTTCACATAATACAATACACTACATAAATAGATAGCGATATGTTTGTGTTTACGCGAGGTTGAGAGGTTCTATTCCGCTATTTTTATTTTCTAGGTGCTAATTAGATGGTTTTAATGAAATAGATGTAATATCTTAAGGCGCATACCCGAGCAAATGTGGCGCCGCCACCTATTTTATCATATTATTATGTTTAACATAGATTTATTTTTTCCATCGTATAGTTTGTAATACCTATTATAAGCAATTTTTTATACCTTACAGAGGGACAGTTTAATTTTTATAGTTTAGGCACAAATTAAGGATTCCTTTTGAGGTATAGAAACATAAAATTTTTATAAATACTTGTCACTTTCCTATTTGTAAACGTGCGCTTATTGCCTAAAAGCACCCTAATTATCTCCTAGGTAGATAGTAGTTTTGACTTCAAAATATAGAAATTATTGAAATCCATAATCCACATAGCATTCTCTAGCCCCATCCACATAGCATCCTCTAGCCCCATCCACATATCATCCTGTAGATAGATAGATAGATATAAGGTTTATTTGACACACAAGGACAGCACAGAATACATTTTGACAATAAGTAGGTATACAAACAAAGCAAAAAAAACTAGAATACATTTAGGTACAATAATATAATCTTAAAAAAAAACTTATACGAGACTACGCCCAATCGTCATTATTACATCACATCACACTATCACACTAAAGTTAAGTTTGTATGGATGTATGGATGGATGTTTGTTACTTCTTCACGCTAAAACTACTGGACGGATCTGGCTGAAATTTTGGATACAGGTAACTCTAATCCTGGAATAAAACATAGGCTACTTTTTATTCCATAAATCTGTTCCAGTGGGATGAAAATCACCTTTTAATGTTTCCATAGGAACAACGCGGGCAAAGCCGCAGGGCGCAGCTAGTAATATTATAAATGCGAAAGTTTGGATGGATAGATGGATGTTTGTTACCTCTTCACGCCAAAACTACTGAACAGAACTGGCTGAAATTTTGCACACGGGTAATTCTAACCCCGGAATCAAACATAGGCCTACTTTTTATCCCATAAATCAGTTCCCGTGGGATAAAAATTCCCTTTAAACGTTTCCATAGGAACAACGCGTGCGAAGCCGCGGGACGCAGCTAGTATTCTAATAGTTTAATTTTAAAAGCCAACAAACTTATTTTAAGTTATCTACCCATTAAATAGGTACCCATATAATAAGTACCCTTTGGGCCCAAACACGAAAATACTCGCCAACAATATGCTAATAAGTTGGGCAGAGTCACAGAATACAAACGTACTGAGTTTTGTTAGTATAAGTCGCTAATCCTTAGATATTTTGGCCTAATTTGTAAAGGAATAGCAGTATTTAAAGACCTCTAAAGCTGTATGGTGCTGGCTTAGAATTTGCACCACCCCAATTCTTCCCGTGGGTGTCGTAAGAGGCGACTAAGAGATATCCATCAGGGGCGGGCAGTAGAGATAAACACCGATAACGCGCCAGCTCTCGGGTGAAATTACTTAATAATAGTGTAATTTTCAATTTTATTGTGTTGGTACCATTGATTCATTAAAAACGAAGATGAGGTACTGGTTGCTCGAAAGTGGCAACCTCAAATTGTGTAAAATTGTGTTCTCCCACATCAGTCACCGTCTGACCGGCGGTACGGGCGGTAGTGATTCGCGTGAAATATTGTTGTCTCAGTCTCACTTCGGTCCTAGATACGTCTTTGACAATTCCCGGTGCAGGTGGTCAACATCTGCAAGAAGGCATTTAGAACTTTAGGCTTTGCACTCCGGCAGACAAATAGCTTCAAAAACCTGCAAGCAGTAAAATCGCTCTATAATTCGTTGGTAAGAAGCCATTTGGAGTTCAATGCAGCGATATGGGCTCCGCACGAGGCCAAGTACAGCCAAATGATAGAGCGCATCCAAAATAAATTCCTTAGATTTTTATACCTGAAGATCTACGGTATATACCCCTTCTACCCGTTGATGTATCCAACCTTGTTTGTTATAGGCATGGTTGGATACAACAAGCTAGAAGTAAGGAGGGATGCAGCGCTTGCCCTGCATTTGTTCAAGGTGTTGAGAGGGATGATCGCCCATCCAGGTATTTTAGTGGAAATACGGCTGAATGTGCCTACCGACTTTGTGCACAGACGAAGGCGTCCCGCCCTATTGGCAGTACCAAAAGCGCGAACCAACCTGCTGCACAAAGCACCTCTGACGCGCAGCATACGCACGCTTAATCAGATTGCCGAGAGAATCGATCTATTTTACTGTTTCGTGAGCGAATTCCAAAAGGCTTTGTTTTTTATTTTATGTTATAGCAAGTAATTTTTAGAATTGTTTACTATTAATTATTTATCTTTGGACATTTAAATTGTATTTTATTGTATTTTTAATGTAGTTTTTTGATTTCTTTAGAATTAATTATTGACATTGTGACTTTTTATTGGGATTTTACTGTGTAATTAATATAGATTTAAGTATCATTAGGATTAGTTATTGACATTGAGACCCTTAAAGGATTTTTTATTGTGCAATTAATATTAATGTTGACATAAGTATTTAGGATTATTTTAATTATTATATAATTTGAATATAAAGACAAGAATAGATTAAAACGGTACTCTATTGCATTGGGTGTGCCCGTAAGGATAGATGTACATTTTTATAAATAAATAAATAAATAAATAAGTCTTTCCGTCTTTGTTCTTCTTTGTATTGCACAGGACTGGAAATATAACTGTGAGCGTATGTGTTTGCGTGTAGTTGTAACACATGCCAATTTTTGAGTAAGCGCTGGGAGAACGTAACCTATCTTCCCTTTTTAAATCAATGGTTGGTACTTTACTTTTATTGTGTTGGTACTTTTTTGTTTTTACGTATTAGGAAATGATATTTTATAATAATATAAAAACGTGACCAATTGTTGGCACGTGGGAAATTGTTGTAAAACTAAATAATTGTCTACTACCTACGTATAATTTCTAAGTATGAAGGTACGTCGTAATAAGTTAAAAAAAATTACTAAAAACCTCTTTAGATTTTCCGTTGAGACTGTTGACGTGGAACAATATTATGATAGTTTTCGAAAAAAAAACAATTATTATGAAATTCTGATTGGAAACTTTTGTTTTTTTTCCTGGTTTTTATGCTGTAGGTGTATTTCAAATCAATGTAATATTCATATTATTATTCATTCATATTAATAATAAAATAGATAAACGAGGCATTTATACTTACTTCAATTTGTAGGTACTTAACTATCTACAGAAGATGCTGCTCCATCCCATGTGTGTTCTAAATATCTACTCTAATTCTATAAAAACTTGTAACAGCCCAATAGAAACTTAATTTCCACCGATTAAAGTTTATATTCCCGCAATGGTGTTTACTCAGAGCAAAAGGGCCAGGGACGTACTTGTTTAAAATTGTATAAAGGTGTATTTTATTTGAGTTGGGACCGCGGACCATGGCTGAATACTAATGTATTCTTGTTGGGTTGGGTACAGATGGCTCACTCGAATCAACATCAGTTGTCTATTAAAAAATCAAATAATATCCCAAAAATGTTCAGCTTCAATGGGTCTCGAACCCGCGATTTTTTCCCTATAGGTGGACCTAATGGCGCTAAAGTCTGTACAAAGTCCCAGAGATTTTTGACACCCCGTATACGATTTTGTAGTGTCATAAAAAAGTAAATACCGAAAATAAAGAAGAATAGAAACTAATTAGTATTAGTACCTACTATAAATATTCACAAATGAAAAAATACGCGCTGGCTGCATTGCTTCTCAACATCAACAGCCTATATTGGCTCACTGCTTGACGAAGGCACACCCCTGATAAGCGGCTTATAAGCGTTTATCTTATGAAGGGGTAATTCTCATAATCATGCGGGTTGGGGATCGCAGTTGGATTGTAGAACTATTCTGCAGGGAGCACTGTCCGTCCTCCGGTGGATATCGCTTAGTCGCCTCTTACAACAATCACGGGAAGGATTGTGGTGGTGAAAAATCTTAGCCAGTGTCACAAAGCTGCATTGCTCCGCTGTATGGCAATGGGTCACGCGTGTTACATAGAAACTATGCACCAAATCTGCTGCCGCAGACTGCAGCATTGCATTTTCATTGTGGTTCTGTCGGTTTAACCGTCAATCACCGAGTACATACTCTGCCGACTCAGCGATGACGTCTTTCCCTCAGCGTGGCCTGCCGCGATCGTCTTCGCGTCATTCTACACTATACCGTGTCCATTTTGAGTGAGGCATAAACGTATACAAACCGCCCATACTTAACCTAAAATTCACTTTGTTGGCGCGTCCTTTTATACGTAATTTACATTACTTGTCGATTTTAGATCCTCCCTTCAATAAAAATTGCTTACAATTATATCTGAAACTCGACGCCAAGCAAGTGAGTTTTTGTTATTTGTATCGTGGTTTATTTACCGTAATTCGCGTCGCTTCGACCAGACACATACATACAATACAACACATACAAATATTTTTCTTTATAATATTAATGTGATTATAACAAATTTTTATTTTATTTTTCCTAACAAAGGAACGTTCAACATACGGTTTTAAATTGGGGAAATCCACAAACTACCTACTCAATCATGTATTTTTTATTTATTTTCCTATCCTACTTTCCTACCTACAAACGCTATTGGGACGTTAGGTAGGTAGGTACTAGGGACGCTCAGATACTTTAATACTTATTTTATTTTATTTTATACATTATTTTTGAACTCTGTCCTAGAATACGGCCCTATATTAGGCAAAGTGACCTATCTGGCCCAGCTCTGTCCGTAGTTATGTTTGGGGCAACCTTTTGTGTAATAAAGTAGGTAGTTTTACTTATCCTGATATTAAAAATTTGTCGCGAAATTTGCGCAACTAGCCACTTACTTTTACCCACGTACGGCGTAAACTAAATAAAAATATATTTGCATATAAATTGGGAGTTTTATACAATACTCGCTATTGCCCGCGGATTTGCACGCGCTTTTTGAGTGGCATAAGTCCGTCCCCGGGATTTTATTTACCTTGCTGACAAATTTCATTTAGTTCTGTTCAGTCGTTTAAGCGAGAAAAGGGAACAGACAGACAGACAGAGATACTCTATCAATTTATAATATTGACGATATCTGTGGCGCATCCGGCCAAAGTCGGCCTGCGATGCAGGGTTCGATTCTCGGCATACGGGACAAATATTTGTAAGTACGATATTTGTTATGGGTGCTCTGGATGTTTTCTATGTTGAATTAAATATATATATCTATGTAGTGTTTTGTATAATGTATACTCAATGTATAATAGTTATCTATTACCTTTCCATAACACAAGCTCTTTTAGCTTGGGACTGGATAACGCTGTGTGAATTGTCCAATATGATTTATTTAATATTGGTATGAATACGTCCTTTTCCCCAAACAATGACGCAGAATTTTAGTGACTTGCTCTGCTCGCCGTTATTTAAGAATTGTCGCCGTTCGCACCGCTCGCTCGTCAAATATTATGTTATACGGTGTAGTATAGTAGGTACGGCTATTTATGGTGCCGTGTGGATTGTCCGGTATTATTTATTTATATATATATATTTTTTTTTTTCATTTATTTATGATACACATTATTAACTTGTTTGTTTTACAACTGACATAAACCACACTTCGGTTTGTCCGTCAGCCTTAGTCTCTAAAGTTAGGTTGTAGTAAGGAGGTACATTTCTACGTAGGTATTTTAACAATATGGTCAACTCGTTTCTTGAACTTAATAAACACTTTTTTAGTTAACTTAAGCTAATAAAAATCCAATAAACACAAAAAAATTAAGAACTACATTAAAGAATTACAGAATTACATCGAAAATATTACTTTATAGTTAGGTATTTGCTCTACAGTACAGTACTACAGTACTACAGCTACAGTACTTTACAATACAGTGTTTGAGAAGTAACTTTATAAAATGTTTATTTCTTCAAAATCCCGAACAATCAACAAATAACCGAAAAAACAACCTAAGCCGTTTTCCAAGACACTCGAAAGACGAAAGAAAATCTATCCATCTTGTCAACTACAGCCTCTTGAACAAAAGCGGGGGCTATTCAGGCACACCCTGTATAAACAAACCTGCTCATAATAGACGATTTGGGCGCCGTAGACTGGCGATTTTAAGCAAACGGTAGGCAACTTTTTACCTGAAACAAATTGGAGAGAATTGTTCGTAGATTTTTTTAACCATTCGATAGTGCAGACTTCCTTCAAAAGTTTTTATCAACTTGTCTATAGAAGTTTAACACGATTCATTTTATTTTTAAGGTAAACTTTTACCAATTTATGTAACTAATGGTATGGTATATGAATCAGTTGAACTTCCTGTAGATTATTTGCAACATTGCCTGCAGTTAGCTCAATTATTTCAATTGTAAATACTAGTTTTAATTCATGTCTATTATTTGATTGTAAATAAAATAACTTTGATTTCCAATAACAATTATTTATTTTTAACCTGTTTGATTTTAAACTCCTGCTAAGAAGCCACAGATAGACATAATATACCCTTCTTTTTAATCAAGCCTCCAAAATAGTTGCAGGCAACAAAAAGTCGCTAACAAATCGCTCGTCTGCCCCCACCCTAAACAAACCTGCTCATAATAGACGATTAAAACAATAGCCCACTGTTGAAGAAAACTGGACTTTAAGATAAAGGGGTAAGGAATAGGCGGGGCGGGAATCGTTATGCTCTGTGCTTTTGGGCAGACTGGAGTTATTTGGAGGTGGTAATTTAGTTCCTTAGGAAAATAATTAGTTAGGGGATTTTTGGACTGAAAACCTAAAAATCCCGCTCGCAGGGGGTTATGAGACAAAGCTGGTTTTACTTTACTTACTTTTTAACCGATTTCAAAAAAGGAGGAGGATATCAATTCGACTGTTTTTTATGTTTGTCACCTCAGAAGTTCTGACTGGGTGGTCCGATTGACATGATTCTTTTTTTATATGAAAGCTGGTGCTTTCCGTGTGGTCCCATTTTAATTTTGTTCAGTACTGATAATGAGATCCATGAAAATTTATGAAAAAACTATAAAAAATTCAGTCGGTTTGTAGTTTTTAAAACTAAATAAAACTACAAACCCCCAAACTAGCTGTCATATTGGCTCGAGCATGCACCATAAACGTTTGTTTAATTAGCCTACATACGGATGTTCTTTAACACTTTCACTGTCCACAACGCACATCAAGTTCTGGGAGGCCTACGTTGTTGCCCGCATCTGTGTGTACCGCTCTGAGGCTCGGCAGTGTAAGCGAAAAATAAATTAATAACTACTTTACCCAACTAAAGATGCCCCGAAATATGACTTGGTGTACATTTATGTAATACCAGTCTGCTATTATAACAGAGGGCGTAGTCATCCGGCATTCGCTATGAAGCGAATCGAAAACAATTGAAAGATTCGTAGGGAAGAATTCCAAACAGATCACGTGACATATCTAAGGCATAATGTCAAACCCATACATTTTGGACTAATGTTCTTTCGCTTTCGACATCGATTGTTACATTTTCTAGGTTCTCGGTTATAACAGACTCTGTCGCGTCGGTTAGATAATAAATAAATATAAATAATGTTGGACAATTTACACACCATTATCTAGCCCCAAGCTAAGCAGAGCTTGTGTTATGGGCACTAAATAACTGATATACATAATAGTACAGTACATAAATAGATATTTTTTATTTTACTTCATCTTGTTTGATCTTATCTTATATCCGTTTATTTTTTAGAATATTTTATAGTCTAAAAATTGACTAACCTGCAGCTTTTTACGCGAAAAAAAAAACGTTATTGATTTCTGATTTCTATATTTCTTTATTATTTGCCTTCTCCACTTTTCCCCACTGCATGCAGATAAAATCATCTGATGCTAGGGTGTATTAAATAGGGACCATTAGGCCAGTAATTGCACATTGTTTAGGCTCCCCCTGTATAAAGAGTTAATCGTTCTAGCTAGCGCGAACTTACGTTACTCGTTTAGGTTACCACGTTACGTTAACGTTAATAGAAATCTGAAACTGTGTAGTGCCGGCTTAAAATTCGCACCACTCCTCTTCCCGCGGGTGTTGTAAGGCGACTACGGGATATCCACCGGGGACGGGCAGCGCCTCCTGTAAATTGATTCTACCACTGAACTGCGATCATCGACCCGTATGCCCAGCGTGGGGATTATGCATATGGCAAATTGCAAAATACTTCACAATATCGTAGAAGAGTTTATTCTACCAGCAGCTCTCGATAAACAGCGGGATCACACGCTTTTAAAAAAATCCTCTCCTCCGAAGACCGAGACACGTTCTCAGTGAACCCGTTGACCCACCCACCGCCGCTAACCCGGAGGCGACGTCAACCGATTCGTTACCGCACACTACACAGCCGACCAAAAGCCGAAGCCGCAGGAAACTGGGTCGAAGAATTCCCTCCTTCCGCCCGCAGGTGCATTCGTGCACCTAAGGCGTAACCTCGATGCCCTCTCGTAGCATCTGGCGACAGCCCAAGCCGAGGCTCGCGCCTAAGTGGTGGCCCTGGTGCGTGTCGCCTAATTTTACCGGCGAGGCGCCCTCCAAAAGTCCGGTTACGCGGTTATGGCCATCTGCGGTCAACAGCATTATAATAAAAACAAAATGTTTGGAGATCACCAAGTTCCCGTGTTACATTGATGAAGTTGTCATTTGATTTAGGTAATATTCTATTTTTTCTAAAATTATATATTAAAAAACTTAGCTTCTTGTTGTGCATGTTTTAATTTTTGAGCTTGTCACGTACCTACTCAATAAATTAGATTTTAGTTATAACATTATTTATTAAAGACAGAGTTATTAGGATACTATTGTAAAATTTTACTAATTATCTAATTACTGACTTAAATATATAACAGCAACTGTAAAATTTTACTAATTAACTAATTTTACTAATTATACTGAAAGTAGACATTAGTACAAGTAGTTCAAGTACTAATGTCTACGAGGCAATTAAACCTAAGTAAGTACGCCGCAAACTGTACCTACCTACCTATTACAGATAGCTTGTTTAAGGCCCGTATTATGAAAGATTGCTCAGTGATCGATCTATGCTTGAGCAACGCTTTTCTATGGCATAAACGTCACTCAAGCATAGCTTTATGACTGAGCAAGCTTTCATAATACGGGCATATGAGTACCAATTTGTGAAAGTTTAAAATCAAATCATACAAAGGGAAAAAACTAAAGTTACTGTCAGTTCGAACATCTGTCAAAAACTAGATTGAAAGTGCCCCAAAAAGATATCACATCACATCACACTAATATCATAAATGTGTAAGTTTGTATGGATGTATAGGTGTATGGATGTATATATGTATGGATGGATGGATGGATGGATGTTTGTTACGACTTCACGCCAAAACTACTGAACGGATCTGGCTGAAATTTTGCATACAGGTTATTCTAATCCTGGAATCAAACATAGGCTACTGCTATTTTTATGCCATAAATCTGATCCCGTGGGATAAAAATCACCTTTAAACGTTTCCATAGGAACAACGCGTGCGAAGAAAGGGGCGCAGCTAGGTACAATATAAAATGTTGAAAAGATCCATTCAGCTAGTCTGAGAAACGATTTATCATAAAACCTGGGACCTGGACGATCCAAATCCTAAAGAGAATCACTGCACAATATATTGTAAAGAATAAACCGGGCAAGGGTGAGTATCACACGTGGAATAGGGTTCTGTTGAATAACAACAACGGGGAAAAAAATCGGTTTAAGGTTTTTGCTCGCCATTTTCTGTTATTATGTACCTAATAATCAATTTTTTACTTAAGCCACTTAAGTAAAAAATTTAATGAAGGGTTTACTTTACGAGCTACACGATAAATTGAATACCTAAATAAATTTCTTTGGCATCGACTTTTCATGCATTTTTCCAGATTAACCCCCTTATTCATAATGTTCTGCTTTCATAAAACAGATGATAAGTAGTGTTATTTCTTAGTCTGACTTACATATGTCAATAGAAGCAGAGAGAGCGATATTTAGTAGTGTGCTAAATTATCAGACTATTGATGAATAAGGGGGTATTATAGGTACTTTCTGTGTGTTATTTTTAGATCTACAATGTCTATGGAAGATTTCAATCTGATCCATTCAGTTGTTTTGTCTTAAAGAAGAAACATTCAGATTCAGAGTCAAATCGTTTATTTCTTTAGACTTACAAAATACCACTTAGACGAGTTAATTTTTAATTCACTTAATTTTTTTGTCCACTAGCGGAAGAAGTGAAAAAGAAACCACTAGCAAGTTTATCGCTTATCAACTAATACAATCTTAGCATAACTAAGTCTAACTGTTCTTACATACTGTTGTTGGTGTGGAACTGGGCGACATCCGGCCAATCGATATAATACAATACAATACACTTTATTGCACACCAAAAAATACAAATAAAATAAAATACAAGAAAAGAGAAATAAAAGAGTTGTACAATGGGCGGCCTTATCGCTAAGAGCGATCTCTTCCAGATAATATTGGGATGGCCACGAAGCAGTTGTACACGACGGAATATAATGAATAGTTTTGTTTAAAAAAAAACGTTAAAGACTTCAATTTTATGGTTTTCTCATAGATGCCATTGTCGCTGATGATGATGATGATTTATCGTTAAAGCAACAATAGAAATACACACTCTCTCAAAATTTGCACTGCCTTACTTTATTATCACGGCATATAAAATACAGGCCGCTGACAGACAGACAGGAGGATTAGTAATAGGTACAAATTTTGAGACCCGACGTACAAAACCCTAACAAAATAATCATTCCAGAACTGATTTTCCTTCGATCTATGATCTATCCGTCTTCATTGATACAAGTACTTTTTTGATATCCTCCATGCATCAACTTTGTAAGCCTCTTATTTACGTCCGTTGCTAGGGAACCGCTAGAGATAAATAATTATAATACGTGAAATTTGCATGAGAAGATAATGTTTTGGAAACTTTTTCAGCGCACACATAAATTTCTCGTGAATCTCACTATTATGGTACCACCGCAAATTCAACCTTTAGACAGTGAAGAAAGAATCATCAAACTTCAATGAGAATTGGCGAAGATATCATCAAAATTGTTGTAACTAGTCGTTATTTTTGACTAAACTTGACGGGATAAATACTAATCTTTCGAGAATAAAACTTTTATGTGATCAATTCGAAACCATTATCTATACAACAGCGAAATAATATTTAAAATCGGTCCTTAATTGACAAAGAAATCGGTGAACATACATACAAAAAAATACACACAAACGAATATAGAACCTCCTCCTAAAGATGATATATCGATAAATCATCGATAAATCATCATAACTCCTTCTTATTTAGGTTTTTTTTTTTTTTTTTTTTTTTTTTACGGTAAATAGGCCTTTGTTTGACCGCGATCTCACCTGATGGAAAGTGAAGATGCGGCCGACGGTGTATCACGAAGGTCTAGAAGATACCTATTCACCCTTGTCTTGAAGAGACCCAGGTTGTAATTGGCCGGAAAAACAGAGGCAGGGAGCGAGTTCCATTCATTTGCGGTGCGAATAATAAAGGTGGAGGAAAACCGCTTAGTGCGAGTGGAGGGTACGTCCACCAAGTATGGATGGTATTGCGCTGTGCGTCTGCTTGTCCTGGAGTGGAAGGGGGATGGTGGGATCAGGTCATGTAATTCAAGTGAGCATTCTCCAAAATGTATCCTATAAAAGATCGAGAGACAAGCAACCTTGCGGCGGTGGTCGAGACTTTGAACCTTAGTCTCTGCAAGGTACTGCTCGTCAATGAGTCTGAAAGCTCTTCGTTCGATCGAGTCTAAGGCTGCAAGCTGGTACTTGGCCGAGCCGTCCCAAACATGACAGCAATACTCCAAACCAGACCGGACCTGTGCTTGATAAAGGGATAGAAGCTGTCCCGGTGTGAAGTATCGCTTAACCTTATTTAGGATCATCATGGCTGCTGTTTTGGCCTTCGACTCGATGAATGTGCCAAAGTTCAAAGTTGGTGTGAGAGTGACACCGAGGAGCTCTAGTTGATCCTTTATAGGTACCGGTACATTGCGGAAAACGGGAAGCTGGACAAGCGGACTCTTTTTTGCAGAGAAGAGACATGCTTGCGTTTTAGAGGCATTGAAGTTAACCCGATTGGCTTTGCCCCAGTCTGAGACTGCCTTAAGAGTTAAGTTCAAGCGCTGCAACATGTCTTCTCTCTGCACCTGTACGTCATTTCGGCTGGCTTTCCCGTTGGATAGGTACCTCTCAACCACGGTGCTGTCGTCTGCGTACCCAATGATACCGGGTACCAGCAGGTCATTAATGTGCAGCAGGAACAACGTGGCAGAGAGTACTGACCCCTGAGGTACCCCGGCGTTGATCGCCAATTGATCAGACGAGCAGCCATCAACGACTACACGAATGGATCTTTCCCTCAGAAAGTCGCGAAGCCAGTTGCAGAAGAGGTCTGGAAGTCCGTATGCTGGAAGCTTGTTAATAAGGCTGTCGTGCCATACCCTATCGAAGGCTTTAGATACGTCAAGTGAAACCGCAATGGCTTCACCGTGCTTCTCGATGGCCTCGCTCCATATGTGGGTGGCATACACAAGAAGATCTCCTGTAGATCGTTTTCGGCGAAAGCCGTATTGACGGTCACTAAGGAGGTCATTGTCTTCGAGATATGCCAGGAGCTTGCCATTCAGGACACGCTCCATACACTTACAGAGCAGGGAGGTGACTGAAATGGGGCGATAGTTTGTGGGATCAGCTCGACTACCTTTCTTGGGCACAGGCTGCACATTAGCAAGCTTCCATGACTTGGGGACTTTACCAGATTTCAGGGACAGGCGAAAGAGTCGGGTAAGGATGGGAGACAACTCAGGAGCGCATGACTTCAGCACCACAGCCGCGATTCCGTCCGGACCACTAGCCTTATTCACGTCGAGACCACGCAAAGTTTTGAGCACTTCCTTTTGATGTATGCGTATCTCAGGCATGTTAGTGCTACATCGAGGAAGGCTGGGTGGTGAAACATTTGTGGGCTCAAGACGTGAGGCCTCTGCGAATTGAGTCACAAATAAATTAGCTTTCTCATTCGCAGTGTGGGCCAGCGATCCATCCGGGTTCAGCAATGGGGGAAGTGAAGGACGGCTAAAGTTGGCTTCGACGGATTTGGCTAACGACCAGAAGGCCTTACTCCCCGCTGGAAATGAGGCAAGTCTAGATCCCAGTCGTCCAATCCGCTGAAAGCGAGCCTTCCTTAGCGTCTTCTTGAGGGACTTGGCGGCTTTGTTATAGGCTGACTTCCTAAGTGATGTATCTGTTGCTTTACTGTTCCGGGCGTCGACCCACGCAAGATAAGCCCTGTGTTTTAGCACCGCAGCACTGGCACACGAGGAGTTAAACCACGGGGGAGTCCTGTCAGAGGGTGAAGTATCAGTGAATGGAATAAAAATTCCATTGCACTTTTAATCACCCTCGTTACAGCATCAGCACAGACAGATGGATCACAGGAAGTGAAGCACGTTTGCCGCCAAGGATATGAAGCGAAGAAATGACGCATCTCATCCCAGTCTGCTGACTTGTAACGCCATATTCGTCTGTTACCCTTAGGGGTAAGATCTGGAGGTGAATACGACGATACTGACCTTACCATGCAGTGATCTGAGTTTCCTAAAGGTGGTAGCACAGACACAGAATTTCGGTCTGGGTCATTGGTCAGCAGAAGGTCCAAGCAATTGGCTGTGTGGCTTTCAACGTCAGGAATCCTGGTCGCCTCTAGCACGAGCTGGGAGAGGTTAAGTGTCAAAGCGAGTTTGTAAGCCTCTCGACCAGCATGATCGGTGTTCTGGTACGGAAAGAGCCAGTCGCGGTGGTGAGCGTTAAAGTCTCCTAACAGTACCAGTTTGGCAGCAGGGTAGCGTCGCTGAACCACATCAGCCGTATTGCAGATGTAATCGAACAGCCTGGTTGTCTCAACATCTCCAGTATGTGACCGATAAAGACTGGCATAGATGATTTTATCTAGACCAGTGTCCACCAAAATCCATATCAGCGAAAAACCGGGTTCTTCAAGGTCACGGAGGCGCAGACAGCAAATGTCGTCCCGAGCATACACACACGTTCCGGCCTTGGGTTTAAAATTGTGCTCCAGGGTGTACCCTGGGTATGTGAGGTATGCAACATCTGGAGGCTTTCGTATCTGCGTCTCCGTGAGAAACAATAAGTGGGGCTTCGCAGTCTCTAGGTGGTGATGGACTGAGTCAAGATTTGAGTGCAGTCCTCGGATGTTGCAGAGGTGCACGTTAAGCGAGAGGACGTGCTTCCGCTGTGAGCACAACTTATTATTTTTAGTTTTTTTCATGAGGAGGGTGAGTTAGGTGAGTGGGTGGACGGCAGTTGAGCGCGGCGTTGGTCAGCGAGCACAGGTTTCACAGCAGGTTTGTGCATCAATAGAGGGCTGAAGATGGAGACTGCGGGGACGCCCGAACCCCCCCGAGAATGGCTATCAGATCCTCTCGTCCGGTCGCCAACCGGCATGGTAGAGCATTCCGGGATTTTTCGCGAGGCGGCGGGGCAGCCTTTCACGTTTGGCTGGCACGCTACTTGGGCCCCCTACAACCTGCGGTCGGCCAGCGGAGAACCGTGCTTCGGATCCCGCTACCCTCCATGTTCAGCCGCCCGATACACTGGCCTGGATGCTGTCCTGCTACACTCTTGCTGCTCCAATGCAAAACTGCTCAGACCCGTCTCCTCCACGATGGCTACTCCGGACCACATTCCGAAACACAACAGAGTTGCTTCACGGACTGGCTTAGTCCGGAGGGTGGTGACAAGCCACGGCCGAAGCCTACCACCAGAGAGTATCGCTCTTAGCACCACCCAGAGGACACGTGTAGGGTAACATAGGGTCATCATCTACGGACGTGAGCGATACAGTCCTCCTAGGTGCACAACTTCGGTTATGTTTTCGGTCTACGTATTCCGATCAACAAATTAGTATTAGGTACCGGTTATTTATCGTTATGTTGTTTCTTTGTGTTTTTGTGTCTTTTTCGACATAAAATAGTAAAACACAAGGACATTCTAAATATATCCTACTTTTCGAACATAAAATCGTGACATAAAATAGTAAAATACAAGGACATTCTAAATGTATCCTACTTTTCGAACATAAAATCGTGACATAAAATAGTAAAATACAAGGACATTCTAAATATATCCTACTTTTCGTTCATTCCTTGAAAATATTTGCCAAGAAACTTCCTCACAAGCGATAATTACAAAAATCACTATGATCGTTGACACATGGTGATACTTTCTATAGAAAATCCGCGAGGAATTTCCTACAGAGTTGCACCTTCTACATTTAATTCCATTTCCACGTTACGGAACGCTAAAAATAATCCGCCCCACAAAGGCCACCGTCGCAAACCAGTTCAGACCGGATCAAAGCGGATACAACCGGATAAGCTGAACAAAGGTCCCGGAGGTGGAGTAAGATGTACTCGTGTCTTTACTGATTGAGAACTGTTTTGTACATGTTTTTATACGATGAAGAAAACAAAGATACACACCAACATAATGAGTACTCTGTTGAACGAATGAAAGATATCGTTCTGTAGTTTCTACTTACACAGGATCGCATTCTTAAAAGGATAAAATTGCAAATAGAGCAGTATTCTAGGTAAGTTACGTTAAAAGCATTTATTAATTCAGACACAAAGATCCGTAGATGGGTAAGGAACAAACTTTTGGCATGGCACATCGGAAATTACAGCTGAAAGTATCACAACAGAACAGGGGCTTAATTCCACTATTTTTTAAACAAAATGCCATAATGGCGCCATACGATTGAGATAGAGATTTAGTTGTAAATTTATTTGGTATTCTAATACCATAAGATTACAATCTCTCAATAATGTGGTGGAACATATAATCATAATCGTAATAGTCATAGATATGGCATAAACAAAAAAAGATCGTGTTAGTAGAATACCAAAAGGTGTCAATAACGGTGATTGTTACGCGATAATGAAGCGATAATAGTGTCATAGTGAAGCGATTGTGTTAGTGGAATCAGGCCCCTGGTTAAGGTTAGATCTTAAAGATAAAGTTATAGATACATTTATTTGGCCAAAACAGGTGACTACATAGGTACAATAGCCATAATGAAGGTAGGCTATACATAGATAGGTGCATACAGATGTAAAATTGGCGACTGTGCTGCCGTGTTGGCCAAAAAGGGTCAAACTCAGCTCTGTGCTGAACCACTCGTGTGCGCGGATCAGCGCTGGTTTTCAGTTTGATCCTGAATTAGTGATATCACGAACACGAAAAAGATAAAAATGATCATAATGTACTCGAGATTATTGACATTCTTACCAACAAATTAGGCACAGGGTGCAAATTAAGTTTAACTATAGTAATCAAGTTTTAAAACTCACCTATGTTAACAACTTTTTTTTTATTATGATTGCAAATTAACGTGCCATCGTTCCTTCGCACGAAATGCCAAAAATTTGGTCCTTACCCAGATAAGAGCATGTAGTAAAAAAAAAAAGTATCTTGTTATTGTAAAAGTTATATTTCTGCATTTACAATCTATTTTTTGTCATTTCCTCGCTGAGAGGGGATGAAAACTTACGTGTTGCACTCGAGTGCAAAGATTTTTACGTCTAGTACTGCTAATCATTGATTTTGTTTTAAAAAAACTATAAACCGACTTCAATTATATGGATCACATAGTAAGAACTGGACCAAATTTAAATAGGACCACACAGGAAGCACCAGCTTTGAAATAAAAAAAATATCATGAAAATCGGATCACCCAGTTAGAAGTTCTGAGGTATCAATCATATTTTAGAACAATTCTACCACCGAACTGCGACCCCCAACCCACATGCCCAGTGTGGAGATTATGGCCACTACCCCCATAACATAAACGCTAACAAGGAACTTATCAGGGGGAGGCCTGCGTCCAGCAGTGGACCAATACAGGCTGTTGAGGTTGAGGTTGAGCTCGTTTTCTAGAATTTATGAAATCGATATGTTTCTGACCTACATCTTAGCAGGATAACTTCTCTAAGAGATTAAGTTCATCTTCTGGGTCACCCTATCCTCTAACTTTCCTTAATACAATCTCGCTAGGCCTTAACCTCCGTTAACTAATGAATCATGTTAAAGCATTCCACTTAATATGAGCTATGTCTATAACTAATACAGGGTGTTTCATTCATTTAGGACTTAAGTGTAGGGAGTTGCTTTCAAAGGATCAAAGTGGGGTTCAGAGTCAGAGTCAGAGTCAAATCGTTTATTTCTTTGGACTTACAAAATAAGCACTTAAACAAGTTAAATTTTTACTATATAAACAGCTTGATAAATAGTAATTACATACCTACTATCAAAAAAGAAATAAGGTGCAATTGACTCTATTTCACTTCAATTTGTGTCCTAGCGGAAGAAGTAAAAAAGAAACCACTAGCAAGCTTATCGCTTATCAACTAATACAATCTTAGCATAACTAAGTCTAGACTTACATACCATTGTCGGTGTGGAACTGGGCGACATCCGGCCAAACATTAACATCATTAAGGTAATCATCTACGGAGTAATAGGCTTTCTTGATAAGATTTTGTTTTATGTACAGTTTAAATTTACGTATAGGGAGCTCAGTTGCTTCTGATGGAAGCTTATTAGAATCTTACGCAATTGACCACAATCGCGTTTTTCGCTTTTCGTGCAAACTGCATAGAATGGAATGCTTAGATACTGCGAGTTATTTCTCTTCGGAAAATGGGGCTAATATAATATTTGAGACTTGCGGCCTGTCCCGACTTCACACGAGAGGCTATAATTTTTTTTAACATATAAATATAGCATAAGTTACTCTCTGGCTACTTACAAAGCGCGTGCAAAGCTGCGGGCAGCAGCAATTTTTTTAATAATATATAGGGCGAGGTCCCTCAACATTTTTCACGGACTTTAAAAAAAGGAGGAGGTTTCGAATGTATTTTTTTTATGTTTGTTATCTCAGAACTTTTGACTGGGTGGTCCGATTTTCATAATTATTTTCTTTTATGAAAGGTGGTGCTTCCCATATGGTCTCATTTTAAGCTTTTTCAGTTCTGACGATGGGATCCATGAAGATTCGTGAAAAAAACTATAAAAATTTAAGTCGGTTTATAGTTTTTTAAAACAAAATTAAAATTATTAAACAAAAGTTTTTGAATTGAATAATTTATCACCTTTTTTACCATTAACCGCTTACTTAACTCGTTTTATGTCTCCATGTTCCACCTTCATGTTATTTTATGGTATACAACAAATAATTTTTGTATTGAATTGTAATTAAAGGGTACTATTTTTTCCTTTGTCTAGCTCAAAAATTTTGAGTTTTTATAACTGACATACTCATATAACTACCTATCTACATAATAAGGATGGCATCATTTTTAGTCCTGTCAAATTAGTTTAGTCGGACTAAAAATGATGCCATCCTTATTATGTTGATAGTTAAGACAGGGACCGCGAAATTGTAAGTAAATTGTGAAATAAGTTTAGGTGATCTCTGAATAGACTCCATTGACTCTATTCGGTACAGATCGGAACCCCCTAACACACATCGTTTCACCCTTTAAGAATAGAACACCCTGTACAGTAGCATGTATAGTATAATGTGTAACTAACTTGGAAGAGTAGGTAGTGTACAGAGAGTACTCCATTAGTAAAATTGCAAGAATATTCGCCCTACTTCGGGCGAAATTAACGTTTCGTGCAATGAGCCAATTTACTTTAAGGGTGAAAATGATGATTCATTCTCGTGAGTAGAAGCCCCAACGCATTTTGATTGATACAATAAAATAAAGTTTACCTACAAAAACCTAACGGCCCTTTCACGTAAGCGGATTTGAAGAAAAATTACGTAATTTAAAGACAGATCGAACGCTAAAGTGGTTTACAACGGGATATTTACCATGATTTGAGTTTGAGATTTCCAATATTTAGTTATTCCGTGATCATGGCGCATGGAAATGTGCCGAAATATTGGAAAGCTCAAACTCAAATCATTGTAAATATCCCGGTGTACTTACCTAAATAATAATAATAATAATCATGCTGGACCATTCACACAGCATTATCTAGCCCCAAGCTAAGCAGAGCTTGTGTTATGGGTACTAGATAACTGATATACGTAATGCAATACACTACATAGATACATATTTTCTATCATACATAGAAAACATCCAGAACGCCTGAAAAAATATCTGTTGATCGTACACACATTTGTCCCGAGGCGGGAATCGAACCCCCAACCTCCTGCGTCGCAGGCGAACCTTCGCCCAACGCGCCACAGATATCGTTCAAAATTAACTTTAGTATTAATAACCACGATGGATTTGCAAGTTTTATTCCTTATAACCCTTTAATGTGATCCGATTATCTAAATGAATCGCTAAATGTGTTGGTAAGCGCATAACTCAATAACGCCTGGACCAATTTAGCCAATTCTTTTTTTTAAATGTTCGTTGAAGTTCAAGGATGGTTTTTACGGCGAGAAAAAATCGAATAACTGCTGGGAAAACACCTTTAAACGATTCCATAGGAACAACGCGTGCGAAGTCGCGGGGCACATCAGTAGGCTATAAAAGTAAAGGTTAGGTAGGTAACCTATTTCGAATCACATTTGTAGGCATAAAAAACCACTTACCTTCTCTACACCTTAATCTATGGCATTTATACAGCGTCGCGCTCGCTCGGTCATATTTCCGGTCAGTTGCCACTGTTGTTGCATACTAATACTACATACATATGTACATATGGACTGTGCATCTTGGTTGGTATGTATTTTACAGGCGAGAGTTCAAACTTCATCATATTTTAATGGTCTTTCTTCGCTTGATACATCGTTTATCGTTCAGCCCGTTCTTAGCTTATTTACGTAGGTACTTACTGCTTACCGTCCGCGCGATTTTAATGGGATAAAACAATGATTAATTAAAAAGGGAAGATGAGGTACTAGTTTCTCGAAAATGGCAACCTCATATTGTGTAAAATTGTGTGCTCCCACCTCATTCAACGTCAGACCGGCGGCACGGGCGGTCGTGATTCGCGTGAAATATTGTTGTCTTGGTCTCACTTCGGTCTTAGATACGTCTTTCCGTCTTTGTTCTTCTTAGTATTATATACAAAGAAGAACAAAGACTATTATATTGCACAGGACTGGAATATAACTGTGAGCGTATGTGTTTGCGTGTAGTTGTAACACATGCCAATTTTTGAGTAAGCGCTGGAAGAACGTAACCTATCTTCCCTTTTTAAATAATCAATGGGATAGATCTTCATCAAAGAAAATAATTATATACACTAGCAGCGTCTCGCGGTTTCACCCGCGTAGTTCCCGTTCCCGTGGTAATTTCGGAATAAAATATAGCCTATGTCACTTTCTGAAAAGTAGAGTTTTTTAATGATGAAATAACTTTTTTCAATACTCAATACTCAATCATTTATTGTATTCCATAGGTGTACAGAGGTATTTACATTTTCTTATAATTAAGTTTCACTATAGACCCTGCTGGGCACACAATATGTATGGAGAGAGAGGAGGACGTCGTTAACTGGTTAGGAATTTTTTCTTGCATAAATAGTTTTATTTTTCGTTCAAATATTCGTCAATCGTATAGTAAGCTTTTGTGGTTAATAAAATCTTTAGTTGTTATATAAAAACATTGTCGTTATTTTCGTTTATCAACGCGTCAGGCAGTTTATTATATATTTTAATAGTCATTACATAAGGGCTCGATGAGTGTAGTTTCAGTTTGAAGTCAGGTTTTTTAAGTTTGTTTTTATATCTTAGGGAACGAGAGGGGAAGGTTTTTTCCCTTTTAAATCGGTCCAGAAGTTTCGGAGCTTATTCAATACAAAGAAACAATCAAATCATTTTCTCTCTATAATATTAGTATATGTAATTCATATTTTCAATACAATTCGTGCGTTGTCAAAATTCAATATAGCTAGTACCAGTTTACGAAATACTGAAACAAATATTTGCGGTTGTCTTGGTACGATCATAGAGAGCTTGAAATATACTTAGAATACAATGAAAGTTTTAAAACACATTGATAGTCTTAGAAGAAGAATGATTAAAAAAATGTTTAATTATATGTTTGTACGCCTATGGCAGAATGGATCTACAATAAGTCTTATGGTGAATTTGCGTTTATTGGGGCATGGGGGGTACTACCCATAACCTCCACGCTGGGCATGCGGGTTGGGGATCTTAGTTTGGGTGGTAGAATGGCTTGCAGAACCATTCTACCACCCAAACTAAGCGCTTATGCCTGGCTAAATAATGTTTTTTTTTAATTCGGTTAAAAATGAGGAAGTTCTCAATTCGACTGTATATTTTTTTATGTTTGTTACCTGTTTGTAATTTAAGTATATTACCGTACTTCTTTACGGTAATATACTTAAATTACCTTCAGTTTATGTATGTAATAGTGTAATTTTTAATTAGCTATGAATAAAAATTTCTTTCTTTCAAAACTTTTGACTTCCACTGTCGGTCGGTCCCATTTTAATTCAGTTCAGTTCTGACAATGTGATCCATTTCATGGATCAGTTCAGTTCTGACAATGGGATCCATTTCATGGATCCCATTGTCAGAACTGAACTGATCCATGAAAAAATTTAAGTCAGTTTATAGTTTTTAAAACAAAATTAATTATCTTTGATGTAGTCACAGCCACCAAAGCACTGCCGATGGCGAACGAAGGCCCTTGTTTAGGCTCGCTTGCTTTCGAATGACGTCATCACTGGCTCTTCGCGTTCGTTCGTTAGCCTTAGCTTCTCGCTCGCTCGTCTATCCCAGCATCATCATCATCGTCAGCATGTATACGTCCACTGCTGAACATAGGCCTCCTCCAAACGACGCCACGAATATCGGTCCTGTGCCGTCTCCATCCATCGACTCCCTGCGACCGCTACAATGTCGTCGCTCCATTGAGTGGCAGGTCTTCCCACACTCCGTGTCGCATTGCATCGCGGTCGACACTCGAGGACCTTTGCTGTCCAACGGTTATCGGTTCTACGAGCTATATGGCCTGCCCATCAAAACAGAAACAGGACAGGAATATACAAATACAAATTACGTTGCACAATGTGCGGCCTTATCGCTATGAGCGATTTCTTCCCGGCAACCTTTGGATGGACAGGAAGTGGTAGAACAAGTGTAGACGGTGGTTATACAGAATAGTATTTGGGTGAAACATACGTGAACAAAGACTGTAGCTATAAATATTTAAATATGACAGTTAAATAAATACATAACATAAATATGGCAGAAAAATAAATAACAAAAATATGTTTTAGATATATGAATAAGTAAATATGTATATTAATTTGATATTAACAGTTTGATGTAGAGGTAAGGAAGTGTTCGTTGACCATATGTTTGAATATAGCAAGAGACTGGCTAGTCGAATTGAAGAGGGTAAGGCATCGCCACTTTAGTTTGCTTACTCTGAGAGCTATATCGGTAACTTTGGTTCTTGTACGGATTTCCGTATTACGGATCCTATTGCCTAAAGAAACTCCGAGCATAGCTCTCTCCATAGCTGAGCTACTTTGAGCTTATACACGAAGTCTTTTGTCAGCGACCACGTCTCGGATCCGTAAGTTATCATTGGTAACACGCATTGATTAAAGACTTTCGTCGTGAACAAAACATTGAAGTGAATTAGAGTCAATTGCACCTTATTTCTTGTTTGATAGTAATTACACTATCAAGCTGTTTATATAGTAAAAATTTGACTTGTCTAAGTGCTTATTTTGTAAGTCTAAAGAAATAAACGATTTGACTCTGACTCGTTTTGAGGCTCTACGGTATCCGCGACGATCTTACCCGGCATCAGATGATAATTATCATTGCCATAGCAAAACCATAAGTTTAGCAAGATAAGGCTCCAGATGTCTTGATGTTTCTATCAGTAATTGAGCCATCGCTGGCTCCGAGCCAGCCCATTGTGCACTAATGACCGCGGGACAATGGACAATTGTATAAAAACTGAAACGCCCGTAATGGGGTTGTCTATGGAAGGTTTATTTGATGACGTCACTGGTTTATTTCTAATTGAGGATGATGTTAACGTCTTTGGCACTAATTTATTTAAAACTTTCGCGATTTGGTAAACTAATTATGACTTGAAATGATGATTGACTGGAAATATTGACATTCCCTACTAAAATGTTATAAACGCGAAAGTTTTTAAACATGACTGTAAGTATGTTTGTTGCTCTTTTACGCAAAAACTACTGAACTACTGAACGGATCGGGCTGAAATTTTGCATACAAGTAGTTCTAATCAGAAATATCCAAGTTCACACTGACTACACGGACTCGGTGGCATTGATCGCGACGCAATAGTCGTTCAAAGGAACGTTTACTTTCATTGAGTTTTACGTGTAGATTTTTAATATAAAAATAGTATCTACCTACACAATAACAATGCTATGCAACAAGTGCGGAAAGTAAGTGAATTCCAATGAGTGTATAAGTCGACGCTAGTGGACAAAAAATTGAAATGAATTAGAGTGAATTGCACCTTCTTTCTTATTTGATAGTAATTACTATTTATCAAGCTGTTTATATAGTAAAAATTTGTCTTGTCTAAATTTGTCGGTAGTACTACACTGTAAGTCTAAAGAAATAAACGATTTGACTCTGACTCTGACTCTGAGATGAGTGGGAAATCATCTTTACGCACGTGTATCATACAATGTTTTAGTATGCATTGTGCGAGTTAATATAAAACTAGTCACACTCAACACGACTAATTGTGACTGACGAGAAATTAGCCAAATAGCGGGCTTTTTTTTCCTAAACACATGCGCCCTTTACGTATCTACATACTACTTTGCATGTGTACTTTGCGTCCATGTCGTATCGCAAAGAGGCTCCAGAACTTTTCTCACGCAGTGAATACTCTTTGTTTCAGACTGACGGCGAAGTTGAAAAGTAAAAAGCACTAGTGCGGAAAAGTGGCACTTTCCGCACGATTTGGCTCTTTAGTAAACGCACTATTCTATCACATTTGACGACCTCAGTGGCGCGGTGGGCGAAGCCTGCGAAGCCTGCGACGCAGGAGGTTGCGGGTTCGATTCCCGCCTCGGGACAAATTTGTGCACGATCTGCAGAAATTTGTCCAGGGCGTTCTGGATGTTTTTCTATGTATAATAAAAAATATCTATCTATATAGTGTATTGTATTATGTATATCAGTTATCTAGTACCCATAACACTAGCTCTGCTTAGCTTGGGGCTAGATAATGCTGTGTGAATGGTCCAGCATTATTATTATTACATGCTTTGTAAAATTATAATAAAAAAATATACCTAGCTCTACACAAAGCCCTGCGTTATTATTAAAAAGCACGTACTAAACCTCAAGTGGATACACAGACGTTAGCTAGTCAAAAGCACTCGTTATAATTACATGGTCAACAATGCAAATTGACAAGGGCTCTTCAGGGCTACTGCAACGTGGTTGATTTTATTTGTGGATTGTCACGTGTGGTGAAAACAAAGTCAATAGGTGGTCACAAATTATTGTGGTGATCAAAAGCTTTTGGATTAATAAATTATGTACTTTATCGGCAGCTGTGTGGTGCTGCCTAAGAATTTGCACCACCTTAATTCTTCCCGTGGGTGTCGTAAGAGGCGACTAAGGGATATCCATCGGGGGGCGGGCAGCAGAGCCCCCTGCAGAACAATTCTACCAAACTGCGATCTCCAATCCGCATGCTAAGAGTGGGGATTATGGGCATTACCCAACACGAGTTAAACGCCAATAAGGGGCGATTATCAGGGAGGCCTGTGTCCAGCAGTGGACCAATACAGGCTGTTGAGGTTGAGGTTAAGGTACTATATTGGATCATGTTTATATTGCATCTAATATCATAAGGAGGAAAGATTTGTTTGTTTTTTTGTATTGAATAAGCTTTGAAACTACTCAACCGATTAATAAAAAATATTTCATCATTAAAAAGCAGCTTACTTTTTAGGGAGTGACATAGGCTATATTTTATCCCGATTTCCCACGGGAAAAGGAACTACGCGGGTGAAAACGCAAGAATAAAAATAAGAATAAAAACAAGTCATATGTGGATATGACTTGTTTTTAACCGACTTCAAAAAAGGAGAAGGTTCTCAATTCGTCTGTATTTTTTTTTTGTATGTTTGTTACCTCAGAACTTTTGACTGGGTGGTCCTATTTGCATGATTCTTTTTATATGAAAGCTGGTGCTTCCCGTGTGGTCCCATTTTAATTTTGTTCAGTTCTGACAACGGGATCCATGAAAATTCATGAAAAAACTGTAAAAATTGAAGTCGGTTTATAGTTTTTTAAAACAAAATTAATTATTGTTCTTATTGTCGACTGGTTCTTACAGACGTGGGTCTGTAAGAGCTATGTACCGGAGGACAATTCTCGCAATATATCTACTCGATAAATATGGCAAGCAACTGTCAGAATATCGATTGATTGCTTCGTAGCAAACATGTTTATTCTTAATATCTCCAATTCCATATTAATCGCGAATAGTTGCGCGATGCAGTTTTTGGCATGGCTCGATATATTTGGGATATTTATCAACTGATATACTACCCCGTGATACTGCTGTACACTTTACCTATCATTCGATAAAATATCACGTGATACAGTATTCTCCTGTGATATAAATTAAGACCCATTGTATTTAATAACAGAGTCCATTGTATTTGGTAAATCTTGAGTCGTCAGTAGGTAGCGATAGTCGGGCACTTCCTGCCGTTTCTATGTTTTTTCTTCCAAACTATCTTATAAATGATTAAAAGAAGTCATTAATAGTGCATTGGCAGCAATCCAGAGTTGAGATATTTTATAGAACTCATAGAACTCATTGGATTTCCCAGTTATAAAGCTAGCTATAGCGGTATTTGATCAGAGAACTGCATGGAGTAGACATTCCTTATTAATTACCTACTAGTTACCCACCCTTTTGCACGTTTTCTTTATATAGAATTATTTTAAGGATACTTCTATTGTATCGGAACTATTTTATAGGATAAAACACCGTGTTTGATTGGCTTAGAGCTACATCTACGAAAAATTTCAGCCTGATTAGTTTAGTCGTTATGGCTTGCAGAGGCATCAAACATCCCTCCGTCCATATATCTTAACATCTTAACTTACGCTTTTTATGTTTCCGTACCTAAAGGGTAAAACGTAAAACGTAAAACCTATTACTTAGACTCTGTCCGCCCGTCCGTCTTTCCATTTGTCTGACCGTCTGTCACCAGGCTGTATGAACCGTGATAGTTAGATAGTTGAAATTTTCACAGATGATGATATATTTCTGTTGCCGCTATAACAACAAATACAAAAAAAACTACAAACTAATAATTTAAAGTAGCAATAACTTCTCCACGCCTTCTTCTGTTCTTTTGTTTGAAGAGTAGGTAATTAAAATTGGAGAGATATTAGTTCTCACCTGAAAGACCAGCCCATTACGTGTCACTGTTGTAATGATATTGCTATCACCAATTGTTTTCAAGTCTTCACAAAACAACCTCCGTGACACAGCAAGTGTACACTTGACTCGGATACTGGTTTGATCACGCCTTGAAACTAATTCTTGAATACAAAAAAAAAAAAAACTTTATTTTCCTTAAATCTAACCGGCCAACCCGTCTTACTTTTCATACAAACGCTTTTACATGATTATGGCCTTGTAACAAATCTTTCATTGAAACTTTTAACTGCTGTGATAGAAATCTAGATTATAGTGCACACGATACCTATCGTGTGCACTATAATCTAGATTTCTATCACAGCAGTTAAAAGTACGAAAGTAACCGAATGCCAACCGAGCGATCAGACGCTTTTCTCTCTTTTCGCGTTGCCTCTTTCTCTAACATTGCGCTGGACGAAACGACAAGCGTTTCAATCACGCTCGCGTTGACGATAGTAGGACCGGGAGGGTTCCCTTAAGAGGGTAAATAATCCTATGTACCTACATTGAGATGATTATTTTTCGTGCGTTTTTTGCCGTTTTTCTAATTTTCTTGCCTATCTATATCTAGACTTCGTCGTAGAACGTGTCGTATAGCGTCTACGTTGTAGAGCGTCTACGTCGTAGAACGTCTACGTCGTAGAGCGTGGACGTCGTAGGCCCGTATTATGAAAGCATTTGCAGTCATCGATCTATGCTTATGTATAGTTTTGAGTAATAAACTAATTTGAAAAAACAATGCTTGGAAACTTATGTCAGAATCTACACTCACTCATGTGACCCTCAAGTAACGATGCGTTCTTACCACGTTGTTACGCATTATTGAACGGTCACCAAGCATTACTTGAGTAATTGCCTATTTTAGAACGATTCCAAACTTTTATATGACTACCTAGTGATTCTTTGAACACATCTTTAATGCTTGGGAAATATTTCTAAGCACCAAAACTTCTTTTTTTAAATAAAGCGCCAAAATTTTTATAATCGTTAAGTTTTGTTTCACAAAAACCACAAATACAACAAAAATACATTGTGATAGTTGAGTTGATAAGGTAAAGGAACGTTTTTCGTTTAGATAAATGTGTACCGAGACGATAGACAAAACCCCTTCTCACTCAAGTAGAGATTTTTCTAGTGCAACTAGCCAAGTAGCAGAGATTCTAAGCTTGAGTAGACCTCACGTAATGACTGCTTATGTAATGCTTGGAGGAGCTTTTATAAAACGGGCCGTAGAGTGGGTATCCCCACTATCGACACGTAATAGTTCCCGACAGACTAAAGTTTTCATTTCATCAAAATCAGCGGAATCGCTTCCGCTTCCATTGTTATAGGCCATTGGAACTCTAGATTGGAATTATTTAGTTAATGATTCCTTTTAACTGCAATTTAATATTAAATGGAATTCAAAGGAATTGAAATGAATGTAATAAGTTAATATTAGTAAGCTGAAGTGGCAGTGGACCAATCATATAGCTCGCAGAACAGTGGGCTGAGTGTATTTGACGTTCGGTAATGAGACGTGATGATAACGTCTCCTTTTTCCATACGATTTGGTACAGCGCATCGCGAGGACAAAGAACTAGGAAAGTCCCAACAAGACTAGGTATGCCTAAAATAGTATCGCTATTTTATATAATCACAACATAACATAATGTTAATACCAGAAACAAACATATGCTCGCTGTGCCCACAACCGGGCTACGCAAAATAAATTTATCTTTTAAAGGGCAATGTATACGTTTCTACAACAAAACAACTAGACATTTGTAATAATTATCAATAAATAATTTTAAACAACTTTTCAAAAGGTTGCTGTGCAAAAAGACGTACTAAGTAATAGAGGTACTTATGTATAAAATATTCTAGATTCTAGTTAATCTGATATTATCTAGAGAGATTATCAAGAGTCTAGACTCTAGATAATCAGATATTCAATTTTAATCTAGATTCTAGAGGATAAAAAAGTTTGGGCGGGTTTTGCTCCAACTCGAAAAATAACAACTTAAAGCTAAAGTTTTTTTCGTCGGTTCTTTTAGTCTACGTAAAACTGGACCCTATTATCGAAACGACAGAAATCAAAAATATAACTTCTTGTTCTTGTCAGTGCTTAATCTTATAATGTGACCTTTTCTAAGTGCACATTTATTGTATTCATGGAAAAAAAATTGATTTTGATTAATTTTCGCCATCAGCAAAATAAACTAAAGTTTTTCATCATTTTGTAGAATAAGTATTCGTAAGTTAATAACAGGGTTATTCCCAAAGCCACACTTGAAACGCGGTTATTCAACTCGTCTTATTTGAGGTGAGACGCATACTCGCAACGAATATCTCAAATAACGCCAACTCAACAAAATCATCCATCTCTCCCCTCATAAAACCCCTTCGCCCATAAAACACATAACGTTAGCTTCTTACCTAGAATTAGCCCCACAGGCCTATCTGTCCAATATATTTAGAGATCGGTACAGTCGGCGCACTAAATTATAGGTTACAATTCATTCAGCCGGCGAGTGAGAAATTTACGGGTTGCCAACTAGCGTATTCGTCATTCGGGGGGACTCACGGGGTGAGATTTTATTTTGATAAAACTGTTTACACTTTCGCAATTTGATAACCTCAACCTCAACAGCCCGTATTGGTCCACTGCTGGGCGCAAGCCTCCCCCTGATAAGCGACTTATTGGCGTTTGTCTCATGGTGTTTGTCTAATGCCCATAATCCACACGCTGGGTATGCGGGTTGGGGAACGTAGTTCGCAGGTAGAATTGTTCTGCAGGGGGCGCTGCTGCCTGACCCCCGATATATATCCCTTAGTCGCCTCTTACGACACCCGCGGGAAGAGCAAATTCTAAGCCAGCACCACACAGCTAATTTGATTTGATAGCATATAATGAATATTTATCGGGTATCAATCGCCCCGTTACCACTATCACTGTAGGTAACGCGGTAGAAACGTAGAAGAAATAATAACGAAAAAGTACGCGATAAATAAATATCAATCATTAATATATTTTGATAGTTTTTGCATTTAACCCCATTTTGTTAATTTTAGAAAAACATTAATATGTAAATTAGATCCCCGTTTGGTTCTTATAAACTACGGATGATCACCAACGGGGTAATTTTTATTTTTAAAATGGCAACTTGCCTTCCTATTTGAGACGTGCAATCCGTGTATAAAAGCGCTAAGCAGTTAAAGTACTAAGTAAGTACTAAATATCCAACTCATTAGACAGAAATTGCAAATTTTAATAATTTGGAAGTCTATTTAGTGTAATATGTATAATGTCTATTTATGTAATTTTTTTTCAATATCAAAAACAGTGTTTATGGAGCTTTAAGTTGCCCTTTGTGGCCACCAAACTCTATTTTCGCATCTCTGCCTCAACTACACGGAAACTATTACAGAGATATTAAAAAATAGCTTAAAATAGGGATCATGAACTGAACGATGGATTTTTTTAATTTTCTGTGTTTAACCGTAAATAATAATGATAAAAAAGGTGGCAGCGCGGCACCACATTGGCTCGGCCTTAAGTATTTTTGATACATTTTAGAAGAATTACTACAATAAAACCCCGTATGTTTCCAATCAAACCGAAATTTAGCGCCGCCTAAGCCGATTTTAGAGATGTCTATATGAGAAATATTGCCTTTTACGTAATTGAGTAGAGTTTGCTTATCATTACTATTTCCCTCTATTTCCCTTGTTGAAGGGGAATAGAAAATGTGCGTTATTAGCGCTTGTTAAAGTGCTGCTACTTTATGAAAGAAATTAATTTTAAAAGCTTCATTTAAACGGACACAACACGACATATAATAAAAGCAGGTATGTTTTTTTGCATAAAATTTATACTTAGGTAAATAAAGACGCTGTCTGACCACGGCACACGCTGTGCACGGCCTCGTGGCGCTTTTTAGCTTCGTTAGTTCGCTTTTTTGACAAAGTAAGTCTACGTTTCCACTGCACAGTGGACCAGTACGTACCGCGTGCAGAGCGTTGGCAGCGTTGAGCTGCGTAGGTGCCATAATTGAGCAAGCCACGCGTGTAGAAATGACGTCATTAATCTAGTATTCGGCCGTTATCACATACATTTTATTGCAAAGCGAAGCTCACACATGCGTAGCTTCTCCATGCGCAGCAGTGGACTCCGGCTTAAGATAAAATTGGACACTTTTATTTATTTTTTAATGTTTTACGAGTGTTTTATTTTTAGTATTTTATTTACGGTGTTAAACTGGCTATCGAACCGCGCCACTAGGACATGGCACGCCTCTAGAATATAGAGGCACAGAAAACACATGCTATGTATTAAATAACAATTTAGTATGTACCTACCATACCTACAGATAAATTATGTCATCATCATCATCAGGCTATACGGCTGGAAATGGCTTAGCGTAATGAGGTCCATAGCGCCCTAGCTTGCCGCATCTAGAATCAGATGCTAGATGTGGCAATTAAGACGGGGCGCTATGCAGATTTTTCCTGCAATCTTCCGTAGATTGGTATCCGACTGGAGGGCGTCCTAGACTACGTTTGCTTAGTCGCGGTCTTCACAGAAAAACACGTTTACTCTAGCAGTTCTCGGTTCTTCGCGAGATAGCCAGCGTACTGCCACTTCAGCTTGCAAATTACTAGTTAGAAGTTTTTACAGGTAAAGTTATATTTTGCTTGCATTTTCCATTTGGCTGAAATACACGTTCTTTTTATTTATTACTTATAAGAAGTTCACTACTTTTACAGGGACACCTTATGCAGTGTACCTACTTAGTCTTACAATATAATTATCATAAAAAATGTATCAAACATTTCTTCTAATAAAATAAAAAATACCATTTTATCCACTCGTGTCCAATATTAAAGTGACACCACCTTCCCAACAGGTACCCGATCAATCCCCACAGACAAATCAAAAGCGAAGAAACAAAACGATTTCTATCAGCCTTTCCACGATTGGTCCTGCAGGGTTAACCCTTTGTTAACCCTTTGCGACCCTCAGTAATGCGTCCAGTAAAACCAACGTAAAACTGCGGCCTAAGACTTATTTTCATGAGTCTGTTTGAAGGTTAGGTTTGTTTCCGTTGTGGTCGAGAATGTCGGATGACTTGAACATTGGATAAAAATATTATGCACAGATTTTGTGATTTTAGCAGTTAGATAAAATAATGTAAAACAAATATAAATAAATAATGCTTGACAATGCACACAGCAGCATCTAGCCCCAATATAGCAAGAATCAGAGCTTGTGCTATGGGTAAATAAATAAAATAAATAATTCGGGACAAATCACTCATCATTATCCAGCCCCAAGCTAAGCAGAGCTTGTGTTATGGGTACTAGATAAGTCATATACATAATACTACATAGATAGATACATAGATTTTGTTTCACTTCATAGATAGATATTTTTTATTATACATAGAAAACATCCAGAACGCCCTGAACAAATATCTGCAGATCGTACAAACATTTGTCCCGAGGCGGCAATCGAACCCGCAACCTCCTGCGTCGCAGGCGGACCTTCACCTACCTTGCAACAGAGGTCGTCGAATGGATATTAGATGACTGATAACAACTAACAGACTAAAGCTTTCTTCGCCTTTCTTTTACTTTAGTCTACATACCTACGGAAAGCGGCAGAAATCAAAAATATTACTTTAGTTCCGTGTCAGTGTTTAATTTTATGATTTGATCTTTTCTAAGTGTCCATTTAATGTTTTTAATGTATTTTAATAAAATTTGATTTCATTTTTTTTCAGTTTTTTTGTACTTTACATAGAAATATCCAGAGCACCCACTGTTCTACCTTAGGTTGAGGTATCCAGAACACCCGGGACAGATATTTGCAGATCGTACAAATATTTGACAAATCGAACCCATGCGACGCATACGGACCTTCTCCCGCCGTGCCATAGAGGTCTTCAAATATGATAAAATATTTAATAATATTATTTTTTAACTTTCTCAGGGACCAGTTTCTTACATAATTTTCGAAAGCCTTTTCATTCCTTCATTCCTCCAGTTTAATTTTATACAGTCAAGTTATTAGACTGTCATGGAAAGTTTTTGTGATTTGATATCACATTTCAATGCAAGGAGCAGGCTTCGATTCTCTATATTTCCGCGAAAGATTTTAAACGTTTCATTAAGATAATATCGTTTGTCAATGGAAACATGCACCCAGACACTTTTGACATGTGCGAGGGCATTTCGCGGGTTTTTACGAGAGACGATTCGCCGGATGAAATAGTTTCGGCTCGTGACTTGCCTGTTTCACCCTGTGTCACCCTGTTTCATCCCGTGCCTCCCTGTACTAGCTTGTTTCGGTGACTTTGCATTTTTATTGGAGAGGAAAGTTTGGAAGTTATTTGCTTTTTGAACGGATGAAAACTAGAATGTTTTGAATAACTATGTAAGTATGGATCTCTGTTAAAAAAGAAAATTACAATCAAATAATATAAATAAATTGTAACTAGTATTTACAATTGTAACAATCGAGCTAACTGCAGACTGTTGCAAACAATCTATAGATAGCTCAACTGATCTATAACAATACCAGTCGTCACGTCCCCGCTGGCTGCATTCCCCCGCTGTATGGCAATGCTGGTGCGCTGCGACAGATACTCACCAGCGCTTGGGTCACGCGTCGCTTCGACCAGATGCTCAGATTTTTTTTTAAACCCGAAGAGGCGCATCGATCCCCATGGACCTAGGGTCTCGACTCCGAGGAGAGTAAGTATGTTTTCTTTTAATAAGATAGATAGATAGACTCTTTATTGGGTACACACACAAACAGCACAGGAAAAGTAACAAAAAAGAACAGTAACAATATCAAAAGCACACATTATCAGGTTGATTACACATACACATTATTAGGAGACACATACAGGTAAGCAGGTACCTAGTGAACATGAGTAGGTAAAAAGAAAGTAAAAAATAATAAACCAAGAGGTATAATAGGCACCCAACTACTAACAGTGCACTCGCATTAACAATAGGTAGTCACCGCCCGCCTAGGGCGAGGGATATCCACGCGTTTCTGCGCCGCCGTGGTGCGCCCAAAGGCTCAGTCTGAGCTTTATGCTGATCTACACCAGGCAAGCATAAAACAGCGCTGGTTTTTAGACTGGCCCAATTTATGTAATACCAGGATCCGAGACGAGAGGTATCGCTCTCAAAGTGATTTATAAGAGAACAGCGAAACTTTTACAGAATGATACTCATTCTGTAAAAGTTTCGCTGTTCTCTTTCTCAAGTTCGAATTTGAAATAGAATTCTTCCGCTAAAGGACAAAAAATTGAAGTGAATTAGGGTCAATTGCACCTTATTTCTTATTTGATAGTAATCACTATTTATCAAGCTGTTTATATAGTAATAAAAATTACTTGTCTAAGTGCTTATTTTGTAAGTCTAAAGAAATCAACGATTTGACTCTGACTCTGAATTCAGTCAAGTGATTACGAACGTCATTACCACGCTCATTACTGAAGCGTTACAAGCATTATCGAGTTTTACAGAACTCAAAACTTAAAACTCACTCCTGGCTTAGCATATTAAAGTTCGAAATGAGTTTTAATAGCCTGCTGGTGGCTTACTACCTATCTCTCTGAACCTGCCCATATCTCGCGGAAAACCGACAACTGCTGGAGAAAAGCAGTTCTTGAGAGGAGATAGCGTCTCGGCAAACTGGTACAACCCAACGCCCTCCGGCCAGGTGGGATGACGATCTACGAAAGGCTGCAGGCAGATGCTGGATGCGTCAAGCTGAAGACAGGGCGCTGTGGCGCTCATTGGGGGAGGTATATGTCTAGCAGTGGAATAATATAGGCTGATTAATAAATAATGTAGGACAATTCACACAGCATTATCTAGCCCCAAGCTAAGCAGAGCTTGTGTTATGGGTAATAGATAACTGATATACATAATACAATACCCTGCACAGATATATATTTTTTAGTTTACATGGAAAACATTCAGAACGCCCTGGACAAATATCTGCAGATCGTCGGGCATCTGTCTCGAGGCGGGAATCGAAACCGCAACATCCTGCGTCGCAGGCGGACCTACGCGAACCGCGCCACATATTATGATGATAAGGGCTTTTATTCACATACGTTTTTATCACGTTTATTTTGTTATCGTAAAAAGCTACCGACTAGAGTAAATTCGCCGTGTGTAGATTCGTCAGTGTTGTAGCAACCTATTTCTGTTTCCTCAATTCCCTTGACCCAACCAATCACTCTTTCATTTTAAAAACAAGGAAGAAAGTAAAATTAATAGGACGCAACTGTTTCACTTTTGTAGAAACTTTTAAATCAAAATTAACGTTTTTGCACAGATTTTCATCCCATTAATTCTACAAGATTAATGGAAAATTGTCCAGCCCGTAAACTTTTTAAATTTTGATCTCGATTGTGGAGTTAATTTATCAAAACAAAGGGGTGAATAGGAGTTTTGTTTAATCAGGATAAAGTTGGAAAGTTAAGGACCATCCTTAACGGACGAAACTGCTGGTGACTATAGTTAATAGATCATCATTTCCTATGCTAAGCCGAATTTGAAATTGTCGGCCGATGTGGCGCGGCGGGCGAAGGTAATGCCCATAATCCCCACGCTGGGCATGCGGGTTGGGATCGCAGTTCGGTGGTAGAATAGTTCAGCAAGGGGTCTATAATTCCTACGCTTGGTAATGCGGGTTCGGGGTTGCAGATCTGTGGTAGTAGAATTGTTCTGTCTGCTGCCCGCCCCCGACGGATATCTCTCGCCTCTTATGACACCGGCGGGAAGCGTTGGGGTGGTGCAAATTCTAAGCCGGCGACACCACACGGCGCGTTCCCATAATGTAGTCGAATTATTGAATTTCTATCATTTTGCTTAATTAACTTTCCTTTGTTTGAGTCAAGTCCTGTCAGGTTATGAATTAATTAAATTTTATAAATTGTCTTTGGAAAAAGGGGTTGTAATATTTTTAACACTACCTGTTGATATTAGAACCCCTTTTTCCATCATAACAACCTACTACGTTGGTATAGTTTTGCAACTGTTAATTACTCTTCTGCAAAAGCTTTTTAAAACGTATTTTTATCGGACATTTTGTTAATATTTAAAGGCACACACGGTCAGGAGTTAATCATGGTAGACTACCTGGATATCCTTGTTTGTTTGACCTAACTGTCGGAGCGAGGGACAGGCTGAAGCGGATTTGATAAGATTTTATATAGAATGCGCCCCGTTGCTTATACGCGATAAAACTTACTTATAATCGATTCTAGGATAACAATTACCTGTATACAACATTTCGGATCGTGTTTATAAGATACGTGTAATTAGCGTGATAGAGAAATTAAATTTGAAATGAAATGTTATTCAACTTAACAAAGTACGGTGTAAGTAACATCAAATGTTATTCAACTTTACAAATTACGATGTAAGTAACATCAGATAACGTAAAACTAATATTATTATAATTTATAATTTCCCCTTAGATCCGAGACTTACACTCGTATTCAAGAACAATATCTCTCTCTCTCTCTCGCTCTCTCTCTCTCTCTCTCTCTCTCTCTCTCTCTCTCTCTCTCGCTCGCTATAAATTATGTTATGTGATGAGTTACAACCAGAGGGCGTAGCCAACCGGCATTCGCTATGAAGCGAATCGAAAACAATTCAAAGATTCGTAGGGAAAAATTCTAAACAGATCACGTTACATATCTAAGGCATATGTCAAACCCGTTGATTAATTAAAAAGGGAAGATAGCTTACGTTCTCCCAGCGCTTACTCAAAAATTAGCATGTATTACAACTACACGCAAACACATACGCTCACAGTTATATTTCCTGTCCTGTACAATTCCAACAAGAACAAAGACGAAAAGACGTACCTTACACCGAAGTGAGACCGAGACCACAATTTTTTTCGCTTATACCACCGCCCATACCGCCGGTCAGACGGAGACTGAGGTGGGAGCACACAATTTTACACAATTTGAGGTTGCCACTTTTGAGAAACCAGTACCTCATCTTCCCTTTTTATTAAATCAATGGTCAAACCCATACATTTTTAGACTTTTCTACTATCGCTTTCGACATCAATTGTTACATTGCCTGGCCCTCTGGTAGTAAATCATAATCATTTATAAACTGAAATGTAGGTACAACTAATATAGATGCGTAGGTAAATAATATATTGCCGTGTGGTACCGGCTTAGAATTTGCACCACACCAACTCGGCGGGTGTCGTGGTTAGCAGGTAGATAATGTTATCTAGCATTATGCTCGCATGCATTTAACTTTTTAACATACTTCCATTGTGTATTCGCCTCATAACTTGTGAACAATCATTTTTAAATAATGTGAAACTTCTTTTACTAGATAGAACCATATACGACTATAAACAATTTGTAATACCTCAAAGACGAACCTTTCCTGATCTCTACATGCCTAAATCAAACCAATCTATGTAATATATACGTAATAAATTACTTGACGAGAAACTGATAACACCTTACATTAGCTAAAATTAGGTTAACTATTGTTATTTTCATTTCATTTTATGTACAAATTGTGTGCAATAATGTATAGGTATGCTATCTATTCTATAATCCAACAATGAAAAGGTTATGTTTTCCTGATCGAGTAAGTACCTATAATGCCCCAGCGTTATTTAGGAAACGGAAAAATTATGTGATTTACAAAATCGTTCTTCAAAATCGTTATTTATCTCAGAATCTCAAAAAGCTACCACCTTCATACTTAGGGAAATGGGAATGTGTGTCTTCTTCTTCTTCTTCTTCTTCTTCTTCTTCTTCTTCTTCTTCTTCTTCTTCTTCTTCTTCTTCTTCTTCTTCTTCTTCTTCTTCTTCTTCTTCTTCTTCTTCTTCTTCTTCTTCTTCTTCTTCTTCTTCTTCTTCTTCTTCTTCTTCTTCTTCTTCTTCTTCTTCTTCTTCTTCTTCTTCTTCTTCTTCTTCTTCTTCTTCTTCTTCTTCTTCTTCTTCTTCTTCTTCTTCTTCTTCTTCTTCTTCTTCTTCTTCTTCTTCTTCTTCTTCTTCTTCTTCTTCTTCTTCTTCTTCTTCTTCTTCTTCTTCTTCTTCTTCTTCTTCTCCTTTTCATCCCAGACATCACGATCATAGCCAGTTCCGTCCAGTCGCCCGGAATTTGTTTAATTCGTCCTGCCATCTCCGTCTAGGTCTACCACGTCGCCTTCTCGCCTGGTCAGGTATTACATACAAAAAAATACTCTTGTTTTTTTGTGATGTTATAGTTTAAAATCGCTTCTTCCTCCACCTCACCCCTCCACACAATGGACCTATGACTAGCGAAGCGTCGTCGGTTAACGGATACACCCATCATCATAGCTGATGGCAGACAGAAATAAATAAGCCTGTTCAGAGGCTTACTGGGGTTTTTAGTAGTGACGGTGTGGTCCGCCTAAATACAACAGCCGAGCTCAATTCAATTCAATACGTTTATTTCAGCTTCAAAACACAGATAAATATTTCAGCCATATTAATAAGTTTTATGTACGATCTATGCGAAATGTTCTATCGCTATTATTTGGTAGTATTTTTCTTTAAATATTAGGTCCTTACATATGAAATTGGCGTTTTGTATGGGAGGAACAAAAAGTCGAATATTTTTTAATATAATATATTTAATTAATCAAAGTATGAACCATTATTTTCTATGCACTTTTGCCATCTTATAGGTAGTTCATTGATCCCTTTACTAAAAAAACCAGTCGGACGGGAATCAATAAAATCTTTGAAGGCGATTTGGACTGCCCCATCGGAGTTGAATTTTTTCCCTTGCAAGAAGTTATCCAAATTTCGAAAAAAATGGTAATCTGTTGGAGCAAGGTCCGGGGAGTACGGAGGATGTCTTAGACTTTCCAATTGAAGCTCTTCTAATTTAGTAGCCGTTTGTTGCGCAGTGTGTGGTCTAGCGTTGTCGTGAAGCAGCAGTGGCGTGGAGCGATTGACCAGCCTAGGTTGTTTAGCCGCTAGCTTTTCCATCATGGTTTGCAATTGCTGACAATAGACATCAGCCGTAATAGTCTGGCCAGATTTGAGAAAACTGTAATGAACAATACCGGCACTAGTCCACCAAACGCTTACAAGTAACTTTTTTGGGGTTAATTTTCGCTTGGGGCAGGATTTGGCTGGCTGGCCAGGATCCAACCATTGCGCTGAGCGCTTCCGATTATCGTAAAGAACCCATTTTTCATCACAGGTAATGATTCGGTTCAAAATACCTTCATTATTGTGCCGGTTTAGTAATGTAACGCAGCAGTCCCAATTTCATATGTAAGGACCTAATATTAGGTCCTTTGTGCATATGAAATTGGCGTTTTTCGTACTGGCCACTTTAATCACAAATTTCTCCTCTTTGGTAAGGAATTCCAAATTCAAATTTGTACAGCTATAGACTCATGTATTTGTGCTTTGATGATCGTCATTCATTTGTTTTTTTTCTTCTGTTTTTTTCTGTTTGCGTCACTCATTTTACAAAAAAAAACGGTTAGTAAAAGCCCTAAATTTAGACTAATTAAAATATATAACCATCTACCTGAAAACCTAAAATGCGAAGCAAAAGATAATATTTTTATGAAACACCTGAAAATTATATTACTACAAAAGTGCTATTATTCAATCCATGAATTCTTCTCCGAGGATAGTTTAAAACAAATGACCAAAAGTGTACTAGCTGCACACATACTATCACCTACATAATTAAGTTAGTAAGTACGACCTACGAAATCACAACGTTGACCTTTTTATTTAATCTAAATTTATTTGACCTACCTACTGTAATGACATTTATTCAATTTCATTACCTACTTAGACATACATAGATTATAATTATAATTACTTTCACAATCTGACATTATTGTTTCACCAAATTGAGAGCTTATTTACCATTTATCCTTGTCCTGTTAAACCCAATTTCTATTTATTCTTGTATTCTATTTATAATAATAATTACGAAAGCAAATCCAAAATGATTGTTGCGCCCTGACAGGGTTTTTATGCATTGTGTGCCTACCCACTAAGACCTACACCTAAGAACAATAATATCTGTATGCATAAAATCACAATAAATGATATGAATATGAATATGAATATGAAAATGGAAAACTTAAAATATCGCATTATTTAAGAGTACCAGTTCCGCCGTGGCACTAGTGCTGCGGAAACAACTCGAAGGGTGAATGATGTGTATGGCGGTCGTGTTGCAAAAGAAAACAAAGTTCGTTTTTGGTTCCAACGTTTTCGTTCTGGAAATTTCGACCTGCAGAACAAGCCCCGTGGACGGCCTGAGACTCAAGTTGATAATGAAGAGTTGAAGGCTATTGTGGAAGCGGATCCATCGCAAACCACGTCCGAGTTAGCTGCAGGCTGCGATGTTAGTGATAAAACTGTTTTAATTCACTTGAAGCAAATTGGGAAGATTAAAAAGCTTGAAAGGTGGGTACCTCACGAATTGACTGAAGCAAACCGGCAAACGCGCGTCGACTGCTGCGTTACATTACTAAACCGGCACAATAATGAAGGTATTTTAAACCGAATCATTACCTGTGATGATAAATGGGTTCTTTACGATAATCGGAAGCGCTCAGCGCAATGGTTGGATCCTGGCCAGCCAGCCAATGCCTGCCCCAAGCGAAAATTAACCCCAAAAAAGTTACTTGTAAGCGTTTGGTGGACTAGTGCCGGTATTGTTCATTACAGTTTTCTCAAATCTGGCCAGACTATTACGGCTGATGTCTATTGTCTGCAATTGCAAACCATGATGGAAAAGCTAGCGGCTAAACAACCGAGGCTGGTCAATCGCTCCACGCCACTGCTGCTTCACGACAACGCTAGACCACACACTGCGCAACAGACGGCTACTAAATTAGAAGAGCTTCAATTGGAAAGTCTAAGACATCCTCCGTACTCCCCGGACCTTGCTCCAACAGATTACCATTTTTTTCGAAATTTGGATAACTTCTTGCAAGGGAAAAAATTCAACACCGATGGGGCAGTCCAAATCGCCTTCAAAGATTTTATTGATTCCCGTCCGACTGGTTTTTTTAGTAAAGGGATCAATGAACTACCTATAAGATGGCAAAAGTACATAGAAAATAATGGTTCATACTTTGATTAATTAAATATATTATATTAAAAAATATTCGACTTTTTGTTCCTCCCATACAAAACGCCAATTTCATATGTAAGGACCTAATATAAGGATGCAAATATTTAGTAACAATTCCGCAAAAAAATCTTATAAATAAGCAAAATGAAAAAAACATTTATCAAAGTAAGTCGTCAACTAGTTTTGATTCTCCACGAGACATCATCAGGACACCACAACACTCGATCTTGACACAGAGCGCCAAACAAAGCTCTCAGCGATGTTATAATACGTTATATAAATACCTAAATGTACAATTACGCATGATTTGTTACATTTTTTCACGGAATTGTTTCTAAGCATTTTAATCCTTATATTTTCAATGGATTTCTTCAAAGTAACGCCTGATCTATTATGTATCTGTAATTTTTTTGTCTATGAATAAAAATCTATCATAAAGTTGACCGATGCTTTTCCAATATCAAAAAATTACAATCGACGTGAAACTTATGCAATCGTCTCCTACTCTACAAACGCGTAATAGGTTCAGTAATTACTTACAAAATGAAACGCCGTATTTTTTCGGAAAAGTAATTAACAGTTGCAAAACTATACTAACGTAGGTTGTTCTGAAAAAAAAAGACGTGTGGCACTCGGGGACTGCCGCGGTAAAGCTATTGCATAGTGTTAGGTTATTTTCGTTACGGAATTTCTGGATTCGGTCTCCACGCTCAAGGCCCGTGATAGAAGCTATGCTTAAAAAATAATAGCTTAAAAATATAGCAAGGTTTGCGATGGACAAGAGGTTAAAATACAATGAAAGTTGTGGGGGAAACTCTTCCCCGTAAATAAAACTGCTTTGTGCGTAAATGAATCTGAGTTATTTACTCAATTACACGGTTTACATATAAAATATCACATGTCGTTACTTATGAAAAACCAGAAGAAGTTTTTATCTGTCACTCGACTATGGATGTGACCAAACATTTAGGGTTGTGCTGTGTCGAATGAGTTTATCCATTCGCCACAAAGTGATACTTATTCATTCGTCTCCTACTCTACAAAACCGTGATAGGTTCACATTTATTGGCGTCGTAAAAATGAAGGTGCGTCGACAAAATGAACCTTTACCTTTTAGCTTGACAAGAGATGTGCAGACATAGTACAAGAGAAACAGAGAGGGCATGATCATTTTGTAAAAAATTGTATCTTGCCCATTTTGTGTCTAGGCCGTTTTGTGTCTAGGACATTTTTCCTTGGTTGTGCTTTAAGTGGCAATCAACCTTCATAGTGGCAATCCCACATAATGAGTTTTTATTATTTTTTTTTATCAGTAATAGACTTTTGTTTGGCCGCAACCTCACCTGATGGAAAGCGAAGATGCGGCCGACGATGTATCACGAAGGTCTAGAAGATGGCTACTCCGAACCACATTCCGAAACACAACAGAGTTGCTTCACGGACGGGCCCAGTCCGGAGGGTGGTGACAAGCCACGGCCGAAGTCTACCACCAGAGAATTCAACGTAATGGATATTAGGTAAAAGGAATTCAATATAATGGGAATTAAACATAATGGGACTCAACTTAATGGGAATCCCACCTAATGATCCTGAAGAGTTTGAATCTAGGCCGTTATGGTGTCTTGGCCACTTAGTGTCTAGCCCACTTTGTGTCTAGGCCATTTTGTGCCTAGGCTGTTATATTTCTAGGCCATTTTATATCAAGACCATGTAAATTGTTTACAACAGTCCAGTGAAACAATTGTTTCAATCGTAAATACCTACAAGTACCTCAAATTAAAAAAAACTGAGAAAATGGCCGTGGCTGACCTGGCTGAATGGTCGTTCGGGGAAATGGACGAACAAGTCATTTGAGTGGTGGCCATCCAAGGAAAGGGCCGTGGTCAAATCCGTTCAATTTATTCATAAAAATTGATTGTAATTTTCTTTCTCTTATAAGTAGGTATGCCACCAATAAATTAGATACAAGTATTTTGTTTAAAAAACTATAAATCGACTTCAATTATATAGTTTTTTCATGGATCCGATAAGCAGAACTGGACCAAATCAAAATAGGAACCACACGAGAAGAACCAGCTTCAAATAAAAAAAGAATCATGAAAATCGGACCACCCGGTCAAAGTTGTGAGGTAACAAACATAAACAAAAATTAAAAGTACAGTCGAATTGAGAACCTTCTACTTTTTTTGAAGTAGGTTTTTTCCGAACCATTAGGACAATATACTATGGTAAAATTATTACATGAAAATTCAATAGCGCTCCTCAATTGTAATAATGGCATTCAATGTAGAAAGGGAAATGGGGCGATCTCTTGTCTGACCGATGTTTTTCTTCAGCAAATGGTGTTTTTCTACATTTTATTGCTATTCTAATAAATTATGTAGGAATAGTAACGCATATCTGCTTACAAAGTTATCCATACAAAGTGTTCCTAAACGCCGAAGCGATTTTTAACCGACTTCAAAAAAAGAAGGAGGTTATCCATTCGACTGTATTTTTTTATGTTTGCTACCTCAGAACTTTTGACTGGGTGGTCCGATTGTCATGATTCTTTTTTTATATGAAAGCTGGTGCTTTCTGTGTGGTCCCAATTTTGTTCGGTTCTGACAACGGGATCCATGAAAAACTATAAAAATTGAAGTCGGTTTATAGTTTGTTAAATTAATTATTTGTTTGATTTTTGGCCATTTTCTAAAAAATCTGATTTTGTCTGGTATCACGTATTTATCTTTTTCTTAAATAATTAAGTGTTTTAGTTTTAAATTACATGTAAATTAGATGAGAACCCAGTGCCTAGATAAACCTAACATAGGCTTTAAGGCATTGTTAACCAACATAATGTAACAAAGTTTTAATGAATAAATTATCTATCTATCTATCTATCTAATAACATCAATGTAGTATGTTGCTGAATTTGTTATGAATGTAAGTTGAAAATTGACTTTTACTGTCATTACTTTGATGCAAAGTAGGCGGTGCATACCCGAGCCAATATGACAGCGATACCTATTTTATCATATTTTTACGTTTATCATAGGAATTTTAAAAAATCCTACGTTCAGTTTGTGGTATCTATTATAAGCTATTTTTTAATACCTCTTTTATAATTTTATCTCTTATAGTTTAGGAGAAGATACAAAACTAGAGTTTGGTGGTCAAAAAGCGCAACTTCGTATCTCTTCCTAAGCTTTACAAAATGAAACTATTACAGAGGCATTAATAAATAACTTATAATAGATACCACAAACTGAACGTAGGATTTTTAAAACTTGCAGCGTTTAACGTAATTATAAGATAAAATAGTTGGGGGCGCCACTTTCGCTGGTGTATGGGCCTTAACTACGTTTATCAAAGGAAAGTTTAGAAATCCATCGTACAGTTTGTGGTGTCTACGAGTATTATAAGCCAATTTTTAATACCTCTGTAATAGTTTTATCATGTATAGTTTAGGCAGATATGCGACAATAGACTTAGTCGCCTCTTACGACACAGTCAGTCGGTCACTTACCCCCGGTTTCTCGAACGCTTATTATTTTGACAAAATGTTGACAATTTGTCAGGCTGTACACGCACTGCTTTTATTACTGGCGTGGTTATTTTTGCAGAATTCTGTAACTTAATGGAAGTTCACTAGCGGAAAAATATGAGTGTTTGGAGCACTATAAAGTTGTAGGTAGCTAAAATAGCAAGGAATTTTATTCGTCGTAGGTGTAAGTTACGTTAAGCACGCAGGTTATATTCCGCGAGATTAAAATTCACGCTGTCAGATTCCGCAGTGCGTATATAACAAGCCGTTGACTATCCATGCAATGTGACAAGCGTTCGAGAAACCGGGGGTTAGTAATACTACAAAGTAAATTAATTATTTTTGAAACCTAAAACTTTAATGAAAGAGCTATGCTCGGAGTCTCTCTGGAAATAGGATCCGTAACGAATACATCCGACAGAGAACCAAAGTTATCGATATAGCTCAAAGAATTAGCAAACTGAAGTGGCAGTGGGCCGGCCACATCTCGCGAAGAACCGATAACCGCTGGGGTAAACGAGTTCTTGAGTGTAGACCGTGACCCCGCAAACGTAGTATAGGACGCCCTCTGGCCAGGTGGGATGACGATCTACGAAAGATTTCAGGCAGATGCTAGATGCGTCAAGCTGAAGACAGGGTGATATGGCACTCATTAGGGGAGGCTGACCAGCTATGGACTAGTATAGGTGATGAGGTTTAAATACTATCCTTTATTTAATAACTAGCTGCGCCCCGCGGCTTCGCACGCGTTGTTCCTATGTAAACGTTATAAGGTGATTTTTATCCCACGGGAACAGATTTACGGGATAAAAAATAGCCTATGTTTTATTCCAGTATTAGAATTACCTGTATGCAAAATTTCAGCCAGATCCGTCCAGTAGTTTTGGCATGAAGAAGTAACAAACATCCATCCATACATCCATACATCCATACATCCATCCAAACTTTCGCTTTTATAATATTAGTGTGATGAAGTTATTCCATTAAATACCTCACACACACGCACGAAAACCATAACTCTCTTCGCAAGCAAAAAACGCAAAATTCTGACGAATGCCAGCAAAAACCTAAACCCCTTTGATGAAGTGGCGATCGCAAAATCCAGACCTAAATAAAAAGAAGAGCTCTAAATTCAATATGTAGAGCGAAAACAGCGTAAGTAGGTCGTACATCATTTTTATTAGGCAAAAAACACACGGGCGGCTCTTACACTGTTATGTAACATATATTTACAGCCAGTTGTTCGAACGCTGATTATCTCTAAAATTAACTAATCGATAGTCAAATATTTATACTCTAACAAATTGTATTTTTCAAGAAACGTTTTATTTATATTTCTTTATTATTAAGATGACTCTGACTCTTTAGGGCGCATACCCGAGCAAATATGACAGCGCCACCTATTTTATTATATGTATTATTTATTAGTTTTATTTTATATAGAGGAAGACATGAGAAAATAGAGTTTGGTGGCCAAAAAATGCAACTTCGTATCTCTGCCTAAGTTTTACAAAATGAAAGTATTACAGAGGTATTAATAAATAACTTTTAATAGATACCACAAACTGTACTATGGATTTTTACAACTTCCTGTGATTAACGTAATAATAAGATATAATGGTGGGGGCGCCACTTACACTCGTGTATGCGCCTTTATATAAAAAATTACAACTTTATATTAGAAACAAATCTGTTGCAAGGAATCTACAGGTAGTTCAACCGATCCAATATCAATACCAGTCGTTGCGTCCCCGCTACGCTGGCGTTTGTACCTACTCCAGTTTTGTACTGGTGATACCTACGCGCCAACAAACTGTACCTACTACGTAGGTCAGGTTACGTAGGTACTGTAGGCAGACAAGTATGCGAGAGAACCTCAACCTCAACCACAACAGCCTGTATTGGTCCACTGCTGGACGCAGGCCTCCCCCTGATAATGGGGGAAAAATTGTATGGATGTATGGATGTTTGTTACCTCTTCACCCCAAAACTACTGAACGGATCGGACTGAAATTACACAGGTAATTCTAATCCTGGAATCAAACATAGGCTTCTTTTTATCCCATTTCATAATCAGTTTAATTTGGTCCAAATCTGACACTGGTATCCATAACGGTACATGAAGTCGGTTTATAGTTTTTTTAAAACAAAATCAATTATTATACTCGTAGTTTTGGAAATATGTTAAACTGATCCTTTTTCATCAGATTAAAGCTAAAATACTAAACGGTATCTGCACCCCGCGGCTTCGCACGCGTTGTGCCTATTATCCCCGTTTAAGGCCCATACAGCAGCGAAAGTGGCGCCCCCAATTAGTTTATCTTATTATTACGTTAAACGCAGTTATTTTTAAAAATCCTACGTTCAGTTTGTGGTATCTATTATAAGCTATTTATTAATGCCTCTGTAATAGTTTCATTTTGTAAAGCTTAGGAAGAGATACGAAGTTGCGCTTTTTGGCCACCAAACTCTAATTTCGCATCTCCTCCTACACTATATGAGATAAAATTATGAAAGAGGTATTAAAAGATAGCTTATAATAGATACCACAAACTGAACGTAGGATTTTTAAAAATTCCTATGATAAACGTAAAAATATGATAAAATAGGTATCGCTGTCAGATTGGCTCGGGTATGCGCCTTAAAGGGGATTTATATCCCAAGGAAACTAATTTATGGGATAAAAAGTAGCCTATGTTTGATTCCAGGAATAGAATTACCTGAATGCAAAATCAGCCAGATCCGTTCAGTAGTTTTGGCGTGAAGAGGTAACAAACATCCATACATCCATAGATCCATACAAACTTTCGCGTTTATAATATTAGTGCGATTACTATGGTAGCTATAAGTATCTATTCGTAAGCAAAACGTCAGTAGGTAAGCACGTCGTTACTGCGTTACAAAACTTTATAAACACTGCTTTTTAAGAAGACGCATTTACACCGTAGCGAGCATTATACGAAACAGGCATATTAAATCAAGTAAATGGCGTAACGCGTACGAATTTATCGTACCTACGTTCAGGAAATTGCTGTTATACACCTGCTTTTTGCAGGGGTCGGGGGCCGGTGCAAGGGTGGATTTGCACTTTAATTTTTATTTCATTTTCTTACCCCTGAATACTTGAGTATACCTAGATCTGAGCACACCACTCAATTGGCGAATTATTGACAGATTTTAATGACAACTGTCCAAAAATTGCGCCTTGAGTAATAAGTGAGGAATTAGAGTAGTTGTTGTGTGGTGCTGGCGTAGAATTTGCACCACCGCATCTCTCCCTGTGGGTGTCGTAAGAGGCGACTAAGGGATATCCACCGGGGACGGGCAGCAGTGCCCCCTGCAGAACAATTCTACCACTGAACTGCGATCACCAACCCGCCTGCCCAGCCTGTATTGTTCCACTGCTGGACGCAGGCCTCCCCCTAATAAGCGCCTTATTGGCGTTTATCGTATGGGTAATGCCCATAATCCCCATGCTGGGCATGCGGGTTAGGGATTGCAGTTTGGGGGCATAATTGTTCTGCAGGGGGTAATGCTGCTCGCCCCCCAGTGGATATCCTTTAGTCGCCTCTTACGACACCAACGGGAAGAGTTGGGTGGTGCAAGTTCTAAGCATCACACAGCTCATAGATAGTAGTGAGAGAATTTTGTTTTACGCTAGTTGCAAGGTTAGCTTAGGCGAAGATAAAACAAAATTTGATTAAATAATTCCTATCCTTAAAAATTCAAGCCCGGCCCACATCAGGTAATACTCCACATTTGTCAGTGCGGGAAAAATTCCCGGGAAAAATCGCAGGCACTGAATGAAAGCAGGCCTATTACACCGGGGAACGTTCCCGGATACCAGGGGATATTCCGGGAATTCAAGGCATCTATAATTCGGCCTGAGTTATTGGAGTAATGCTTAGTGACGAATTGAAAATTATGTATGTAAAGAGCTCATTTATTTTGTGGGGTAATTGCGGTGGCAATTCGCGAGGGGAATATAGCTTGTTTTTTGGCATTTGTTTTTAGGGTTCCGTACCCAAAGGGTAAAACGGAACCCCGAACTAAGCCTCCGCTGTATGTCTGTCTGTCTGTCTGTCTGTCACCAGGCTGTATCTCATGAACCCTGATAGTTAGACAGTAGAAATTCTCACAGATGATGTATTTCTGTTGCCGCTATAACAACAAATAATAGTCAAAATAATTTTAATAATTAAGGGGGCAACGTCCTTATCAAAACCGATCACCGAGGTTAAGCAACGACGGGAGCGGTCAGTACTTGGATGGGTGACCGCGTCACGTTCATCTTTGTGTTTTTTTTTTCAAGGAATGATTTGTATTTTTTTATTTTTACAGATAACTAGCTGCGCCCCGCGGCTTCGCACGCGTTGTTCCTAAGGAAACGTTTAAAGTTGATTTATATCCCAAGGGAACTGATTTATGGGATAAAAAGTAGCTAATGTTTAATTCATGGATTAGGATGACCTGTATGCAATGCAAATTTCAGCCCGATCCGTTCAGTAGTTTTGGCGTGAAAGAGCAACAAACATATGTACATACAGATGTTTACAAACTTTCAACTTCAACAAACCGATCAGGCTGAAATTTTGCATACTGGTAGTTCTTGGCCGGGAATAAAAGATACGCTATTTATCCCATAAGTTCCGGTGATATAGGCGTGCGAAGCCGCAGGGCGCAGATAATATAAAATACAAAACCACATATCCAAATTCCAAATATGTATTTGCTTTCTTTTGAGTCGAGACCCGTGAGGTGCCAACTGTGCCAAGTCTCTTTGTGTCTTCAAAAATTATCTGACTGTCTGGTCGATGCGACGCGTATATATATTATAGCTACATACGCATTGATTAATTAAAAAGCGAGGATAGGTTACGTTCTCCCAGCGCTTACTCAAAAATTGGCATGTGTTACAACTACACGCAAACACATACGCTCACAGTTATATTTCCAGTCCTGTGCAATACAAAGAAGAACAAAGACGGAAAGACGTATCGAAGACCGAAGTGAGACCGAGACAACAATATTTCACGCGAATTACGAACGCCCGTGCCGCCGGTCCGACGGTGATTGCGGTTTGAGCACACAATTTTACACAATATGAGGTTGCTATTTTCGAGAACTACTCGTAGTACCTCATCTTCCCTTTTTAATTAATCAATGCCACATACGTAACATTTTGCAACAGTTTGCGGTAAGCTCAATTGTTTCAATTCTAAATAAGTACTTGTTCTATTTCATTCCTATTATTTGATTGTAATTTTCTTTGCCAATAAATTAAACTAACACTTTTAGTCGTACTGTAATGAAATGACAGAGCAACAAACAAAAGTTGTCAATTTTCACACGAGCGCCCTCAATAGGGTATATGTATGCATGTGACTTCAAAAAAGCTAATATTTTTTTTACGTATTCTCTATTGATATAGAAATATATCTGTATATTTATTTTTGTATTTTATGATGTTTTTATTGTGAAATTTATTCATTGAAAAGTAGATATTTTAAGTCTCACCAGCAAAATGTGTAAACGCAACGCTATTGGCACGTGAAGCGTGACGTCATACTTGAACATTTTTGTATGGGCATGAAGTTTTGACTTTGAGTTTATATAGGGGACTCGATGATCCATGACGTCATAAAATGCAATGGCTAACATGGGAGCGTTTTTATCACCCGAAACTGAGTGTAGTTTTACTTTTAGTTTTTTACCTCAATAATTTAATTTTTTTGGGGTGTTATATTTTATTTCGTTTATGTAATAACCTAAATAATCGATTAAAAATATAAAAAAAACCATGCATATACCCTATTCCCACGACGCTTCTCTTTTTGAACAAACTCTACCGTATTATGTTTTCCCACCACCACGCCACAACAGCCGTTCCAATAACACCCATCAATCTACCCAACGGCTCTCCGGAGGCTAACGTAAAATCTAACTTTAAATTGATGAATAGCTTTCAATGATGGATTCTGTTTGTTTTGCTTCGAAAAAGAGAAAATACGTTAAAAAACGATTACATCCATTGTCTTTTTAGACGTATTCGTGAGTAACCAACTATTTTGTAAAGAATTAATAATTAATTTTATTTTAAAAAACTATAAGCCGACTTCAATTTTTATAGTTATTTCATGGATTTTCATAGATCCCATTGTCAGAATTGGACCAAATCAAAATGGGAATAAAGGAAAGCACCAGCTTTCATAAAAAAATCATGAAAATCAGACCACTCTGTAAAACGTTCTGAGGTAAGAAACATTAAAAACAACAAACAGTCGAATTGAGAACCTCAGAACTGAAGTCCTCCTTTTAGAACTGAAGTCGGTAAAAAAATTGTTAGGATCGCTTTTTGGGCGAACTACTAAGAGCGGTACCCTCTGGTGGTAGGCTTCGGCCGTGGCTTGTCACCACCCTCCGGACTGGGCCAGTCCGTGAAGCAACTCAGTTGTGTTTCGGAATGTGGTTCGGAGTAGCCATCTTCTAGACCTTCGTGATACATCGTCGGCCGGCCGCATCTTCGCTTTCCATCATGTGAGATTGCGGTCAAACGAAGGTCTATTTCTAATAAAAAAAAACATTAAAATTTGAAATCGTTCTGAAATAGGCAATTACTCAAGTAATGCTTGGTAACCGTTCAATAATGCGTAATAACGTGGTAAGAACGCATCGTTTCTTGAGAGTTACAAGAGAGAGTGTAGATTTGGATTGAATTTCCAAGTACTGTTTTAAAATAGTCTTTACTCAAAAGTATACGTAAGCATCACTCAAGCATAGGTCGATGACTAAGCATGCTTTCATAATACGGGCCTAAGACTTACAAATGTACACAATTATTGCAATACATAAATAATCAACCCTACCTACATACCTTCGTGTTCAATCGAAAGTATGTACTATTCGACGTCACAATTATGAGATTTCGATAATAATGCAGAACGCTTTTTTTGTCCTAATCACTTTAATAACAACCTAAGTAATAAAAATAAAAAATCCATTTATACTACTAAATAAAACACATAAAAAATTCATAGTTGGCCATTTTGCAAAATGGATACCGATTTAAGAAAGTCGTGGTAGTTATACTATTTATCACTCAAGAACGGCTGAATCGATTTGGCTGACAATTGGTGGGGTAGCTGACGGCCATAGCATAATTTTTATTCCGTTCCCGGCTGAACGAATCTTGATGAGATTGATGGACATATGCTAGAGCGTGCGAAGCCGCCAGCAAAAGTTAGTTTAAATATTTTCGGTAAATTAATGCATCAAATATTTTATTAGTTTGTCATATATTAGTAGAAGTCGCCTATTTAGAGTAGACCTCACCCATTTCCCTCTATGGTTTTCTGTCTCTGGCTTGTCACATCCATTCTATTCCGATTTCTTTTTTAAATACGTCTTCCCAACGTTGGGAATAACAACCTAAGTACTAACCAATAATACCTACCTACCTAACTACGAGAAAGAAACGTAAAGAATTTACCTAACTGTCATTTATGACAAGCATACACATTACAAATCTGTTTTAGGATTCCTAACCTAAATTTTAAGATTTCTAAATTTTTCTATGCTTGGTAGACCTAAAAATTATGGTATTCTCTATCTTCTTCTTCGTAGCACTCTTGTCAGAGTGGTCGTGGTCATCATGGTCATTCTTGTCGGGTGGCTGTGATTCGCCTCACGATGTCTCGCCACCGTCCTCTATGTTGCGTCTTCCTACTGCACACACACGGCGCAGCGCCGGTTGCTAAGCGGATTGCATGGCGATCGTGCTCCGTTTAGTTGTATTTCCATGTTGACTGTCTTGGGAAAATAGTTGCAGTGGTTTCCCCTTGCCTTCTGCACCAGTTCTGTTTTGGGGTTGATTACATCCCAGGCTACTGTGACCTTTTCTGTACAGGGGGGTTCGGTGCCCTCTTGAAGTCTTGTCACACAGGCGTGGCATTTCTCGGCACTTTATAGGCACTGGCTATCCTGTACCTAGCCAGCACCACCGAGACCTAAACCAGCTTCGACTGTACACAATGTTGTTGTACAGTGTCAGGTGTTTCCTGACCTCCCCTATGTATTTATTATATTGTAGGTATTCTCTATACAGGTCCTAAAATACCTATATTAGAACGTTTTTCAAAATCGCAAAACCTCTCTGAGTTGAGTAGTTGGGTTGTTGCTGTGAGCAAAATATGTTTTTTTCTAAAATATTATTTCAAAATTCTTCTTTATATGGGTCAAATAGTTCATCCATTTGTATGAGAAATTGTTTAGAAGTTCAAATCGATACCAGTTTAAAATCGATAAATTTTAATCATGACCTAATTAGATGCCTACTAAAATTAGATAGACGTTTCTAACCATCGCTAAAATGAAATGTAAAAAATAGGGTTAAAGCTACTTTGAACTAAGTTAAGTTGTTTTAGATCTATCAATCTAATTTTAGAGCTGTCATCCTAATGTTAAACGTAAAGGATGTCTAAAAGTTTTGATCGTGGATTTGATTTTATAGTTTTTTCGAAAATTACTTTGTTTTTGTGTTTTGATAGTGTTAATTTTGTGTGAGTTCTTTTAGTTGTGAGTATGATGATGATTATTTAAAAATAAACTAGATAAATAATTTATTAAAAAAGAAATTACAATAAAAAAAAAAGACGTGTGGCACTCGGGGACTGCCGCGGTAAAGCTATTGCAATGCCATCTAGAGGCGAGTTGCTGAACTAAAGAGACAAACGTCAAGGTTTTTTCGTTACGGAATTTCTGGATTCGGTCCCCGCGCTCAAGGCCCGCGATAGAAGCTATGCAATAGCTTAATAATAAAAACTTAGTACTATATACAATTGATACAATTGAGCTAACTGCCAACTGTAAACTGCTGAGGTGCTGGCTTAGAATTTGCACCATCCCATCTCTTCCCGAGGGTGTCGTAAGAGGCGACTTTATCCACCGGGGAGCAGCAGCGCCCCCTGCAGAAAATAAAATAAATAAATAATGCTGGACAATTCACACAGCATCATCTAAGCCCCAAGATAAGCAGAGCTTGTGTTATGGGTACTAGATAACTGATATACTTAATACAATACACTACATAGATAGATATTTTTTATTATACATAGAAAATATCTAGAACGCCCTGAACAAATGTCTGCAGATCGTACACACATTTGTCCCGAGGCGGGCATCGAACCCGCAACCTCCTGCGTCGCAGGTGGACCTTCGCCCACCGCGCTACAGAGGTCGTCTTCAATTCATGGGGATCGCAGTTCAGGTGCAGAATAATTCTACCACTGAACTGCGATCCCCAACCCGCATGCCCAAAATGGGGATTATGGGCATTACCCCCCATAAGATAACCGCTAATAAGGCGCTTATCAGGGGGCAGGCCTGCGTCCAGCAGTGGACCAATACAGGCTGTTGAGGTTGAGGGGACTGTAAACTATAAAATTAAAATGTATTGTTTGCAAATAAACTTGTAACCAACGCCCAAAGTAAAATAAATGTATTTTACTTTTGTAAAGTTGTGACAAATCGAACAATACATCCTCCGAGTGTGAAAATATGAAAATGCCAACGAAAAATACAATATTGGTGGAAAATATCAAACGATTACGTCGAAATAAATCGATTCTATCTCTCGAAAAGTTAAACGTTGGAAATTTTCACAATTTAAGCCGGTACTTTTGGTCTGAAACTCATATTCTCTATTTTAGATGTAAAAATTTGTTACCTGCATTTCTTTTAAACACGATCAAAGTCCCTAAACTTCTAAACTAGAATTCACCAAACACGCATAAAGCTTAGATCACAATAAAGAAGTTTAAAATCACCATAAGATATAAATAAGTATCTACGAAGATTTCAGCTTGTTATAAAAATGTAGTCACTAATTAGGATTGAATAAATAATACATTTTTAAAAACACACTGTGGATTTTAAATATTTCCTGTTTTATTTTATGTTTTCGTGAACATAATTCATTTATTTGGGTTCATTTTTGGACTGTCTAGAACACAATTTGACTACTGTATTGATATTTGCCTAGAGCATAAAGTGACTACAACATAATAGATCAAGAACTCAAATCTATTAGAACACAAATGACTAATATTTCCTACATAGCATAGTGACATGAATCCAAACTTTCGGGATATTCAGGTATAAAATTTACTTACAATATACTTACAATTTTTGGTGTTTACCATTTACTTATATTTATTTTACCTCCTACCAACTGTGTTTTTACATACCTAATCAAATACTGGTGCTATTGATCAAACTCGAAAGAGAGTTACTTAGGACTGCTCCCCAGACTTTAACCCCGTAGTAGAGAACACCCTGACAATATTAATAGCGTAGTGCGAACTGCACCCAGCTTCAATAACTCAGGGCGGATAAGCGCAGTTTTGATAAAACTTCCAAATAGAAGATGGGATCATACAATTGTGACGTTTCGAATTTTTACCGTGGAAAAAGATTTTACAAAAAGGAATCCATTCCATAGCAAACAGTAAGTATTTGTGTTAAATTGTGTGGGTGTTGTTTTGTAGATTTTACTTGGATTTAATAACTTTATTGACAAAGAAAATTAAATTTACTTACTTCTAAGAAGTATATTTTAGGAATATAAGTATGATTTAGTTATTTCTATATACAAAGGTTGAAGTGGTTTAAAGTAAGCATTGCATTTAGTATTTTAGTTTTTTATTCCTAAAGTTAATTTGCAGCTTAAATTAATTAATTTCCGACACCATTCTTAAGGGCTGTGGATTTTGTTCAATTATTAAAATAAAACAATCAAGTCATAGAATTATTTTGTTTTTTTGCGTTCGTTCGTTAACCTTCGCGTGCTCCCTTGGTTATATTATATTATTACCCGACATTATATTATTACTAACAGCACCTCGCGGTTTATCCCGCGTAGATCCCGTTCCCGTGGGAATTCCGAGATAAAAACTGCCTTTGTCACTGCCTTAAAAGTAAGCTTTTTAATTATGAAATATTATTGATATAATCGGTCCAGTAGTTTCGGAGCCTATTCCTTATAAACCAACAATCAAATCTTTCCTCTTTATTATATTGTTATTACTAGCTTTTGCCCGCGGCTTCGCACGCTCTATTCATATAGCTATGTCCGTCCCCGGGATACCGTTGACCTCCCTGCCAAATTTCATCAAGATTCGTTCAGCCGGGAACGAAATAAAAACTATCCTATGTCCGTCTTATGGTTCTAAGCTACCTCCCCACCAATCTTCAGCCAAATTGGTTTAGCCGTTCAGTTATAAATAGTGTAACTAACACAACTTTCTTTTATATATATAGATTAGTATAGTTACGTCCCGTAAAAACAACAGAACAAAAATACAAAAAGAAAGAGATTATCAAATTTCTTTCGCGCGTTTTATACGTTACAGTTCGTTTATAAAAATATTCAATACACTTCGATAAAAATTTTGATCAATAAGGTTTTTATATGTGTCCAGTTTAAATGAATAAATATAAAATATGAATCTTACCTACGTACCTAATCAATTATTCACAGACATCGGTTTGCCGACTAGCTATGTAGCAGTCGAAGTGTACGATCGACTAGTTCCGCCTATTTAGCTATGTTGCAGTACAAGTTTCAATCAGGCGTTTTCAAAAATGGAAGACTCCTATTTTAAGTAACTTAGAAAGGCTTATTCCACTAATCCCCGTTGAAAATCCCCGTCAACGGGGAAAAGTGAACTTCTTGTTCACTATTCCCCGTTGACGCCGATGCGAGATCGTAATGGGGATTAGTGAACTAAAAAGTTAATTTATCCCCATTGCGTGAAAAATAAAATACGAATACCTATAAAAATCAAGTTTTTATTTATTTATAAGGTAAGGACTCGCTCATTGATTATTTTTATAATCATATTAAATTGCCTAGGCAATGATTCATTAACCTTATAATAAAATCCGATTTAAACCTATTACTATTTTTACGTTTCTTCAATAAAATCACAGAGCGATAAAAAAGAAAACAAGTATTATAAAATGAAATACAGATATGTAATCACAGATTTTACATTTATTTATACCTACAATCTTTTTTTTCAATGGGGATTTATGGAATAAGCCCTTAGAAATCAATAGATGCGGCAAGGAAATCTCGAGGCGTTATCCATAAAGAAATTATTGATCAAAAATTGTTCGACCAAACTGAATGGGGCTCGGCGATATGAATAAGGTCTATCAAATTAGAATGAGGACCTTGGTGGCGCGACCGGCGAAGGTCCACCTGCGCCGCAGGAGGTTGCGCGTTCGATTCCCGCCTCGGGACAAATGTATGTACGATCTGCAGATATTTGTTCAGGGCGTTCTGGATGCTTTCTATACACAATAAGAAATATCTATCTATTCTGTATTGTTATGTATATCAGTTATCTAGTACCCATAACACAAGCTCTGCTTATCTTGGAGCTTGATAATGCTGTGTGAATTGTCTATATTTTTTTATTTATTTATATAAATAAAATACTTTTAACATTGTATTCAGTTAAAATATACTACAAACATATAAATATATCATCTAGAGATAAAACGTTGCACTTAGGAATACTGTACCAAACTACGTCTCAAGAGTGCATTTATTTTTCTCAGTCTAGCCACTTCTAAACACGCCTATCAATCCAACTTTACCGCGACACACATAAATAACTGTTAAACCGCGAGCGATGCAGTTTCCACTCATTAGGTGGGCGATAGGTCAGAATTATCTGGCACTCAGTCCTTATAGACTTATGACTGGTGGTGATAAAGACTTATCATTTGTTGATCAGCATGTCATGTCATTTCGATGGACATAACTAACATTAATTAAATTTTATTATATTTTGTCCATGGTTAGGTATGTAGTTGTCATCTTTGTGTAATGTTTTGTCGTCACGCATAGGGACCCTAACTGAAAACCAGCGCAGTATTGGGCAATTGCCTTATACTAAAAAACGCTGAGTTAGGGTCCCTTTTTACCCAATATATTGTTGGATTTAAGTTAAGTATATTTATCTTATTAATTATTTGATGTAGGTACCTATTGTATTGTTATTTTATGTACTTATTGTATTGGGTAAAATAAACAAATTTTTATCCATATTTTTTTTATCTTCAACATTTTTTTACTGACTTTGAAAAAGAAGGCGGTTTTATGATCGTTTGTGGACTGTGGATGGTCGATTTCTCCGTCAAATGAGGACCGCTTTTGAAAAATTTATTGTGTAGAGACAAGACAGGAAAAGGATCCCATTAAAAAAAATATTATCGAGGGTAGACATTGATTGATTAAAAAGGGAAGATAGGTTACGTTCTCCCAGCACTTACTCAAAAATTGGCATGTGTTACAACTACACGTAAACACATACGCTCACAGTTATACGTATTTCCAGTTCTGTGCAATACCAAGAAGAACAAAGACGGAAAGACGTATCTAAGACCGAAGTGAGACCGAGACAACAATATTTCACGCGAATCACGACCGCCCGTGCCGCCGGTCTGACGGTGACTGAGGTGGGAGCACACAATTCTACATAATATGAGGTTGCCATTATCGAGAAACTAGTACCTCATCTTCCCTTTTTAATTAATCAATGAGGGTAGATAACTATTTGTCAGGAAAATAAAAAAACAGTAAATAAATATTGTGTCTATACCGTGTCCATTTTGAATGAAGCATGTTAGTAAACAAACCGCCCATACTTAACCTAAAATTCACTTTGTTGGTGCGTCCTTTTATACATAATTTACATTACTTGTCTATTTTAGATCCTCCAATAAAAATTGCTTACAATTATATCTGAAACTCAACGCCAAGCAAGTGAGATTTTGTTATTTGTGTCATAGTTCGTTTACATGCTTCATTCAAAATAAACCTTAGGTGCTGCGCGAACGTAAACACTTTTAGTTGCCGACACATAGAAATCAAATATTATTCGGTAGCTTCTATCTGGCCCAAAACACAAAAACTGTCCACGTTTGCCCCCTGCTATATTAATTATCCTCAACAGCCTGTATTGGTCCACTGCTGGAATCCTCCCCCTGAAAAGCGCCTTGTTACTGTAGGTCCAATTTGTTCTATGGAACATGACGTAATATAACAATTTGAGAAATTATTGTCCCTATTTGTACTATAGAATAGTTAGTAGTTTTTGTCTCAAATTGTTCCATAGAACAAACTAAGTATAATATAAACTTCTTGAAGTTATATATTGTAAAACTGCTTTTTTGCTTTTATTTAAAAAAAAAATATGTAGCGAGTCGTTTAATTTTTTTGATTGATTGTACAATAGATACCACAAACTCAACGATGGATTTTTAAAACTTGTTGCGTTTAACGTTATAATAAGATAAAATAATTGGGGGCGCCACTTTCACTGGTGTATGGGCCTTAATGTCATTCACGTCTTATATATCTCATAATGGAAGAATTTGGGAAAACCAATTCCCATTTAGTTCTGTGCATTCACAGACAAATAAAAACAGGAGCAAAAGCTAGTATGTAGGTAGTTCTATAGTACAAATAGGGACAATGTTTTCTCAAATTGTTATATTACGTCATGTTCCATGGAACAAATGAGACCTACCGCCTTGTTAGCGTTTTAATGGGGGGTAGTGCCCAAAATCCCCCTCTGGGCATGGGTTGGGGATCGCAGTTTGGTGGTAGAATTGTCTGCAAGGGGCGTTGCTGCCTGATATCTCTTAGTCGCCCCTTACGACACCCACGGGAAGAGATGGGATGGTGCAAATTCTAAGCCAGCACTACACAGCTATAATACAATACTATAGAGTTCAACTAAAGGTCACAGGACATTATTTTTTTGTAAAACTAAACTTAATTTAAAAGGTTCATTTTAGGCGAGCTAATTTACCGACGCGAACAAAAGTGCAGAATTATAAATGAATTTTATTTTATTAAAAGTTTGTAAAAGGGACAAAAAGCGTGTACTTTTGGAAAGGTAGGTATTGCAAGTCAGAGATATAAAACTGCATTGCTAGATGCGTCAGATTTATATTGATTTTTTTTAACGACTTCCGCAGGTGTATTTAAATTATTCGGAAAGGTCGTCGGATTCGATATCGGAAACTTTTGAATCAATTAAAAAAAACAAAATAGCGTTCTAAAGTACCGTCGGAATAGAATTCAAATTCGAATCTGACGTTTTCGTTTCGGAAACGAATCGAATGAATTAAAATACCGGAGCAGCGGGGGTATTTTAATTCATTCGATTCGTTTCCGAAGTGAAAACGTCAGATACGAAATTGAATTCTATTCCGACGGAACTTTAGAACGCTATTTTGATTTTTCAAAAGTTTCCGATATCGAATCCGACGGCCTTTCCGACGAATTAAAATACCCCTGCAGGAGGGGGTTGTAGTTTCGTCTGTGTTTTGTTTAACCGACTTCAAAAAGGAGGAGGTTCTCAATTCGACTTTTTTTTTATGTTGGTTACATCAAAACATTGGCACAACAGGAGGCCTTCACCTTAACAGGGGTTCTCGAAAAAGAAACTGACTAATAAAATTAAGTACCTACTTGCCTAGAAAATAATAAAATTGAATTGAAATCATATGATGATTGCAAATTAATAATATTAAATAACTCAATTTCTTTACTTAAACATTTATCAGTAATTATTATATTTTGTTTCCTGCATGTTGATTATTAATAATTATAGGTTCAAATAATGTATGTAATTTCGTGAAATAAAAGGCTTTTTATTTTTATTTATTTATTATACATCAAAACATTAGACAGGGTGGTCCGATTTGCGTGATTCTTTTTTTTTATTTGAGAGCTGGTGCTTCCCTTGTTGTCTTATTTTAAATTGGACCAGTTCTGACAGTGGGATCCATGAAAAAACTGTATAATTGAAGTCGGTTTATAGTTTTCTAAACAAAATCAATTATTTGTATGTATTTTCACCAACTTCTCCGTCAATTATGAACAGATTTTAAAAATTATTTCACAGTTTTATGGAGAACTAGCTGCGCCCCGCGACTTTGCACGCCTTATTCCTATGGAAACGCTTAAAGGTGATTTTCATCCCACGGAAACTGATTTATGGGATCAAAAGTAGCCTATGTTTGATTCCAGGGTTAGAATTACCTGTATGCAAAATTTCAGCCAGATCCGTCCAGTAGTTTTCGCGTGAAGAAGTAACAAACAAACATCCATCCATCCATCCATACATCCATACAAACTTTCCCATTTATAATATTAGTGTGATGGTTCCGAATTGATTTAATTTTTTTATTTTATTTATTTTATTAATTAGAACGGCGATTGCCAATTACACTAACTAATTAATTATAATTGATCACCAATTGTTGTTATGGACAATTCACACAGCATTATCTAGCCCCAAGCTAAGCAGAGCTTGTGTTATGGGTACCAGATAACTGATATACATAATACAATACACTACATCAATCGATATGTTTTTATTATATATATATAAAAAAAACACCCAGAACGACCTGAACAAATATCAGCAAATCGTACACACATTTGTCCCGAGGCGGGAATCGAACCCGCAACCTGCTTTTAATAAATAACTTATAATAGATGGATTTTGCCGTTTCGTGCTACTAACTCGCGTAACTTATTCGTGAAAAACATTTTTTTTTTCGGAAATTACTTATAAAACTGTCAATTTTGTAGCGGCCAAAGTGTTACCTCCTCAACCTTTAGCTCAACAGCCTATACAGGTCCACTGCTGGACGCAGGCCTCCCCCTGATAAGCGCCTTATAGGCTTTTATCTTATCGGGGGTAATACCCATAATCCTCACGCTGGGCATTCGATTGGGGATCGCAGTTCGGTGTTAGAATTGTCCCACAGGAGGGGCTGCTGCCCGCCCCCGGTGGATATCCCTTAGTCACCTCGTACGACACAGCAGGAAGAAAAGAGAAGAGAAGAGAGAGAACATTACAACCCCCCAAGGGTTGTAATGCAGATTCTAAGCCACCATTATACGGTTCAAAGTATGACTATAAACGACGAGTTATATCCAGTATAAACTAATTCTACACTACTCTTTGCATAAAAAGGTGTCTGTGTCAGAGGTACGGTGCGCAGAAACGTCGCCAGCAGTGCTACGTTTCACTGAAGTGAGCTCTGACTCTGAATACCGTTCGCAGAAAAAGCGCAGCTACGTTCCCTTGATATCACAAAAGAATAGTTCGAGGGGAAAATTCAAAACGGCATGATGGCATTTTGAATATTTTGAGAGTCCTTGTTTTGAAGATTCTCAGAAAATGAGACAATGAAACTTTCAGAAAATGAAGACAAATGTAAATAAATATTTTTAAACCTACCCCATCTGAATAACTTAATATTAAAAACTTGATACCTAAAGTTATTTATAAAACACTCTTGTTAGTATTTCTCTAGGCTCTTTTCTGTTTTTTCCTGTACTTGTGTGTTAGAAAAGTGATATTGGTCTATCATTAAGCAGTTATTTTTATTAACTTTAGAACAATAATGAACATGTATAAAATGTTTAGAAAAACCAAAAGGCAGTCTACAATGTTAGGTACATTGTCATGTTGTAGAACAGATACGCCTAGGCTAGGCTAGCATTTCTACTAATATAGTATTCTAATAAGTGGACGAGTGGATGTTCTCTCAACAGCACAAATACAGTATGCTGATATGATAATAATGAATTTTGTTTTAAAAAACTATAAACCGACTTCAATTCTCATAGATTTTTTTCATTTTTAATTTTTCATGGATTTTTATAGTTTTTTCACGGATCCTCAGAACTGAAACAAAATAAAATGGAACCACACGGAAAGCACCAGCTTTCATATTAAAAAAGAATCATAAAAATAGTAATATATATAAAATAAATAATAACCAGCTTCAAAAAATAGGAGATTCTCAATTCGACTGTATTTTTTTATGTTTGTTACCTCAGAACTTTTAATTGGGTATTCTGATTTTCATAATTCTTTTTTTATTTGAAAGCTGGTGCTCATCTTGTGGTTCCATTTTAATTTCGTCCAGATTTGACAATGGGATCCATATAATTGAAGTCGGTTTATAGTTTTTTTTTAAACAAAATCAATTATTATAATACATAACTAGTCTTTTTTTTATCCATATATTGTGGTGTACTTGAACTTGGAGGGTATGTAGCTTGGCAATTTGTGCGTGAGTCTATTTTTTACCTTTTCTGATTGCAAGCATGTCAATTTGTGGCAAAGGCGGTGCATACGAATTGCATTTTTTTGTTGAATCTCATCAGAGAAGGTTTTGCGCGGAATTGTTATTGAATATTTTTTATCCCATTTTTTAAATAATGTTCTTTTTTAGTTTTTTCTGCTGACTCTACGTCTAATAATTTGCGCCAAGCGAAGCGTCACTTTTAATCTCAATATTGAGATGAGGACAATATGAAACTACAGCTCTCTGTCTCTTTTCCTCTTACAGGCACGTCTGTAGCTATCTCACTTCTTTACGTTAGAAATGTAAGACTGCTAAATGTAAGATGTAGGATGTATTTTTCAGGATTATTTTTATCAAATGACATTTTTCTTTAATTAAACGGTAGTTTCTGCCCACGGCGTCGTATGTGTTGTTGCTATAGAAACGTTTAAAGTTATTTCTATACCACGGGAACTAATTTTTGGGATAAAAAGTAGCCGTGGTGTTATTTCAGTTCAGGCTTAAATTTACTTACTTACATCCTCAGACCAAATACTTATTTGGTCTGAGCTTACATCATAATAATGCAAAAATTTTACTTGATCTGTTCAGTAGTTTTGGCGTAAAGGAGATACAAACATACATACATCCATGAATCCAAACATTTATAATATTAGTCTAGTGGTAAGCGAGATGTGAATAAAACCTGTGAGAACAACAAATGATAATGGACATACTAACAAGTAACAACACCGCTGGCGCACAGCAAATGTAACAGTATTATAATATGGTCTTGTCACACCAGTGAAAGTGGCGCCCCACTTATTTTACCTTATTATTACGTTAAACACAGGAAGTTTTAAAAATCCATCGTAGGTACAGTTTGTGGTATCTATTATAAGTTATTAATTAATGCCTCTGTAATAGTTTCATTGTGTAAAGCTTAGGCAGATACGAAGTTGCGCTTTTTGGCCACCAAACTCTATTTTTAATAAGAATAAGAATAAGAATAAGAAATCTTTATTTGTAACATTACAATTTTAACTTAATCTAGTAACTTAACTTAGGTACGTAAAATAACAACATAGACTTTACTAGATTAAAAGAAAGAAAGAAAGAAATAAGACTTAAATGTTACAAAATGGCGTCCGACTCAGCATTTGTCGTGATAACTCGCCGGAGGGCGTAGTTACCTCAACGCTGATCTTCCGTCGGAACCAAATGACGTGTCACGTAAACTAACACGAATTTACTATTAGTATACTAGTAGTAGAGCAAACTCCAAATTCTTAATAACTAATCTAACTAATAATGTACCTTACGATAGCTAATATACGATGAACATACACAATTACAGTTAATGAGAACAGCAGCAGAAAAAGAGAGCATGAGCAAGGGATGTAAATAAAACTAAAAACTGATTCAAAAGTGTTAGCGGGATGGTGAACTAAGTAAGAGAGCCACATTTTTGTATCTACTCCTAAACTATATGAGATAAAATTATAAAAGAGGTATTAAAAAAAAAAGCTTATAATAGATACCACAAACTGAACGTAGGATTTTTAAAAATTCCTATGATAAACGTTAAAATATGATAAAATAGAAATTGATGTCAGATTGGCTCGGGTATGCGCCTTAAACGTAATAATGTGATAAAATAGGTATCGCTGTCATATTGGCTCGGGTATGCGCCTGAATCTCGTTAAGGCGCATACCCGAGCCAATCTGACAGCGATACCTATTTTATCATATTTTTACGTTTATCATAGGAATTTTTAAAAATCCTACGTTCAGTTTGTGGTATCTATTATAAGCTATTTTTTAATACCTCTTTCATAATTTTATGTCATATAGTTTAGGAGGAGATGCGAAATTAGAGTTTGGTGGCCAAAAAGCGCAACTTCGTATCTCTTCCCAAGCTTTACAAAATGAAACTATTACAGAGACATTAATAAATAGCTTATAATAGATACCACAAACTGAACGTAGGATTTTTAAAAATACCTACGTTTAACGTAATAATAAGATAAAATAGTTGGGGGCGCCACTTTCGCTGCTGTATGGGCCTTAAGTGACACATTTTATAGTGACAAAATGACTTACCTCAAGCCTGCAAGCGAGTGACCAGGGGCCTAATTCCACTATTTTTTAAACAAAATGCCATAATGGCGCCATACGATTAAGATAGAGATTTAGTCGTAAATTTATTTGGTATTCCAATACCATAATATTACAATCTCTATGACTTATAATATCGTGTCAATAATGTGGTGGGGCATATAATCATAATCGTAATAGTCATAGATATGGCAATAACAAAAAAAGATCGTGTTAGAAGAATACCAAAAGGTGACAATGGCGGTGATTGTAACGCGATAATGAAGCGATAATATTGTCATAGTGAAGCGATTGTGTTAGTGGAATCAGGCCCCTGGGAACTGTCATCTTATAACGTCAATATAAAGTATCTCTTAATACAACTTACTTGATTCTTGTGCTGTGTGTGTGGAGGTCCAGATTAGTGACAACCTAGGACGATGTACTATATAAACTCTATGACGATGACATTAAGATCCTATAGCCTGATGTATCATAACCTCCCAACATCGATAAATGTCTGCAGACGCGGATAGTATCGATAACCGACGTCGATAGATCGACGTAACGATACTTATTAATCGATTTCATTTGTCACATCACTAGGATATTGCTTGTATGATAGAGGGTGCTCTAGAGGGTGGGTGTTGTCCTCTGCTATAATTATTTATCACTAGTTTCGGCCCGCAGTTTCTCACGTTTTCAGGATAAAAAATAACCTATACCTTATGATTAATAAGGTAGGTAAATAAGATAGGTTACGTTCTCCCAGCGCTAACTCAAAAATTGGCATGTGTTACAACTACACGCAAACACATACGCTCAGTTATATTTCCAGTCCTGTGCAATACAAAGAAGAACAAGGACGGCAAGACGTATCTAAGACCGAAGTGAGACCGAGACAACAATATTTCACGCGAATCACGAACGCCCGTGCCGCCAGTCCGACGGTGACTGAGGTGGCAGCACACAATTTTACACAATATGAGATTGCCATTTTCGAGAAACTAGTACCTCATCTTCCCTTTTTAATTAATAAATGTACTTACCTATATATATCTAAGTACGTACTACTACATAAGCCTACGTGTCCAAAATTTCAGTCCAATCCGTTCAGTATTTTTGGCTTGAAGACGTATTTGTTTTCGTGGAACGTTTGGGACAAAGGAATAGAGTAGGTACTTTGGGAACAAGCCGTTATAAAGTAACATAGGACCATACAACTTTCGCATTTGATAATATTAGTGTGATTTATTTTAATGTAAGTAATAAAGTAACAAGTAAAAATCGTGCAAAACTAGTCCCTGCTTAAGTGCCTTTTCTGTTCGCATTTTAGTAGTTTTTATATCTCCGCTTTAACATAAAACATGACATTTCAGGAGGATTATTTTAAATCTCCAACACGCAATCGCGAGCTTCGTTTCGGCAGACAAACATACTTAGTGCCTACATGGAATTCATTATAAAGATAACGTTTGTTATAAAACTATTGCATTCTAAAAACTACAATTTCCGACAATGTACTTTAAAGTATGCAAAATTGTATTTATGTCTATGTATAATTTTATTAGTTCTTTATTTTTATAACATTTTAAAACTTACAGAAGTACACAATATCCCCGTGTAATATCCCGTGATCCTATCCATCCATGATTGCCTGGTAGAGATCGCTCTTGAGCGATAAGACCGCCAATTGTCACTTCGTTTTATTTTTTCTGGTTGTAAATAGTTCCTTTTAGATTTAAGTGTGCAATAAAGTATTATCTATCTATCAAAAGAGAAAGTAACAATTAAGTAACAACTAATAAATATAAATGACTTTTTATTAGCTAAGAACGTAATATATTAATGTATGTGTTATTAATGTATTAATTAAATATTTTTTAAATTCTTTTATCTATTTCTTTAGGTCTGTAACTACACCAACTACCTATATCAATATTTGCATGCCTTGGATTTACGCAAAACATGTATGGTGCTTACACTATTATTACTTCTTGAATATTTGTGACCCATGTAAAGACACTTTACATGGGTGTATTTTTAATAAATGTAGTTCAATTTATGGTCAACCCTGCCCTTATTAACCTGGAGGTGCCACGGGTCTAAATTTTAGTTCCCATAGCACCCCCAGGGGTACCTTTCTGGGGTGTCATGGGTCCGAAATACCTTCGCCCTAGGATGCCATTCATTGTATAGCTCCTTAGAGTACCTATTTATGTTTCTTGCTGTATAGTCGTGAAGATCTACAACAGTCAGGAAAAATCTAGTCAGTAAAAGTCTTCATTATGAATGTAAACGGGTTAACTACGAACCTTGTTTGTGTTGGAAGAACACCAACGTTTGAGTGCTCGAAGGAATGCGGAACGCGCGCGTCTAGAACCGCACTCGTCCTGAAGATATCCCTCGTTAAGGGATGAAACGTTGGTGTTTGTTCCAACACAAACAAGGATCGTAGTTAACCCATTTACATTCATAATGATTTCGTCAAACTACGAAAGTTTCAATAGTAAAAGACTTTTCAAAAATAAACCTAACATTCATTGTTGACGTGTGGATAAGTAATAACTTTACATTTAGAATAAATTTTAAAATAAAAAGGTAAAAGGAAAAGATTATTAGAGTAACAATTCACACAAAAAACTGAAACAAACGATTGTATTTTGGAGTATTAACCTTCAAGCAGAGCGCTCTCTATGGACAGTATTTGCTCACATATTTTATAACAAACTAAATTCGTAAAATTCGCGATACAGTATGTTACGGACACACAGCGTACAGAAAAACAAAACAATTCGTAAAATTTGTGCTCGCGCTCTAAATGGTACGCGTCCGAGTTAAACGTGGGCCCTACTCACTGTTCTAGTGATATTTTCACATGAATTTATTTAAAAATACCTTGGAAAGCAAAATGGAAGCAAGTTCCTTGCGGTTCTGTAGGGCTTTGTAGTAGATGTCTACGCCTAAAGTGAGCTTACCTGTATTTCACCTAGTTGCCGCCGCCAGCGCGCTTTTACGTGTCCATCGGTAGAAATGGAGTTGATATAGCTTCTACCTTGTCAAGTACAAGGAATTCTTCCTTATGGATGCCCTTCCCGGTCCTACTATCGTCAACGCGAGCGTGATTGAAAAGCTTGTTGTTTCATCCAGAGCAATGTTAGAAACAGAGACAAAGCGAAAAGAGAGAGAAAGCGCCTGATCGCTCGGTTGGCATTCGGTTACTTTCGCCGCTCACTCGCAAGTAGTCGGCCCTAGGAAGAATAAACTTGTTCCAGGAAATATGTGTTTTTCAGTAAGCGTTCCAAGTTTGTGAAATAAAACTTTTTCGTTTAGAATCTCCATTACATTTGTTTCGTAGCCATTCGTAAACGTTCGTAGCAGTTCGTAGCCCGTTCGTAACCCGTTCGTAGCAATTCGTAGACTCGTAGCCAGTTCGTAGATGTTTTGTAGCCCGTCTGTAATAGACGTCGTAGCGTAGCAGTTCGTAACTTTTACGTAGCCATTCGTAGACGTTCGTAGCCGTTCGTAGCCCGTTCGTAACCCGTTCGTAACCCGTTCGTAGCAATTCGAAGACGAGTAGCCAGTTCATAGATGTTTTGTAGCCGGTCCATAAACGTCGTAGCGTAGCAGTTCGTAACTGTTTCGTAGCAATTCGTAGAAGATCGTAGCAGTTCGTAAACCGTTCCTAGACTCGAAGCCAGTTCGTAGAACTTTCACCTGCAGACGACGTTGCGTAGCAGTTCGTAGATGTTTCGTAGCAATTCGTAGATGTTTTATACCAGTTCGTAGATATTTCTTAGCAGTTGGTTAATTCATCGAGGCAGTTCGAAAATGATTTTGTTTTCTTTAGGGTTGTAATAATAAAGAATACTATTAAGGCTTGAAAATCCCCCGTCCCTTCCCCTGCCCCCGCACGATTGCCCTGTCAAAACCACGTCAAAATGACTCCGTCGAGAGACTAGAGTCTGTTCAGACAGAAAAACGTCGTGGGAATTGAGGGCGCTCGTGTGCCAATTGACAACTTTTGTTGCGTTGACAACACTACTCTGTCATTGTAGTACGACGAAAAGTTTGAGTTCACCGTAACGCCACGACTCTTATCTTTTTGAACAAACTCTTCTGTTTTCATGTAGGTAGACTGTGGTAATATGTTAGTAGGTAGAAAAATGTGAGTGTCTTTAGTTGCCAAGTTTGTGAAAACGTGTGATTTTGTCCAATAGTAGAAGCTTGAGTATTAAAACCAAAAACTTTTTAATATCAGAAAGTTTTCAGCAATATTTCAGTTTGTTTCTAACATCGCTCGGCTTAATTGTTCATGATGTGGTTTTTATGGAGTTTTAGCATATATTTTTTTTAATAATGACTTTTTGTTAGGGACTTTAGTTCAAGAGATGGGTAGGTAATTTGTTTGAGGAGCTGAACTGAATGGCGATTATCTCATGGGGTAATGCTCAAAATCCCCACGCTGGGCATGCGGATAAGGAATCGTAGTTCGATGGTAGGATTGATCTGCAAGGGGCGGTGCTGCCCGTCCCCCGGTGGATATCCCTTAGTCTTACGACACCTACAGGATGAATGGGGTGGTGCAAATTCTAAGCCAGCATCAAAACAAATTCTAATTAGTCCGTAAGTTAGATTATCAGAAGATATTGCACACGTAAAAACTACTTTCTGTGTAGTATTTTCTACACATGTAGGATAAACAATTGAATCATATCAAGTATTGCCCACGGATTAGCTCGTTATCTCATAAATTATTTCCCATGGGATAAGTATAAATTCGTCGACATAGCACAGTGTCGCACCAAAAAATATCTTCCACTTTCATAATAAACCAAAGAGTGGAATGATCTTCCTGCGTCTGTCTTCCCATAAAGGTCGATTCACACATATCAGTGAACCCACAGTTCCGGCACAGTACCGCATCAGTGATAATTATTCTTTCAAACATTCTCTATGGATGTATTCACACTTGTCAGTGTCAGTGTCGTCTCAGTACCGTCAGTGTCAGTGCCGGCACCGGCCATCACGGACGTGATCTTTTATCACGGATCACTGACGTCTGAAGGGAACGTCGTGCACGAAGACCCGCAGAGAACTGTACTGTGCCTGATATGTGTGAATTGAAGCACTGACACACCACTGCAGCACGGATATGGAACTGTAACGGTACTGTGCCGGAACTGTGGGTTCACTGATATGTGTGAATCGACCTTAGTACAATCTTAGAGTCTTCAAATCTAGGGTAAATAAGTTCCTTCTGGAAAAGCGTGCTCCATCTTAGGCTACATCTTCGCTTTCTTAGAGAGAGTTAGTAGCCAAACGCTTGTCCGTCAACAAAAAAAAAACACCTTCAAAAGTTTCCATAAAAAAATCGCGAACGAAGCCACGGGCAGAAACTGTACAAATAAAGAAATCTTTTTAGTTTCATGATTCAAACATACATCTATACTAATATAATAAAGAGGAAAGAATTGATTGTTTGGCTCTGAAACTACTAAACCGATTAAAAAAAATCTTTCATCATTAAAAAGCTTACTGTTCAGGGAGTGACATAGGTTATATTTTATCCCGGAATTCCCACGGGAACGGGAACTACGCGGGTGAAACCGCAAAGGGGTGCTAGTTTAGATAGAAAGTCGCTCGACCTCCACTAGGCCAGTAGAGTTCTACCTGCAACGCATGCATAATTACAACTTTACAAGTTCGCAAGTTTCCCCTTGTTGTGTACAATCATGAAGTTGTAAGACGCTCTCCTTTTTTTTAAGTTCGTTAAAACCGAGGCAATCAGGGCGCTTAGACTAGTTCCATTGGAGGCGAAAGCGGAAAACGCTTAATAGTTGTAGTAGTTGATTTCATTTCATTTATTGCCAAAATTGAGGCTTAATGATGACTCCGTTGAGGGACTAGAGTCTGTTTAAAAAGAGAAGCATCGTGGGAATTAAGGGCACGCGTGTGCCAATTGACAACTTTTGTTGCGATGATAACACTGCTCTGTCATTGCGGTACGACTAAAAGTGTTAGTTCCCCGTAACGCTACGACTCTTCTCTTTTTGAACAGACTCTAAAGTTGGTACATAAACTCTGTTGGGCACTGCGATTTTGATGTTAAGGCCAGTGAAAGTGGCGCCCCCAACTATTTTATCTTATTATTACGTTAAACGCAGCAAGTTGTAAAAATCCATCGTTTAGTTCGTGGTAACTATTATAAGTTATTTATTAATGCCTATGTAATAGTTTCATTTTGTAAAGCTCTCTAGGTCTGAATAAATAAACGATTTGATTCTGACTATTACTCATACCCGAGCCAATTATATCATATTATTACGTTTAACATAGAATATTTCAAAAATCCGTCGTACAGTTTGTGGTTTATAAGCTTTTTTTTTATCCAGTAATAGTTTTATTTTGTATAGTAGGCAGAGATGAAAATAGAGTTTGGTGGCCAAAAAAGGTAACTTTGTATCTCTGCCTATGCTTGACAAAAAAATCCACCGTACGGATTTCTAAAACCTGTGTTAAAGGTAACAATAAGATGAAATAGATGGCGGCAAAACTTACACTCGTGTATTACTTAAATGTGTATTCGTGTATGTGTTAAACTTACTTAATAACGAATTGTATTTTATTATAATTTCGCTCCGCTCGCCACTTATCTAAGCCACCTGATTGCTTCTGTTTTCCTTTTATTCTGAGCTTCTCGTCAAAGGGATAGAATAGAATCAGGTATTTTTCTCGAGAGTATTTTTTGCTACAGTAATGATGTTGTTTTGCGGAAAAAGCTTAGGAAAACCTTATAAGTGACATGTGTGGATTTTGTAAGGCGTACCTACCTTACAGTACCTACTTAAGTAGATCGGTTGAAGAAGATACGTATTGCGTGTCACACGTCGCCGACACTACGTGAAAGATTAAAATGGTTGGATAGGCCCTTTCCGTAGTGTCTGCGTCGTGTTTGTTGCCAAACGAAGTTTGTGAACTCACAAAGTTGTCTTTGTCATTTGGAATCAGTGAAACGTGTGTTTTTGTGGTGTGCTTTTTCACAAAAGTTCGTGCTATGTGATTGCACAATAAAAAGCAATAATGACAGTTAGGTTGATTGACAAAAACACTTATACTCTATCTCTTATTATTTATTTATTTATTTATTTATTTACTCTCTTACTTAAAAAATAGACTATCGAGAAAACTTTCACCAATTGTGTTTTTGAAACACTATTCAAAATAAAAGATCGAATTCAAGTTTCCCTAAATATGAAGGTGGTAGCTTTTACAGATACTGAGATAAATAACGATTCTGAAGTAAATTGCTTATGTTACATTCTTAATTCAACACAGATAGGTAATTTTTTCCGTTTCCTAAATAGCGCCAAGATTACAAATGAGATGATAATAGCAGGCAAGAAAAAACTAACTAAACCACTAACAATGTTATTCAACCTCATTTTACAGACCAAGGAAATCCCAGCACAGTGGACAGGCTCGGAGATAGTATTGCTATACAAGAAGGGTGACCCAAAACTTATAACAAATTACAGACCAATAAGTCTCATGCCATGTCTCTACAAAGTCTTCTCCGCACCGCTAAAGGCGGTCCTTACCGGACAAAAATTGCTCGGGAAATGTAAATATTTATTTTAGTTTTAGTTTATTTTAAGATAAAAATTCAATGTAACTAGCTGGTAAGGAAATAAAAGCTCTTTATTTTATTTTTATTTTATTTTATTTATTAAATAGCGCTGGGGCATTCTTGGTACCTACTCCACTACCGATCAGGAAAACATAACATTTTCAGGGTTAAAATACAGAATAGATAGAATTTACTTTATTGCACACAAAATTTGTATATGAAATATGCTAGATAGACGTTATCTACCTGCTAACTTCTTACGAATTAAAATTTACTGAAAATCAGTGTTTGCTCCTCGAGCAAAACCATTTGCTGAGTTAATGCCTCTTTGCTGTGCTGCAGCACACACCGTGCCTATTTGGAAACTCTTTTCATATGTGCTATTTTTATAGGCTGTGCCTTTTGTGACATCAATTATTAGTTTTTCCTTGTTAGCTTTTTATATATTTATTTTTGTCAAATGTGTATTATTGATGATGATCAAATGTATGTACTTACCTATAATTACCACTTAAGTACTGTGTGTTGCAGAAGCAAATAAATGTTTATCTATCTATCTATCTATCTATCTACGACACCCGCCGAGTTGGAGTGTTGCAAATTCTAAGCCGGTACCACGCATGTATTGGCAACAGTATTATTAAGTTAAACCTATTTTACCTCAATAATAGTTACACCTACATTCCAGCTTGTAAATGATTAAGCTTTACTACCTGAGGGCCTAGACAATTTAACAATCGGAAAAGTCCAAAAATGTATGAGTTTGACCACTGATTTCTTAAAAAGGGAAGATAGTAAAATTTGTGCTCGTTCTCCCAGCGCTTACTCAAAAATTGGCATGTGTAACTACACGCATACACATACATATAATAATATTTCTCGCTATTACGACCGCCCATGCCGCCGCGGTCAGACGGTGACTGAGGTGGGAGCACACAACTTTACACAATTTGAGGTTGCCACTTTCGAGATACCAGTACCTCATCTTCCCTTTTTAATAAATCAATGGGTTTGACATTATGCCTTAGATACGTATTTCGAATTTTTCACTACAAATCTTTGAATTGTTTTTGATTCGCTTCATAGCGAATGCCGGTTGGCTACGCCCTCTGGTTCTAACTCATCACACAACATAATTTATAGCTTCAGCCTAAAACTGACCTAAATACATACAAAATAGAATTAGCTCATTAATAATGTTAATTCAACAAAAACCGCGGGTTCGGCTAAAAAGCCTATAGCCGCCATACCGCGGCGTAATGAGCTAAACCAAAGGTTTAACAAAACATATTGACGGCATTTGTAAACAGAAAGTTTATTAGAAACCAATTTTTATTTTGTATTAGTTGTGTTAATTTAGGCCATATTTCGCGAAGAACCGATAACCACCGGGGTAAACGAGTTCTTGAGTGGAGACCGCGACTCGGCAAACGTAGTGTAGGACGCCCTGCGGCCAGGTGGGATGACGATCTGCGAAAGACTGCAGGCAGATGCTGGATGCGTCAAGCTGAAGACAGGGCGCTATGTCGCTCTTTAGGGGAGGCCTATGTCCAGCAGTGGACTAGTATAGGCTGATGATGAATTTAGAGCTTCGTGATTCTGGTCCTGAACGTGACACTTAGGTCATGGGCTCTCATTCCATACAACAGTTTTGGCGGCTAACGCCATCTCTTGTATTTTTTTAAGCGTACCACTTAGTTATCGAGGTTGGCGTAAAGTTACAGAACAATAAAGAATTTCATTATTTAAATGTCTGCACTCATTACTGGTTTGCCCGCAAAATCCCGCCCGAAGCGCGTCCCATTTTTTACTATGAGATGAGACATCTGTATATAGTATTATAATTATCTACGCACTTTAGGCAGGTACACTTTATGTAGCGTATTCAAAATCAATACTTATGTAAGGTAGCAAAACAATTATACGTATCCATTTTGAATGAAGCATGTTAGTCAACAAACTATGACACAAATAACAAAATCTAATTGGCTTGGCGTCGAGTTTCAGATATAATTTTGTACCTATTTTTATTGAAGGGAGGATCTAAAATCGACAAGTAATGTAAATTACTTATAAAAAACGCGCCAACAAAGTGAATTGATAGTTAAGTATGGGCGGTTTGTTAACTAACATGCTTCATTCAAAATGGACACGGTATAGGTACAGATTTTTGAGTTTTCCCATAAGTACAAAATAACCGGCTTTACGGACCCTATGACTTCGTGTGCAATATGAAAGAGGCCTCATAGCGTTGTTCTTGAATACTGCTGTTAGTCTCGGATCTAACTTAATCAATTCTCAATATAAATATGTACTTATTTATTGCAACATGGGATCGTAATACATGCAAAAATTGAAATCGTTCGATACGCCCTACGCCCAATAACTGTGGCATTTTCTTTGAATGCGTGAACGCACACTATGAGTCGATAAAATTACTGTTTTTGTCAATAAACCAAACTGTTATAGGTACTTGCTTTTTATTGTGCAATCACATTGCACGATCTTTCGTGAACAAGCACATCACATAAACATACAATTCACTGATTCCAAATAACATAGACAAGTTTGTGAGCTCACAAACTTCGTATGGCAGCAAACACGGCGCGGTCTCACGACGGAAAGGGCCTATCTAACGATTTAAATCTTTGGATAAAGGGTTTCAAACATGTACCTACCCTGATATGATTCGGCAACATTTAGCTAGAATAGATAGAATAGAATAGAAAACACTCTATTGCACAGATAAATCTAACTTAATCCCTAGCTATAATAGGTAGGTAGGTACTTGATGTAGACACAAAACCCAACACTAACTGTGATATGACTTATTGTTGCTGAGTTCTGTCGAGTTTGCGGAGTTAGGACGGATGTAAGCGGGTTAACTACGAACCTTATTTGTGGAAGAACACCAACGTTTCATCCCTTAACAAGGGACATCTGCAGGGCTCCTCATCATTACAACTGGACACAGGCCTCCCGTAATGAGCGCCATATAGCATTGAATTTAATTAGCTTGAAGCATCCAGCATCTGCCTGCAGTCTTTCGCAGATCGTCATCCCACCTGGCCGGAGGGCGTCCTACACTACTTTTGCTGTGGCGTGGTCTGTTGTCTGCCACTTCAGCTTGCTAATTCTTGGTATCAAACGTCGCCGACGTCAGTCAATAGTCAAATCGTTTATTTCTTTAGACTTACAAAATAAGCAATTAGACAAGTCAAATTTCTACGTTAGCTTGATAAATAGTTATTACTATCAAATGAAATAAGGTGCAATTGACTCTAATTCACTTAAACTTGTTGTCTACTAGCGGAAGTGAAAAAGAAACCACTAGCAAGTTTATCGCTTATCAACTAATACAATCTTAGCATAACTAAGTCTAACTGTTCTTACATACTATTGACGATGAAGCTACGAAGTACAAGTAAATAAGGTTTATTTTATGTAAGTTAGCCTTATTTGAGCTATGTCGACAACTTTGGTTCTCTGTCGGATGTATTCGTTACGAATCTTATCCTTCAGAGACTCCGAGCATAGCTCTTTCCATAGCTCGCTGAACGACTTTGAACTGGTGGACGAGTCCTATCGTGAGTGTTCACGTCTCAGCTCCGTAGGTCATGACGGGTAGGACGCACTGATTAAGAACTTTCGTTTTCAATCTAAGCATTGCGGTATAGATTACGATTTTGTGGTAGTGGACGAACGAGTACCTCTCACATAAGTGAGTTTTTGGAATAGAGAGCAAAGGGATTTAAATATTCAAAAAAGTTACGCTAACTGAAATTTTGTACCTATGATCTGTTTGTTATAAAGCTGCAAATTATGTCAATAGATTCCAATTAAAATTCACATGCTTGGAGTCGAGATAAAGATATATAATTAGACAATATTTATTAACGAAAGGATCTCAAATCAGCAATTTTTTTCCATTATGTTTAAAAATCGTCAACAAGAAAGTTAATTTGAGGTTAAGTACTGCGGGTTTGTTTATCATTTAGGCAGGGTTTCAAAAAATCACATTTAACTTTCGTAAGTGTGGTGTCTGGTCGTGGTTGGACTAGGGGCGGACCTCTGGCCGGCATGTGTGTGTGTGCGTGTTAGGCTGCTCACAGAAGCGCGTTTTCAGAGGGTCTACACTGAATTTTTTGTTAGATCTATGATATGGTTTTTTAGGGTTGGTATAGAATTCGTCATAAAACCGGTCACTATGGTGTCGATTCTGTTGTTTTTGAATTAGGTGAAATTAAGATTTAGGAATGTCAAATGCTACACTTCGATTCCTAACGATTCCTAAATCCTCATTTTAGCTAGTTTTGTTGTCAAATATATGATAACTATGCGATTGGAAAAGCTTTCGTCTATTTGACATTCGTAAATCGTAATTTTAGCTAATTTATCGAATTCTAAAACAACCTACAGTCTACGCCCTGTTCATCGTCAAAATCATTAGTTTTTCATATGCTCTTTATGTAACTTGTGCTGAAATAAGTTGGTCAAGAAATAATAAACAATAAATTATGAAGAATTAATTATGTTTATTGCTACTCGGCTTTATCATAATAATTATACTAAATAACTAAATACAATATTTATAACTAAATTAACTAAATTCACAACTGTTTCAATTTTGTAAGTCAGGTTTGTCCAGTTAGGTTTAAAAATAATAATTTGCCCATAGACATTTTTACAACGTTTAATTTTCAAATAGATATTGAGGGTTTAGAGAATGCTAGCGAGGCATAGCGAGGGGTCCCTTTGTTAGTAAAACTAACAATATAATTAATAATAATAATGCTGGACAACCCACACATCATCTAGCCCCAAGCTAAGTAGAGCTTGTGTTAAGGGTACCAGAGGTAGATGACTGATAAAATATGATTAAGGTTAAAATTTAAATATCGCCAAAATTAAACTAAACTTACATATATGACTAAAAATAATGCTTATATTTCGATTGTCTTAACGAAATATAAAGACTTATTATTTGAAGGGTATTTGTCGCTTTTATTTTTGTACCTATCTATTACTATCGTCAGGTGATCACGTGTGTGTAAACCTGTTGAAACAAGGAAGAATAAATAAATGAACCGTAAATAATGTGATCAGATTTCGTAAGGTTTTTTTTAGTTTAGTTTTAGCGACATACATAAGAATTAACACCAATGTGTCATAAAATATGTTCGAGAGTAGATTTCACTATGCATTTATAAACGTTTATACACAAATTAAGTTTCCGAAATGAAAACTACTGAATTATGTATGAAAATTGTTCATTGGGTCGGTCTTATTTCGTGTCAAAAATCTCAAAAATAATTAGTGCCTTAAAAAAATTAGGGGTTTTTTTTACTTTATTGTTTTTTTACTTCTCGATTATACCGCCGCCGTTTCAACAGACTTACACGCTGTATATCGAAAAGATAATTGTCACGACTAAAGTATTGTATTTGAATTGTCAAAACGAAAAATTAACTTTCACTAATTTGTAATAGGTAATGACAATGATCCAAGACTATTTTTTATAATAATAGGTAATTACTATTAATAAATACTAGATTAACTATTGTAACAGTTCAGTTTTGTCATATTTCTCACTTTAACAGGTAAGTAACAACTATTATCCGGTCAAATTCTTGATACAATGTTTATAAAAAGCACCATACTTAACCTAAAAATCTGTTTCTTGTATTGCAGAATTTTCATTTCTTGAAGATATCTTTTATACAAAGCATAATGTTAATAATATAGAGACTCGAAGCGAGATTGAGAATTTTGGATTTTTGTGTTGCAAAATTAAAATCAGAAACAATATTTTTGATTTCTGTCGCTTCGGTATGTAGACTAAAGTAAAGAAGTTACGAAGAAACCATTAGCTTGTTAGGTAGTTGTTATTTTTAGTGTAGGAGTAAAACCGGGACGGGTTTTGCTCCAACTCGAGCTTTCTTATTCGCTGGATAGTCAATAATTTATAGATGCGGTTTGTTTACCAACATTATTGTAAATTAAGAATAGGGTATATGCACGTGACTTCAAAAAAGCTAATATTTTTTTTAAGTATTCTGTATTGATATATGAATATATTTGTATATTTATTTTTGTATTTTATGTTTTTATTGTGAAATTTAATCATTGAAAAGTAGATATTTTAAGTCTCAATAGAACGCAACGCTATTTCATTGAAAAGTAGATATTTTAAGTCTCAACAGAACGCAACGCTATTGGCACGTGAAACGTGACGTCATACTTGAACATTTTTGTATGGGCATGAAGTTTTGACTTCGAGTTTACATATTATGGAGCTCGATGATCCGTGACGTCATAAAATGCAATAGCTAACATATCAGCGTTTTTATCACCCGAAACTGAGTGTAGTTTTACTTTTCGTTTTTTACCTCAATAATTTATTTTTTTTGGGTGTTATATTTTTTTTCCTTTATGTATTAACTAAGTAATCGATTAAAAAAATTAAAAAAATCTATGCATATATCCTATTGTTCGAGCATATATACATACGAGTATCTAAAAACTGCAGTTGGTTCGTCTCGAAAATGGCGAAATAAACCAATCATTTCTGGTTTTTACTATTTCCAAAGAGTTTTTTTCTACAAGTTTAAATGTTTGCCATACAGCGACGGTTGCCTTGCTGCATACTCAGACAGCGTCTTATGTACTCTTCCGACTAGTATTGATACGGATCAGTTGAGCAACCTCTAGATTGTTTGCAACAGTCTGCAGTTAGCTCAATTGATTCAATCGTAAATACTGGTTTTAATTTATTACTTCATTGTAATTTGCTTTTTCAATAAAGATTATAAATAATTGGCTATTTAATAGAATATGTTACTGGAACATATCGCTAGTTATTTATATATTTTTTTATTAATATTTGCAATAAGTTAACTATTATTTTAATTATGTATAAAAACCGTCCTTTGTTTTGTGTGATCTGACGTCATCGGTAAAATTCGTTCGTTTTTCTAAGACATCCAGTTTGACGAATTCATTATGAATGTAAGCGGGTTAACTACGAACCGTGTTTGTGTTGGAAGAACACCGATACAAACAAGGTTCGTAGTTAACCCGCTTACATTCATAATGAAGTAGACCTCCAGTGTATGAATAACATAGGCAGCCGAAAGATTTCGTCTATTTGTCGATGTGTATTATATTTAAGTAAAAAGTTATTAACAACCTGTTAAAGTAAAGATTGGACGACTGATTCTACAACTAATTTATTTAATAAGGCAAAAGCCAGAGGTATTTAATTTCGATTTTTAAGGACACCATCTGAAACATGTTCACCAAAATATGCCAAATTAAAAAAAAACAGAACTGTATGTCCCTATACAAAGCCCTAGCCCTATACAAAGTTTTTTTTTTCAAAATAGAATGGCCTACTACTGTTTTTTAAACCGACTTTAAAAAAAGGCGGTGGTTTTCAATTCAAATTTTTTATGTTTGCTAAGAACTTTTGACTGATTGCTCCGATTTTCATGATTCTTTTTTATTTGAAAGCTGGTGCCTTCCGTATGGTCCCATTTTAATTTTGTCCAATGGGATCCATATAATTGAAGTCGGTTTATAGTTCTTTTAAAAACAAAATCTGTTATATTCAATGCTTTCAGGTAAACAATGTTCTGTTGCAACTTGTAGTATGACCCCCAATATACTTACGTACTTGATTTAACATTCATCATAATTTCTTGTAAATTTAAAAAACTAGAGCCCTGAGTCTGTTTGGTAACCGTATCGAAACGTGATCGTAGTCTCCTTTTCTGTAGGATTTGGTAGTGCTTCTATCATGTAGACAGAGAACTAAATTTATGCCAGTACCTTTCATTTTGATTTCTATTCTACCCTCAACAATCTCAGTGTTAAGCCAACTAGAGGTTCTATCTTCCTATGTATTAATTTTTATGCATGTTTGTCGATTTATCCGATATTTGTTTTATTTATTATTTTTATTTTCGAGGAATTTGTTTTTGTCCCAACAAACTTGAAATACATGTTATGGAATTTAATGTCGATTTTCTAGGTTTTTTATAAAACAAAGAAATTACTAATGATAGCTTTTGGTGAAAAAGTTTTCTTACTCACAATTTGTATTATCCATCAGCCCACTAGTCCACAGCTGGACATGGGCCTGTCAGGGCCTATGTTTAACTGTCACACAGCTGTGGAGTAATAATGAGCGCCAGCTGTGGCGCTTAGCATGTTTTTGTTTGGTTTTTAAATAATTAATCTATCTATATAAGATCTTTAAATCTATTAAATACGTAAAAATTAATCCCTATATCCTTTGGTCACAGCATCACGCATTAACGGCTGGACCAATTTCGATAATTCTTTTTTAGTTGTTAGTTATTGAAGAAGTTGGAAATATAATTTTCCATGCGGGCAAAGCCGCCGGGCTCAGTTAGTTGATTATAAAATGTATGCTTTTGTTACAATATGCAAAGCGTTTATTGAGACAATCGATATAAAAATAATAGTATAAACTGTACAGGGCGAGTCAAAAATACGGTCATTTCTTCTTACCAACGGCAACAGGTGGGTATCTCGAACCATATTTTGAATCACCTTATACATTACAGCAAAATTACAATTATTAATAATTATAATATCATACATGAAAGAAAAAAATATCTTTACTATAAAGTTCTTTTTCTGCTTTATTTTGATCAGGGTTACTAAAACTAAAAGACGTCTTCCTAATTTAGTTTCTTTTTTGCGCATAATTTTTTGTTTAATCGACAAAGAAAAAAACGTGTCCAATATCTAATTTTTTAATCGTCAGGCCTATTTATTATAGGCTTAAACCAACAGATAGATTAGATATCGTTAATCGTCATATATGTAAATTTCTTATCACTATATTTTAGCAATACACATTATACTTTAACAGTATACACTAAATAAGTCGTGGAAATGAAAATCGTGAGAAAATGTCATGATACCGGTCTGTATACACGGTCTGATGGTGACGGCATTCGACGGGCCAGTTTACCTTCAGTCCGTGTGTCTGAGCTCTAAGCCCCTATTTACGGAACCGCGGTTGGCACTGAATAGGGCATATGCATGTTATTTCAAAATGGCTAAAAAATATATACGTATTCTCTAATGATATAGAAACATATCTACATATTTATTTAAGCATTATGAGATGTTTTTATTGTAGAATTTAACCATTGAAAAATTTATATTTTAAATCTCAATCGCAAAATTTCAAAACGCAACGCCATTGGCTAGACCGGACGTGACATCATTGTTCACATTTCTTCTTTTTTATGTTTGGCGCTGCATCATGATTTGACACTATTCTGCCCACGTTACATTTCGCATTGTCGGTTATTTTCAGATTTTTCGGTAAACCTCTTTCCTGAGATGATCACTACTGAGGTCGTCACAAAAGGTTTTAATTGAGTGTGAACGTTGACGTGAAATAAACATGGCGCCAATATGGCAGCGTTTTTATCACCCGAAAATGATTGTAGTTTTGATTTGTTTTTTTTTACCTTGTTATTGCGAAATTCAGTGAGCGTCTGATCATTTTTCGGTTAAATAGTGACCTAAAGAATCGATAAAAACAATAAAAAACATCGATGCATAAACCCTTTTCAAACATATGGCGTTGGTAGAGTGTGTTTACAGAGAAGCGATTATACAAGCTTTGTGGTACTGGCTTAGAATTTTCACCATCCCAATTCTTCCCGTGGTTGTCATAAGAGGCGACTAAGGGATATCCACCGGGCGGGCAGCAGCACCCTTTGCAGAACAAATCTTCCACCAAACTGCGATCCCCAACCCGCATGCCTAGCGTGGGGATTATGGGCATTACCCCCATGAGTTAAACACCTATAAGGCGTTTATCAGGGGGGGGGCTGCGTCCAGCAGTGGGCCGATACAGGCTGTTCAGGTTGAGGATTTTACACGCGTTTGTTTGATTTGGTGCGGCGCACGCGGCGGCTACCGCCACTCTTAACAAGTTAACTGTCTCGGAACAAAAGTAAAAGTAGTAGTATACAGGTTACGTCCAACTGAAATTTTGTTATAACCTACACAGATAGGGTATAAGGGTACATACATCTATTATACTAATTTGACCTAAAAAAAACTTTCAGAAAAAACCCCAAAGAAAATGTGACTCCGGACGGAGTCTTGGACGTCTGAACATGAATCATGACACTTTTGATGGTGAAATGCTGAAATTTCTAGGGACGGTACCGTTCACTGGAGTTGTCAAACTTCCCACCATTGAGAGTTATAAGAAGTTCTCTTTGTATTTCCATGTCCTAATGCACGACATAAAATTATCGTACAATCACTTTGCCGTTGCACTAAAATATTGGCATTTGCTAAGAAAAGGAGAACTGGCAACATTTTACGTCGCCCCGTGACCACGATCGCTGTAATGCGGTAGAAACGTAGGGGAAATAAAAACAAAGGTACGCGATAAATACCCGATAAATAATCATTTAATTATATTACGTAGGCTCTTTTGAATTTTGTGTTGCCTAGTTATCTAGTCATACGTCCATGATAATGGTTTAGCTATTCGTACGTCCAGTAAAATAAATAACATTGTCAGAGTCATGGACTTATAAAGTTGGCACATAATGACTCCGTTTCGAGTCACTGGACAGTTATCGTGTTAACGCCCCGCTTTGTAAACATCACCTTACATTGCGATATGTTTGTGTTTACGTGTGCGATGTATTAGTACAGTATTCAATATTTATTGCATTTATACAATCAGGTTTAGTGATAAGGTGAGTTTAAGTTAAGATTACAGTATGTACCCATTGTGGGTGTTGCAATGGAGAACTGGCAGGTATCGCGCAGTATCTTAAAATTAACAATACCTAATGAACTTATGGATGACGCGGCCGCTGCACGCACCGCTCTGCAGCGGAACAAAACGCTCCGCGTCTTCATAAACAGAGCCTTAGTTCACACTATAACTAATATACGGACAGCATGACATTTTCAATCACATTATTTACTCACGCGGCTTATACTATACTTTAGCAATACAAATTAAACTGGTGTCTATTTCGTTGGTACAGTAACCAAACTAATTTGACAATACTAAAAATTTTGTCGTCTCTTCTTTCAACACACCAAAGTCAAGACAAGGCCGCCGATTGTGTTATTAGATTTTAATTACTAGTTACTGTCTCTAAGTTATTTTATAAGTTTTTATTGATACAATAAAGATATTATCCATCTATCTATCAAAGCTGTCAATGCCGCCGACACAGCCTGGCGGGTGTTGTCGGCGACATTATGAATCACTAGCTGATACCCGCGCTTTTTAAGTAACCTATGTCTGTTCAGGGGATAACATTCCCTGCTAAATTTCATTGAGGTCTCTTCATCCGTTTGGATGTGAAAAGTTAACAGACAGACAGAATTACTTTCGAGTTTATAATATTAATGTAGGTAGGCTACAGTGCCCGCCGACTTCCAGCGATATGTCCGCTATACGGCATATTCACAGAAATGTCGGCGGCATATCTACAGAAATGTCGGCGGCATATCTACAGAAATGTCGGCGGCATATCTACAGAAATGTCGGCGGCATGTCTACAATAATGTCGACGACATGTCCACAGAAATGTCGACGGTATATTCACAGGAATGTCGGCGGCATGTCAGTTACAAGACAACTCTTAAACGGCATGTTAACGACTACTTCTAGTCAAAAGTTGCTAATTTCGTGTCGCCGACAACGTTTACAAACCCGGCGACACAACCCGGAGGCTTTGTTAAGTTGACTCCTAAATGTGAAGCCGCCGACATCCACCCTGCCGGTCTGTGTCGGCGACTTTACTACGTAGACTCCTGTACAATCGTAAAATCAAAGACTCCTGTACATTTAAGTTCTGTAAAATTAGTATAGTTTTTGTAACTTCAAAACGACACCATTTTCGGTTATTATATGAGGCCATGCCGTTTTTTATACTCGTCTAGATTAAGAGATCTCTTGGGTCCGGTTTCTTTCACCTTGGCTGTTACTGGCTTCGGCGTTGATGTTGGTACTTCTGGAAATAAATAATAGGATCTCTTTTATATTGTGATCAAAAACCCAGGCTTCAAAATCTTACTATTTACACTGTTTTTTTTAAATAAATACTTATCCCTCGGAAATAAAAATGTATAGGACAAACTCGCATACGTTCATAGCTAACCCGCTTACATCCGTAATTAATAATTTATTTTGACTTTCTTTAAATCATCATCATCATCAGCCTATATTAGTCCACATCATGACATAGGCCTCTCCTAATGAGCGCCATAGCGCCCTGTCTTCAGCTTGACGCATCCAGCATCTGCCTGCAGTCTTTCGCAGATCGTCATCCCACCTGACCGGAGGGCGTCCTACACCACGTTTTCCGAGTCGCGGTCACCACTCTATAACTCGTTTACCCCAACGGTTGTCGGTTCTTCTCGGTATGGCCGGCCCACTGCCGCTTCAGCTTGCTAATTCGTACGTTTGCCAAGTCGCGGTCTCTACTCAAGAACTCGTTTACCCTAGCGGTTGTCGGTTCTTCGAGATAACACCGGCCCACTGCATTGATTTATTAAAAACGAAGATGAGGTACTGGTTGCTCGAAAGTGGCAAACTCAAATTGTGTAAAATTATGTTCTCCCACATCAGTCACCGTCTGACCGGCAGCACGGGCGGTCGTGATTCACGTGAAATATTGTTGTCTCAGTCTCACTTCGGTCCTAGATACATCTTTCCGTCTTTGTTCTTCTTTGTATTGCACAGGACTGGAAATATAACTGTGAGTGTATGTGTTTGCGTGTAGTTGTAACACATGCCAATTTTTGAGTAAGCGCTGGGAGAACGTAACCTATCTTCCCTTTTCAAATCAATGGCCCACTGCCACTTTATCTATAAATACTCACTGGCTATAGGCAGGTCCAGTTCTATGTTGATATCGAAGTCGTGTAGTGAATATAAGCTAGTTGTGTCAAAAGTTGATGGTTTGCTGACTGTACTAGTGGCTTCACTACCTGGCTCCTGGAAAATAGAATTACACTTATATTAATTAATACTGTTGACATGTCACTGTCACATCATCTTTGACAGATGAGCTTATAAACAAGAAGTTGATGTATCCTCATCCGGCTGTAGTGGTGTAAATAAAATAAATATTTAAATAATGCTGGACAATTCACACAGCATTATCTAGCCCCAAGCTAAGCAGAGCTTGTGTTATGGGTACTAGATAACTGATATACATAATACAATACATTACATAGATAGATATTTTTATTATACATAGAAAAACATCCAGAACGCCCTGAACAAATATCTGCAGATTGTACACACATTTGTCCCGAGGCGGGAATCGAACCCGCAACCTCCTGCGTCGCAGCCGGACCTTCGCCCACCGTGCCACAGAGGTCGTCAGAGGTGTAATGTCTTTGGTATGTGAAATAAATGCCTATAAAATCATAAAACCAGAGTGTTGCTTAATTCTGCTGTAATAACCCAACTAGCGACCCACCCCTGCTTAGCACAGGTGCAATGCTGATGTATTATACATACATCCCTTCCTCTTGAATCACTCTATCTATAAAAAAATCCGCATTCAAATCCGAGGCATAGGGACAGACAGCAGGATGCGACTTTGTTTTATACTATGTAGTGAAGCAAGTGAGTGAGTTTAAGTAATTTATTCACTTTTTTAGAGAAAAATGTACACTCATCCATTTCTAACTTTTTTTTCCGTCAGCTATGGTTATTTAAATAATAGGTCTAAAGTCTAAAGGTTTTTGTATATGATATATAAAAGAACGATGTGTAATTCGTACGTTAAATACGTACGAATCATCGTTCTTTTTTTAATTATTGTTCCGAATACGGAAGAGGCGATATCACATACAAAAACCTTTAGGCCAATTATTTAAATAACCATAGCTGACGGAAAAAAAGTTGCTACTATCGAGTTCACAATTTGAATTCCTTCGAGTTATTTTGAAGATTCTAAAACGATGATTTTCCTCGAACGTGAAGTCTATTTAAAAAGAAAAGCGTCGTAGCGTTACGGTGAACTAACACTTTTAGTCGTACTGCAATGACAGATCAGTGTTGTCAACGCAACAAAAGTTGTCAATTGGCACACGAGCGCCCTCAATTCCCACGACTCTTCTCTTTGTGAACAGACTCTAGTATAAAGCACTAAGTATCACTCGGAAGAAAGTGCGATTCCTACCTCTTGTGTAATGCCCAAAAACTCAAACGTAACTCAGATTTAAGCACTTCTTAAATGACAAGAGTCATTAGACGTGCTTAACGCATTCACTGACCAGCCTCGGCGGTTGGACCCGCATGACACCACCGCCGGCCGCGCCGTCGCGTCGCGTCTTCCCTGAATTCTCAAACGCAACTCAGATATAAACAAGTCACAAAAGACTAATTTTGTAAAGTTTTTGACAGACTTTTCATAGAAAACTGACAAAAAATGCGCGTACTTATATAGGTAGTACTTATCCGATTTGCTTTTTAGTATTCGGGGGTGAGCCTCGGAAGCACATCTGTATCTTGAAAGTGTTAAATCTGAGCTGCGTTGCGTTTCAATATTCAGAGGTAAGGCTTATTCCATAGGAATTGGGCTCTTTCTCGCCTACATAACAATGTACATTGATTTCTCTTGTTACTCACCAGTCTTTCCTTCTCCTGTTTATCTTTATTTGCCTTTTCTTCTTCTTCTTTCTGTCTGAGCTCCACGGCCGCCGCCTCTTGGCTCTGCACCAACTCCTGCGCATATCATATTTACATTTTAACTAATAGGTTATATGCATGTGACTTCAAAAAGCTTATATTTTTTTACGTATTCTCTATTGATATAGAAATATCTGTATATTAATTTTTGTATTTTATAATGTTTTTACTGTGAAATTTAATCATTGAAAAGAAAATATTTTAAATATCAACTGTAAATATCTAAACGCAACGCTATTGGTACCTGAAGCGTGACGTCATACTTGAAAATTATTGTATGGGCATGAAGTTTTGACTTTGAGTTGACATAGGGGACTCGATGATCCATGACGTCACAAAATGCAAGGGCTAACATGGCAGCGTTTTTATCACCCGAAACTGAGTGCAGTTTTACTTTTGGGTTTTTACCTCAATCATTTAAAATCTATAGGCTTTTATATATTTTTTTCGTTGATGTATTAACCTAAATAATCGATTAAAATATAAAAAAATCCATGCATATACCCTATTGCAATAATAACAGTGGAAACTATACATAAAATTATTCTCATAATATAAAATATGAAGGGATCCAATGTAAATTAATATACAATATAGCTGTCGTGAGTCCCTTTATATATAGAAAACATCCAGAAAACCCGGAACAAATATTTGCAGATCGTGTATACATTTATCCTATTAAATTGTGGAAAGGTGAAACATACCAGGGTCCTATTTGATTGAGATTTGAAGTTCATAACAGGTTTAGTACTCCGCCTTGTGAAGGGGTCGTCGATTTTCTTGCCTTTCATAGCTTTTACCTGAAAAGTTATTACATTTAAGTATATTAGAAACAGATGTTTAAATAAAAAACAGCGTTTGTATTTAGAGAAAATGGAGGCATTTGCTAGTACTCAATTTTTTTTCTGACAAAGAACCAAAGTAAATAATATAGCTTAAAGAATAAGCAAGCTAAAGTGGAAAGGTTTCTTAGTCGCTTCTTTACTTTAGTCTACATGCCGAAGCGACAGAAATAAATAAGAAAAAAGACGTGTGGCACTCGGGGACTGCCGCGGTAAAGCTATTGCAATGCCATCTAGAGGCGAGTTGCTGAACTAAAGAGAAAAACGTCAAGGTTTTTTCGTTTCGGAATTTCTGGATTCGGTCCCCGCGCTCAAGGCCCGCGATAGAAGCTATGCAATAGCTTAATAATATTTCTTCAGACTTACAAATAAAGCATAAAGGCGTACTATAAAATATCAGATTGTCTAGAGTCTAGATTCTAGACTAGAGGATAAAAAGCTTTGGACGGGTTTTCCTCCAACTCGAAAAATAACAATTTATAGGCTAAAGGTTTCGTCGTCGCTTCTTTACTTTAGTCTACATACCGAAGCGACAGAAATCAAAAATATCACTACATTTCCTTATCAGTGTTTAATTTTATAACTAAACCGTTTCTAAGTGTACATTTATTGTATTTATGGAAATAAAGAATTGTTTATTTGATCTGACTTCTTCTCTGTCCTCTAGTTCTTGTATTTTTTGTCTATTCTTGTTTGTATTATAGTGACTTCATCATCATCATATATTAGTCCACTGCTGGACATAGGCCTCCCCTAATGAGCGCCATAGCGCCCTGTCTTCAGCTTGACGCATCCAGCATCTGCCTGCAGTCTTTCGCAAATCGTCATCCCACCTGGCCGGAGGGCGCCCTACACTAAGTTTGCCGAGTCGCGGTCTCCACTCAAGAACTCGTTTACCCCATCGGTTGTCGGTTCCAGATATGGCCAACCCTCTGCCACTTCAGCTTGCTAATTCCTTCAGCTATGCCGATAACCTCTGTCGGATGTATTCGTTACGAATCCTATCCTTCAGAGAGACTCCGAGCATTTATTCATTATAGCATACTTTGACATAAGTACTTTTTATTTTATTTTATTAATTTATTTGTTTTGCATATCTAACCTACCTACACAGACCTCTCATATCTAAGTTTTTAGTTTTAAATTAATTTATGTATGTCTGTCCTTTTTTTCCCTTTGGACCCTAAGGGGTTTTGTGAAGCCAAGTTTGTGTATTGTAATATAAATATAGTACCTACATTAAATAACGAAATCAAGTGTAAAATAAGTGTACCGACGACGGTGTAAAATTATAAAAAAAAAAACAATAATAATTATAGTGACTTACCTCCTCCATAATAGCCAGTTCAGCGGACTCCACATTTAGTTTCCGGTTCCTGTTGTTGATATACGATATGCTCTGTATCGAAGACGTCCTGGTCTTGTCCAGTTGGCTCGCTCTGTCTTCTAACTCTTGTATTTTGGAGTTCAGATCTTGTACTGTCTCTTCGTCGCCTCTGAAACGTCAATTAACAGTTAGTCTGATATCCACCATTTTAGAAATTAGATCTAATAAACCTAGTTTAAAATGTCCTCTAACACAATAACCGAAATAACACAATAACCGAAATAACACAATAACCGAAATAACACAATAACCGAAATAACACAATAACCGAAATAACACAATGCATAAACCTAAATTACTTCTACGCGAAAATATGTACCTAAAGACTCTAATAATTTAAATATAGTTCATATTAATATTCGATCACTCATAAAAAACTTCGGTTCACTAAAACACCTTATTAGCACAATAATTACGGAGGTAGGCATTAAAAACAATTTGGTATAAATAGCGCTAACGCTTTTTTTAATACTGACTCTTAGATTACAAATAAAGTTAAGACGAATGTGATTACCAAGGACAAACCTTACAAGGTTTTATGGTACAAATATAATGTATACCTACTGTTATTGATATTGTAATAAATAAATATAAAAAAAAAACATTATACTGTTTTGTAAAAACTGAAAAACCAACAACGTAACACTTCAAATCTCTTAATTTTAAACTGTTACCGTACTGTAAGTATTGCGAGAAAAATCATAATCCTTCGGGAATTAAATCTTTATGGCTAGAAAATCATCATCCAAATCGGTCGATAAATTACGGAGAAATCGACGAACTTACAAAAAAAAACATGCATACAGCTGAACATATCGAAGTCGCTAAAAAATGGCCAGTGTTAAATTTCAGGATATCATCTAGCGACAAAATACAAAAACACTTGTCATGAATTTCTTCCATAGGTTTATTTTCAAAAGCTCTATCCAATATATGTTTACGTTAATATTCACGAAATTGAATAAAAACTATTTAATTTTTTATTCATACAATAACCTATGTTTGATTCCAGGATTAGAATAACCTGCATACAACATTTCAACCTAATTCGTTCAGTCGTTTTGACGTAAAGCGGTAACAAACATCCATCCATCCGTCAAAACTTTTGCATTTATAATTTTAGTGCGATTTATGTGGTACTTTATCAAAAGGCGAAGCATCAGAGGCAAAAACATAATAAAGTAGATAATCCCATCAAACGATGACATTGGCGGCCTTACCGCTGAGGTAACTGCCACTAACCTGAGTTGCGCGACGTCCCGTTCCTTCATTAACTGCGTTTTCTTCATGGCGTAGTTAGTGGGGTGGGACCGGAATCTATCCTTTTCTGCTACTATTTTTTCTACATCTTCTTCCTTAAACAATTAATTATATTTAGTTAAAGATTTAACATATTCAATAATATCACAAAAAGATCTGCTTTGACGGGAATCGAACCCGCGTCCTCCCTTCAGTTCGGGGATATCATAACCTCTAGACCACCTATGGGTGGAGCTAACGGCTATTATAGTCCGTAAAAAGTTCCAGACTTTTTCGGATCGATAGGTATCAGACTTCGTGGTCTAGAGGTTATGACATCGCCGTACTGAGGGAAAGACGCGGATCAGATATCAGTCGAAAACAAAAACTTTTTGGGATTTCATTATATTTCTTAGAAAATATACCCATAGTGTAAAAACTATAATAATACCAAAAATCTTTAGATTTAGCATATTTATCAGAAATACAGGGCGGATTTTTTACGGGGCAGCAAAGCAAATATCTGAATATGTGGTTAATGGTAAATACCATTTAGTCAAAAAAAATATTTATCTATCATAAAATGGTTAATAATATTTGATATTTATTTATTCCATAATAACAATATACACTGTGTGCGGAAACTTAATTTAAATTAAACTAAAAAAAAATAAACAATATTTAAAATTAACTAAAAGAACAATTATCACAATACAATTTTGAAGGAATTAAATAAAATATAAAATAATAATAAATTAGAGTAAAAGGTCAAGTTTCAGTTTCAATAGCACTAGCTGCGCCCCGCGGCTTCGCACGCCATCCCACGGGAACTGATTTATGGGATAAAAAGTAGTCTGGGATCTGTGTGCATTACATAATCTCACCTTAAACTCGTAGACTAAAGCTTCTTTGACCTCCACTATCTTGTTCCTCACGAAGTCCATGGTGGGCGGGCGTTTGTTCGCGTCCTTTATTGCTTTGTACCATTTTGTGAATTCGCCGTCCGTGAATTCCTGGGAAATCATATTTATATTAAAACCTCATAATTACGATGTTAGTCTTATAGTTTTTTTTTTCTCATATTGTTTTGTATTATATTTTTCATTTTCTGTTCATTCAGCTGTAATTGTGTGATGTAATGACGAAAATTCCTTTGGTTTATGTTTATCTTAAGTTTTTAATTTTAAGTATTATGAACTGTATATTTCCCAAATAAAACAAAGTAAAAAAAATAAAATAAATATTATAAATGCGAAAGTTGGATGTAGTATGGATGGATTATGTAATAATTAATGTTGTTTTAAAAAACTATAAACCGACTTAAATTTTTATAGTTTTTTTTATGAATTATCATGGATTCCAATGTCAGAACTGAACCAAATTAAAATGGGACCACACGAGAAGCACCACCTTTCATTATAATAAAATAATCATAAAAAACGGACAACACAGTCAAAAGTTCTGAGGTAAAACATAATAAAAATACAGTACAATTGAGAAACTTCTCCTTTTTTTGAAGTCGGTAAAAAATTGTATTGGAGGTAAGAGGTAAACTAGATAACTTCATTGAAATATGGCTTGGTGAGGATTTACAAATGGATGCTAATAAATTTTTGTCAATTACGTTCATCAAATATTAAATATTTAGTTAAAACCTCATGCGCTTGTAGTGTCTAAGATTATGATAAGTCATAACTTCATTATGTTCTTTGTTAACTGTCTGTATGTTTTTTTAATCATTGTATCATGATTCCCATAAGTTCAAGTCATATCAGAGACGATTTTTTATTTTGGGATATCGTGCACTTGCGACGACAATGTGACATTTCAAATTATACGATTTTTCGTTTTATTGATATTCTTAATCGCGATCTCGCGCTCTACCATCTTCAAAAACGGTATTTTTTTCCGACTAATAAAACAAATACAATGAGAGAATGAGACAAAATATCACAGTTTAGCACTGTCTCGTTCGACGATCGAGTTTGCTTCGACACAGTGACAGTTCAGTTGTCATCTGGGTCTTGACATGTGAAGTGCTATTGATTTTGACGAAAAACGTGACATCACGGGTTTACCACGACCTAGGTGAGTTTCTTTTTTAATTTCATTTTATTCGACAACGTGGCATTTGTTACTTATCACACTGTTCTTGAAAAAAATTAAGCAAAGTTTACGAGACATTTTTTTGATGTCACCTTTTAAACTTTAGTTTTTTTCTGGAAAAACGTGATAAATTTACCTTTTTTTTAAAACTCTATTAAGGAATTATTTTCGTTCCAGATGCGTACTTCTTTTTTAATAAATCATTTCATTATAAAAAAAACTGTAATCAACTCATACATAGTAAAGATATCTTGATAATAATTTAAAAGTTATGGTCATTCAAAAGTTTAAAAGTAGTTTCCGGTAAAATTAGAGATTTTGTGTTGTCACACTGTCGTCGCAAATGGACGATATTATTATGTCAATAGCGTTAGTTAGCAGCCAGATAGTTTCGTTATAGAACCTACCCGATGACGAATCGAGCATAGCTTCTTCGATAAAATTCTCACAGCTACTTTTAACGAACTTTAGCAACGTACTGTGAGTGTCAACTTTGTCATACAAATGTAATTATATATTATTGAGTGGGAGAAATTATCTGATTCATGAAAGAGCTATGGAAAGAGCTATGCTCGGAGTCTCTCTGAAGGATAGGATTCGTAACGAACACATCCGACAGAGAACCAAAGTTATCGAAATAGCTCAAAGAATTAGCAAGCTGAAGTGACTGTGGGCCGGCTATATCTCGCGAAGAACTGACAACCGCTGGGGTAAACGAGTTCTTGAGTGGAGAACACGACTCAGCAAACGTAGTGTAAGACGCCCTCCGGCCAGGTCGAATGACGATCTGCGAAAGACTACAGGCAAATGCTGGATGCGTCAAGTTGAAGACAGGGCGCTATGGCGCTCATTAGGGGAGGCCTATGTCCAGCAGTGGACTGATACAGGCTTATAATAATGATGATTACCTGATTGCTAACAAACTCCAGTCTAAAGACCCTGTCCTGCGACCCGTGCCTCAGTTTGAGCCCCTTGTTAGTGCGAGTGTTGCCTAAATTATACACTTTCGCTGTTTCGTACACGTCTAGAATTTCTGCTACCTGCGGACAAAATTAATTGATAAAGATAAAAGGTAAAGATACATTTATTTGACCAAAATAAGTGACTACATAGGTATAATAGATAGAAGAAGGTAGGTCACAACCTAGTTACATTTACACCGATAGACACGATACTGCAAAGAGCGGCAAGAGAAATACACATTCTGTGAATGTTTTAACCATCCTACGGTTGCATGGAAGAGATCGCTTTTAGCGATAATGCCGCCCATTGTACATTATCTGTATTTGTTTTCGTTTTCTTTATTTTCTGATATCTAGTGTGTAACAACGAATATTTGTATTTTTTTTTTATATTGAGTTTGTTTGCACCAGGATTGGCATGATTAAAACAATTTTTTTAAAACACGTGTTTTAAACAATGTTTAAAACATGAAATATAAAACAGGGTTTAAAATAAATTTAATTGCAAATGAATGGAAATAAATCCAAATAAATAAATATGTAGAACTCTAAATAGATAGTTTAAAATAAATTTACAAGTGGAAAGTCCCTATGTTGGTCGTTTTAAACACTGTACACTGCATAGGTAACTGGGGCCAGTAAAGTCCCACAAGGAAAGTCCCTATGTCGGCCATCGAAAGAAAGTAATTCACTGGATTAGTGGGTGTTCTCGGTTCTACTATTTATCAAGCTGTTTATATAGTAAAAATTTGACTTGTCTAAGTACTTATTTTGTAAGACTAAAGAAATAAACGATTTGACTTTTGACTTTGACTTTTCTCTCTCTAGTTCTCTACCTACCAACACTACACTACATACAAGGTGTATGTAAAGTGTTTTGTATTGATTAACAATAATAATAATTAGTTTAGAGATACTGAGATAGGCAACAATAAGTAAATATTTATCGTTTTGTTAATTTTTACTAATGTGAATTAAGAAATATTATTATACGCTATAATTGATTTGAAACTGATCCCCAAAGGTGAAAAGTATAAAAAAACACTTGTTTTAAACATTTTGAACTGTTTGTTTTATAAAATATATAAAAAAAAACTGTTTTTTTCCGACCCTGGTCCTATCATCGGGTACAAAACCCTAAAAAAGTAGCTTTATCCGTCTGTTTATATTTAATTATGGCTACGAAACCGCGGGCTGAAGTTAGTTATTCGTAAAGGAAACTATCAACATGGTTTACACTCACCCTGTATACAGGATTTCCGTTGTTGTTTCCGATCCCGATTCGAACGAAACACCCTGTGACTACACGAGCGAAGAACGGTAAGTGCACTAATCTCTCTAATTTGAACCTGCAAAAGATAAAGATAGTACTTGCTTGAACACAAACTAAGTTACTCAGATGTTAATAGTATTTTAGTTAAAATTATTTTCGGGGCGGGCAGCAGCGTCTCCTGCTATTCTAGCTCCAAACTGCGATCCCCAACCCGCATGCCCAGCGTGGGGATTGTGGGCATTTCCCTATGAGATAAACAACGCGCTTATTAGGGAGAGGCCTACGTCCAGCAGTGAACCAATACAGGCTGTTGTGATTGAGGATATTGTAAAAAGCCAACCTGCTCAGTCTAAGTTTGTTGATCTGATCGCGACTGTCCGCGTATCTAATTTCCACTCTCTCTTCTCTCTTTTTTTCTCTCTCTTCCTCTTCTCCGCCCGAAGAGGACGAGCTTGAGGAACTGCGGCTGCGACGACCTGAAAGAGAATTATTTTTAGATGAATTTGTAGTGTAGGTACATACCTATTGTAAGACGTCACTCAATGACGAGGATTAGCGGATAAGGAAAATAGATTTCTATTTTCCGAAATACCAAATCAGATTACTCTAAACAAAGATTAGAAAAGAATATCATTTTATTAAATAAACATGCATATCGAATTGCAAGATAAGCAATTAATTTATAATAAAATTAGAGATAGAACTTTTGTATAAAAAGCCTTGTTTTAACTCAATAAACAATGAGTACAGAACCTACTACAGTCGTGTTAATTACTCCTTCCAACCAACCTTCATTACCATAATTCTATTAATATTAATATAATTTTATTTTGTGTACCTACCTGCTGTTATTTTATTTTATTTATTCTTGAAATTGTAATTGTGTACTTTAATGTGTCTATGGACTTACGGTCTGAAATAAATGATTTTTATTTTTATTTTTATTTTATTTATTACAAATTTGTTGGAATTTATAGAACGCAAAACGTACAAGTATATCGTATCCATCTAGCACGTAGAATGTTAGTAAACAAACCGCCCATACTTAACTTAAAATTCACTTTGTTGGCGCGTCTTTTTATGCGTAATTGGCATTACTAGTCGATTTGATATCCTTCCATCAATAAATATTGCTTACAATATTTATTGAAAGTCGACGCCAAGCAAGTAAGTTTTTATTATTTGTGTCGTGGTTTGTTTACCAAAATTCTACATGCTCAATGGATACGTAACTACAAGGCTGTGTGATATTCACCGTCCAAAACTAAGGATGAAATCAATTTATATCTAACTATGTTTGTATACAACTAAAAGTATACGTTTGAAAAATACAAGCTTCTTAACTTTCATATTTCAACACGAATTTAAGCCTAACTTTGGGCGAAAATAAATTTTAATAACACACGGGGAAATAACACTCTAAAATGAAGGGTTTACCGACATAGTTTAGTTATTAATAAATTTATTTTGAAGAGATACATTCAATAGTCAATAGTATCATAACCCTTGTGCTAAAGTCTGTTCGGCGGCATAAATCATTGTGCATTTCATTCTATCGCGCGGGTATGTCTATAATGACAGGTGAGATAGCATTTTGGCCGCGCTCCCTGATGACAAACAGTGTACTCATAATGCACCCAAAGGTGGTGTTTTCTATAAGAAACTTTTAGCGGGCAGTAATGAGTTTTTAATCCTGTATACATTAAATTAAGAATCATTGAATAATCGACATTGTTGTATTCACTTACTCGTTTTTTCCTAGAAAATGTATGGGAATTGTTTTTTTTTTAATTATTGCTAAACTTACGATTAGTTTTGGTATGTTCCTTTGGGAAAAGTGTGCCTGGTTGGAAATAGAGTCGATTAAGACCAACTTGTTTTTTTTGATAAATGTCATTTTTTGGGGGAACCGTACATTTTTTCAAAAAACTAAATATGGCAATATTTTTTTCTTCAAAATTAAACAGAAGGTTCTTTAGAACAAAACCTTCTAACTACAAAAGTAACGGTAGCTACCCTTAAGTGGCCAAAAATTTGCCACACCCTGTATATAGTATCTAAAGCGTACCTTGTGATTTATTATCATCGGAATCAGAGCCTGAATCGTCCGAATAGATATCCGATGCTTTCAGCTTGACACTGCCTTTGCTGGAGCCACCTATCATGTCGTCGTCATCCTGAAAAAAAACAGAACAAATCTAGTTTATTCGGACTTCTTAGAAAACAAAGAAAATAAATTTATAACTACAATAATTTACAGGTAAGAAGGCTACGAAGCTCTCCGAAATCTCAGCGGCCGGCCCGTGCGGATTTGTTGTTGTTTCACGTAGAATCGCATCGTGTTGGCCATTCGGCGGCATTCGTCTTATTTCGGAATTTTGTCCCCCTGTGCCGCATCGCACCCCGCGTGTGGTGAATAGTGAATATAATTTTTGATTTTTGCAGCTATTTTTTATACATGATAGACATATCATGCATAAAAATAGCTTGAAAATTACTCGATTTGGTAGTCGAAATATGGCAAATTAGTTTCGCTCTTATTTAAAGATCATAATGTTTTTTAAAACACTACAAACATAGCTGTTTTTCATCCGATTATGTATGGAAAATTTAAATACGATCGAGGACGTAGTTTCTAAATGAAGCAGAAAGTACGTTTGTATGGGGGCTAAGTGTCTCTAGCAGTATTGACCTCATCCTCTAGCAGTACTGACCTCATCATCTTTATCCTTCCTCAGTTGCTCAGTTCTTCGTTTCTGCTGGATGGATCAGAGGATGAGGTCAATACTAGAGCAGTATTGACCTCATCCTCTAGCAGTATTGACCTCATTCTCTAGCAGTATTGACCTCATCCTCTAGCAGTATTGAACTCATCCTAGAGCAGTATTGACCTCATCCTCTAGCAGTATTGACCTCATCCTCTAGCAGTATTGAACTCATCCTAGAGCAGTATTGACCTCATTCTCTAGCAGTATTGACCTCATCCTCTAGCAGTATTGAACTCATCCTAGAGCAGTATTGACCTCATCCTCTAGCAGTATTGACCTCATTCTCTAGCAGTATTGACCTCGTCCTCTAGCAGTATTGACCTCGTCCTCTAGCAGTATTGACCTCATCCTCTAGCAGTATTGAGCTCATCCTCTAGCAGTATTGACCTCGTCCTCTAGCAGTATTGAACTCATCCTCTAGCAGAATTGACCTCATTCTCTAGCAGTATTGACCTCATCCTCTAGCAGTATTGAGCTCATCCTCCAGCAGTATTGACCTCATCCTCTAGCAGTACTGACCTCGTCATCTTTATCCTTCCTCAGTTGCTCAGCTCTTCGTTTCTGCTGCATATGATGTTCCCTCGCAGTGCGCGCGGAGCGCTGTGCCTTGAGCGCCGCCATCGCGTTCTGTCGTCGGTCGTCCACGTTACGTTTACGTTCCGTTTTCGCGGCGCCGAATAGAGGGGAGGCGGATCTTTCTGTTTCTGGAATTTTTTGGAAATAAATAAATAATGCACACAGCATTATCTGTACCTACTAGATAACTGATATATGTAGGTACATAATACAATACACTACATTGATAGTTTTTTTTTATTATACATAGAAAACATCCAGAACGCCCTGAACAAATGCCTGCAGATCGTACATACATGTCTTTGACTGGGTGATTTTCATGATTCTTTTTTTATATGAAAGCTGGTGCTTCCCGTGTGGTCATATTTTAATTTGGTTCAGTTCTGACAATGGAATCCATGAAAATCCATGAAAAAAAACTATAAAAATTGAAGTCGGTTTACAGTTTTCTATAACAAAATATATATAGTTTACTTTACGAATATTATTTTTTATATATTTTTCAACTACATTACGAATATTGTCTTAAATGATTACCTGCATCTTTGGAATCGTCCAGTATTTCGCCCGGACTCGGTGGTGTTTGCTCCTTTTCTTTGACAACTTCTTTAGATTCTTTAGGCTCGGGTTGTGACGATTCTGAAACAACTATATTTGTTGATACATTTTAAATTTGAAACAACATTGAAAATATTTCACGGCACTGGTTTCATCAGAGCGATTCGAATCTATAATAGAAAAATGAATCGCTAAATGTGTTGGTAAGCGCATAACTCAATAACGCCTGGACCAATTTGGCCAATTCTTTTTTGTTTAATGTTCGTTGAAGGATGGTTTTTACGGCAAGAAAATAATTGCTAATAACTGTCGGAAAAATACCAATAAACGTTTCCATAGGAACAACGCGTGCGAAGCCGCGGGGCACAGCTAGTTGGATATAAATATTGCTTTTGAAAGCTTTCATTCATCATTCGTTCGTTTTCGAACTCCAGTTTGAACCTTCTTCGCTAAGAGAAAGAGTTCTACACTCTCTTGGATCTCCTCTTGTTTCGCGCCCTTCAAAGTCTTTATATTTCTCCGGTGACGTCTCTTTCCACTCAGTCTCTTTGATCATCATCATCAGCATAGGCTGTCGCGCTGTCGATGTCGCGATCATCATCAGCATAGGCTGATGATGATGATATAGAGGAGACTGAGTAAACTAGTCCACTGCTGGACATAGGCCTCTCCTAATAAGCGCCATAGCACCCTGTCTTCAACTAGACGCATCCAGCATCTGCCTCACTCAGTGTCCTATATCTCACCTTGTTTCTCCCACTCTCATATACTCTCTCTCTCTCTCTGGCCTCTTTTTGTACTCTCTTGTCTCTCCTATTCCGCGCCTCTCTTCGTGTTTGTATCTACTCTCACCTTATTTCTCCCTCTCTCTTGTACTCTCTCTGGCTTCCTTTGTGCTCTCTGGTCTCTACTCTTCCACGCCTCTCTCCGTGAAGGCGTATCTTGTCACTCCGTCTCCTATACCCCTAAAATACACAACTCTCACCTTGTTTCTCCCTCTCTCTAGTACTCTCTCTGGCCTCCTTCTGCACTCTCTTGTCTCTCCTCCTCTTCCGCGCTTCTCTCCTTCTTTGTATCTCCCCGGGGGAGGCGGAGCGCTCGGCGGCGGAGCGGCGCGCTAAGCGGAGTTTACGTTCTATCTCCCATCTGAAATAGATATAAAGATTTATTTTGTATTTGACGAAAACTTTGTTGAATATCTGATCGTCTGGTCAAAGATACGCGTGATCCGAGAGCTGGTGAATATCTGGCGCAGCGCATCAGCATTGCCATACAGCGGGGCAATACAGCCAGCGTTTTAGGGAGGCCTGCAACTGGTGTTGATATGGATCAGTTGAGCACCTGTACATAGTTATTGTTATTAGATTGTAATTCTTTGACATTAGTAGTAGGTAAGTTTTTTCATTACCTAGTTTTCATAAGGTCGCGTCTCTCGATTCGTTTGAATATCTCTTGTTCTCTCTCTTTCTCGCTCATCGCAGCGAGTCTCGCTCTATCTTCCGAATCCCCCATGAGATTCTCGTCGTAACTGAAAAGGAAAGAAACACGTTGATTTACTTGATGGCGCTGATAACTGAAAAACAAAAGAGAGAAAATATTTTTTTTGTAAAAAGCTACTATAAAATGATATAGAGAATTAGCGCTCTTATACACGTACGTCTTAAATACACGGACGGCAGTTTGCCGACTGCAAGGCACAAATGCACGGCGACGGCACTCGACGACAGGTAATTGCAAGACCGTGGTCGGCTGCAGTTGACCATGAATGCAGTCGGACTGCAGTCAACTGCAGTCGGCGATTGCCTTCTCCTGCAGTTGAGCCTTGTAGTCCGCCTAAATGAGCGTAAAGCTTGGGACGGCATTTTTTCCCACTCGAAAACTAATCAACCTAAAAGGTTTTGAGTTTTCATCATGGTTGCACAAAAAGTCTTGATTTTCGCAGCGAAATGTGTTAGGAAAGCACAAACGAGGCTTTTAGGGACGGTTCACATCTGATGTAAGATGCGTAGCGTATCATCGGTCGCTTAACGCCAGAACAGACAACTATGTATATAAGAAAACATTCAACCTTTCACACTTAACTGATGATGCGTTAGTGCGTCGTACCACCGTCTGTTCCGTTTCCGCTAACGCATTGTCGGTGTGCTCTGTACATGTTGAATGCAGAAACTGAATAGATGCGTAAGAATTTGGCAAAACGAAGTTACGCCCGACGCATCTTTGGTTACATTTAAAAACACCCTATTTGACCGAATAGACGCGCTCGACGCATTTTCCGTCCGATGTGGCTAAACCTTTATTAGAATCAATTCGATTTTAGTTTTCCACTCACCCATCGTCAAATTCTTCCTCTGAATCGATAGAGTCATTGTCTGAAGAGTGTGATGAGACTTCACCTGTCAAATATACATCAATTAAAGAACAGGGCCATGATTTCACCTTGCAGGATGCTAGAGTGCTTCATCATAACATAATATACGTCCACAGCATGACATAGGCCTCCCCTAATGAGCGCCACAGCGCCCTGTCTTCAGCTTGACGCATCCAGCATCTGCCTGCAGTCTTTCGCAGATCGTCATCCTACCTGATCGAAGGGCGTCCTACGACGTCGTTTGCCGAGTCCCAGTCTCCACTCTAGAACACGTTTACACCAGCGGTTATCGATTCTTCGCGAGATATAGCCGACCCACTGGCACTTCAGTTTGCTAATTATTTGATCTATTTTGATAACTTAACTTAGGTTCTCTGTGGGATATATTATAATTTTGAGAGCTAAGATGTTACTTTGTTGCTTCTGCAGAATACCTTATCTTGGCATCTATCGCATACAGAAGCTGAGCTTATGTATGAGATCCAATTCTAATTCTAACAACAAGGCCGAGTCAGCAACCTAACATCTTAGTCAGTATATGTTATTTTTAGTCAGTAAGTATTGTATAATAATAAAGCTGAGACACTAGCCATGAACAAGTAAGAAATAAGTAACCTTAAATCACATCTTTATAAAACTATGTAAGTTTTTATGAGAATAAGTTCATTACACAGATCGGGCATAATTCAACACATGGGTGAAGCCCTAAGTAACCCTAAACCCTACCAACCTTCTTCCGGCTCACTAAAAGTATCTTTCTTCTTGCTTCCGTTACTATCTGTGCTCCTCCTAGGCTCCGGTTTCTTGACCTCTTTAGCCTTTTTATCATTATCCGAGTGGTCCACTGAGGGTTTGCGGCTGGAGGATTTCTTTGAGGACCGCTTCGAGGATCCGGAGGCATCGCTTTCTGAGTCTGATGATGAGGATGATGATTTTGCTGTGAAAAATACAGTCTTATTAAAAATATTTGTGGTTGGATATTTTTTTCTCAGTGAACATAATATTACATTCATTTACAGAGAAATGTGTTTTTCTTAATATCTAACATCCAAATAATTTTAAAACTTATTTATTAACGTTAACATTTACAGTGGAGTTGTTATTATAAATACTAGGCTATTATAACTACAGGTATATTCTTTAACACATATTTCTTCAAAACAGATAAGCTAGTGGATTCTTTTATATTTTTTGGCATGTTATTATGTAGTTTGTCTCCTTTTAATGTTATGTTTTTCTGTTATAATTTTCTTACCATACCATTGATACCAAGACAGTAAATCCTATTTCTAAGACATGGAATAAAATGTATTTGGAAGGAATGTATAGAAGAAATAAAATATATCCCTAAACACTTTAATACTGTATACGGAACTTAAAGTCTTCAGTCACACACCTATTATTATTAAAATGCTTGGTTCTTAATGTTTCTTATTCTTCATGCCAAAACTATTGACTAAAACTTTGTATAGAACTATTATTTTTTTTTTTAAATCTAGTTAATAGATTTTCGTTTGACCGCAATGTTACCTGATACCTCTAAATAAGTAATAACAAATTCACTAGGAACTTTATTATGACAAATTGTGATTCATACACAAACTATAATTTTTTTTCATAGTCCAGAATGACTTATGAGGGAGGATGAATTTATTATTGAATTTTAAATAAATTAAAAGAGAATAACTTACAATTATTTTTCTTATCATCATCATCCCAATCCGATTCTTCACTGCCTGAAGACTTGCCTGAAGATTTCCCTTTGGACTTGGGTGGTGGGGAGTCACCCGTTTTCTTCTTCTTCTTTGCAAGATTCAGGAATTGCTGAAATATTTAGGTATATTTTATTTAGTTTTCTTTTTATTTGAAATGTGCAGGAATTGCTGAAATATTTAGGTACAAGTTGGTTTTTTTTTTTTTTTTGTTTATTTCTCCATAACTAGGATAATGAATTTGTGAAATAATATGGTATATATTTTCAGCCAGTGCCCATAACATAAGCTCTTCTTACTTTTGGGGCAATTGATGTGAGAAAATTTCAAAGTTGTGTATTTATTTATGTTTATTTTCAGGAATAAGGTGAAATAAAATCAAAGCACTAAGATGTCTATACCAGCAGTAGGTTAGTAAATTAATGCATAATTCAGCAATCGAATAACATTGTCAGCCCGGAATAAGGTGCTGCCATTTTGTGATGTTTCAAATTGAGTTAGGGTTGGTCTGCATAGAAGATTTCAACCCAAAATGTATAATTTAGGTACTTTCTTTGAGTAAACCTTAATGAGTGTTGATTATTATTTAGTTGGGAATGAAACAGTGTTGCTCTAATGGGACATCCAAAAATAGACCATTACTCAGCCAATTTACAGCCATGAAAAAATTGTAATATACAATCCATGTCCCTACTATGTTTTTACTGTTTTTATCATGAATTTTGTTAATTCTGGGTCTGTCTAGACAAAAGTGAAAGCCTAGGCTTGCAGTTACATAATCAAAAAGAGTTTTTAGGCAGCACTTAGTACTTTGGAAAGTCTATCACTATTGCCAAACAATACATTTTTAGTTGAGAACTTTCCATGCATGTTTTACCAGCTATTTTAATGTAAAATGTGTAGTTTGTTGCAGGCATATACTATGCTTGTTTTATTTCACATGAGTCATAGTTTAGAGGCCATGAAATGACTTTACAGGGCAAATAACCGACAAATTCCAGGAAATTTTGTCGAATGTTTTTATTCGTTTGTACATGAAAAACATTCCCAACAATGCTAAAATCTTTACTGTGACTACTGGTAATATGCATATTGCTCTTACGGAAGAAGAAAAATGGCTATTTGGCAATTTACGCAGTTGGAAAATCGAGGAATTCGATCTAGAAGCATCAAACTTCTAACCTACGATTTTCTCTTTGTAATCAACTTACAGAGTCCAAATCAGAGCATTCGCTGCTGGAGTCTGAATCGATCAATGGTTTGTTCTTTCGTTTAGCCATTTTTCTTCTGATAATTTAACTGAAAGTTGAAGAATTCCTTTTGCTTGATTTTTTTACGAAACACGAAGCAAAAACCAAAACGAACGTCTTCCTTGGACTTCAAAGCCATAGACTAAAAAAATACATTTTTTTGAAAAGGAATGTTGCTTTCTGGTAGGGATGTGAATTTCAAATTAAACGATTCGTACAATGTTACCAATCGATTATTTTGTTTAAATTTGTTAAAATCAAATCATATAATAGTACTATATAAACTATATGGTAAATCCTTTTAAAGTTCTAAGAGAACAATCCTATATAAACTATATGGAACAATCCAAAAAAAATAAACACGCATCTCGAACAAGTGATTAGGTGATTTCCTTTGTCCGTGACAGATGTCATATTTGTCTTTTTCATTGTTTGTCATTGTCAATGTCAAATCAAATTATTTTGTTGTTGTGCAAGGACAACGCAAATTCTTCGTTTTATAATTCTCATATAATTCTAATAATTTGGCTTTTCAAACAACTTATTTACGTAGATTACTGAACTATTTTCACCATTATACAACCACAACATTTACATTGTCTCTCAAAGTGCAGTGAACGTTACGCAAACCCAAAAAGAAACGTAACGGAGTTCCCCGTTACTTTACCATTGTCGTCCAAACATAATGCCTCATGATTTAAAGGAATTGGGAGGGCGAAAAGCTATTAACATGGTAAGATTCCGCCTATTTACCTATCTATAATTCAAGACAAAGCTCGGCGCAAAGTCAAAACAACGCTCGCCAGGGCTATGATGTTGTGACGGGGACTAGGATTCTAGTCAAGTCTTGCATACCGCTAGGAGACTAAGTTTTAGGTCCGTATTATAAAAGCATGCTCAGTCATCGATCTTTGCTTGAGCAACGCTTTTCTATGGTATAAACGTCACTCAAGCATAGCGCTATGACTGAGCAAGCTTTCATAATAATATGGGCCTTAGAGTTAGGGAGTTAAGATTTTCTTCCATCACTAACAAGGTTCGTAGTTAACCTGCTTACATTCATAATGAAGTTTTAGATTATTTATTGTCTTGACTATAACGGACATCTGTTTCCAGGTAAATGTAAAATGAATCGCAGTATCATTCTGTGGTTTACCTCAATAAAAATAAATAAATATTCTTTTACCTGTAAAGAGTTCATTTACCTATTTTCTTGAAGCACCGCAACAAGTTTCATGGATTGTACATGTACACATGTAACACTCCTTAAATGATTTGATTTGAGTGAAAAACCGTAAACCTGATTGTTGTTACTGGACTATAATTGGTACTTGTATTCAGTCTGCTAGCTAAGTGAGCTTTCGAAACATGGCAAGGCAAACATGCCATCTACATGTTGGTATTGGCCTTCACTCAACAATCTCAACCTCAACAGCCTGTATTAATCCACTGCTGATCGCAGGCCCCACCGTGATAAGCGCCTTGTTTGGTGTTTATCTAAGGGAGCGTTCAAGTATTACGTAACGCAATTCGGGGGCGGGGGGTCTCGTAAAACGTTACGATGCGTTACAGGGGCGGGAGGGGGTCTTTCTTACAACACGTTACATAACATTATTTAGTTTTAGTTTCAATTAAAACTACACCAAGAATAAAAAACTATAATATATAAAAGATAACACCATGATGAGTTCATTACCAAAACTGGCTTTTAATCGACTACCTTCAAATAGGTTACTTTTTATAAATCCACCCTCAACTCTCAAATACATAACATACCTTCCTTCTTTAAATTGATTCTAAATAACATGAATATATTTATCAAAATAGCTTATTCAAAATTCTAATTAGGAGCACAATATAATTAAACTAAATCAGAATTAGGTACACCAATAATGTCCGGCCACCTCTCTGAGGGTGGTACTTCAATGTCAGGCTCAGCAGTTGTATCTCTGTTTTCATATTCAGCTAATCTAGTTTCTGCTGTAACTGTTCTTGCCAGTATCTGATCTGCATGTCTCCGATGTAGCTCTCCATCTTCCGTTCTCACCCTGTACGAGCTGGGCCCCTCCACCATCTCCACAGTAGCCCTCTGCCACTTCTGCCCGGCTCCATACATGTGAATCAGTACTGGTTGGTCCACCAAGAAGGCCCGTGCAGGCGCGCGCTGTGCCGCCGCTTCTAGCTGTTCCTCGCCTCGGCTCTGCCTTGAGTCAGGGTGGAGAGACGATATAGCTGTCCTGTACTTACGGCCGTTGAGCATCTCAGCTGGGGTTTTATTCGTTACGCTATGAGGTACTGTTCTCATATGAAAAAGCACCTTGCTTGTCATTTCACTCCATGGCATGTTGAAATGCTGCATTTTCTTTATTTTATTTTTAAACGTCTGAATAGCTCTCTCTATCTGTCCATTGGTTGCTGAGTGGTAAGGTGGGGAGAGCAAGTGTCTAATTCCATTTTTCTGTAAAAATTTACTAAACTCATCCGAAGTGAATGCTCGGCCATTATCAGATACCACCACATCAGGTAAGCCTTGTGATGCAAAAATTCTTCTCATTACTGTGATAACCGCTCCACTACTCATAGAGTTAACAATCTCTGCTTCCATCCATTTACTGTGACTATCAATCATGACAAAGAAAGTCTTTCCTAGAAATGGTCCAGCAAAGTCTATGTGAACCCTCTGCCACGGCTTCTCAGACATGACCCATGTCTGCGGATCCTTCGGCGGACTGTTCCGTACTAGCTGGCAGTGTTCACAGCTGGCTACCATCTGCTCAATCTGTTTATCCATCTGAGGCCACCATACATAACCTCTTGCATATGCCTTTGTTTGGACTATACCCGCATGCGGGGTATGTAATATTTTTAGCACCTGTTCATGTAACTTAGCTGGTACTATGACTCTGTTACTCCACAATAAACAGTCTTTAGTGTGTGAAAGAGCCTCCCTTCTCGTCCAAAATGGCTGCAACTCAGAGTCAGTATTCTTATTTGGCCAACCATGTTGTACATAAAACCATACCTTCTGGAGCATAACATCTTTTCTGGTCTCCGCTGCAATTCTTTCAGCGCTCATGTTCCAGCCTCTAGGTTGTTCTTCCAGCAACAATACTTCTTTCAGGTCCTCCTCAGCTAATGTCCCTGTGGTTGGTTCCGTCCATCTACTTAATGCATCCGCATTGCCAATAGATTTCCCTGGTCTGTGCTTGATTGTGTACTCATAACATGCTAACTTTAAAGACCAGCGTAACATCCTGGGTGAAATCTGGTCAGGGATTGGTTTACCTGGATTAAACAAGCCCACCAACGGCTTGTGGTCTGTTATTATGCAAAACTTGCGACCCAACAAAAATTCATGGAATTTTAGTAATCCAAACATGATTGCTAGAGCTTCCTTGTCGATCTGCCCATACTTTCTCTCATGAGCCTGCAGGGTGCGCGACGCCATCATGATCGGTCTCTCAGATCCATCTTCCATCACATGTGCTATGATAGCACCCACTCCGTATTCTGATGAGTCACATATGAGCAGTAATTCTTTCTTCAAGTCATATCCCACCAATGTCAGATCCGACGATAATAAAAGCTTAGCTTTATCAAACGCTCTTCGCTCGCTGTCACCCCACCTCCAAGCTGTTTTAGATTCTAGCAGCCGATACAAAGGCTCCAATAAGGTGGCTCGGTCAGGTAAAAACTTCTGGTAAAAGTTGTACAAGCCTAGAAAAGCTCTCAAAGTTTCTTTATTTGTCGGCGCTGGTTTTTCTTTAATTTCTTTGATTTTGGCAGGTGCTGGGTGAAGTCCTTCGCTATCAATCATGTGTCCTAAAAATGTAATGCTATTGGCAGCAAATACACATTGATTGCTATTCAGTCGAAAGCCCACTTCATTCAGCTTCTCCATCACCTTATGCAGTCTCTGGTTGTGCTGGTCTAACGTCGCACCGGCCACCGCCACATCGTCCAGCAAACAGGCCACGCCCTCCATGCCCGCCAGCGTAGAAGACATCACTCGCTGGAAAATACATGGCGCTGCACTTACACCAAATGCCAAGCGATTTACTTTCATCAGACCAATGGGCGTATTCAGCGTTAATAGCTTGGCCGTCTCATCATCAACCTTCATTTGTGTATAGGCATGTTTCAAGTCGAGCTTACTGAAAACTCGGCCTCCACTGAGCTTCTCAAATGCCTCCACTGACGTTGGGAGAGTCAAAGTCAAAGTCAAAGTCAAATCGTTTATTTCTTTAGACTTACAAAATAAGTACTTAGACAAGTCAAATTTTTACTATATAAACAGCTTGATAAATAGTTATTACTATCAACAAGAAATAAGGTGCAATTGACTTCAATTCACTTCAATTTTTTGTCCACTAGCGGAAGAAGTGAAAAAGAAACCACTAGCAAGTCCATCGCTTATCAACTAATACAATCTTAGGATAACTAAGTCTAACTGGTCTTACATACTATTTGTCTGTATGGAACTGGGCGACATCCGGCCAAGCATTAATATCATTTACGTAGTCATCTACGGAGTAATAGGCTTTCTTGATAAGATTTCGTTTTATGTACAGTTTAAATTTACGAATAGGGAGCTCAGTTGCTTCAGATGGAAGCTTATTATAGAATCTTACGCAATTGCCCACAAATGATTTCCCTACCTTTCGTAATCTATATGATGGGATGTGTAATTTGTTCTTGTTTCTTGTATTTTTATTGTGAACATCACACCTTTTCATAAAGTTATCTCTGTTTTTGTGTGTATACATTAGATTTTCATAGATGTATTGCGATATTACTGTTAAAATATTTATTTCTTTAAATAATTCCCTCAACGAGTCACGTGGATTTAATTTATAAATAGCGCGTACCGCCCTTTTCTGAAGAACAAAGATAGTCTGGATGTCAGCTGCCTGTCCCCAAAGCAAAATACCATAAGACATAACACTATGGAAGTAACTGAAGTAAACTAACCTAGCTGTATCTTCATCGGTAATGTATCTAATTGTTCGAACCGCATACGCTGCTGAACTAAGTCTGTTTGCGAGAGCATCAATTTGCGGTCTCCATTGAAGAGAGGAATCAATATGTAACCCTAGGAAAACAGTTGAGTCTACAAGGTGAACAATCTCATCCTTTAGCATTATCTTAGTTGGGAGCTCTCTTACATTTGGTAACATGAATTTTATGCATTTGGTTTTTGAAGCATTGAGTAAGAGGTTATTGGCGGTGAACCAATCTAGTATTTGTGAAAGAGAATTATTTACATCGTCATAATTATGTTTATTTCTGTCAACTTTAAAAATCAATGAAGTATCATCAGCAAATAAGACTATATCACAGAGATCTTTTGCTAGAAATGGGAGATCATTTACATATACTAAAAATAGAAAAGGACCCAATATTGATCCTTGCGGGACTCCTAAATCGATTTTTGATCCCCTAGATCTTTCTTTACCAATATCTACTTTTTGGACTCTATCCGATAAATATGATTGCATAAGGTCCAGTGCCTTGTTTTGAATTCCATAATGTCTTAGTTTGTTTATTAATGTACCATGATCAACGCAATCAAAAGCTTTAGAATGGTCACAAAATACACCAATAGCGTTTTTCGCTTTATCCCATGCATCCAATATGTGCTTTAATAGAACTGTACCAGCATCAGTTGTCGATCTACCCTTGGTGAAGCCAAATTGTTTTTTATGTAACAACCTATTGAGGTTGAAGTGAGAGGACAACTGTGTGAGAATAATTTTTTCAAAAACTTTACTCATTGCAGGAAGTATTGAAATTGGCCTGTAATTGGCCGGATCAGTGTGGCTTCCAGATTTATAAAGAGGAACCAGTTTACTATATTTCATGAGATCAGGGAAAACTCCTGCATCAACACAACTATTGAAAATGTAAGCCAAGTATGGAGCAACTTCCTTAATAATAGAACTCAGTACTTTGGTTGAAATACCCCAAAGATCCTCAGTATTTTTGATGTTAATAGACTTAAATGTTTTCACAATATAATTAGCGTTTACATGACTAAATATAAAAACCTCGGTACATTTATCTACAGATGATTCTAATAATTTAACCGCGATTGAAGGTGAGGAGTTTAGAGACCGGGTAACAACTTTAGGAATATCAGAAAAGAATGAATCAAAAGCATCGGCAATATCTTTATCGTGTATAAGTATTGAATTATTAATTTTTAACCTTATTTCTCTTTTTCGTGACTTAGATTTACCAGTTTCGTTATTTATAAGTCTCCATGTTGCTTTGATTTTATCAGATGAGTTTACAATTTTTTTCCTCAAAAACAGGCATTTCGCTGTATTACAGACTTTTTTAAATGTTTTTGAGTAGTTTGTTAAATACAAAAGAAACGCAGGATCATTTAACATAGCTTCTCTAGCACCATAAAGATCATATAGTCTATTCCTACTTCTATAAATACCGGGAGTTGCCCAATCGGTAAATCCGACCCTGTCCCTAACTGTGCATGTTTTATATTTAAATACTTCGCTGTGTTCTTTGTTTATAACACTTAAAAGTTTGGCAAAAAGATCATTAGGGTTATCGGAACAAGTTATATTAGCTACTGCTAGTTCCACTTGACTTTGAAAATTCTTAATACGGCTCTCTGTAATAGGCCTATAGGTATATTTCTCAACTTTGTTTTTATCGTTAAGATTATAACTAAAATTAACACTCTGACCATAGTGGTCTGATTTGAAATGTTTGATTACTGCTTTGTTGGTTGGAGATAGACTGCAATAAATATTATCTAAACAAGTGGCAGATGTTAGGGTTACCCTAGTAGGATCATGAAAAAGATGTCGTAAACTAAAGCATTTGAATAAATTAAGCAGCCTATCGGCGAGGGGATTCGCTAAAATATCTATATTAAAGTCGCCACAAACAATGAGATCCTTTCTACATGAAAATAATTTCAGCAAAACCTCTTCCATAGTACATTCAAAAGCTACTTGATTTGCGTCAGGAGGGCGGTACACGCACACTATGATGTGTCGCTCCAGTTCCACACAAGAAAGTTCAATAGTCCTCTCAATAGTGAGGTTTACAATATCTTTACGTTCTTTACATTTAAGACTATTTTTAACTATAATCAAAGAGCCACCACGTATTGCAGCTTTTCTTTTATAGGAACTTGCAAAACAATAGTTATTATAAAAGGGCAGTAACTGATTTTTTACAATCCAGTGTTCTGATAAGCACATAACATCTACATTCAAATAATTCAAAAATAATTCTAATTCTAGGATTTTGCTGGGTAAGCCTTGTATATTCTGATGGACTACATGAAATGAATTTTGCTTTCCCGTTGTCGATGTTGTCAGTTCAAATTTCTATTTGACACAATCGCATTAATGCCCTCATTAGTACTGCTACTAACTACATAGACAGGCTCGTCAGGTAACTGCGTTATACTATTTATAACGGGATCAAAAATATTATATGCTAACAATTTAGAGAGGATACCTGTCTACTTGAATAGACGCATTAACAGTAGATCGGTAATCTCCACAGATTCGCAACGATCCATCGTCTTTCTTGACTATTCTCAATGGAGTAGCCCACTCTGAGTACCTCACTGGGGTCAGCACACCTGTTTCGACCATCCGGTTTAGTTCCTCTTCAACTTGTTGCTTCATAGGAAATGGAACTGCGCGAGCTTTTAGAAAACGCGAAACTGCATCAGGGCGCAAGTGGAGTGAAACTTCTGGACCTTTGTATGAGCCTAGATCCTCCTTGAAGAGCTCCGGGAATTCATTCTTAAATGGCACCAAATCTTCTTCAGCCCAGTACAATCCAGTCACTTGTAGTCCCAACAACTGAAACCAGTTGCGGCCCAATAGGCTAGGTCCATCACCGGAGACCACGATTAGTTCACACTGCGCCTCCTTCCCGCCCAAAACAACACGAACGTTCGCCACTCCTATCACCTTCAAAGAGTCTCTGGTCCATGTGACTAGTTTCACTTTAGTACTCTGTAGTCCAGGCGGTGTAGACCACAACTTATTGAAAGTCTTTTCTGACACAATGCTGCGAGAAGCACCAGAGTCTACTTCCATCACCAAACTAGCTCCATCTATGACCACATTTACTTTAATTGGTGGTTGATAGCTGTCCGCACACACATAAACACCCATCATGTCTTCGGTGCCTGATGACTTCTGTTTATCATCAGATTGCTTGTTGTTATCTTCTACTTGATGTACATTTGTCTTCCTGTCACAAGCTCTTGCTATGTGACCATACTTATGGCATTTAAAACACTTCGCCTTCACAAATGTACACTTCTCTCCAGCCTTGTGTATTCTAGTACAATGTTTACACTCATTGGACTTGATTTTGCCAATATCCATCGACTCAACTGCTGACTGAGAAGAACTAGGTTGAGCAGCCTCTAATCTCTGGCCTGGATACATGTCTTCAAAAGTAGCTTGGTGATTGAGACACATCTGTATCGCTATCTTGCAAGTTAATCCTTTGGTCTTCAGCAGTTCTCGGCGCAGACGCTCGTCTCGCACTCCCAGCACGATCCTGTCCCGCAATTGGCGCTCCAAGTCTGTGAAGTTGCACTTAGCCGCTAACGCACTTATTGCTGCCACAAAGTCCTGCACGCTTTCCTTGTAAAGTTGGGCACGTATATGGAACTTTCCCGCTTGTAAAATCTCATTTACTTCTGGCTCATAGAAACTGTCCAATAGTCGCAAGATCGCGGCAAACTCTGCATCACACGGACGTAACGGCACCAATAACGAAGCAATTAATGCGTAAGTGTCTTTAGCGCACTGTGACAAGAACAAAGAGCGCGATTTATCTTCGTCCTGTCTCGAGTCTCGCGACAGACCCGCCGCGTCCAATGCACACAACAATTGTTCCTTATAATCGCACCACACATCAGTTCTTGGGTTAAATGGCCCAGGCAACACAATATTCGTCATATTGAATGCCATTCTAGCTTTATTAGCACTTATTTTCCGAAGTCGCCACTAAAAGATAACACCATGATGAGTTCATTACCAAAACTGGCTTTTAATCGACTACCTTCAAATAGGTTACTTTTTATAAATCCACCCTCAACTCTCAAATACATAACAATATACATTTTTGCGACTTCAGAGTAAAAATGATCAATTGAGTGTTCCGTAACGTTAAAACTATACCAAGAGTAAAAAACTATAACATAACTTTTTGCGACTTCAGAGTAAAAATGATCACTTGAGTGTTACGTAACATTAAAACTACACCAAGAATAAAAAACTATAACATAACTTTTGGCGACTTCAGAGTAAAAATGATGACTTGAGTGTTACGTAACGTTTAGAAAGGGAGGGAGGGGGGTACAGAAAAACGTTATGGAGCGTTACAGTGGGGGGAGGGGGGGGGTCAAAAATCTTCAAAAATTGCGTTACGTAATACTTGAACGCTCCCTAATGGAGGGTAATGCCCATCCTGAGCAAGGGGGTTGGGGATCGCAGTTCGGTGGTATAATTGTTCTTCAGGGGGCGCTGCTGACCGCCCCTCCATGGGTATCCTTTAGTCGCCTCTTTCGACACCCATGGGAAGAGATAGGGTGGTGCAAATTCTAAGCCAGCACCACAAAGCTACTTTCTCACTCTCACTAGCACTCAGCAATTTTGGGCCAAAAGGTATTGGGGGCTTGGCATAACTAAATAGACATAGCAACATATTTTGGATTTTTATGTTAACATAAGTCACGTGGAAAATGAATAATAAAAATAATGCTTAATAATGCTGGACAAGGTCAGCAATGAGCGTTTGAGATTATCGCAATGCTGGACAATTCAAACAGCATTATCTAGCCAGCTAAGCAGAGCTTGTGTTATGGGTAACTAATACTTATATAAATATTACAATTCATTACTTTTATAGATAGTATTGTATTATGTAGAAAACATCCACAATGCCCTGAACATATATCTGCAGATCATACAAACATTTGTTTCAAGGTGGGAATTGAACCGGCAACCTTCTGTAGGGTAGGGAAATGCAATGCAAATTATTTTTTTGTTTTACTCAATAAAATTAATTTATTTTTACCCACAGGCTCCTCTATCCCCAACCCCCTGTGCTGAGATCAGTGATGATGAGCTGGTCTCCATCTCTGTTCGGGACCTGAACCGACAGCTCAAGATGAGGGGGTTGTCTCGTGACCAGATTGTTAGGTAAGCTTTACATAGTTTTTAAAAATTATATTTCCCTTGGCAGCATGCATGAACCAATTTCACGTCAACACTTTGGGGTAATCGAGTTCTTGAGTGGAGACCGCCACTACGCAAGCATAGTGTAGGACGCCCTCCGGCCAGTTGGAATGACGATCTGCACGCAAATGCTGGATGCGTCAAGATGAAGACAGGGCGCTATGATGCTCATTAGGAGAGACCTATGTCTAATGCACCAGGCTAGTAGTTAGTGGATTAATTTACCTACACATTACTTTAAAAACTTTCATAGTTCGACGAATTCATTATTATGTAAGCGGGTTAACTGCGAACCTTGTTTGTGTTGGAAGAACACCAATGTTTCATCCCTTAACGAGGGACATCTTCAGGGCGAATGCGGTTTTAAACGCGCTCGTACGGCATCCCTTCAAGCACTGAACCTAATAATATTATAATATAGTCTGTTCAAAAAGAGATGAGTCGTGGGAGTTGAGGGTGCTCGAATGCCAAAATGACAACTTTTGTCGCGTTGACATCACTGCTCTGTCATTGCAGTACGACTAAAAGTGTTAGTTCACCGTGACGCCACGACTCTCCTCTTTTTGATAAAACTACCTACTCTGGTGATGATGACAGGTTTGTATGTTTAGTTATTTTGTCTCCATTCGTTGCAGGATGAAACAGCGGCGGCGGACGCTGAAGAACAGGGGCTACGCTGCCTCGTGCCGTATCAAGCGAATAGAACAGAAAGATGAACTGGAAACTGAAAAGAGTCAGGTAAGAAACTAACCTAGAGTTAGCTGATTTACCTATGCTTTTTGATTGTTATAGTTTACACTAGTGTAAACTATAACAATCTATGGATTGTTATAGTTTAAAAACGTATGGATTTCCCATATAATACCATAGATTCTATAAGATTCGTATATTATAATGTTTATTGAAAAAGATTTAAGTCTTATAATTATTACATCTTTGATCCCCAAACTAGGATAAACCTGTATCTTGGGGACCTCCTTCCATGGGTTATTAACATAAAATATGCAATCTAAATTTAAATTAAATGCATTAAATGTAATTTTAAATCAATTTAAAACATTAATATGAAAAACAAAAATTATGTGATGGGTCTCCTGAGAACACCAGTCTCGTAAGAGTCTGGGCAACAGGAGACCCCATGAGTGTGTATGAGGTTGTGTGTTTTTGTGTGTGTAGGGGGAGGGGTGTGTTGTTTGTATTATGTGTTGTGTGTTTGTGATTGGTGCTCCTGATGGCACCGGGCTCTTAAGAGTCCGGGCAACATAGATATATGTATAATGTATAGATTCTATGTATAATATTTTATCTATACTTACTATTATTTTATACAGGAAAGATTTTATTGTTGTTTGTTTGCATTTAATAGGCTTTGAAACTACTGAACCCATTTAAAAAGCTTACTTTTCAGGAGTGACATAGTCTATATTTTATCCCGAAATTCCCACGGGAACGGGAACTATGCAGTTGAAACCGCGATACGCTCCTAGTTTTTATAAAGTTTCTAGCTCATGTCGAAGGACTCAATTTGCCCGGTGAGTTTGTTCTTCGCTTCCATCTGAAGCAACTGAGCTCACTATTCGTAAATTTAAACTGTACATAAAACGAAATCTTATCAAGAAAGCATATTACTCCGTAGATGATTACGTCAATGATGTTAATGCTTGGCCGGATGTCGCCCAGTTCCACACCGACAATAGTATGTAAGAACAGTTAGACTTAGTTATGCTAAGATTGTATTCGTTGATAAGCGATAAACTTGCTAGTGGTTTCTTTTTCACTTCTTCCGCTAGTGGACAAAAACTTGAATTGAATTAGAGTCAATAGCAACTTATTTCTTGTTTGATAGTAATAACTATTTATCAAGCTGTTTATATATTAAAAATTGACTTGTCTAAGTGCTTATTTTGTAAGTCTAAAGAAATAAACGATTTGACTCTGACTCTGACTCTTGTAAACAAGCCCTTAGATTTGCCTTGTTTTTTTGTAATGTTGGAAAGTTCACCCTTTATTATCTAGCCCCAATCTAAGCAGAACTTGTGTTATGGGCACTACATAACTGATATAATGAATACGATACTGTATATAGATTGATATATTTTTATTATATGTACAAATATCAGATCGTACAAGCATTTGTCCTGAGTCGGGAATCGAACAAGCTTACTTAGCTGAGGGCTAGATAATGCTGTGTGGATTTTCTAACATTATTTATTTACTAGCTGCGCCCCGCGGCTTCGCACACATTGTTCTTATAGAAACGTTCAAAGGTGATTTTTATCCCACGGGAACTTATTTATGGGATAAAAAGCAGCCTATGTTTGATTCCAGGATTAGAATTACCCGTATGCAATATTTCAGTCCGATCCGTTCAGTAGTTTTGGCGTGAAGAGGTAACAAACATCCATCCATACAAACTTTCGCATTTATAATATTAGTGTGATCTTTATTCCAGGAATGGCAGGACATGGAACAAATGCAAGACGACAACAACCGTATCCGAGATGAAATAGAAGCGCTTAGAGGGAAGTACGACGCGCTCAAACGATTCGCCATACTGAAGAATATACCCCTGCCTCCAGAATTGGAGCACCTACCTTAGTTTAGTGAGTTCCTTGCGGTGCTTTCAATTTTCAAAAGCCGTTAGACACAAAGTTACCAATTTTCTTCCAACGAAACAATACTCAATGTAACTGAAACTTATAATAGGCAAGGATGTTGAGTATAGTCTTTACAAAAAGAGAAGCGTCGTGGGAATTGAGGGCGCTCGTGTGCCAATTGACAACTTTTGTTGCGTTGACAACACTGCTCTGTCATTACAGTACGACTAAAAGTGTTAGTTCACCGTAACGCCACGACTCGTCTCTTTTTGAACAGACTCTAACAATACAAATTTTAATGTAACTGAAACTTTTAATAGGCAAGGCTGCAATGACAGAGCAGTGTTGTCAACGCAACAAAAGTTGTCAATTGGCACACGAGCGCCCTCAATTCCAACGACGCTTCTCTTTTTGAGACTTGACTTTTGAGAAGCGTCATCTAGTGTCAAAATAAAAAGCTTAATTCTTTCTAATCGAAGCCACAGCAAAAACAGAAAATACACAGAACATTAATTCGTTGATCAGAGACGTCGCTACTAGTATTAACTCGGAAAAATTGGAAACATCGTATATTTTTAAGTAGGAAATTATTCCATAAAAACTAGGTTTAATTAGCTTAAAACTTGGGTGACGGTTTTAAGTTATTTAGCAATTAAGATACCTCATGTATACCTACTATTGTTATGAAATTAATTAACACAAATTATTTATAGATTTTTTTAGATCAATAAACTAGAAATAAGAATTGAGTACTTACTTAGTTTTATTTGAACTCAAAAATTTCGATAGGACTCACTTTATCTCAACAGCCTATATTGGTACACTGCTGGACGCAGGCCTCCCCCTGATAAGTGCCTTATTGGCTTTTATCAAATGGGGACACCATCAATGCCCATAATTCCCACGTTGGGCACGCGGGTTAGGGATCGCAGTTTGGTGGTATAATTCAGAGTCAGAGTCAAATCGTTTATTTCTTTAGACTTACAAAATAAGTACTTAGACAAGTCAAATTTTTACTATATAAACAGCTTTCAATTGTTCTGCAAGGGCCTTCTGCCTGTAATTGATCTGCAAGGGCCCTGCTGGCCTCGGTGAATATCCCTTAGTCGCCTTTTACGACACTAGGGAAAAGTTGGTGCAAATTCTATGCCGACACCATACAGCGATAGGGACTTGCTATTTACATATCAGTAATATTTATAAATGCGAAAGTTTGGATGGATGGATGTTTGTTACTTCTCTAAGCCCAAATTACTGAACGGATCGGGCTGAAATTTTGCATAGATGGTACGTCTGGACCTGCAGGGGTATTTTAATACTTCGAAAAGGCCGTCGGATTCGGTATCGGAAACTTTTGAGCAATCAAAATAGCGTTCTAGAGTTCCGTCGGAATAGAATTCAAATTCTAATCTGACGTTCTGTTTTAATTCTCTAAAATACGCAATTTCGTATAAATTTTCGGTTGTTGTGTAAATTAGTACCTACTCTAATTCCGGGTATTCAAAGATCCTGGGATCCTTCGTTCCGCGTGTATTTAGTACCAATTGCCCGCGAAATGAATCAAGTAATTGCGTATTTTGAAAATTAATATACTTGGTTTTGTTTGACGTACCATCGTCGAGACGTCATTAGTTCGTCTTATTTTTAACCGACTTCAAAAAAAGGAGGAGGTTATCAATTCGACGGGTTTTTTTTACGTTTGTTACCTCAGAACTTTTGACTGGTCCGATTTTCGTGATTCTTATGATATTTATATGAAAGCTGGTGGTTCCATTTTAATTTTATTCAGTTCTGACAACGGGATCCATGAAAATTCATGAAAAACCTATAAAATTTGAAGTCGATTTATAGTTTTTTAAAAAGAAATTAATTATTCTATGAGATCTGGCACAATGGCACGGGACATGGAAAATACATAAATCACATTCAAACATGTGAAAGCAAAGATATGAAATAATGTGGAAATTAAGATGTCAAAGACAGACATACAAACAAACATCAAACTTTTTATAACACCAATCTCTACAGGGTGCCACAAAACCTGAGTACCTACCATCCGAAAGGGGGTCATTTATGAATAAATGAATTGAATGAATTAACACTTGATTGTACTAATAAAAATCAATATACATGTAAGTCTTATATCTTAATAATAAATAAATATAGTACAAAAGGCGGCCTTATCGCTGAGAGCGATTTCTCCCAGGCAACCTTAATTTATGTGATTATGTACCCCGAGGGGATAACTTATGTTATAATATCTTTTTTTTCCTTTTTGTTAAAAATTAGTACACGTGTTATGTGGCACCTTGTATGTAGTCGGGGGATAAAATAAAACATATCTAACTTTTTTATAGATGAACTGCGATGTTTAAAAATAGTTCGTTATTGACTTATCATGCGTGCTCGTTTGACCTACAACTTAATCGAATTAGTCGACCTAAGTGTTGTAAAGCTGTGGTTACACTGAAGCCACTCTATACAGAGTGTTTCTTTCTACATAACGGTTTATTGCAAATAAACAAATAAATAAATAATGGATAATTCACACAACATTATCTAGCCCCAAGCTAAGCAGAGCTTGTGTTATGGGTACTAGATAACTGATATACATAATACAATACACTACATAAATATATATTTTAGTTACATATACAAAACATCCAGAACGCCCTGAACAAATATCTACAGATCTTACACACATTTCTCCCGAGGCGGGAATCGAACCCTTTCGTTCACCGCGCCACAGAAGTCGTTGCAAATTTGTAAATTTAAAATGGCGACGCCATTCGTGTCGTTAAAATGAACCTTTATTATTAAGGAGAACCGTCCTATCTATGGTTTATCCATTTTGAATGAAGCACAAAATACGATAAAAATAACAAAATCTGACTTGCTTGGCGTCGAGTTTCAGATATAATTGTAAACAATTTTTATTGAAGGGAGGATCTCAAATCGACAAGTAATGTAAATTACGTATAAAAGGACGCGCCAACAAAGTGAATTTTAGGTTAAGTATGGGCGGTTTGTTTACGTTTATGCTTCATTCAAAATGGACACGGTATAGTGGACCAATACAGGCTGTTGAGGTTGAGCTGATTTTATGTTCTTACTTAGCTCTGAAACTTTATAGTTTCAGAGCTAAGTAAGAACATAAAATCAGTTTTTAACTTAATTTTATTAGCCACTTAGTTATCTAAGTGGCTAATAAAATTAAGTTAAAAACTACAACCCGACTACGTAGGTAAAAGTTGTAAACAAGCTGTCAATGATGATATTTTTTAACTTTATTCTTTCACAAAAAACCTTAGGACACGTCATTGTGTATATGCCATTACAATAAGATAATAATTAGTATACAGTTGACGCTGTAGTAAGTTTACGCGTACCTACTACGAGTACTTTGTTTGGACTGAAATAAATAAATGCTATAAAAAGTATTTTGGAGAAACAAGAGTGCCTACCAAAATTGTTACAGTATTGAAATAACTTGCTCTGTTATGGAACCATGAGGTAAGAATTTTTTTGTTAAAAGTTACTGTCATTATTTCATTATGCCTAGCACTAAAAATATGGTTTTAATATTAAAACTTGTATAAAATAAGTGTAGGTAGATCTTAATCAAATCTAAGAATAATCTTGCATTAGGGACAAAACCAATGTTTCAAAATATAAAAATATTTACAGATTTTTGGTTATTATAAGGGTAATTTATTAGTGCCGTATTTTCGGCAGGGGAGGACGCGAGTTCGAATCCCATCGATGCCGAAAATTTTTGGGCTTTATTTGATTTCTTAATAAAAATATTTTAATGAAATTTCTTTACCTTATTCATTTATAATATCGAATATTATCAAGTTTTTTCTTTTCAGATCTCATCTGCTGTATTTATTGTACATCCCTGCAATATCTGCCGTCATAGACCTCTACCTATCAGGAAATTACCCTTCCAACTACACTATAAGAGCTTTAGGATCCGACAAGACAGTCGTAACAGACTCGGAAAGACTCTCTTTTAACATAACTGATAAAATAATAAAAGACTGCGTTAATCTCTTCTTGGGAAGCCGTCCCGATGATGCATTTGTCCACGCACCTACCCCATGGGGTAATCTGTATAAAGTGTACGGATGGGCCGAAACTTATAGAATTTTAAAGCCGATTTCTAGTCGAATTGTCAATGTAGCATCGTCACCTCAAATGCTTAAGCAACAAATAGTTTCAAGCAAGAAAACTACAGAAATAAAACTATCACAGACAGTTTACAACCGATTTTCGACTACTTGGATCACAGTGCCAGATTTAGAAGTCAAAAGAATTATGTACCATATGGATTTGGATAACTTTAGGATGGTTTACGAATCAGCTTTTGGAGAAAATGGGGTGAAACTTAAAGCGATGACGATGGGAGCGAATTTAACTGACTTAACTGATTTTGGGTCTGTAATCGCCGAATTATATGCAACTAGGGTTTCTATTAAAATTGAAGTTATATACAAGGCTAGCTTATGGGGTAATGCTGTGTTAAATTATGCAAAGGCTTTCGGGGGTCATCACTTTTACTCGCCCAATTTGGAAGATATTATGACGGATTGTGGGATAAGCAACAATTTGTTGGTTAGAGAAATTATTGATCTAGGGTTTTATGTACATGGTCAAGTATTAGTTAGGAATAATACAAATGGATTTATGATGTTGACGAGGAATGTTGATATACTTCCTTTGTAGCTAAGAAATACTAAGACATCAACTAAATAGCCAAATAGACAAAACTAGTTTTGGGGTGTTTTTGTGGGGAATCAGTAAACTAAGGCTATGTTAGTTAGGTAATTTCCACTTAATAATGTTTGTTTGCTATGCCTGTCCACTAGTTTTTTATGTGGTAATTTGTTTATAGTGGAGACTTCACTGGTCTAAGGAAATTCTTTTTGTAGGTATCTCTTTATTTATCTATGCACTGTTTGTCTTCTAAATATAAAAATAAGAAATAAAAAAATACAGTTTTATCAAAGCACTGACCAGAAAATAAATAGTCAGTAACCTAATAAAAATCAATAGGTATTTAATAGAAATCGTAAAATTAGAGGCTTATGAGGGGGAAATTTAAAAAATGGGTGATTTCTATATTATCATTGAGTCAGTGAAAAAACAGATTTCTTTTCAACTGTTTTATTAATATTAAAACATTGACCAGTAAATAAATAATAAAAAGCAAAAGCTGAACACGTTTGCTTTGATTAAAAACTTATAAAATATTTTATCCTAGGAAGTCTATGTTGTGTAAATTTAAACACCACATAAGTAATTTTAGAGTATATAAATATTTTACATTTCATACAAACTTGACACTTTTCAATGATTTCATTTTATTGGTGAGAATTAAGACTTAGTAGGTATTTCTACTATATTTATTATTCAGTACAGTAAACAATATAATTATACTGATGTTATGAAAAACCTTAATTATGATCTATGAGATAAATATTAACTGTATTATAATAAAACCAGTTAGGTAGGTACAGTCAGCTACGAAAATATGTGTACACTCCAAGTTTTCAATTTGACTAAAAAGGTATCAAAGTGAGATAATTATAACAATTCACATACCGCATTCTAATATGACCGATGACTACCTTCTTCGAAAAATGTATGCGTGGATTTTTATTTTAAAAGTTCCAAGCAAAATAAAAGTGTATACATAACTGAGCAGTACATAATTGATATTATTTTTATAAATACCACAACTTGACAAACAGAAGTTCACTATTTATTTTGGGTTTATGATAATATTGTCCATATCTTGGGCATGAAAAAATTTAATTTATTAAATGTGTAATGTAAATTGTTAAATGTTTTCAAGCTATTAAGAAATAAATATTTACAAATAATCTTAGTTTGACTTAGCATTTTTTACACACCTAACTACAAAATGTTACACAAAATTTAATAGTAATTATAATTACCTATACATAAATCAAACATGCTTTGATATGTCATAGCTTTTATTTGCAGTATTTGCTACATTTTACATGACAACGATTAGAAAGCCTTCGGATAATGCTTCTTTTAACTTGACTTGTAAGTATAGGTGTTATAGATGAGCAGTTTGAACTTTCACTTAACCTATTTAGCCATGTAAAGGGTGATACAGTCTGACAGTTTTGACTGACAATTTTAACTAGACCTATCTTAGGATTCACGCGTTAAAAATACAATTAAACGCCTATTGAACCCAAAATTGACGCGAATTCGTTATTTTAGCTATATGCACCGCTAATTTACCGTTATTTTAGCTAAGTTAGCTTTAGTTATTTTAGCTATATGTATATTTTACCGTTATTTTAGGTACCTATATATTTTAAAGATAAAGAATTTATTGTTGTATTGTGTGGGTGTAACGTTACATGAATCTTGGTCTTATAAATAATATTAAAGAATCTCTAGTTTGCCGGTTTGGCTTTTTAGCTAGATATGTTAGATTTTATGATACTTTCAGAGTTTTATATTACTTCCAGATAATCTATTTATCAGTCAAAACTGAAGAACTTGAAGCAGGAATGATGCGAATACTTGCTTCCGCATCTCCAATTGCGAAGCTTCTCAGCTTCTTGCATCTTCTAAAGTCTACAAGGGTCTATGGTCGTAGAATCCTATCTATGATCTGTTTGTTTATAGCTACAAATTATGTCAATAGATTCCAATAACATAAATTAAAATTCACATGCTTGGAGTCGAGGTAAAGAGATATAATTAGACAATATTTATTGAAGAAAGGATCTCAAATCAGCAAATACTTTCCACTATGTTTAAAAATCGTCAACAAGAAAGTTAATTTGAGAATCGATTACTTATAGGATTTTTCGACTATAGAGCCTTTGAACCATTGACTATTGATTGTAAATAGTTTCACAAAAGATGATATCAAATGTAAACGCGTCAGTTCGTATGGCGTCGTGGGTAACTATAACTAAGTATGAACGTCCATCGTCGGTTTGTTGATAACAGGCTTGGGGCCTTTAATCTTAAAAACAAAATCGATATTTCTGATTTGTTGACGTGCGAACGCTAATCTTATGTAAGCGACATAAGCGTTGGTTTTGCACGACAACGAAAACGAAACTTCGATTTTTCTTTTCCGAGTAGGCCTCCTGGGTAAAAAAGATATTTTCTGTACCTAGTTCCTTAGTTAGATTCTCAGAAAATATTGGACATATATTTTTTTCTTTAGTCAATCAAAAAAAAAATTACACAAATAAAGTGTGACAATTTTTAGGTGGAGGCTAATAATTAATTTTGTTTTTAAAAACTATAACCGACTTAATTTTTTATAGTTTTTTCATGAATTTTCATGGATCCCATTGGCAGAACTGAACTAAATTAAAATGGGACCACAGGGGAAACACCAGCTTTCATATAAAAAAATATTCATGAAAATCGGACCACCCAGTCAAAAGTTCTGAAGTCCCAAAAAAAATACAGACGAATTGAGAACCTCCTCCTTTTGAAGTCGGTTAAACATAAAGTGCGTCAATTTTGAGGTGGAGGCTAAAAACTGTCGCAAGGTGTGACGTCACGTGAAACTTAAACTGGTTATGACTTCATACTTTTTAATTTAATCGACAAAGAAAAAATAGGTGTCCATTAACTTCTGATAATCTAGACAGACATATTATAATTTTGTAGGACTCTAGTATATTCTTAACAAAGTCATTTACAACGGGATATTTACCATTATTTAAGTTTTGAGCTTTCCAATATTTCAGCGCAGTTTCATGCGCCATGATCACGGAATAAGTGAATGTTCTACGATTGAGTTTTGGAAAGCTCTCAAATCATGGTTAATATCCCGTTGTAAGTGACTTTAGTAAAAATATACTAGTGTCCTTATACCTATATTAATATATGATGGTATAACCATGATGGATCCAAAAGTTATATACAGGGTGGGGTAAATTTTTGCCCCCATATGGTAGCAACCGTTTCTTTTGTAGTTAGAAGGTTTTTGTTCTTAGAAACTTTCTATTTTATTTTGAAGAAAAAAATATTGCCTATTTTAGTACGAGCGAACACGAGTAGTGTCGAGTAAGTCTTCAAAATTTAGCCTACCAACCTAAAAAAACTAGTTACATAAGAATTTAAATGAATGAGTGACATTGTTGTTTTTACCCATTAATTTTTTCATAGAAAATTTATCGGAATAGTTTTTTTTAATAATTGCCAAAACTTACGATTTGATTTGGTATGTTACTTTGGAAAAAGTGTTCCTGGTTGGAAATAGAGTCAATTAAGACCAAACTTGTTTTTTTTGTGCGAACCTTACCTTTCCAAAAACTAAAAATGGCACAATTTTTTTCTTCAAAATAAAATAGAAGGTTTCTAGGAACAAAACCTTTAAACTAGGAAACGGTAGTTTAGTTACCCTTGAGGGGCCAAGAATTTCTCCTCCATGTATAGCCTATTGTTTTCTGCTACAACCTAAGCAGTTTAGAAAGTAGAGTTTCACGAGTGATGGTACTGTAAATGCGCGAGCGGGTGTTCGTAGAGGGGGTAGAGCGGCGGGGGGGCGTGCGCGGGCAGGGCGTGCGGGGGGGCATGGTGCGCAGGCGCATCGCTGTCGGAGTCTGATGAGGAGTCCAGCTGCTTGTCGCCAGGGCCGCTGGAAAGAGAGAGAAGACAAAATTAGATAAGCTATAATGATGATGTTTGATAATGTTCTAGTCGAATTTCGGTTACGGCGAGGCGGCCAGTCTAAACGGAGACTAGCCATGAAGGTGTATCCAGAACAGTGCAGCGAGCGAAGCGAGCCCCATAGGAATAATTGTGAGCTCTGTAAATAAATTATGATACTAAAATAGTCACGGTAAGGTTGCTGCTTTTGCTAAAAACTTGGCACCAAACTTTAAAAACGTTAACGATTGGAAATAGCGTGTTTACATTTAGCTGTACACACAACAAGAGCTATTTCTAGAAAAAGCATACCATATCTATATAATTTTATTGATATCGTATATGCGTTGAAGCTAGAATCAATAATTAATTTTGTTTTAAAAAACTATAAACCAACTTAAAATTTTATAGTTTTTTCATGAATTTTCATGGATGGTCAGAACTGAACAAAATTAAAATGGGACCACACGGAAAGCAGAGCAGCACCAGCTTTCATTTAAAAAAATAATCATGAAGATCGGACCACCCAGTCAAAAATTCTGAGGTAACAAACACAAAAAAAAACCAGTCGAATTGAGAACCTCCTCCTTTTTTTGAAGAAAACTCAAAATTTCTAGAAAAAATAACACTTTCGAAAGCAAACTGAAAGAGATGCTCATGAAAAGATGTTATTACGAACTTGACGACTTCTTCAATGATCCTTTTAGCGACTCGCAAATTAAATTATAAATTAGTGTAAATATTAAGTTCATCACTATCACACTAATATTATTAAGGCGAAAGTTTGTATGGATGGATGGATGTTTGTTACTTCTTCACGCCAAAACTACTGGACGGATCTGGCTGAAACTTTGCAAACAGGTAATTCTAATCCTGGATTAAAACATAAGCTACTTTTTATCCCATAAATCTGTTCCCGTGGGATAAAAATCACCTTTTAATGTTTCCTTAGGAACAACGCGTGCAAAGCCGCGGGGCGCAGCTAGTTATTAATAATTTTAAGATACTGCGCGATGCCTGCCAGTTCTCCATTGCAACCCCATAATGGGTACATACTACCACCATTATGAATGCAATAAATACTGAATACTAAATTAGTAATAGCAGTAGGTATACTCGTATGTTTCTGTGTCCATCCATACCCTACCCATGGATGGTCCCTTATCCTGTATCAGGTTACAGGGGAACTGTCTGGATGTATTATTGCAACGCTTCTGCCCCATTGGATCACTATAAACAACTTCTACGAAGACCTTTTTGGTTTACCATGGTTGATTTGATTGACAACCAAGACCGTGCTTACTTAAGGCTCTACAGGGTTTTTTGAGAAGGGCGGTGATGACAAAGTCTGAAACCACGAGAGTTAAAAGTCGTGAAAGGAGTCATGCGCTCGATTTATAAGAAAACAATAACTACATTTTTATTTTTATTTTAAACCCTTCATTTTTGTCGATGAACTAATGGATTTTGTTGCTGATTTGGATCTTTGCAAATAAATGTATTCGCCAATAGATATCAAGAAGTGTCATATTTTTAAGTTCATTAGGATAAAGTTGATTATTGAAAACACGCATAAAATAGTATTACTATTCGCCAATAGATGTCAGGATGAGTCAATTGAATACGGTAAAGTTGAAAAAGTTTATTGAAAACACGAATAAAACGACATTTTCTAAAGATGAATCTTAGCTAGATCGATTTACCTATCACCCCCGAAATTACCTGTATACTAAATTTCATTCAAATCGTTGGAGCCGTATCCGAGATTGAGATTAAAATATTATTTACAAAGAATTGCTCGTTTAAAAGTATAAGAATTATGAATGTAAGTGGGTTAACTACGAACCTAGTTTGTGTTGGAAGATCACCAACGTTTAAAACTAAGAAAGTTTTTACAGTAAAATAGTTCAAGACACATGGAAATAAACATATATTTTTTACTATAATTGTCATAGCGCGTAAGTTTAAAAAACTTAAAACTAACGCGTGCTAAAAAATGGCTGACTTTATAAATCATCTAAATTAGATGTAAAAGGTCTGGGTTATCCAAGCGTGCTGATGGATTTTGAAATATCCTCATAGACGGCTCGCCCCCTGAACAACGGGGCAACTTGATACGGGGCAGGGAGGGACTAAGGCTGCCCCAAGTTTTGGTGCGAATAAGTCTTAACGTCGTCCCAAAGTGGGAGTTATTTTTTGTTTTTCCTAAAATTTTAGCTATTTCTTCTATAAAACTTTTTAATATATTTGCAATTTGTTAACATAATTAATTAGTCGCCCGTGACGACGATCACTGTAACGCGGTAGAAACGTAGGGGAAATAAAAACAAAGGTACGCGATAAATACTCGATAAATAATAATTAATTACACTACTTCTATAAGTACATAAGTAGGTTTTTTTTCGAAAACAGGGATGTGTCGCTTAGCAACGAAAATTGTTTCAGTTTTTAAAATATAATTATACTAAATTTGATAGTATAATTTTTATTAGACTTAAGAAAAGGAGTATGGTAATTATTTGACTGTGTGTATATTTATAATTATTTCCTTCAAAAAGCTTGGTAACTAAAGTTACGACTTTATCGAAAAATGATGGAGTCGCAGTTATTTTCCAATATTAATCGAAACAAGTTTTTAATTAATTACCTAACGATATCTATGAATCGACAATCGACAAAGACTATAAATTTTATTAAAACTGCTCATTTATAGCCGCGAATCAATAACTACTCGATGAATAATAATTCAAGTAATAAAATTGATAAAAAACAATAAACTAACTAATAACTTGTTTATGCAAAACATTAGCTTTATTTGAAAATAGCAGCTGTAGCTTACGTAAACTCTATCCGAAACCTTCTTTAAAAATCCTAGTACTTATAATGATACTATAGTTTGATATCAGTTTTTTATGATTTATGATAGAAGAAAACCCATGGCGCAATACCTTAACCAACAAAAACTTATGCAATAAGTTTAGTATTGCAGTGCAGCTTAAAAATAGAGATCCTTTCGTAACCATATCCACCAACATAATCTGTTACCCCCTTATTCATAATAGTCTGCTAACTTAGCGCACTGCTAAATCTCGCTCCGTCTCCTCTATTGACATAAATCACACTGAGAAATAACACTAGGTACCTATCAGCTGTTTTATATTAGCAGCCCATTATGAATAAGGGGGTAAATGATCTATAATATCATTTGCTACATTCCAAAGTAGTTTTTCTATTTAGAGTGGAAGCACCAATTGCTGGGCAGATTATCAACGCTGTTTTTGAGTGTTCAATGTACAATAAAATATATTTATACATTAAATTATTATATATAATACTATTTCATGTATTGTATTAAGTATATCAGTAATCAAGTAACCACATCACAAGCTCTGATTAGCTTGGGACTAGATCCTGTGTAGATTGTCCATCATAGTTGGTCTATCTATGCTAGTTTAGCAAACTCAAAATAAACCCCTAAGACAACGCCCTGATTACCACCCTGGCCGCTTTTAGGACGCAGATGTGGTGATATCAGGTTACACGAGTTGTCCCTTTCGCTAATACAGCGCTGTCTCGCTCGCACTCGCTGGCGACTCTCCAAATAGACCAAATACAGACTTATTTCTGTTTCGAGACATTTAGAAGTGAATGACTATATTGAAATTTTGGTCCTTATGATTTTACGTGTGAAAATAAAGGGCTAAACTATCTTGGATGAGACTCTGGCTGGACCGTTGTGACACAAAATTTTGGAGGTCCTTGCCCTACTTGGCCTGCTAGTTGATTCAGATATTGTATTTATTTATGAGTGTACCTCCTAAGTGTTCATTTATCAGGTATTTATCGCGTTACTTTTTGTTATTATATCCCCTAAGTTTCTAACACGTTAACACTTTCATGGCCAAGACGCAGACGTTTCTCTCGATCCCCTGTGTCGCATCGCAGGTCACACAATTCAGGCCAGGCTGGGCAGTGGACAAGTTAAAGTGTTGGATCTGGATTTAATTATGTTAAAACATGAAGTTATAAAGTTTTATCACACAGACTATTTCACATCAATCGCTGGTTTTTCTCTACGAAAACAAAAAAAAAGGAATATCAACTACTGAGGTGCAAATAGTGATACACTCACAGCAAATCAAAAAATCTTTATTTCCATAAATACAATAATGTATACCTACTAGGTAAGGTGAAAGTGAGTGTCGTAAGAGGCGACTAAGGGATATCCACCGGGGGCGGGCACCTAACTGCGATCCCCAAGCCATATTATGGGCATTACCCAATATTACATAAACGTCAACAAGGCGCTTATCAGGGGGAAGCGTCCAGCAGTGGACCAATACAGGCTGTTGAGGTTGAGTTTGAGTAGGAAATGTCAAATTATAAAATTAAACACTGACACGTAATTAAGGTGATATTTTTCTACTATATACCTATACATTAGCTAAAGTTGATTTAGAATGTTTGTAAACAAACCAAGACACAAATAGCGAAATCACATACTTGGTGCAGTTTCAGACGTAAGCAATATTTATTGCAGAAAGAGTCTAAAGTCGACAAGTAAGTAATGTAAATTGCGTAGGTATACATACAAAGACGCGGCAACAACGTAAATTTTAGGTTAAGTATGAGATTTGTTAACAAGCATTCTTCATCAAGTTACGCTACTGGATAGTTTAGTAGTTAGTAACCTAAAAGTTACGTATGTAAGCGGGTTAACTTCGAATCTTATTTGTGTTGGAAGAACGCCAACGTTTCATCCCTTAAGAGTGTGCTATAAGCAATTTTGGCATTTTTTTACTTCAAAACCGTTATTTATTTCAGAATCTGTGAAAGCTACGACCATCCCTCTCGAAATCGATCTTGTAGCGGCGTAATGGCACACTCGAGACCACATCAGGGTGAGTGCGGTTCGCGTCGCGCCTGCACTGCGTGCGCCCTTACATAATCCGTCTGCGTCCTTTTCATATTGAATTCGTCAAACTACAATATTGTTTATCGTACAACCTTAAAGTTTTCATAGACCAAGCAAAGCCACGCGCAAAAACTATACCTAATAAAGGGGAGTGTTCGTTTGCCTATCCATTTGAAGGTTTCAGTACGTAGAGTTTACTATTCTTATATTCTGTGGTTTTGTAACCTGATACCCTAGTACATCCCTGTTGTTTCGCTTCTATACTGAATTCGACCTTATTTTGTTAGATATAAAAGCTATATTTCCTATCCGTTTTGTAGGTTTCCGGAAATTTCGAATTTAAAGTCTATTTTGGTTGAGAACGCTACTTCGGTATAGTTGGATTTTATGGAACTACACTTGCTTGCAATTAAATCGACTCGATCCGTAATTTTGTACAAAAATTAGATTCAGCAAAATCGCATTGGGAAAACCGTTCCCCTAGCTAGACGCCTGTATATTCGGCCTCTTTTTTCGTTACCATGGACACATAATTAATATAAAGTACTACCCATGGAGACACATTCTGGTCTGTCAGTAAACAGGACGGATCTCCGTTGCTGAATGGAATTTAACACTTCTGCACTCGTGAAACACCAGATTTATATTCAGTTTAGGAGCAACTTTTCATATATTATTTATAATATACAAAAACTAGCAGCGCGTCGCGGTTTCACCCGGGTAGTTCGCGTTACCGTGGGAATTCTGGGATAAAATATAGGTAGCCTATGAAGCCTAAAAAGTAAGCTTCATAATGGTGAAAGATTTTTTAAATCGGTTTTGTAGTTTCTTAGTCTATTCAATAAAAACAAACAATCAAATGTTTCCTCTTATATTAGTATAGATACCGCTTGTAACAAAGCTAAAACTTGAGCTAGCTTGTATGCCAATCAGAAAAGCCAATTCCCGAAAATCAACCTTATGAAAATGTCGGCTTGAGTCGATTCAATTGCACGCGAGTAGTTTCTGCCTGCGCTTCGGCTTAAAAAGTAATCCAGTCACCATCATCACCATCATCATCAGCCTATAGTAGTCCACTGCTGGACATAGGCGCCCCAATGAGCGCCATAGCGCCCTGTCTTCAGCTTGACGCATAAAGCATCTGCCTGCAGTCTTTCACAAGAGAGATGGTGGGATGACGCACCATCCAGAGACCATTTTCTGCTAAACTATACTGTGCCATTAATCCACTTGAAAAGCTAGTATAACTACTCCGACAAAAATCTCTACGCACTTCGCTTCACAACTGTACAGTTTAAAATTCTAATCCGATTTGTGCACCGAAGTGTAAATTCTCAGTGTTTCATCCTTCGCCGTCTCTTATGGTCCAGTGGACCAAAAATATAAGACAACGGGTCCAGTGGACCGAGAATTGGAGACCGGTGGGTCTATTGTTTGATTGACCACCAGTGTTTTGGGAGTTTTGAAAAAAAATATACAAAAAAATTTATATATAATATAGAAAATAATTGGAGAGGTAGTTTTTTGAGTATTTTATTTTCTTAATAGGGGCTTTTTATAGACGAGATTTAGTGATAAATATGTGCCCGGAATAAATGGGTCAAAGGCAAAACAACAAAAAACAACATCAAAGTTCTTTCCGAACCAAGATCTTGCAATATTTCACTGCAATGGTTCCCGTTATACCAATTATTGAAAAAAACAACAAAATAAAATGTTTCATGCAAACTATTCTCTACTTATTACTTAGTTTTAAATTTTGACGGTTGTATAATTTATTGTATTGTAAGTATGATCAGTAAACTAGTACCCATAACACGCTCTGCTTATAGCTTGGGGCTAGATGATGCTATGTGGATTACCCAGTAATAAAAAACACAGCATCACCTAGCCCCAAGATAAGCAGAGAACAAAAAAAACAACTTCTCTGAAATATGTATCTCTTGGATTTGAATTTGTCAAACTAAAGAAAGAGCGCTATTGCGCTCTTGTGTCCAGCAGTGGACTTACAGAGGCTGATGATGATGATGATGATTGGATCGGAGTGCTTCTAATTTGCACAATCACCGATGCAATGTCGACATATCAATACCACCAACCTAATTCCAACTGTGAAACTTAATACAAACAAAAAAAAATGCCTGCCAATGTTTTGTCTCCGTAATAACCGGGTCAGCATAACACTAACTAACCCAGATACGTACCCAGTTAGTGATGAAACTTAATATTCGTCTCGACAGTTTGCTACGTCGGCTTTTAGTTCGAGTGGCGTTGCAAATTCCAATGATAACATTGTATATAAGTGAGAATACCTACTTACGACATAAGATTATTTAAATTAAGATTAAATATCTTATACATTTAAACGGGCAATTCTTGTATATACGGGTTGGGGCAAATTTTTGGCCCCTTAAGGGTAGCTACCATTTCTTTTGTAGTTAACAACAAGTTAGTCTTAATCGACTCTATTTCCAACCAGGAACACTTTTCCCAAAGCAACATACCAAATCAAATCGTAAGTTTCGAACCATTGAATAAGAATGAGTGAAATTGTTGTTTTCACTAACTCGTTTTTTCATAGAAAATGACATAGAAAATACAGGGAAAAAAAATCGTGTTAGTAGAATACCAAAAGGTGTCAATGGCGGTGATTGTAACGTGATAATGAAGCGATGATAGTCATAGTGAGGCGATTGTGTTAGTGGAATCAGGCCCCAGAACGCCCTGAAGAAATAAGTGTCTGCAGATCGTGCGCACATTTGTCCCAAGGCGGGAATCGAACTCGCAGCCTCCTGCATCGCAGGCGGACCTTCGCCCACCGCGTCATAGAGATTGTCTTTACGTGGTGTATAAGGACTTAAGTATGTAGAGTCTGTTCAAAAAGAGATGAGTCGTGGGAATTGAGGGCGCTCGTGTGCCAATTGACAACTTTTGTTGCGTTGACAACACTGCTCTGTCATTGCAGTACGACTAAAAGTGTTAGTTCACCGTAACGCCACGACGCTTCTCTTTTTGAACAGGGTCTAGTCTAGATATTATTACAGAGGTAAATAATTAATTAGTAACGAACGCTATCCCTAGACGAGTTTGGGTGAGACCTTTGGCCAGCAGTGGGACAACGCAGGTTAACGTATTCACTGCCCAGCTCTGCCCACTGCGCAGCTACACGAAGATGGACACAGGCACCTGCGTCTTGGGCCATGAAGGTGTTAAATAAAAAACATACTTACGGTTATAACTAAAGCCATTGATATAACTTTGCAACCTATAATTATTATAGCAATACGGTGAAATTTGTGTTATTTTTTTTAACACTTATGTAAAAATATAGGGAGATATGGTTAGTTTTTGATCCAATTAAATTTCATAGTCTTATCTTACTTATAATCAAAGTTTCAGTAACAAGTTTCAATGTTTTCTTCTAACTTTTCTTCCTTTATACTTGTCCTCGTTTCGTTTTGGCGCGCGAATATAATTGGCGGAAAAGTAATCATTTTTAATAATATAATTTAACGGGTATTTTTGGTGGATAAAAATCCTTACAATAATACTTAAGTAATAAGAGATTTTGGGCGTATATTTTTACCTACTCCCAGATGCTTCCACTTCGCTTAATTCATTATTTTTCTTACATTTAACCTACTGCTTGCTGTTCTATTGGTCGAACTAATCTAAGCTGTACCTATGGTTTATCCATTTTGAATGAAGCATGTTAGTAAACAAAGTACGACACAAATAACAAAATCTCACTGGCTTGACGTCGAGTTTCAGATATAATTGTAAGCAATTTTTATTGAAGGGAGGATCTAAAATCGACAAGTAATGTATAAAAGGATGCGCCAACAAAGTGAATTTTAGGTTAAGTATGGGCGGTTTGTTTACGTTTATGCTCCATTCAAAATGGTTACGATATAGGCGACGCCATAGGGCGTCTAAAAAATAAACAAAAAAGAAAAATTAACTTACCTATCTTTGTGCTCAGCTTGTCTGTCTCTTTGTCTCCTATTTTTGAACCAATTTGAAACCTGTAACATAAAACATTCAAACATGTACCTATTATAAAACATTTTTCACTCGTAAGTTCCGTTCTTTGAAAAATACAAATATTTTTTGACGTGATAACGTCTATTAAATCGATGAACATGTGTAGTATGTTCAAAAAAGTGTCACGTTGTTGATGATGTTGTCATGACGACTGAAGCACTGAAGATTAAAGTTCTAATTTCGTGTAATAGATAGCGTTGATAGCTAGCTAACATCAACTACGAGCGAGGTAAGATTTTCATTCGATCAAGTAAATGACGTCATCACGTAAAATTATCGTTCCTTAACCAACTTTAGAGACAACCATTTTATTTTTGCAGAACGCTTAGCCGCTCTTATACATACCGAAATTGTCAGTAGGTAATTAATAGTCTAAATTTAAGTCAGAACTTCTGATTTAGATTTAAAATTGAGGTCTAAGTAACGAAAAAACTTCAATAATAAGTACTTATAACATTGTACGTTAATAATTAAAACATAGCAAGTTATTTTCATGTGAAACCCAATCCGTGTGGGTTTGAGGAAGCAGGCTCGGGTTACACCGCAAACCGGCCAACTCACAATATAAACTAGATTAAGTATGTACAAAAGTAGGTAAATAGAATTATTATAGTTATATATACATTGACATATACATTATAATAATAAATAAATAAATAAATAAATAAATAATGCTGGACTATTCACACAGCATTATCTAGCCCCAAGCTAAGCAGAGCTTGTGTTATGGGTACTAGATAACTGATATACATAATATAATACACTACATAGATAGATATTTTTTTATTATATATAGAAAACATCCAGAACGCCCTGAACAAATACCTGCAGATCGTACAAATATTTGTCCCGAGGCGGGAATCGAACCCGCAACCTCGTGCGTCGCAAGGCGGACCTTCGCCCACCGCACCACAGAGTTCGTCTAATAATAGGTAGGTATTAAATTGTAGCAGCATAGTGTAAGTCAGAAGATGAAAATTGACAGTGACAGACACGTCTGAAACCACGCGAGTGAAAAAAAAGTCGTGAAAAGAGTCTTGCCCTCTATAACTGCTAATTTAGTTTTTTTTTATCTTTTACTTTTAATGGAAATCGTTCCTATGAGTTATGTGTTATGCAAAAATATGCTATTTTCTTTAATTTTTAGTACCTAATACATTTCTTTGCAAAGATTGATCCTTATCAGCAACAAAATCCATTGGTTCATCAGTCGATTTCCGTCAAAAGTAAAGGGTTTAAAATAAAAATATATATATTGTTTTCTTATAAATCGAGGGCATGACTCCTTTCACGACTTTTCTCTATCTCTCGTGGTTTCGGACTTTGCCATCATCGCCCTTCTCAAAAAAATGGTTGTCTCTAAAGTCTGTTTAGGAACGATAATTTTACGTGATAACATCATTTACTAGAGAAATCTTACCTCGGAGTTTACATACTGTTTTTGCCATTCTCGTGTTAGCTAGCTATCAACGCTATCTATTAGACGAAATTAGAACTTTAATCTTCAGTGATTCAGTCGTCATGACAACATCATCAACAACGTGACACTTTTTTGAACATGCTACACATGTTCAACGATCGTGGTCGAAGTTCGGCTCGGAGGACATTATTATTATAACTATTCTTATTTTACTATAGAAACTTTCGTAGTTTGACGAATTCATTATGAATGTAAGCGGGTTAACTACGAACCTTGTTTGTGTTCGAAGAACACCAACGTTTCATCCCTTAACGAGGGACATCTTCAAGGCGAGTACGGTTCTAGACACGCGCGTTCCGCATCCCAAGCACTGACCGTGCGTTACCGCCGAGGTTGGGGGTTTTGGGGGGTGCGCTGATTGTAGATGCTGCAGGGTTCCACCCAGTGCCGGCGTTAGGGGGGGGCGCGATGGGGCCACGGCCCGGGGCGCCAAATTTGGGGGGCGCTGAGGTCTGGGGCCTCGGCCTCCTGGCTCACTGGCTGTGTACCCTCAATGGTGGAGATACCGTGCTCGAGCGTGGCGCAAGGCTGCTGATTTGTATACTTGGTCTCTCGACTCGAGCGTCGCTCGATCATACAACGAGAAAACCGTCCACAATATTTTGACTGCTACAGAGTACAGAGTGCACGTGCACGAATTCTTTTTCTTACTGACTTTGTAATATTGTTCTTCAAATATCCCAAACCCTTTATTCCTATTTATTGTATTAAAAAATACTTCTTTCAAATATAAAATATAGTTTTTCAGGATTGTGAATTTTTCTACAGTTTTCTTTGCCGTTTTTTAGAAGTACTACTAGTACTTCCAAAAACGGGTTTTCCTATTGATATTACTTCATTAAAAATGTCAGACCAAAGGATAAAAAAAAACCTTCCGGTGCGGAATATCGGAAAAGTAAGCGTGAACAGGAGAAAGAGTTTCACAAAATCAAAAAAAATATGAATATTGATAAATACATTTCAACAAAATCGTAAAAAGAGCATGAGCCAGTTTTGATTTCCTTAAGTGGGCGCCTAAATATTACTGCCCGGGGTGTCAGTGGCCCTAACGCCGCTGCTGGTTCCACCAACACAAACAAGGTTCGTAGTTAACCCGCTTACATTCACAATGAACTATTCTTATTGTTATTGTACTTTACCTGTACAGTGGTAAGCCCGGTTGTCTCAGCAAGCTCCCGCTTCTCTCGTGGCGATGGATATGGATTGTGGAGGTACCAGTCGCGAAGAACTGATCGGGACTTTTCCTGTTAACGGAAAACAAGATAAAATAAACTAAAACAATACTACTACTATTGCGTTTAACAAAGGGAATTTTAAAAATCCATAAAACAAATCTAACTATTATTAGATACCACAAACTGTACGCAGTTTGTGGTATCTAATAATAGTTATTTGTTATACAAGAGTGCAAAGTTGCTAAATGCACACACTGCAAAATTAGAATCCTGAGCGTTAGCGAGGGAATCAAAAGAGCACGAGGTGAAAAATCTTTGCACTCGAATATTACAGAATAATCTTTAAATTATAACAAAATAATACTAAGGTATAATTAAGAAAATTTTAAAGTAACGTTGCTAACAGTTTTTTTTTTTTTTTTTTTTTTTTTTTTGGACTCGTTGCTAACAGTTATTTAAATGAAAAAATGCCGCGTAAAGAACCGCGTACAAAGCAAATTGAAAAAAGAACACCAAAAAGGTTCCGAGTCTGAGTTTTTAACAAATTAAAAAAAAGTTGTATGATATATTCGGCACCATAGAGGTAGGCAGTAAATAGGTTTAATGTTTTTTTTAATTCACAAACTTAGTGCACACGATTTTCTAAATTCAATTTACTTTATCCTCTAGAGAATAAAAACGGCTTTTCCACTCAGATATTGAAGATTAAAAATACTCTTTCCGAGATGGTGGGATGAAAAAGCTATTTTTTGATACCTCTGTTATAGTTTTATCCTATATAGTTTAGGAAGAGACGCGAAAATAGAGTTTGGTGGCTAAAAAGCGCAACTTCGTATCTCTGCCTAAGCTTTACAAAATGAAACTATTACAGAGGCATTAATAAATCACAATAAAATTATAAATGCGAAAGTTTGTATGGATGTATGGATGGATGTTTGTTACTTCTTCACGCCAAAACTATTGGACGGAAATGGCTGAAATTTTGCATACAGGTAATTCTAATCCTGGAATAAAACATAGGCTACTTATTATCCCATAAATCAGTTTCCGTGGGATGAAAATCACCTTTTAACGTTTCCATAGGAACAACGCGTGGGAAGCCGCGGGGCGCAGCTAGAAACTTAATAATAGATACCACAAACTGAACGATATATTTTTAAAACTTCCAGTGTTTGATGTAATAATAAGATAAAATCGGTGGGGGCGCCACTTTCACTGGTGTATGCCTTTTCTTTCTACTGAATGTCTTAAAAAAAACTTACTTTAAAACAGTAGGAAGTCTCCTCTCCATCCCAGATAGTTCGGGGCAGGGGGAATTTGCGTCGTACGCGGTACTTCCCCACGGCTCCTAAAGGCCTCCCTCGAAGCCTCTCGGCCTCCATGTAGTGTGCTGTAAAGACACCAGTGATTAACAAATAAAATAAAATAAAAATTGTTATTTATTCCAAGCATGTGAATCCTAAAACCAGTACAACACCTTCAAGTTCTCTCGGTGGATGCCACGGTCGCTTTGGCCTTTAGAACTGACTCATATTGGGTTTAAAAATATTATGGCTTTAAACCATGATATTTGTGGCATAAAGTGTGTGACAGACAAAACAACCTTGAAGCTCTTGCAGTATCGTATGATTGTACACACTAAAAGCAAATATTGTTAACTTGGCTTTCGTAATACTATGAGTGTATAGTTTACTTGTTACTAAGACTCACTTTTATGCCATAGTCTTTAAAGCTTTATATGATCGTGTAACCTCAACCGCCTGTGATTGCTCCACTGCTGGACGCAGGCCTCCCCCTGATAAGCTACTTATTGTCATGTGTCTCATGAGGGTAATGCCCATAATCCCCACGCTGGTACACGCGCTAAAAGCATGTGTACCAGTTCCCTCGATGGAAGGCCACGGTCACTTTGGCCTTCAGGACTGACTCAATCGAAAATATTACAGCTACTTCATTTTATTTCATTTATTCCACCATAGTACATTCATATATACACTTGATATCGTTATAATCTAATTTTAAACATAATAAATACTTAATAATTATTTTATTGTAAGAATACAAAACAAACAAAATATTTTTGGAAACACCATAAGGGATTTTACGCAGGAGAGAGTAATATAATATATAGAATAAAATATATAAACAGACAGACGGTAATTTTGCATACATACATAACATCTAATTATAAATTATAAATGGTTGGCTGTAAAAGGGTCTAAAATAATAATAAAATGTCAGTTAAACAATAATCAAAATTAAATTATTACATATTAAGAATAAGATTAATGTCAACAAATGTAAAAAAAGTAAAAAAAAAAAGTCTTTATTTAGGAACATAATTTAGGTAAAATGACAGAAATAGGCAACGATACGACCTGCAGAAGTATAAATACTGTGTCGCAGATCGCAACGCCCACCTCCGGTATTAGAGTCGGAGTTCCACGAACTGTAGGCACATATGTATAATTATAAGTTAAAAATAGATTTTTAAGTTTGTTATCTAATTAATTAATGAAGTTTAAATGTACTTAAAAGTTTCTAAACAATAAAAAATTAAAGTAAAATTGTGTAAGTTATACAAAAATAAAAAGAGAGGAAGAGTTTAAAAAGATCTTATACAACTACCTTAGACTGTTACTCGGTGTGCTTGTGTGTGTGTGTTGTGTGTATGAGGCACTTGATGCTCCTGAGGACACCGGTCTCTTAAGAGTCCGGGCAACAGGAGCTTCCAAGATGCGTCTGTGTCTGTGTGTGTGTGTGTGTGCTTGACGCTGTCGCATTTAAATTACCAAAGCGATGTCAAAAGAGCAGCTGTATATAGGCTTTGACTAACCTTTAAGCCACAGTCCTTGAAGCTTCGTATGATTGTGCGCGCTAAAGGCATGCGACTCCAACAACCGGTATAGCTCCTTGAAGTTCCCTCGATGGAAGGCCACGGTCGCTTTGGCCTTCAGGACGGACTCGTGTGCGTGGAGCCGCTCGCAGGCGGGCAGAGACCAGAGAAAGCGGCCGAGGCGTTCAATGTTGCCAGCTTGCTGGAGTACCTGGAGGAATAAATAACAAATCATCATTATCAGCCTTTATAAGTCCACAGCTGGACGTGGGAAATAATATTTAAATAGTGTGGGACAATTCAGAGAACATTATCTAGCCTCGAGCTAAGCAGAGCTTGTGTTATGGGTGTTCGATACTCACATAAGAAAATAAATGTAACTATGGCTCGTCTTACTCTTGCAGTCTCCAATGGGCACTTACTAGATAATTTAACTGATGTACACAATACACACACACACACACACACACACACACACAAGTACATATATTTATAGATATTTTTCTTTACATAAATTACATAGAAAACACCGCTCCATCACACTGTCACACTAATATTGTAAATGCGAAAGTTTCGATGGATGGATGTTTGTTACCTCAAACATAGGCTACTTTTATCCCATAAATCAGCTCCCGTGGGAAAGAAATCACCTTTAAAAATGTCCATAGGGCGCAGCTAGTTATCTATAAAAACGGCAATCTGTTGTATAGGAGCCCCTCAAATATTTATACGGAACCCTAAAACGGCTTTAGAACCGCGGCTTCACAAGCGATCTTTCAGGACGCCGAACAAAAAACATCCTCCTATTTGAAGTTGGCTAGAAAGATGAACGCTCACTGATGATTATGTCGTTGACTATTAACCATATTCTACCCTTGCAGTTTCTATCACTAATTCTAATTGTAATTGCAATAAAACCTGTCCGTTCCAATAATTGCATGATCTATAACGAACGCACGCGTACCGTCCATTATCTACTCCCGCAAATTGGGGTAACTGATATGTAGGGGAGCTAAAGCTGATGGGCCACTGCAGCGCCCGTACGCTACGCACCTATAAGAGGCGATCATCATCAACAGTAACTAGCACGTCTTTAAGAGATTTGAGACGAGACGAGAACTTATAATCATTTTTGTAATTTTCTGTTTTGGGCATTTTTAACCGACTTCAAATAATTTTAAGAAACTGACTTCAATTTTTATAGCTTTTTCATAGATTTTCATGGATCCCATTGTCAGAACTGAACCGAATTAAAATGGGCCCCAGCTTTCATATAAACAAAAAATCATGAAAATCGGACAATCCAGTCAAAAGTTCTGAACAAACATTAAAAAAAATGATACGGTCGAATTGAGAACCTCCTCCTTTTTTTAAGTCGGTTAAAAAGGTACACAATTTGACTGTAGGTATTTGTTTTAATGTTTGTTACCGCAGAACTTTTGACTGTGTGGTCCTATTTTTATTTGGTTCAAATCCATGAAAAAACTTTAAAATTTAACCCTCTGTATCATAGTGTAGGCTGTAGACAACATACCGATTAATCTGCTCTATATTTGGTATGATTAATTTTATTTCGTTACAAAGCACTGTCCGTCGTAGCCTACAAACCAAAGTAACGACCTAGCACCACGAAAGTTCATAAGATCGCGTTATTTGATATAAAACAATATTCATTTTTTTACTTCCGATAATTTGGACAAGTGCGTGTAAGTTTCGATTTCAAAAATTCGAAAAAAATAGTTTTTGTGGATATTTAGCTGTGATCTTAGAAAAATGGGCTGGTAAGTGTATCAACTTTTTTTATATAACATGAGTTTTAGTAAATTCACCAAAAGTCTGAGTTTTTTTTTTAAATTTGTGTTTGTTGGTTGTCGACTACATTGACCGATAAGGGGTAGTTTGGTATTAGAACTTCATTTGTTTATTTGAGTTTTTACATGTTCCAGGGAGCCTCGTAGGCGGACTCTAACTGATGATGACATTGAACTCGCGCTTCAGGATGGTGCAGACAGTGAAGACGGTTTGGATTTCGACGACGATACCTCGAGGACCTTGAATTTATACCCTAATGAAAATATTCGATGGGGAAGCGGACCTTGACGTGGTGGATTCTATAAAAGAATCCATGGAGGATGATCAGGAAACATATCTACCAGCATGGAAATGATCAGATGAACCAAAACTGATCTTCAACCTTCTGCAGCTCAGAACAATGAATATATACTTCACCACAAACACAAGCCAAGAAAAAACTCGCTCCTTTGAAATTACGCTGGAAGAACTTTGAGCTGAATGCCGAACAGCTCGCGTTTACAAGTAACAAGTCCTTGGATTCTGATGTTCTTGAGCTTGAGACTCCCATACAGGTATTTTTTTATCTCTTACCACAAGAAGTTGTCAAGAAAATTACCGAAGAGGCTAACTTTGACCATGTGCAGAATAACCCAAATAACTCTTTGTATTTGACAGAAATGGATATCAGGCAATTCATAAGTGTGGTTGCTGTAATGTTCTTTATCCAATTGCCAAGAGTTACTTACCATTGAGGTCCAATCCTTGGTACAGCACTAATAAAGGAGGCTGTGGTAGATACTGAACAAATTTGAAAAGATTCGCCAGACATCGCGTTTCAACAACAGCAAGATGTTCCCAGGGACAACCCAGACCATGACTGAATATACAAAATAAGTCCAGTGCTGGAAACCATGAATGCAGCCTTCAGTAAGATCCCTGTGGAAGAGCACCTCTGTGTTGATGATCACCTTTCGGGATCAGTCTTACCATCAGCAGATTTTCGTCGGGACGTTGCAATAACTCTTTGTAAACGGGCACAAAATCTGCTTTGCCTGGTTGGCACTCGCTGGAGAATGACATCCAAGCCAAGAAGCATAAAGGACCAGCCCAACCAAACATGTCCCTCCGACGGCAGTTTGGCAAGACCAGATTGGGCACTGGCCGTAATGGTCTGCTAAATCAATCAGGTGCAAGTTCCCCAAGTGTCCTGAATTCACTCACAACTCACTCGTAACGTATGCAAGAAATGTGGAGCAGCGATATGCTACACAAAAACTAGGAATAGTTTCAGAAATTTCCATCTTTCATAAGGCGAAGCCTCCTGAAAGAATTCGGAGTTGAATACGACGACAATGGTCTGATTGCTCAATGTTGGCTACAAACAACACTCCCTATTTTCTAGAATATGTTCAAAAATAATGAAATATACGAAAAATCCAAAAATACGTGTCTCTTATTTTATTTTTATTAACCTAAATACAAAAAATTGGAAAAATCTAAGTTCTTGAGTGATAGAGGGTTAAGTCGAAAATAGTATGAGCGATACACTCACGAATATAATAGAATGATAAATATAACCTTTAAAGGTTATTTTTATCCTATGGGAATTGATTTATGGGATAAAACTATGTTTTATACCAGGTCTATAACTACATCTATGCAAAATTCATCATCATCATCATCAGCCTATATTAGTCCACCGCTGGACATAGGCCTCCCCTAATGAGCGCCGTAGCGCCCTGTCTTCAGCTTGACGCATCCAGCATCTGCCTGCAGTTTTTCGCAGATCGTCATCCCACCTGGCCGAAGGGCGCCTTACACTACGTTTGCGAGTCGCGGTCTCCACTCAAGAACTCGTTTACCCCATCGGTTGTCGGTTCTTCGCGAGATATGGCCGGCCCACTGGCACTTCAGCTTGCTAATTCTTTGAGCTATGTCGATAACTTGGGTTCTGTGTCGGATGTATTCGTTACGAATCCTATCCTTCAGAGAGACTCCGAGCATAGCTCTTTCCATAGCTCGCTGAGCGACTTTGAGCTGGTGGACCAACCCTATCGTCAGTGTCATCTGAAATTACCTGCTGTATAAATAGCGCGTTGAAATCTTTTATATGAAGTTTTGGGCACTAATGACCATTATGAAAGTTTGCGCAGTCTATGATTGAGTGACATTTATGCCATAGATGTATGGTGCTGGCTTAGAATATCCACCACCCCAACTCTTCCTGTGTGTGTCGTAAGAGGCGACTAAGGGATATCCACCGGGGGACGGGCAGCAGGGCCCCCTGCAGAACAATTCAAACACCGAAACTGCGATCGCAAAGCCGCATGCCCAGCGTGGGGATTATGGGCATTACCCCCATTAGTTAAACGCCAATAAGGCGTTTACCAGGGGAAGGCCTGCGTCCAGCAGTGGACCGATACAGGCTGGTGAGGTTGAGGTTTTGCTTTTGACTGCATTCATTTATCATTTAATTCGTCTCTCGCCCGTTGTACGTTTAACTTGAATTTACACATTTTTCGCTACACACGGGTGTCAAAATTTTAACCGACTTAAAAAAAGAGGAGGTTCTTTAGCACAGAACTTTTGACTGGGTGGTCCGATTTTCATGATTCTTTTTTTATTTGAAAGCTGGTGCTTTCGTTTCATCCCATTTTAATTTGTACCAATTCTGACAATGGGATCCAAGAAAAAACTATATAATTGAAGTCGGTTTATAGTTTTTTTGAAACGAAATCAATAGATAAATCAATTACTGTTATCAGTTTGAATAAAGCTTACTATTAAGATTTAGTGCTCCTCAGGACTTCAGATATAATAAAAACTGATTCGCAAATCCAAGAACATGTTTAATGGTTTCGGCGCGATACTAACTAAACTATACCGTGTCCATTTTGAATGAAGCACGTAAACAAACCGCCCATACTTAACCTAAAATTCACTTTGTTGGCGCGTCCTTTTATACGTAATTTGCATTACTTGTCGATTTTAGATCCTCCCTTCAATAAAAATTGCTTACAATTATATCTGAAACTCGACGCCAAGCTAGTGAGATTTTGTTATTTGTGTCATATTTTGTTTACTAACATGCTTCATTCAAAATGGATAAACCATAGTTACTAACTATCTTGAACTAACTTTGACATTCGTTATTTTCTAGTCATTTTTTATCTCATCTATTTATCAATCAACATCATACATTACACTTACTATACATATTTTATTCACCAAAATTACCTTAGACTAACTCCACCCCGCGGCTTCGCACGGGTTGATCCTAAGTTGATTTTTATCCCAAGGGGAACTGATAAAAAAATCCAGGATTAGGATTAACTGTATGCGATATTTCAGCCTGATCCGTCCATTAGTTTTGGCGTGAAGAGGTAACAAACATCCATCCATGCATACATCCATACAATCTTTCGCATTAATAATATTAGTGTGATTTTAGAATTTATTTTAATGTTTGTCAACTGCTATAACTCTGGATGAAAAGTCCAGCATTATTCCCGTTTATTTTTATCCATAAAACAAGATTAGATTTTCCCGTAAAATCCCATTATTTCCACCCTCTTTGTATCAGTAACTGATACCCGAAACCGAAGCTTCTATTAAGGGTGGCTTTTGAAAGCATGATTATAATGCTGTTTTAATTTTAAGCCCTTCAATTTAACCATAGATAATATTAAATCTGTATGCATAGATGTCATTAATTAATTACAGAGGTAATGACTTCTTGAAATTTTTACTATCCTCTTATCTGCTATCACTTCGAAGAGATGACTTCAAAGAGACGAAACTTTGGATTAAGTAGGTTTTGCCCAATAGTGGGATATTAGTGACAATAGCTGACAGAAAAAATGCTACCTCTGGTTTTTCCCTTTTAAGTATGGAGCCCTCAAAAGGAGCCTATAATCTATTTGTCATTTAGCTGCAAATTACATCAACAGATCCCAATAACATAAAGGAAAATTCAGATGCTTGGAGTCGAGATAAAGATTATCGCTCTTATTCATAATAGTCTTCTAACTTAGCACACTGCTAAATCTCGCTCTGTCTTCTTCTATTCACATAAGTCAGACTGAGAAATAACACTACTTAGCAGCTGTTTTATGTTAGCAGACCATTATGAAGGGGGTATAAACGTAACCATGTTTATTGAAGAAAGGATCTCAAACCAGCAAGTACTAAATTATGTGTAAAAATCGTCAACAAGAAAATTAATTTGATGTTAAGTACTACGGGTTTGTTTATCTTTTGTGCAGGTTTATCTTTCGAATATAGTTATAAAAAACGTCAAACTTTGAGTTCATGCCTATAGGCATAATTTCTCAGGAACATTTCTGATTTTGCTGGAACAAAAGTTTTTCAACTGTTTTGAACATTTTATAGCAAAAACACTATTGATTTAGGCCTAGCCGGATGCGCAGACACATGTGCACTGCAAATAATTGGACATTCTGTTTGTGGCCACCAGTGGAGAGGCCGTGCTAAAATGTACACGGTTCTACTTAGATAAATAAATCTATATGAACATTATAAAGAGGAAAAAAAATATATTTTTGGATGCTTGTAACGAATTAACAGCGGGGCAAAGCAGCCCTGTCTTAGGTACGCTTCCGACTGCTATTGATACGGATCGATTGAGCTAGGTACTGTAGATTGTTTGCAAAAGTCTGCAGTTAGTTCAATTATAAATACTAGTGTTAATTTATTTCTATTATTTGATAGTAATTTTCTTTTGCAATTTATAAGATTTAACTCAATCTACTGAACCGATTTCCTCAATTCTTTCACCTTTAAAATGCTGCATTATCCCTGAATAAAAAAAGCTTTATTTATGCTTAGACTTAGAGGGGTCGTTGGGGAAACCGGCTTTAATTTGGGTTTCGTAGGTTACACGAAAAACAAAAAACGAAAAGGTAAGAACCAATAGCAAACAGTGTGTCTACCATGACTTGTCACAGTTAGATCACCTGACGTTTCTACAGTAGTTACGTAAATACGTATACGTATATAGTTATCCACTACGCATTTTAGTACCCAACTATCCGTTAGAGGCTCTTTAGAAGTTTCCATACATTATTTTAACCACAGTCGCTAGCTAGTATGGATTGGATTGTCTACCATGAGTTGTCACAGTTAGATACCAGGTTACTACAGTAATAACGTAAATACGCCTACGCGGCTCACATGGCGAATTTTAGTTCCTTACTATCCGCTAGAGGCGCTTTAGGAGTTTCCATACATTTTTACTACAGTCGCTAGCCAGTAAAAGTCATGGTAGACACACAGTGTGTCTACCATGAGTCTTACTACGGTTTACTACTTACTACTAATATAAATACGCCTACGCGACTCATACGGCCCATTTTTAACCGACTTCAAAAAAAGAAGGAGGTTCTCAATTCGACTGTATTGTTTGTAGTTAAAAAAATATATGGAAACTTCTAAAACTCCTCTAATTGGAACTATAATTAATTTTGTTTTATAAAACTATGAACCGACTTCAATTTTTATCGTTTTTTTCATGGATTTTCATGGATCCCATTGTCAGAACTGAACCAATTTAAAATGGGAACACACGGGAAGCACCAGCTTTCATATAAAAAAAGAATCATGGAAATCGGACCACCCAGTCAAAAGTTCTAAGGTAACAAATATAAAAAACATAAAGTCGAATTGAGAACCTCCTCCTTTTTTTGAAGTCGGTTTAAAAAGGTGAATGTGTATCTTGCAAAATCTTATTAATGTGTACCTACTTACACTGGTATTTATGTGTTTAATAGAATAAAACATCTAGCGTTATTAAGTCATAACCTCTTAGCTGCTCGGGCGTTTGCGAATAACCCCGTAATCACACGACTTCCCGCCAAAACAAACAGTCGGTTGCCATGGCGACCGCACCGGATATCCGGTTTCATGGGGCGTGGAAACGGATATAATGGAGGGGAGGACCAATCAGGCTGATGTCGTAACAATGGCCGACAGGTATGGTACGAATCTGTTTTTTCGCTAAGTTTTATGAAATGGAGCGTAAGATAATCAAATAAAGTAAATAAATAATTTGGGAAAAATCAAATAGCTATAAAGCTAAGCATAGCATGTGTTATGGGTACTAGATAACCGATATAGGTACTTACTTATTACAATACACTACATAGATGGTCGTTGTTAATAATTAATCAACTAAGACTATTGAAGAACAAGAAATACAATTTATTCATAAAGCCAATTTACCTTTTTAACGTATACAAATCGTACACAAGCTTTTAAAACAATCTTTGTATCCCATCACATCACACTTATATTATAAATGCGAAAGTTTGGATGGATGTATGGATGTTTGTTACCTCTTCAGGCCAAAACTACTGAACAAATCAGGCTGAAATTATGGTTACATGTAGTTCTAATCCTGGAATCAAACATGGGCTAGCTGCACCCCGCGGCTTCGCACGCGTTTTTTCTATGGAAACGTTTAAATAGAATAGAATAGAATAGAAAAACGTTTATTGCCAAAAATACACAAAATACATTAAGACTTAAAATAAAACAAATAAATTAAGGCAAAAGGGGAAATTCAGCAATTTACTGCTTGCATTCATATGCAAGCAGCGGAATGCAAGCAGCGCTGGTTTTCAATTTACCATACTTTACTTACTTACTTTATTACTTTTAAAGGTGATTTCTAACCCACGGGAACTAATTTATGGGATAAAAAGTCTAGAAAGCCTATGTGTTATTCCAGAACTAGAGCTACCTGTACTAATGCAAAATTTCAGCCCGATCCGTTTTGTAGTTTTTGCGTGACGAGCAACAAACGTATATCGCGAAAGTTTGTATGGATGTATGGATGTATGGATGTATGGATGTATGGATGTATGGATGTATGGATGTATGGATGTATGGATGTATGGATGTATGGATGTATGGATGTATGGATGTATGGATGTATGGATGTATGGATGTATGGATGTATGGATGTATGGATGTATGGATGTATGGATGTATGGATGTATGGATGTATGGATGTATGGATGTATGGATGTATGGATGTATGGATGTATGGATGTATGGATGTATGGATGTATGGATGTATGGATGTATGGATGTATGGATGTATGGATGTATGGATGTATGGATGTATGGATGTATGGATGTATGGATGTATGGATGTATGGATGTATGGATGTATGGATGTATGGATGTATGGATGTATGGATGTATGGATGTATGGATGTATGGATGTATGGATGTATGGATGTATGGATGTATGGATGTATGGATGTATGGATGTATGGATGTATGGATGTATGGATGTATGGATGTATGGATGTATGGATGTATGGATGTATGGATGTATGGATGTATGGATGTATGGATGTATGGATGTATGGATGTATGGATGTATGGATGTATGGATGTATGGATGTATGGATGTATGGATGTATGGATGTATGGATGTATGGATGTATGGATGTATGGATGTATGGATGTATGGATGTATGGATGTATGGATGTATGGATGTATGGATGTATGGATGTATGGATGTATGGATGTATGGATGTATGGATGTATGGATGTATGGATGTATGGATGTATGGATGTATGGATGTATGGATGTATGGATGTATGGATGTATGGATGTATGGATGTATGGATGTATGGATGTATGGATGTATGGATGTATGGATGTATGGATGTATGGATGTATGGATGTATGGATGTATGGATGTATGGATGTATGGATGTATGGATGTATGGATGTATGGATGTATGGATGTATGGATGTATGGATGTATGGATGTATGGATGTATGGATGTATGGATGTATGGATGTATGGATGTATGGATGTATGGATGTATGGATGTATGGATGTATGGATGTATGGATGTATGGATGTATGGATGTATGGATGTATGGATGTATGGATGTATGGATGTATGGATGTATGGATGTATGGATGTATGGATGTATGGATGTATGGATGTATGGATGTATGGATGTATGGATGTATGGATGTATGGATGTATGGATGTATGGATGTATGGATGTATGGATGTATGGATGTATGGATGTATGGATGTATGGATGTATGGATGTATGGATGTATGGATGTATGGATGTATGGATGTATGGATGTATGGATGTATGGATGTATGGATGTATGGATGTATGGATGTATGGATGTATGGATGTATGGATGTATGGATGTATGGATGTATGGATGTATGGATGTATGGATGGATGTTTGTTACTTCTTCACGCCAAAACTACTGAACGAATCTGGTTGAAATTTTGCATACAGGTAATTCTAAATGGAATAAAACATAGGCAACTTTTTATCCCATAAATTTGTTCCCGTGGGATGAAAATCACCTTTTAATGTTTCCTTATAAGCAACGCGTGCGAAGCCGCGGGGCGCAGCTAGTACATCATGTATGTACAAACTTTCGCGTTTATAATATTAGTAGGATATAAGTGTATACAATATAGTAAGCAATAAAGACTATAATTATCTCCCTAAAACTTTTTCGCATTTAACGGTTAAAAATTTATTCGTGTAGATTACCTACACGAATACATTTTTAACCGTTAAATGCGTCTAGGTCATATCTGACCCATTTTGGGCAGGCATAACTAAAAAAAATTATTAGGTCCTTAAAAAAAGACCAAAATTAATGAAAAATAACCTACAATACTTTACATTAATTTTGGTGATGGATGAGACAGCAGTTACAATTATTTGTATACATTTTATATAATACACTGTTCCATTCTAAGAAACAGTTTTGGAACGTACCTAATGAGCATTGTGTCGTGATTGTGCAAATTGTGCACCTTTTCGAATTGAGATAATTGCAAGTATAATAACAATTAGCATAATTTTTCGATTTAGGTTTTTTGGGATTCTTTCAATGTTTACCAAATTTAGTTATACCTACGTACCTCTCTCACTTTTATATCAGTGACCTAACTTACATAATATTCAAATTTTAAGTCTGCAGGCTTTACTTAAAACTGGCCAGTAGGTATTTATTTAACTTACCTAACCTAACTTAGCTATTATTAAGAATTTTAATTATTATAAATAAGAAATTAACTGGACTATCTGTTAATAGATAAACGGATCTTGATGAAAATTAGGAGACGGTACCTAATTTGTTCCCTGGGAAAGGACAACGGCTACTTTGTATACAGGAAAAAGCGAATGCAACTTCATTGCCCATTCGTTATCATAGCTAGATTACGCTAGTAGTAGTAACTCAATGGGCTAAACTATTCCGTCTCACTACCTGGGCAAAGGCCTCTAAAAAATCCTTCCACACCGTGCGATCTAGTGCGATTTCTCGCCAACAGCCAACGCTTTCGTAAGCTAGATATCAAAAATAAATCATAATTTTCTAACACACGACCTTCTGAGTTTATTAAAGCCCCCCACTAAGTTCAAAAGCACATTAAAGGCATAAAAAGCACACTCACCTCACAAACGCACGCGACCTGCTCCTGTGTGAACCCAAAACTCGGCAGGGGGGCATCCCTAGGGGGGGTAGCCTCACGCTGCCCCCACTCCGGCCCCCCCAGCATGTCCAAATGCTCGTCCCCAGCCACTTTGACACTTTATTGATACACTTTTTTATAATAGCACCGTTTTTATGGAATTTTAGAGTGGCAACTTCGCTTTTTTTACCAGTTTGGTATTCGAACGGCACTTTTTACAAAAAAGTTCACTACACAAGTTTGTTTTTTTAGCTCGCTGATTTCAGCACTTTCGTTTCATAATAAAAAATCAAACTATCACTCAATGAAACACTATTATTGAAGTTATTACATCAATCACATCTAGTATTTGACAGTTTCTGTAACGGTAAATGCTATGGATTTGTTTTGTCTCTGTGTTTTTGTTTTAACTTTAAAGGGCAGCTATACAAACACAAAGGCACCAGTGCCGAGATGTTTAAACAAAAACGACCAGCTTTTAAGTCGATTACTTATTTAAGTTCAGTTTTTGGAAACGAACGTTTGTTTTAAGTAAACAGTTTCTACTTTCAGTCTCCGTCCACTTAATTACGATTAAATAAAAATATTAAATGCTTCTAAAGTCAGGGCTTTATTTACGATTGCATTTCTTTTTCTTTCTCATTTTAAGACGCCTTGTGGTACCTGTAACAATAAAAAAACAATATGATTCCGAGCGTGTAAACAGAGTTTAATGAGCTGTAGGTTTTATTCATATTTATATATTTTATTGCAAAGTTAATGATGTGGCTGTTAATAACAGATAACTTTGATCGAGTGTTTCCCAAGTCCTTGAATTAAATAATGGAAATTCAATGAATATAGAATATGTAAAGACAGACAAAACCGAGTTTGCATTAAGACACATAAATAAGTGGTTGAGGGTTATTACATTGGTTATTGATTTGTTGTCATTAATTTGTTTGTGTAAACATTTTCATAATATTTTTTATATTAAGACCGGGTACGTAAAAGAAAACCAAGCAAGAGATGTGGTAAAGAAAGTCCTAGAACTCAAATGGCAATTGGCAGGCCATATATAGCGGTTCCCCCCAAACAGATGGTCACAAATAGCCACAAAATGGGTCCCTCGAGTCGAACGCAGACGATGTCGACCAACAAAGAGGTGGTCGACATCGACATCAGCAGACATCATTCGACATCATCGAAGTAGCGGGAAGCACCTGGGCGAGCAGTCTCGACATAGATAACGCACGACATCGGTCGCATAGTTTTACCCATTGATTTATTAAAAACGAAGATGAGGCACTGGTTGCTCGAAAGTGGCAACCTCAAATTGTGTAAAATTGTGTTCTCCCACATCACTCACCGTCTGACCGGCGGCACGGGCGGTCGTGATTCGCGTGAAATATTGTTGTCTCACTTCGGTCCTAGATACGTCTTTCCGTCTTTGTTCTTCTTTGTATTGCACAGGACTGGAAATATAACTGTGAGCGTATTGTGTTTGCGTGTAGTTGTAACACATGCCAATTTTTGAGTAAGCGCTGGGAGAAGGTAACCTATCTTCCCTTTTTAAATCAATGGTTTTACCGAATATATTTTATCGTATTTTGATTTTCTTTACAAGAATAAAGTTCCAAATGATTCAATAACTATTTATTTCCAAAAATACAGTAGATAAAGAAAAGGTTAAATTTGTAATATTCATATTGATTTACCATTGGAACTATTCATTTTTGTCAGCTGTTTTGGCAAGCGACCGCCATCTTTAGGATTTTTGTCGCAAACTTTACGCGTTCGAAGGAAAGCATGGAAAAGCTTGGCTTTCTTCGCCAAAGGCGTTAGGTACTGTACAAAAACTGCTCCGAAAATTTAAATGGGTTGGTTAATAGGTTTACTTTTATATTATTTACTTACTTACCCCCTTATTCATAATAGTCTGCTAACTTAGCATACTGCTAAATCTCGCTCTGTCTTCTTCTATTGACATACGTCAGACTGAGAAATAACACTACTTAGCAGCTGTTTTATGTTAGCAGATCATTATGAATAAGGGGGTTAGATTCTAAATACTTAAATATTAGATTTTATGTACTAGCAATATTTATATTAGTAATATTTATTAATTTATTATTATAACAAGCATCAAAAATTCATAATTTAGTTCATTATATTTTTTAATTAATGCAATCGATGCTTGTCACTGTACCTTTTAATTAAATTAGATTATACATATATCATACATAAATTAATTAGCATTGACCATATTCTTAACGGACACCCTTGTGATTTTTTTGACTAAGTTAAAAACATAAACTTATGTTAAGAAAAACCACAATCGAGGGTAACATTTCGTGTGTTTTATTTTATTTTTTAACGTAACAAAGCTTGCTATAAATCAATTCTAAGCTAAGACAATCACAAGATCTAAGTTGCCTTCATCAATTCACTTCCATACATTATTTTACCTCCAAAATATTCTCACGTACTTCGTCTGGTCGAGATGGAGACAAAGATTTATACAATTTTATATCAAGTTAAGAAAAATTGTAAGGATTTGTATAAAAAAAGTCGTTACCGTGCACCAGTATTCTTAACCGACTTCAAAAAAAGGAGGAGATTCTCAATTCGACTGTTTTGTTTGTTACCTCGGAAATTTTGACTGGGTCGTCCGATTTTCATGATTTTTTTATATGAAAGCTGGTGCTTCCCGTGTGGTCCCATTTTAATTTGGTTTAGTTCTGACAACAGAATCCATGAAAATCCATGAAAAAACTATAAGAATTTAAGTCGGTTTTAGTTATTTAAAACAAAATTAATTATTATTAGGTAATTTAATTCTAACGTGTCCTCCTGACCGAAATGTGAAGCCGCACATTTCGCCAACCATGAAACAAAATAACAAAATATACAAACAAAAACAAAATACTTTGAGTTTTTTAAGCTATTGCATAGCTTCTATCGCGGGCCTTGAGCGCGGGGACTGAATCCAGAAATTCCGTAACGAAAAAACCTTGACGTTTGTCTCTTTAGTTCAGCAACTCGCCTCTAGATGGCATTGCAATAGCTGTACCGCGGCAGTCCCCGAGTGCCACACGTCTTTTTATTATTTTTACACTGAACTAACTGTGGTAATAAAAACATTAATCTTTATCGACAAATCGACAGAGAAAATTTCAATTAAAGAATAAAAACAAATTAGTACTACTACGCTGTGTGGTGCTGGCTAGAATTTGCGCCGCTCCAATTCTTCCCGTGAGTGTCGTAAGAGGCGACTAAGGGATATCCACCAGGGGGCGGGCACCACGAACAAATGTTACAAATGTTACCAACAACCGTTATAAATAAACCCACTACTCAAGCAGGATCCCATTAGGAACGAAACGGGAAAAGTGTCCCAGTGTCTATTAGGCCTAGGTAAGATAAATGGTCACCCGGCGCGAAAGGTTAATCTAGACTTTTTATAATGTTGATGAATATACATAACAAAACAGGTTATCCCAATGAGGTTTAATATCATTGGGTTATCCTTCATAAAAATTCTTGATAAAAACAATCCTTTTAGGTGACAAAGATTAAAATTCCATATTCAAATGCCTACATCTCTATCTCGTTCTGTCATCTTTGAAAAATGTCGCGGGAGGGAGATGGAAGAGGGTCGTGAAGGGGCAAGCATGTTAAATGTTTGGTGTTTTAAGTAATTTTTATCATCGACACCATCGCAAGGGAGGCCCTGCTGATGTATGGAGTTGACGGGCTGCTAGGGATGTGGTAGAGTCGATGAATTTCTCAAGTGGAATCGATGAATTTCTATAAGCATGCTTATTTTCAATAATCTTTACATCTGAGACTACAACGATATTTACGGCGTATTGGGGTAATAAACGTTTATTACCTTTTAACTGATAAATAAATCGCGGGTCTAACTCAGCCCGTAGATGTCGCAAGAGTTGAGAAGTAGGGGAAGCTAACGGAAAGAGGACAGTTTCCTTTGGTGTATTTGAACACTTCCACTGCGATCACCAATTACCAAGCGTACCTAGTGATTATGGCAAAAACCTTGTTATGGCGAGGCATGTGATATATCCACATGCCAAAAGTCAAAATGAAAAAGTTATCTGTTCGCTTTCCATATCAATAGTTAAAATAGGTAGATATTAGAGTGGTTTCATGTCAAAAAGTGTAGGCGTAGTTATCTACTAATTTTAAAATAAAGTCATTGAGGAATCTAGGTGGAGTTTTACTGTTTACATTGTCAAATTTTGGCTGTCACCCAATTGGGCCTTCGTCAACCAAATTATATCTCCTCATATTTTACGGCACTTAGTTTTATATCACGCAGAAAAACTCACTTTGAAACTAGGAAAATAACACGAGTCAAATAAATATCCCAGTTGCCACATGCTCTAAAAAAATATCCTAAAATTTGCTAAAGTTCTCAAAATAACTGAGTTCATTTGCCTCTACATTCCACGTTCTCTAGAGATGTTATTAAATTAAATGATTATGTGTGTGTACCGTCTGTCCTATTCGGTCAAAAATATTTTTTTCTCGTCTAAATATGAATGAAGTACATACTGCGAGTATGGTAGCTAGCTGCTACAGACTGCCACCTATAAAATTTCTAGACGTAACAGTTTATCAAATATTCAAATAAAACATTACTCAGCTTAAACTATCGCCTAGACATAACAAATAACAATTAACATTCTGTGCATAAAATAAACAGATGTAATGCAATACTACGACAAGTACAAAAACGTAGGTGGTCGATGCCCCGTCACTATACCCCACGTGGCGTTCAGATCCTTATCGACTAACACCAGCTGTAAAACACAAGATTTATCGACAGTTTGCTACGCGCCAGCGGGAACGATCACCGCACTATTAGCGATTTGATTTTAGAATCAGATTTTTTTTAATTTAGAGTCAATTGAATTTTTCAAATTTGAAATCAGAAACATTTTCTTTAATTGGAATTGGAAGCGTTGGTTTGGTAATGTGGAATATGCATAACCCGAAACAATATTTCAGGTTCAATCATATAAATCATTGGGTTCAATTCCAAAAAATTTGCACGTAGGGACAAAATGACCCGTAATAATCATTTGCTATTTAATTGGATTGCAGTTCAATGTCTTTGAAAAAATAACTAGATATTGTTTATTTTCCATCGTAATATTTAATAACTAAATCCTGAATACATTAGGAAAATATTTTATGCTTAGACAGGTTTTGTTGTCAGGTAGGTTGTTTGTCTAAATACCTACTAATTGTTGACTCGTAATAATTTCCGACTCATTATTTTTACACACCTTATTTGAAACTAAAATTGTTTTAAATAAAAATATTAAATATACCATAAAATATAAATTGTTTTCGCCGAAAAGCAGCTTTGTTTTTAATTAGAAGTATTAATTTAAAAGAATACTAGTAGATAAATCCTAAAACGCTTAAAAATCGTCACAGCCTCAACAGCGTATTTTCCCAGAATTTACAACGGAAGAGTTGACATAATTCATGTTTTCAATTGACAGGGCAAGTAATCAAATAAAGGGCCGGGCCCAAATAGGCCTAACTCAATCCTCCGTGATCTTATCAAATGGGTATAAAATAATACTTTTATGGCCGTCGCCCCGCGGGGACCTAATTAATGGCCATGTTGGAACATTTTACACCAAAAGTTACGATATACTGATACAATAAACTTTAGAACACTCAGAACATATGTTATTCGAGTATCATTTTATTGAATATTTTAATTAATTGATCGTAAAAACTTAAGTTTGTTGGTTATACGGTTTTTAATTTTGTGTTTTGTCACGGATGACATTACGTTGGCAGTTCAGATCGTTGTCAGCAGTTTGAAAATTCAGAAATATGATGAAACCAACTCGCATGTTATATTATAGACGAGCAGGAGGTACTTAATGTAGAATTCCTTTTATGTCTAATTAGGGCTAACATTTTAGAGAAGTAGAAAGGTGCTTAGATAAATACTTTGATAAATAAATAAAAAAAAAATGAAATAGTTAGATACATCATTCAAAATAGAGTTCTAAAGATTTTTTATAAAAAACACTTCTCGTAGGTAGCATTCCTATTAAAGGATTAATATCTTAGCTTTACAACTTTTCCTAATAAGTTTGCTGTAGGTACCTAAGTATTGAGTTTGTCTGGTCGGTTATTTTATTTGTTTAGCCACCTACAGATTTCACTAAAATTAATAAGTTTTCGAAAAACAATCTTGCTTACTTGCCTTTTTGTAGCAAATCCTTTCCATATTAAAATTTTGATTCTTACCAGTTGTTTAAAACAATAATTCATATATTTGTGGTATAATTATGTTTTTAAAATTTTGATCTACAAATAAAGTATCGTAAAAAATAACAAAACAATGCATAAAATATCCTAAAAAAAAATTTGGGTCTTTCAGCACCATGCGTGCATTATGGCCACGGTATTGAACAGAAAGAACTAGGCTAGGCCTAGGAAAAATTATATTTCAAGGGTTAATATCAACGATTATAAAATAATAAATTTTACGGGCATGTTTATTAGTTTTAATGAGTACTGTTACAGGTAGAGCTAGTTAATACAACTTTTATTGCTTGCAATATCCTGCAGCGTAGACCATCCGTTTTTTACCCGACTGCGCAAGAAGGGTTATGTTTTCAACTGACTCAGAGTTGGCATAAAAGAAACATGCGACCGCTCGGCCAGTTCGAAAATAAGGAAGACATCCCGTGGCATACTCACACTCATGTGCAACAGCTAAATTAAGATCCGCCTCACATCACACCAACAAGCTTTAACAAGCTAAATGCTAAAAATAATTCTTGCACGAATGACGAAACACAACCTATTTACGCAATCGTCAAAATAAAGAACGAAACTAGCCAAATTCAAATAGAACCTCGCTCTAAACAATAACACTGGCTGATAGCAACACAGAGTTCCGATTTTAATTTTTTTCGAAATTCCGTTTTTGAAATACGTGCGTGCGACCCGAGGTCTAAATTCAAACTGGTTTAACTCCAACTTCCGTTACGCTCTGCGATTGGTCGCGCTGAATTTAGGAGATGCGTGCATCCAATGGGATTATTTTTGATTCGGGAAGGGTAACGCCTTCCATTGGTCGATGTGTAGGATCGCCATTTTTCAGCAGATTCAACAATTGAAATTGTTATGTGGGTGGATTCTGACTATGACGGGCGCCGGATTTCTGAAAACACGCCGGGTAAAAATATCCAACCCACTTTAGCAGACTAACAGCTGACTGCGTTAAATCATTAGGAGGAAACAAGGAGAAAATATTGTGATGTAATGCGATCATTACATCACAATATTTTCTCCTTGTTGTGTTTGTGTCTCCTGCAAAGAATTTTTCTCAATTTTATTGGGAATTTTGATTTGAAAAACGCTGACGAATCAACCTTAACTTTTCTAGGTACCTTTGTTTTTATTGTTAATTAGTATCTTTCAATGAAAGTCTATACATTCAGCCTAGATTCTTAACATTTGTGGCATGTATTTATTTACAAAGTTTCATCACTTATTCTATACAATAAAAAAAGAAAAAAATCTAATAATTAAAACAAAATAAACCTATCAACATTCTGCTTTTTATGTTTTCTTTGTAATGTCTTACATTGCTGTTATTACTGCTTTCTGTAGAATGTATAATAAAAGATTTAGTAATTAATTTTATTAAATAATGTGCGTAAACTACACCCTCACGTAATTTGTTAAAAATCAAGTCCTGTCGAAGTCGATAGTCTTTGATATAAACTCTGTTCAAAAAGAGAAGAGTCGTGGCGTTACGGTGAACTAACATTTTTAGTCGTACTGCAACGACAGAGCAGTGTTGTCAACTCAACAAAAGTTGTCAATTGGCACACGAGCGCCCTCAACTCCCACCACTGTTCTCTTTTTGACCAGACTCTAGGAGGTATATAAAAAAGTTACATTTTTTTTTATATCAATCTATATTTTTATTTTGTGGTTTAACGCATTCACTCACGCCGTGCCAACAGCAGCAAGAAGTCGTCCATGTGCGTCAGTGGCAGTAAACGTGTTAATATACTTAATTTAATTAAAAAAATCTTTAAACCGACTTAAATTTTTATGGTTTTTTCATGGATATCATGAATCTCATTGTCAGAACTGGGCCAAATTAAAATGCGACCACTTCGGAAAGCGCTTCCATATAAAAAAAGTATTATGAAAATCGGACAACCCAGCAAAAAGTTCTGAGGTAACAAACATAAAAAATGTAAAGTCGAATGGAGAACCTCCTCTTTTTTTGAAGTCGGTAAAAAGCACGTAAGTGCAAGTTTAAATGCACTGCAACGTCTGCAACGCATTGTCATCCTAGCAAACGTGACATTTGATTAAGACATTTCTAGCCATAATGAATGGGGCTCAAATGACCACATGTACAAATAATAACGACTGTTTAGACAGGAATTTGAACGGGTTAAGGATGGGAAGAGAATGTATCGATAGTTTATACTCGTATAGGATAATAATTCAATTTATATAGGAACCTACTTTTTTAAGAAATTTTGCATGCCAATGTGTTTTGGTGAAGTATGTGACACTTTTTACTGTATTTAGACATTGATTTATTAAAAAGGGAAGATGAGGTACTGGTTGCTCGAAAGTGGCAACCTCAAATTGTGTAAAATTGTGTTCTCCCACATTAGTCACCGTCTGACCGGCGGCGCACGGGCGGTCGTGATTCGCGTGAAATATTGTTGTCTCAGTCTCACTTCGGTCCTAGATACGTCTTTCCGTCTTTGTTCTTCTTTGTATTGCACAGGACTGGAAATATAACTGTGAGGGTATGTGTTTGCGTGTAGTTGTAGCACATGCCAATTTTTGAGTAAGCGCTGGAAGAACGTAACCGATCTTCCCTTTTTAAATCAATGTATTTAGACCATTATTTCCTGCAATAAATGAAATGAAATGAAATGAGTTGGACAGATTTGGAGACACGACTAATGTGGCGCGGCAGGCGCAGGTCCGCCCGCGACACAGGAGGTTGCGTGTTCGATTCCCGGCTCGCATCAAATGTTTGTACGATCTGCAAATATTTGTTCCGGGCGTTCTGGGTATCTTTGTATAATTAAAAAAACTATCTAAGTATGTTAAGTAGTACAAATAACAAAAGACTAGATGATGCTGTGTGGATTGGATCCATCATTATTCATTAGGTAGGTACTAGCTGTGCCCCGCGGCTTTGCACGCGTCGATCCAATGGAAACGTTTAAAGTTGTTTTTCCGGCAATTATTAGAATTTTTCTCGCCGTAAAAACCATCCTTAAACTTCAACGAACATTTAAAAAAAAGAATTGGCCAAATTGGTACAGGCGTTATTGAGTTATGCGCTTACCAACATATTTAGCGATTCATTTTTTTATTAAAGAAGATTAATTTCAAGATTTCATATCAATTTTAGTTCACCTTCTGGTCTATACTGAAGATGTTTTTGTGACTTCACTCATACTATTTTCGCTGCTCATTGGCTGCATGATGATAGGAAAACAAAAGAAAATGAACCATTGAGCGGCAAAAATAGTACCTACTAGCTGCGCCCCGCGGTTTCGCACGCGTTGATTCTATGGAAACGTTTAAAGGTGATTTATATCCCACGGGAACTGATTTATGGGATAAAAGTAGCCTATGTTTGATTCCTGGATTAGGATTTCCTGTATGCAAAATTTCAGGCTGATCCGTTTAGTAGTTTTGGCGTGAAGAGGTTACAAACATCCATCCATACATCCATACAAACTTTCGCATTTATAATATTAGTGGGATACTTCTAGCTCCAAATATGTATTGAGTAGGTAGTTGTTCTGTCCGTCTGTCTTCAAAAGGTAATGTTATTTGATGACAAAAGTCAAAAGTGTTGTAAGGTTGACCTTAGAGGCCTGAGCAAAGGGTAAGTACCTAAACAGACCACATATTGAGTCAGGGGTCATAATTGACCCATTTTTCTCTAGCATAGCTGAGTTGTATTTGTTTTTAACCGACTTTAAAAAAAGGAGGAGGTTCGATAAGATAAGATAAGATAAGAAATGCTTTATTTGTAGCTAAAAATTAAACATTAATAATGTACTAAAACTAATTAAATTACCAACACCATTATAAACTATATACTTAATAAGTTCGACAATTCGACTATTTATGTTTTGTTGTGTTTTGTTACCTCGGAACTTTTGACTGGGTGGTTCGATTTTCAATAATCTTTTTTTATATGAAAGCTGGTGCTTCTCGTGTAGTTCCAATTTAATTTGGTTCAGTTCTGACTACGGGATCTATGAAAACTCATGAAAAACTATAAAAATTGAAGTCGGTTTATAGTTTTTCAAAACAAAATTAATTATTGAAAACATGCATATGGAGATACTTACCTACGATAAGAATTTTCTTAGACTTATAAAGTCTTCACTATAAAAATTATACATAAAATATGTATAAACAAACGTATCAATACTCATTATTATCTTGCAAAGGAAAGGGAAAGTGTTTTATCTAAGTAATAAATTGAAACTCAAAATGAACAAAGATCCAAAAACAGAGAAGAGGATAATACTAAAGGCAAAAGTAATAAGTAACTAAATAATGTGGAACAAATTACACAGTATAATCTAGCCCTGAGCTAAGCAAAGCTTGTGTTATGGGTACTAGATAACAGATATATGTACTTAATACAATACACTACTCAAATAGATATTTTTTATTATACATAGAAAACAGCCAGAACGCCCTGAACAAATATCTGCAGATCGTACAAACATTCGTCCCGAGGCGGTAATCGAACCTCCTGTGTCGTAGAAGGACCTTCTCCCCCCCGTAAATAAATCCTCAAGTTCTAGATCTATCGAGACTTCATGGTCATCCCATCACTATAAAATCAAACACAATAATTAGAGGAACCGCGTTACGCTTGCTCATTTTGTCTCTATTATTTCATCTTTGCCATCAAAAAACTAAAAAAACACATCGCAAAATATCCCACTTCAAAATGACTTTTGAGTTTATTGTAATAAAGTAGATTTTTCAATGGTAAGTGGAAAAGTTAGTGCGTTGAATAGGTTATTACACGGTTATTTGGCGCCATTGTGAAGAGCTTTTGAGTTAGTGCTCTTTTGTTGGTAATGTTAGCGGTAGACATCTTGTTTTTGATGGCGGCGTGAGATGTGTAGACATGGGGGTTGATTTAGGGTTCCTTTGAATATAGAGCAAATATACAATGGATAGAGTCTGTTCAAAAAAGAAGTGTCGTGGGAATTGAGGGTGCTCGTGTGCCATTTGACAACTTTTGTTGTGTTGACAACACTGCTCTCTCATTGCAGTACCTACCTACGACTTAAAGTGTTAGTTCACCGTAACGCCACGACTCTTCTCTTTTTGAACAGACTCTATCTGCCTGTTTTTCTTTTGATCCAGATGCAAACTTATATTTTTTATGCATTATTTTCGTTTCTACTTTATGGTAGTCATCACCATCATCAGCCTATATCAGTCCACTGCTGGACATAGGCCTCACCTAATGAGCGCCATAGCGCCCTGTCTTGAGATGGATGCATCCAGCATCTGCCTGCACTCTTTCGCAGATCGTCATCCCATATTTTTTGGATAACATTTATGGTTCCTAAACTCACAGTCACAAATAAAAATCTTTATTCAAAAAAATATGCTGGACTATTCAACCCTCATTGACGAAACATTGACTTCGTTGACTCAAGAAATGAAATTACAGTACCTAGGTAGTAAAGCATATTATTAATATCTATTCTATTTTCATTTTATTTATTGTTATGGTAGGCTTTATACGCTAATACAAGTCCTTAGGTCCGGAATTACTATGTAGGTACCTACTTATTTGTATATATTTATTTACCATTTATATCATACCTAGGTCGTTGATAGAAGGCAAGTCAGAAATTGATAATTTTAAAAGACAACATAATTTAACACCCCTGAACAACCCTGAACAATTAATTTAAAAGGTCCTAAATAAAAACAAATTTCAATTGATTCCAGATAATAAAATTAGATATCTTGTTTTAATATTATTTAAAAATTATTGTAATAAATAAGTACTCATAAATCCACGACTGAAATAAAAATACCACTTTATTTTCGTGTCTGTGTAATTTCATAATATAATGTAACCTTTTCTAAGTGTACATTTATTATATTTTATGGAAATAAAGAATTTCTGACTTCCTTTTACTGATACTGTTGTATAGCTTATAAACTGGAGGTATTATTAAAATTCGTATACGGAACCCATCAAATAATAACGCTTCAACCCTCACCCCTATTCTCTCACGAAGTCCTCAACAGCAGTCAAGACCCTCAATGGATCAATACAATACAATACAAATACAAACTATTATTGTATTAACGAGATCCAAAGATCTTAATACAACCTCTTTTTGTGAAGATCTCGAGATAAAACCATAGAGCAGATAAGACATTGTTCGTTTTTTTTTGTTCTTGGCAGAATAGCAGATGAAACCTTATCTTGTTTTTTTTTGTTGATCTCGTTAAATGAGGTAGAAATATGGCAAAGGCTTCAAACATCGAGCTTGTATAGTATTATATAAACTCTATGGCTTCTAAGTTCTAACTATTCTTACAACAGACTATTACAAAATATTACATAACTGATCTAAACATTCTACGCCGAGCTTTTTATTTTAGTATACAAATTAAATCCAAAATAGGCGGTTATCATGGGTCAAAATTACCCATACATTGCTCGAGGGTTAAAAATTCACTCTTCTCATAAAACTACGATTTTCTTTATTGATAAAAAACCGGTGAATAAACTTCATCATCATCATCAGCCTATAGTAGTCCACAGCTGGACATATGCCTCCCCTAATGAGCGCCATATCGCCGTGTCTTTAACTTGACGCATCCAGCATCTGCCTGCAGTCTTTCGCAGATCGTCATCCCACCTGGCCGGAGGGCGTCCTACACTACGTTTGCCGAGTTACAGTCTCCACTCAAAAACACGTTTACTCCAGCAGTTGTCGGTTCTTCGAGAGATAAAGCCGACCCACTGCCACTTCAGCTTGCTAACTCTAATTCGTATGGTTAAAAAAACCGTAAATTGTAATAAAATTATAAATCATTATAACTTAGCTACTCCACATTTTAAGGGGAGTACACAGAATAGTAAGTAGTTATTATGGAGGGCGTGTGCCTATATCATTTTGATGGGGTGGATCTTTTAATTTGAAGGGGTGCCTGGTGCTAACAATATGCTTCGTAATGATCTAATAGGTATGATGGTTTTGTTATCAGTGTTTTTGCTTTTAGGGTTCCGTTATTAATGGCTCCGTTTTTTAAGATAAAAAAATACAGTGGAATTTAGAACCTTCTCCTTTTCTAAAGTCACAAAAAGAGATTTCACTCTTAGTTTGATAAAGTGCGCGATAAAATAGGCTATGTTAAAATAACAAGATATTTCAAACTAACTGAATAAAATGGATACAATTTATATTAAAAAAGGAGGTTCAGCTTCAGGTAGGTAGATTATGTATGTTTTTATGCATTTTCATAGATTTCTCCATCAATTATCGATTTTGAAAATTCTTCCGAAATTTTTAGAGGCTTCCGAAATGGTCCCTTAAAATTCATAATAAGAAATTTAAAGTAATTTTTTAGTTATTTTTGCATAACGATATTATAAAATACTATTTTACTTTAGGTATAGTGAACCACATCGTAAGCTACTCTGGCATTTTACTGGCTCTGTTATGTAGGTACTTCCTTTTACAACGGAAGTGTAAGTAATTGTTATTCTATTGTTATTTTATTGTTCAACATTATTGTTATTGTTGAAGTTAGATCTCTACTGTATTGAGGGAAACTGTAGCGTGAGAAGATATTTTTATTGCTTTTTCGTTGATTATAAATCTTATCTTTTTCATTCTTTGGCGATTTTATTTTGTAATTTAAAAATCTGTCCTTAGTTGATGGAGAAATCGTCGAACATAGACTATATATACTAGTTTCTGCCCGCGGCTTTGCGTTGTTTATATGGAAACGTATAAAGGTAGGAATTAAGACCTGACACTTACTTTTTCGTGATGGTGTTACACGGAGTGTCACTAAATTTACAGTAACCCTAATTCTAATCCAAATGCTGAGTAGAGAAACTAAGAGAGTATGTACCTATTGTGCGTTATCCAGTAACCCACTATAATTCTTATTTTTTGACAATTTACACAGCTTTATCTAGCCCCAAGCTAAGCAGAGCTTGTGTTATGGGTACTAGATAACTGATATATATAATACAAATATACTACATAGACAGATATTTTTCTTATACATAAAAAAACATCCAGAACGCCCTGAACAAATATCTGCAGACCGTACACACATTTGTCCCGAGGCGGGAATTGAACCCACAAACTCCTGCGTCGCAGGACCTCGCCCACCGCGCTACAGAGGTCGTAAAATTCTTTATAACGTAAGAAAAACAATCAAATAATAGGAACAAATTAGAACTTGGTAATATTACAATCAATAAACTCTGCAGTTGAACAACTCTTTTTAGTTTTTAACCGACTTCAAAAAAAGGAGAAGGTTCTCAATTCGATTGTATTTTTTTGATGTTTGAAACCTCAGAGCGTTTGACCGGGTGGTCTGAAATTCATGATTCTTTTTTAAATGAAAGCTGGTGCTTCCCGTGTGGTCCCATTTTAATTTTGTTCAGTTCTGACAGTGGGATCCATGAAAATCCATGAAAAATCTATAAAAATTAAGTCGATTTATAGTTTTTTAAAACAAAATGAATTATAATTATTTTAATGAATATTATTCGTTACAAAAACTAAAAAGAGTTGTTCAACAAAGTTTCTCCAGCCTCCAATTCTACCAAACCAACCTAAATAAATAATGCTGGACAATTCACACAGCATTTCTAGCCCCAAGCTAAGCAGAGCTTGTGTTATGGGTACTAGATAACTGATATACAATACACTACATAGATAGATATTTTATATTATACATAGAAAAACATCCAGAACGCCCTGAACAAATGTCTGCAGATCGTACACACATTTGTCCCGAGGCGGGAATCGAACCCGCAACCTCCTGCGTCGCAGGCAGACCTTCGCCCACCGCGCCACAGAGGTCGTCAAAATACTGATGGGGTCCATCTCTTTTTTTCGAGACAACAATATTTCTCGCTAGTACGACCGCCCATGCCGCCGGTCAAACGGTGACTGAGGTGGGACACAATTTTACACAATTTGAGGTTGCCACTTTCGAGAAACCAGTCCTCATCTTCCCTTTTTAATAAATCAATGGGGTACCCATAAGTACTTCGTAAAAGACAGGCCCACACCGATCGTCACCCGATACCGAGCGACTCACCGCGTCAGTAATTACTTCTGTGAGATAACTCGGGGTTTACTCCATTATTTTAACGGGTCCAAACAATATACGATGTTAAATCTATAGCTTTTGATGTTTGGTTGTGTATCTCTACTATAATTTATTATAAAGAGGAAAGATTTGATTGTTTTTTTATATTGAATAGACTCCGAAAATACTGGGCCGATTGAAACAATTATTTTACCATTAGAAAGCTTACTTTTTAGGGAGTGATATAGGCTTTATTTTATCCCGGAATTCCCACGGGAACGGGAATTAGGTACGCGGGTGAAACCGCGAGGCACTGCTGGTAATAAATAATGTGGGACAATTCACACAGCATTATCTAGTAGCCCCTAAGCAGAGCTTGTGTTCTGGATAGGTACTAGATATCTGATATAAAATACAATACACTACATTGTTACCTATATATTTTAACCGACTATTATCTAAGAAAGGAAAAAGTTCTCAATTCGACATGTCACCTCAGAACCTGCCTTCGGCTGGGTGAACCAATTTTGATGATATTTTAATTTGGTCCCATTTCAATTCAGTCTAGTTCTGACACAACAAATTTCTGCAGACAGTACAAACATTTGTCGCGACGCGGGAATCGAACCAGCAACCTCTTGCGTTTCAAGCACCCGCTGCGCCTCTGATGTTGTCAATAATTTAACATTTTTAAACTTTTAAACCAAGTGGGCCGCTAACTGGAGGTTGGCCTTGATATAGCCACACCCACCGCGAAAGCCTTCCATCTGTCCCTGTCTGACGCATCTCTCTTTCTTTTATTGTACAAATACAAAATACAAAAGTCTTTATTTGGAACCAAACATTTAGTTTATAGTACAATTGTGGGCTGACAACCGCAAAGTTAAAAACTGTGTAGCAGAGTCATTGTTCTACAATAACTTGATTTTGAATCAACATCATTATCATAATGTCCACAGCTGGACATAGGGCTATCCTAATGAGCGCCATAGCGCCGTCTTCTTTCGCAGATCGTCACCTGGCCCGAGGGCGCCCTACACTACATTTGCCGAGTCGCGGTCTCCACTCAAGAACCTTTTTCCCCATCGGTTATCGGTTCTTCGCGAGATATTTCCGGTCCACTGCCACTTCAGCTTGCAACTTCTTTGAGCTATGTCGATAACTTTGGTTCTCTGTCGGATGTATGTATGAGTTAATAATATGTTAGAGTCAAGAGTCAAACCGTTTATCATGTTGCTTCAGACTTAGGTACACTACAAAATAACCACTTAGACAAGTAATTTTTTTTACTATATATGCTTGATAAATAGTAATTACTATCAGAAGAGAAGTAAGAAATAAGGTGCAATTGACTCTAATTCAATTTTTTGTCCACAAGCGGAAGAAGTGAAAAAGAAACTTATCGCTTATTAATATTTATACAATCTTTGCATATCTAAGTCTAAATAGTAAATTAAGAAATTCAAAATCCAGAACAAACGTTGATCCACCGTCTAGCTAAGGTCTAAGCCAAAAAAATAGTGATTCTAGACATCAGAATCACTCCTTTTTGGCTTAGACCTCAGCTTTAGCTTTACGACGATACCTACTTATAAATCTGTGCTTCGAACACCATTTCCGTGGCACCCTATACACTGTGTACCATGCACAGTCTGGTACAAAAAATTATCCATACTCTACACATGTTTGATTCCTCAAAATTGCATTAAAATTTGCATTTTGATTGAGCGCCAGCGTACGGCCCGATACCATTATCGATAGGTACTACATCTTGTCTTGACGCCATCTGGTCTTTTCCCATAGCTTGGTCACAGAACGACAACTCTTCCAGCGGGTGCCGTATAAGGCGACTAAGGGATATCCACCGGGGGCGAGCAGCGCGCTATACAGAACAATTCTATCACTACGATCCCCAACCCGCATTAACACAAGAATTGATTCTCTAAAAAAATCCTAGTCTCAGAAGAATTGCATTGAATTAAAATGAGAAACCCTACTTCATATAATAAAACGGGTCTAGCTATATGTAGTAGGTACCTAGTAGAGTATGTTCTAAACGAGAAGAGTCGTGGGAATAGAGGGCGCTCGTGTGCCAATTGACAACTTTTGTAGCTATTTTTTTTTTTATATTTTACTTTGTCACTTTGGACAAATTAATGCTAATGGTCCATACTACCTTGTCTTTCGTTAAATAATTTTCATGTCTGTGTTTAATCAACTGATTACAAAACCGCCATTTTCTTGAGCCCAACTTTTGTTGTTAACGTTACGTTGACAACACTGCTCTGTCATTGCAGTACGACTAAAAGTGTTATTTCACTGTAGGTACCTAACGCCACGACTCTTCACTTATTGAACATACTCTACCTACCTACTTACGAACTAACCTAGGGGACATCTCCCACAGAGGTTCATACATACACACACATACGTATACCTTCCCTACCCATTCATTTGGCTGCTCTAGACCACACAGGGCGTCTTTTAGTTGGTCTCAAAAATAGCATTAATTTATGCACACTGCCGATAAAATGAAGACATCATAATTTTATAAACATAATTTTGAAAACTGCCTTGAAACTGTGCTGTTCGTTAGTACTATATTATAGTTATTCTGTGGCTGTGTCTGTAGATAGATAGATAGATAGATAGATTATGTCTTTATTGCACCATCAATATAAAAAAGAATTAAAATAGGACTTATTGCTAACTATAATCTAGTGTGGCACAATCGGCGGCCTTATCGCTAGTCATAAGTGAATTTATTTACTTTCGAAACAGGTATAAGATAGTTTTGTTTGTAATAAGTTTGGTTTCAAGCGTCGTGTATCCTTTTTTTGAATATTCGCGCACTTCGTTACCCTGACAGTTTGATGGTAGAATGGAAGTGACAGTGACACTTTTTGTCTTTGGCTAGACAGAGGTTTCCTTCAGAGTTTATGGTTAATAGTGATGTGCGATTATTTGTCATTTCGATTTTCATTAAAATAGGATAACTAAGCGATTTATTTGTCTTTTCGATTTTACATTTATATTCACAAAAACACAATCTTGAAATAAATTATAATAAAATCAAATTAGTTTAGTGTAAAACCTACGAATAAAGTGATAATGAGTCTATACTTATTTTTTTATAATTTAAAATAAAAAAACAAGATAACTTTAAATAATTTGTAATTACATTAGACTTACCTTAACTAAAATTCTCATATTGAAAATACTAAATCAAAATCTTTTTTTCTTTGTGTACGCACTCATTATTCTGATATAAAATACAGACAACAAAAGGGGCATTTTTTATGTCATCAACTTATTTTTCCAATAGAAAAAAATGCATAGGATTTGGATACGGATACGGATTTTGGTAAATAGTAAATAATCAAACCCGTGATCACTATAACCATAGCGGATAGGTTCACATCGCCGTTGTGGGCAAGTCTGGTTCGCAGAGTGATCCCGGCAAACGTATCTTTATGATGACGATCACTCTGGGAACGGGCATGTTAAACCTACCTTATTAAGTATTTTATTTTTAAGGTTGTATGTACCTACTAACACTATTAAATTTTTATATTCTTTGTGTTCTTACTAACAAAATATGGATCTGTGGTAATCCGAAATAAAGAGATCTTATTTATTTATTATTTAGTTTATAAGCTGCATTTCATTGAAAAGGGAATTCTACCCCTCTCCTGTATAAACATTGGTGCCTACTGCAAGTTTCACTATTTGTAAGAAAAAACCGGCACATGTTTAAATCATAATCAGATTACGATAACATTTTAATAAACGCCACGGAATATGTTAAAAAAGCCACCTAGTATTTTATAGTAAGCATGAGCCCAGAATCTAGGTTAGTAAGACTCTATTTTATTATTGGATGTTGTATGGGCATTGTGGGCAATAGTAAATAACACACACTCTGTAAACAGTATACCTTTTTCAAGAGATACTACTGCCTATGACCTGACAGATGGACAGACAGCGGAAGCTTAATAATACGTGAAAACGGTACCCTCGTTTTCACCCTTTGGGAACGAACTTAATGGCAAATTTAAATTAAAATCAATACAAAATAAAAATAACCACAGCGCGATGATCATGATGATAAAATAATTCGATAAAAAAATCATCACGAACGAGCGATTGTAAGAATCGAGCAATTCATTCACGTGATTACGTCACTCGGCCCAAGCTTTGTGAGCGGAGATGTACGAATTTCGTACCAAGTTTATTTTAGTACGTCATCTTTAGATCTAAAGTGTTATTTGAGATTATTTGGACACCTTTGTTGAGGAATATTATCTATTAAAGTAAGTAAACAGTTCGGGTCCGTGGAACAACTGACCAAGCTAGCACGGACGCGTTGTTTGGTTTCGCTCTCTGCAGTGGCTATACAAATGCATATAACCTAACTGCGTTCTGCATAAATCTATGAGGCCATAGCCTTGTAATTGATGCAGAGGCAACGTGTACGGTATCAGGCGCTAACGAGATTACAGTAAAATAGAAAACGTCATCACCTTGCACGCATCGAACAATCAAGAGGGTCATTTGCCGCGCTTTGTGTAGTGTTTTGACGCGTCGATTGCACTTGCAGGCATAATGCCGGCTGCGCGAGGCACAAAACGAGCAGCCCCCAAGCCTTCGGCTACTTCGGCAGCGTCTTCGACGGCGGCACCGAAGAATAAAAAGAAACGTGGAGGTAAGCGAACAGATTCTGCTATTTTGTTTTCTTTACGGTGGTCGGCGACGACGTCAATGACCTGTCAAACGAGGATGGCGGGAAAATAGATGCTCAGCCCCTCACCCTATTTTGTGCCGTTTGGGCTAAAGACTGTCCTCCAAAGACATTAAAATACTCCAAAACCAACCTGGTTTTTAAAACGTCATGAACCTATACTGTTATGTAAGCTTTTAATCAACAATGGAAAGTTTTTAGGTTATTGAATTTCTCCCACTTGGCTTGTTTACTGTTATTTCTGGTGATGTTCATTTCCGTAAATAATAATGACCTTTAAGTGCTTTATATTGTATCCATGTCATACTATACCTATTGAACTACATTTTGAATTAAGTAGGTAATGAATAAACTGGTCCAATTAGATAACATGGAAAAATACACAATTGGTGTTGTGTAGATTGATTAAATTCAGTTACAATCTTAATGTTATGCCAAAACAAGTTTGCTGTTACATCTACATTCACTGAAAAATTGATATTCATTTTAGTAACTTATATCAATGAAACTGAAGTACAAAATTCAATAACATTTTCTGTCAAGCAATTTCAACAAAGATCTACTTATGTACTGCACATAGTTTACAGGGGAGATGCACTAAATTTCCAAGCTAAGTTTGCACCGTGCATTGATTACGTCTCATCATACTGAAAATCTAAGTTTTTGATAATATAGTGAGTTAGGCCTCAGACTCATGGGTAATTTCTAAGAAATCAATCATGGTAGATAAAAAGAGGAGGTATAAAAAAAAGTAATACATGTTATTTCTATAAATAAAGCTACATCACACTTACTATATCGAATTTCAGTTATTGAGAAATCTTTAAAATAATCTTTATTAATAAAAATAGCCTGAAAAGCCTCTCAGCTTTTCAGGGTATAAAAAGCCGCTGCTCTTGGTGGAACCTCCTCCTGCCTCCAGTTTCCGTTTCCGTATGACAAACCGCATGCCAAACACTCTGTAAACTGTATAAGGCTGAAATAACAAGTCTTAGGACAGTCTTTTCTACAAAGAAGTTTGCACATCTTCATAATATTTGTAAAGCAAAAAACTATCATAAACTGTCTATGCTCAGCCTAACTGAAACAAGTAGTTGAGTCCAAATGCAGACAACCTAAACCTCAACAGCCTGTTTGCGCCTTATTGTAGTTTATCTCATGGAGGGTAATGTCCATAATCCCACACTGGGCATGCAGGTTGGGGATCACAGTTTGGTGGTATGATTGTACTGCAAGGGGCTCTGCTGCCCGCCCCCTTGTGAATATCCCTTAGTCGCCTCTAATGACACCCGTGGGAAGAGTTGGGAGGTGCAAATTCTATGCCAGTACCACACGGCTAATATAATACAGACAAGATGTGGACTCAATACCTAACCAAAATCTATTCAGACTACACTTACAGTTCACTGTTGCACTCCCATTTGTTTGCTGGCATTGTAGAAAGACCTTAAATCGACAAGTAGTGTCAAGAGTGACAAAAAATTATCAAAATAAAAGTAATTTTTAGGTTACGTTTGGGTTTATGTAAATAAACATTTTATCAAAATTTGATTATTAAAGTTTACACTATCTATGGGATTATTATTATTTGATTTCTTAGAAATTGTATCGTTAGTTTGGCCAGAGTATCATTATTTTAATTATTATGTCCTTGCTATGAAGAATTATCGCCGTGTGGTGCCGGCGGCATAGAATTTGCACCACCCCAATTCTTCCCGGGTGTCGTAAGAGGCGACTAAGGGATATCTTCTGGGGGGCGGGCAGCAGCGCCCCCCGCAGAACAAATCTTTCACCAAACTGCGATCCCCAACCCGCATGCCCAGCGTGGGGATTATGGGCATTACCCCCCCATGAGTTAAACGCCAATAAGGCGTTTATCAGGGGGAGGCCTGCGTCCAGCAGTGGACGATACAGGCTGTGGATGGATGTGATGAAGAATAGATGATTAAAAGAACTTAACAAGTGAAGTTCAATCGCTATTATATGAATAGTTCCATTAGTAGAAGATAATTTGTACCACATAGTGCTTGTTCTGTTCGGTAACCAAACCTGCATGCTTTAGAGTCGATAAATTTTATCGATTACAACACTAAAACACCGTCCCAGCCCTACCTCCTCGCCAGCAGAACGCCATTCTTTTTAGAGGATAGCAAAAGCAACCAAAAACTTGAGCTGGGATGTGGTGGGTGGGTTCTTGTGTCTTCTACTAATGGAACTATTCATATAATAGCGATTGAACTTCACTTGTTAAGTTCTTTTAATCATCTATTATATTTCATAGTTCCATTAGTAGAAGATAATTTGTACCACGTAGATGTTTAGAGCTTAACTATCTACTTAAGTTTTTGGTACTTTGGAGCAGTTACCTATTCTGCTTAATTCGTTGATTTTATACACACGGATAAAACAAATACGTGTTTTAGATCATTATCTTACGTGTATGTAGGTAACTATAAAACAAAATATATGAGAAACATAATAATGTATATTGTAGAAGTACTTTACTGTTTAGTCAGTGCATAGCAATTTCTTATGCGTAAAGTATATTAAAGTCTATTTCCATTGTATGTCTATGGTCTTGCAAAAATAATAAATAAAATCCAATAAAATTGTATCGTTATATTAAATAAGCCAAAGGCTTTTGTGTCCAGCCGGCTGCCTTGCTGACTAGGCCAGCAGCGTGGGCGCTCAGCGTATCGGCGTGGCGTGGCGCGTGGTTTGTGCGACGAAAGTTCCAACGCCGCGGCTTGCTCTCAACTGAGCAATAATTGGTGACTTTGCTTGCTCATGCGGTCCTTTATCGGTGATGAATAAATTACTTATTTCACTTTTTATGTTACTCGTGGCAGACATATCTATAACGATTAGATGGCTGGCAGATGTACCTAAGGCTTTAAGTATGATAATGGTATATTAAGTATACCTATAATAATACCTACTTCATAATTCGTTGCTGAGGTTCTTAATAATTTTTAATAATCAGCATAAAGTATATTTATACAATTTTATATAGTTAGCTTCGTAAATAATTTATCCAAATGTAATTCAATATTAGTATACCAATTTTATTGATGAAATCTAGAACTGCAATGTTTGCGGGTCAAATATTTGTATTTATATTATTAAATAACACTGTATTATGGTAAACTCGACAGCTGCTAAAGTACGAGTACGTATATACTCCTTTTAAGGGGGAGGTAATGTGTTTAGCAGAACCGACTTTGTGCCATTAAAGGACCCGATCGGTGACTTTATACTAGGTGAACTATAAGAAGCTCTCATGTGGAGTTATTCTGTTAAATTATACTACCACTATGATATGATTGAGCTATGTTTGAAGCAATTTAACAAATGCATAATAATTTTAATGTAAGTGTTATAAGTTATATAATTGTTATAAGTTAATAAGTGTTATAAGGTTCCTCCAAAAAAGGTATAATCGGGATATCTGTAAAAAATATCATATCCGGTTCCTCACCGAACCGGTCGCAGTAAAAACGCTTCCTGTAGACGACCGTAGCCCTCTGAGGGTAAGATCTGTCGGACGGTGTGCTATAATTAAAACGCAAAACTTTGTCTACGAAAATGAGTTCGGATTCGGCTACATACCATCGAACTATTCAATAGATAAAGAAGGCTAGTTAGGGAATACAATGATTCCAGTTGAGTGCTTGTTATTCATTTTTGTAAACATTTTAGTATAATTGATGACGGTGAAACCAGTAAAGATACATACATAATTATGTTATGGTATATTTGTCAATAGAAGAGAAAACGGAATCAGGCCTCCATTACACAAAAGTGTCACAGTAGGCGTTAGCGAGATGCGAAACGTTGAATGTAAGGTTGTCCAAAGTGATGTACCTACTGAGTGAACTACCAAAGTGGACACAGGTGAGTTATGTTCTTATTTAGTGCCTGAAATAATTTTCCTATCTCTATTCTATTGGTTTGTTCCCGTCGTATTATCTGTGACCAATTCTATTTATCACGAGCAAACTCTTAGGACCTAAAAAGCTACTTGCTGTAGGTAAGTTATTAATGTGAAATTGAAGGCACATTCATTTCAGTGTCTATTTGACTGCGCACATGACATTGCAAGCAGCAACCCATCCAGGACAAAGTCTTCAGTGAATATTTATGGATTTTTCAGGTAGGTAGGTGTTAGAAATTAAGGATTTCACCAGACCAGTATACATCGGGTTTTTTGTCTGTTATCATCAGTTGATTATTATTATTAATATTTTTATTATTTTTAGCGCATTATTTCTCCTAAAAAATACCTTTGTGCCAAGCTATATTTAACAGCCCGGCATGCTGCAAAACTATCTCGAATCGTGTAGGAATTTCAAATATTAATGTGACAACTGTTCATGTTTTTCTTCAGATAAGGCTTAACTCGTAAGGTATGAAATGTAAAGCCTTAAAACTTGCAGGTCGGCTTAGGTTAAGTGTATTTTGTTTATAATTATATATAATGCATTTTTCATAGATAGTTACTATGATCTAAATTTGAGACTGAGCAGTAGCTTTCAGTCGAAAACTTGAAACGTTTATGGTTTACGTGTCCATCACCTGATTGGACACGTAAACAGCGGCAGCGAATCTCGGCGATCCGAGAGGCGGCTGCGACCCGCCCCCGCGGGTCGCACCTCCAAGGCTGGGCAGTGAATGTGATAAACTAACAATTTCATGGCCCACGAATCACATTTCCATCTCCATCGTCGCCGTCAGGCGGCGGCGGCAGCGTGTGCCTGCGGGTTGCGCCGTCAAGACTGGTCAACTGGAATGCTATATATTAGGTATTATCTACTACGAGTAAAAACGTCGTTTTATAATTTTGATCAATTTTGATGAAACAGTAAATATAGGTCCAATAATATGGATCAATTGTTGTACGTACATTATCTGTAACATAATAGCCTTGTTTTGATAATTACAAGCGGTCTCATGTTCTTCTAATCTGATTGTGTTCCTTAGGAACTTTCAAATGATTTTTAAAAAGTTAACTTATGTTTACCGTTAGGCTTAGGTGTCAACAATGTTGTTGAATATGATTGTATTCTATGGTACATAACATACAATACGGTATTGCACCAATATGTAAAAATCTTCTCAACTCGAGTAGAAGTAGAATATTTTTAGGCATGTATGACTGAGTCATATTGCTAGTCAGCGAAATTCGGTAACCGTCCAAATCGGTGTCGAAAACAAAATTGTTTTGATAATAGAGCGAATAGTTATAATAATAATGACGTAATATGCCTTCATGTAGATGGATATCACGACTCTCGAAGTGGGGGATGTCGTTGGTTCGTATTCAGATAATGGTGTTAGATTCCCACTGGGGTATGTACTATGTACTCTGGGTGCGCCATGTACCATACCCCCCCCCCCCCCCCCTTGTTCGACGCGGATTAATGCGGAGGGCCTCCCGTTTGGAGCTTGCGGGGTGGGTTTTGGCGTAGGTACCTACCAAACCCTTGTTTTTCAATTATTCTGGCAGTTTTGATTTTATCAGACTATGTTGAGTCAACATACATTTTTTAATCAAGAATTGAATTAAATTGTATTGTATTACAATTTGTATTGAATTTTGAGTAAACAGTGAACAGGTATCATCTCCAATTTTGGATCGAATCAGTTTCAGGAACGTTTCATCAACATTTGCTGTTATTGGCCCCACTGTGTGTTTTTATTGATTTGATCTATTGAATGAATATTCAGATCAGACAAAATTCGACAACCTTCGTTTTGCTGGACGTGAGTGTATGTATATTCTCATCGTAAACACCTGGAATCTATTCAGTCGAGCCCCTAGTTTCTCGTTATCGGGTTTTCAATATCATTATTATTTTATACCTGCTTCATTAGCTACATAGCTATATATAAGTAAATAAAGGTTCATTTCCGTAAAGGGGAACCCAAATCCATATTAACAATAATTTTGCAGGTAGTGCGAAATATTTTTCATCGCCACAATCTTACGAAATGTTGAGTTCTAGGAATATTAAATCCAATGATAGCAGAGTAGATGACTACCTTCCTGCTTTATGATTATGACCTTTGTGAACGACCTTTTTACTGATAATTTTTCGTCTTCGACACAATTTTATGGAATTGTTAGTTCTAGGCATGTAAAATCTAATGGTATGCCAAGTTGATGACTACTTGCTTTACGGCCTTTCTGGATGACCTACACCGCTAGGTTTTCAATTATTTTTATGAGATGATGAGTTCTCGTGATGGTACGAACCATTGATATGCGCAGTAGATAGATGTTTTTTTTTTCATTCTGTCTACCGTGAAGTACCCGCAGTAAATCCTCCAGGCAGATTTTTAGATGATACAGTATATTAGAATTGTAAAGAATATAACGTCTAGATTATTCTAGGAAGTTTGAACGAAGTATGAACCATTGATATGCAAAGTAGATAGATGTCTATTTGCTTTATAACCTTCGTGAGTGACCTTCAGTCAAACCCCCAGGTTTTGATCTCATCCTGTCTAGCCTTCGTGAAGTACCCGCAGTAAATCCCCCAGGCAGACTTTAAGATGGTATAGTAGGTATGGTTGAATTGTAAAGATTTTACATCTAGATTATTCTAGGTAATCTACTTGCTTTAGAACCTCCGTGACTGATCTACAGCCAAACCCCCAGGTTTTTATCTCATCCTGTCTAGCCTTCGTGAAGTACCCGCAGTAAATCCCCCAGGCAGACTTTTAGATGGTATAGTAAGGTTGAATTGTAAAGATTTACATCTAGATTATTCTAGGTAATCTACTTGCTTTATAACCTCCGTGACTGATCTACAGTCAAACCCACATGTTTTTAACCCATCCTGTCTAGCCTTCGTGGAGTACCTACAGTAAACCCTCCAGGCAGACTTTAAGACGGCATGGTATGGTTAAATTAAAAAGATTTATAACAGATCCAAATCGATTCATGAAATCATAATAGAACTTACCTGCATTTTTCGAGAATTCAATAATTCGACAACTTTGACTGGCTTTTTTATTTTGTTCAAGCTTTGATTTCTGCTTGACAGGTACCGCTGAATTGTTTGGTTTTCACTTTTGGTAAATTCACTAAATATATTGTAAAAGTTCGTAAAAGAAATTTGTAACGTGCAGTGGCTACCGTGCACAGAAAAAGAATGGCGTTCTGCTGGCGAGGAGGTAGGGCTGGGACGGTGTTTTAGTGTTGTAATCGATAAAATTTATCGACTCTAAAGCATGCAGGTTTGGTTACCGAACAGAACAAGCACTACGTGGTACAAATTATCTTCTACTAATGGAACTATGAAATATAATTAAGATATGTTTTCCCATAGTGAAAACTTGGAACTGCTTACCAGAATCAATCAGTCATCACATCAACTCTCTCAAAAATAGGCTGCATAAATACTTAAAGGGCAATAACAAAGACTCACATATACACACATCAGCTTAGGAACTGCCTGTGTATGACAATTATTAATAACCAGCAGCACTTCGCGGTCTCACCTGAATAATTCCCATTCCAGTGGAAATTCCGGGATAAAATATAGCCTATGTCACTGGGAGCTGGAATAGTTAGGCCCTGCTTAGGCAGGGGGATAATGGGCAATACACCCTATGCGAGATGTCACTTAGAATTAGAATTAGCCTATGTCACTCCCTGAAAAATTTGCTTATTAATGATGGTAATTTTTTTTAGATTAGTCCCGTAATTTCGAAGCCTATTCCATACAAACAAACAATCGAATCTTTCCTCTTTATAATATTAGTATAGATAATAACCATACTTTATGATGGTACTTATCCTGTTATTTGTTTCATACAGTTGTACAGTTGGAGATTCCAACAGCGCCCCGCAACAAGGGACGTGTATTCACATGTGGACAGGGGGATGTTGGTCAGCTAGGACTCGGGGATGGCATACCGGAGAGTACCAAGTAAGTTACTTTTGATGTCAAACCCCTAAATACTCAAACGCATCTCAGACTTACAGCCGGTTTCTCGAACGCTTGTCACATTGAATGGATAGTCAACGGCTTGTTATATACCCACTGCGGAATCTCACAGTGTCAATTTTAATCTAGCGGAATATAACCTGTGTACTTAACTTAACTTACACGTACGACGAATATAATTCCTTGCTATTTTAGCTACCTACAACTTTATAGTGCTCCAAACATTCATACATTTCCGCTAGTGAACTTCCATTAAGTTACAGAATTCTGCAAAAAAATCACGCGAGTAATAAAAGCAGTGCGTGTACAGCCTGACAAATTGTCAACAATTTGTCAAAATAATAAGCTTTCGAGGAACCGGCTGGCATGTCTTAAAACTGTCAGGAAATAGACTTAGCACAGATGTGTGAATTTTCATTGAAAACTATCAGAAATCTCTATTATCTATTTTCTGACAGTTTTCAATGAAAATTCGTCACTTGTGACGTGCTTATATCTATTATAAGATGTGTTTGTGTATTGGGGCAACAGTCATGTAATAATTACATCACTAAAGAATATGGATGTTTGTTACTTCTTCACACTCAATAAATTTTTGTATGAAGCATTGTATTTCCCTAGTTCCTAGTTCCTAGTTCCTAGAGGCCTTTCCAAGAGATTAAAAAATTACTAATCTAATATATTAATTAAATTTTATTCTTGATTTTACGCACATTTTTTTTTTGTAAGAAATTTTATGTTACTTATAGTAATGTATGTTAAGGAAGAGCGTTACCTCCTAATACAGGTATTTTATACTTTAAAGTAGGTTCCAAGCTAAGATCATATTCTTTGTAAAAGTTTGTTAATTAAATAAACATATGTATTTGTATTAATAATTTGCCCAGTTGTGGGACAAACTGGGCTTATTAAAATTGTATACTAAACAATCTTTCTCATTTCAGATTCAGAAATGTACCCGCCTTGGGGAATACGATTGTTGCAGTTAGTGCAGGGGGCATGCACACTATAGCACTTGATAGTGCTGGCAAGGTAACTAACATCCTCAACAGCTTGTATCGGTCCACTGCTGGACGCAGGCCTCCCCCTGATAAGAGCCTTTTTGGCATTTATCTAATGGAGGGTAATGCCCATAATCCCCACGCTGGGCATGAGGGTTGGGGATCGTAGTTCGGTGGTAGAATTGTTTTGCAGGGGACGTTTCTGCCCACCCCCCTCCGCGGATATCCCTTAGATGCCTCTTACGACATCCACGGGAAGAGATGGGGTGCAAATTCTAAGCCAGCACCACACAGCTTACATAAATCTTTATTATTAACTAGCGATCCGCCCCAGCTTCACATGTGCAATGCTGATGTATCATATAAACCTTCTTGAATGAATCTATTGAAAAAAACGCATCAAAATCCGCCGTGTAGTTCCCGTCGCCGTGGGAATTCCAGGATAAAATATAGCCTATGGCACCCCCTGACAAGTAAGCTTTTTAGTGACGAAAGAATCTTTGAAATTGGTTCAGTAGTTCCAGAGCCTATTCAATACAAACAATCAAAGTTTCCTTTTTTCAATATTAGTATAGATAGAAAAACACCGAGAACAAATATGTGGACATTAGATCGTACAAACATTTGTCAGAGGTGAGAATAGAGCCTGCTATGCCACAGAGGTCTTTATTTTTATTATTATGACGACCACTGTAGCGCGGTGGGCGAGGGTCCGCCTGCGACGCAAGAGGTTGCGGGTTCGATTCCCGCCTCGGGACAAATATTTGTACGATCTGCAGATATTTGTTCAGGATGTTTTCTATGTATAATAAAAATATCTATCTATGTAGTGTATTGTATTATGTATATCAATTATCTAGTACCCATAACACAAGCTCTGCTTAGCTTGGGGCTAGATAATGCTGTGTGAACTGTCCAGCATTATTTTTATATTTCTTTATTTTATTATTATTTGTAATTCACAGGCAGCTCTTATGCTGATGCATATATCCGAGTCTTTGTCAATGCACCTTAAATATTTGTCCAGTCTATTTTTTAAAGAGATTACTGAGGGAGCACTCACTAATCACTGATTCTGGTTACAGTTCCAAGTTTTCTCTATGCGATTCGGCAGTATGTGCTCTCTGGGTTTGCTGGTACTTGGTCGCCATTGCTATATGTATAGTGATGGTAGTATATAGTGTCTCTGATAAATTTAAATGAACTTTGAGCATTATTATAAGACTAGCTGCGCCCCGCGGCTTCGCACGCGTTGTTCCTGTGGAAACGTTAAAAGATGATTTTCATCCCACGGGAACTGATTTATGGGATAAAAAGTAGCCTATGTTTTATTCCAGACCTAGTACTATGTCTATTTTAAATTTCAGCCAGATCCGTTCAGTAGTTCTGGCGTGAAGAAGTAACAAACATCCATACATCCATACAAACTTTCGCATTTATAATATTAGTGTGATTGTTTTCCCTCAGGTATGGACATATGGCTGCAACGACGAAGGTGCTCTCGGCCGCAACACAACAGGGGATGAAGATGAAGGGACTCCGAAGAAGGTCACATTACCAGCCAAGGCTGTGTTGGTGACTGCGGGGGACTCTCACTCCGCTGCCTTGTTGGAGAACGGAGATGTGTACGCTTGGGGCTCCTTCAGGGTATGTAGATCACAGAGATAATTTATAGAACTATTGAAAACAATCTTAAGGAGCATACCTGAGCCAATATGACAGCGCCACCTATTTTATCATATTATTACGTTTAATTCCATGAAATTTTAATAATCCATCGTACAGTTTGTGGTATCTATTTTAGTTATTTATTAATACCTCTGTAATAGTTTAATTTTATCCTCCATAGCTACGCTCACTTAATATTTTCATCCATATATTATTTACAATGGATTTCCGCGAAGTAACGCCTAAATCTATTATGTATCTTAATCAATAATACCCAATTATACTTACTATAGTTACAATAAGCATTACATAAAATAAAATGATAATTATTTACGACCGATTTGACGACCTCTGTGGCGCGGTGGGCGAAGGTCTGCCTGCGACGCAGGAGGTTGCGGGTTCGATTCCCGCCTCGGGACAAATTTGTGTACGATCTGCAGAAATTTGTTCAGGGCGTCCTGGATGTTTTTCTATGTATAATAAAAAATATCGATGTATGTAGTGTATTGTATTATGTATATCAGTTATCTAGTACCCATAACACAAGCTCTGCTTAGCTTGGGGCTAGATAATGCTGTGTGAATTGTCCAGCATTATTTATTATCATTTATTATTTAATAGCATAACACCAGGTATTACCTCAACGGAACTTGAACTTACTACCTTCCAATCTCAAGTAACAACTAGTCTGATAAAATTTTTAACCGACTGTAAAAAAAGGAGGAGGGGGCTCAATTCGACTATTTTTTTTAAGTGTCCTCAGAACTTTTGACTGGATGGTCCGATTTTCAAGATTCTTTTTTTATTTGAATGCTGGTGCTTCCCGTGTGTGTATTTTAATTTGGTCCAGTTCTGACAATGGGATCCATATAATTGAAGTCAGTTTATAGTATTTTTTAAAACAAAATCAATTATGGACTCTTACGCACTCAAGTACCGTTAGCTACACCCACAGATTACCCCCAATAGATACCACATTACGATACTTTTGTTCGGATGCTAGCGCACCAAAATTGGCGGAAGGCGCGGGTTGCGGGGACTGAAACAAAGGCGTTGTGATTGGCTATTTCAAGGTCGCACTAATAATGAACTAAGGGTATACTCACCGTAGGGTTGGGAAAGTCGTACACCAAATTAGAATTCATCGATTATTAATTTGTAAATTTCGTACCTATTATAAGGCAAATAAAAAAAATACGCGATTTCAATAAATTTTCTATAGGATTATGAATTTATACAGACATTAAAACTAATATTTTAAACCTAAGTAAATGACAAAAACACTACTACTATTTAATTAAAAAATTTAGTACACATCACACTAATATAATATTATATTGGATGGATGTATGGATGGATGTTTGTTACTTCTTCACGCCAAAACTACTAGACGGATCTGGCTGAAATTTTGCATACAGGTAATTCTAATACTGGAATAAAACATAGGCTACTTTTTATCCCGTAAATCTGTTCCCGTGGGATAAAAATCACCTTTTAACGTTTCCATAGGAACAACGCGTGCGAAGCCGCGGGGCGCAGCTAGTTACACAATAATGATGAAAGATCATCTGTTTTGAATTCAATTATAAAGTAAAGAAAAGTAAGAAAAAGTTTATTTCAATAATAAAATAGCACTATTTAAAGTTAAGGGTTACAAACGTAGTAAGTTATAGAAGTTTTTGTATTTATAACAGTCTCTGTAGGTGTTGTTACCCGTAGTCGAGTGACTGTCCTCCGTACTAGTTAATACAATAATACCTACCTACCGAGAGTCCCGCTCATCTACGTCATCCACCATTTTTAACGATATCGACTAGACTCGAAATAAGTGAAATTCACAACACTAGCATAACACGTGCTTTCGCCGAAAAGGACAAAGAGTACAATAACAGCAATGCGGAAAAGAGACAAGTGACCGTCCTTACGTACCATTAGCCATTATAAGCTGACCTGTTCTATAACTGGTAAAATTGTAATTATTTTACTTACCGATGAAATGTTATTCCGTCCTTTTGATAGTTTGAATTTTTTGATGATTTTCCACACCATTTCACTGCACATGTAGTCATTTTATCCAATTTTCTATCACAAAACCAATTTTCACAAGCGTTAGAGCACAGAAACGTAGGGGTCTGACACTTGGTCGAAACAGAAGCCGTACTTCGAAGCGGCGATTTACATCTGTGCATTTGCATTGATGCGTGGTGCGCGGTCGTCGTCTTTCATGCGGAATCTATTGGGGGTAATCTGTGGCTACACCTAAAGAGAAAGATTGAAGTTCTCAATCGTGTTCAAAGACTAAAGTTACATTTAGTTCGTTTGACGAGAGGTGTCACTTTTGACCAAAAATTTTGGGATATTATTTGATATTTCAGAAATTACTTTGTGTGAGGGCGTAAGCCCTACTCATAATCATCATCATCATCAACCTATATTAGTCCACTACTGGACATAGGGCTCCTCTAATGAGCGCCATAGCGCCCTCTCTTCAGCTTGACGCATCCAGCTCTGCCTGTAGTCTTTCGCAGATCGTTATCCCTTCTGGACGGGGGGCGTCTTACACTACGTTTGCTTGTGCACTATAATAAGTAAAAACCTTAAAATATTTATTTTATTTCAGGATTCCCACGGCAGTATGGGCCTGGTGATGCAGGGACGTGAGCAGAAGTCCACTAAGGAGCCCATCAAAATAGACATCGGTGAAACTGCCGCTGATATAGCATCGGGCGGCGACCATCTTGTTATTCTAACTGTAAGTTAGAAAATTTAATCATCATCTATAGCTAGCCTATATAAGTCCACCGCTAGACAAAGGAAACTCTAGTGTTTAACAATCAATTTAACTCTTAAAACTTTTAAAGTCAGAGTCCAATCGTTTATTTCTTTAGACTTTCAAAATAAGTACTTAGACAAGTCAAATGTTTACAATATAAACAGCTTGATAAATAGTTATTACTATCAAACAAGAAATAAGGTGCAATTGACTCTAATTCACCCCATGGTTTCCATTCCATCATGGTTATTAATACTAAAGTTATTTACAACACGGAATATTTACCATGATGAGTGCCTTCAGTTATTCCGTGATAATGGCGCATGAAACTGTACCGAAATATTGGAAAGCTCAAAATTCTAATCATGGTCAACATCCAGTTGTAAATAACGTTGTAAATAAAGTTATTCATTTTGTTAATTAATTTTGTAATAGAAATAGTAATTGTATTTTAGTATTGTGTAAATAAGAAAATAAAATTTGCATGCCTAGGTTAGGTAGAATATAACTGGACATAATATAGTTTTAAGACCTACATTGTAACATATATTCTGGCAAATAAACATCTTTAATCTTTAATCTTTTAATCTTTAATAACTTTAGAATTTAACTCTTATAACTATGTTTTCATTTGAAGCAACGTATTTGCGCCGACATATATTTATTTATTTAAATTCCTTACAGACTGGTGGCACGGTATTCACGATGGGATGCGGCGAGCAAGGTCAGCTCGGTCGCCTGCCGCAGCGCTCGGCAACCAGAGAAGCCAGACAAGGATTCAGTAAGTATCTATTGGATCTATACCATCGACCATGTAGAAAGTTAGTGTAGGCGACCTCTAGCGAAAAACTGCCGAACTATCATGCAATCGACACACAACGATGCGTGTACAGATTTATTCAAAGTTTTGATCGATTTTGAGAAAGAAACAAAAGCCCATCCGTGACGCCTTGCCAGCGGAGAGATATACGAATACCCGACATCAACTGTCGGTCGAAAGACCACCGGGCTCTGTGGACCAGATGGGTCGGCCCGGTCAGAGATCTCCCTCTATTCCTATTTGGGGTAATACCACCTTTATTCCCCAATGTTAGTAAACAAACCACGACACAAATAACGGAAACTCACTTGCTTGGCGTCGAGTTTTAGATGTAATTGTAAGCAATATTTATTGAAAGAAGGATCTCTTATCGTAAAGTAATGTATAACCAATATTAATCTTAAACCTGACATTCCAATTAATTTATAGCCATCAATGTAACGAAAGCAAATCCAAAATGATTCATGATTGTTGCGCCCTGACAGGGTTTTTATGCATTACCTACCCACTAAGACCTACACCTAAGAACAATACCTGTATGCATAAAATCATCCACTTCTTCCGCTAGTGGACAAAAAATTGAAGTAAATTAAAGTCAATTGCACCTTATTTCTTATTTGATGGTCATTACTATTTATCAAGCTGTTTATATAGTAAAAATTTGACTTGTCTGAGTGCTTATTTTGTAAGTCTAAAGAAATAAACGATTTGACTCTGACTCTAACTCTTTTAAACACCATTTTAATTAATTTCCAGGTGCCCTACTAGTACCCTCTAAAGTGACTTTAAAAGCGGGCGCGTCGCGAGTGTGGGCCGGATACCACGCCACGTTCGTGCTAGACGGTAGCCAGGAGAAGGTCTTCGCGTTTGGACTCAACAATTATGGACAACTCGGTAAGTACTTAGCGTACTGCAGCGACTCGGCAAACTTAGTGTACGACGCATTCCGGCCAGGTGGGTGGACGTGAAAGACTGCAGCTGCCTGCAGTCTTTCACGTCCACCTATGCTATGTCCTCAGCTTGCCACCTCCAGCATCTGCATGCTGGAGGTGGCAAGCTGATGATATAGCGCTATGGCGCTCATTAAGGGAGGCCTATGTCCAGTTGTGGACTAATATATGCTGACGATAATGTTCAGTACTTTTTCTATTACCATCAAAACAATTCTAGCTGGGATATTACTACTTATCTACCTCTGAAGATTTATAGTAATAATTGTAGCTGGTTTATTTAGTATCATCAACCAAACTACAGTGTGGCTACAGGTAAAATCTAGAGAGGTGACTTGGGGATTTCCACCGGGGGCGGACAGCAGCACCCCTTACGAAACAAATCTACAACCAAACTGTTGATTGTTGAAAACTCTTCTTTTTCTTCTTTAATAGCGTCCACGTCTGTTTTTCATTATTTTGAAAATGTCCGTAATAATTATAAGGTTATAACTTATTAACTTACGAATGAGCGTGCATTAGATGACATCATACGAGGCTGGTGCACTGCATACGATGTCAAATGATTTCCAAAGCGATTATCAAAAACCACACCTACCTACATTATTTGCTTAAGCAATCCCTACTCTCCCGTATATATAGTCCTCTGACGATACTCGCGCCCTAACTGAAAACAAGTTCACTATTGGGCAAATGCCTAATACTGAAAAATTCATATTTTTACTCAATTAATCTATAGAAAATTGTTAGATTGAAGTAGGTACTTAGAATAGAGAAAAGTGCATACAATTAGGTAATTGTATGCACTTTTCTCTAGTGTTCTTGGGTAAAATAAATGAATTTTATCATATCTTATTCGGTCCAATTCGAAGCCACTCCCACCCTCATCTAGTCACTACATATTTTAACGATATTATCCAATCCCCAGGTATAACAGGTGAGAAACGTAAAACAGCGCTATACGGACCCAACGAATGCGACGCCTTCACAGTCAGCTCGGGCTGGAGCAGCGTAGCGCCGGGGCAACACCACTCGCTGGCGTTAGACCACAGGGGACAGGTGTACGCGGTGGGACGCTGTGAATATGGCAGGTAATACATACCTTCAGTAACGTATTGTCGAAATTGGAGTAGATATTTAACACGATAACTGTCCAGTGACTCGAAACGGAGTCATTATGTGCCAACTTTATAAGTCCATGACTCTGACTGGAATCATAAATCGTGGGTCGAATCAATGTTATTTATTTTACTGGACGTACGAATAAGAGCTAAACCATTCTCATGGAGTATGACTAGATAACTAGGCAACACAATATTCAAAAGAGCCTACGTAAAATGTTTTAAACCCAGATTCAGATGGACGTAACCTGTATACTTTTACTATTGTTCTGGGACAGTTAACGTGTTAAGAGATCCGCCTGTGACTCAGGAGGTTGCGGGTTTTACGGCGTTTTACATATGATCAACGCGTGCAAAGCCGCGGAGCGCAGCTACTAAAATAGATTAAACTTGGAATTGGGAAATAAAAAAATGTAAACATTTATCATAACAACTCTACTTTGTCCACAGATTAGGTCTCGGCGACAGAGAGGGTGACGCAGAAACCCTTGTTCCCGTCCCTTCGCTAGAGAACAAGAAATGCGTTAGTATAGCCGCTGGGACCAGTAATTCCTTCGCGGTGTCTGAAACAGGTACGTTTCTACTAGAAACTTACATCATCAGCCCATTATTGTCCACTGCTGTACGGCGGCTTGCCCTTATGCGAGTTGAAGCTAAGTTACCTTAGTTTAGCTTAACTTGCATCATAGCAATTGCAGCTTTTCATGCTACATCTGCTTACATGATTGCGGCCGTGTGGTGCGGGCTTAGAATTTGAACCACCCCAACACTTCCTGCCGTTGTCGTAAGAGGCGACTAAGGATATCAATCGGGGGCGGGCAGCAGCGCAGCAGAACTATTCTACCACCAGACTGCGATCTCCAAACTTCATGTCCAGTAAGACGGGTATTACCGTGAGATAAAAACCAATAAGGCGCTTATTAGGGGAAGGCCCGAATCCAGCAGTGGACCATTAAAGGCTGTTGAGGTTGAAGTTGAGGAAAGGGCCCTTTAAAAGTATCACACTAATATTATAAATGCGAAAGTTTGTATGGATGTAAGGATGGATGTTTGTTACCTCTTCACGCCAAAACTACTGAACGGATCTGGCTGAAATTTTGCATACAGGTAATTCTAATACTGGAATAAAACATAGGCTACTTTTTATCCCGTTAATCTGTTCCCGTCGGATAAAAATTACCTTTAAACGTTTCCATAGGAACAACGCGTGCGAAGCCGCGGGGCGCAGCTAGTTGAACAATAATCTACTCTAATAATCCTAATCTAATAATCCTCATTATCTCCAGGTGAAATATTCGGCTGGGGTATGGGCAGTGAAGGGCAGCTAGGCACTGGGCAGTGCGCCGACGCTGCGGCGCCTGCGGCCGGCGTGTGCGTCGCGCTGGCGGACCATGTGCCGCGGAGGGTGGCTGCTGGCGGGCAGCACACAGTCTTACTAGTGGTTAGCACAAGCACTATTGCAATTTAGAATAACGGTAGTTGTAGGGGCTAGTCGAAGGTGTAAGAATAGGGTATATGCATGTGACTTCAAAATAGCTAATATATTTTTTACGTATTCTCTATTGATATAGAAATATATCTGTATATTTATTTTTGTATTTTATGATGTTTTTATTGTGAAATTTAATCATTGAAAAGTAGACATTTTAAGTCTCAACAGCAAAATGTCTATACGCAACGCTATTGGAATTTGAGCGTGACGTCATACTTGAACATTTTTGTATGGGCATGAAGTTTTGACTTTGAGTTTACATATGGGACTCGATGATCCGTGACGTCATAAAATGCAATGGCTAACATGGCAGTGTTTTTATCACCCGAAACAGAGTGTAGTTTTACTTTTCGTTTTTTACCTCAATAATTTAATCGTTATTGGGTGTTATATATTTTTTCGTTAATGTATTAACCTAAATAATCGATTAAAAAAAACCATGCATGTACCCTATTCAAATAGGGCTGGTCGGGAATGATGTCCAAGTAAAAACACTTCAGAACACTTTAAATTGGTTTATTCAACCTTAAACACCACGTACTTAATACAAAAGGTCACTGCAACTGCGGTTAAATAATTTTCCATAAAACTTGTTCACGCTTAGAACTGAATACGCAAATGGCCAAAAAGCCCAGCTTTTATACCAAAGTCGGTCCTTACTAGAAAGTTCTATACTACTCCGGACGCTATGGCAATTTTTTTTTTCTTTATTCTAGAATATTTAATTGTCTATGTCTTTCCTTTCTATTCGTCCCCTCTAACTATACATAAATGTATAGATTAGATTAGGTAGGTATGTATTCCGAGTCGCTCGGGTGCACTTCTTTTACATATTCTGTTGACCTAAAATAATATTAAATTTTGAACTCTATTTAAAAACAAGCTTATGAAATATCCTAACTATTCTAAGCCTTATCCAATCCACAGTAAGTCATCGTCGCTAACAGTAGTACAGTTGGCGTCATGTAAAAAGAACGCTGGCGGTGAAGCTGCGTAGTAGGCGATTTATAGGTCTAGTTGGTGGTATGCGGGGGGGTATTAGGATTACAAGAAAGTGTTACCTATAAGTAGTTGATAAATTTTTATGGTATAATGTGAGAGCATTTTCTATGATCCCCGTACTAACCTATAAGTAGTTGATAAATTTTTATGGTATAATGTGAGAGCATTTCCTATGATCCCCGTACTAAGCTAGGCCTGTTTCGCGAGACCTATTTAACAATGATTGAATTGCTATTACACAGAGAGCGGTACACTAGCAAAAAGTATACAAAATTTATCACAAATGTAAAAAAAAAAACTATAGTTCCGGCATTGACGGATAGATGTCGATACAGACCTTATACTCAGCGAAGATCAGTGCTAAGGAAGGTATCGGCTGGCAAACATCCATACAAGTCCCCCCCCCCCCCACTCTCTCGTCCTAGCTAATTATCCCATATGCTGGTGGGGTCATTTTTCTTAATTAATCTATCCCACTTTCGCTCTAAGACGTCGTCTTCGGGCGCTTTTAAGATTAATGTTAACATAAATTTCTCACCACACCCTAAACTCAACAGGAAGACCCCAACCCTCAGAAGGAAACCACACCCGTCCCCGAGCCAGAAACGGCTGAACAGAAAACAGAGGCGTCCACAGAAGAAGAGGAGGAAGAAAAAGAGGTGGCAAAGCCACGAACGAAGAGGCAAAAGAAAGAGCAGGAGGGAGAGGTTACCTCTACGTCTGCTAGCGAAGTGACAGAGGTTAACAAGCCACAGGTAAAATAAATATCAATAATTTAAAAAATTAACAACAAATAATTTTAGTATTTCACAGAGATAAACATTTTTCTATTTTATTTTTAATGCATCCTAGCTGTCGTGGCCTACGGAGCTGGACACTCACGATAGGGTTGGTCCACCAGTTTAAAGTCGCTCAGCGAGCTTTGGAAAGAGCTATGCTCGGAGTCTCTCTGAAGGATAGGATTCGTAACGAATACATCCGACAGAGAACCAAAGTCATCGACGTAGATCTAATTATTAGCAAGCTGAATTGACAGAGTTATAGCCAGTGGAGACCACAACCACACTCAGTAAACATACTGTAACACCCCTTCCGATCAGGTGGGAGGACGTCCTGCGAAAGACAGCAGGTAGCTGGATGCAGCAAGCTGAGGACAGGGCGCTATGGCGCTCCATCTGTGGACTATCGTCTCCGTTTAGCATTTGGCCGTAAATCTGGCTAGGAGAATATGTATTTTCCCGACCTAAAAAGACTAATGTAATTCGGCTATAAGGTGTTTTTATGCAACGGATTTTATCACTTTTGATTTTGCTTATAATCTCCAATGATGAAAATAATGGTGTCAATTCAAATGCAGCTAAAAATAATTAGACAACAATAAAAATAAATAAATATATAATGTTGGAAAACTCGCACAGCATTATCTAGCAGAGATTGCATTTTAGGTAGATAACTGATATATTAATACAATACACTACATAGACCGATATTTTGTATTATACATAGAAAACATCCAGAACGGGTTATCTGGATCCGGGACATATAAAACGACCAGAACACTCTGAACAAATATCTGCAGATTGTACAGAATTTTGTCCTGAGGCTTGAATAGAACGCGCAACCTCCTGAGTCACAAGCGGATTTCGCCCGCCGCGCCACCGGTATATTTACCGGTATTATGCACAATTCAAATAAGTACCGGTATTATGCACTAAATTACCAGTATTATGCACGACAAATACTGGTACGGAATAGTACCGGTATTATTGGTTCCGGTATCAAGCGCTGGTGACAGCACTTTAAATGGCATCAGTTGTAGCGCTGTCAAATAAATACGGTTTTTGCGTACACGCGTTTTGAATTGACATCAATATTTCAAGCTATTCTGCATAAACAAAACTCCTGCTTATACTTTTGTATTTACTCTTTCTTTTGGTAGAAAGCTTGTTAATTATAATTATTGTTTAATTGTAAATCCAGAAGAAAAGAGGACGAACGCCAGCTCCGTCGACGTCCAGCGCCAGTTCTCGCAAAAAGCGAAAGAATTAGGTTCCCGTCTGTTTACTAGTTGTGTAGAATTGATAAAAATGTCGCAAAATATGTATGTAATGTCCTATCTAAACGCGAAAAAAATTGGGAACTGATAAGAGGCACAAAAAGGAAATAAAAACCGGCCAAGTGCGAGTCATACTCTCGCCCGAAAGGTTCCGTACCATTATCTATAAATAAACAGCAAAAAATCATGTCTTTTAAAGATCTTGTACTATTTAGTGATTACAAAAATCCGTTTACTTTGTGAAGTGTGATGTTAGATTAAGAAACTTAAAATGTTCGTTAACAAGTATTTATGAATTATGAATGTAAGCGGGTTAACTACGAACCTTGTTTGTGTTGGAAGAACACCAACGTTTCATCCCTTATCTTCACTACGAAAGTTTCTATCATACATACATATTTTGAGACACGACCAAACTGCATCTGCAGTCGCAATACGAGTAATGTAGAGGTAATTTAAATCTTAGAAGGTGGGGGAATCATTCTGTCTTTGTGTTGTCCATTTACGTAGTTTAGAATGATCGCATGCGAGTATTTAGTTAAATAGATCATTGTATAAAGTATCCTTTTTTTGGAATAATGCACCACTATGAAATTCTCTAATTGTTGACCAATTATTTTCAATACAGAATGATTTCAAGTTTCATAGACAAAAATTCTTTTGACAGATAGAGATGAAATACTTTCTGAATTCTGAAAATTACTTGTCAAAAATTAGAGAAATTCATAGTGGCTGCCTTATGCCAAAAAATAATACTTTTTTGGGTAGCTATAGTAAAGGTTGCGGGTTCGATTCGACCCTTGGGATAAATAATAATGTTAAATTAATTATAAACGTTTGTACCATCTGCAGTCATCTGTTCCCAGTGTTCTGGTGGTTTTCCATGTTTAATATCTATCTGTGTAGTGTATACATATTGTATTAAGTATATCTAGTACCCATAACACAAGCTCTGCTTAACTTGGGGATAGATGATACTGTGTAGATTGTCCAGCATTGTTTATTTATATTATTTATTTGATATAACATATGTATGTGAAACGGCAATCCTAATGTAGGGTATGGGATGAAGCTGCGTTTGAATTTAGGCGTTGTCATTTTAAATGTTCTTTTCATTTACAGAAGGTGAATGGTGACGAAAAGAAAATTTCCCCTATGGACGTTGATCAAGCCGGTAAGTTATTATTCTTAACACTAAGTTCCCATGCAGGTAATGGGTCTCCAGTTCTCCACGCTGGTCATGTTGGGGATCGAAGTAGAGGTATCAAATAAACAATGAACTATAAACTTCATTATGAATGTAAGTTAGTTGACTACGAACCTTGTTTGTGTCGGAAGCAGGGCTTGGAATACCGGTATTTTCAAACACTGGTACCAATGAAACCTTGAAATAGTACCGGTACTTCTTTGTTACCGGTATTATGCACGTAAAATGCCGGTATTAAGGACGAAAAATATCGGTATCAACAATTCAAATAAGTACCCATTATTTTGCACGATAAATACAAACAATTCAATATCATAACGGGATTTTAAGGCAAAGTACCGGTACTCGAAATTACCGGTATTACCGAAACAGTACCGGTATTATTTGTAACAGTACCGAGCCCTGATTCAAAGAACAAACAAGGTGCGTAGTTAACCCGTTTACATTCCTATTGAATTCGTCCACTACGACTACTACGAAAGTTTTTATAGTAGAACTTAAAAATAGCAACTACAAAACCGCCAACTACAACTTACTTGATCGTGAAAGTACTTATATTGAGCTAGATCTATGCCATCTCAACGCACTAAATAATTCATCATCATCATCATCATCATCAGCGTATACTAGTCCACTGCTGGACATAGGCCTCCCCTAATGAGCGCCATAGCGCCCTGTCTTCAGCTCAACGCATCCAGCATCTGCCTGCAGTCTTTCGCAGATCGTCATCCCACCTGGCCGGAGCGTCCTACACACGTCTCAAGGCTCAAGATTCGTAACAAGTAAACAAGCAATAAAATTTAGGTTTTTCTTTCACCAGATGACACAGACAACTCACAAGACACCCCACAAGACACTCCACAGGACAAAACAGAAGAAACACCAGAAAAAATGGACACCGAACCAGATACAGAACCGGAGAAACCAGAAACCACAGACACGTCCAGCCAGGGGACCACAGACAGCGAAACAAGATCACAAGATGACCCGAAGGAAATCGAGAAGCCAGAAGTGAATGGTACGGATAGTGATAAAGTGGAGATTAAGTCTGTTGAGGTGACAAGTAATCCGCTGGTGACCACTGCGTGATGATGAAGTGTTTGTTGAGTTGAGATTTTGATACTGTGACTGAGTTTAGTAAAACTAGCTTAAAACTGCGAGTTTTCTCGCGATTTTGGAAAAAATTAGTTACTTACAGTACTATAGACTCACTGAGATCCATTATACAAGTACGCTGGAGGGAATATTCTTTAAGCAATGTTTTAAATCGACTTTAAAAAAAGGAGGAGGTTCTCGTTTCTTCTGTATTTATTTTTATGTTTGTTGCCTCAAAACTTTTGACTGGGTGTAGTCCGATTTTCATGATTCTTTGTTTTTTTTTTAAAGCTGGTGCTTCCCATGTGGTTCATTTTTAATTTGGCCCAGTTCAACAATGGTATCCATGAAAAAACTATATAATTGAAGTTGGTTTATAGTTTTTTTAAAACAAAATCATTTATTACTAACAAAGAAAAGCTTGTGTGCTAAAAAATCGAATTAGTTCGTCAGTTAGATTCGTCAGATTTAGACGAATATCGTCTCGGACACGTATTTATTTTTCAATAATCCAAAATAATCCCTACGCTAGGCTAGGGTTGGACATCGCTCTCGTGGTAAAATGCTTCTGCAGGGGCGCTGCTACCCGCGTCACGATAGATATCCCTTAGTCGCCTCTTACGACACCCGCGGGTAGAGTTAGGGTGGTGCAAATTCTAAGGCGGCCCCGAACGGCCGGCAATAGCCTAATTATGTCAATATTAAACCTCCAGCGTAGTTTTATAATGGACCTGTATAAACTGTATCTCGGGAACATTCGGTTATGAATAGTAAATCTAGCTGGGTATATATCGTCGGGATACATACATACAGTGTCTATTTTTTTCTTTAGATTTTATAGCTTCTTGGTTCTGAAATATAAGAGACAGACAGACTTTCGCATTTATAATATGAGAGTGATTATGGATAATTTTGGCTTAACACTTTAAAACTTTTAAATACATAATCAACAAAGGGACGCCCTTACAAAATTCCTATGAAAATTTTAATGCAAAAACATATCCAAATAATTCTGGAAAGAGGTTCTAGAAATTTGATTATCAAAATTTCAACTCGAGACATTATACACATTAAATACATTATTTTGAGTTAAGTTGAATAGTAGCATAATATGCCACATTCAAAGACATAATATTATATTTTCTGTGGTCTTTTTCAAAAAACAAACGAAGTTGTTGCGATTTATCAGGCAACATTATTTTTAATCAAGCCTCTTGTTTCTCAATTTTATGGTCCCATTATAATTCTTCGTTTCTTAATATGGAATTGATTGATAAAAGACCATACATAGACCATACATAAATTGTACTTAAGTTGACCAACTAATGTAAAGTGCAATTTAACCTACTTTCATAAACAATGTTAGTTTAATGTTAAGTTGTTTATTGATGATGGTGTCAATTCAAACGTCTCGCCAAAAATAAACGAATTCGACAGGATTGAAAATATATTTACTAATGGCCTGTGGGTACACATTTACTTTTTTAAACATGATTATATCCTATGTTACTGTATGTTCGAAGCATTCTAATGACGAAAGAAACTTTGAAATCGGTCAGTTAGTTGTTGAATTTATTCGTTACAAACATACAAATATTTCCTCATTAAAGTATTTGTGTAGATACTAAAAATAAAAAGGTTGGCATCACTTTGTTCCTGTCAACTTAGTTAAATTTGGCAACATTTGAATACACCATTGTTTAAAACTATTTTCTAGTTACTACTAATAATTCAAATGGCATAAATTTTTATTTGAGTTCCAATAGCCTATCTAATGTTTTTAACATTCTTAAGATGTAATAATAGGTGACCTTGTTAGTTTTTAAACCTATTAAGTTTATAGTTTGTAAATATTGTCGTCAATGAAAGGAAATACAGCTAAAACTAGTAGTTTTCGTACCAGAAGTTATGTTACAAAATATTTTATTAAACAGTCCCAAAAAATGTTATAGAAAATATTGACTGCGAAAATAGCCTAAACAAAACATTGTGACGCGTAACACGTTTTCGTTGAGTTGTATCTTTTACTTCTTGAAATTATGTACCTGCCTTATATTTATTTCTTGGTGATGAATAAGCTCTACTAAATATCCGTGAATGTGTCGAAGCCATGTCATGTCGAAATCTGTATGTATTTATTTATAGATGGTAAAGTAAAAATGTGTTACGCGTATTAGAGACAGAATTACAATAGTAACGAAGATAGCAAGGTAGCTATAACCGATTTCTAGAATAAATTTATAACTGAATTAGGTAAGTATGTCCAGTTGTACAAAATTTTAAATTCAGATTTATTGATACATTTTAAGTGTTCTTACGAAACCTTAGGTATGTTGTTTTTATTTTATAGTCTGTGCATGATTCTAAAAGTACAAATTGTACTATTCTTTGAAGCGACGCTTTTATCATAATTATTGTTAAAATAAAAATGAACTATTGTATTGTGTTTTCCTAATAAAATAGTAGTGAAAATTTATTGTGTTTTCTTTAGTTGACTAGTTTAAAGACATTAACTTCGTCCATTCCAAGCCTTACAATCAATATGTATGAAAATATATATAGTTGGGTCGCCTAAGATCGGATGTGACATAAAATAACGTATAGAAATGAAGACACTACATAGTCCGATCTTCGGCCGACATGTTATTTTCTTCACCATGGTAAGTCGAAAAAAGTCTGCTTTTTAAGTTCTTAATTTGCTTACATAGATAGCATCTACGCAAAAAGTGCTGGCTTAGAATTTGCACTACCCCAATTCTTCCCGTGTGGGTGTCGTAAGAGGCGACTAAGGGATATCCACCGGGGGCGGGCAGCAGCGCCCCCTGCAGAACAAATCTTCCACCAAACGGCTATCCTCGACCCGCATGCCCAGCGTGGGGATTATGGGCATTACCCCCATTAGATAAACGCTAATGAGCCGTTTATCAGGGGAGGCCTGCGTCTGGCAGTGGACCTATACAGGCTGTTGAGGTTGAGGTACGTAACAAGTTTTCAGCAAATAGTACGTCCGATCTTAGGTGACCCAACCTTTTAATATGTTCGTTTTTATATAATTAAATATTCACCGTAGTGAGTGATATCACATACAATGCTACAACCATGAGAACGTGGAAGTGGTCCAGCCAACCTGACGTCAGAATGGGTGAAACTTAATTGAATATTAATATGTTCGTTTTTATATAATTAAATATTCACCGTAGTGAGTGATATCACATACAATGCTACAACCATGAGAACGTGGAAGTGGTCCAGCCAACCTGACGTCAGAATGGGTGAACACTTATTCTTTCACGTTATTCTACCTTTGTTCCTTCTTAGTTGAAAAAGTTCTAGGCGAGCAGAAAATTGAAAATCAAAGGTATGGTTCTCTATCTCCAATGATCTCTATCTTATAGTTTAGTTACCTTTTTGCACAGCTCGTCAGCGGCCTATGTATAAAAAGTACCTACCTAATAGGAGTGCACTAGGTATATTACAAGCACAAGTATTTCAGGAATTCTACCCTTGTTCTTTAGTTGAAATAGTACTAGGCGAGCAGAAGTTGCAGTTTTATATTAGGTCCTTACATATGAAATTGGCGTTTTGTATGGGAGGAACAAAAAGTCGAATATTTTTTAATATAATATATTTAATTAATCAAAGTATGAACCATTATTTTCTATGCACTTTTGCCATCTTATAGGTAGTTCATTGATCCCTTTACTAAATAAACCAGTCGGACGGGAATCAATAAAATCTTTGAAGGCGATTTGGACTGCCCCATCGGAGTTGAATTTTTTCCCTTGCAAGAAGTTATCCAAATTTCGAAAAAAATGGTAATCTGTTGGAGCAAGGTCCGGGGAGTACGGAGGATGTCTTAGACTTTCCAATTGAAGCTCTTCTAATTTAGTAGCCGTCTGTTGCGCAGTGCGTGGTCTAGCGTTGTCGTGAAGCAGCAGTGGCGTGGAGCGATTGACCAGCCTAGGTTGTTTAGCCGCTAGCTTTTCCATCATGGTTTGCAATTGCTGACAAAAGACATCAGCCGTAATAGTCTGGCCAGATTTGAGAAAACTGTAATGAACAATACCGGCACTAGTCCACCAAACGCTTACAAGTAACTTTTTTGGGGTTAATTTTCGCTTGGGGCAGGATTTGGCTGGCTGGCCAGGATCCAACCATTGCGCTGAGCGCTTCCGATTATCGTAAAGAACGCATTTTTCATCACAGGTAATGATTCGGTTTAAAATACCTTCATTATTGTGCCGGTTTAGTAATGTAACGCAGCAGTCGACGCGCGTTTGCCGGTTTGCTTCAGTCAATTCGTGAGGTACCCACCTTTCAAGCTTTTTAATCTTCCCAATTTGCTTCAAGTGAATTAAAACAGTTTTATCACTAACATCGCAGCCTGCAGCTAACTCGGACGTGGTTTGCGATGGATCCGCTTCCACAATAGCCTTCAACTCTTCATTATCAACTTGAGTCTCAGGCCGTCCACGGGGCTTGTTCTGCAGGTCGAAATTTCCAGAACGAAAACGTTGGAACCAAAAACGAACTGTGTTTTCTTTTGCAACACGACCGCCATACACATCATTCACCCTTCGAGTTGTTTCCGCAGCACTAGTGCCACGGCGGAACTCGTACTCGTAAATAATGCGATATTTTAAGTTTTCCATTTTGTAAAATGAGTGACGCAAACAGAAAAAAACAGAAGAAAAAAAACAAATGAATGACGATCATCGAAGCACAAATACATGAGTCTATACAGTGTTGCCAGACCCGATCAAAACTCTTGCCCACCCAGGTTGTTAAAATTGCCCTTTCTGACACTAAATCGCCCATAAAACAAAAACGACGTCGAAAACGGGACTCAGGAAACGGGAATCTGTTGTACCTTGACATCCTTTGTACCTAGATAGAACTAGAAAGAATGGAACCAGAAGAGGAGTCTTCTGGTGTGAAATAAGCATCATGCAGGATTATCAAGAAAATCCCAAGTTCCCAAATCTTGTTAAGGTTGGTATTTAAAAAAAACCATCCGTCTAAGGAGCATGGTCAGTAACTAATAAATCGATTCTATCACATGACAATTTTATTTTGTAGGTGGCCAGACTCGTCATGACGCTCCCCCATTCCAACGCCGCCGCTGAAGGAGTGTTCGCCGTGGTGACAGACACGAAGGCCAAGAAGCGTAATCGTATGGAAAGCGACACGCTGGACTCCATCTGCGTGGTGCGCACTGCTATGCGGCAAAAGAAGATAGCGTGCTACCAATATGAGGTCACTGAGGATCACCTCAAAAAACACAACAAATCTATTTATGAAAAGCAATAACTATGCCATGTGATTTTATTTTAAGTTGCGTAAATTACGTAACTAATATCTCAAATTATTTTATGCTTGTCTTATTAATAGTTCTCTAACGTACCTCATTATAAGATGATTGAGAAATAATTATATAGTTTGTTTATTTATGTACCCTAACGTTATTGCCCATATTTTACCGGTTCCAAGAAATTTCCGCCCTTTTGCCCTTTCTTAAAAAAAATTCCTAAAATTGCCCATGGCGTGGGCAATTGCCCACGGTCTGGCAACACTGAGTCTATAGCTGTACAAATTTGAATTTGGAATTCCTTACCAGAGGAGAAATTTGTGATTAAAGTGGCCAGTACGAAAAACGCCAATTTCATATGTAAGGACCTAATATTAGACCATTTAAATCAATGGCGAAAAGTCAAACGCGCACTAGCTCTCAAGAGTAGGTACCTAGGAGCTCAGTAGCGATGTTAGACACGGCATCATCTAGCCCCCAAACCAAGCAAGCCTGAGTGATGGGTAGCTAATAGACGACTGATATACCTACCTACGTAGTACTATACAACATCGTTTACTCCGGGTGTTATGGTGTGTATCTTTTCTGTTGCCAGAACTTCTGGGATTTTGTCCCCCAGTTCTGTGACTTAAAATACTATGCTGCTAATATAACACCTGACTTTTTCTCTACTATTATTCCCACCTGTTCTGTTGTTAATTATGTTGACGGTAGGTATTACTGGTAATTTCTCCGCATTCGTTCCGTGATTTAAAAACACGTGTATGTACATATTGGCATTAAATATATATGAAATCAAACAATAAAAAAATAGAAATATATTTTCCAACATTCCTAACAAGAAACCAATTAATTCAACTCGGAACATTTTCACAATACATTGCTATTTTTGAAAAATGAAAATATTTGACTAATTTTGAGGTTAAATTTAATAGACTACATAGAAAAAAAAACACACCCGGAACAAATATTTGATCATACAAACATTGCCTCTGAACAAGAGGCGGGAATCGAAACGGCAACCCTCCTGATCTGAGGATCGAGTACAGAGCAATAGGGTATATGCATGTGACTTCAAAATGGCTAAAAAAATATATACGTATTCTCTATTGTTATAGAAACATATCTGCATATTTATTTTTGCATTTTGAGAAGTTTTTATTGTAGAATTTAACCATTGAAAAACTGATATTTTCAATCTCAATCGCAAAATTTCAAAACGCTACGCCATTTGCTAGAGCGGACGTGACATCACCGTATACACTTCCTTCTTTTTTTTTTTTTGACGGTGCATCATGGTTTGACACTATTCTACCTACTTCACTTTTCGTTATGTCATGAAGTTTCGGCGGGATATCTTTTTGTACCTAGGTATTATTTCGCGGTTGTTTGGTGTTTTCCGGAGAGCGTAAGCAAAGTTGATTCCTTGAGAAATATTGTGAAGTTTTTCAACCTTCTTACTAAAAACAATGACTGAAAGCGGTTTTGTAAGAGCGCAGTCAGATAATCTTCCGAAAATAGATGTTTTCATGATGTCTACCTTCTTCGCATCAAATTCGGAATTCACATCTGCTGAACTCAGAGGAGTAAAAGCCGCAAGGTAAATAAGTTACCTACTTACCTATTTCAAAATATTTATATGAGGTAGGTACTCTAGGTACTACCTACCTATAACTTATTCACGGTTTTGTAAGTGTTAGACGAGAAATATTTCAAGCAGGCAATCATTTTATCTTTGTTATGTTATGTGATATGACAGATCCGAACGAGAATCCTACGGCGATGCCGCCGTTGGATATGTACAAGTAAAACGGGTAATGATAGATATTACACTAGTGGTCTGATTCTGCACATTGGTACCTATTTACACCTTCATGGCTCACGACACGACGACTGGCGATGTGGAGGACATTGCGATCGCACTTCAGCCCCGCCACCCCGCGCCGCCGCCGCGCCGTCCGCAAGACGCGGAAACGCCTCGGACAAGCCGAATCGCGACAGTGTGCGTCAACGTATATGTTTTAGTACAAAAAGTTCTGCAAGCAAATATACCAAAATCGCGCGACACAGGACGCGCTTAAAAATTAGCGTTGATGTGAGTAGGGCTTTTAGGGGTCTCCGAACAATTTGATGTCCGTTAAATAAGCTGCCAGGTTTTTACGGTACGGAACCATTCGTATGTGAGTCGACACGCACTTGGCGGTTTACGATTCGAAGATAATATTAAATTATTTGAAATTGATAGGTACAGGAAAACCACTCACTCATGTTAAGCCCTACTCACATCAACGCTAATTTTCAAGCGCGTCCTGTGTCACGCGATTTTGCGATATTTGCTTGCGGAACATTTTGTACCAAAACGCATACGTTGACGCACACTGCCGCGATTCAGCTTGTCAGAGGCGTTTCCGCGTCCTGCGATATTGCGGCCTTCGTCGTTCGCGCTGCCAGTAAGGGGCGGGGAAGGCTCGGCGAAATCGTGCTTAATAATAAGCCGCTTTGTATAAGGAATCACGCTGGAAAATCGCCGAAATCGCGCTTTACAAGACGCGCTAACTTATTAGCGGCTGTTTGCGGAGGGCTTTAATAGGTACTTATTATAGCATTATTTCGGATCGAAGCACCTGGGCAACTAACTAAATAAGGTAGGGTAATAATAATAATAACATAAAGAATTTGATACAGTCATTTATGTTCATGGAGTTTAATCGTCAAAATTCAATGAATAGAAGCTGTTTTCGAAAACCTCTTTCCTGAGATGATCACTACCGAGGTCGTCACGAAAGGTTTTAATCGAGTGTGTAGGTACGTCGACGTCACATAAACATGGCGCCAATATGACAGCGTTTTTATCACTCGAAAATGATTGTAGTTTTGATTTGTTTTTTTTACCTTGTTATTGCGAAATTAAGTGAGTGTCATATCATTTTTCGGTTAAATAATGACCTAAATAATCGATTAAAACGATAAAAAAAATCGATGCATATACCCTATTCTATTTTATGGCTACGATTATGGCTTTAATATTCAATTAAATTAAATTGGAAATGTTGTTGTTTTCCGCGATAAAATTTATCCTACGTCACTCCCCGAAAAGTAAGCTGCTTTTTGATATGAAATATTTTTTTAATCGGTCCTGTAGTTTCAGAGCCATACAGACAAACAATCAAATCTTTCCTTTTTATAATATTATTAGTATAGATTTCTCCACACTGCACTGCATTTTTTTATTAAAAAAATACTAACAGCCACACTACCTAGTAGTACCTATACACCTACCTATAGTACCTGTATGTACGCAACTACGTGGAATATTTTTTTTATATAGGTTCGCAGTTTTAGAAAAGATTTCTGCATTATTTCATCACCATCTGCTGCACTTATCCTAAGCTTGGACTTATTATTTATAACTTATTTAAATCCTAATTAAGAAAACAAAAAAATTAAATCGCTCAGTTTCATATATTTCTTTAAACTTATCTTACAATATACATACTCATTTTTGTATGTCCACTTATAACTAAATTAACATTAGGAGGCTTTTGATGGAATACACTGTAATCATTGTTATTACCAGAAAATTAAGTCAAAATTGCACTTTATAAAACTGCTATTTTAAATGCTTGAGTCAAGTGCAAAGTGGTAATGAATACAATAACATTGAAGCTGGTTATCCTATCAGACTTAAAATAAAAAATCCTAAATTTTTTGTAGAGCATTTTCTAAGATATGGTTAACAATAGATTGTTTAGCACCTAAACAAATAGATACTTAACTTGTGTAGTAGTCATCCTATTTATGTAATAGTGATTTTTTAAGCTATGAATAAACATTTCTTTCTTTCTATGACTACTTCAGCAAGTAAACCCGCTGAAACGTCGGGAATATTAAAGCTATGTATAAATTATCCTAAAGTTTAGGATGTCGTTGTCGGATAATAGGATGTTAGTTTAGGACCTAAACAGACATCCTCTGGGCCAGATAAGTTGTGTAGCAGGAGGCAGCAAATGCTACAGGCCTCCACGGAGGCCGGTATAATTATAGCTGCGCCCCGCGGCTTGCGTTTGTATGAGCTCTAAGGCTAAATATTACTGTGAAATTTATTGTTCATATGTAGATAATTACATCTACATATTCAATTCTTCTTATAATAAACTAGCTGCTGCTTTTTCTATGGAAACGTTTAAAGGTGATTTCTATCCCACGGGAACTGATTTATGTGATAAAAAAGTAACCCTTAATTGCAGGATTAGAACTACCTGTATCCAAAATTTCAGCCCGATCCGTTCATCCATCCATACAAACTTTCGCATTTATAATATTAGTGTGATATTAAAAGAGTCGTAAACTTCAGTAAAGCCGAAATCTAACATGAAATTCTTTTTTAAATAAAAAAAAACTTTTGTTGATAGTACCATTGATTTGTACCTGAAGAACACATTCTCCTATCATACAATGTTAAATTTACCTTTATCTTAAATAAGAGGTTACGCAATTCGAGGCGCTGGACTTGCGCTGATGTAACCCAGCCCAGATCGTATTCCTGGCTTAATTTAAAAGTTGAGAAAATGCTCTACATAATTAACTTAAAGCCGCCATACTTAAACCGCGGCGGCTTGTAATGCGTGAATTGAATCGATACTACACACGCACCGCCCGGCGGCGGTGTATGTGTGTAGCTTCTCATAAAAAATCGTGTGATACAACCGTACGCCTTCGCCTCTGGTCCGGCCACAGTTTCTATGGCTTTTAGATGTACTACAAAATTCTTAGAACGTAAGAAAATGCTCAACAAAATTCTTAGAACTTAAAATAATGCTCGACACATTTACTAACTATAACACTTATTTCGCCTTTGATGGCGGTCTGAAAACTCCCACCACAACCGCGTGATCTCTCTCATAGGGCTCCAAAGTCAGCTGTTCTTGTGGTTTTAACTTGTCTGCTTGTAGTTTCTTCACTTCGGCTGCAAAGACTGCCTCGGGCTGGGCCGTTGAGTCTATGCAAGAGGCCTGAAAAAGGGTTCTGGTTAGAATTTGGTAGATTGATAGTTATTGGTAGTTTGGAAGGACATACCTCAGTGAGAGAGTTCATTATCAACATGAAAAATTTAGCTGTTTTGTTTACATCATAGGAAGTTTTTTGTTGACTGTTGCGAGCGATATTAGGGATTAATTGAGTACCTTTACTGAGTACACGTATTATAAATAATTTTATTATTCAAATTCGATCATCAACTTAGTTATATCCCAAGCTACACAGACCGATCTACACTAGCCACACTTGATGTGAAAAACTGAAACTCGCTGTTTTAGATATATGTAATTATATCTGAAACGATCACAAATCGGCAAGTAATGTAAATTTCGTATAAATAACGCGGTAACAATTGAATAAATTATAGGTTAAGTATGGGCGGTTTATTCACAAACATTCCACTTCGAGATTGGCTAGTATAGGTATGCCTTCTTTTTTTCTGTTTTTGGTCAATAAAACCTTCGTGTGACCACTTCTTACCTGATGAAGCGAAGATATGGCCAACGATGTTATAGAAGACACTCAAAATATCTTAATATCTTACCTTTATTGATATCACAAAATGTCCTCCATTCTTGAGGAAGTGCTGTGCATTGAGACTAACTATCCTAGCTTGATCTGGTTGAGCCACGTCCGCGAATATCGTGTCCACCATACCGACGAGCATTCTGCAAGAGAAGATGGCGTTAGTGCTGTGGTGGAGCGAGAAGGATAGTTTCTGTGGGTAGAGGGAGTCAGAGAGAGAGTTCAGTGTTTCAACATGAAATATTTAGAAAGAACGATTCATCATGTGAATATTTTTTAACATTAACCTAATAGTAGTCCACTGCTAAACATAGGCTTCTGATGCGGCTGTCTTCAACGCGCCGCAGTACCTTCCCGCAGTCTCTCGTAGGTCGTCATCCCACCGCGAGGGCGTCTTACAATACGTTTTCCGAGTCACAACACATTTTAGGGCTCATACATACGTTGGAAGGCATCTGCAGTTGCCTTGCCGTTGGCAACTTGCAGTCAGAGCCCTTCCATCATCAACTAGACTAGCCCAAGTTTATAGATTGCTTATCTGTTATGATTAAAAATGTATACCCTATTTATAGCATAAAAGTAATAGCTATGCTATGAGGCAGATGATGTTTGCCAACTGTCCGGCATTATTTATTTAAACTATAGTATCCATATCTACTATGAATTCCTTTATTTTTAATACCAAATATATAGATATTTTTTTTTGAAATAGCAAAACGAAATATAATTATTGTGTCATCTAGGCAATTAATTGACAGATTATTGACAAGATAGACAGAAAAATATGACAAGATAAAAAACAACTAAGGCGCTCACCGAATTTTCTTATTTATTATGTATTGTATGACGTCGTATACCCTACCGCCAGGGTATTGATGAATCAATCGATACCTCATTTGCTGAACCCGAATAAGTATAAACTAAAATTACCTGTATTTCAGTGGATGTCTGGCGTCTTCGATAATAGGTATAATATTGGTCCTTTTCTTAGCAACATTTATCAAATCTCTGCCTGATCTGTGTGAGAACTCCACTGCATATACTAATCCTTCCTGTGAGACAAACATATATATATTATTTGACGAAAACTGCATGGATTTATGTTTAGTTGAAGAGGAGGCATCAGAAGTGGGTATGTGGACATAGTCTTCATGAGTAGGTCTAGATTAGAGGGACCACGATCATCACTTTAATCAAGCACGACTTAGTATCTATATATCTATCCTAATAATAGTCTCATTATAAAGTTTTTCACAATTGACATGGATAATTGTACACATATCTTATGCTAATACTAAAACTACTGAGACATTCTCATAGAGACACTGACATAAGACCCGATAAGTGTTTATTAATTCAGGTTTGTGATCTCACATTGGATATCTTATTAAAATTAAAAAATTTGCTTATCTTTTTTTGGGCTCGAAGTCTATTTTTACTTTAGTCTATTAAAATCTGTTTCAAAATAGCATTGTCAGTATCATATTGCAAGGTTTTGGAATACGAGTAAACAAATAAGATATCTTATTATAAAAACTATCGTAGTTTGACGAATTCATTACATATGTGAGCGGGTTAACTACTAACCTTATTTGTGTTGGAAGAACACAAACGTTTCATCCCTTAACGAGGGATATATTCAGGGCGAGTGCGGTTCTACAAGCGCCCCTGGTACAAGTCCCCCCGGCGGTCACGACACGCGCTCACGCGCAGTGCTCGAAGGGATGCGGTACGCGCGCGTCTAGAACCGCACTCACCCTGAAGATATCCCCCGTTAAGGGATGAAACGTTGGTGTTCTTTCAACACAAATAAGATTCGTAGTTAACCCGCTTACATCCGTAATGAAATAAGATCTGTTGATCAAAACTACAAAATGTCGTCAAGTTCAGCATATATGCGCGCAATTTTAATTATATCTACCAGTCATCCAGCAGTGTAGCCGGTACGGAACCTTGTTCAATTCCTTTTATCCGAGTATACCAAGTATAGTCATTTACGAGAAACTCTTTTACGCTATAAAAGGCTATAACCCTCGAGATAAATAAAGATAACTCACAGGTCCAACAACATCCGACACATGGCTGACAGTCGTTCCACTGGCCGCTCCTAAATACAGAACCCTGGATCCGGGAGGCATATGTATCGCGTCCACTCCGCCCATTATAGCTGCAGCCAACTTTGATCTGAGGACAATGTGAGGCAAGTTTAGATTTGTTATGCAAGTGGTTTGTGTGGGCGAGTGTTTGTGGATCATCAGAAGTGGGTATGTGGACATAGTCTTCATGGATAGGTCTAGATTAGAGGGACCACAATCATCATTTGGATTCAGCTACTCTTAAAAGTTTTGTGAACTAGGTCCGCCCCACGGCTTCGTCCCCGTAGTAATTTATGTTTCCAACTTTCTTACGAAAACCTTCATCTAACAATATCAAACAACAAAAATAATTAGCAAGGTTGGTCTAGCCGTTCTTAAGTTATAACGTGACCAGGAGAAATAGGGGTTTATTTTATATACAGGGTGGTTTTTGGGAAGGGTTACTAAGGTACACACTGTTATATTAATGTACATTAAGTTAAAGATAAAGAAAGAAATATTTTGTATTTAGATATAGCATAGTGTGTATGCGGTACATAAAATTGTCAACGGCAACTGAAATGGCACTTTATTGTACCGCATACGCAAAATCAAACTAAATTTTTTGCTACCATTATGAGTAGAGAATATCGCGTTTCAAAGATGTACGACGAAGTACAAAGACAACCTAGCAACAAAAGTATCCGAGAAATTGATTGTTTCCTTACCTGAATGGATTCCATACTCTGTATTCAATCTTTTCTCCTTCATTCTGCGGACAATGCATAAATACAATAACATTTTTGAAATACATAATTTCGTTTTATTTTCTATTTTTTTTTGTATAATTATATCAGAAGTGGGTATGTGGACATAGTCTTCATGAATAGGTCTAGATTAGAGGGACCACGATCATCATTTAATATTTTTTCCTAGGTTTCTAATGTTAATAATAAGAAAGTCTTCAATGAATATTAATGAAACTCTGTGGTCAAGATATGGCGACCTATGACGAAAAAAACACGTAACATCCAACGAATATTATAAACGCGAAAGTTGGAAAACATGTAAGTAAACATAATTATGTTTGTTACTCTTTCACGCAAAAACTACTGAACGGATGAAATTTGCATACAGGTAGCTCTAGGATTGGTATAACAAATACGCTTGTTATCTCATAAATCAGTTCCCGTGGAATAGGCGTGCGAAGCTGCGGGGCGCAGCTAGTACCTGATAAAGCAAATAACTACATGACTTTAAAAACGATTGTAGTCTGAAAAATTCATTACGGATATAAGCAGCTTAACTAGGAACCTTATTTGTGTATACACTCATAACTACTGTTGGTACTTCACGCTAATATTATAAAAGTTTAGATGTATAGATGTTGGTTACCTCTTCACGCCAAAACTACTCAATGTATCAGATTAAAATTTAGCTAACAGGTAGTTTAGTTTAAATAATATCATATTATCATTATTGAAATATAAGATAGGGTACTTTTTATCCCAAAATCATTTCCCATGGGATATAAATAACCTTAAAACGTGTCTATAGAAACAGTGAGAAGCCGCGAACAGACACTAGTTCAAGATATCTGTCAATCATCACATACCTCAACTGATATTCTCTTCTCCCCGTAAACTTCTGATCCGGGCACCAAATTCCGTGTCACAAGCGCATCTTCTTTCCCTCTGGCAATGAAAACTCCTGCATGCCTGTAAAATCACTTTTCTTAGATATTGTCAGGAAAACTAAATTTAATAGTTTTGAGGGGATGTGATCAGTAACTGTGAGTTAGCTTCAAGCGTTCGCTTTCAGAAGAACGAAAGTTATAAGTAAATGCATCATTTAGAATTTCATTTCAGTACAATCTTCTTTGCTTAGTTACCCAATTTTTAAGTCCATAAATTATTTAAATATAAGAAATACAAACCTGTGTGGTTCAATAATAACTTGCTTCCCTCCCTTGAAGCCACCTCGGCCACCCCCAGGGGCTCCTCTGCCGCGGCCTGCAAATAATCATCAATTATAGCTAAGCATTTCAAATGTTTATGTTCAATGGTAATTATGATTGAAGTAATCAGAAGTGGGTATGTGGACATAGTCTTCATGAATAGGTCTAGATTAGAGGGACCACGATCATCACTTTAAAATATTAAAAGGAGAACGCAGCATTCACTACATTTGCTGAATCGCAATCTCCACTCACACTTTTACCCCAATGGTTGTCGGTTCTTCGCAAGATATGGCCAAGCCACTGCCACTTCAGCTCGCTTATTCTTAGAACCAGTGTGAATGTTATAGCGAAAGCAAGCGAGTCCTATTTAGGGCCTTTGTTTGCATTCGACAGCATCAAAGAAAAATAGAACATACATAAAAATGTTAGTTCCCCTACTCAGAATTAGAATTATACCCTCCATTACAATCAATTTCATTAATAATAGGTAGACTTACCACCACCACCGCGACCTCCAAAGCCGCGTCCGCCGCCTCTCCCTCCTCGTTTCTCGAAGCTGCCGCCACCTCCGCCACCTCGGCCGCCGCCGAAGCCTCCACGGCCGCCTCTGTCACCGCCGCCCCGGCCTCCGCGGAACCCGCCGCGACCACCGCCTCGGCCTCCATTGAACTCTGGAAAGTCGAGCTTGGTTATTGACATAATTTTGCCAATGTCCGTAATATTAAAGTAAAATAAAAGCAACATTGTTCGGTAATTCTTTGATAACCAGTAAAGATTCACAGTGCAGCACATTATCATACTTATAATATCATTGTCATCATCAGCCCTGCTACTCTGCAATGCGGCTGCTAAACATAGGCCTGCCCCGAAGATCAAATTGTAAATAATACAGGTAATTTTGTAGGCTTGAAACAGAATACAATAACAAATCAAAATTATTTACCTATACTAATATTAAAAGAGTATTTGATTGTTTGTTTGTATTGGATAGGCTCAAAAACTAACAGACTGAACATCAACATTTAGTTCAATGCTGTGGACATCAAAGTTTGCAACTTCATATAAAACCGTGGGGCAACTTGGGCAGCCTGTTATGACAAATTTACCTCCGATTACCACTTTGTGGGTAATTGTGTCAGGCTCAATCACTACAGTCGCTTCCAGCCATCTGTCTGTCCCTGTGTACCTATGCTTAGATCAATAAAACTAGGCAATAGATTTTGATGCTGTTTTTCTAATAGATAGAGTGATTCACGAGGAAGGTACTATATATGTCGCAGCCGGAACGTAGAATTAGCCCGTTTGTAAAACGGCTAGGCCGTTTACAAAACGGCGCCATTCAGCTAAATGCCTAGGCCAATCGTTGAACGATCGGTGAAATTAACGTTCTACGATATGGCTGATCGTCTGAATTAGCCCGTTTATAAAATGGCTAGGCACCGTTCACCGTGCCCAGGCCGATCGTCAAATGAAGACAACTGTTTTTGTGTACGAGGCACCGCCTGCGCAGAATCTACAATTACCTACCTATATTACCCGCTATGATATCAATTAGGTATCTGCCAAGGAAAGTGGCTTCGAAATTGGGTTCGGAGTAGGTACCAAAGAGACAGAGATACCTAGCTAAAGTAGAACAAACTTTTAAAAGTTGGTCGTTTGTTACCGTGGATACTATATCATCCATTTAAACTGTTGCTGCTGTTATTTTATCTTTACTACATTCTCAAACTCAACAGGCTGTACTGCTGGACGCAGACCTCCCCCTGATTAGCTCCTTATTGGCGTTTCTACTTATAATCTAAGGCACTGGACACTACTGAATTTTTTATGGGATTTTATGGGTTATACTTTCATCCCATAAAATAAGTTTTTTGGTACCTAAATTTCAGCGTTCTGAAGTTTGGTTAGGAAATATTTAAGCAGGTATTTCTCGCACAAGCAAAACCGCGCTCCATAACTTACTACTAATTAGTGATCCATGGTGAAAAATGACATTCTACCCCTGACTTGTCCTTATGATAGTGACTTATCATGACATTTCTTTGTTTACAAAAAATATCCAGGTTTCTGAATCTCTCTGTTTTACAATCGGGCTAGTTTTGAGTCAGCCAAATCGTTGAACGTTGAGCGTTCTACAATCGGCCTAGGCGTTTAGCTGAATGGCGCCGTTTTGTAAACGGCCTAGCCGTTTTACAAACGGGCTAATTCTACGTTCCGGCTGCGACATATACATAAATAAATGTTACCGTAAAAACCACCCAATTATTTCCAAAACTCGTCTATAAACGCGCGAAACCTGACCGATAAAAAAACTACACAGAATGTAGTTTTTTTATCGGTCAGGTTTCGCGCTATGCCATGCCATGCCAGTTACGAATAACACTTGCTTTACCCGTCTAAGGAAGGTCTCTCATGTTATACAAACTTAACAGAAAATACTATCATGTGCCTGTGCCATGTGAAATAGCCCGTCTACACCTTTTTATTACGAGACCGTGGTTCAAAGAGTTGAATGCGAAGCTGATGAGATTGCTGCTCACAAAGATTTAAAGTAATTTTAGGGCACAACCATGTTTTGTTAACATTGTCACATTGTGTTAGTTTGCAGGTATGGGCGTGGGTGGGTCCAGACCTCACACGTGTTCCAAATCGAGATCTACCGACGCGTGCAGAGATGAACGTGTCTGTGATGCGACATAACCTCAATATCTTGCATGGTGATAAAAAATTCAGATAGAAAAATAGATTACTGACTTAATTAAACATATTCTTTGCTGCAGAAGTAGAAAAACAAGAGAAATGCCATTCTAACCTCAAAAAGAGCGAGGAGTTTTCTTGGTGACCAAAAGCCTAAAAGGCATTTCAAAGGATAAAGCAAAGCATATAAGCTGTGTTCAGTTGAGAGTTTAATATTATTATTTTACATCAAAGAAGCTAAAACGTGGTATTTCCGCCGGAATGTGGACTAAACTACAACACGTGGTTTTGGTTGGGTTACTGCGCATGTGTCAACTAAGATAGGTTAAATAACTTACCAGGCTTTCCCATTACAGAAACACAAACAATAATCACTCAAACAAATAACTATTTTTACAACTAAAGATGAAAAAAAACTTTGTTTTATTCACAGACCGCGCGGAGACGTAACGCCGCGCAGCCCTCCTTGGAAATGACGCCATTTTGAAAGGAAAAACTTGTCAATGTTGCCAGCCAGCTAGCCACACCAAGGAACTTTTAAGGTACATTTAGATCTGTTCAACATGGGGCGATTTTGTGGAAAGCAACATGTTGAAAGCAACACTGTTGCCGTTTGTGGAATGAGTCTTGCAACAGAACGTCGATCGTTCTACAAAATACGACATGTTGAAACGTGTTGCTCTTGTATCCACATTTGATGGGTTCATTCAACATTATTGTATCTACAAGACATAATTTTTTGGTCAAAAACGGAAATTGAGTGGGATAATGATAAAGTTAAGAAGTTTATTGAGGACTACAGAAATGAGGAAGTGCTTTGGAATATCACCCTGAATGAATATGAACTTTTGCTGGGATACAATCCTGAAAGCGAGTATCTTGCTTAGAGATTAACGGTGAAATCAAAAACAAAAGTTCTTCAAAGTCACTCGCAGATAGCCTTGTAAAATTGTTAAATAACAATCCATCATCTGATAGTATGTCGTTTAGTAAACTGTTTCGGTATCCACTTCTGAACATTGCCCGTTTCCACAATAGTCTTTTTCTCCTTTTTTTCCGAGTACTCTCGTTCAAAATTAGGAAAGCCGCAGCAGCAATGACCTGCTCGGTAGACATCACTATAGGCAACTGTAGAACGTATGTAAAATGAAACTGTCGAATCAGTTGCTGCAACAGATGTTGATCATTGTTGAATATACAACATTGTGGAACAGTGTTGCGTGCGACAATCCGTTGCTTCAACGAATTGTTGAACAGATCTAAATGTACCTGAAATACTAGGCGGTGACCCACACACAGTGTTGCCAAGGCCCTTGAGTCGAAAGTTACGTTTCGTTTCCTGAAATGTTACATTTATATGTTATTTATTATATATTATTTATTTACATTTTTGCTGCTAAAGTTACATTTTTTTTAAGTAGATACGTGGTGTTTTAGGAGTCGTACTTCGGCGACAAATGAAAGCTATACCGTGTCCATTTTGAACGAAGCATAAACGTAAACAAACCGCCCATACTTAACCTAAAATTCACTTTGTTGGCGCGTCCTTTTATACATAATTTACATTACTTGTCGATTTTAGATCCTCCCTTCAATAAAAATTGCTTACAATTAATTATATCTGAAACTCGTCGCCAAGCAAGTGAGATTTTGTTAATTGTGTCATATTTTGTTTACTAACATGCTTCATTCAAAATGGATAAACCATAGTTAACCTAACCAGTCTATATATTCGAAACAATTTAAATTTGTATCGGGGTAGTTGGCCGCACGCGCGCAACGGTCGGTCACGCGTACACAAACGCAACTCTTTTGTTTTTCGTTTGTGTGTGTAAGTCAGAATGATAAATCGAAGATTTTTTGAAAAACAGATGCCTTTTGCGAGTCTTATTTCTACAGCGAGGCTGAACTGTGGTACCACTTGTGGGAAAATAAAATTTGGCATTGAATGTTCTGAATGACATGATAAAAACACGATAATATTGCAGTAAATCCAGGATAATCTCTCGCATTACCGCTCTGTCGCATATAAATAATAAATCTATTGATGAAGGTGTTTTTCCTGAGGTTTGGAAAGAGGCTTAAGTGGTACCCATTTTTAAGTCTGGAGCCAAAAATGAAGTTTCCAACTACAGACCTGTATCCATTCTTGCAGTTTTCGCCAAAGTTTTAGAAAAATTAGTAGTTGATCAGCTGTCAAGTCACATCTTACTGATCTCCAACACGGTTTTATTAAATCTAGGTCAACAACAACTAACCTAGCTTGCTATACTCACATAGCCGATTCATTAGATGCACGAGTTCCAGTCGATGCTATTTATGCTGATTTTAGCAAAGCTTTTGATAAGGTAGATCATACTCTATTAATTAATAAACTGTGTCGTATTGGTGTCTCCGGAACATTACTTAATTGGTTTAGATCCTATCTTTCGTCAAGACCTTCTCGAGTAGTTGTTGGTGGTTATTCTTCAAAGGCTTTTGTTGCCACATCGGGTGTTCCACAAGGCTCCCATCTAGGCCCCATATTATTTAATATATTTATAAAATATAAAATACATAGTATGAAACAATGTCGCTTTCGCTGTATGTCTGTCCGTATATATGCTTAGATCTTTAAAACTACGCAACGGATTTTGATGCGGTTTTTTTTAATAGATAGAGTGATTCTTAAAAAAGGTTTGTATGTATAATACATGCATAATATAGTAGAGAAACACTGATAAATTTAGAGGTTTCTAGTGTGATGTCGTAAAAAAGCACGGTTTTTTGCGCTTATATTGCAAACGCTGGCTGAACCCTACGAGATAGACCAAAATCATTTACTACAGTATTGTTCACCTTAAAAAGTTCAACAAAAAAGTCCGCGATGGTGTATGTCTATCTCTTAGGGATAACCCACCATAACCATTTTTATCCTTCACTAAAAAATGGTTATTTACGAAGTGATTTTAAACAATACAGCATTAATCCTTATCCAATTAAGTACCTTAAATAAATTGTGCATTTATTATAGATCAATATGCTTTTTACAGTATGTAATTTAAGTGAATATTTCCGAGCATGTTACAAATTTAAAATGCAGGGTTGTAGTTGTTTGCGCCCGGCCGCGGCGGTACCGACCCGCGGCCGGCCGGGGGTCGGGCGGCGCGTGCCTATAAATAGCACGTCGATGGCCGCGCTTTGTATTATATGGTATAGTCACTTCCCGCTATCTGGCCCTATGTATGCTTAGACCTTTAAAACTACGCAACGGATTTTAATGCGTTTTTGTAAATAGAAAGAGTGATTCAAGAGGTAGGTTTATATTGTATAATACATCAGCATTGCACCCGTGCGAAGCCGGGCGGGTCACTAGTTAATTAATAAACTGTGTCGTATTTGTGTCTCACATCATTACTTAATTGGTTTAGCTCCTTTCTTTGAGTAGTTGTTGGTGGTTATTCTTCAAAGGCTTTTGTTGTCACATCGGGTGTTCCACAAGGCTCCCATCTAGATCCCATATTATTTAATATATTTATAAATGATATCACGCACTGTTTTAAAAGCTCTCACATGTATTTGTTTGCAGATGACCTCAAAATATTTAAAGCTATTAAAGAACCTACTGATGTTGTACGTCTGCAAGACGATTTATCAAGTTTGCACAAATGGTGCAACAATAACAATATGTCACTTTATATCAGCAAATGTCATTACATACAGTTTAACCGTAATAAAAACGCACAACTTAACTCTTACTTCATAAATAATAGCCAACATTCTCATGTTAATTTGATTCGTGATCTGGGCATACTACCTATTTGACTCTCAACTTAAATTCGACGTTCACATTCTAAAAATAGTTAAAAGAAGTTTTATGATTTTGGGTTTTGTCATCAGAAACTGCATAGAATTTAAATGCTCCCCACAGTAAAATTAGACTGTTTGAAACATTAGTTCGTCCCATATTAGAGTATGGCAGTATTATTTGGAATCCGCGTTGAGACGTGTATTCTAAAAGAATATAAAGTGTACAAAGACGCTTTCTCTACCATGTAAGTTACGGTGATAAAATTGCTAAGAAAATTAATAATTATGACTATATTACTCAAAATGTACAAATTGACTTCATTATCTACCCGTAGAAAAAACCTGACCTCTTATTTTTGCATAAAGTATACAATGGTAGCATAGATTGTTCGGAATTGTCAAGTAGGTTTCATATTAAAATTCCCTCTAGATTACCTAGAATAACAACATATGATTTATTCTCCATTCCATTCTCACGAACAAACTGGTCAAAATGCTGTCATGTCAAGACTGTAAATCCTATAATGTATTATCCAAAAAAAGTGATCTTGACCTAGGTCAATCACTAAGTAAATACAAAAATGTAGTTTCATCTCTTTGCTCCTCAGAAGATCCTGTATACATCAATGTTGATCTCATCGTCTCAGATATTTTATAGCAATTATAAGTTTCTTCTATCATCTTTTTCTTTAAATAATTGTAAATTATTAATATTTAAATCTGTCTTGCTTTATACCTACCTAAATGTACTTTAAATAAGTGTGAATCCATCAGATTCTTTTTTATATAATGTTAGAGCTGATTTACACAGGGTCAGTAACTGACTAAAAATTCGAGGCAAGTCAGTGCTGACCCGAAAAAAACCCTGTGTAAACTGATTTGAAGTCAGTACAGTGGCTTGAAGTCAGCGCTGACTTGAATATTCGGACACGAATATTTTAAAGTCAGTTAGCGCCCCCCGCCACCAGCGCACCCCCGCGCCAGCCAAATAAGCCCCGTGTAAACAGACAAGTCAGTGCGTGGTTAGTCACTGCCGCTGCGTTGTAGAGTGACCACGTTTTTTTCGCTGGCGATAAAAATGACGCAAATCAAAATTCTGTGGTGACATCCTCATAGCCAGTTTATACGCCGCAGGATCTTCAAATCACAATTGCTTCAGCAACAAAGCAGAGCCACCAGTTTCGTTTCTATCGTCAATCCATTTTCTTACCCATTGTCGTTTATTTGCATAGCTTCTATCGCGAGGCTTGAACGCGGGGACCGAATCCAGAAATTCCGTAACGAAAAAACCTCACGCTCCCCACTCCGCCGGGCAAGAAGGTGTGGCTTGAAGGCCGTGCATCGTCTAACGTCGTTTCAGTTCGGCAGTCTTCGACACGGCGTTGTGTGCGTGCGATTAGACGTATTGTACGACTCTACGAAACTCGCACGAATCGAGACGAGCTGCTCCGAAATCGGACGAATACATAAGCAGCTGTTTATGAGAAAGTATATAGGTGTATAGGTATTTATGTACAACAGTGAATAGCTGTACTTGTAAAATTCTTATCGGTCACCACGCTCAAAAAGTGTAACTTGAATTAATATCAAAGAAAAAGCAATAGGTACTGCATAGGGCATGCAATTATCGAAACTTTTCAATAATCGATAATCGGATATTTTTCGCTCTATTTTTCGATAATTATCGGTTATTGGTGAAGGATAATAGCTTAGTGTTTCGGCTTCTAGTTAATTTGTCCAATCTACACTCACAAAGATTTACGTATTATCTATCTATATCTTTCAGTGTATTAGACTAACTTACTACTTAAGCCGGTTACGGTTACTTCCGGTTTTTCAATATTTCGTTCAAGGATTGAATGTACCATTAATAATATGGAAAATAATAAAAATGTATTGAACTTTACATTATTAATCAGTAGCTCATTGATACTCATTATTTACTCAGGAATATGGTTTTATTACATACAACCAAAATCTAGATTAAGAAGGAACATTATCTAAGGTGTCACACGAGTGGTCACGAACCGTCGTCTGGAGACTAGACGAGTTCCAGCCACCGGAACAGGCTGGGTTTCGCGGAGGTTATGGCACCATAGACTCTTCTGTATAATCTGCCTCACTGTGTGTATGTGACACACAGTGAGGCAGATTATACAGAAATCCAAAGAGTATAATCAGACCCTGTGTCTAGCCTTTGTGACGTAAAGTAGGTACTTAGTTAAAAATATAGTCATACATGTGTCTGGTTGCCGGTGTCGGAGACTTTGGGGGGGGGGGGGGTGAAGTGCGTTAAATTTTATCGACAAATCACTATCCCTATTTTTTTTCACGCTCCATCATAAAATGGCTGCCATTTTGTTTTCTATTGCGGGATATTTAAGCTTTCAGGGGCCTATTCAAATCGTTATAACTTCCAAACTGTCTTATTAAGGGCTAAGATGTAAGACTTATTTTGAAGCACACATTCTTTACTATTGTTTAAAATACATGTAGCTTTACGGTTGAAATTTTATGAAAAATATAATAGTTAAAAAAAATGTTGAAAAAACTTTTTTTTGTTTTTGAAATTATCTTTACCTCTGTTATAAAATAAAAATTGCAACAACGTTATCATTGCTTAATTGCCGACATTATTGGCTATCAAATGAGTCCACTATCGTCTATCTGGGGCCTCTGTATGGGTAGCTTAGCCTATAGCTTAAACAATACAAGCACCCGTGCTTTGAGGCATAAAGAAAACAAAATGGCTGCCATTGTATCATGAAGCGAGTAAAATAAAATAGGGATAGTGATTTGTCGATAAAATTTACCGCACTTCATCCCCCCAAAGTCTCCGACACCGGTAACCAGACACATTGTATATTATATACCTATTAGCTTTATAAAAAGTACCTGTATGTAGGTACTTGTGAATAAAACAACTAAAATATTTATCTTCCAAACTAAAAACAAAATCCTCCATTTAGATATATATCCAGATAAGATATTATTTCGATTAGTGTTACTAATCGAATAACTTTTAATTAATTGACATTTTCGATTCTAATATTAACGAACTATTTTAACAATTAAGTAAATGAGTCAGTATAATGAACTAGTAATCATTAGGTGTCTATAAATGTTTTTTTAATAAGAAATAGAATTAAAATAGTCATTTGTTGGATAATCAATTCTTTATTTAATAATGGGGTGCTGCTGACTTTTCACGAGGCAATTCATTGGCGTTGTTGCAGGAAATGATCGATGCTTTATTTTCGATAGTTATCGGTTTTTTTATCGAATTTTTCGATAATTATCGCTGGCTAAAATGAGCCGATTACCGATAATTTATCGATTACCGATTATCGGTTTGCATGCGCTAGACTGCATGAATAAAATAAATAAATAAAATTATATATAATAGCTTTACCGCGGCAGTCCCCGAGTGCCACACGTTTTTTTTTAGTTATCTCATTTTCTACCATTTCTATTAACTCATTCAACAGCAAAATTGATAAATTTTTCGACAAATAATTAAATCGTAGTTTCAGTTGTTTTCGCGAATTCATTTTTCCCACTGACTTCACACACGTGTGCTCACCGTGACAAACGCACCACTACTACTTACTTCATGTAAACAGTTAAAGTCAGTGCGACTGACTTGTCTACTGACCCTGTGTAAATCAGCCATTACTCTAAGTATTAACTATACCGTGTCCATTTTGAATGAGGCATAAACGTATACAAACCGCCCATACTTAACCTAAAATTCACTTTGTTGGCGCGTCCTTTTATACGTAATTTACATTACTTGTCTGTTATTTTAGATCCTCCCTTCAATAAAAATTGCTTACAATTATATCTAAAACTCGACGCCAAGCAAGTGAGTTTTTGTTATTTGTATCGTGGTTTATTTACTAACATGCTCCATGCTGGATGGATAAACCATAGTATCAGATTAACTGTGTCACCGTTAGTTGTAACTTCCTTGTCAACTCTATTTAAATAATGTTTTTCCATGTAACCGCCTATAATTAGTTGAGCACAAGCGCTCTAAACCAATCTTACTCTATTCCATTGTGTAACTTTGCTGTGTAATAAATAAATAATCATATCCGCTCGCTTGTCCAAGGGGAGTCCGCGCGCAACGCGCCTTAGCCCGGGCCCTCAGCGCGTGCCTACCTCAAATGTCCCACGAAAAAACTTGACGACCCTACTTTGCCCCGCCATTTATAGCGCCATCAGCGCGCGGGTCGGGATTCACAAAATCGTTTCTTGTGACTGAATTTGTTTAAAAAGCGTCAAGTGTTATATATTTATGTTTATTATGAAACTAGCTAACCAATGTTATCTCTTGTTTATCAAATTACGACTTTGGTGCAGAGTTATGCTGTGCTGAACTTAGAAGTAGGGCGTTTTGAAGCTCGTCTTGGATTCAAAAGCTCATATCTCAAAAATAAAAGCGATGACATATGGTTTTTATTCATTGATTACGTTCTATATATAATAAATAAAATAATAAGAAAAAAAATTATCACTTGTTCATGGATATTTATTATTTAAAAGGCCTTTGTTTCCATAGCGGGCCGAGTCATTTTTGCGCGCGCGTTCAAAGTTATTTACAAATCGAAATTATTGCGATGTAGACATCGAAATTATTGCCCTTGTATTTGTAATTTGTTCACGAAGAAACGGGACAAATAATACAAATTAGGCCCTGGAGTGATAGAGACGGGTAGAATCAGCTTTTTCGACAGCGGGAGCGATGTTAACCACAGGTTGACATGGTCATAGCTGAGTGAAATGCAATGTCAACTACCAGTTAACACGGGCAAAGCTGACTTCAAGGTTATGTTAACTACTACTTAACATGGTCAATTCTAAATTCTCGATTTGTTAATTAATAGTTAACACGGGCAAGCAAGCGGACTTACGAATCTGGAAACACTGGACTCATTTGTTTTCGGATCTCTAAGAAATAAATGTGTAATAAATAAACATTCATTTCTTAGTCATCCAAAAACAACGGGTCAGGGTCAGGGTCAGGGTCAGAGTCATTGAAGAAACGGTCATCCTTCGTGTTATGCAGTCCGCTAACCGTCAACCGTTTGTAATTTGTTTTTTAGATACCGTAGGTCTCCTGTTTATGCCCGTTGCCATGGACACATTAGTTACCAATACCAGACATAGGGCTCCGAGTTCTTTAAGTAAAATAATAATAAAATGTCTCTCCTTCTAAAGCGCACTTGGCTTAGGCCCATGCGCTTTGGATTTTACCGGTTTTAAATCGAGAAGATAAATTAAGATCTTAACCCAAAAATAATAATGATAATGTTGGACACTTCACACAGCAATATCTAGCCAGATAACTGATATACTTTATCTTATACAATACCTAAAGAACTAGATAGATAGTATTTATTATGCATAGAAAACGTCCAGAACGCCCTGAACAAATATCTGCAGATCGCACAAAAATTTGTCCCGAGGCGGGAATCGAACCCGCAACCTCCTGCGTCTGACACATAGGTCGGATTGTGTTCATTATGACTGACTGTCGAACTTTTAAATGACACCATATGTTATTATATATTTATATTTAAATGTATTTATATGTATATTACATAAGTTTCAAAGTTTGGTAGCAAACAAAGATTTGCCTATAGATATTGCCACAAGAGCTTGAAAAAAAGCTCTTGTTTTTTCAACTAAAACTTTAAATTACAATATTTTTTCAGGGCTCTGGGTGCAGTTATACATATTCACACCCCTTTCAGTCACTGAGTCGCCACGAACCCGCCCCCCCCCCCCGGGGGGCGGGCTTCGCTAGGAGTAAGTTAATGTTGAGGGACCCCCCCCCGCTTCGCTGGGGTGCGACGCCTAGAGGAGTATAAGTTAAATGTCGGTTCCGGTTCCTTACACCTTCCGTGTAGAGGTGACATTGGTCACGAAGACAAGTTGCACCCCCTCCACGACTCCGCAAAAATAAATTATAAAAATTTTCGTCAACTTTTTTTTTTTTAAGTCTTTTTTGCCTTGTAGTTAAACGACACATTTTGACCTCTAGCACCAAGGTTATTTAACTTGGAGGTCAATGTCAAAAAGAAAAGTTGCATCCCTAGGGACCCCCTCCAAGATTCCACAAAAAAAAATGTTAATTATACATAAAAAATTTCGTCAAAATTTTTCTGTCTTTTTTGCCTTGTAATTGACTGCGTCCCGTAAAGTATACTCCAACCCAGTACCGTAGACGTAGAAGGAGAAACCTATAGAAGGCTGACGAATGCCATCTCACTCGCACTAAAGCGAGAACGACTTATGATTTAAGCTTATGAAGAAATGAGATAGAACGATTGGTTTTGTGTCTCAACCGCATAGCCGGATTTTTGCAATATTTAGCTACTAGATGAGCTAAACAAATTTGCGTAGTGCTCGACCATAGTTGTTTTTTTTCATTCTATGCCAACGGACTTCGCAAAATATTGTGGTCGTGAACTTTTTAAGGCTTTAAAAAGGAACTAAACCTTTATGTGAAACACAATGATGGCTCGGTGTAGTGTTTTTGGATGTAAAAGTAACGGTGAGGCAAAAGTGCCGAACATTATCATTCCACTCGTAAGTACAAGTTCTTTTGACGATCTAAAGGTTATAAAATTACAATTTCTTAGCTTTTACATACAGACATGGCTCAAAAACGATGTTTTAGGTGAATTTTCATTATTATAACCTAAAATTCCGAAAATTTAGGGTTGCCTGCACTCGATAATAAAATTCCCCAATAGTGCACTGAAATATTTTTGTCATGTAGCTGCAAATTATGTCAACAGATCCCAACAAAAATCAAAATTCACATGCTTGGAGTCAAGCTCAATACATTTAGAAAAATCTCAAATCAGCAAGTACTTTCATTATGTTTAAAAATCGTCAACGTCAACCGTCGTCAAGAAAGTTAATTTGAGATGTAAGTGCTGCGGGTTTGTTTATCTTTTGTGCAGGAATTAAATAAAATCGAATTTACACAATGAGCTGATGCGTATTGTAAAATGTTTTTATATGTTACAGATTTCCCGAAAACAACATTGTCCGGTTGCTTTGGATAGAAGCCACCGGTCGCAAAGGATGGGAACCGAAGGCGTCATCCAAATTTGTAGCACGCAAAATCTCATATGAAGGCAAAAGCCTTCATAGGAGCGGGACAAAGCATACATTTTTGAAAAGGCGTAAGCGCTTATCTAAAAAATCGTCAATCGATTGATCGCACCTTTTTCACTAATATAATAAAATGTTTGAATAAGTAGGTCGGGATGTGGGTAATATTATTGTTTATTGTAAAGTGACATTAAATTTTGTTGTCTCTGCTCTTTTAACCTGAAGTATAATTTCAAAAGTACCAATAAATTTCGTATTGCCCATAAGTTATCTTAGAAATATCCAAAGTTCAAGATTTAATCGAGTGAACGTTAGTGAACAAAAATCTTTGTTTCAATTAGGCATTTTTTATCTTTGTCGGTTTGTCCGTGCTCCACTTCGGGTCGTATTTTACAACCGATCGTTACGAAATCTCGTGTACAGATTCCACGATTCTATAGATTTTTTTTATCGTCGGGGTTTTTTGATTAAGGGCGTACTTCCCCCAAATAGAGCAAAAATGGGGTCTTTAAAATAATATGTAGATAAAATAAAATAAAATAGATAAAAAAAATCTATAAAATCGTGGAATCTGTACACGAGATTTTAAACGTCTGCATTTTTATTATAATCGAACCACACAAGAAGCACCAACTTTAATATAAAAAAATAATCATGAAAATCGGAGCACCCAGACAAAAGTGAAATGAAATGAAATGAAATGAAATGCTTTATTAAAAAGGAACAGCATTAATACAAACATTACCCAGTCGGTAAAATGCGATCGATTTCTTGTCAAATAATAAATATATTAGGTCCTTACATATGAAATTGGCGTTTTTCGTACTGGCCACTTTAATCACAAATTTCTCCTCTTTGGTAAGGAATTCCAAATTCAAATTTGTACAGCTATAGACTCATGTATTTGTGCTTCGATGATCGTCATTCATTTGTTTTTTTTCTTCTGTTTTTTTCTGTTTGCGTCACTCATTTTACAAAATGGAAAACTTAAAATATCGCATTATTTACGAGTACGAGTTCCGCCGTGGCACTAGTGCTGCGGAAACAACTCGAAGGGTGAATGATGTGTATGGCGGTCGTGTTGCAAAAGAAAACACAGTTCGTTTTTGGTTCCAACGTTTTCGTTCTGGAAATTTCGACCTGCAGAACAAGCCCCGTGGACGGCCTGAGACTCAAGTTGATAATGAAGAGTTGAAGGCTATTGTGGAAGCGGATCCATCGCAAACCACGTCCGAGTTAACTGCAGGCTGCGATGTTAGTGATAAAACTGTTTTAATTCACTTGAAGCAAATTGGGAAGATTAAAAAGCTTGAAAGGTACCTCACGAATTGACTGAAGCAAACCGGAAAACGCGCGTCGACTGCTGCGTTACATTACTAAACCGGCACAATAATGAAGGTATTTTAAACCGAATCATTACCTGTGATGAAAAATGGGTTCTTTACGATAATCGGAAGCGCTCAGCGCAATGGTTGGATCCTGGCCAGCCAGCCAAATCCTGCCCCAAGCGAAAATTAACCCCAAAAAAGTTACTTGTAAGCGTTTGGTGGAATAGTTCCGGTATTGTTCATTACAGTTTTCTCAAATCTGGCCAGACTATTACGGCTGATGTCTATTGTCAGCAATTGCAAACCATGATGGAAAAGCTAGCGGCTAAACAACCTAGGCTGGTCAATCGCTCCACGCCACTGCTGCTTCACGACAACGCTAGACCACACACTGCGCAACAGACGGCTACTAAATTAGAAGAGCTTCAATTGGAAAGTCTAAGACATCCTCCGTACTCCCCGGACCTTGCTCCAACAGATTACCATTTTTTTCGAAATTTGGATAACTTCTTGCAAGGGAAAAAATTCAACTCCGATGGGGCAGTCCAAATCGCTTTCAAAGATTTTATTGATTCCCGTCCGACTGGTTTTTTTAGTAAAGGGATCAATGAACTACCTATAAGATGGCAAAAGTGCATAGAAAATAATGGTTCATACTTTGATTAATTAAATATATTATATTAAAAAATATTCGACTTTTTGTTCCTCCCATACAAAACGCCAATTTCATATGTAAGGACCTAATATAAGTATATATAAAGTATGAAGTAGTATAAAGTAAAGTATATATAAGTTCTGAGGTAACTAAGATAAAAAAATACATTTGAATTCAGAACCTCCTCCTTTATTTAAAGTCGGTTAAAAAGTTAGTGTTCGCGAGGTCCATTGTTCGGAGAACTAGTTAATTTGCAAAAATGTGATTTTGAAGTCTGCTGTTAAAATTTAATTACTTACATAAATATTATTGTTATAACTACATTGTTTTTCTATATTCTAAAACTTATTTCTACTCGTATTTTGTAATTATTGCCTCACTATAGTAAAAAAATATACCCACCTCACTAAAAATTGTTTTAATTTTATGCTTACCTAAATTAAATGTTTTACCGACCTCTGTGGCGCAGCGGGCGAAAGTTCGTCTGCGATGCAGGAGGTTGTAGGTGTTGAGGCAGTTTACTGAACAGTAAGTACCTAATGTAAGCTGAGATGAGCTAGAGGTAGCTATGAGCTAAGTAGAAGCTAAGGGTTGCTTCCCTATAGCTTCGAGCTGACGAGGGTTGATCTCCAGGATGAATATAAAATCAAACTTGTTGACTTCTAGGAAAAACAAAATCATTAGGTCGAATTTGTACATAAAGGCTGTGACAAAATCTAATCCAATCAGACGTGAAATAATGAACCTAAAATCAGGGAAAGAAAATAGCATGGCAACACCTTTAACCCCGCCCACTCGTATACTCGGTCTTGCTCACCGGCTACACATACAATCAATGGGCGTTTTTCCATTACCCGGCCCGGCACCGGCACCGGCGCCGGCGCCGGCGCCGTGCCGTTGCCGGGGAAGCAAAAATGTATGAAAATGTATGGCTCGCTTTTTTACTTACCGGCGCCGGCGCCGGCTCGGCATTGAGTCCTGCCGGCGCCGTCGCCGTCGCCGGGGTAGCAAGCTTCCCACCGGTGCCGGCCTGGCAAAATTGCATGTGATGTGTATTGCATTTTTATTATGAATTGTAGCCGTGTGAGTGTGTAACTGCGCGGGGCGGGTAGGAGAGCGCACCGGGCGTAAACCAGCATCGACACCGGCGCAGTGGAAAAACGAAACCCGGGCGGCGCCGGTGCCGGTGCACGGCCATACCGGTGCCGTGCCGGTGCCGGGCTGGCTAATGGAAAAACGCCCTATCTTATAGTTCTATATCTATGACCGTAGATCAGTGTTGCCAGAAGGTTACATTTCTTACATTTTTCGTAACTTTTGACCCTCTCGCGTAACATGTAAGTAATTTTTATAATTAGGGCGATTTTCGTAACTTTTGAGAATTACGAGATTTTTAATACGTCCTAGATTTTATTGCAAAAAGTTTACGGACGCATCCAAATTGAACGTAACAATCTATAACTAGTCGTATAAATAGTATTTTACTCCTTAACCCACTCAGAGATGGCATTCTTCCATGACAAAGTGAAACAACGTTTTTCTGGATGGATAAAAACTTGATTTTGCTTGAGCGTGTTCGTGTACGTTCTTTGTGAATGCGCGAACTTGCGAAGAGGGAAACGTATGCGTTCGAAGAGAGATGACAAAATATCATCTAAGATAAATGAAATTCTATTCCTTTTTACATTGAGACGTTCTTGCCTTTTATCGTCAGAGCCCTTTAAAAAATAATTGGTTGAACAAATAAGTAGGTACGTTCGAAATATATACGTATCGAATATTAGTAGTTATTTCAGTGTATAACTAACAGATGCCACCAAGGGCGTAGCGAACAGCTTTTGTGTCCTCTATGTGGTCTGGAGCTGAACCCACGTTTAAGTTTAATATGTAAAAAACTACAAAATATCTAACGAAACGACCATTTCTTCACGGCTCGCTTCGCTCGCCGGTAACCTCTTGTCCTGTTCCAGGTTCCATTTTTAATACCTAGTACATGGTCTCGGGCTCACAATAAGATCATTTTGACCACCGCGGCGAAAACTAGACGAAAAAGTTTTTTTTGCGGCTCGCTCCGCTCGCCGATGACGAACGGCTCCGTGTGGCTGGCAGCGTAAGAGAGAGGGCTTTCATGTACCCAGCCAGGGCCCGTACTCTTAATAACAAAATCGAACTTTCTGATTCGATTACGTGAATGTTAAAAATTTTCGTGGATTCTGCAGGGCAGATCTGTTGTAAAATGTTTTGTTGTTAATTGTAATAGATATTTCTACCACAGCACACTCATTATTCCACAAAATCCGGAAAATTCTCTAAAACATTTGCGGCTTGCTCCGCTCGCCGTGGTTTATTGATGACCGTGGTTCGTGACCCCTCGCCCCAAAGTCTTGCTGGGTGCGACCGCACTTTATGTAGCCCCCCCCCCCCCCCCCCCCTTTACAGAATCCTAGTTCAATCAAACTAATTAATGATTTGTCGCCGGAGTTAGACCCCAAAAACATGTAACTTTTTTAGCTAAAATGTTACATTTTAGGTAACGAAACGTAACTTACGACTCAAGGGCCCTGGCAACACTGCCGTAGATATCTCGTGTTGTAGTGCGCATTTACATAGGTAGGTAACCTACCTACTCGAGTCGTTATCATTGTAGGTTCGACAAACAAATACATAGGTGCAGTAATCGTTCAGTTGATCCATAGAAAACAAGTTTCCTTAGTTGATCGAAGACAAAAATGGAGTCAAGTGGTTTTAACAAAATGTCATTAGATAATTTCAAATGGCTAAATGAGCCAGCAAAGTGGAAGGTTATCGACAAGACTCTTTTAGTTACGACGGATAGCAAAACGGACTTTTGGCAAGGGACTTGGTATGATTTTTTCTTCAATACCGGTCATGTTTATGGAATAAACGTTCAAGACTATTTTACTTTCACAGTAAGTTCACATATTTCGTCTCGTACAATATACCTACCATCGTACCTGTATAAAAACCTTACGTACCTAGGTACTTCAAATTCCGTAAACCGGGAAATAATTTGACAGTTTCTACTTGGAACTTTTTCTTTCATCTTCCGGACAGTGGCTCTCAAACTATTTCTACCGTCACTTTCAGGCATGTGTAGAAGCTGATTTCAAAGAGCTGTATGACCAAGCGGGATTGATGATTTATCTGGACGAAAAGCATTGGGTCAAAGCTGGAATAGAATACAACGATGGGCAGCCTATGATGGGAAGCGTAGTGACCAATGATCTATCGGATTGGGCGACCGGTATGTTATTCCAGCAAAATATTTCCTGATTGACGTTTTTTGAAAGCGCCATCTATGTTATTGTGCCCTAAGTTAGTAGCAAGCAAAGCTCACCAACTCGTGAGGCGTTTAATTATGCATTTGTTGCAAACTATACAAACTTGCTATTTTCTATTATTGTATTATGTTTAACAGTTAACCAGTACCCATAACACAAGCTCTGCTTAGCTTAGGGCTGTGTGAATTGTCCAACATCATATTATTATTATTTAGAATTTTCGTTGTTTGATTTCTTGAGAAGCCATAACGGATTTTCTTTAGCGATTCCTAACTCATACAACTTCGTTATTATTACCGCGAAAGCCTTATATTTTTAGATTATTTCTATGAGGTCTGGTACTCTATGTCGAAGGATCCAAACGGATATAGAGATATTCTTAAGAGGTAGGTGAGGTATCAAAGATTCCGTTGACTTTAAACTATTCGTTTACTATATATAGGTAAGAAATTTGTCTGTGCCATAGCCGATTCAATTTTTGACACTGATTAAATTTAATAACTTTAATGTTGGTACAATATGGTCTTCATAAACTTTCAATAAATCTCTTGTTACAGGAGTCTACACAGGAAACCCTCGTAAATTCTTCATTCGTCTATCCAAAGTGAAAAATGTCGTCTGTGTGAAATATTCTACTGACAACATCACTTGGAATTTACTCAGGTTGTGCCCTTTTCCTGAGTCAGCATCTTACTTCGTTGGGCTCATGTGCTGTACTCCGGAAAGGGCTGGGTTGGATGTGAAATTCAGTGAAATAAGTATTTTGAAGCCGGGACAGGATATTTTATATTCAAATTAATGGCAATAATTATGTTAAATCAAATATTAGCAGAGTGGTTTTACTGTAACTTAGCGAGTATCTTTTTGACAGTTAAACAAATTCAAAGTAATAGAAACTTTAACAGTGAGTTTATTGGTCCATTAAAGTTAATTAGAAAAATGTTGATGCCTTATCTTTGATTAGATTTGTCAATTACTATATTTTATAAGTTCAGGTAGGTAAGGTACTTACCTAAATAAATTATATAATTTGTTTCAAATCCAAGTCTCTAGGTATTTACTAGCCAAGTATAAATTAACTATGTTTCAAATAAAAAACGATTACGTACTGACTATTTTGAAAATAAATTTATTTTCATTATTCCTTCTCCTCGATACTTTTAAAAATGTTGATTAATATCCAACTGTTTCGAATGAATTCCTTACAAATAATCTAATTTAAATAACACATTTTTCCTTATATCTAGAAATGCTAAGTGTAAACATTTAAATACGCCTTATACAAACATATATGTGAATTATTATTACCCATATTATACGAAGCGATCGGCATAGTATTTATCATTATCACATACAAAATAATAGAATATAATATAATTTAGCTGTACTAGACTTTTTTAATTTGAACAAGGCGCAATGCATTAATTAAACACTACAAAAGAGCAACAAAATTAACTAAAATGTTATTCTTTCTAAGCGCAAACAAATGAGCAATTATCAAACACAAATTATGACATCTTAGAAACTTATCCCAGAATTATACCTTTTCTTCGTTTCTATAAAAGTCTCCAATTTCTACTCATTTTAGATATACAATATTATAATAATAATTAGTATTTTGATACATATATTTATCACATTTAGACATTTACCACAAACACTTAGATATATCTCTACATATACTTGTTCAATTATTGTGTGCCCAATACAAGATCAAACATTTATCAATGAGCTCTGTTTTTTTCTCAAGCTCGACTAAGTGTACATTATACCAAAATATTATCACCTACAAGCCATAGTATACTTAATATTCAGAGATCTAAGGTTTTATTCAGGTTGCTGTCCGTTAACATCTGAAGGCTCAATTTTGACTGAAATATTCGGTGTGCTGGTTTCCACCGGATTCAAATTGTACATCTGTAAAGAAAGACATAATTTTCATTAGCTATGGCTGTTGGGATTATTACTGTAAATTGTTCTTTTCAAAATGATTTTGGATAGGTACTAAATATAACTATTTTTTTTCTTCGGCGAGGAAATTCGTTTACGAATAGACTGTTCTGGGGAGTCCAGAATTATGTGGGACTCAACCCCATTTTCGCCGAACCACGGGAGCATTTGTCCCGACTGGCTCCCTTCTTCCTCTTATATTATAACTGGCGAGCCCACCATTCCACACACTCGACCCCATTCTTCCATCACCTTTCCTCCCCTCGATTGGGTCACAGACAGGACAGACGTAGCCCAGATGGGCATTTCGGTCGCCAAATTGAGATACCTCTATGGTAAAGATGGTTCTATCTATAGGATAAGATCTGGGTGTTACCACAGATAAATAATACTAGCGACTTAGGGTTTACGTACTATTTTATACAACACAAAGGCCCTGAATATTATTTGCACCTATATTCTACTGTGATCAACTGAGCTAATCCGACAATGGATTAGATAAGACATTTATTGCAGGGGCTGCGGCTCGATTCCCGCCTCGGGACAAAGGTTTTTACAATCTGCAGATATTTGTTCAGGATGTTTTTCTATATACAGGGTGGGGCAAATATTTGGCCCCTTAAGGGTAGCTACCGTTTCTTTATCTGCGTCCAGCAATGGACGAATGCAGGCTGGGTATCTACATAATATATGTGTACCTTTAACACTGTTACTGTTCTTTTGTTAACTTTCCATGTGCTGTTTGTATGTATGTGTAATACCCAATAAAATCTATCTATCTAACCCCATAACCCTCCTTCGTTGGTAGTCGGTTAAAAATAGGATAACACCTCACCTGCATAAACATCCTAGGAGTAAGTTGGTCGACACTTGTCAGCTTGCTGAACGCGTCATCTACCTCAGGGGGGTAGATCTCCACGGGGGACACTTTCAGCTTGGGGGTTCTTTTCTTGGTCGGTGGTTCTTCTTCTGAGTCTGATGGTGGTGGGCGGATCTGGCGATTAAAATTTTACTGTTTTATTTAATACAAACTATGTTACAAAGTTTCAAATTGGTGCCTATGTATCACAGCGACGCGCGCATCTCGGATGTCAGATTAATTTTATTGTAGCCATGTTTTACATTACAAGTTCTTAAAAACTCACTCTGAGTATGCATGCGTTGCACAAAAAAGAGGGAAATTATGCCCTATTTTATCGACGACAAATGTGTTAAAAATAATCTTTTTATAGTGTTTTTAAACCTTTTATTTCGTCACGACGACCCCTATCTAAACAAAGCGGTGTACCTTTTAAACTAAACGATAAATTACTATGTAACAAACTCAGCAATGATTTGAAATAACAAAAGCAATGAAAGTGTGAAAAAAACTACCCTCAATTATCATATCATTTATGCTGTAATATCAGAATATCTCAATAAAATCACTAGTTTGAGTGCGTCAAGAATCTATTCTAGATAAAATGAATGATGCATCGATACAGCATTGTCCGTGACAAAATAATCTTATCTGGAATTTCACCAACCTTAGTTATTTATTAATGTACCTTACATTTAGTTATATCGATGGATTTAAGGAAATAAGATGAAAAAAAAAATAAAGAGGTAGGTAAGTTTATTTTTAAATAACGTAGGGTAGTATCAAAATAATCAAAATACAGTTCTTACTTTTCTTGGACGACCAGGTCCTCGCTTTTTGACTGGCACCAGAGTTGGTGATGGTGAACGAGCCTAAAAAATAAAGGCAAAATTTAGTAATTTCTTACAATAGGTACCTACTCTTATCCAAAAATAAATAAATACTCATTGTATTCAATTAATAGAATAGAATAGAATAGAATAAACGTTTGTTTAGCACACAACACACATAGGGGCACACAATACAGAGGGAAAGTAAAAAACAAAACAACAAAGTTACACTAAGGACGTAAACAACGCTGGCTTTCATTCTGAACTCCTGAGTGACGTCACATATTACTAGTTACACGCCATTGGTTTAAAAAAACCAAGGAGCAATTACGAGGTTCTTTGGGTTTTTTAAATGTATCTGGCGCAGCGAATCAGCATTGCCATACAGCGGGGCGTTTTCAATTTTCGTTTTCAATAAAGTTTATAAGTATTTATAGTTAAATTAATCAAAACAAAGTAGTTTTAAAAACATCAAGTGGATATAAAAATGTACCAATGGTGGAATAAACTTAATGATAATTGCAACAAAACACTCAAGTGACTATGTTTTGTAGCGGTCATAGGGAATTCCATTTATTTATAATGCAGCTATTTTGAGGAAACTTTTTCTCGTTTTATTTTATTATTTTAGTTGAACGTTTTTCCCGTATTCTCACAAAATACGATAGGTATTTTGTACTTATCTTATTGACATTGATTTGGAAATGCATTGTCAAAATACAATGCAGCAACACAAAACAAAATTCAGATGAAAAAACAGATTAAAAAAAAATCGCGTTAAATTAATTTCTTATTCGGTTTAAGTATCACATTGTGTTTTGTATATGAAATATACAAATCACAATGTGATATATTACACGTATTTTTTTGAATCTTTGTATTCTATTTTATTTACGAGCAATGTCATCGCTGAGCCCTCAAATAAATAAAAAAAAGACGTGTGGCACTCGGGGACTGCCGCGGTAAAGCTATTGCAATGCCATCTAGAGGCGAGTTGCTGAACTAAAGAGACAAACGTCATATTTCATGAAGTCATTAAAAGTTCTACTATTCATCGATAGATGGCAAAACTAAAAAGTATCACCGCTGTTCCGGTCGGAGTGGGGAGCGTGAGGTTTTTTCGTTACGGAATTTCTGGATTCGGTCCCCGCGCTCAAGGCCCGCGATAGAAGCTATGCAATAGCTTAAAAATATAAACTAAGCAGTTACCCTTCGTTTCCTAATAGGTCGACTTCCGTCAGCGGACCTCGTGGTCATCGACAGTGTAGAGACCACTTCTGACTTTTTTTCCACCGCCTCTTCTTTCACACGCATCCGATCTAGCAGGAAGTTCTCTTCAGCCAGGCGCATTGCTTCAAAACAGGTATTACCTTTAAAAGATAAAGATAAAGATATTTATTCCGCCACAAGCAGTAACCTGGCTCCAAAATCTGAACGTTGACTTGTGAAAAATAATATTTTGTGATACTTCTATTTATTATTTTGTGTACCAGGTTAAGAAAAATGTTTAGATTAAGTGTTTTTTGTATTTTTTGTAAGCCTGTAAGTCATACGATTAAATAAACAAATAAATAAGATATTTATTTGCAGAAAACATGTGTATAAAAGATGACAAAAATATCGGTGAAACAACATGCTTGACCGGTTACGGTATGCAAATTAGGTAGAGAAAATAGAGTTTAAGTAAGTACCCTTTGAAGTACAATTTATTATTGTAGATTGTACAGTTAATATTACATTTTTCTGATAAGACACAGTTATGACGTAATGAGACATAAAAGTATAATTTTTTTTTTAATTCTGTTTCCATTTTTATTTAAGTGTGCAGTCTTGTCACAGGGATGGAGCATAGAAATAAGTTACAGCGATCGTGGTCAACCACGTGGCGGGTAACATCAATTTTCGGTTGTGCCCTGTGACCATGATCGTTGTTATGCTGTAGAAACGTTGGGGAAGTAAAAACAAAAGGGTACGCGATAAATACCCGATAAATAATCATTAATTATGTAATAAATCGCCAAAGTTAAAAGAGTTTTAGAAGCTAAAACAAAGAGTACCTTGTAGAGCATATCTGATGATCTTCAAGACTTCAATCCGGCATAACAGCCTCGTATCATCAGTCATCTTCTTAAAACACGGGATCAGGGAATTCATGAACAGCTTATCATCATCAAAATGATCCTCCGGCAGTATCGACATAGAGTTGGCATCGATTTTGATTTCCACTGGCTTTGATTTTTCAGTTGTTTGATTGCCCTTGTCAACAGTTTCTGGTTTTTCTATTGGTTTGTCTGGTTTGTCTATTTGGTCTTCTGTGGTATCAGGTTTTGTCTTCAAGTTAAGAGGTTTGTCGTTGATAGCCATTTCGGATTTGATGCGGGGGATTTCATCGGGAGGCGGATGTTGAGGTGAGCTTGATAATTCCGAGAACGATTCGTATTTTTCGATCGAGTTTCTTGGTTTTCTGTGAAAAATTCATTAAGTATGTTAGCTACCTACAGAAAATCATAATACCTACCTACATGAAATTTTGTCACGATAAAAAAGATTTTCAAACTACAGCTGGTGCAATACATGGACGGTTTTTTTGGCAAATCGGTTCGAGACGGGAATGATTGGCTAATATGATAAAAATTACTAAATAAAAAACTAATCTTTATCTTTTGTTGCAGCTATTGTCACAGGTTCCTATTCAGCCAGTTCCTGTAAACTCTCAATGAAAGACCTGACATCCGATGACCCGTGAAACTTCACCCCCCCTTTTTCCACTAGCGGAAGAAGTCAAAAAGAAACCACTAGCAAGTTTATCGCTTATTATAGAATCTTACTCAATTGCCTACAAATGATTTCCCTACCTTTTGTAGTCTATTTAAAGGTCGTTTAAAGGTTTTTATCCCACGGGAACTGATTTATGGGATAAAAAGTAAGCCTATGTTTGATCCCAGGATTAGAATTACCTGTATGCAAAATTTCAGCCCGATCTGTTTAGTAGTTTTGGCGTGAAGAGGTAACAAACATCCATCCATCCATCCATACATCCATACAAACTTTTAAACTTTTAAACGCATTTATAATGTTAGTGTGATGTGATTGTAGTTCCCGCTGAGTCATCAACTACGAACACCGCCCTAAGGCCGTTTACAGTAAGAAAGCTGGAAACTTATAAGCGCTTACCGGCGCTTGAAAGCGCTGGTCCGTTCTACGCGAAGGAAGCAGGTTGAAGCAGACCGAGCAAAATATCGGACTCAATAATAATAATAATCATTTATTTCGTACATTACAAGAATATCTCGTCATTAACGTACTATAAAAGAAATACATTTTAGTATTCATCATAAATTAAAAATTAATTATAAATTAGATAAAAATTCTATAATTTAAACATTAAATTTGAAATTATAAAAATTATACAACAGATAATAATTGCCATATCTACATAATAGACAGATAGTCATGATTACCATGACGACTCATCGGACGATGATTTGGTTTTATAAGGATATCAGCACGTCAATAATAGTCACTATCCATTTTAATATTTATCAAAATAAATATGCCTGTCGTTATTGCACGTGTTGTCGCAGTTGTTTATTAATTTTAAATGGCAGTGCCCAGCGCTGACCAGCGCGTGTTGAAGCTTGTCGGAACTTGTCGGCACCGTTCAGTGCTTATCGGCGCGCGTTCATATATTTTCCTGCGCGGCTTACCAGCGCTTTCAAGCGCCGGTAAGCGCTTATAAGTTTCCAGCTTTTTCTCTGTATACGGACTATTTGTAACGATTGAAATGTTTACGACAGTGGCTTCCTTTCCCTAGTGAGACAAGACCTGTAAATCATTATCTCTCACAGATCTGACATGACCTCAACGTCTTCACCATATTTACCACTTACTTATTCTGCAATGCCTGCCTCAGGAAGGTCAAATCCTTGTGGTAGTGGTATCTCCGGGATCCGATCATGCACTGTTCCGGGGGCACGCACTTCCCCTGGCGAAACATCTTGGTGTACGAGTCGCGGATCGAACGCCATCGCTTTTGGACCTCTTTGCCTGGAACCAAAGATTGATAAATAAATAAAGAGTTTCTAGGACTCACATTAACAAGATAAAATAAACTAACCCACTACGGAGTTCACCGATTGTTTTTATTATTTTAACGATGAAATTTCCGATCCTTCCTTGATCCCTGCTATCTCGTTAGACCCCACAATATTGATTGACGTCATATACCCTGTAACCGGGGTATTGAGACGCATCAATCGAAACCTCATTTGTTGAAATCAAGCTAGTAGTTTCAGCGCTACATGGGAATGGGAACGGGAACATACTAATCGGCTACATAGATATACAATACATATAGACCGCCAACCGCATTCATTAATTCATTACCCTCCTCCGTTGGTAGTCGGGTAAAAAAGAGGGCTTTGTTCAGCAGTGGACGTGTCTGGGCCGATTACTGGGATAAATTCATTGATGTAATTATAAAAACAAGTAATATTTTCGTTGTCGAGTCGTTTAATGATCTCATCTGTTTAATTTTTATTTATTACTTTATTGCACTAACTACAGTACAGCAGGTACAATGGCTAATGGCTAGCTGTAATCATTGATTTATTAAAAACGGCTGTAATACTAGTTTTTCAAAGATTAAAATATTAATGATATTACGAAGATAAATAACATGAACCTCTAGACTAGACAGCTGCTACTAGACTAAATCGATCGCATAGTGTGAGCTAGGCTTTAGTCTGGGGGAGTTGTTACAGGTTATTGAACTTCCCCTTATTTACAAGATATGCTGCCATTTTAGCATTGGAAATCCACCTTGTGATTAACCCCCAGTATTGTCTTTGTATAAATCCCAACGCAAAATCTGAGGAAATTTTCCTGATGTTAAATACTAAACCCTATTATACAATAAAAAAAACAGTTTTACAATAAAAAAAATGTTGGTGTATGTCGTAATAAAATAAAATAAAATGTGATCAAATGTATGTATCGGTTAGGTATTATACGTGTACCAGCTGCACGTCGCGATAGGGTCACCCTAGTCTACTATGAGAAATACTTTACGACCTATTCTCATACCTACTTAGGTATGAGAAAGTAATAAAGAACATTAAAATTTTCATAGAAGGAGTGGGTAAGAATTACCACAAACCATGTGGACACGAGATATTTATAACTTAAATAAATAATGTTGGACAATTCACACAGCATTATCTAGCAACAAACTAAGCAGAGCTTTTGTTATGGGCACTAGATAACTGATTATACCTAATACAATACTCTTCACAGATAAGTAGATATTTTTTATTATAGACACAAAAAACTCCCAATAAATATCTGCAGATCGTAATATTTTTACCGAGGCGGGAATCAAACCCGCAACCTCCTTCGTCGCAGGTGGTTGCGCCCACCGCGCCACAGAGATCGTCCTTATCATATTATATACCTACAGGTCTACCTATCTACCTATGCGTACCCAGTAATGTTGAAATAAACAAGATACCTAGGTAGTATTTGGAATCGGTCACAGAAAAACTATTATTATAGGTAGTAGAGATATAGGGGCCACAGATAAAATTCAAGTTTTAAGAGCGGAGGTCAATGCAAGTCAAGTTGAAGGACAATTTTGCACATATTTGTTCGAATTTGCGAATCAAATGATTTTGTTCACATTAATAGGGTATATGCATCGATTTTTTTTATCGTTTTAATCGATTATTTAGGTCATTATTTAACCGAAAAATGATATGACACTCACTTAATTTCGCAATAACAAGGTAAAAAAAACAAATCAAAACTACAATCATTTTCGAGTGATAAAAACGCTGTCATATTGGCGCCATGTTTATGTGACGTCGACGTACCTACACACTCGATTAAAACCTTTCGTGACGACCTCGGTAGTGATCATCTCAGGAAAGAGGTTTTCGAAAACAGCTTCTATTCATTGAATTTTGACGATTAAACTCCATGAACATAAATGACTGTATCAAATTCTTTATGTTATTATTATTATTACCCTACCTTATTTAGTTAGTTGCCCAGGTGCTTCGATCCGAAATAATGCTATAATAAGTACCTATTAAAGCCCTCCGCAAACAGCCGCTAATAAGTTAGCGCGTCTTGTAAAGCGCGATTTCGGCGATTTTCCAGCGTGATTCCTTATACAAAGCGGCTTATTATTAAGCACGATTTCGCCGAGCCTTCCCCGCCCCTTACTGGCAGCGCGAACGACGAAGGCCGCAATATCGCAGGACGCGGAAACGCCTCTGACAAGCTGAATCGCGGCAGTGTGCGTCAACGTATGCGTTTTGGTACAAAATGTTCCGCAAGCAAATATCGCAAAATCGCGTGACACAGGACGCGCTTGAAAATTAGCGTTGATGTGAGTAGGGCTTAACATGAGTGAGTGGTTTTCCTGTACCTATCAATTTCAAATAATTTAATATTATCTTCGAATCGTAAACCGCCAAGTGCGTGTCGACTCACATACGAATGGTTCCGTACCGTAAAAACCTGGCAGCTTATTTAACGGACATCAAATTGTTCGGAGACCCCTAAAAGCCCTACTCACATCAACGCTAATTTTTAAGCGCGTCCTGTGTCGCGCGATTTTGGTATATTTGCTTGCAGAACTTTTTGTACTAAAACATATACGTTGACGCACACTGTCGCGATTCGGCTTGTCCGAGGCGTTTCCGCGTCTTGCGGACGGCGCGGCGGCGGCGCGGGGTGGCGGGGCTGAAGTGCGATCGCAATGTCCTCCACATCGCCAGTCGTCGTGTCGTGAGCCATGAAGGTGTAAATAGGTACCAATGTGCAGAATCAGACCACTAGTGTAATATCTATCATTACCCGTTTTACTTGTACATATCCAACGGCGGCATCGCCGTAGGATTCTCGTTCGGATCTGTCATATCACATAACATAACAAAGATAAAATGATTGCCTGCTTGAAATATTTCTCGTCTAACACTTACAAAACCGTGAATAAGTTATAGGTAGGTAGTACCTAGAGTACCTACCTCATATAAATATTTTGAAATAGGTAAGTAGGTAACTTATTTACCTTGCGGCTTTTACTCCTCTGAGTTCAGCAGATGTGAATTCCGAATTTGATGCGAAGAAGGTAGACATCATGAAAACATCTATTTTCGGAAGATTATCTGACTGCGCTCTTACAAAACCGCTTTCAGTCATTGTTTTTAGTAAGAAGGTTGAAAAACTTCACAATATTTCTCAAGGAATCAACTTTGCTTACGCTCTCCGGAAAACACCAAACAACCGCGAAATAATACCTAGGTACAAAAAGATATCCCGCCGAAACTTCATGACATAACGAAAAGTGAAGTAGGTAGAATAGTGTCAAACCATGATGCACCGTCAAAAAAAAAAAAGAAGGAAGTGTATACGGTGATGTCACGTCCGCTCTAGCAAATGGCGTAGCGTTTTGAAATTTTGCGATTGAGATTGAAAATATCAGTTTTTCAATGGTTAAATTCTACAATAAAAACTTCTCAAAATGCAAAAATAAATATGCAGATATGTTTCTATAACAATAGAGAATACGTATATATTTTTTTAGCCATTTTGAAGTCACATGCATATACCCTATTCAGCAACAGCATCCACAAACTATGGTTTATCCATCCAGCAGCGGTTAGTAAATAAACCACGACACAAATAACAAAAACTCACTTGCTTCGCGTCGAGTTTCAGATATAATTGTAAGCAATTTTTATTGAAGGGAGGATCTAAAATCGACAAGTAATGCCAACAAAGTGAATTGTAGGTTAAGTATGGGCGGTTTGTATACGTTTATGCCTCATTCAAAATGGACACGGTATAGGTTTTACGTATTATGAGAGGTAAATATTATGAGTTATGAGGTACCCACCTCATAATATGGTATATATAATATATAGGTTAGGTAATAGTACATGGGAACCTTTTTATGATACCGACCAACAGAGTCAGAGTCAGAGTCAAATCGTTTATTTCTTTAGACTTACAAAATAAGCACTTAGACAAGTCAAATTTTTATATAAACAGCTTGATAAATAATATTACTATCAAACAAGAAATAAGGTGCAATTGACTCTCATTCACTTCAATTTTTTGTGCAAGATTTGTTTGTCGTATGTTGTTTTATTTTTATTTTTTGTGATTTGATGTGTTGTGTAATGTAACTCCTTAGTATGTCCTCCTTACTTCACATTGATTATTTATAATAAACTATTTAACCAAACGAATTTATTAAATAAACTAATGACATTAAACAAACGAATAGACCAAACTAATTAATTAATAAATTATTACCACCACCACAATGTAGTTAGAAACACAGATCAGGGTAATGCTACTTCCGTCGGGGCGGAGTTACAAAAGATTGAGAACCACTGGAGACTGACGTAACCGAAAAATCAATTGACGTTTTATTTTCTCTATTACTCATCCAATCGCAAAATTATCGCAATCCATTATTCTTCGACTGATTATCACACTTAAAGAATTCAGATTACGAAAATTTTGCGAGTTATTAATAATGTTTTAGAGTGCATGTAAATAAATAAAACAAAGAAACGAATGTTTTGTAATGGCCGCACGCTTACAAATCGTCGGTCGTCAAATAGGAGAAAGCCTATAACTCAAGTTTTGACAAAATGAAGTACCTAACCTACCTTAGCTGCATATTGTTTGTCAACGGGCATAAATGATTTATGGAATTTATTATTGTCAAATTGGTAAACTCAAGCCCATTACCTACGCTACGTAGCCAGGTGCACATGAGTAAGTGTAACGTACCCTGCCTGAGTCCTCATAGCGAAAGAGGTAGCAGTTACTTTACTGGTCTTACTTTAACTATGTACCTATTTTATTTCTTACTTGCCTACTGATTACGATTATTTCAATTAGGTAAACCATTAGTTTGCTCATTTTATGTTGATTTATTATATATTTCTTAAATACCTATGTTATTCACTTTTGAATCAACATTATGAAAGAGTCCTTTGATAGTTTTCTATCAAATGTTTCTATCAAATGGGAACTGATTTGTGGGATAAAAAATATGTTTTGTTCCAGGATTAAAACTATCTGTACCTACTTATGGGAACTGACTTGTGGGATAAAAAATATGTTTTGTTCCAGGCTTAAAACTTTCACATTAGGTATACATTATAATCATAATATAATTTTTTTTCTTGAATTTTTAGAAACTGCAGGCAGGACACATGCCAGTTGTGACATACTAGTATTTTTTTGGGGGAGGCAAGTGTCCTGCAGTGTACTAATAAAGGCTGATTTTGATTTTGATGATGATAAAATAGGACTAACAATAAAGTAGTACACACGACACATACTCTTGTACTATAAAATGTAAACAATCACATTCGTACGATTTGTACCGTGCAACGTCACCGCGCTATCATATCGCTTGATTATTTATCTAGGTAAAGGCAATGGAAGTAATATAATTGTGTTTGCGGGTTATTATTTTTAACTAGTTTTGATTTTATACGAGCTAGAGCTACGTCATTTGTTTGCTAAACCTATTATTGTTATCAATAAATTAATTAATAAAAGGTTATATTGAATAATAGTTAAACAATGATCTCAAACATGTTGTTGGGTAGGTATTATTATTTTTATGCAAAGGTTTAAAGAATGTTGTGTCAACCTATCATAAATAGGTATCTTTATTTTTACGTCCATGAGCCAGCATAATTATTTTTTATCGTAAAAAAATATAAAAGAAATTAATATAATGTAATCAATTATTTCAATTGTAAATAACTTCTCATTTATTTCTATTATTTGATTGTGATTTTCGTTTATAATTAATTATCGGGTATTTATCGCGTACCTTTCAGTTTTTATTTCCTCTAAGATAAGTAAAGAAGAAGTTTAAAAAGTTTTGTTATAATATAATAATATGGTTGAAATTTTTAGATTACTAAATAGACACAGACCCATTACAAAGTAAAGCAGTTAACCAATAAAATCAATTGAATGAGGTTTATCATATCATCGTCACAAGTTCACAATGAGAACTCGAGGGGGCAACAATGTTGCACCGTTTGTTGTCACGTTGAAAACTCGAAAAATAGGGAGCTTGTGCTCCCCCACGATGCCGAATAAAAAGGGTGTTCCAATCATCTAACCATATTGATTAGAGGCTACATTACCTTCCTACTATAGTCTTTTTCACATAGGAAGCGTTCCCTGACAGATAAGCTGCGATTCAGTTAAATTGACCAGGATTTTGTCACATATAGTTCAAAAATTCAACTTTTTATATCCATTTCAATGTATTAATTCACTTATAAAATTTTTGTACTGTACTGTACTGCTATGCTACTCAAGTGATCAAAAACTTAATTAACAAGTAATAAAAAAAAGACGTGTGGCACTCGGGGACTGCCGCGGTAAAGCTATTGCAATGCCATCTAGAGGCGAGTTGCTGAACTAAAGAGACAAACGTCAAGGTTTTTTCGTTACGAAATTTTCGATTCGGTCCCCGCCCTCAAGGCCCGCGATAGAAGCTATGCAATAGCTTAAAAATTCTAATGAAGTCAGAGAGTTTTGTTTTGCGTAGAACGGAACGTAATAGAGTCGTAATAGAGTTGTTTCGTGTCTACTCAAGATTCAGTGAGCATTTGTGTTCTGTTGATTGCTAGATACACTTATTTTTCCAAATGCTCCGAAAATTCAAGTGAATAAATGTAATTTTTTTTTCATTAGTTAATAGAAAATGGTTTACGACGAGCGAAACATCACATTTACGCTAGTGTCGGTCCTTGCAGAATGCAGAAACAAAATTTAAAACGAAATATTAATCTCGCGCCAATTCCAAACGATTAACCATAACAAAACGATTAGATAGAAGTAAAGATTTGAAATTTTAAGATATAAGTAAAATTCTAAAAAAGAATTTTCCTTACATCGAGACCAGTAGTCGGTAAGTATTTTTTTGTACGGCTGGTCTCTAAGGCCTATAACATTTGAGTCAATTGCACCTTATTTCTTATTTGCTTCGATCAAATATATAGGGTATATTTGGTCGAAGCTTATTTGATAGTCATTTTTTTAGACGCACAAAACAAAATAATCACATATTATATATAATATACAAGGCTTTTAAAATATAGGTTTAGAACTTGATTTGTGGAGTAAAAAAAAATACTATTATGAAGCTGTTTATATACTAATTCAAACGCAAAATGATTTGAAAAACAATGCAAAACAAATGCAATCCTCGTCGTCAAAGCGAGCAATTCGTTCCGTCCCTTGTCGTCATGTGTCAAATGCTTTCGTGCAAAACCACGATTGTCCGCACCCGCACCTCCCCGGATGGGAAACCTACCGTGATACCGTCTAAGTGCCTAAGTATTGTTGAAGATTTTTAATATTGTAATTCAATCGCAAAATATTTTGAAAAGCAGTGCAAAACAAATACACAGCCATTGAAAACATAATTCACTGTTGTATAAAAAACGTCTTTATTGCAATACCACAAGACTGACTTTGGTTTCCTTTTGGTTTCTCAATTCTTTCAGATTTTACGTAATCGGATAGCTGTCTCTACGGACGGGCGAAGTACCTAGTTAAGTACATTCCAGGGTCAAGTTTCTTATTTGTAACGCCCTTATATTATTATAATAAGTAAAAAACCTTTTGTTCTTATGTCCTTGTTAGTCATAATATTATTTGCAAAATAAATCATATCAACCTATGTAGGTACTTACCCACAGACGTGAGTAAAGTCTGTTAACTTATGCCAAACTATTATGTTCTAAAATATAAAGAAATTAAAAAAAAACTAAAGAGCTACCATCCCATTCCCAGTACTACCTAGATACCTATTTATATCGAGGAAATTTTGGTAGTTAGTTTAGTAATAGTCAATTTAGGTAATAATCACAAATTCTATATAATCTCAACTTTTCCTTAGTAACTAGTAGTTAACTAGTTGATGGCCCCCATGATGTGGATAGGTATAGAATACTAAAATATTAGTAATCTGTTTTCAAAACATGAGTTCTTTGTTGTTAATAACCCAGTAAAAAAACCATACGAATATAAGGAATATTAAATCGACCTAGCCGTAGAACAGAGTCCGATGTGATCATACAGCAAAAATGAGTTATATAGCTAGACGGCATAAGGAGAACAAACACTACAGACGTACATTTTTAGAATTTTTGTATCTTATTTAGTTTCTGAAATATGAAATCGAATAACGTTCTATCTGACATTAGCTCCGCAAAAAAACGCATGATGTGACCAAGGGACGCCGCGCGGGCCGCGAGTGCGCGGCCCGTTCGTCCGTTCGGCCGTTGTTTGTTGGAAGGAGGGCGTATTTGTCTCTGGAGCTTACTTTTTTTAAGATTTGATAAAAAAACAATATGGTAAGGTTTTTTCATGAACAAATCATATGTTTAGAAAGGTCATATGCGCATAAAAGGTTGGAAATGCTTAGAAAAGATGCAGGGGAGTCTGAATTTAGTTCATCATTTTCTAATGTTTCTGTTGTTTATATGAAAAAAAGTGTAAATGCTGGTAAGTTGACCATTTTTTGGTTGTACTATTTCGTAATACACGCTTTATTTAGTTTTGTAATTAATAAACATTAAAATTACCTATAATATTGCTTTATTTTGCTCTGTAAACGGTTGCGGGCGATCGATGTTTATATAAGACACTTTTTGACGGAAAACTAGAGAAACGCGTTTTAGTACGAAAATACGATTGGCGTAGTGCAAACTCACAGTATTATAATTTTTTCAGTAATAATAATACATGAATAAATATAAGTCTTATGAAATTTTAGGACCATTTTATGCGAAAACCATTGAACTTTTAAGGATTTCATGTGAATATCGGACGTTTTTCTTTGGTAAATGTCATACAATTTGTTGGTTCGATGTTGAGGTAGGACGTTGTAACTGGAATAAGGAAATCGTTTAGGACGTTGTTCGTTTTAAATTATCGATAAATAATGAGGGTTTTTCTTTAAAATTTGTCTAATCATTTGCTATCTACTTACATTGTTTTGCACTACTCATAAATATAAAAATTATTTTATATATACCGGTTTTTTTCACTTTCAGATGTACATATTGATGAAAACTACATGTCATAATAAACGTCACCTTTGCCTCCTGATTCAGACGAAATCAGCCAAAAACTACATAATATATAGGAAGAAATACTGTATGAAGATGGTAGGACTAAGGAAATTACCTGCAACAGCTCAATACCACATTATCAAGTCTAATCTGTCGGCTGTGCAGGTTTACAGCAATTAACCTAGTATATTTTCTTTGGAAATGTCTTCTAGTTGTAGATTAATACAACTACTAAAGCAATTAATTAAACTCTTTAGTTAAATTAGTGGCTTCTGAAATTTTATCCAGGTTAAGAGCTCATGTACACGGATTGCAAGTTGCGGACTGTAAGACAACTGCACCCGTCGATTGCATTTAACTGCAGTGAACGACTGCCATCGACTGCTACCGGTGCAATTGTCTTGCAGTCGGTAACTTGCAGTCCGTGTTTTTGAGACGTGCAGTCCGTGTATAAAAGCCCGAATGTTGAGCAAGGTTCCAAAGAGTTTCATCATTGGTCGGACAATAATTGTGCTGGCCAAAAGCTTAGTCGCAAAAAAGTTCAACATACGTATAACACACCGGTTTTTACAGAAGGGACACGTCCAAAATTAGGGGGGCCAGTGTCAGGTCTGTCATCGAGAGAGCTTCTCAAACCAAAACTATATTATACCCCTCATAAGTGGCGTTTGTTACTAAGATGGGCCAAGAATGAAGGAGAGCCCATGTTGTTCACAGTGTAACCCTGATTGACGTGTTCGACTTGAAAGGTATTGTTGTATAAGGTTATTGTTATGTTTTGGGTATTTTCTTTGTATAGTAAAAATATCTATCCACGTAATGTACATATTGTATTAAGTAAAATAGTCATCTAGTACCCATAACACAAGCTCTGCTTAGCTTGGGGCTAGATGCTTCCGTGTGGATTGTCTAGCATTATTATTATTAGGTTTCGAGGGAAAGGTTTGTATGAGAGACATTTATAACCATGGCAAATTGCGGAAGAGACAAGGACAAGAAGATTACTTGGAGTAACATTTGAGAAGTTGATTCAGAGACGGTATCAACCCAAATAAATTATTTTTGGAATATGATCAAACCCAACCTATGATATTTTAGTGATTCGCAGTACACCAGGAACTCGGTATAAACTGAAGGTAAAGCTGCAATATGGTGAACCTATTATTGGTTTTTGCTGCTGAATATAAATTCAACCAAATATGTTATGGATATGTGCCGCTCAGAGACCGGTACAGCGCTTTAAGTTCAGTTTATACAGAGAGTTCCTGGTGAACGGCGAATGACTAAAATATAATAGCTTCTGAGCTTCTGATGCTTCAGAAGATCGAATGATAAACTAAACATTACAGGTAATACTTGTTACCTGTAATGTTGCTGACCTAGCTACCATATTATAATATACCAATCAATTTCAATCAATTTTGTGTATTTTATCAATGTTTCTCTGAAATAAGCAAAAAAAAATAAACATGATCAATAGCTATTTTAAATTTTAATTATTATAACACCGAGACAGTTTAAATACTATTTAAATGTTAAAAATGATTCTTATTAGTAAAATTGTAAAGATTGTGTTTTAATGGAATATAAAATTTTATATCAATTATGGTTTTGATGTAAAATAAACAATAAAAAATTATGTAACTGTTCATTTATTAATTAAACTAATGCGTAGTTTAAATTTTCTTAATTCCTGCATTGTCTTAAAAGGGGCATAATGATAAATTCTAATAAGCTTATTTTAAGTGACTTTTTGCTATTCAAAGTGATGCCATTTAATAGTTTTTATACCTACTTTGAGATGTTTTAACTTAATAAACAGTTTTAAATAATAACCTTTATTTAATAATTAATTTTAATGGAGGGTAGTTATAATATCACTAACATTATTTTAGGGTAAAAAAGCATATAGGACTCTAACGGGACATGTAATTTCAACAGAAAACGTCCCATGTTAACAAAGAACGTCAATTAACTAAGATGTTTCCGTAAAACAACGTTTAATGTTCACAACGGACCCCACTACTTCCGCCATAAAACGTCCTATATTAACATGGAACGCACTATCTCCAGAAATAAAAGGATAATAAATATATACCGAAAAGCGTATATCTAAGCCGGGGCATTGTAACAACATACCAAAAATTCTCAATGAAAAGTCTCACCGTTTAAAAGTTACACAAGTCAACAACTTCTCTGACGTCTACTGAAAACTATCAACTCTACAGAACGGACTTTGTTCTACGGATGAGTCGAAATATGTATTGATTACTATAATTTACTACCTAGTAATATTTTTTTATGTTGGTTCAAGGAATTTAATTTTTTATATAAATATAAATCAAATTATATATTTTTATAGCTACAAGAAGTATATATTACACAAAATTACCAGAACATAAAAGATTTTAAATTAAAAAGGTCTCTAGACTTTAAACTAATAACCAGGTCAGTCTCAAGTAGGTAATTGAAGAAGTGAAGGTATTAAAACAAGTAAGTAGATTATGTTTATGAGAGAATTAAATAACATAACACTACACACCCATTTGTTTCTTCATTTTCCCTCTTTTCAATTTTAGCTCAGTTGTTTTCGACGTCGTCGTTCCAATTCACACAATAACTCTCAAATTGAATTTTTCATGCTGAATATATTATTCAACCCAAATATACCGCAAAATTTAAACAGATACAAAAATAATCAAAAATGCAATCAAAGAACCAGATTACTTAACGAGAATTGCTTAATCACTGTTAATTTGAAGAAAAATATATATTTTATATCATATTTTCAAGATGGCGCGCGAAGAACTACAAGTAGGTATATAAAGTAGCGCACACGGGCAGTGCCTAGCGATCACTGACGCCCCGGGGTCGACCGCGTTTCAGAAAAGCAACCAAGAGGTATATTTTTAAAGTCTAGTATAAAATAAAGAATAACTACCTAGGTGCCTACATAAACAGGTTTTGTTACTTGGTTATTTTAATATACTTACAATTTATGAATGTAAAATAATGGTAATTAACAAAAACTGTACTTTGCAGAGAAAATTAAAAATAACGTGGTCGAGGTTTAATTTTATCGAGTTTGAAAATTGCATTTCATTTATGTATAATTAGGACAGGGAAATATAGCACGCAAAAAACTTAATACCTATTTAAAAGCTGGCACCAAGCTAGTATATTAAGAAAATAATGAATGAATAAAGAACACCTTTTGTACTAGACAAATAAAAATCTAAGAAGGCCAGAAAGAATCACAACAGAAAAGCATTCTACATCACGATTATGGTTTCTCATGAATTCATCATCAAATACGATCCAATACCAAAGTGTTTGAGTCATCGTCATTGTAACCGTAATAGGAAACATTATGAGAAGAAAATATCGATTAGTCATAAAAGAAATAGGTAACTAAATGCGCATTTTTTACAGAAAAAATAGTATGTTGTAAAAATTAAATACTTGACTAATGTGTGTAGCAAAATCGACCAACTTATCTAGATTATGTAGGTTTTAATATTTATCCTAATTTAATTGATCGCGTACCGTTTTCTGATCACGAATTTCATATTTACTCAAATTATTTTTTTTCATTATTTTGTATCTTTAAAAGCCTCTGCAAGACAACTAACGAGTTTACGAATAATTACCTAAATACTAATATTGCTCATCGACGTAAGTAAAATTCGGTTTTATGGAAGGTTAACTATAGTTTTTGTATGTTACGATATGACGGGGGCAACGAATTAATCCAAGGTCTTTTAGGATTCGTCACACTAATGATGGTACAAAATCTAAAACTTTCAAAAGATATATACAAACACACAAAACTAGTTTCATGATAAGATTCTTGGCCATGTTTAAAAAGGACTACTTATCTTTGTCGATATTGTCATGGAACAGTTACTTATCTATAGAAAATAACGAGCTAATAATAGGGGCCCAAGCTTAGCATAAAATTTAGATTTTTTCTACGAGATAAAAATGTACTTTAGTAAGCACTAAATTGCCGTGCAATAAAATACTTTATGTTTAGGTAGGTAGGTACTTACTTACCTATTTTATTAACCAACATTTTTATAACATTTTTACACAGACAAATATCTAATTATGTCCTAATTGCTTTTGCAAGTATATTATTAATTTTGTTATTACGTGACGAAATATTTGAAACCAAATTGTTTACCTCAAATAAATTATTTGAAAAAATCATTAAGATTTTTTTTGACGTTTAAGACCATTTATTTACCCAACGAAAATACTTATACTACTACGGAAAAAAATACTTTGGTTAAGCCTACCAAAGTATTTTTTTCCCTTTTCTTTAGAGTTTTTTTCAATAAACTAGTTATTAGGTTAATACATCTAAATAAGGTAAGTAGGTGCGTCTATCTATTCTGAAAACACCCTTATTGGCCAAAGTAATACGGCCGCTAGTAATTATTAAATATATTTTATATTAATCCAATCCATATTCACATTCACACAATGTAACTTATCAATGCGTATAAAAACAGCCAGTAACAGCCAACGGGAGGCGAAGTCGACGTGTGGTGCAAACCTACCTACCTACTACATTATGCTATCGCCAGCCAACGTTCAAAACGGACGATGTGACTCAGTTATTCTACATATCTGTTCCCATACTAACTGATACGTATTCTGACTTGTATAACAGAATTTCATATTCCTTCTGATAAATTACCGCAGACTTATTTGTCGAAGATTTTGTTTGATTTTTTTTGTGAAATCTGTTGGAATAGGTACCTATTGAAATACTCCTCGTTTGGTCTTATTTAAAACGACTTCTTCTCACTCTTCCTTTATAATCGAGTTTTTTCATAGGTAGGTAGTAAATAAAGTTTACACCTATGCCGATAAATTAATTTACATTAATAACAAAAAAAATGTTAGGAAGGGCTTTATATATAAATCAGTTTTGGTATGTAATAACACTTCCTCCTTTTGTTCCTGGTATTGGATGAGCAACTATGGTTTACATGAAAGCCGAATTACATAAGTATTTTCCTTTAGTTATCTTCTGTCATGTCAATAATAATTGGTGCGTACAGTGCAATAGTAATTTTAAATAAAAATTAAAATAACAAATCTAAATGACAATAACAAAATGAAATGACGACGTCTTTGGCGGCCATTTTGTTATAATATACCTAAACAAACGAACATCAGCGTTATTATGTAGGTGGTAAGAATGAAGTTACCTTTTTTTGTTGATTTCAAAACGCATTTACTACGTTCTTAATTTAAAGATTTTATTAAAAACAAGCGAGATTAAAATCGGTCGTTTTGACTTCTTCGGCTAACATTGACGGTTTTTCTTAGCCGACATTAATGTATTGTAAGGTAAAGCAGTAATGTTGGAGTTTCCGCTCCGCTCACGTGTTTACCAGCTTACTTTGCGTGTAGTGTAGTGTAAAAGGTGTGGCTTCTGACTTGTTCATAGCAACAAATCGCAATATTAGTCTACTGCATAATGGAAAAAGGTAGGTAAGGTAAGTCTTCTTCAGAGAGGGTATTGTATAACATTCACTGTTATTTAGGAAAATAAAAAGAAGGTGAATTCGATACTCAGGTAGCTACTAGCTACCGTACCTGAGTTAAATTACATAATACAAACAATAAAGTAGGTAGGACTTGCAAAAACGGTCAAATGAAACATTTCATTTAATAATAAAATTAATTGAATGATTTATTATTTCGATTGATTTTATTCATTTAATTTTAGTGATTCACTAATACCACTACCGTTGTGGAATTGTTGAATTTTTTTATTTTATGACTTGGTTGGTTCTTATTCAATAGAGTTCGAACATTTTTAAAATTGGAACGGTTACCACAGTAACGTTTTGTGTACTTGTGTACAGATGTGTAGTTACAATACCCAAATAATTTTGATACTTTAAAGACGGTTTTCACGATTTGTACCCATGTACTAAATCAATTTAAAAAAAACGTATTATTATGCGGGTTTTTTTTGTTAATATTTGTTAGGCATTTAGTTTTTCAACGTATTATGACAGTACCTCCTACCTAAATAATGAATGCTACGATGTTGCATTTTATCGGCAAGATAACTAGCAAGCAACATTTTGTTTAGACGTAAGTACAATTCGTGCGAATGAAACTCTCGCACACAATTAGGTAGGTAGGTACCTATCTCCCCGTTTTATATAACTTTGATTGTAAAAACTCACTTTGGTATGTTACCCACTGATTGATGGTATTATAATTAAATCTAAACTAGTTTAGTACCTACTTCTAAACAAAATGTTACCTTTTTAAATATTTTACTTCTTTATAATTTATTATATTACCCACAATTAAGCTATGATTATTTGTCCATGGAAATGGAAATCGATTGCTGACAATGTTGACGTGTTCATTATAAATGTAAGCGGGTTAACTACGAACCTTGTTTGTGTTGGAAGAACACCAACGTTCCAACACAAACAAGGTTCGTAGTTAACCCGCTTACATTCATAATGAATTCGTCAAACAACGAAAGTTTCTATAGTAAAATGTTGACATGGTTTAATTTCTATTTTATGATGATTGAAAACTTATAACTATCTGTAATTTTAGCCTTTGTTTCTATCAAACTTTTTAAATGTAACAATGTAAAAATTTACCTGTTATAATAATTAACAAACCTGAAATCCGTTACTTAGTGAGTGAGGTACAAGATGATGACTAAAGTATTTTTTCAAGCATATAACCGAATCGACTTCGGCAACCGTTCGTAACGTCCGATGCTTAGACACGTTTAACCTTGGACCTTGATAATAGTTTTATTTTTACAGTCTAGCCCAGCATCTACGTGGCATATCATTTTGTAATAATATTAATTAATTATATTATTTAAAATATTGATACCTACCTACTCAATATTATTATTAGTATATCAGGAGTTCCACTGCAGGGTAATTACCTCCCTGGAATGGATGGAATGAGGGTTGCATTGATCGCGGTCAAGAAAGACCTTTTCTGTTAAACTTGTTCGATTGATTTTAATACGTTCTGTATCATCATTTTACTTCAGAACCAATTAAATTCTTTATTTCAAAGATTTGGATAAAGTATTTTGTAAAAAAAATATTTTATTAGTTAACACGGATGATAGACACCTTTGTTTGTCTAACATCCAGGTTAACTACTTAAGAAAAAAAGCAAGCTAAAATAAAAATTTTGCAATATCATTCCATATTAACCTTTTTACAGGTGCATTTATTTTAATTGTTTAGCGTGTTGTTTAATTATTTAAATTAATAACACACTAAATAAATTCAGATGAATCCAGGATAATTTTCACAGCGCCATTTTACGCATTGGGCGATGATGCAATGTGGCCTGAGCTAGGTAAAGAACCTACTCAAAATATACTCACATCATAATAATGTCACGTTTACACTTTGATATAGGTACGAGCAAGTTGAGTAAAATGATTACGTAAAAAAATAAAAAATAAATACGTACCTACCTACCTATGATATTTTTATTTATCTACATACATAATTATTAATTTGAATTGATTTCATTTGGTCTGCTGTATTATTATGTAGTTATTTCGTACCTACTTATGGAACTACCGAATATTATTATTTAGGAACCTATGTAGAACCTACAGAAAAATCATTCAATGTTGTACTAAAAACACTACCTAGGTACCTACTCTAATAATCATTAAAATGAAAAAGCTCATTGTCCTAATTAGGTAAGGTACCTACCTACTTGCGAAAGGTAACCAGGCAAGGCAATCTAACAAGCACTTATCATAAGGTTGTTATTGCTTCGCCCTAACTACCTAGCTAGGTAGGTACCTAGTATAAAGACAAAGAAAAATATATTTCGTATGACGTGTACGAACCGATATCGAATATTTAAGTCATAGTATACAAAGTATAGGTACTTAATGCATAATGCGGCATACGCAGTATTATCCCTATTCATATAGTTTGTGACTGCTATTCACTGTGATTATTTATATCCATGAAGATAAGAAATAAAATATTTTATTTTTAAAATTTTGATAGTAGGTACATAAAAATACAATTACAATTACAATTTTAGACTTGACAAAAAAAATAATGACGCATTGTAACTGCTGGTAAAACAAAATGGTCGCAATTTAAATATTATCATATTGAAATATTAAAGAAACCACCACGTGTCTCGTCGGGCGTCGCCTGAAACGTTATTTCGAACAATTTCGAAAGCAAGTCCGCACGAACAAAGAACACGCAATACGCGACAATTGCAATCCTGTCAAATTATGGAGGCTAATATTCGCCGGCAGGCTCATACTACCATACGTGCATCACCACTCAGTCGGTTCACGTACCAGCGTTGAACTTCTCCGCCGCACTGAGCGCACTCCAACGAGGCACGACGCTGTTGCAAACTTCCTCCCAACACCGCGACTTCTCCGTCCTATCTCCGTAATTCGGATCATTTGAATCAAATAAACAAGGTCTATTTTTCACCTCAACAATGATCAAACTACTTTTAATACCATCCGCGTCCCTGTGCCTACCCATAACAAACAAAAAAAACTTGTTTTCAAAATTCGAGTTTCGTGCGGATGATTTTACCCGCGCGTTATGCGATAGGCGCGTATCAAAGTCCGCGTTAAACTGGCGGACTGAGGCCGGTGGCGCACCGGGTATATCAACATGGCCGACGACGGAACAAAATAATAGGTGCGAGTGCGAGTGATTCGTAGGCAGAGATATCGCCTTCCTCACGCTAATAAATAAATATCATGCGGTATAGGATAATTCGAGAATCATTTCGAAGTGTTATGGTATTGATGAAAATTTAGCGCAATAGGTCATGTCAATGACAACGATAGCAGTTTTACAATTTGCTAGTTTAGATTATATTAATTTGCTCTTAAAAATGCATGTACTCTATAGAGAATTCGTCTTCGCAGCTTTATAAGAATAACTTTTAAAAAAGTTTTTTGAACCTAATTAATTTTATTTTAAATTAGTTTTTTAACTAGTATTAAGTTATTTTGTAGCGCCCCAACGGGGAACATGTTTGAGACTATTAGCCTATGTAACCTAAAAACATGTAAACAAGTTAATAACTGATAAATGAGAATAAGAATCATTTATTGTGTCCTGTGTTTACATAGTTCGTCTTATGAACTACAAATATAATTGCTCCAACAGTTTTTCCTTTCGGACATACAATAATTGTTATGTACCTACTATACTAGTACAAAGGTAGGTAGGTACTTAAAAATACTTAAAAATTTAATGAATTGCACATTTTCTATCACACAATGTTAACAATAGGAAGTCATTATTTATCTAAATTTTGGAGGAAAACTCTCAAAGTATTTATTAAAATTATAATGGGTTTTTGATACTAAGTCTTTTTCTTAATTTTATTTTGAACGTATTATCTTCGATTTCTTTAATTTATAATGATAGACAATTGTAAATTTTAGGGGCAGAAATATATGAACTTTTGTGGAATGTTGCATTATTTACATGAGGCATACAAATATTATACTTATAATTATACTATTTGTCATAAAAGTCATAATGCTTGTGAGTGCTAAAATCTAAGTACAACACTAATGCTACACTGAATAAAATAAAAATCACTTTTCTGATCAAGTTTGAGCAATGTCGTTTCCGTCAATATTTACCACTATATCTTGAGGCAGGTATTAACCTAAAGATGAATTTGTGTACTTATAATTATACCATAGCGCTAATTATAATTATAATATGGATAGGCACTCATACAGCATCTTTTTGATTAAATCTTTAGGAGTAAATCTTTCCTTATTCAGTGTTTATAAAATTACTGATTTTTGTGAGTCACCTAGTCGTGATGTGTTGTGAACACCCTGTCAGATAGGGTATGGCAATAGATCTTAATCTAAGACTTAAGATAAGGCCTTATTATGGTATATGCATGTGACTTCAAAAAAGCTAATATTTTTTTTACGTACATATTCTCTATTGATATAGAAATATATCTGTATATTTATTTTTGTATTTTAAGATGTTTTTATTTAGATATTTAATCATTGAAAAGTAGACATTCAAAAAGTCTAAACGCAACGCTGTTGGCACCTGAGGCGTGACGTCATACTTGAACATTTTTGTATCGGCATGAAGTTTTGACTTTGAGTTGACATAGGGGATCCGTTGAACCGTGACGTCACAAAATGCAAGGGCTAACATGGCAGCGTTTTTATCACCCGAAACAGAGTGTAGTTTTCCTTTTTGTTTTGTACCTCAATAATTTAATGTTTTTGGCTGTTATATTTTTTTTCGTTTATGTATTAACCAAAATAATCAATAAAAAAAATCCATGCATATGCCCTATTAAGCTTCAAAAATTAATAAGGTGGTACTCATAAGTATATTGTGTATCGTATCGTATACAAAGAAATTTAATTTTTTTTGTATGGATAATGTCCCTACGATTTATTTATTTTTCTAAATCGCACAAATAGGTATACTTAGTTTAAAAATTTGAATAGACACTATAAAATAGAAAAAAATGTCCTCTAACATAATGTCCTACACCTATAGCTTCAGCTTTCTGAGATGATACCTACAGATGAAAATAAATACATTTTTCCTGCATAAGTGTAATTAAGTGAATATCTCAGAAATCTGACGACTAAGGACATTAGGTAGGTATGTCAAAGAACATTTTTTATTTGTTCTACTGACCCTATCTTAAAACATAACTTTTATTGCGCACCGCGATTAAAAATGTATTTTGTTTTAAAAACATAAAATGACTCCAATTTTTATAGATTTTTCATGGATTTTCAAAGATCCCATTTTCAGAACTGAACCAAATTAAAATGGGATACACGGGAAGCACCAGCTTTCATATAAAAAAGAATCATGAAAATCAGACCACCCATTCAAAAGCTCTGAGGTAACAAACAAAAAAAAAATACATTCGAATTGAGAACCTCCTCCTTTTTTTGAAGTCGGTTAAAAACTGGGTGGTCCGATTTTCCTAATTTTTTTCTTTAGTTCATTCATGTTTTTTATTCGTACTTTCCTTGTATTCGTAATGAAAAGCACAGTGTTTACCTCGGGTGAAAGTAACATTTAGTCCCTATAACTATTAGCGCCCTCGCTACGTTAGTCGCTACTTACTATGGTTTAAGTGAGACGTCAGTCAGGTGGTTCGAAGGTTACCTAGGTGGTCGAACACAGTCCGTGAAACTGGCCAAGATGACGGTTCCGTTTTGTGCTCACGTGCTACGCTTGTTGATCGGGGTGTCCCGCAGGGTTCTATTCTGGGACCTCTTCTTTTTATCATCTACAGCGCGGATCTCCCTAAAGTCATAAAAAATTGTAAGTTCCACTGTTACGCGAATGATGTCCAGGTATATGTCTCTGATTCACCAGATCGCTTAGCGCATAAGAATAATCACGAGATTGTATTGTTTGCTGATGATACTTCATTAATTTTTAAAATGAAACGACGAAACACTAATTTCGACGATGTAAACAATGCAATCTCAAAGGTAGTTCATTGGTTTAGTGTCAACAATCTTTTGCTTAACGGAACCAAAACGAAATGTGTATTAGATTTACTCTACCTAATGTTAAACAAGTTAAGGCTGATGTAAACGTAAATGGAGAAACGTTAGAAATTATAGAAAGTACCGTATTCTTAGGAGTCACCTTAGATAATAAACTTCAATGGGGCCTACACATAGATAAGCTATCAAAGAGACTTAGTTCTGCAGCATATGCAGTCAAAAAAATCCGTGATCTCACAGACGTGGACACATCTAGACTAGTTTATTTCAGCTACTTCCATAGTATTATGTCTTATGGTATACTGCTTTGGGGGAACGCTGCAGATATTAACACCATATTTGTGCTGCAGAAGCGGGCTGTTCGTGCCATCTATAAAATGGGTCCCAGAGAATCCCTACGTGATAAATTCAAAGAAATAAATATAATAACAGTACCAAGTCAATATATTTATGAAAACTTGTTGTATACTCATAAAAATATCAATAGTTTCCCAAAAAATAGCGATATACATAATGTAAATACTAGAAATAAACATAAACTCGCTGTACCCACAACTAGGCTGCATAAAATTAATGTATCTTTTAAAGGGCAATGTATACGCTTCTACAACAAAACCCCTACTAAGCTGCAAAAATTATCAGTAAATAAATTCAAACAAACTGTCAAAACTTTATTATGCAAAAAGGCTTACTATAAAATATCAGATTATCTAGAGGATAAAAAAGCTTGGGACGGATTTTGCTCCGACTCGAAAAATAACAACTAACAGGCTAAAGGTTTCTTCGTCGTTTCTTTACTTTAGTCTACATACCGAAGCGATCGAAATCAAAAATACCACTTTATTTCCGTGTCAGTGTATTTTTTAATATGATTTGACCTTTTCTAAGTGTACATTTATTGTATTTATGGAAATAAAGCCAACAAAAATTATTAGAAATAAATAAAACTATTCATAAATCCATTAAAAAAGACTTAAGGACATATAATACTAATATAATAATTAATACTATCAAGAAGTACAGAGGGCCCAAAATATTTAGAAGAAAAACAAAAATTGGAAACAAACAAATTTTAAAACTCAAAGATAAAAATGGTAATTGTGTGACTGACAGAAAGCAAATTCTCAAGCTAGTTGAAGATTTTTACGGAGAACTTTATAATATACATTCAACACCTGACCGCGAGCGAAGTAACGACCCTAGAGCACCTCCAGTTGAAAGCCTAGACAGCGATGAATTACCGCCAATCATACCGCGAGAAGTTGAACATGCTCTAAGCCAGATGAAGAGTGAAAGGTCTCCTGGTTTAGATGGCGTTACTATCGAATTGCTACATGTAGGTGGAACACCGGTAACTGGCGTACTAGTAAAGCTCTTCAATGCTGCTATGTATCAAGCTCGAACACCTGAGTCTTGGAAAAATGCTGCAGTTACCATAATACATAAGAAAGGGGATATATCTAAACTCAAAAATTACAGGCCAATAAGCTTACTATCCCAAATTTATAAACTGTTCGCCAAAATTATCTGCAACCGTCTTACCCGAAAGTTGGATGAATACCAACCACCTGAACAAGCTGGCTTTCGAAGTGGGTTCTCTACCATCGACCACATCCATTCAGTCAAGCAGCTGATGGAGAAGAGTCACGAGTTCAACCGCCCCCTTTGTATGGCCTTCGTCGACTACGAGAAAGCCTTCGACAGCGTCGAGCATTGGGCCGTGTTTGACTCTCTCCATCGCTGCCATATCGACGCCCGGTACGTGAACCTGCTTCGGGAGATATACAGTTGCAAAAATGCTTGCCTGGGACCAGTCTGGTATCAAGATCAATGGTGTCTATCTGTCTCATCTCCGTTTTGCTGATGACCTGATATTGTTTTCCGAAACACCAGGCAGACTGGAGACTATGCTGAACGACCTTCATGATGCCTCTATAGCAGTAGGCCTTAAGATGAACATGAAAAAGACCAAGGTGATGTCAAACATCTCTGGGGTCTCGATTCCAAACATCTCTGTTGGGAGCGAGAGACTAGAGGTGGTGGACTCTTACGTGTATCTTGGTCATGTTCTATCTTTTGGCAGAGAGTACCAAATGAAAGAAGTCACCAGGAGGGTACAACTAGGATGGGCAGCTTTCGGTAAACTTGATGATATCTTTAATTCCACTCACGTTCCACAGTGTCTGAAAACACGTCTTTATAACCAATGTGTCCTGCCAACTATGACTTACGGTGCTGAGACATGGCGGCTCACTAAAGAAGCTGTGCATAAAATCAGCGTTGCGCAAAGAGCCATGGAACGCTCCATGCTCGGTATTAGACTCTTAGACCGAGTCCCCAACACCGAAATCCGTAAACGGACTAAAGTTCAAGACGTCACTGAGCAGATATTGGGGCTCAAATGGAGTTGGGCAGGACACTTGGCCAGACGGAGTGACGACAGGTGGACCAAAGCACTGACCGAGTGGTGGCCGACAGACGGCTGTAGGAGCAGGGGACGTCCACCGGCGCGATGGGTTGACGACATCCGAAAGACCGTGGGCTACACCTGGCCCAGACTGGCGCAGGACCGAGGCGAATGGCATAAGCATAGAGAGGCCTATGCCCAGCAGTGGGTCGCAAAGGGCTGATGATGATGATGATGATGATGGAAATAAAGCATTTTTGAGTTTGAGTTTGAGTTTGAGTTCGGTGTCACATCACTCCTTACTTAAACAAAATGTCTATTCTCAATATGGAATCGCGCAGAGAGTTGCACCTTGGGGGTTTAATTTTTGACATTATCAAATTCAATAAACCTGAGTATCTGCGCTCGTGCGCTCTAAGTTAAAATTTGTAGATACCACTCGCAACATAAGGTCAATCAGATCTGCACTACTTTATCATAGCCATAAAACAGCAGCATTCAAAGGTAGCTTTCGATATCAGGCAACGAAGTGTTAGAACAATATACCTCCACCCTTACGTAATCTTAACACTAACTTCACTTTTAAAACTCGTTTTAAATCCTTGCTGTTACAGAAACAGAAAGAGGGAATTCCTAAGCGCTTCGTTTGCCAGAAGTAGGAAGCACTGGGGTTGCTACTGCTATACTGCTACTTAATCAAGGTTTTCTAGCTGATTATAGTACCTACCTACGACAAAATTGTACCGACACAAACACCATAACCATTTCTTTTCTCATGTGCTATTATTTTATATATTTTAATACTATAAATGAACACACATTATTTGTTTGTTGGTGTCTCGTTTTTCTGGTCGCTTAAGAGGGTAATACTGAAAATCAGTGTTTGCTCTTCGAGTAAAGCTTTGTGCTGAGTATTGCCTTTTTGTCAGGCTGCAGCACACACGACATACTGTATTCGTACTTGTTTGTCTGAATGTTAAAGCTAATTATGTTTAAAATTACGTTTGATTGTATTGAATGTTAAAGGATATTGTCGTCATGCATCGTTCCTCCTTTATTTCCCAATTTATTTTTATGTTTTTGTACCTCCATTTTTATTTTGTATCTTGTGTTCCAGTTGCAAATGTTTTATCTATCTATCATCTGCTGCAACACGGGCGCCAAACCCCGTCTCGGGTCAAAATAAATTACTTTCATCCCTTGGGTAACAATGTACTATTATTACCAATCAACATAACATTAGAAAAACTGCATCAATTTTGGGCAGGCAACACCAAACTGCGATTCCCAACCTGCATGCCCAGCGTGGGGATTATGGGCATCATGAGATAAACGCTAATAAGGCGCTTATTTATATATTCAATCAAGGTTCAGCAACAGTATACATATATTAGCTTATTTTAGAACTTAATGTAATTGCTGTACTTATTGTTCTTATATACAGGGTGGGGCAAATTTTTTATCTATATTTAAAATATTTTTTAACCTGTTTTATTTTGAAGAAAAAAATATTGCCGTTTTTAGTTTTTTGAAAAAAAGTACGGTTCGCCCAAAAAATTACATTTGTCAAAAAAATCAAGTTGGTCTTAATCGACTCTATTTCCAACCAGGAACACTTTTTCCAAAGTAACATACCAAATCAAATCGTAAGTTCTGGCAATAATTAAAAAAAAACAATTGCCATACATTTTCTATGAAAAAACGAGTAAGTGAAAACAACAATGTCACTCATTCAATGGCTCTTAATTTAAACTCATATGTAACTATTTTTTTAAGTTGATAGGCTAAATTTGAAGACATCTCTGGAATTAAATTTATAATTTTTTTTAAACTAAAAACGGCAATATTTTTTTCTTCAAAATAAAACAAGGTTCCTAAGAACAAAACCTTCTAACTACAAAAGAAACGGTAGCTACCCTTAAGGGGGCAAAAGTTTGCCCCACCCTGTATACTTATAATTAATTGTGTTTAAAAAACTGTAAACCGACTTCAATTTTTATAGTTTTTTCATGAATTTTCAAGGATCCCATCGTCATAATTTGAAATTGTCAGTGACTCAAGGCAGTGTGCTAGGACCGCTGCTATTTATTATATATATTAATGACCTGCCAAGAGCGACAACTAATACCATGATATTATTTGCTAATAGCACAATAACAATCTCTAGCAATGAAATTAATTCTTATGAAACTGACATAAATAAATCTATTGAATCAATTATAAAATGGCTTGACAATAATAAATTTAAAATCAATCATGATTACATATGCATTTTGACCAAAGATCCCAAAAGCCATCTGACATGAATATAAGATTTAATAACATTAAAATTAATCAAGTGGATACTACACGATTCTTGGGACTGATGATCATCGACAAATTTGGAAAACACATTTAGAAGGTCTAAGTAAGCGTGTTAGTAGTCTAGCATATGCCCTGTATAAACTATCATCAACAGTTAATACAGATGCCATAGTGACTGCGTATTACGGTATGGTAAAGTCTGTTTCATGGAACATGGAATAATATTTTGGGACATGAAGACATTATTTTTAAGCTACAAAAAAGATGTGTGAGAGCCATGTTTAAAAGAAAAATCACCGATAGCTGTAAACCATTATTTTCTAAGCACAAAATTCTGACACTTCCGTCACTTTACATATTATAAAAGAGCTACTTCTAGCTCTTTTTAACCGACTTAAAAAAAAGGTGGATCGGACCACCCAGTCAAAAGTTCTGATGTACATTAAAAAAAAATACAGTCGAATTGATAACCTTTTCCCTGTCGGTTAAAAATAGGTGGACACAACATTCTTTAGAAATTAACCTAAAGATAATTGAGATCAACAATTTTAGAAAGCAGTTTATGACTAACTTAAAACAAATAAAAGACTAACAAGGAAGCCAGCGTCCAGCAGTGGACCAATACAGGCTGTTGAGGTTGGGGTATTTTCAGCGATTTTCAATGGCTCAAAATGTACATATTTGGTTTTGATAAAAAAAAACAAATTCTGTTTTGTTTGAATTTAAGTATCAAGATTCACGCGATCAAGATTTTGCGTAGCCGCGCCGCCCCGGTGAGGCGGGGAGGGGGCGGCGGCGGCGGGAAAACCGCTGTGTGTAAGGAATCGCGCTAGAAAATCGCCGAAGTCGCGCTTCACAAGACGCGCTAATTAATTAGCGTCTGTGTGCTAAGGTATTTAACTTGACCTACACAACCCTCAGACAAAGGAATATATATATTAATAATATATATTCCTTTGTCTGAGACTAAACCATAAAATGTAAGACAAATCGGAACCGAGTCGAACCCCAATATTTTTTTTTAGTAAAAGAACAACTCGGTATGACTCCGAGTCCATCTCGGAGCCGACTTTCTTCGACCTCGACCCAAGCAAAATAGAACTTAAAGTCACTATAAGTGTCCATTTTTAATGAGTCATCATAAACGTATACAAACCGTCCATACTTAACCTAAAATTCACTTTGTTGGCGCGTCCTTTTATACGTAATTTACATTACTTGACGATTTTAGATCCTCCCTTCAATATAAATTGCTTACAATTATATCTGAAACTCGACGCCAAGCAAGTGAGTTTTTGTTATTTGTATCGTGGTTTATTTACTAACATGCTCCATGCTGGATGGATAAACATTACAGTCTACATATAAAGACCATGAAGTAAATGTAGGTAGGTACTAACGGACAGAGTTCTGACTTGACGCACTGAAAGACACAAATGTCATCATTGTCATGAACTTAAAAATTGCCAGCTTTGTCTGACGAAACGAAACGTAGGTAGTTATTGTCTCTTTGGACAAAACGAAAGCAAACCTATGAAGCTGTTGTTCACTGTTGTTTGTCAGTTATGTAAAATAGTGGCACCCTGTATTTTAGAAAAACACTAGACCACTTTATTTTTTGACTCTGTAATCATAATCATACAGAGTACATAATACATCACATCAGTGATGTATTTATTCTGTTGGGTGTCCTTATAAATAAATAAAATAAAAAAAAACGTGTGGAGCTCGGGGACTGCCGCGGTAAAACTATTGCATAGCATATGCATATGTCATTAAAAGTTCTGCTATTCATCTATAGATGGAAAAACTAAAAAGTATCACCGCTGTGCGCCGGTCGGAGTGTCGGGGGGTGTTAGGTTATTTTCGTTACGGAATTTTTGGATTCGGTCTCCACGCTCAAGGCCCGCGATAGAAGCTACGCCATAGTTTAATTAATTTTGTAAATTATATCATTTGGCTTTTTGCATTTATATTTCTACCTCTAAAGTAGGTACTTACCTTTAATTTAATTATTAGAAAGCATGTAGTAAGAAGCCTAAAACGTGTTCTTTTTAAGCAATAGCAGAACTTTTAATGACTTATGCTATGCAATAGCTTTACCGCAGCAGTCCCCGAGTGCCACACGTCTTATCTTATTTTTATTGCTTCTAGTGCAACAGAGGCTGCTCAACTGTAGTAGAAAAATAAATAATAATTAAGCAGAAAATGCGTAATAGAGTTGGCAGCACTCATTTTTACGGCGAGCGAAGGAAGAAAGAAATATGCGAGCGAGCGAACGAATTGGCGTGCTACTCCTCTGTTAAAATTGTGTTGTTTTCGGCTTTCGCAATTTTTACGCGAACGTGTTTTATATCTAATTTTTCGCCTAAATACGTTCAATACTAAGGCCTTACCCGCGGCCCACACAGCATAACTATCAAAGTTCCACGTGATTTTGTTTATTTACTGTGATAATGGTCGTAGTTGCGTCTAATTTTGAGGCGCCGGTCGAGGGCGTTATCTTGGCGACTCCAAACACTAAGCTGGTTATAAATGATCAGGTGTTGGGTACAGCTACCTTATACATCACACAAAAGTGAGTACCTATTTACGTTTTGCTAGGTTATTTTTCATGTTCAAATCAAAAGAAATGCGTCCTTCGTGTTAGAGCTCAAGCAATTAATTCCATTGTTATTCCGCTCTGTAAGTCTGATTAGAAATACCTAGCTAAATACCTGGTTACTAGGTACCTACCTCACAGCTTGATGCTTGCAAATCCTTACCTACATATTTGGTGATTACTGCTGATTTTCATGTTTATTGACTTTTGACTTGGTTCTTATCTGATTCTTGTAGATAGAAGTATAATTTTAAAAACTATTATTTTAGGTTTATTCTATATCAATAGCAATTTCGTGTGCATAACGATTACAGTCAGTTTCTGCCTATTGTGAGCCTCATGTATAGTCAGCCAGCCATCTTGACAACTATGGTGAAAGGTTGATAATTATTTTGTTTTAAAAAACTATAAACTGACTTTGAAAGTTTTTCACGGATTCCGTTGTCAGAACTGGACCAAATTAAAATAGAACCACATGGGAAGCATCAGCTTTCAAATAAAAAAAACAATGACCACTGACGATCGGGCCACCCAAACAAAAGTTCTGAGGATATACAGTCGAATTGAGAACCTCATATTTTTAAAGTCAGTTAATAATAGGAATTAAAATAAAATTCAGAATAAAAAACAAACTGTCAATGCATCACTTCCGACCCATCCTTTGTCATGTCATGATTATGTATAAATATTTAATTTTGTTCAATTCGGAGAGCCAAATGAAATCAAATTATTTATTTGCTAATTACATTATTACATCTACATGACAGATCTTATAACTAGAGTAATGTTGAATGCATTCAACCCGCAAGCAGGTGTGCAAATATTAAATATTGTAGATTTAATTAGTTTCATTATAATCAATAGTAATCAATAAGGGTAATTAATACAATCTAGAATAAAATAAATATTAATAATTTGACTATTGTAGATTTTAGGTACCGATTGTTGACTACAATCGGTACTTAAAATCTACAATAGTCAAAATATAATAAATTAATATATTCATTTACACTCCAAAAACATTTGTGACAAGCAGTCACTAATATATTTTTTTGAACAAACAGTTTTTATCACACTTCTCAAAAAATTTAATCATAGCTCTTAAACACAAAAATTAACTAATTAAACACGCCCTCCATGTTCAAATATCAGATGTCGACTGCTCTAGCGCAGTCAACGGCTCGAGCAGTCGGTGTATGCTGGAATTTCATCATGCAGTCATGTGTACGGCAGCGGATGCATGACTATAGTTGTCGGTCGCGGCTTTAAGCAGTCGGTCTCAACTGCTTGAAGCAGTCCGTGTATGGCCGCTCTTAGGCCCGTATTATGAAAGCATGCTCAGTCATAGAGCTATACATCGATGACTGAGCAAGCTTTCATAATAAGGGCCTTAGACACCCGCGGAAAGAGTTGGGGTGCTGCAAATTCAAGCCAGCACCACTCATCTATACACATATGCCTCAAGGGAACACAAACAAGCATGTCCCTACAACATTATTTACAATGTACAGTACATATATGATTATGTAATGTCTGTAATAAGTCCCGTGATCACTTTATCCTCTCGGTGACCAGCTACCCGAGAGGGGTAAATTGAAAACCAGCGCTGCTTGCTTATGAATGCAAGCAGTAAATTGCTGAATTTACCCCTTTTGCCTTAATTTATTTGTTTTATTGTAAGTCTTAATGTATTGTGTGAATTTGTGTGTATTTTTGTCAATAAACTTTTTTCTATTCTATTCTATATCTATAACACTGTATTATTTATAAACAACTATGAATTATTTACAGCGATGTGATCTGGGGCGGAGGCTTCACCCCGAGTGGCACAGCTGCCTCCACCCTGTCTCTGCTCTACCCGACGATATCCATGCATGCCATTCAACGGGAACCCATCCCTTCACTGTATATGCAGCTGAATTTTGACCTTGAGTAAGTTAACTTATAATGCCTTAGTGTGTCATGGAAACACACACTATTATTATAAACTAGCTGCGCCCCGCGGCTTCGCACGCGTTGTTCCTATGGAAAGTTTAAAGGTGATTTTTATCCCACGGGAACTGATTTATGTTTGATTCCAGGATTAGAACTACCTGTATCCAAATTTTCATCCCGATACGTTCAGTAGTTTTGCCGTGAAGAGGTAACAAACATCCATCCATCCATACATCCATACAAACTTTCGCATTTATAATATTAGTGTGATGTGATCTTCGATCAAAGGATGTGATGTGTAAGTTTGTATGTTTGATGGATGTTTGTTACCTCTTCACGCCAAAACTACTGAACGGATCGTGCTAAAATTGTGCATACAGGTAATCCTAATTTTGGAATCAAACATAGGTTACTATTTATCCCATAAATCAGTTCCCGTGGGATATAAATCACCTATAAAAGATTCCAGAGGAACAACGGGTGCGAAGCTAGTAAATAAATAATCCTGGAAAATCCACTGCATTGAGGCATCAACCCCATCCACACCGTAATACCCTAAAACCCACGCTGGGCTTACAGGTGGGGATCGCAGTTCGGTGGTAGAATTGTTCTGCAGAGGGCGCTGCTGCCCGCCCCCCGGTGGATATTCTCTAGTAGCCTCTGACAACGCCCTCGGAATTAGTTGGGTTGGTGCAAATTCTAAGCCAGCACCACACAGCTCCAATCATTAAAATTCGATTTCAGAAGTCTGGCAGAAAGACTTATTTATGCAATTACATTTAGACGGTGGGTGGATATTGCCTCCTAAAAATATAATTTGATAAGGGACTTTTATGTATGGTTTATCCATTTTGAATGAAGCATGTTAGTAAACAAAATACGCCGAATATCAGCTTACATATTATATAGCTTTTATTGACTACAGTAAAGCATTTGATTCTCTAATACACTCTAAAATCTGGGAATCCTTAAAGGAACAAGGTATAGAACACAAATATATAAGGATTATAAAAAATGTTTACAGACACAGTTCGGCAGGTATCCAACTGGAAAAGAAGGGAAATAGGTTTCAAATACAAAAAGGAGTTAGACAGGGGGACCCTCTTTCACCAACACTATTTCTGGCTGTACTAGAAATGATCTTCAGGAATCTCGAATGGAGAGACAAGGGCATAACCATTAATGGCCGCACGCTAACACACTTACGATTCGCAGACGATATTGTATTATTTGCAAAAACACCAGGTGATCTATGTATTTTGTGACCTTTCTAAAGCTTTTGATTGCGTTGATCATGGTACATTAATAAATAAACTAAGACATTATGGAATTCAAAACAAGGCACTGGACCTTATGCAATCATATTTATCTGATAGAGTCCAAAAAGTAGATATTGGTAAAGAAAGATCTAGGGGATCAAAAATCGATTTAGGAGTCCCGCAAGGATCAATATTGGGTCCTTTTCTATTTTTAATATATGTAAATGATCTCCCATTTCTAGCAAAAGATCTCTGTGATATAGTCTTATTTGCTGATGATACTTCATTGATTTTTAAAGTTGACAGAAATAAACATAATTATGACGATGTAAATAATTCTCTTTCACAAATACTAGATTGGTTCACCGCCAATAACCTCTTACTCAATGCTTCAAAAACCAAATGCATAAAATTCATGTTACCAAATGTAAGAGAGCTCCCAACTAAGATAATGCTAAAGGATGAGATTGTTCACCTTGTAGACTCAACTGTTTTCCTAGGGTTACATATTGATTCCTCTCTTCAATGGAGACCGCAAATTGATGCTCTCGCAAACAGACTTAGTTCAGCAGCGTATGCGGTTCGAACAATTAGATACATTACCGATGAAGATACAGCTAGGTTAGTTTACTTCAGTTACTTCCATAGTGTTATGTCTTATGGTATTTTGCTTTGGGGACAGGCAGCTGACATCCAGACTATCTTTGTTCTTCAGAAAAGGGCGGTACGCGCTATTTATAAATTAAATCCACGTGACTCGTTGAGGGAATTATTTAAAGAAATAAATATTTTAACAGTAATATCGCAATACATCTATGAAAATCTAATGTATACACACAAAAACAGAGATAACTTTATGAAAAGGTGTGATGTTCACAATAAAAATACAAGAAACAAGAACAAATTACACATCCCATCATATAGATTACGAAAGGTAGGGAAATCATTTGTGGGCAATTACGTAAGATTCTATAATAAGCTTCCATCTGAAGCAACTGAGCTCCCTATTCGTAAATTTAAACTGTACATAAAACGAAATCTTATCAAGAAAGCCTATTACTCCGTAGATGACTACGTAAATGATGTTAATGCTTGGCCGGATGTCGCCCAGTTCCATACAGACAATAGTATGTAAGACCAGTTAGACTTAGTTATCCTAAGATTGTATTAGTTGATAAGCGATGGACTTGCTAGTGGTTTCTTTTTCACTTCTTCCGCTAGTGGACAAAAAATTGAAGTGAATTAAAGTCAATTGCACCTTATTTCTTGTTGATAGTAATAACTATTTATCAAGCTGTTTATATAGTAAAAATTTGACTTGTCTAAGTACTTATTTTGTAAGTCTAAAGAAATAAACGATTTGACTTTGACTTTGATCTAAGCAAGATGATTAATGATCTAGCATCAGAAAGTGCAAAGGCCGGACTGAAGTTAAACCCCGAGAAAACAAGAATCATGACCAATGGGAACAGAGATCCTGTAACAGTGAAACAGACTCAAATCTCTTATACGGACGAATACATATATCTCGGCCAACTGATGTCTCCAGAAGACAACATAAACAAAGAAGTCGACAGAAGAATTGTGAACAGTTGGAAAAAATACTGGGGTCTAAAAGAAGTAATGAAAGACAAGAACCTACACATTTCAACGAAAAGCAAACTATTTAATACATGGATCTTACCAGTATTGACATATGGGAGTGAAACATGGGCTTTAACAAGAAATGCATCAAACAAACTCTCCACATGCCAACATGCCATGGAAAGAATGCATGTTAGGGGTCAGAAGAATAGACAAATTAAGAAATAGCAGCATCAGAAACAAGACTAAGGTCCAGGAATACTTTGAAAATAAGAAGACAAAAGTGGAAATGGTCAGGACACCTGATCAGAGGAAAAGACAAATGGAGTAAACTAACAACACAATGGTACCCAAGGGATGGAAAAAGAAAGAGAGGTAGACCACAGAGAAGGTGGGACGACGACATTAGACATGTCGCAGGAATCACATGGGGTAGAGTGGCCATAGAAAGGCCAGAATGGAGAAGATTGGAGGAGGCCTTTGCCACCTGGCAAACGGACATACAAAAATGGAACAAAGGAGATATATATGAACCACACAGAAACAGTGTTTTGTCCGATTAAAGGCTTATTATTAGTAAACAAAGTACGACACAAATAACAAAATCTGACTTGCTTGGCTTCGAGTTTCAGATATAATTGTAAGCAATTTTTATTGAAGGGAGGATCTAAAATCGACAAGTAGTGTAAATTACGTATAAAAGGACGCGCCAACAAATTGAATTTTAGGTTAAGTATGGGCAGTTTGTTTACGTTTATGCTCCATTCAAAATGGATACGATATAGGTACCAATATTTGTACTTCTGTACATTTAGTAGAATTTTTGTAAATTTGTGTTTAAAAAGTTTAAGTTTGTATGTTTGTTTGTCTTCAGGATGCCAGAGCTTCAACAATCTGCATCCGCCGGCCAGGAGAGCCAAACTGATGATGGGGCTGATCAGGATGAAGATGATGATGATGTGGAATTAGATCCCATCACTCAGATAAGGTAAAAAAAACTTACCTCAGAACTTTTGACTACCCAGTCATGTCAGTTTATGATCCATATAATTGACTAGCTGCGCCCCGCGGCTTCGCACGCGTTGTTTCTATGGAAACATTAAAAGGCGATTTTCATCCCACGGGAACAGATCTATGGGATAAAAAGTAGTCTATGTTTTATTCCAGGATTAGAATTACTTGTATGCAAAATTTCAGCCAGATCCGTTCAGTAGTTTTGGCGTGAAGAAGTAACAAACATCCATCCATACACATAATTTATGAGTGTGATTTTATATTCTATTTTTGTGATTGATAGATTTGGAAAGTTTTCTCGATAGTTTGTTGTTTTGAAAAATAGATGTTTTGCATACATTTTGCTATTTATCTCAGGAACATCACACTATATTAAATAATTCAACCAGCTCGTGCATCATCAGATTCGTGCCGGACAACGAGGCAGCACTCCAGGAGATGTTCGGAGCTCTGCTCAGCGGACAGGCCCTGCATCCGGACCCTCATGAGGACGATGACTTCTTTATGGGGGAGGGGGAGGGGGATGATGATGGGGATGGAGGTGGGTACATGTCTCACTCAAATCAGAGAACCCTTCAACTGCTGGACGCAGGTTTTAAAAAATTATGGCTTTATAACAAAAAGGCCGTCTTATCGTGGTTTCACGGTTCGCATTGGAATCTAAGGCAGGCGAAAACTTTGATTGATCTTTATCATTATTAATGATTGATAGATCATTGGGCGTTGTGTTTTTCCCATCATTTCTTGTTTAATCGATAAAAGAAAAAAGTACAATCCCTTATCTTTCAGATGTAATTGTAAGCAATATTTATTGAAAGAACCTTCCTCCAATAAATATTGCTTACACTCATCGGCAATTAATGTAAATACGTATAAAAGGACGCGTCAATAAAGTGAATTTTTGGTTTAGTATGGGCGGTTTTTTACTATCTTTCTACAAGCCTGATGGATAAGGTTTAGTTAGTACTTCTTCCTTTTCAACACACGACGTCACTTCACATTATCTTCTCATAGCATAATTAATTAATTTTTAATAGATACGTTACCTTATTTCTAGATGACAACGACATGTTTGAAGATGCGGAGGAGTCTTCCGCTGAGCAGACAGCCTCGAGGCTGCAGCAGCTGAACCTCAGCCAGACCAACGGACAACAAGGTAATGTATCTTAGAGTACACTGTTTGTCATCAGTGAGCGCGGCCTAAATGTATTTCATTTCATTTCATTTCGTTTATTCCGTTTTGATACATATCATTGTACACTAGGAAAAGTCATAGAGGTACACATATTTATACATTAAATTAAAATAATAAAATTATTAAAAGTTATTAACAATCACATTAAAATACAACTAGTAGGTAACCTACATACAGAAATCATCAGTCAGAGCTTCGTCAATATCATAATAGGATTTCAATAGTAAAAACAATCGAATTTTCCTACTAAATTCTTGAAAACCTAGGTTTCGGACGTCGACAGGTAGTTTATTGTAAAAACTTATACATAAGCATACAAAACTGTTGCCTACTTTAGCAAGTCTTCGACTTGGAACATTAAAACTATTTTTATTGCGAGTGTTGTACTTGTGGATGTCAGATTTTAATTGAAAATTGTCAATATGCAACTTAGCATAAATTAAGTTTTGATAAATAAATTCACCAGCAAATGTCATTATTTCTAATTCTTTAAACTTAAACCTACATGAATCCATTTTGTCCATTTGCAAAATAAACCTAATCGCCCGCTTCTGCAACAAAAACACTCTATTTGATTGTGAAGAATTTCCCCAAGCTAGTATACCATACGTCATCAAAGAGTGAAAATACGCATGGTACACCGCCTTGGCAGATCGTATATCGCTTAATAGCCTAATCGTTTTAATTGCATACGCGGCCGACTTCAGTTTACCTACGAGAGAGTCTATATGGCAATGCCAAGTCAGTTTACTGTCTATTCTAATACCTAAAAACTTTACATCATTTATTGCATTAATTGAGTATTTCATTATTGTATTTCGTATAGAATCGTCAACACCTTGAACATTACCTAAAAAAAAACGTATAATGTTTGTTTTGTCCATATTTAAAACAAGGTTATTTGCCTTAAACCATTGATTTATACATACAACTAATTTATCGAGCTTTATGGAGACCTTTTCTTTATTTTTGTCGCTAACAATGACAGTAGTGTCATCTGCGAATAATACAATGTCAGTTTCGTTTTCAACACAAGTTACAAGGTCGTTTATATACAGAATAAACAGGAGAGGTCCTAATATAGAACCCTGAGGGACTCCCATCTCTATTTGACAATAATTCGATTTGGCACCATTACATTGTGTGATTTGCTTTCTATTTTTAAGATACGAAGTAATAACAGAAAGCTCTTTATTTCGCACGCCGTAATGATGTAATTTTGCCAAAAGAATTTTATGATTAACGCAATCGAAAGCCTTAGATAAGTCACAGAACAAGCCGTATGCGTTTTTAGAACTGTCCAAGTCCCAGAGAACTCTCTCGAGTAAGGTATTAATTGCATGGGTAGTACTTTTATTCTTTTGAAAACCAAATTGTCTGCTATTAATAATTTTATTAGATTCTACAAACGCATACAGCTCGTTTACAATATATTTTTCAAAAATTTTGCTGAAAACTGGTAGAAGAGAGATGGGTCTATAGTTATTAGTATCCGAATGTGAGCCTTTTTTATAAAGCGGTATGACTTTAGCCAATTTAAGTAAGTCTGGGAAATCACCATTTTGTATACAATTATTTAAAACGTTTGCCAGAGGAAAAGCTAATTCTAATTTTAGTGATTTTATTAATGAGGTCGATATATCCCATAGGTCACATGAGTTCTTGCATTTCAGACTATCGATAATTTTTATAACACAAATAGGAGTTATGTCATTCAATGAAAATGTGATGTCATTTGGTGAAGAAAATTTGCGAAGAAAAGAGACAGCTTCCACTTCTGTTGACATTAGTTTTTTGGTCAGATCACTAGCTATATGGGCAAAGAAGCCGTTAAAATAATCGGCAATTTTTGTAGATGATGTTAAAATTTCATTGTTAAGGTTTTTAATACATTTTATACTTCGATCGCAGTCAGCTGTATCTTTTCCCGTTTCCTTCTTTATAATATTCCATGTACATTTCACAACATTGTCAGAACCTAGAATTTTTCTACGTATATTAATCTTTTTCGCCAAAAGGGCACAGTTTTTGAATATTTTGCTATATTTTCTGACATAAATTCGAAGGTTTTCATCATTTGTCAATGATAGTAGATGGTACAAATTTTTCATGTTTGCTTGTGAAATTTTTAAACCTTTTGACGCCCAGTCATTAAAACACTTTCTAGCCCTTACACATACCGTCCTAACTGGCATAATGCTGTCTAGGTTCAGCATAAAGGATGTAAAGAAGTCCTTAAAATCAAAAATAACTCGGCTAGAGAATTCAGATTTAAGATTTGCTTTCAAAATTTCAATAAGATTATTATTGACTTTTCGCTTTTTAAGGTAAATATTTTTGACAGAATCAGTAACAGCATTGAAAGCCACGATTTGAGCAAAGTGATCTGATTGTATACCCATCACTACTTTTTGATTTGAAACCTCTACAGTTGCGAATATGTTGTCAATGCAAGTACCACTATGGCTGGTCAATCTTGTTACGTCATAAATTATTTGTTTTAGAGTATAACAACCGAGTAAGTCTAATAATAAATGACATTGGTGATTTTTACTTTTAAAGTCAACATTAAAATCACCACAAAGAATAATATTTTTTTGCATACTAGATCTTAATTTAGTAAGGGTCGATAGACATAGTTCAAGATGTCTTAGAAACACTTTAAAGTCACCACTGGGCGACCTATACACAACAAGAACAAAGCATTGTTTCATTTCAATTTATTACTACAAATTATTACTACTATCTCACCTGTTATTATAGACATACCCGCGCGATAGAATGAAATGCACAATGATGTATGCCGCCGAACAGACTTTAGCACAAGGGTTATCATAGAAAAACTATTGAATGTATCTCTTCAAAATAAATTTATTTTAACTTATTAGTAACTAAACTATGTCGGTAAACCCTTCATTTTAGAGTGTTCTTTCCTCGTGTGTTATTTATTTTCGAACAAAGTTAAGCTAAAATTCGTGTTGAAATACGAAAGTTTAGAAGCTTGTATTTTTCAACCTTATACTATTTTTACTTTTTTAGTTGTATACAAACATCGTTTATGACGGTATAAATTGGTTTCATTCTTAGTTTTGGATAGTCAACATCAAGCAGCCTTGTAGGACCCCTGTGGCGCGGTGGGCGAAGGTCCGCCTGCGACGTCCAGCATTATTTATTTATTTATTATTATTATTATTAGTTACCCTTCCACGTTTGTATCAAAAATGAGCGACTAGTTCGGTTACAAGTTGGTATGATTATGTTAAAATATCCCCTGCGATGGCTTACCAGCTAGACCGCTTTGATGTGCAAAAATTATATGATAATGGATAATAGACATGCAGATCGGAAAAAATATTAAAAACAATGTACAAAATATTCAAACGACATACTTACCTAGCAAAAAAAGAAAAACGTTGGTCCATAAAAAATAACAAGATTACCAAATTATAATAAAATAAAATGTCAAAACCCATACAATTTTAATATTAGAGTCCGTGAAAAATTGATGAGATGATAGTAGCATTTTAATGTCAGTATCTTAAATATTTATTGCTTTAATAACGTAAGGCTTAACGTACATTATGTATAATTTAGCATGACATTTATTTGTTTTTTTTTTGTATCATTTATTAGATATGAGAAATATGTTTGAAATGTTTTGATGTTTTTAAAACCTTATTTAGCACATTAATTTAATGTAGGTGCTTTGATATTCGCATGCCAGTAATGTGACGAGATATGAGGATCTACTTTTATAAACACCACCTGTATAATTACCATGTCTGAAATGAATATTAATAAACTATTTAACTAGCTGGCCGAGTGAATACAAGCTCCAACGTGTATAGAGGTCATTTGCAGTGACTTGTCACCGCTCGCGGCCACTCGCCTCACTTCGGAGCCGTGCTGGTTTTTCTGCACAAATCAAAGTCGCCTGCGCTCGGCCAATCGTGTCCACATGTTTGTGTAGTTTGTGGTGCAATAGTTTGCGTAGACTTGCCAAACGTCCAGACGGTGGCACTTGCCTTGTATCGATTTGCCTACGCATGCGCTGGCCTTAGCTCGGCCAACAGGTATTGGGCAATCGCTATTGAGCGAGTTAAAAGTGATGCTGCAAGCATTATGGGGCACCTTTGCACCAGGAATGTTCCGGGGCGGGTTATGATGACTAATTTTGATATATCTATAATATAAAAATAAGTCGGGTTTTTCTTCCTGACGCTAACTCCAGAACGCACGAACCGATTTCCACGGTTTTGCATTCGTTGTAAAGGTCTTGGGCTCCGTGAGGTTTATAGCAAAGAAAATAGGAACAACGCGTGCGAAACTGCGAAACCGCGGGGCGCAGCTAGTATTTTATGTATTTTGACAAAGTTACTCTGAAATAATTTCTGAAAATTTATTAGTTTGGATGCTTATTTAACCATAATCTCTAATTGTTTCAGGAAATGGTGACGTTCCAGATGATTGTCCGGAGTGAGCTCAGTCGCAAGATAAAATTCATTTTTGTACCTTTCTTTGTTTAAGATCTGTCGAGATCTTTTATTTATCATAATAACCCGTGCGTAGTGTAGACCTTAAGATAAGTTTGATTTAAGTCGTAAAATATTAGTTGCGTCAGTTATTTTTAGTTTGTCGTTTCTATAGCGTTGTAAACATTAAGTTATGATGTATTCCTAACAAGATAATATCATAAAGTATGTAATATAATACTTTAATTGATGTATGGTTGAAAAAAGTGGAATGTATGATTGGGTAAGAGTATTTTTGTCAATTTATAGCTTAGAATTTGGTAAACTAAACAAACAATAAAATATTTTTTACCGGATTTCATTATTCTGTATTAAAGGCTGCACTTATACAGTCAAATTAATGGTAAAACAATTTATATAAACTTAAAGAATGATACTATAATACATTAGGAATGATTGTGCTGAAGGAAATTATTGAATGTGATATTTTGGATGAAGATTGGTTTTGTATGAGTCTATAGGATGATAAAATTAATGTGTACTGCTATCATTATAGAGCTTAGAAACTTTTGTAATTCATAGATGTAAAAAAGTACTAGGTTTTTTCACAAACTTTTTGAATTTTTATACCGTTCTCAAATATTAAGTGTTCAGTTAAGCTTTTTCTGGTATGTATGTATGTATGTACTTATTGATATAAATTTCTTAACTTTTTTTATTAAACTATAGATGCTGATTGCATAGTAAAGGCCTACCAAAAAAGTTGTCTTTTATTGAACCTCTTGAACGTTAGTGAACAAAAAGGTTCTCCGGGTCAACATTCTCGCATTGTGTCAGTATGTCTGTACTCCTCTACAGGTCGTATTTTACAACCGATCGTTACGAAATCTCGTGTACAGATTCAACGATTTTATAGATTTTTTTGTCGTTGGGAATTTTAGATTAAAGGTTTAATTCCCCCCAAAAAAGGCAAAGGCCGCGCCACCTTTACAATAATATTGTAAAATTTTGAGAGTACTATACCTCCTATCGCGGCCACGCGCATGCTCGCAGTTTGTGCAGTAAGAACTATATTCATTTTTACAGAGATGGCGCTCTTGTACCTAATTAAAAGAGTTTTGGTTTCAAAGATTATTTCATAGTAAAACCCATCTCCGTCTATGGTTAACAGAATGATCCCGAGGTGGTAGGTACAGTAAAAATTTTGATCGATGACAGTACTATATAAACTCTATGTTGGTACCATTATATTTTTTTTACGACGGATTTTTATTTATCCCGAAAGGAACATAATATTTTTGAAAAATCATGACTAGCTACAACAATTTTTAGTGGGGACCAACTCAAAATTGCTGTAGCTAGTAGTGATTTTTCAAAAATATTATCAGACCAAATAAAAATTATATTTCGTCTGAGGTCCCCTATAAGTTGACAGCCTGTCGAATACTAACTTTTATCTAATCTGTGGCTGTAGATGTCGCTGCTATGGGTGGACGAGGGCTAGATCGCGCTAACGAAGCGTTTCGGGTTCTTACGTCTTGGTCTCGCGGCGCGCGCCCAATGTTTTTTGTAACAAACATCCAATATTAGTACATACATTCAACTCTTCGCACGCGTTGAGGAAGTTTATGTAAGAGTTCGCCGTTATTTTTATAAGTAACTGCGTGTGACTCTTGAAATTAAACATTGTCGTGGCCTGATGTAACGGATCCATATCTGGGATGTTATTCAAATTCAGATTAGGTTTTTATTAATAAAAAAGACGATAACATTACTTACGGTTGTCTCCAAATCGTTATGTCTAGTCATCGATTTATTAAAAAGGGAAGATAGGTTACGTTCTCCCAGCGTTTATACTCAAAAATTGGCATGTGTTACAACTACACGCAAACACATACGCTCACAGTTATATTTCCAGTCCTGTGCAATACAAAGAAGAACAAAGACGGAAAGACGTATCTAAGACCGAAGTGAGACCGAGACAATATTTTCACGCGAATCACGACCGCCCGTGCCGCCGCGCCGCCCGGTCAGACGATGACTGAGGTGGGACACAATTTTACACAATTAGCGCCCCGCGGCTTCGCACGCGTTGTTCATAAGGAAACGTCAGGTGACTTTTATTCCACGGGAACTGATTATGGGATAAAAAATAGCCTATATTTACCTTTATATGAAAACTGCTGAACGGATCGAGGGCTGAAATTCTTCATACATGTTATTCTAGTCCTAGAATGACTAGATGCAACAATTCTAGCCCTAGAATTGATTCTAGGACTAGGATTACCTGTATGCAAACTTCAGCCCGATCCGTTTAGTAGTTTTTGCGTGAAAGAGTAACAAACATATGTACATCCATACATTCTTACAAACTTTCGTGTTTATAATCTATCTAGACTAATATAAAGGGGAACAATTTGATTATTTGTTTGTATTATGACCTATTTAAAAAAATCATTAAAAATTTACTTTTCAGGGGCTATATTTTATCCCGGATTTCCCACGGGAACGGGAACTAAGCGGGTGAAACCGTGAGGCGCTGCTAGTTTATTATAAATGCGAAAAGTTTGTGTGTATTAGTTATTACCACGTGTTTCGTTTATGGATAGCGTTTGTGGTAAAAAAGCTGTTATTTTGTGTATGGTCAGAAAGAAGTCTTAAATCCTAAATTAGGTGATTTATCTATTATTTAATTAGGCCTATGTAGATACTATATGTAAATAATAATAATAATAATTTATTCAAAATCTTCTTAAGTCAAATGTACGAGTATAACATAAGAGAAATAACAACTTTAAACTATAAATTACGACCAAATTAAATAAATAATGTTGGACAATTCACACGGCATTATCTAGCCCCAAGCTAAGCAGGGGCCTGATTCCACTAACACAATCGCTTCACTATGACAATATTATCACTTCATTATCGCGTTACAATCACCGCCATTGTCACCTTTTGGTATTCTACTAACACGATCTTTTTTTGTTTATGCCATATCTACCTATGACTATTACGATTATAATTATATGCCCCACCACATTATTGACACGATATTATAAGTCATAGAGATTGTAATCATATGGTATTGGAATACCAAATAAATTTACGACTAAATCTCTATCTTAATCGTATGGCGCCATTATGGCATCATTATGGCATTTGTTTAAAAATAGTGGAATTAGGCCCCAGAGCTTGTGTTATGGGTACTAGATAACTTAAGTCAAATGTACAAGTATAACATAAGAAAAATAACAACTTTAAACTATAAATTACGACCAAATTAAATAAATAATGTTGGACAATTCACACGGCATTATCTAGCCCCAAGCTAAGCAGAGCTTGTGTTATGGGTACTAGATAACTTAAGTCAAATGTACGAGTATAACATAAGAAAAATAACAACTTTAAACTATAAATTACGACCAAATTAAATAAATAATGTTGGACAATTCACACAGCATTATCTAGCCCAAAGCTAAGCAGAGCTTGTGTTATGGGTACTAGACAACTTGTATACATAATATGATATAGGTACTACATATATAAATATGTTTTTATCGTACATAGAACAGATATCTGCAGATCGTACACACATTTGTCTCGAGGCGGGGATCGAGCCCGCAACCTCCGACGACGCAGGCGGACATTCGCCCACCGGTCCACAGAGGTCGTCATGATAGAATAAAACATAGGCGTAGACATAGATACACTTTACATAGAACATAGATAATCTCATTTTGAAAAACTGAACTCCTCTGACTGAGTTAAAAATTGAAAATGGTGGTATCACGAAATTTTTATATTTACAAAACTACCCCATAGGGTGAGCAATAATTTTATGATATTTGTATGATTTTGAACGCTGCCCGCGTTTGGGATTGGGATTGGGATTGGTGCATTTAGCACCAATCCCAAATAATTACAATAACAATCCCCTACCCCTTACGCACGCTAGACTCAAAGAGAATACAATAACTTCGCTAGACTAGCGAACAGAACACTATAAACTTTAGCAAAAGCGGAAGTAAAGTAGTACATAAGGTATTATGAATCACCGTGTGGATTTAACCACTAGTGATCTTATAAAAACTGGATAAAAAGTAGCCTATGTTTTGCTATCAGGTAATAATAACCGCAGCTTCGCAACTAGAACAGAAAATTGTTCGAAGTCGCTACAAGAACCTGAAACGCTTCGTAAGCGCCTTCTAATTTTTCTAGTGGCGACACCTAGTTATGCGCTGTTCGGATTTGTTTGGGCACGCACGACGTAGTTAGTATGAAGAGCATGTCAAACTTTACACCGATTTACCCGTTCAGTTGGTGGTGGCGCTAGTCGTGAGTATTTTATAGGTTTTAAAGAGCCGTTTTGAAATAAATTTATGTACTTAGTTGCAGTATCGTAAATGTCTGCCTTCTGGTTTAGATTTTTAAGAAATATTTTTTTAAGAACTGTTATTACTATAATATACACCGTGTCCATTTTGAATGGAGGATAAACGTAAACAAACCGCCCATACTTGTCGAATTTAGATCCTCCCTTCAATAAAAATTGCTTACAATTATATCTGAAACTCGACGCCAAGCAAGTAAGATTTTGTTATTTGTGTCGTACTTTGTTTACTAACATGCTTTATTCAAAATGGATAAACCATAGGTGCGACGGATGATGGTGTCAGCCTTAAGGTACCTACCTATCTGTATGTGTTGGTTTGCGATAGACCGTGTGTGTTAATCGTCCTGAGTGTGCTCGCTTAACCAAAACATCAAGAAAAGGCAGAGCACCGTCTTTCTCGTACTCCACTGTGAAAGCTATTTTCGGATGAATGCCATTGAGGTGTTCCAAAAGGGTGTTAATTTGGTCATAGTGTAAAATGGCAAACACATCATCCACATATCGCCACCAATATCTCGGCCTCACTCACTGGTGCATTTTCCAAAGCCGTGCTCTCAAACCACTCCATGTAGATAAGATATGTATTAGCCACGACTGGTGCTATTGGAGACCCCATGGCTACCCCGTCCTGTAGGTAATAGTTACCACGCCATCTCTCACTTTTTCCAGTCCCAAATCATTTTTATTTCCAGCAAGCGCTATAAATAACACTTAATGCCGCAATGTATAATTTAAAAAGATGTCAATACGAACCCGTTGTTTTCCCTGTTGGCAACCGAAACGACTTTTCAAATTGCTTTCTTAAATGCAAATGAAAGTAAACAGGAAAATGGGCGCATAAATAATTTACCAAGTCGCAACTCTTCACCGGCGCTCGCGAATATGAAGTACATATTAGGTACCCGCTTGTTAACGTGTGCTCTAATCACCTTCATTTCATTTCATTTATTCCACCATAGGTACCTTCATTCATATATACACTTGATATCGTTATAATCTAATTTTAAACATAATAAATACCTACTTAATAATTATTTTATTGTAAGAATACAAAACAAACAAAATATTTTTGGAAACACCATAAGGGATTTTACGCAGGAGAGAGTAGGTAATATATAGAATAAAAATATAAAAACAATAGGACATTCCGCGAGATTAAAATTCACGCTGTGAGATTCCGCAGTGCGTATATAACAAGCCGTTGACTATCCATTCAATGTGACAAGCGTTCGAGAAACCGGGGGTACAAATGCCAAAAGAGCAGCTGTATACAGGCTTTGTCAAAGTAAACTAAAATAAAATATGATATTATAATAATATTTGCTGCTGTAAAGAAGCATTGTCCAAAACAATAGGTTTAAACATTAATAATGTCAATAAGTAGGGTTTAAAGATACTTACATAATGTCAAAAATGTCAGGTAAATAATTGCATGTACTCAATAGGTATTCCTGCGATATTCAATATATTTATTTATTTATTTATTAACTTGTTTACATGTTGTTATGTTATTCTGAATGATTTGTAAGGTCTCTGCTATTGGTACATTCGTGAACAAAGAGGACACGTCAAAACTCACCAGTCGTTCATCCTCTTGCAGCACGATATCTTCCAGGAGCTGTGTGAAGTGTGTCGAGTCTTTCACGTAGCTAGAAGTTTTACCTAAGTACATACGGCTGTAGTAGGTTCGCTATGTATCGTGCTGTTTTGTACGTAGGAGAGTCTATCTCATTTTGCATGAAAAACAGGTTTTTACCTAGTGCAGGCACACGTAATATTTTTTACGATTAGAATTTAAGATGAACCTTTTTGTTATCCTTCTAGCCCTAAGTATTTTTTTTAAAATAAATTATTATTATTATCTGGCTGACTGTAGGGCGTAAAGGCCAGTTAGGTTTATGAACCTTTGGTAGACCATAGATTTTAGGGGGTGTGGGGTTTATGGGTCGCAATGATTCATAGAGGTCTGTAGATATAGCGAGCAGTAACTCGTTCAACTCCGAGGTCACTCTATTAGTCGGGTTGTAGGTAACTTGTGTGTATGTCGACCGGTCATTAAGATAACGGACCTTCTCAGTGACCGGCGCGGCGGCGGCGGTCACTGAGGTCGCTCATAGGACTCTGTATCTACGATCACAGTTGCATTCCCTTTATCCGCCGTTAGCACCAGAACATCCAAATTGTTAAAATAAGAATAAGAATTTATTCGTAGCCACACACCTTATAACAATAATAAAGGAAATACAAAATATACGTAACTAAGAAAAAAATAAACCTTTGGATTTAAATGTCGAAACCTATTCTAAGCGTGTAGTAGTCGAGTCCCAAGGGTATAAATAATTACGTAAACTCTTCAAGGCAATGAGTTCCATTTACGTCATGTTAGGCTTTGGTAACTTCGCCGAGCGTACCTACCAGTGTAGCGATATCCGCAGGCAATCCGCATCATGTGTTGGCTGGCACCTTGTTGCGAACAATCGTGTCTTCAACAGTCGTAATTATGGCTTCCACTGGCACTCTTTGAGGTGTAGGTGCGCTTACATCCGTAATGAATTCGTCAAACTACGATAGTTTTTATATTTTTAACTCATTAGTTTTTTTGTTCGTTAAAAGTTTATTTAAGAAGACTATTCGCCGAATACCGTATAATACTAGCTATTATTCGGTGTTCGACGAATGACAAAAAAATGTCGAGTAATGCCGAATACCGAATAATAGCGAGTACCTATTCGCGGCAACTCTATATCGTATCCATTTTGAATGGAGCATAAACGTAAACAAACCGCCCATACTTAACCTAAAATTCACTTTGTTGGCGCGTCCTTTTATACGAAATTTACATTACTTGTTGATTTTAGATCCTCCCTTCAATAAAAAATGCTTACAATTATATCTGAAACTCGACGCCAAGCAAGTGAGATTTTGTTATTTGTGTCGTACTTTGTTTACTAATATGCTTCATTCAAAATGGATACGATCATAGATTATACTTATATATTTATATAAAAAAAACCTGTTATGATGTTATATTATCTATAAATAAATAATATTTACAATGGGTAATTTCTAAGAAATCAAATATATATCCAAAAAAGGTATTTGAAATGTTTTTTGTACCCGGGTACTATTTCATTGTAAGACCCGGGTACCCGGATAGGTACCCAATTTGATCAATTGATTCATTAAAAATTCACGAAAAATTATGAGCATATAGCGCCTTAAAAGATATTTGGTCTTATGTAACAAAGTCAAAGTCATTTATTGCAAGTATGTACATTGATAGGTAGCTTAAGTTCTAATTACAGCTGAAGTTGGTACATACCTACACCATGTTAGATTGGTATAGCAATGTCTTAGTGTCTACCATCTTACACTATATCTTACTATATAGCAATTTATTACGAACACTTAACACTAATATTTATCAATAAAGGTACCTACACATTTAGTCTTAGAATAATTTGTATCTGTTGTGTGAAATATATCCATATTAATATACCATTACCACCACCAGCTAACTACGATCCCCAACCCGCATGCCCAGCGTGGGGATTATGGGCATTACTCCCCATTAGATAAACGCCAACAAGGCGCTTATCAGGGGGAGCCCTGTGTCTGAACTTTAAGTATCCACCTACATACACCACTTTAGACAACTTTTGAACAAATATCTGCAGATCATACGATAGATAACTGATATACATAATCCAGCAGTGGACCAATACAGGCTGTTGAGGTCTAGGTACCACATCCACCATTTTTAGGCGCTACCCCATTCACTGTAAGACAATAGAATTTTCAAAAATCCATTGATCAGTTTATGATACCTACTTTTAACATAAGATATTTCATCATCAGCCTATACTAGTCCACTACTGGACATAGGCCTCCCCTAATGATCGCCATAGCGCCCTGTCTTCAGCTTGACGCATCCAGCATCTGCCTGCAGTCACAGATCGTCATCCCACCTGGCCGGAGGGCGTCCTACACGTTTGCCGAGTTATAAGATATGTATCATAACACAAATAAAACACTTCTAACTTAACCAATCAATTTATTCATCACCATCACTATTATCACCGCTGCCGCTGCTGTCATCATCATCAGACTTGTCCACAAACTTGTCGTCGTCCCAAGAGCCCTCGCTGTCTGAGCGCGCGCGCTCGTTCATCACCAACTCCTCGTCTGATGACGCGTCTGGGGAAGATATAAATACAGTGACAAAACTTTAAGTATCTACCTACAACCCGGTCACAATATCTGTGCACCTGACACTTAAGGCCCATACACCAGTGAAAGTGGCGCCCCCAACTATTTTATCTTATTATTCCGTTAAACGCAGAAAGTTTTAAAAATCCTTCGTTCAGTTTGTGGTATCTATTATAAGTTATTTATTAATGCCTCTGTAATAGTTTCATTTTGTAAAGCTTAGGCAGAGATACGAAGTTGCGCTTTTTGGCCATCAAACTCTATTTTTGCATCTCCTCCTAAACTATATGAGATAAAATTATAAAAGAGGTATTAAAAATAGCTTATAATAGATACCACAAACTGAACGTAGGATTTTGAAAAATTCCTATGATAAACGTAAAAATATGATAAAATAGGAATTGTTGTCAGATTGGCTCGGGTATGCGCCTTAACAATAAATATTAAAAAACAAAACAACAACAAAGCGAAAATATCAAAATTATCGGGACGTGTATCGGCAACGAAGATGCTAACCGTACTGTCGCACCGGGGAGTGTATATGTCGCAGCCGGAACGTAGAATTAGCCCGTTTGTAAAACGGCCAGGCCGTTGACAAAACGGCGCCATTCAGCTAAATGCCTAGGCCGATTGTAGAACGATCGGTGAAATCAACGTTCTACAATATGGCTGATCATCTGAATTAGCCCGTTTAGGGAATGGCTAGGCAGTTCACCGTGCTTAGGCCGATCGTAAAATGAAGATAACTGTTTCTGTGTACGAGGCTCCGTCTGCGCAGAATCTACAGTTACCTACATATTATATTTTATTACCGGCTATGACATCAATTATCTGCTAAGGAAAGTTGCTTAAAAATTGGGTTCGGAGGTTAGCTCAAACAGAGACAGCGATACTTAACTACCTACAGTAGAACACAATTTTAAAAGTTGGTCGTTTGGTACCTACCGTGCATACCATAACATGCATAACAGCTGTTATTTTATCTTTACTACATCCTCAACCTCAACCTCAACAACTTGTACTGCTAGACGCAGACTTCCCCTGATTAGCTCCTTATTGCCGTTTGTACCATGAGGAGTAATGACCATAAACTTCACGCCTGTGCTCCACGCTTGGCATAGGCATAGGATTGCAGTTCGGTGGAAAATTGTTCAGCAGGGGCGCTGCTGCAAACCCTCGGTGGATATCCCTTGGGGTGGTGCAAATTCTAAGCCAGCACCACACGGCCACATTATTACATTACCTACCTACTTCAATTTTATTGAGGTATATTAAAGATTAGATTTTACAGAAGTTAAATTTTATGCACTGATTTTGATTATTATATAATATTATTAATAATCTGAGGCACTGTGACACTACTATGGGATTCAAATAAAATACGTTTTACTTTAATCCCATAAAATTCATTTCTTTGGTACCTACATTTCAGTGTTCTGAAGTTTGGTTAGGAAATATTTAGGCAGGTATTTCTCGCACAAGCAAAACCGCGCGCCATTACTACTAATTAGTAATCCATGGTATAAAAAGATATAGCCGTTTTACAATCGGGCTAGGTTTGAGTCAGCCAAATCGTTGAACGTTGAGCGTTTTACAATTGGCCTAGCCATTTAGCTGAATGGCGCCGTTTTGTAAACGGCCTAGCCGTTTTACAAACGGGCTAATTCTACGTTCCGGCTGCGACATATACACCACTTTAGACAACTTTTGAACAAATATCTGCAGATCGTACACATGTTGTTGACAACCTCTGTGGCGCGGTGGGCGAAGGTCTGCCTGCGACGCAGGAGGTTGCGGGTTCGATTCTCGCCTCAATTATCATTCACAAATATTCGTACGATCTTCAGATCAGTTCAGGGCGTTCTGGATGTTTTTCTATGTAAAATAAAAAAATATCTATCGATGCAGTGTATTATGTATCAGTTATCTAGTACACCATAACACAAGCTCTGCTTAGCTTGGGGCTAGATAATGCTGTGTGAATTGTCCAGTATAATTTAACAATGATCAATTTTCTAAATGTGATATATCTTAAAGTTATTCTACTCTCTAAAAATAACATTAAGAAACAAGCGTCTCTCCGCATCTGTAACGTAGTTATTTTTTTTATTCTTAATAATGTTTCTATTAGTGGCTTAGTATACTATTTGTGCCTTAATAAACCAAAGCTTCAGCTTGACGCATCCTGCATTTGCCGAGTAACGATCTCCACTCGAGAACAAGTTTACTCCAGCAGCTGTCGGTTCTTCGCGAGATATGGCCGGTCCACTGCCACTTCAGTTGCTATAACTTTGGTTCTCTATCGAATAACTTTGGTTCTCTGTCGGATGACTTTGGTTCTCTGTCGGATAACTTTGGTTCTCTGTCGGATAACTTTGGTTCCCTGTCGGATAACTTTGGTTCCCTGTCGGATAACTTTGGTTCTCTTTCGGATATAAATAAATAAATGTAGAGGTAGTGAACTTACCTTTGTACTGCAGCAAGGCCCTGGTACGGTCCTTGTTGTGTTTGTTGGCCACGTCTCGCTGTTGGATGGTGAGGTTGAGGCGACCTTTCAGGTTCATCAGCTGACAGAGGTGGGAACGTCTGTTGACAAGATAAAAGTTAGAATTCGCTTAACTTTGGAATCATTCAAACTCAAACTTAAACTAAAAAATGCTTTAAGCATACTTTATACGAAGCCAACGCTGCTAATACGACTGGCAGCCAGCGCTGGCTAGATATTTGCCTTGTGTAAACAGTTTTTCAAGCCAAGCCAGCGCTGGCAGCCAACGCTGGCGAGAATAGAGCGTCCGTCCGTCCGTCTATTTTTCTAGCCAGTGACCACCGCCCGCATACCGCTCGACCCGTTTTTTAATTTAAACGTGTGCACACCCGAAGAAAAACCCGTAAATGAATGGCACCGTCTATAAAGCAGGGGCCAGGCCAACGCTGGCTTGTACGCAGGACTGGCACCAGCATTACTGGCTTCGTATAAACTATGGTTTATTTCCATAAATACAATGAATGTACACTTCATTTCATTTCCAGCCTTTTAATTCAAACGAAAATATTTACATTTTGTTACTTATTTACTATTGTCACGACATCGGTTCCGTTTGTTTGCACTCTTTTGGCAAAGGCCTTCTCGTGTACACTTAATGTACACTTAGAATAGGTCAAATTATATCAAAAAATTAAACTCAATCACTTTCGTATGTAGACTAAAGTAAAGAAAACGCAGTTGGCAAATAGTAAAATATACTTTAAACTAACATAGCTGTGTGCCGGCTTAGAATTTGCACCACCTCTTCCCGGGGGTGTCGTAAGAGGCGATTATGGGATATCCACGGGGGGCGGGCAACAGCGCCCCCTTTAGAACAATAATACCACCAAACTGCGATCGACCAAACTGTCTTCAGCTTGACGCATCCAGCATCTGCCTGCAGTCTTTCGCAGATCGTCACCCCACCTGGCGGGAGGGCGTCCTACACTAAGTTTGCTGTGTACCTCACCTGTTAGTGAATATACTGTGTAGATGTGTTAGCTCCTCGCTATGAGAAGAGTTCATCAGAGCCAGGAGTAGCGCTGAATGTGTCCGGACCAGAGCTGTGAGCCAAGTGCATACTCGGAGGCAGCTGAAACAAAGAAATACATTTTTAAACGACGAAAGGATTAGGTTCTAATGCTCGGTTGTACGTAAGTTTGACTTGTTTCTTCTTATTCAAATTAAATGGAATTTATTATTTATTTATATGGAATTATCTTATACCTTTAAACGAGCAATTCTTGTATATATATAATCCGGATCTCGGAAACGGCTCCAACGATTTTCATGAAATTTAGTATACAGGGGGTTTCGGGGGCGCTAATTCGATCTAGCTAGGATTCATTTACAGAAAATGTCGTTTTATTAGTTGAATTACGTTTTCAATAATTAGATTAACGCATTCAATTGACTCTTCCTGACATCTATTGGCGAAAAGTAATACTATTTTATTCGTGTTTTCAATAATGAACTTTATCCCAATATCCTTATGAATTAAAGTGAAATATATGACTCTTCCAGCCATCTACTACTATTTGCCAATGCAAATAGTGCTACTGTAATTTCTAATAAGCACAATTTACCAAAAAATAAATCGAGCGAAGCTTGAAATCCATAGAATAGAGTAAACAGTTATTTAGCACAAACACAGGAACAACCACACGGAGAGAAAAATAAGTGCTTATTTTAAAGAACATATGAACCAAACCAAGTGTCTTTCCCTTAAATAGAGACAATAAGAAAAGTGCCGATTCTTAGTGATAAATGTTTTTATAAAATTAAGTTGACACAAAATTACCCATTAGCCAAATTTATGACTAAATTGTAATGTTATTCTAGTATATATAGTCTAAATAATATGTTAGTAGAAAACAATAATAATAATAAAAAGTAAAGTACTTTAACTACTTGGTTATACTAAGTATACTAACTTGGTGGTCTTTCTCGCAGCCATCTCTGATAGTTCATGTAGCAATGCGGGCACGTACTCCGCCGGGAGGGACGACAGGGTGCTGGTGGCCACATCGAGACGGTTCTTCAGCAGAACTGTGCGGATTATCCTGGAAAAATAACGAGAATCAAAAGGATCAAAAAATGTTTGTCTAATATGCTTTATGAACATAGGTGAATCGACCGTAGTTGTTTCAAAAATAGTTGAATCAAGTTTAGTTATTATGATACGTAACCCTAATTAATATTAAAAAATCGAACTCAATCACTTTCGTATGTAGACTAAAGTAAAGAAACGACGAAGAAACCTTTAGCCTAACCCGTTAGTTGTTATTTTTCGAGTTGGAGCTAATACCGTTTGTAAGATCTGCAGATATTCGTTTGAATGTTCGAGTGCCTTCTATAAAAAAAAAAGTTTATTTATTCAGACGATGTCCATCAGTTTACACATTATAAATTTTAATATTAAAACATTACACATAAATTAAAATTAAATACAAAGAAAAATAAAAATAAAACTATACTACATACAGTCAAGTCAGACAAGAGATATGCAACCATTCAACAGAATCCCAACCTTAGAAGTCTACAGGGTTAGGATTCTGTTGAAAGATAGGCGAGGCATCTATGTATGTATGTACTGCGATCACCAACCGGTATGCCCATCGTGGGGATTATGGGTGAGATAACAGTCAATAAGGCGCTTATCAGGGGGAGGCCTGCGTCCAGCAGTGGACCGATAGGCCATTGAGGAGGTTGGTTGAAGTTAGGCGAATAGGGTATATGCAGGTGACTTCAATAAAGCTAATATTATATTTACGTATTCTCTATTGATATACAAATATATCTGTATATTTATTTTTGTTTTCTATGATGTTTTTATTGTGAAATTTAATTCGCAGTTCGGTGGTAGAATTGTTTTGCAGTGTGCTGCTACTCTTAAAGCACTAAGGCCGTCCGTACATGTGACTAGTAGCGTCGTGTGCGAACCTGTGCGAGGATGTTAAGGCAGTGATGCTCAAGTAACTCCTTAGAAATTTAGATAGATAGATAGAATATACTTTATTGCACAACAGTTGTACATAGGCGAACATAATGCTAGATAGCATTCTCTACCTGCTAACCTTTGGGTAGTGTGAACAACCATTTAGTAGGTATAGGTAGTGCTATAAACAGAACAAAGAAGAAAGCTAATAATAATCGTAAAAGTTAAAATTTGAGTTTGTAACTAGTTCTTTTTGAGTAGCTCCATGTGCGGAGGGCCTAAGTATATAATCAAATAACGGTCAACTCACTCTTTATCCTTTGAATGCAGGCCTTGCACCAGCAACTTTGTAAAGTTCTCGTTGACGGCCGTCTGCTTACGTCCCGAGGGGTCCAGGGATAGGTTGGATAGACGCGCCTCCATCGGTACTTCGATCTGGATAATAGGTATAGAATGGTGAGAAACTCTGATATAACGGATATTATAAAAAAATCTATTTTGGTAGTTTTTGGATGTTTGGTACAACGTTTGTCATATGAAAACTGGGGGTAGGTGGAAGTAAATGTAATAGATTGGCGGCTTTTTTAACCCTAAAAAGAATCCAACCAATTTTTTGATTAGGTAATTTCCGAAATTTGAACTTAAAAATGTCATTATACTATTGCACTTGGTTTTACCTTACATTTTCAGGGTTTATTAAATGGCTTTCTTTGAAAAAACTTTTATTATGTATAGTTTTTATGGTGCTTTGACACATTTGGCATATCATTAGAATGGCCATGAACTGTAGAAGTGTTTAAACGAATTTTAGGATCACAGACATACTAACTTTTTTTAAAATTCAATCCCAAGTTCAACGCTCAATTTTAAATTTTCTCTTTTCAACTCTTTGCATGTCCATAGCGGCTTTATTTACCTAGTGAGATCTAGGTACTAGTAATTATTGATTTTATTAGTAAGTGTTAGCCACATGCAAGATGTATATTCAAATGATTGTAAAACATTTCATTTCGTAAAAATCAAGTCACGGTACTAAGTTCAAATTTAGGAAAAAATTCAAAATACTTAAAAAAATTATATAAAATTGGCGGGAGACTTTTTAGGGTTAAAAAAAGCAGCAAAGCTATTGAATTTAGTTCTACCTACCCCAAGGCTATTTTCATACAGCAAACGTTGTACCAAACACCCTGCATAATAATAATAACTTTGGACAATTCACATAGCATTAGCTAGCCCCAAGCTAAACAGAGCTTGTGTTATGGGTATTAGATAACTGATATACTTAATACAATACACTACTTATATAGATATTTTTTTTATGTATCGATTTTTGATACAGATTTATTATTGATTGTATTTTATGCCATTCCTGTCCCACACCTGGAGAAATGTATTTATTTTTCCTTCTACTCCTCGACTTTTTTGATATGACGGTTATTGGAGTGATATAATGGATGTCAACAACATAATTCTTCAGATAGATTGAATCAAAGCTACGGAAAAAAGCTAATAATATCCTATAGGTTTTTCCAGCAGCTTCGATCGTTATTCTCCTGGATAAAAAGTAGCTTAATATCTTTCTCCATCATGCAATCTAAATTCCTTGCATTTGCGAAAAGAACAGATAAATAAAGTTTTATGACCATGGATTACAATTCTGGATATAGAAATTGATACGCCGGATATTGAAACTGTTAGTTCGGATATCAAAGATTCATAGTGGATATATATTGTAAAGTCTTTGTTAAATGTGTGATAATCTTAAAAAAAAAAAATAATAATAAAATAAAATAAATTCGCCGTGTGGTGCCGGCGGCATAGAATTTGCACCACCCCAATTCTTCCCGTGGGTGTCGTAAGAGGCGACTAAGGGATATCTTCTGGGGGGCGGGCAGCAGCGCCCCCCGCAGAACAAATCTTTCACCAAACTGCGATCCCCAACCCGCATGCCCAGCGTGGGGATTATGGGCACTAACCCCCCATGACTTAAATGCCAATAAGGCGTTTATCAGGGGGAGGCCTGCGTCCAGCAGTGGACCGATACAGGCTGTGTATGTATGTATGTATGTATGTGATAATCTACATGCCGCTTCGCCGTGACCGGGTCATGACGATATGATCTAGACCGAGGCAGATGCTGGCTACTGAATGGGCTGTTCAGCAGTGGACTAATATATCTACACTAACCTGTCCTCCTGGAACCACTCGCTTCCGACTCGCGACGCCCCCCATAGGCTCCACAATCTGCACCGAGTTGTTTTTGTCTGTCCGTATTTTGTTAACGTCGTTGGCTTTAGCACTCGTCTTTGTGGGTCCTCGGATGAGGACTTGCGTTTTAGTTTTTATGTCGGGCGTCTGAAAAATAAAAGTAGTAAATAAATAAATAAATAATGCTGGACAATTCACAGATCATTATCTAGCCCCAAGCTAAGCAGAGCTTGTGTTATGGGTACTAGATAACTGATATACATAATACAATACACTACATAGATATTTATATTATATATAGAAAACCAGAGAAAAACCAGAGAAATCCAGAACGCCCTGAACAAATACCTGCAGATCGTACAAATATTTGTCCCAAGGCGGGAATCGAACCCGCAACCTCCTGCGTCGCAGGCGGACCTTCGTCATACTGCTGGCAGATGCTGGCTGCTGCTGCTTAGCTCTTCATCGTCGTCCAGCAGTGAACAAGACTTACCACATTCTCAAAGGTCATGTTAGGTCCTTCACTGGAGCCCAGCAGCAAGTCTCCGGAAGGCTGCAGTCGACAGCAAGTGAGGGGGATGGGCACAGCGTCCTGTGTGCTCGCTTGGATAGTCACCAGCGGCTTCGTGGGTTTTACTGAGGAGCTGGAACAAATTGGGGAATATCAACTTGCTGAAGCTGTGGTGCTGGCTTAGAATTTGCACAACCCTATCTCTTCCCGTGGGCGTCGTAGGAGGACTAAGGGATATCCGCCGGGGGTTGGCAACAGCGCCCTTGTTGAACAATTCTACCACCGAACTGCACCCAACCCGCATGCCCAGCGTGGAGATTATGGGCATTACCCCCCTTTAGATAAATGCCAATACGACTCCTATCGGGGGGAGGCCTGCGTCCAGCAGCGGACTAATACAGGCTATTGTGGTTGAGGTTGAGGCACTGTGGAATAACACTGTGATGTTTTTTGTACTGGGAGATTCGGTCATCTAGTACCCATTACACAAGGTCTGCTTAGCTTAAGCTGCATGCATACAGATGGTCGGTGAGCTCCGCAATACAGATGGTCCGTACGGTCGAGCATTTAGTAATCCATGGACCATCAGGCACATTTGGTGTGCGGACTATCTTACTCCCAGAGTCTTTGAGTTAAGTAGATAATAACTTAACTTACCCTCGCTTACTCACACGCATCTCAAATGTAAGCTAATCGCGACAGTATCCATGAAAATCTGTCAAAAATTAGACAGTGACACTGTTCTTGTCTGAGTTGTGTTTGAGTATTCGAGGGTAACCCATAAAGAATTTTAAGTTAAGCACAGATATCAGCTATGATTAAGCACAGATCATTCTTTGACCTAATAGGTTTATATTAAGCATGTTTCTACTAAACAGTGATCATTTGAAAAATTGTAAACCTATCCGAAAATAAATATTTTTACTATTATTATTAGATAATATAATACTATACAGTTAAGTAACTTTATCTTAGTTCTTAATATCGTGTCTTATTATTATATTAGGTCCTTACATATGAAATTGGCGTTTTGTATGGGAGGAACAAAAAGTCGAATATTTTTTAATATAATATATGAAATAATAATCAAAGTATGAACCATTATTTTCTATGCACTTTTGCCATCTTATAGGTAGTTCATTGATCCCTTTACTAAAAAAACCAGTCGGACGGGAATCAATAAAATCTTTGAAGGCGATTTGGACTGCCCCATCGGAGTTGAATTTTTTCCCTTGCAAGAAGTTATCCAAATTTCGAAAAAAATGGTAATCTGTTGGAGCAAGGTCCGGAGAGTACGGAGGATGTCTTAGACTTTCCAATTGAAGCTCTTCTAATTTAGTAGCCGTCTGTTGCGCAGTGTGTGGTCTAGCGTTGTCGTGAAGCAGCAGTGGCGTGGAGCGATTGACCAGCCTAGGTTGTTTAGCCGCTAGCTTTTCCATCATGGTTTGCAATTGCTGACAATAGACATCAGCCGTAAATAGTCTGGCCAGATTTGAGAAAACTGTAATGAACAATACCGGCACTAGTCCACCAAACGCTTACAAGTAACTTTTTTGGGGTTAATTTTCGCTTGGGGCAGGATTTGGCTGGCTGGCCAGGATCCAACCATTGTGCTGAGCGCTTCCGATTATCGTAAAGAACCCATTTTTCATCACAGGTAATGATTCGGTTTAAAATACCTTCATTATTGTGCCGGTTTAGTAATGTAACGCAGCAGTCGACGCGCGTTTGCCGGTTTGCTTCAGTCAATTCGTGAGGTACCCACCTTTCAAGCTTTTTAATCTTCCCAATTTGCTTCAAGTGAATTAAAACAGTTTTATCACTAACATCGCAGCCTGCAGCTAACTCGGGCGTGGTTTGCGATGGATCCGCTTTCACAATAGCCTTCAACTCTTCATTATCAACTTGAGTCTCAGGCCGTCCACGGGGCTTGTTCTGCAGGTCGAAATTTCCAGGACGAAAACGTTGGAACCAAAAACGAACTGTGTTTTCTTTTGCAACACGACCGCCATACACATCATTCACCCTTCGAGTTGTTTCCGCAGCACTAGTGCCACGGCGGAACTCGTACTCGTAAATAATGCGATATTTTAAGTTTTCCATTTTGTAAAATGAGTGACGCAAACAGAAAAAAACAGAAGAAAAAAAACAAATGAATGACGATCATCGAAGCACAAATACATGAGTCTATAGCTGTACAAATTTGAATTTGGAATTCCTTACCAAAGAGGAGAAATTTGTGATTAAAGTGGCCAGTACGAAAAACGCCAATTTCATATGTAAGGACCTAATATTTAGTTTAATTTAATCGTATTATTATCATCACTATTATTACTTTGATGTTTTTGTTTGAAATTAATTTAAATATTCTAAATTTAACAAATAATGTCACTGTACAATTAGTATTAGAGAATATAACTGTGACCCTACTTTATTATGGTGTTTAAATAGAATGTACACGATCGCATTAGGTGTGCCTGTAACGTGGACAATCACACTAATATTATAAATGCGAAAGTTTGTATGGATGTATGGATGGATGTTTGTTACCTTTTCACGCTAAAACTACTGGACGGATCTGGCTGAAATTTTGCATACAGGTAATTCTAATCCTGGAATTAAACATAGGCTTTTTATCCTGTAAATCAGTTCCCGTGGGATGAAAATCACCTTTTAATGTTTCCAAAACAACAACGCGTGCGAAGCCGCGGGGCGCATCTAGCAAATAAATAAACTTACCCATTCAACGTCTGTGCATAATAATGCACCACCCCGCTCCTCGTGGCGGCTGCAAGACTTAACTTCACCACTCCTCCAGCATCCGTCAGATCAGCACAAACCATCCTTGGGGCGTCTTCAAGCACGAAGTTGTAAGTGGGCGTGTTGATGGTAGGTACGTTGGTGAGGGATTTCTTGCGTCTCTTCTGCTTTTTGTGCGCTGGCTCGTCACCGTTGGTGAGTGGGTCGTGGTCTTCAGATATTGTTATATCCCAGAAGGATAGGAGGCGCTCGTTTCTGCAAGAGATATTTGGTTAAAGATAGATAAATTATATCTTTTTTGCACCATCAATACTTAAAAAGATCGAAATAAATAAGCGATCTCTTTCAGGCAACCTTTGGACGAATAGGATCGGTACGTATAGAAGCTGAGGGTGGTGGCTTAATTTGAGACACGTTAATATATAAATAATAAATTTTGTTTTAAAAAACTGTAAACCGACTTTAATTTTTATAGTTTTTTCATGAATTTTCATGGATCCTGTTGTCAGAACTGAACCAAATAAATGGGACCACACGGGAAGCACCAGCTTTCATATAAAAAATGAATCATGAAAATCGGACTACCCAGACAAAAGTTCTGAGGTCACAAACATAAAACAAAAAATAAACAAATAATACAGTAGAATTGAGAACCTCCTCCTTTTTTGAATACATTAAATTAATAAAAAACAAAAAGAATATCAGGAAGACTCAATCAGATCAAGAGTTAATAGATAGTGTTGGTGAACCATGTTTTCGAAGATAAGAAGTGATTTAGATTGTCGGATAGAAAGGGGGAGGGCGTGCCAGAGTCTGGTGGCCTGCAACGTGAAGGAATCGCCATAAAACTGGGAAGTGTGCGATGGAACTTTTAATTATAAGAGGAACGAAGAGATCGTGAATGGGACAGATGGAGAAATTCAAAACTGTTAATAATAGGGTATATGCATGTGATTTCAAAGTGGCTAAAAAAATATATATACGTATTGTCTATTGATATAGAAACATATCTACATATTTATTTTTGCATTTTGAGTTTTTATTGTAGAATTTAACCATTGAAAAATTGATATTTTAAATCTCAATTGCAAAATTTCAAAACGCTACGCCATTGACTAGAGCGGACGTGACATCACTGTACACATATTTTCTTCTTTTTTTATTCTGCTTGCTGCACCATGATTTGACACTATTCTGCCCACTTGACATTTCGTACTGTCGATTATTTTCAGTTTTTTCGGAAAACCTCTTTCCTGAGATGATCACTACCGAGGTCGTCACAAAAGGTTTTAATCAAGTGTGAACGTCGACGTCAAATAAACATGGCGCCAATATGGCAGCGTTTTTATCACCCGAAAATGATTGTAGCTTTGATTTCTGTTTTTTACCTTGTTGATGCGAAATTCAGTGAGCGTCTTATCATTCCTCGGTTAAATAATGACCTAAAGAATCGATTAAAACAATAAAAAAAATCAATGCATATACCCGGTATTGTTGTAAAATAAGAGAGGTAATAGTGCGCGATCATCACCTACAAGGATAATAGGCTAGTGTCCTTGAAAATTCAAAAAAGTTCCGTAAAGTTAAATTTTGGTTTAAAGTAAATATTGGACACGTATTTTTGCTTTTTTCGCTTAAGGTGGAACTAGTCGCATCATATTCATAATTTTTTCATACAAACGTGGAAGGGAAACTACAACGCTGTTCGATGTTGACCATCCAAAACTAAGGATGAAATCAATTTATATTGTCATAAACTATGCTTGTATACAACTAAAACAGTAAAAACAGTATACGTTTGAAAAATACAAGCATCTAAACTTTCGTATTTCAACACAGATTTTAGCTTAACTCAATGTGGCACCAAAGGCTTAAATCGTTAGAGGCCCTTTCTGTAGTGAGGCCACGCCGTGTTTATTTCCAAACGAAGTTTGTGAGCTCACAAAATTGTCTTTGTCATGGAATACGAGAATTGTCTGTTTTTGTAGTGTACCTATTGTTCACAATTGCACAAAAAAAGCACTTGGTAATTTTTTCTATGGTTTATCCATTTTGAATGAAGCATGTTAGTAAACAAAGTACGACACAAATAACAAAATCTCACTTGCTTGGCGTCGAGTTTCAGATATAATTGTAAGCAATTTTGATCCAAATTCGACAAGTAATGTAAATTACGTATAAAAGGACGCGCTAACAAAGTGAATTTTTGGTTAAGAATGGGCGGTTTGTTTACGTTTATGCTCCATTCAAAATGGAGACGATATAGTCATAGTGTGTCGGCATTTTGTCCAAAGAAAAATTCAATTCATCATTAATTCAAAGAAAATGCCACAGTTTTTGAGCATAAGGTTGTATTTAACGATTTAATTTATTTGGCACAGAATTTCGCGTTCACACAAAATGGCGGACATTGCGTCCTCTTAAACTGTTTGAGTTTGTTAAGATTAAAAAGACCATCATACTAAGGCCCCAGCAGTAAAAAGGGAGCACCTTCACATGGTCCTACCAACCTTGCGGTTATAAGGACCGAATCGCGAGAAAAGAGTCACTTGGGACTCAAAACTCTACAAATCCTATGCACTGTGTCCCGTACACTCTCCCCCTTCTGGGGCATGCCACATCACATTACAGACTTCATTGCCGGGCTGCTCCTCCCCAGCTCGGTGCTGCTCCGTGCCCCCCCCTATCCCTGATCGAATCTGTGCCTTCCTCAGCGCGCCTGATTCTATGCAATGCTTTGGCGAAACAGTAGTAAAAAGGAACTGGCTAAATAATCATAATTTTAAATACATAAAATGCAACTCACTGTGACCCCTCAATCAACCAGCAGACATCGTTAACCCTGGCCAGTGACAGCAATGCTGTCTGTGAAGCATTGTGCCCAAAAGTTTTGACTATAGTCGCTTCTCCATTGTGCAACCTCCATAACCTGATTTGCCATGACGCTGCCACTAGGTAGTGGGCTTCTGTTTCCTGGAAATTATATTTAAAGTATCAATGTTTTATTCCAGGATTAGAGTACCTGTATGCAAAATTTCAGCCAGATCCGTCCAGTAGTTTTGGTGTGAAGAAGTAACAAACATCCATCCATACATCCATTCAAACTTTCGCCTTTATAATATTAGTGTGATTATTACTAGCTGCTAACTCCTATTATTTGATTAATTAATAAAATGTCAAAATATGCATGCATTTATTTATTTTATCCCGGAATTCACATGGGAACGGGAACTAGAGGATTGATACCGCGAGTCACTGCTAGTCTAATAATAAAAATATTATCTAATAATATCTAATCAAATAAATAAATAAGAACTAGTGTTTACATTGGAAACAATTGAGCTAGCTGCCAACTGTTGCAAACAATCTACAGGTATTGAAATTGAAAATTGAAAATTGTTTATTTGAATAATAATATGTTACACTACATGCTAAACAGTGTTTAGGACATCCTTTTAAGTATGTTATCTGATTCATATCAATACCAGTTCGAAGCATTTCCAAGATGCTGGTTTCATTGCCCCCCTGCATGGCAATGCTGATATACTGTATTTTTCATTCATTTATTGTTCTCATAAGTACTACTTCTGTTCTGTGCTATATCAGGGATTTGTTTGTTAATAAACATTTCTCTATGTCTAAATAGATTGCAATGGAATTATTCCTTTGTGGTCTGAGCCAAGATTATGTAAGCAAGGTGATCTTCCAACACAAACTTAGTTTGTAGTTAACCTGTTTACATTCATAATGAATTATGTAAGCTATTAAATCAAACATTTATACAATTTTCCTTTAGTTTCTTAACATATTATTGGAGACTGGCATGATAGGTGATTTGTGTAATAAGTATTTAAATTAGTACTTACTTATTTATGATGTGATCAAACACAGGTACCTGTGTTTTCAACAGTCTGTAGTTAGCTCAATTGCTTCCATTGTCATTGTCAACAAGTTTTAATTTTCTCTTTTCTAGTTCTAAATTCTAATAGTCTAAATTTTAGTTTCAAGTAATTTGATTATAATTTTATTTTTCACTAAAGTAATTTAAACTACAATTTCTAAGATATGTATGTATATGGATCAGTTGAGCTACCTGTAGATTGTTTTCAACAGTCGACAATATATGTAAATACTAGTTCTAATTTATTTATACTATTTGATTGTAATTTTCTTTGTCAAAAGTAGGTATAGATGCAATGACTTCATACATTATAAAGATCATAGAGAATAATTCTAGCTAGATATTAGCTTGTTTAGATAGCGAACTAAATGGTTACAGTAATATTACAAAATGTACTTACCAACTTATGCGGTACAATTTTGATAGCACTTATACTATTTCCTTGTTTATTCTTATTCTCTACTGCTATTTTATATTGATTTCTAGGTTTACCCTCTTGTATGTCCCATTCTATGGCCAGGTCATCTTTACCCACACTGTACAATCCATAATCTCTACTCCAGTCTAAAGCAGCAACTTTACTGAAGGTCCGACTTGATAAAATCGTTTCTATTTTGGCCTGGGCTACTGAATAAAGCAGGATTTTGCCACTGTGAGTGCCCAGTGCTATACATTGACTCTCATTTTCATTAGTGCTTGTCCTTTTCTTTTTTTGTTTTGGTGTCTGGCCCTGAAAGAGTTTATAGGTTAGATACATATTTACATTACTCCAGCACTTGGGTATTATTATATATCTCTGCAGAGCGGTCTTTGGGGTACGAATTAAAGGCGTAAGGGTCGAGGAGAGTGGTATAGCGATAGGAATTGCAGGAAATGTAACAAAAACCACGTGTTGTACTCACCGCGGACACTGTGATGGTTAACCAATGTAAACATGACGGCGGCGAAGTTAAATGGAGGTCTGGCGTGTACTGCTGTTTGATCTCGTTAGTTTCTGTGTCCCATATCTTTAGCCTGCCGTCTGCGGAAATGGCAGAATAATATTTTCCGTCCTCGGAAAACGCTGTTTCTGCCATGTTCCGCGTATCAATAACGAACTGACACTTGTTTGACATTGACACAACGTTCGTTGACTTTTTCGTTCCGTTCTCATGTTTCCAGTTTAACACCTGTTGGTAAAAAAAAGCACAAAGATTTATTCGATGTTTAAGAATCCTGATGGGATGTTACAAAATTGTATTTTCGAATTTAACCTAACTTTTATCGATATTTTTTATTTTTGATAATTTTAACACTTGATCTATTACGATTATGCACATTTAAAGAATGCAGGCCTTTGTGTTTTCCATCATATGATTGTAAAAATATTGCGTTCAATGAAACGTCTATGATATTTTTTGAAATGTATTACCATTCTAAAAAATGTTGATGTTCTATTTGATTTCGTAAATATTTACAGCGATCAATCTCAGCTATAAGATTTATGAGTAATTTTTAAGGTGAGAAATATATATAATTACTAAACAAAAACACTATGTAGCTTGTAATAAATTGTAATATCCACGTGAAAATAATTTACAAAGTTCACGGTGCTGCCAGTCTTCGCAAGCCCAACTTGCAACAGACAGAAAATTGAAAAAAAAAATCAGTTTCATTTTGGACATCACGTCACAAACACCTGAAACACCTGTCACGCTGACATTTTAGTGTTTTCTCGATTTTCGAGTTCGCGAACGCAAATGTAGGCGGAGCTCGTTAGTTTTTTAGTTTAATTTAGTGCTCTCGTTCCACTTTTCGAAAATCCCTTTATTTATAATCGCGTACACATCACTACCAAAGCTTTCGCCCAAATAAGTGAAGTGAGACAAAGGCCGTTTGGCATTGATACAGTTCTGTGAATATGTGATTTATGATGTCATTTTCGTGAAACCTTGAAAACATGAGTGTTAGTGCTGATGCAGACGTGTCCAGCCCTCTGTCTGAGGGGCAGAGCACCTTGGATCCAACGATTTCAAAATCCTCCTCCGACAGTCAAAGTTTGAAGACTGACGACATTGCGGTAGGTCAGGATGCCAAATCGGAGCCCAGCACACCTAAAGCTTCTCCTATGGCTTTCGTCATCGACTTTGGTGAAGCTAAACCGGTAGACAACAAAAGGTTAGAGGAGCTAGCAAAGAAATCCCAAGCTAGGCATCAAAGAGTCCAGTCTATGTCTGCTAGTTTTACTAGAACCAGTCCAGCTTCGCACCGATCGCCTATGAGCGCTAAACTGCCAAGAAAAGCACAAGGGTACAATTCTGAAGGCTACTTCTCATCAGACCAGGAAGACAGTGGTTTATCCAACTCATTAAAACACAGAGCTAAAAACCCTAGCCCTATCAACAGGAATATCACATCTCCACTCTCAGACACGTCAAGGCGTCCTTCCAAAAGCCCTATAGTAGACAGTATAATGTCTAGAAGTGACAATTTCACTCTTAACCCTCATCATGGCCTAAACCTCCCTCTAAAAAGTCTAAAAAGTTCTGTCTCTTATGTCAAAGAGGTTCACTACCCACCAAAAATCATGGCTGACATTGTAGACCACAGCCCGGTTCTCCTCACTGATATATCTAGCCCTGAACTAGATATCCTTACTCCAGATAATGCATTATCCACACCTGAAGCTAAAAGTCCAGCTAGGAACAGCCAGATAGCTGAAACTCCTGATCTCTTCAAGAAATGTTTTGTAAATGAGCCACTGTACATTGATGATGATGTTGACAGGCAGTCAAATTCTTCCACTGGGACTTACACCATAGAAGGTGATAATTACACGGAAGAGCAAAAAGCTAGAATGAGTATTGATAGAAGTTTTGCAGCGGCAGCATTATCAGAGTCTCTCAAACGTGAAACCAGTGTAGACCCTGAGCTTATATTTGATCTTCCCGATAGGGTTATAACAAAAGAACCAAGGAGAGATACAACCTTACGTAGTCCCACAGACAGTCAAACATTTGAAATGCCCAAAGTGTCCAAAGACAAGAACGTCTTAGAAATATCTTGCTGCTACGAATCACCTACAGAAAATGATTTAGCTGCTCAAACATCAAAACAGATCAAATCTACTCGAAGCTACTTAGAAAAGATCAAAAACCGGGTACGAACAATAACTGAGAAAACGTTCCCTAAATCCCCACCTAGCGATGATGATGCTGGAAACTTCACCTCCGTCACCACTTCTGGTGTCCTAAGTTCCAAATACCCCTCAAATTTTAAATCTGTCACTACATCAGGGATTCTAAGCAAGCCACATCCAAAATCCGAGATCCCTACTAAAAGACGCTGTAGCTTAACAAAATCTGAGATAGATCAGACAGACTACATTCACCGACTGTCCAGAGAATCATCTGTCCCCGTATCAGATTTCCGTACCCGTGAACCTATCTTACCCGAGTACATGCAAAGGCTATCAAGAGAATCATCTGTACCCGTTTCTCTACCAAGCACAAAGCTCTTCGAAGACACAACCTTCGAAAGCACAGTTCTACGTAACGCGCAGAAAGTTCTAGATGATTCTGGATTATCATCAGAAATGACACCGGAACAGGTGGTGGGGAGGCTGTCGAATCTGAGCCTGAATCGGTGTAAAGGGGACAAGACCTGGATCCAGGACTGGGCTGACAGCGTAAAGAAGTATAATAACAATGTGCTGGGCAAAGATGAGGTGGATGAACGGCCTCCGATTAGCCCAAGAAATCTGCCTGGGAGGAGTAAGTACATCTTTTATTAAAACACCTATGTGTCCATTTTGAATGAAGCATAAACGTAAACAAACCTCCCATACTTAACCTAAAATCACTTTGTTGGCGCGTCCTTTTATACGTAATTTGCATTACTTGTCGATTTTAGATCCTCCCTTCAATAGAAATTGCTTACAATTATATCTGAAACTCGACGCCAAGCAAGTGAGATTTTGTTATTTGTGTCATATTTTGTTTACTAACATGCTTCATTCAAAATAGATAAACCGTAGTTATAGTACTTATAGTCCTTTCTAAATCATCACCACTTCATCCATCAGACCATGTATGTCCACTAACAGGGAGACAAGGAGACCTATGTTCGTTGGACATAATGTACCCACGACGACGAGACACCGGGAATAGTGGTCAAAATCAAATAAAATACCTACTCTATCCTACTAATATTATAAATTGTTATTAGATTGTTGGCAACAGTCCGCAGTTAGAAAAAAGTATTGTGTCCTATAAAAATCTTCTAATAATCTATCGGACTAATTAGAAAATTTTATGTGTTAGGCCTAAATCTAAGTATAATTAAGTAAGATCTGCATCCTGCTGATCTGATCTGATCTGCTGCGACGTCTCGCATAGGATGTGCATTATCCCCCTGCCTAAGCAGGCCCTAACCAGCCCAGCTCCATGAAGTATCGGAGTCGTTAGGCCGATTGTATGGCCGTTTTTCCTTACCGGCGGCATGGCGACGGCACGGGGCGCCGCGGCGACGACGTCGTCGTCGTCACGGCACGCGCACTCACACACGCACAAAACTGCATGTGTATTGTAAATGAATTGTACACATACATTTGCAGCACATGCAGTTGAGTGGAATAACGAGCCATACATTTTCTTACATTTTTGCTTCGACGGCACCGGCCCACCACCGCCGCTGCCGTCGCATCGTTGTCGCCGCCCGAAAAACGGCCTATCAATTGTAAAAATACCAGTTTTTGTTATCTGATTGTAATTTTCTTTTTCAATAATTAATAGACCCATTTTGGAAATGTTTGTGTAAATGAAAAAAAAAATATTACATCCACGTATCTCCGTAAATAAGTACTTTGGTATGTAATACCTAGTTTAGATTCTAGAATAACACATAATTATGCTAATGTAATTTTCAAAAATTAACTTCTGAGGGGGTTAAAATTAAAAAGGGTGGTAATGTGGTAAAGTTTTTATGGAAAATTATTAATCCTTGGTTCGATTAATACCTACATTAATTTTATAAATATTAATTTAATAATTTAACTCGGTATGACACGTTACATAAGGACCCATTTTTTATTTGCCAAATCATTATTTATAATCACAGGTAAATACATAAATACATTTTGTAAAATAAAATTAAAGAAGGTACCTAATTAAGGAGAGTTATTTTATTAGTAAACTAGCTGCGTCCCGCGGCTTCTATGGAAACGTTTAAAGGTGATTTTTATCCCACGGGAACTGATTTATGGGATAAAAAGCAGCTAATGTTGGAGTATTGAATTAGAATTACCTGTATGCAAAATTTAAGCCCGATCTGTTTTGTAGTATTTGCGTGAAAGAGTAACAATAACACCTGTATTGTATATAAAAGAGATCATATACCTGTATAGTATTGTATATAATATGATCTCTTTTAGATTTGCGTAAGGTTGATGTTCGAAATAGTATAATAGTTTGCAATATAACCTACTTACAAGCTTTTCTATTCTCATCACGTCTCCTACATAAAGAGGTAGGTAATAATAAAACACCCACGTTTTTGCGAACTATAACAGCATTAGATAATTAACTCGAGCAAGAACAATGCATTTAATAAAGGTCATTGTTGCCTGCGTCTTCAGATAATATTGTTTTAATTTGATCTTATCAGAACGTAAGTTATCAAAATCTATATGATAAGATAAGGTAATCGGTAGCTTGAATTTGTATTTATTGTTTTCAAGAGGTAGGTACTTATAACACGATTTAATTCCCACGATCTGAACGTAATCACACTAATATTATAAATGCGAAAGTTTGTATGGATGGATGGATGTTTGTTACCTCTTCACGCCAAAACTACTGAACGTATCTGGCTGAAATTTTGCACACAGGTAATTCTCATCCCGGAACCTAATAAGCGCCTTATTGGTTTTTATCTTATGCGGTATTGCTTATTATCCCCACGCTGGGGATCGCAGTTCGGTGGTAGTAGAATTGTTCTGCTGGGGCGGTGCTGCCCGCCCGCTAAAGATAACCCTTAGTTGCCTCTTACGACACCCTCGAGAAGAGTTGGGGCGGTGCAAATTCTAAGCCGGCACCACACGACAACAGACAGACATACAGAGCTTATTTAGAATTTATATATCAGTATGGATTAATAGTTAAGCGTGTATCTGTATCTTGCAAATATTAATTGGATAATTTCTTAAGTAATTTTCTAATTAATTCTTAAGTAAATTTTTTAAGTAATTTTAGTTTAGTTGTTGTGTGTGTAAGTTGTTTTAAGTTACGTGCATCAGAGACTTATTTATAACTAGCTGCGCCCCGCGGCTTCGCACGCGTTGTGCCTATGGAAACGTTTAAAGGTAATTTTTAGCCCACGTCAACTGATTTATGGTAGGAAAGTAGCATTAGTTAGATTCTAGAATTAGAATAACCTGTATGCAAAATTTCAGCCCGATCCGTTTAGTAGTTTTTGCGTGAAAGAGTAACAATAACAAACATACATCCATACATTCTTCCAAACTTAAACGTTTATCATATTAGTAGGATTTATATTATTTCATACTGGAATAGCGCTTTAAAGCCACGGGCACAATAAATAAATGATGTTGGACAATTCACACAGCATTTTCTAGCCTAAAGCTAAGCAGAGCTTGTGTTATTTATGGGTACTAGATAACTGATATACATAATAGAATACACTACGTAGATACATAACAAATAGATAGAAGCTAGTATATTTAAATTTTAAGGTAATGAGGTTATTGTTTACAATACACAAATTACTTAACGATTATGTAAGTGATGTCGGAATGTTTTCTGCGTAATTGGGTCAATGAGTTATTGCTTCGATTGTTTTGATTTATAACTTAGATAAATTAATTTTACAAGTTAGTAATAGTAACTTAGGAGCTGAGGGGTCATTGACAGCTTTCGAAAAATCGGAACTTGAGACGTGGGGTGACGTGTACAAAAGTATATTTTAGGAAAACGTAGAATTTTGATCTGAGTTGGAGTATTCGGGGGTTACTTTCATAAAGGATTTTTATAGAGAATGGAACGGAAACCTTCGTTCGCGAGTCCAACTCGCACTTGGCCGGTTTTACTTATTTCTATCACATGGAAACTTGGGTCTAGTTAGACCTACATCTATGAAAATTGCAGCCAGATCCGTTCAGTAGTTTTGGCGTGAAGAAGTAACAAACATCCATCCATACTTTCGTATTTATAATATTAGTGTGGTACTTTTACTTTCATGTTTATTTAAAATTGTATGTGGATATATTGTAACAATACTTTACTCCCGCATTTATGTACTTAAATACATCAGAAATGAGTTTAGAAGTTATTAAATAACACCCACTCGTGCCAAATATGGAACTCTATACGCAGTGCCTTTTTAGGTCACAAGTGTGTCATATGCAAGGCAGCCTGTTAGTCTGCATAGTAATCAGTTTAAGAGGGCACATTACCCATCATTTTGTGAAAAGGATAGGCATAGAATTTCGCATTCATATGAACGGGACAGTAACTTAGTTGAGGACGCCCTCCAGCCAGATGACGAACTGCGAAAGACTGCAGGCAGATGCTGGATGTGGTAAGGTAAAGACAGGGTGCTATGGCGGTCATTAAGGGAGGCCTATGTCCAGTAGGCCTAGCACGGCTGTTCTACCAACAATCGCCGTGCTAGGCCGGCCGGCAACAACCAAGTGATTGTTTATGTTACAAAAAAACTACGCAACGTATTTAGAAACTGGTAATAAAAATGATTAGTCAAAACCTAGATCCGTCAACTTCGTTCGTTTTTTAAAGTGTCAAGACAAAATGCAGGAGCTATCTCACAAGAAGTTGAAGTTTAAAACATCGTTAACCCTGGCAGGTGTCACTCGCACTTGACGGATCTTCCGCTAGTGTACAAAAAATTGAAGTGAATTAGAGTCAATTGCACCTTATTTCTTGTTTGATAGTAATAACTATTTATCAAGCTGTTTATATAGTTAAAAAATTACTTGTCTAAGTGCTTATTTTGTAAGTCTAAAGAAATAAACGATTTGACTCTGACTCTGACTCTTCAGGACTTCAAGGCAGCTATAATGTATATTTATGTACATTACATCCATTCACATTTCACACCTCAACCTGAACAGCCTGTTTTGGTCCACTGCTGGACGCAGGCCTCCCCCGATAATCGCCTTGCTGGCGTTTATCTCATGGAGGGTAGTGCCCATAATCCCCACACTGGGCATGCCGGTTGGGGATCGCAGTTCGGTGGTAGAATTGTTCTGCAGGGGGCGCTGCTGCCCGCCGCCGGTGGATATCCCTAAATCGCCTCTTACGACACCCACGGGAAGAGGGTGGTTCAAATTCTAAGCCAGCACAACACAGCTTTAATATATGTATAGGCTATATAAACATCTTTACTTTTTTACTTAGGGTTTGTTTTATAAAACTATGGGACCGATAAACCGACTTCAAATTCATCAAGACGCGATATCTTGTTAAAATATGAGTATAATTAAAAATATTGAATTGAGAAGGTCCTCCATTTTTGAAGTCGGTTACAAAAAACATACGCGACGAATTGAGAACCTTCACCATTTTGAAGTCTGTAAAAAATAGTCTCCAAGGAATTTCGGAGAACTGTAAAAAGAAAGACCTTTCTAAAGCGTGTTTTTATGCATTTATCACCACGATAATCTTATCTGATACCAACAATCTCTTAATGTTAAACGAGCTTCCTGTTGAGCGACGCGGTTTGTTTTATGTGCATGCTAAGTTTCATCACATTCCATTCAGCTAGTAGTTACGCTACTAGATTTACAGTTCAGTGGAGTGCAGGTAATGTTCAACCCAAGATTTATCTACCCAATAGGTATTTTGCTCCATTCCACCCAAAACATTTGATTTAGGCATTGATTTAAAAAGGGAAGATAGGTTACGTTCTCCCAGCGCTTACTCAAAAATTGGCATCTGTTACAACTACACGCAAACACATACGCTCACAGTTATATTTCCAGTCCTGTGCAATACAAAGAAGAACAAAGACGGAAAGACGTATCTAGGACCGAAGTGAGACTCAGACAACAATATTTCACGCGAATCACGACCGCCCGTGCCGCCCGCGCCGGTCAGACGGTGACTGATGTGGGAGAACACAATTTTACACAATTTGAGGTTGCCACTTTCGAGCAACCAGTGCCTCATCTTCGTTTTTATTAAATCAATGGATTTAGGTTCCCTTTTTCTACCCATTGTATTTCAAATTTGTTTTGTTGGACTAGAACTTCATAAGGATTTTTTTATTTCTCGGTATGTACTAAAGTAAATAAAACAGCGCCGATGAAACCTTTAGCCTGTTAGTTATTATTTTGCAAGTTGGTGCAAAATCCAATGTTTTGACTATTTATTGAATTTATTTATTGATATTTTTCTGAAACTCACTAGGAGTTTTGTTAGTATGTTTGTTTGAGTAGAGGAGTAGTTCAAGAAATGGTGTAAAGGTTATGGGTGTTAGTGTGATCGCGTGGCAGTTGTTGGCGTTTCAGCATTCGTACTAGAATGAATCAAACTGAAGAAATAATGGTGGACGATTCACACAGCATCATCGAGCCGCAACCTAAGCAGAGCTTGTGTTATGGGTACTAGATAACTGATATAATTAAAAAAATACACTACATAGATATTTTTGATTATACATATAAAACATCCAGAGCGTCCGAAACAAATATCTGCAGATTGTACAAATGATTGTCCCGAGGCGGGAATCGAACCCGCAAATCCCACCGCGTCACAGAGGTCGTCAATTGAATGGCAGTAAGACATCAAGTCAGTGCCCTTACTTATCTCCATATCAATATTGTATTGACCTCAGCAATTAGGTCACAATATCTCTATTTACAGTATAGTGGCGTAACCTGAGTGGTGCTGGCTTAGAATTTGCACTACCCCATCTCTTCCCGTGGGTGTCGTAAGAGGCGCTAAGGGATATCAACCGAGGGGCGGGCAGCAGCGCCCCGTGCAGAACAATTCTACCACCAAACTGCGATCTTCAACCCGCATGCCAAGCGTGGGGATTGTGGGCATTACCCCCCATGAGATACGCGAATATGGCGCTCTTCAGGGCGAGGCCTGCGTCCAGCAGTGGCCCAATACAGGCTGTTGAGGTTGAGGTATAGTGGCGTAGAAACGTACATTGACTCGCGAGTTCGCGACCTATTCTTGTTATCAATGGACGTGGCTAATAGTTTTGAACTACAACAATTACGCGTTGAACTGTTTAACACGTTACAATGAATTTGTGGCGAGGTTTTCCTAGATTTATTAATAAAATGAACTATTTGTGAGCACGACTACACTAACTCGGTCTTAGTACTCGATATTTATTACTTAGGTTATCAATTCGACTGTTCTTTTTTCATGTTTGTTACCTCAGAACTTTTGACTGGGTGGTCCGATTTTCAAGATTCTTTTATCATATCTCTTATATGAAAGCTAGTGCTTCCCGTGTGGCCCCATTTTAATTTGGTTCAGTTCTGACAATGGAATCCATGAAAATTCATGAAAAAACTATAAAAATTGAAGTATGTTATAAATAAATATCTATCTATGTAGTGTATTGTATTATGTATATCAGTTATTATCTAATACCCATAACACAAGTTCTGCTTAGTTTGGGACTGGATAATGCTGTGCGATTTGTTCCACCTTATTTATTTATTATTGTTTAAAAATCATCAACAAGAATGTTAATTTTAGATTAATTACTGCGCGTTTGTTTATCTTTTTAGCAGGTAATAAAATAGAATATAGGCCAATCAGATAAGTAAAACAATCGCATATTTTTTATTCATTCATTCAACTATTCTTACTAATACATACATATCAGTATTAAATAAGTTAAAGACGTACTTATACTTAATATAGTAAATAATCAGTATTTTCAATATCTCGAATGATTTATTATACTATTATATGTATTATTCAAAACAGAATAAGAGTGAACCAAGTTACATAATCGCATGCGCAGGTTCAATAGCGCTCTCCTTGCCACAAATACCAGAATAAACGAACATTCTTGCACCTTAATCCACTGCAATAGAGGTCACATTCGAGATGGAATTCGATTACCATAAAATTACCATAAAGACCGTGAACACATTGAGTCATATTGCTACATATTGCATTTTGGTACACATTGTACTGTTCATTTCGTGTTTCGTAATCCATATCACACTAATATTAATTCGAAAGTTTGGATGTATGGATGTTTGTTACCTCTTGGGGCTCTTATGCACGGACTGCACGTATCAAACACACGGACGGAAAGTTGCCGACTCAAGTTATGATGATTTGAATAGACCCCTAAAAGCTTGGGATAGAAATCAACTTGAAACGTTTCTATAGACACGAATTCTAATTCTAATTCTCTAAGTGGGGAACTAAGATCTGCACGGACGTCTCGCATAGGAGTGTATTGTGCATTATCCCCCTGCCTTAGTAGGCCCTAACCAGCCCAGCTCCTTGAAGTATCGGAGCAGGACTTTTGGTGACTGACAGCTTCGTTTCAGCTTTTCTGTGGGTATGGTCGGGGTCGATTCCTTAATGAGACTTTTCAGCCCTGTTTTGTGTCTGGCCTCCTCTGTGGCCGTACCTTGTACCACGACGTGTTCCACAGTCTCTTCTTCTCGGAAGCAGCCACGACATAAGCTGCTGTCTGTGGTGTTCTATAGACACTATTAGAAACGCGTGCCCAAGGCACAACTACTGTGCTCAACTGGTTGTGCCGTGGATGAGTTACCAACGACTCAACCTGGTCCCTCAACACAACTACTATGCCCATCTGGTGGAGTCGTATCGTAGGGAACTAACCTAAATGAATTTCGGAATTTCGGAAAGCACTGTGATTGCATAGTACAACTTCCTCTTTTGAGACGACCTCTAGCGCAACGGGCGAAGGTCCGCCCGGGTTGGAGTCTACTTTACGGGACGTAGTCAAAATTACAGAACGAAAAATACTTTTTTTTTTTTTTTTGCGGAATCGTGCAACTTGTCTTCGTGACCAATGTCACCTTCTCTATACGGAAGGTGTAAGGAACCGGGACCGAAACTTACCGTATACTCCTCTAGGCGTCCACAAACGCGAGGTCCACGAGGAACCTCAACATTAACTTACTCCTAACGAAGCCCGCCACCCCCCGCGAAGCGGGGAGGGGTTGTGGCGACTCAGTGACTGAAAGGGGTGTGTATATGTATAACTGCACCCATCATTGACTGCTCACTCTCTCTAATATCTACATATGTATGTAGTGTATTTATATTATGTATATCAGTTATCTAGTACCTACCCACAACACAAGCTCTGATTAGCTTTAAGCTTGTCAATGCTGTGTGAATTGTATTTATTTATTTATTATCTCAAGCACAAAGTAAAACTATATTGATAGAGATAATATACATATATCTCGCTATGTATTGTGAGCAGCTGAATAAAATGTATAGACCCTGACCTTATAAATTTACATGATAAAAAAGAACTTAAAACGTATGAATTTAAAATAAGTTCAAGTTGTGAATGTCAAACTGTTAATAACAATACTAACTAGTTCGAACGCGCAACTTTGCACTCATTATTTAATGCTTATTTATCGGGTATTTATCGCGTATCTTTGTTTTTATTTCCCCTACGTTCATTAAATTATGTTAACAAATCGCGAAAGTTTAAAAAGTTTTGCACTCATTTTTAACAGACTTCAAAAAAGGAGGAGGTTCTCAATTCGTCTGTTTTTTTTATGTTTGTTGCCTCAGAACTCTTTGTTTTTGTAGTTTTTTCATGAATTTTCATGGATTCCATTGTCAGAACTGAACAAAACTAAAATGGGACCACAAGGGAAGCACCAGCTTTCATATAAAAAAGAATCATGAAAATCAATAAAAAACAGTAAAATTGAGAACCTCCTCCTTTTTTGAAGTCGGTTAAGAAACATAAGTGACCGACTATCAGTGAGCGAGCTATCTTATTTCGCTTGGTAACAACACGGCGCGATTTTACTACGGAAAGAGCCTATCTAACAGAACTTCTAGATATTCTAGAATATTCGTTCCATCTTCTATTTAAATCTAGGGGTCTACTCGGAAAAGGAAAATAGAAGTTACGTTTCCGTTGTCGTGCAAAACAACTCTCAAGTCGCTTGCATAAGATTAGCGTTTGCAAATCAGACCAGTCATCCTATACTGACATTTGAAAGCCATTTTAATGGCCTTCGCCACACAATCGCAAAATACGAAGGCAAATTTAAAGGGCTTTCAAACGGCAATGTAGGATGGGTGGTTTTAGCATAGGCCTGACGATTAGAAGAAAGAAAAAATACGTGTCCAATAACTACTGATAGTCTAACTGATGGACTTATTCGATTATTTTAGTCGTCAGGTCTATTCCAGCGGGCCTTGGTTTGTGCTTTCCACTGTTTTTAGCGTATTTAGGCGTATTTTTTACAATGCCACTTTGTTTCTAGCCCGGAGTCCACTCAACGGTGCACCCTCGAAGATACCAAGCCCTGTCAACACGCTCATGCATCGAAGAACGCCGGTAAGTCTTCTTCTATCTCTATATCATAAGAAAAAAACTATTCGATTATAATCATTGATTAATTAAAAAGGGAAGATGAGGTACTAGTTTCTCGAAAATGGCAACCTTATATTGTGTAAAATTGCGTGCTCCCTCCTCAGTCACCGTCGGACCGGCCGGCGGCGGCGGCACGGGCGGTCGTGATTCTTGTGAAATATGGTTGTCTTGGTCTCACTTCGGTTTTAGATACGTCTTTCCGTCTTTGTTCTTCTTTGTATTGCACAGGACTGGATATATAACTGTGAGCGTATGTGTTTGCGTGTAGTTGTAAAACATGCCAATTTTTGAGTGAGCGCTGGGAGAACGTTAACTGTCTTCCCTTTTTAATTAATCAATGGTTATAATAATACTAATGCCCTCCTACACGAATAACCATGCGGCCAGTCTCAACGAAGACTAGCCAGATGCGCAGGACATATGTGCACAAGTGTGCGCGCAAACAGAAATACACTTTCTATTCCCTCACTCTTAACACGATGGGGCGGAAGACCGACACGACCGGGGAGAGGTTAGGCGCAGGACCAACAGTTTAACGTGCTTTTCGAGGCACGGATGTGTAACACCACCAACTTCCTGACTCCGGGCTTCTACTGTTATATATCTTGCTCCAAAATCCCCAATAACAACTATTGGCTCGACCCGGGATTTGAACCCAGGAGCTCATAATCAGCGGTTGAATATGCTGACCGTTAGACCAACGAGGCAGTCAAAATCAGTATTAGAAGGGAAATAAAAAAAAACATTACACGAAAATGGATTTTCATACATCTTTCTCTCCCGCTAAACGCGTGAGAAATGAAATTCTATTGAGTTTTTCCTACCGCGTCTCGTTACGCCGAAAAAAACGGGTTTTCTACCTTATGTTTGGAAAAGAAATAAGCAACTTTCTTAGCAGGTGTAGCATATAGTTTTAAATCGATGATTTTATGTAGTTCAAACAAAAAATAATTACTCTTGCATTCGTTCTAGGATGCAAATGAAAATCCGCCAAAGAACCTCAACATATTCACGATGTTTACTCCCATGAACGAACCAGAATAGAAGTTTTATAATTACCCCGTAATAGTAAAAAACAAATAATATCCCAAAAAATGACTTCGACGCGGCTTGAACCTGCAGCCGTCTTTCAGTATGCTGATTGTGGACTGCGCTGTCATACTTTTTACTACAAACTTTGCGTTCATCTATTTTCTATGAATATGTAACGAACGTGTCTATTCAGATGTCGCCAAAACTATATCGTATTCATTTTGAATGGAGCATAAACGTAAACAAACCGCCCATACTTAACCTAAAATTCGCTTTGTTGGCGCGTCCTTTTATACGTAATTTGCATTACTTGTCGATTTTAGATCCTCCCTTCAATAAAAATAGCTTACAATTATATCTAAAACTCGACGCCAAGCAAGTTAGATTTTGTTATTTGTGTCGTACTTTGTTTACTAACATGCTTCATTCAAAATGGATAAACCATAGACTAGACTAATTTGACAGTACATAAAATATCGCTGTCCCTGTTAAAACGATCCAAATAATAAAGATGGCATAATTCTCAATTCGACTGTTTTTTTTCGTTTTCTTTTTTTTATGTTTGTTACCTCAGAACTTTTGACTGTCCGATTTTCATGATTCTTTTTTCTTATTTGAAAGCTGGTGCCTCCCTTGTGGTCCCATTTTAATGTGGTCCAGTTCTAACAATGGGAATCATGTAAAAACTATATAATTGCAGTCGGTCTATAGTTTTTTAAAAAAAAAATTATTATAAGTCATGTCAAATTAGTTAAGTTTAGTTTTGGCATCATATAGACATTAGGCACCAGTGCCTACCTAAAATTAACTACTAGTCACGAAGAAAAAATAGTCTTTTCTTAGTAGCTTCTCGTTGCTTTTTAAACACAATTAAAGAAGAGTACTTGTTGATTCTTGAGATACTCCCTTCAATAAATATTGTTAACAATTACATCTCACGTTGGAGGCATGTGTTTTTTTTTCGTATTTGCTGACATTATTTGTAAGCTGGAGCTATAGGTATTAGGTAGTTTTTTGAAAAGACTCTGGATAGTATTTTATTACCTTATGTTAAATAAATACTAATGTTTTATATGAAGATTTAATTGTTATCGCATATTGAATTGGTAGAATTGGTAGTATTAATAAAGTTTATGTTCTCTCGTTGTTCTTTTGTTCTATTAATAAAGTTGAAAGACCTTGGTTCTACAGTTTAATGTGAACGTTAAAGCCGCTGTCCCACCGCGGCGCACGCTGGGTTACGGACACGAGTCGCATTTAAAGAATAAATAAAATACGTTTATTATGATATAAAAGTACACAAAATTTATTTAGAAGAAAAGTTAAAGAAGGCCTACAGCTCATATTATTACACATTAATTACTAGAACCTAGCAGCAAAAAAAAATAGGAGTACAATAATTAGTAAATTAATTTTATACATATCAGTAGCGCAGCACAGTTTTAACGTCCCACTTCCTGTAGTGAAGCTATTCACGCGTGTACCTATTGCATAGCGTTGACAGCATTGAGCTGCGTGGGCGCCATATTCGAGCAAACCACGCAGGTAGCAATGGCGTTAATCTCGTAGTGCGTAGCGTGTTCGTGGGTTGCAGTGGACAGTATCACATATATTCGCTAGCGGACCTATACCGTATCAATCGAGCATGTAGAACGATAGTAAATAAACCACGACACAAATAACACAAAATCACTTGCTTGGCGTTGAGTTTCAGATGTAATTGTATGCAATATTTATTGAAGGAAGGATCTCAAATCGACTAGTAATGTAAAGTACGTATAAAATGACGCACCAAAAAAGTTAATTTTAGGTGAAGTATGGGCGGTTTGTTCACTAACATTCTACATGCTCGATGGATGAATATAGATACACGTGCGTAGCCTCTCGATGCGCAGCAGTGTGGCTGTAGCTTTAAGGTAGATTGTTGTTTGGAATGTTTAACTGAGCAGTGTTTTTAAAGGTATTAAAATAGAGCATTCTGGCTGGAATGAAATTAATTCAATATCAGTTCCAATTTAAGTGCTACAACAAAGGAGACAATTTAGTTAAATTTGTTGCTGTATCCTGTAACCTTATAATCTGTATATTCTAATTCTATAAAAGTCTACTGTATAGTATCGTTGGTGGACGTTGCAATTGACTCGATAGGAAAAAAACTCCCAACGAGTCACACTGTGACCGGATCTGGTGTGACTCGTTGGGTGTTTTTCCCATCGAGTTACACTGTAACACAAAGCAAATTCTTCGACATCTATATAAAAAAAAATGCAACGAGTAACAGTGTGACATTCGTACTTTTTGCTACACAGACGTCCGGTCCGTGTAGACATTTTGACCCCTGCACATTTCAACCGTTGAATATTTTTTCAAGTGAACTACCATGTCCCTAAATGGACTCAATGGGAGAAGAAATCCCAACGTTTCAGCAATTTATTTCCTAGATATAAATTATTTGAATTAACAAGTAGTGCATATTATAGTTAAGCCTATATTATATAATTAATTTTGTTTTAAAAAACTATAAACCGACTTCAATTTTTATAGTTTTAAAATGGGACCACACGCGAAACACCAGCTTTCATATAAAAAAATAATCATAAAAATCGGACCACCTAGTCAAAAGTTCTGAGGAAACAAACATAAAAAACACCGAATTGAGAACCTCCTCCTTTTTTGAAGTCTAACCGACTTCAAAAAAGGAGGAGGTTCTCAATTCGGTGTTTTTAAATGTTTGTTTCCTCTCATATAAAAAAAGGGTGTGTTGGCACAAATAAATCAATTTTATTATTATTCTTATTCCTATGGATTAAACGAAACTGTTCGTACACTTTTTTGTATCGAGGTAGCTATGTCAAATTGTATGACACGATTGTATGATTTGATTATGTACGGCACGAATTTGAACCTTACCTAACTGGTCTTATGAATTATGCATACTCACTTTCATCGTTCGAAATATCGAGTTGTTAGAAACTGAAATAAAAACTTAACTGCAATAATGTGTACGGGTAATTGAGCGTTTAATTACATGAGATTATAGGGGATAAGTGAAAAAAAAGAACAATCAAATTATAGATATAAATTACTAGTATTTACAATTGAAACAATGAGCTAACTGCAGACTGTTACAAACAATCTACAGGTGGCTTAACTGATTCATATCAATACCAGCCGTCGCATCACCAAGACACTGGCTGCATTTCCCTGTATGGCAATACTGATGCGCTGCGCCAGATACTCACCAGCTCTCGGGTCACGCGTTGCTTCGACCAGACGCTCTGATATTTTTCTGAAAGCATGAAGATCCTTGGTACCTCACAGATGGACCTAGGGTTTCGACTCCAAGAGGAGCAAATGTGTAGGCTCTGTCGAGACCTGCATATTTGCACCTCTTCACATCCTCCGCCAATAGGGTATATGCATCGATTTTTTTTATTGTTATATATGTTAATCGGTTCCTTAGGTCATTATTTAACCGAATAATGATAAGACGCTCACTGAATTTCGCAATAATAATGTAAATAAAACAAATCAAAACTACAATAGTTTTTGGGTGATAAAAACGCTGCCATATTAGCGCCATGTTTATTTGACGTCAACGTTCACACTCGATTAAAACCTTTTGTGACGACCTCAGTAGAGATCATCTCAGAAAAGAGGTTTACCGAAAAATCTGAAAATAACCGACAACACGAAATGTGAAGTGGGCAGATTAGTGTCAAATCATGGTGCAGTAAGCAGAATAAAAAAAGAAGAAATGTGAACAGCGATGTCACGTCCGCTCTAGTCAATGGCGTAGCGTTTTGAAATTTTGCGATTGAGATTTAAAATATAAATTTTTCAATGGTTAAATTCTGCCATAAAAACATCTCAAAATTATAAAATAAATATGTAGATATGTTTCTATATTAATAGAGAATACGTATATATTTTTTTAGCCATTTTGAAATCACATGCATACCCTATTCTGCCGCCGCACCCACCCTCACGGATTTCCTAGGAATATAAGGATTAAAAAAGAAAAATGCTGTATGTTCCTTCTTGAAAACTGTTCCGGTCGTGTCTTTAGATGTGCTAAGAACTCAAAGTGCCGAATCGAGCACTTCGCTGGTTTTTCCTCTATTTTTAGCCACGAAAGTTTAAAATCTGAAACTAAAACTAAATATATCGAGCACTTCGCTGGTTTTTCCTCCATTTTTAGCCATGAAAGTTTAAAATGTTTACTAAATAGTCCTGACAAGTGACAAATCGCGCTGACATCTGGCATTTATCGTGCGCGAGCGCATTTAGATCGAGCTATACACATAACTCAATCTGTACCTAACTTCCCTGTTTTACAGGCAAAGCGAACTTTACTCTATTTATAGAAATGACTCGATTGTATCGAGCGATTTTGGAAGATGATCGGGATGGACTTATGCAAAGATCTCGATCTTGAGGTTGGTTCTTCTGAAGAATTACTCCCATCTGTTATGTCTCTCTAGGGGAACAGATGGAAAAAAAATCGATCTGGTCTCTTCTCTTTGCTATGTTGGTACATAATAATATGTTACTTTTATCAAAGGAAGGTGTAGGTGTAGGTTTAAGGTTCTGTTTGTTGGTAAGCGCATCACTTAATGTATACTTCTATACTAATAATATAAAGAGGAAATATTTGATTGTTTGTTTGTTTGTATGGAATAGGTTTCGAAGCTACTGGACCGATATAAAAAAATCTTTCATCATTGAAAAGCTTACTTTTCAGGGAGTGAAATAGGCTATATTCTATCCCGGAATTTCTGCGGGAACGGGAACTACGCGGGTGAAATCGCGAAGCGCTGCTAGTGTACTTATAAAAGTCTCGACCGATTTACCTATTTCTTTTCATTTGCTTGACAAAGTATAAATAAATTTTGATCCCATGAAAATTCAATAAAATATCGTAGAATACTAAAAAAATCTACGTGTTTTCTATGGAATTTAGTAAACTATGATTAACTGCTATATTTTATCCCATAAACGTTCAGTTCCCTTGGGATATGAATAACCTTAATCCATAGAATAAAGCGTGTGAAGCTACGGGCAGAAACAAGTCTAGAATAAAATTAGATGTACTATGGTCTAATTGCCTTTTGATATTCTCCAAAGGAAGCCAGTGTTGAAATAACCGATTGGCTTCACGGGAATTGCAACACGGTCGCATCATGTCATCATACTCATCATCATAGACAATTACTGATTCGTTAAGGTTCTATTACTATAACTATTTTTTTGTTCTGTTCTAACGCTCTTGCTTGGTTTTTTTTTTACGGTAAATAGACATTTGCTTGACCGCAATCTCATCTGATGGAAAGCGAAGGTGCGGCCGACGGTGTATCACGAAGGTCTAGAAGATACCTTACCTATTCACCCTTGTCTTGAAGAGACCCAGGTTGGATTATTATAAGTACCGGATGACCGGTTATTTTATTGGTAAATTTTGTATTTTAGAAATTATAGTAATATAATTCGCCAATAGATGTCTGGAAGAGTCATAATTTTCAGTTTAGTCTTTATGTTGATAAGAATAAAGTTGTTAATTTAAAACACAAATAAAATAATATTACTATTCGCCAATAGATGTCAGGAAGAGTCAATTGATTTCTAAAGTTAACGAAAGTTTATTGAAAACACGAATAAAACGACATTTTCGAAAAATGAATCCTAGCTAGATCGATTTATCGCCCCTGAAACTAAATTTCATGAAAATCGTTGGAGCCGTTTCCGAGATTCAGATTATTTATAAATGTTTATATACAATAATTGATAAATAAATAATGCTGGACATACGAATTCAATTATGAACAAAAACTTGCAAAACTAAGAATTGTTTTGAACTTTCCGATCAGCTCTGATGATGGCATAAAATATTTTCCACAGATATCTACGTACTTACTGCTTTTTTCTACTTTTTTGAAAAAGAAAATAACAATTATTATATTAGAACTACTATTTACACTTGAAAAAATTGAGCTATCTGCCGATTGTTGCAAACAATGAATAAAACAATGAAAAAATGGTAGCTCCAAAAAAATAAGTGTTTCCAAACTTTGTTTACAAAATATATTTAGGATTTAAAAAACAGAGTAAGTACCTATAGCAAGTCCGCCATTTTAATCCATAAAATACATTGACAGTAACTTTTCGAAATATTATATTTTTTTAAACTTTCTTATATATTTACATTCTAAACTATTCTTATGTTTTTATATATTCATAATCTGTCCATAGTGTTATTCTATTATTCACGGTCAATGGTTTGAGCAAACACCCTGTAGTTAAATTTTACTATCTTGTTCTCATGAAACTGATTCTCAGAGTAATAACAAATTACAACATTATTCTTTTAGTGAAACTAATCTGTTCCACTCTACAAACTTCGCATTAAAGTTTATTACTACTGCCACAGATTATAATACTATAGAGCATTGATTCATTAAAGGGGAAGATGAGGTACTAGTTTCTCGAAAATGGCAACCTCATATTGTGTAAAATTGTGTGCTCCCACCTCAGTCACCGTCTGACCGGCGGCACGGGCGTTCGTGATTCGTGTGAAATATTGTTGTCTCGGTCTCACTTCGGTCTTAGATAGGTACGTCCTTTCTTCTTTGTATTGCACAGGACTGGAAATATAACTGTGAGCGTATGTGTTTCCGTGTAGTTGTAACACATGACAATTTTTGTTCAATGCCCTTTTTAATCAATGCTATAGAGTTAACTTTTGCTTACAGATCTTCATGGTTTTTGTGTAAAAAATATATTTTTCTACTATTCTTATATATTTATAAAAAGCTCCTAACAACGATTAAGAAACATTAAAACCTAAACATTTAAGACCAATCTAAAGACGGAATATATTTGTTATAATCGTATCACTGACTATAAAATTTTAATGATGTTTTCATAGACACCTAAATAGGTTTTATAAGCTATGCGTTTTATGTAAAAAAAAATGTTTACTACTATTTTTATAAATTTATAAGAATCAACTAACAACGATTAAAAAACATTATAACTTAAACATATAACATCAATCTGAAGACAGAATATATTTGTTATATCGTAATCGCTGACTATAAAAGTTTAATGATGTTTTTATAGACACCAAAATAAGTTTTATTGGAATTAAAGGTCATATGTTGTAATTTTATTGTTTTTTTAGTGTGTAGATCTAAAGTAGAATATTTTGATTGAATCATTCTAATATTATAATTGCGTAAGTTTGGTAGGATGGATCGATGTTTGTAACCTCTTCACGCCAAAACTACTGGATGGATCGGGCTGAAATTTTTGCATACGGGTAATTCTAATTCTGGAATCAAACATAGGCCTAACGTGAATCTGTCCAAAACGTCTTTTGAGACGCTACTTATATTTGAGTTACGTTTAATTATTAGGGGGTCTAATACTCAAACGTAACTCAAAGTCACTCGATCGTCGTATCGTCGGTACTAATTCTAATTCTGAGTAGGGGAGCTAAGATCTGCACGGACATCTCGCATAGGAGTGTATTGTGCATTATCCCCCTGCCTAAGCAAGCCCTAACCAGCCCAGCTCCTTGAAGTATCGGAGCAGGACTTTTGGTGACTGAAAGCTTCGTTTCAGCTTTTCTGTGGGTGTGGATGGGATAGATGCCTCGGTCGTCTATCGTCGGTACTCTTAGTTGAGTTTATTAAAAAAAAAACATAAATTGAATTCGAGTTAACAAACATAAAAATACAGTCGAATTATGAAACTCCTTTTTTGAAGTCGGTTAAATAAGTTTTAATTCTAAATAACTTGCCGACTAAAAACCATAAAAAAAGGTTACAAAATGATGCCACTCAAAGAATGTCCGTAATTCGAACGTGATTCACCTGTCAAAACTTTCGCGCGGCAAAAAAAGAAGCGAGACGAAAATGGCGGCTGCCTCATGTTGAATCATTGATTTGCTTTGTTTGAATTTGTTGGGTAGTTTTTACCCGACTACCAACGAAGGAGGATTATGAGGTTGACACCCTATGTTTGTTTGTTTGTATGTATGTATGTATGTAGCCGATTTTTATGTTCCCACGTAGCGTTGAAACTTTTTGTTTAATTTCAACAAATAAGGTTTCGATTCAACCTCAACCTCAACAGCCTATATTGGTCCACTGCTGGACGCATGCATCCGCCTGATAAGCGCCTTTATTGGCGGTTATCTCATGGGTGTAATACCCATAATCCCCACGCTGGGTATGCCGGTTGGGGATCGCAGTTTGGTGACAAAATTGTTCGGCAGGAGGCGCTGCTGCCCGCCTCCGTTAAATATCCCTTAGTCGCCTCTTACGACACCCGCGGGAAGAGTTGAGGTGGTGCAAATTCTATGACGCCGGCACCACACGGCCCAGGTATCGATTGATTCGTCTCAGTACCCCGGTGGTTATTAGTCTGGACAATAATGCAGCAATGTAGTAGGAAGTGCTAGTGAGAGTTTTTGGTACTTCCTGTTACATAAATGTATCCTGATAAGTGGGTATACAGGTACGTGACAGGTACCAACATAATGATAAGGTAATATACTTATTGATAGGGTAGGTACTAAAATACTTATATATGACGGCCATGTACCAACAGAAAATAGCATTATCCCGAATTTAAATTTTTCTTCGAAAACTATGCATATAGGTACTAATATAATTATAAAGAGAAAAGATTTTAAAGTTTGTTCGTTTGTATTAAATAGGCTCTCGAAACTATTGGACCGATTTAAACAATCCTTTCATTAAAAAGCTTACTTTTCAGGAAGTGACATAGGCTATATTTTATCCCGGAATTCCCACGGGAACGGGAACTACGCGCGGCGCTACTAGTATTATATAATTCAACACCAGGAGATTCTTTCTCTACTAACTTCATACAACCAAACTAAAAAATGTTTTGCTCACACGCTTTTATACAATTTGAGCACATAAAACATAGTCAATGTTTTTTATTACCACTGCCATAAAGTATCAAGTGAAGTCTTGGATGTGAAATATCTCTACAAAATTATATTCTGATTTGCTTGGCCGAAACTAATCGAGTGAAAGCAAAAGTACTTACCCACAGTAATTCTGCTCCAATATTGTGTGTTACGCGATTTTCATAAAATCTGGTCGTGAAATTACGTTCTAGTATTAAAGAGGTTAGAAAGCGTGAAGTATTTTCATGAGTTGGAATTTGCTTAATCGTTTATTTGTTATTTTTAATATTTGGCTTGCTCTCGAAATAATTTGCAAAAATGAATTTGCAGCCCAAGATTGCATGGAGTGGCAGAAATATCGGTCAAGTTAATTAGAATTATAAAACAACTTGAAAACTTCATAATAAGTATATAATAAACCTATTTGGTAATAAAAATCGTCTAGACCGTTTTTTAATGTAAGTGTATTATATACTTGTGTTGAATTTAAAGTGTTACTTACCAACATTTATTAATATGGTAGAACTTAGTGAACTTATGTCTAGACTAAGACTTTATTTATATGTTTTTTTGCAAATATAATATGAGTTTGACTAAAAGGGAAGCGCCATGAGCTAAAATACAATTTTTCACATTTAATATCTTTTCACTTTAACTACATAATATTTAATTTCATAACATCATCTTGACACATTTATATCTCATTTATCAGACTGTCAACGCACGGAAGCAAACAAATTAACGTCACTAATCTACCCCATAAATCAAACTTAAACCATAGACAATAAGTTATGTTATTTTATACCGGAAGTTATCCCTGTGGCTGCGCGGGAGTCGGGGGCAACGTTCTTTAGTCTATGACTCAACGCATTGTCTCGCGAAGTCATTCGGAATTTAAACGTTCACTTTTGGAATTCAAGGTTCGGTTTATGAATTTGTATTGATATATGGGTTATGTTTATTTTATTGTAATGTCACTAAGGTTCAAGATTTGTTTGTTTAGTTTATTTTGCAAAGTACATTCATCATTTCAGTTACACAATAAAAACATAGGAACAACACATTGCAAAAAGAAATTAATATGAAATAAATAATAAATACATGTACATTTAATAATAATTCATTTATTTCAGATTATAGAAAATTATACATCTTTTTTAACTTATTCTATAGTCCATAGCAATATATAACTTAAAAACTAACAAACATAAAATATAAAACTTCAATAATAATGGCAATAAATAATAATAGCTGTGTGGTGCTGGTTTAGAATTTGCACCACTCCATCTCTTCACGCGGTTGTCCTAGGAGATGACTAAGGGATATACACCAGGGGCGGGCAGCACCACCCCGTGCAGAACAATTCTACCACACAACTCCAGCGTGGGGATTATGGGAATTACCCCCATTAGATGCGTCCAGCAGTAGACCAATACAGGCTGTTGAGGTTGATACATGCACATGTAGTAGTATGTATGAAAAAAAAACATAGAATCAGTAAAAATGTAGAGCTATCAATAAAATAAATGAATATACCGAACTCAAATAAATAATTCTTGACACATCATCTAGCCTACATACACCAATGAAGTTTATATTTATGGTTTTATTTATTTATACAGCAAAATAACATCATAACATGTTTTTTTACCCTGAGGCGATGTTATATCTATACATTCTACATGCTCGATGGATACTGTATAGGTATGTATATAACTTTCGGCTACCTAGGGCAAACTACATTATTGCAGTTTTTAAGCGCACGTAATAAGAATACAGCCGTACTCATGCTTACTCAAACTGGTCACTGAGTAAAGGTTTTTGTATTGAAATCTTTACAAAGTGACAGTTTTTAGTCTTTCAGTGAAGTAACGTATTCCAAGTGCGGCTGTAAGAGGTTAAAAATAAAGTAATCTAAAAGTGGTTTACTGTTACAGCAATGATACCTACTAACAATTCGTAACGGATACGCACTGACTTGACCTTAATCTCTTGTTTCCTTGTGTGGGTGAATTCACTTTAATTTATTGTTTTAGGTTACTAAACTCGTAAACCGTACAATATTACTTAAATAAGTAGGTTAGTATTGTAGTGTAACCTTAGCAAAATACTACGACGATATTGTTAATAACCAATTTAAATAATATTGTTTGAGTTTGTTTTAAAAAACTATAAACTGACTTCAATTATATGGTTTTCTCATGGATATCATTGTCAGAACTGCACCATATTTATTTAAAAAAGAATCATCAAAATCGGATCACCCAGACAAAAGTTCTGAAGTAACAAACATAAAAAATACAGGTCGAATTGAGATTCTCCTCCGATTTTTGAAGTCGGTTTTTTTAAATAAATTACTTCATCACTTAGAATTAGAATTAGAAATGTGTCGACGCCTGTAGCGACCCACACACCGTGCCTTCCCAACCCCTACTAGACATAATTAAAATTGAAATCACGAAAGTTAAGTTCTGTTCTGAGTAGTCGCCATGTTGTTTTTCTAACTAACCGATGTGGAAACCAAGCTGGGTCGTGTGCACGACTATTCAAATGTCTTGCCAATCGTGCTGTGTGCATTGAATGCGTTTCGTCAAGTCGATCTGCCATTAGTTAACCATCATACATAAATATAGATAGATAGATAGATAAAACATTTATTTGCAACTGCAACACACAATACAAAAAAACACAATAAAAGGGAGGTACAAAGAACATAAAAATAACTTGAAAAATATATCGGTTCATAATTTCCTTTAACATTTATAGAAATAGAAATATAGAAACGTTTATTTGTAACTCAAACACATACAATTTAAGATAAAAGGAACTTAAAACTAATACAATTTGTTAGAGTTACAAAACGGTCCCAGTCTCAGCATGAGTTGGTTGTATTTAGACAATCAAGTACGAATACAGTATGTGTGCGCTGCAGCCTGACAAAAAGGCAATACTCAGCACAAAGCTTTGCTCGAAGAGCAAACACTGATTTTCAGTATTACCCTCTGAGGCGACCAGAGAAACGAGACACCAACAAACAAATAATGTCTGTTTGCATGTTCATTTATAGTATTAAAATCATAATGAATGAGAAAAGATATGGTTATATGTTTGTGTCGGTACAATTTTGTCGTAGGTAGGTACTATAATACAAAACCTTGATTTTGTAGAACCCAGTGCTGCCTACCTCTGGCAAACGAAGCGTTTAGGAATTCCCTCTCTGTTTCTGTAACAGCAAGGATTTAAAACGAGTTTTAAAAGTAGTACGTAAACGTTATGGATTTCTGAAAGACAGTTAAAAAGCTGACCTAAACAGCTATTAGCGGTTTTCGGTTTAACCACTCTCACAAATAACCGTGTTTTAACTCAACATGACTCATTTCATTAAACCTGTAACCATTTGTTTTAAACATTGACCTAAGTTGTTATAAAGGAGTGGTTATTAGACTTTACTAGCATTGCGATATAAACTTTATAGTTATACAAATAAGACACAGTTTTACGAGTTTTTTCACGGACCTTGGACACCCAGGTGTGGCTTACAGTTATAGATTTCGCTGTTTGAAATATAATTTAACTATTTGCGCCCCGCGGCTTCGCCCCTGGGACATTTTTATGTCACATCCCACGGGAACGGGATGAAAGGTATCCTATGTCCGTCTTTTGGTTCTAAGCTACCTCCACACCAATTTTTAACCGACTTCAAAAAAGGAGGAAATTCTCAATTCGACAGTCGATCCTCAGCCTCAACAGCCTGTATTGGTTCAATGCTGGACGCAGGCCTTCCCCATATACGCTTTTTGGCGTTTATCACATTGATGGCCCATAATCCCCACGATTGGCATGCGGATTGGGGATCGCACTTCGATGGTAGAATTTTACTTTAGGGGGCGCTGCTGTCCGCCCCTCGGTGGATATCCCTTAGTCGCCTCTTGGGACACCCACGGGAAGAGTTGGGGTGGTGCAAATTCTAAGCCAGCACCACACCCCATTGACCATCATTAATCAAAAGCGAAGCGGAGATGTGTAAAACATAAAGTTCGATTAAATTTCTGTAAAAATTTCAGCATATTCTACACAAATACCAAAGGATATATTTACGTATAAGCAATTCACCGTGATTATGTTTGCTGATTGCGTAACCTCCGCGAATTTATTCAGTTTAGTTTGAGTGAACGTGTTTCTAGGTGATTTACTGTATCTATTAATGTCATTGATTTAAAAAGGGAAGATAGGTTACGTTCTCCCAGCGCTTACTCAAAAATTGGCATGTGTTACAACTACACGGAAACACATATTCTCACACTTATATTTCCATTCCTGTGCTATACAAAGAAGAACAAAGACGGAAAGACGTATCTAGGACCGAAGTGAGACTGAGACAACAATATTTCACGCGAATCACGACCGCCCGTGCCGCACCCGTGCCGCAGGTCAGACGGTGACTGATGTGGGAGAACACAATTTTACACAATTTGAGGTTGCCACTTTCGAGCAACCATTACCTCATCTTCGTTTTTAATAAATCAATGATTATTGTGTAGTTTTAAACACATTGCTATTGGCTGACTTATTGAGAAACTTATATTATAAAGAAGAACGTTTTCATTGTTTGTTTGTATGGAATAGGCTCTGAAACTACTGTACCGATAAAAAAAATCTGGGAGTGACATAGGATATAGTAAACTTGCTGATTTCAGTTCCTTTTTTCAATAAATATTGTCCAATTATATATCTTTACCTCGACTCCAAGCATGTGAATTTTAATTTATGTTATCTAAATCTATTGACATAATTTGCAGCTTTATGACAAATAGATCATAGATATGCATATACGTAGGCTACCCAAACGTCATACATTATAGGGAAACAGTCGCTGTCAACTGACATGTATGTTTCCTCATACAGACGTGGAAATGCAGAAATAAATGAAAGTGTAGCAATTAGCAATTAAGGCTCATGATCCGACACGCCTCGTGGGTTCCGCACACAATCTCGCTCATCATCTCTCGACTTAGCATTATACGCTATAGTACTATACAGCCTGTTCCGAATAGCAGCAATCCCCAATACAGGGGAAACTAGATCGAAAATGTGTTGGCTTAGCATTATACGCTATAGTATACTATACAGTGTGTTTCGAATAGCTGAAATCCCCAATACAGGGGAAACAAGATCGAAAATGTGTTGGCTTAGCATTATACGCTATAATATACTATACAGCATGTTCTAAATAGCAGCAATCCCCAATACAGGGGAACTAGAATATATATAATAAATAATAATCGAAAATATATAATATATTTGATGCTACCTACGGCTCACAATATGGATACAAGGGAAACTAGATCGAAAATGTATAAGATATTAACTGCTGCCCAAGTGCCCACAGCTCACAATCTCGTTCTTTATCTCTCGTTAGTTGTTATACAGCATGTCGCCGTATAATGTAATCCCCAGTACAGGGGAAAATAGAACAAAAATGATCGACAAATACATGCGAAAAAAAAATGTACTATTACTATTTAACCTATCGTATTTTGCGATATTCATTATTCATTAGGTATATTATTCGCCCAACATAAATAAGGTAGTCTTAGTTTCCTGCTTACGTCCGTAATGAATATGTTTATGAGTCATCTACGAGTCACAAGCTCTGCTTAGTTAGGGGCTAGATGGTGTATGGATTGTCCAGCATTAATAAGTAAATGAGTGGCCAGAAACTCTTCCTCACTAAATGGCAGTCAATTGAAATTACTTAAATACATTTTTGTACAACAGTATAAATTATCAGTAACAGCATAACCAAACTTAATATTATGAGTTCTAAATGAACTCTGTCTGTCTGTATACTTGTTTGTCTGTCTGTTACCTTTCCACCCCTAAATGACCACCTAAAGACTGCATGGATCTTAATGAAATTTGGCAGGGAGATAAATGGTAACCCAGGGACGGACATACTCTTATACTTAAAAAGCACGCTTGAAACTAAATCCCACTAATTAACTAGTTAAGATTATAGGCTTAAGAATAATGTATATACATACTCATCTAAGTGAACTGTGTTCTTTTGAGAAAATAAAATTCTTTAAACTGAACTGAACTGAATTACTATAAACGCGAAACTTTGTAAACATGTAGGTATGTAAACATGCATGTTTGTTGCTCTTTCACGCAAAAACTACTACTAAACTGATCGGGCTGAAATTTTGCATACAGGTAGCTAGGCCTGGAATAACAAATAGGCTACTTTTTTCCCATAAATCAGTTCCCGTTAGATAGGCGTGCGAAGCCGCGGGGCGCAGCTGGTATCTTATACATTTTTGATCTAGCCTCACCTGCGTTAGGGATTGCAGTTATTCGGACACCCTGTATACTTATTCTGTGCTTTAGCGTAATTATCCGCAATTAATGCGTATCTGGTTAATCTATCTACTTACTCTTTCCACCCACTGCTGGGTATAGGCCTCTCTATTGCTTTATTGCTCTTTTATTTCTGTTCCTGTGCTACCTATGGTTTATCCATTTTGAATGAAGCATGTTAGTAAACAAAGTACGACACAAATAACAAAATCTCATTTGCTTGGCGTCGAGTTTCAGATATAATTGTAAGCAATTTTTATTGAAGGGAGGATCTAAAATCGACAAGTAATGTAAATTACGTATAAAAGGACGCGCCAACAAAGAGAATTTTAGGTTAAGTATGGGCAGTTTGTTTACCTTTATGCTCCATTCAAAATGGATACGATATAAGTCCACTCTCTCTGCTGACTTAGAATTTGCACCACGCCATCTCTTCCCAAGGGTGTCGTCGTAAGAGGCGACTAACTGATATCCACCAGGGGGCGGGCAGTAGCGCGTAGCGCCCCCTGCAGAACAATTCTACCACCGAACTGCGATCCCCAAACCGCTTGCCCAGCGTGGGGATTATGGGGATTACCCCCATTAGATAAACGCTAATGAGGCGCTTATCAGAGGCCTGCGTCCATCAGTGGGCCAATAGAGGCTGTTTAGGTTGAGGTTATGGTCATAGCTATTTGGATGGTGTAAGTAAGTAAATCATTTATTTGTAACATAAAACAAACACATACAATTGGTTTATTTATTACAAGCAACACCGCGGTTTGACCCGCGTAGTTCCCATTCCCATGGGAATTCCGGGATAAAGTTATAGCTTATGCCACTCAGCTAAGCACAAGTAAGCTTTTTAATGATGAAATATTTTTTTTAATCTTGAGCTTATTCAAATACAAACAAACAATCAAATCTTTCCTCTGTAAAGGTAATATTATTATTATTATAGTCTATAGACAAAGTGGAAAACTTTTAAAAATTAACAGTAATAACAAAAAGTAGAGACCTCTATACCGACCGCTAGGCCCTTTTGGTTAAAATTGAAACAACTAAATTTTAATGATTTTACAGTAGTATAAATTAACTGGAAAATCCACACAGCATGTCCATACAAATTTTCGCATCATCACACTAATATTATAAATGCGAAAGTTTGTATGGATGTATGTATGGATGGATGTTTGTTACTTCATCACGCTAAAACTACTGGCCGGATCAGGCTGAAATCTTGTATACAGGTAATTCTAATCCTGGAATCAAACATAGGCTACTTTCGATCCCATAAATCAGTTCCTGTGGGATAAAAATCCCCTTTTAAAGTTTTCATAGGAACAACGCGTACGAAGCCGCGGGGCGCAGCTAGTTTATAATATTAGTGTGATGCAATGATATTATATTATATATATATGTATATATCTCTCTATTTATTATCATTGCAAGATTGTACCTCTGACTTGTGCTCGCTAAATCGTTTTAAAGACTAAAGCCCTAGATAAACATTCAAACAGCATTATCAAGTCACAAATTAGGGATGTGGAGTCCCACAGCATTTTAGAAAGGTACGACAACAAAGGGCCGGCGGATGTGACAGGTGGTAACGTGAGGCGAAGACAGACAACCTGCGGGTGGTGCAAGATCAGAAGCTTACCGGTATCAGAGAATATAATAATAATAATAATAACGTATAGGTACAAGGTTTTTTACCACCCCAACTCTTCCCGCGGGTGTAGTAAGAGGCGACTAAGGGATATCTACCGGGGGCGGACAGCAGCGCCCCCTGCCGAACAATTCTTCCACCGAACTGCTATCCCCAATCCGCATGCCCAGCGTAGGGTTACGGGCATTACCCCTCCATGAGACAAATGCCAATTAGTCGCTTATCAGGGGGAGGCCTGCGTCCAGCCGTGAACCAATATAGACTGTCGAGTTTGTGGTTGAGGAACAGAGAGGGGTTGGTTGTTAAACGCCACGTTGGCCTAGGTCTCAGTAGGTACTTACATGATCCCCGTGGTGTAAAAAAACTATAAACCGACTTCAATTTTTATAGATTTTTCATGATTTTTCATGGATGCCATTATCGGGTTTTGTGTTGCGTACTTGTAAAGATTTTAAGAAACCTGCTACTAAAATAACCATTTACAACGCTCTTGTGCGTAGTTCATTCGAATACTGCAGTATCGTTTGGAACCCTCATTATGATGTCCACATCAAACGTGTGGAGAGTGTACAAAAAATATTTATGTGGCATCTGTCATATAGCTGCCATTTGGATAAAAAGTTACCTAGCTATGATGATCGGTTTAACGCATTCACTGCCCAGCTCTGCGGTGCGACCCGCAGGGGCGCGCCGCAGCTCCACGCAGATAGAGACTGGCACCTGCGTCTTGGGCCATGAAGGTGTTAGTGTATAATGTTTAAACTCTCTTGCCAGTCGTAGAAAAAGACACGATGTCTTTTTTTTGTAATGACTTTCGATTTGTACCTGTAATTGAAGTGGCACTCAGATGTGTCTTTTTGTAAGAAATAGTCCACAATCCATTTTTCGGTGTACACTGCGTTGGTGCAATTTTTTAATAAATAAATAAATAAATCAGAACTGGACCAAATTAAAAAGGGATAACACGGGAAGCGCCAGCTTTTACATAAAAAAAGAATCACGAAAATCGGACACAGTCAAATGCTCTGAGGTAACAAAAAAAAAATCAGTCGAATTGAGAACCTCCTCATTTTATTGAAGTCTATTAAAAATGGCTTTCCTCCCCGCTACTAGCTCCGATCTCATACCACCACCAACGATTACCACAGGATACAAGCAACCAGCCAACCGTATCCGGATGGATACTGTTCCACAAGACAGGTTGCAGTTACGGGAAGCCATGGCCTTGAAACCATGGCTTTTGAATGGTATAGGCGGCGTTTTCTTCGGCTATTGGTTACGGTAATGACTTGAATTGAATACTGTTATTGGTTTCCTACAGGGTCATTTTAACCTGGTTGTTGATTTCCGGTGGCAAAAACAACTAGAGTCTGTTCACCAAGAGAAGAGTCATGGCGTTACAGTGAACTAAGTCGTACTGCATTGACAGAGCAGTGTTGTCAACGCAACAAAAGTTGTCAATTGGCACACGAGCGTCCTCAATTCCCACGACTCATCTCTTTTTGAACAGGCTCTATATTTTCGGTCACAGCACAGCCTTGCTTCATAGCATAAATACACGAAGACGTGTTTATAGATGCTTCAAAATAAATGACATTACCCAATTAGGTTTTACTTTATTAAAATTGGTAAAGCATATTGAATAAGTATATCGCTTGTTCTCGAGATAGCAGCCGTTTTTGGGACGTCTCTGTTAAAAATACTTAATTATCGAATAAATTAATATATATTTTTATTTTCTTTATTGGCAAACAAAACTGAAAACAACCGAGACATGACTAATAAATAAAAATTATAACTATGGTTCTAATGCTACGAGTAGATTGAATTCCTAAATATGCATGATGCATGCACAACATGATTTTCATAAAACAGTAAATGCAACTCTATAAAAACTTACAAATTAACAACTAAAAACACTTCTGCCTATAAAAAAAACAAATGAAGTTAAACTACAAACACTTCTGTCTATTAAAAAAAACAATGATAATTCTAGACCTGGAAAAACGGACCCGGAAAAACGCGTGCAACGCCGGAAGCTATGGTTTATCCATCCAGCATGGAGCATGCTAGTAAATAAACCACGATACAAATAACAAAAACTCAGTTGCTTGGCGTCGAGTTTCAGATATAATTGTAAGCAATTTTTATTGAAGGGAGGATCTAAAATCGACAAGTAATGTAAATTACGTATAAAAGGGCGCGCCAACAAAGTGAATTTTAGGTTAAGTATGGGCGGTTTTTATACGTTTATGCCTCGTTCAAAATGGACAATATGTAGTTATCAAATATATTTAGCTGTCTTGTAGTTACACCAACAAAATGAAATTCAAACAAAATTCTGTAGAAACTCGCGTGGGAGTAGTTAAACCAAATCGCGTTAGCTGACCTTGACTAGCATTAGCAAAAATTAAATTACCCTCGTTTCGCCACACCCCAAACCTGTCACGTTGTCACCGTGTCACGCTATGCCAGTATTGTCACACCCGTCACACCTTGTTGCATGTTAGTAATGTCTTGTTCTGAATTTGAAGGTCGCAGGTTCATATCTCGGTTGTTAAAAATGTAAATATTATAAGTCGCAAAAACGCTTGGAAAACAAGCCTGAGACATAATTCTGTGTAAATAATGCTCTTTATTATAATTTTTTTTTTTTGTAATCTTTAATCCGACTTAAATTTTTATAGTTTTTTCATGGATCGCTTCGTCAGAATTGGACCAAATGAAAATGGGACACGGGAAGCACCCAGCTTTCATATAAAAAAAATTAAATCGGACCACACAGTCAAAAGTTCTGAGGTAACAAACTTATAAAAAAACAGTCGAATTCAGAACCTCTTCCTTTTTTTTAAGTCGAAAAAAGCTATCACGGTTCATGAGATACAGCCTGGGGACAGACGGACAGGGTCCCGTTTTACCCTTTGGATACGGAACCCTAAAAAGGAGAGGCCACGATCACGTCTCGTTACTAAAGTCAAAAAGACTCACCCCTCAGGGCAAGTTCAATGACTTAGCTAACTTTTTATACCTTTTACAAAGTACAGTAATCATTAATCAAACACAGTAGCAATCTGTTACGAGATCTTTGATAACTATGAGTCAACAGTTAACTGTGGTTTTTGTTTCTTTTAAACGTACTTACCAGCGTCTAGGTTTAAATTCTACAAATATTTAGCGAGTTGGAACCGCGGGTCCGCAAACGTAGTATGCTTAAAAGATGCATTACGTACCTTCTACATAATGTGTGTGGTATCCAAATAAATGTATTTTCTTTCTTTCTTCTTCTTACCTACGGCCTATTATAGGTAATAGAATAGAATAGAATAAAAATATATTTAGTCTATCACTGAACTGCGGTCTGCGGCAAAAAAAATATGTCTGTTGTATGGGAGACCCTTCAATATTTATTTTATTCTGTTTTTTTAGTATGTTAAGCTATTGCATAGCTTCTATCGCGGGCCTTGAGCGTGGAGACCGAATCCAGAAATTCCGTAACGAAAATAACCTAACACCTAACTTTTGTTGTAGGGAATTAATAAAGACATAAACCGCGGTGTGGTGCCGGTGGCATAGAATTTGCACCACCCCTACTCCTCCCGCGGGTGTCGTAAGAGGCGACTAAGGGATATTTACCGGGGGCGGGCAGCAGCGCCTCCTGCCGTACAGTTCTGTCACCGAACTGCGATCCCCAACACGCATGCCCAGCGTGGGGATTATGTGCATTACCCCCATGAGATAACAGCCACTAAAGGCGCTTATCAGGGGGAGGCCTGCGTCCAGCAGTGGACCAATATAGGCTGTTGAGGTTAAGGAAACATATAAATGTCCGCGCGGGCGAAGCCTCGACTCAGATTAGTACACAATAAAAATGGCGCATACCTAGTTGTTTTTATCAAGCATTAAAATAACTTGTAGTTTAACACTTGGTTTATCCAAATAGGGAGACAAGTTAGAGGTCAAGTTGAACCAGCAAAAAGTTGAACGATGACCAAAGATGGCTGCTTGAGTCATCATGACTCATGACTCACCGGAGTCACCGGTATGAAGTCATTGATGCTGTGATGAATCGGTGGCTATTATCATAGGTAATATTGATATTCGGGAGATGATGATGTGAATCTAAATGACGAGAAAATTTTCCTACTGTGTAGGATGTATAATTGAGTTTGTTTAAAATAAGATAATTAATTTTGTTTTAAAAAACTATAAACCGACTTCAATTTTTATAGTTTTTTTCATGAATTTTCATGGATCCCATTGTCAGAACTGAACAAAATTAAAATGGGACCACACGGGAAGCACCAGCTTTCATATAAAAAAAGAATCATGAAGATGGGACCACCCAGTCAAAAGTTCAGAGGTAACAAACTTAAAAAAAAAATACAGTCGAATTAATAACCCTCCTTTTTTAAAATCTGTTAAAAAACTATAAACCGACTTTTATTTTATAGTTTTATTATGAACACACTAATATTATAAAGGCGAAAGTTTGTATGGATGTCTGGATTTATGGATGGATGGATGTTTGTTACTTCTTCACGCCAAAACTACATGACGGATCTTGCTGAAATTTTGTATACAGGCAACTCTAATCCTGGAATCAAACATAGGCTACTTTTTATCCCATAAATCAGTTCCCGTGGGATGATAATGTTCTTTTAATGTTACCATAGGAACAACGCGTGCAGCTAGTTTTACATATCGATAACTGAGTATACTTTAAGTTTGTTTAAATTAAAAAGCTACAACAAACCCGTCGCCCAACAGAATCTAGACCAACGGATACATTAATACAATGTCCACTTTCGCTTAACCCTACCCAAAGTGTGACGTTTTCGGCTAACACGGTTAGCAGAATAACTAGTTAGTGATTCAGGGTTAATAAATTAGAGATTAGCCTCCTTTCGCAGTTGAAATACGATGACGACCTCTGTGGCCCAGTAGGTCGCCTGTAGAAGGTTTCAGGTTCGATTTCTACCGATAAGACAATCTACACTTCCACACTAATTTTATAAAGAGGAACTCTTTTTTTTATTTTTTAAGTAACTTCAAAAGGGTTGTTATACATTTGCCACTAAGTTAATTAGTCACATTTTTGTAAACTCCATAGGACCTACATTAAAAGTAAATTAGTCACATACATAAAAATTATGTGTAAATTCGTCATAGGTAAGTAAAGTGCATCATAAAGTAGGGTAATCAAGTAAGGGAATGGTCTTACGAACGACTTTTTAAATCACTGATGCAAAATTTACCTAATTGGACACCGGGTTAAAGAATTTATTCTCATAAAAAACTCTTAGTTCTTATTAACTATTAGTTTACTTATAATGAGATTTATGGTAACTTATTTCTAATTTCTTAATGGCTATATTATACGATATTTATAAAAATAATATAATATTTACTAACTAAGAAGACATGCAAATAAAAACGTTTTTTAAAATAGAAAACGAGAGCGTAAAATACACAGAACAATATAAGTACTCTAAATACACCGATAGAGACACCGCTTACAATCATTGTTGAGTTTGAAATTGCTGTAATAAAGGGTAAGATTCTCAATTCGACGCTATTTTATTTATGTTTGTTAACTTAGAACTTTTGACTGGGTGATCCGTTTTCATTTTTTTTTATTTGAAAGTTGGTGCTTCCCGTGTGGTCCCATTTAAATTTAGTCCAGTTCTGTTCTGACAATGACAATAACACATATAATTATAATAATATACAAGCTTTATTGTAAGAAAGATGTAGGTACCATCGCTAAACGTAACGCCTATCCATTTTGAAACTATTTTGCTTTGCGTTAAAAACAAAAGATGTCGAGCAAGCCGGGGTTGGCAACTATTCACTTCACAGAAAAATCACCCTAGTGGTGATAAGGTGCAATTTTTGCTGACTGTACATTACATTAGATTGCGGACAAACGAAGGTCTATTTTACGTAAAAAAAAATGCACCACCACAACTCTTCCCGCGGGTGTCGCGTCGCGGGAAGAGTTTTGGTGGTGTAAATTCACCACACATCAATAAATATGTACTAAATAAATAATAATTAATTTAAAATTATATAAATCTATGTAATAATCATCTATGTCATGACCTACGGAGCTGAGACGTGGACACTCACGATAGGGCTGGTCCACCAGTTTAAAGTCGCTCAGCGAGCTATGGAAAGAGCTATGCTCGGAGTCTCTCTGAAGGATAGGATTCGTAACGAATACATCCGACAGAGAACCAAAGTTATCGACATAGCTCAAAGAATTAGCAAACTGAAGTGGCAGTGGGCCGGCCATATCTCGCGAAGAACCGATAACCGCTGGGGTAAACGAGTTCTTGAGTGGAGACCGCGACTCGGCAAACGTAGTGTAGGACGCCCTCCGGCCAGGTGGGATGACGATCTGCGAAAGACTGCAGGCAGATGCTGGATGCGTCAAGCTGAAGACAGGGCGCTATGGCGCTCATTAGGGGAGGCCTATGTCCAGCAGTGGACTAATATAGGCTGATGATGATGATGATGATGATGATGTAATAATAAATTATAAACCTTGACTACTACTAAATTAAATAAATAATGCTGGACTAGACAGCATCGTCTAGCCCTAAGCTAAGCAGAACTTGGGTACTAGATATACCCAGAACACCCGCGACAAATATTTGCAAGTTGTACAAACATTTGCCTCAAAGTTAAGTTTCTTGTACGAGTTAAAAACACTAGTTATTCTAAGCAACAATCTCTACATTGCCCATTAACAAGATGTACTAAATAAACTAAATCACTGAAGAGGCCATTTGAATAGTGAAAGTAGGTGTTACGTGGAGGAATGGAATGCATGGTCAAGAATCATGCGAATATGTTTAGGCACACCCAAATGTATACATATAAATGTATATGATATCAGCCAGGCTTTGACCGTTGCAAGAATCGACCCGAACCGAACTCAAGACTACAAGAGCAAGAGCCGTAGTTTTCTTAAGTGTAAGTATTTCACTTGAGAACAGTATCTAATCTGCCTGCCAAGCGTGATTATGACGAAAAAATCAATGAAAACATAAATGTATCGAAAAATATAACATGTTCGAAAACAAACTTAAGGCGCATACCCGAGCCAATATGACAGCGTGACCTATTTTAAACCGACTTCGAAAAAAGGAGGAGGTCCTCGATACGACTGTTTTTTTATGTCTTTGTTACCTCTGAACTTTTGACTGGGTGGTCCGATTTTCATGATTCTTTTTTATATGAAAGCTGGTGCTTTACGCGTGGTACCATTTTAATTTGGTTTACTTCTGACAACGGGATACATGAAAATTGAAGTCGGTTATAGTTTTTTAAAACAAAATTTATTATATCATATTATTACTGCTTACCTTAGGGGCTAGATAATGCTGTGTGAATTGTCCAACATTATTTATTTATTTATTTATTGCGTTTAACACAGGAAATTTTAAAAATCCATTGTACAATTTGTGATACCTATTAAAAGCTATTTATGAATGCCGCTGTAATAGTTTTTGTAGCATTTTTGAAAGTTCCTGTGTTAAACGTAATAATAAGATTAAATAATTATGTAGGTGGCGGCGCCTGTTTGACTCGGGTATGCTTGCTAAAAGTATAATCAACAAATGTTGTAGATTGTAATAAGAAGCTCTGAGTTTTCGTGGGACGATGAGAATAGGAAACGTCTCACGTGAGACGTTGGGAATACTGTTTGTGAGACGAGAGGAACTGAGCAGGTCTCATAGACGTTGGGAAAAACTCGAATCAAAGACCTACTAACAATATGATATTGTTAATTTAAGAAGAGCACGAGATGCTAACAATACATATACCTAATACCTACTTTTAATTTTAGACTCGTATAATCTTGGCCTTCCCTCTGAAATAACACAAAACTGGGTCGAGTCGATTCGGGTCGCTGACGCAAAGTTGTGTCCAATCGAAGATTGGAAGACAAAGATTTTATAATCAATTGGTTTTGGTCATACCTACTACTGTAAAAGAGCGATAAAAAGATCTTAAGGGGTCGGCGATTGTCCATTAATTACGTGTGTCTCGAAAAATATACAATAAAAAGCATTGATTAATTAAAAAGGGAAGATAGGTTACGTTCTCCCAGCGCTTACTTAAAAAATTGGCATGTGTTACAACTACACGCAAACACATACGCTCTCAGTTATATTGCCAGTCCTGTGCAATAGAAAGAAGAACAAAGACGGTATGACGTATCGAAGACCGAAGTGAGAATGAGATAACAATATTTCACGCGAATCACGACCGCTCGTGCCGCCGCCGGTCCGACGGTGACTGAGGTGGGAGCACACAATTTTACACAATATGAGGTTGCCATTTTCGAGAAACTAGTACCTCATCTTCCCTTTTTAATTAATCAATGATAAAAAGTAAGCAATATGCAAACGAGTAAAATATTCCTAATCAGTTTTAATTGATGACTGAGGTTTACCCTTCAACCTCAACCTCAACAGCCTGTATTGGTCCACTGCTGGACGTAGGCCTCCCTCTGATAAACGACTTATTGGCATTTGTCTCATGGGGGGTCAAAAAATGCTTTCTGTATACCTACTGGATTATACCAACTTGATTATACCTCAACCCTCAACCACAACAGCCTATATTGGTTCACTGCTGGACGCAGGCGTTCCCATGGTAAGCGACTTATTGACATTCGTCTCATGGGGTGTAGTGCCCATAATCCCCACGCTGGGCATGCGGGTTGGGGAACGCAGTTCGGTGGTAGAATTGTTAACAGCACCACACAGCGCATTGACACCTAGTAGGAAACGATAAAGGTTGGGCTGAAACTATTACCTATTTACATAAGTATACTGTAATCCGGCATTACTACAAGACATGCATGCGACCTCAAAAAATCTCTCAATCCTTATAGTAAATCCACTACGCATTCCACAAATCTCTGTTTTAAAAGACAGCTCGTGAGTTATTCGAGTCTTAAATCTCAAAATTGGAAACCATTTCATAATCTTTGATCTAAGATTAATGTGTCATAACGTGTCCAAGACAATAGCTTGTAAAACTAAAACATAACTTCGTAAAGTCAGGCATTTCTCATAACAATAAAGAATCATATTTCCTGATTGCTGTTGTCTTTTGGTTTGATTGTCTTTCTGCCGTGATCATGACGTTGTATGATAATATGTATATTTGGGTGTTTTGAGATCTCACTAATGTTTTGTTTGTGAAATAAATAATATTAATAAAAATATTTATAAATTAACCGACTTCAAAAAAGGAGGAGGATCTCAATTTGACTGTTTTTTTATGATTGATACCTCAGAACTTTTGACTGGGTGGTCCGATTTTCATAATTCTTTTTTTATATGAAAGCTGGTGCTTCCCGTGTGGTTCCATTTTCATTTTGTTCAGTTCTGACAATAGGATCCAAGAAAATTCATGAAAAAACTATAAAAATTGAAGACGGTTTATAGTTTTTAAAAACAAAAATAATTATTAGTGGTAATAATGCCATTAAACGTGGCAATTCTGATTCTGGACTGCCTTTTGGTGACGGTTTTAATTTTGATTATTAAAAAAAAAACAAAAAAAAACACATAAATAATGCTGGACCATTCACACAGCATTATCTAGCTAATTAATTCGATTAGGTAGTTGTTTTAATCGTACCTGCAGTGTAGTGAAGATGTTAGTTTTATTTACAAATAGGGATAAATGTGTGTACGATCTGCAGACATTTGTTCAGGGCGTTCTGGATGTTTTTCTATGTATGATAAAAAATATCTATCTACGTAGTGTATTGTATTATGTATATCAGTTATCTAGTACCCATAACACAAGCTCTGCATAGCTTGGGGCTAGATAATGATGTGTGAATTGTCCAGCATTATATTATATATTATATTATTATTTGGTTTTTTCTTATTTATTATTTATTTATTGTTGTTCTTTGTTATTTATGCTGTTGCAATAGTATTTATGATGAAACGTTGGCAGAATTTTATCAACAAACGTAAGCGAAGCTTCGGCCAGATGCTAGTCCTTAATCCTTAGTCCGTACATAAGATACGTTTCTGTATAATAAATATTGTAATAAAATCTTCATGACAATGTGCATAGAACATTACGGAAATGACACTCAGTTGTAGTTGTAAAACTTTATTACCTAATTATTTTATTCTCTCTGTATTGAACAAAATGTTTTAACGTAAAAGTTGTTTCTGTTAAATTATGTCTTATGTAGCTAATGAAGAGCGAAACCTCTTTGTACAAGTATTCTTTACCTACCTACTTTAAAGGAGGCTTCAAAATATGAACTTTGTGAACATCGATCAAAAATTTCGCCGGCCCCCCTCTATAATGTACCAACAACAATTTATTGCGCGGCCGAATAATATTATATATCGCACAGTACATCTACAAAAAAAATATCTTTGATCAACTAATAATATCTGTCTTTATTGGTGATTGATAGGCAGCGAAATTTTTGATCGATGTTTGTGAACGAAATAAAACTTGTATTGTATTGCATTAAAACTAAAGTCTACATTTCCTTTGTTGCAGGATCTCATCCCGCCCCAAGACACAGGCTCTTATCTACTCAAGACGCAAAATGCCATCACAAATCTACAAGCGAAGCTTCACTCCAACCGTTCCAACCCCTTCCACATTCCCCCATTACTCACCTCTAGTCTCATCAGCGAGAAGACCGTCGTCTCCCGTCTTCCCGTAGCTCAGCTCAGCAGATCCAACTCCTTAAACTACCGTCTCAGACGGAAAGATCATTCTTCCGATAGCAGCCCGTTACGAAGTCCCGGGCATTATGTCATCACAGGGTCTGCCAAAATCCCGGAAAGCACGAAAAAATTGCTCAACAATGCGTCTAGATCTCTTGAGGATAGAAGGAATTCGAACATGAACAGCCCAACTTCAGACAGAGGCAACAGTCACAGTTCAGATGATAAAACACTGTCGAATCGACCACCTTACGATGTAGAAGCTATATTAGCCCCACACAGAAAAACTCACTCGCGACACAGGTCTTTCGACAAAAACACAACGGATATCGCCAACGATATTCACAACGCAAATGTCTGTCTTAAAACTGTGCTCAAGAACAACGCCTTAGAAGCACAGTATCCTAAAATTGATCAAACTCTAACACGTTACCAAGGGGATAAGAAACACCAAAGGGTCGCGAGCGAATCCAAGCTCTACGCATTTGGAAATTCAATTAAACGCTCCAGTTCTTTCAACACTGTCAATAGAAATAATAACTTTGAAAGACTGACTGACTGTCGCCTGAATAGGAGATCCAGCGATGACTTCAACTCAGATGAATCAGACGGCTACGACAAATCTCACAGCCAAGACTTAAGATACAAACGGCAAGGGAAAACTAGGATAGAATCACCAGACCTCAAGTCTATAGCTCCAGCGAATTCCCCCCGTTGCCCGAATACGCCGGAACCTCAGCGGAAGTTCGGGCCAGGGTTAGTTAGGACGTCCTCTCGTACACCGAATAAGGAGAGGGTTGTGTCCCGTATGTCGGAGCCGCCGGTTCCTAAGGAAGAGAGGAAGACGGTATCAGGGCATCAGAGTAGAAGGATCTCGGAGCCGACGAGGCAGGCGGTACTGAATCGGCTGACAAAATCCAGGTCTTCGACGAGAGAGGTGCAGCCTACTAAGACTTTGGATAAAGGTGAGACACTCACGCTCATTTCATTTTGGTGCCTTTTATTTTGACAGTTTTCAATGGAATTGGATTTTGCGCACTTTTGTCGCTATCGTTAGGTTTTTATACATAGCGACCATAGTACTATTATAAACTCTATGATAGCAACGTTATGATAGGTATTTTAACTTTTAATCTTTCGAATGTGCGCTAAAACAGGAGTGTTAAATACAATTCCAAATGCTGTCTGTAACTGTTATATTTTTTCTTGTAAAAGCTGTGTTGGTAAGCTTTTGCTGGAAATTCAAATCACACACCATTATGCAGATACATAATGTAGACATATTTTATTGTAGTAAGTGTTACAATATATAATAATATACAGTTTATGGCGTCTTAAATCCAAGTAAGGCTTGTATACCTACGCACTAGGATTCTTTTTAACCGACTTGAAAAAAAGGAGAAGGTTTTCAATTCGTCTGTTTTTTTTTTGTTACCTCAGAACTTTTGAGTGGGTGGTCCGATTTCCTTTTTTTATATGAAAGCTGGTGCTTCCCGTGTGGTCCCAATTTAATTTTGTTCAGTTCTGACAATGGGATCCATGAAAATTCATGAAAAAACTGTAAAAATGTATAGTCGGTTTATAGTTTTTTAAAACAAAATTAATTATAATCTAAGTATTGACTTAATATAATTTATAAGTAACCATCGGAAATTAATGCAAGACACAGGTCCCACAGTTCATGAGCCCTTAACGAATACCGTATTGCCTTTCCAGGGCCCAAGAAACCCAGCCAGCACCGTTCCTCATCAGCCCTCGCCACCAAGGAGGCTGAACTAGCGAACTGGAAGAAACGTTCCTCCTACGACCCGATGAAGGCAGCCCAGGAAGGTCGGAAGAAGCAGACCCAAAAGCGACACGAGTTCAAAGAGGATCTTAGTTCTCCGAGGTAAGGTTTTTGGAACTGATGAGGTTTACCTCAACCTCACCAGCCTGTATTGGTTCACTGCTGGACGCAGGCCTCCCCCTGATAAGCGCCTTATTGGCGTTTATCTCATGGAGGGTTCCCCAACCTGCATGCCCAGCGTGGGGATTATGGGCATTATCGTCCATGAGATTAGGGTTATCACTTGAAGATTTTTGTATGGAGGGTGGCCCAAAACGTAAAACAAGCAAATGTTTTTCTGCTTTTTATTCAAAATCGATATAATAATATTCAGAGATAGAAATAACGATGGTTTTTCTTTATATTTAAATATCTCAGAAACCTGACGCTTTCGGACATTATGTAATAAAATATTATATATTGTTTTTCGTGCCCTCTAACATATCAAACATTTGCGACGCGATTTAAAAAAAACAACGTGACCGATGGGCCAAAATCTTTGAGACACATGCACACAGAAATACATTATGTTAATCCCGTCTGCTGATATTTAAGTCACATCGACATCACCAGCGTATATTAGTCCACAGCTGGACATTGGTCTTCCCTAATATCTTCAACTTGACGCATCCAGCATGACATTTATTTGTATTTATTATTTTTTGAATATTTATTATTTGACAAGAAATCGATCGCATTTAACCGACTAGGTAATGTTTGTATTAATGCATCTGGCTAGTCTCCGATGAGACTGGACGCCGTGGTCGAAATTCGGCTGGGAGGACATTATTATTATTAATGCTGTTCTTCACACTAATATTATAAAGGCGAAAGTTTGGATGGATGTATGGATGGATGTTTGTCTTCACGCCAAAACTACTGAACGGATCTGGCTGAAATTTATAAATTTTTTTTTGCATACAGGTAATTCTAATACTGGAATAAAACATAGGCTACTTTTTATCCCATAAATCTGTTCCCGTGGGATGAAAATCACATTTTAATGTTTTCATAGGAACAACGCGTGCGAAGCCGCGGGGTGCAGCTAGTTTTTAATAAAGTATTTCATTTAATTTCATTTCTAATAAAGTTATTTTCAATTCCAGCCATTCCTCCCCTGTCCACCGCTCGCAATCCTTCCACACAACCAACATGCTGCTCCAGTACTCCTCATCAGAAACGGAAGACGATCAGCCGGCGCTGCCTTCCGACCCGATGACGTCATCCACCCACTCTGATATACTGCAGCTGAGGATCAGACATGTTCATCAGGTATCTAGTGGATAATCTTCTTTATCCGACCCGTTATCGTCACTAGAGTCTTTTAATAAATCAAATAATTAATTTTGTTTTAAAAAAACTATAAACTGACTTCAATTTTTACAGTTTTTTCATGAATTTTCATGGATCCCGTGGTCAGAACTGAACAAAATTAAAATGGGACCACACGGGATGCACCAGCTTTCATATAAAAAAAGAATCTTGCAAATCGGACCACCCAGTCAAAAGTTCTGAGGTAACAAACATAAAAAAAAATAAAAAATATACAGACGAATTGAGAACCTACTCCTTTTTTTGAAGTCGGTTAAAAAAGAGAAGAGTCGCGGAGGTGTTTCGGTGAACTAACACGTTTAATCGTACTGCAATGACAGAGCAGTGTTGTCAACGCAACAAAAGTTTTCTAATTGGCAGAACGAACGCCCTCAGACTCTACCCGGTTCATTATTATCTTCACAACCCGACTCATTACATTATCGTCTTTATCCGACCCGTTATCGTAATATTGTAACTATCCGAATCGTTAGAATCACTCCCTGAATCATTATTATCATTATCCCGACACATTATCGTCACTATCTAACTGATTATATTATCATACATTCACTACCTGACTCATTATTTTTTTACTACCTGAATCGTTATCATTAAGTGTCAATGCCTGCTACCCGTTTTATTATTTTACTAGCTGCGCCCCGCGGCTTCGCACGCCTTGTTCCTATGGAAACGTTCAAAGGGGATTTTTATCCCACGGGAACAAATTTACGGGATAAAAAGTAGCTTATGTTTTATTCCAGTATTAGAATTACCTGTGTACAAAATTTCAGCCAGATCCGTTCAGTAGTTTTGGCGTGAAGAGGTAACAAACATCCATACATCCATACAAACTTTCGCATTTATAATATTACTAGCTGCACCCCGCGGCTTCGCACGCGTTGTTCCTATGAAAACATTAAAAGGTGATTTTCATCCCACGGGAACAGATTTATGGGATAAAAAGTAGCCTATGTTTTATTCCAGTATTAGAATTACCTGTATGCAAAATTTCAGCCAGATCCGTTCAGTAGTTTTGGCGTGAAGAGGTAACAAACATCCATCCATACATCCATCCAAACTTTCGCCTTTATAATATTAGTGTGATAGTGTGATGTGATTGTATCCTTGTGATATAATATAATGTGTAACTGTGTGAAAAAAATAATTCTAATTTCTATCTTCCAGCCAAAACCCATAGACAAGAAACGCATCGCCGACAAGCGCAAAACCTACATCGTCGACGACATAACACCAACTAAAGAGAACGTAGACTTTCTGACCATGGACAAACGGAAAACATTCATTCTGGACTCGGATACTAATTCAACAACCAATGGGAGCAGTCCAAGGAACTCTTCGATCTTCAGTCATGAGAGATTGACTGAGGGAGTGAGTGAGAGTGAAGGAGAGAGCGGGACGGAGAGTGCTCCTGTTGTGAGGAGAAGAGAGAAGGATGATAAGGCGAGAAGCACATCGGCTAAGCAGAGGTGAGTTTAATATAATATAATTGATTTTATTTAAAAAAAACTATAAACCGACTTCAATGATATAGATCCCACTGTCAGAACTAGACCATTAAAATTGGACCGCTCGGGAAGCACCAGCTTTCAAATAAAAAAATCATGAAAATCGGACCACCCAGTTCTAAAGTTCTGTGGTAAAAAAACGTTTAAAATTGAGAACCTTATTGACCTTTTTTTGAAGTCGGTTAAAAATATACTTTTATAAGGACCTTTATAAACAAAGCGAATATTCATTATAGTCACTACCCGTCTCGTTATCGTCAATACCTGACTCATTATCGTCAATACCCGACTCACTACCGTCACTACTCGACTCATTATGGTCTACCTGAAGATCAGCATTGTAGTAGCTATCACATTTAGCTATCACAACATAGAGTCGAACGCCATTTTGTAACTTTAAGTTTAAGTTTTTTAAGTTACCTATTTTATAAGAAGGTCTTATTAAGTATATAGTTTATAATGGTGTTGGTAATTTTAGTTTTAGTACATATTAATGTTTAACTTTTATCTTATCTTATCTTATGGTCACTTCCATTGGATTGTTATATTTAAATTAAAGCGACTATAAGCATAATAATCTACTAATACAATCTTTGCATAACTAAGTCTAATGTTCTTACATAACATTGTCGGTTTGGAATTGGGCGACATCCGGCCAAGCATTATCTCGCAGCAGTAGCTGAGGATATGAACGGCCGATTCCTGCGGCATTGGGTAGGAGTGCATTCAGTGCTTGCAACCTACACCTGGCACTGAGTGCACACCTGCAGCTGTAAGCAATGTTGTGTAATGTTATTTCAATGTTATTTACTTTTCTAACTGTGTAATTTATTGTAAAATGTACCGATATGGACCATGCCGGTCTGAAATGAATGATTTTTAGTTTTATTTTATTTATTTTTATTAACATCATTAATGTAATCATCTATGGAGTAATAGGCTTTCTTGATAAGATTTTGTTTGTATGTACAGTTTAAATTTTAGAATAGGAAGAAGGCAGAGTGCCTAGAACGCTGGCAACATTGCCACGTTGAATGGCAATTCTAAATCGTTGACCGTGACACTAAATGCAGCAAATAATTTATTTTTTATTATTTTTATTTCCAGGTATAGCGGTGACTACTCAATATCATCGTCGACCACCTCTATAAGCCAGAAAAAGGTGCAACCTCGGTATCTCGACATATCCAAGTACAAGAATGATAGTTCCCCCAAGAGCTTCCTCCGTCGAGACCCCAGCAAGACCTACGTGGGGGTGTTGGGGGACAAACCGGCGGCTAGTAAGGGAAGCGCTATGCATTATGAAATGGGTGAGTGGATTCTGCAAACACTTACCCCCATAATATGTATAATATTGGTCTGCTAATATAAAACATCTGCTGAGTAGCGATAAGGTTGAGGATTTTCTCTTTTTTTTAACGTACTTAAAAAAAGGAAGAGGTTCTCAATTCGTCTGTTTTTTTATGTTTGTTACCTCAGAACTTTTGAGTGGGTGGTCCGATTTCAATGATAATGAAAGCTGGTGCTTCCCGTGTGGTCTTATTTCAATTTTGTTCAGTTCTGACAATGGGATCCATTAAAATTCATGGAAAAACTGTAAAAATTGAAGTCTGCTAATAGTTTTTTTAAAACAGAACTAATTATTTACGGATTCTTATCCGTAAAAAAATGATGTTATTTTGAAATATAATTTTTTACTTTTGACTTTTATACATCCTCAATCTCAACAGCCTGTATAGGTGCACTGCTGGACGCAGACCTCCCCCAACATTACTAAATAAAACAAAATATACTCGACTTGAGCACCTCCTCGGCTTAACACACACATTGGTGTCTATTCAGATGTTACCAAAACTAAACTAAACTAATTTGACAGCACTAAAAATGTCGCTGTCCCTGTCAAAAGATCAAAACAATAAGGATGGCATCATTTTTAATCCTGTCAGATTAGTTTAGTCAAATTATCGTCCAAATATTCCACAGAACAAAAGAAGCAAGAGCTAGAAAAGTGGAAACGAAGGGCGTCCTACGACCCACGGAAGGCGGCCGCGCTCGGCAAGACTAAGGTCCCACCTAAGACTGCCAGGTTCGTATACTTACATCCTGCGTTAAAAAGTAGTACCTGGATGACCGAGCTTTACCCGGTTTGGTAAAATTGGACTTGTTAGAAATAACATGGCGGCGGCGGCGGCGTCGTAGAGACATCTCAGCACCTAGACATAACGACAGTCTACTTGGCATCTCTGTAAGGATTCCAGAACAGCCCAGGGCGAGCAGTCTCGACATAGATAACGACCGACATCGGTCGCAAAGTTTTACCGAATGTATTTTTACGTATTTTGATTTTGCAAGAATCAAGTTCCAAATGATTCAATAACTATTTATTTTCAAAAATACAGTAGATTAACATAAAGAAAAGGTTAAATTTATAATATTCATATTGATTTACCATTGGAATTATTCATTTTTGTCAGATGTTTTGGCAAGCGACCGCCATCTTTACGATTTTGCAAACTTGACTTACTGGCAGACTAATCAGATTTTTTTAGTCGTCGATTTTTTTTATCTACGATGACCGGGCGCCACCGCACGCTCCGCGTCCCGCACGCGGGGGCGTAATAAATACAAACAACAAATGCAGCCAAAAAATATATAAAATATATATATACCTGCGCAAAAAGAGCTTTGCGCCTAGCCCATTGACCGAGGGGCTGTTGCCCCTTGAGATGCCGCCGGGGTAGTGAGGCCGAGCCTCGAGGCCCCTCGCTGTGCCCCCACCAGGGCCGGACTGAAATCCTCACGCCCCGCGTCTCCGATTAGGCCTATGACAGAGTTCTATGGCGCTGATTACGAACCGTCTAGTCTAGGCATGATGAGGACCTTCCAGACTGAGTTTATTTGACGTTAGTAACGAGACGTGATCGTGACGTCTCTGTTTTCCTTGGAATTTCGTATAGCGCTTTTACGAGCAGACAGGGAACCACGCATCCCCATACATAGGATAAGGCACTCTCATGTCTGGTTACTACGTCAAATAGACTAACATTATGCAATGTTGATCTATTTTTGAATGAATACATTTTAGATCGCGTTAGAATATAGTTTTATTTTTTACGAGAAATAACTACCGTATAAATTTACATTATTTCCTTTTTTAATATCTTACATTAACCATTTATGTATTTAGACTAAGATTTAACCATATTCATTGTAACTTCTAGAGCGTGACAATGCATGAAATTCAGAGAAATGTCCGCCATCATGGTTTGTAAGGTTAGTTGACTGTCAAAATGACATTGACAGGTGACAGCTGTCAAAGACACTTGTAAATAAACCTATTGAGCGCTTTTTGGGCTTTTTCACGGATAACCTTGTTCTATTAGATTTTTTATGCTTTCTTTTTCTCTTCTTTCTTTAATTTACTACCAAGATTTCGAAGTTGCGGGTATTTTTACACTTGTGCCATCTATTAACTTCGCTCTTTTATTTTATGTATGTTTGAAAATGATATATATATGCGAATCTAACCAAGAGCTTTACTTATTTATTTAGGATTTCACGGCAATAAATGGTTTTCTTTTTACAATAAAATGTACCTTTAACATAAAATTTTAGCGCCTAACCTTTTCAGCTATTTTGTGTTCTACTTTCAATGTTTGCCAAACCCCTAAATGCACAAAGCACACTATCCAATTACGTTTTTTAAACAATCCCTGCAATATTCTGGAATATTTCACCTAATTCACCTCCACAAACTAAACCAGTGTCTTTTTACACTTAGAAAATAAAATAAAAAGTTTCACAAATTTAAAGTGGCGTAATTTTTTCAGTAGCGTCCTCCGCTCTCAATCTTTCCACGGACCCGTTCTATCTTCAAATCTGCAGTACCAACCTCCGGACAATATAAACGAGAGCTTCGACGCATCGAGCGACAACGACTTTTAACGCGAATGGATACGGTCGAAATTGCTACGGCATTATGTGATAAATCTGATGTGACATTGACTTTTTTGGAACTTTGGTTTTCATTCTGCCTGATTTAGTTTTTTGGAAGTTATGATTTTTTTTCTAGAAATATTAACGCCTATCAATCAATGTTTATCTGTCAAAGGCTTTTTGTTTAAAGAGCTTCTTATTTCTTGAGATATCTAGGTAGTAATTTTTTGTTCGCACAAAAAAAAACATTATTTTTATTTACTTTTGGACACATAGTTTTAATTATTAGAATATTCGCCCCAAAATTATAAATAAATGTTGTTATAATTAAATGTGATTTAATAATAAAATGCGTTAGTGTTTAAATATTGAACGAAGAACTAAAAGTAGGTACATACAAATGTACAATTTTTTATTATTATTTGATAATAATGTCCAAGATGTAGATTTAGATTAGGTATGTATCAATAAATATCATTTTTATCATATTGCTCATTTCATAACATCGAGGTACTTTTAGTTTGTTTTTTTATTCTAGTGCAGTTAGTTATAGTATCACGAAAATGATGAGTTAATGTGAATATTTTTAGTTACAGATAATAAGGAATCTAAAAAGCTTTATTATTTGTTAATATTCAAGCAAAAATAATGATTTAAAAGCGGTTTGCTTGATTTTAAAGTTCAAATGTATTATTTTTATGAAATAGTCAGTAGAATAAGAAAAGTAACTAATATTTATCAGTTTTTTTATTTCAGAAGAACTCTATAATATTTATGTCTTCTACCTACCAAATTGTTCATAAAAAATCTAAAAATGTATCTAATATAAATTAATGAAATGTAATAGATACTTTATGATATAGACTCTGTACTTATGAATTAAACTACTGATAAAAATACTTAGGTAGTTGTAAAAAAAAAATGCCCAAATCAGATTCTTTGCACTTCGTCCGGCGATATCTTTTTGATTCGCAATTATTATTACTTACGTTAAAATGTATTATTATATGCAATATTTGCTGTCTTCATATACCTTATTTAATTTAATAATTATTCTAATATTAATACAGTATAAGCTTGTCTGGCTTTGTTTACATTAATGCATAAAATATAAATTATTGTTATAATGCCGGAAATAGGATTTGTATTATGAAATTGATGTTTAGTGTTTTATATTAAATATGAATAAGAATAAAAACATCATTGAACATTTACTCGTTTTATACTTACTTACCTTGTAGGTACTAATATGACCAAAAAACAACGGGTTCGACTCCGGGAGTGCCGGCAAAATTGAAAATTAACACTACAAGTGGCAATTTTGTTTTTTGCAATAACGCCATCTGTTAGCCTGCGGCGACACTTCTCTACTACTATGTAAGGTCATCTCAGCTGACGCTGTGGGTTCTGTTTTGCTCCCGGAACTAGCGACATCTTCTTTCAACTTAGTGAACTATTTACGCAGGTAGCTAGTAATGCAAGCGTGTAACGTCACCGCTGATCTAACATGTTAGATCAGTATTAGAATGAGCATCTGACGCGAGTTTACACATTCCAAAAAAAGTGCACAACGCTGCTAAATGAGTTTTCACTTCAAAAATAAGAAACCCAGAAAAATAATATTATTTATTAACCTACCTTGGTTTTCTCGATAAATATTCTCAGGATAAGTAAGGATGGGTTTGAATAAAACTACAAAAATTGTACATTTATTAATAATGATTTTATTTTTGAATATCAATTACGATTTGTCCATTTATTGTTATTTTATAAATTTTACGATACACTTCTTATATTTAGTTATGAATGTAATTATAAATGTGCTTTCTAATAGCAATGTACAATCTAACACAGATCTGACACTGATTTAAATATTTTTGATGGCTATTAGGTACATTTATGTAACATTTAATCTGATAATGATCATTTTAAACCCAACTTCGTTGTTTAAATTTTAAATGATTACATTGAAGAATAACATTTAAAAGTCACTTTTTTAAGATAAACTTTTCAAAGGAACTTTTTCGACAATACTCGTGTTTTCCGTCGCTATACTTATACCTCACAACCTTATATTTTAAAAGAAAAATATTATAAAAAGGTTTTACTAATAAAATAATACTCCTTAATTGAGCAATAACACTGAAGTGACCATCAAACGTTATTCGTCGGAAAAAATATATTTATTGTCGATTTTATCCGACAGATTGCCTGGAAGATATCTTTTATAGAAATTTCGAGATCTTTTACAAGAGCAATAACCAATTTAATGACACTATATGTAGCTTCCCATAAAATATGTTTTTTTAAAACAATTTTAACAACATCTAAACCAAACATTTAGAATAAATATACATAGTTAGGTATTAAAAGTTATTTTTATATAACGATGAAAAATTTGGCCTAGAGATAGAGTGCAAGTTATATATTAGTTTACGTGCATTTTTTATATTTCAAAAGAAATAACTAAATACGTGTTTCTAATGTGAAACAGAAGTGTAAGCAACATTTTTAGCATTCGTTTAAGTTTTAAGCATTTTTTTTATAATCTATTTGGCATCTCGCGTTTGACATACGTTGTATGGCATTCGCTGTCAAGTTGACAGGTAATAATAATAATAATAATAGCAACTTTAAAATAATGAAAAAATACCATGATACCCTGTCAATACATGCCTCAATAAAAAACAATGTAAATGCGTTTTTAGAGGCAGTCAAACTATAATTGGCACTACACTGATTAAAACAAATAATTTTGTTGAAATTCTTAATCTATCTTATAGTTTAAGTTAAAGCTTCTTATGTGTAAACACACTTTGTTATAAAGGTCGATTCATTAAATCATTGATAACTATAAAAATAATGTTATTTAAGTAAAATGGTATGGTATCCATGTAATCTAATCATACATAATGCAATACCTCAACAATAATGAAATACCTTTAGGTCAAGTTACATTCTATCTCTCTGAGAATGATTTCGAATAGAAACTTAGAAATGATTTCATGAAAAGACCTTTCCCTCATATATATTCTACTATTTTTTTTTATATAAGTAATCTAATCTTGTGGTAGAATGTTTATATATTACATATCCAACGAACAGAATTGGGATCAGGTGCCCGCAATCGTTTTATCATTCAAATTAATTTGTACGGACGAATCTACTTTTTTCATAATATTTACAAATAGTTAAGCACTACTTTATATAATCTAAGGGTTGATATACCATAATGATGACAAAAAGAACACATTACTATTCACAGTAGGTAATAATACTTAATACTTCCTTAATATTTTAGACATTTGGGTTTGTTATTATCGTATAAGTATTTATCCGTTCTGACAAAAAGCCTAGTAAACAATGCAATGTGCGTTTTTTTTCGAATTTCGAACATATGTCAAGGTTGTCAGTTAAATTCTCGTTAAATTATATCAGAAAATACTCCATTGCTATACTCGTAAAACAACATTATTTAAATACGCTACCAAGCGATAAAAAACTTTACAAATACACAAGTAAAAAGTCAAAACCAGTTAAATATCTAAGTAGAAAAACTATTGACATTATTCGTTTTTTTTAATGCAAAATATTGAGCAAATTCAGCATTAAACTATTTTTCTAAAAGCATGACGGACATCCAAGTTTTTCTATAATTCTGACGCACGATTATGTTCACTGAAGACATAAATATACTTTTTAATATTTACATTTAACTTTACTAGATAAACAGTCACTTAAGTTTTTAAACGACGGTCGGACAACCGAGTTTTCACATTCACAATTCTTCTACTGACTTTAGCAGCTTATTTCAGCTTCGACGACAAATTCGGCCTGGCCTTTACTACCCTGTTTGCAGACTTTGTTTTTACCCTTTGTTATGTTTACTTCTCCGTAGTTATTCATATTGTTCATGTTCTTTACGGTATTGCTTGTGTTACTGGCCGAGGACGTTGTTTCACTGCTGTCAACGTACGGGACGTCTGTCAAAGGACCGTTCAGCAAACTAGCGGCAGAATTAGACTGTTTAAGCTTAGTTTTCTCTTCCTTAGGTTCGGTTTTCTTTGGCAAGTCATCAATAACCGCTTTTTTAGGGTCTATTTGAATGGTTTTCGACTCTGATAGCTTATTGGGCGTTACTACGTTTATGTATGGAGGGAGGATGTTCATTGTGTTCAAATTGACTGAGCCACTGTTCTTTTTGAGTGCGTTTAGGTTCTGTTCTAGCTGTGCAGCGTCAAGACTTAAAGGCTTTGCAGGGAACGGTTTAGAGTATAGTTTTGGTTGTTCTTTCCATGCGTTGATGCGGGGTGGGTCAGGGGAAGCTATAGGGGCCGCCCTTCTTTCTGGGACGAGGGTGTTTTTGTGGTTCGTCTTGTCTATGACGTTGGCTTCGATCGCCTTGGATAGGACGTTCTCTGGGGGCTTGGGCGAGGTCGGGGTTATGCTTATCAGTTTATCCACCTATAAAAGATAAAACTTTAACAATACTAATTATCTTACGAACTACGATATTGGCACCCAATGTGGAGAAAAGTTAATGATCTGCTTGTATACCATGATCTACTAAGGTCCAATTTATCAGTTTGCTGCTAAAAATAAGTTCACACTTCACATTCACGTTATTTACAATATGTCTAATTTGAAAAAAAAAATCAGACATTTGAAATTTCATTCATTTTAAAACATTAATTTATTATAAGCCAAAGAATACAAATACGTAGAAATAAGTATTCTTTTAATCAAAAAATGATCGAAATGAAAACAATCGTAGAACTCATGGGGGCCAAATCATCAAGTTTTCCTCTCAGGGTCTAGAATCACCCTCTTTCGGCTTAGTAGGTACATGTACACTGTTTCATGTTATACAAGTTTCATGACACCCCGTATAAAGACTTTACACCAAGTTTTAGTCTCTAAATACTAACCCCCCTATTCTTAGTCTGCTAACTTAGCACACTGCTAATCTCGCTCTGTCTTCCTAGATTGACATAAGTCAGACTGTTTATATAGTAAAAAATTGACTTGTCTAAGTGCTTATTTTGTAAGTCTAAAGAAATAAACGATTTGACTCCGACTCTGACTGAGAAATAACACTACTTAGCAGCTATTATATGTTAGCAGACTATTATGAATAAGGGGATAATTCTCTAACTGTCTAGCTAGTATAATGTCATTCACAACGTTTTTAGCTTTTAATATTTCTGCAGTTTCATGCGCTATTGACTACTAGTGTTAGTCTGTGTGACTCACAACAGGTCCCTGGCTGGCGACCCTCGGACGGTCGATGAACGACGTCTCCCAGACGGCGTCAGCGCATTCACTGCCGGAGCTGTCGAGTGATGCTGATTTAAGCAATCTGTAATATTGGGAAAGAAAAAGAGAAAATAAATATTTGTAGCCCAAAAAAGTAGGTTATTGTCTACATTACAAATATAGATCAAAATAACGATCAAACAAACACACTGATACAGATGAAATGATGAAGGACAGAAATACCAACTATCTATAAACATAATTAAATGATTATTTATCGCGTGTTTTTATTGGCCCGTGACCACGTTCGCTGTAATGCAATAGACACGTAGGGAAAATAAAAACATAGATACGCGATAAATACCAGATAAAAGTTTTAACTTTAAACATTAACAGAAACAAACATGCGTTTATGTTAGGTTGGTACAGGAATAAAAAATGTGGTTTTGGCAGGCTGTGATACTGTAGAGTCTGTTCAAAAAGAGAAGAGTCGTGGCGTTTTAGTGAACTAACACGTCGTAGTACTGCAATGACAGAGCAGTGTTGTCAACTCAACAAAAGTTGTCAATTGGCACACAAGCGCCCTCACTTCCCACGACTCTTTTCTTTTTGATTGAACAGACTCTATCTTGGGTTTTTTACGTCAAATTTGTCTGACCGAACTGTGATCTTTCAGTTCATTGTTTTGTCCCGCTGGGTTTGTGAATACTGAATGAATCAAATGTGTTAGTGGTTGTTATAGGTTCTCAATAGTAATTTAGCTCATTGGACAAGTGTAATTTTTTATAACTAAGAATTTGACATTATTCTCTTAACACTGCATGATATTTTGATGTAGGTATCTACTGTTCAAACACAATTGTATGGTTGTTTCTGAATAAATTATTTATGATTTTATGATATTGCCAAACTAAGCTAAAAATAAAAATAAACAAAGCTAACGCTAGTCCAGCCTCATGCCATAAGGCTCGCCAGCGGAATGTTGCCATATTCTTGTGATACTGGGAGCACTGCCAGTGTTGCCAGATCAATCTCACCTGTCAGTAGAGTTAGACGGCAGAAACTTGGCAGGCTGGCTCCTGTCGCCAGTTGAAACATCCAGCCTCGGGCCTTCGGGTGGGCACGCCAGCGGAATGTTGCCATATTCTTGTGATACTGGAAGTATTGCCATATAAATTACATATATAATTAATAATAATATAGATAAGGTTTACATCGTGATCTCAACATGATATACGTATTACATAAAGGTATCATTATATCTAAAATATTTTGTTCTCAATATCCTACACCTATGATCTGTTTGTCTTAAGCTGCAAATTATGTCAATAGATTCCGATAACATAAATTAAAATTCACATGCTTGGAGTCGAGATAAAGGACAATATTTATTAAAGAAAGGCTCTGTCTTAAAAATCGTCTACAAGAAAGTTAATATGAGGTTTACTGCGGGTTTGTTTATCATTTGGGCAGGGTTTAAAAATCGAATTTATTTAGTTCTTGGATTTATAGGTACCTACATCTAGAAGAGCTTCGAACGAGCTGCCTTATCATTAATCTCCTACCTGCATAGCCAGGATGAGCATACATCAGTCAAACAGGAGTGAGATGGGTCTGTAGTTTTAATGGAGGGTTTTCTGCGTTTTCTGACTCTGAAGAAAACCCTACAGCTTCTAGCAGTAGACGCCGTCAGTAGTGGCAAACTACGAACGGCGTCGATCACAGAGGGCCTACCATCGCTGTAGTGATACAAAAGCCACTTAAGTATAGCCAAATCTTTAAATCTTTCCCTATAGATCAGATAGTTTATTACTTTGAAGTGTGTTATCATCACTTCACTAAGTTTTAATTACCACATGTTTTCAATAAGGCTTGAAACAAAACATGTTAATCGGCGTTTTCTTAAATATTTTAATATTTTCGTGAACTGTTAAAATGACTGTAAACAAATATCTGTAGGTAGATAAATAGATAGATAGATTATATCTTTATTGCACCATCAATATATAAAAAAAACAACTAAATAAGAAGTTAATGCTTACTATATCTAGAGTGGCACAATCGGCAGCCTTATCGCTAACAGCGATCTCTTCCATGCAACCTTTGGATGGATAGCATCGGTACGTTTAAAAGCTAACGGTGGCGTAATTGATGACACATTAATATATTAAGAAACACAGAAAATAAATAATTAACAAAATAACAAATAGAATATCAGGAAGACTTACCAAGAGTGTTGGTGAACCACTTTTGAAGTCGCATATAGCTGGTATATCATTTTGTAAGATTGCTTACACATTACTTCAATAAGATCAAACATAAAATACTGGCGATTTTTAGCAATCAACTGTTTAATTTTAGATATTTGTACCAAAAACTAAGAGAGATTTCATTTTAGATAACCATGACTCGAATGGTTCTAAATGTCTAGTCTCCTTGAAGCTCTCCACCCAACCAATCACACTGTATATTCTGTAGATATGAATCCTCGACTTACCTTTCAGAAGATGTTGATATTGTGAATCCTCTAGTTCTTCGGGGTCCATGACCGCCGTTGGCGTGATGCTATGAGTCATCAGGGGTTCCATAGAGCTATAACATTATATAAATTTACTAGTGGACTCAAGTCCTACCATGTCACAATAGCTCAACCTTTTAATGTTTTGTACCTATGTACATGGAAAATTAAGTAATTGTCCATGATTTGATATAGGTACTTTATTTGTTGGTAACGCGATGCCAGCTGGTCATATTCGTGAGTAAATAGAACTCTTACAAGCTCTATTTTCGCCGCCTATGTTTTGATAAAAGATTTTAAATAACTTATCGTGTAAGTATATTATATGTGGGACAAATTTTGCAACTGAATTGATCATTTTTCCTCTACGGATTGAGCTGAAAGTTGTCATGTTTCGTAGGTAAGTTGGGTGACAATGATATCATGTGACTCGTCTGATGATGGAGACAAAAGCTGGCCATAGGAACTCCTCAACGACTTAACCCTGTCGAGTTTGGGCTCAGTGGATTTGTCTTTCTTAGCACTTAAGTCCTCGACGATATAAAAGCTTTTTTTATATTAAGTAAAACTATTATTTTGTAGATATAAAAGTGCAGGGAATGAGCTGAGAAAATGGCATGATTAATACACGCGAATACAAATATCATCTGAATTAATATTGAGGTAGGAAATAACAATTGTTAACATTTTGGCAAAGCATATTTATATCCTATCGAAGGACATACAGGCTACTTTTTATCCAAGATTAACATTTAATGCTGCAAGCAGAAACTTTCCCCCTAAGAAGAGCTCCTTTATGCATTGTTTAAACGATGCTTAAATTGATAGATACCAAATTTATAGTCTAGCTTCGAGCTAGAAACTTTTCCAACAAACTTGTTTTTGGGAAAATTTAGGATGAGCTATTGAGACAAAATATAAATATTACAAAATACTTAGCTTAGCTTAAGAAGTGGAAATTGAAACTTCTAATAGGACTGAATAGTGTAGGCACAGTTTAGCTGTTTGCTTTAAGATTTTCTCTTTAAGGAGGAATCATGCAATATATTATATAGAACTTAGTTCTTGGGTGATATGTCGGTCATTTCTCGATGTTTTTATATGTTTTATGGCAAAAAAATGTTGTATTAATTATAGGAGGAATGCTTTTTCTTTTTTGTAGATTAAGAGATTTATATATAATTTAAATACATATATATTTTCGAGAAATGGTCGGCAGACAACCCATTTTGCGTTGGAAAGGGATAACTATAACATGACAACATACATTTTGGAAAGGGGAGCGAGATATATTTTAGTAATGCTGTTTTAAAGGATTATAAGATGAATAATTAAATGAAATAAGGTTGACAGAACATTTTAAAGAGTAGGTAGCACATTTTTATTACGTTTTTAGCAATCTTCCAAAGCTATAATAGAAACAAATACATGTCTGTTAGCTCCAAATTTTTCAATTTATCGTCGTTGTTTTTTTTTGCATATCTTTTTTTATATTTATTGTGAGTATACTTAATCTTTTTTGCTTGCTACTGCTTTTTTCTGCTCTAATAATTTAATTCATTTATGTTTTGTATATTTTTGTCTATATTGTCATTTTCAAAATAAAATAATGAATATAGGTGTACACGTTGCATTTGCTAACATATCGTTCTTTTCTTAGATTATAATTATTTTATGAAATAAAATTAATCTTTATTCATTCACTCTTTTAAAATAAAATACTTATTCAAAGGTTACAATGTAAAAATAATAAACACTATAAACCCCATAATAGTACTTAATATTTTTGTTTAGTCTTAATTTTTCTTTGCAATAATTCTACTAAGTCTTATTTATAAATGTCCTGTCAACCTCGGCATAGTTACCTAGCTTGCGTTGCGGTTTCCTGCGACATCGGCACGAGGTAGTCACCGTCGTCGTTCTGCCAACATGCCACGCTCAATAACACCGTGCGAGGGGATTTAGGGGGATTTTGAGGTTTATTCCCAAAAATATTGACTTTTGTTTTATTTTTTGTTCTGCGACTTATCCCCTCGCACTTTTTAAACACTACTCGTGCATTGCACTAGGTTTTATAATTTTAGAAGATTATTTTATTTATTATAATAATTATATTGGTGAAGGCCTTTGGCTACTGTCTCGCTCGGAAAGTGAAAGTAATGAAGTTATTTACTCTTTATTTGAACAATTACAATAAATACATTCGTTATTATAAAACCTAGTGAAAAGGACAGAGGTAAAATATAGAATAGTTAGATCCTCGCTATAGCTACTAGGCAAGTACACTCATTTGAAGTAGTTCCGAAGAGATTCCTTGAAATATATGTTATTTTATTATATTCACAAAGCAAGCAATGATAAACAAAAAGTTGATAATGATTATTTCTGATCCACAAAATATTGCAATCTTTTTTGTGATGGTTAATGTACGAATGAGTTTCTTGTAAGCATTTAGAATTTTTAATGCTAAGTATATATTTATTTCTACACAACATTTGACGCCTAAAATGTTAAGCATTGTGGTGCGCAATGATAATTGCAACAAGTAATGCGCTCATTCTTTCATGTTACAGGTAGTGTTGCATAATCCAATATTGCGCAATAATTATTTGATCAAGATTTAGTGACAGTGTTTTTTTATTATCAATTACATGCAATGCTATTCCAATGTTGATTTTGACATTCCAATGAATCTCTTTAACTAATCTACAGGGTCTATCTACGCGTCATTCTAGGAAGGGGGAAATAAAAAATCATGCGCTTTAAGCATGGGTCCACGAATTCACGAATCTAACATCGAATCCGAAAAACTTTTTTAAATAAAGAAAACCAGTTACTTGCTTCTAGTAGCCAGAGCGAAAACGTTGGAAGAGAAAAGACAAATTAGTATTTTATTTATAGTAGTTGAGTTTATTTGTGATGTGGGGGAAGTACTTTAGGTACTTTTGCAATTTGGGAGCTTATAATATGAGGCGTTTTTCCAGGTAGGTAGTAATGGTAGGTAAAATAACGTTTATAAATAACCACCAAAATTAAATCATTTAATGAATGCGTTCAGTTTTTTTTTAGTTATCTAATTAGGTACGTATATCTTTTTCTATATATTATCTGTTAGAATCAACAAAAGAAGTACAATTAAATGTTTTTCAATTCAATTTAATGATTATTTCTGTTATCGTGGATTCAAATAGGGTTTCACAGTTGAGTAAGATATTTTGATTTTTTTTGCTGTAGATCTAAAGTCTATTTTATGCCAACTTCGTAAAAGCGGGATACACAATATTATATGCAGAGTACTATATAATCTCTATGGCTGCATGTATATTGTTTTTACTTTATGTAGGTATCCATGTCCGTCGAATGGACGGATTTAGACGGGTTTTTTTTCAAAGAATTCCCGAACTGGTCCAATAAAGAATGTATTCCCATGGGATTAGTAACTATCCCGCAAAACTTAAAAAACAGCCTAAAAAAAACTTAAAACTATGGAATCCGAAGACGGTTTTTAGTTTTTTCAAAACAATAAAATTACATCTTTTGTGGTTAGGAATGCTTTCTGTCCGAGGGAAGTAACCGCCGAATATTCAAACGTAACTCAGACTCAGGTAGCTCTCTAGTGACGAGTTTTGACATAAGTACATATTTTAATTAAAAGCTGTCAAAAGCTTACAAACAAAATAATTTATTATGAACAATGTACAATATCTGTGTGACCGAGATTCGCTCGGTTTTTTTTTGTTAAATTGTGCCTATTACAAATTATAGTATTACTATTCGCCAATAGATGTCAGGAAGAGTCAATTGAATACGATAAATCTAATTATTGAAAACATAATTAAACTAATAAAACGACATTTTCTAAAAATGAATACCAGCTAGATCGATTTATCGCCCTCGAAACCTGTATCTACTTAGTTTCATGAAAATCGATGGGGTCGTTTCCGAAATCCGGCTTATATAAAAGAATTGCTCGTTTATAGGTATAAGATGTAAATAAGTTACGACTGAACGATAAAACAGTAAAGGTTTGAAACTGTGGAACTGCCGCATCGCTTGCCTCCTTGGCGAAGTATAAATAAATATAGATATACAGATATACATATTTAGTGATCTTAAAGTTATTATAAAAGTTAAGATAAAGAAAGAAAAACAAAGTAAAATTACTTGAGACGAACTTTTTTAACCGACTTCAAAAAAAGGAGGAGGTTCTCAATTCGTCTGTTTTTTTTTTATGTTTGTTACCTCAGAACTTTTGACTGGGTGGTCCGATTTGCATGACTATTTTTTTATATGAAAGCTGGTGCTTCCCGTGTGGTCCCATTTTAATTTTGTTCAGTTCTAACAATGGCATCCATGTATTACTAACAAAATGGATGTTACAGTCTGAATATATCAATTTTCAATGTCAATTAAAACTGAGTTGAGTTTGAGTATTTAGGGATAAATAAGGAAAAACGCCTCGTAAATGTGTATCTAGGTATAAAATATGTAATCTAAAGGGTAGTGTAGTGGGGTAGTGCTGAGTGGGACGTACCTGTGCGCCGTTGGGGAAGGTAATACCGCCGATGTGGGCTATGTCGGGTAGAGCGGTGTTGCAGATAACTGGGTCCTGAAATATACATACAAAAACATTGAATGGTGTCTGTCTTTTCAGATGTCGCCAAAACTAGACTAAACTAATCAAAGAACTAAAAATGAGGCCATCCTTATTATTTTGATCGTTATGACGAGGACAGCGACATTTTTAGTAATGTCAAATTGTATACATAAGTACAAAAACATTACCTAAACCATTGATTTAAAAAGGGAAGATAGGTTACGTTCTCCCAGCGCTTACTCAAAAATTGGCATGTGTTACAACTACACGCAAACACATACGCTCACAGTTATATTTCCAGTCCTGTGCAATACAAAGAAGAACAAAGACGGAAAGACGTATCTAGGACCGAAGTGAGACTGAGACAACAATATTTCACGCGAATCACGACCGCCCGTGCCGCCAGTCAGACGGTGACTGATGTGGGAGAACACAATTTTACACAATTTGAGGTTGCCACTTTCGAGCAACCAGTGCCTCATCTTCGTTTTTAATAAATCAATGACCTAAACTCATTGATTTAAAAAGGGAAGATAGGTTACGTTCTCCCAGCGCTTACTCAAAAATTGGCATGTGTTACAAATACACGCAAACACATACGCTCACAGTTATATTTCTAGTGTGCAATACAAAGAAGAACAAAGACGGAAAGACGTATCTAGAACCGAAGTGAGACTGAGACAACAATATTCCACGCGAATCACGACCGCCCGTGCCGCCGGTCAGACGGTGACTGATGTGGGAGAACACAATTTTACACAATTTGAGGTTGCCACTTTCGAACAACCAGTACCTCATCTTCGTATTTAATAAATCAATGCCTAAACTAATCTGACACGATTAAAAATTAGGCCATCCTTATTATTTGATCGTTATGACAGGGACATTTGTTGTACTGTCAAATTGAAATATACATACAAAAACATTGATTAAACAAAAAAAAGGAGAAGAAGAACATTGATTAAAACATTTATAACCTACTAGCAGCGCCTCGCGGTTTCACCCGCGTAGTTCCCGTTCCCGTGGAAATTCCAAGGTAAAATATAGCCTATGTCACTCCCAAAAAAGTAAGCTTTTTAATGATGAAATATTTTTTGTTATCGGTGCAGTATTTTCGGAGCCTATTCAATACAAACAAACAAACACACTACCAAATCTTTATTCGTTAGTAGCTAAATAACTAGCTGAGCCTTGCGGCTTCGCCTGCGTGAAAAATGTTTCCAGCGATTTTCTTTTACTGTGATGGCACCCAGACTCTGGAATGCCCTTCCATACTCAATACAAGCAAGTCCTTCACTTAGCGTAATATTTAAATCTAGGGTAAAAGAGCACTATCTATCTACAGTTATATAGCAGATATTATACTATATATAAAAATATGTATATATCGATATATATTTAGTGTTTTATTTTCTTTTAGTTTATGTTAGTTTTGTATGTAGGTTTTAAAATATTACTACCTGTATAATTTTCTTTTTGTCTTGTACACTATCATCCACACAAGTTTCATTAATTCTATGTACCTATATTCCCAGGTTTGCTGTTAGAAAACTCTTTTAGGGTTAAGCTCGCCTTTGTACATGTCCAGTATTTGTAACTTTTATGTATGACTTGTGTGTGTGCAATAAAGAATTTAAGAATTAAGAGAAGAATTAGCTAAATTGGTCTAGAAGTTCACGCGTGATGCCGTGACCACGGAAAATAAGGATTTTATACATACATAAATAAATAGTGAACTTATAAACACTCCCAAAAAGTAGGAGCTTTTTAAAAAATGACAGATATTACTTACTATAAAATTAACGCCTGAGTACGTCTACGACTTTCATAAGAATTGTACGCTCATAAGATAATAATGAGTCAAGGGACATCTGTTAATGATTTGTATATAAGTAAGTATCTATAGATACTTACAAGATATGAGCCCATCTTGAATTTCGGCGGTGAGTCTTTGATTCTTAAAATTACTCATATTGATGAGTAGTTTAGCCTAGGTACATAACTAAGAATTTACAACATATTTTCGTTACGTCACCATTAGGCATTAACCATGTGGACCGGAAATTACAAGAAGTTCGTGTCAAACATAACTTGGATTGGCGTTCCTACCTACTAGGGCATGCAATTATCGAAACTTTTCGATAATCGATAATCGGATATTTATTGCTCTATTTTTCGATAATTATCGATAATTATCGGTTATTGGTGAAATAAAATATCTTAGTGTTTCGGCTTCTAGTTAATTTGTCCAATCTACACTCATAGTCTAGTCAACAAGTTCAAAAACGTGAAAAATAGAGATAAAGGTCCCAAAAATATGAGCGATGGCTCATTCGATTCGGAATCACCTCTAGAAAAATGTTTTTGAAGGATTTTGGTGCAGGTTAAAAATTGCAATTGTTATTAACAAAATAAGATGAAAAAAAAAATGATATTTTGTTTTTTGTTAAAAACTTCGAAAAATATTAACATTAAAGCAATTTTGAAAAAAGCTCGTTAAAGAGGAGGAAATTCCCAATAAAAAAGTTGTGACTCCCGGAATTCTATCTCCATTATTTATAATTTTAATTAGACGTTGGTTTAAAATTGATTAGCAGTTGGTCGTAAAATTGGTTAGTTAACAATTGAATAACTTTTTGAAAAATAATATTTTTCGAGTTATTAACAAAAAACGAAATATAATTTTTTTTTCATCTTATTTTGTTAATATCAATTGCAATTTTTAACCTGCACCAAAATCCTTCAAAAACATTTTTCTAGAGGTGATTCCGAATCGAAAGAGCCATCGCTCGTATCTTTAGGACCTTTATCTCTATTTTTCACGTTTTTGAACTTGTTGACTAGACTATCACCAAGATTTACGTATTATCGACCTATATCATTCAGTGTATTAGACTAACTGACTACTTAAGCTTCCGGTTTTTCAATATTTCGTTCAAGGATTGAATGTACCATTAATAATATGGAAAATAATAAAAATTTATTGAACTTTACATTATTATTCAGTAGCTCATTGATAAGAGATAACTCATTATTTACTCAGGAATATGGTTTTATTACATACAACCAAAAACTAAATTAAGTAGGAACATTATCTAAGGTGTCGCACGAGTGGTCACGAACCGTCGTCTCGCCAGGAGACTAGACGAGTTCCAGCCACCGGAACAGGCTGGGTTTCGCGGAGGTTATGGCACCATAGACCACATACACACAGTGAGGGAGATTATACAGAAATCCAAAGAGTATAATCAGCCCCTGTGTCTAGCCTTTGTGACGTAAAGTAGGTACTTAGTTAAAAATATAGTCATACATGTGTCTGGTTGCCGGCGTCGGAGACTTTGGGGGGGTGAAGTGCGGTAAATTTTATCGACAAATCACTATCCCAATTTTTTTCTCGCTCCATGATAAAATGGCAGCCATTTTGTTTTCTATTGCGGGATATTTAAGCTTTCAGGGGCCTATTCAAATCGTTATAACTTCTAAACTGTCTTATTAAGGGCTAAGATGTAAGACTTATTTTGAAGCACACATTCTGGGGCCTAATTCCACTATTTTTTAAACAAAATGCCATAATGGCGCCATACGATTGAGATAGAGATTGAGTCGTAAATTTATTAGGTATTCGCTTACCATAAGATTACAATCTCTATGACTTATAATGTCGTGTCAATAATGTGGTGAGGCATATAATCATAATCGTAATAGTCCTAGATATGGCATAAACAAAAAAAGATCGTGTTAGTAGAATACCAAAATGTGTCAATGGCGGTGATTGTTACGCGATAATGAAGCGATAATAGTGTCATAGTGAAGCGATTGTGTTAGTGGAATCAGGCCCCTGTACTATTGTATAAAATACATGTAGCTTTACGGTTTAAATTTTATGAAAAAGCTAATAATTTAAAAAAAATGTTAAAAAAACTTTTTAATTGTTTTTGAAATTATCTTTACCTCTATTATAAAATAAAAAATGCAACAACGTTATCATTGCTTAGTTGCCGACATTATTGGCTATCAAATGAGTCCACTACCGTCTACCTGGGGCCTCTGCATGGGTAGCTTAGCTATAGCTTAAACAATACAAGCACCCGTGCTTTGAGGCAAAAGAAAACAAAATGGCTGCCATTGTATCATGAAGCGAGTAAAAAAAAATAGGGATAGTGATTTGTCGATAAAATTTACCGCAGTTCATCCCCGAAAGTCTCCGACACCGGTAACCAGACACATTGTATATTATATCCCTATTAGCTTTATAAAAAGCACCTTTAGGTATTTGTGAATAAAACAACTAAAATATTTATCTTACAAACTAAAAACAAAATCCTCCATTTAGATATATATCCAGATAGTATATTATTTTGATTAGTGTTACTAATCGAATAACTTTTAATTAGTCGACATTTTCGATTCTAATATGAACGAACTATTTTAACAATTAAGTAAATGAGTCAGTGTAATGAACTAGTAATCATTAGGTGTCTATAAATGTTTTTTTTTAATATGAAATCGAATTAAAATAGTCAAATTTGTTGGATAATCAATTCTTTATTTGATAATGGGGAGCTGCTGACTTGATTTGGCGAATTTTTACGAGGCAATTCATTGGCGTCGTTGCAGGAAATGATCGGTACTTTATTTTCGATAATTATCGGTTTTTTATCGAATTTTTCGATAATTATCGCTGGCTAAAATGAGCCGATTACCGATAATTTGTCGATTACCGATTATCGGTTTGCATGCGCTGGTTCCTACCCAAAACCAACAAAGGACTGCGGCGTCAGATCATAGTAGTCTGTTCAGAAAGAGAAAAGTCGTGGCGTTACGGTGAACTGTGTTAGTTCACCGTAACGCCACGACTTTTCTCTTTTTTAGTCGTACTGCAATGACAGAGCAGTGTTGTCAACGCAAAAAAAGTTGTCAATTGGCACACGAGCGCCCTCACTTACCAGGACTCTTCTCTTTTTGAAAAGACTCTAACTAGGTAATAATAAGGTCTATTAGACCTTTAAAACTATTCAAATTATAGCATAAGTAGTGAAAAAGCTTTCTATAATGTTAAGGAACTCATGGAGCAAAAATTGAAACACTCATCAACACTTTTTACTTTAGTTTTGTTTAAATATATTTTAATTTTTAATTATTATTAGTGAAGATCATTTAAATGCAATTTTTAAGAAATGAAGAAGATGCTAATATGTTTTGGTGAAGTACGCATGTGACTATGTGACACTATTCTAATTATTTAGTGCAGTAAATGAAATGAATACTATAGGTAGGAAAACTGAAACTAAAAAAGAAACAGTTTTCCCCCTTAAATTGGATTGTCAAAGGGCCAAACAAAACAAAACTGGTTTTTTTTAAGTTCCAGTTTTCTCTCCCACGAAAAATCTTCAAAAATCAAAGGGGGTTTCAGGGGAAATATCTGTCATGGGTAACATTTTTAACCGACTACTTAAAAAAAAGGAGGAGGTTCTCAATTCAACTGTAAGTATTTTTTAATGTTTGTTACCTCAAAACTTTTGACTATGTGATCTGATTTTGATGATTCTTTTTTTATTTGAAAGCAGGTGCTTCCCATGTGGCCCAATTTCAATTTGATCCAGTTCTGACAGTGTTTAGTTTCGTTTTGGCGACATCTGAATAGACCCCAATGGCATCCAGAAAACGATATATAGAAGTCGGTTTATACTTAAAACAATGTATTAGGTATAATAAAACGCTCTCAGAATAACTAAGCGATAAACTTGCTAGTGGTTTCTTTTTCACTTCTTCCGCTAGTGGACAAAAAATTGAAGTGAATTAGTCTATTGCTCCTTATTTCTTATTTGATAGTAATAACTATTTATCAAGCTGTTTATTTAGTAAAAAAATGACTTGTCTAAGGCCCGTATTATGAAATCTTGCTCAGTCATCGATGTATGCTTGAGCAACGCTTTTCTATGGCATAAACGTCACTCAAACATAGCTCTATGACTGAGCAAACTTTCGTGTCTAAGTGCTTATTTTGTAAGTCTAAAGAAATAAACGATTTGACTCTGACTCTGACTCTGACTCTTACTAACCTGCAACATAATCTGAAGCATGTCAAAAAGCTCGGCGAAGGAAGGTCTGTCCTCCGACATTGGAGCCCAACATTCACACATCAGGCGGTACACTTCCGTTGGGCAACCTGCAGATAAACAAACGATTGGAATGTGAAAAACATAAAACCAGATAATAACTGTTGCGAAGCGAAAGTCTAAGTCCGGTAACGATGTAAGTCCGGTAACGCTGAAAATCCGGTAACGCTGTCAAGTCCGGTATCGCTGTTAAGTCCGGTAACGCTGTCATGGCCATATGCGGTCAAAAGCATCTTAGTTCATTTGAAAAAATATGCGATGCAAAATACTGCAGGCAGATGCTGGATGCGTCTAATTCAAATTATAATTAACCAATAAATAAATAATAAATAATGCTGGATAATTCACACAGCATGAATGGGTAAATGGGAAAAACTTACTTACATCACATACAATAACGTATAACTAAATCTAGTAGTAGAGTACTAATTTGAAAACACCCTATATTTTTATAAATCCGCCAATGAATCTGAGTTCTCCTTACCAAAAGGTTTCTCCAGTCTTCCCCCTCCAGATACCATCTCCATAACCTCTCGGTTGGAGCACCCTGTATAAGGCATGATGCCCAGAGAGAACACCTCCCACAGCAGCACACCGAACGACCTGAAACCAATTATTACATTGTTACAACTTAAGATCATTAATTTTGTTTTAAGAAACTAATAACCGACTTAAATTTTTATAGTTTTTTCATGGATTGTCAGAACTGAAACAAATAAAAATGGGACCACAAGGGAAGCACCAGCTTTCATATAAAAAAAGAATCATGAAAATCGGACTACCCAGTCAAAAGTACTAACAAACATAAAATAAAATAAAAAAATATCAATCCTCACTTGATAGAGACCATGGCTTTGCCCCCGGTCCCCTTGTAATATTCAGCTCTGTAGATATCCCGGGACATTCTACAGAGCTATTACAAAACTTACCAAACATCAGTCTTGATAGTAAAAACACCATCAATATAAGCCTCTGGCGGCATCCACTTGATGGGGAGCATAGCTTTGCCCCCCTTCTTGTAGTATTCAGCTCTGTAGATGTCCCGAGCCATTCTACAGAGCTATTACAAAACTTACCAAACATCAGTCTTGATAGTAAAAACACCATCAATATAAGACTCTGGCGGCATCCACTTGATGGGGAGCATAGCTTTGCCCCCCTTCTTGTAGTATTCAGCTCTGTAGATGTCCCGAGCCATTCTACAGAGCTATTACAAAACTTACCAAACATCAGTCTTGATAGTAAAAACACCATCAATATAAGACTCTGGCGGCATCCACTTGATGGGGAGCATAGCTTTGCCCCCCTTCTTGTAGTATTCAGCTCTGTAGATGTCCCGAGCCATTCTACAGAGCTATTACAAAACTTACCAAACATCAGTCTTGATAGTAAAAACACCATCAATATAAGCCTCTGGCGGCATCCACTTGATGGGGAGCATAGCTTTTCCCCCCTTCTTGTAGTATTCAGCTCTGTAGATGTCCCGAGCCATTCTACAGAGCTATTACAAAACTTACCAAACATCAGTCTTGATAGTAAAAACACCATCAATATAAGCCTCTGGCGGCATCCACTTGATGGGGAGCATAGCTTTGCCCCCCTTCTTGTAGTATTCAGCTCTGTAGTTATCCCGAGCTTTTCTAAAGAGCTATTACAAAACTTACCAAACATCAGTCTTGATAGTAAAAACACCATCAATATAAGCCTCTGGCGGCATCCACTTGATGGGGAGCATAGCTTTGCCCCCCTTCTTGTAGTATTCAGCTCTGTAGTTATCCCGAGCTTTTCTAAAGAGCTATTACAAAACTTACCAAACATCAGTCTTGATAGTAAAAACACCATCAATATAAGCCTCTGGCGGCATCCACTTGATAGGAAGCATAGCTTTTCCCCCCTTCTTGTAGTATTCAGCTCTGTAGATGTCCCGAGCCATGCCGAAGTCAGCTATCTTGACAGTTCTGCCGGGACCTCGAGAGGAGAGGAGGCAGTTGCGAGCTGCTATATCCCTGGAAAGTTTTTAAAGTTGAGTGACTTGTTACGTGGTGGATGGAGCAAGCTTGCCGTGTGGTGCCGGCTTAGAATTTGCACCACCCCAATTCTACAACCAAACTTATATCCCCAACCCGCATGCTGGGGGAATTATGGGACGGACCTGTCAGAAAATCAGCGTTGCTATAGCTTCGGCTTGTAGCGGCATAATGCTGAGAATGATTATGTTATATACGGGGCCAAAAAGATAGAACCTTTTTGGCCCCTGTTTTTATATTAAGTACGTATGTACCTATACTACTTTCTTTCTCTTTTATGTAATTTTTCTTACTTTTACTGACCTGTAATTTGTACCTATAATGTGTCGTGTTAGGTGTGTTATGTTATGGCTCCAAATAAATGCATTTTCTCACTTCTATTATGGGTACACCATGATTTAACAGCCAGTAAAGCGCTTATCAGGGCGAGGCCTACGTCCAGCAGTGGACCAATACAGGCTGTTCAGATGATGAGGTGAGATTTCGCTGTTACCTGTGTATAAATCTCTTGGACTCCAGATATCTGCATCCCTTGGCCACATCCGACGCGCACTGCAGTAGATCCTTCATAGAGAGCGCGCTGGCTCGCTCAGGCTTCGGCCGAGACTCTCGGAGGAAGTTCTTCAGGTCGCCACCAGCTAAGAGCTCTATTACTATGAATCTGGAAGGAGTGGATTGTGTTTTTAATGCTTGATCAATAAGGCAAAATACTAAATCTTCAAGATTTTGAAACAGATATCGGTATTTTAAAGAAAGCAATACTATTCATATTTTTAAACATAAATTAAAACAACTATTAATTGATAAGGCTTATTATAGTGTTAATGAATATTTTATGGATAAATTCTAGAATAAGATAATTCTTTTACATATTATTTGGTAATAACTAATTTAGATATTGACATTGTATTAATTTGAACACTGTATTTATTAGAATATTGTATAACATACATTTACTGTGACATTGCATGCTTTAAAGCTGATCATGGTTGTGCTCATTATATTTTAATCTAACATCTCTGTTACCCATGTTTCGCAAAATAAATGAATTTGATGTCATAATGTAAGGTAGGTGCGCGTTAAATAGCCGATAAATAACCATTAAAGTTTTGTAAACTTACGCGATCAGAACACATTATTATAAATATTCAGGGGTATTTAGGGTAGTCATCCCGATTGATCGCGATAAATCATAACCCATGAATATTTATAATAAAATAACCATTAAGTAAAGAAAAAATTTAAGTAGGTACCTACGGATATGACGGCAGATGGAGTAAAAGAAAAAGACAAAACATTTTAATGACATAAGAAACCCGTTGTGCCGACATCTGCACCTAGAGTAGAAAAAAGAGCTGAAAGAAGACCTTGGATGCCTGTCATGGTGACATGTTGTGCTGATCATCTAGAAAGAAGAGTTTTATTCTTGGAAATCGGTCTCCATCTTGCCACATCTTCCACATCTTGCGATATGATGATCGCTTAACAATTTGTTACAGTAAAAAATCTTCCACCACTCCAGGCCACTCCAGGCAGCCTGAAAATCAGCGCCGTTGCAGCTTCGGCTTGTAGCGGCATAATGCTGAGACAGGGACCCTTTTGGCCCCTTATATAACACTCTTTAACATGTTCCTGCTCTTTTTACTTTTATATACCTACGTTTTTTACTATCCTTTGTCTAATTATATGTAATTCTTCTCTTATTTTTCTTTATCGACTGTATACCTGTATAATTTCTAAATAATGTGTCGTGTTATGTGTGTGTTATGTAATTGTTCCAAATAAATGTATTTTCTTCTTTCTTTCTTTTACCTAAGGTAAGGTTTTTCGGGTAGGGATGTAAGTTACCTTGGATGCCTGTCAAAGCAGACTCCAATCATGTGCACAACATTGCTATGATTGAACTTGGCCATGATTGCAGCCTCCATCAAGAACTCGTTTTCGGCCTGCACTGTCGACATCTCCGGTAATGTTTTGACGGCGACTGGCATGTCGATGGTGTCGTTGGAGCGGTGGCGATAGAGACCCTGGTAGACCTCGCCGAAGGCGCCGTTGCCGAGCGCTCTGCAAGAAAATTTTGCAGGTGTTCAACTTTACAGTTGCAATCATTGATTTAAAATATTATATTAATATACCTGCACCACGCGGCTTCGCACGCATTGCTCCAATGGAAACGTTTAAAGGTGATTTATATCCCACGGGAAATGATTTATGGGATAAAAAATTAAAATTAAAAAATATAATCCTTTGGTAACCTTTTTAATCAACTACTTAAACTAGGTCTACAAAAAACTCACTCGACAAGTTTCAAACTCTCCCTTGAAACTTGCGGTAGCTCCCTCACATCGATGCCCTGTGGTAGGAAACTGTCGCTCACGTAGAGTGGATTGAAAGCCATGCTTAGATGATGCGGTACCTTTCTTAATGATCCTTTAGTCACCATTCTTCCTTTTACATCCATAAGCTAGATCTACGTTTATATTTGGCTTAGTACGTTTATGTCTACTTATTTATTAAATACTCACTTGACAAGTTTCAAACTCTCCCTTGAAACTTGCGGTAGCCCCCTCACATCGATGCCCTGTGGTATAAAACTCTCTCTCCCGTAGTGTGGATTGAAAGCCATACTTAGACGATGCGGTACCTTTCTAAATGCTCCTTTAGTCACTATTCTTCCTTTAATTTATTCTTTATTCTTCAATTAATCCCTTGACCTTATTCGCTGACGATAGTACGATAACAATTACTCGCAATGACATTAATAGATATGAATCTGACATTAATAAATCAATTGAATCTATAATACAATGGCTTGACAATAATAATTTGAAAATTAATTTAAGTAAGACTACAATTACCTATGCATTTTGACCAAAGATCCAATACTCCATCTGACATTAATATAACATTTAAGAACAATTTAATTAATCAAGTTGATGCTACGCGATTTTTAGGACTTATAATAGATAAAAAACTTAATTGGAAACCGCATATAGAAGGACTAAGTAAGCGAGTCAGTAGCCTAGCGTATGCTCTTCATAGACTGTCATCAACAGTAAACACAGCTGCTCTATTGACAGCATATCACGGTATGGTAGAATCTGTACTAAGATATGGGTTAATATTTTGGGGCAACTCAACCAATAAAAATATAATTTTTAAGCTACAAAAACGTTGTATGAGAGCTATGTTTAAAATAAAAATTACTGATAGCTGTAAACCACTATTCTTGAAATACAAAATTCTAACACTTCCGTCCCTCTACATAATGGAAATCGCTGTTTTTGTAAAAAATAATCCTCATCTGTTTCCCCGGTTATCTGACGTTGTAAGTCGAAACAGGCGGGATAACACTAGATTACAAACACATCCTGTTAAAACAGCATTAATGCAAAAAAGTGTTGTTAGTCTCGCTTCTAAGATATTTAACAAACTACCTAAACTGTACAGAAACCTGAATGAAGAAACATTTAAAAGACAATTAAAAATTATGTTAATTTCTAAATGTTCTTATAGCCTAGACGATTTTTTTAATGATAAATTGTAAATTGTAGATAGTTCGTGACGCTGCATGCTGTCATCTTTTAATAGTTTGCATACCGCAAACGGTCAAGCATGTTGTTTCTATATCACTATATTATGTCACCTTTTTGTACACATGTTTTTGCAAATAAATATCTTTATCTTTATCTTTATCTTTAAAATCCATAAGCTAGATCTACGTTTATATTTGGCTTAGTACGTTCAAGTCTACTTATTTATTAAATACTCACTTGACAAGTTTCAAACTCTCCCTTGAAACTTGCGGTAGCTCCCTCACATCGATGCCCTGTGGTAGGAAACTGTCGCTCCCGTAGTGTGGATTGAAAGCCATGGTCAGAGGGTTGTCATTGCCGTTGTTGCGAAGCCTTTGAAGTTGTATCTCTTGGTCTTCGATGTGCTTTGATCTGTCTCCTTGCTCTCTTTTACGCATGTACATGTTGTCTGTTGGATTAAGTGTTACGTTAATAGGTTGTTTTTTTTTAAAGGTGGATATTAAAATAGGGTTTGTTAGCTTAAAGATCGCACACCGCACCGAGTTGAAAGACATTTGCCGAGCAGTGGGACGATCTAGGCTAGTTAAAATAAAGAAACTTAGAATTGTATGATAGAGAAAAACCATTATTGATAGGCAAAATTATAAGGTTAAAGCAGGAGCTTATTCATATAGAATCAGAATCAGTATCAATAGAAGATCAATAGAACCATTAAATAAATTTAAAACAAAATAAATGGCAAAACACAGTCACCAGTCTGTCTTTTGCATTTAAAATTAAATAATATATAACTCATTCATTCATTCATCCAATCAATAGCTACTTTTGCTAGCCACACTGATAAGTAAACTGCCGGTGCTAGCCCCAAATAATCGCGGAAATAAAAAACAAAAAAAAGAAAAGATAAAATAAACAAGTAAGATGTTTAGACGACAGTTGTTATAGCGAAACAAATTTACTACTATTATTATTATTATTATAAACTCATTTATTTATAAATGTCATCCCACTGCTGGAATATGTGTAGCAAATATAAAGCAAAATATTTCTAGCACCTAAATATACCGCACTGATGAATACTTGATCCATCAGTGTTGCTAGAATCACACTAATAAATAGTCTATTCATCAGTGTGATTCTAGCAACACTAATTATAACAGAGTGACCAAATAATCGCTGAGATTACATACAATTAGGTACAGAAATACCTTGCTGTACCGAAGTAAAAATAAAAAAGGGAGGGAGAATAATACTTCTGAAAATCAGAAGTATTATTCTCCCCCCCTCTTAATGTAGGAACCTACCCATAAGTTTCACTAGTGTTTAATTTGAAGTTTCATTCGTTAGTGTTTAATTCGAAATTATAAATATAACTATTACTATATTAGGAAAAAAGCAATATAATATAGAATAATATTGATGATCTCATTGTTATCTTAAATATAAATTTATATATCTATTAATAGATCTCAAAAGTAGTTTAGAAAATATTTTTACTTTAAGTTTAAGTCATAAGAATTTATTATTTTACTTTTAATTATATCTTTGTAGCTACTTTGTCCGTCCAGTTAAAAAATAACACTGTTAATTTGTCATAATTATGTTTTTGTGCACGCTGAGACGTCCTAAATTATGGAGTCACATAGATTTAAGAACCATATTACTTGCTACTAATTACGTTGTGTGAACTCATGTTGGATGTCCTATTTAAATAAATAAAAAATAAATAAATAAGTACCGAAAAGAAATCAAATTAAGCACCTAGCAAATACAAAGATCGTGTTGGTACTTACATAGATACAAGCAGATGCATAGAACTGCTAACGCAAAGACGAATACAGCGATCGACAGTATGATGATCAAGACCCAGGAAATTCTGGGCCAAGAGTCTTCAACTGAAACAATACCAAGGTAATTGGAGATACTAATTTAACTGTCTGGAAAGAGAGAGGTAGAGAATATAAACGGTTACTGGAGCTGCAGGTCTTGCCACGATAATAAACACGTTTGCGAAAGAAAATGCTAGGTATTCTAATTCTACGTGGTTCTTAATATAAACTCTAAGTGGGGAACTGAGAAATCTGCACGGACATCTCACATGGGAGAGTATTGTGCATTACCTATCCCCCTGCCTAAGCATGCCCTAACCAGCCCAGCTCCTTGAAGTATCGGATCAGGACTTTTGGCGACTGACAGCTTCGTTTCAGCTTTTCTGTGGGTGTGGATGGGGTTGATGCTTCAATGAGACTCATCAGTTCAGTCTTACAGTGCAATGCAACATGTTCCACAGTTTCTTTTTCTTGGAAGCAGCCACGACACAAGCTGCTGTTAGTGTCTCCAGTATTGAAAAGATGATGGTTCAGTTCGCAATGACCTGTGATAATACCCACGCCTCTGTTCAACTGAGTTAAACAATTGGGTTAAACAGCTGTGTGGTGTTTGCACCACTCCAACACTTCCCATGGTTGTCGTAAGAGGCGACTAAGGGATATCCACTGGGAAGCGGGGAGCAGCGCCGAGCAGAATAATCAATTCTACCACCGAACTGCGATCCCCAGCCTGCATGCCCAGCGTAGCGATTATGGGCATTACCCCCCATGAGGTAAACGCTAATAAGACGCTTATAAGTGGAAGGCCTACGTACGTTGACCAAAACAGGCTGTTGAGGAAGTTGAGTTTGAGCAGCGGGGATCAAAATAAGATCAATTACGAAGGATCCCAGTGATCAGATGCTGTCATCATTAAGTAGTAGGGAAAACATGAAGAATTAAGACTTACGAATGCATTTAGTAGAGTCCTGGGCGTCTGTGGTCCAAGTAGAAGGGCAGTAACACTTCACGAAGCTTCGGTACTCATTGAGAGCTACGCAGCGGTAGTCACAGCCGCAGTCCTGGAAAATATCGACCAAGTTATACAACTTACTAGAAAAATCATAAGATTTTAATGTATTTTAAGCTTGTATGCATCCGTAATGTATTCGTCAAACTACTATAGTTTTTATAGTGAAATCTCTGACGCAGTTGTTTTTTTGTAATTTCCGAGTCCATTACCATTCTCCTTGCTATGCCAGGAGCATTCTGGCATAGCAAGTTGAATCAGGATCTAGATCAGGAGGTCTACAGTATGACTCACATGTATGGCGGGTATAATAATGACCTCCCCCGGGCCCGCGCGACTGGCGACCACCACCTCGCTCCAGTCCTTGATGGCGCGCGAGTGGTCGACGTACGACCAGCCGCCGCCGCCGTGGATGCCGTCGTCGCTGGTGCTGCCACCTGGGGTGTGAGAGATTGTTGAAGCAGCTGAATGATTTAGAGTAAATATCGGAAGAAGCAAGCCTTTAGGCCTTTAGGCCTTTACGACGTCCCTTGACGACCACTGTGGCGCGGTGGGCGAAGGTCCGCCTGCGACGCAGGAGGTTGCGGGTTCGATTCCCGCCTCGGGACACATATTTGGACGATCTGCAGATATTTGTTCAGGGCGTTCTGGATGGTTTGTATGTATAAAAAAAATATCTATCTACGTATTGTATTATGTATATAATATCTAGTACCCATAACACAAGTTCTGCTTAGCTTGGGGCTAGATAATGCTGTGTGAATTGTACAGCATTACTTATTTATTTTTAGATGAGAATCTAGTGGCTTTTCTGGCAGTACAAAAACCTATTTTAGTTTTTTTTGAGCGCTTTTAAAAATCGAGACGTGCCACAATTTTTTTAAATCGTCAATGCACTGGATATCTGTGTATTCAGTGCTAACCAGTGTTGGTTTGCACTGACAAATGCTACAATTGGTTTTTCCGACCTTTCAAGAGCACGAGAGATTTTAGCGCTCTAGCATAGCACATACCTTGCCAGCCGCCTCCCCCGCCGCCCCGCACACAGCCTCCTCCCCCGCCCCCGAAGCCCCCGTGCGCTGCCCCCACGCATGCGGCTCCCCCCGCGCCCCCCGTATTCACCGCCGCGCCTCGGACCAGCTCGAAACCGGGGGTGCTTGGACCGCTGCGAGTGAGCCAGCCTCCGCCAGCACCTGAGAAGAAAATACTATGTAATAACAGAAGATAGGGTTTTGACGACAAGAATCGGTAGTGCAAGCACAGACTTCGTTAAGAATCGGAAAACTGTGCTGGCTACGAATTTGCACCACTTCAATTCTTCCCGTGGGTGTCGTAAGAGGCGAGTAAGGGATATCAGCGGGCAGCTAGATCAAATCTTCCACCAAACTGCGATCCCCAACCCGCATGCCTATGGGGATTATGGGCATTACGCCTCCATGAGTTAAACGCCAACAAGGCGTTTATCAGGGGAAGGCCTGCGTCCAGCCAGCAGTGGATCAGTATTGGCTGTTGAGGTTGAGGTTGAGGTGTCGTGGTTTGTTTACTAACATTCTACAAGCTTGATGGATAAGGTATATAGTTACCAGAGACAAAATCGGTCAGAAGCAAAAGAACAAACAAACGAAAATACAATGCAGATTTTTCTAAGCTTCCGGTTTTTCAATATTTCGTTCAAGGATTGAATGTACCATTAATAATATGGAAAATAATATAAATTTATTGAACTTTACATTACTATTCAGTAGCTGATTGATAAGACATTATTTACTCAGGAACTGGTATTATTACATACGACCAAAATCAAAATTAAGTAGGAATATTATCTAAGGTGATCAATCACACAAGTGATCACGAACCGTCGTCTCGCCAGAAGACTCGACGAGTTCCAGCCACCCGAACAGGCCGGGTTTCACGGAGGATATGGCACCATAGACCACATACACACAGTGAGACAGATTATACAGAAGTCCGAAAAGTATAATCAGCCATTGTGTCTGGCCTTTGTGACGTAAAGTAGGCACTTAGTTAATAATATAGTTATATACAATGTGTTTTCGATAATTATCGCTGGCTAAAATTAGCTGATTACCGATAATTTATCGATTACCGATTATTCGGTTTGCTTTTTTTTTTTTTACGGTAAATAGACCTTTGTTTGACCGCGATCTCACCTGATGGAAAGCGAAGATGCGGCCGACGGTGTATCACGAAGGTCTAGAAGATACCTATTCACCCTTGTCTTGAAGAGACCCAGGTTGTAATTGGCCGGAAAAACAGAGGCAGGGAGCGAGTTCCATTCCTTTGCGGTGCGAATAATAAAGGTGGAGGAAAACCGCTTAGTGCGAGTGGAGGGTAAATCCACCAAGTATTGCGCTGTGCGTCTGCTTGTCCTGGAGTGGAAGGGGGATGGTGGGATCAGGTCGTGTAGTTCAAGTGAGCATTCTCCAAAATGTAACCTATAAAAGATCGAGAGACAAGCAACCTTGCAGCGGTGGTCGAGACTTTGAACCTTAGTCTCTGCAAGGTACTGCTCGTCAATGAGTCTGAAAGCTCTTCGTTTGATTGCATGCGCTACTTACCACTCGTCTTCCCCGGGTGTCCGTACATATGACCAGACTCAGGCGTGCCGTTGGTCGCGGGGCGTCCGTGCTGCGAGCCATCGTCCCTAAAAGCGCCTACGGTTAGGCCTCCGCCGCCGCCGCCTACGACCAGAGGATAGGCGGTGCCTTCACTGTCCAGCTGGAAAAGGGATGAAAAGTTTAATTATAAAACAATTCGTTTATTTATTGAAAAAAGGTTTACCAACCACATACATATCAATCACTTACAAAAAACTTAAATTATTAGGTTCTGTTCTGGTTCTTATACGCATCGTATGTTACTTACAGGAAGGAATTACCTTCACAAATCTATATTATTATGAAAAAATTTAAATTTTATATACTTAATAAAAATCCAAATAAACTATCTACGTTATCTACGACTATCTATTAGTTATGTTGATTGGGTTTAAAAAAGCTCTATAATACTACTCATTTTATTCAAAAGTTGGTGCATCCCGCGTGGTCCCATTTTAATTTGGTCCAATTCTGACAATCACGAGAAAACCATATAAGTACTTAGTTGAAGTCAGTTTATTGTTTTTTATAACAACCTTACAAATAAATTTTAGTGTTTCAGTTTTAATTATTTAAAGTAGAAATATGTATAATATAATATATAGATCTCGTGTCTGGAAATAAAGAATCCATACTAATATTATAACATGGACAGATTTTATTGTTTGTTTGTATTGAATGGGCTCCGAAACTACTGGACCGATTTAAACAATTCTTTCATCATTAAAAAGCTTACTTTTCAGGGAGTGACATAGGCTATATTTTATCCCGGAAATCCCACGGGAACGGGAACTATGCGGGTAAAACCACGAGGCGCTGCTAGTATATTATTATTATTACTCTCACCACAAACACATAGGTAGCCCCACCACCGCCGCCGCCCCCGTCAGAAACATGGGTGTTCCTAACTTCATGCGTCTTGCTGGTGAACATCTGAGTCTCGTTTGCTGGTCGCTTGATGCACTCCTCGCCTTCTTGTGCTGATAGCGTCTGAGGAAGAATTTATGGGCATAATTATTGGTTTCTAACCAACTTCAAAATGAGGAGGTTCTCGTTTAGACTGTTTTTAGGGTTCCGTACCCAAAGGGTAAAACAGAATCCTATTACGAAACCTCAGATGTCCGTCTGTCCGTCAACAAATAATAAAAATTCAATAATTTTAATAATTGAGGGGGGCAACGTCATGTTCAAGGTTGCCTGGAAGAAACCGCTCTCAGCGATGAGGCCGCCTTTTTACAATATTTATTTATTATTTAGATATAGGACTAAGGCTTTTAGGTATATTAATTTTTATTGGTACAATAAAGTGTTCATTCATTCATTCTCTCATAATATTATGCTCCGAATATTGTTCTTAAATGGAAAAAGTTACTAGAAAAATTCAAAAATTCGCTAAACCAAAACATTTATTTAAAATATTTACTTTAAAAAAGATTCAAGAACATCAGTGTCGAATGTAACAGATAGAATGCCTAATTCCTGATTATGCATTCTATCCAGATATAATGCATAATCCCACTGGCGTGACAGACAGTGTGAGTCGCGGCGTCATATTTATCTTTAATGATTTGATTTGATCACTTTAATGTTAATAAGCATGATGGATTCAAAAGAAACTTACCTTCTTGCAAGCGTTATTCCCCTGCTGTCCAATCAACATGTAGATCATCTCAGCGCGATGCAACTGCAGTAAGGCCCGGGCGGCGGCGCCGTGTGAGACTCCTGTGTGGGCCGAGCCTAGGCCTCCGCTAGCGCCCACTGCAATAATCCTGGAGAAGACATGGCCATGGTCATACAAACGCCCAAAAGGAATTGAAACTTGATGTGCTGTATTTCCTTAGACCACATAGGATATTTTAAAACGTAAAATATTTCAATTATAAATAAGGTGTCATACCCATGTCATACCACTTTGAACTACCATCGTCCGATGGTATTTCGGAGAATACCATGACGTAAATTTTTTTGACAGCCCGATCCTGCTATTAAACCTCTACTTGTCAAAAGCTACAATCACTTACGTATCCTTTCTCTCGCACCTCCCATACTTGCAACCCGGGTACGGTGGGTCTTCCTCCATTATTTTGACTTGTCGCCAATACGATTACAATCAAAAACATATTACCAACAGATTCATCGATATGCTGGCTGAAATTTGAAGTCAATTCCTGTAAATTTATTAACGTACACAATCCCTCCTCAGGCACCTCTCACACTTGTAAACCCCCCTCCCTGGTATGGCGGGTCCTGGACCACGGTTTCTGACATGCAAATCCTGTTGTAGGCATACGTTGTAGGCTAAGTCTACTATCACACATAGTTCGTCTGGTTGTCACCAAGCGTCATAGCATCCTGTCTTCAGCTTACCGTATCCAGCATCTGCCCTGCCAGCAGTCTCTCGTATATTTTTTGACAGCTTGATCCTGCTTCATAACCTCTACTTATCAAAAGCTTACACTACATTCACTATCGTGTTATTATCCTTCCTCTGGCACCCACACTTGCAACCCCTGGTACGGTGGGTCTTCCTCCATTATTTTGACTTGTCGCCGATGCGATTACAATCAAGAACATTACCAACAGATTCATCGATACGTAGCCCTGTTAGCTAAGATTTGAAGTCAATATCACTTACGTATACAATCCTTCCTCCGGCACCTCCCACACTTGCAACCCCTGGTACGGTGGGTCTTCCTCCATTATTTTGACTTGTCGCCGATGCGATTACAATCAAGAACATTACCAACAGATTCATCGATACGTAGCCCTGTTAGCTAAGATTTGAAGTCAATATCACTTACGTATACAATCCTTCCTCCGGCACCTCCCACACTTGCAACCCCTGGTACGGTGGGTCTTCCTCCATTATTTTGACTTGTCGCCGATGCGATTACAATCAAGAACATTACCAACAGATTCATCGATACGTAGCCCTGTTAGCTAAGATTTAAAGTCAATATCACTTACGTATACAATCCTTCCTCTGGCACCTCCCACACTTGCAACCCCTGGTACGGTGGGTCTTGAACCACGGTGACTGACACGCCAGTCTTGTTGTAAGCTAAGTCACACATCGTCTGGTTGGGACCGTAGCGGCCTGTAGCGCCGCAGGTTGAAAATCTGTAGACTGGAGAGAGAAGGACGTTTGAAACAAGTGAAAAGAAATGAAATAATAGCGGTCTATGCTTCCCGTGTGATTGGTGTAGCGCGTTTAGCTCCCTGGCATCGCTGAAAACCAGCGCTGCTATGATACAATAGTACCATAGCAGCATTATGCTGAGCCGGTGACCTTTTTGTGTTAGACATAATTTAATTTTAGTTGTAATTATGTTATGTTAATTTATCCATGTCACATAAATAAAGATTTTCTATTGTTATTATTCTATTCTATTATAATATCCCAAAAATAGATATTTCTGAAATTACCCATAGTGTGAACTTTAATAACCAAAAACTTTATGATAAAAAGAGAAAAGTAAGATGTTGATAGGAGATTGAAAGAAATGGTGCTGATGTCTACAATGGAAACAACTTAGACTTCTATAAAAGTATGATATACGGAAGGAATATTTCTGTTGGTGTTTCGGTAAGTAGACTCATACAAACGATTGAAATCTAGATTATGGTTGACGATTTATAAGTATATGTAAATTTAAATGGTTGCGAGTGCAGATTTTCTTTTTTTATTACATTATTTATTAATATATTTTTTTTTATTTGCGGTTAAGCTGAGTGAAGATCGCCAAGTAGACAAGCACCAAAACTCAAAAGCAAACACTAAAATGAATTTTTAACATACTTCAAAAAAAGGAGAGATTCTCAATTCGACTGTATTTTTTCTTTTTTTTTTTTTCTTTGTTACCTCATAACTTTTCACTGGATTGTCCGATTTTCATAATTCTTATTTTATTTGAAAGCTGGTGCTTCCCGTGTCGTCCCATTTTAATTTGGTCCAGTTCTAACGCATGAAAAACTATATAATTGAAGTCGGTTTATAGCTTTTTAAAACAAAACCAATTTACTATGAAGTTATTAGTGATTACGTAGTAAAAATAATAATAAAATAGTTACTTACAAGTCTTATCAACAAACGCATCATGCGGAGTAGTTTTCTCGTCAAGCACCGGGTCGTAGTACTTATAGTCCCCCAACTCCGCCGGGTCTATGTTGAGTCCAAAACACTCCGGAGCCATGCTGAAGTCATCTATAGCGGTGTCGGAGTAGATACGCATGCCCATCCTCGTCTTGAACTGGAGGTAGTATCTGAAAGGTCAGAGGTATAGGTTTGAAATTAATCTATATAATACCTGCCCATTGAAGTGTTGAGATGTTGGGGTTAAAATGCCGGTAATAATTTATATTGTGCAAGAGAAAGTCTGTTCATAAAGGGACCTTTTTCTGTTTCCTCTATAGCTTTGGATCATACTTTTACGTGTATGTATACGAGTAAACACACTAAAACTTATAGGGCTCACTCAGGGGTCGAATCTAGACCCTTGTCTCTTCCTTCTTTATACAGTTGAACACAATGATTTGACTAACAAAACTCTAAAAGCAGAACTTGTACAATCACTTTAAATTTAAGTAGGTAGGAAATATAACAAAATGCTTACCTCCGTGTAATGTTAGGCAGGAATATAGCAGCTCTATACCAATTCGGGCCCTTGTCTTTGGTCGAGAACCAAAGTGGTGTGGTGATGTTACCCCGATTGGTGATTTCCACAACCTCTACGCTCAAAGAGCCGTAGTTTCGGCCGTATTGGTAGTAGTAAAACCTTATCTGGAAGGAGTGAGAAAGATTTATGAGAATCAAATGTAGATAGGTACTAATTCAAATTCTTTATTTCGACCACACACACACACACACTTTATTTCGAGTACAAGTTATTAAAGTAAATCAGTCTCAAATATGGACCCGGCTAGGCTTGCAAGATAGAAATACATTTAAAATATAAGGTTTTAATTTAGCTTTTTTAACTAACAACAAAATCTTAGGAATGTTTTGACAAAACTAGTTATAAGAGTTGTTGAGTTGTTAAAAGAGTAACCATGGTGACCGAAAGTATGAAATCTTACTCACCATGCAACAGTTATAGTATTTCGAGGACTGTTCCCCGTGGACCTTGGGAGGAGGGTTGAAGATAGAAGTCCTCATTGCTGCTGAAGATGCGAAATCTGCTTTCTCCTGTGAATATAAACTCCTTGTTTAAAATTTATATACTCTTAAATTATTGAGAGAAGCTAAGTGAGAAAAATCATTGGTTTGATTTGATCAGGGGTGTAACAGATTCAAATTCCATATTTAATTTCAAACTCCACGGAGGTTTGTATCTCTCATTCTTCAACGGAATAGTGAAAAAAAAAACTTCTTGGATTGCAAGATTTGCAAGTGTTTTACCATCCAACAGTACTAAAACTGATGCTAAGTTTAGTTAACCTATTAGCCAGCTTCTTGGTTGTTGCTTTTGTTTTTAGGTTAAGATTTTTATGGAGGCTATTTTTCACCTATGTAACAAATGGTTGTTGTTCCCTGGGTCTTGTTTAAGACTATCAAAGACACTTTTTAAACAACATGTTTACAAATTCGTCGTCTGGTGCTGGCTTAGAATTGACACCTCCCAAACCCTTCCCGCGGGAATGGTAAGAGGCGACTAATAAATATCCACCGGAGGTGGGCAGTCCTGCAGGACAAAACTAACTGCAATGCCCAGCCCGCATGCCCAGCGTGGGGATTATAGGAATTACCCCCATGAGACAACAGCAAACAAGGAGCTTATCACGGGGAGACCTGCGTCGAGCAGTGGACCAATATGATGCTGTTGAGGTTCCGAGGTAAGAAGTTTGAAAAGGAATGAAGAATTTGATTTTGTAGTGACACAGTTTAGCTATAGTACGCGGCGCAAACGCGTTTCGCTAATTCAGCTCTTTCAGTAGTAAAGCCACGTCTCGCCAGTTATTCCACCAAGGTCTCCCAGAGAACACCTACCCTAGTTATGGGTTACAGGTTATATTAAAGTCACTTCAGAGAGCCCCATTTGAGTAGTCAAATCCTAAATAAGGATTAAAATTATCATTTTATTGTAATTTCATGTACGTGTGTCTTGTGTATTGAATAGACTCAGTTTAATATAATAACTCTTTTATTACAACCAACCCACAGTAGCTAAAGTAAGGACATTCGTAAATAATACAAAAATTTCATTAGAACTTACCCTGTTAGGTCCAGTAACGTTCATGTTAACGAACAAGTACCAGCCGATACAAGTAGACATAGACTGGTTCATGTGAGCCGGTATCAGAAGTGGGACCATCTTTGTTGGTCTTGGGATCGGCATGCCACACGTATGGTCGTAGTTAGGTCCCGTTTTGTCGGTGGGGGTGGGACCGCTGTGGCGGGACCATTTGAGGATTGGTCTGTGGAGCGAACATAAGACTAAAAAAATCAACATCAGTTGATCAGATAGAAGGTTTTCATCAGCATAAGAAACAGGATCGATTGGCATTCAAAAAAATCTCGTGTGAAATGCCAATTTTCTCTCTAAATCAGAGGATAGGGATTAAAATTACTGGAGCTTTAAGTATGTCTGAACTTAAAAGCTGTAACTTACTGTGGGATATTCTCGAAGCCACATGTGTCAATTTCAAAATTGCAATATGACCCGTACGGCAATTTGTCTGAAATAAACAAAATCAGCAAATTTAGTGAACAATCCATGTTAAATATTGGCGATATATACCTGGATGCATTACTTATACATTATGACAGATTAAAACGAATCCTTTTTAATCGATTTTAAAAAAGGAGGAGGTTCTTAAGTCGTCTGTATTTAAATATATTTTTTTAAATATTTTTTTCCTCAGAACTTTCAACTAAGGTGGATTATAAAGATTTTTGTTTTATTTAAAAGATGGTCCACAACCACGCGGTTCCATTTCAATTGATCCAGTTCTGTTGTTCTGACAATGGCATCAGCATCCATAAGAAAACCATTTAAATATTTGGAGACGTTTTTTTTTGTTAGAATTATTTTATTTACAATCGATACAACACACAAAATTTGCTATAATGTAGATATTACGCATAAAACAAAAAATTCCAACATGCCTTCGTAATCGTAGTAACCACGAAGATTTTTTTTATGAGGAATTTTTCTTGAGAATTGTCAAAATCGGCCTATAACTGACGAAGATATTGAGCATACGAGCATATTGAACATCTTACCTCGTAGTTTTTATACTATTTTTACAATTCTGATATTAGCTAGCTATCATCATTAATGCAAAAAAGTGTTGTTAGTCTCGCTCCTAAGATATTTAACAAACTACCTAAACTGTACAGAAACCAGAATGAAGAAACATTTAAAAGACAATTAAAAATTATGTTAATTTCTAAATGTTATTATAGCCTAGACGATTTTTTTAATGATAAATTGTAAATTGTAGATAGTTTGTGACGCTGCATGCTGTCATCTTTTAATAATTTGCATACCGCAAACGGTCAAGCATGTTGTTTCTATATCACTATATTATGTCACCTTTTTGTACTCATGGTTTTGCAAATAAATATCTTTGTCTTTATTTATCAACGGTATTATTAGACAAAATTAGAACTTTAATCTTCAGTGCTTCGGGCGTCATGACAACATCAACAACAACGTGACACTTTTTAAACATACCTACTGCATGTTCATCGATTTAATAGACGTTATCACGTTAAAAAAGGTTTTAAAGCTGTAAATTCTACTCACCACAACTTTGATTTTCATCGCTGCCATCGTCACAGTCTTTGACGAGGTCGCATACTTGACTTAATTTGATGCAGGAGTCCTTCTGCAAATAAATATAATAACCATATTTAGATATCCTTTAAAAGATGAAACTTGGCGACCGGAGCTTGTGAAAATGAGTGCATTTAAACTAAAAATTGATTTTTAGTTTTTTTCAACAGTAGAAAACAAATATAATTCGATAGATTGTTTCTGTATTTTTAGAAACTTTTTAAAACATTCACAATTCTTATGTATCTTTTTTAATATGTGTCTGTGTGATAAAAATCTGAAAATGGCACCCAATACGGGGCAAAATTCGATATTGCCATTAATGAATGAATGAATGAATGAACACTTTATTGCACTACTTAAAATCAATATACATGGAAGTCTTATATCTAAATAATAAATAAATATAGTACAAAAGGCGGCCTTATCGCTGAGAGCGATTAATTGAAAATTACTTCAGCCAATATTCGTTAGTTGCTTGCTATGTTACTAAAGGTCATTGATAAGTTGCAGCTCTCAAATAGAGTTTATTACAAAATATGAAATTGGCGCCCACCGTGGGGCATTATTACCAACCACGTTTCGGCGGCGATAAAGGGCTCTAATTCCACTTTAGTTATTAATCGCTTCACCAAAATAATGGTATCGTCGCAATATAAAACAACTAGCTGCGCCCCGCGGCTTCGCACGCGTTATTCCTAAGGAAACGTTTAAAGGTCATTTTCATCCCACGGGAACTGATTTATGGGATTATAAGTAGCCATTGCTTGATTCCAGGATAAGAATTACATGTATGCAAAATTACAGCCCGATCCGTTCAGTAGTTTTGGCGTGAAGAGGTAACAAACATCCATCCATCCATACATCCATACAAACTTTCGCATTTATAATAATAGTGATTCCAAATACGTAGTTGTGTAGTGCCTTATGCCTTGTATGGAGGCGTGGAATGGCGCGGCCCGCACTAAAATCAAACATATGGCGTTGGTAGAGTGTGTTTACGGAGAAGCGATTTTACACGCGTTTGTTTGATTCGACGCGTCGCACGACAACTTCAACTATCTTTACCTAATTACAAAATAAAACAACCAATCGAAAATATATACAAGGTTTCTTAGAAAATCAAGAACCGAACAAAAAAGGTGTGCTGTTCCTGAGATGAATAGCAAAACGTGTGCAAAACATCTATAGAAATAACTTGCACCAATCGTGTTTTTAAAACACGTAATTCAAGATAAAAGATCGAAGTAACATAACCCACGATTTACTTAGGTAAATCTCAGAATGTGTAAAAGCTACCTTCATGTTTAGACAAAGCTAGTACAGATTAGTAGCTCTGACAGTAGCTTTTACAGATTCTGAGATAAATAATGATTTTGAAGTAGGTACAATTTTGAAGTAAATACTTATATCACACTCTTAAGTAGAACTCTTAGGTAGAACAATACAGTGCACCGATTCACAACACAACCAACAGCAAATTTAAAGAAGTCTCCCTACCCTCCATTATGGTTTGAAAGTTATTTAGAGTACTTATATTGTTCTGTGTTTTTTACGCTCTCGTATCACGCTTTCTATTTTAAAAAACGTTTTTATTTGCATGTCTTCATTATTTTTATAAATATCGTATAATGATAAAACTTAGGGCGCTAGCTATAAAGAAATTAGAAATAAGTTACCATAAATCTCATTATAAGTGAACTAATGTAAGTTTTTTATGAGAATAAATTCTTTAAACCGAAGTTAATGAATCCTTACCTTCATAATCTTGCACTTATGCTGCCCAGGCACGCACTCGCCATTATAAAACGGTGGTTCTGGCACACACTCTATCATCCTGATGTTGTCTATGGCGATATGAGGTAGAGGGTGCGCCAGATTCACGTAGTTTGGACGTGTGATCTCTATGATGATGCGGACTTCTTGCGAGCTCTTGCCTATCATAAATCGCATGGGATTCCACCTGTGGATGAAATGAAATGCTTTACTTATTCTGTGGCGGTATCTATTGTATGGTATGCAACATACTTATACTTATGTTGGTGCGCGCTGCGTGATATAATTCAGGTGTGGTGCGGGGAATTTTCATAGGTAACGCCCATTCGAGCAAGGTCATTGGCATATATCACCCTCTTAAAATAAACGTGTGGCACTCGGGGACTGCCGCGGTTAAGCTATTGGATAGCATAAGTCATTAAAAGTTCTGCTATTCATCGATAGATGGCAAAACTAAAAAGTATTACCGCTGTGCCGGTCGGAGTGGGGGGTGTTAGGTTATTTTCGTTACGGAATTTCTGGATTCGGTCTCCACGCTCAAGGCCCGCGATAGAAGCTATGCAATAGTTTAAAAATCGACTAAGTTCGAGTCGGACTACGCACGATGGGTTCCGTACCATTATCTATAAAAAGGGCGGCTTCACCTTTTTTTGTTACAACTTTTTTATGTCTTCTATTCTTGTATAACAACAAAACAAATATATCTTCTATTCTTATCTTACAACTTTCTTATTATTTTCTTTCATAAGAACAATCTCCTCACCATTGATTTATTAAAAAGGGAAGATAGGTTACGTTCTCCCAGCGCTTACTCAAAAATTGCCATGTGTTACAACTACTAGCAAACGCATACGCTCACAGTTATATTTCCAGTCCTGTGCAATACAAAGAAGAACAAAGACGGAAAGACGTATCTAGGACCGAAATGAGACTGAGACAACAATATTTCACGCGAATCACGACCGCCCGTGCCGCCCCGTTCAGACGGTGACTGGAGTGGGAGCACACAATTTCACACAATTTGATGTTGCCATTTTCGAGAAACCAGTACAGTTATGACCGGAAAGAAATTCATTCATTTTTATATTACATATTTAGATAATTGGTCATTTGATTTGTCCGTCGCCGATTTCTAAGTAGGTATCTATATATCTAAACAGACGCACATAACAAGTAAAGAATTAGCCAAATTGGTAAAACCGTTCACGCGTGATGCCACGCAGTGTCCAAGGGAAATAGAGATTTATTTTTAGGGTTCCGTATCCAAAGGGCAAAATTTAGACCCTATTACAAAGACTCCGCTGTCCGTCCGTCTGTCCGTCTGTCACCAGGCTGTATCTCATGAACCGTGATAGACAGTTGACATTTTCACAGATGATGTATTTCTGTTGCCGCCATAACAACAAATACCTACTAAAACACCATTGATTAATTAAAAAGGGAAAATGAGGTACTAGTTTCTCGAAAATATGTTTAAGAGGGCTCCCATACAACAGACATATTTTTTGCCGTTTTTATTGATAATGGTACGGAACCCTTGGTGCGCGAGTCTGACTCACACATGGAATGTTTTTATACCTATAAGTATATGCATAGATTTTCTTTGACTATTATATTAATTAATTTTCTCCGTCCGTCTCTAAGTTGTACCTACACCAAAACAATCGCACAGAGCCGTAAATTCACCCACGCGATTTTGGTTAAAGGTCATACAGCTTCCGTCGTACCCACACCATGTGAATAGACAAGAACTCTGTTTTTATTTATTATTATGCCTTTACCACCTACCCACGTACTTTGAGGAAAATAATGTTAGTACTTTCTATCAAAGATTTAATCGTTAGATAGCCTTTTCCATATTAAGATCGCGCCGTGTTTGTTGCGTGTGGCATGGGCAGTGAATTTTGTGTTTTTGTAGTGTGATTGTTCACAAAATCTCTGACCAATGATGATGTTCTGAGTTTATAGTTTACAATCGGGGGATATTATTAGATTTCTTAGAAATTATTCTAAGAAATCTTATAATATCCTAAAAAGCCGTTAGTTCCACATACAGGGGAAACATTAATTATTTGATTTTTTAAACACTTTCCCCCTTTATTCATAGTGGTCTGCTAACATAAAACAGCTGCTAAGTAGTGTTGTGTCTCAGTCTGACTTATGACAATAGAAGAAGACAGAGCGAGATTAAGCAGTGTGATAAGTTAGCAGACTACAATTATATGAATATTAATAATTATAATAATATAAGACGTTAAGTTCAACAAGATAATTGTCGAATTTTGGGATTCCTCCCCAAAAAGCAAATAATTCGTAATAAATACGCATTCGTAAGCAATAGTGAGTCTTCGTCTTGAACATCATCATCAGCTTATTATATAGGTATATTATATGCCTAATAGAAAATGTGAACATTAAATTGTGAAATAAATAAAAACAGGGTGTCCCAGGGCCATGCCACATGAAAGGAAAGTACCTTAGATATTTAAGATAGAATATTTTACTGAAAGAAGACTTTATTTTGATTTTAAATATAATAAAAACTGCATTCATTTTTGAATAATTGCCTGTCTGAAATAGAAATCGAACCCGGCAAATTGAAAAAAAAATCACTTACCTATCAAAAGACTTAATCGTAAGGATTTTTTTTTGCCAAGTAACTTAAACTGTATATTAAAAATTAACTCGTGTGAGCGAATGATTGCCTGTTGTTGTACACACGGGCCCTAAACGCTGGGTGAACGAACCATAATCCACAGTTTTTACTTAGATCTATGGGTTTATCAGTTTCTGTGATCTGTGGGTTTATCAGATAACTTACAGTCCATAGTTATTGCCTGCCACTTCCTGAAGTATCAACTGAACCTCGGACATGGTAGACTCGGAGACCAGCTTTATGCTGGCGTTCTGCATCTTGTTTTGGTGCACCCATGCTTCGAACTGTGGGAGAGAGAGAGCAATCTATTAAAGCCAAGCAACAAAATATGAGATTATCTAGGGAAAGATAATAATTTGACAGTTCTGAAAAAAACTGTAAAATTTCCAAAATTTTAAGTTTTGGGGGACAATTAGGAATCCCTGGGGAATATAATATTTTTATTTACGTACGTGGTTTTAAAAATCCTATAAACCGACTTCAATTGTATAGTTTTCTCATTGATACCACTATCAGAACTGGACCAAATTGAAATAGGACCACACAGGAAGCACCAGCTTTCAAATAAAAACACAATCATTAAAATCGGATCACCCAGTCAAGTTCTGAGGTAACAAACATAAAAAACCGTCAAATTGAGAACCTCCTCCTTTCTTGAAGTCGGTTAAAAGGAACTGTAAACTTACCTTGCAGTCTTCCCATAAACTGCGGAAGGGGGGGGACTTGATCACCATGTTCTCCATGGTGGGGTCCACGGGGAGGTACAGGAAATGTCCTGAAATAAAAAAACCTTTTATTTTGAATATCTATACATAGTATTATGTATTTAGTAGGTGAGTATCTGGCGCATCACAGCGCATCGACCTCTGTGGCGCCGCGGGCGAAGGTCCGCCTGCGACGCAGGTTGCGGGTTCGATTCCCGCCTCGGGACAAATGTTTGTACGATCTGCAGATATTTGTCCAGGTCGTTCTCGATGTTTTGTGTATATTAAAAAATATACATCTACGTTAGGTAACTAATACATATTTTCATCCTTATATTATGTAACTAACTAGCTGCGCCTTGCGGCTTCGCACGCGTTGTTCCTATGGAAACGTTTAAAGATGATTTTTATCCCAAGGGAATAGATTTTCGGGATACAAAGTACGCAACAACGCGTGCGAAGCCGCGGGGCGCAGCTAGTATGACTATATGATTGTAATTTTCTTTGTCACTAATGATATTATCTACTCACATGTTTTATAACATTAAGGCGCATACCCGAGCCAATCTGACAGCAATTCCTATTTTATCATATTTTTACGTTTATCATAGGAATTTTTAAAAATCCTACGTTCAGTTTGTGGTATCTATTATAATTATAAGCTATTTTTTAATACCTCTTTTATAATTTTATCTCATATAGTTTAGGAGGAGATGCAAAAATAGAGTTTGGTGGCCAAAAAGCGCAACTTCGTATCTCTTTCTAAGCTTTACAAAATGAAAGTATTACAGAGATTAATAAATAGCTTATAATAGATACCACAAGCTGAACGTAATTTTTTTTTTAAATTCCTGCGTTCAACGTAATAATAAGTTATAATAGTTGGGGGCGCCACATTCGCTGGTGTATGGGCCTTAAGCAAACCCTAGAATGTGTGTTCATGAGCATGACGAACGCTCACTTCTAAGTTTAGCTGCAAATAAATCCTGCAAGTCTAGGTACCAAACCAACAGAACTTGACAGTTGTGCATTAATCGAGACGAGGCTATTCTTGGATACGTCTCGTGAGGGCTTAAAAGATTAGTTTCTCTATATTTTGATATACAGGGTGGGGCAAGTTTTTGGCCCCTTAAGGGGCTACCGTTTCTTTTGTATTTTATTTAAAAGAAAAAAAATGCCATTTTTAGTCTTTTGAAAAAAGGACGGCTCGCCCAAAAAATTGCATTTGTTAAAAAAAACAAGTTGGTCTTAATCGACTCTATTTCCAACCAGGAACACTTTTCCAAAAGTAACATACCAAATCAAATCGTAAGTTTTGGCAATAATCCAAAAACTATTTCCATACATTTTCTACGAAAAAACGAGTACCGAAGTGCAATTTTTCTAATAAATAAATAAAATAAATAAATAAATAATGTTGGACAATTCACACAGCATTATCTAGCCCCAAGCTAAGCAGAGCTTGTGTTATGGGTACTAGATAACTGATATACATAATACAATATACTACATACATAGATATTTTTTATTATACATAGTAAACATCCAGAACGTCCTGAACAAATATCTGCAGATCGTACACACATTTGTCCCGAGGCGGGAATCGAACCCGCAACCTCCTGCGTCGCAGGCGGACCTTCGCCCACCGCGCCACGGAGGTCGTAATGCGTGACCAATTGAAATTTCTTTATTTACAAGTAATTGCACGCTGGTTATGAAATCGTCATTAATAATTTGATACTTTCTTCTCTTTTTTGGAACCATCTCTATCGTATATGAATGTTTTCCAGAACTTTGAGTAATCTCATAATTGTCACAGTATTCTTTGTTAATTTTTGGATCTCTTTCACATTCGTATGCTCATAGCGGAGCATAATTATGCGTTATAGTTATAAATACATTAGTTATTTACATGATTACCCCCAATAGATTCCGCATGAAAGACGACGACCGCGCACCACGCATCAATGCAAATGCACAGATGTAAATCGCCGCTTCGAAGTACGACTTCAGTTTCGACCAAGTGTCAGACCCCTACGTTTCTGTACTCTAACGCTTGTGAAAATTGGTTTTGTGATAGAAAATTGGATAAAATGACTACATGTGCAGTGAAATGGTGTGGAAAATCATCTAGAAATTCAAACTACCAAAAGGACGGAATAACATTTCATCGGTAAGTAAAATAATTACAATTTTACCAGTTATAGAACAGGTCAGCTTATAATGGCTAATGGTACGTAAGGACGGTCACTTGTCTCTTTTCCGCATTGCTGTTATTGTACTCGTTGTCCTTTTCGGCGAAAGCACGTGTTACGCTAGTGTTGTGAATTTCACTTATTTCGAGTCTAGTCGATATCGTTAAAAATGGTGGATGACGTAGATGAGCGGGACTCTCGGTAGGTAGGTATTATTGTATTAACTAGTACGGAGGACAGTCACTCGACTACGGGTAACAACACATACAGAGACTGTTATAAATACAAAAACTTCTATAACTTACTACATTTGTAACCCTTAACTTTAAATAGTGCTATTTTATTATTGAAATAAACTTTTACTTACTTTTCTTTACTTTATAATTGAATTCAAAACAGATGATCTCTCATCATTATTGTGTAATGTGTACTAAATTTTTTAATTAAATAGTAGTAGTGTTTTTTTCATTTACTTAGGTTTAAAATATTAGTTTTAATGTCTGTATAAATTCATGATCCTATAGAAAATTAATTGAAATCGCGTATTTTTTTTATTTGCCTTATAATACGAAATTTACAAACTAATTATCGATGAATTCTAATTTGGTGTTCGACTTTCCCAACCCTACGGTGAGTATACCCTTAGTTCATTATTTGTGCGACCTTGAAATAGCCAATCACAACGCCTTTGTTTCAGTCCCCGCATCCCGCGCCTTCCGCCAATTTTGGTGCGCTAGCATCCGAACAAAGGTACCGTAATGCGGTATCTATTGGGGGTAATCTGTGCTTATGTCCCTACCCATGTTCGCTCTTACGACGATGGTACACTTGCAACATCTTAAGAATTAAATTTTTATTTTTTGAACTGGACCAAATTGAAATGAGACCACACGGGAAGCACCAGCTTTCAAATAAAAAAAGAATCATCAAAATCGGATCACCCAGTCAAAAGTTCTGAGGCAAGTCTTTTAAAAAGCAGACTTGTTGCCGATGAAGGCCAAAATCTTCAAACACCATTTGAATAAACTTTTCCGTTCCTAAATGCCAAACCTGGAAGGGACATGGGCAGAATTGTCGGACCACCTCACCTCACCTCTCAACAGCCTGTATTGGTCCACTGCTGGACGCAGGCCTGCCGCTGATAAGCGACTTATTGGCATCCGTCTCATGATAATTCCTTTAATCCCCACGCTGGGCATGCGGGTTGGGGATCGCAGCTCGGTGGTAGAATTGTTCTGTAGGAGGCGCTGCTACCCGCCCCCCGATATCCCTTAGTCGCCTCTTACGACACCCACGAGAAGAGCCGGGGTGGTGCAAATTCTAAGCCAGCATCACATAGTCAGACCAAACGCAGAGTATTAATTATCATGAAATTATTTAATGAGAATAAGGCCCGTATTATGAAACCTTGCTCAGTCACAGGTCTATACTTGAGTAACGTTTGTACCATAGAAAAGCCTTACTCAAGCATAGTTCGATAACCGAGTAGACTTTCATAATACGGGCCTAAGTCTATCACTCTCACGCTGTGACTACGTCAAAGGGTCCTGTCCTGTCATCATCATTAGAATATATTAGTCCAGCTCTGGACATATGCCTCCCCTAATGAGCGCAATATCGCTCAAAGAGGGGGGACAGGGGGGGAAGGACGTTACTAGCGTCAATTAGACTCCTCAGATCATTAGAATGTCTAGCACCTAATGCAGTCTGCATTTTAGCTAAAAGCGTCCATAATAAGTAAAATTAATAACTCATTAGACTACCTAGCAGCGACAGACATCGCTATTGAGTGCATTCACAAAGGAGAGCTAAAAATAACGCACAAAGGGCTCCAGACTTAATGTTGTGATGGGAGATATTTCGCACTTAATAAGTAGATCGTAGGTATGTAGGTGTGAAGAGCTAGGTACCTATAAAAAGACGGATTTACAATCCAAGATATTCAGTCAATGAATAATACAAATGAATGTAAACTTCACAGAAAACTGGTAACAATCACAGAAAACAATTAGGTAACAGTACAATTAAATACTTTATTTGCTGAAATGTAGGTACCTACAGTAGGTAGGTCTAAGATTATTAATTAGCTCACTCCATTCTGCCTTAAAGTGCATGCAAATTTAACAAAGATAAATAAAATAGCTAGAAAATTTGACACACAAACAGAACATAATAATATTAGGAATTAGATACTCTTTGGAAAACCAGTAAAAAATCTTAGTTTTTTTAAGTTAAACGATTTTATACATACCTACGCCATATCATAAGAACGAAAGGTGTGTGCGTACAAAATTTCAGATCAATTCCTTAACCGGAAGAGGGTCCATTTTGAAAAATCGACTAAGCAAGCTAAATTATGCGAAGCAAGCAAAGTTATCAAAAACACATCCAACAACGCTTGCACAAGCGCGCAGCGAAATCTAGTTCAAAAACGTATGAGAGAATTGAATAAAAATTGAAATTTAATAATATTATTATTTTTATAATATTATGTAATCAAGTAAGAAAGCTTTGAAAACAAAAAACTATTTCGAACTTCAGGCATTTGCTTAAATGAAGTATAAATAGGTTATCGTAAAATATTTTCCATCAATATGCCGTTGGTTTTGAAGCCACTTTTGGCCACTTTGTTTACACAAAATATCAAAGACTAAAATATAGAGTAGATGTAGGTACTATTTATAAAGGTCAAGTCATAACACTAATGGATTTTGATAACTGATAAAGTGATAACAAATTAAATTAGCCTTAGGGCTTAAAAATACTGTCTAACTTTCTCTCTTAAACTTTTCATAGGACCTACCTACATGCTATAGGCATTTCAGGTCACACCGGGTTACCTACTTACGGAAGTCTAGGCTTTTTAGGTTTTGATCAATGTTTTCTCACTTTCACACTCTTTAAGTACCTAGGTACCTATACCTACCTACCGACGCGACGTATAACTTGGTAGGTACCTATACCTACATATCAGTATTAATTTGAAGTTGGTAGGTAGGTACCTTACCTACCTAGGAAAATAGCAATCAAACGTCAAAAACAAATTAGAACTAGTACTTTTTTTACTATAGCAACTTACGTAGTTTGACGAATGTAAGCGGGTTAACTACGAACCTTGTTTGTGTTGGAAGAACACCTAGAACTAGTAGGTACCTATATAATTTACGATTGAAACATTGCGCTGCAGACTGTTGCAAACAATCTACAGATACCTACCTAGCACAACTGAACCATAGTAAACCAAGGTTGCCTGGGAGAAATCGCTCTCAGCGATAAGGCCGCCTTTTGTACTACATTTATTTATTATTTAGATATAAGACTTTAATGTATATTTATTACTATTAGTACAATAAAGTGTTCATTCATTCATTCATTCATTCATTCATTCATTCATTCATTTATTCATTCATTCATAGTAATACCAGTCGGAAGCGTATCATGCGGGCTGCATTTTCCAACTGTAGGTAGGTATGGTAACGCTGATGCGCTGCGCTGCGCCAGTTCACCATCGCACGGGTCACGCGTCGCTTTCGACCAGACACTCTGACAATTTTTTAATAGCCTGAGTACTCCACGGACCTAAGAGTCTCGACTCCAAGGAGAGCAAATGTGTTTGCTCTGTTGAGCCTCGGCCAATCTGCCGCCGCACCCACCCTAACGGATGTCTTTGGAAGATCGGAAGGCGTAAGTGTGTCGATACATGTAGCATCTCGCACAATCTCCCGTGGGTCTAGTGTCATACCGTTGGGCCTCTCAAATCGTCACTCAACAGACTATCGGGTTCGAGATGATCAGTTATGCTACCGGCGACACAGACTCCCCGGATCCAAAGACAATATTATAATGCTACGCTAAGAGCTGGATCGTTAGGGCTTGCATGAATATATCCGATGGCCTTAGTGTACCTACGTTAATCCGTGATGAAGACTTCATTAAGTTTGAGAATGAAAAATAAAAAGTTGATATACATATTATATTTATTAAACTCTGTAGTTCTCGATTTTGCGTTTCACAGTTATCAATAGACTGTTGCGCGCAAAGACAATCATAGTTGAGTTAGCATGCAATTTAAAACAGGAGACCAATCCTGTGCGAAGGACCAGCCCGCATCACTTAAATCTATTCACGACTTTGAACCACAATCATGCGAAACAAGCGGAAGCAGCCCATCAACTCACCTCCCACGCTGGCATCAGCGTCGGTCGCCGGCCCCGAAAACCTCAGACCCCTTGTAGACCCGTTCATCCTAGCCACATCACCCGCTGTCGCAACTTTAAACCCTAATCCATGACTGGAAACGCTCATATTCCACTGCCACATGCACAAGTGGTTAATCGTTGTCTCGTTCTCAAAGTTGCAGAAGACACCGGCCGCTTGGGAGACGTAGTCGATGTTCTTTACTTCGTTTATCGTTCCGGGGAAGTGTGAGACTCCGTGTCGGATTGTGTCCAGCTTGTCTTGAAGGGTGTTGTTTTGGTCGGTGGTCTTCAAGTTCGTTGTTAGGGCTCCTTCGTTATCGTTCATCATGCTGTTATCGTCGTGGATTCTATCGCGGCTGATTTGGGATAGGATTTTTTTGATTGGTTCTTTGCCGCGGCGACGGTTCTGTTTCCTGTCGTCTGTTTGGTTCATCAGTGTTGACAGTTTTTGGAAGGATCCCCGCTCGCGGCCGGGGTTGGCGGAGCGGAATTTCTCCTTTTCCGCCGCCATGGCCTTCTGAGCTTTGTCAGCTTTCTGGAGCTCATTGCCGACCGCGATAACAACGAATGCCAGAACGAACAGAGTCCGCAACGCCATTAGTAAATCAGCAGCTCTCTTAGATGATATTCTCGCACGGCGGACGAACTCGCGCGTACATTTTTGACAAACAATTTTATTGATAGATTCATAACAGTCCTGTGTTCGGGGTCACTGGATGATTGTCTACGTATTGGGACCACTACGTTGGATGACCGCCAGATCGCTCGTATAACTCGCGGTCGATAAACCAAAACGATTCACACACATTTTACGCCACTATAAACTAATATTTCACCATCACGCACTGTTCACATCGATTTGTACAGATTCAACACCCTGATTCCACCCGCACCCTGAATAAACTATGGACGACGTCGCACCTACGTTCAATCCGTTTTAATAGTCAATAGTCTTCGCCACAGTTCTATAAAAGCACTAAATCTATTATAAAATATTAGGACGCGAGATTATAATTAGAATTATCACAAAAGACAACTTATTAATTTCGATTATTTCAATTTATACCTAATACGTTTCAGTATTCCCTTTTCACGTATATCAATGCCAGCGCCCCGCGGCGGGAATATGCGGAATATGTCTGAGGACCGAAATAATCATTACTTTTCAGAGAGATCTGATCTCTGTCTCGTGCCGAGGAGAGATGGGATGCTGCGCAGGTACGACACTCCCGCCTTCGCGCGCTCCCAGACCCCGCGCAGGAAGATTTCAGCCGGAAATATCATTGGCTCAATTAGGATCACTGCTAACGTCATCCCCTCCCATTGGTCTAACCCACAGGTAGGCTTTCCCGATTGGCTTATAACGAGTTGCCGGGAAAACGCGCGAATTGCGAGCCGAACCGGATATTGCCTGAAAAACAATTCTTAAAATTGTTTATGCGATCGGCTGCGCGGCGGCGGGCGGCGGGCGGTCGCTTTTCCGATAGAGCGGATATTGAATTGGTGTTTTAGATGCTTTATTTTACGAATTTCCTTGAGGATAGAGCATTAAAACGACACCGCCAGTTTACACCTTTATTTGATTCGATTTTTGCAGGCGCGTGGTGTTGAAAATAATAAAAGGACAGAGATAAAAGAAAGACTATGTAAGATCTATAAAATGGTCTATTGTTTTCAGACAATAATCCGGACATTGTAACCATAGCTATAAAAATCTGCAGTAAATTATCAGTTCTTTAGAGCTTATTGACATTGACCAATCGACCTAAATAAAACAAAAGAAAGGTAAACAACTAACGCTTCAGTAAAATAAATTCTCATGCATTCGTGTGAAAGAAAATAATTGTGAAAATTCTTGAGAAAATTCAAATGATGAGTGACGTTTTGATATCATGAATGACAGCTCATTTCATTGTAGGTATGCGCTCCGAAACCTTTTTCTTACTTTGACAAATAGGCACCTACCTGCCTATCGAAAAAAATATTTTAAAAGTTTGAAGCGAAGCATGATATTTTATTTCATTTGATTATTACATTAAATGGGTGTAATAATGTGTAATATCCATCAGAGCTGTGAATAAAACTTAATATCGATCGCTATCGCATGTTGATTTGACAACGTCAGAACCTCAGAACCATGACAAGATAATTTTGGAACGCACTTCATCACTAGCGGTGTATATGTAAAAGTAACGAATAAAAGCGTACCCGAATGAATTCGTTACTATAGCAATTAGTACTCGTTATTTTCGTATCGTTACTTTTGATACGAATCTCATCGTAGCAATGCTATGATTATGATGAGTTGATGAGGTAGGTTTATGTACACCTCAGAAGTAACGAAGAGTCGTATTGCGTTCAGTATGACGTCGTGGCGTGTCGGTCGCATCATTCGTAATTTGTAGAAAACTTACTTTAATCCTTAATTCAATTGAAATTCTTTATAGCCATTGACCATATTGTACTTAAGCTATTAAATTAAATCAGTCTCAAATATAGACCCGGTTAGGGCACAGCAAGAAAAGTGTACTAGGTACAGTTAAAATATAAATATAATTAAATTTAGCTTTTTAAGCATTAATCTTCGAGATTGTTTAACAAATTTCTTATATTAGTAAATTAATAGTTAAGTAAAAAAGCAAAAGGTACAGTTACATTAAAATATAAGGTTAAAATTTAGCTTTGTAAGCAACTACAAAAATCTTAAGGATTTTTTGACAAATTCTTGTAGTAAATGAATACTTAAATTTTACAGCAAAAGGTACAGTCCAAATATTAGGTTTAGTTAATGTAACTTTATAAGCCAATTACAAAAAACTTTAATATTTTTTGACAAACTTCGCGGGGTATTCAAGAAAATGATAATTAAAATTACACAGCTAAAATAAATATTAGGTATTCATAATTCAATTAAATAATATAAAGAGATGGGTAAACATTTCGTCAGTTGGTATTATGATTGCTCTAGAAATTCTTGCAAAAAATAAAAGCTATTGTATATTATATAGACATAGCGGGCCTGAATGGAAGATTTGCACGTTTTATCTTAAGAGTGTGTAATCTTAAGAAAAAACGCGCAAATCACTACTACACACTAAACTTTCGCAATTTGATTGAAAATTGTTTTTTCTTGGTTTGTTTACAAAAGTTGATGTGTACAATTTTTGTAAACAAAAAATAAAACAATTTTTCTCTGAACGACATCGTTTCAAGACACGCATCAACAGTTCATGCGGAAACTGAATCAGTTGTACGTTACAACTATGCACAACTTCTACCCAAACAGTATTATCATATAAAAAAAAGAAAAAGAAAAGCCCAAAGTACGAAACCTGCGAGTAACTAAATGCATTCTTATGTACCGTTTCGTTACTCGTTACTAGGTGGCGCACTCGTTACTCAATAACGAACGAATACATAGTACGGTTTGCTACAGTTAACATCACTCACTTGGCTAGCTGGCTGTGTTCTGTTGGCTGGCTCCTCCTACAGTGATTTTGTTGTGAGTGAACGATTTGTCTGAAAATCAGTTTTTCTAGAAAATCTTGATAGAAAACGTGTTTATTTTCAGTGTCTGTAAATAACAAATATTCGAAAATCGATCCCCATTCAGGGGCAAGCGAACTAATGTGATAATACCACGATACTTCTTTGTTTATATTGAAAGGTAAGTGCATAACATTTGCTCAGCTTTGCCCTTATTTTATAAAAAAAAACTACACGGCTAGACAATGTGTGTTCCATTTTCAAATCTCGCTTACAGTGACCCATATTTTTACTGACTTAAATTGCATTCTTTGTGTTGCGTCAGAAAGAAAACGAAATCTTCGTAATTCAAAAGTATGGAAATGTCCTCCTCATATTTATCTTTTAGTTTTATTACGGCACTATTGATATCTGTGTCAAAGGGCAGAAGCAGTAGTACATCAGAACACAATAATGTTGTTGTAGTAAATTATCTTTATGTACCTCCATAAATTGTTATGTTTTCATACACCATTTTCCTTGTTACATTGTAGTAAATTTCTGTGTAACCGGAAGTTTTAATTACTAATATGATTAATGAATCATTCACCGTTTGTTAATCTAACTTTTGAGTCAGGGTCAGTTTCTTAAATCAGCTGTTTTGCTTAAACTGTCAGAATTCTTTCAATTATAAATAGCTTGAGATGCGATTTTGAAGTACTTAAATGGGTCAAACTTCAATTATTTTGCTATTTACTTTCCTAGAATATAGATTTAATCATAAGTATAAGATTGATTGTAATTGAAATTATCATACACTAGCAGTGACTCGCAGTTAATAATAATAATAAATAATAAATGAATAAATAATGGTGAAAGAATTTTTTAATCGGTCTAGTAGTTTTGGAACCTATTCAATACAAACTATCAAATCTTTCCTCTTTAAAATATACATATAGATTAGTAATACAGTAGAGCGTCGATTATCCGAACTAATTGGGGGACGTAGGTGTTCGGAAAACCGATATTTTCGGATAATCGAACTATCTATGTATTGATTCTGCCATACATATTTACGTACAGGTAAATGAAAACCATATTTACATTTATATATTTAATGACAAATAGGAATTAAACAAAAACAACTGCAGACAATCTTGTAGTAAAACATGTATGTAGGTACCAGGCTAGGTACAATTAACGTTTAAAAAAATCTTTAATCTTCGTTTGCCGAAGCAAGCCTACCCGCTTACGAGCGGCTAAGTCACGTATTTTTTTAAGGACAGATATTTGATACTGGTCGCTTTCAGCCTGTGTTTCAAACCAACGCAAGGCAATATCTAAGCAAGTAAACGCTTCAGAAGCACCAATTATGTTGTCATCTTCATTATCAGAACTTGTAGATGATGAGGTGCTAGCGGTGGCATCAGCCCTATTAGTCATGAGGTCTAAAATTTCGCTATCCTGCATAATTTGGTACCCGGGATCTTCATCGTCGATATTCATCCATTGTTGAACCTCTTCTTCATCACATTCATGGCAATCGAGCTTGTTTAGAATATCTATAATTTCAGAAATATCTTCCTGTTTCTCATTTACACATCCACTTTGAGGATTTTCCGTTATACACAAAACTTTATTCCACGCTTTTTTCAAGTTCTGCTCTTTTACACTGTCCCATGCAGCTCCGATCATGTAGGACGCGTCTTTTAAATCAATCTTTTTATGGTTTCTTATCAAGCTTTCTTCTCCCTCCTCTTCTTTTTCCAAAAGTAACTTACGTAACAATTCTTTTCTATAATACCGTTTGAAAGTTTCAATAACGCCTTGATCCATGGGCTGTATTAATGAAGTCACGTTAGGTGGAAGAAACATGACTTTTATAAACTCGTCTTTTTTATTTAAGATGTCACATGATGGATGAGTTGGGGCGTTATCAAGAAGCAATAATGTTTTCTCTCTTTTACCATTTTTTAATTGATGGGCTTTTACAGAGGGTATAAAAGTTTCTGTAAACCATTCCATGAAAATTGTACTGTCCATCCAAGCACTCTTTTGCGAAGTGTAAACGATAGGCATCGCAGACATATTAACATGTTTGAAACAACGTGGTTTCTTGCTTTTACCGATGACAAGCATAGGCAATCGGTGGCTGCCAGTAGCATTAGCACATGCTAAGGCAGTGATACGATCCTTACTTATTTTAGGACCAGGTGCTGCTAATTCACGACGTGAAGCAAGAGTTTTTCGTGGCAAAGCTTTCCAATTGAGTCCGGTTTCGTCTGCATTGTAAACGTTTTCGAGAGCGTAATTTTCATCGTTCAATATATCCCTTAGTTTGATTTTAAATGAATCAGCCGCTGATGAATCAGCAGATAGTTTTTCTCCTTGTATTTGAAGCTCACGAATGCCGTGTCTTGACTTAAATCGTTTTAACCAGCCTGTGCTTGCTTGAAAATTTGACGGCCCTCCAAGTTTTTTGTTAAATTGAACTGCTTTTTCACACAGAATTGGGCCAGAAATAGGTTCTCCCTGGGATCTTTTTTGAGTAAACCACTTATATACAGCATCATCTAAATTCGTGTTTGAGGCAAGTTTCATCGTTTTACGACTCGTGGATCCGTCAGAAGAATCAAGCTGGGATATAAAGTTACTTATGCTCGTCTTTTGTTTTTTTATATCCGTAATGGTAGACTTACCAACTTGGTATTCATTGGATAACTTGGTTCCAGATTCGCCTTCCTCTAACCGTTTGTTAATCTCGTATTTATCTTTCATAGAAAGGACAACACGTTTACGTTTAGGCATTTTAAATCGAGAGTTTACTTCATGCGGCAAAATTTAGTTTATTGACGAGCGGTTACTTGGAATTGACATAGGAATACAATTTACAATGAACAAGTTGCGACAAGTACGCGAGCACTGCAGCACGGGAGGAGCACGGGAGGCGCGAGAGAGGCATGCGCGGGTGGGGCGGGCGTTCGGATAAGCGGTCGTTCGGTTAAGCGACGTTCGGATAATCGACGTTCCACTGTAGCTAAGACAGAATAGGAACAAAAATATTAAATCTTATATTCAAATTAAAAAAAGTTTAACAAGCGGCCTTTTTCACAAAGCTCCTTTTTCCTGGCAACTATTACTCTAGTAAAAGATATAATTCTAATTTTAAGTGGTGGAACTGAGATGATGGGGGAGTAGGACTGCCTACTTCCTGACTTCGGGCCCACAAACATTGATAAATAAATAGATAAGGTGGACAACTCACACAGCATTATCTATCCCCAAGCTAACACGTGTTATGGGTACTAGATAACTGATATACTTAATACAATACAATAATGAGATAGATATTTTTTATTATACATAGAAAACATCCAGAACAGCCTGGCTCTGTTTTTCCAGCCAACTACAACCTGTCCCTTCAAGACAAGGATGAATAGGTATCATCTAGACCTTATTTCACCGCATCTTCGCTTTCGAACAGGTGAGAATGCGGTCAAATGAAGGTCTATTTACCATAAAAAAAAAAGTGCCACAGACATCGCCAAATCCATCCAAGCTTTAGCATTTATAATATTAGTGTGATTATTCAAAGTAATCAAACTGATAATTTTTATGAGCATAGGTATAAACAACAATAAAGTCAATATGCAGGTGTTTATTACCTGTTATGACAAATAAATAGGTATTTGGATTTCCCAAGCTACACTTGAACAATTTTGTATTAATAACCATGGCTTCGCACGGGTTATCCCACGAAAACTGATTTATGGGATAAAAAGTAGCCTATGTGTTATTCCAGGCCAAAACATGACTACCATATGCAAAAATACCTGGATGACCGATGACCGATTATTCGCCAATTGATGTCACGAAGAGCCACATTTTTCAGTTGAGTGTTAAAGTTGATTAGAATAAAGTTGATTATTGAAAACACAAATAAAATAGTATTACTGTTCGCCAATAGATGTCAGGAAGAGTTAATAGATTATGATAAGTTGATGAAAGTTTATTGAAAACACAAATAAAACGACATTTTCTAAAAATGAATCCTAGCTAGATCAATTTATTGCCCCCGAAACCCCCTGTATACTAAATTTCATGAAAATCATATTCAGATTATAAATATATATATATATATATACACAAGAATTGCTTGTTTAAAGGTAGGTATAAGATTTCAGTCCGATCCGTTCAGTAGTTTTTGCATGAAAGAGCAACAAACATTATGTCTAAAAAATTGCTTTTTTTAATATTAGTATCCCACTGCAATGGTTTGAGAGCTATTTATCGAAAAGAGTTCAGTGTGTCTCAGTAGCGGGTCATTCCAGTGAACCACGCGTTGTATGTTGGTGTTCCCCAGGGTAGCATACTAGGCCCTACTCTATTTTCATTATACATCAATGACATAACATCCCTGTTTACTGACCTTGACCTTAACTCGGATACTGTGTTACGCAGACGACACAGCTATTGTGTTTCGCGGTAACTCCTGGGCCGTGGCTCAGCCTCTGCCACTCCATCATGGGTTACTGCATCACCGCCTGGGGCGGTGCCGCTAAAACCATCATGATCAATTGATCCGTGCTAAAAGTCATGTTCCGAAAGCCATTTAGATTCCCAACCATTAACCTACACTTGGAAACTTAGACAGTGTCTGTTCGTCAGCTCTACATCTCGGGTGTCGTCTCTGCTTTTCACAAGACATTTTCTGCTGGTGCCTCGTCGAACAGTCGTTGCGTGAGAGTTAATGTTCCAGCCATTAAAACTGCCTTTGCTAAGAGTTTCCGCAAGTTTGCTTTTCCATTCATCTACCGCCAGGTCATTAAGCATTGCAATCTGTCTAGCGCGCTATATGGCGTAAAGGAAAAGATTTGACGATGGCTGCTTACCCTTGCCAGGACCTGTTAAGTATCTTAAAGCAAAAGTAAAGATTACTACAGTAAAATAATATTTTTAACTCAAGGGAAAGAATTATGACAGTCAAAGGTTTACATGGTTTATTTAGAAAATAAAGACAGAGAATTACAATGCAGTCATACGAACAGCCGGGATTTTACATGACAAAAGAAATAAACTAGATAAGCTCGCAGTTTCCGAGTCTCCACAAACCACACCTATCCCAGTCCAAGTTTTCACGAGAAGTCCTTCAAGAATGTCACCGACGCCACCTGTCAACCTTTTCTTTTCTAGTTCGAACTGCGCAGCCAAGAAGTTTGGCTTATAATATAATCCAAACTCCCCTTTTCCTCATCTTCTCCTCCCTACCTTTTTCTCCTTGTCCTCAAATCATTAACTCCGCTCTATATAAATGTAATTAGTGACTAACTCAAATGTTGCAGACTTCGTGTTCCGATTTGTTTAGATTCACTCCACTTTGATTTTTAGTAGTGCAATAAAGTGTTCATTCATTCATTCATTCATTCCACTTAATTGATTAGATTTATTTTTTGTTTGTTTGCCCAGTATAAGTTACAAATAATACCTACCGATAAAGCTACTTTTGTAAACAGGCTTCCCGCGACACTGGCTGGGAATAAATCATTTTGTATATGTTTATTTTTTGTATTTGGAAAATACCACCTATTAGATAAAGAGTCATAAACAAAGTCGCAGGCATTTATTCATCATCAAATAATCTAATCAAATAGGACTAATGACTGCAAAACTTTATTTCGATTAGCTGATTAGATAAGACATGATTGCTGGATTTGATTATAATTACATTCTGTAAACACAGTGTTTTGTTAACAGAGGTGAGCCTTTTATATTTTTATTTTATTTCAAAGCCTCCTATAATAATAGGAGGCTTTGAAACATTGATTAATTAAAAAGGGAAGATGAGGTAGGTACTAGTGTCTCGAAACTGGCAACCTCATATTGTGTAAAATTCTGTGCTCCCACCAGGGATGTTATACGTACCATAATTATGGTATTTGTACCATAATCCAGGTCTTCGTACCATGTATCATAGTACTTCCATTGTGGTACGCTTATGTACCATAATTTTCTATCATCCCAAACTTTTCTGACGTACTTACTTTAAGTTTTCTCGCCTAGCTTTATGGGCCGGATAAAAATACATTCTAGATTCTAGTTTCCAGGCAAAAAGCTATTAACTCAGTTTCATTCTGCTTGTGCCTATGCTTCTGTGTTGAAATAGAGGGCATCTCTTTCTACATTCTGCAAACTGAGTGAGACTTTAGACCCAAAAAGATAAAAAGTGCGCTTGCAGTCTAAAACAACATTATATATACAAGAAAAGTACAGCACTTATGAAATAATTAATGTTGTTTTAAAAAACTATAACCGACTTCAATTTTAATAGTTTTTTCACGTATTTTCATGGATCCAAATTGTCAGAACTAAACCAAATTAAAATGGGACCACACGGAAAGTACCAACTTTCATATAAAAAAAGAATAATGAAAATCGGACCATCCAGTCAAAAGTTCTGAGGTAACAAATATAAAAATTTCAAAAAATACAGATGAATTGAGAACCTCCTCCTTTTTTTGAAGTCGGTTAAAAACCCAACCGAGGAACCAAATAATTAGTCCTACGAATCATAACAAAAATCTTTTCTATAGACCACAAGGTTCTTGAGATCTAGAGAAAATTAGGTGCACTCATGTTTTTTTATCGTATTTTTTTTTATGAATTGTGTTTTTACAACCAAGGAACCGAAGATTTTTTTGAGAATTTAATGTAATTCTTGTTTGTTTACCACGGGGATCCCGTGATATCTGAGATCTAGGCCTAGGTTTTTTAGCAAATCTGCTAGGATCGAGCCTCAGTGTAAGTTTTTTAGAAACCGAAGGTACCATAATTTTTGTTAGTGTACCATAATTTTGACAGGCCGATGTCATAATTCCTGAGTTGGCATCTAACATCACTGGCTCCCACCTCAGTCACCGTCGGACCGGCGCGGCGGCGGCACGGGTTTTGGGCAACTATTTGCGGTTTGCAATCTCAGTTGTGCCTCGCACAAGTGGCTGTTATACGTGAGACGGTATCCTAACACCAATAACAATTGCATTCAATGACTGACGACGATCAATCATCCTCCCAAGGTATCCCTGGAAGAGATAGCTAATAGCGATAAGGCCGGCCTTACTTCCTTGATTCTCCACATTTTCTTCTGTATTGTAATTTATGTTATGTTTGTGTGGGACAATAAAGAGTTATTTATATCGAAGACCTCTGTGGCGTGGTGGGCGAAGGTCCCCCTGCCGACGCAGGAGTTTGCGCTTCGGGACAAATGTGTGTACGATCTGCAGATATTTGTTCAGGGCGTTCTGGATGTTTTTAACCTACTTCCTAAAAGGAGGAGGTTATCAATTCGACTGTATTTTTTTATTTATTTTTATTTTTATTTATTCACGACAACAAACAATTCTACTAAGATCTTACAGTCAAGAAAATTAAACTTAAGTAGTCTTACTCTAAGTATAATCAGCCCCGTTGTCCACGAATTGTGACAATTACATAGTAGGGCAAAAACGTTAAAAGATAGTTGATACATAGTGCTATACTCTGATTCAGAATCCAAGATATTTTATGTGAACAAAAGACATTCATTAATGAAAGCTTAATAAAGTCTCACAAAAGTGACAGAAAACAGCAAGTAATAAATGCAAGATTATCACTAAATACAAACACTAACTTCATCAACGCATGATCTCGCGCGTGCAGCGACAAAAATCTGTTCTTATAAGTACAAATTACAAAAAATATGGAAATATATATAATAAAGAGACAGTTCCATTCATTTCTAATATTTGATTGGATTTTTCTCTTTCAAATCGACATTAATATGTCGAGGACTTCTTTTCTAAACTGGCTAATAGTACTTGCGAATAAATCAATGCTAGTAAAATGTTCGTTGAATAATTTCATTAATCTATTTAGAGGTTTTCATTAATCAATTTTTTTCATGTTTGTTATCTCAGAACGTCAGCCTGGGTGGTTAGATTTTCATGATTCTTTTTTTATATGAAATCTGGTGCTTTCCGTGTGGTCCCATTTTAATTTTGTTCAGTTCTGACAACGGGATCCATGAAAATTCATGAAAAAACTGTAAAAATTGAAGTCTGTTTATAGTTCTTAAAACAAACTTAATTATCTTTGTAATAAAACATATCTATCTATGTAATGTATTGTATTATGTATATCAGTTATCTAGTACCCATAGCACAAGCTCAGCTTAGCATCATCATCATCATCATCAGCCTTTATTAGTCCACTGCTGGACATAGGCCTCCCCTAATGAGCGCCATGGGGCTAGACAATTATTTATTTATTTACGATATCTTCACTTTCAGTAAACGATGATAACCTAACAATGTCCGGCGGCAACTCATCCAAAGCCAAGTCGAACCGACACTCGGGGTGGGAGGAGGCGGGGGCGGAGTTCTACCAGGAGTTGTACCCCGGGGGGGAGGGGGAAATCTTCGAGAACCTGCAGCGCACCGATGCAGCCAAGCTGCATACGCTGCTGCCTTCGAAGCAGGCTCGAAACAGTGAGTATAGAGACAATCATTGATTAATTAAAAAGGGAAGATGAGGTACTAGTTTCTCGAAAATGGCAACCTCATATTGTGTAAAATTGTGTGCTCCCACCTCAGTCACCGTCGGACCGGCGGCACGGGCGGTCGTGATTCGCGTGAAATATTGTTGTCTCGGTCTCACTTCGGTCTTAGATACGTCTTTCCGTCGTTGTTCTTCTTTGTATTGCACAGGACTGGAAATATAACTGTGAGCGTATGTGTTTGCGTGTAGTTGTAACACATGCCAATTTTTGAGTAAGCGCTGTAGAACGTAACCTATCTTCCCTTTTTAATTAATCAATGGAGACAATAGAGAGTTTTAAACTCTAAGAGGAGAGGGGGAGCTGTTAGATAACCTGTCTTCTAAGCAGACGGGGAACAATGAGTATAGATACAATAGTTATAAGAGTATACAGTTTGTCATCAGTGAGCGCGGCCTAAATGCATGCTATCTCAGCTCGCTTAGCTCGCCGCAGGATAATCGTAAGCTCTGTTTTAAGTTTATTAATAATTTTATGGAGATAGAAGTTAACAGTTGAGTAGGTAATCATTAAATAAACACAGTGCGCGAAATGGTAAATATAGTTCAGAATGCGTCGTGCAGCGCGCGATAGCAGCGCTATTAGTGTGTTCGACTTTCGACGAACGCGCATAGTAAAGTACTAAGAAATCTTGTAATGTTTGCGCGTTCGTTTCTGATTTTAGCAAGAACAATAACCGGACAGAAAGACGTTTGACGTCAAAAACTTCTAAGGTAGTTTGACCCGCGATCACAGAAAAAATACAAACTTCTCTTAAAAGATAAGAAAAAACTTATCACAATGACCTGACCTACAATAGCTGTCATCTTGAAATATTAAATACTATCAAATCAAGTTAGTTTGTCATATTTTAATAAGGTGAAAACAGCTAGTGTTAGAATTGTGAACTACAATAAAAGTGAGGTGTTTCATTTCAAGTATAAGAGTTGTATATAATCGATGGAAAGCTTCAAAATGTCGTCCTTACCTAAAAGGGAAGGACTGCACTCATGCTGTAAGTGTATTTAAGCTTTTCTGGATTGTTAAAGTCATTTACAACGGGATATTTAATTTACCCTGATTACGGCAAACTTAAATCATGCTAAACGTAAATATCCCGTTGTGATTGACTTTAGTGTGATGAACATGAAAAATAAAACCATGATGGATTTAAAAGTTTTCTGGAACGGTTCCTACGTGAACTTAAGAGAAGTTTGTTTTATTCGCAATATAAATTGACTAAGATGTAAATGACACCTAACAGGTACTAATAAATGACTAGGTACGTAGTTACGTACATACTTATATTTTAATGTCCCAAAATAAGTTACTTCGTGCAACTTCGACCTGTCTCACAGCTGGACATATTTCCACTCATCTCTGTTTTTTGTAATAAGTTGTAGAATACAGTCCAATCTGATTACACAAGCTCTACTTCATTACGGATGTAAGCGCGTTAACAACGCAATCCTGCGTCTTTACGCGCACTTTTTCCTACACAAATAAGGTTGTGTAGGAAAAAGTGCGCGTAAAGACGCAGGATAGGCGCGACGCGAACCGCACTCACCCTGATGTAGTCCATCAGGGATGAAACGTTGGTGGTTTTCCAACAGAAATAAGTTTCGTAGATCCGCAATTAATTTCTCAAACTACGATAGTTTTTATAGTTAAACATTTCGACTCACTTTTTTTTCATGAGCACACAGATCCCCTAGTACTATACAATGATCCTATCAATCCACGGTTGTCTGGTAGAGAACGCTCATGAGCGATAAGATCGTCACTTGTCACTTAGTTTTTAAGCTGTTCTATTGTATTGTTTCTTTCATTAAGTCTGCAATGAAGAATTTTCTATCTATCTATCTATTTATGAAGCTAGAAGATGCTGTATATCCAACATTTATTTAATAATAATCTTATTTTAACAGAAGCTCACTCAACATACAAATGGTTTCTTTACAGCCACCACCGTTAAACGAACCCGCTCTCAAAATGAGAGGCGCCAGTCCACATTCGCTCGCACGATGCAGAGCAGGGACATCCATCTCTCCATGCTACCGGATTTATCAGGTTAGTTTCATACTCCCACACCTTCATTCAGTAGCTTTAAAACTGCAGGTTCAAAGTTATCTGGAATTATACCTATTTATAGTATAATAGTTCAATAGTTCTTTATTAATAACAAATACAAGTTACATAATAAATAAATAAATACAATATGCCAGGTTTATAAATCAAACCTGTCTTTTTTGAGAACAAACCTATAGAGCAGTGGATGTACTATGTTCTAATCACTCTATCAACACTGCTTTATATGTTTGTTCTCAAAAAAATAAAATAAAATAAAAATAATGCTGGACAATTCACACAGCATTATCTAGCCCCAAGCTAAGCAGAGCTTGTGTTATGGGTACCTACTAGATAACTGATATACATAATACAATACACTACATAGATAGATATTTTTTATTATACATAGACAACATCCAGAACGCCCTGAACATATATCTGCAGATCGTACACACATTTGTCCCGAGGCGGGAATCGAACCCGCAACCTCCTGCGTAGCAGGCGGACCTTCGCCCACCGCACCACAAAGGTCGTCTAAAAATACAGGTTTATGTCAATTAATATAAAGACAGGTTCTCAAAAAGACAGTTTTTTTATCAGAAATAGTCTTTCGTTTGACCGCAATCTCACCTGATGGAAAGCGAAGATGCGGCCGACGATATCGAAGGTCTAGAATTTCAAAAAGATAGAAATTGTATCATTGTTTGAGATAAGCCTCTTATCTGTTCAATGCCTCCCCCAAACTATGCTATGCATCCATACATACCTCATTCATCATCACATATATACCTACGTCCACTTTTATTGTTTGTTGTCTTTCACATTTTGTGAAGACTCAAACTTGGCCGGTTTATTAGGTGTGAACGAGACTTACCTTTGACCCTATTACAACTCTAACTATTAAACAAACACAAGCTTGTTACCCTACTTTACTCATTAATTAGTAATGATTTTCAAAACATGTAGTCATTCGATATCTCTTTACGGTGTACCTAGTCATTAGATTGTTCTTAGGTTGTATGGACGTGTTTTAATAAAGCCGCTCAGAAATGTATAAGTATCAAAATTAAATTAACTTTTCGTTTAAATTCTACGCTTTAAGGGCCCTTTTTCTGACATGCGGGTTTCCGCCTGCATGCACCCATTTAAGTTCTTCAAAATACGTAATCTATTTATATATAGTTTTGTTTTTTTTTGTGCATATTCAGTGTACACATTACACTAATTTCAATTTTGTCTTGGAGAATTAACATAGGCTTTCAGAACACGCGGGCGGAAAATAGCAGGAAATCGTGTTGCAAGAAAAGGTCCTTAGACTAGCAAAGTCAAAGTCAAAGTCAAAGTCAAATCGTTTATTTCTTTAGACTTACAAAATAAGTACTTAGACAAGTCAAATTTTTACTATATATAAACAGCTTGATAAATAGTTATTACTATCAACAAGAAATAAGGTGCAATTGACTTTAATTCACTTCAATTTTTTGTCCACTAGCGGAAGAAGTGAAAAAGAAACCACTAGCAAGTCCATCGCTTATCAACTAATACAATCTTAGGATAACTAAGTCTAACTGGTCTTACATACTATTGTCGTTGTTAGCTTTAGTGTTACATAGTGATTTTCAAAACTCGTCTTTATACCTTATTATGAGGATTACTCTTTTTTTTATTGTTTGATAAAATCAACAGTAAGGTGTAATTTTAGTTATATTCAAAGGCAGTCACTGATGCATTATAAAAGTAAAGAGTGAAATAAATTAAGCTAAAATGTTAATAAATGTTGCTAAATTTAATCTATTTAAGTTAAGTTCAGTCATCAGTGCCTCCCTTTGATCTTTGAACTTGGTAGGTACCTAACCTACAGTCCATAGATGAAATTAACTATTTTTTAAATAGTAAAGGGTGTCTCAATAAGAGTGCACGATTTAATCTATCTATCTATATATATAAAGATGAAACCCGTTTTCCGTTGTCACGACATAACATAAAAACGGCTTGACCGATTTGGCTGATTTTTTTTTTGTAGTTTTCTAATACTCTGTACAAGGTTCTTACGGAAAAAAATATAAAGAAAATCTCTCAAACAGGCGGTACCTACGAAGTTCGCCGGGTCAGCTAGTTTAACAATAAAACACATGTTTTTATGAGCGACTGATTATATTTTTTACCGACTTCAAAAAAGTAGGAGGTTATCAATTCGACTGCATGTTTGTTACCTTAGAACTTTTGACTGGGTGGTCCGATCTTCATGTTTTTTTTAATATGAAAACTGGTGCTTTCCGTGTGGTCCCATTTTAATTTAGTTCAGTTCTGACAGTGGGATCCATGAAAATTCATGAAAAAACTATAAAAATTGAAGTCGGTTTATAGTTTTTTAAAAAAAATTTATTATAATCAGTCCTGCAACGAATTCACAGTCACTGCATTCAAATTTGAACCGTGTACTCCTATTGAGACACCTTTACTATTCGTAAACCGTACCGAATCCCCACCGTTGTATTCGTACCTAATACCTATTGATCTAATAATGTAAACACATGTTTGAGTAAAATAAATACCTGTTTCTACTGGATGTTAAAAATAACCTGCTATTTCAGAGAACCTATCGAACGAAGAGCGCACTTGGGAAGAAATTATGGAGATCAAATCAATGCCAGTTCCTATGCATCAGAAGATAGAACTCAAGGCTAGATTACAGGTAAGTTAATTAACGATTTTATCAAACTCAAACTCAAAAATGCTTTATTTCCATAAATACAATAAATGTACACTTAGAAAAGGTCAAATCATAGTAAAAAATACACTGACACGGAAATAAAGTGGTATTTTTGATTTCGATCGCTTCGGTATGTAGACTAAAGTAAAGAAACGACGAAGAAACCTTTAGCCTGTTAGTTGTTATTTTTCGAGCAAAGTCCGACCCAAGCTTTTTTATTCTTTATATAATCTGATATTTTATAGTAAGCCTTTTTGCATAGTAAAGCAAATATAACTACAATGTATCGGGTACTAGCAGCGTCTCGCGGTTTCACCCGCGTAGATTCCGTTCCCGTGGGAATACCGGGATAAAATATAGCCTATGTCACTCCCTGAAAAGTAAGCTTTTTAATGATGAATTATTTTTATTTAAATCAGTCCAGTAGTTTCGGAGCCTATTCCATACAAATAAACAATAAAATATTTCCTATTTATTATATTAGTATAGATTTATCGCGTACCTTCTGTTATTATTTCCCCTACGTTTTTACCGCGTTACGTAACACGCTAAAAACGCAGGGGAAATCACACTTATCACACTAATATAATAATAATAATATAATATTATAAAGGCGAAAGTTTGTATGGATGTATGGATGGATGTTTTTTACTTCTTCACGCCAAAACTACTGGACGGATCTGGCTGAAATTTTGCATACAGGTAATTCTAATCTTGGAATAAAACATAGGCTTTTTATCCCATAAATCTGTTCCCGTGGAATGAAAATCGACTTTTAATGTTTCCATAGGAACAACGCGTGCGAAGCCGCGGGGCGCAGCTAATAATATCATAAAGAGGAAAGATTTTATTGTTTGTTTGTATGGAATAGCCTCCGAAACTACTGGATCAATTAAGCCATAGTAAATAAAACTTTTACTATATCGATGAAATATTATATTGAAATTTTCAATCTATTACATCAGGCTTTCAATAATATGATAAATAATTTATGCAAAATTTCAGCCCGATCCGTTCAGTAGTTTTGGCGTCAAGAAGTAACAAACATCCATCCATAAAAACTTTCGAATTTATAATATTAGTGTGATTTATTATATATTTTTAGAGGTAGAGCACCAAAAAAGCAATGAAGATCTCCGAAATGACATCTCCATTCTATAGTGCGTGAACTCTCTTACATAGTTCACCATGCCGCTAACACTTTTGAATCAGTTTTTAGTTTTATTTACATCCCTTGGTCATTCTCTCTTTTTCTGCTGCTGTTCTCATTAACTGTAATTGTGTATGTGCATATTAGCTATTGTAAGTAGGTATACCTTACTACAATAGGTACATTATTAGTTAGATTAGTTATTAAGAATTTGGAGTTTGTTCTACTACTAGTATACTAATAGTAAAGTGTTAGTTTACGTGACGCGTCATTTGGTTTCGACGGAAGATCAGCGTTGAGATAACTACGCCATCCGGCGAGTTATCACAACAAATGCTGAGTCGCACGCCATTTTGTAACATTTAAGTCTTATTTCTTTCTATCTTTCTTTTAATCTAGTAAAGTCTATGATGTTCTTTTACGTACCTAAGTTAAGTTACTAGATTAAGTTAGAATTGTATTGTTACAAATAAAAATTTCTTATTCTTATTCTTATTATTTACTTCACAGAACGCCACAAAACTCCGTCTCCAAGGCTTCGAGCAACTCCACTGGAAGCAACGGAAAGTCTGGCATCGCTTCAGTATCCGATTTTCTGAACTCTTGGGAAAACTTGAACTCTGGCAATCAGCGCTTAGGGACATCGAAGGTAAATTCGGAACCGGCGTCGTATCCTATTTCCTATTCCTACGGTGGCTTTTATTCCTAAATATAGGAATATCAATAATTATAGTAGTTTTTCTAGTCACGCCAAAGATTGTTTTAGTTGAGGAGGATAGATTTTGTGATAATATTTCGATAGATAATAATTCTTCTTCCACTTGCTGTTCCCAAGCGTATTTCGAAAAGAATGAATCGGATACTAACATATTCCTAGATATAATCCAGGGTACTGGAGTGGTTGAGCGAACTATACTCTTCTATGGGGTATATTCGGACCAAATATACAAGTATAATGTCAAAAATTTGTTCGATTCTGAGCTCTATTACGATATGCCTATGGCTTATATTCTAGTGCCGATTGCATGGGCGCTGCTATCCCTTATAGCTATAGTGAAAACGGGCGCAAGAGGATTTAAAGAGAAATTGATTGAAAGTGAAGGACAATTTTACATGTATTGCAATTTAGTTTTTGGAGGATGGGATTTTTGCATTCACAATGACAAATCCGCGAAAATAAAGCACAAGGCTATCTACACAGAGTTCAAAGGTTGTCTGGAAGAAGAGAGATATAAAGAGGAAAAGCAGCTGCGTACAAGAGAAGCGCTTGTTTGGCTGCATTTGAAGAGAGTTCTGATAAATTTATTAGTTTTCTGCATCTTAATCGGAGCTGGGTTTTTGATTTTCATCGCATTGAACTTTTCTACAACCGCTTTGGCGATTCATACGGAGAATCAAGATCTGCAAAGCTTTGATTACATTAACACAACTCAAGCGAAATTGACCTCTAGCTTCTCAAGAACAGAGATGTCTTTGGGACAGATCCAGAATATGTTTTTAGAATTCCTACCGTTTCTAACTATAGTTGGACTCAACTTGATTGTACCGGAGATGTTTAGTTATTTGATACAATTTGAGAACTATACGCCAGCTAGAGATTTACTCATCACTTTACTCAGGACAGTCTTGCTCAAACTATCTTCGTTAGCAGTTTTGCTCCTCCAATTGTACTTATACGTAAGAGATAAGGGTTCTGTATGCGGCATTACATCGAATACAGAGCAATCACAATCAAATTTTGAGTGTTGGGAAACATATGTTGGTCAACAGTTATATAAACTTCTGCTAACAGATTTCGCAGTACAAATTGTTACGACGTTTATTATAAACTTACCTAGAAGCTTCATAGCTCGGCATACCAATAGCAGGTGTTTGAAAATTATAGGAGAGCAACAGTTTTATCTACCGAAACATGTGTTAGATATCGTTTACATTCAGACTATAATATGGATGGGATCGTTTTTCTGTCCTTTCTTACCAATTATGGGTACAGGTTTTTATTTTATAATTTTCTACGTAAAGAAATTCGCTTGTTTAGTCAATTGTACTCCTTACCATGTCGTTTATAAAGCATCAAAATCAAAGTCGTTATTCATGTCGGTTCTTCTACTAGGGTTTTTGTTTTCGATAATACCTGTAGCATTTTCTATAGCAGAAGTATTACCATCTATAAGCTGTGGACCGTTTCGTTCTTACAACACTGTCTGGGAGTACGTGTTGCAAACTTTCGAAGGCTTCCCTTACTTTTTACGAGTGATTTTGTTCAAAATCGGTACATCCACGTTTGCGATCCCAGCATTTGCTATAATGCTGTTCTTTTTGTATTATTACTGGGCAGTGGCAGCTGCCAATCGGCATATGGTGTCGGTTTTGAGGAATCAACTGGTTTTGGAAGGTCATGACAAGCAGTTTTTGTTGAACAGACTTAGTGCGTTTATAAGGCAGCATCAGAAACGTTGTGAGAGGAAGAGTAGAGCCAGTTTCGCTGATGATAATCCGTCTACTAGTGTACATCATAGCTCAAGATAAAGGATATACATTTATAAAATATATATACATAATATATGTTGATGACCTCTAACGCAAAGGTCCAACTGAGACGTTAATTGCGATTCCCGACAGACATGTTGATCTAGCAAGTATTCGAGCGGGTCTGAGTGTTTTCTTTGTATAATATATAAATAAGAAAATATATACATACATATATGTGTAGTACATGAGTCATCTGGTACCTATAACACAAGCTCTGCTTGCTTTGTGGCTAGGTGATGTATGAAAATGTGCAGCGTTATAAATGTATTGAGAGTGGGTATTATTATGTATATATTGGGTGCTAGATGATATATATGTACGTATTAAGAAGTTATTTATATCCTAATTATTGGCTCATTATGGTTATTAAATGTAATTTATTTTTGCTCATATTTGGCACAAATTGCTAGAGTTACGCTTTATGGTTGGCTAACAGATTCAATAAGAAATAACTAAATTGGCTCAAAAATAAATAGGTAAGACGTATTTTTAGTAAAAAAGTAAAACCTCTCTATAGCTCATTATAAGTGCCAATATGTATTCTAAACATAACAATGCATTTTTGAACCAAACTTTTGCTTGTATCGTTTGTATTTCTACAGTTTTGTCTGACTTATTTAGTGAATTTATATTAATATTTACGAAAGTTTAAATTTTTGCAATTATGATGTCCAAAAAATTCATATTACGTGATGTAATTGAAACTACATCACGTATTTTTTCCAAAAAATTCAAAATACCATCGTGATAATGTGCATTTTTGACTAATTATGAATTTTTGTGATTTAATTGTAATGTGTGTTGTAACATACTTTTTTCCTTTAAAACGCATTTCTAGGATAATTAAAGTATTTTCATTTATTAAATATACTGTAATTTTTTATACGTCAGTTTATGTCTATTTATTGTGTAGGAAATAAGTAGTTTTTTTAATAATTTCGAAATATCGAGAAAATTATCTTAAAAAATCAAATAAAATGCGATGTTTCGTGAGTTTTTGATATTTTTACCAATAAAATGTCAAGTACCTACGCATAATACTGTTTACACCAAAAATGAAATTATCCAGTATTCTAGTAAATTTTACTTTAAGGCAAATGTGAAAAAATACAGTTAAGTTTGACTGAACGAATATGTGAACATCAAATACTGCCAATGACAAAATTAAATATTTAAAAATAATTATATAACATTAAGAAACGTAAAAAAATATATTTAAAACTTGTTTATCTTAAGAAAATGTAAAAATTCACGTAATAAATGCATTACCAAACATAATCAATTAATATATACTTATTCCACGCATTTACTACCTTGGTGACATATGCACGCCTATGAAGTTCAAAGTCAAAGTCAAAGTCAAATCGTTTATTTCTTTAGACTTACAAAATAAGTACTTAGACAAGTCAAATTTTTACTATATAAACAGCTTGATAAATAGTTATTACTATCAACAAGAAATAAGGTGCAATTGACTTTAATTCACTTCAATTTTTTGTCCACTAGCGGAAGAAGTGAAAAAGAAACCACTAGCAAGTCCATCGCTTATCAACTAATACAATCTTAGGATAACTAAGTCTAACTGGTCTTACATACTATTGTCTGTATGGAACTGGGCGAGTTCTATGCACGCCTATGAAGTTCCCTTATATTTGACAGGTGGGCGACTGAAGACTGAAAGGCTACGGTCCGTTTACAGTTCACAAGTCGGTCCGTATAGATATCGACAGTTATCGCGCTATGATAAACGGACCGGCTATAGACGGGCTCACATTGCTCACGTAAATATAACCTCAATAGTTTTATAGTGATTTGAAAATGTACGGTTTGTGGTTGATTGTTTGGAAAATAAAATGGATCTGCAACTTCTTCAAACATTTATATTTTATTTTATAGCTTTTACCCTATAAACTTTCTTCATCTGATAGCTAGCTAGGTTTTAGCAAATATCACAATGTCAATTTTGACAGATCGCTCACAGCGACCATGCTCGGTAGCATAGGCGGTGTGAGCGCAGATGGCGTGGTTATGACGTCATCTATGACGTTTCACAATCAACTGTAGACGCGCTAACGGATAAACGGACCACATTATGTAAGCGCTCAAATCGATTTTATCTATATACGGAACGGACCGTAGCCAAAGAAAGATAAAAATATAACATTTATATAGTTAATAAAATCGATTTGAGTGCTCGTAACACAGTACTTTTGAACAATAGAGATTGAAATCTGCCTACTCGAACAAATTAAATAACGAAGATAATTCTATTATTAATACTGTGTGAAGTAATGTGAAAAGTATTGAAATAATAAAAAAATATATGACAAAGTAACTCAGTCTCCTACTTTTTATCCCAGAAAAACAAATAAAACGCCATAGATCTGTAAAATATTCGAAAAATATTGTAGGTTTAGACGATTGAGTATGTCTGTAAAATAATAAACAATCTTGAGGCAAAAGGCAAAATCGATTACTACATAAACAGTACCTACTCTATTATTTGGTTGCATCGATCAGCTAGGGGGGGTGATTTTCTTTCGTCCATCATTTCGTCGTCATTTGAACTGACAAAAAGGTAATAAATGCGTGGACGCAGCATAATAAAAGTATAAATAATAATATATAAATTATAGTTGTATAATTTTTGTATGTAAGTATGATGTATTTATTTTATTAATTTATTAATTTTGATTAACAACAAATTCATGTAAATATGTGAATAATTAGCATTTAAATAATTTAAGTCGGAAACTAGCGATCTCAATGATATCTTCCTATGTTCAATGTTTTAAAATTTTATAGTGTTTAAGTACCTAACGTTATTTCACTAATTTCGACCATTTATTCTGAGACTTTGGCGTCTATTCACATGTCGCCAAAACTAAACTATTATAAACTAATTTGATAGTACTTAAAATGTCGCTGTCCCTGTCATAACGATCAAAACAATAAGGATGGCATCATTTTTAGTCCTGTCAGATTAGTTTAGTCTAGTTTTGGCGACATCTGAATAGACACCATTATTGACTAAAATAATCGTTTTTTCAAAGTCAAAGTCAAAGTCAAATCGTTTATTTCTTTAGACTTACAAAATAAGTACTTAGACAAGTCAAATTTTTACTATATAAACAGCTTGATAAATAGTTATTACTATCAACAAAAAATAAGGTGCAATTGACTTTAATTCACTTCAATTTTTTGTCCACTAGCGGAAGAACTCTGTTGGTGCAACATTTCGTGGTGGAACATTTCTCTGTTGGTGTCACCTTTGATTTCCACACATTGAAATTACTGTAAGCCTTTCCTAAGATACCACTTTGAGATCTCGTCAAAAATCAGAAATTAGTGGAAAAGACGTACTTATTACGATTAATTCTAGCACAATTTTATTACTATAAGTTATTTAATTATACTTTTTTTTACTATAGAAATCGTAGTTTGACGAATTCATTATGAATGTAAGCGGGTTAATTATACTTATTTAGTAACTGCAGATCAGTAAATTTGCTTTCATTATATTTAATTTAATATGGCAGCAATATAATCCATGTATTCGTAATCTTTTTATTTGTTCTACTCCCTCTTATTTTCGAAGGGGGGGGACCCTAAAAGAAGCGCGGTTAAAGCTGATTTAGTTAATGATGATGTTGATTTACGCCATTTTAAAAGTTAACTTGAAGGTAAAAATGATTATGAATATGTGGTTAGTTTTTCTTATACAGGGTATTTGATATTGCGACTGACGTATTTTTAACCGATATAATTTTTTTATAATAATAATGCTGGACAATTCACACAGCACAGTAAGTTCATTAAGAGTTTTTATCATAATACTAAATTCATCATATTATATATTTATAGTTTGTGATTGTAATTACAAAAAATAACATCAGCTGTATCTGTACTGTAAATACAATTCGTATTCTAAATAAATGTATTATGTTTTATTGAAAAAAAAAACTTAAATAATAGAAATAAATTAAAAAGAGTATTTACAATTGAAGAACTTGAGCTAACTGCCGACTGTTCAGCCGCCGCAAACAATAAACAGATTGCTCAACTGATCCATATCAATACCAGTCGAAAGCGTTAACTTTTCATATTCTAAATAAAATGTCAAACTCAGAGATACAGCTCCTCAAAATGATTTGAGTAAGTGACGAATAATTTAAATAAGTGAGGAATAATTTGAGTAATTAAGGAATAATTTGAGCAAGTGCGGAATAATTTGAGTCGCAATAACGAAATACCCTGTATACGACTTTATATAAGAATATCAACAAGATTGCGAGTAACAATGCCATAGTAAAAGTAACATAATGTATGGTAAACATTAATAAACAACTACACAAGATATAATTTATTTAATTTCGTAGTATTTGCCCCCTTATTATCTCACAAAACAATAGTTAAACTAAGACTTTTCATAAATAAATAAATCAGGAATAGTTTCTTTATAGACTTACTAGCCGCGCCCCTCGGCTTCGCACGCGTTGTTCCTATGTAAACATTAAAAGGTGATTTTCATTCCACGGGAACAGATTTATGGGATAAAAAGTAGCCTATGTTTTATTCACGCCAAAACTGCTGAATGGATCCAGTAGAAATTTTGCATAGTTGCATTTCTAAGCCTATATTAATAAGAGACGATTCCCGCAACGTCGATTTTTGTAAAGGAGACCGCGCTTGAATTCGTCCACGACGGTCTTCGAGGAGGACGGCGGGTTCAGTGAGCAAAAGTGGATTGGCCTTCGAAACGGGAATCTTCAAGGCGACTATCTCGAATCGAGCTGACTCGAGCTGTTTCGGCAAGCAGGGTCGAAAAGGGCTGTGATTGGGAGTTGATTGTTTTTGGGAGAAATATGGAATATGCATTAAAAATGTCCATCAGGAATTCAGAACAGCTAAAATGCATATTCCATATACCTAATTTTATTTATTTTTGCTTGCATTAACATTCATCTTAGGGCTTTTATACACGGATTGCACGTTTATATACACGGATGTCGACTGCAGTCGACGTTATGACAAAAATAAGAGTATAAAAAGCGTCCATCTTGTTCTCTATTCACTAATATTTCTTGAACCTACAGTAAACGTGTTTTTCTTTTTCGTTGTTTTTCGCGAATGACATCTCGGAGTTGAATGCGCAAGAGCAATCACAATCAACAGAAGCAATACTGCATTTGTGTTTAGATGCATGCATAAATAAATTAATAAATAATAATAATGCATGCTTCAACCCGGCTGCCAGGGGTAGGCATGCTGATAGGTGTTCTTATTTTTTTTAACTTTCACAAAGAGGTTGCAAAGAACTACTTAACGTATTCACTGCCCAGCCAAACGAGCTGGAGAATGCCACCTGCGTCTTGGGCCATGAAGGTGTTAGTGTTTAGTGTTTAATAGGGTATATGCATTGATGTTTTTTTTTCGATTATTTATACATAAACGAAAAAAAATATAACAGCCAAAAAAAGGGTTGATCGTGGTTATTGTGGCTTGTAGTTATTTTGATTTCGGTTGATAAAAACGCTGCCATGTTGGCCCTTGCATTTTGTGACGTCAGGGTTCAATGGATGCCCTATGTCAAATCAAAGTCAAAACTTCATGCCCATACAAAAATATTCAAGTATTACATCACGCTTTAGGTGCCAATAGCGTTGCGTTTAGACATTATGCTGTTGAGACTTATAATATCTAATTTTCAATGATTAAAATTCACAATAAAAACATCGTTAAATACAAAAACGAGAAAAAAACGTAAAAAAAAATATTAGCTTTTTTAAAGCCACATACCCACATAGCCATATACCCTATTGGAAAAAAATCCAGTCGAACTTAACGTAATTTGAGTTGAACTTAGGAATAGAGGAAGTCGACGCGTGTAGTTGGCAACTTGCAATCCTTGTATATGCTCTTAGTAAGTGAATATGAATCACGAGGTGCAAATGAACCCATACTGCATATCTACAGTTTATTTATTTACTCGAACAAACGATCGATTTCGAAGAGATCGCAACATAAATACGTATTACATATTATTGCAGTACTAATAAGGTACGGCTAGAGCCAGTTCAACAAGAGAAGAGTGGTGGCGGCGTTACGGTAAACTAACACTTTTAGTCGTACTGCAATGACAGAACAGTATTGTCGACGCAACAAAAATTGTCCACTGGCACACGCTCACACGCTCGCCCTCAATTGCCACGACTCTTCTCTTTTTGAACAGACTATCTGCTATCACAGGTTTTAAAGATATAGAAATAATGCAAATAAATATCAAAACTAACATTTATTTTCAACTTTAGGTACACAAAATAACTAAATGCTTTTCTTTATAGACTTTATACAAACGAACCCCTAAAAATTTATAAAGCGACCCTAAAATTAGGTCAAACGAACAAAAGTTAATCGCATAAACTCAACTAATAACTATTTTATAAATTCTTATAATTAATTGTTTTCTAGCGACTAAAATAACAACTATTTATATCTATTATACTTGCTATACAGTTAGTGGTAATTCACTGACACTGCGTTGAATGTGGTTCTTCCCAATATAGTCCAGTCACTTTAGCGATACCTCGGAATTGGGAAAAATAAAGTTAGTGTTACAAGTGTGGTCCCATTTTTTGGTCCAGTTCTGACCATGGCTTCTATGAGAAAACCATGAAATTTAAGTCGGTTTGTAGTTTTTTTTAAACAAACCCAATTATTAAGTATTTTACATCCATTACTAAATGTTGCCTGAAATAAATTATTTATTAATATTAAATCTTTCTTGTAGATAGTTATCATCGTATATTAAGTATGTCAATGATGACAATGTGGATTTAAATAGGAGTGGAAGATTAGTCTAAAGTAATTTAATTTGTTTCGCTTATTTTTTTGTATGGGAGATGATTTACATAATATTTAAGAATCTCATCATAACGAGCCAATACTTGGGGTATTCGCAGAACCTCCGGCAGTTCACGCAGCATCAGTAAATTACCAGGAACCCTATATATTTGTTTTTTTAATTATACAGAATGTACGGGTGGCAGTTTTAACAATATTTTACAAAATACCCTGTCATAAATGTACCTATCTAATGTCTACAAAATACTGTGGCTTCATGCTTATTGTCTTCATAAATGCCGCATATCTAGAACAGAAATAAAAGTAACAGTTTTATAGCAGAAAGTAATAAAAAACGTGACCAAATTTTTCATAATGGCAAACCTTTATGTAAAATGAAACCGGCCAAGTGCGAGTAGGACTCGCGCACAAAGGGTTCCGTACCATTATCTATAAAAATTAAAACATACAAATCTTTCCTCGTAAAAAACAAAAAGTCAACGTGACGCAGTCACCCGTCCAATGACTGACCGCGCCCGACGGTGCTCGGTGAAAGGTTCTCAAGTTGACAAGGACGTTGCCCCCCTTACTCATAAAAATTATTACTTAAACTAAATGAAACTAAACTTTTTTAACATAATTTAATGATTGTTTATTGGCTATTTATTTATCGCGTACCTTTGTATGCAGGCAGGGGAAATAAAAACAAAGGTACGCGATAAGCACCCGATAAATAATCATTAAATTGTTATAGCGTCAACAGAAATACATCTGTGAAAATTTCAACTGTCTATCACGCTATCACGGCTTGGTGGCAGACGGACAGCGGAAGCTTAGTAATAGAGTCCCGTTTTACCCTTGTGTACGGAAACCTAAAAACGACTTATTTTTCAAACGTCAAGTGAAGAGGTTTTTCAAAATGGCAAACCTATATTAAAAAAAGCAAATTACCAATGCTCAGTTGATAGGATGCACCTGTTCGTAGTCGCCCTTGTCTAGATGACGCTGCTTCGGCTCAAACGCCAGCATCGAGACGCGCTCGGGACCCGTCTTGTTGCGTTGCATATCTACAACAAAACAAAACAAATTAATTACAATAGAAGTATATCACAAAAATATGGTAAAATACTCTCGCATGCTTTTTTTCGAAGTTACTATAATGCTGTTGACCGCAGATGGCCATGACAGCGTTACCGGACTTTTGACGGGCGCAGAGGGCGCCTCACCGGTAATAATTAGTTTTGGGGCGACATCATCGATCTAAGTTTTCGCCGGCCACGCTCGAAATACCTGAGTGCCTAGAAAATATAACAATCGATGTCGAAAGCGATAGTAGAAAAGTCCAAAAATGTATGGGTTTGACATATGCCTTAGATAGGTATGTCACATGCGAATGTAAGTCAACCGGCATTCGCTGAGCGATGAAGAGAATCGAAAATAATTGAAAGATTCGTAAGAAAAAAATCGAAACAGATCACGTGACATAATTAAGCTATTGCATAGCTTCTATCGCGGGCCTTGAGCGCGGGGACCGAATCCAGAAATTCCGTAACGAAAAAACCTCACGCTCCCCACTCCGCCGGGCAAGGAGGTGTGGCTTGAAGGCCGTGCATCGTCTAACGTCGTTTCAGTTCGGCAGTCTTCGACACGGCGTTGTGTGCGTGCGATTAGACGTATTGTACGACTCTACGAAACTCGCACGAATCGAGACGAGCTGCTCCGAAATCGGACGAATATATAAGCAGCTGTTTATGAGAAAGTATATAGGTGTATAGGTATTTATGTACAACAGTGAATAGCTGTACTTGTAAAATTCTTACCGGTCACCACGCTCAAAAAGTGTAACTTGAATTAATATCAAAGAAAAAGCAATACTGCATGAATAAAATAAATAAATAAAATTATAATTGCATAAGTTGATACAAAATGCTATGCAATAGCTTTACCGCGGCAGTCCCCGAGTGCCACACGTCTTTTTTTAATTTTTTCGAATCTAAGGCATATGTCAAACCCATATATACATATTTGGACTTTTCTACTATCGCTTTCGACATCGATTGTTATATTGCCTAGGCCCTCTGATCGAGAGCGGGGGGCGCTGCGGATAGTGTCACTTACATCTGAGACTCAGCCTGCGTTTGTGGGGCGCTGTCAGCTCCAGTTGTCGCCGCACTAGGTGTGATGCTGACGCGGGGCGTGGGCTGAGCGGTACGGTGGGGGGCGCTGTGGATAGCGTCACGTCGGAGTACGCTGTTTTTGAAGAGTAATCTGTGAAAATATATAGTTTTAGTGTCTCGTCTATCGTTTTTAACAAAATTAAGACTTTGGAAGTTCCGCCATCTTGAAAGCAAGATGGCGGAAATTCGAATTAGTTGATGACGCGCTAAAATGATGTTTGTATTAGGGAAGTGCCTACTCTTTCACCTCTTCTCTATGCTTATTTGATGGAAAACTTTATGGTTGTTGTGTTTTCTATTAAAAAAACTGATCAAGGGACGGTAGGCAGTTATTTGTAACCATCGCGGTGGCCATCTTGTTATTAGCACCTTCAAATTTCTGTAGTGTAGACCAAGTAACAGTATTTTTATTTTGCAGTGGTTATGGTCATTTTGTGCGAGGTCCCAGGACCTCTAATCTTAGAGCGTAAGAGGCGACTTGCCTCTTACGACACCCGCGGTAAGAGTTGGGTTGGTGCAAATTCTAAGCCAGCACCACGAAGCGTGTTGTTTACTAACCCCTCGGCAAACTTAGTGGGTGGGATGAGGGTCTGCGAAAGACTGCAGGCAGATGCTGGATTCGTCGCTGGCGCTCATTCGAGGAAGCCTATGTCCAGCTGTGTACTAATATAGGCTGATGATGACTAACCTCTATCATTGAGTACAATCTCCCGATGCGCGTGCGCAATATCAGCCTCGGAGACCAGCACATGTTTCCTCTGCACGCCGTCCCAGGTTCGATTCTTTTGCGCGGGCGAGTAGTTTTCAGAGTCTTGTGTGGATGAGTGACTTAGGATATCCTTCTGAAATAGTTAAATTAAAAAAATTGTGCTAAAATCCCGCTACACATATTAGTTTTTTTAGCAAAACGTAGTGTGTATTGTCCAATCTTTTTTTTTAAAGTTGACAATAGTGATGTGCAGTGTATGTGTCATGTCATACCTTATTTTTCTTATAGGTGGGACTCGATTGCGGCCGATTCATAAAATCGATATGTTGATTCCCTGCCCCACTTTTGTTCCTTATGATCGGCGATAATTTCCTGTATTCGCTCCTCGGTTCGAGTTCTATCCGTACAGTTTCAGTGACTGTAGAATTACTGGAGCGTCCGAATAAAGGGGAAAGTTTCGGCTTGACACTTGTCACTTCAGAATCGATGCTTTCGATTGTTATCGTGGAATCTATACTGTTCGTGGTAATAGGCTTCACGATTATAAGACCTAAAAGTTTAAATTCAATATTATTATTTATATTGATACCATGTGTGTTGGGGTCTTAGTCTACCAAGGAAACAGTTCCAAACATGACCCCGGATAGGGCACTACATAAATTGCAACAGTTCATATTAAGTGCATTTATGTTGATTAGGTAACAACATTTTAAACTGACACGACATTATGAACAAATGCTTAATTCTATAAATAGTTAAAAGGTACGTTTTTTTTAATTAAATTAGAAAAATAATAAATTATAATTTGTCATAAATATATTCTAAATGTGTCATAATAGAATAATTTAAAGAATAAAAATAGTCATAAATATAATATAAATAATGATGAATATATATATATACATATAAGTACAGTCATATAACATAAAAATATAAATTATCAAAAATAAAAAAATGTTAAAATTATTATTAAAATATAAAAATCAAATATAAATATATGATGAATATAAATTGTCATAAATAGAATATATAAATTTGTCATAAATCGAATACAGTAATACCCCGCTTTACGCGACCCCGTTATGCGCGGTTTCACTATAACGCGAATTTCGACGAGGAAGAACAAGTAGAAGATAAAGTTTTATCTTCAGGGGGAATACAAAATGCTCTTTGAAAAATTGATTCAGGTTTGGACATATTGCAGAGTATAGACAATAATCATGACCGTGTCTTGACCGTGTGTCAAACAATTAAAAACAGTGTTGGGTGTTATGAAAGTATTTCACAACTTCACAAGAACGTAAAAAAAACGCTATATATAGGTAATGTATTTTTCCGTAAAAAAATATCAATAGTATGTATTGCATAAAGTGTTCTTACTTAGAATTAAAGTGATTGATTAAAATAATTCGTATTTTTGTATAAAATTTAGACTATTTAATCATAAACCTCGATATACGCAAATTTCAGTTAACGCGAATTTTTTCCGGAACTTATCCCTCGCGTAAAGCGGGTATTACTGTATATATAGAATATAAAGTCATAACAATAATAAACAAAGAAACACATTAAATGCATATTTCCAGCTCCAATAACTCAAAGAATAAAAACAGTTGTTAATTAACCTTCGGTGTTCGTGAGTGTTTTTTCGGGCGATAATGACTTATCAATATCATAAGTGGGGTTTTCGAAGCCAGTTTGCGTTGCTATTTCGTCGCTGAAGGAGCATGTGTTCGAAGCCTTATTGAGCATTCGCTTACGACGCTCCAAGTCGGCGTGTATGTCTGTCTGCACGCGTAGGTTTATGTCTCCGTATCTTCGAATGATGTAGTTAAGTAGCCAGTGGTAGCCCTTGCGTAGACCATGGTCTATTTTTGGCTTTTTCGTATTGTTTTCGTCGATGCACGTATAGGATTCCACTAGGGTTGGGCAACGGTATCTAAAATGAAGTAATGAGTGTCAAATCAATAAAATTAAAACTAAAATTACACTATACAGGGTGGGGCAAATTTTTGGCCCCTTAAACCCCTCCCGGTTAGAGCGAACATGGGTAGGGACTAGGGACATAAGCCTTCAAAATTGTCCTAACAACTTTAAAAAGTAGTTACATACGAATTTAAATTAAGAACCATTGAATGAAGTAGGTACATCGTTGTTTTCACTTACTTACTCGTTATTTCATAGAAAATGTATGGTTTTTTTATTATTGTAAAAACATAGGATTTGATTTGGTATATTACTTTGGGAAAAGTGTTTCTGATTGGAAATAGAGTCGACCAACTTGTTTTTTTTAACAAATGTTATTTTTTGGGCGAACTGTGCTTTTTTTTCAAAAAATTAAAAACGGCAATATTTAAAAAAAAAAAATAGAAGGTCATAAGATCAAAACCTAACTAAAAAAGAAACGGTAGCTACCCTTAAGGGGCCGAAAATTTGCCCCACCCTTTATACAGTAACAGTTTCTGCCCACGGCTTTGCAAGAGCTTTTTCTATGCAAACGTTTATATTATTTATATCGCATGGAAAGCGATTTAGGTATGGTATAAAAATGCGATGAGGTCTATGTTTGATTCCAGTATTAGAATTACTCGTAAATATGCAAAATTTCAGCCCGATCCGTTCAGTAGTTTTAGAGAGGTAACAAACATCCATCCATCCATCCACATCTAAACTTTCGCATTTATAATATTAGTGTGATAATCTCAGAAAAACGAATGTGAAGCTGTGGGCATGAGCTCACATAGTTAAAAATGCTTACTTGTTCACCAACGGTTCAATGTTAAGTTTGTCGACGATGTCGATATCGTCCAGGGCTCCAGACTTGTCCTGCTTGTTTGCTAGGACCAAAACTGGTTTACCTGGGGAAATAAACATGAGAATGGCCGTTTTTATACTCACCGGCATAGCATCAAAAATATATGAAATACTGAAAATAATATATAGAATCTCTTATATATAAAAGAAAGTCGTGTTTGTTACAACACTTATAACTCAAGAACGGCTGAAGCGACTTGGATGAAAATTGGTCGGGAGGTAGCTTAAAATCAGGAGACTGACATAGGATACTTTTTATCCCGTTCCCGTGGGATGTGAGATAAATTCCACGGGGGCGAAGCCACGGGGTGCAGCTAGTAATGTATAAAAATGTAGTTCCGTCGCCGGTTCCATTAGCCCAATGGAAAAACGACCTATGGGTTGGTATCGTAAAGAATTCTAATGAATCCGTCAGTTAGATAATCGAAGATATCTAATGGACAAATCAATTTTTAGGACTCGGGTAGCGAGTAACCCCTTTGCATTTATCGATAAAAAGCAAAGCGTTGCACATCCCTATTGTTAATGCCATTTGACTGGCCCGAATAGTCAGAATGGCACAAATTAAAGATATCCAGACAAAAAACAAAAATAACGTTACAAAAATTACATATACATAGTAAAACAAACAAAAATATTTTTTATTACACTAAGCGCATATTATACAAAATTTCAACCCATGACTTTTTTGGGAACCGGGAACTCACCTCAACAACCTATAATGGGCCCACTGCTGGACGCAGGCTTCCACTGATAAGTGATTTATTAGCTTTTATCTCATGGGGGGTGCATAACCCCCAAGCTAGGCACACAGATTGGGGATCGCAGTTCATTGGTAGAATTGTTCTGCAGGGGGCGCTGCCCACCCAAGGTGGATATCCCTTAGTCGCCTCTTACGACACCCGCGGGAAGAGTTATGACATCTACTCGTATAGCTCAATATTGCCTTGCTCTATCCGGGTGCATGTTCGATACCCTTTATCTTTAAGATCCTGTGTACAACATGTTGCAATAAATATATTGAGAGTTGTTGGGAAGTGCAAATTCTAAGCCCGCACAGCTAAGCTTCAAATCCCAAGTTATAGTTAGGTTAGCCTATATACGTATTTATTAAGAAAAGTTAAAGAGCCTAGAGGTAATACGCGGGAAAACAATAGTTTATCATACAGTAGCGTACCTACCTACCGAGCGAGCTGATAAGAAATATTAATTATAATGAAAAAGCTTTTGTGAAAACACTGATGCATGCATATTATGATAAGATTAAAATGTTAACTAAGTAGTAAATAATAGATCGGATCTAATACTAGACTTGAAAATTATTAATTTACGAAAACAATGGTAAAGCGGTGCGGTCGTAAGAGGCGATTAAGGGATATTCACCGGGGGTGGGACAGCGCCCCCTACACAATAATTCTACCAATGAACTGCGATCCACAACCCGCATGCCCAGCTTGGGGATAAAGGGCATTACCCTCATGAGATAAAAACCAATAAGACGCTTATCAGGGGAGGCCAGCGTCCAACAGTGGACCAATATAGGCCGGCGAGGTGAGGTGAGGAATAAAATATTCACATCGCAAATTAATTACAAATATTAAGGTTTTTGTTATTATTATAGTTCGTAAGCCCTTAACTCCTTAACCTTACACTCTGGATATTTTCTAAAAAGTAAAATCCCAATCTTAGGGATTTTATTTCATTTCCTACAAAGATTATCTTGGCGAATTAAGAATTAATTCAATAACATAGGTTGCCTTGGTTCATCGATTAGGTAGGTTTATAACGATAATCGATATTGAACTCGATAGACCGTACGTATCTAATTTGCACAGTATTCCCCTTACTAGTAACACGCGGCGTTACCATGACGATGGACACAAAACACAGAAATAATTAATAAAAATCTTTATATATATAAGTAATATACTTAGGTACCGATTACTCACCAGATATTTTATCATGGGCTATGACATTTTCCAAAACTGCTCTACACTCTTCAAGCCGCGTAAAATCGCTTGAATCCAACACAAAAATTACACCATGCACTTCACTATAATACTGCGACCAGATCTGTCTAAAATGCGGACCCCCACCCAAATCGTATATCGTTACAGGCGTATCCTTGTGCACTAGATTCACTGCTTTAAACCCAACTGTGGGCAAAACCTTATCGTCCTTTTCACCGGCTAAATTGTTCACAGTTTTAGTTTTTCCCGCGTTGTCCAAACCTATAAGAATAAGCACTATGTGTCGACGTAGTTTGCGTCGCCTTAAAATACTACCCAAGCAGTTCCCCATCACTAACTTATTCTTTGTATTTTTGGGAGGAAATTATCACTTTTTTATGACAAAATTTCGAGTTGTCACGCCATTTGTAAACAAAAGTTTTTTGTTGACAATACGGTTGCCGTTGGAAATCTGGCCAGTGGTAAATTGATTTGTTTCTACCTACGTGGTGTAGTAAGCAGGTTGGATATCGAACTGAATAGTTTTTATTCTCGATTACGCAGCCGGTTAGTTAACGTCACGGATATAGGTGCTTGACGAATTGTTAGCTCTATGGTTAATGTAATGACCATTGATATAGAAGTATATGGATAGATTGTATGTGTAACCGGTGAGCAAGACCGACTATACGAGTGGGCGGGGTTAAAGGTGTTGCCATGCTATTTTCTTTCCCTGATTTTAGCTTCATTATTTCACGTCTGATTGGATTAGATTTGCGATTTTCCTGTTCATCAATTTGGAGATACATCTTCAGAACAGGCTATTCCACCAAACCTTTGTAGGTACCTTTCTACACTGGTCACAGGTATAATAATAGGTCCATAGTTTTTGTCACAGCCTTTATGTACAAATTCGACCTAATGATTCTGTTTTTCCTAGAAGTCAACAGGTTTGATTTTATATTCATCCTGGAGATCAACCCTTGTCAGCTCGAAGCTATGGGGAAGCAACCCTTAGCTTCTACTTAGCTCATAGCTACCTCTAGCTCATCTCAGCTTACATTAGGTACTTACTGTTCAGTAAACTGCCTCAACACCTACAACCTCCTGCATCGCAGACAAATTTTCGCCCGCTGCGTCTGTGGCGCAGCGGGCGAAAATTTGTCTGCGATGCCTGGTCGGTAAAACATTTAATTTAGGTAGGCATAAAATTAAACTTTTAGTGAGGTGGGTATATTTTTTTATCATAGTGTAGGCAATAATTACAAAATAAGAGTAGAAATAAGTTTTAGAACATAGAAAAACAATGTAGTTATAACAATAATATTTAAATGTAAGTAATTAAATTTTAACAGCAGACTTGCATGCATGCATGCAATCAACTGTGCACACCTGTTTGCTCACTCCCACAACGCACAATGAGGTTAGCGCTTACCCTGTGCGAGCGAGAGGGATTGAACATGAATGATGATGCAGTAGTTATGTTACCTATTTCTAACCTTATTACTTATTTATTACCATATATTGTCATAAAAAGGAGGAGGTTCGCAATTTGACTGTATTCCAATTTTCTTTACTACTGACACTTAGACTACAATTAAAGCTAAGACGAATGTGAGTACCGAGACAAACCTTACAAGGTTTTACGGTACAAATATAATGTTTACTGTGATTGTTAATGTGATGAATAAATATCTAAAAAAAAAAAAAAAAAAAAAACTTCAAAATCACATTTTTGCAAATTAACTAGTTCTCCGAACAATAGACCTCGCGAACACTAACTTTTTAACCGACTTTAAATAAAGGAGGAGGTTCTGAATTCAAATGTATTTTTTTATCTTAGTTACCTCAGAACTTTTGTCTGGGTGCTCCGATTTTCATGATAATTTTTTATATCAAAGTTGGTGCTTCTTGTGTGGTTCCATTTTAATCTGGTCCAATTGTGACAGTGGGATCCATATTTGAAGTCTGTTTATAGTTTTTTGTACAAACAAAATCTATTATTTAACAATTACGAAATCAGACAATTATTGTATTTAACACAAAGTTTATGCCATACGTTCTGATCAGATTTTTACCATTTTTTTACGAGAATAATGATTTTTTTTTTACTTTTCGATTATAATAAAAATGCAGACGTTTAAAATCTCGTGTACAGATTCCACGATTTTATAGATATTTTTATCTATTTTATTTTATTTTATCAACATATTATTCTAAAGACCCCATTTTTGCTTTATTTGGGGGAAGTACGCCTTTAATTAAAAAACCCCGACGATAAAAAAAATCTATAGAATCTTGGAATCTGTACACGAGATTTCGTAACGATCGGTTGTAAAATACGACCTGAAGAGGAGTGCGGACAAACCGACACAGATAAAAATGCCTAATTGAAACAAAGACATTTGTTCACTAACGTTCACTCAATTAAATCTTGAACTTTGGATATTTCTAAGATTACTTATAGGTAAAACCTACGAATAAGAATAGTCAGGAAGGGTAATTCAGAACAAACTTCAAACAAAAAGTGGGCCTAGCTCAAACCAAAATGACGTATAAGTCAAGAAACGAATCATAGCCAAAGTTCCAATTAGACATTGCTTCGTGATTAGTTGAATTCAGAACGAAAGCAGGGATTGGTTGGCGTTTGCTAAATGAAAGCGGTGATTGGTTCGCGCGCGTACTGCGATGTCTGCTATGACAGTTGAAACAAGGCGGCGTGGATGATGTTATGCAATAAGTAGAGCGAACCAAGTTATTAATAAAATAATATAATGGTTAACAATGTTTTTTATTAATTTGTTTTTGTTACTTTGTACACATGAATGAAATCTATGTTCCGCGAAATATGATTAATTTATTAAGTTTTAGTCTAGAAGACATTAGAAAAGAGTCTTTCTTCGCAATGTGAGAGTGAAGACGGATTTTCAGAAGTTCAACGGTAATATCTTCAGTATCAAATATTTTAGAAAAACACTATGTTGATATTACTGATGATTACATTTCAATATTTCATCAACAAGAAGAAAAAAATTCTAAGATTAAAAAATATGTATCTCAAATATTTCATTAACTCAGAATATTATAATAAATCAATAACTGACTTCAATTTGCGTATTATTGACCATAATATTGTTTTGTATTAATAACAAAAAAACGAAGTCAAAAATTTACTGACTTCATATTGCATAGTATTGAACATTTCATTTTGATGTCGTATTTGAACATCTATGAATGTAATTATAATTTAGCTACTACTTACTAGTGAAAAGTGATCCCTAGGCATTTTAATCTTGTATGGCTCCTGCACCACTTCACAACACATGTTGGCATGATGATTCACAGCTATTTCACAAAGATACTCACGAAAACGTCTGTGCAGACTGGACGTGTGTTCGCTTGCAAGATAAATATCCGACTGATGGCGCGCTGAGCCCGACTTTTAAGCCCCGCCTACTTTAGCACGACTTTGGTTGGGGCATTTTTTTAAAGCAGTTACTGTTCCTCACTATTCTTTATTCGTAGGGTAAAACGAAATTTATTGGTACTTTTGAAATTATACTTCAGGTGAAATGAGCAGACAACAAAATGTAATGTCACTTTACACTAAACAATAATATTACCTACATCCCGAAATACTTATTCAAACATTTTGTTATATTAGTAGCATTATAATAGTAAAAAAGTGCGATCAATCGATTGACGATTTTTTAAATTGGCGCTTACGCCTTTTCAAAAATGTATGCTTTGTCCCGCTCCTATGAAGGCAAAATCCTTTGATTTTGCCTGCTACCAATTTGGATGACGCCTTCGGTTCGCATCCTTTGCGACCGGTGGTGGCTTCTATCCAAAGCAACCGGACAATGTTGTTTTCGGGAAATCTGTAACAAATAAAAACATTTTACAATACGCATCAGCTCATTGTGTAAATTCGATTTTATTTAATTCCTGCACAAAAGATAAACAAACCCGCAGCACTAACATCTCAAATTAACTTTCTTGACGACGGTTGACGTTGACGATTTTTAAACAATGAAAAGTACTTGCTGATTTGAGATTTTTCTAATTGTATTGAGCTTGACTCCAAGCATGTGAATTTTGATTTGTTGTTGGGATCTGTTGACATAATTTGCAGCTACATGACAAAAATATTTCAATGCACTATTGGGGAATTTTATTTTCGAGTGCAGGCAACCCTAAATTTTCGTAATTTTAGGTTATAATAATGAAAATTCACCTAAAACATCGTTTTTGAGCCATGTCTGTATGTAAAAGCGAAGAAATTGTAATTTTATAACCTTTAGATAGTCAAAAGAACTTGTACTTACGAGTGGAATGATAATGTTCGGCACTTTTGCCTCACCGTACTTTTACATCCATAAACACTACACCGAGCTATCATTGTGTTTCACTTAAAGGTTTAGTTCCTTTTTAAAGCCTTAATAAGTTCACAACCACAATATTTTGCGAAGTCCGTTGGCATAGAATGAAAAAAAACAACTATGGTCGATCACTACGCAAATTTGTTTAGCTCATCTAGTAGCTAAATATTGCAAAAATCCGGCTATGCGGTTGAGACACAAAACCAATCGTACTATCTCATTTCTTCATAAGCTTAAATCATAAGTCGTTCTCGCTTTAGTGCGAGTGAGATGGCATTCGTCAGCGTTCTATAGGTTTCTCCTTCTTCGGTAATGACGTAGTCTTTTGCGATATACTCGTAAACATACGTAAATCGTGTAATTTGCTACCGCACAGCATTAAATACGGGCCATAAGCAGTGCGGCTAAAAGCAGTGGTTGTAACTACCACATGTGCGTCGTGGGCAAAGAAAGTGTCAAACTCGTTATTTTTAGATAAATTTTATGACTCCTACCCTACAAGCTTCAATTGCACCTTATTTCTTGTTTGATAGTAATAACTATTTATCAAGCTGTTTACAGGTATTAAAAAAATGACTAAAGAAATAAACGATTTGACTCTGACTCTGACTCTTCAAACGAGTGGTCCGCAAGCCATCTGCCATCTTACTCCCTCAATATGAAATTCATCTAAATGTTGCACTACTCTACTATTATACACTGGGCCTTTTCATGTTAGTTTAGTGCGAGAGCCTAAACTACGCCAACCTACATATATTAGTCTACAGCTGGACGCAGGCCTTTCCCTGATAAGCGACTTATTGGTTTTAATCTAATGGGGGGTAATACCCATAATCCCTATGCTGTGCATGTTGGGGATTGCAGATTGTGGACCCGATGAATACCCCTTAATCGCCTCATACGAATCCCGCGGGAAGAGTTTAGGTGGCGCAAATTCTAAGCCTAAGACACCACACGGCAGGCAAATACGCTGCCAGCTACAAATTGGTATAGGTAAAGTAGGATGGCCTTGGATAGGTAGGTACCCTAAAATGCAAATACAAACTGAAAAATGGTCGTTAAATTTCAGTACAATTTACCGTGAAACACTTGAAACAACTGGCATTCTGTAAAGCCGTGAAGTTACGCATTCAATCGCGTCTCCCAACCTGCGCAAATAGGTAAAACAACATCGTGGAGGTTGCGGGTTCGATTGCCGTCGCCGGCGGAGTTTTTATGATGTTGGCATAGCTCTAAAAATTTGCTATCTGAAGTGGCAGTGGGCCGCGTAGACCGACAATCGCTGGGGTAACGTGTTCATAAGGAGACCGCGACTCGGCAAGTAGAACGCCCGCCGCCGGCCATGTGGGATGACGATCTGCGAGACTGCAGGCAGATGCTGGATGCGTCAAGCTAAAGACAGGGTGCTATGGCGTTCATTAGGGAAGGCCTATGTCCAACTGTGGACTAATATAGGCTGATGATGATGTGCGTCAAGGTCAATAGTGTTATCGTAGTTAACCGCTATGTTTAACATAATACATTGTTCTTGAAGAAAACAACTATGCATATTTAGGTCTGATTTTACCGTTGCAATTAATCGCGATCAATATAAATCTAAACTGTCAGCGGACAGATTGACATTCATACTTACATTCCGCTACGCTGCATCGAAATGCTGGAATAACATCCCACCGCCCATAAGGAACCTAAAATGTCTGTCTACTTTTAAATTTATATTAAAATTATTTTTGCTTAACTGGCAAAAGGAGCAGGAACCTCTCAGACATGATACGAGTGCTATTTAATATATAGGTACGTGTACCTACAAAATCACTTGGCATAACTTCAGTCTTTTACATTTTTAGATATTTATATGATTATTTTAGATGTTTAATTCGGTCTTTATTTAACTTTCACTTTTTGTCTTGTAAGTAACACTTCGCTTTCAGATTTTTTTAACTTTTAACTCTTCGGTCCCATAGGCCCCAGCAGAAAACCAGCGTAGGTTGTTTTTTTAACGCCTACACAAGCTGAGTTGGGACCATTTTGTAACTATAACTAAGTTTCCCTTAATTTAAGTATAACTGTTTATTTGTTTAATGTTTTAGTTACAAATAAACGCTTTTGATTTTGATTTGATTTTGATTACGTAGGTATACAATGTCGGATGAAAACTTCGTTTTAGTAAACGCGTTTAGAAGGCTGTTATAAGACGAAAGGTGAAACTGGACCTATGTAATTCTGTCAACACCGAGGTCCAATTGCACTTCACTGAAATCTTTGTTTTCGTAAACGCGTTTAAAAGGCAGGGTACGGTGAATTTTACCTAAGTAACAGCTGTAACTCTTCGAAGGTTACAGATTGTGTGCCGATGTTATAGCATGAACTTGAAGATTTGTTTAAATAACACCTTCTTTAATGTCAATGGAATCTAAACTACTTAATAGGTATTATTATATTTATAAATAAATAATATTGGACATTTAGCCCCAAGCTAAGCAGAGCTTGTGTTATGGGTACTAGATAACTGATATACCTACTTAATACAATACACTCCATCAGGGGCGCTCAAACGGTCGATCGCGATCGACCTGTCGATCCTGAAAGTTTTAGTAACCTACTTAGTCCTAAAATAATAGGTAACATTGAAAGTTACGCGGTGACGATCCGCGATAACTCACACTTTGGGTAGTTTAACTCTGACCATCTCGAAGTTCTCGAAGTGGCATTGACTGAGAAGACATTAGGTACATGTCTTTGCATAAAAACTATGAAATTGGTTTCCTAGTTTTACTTTATGAAACATTTTTTTAGTGCTACCTACATAGTTTATACGATCCCTTGCTTTCAAAAAAAATCTGTTTGATCGCCGACACTATAAATTTGAGCACCCCTGCACTACATAGATAGATATTTTTTATTATTTAAAGAAAACATCCAGATATTATATAAATATTCAGTTCTTACCGTGCCATTGCTGGGAAAAGGCCAAGGTCAAATAAAAAAATATTTATTTACATAAATACAATAAATGTATACTTAGAAAATATAAAATTATATTATGAAATCTCTTTTCTCCGCAAAATAATCTCTACTAATATTATAAAGAGAAAATATTTATTTGTTTGTTTGTATGGAATAGGCTCCGAAACTACTGGACCGTCTTAAAAAAATATTTCATCACTAAAAAGCTTACTTTTCAGGGAGTGACATAGGCTTATATTTTATCCCGGAATTCCCACGGGAACGGGAACTACGCGGGTGAAACCGCGAGGCGCTGCTATTGGTTAAAGGTGGATGTTATAAGACCTTGTTTCTTGCCAAATATCAAGATTTTGGGTCTACATGAAATTTCCAAATATTCGGGCTGTCACTTTATCTAGCGATGATAATATTTACAGAAATTTTATTTTGTCACGGCTTCACGGTTTCTGACTTGAGTATTTTATGTTAATTTCAACTCGATGCCTCCATGCGTTCCTAAGAAAAGAGGTTGATAGTTGGACAGACATACAGACGGACAACAAAGTGATCCTATAAGGGTTTTTTTTTACTTTTGAGGTGCGGAACCCTAAAATGAATCTAGCGCCAACCAAACATTGAAGACAGAAGCGTTCCTGAGAACAAGGTGTTGACATTTGGACAAATAGACAGACAGACAACAAAGTGATCCTATTTTTCTTTAGAGGTGCGTAACCTTAAAAATGAATCTAGCGCCAACCAAACATTCAAGACGGAAGCTAGTATAAATAAAAGGCAGTGGTGTCGATTCTGTTGTTTTAGAATTTGCTAAAATAAGCTTACGAATGTCAAACGATACATTTCGATTCCTTAATCGATTACTAAATCCCTATTTTAGCTAGTTTTGATGTCAAATAGAAGATAACTATTCAATTCGAAAAGCTATCGTATAATTGACATTCATAAATACTTATTTTAGCTATTTTTACCTAATTCTAAAACAACAGAATGGACACCAGTAATCGAGTAAAATAGATATCCGGATTTATTAAGAATCGCAATAAATACAGGTAGAATTTATATTTACAAGCACTGTAAATCAAAAATGCGCACCAACAGAAATCGAAATTTCGGACAAATAAAATTATCTGAACCGAACGAGAATTGTGTCGCCATTTTTAACGGAGAAATACGTGAGTTCCTTCATATTATTATTCAAAGGAATTTCCGTGCCCTTCATATTTTCGTCCAAAAGGTGTAAGGTTGGTTTCCCGTGGTGGCCGAATTTTGTGAACAGTCTTTGTGATAATGTGAGGAGTTTCTGAACAGCCATGGTGGAAGGGAATTTCTTCTTGAAGGATTTCCCGTTCTCGTCTGTGATAGTGATTTCTAGGAGTTGGGAAGTGAGGGTAGTTGTTTTTATCTGCTTGACGAGGAGGCTGTCGTCTGGTATACCGTACTCTGAAAATAAAAAGGTTTCTGCTTATGATCTATTTCTATATAGTTTGTCATATATAACTCGACCAAGGTAAGTTTGCACTTCGCTTTTTTGTATGTATATTTTAATGTACCACCTACATTATCTATACTTCACACTAATATTATAAATGCGAAAGTTTGTATGGATGTATGGATGGATGTTTGTTACCCCTTCACGCCAAAACTACTGAACGGATCTGGTTGAAATTTTGCATGCAGGTAATTTTAATACTGGAATAAAACTTACTTTTTATCCCATAAATCTGTTCCCGTGGGATGAAAATCACCTTTTAATGTTTCCATAGGAACAACGTGTGCGAAGCCACGGAGCGCAGCTAGTAGTACAATACGGATTGTGAATTCTATTTCACATTTATACCTATTTTAAAAATTTACGATTACACCTATTGCATGTAATATAATTTTAGTAAACTCAATCGTAATCAGTTAACAATTTTTTTACTGTCTTGTTTCAATAACCTTTAATAGACAGTAAAAACTCTACCTACTCGATATATATTTATATCATAGCAGCACGTACATATGTTACGATCAAGCTTAAATCTAGCATTATTATAACCCCATATTTGAAAGTGATTGTGGCGTGTTTTGTACGTTAAATAAATAAATATCCCTTAGTCATCTCTACCGATACCTATGGGAACCAACCAGTACCAAACAAGCACTTACTGTCAATTAAAGTTTGGAACCGTCCGTGCTCCCTCTGGAATGCGCTGGCCAGCTCTGGGTTGTCTCTGGTGAGCTTCCACTCAGCTCCGAACCGCTTCATATAGTCGTATTCAGCACCACGACGCAGTTCTGGAGTTATTTGGGAGCCGTTGAGTTCCTGCGGAAGATAAATTCATTAAATACCTGTAGGAAAAAAATGTGGACAACCAGCGATGTATTAAAAATGTTTCTCAATGGGCGAAACAACACAGACATTTTTATAGTAGCGTCCAGAGCCATTCATGTTACCAAATGTAAGAGAGCTCCCAACTAAGATAATGCTAAAGGCTGAGATTGTTCACCTTGTAGACTCAACTGTTTTCCTAGGGTTACATATTGATTCCTCTCTTCAATGGAGACCGCAAATTGATGCTCTCGCAAGCAAACTTAGTTCAGCAGCGTCTGCATTGGAACTATTAGATAATTAAATAAATAAAAAAAGACCTGTGGCACTCGGGGACTGCCGCGGTAAAGCTTTTGCAATGCCATCTAGAGGCGAGTTGCTGAACTAAAGAGACAAACGTCATATTTCAAAAAGTCATTAAAAGTTCTACTATTCATCGATAGATGGCAAAACTAAAAAGTATCACCGCTGTTCCGGTCGGAGTGGGGAGCGTGAGGTTTTTTCGTTACGGAATTTCTGGATTCGGTCCCCGCGCTAGAAGCTATGCAATAGCTTAATAATAAATAAGGTTGGACCATTCATACAGCATTATCTAGCCCCTATATATATTACCGATGAAGATAAAGCTAGGTTAGTTTACTTCACATACTTCCATAGGGTTACGTCTTATGGTATTTTGCTTTGGGGACAGGCAGCTGACATCCAGACTATCTTTGTTCTTCAAAAAAGGGCGGTACGCGCTATTTATAAGTTAAATCCACGCAACTCGTTAAAGGAATTATTTAAACAAATAAATATTTTAACAGTAATATCCCAATACATCTATGAAAATGTAATGTATACACACAAAAACAGAGATAACTTTTTGAAAAGGTTTGGTTCACAAAAATACAAGAAACAAGAACAAATTTCACTTCCCATCATATAGATTACGAAAGGTAGGGAAATCATTTGTGGGCAACTGCGTAAGATTCTATAACAAGCTTCCTCTGAAGCAACTGAGCTCACTATTCGTAAATCTAAACTGTACATAAAACGAAATCTTATATTAAGAAAGCCTATTGCTTTATGATGATTACATTAATGATGTGCCGGATGTCGCCCAGTTCCACACCGACAATGTTATGTAAGGACATAAATTAGTTGTGTTAGACTTAGTACGCAAAGATTGTATTAGTTGTTAAGCGATAAACTTGCTAGTGGTTTCTTTTTTTCTTTTTCACTTCTTCCGCTAGTGGACAAAAATTTTTAGTTAATTAGAGTCGATTGCACCTTATTTCTTATTTGATAGTAGTACTGTTTATCAAGCTGTTTATGTAAAAAATGTACTTGTCTAAGTGCTTATTTTGTAAGTCTAAAGAAATAAATGATTTGACTCTGACTCTCGACTCTTAATGGGCGAAACGACACTACACAGAATAGGTTAATGTGACGACCTCTGTGGCTGCGACGCAGGGGAATGCGACTTCGATTCCCACCTTGGGACAAATGTTTGTACTATCTGTAGGTATTTGTTCAGGGTGTTTTCTATGTAATAAAAATATTTATCTATATAGTGTATTGTATTAATTGTATCAGTTATTTAGTACCCATAACACAAGCTCTGCTTAGCTTGGAGCTAGAGATAATACTGTGTGAATTGTACAGCATTTAACTAGCAGCGCCTCGCAGTTTCACCCGCATAGTTCCCGTTCGCGGGAATTACGCGAATTCCGGGATAGAATATAGCCCATGTAAATCAAGCTTTTTTATGATAAAAGATTTTTTTAAATCGGTTCAGTAGTTTTAGAGCCTATTCAATACAAACAAACAAACAATCACATCTCTCCTTTTTAACCGACTTCGGAGGTTCTCAATTCGACTTTTTTATGTTTGTTACCTCAGAAGTTTTGACCGAGAGTGGACAGAAGAGTGGACCGATTTGCATGATTCTTTTTTATATGAAAGCTGGTGCTTCCCGTGTGGTCCCATTTTGGTTTTGATTAGTTCTGACAATGGGATCCATTAATATTCATGAAAAGACTATATAAATTAAAGTCGGTTTATAGTTTTTTAAAACAAAATGCATTATTATAATATTAGGTCCTTACATATGAAATTGGCGTTTTGTATGGGAGGAACAAAAAGTCGAATATTTTTTAATATAATATATTTAATTAATCAAAGTATGAACCATTATTTTCTATGCACTTTTGCCATCTTATAAGTAGTTCATTGATCCCTTTACTAAAAAAACCAGTCGGACGGGAATCAATAAAATCTTTGAAGGCGATTTGGACTGCCCCATCGGAGTTGATTTTTTTCCCTTGCAAGAAGTTATCCAAATTTTGAAAAAAATGGTAATCTGTTGGAGCAAGGTCCGGGGAGTACGGAGGATGTCTTAGACTTTCCAATTGAAGCTCTTCTAATTTAGTAGCCATCTGTTGCGCAGTGTGTGGTCTAGCGTTGTCGTGAAGCAGCAGTGGCGTGGAGCGATTGACCAGCCTAGGTTGTTTAGCCGCTAGCTTTTCCATCATGGTTTACAATTGCTGACAATAGACATCAGCCGTAATAGTCTGGCCAAATTTGAGAAAACTGTAATGAACAATACCGGCACTAGTCCACCAAACGCTTACAAGTAACTTTTTTGGGGTTAATTTTCGCTTGGGGCAGGATTTGGCTGGCTGGCCAGGATCCAACTATTGCGCTGAGCGCTTCCGATTATCGTAAAGAACCCATTTTTCATCACAGGTAATGATTCGGTTTAAAATACCTTCATTATTGTGCCGGTTTAGTAATGTAACGCAGCAGTCGACGCGCGTTTGCCGGTTTGCTTCAGTCAATTCGTGAGGTACCCACCTTTCAAGCTTTTTAATTTTCCCAATTTGCTTCAAGTGAATTAAAACAGTTTATCACTAACATCGCAGCCTGCAGCTAACTCGGACGTGGTTTGCGATGGATCCGCTTCCACAATAGCCTTCAACTCTTCATTATCAACTTGAGTCTCAGGCCGTCCACGGGGCTTGTTCTGCAGGTCGAAATTTCCAGAACGAAAACGTTGGAACCAAAAACGAACTGTGTTTTCTTTTGCAACACGACCGCCATACACATCATTCACCCTTCGAGTTGTTTCCGCAGCACTAGTTGTCGCCAAATACCTCTATACTCTGAATCATGACGAATATTATATGTAGGTATGTATGTGGTAAACATTAAAAAAGTATTTAAAGAAGTGCTGAAATTAGGTTAAGCAACAACGAGGTGGTTGTTCCACCGGTTCTAAGGTTCTAAGCCATTTGACATGATACTTAGCTGTTCTATCCTGATGTGATGACTAATTCATCGGACTGTGATGGTTGTTCCATCGGACTGTTGTTCATTGAGCTATGATGGCTGTTCCACCTGTGCTCTGGTTCAGCGAGCTATGATGGCTGTTCCACCTGTGCTCTGGTTCAGTGAGCTATGATGGCTGTTCCACCTGTGCTCTGGTTACTGATTCTTACTGTTATGGGGATAATTCCCCTTATGGCCTCCATCCTCCCCTATAGCCATCCCGTTCCTCACACTTTATCTCTGATCTACTTGTCCGCAGACAGACCAACGAATTGGTATACACACAACAATTATAATCTGAAACTGCTTCTAATATCGGTGGCAAAAGATCTCAATTGCATACAATGTAACTCAAAGTCACTCACCGATGTGTCTCGCTTGCTGTCTCGTAACAGAATGAATCGTCGGCCGTTCATCGCCGAAGGACCGCGCTGTGCGCGCGCCCGCTTCGCCTCGACCGGTTATGGCCAGTCCGCTAAAATCTTTATCAACCTACCTACAACCTAGGTAGGTACCTACTCAAAATATTTCTTCGCCTTCGCGACATTCCCCCCCTTCAAGGAAGAATGAGAAATAAAGATATTAATATCAATACTATTTATCAAACAAGGATTTGTATGTCGATCACTTAATCTGCCTTTGAACATTAACTGAATTTACTGGTGAAACAATTAATAAGTAAGTGGTCCACTCCTTGACCTTTTCTCTGATCTACTTGTCCGCAGACAGACCAACGAATTGGTATACACACAACAATTATAATCTGAAACTGCTTCTAATATCGGTGGCAAAAGATCTCAATTGCATACAATGTAACTCAAAGTCACTCACCGATGTGTCTCGCTTGCTGTCTCGTAACAGAATGAATCGTCGGCCGTTCATCGCCGAAGGACCGCGCTGTGCGCGCGCCCGCTTCGCCTCGACCGGTTATGGCCAGTCCGCTAAAATCTTTATCAACCTACCTACAACCTAGGTAGGTACCTACTCAAAATATTTCTTCGCCTTCGCGACACTAGTGCCACGGCGGAACTCGTACTCGTAAATAATGCGATATTTTAAGTTTTCCATTTTGTAAAATGAGAGACGCAAACAGAAAAAAACAGAAGAAAAAAAACAAATGAATGACGATCATCGAAGCACAAATACATGAGTCTATAGCTGTACAAATTTGAATTTGGAATTCCTTACCAAAGAGGAGAAATTTGTGATTAAAGTGGCCAGTACGAAAAACGCCAATTTCATATGTAAGGACCTAATATTAGTAGAGATAAATATCTTACCATAAGTGTGCCAATATTCGCTATGACCATCTGTGCGCCCGTATCGTAATCCTCAGTGCTTTGGATTGGGTTCTTTAGGAAATACAGTTTTTTCAGACTTTTCAGTTTACCGAGCTCGCTGAGGGACCGCCACTGAAATACAGAAAACAAGTGTTATTTTATAAGTAAGTATCTTAGTAGTTGAGAAGTATCTATTTGGGTTTATGTGAAGAAGCAGAAAGAATAGGCAGCCATTCGGTACCGTGAGTTTATTGTTTATTGAGTCCACTATATTCTTAATAAGTGTGTAGGTACTTGAGAATACACTACAGTAGTCATGCAGTCGGCTTGTAGCGGCATAATGCTGAGACAGGGACATTTCTGGTCCCTTAGGATTCTTTAACATACTCCTCTTTTATTTATGTACTTCTTTCCTTGTCTCATTATATGTAATTATTTTCTTTTTTTCTTCTGACCTATAATTTCTACGTATGTGTTATGTAATTGGTCCAAATAAATGTATTTACTTTCTTTCTTTCTTTCTCATGATATATTCTATCGTGCTGTGTGGTACCCACTGGAAGAGTTGGGGTGGTGCAAATAACCACCCCGTTCTTCCCGCGAGTGTCGTAAGAGGCGATTAAGGGATATCCACCGGGTACGGGCAGCAGCGCCTACTGCAGAACCATTCTACCACCGAACTGCGATCTTCAACCCGCATGCCCATCGTGGGGAGTATTATTATGCAAAGAGATAAACGCCAACAAGGCGCTTATCAGAGAGAGGACTGCGTCCAGCAGTGGACCAATACAGGCTGGTGAGGTTGAGGTGGAGTTTTCTATAACAATTACTAGTTTCTGATCGCGGCTTCGCACACGTTGTTTATATGGAAATATTTAAAGATTACTTTAGAATCGTAGATCAGAAAACCATGGCCACATTGTGAATATGGAATTAAATTCGATGCATATGAACTTTATTAGTTTCTTTTTAACCGATATAAAAAAAGTAGGAGGTTCTCAATTCGACTGTGTTTCTTTATGTTTGTTACCTCAGAACTTTTGAATGGGTGGTCCGATTTTCATGATTCTTTTTTATATGAAAGCTGGTGCTTCCCACAATGGGACCACACGTTTATTTTAATTTAGTTCAGTTCTGACAGTGGGAACCATGAAAATTCATGAAAAAACTATAAAAATTGAAGTCGGATTATAGTTTTTTTATAACCAAATTAATTATCAAATACTACTTTTCACTGCCCGTTTCACAGAAAATAATACAACAATTTTATAGCATCACAGAATAAAAACAAACTACTTACATCATGAACTTGATTCCGATTCAGGAACAGCACCTCCAGATCTTCAAATTCCACCTTCTCCTCAAACCTGATCTCCTCAATCAAACAGTCATTCAGACTTAACACTTTTAACCTCAACCTTCCAATTTTCAACACTTCATACCACGACGATATCGGATTCCCATCAAGTCTTAGAATGGACAGGTTTTTCAAGCACAACCCAGGGTCGGATAGTGTAACAATCTTGTTGTAAGCAGATATGAGCTCTATTACGTTGGGCCAGAGGTGAGATAGGCTTAGCAGGTCTTGCCATTGGTAGTTGCAAACGGAGATGTTGAGTTTTTCAAGGTTTCTGAAGTGGATAGACATCTGGGCGAGAGTTTGTTCTGGGAGGTCGATGGACATGCGGTTCTTGCTAAAAAAGAACAGTTAAATGCATTGATTTATTAAAACGAAGATGAGGTACTGGTTGCTTGAAAGTGGCAACCTCAAATTGTGTAAAATTGTGTTCTCCCACATCAGTCACCGTCTGACCGGCGGCACGGGCGGTCGTGATTCGCGTGAAATATTGTTGTCTCAGTCTCACTTCGGTCCTAGATACGTCTTTCCGTCTTTGTTCTTCTTTGTATTGCACAGGACTGGAAATATAACTGTGAGCGTATGTGTTTGCGTGTAGTTGTAACACATGCCACTTTTTGAGTAAGCGCTGGGAGAACGTAACCTATCTTCCCTTTTTAAATAAATGGTTAAATGTATTTTTTTAGGATTCGTTACGAATATTTTAATAAAATATACATCTGACAGAGAAGCAAAGTTATCGACACATACATTTAAACTGCACATAAAACGAAATCTTATCAAGAAAGCCTATTACTCCTTAGATGATTACGTTAATGATGTTAATGCTTGGCCGGATGTCGCCCAGTTCCACACCGACAATAGTATGTAAGAACAGTTAGACTTAGTTATGCTAAGATTGTATTAGTTGATAAGCGATAAACTTGCTAGTGATTTCTTTTTCACTTCTTCCGCTAGTGGACAAAAAATTATTTCTTATTTGATAGTAATAACTAATTATCAAGCTGTTTATATAGTAAAAATTTTACTTGTCTAAGTGCTTATTTGGAAGTCTAAATAAAGAAACGATTTGACTCTTGACTCTCTCTTGACATAGCCCGGAGAAATATGTGTTTCTTTTCCTCTGTATCGCAACCTACTAGAAAAATTATATGAGGACCAAATGAATAATTAATAGAATTATAAAGTACTTACTCATACCACATAAGAACTCTAACCCAGAATGTTGCAACGCCCTTACACTTTTATTGGACATAAATGCAATAAATATATAGAAAAGTAAAGTAGTCTCTATGAGGCAGCTGTGCAGGCGAACTCCCTCTAGCCGGACAGCAAGTTAGCGGACAGGTCCATATGCCGCCACGTGGCCGGACCTGGTCAAGTTCTGGACGTCTCTTACCTAACGTTCAGCTCCTCTAGCTGACGCAGCTGTGCAGACAGGTTGATGACCTCTCTACATCCGGACAGCAAGTTAGAGGACAGGTCCATATGCCGCCACGTGGCCGGACCTGGTCACGTTCTGGTCGTCTCTTACCTAACGTTCAGCTCCTCTAGCTGAGGCAGCTGTGCAGACAGGTTGATGATCTCCCTCCAGCCGGACAGCAAGTTAGCGGACAGGTCCATATGCCGCGCGCCCGGACACAGCGCCGCCACGTGGCCGGACCGGGCCACGTTCTGGTCGTGGACGCAGATCTCTTGGAGGCGGTCGAACTTTCTGGAATTAATGATATTTTTTTCTAATTTTATCTGGATTTGTGTGCTTTGTTTTCTGTGATTAGTCCTCTTTTGGTTTTTTGAACTGTGTCCACGTTTTTTGAGTTTTATGTCGGGTAGAGTATACACTCTAGTACCTAGTGAGAGAAGTATTCCTCTCACTAGGTACTGTAGCGCAAACACTCTTCATCCTGCTAAGTCACCCAGGTACATGTGACTTCTTTTATTTTAATTTAGTCTCTCTTTAAAGGATGGTTCTATAAGTTGCTGTGCCAGCTGGTCAGAATGATTCTTGAATTAATGAATTAGAATGATAAACACTGTCACCATACGCACCAACTGACTTCACATTGTCGTGCATTTATTACATACTAATTTCTGACCGTGGCTTCGCACGCATTGTTTCTATGGAAACGGTTAAGGTGATTTATTTTCAGACACATCTATCTATATCTATATATATATAAAAATGAAATGCTGTTCGTTAGTATCGCTAAAACTCGAGAACGGCTGAACGGATTTATCTTATCTTAATTTTGAAATGTTCGTGGAGGTCTAGGGAATGTTTAAAAGGTGCGATAATCAACGCGTGCGAAGCCGCGGGGTGCAGCTAGTATAATATAAAATGAAAAAAAAACCATTGATTAATTAAAAAGGGAAGATGAGGTACTAGTTTCTCGAAAATGGCAACCTCATATTGTGTAAAATTGTGTGTGACCTCACTCAGTCACCGTCGGACCGGCGTGGTCGTGATTCGCGTGAAATATTGTTGTCACGGTCTCACTTCGGTCTTAGGTACGTCTTTCCGCCTTTGTTCTTCTTTGTATTGCACAGGACTGGAAATATAACTGTGAGCGTATGTGTTTGCGTGTAGTTGTAACACATGCCACTCTTTGAGTAAGCGCTGGGAGAACGTAACCTATCTTCCCTTTTTAATTAATCAATGCTAAAAACAAATAAAGCTCACTGTTTCTGACGAATCTTCTCAAAGCCCACCATCTCAATGAAAGGAGCCCCCATCTCCCTCTTCCACTCGTTGATTACAGTCTTGCGGTGAGCAGCCACACTCTCATCCTGGAATCATATATTTTTTTATTTAGAGTTGTGGTTAAAGATATTTATTTCTCAAAGAACATAATATACAATTATACATTCACTTACAGAGAAATGTGTTTTTTCTTAGTATCTAATATACTTTTAATACTTATTAATTATGGTTGATGTTTACAGTGCAGTTGTTATAAGAAATGCTTATCTATTATTCGACAGGAATATTCTCTAATACATATTTCTTGAGTCTTTTCTTGAAAACTGTTAGGCTAGCGGATTCTTTTATGTTTTTTGGCAAGTTATTATGTAGTTTTGCTCCTTCAAATGTTATATTTTTCTTTCCATAGTTAACTAGCTGCGCCCCACGGCTTCGCACGCGTTCTTACTATGGAAACGTTTAAAGGTGATTTCTATCCCACGAGAACTGATTTATGGGATAAAAAGTAGCCTATGTTTGGTTACCTGTATGCAAAATTTCAGTATGATCCGTTCAGTAGTCTTGGTGTGAAGAGGTAACAAACATCCATCCATCCATCCATACAAACTTTCGCATTTATAATGTTAGTGTGATAGACAAGCAGCTTGATGCTGTGATGATGATGTGTCTTTATTCACAATGTTAAGTTTGTATAGAATAGAAAATCTTTATTTGGTTGACATGGATAAATTATAATAAATAAATAATTAGACGACCTCTGTGGCGCGGTGGGCGAAGGTCCGCCTGCGACGTAGGAGGTTGCGGGTTCGATTCCCGCTTCGCGACAAATATTTGTACGATCTGCAGATATTTGTCCAGGGCGTTCTGGATGTTTTCTATATATAATAAAAAATATCTATCTATGTAGTGTATTGTATTATGTATATCAGTTATCTGGTACCCATAACACAAGCTCTGCTTAGCTTGGGGCCAGATAATGCTATGTGAATTGTACAGCATTATTTATTTATTTAATGTTTTTTATTTAATTTTTATAAAATTATTTAATTTATAAAAATTGTAATCTGATGTTTTGATATTTATCCATGATCAAGGTAGGTATTAGGTTTATGTTTGGTATCCCATAACAGTGCAGAACACATGGAGTAGAGTAGCCAAAGAAAGGCCAGAATGGAGAAGATTGGAGGTGGCCTTTGCCACCTGGCAAATGTACTTACAAAAATGGAACAAATAGAAATATGTATATGAACAACAAAGAATTATTGTCTTGTCTGACTAAAGGCTTACGAATAGATGTCAGGACGAGTCATATTTTTCAATTTAATCCCCTACCTGGCCCCTGCCCCCTGGTGAATATCCCTTAGTCGCCTATTACGACACCCACGGGAAGAGTCAGGGAAGTGCAAATTATAAGCCAGCACCACACAGCTATATAGAATATCCTACTAATGTTATAAACGCTAAAGTTTGTAAATATTTATGTAAACATGTATTTTTGTTTGTTGCTCTTTCACGCAAAAACTACTGAACGGATCGGGCTGAAATTTTGCATACAGGTAGTTCTAGGCTTGGAATAAACACAAGCTAATTTTTATCCCATAAATCAGATCCGCGCAGCTAGTATAGAATAGAACTTCAATTATAAGGTCTGCCTGCGACACAGGAGATTCCGATTCCCACCTCGGGACAAATGTTTTTACGATCTGCAGATATTTGTTCAGGGCGTTCTAACTGTGTTTTCTATGTATAATAAAAAATATCGATCTATGTAGTGTATTGTATTATGTAAATCAGTTATAGTAGCCATAACACGAGCTCTGCATAGCTTGGAGCTGGATAATGCTGTGTGATTTGTTCCTCATAAAAAAAAATATTCCACTTTTCCATCTCCGATGCAATGTCATCTTTAAACACAACATGAAAGCACTTTTCTCCTAAATCTGACTCATTTAGCTCATTCTTGATCTTTCCTTCATCTGCTTTCCATTTTTCCTTCTATGATGTTACTTATGAAGTTGTCATTGTATCATATGTCCAATCATTCTCCCTCTTCTGTTTATAATTGTGTTTAAAAAACCTTTCCTCCTCATTTTTTTTTCAACACATCCTCGGAAGTAACCTTCTACGTACAGCTAATCCTTCCCAATCCTTCCCATCCTTCTATGTCCAGCCAATACTTACCATCCTTTGAAGAAGGACGGAGAATAGATTTCTCCAGTTAATATAAAAAATTATCTATAGGACAGCGAGACATATACGTTTCTGCTACTTTTTGTGGAATCAGCTACATGAGTAAGCACTATCATATCTATAAAATTATTGCTTTGATCAGACCAAAATAAATGCTTCTATACTTCGGGCAGGGATTCTACTTAGTTCTTTGATGCAAGCCCATGATTCAAGATATATTATATGTATATATAAGAATAATAATTACATATATTATATATATAAGCTTTTATTCATGTCATACATGAATAAAAGCTTATGCTGCTATCTTGAATCATGGGCTTGCATCAAAGAACTAAGAAGAATCCCTGCCCAAAGTACAGAAGCATTTATTTTGGTCTGATCAAAGCAATAATTTTATAGATATGATAGTGCTTACTCATGTAGCTGATTCCGGACAAATACATCCATTACTGGATATGCCTCCAGACTTTTTTTACCTGTAACCACCATACTTGGCAGACTGTATGTATGCACATACCGTCTAAATAATCTACATTTATTACATATGTAAGTATATATACTTACGTATATAATAAATGTAGATTATTTCATTCTGCATACGAAAAGTTAGGCAAATTACAATAAACTGAATTGTATGATAAGTGTGAAGTTGTTTCTAAAGATTCTTTGTTTACACGATCCACACTATAAATTGTTGTTGACAGAATAAAATTGCTGATTAATCCACACAGCAGATAATTCATTACTCATTGAAACCTAATACCTACCTACCTTGATTGTGGATATAACTTCAGATTATGAATGCAATAACCATATCAAGAACAAAAACAATACTCCCACACAGAGGTACAGTCATTGAAATCTAAGTACTATAATATACCTATGCTTAGAATGTCACAAATGGTTACTAAACATAATAAAGTTTGTACAAGACAGTATGATTTTGATTATAAAACTTAGATAAAACTTGATGTAGACTTGGAAAACTTACCTCTCGATCGCCATAGTACCGCCTTATAGCATCAGCACAAGATTTCATCGGAGCAATCTTGTTAGGTCGCACGAACGACCCTGCTCCAGGCCGTGAAGTTTTGAAGTACTGGATATCATCCACGGAACCATCATGTTTCCCCCGGGATTCCTCATCCCATTCTACACCGTACCACACCCCCTTGTACCCAGAAACCTCCCCAATATACTTCACAGTACCAAAATCTTCCCCACACTTGATACGGCTACCAATATTCACTTGTATCTCGATATCATCGACCCCATTATGACTGTCCATGGTACCGTTAAAAAATTTTGGAATTAGGTTTACAGGCATTGCGCCCACCATTATTTAGTATTTTCGAAAATGGAACTACTTAACAAAATGAAAACAGGCTGAAACAATTTTTACAAAAAAGCTACTAGCTGAATGAGAGCAGCTGTCAGTTTTGTTGTGTCAAAGTGTCAAAACAAAAACGCAAATAATAGTGATGGGATACCTTTGCATAGTATCGATACCTCAGAGCTCAATTTTTTTATCGCTCAACAACACTTCTAGCGTTCAATATGCTTTCTGCAATAGCGTAGGTAGGAAACGTAGAAATTGAAATCATTCATTCAAATAATCATAACAATAATCAATACCTTTATTTGCAGTCTAATATTATTAATTAGCTTACTACATTCTGCTTCAACGTACGTGCAGATTTAACAAAAATAGCTACAATTATATAATATGTTTTATCGCTCAACACAGATTTAACACATCCTTACAGATATTAGGAATTCGACACGCGGATAATTATTCGATAGAGTGTATTACGTAAATATTATGTCCTATACCCACTACAATTTATCAACCCACTTATCAAAAGTATATTAATAAACAACATGAAAATGCAATGCAATTTGGTCGAGATCTCAGGAACCCAGTGGCCAAATGAGAGGGTTTCTGTTTTGATTTGTAGATTATTTCCAAATAAATGTATTTTCTTTCTTTCTTCTTATTATTAATAATAACTTGGTTCCTTGGTACTTTTTACTTATATAATTTGTGTAGTTTCATTGTTTAAAAGCAAACACAATCATTTTGAGCTTACACAGCCGCCGCTCCAAAAGCTTATGATTTGACCCGCTCCAATGAACGCGAAATTTTAAATTCTATTAAACGAAGAAATATAATGGTTGTTTATTCAGACAATGTCCATAAATTAAACTTCATAATATAAAACTGTGTATGCCTACAATATAAAAGTATATCTATGCTATGCCTATCCAATAATCATAATTAATTTTGTTTTAAAAAACTATAAACCGACTTCAATTTTCAAAGATGTTTCATGTATTCCATTGTCAGAACTAAACCAAATTCAAACGGGAAGCCCCAGCATTCATATAAAAAAAAGAATCATGAAAATCGGACCACCCAGTCAAAAGTTCTGAGGTTACAAACAAAAAAAAAAAAAGACGTGGCACTCGGGGACTGCCGCGGTAAAGCTATTGCAATGCCATCTAGAGGCGAGTTGCTGAACTAAAGAGACAAACGTCAAGGTTTTTTCGTTACGGAATTTCTGGATTCGGTCCCCGCGCTCAAGGCCCGCGATAGAAGCTATGCAATAGCTTAAAAATTAAAACAAAATACAGTCGAATTGAGCACCTCCTCCTTTTTTTGAAGTCGGTTAAAAATAGCGCAGAATGCACCATAATGTGCATTCCACTGCCATGAGTTTTCACAATCTAGACTCACTAGCGACTGTAGTTAAAAAATGTAAGGAAACTTCTATAACGCTTCTAGCAGATTATGTAGTTGGGTAGGTACTAAAATGCGCAGTATGAGTTGCGTCGATAATTATCTGCGTAATAACGTAAGTACTGTAGTTACGTCAGGCAATTTAACTGTAACGACTCATGGTAGACACACAGGTCACACTAAGGGCAAGGTAGGTACTGACAGACGGAAGGTTGGTTTGGTGGGCAGGTGCGTCCTACGCATTCATCTTCATCGACTTCCGAAATCGTGATAGGTCGGTCGATGAAATCGACGATGTCGAAATTCAGTCGTGCCAATCGATGTCGCTTGGCACGACTGAATTTAGTAGTATAGTATAAACGCTGGTAAGAATTTAACACACTGGACACTACCGCCCACATGCGTAAAGAGTTAAATAGCGATACGACAGTACGCCTCTCGACGTAAGAGTTTAGGTTAAGCTAAAGTCAGTACGCCATAAGACGATCGATTTTCCATACAAATATTAGGAACGGCATGCTGTAGTGTCACCGTAGAGGTAACTTAGACTTTTACACTGTCACCATGAAATGAATTATAAAAGTTCAAAACACCTACGGTCACGCACAAGTCGACATTTTTCCGCTGCCCCTCCGCCCGCACACTACGCCCATAGACGTCGTGTTTTCATACACTTAGTGTAGAACATAATATACGTATTTTAGATAGAACTATTGGATAAAACAATAAAATTTATCAAGATACGCTAACAGACCAAAAAAATTTTTTTTTTGGTTTTTGCTCTCTAACTCAAAATGGCAACATTTGGCATCCATCTTTCCATAACTAGTTGATGCCAAATAATGCCACAAACAATATATAAAAAAATCAGGTCGAAACAAGGTGAAGCACGGGTACTTATTCAACTTTTAAGGTTGCCTCCCTTACAAAAAAAGCAGTTTTTTGCCTTTAACTCCTGCACTATAAGGCCTAGCCAAAAGTTTAATAGAACAAGAGTTTCTTAGTTTTGGTAGAGTTATCGAATGGCGAAATCAGAATAACGAAATTCGAAAAAAAAATCCTATGTCCTCTTTTTTGCGATTCGGGACCGGCATAGAACGTGCGGCGGCATAGAATTTGCACCACCCCAATTCTTCCCGTGGGTGTCGTAAGAGGCGACTAAGGGATATCTTCTGGGGGGCGGGCAGCAGTGCCCCCCGCAGAACAAATCTTCCACCAAACTGCGATCCCCAACCCGCATGCCCAGCGTGGGGATTATGGGCACTACCCCCCCATGAGTTAAACGCCAATAAGGCGTTTATCAGGGGAGGCCTGCGTCCAGCAGTGAACCGATACAGGCTGTGGATGTGGAATTCAAGTTTATATTGTATCCGTAAACAATATATTTCTCATGCATTTGTATTTTTTGAGCAAGTTTAAGTGATACTAAAATACATTGATATTATTAGCAGGATTCCTATAAATACCAGCAAAAAAGACTTCAAGACTTGTTTGATGCGGTTTTTACTCTTGTCTAAGTCAAGTGAATACCCTTTTGCTGTCAATGGGGAGTATGGAAATGGCCAAGATTATGAGCAATCTGGCAACGTATAATACGCCTATAGACGTACTGTCGTGTTACGTATAGAATACCCAGTGCGGGCAGTGGCTGACATTATGATAAAGATTATGATGATGATGATGACATGATTTGAGTCATGGAAACTAGGAACTCGAAAGATTATGTACTCGATTTTCTAGTCTAAATAAATTGCTCATCACTACTCTTCACAGTAAGTGCTGCTGTCAAAATGACTCATGCAAATTACTTTCTTCAAAGAGGACTAGATGGCGCTGTTAACCACTTTTCAGAAAATAGTTCTACGAGCTGATTGGCTATGAGCTCCAGGATTACAGTTCGACCAATTAGGAAAGTACGGCTTGACAGACAGGATAGACAACTTGAGAAAGGACGAAAAAACTGCATTTTGAACGTGCAATCTTACTTCGGTCGGCTGGCTGTGAGCTTGAGCTGTCAAAAATCGCGAAGTCGCGCGCGGGTGGAGGCCGAAGGGTGTTATTTATTTTCATCAGTTCACAAGTACGATAAAAGATTTTTTAATATAGTACCTACAAAGGTGAACGACAGTGATTATTTTGAAAACAGTATTACTGGGTGCAATACAATTTACTACCATTCGCTGTTCCGCCGCCGCGCTAGCGTCACCTCCCTCGCAACTTTCCGAAATCGGGAATCGGAACGTGAATAGTGTGTTTTTTACCAAAAATGGCTACCGACAGGACTATTCCAGACGTGTACGCTAAGTTTTAACTTAAAAAATGCATGTGTGCAGAATAAATGTGGGTTTTATAAGTGAACATGTGCTATGTGCTGTGTAAATAAGTTTACGGATTGATCTCAACAAAGGAAGCTTCAAAATGAGGTACGTACAAGTTCATCGCTCCACCGAGCTTTAGTTAGCAAAACAAATAAATAATTACTCTGATCATGCACGCGTTGATCTATTTACGTACATGGGTAATTTAATGCTCTGCTGAGTTCAGTTTTTTACTTGCTCAGCATGTTCTTATCTACTCATACAACAACGTAAACAGACGGTGCGGTAGTTAAGGTTCATCGATTACGTACATAATTATTCGAAACATTTACGATCTATGAATGAAACTGAAATTAGAAGTAGTATACGCACATTGCCTTTGCCTTCCTACATAGTTTCAATTAAAAAAAAAACAAGCACGCAGACCCACACGACGAATTTCAAATTTCGAATCGAACTTTTTCGATTTCGTCATTTGTTCATAAACGAAAACAATTTATTTCGTATATTCTCAAAGCTAATTTCGTAAAAGTAGGGCATGTATGGTTGAAAAGGGACAGTTAATACCACATTGCGTTGTTTCGTCGAAATGGGGTGGCCAGGGACCCCCTACAAGGGTGTAACTTCTATTAGTGTAAATGACTAATACACACAACACTCCCTCACATCTCTAAGAATTAACTTTTATTTATGAATTCCAAGAAGGTTAAGCTTCAATAAGATATCATATCACTATGATTTACATGACAGGTTTGTTATCAAATAATTCTGATTGGGTCATAAATACCTACATAGGTAACCAACATTGATAACAGCAAATTATGATAAATACCGTAATTGGTTCCATAAATTCTTTCTTATTTATGTATTTGTATTGTTTATTATGTATTTGGTTTTCCTTGAATATGCTTGTTATTATTGTACAATCTTGGACTTGGTTTTGAATATCCTTGTTTTTTGCAATTATATTCTTGATAGAAGAAATTTGACTATTACTATAGTAGGTATAGTCAGCAAAAATTGTGCCTTACCACCACTAGGGTGATTTTTCTGTGAAGTGAATAGTTGCCAACCCCGGCTTGCTCGATATCTTTTGTTTTTAATGCAAAGCAAAATAGTTTGGATAGGCATTACATTTTAAAATCAGACCAGAATTTCCTGAGATCACTGACCTCCTAAAAATAAACATATGAACACTGTCTCTATAAAATATTGTACCTACATAAAATTAGACCTATAGATAGTACAGTCAGCTTCAAAAACATGTACCTTGTAGTAAGTATTGATAATATATATTTCGCATTTTGCAGAAGTAAAGACTACTTTGTATGAAAAATGTGTTTGTGAACTTCAGAGTGAAATAAAAGCAAAAGTAGTAGTGTAGGTATACATACTGAGCAGATGACTGTACCACAAGATCACATTTTCAGATTTCATTTCCAATCCCACCTAACAATGTTGCCTATAATTTTGTATAGGTACTTCTTGTATCTTTTTGAGAAACATTTTATCTAAGAATTTTCTTTCTTCATCTTCATACCGAACAACATTGCTTTTATTCCCATAAACTGTGAAAGGTTTATAACAGACATTGGCAAAATTATGTCGACAGACGTAGATGCCATTAGAGAAGAAAAAAACCGGCCAAGTGCCAGTCGGACTCGCGCACAACGGGTACCTCTATGTGAGAGATTTTTTTATCATATGATGAAATAAAAAGTTTACGATTATCGCAATTTTTCTTTTCTCTGTGCTATAAGACGTTGCTTCGTACCAAATTTAGTTAGTACCCTGTAGGTTTTGATTCCCTTGCGAGTGTCAAAAATTTGCGCTAATTTGCGGCATAAACGGCTGTATCTTCTGATTGCGTTGGCTTAGAAGTTTAATTTTTTCACAGCTCTAAGGGACAGTAGACTTGAGTATTTGATATAAATTCCAGCTTGTTACCTCCACGCGTTCCTGAGAAAAGGGTTTTGATAGTCGGACAGACGGATGAACAAGAAAGTAATCCTATAAGGGTTCCGTTTTTTCCTTTCGAGCTACGGAACCATAATAAGAACACCTTTTCAATATTGTATAGAAACTGCATTAATTCTAGGTCAACTGCAGAATCAATAAGTGGCAGACGCCAATTATTGACGATAAAGTTTTTATGGCTCATCTTCGGAGACTGGTTATATGGCTCAAAGCATCAATAATTACCTAGGGCTTACACCATCCATACTAATATTATTATAAATTCGATATAGCTCTGTCTGTCTGTTTGTTGTTTATCTTTTTACACCTCAACCGCTGAACATCTCTTCCGAATTTCTGTGAGCTCACAAACTTGTATTTGACATTTATAATCAGTGAATTGTGTGTTTTTGTGGTGTGCTTGTTCACAAAAGTTTAAGTTCAATCAGCATCTAGTTCCTTACATATCCTCTTGAAATTTATGTCTCTTTGCCTCTTATCTAATTTCTATGGTAGATTTCACTTCAACATTTATGCCGAGAACTTGTCTTATTTCTGTTTTAACATTGAATATAAAATGACACAAACGTTACCAAATTACCACTCATTTCCACCGACAGGGTCTGAATTGGAGCAATTAACACAACACAACTATTCTGTTTTGTAAATGGCTGTTTTTGTTGTTTGGTTGTGGGTTTGATACCTAAGCCTACGCAAGGGTCATTAAAATAGATAGATTCATGCCCGAGTTCTCAAACGCAACAATCGAGGATAGTTTTTTTATGGTACACATACAAAAATCACCGGAAAATTATCAAAAACAACACCAACCCGATGCCCAGAATAGGGATCATGGGTATTACCCCACACGAGATAACAGCCAATAATGCGCTTATCAGGGGGAGGCCTGCGTCAGGCTGTGAACCAAAAAAGGTTGTTAAGGAGACATCTTTAAGTGATTAAACAAATCCTGATTTTGTGTTTAACAAGTCTTTTATTTAAACATTTAAAAAATAATGCTGGACAATCCACAGCATCGCCCTTAGATAAGTATTAGTCTTTCTTTCTTTCTTTTCGTCTTTTAATGGCGTCTACGTCTGGGTTGACATAATTTTGCCAATGTCCGTAATATTAGAGTAAAATAAAAATAAAAGCAACATTGTTCGGTAATAAAGATAGATAATAGAAGTTAATTCTTCGATAAAATGTATATCAAAAAGATATAAGAAAATTACAAAATTATGGGCAATATTGTACGGTAAGGTTTGATGACCTAGGTATTAGTTTTTAGTTACTCAAACAAGGTGCTACAAAGTAAGTAAGTTTAATTTTATAATTTGACCTTTTGTGAGTGTACATTTGTTGTATTTATGCAAATAAATAATTTTTTATTTGATTTGATTTGATGTGAACTTAAGTAAGTGATTTCAAGTTAAAAACTGAGGTGTACAACTTTTTATAAGGTAGGTACATAATTGAAACAATTTCCATAGATTTGTTGTGATCGTCTCTTAGTAAATCTGTGGAAATATCGCTATGGAATTATATTCATCTACTTATTAGTGGCTGTGGGTACAGTATAGACCAAGCGAAAACTTAAATCATACCTAAGTATGAAAGTTTTTGTTCATCTTCTACAATAAAAAACTTTCTCTAGATTATACCAACTTGCTTATGGTCTTAATAAAAATAACTAAATGTACACTCATACTAATACGTAACCTTGTAACAAAATAAAAGTCTTATAAGACTTTACCTATATATAGGTATTCCATGAAAAGTCTGGTAAAAATAGAACCGTAACTGCGGTAAAATAAATTACATAATCCAACTGAGTTCTGCAATGGAAGGTAATTTGCAATGCAATTGCTGGGACTTAGGGTCGGTTACCATCTGACGGAAAATGCGTCGCGTATCGCCAGAACAGACAATTATTTATGAGAAAACATTCAACCTTTCACACTTAAACCGATGATGCGTTAGTGCGTCGAGCGTACAGCGTCTGTTCCGTTTCCGTCAACGCATTGTTGGTGTGCTCTGTAGATGCTGAATGCAGAAACTGAATAGACCCGTAATAATGTAGCAAAACGAAGTTACGCCCGACGCATCTTCCGTCAGATATGAAACCACCCTATTTGACCGAATAGACGCGACCGATGATACGCTCGACGCATTTACCGTCAGATGTGAACCGACCCTTACGTTATCAGTTCCTGCAGAGACGTTGTCTTATGCGGTTTATTACGTCACTTGTTGTAGTCTGCGGCTTCTCCCACGTGGTAGGTATACCTGAGGAAAAACAGAGATTTAAATTGGGTTGATTTTAGACACGTCTCCGTAGTGGGACCGAGCCTTGTTGTTGCCAAGCGAAGTGAGTGGACTCACTCATTTGGAATCAGTGAATTGTGTGTATTTGTGGTGTGCTTGTTCACAAAAGTTTGTGCAATGTGATTGCATAATAAATGACAGTGATAACAGTAGGTTTATTGACAAAAAAAAACAAATTGTATCTACTTAGTGTGCGTGCGTTGGCATTTTGTTAAAGTATTGATGATTCTTTTTTATTTGAAAGCTGCCGCACTCGCCCTGAAGATGTCCCTCGTTAAGGGATGAAACGTTGGTGTTTTTCCAACACAAACAAGGTTCATAGTTAACCCGCTTACATTCATAATGAATTCGTCAAACTACGAAAGTTTCTACAGTAAAAAAAGGACAACATTATTATATTTCTTTCCCCGCATTTAGCTGGTAACAAACCATGTCAGTTGTAATATTTATTGTTATGCCGCACCTCTGCTATAACGTTTATGTCACAAACGACTAGATTGAACAATAGCTGGACAGAACAGCTGGAATGGAATGCATAGCGTCATACGGACGTCCTGTTTGATATAGTTAATGGTTTATAGTTACGTAGGGTTCGTAGGTAGGTAACGAGAGGTATGAACTAGCTTTATGTTTTAAGAGTGTGCAATAATACCGCTACGAGATTGATTTCGAGCGACATGACATGATTATGAGGTTTTTGTTATTAGTACGTAGTAGTAGTACCCGTTGGAAACGTTTAAATGTGATGTTTATCCCACGGGAACTGATTTATGGTATAAAAAGTAGCCTATGTATGATTCCGGGATTAGAATTACCTGTGTACAATTTCAGCCAGATCCGTTCAGTAGTTTTGGCGTGAAGAGGTAACAAACATCCATCTATCCATCCATACATCTATACAAACTTTCGCATTTATAATATTAGTGTGATACAACAACCTATGCTTACCTTACCTAATATCATATTGTACCAACCTACTATATAAATGTTATTGTTTATGTTTATAGGCTACTTTTTATCCCATAAGTATGGGATAGATATACAGTTCTGTTCCGTCGTCTGTACACAATGGAATCTAACTCCATCGAAAATCCAAACTAATAATTATCCGGTACTAAATGCTTCGTCGCGTGGCCGAGTTAAGGTTCTTGAATAAAAAATGCATTCCCAAGCATGTCGTGTGGAGAGGCGCCGAGTGGCAATCCTCCTGGCATATTCTCTCAGCTCGCAGTTTCTAAGAGAATTTCACTGAGCTTTACGAGAATTATGAAAAATTTTAGCAGATATTTGATATTCACGTCAGAAATCCCATAGTTCTGGATGTTTTCTATGTAGGTATAATACAAAATATCTACATAATGTAGTGTATTGTATTATGTATATCAGTTACCTAGTACCCATAACACAAGCTCTGTTTAGCTTGGGGCTAGATAACGCTGTGTGAATTGTTCAACATTATTTATTTATTTATAGAGATTTTAAGATAATTTACAATTCAACGTTTGTAGTGTGCAAAAAAGCTGTGTGTGGGGATTAGAATTTGTACCACCCCAACTCTTCTTGCGAGTGCCCTAAGAGGGATATCCACCGGGGGCGGGCAGCAGCGTCCCCTGCATAAAAAAATATACCACCAAACTGGGATCCCCAACCAGCATTCCCAGCGTGGAGATTATGGCATTACCCTCTATGAGATAAACGCCAATAAGGCGCTTATGAGGAAGAGACCTGCGTCCAGCTGTGGACATACAGGCTGTTGAGGTTAAGGTTTTACGAGAATTATGTAAAATCTCAGCAAATATTTGAGATTCACGTCAGAAATCCCATAAAGATTGTTTGAATGTATTAAGAAAATTTACAATTCAACGTTTTAGGTGTGAAAAAATGCAAAAAATGTGAAATAAAATTCCACATAAAATTTTGCAGTTTTAGTCATGATTTCGTGACGGAGATAGATCAACGACCTGGGCGTCTACTCTACAAACCAAATAGCGAAGTTTCTTTTTCGTTTTCGTGTAAATCTTACTCTAACTGGCATCGTTTTTACTTTCTTATCGAACGAAGCTACGAACGAAGTATTTTTGACAATTGACGTCGTAATAGGCCCTGTATTGCTAAGCTGTCTGACACCATGGTATAGAAAGAAATATTCGCAGAGCAAATAAATATTTATCGAACTTACAACGACGGCGTCGCTGGCGGACCTTCGCCCTCTGCATTAAAAAGGTTATCAGGGATAATAATAAGTACCTGGGTGACCGAGATTCGATCGGTTTTTTTTGGTAAATTGTGCTTATTAGAAGTTATAGTAGTACTATAGATGGCAGGAAGGGTCATATTTTTCAGTTTAATTCTTAAGTTGATCGGGATAAAGATAAATATTGAAAACACAAATAAAATAGTACTACAATTCGCCAATAAATGTCTGGAAGAGTCAATTGATTACGATAAATCAAATTATTGAAAACATAATTAAACTAATAAATCTGAAAATGAATTCTAGCTAGATCTGTAGTATAGAGATAGCTTTATGAGCTTTTTAAAACTTATTTATAAATTGTTACATTTTACGAGTAGGTTTTTTATTTTTTTATTTTTGTTTTTGTTTTCATTTAATTTTTATTATTACTAAATTTTTTATATTGCTTTTTGTAATTTTGTTCTTTAAGGCACACTGTAAAATTATAAATGAGAAGCCCTGGGTCCTGAAATACAGCCTAGACTAGTTCGGGATCCTACGGATTCAATACCTGAAACACTGTAATTGTGTCTAATAAACGATTTTTATGTTTATGTTTTTATGTTTAAATAAAGGGCCATATATAGGTATGTTGTTAGGCATATAGCTTACAAATGATCTCAGGCCAAATCAGGCGTAACAATAGTACCTAAAGCCATATCAGAGCTTCCTGTATACGTATACAGTCTGATGCAAATGTATATTGAGTAAGCTGCGTACGGCGTTTTACGGTGTTTGTATTGATAACAACTACATACACACATATATTATAAATACGAAAGTTTGTATGGATGTATGGTTGGATTCTTCTTATTCTTATTCTAACAATAGGGACAAATATTTGTACGATCTGCAGATATTTGTTCAGGGCGTTCTGGATGTTTTCTATGTGTAATAAAAAAATAAATATATCCATGTAGTGTATTGTATTATGTATACATATCAGTTATCTAGTACCCATAACACAAGCTCTGCTTAGCTTGGGGCTAGATAATGCTGTGTGAATTGTCCAGCATTATTTATTTATTTTTAAAATTGTACTTTACCTTCATATTTAGGGAAATGTTACTTCGATCTTTTATCTTGAATTACGTGTTTTAAAACACGATTGGTTTTCTCGGTAGTATTTTTTTTATCTAGCTGCTTTGCACACATTTTGCTATTTATCTCAAGCAAAGCACACGTTTTCTTTGTTCTTTGTTTTGGTAAGAAACCTAAAGTACTTATTTCTTTAGTTCTTGTCTTTTAATTTTTCTATTGGTTGTTTCATTAACTTGTTATTAATTGGGTAGAAACAGTTTTTGCGTATAGAAAATTCGGTGCACCTCTGCTCTGTACTTCTCACTCGCGAGAAAACCATAAAAACAACATAAACCGCTCGGAATCCATCTCGTAGCGGCGTTATTGCACACTCTTAACGTTGTCGTTTTTGTATAAAAAAAATTACAATCCCACTATCCACTCATCCATAAAAGCACAATCATGACTAGCAAAGGAAGGAGCGAAACTAAGTCCAACACAACAAGATGTAAGTCTCTCGAACCCGTCCACATCAGAAGTCAAAACCAGACTAAAACTTAACTCTGAAAAATAACACCAAAAGCTATGGGAGCGTCGGATAGACTGCTAGCATACTACACAATATTACCACCACGCTAGCATACTATACGTTGCTCAAGATGTGGGAGGACCTAAGAACGATGGTGGGCATCATCACAGGTCACTGTGAATTGAACCATCATCTTTTCAAGACTGGAGCCACAGACAGCAGCTTATGTCGTGGCTGCTTCCAAGAAGAAGAGACTGTGGAACACGTTGTGGTACACTGCACGGTCACAGAGGAGGACAGACACATACTGAAGCTGAAGTGTCTCATTGAGGAATCAAACCCATCCACACCCACAGAAAAGCTGAAACGAAGCTGTCAGTTAACTAAAGTCCTGCCCCGATACTTCAAGGAGCTGGGCTGGTTAGGGCCTGCTTAGGCAGGAAGATAATGCACAATACAGTCCTATGCGAGACATCCGTGCAGGTCTTAGTTCCCCCACTTAGAATTAGAATTAGAATTAGAAGCACAATCGTCATAAAAGTTATATCTGTATCAAACAATAAGGAACTGAATAAATAGGTCCCTTCCCTCGTGACCAAACCCTTCAACTATAATTCACACACCTCGTATATAACTTAAAAAAAAAACAAGAAATTCTAATTAAAACAGAATACCTATCGCTATGACTTTACTTAATGACGCATCGAGACGTGATTAAAGGCTGAGTTATCTGTCCTTGACAAGGGTTCTGTATAGGTGAGGTGACACGTTTGTTTACATTTACATCTTATCTAACGATGAAGCAAGATTAATTTATACTTATTAAGTAAAAAGGTAAGTAAGTTGGTTTCGAGAATAACGTAAATCAGATGAAAAAATTAGCGTTACAAAAACTGTCTTGGGAACACATTAAATGTCGTCTTTAACTGTGAAATTATTTAAAAAAAAATGCCGCCGCGCGGGTCCCGCCAGCAGAGAGGTTAAGTTAAAATGTAGGTTGGAACGGCCGGCAGTCTCATAAATCAAATTTTATATGAATTCTTTAATAAAAACTCTCTTCGCTATTTCTCCTCCAAGATATCCATTCAAGTCTTAATCTAGATAGAATCACGAAAAACTAGAGCTCGTAATAATTATAATTAACATTAGTAATAACAGTTTTGTGAGCCGGGAACATTTTATGGACGGAGAAAACAATGAAAAAATCGAGTTCTCGAGAAAAATTATGTTATTAGCTATAAAATCATTCGAATACTTGATTCGTAATCACTTCTTTTCTTCTTTGTGAAACATAATTTTATTCTTACCAACCTAAATGAAATTTCATTTCATTTCCGTAACAGGCTGTATTGCTCCACTGCTGGACGCAGGCCTCCCCTTGAAGCGAACGCCATTTTGGCGTTCATCTCATGTGGGGAAATGCTTATAATCCCCACGCTGTGTATGCGGGTGGGGTTTGGGGATCGCTGTACAAGTACTCTAATTACTGAATCATTACTTACATATTTATTCTAATTTTGTATAAAAAATATTTGGCTATATTTTCATCATTTTCATTAGACTATCGTCATCCTAAAATACTTAACACAAAACTTATTCACCAAATCACCCACAAACGGTTGTACCTATTCTCCCGCGATTTAACCCGTAATTGATTGATTAAAAAGCGAAAACGACTACCAGGTGAGGTGACATTGCCCTTTCGGCCACCGCCACCTGCCCACTTAACCTTGGGCGGCCCTTCATTCCAACCCCTTCACCTTGATATAAACCCTCAATTCTGGAAGGTTCCATAAAGTTGTGCTTTGACTAGATATGGTTTATCCATTTTGAATGAAACATGTTAGTAAACAAAGTAAGACACAAATAACAAAATCTCATTTGCTTGGCGTCGAGTTTCAGATATAATTGTAAGCAATTATTATTGAAGGGAGGATCTAAAATCGACAAGTAATGTAAATTACGTATAAAAGGACGCGCCAACAAAGTGAATTTTAAGTGGTTAAGTATGGGCGGTTTGTTTACGTTTGTGCTCCATTCAAAATGGATACGATATAGATTCTAGCGTACGAAGCGTAAGGATTTGTTTTTGTGTATTGATTTTAATAGTATTTACAGTGTACACAGAACTGAACCAAATTCAAATGGGACCACAACGAAGCACCAGCTTCCATATTAAAAAAAAATCATGAAAATCAGACCACCCCAATCAGAAGTTCCGAGGTAACAAAGATAAAAATAAAAACAGGTGAATTGAAAACCTCCTCCTTTTTTTGAAGTCGGTAAAAAAAATATGTTAATTTAATTACGTTATGTTCTTATTTCCCCTTAAAAAGTTTACTGACGGTTACATGTCAGAAGTTCATAAAATTTTATGCGCGAGCCCGAATTACAAACAGAATTATGCACTTACATTCTTGAATATAATTTCAAGAGTGTAATAAACATATGGGAGCAGTTGACTCACTGCTCGCGCGATTTGAAATGCCTATATTAAATACCGATGTAAAATCCGAAAGCAGTAGACGGAATCGGGATATTGTAAATACCGACGGTACGTACGCTGCATACTCTTTGATTCGGTGTACGCCGAGCTTAAATTCTGGACACAATCATATGGGCTCCTCAACCTCAACCTCACCAGCCTGTATTGGTCCACTGCTGGACGCAGGCCTCCCCCTGATAAGCGCCTTATTCGCGTTTATCTAATGGGGGGGTATTGCCCATAATCCCCACGCTGGGCATGCGGGTTAGGGATCGCAGTTAGGGGCAAGGAGCGCTGTTGCCCGCCCCCGGCAGGATATTCCTTAGTCGCTTCTTACGACACCCGCAGGAAGAGTTGGGATGGTGCAAATTCTATGCCGGCATCACACGCCAATTGTATTATATTAAATTATATCAGTTATTATATTAAATTAGAACGTTAAAAGCTCTGAGGTAATAAACATAAAAAAGCGGTCGAATTGAGAACCTCTTCTTTTTTGAAGTCGGCTAAAAATAAAGGCACGCTCATCGACTCGCTTTTAGTAAGCTGCCAGTATTTTTTACGCTCTTGAGTCACGCTTGCATACCGTATGTGGTGACCAGGACTCCTAAAGGATATGCAATGAGTAACTGAACTTGTGTGACTTAAAATAAAGGGCTGATTTCACGCGTTGTTTTAAGGATCGGTGAGTCTTCTGATGAAAATAATCTCGATCACTTAAACTGTGTGTGGATTTTGTGAACGTGGTGTATAAGATTTCGTTGACGAGTTGCCAACTGCATGGCTCAACTGTAGGAAACTAGCAGTCGACTGCAGGTGATGGGAAAATTGCCGTCCGTGTATTTGAAACGTGCAGTAAGTTTATAAGAGCCTTAACAAGGCAAAATAAATAAAATATTCAAGCTTGTCATAATTATAAAGTGCTCTGTCCAAGTTTTTGTCGAATTCTATAAATAGAATAGCTAAAGAAAGCATGACAATCGGACAAGAAGTCGTCCGATCGCCGCTCACGACGCCTTTGTCTGCGTGAGTGATGGACTGAGTTAACGTCCATTTGTGGTGGAAAGGAATGGAATGGAGTAGATTTGATTTATTGCGGGGCTTTTGAAGAAAGTGCTTTCGGTTTGTTGTGGATTGGTTATTGAGTGCTATTTTGTTTGTGTGTCCGATTTATGTAAAGAAATTACCCCAGAAGGCCCACCTCGTTCCTCCCCGATCTGCAGGCTTAATGTCTAAGTGGCATTGGGTAACTGTGATCGGCATCGGCTTTATTTTTGACACCTAGATAGACCTAGCCAGGGCCTTTACTCTTAAAAACAAAATCGAAGTTTATGATTTGTTTTCGTGCAAAAACTAGTCGCGACATAAGCAAGATTTTTCTTTTCCGAGTAGGCCTCCAGGACCCCGATTGTCACCTTCGTATTGTGTAACTAACTGACAGATGCAATACCGCGAAATTCAAACCTACTGAATAAATGAAAGTTAGTATTTTGGCAGATATCGGTATTGCATAGGTTTGACTTAAGTGCTTATTTTGTAAGGCTCGGCTGGCTCTTTCTTACAACTTGAGGGCGCGGAGGTACTCTGTTTCAATGGACCAGCGAAGAGCGTTGTTGCTTTTGGATGCACGGCGGATGACTACGGAGGAGATGTTTTACTTTTTGGTTATGTTAAGTGTAGTGTAGTGTGTTGGGATGCGGAATGAAAGTCCATATTTAAACGAGACTGGCATTTATTGACACCTGTCCCTTTGACAGATGCTTGGCTACAAGTAATAATTCGAAGCGGTTGTTTCAGCAATCAGGTATATAACAATCGGCTCCATACATAAGTACAAACAAACATAGGCTGCCAACCTCATAACATAACCCTCTGTTGGTAGTCGGGTAAAAGCTACCTCCAGGGGGTGCGTAATCAATTTCTGAAATTTGTATGATTTCTACGCGGGGCGCAGCTGCCTTACCCCTGATATGCGCTGTTTCGCGATATCGCTGTTTTCTCATGAGGGTAATGCTCATAATCCCCACGCTGGGCATGCGGGTTGGGGATCGCAGTATGGTGACAGAATTATTCGGCAGGAGGCGCTGCTGCCCGCCTCCGGCTAATATCCCTTAGTCGCCTCTTACGACACCCGCAGGCAACATTTGGGGTGGTGCAGATTCTAAGCCGCCGGCACTACACGGCTAGCTAGTTGCGGGGGCGCAGCTAGTTGATTATAAATTGAGGAAACACGTCACAATTCCTGAAAACGTGAAATACATTATTGCTAAATATGACAAATCCACAAAATAAACAATAATGTGTCACTAATTTACTATGCTTCATAATTAATAAATTTAATCATAAAAAGAGGTTATTAGGTCAATAACAAATCAACACTATTATAAGTGGGTGTGTATTGTATAAGACATTTTTTCCACAGTATTTTATCGTGTTTGACCTAATTCTACTTTGACACCAGTTTATTAGTTACCTACTAGTTTCTGCCCGCGACATCGCACGCGTTGTATTGAATCGTTTACAGGTAATTTCTTACCCTATGTTTTATTCAAGGCTAAGAATTATTCCGGGATATAATATAGTCTATGTCACTCCCTGAAAAGTAAGCTTTTCGATGATGAAATAATTTTTTTAATCGGTTCAGTTGTTTCGGAGCCTATTCAATACAAACAAACAAACAAATCTTTCGTCTTTATAATATTAGTAGTTAGTGTTATATTTTATATATAAGTGTAAGTCTAATATTTACTTTCATCTCTAGGGACGAAAAGTATTAAAACTTAGCTAGAAATATCAGCAGGGGTATTTTAATTCGTCGGAAAGGCCTTCAGTTAAGATGTTGTTTTTCAACTCATAGGTAAAACATCTGAAATAGATTCAAAAGCCAGACTCAACGCAGATTTCACAAAACCAGTTAATTTTCCAACTCGTCACTTGCAAAAAGACTAGTTACTCAGCGATTACGGATGGTCAATTTTTTAGCTGCTCACTCAACGCTCAGTGACTTTATAAGGTTTGTGGTTTGTGATAGGAGGGAGTGACGAGCGGTCGCGATTTGTTACCACCCGGCGGCACCCGCACAGTCATCGTCGTCGCGCTGCATTCGTTGTAGGTACTGTAATTTTTAATTTTCAGAATAAGAATAAGAAAGATATCAATAATTTTCAATAATTTATTTGTCTTGGAAAACGAAGAACTATCTAAAGTATTTCGTGACATCGTAGTGTGTGTAGGTATAGTGGGCGAACAGCAGCGACTTGAATCGCGAAATAAAGACTCTAAAGGCTCTAGACTCGAGAGAAGTTTCTTTATTTCAGTCATAAAAAAGCCTTTTAGGTACACGAAACAGAATAGATGGCGCATACTCGAGCCAATATGACAGCGCCACCTATTTTATCATTTAACACAGCCATATTAAAAAATACAACCTTGTATAGTTTAGGTAGAGATAAAAAAAATAGTTTTGTGGCCAAAAGGGGCAATTTAGTATCTCTGCCAAAGCTCTTAAAATAGAACGATTCCAGAGGCATGATAAAATAACTTATATTATAATAGATACCTCAAACTGTACAATGGATTTTTAAAATTTCCTGTGTTAAACGTAATAATAAGATGAAATAGGTGGCGTCGCCACTTTCACTTGTGTATGCGCCAATACAATACGCAGCAGACAATACTTATTTATTTAAAAAATATATATATTTATTATTATTATTAATACGCAAAATGTTTGAATACGTGGGATTGATATTATGGTCCAATATTTTTATCTTTTGATATTTATTTACAAGCAAACATACACACAACTCTTTGCTTACTTTGGTTGGGGCTAGATGATGATTATACTAATTTTATAATGATTAAATTATATTCATACATTTTCATTTACCAAAACAGCTGTCAATAATAACTTTCATTACGTCATTTTCACAATTTCATTTCCTATGAAAACGCTACTCGCTTCCGCTTACTACTGTACCCCAATAAACAGTTACGGTCCTTGACCAAATAGACTCATCCGACCGGACATTCACTTTAGCGCTTCCACAGAACCGAAAACCGAGTTTTTTAACTAAACAATGCGGTTATTTGTTTAGTTAAAAAACTAGCTTCTGCCTACAGCTTATTTAGGGAAATGTTACTTCGATCTTTTATCTTGAATTAAGTGTTTTAAAAACACGATTGGTGACATTTACTCTTAGTTATTCTTTTGAAAAAAAAAAGTTTTTTGCACACATTTTGCTATTTATCACAGGAACAGCATACTTTTTTTTTTTGGTTTTTGTTTTGCTAGGAAACCTAAAAGTATTTCTTTGGTTCTGTGTTTTAATTTTTCGGTTGGTTGTTTCAATAACTTGTGATTAGGTAAAAACAGTGTTGGCGCCATTGATTTAAAAAGGGAAGATAGGTTACGTTCTCCCAGCGCTTACTCAAAAAGTGGCACGTGTTTCTACTACACACAAACACATACGATCACAGTTATATTTCCAGTCCTGTGCAATACAAAGAAGAACAAAGACGGAAAGACGTATCTAGGACCGAAGTGAGACTGAGACAACAATATTTCACGCGAATCTCGACCGCCCGTGCCGCCGGTCAGACGGTGACTGATGTGGGAGAACACAATTTTACACAATTTGAGGTTGCCACTTTCGAGCAACCTCATCTTCGTTTTTAATAAATCAATGGTTGGCGCATAGAAAATTCGGTGCACGTCTCTGCTCTGTACTTCTCACTCGCGAGAAAACCTCTTCATCTGTCATCCTGCTTGAAATCCACCTGGTAGCGACGGCGATATTGCACACTCGTAAGAAAGTGAAGATGCGATATATGGGATAAAAAGGGGCACGCTTTTTAATCGACCTCAAAAAAAGGAGGACTGGTCCGGAGGGTTGTCCGATTTTCATGATTCTTTTTTTATATGAAAGCTGGTGCTTCCCGTGTGGTCCCACTTTAATTGAATTCAGTTCTGACAGCGGAATCCATGAAAATCCATGAATTTTTCTATAAAAATTTAATTCAGTTTATAGTTTTTTAAAACAAAATTTAATATCTAGAAGGAAATTTACCTGGATTTGATAAAAATAACAGTTCTAATTATTCTTTTATTTTCTTTGTTAATAAAGGTACAATCGATGTTAGAGCCAAAATCTTCCCCTCTTTTCCCACATTACTAAACGTTTCGTGCATCACACCAGCTGGTATTTTAGCGACCCGATACCGGCACCAGATGTCGCCTGTTCTAATGAGGCGGAAAAGTTGAAGCCTTTCCAATGTTTTTGCTAATGCCTTCTGTTTTTATTAAAACAGAGCAATTACGCAGGCTGGGAATTACGTGGGGTATTTTCAATTAAGGCGCATATCCGAGCCAATCTGACAGCAATTCCTATTTTATCATATTTTTACGTTATCATAGGAATTTTTAAAAATCCTACGTTCAGTTTGTGGTATCTATTATAAGCTATTTTTTAATACCTCTTTTATAATTTTATCTCATATAGTTTAGGAGGAGATGCAAAAATAGAGTTTGGTGGCCAAAAAGCGCAACTTCGTATCTCTTCCTAAGCTTTACAAAATGAAACTATTACAGAGGATTTTTAAAAATTCCTGCGTTCAATAATAAGATATAATAGTTGGGGGCGCCACTTTCGCTGGTGTATGGGCCTTAAGTAAATTATTTCAGTAAAGGATCTTATACACGGACTGTAGGTCTCAAATTGACGACCTCTGTCTGTGGCGCGGTGGGCGAAGGTCAGCCTGCGATGCAGGAGATTGAGGGTTCGATTCCCGCCTCGGGACAAATTTGTGTACGATTTGCAGACATTTGTTCAGGCCGTTTTGGATGTTTTATATGTATAATAAAAATAGATTGTATTATGTATATCAGTTATGTAGTACCCTTAACACAAGCTCTGCTAAGCTTGGGACTAGGTAATGCTGTGTGAATTGTGTTCAACATTATTTATTTAGTTCTATAACCGGATTTTAGTCTCGTAGAGTTGACATTTATTTGATTGATAAAATATTACCGTCATCCGGACAAAGTTGAAATTTGAATCCGACGCCTTTCCGAAGAATTAACATACCCCTGTAGTTCTTCATAATTTCCTAAGCTAACTAAAGCTAAAAGACGACGACTGTGTTTACAGTAAACTTTGTTATGACAGGTGGTCGTTCAAGCGGCGTACGCGCATAATTTTGCGACTCATAGTTAACTAGAGGATACCGTGCTGCCATCTAGTAGCGTACTGATGCCACTGGACGGCAGTGTAAAATGCAACAGATACACAGATAATTACGTAGTCTATTATATTAGTTTTTTTTTAATTCTGCACGAATGATAAACAAACCCGCAGTACTTAACCTCAAATTAACTTTCTTGTTAAAGATTTTTAAACATTAATCGTTTCCATAGAACCAACGCGTACAAAGCCGCGAGGCGCAGCTAGTACTGATATATAATACTAATAATAATATAAAACTAAATTCATTTACAACGGGATATTGACCATGATTTGAGTTTTAGTTTTCCAATATTTCTGCACAGTTTCATTCGCCATCAGTATTAAGTACTTACCTACCTGGATGACCGAGATTTTTTTGTTTTTTTAGAAATTATGGTATTATTCGCCAATCAGTCAGGAAGAGTCATATTTTTCAGTTTAGTGTTTAAGTTAATTACGATAAAGTTGATTATTTTAAACACGAATAAAATAATACTACTATTCATCGATAGATGTCAGGAAGAGTCAATTGATTACGATAAAGTTGACGAAAGTTTGTTGAAAATACGAATAAAACTACTTTTTTTAGAATGAATCCTAGCTAGATCGACTTATCGCCCCCCGAAACCCCATTTATACCTTCTAAATTTCATGAAAATCGTTGAAGCCGTTTCCGAGATTCAGATTATATTATGTATATACAAGAATTGCTCGTTAAAAGTTATAATAATATTATACTATTAATTGACTAGAATGAGGACTTGGAAATATCTAAAAGCCATGGAAACTCAAATCTGAAACCATTAAAATGTAAACAGAGAATAAAGCGGGTAACGAACCAGCAAGCGTTGCACTGGGCGGAAATTATGCATCGGGGAACGGGCGATGGCCTAGTTACTGATGTATAGCGCGCGGTCTGAATGGGACGGGGTGACGGGGACCTATGTTGAGCAATGGATGCAATCCCTTACATATCATCGCCAAACGGAATGCCTATCCAGTTTCAAACTAATTTGCTTTGCGTTAAAAATAATTAATTTTGTTTTAAAAATAAGTATAAACCGACTTAAATTTTTATAGTTTTTTTCATGAATTTCCATGGATCCGATTGTCAGAGCTGAACAAGACCAGCTTTCATATAAAAAGAATCATGCAAATCCGACCACCCAAACAAAAGTTCAGAGGACAAACATGAAAAAAAAATATCCCGTTGTAACTAACTTTAGTATTAATAACCATGATGGATTTAAAAAAGCCTTGCATACATGTTTGGTACTTTACAAATTTCCGAGCGGCTAAAGTATCCACTAGTAATATAATTTTATTATATTACTAGTGGACTAGTGGATTAGAATCAGATTTATTTATTTAAGTAAAAAAACAATGCTACATTTTAGTTAGTAGTGCCTTAAAGCCTCCTCAACCTCAACCTCAACAGCCTATATTGGTCCACTGCTGGACGCAGGCCTCCCCCTGATAAGCGCCTTGTTGGCGTTTATCTAATGGGGGGTTTTGCCCATAATCCATGAACTACGATCCCCAACCCGCATGCCCAGCGGGCATTACCCCATGAGATAAACGCCCATACGGCGTTTATGGGAAAGGCCTGCGTCCAGCAGTTGGAACAATACAGCAATTAATTAATGAATAAACACTTTATTGTACCAATGATAATATAAAATTCTTATATCTAAATAATACATAAGTAAATATAGTACAAAAGGCGGCCTTATCGCTGCGAGCGATTTCTCTCAGGCACCCTTGGAATGGAAAGAAAAGATATAAGAAGAAAGAAAAGAGTTGACAGTGTATAGACAGTAAATTAAAAACAGAACTTATATTATACATACCTAATTACCTACATCACAAAATAACCTATAATAAACTAACACAGTAGGACCAAAGGAAACATCTAAATCATATTATAAAATACTAGCTGCGCCCCGCTGCTTCGCACGCGTTGATTTTCTCAGACCTCCACGATCATTTCAAGACCAAGATAAGATAAATCCGTTCAGCCGTTCTCGAGTTTTAGCGAGACTAACGAACAGCAATTAATTTATATATATAGAATTGTCCTTCAGGGGGCTCCTTAGTGGAAGAATTATAGGAATGAATGAACACTTTATTGTACCAAAAATAATAATATATATAATTAATATATATATATAATTAATATATAGATTAAAATAGATTAAGCTGCAATCACATCTATAGTTCTAGAAGAAGATTATGAAATATTTGAGCTTAGACCGCTGTAGAAAGGAAATGGGACTTAGTTTATATAGACTGTTGAAGTTGAGCTATGTTCAGCAGTCGACATTTGCCGAAGCCGCATGTAAGACCTATTATTTAAATAAACCCACAGACAAGGCTCTCCAATTGCCCCATTTCACTCTATGACCGTCAAGGGGATATTAAATTAAAACCTGAAGCCTGAAGGAATTTAAATGCGAGACTTCACCGCCTCATAACTGTGTTCATAATGGCGGAGCCTCGCCCCATAAATAGGCCAACGTAGTACTTTGACGTTACGTAAAACTTTACGAATACGAGTAATATGCATCCTGAGTCTGAGTCCTTAGTATGAGTTCTGCGTTAGTTTAAATGAAAGATAGATAACAATGTTATTTGCCTTAAAACATCACAACACAATAACAAACTAAACTATATAATAATAATATATAATGTAGGACAAATCACACAGCATTATCTAACCCCAAGCTAAACAGAGCTTGGGTTATGGTTACTAGATAACTGATATACATAATACAATACACTGCATAGATAGATATTTTTTTACATTAAGAAAACATTTAGAACGCCCTGAACAAATATCTGGAGATCGTACAAAAATTTGTCCCGAGGCGGGATTCGAACACGCAACCTCCTGCGTCGCAGGCGGACCTTCGCCCACTGCGCCTCAGAGGTCGTATAAATCCTAGACTTAGACTAAAAGTTTGTGAACAGCAAGCAAATGCTCACGTTCCACTTTCAGCTTTTAGTACAGCGATAAATTGTTGTAGACTCATTAAGAAACCTGAGCTAAGTTTCATTTGTATTTTTTTAATGTATAGGATCCGTTTTGTATAACCCTCACCTCAACAGCCTTGGTCCACTGCTGGACGCAGACCAAGAGGTCTGCGTCCAGCAGTGGACCAAGGAAGACCTGATAAGCGCCTTATTGACTGGTTTCGCATTGGGGGTAGTGTAGTGCCCATGATATACGCTACGTATGTAGATTGGGAATCACAGTTTGGTGGGAGAATTGTTCTGCCCTCTGGTTCAATTTATTATCGTTCATTCGAAGGGATTTATTTGAAACTCAACATAATAATGTTTAGAATAGTTTTTTTTTTCAGAACGACTAAATCGACTTCAATAGGGTATATTACGACGTATATTATTGACGACCTCTGTGGCGCGGTGGGCGAAGGTCTGCCTGCGACGCAGGAGGTTGCGGGTTCGATTCCCGCCTCGGGACAAATGTGTGTACGATCTGCAGACATTTGTTCAGGGCGTTCTGGATGTTTTTCTATGTATAATAAAAAATATCTATCTATGTAGTGTATTGTATTATGTATATCAGTTATCTAGTACCCATAACACAAGCTCTGCTTAGCTTGGGGCTAGATAATGCTGTGTGAATTGTCCAGCATTATTTATTTTATTTATTTATTTATTTATATGCATCGATTTTTTTTATTGTTTTAATCGATTCTTTAGGTCATTATTTAACCGAGAAATGATAAGACGCTAACTGAATTTCGCATTAACAAGGTAAAAAAAACAAATCAAAACTAAAATCATTTTCGGGTGATAAAAACGCTGCCATATTGGCGCCATGTTTATTTGACGTCGACATTCACACTTGATTAAAACCTTTTGTGACGACCTCGGTAGTGATCATCTCAGGAAAGAGGTTTTCCGAAAAAACTGAAAATAATTGACAATACGAAATGTCAAGTGGGCAGAATAGTGTCAAATCATAGTGCAGCAAGCAGAATAAAAAAGAAGAAATGTGTACGTCAGTGATGTCACGTCCGCTCTAGTCAATGGCGTAGCGTTTTGAAATTTTGCGATTGAGATTTAAAATATCAATTTTTCAATGGTTAAATTCTACAATAAAAACATCTCAAAATACAAAAATAGATATGTAATATGTTTCTATATCAATTGAGAATACGTATATACTTTTTTAGCCATTTTGAAATCACATGCATATACCCTATTATATAGTTTTTTATGGATCCCATTGTATAACGGGACCAAATTGAAATAGAGCCACACGGGAAGCACCAGCTTCCAAATAAAAAAAGAGTCATGAAAATCGGACTGGGTGGTCCGATTTTCATGACTCTTTTTATTTTCAAAAGTTCTGAGGTAACAAACATAAAAAAATAGTCGAATTGAGAACATCCTCCTTTTTTTGAAGTCGTTTAAAAACGCAGGGACAACAGGGAAGGTTAACAAAGACTAAAATTAAACTTATCTAAGGTAATAAATGTAAAAGCATTTTTCCAACAATAGTAGGTACTTAGTAGCGAAAACCTTTGTGGATCGATAAGATTGACTCCTTACTCTAAGTTTTCACTTGTATGTAGATGCAAGGGCTCTCTATCGGTAGTACCAATACTGTACATTTTACAACGTTTTCGTTGCGGGTTTACAAAAACAATACATATTTTTATAACCCAATCACGAGGATGTGTCGTCAATATAACGAGTTGGCAGCTGTTCATAAAGATATTGATATATTTGACTCAAACCTGAATAAATTCCGTAAAGCTGTTTCACCTACACTGAGCAAGTAAACAAATTAAGCATATTAAGGCGCATACCCGAGCCAATCTGACAGCAATTCCTATTTTATCATATTTTTACGTTTATCATAGAAATTTTAAAAAATCCTACGTTCACTTTGTGGTATCTGCGTTCAACGTAATAATAAGATATAATAGTTGGAGGCGCCACTTTCACTGGTGTATGGGCCTTAATTATTTCATTTTAAACAAACTTCACTTATTCATGTATTCTCAATCTCTTAGTCATCAACATTATAACCTAAAATAATAATATTATTAACTTGTCTTTAGGGAAACTCATTTTATCGGGTATTTATTTATCGCGTACCTTTGTTTTTATCGATAAATAATAATTAAATTATGTTAACAAATCGCGAAAGTTTAAAAAGTCATGTACCTATGTTTGCAATACTAACTAATCATCAATCATGTTATGTTTACATTTACCGCTACAATCTAGATAATAACTTGTAATTTCCATATTTCAGATGTAAAATTATTGTAATCTGCTTTGTAAACTTATCTCAATAAATAAAATAAAAGTAATAAAATAACGTTACAGGATTACTATCTTAACTATCGTATGTAACCGACCTGTAAAATTCAGGTCCCTACTACAGATTCAGGTGTAAACTGGCATATATTTGTTTTCTCGCAGGATACGCTTCATTTACGGTCGGATGACACGTTTACACGCCGTTATTGTGGGTTTATTGGGCTGTTAACACTAGCTTTACAGAGAATTTGTGGGGATTAAGACACATTGTGCGCCATTTACGGTGTGGTGGTAAGCCATTTCCATAGATTAGAATGGAATAGAACAGAAAAAACGTTGATTTGGACACAGGTATAAAAAGAGCAACAAAAATAAACACATGAAAAACAAAAACAGTATAACATAGAGGTAAGTGACATGAAAGGGTGGGTGGTTTACATTAAATATATAGGTCTGCCTTCACGTCCCTGTGCCGTAATAGACCACTGGGTTCCTGATGATTGGTTGTGGGTTATATCCTATCTAATGAAATGTAGTAAAATAATCGCATCGGGTAGTAGCTCTGGACTAGACCAATATCAGTACTGCTTACATTCAGTAAAGTTTTTGAAAAACTTATTTACGTCCGTTGCTGAGAAATGAAATTTCAATGACAATGATGCATTGTAACCAGTTCGGGTTTACTCGCGGCAGGTCAACTACTGATGCCGGTATAGAGTTAGTATTGCATATTTTTTATGTCTGGGAGAAGTCGCAAGATGCTTTAGGCGTCTTTTGCGACTTGTCAAAAGCAATAAATATAATATGACAGTACCATGTCAATATATTCATGAAAATTTGTTGTGCACTCATAGAAATAAACATTACAACTAACTGGCTAAAGGTTTCTTCGTCGCTTCTTTACTTTAGTCTTTGTACCGAAGCGACAGAAATTAAAAATGTCACTTTATTTCCTTGTCAGTTCTTAATGTTTACAAACTTTCGCGTTTATAATATTAGTTGGTAAAGGAAATAAAGAATTTTTGATTTTGATTTTTCTGAGATCTCGAACAAATTTTGTGTGAAACAGTGCTCTCATGATATATTTTTTAAAGTTAAGGTAACAAAAGCTACCATCTTCTTTGAAAACTATAAAAAGCCCATACCCTTATGCCCCAGCCAAGGAAAGTCTTTAAAACTAACTCCAAGTCTTTACAATTTGCACCTGGCGCTGCCGGCGGATTGCTTCCTTTGACTTCAGATTCCTGGTATAAAAATTTAGAGCAATCCTTCGCATCAAAATGTTTTTCAGTTGGTTCAAGATTCAAGTAATATTATTTTTGCGTGAAACATGGTAAGTATACAATGAAGTTGATATCAACCACAAAAGCCTGTATTAGTCCACTGCTAGACGCAGGCCTCCAATGATAAGCGCCTTATTGACGTTTATCTTAAGGGGGGTAATGCCCATAATCCCCACGCTGGGCATGCGGGTTGGGGATCGCAGTTCGGTGGAAGAATTGTTCTGCAGGGGTATATTCACGGGTATATATTTTGATTGACTGTTTTTATTTTATCACCTTACTAACCATTCTTAATTTTAATAATGTGTTACTAACAAAATGGATGTTACAGTTTGAATAAATAAATTACCAATTTCAATTTATCGCGTTAATTTACCTATTTTTCCCTTACCTAACTAGTTTTCCTAGCATTTTCCAAGTTGCATCCAACAAATCGTAGTCCAATCTAAAAACTCTACAACTACGTACCATGCCCTACTTGCAGACGTCTGAAAATATATTTGCATGCTGAAATACGCCGTTGTATGCAAAAAGCTCTTTCCTACTCTTTTAATTTAAATTCAAGCATACCTATACTTAAGTTTTTCTGACTTACATGGGTGGGTATAGCCGTGGGAACTTTGCTGTGTTACAGATTATATAATGATTTTATCTCGATGTCTCAGTACTGTACAACTAGCCGCGCCCCGCGGCTTCGCACGTTTAAAGGTGATTTTTATCCCACGGGAACTGATTTATGTGATAAAAAGTCTATTCAGGATTAGAATTACCTGTGTGAAAAATTTCAGCCCGATCCGTTCAGTAGTTTTGGCGTGAAGAGGTAACAAACATCCATCCGTACATACATTCATCCATACAAACTTTCGCATTTATAATATTAGTGTGATACAAATATTCTTCACACTACTTTGCACATGCAATAAAAACAGAAACACGGGAAATCAATAGACAAATACGAATTACGTTGTACAATGGTCGGCCTTATCGCTATGAACGATCTCTTCCAGCCAACCTTTGGGTGGACAAGAAGTGTATTTGTAATGTACATGTAATTCAACATTTTCCTTTGGGTCCTTCAAATTGAAAACACAGATACGTATACGAAAAAAAACATGAAAATGTACCTACAGTTTTGCACCTAATTTGGTCGAGATCTCAGAAACCCCGCGGTCTATAGAAGATTTTTTTTGGATTCGTAGGATAATACTATGTAGGTAGATGCTATTGTGTATTAATTACTAACGTTTTTTTTTCTTTTCAGGTATGTTCTTCGAGATATTTCATCAGCATATTATATGGGACTCCATCTCCAGTTTCGAAGCAGTATTCGATTATTTCGAATCTATCTTGTCGTAATCGTAAGTACAGCTATACCGTATCCATCAAGGATGTAGAATGTTAGTAGGTAAACGAGCCACGCCACAATTAACAAAAACTTACTTGGCGTCGAGTTTCAGATGTAAGTAAGCATTATTTATTGAAGGAAAGATCTTAAATCGATAAGTAATGAAACATATGTACGTATAAAAGGACGCGCCAATAAAGTGAATTTTAGGTTAAGTATGGGCTGTTTGTTTGCTAACATTCTACATGCTCAATGGATAAGGTATAAGTGAAGAAGATAGTTCATTACGGATGTAAGCGGGTTGACTACGAACCTTATTTGTGTTGGAAGAACACCAACTTACATCCGTAATTAATTCGTCAAACAACGTTAGTTTTTATAATAAAAAGAAGATAGTTGTAAGAAAAATAAATCCGGCAATTACCATTTTCTTGGTTGTACAAGTAATTTGCAAGCAGATAAGAAGTTTTTCGAAAATGAGAAGCCATTTGCTATGAATTAATAAAAAAAAACATTAATTTAAGATAGAAAAGCTTGGGGCGAATGTTGCTCCACCAACTAACAGGCTAAAGGTTTCTTCGTCGTTTTTTTTTTACTTTAGTCTGACCTAGACATACCGAAACGAATGAAATAAAAAAAACTAAATTTTTAAATATACCTTACCTTCGTTTGACCGCAATCACTTTTAGTGATTGCGGTCAAACGAAGGTATTCTTATTTCCCTGTAAGTAAAATTATACATTTTATAATATAATTTAACCTTTTCTAGGTGTAACACTATGAATATAATGTTTATTTTTACTTTGACTAGAAATTTCGAAATTATTTCCTAAAAACAAACATAATTATCGTCACTTAAAATCACGTCGCTGCAACAAACGATGTAACTACAAATTGCAGGCCCACACTGCTTAGTTTTTGTATCCGCACCGGCTGGTCCAATTATGATGTAATTCGAGGATACAGTATGAACTGCATCCCACCAGTGCCGTGTCGTTGACCCACTTACCTGGGGTGTACTGTGAAACGTGCTGTCGTTTACGTATCGCTAAACATACGGCGTGGTATCGCTAACCCTATGGTGTATTTGACGACGATCAGCTAAATTTGGTGAGATTGCGGTCAAATGAAGGTTTATCCTACTAAGATTTTATAAACGCGAAAGTTTGTAAATATGTATGTTTGTTGCTTTTTCACGAAAAAACTACTGAACGGATCGGGCTGAAATTTTGCATACAGGTAGTTCTAGGCCTAGAATAACACTTAGGCTAATTTTTATCCCATAAATCAGTTCCCGTGGGATAGGCGTGCGAAGCCGCGGGGCGCAGCTAGTTATCTATAAAAAAATCGTAATGCATGTAAGAGGTTTTATTTATTTTTAAGACAATGCTTTCGTCTAAATTCCAAAACAATAGATAAAAATGCGGGGAATGTTTAGAATGTACACAGTTTATATCAGTTTAAAACAATAATTATTGAAACGCCATTGGTTATATAAATCAACGTAATAATATGAATAGACTGGTATAAAAATTATTTTCTTTTCTTTATTATTTTCGAAGCGTTCGAGTCGCGTGGTCTTGTGAATAAATAAATAATGTTTGATCGCATACAATTTAAGGAAATAAATAATTTTGTGCATCATTATCACCGACGCCATCGATCGCGAAGAAATAATCATGCTGTGTTCGTACCTACGTGGTACATACGTGTGTAAGTTTTTTTTTATTATTTACAACCGATTTCCACGGTAAAGATCGCTCGTCAGCGATAAGACCGCCAATTGTCACATATTTTGTAATGTTTATTTTGTTTGTATTATTTTTAAGTGTGTAATAAAGAATTTTCTATCTTTCTATATATTTCAAAAAGGTTTTCTTTTTATAGTAAAAAGTAGCAGCGCTTCGCGGTTTCACCCGCGTAGTTCCCGTTCCTGTGGGAATTCTGGGATGAAATATAAGCCTATATCACTCCCTGGAAAATAAAATAACAATTATTTAATTGTTTTATTCTGTTATTATTATTTTATTCTTAATAAAATAGTTTTAAGTCATTACTTTTTTTCGTTAAATAGGTAACATATTAATTATGGTTATATTCTATCATCTGATTTTGATGATTCATTCGCTATTGTATAGAAAATAATCCCTCGTGCATAGTCCCATAATAATGTTTTACTTCAAAAGGATATTATTTTTACTATTTATTCCGTAAAATGAAAAAATAAAGCATACAGTGCCTACATATTTAGGATTTGAAGCCGGTTTTAAACCATCTTTATCAAATATCTACAAAAAAAGATTGAAATGATAAGATATTTAAATCGTAAGACGCTCGCTCGTGCACTACTGTTTCCATTTCCACTTTTTGTGCAAACATATTGCACGACCTTTTGTGGGTAAAACACAATACACAGATTCCAAATGAACGAGCTATCTGCGATCCCCAACCCGCATGTCCAGCGTGGGGTTATGGACATTACCCCCCATGAGATAAATATCTTATTTCGCTTGACGGCGACACGGCGCGGTTTATTTAGTTTCACAGTAGCCTCTCCAACCATCCACTATAATTTTGAGCTCTAAACCCATAGCTATAAGATATTATTATTTCCTACAACAAAATGCCTTATCGGGTGTTATCGCATAATAATGTTGTTTTAATAGGTTTGCTTTAGATAACACTTGCTTTTACTTAACGAGTGATTAATGAGTTCAGAATACTTTACAAAAGGTTAAAAATATTACCAATAATTTACAAAAGGATAAAAAATTTATATTTGCAAGTATCGATTATAACCTGGGTCTCTACATATATATATATATATATATATATATATATATATAGGTCTCAGTCAGGTCGAAAGAAGGTCTTAAAGTCCATAAAAAACCTATATTATTTAAAGTGTAGGTAGCAAGTAATTATTTTAATGGATACACCATCGCTTAGTATAATAATTACTTAGTAAGTTCTTTTTGATTAATTTATTTGTTGTTAGCATTTACATTTAACATTTTTCCCTATATAAAGATTTTATACTTAGTTCAGGCACACTCGTTATTTAATACTATTTGAATTCAAGGTGAAACCTCTTTGTTATCAGTCCTTAGTTATTTGGGATAATTTTAAAGGATCTTAGTATAAGGTGAACGTTTCTTAGGGCCAGGATTCTATTGGCGTCTACAGGGTGCCCATGCCCACCATAACAGTTTATTGTTTGTTTTGCTATGACTTGCCGCAAATATATAGGACGCATAATACATTTTTCGCAGGGCATAATCATATCCCACAGGAACTGATTTATGGGATAAAAAGCCTATGTTTGATTCCAGGATTGGAATTACCTGTATGCAAAATTTCAGACCAATCCGTTCAGTAGTTTTGGCGTGAAGAGGTAACAAACATCCATCCACCCATACATCCATACAAACTTTCGCATTTATAATATTAGTGTGATATAGAGGTAGTGTAAATATGATTGTATTTCACACATACATCATCAAAGTCAATACCTATCAACCGTATCATTACCATCGCCATCCTGATTATATAAAATCTCATATGACAGCTATATCCACCGCAGTACACAGTACATGTCGTTTGATGTAAACATTGTCATAGATGAGCTTAGGTTGAAGTGTCAGACAGATGGTATATACACATACAAGCGTGAAAAAGTTACCTACAAGGATGTAAACACAGTTTTATATGAGATGAGCTTAGTCGTATAGGACAGATGGAATCTGCAAGAGGAAAAAGTGGCCTAAAAGATTGAACTTCTACCATAAGAATAAATAAATTCTTATGCTGCTACATAGATCAATTGATCTTATTAAACTACTGTCGATTGAAGTACACAGTGTAATAAATGAGGTAGAGTTATTGGGTTGAAGTATCAGACAGATAGTACGTCTTTTGTATTTTTTTTTGTATTTGCATTGATATGCAATCTCTTTATCTCAACCTAACAGACAGGTGGTCCAAGAAAACGTTCCTACGAAATTACCTCAACCTCAACAGCCTGTATTGGTCCACTGCTGGACGCTGGCGTCCTCCTGCGTTTATCTCATGGGGGGTAGTGTCCATAATCCCCACGCTGGGCATGCGGGTTCAGTGCGGTGGTAGTATTGTTCTGCAGGGGGCGCTGTGGCGACTAAGGAATATTCACCGGTTGGCTTAACCGGTGAATATTCCTTAGTCGCCTCTTACGACACTCAAGGGAAAAGTTAAAGTGGAGCAAATTCTAGGCTACACACGAAATAAAAATTGTTTAGAAAACAGTGAAAACCTACGTTTATCTAGACTACTAATTTCAAAACTAGACTAATTTTAAAACGTTCTAAAAATAAATCTCCCTAGTACAACTTATTAAATGAGCCTAACTCTCTTTAAATATAAATTGAAAAAACCTTAACTCGAATAAAACCAAGTTCACGTCATTAAAACTGAAACTTGTTTAAACAAATCCCGCTGTCATTGTGGGATATCCAACGTTTTAAACTGAATTAACTTGCCTCGTTTAAAAGTTTTAGCGTTCGCTTACGTCATATAAAGTTAAGCTTGACAGCCGTCTGGGGGCGGCGAGGTATTTTCGTTTTATACTAGATTACTTAACCTAAATATTAATACACGTTTCTTGCTATAAAATAAGCCTCACCTTTCATTGTTCAACCTTAGTAATGTGCAATTATTTAAACCGGACAGTCGATTCGTACTTCGATACCCATTAAAAAAAATATACGAGAACACCTCAATTACTTTTTATAATGGTGTAGCTGATTCTTACTAGGCCTTCTTCCTCTCATTCTATACAGATTTGAGGATATTTCGCATTGATTCTACACAGCAAACAACGAACCGACAACTAAGCGAGTAATCAACAAACAGCCTCATAGAGTTCCCACTCGTGTAGGCATTTTTCTCACAACCAACCTACTCACAAACACCACAGCAAAAAAAATCATTATCCATCCCTCTCGCTCTGCTTCCTCCAGTAGCCCGAGCGACTCCCGCGCATGTCGACGTGTATTGTTCATCTATAGATCTTCCTTATAGATCTGTTATATAGATCTATCGATCGTGTAGTGCAGTTTATTGTGTGACAATCGTGCAATTGTGTTCTTGTTACGGTGTTGGTGCATTCCATTCCAAGTTTTTATTGATGGGTTCTTGACGGAATTACTGGTAATTTTGTATAGTGGAGCTTGGATTTACTGATTTTTTTACTGGATTAGTGATTTTTTTATAAAATCCACAGCCGTTGACAACTAAAATTGACAAACTTATTCACAATGATACGGTTAATAATGGATTTAGGTACTTATTGACCGACGACGTCAAAAAAAGAAGTAGTTCTCAATTTATCTAATGTTAATTTTTGTTAAATTTAAAACAAATTGATTATCACTATTATTCAAATTTAGAAACGCAGAAACATTTATCCAGGAAAAAGTTTTCTTGAATATACTACCTAAATTCTGAGTAAACATCCTTTCTCAGTACCTAAGTAGGTTACACTAATATGGAAGTCTATTATACAGATAAGAATAGAAACAATATTAATTGTCTATTTACCCAACCTGCATAACTTGAAAGTATTTGTCTACTAATTAGTTTGCCTTATTATCACGCCGGCGGCATAGCGACCAAAAACACTTAACCTCTCTAAGGGAATATATCTTTATACTAGCTGCGCCCCGCGGCTTCGCACGCATATCCCATGGGAATTGATTTATGGGATAAAAAGTAGCCTATGTGTTATTCCTAGAACTACCTAAACTTATGCAAAATTTCAGCCCGATTCGTTCAGTAGTTTTTGCGTGAAAGAGCAACAAACATACTTAGACTGTGTCATATATACATGTTTACAAACTTTCGAGTTTATAATATTATACATACATACATGTTTTGACAATGGCATCCATGATAAAACCATATAATTGAAGTCGGTTTATAATTTTTAAAACAAACCTAATTATTGTAATGTTAGTAAGATACATACGAGTACGCATGCATCACAAGGTAAAAGATAATTAGTTATTTTTGTTAGTGATCCAATTCAATAATAATATTCAGGGAAACAATGCATTTTTTCCTATTATACCATGTCCCGTAATAATATTTATGTAAACTAGTTTCTGATCGCGGCTTCAAACCCGTTGTTATTTATATATATCCCACGGGAACTGATGTAAACGACAAAAAGTAGCCTATGATCCAGGATCAGAATTAACTGTATGCAAAATTTCAGCCAGATCCGTTGAGTAGTTTTGGCGTGAAGAGGTAGCAAACATGCATACATGTTTACAAACTTTCGCGTTTATAATTTATGTAGGATAAGATTATATCTCTTTATCTCGACTCCAAGCATGTGAATTTGAATATATTAATGTTATCGGGAATCTGTGTATGTATGACAAACACAGAGTTATCTAGTACCCATAACACTCCAAGCTAAGCAGAGCAGAGTCAGAGTCAGAGTCAAACCGTTTATTTCTTTAGACTTCAGCACTCAGACAAGTCAAATTTTTACTTTATAAACAGCTTGATAAATAGTTATTACTATCTAACAAGAAATAAGGTGCAATTGACTCTAATTCACTTCAATTTGAAACAGATTAGGTTATAGTTTATAATCCCTATCAGACAAAACATAAACCGAAACGGTACATCATAATAAGCTAACCAATAATGGCTTTTACAATAAATTAACAAGGAATGTTTAAGCAAGCTACCCTTATATGCGCGAAAATATGTCGGTGATCGGGTTACCAACTTCGCCACCATGGCATCGGATAAAAATGCGGGCGACATTGAAGAATCGTCATGCCTAGATCAATCAACATCGCTGTTTTAATGTGTTGGTTTTGCATTTGTCTGATGGAGCGTTTTCAACTTTTGGTTTAGGACAAAGATTTAAAGAATCTTTAGATACGCCCTTGCGCCCAAAACTGTGGCATTTTTTTTGCATACAGGCAGTTCTAGGCCTGGAAAAACACATAGGCCATAAATCAGTTCCCGTGGGGTAGGCGTGCGACGCCGCGGGACGCAGCTAGTTGAACAATATTTATAGAAGAAAGTATCTCAAATCTGCAATTACTTTCCATTATGTTTAAAAATCGTTAAGAGCAAATTAATTTGAGGTTAAGTAATGCGGGTTTGTTTATTTTTTGTGCTGGAATTGAAAAAATATAATTCGTCCATCATTTTATAAGCCAGGGGCTATAAAATGATGAATGAATTAGAAACTCTGCAGGGTGGGTCAGTAGGTTGTGTTGGTACTGTTTTTTTATCATCATCCTCATCTTCAACAGCCTTTAATGGTCCACTGCTGGACTCTGGCCTCCTCTTGATAAGCACCTCATTAGCTTTTATCTTATGAGGGTTATACCCATAATCCCCATGCTGGGCATGCGGGCTGGGAATCGCAGTCTGTTGGTAGAATGGTTCTGCAGGGGAAGCTGCTGTCCGGTCCCCGGTAGATATTGCGTAGTCGCCTCTTACGAAACCTGCGGGAACAGTTGGGGTGGTGCAAATTTAAAACCGGCACCTTCTTCCATCAGCCATCTTCTTATACATACAAATATATATATATACATATATTATATCGATTTTATTAGGTATAATGTAATCTCCTATTGTTTCATGTGTAACTAAAATAATTATTTATTTATAATCACAACTCCTTATAGCGGCTATAAAAACGTAATACAAAACTTATTTGGATGGTTAATTTGCACCGTAAGGCATCGAATAAATTAATTGCGCTTTCATAAGTCTTCCATAACACTTGGCCAGCATGTATCTGCTGGCAAAAAACTTGAATGTCTTGACCCCCATATGGTTAACCAGTATTTTTTGCTAAAAGAAAAACAGTCTCAGTTTTGCGGCTCCATTTTCGTAGATTCAAATATCCTAAGGGAGTAACTTAGTAGGGTAGGATTGGACTTTATAAAAGTTGTTTGGTGGTATTGAAATCGACGTAAAAGTAGGCCGAAATTTCACAATCAGGGGCGAGATAAAGTATTTCGGAGGTAACATTTTAAATGTTGCAAAAACGTATTTCGTGCATGTACGTATGCACCATCTGGCATATTAATCTTAGGCGTATCTTTTGTTATAATTATGCGAAATACTTCTTGGGTGGCTAAGAAAGAAGCGCCCCTATGTTCTGGAATAAGTTCTTTTTTTGGGTTTTATAGTACATTCAGCTGAGAAGCCATTTGATGATGATCCTATGGAAATGAACACAATAAAAAATACATAATATGTATAATAATATGTACCTTTTTTATTTTTTATTAGAAATTGTTCTAAACCTCACTATGAGTAATTTTTTTTACAGCTGGTGTCTTTGTTTTTTAACCGACTTCAAAAAAGGAGGAGCTTCTCAATTCGTCTGAATTTTTTTTTATGTTTGTTACCTCACGATTTTTGACTGGGTGGTCCGATTTGTATGATTCTTTTTTATATGAAAGCTGGTGCTTCCCGTGTGGTCCCATTTAATATATTTACTAATATATTTATTTAATATATTACTAACTATAATTATGTTCAGTTCTGACATTGGGATCCATGAAAATTCATGAGAAAACTAAAAAATTGAAGTCGGTTTATGGTTTTTAAAATAAAATAATTATATTATATAATGAGCAGTTTTCGGACTGACGTTGACGAACTATGTCACAATTCCAGGCCTGGTGTATACAAAAAAAAATCTTATGTGATATGATATATTGAGTGTTTTGCCTAAAATAAACAAATTTAATTTATTATTTATATCTCTTATAAGGAAATCGCTCCAGTTTTTTAAAAATTACCTATAACAGCCAGTTTCACAAATGTTCTTAGTTGACCAATGATTTGGCATGGCAACTGGCCTTATTATTAATAATCATTCTATACCGAAAAATGCCGATTAATAAGAAACTTTGAAAATTGAGCAATGTCTTGACAGAATAGTCAACTAATCTCTGATCGAAATCAACCCACAAGCATAATCACACATTTATTTGGATATAGATTAATTAAAAATGTTTGAGGATCAGGCTTCAAAACTGGCAAAAGGGTTTCTAATGTTGGCTGATTCCCATTACATCCAAACATAGTGTTCTCGGAAAAGAAAACTTCCATTTATTTGTTCCCAAACACATCTAAGGAGCTTTTTAAAAATATTTTCGTTCATACATTAGTTCCCAGTTCCCACTCACATTCACGCAGAAGTTGAGGTTCCGTCTACACGAGAATCTCCTGATTTTTCAAGTAGTTAATAAATAAGGTACGAATACTAGAAATTTAAGAACAACGCAAAATCAAAATCAAAAATTCTTTATAGAGATTTGTTTGAGATATTTTTGATTTTCCTCGCTTCGGTACGTAGACTAAAGTAAAGAAGAAACCTTTAACCTATTAGTTGTTATTTTTCGAGTTAGAGCATAACCCGTCCCAACCCAAGCTTTTTTATCCTCAAGATAATGCAAATAAAGGAGTAGAGTAGTTCGAGATATTATTATTCAATAAATAGTAAATACTTATCATATTTTAACAATTTGTACATCGAAATCGGTCGTTCGCCGCCAGTAATGGGAACACAGATAATGGCATAATATTTCGCATAGATAACGTATCATCAGTGGGTGTAACTACACTGAAAAAATATGATTGTTAAATTTACTAAACTTGAGTAGTTTGAGGCTTTAACTAATAAAATCAACCTAATTCCTCGTTGGTTTTACAAAAACTCGTTGTTTATTTTACTAAACCACAAAGGTAAACATTAACCTATAAAATATAGTTAAAGTTACTAGAAAACTGTATGTTAAATACACTTATGTATGTTTCGTAAAATGTTTCTCGAGGGTATCGTCAAGTGACGTAAGCATTTTACTAAAGTTCTATGTAATATTAACGATCTTGGATGTTGATTTTGCTAAACGCAATTCAACATCCTCGTTTTTGTATATTCAACTATAACTTGATGTTGAATTAGTAAACAATTTAACAGTGTACTTTCGTAAAACTTACGTTCTAGTTTTGTAAGAATGTTCCTAAAAATAAAGTTAGATGTCGCATACTTCGCTACTAAAGTTCTGTGTAAAATTAATGATCTAGGATGTTGATTTTGCCAAACTCAATTCAACATCCACGATTCAGTATATACAACTATAACTTGATGTTCAATTAATAAATAAACACTCGTCGCACGAACTCGCACGGTTTTTTCCCGTTTTGACTACAGATTGATTTCTAAAAATAACAGCTCCATCTAATGTGTAGGTTAGGTATAGCTTGTTAATAGCTTTCAGCCCAACTGGGTACAATGTTTTGCTAGTTGTCCGTCTATCTAAATAATTCACAAGAAATAACAAAAACTGATTGCGCTCTCGCTTACGTCACGCCACTATTGTGGCGTTGGAAATCAAGCTTTTTCGCTGCGAGCCACTTTTGTGGCTGTGGTCGGTTCAGTGGTTAGGGTGTGATTGAGCCACAAACATCCAAACTTGTAACATTTTAATTTTAAATAAATAATTTGATTTTGATGCACAGTTTACACAAAACTATAATAAAATCAACAATGTACTGTCGTAAAAATAACTTTCTAGTTTTGTAATAGGGTTCCTTAGAATAGGTACCTATCGTTAGCTGGCGTATTTTGCCCCCTCATCAGCACGTATCTCACCTTGGCTAGAGTGGAATTATTTCAAACTCTACAGAACTGAAACCAGTAAATCAAACTCCAACTCGAGGGGCTTAGAAGTAGCCAGGGAAGATTTCCACAATCCACCTCCTGGCTCTGTCCCCAGACCCTCGTTACCAAACTAATCGAATGAGCTCAAACTTGAGAGGTCTACTAGCCAGTGATGAGTTCGACTATCACCTCCTGCCCCTCCTGGCTCCATTATCAGACATTCGTTACCAAGCCCAATGTATCATACGAATCATAATGAGCCCAAACTCGAGGGAGTTACTTACTGGAAACAGTGAATCTAAACTACGAAGTAGGTACCTACCTTATCTACTCAAAAGTCAAAGTGCTTTAAGTTACAGGACTCTTGGACACAAAATTTTAATAACTTATAGTTAAACTAGGAAATAAGGTGATTACTTTGAATTTTTGATCACTTCAATCTCTACCTATCGAGCGAATCAGAAACCTTTACTTGGTTAGAATGTTAGTTTTTGAGTTGGAGCAAAACTTGTCCCAGGGTTTTTTATCCTCTATCTAGACAATCTGATATTTATTTTATACCTACTAGCCCCGTGGGAATTCCGGGATAAAATATAGCCTATGTCACTCCCTGAAAAGTAAGCTTCTTAATGGTGAAAGAATTTTTAAATCGGTCCAGTAGTTTCGAAGCCTATTCAATACAAACAAATAAACAAACAAACAATCAGATCTTTCCTTTTTATATTAATTTTCCTTTTTAATATTAATATAGACGACACTTGCTCTCGAATACATATCAGGCAATTAGGTATGTCCCTAGGTATATTATAATAAGTAGGTACCTTCCTGCCTATGTATTTTCCATCTTCTATCTATATGTATGGTACCTACTATGCAGGCTTTTATAATACGGGCCTAAATCCTAAGCTGCTTAGGATTTAGGCCGGTATTATAAAAGCCTGCTCAGTCATAGAGTTATGCTTAAGTAACGCTTTTCTATGGCATAAGTGTCACTCAAGCATAGGTCGATGACCGAGCATGCTTTCATAATACGGGCCTTAGAGTCTTGGGGGTGGAAGTGTCTATTGACGTAAATGGCGCAGGTAATAACTAGGAAAACCGAAGACCAGTCTTCTCTTGGTACCTAGACCCGAAAGAACCTTGCGTTGGTAAGTAGGTAGGTAGGTAAATTACGGACAGGCATAATAATTTACAAAAGTAGTTTTGTAGAATCAATACTGTGAGTGTTAATTTAACGTACCTTGTTTCGTATTAGAAAATTAATAACTGTAATAAGGGAGGGGGGCCGCGCTCACTTCGCTCAGTGGGACGCTAACGAGCGAAAGACGACGACTCCTGCTTTACGTGGTTATTGTATTTTATTTGGACTCCTGCTTCTTATATTAAAACGATTCTGTGTTCATATGGGTAAAACAGAATTATACTACCTACTTTCATTGAAAGTACGCAATAAAGTGCCTTTTTTCGAAACTGTGGAGGGTGTTTCGTTAGCCATTTTGCTGAGCTTTGTCTGCCTGCCTGCCTGCCTGATCAATCATGGAAGAAAAGGAATCCGATCCGAACGTACTTGATATTGATACGGATAATAATTTCGTGATTGAGCTGGATCCGTGGGGAGTCTCGGAAGACACTCGAAGAGTGTTCAAAGGTATGTAAAACCTATACCTACCTACCTAACTAATTGACTTGATGACATCGATAAACTGTAATAATCTCGATGTTTGGTTAACTGGGCATCTTTGCCTACCTAGGGTAACTACACAGAAATCGTAATAATAGTAGCTTATTATTACAATTTCTGTCTGTGAGTAGCTAGTAGTGAATTATAATAATCACTCATTAGGGGAGGGCTATGTCCAGCATAGGCTTACTGTAGCCTGATGATGTTAGGTAGTTTATCATTAGGCTGTTTATATAATCATTGTAGTCGGGGCTGCAGTGGCTTTTGAATGACGATGAGCAAAGAAAGGATAGGTACTTTGCTCATCGTCATTCATAAACCACTGCAGTCCCAGTTATTTCATCATTGTTCCTACTTATTTCAAGACATTTTTAAATCATTTTTATATAATCTTTTCTAGAACACGATTTGGAGCTATTTCTGTGTTGAAAATATTACCGAGTCAGATATTAATGAACTCAAACAATCAAATAAAATAAAAGATACAATAAAGTTGAAGGCGGACTATCTCGATTCGGAAATGAAAATAAAACATTGGTAAGCAAATAATATTATAGGTAGGTACCTACATGGATATGGTGATGCTTTGTGAATGTACTTTAATGCACAATTATAATTTCTTTAAAAAAAATTACAAAGTAGTTAATATTTTCTTTGCACTTACTAAATAGTTTAATTTTTTTTTTCAGAGCACTTGTTCTATGGACTCCGAGTCTATTGCATCCAATGATCTTGATAAATTTGAAGTGGAATCAAATATCTCTGGGTTGAGTGGCAGTTTCAAAAGAAGTAAGTTTCTTTATTTACTACATCAAATATTGTAGTCTGTTTGCCATTGATTACAATTATAATTACACAATCAATAAAATACAAATTGTAATATAAAATAAAATCCATCTTATGTGTTAACTAGCTCTATTATCATACTTTGAGACTGTATGGGGTGGCGAGATAAAGAAGAGGCCTATACTCAGCAGTGGGTGTTACCGGCTGGTTATATAAATAAATAAATAATAAATAAATATTTTTCTGACAATTCACACAGCATTATCTTATGGGTACTAGATAACTGATATACTTAATACAATATACTACTTAATGTAGATAGATATTTTTTATTTTACTTCGAAAATATCTGCAGATCGTACAAATATTTGTCCCGAGGCGGGAATCGACCCCGCAACCTCTTAAATTCCTCCTCTTCTCCTAAAATTAAATTTGAAAAAAAATATGCTAAAATGTATATTAATACCTACTTACCAAAATTTAAATTATTTTCAGATTGAATCAGATTTTGACGTCCTGTTTTCGAACTGTGAGTTGAAGTTGTTTAAAAAGTGGCCGAATTTGATCAAAACAAGTTCTACCAAAAAAATTGCATAAGTTTAGTACGAACGAAGAAAACTACACCATAACCGTAAATACGGCGAGAAGATGTTTGACGGTTGTCAGCCCCTTAATTATGAATCTGGAGTTTCGAGATTGATAAAACCAGAAATGTTTATCATTATTTTGTAACTTTTTTTATGCCTGATGTGATTGAGATATTTCTTGTAGAATTCAGTTCGTACTTATTTATATAATGGTGGCAATTCTGTTACGTCTAGGTAAACTAAAATATGTAAAACGAGGGAACGAGAGTTTCATACGTAATTTGTTGGTGTCATTTTGTGTTTGTTAGTAAAATAAAAAGTTCTTTTATTTTTTACATTTACTATTATTTGAATCCTTATCCTGGCCAAATCTGGGAATTGTAATATTCATTAATTAATTGTTATGTATAATATGATAATTCGATTGAGTGTAATGATTTTGATAATAATTTGTTTGCGTATAATGTCCTGTGTTATATATATTGTTGCTAAATTTGTACATTTCACGAATTTGTTTTGACTTATGCATTTGCTTTCGTTTATTTAATCTGCTTTGGAACTTTCTACTTGGTCATTTTTTGTGAGTTTATAATACCCTTGACTTTTAGGTAAGTACGTATTGTTCTCCCATTATTTACTTGTTTGCGCTTTTTGGATTATTGATCATAGGTACCTACATGTTTAAGTTAGCTTCTTACAGCCATTCTCAAATATTCAATCCATCTGATTATTGGGAACGGCCGTAAGTAGCCAACTTAAAAACCCAGGTACCCTATAATATCAATAATAAAAAAAGCGTGGAATATACAAAAGATAATATGTAAATATTACGAAAGCAATACCTACTGTTAAAAGTCAAGCGTATTATATACCTATTCAATTTGTTTGTAGATTCAACCAAAGTAAAGTTGCAAAATATACGAAAGTAAATAAGTAAACAAATTTCGTAGAACGTACTATACAATAATGGTATTTTAGACGATACTTATTTAGCAAAAAATACATACATGACCCGTAAATTATACGAAACTGATTGAGTGAATATTACAATACCACTATCGTACATTTTACGTATATTAGGGGTAAAATATACAAAACAGGTTTAATGAAATTTACTAAACAAAATCCTTAAATTATACGAAACAGAAGGAGTAGATATTACATGAGTAGTATCGTAGTCTACAAAAGCTGAGGGGTAAAATATACAAAACCGATTTAGTAGAAAATACTAAGTACAACTCGTTAAATCTACGAAACAGAATGAGTAGGTATTACAAAACTAGTATAGTACCTTTTAGGTAAATCATGGAGTAAAATATACTAAACAGGTTTACTAAAAAATACTAAACAAAATCCTTAAATTATACAAAACAGAATGAGTGAATATTGCATGACTGGTATTGTATAGTTTACAGAAGCTATGAGTCAGTAATACTAAACCAGTTTTGTAAAAGTTTAACCATTTGTGTTTAGTTAAATTAACAAAAAAGTGTGTAGGACCCATTTTTACACGTTGCTTTTGTAAAAAATACTGAGAATTTAGTAAATTTAACTATTATATTTTTTCAGTGTAGCGAGTATAGTGACGTAGTCATTTATCTAAGCCCTCATAAACGTATACACGGACTGCACTGTCTTAAATACATGGACTGCACGTCTTAAATACATGGACAACACGTCTTAAATACATAGACGGCACGTCTTAAATACATGGACTGCACGTCTTAAATACGTGGACTGCACGTCTGAAATACATGGACTGCTAAATTCGGCTACGAGCTGGGAAATTCCGTCTCATTTCATAACTTCATAGGAGCGGGACAGAGCATAGGGTTTTTCATTTTCCAAGAAATCTACACAATTTATGAAGAAACTCATAAGATATACGACCTCTGTGGCGCGGTGGGCGAAGGTCCGCCTGCTACGCAGGAGGTTGCGGGTTCGATTCCCGCCTCTGGACAAATGTGTGTACGATCTGCAGATATTTGTTCAGGGCGTTCTGGATGTTTTCTGTGTAATAAAAAAATATCTATCTGTGTAGTGTATTATAATAATAATAATAATAAATAATAAATAACTGGACAATTGTATTATATTATGTATATCAGTTATCAAGTACCCATAACACAAGCTCTGCCTAGCTTGGGGCTAGATAATGCTGTGTGAATTGTCCAGCATTATAATCATTATAATTATAAATAATATGTTAAAACTACATAATTAGTAATTTTTACTTCGTTATTTTTCTGAACTGAAATTTTCTTCTATTTTCTTTTTCGCAATCAGACGTTTTAAAGTGCAATAAAAAAAAAACCTAGCTTGTAAGCGCAAAAATTGAACTTTATGTAGGCAGATACACATAGAACTCTTTAATTACTTCAACCTAGATATAAACCTAATTAATAGGTTGTAATCTAGACAGGCTTAATGAATTAACCGTTCCGCGAATGCTATTAAATAATGAAATTAAGTTGTAAAGTTAAGTAAAATCGCTAGAGCACGAAACACGCAAGAGTTTACGCACTAGTATTTTAACGTTTTTAACGGAGCTTTCTTTCATGGCGACTAGCTTGAAAGACTTTTCGTCCGCCTGCGAAGGAGGTTGCGGGTTCGATTAAAAAAAACGATCTTTGTACTGTATTCATGTTGTATTAAGGCGCAAACCCGAGGCAATATGATAGCTGTAGCACCACCTATTTTTAACCGACTTCAAAAAAGGAGAAGGTTCTCAATTCGTCTGTATTTTTTATGTTTGTTACCTCACGATTTTTGACTGGGTGGTCCGATTTGCATGATTCTTTTTTTATATGAAAGCTGGTGCTTCCCGTGTGGTCCCATTTTAATTTTGTTCAGTTCTGACTATGGGTTCCATGAAAATTCATGAAAAAACTGTAAAAATTGAAGTCGGTTTATAGTTTTTTTAAACAAAATTAATTATATCATGTTATTACGTTTAACATACGAAATTGTAAAAATCCATCTTACAGTTTGTGGTATCTATTATATATATCTTTCAATACGTCTGTAATAGTTTTATCTCATATAGCTTAGGAAGAGATGCGAAAATAGAGTTTGATGGCCAAAAATATCTCTGCCTAAGCTTTACAAAATGAAACTTAAAGATGCATTAATATATAACATATTATATAATATATATCACAAACTGTACAAGTTATTTTTAAAACTTCCTGTGTAAGATAAAATAGTTGGGGACGCCACTTTTACTAGTGTATGGGCATTAAGTATATCAATTATCTAGTACCCATAACACAAGCTCTGATTTGCTTGGGATGTGAATTGTCCAGCATTATATAATTTTCTTTATACCTATGTATATGAGAATCGGATACTGGTTCAAGTAAAGTAATTTTTTTAGGATTAATTGTTTTTCTTAGAACGTAACTGTATCTACAATAATCAACATTGTTTTCGAGCCTTCATCGGCGGCAACTTTGGTAACATTAGACTCTGCCGCGGGTATCACAAGTAGGTATGTATGTCGGTTTGTCCCGTAGTGGGAGCTCCCACGGTTCACATACACGTGAACTGATTAGCCGACCCTAATGACCTTGGAATTGTTTTATTGTGACCTTTTGGAGTAGGTCGACGACTTAGTCGACTTAGCGACGACTTAGTCGTCAACTCGCGGAGGTGAAGCTCGCGGATGTCCGCGAGTTGGCACCTTCTGATTTTATCTTTTTTTAACGACTTCAAAAAAGGAGGAAGCTCTCAATTCGACTGCATTTTTTTCATGTTTGTTACATCAGAACTTTTTACTGTGTGGTCCGATTTCTAAGATTCTTTTTTAAATGATAGCTGGTGCTTCCCGTGTGGTCTGATTTTTATTTTGTTCGGTTCTGACAGTGGGATCCATAAAAATCCATGATAAAACTATTAAAGTTGAAGTCGGTTTATAGTTTTTTAATTTAAACAAAATTAATTATAAGAGTATGATATAAACTCGATGTGATGGTACGATGACTTGTCCAAAATGTGGACTGCCCAACGCCCATAAGTGTAACAACGGCCCTAAACGATATCGAAGGTCAATTGGTCAGCATACCGTTTGCTTTATGAAATTGATAGTGCGTTAGCAATCAATTGATGAAAATTAACTTGATGGACAATTTATTTGAGTGCGTCCTTCGGTAAGGACATTTTTATTAAGGGACTTCAGGTCTCGATTAACCTTGAAATTAGAATAAAACTAGATTTTTTGTGATCCATCGACGTCCCGATGACAAGACCTGCAGGGGTATTTTAATTCGTCGGACGGACGTCGTCAAACATAAAAAATACAGTCAATTGTGAACCTCTTCCTTTTTTTGAAGTCGCTTATAAATAATGCTGTCCTAGTGCGATATTTTTTTTAATACTAAACCTGCTCAGAAAGTTGCTTATTCCTTTTCCAAACACAAGGTAGAAAACCGTCTTTGCCGGCGGCGTACCGAAACGCGGGAGGAAAAACTCTATGTGATTTAATTTAACTAATTTAAAAAAACTAATTTAATTTCACGCGTTTAGCAGGTGAGAAAAATGTATGAAAATCAATTTCTAACGTGCCATTTTTTATTTTCCTTTTTTTTATAATAAGACGTAAAAATGTTTGGCCTCTTCTGTATTCGTACGCGTATTTATTGCTACATTGGAGCTTACAATTCGAATTTACTCGGTGATTTTGGAAATTTTAAACGATGTTTTTCCTCGAAGGTGTAGTAAAGTAAAGTAAATTCATCCATAGGCTCCTGAACTAGTTAAAATCCGTGTTTCAGAAGCCAGTGACTTCTCCAGCTTATAATAATCAGTTAAAGTAGTATAAAGCACTATGTATCGTTCGGGAGCAACTTCGATTCCTGCCTCGTGTGTTTTAAGGCTCTCGAATGCGCCTCGTGCCGCAAATGACACACTCGATAGGAATTGGCCACTTTCTCAACTCGTTGTACAATCTATTGCTACTAAGGAAGCATGTTATGTGGTGTGGAGCCGACTTAGGGCGGAAGCCAAAACAGAAGAAAGACAGGAGCTTCGATTTGTGTACTTTTAACACCTCTACTGCGATCAATCCGAATGCCTGGCGTGGTGATTAGGGCATCCACGGTGAGTTAGAGGAGTCGATTTTAATGCCAGGACCGCCACGACTTTCAATCTACACATCAATCCAATCTAAATATTCAAAAGGCTTTTTCCATTTATTCGAAGGCTCGGTAAATTCCAATCAAACAAACTTTCCCTTTTGTAACGGATAAATCTACAAATATGGTGATTAAACAAATCAATTCGACTCATCCTTGCGAATACATCTCGATGATAAATCAATCAAAGGCTCTTTGAATATGAACGTGCCGTTATTTCCATAACTCCAAATAAGTAAAAAGCCTGTAAATTAAAGAAACAAATAAAATCGATGGCAATCCACCCACGCTTCGATTTATTTGCTGATGTGGGTAGCCCGATAATCGAATTTGAATTTGGAAGGTGAATGTGTCAGTCGCGCGTTGGCGGTGAAGATGGCTAGACGTTTTTATGAGAGCGCTTATGGATTTATTTCATTAGCAATTCCAAATGAAGAGTTCATTTCGAAATACATTCTCTGAATTGGACTATGTTTGCTTCACTTTGGAATCTTGGAGATGGCTCGCTCGACTGAGTAGGTAGGTGGTAGGATCAGATCTGAAAGTCGCAAGTTCGCTCATGCCGCGGTATTTTTTTTTATTAGTACGTTTTCAATCGACAAAAAAGGCCAAGTTTCAAAGTTGCTCTACAAAGTGTTGTACCTATAGCTCTTATTACATTAATCCAACACCACCTCTGCTAATATGGGCTCAAATTCGTTATCTTGAGATACATTTTACAGTGACAAAGCGATTCAAACTAGTGTCCCGCGAACTATCCTTAATCTGATGCCGTCAATATAAAATGCATCTAAATGTTATAAATTAAGTCAAATACTCGAATACAAACTTTCGTTCTGCGGTAGCGGTGCAGCCCTGTACTGTACTATATGGCCTCCCATGTTTACGATTGTAATACTGTAAGATTTTATAAGTTTCTTTACATTTCTTTTTACTCCAAATTAACATTTTCTGTCTCATTATCAGGGTTGGAAAAAAACAGTTTTTTTTATCACATCACACTATCACACTAATATTATAAATGCGAAAGTTTGTATGGATGTATGGATGGATGTTTGTTACCTCTTCACGCCAAAACTACTAAACGGATCGGGCTGAAATTTTGCATACAGGTAATTCTAATCCTGGAATAAAACATACTAACATACTTTTTATCCCATAAATCTGTTCTCGTGGCATGAAAATGACCTTTTAATGTTTCCATAGGAACAACGCGTGCGAAGCCGCGGGGCGCAGCTAGTATCTTATAAAACAAACATTTCAAAATGTTTCAAACAAGGGTTTTTTTTGTTTTTTTTATGCATACTTTTTACCTTTAGGGATAAAGGACATCATTCATTTTGGATTAAAAATCAAAAGTGCCGGCCAACGAATAAATTTGGTGTATTCCGATTAAGCATAATATTAGCACCATTTTTTGTTATGAAGGCTAAGCTGTAGGTGCAACATATGAATTGTTATTTCAAGTCAAAAATCGTTATTTTATAATTTCTACTAATTATTTTTTATTAATTATTAGGTTGTATTTACAAAATACACAATTTTTATAACCAGATAAGTTAATATTGTGCTAGTAAATGATATCTTGATATATTTTATAATGAACCTAAGGCTCCGCACGTAAATCACTTACCTTATTATTGACTGAATTCGTTACGACTTACGAAGTATAAAAGTTGAGTTGACCCTCCCGCGCTCTGCCTAGAAATAACTGAATTATGCACTTAAAAGGGGACATTTTATTTACTCATATAAGTCATTGATATCCTTATAAAAAATTACTCATTTGGTTAGTTAGTGAAATATCGATTTTTCAGTAAATATCAGAAATTACGAATTTTTGACCTTATTTAACCACTTACATAATAATAGCACAACATAGCCGTCATAGCAAAAAAAATATCGAGACGTTATGTTCTACCGAAATGTGTAATTTTTTTTCGTTGGCCGGCACTTTCAACTTTTGGTCCAAAAATGTATGAAACGTGATTGTTCTCCTTTCAAATCAAACCCTGCTCATAATACGTTGGGTTTCTACTTGAAACTTTTAAATCCATCATGATGGTTATTAATACTAAAGTAATTTACAACGGAATATACATATACAATGGTTTGAGTTTTGAGCTTTCCAATATTTCGGCACAGTTTCATGCGCCATGACCACGGAGTAACCTGAGTGAGTGATGAGTTATTTCGTGATCTTGGCGCATGAAACTGTGCCTAAATAGGTATTGCTCAAAACTCAAATCATGGTAAATATCCCGTAGTAAATAACTTAAGGTTCCTATTTGTGTACCTTACAGAATCTCGAGCTCATTATAATATAAGTCAAGTAGAAACTATCCGCTCGATGCAGCTGTCTAGACTTTGTAGGTGGATTGAACTAGACTTTCGATTTACACTAGCTGCAGTCGATGGTTCTGCTCATTTTGGTTGTGATAATATAACAGTTCAGTTACAGATCAAATTCAAATTCAAAAATGCTTATTTTGTCATAAATACACAAAATGTACACTCAGAAAAGGTCAAATCATATTAAAAAAATAAACTGAGACGGATATAAAGTAAAGAAACGACGATGAAACCTTTAGCCTGTTAGTTGTTATTTTTCGAGTTGGAGCAAAATCCTTACCAAGCTTTTTTATCCTCTAGATTCTAGATAATCTGATATTTTATAGTACCTAAGCCTTTTTAAACAGTAAAGTTTTGACAGTTTGTTTGAATTTATTTACTGATAATTTTTTATTGTATGTGTTATCTTCGGCCAAACATCTTCACAACAGCACAAACTTTCGCCTCTAAGATTTAGAGGTAAGTAGGATCTAACCATGTTCCGTAATCGAACCCGCGCTCGAAAGCTTAAAGCCACCTTAACCACGCCCGCCTTAAAGAAAATAAGAAAGAAAGAAAATAATTTTTGTTTCCCAAAACTACACAACACAATATTTAACTTCACTAAACTAATTCTAAACTTATACTTAATTTTTGAGCGTAGCAGGCAAATATGGCCCACACTCAGCATTGTACTGGGTAGACCTGGTGAGTCTACTCAGCGCTGGTTTTCAGTGTAGGCCAGAGGCAGGTCACGTCACGGCCATCTGTGGCAGTGCGTCTAGTCAGGTTACATTTCCATACCATGTTTATAATTGTAAAAATATTTTATTATCTATGTTAACCTTCAGTGTAAAGAGTAACAATTTAAAAACGGGCGTTGGCGGCGAGGCCTTCCTAAAACTGTCAGTCTGAACTACAGTTTTTAACTGCAACGTAATCACAATACCCTTTTCAAAGCTTCTGGATTACCAACTACCACATTTTCGCGGATAATTCAGCTAAATCGTGGGAAATTCAACGGTTTCAAAGGGAATAAGAGGTCTGTCTGCAATGGTATTGGAGGGTATTACAGCATCTGTAGCGGAACAGAAGTGACTTAAATCTGGTGCTTTCAAGCGAGACTGGTTGGTACAAACTGTGAGAGGAAGCTGTGTGGTGCTGGAGATGGGTGGGGTTGGGGATCACAATTTCGGGAGCTACTGACCGTTCCCTGGTAGATATCCCTGAGTCGCCTCTTACGACACCCGCGGGAAGAATTGGTAACTTATCAAATAAATCAGTTCCCGTGGATAGAAATCACAATTTAAACGTTTCTATAGGAACAACGCGTGCGAAGTCACGGGGCGCAGCTAGTAATATTATAAAGAGAAAAGATTAGATTGTTTGTTTGTTTGTACTAGAGGACCGATTTAAAAAAATATTTTATCATTAAAAAACTACTTTTATTTATCCCGGAATTCCCACGGGAACGTGAACGGGGGTGAAACCGCGCGGCTATCGTACAATTTCTATGCCATATATACACACATAAGGCACACACCTACAGCTAATGCTGAAGTACATTTAACATGAAATCGAAATCTTTGACCTGAACTTGTAAAGCAAATTTTACTAAAATTTAGCGTCTATCGGTTGAAAACTACAAACAAATCTCGTGTTCAAACTCCCGTTCCCAGATTAGTTTCAAGCTTCGATATAATTGCTCCCACTTCTACCTTACACCGTTACTCGCCACAATGGATGTTTTTTCCCATAGTTTCGTTGGTCACGCTGGATTCTTGAGACTGGCATGTTGGATAAAGCAAATTACTCCATCATTGTTTATTAGTCTCAATCTACTTCCACAATACCTATGAATCGGGATTTACATGAATAGTTGGAGGAAAACCTGGCTTTTTCTTTAGCTTTGGAAAATATAAAAATATTAACTGCGCCCCGCGGTTTCGCCTGCGTAGTATTCATACAAATTTCAGAAATTTAATTCACACATCCAGAGGTAGTTTCGTAAAAAAAATTTAATTCAAGTAATTTAGTAATACTTACCTAGTTTTGTCGAGTTTGTCGAGTGAATCGACCCAAGGAATAAGAAAAAATAATTTCCTTAGAAAATTTATCGTTTTAAATCTCCTCTGAGATTCATCTATCTACATACCTTTCACGTTCAATTCAAATTACAGCAAATCCATATAATTACAATTTCAATTATACCACAAGTAGATCTATCCAACTTGAACTTTCTGCGTTCTGTAACTTAAGATAGGTATGCTGGATTCCAAAACCGCTAACCTGTGGCATTCAAAAACGTCAGGATTTTTGGTAAAATACGTAAAAATAATATAATGCTGGACAATCACACAGACATTATAGAACACAGAATGAAGATTTCAGTCCATCAAACTTAATACCGACGGTATGTAGAGATGAAAGAGATGCTCATAAAAAAATGTTATTACGAACTTAACGACTTCTTCAATGATCCTTTTCGCAAATTAAATTATAAATTAGTGTAAATATTAAGTTCATTAATAATAATTTTAAGATACTGCGCGATACCTGCCTATAAATCAGTTCCCGTGGATAGAAATCACAATTTAAACGTTTCTATAGGAACAACGCGTGCGAAGTCACGGGGCGCAGCTAGTAATATTATAAAGAGAAAAGATTAGATTGTTTGTTTGTTTGTACTAGAGGACCGATTTAAAAAAATATTTTATCATTAAAAAACTACTTTTATTTATCCCGGAATTCCCACGGGAACGTGAACGGGGGTGAAACCGCGCGGCTATCGTACAATTTCTATGCCATATATACACACATAAGGCACACACCTACAGCTAATGCTGAAGTACATTTAACATGAAATCGAAATCTTTGACCTGAACTTGTAAAGCAAATTTTACTAAAATTTAGCGTCTATCGGTTGAAAACTACAAACAAATCTCGTGTTCAAACTCCCGTTCCCAGATTAGTTTCAAGCTTCGATATAATTGCTCCCACTTCTACCTTACACCGTTACTCGCCACAATGGATGTTTTTTCCCATAGTTTCGTTGGTCACGCTGGATTCTTGAGACTGGCATGTTGGATAAAGCAAATTACTCCATCATTGTTTATTAGTCTCAATCTACTTCCACAATACCTATGAATCGGGATTTACATGAATAGTTGGAGGAAAACCTGGCTTTTTCTTTAGCTTTGGAAAATATAAAAATATTAACTGCGCCCCGCGGTTTCGCCTGCGTAGTATTCATACAAATTTCAGAAATTTAATTCACACATCCAGAGGTAGTTTCGTAAAAAAAATTTAATTCAAGTAATTTAGTAATACTTACCTAGTTTTGTCGAGTTTGTCGAGTGAATCGACCCAAGGAATAAGAAAAAATAATTTCCTTAGAAAATTTATCGTTTTAAATCTCCTCTGAGATTCATCTATCTACATACCTTTCACGTTCAATTCAAATTACAGCAAATCCATATAATTACAATTTCAATTATACCACAAGTAGATCTATCCAACTTGAACTTTCTGCGTTCTGTAACTTAAGATAGGTATGCTGGATTCCAAAACCGCTAACCTGTGGCATTCAAAAACGTCAGGATTTTTGGTAAAATACGTAAAAATAATATAATGCTGGACAATCACACAGACATTATAGAACACAGAATGAAGATTTCAGTCCATCAAACTTAATACCGACGGTATGTAGAGATGAAAGAGATGCTCATAAAAAAATGTTATTACGAACTTAACGACTTCTTCAATGATCCTTTTCGCAAATTAAATTATAAATTAGTGTAAATATTAAGTTCATTAATAATAATTTTAAGATACTGCGCGATACCTGCCTGTTCTCCATCGCAACACCCATAATGGATACATTCTGTGATCTTAACTTTAACGCACCTTATCACTAGAACCTGATTGTATGAATGCAATAAAAACTGAATACTGAATGTATTTTCTAGCCAAATCAAACTTGATACCGACAGTATGTATTATCTAGCCAAGTTGATCATCATTCCGTGTTCTTTAACTTTAGACACGTTGGATTCCAGAACTGCTATCCAACCTGTGGCGTTACAAGGTAGCACGTCTAGGTATCAAGGACGCTTTTCAATCAACATTCCGTTGAAATAGGCTTTGTCAACGATAAACTTCTATTGTAGGTAAGATACCTAGGGTTACCAGACGTCAGAATTTGTGCTGACATGTCAGGATTTAGAGCTATTTATCAGGATTCCGGGAGTTTTTCAAAAAGGCAGGATTTTTGGAATAAGATATTGGAGTTAGTTAGTACTCGACATTCCTGGGAAATAGGCTCTGTCAACGATAAATTTCTATTGTAATAACTTGTTCACGCCTAATAAGTTAGTATAGTTGTGCAAATCAACATTAAAATGTTTGTAAGTTCTTAGATTCTATAACTAAATTTAAGTTTACATAAATTGCAGTGTGGAACTTACTTCGAGACAAAAGCCCCTTTTACTGCATGAACATAATTATTATGAATACCAGGATATAAAGAGTTTTGGACAATATTTCCAGACTTTTGGTAGGTAACCCTATTGTGCCTCGCTGAAGGTGAAATAAACGACCAACTTCTATCGAAATTGTGTCTGTAGGATGACTTTGGGAACGAATAATTCGGAGTTTGTATCAAGTGAAGGTATAAATAAAGTCTCATGAATTCAACAAATTTCGAGATATTTATGAGTTATCATTAAATATAATCTTGAACGTCACAAATAATACCTATTCTATTTCATTTCATTTTAATAGCCTTTTCATAGTTACCCATAAGAATAGGTTACATTATAACCGCATAAGTAGAAAGTCAATCAAAGATATACTTCTGTAGGTACTAATATTATAAAAATGAAAGATTTGATAGATTGTTTTTTTGTATTGAATAGGCTCCGAAACTACTGAACTGATTGAAAAAAATCTTTCATCATCAAAAACCTTACGTTTCAAGGAGTAACATAGGCTTTATTTTATCCCGGAATTCCCACGGGAACGGGAACTACGAGTGAAACCACGAGGTCTGCTAGCCACATCTTAATGATCAATTTCTCCAAGGCGTGAACAAGTTATTTACCACACTGAACAAACTAATTCAACAATTAGATACACGAAGATGGTTTCCATTGGAAAGTGTCGACACGAATCATTTAACTTGATGCCTTGATGGGTATGGCTTGTTCCAGACTATTAGGTAATAGCTGCGCCCCGCGGCTTCGCACGCCTATCCCACGAAAACTGATTTGTGGGATAAGAAGCCTGTGTTATTCCAGGCCTAGAACCAACTGTATGCAAAATTTCAGCCTGATCCGTTCGGTAGTTTTTGCGTGAAAGAGCAACTAACATACATACATACAGACATGTTTACAAACTTTCGCGTTTATAATATTAGTAGGATTTACATTTTGAATTTTCTGTCCACCTTCTTTTACCTATACCGTGTCCATTTTGAATGAAGCATAAACGTAAACAAACCGCCCATACTTAACCTAAAATTAACTTTGTTGGCGCGTCCTTTATACGTAATTTACATTACTTGTCGATTTTAGATCCTCCCTTCAATAAAAATCGCTTACAATTATATCTGAAACTCGACGCCAAGCAAGTGAGATTTTGTTTACTAACATGCTTCATTCAAAATGGATAAACCATAGGTATATGTTTTTGGTTAAACTCCTCGACGTTTTGATAAATTTCCTCGTTAAATTAAGGGACAAAAAACAAACAATGTGTAATAACCGGCTTAAAATTAGCACCACCCCCAACTCTTCCCGCGGGTTTTGTAAGCGACTGAAGGATATCCACCGGGGCCTTCTGCAGAACAATTTTACCACCAAACTGCGATCCCCAACCCGCATACCCAGCATGGGGATTATGGGACTACTCCCATGTTACAAAGGCAAATATGGTCTAATAAGGGGAGGCCTGCGTCTCGAAGTGGTATGTAAAAGCTGTAGATAAGATGAAATAAATAAATTCTACTGTCTGTCTACCTTTTACGGATACAGTCCGCTGGCAGACGGACAAACAGACAGCTTAGTATATGCTGTTTTTACCCTTCGGTACGTAACTTCAAGAATAACAGACCTAGAGTAGAGACGCATAGAATACCTAGCCTAGAAATCGGTTTCTGGACAAACCCTGCCAAATCCTGCTCCAGCTTGAGAACCCTATGCTACTCCTCAATCATTTATCATTTATTCACTACAGACGGTCCAGCCAGAGGCACAAATCATAACCGGTAGTGCTATCCTGCGTAGATTTTGCCATAACTCATAAATTCAGTCATGAAATATGCCTATGATCTACTATATGAACCCAATGTGAAAGAGAGAAAGGAATCTTTATCCATAGCTTAAAAAACACTCTTACATACATACAATGAGCTTGCAGGCTTCGTTATTGAAAAATATTCAGGCATGTTTTCGGAAATCAAAATCAGTAAAACTTTTAAATCCACCATGGTTTATACTAAAGTTATTTACAACGGGACATTTAACATGATTTGAGCTTTCCGATATTTCGGCACAGTTTCATGCGCCATGATCACGGAATAACTGAAGGCACTGAACCCGGAAACTGTGCTGAAATATTGGAAAGCTCAAAACTCAAATCATGGTATTTGTTGTTAATAACTTTATCAAAATCAGTAATATTCTTTAGATTAGACAAATATGTCCAATAATGGCACATTGGACAAGAGCGTATACATATTGTGTTCTTTTGACAAGTGTTCGAAAGACACTTTATTTTGATTATGATTTTAATGATGACTTTGATTTAAATTTTGTATTTAGTTTTATTAACGTTGATCCTGAATATGTCCCCATTTAGGAGATGAAACGTTGGTGTTGTTCCAACACAAATAAGTTTTGTTGTTAATCCGCTTACATAATAAAGTGAATTAAAAAAAAAATATAACCTGATGAAAACTCGTGAAATATCTTAAAAAGTCTTATCGCATCTAGCTTCAATTTCAGCCAGATATAAGTACTATAAAATAACCTGACGAGCTTAAATTTGAGCCTTAGTAGATCTCTGTAACTCGGAGACAGTGGAATGTGTCAGAGGAAACCAAGCCTTATTTGCGATGGCGTCATATGTCACTCCAAGAAATATTGCTTAACACGTCACGTTATTAACTGAAACGCTTGTCAACTCTTCAACATTGTGCTTCATTTATTATGTCAATTTATGTCGCATTGATACAAATTCTAAAACACACCTATTAGAGAGTTACAACGTCTCACGTGAGACGTGCTCCAACGTCTTACGAAAAGTATTCCCGACGTCTCACGAAAGTCAGAGCGTCGTGTTTACTTATCTTTTCAATATTTTCGGATTTGGTATACATCAGAAATGATATTCATTGTCGTGTTTATAATCTACCTACATCATTGGTTTATTTATCTTTTTCATTATTTCCGGATTTGGCGTACATAAGAAACGATATTCAAGATACATTAGGGATGGTGAAACAATGGCGACACTATATTTTGAACACGACCTGAATGAAAACGGTTTCCATTTTTAATTCAAAATATGTATGAAGTACCTAGGACACTCAACCTCAACAGCCTGTATCGGTCCACACCTTGACGCAAGCCTCCCACTAAGACTAATGGTGGGTAATGCCCATAATCCCCACACTGGGCACGCGGGTTGTTGATCGCAGTTTGGTGGAAGATTTGTTCTGCCGGGGGCGCTGCTGCCCGCCCCCCGTTGGATATCCCATAATCGCCTCTCACGACACCGACGCGCGACGGGAAGAGATGGGGTAGTGCAAATTCTAAGCCAGTACAGCAATTTTAATATTCGGTCAAATCGTAAACGATTGTCTACAAGTTGTAGACTACAACTTGTTGTCGAGTACGATTTGGTCGAATAGATATTCAACACTGAGTTTTAAGAATACATTTTTTGTGGCACAGAATCAGGGTCGAGAATCGGCTCGCTCTGTTAAGCCAAAGCGGCGCTAATTATGAAAAACATGACATAATGCCTTGTTCAGTGATGCGTTAAGTTCACTGACTTGATACCCAGTTCGGATTTGATTTTTCCAACTAAATGGTGTTACACGTTTAAATAATATCTTCCATCCAGCCTTCGGCTTAGCCTGATTTACAATTTGTTTAGTTAACACGTTCGGGTGAAAAGTGTAACGAACGGAACGGATACCTTAGCCCCCATACAAACGTACTTTCCGCTTCATTTGGTCCGATCGTATTGAAATTTTCCATACATAATCGTCGACTGCCGCCCGTGTACACAGGCTAGGGCAATTTTTTGGTCCCTTAAAGGAAACTTCCTTTTCTTTTGTAGTTAGGAGGTTTTGTTCTTGGGAAATTTCGGTTTTATTTTAAAGAAAATGATAGCCATTTTTAGAGTTTTGAAAATAGTACGGTTCGCTCAAAAAATTACATTTGTCAAAAAATAAAATAAGTTGGTAATAATCGACTTTATTTCCAACCAGGAACACGTTTCACTTTTAAATCAAATCGTAAGTTTTGGCAATAATGAAAAAAAAAACTATTCCCATACATTTTCTAGGAAAAAACGAGTACTCATTCAATGGTTCTTAATTTAAATTCGTATGTAACTACTTTTTAAGTTGGTAACCTAATTTTAAAGGCTTATTCCCCTACCCATGTTCGGTCTAACGACTAGGTACAACGGTAAAACGGACCCATTAATGATGTTATCTACATAAGTGCGCACACAATTTAATTCGTAAACTAAACAATTTACATAAACAAGAATCTAGCAAACTCAAAAACATAAAGTCTAGAAAGGACTAAATTGTTCCAATCAAATTTTTCAATACCTACAAACACCCAAGTTAGTCTTTTTCCAAAAAAAATCCAAATGGTGCACTTTATTTTCAGTACGTTAAAACTTTAAATAGCCTAGCTCTGTTTCTTTATTATCACATCCCGAACAAAGAACACCTCCCCCATTCATAGCAATAATGAATTGACCACGTGGTTTACGTCTGAGCACTCTCAGATATCGATTTTCAACCCCCCCATTCCAACTCCCACCTAACTGTAGAAGAATCTAGATTCTACCGTCATCGTCTAGATCAGAACCTAGTTTGCTAAAAGGCGCCATCTGTTGTATGGTTGTGCATTCAAGTCGTGCAGATTGCATTTGAAACCCTCGGGATACCAGTACTTACAATTTACGTTCCAACCAGAATAAGTTAACGCCATCTAGGGATAGTAGGCACAACTTCCGGGCATGCATTTTGTGATGCACAATTTCAAATAGCGCCACCTAGGGGAACTATTGATCAACGTTTTATAAACAAGGGTAGTTTCGTGTCGCACCACAGGACTTGCAGGGATGCAATGTTTTAAATACAAATTAGCGCCACCTAGGGAAACTATTTATCTAGACAAAAGTATGGCTAGTTCCGGTACCTCGTTTTTCAATAGGTACTGAGTTACACAGTGCGTGGTTCTAGGGCTTAAATGTTTTCTAGTAACGCCATCTAGGTACAACTCAATCTACTCAGGTTTGGCTTTGTTGCAGTTTGGTGAGAGAATGCAAGCAAGATAGTAGGGCTGTGGCAGGGGTTTAGACTTCAAATTTAGTCATGCCATCTCCTGACAGTTTTCTGCAGCATTTCATGCTTGTTGCAAGGAAGCTTTTGAATTGCATGCAGGTAAACCTTTTGGTAATCAATTGTGAATCACACTACAGATGGCACTCAGGACCGTTTAGTGTCACCTGGACCTATCTTGTGTCTCTGAGGGCGTAGTCTGCTGTATTGATTTTGTCTCAACTTTGTGATGGTAACGAGAAATGGAAAAGGACATATTTTAAACGACCTTTGAAATTTAGGTCGTTTAAAGGCTTAACAGCGTAATGTTTGTACAAACCCCACTGCACCACTTAGGTCTGTGTTCACCAAATACTAATCAGACAATTAGGCAGCTTCTTCGATTAAATTTGACGTGTAATTTATGAAAGCTGGTGTCATAAACGTCAAAATATCTCATTATGAATTCATTATGAATGTGTATAGTATAATGTAAGCGGGTTAACTATAAAATAACTGTTTAAAATTTAACCATCTCTTGATGAACAGGTCTTGACATCATCAATGTAAACTTTATTAACATGGAAGGGAACAATATAAGAACAATCAAAATATGTTCTGAATATACAAGTTTGTAATAAAATATTTTGTATTTGGTAATTAAGTACTTATATGTACCTAATCAAATTGAAACTATTATTAACAATGGAAACAGTTGAACCAACTGCAGACTGTTGCAAACAAAGTAGAGATACTTATCTTTAAAGAAAATAAAATGAAATATTATTAATTTACCTTTAAGTTAACAATGATAGTATCATAATAAGGGTATCACTATATTTGACTAATTAGTCGTGCAAGTGTTGATTTCTCTCCCACACGATGTTCGTGCTAGCCCCTCACTCGTTATTTTCAAGCGTAAAGTCAAAGAGCATTACCTATCTTTATGATATTGTTATATTTATTTATTCGATATATATGTATGTATATATAACAAAGTTAGGTTAAAGTATTTTATGTATTGTATATTTTATTATATATATTTATATATAGTAGTATTTTTAATATGTACATTAAAATTAAATCTTATCTGTTTAAGCACATGTACCCACTTTTATATCTTTTATATCTTTGTCTCTCTCTCCCAATAAGGTTTGCTGGAAGAGAACTCTCATTAGGGTTAAGCTCGCCTTTGCCATTATTTTTCATTTAAATGTTTTACCATAATGTTTTACTTTGTGTAATAAAGAATTAAGAATTAAGACTGACTCACCTGACTTGACTGATATTTTGTTTGTTTTGAATACGCTCTGAAACTACTGTATTAAAAAAAATATTATACCATTAGAAAGCTTACTTTTCAGGGAGTGACATAGGCTCTTTTATCCCGGAATTCCCACGGGAACGGGAACTACGCGGGTGAAACCGTGAGGCACTGCTAGTATTATATAAATCATTCGAAGAAGTTCAGCGGCAATGTGACCACTTTTTACATTCGGATTCCCAGTCTCCGAAGCAAAGCTGTGTCAATGAGCTTAAAACAATTATATACAGGAAACCTAACCGCTCTGGACACCGGAAGTGGGCAATCTTTACGCCTGGGTAGGATGGGTTGTGTGTGTAGGTTGCGTGAGAGGACAACTAGGCAAGGATTTGAAAAGATTATGTAATATTAATTAATCTAAGCAGAGCTTGTGTTATGGGTATAAGATAAATGAATGAAAATGAAAAATGAAAAAATATTTTATTGTAGTAACAATTAATCTAACAGATATTTTCCTACGGTCTCCACACTAGGCAAAGCCTGTATCGTGGCGACCAGTAATTTGACTTAACTTAACAAACTTTAAGACTACTTACTAACAGAATTTGATAAAAAAAAATATTTTGTAAGGAAATATTAAAACATGCTGTACCAGACTAAGTATATGAAGAACACAGGATAAATTCGTATCTTATACATTAAACATAAAAAAGCAGAATACAGTCTAGTACTTACCTAACTAAATTACATATGGTTTAAAAGCAAACAAATCAAATGAAAATAGTTCGAGAACAAGCATGAATTGTAAATAGGTAATAGCAAAAGCGCCTTTCAACATATTATTCGAAGTAATTCTTCGGTAGAGTCGTAGGAGAGGGTTTGTAGCCAATTGTTAATAGAGCGTTTGGCTTCTAAAAGTTTCTTATCTTTAATGATAACTGATATACATTATACAATTCACTGTATGTAAAATTGTATTGTCACAAGACGTGTACAACGGGGCTGATTTGATTATACATAGAGTAAGACTACTTAAGAACGGTGCGGACACCTTAGCCCCAATACAAACGTACTTTCAGCTTCATTTGGAAACTACGTCCCCGATCGTATTTAAATTTTCCATACATAATCGGATGAAAAATAGCTATGTTTGTAGGGTCTTAGAGCCGTGGTCGAAATTCGGCTAGGAGGACATTATTATTGATCCAGGTCAACAATAACAGAATCATCTAAATTGCCAGACGGCTACAACTAGAAAGTCAATATGCAGTTCCGCCGGACAATTACAAGCCGGAAACCAAGCTGGGCGGAAGTCGACAATCTTCCATTGGACGCTAATTAACATGGATGTCCATGGTGAAATGGTACTTGATTCTGTCCGGTTTTTGTTTGTTATGATTTTGAACGGCGGAAAGTTGAGCCTTTGCCCCGCTCCGGAAACCTAAATGTTTATAATAATAATAATAGTTAATTTGTATCTTCTTTTTTTTTATGTTTGTTACCTCTTTTAATTTTCACTGAGTAGTCCGATTTTCATGATTATTTTTTTATTTAAAAGCTGGCGCTGGTTTGGTCTTGTCTTTTGGTTCAGTTGTGACGATGGTATCCATATAGTTGAAGTGGATTTATAGTTTTTATTCCTTGTTAAAACAAAATCAATTATATCATATTATTAGGTTAAACCTACTCACAGGAAATTTTAAAAATCTATCGTAAAAAATCAGGAAAATCGGACCATCCAGTAAAAAGTTCTGAGGTAACAAACATACATGCACTCGCATTGAGAACCTCCTCCTATTTTTAACCGACTTCAAAAAAAGGAGGAGGTTCTCAATACGTCTGTTTTTTTTTTCTTTGTTACCTCAGAACTTTTGACTGGGTGGTCCGATCTTCATGATTCTTTTTTTATATGAAACCTAGTGCTCATTTTAATTTTGTACAGTTCTGACAATGGGATCCATGAAAATTCATGAAAAAACCGTAAAATTGAAGTCGGTTTATAGTTTTTTAAAACAAAATTAATTATTTTAAGTGGCGCTGTCATATGTCATATTGACTCGGGTATGCGCCATTAAACTACATGTATACATACTCGTATATGTATACACAGAATACATTCAGTACAGTAGGTAGAGGTACATACAGTATGGTTATTTAGTTCTTATCATGTTGCCACATTTGATTTCCGCCTGAACCGTTATGATAACATAAAAATGTATGACACGACTTACTGCATACAAATAATTTCCAAATAACACATTATCCTGTCCTTACTGCATACAATTTATAGAAGTTGACTTTACTTATTCTGAATTTTATCTTTATTTTGATTTCTATTGAAATTCCTGCGAAATACACACTCGTTAGTTATTTATAGAATAATTAAATTGCAGTCAAATCGAGAACCTCCTCCTTTTTTGAAGTCGGTTGAAAAACGAGCGAGCACAGGGTCGATAAAAATAATCTTATAACAAAAAATTTTAAATTCCAAAGATTTATTGAAGGAAGGATCTCAAATCAACACGTAATGTAAATTACGTATAAAACGAAGTCAAAGTCAAAGTCAAAGTCAAATCGTTTATTTCTTTAGACTTACAAAATAAGTACTTAGAAAAGTCAAATTTTTACTATATAAACAGCTTGATAAATAGTTATTACTATCAAACAAGAAATAAGGTGCAATTGACTCTGATTGAAGCACCAAAGTATGGGTGTTTTGTTTACTAACATTCTACATGATCGATGGAAACGGTATAGGTAAGTATAAGTTCTTCGTTCTTGTACTCATTAGTTTCAACAACAATCTTCAATCTTTTCAAGGATTTATATTGATTCATCAAAACTCGTTTTAATTTTGTACAATTTGTGACATGTTTACACAACGAATACGTTCCGTATTGCATTAATCTTTATCTCGATTCTATTGGAATTTAATATGTATCACGGAAGTTCCGATTAAGCTCTGATTCATTAAAATATCGATCGTGGTTTGTGACTCATGACTCTTATTAAACGCTGAGTTTTCTCAGAATGACTATTTTTTGTGAAGGAAATTCTATTTCCTTCACGTTTTTTCTTAGATTTTTGTAAAGTAAGAAACCTAGAAGTATTTCTTTAGTTAATATGTAACGAAATAAATACTTGTAGGTTTCTTCACACAACTTCTTTTCTTCACACACCTCAAACAAACTTGGTTGTTTAATTAATTTGTGAATAATTAATAATTAATTTTGTTTTAAAAAACTATAAACCGACTTCAATTTTTACAGTTTTTTCATGAATTTTCATGGATCCCAATGTAAGTAAGTACTGAACAAAATTAAAATAGGACCACACGGGAAGCACCAGCTTTCATATAAAAAAAGAATCATGCACAACGGACCACCCAGTCAAAAGTTCTGAGGTAACAAACATAAAAAAATACAGTCGAATTGAGAACCTCCTCCTTTTTTGAAGTCGGTTAAAAACAGTTTTGTCGCATAGAAAATAAGATGCACGTCTCTGCTCTGTACTTCTCACTCACGATAAAACCATATCTTGTCATCTCGCTCTAAATCCATCTCATAGCGGCGTTATTGCACTGACCGCCATAGTGATATCTGATCTTTTATCACTATCCATCCATACGTCTGTTAAAAGATCAAGTCCAGATCATCACGGACTGCCCCCATTAATCCTCCTATCAGTTCCATCAAGCGGCTTGCCTAATTAGCGTAGATCAGAACAGAACACTTGGGTTCATCAAGCCGTTCGTTAGCTCATGCAGAACGATTTAGATGAATAGATTGCGTGAAAGTGGACTTCATTTGAGTTGATATTTTTAAACTGATTGTTCCTCAGAACTTAGCAAGTTAACTAGTTGATTTATAAAGCGTCAGTAAGTCAACAGCTTTATAGTTATTGGAATAACGGGTTTTCTAAGAACCTTTATTGTTGATATAGAACACTAACGTTTTAATAATGCCCCCAGACGCACACGTTGTCCAGCATCGACGTAAGGGTGGTCAGCGAATGTGTAAAGAGGGCGTATTGCACGACATTTTGTGAAAAAGATAGTCATAGGGTTTGGCGTTCATAAGAGCGGGACAGAGCATACGTTTTTGGAACAGCGTAGGCGCAAAAATGATGTTTTTGTATATTTACAAGTAAACTACACCACTTTAACCCAACTAGTTTTTTTAGCAAATCCGCTAGGTTCTAGCCTTAATCGGCTATTGTTCTAATGTCATTGACAAAGAGATATTTGCGTTCTAGATTTGAGTTTTCAGCTTTCCAATATTTCGGCACAGTTTCGTGCGCAATGATAACAGAGTAATTGAAGTAACTGTGTTAATGATCAGAGATGGGCCGAACATGGGTTTCACCGAATACGAACATTCGGCCGAATATTCGGTAAAACTTTTACCGAACCGAATATTCGGCCGAATATTCGGTACATTTGATTCCGTTCCGTCGCACAAATGCAAGTATAAACTTGTTTACGCCAAGCGCGCGGATTGCCGCCAAACCCGAAGAAAATAAATTCCGATTTCATCTTATGAGCAACATGGCTAAAATGTTTCTTTCAGCTCCAGGAAGCTCAGTTTACTACAGTGATCGTTTGTTTTCCGAAGCAGGTAACGTTTATTACGCAAAAACGGAACAAACTATTGCCAAATAAAGCTGAGCATCTTGTTTTTTTACACCACAACTTGCCACTTGTGAATTTTAAATACTAAATCACACCAGGCTTATTATTTTGTGTAACAAAACATTTGTGTTTACGTTTCTTTTTATTGTAGTTTCCAACACCGTTTAGAACTATTTTTTTTCTGTTTATAGATAAACAAAACACTTTTATGTAAGTCAATGAAGATGTGAATTGTGATTTTTTAGGAATAATGTTCCTATATTATTATATTACATACATAAGTAATTAATGACATTTTGAATTAATCTTAAATAATTATATGAGATGTCATTTTTGTCTTATATCTCAGTAGACTATAATTAAGTTCCTAACGCTTAATGTGTAGATTAAGTGACGACCTCTGTGACGCGGTGGGCGAAGGTCTGCCTGCGACGCAGGAGGTTGCGGGTTCGATTCCCGCCTCGGGACAAATGTGTGTACGATCTGCAGACATTTGTTCAGGGCGTTCTGGATGTTTTTCTATGTATAATAAAAAATATCTATCTATGTAGCTTAGCTTGGGGCTAGATAATGCTGTATAAATTGTACAGCATTATTATTATTATTATTATAGTGATTGATCTCTTAAATTACAACCCGAAAAGTACAAACAAATTACTTATTTTCTTTATAAAGAACTATATTGGTTGAATAGGATAGGTTTAAACGTTTAATATCAATAAATATATTTTGCGACGCTATGCTGAGTAGAAACTAGAAAAAATATTATTCATAATTTACTAAGGTGTTGTGATTTGATTCAGCTATTCTCTAACACACTAAAGACTGACCGAAATAAATATCTTGTTTATTTTCCTTCAATTAAGGCCTGTATAATATATTATTCCAAAGAGTTAACACAGAAGCCTAATCTCATAACAGCTAGATACCTATATTTGGCATTAAGTTATTATGGATTCCTTGCCTACCCTGCAAGGGATCCGGCGTGAAGATATTGATTGAAGTTTATTATGTTCTTAACAACCTACTTTAATTGAAAATAAAGCTTCACTGACGACAAAATCAGAAAGCTACACTGTAAAATACTTACTTCATTACACTGTACACTCAAATCATGATAATACACGGGTCTTAACGGTAAAAACGGAGCTCAAAATTATTTATAAGAAACAGAGAGCTCACATTTGATTTCACCTTATTTTCTTTTTTCATTCTGCTGTTTAATAATAGTTTAAGCTAATAATATTAAATTATGTGAACGTCAGATCTCCTGGAGCCCGATTTTGCCAAACAGAAGACGTCATAAACCCTAAATTGTGAAACAAAATTTTTAGTGATCTCAAACGAATACCGAACCATGCTGGTGCAATAGGCTCCAGCCGTATCCTGAATTTGGGCGCTGGAAGGTGCAACACAGTTTTTAACTTATGCGCTTTCCAGTGTTCCACTGTATTTTAAGTACATCATGTATCTGTTCATAAATAAATAAATAAATAAAAAATAAATAAATAAATAAAACTTTGAGTATCACTTTGCCGAACATTAGGTGATTCAGCCGAATATTCGGCCGAATATGAATATTCGGTAAAGCTGCCGAATATGCCGAATACCGAATATAAAACGAATATTCGGCCCATCTCTATTAATGATCATGGTAGTTTTAAGCTCCAGTACAACACAAACTACTTAGATGATAAAACCGCGTATTTCAATAACTCCGAACAGTCCTAAAACGTCCATTTCTTGCGACATCGTCTTTCTAAAATAGCTACATTTTAAAACGAAAAGATCCAATATCCTTTCCCTTGTTTCAGTAGGTAGCAATTTCAAACCAAACAAAACTTTCTCGCAAAACACTTACCCAATCGTAAAATTACGCGAAACTAATCTCTAATCCCTTGCAACATGATTCACGGAACAGCATAACAGCATAACAGCAATTGCAACCGATCCGTCATTGTCCCTTTAAATGACTCTATTACTAAAGATCTGAGGCTGATTATTCATAGCTTTTATGTTCTGAGTAGCAAGGTTCACAATGCGCCTTTGTATTGCCTGTTAAGTGAAAGATAACGGAGCATCAAGGCTGCCTTCTGTCTTTCAAAGAGTGATAAAAACTGTGCCATGCCATTCGCGCTGCGTACGCGCGGTCGCACAGTTGTGTTTGTTATTGCGTCAAATCGTGGGTGGCAGGAAAACACCATATCTGTAGTTAGCGTTTGAAATAACAAGGAAACTGATTCTGTGTTGCATATTTTGTGTGAATAGTTATATAAAATTAAAGGTTCAGTCAGTGTTTGATAAACTACCATAAATGTCGTGTGGAGTGTCGGTTTTTCGCCAAGAACCCGTCAATAAAATCTGTCTGTGATAGCTCAAGTGATCTGTGATAGCGACATTTCAAAATGCGTCGCTCAAAGTTAAACATAGACCCCGATCTTGGAGATCTGGAGGAAATGCTAGCGAACGTTCAAAACCAACTCGAATACGAGATAGACAAGGAAAAGGACAACAAAATGCCCTCCCTAACCAGCGTCCAGGAATCCCCGAAACTACCTAAACGGAACAAAGCGGACACCTACTCCTACCGTCCGAAAAATCGTCCCCCGCTCATCATGAACGATGACAACCACTACGCGAACACCTACAGCGAATACCAGCAGCCGATGATCAACCTCCGTGGTTCGCAAAGCAGTTTGCAGTCTGACGAGGTTGGATCACAGTGTAGCCTGCAGTCTTTCCGCTCTGAGCCTCCTCGGAACTTGGAGAGGTTGTCTATGGCCAGTATGCCGGAGAAGCGAGGATCGGCGTCGTCGCTGAATGGAAGGTCAAGGACCGCTACGTTGCCGAGAGGGTACGGTTCGAGTAAGAAGCAAGAAGAACCGAAGAAAACCTGGGAGGATTATTGGGCCAAGTAAGTGTTAGATGTAATAATCTCAAGGATTAATTGTAGTTATTACGAGATTATTCGCCAACAGCATCAAAAAAACTAAACAGTACCTAATTTATCTATAATAATAAGTATTAGAAAGAGGAAAGATTTGATAGTTTGTTTGTTTGTATTGAATAGCTCCGAAACTACTGGACCGATTTAAATAATTCTCTCACCATTAAAAAGCTTACTTTTCAGGGAGTGACATAGGCTATATTTTATCCCGGAATTCCCACGGGAACGGGAACTACGCGGGTGAAACCGCGAGGCGCTGCTAGTTCAGGTATAAAAGGAAGCAAGCTGAACCCAAATGGGTCGTTCTCAGCTTTATGCTTTTCTGCAACTACTAATTAAATTAAATTTCTTTATTTCAGACTTCATACATAGGTCCATAGATTACACTAAATTGGTACATAATAATCAAATAGTCACCCTAATTAACAGAGTCAAATCAGAACAGAGCAAGTCAGCAACACAATAATCAAAACAAGAAAAAACAATATTTACCATAATTATTTGGCAATGTTGTACATTATATTATGTTATGATAATATAATAATGATAATACTTTTAGACGCTGTTGTCGTTCCTTTTTAAAAATAAATAAACATTGTAACTAATGTATCTAGGGTGCTTCCCCAAGAAAACAGAAAGCCCAGCCAATAGGCTCTCTTGATTTTCCTTACACATTTCGCAGTAGGCATTCAAACTCTTTTGGAAGAATACCATAAAATACATAGAGTGCCCATGGCGCACGTCCTTATAGTATCATCCGTGTGCAAGGTTGTTAAAAATAGTAAATCTTAACAATTACTCGTATAATACTCTCAACAAATCAAAGAACACATCTACCAAACAAACATTCATACTTAATATTTTATTTACTATCTATTACTAATATTAAAAATGCGAAAGTAATTCTGTCTCTCTGTTTTTTACTTTTTATTTCTAAAGACGACGATACAGCTAAACGGGTCTCAATCAAATTTGTAGAAGAGTATAGACTACTTTTTTTTTTCGGAATCAAGTAGTCGATCGAAGCTATGGGCTAATGCTAAAAAACTATGACAAAAAAAACTTTTAGGTATATTATTTTCAATTTAAAAGTCCTTTGGATATTATGCAGTTAACATTGCTATTAATAATATTGCTATAAATATAATTGAACAGGAAAATAAACAACAAATGCAACTAAGTACGTGTACTTCTGTTATAATAATATATTACGTAACAAACAATGAAGGGTAAATATTGTAAACAAAAAGACCACTTTAAAGATAGTAAAAATAACATAAAATACTTTTATTTTGTACTAGCATCCCCTCGCAGTTTAACTCGCATAGTTCCCGTTCCCGTGGGAATTCCGGGATAAAATATAGCCTATGTCACTCCCTGAAAAGTTAGCTTTTAAAATGATGAAAGATTTTTTAAATCAGATCAGTAGTTACGGAGCCTATTCTATACAGACAAACAAACAATGACATGTTTCCTCTTTATTATTGTACCTATAGATAAATTGTTCTGCATAAATATATGGGTAGTTATGTAAAAATAAAAAATACCTGATTCATATTATTTACTAAGAAGATAGTTTATTTACTTATACCGAGTTTTGAGTGAATCAAACCAAGTAATCATATTTTTTAAAAAGAAACTTTACCACCCTTTTAAACTCCCTCAAGCATTGATTTAAAAAGGTAAGATAGGTTACGTTCTCCTACCGTTTACTCAAAAATTGGCGTGTGTTACAACTACACGCAAACACATACGCTCACAGTTATATTTCCAGTCCTGTGCAATACAAAGAAGAACAAAGACGGAAAGACGTATCTAGGACCGAAGTGAGACTAGACAACAATATTTCACTCGAATCACGACCGCTCGTGCCGCCGGTCAGACGGTGACTGATGTGGGAGAACACAATTTTACACAATTTGAGGTTGCCACTTTCGAGCAACCAGTGCCTCATCTTCGTTTTTAATAAATCAATGCCCTCAAGACGTTAATTTGTGAATATTTTTTTAGCCTTTAAGTTATTCTAGAAACTAAGCTATCTACACACCAAATCTAAATCTGTTAGTAGTTATGGAGATACGTGGTAACAAACAGGCTTATACCAATAATCTCATTGGACAATCCCCTGCGAAGGGGTTTATTTCGCGACCTCTGTGCAGCGGGCGAATATCTGCCTGCGACGCAGAAGGTTGCGGGTTCGATTCCCTCCTTGGGACCAATATTTGTACGATCTACATATATTTTGTTCAGGGCGTTCTGGATGTTTTCTATGTAAAGTACAAAATAAGACGTAGTGTATTGTATTATGTATATCAGTTGTCCAGTACCCATAACACAAGCTCTGCTTAGCTTTGGGCTGGATAATTCTGTGTGAATTGTCCTGCATTATTATATTTGTTTCTGGATTTTTTGTACTTTTTTTTGGTGTTTGGCACCACAAACAAGATTCGTATCGTAGTTAAAACGTTTACATTAATAATTAATAATATTGTACTTTTATTGCAATAAGCTCAAATGCTTCAACTTGGGATGAATAGAAAATTTCTAAGAACAAAACGTTCTAACTACAAAAAAAAAACGGTAGCTAGGGGCCAAAAATTTGCCCCACTCTGTATATTATCTCCTCTTGATTATGAGGTACATCCACATGGTGATTTTATCTTTCTTTATCTTGAGTGATCTGAGGCCTGTTCAATTTATCTCGTGTTCGACTAACCTTGTATTCGATTTCAATTTTGAGCCAAATATGGTAAAACGTGGTTTATTTCAAGTCCATTGCAATCCAAGGCGTAGTTTAATCGACTTCAAAAAAGGAGGATGTTCTCAATTCACCTGTATTAGCCTTATAATTTTTGTTACTTCAAAACTTTTTGACTGGGTGATCCGATTTTGATGATTATTTTTTTATTTGAAAGCTGTATAGCTTCCCGTGTCCCCAGTCCTATTTCAATTTAGTCCAGTTCTGACAGAGGCATCCATTAGAAAACCATAAAATTGAAGTCGGTTTATAGTTTGTTTTTAAACAAACCCAATTTTATACCGTATTACAATGCAGGCTGACACGGAAACGGTGTACTAAGCCAAAAGGGGTGATTCTCTGTTAATGAGAATAAAGAAGTGATTTTTTTCCTGTTTAAAACTCCTCAACCTCAACAGCCTATATTGGTCCACTGCTGGACGCAGGCCTCCCCTGATAACCGCCTTGTTGGCCTTTATTTAAATGCCCATAATCCCCAAGTTCCAAGGGGATCGCAGTTCGGTGGTAGAATGGTTCTGCAGGGGACGCTGCTGCCCGCCCCCGGTAGATATCCCTTAGTCGCCTCTTACAACACCCACGGGAAGAGATGGAGTAGTGCATATTCTAAGCCAGCAAGCAGCATACAGCTAGCTGTAAGTCGTAAATATCTGGCCAATTATTGTTATAGTTAATATTGGCTTTTGCCGTATACAAGGTGCCTCGGAAAGGGTGTTATTTATAACCCAGAAGGGGTGATTCTAAACCACGAAGAGATCAACTTGTGAACTCGGACCAAAAAAAAAAGATCTGTTTGTTGGTCTAAGCTTGTAAATTAACGATTTCTTGAATTTCCATTTTTGTTTTAACAAAATATAAAGTAATTTTTTTATCCTACTCGGCTTTTTAACCGACTTCAAAAAAAGGAGGAGGTTCTCAATTCGTCTGTATTTTTTTTATGTTTGTTACCTCAGAACTTTTGACTGGATGGTCCGATTTGCATGATTCTTTTTTTATATGAAAGCTGAGGCTTCCCGTGTGGTCCTATAATTTTGTTCAGTTCTGACAAGATCCGTGAAAATTCATGGAAAAACTGTAAAAATTGAAGTCGGTTATTAGTTTTTATACGAGTATATTAATACGATTATACGATTATTTATTATACGATTTTATCAGAATAGTTTACCGATTTTTTGAATATCGAATATATTTTTTTTGCAAAATAAAAAGATTGTTTTTTCCTATTCGTGTTCTTTCGCAAAAAAACAAACTTTTACGCCCGTAAATAAGCCTATTTTGCCTTATGTATTTCGTAATAGTAAGTAAGTATTTTTTTTCCTTGCTCTAAACTGTATACCAACCTACTTATGTTCTGTCTATAAAATAAATATATTTTATTCTATTCTTATTCTTCATTTCTAATAGTCTAGTCGCTAGGCCATCTAAGGTTTAATCAACAAAGTCTATCAGTTTACTGTTTAGAACGCGAGCCGTGAGTTTAGTAAACATACGTCTCATGTTTACATATCTAAGACATATACGATTGATAGAGGAGGTTATATCATAACAGTATTGTGTTTATCCTCTTATGAAGATGTAAGAGGCGATTATACAGGAGCCAATATGACAGCGCCAGCTATTTTATCATATTATTACGCTTACGCCCATACACCAGTGAAAGTGGCGCCCGCAACTATTTTATCTTATTACGTTAAACGCAGCAAGTTTTAAAAATCCATCTTTTTGTTTGTGGTATCTATTATAAGTTATTTATTAATGCCTCTGTAATAGTTGCATTTTGTAAAGCTCAGGCAGAGATACGAAGTTGCGCTTTTTGGCCACCAAACTCTATTTTCACATCTTCTCCTAAACTATATAAAGTAAAAATTTTACATATATATACAACACAATAGTAGTACATATAAAGTTATTCTGTGATATAGGCAGGGCTTGGTACCAGTAATACCGGTATTTTCTTTTCGGTAATTTATGTATTCCAAAGTACCGGTCTCTTTGCCTAAATATACTATTTTACTATAGTATTTTACGAGCATGATACCGGTAAATATACCGGTACTTATACTATATATCGGTACCGAAGAAGTACCGGTACTACTTCAAGGTCTCGTTATTTGAACATACCGGTATTCAAAGCCCTGGATAACTCACAACAGTCAATGGTCGTAAAGTCACAACATCAAAGTTATTGTCTCTGAAGACGTGAGCTAAATGACAATTGAACTTGTCATGCTTTTGAGCTCTTAAACCAGAACCAGTTCATTCAAGCTTTGTCATTTGTAACTTGTTGTTATCATCAGCCTATATTAGTCCACTGCTGGACATATGCCTCCCCTAATGAGCGCCATAGCGCCCTGTCTTCAGCTTGACGCATCCAGCATCTGCCTGCAGTCTTTCGCAGATCGTCATCCCACCTGGCCGGAGGGCGCCCTACACTACGTTTGCCGAGTCGCGGTCTCCACTCAAGAACTCGTTTACCCTATCGGTTGTCGGTTCTTCGCGAGATATGGCCGGCCCACTGCCACTTCAGCTTGCTAATTCTCTGAGCTATGTTGATAACTTTGGTTCTCTGTCGGATGTATTCGTTCGTTACGGATCCTATCCTTCAGAGAACTTGTTGTATGTAATGTTTATTGTGAATCGTAGTAACTGTTGAAAAGAACTTATGAAATTTTTCGTGTCAGTGCGATTTTGTTTGGGGTATTTGACTGGTCACGCGGAATATTACACAATACAAAAATAACTAATAATAATTAACCTCAACCTCAACAGCCTGTATTGGTCCACAGCTGGACGCAGGCCTCCCACTGATAAGCGCCTCATTGGCGTTTATCCCATGGGGGTAATGCCCAAAATCCCCACGCTGGGCATGCGCGTTGGAGATCGCACGCAGTTCGGTAGTGGAATTGTTCTGCAGAGTGCTGCTGCCCACCACCCAATGGGTATCCCTTAGTCGCCTCTTACGGGAAGTACTTACCTACGGGAAGAGTTGGAGTGGTGCAAATTCTAAGCCAGCACCACACAGTACACTAGTGTAAAAAATAATATGATTCTAGTGATCCTGGTAACAAATTAACCTCTCAATGTTAAGTCTGTCCAAAATCCACTTTCTTAATATGACCAGCAGGGGTATTTTAATTCTTCGGAAAGGCCGTCGTATTCGATAGCGGAAACTTTTGACAAAACAAAATAGAAATAGAAAATCTTTATTTGTGTGACATGGATAAATTAAAATTACATAATTACAACTAAAATTAAATTATGTCTAACACAAAAAGTTCACCGGCTCAGCATAATGCTGCTATGGTACTATTGTATCATAGCAGCGCTGGTTTTTAGCGGTGCCAGGGAGCTAAAAGCACTACACTAATCACACGACAAGCATATTACAATAGTAAACATTAAATTAAATTAAATTACAAAATTACAGAAACAAAATACAAATATGCATAAATTAAGTCTAATTACATATAAGTAAATGATAAACAAAAGGTTTCGTATGAGTGTGTCAGTGTGTGTGTGTGTGTGTGTGTGTGTGTGTGTGTGTGTGTGTGTGTGTGTAGTGTGTGTGTGTTGCGTTGAGTGCTTGTGAAGCTCCTGAGGACACCGGTCTCTTAAGAGCTAATGAGAAAAATAGCGTTCTATAGTTCCATCGGAATAGAATTTAAATTCTAATCTGACGTTTTAGCTTCGGAAACGAATCTATTTAATTAAAATACCCCTGCGGGGGTATTTTAACCCCCTTAAACATTTTTGGCGCATAGAAAATTCTTTGCACGTCACTGCTCTGTACTTCTCAATCGCGAGAAAACCATATTTTGTCATCCGCTCGAAATCAATCTCGTAGGCCTTATTCCACACTCTTAAGGACTATTATAGTCCTTCCTACTGTGGTCCTCAATTAGGAAGGGATTCAAGGGATCAAAGGCGGTAGCTAAAAGGTACTTTAATGTAACTAAAGACTTGAATCGTACCTGTAATTTATTACTTAGTTCGTAGAAGGGATAAAAAGGTTACACAAACACACCATAAACCAGGACTTGGATACAAACGGGATTTGATGACCATTGTGGCGCAGCGAATGAAGGTCCGCCTGCAACTCCGGTTTTGGGATCGATTCCCGTCTCGGGACAAATGTTTTGTACGATCTGCAGATATTTGTTCTAGGTGTTTTCTATTTGGCCACGGTTGGTTTAATTGTTCCCATGGTTCAGCGAAAATGGCGAAAGAGTGCCAATGGGGAGGTTTTAGTGGGTATTACCATTGATTTATTAAAAACGGAGATGAGGCACTGGTTGCTCGAAAGTGGCAACCTCAAATTGTGTAAAATTGTGTTCTCCCACATCAGGCGGCACGGGCGGTCGTGATTCGCGTGAAATATTGTTGTCTCAGTCTCACTTCGGTCCTAGATACGTCTTTCCGTCTTTGTTCTTCTTTGTATAGCACAGGACTGGAAATTTAACTGTGAGAATATGTGTTTCCGTGTAGTTGTAACACATGCCAATTTTTGAGTAAGCGCTGGGAGAACGTAACCTATCTTCCCTTTTTAAATCAATGGGTATTACGCAAAGATTTAAATCGTTACGGATACGCCCGCCAGCTTAGATACGCCCTTATGCCCTAAAACTGTGACATTGTCTTTGAATGCGTGCGGTAACAAAATGCCGACGCACGCACATTATGAGTAGATAAAATTAGTGTTCTTGTCAATAAACCTAACTGTTATTATTGATATTCGTGCTATGTGCAATCACATAGCACGAACTTTTGTGAACAAGCACACCAAAAAAACACTAGGGTTCAATTTGTTCATAATTTCTCAGCGAATTTAAATAGTGATTTTCGTCAGCTTTCTTACTAGGCTGCACCTGTATCGAGGAAGCCAGTAACTACCTTTTTTATTCCAAAAAGCAATAAGTCGCCAATTTTTTTTTAATTTCTGTCCACACCAACGTTCCAGCATCAAAGGGAAACAAACAAACAAAGAGGGCAGGAGAGGATATCAAATTAGACGAGTCTAGACGTATCGATCGGCCGCCGTCGGTATTTGGTTTTGGATCTTATAGTTACAAATATTTATCGGATAATATTTTATTATCGACATAGCTCAAACAAGTTGAAGTGGCAGTGGGTCGGCTATATCTCGCGATGAACCGACAACCGATGGAGTAAACGTGTTCTTAACTGTGGATACCGCGTTTCGGCAAAAATAGTGTAGGGCGCCCTCGGGCAGGTGGGATGACGATCTTCGAAAGACTACAGGAAGATGCTGGATGCATCAAGCTGAGGACAGGGCTCTATGGCGCTGGACTAAGATAGGCTGATGCTGATAAGATAAGATAAACTAATTATTCTTACCTGTACCCGAATTCAATCTACTAAATTTGTTCCTGACTTTGTGAAAATAGTTTAGGAATTTTAGCAGTCTGATGGTGGGTATAGTAATAGAGTCCTAATTACCATACCATCGACTTATTACCTGTTTTGTGAGAGAACTTGGAGCCTGTGGATAGGTTTTAGAAAAACCTGTGGTACAGGTAACCAGGCCCTTCACTCCACGGGGAATAATGTGCTTAGTTAGCAGATCATTATAAGGGGGTTAGAGCTTAACTTAAGCTTAGTTATGAATACTTAATTTTATAGAATAGGTAAATAAAAATAGTAGTAATTCATAAATAATGAATCTCTCCGTTATATAATGCATCACGCCCGTGTCGCGTTGCAATAAATCAATAGGCTGCATTCATGCGCCGTACCGTGCCCAGGCAGAGCCTTAGTGTTGCTAGAACGCAGTTTTGGCTAGATCTAGCGAAATTTAAAAGGTAAGGGTACTTGTGTGTTTCAAGGGAATGATTTTATCAAACGTTTTTTGTGTTGCTTTTCTCTCGTGTAAGTAAGTATACAAATTTGATCACGTTATGAAAATTTGGAAGATATTTCATGAGGGAAAGTTGGCCTCAATAAAATATTATGTTCATAGGTTTGATTGTTTTGACTTTGTATCTGATATTTTACATAGTGTTTATACCTCGCAAGCTGTGTGGTGCTGGCTTAGAATTTTCACCACCCCATCTCTTCCTGTGGGTGTCGTAAGAGGCGACTATGAGATACCCACAGGGGGCGGGAAGCAGCGCCCCTGAAGAACAACTCTACCACAGAACTGCGATCCCTAACCCACATGCCCAGCGTGAGGATTATGGGCATTACCCCCCCCAATAAATAAACACCAACAAGGCGCTTATCAGGGGGAGGCCTGCGTCCAGCAGTGGACCAATACAGGCTGTTGAGGTTGAGGTTACCTCGCATAGGACATTTCAAGTACGAAGCTAAATTTTGATGAGCATTTTCATGTAGGTGAAATGTTTATCATAAACTGTAAAAGCTTTAGATATTATTTACAAACATTCTCAACCAAAAGCGCTCCCCGGCGGAAGGGATATTAATTTCTTAAAGGTGTAGCGAATAGCGAAACCCGGTAGCTGGAAACACCACCGCCCCGATTTCAGTGTATTTTCGCGACGAGTCGGCACCGCCCGCGTTTTACCATCTAGCAAGTGACCTAAAAATATCAATTTAATATTCTAAATCGGTTTTAGTTTGTGCCGTGAGTGGTTACACATTACCAATAATTAACACAGTTTGGGTTCAACTATGATACAAAATGGAAGACAAAGAACTTATTTTAAAAAGGACAAATTCTGCTCCTAATCTCTCATGTCTGAGTGCCAATGAAGCTTTATTGAATACCACGGAAAACTCTGCAGTGAATTTGACTGGACACATTTCCGCTAGTGAAGGTTCATTGAATGCCACTGACGACCTTGCTGGTAGTTTGGCTGCTTTCCTGAACGAACTAAGTGAATCTTTCGACCCACCAATTTCGAGGATCAGAACTTTCGACTTTAGCAACGAAGCCGGGTCTTTGGAAGACGTATTAAACGATGATCTACGTAACGTATTAAACAATGATCTACGTAACGTATTAAACGATGATCTACGTAACGTATTAAACGATGATCTACGTAACGTTTTAAACGATGATCTACGTAACGTTTTAAACGATGATCTACGTAACGTATTAAACGATGATCTCCGTACTCCTCCACCGATTGATTCGAATCATCCAGTAAATCCAAATAACATAGGCGTCCCAGATCCTACTGGAATAGTAAGGCTGGGGTTATTTTTTATCGTCCCTGTTTATCCCAGAAGTTCTCCTCCCGAGTCAACAGCAGAAAATTCCATACCTATAGACGAATATATAGTAGCCCTCATTGAATGGACGAGGCGATACTTTATCGTAGCCCTCGCTTGCATTGTGTTCATAACGATAGTAAATACCGATGATAGCCGACAGTCAGCGAATACGACGAGACAACAACAAAATGGCGGAGGTGCCACAGAAAATGGCGGACCTGCCGCAGAAAATGGCGGACGGGGACTATCACATTGCAACTGCGTGAGTTTTATAAATGATTTTAGAATATTATGCAATTTGTGTAGAAAATCGCGCGCAGAGCAACAGGTTGCGGTTTTGACAAAATGTAGCATCTTAGTAGCGTAGCGGAGTCTTAGAGACGTATTCACCCATAGTTAGCGGATAGTAATAGTGCTAGTAGCAACGTAAATAGGCATACTTATCTTATATTTTACGCAAAACGATTATCTGTAATTATAGGCGAATGTCTTGATCTTATAAAAAAATATCTAAGCGTAACAAGCTCGTGACATCATTCGCCATTTTGACAACTTTACTTCATATTTCGTTATTATTTTATATCATTTAACTCTACTTTTAAAAGTATCTCTCAAGTTCTCTAAAGTCTACTTACAACCAATCACTCGGTAAATGCGTGTTAGCATCTTTAGTGAAACAAAGAATTTTTTCATTATGATTCTAATATTTTTAACTCGAATTAATTGATCATTAATAAATAAAATATTACAAAAGTAATAGTTATCGGGTTTCCTTATATTTTCTAGAACTTATATTATTTTTCAAAGTATTAACTCGTATTAACTCCCGAGGTAAAAAAAAAAAAAAACTTTATTTCGTTTGTCGCAAAATATAAAACCTACGTCAATAATAATTATTGACGTAGGTTTTATATTTTGAGGTTTAGAATTATTCTTAACCTCTCCCCACCTTGTAAAGTTAACGTCAGCAATCGGCGGCCATCTTGGTTCTACCTGCATAAATCAATCACTTGATGCATGCGCGTTACAGCTCTCCGGCAGTCTAGATAAGCCATTACGTCGCCTACCACCCTATCATAAAGTTACATTTTACAATGTCTTTCGGTTCGCCTGATTCCTTGGGTAACGGATGTCATATCTCAATGACGGATGTTAATAACAACATTGTTTATGTAAGTTAAACGTTAGTTTTTTTTTGTTTCGGTAAACATGTTTTTGTCTGTATTTATTAGCGGCGTTTTTGTTTTGTAGATTGCCTAGCATGATTGTTTTTTGTCATTTGTATTGCCGTTCAATGCCATTTATGCCAATGCTTTCTATGTGTAATTAGTTTATTTTATAGCTTTGGTGCTGTTTTTTATGTACTTTGCCATACGCCTAAGCAACGGTGTTTTTGTAGTAGTAGTTTAGTTATTTTTTTTATATGTCACTAATATCTGACGCCAGGCGCGCTTGAAAGATGGGAATATATGGCACATAATATAATGGTAACAAAGAGACTACAGACTACGACTACGAGATACATGGTGCTCGTAAATTTTTAATTTAGTCGACGTTCAACTGTTGAATAGCAACGCGCTGCCACAAGCTAAGGAATCCAAGAGTGGTAAACAGATTGGTTGTTGGGAGAAGGGTTTTTTTTAACTTGAGCGTACACTTTTCGAGTTTATCTTAACAACAATAATTGAACTTACGTAGGACGATTAGCGGTAAGTACGAGGAGGGGCGTATTTTCAAATTTGGTTGAGTGGAATTCGTTTCTCAAAAAACTAGATTTATATGTCCTGTAATTTTGTAATTTTTTTTATCATATAGACCCAAGAGCATATAATAACCTCGTCTACTCTTTATCTTGTTCTCTTTTTCAATAAAATTAAATAATTTAGATTTTGAAAAATAGATTTGTCCTGCAAGCGGTAACATGGGCTTATCAATAAATATAAATAAGAAATGTAATTAATATATATGAAATTAAGATATTTTCTTGAACGGAATTCAAATAAAATTAAGTTTTTGTAACAATTTTGTATAATTTGAGAAATTTATTTCTCATTGTTCTTCCCAACGTCTAGTTGTCTCAACTCTTATCGTATTCTTAGTAATCCGCCATTACTTTTTCGCATGCTGACGAACAATTTTATTATACAGGGGCAGACCATGTGAAACGGGGGGTGGTGGAACCATGGCTATTGCACTTGGTATGCCCACCCCATTTCCATGTAGCATACGGCCTCCCAAACACCATGTATATCGTCAGTTAACTTGATTCTGAGCAGCAAATTCTAATAAACTTAATAATAAGCCTTTAATCGGACAAGACACTGTTTCTTTGTTTTTCATATATATTTTTTTGTTCCACTTTTGTATGTCCGTTTGCCAGGTGGCCAATCTAATCTTCTCCATTCTGGCCTTTCTATAGCCACTCTACCCCATGTGATTCCCGCGACATGTCTAATGTCGTCGTTCCACCTTCTCTGTGTCTGTCTACCTCTCTTTCTTTTTCCATCCATTGTGTTGTTATTTTACTTCATTTGTCCTTTGATCAGGTGTCCTGACCATTTCCACTTTTGTCTTCTTATTTTCAAAGTTATATCCCAATAACTTAAATAAATTAAAAAAAATCACACCACCACTCACACATTTAAATTGAATTTCAAGAAAAAAAATAATCAAATCAAACATAAAATTCGTCGCCATGCAAAACTACTATAAAATTAAAAAATATAAACTTAATTGATTACGACTCATTTTTAGAAATTCATACCAATTAAATTACCATTAAAGCTGATATAAAGAAAGAAAATAGATAAATGTTCATATCCTAGATTCTACAAAATACACTCTCAAATTTCCGGAACGTTTAGTAGCAAGTATTATATTTGTAAGGTCAGATATTTTATTTATGTAATAAGGAAAATCGGAAGGAGCAGGCGACGTTAAAAATAACCGTTCCTTCTATAGTAACATTGTTAAAAATGTAGCTGCTTATTTCTCGAAAGTTGTCAGCCGAAAATACTCCCGTCAGCCATAGTGTTATGCTTAAAGATAATGAAGACGACGTTAAAAATCACCGTGCCTACGATAACATTGAGAAAAATAAAGCTGTTATTGCTCTGAAACCTAGCCCGGGCGGGAAGTTACAGGCAGAGGGGAAATCAAAAGCTAGCAAGGTAGGTCCACCAACAGGAAGCCTAAAAGGTCATAGGGGAGAAGGGCTTGGGGGGATCCAACTGCGCGATGACAGATGCGCACAAATCAATGCTGCAGATGTATTTTCCCAGAAATATCTGGTAGTACCCAATCGGGATGTTACAGGCGAGCGGGGAAAATCATAAGCTTAACAAGGTAGGTCCATCCACAGGGAGTCTATTAGGTCACAGGGGAGAAGGGTCTGGGGGGACCTAACTGCGCCGTATCAGATGCGCATAAATCAATGTTGCAGATGTATTTTCTGAGAAATAACTGATGGTCCTGGACGTTTGACTAGGTTTGACTAAGGGAAGCCTGAGAGATGAAGGGAGAAAGGTAGCTAGGGTCTTACGCGATCGCCAATAATGCAGATGTTTATTCTGACAAAGTACTGAAACCGGGGATATGAAGGGTAAAGGAAGGTTAACGGGGTTCTCATAGCCTCAGCTACGGTGAAGTTAGAGTGGGTGGTGAAAGGGACGGCTGAATTGGCTGGGGCTTTCGGGGTTCTCACGTCCTATACGAAAGCTCAGGTTTGATTTAACAGAGTAAACGAGATAGGTGACCTGCGTCATAGGCATGCGCATCTAGCAGATGCCTATATTCGATTCGGCATCGGAAATATTGAACGTACGTTGTAACCGATAAAGGTGCGATCAGAGACCTGAGGGGTAAGGTGTGCTGAACGGGGGGACATGTGCGAACGAGGTAGAGGCGATAAAGGGAGCCTAGATAGTTGTGGGAAACAGACACTCATAAATCAAATAGGGATACCCGTGAGAGGGAAAGAGTTGAAAGAGCCTTGGATACGTCAGCACGAAGGGTGCGGCTGGAGGCCTTGAGGGGAAAGCGGGATAGGGAGATGGTGTATTGGAAAGTTTCGAGAGCAAACAAGACAGATGCATATTCAATTTTCGACATCTGCGCGCGCCCTAATATGAATTTATGCGCGCGCTGATGACGCAGATTGCAGATGTCAATTCCAGGAATTTCTAGAAGGCAGGAGGTACTTGCAAAAGGGAGAGGTCAGAGGGGTAGGGCTCGGGTGTATCGGTTCAACGCTAGAGGCAGTGGGTAGTTAGTGTGCAACAGGCGCTCAGTTTCGCTTGATTTATTGCTACGCTTAGCAATATTTGCGGGGTTGCTTCTTCGATAACGTGTTCTCATTCTTTATCTTTAGATCATGTTTTAAGATATGTAAATACATAAAAATGTCTATATATTTCAAAGTTCTTGTCGGTCATGTGAAGCGGTTAAGGGAAGTCTTAGCAACGAGGAGAGACACGAGAATATTTAAAGTGGTTGAGATTGTGAGTATTCATTCTTTTGTGTAGTATTTTTTTTTGATAAGACAACTGTTTTTTGTGCGTTATAAACAACTTTTGAAGGTGTTGTTATCATAGATATATTTATTGCTTGGTTCCTTTGTCTAAGCCCACGCTTTTAAACATACTACGGGGTTCTCATGGCGTCAGCGGGAAAATTTGAGTGGGCCATATCTGCCATCTCTCATCTGAAAGCGATGGCAGATATGGCCCGGGCTTTCGGGGTTCTCGCGTACATATAGGTCATGCGGGGTGGACGGGGTGGCGGGGGAATCGGGTTCGCCCGGGCTTTCGGTAAGCAACTCGGCACAGTCGTCACCGTCGCTTGCGCAAGACTACCCGCGTTTTCCGTTAGACCAATGGCGGATTCTAATTTAAATAATATTGTAGCATAAACAGCGCGCAACCGGCCTGAAGTACGTCGATGACCGCGCGTGACGTCAGACGCCCCGCCTCCCATAGACCGGCTTGAAGTGCGACGCGCACCGCAGCTCGCAAAATGATGATCATGCGGAACGCCGATAGCCCCACCACCCAGCCGGCCCTATAAAAGCCACCGCGCGACTGCACTCTGCAGTCAGTTGGCTGCCCTCTTCCGCACTGGAAAGGTCCTCCAGCTAGACGCCCTTACACTTCTAGTAGTGTGAGTCATATCCGGACGCTCGCCTGGATCGGCTCGCGCTGCTAGTACCTACCGCATACAGGGTGTAACTCGTACTACCTTATACAGGGTGTAACTTTTACCGCCTTATACAGGGTGTAACTTTCACCGCCTTATACAGGGTGTACCGTAACTTCAGTTTTTGATAAAATAATATATTGTTTGTACCCCACTACTGTTTTCCTCACCACCACCTCATTAGGAAGGCAGAAGTAACGTTACAATCTGGCGTCCAACGTGAAGACAAGAGCACAGCTGGCCAAAGAACAAGAAATCATGATCTCAGCCGAACAGTTTGAAAAGCTGTTGTCAGCCATCGGTACACAACGGAGTGGCTCCTTTTCCGCGTGCAACTTCTCCTACAACGGAAAGAGAGATGGAGAAACCGTGGAATCGTTCCTGACAGCAGCAACAGTTTTCAAAAAGATTGAAAAGATAAGTGACGAAGATGCTCTGCAAAGCATGCCACTTATTTTACGAGAGGAAGCGGCCACTTGGTGGAACGGTGTAAAGGATACCATCTCCACTTGGAACGATCTCCGAGAAAGAATGCGTCATGCCTTCGCTCCCAAACGACCGGCCTTTCAATTGTACCAAGACATCATTGGGAAAAAACAAGACGAAAGCGAACTGACAGAAGTGTTTATTTCGAGGAAACGGGCTCTTCTCGCTCAACTTCCAGGACCTGCACATACCGAGATGCAACAAATTGACATGGTCTACGGTCAACTGCGTTACAGGATAAGGGAGAAGATGCCAAGGGAAAACACGAAGACCTTTGACCAGCTGCTTAAAGCAGCTAGAGGTGTAGAACGCTTGCTAATGGAAAAAATCCGCCATCCGCTGCAGACACACAAGGGAAAGAAAGAGAGAAACCCAAGAAAATCCGATGTACCTTCTGCAGGATGAATGGTCACACCATCGATGTTTGCCGTAAAAGGCTAAATTCAGAGGCAAAGATCGCCGGTACTTCTACAGCCAGTAAGCCCCCGGTTTCCGCTACCGCGACTCAAGCTCCATCTCCGTCACAGCCAAAATTCTCCTGCTATGGATGCGGCGCACCAGGCATCGTCCGATCCAAATGCCCTACCTGTACCAAACGGCCTGCTGTCAAGGAAGAAAACTCTGAAGTAAGTTTTTGCTCGCTAAACGTCAAGACAGATGCGCGTCCCAGACCCATCGTTAGGATTGGAATCGAGAAAATCGTGGGGAACGCATACATCGACTCATGCGCCAAAACAAGCGTCGCTTCGTATGAACTGTACCAATGCCTCCTCAAGCTTGGATACAAATGTGAACAGCAAAAGGTAATAGTGACCCTGGCAGACGGAGGAAGAACACATAGGAAGATACTTACGGTAAGAGTACCTATTAACCTTTATAATCATGTAGTGCCTACGACGATGATAATCTTTCCTGAATCCCGAGAAACACGCACTCTGCTAGGGATTGGATTTATTCAAGATGCAGGCATGGTGTTAAACATCCCACAGATGACCTGGCACTTCGTCGAAGACCCAGATGTCATATACCTTTTACACGAGGAAGGCGAAGAGGAAATTTCCACGGCACATGTAGAGATAACGCCACTGTCCAGTCCAACCCTCCACAAGTTCGTGATTGATGCCCAACCACCAGAGTTCATCTCCCCTATGTCTGTCACACCACCAAACACGAGTGATTTCTTAAAAAGCCTAGAAATCTTACCTGATGGTGAAGGTGAGTCATGGTCGCCCAGCTCTAATGAACCTTCCTTACCAGAAGCCAGTGCATGCGCAGCCAATGTTCTCCGCGTATCCAGCAACATGCGTCAGAAGGAAGAACCAGAAGCAACTGTGAAAAGCGTTTGCGATGAAAACAAACCATACGCTGCAGTACCAATAGATTGGTCCTCACCACCGATAAAACGGAACAGAACTTTGTTTGACGGATACTCACCAAGGTTTGTGGATTTTATGTACAGAGATGCCCAGATGAACATCCATGGAGCGGAAGTCGAACTATCCCCGCACTCTAAGATGCTCTTCCCCAGCGATGATGGCGGAGATGATATAGAGATAGGATCTATTTCAATCGAAGAGGTCACCTCGGATCTACTGGATACGTCACAGAAAACGCAGTTGATGGAGATCTTGTGGGTTAATAGAGAAGCCTTTGAAGGAAACTCGGAACCGACTTGCCTAGCAGAACATTGCATCAACACGGGTGAGCACAATCCTATATCAGTACCCCCTTATCGCCTGTCGCCTCCAAAGCTTGCTTTACTGAGACAGGAAATCGAGAAGATGTTGGATGATAAGGTCATAGAGCCATGTTCTTCACCATGGTCCGCACCTGTTGTCATGGTGCCCAAGAAGGATGGATCGGTACGTGTGTGTGTGGACTATCGCAAACTAAACGCCATTACAGTCCCAGACGTCTACCCCATACCGAGGATGGATGACTTACTTCATGCAGCGAAACCTACTCCATTCATGACAACCCTCGATCTACGCGCCGGTTACTGGCAGGTGAAAGTCAAAGAGGAAGACCAGGATAAAACCGCTTTCATAACACCATTCGGGGTATACAGGTGCAAGCGCATGCCGTTTGGACTACGCAACGCGCCCGCAACCTTTCAGCGCCTTATAGACAGGGTCAGAGTAAGTCTTGAGAATGTCAAAGTCTTAGCTTACCTGGATGATTTGATCATATTTTCCAGTAGCTTCCAAGATCACTTGACAGACCTGGACAAGGTATTGAAGAAACTGACAGAGTACAACCTAGAAGTGAACTTCAAGAAGTGCCGGTTCTGCTGCCCGACCGTCAAATATCTAGGGCACATCATTACCCCAGGAGGGTTGGAAGTTGACCCAGGGAAAGTTGCAGCGATTCGTGAGTACCCTGCACCTAATAACATAAAGCACCTCATGACATTTCTGCAAACCTGTTCTTGGTTTCGCCGATTTATTCCCAATTTTGCAAGCATCAGCGAACCGCTCACCCGTCTTACACGTAAGAATACCAAATGGACCTGGAGTGATGACCAAGAGAAGGCTTTTCAGGCACTGAAGACGTTCCTCACTACAGCCCCTATTCTACGCCAAGCCGACGAGACCCAGCCGTATATACTCAAAACAGACGCAAGTAACTACGCGCTTGGAGCTGTTTTGATGCAGGGGGAGGGACAAGACGAACGACCAGTTGAATTCGCAAGCAGATTGTTAAATTCGGCTGAAAGGAATTACTCTACAACGGAAAGAGAAGCTCTCGCTGTAGTGTGGGCAATCAGCAAATTTAGAGGGTACATAGAAGGTCTCCCAATTACAGTTATAACGGATCACCAGGCTCTGAAGTGGTTAATGTCATTACGATCTCCAACAGGACGATTGGCTAGATGGGCGCTGCAGATACAGGCTTACAACATCACCATAAAGTACACGCCAGGACGAACCAATGTAGTTGCAGACACATTATCCAGACCAATTTGTAACCAAGAGACAACAGGGAGTTGCGGTATCTGCAGTATCGTCATAGATATGCCAGCTCGCTCTGTCAGCGAGATTAGGGCTGAACAGCTAAAAGACGAGAATCTACTCAGCATCGTGAAAGCCTTAGAAGAGCCAGAACGAACTGTGAATGCTATTTACTGGAGCAACAAGGGATATTTGATGAACAACGGGTTGCTTTATCGCTATGATCCCATCAATGACGCAGAAGAAGCTCAGCTCCTCGTACCCCAACACGAATGGGCAAACGTACTCACCGCATATCATGATGACCCACTAGCTGGACACTACGGCGCTGATAAAACGTATCAGAGAATCTCAAGGCGATACCATTGGAAGGGGATGAGGAAATATATTGCAGCTTACGTCAAGAACTGTCTCCCATGCCAGCGATACAAACCTTCAAACATGAAGCCCGCGGGACTGCTCCAGACCACGCCAATCAACCAGCGTTTTGAGATGGTAGCATTTGACCTGTATGGACCTCTACCTTCTACTCCAAGTGGAAGCACTTGGATCTTCATAGTTGAAGACATCGCCACTGGATGGATTGAACTGTTTGCGATGAAAACAGCAAGTGCTGATAACTGTGCGAGGATTCTAATAGACGAAGTATTCCTACGTTATGGTGTTCCACGGAGACTCATCAGCGATAACGGACCACAATTTGTCAGTGCTGTAATGCAGCAGCTAACCTTTTGTCTCGACATCAAGCATAACTTCACGCCAGTGTATCACCCAGCAGCAAATCCTGTTGAACGCAAGAATAGAGACCTCAAGACTCAACTTGCTATTCTGGTAGAAGACGACCATGGAAGCTGGGATGACAAGTTGCCTAGCATTCGTTTCGCGATGAATACCGCAAATGGCCTAACAACAGGTTATACTCCAGCATACCTGACATTCGCCCGTGAACTCAGAACTCCAGATGACAATGCCCATGATCTGCGCCAGATCATTCTGTCAGAGAACTTCGTGCCCGAGATAACGCCGAAGCTTCTTCAACTGGCAGACACATTGAAAAGGGCTCGAGAGGTACGAGAAAACAAGGAAGAAACAAGAAAAGAGGCAGTAGACAAGAGACGCCGAGAGGATCCTGGTTACAAACCTGGTGACCTAGTTCTAGCCAATAGTCACCCAGTAAGCAACTCAGCTCGAGGAAGCAGCGCTAAGTTATGTCCTCGTCGCGACGGACCCTACAAAATCTTAAAGCGACACGGTGCTACATCTTATGTTCTTGCAGATCCCAACGTACCTGACCAAGCCCTGGGGGTGTACCACACCTCTGCCCTGACGCCGTACCGAGGCAGCGAAGGCCCGCTACCCTTACCAGTACGCCCGCTGAGGAAGCGAGGCCGCCCGCCTAAGCTAACCACTGCTGCGGACTCCGCGCCGGCTCCGCCTGCCCGTGGACGCGGGCGACCTAAAAAGACCACCACTGCGAGCCTCTCTTTAGGCTGTCTGCTCGTCGGGACGCCTTCACATCCAGAGGGGGAGCCTGTAGCATAAACAGCGCGCAACCGGCCTGAAGTACGTCGATGACCGCGCGTGACGTCAGACGCCCCGCCTCCCATAGACCGGCTTGAAGTGCGACGCGCACCGCAGCTCGCAAAATGATGATCATGCGGAACGCCGATAGCCCCACCACCCAGCCGGCCCTATAAAAGCCACCGCGCGACTGCACTCTGCAGTCAGTTGGCTGCCCTCTTCCGCACTGGAAAGGTCCTCCAGCTAGACGCCCTTACACTTCTAGTAGTGTGAGTCATATCCGGACGCTCGCCTGGATCGGCTCGCGCTGCTAGTACCTACCGCATACAGGGTGTAACTCGTACTACCTTATACAGGGTGTAACTTTTACCGCCTTATACAGGGTGTAACTTTCACCGCCTTATACAGGGTGTACCGTAACTTCAGTTTTTGATAAAATAATATATTGTTTGTACCCCACTACTGTTTTCCTCACCACCACCTCATTAGGAAGGCAGAAGTAACGTTACAATATGATAAATTTCGTGCGAAATCTGTTATTAATAAATATTTTAGAACAATTTCTTCGCACATTGAATTTAGAAGAGATTATAATGTTCGCGGTACCCTGTAATTCGTGTGGTTGCGTAAGGGTTCGAGTGTTTATTTTATTTTACCGAAAGGGCTCGCAAAAACCCAGCTTACAAATGGTCGTCGTTTGTTAGTGGTCTTAAATTGATTTATCGTTAAAAACAATAATTTTGTGTCTGTACATAATTGGGATTTTTTTTAATAAAAAAAAATTGTTTTGTGCATTGAAGATGATTCATAAAATCTTTACAATTAAATTAAGATAATTAAGACGCGTTGTGTGCGTATAAAAAAATAAAGAAGAGACTTTACCCAGACCTCAACCCGGAGAGTAATAATAATATACATACATAATATGTTTATTTGTTTGTATTTGTAAAAAATAAGAGATTGACTTCGGCCCGGGATAGAGAAGAGTACGTAATAAGCCGAGCAGCTATAAAAGTTAGAGCTATATCAGTCGCGGGCGCCGCTTTTATGCTGAAGTATCTCGTTGCTGATTTTTGAGATACAATTACAATGCGGACGAGCTTTATTCTCGGGTAAGTCGTAAATTAGATATGCTGTCATTATACAATCGCATTCATACGTCCGTATTTCTGGTCCCTCTGCTGGTCAAACGCTTTCCCCAAGTCTTTCACCCCGTATTTTTTTTAACACATCGAATTTCATACTCCAATTCGTATTGAAAGTGTGATCAAAAATTGTCCTTCACATTTCCTATAAAATGTTAAATACCCCAAAATGACTTCGATATAATTATATCAATTAATCTCCGTGCGAGTGGAAAGGGCTGCATATGATGCAATCGATACTCCCCCACCTCCGCACTTTCCCCTCCGCCCTAACGTCCTTTGTATGTATCCATCTCGAAATTCCACGTCGGTGTCCAATATTAATTATTTTCTCGCTGCGTGCGAGGTAGTGGGAAGTGATACTGGGTAGTGGGGAAGGCGACTTGGGGTAGTAGGTCATTATATTATGACGGTAGATGCGGGAGGTGGGTGGGAAGTGGATGAGGGCAGGTAGTGGGATCGTAACTAGTTAGGTTGGCTATCGCATCGTAAAGGGCGTTTCTCATTTTTTTATATTTAATACTACCCGATTCTACTTCAATGGGTAGAATCAAATCCTACACGATTCTTACCCTGTAGTTTGTACTCCCGATCCAATCCGATTCGGTATTGGGTAGAATCGGATCCTATACCCCAATGGGTAGAATCGGGTAGGATCGGGTAGTACAGACTACAGGGTAACACCCGTGTCTCTAGCAATAACTAGGGTGGACATATTCATGTTCATACATCCGTGGACCAAGTTCATACTCTAACGCAATCTTCATAGAATGTTCATGTTCATACGTCTACTACGTTTTTATGTTCGTACCCTAACACGGTATATTTCTACCTCTAGTTTTATGACTCTAAGGTAGCTGAAAATTGCACTCTACCGGGTAGTATATAAAAGCGAGGTAGGGTTGGCAAAGTATAAAGGGTAGTATATGCGAGTATAAAATCATTTTGTATATGAGACTCGGGTCGCGAGCTACCGCTAGATAGTTGAGTTTTGATGTCCTTGTTCATACTTCTGTGGCCCTACACGTTCATACTCTAACATGATATGGCAGGTGAATGTTCATATTAGGGCTTTCGAATACCGGATTTTTTCAATACCGGTATTAATACCGAATGTTTTTTTCTAAATACCGGGATTCCGGGATACCGGTATTGAAAAAAAAACCTTATTTTTATTAGACTTTTAATTTTATTCTTTTTTGGAAGTATACGTATTCATCATCATCATCCACAGCCGGATTTTACCCACTGCTGGGTATAGGCCTCCCGAAGTTTGTGCCATCCACCACGGTCCTGTGCTAACCGCCTCCATTGACTTCCCCCAACACGTACTATGTCGTCGACCCACCTTGCAACTGGACGTCCTACGTTTCTTTTGCCCATTATTGGCCACCAGTCAGTTGTTGTTTTGCTCCACCTATCATCACCTCGCCTTGCAATGTGTCCAGCCCAACTCCTTTTAAGCTCCATGACTCGAGTGCCAACATCCTGGACCTTTGTTCTTTGTCGGATCTTGGTGTTCGGGACTCGGTCTGTAAGGTGAATGCCGAGCATGGCGCGTTCCATAGCTCTTTGTGCAACTCTCAGACGGTATACAGTCTCCTGTGTGAGCGTCCACGTCTCGGCACCATAGGTCATGGTGGGCAGTACACATTGATTAAATAAGCGGGTCTTCAAACATTGTGGAACCTTCTCTGATTTTAAGATGTCATCTAGCTTGCCAAATGCAGCCCATCCTAGCTGGATTCTTTTTGAGATCTCCTTAGGCTGATGTTCTTTGCCGAAGGACACAACATGTCCAAGATAGACGTATTGATCGACTCTCTCCAGTACCTCATTTCCCACCGTGATGTTGAAATTTGAGGGGCTGGAGAGGTTCGCTATAACCTTCGTCTTGGACATATTCATTCTTAAGCCAACTTTCAAAGAAGCATTATAAAGTTGTTCAAGCATTTTTTGGAGATCATCAAAACTTTCTGCGAAAAGTACGAGACCATCTGCGAATCTAAGATGAGACAAATTGACACCATTGATGTTAATGCCGCAGTTATCCCATTTTAGGGTTTTTACGACGTCTTCGAGTGCTGCTGTAAATAGCTTTGGTGAAATGGTATCTCCTTGTCTCACTCCTCGCTGGACTGGAACGGGATTGGTTAAATCGTGAACTCGTACCTGCAGAGTCGCTGAGCTGTAGAGCTCCCGGAGCACATCCACGTAACGGGAATCGATGTAGCAGCGATGAAGAGCGTGGAACACGGCCCAATGTTCGATACTGTCGAAGGCCTTCTCATAATCGACGAAGGCCATGACAAGGGGCTGGTTGAATTCGTGACACTTCTCCATCAGCTGGTTCACCGTGTGGATATGGTCGGTAGTTGAGAATCCGCTCCGGCAGCCAGCCTGTTCTTTGGGTTGCGCTTCATCAAGATCGCGGGTAAGCCGTATGGTAAGTATTTTTGCAAAAAGTTTGTATATTTGGGAAAGCAAGCTTATGGGTCGGTAGTTACTCAATTTAGCAATGTCGCCTTTTTTGTGGATGATGGTGACTATGGCATTCTTCCATTGCTCTGGTGTTCGAGCTTCTTGGAGAACTTTATTAAAAAGTTTTTCAAGAACTTCTACTACAGGTTTTCCTCCTGCTTTTAGCAATTCGACTGAAACACCATCAGCGCCAGGAGATTTATCCGCCTTCGTTTTGTATAGAGCATTTGTAATCTCGCACGGAAGAATAGGTGGCAGTATTTCCGTGGTCCGATGTTCAATAGGCGGGGCTCGAATATCGTCCTCCAATGAGTCCGGTTCTACAGATGTCGATGTATATAAGCTTGCGTAAAATTCTTCAATGATGGTTGTTATTTTAGCTCTGTCGGTAGTTAAATTATTATTTTTGTCTCTAAGTTTAGAAATTTGTTTGGTGCCGGAAGTTGTTTTTCTACGAAATATTTTAGGGCCTTGGAACTGTTTGATTGTATTCATAATAGTATTGGTGTTATAAGATCGTATATCGTGTTTAATGTATTTATTGATAAGTTTATTAATACGATCTAACTCTTTTTTGTCTGAAGCTGATTGATTAGGTAATTTGTTCCGTTTTTCAATAAGATCTAGGGTTTCTTTAGTAAGTTTATTGACCTTCTTGCGAGTGGTTCCTAGGTGTTTCTTGGCAGTCTCGTTTAAAGTTCTACATAGTAACTGATTTATGTGATCCACGTCGAGGTTTAAATCCTCGAGACCCTCAAACATATTCTTGAGATCTAATTGGAATGAATCTTGGAGAGAAGCTACTTCCTGTTTTTCATACTTGCGCATTGATGATGAGATCATCTTGGTTCTTTCACTGTTAGAGTCAAACTTTAACGTAGCTCTAACCAAACGATGGTCGCTCCCAGTTTTGAAGCTTGAGAGGACGGAGACATCTGTGACAACATATTTGTGGGAGCTTATAATATAGTCTATTTCGTTTCGAGTGGTCCCACCCGGATGTACCCAAGTCCACTTTCTTGTCTCTCGCTTCTGAAAAAAGGTGTTCATGGCGTAGAGCCCTTTCATTTCTAGGAAGTTTACGAGAGTCTGACCTCTGTTATTGCGTATTCCGAGGCCGAAGCTACCTACAGACTTTTCATTTACAAGGGGTTTGCCAATTTTCGCGTTAAAATCTCCGATGATTGTATTATAGTGGCAAGGAGTGCAAGCTAACGCCTTTTCTATGTCTTCGTATAACTCTTCTACTTCCTCGTCTGGTCTGAGGGATGTCGGGGCGTATACCTGGATTACCTTGATAGCGTAGCGCTTGTTTAATTGTAGTATTAAGTAGCATACACGAGTTGATATACTTCCTACATCGACAAGTTTATGTGCGATGGTTTTCGACACAAGGAATCCAACACCTCCATAAGAAGAGTCTTCATGTCCTCTATAAAAGAATAAATCGCCTGAGGGTAACTTAATTAGTTCCTCACCAACTCGTCTTACCTCAGACAGTCCTAGTACGTCCCATTTAATCTTTTCTAATTCTAACTGTAACTCAAATAATCGGTCGTCCGTGCGAATCGTCTTGGCGTTATAACACGCCAAGGTCAGGGTCGTTGGGGATTGGCAGTGGGGCATCTTCCAGCGATTCTTCGCACCCTCTACCCCACCGGAACCATGGCCACTGCCGGGACCAGGAATAGTGGGGCTGCTGGGGACTGAGGGCCGTTGTGTAGTGGCACTTATCATAACAATAGGGGTTTATGCCATAAAACGCCGCGCTGGCCAGTGCGTCGTGGCGAGTTTTATCGTCAGAGCCTCGTTCGTTTGTCGGCAGGGGATACCGCGAGCAGGTGAGGTTGACTTGGGGTCCAAGAGATGTTGGTTGGACCCCCTTACCCCCCTAGTATACGTATTTAGAAGGTAAAATTAATAAACAAAGTTTAATTGTCAAATCATATATTATTTACATGTAGGTACAATTATCTTTTTATATGACAATAATAATAAGTGTCAATTAGTTCAGTCTTTTTTTTTCGATAATTTGCGTTATAAAAGTTATGACTAATCACATTTATTATTAAAGAATTTCACAAAACTTGTCTAACATTTTTTTAAGTAATAAGAATCTCAACGATATTTGGATTTGAACATCTAAGATATAATAACAGTGAAAATAAAAACTTTAAATAAGAAATCAACACTGTGTGCGGACTAGGGTTGCCAGATGCGGTCGTATCATTTCCTGGACATTTGTGGGGTTACAAACGGAGTTGGAGTTTAAGAAATTGGGGGAGGGGGGAGTCATGGACCCCCATCACGTTGCCTGTTTCAATGTTTTTTTTTATATTCAGCACATTTTCAGAACCTCTAAAAGATTTTCCGAAATCCTCTCAATTATCAAAAATCAAACAATTAGGATATTTAACATAATTTTTTTGTAACAATGCTAAGATTTTACCTTCCAGATTTGGCTTAAATCATCTTCTCAAGGTCTGTCATTGTAGGTATCGGTCTAGATTAACAACTCAAGTTTTCTGTAGAAACCTTGTCAGTTTCCGAAAATCGACGAATTTTGACCAAATTTAAAGTTTCAAGTATTTTTTTTAGTTTGCACCCGTTTGTACCTTCCGGTTTTGGATTTAATCACGTTGCCTGTTTCAAGGTCTATCATAATCAGCACATTTTTAGAACCTATAAGAGGATTTTCTTAAAAATGTTTCCCAATTATCAAAATACGGAATATTTTGCATAAGTTCTTAGTAATTAATTAATTATTGCAGGTAACGGTTTAGATTTACAATTCAAGCATTCTAAAGAAATCTTGTCAGTTTCCACAAATCGTCGACTTTTGACCAAACTCGAACTTTTTGTAAATACCATCAGGGCCGCCGCGCGGTGACGTAACTTTATAGAAAAAAACTAGTGTTCATGAATTACGAGACAGTAAAGCGTAATTACTGGACACGGGACCGCACGTGAAATTCCGGGACTTTCCCGGAATTCCCGGCCATCTGGCAACCCTAGTGCGGACTGCGGTAGTGATAGTTTATTACCTATTTTGTGTTTTGTACTAAAATTAAAATAAAATCACTAATACCGGGATCCCGGTTATGAACATTTCAATACCGGTATTAAAAATCTCGAAAAAAAATCCGGGATCCCGTTATTGGCTGATACCGGGATCCCGATATTGGAAGCCCTAGTTCATATTCATTCATATTCTGAGGTGGGATTGGGATTTTACATCTTACTCGTATTTTAAAATAGTTGCCATAGACAAGATATGGACGTTGTGACAACTAGTACTTGTGACAACCAGGACACCTTTCCCCTACGTCATTTAAGTTTGAACTCAAACGCTCCCTAGTATTACGTCTCTTAGATAGTTTGATGGACATGTTCATACCCCTCGAGTTCATATTCGAACACGATATTTACAGTTGAATGTTCATTCGCCTTTAGGTTATAAATAACTTCATACTCTAACGCGGTACTCTCTAGTATTACGCCTCTAAGGTTGTAAGTTGTGTTGGCAAATACACCCTTAGCAATTCTACGGTAGTAAATAAAGGCGTAGTGGAAGTAAATTGATAGTACCAGGTAGTCTGGGGTAGTATAGGGTAGTGCTTGTGTAATATCACGGGGAGTTTTCTCTTGGTAGTAGTTGTCCAGGTTGTGCATAGGGTTGTACTTGGGAAATGTTACAGGTAGTATTGGGATTTGTGCGGTAGTATCGACACTAGGAAACTCTGTTAATACAGTTGTTTGTCGAACACTGGTTTATGTAATGGATGTTGGGTAGTTCTATGCGGGTTGTACGGGTAGTTGATAGGTTGTGAAGCTTTTTTCGAATATGAGGTTGTTTAGTGAATTGTTGGAAGGGAGGTTGCTTGGTTGTTGATTGGACAGAAAGTTTTATTTATTTACAACTAACCTTAGTTTGCAAATGAAATACATAATATTTCGTCAAAGGACGGTTTCTATTTTACAAAATTTGACGTTGGTTGGGCACCGTAATACTCAAATAGGAATATGACAAACAATTTCGTTCTAGCACATTCACTTAGAAGTAACTTATATCCATTGTGTAGGACGCTACATACCACAAACGTAATGCCTATCCATTTTGAAACTATTTTGCTTATGATATCGAGCAAGCCGGGGTTGGCAACTATTCACTTCACAGAAAAATCCCTAGTGGTAGGTAGCAAGGAGCTGCTGACTATTCATGTGTTCATACAGACATGCGCCTTCCCATCATCAGCATTGCCATACAGCGGGGGAATGCAGCCAGCGTAGCGGGGACGCGGGGACTGGTGCTGATATGGATCAGTTGAGCTACCGTCAATAAACATCACACTATCACACTAATATTATAAAGGCGAAAGTTTGTATGGATGTATGGATGGATGTTTGTTACTTCTTCACGCCAAAACTACTGGACGGATCTGAATGAAATTTTGCATACAAGTAATTCTAATCTTGGAATAAAACATAGGCTACTTTTTATCCCATAAATCTGTTCCCGTGGGATGAAAATCACCTTTTAATGTTTCCATAGGAACAACGCGTGCGAAGCCGCGGGGCGCAGCTAGTTATTTTATAAATTCATTTATTACGGTTGTTCACCATAAATTTTAGTAGAACAATAACCTCTATACTATGTTAGTTACCATAAAAATAGAGTTCAATTATTCATGTCACACATTCATATATCATTCCAAAATTACATTAAGTTAACATATTCTGACTAGGTTCTATTACTAATATTATTACTCCTAACTAGGTTAAAATTAAAGTCATTATCAGATCATTTGAGCTATCTGCAGATTGTTTGCAACAGTCCGCAGCCTGCTCGGTTGTTTAAATTGTAAATATAAGTTCTAATTTTTTATTATCTATTTGATTATAATTTAATTATATTTATTACCTATGATTTATGTCATTAAAGTATCTAGTCAACAATTGTATTAAATAGTAACCTACTGAATGATAACAAATTATAACTTGATTGATGTATAAATACATTGATTGAATTTCAATCTGAGCTTTGCCGTGTTGACTGTACAATTAAATACAAAATAGGCTTGGTATTGCCGTGAATTGGCAACGGTACTGGTAGTGCGGGGTAATGTCGTTGCCAATAAATGGAATTTCACATGATAAACAAAACTATACGACCTTTATTTATCGTCTCAATCAGACTTTCGTTTTCGTTTCCAAACCATTGTGGGCCGTCCTACCCACTTGGTCTTTCGTAAACCGTGGCGCCGTGTGAGTGGGCCTTATTCTTATTACTTATGTCAAGACTTATCGGACACCCACATGTTTTGGCAATCTTTTTTATATATGGAATAATTGGGATACCCTCGAAAAATTATTCTTCAATGTCTGGAGATGAATAGATATTACTTACTTCCCGTGTAGTCCCATTTTAATTTTCTCCAGTTCTGACAATGGGATCCATGTAATTGAAGTCGGTTCATAGTTTTTTTAAAACAAAATCAATTATCTATAGAAAAGTGACAGCGCTCAAAGCGGGAAGTTTACATAACTCTTATCCTTCCATAGAAAATAGAATAACACAAATTTTGTAGTAAACAGTATGGCAGTCAGTTCACACTTAGCATACTGCCAAGGGCCTAGTGTGAGGCCGTAGTTAATATTACTATAACTACTACTACTACTACAACTATACACATATCATCCATCATCATCATCATCAGCCTATACTAGTCCACTGCTGGACATAGGCCTCCCCTAATGAGCGCCATAGCGCCCTGTCTTCAGCTTGACGCATCCAACATCTAACACATGCACATATAACCATTGATTAATTAAAAAGGGAAGATGAGGTACTAGTTTCTCGAAAATGGCAACCACATATTGTGTGGGCTCCCACCTCAGTCACCGTCAGACCAGCAGCGGCACGGGCGGTCGTGATTCGCGTGAAATATTGTTGTCTCGGTCTCACTTCGGACTTAGATACGTCTATCCGTCTTTGTTCTTCTTTGTATTGCACAGGACTGGGAATATAACTGTGAGCGTATGTGTTTGCGTGTAGCTGTAACACATGCCAAGTTTTGAGTAAGCGCTGGGAGAACGTAACCTATCTTACCTTTTTAATTAATCAATGCATATAACTATACTCGTACAAATTTATGAATAAATATTTTTTTTAAATATGCACCGGGTGTTTTGGCCCTTACAATTGCATTACATTATAACGCGAGGTTACGCAAAAACGCACGTTATTACCGCAAAGGTCAGGCGTTACTTAATATGTGAGGCGGTATCGCGTTACGTGAGTGTTTCAGTAACGATAGCGGAATTGATTCCGGTCAAAGGATTTACGATTGGCAAGGACTTATTGTAGCGGTGATTGCTAAGGTGAAAGAATAATCTCCCTGTTAGTTTTAGGGTTCTAGTGACTAATGGCAAAAAAGGAATCCTTGTTGAATTTGTGTGATGGTAAAAAGGTGTTTGATTTTTGTTTGATTTTCGCTCAAAACTTTTATACCTACCTCAATTTTTTCGCAAATTACCTACAATTATTTAAACTTTTAAATCGATCATGGTTATAAACACTAAAGTCATTCATAACGGGATATTAACCATGATTCGAGTTTTGAGCAGTATTAGACACCGTTTCAAAGGGAATATTTACCATAATTTGAGTTTTGAGCTTTCCAATGTTTCGGCGCAGTTTCATCCGCCATGATCATCGAATAGCGCTTGAAATTGAAACTGTGCCGAAATATTGGAAAGCTCAAAACTCAAATCATCAGGTGTTAATACTGCGACGGCATCTGTGGTTCCCGTATACGATACCGTGTACTTACAAGGGTATTCAGTAAGTAGTACCACAGCTGTTAACTAATATTACCGATTACGAAGTAGTTAGGTGGGGAGCTAAAAGAAGAAATTGCCTTGTTTTTCGGCCTAGAAAGACAAGACAATCGCAAGTGGAGACCAGTGTGGTCGGGTTAAGTAGGCGTTTAACCCAAATCACATGCAAATGATGATGTCTGGCCGCCCCGGCGCTGATGCCGTAACAAGCTTTGTTTCACTGTTTCCTACCTAATCTTTTAGTTCAACATTTTTCAATACAGTTTTTCTACATACAGAGTTCGGTTTGACGATAATGTCGAGACGTCATCGTCGGGTCGTGACGTCTTACTTTCTATGCAATTTCGTACAGCGCCTTTATAATCAACCAGCACCTCGCGGTTTCACCCGCGTAGTTCCCGTTCCCGTGGGAATTCCGAGGTTGAATGAATTTTTCAAATTGGTTCCGTAGTTTCAGAGCCTATTCAATACAAACTAACAATAAAATCTTTATAATATTAGTGTGAATACAAAAGGACTTTTTTTAATGATATTCGTGTGTATCTTTCGTTCGTTTCCGACGTTTCAGCTCATACTGGGAAATAAAATTATGTGGAACTTACTTTTTCTACAGAACCTTAAGTGCGAGAGCCTGACTCACACTTAACCTGTTCTTAATCTTACACTAACGCAAACCGTTTGGGGTGAAATTTTAAGAAACTAAGTTAAGTCGACTATAATCCCCCTAAAACCTATAACACCTATAAATATTACTTACTTATACACAGCCTAAATTCGTCCACTACGAAGCAGGCTTGCCCCTGGTAAGCAGGTTATTGGCTCTTATCTCATGGGGGTAGTTACCATAATCCCCACGCGCTGGCATGCAGGTTGGGGATCGCAGTTCAGTGGTATAATTGTTCTGCAGGGGGCGCTGCTGCCCGCCCCCCGGTGGATATCCCTAAGTCGCTTCTATATTGGTCCACTGCTGGACGCAGGCCTGATAAGCGCCTTATTAGGCTGTTATCTCATGGGGAGGCAATAAACAATAATCACAAACCATATAACACCTATAACCAGTTAATCAATCAATAGGTAAGGAAAAATGTTTTGAAACGTGGTATTTCCCAAAGTTTCTTATCTTTATTTCAAGTTTATATTCTAGTGCAATGGCTCGTTTACACCGATCAAGTTCAGTAGCACTAACTGTCTAGTGTTTTTGTTTACACTCGGTGATCAAATGACAAGCCCAAAGCCAAGTTCACTCGCGTCTGGCCGATTGTTTGTGGTATTCATTTTACGTGTTACTTGATCTTGGGCTCAAACCGCAAATCGAAATGTTATCATAGAAACACTATATACATATATAATTGAGTAATATATTTTTACTGTTAATTCAGTACCATCTTGTATAGTGTACACTTTAGAGTATATATGAAGGTGTAACATCTACCTACTTTTTGATATTTTTTTTACCAATAAATGAACTATTGAACTATCGAACGGTACCCAACTAAACCTACCATTGACGGTACCAAATAGCTTACAATGTGCGCAAAACTTCTTATCTGCTATCTAAATTACTTGTAGAACCTAGAAAATAGTAAAAACATAAAATATATTTATTTCCACTTCATAGATACGTAGAGTTAACATTTAACTCTCTAACCCCCGGTTTCTCGAACGCTTATTATTTTGACAAATTGTTGACAATTTGTCAGGCTGTACACGCACTGCTTTTATTACTCGCGTGGTTTTTTTTGCAGAATTCTGTAACTTAATGGAAGTTCACTAGCGGAAAAATATGAATGTTTGGAACACTATAAAGTTGTAGGTAGCTAAAATAGCAAGGAATTTTATTCGTCGTACGTGTAAGTTACGTTAAGCACGCAGGTTATATTCCGCGAGATTGACAAGCGTTCGAGAAACCGGGGGTAAGAAATGTAGAAATAATATGTATATTAAAACTGATAGAAATAAATTATTGCTGAGAGCTTGGAGACTTAGATTGTATATTATGACTATGTGTAGTAAAAACCCCCAACAAGTTCATAAGCAATAACTTTAAAACTAACAAGTTCTCTCTTTGTCAACAGCGAGCAATCCATCAGCAGTGCACGTGCCTCAGTGATGGTGTACGACGACGGACAGAAACGATGGGTCCCGTCGGGCAGCAGCTCGGGCCTGTCCAAAGTCCACATCTACCATCACACGCAGCACAACACCTTCCGCGTCGTCGGGCGCAAGCTGAACGACCACGAGGTAAGGTTCTAGAAGATTGCAGAAGGTTCGACATGTTTCTGGAGTCTCTAGAGTCTTCTGTCTGCAGCTTAGGCCTCTCCAAGGTCCATATCTACTACTTCACGCAGCACAACACCTTTCGCGTCGTCGGGCGCAAGCTGAACGACCACGAGGTAAGGATCTAGAAGATTGCAGAAGGTTCGACATGTTTCTGGGGTCTCTAGCGTCTAGAGTCTTCTGACTGCAGGTTGGGTCTGTCCAAGGTCCAAATATACCATCACACGCAGCGAAACAACTACCATGTCGTTGGGCGCAAGCTGAACAACCACAAGATAAGGTAATAGCAACCACAAGAAAAGATAATCCAGGAGAATTCAGAAACTTGACATTTTTCTGGTGTCTCTAGAGTCTTCTGACTGCGGTTTGGGAATGAACAAGGTCTACATCTGCCATCATACGCAGCACAAAACCTTCCTCGTCGCTGGGCGCAAGCTGAACGACTACGAGGTAAGGGCTCTAGAAGATTCCAGAAGGTTCAAAAAGGTTCTTCTAGTACCTATGTTAGACAGCCCGGGCCTGTCAAAAGTGTACATCTGCAAGTATGTCTTCAAACTTTATGGGTAAAAATTAATATACCATTTTATTTTCTACATCTACCATCACACGCAGAACAACAAATACCGCGTCGTCAGATACTTACATCCTTACATCGCGTGGTCAACGACCACGCGATGTAAGGACTCAAGATGGTTCCAAAAGGTCGAAACTTTTCGAAGAGAGTCACATAAGGTTTTCAAGATAAAAGCTAAATAAAATCCTCTATTGCTATGTCAACTTCAGAATGCTTTACATCACAAGGCGTGATGTCCATTCGAGGCCTCGTGTTTGCCTTCTTCACAAATATAATAAAAAAAATACAAATAGCCTTTATAGCTGTTTCTTTCTTCTTTCAATTGATATACATATGTATGCCTATTTACTAAAAACTATAAAAAGTCAAGTCATCTCCCATCTTTTTGTGTTGCCTCTATTTATGTTGTTATCTCTTTGATACCATTCTTTTACTAACTTAGTCTTCTCAAATATAGCTAAAGATAAACTTTTTTATTCTCTTGTCCAGGTAGTGATCAACTGCGGGATAATTCGCGGCCTCAAGTACAACCAGGCAACCGCTACGTTCCATCAGTGGCGGGATGCGCGACACGTCTACGGTCTGAACTTTTCTTGTCGCGAAGATGCGGACAGCTTCGCCAGAGCAATGATGCACACGTTAGAGGTAGGTGGACGATGACCTTAACATTTTACGAGTAAGTTATAGGCGCTGAACCTGGTTAAATCCAGTTCCGAAGCCACCAACTGTTAAATAGGTCGTTTCATTATAAAAAATATATATTTAATTATGTTACATAATTTTTATTTCGTGATTTGTTTACTTGATCTCCAGCGGGGAGGTCTTTGCCCAGCAGTGAGACGAAGTAGGATACCAAAAAAAAAAACGCTGGTCAATCCACATAGCATCATAATACAACTACTATTTTGAGTAGTAGACTCAAAAGCGTTCCAACTCAAACCGTAATATTTTGTATGTGAATCGGAACTTATTTTATTGCTAAGAAAACACTACGGGCTGGATTTAATTGGAGGGTTGCGGACTATTGCGGAAGCCCTATGGCGTCTCCGGGCAGTATGCAAACATACATACTGACATCTTTCGTAAATCAAGGCTCAAAGGCTTGGAAGTTGGCAGACACGGCCATGAATTGTTTTAATTAGATATCGCATTACAGATACTCGCGAACAAGCCGACAGGGAACGCGGCGATCCCGCCGCAGCCACCGCAACCGCTGAACCCTCCGGCACCGTTCAACGGACACAACAACAACCAGCACTACGACGAAGACATGGGGTACAGGTAGGGATAGGGGTAGATGATTTACAGGAAATCAGGAGTCAGGAACAGCATGATAAGTCATCGAGGCCGAGGGACGACATCAGCGACATCAGCTCAATATGCTTAATATGATGAAGACATGAGGTACAGGTACATACATCTATAGGGGCAGATGATATACAGGAAGAAAGTTGGAGGCAGTAACGAAATTTGTAGGATGACGGTAAACAAAAAGGCAGTACCGCCGCGGCAACGGCTAGACCCGCCCGCACCGTTCAACGGACACAACAACTACCAACACTATGACGATGATATGGGGTACAGGTAGGGATAGGGGTAGATGATTTACAGGAAATCAGGAGTCAGCAACAGCTTGATAAGTCATCGAGACCGTGGGAAGACATCAGAACATTGTGTATTATGACTTAGAGGTATGTACTTAAACCCACACCTGTAGGGGCAGATGATGACGGTAAACAAGAAGACACTGCCGCCGAACCGGCTTGCACCGTCTAACGGTCATAACAACAACCGGGCATTTTGACGAAGACATCGAACGAAGACATCAGTGCAATACACGGAAGTAACGAATTAGTAGATGAATGTACAGGAGGAGTAACAGGACTCAAAAATGGCAAGACGAGTCGTCAAGACCGAGGAAAGACATCAGCGCACTGTGCAATATGTACGAACGATGGTACAGGTAGGGATAGGGTCCGCTAGGGGCAGATGATCCACATGAGGAGAGTTGGAGGCAGTAACGAGATTGGTAGGAACAAGAAAGCAGTGCTGCCGCCGCCGTCCAACTGCCACAACTACCAGCACTCTGACGAACGAGTACAGATAGGGAAAAACTACTAAACAGATCGGCCTGAAATTTTGCATACAGCTAATCCTAATCCTGGAATCAAACATAGGCTACTTTTTAACCCATAAATCAGTTGGATAGAAATCACCTTTAAACGTTTCCATAAGATCAACGCATGCGAATCCGCGGGGTGCAGCTAGTGATATATATGAGGAGATCAATAGTCAGGAATGCAGGTCATACAGAATGTAGGAATGTACGACAGAGGCAGACGATTACAGGAGTATAGTTGAAAGCAGTAGTGAGATGGTTGGATATAAAGGGAATAGGGTATATGCATGTGACTTCAAGCAAACTATTATTTATTTTACTTTTGAAAGTTTTGTATTTTATGATGTTTTTTATTGTAAAATTTAATCATTGAAAAGTAAATATTTTAGGTCTCAACAGCAAACTGTCTAAACGCAACGCTATTGGCATGTGAAGCGTGACGTCATACTTGAACATTTTTGTATGGGCATGAAGTTTTGACTTTGAGTTTACTTAAGGGACTCGATGATCCGTGACGTCATAAAATGCAATGGCTAACATGGCAGCGTTTTTATCACCCGAAACTGAGTGTAGTTTTACTTTTCGTTATATACCTCAATAATTTAATTTTTTTTCGTTTATGTCCTAAATGTACCTAAATAATCGATTAAAATTTCAAAATCCATGCATATACCCTATTCTGCTGATGGCAAACAGTGGTAGAAAACGTGTCAGATGTATCATCGAAAACCTAGTCGAGGTATAGCTTACGATTGGTTATCTAATGTGGTTTATTTTACACAGAACCATGACCAGAGAAGACGCCGCCATCCTGCAACAGCCACAATACCACGCGCCACAGCCACACCTCCAGCAATACCACGCTCCGCATCCCCCCAGCCAGTACCACGCGCCGGTGCATCACCCGCAACACCACCCGGTAGGTTATCAATGACCAGAGAAGACATCCTTAAGGTGGAACTAGCCGCTTTTTCGTACAAACTTGGAAGAGTAACCACAAGCATTGATTTAAAAAGGGAAGATAGGTTACGTTCTCCCAGCGCTTACTCAAAAATTGGCATGTGTTATTACAACTACACGCAAACACATATTCTCACAGTTATATTTCCAGTCTTGTGCAATACAAAGAAGAACAAAGACGGAAAGACGTATCTAGGACCGAAGTGAGACTGAGACAACAATATTTCACGCGAATCACGTGCCGCCGCCGGTCAGACGGTGACTGATGTGGGAGAACACAATTTTACAGTTTGAGGTTGCCACTTTCGAGCAACCAGTGCCTCATCTTCGTTTTTAAGAAATCAATGACTACAAGGCTGTTTGATGTTGACCATCCAAAACTAAGGATGACATCAATTTATACCGTCATAAACTATGTTTGTATACAACTAAAACAGTAAAAAAAGTATACGTTTGAAAAATAAAAGCTTCTAAACTTACGTATTTCAACAAGAATTTTAACTTAACTTTGGGCGAAAATAAATAACACACGGGGAAAGAAAACTCTAAAATGAAGGGTTCACCAACATAGTTCAGTTATAATTAAGTTACAATAAATTTCTTTTAAAGAGATACATTCAATAGTTTTTCTATGATAACCCTTGTGCTAAAGTCTGTTCGGGTTCGGCGGCATAAATCATTGTGCATTTCATTCTATCTCACGGGTATGTCTATAATGACAGGTGAGATAGCATACATTTAGGCCGCGCTCACTGTTGACAAACAGTGTACTCTTAACAGCCTGTATCGGTCCATTGCTGGACGCAGGCCTCCCCCTGATAAGCGCCTTGCTGGCGTTTATCTAATGGAAGGTAATGCCCATAATCCCCACGCTTGCGGCTTGGGGATCGCAGTTTGGTGGCATAATAGGGTATATGCATCGATATTTTTTATTGTTTAATCGATTCTTTAGGTCATTATTTAACCGAGAAATGATAAGACGCTCACTGAATTTCGCATTAACAAGGTAAAAAAAACAAATCAAAACTACAATCATTTTCGGGTGATAAAAACGCTGCCATATTGGCGCCATGTTTATTTGACGTCGACGTTCATACTCGATTAAACCTTTTGTGACGACCTCGGTAGTGATCATCTCAGGAAAGAGCGGTTTTCCGAAAAAGCTGAATATAACCGACAATACGAAATGTGAAGTGGGCAGAATAGTGTCAAATCATGGTGCAGCAAGCAGAATAAAAAAAGAAGAAATGTGAACAGCGATGTCACGTCCGCTCTAGTCAATGGCGTAGCGTTTTGAAATTTTGCGATTGAGATTTAAAATATCAATTTTTCAATGGTTAAATTCTACAATAAAAACATCTCAAAATTCTAAAATAAATTTGTATATATATTTCTATATCAATAGAGAATACGTATATATTTTTTTAGCCATTTTGAAATCACATGCATATACCCTATTGTTCTGCAGGGGGTGCTGCTGCCCGCACCCTGGTCGCCTCCCTTAGCCGCCTCTTACGACACCCACGGGAAGAGTCGGGGTGGCGCAAATTCTAAGCCAGCACCACACAGCAAGAGAAGACAATACTCATTTATCCATACAATGGCACACGTATATCGAACGTCTTTTAACGAAATAATCCTTTCAACAACAGCCGGCGCAACAGCCGACGCCGCCCGCGCCGCCGCCCCACGGGATTGTTCATCACACACACACGCTACCGCACCAGCCGAGTCAGCCGACACCGGGCCACCATCGCACCAATAGGTGAGTCTACCTTGACCAACGTAGTGTAGGACGCCAGGTGGGATGACGACCAGCAAAAGACTGCTGGTATAGAATAGAATAGAATAGAAAAAACATTTATTTGGACACAGGTACATAAAGAGTTTCAAAAATAAACAAATGACAAACAAAAGCAGTATAACATGGAGGTAAGTGTCATGAAAGGGTGATGGTAGTTTACATTAAATATATGGATCTGCCTCCACGTCCCTGTGCCGAAATAGGGGTTGGCTCAGCGTGTGCTGAACATATGCTCAGCGCTGTTTTTCAGCCAAGGACCTTACTATTAGTTGACGTTACGGACGGCAACTTGGCGACAGAAGTGCAGTTTGTTTTCAACAGTCCGCAATTAGCTCAATCGTTTCAACTGCAAATACTAGTTTTATTTTATTTCTATTATTTGATTTTAAACTTTATCAATAAAGACATCTGTATCAACAGATAAAGACTGGTAGATGCAAGCTGTGACATTTATTTCGTTCGTCACAAGAACGTTTGAGTAAGATGGTAGAAAACAGCACATAAGATATCTAGTTTGTAACCGACTTAAAAAATTTTTCATTTCAACTGTATTTTTTTATGTTTGTCACCTCAGAACTTTTGACTGGGTGCTCCGATTTTCATGATTGTTTTTTATTTGAAAGTTGGTGCTTCCCATGTGGTCCCATTTTAATTTGGTCCAGACAATGGGATCCATATAATTCAAGTCGGTTTATAGTTTTTTTAAACAAAATCAATTATTAATATGCTGTTTTTGTTATATTGCCGGTAGTGTGGCATTACGGATCATCACAAGTTTATAGAGACAAAGCTCGACTTGATCTTCTGAGATATATAACGCAATACTGTAATGCTGGGGCCACAAAACGGCAATGCCCATAATCGCGTTAAAAATGATGCAGACCTTGCTCAAAAGTATCGCAAGCTGTGACGTCACGCGGTTAACCTGGCTATATATTTATTATTTTTCTTTAATCGGCACGAAACTACCAACTAGAGATGGGTTTATGCCGGGCATTTACAGGGCGGATTGAGTAAATGCCTAATAAACGTCTTTTTATGCCTTATAAATGCCCGATGACAAGGCAGTCTTTAAACATTTTGAATTTTTTTCAAGAATTTTCTTCAATTTAAATAAAGTATATAGTAATTTTAAGTATATATAGGTTTACTTCGTTATGTCTGAGAGTCAATATTATACTATTATTAAGTAAGTATGAATAAGTGGTACCTTGAAGCAATAAAAACCATGTACCTACTTAACGTCTTAAGAATAAAACATTAATACGTAAGTACGTACGTAGCGTAGCTTGTAATACTTTAAATTGAAAAAAAATCTAAATTTTTAAAAACTACAAGCGTAGTTTCTGCCCTGTCATTTACTCAATCCGCCCTGTAAATGCCCGGCATAAACCCATCTCTACTACCAACCTATTTTCAGTGATCTATTTCTCATTTATAATATTATGTCTGTGTTTCTAGTGCACCGATGGCCCCAAACATGACTCTATCGGCTGCCCCCCCCGCGCCGGCCCCCCCGCCCGTACCGCCACATCAGAATCTACCCGCACCTGCCAATGTATGTACTCTGACACTCTTTCGTCTCTTTTTAACCGACTTCAAAAAAAGGAGGACGTTCTCAATTCGTCTGTATTTTTTTTTTGTTACCTCAGAACTTTTGACTGGGTGGTCCGATTTGCATGGTTCTTTTTTTATATGAAAGCTGGTGCTTCCCGTGTGGTTCCATTTTAATTTTGTTCAGTTCTGACAATGGAATCCATGAAAATTCATGAAAAAACTGTAAAAATTAAAGTCTGTTTATAGTTTTTTAAAACAAAATTCATTATGTTAGTCGATAGATAGATAGAAAATACTTTATTGCACTTGCACACTTAAAAATAATTTACAAACAAAATAAACATGGTTATGTTCAAATCGAAAATCGCAAAAGATCGCAATGGGTGGAAATACATGGAGTAGGCCTACACCCAATCCTGCCTGGGTGTCCGATTAAACATTTATATAAAGAAATTTAATACTATAATAGACTAGCTGCACCCCGCGGCTTCGCACGCGTAGTTCCTATTTTCTTTGCTATAAACCTCACGGAGCCCGAGACCTTTCCAACGAATGCAAAACCGTGGAAATCGGTTCGTGCGTTCTGGAGTTATAGCGTCAGGAAGGAAAACCCGACTTATTTTTATATTATAGATGATATAATGTAAAAAATTTTGAAATTGGAAATAAAAGCTTTATTTATTTTTTATGTTCAAATCGAATGAACTAAAATACCTCTTTAGGCAAGGTTCCTGAAGAGATATTAATTTCATGAAAGACTAATTTGTGATAAAATATATTACTATACAGGGACCTATGGCGCCTCCGACGCCGCCAGCCGCGCCGCAGCCTCCACCCATGGTAAGTTGTCTGTTATTTTATAAAATAATGAAAAAAAAAGATTTTCCACTGCTGGACGCAGGCCTCCCCCAGATAAGCCCCATGTTGGCGTTAATCTCATGAGAGGTATTGCCCATAATCCCCATAAGTGGGTATGCGGGTTGGAGATCGCAGTTCGGTGGTAGAATTGTTCTGCAGGAGCGCTGCTGCCCGTCCGCCGGTGGATATCCCTTAGTCGCCTCTTACGACACCCGCGGTAAGAGATATCTATGAGTACCTCAGTGAATGAATTAAAAAATTAATAAATAAATCTCTCCACAGCAACAACCACCGACCCCGCAACCGGGCGGCCCTCCGCCCCCACCGCTCCCGCCCGCTGCCCCCGCAGCCCCTGCAGCCCCCGCGCCTCCCCCCGCCGTGGTGTCGCCCCCGCCGCCGCCCCCTCCGCCCGCGGCGCCCCCGGACCTGTCAGGATTGGCAGCTCAACTGCAGCAGGCTAGGTTGAAGAGACAGGCCAAGGTAAACAAAAGAACCAACCTAGCTTTACATTCCATTGCGTGTTGAACATCATCATCATCATCATCATCAGCCTATATTAGTCCACTGCTGGACATAGGCCTCCCCTAATGAGCGCCATAGCGCCCTGTCTTCAGCTTGACGCATCCAGCATCTGCCTGCAGTCTTTCGCAGATCGTCATCCCACCTGGCCGGAGGGCGTCCTACACTACGTTTGCCGAGTCGCGGTCTCCACTCAAGAACTCGTTTACCCCAGCGGTTATCGGTTCTTCGCGAGATATGGCCGGCCCACTGCCACTTCAGTTTGCTAATTCTTTGAGCTATGTCGATAACTTTGGTTCTCTGTCGGATGTATTCGTTACGAATCCTATCCTTCAGAGAGACTCCGAGCATAGCTCTTTCCATAGCTCGCTGAGCGACTTTAAACTGGTGGACCAGCCCTATCGTGAGTGTCCACGTCTCAGCTCCGTAGGTCATGACGGGTAGGACGCACTGATTGAAAACTTTCGTTTTCAAGCATTGCGGTATGGATGACGAGAAGACTCGACGTAGCTTTCCAAACGCTGCCCAGCCTAGCTGAATCCTCCTCTTGGCCTCCTTCTCAAAATTGTTTTTACCCAACTGCAGAATTTGTCCAAGGTAAGTGTACTCGGAAACAATTTCGAGAGGGTGGCCATGTACGACGACCGGTCCCGGATCAATGAGGCCATTGATCATGATTTTGGTTTTATCCAAATTCATGCCGAGACCGATGCATCGTGAGGCTAAAGCTAGGCCGTCCAGCATCTGGTTTAGCTCCTCCAACGACTCCGCCATTACGACTATGTCATCAGCGAATCGAAGGTGTGAGATGTAATCGCCGTTTATGTTGATGCCCTTACCTTTCCAGTCCAGTGTCTTAAACATATCTTCCAAGGCACTCGTGAACAGTTTCGGGGATATAACATCCCCCTGCCTCACTCCTCTGCGCAGTTGGATGGGTTTGGACTGCTGGTCCTGTACTTGGACACTCATGGTCGCGGCGTCGTAGAGACATCTCAGCACCTCGATATAACGATAGTCTACTTGGCATCGCTGTAAGGATTCCAGAACAGCCCAGGTTTCGACAGAGTCAAAGGCCTTCTCATAGTCCACAAAGGCCAGACACAGGGGCTGATTATACTCTTCGGACTTCTGTATAATCTGCCTCACTGTGTGTATGTGGTCTATGGTGCCATATCCTCCGCGAAACCCGGCCTGTTCCGGTGGCTGGAACTCGTCGAGTCTCCTGGCGAGACGGTTCGTGATCACTCGTGAGAACAGCTTATAGACGTGGCTCAGGAGTGAGATGGGTCTGTAGTTTTTAAGGAGGGTTTTATCTCCCTTCTTAAAAAAGAGCACCACCAAACTCCCGCTCCACGCCTTTGGAGTTCTCCCACTGTGAAAGACGGCGTTGAAGAGTTTCTGTAGTTCCTGTATAACAGGGGCTCCTCCGGCTTTTAAAAGCTCTGATGTTATGCCGTCCTCACCGGGGGCTTTTCCATTTCTAAGCTGCCTCAGAGCTAGCACAATCTCGTCTTGACTGATGTCTGGCAGTTCGTCGGTATAGTGGCGTGTCAGGGTGGCTCTTGAATCGTGGTCGACTCGTTGGGGACGAGGGGCATGTGCAGCGTATAATCGGCCATAGAAATCCTCTATCTCGGCGGATATCTCCAGCTTCGACAAAACGGTCCTCCCATCGTGCGTTTTAAGCTTCGTCAGGTGGCTCCTGCCAAGCTGCTGAGTGAATACTTTGGACCCTCGGTTTCGCTCTATTGCCTCTTCAATGAGGCGTGTGTTGGAGCTCCGAAGGTCGCGCCGTACCATCTTCGCAATTCGCTTGTTCAGGTCTGACCTGTATGAAGAAGTCGCTTGGGTGGTTTCCCGTCTTTTTGCCATCAGCCCGAGAGTCTCATCCGAGAGTTTGGATTTCTTGCCAGTACGCTGCTTTTGGCAGAATCTGATGCCCTCGTTCCTCAACGTTTCGACCAGATTGTGTAGGGTCTCGTCAGCGTCATCAGTGGGATCCAAGGCAATGAATCTATTCCCGAGAAGCTGCTGGAACTTCTCGGTGCCCGCCATGATCTGGATTGGATTAGGTCGGAGCGTGGACTTCATCAGACGGTTTCTTTCAAGCTTTAAGTTGATATTCAGAGAGCCTCGGAGCAGTCGGTGATCAGATCCGGTATTAAACCTGTTGATCACTGAGACATCTCTGAATATGTGCTTGCTATCCGTCATGATGAAGTCGATCTCATTTTTAGTCACAGTGTCGGGGCTTCGCCACGTCCACTTCCTCTGGGGCGGTTTCTTAAAGAAAGAGTTCATTAAGAACAGCCCCTCCTTCTCAAGGAAGTTGACAAGCATTTGCCCCCTGTGATTCCTAACTCCATAACCATGCGAGCCTATTCGGGATTCGTTGCCAGTCCGGATTCCCACCTTGCCGTTAAAGTCCCCCATAACAACGTTGAAGTGAGCCTTGGTGGTGTTATGTAAGGCTTTGGATGTCTTCGTACATATCCTCCACTTCATCATCCGAGTGTGCCGAGGTCGGTGCGTAAACCTGAATTACCTTCAAGCTGTACCGCTTGGACAGCCGAAGGATCAGGTACGCTACCCTGGTCGACACACTGGAGATTTCCTGAACGTTGTTAGAGAGGGCCTTGTTGACGAGGAAGCCTACGCCACCCTGGGATGTTTTATCACCCTCGCGAAAGTAGAGAAGATGGCCCGAGTCTAAGGTTACGGTGTCCTCCCCCTCTCTACGGACTTCACATAACCCCAGAACATGCCATTTAATGTTCTCTAACTCCACTTCCAACTGCGCTAGATGGTGATCAAGCCTCAGAGTGCGTCCGTTAAACGTAGCCAGGGTCAAGTTTTTAAGTAATGATCGGTAGCCTACCGTAGCCCGGGGATTCTTAGCACCCCCTGCCCCGCCGTTACCATGGCCGCTACCATGGCCAGGAATAGCGAGGCGGCCGGGAACTAGGGGCCACTTTTTGGCGTGTGCAATCATTGGGGGGGTAGTGCCCATAATCCCCACGCTGGGCATGCGGGTTGGGGATCGCAGTTCGGTGATATTATCGGTCTACGGGAGGCGCTGCTGCCCGCCCTCCGGTTTATGTCCCTTAGTCGCCTCTTACGACACCCACGGGAAGAAATGGGGTGGTGCTATTCTAGGCCGGCACCACACAGCCATGTTGAACATCACTCGACTGGAATTATATCTGACAAATACAGCGATGGGTAGTAAGCTGGGAGTGAAACTCGAGGTTAGGTTTGCTCGAAACTTTCATGACAGTTAGTTACGGGATCAGAACTAGATGGCGCTGCTAAGTTGGCACTAGATTGCCGGCGGCTGGTGAAACAACAGAGTGAAATTGAAGCGGCGGAGTGTATGAAAAAACCCAACCGAGGAACCAAATAATTAGTACCCGAAGAAGTACACCTACGAATCAAAATAAAAATCTTTTCTATAGACCGCGGAGTTCCTGAGATCTAGACCAAATTAGGTGCGAATTTCTGTCTCACGCGCTTAGCGGGAGAGAAAAGTGTATGGAAATCCATTTTAATATTATAACATTAAAAAATAGGCTATATGCATCGATTTTTTTATTGTTTTATTCGATTCTTTAGATCATTATTTATCCGAAAAATGTTATGACGCTCACTGAAGTTTGCAATAACAAGGTAAAAAAAAAACAAATTAAAACTACAATCATTTTCGGGTGATAAAAACGCTGCCATATTAGCCTCATGTTTATTTGACGTCAACGTTCACACTCGATTAAAACGGAAAGGAAAGAGGTTTTCCGAAAATTCAAAAAATAACCGACAATACGAAATGTGAAGTGGGCAGAATAGTGTCAAATCATGATGCAGCGCCAAACATAAAAAAAGAAGAAATGTGAACAGTGATGTCACGTCCGCTCTAGCCAATGTCGTAGCGTTTTGAAATTTTGCGATTGAGATTAAAAATATAAATTTTTTAATGGTTATATTCCACAATCGAGTGATTTTGATGATTCTAAAACGACGATTTTCCTCGAAGGTGTAGTATAAAGCACTATGTATCACTCTGGAGAAAGTGCGATTCTTAGCTCGTGTGTTTTAATGCACCAAATAACACACTCAATAAGAAATTGGGCACTTTATCGTCTAGGTACAATGTACTATTTCATTTTTAGAAACTTGACTGTCGAAACAAGATGGCTGAGAAGTTTGTACTAGATTGGCGTCCACGTGACTCGCCCCTTCCGGAAAAAGTTAGGTCGAAGAGAAAAACGAAGGTACCATTCATAGTTAGAGATGTTGTAGAAACTTCTAGTAACAGGTGGTAACTGGATGTTATTGTGACTAACTTTAAGAAATAAAGAAGAAAGAAAATACATTTATCTGAACCCAGAAATATAAAAGAAAGGTAGATAGATAGGTAAGTTACATTACAAAAGGAATAGGTACTTAAAACAGATATGAGAAAGTACTTAATAGATACCTTCTAACTATATACAGAGAACAGAAGCTTTAAAACTAGCTTAGTGCGAATCGGAGTCGCGCATTAGGGGTTCCGTACCATTATCTGTAAAAACGGTAAAAAAATCATGTCTGTATGGAAGGCGGGAACTCCTAAGATACTTTTTTATTATCTTTTTAGTATTTGTTGTTATAGCGGCAACAGAAATACATCATCTGTGAGAATATAAACTGTCTAACCATCACGATTAACGAGATAGTTGGGTGACAGATGGACAGACATACGGACGGACAGCGGACTCTCAGATATATGGTCCCGTTTTACTCTTTCGGTACGGAACCCTAAAAATAAACTAACCTATTGGACAGAATAAGGATCCAATAATTAATTTTGTTTTAAAAAACTGTAAACCGACTTTAATTTTTACAGTTTTTTCATGAATTTTCATGGAACCCCTCGTCAGAACTGAACAAAATTAAAATGGGCCCACACGGGTAGCACCAGCTTTCATATAAAAAAGAATCATGCAAATCGGACCACCCCGTCAAAAGTTCTAAAGTAAAAAAAAAAACAGACGAATAGAGAACCTCCTCCTTTTTTTGAAGTCGGTTAAAAAGAGCTTTCTACTAGTGTGTGCTTTCTACCTGTGGGCCGCAGCGCCCCCATCTTTTTTTACTGTCGGTGTTTTAGAAAACTAAGTTGATGAGACAAGCCAAGGTATTTGGTAGCTGACGACGAATATGAACTTGTTTCTTAGGTTCTAAGGCGCGCTGCTAAATTATTTATTTCTAAACAAGCTGCGCCCGCGGCTTCGAACGCCTATCCCACGGGAACTGATTTGAGGGATAAAAAGTAGAGTAAGCTTATGTGTTATTCCAGGCCTAGAACTTACCTGTATGTATGCATTTCAGTCCGATCCTTATCCTTATTTTTAGTAGTAAATATATTTTGAGGCTTTCGTAAATATAATGATTGCGTAAAAGTTACCTCCTAGTCACTCTGCAGTTGTTAGCGACGTTCTCCTCAGATCATAATACAGACAAACGAACATACATTTAATGTAGATGATGGTTTTAAGAGGTAGGAAACTAAGCAGCTGAATGTAGGTGGCGCTGTTAAGTTTGTACTAGATCGCGCTAACGAAAATGACTGTCACTAATCTACCTACAATCTACATCTGTGTTATTTTAATTCTTTCATTTTAGGGCTTTTGTGATAAGATTTAGTTCAATTGTACGTGTCGAAACTAGATGGCGTTGCCAAATCTGGGCGCAACTAAGTTTGTTAAGCTAGAAATATACTGAGCCTACGCAACGTATGCGACGCAATGAAGATCACGTCGAAGGCGTGGGATAAATATGTCTCTAGGCCTTCTGTTTTTATGCGTCTCTGATCTCATAATGGTAGGTATAGAACAAGCGAGCGAATGGTAACGAATGGGACTTAACGATTGGTAGGTTCGTTCGACAGAGAACCAAAGTTAACGACATAGCTCAAAGAATTAGCAAACTGAAGTGGCAGTGGGCCGGACATGTCTCGCGAAGAACCGACAACCGCTGGGGTAAACGAGTTCTTGAGTGGAGACCGCGACTCGGCAAACGTAGTGAAGGACGCCCTCCGGCCAGGTGAGATGACGATCTGAGTAAGACTGCAGGCAGATGCTGGATGGATCAAGCTGGAGACAGGGCGCTATGGCGTTCATTAGGGGAGGCCTATGTCCAGCAGTGGACTAGTATAGGCTGATGATGATGAGGTTCGTTCCATTTATCTTTGATGTAGCGACAGTAGCCGAAGCACGGCCGAAAGCTACCCGAAGGCCCTCGTTTAGGCTGAATGCTTTCGAAATGACGTCCACACTGGTTCTTTCTCGATCGTTCGACAGCCCTCGCTTACTCTCCCTCGCTTGATCTGTACTGTACACGGCATAAGGTCTCGTTTTCACGGATTGTACGTCACCCCCAATTACTCAAACGCATGTCAGACTTAAGCACGTCTCAAGTAGCGATTTTCTGACAGTTTTCAATGAAAATCTGTCAAAAATTCGTCACTTGAGGCTTTTATCTGAGATGTGTTTGAGTATTCGGGTGTAAAGTCAAAGTCAAATCGTTTATTTCTTTAGACTTACAAAATAAGTACTTAGACAAGTCAAATTTTTACTATATAAACAGCTTGATAAATAGTTACTACTATCAAACAAGAAATAAGGTGCAGTTTACTCTGATTCACTTCAATTTTTTACAGTACAATTGTAAGATACACGGACCGCAAATTGTGAATGCAAGGCTCAACTGTAGGCGATTGCAGTCGACGGGCATATTGCCGCCCGCGTATTTGAGACGTGCAGTGTAAACGAGCCCTAATGCGTCGCATACGTTGCAGGCATGCGTCTGTTTCTAGCTTAAGAACGGAACGGATACCTTAGCCCCCATACAAACGTACTTTCCGCTTCATTTGGAAACTACGTTTCCGATCGTATTGAAACTTTCCTTACATACTCGGATGACAAATAGCTATGTTTATGGTGTTTTAGTTTTTTTTAAAACATTATCTTTGAATGAGAGTGAAACTAATTTGCCATATTTTGACCACCAAATCGAGTCATTTTCAAGCAATTTTTTATGCATTTTAGACACCTTTATTCAAAAATCTGTCACACTGCAAACATCCTAAATATATTCACCATTAGAAATAAACAAAAGTATATCTGAAATCAGTCGTTTATTCAAAATAAATCGCAAAGTACGAAAAAATATAAAAAAATTAGATATTCCTTCAAATTTCTGCAACCGCTCGCTCAAACGCGGGGGGCGATGCGACACAGGGAGCACAATTCCCAAACAAGGCTAATGCCGCGGAATAGCCAACACGATGCGATTCTACGTGAAACAACAACAAATTCGCTCGGGCCGACCGCTGAGATTTGGGAGAGGTTCGTAGCCTTCTTAATTCAACGTTCTGTTTGAATTTTACCCTGTGTATTTCCCCCCCACAGCAAGCGACCCCCCAGCCGGCCCCCGAGGCAGCCTCCCCCGGGAACAGTTCCCTCCCCGGAGACGCGGCGCGGGGTCCTCCTGCACTCAACTGTATGATGCATGAGATGCAGCGCACGCTGGCACGGCGCCGCGCGCATCTCGACAAGGCAGAGGGGCAGGTAAGATGGAAAACAAGCACGTTGTGGGGCTGAACCCCTATAGATGAAAACAAGCAAATTGGGGGGGTTGGAGGGTCAAGCCCCTCGGTAGGACAAGCTACCCGAGGAATTGAGGAAAAACGAACATTTATCTGAGGGAAAACAAGCAGGTTAGGGGGTCGAGCCCCTGTTGAGATGGAAACAAGCCAATTTGGGGGGTCGAGGGTTGAGCCTCTCGGTAGAAAGGGACTAGCTATCCGAGGAACTGAGGGAAAACAAGTAGGTTGGGGGGCCGAGCCCCTCTTTAGATGGAAACAAGCTAATTGGGGGGTTGGAGGGTCGAGCCCCTCGGTAGAAAGGGACTAGCTATCCGAGGAACTGAGGGAAAACAAGCAGGTTGGGGGGTCGAGCCCCTGTTTTGATGGAAACAAGCAAATTGGGGGGTTGGAGGGTCGAGCCCCTCGGTAGAAAGGGCCAAGCTATCCGAGGAACTGAGGGAAAACAACTAGGTTGGTGGGCCGAGCCCCTGTTAAGATGGAATCAAGCAAATTTGGGGGGTTGTAGGTTGTTAACTATAATAGTTGTATAAGATTAAGATGTAAATAAACATTTTTCATTTTCAATAATAGTAAAATATTTTACAGGAGTCCTCAAACGATAGTTCTTCAAACAACACACCTTTGAAGACGTGGGAGCGATCCGCGACCTTACCCCATCGACTGCCCGCGGCTTCTTGTAATGGGAATAACTGTAAGTTAACACTGTCTCACGACCGATGAGACGCTACGGACGGAGGAAGTTGCGGGTTCGATTCCCGCCTTGAGACAAATGTTTGTACCATCTGTATATATTTGTTTCGGGTGCTCTGGGTATTTCCATGGAATCAAATCTTTCCTCTTTATAATATTGGTATAGATATTATACATAGTAAATAGAATGATTGCGTCACCATCTATAGGTACCAGGAGGTAGAAAGTTACCTCCTAGTCACTGCAGTTGTTTGTGATATTATTTTTGGAGCATACGTTTACTAGATTTCAACCGTGACGCGCGTTGTTCTTGGATCATATTCATAATACAGACAAACAAACATACTTTTTATATAGATGATGATATCTATCTATCTAATTTATTGTATTAAGTATATCAGTCATCTAGTACACATAAAACAAGCTCTGCTTAGCTTGCGACTAGATGATGGTGTGTGGATAGTCCAGAATTATTTATTTATTTAGTAACGGCCCGTCCTGGCTTCGCACTGGTGGGTTTTTGATGAGATAGCCTTGAATAACAAATTATTCAGGGATAATGTAGCATCCTAATCATGAAAGAATTAAAGAAATCGGTACAGTCGTTTCTGAGTTATGTAACTTATACATAAATTTTAACAATTATATAAATAAATTTAAAATGAAATATCATCATAATTACGATAATCATCACACATTTCACAATCATCATTCATCATATTAGTGATAATTGTCTATTCAGATGTAGCCAAAACTAGACTAAACTAATCTGACAGGACTAAAATTGATGCCATCCTTATTGTTTCGATCGTTATGACAGTGACATTTTTAGTACTGTCAAATTAGTTTAGTTTATTTTACTATAGAAACTTTCGTAGTTTGACGAATTCATTATGAATGTAAGCGGGTTAACTACGAACCTTGTTTGTGTTGGTAGAACGTTTCATCCCTTAACGGGGGACATCTTCAGGGCGAATGCGGTTCTAGACGCGCGCGTTCCGCGTATATACTTAACCCGCTTACATTCGTAGTTTAGTTTAGAATAGACATCAATGTCTTCTATTTCCTCAAATATGTATGGTTTCCAGCGAATTCCGAGTCACCTGCCCAACAGCAAGCACAATCGCCGCGCTCTGTCCGCAAAAGGTTCGGCTCTGCCAGCGAAGAGACTATCCTGAAGGTAAATAATGTCAGGTTGAATACAACGCTCTTAGGCCCGGATTATGAAAACTTCCCCAACCATTGCTTATGCAGTCATTACGTGAGTTCTACTGAAGCTAAGAATCTCTCGTAAATCTTTATGTACGTAACTCTCACGCTACTTAGCTAGTTGCACTAGCAAAATCTTTTATTGAGTGAGTAGGGTTTTTTCTATGGTCTACACTAGGGATTGCAAATTCCCAGTTTTTCGAGGAACCGAGAATCCCGGGAAATGTTGAAGTCGGAACCGGGAATTCCCGGGAAATATATTTATTTTTGTATTTTTATTGAAATTAGATAATTTAACTGCCTCTTAAGCCATGTCGCTTATATCACCTGATATAACATACCTTATATTGCATAGGTATGCGATATAAGGTATATTAGAGCTGTATTTCTATACATCTGTTAAAATGAATATCAAGTTCTTAATTCAATGTGGTCGATGTGTTTTCTTCCCTCGTTCGACAACAAGCTTTAAAACTTTTCGTTCTAAAGAGTCGTGACTGAATCCAGCACCTTCATTTACTGCACTACCTACAACAACACTCAAGGCAGCAAAACTCCATGAGGCTGGACTTGATCTTGATAAACAGAAAGTATCTTTGTGTGAAAAATCGCCGAATATAAGAAATAATTATTACAAAAAAGCTATTTTAAATCAAATTAATCGGTTTTAAATTGTTATTTTTATCACAATCAAAACACGCTTTGGTCTATCCAGTTCAAAGATTTATTACGAAAGGTTGATTCAATTTAAGGTTCAAAATGGAGGTACATTATGCATGCACACGGAAGCTTGATTTGGGCACTCTCTTATACATTTTGGACTGTTTCCATTCATCTTTACCACCCTGACAAAAAGTAAAATGCGCCATTCTCTCCTATTCTTGGCTTTTTTTACTGCCAGCCGGACACTGCAATTGCCTTTAGGTCTTGATGGACTCCATCGACCCACCTGGGCATCAGTCTTCTAGGGGGTCGTCGGCCATCAGGTTTGCCACCAGTAGTCACCATCCAGGTACAGCGTCGAAGATTCGTCTTTGTATTTTTCTTTAAAACACGAGTCTTTCGGTTTTCTTGGTTAGAACCCATAAGTCATTTTCGAGGCTTACGTAAGAACTGGACGTTGTAGCGTTTTGTAAATGAGTAGTTTAGATCTTTTAGATCAACCTAAAGCGTAAATATTTGAAAAGGTTGAAGAAGAATCTATTAGTGGCTTGAATTGTTCTATTGATTTCCACGTCCACCTTGTTTGTATAGGCTACCGTGAGCCAAGAAGATAAACGCTGTTCTAGTTTGACCGAAACCGCTGTACCACTCCTGAGGTATGCGCGCGGCGAGGCGGGGGGGGGGGGGGGGGGGGGGAAATATAGGCCCTCGTCGGTCGCTGAGATCCATCAGTATGCTGTCAACGCTCACGGCGGCGATAGGTAGCTTTTGTACCGTACTGTATGTCAGATGCACACGAGATAAATATGAAAAGATGGGGGAGCGCTATCTCGTGATGCCAAGACCATCAAAGAAAGCTTTGAATGTAAAAGTGATCGCGATAGTAGATTTAATATTATTATCGATCCATTAATAATAAATTTGCAGAACGACTCCAATTCAACTTCCAATGGCGAAACGGAGGATGAAATTGAAGTAGAATCTATGTCAGAATATCTGTAGAAAATTTAGTAATAGAAAAATATAATCGTTACATAATATAAACATATTTTCGTTTACCTACCGATATCCTAAGAGCTATCCGACAATATCGATCTCATGTGTACTCTTGCTCTTTTTTCCCCGGTCCCCACCTCGCCGCACTTTCCTAAGGAGCGGTACAGCGGTTTCGTTCGAACTATGTATAGTTATAAAAAATGAAATGAAAATGAGAAGCTTGTATAACTATTGGGAACACCAATTTGGACACAGAAGGTGACGTTTAATTTAGCTTTTTCCTGCCTTTCTTGACTCTTATTACAAGGCGTGGTAAGCATGTTTCATGGCAGTTAATTTCGCCCTATCAGATCCAAATCATCGGCATAACCCAGAACTTGAACTGATTTCAAAGGAATGGTATCGTTCATTTAAATTTTTGAGTTTTTCTACACTTGTCAAGCCTATATTGAAGACTAGGAATGAAAGAACGTCCTTGACAAGGACCACCGAAATTTCGGAGGGGCTCTGATATATCGTTCTGCATCCTGACAACACTAGCCGAACTTCTCAGAGTCATTTTGGTGAATGCTGTTTACTCTTTGATTGCAGGAAAAATAATTACTGATTGAAATCAAGTGATATAAATCATGTCAACCCTGCCCAGTACCGCGTAGGTACCCGATATATTTGAAATGCTATAAGACGAAATGAAATATATTAAGTTATGTCGTTTCGGTATTAGTATATAAATTTCCCGAAATTCCCGAAATTTCCCGGGAAATGAATTTGAATTTCCCGGTTCTTAAATGGGCCAAAAATTTCGGGAATTCCCGGGAATTTCGGAACCGGGAATTCCCGGGACCAAACCCTAGTCTACACATTCATCTGAGCAAAAAAATCCTTTACTTTTTAAACCTGACTATCACAATGTATTTTTGCTGATTTGGTGGTTTTTGTGAAACGAAACGCAATCGTTGCGTTTCGTTTCACAAAAACCAATCAATCAATTTATTTTGGCGCTTTATCTAAAATGAAAAGCTTTGTATCACAATTTGGTGCGTAGAAATCTGTTCCAAGCATTACTCAAGCGTGGTCCAGACCACACTTAAGTAAAGATGAGTTCAAAGAATATGAAAGTTTGAAATTGTTCTAAAATTGGCAATTACTCAAGTAATGCTTGGTAACCGTTCAATAATGCGTAACAACGTCGTAAAAACGCATCGATACTTGAAGGTTATATAAGTGAGTGTAGATTTTGACATTCGTTCACAGGCATTATTTTAAAATTAGTCTTTACTCAAAACTATACATAAGCATCACTCAAGCATAGGTCGATGACTGAGCATGCTTTCATAATACGGGTCTTATACACGGACTGCACGTACAAATAAATACACGGATGGCAAGTAGCCGACTGCAAGGCCATATACAGAAAGAAAGCTGGAAACTTATAAGCGCTTACCGGCGCTTGACATTGTGTTGTGTTGTTGTTGTTGTTGTTTTTATTGAAAAATTTATCCATTGAAAAGTAGATATTTTAAGTCTCAACAGCAAAATCTCTAAACGCAACGCTATTGGCACGTGAAGCGTGACGTCATACTTGAACATTTTTGTATGGGCATGAAGTTTTGACTTTGAGTTGACATAGGGGACTCGATGATCCGTGACGTCATAAAATGCGATGGCTAAAAAAATCCATGCATATACCCTATTCAATTCAATTCCAATCCATTTATTTCTTCATATGATGATGAATGTCCTAATCCCACAGCAAGTGAACGGGAGCACAGAAGGCTGCGTCTCAGCGGCGGAGTGGGAACTGTTTAAGCAGGACATGATGCGGGAGATGAGACAGGAGATCACTAAGATGAAGAAGGAAATATTAGACGGTACGTACACTTGATAGACTAGACGTAAGGTTCGTTGGGCATCGCATCATGTTGGGAATCGAATCGCGTTGGGAATCGCATCATATACTCTAGAAATAGAACAACGGCAGCACGGCTGCGACTCAGGAACTGTTTAAGCAGGACATGATGCGGGAGATGAGACAGGAGATCACTAAGATGAAGAAGGAAATATTAGACGGTACGTACACTTGATAGACTAGAAGTAAGATACGTTGGGCATCGCATCATATTGGCCGCCAATTCGTTTATTTCTTTAGACTTACAAAATAAGCACTAATGGTTTATCCATTTTGAATGAAGCATGTTAGTAAACAAACTACGACACAAATTCATATAATTCAAAGTTCATTTGCTTGGCGTCGAGTTTCAGATATAATTGTAAGCAATTTTTATTGAAGGGCGGATCTAAAATCGACAAGTAACGTAAACTACGTATAAAAAGACGCACCAACTAAGTGAATTTTAGGTTAAGTATGGGTGGTTTGTTTACTGTTATGTTACATTCAAAATGGACACGGTATAGACAAGTAAATTTTTTACTATACAAACAAGTACTCTCCCTATAAACTCTAGGACAGATGAACAAATTTTAATGTGACTTTTCATTTATTTCAGCTATCAAAACTGAATTCGCTCGTAGATAAGCGGCCGGCCATCGTTTGAGAAAAATACTAGTCGTCTTCGAAGAATGTATAAGCTAAGTATTACCTAATACTAGAAAATAAGTAGCTTCTTCAGTCAATGAAATCAGAGAGTTAAGTTTGTAAAATAAAAATAAATCAGTCGGGTACCGAAAAAGATAGTTTCGTTCGCCGATAATTTCAAAAAAATCGTAAAATTTTACGAAAACTATATCAAAATACTGCCATAATTTTCTGAATGACGGTACTTAATATATGTAAAAATTTGTATAACCCCACTATACAGTTTTGTAGAATAATTGAGCGTTTTTGCGAAAAACTCAACTTTTAGATACGTTTATGTAGTCAAAGTTTGTAAATTAAAAAAATAAGGGACGTTGATGTCATGAAGAATAGAGTGTTGGAATCGATTATTCGATTCATTAAATTCATGAAAATACGTAAAGTTCATACATGTGTAAATTGGCTTTGATATTTTTACATTGTAACCCATAGAAAACTGGATTTTCCTCGTTTTTTACAAGAAAAAAACAGTGGGACAGCTTTATCTTTATAATATTACTAAAGAACTGAATTCCGTTGTTAAGATATCTTGATAATCTCGTCGTTTCTTTACAACCAATGAATTAACAGGTAATTAGGAGGTACACTTTTTGCATTGCATAAATTAGACAATAAAAATACAAAGTCCACTTTTTACATTCATAAAAGGGCATAAATGTAAAAATCAAAAGCCAAAATCAATGTTTTTATTAAATGTAAACATGTAGTGAAAACCTAGTATTACTAGATATGCTGTTATTTACATATAAGGTACTTATTTATGTGCTATGTAGAAAAACATAAAATCATTTCATCTCATTAACCTTATTATATTTTTAACCGACTTCAACAAAAGGAGGAAGTTCTCTATTCGTCTGTATTTTTTTTTATGTTTGTTACCTCAGAACCTTTGACTGGGTGGTCCGATTTGCATGATTCTTTTTTTATATGAAAGCTGGTGCTTCCCGTGTGGTCCCATTTTAATTTTGTTCAGTTCTGACCATTGATTTAAAAAGGGAAGATAGGTTACGTTCTCCCAGCGCTTACTCAAAAATTGGCATGTGTTACAACTACACGCAAACACCATATTCTCACAGTTATATTTCCAGTCCTGTGCAATACAAAGAAGAACAAAGACGGAAAGACGTATCTAGGACCGAAGTGAGACTGAGACAACAATATTTCACGCGAATCACGACCGCCCGTGCCGCCGGTCAGACGGTGACTGATGTGGGAGAACACAATTTTACACAATTTGAGGTTGCCACTTTCGAGCAACCAGTGCCTCATCTTCGTTTCTAATAAATCAATGGTTCTGACAGTAAGATCGATGAAAATTCATGAAAAAACTGTAAAAATTGAAGTCGGTTTATAGTTTTTTAAAACAAAATTAATTATAAAATAACCGACCGAGCGAAAATCGCTAGTCTTCCATAAGTGAATGTTAGTAGATATAAAAATTAATTCATATATAATCGTAATAATAATAATAATGCCCTCCTAGTCGAATTTGGGCCATGGAGGCCAGTCTCAACGAAGTATAGCCAGGTACCTACTATATATTCGCTCACTCCCATAATCCGATGGAACGGCATTGACACGACCGGGGAGAGGTTAGGCGCTGGACCAACAGCTCAACGTGCTTTCTGAGGCACAAGGGTTTAACACCTCAAACTACACCGGGCTGCTACTGTGACTTTTTCTTGCCAGAAAAACTCCAGTAACAATTATTGGCTCGACCCGGGATTTGAACCCAGGACTTCATAATCAGCAGTTGAACATGCTCACCGCTAGATCAACGAGGCAGTCAAATAATTGTATTGTATTTAAGATAACATATTAGGTAGTGTTGGTGCTGTTTTCGAATCGTGCTTTGGATACTCACTGCTTCAGTACCCAGAAAAATCTTGGTACTTTGTACGATATTCTGACTTTATTATTGTATATCTGTACATGTGATTCATTTTAACCCGCATTATCGCGAAAGATTAGGGCGACATACGTATGTCTATACAGAAAGGACTGTTCTGCCGGTTAGGTTATTGGATTGTACTTCAATAATACTTGGTCATTAGAAGGTCCAGTTAATTAACAGGGCCTTGTTAAGATTACTTAATTAAGTAATCTTGGTCCTTCGTTAAAACCTGAATCCTGGTATTCAAATAGTTCCAAATTGTAAATAATGCATAATTCGTTTGTGATATAAATTTAGCATTAGGTCAAAATCAACCAATTTCGGCTTAGCAAATTCATTTTCACCAATCACCAGTTTGGTGGTTATTAAGGATATCGCCTCCGTAATAGAATGTCTTTGTTATTGCATTATTCAGCTCTAACAGATTTCGCACACCTATTCTGTGGCAACATAGATGTTTTATCTGTCTCTCTCTCTCTCTTTTTTCTAAAAGACTTCGCCCAAGTATTAAGATCTCTCCGGCTAGAAATTGTTTTAGGTTTAGTACACCTATTTTGTGGCACAATGGGATCAATTCAGATGTCGCCAAAACTAAACTTAACTAATCTGACAATCTGGTGGCTGTGGTCAGTGGCCCATTTACGCGAAGCCAAAATATTTAAGCTGTGCAACATCTGAATTGACACGAATTCCCGTTGGTGTCAATTCAGATTCAGAGTAAGCAGGTTTACTACGGAAGGCGCTAGGGATGAGACATTAGTGTTCTTCCAACGTACCAAGTCCGTAGAAGCTGTCATAAAGAATTCGTCAAGTAACGATAGTTTTTATAGTAAAACTAGTGACCCGCCCCGGCTTCGCACGGGTGCAATGCTGATTTATTATACTACGAAAGGCGCTAGGGATGAGACATTAGTGTTCTTCCAACGTACCAAGTCCGTAGAAGCTGTCATAAAGAATTCGTCAAGTAACGATAGTTTTTATAGTAAAACTAGTGACCCGCCCCGGCTTCGCACGGGTGCAATGCTGATTTATTATATACAATATAAACCTTCCTTAAGAATCACTCTATCTATTAAAAAAAACCGCATCAAAATCCGTTGCGTAGTTTTAAAGATCTAAGCATACATACGGACAGACATACAGCGAAAGCGACTTTGTTTTATACTATGTATTGATATTGCACGGAGCCTTTGATTGAGCGGCAACATTTTGGTTCTGTCATATTCGTTTAGTTATTTTGGTAATATCTGAATTGACACAATGAGGTCTTGTCCCTTATCTCACTTCCTCTCTTGTGGAATCACTTCTCTTTCTCTCATGAGAACTCTTATGCCGGTGGGAGGATGTCTATGTCCGACTGGCTGGCGACCACCCGCTCACAGCGCCCTCTGTGCGACAACTTCGTCTAGCCTTGTTGTACAGTGGAGTGAGCGAGCCAGACTTTAGTTGCTCTCCTTCCCTATACCCTATACAGCACTGATCATCGTCACACCCCATTGGCTTAGTCCCAGAACTACACTACACCGCCGATGTTGTTAACATTCGTTGACGATGTTCCGTATTCTAGGACACCTTTTACAAGCTTAATTATAAACGAGCTTTGAAAAACTTGGCTTTTGTTTTGTCGTATGACTAAGAGAACGTTTTAGCTGAGGAGTGTTTATAAATAGGCTTAGCGCGGAAGCTGAAACGCTTAGATCTGGGTTGTAACTCGTGATGTTTTTTAGACATTTGTCGAAACTGCAACACGCAATTGCTACTCAAGTCTATCGTGGAAGTTTAAGCAATTTCACAAGCTTAATTATAAACAAGCTTTGAAAAACTTAGCTTGTCGTTTGTCTTATTGTTAGAAGTAACAGAAAATTTTAGCTGAGGAGCGTTTATAAATAGGCTTAGGGCGAAAGCTGAAACGTTTCGGCCTAAGTTGTAACTCGTGATGTTTTTAGACATTTGTCGAAACTGCAACACGTTATTGCTACTCAAGTCTATCGTGGAAGCTTAAGCAATTTTTTTTTGTAAATACTCCGAAAGCTGAATGGGTTTGATGATTCTCTAAACAGTTGCAGCAGCTAGTTTCATAAGTCATCTATGTGTTGTGTCAGTAGTAAAGTAGCTTTTGTACTTTTATATGCACAGCAACTGAGCTGTGTTTGAATCAGGGGTTGAGATAATCTTCGTAATCAACCTTCGAGTGATTCTAATAGGGTATAGAAACTCTTTTTATATTCGAAGCTAATTTTCTGTTGCTGTTTTTATCCACGCATGATTTTCTCTCGGTTACTTTTTAGGGGTTTATAATATCTTGCAACCCGAAAGGTGATTCTAAATGTGTTAAAACTCCGAACCCTTAGTTTTTTTTGCAAGTCCTTTTTTTTGTTTCGCGTGGATATTCTTACTCCCAAACTGAATAGTTACATAATAAGTTCTAGAACCTCAAATGACAATGATTTGACAGTTTATTGGAAAACCTGTCAAATTTTGTGATTCGGGCGCTGCTTAGATCTTAGAGGCTTTTCAGTATTCGACTATCGCAAGCTTTTGATTTAAGCAATACGTATACCCACACAGCGTACAAAGGTACGCGAAAAAAAGGTAACAAAATGTGTTCCGAGCAACGTTATTCTTTAATAGTTGTCGGTTATGGTTAGACTAACTGATTAAGCGTCAAGAATCCCGCTGTTGGAAACACTACCTACGGGGGAGAGTTTTCCTAAGTCTGCTGGTCAATATCTGAGCGGTACGCTGTGTGAACGGATGCTTTAAACTTTATATTAGGCTTTTTCTCTCTAATCGTCAAGCCTGGTTAAGTTGGTCGATTCATCAAAATAATCGACACTAATGTCAATTCAGATGGAACCATAACTATCTTGACACCCACAAATCTTACCATCCTTTTTACTTCGATCTAAAAGAAAGAGTTGGTAACATTTTAGTGCTCTCTATTGTTTAATGAATGTGACATTGACACGATTGACTTACTAGGCATTTCTTATAAAACTACTTATTGTTTGTGCGATGCTACGTTCGACTCTCAACTGTTTTCGCATTTTACACATATTTAGCTCGGTCGGTTATTAATTTACACACGTAACATTGTAACATTCACCAAAGAACGTCCTAAATCGGACCCCCACAATCTAGTTATAACCTGCGTACCTACTTTAAGAAAGGGATTAACAAAACGTCATCTCTCATGTTGTCCCGCCTTGTATTAGGAGGGAAGGTACGTAAAAAGGGGGATTGAGAGTGATGCACCACTCTCAATCCCCTTTTTAAGTACGCAAGTTATACTAATTGTGGTGTTTGTGAAATGAATAATGTTGCGTAGTTTTTGTACATGGGAAGTACTGTTGGCAGATTCTATGCTCTAAGCTGTGTTGGATGACCAGTGTTGCCATGAAGGATTTCGCAATCTAGTTATATCATTGTCAACTTTGCTGGCATTGCGGCGAGAGGCGGGAAAACACGTGTCCCCAAAGTTTTTAATGAGTCCAACTATACGCCTGGTCTGTTTAGAACCCAGAAATATCTAGGGAGTTTCGTTCGTTTTCTTGTCAAAATTCTATTTGTTAGTTTTTTGACAGCTATTACGGAAAGACTGTTGAAATTGATCGGTCGTAGCTGAGAGCATAGGCCCTTCGATGATAATACGTCGTACAACGACAGTGCGATGGTGATCGATTAAATAATTAATGAAGATCGAATTAATTAATTAATGAAGATTTATGAAGACAAATTAGATTCGGGGAATGTTGCCAACTGTAATTCCACAGCCTTCTAAACCTTATTTTTGATTTGTTACTTATTTTTTTATCATCTCATTGACCATTTGTGAAATTTATATTTGAGTTCCATTCTTGATTATGTTCCTTAATTTAACTTTTTTTTAATTAAGGGTTTGATGTTGTCAATAAAAAATATATTGTATTTTGATGTTGCTACACCACCCTTGCAGATACGTTGTACTGCCATTTAGAAATATTTTTTAAGTTAAGAATGGAACAAGAATTGAAACTCAAATATAAAAGCAATTAACTTACTTATTAGAAAAAAATACTGAATATTAAATAGTAAGTAATTACAATAATAATTTAATAACTCATTTGTACTACCGTCGAATAATAATGAGTACCTATTACTACTAATAAATGTATTAATGTTTTCGAAAGAAAAAACATTATAATATACGATACAAATCAACTTCTAAAAAGATCAAAACAAAAAACATTATATACGATACAAATCAACTTCTAAATAGATCAAATTTTCTCCCTCATGTTAAGATGTGAGATTTGGCCCATCCCCGCAATCTCACGTGTTTTTTTATAAGGTGTATTTTAATAATATTGCAAGATGGACTGGGATTGGGTGAGATTTGCTGACTTATACATATTGATAGGGTATTGTACAAATTAGTCCACAATACTAAAAAAGGTTATTCACCTGCTATCACAGATTATTTACTCAGTGAACTATCTAAGAACACATCTGTTTTGTACGCTCGAAAGAGTAGATTGTGCTGACCTAAAACTAAATTTAAGATCAATTGTATATTACCTAAATCACAGGTAAATAAATGGTTTCAATAGTTAACTAAACAATTTTACGTGTTGCCAACTGACACCATTTTACGACGCCGTTTTGTCTGTCACGTGACAACGCCACTGAAAAAACGAAAATCTTTTTGGCTTGGTTTTTCATTGAATCTCCTCGTCAGGTAGCAGACGAATAAAGTACATCAAGTGCACAATTATGAAGGAGGTCTTCTGTGTTGCGCACTACTTTAAACAACACCATAAATAAATGCTGTTGGAATCATTTTTTTTGTGTAAAAAAACGACTGAACGAAACTAATCATTCCTAGGTCTAAAAAGGCTTATCTTTTATTACCTGCTAAATCTATACAATTTTTTCTCGTACAATATAATCTTTACGCACAATTTACAAGTCTACACAAAGTTTCTACGCGTTTGTGCAAGTAGAGTACTAAACTCACAACAGCAATTCAGTACCAAATTCTTATGATTTTTTGGTACAGTCACTATAACACTACAGTATTATTATATATTCTCTGATATCACTGTCTAAATCTGTATAATTATAACTATATCTGTAACTAAACTGTTTAATGAATAAAGAGGGCACATTAGTACCCATGTGTGTGTTAAAAACAATATCACAAGCGTTTTGTTAATTTGAGTACACACAAAAACACACGACAAATGACGTCCTACTTTCCCCGGAAAATACTTGAACAAGGTTAGACAAGTCGCTCACTTTTCCATACAAAGGGTAACTATAACGTTGTTTTACTCGTAATTCAACACTGATGAGATGACACAACTTTGGTCGAAAACAAATAACATACGGGGAAAGAAAAATCTAAAATAAAGCTAATACCGACATAGTTTAGATATTCAATAGTTGAAATAAATTTATTTAGAAAATATACCCTCAATAGTTTTTCTAAATGAACTTGTGTGCTAAGAATCGCTTCCTATTTTAACGCAGTCGTTTTACCAATAAATGTTTTTTCTCGCATTCTAGCGCGCGGCTAAGTCTATTATGACAGATAGCATATATTTAGGCCGCGCCCACTATTGAGTTCGGGCGACTAGTGTACCCTTACACAATAAAACAAAATTAAATAGTTTGGTCCGTTTGAGAGCCACTTCACCAGGTTGTATTTATATCTTTCTTGGTGTACTGTAATACACTCACAACTACACCTGAATTGACCAGCTGGATTCAGGTGGTAGGGCCATGTGTGCAAAGCCCGTCTGGGGTGGTACCACCGCTCTGCCCTTTTCTGCCGCCGAGCGTATGGTTCTTATTACGGCTCTGGTAGTAAGGCAGAGATGCCAGATCTCTGCACTAAGACTGACCAACTAGTCTGCATCTAGGTTTCTTGTAACTTCACGCCACTGCGTACCGAGCTAGGGCAATAGTCTCGGTGGTTCTCTTTAAACCGTAAAAGTCACGATAAAGGTAGCCTTTTAGAGAACTACCTTCAATAACCCTAGCCCGTGCAGTATGCAAGCGGCGTGATTCAGAAAATACTGGCAGCTTACTAAAATTAATTCATCGGATTTATTTTTCGTAAGGCTGCGAGTATTGTGTCGTCAGGGGTATTAGTCAGAATCACCCCTGAAAAAAAGTGACTAGCTTTTAGGCGAGGACTTAATTGGTAGTTATACTGCTTTTTACCCTATCGTTATTTACTTTTATTATCATATAGTTTTTTTATGAGCCGAGTTGTCTATTTTAGCATGTTTTTTTGGATCCATTACATTATTTTCCCGGTTAGAGCTAAATTTACTGTTTACCGTTAGGCAGCGGTCGCAATAGTTATCTTTTTCTCGCATTTTCCTATTAAATACGGGAAAAAAGGTTAACAATTTCGATCTAGATAAATAGTAAAATTAGTAAGGTTCATGCATTTTTTATCGTATTTTCCGTTATATCCCACCAGGTCATTCATTTATTTACATGTCTTATTTATTTATTCATGAAATATAATTGTATTAATATAGTTCTCAATATTTGATGCAGCAAATATTGAGAACTATCAAATAGGCAGGCCATCCCATCAGGTCATTCATTTAGTTTCATGTCTTATTTATTTATTTATGAAATATAATTTTATTAATATAGTTTTCAATATTTGATGCAATGGACAAATATTGAGAACTATAAAATAGGCAGGCTGTATAACTATTGTGGTAACTCCATCGTGATAGCAGTAGTGCACACGGTGGCACGGTGGCGTATACTGCAGTCGTAAGTCCTCCTTTAGAGTTTAAGGCCCATACACCAGTGAAAGTGGCGCCCCCAACTGTTTTATCTTATTATTACGCTAAACGCAGCAAGTTTTAAAAATCCATCGTTCAGTTTTGTGTTATCTATTATAAGTTATTTAGTAGTTATTCTGTAACAGTTTCATTTTGTAAAGCTTAGGCAGAGATACGAAGTTGCGCTTTTTGGCCACCAAACTCGACTTTCGCATCTCCTCCTAAACTATATGAGATAAAATTATTACAGAGGTATTAAAAATTAGCTTATAATAGATAACACAAACTGAACGTAGCATTATTAAAAATTCCTATGATAAACGTAAAATTATGATAAAATAGGTATCGCTGTCATACAGGCTCGGGTATGCGCCTTAAGTAAAACTAGTGTGGATTACCTGCCTGCGTACAGGATTGAGAAAGACGTCACACATGCTATCCTGCTCAGTTCAAATCCAATCTGAGCGGGACAGCATGAGAGACAAGGCCATGCTCAATGCCATTATTGTAGGTACGCAGGAAATTCATGCTACCTCATACGGGCACCAGAGATTAGACGTTATGGACATGCGTCTAATCTCGAGAACTCGTCCTATGCGGGCAGTACATGACGTGACTGAGTGTGCAGCTCGCATAGCCGAAACGACACGATCTATGAAACCATTCGTGACGAATTTTAATACAATACTAGTATTGTAAGAGCAGGGATGGAGAACGCGTTATTACGTTATTATGATTTTTAAGCGCGCCATCTTTTGGGGAAATTCGACACGGTTAGTTTAGTTTGTTTGAGTTTCATTTTTATCGATACCTCCAGACAGTTGAATTTTTCGTTTCTAGGTAACAATATTGCAAAACCCTGTTATTTTGCAATATTGTTATCTAAAATAATATTTTTTAATAAAAAACACAGTAATGAAATTGTACAAAAAAAAACTATCAACCATATTGCAAAATATCCTTAAATATTATGTAGTTATCTAGAAACGGATATTTTGCAATATGGTTGATAGTTTTTTTGTACAATTTCATTACATTTTTTATTTTAAAATATTATTTTCGTTTAACGCGGTCTAAATAGCTTGTGTTATCATCGGTAAGGCATAGTTTCATTTATTGGAAGGATTTGAATACAGGCAGTCAAATTAAATTTTCCTCTGAATAAACTTTAGCTTGTGTTATCTTCGGTAATGCATACTTTATTTATTGGAAGGATTTGAATACAGGCAGTCAAAATTTTCCTCTGAATAAACTTTAGCTTGTGTACTATCCAATTAATAATTTTACAAACATTTTGCCCCAAAATATTTTATTTATTTTATATGTCTGGTTGGTGTCAGGTATACTTTTTTGGGAAAAAGTACTCCTAGTTATGTCTTAATGGGGTTCTTTCAGATAAATCTAAATAATTCACAAAATAATAACATTTAAATTAATGTTATTCGTAATTCGGTTCAAACCTAAGCGGTTCCGAGTGTTATTAATCCCCCAAAAAATACGTAATCGGTAGTATAAGAATATATAAACAATACGAATTGTATTAGTGACTGTACTATTAAAATATCCGGAAGAATTCTAAAAAAAATAAACAAAATGTACGTGCATATCTTTTTATACTTATTTTCATTTTTATGAAATTTACCTATGATTCCATACTGCGTTCATTCATTTATTAAAAATTTACATTGGCCTAATACCAATGTTTGACTAATTTTAATGTATTTATATTTCAAATGAAAGTGATTAATATTAGTGATACTATTAAATAATAAGTAAATAGGTTACTAAATATCGTAATAAATATACTAACTAACCAAATTTAGTATAATTTAAACATATTTGGTCTCAGACGAATTCTATGCCTCATTAAAAGTTCATTAAAATAAGACATAGAATTGAATGTATTTATTATAAGTATAGCTAAACTTTTGTAACGTTTGTATAATAATAACATAAAAATGACTGCAACATGAATGAATTTTGGCAGTAGTATCTATCATATTGTGATTATGAGAACTATTTCTCATAGTAAGTATCCATATTAATAAAATAATTATATTAATATTATTTATAGTAGTACCTACCTTAATAATAGATGTGGTATATATAACGGAATAATTAACTCATGCAAAGATGAGTTTATGTGTAGGCACAGGTAGCAATTATGATTTGTAGCTGGTTGGCTTTTTTATGATTTACCTCAGAACTTTTGAATGGACTGGACTTTTGTGGTCCGACTTTCATGATTCTTTTTTTATTTGAAAGCTTCTCTCCCATTTTAATTTAGTCTGATTTTGACAACGGGATCCATGAAGAAACTATTGGAGACGGTTTTTAGTTTTTTTTAAATAAAATCAATTATTTTGTTTTTTATTTTACAATAGGCCATCACTGTGCCTAAAAGTTCACGGCGTAATTTTTTACAGAATGTACAATTTTTATTTTTTGTAAAGTTTGTAGTAAACTTTGGAATTTAAGGTTACCAATAACATATTAAACTACTTACATTATAAACCATACGAGTAGTCACATAAAACAATTGTACATATTTTTCTTATTATATTTTGTGGACGTGTTCATTTTGTTATTTTTATTTAATTATCCTTTTATAATTTTATTATAATCACTCTTTACCCTGATTTGATCCTATAGTTTTTGACATGCGGGACTTCGTTTGTATGTATTTGTGAATGAGATATGAATGTGCTTACAATTAAAATACATTAAATTGATGTACTGGAATGGCTGTTTAATTATATATATACATAATAAAATAATAATTATAAGTCTACCGTTGTCAATGTCACATTTTTTTTATAAATCTGACAATTTTAATGTAAGTCATAAAGGCCTGTTGTAATTTATTTCCTATCGTTAATGTAGTGGACATAATATAATAGTTCACAGCTAGTTGACCTATTATTCAACTGGTGTGATTCTTAAAATTAAATGTAATATAAATTAAGTCGTTTATGTAATTTTGCATGAAAACAGCTTGTGTAATAAGTGTACAGTATAACAAGTGAATAAATAATAAATGTGATTGGTTTGTTTTATTCTATAATACCAGTCGTCGCGTCCCCGCTACGCTGGTTGCATTCCCCCGCTGTATGGCAATGCTGATGCGCTGCGCCAGATACTCACCAGCTCTCGGGTCACGTGTCGGCGAGCGAAGCGAGCTCTGCTGTGACCTAAGTGTAGTAATAGGCATTTAATGTGAATGCCTGCACAAGCCTGCGCCTTAAGAGTGTGCAATAACGCTGTTACGAGTTGGATCGAGCTGGATGAGAAGATATGGTTTTCTCGCGAGTACAGAGCAGATACGTGCACCGAATTTTCTATGCGCTGTTTTCACCTCTTAACAATGAATGGAACAACATAATTAAAAGTAACTAAAGAAATACTTCTAGGTTTCTTACTAAAACAAAAACCGAAGAAAAATGAGTGCAAAACATCTAGTTTTCAAAAACGATGTAGAAAACTTTCACCAGTCGTGTTTTTGTAAAACTTAATCGAAGAATAAAGATCGAAGTAATTCCCTAAATATGAATGTGGCTTTCACAGGTTCTAGATAAATAACGATTTTGAGTTAAATTGCTTATGGTACACTCTTAAGGCCAGTGTGTTACCAAAGCGGTCGTTTCATTTCTACTATCCCTATGTTATCGGTTATCGTATAAATAAAACGAGATCTTAATAAGGCTTTTTTATTAAAAAGAAGGAAATAAAATTACAGAGAACACATCGCGCAACATTAATATAAATAAATAGTAAAATTATAACCGTACGGAACCACATAAAAATATGCGTCAACAATTCTTAGTATAAGAGTACAAATATGATTTACTTGTCATGTAATATTATTAGAACCATTATTTTTAAATGCTACAAAAACAAATATCTACCTTTACGGGACAGCGAATCATCATACAGGCTTAAAATGTTGCCAGCAGATATTACAGTAGATTCTGTCCAAAAAGAGAAGCGTCGTGTGAATTGAGGGCGCGCATGTGCCAATTGACAACTCTTGTTGCGTTGACAACACTGCTCTGTCATTGCAGTACGACTAAAAGTGTTAGCTCACCGTAACGCCATGACTCTTCTCTTTTTGAACAGTCCTTACTAAAGTTATTTACAACGGGTTATTTACCATGATTTGAGTTTGAGCTTTTCAATATTCCGTGATCATGGCGCATGAACTGTGCCGAAATATTGGAAAGCTCAAAACTGTAATCATGGTAAATATCCCGTTGTAAATAACTTAAGTATTAATAACCATGATGGATTTAAAAGTTTCTTAGATATCTATTACAGTTTTTGTAGCAATTTATTAGGTACTTGCGTCAGTTACACACTAACACATACGTTCTTTTCTTAGAATTACCTTGCTTATGAATATAATATAATATAAATTATCTATGGTGGTCCATCGCAAATGGCCGTTAACCCTATAATAGTACAATTTTGAAAGCTCTAAGCGCGTGTGATTAAAAAAAAATTGCACGTTTATTATTAGATCACAATGTGCAAAAGCACTTAAAATAAATATTCGAGTCAATTCCATAAAATAACAAAAGGTAACTAAATTAAAGTTGGTAACTTTTTCTAACTTTGAAGTGAGGTAGGCCTCAGTAATTTGGCTGACAATATTTAAAATGTTATTTTAAATTAAACTGGCTCCAAAATGGTGGGATCTAGCGATACCTAAACTATTATACTACACCAATGCTATCTGTAATAAGCGAGAGTATAATTTTAGAAAGTCAGCAAGAACATCTAAGTCTTAAAACTAGTTTATTTTTAAGTAAAAAGCCTACATTTTGTATATCATGCAGTCAGCTGGATACATTGTACTTAGAGAGAATATTTGTATATTCAACAATATTATATTAAATAGGTAATTATAAGTAAACGTTCAAAGATGCACCGGGTTTTTATTTGTGCTCGATCAAAGCGTATTATATCTTGTTTAATTATATTTTATTATACTAAGATTACCAGTAGAAATATTCTTACCAGTATGGTATGCCATTACAACAATGTTATAGGCTTTTACAATTTTTACCGATCGCAAAAAAGTTTTTCGTGTTTACTGTTTTCTGCACTTTTGTGTAATAAGAATTTACCACAGGCTTTTTACATAATCTTACGCAGTCTGTGAATGATTTATTTATACATTTTTTGCCAATGTTTGGTTAGATAGTTCTCATTAACACGGTGCCACGAAATATGTAATAGGTCTATTCCACATCGAATAGGTTTATTCCAGACCTCAACTTTTAATTCGGTAAGTACAACTTTTTTATAAAAAAAATAATAAGGTAATTTTTAGGAAATTTGGGGTTTTTTTGTAAAAACCTGTTGTAATTCTTTTGATTTATTTTTGTAACGTCTAGCGAGTTTTATATAAAACACAAGCTCAAGCGACTTAAAATACAGGCACTGAACGGAATCACAGCATCCTTATGTTCTTGTCGCTGAATGGTGACGAAATATAACTCCTGGAAAAGAAAAAAAAACATTAATTAACATTATGAAGCAACCGTTAAGAATTGCAGGCAAGTACGGTGTAGATTTTTAACAGATTTCAAAAAAAGAGAGAGTTTCTCAATTCGACTGTTTTTTTATGATTGTTAGCTCAGAATTTTTGACTGGTCAAAAATCAATCATCAAAATCCGGAATATCAAGGACAGCCTTGATATTCCGGATTTTGATGATTGATTTTTTTATTTGAAAGCTGGTGCTTCGCGTGTGGTCCCATTTTAATTTGGTCAAGTTCTGACAATGGGATCCATATAATTGAAGTCGGTTTATAGTTAGTTATAAACAAAATCAATTACTTTATTTTAAGGAGGTTATTTGGACAAGGTCAACTGCAAAAAACAGGAGTAACATAAATAGTTTAAGCGCAAATGCATCATGTAAAATATATAAAAAAGCATTCATTCAGTGTTTCTTTATTAATAATTATTTGGGAATTTCATGGTTAAATTGATATCAGAAATCGCGTGCTATATTTAGCGCGACTTTGGCGCGTATTAGGTTAATATTCGTGCTCTTAATTATTCTAAACACCAAGCAAAAATAATCATAATATCACTTAACAAACTAAAGTAAACGTAGACTTTTTCGTCCTATGGAAAAAGTTAAATACCAAGCCAAAAAGTTTCGAAATTCGTTATTACCTAAAGGTGTCTATTCAGATGTGGCCAACAAAACTAAAATAGTAGATGACAGGGACAATAGTATAAAATGATGATATGATTATGATCGTTTTGACAGCGACGGCGACATTTTTAATCTTGCCATATTTATTTAGTTTAGGTTTACGACATCTTAATTGACATGACACCATTTTGCGTGCAATAACTAAAATAACTAAACTAACACAACTAAACCTAGAAAATATACATAAGAGGCGAAGCTAAACACCTACCTACTATAATAAACATGCGGTTTATTTAAATTATATACAATAACATCAAATAAAATACCAACAACATCCAACAACATCAAATTAATAACATGCAGACAAATACCGAAAAAATATAAAAAAAAGCTGTGCTTTTCTAAGTTTTAGTATAAAAAGTGCACTAAAACGGCAATCTATAGAATTACGACTACAAACTTTATAACTGAAAGAACCTGAGTGGATTTAGCTTGTTTTTTTTTTGCAGTCTTCTGGTTATGCTTCACTATTCGTTTAACACTGGGAGCATGGATCTAGAAAAATAATATAATGTTAAATGTTAATACTTAAAATAATACATAATATTGTATAAAATACTTGTTTTTGATTATTAGGTACCTAATTTAAAAGTGATTTTAGAGAAATTTTCTAAAATGAATAAATCTGAATTCTAAATCTTTTTATTAGTAGGTACTTAATTATCTAACTGTGATTTTCTATAATTTTATATTGCTAAATATACCTAGTGTATGATGGTATTTAATAAGTTGAATAGATGGGTTTCAAACCTACGATTCGCAAGACCTAAAGCAAAGCTATATGTGAGCATCATACTTATTATAATATTATTAGGAACATAAGTTTTTAATTTTAAGCGGGATTGCATAAATAATTATGTTATGTTCCAAACTAAATGAATTAGGCGTTTTTTTTTCAAAAGTAATGTTTGTGATCCTAGCTTTGTTTTATGAACAGGAAATTTTAATCGTTTATAAAATTAAATTTGAAATTAAAATTGTGAAGCTTATTTTTCATAAATGAAATGAACTCTCGTTAAGTAAGTTCGTTTTCCAAAAGTAATGTTGCCACTGTTCAAGATTATTTACCCTAGTAATTAGTTGTTTAAATAAACAACTTTATTTTCTGTTCATAAAATCAATAACTTATTCTAAGAAAAATAATGGGCTTAATACCTTCCATTTCCAAAGCTATGGGAATGGGACCTTGGCAGCGTAAAAAAATACGAATAAGCGTTAAATAGCATAATATAAGATTTATTTAATATTTTCAAAGTATTTTTGAGGCTTTTTATGAAGTAGAAGGATTATCGGATTATGAGAGAGGACGGAGAGTGCACACTTGGGCACTATAAACCGGCGCACTGAAACCCGAGTGGGCGAAGATTCGGCTAGGCGGACATCATCATGTGAAGACAAACCCCAATAATACTTTGAAAAGTCAATAAATTATAGAAAAAGTAGTTACAAAGATAGATTACATTATTTAGCTTATAATTTAGCGAGATACTAAAGTGATAAAAATATAAAGCTAACCTATGCTAGCTTTTAATACGAGATTGAAATATGATTACGTGAAATATTATTAAATTACAACACTTTGATTCTTAGTTAATAGTAAAAAACATTTATTAACTCAACTTACAGGAACCTATAAATTAAAAACAAAAACAAAGCGTTGTAATTTATTGATTTAATTACAAGGAATGCAAAATAATCGAAAATTACCTACTGTATGCGGCATGTAAATAATTTGCATTTAAAGCTGCATGGATCATAAAGTTAGTAAATGGTTCCTATTAAAAAAAAATTAGTACCTACTTAGTTACTTAACGATTATTCATATATGTCAAAGCTAATAGGTTCTTCGTCAAACCATCCGTATGCTGAGTATGTACTGCAATACTATTTACTACAAAGTTTGCATTATTTATGGAAATGTGAAAGTTTTGGGAAGTTTATATAGCTTATTGGAACACTGTCACAGTTCCATAGAAAATAAAGAACCGCAAACTTTGTAGTAAACAGTATGGCAGTACTCAGCATTATGAAGTGTTTGTTATTTCCAAAGTCATTGACCAAGCAGGCTGGTTGGTACTGACCGGCGGCGGCGTTACGTGGCGTACTGTAACACAGCGAGCGTCTGTGCAGTCAGTACGGAAAAATTTGTTCTTGTTTCTCCTGTCCTGAAATAAAGCCCTCAGCACACAGACGCTAATTAATTAGCGCGTCTTGTGAAGCGTGATTTCAGCGATTTTCTAGCGATTTCTTACACACAGCGGCTTATTATTAGGCGCGATTTCGGCGCCACCTCCCCGCTGGACTCGGAAACGCCTCGGACATGCCGAATCACGACGATAAAATAGCGACAGTGTGCGTCAACGAATGCGTTTTAGTACAAAATGTACTGCAATCAACTATCGCAAAATCGCGCGACACAGGTCGCGCCAAAAAACTAGCGCCGGTGTAAGTAGGGCTTTAGTTAGTTATTAATCTGCGAATACAACTCACAGCTCCATGTTATGGACAGACGACTGAGGACAGTTCTGTGGCACTCGCACGTGGCAGTGCTTGTGGCACTTCAGCTGGCAGTCGCGGCACTCGTAGCCCTGCTTGCCGAGCCGCCGCGCTATCGTCTTAGCGCAGACTTCGCAGGTGATGCCGCTGTAAGGGGAAAATAGTAGACAGATAAATAGAATATACTTTATTGCACAAAAAATTAGTACATAGGCCAACATTATGCTAGATCGCATTCTCTACCTGCTAATCTTTGGGTAGTGTGGACAACAATTTTGTAGGTAGTGCTTTACATCAATATTTACAGAGAAACAAGAAATATATTAATAATAAGTACAATTAAAGCTGAGATATTGAAATAGGGAAGAAATAATTTTTGATTTAGATGCAGAGATGACCATTCGTAGTATTTATATGCCTGCACCGAATTTCATCAAACATACTGACAACAGAATTTCTTGACAAATCACCTATATATATATATAAAACTATGAGAATCCTATCTAAACGACAAGGGTTTTATTAAGGTTTTTGTTATTATAGTGCGTAAGCCTTCACGATCTGGGTTATTTCTAAGATAAAATCTCAAATATTTTCGATGAGCATCTTCCATCGTGGAAGGAGAAAAAAGAGGCCTTTGCCCAACTGTGGGATAACAAATGCTTAAAATAAAAAAAAAAGTACTCTTACCCGCTTAGATGTTTCGCAATAAACGTATGCTCATTGTAAATGTGGAGTTTGACGCCCTTCCGCCGCCATCGGGATCTTTGGGCTATGGTCAGCGGCACTAGGTAGTGCTTCTTGATTCCAGCCTCGATGGTCTCCAACACCAGGGTCGAGGCCTCGTGGATGAAGGTCCTGGCTGATGCTGTACTGAATCCGGATACCTCGCTGAGAGAGGACCTGATCCGTTAATATTTTTTCGAAGGTTTCGGACGGGAGATGGTAGAGTATAGAAAATAGGAAGGATATTTTTCAAAGGAAATATTGATCGGAAAAATAGAAAGAATATGATTTTGATTTATTTGTTAAATAAATTGGTGCAAGGAGTTAGTAAAATATAAATAAAGTTCGTGCGATATAAAATGGTACGCAAAAGCATGCAAAAGCGAATATAATAAATTCATAATAATAAATTATGCATGCATTAGAAATTGTAAAGATAAAAAGAGTTTTAGTTGAAATACCAGTGTTACCAGATTGTAGAGTGCCATTACCCCCAGCGCAAGTGAGTGTTGTCAAATGAAAAAGAAAAAATCCACCTTTAGTACCGGTATTGCCATTTTACAAGTTCTTCCCAAAATTTGAGAAAAATGTTTTAAATGGATGCCTTTGTATAATTTTGCATTAAAAAGCCGAAGAATTAATTCTCTGTTTAACGTTAGTATTTTAATTTATAAATATTGTGGATTTTAATATTAAAAAGCTTGTTAATGCAAATTCCCACACGATACTTTTTCAAAATTCATGATTAATTGAAAAGAACTATTTTTTTACATGGATAGTTTGTCTCAGAAACATGTCAATAAGTTCCTATTTACATCCAAACCCTGATTTTTTTAAACTGATTTCTATAATCATATTAAACATCAATCAGTATAATCTAATATTATAAATGCGAAAGTTTGTATGGATGTATGGATGGATGTTGGTTACCTCTTCACGTCAAAACTACTGAACGGATCTTGCTGAAATTTTGCACACGAGTAGTAGGAATCCCGAAATCAAACATACTTTGAATACCATAAATCAGTTCTCTTGGGATAAAAATCATTTCAAAAATCAACGTTTCCATAGGAACAACGCGTGCGAAGCCGCGGGGAGCAGCTAGTCGAGTATAATATTGTTGTTTATAATCTTTTAAACAAAAAATCACAGTATTTTTTTTCGAAAATATTGAATTCTAAATTTTAATTAGGTATATTATTATGTGCATAACGTGAATTAACTAAATATTTGTACCTTCTTGAAGTCCTGGACTCGTCTCCGGACTGCGCGGGCGACGCGCCGGCGGAATACACGTTTCTATTTGGGAGGGCTAGGGCTTTATCTGAAATGCATGAGATAAAATCCCATAAGGCGCTTATCAAGGGGCGTCCAGCAGTGGACCATAGGCTGTTGAGGATGTCTGTGTAGCTATTTGGGGGACCATAAGATAAAAGCCAATAAGGCGCTTATCAAGGGGCGTCCAGCAGTGGTCCATAAGCTCTTGAGGATGTCTGTGTAGCTACCTTGACTGTTTCTCTCGGCGCTGATGCTGCGGATCCTGTGGTTCTCTGCTTCGGAGTCTGTTAGTTCCATCGAGGCACCTCGCGTGCGGGATCGACCCAGTCTGTGGGTCAAAATAATTATTATATTATTTTCGGCCCCAACGGTATCCGTCTTCGTGGTCTAGAGTGGCTAGAGGCTATGACATCCAGTACTGAGGAGAGGATGTGGGTTAAAGTTCCGTCGAAGCCGAAAGTTTTTGTGATAATTTTAGATTTCTTTAGAAATAACCATAAACAAAATCTTTAAAATGATTATTTGTAGAATAGTTTATTTTTGTAATTTTTTAGTTTAATTGAAATAAATAATCAATTTAACAAAAATATTTATTGAAAAAGACAACAACAATGATTGACTCAATGTTAAGCTAAAGCTGGTGTTATCAGTTTCTCGTCAAGTAATAATTATTATGTATAAATAACAAAGATTTGTTTGAATTTAACTTTATTTATCTTAATTTTTTTATATACATTTTGCTAGTTTACAGCTCTATAGTATGTAATGGCAATTCAATCATTGTTGCCTAGCCGGGCCTGTTTAGCGGGAGACCGACTGAACTAGGCTTAGTGCGGGGATCATAGGAAATACTCATACACATTAAACCATAAAAATGTAACAACTATTCATAGGTAATCTTGTAATCTTAATGTCAAATAAATTATTTTGTATTTTTTATTTTGTAATTAGGCATGTAGAGATCAGAAAAGGTTCGTCCCATGTCTTCTGATAATCACACATACGGACTAAATTGAATAATATGTTTTTACCCAGAACATATTCCGTATTGTTAATGATTATATGTTTTGGTAATTTGATATCAGAAACATTTCACACATGCAAAGTTTCGACAGCAAATCAAACGTACCTTCTTTTAATGGTCCCAAAGAAGTCTCTCTTACGTTTCCGCGGCACCGGCTCAGGCGGTGAATTCTCGCTGTTCAATTTGTTTACGTAGTCACCCTGCTAAAAACAAACAAAGTTAGACAAATCTTTTAAATCCATCATGCTTATTAACACTAAAGTCGTTGGCAACATTTTTTTATCCGAACCAGCTGGCACAGCAATTTATAGAACTATATAAAGAGATTTAAAAGAAAAGAAATCAGATTTCTGAGTGACTTATCAAGATAAAGAGTGCTTGCCTACAGTGTGAAGAGAAGTGTACTCTACCTGACATAAACCACAAAAAAATCAAAAGCTTATAAAGAGACTCGTAAAGAGACTGACCGCAGATAAAGAAAAAAATGCAACGGGTTATTCCGTGATCATGGCGCATCATGGCACCGACCAATAATTTTGAGCTTTCCATGGCATAATGGAAAGCTCAAAATTAAAATCATCCTAAAATCCCGTTGTAGGTATATGACTAAAAAGTAACGCAAATGAAGTACCTACCTAATTTTAGGAAGGTACTTTCGTCGTTCCGATATTAAAAAAATATTTACCGTCTCTAGATTAGATTTAAAAGTCTTTGGTATAAACCCGCCGGCGATGCGGAGTAAATAAATAATGCTGCATATTTTGGACATATATGTAGATCATCATGTACCTAGCCCCTAATGTAGAAAAGCACGCTGAGATAGGTCTGAATTTATATTTTTGTATTAAACAATTTAATCTTGTATTTAAAGAAAAAGTGTTCGAAAAGTGCAAAAGATGACGGATAAGTGTGCGAATCAAAGTGGAAATTATTACTATTTGAGAGAAATATAAAAGAATATTGAAATATCAGGAAAGAGTGCCTTTCAGAAACTCTACACGGTGCCTAAAAGAATGTTTAACAAGATATATACAATGCAAAACTCTAAAACAGTTAATAAAATTAGTAAAAATCCACACAAAACCTTACCTCGCTATCCCCGTTCATTTTGGCGCCATTTTCTTTAATTCTCACAGTTTTTCCCGGCGACTGACTTGGTGACGCAGTGATAGACTTTATCTCACTTCTCATGCTCTCATCGTTGTCTTTGGTGCTCAGATCTGTATCTTCCTTTTGTTCTTCGTTGTCTTTGACAGTTCCGTTGCCAGTGACATTTCCGTTTCCGTTTCCATTCTCGACTGGTTTGTCTGTCGCTTCGCGTTCCACTTCGATGAATTTTCCGGAGTCGGTTAGTTCCACCTTTTTTGGGAGGTTTTGTTAGTGTGGCAACACAGCAAACAGGGATTTTGGGAGAAATTTTGAAAGAAATATTGTACTTCAAAAACTCATGCTTTGCAATTAGGATCAATGCAGGTCTGTATTAAAATGTTTTGTTATTTTGGCAATGATTTTAAATCAAAACTTCTCCTACATGCAATTGAAATATTTACGAACCGATTTCATTCTAAAAACGAATAGCTAACGAAAACTTTGTTCTAACAAGCTTTATATATTAATTATAAAAAGGGAAACGTACCTTGATGGATTTCTTGGGCTCCTAAGGTTTGTGAAATCACACGCAGGCAATGGAAAGGAAAAACCAAACATGTTAGCAAAATTGGACTATTTTTCACAATGGCAAAACAAAACATACAACCAGCAACAAAAGCTGTACACGAATATATCCCCAAAACGACTATGCCGGATTACAAATAAAATGAAATAGGTTGTAGGTAACAATAACTACAGCAAAAATAGCTGAAAAACATAATAGCTCCCCAAAATGTTTTAAGTAAGTTACTGCGACTTATACATATAAAACAATATACTGTTCAGCAGTTTTATCATTATTACATTATTATCAAAGTAAAAATCGCTTTGTAAATGACTATAAAGTAAGACAAAAGACGGGTTAGTATTTAAAAAATCGTGTTAGTCGTTGCTGGCTGTACATTACATAAACGTGTAGGTACTTGAGGAAAAACAAATTAAAGACAAACAAAATAAAGAGTGACATTACTGGGTTCAAGACCACAATTGAAACTTTGGATTAAACACAATCAACGAAGACAAACTTATGTCAAATACATTGTAAAATTATGTTAAAAAAATTGATAGAGATAGATAACTTACCCTTTGTACTGAATGAATGATGAGGGTAGACTTATTGGCAGCGGATTGTGGACTCAGCTCCAACTCGCGGAGGGCGGATTCTGTCAGTTCAGAGTTTTCAAGACCTTGAAGAGCATACATAGAATCATAAGGTTCTTAGTAACGATGAAGTTAAGGTGGTTGATATTTGTATTAAAGGTTATGACAATGATGGTGAAGTTGATAAAGGTGATGACAAAACTGATGCAGCAAGCAACAATGGTGAAGGGAATTAGGATGATGTTAATAATTTTGATGATGAAAATGATAGATAACGGATTGATGGCTCTGGTCACTTTGAATATGTGGTTAATGATGTTTTACTTGTCTGCGATGACTAAAATTAGTGCTACCTCCTATCACATCACACTAATATATAAAGGCGAAAGTTTGTATGGATGTATGGATGGATGTTTGTTACTTCTTCACGCCAAAACTACTGGACGGATCTGGCTGAAATTTTGCATTTAGGTAATTCTAATTCCGGAATAAAACATAGGCTACTTTTTATCCCATAAATCTGTTCCCGTGGGATGAAAAAAACCTTCTAATGTTTCCATAGGAAAAACGCGTGCGAAGCCGCGGGGCGCAGCTAGTTTATTATATTTTTTTTCTTCAAATTACTTTAGGCAGAGACGATAAGTGTTCGTAGCATATTTATGTTCCTTGGTTCGTAGCCAGTGGCTAACAAACACTATTTCGTCATCTCTGACCAAACAAAACTAATTTAGAGGTATAGAAAAAAACTTGATCGCCTAAGTATCATTAAACACATTTATAGACGATTTACGTGTGCAGTGACATAGCTTGTGCAATTTAATAAAGTAGGAGGTATATATAGCAACTAAAGACAAAAACATTGGCAACAACGAGAGCATACTTCCAACACAAATAAGGTTCGTAACCCGTAATAAATTCGTCACTATGATAGCATTTATAATAAAATGAGAGCATTCTCACCATTCTGCTTGAAGATAGTCTTGGTGGTAGTAGTAACGCCTTGAGGAGAGAGCGTGCGTAAGCTCTCCTTGATCTTAACGGGCCGAGAGCCCAGGTCCGGGATGTCAGCACCCTCGATGAATAGGAACTGAGGAATTACAAGAACGGATAAATAAAGGATGGTTTAAAGCCTGACGGTAGTACACTAGTCCTATGGGATGGGAGACTTGGAGTCGAGACCGTAAGTCCGTGGGGTACCAAAACTCTTCAGGTTTTCAAAAAAATAAGCCTCTGGTCGAAGCGACGCCTGACCCGACAGCAGAGTATCTGACACAGCGCATCAGCATTGCCACCGTTTTGGGTACGCTTCCGACTGGTATTGATGAATTTATCATTTGAGCTACCTGTAGATTGTTTGCGACAGTTTCCAGTAAGCTGAATTGTTTAATTTGTAAAATATACTAGTTTTAATTTATTACTATTATTTGATTGTTATTTTCTTTTTCGATAAATCACAGTTTAATAAATAAACTACACACACTTTTACACTTGAGTAGCAAATAATGTATTAGTGGTGTAGATTGTCATATAATCTTAGGAGACCGCATGACGCATAAAAAAATAATATCAAAATGAATTCGAATTTATCTTTATCACATGACTTATACATAACACTAAATTATAACACAAGACGAAGACGTGTAGGATTTAAGCAATCAGGAAAAAGCGTGAGATGACATTGAATAGAACACAATTCTGAGGTAGAAACGCATACTGTAGTAGCTATATACAGGCGTACAAACACCTACGTAGACACTAGTCTAAAAATCGGTAAGCTTAACAGTGTTTAAGCAGTTAGACAAGGCTTTAATAGAGTTTTACTCATTAGCCTTATAAATGAGACACAAGATTATATACCAATCAACAAAAACCAGTCAGTCAGCAGGAATTGCCTGGTTGGTATTGCCAATGACTAGCGAAATTTAGATTCTTATATGCCAGCTAGACTAAATAATGAAGACTTACCTCGACAGTTAGCGTGCCGCTAACATCGTGCTCTTCCATGGGACGCGTCTGCAAGGCGATCTGCTGACGCTGTGAGGGAGCGGCTAGGAGCTCGTCTATACCAACAAGACCTAGACCCAGGAATCTGAAAGAAACACTCAATAAATAATCATAGAATCCCGTGGAAACATATAGATTGTTGTTTTAAAAAAAAATATGGATATGAAGCAGCTTTGTCAGTTAACTTTGAAGTATATCTATCTATGAAATGTATTGTTAAAAGAATATCAGTTATTTAGTACCCATAGCATATGCTCTGTTCTTAGCTAGTATCAATATTTTGTGTACTTTTCCATCTAACTCAACTGACGGTATTGAATTCGGAACACCTTGTATCCCTATCAATACATAATACACATTAAATCTACAAAGCTATAAATTACCTGTGTTGGCCTGGACCACCGCTGGGCGAAGCCGGGGCAGTGCGGTCGTATACCTCGAACAGAAGCTCAGCGGTTTGAGGTGAAAGATCACTGAAAAACAAATAAAACATGACAATTCATAATGCTTTATCTAATATGAATCACATCTTATGTAAGGGATTATACGATTTTATCTTATGATTCATTACCATAGTTTAGGAATGAAATAAGAGTGCGGTTAGCAAATACGACTGTTCAGATTAACGCTCCTCTCTTCCTATTTATCTTTCGCAATGAAACATAACGGTCCTGACATCTACCCCTGACCTACTTTTCAACAAATTTCCAAAAAACTTACAATAAGAAGTGTTCCTCCCACTGCGGACTGTTTGTGTCCTTCTTGAAAGCGGTCTGGTTCTTCTGTGGCGGCTCGTCCATCTCCACCACGCAGTACGGTGCCATGCAGCCGGACTTGCCTGTATCAGAAGCTTTGGTTGATTACAAGAACTGCAATTCAAGAACATCTAGAATAGCCTGAATAAATTGCTAGACGATAAAAATATAAAACCTTGCTTACTTTTGTACACTAACATCTTCGAACTAAAACTCCAACGAGAGTTTTTATGCTATGAATAAATTCTTATTTCATATTTCTCAAGAAATAAGTAAAGTGGGCTTGAAATCTTAAAGCCCAAGTAATAGAACCTGGACACTCACGATAGGGCTGGTCCATCAGTTCAAGGTCGCTCAGCGAGCTATGGAAAGAGCTATGCTCGGAGTCTCTCTGAAGGATAGGATTCGTAATGAATACATCCGACAGAGAACCAAAGTTATCGACATAGCTCAGAGAATTAGCAAGCTGAAGTGGCAGTGGGCCGGCCATATTTCGCGAAGAACTGACAACCGATGGGGTAAACGAGTTCTTGAGTGGAGACCGCGACTCGGCAAACGTAGTGTAGGGCGCCCTCCGGCCAGGTGGGATGACGATCTGCGAAAGACTGCAGGCAGATGCTGGATGCGTGAAGCTGAAGACAGGGCGCTATGGCGCTCATTAGGGGAGGCCTATGTCCAGCAGTGGACTAATATAGGCTGATGATGATGATGATGATGATGATCAATAGAACCTAGAGTGTTGTAGTTATGTATAGGTACAAGTACACAGTGATACAGAATAAAAAAATAGCAATTTATCTCTTTATCTATTACTTTGTATTTAATTGTATTGTAAGTATTTTATTTACCTCCCAAGTCCTTCGCAGCCACCACTTTGACCAGCAGTCTCTTCTCCCCGAGGAGGTGTACGCTGCCTGCCGTCGAGTTAGGCGTTGACGTGTACAGGTGTCTTTCGTTCTGTAACTAAACATTGTCCTTCTTATCCTAATGTAAATGTTAATTCAATGATAAAGAGTTTTATGCAGCCCAGGATACAATGAACCTTCTTTAGAGTCCAATCTAAACAAATAAGGATAATGGAGCGTTAACTACAGCTAAGTGGTTTGAGATCATAGCATTTTATTTACGGGGGGTCGTATATCATCATAACCATTCAAACGGAACAAACCCTTTTTAATATAGTCCTTTTATAATTAGGCTGAGTCATCACAAGCGCCGTTTGTTTTTTATTTGTGTCAACATGTACAAGAAAAGCAGTAAAGCGATTCTGCCAACTTGACTGTCAAAAAATCACTACAAAAATGGGTCTCGTCGAGTTTGCTTCTCATATTTATGGTTCCTGTGTTATCTTCTCACCATAGAGTCATAATACAGTAGCAATTGGAGGCTCTACCGTAAGCTCCATGTAAACTCCGACCACCTGGCTAAAAGGCTCACCATAGAGTCATAATGCAGCGGCAGCCGTGACGCAGACGTCTCTGCGTAGCAATACACCGCCCCAGGTTGAATTAGAGGCTGCTGCTTTTCATTTCGTTCACTACTGTCACTGGAAGAGATCATCTGTCTATAGGACTCACCATAGAGTCATAATGCAGTGGCAGCCGCGGCGCGGGAGTCTCTGCGTAGCGGCGCAGGCGTGGACAAGTCGGGTACACCGCCAGGTTGAACTGGAGGCTGCTGCTTCTCAGTGCGTTCACTACTATGTCACTGGAAGAGAGAAGAGTGCTTTTAGAATTCAGGTTCAGTATGCCTGTGGGTAGAAATTTGGATGATTCTGAGGATTTGTCATGGAAACTCCGTCTCCTTTGATATACGGACGTGGAATCAGCTCAGAATCGGAGTTGGGCTAAGACCGTATGTTATGGAAACTAGAATTCATTTTGTTTCAATGCCATTCGCACTGAAACGAATGAATTCTGACGACACTGCCTTAACAGACCCCTGATGATCGCTATACCGCGTGTTCAGCTTGCCGCAACTCGAATCTGTCAGCCTTTGCAAGTAGTCATCTCCACCTGGCCGTACAGCGTCCTACACTACGTCTGCCGATATCTTACCTAACAGTTTGCTGCAGAGGGGTCTCAGCCGCGTTGGGTCGCAGGGCGCCCACCGGAGCAAGTGCCACCTTTACTTCCGGCCAGCCGTCGCATTTCAACTCGCCTGTCAGCTTGTCCGTTATGCAGATTATGTTGAGGCGGGCGCGGAACCTGGAACGTAAACGAAGGTTTAGGTGATATTTTGTTATGGTAGATTGATTTCATATGATTAAAATGAAGCCTAGTTGCATATTTTTGTATTTATTTGCGCATCTTCCAATGTTCTGAACCCATACTGTCAAACGCACTCATGGACCTTAGGAGTCTCACCTCACACATAGTTATTAAGATCTTTAATGTTATGTATATTTTAATGACATTTTCACGTAGGGTGCCCTTTTTAAATAAATAAATAATACAAGCATTCTTTCTTGGTTTGAGTTCTCTGGTACCGTAGCTACTGTATTATTAATGCATGTGTTTTGTTAAACAATTGATTCATTATTATTGCTCCGCTGTAGGGTATGAGATACTCACCAGCTCTTCTGTCCGCAGAATGTCCTCGGAAGATAGCAAGGCGCAGGTGTGTCGACGGAGAATAAGTGGAGTAAACTAATAATGAAGTAGTCTTACTTGTTCACATTGACTCTGTAGTGACTGACTTCCACCTTTTCCCCTCGCTGGCTGAAAGCCTTCAGCTGGAAGGCGGGCGTGGCGTCGCAATCACATGTGATGGTCTGAAAGAACAACATCAACATTATTATTCAAGTAGGTAATTAAACTTAAGTACACCGTAGCAAGCACGCGAACGCCGCCGCCGTCGGTCCGTCTGATGACGTGGGGTGGTTTGACTGAAGTGGGTGGAACCAATTGCACCTAATTTGAGCCTAAATTCCTATGACTGTGACGTGGTCTCTTCTTTGCAACATTGGCCTAACCCACGGAGACGAGTCCTTCGTGTAGATTTTCTCTGGCAGTAAATGCAGCAGGCGATACCCACTAAACACAAAAACAAATCGTTCGTAGCTCGAAGAGTTACAACGCACACTAAACATGCTCTTAGCTTTTTACGTGTAGACGCAGGGTCGAGCTTGTTTGTAAATATCCATGCTCGGATGAAACATGCTCATCGCGCATGTACGTACGTGGGTACCCACCATTCCTCAACCTCAACCTCAACAGCCTGTATTGGTCCACTGCTGGACGCAGGCCTCCTCCTGATAAGCGCCTTATTGGAGTTTATCTCATGGAGGGTAATGCCCATAATCCCCGCACGCTGCAGGATAGGGATCGCAGTTCGGTGGTATAATTGTTCTGCAGGGGGCGCTGCTGCCCGCCCATCGGTGGGTATCCCTTAGTCGCCTCTTACGACACCCACGGGAAGAGTTGGAGTGGTACAAATTCTAAGCCAGTACCATTCAGCTAGCCACCATTAGGTCCGAAGGTATCAATTGCTTCCGGTAATGTTTCTGATTCTATGAAACTACGTACCTAACCCATGCCAGGGTGGCTGCTGTCTTTACTCACCACATCATCCTTGGAGTCGCACTCGCAGAAGACGTTTGAGACCGTCGGTGGATGGCTGTCGAGAGCTCGGACCAGCTCCACGCCTATACCTTGCTGGAACAACAGAGAAACACTATTAGAACATGGGTTTTCAAAAAATTATCTGAGTGTCTGGTCGAAGCGACACGTGACCCGAGAGCTGGGGAGTACCTATCTGGCACAGCGCATCAGCATTGCCATACAGCGGGGGAATGCAGCCAACGTCTTGGGGACGCGACGACTGGTATTGGTCTCAGTCTCAGTCTCTCGGTATATGGATCAGTTGAGCTTTTGGTAAATCGTTTGGAACAGTCTGCGTTCATCAAGTTTTAATTTATTTCTATTATTTAATAGTAAATTCGTTTTTCAATAAATTCTATTTATAAAAATCGAATAAATTTACATAATAAGTAAGTAAGTCGTAGGTATTGTATATGATTAATTGATATTTATTCAAGTAAATATTTCGTATTTTTTTGGTCATTAACGGCCTTAGCGAGTCAAGGGCGGCCATGGCTCGGTCAACACGTGGATGCAACACGGAAATAATTTACGAAGTATTTAACTGCTTAAATGGCTACAATAATAATATAGTTAATATAGTTATGGACTGAAGCAGTAATAGTAGATTATGCAATGAGTATGTAAGTAAAGCAGCGTCTTACGTCACGGGGGCCATGAAATCCCGAGCGCAACGCAAGGATTCTAGAATTACTCACGAGCGAAGCGAGGAACTAGAATCCTGAGTGCGAGAGGGATTAAAGCACGCCCAAGACGAACGAAGACAGCTTTTATGCATGAGGAGAATACTCTACTTTTCACTCGAAAAAATCTAAATTTGTTGAAATGTTTCGTGGCATTCGATTTTTTATTCCGCCGAACGGACGGAGGTTAGTTCGAATTTAAAAAAAAAACTCATTCTATGGAATTGGCAAAAATTTCATGTAGGTACCCAGGTGCGAGTGATGTGTTTTCAAATTGGAACACCAAAATATTTAAGAAGGGAAATATTGACCAAGGAGACCCGCACTAAGAGATCTCATTATATTTGTTTACATTTGGTAAAAACCTTCACCTTTTTCACCCAATAGGGCTATAATCGAAACTATAAATCACTTGGTTCTGGCGTTTTAAACTTACATTTTTCGATTATAGGGTGTAAAAAAATTACTTCAATTAGGTAGCTACAGCTATGTATTTGTAAGCATTAAGCCGATAACTTTTTTAACGATGATATCATGTATTGTAGAAGGTTATGCCGATTCACACGTTATCAAGCGAACGTTGTTTTGAGGTTAAACATAGGTTGAACGTTCAAACAAGGTTATGGGAAATTAATTAAACAGTAAGGTACAATTATAACAACGTTTGTGATGTACAAGGTGGCGCAGAATATGTGTACTTAGTTGACGGGGTCGTTAGTCGATTTTAGCCTCGGAACTATTGCTTGTTCTGCAAATATTTGTACCATACATAAAAAACACACAGAACACCCGGCTTCTGGATGATTCTTATTAATATACGATGACCTCTGTGGCGCGGTGGGCGAAGGCCTGTGACGCAGGAGGTTGCGGATTCGATTCCCGCCTCGGGACAAATTTGTATACGATGCAAATTTGCAGACATTTGTTCAGGGCGTTCTGGATGTTTTCTATGTATAATACATTGATGAGTTAAAAAGGGAAGATAGGTTACGTTCTCTCAGTGCTTACTCAAAAATTGGCATGTGTTACAACTAAACTACACGCAAACACATACGCTCACAGTTATTTTTCCAGTCCTGTGCAATACAAAGAAGAACAAAGATGGAAAGACGTATCTAAGACCGAAGTGAGACCGAGACAACAATATTTCACGCGAATCACGACCGCCCGTGCCCCCGGTTCGACGGTGACTAAGGTGGGAGGACACAATTTTCCACAATATGAGGTTGCCATTTTCGAGAAACTAGTAGGTACTAGTAGTTTTAAAAAGGGAAGATGAGGTCATCTTCCCTTTTTAATTTATCAATGGTATAATAAAAAAATATCTACTGTATTATGTATATCAGTTATCTAATACCCATAACACAAGCTCTGCTTAGCTTGAGGCTAGATAGTGCTGTGTGAATTGTCCAGCATTATTTATTTATAATATAGTAGTACTATAGCTATGCCCCGCGGCTTCGCACGAGTTGTTCCAATGGACACGTTTAAAGGCGATTTATATCCCATGAGAACTGATTTATGGGATAAAAAGTAGCCTATGTTTGATATTCCAGGATTATTACCTGTATGCAAAATGTTCAGTATTTTTCGTGCCCGATCTGTTCAGTATTTTTCGTGTGTAGAGGTACCAAACATCCATCCATACACCTATTCAAACTTTCGCACTTTTTTTGCATAATAATGTGATTAAAATGAAAAAATAGTATTCGTGTAGTAAACAAAATGTTTCCATCCATATGTATTACATAGATAAGTATATATAGACCTCATCGATTTCGACGACGGCGACCCTAGATATTTATGATACTTTCCGTAGAAAACTTAAAAACCTACTTGCTGTAAAATTCTATTACTCAGTTGAATAGGAATTCGTCCTATTCGACAAACTACTGCATAACATAAAATAAGATCAATGACATTGACCTTACCTATGTAATAGAAATTAAACCATCCCAGCTATCTAATTTAAATTACTTAACCTTGTCTGTGAAATAATTATCTAATATCGACATAATACTATCTAATATTATTCTGCCATTTTAAATGGTATAAATTCTTTTTAGTGCCCTACAGGATACATGTTCTATCGACCTAAGCTGTATACCTACCCCGCAAAATAAATAAATTAATAAATAAATAGATATTGCGTTTCCTATCATGAGCTCTAATATGGCTCGCCAGACCGATGGTCTACTAGACAAGATAGATCTATAGATAATTTTAACTTTTATGCACACTTAAAACTAACTAACACTTAGAACAAGCTCTGCTTAGAACTTACATAGACCAAAACGCACATACCCGCAGAACCACTTAGCTGGGCAGTGAATGCGTCAATTTGACGCTAGATTAGATACTGTAGATTTTCATCTATTTACTAGCTGCGCCCCGCTGCTTCGCACGCGCCCACCTTTTAAACCTTCCCTAGTCCTCCACGAACATTTCAAGACCAAGATAAGAGAAATCCGTTCAGCCGTTCTCGAGTTTTAGCGAGACTAACAAACAGCAATTCATTTTTATATATATAGATTTCTATTCTGTATTACAATTTTGTTTCTGGATATTATTTCTGCTATAGGAACCAAAGGCAATCACCCATGCGACACGATATGACATTGACGAAGCTACCACGTCTCTGTTACGAGCATATTTGTCAGCCGCGTGGCTGCCAATAACCCCGTGTTGGCAACACATCTCTTCTCTTATACTATGTTGTCTGCCCTGCTGGTTAAATCAGATTTTTAATTTTATAAAGCGTATTTAATTTTTCTTGCCCTGTTAGTCTGTGTGGAACAATGCTTGCAGCAGAATTTTAGACCTCATTCTCACCTTAACAACCTATATTGGTTCATAGCTGGACGCAGGCCTCCCCCTGTTAAACGCCTTATTGGTTTTTATCTCATTGGGGGTAGTGTCCATAATGCCCACGCATGGCCTGCGCAATGTATAATTGGCAATGCAGTAAGACTATCAGATGATATTGGATTACGTATTTTTTTCTTTTGTTAATCTATCAATTATGACAAAGAACGTCAACATTTGGAGTTGACTACTGACGTCACACCTCATTATAAAGTGTAGACACTTGAACTGGTTATATCTTCATGCTTTTTTGTTAAATCGACAAAAGCAAAATACATGCCTAAAATCTTTTGGTAATCTAACTGACAGACTAACTCCCATTCGATTTATTTAGGATAGTAGTTTATTGTACAACAGTATTGTACGTACATATATGTCTGGTGTGCGGTTTCACTTTAACTTAGCCGTACATCAAACAAAACTAATACGCCTAGCTATAACCACTATAACAGCACAAGCAGCGCAATACCATCCATATCTACTTGGTGGATGTACCCTCCTCTCGCACTAAGCGTGCTTTATTCGCTCCGACTCCTTGTAAAACGAACGCAGGTATGCGCGCTCCTCTGCATAGAATGACAAAAGCATATAATAAGTACTTCTCTAATACAGATCCATTTGCTACTTCACCTGCTTTGTATAAGAAAGCCATTAACCTTATTTTGTCATCTGATGTTGTTTTTGAGTAGCAGGCTCTTTGTGCATGACTCGGTGTTTTTTGAGTACAGATCGTATCCTCTAGGATTTGAGCATGGAGGGCACTGAGACGTGTGCGCAGGGTTTGTTGGTCGGAAACAGCATCAGATAAAGAAAGACAAATAACAAGCTAAATGATGTTTAACTGTTTATTAATAGCATCTTTATTCAACTTTATTTACTTACTTACTTAATATAATTCTAGATTAACTAGACTACTATGTTAACTCACTAACACCACCCCTCTACTGTAACTTGCGGATAACGGGGCTGGTCATACTTTTAGTAGTACTTAGTTACTTTACTATTAACTGTTAATATTTAAGTATGATTGTTTGTTATCCCTAAGAGATAAAAATAAAAAAATAAAAATAAGCGGTATTCCTCCAACTTTATTATTCGCACCGCAAAGGAATGGAACTCGCTCCTTGCCTCTGTTTTTCCAGTCAATTACAACCTGGGTCTCTTCAAGACAAGGGTGAATAGGTATCTTCTAGACTAGACCTTCGTGATACACCGTCGGCCGCATCTTCGTTTTCCATCAGGTGAGATAGCGGTCGAACGAAGGACTATTTACCGAAAAAAAACATAGATGTGTCAGGAGGCCATTCTTGAAAAAGAGGTCTCCTTCACGAATGTCGTAGCCATCTCTTCATTCTCTTCTATATACTTAAAACGGGTATGTATGTTTTCCTTACGCTCTATACAACATGGATCTGTTAGTAGGCATTATTTGCAAATATGTGTGAAGTCATTAATCAACTGTTGTTTACCCGTAGTCTGATGCGATTATTGACTCATCTTGCAAATAAATCCCGGCAAAAAACATATGCTATTCTGTAAACCAAACAACGCAAGCTTGCGAACAAGATAATCATTAACCAGAGCAGAATAGGCATAATCTTACATATACAGACAGGGTGACACGGAAAGGGTGTACAACAACCGTAAGCCGAAAGGGGGTGATAGACATCGACATCGTCAACGTTTGTTCTAGGATTTTTTGAATAGCACACACATAATGATACTATTTTGAAAAAAAATTGATACTTATTTTCTTGAAATTATCTTTTTTACGTGTAGTATTTCATGATCATAGTATTTTTGTAATAATTTCATGACAAAACACTCGTTTTGCAGCAAAAACAAGCAATAAACATTTAATTTTGTGAAAATGTAATCCTACTAACTACTAATATTATAAACGCGAAAGTTTCGTAAACATGTCTGTATGTATGTTTGTTGCTCTTTCACGCGTAAACTACTGAACGGATCGAGCTGAAATTTTGCATAAAGGTAGTTCTAGGCCTGGAATAACACATAGGCATAATTTGATCCCAAAAAATGAGTTGTCTTGGGATAGGCGTGCGAAGCCGCGGGGCGCAACTGGTGTTAAAATAATGCAAGAGTGCTTGAAAATAGAACACGAATAGGAGGAAAAATCTTTATTCACAAGTTGATCCCCTCGGTGTCAATAATCACCCCCTTTTGACTTAGTAGGTACACCTTTTCCGTGACACCCTGTACAGGCAGGTGGATTCGTAATCGCAGCAGAACTTTTTAAACTTTTACGATTTGTTAACACATAAAGATTATTCGGATACGTATTTGTTGTGTACCTTTTTTTTATTTTTATTAATTAATTTAATTTTAAGGGACTGTAAGAAGTAAAAAGTAGAGACACAAAGTCCGCGATACCTCACCACACCAGCCTATATTGGTCCACTCGTGGACGCAGGCTCCCCTGATATGCGCCTTATTGGCTTTTATCTCATGTGCCCATAATCCCACGAAAACGCGCACACACAAACAAACGCGTGTAAAAAGGCCTCTCCGTAAACACACTCTACCAACGCCTTATGTTTGAATTTAGTGCGGGCCGCGTCACTGTAAACGAGGGCGTCGCGGGCTGAATAGAACCGCCACCGATGCTGTTACAGAATACCTACCAGTAAATGCCTACGTCATCGTGTACCATACAGTCAGAGCAAGGCACGCTCACACTTGGCCAGCTGCCAAATATGTCTATGACTACATAACATACAGACAGACATAGTTATAATCTCTTCTATCTTATATACTGTTCGGTTTTCGCATGTAAAATTGATTGTTGGTCTACCAATAGGCTGTCTTGGGTATACGTTTCCGATGGTACTGGTATTGGTATGAATAAGTTGAGCTATCTTTAGATTGTTTGTAACAATCGGCAGTTAGCTCAATTGCTTCAATTGTAAATACTTGTTCTAATTAATAATAATAATAATAATAATATTGTATTTTCTTTTTCAATAAAAGTAATTTTGTTTGATAATTCTGAAAAGATGTTAAACAAATTATTTTAATTTCAGGAAACAAAAAACGTATGTTTAGCAATAGAATCACACTAAAATTACTAAACGGATCAGGTAATCATAATACTAGAATCAAATGAAGGCAAATTTTTATCCCATAAATCAGTTCCCGTGGGATATAAATCACCTTTTAACATTTCCATACGAACAACGCGTGCGAAGCCGCGGGGCGCAGCTAGTACCTATTAAATAATACTACGTTAAGGTAATCTTAAAATTAGAAAAAATTAAGTTAAAGACAGTTTCTAATCGTAGTCTATTATAATAACGATAATTCGTTGGTACCTAATCATTTTATTTATTAATTGACAAAAAATCGATCGCATTTTACCGGCTAAGCAATGAATGTATTAATACTGTTCATTTTTAAAAACTACACGGTAAAAGTCTCCGTAAATTTTTATTTTCCATTTCAATTACTTCATATGAATCTTATATAACTTTGGAATAAAAACTTCAAGTCGATGAAAATGACCGATTACCTGATTTTGGCTTGGCCCGAATGGAAAAGTAAGTTAGGCTCGCCGTTGGGTAATAAATATGGCGTACAACGTGTTAATAATTAATAAAGCATTACATTTAATTAACGTCTTGAAGGTCAAATAATATGTATCTGACAAAGCCCCAGCTATCTTTCACTGATTCATCATCATCATCATCATCATCAGCCTATATTAGTCCACTGCTGGACATAGGCCTCCCCTAATGAGCGCCGTAGCGCCCTGTCTTCAACTTGACGCATCCAGCATCTGCCTGCGGTCTTTCGCAGATCGTCATCCCACCTGGCCGGAGGGCGCCCTACACTACGTTTGCCGAGTCGCTTCACTGATTACGTGCGTGAAATCGAACATAATGTATACCTGGGTGACCGGTTTTTTGGTATATTGTGCTTATTAGAAATTACAGTATTACTATTCGCCAATAGATGACAGGAAGAGTCAATTGATTACGATAAACTTTATCATTGAAAACATAATTAAATTAATAGAACGACATTTTCTAAAAATGAATCCTAGCTAGATCGATTTATCGCCCCCGAAAACCCCTGTATACTTAATTTCATGAAAATCATTCGAGCGGTTTCCGATATCCCGATATATATATACATACAAGAATTTGCTCGTTTAAAGGTATAAGATTTAAGAAAAATCTGCAATTTGATAAATAAACCATGATGCGATTAGCAAACGATACGGTAGAGGTCAATCGGTGACATTTTATCGTTCGTTGATTTAAATATCGATGACATCGACTAGGCAACGGACGGAATATAAATTATCTGAATTAATGTTGTAACTCGTAAAAGTAAGTTATATGTTTAAATTGTTACAAGGAATTGAGGTCGTTGTTTTTGTAACAGTAGTAAACTGAGTAGTAATGGTAGTTTTATATAAATAGAAGGGTGTTATAGGATTCAATTAAATTTTCAATTTTAAAAGTTCTTTATAAAATATAAATAGTAGAGTATATTTCCAGTATTAAAGACGTAGAAACAATACATAATAAAACATTTACAGTGTTTTTTTAAGCCATAGGCTTTTGCACTTATGAGCAATTGACTTGAAATTAAGTTATTTCGTTTTTCACATATTTAAGGCTATCAAATTGTTCACAGAAATCTTAATCGCATTATATAATAATATTATTACGATTTCTGTGAACTTGTTATAGGATTGCCACACCGTAAATCCAAAATGTGAAAGGACCTAAATTCGTAAAGGAAACTGTCAGACTTGGAGAAGGTTTATAGTTATTTGTTATACAAGAGTGCAAAGTTACTTTTTAACCGCATGCTCAATTTTAATGACCGAGCAAGCGAAGGGTTCTAAAATTGAATCACGAGCGCAGCGATTGATTAAAAAATTAGAATCCTGAGCGTTAGCAAGGGAATCAAAAGGGCACGAGGTAAAAAATCTTTGCACTCGAGTGCAACACGTAACTTTTCATCCTACTTCAGCGAGAAAATGACTAAATGCAAAAAAATAGCATTGAGTCATTGAGTATAACATTTTTAACAGTGTCAGTCAATTCTGTTGGCGTCAAATAAACTTCCTCGTCGCTAGAATTGAAAACAAGTGAAAAACCTCAAATGAGTGTTTTAAAAATAAAAAACACTGTCTCAAGAATCGATAACACAACATACAGAAAGTTTAAAGGACAACCAGCTATTTGTAGTAATTACTCATCACCCAGACATTCAATGACATACGGCGCGATATGTAGTGGTGATAATGATAACCTATAACTTATACTGCCTACTATATTGAACACTATAATGTACTAACTTCACCTACTTACATACGAGTATGTTTATTAATAATAAATTAGATACTAAGTAAAGAATAAAAAGAAACAGAGTTTTGCATAGATTTAAATATCAATGTAGTTTTGTCTATTCTTATGTGTTGACAGACGACCTCTATGGCGCGGTACGGCGACGTAGGAGGTTGCGGGTTCAACTCACGCCTCGGGACAAATGTGTGTATGGATCTGCAGATTTGTTCAGGGCGTTCTGGCTGTTTTCTATGTATTCAAAAAATATCTCTCTCTCTGTGGGGTATTTTATGAAGTATATCAGTTATCTAGTAGGTACCCATAACACAAGCTATGTATCTCCTGGGTGAGGCATTAGTCAATGAATGCCTCATCTATTTGTAAAATCATATAATTAAAAAGTTAAAAATTATCCTAAATCAATCCGAATAGTTCCTATTTCAAACGAACTAACAAATGCTTATAAAACTTTGTTAATTCGCAGAACTCATTCGTTAAAACGCACTTAAAACGAAACGATTTTCTCCGATCATTCATACATTAGTTCCGATGATAGCGCAGCATGTACGATCCGTATGATGTATGACTCATACACACTCATACACGTTCATACAATGTTGGTATGTGTAGTGTAGGTACCTACACCTATGTTTACCTACATCATCGTACGCGGACTAGATTCATACAAACTATATTGGTAACGGAAAAAGGTGAATTGGAATGGATATCATTTTTTGTTGTTGGGATATTATTGATGTTCAAGTTCTCTTCTCTTCAATATTATAAAGAGCGACGAAAAAGATAAAGAGGAAAGATTTGATTGTTTGTTTGTTTGTATTAAATAGGCTCCGAAACTACTGGACCGATAGAAAAAAATATATTTCATCATTAGGAAGCATCGATCAAAAATTTCGATGTTAAGAAGCTTACTTTTCAGGGAGTGACATATTCTATATATTATCCCGAAATTCTCACGGGAACGGGAACAACGCGGGTGAAACCGCACGCGCTGCTAATTTTAATATAATAAGCGAAGTTTGGACAAAGATCTAGTTATAGACTAGGATTAACATAAAGGCAACTTTGAAACAGACGAAAAAATGCGCGTAAAACCGCTGATGGAAAACAACAAAATACAAAAAAAGTATGAAACAAAAAAAAACCAACGTTGTTGAATTTTGCGGGACAGTTTTGGCAACAGTTCATAAATGGCGACATTTAGTTCAAAATATACTTGAGCTTGCCTTAGGAACACTAGTAAATGTTGTATCATTTAAATAAAACAATTACGACCGGAGAACGACAAAACTACATTTACTAAAATAGTTATATGAGACAAAGAGAATACAATAACTTGATAAGAGAGGTGTCTATTTAGATGTTGTCAAAACAAGACTAAACTAATGTGACATGACTAAAAATGATGCCATCCTTATTATTTTGATCGTTATGACAGGGACAGCGACATTTTTATTACTGTCAAATTAGTTTAGTTTAGTTTTGGCGACATCTGAAAAGGTAGGCATTATTTTGTATTCTTGCAAATAAACGATTTGATATGATTTGGAAAGGCTTGAAAAAGATCTTCATACAAGGTGTTACGTAATTTGTGTACTAAATCGAAAGGGGTCGTTCCAGACCCCGGGCGCCAATTTACAATCACCTATAGAATTTTAATTTAAAAAAAATATATTTATATACCTTCTTTTGAATGTTTGACCTCTTATGCTCATCTAAACCTCGCGTTCAAAGAAGCTATTCACAAAGCCGTATCAAGGACATGCGCATTATTCGCTATTGAATAGGCTTTCAATGGCCAAAAACGTGCAAGCTTGCTCAAGTCTATAGAATGTTTTTAATATGGTTCAGTTTTTATAAGAAAACTAGTTTTAGCTTGTAGCTTCGCTCACTAAAATAAAAAGTTAACTACATAGAAGCATTATATTGAGGAATATATTATTATTATTGTTTTATTTTCAGTTATTTAATGAAAACGAACAATACACAGCCAATAGCACAGTAAATTATACATGTAGAAGTAGGTTTATTAATAGAAGTTTATAGGATATTCCGTTACCAAAAAACAAATAAAAGAATAGGGACATATTTTTAGCTACGTTAAAAAAAACTAAAAACGTGCCCTTATTGTAAAACACGGTAGAAACACTTTTGCCATTGACATTTCAGAGAAATAAAAATGTATTTGACATTGCCAGCTCACCTTATCATTTGACATTCGAATTTCGAACCGTACTAGTCAGGGTTACCAGTTGACCTGACGAGTTACCCTTTTAGTATAATTGAATCGTTGTAACGATTACGAGTGACAATTATGTGTTTTGGAGGGCATGAGTCAGGCCTTGCGTTGGCAATGATTTGAGTCACAGGGTTACCACTTCCATTCTCTATCGAGTTTCTATGTATGAAGTGTGTGAAAAGTGATTCACGTCGCACCTTATTACTTGAAGACCTTATACCTTCTAATTCAATTCAATTACTAAAAACAAACAGATCACTATACCGTATCCATCGAGCATATAGAATGTTAGTAAACAAACCACGACACTTGACGTCGAGTTTCAGATGTAACTATAAGCAATATTTATTGGCAAGTAATGTAAATTACGTATAAAAGTACGTGCCAACAAAGTGAATTTTAGGTTAAGTATGGGCGGTTTGTTTACTAACATTGTAAATGCTCGATGGATACGGTATGAATACAAAATGTAGAGCGTTTGAATGAATATCTACCTACCTAAACGGTATTTTGTATATTCCTATTTTATTGTCTACTGTGCCGTATTTAAGCATTCTATTGAATATCGAAATATTTACAGATATGTACTTTACTTTAATAAATAGAGACACGACGGTGTAATATTTACGCTTTCAATACCTTATTAACTTAACAATGAAGCGAATAAGAAAAAAAAAGCTAAGTTGTAAATGGAAATAGCATGTCTTATATTCAGCTAATAAATTGTAGTAAAATAGAGGAGGCCTTCATTCGATGAGAGGTCCTTAATACTCATAAATTTCAATCTTATTAACCGACTTCAAAAAATAGGAGGTGGTTCTCATGTCGACTGTATTTTTTTTGTTTTGTTAACTCAGAACTTTTGACTGGGTGGTCCGATTTTCATGATTCTTTTTTTATACGAAAGCTGGTGCTTCCTGTGTGGTCCCATTTTAAGTTGGTTCAGTTCTGTTCGTGGGATCCATGAAAATTCATGAAAAAACCATAAAAATTGCAGTCGGTTTATAGTTTATTAAAACAACATTAATTATCTTTTTATATAAATGAAGTGTTTAACATGTAATTCAACTCATAATTCGTTTTATAAATTTAATTTTATTTAGGAAATAAAAAGACATTTATTTTTCTACTAATTTATAAACGCGAAAGTTTGTAAACATATATGTATGTTTGTTGCTCTTTCACGCAAAAACTCCTGAACGGATCGGGCTGAAATTTGGCAAAAAGGCCTGGAATAGCACAGGCTACTTTTGATCCCATAAATGAGTTCCCGTGGGATAGGCGTGCGAAGCCGCGGGGCGCAGCTAGTATACTATATATATCCTAAAATTTATGATTTTCCTCAGGTATAAAAGTCGTTAGGTATAATAAATGTAGAGTTTGTGGTTACCCTGATATATTTTTAAAACAGGCGAGGCACCTTTGTCTGACTGTAGATGACATCACTTGTGAACTCTGACGTCACTGTGATGTGACATCATACTTACCAAACTTCTTGCATTTTTTATTATGATGATTATGAAAACATTTATTACTGTTATTATTAAAATTACTGTGTAATAAAATATATTGTTATAAAGTAGATAGGTATTTGCCCAAAAGTGGGACGAAAAATGCAAAAAAATTTGATAGGGCATGGGGCAGTCACTCGCTATACTAATTGGGTAAGTACATACTTTTAACTATGTATTTGGGTATTTATATATACATAAATTGTATAGAATCAATAAACAAAGAAAACTGAAAGAAATATTTTTTTCGTAGTGGAATCTTAGCTGTTTTATAATTATTATAATACAATATTGTAGGTATACATAATAAGCTAAACTACGATGGTTATAAAAACCTTACTTAAGGTATAAAAGAAGATAGTAAAACTTTAGTAAGTATAAGTATAATAACTTCCAGTAAAACCAAATTGCTATTTCGCCTGCAAACTTCGTAGAAATGCAGTTTAGGACACTACCTATAAGGTTCCCCAGAATACGTTTTTTTTTCAGAGACGACAAATATCACCACATAGTTAGCTATATATTAGGGACATCCTTCGTGATACATCGTCAGTCACATAGTGATTTTCCATTAAGAGAGATTGCGGGTAATAGAAGGTCTGCTCACTATAAAAAAACATCGTAACTTTAAACTAAACCGACCTCTAAATATATAGTTTTAAGGCATCTCAAAATATTTTTGTAGTTTAATAGTTTATCGGTATAAATGTAATACTATTGATCTAAGACGTAACATTACAGCAATTAACTGCCAAGTCGTAACATTATGTAGCTACTACATAATTATGATTTTTAATTATAAAACAGCAAAACAAAATTGTATGTACTTTCATAAATAGGTATATATAATAGTGTTGCTGTCGAGCAGTATTATTTATTGCACCACCATACTGATGCACCTTGTACTTATATACCTAATGTTGAAATTAGGTCGGCACGGCAGCGTATTGCAGATGAAATGCGAAAAACCTTGCGGAAACCATAAATTCGTCCATCGTAAACATTTTTGACGGACAAGTTTTACGCGTGGAAGCCAAAATTTTAAATGGCTACCACTCAGAGATGTTTTATTAACCGACTTCAAAAAAGGAGGAGGTTCTCAATTCGTCTGTATTTTTTTTAATGTTTATTACCTCAGATCTTTTGACTGGGTGGTCCGATTTGCATAATTCTTTTTTTATATGAAAGCTGGCGCTTCCCGTGTGGTCCCATTTCTTTCTCTCGACACATGAAAAATTTTTAAAACAAAATTAATATTATTTTAGTTCGGAAAATGCTCTATCTATCAAATAAAATTACTATCAATATAAAAAAAATGTTTACCTACATACGTTAACCTTAAACAAAAAGCAAATGAAGTAAATAATGTAGGTACATTCAGCATTATGGGCCTACATTTTTGTTTTAGGGTTATGTGTGACCCCATAATTATAAAATTTGATAAACATACCAACCTACATAAATGTTTTTAAGCTATTGCATAGCTTCTATCGCGGGCCTTGAGCGCGGGGACCGAATCCAGAAATTCCGTAACGAAAAAACCTTGACGTTTGTCTCTTTAGTTCAGCAACTCGCCTCTAGATGGCATTGCAATAGCTTTACCGCGGCAGTCCCCAAGTGCCACACGTCTTTTTTTTTTTTTTTTTTTAATCTTCATAATAACCCTAACCTTTCAAATATAATACAAATACTGTATAATGAAAAGCGACAAAGGTGTATCTAATTGATTAAGATTTTTTTTAAGAATTTTTAGAACAATAATTATTCTTTCCGCGAGCCAAGCTGGTGGCTAATATTTGTACATTATGTACTTAACTAATGCATTTCTTGTTCTACCACGAAACGTTGCATATTGCATAATACAACAAATACTCAAAGAGCTTGCGTGTTTGCCAAAATAGTAAAACTATTTGCAGAAGCATAGCAAACTGTTTATTTTGAGTTTATTTTTAGGACTGCTTGCCAAAACGTTAATGGATTTATAGTTTAGCTCTTTTATTGTTTTTTAATGCTACTTGCTGTGGTTTAACGTGAGTAGGTATTTTATTTTTAAAAAACCTATGAGTAGGTAAATGGTATTTAGTCAATAATATTTTATAAGTACATAATATTATATAATAATCAATAATAATTATTAACCTATACTATTTATTACTATTTACTATGGTAGAACATTTTAGTACTTACTTAGGTATAGTTTGCATACGGAAGCGAAACCGTCTATTAGAATCATTGATTTAAAATGGGAAGATAGGTTACGTTCTCCAAGCGCTTACTCAAAAATTGCCATGTGTTACAACTACACGCAAACACATACGCTCACAGTTATATTTCCAGTTCTGTGCAATACAAAGAAGAACAAAGACGGAAAGACGTATCTAGGACCGAAGTGAGACTGAGACAACAATATTTCACGCGAATCACGACCGCCCGTGCCGCCGATCAGACGGTGACTGATGTGGGAGAACACAATTTTACACAATTTGAGGTTGCCACTTTCGAGCAACCAGTACCTCATCTTCGTTTTTAATAAATCAATGTATTTTATACATATAATAATCAATAATAATTATTACCCTATACTATTTATTACTATTTACTATGGTAGAACATTTTAGTACTTACTTACGTATAGTTTGCATTACATGCGAAACTGTCTATTAGAATTCATGTTTGTACTATCCCAAATCAGTACCTAATTTAGAGAAATCTATATCACAATATGACCAATAAAAGTACACTATTAGTTATATATATTTAGGTAAGTAATTATCCTCTGCCCCTTAGATCGTCCACATAACCCAAACCAGTACAAATTCTTTCCGCTAATATAAACCCATATAAACCCTACTAGGGAGAATAGAGGACGAATCCGGGGTAACCCAGACAAAAGTTAGCGTTTATCTACCTACTCTCGAGACAAAGGGCATTGAACTCTAATAAGATTGATATCACACTGTTCAAACATAAAATACCTATATTATCCAGATGTCTTTCGCACACGTTGACATCTAGGTAAATAATTGGCATTTAACTCCATCAAAAAGCAACAGTTTATGAGTCGGAGAATGCGAATTTATGTTCATTTACAGACAATTTAATAATATGTCGCGACTTGGTCGCCACTCTGTCTGCCTGTACGATATTGATCTATAGTTTTATTGGAGTCAGACGGAACCTCATTTGACGGGGCTATAAAAGCGAAAGATCTAGAAATAATTTTGTCAACTTGACACGCTATGCAGGTCACAGACATAGATACTTTTCTGTGGTCTATACAACGTTACGTTACGTTACGCCCAATGATGTTTTAATATCATTGGTTACGCCCATTGATTTATTAAAAACGAAGATGAGGTACTGGTTGCTCGAAAGTGGCAACCTCAAATTGTGTAAAATTGTGTTCTCCCACATCAGTCACCGTCTGACCGGCGGCACAAGCGGTCGTGATTCGCGTGAAAGAACGTAACCTATCTTCCCTTTTTAAATCAATGGTTACGCCCCGTAACACTAGTCTGCACCTATGTACTGACTGGTGTTACGGGGCGTAACATAATGTGCCATTAGCAGTGAGCATGATACGTTACGCAGTGTGGTAAGGTAAGTCTCGTTGTCCATTGCGAGCGCCTACCAGTTCGCAGTTCTGAACTGACTGTACGAATGTTACGGGCCTACTCGGAAAAGAAAAATCGAAGTTTCGTTTTCGTTGTCGTGCAAAACCAACGCTTATGTCGCTTACATAAATAAATAAATAAATAATGCGGGACAATCCACACAGCATTATCTAGCCCCTGAGATTAGTGTTTGCACGAAAACAAATCAGAAACTTCGATTTAATTTTTAAAAGTAAAGGCCCTGGTCAGCTTTAATTTAAGGCTTTAATCCTTATGAAAATTATTATTTTACAAACTAAACAAGACTTTTAGGACGAATCAAAAAAATACTAAGACAAAAATAAATGTTTTCAGGTAGACAAAAATAAATGTTTTCAGGGCATCGTTGTCTCAATAAATAATGTTTTTACTCGCGACGGAACGAAGACGGTGTATGCGTTTATCTGACCTCTGCAAAATGAAGTTTTGGTCCAGTGAAAGTGGCTCCACCACCTATTTTATCTTATTATTACGTTATTATTGTTACAGGAAATTTCAAAAATCCGCCATACAGTTTGTAATACCTATTATAAGTTATTTATTAATGCCTCTGTTTTATTTGGTAAAGATTATAGATATGAAGTTGCCTCTTTTGGCCACCAAATTCATTTTTCGCATCTCTGCCTAAACTATACAAGATAAAACTATTACAGAGGTATTAAAAAATCGGTTATATATATATTTGATACCACAAACTGTACGGTGGATTTTTAAAATTTCCTATGTTAAACGTAGGTATAAAATAGGTGGCACTGCCATATGGCTAGGGTTTGCGATTACCCCGTTGTACCCAGTACTATACACCTGCGTGAATATAAGTAGATACGTGCAAACACAAACCACCTCTTTACATGAGAGAAAAAAGTCCAACCAACAGAACAGAACATTGGCAATTTTAGCAAAAAGTTGTAATGTACAAAGAGGTTTTAATGTTAATTGCCCGTCCTTAATTTGTTTTAAATTGCAAGCTGTATTTAGATCACAAGCTGTGAGACTAGTGACTTATTTGTTTATTTTTTACCCGACCTTGTCGACTAACGAAACGTTGTTTGTTTACTTACGTCTGCTAATTCATCACGGTTTCAACTAAGTAAACTACCAATATAATTATGAACTAACGAGTCTCTGCACTAATCGGTTTAGTCGCACTTTTATATAACCAACTATTGATGTACGTTGCATGTAAATAATTTCATTGTTTTATTAAAAACCTACGAGTTACGACGAATCATGTAATTTTTACACTATTTTTAGTTTTGCGGTAGATAAACGAATCCCACGAGAATACTTTTTTCATGAGACTACCTAGGGTTCATTTTCTTTCTATAAAATAGCGAAAACATTTTAAAAATCCGTTACGTTATAATTGTAAAAAAATAAATAAATATACTTAATGAATTCGAATTTCCTTTGTTTTAGAGTCTTCTTTTTTAAAAAGGAAATCTAATGATTGTAAAAGCCGCCTTTTTTACTTTATCTACTAACATCCTCTTTTGCAGCAACCGAAAGCGACTAAGTCAATAGGGTATATGCATCGATTTTTTTAAGCTATTGCATAGCTTCTATCGCGGGCCTTGAGCGCGGGGACCGAATCCAGAAATTCCGTAACGAAAAAACCTTGACGTTTGTCTCTTTAGTTCAGCAACTCGCCTCTAGATGGCATTGCAATAGCTTTACCGCGGCAGTCCCCGAGTGCCACACGTCTTTTTTATTGTTTTAATCGATTCTTTAGGTCATTATTTAACCGAGGATTGATAAGACGCCCTCTTAATTTCGCATTAACAAGGTAAAAAAAACAAATCAAAACTACAATCATTTTCGGGTGATAAAAACGCTGCCATATTGGCGCCATGTTTATGTGATGTCGACGTACACACTTGATTAAAACCTTTGGTGACGACCTCGGTAGTGATCATCTCAGGAAAGAGGTTTTCCGAAAATACTGAAAATAATCGACAATACGAAATGTCAAGTGGGCAGAATAGTGTCAAATCATGGTGCAGCAAGCAGAATAAAAAAAGAAAAATGTGCACAGTTGTGTCACGTCCGCTCTAGTCAATGGCGTAGCGTTTTGAAATTTTGCGATTGAGATTTAAAATATTAATTTTTCAATGGTTAAATTCTACAATAAAAACATCTCAAAATGCAAAAATAAATATGTAGATATGTTTCTGTATCAATAGAGAATACGTATATATTTTTTTAGCCATTTTGAAATCACATGCATATACCCTATTGCAAATCCGTTTTCATTTTGTTAATATCCTCCGACTCCTTTTTTTATTTTTGTTATGTTTATAATGACACCTTAGCTTTAAATTGCTGTAATGTTACGTACCTACATCATTTTCAATGAACTATTTTTTTATATAACATTAATTTAAATTTTATGATAAATGGATATTTAGGAAATAGACGTACGGGTAAGTAGACGTTCGGGGAATAAGACATTTGGGGAATGGACTTTCGGAGACCGATCATTTAGGGAATTAGACCTAATAGACCGAACCCGGCAGGACTCTACATTTTAAACTTGATATTTACTGTCACTTATTATACTGGAGACTGCTTTGCGCTCATTATGGGAGGCCTATGTCCATCAGTGGACTAATTAGCCTGGCGATGAAGATGATTTTACGAAATCGAGTTATAACCCTTTATTTCACTTTACTCAATAAAAACAGACAATATAAAATAAAAACTAATTTGCGGGGTCAGAATCAAATCACTGGTTAAGGACACATATTTTTGTGGCACCTTGTACATTTTAATTTGAAAACTTATGTATAAACTTAAAGCTGTCAGTCAAATAGACAAATTATTCTCGCGCAAAAATTTAAAATTATGTTGAATAATGTACAATTAATTAATTTAAAATAAAATGGGAACTAAAGTAGGTAGGACGCGTCTGTGAATAAAATGTTTCTATGTTAAATGTTGCATCCATTAGTCACAGGAAATGCTTGAACAAGACAGATGATTTTAGACTCAATGTTCTGAATCATAGAGTTCGATTAACCTTGGCAGCTGGAATTCTGAGTACACTCAAATACATGTATAATAAACTACATAGTATATGTTTTTATTTTGACACCTTACATTTTGAATTTTATTTTGTGTGTTTTTACAAATCTTCTGAGGGTTAAACGATGGATATAGTAGTATAGAAACTCTATACAAGACGTAAGAAATTAAATTAACAATTTTGAGAAGTACGAGTAATTCTGGGAACCGTGGGAGTACAAAAGGCAGCCTTATCGCTACGAGGAATCCCTCCCAGGCAACCTTGGGACATTCTATAGCTATAGAACGATACAGACGAATTAGATTAAACGCTTCTTAATTAATTGGGCAGTGTTGAAAATAGAGTTGTGTACATTAACCTATTTAAAGACGATAAAAATTATAAAGGCGTCTTCCCACCAAATAGCGAATGAATAACATCATTTCGAAGGCCAGCTTCCGCTAAATTCAATGTATCAATCACGTCAGATGTCACATTGACAAGATTCTATTGACCATGAAGACATCTGCCGTCAAAACCAACATATTGTTGACGGAAACCAACCTTACCCCAATAAAAATAAAGTACACTCACCTCCTCGACGGATTTCTTCGAAAACTCGTTCATGGACACAATCCATTGCTGGACCAGCTCGTTCACGATCACCAGATCGTTATATAACCAAGCAAGGAGTTCGTTCACCCACTGGACGGACGGCGGATCAGACCCAGTGCAGACTGGGATGACCAAGGACTGATGCTTCTTAGGGTTCAGCTGTTCAGGCCCAGGCGACATACGACCTAACCTCTTCTTGTTCGGAGGAGTCGGAGGCACGAAGGAGGATGGCTTCGAAGCCTTCAGTGTTGCACTCCTAACCTTAGCACTAGTGGCCAACACACTGTCTGCGCTCGCGACGATTTCAGTCGCGGGTTTTTTCGTTACAGGTTCATCGATAACTTTCGCTTCTGCCTTTTTCACAAATCTACCGTACGCCCACTTCGCGATACCTAGCAACACTAGAGAGAAAAGGATCCATATAAAAATCAACATGACTAAGTTATCCATAGCTGTGTCCATGTAGTCAAAGCTGCATATAAAATCGTCAACTGCCTCAGCTAAATCCGCCATTATATTCCATGGTGTCCGCGGCGGGCCGGACGCCGGTTCGTTTTGTACTGGCATTATGTATCTTTTTCTATTTTCGTGCGGACTATTTCGGGAAAGCAGCTCTGTCTCGCTCTTACGACCGTGACGGTTGCATGAGTCTTCAAGGAGGTGTTGTCTCGCTCTGTTGCGTTCAGTTTTCAGGAGGTTTGATTTTGCCGCCGATTTTCCAACAACTTCGTTACTCACTGAATCTTAGAATGCGTTCAGATTTATATTTTCAGCCCTCAAAGTCTATTTTTCTATGATTCTATATTTTGCACTGTACACAAACTTGCATAGGTTTAATAAGATTTTTTCGTGCAGCTTATTATTGAATTCGATTTTAAAACTTTTTATATTCCTTTGCGCTATATTTACAAAAAGTGCGTTCTTTGTGCGATTGGAGAGAAAATTATTTCATTCACTCGTTCTTATTTTCCTTGTGAGATTCGTTCGTTCGTGTTATTCGTAATTTTAGTGCTCTGCGTGTTTTATTCTATCCATTCAGCAGTGTATCTTTGAAACCCTGTTATAAGAAAAAAACATGGTTATTTAACTATAAAAACTTTCGTAAGTAGTTTGACGAATTTCGACGGATGAAACGTTGGTGTTCTTCCAACACAAAATAGGTTCGTAGTTCACCCTGAATGAACTCATTGAATCAATTATGCAATAAATAAATGAGATAAATAAGATTAAAAAGTCTAAAATGTCGCCAAAATTAATCCCCAAAATGCATTCCAAGATTTTTAAATTAGATTAGTTATCATTTTTAACAGGATTTTTTATGTCCAGCTCCTGAAGTCATTTCAATAACTTTCCAGAACAATTCCGATAATTCCCATTGCAGTTTAGGTGAAATCGAATACTATATTCTACTATACTATATACTACGAGTATACTATATTCGTAGGTATTCGATTTCACCTTTCCGCATTGGAAATTACGAGACACTTTCGGTATAAATTTCTCAGCACAGAACAAAGTCGAGCATTAATTCAGGAGAATATTGCAATCCTGCGAAGCGTGTCCAACCAAACTCAATAATGCATGAAGTTACCGAACAAAACAAAACACACTGCGTTGTTAATAAAAACCCATTCGAAAAAACTTCATAAATCGCCCCGAATGCCCCCGGAATCGCTCGATACGAGGTTGGCCTTTTTGGCCATCTAACTCTAGGTGGCCAAAAATGGCAACTTTTCGCATCTCTGCCTAAACTATATAAGATAAAACTATTACAGAGGTAAGTATTAAAAATAGCTTATAAAAGATACCAATTTTTAAAATTTCCTGTGTATGCATAACAATAAGATAAAATAGGTGGCGCTGTCATATTGGCTATGCGCCTTAAACAAAAACCTATTACAGATGCATTAAAAATAGCTTATAAAAGGTATCACAAACTGTATTGAACGATGGATTTTTGAAATTTCCTGTGTACGCACATAATTCTTTCATCTGAGATTAAACGTAACAATAAGATAAAATATGTGACGGCGGTGGTAGAGCCATTTCGACTCGGGTAAACAGATTAAATTTTCGGGCCTAAGATCACAAAGATCAAATACTGCCTGCCTAGTGCCTATATCTAGGTCACCGCGTCTAGACATTGCATCATGTGTCACGGGCTTGTCTATGTTAGAGTTTTAATTACTATGTCTACATAAGGTAGAGTTGACACTACGCATACTTGAGAGGTTTGTTTATTTATTTTTCATCACTCATACTCAGAAAGTAGTTAATAATAATGCTAGACAATTCACACAGCATTATCTAGCCCCAAACTAAGCAGAGCTTGTATTATGGGTAGTAGATAACTGATATACCTACATAATACAATACACTACGTAGATAGATATATTTTTATTATTCATAGAAAACATCCAGAACGCCCTGAACAAAATATCTGCAGATCCTACTGACTTTTGTCGCGAGGCAGGAACCGAATCTGCAACCTCCTGCGAAGCAGGCGGACGGAAACTGAAAGTAATACTTTTCAGCCCTAGGGAGAATCGCTTTCAACTGACAGCTGTCACATTTCTATTGAACCATGTTCCAACTTTCTATACAGCCACAGTTACAGTGCGATGTAAAGTAGTTAAGATTTAATTTTTAATTTAAAACGACTCATTTAGTTTGGACTATTAGCGCCTCCGAACAACTTATATGTTACTTTCTCCCCTAGGGTAATGACGACAAACAATGTAGGTACTATTGCAGTCGTCAACTGCCGAACTGCAGTCGACTGCAGTAGAGCACAGTAGAGCAGCAGTCGATCACACAGTTACACTACGTATATACATATATGAGCCCCACAGATTTATAGGAACTTCATACATCTGAGATGAGCCCTTAGAGACATGCCACACGGGCACTGCCGCTGCGTTGCGACGTCGCAACGCAGTGACTTCAACGCAAGAGTGCCACACGAGCAGCGCTGCGATGACGCAACGTAACGCAGCGCAGCTTTCTCCAACGTCGGTCGTAGCGTTGACGTAGATAGTTGTATATAAATTGTATCTAGTCTTTGAACAACGATGGAGTCAAATAAACGTGTTCTGTTGCTGCTTTTATTACGCCACCGCTGATAAAACTTGAGCAGTATGAGAAGATACTGGGGGCCTACTACAAACTTTTATTAACTATCTAATTTCCAGGCAGTTTACGGCGTATATTGCCTGGAATCATTAATTTTGTTTTAAAAAACTATAAACCGACTTCAATTTTTACAAATTTTTCATGAATTTTCATGGACCCCATTGTCAGAACTGAACAAAATTAAAATGGGACCACACGGGAGGCACCAGCTTTCATATAAAAAAAGAATCATGCAAATCGGACCACCCAGTCAAAAGTTCTAATAAACATAAAAAAAACAGACGAATTGAGAACCTCCTTTTCTTGAAGAAATCCCTCCCCTTTCTTGATCCTTTTTTTGAAGTCGGTTAAAAAAGGGTTCATAGTAAGGCCCCTGGATCACTACATAGTACATAGACAAAGGTAATAGGCATAGGTGAACATGTAGTTGAATCTACATGGTAATACTCTATCTACTTTTTTTTGTCTTTGAAGTTGAACAATGAACATCCGTGACAATACTGCGCTGTGTAGTCACGGCGTCTCCTCACTCCTTGTGCGCTGCGCTGCTGATAAGCGCCTTGCTGGCGCTTATCTCATGGAGGGTAATGCCCATAATTTCCCACGCTGGGCATGCGAGTTGGGGATCGCAGTTCGGTGGTAGAATTGTTCCCGCCCCCTGGTGGATATCCCTTAGTCACCTCAGCACTGCGACGACGCGGCGCCCGTGTGGCATCTCTCATACGCTGCGTACGCTACGATTCCGATTCGGAGTTCTATTACAAATTAGTTTCGTTCTATTCTAAAAAGCGTGTTCTTTAGTGCGTGAAGGAACTGTACCGAAAGTAATCACTAAGTTTTATAATCCGTGTTAATCCATGCGTAACTTAATGACGTCATTATGTAGGTACACTTACCTACTTGAAGGTCACCTGGTATCGACATTTTGTTCCTAACGAATTAAAGAGAAAATTTCTAACTAAGTACGTTATACCTAGTAAAGTACAGCCGGCCTAGCACGGGGTTTTTGTCTAGAGTAGAATAGAGAAAAATAACATCGCATCATCATACATTGCGTAAATTATTGAAGTTGAAGAAAAAAAAAATCAAAATAAGTACGTTATACTCATTGATTTATTAAAAAGGGAAGATGAGGTACTGGTTTCTCGAAAGTGGCAACCTCAAATTGTGTAAAATTGTGTGCTCCATCCAACCTCAGTCACCGTCTGACCGGCGGCATGGGCGGTCGTACTGAGTGAGAAATATTGTTGTCTCGGTCTCACTTCGGTCTTAGGTACGTCTTTCCGTCTTTGTTCTTCTTTGTATTGCACAGGACTGGAAATATAACTGTGAGCGTATGTGTTTGCGTGTAACGTAACGTAACACATGCCATTTTTGAGTAAGCGCTGGGAGAACGTAACCTATCTTCCCTTTTTAATTAATCAATGCTTATATCTAGTAAAGTACAGTCGGCCTAGCACGGGGACTGTTGTCTAGGATAGAATAGAGAAAAATGACATCGCATCGTCATACATTGCGTAAATTATTGAAGTTGAAGAAATGAATTTCAAACACTTTACACATTCGATGACAAAGTTACGTATTGTTTTCTTTTTTTTCTACCCTAGACAACAATCCCCGTGCTAGGCTTACTGGATTTGTTTCTGCCTACCTACGACTTCGCTTCGCACGCGTTGTTTCTATAGAAACATAATATAATAGAAGTCTATTTGAACGTAACGTAACCTGATTATGCACGGAATGAAAGATTTCACAATAATTTATTTGATCGTGACTATCGATGTACTAAAATAAAAAAAACCGGCGAAGTGCGAATCGACTCGCGCACGAAAGGTTCCTTACCATTCTATAAAAAACGGCAAAGGATCATGTACATATATGTTGGAGCCCCCATATATATTTATTTTCTTCTGGTTTTTAGTGTTGTTAAAGTGGCAACAAAAATACATCATCTGTAAAAAATTTAACCGGTTCATGAGATACAGCCTGGTGACAGACGGACAGACGGACAGCGAAGTCTTAGTAATAGGGTCCCGTTTTACCCTTTGGGTAGGTACGGAACCTTATTAAGGACCGTGTCGACTCATTTTGAAATACAAGAGCGCCTCTATCGTGCGGATAGGGAACTACGCAATCAAACCTCAATACACAAAGGACTGACACAATCATCTCTCGTTACAAACGTCAAACAAACTCACCCCTTTTTTCCATGTTCTATCCCGTGGAATATAAATACGTAATACATTTCGTAGAGAAAAGCGTAAACTGGCAGACGCCTTAGGAAGTAGGTAGGTATAGCTTGACATTAGCATCCTACTGTGTATGTCCTGTTTGTGTCCCAATAGAGGTGAGGAAAGGTGACGGAAGAATGGAGTCGGCGAGTGTGTGGAATGGTGGGCTCGCCGGCTAAGTATGTGAGGAAGAGGGGACGCCAGACGGATCGCGGAGGTCATTATGTTCCCGTGGTTCGGCGAAAACGGCGAAAGAGGGACACCGGAGAGGTTTTTAGTGGGTAACGCCCTTCTCAGGGCGTCGAGTCTTCCCCAGGCCAGTCTATTCGTAAACGAATTTTCCTCGCGGAAGAAAAAAAAAGGTATACTCGTAAGTAGCTTAAGAAATAAAATGATATGATTTCATTTCATTTCATAAGCTCCCTACACTTTTGCATGAACACAATAATATTATACCTATCATCCTGCCATCGTGCTTATTTTAAGCAATGGCATGAATAAGCCGCCAAGTGCGTGTCAACTCACGCACGAGGGGTTCCTTTCCGTAAAAATCAAGCAACTTTTTTAAGACCATCAAATTTTCAACTTTTATTTTTAGAATCTATTGTAATTACAGCTGAAATGTTTCTTATTTATACAAAGTTTCATGTGTCTACCTACTGAGGTTCAGAGTCATTGACAAACAAAGAACAAAAATACCCAAAAAAACACGTTCTTTGTATGGAAGCCCCCTGTTAATTTGGCTATTTATTTATGAATTTTTGCAGTTATAGGTGCAAGTGAAATACAAATTATCTGAAAATGTCAACTGTTACCCTCTTTCGGGTCATGAGAACTCCTTATACACATTGGATCATATTAATAAATAAGTAGGATAAACTATGTGACCTGTAAACTGTGTGATGTATACCAGTTTATTTCTATTTAAGAACAATAATTAAATTTGTTTAAAAAAAACTATAAAACGACTTTAATTATATAGTTTTTCATGGATCAAGTCAGAACTAGACCAAATTAAAATGAGACACGGGAAGCACCAGCTTTCAAATAAAAAAAGAAAAAGAATTACGAAAATCGGACCACCCAGTGAAAAGTTCTGAGGTAACATACATAAAAAATACAGTCTAATTTAAAACTTCCTCCTCCTTCTTTTTAAGTCGGTTAAAACGCAGACTTTTCTTTTTTGTTTTGGTAGTATTCTACCAAGCAAGCAGACTTTTAAAAAGTTAAATATAAATATAATATTTCAACGCATCGCGCTAAAGAATAATATGTAGACTTGTATAATTATGTGAAGACGTATTCATTTTAAGAATGGTTTATCTCTACATAGCATTTACAAACTTATTTGTTTGTTCTTGAATAAATTATTATAACAGGTAATGCCCTCAGACGGACAAACTGGGACAGCAGTAGAGGCTTAGTAATAGGTTTTCCGTTTTTCGTTTTACCCTTCTTGTACGGAACTCTAAAAACAACTTAAGACCAAAATCGTGCATGACCTCACTCACACTCTTGTTTTGAATGCAAGCTTGTTGAGTTGTATCATACAGTTTGTATGACGTAATTTACGCGGGTATAATGCTAATTATGAACATTAAGATCCTTTGTTTGAATCCTTGTAGCTAATGAGTGTGAAGTTTAAGAAGGTTTTGATAGATCAAAAATTAGGATGATGTTAGACTCCAAATTAGCGTAGTATGTACCTTACTAATATAAGACGCCTCTCCCTGTATTTAAGAATATGGTCTATGAACCTACCTATGAACACTATATCTCTTCAGTTATCAATAGTGAGTTTTTATTAAGCATCTTGATTATTACTATTTCTTTATTATTACCTACTATATAGTATAAGTGTATTTTATAGTACCTAGTTTGTATTATATGTTTTTATTGTACCTATCTTATAAATTAACACGCCACCATACTATACGTGTACAACTACTTCGTGTCCATCCCAAGGTTGCCTGGAAGAGATCGCGATAAGGCCGCATATTGTGCAATTCTGTTAGCTCTCTTTTCCTGTTTTTTTTTTGTATTTTTTTGATGTGCAATAAAGTGTATTGTGCTATATTGTATGTAATAATTTTAAATTTTTTGCAAAATATTAAAACCTAGGTACTTCGAATTCATCTTTATTAAACTTGAAAAAAATATGGTGTCGGTATTTTTTTATAAGTTTTACACATAACATTAGAGCTAAATAAAGAACCTGCACCTCTTTTCGATTTCATAAATTGGTCGGTATTAATTTAATAATACCTGAAATTATGCTTTATGGTAAATCACTCACTATGATAATTTTATTAATTAAAGAAAATTCTAAAAAACGAAAGCAGGAGCGATTTTTTGTAAATTTTCAAAGGAAAGCTTGCCTAAAGTGGTTATGCAAACCTTTATCGAAGTTTTAGAACTGTCATTCAGGCGCTAAATCTCCCTAAAATTCTAAATACTGACTACATATAAATATTCGGTGATATTTTAAGAATGTCTGAATCTATCAGTATTGCCATATAGCGACGCAATGCAGCCAGCGTCTTGAAGACGCTTCCAATTGGTATTGGGTTCAGTTGAGCTACCTGTAGATTGTTTGCAACCGTCTGCACTGCAGTTAGCTCAATCGTTTCAGTTGTAAATACTTTTTATTTATTTTTACTCGTATTTATTTCTGTTATTTGATTGTAACTTTCTTTTTTAATAAATGCTCTATGTCAGAGTGAGAGTCAGAGTCAAATCGTTTATTTCTTTAGACTTACAAAATAAGCACTTAGACAAGTCAAATTTTTCCTATATAAACAGCTTAATAAATAGTTATTACTATTAAACAAGAAATAAGGTGGAATTCACTTCAATTTTTTGGCCAACAATATGTACCTAAGGGTTTGCTTTTGGTTACATTTTATTAATATCATATATTTTTAATACATTTTGGCCGAGAAAACCCACCTTCCCTGTCTAATCTAAGCCAAAGCATTTTCCGTCAAACAAAACCTTATCAGTAATATGTAGTTCGTTATCGCAGCTCGACTGGTTTTACTACTTCCATCCAAGCTTGTACCTACCTCTATAGACGAGACAGGTTTGTGTACATTTTTGTCAATGACATAATGGTAACCAACCGGCCAACCGGTTACTAGGCTGAACTGTCAATTTATCCATCACTAGCAGCGTCTCGCGGTTTCACCCGCGTAGTTCCCGTTCCCGTGGGAATTCCGGGATAAAATATAGCCTATGTCAGTCCCTGAAAAGTAAGCTTTTCGGTGATGGAAGAATTGTTTAAATCGGTCCAGTAGTTTCGGAGCCTATTCCATTCAAACAAACAATCAAATCTTATCTCTTTAAAATATAAAAATATAGATAGTACAGATAAAATGACAGAAATATTGGAGAAATTGTGTGAAAGTTTGAAATAATTGTTACCTCTTCAAGCCAAAACTACTGAACGGATCGGGCTGAATTTTTGCAATTAAATTGATCTCTATGACATTATATGGAATAAAGAGTTGGAAGAAAAAGCTATTTTTTATCCCATAATTCAGTTCCCATGGGATATAAATGATAATAATAATAATGATAATAATGCGGGACCAATCACACATCATTATCTAGCCCCAAATAACTTTTAAACGTTTCCATAGAAACAGAGCGTGCGAAGCCGGGGCTACAAACTAGTAATATTATAAATGCGAAAGTTTTGTTGATGTTTGCCACCTCTACTGAACGAATTAGGCTTACATTTAGCATTCAAAGTAGGCCCAATTAAAACATAGTATACATTCTAATTTTATTTAATAAATCAGTCCGAGGGATAGAAACGGTTTTTGAACGATTTCATAGAAAAAACGCGTGCGATGCTGCAGGCAAAAACAAGTTAAAGGAAAAGGTGATTAAATTAAACAAGGAAAATGAAAAATAGCTGGACAAAATTTGAGGAGCAAAAAAAAACCTTCTAGCAAATATAGAAACTTACCTAAAAGATCAATCTTTTCTAAATCACATCACGACCACGACACAGCTTATAATGTCAAACGTCAATTTTTACTAAAAATATCGAGTTTTTTTTACTAAAAAAACACCGATTTTTCGACAAAAAACATGTCCACAACATTCAGCGTACAAGCGCGCACTGATAAACATTAAGAATACTTTGTAGATTTACATTTTGTTCGTGTTTTACAAGGTTATATTCACAAGGAGTGGAAATAAGGTACATGGCTACAGGTATGAACCTTTTTATTAACCAACTTCGAAAAATTAAGGAGTTTCTATATTCGGAGGTATCAAAATAATCCTATGTGTCACGCAAAACTTTAAAAAACAGTTTAATACAATTGGAAGTAGGTTTAGTTATTTCTATATCATGGGAAGAACATAATGTGTTATTCCAGCTCTAGACCTACTTTTAAGCAAAATTTCAGTCGTTCAGTAGTGTTGGATTGAAAAAATATCAAAAATCAATCAATTTATCTACCAAACTTTCGCATGATTTTTAAGTGTGGTGTAGTGTAGTAGATATTTTGCATGTTCCTAGTAAAGCTTAACATAGATTTTATAAAATATCAGACAATTTATCTAAACACTAGCAAAACCTCGCGGTTTCTCCCGCATAGTTCCCGTTCCAAATACCGGGATAAAATATTGCCCATGTCACTCCCTAAAAAGTAAGCTTTTCAATGATGAAAGAATTTTTTAAATCGGTCCAGTAGTTTCGGCGCCTATTCAATACAAACAAACAAAAAAATATTCCAATCTTTCCTTGTTATAATTTTACAATAGATCCATCGATCAGGTATTTCGCGGCCGGTGAAAACTTTGATCGATGCATAGATCAGACAATTTATCCAAACATTAGCCAAACTCGATTCATGTATTTTTGTTCTTCTTTGTATTGCACAGGACTGGGAATATAACTGTGAGCGTATGTGTTTGCGTGTAGTTGTAACACATGCCAATTTTTGAGTAAGCGCTGGGAGAACGTAACCTATCTTCCCTTTTTAATAAATCAATGTTCACGGCACAAAAAACTATATTCAGTTGTTTCACGTCGAGATTCGGATATACCACAACCTCAACCTCAACAGCCTGTTTTGGTCCACTGCTGGACTCAGGCCTCCCCCTGATAAGCTCCTTATTGACTTTTATCTATTGGGGGTGGAGGTACTGTCCATAATCCCCAGGCTGGGCATTCGGGTTAAAGATAGCAGTTCGGTGGTAGAATTATTCTGTAGGGTGCGCTGCTGCCCGCCCTTAGTCGCCTCTTACGACAACCGTGGGAAGAGATGGGGTGGATTCGGATATAACATGTAAGCAATCTTTATTGAAGGAAAGATCTCAAACCCGCACGCTTGCGTGGGGATTATGGGCATTACTCTCCATGAGATAAACGACTATAAGACGCTTATCAGGGGGAGGCCTGCGTCCAACAGTGGACCAATACTGGCTGTTGAGGTTGAGGTAGGCTATCCATTTTTCTTCTTATCTGTAAGAAATTAAAAATTATGTGTCTGAATTGGACTTAACAAAATGGGCATAGAGTCGTTTTTTCCCGTGGTTCGAAACGACCCATTTCAAAAGAATCTTGGGCGATTCGCACCGCCGTAACCGCTGCGGTGCGAATGGCCCTATTCAGAAACAGTGCTTGGGGTTTTCGTTTCGCACCGCGCGGTTCGAACCGCGCCCAAAGACCCATCGACAAGTGAGTAATGTAAATAGCGCATAATTAATTTTGTTTGAAAAAACTATAAACGGACTTTAATTTTTTATAGTTTTTTAATGAATTTTCATGGATCCCACACGGGAAGCACCAGCTTTCAAATAAACAGAGAATCATGAAAATCGATCTACCCAGACAAAAGTTCTGTGATAACAAACATAAAACATTACATTAAAAATCGTCTGACAACATTACTGGGTTTGTTTAAAAAAATACTTTTTTTTTCGAATGGACTATAATGCTGTTGACCGCAGGTGGCCAAGACAGCGTGTGTTAAAAAAAAATTATGAACCGATTTCAATTTTATAGTTTTCTCATGGATTGATTTTCTCTGTTAGAACTGGACCAAATTAAAATGGACACGAAAATCAATCGAATAAAAAAGAATCATAACAATCGGATCACCCAGTCAAAAGATCTGAGGATAAAAAAGACAGAAGTCGAACTGAGTACCCCCTCCTTTTTAAAGCCTTTTAAAAATAACAAGTTTATCACGTCTAGAATTTAGATATATATACATAGCCATAGCTTGGACACTGTATTTGCGGTAAAGACATAAAAACCACCAGTAGAGCACATCGGTTGTTTAATAACACGCTATGTAATGTTGCAAGTGTAAAATTCGTAGGTAAGTTGTAAAATTAAGTTTACAGTTAGAGATTTTACATTATGCGGCGAATGCTTAGCTGTATTTATGTAGCTAAGTAGGTAAAGTACTCTTGCGGCTTTGTAGCGAAGCCTGAACGTTGTTCCGACCGCAATTTAACACGCGGGAAACCGACTGCGGTCCATTTTCACTGCAATTGAACGCCAACATTATATATAGCTGCGCCCCGCGGCTTCGCACGCGTTTCTCCTATGGAAACGTTAAAAGGTGATTTTCATCCCACGGGAACTGATTTATGGGATAAAAAGTAGCCTATGTTTTATTCCAGGATTAGAATAACCTGTATGCTAAATTTCAGCCAGATCCGTACAGTAGTTTCGGCGTGAAGAAGTAACAAACATCCATACATCCATAAAAACTTTCGCATTTATAATATTAGTGTGATTAGTGTGATTACTGCAAGCAGTAAGTAATAATAGGCTCTTGCTCACAAATTGTTAATGAGCACAAATTATACCAAGTTCATGATAATGAAATCAGAAAACACGTTGGTCCTTAGATCGGGATATTTTCCGATAATCATAATAATTACCTAGGCCTGTAAAATTAGGTTGTTAATAAACAAGGTCTACTCGTTTAGCATCTATTGTACTAGTTTCTACACGCGGCTTTGGACGCCATTTTATATTAGGATAAAAAATATTTATATTCGAGTTTTAAAATTCCTGCTCCAAAGAATTTCAATTTCAATTTATTTATTCTCAAACAATAATCAAATTGTATCGGAAATTTCACTTTTATATCTTATTGACTAGAGCGTACCTACTTTATTATAACACTGTTTATTACCAACATTAAACTAAATAAAATACAAAACAGAATTGGAGTACAATAATTATGACATTATTAATTTTATACCTAAGATTTCTAGAATGTCTAGAAGACAAACAAACCCGCAGTACCTAACCTCAAATTAACTTGCTGATTTGAAATCCTTTCTTCAATAAATATTGTCCAATTATATCTTTTTATCTCGACTCCAAGCATGTTAATTTTAATTTATGTTATTGGGATCTGTCGACATCATTTACAGCTATATGTACTGTATGACAGACAATAGATCTTAAAAACATCAATGCTAGAAATAAAATAATACAAAAAATGACTAAATAAATAAATTTGTTACAATCTAACCATACTTAGGTTATTTAAAAAATAACTTATCTCTACTATTAAAAGTTTATCGTATAATATAAGGCGTTACTTTTCTAAGTATACATTTATTTTATTTATGGAAATAAAGAATTTTTTAATTGATTAGTTAGATTAAGGGTGTTGTCCGTCGTCCAGCAGTGGACTTGACATGCATCGTAGCAAACACACCGACTAGCTAAGCTAGCAAATATTTCCAAATAACACCAATATTTTGTACCGCGGCGGGAATTGATCTCGCAACCTTTGGCGTTTCAGTCGGATGTTACCACTACGCCTCAGCAGTCATCATAGGCCACCGACCTTAAGTTTTTATGACGTCAATCGTTACTATGTTTTTTACCACCCACTAAAATAGGTTCTACAAATCTTGTATTGTACTTTTTGTGGCGGCGAGTCGAGTTATATTTCTTTTGATTTGTATAAAAAGTTGTAGAATTTGTAACTTGGCAATTTGTATGGATATACTTACGTACGTGAATATTTGTATTTCCGACTTTTTCTTCGATCGTGCTCTACGGACTTTTTTAATTACGTATCGGCGAAATAAAGTATTTTATGGGGCCATACCCATTTTTTTTTGCCGTTTTTTTCATGCTCTACTACGTAATGTGTTACGTTTTTTCATTATTTAATTTATATTTGTATATTTATAATATGTGACTTTACACAAATAAATTAATAAAAATAACATATTTAACAATTTAAGAATAAGAACTGCTAATGATCTCAGCTCTTTTACTTTCTTTATAAGTGAAGTCAATATCTGAACGACATTGGTTAGTTTTAAATTTTATGTTTTTTATTAGAATATAGTTAATATAAACTTTATGTTTATTTGATACATAAACTCAAGCCTCTTTTCATACATAAACTTAAGCCGGACTAAGAGATATCCACTCGGGGCAGGCAATTCTACCACCCCGAACTGCAATGCCCAAGTGCCCTGTGTCGATACGCATTGCCCCCATTAAAAAAGCCATTAGGGCGCTTATCAGGGGGAGGCCTGCGTCCAGCAGTGGACAAATATAGGCTGTTGAGGTATATCACCTTAACAGCCTCTAATAGTATTGTCTGATACAAAGAAAAGATCGTTCTAAATATACCTATACCGTGTCCATTTTGAATGAGACATAAACGTAAATAAAGCGCCCATACTTAACCTAAAATTCACTTTGTTGGCGCGTCCTTTTATACGTAAATTACATCACTTGTCGATTTTAGATCCTCCCTTCAATAAAAATTGCTTACAATTATATCTGTAACTCGACGCCAAGCAAGTGAGATTTTGTTATCTGTGTCGTATTTTGTTTAGTAACATGCTCCATTCAACGTGGATAAACCATAAATATATATATATAGCAATTTGTAGTAGCATAAATTAAAAACTCCATAATTCCATGAAGCTGTAAAAGAGTGATTTTCTATTTATTAGTCTTTAGCAACATTAACTATTTTTAGAGGAGCGATGTGAATGTGAAACATTGCAGCATTCTAGTGATAAACCACGGAGAGATAACGATTTTCTCACGTATGTAATATCATTCATCTTGGGTAGGTTAGGTACGTTTACGTAAGGTCTCTGTCTCATTTTAACTGACTTAAAAAAGGAGGAGGTTCTCAATTCGTCTGTTTTTTTATGTTTGTTACCTCACAACTTTTGACTAGGTCGTCCGATTTCCATGATTCTTTTTTATATGAAAGCTGGTGCTTCCCGTGTAGTCTCATTTTAATTTTGTTCACTTCTAACAATGGGATCCATGAAAATTCTTGAAAAGTTAAATTCTATAAAATTGAAACCGGCTTATAGTTTTTTAGAACAAAATTATTTATTTCATATCTCATTACAACGTAGACATTTATCTATACTCATGATGTCACCCGAGGAAGTAAAAGAAGTAAAGACAGGCAAAATAAACATTACTCGCTAAAAACTTCAAAAATAATGATTTAGGTAGTCTGAAAAATAATTTTTTAACTTTATTTTGATTTGATTTTGTTGGGTAGCCAATATTGGCTTTACCTATAGAGAAAATAGAGCTGAATCATTTTAAAGTGGCAAGTTCCATAGCAGTTCCTTATTTAATTCTAATTTTCTTCTTTAATTAATTATTTGTAAGTCCCATATTAAAAACGTACGTTCATGAATTAAATATTGAAAGAACGTAACTTATTGCGTAGTAGAGCATGACATGACAAAGAGCGGCAAATTAAATAATAAATAATTGATTTTGTTTGAGAAAACTATAAACCGATTCAATTATATAGTTTTTTATGGATTCCATAGTCAGAACTGGACCAAATTATAATAAGACCACACGGGAAGCACCAGCTTTCATATAAAAAAAGAATCATCAAGATCGGACCATCCAGTCAAAAGTTCTGAGAGGTAACAAACATAAAAAAATACAGTCGAATTGAGAACCTCCTCCTTTTTTGAAGTCGGTTAAAAAGTGCACAACGCGGTGATACAAGTTTTCATTTCAAAAATATCGGTATGCCAACCCCGTAAAATACTTTATTGGGTATAGAATTAAAAAAGTCCTTCGAACATGGCTTCAGATTAGGCTTCGGCTTAGTCGCCTCCAACGAAGATAGATCACGCCAGAACGACTGAATAGATCGGGCTGAAACTTTGCACGCATGAGGAAAAAGGCAGCCTTACTGCTGAGCAGAGTCCTTGGGATCACCAACAGCATCCTGCGTAGCGTACAAGATTCATCACCCGCTATGCAGACACTGCATTGCTGTATTAATAACATCATTAATGATAATCAATTTCATCCCACGGGAACTTATTCATGGGATAAAAAGCCTATGTTTGATTCCGGGATTTGAATTACCTGTATGCAAAATTTCAGCAAGGTGATAAAAATCACCTTTAAACGATTCCATAGGAACAACGCGTGCGATGCCGCGGGGCACAGCTAGTATATTATAACAATCTCGACCTGGCTGCGTTTTAATTCCAAAAATACGTCCGAAGCCGCGGGCAAAAACAAGTATTAACATAGAATATTAAAACACAAGCTAATGTATTTACCTACTCTCGAGAAAACTTGAGAAGGAAGTTGACCATGACCCTGAGTACATAATACCTACATATTTACAGAATATTACGTTCGTCCTTTATCCGTCAACCATTGATGTAAAAACGAGGAGAGGAGGCACTGGCTTCTCGAAAGAGGCAGTCTCAAATTAGGTCCAATTGTGACCTCCCCCTCAGTCATAGACGGACGGAACGGCACCGATGGCGGTCGTTTTTCGCATGTTAATTGTTGTCTCGGTCACACTTTGGTCTAATACGTCTTTCCAGCTAGGTTGTTCATAAATATTGCAAATGGAAATAAATAAAGCTGGACAATTCACACAGCATTATCTAGCCCCAAGCTAAGCAGAGCTTGTGTTATGGGTACTAGATAACTGATATACATAATACCATACACACTGATATACATAATACCATACACTAGATAGATATTTTTTATTATACATAGATGAAAGAAAACATCCAGAACGCCCTAAACTAATATATGCAGATCGTACAAATATTTGTCCCGAGGCGGGAATCGAACCCGCAACCTCCTGCGTCGCAGGCGGACCTTCGCCCACCGCGCCAGAGGGTGGAAAAAGCGTGTCCTTGCGTTTACTTGTAACACAAAAAAGGCCATGGATGAACGTAACTTAAACATATCTATAGAATTTTACTTAGATCTATGCTTTTAACATAATGTTTAAATACTTCAGTACCTATGCAACTTAATACCTATAGGTAAATAAAATAAATACTCTACATAAGTACCTAACTACATAAGTACTTAATTATTATTATTATTGATATGCAAAATGTTATTTTGAATGTTTTTCCTGTTTTAAAAGGAAGTCGTTAAAAGGAACGAAGTACTTTGTATGTAAAAATAATACCTAAGTTATTGTGTATAATGTGTTGCTAGTTTCTGACCGCGGTTTCGCACGTTTATCTAATGGGGGTAATGCCCATAAATCCCCACGCTGGGCACGCGGGTTGGGGATCGCCGTTCGTTATTTCTATATTCGTTATTTCTGTATTGTTATTTTTACATATAAAGTACTTCGTTCCTTTTAACGACTTCCTTTTATAACAGGAAAAACATTCAAAATAACATTTTGCATATCAATAATAAATATAAAAAGTACTTATGTAGTTAGGTACTTATGTAAAGTATTTATTTTATTTACCGATAGGTATTAAGTTGCATCCATCCATCCACATCCATCCACAGCCTGTATCGGTCCACTGCTGGACGCAGGCCTCCCCCTGATAAACGCCTTATTGGCGTTTAACCCATAGGGGGGTAATGCCCATAATCCCCACGCTGGGTATGCGGGTTGGGGATCGCAGTTCGGTGGAAGGTTTGCTCTGCAGGGGGCGCTGCTGCCCGCCCTCCAGAAGATATCCCTTAGTCGCCTCTTACGACACCCACGGGAAGAATTGGGGTGGTGCAAATTCTATGCCGCCGGCAACACACGGCATTTAGTTGCATACATAAGTATAAAAGAAAAAAATATATTTCTGTGGATATTTTACATTTTAGGACCAAAAAACCTCACGATTTCATTTCAACTCGTTACATAATTCTTCCGAGCAGCGTCAGAGGTCAGCCACTGGTACCACTCACGGCAGACAAGTGGAATCGCTCCAAACAGGTTTAAGTTAAAGTTAAGTTAAATCTGGTAAAAAATAACTAGGTGTAAGTTTTAGAATAATAATCACCATTAGCTAAAAACTCTTTGGGATTTTCTGCGCTAGATAAATTCTTCGTCGCAGTGCGGAGTCAGATATTTGCCTCAAACGTTTTCTTGAGTGCAGTCCACGACTCGGCAAACGTTGTGTAGGACACCCTCGGCCAAGTGGGTTGACAATATAGAGGTTTTTACGCTCAAATTTAGTCAAATAGCCTATTCCTTGATGGGTTGAGCTGTTTGGTCCTGCCTGTCCTCGCATCGGTCTTCTACGATTGATTCACAATTAGCAACGAAAGTAATACCTATGTTTTATCCATTTTGAATGAAGCATGTTAGTAAACAAAGTACGACACAAATAACAAAATCTCACTTGTTTGGCGTCGAGTTTCAGATATAATTGTAAGCAATTTTTATTGACGGGAGGATCTAAAATCGACAAGTAATGTAAATTACGTATAAAAGGACGCGCCAACAAAATGAATTTTAGGTTAAGTATGGGCGGTTTGTTTACGTTTATGCTCCATTCAAAATGGATACGATATAGAGAAAACGGTACGACGACGCGAAGGATTTAGTTTAGCTAGAAATAGCTACGACTTTTCTTAGCTAAGATTACGCTACGTACGAGCCTTATATTTAGGTAGGTAAGCAGTTTATTGTATCCTATTAGCCTTTATATAAGTTATGAACTGTACGAGATTTCAAACACGATACGGATACGCTACGGCAATCGTAGTAAAACGTGAGATGCGTATAAACATTTTCGTAGCATGCTTATGTATGCTACGAAAACGCTCCGAAAAGTCTACGCTTGCCTACGAATAAGAATAGTCAGGAAGGGTAATTCAGAACAAACTTCAAACAAAAAGTGGGCCTAGCTCAAACCAAAATGGCGTATAAGTCAAAAAACGAATCATAGCCAAAGTTCCAATTAGACATTGCTTCGTGATTAGTTGAATTCAGAACGAAAGCAGGGATTGGTTGGCGCTTGCTAAATGAAAGCGGTGATTGGTTCGCGCGCGTACTGCAATGTCTGCTATGACAGCTGAAACAAGGCGGCGTGGATGATGTTATGCAATAAGTAGAGCGAACCAAGTTATTAATAAAATACTATAATAGTTAACAATGTTTTTTAAGCTATTGCATAGCTTCTATCGCGGGCCTTGAGCGCGGGGACCGAATCCAGAAATTCCGTAACGAAAAAACCTTCACGTTTGTCTCTTTAGTTCAGCAACTCGCCTCTAGATGGCATTGCAATAGCTTTACCGCGGCAGTCCCCGAGTGCCACACGTCTTTTTTTTATTAATTTATTTTTGTTACTTTGTACACATCAATGAAATCTATGTTCCGCGAAATATGATTAATTTATTAAGTTTTAGTTTAGAAGACATTGAGTCTTTCTTCGCAATGTAGTGAAGACGGATTTTCAGAAGTTCAACGATAATATCTTCAGTATCAAATAGTTTAGAAAAACACTGTGTTGATATTACTGACAGATTACTAGCTCGAGAAGTGATTTTCCGTGGTCATTTATTTTTATTTATATCTTATTAGTGTCTCGGTGCGTGAGCATATTTTAAACAAAACCACCGATGGATACGAGAGTACATCAAAATCTTTCAAATTAATTAGCTTGTGAAAATATACATTTTCATTCATTCTGGTTAGTTGATTTTGGCTTGCAGTTTCCGGGTAATAAAGCCTATAATTTATTCCACGGTTTCTGGCAGTTGAAGCGTCGTTGGTGTTACATGTTTGATAACACCGTGCAATTCTTCTCTTCTGTTTTATACTCTGCTGGTTTTCATAGTTTTCATTAGTAATTGTTTTTTGTCATTCTAGCTTTACTGCACTTATTCACTTATTTTTCCGAATAGGATCGGCAGGAAAACCAAAACACAAAATACAAGCAAAATAAATACATACAGAAGTATTATAAATATATGTTAATTGTATTTGTTACATTTCAATATTTTATGAACAAGAAGAATGCGTATTATTGCCCATAATATTGTTTTGTATTAATAACAAAAAAACGAAGTCAAAAATTTACTGACTTCATATTGCATAGTATTGAACATTTCATTTTGATGACGTATTTGAACATCTATGAATGTAATTATAATTTAGCTACTACTTACTAGTTAAAATTGATCCCTAGGCGTTTTAATCTTGTATGGCTCCTGCACCACTTCACAACACATGTTGGCATGATAATTCACAGCTATTTCACAAAGATACTCACGAAAACGTCTGTGCAGACTGGACGTGTGTTCGCTTGCAAGATAAATATCCGACTGATGGCGCGCTGAGCCCGACTTTTAAGCCCCGCCTACTTTAGCACAACTTTGGTTGGGGCATTTTTTAAAAGCAGTTACTGTTCCCGACTATTCTTATTCGTAGACGCTTGCTACAAACGGCTACGGCGATTCCTTGCACTGTTCGTAGCTTAGCTACGAATACTCTACGAAAGGCTACAAAACGCTACGCCAACTTACTAACATGATCTACATTTATAGCTATCCTATCTACTAAGAATTATAAATACGAAAGTTTGGATGAATGGATGGATGTTAGTTACCTCTTCACGCCAAAACTACTGAACGAATCGGGTTGAAATTATGCATACAAGTAATTTAAACCCTGGATTCAAACAGCTTTAGATTAGAAAAACTTTTTTCCAAACCTGGCCAGCTCCAGCTCGAGCAACGGAACATCATCATCAGACTATACTTGTCCACTGCTGGACATAGGCCTAGCTTGACGCATCCAGCATCTGCCTGCAGTCTTTCGCAGATCGTCATCCCACCTGGCCGGAGGGCTGCCTACACTATGTTTGCCGAGTCGCGGTCTTCACTCAAGAACTCGTTTACCCCAGCAGCGGTTATCGGTTCTTCGCGAAATATGGCCGGCCCACTGCCACTTCAGCTTGCTAATTCCTTGAGCTATGTCGATAACTTTGGTTCTCTGCCGGATGTGTTCGTTACGAATCCTATCCTTCAGAGAGACTCCGAGCATAGTTCACACGGAACAGGCTAAAGGAAAAACACCTGTCGAAGTACTTTTTTTGACAGAGTGTGCCCAAAAAATACTGGTATCTAATGTACATTATTTTCTTTAACTTGTGCTTGTTATATCTAAAACAATAAACACATTTCATATATAAAATACCTAGACGGTTTTATTGGTTACTAAAAAAATCGATGTTTTTCAATCGATATTTATCGTACATCGATTATTTTGATTCGATGTTAACATCGATGTTTTTCTAATATCAAACATCCCTTTATCTGCTAAGATAATGATGACGTCATTAATGTTTTTCCACCTATTTATCTCCAAGTATCTCCTCTTTGATTTGAGATCGCCTTCAAAATTAACGATAGCTAATGTATTGTATTCCTCACAGTGAATCGTAACTATGGTTTTTGTTGGGTGAATTAGTAAAAACTGTATTCAAGGCTTTGCGTGCCAAGTATAATTATTATTAAGTAGGTACTGCTATTTATGTTGTTTATGGGCATATAAAGTTTATTATTAGCTGACATGACATAATAGAATAAATAAAATTATACCTACTACCTTGGTATGGGTAGTTTGTACAGGAATTCATGCAATAGTTGTCGTCTACAGTAAAACATTTGTGGCTGTGGTAGCTTAGAATTTGCACCAACTCTTTCCGCAGTGTCGTAAGAGGCGACTAAGGGATATCCACCGGGGGCGGGCAGCAGGCGACACAAAACCCGCATACCCAACGTGGGGTTTATAGGCAATACCAGCAATACCCCCTGAGATAAAAGCCAATAAGAGGCTGAAATAGGCCTACATCCAGCAGTGGACCAATACAGGCTATTGAGGTTGAGGAGGCTGAGTACCATATCACAAGCTCTGCTTAGGTTGGGGCTAGATGATGCTGTGAATTGTCTAGCATTATTTATTTATTATTTGATGATGATGATGGTTAAGTGTTTTGGTCGGATAGTAGCAAAATAAAGCCTATTACTCCTTAGATGATTACGTTAATGATGTTAATGCTTGGCCGGATGTCGCCCAGTTCCGCACAGACAATAGTATGTAAGTCTGTTCTTAGTTATGCTAAGATTGTATTAGTTGATAAGATAAGCGATAAACTTGCTAGTGGTTTCTTTTTAACTTCTTCCGCTAGTGGACAAAAAAATTACGTGAATTAGAGTCAATTGCACCTTATTTCTTGTTTGATAGTAATTACTATTTATCAAGCTGTTTATATAGTAAAAATTTGACATGTCTAAGTGCTTATTTTGTAAGTCTAAAGAAATAAACGATTTGACTCTGACTCTGACTCTAAAAAGCCGGGTCTACCAACTCTACCATCATAAGTAGGTAGTATTATAGATGCTAGTTATGCATCTATTTCTGCGAATCACCATACATAATTAGATGACTTACAAAAAGATAAGATGTCTGTCTGTCTCGAAGCAATTTTATATCATTTGCTAAAAAGGTTGTCGTTTACAAAGTGGAGTTATTAAAGTAAGTACCTATTCTACTCAGCTGGATTTAGAATTTGTTAGAATACCAAATAAAAACAAATTAGAACTAGTATTCACAACTGAAACAATTGAGAGAACTACAAACTGTTGCAAACAATCTAGAGGTAGCTCAACTGATCCCTACACCAGTCGTAGTGATTGGTGTATGGATGACCCAAGACGCACTGGCAAATTATTTTATTAAAGTACCAAACCAATATATTTCAATTTCAATTTCAATTTCAAAAAGCCTTTATTTAACAACCTTAAGAAGGCTACGAACCCCTCCCAAATCTCAGCGGCCGGCCCGAGTAAATTTGTTGTTGTTTCACGTAGAATCGCATCGTGTTGGCCATTCCGCGGCATTCGCCTTATTTTGGAATTGTGCTCCCTGTGTCGCATTGCACCCCGCGTTTGAGCGAGCGGTTGCAGAAATTTGAAGGAATTTCTCAATTTTTTATATTTTTTCGTACTTTGCGATTCATTTTGAATAATTGACTGATTTCAGAAATATTTTTGTTTATTTCTAATGGTGAATATATTTAGGATGTTTGCAGTGTGACAGATTTTCGAATAAAGGTGTCTAACATGCATAAAAAATGGCTTGAAAATGACTCGATTTGGTGGTCAAAATATGGCAAATTAGTTTCACTCTCATTCAAATATCATAATGTTTTTTAAAAAACGAAAACGCTACAAACATAGCTATTTGTCATCCGATTATGTATGCAAAATTTCAATACGATCGGAAACGTAATTTCCAAATGAAGCGGGAAGTACGTTTGTATGGGAGCTAAGGTATCCGTTCTGTTCTTAAATCTAATTTAGGTACATTACAATTTTTGACTAAGTATTAGACATCGGTGTACAAAATTTTAGTTATCTTTTAGTTATTCTGTGTTATCGCTAGATTGTTTTGCCTTCCAGCATAGGCCTCCCCCAGATTCTTCCATAGCATTCGGTCGTGGGTTTTCCTCCTCCAATGTGTGCCCGCTGTGGATTTGATGTCATCTTCCCACCGTAGAAATGGTCTTCCCCTTGCTCTGTTTCAGACAAACAGAGCAAACCAATATAAACTGACTTCAATAATATGGTTTTCTTATGGATGCCATTGTCAGAACTGGCATTCAGACGAAGAAGCACCAGCTTTCAAATAAAAAAAGAATCATCAAAATCGGATTACCCAGTCAAAAGTTCTGAGGTAACAAACAGTCGAATTGAGAACCGCCTCCTTTTTTTGAAGTCGGTTAAAAAGGAGGAGGTTCTCAATTCGACTGTATGAGACAAACCTTACATGTATAATTTATCTGTGAATGTTTTTGTAATGAATAAATATCTAAAAAAAGTACCTACCTACCTATTTAACTTAAATTTAAAAATTTCGTCCGTATTTTTATTGAAGCCGATTGAAGGCCTCCGTATCAGTAGTACTACTAAGAAGTACAACTGGTAGTACAAATTACACACCGTTGTATCTGTAGTACTACTATAAACAATACAAGTTAATTCACTCGATTTCACTTCAGTAGTACTACTAAGAAGTACAACTGGTAGTACAAATGACACACCTTTGTGCCTCGCCTCCGTATCAGTAGTACTACTATCATGCAGAACATCGTTTGCACATCGCCACGCACAGTTCTTAGGGCCTTACATCTATAGTATACTAAATAAAACAAATGACCTACAACAAAAATCGAGCCTCGACTGTAAACTTCTCGTCACACGGTACATGAAGGACCTTGAATACATTGAATAGGTCGTAGTGGCGATGTCAATATTAGGTAATACACAGAGGGAATACTTTTCTAACTCATGCGTGTTACTCATTTGTTCTCATTGAACAAGTTAAAATAAACAAAACCCGACTATGGCGGCGGCGTTGACCGATTGTACTTATTATATTAACAACATTGATTAATTAAAAAATTAACAATGACATTTTTGACACTTACTTAGCTTGATATCTCGTTTGACCGCCAATATCGTCTGACGTCATACATATACCATAGAACCACCGGGGTACTAAGACGAATCAATCGATACTCATTTGTTGAAACTAAACGAGTAGTTCCAGCGCTACGTGGGAACATAAAAATCGACTACGTACATACAAACAAACACAGGGTCCAACCTTCATAGCCCTGCTCCTTTGGTGATTGACGACCTCTGTGGCGCGGTGGGCGAAGGTCCGCCTGCGACGCAGGAGGTTGCGGGTTCGACAAATGAGTGTACGATTTGCAGATATTTGTTCAGAGCGTTCTGGATATTTACTATGTATAATAAAAAAAATATCTATCTATGTGGTGTATTGTATTATGTATATCAGTTATCTAGTACCCATAACACAAGCTCTGCTTAGCTTGGGGCTAGATAATGCTGTGTGAATTGTCCAACATTATTTATGTTTGGTAGTCGGGTAAAAACTTCATGAAATGGTTTGATTCTCGTTGCGCTCCATGGAATTAAACCAAGCTATACAAAGGTAGATACTTATAGTTGCTTATTGAAATTAATTACCTACCTAATTACCTGGCCAGTTTATACAATTACCATAGGTACCTTAGTTTTATTTTTCATACCAGAGGGCGGCGGCGTAGTCAACCGGCACTCGCTACGAAGCGAATCGAAAACAATTGAAAGATGAAAAAATCGAAACAGATCACGTGACATATCTAAGTCATATGTCAAATCCATACATTTTTGGACTTTTCTACTATCGCTTTCGACATCGATTGTTACAGTGGTGTCTATTGTCTAAGTGCTTATTTTTTAAGTCTAAAGAAATAAACGATTTGACTCTGACTCTATCCAGATGTCGCCAGAACTAATCTAAAATAATTCGACAGTACTAAAACATCAATCAACCTGTATCAATATGGTGCCTATTTTAAAAGTCAAATGCTACCTAGACTAATCTTGGTTACTTGAATTATTCAGGTGCTTACAATTTTTTGGCCTTATAACAGTCAAAAAATATGTTTGCGATTTACTTGTTTAAGCCAAATTAATTTTTCTCCTTTGTTGCTTTCAGCACAGAAATCGTAATTCACAAGTTATATGGCTATCAGTAATTTAGGGCTCCGTGTTGATTAAGTAAGTACAGTGTTCATTATAACTGTCGAACTGTTATGACACCCCGCCCTGATGTCTAACGAAATAAGAGTTTCGAAGTTTGGTCGCAAACGAAGTTTCGAAATCGTCATTGTTTTCGTAATGTCTACGTAGAAACTCACGTTGTCTCTACAAAAGAAAACAAGAAACCTTTAAAATACTTATTAACTGAAATTTACAAACTTTTTATAAATCAAAGATTTTCGACGAAATATTTCGTTCTTCTAAAATATTTGTAAAAAGTTATTTCGCAACGTTTACGTGGAAGCTCACGTTGTACGTATCTAAACAATAATATGAATACTAAGTATATACTATAATATTATATTTAAATTTACTGTGTTCATTTTAGTCTATAGTAAAATGATGCATACCTATTTTCTTGTTACTGAAATCGTTGACATGGTTCCTAAAAAGAGATCTTCGGATGTCTTATAGTTTCAGACTTTCCTATACTGACCGATCTAAATGTGCCATCCTGTATAATCCATGCTCTACCTAAAAACCTTGGTGCGTACATACATGTACCTATGGACTTGAGTATTTAAGAACCTAGGTACTTACTTTTTACTACTTACTTTCCTTCATATGTATCCCTTTAACTATGTATATTAAGGCGCATACCCGAGCCAATCTGACAGCAATTCCTATTTTATCATATTTTTACGTTTATATATAGGAATTTTTAAAAATCCTACGTTCAGTTTGTGGTATCTGAGGTATCTCGTAGGCCTTAAGGTTATCTACCAAGACATATCAGCTAGAACGATAGAGCATTCCAATTCCTTGGGTAGGTGAGGTACCTATCTACCCCCTTGAATCCCCAACTCGCATGCCCAGCGTGGAGATTATAGGCAATAAGTACCGTCTTTAAAACAATAAATCCTATTACTCACCGATCCACTTAACAGGGGGAGGCCTGCGTCCAGCAGTAGGCCAGTATAGACTAGATGTAGCTGGAGGGGTTCCAACCCATTTATAATCCTAGTTAGTAGATCCCAGGTAATCATTACTACTAATTTGTAATTCCAATTCGCTTCGAAAGTATGATTCTCACCAGGTAGATACGAAATCTACTTAGAGGTATTATACTCTACCATTTTTTTTATTCATGACTATCGGCCTACCCCTGTTTCGCACGGGTGCAATACTGATGTATTATACATACCTATAAAACCTCATCTTAAATCACTCAATATATTTAAAAAACCGCAACATAATCCGTTGCTTAGTTTTAAAGCATACCTACCTATATATACGGACAAACAGACAGCGGGAAGCGACTTTGTTTTATACTATGTAGTGATGTGATATTCATTTTAATAACGCCAAAAATCCCTTTATTGTGTTCACAGATTTGTAATTATATATTATTATTACGATTTCTGTGATGTTATGAGATATTATTCTAAACCAAACGTCTTACAGTTGGGAAAACTTAACAAACCAAAAGAATCGATAAAATTCACATTAAATCGACATCTGACAATAAACAGTCACATAAAGCAGTAAAATGAATAAAACTCACCTTAATTTCACTTCCAAAATATCCCAAAAACAAGCACAGATTTTAAAACTGCGATAACCCGCGAAATAGTGATGTGACACGTTATTAGTTAAGTTTTTTTAGTAAAAAACATTACAATAACACATTGTCTGAATAGATCGATAACGGAACGAGGAAGAACGTCTCTCTAGTAATAATGTTCGCGCCGCACTGTAGCTGTAGACGAAAAATAAAATGGCGTTCGAGTTTGCGCAATAGAATTCCGCAAGACACGCGTTACAAGTTTTTTATGTGAGATTATTATCTAAATTAATGAGACACTGGACTTTATATTCGACTTGTAAGCTTGGGAAACATGAAATATTATTTTGTAGTAGTAATGGCGGAATTACGCGAAGTAACATTGTAGGTAGGTACTACTTGTCACTTTTTCTGAATTTCTTTTGATATCTGAATGATAAATATTTAGCACCTATTGTTGTATCACGATGTCATTGACCTCTTGATATCCTATCGCCAGAGGTATTTTAATGTCGTTTTATCGGAGTTGTTGTCGAGAACCCGTCGACGACCGACGTAACGATAGTAACTAAGGGTTTTACTAACTAATATTTTTGTACATACTAACATAAAACTATACCAATTATTAATCTAATTAAAAATTTACGCTTTACAGCTACACTTATCATTTTATCGAAAATTCTCGGTAACAGCTATGGCTAGTATGAGTGATACTATGCTTACTTTGAGAAAGTCTTTCAACAATCGTCTGAATATTATAAACTATTAAGTACTTACTTACTTTTTTTGACGCAACCGTTTTCAATAGTGTTTTATTTGACACGGTTCTTTAAGATCAGTGCATCAGTGCAGCTCGAGTTTATGTTGAAAAAACCACACAGTTCACTCTTCAGTCTCTAGGCCAAGGCGGTTTCGTTCATTTATTCCCCCATCACACTGAAAATGCGCTCGACGAAGGCGTTCGAAACGCGCGCGCGAGTTTTCTGTTTGAGGGATTTCATATGCCTACTTTTGTAGGTGCTTGTGACCAGTAGTACCGACTTTCCTGAAAATACCGGACATTGTTCTGCCCGGTATGACTATTTATTTTTTACCGGACAGGTCTCCAAAATACCGGACTGTACGCTTAAATACCGGACATCTGGCAACCCTAACGCTAGACTAGAGGTAGACCTAGCTATAGGTAAAGTTCCTTTTTTGTAATTTTTTTTTTATCTGGTGCAATTGTGGGTACGTTCGGGTAGGACGTATCGATCGATACGTGAATTCGTATGAAGGAAGTGTTCTTAACTCTACGAAAGCGACTAGGATTAGGACGACTCTACATTTTTCTAGCTCTACTACGTCATGCGTTTCATTGTGTTGCAAAATCACAGAAGAAACGCAAAATATAATAACTTCTTCTTTCCGGCCTTTGTGCGGGCACGGAGGGAGGCCTCGAGGCTTGGCCTCTTTACCCCAGCTTCAACTCGATGGGTGGGTGACGACCCCTCGGTCCTTGGGTTGAGGCAAAAAAGCTAATTTTTTGCCTATCTAAATTGTTTTTTTTTTTTGGCTGCATATTTATATAGATATCATTGGTTGTTTTTTTCTATTTTTTTTATTATATAACCCAAGGACATGGTGGTTCCGGCGGGGTAAGGCCCCGCGGGAGAGGTCGCCACAATGATTTGATTTAAGACCCTTACTTATGTATGATGTACACAATTTTTACAATAAAAATATTCTTATTCTTATTCTTATTCTTAAAATGAGAGAAACGCAAAACCAATACAATTTAATGAAACATCATTGTCATCCGCTATTAACTTCAGCTGTCACTGTCAGTAATGTCAACTTCAGTCTAGTTAAACAACATTTGAAATTTCATTCATAATATTCCCTTCATGTTTTTACGCAAAAGTCCACAAATATAACTGGAAATGGCTGAAAAACTCGAAGACCTGAATCTCCCGCAAACCGTCGTCGCCAGAATAGTCAAAGAAGCTTTACCTGAAGGAGTATCGATATCAAAAGAAGCGCGAACCGGCCTCGCTAAAGCTGCATCAGTTTTTGTTCTTTACGTGACTTCTGCATCCACAAATATCGTGAAAAATAAGAAGAGAAAGGCTCTGACGGGTCAGGATGTGTTGGACGCGATCCGTGATATAGAATTCGATAGATTTGTGGAACCATTAGGCGAGGCTTTCGAAGTTTACAAACAGATGACTTCGGCGCGAAAATCAGCTTCCGGTAAGAAAAAAGAGGATGTAGAGGAACCAGAAGTTATTGAAGATGAATAGTGTGATTTAAAAACTGTGTAAGTTAAGTATTTTGTAAGTTCTTTGGTAATAAACTATATTTTAAGTAAAAGTAGTTAACATACTTACCTTTTATAACCTCATCTTTGTGTGTAGAGCAAATGGCATTTTGTGTTAGGTACGTCGCATTGAGACAAAGGTGTAGGTATAGATATTAGCCTATTTTTGCATCACTACTAAGTCTATCTTGACCACCGTGGTGAAGGTCTACCTGTCATGCAGGAAGTTGCAGGTTCAATTCTCACCCCGGAACAAATATTTGTCTGTCACTAATTCCTGCTCCAATACTTTAAAGAGCAGGGCCTGCTCAGGCATTGGGAATGGAAAATGCACAATAGACTCCTATGCAGATCTTAGTTCCCCCATTTACAATTAGATATTTGTTTAGGGTGTGTATTTGGTGTGGTTAGTGATTCTAAATTTCCGTACTATTTTTGTATTGTGTACAGTATATCAAGTATCAACATGTTATAACCTACTTGGGATACCTAGATCAGAATGAAATAAAAAAGGATAAAATAATACACAAATATCATTATCATCACTTTATTCAAGAATCAAATCTGTTCTTCAACTGATGAACAAACCTATATCTACCTAGCTATCCTATTCACATACTCTGATGTACCCTTTCCAATACCAATACAGAAAATAAATATTCTTCCGACTATTATTTTATAACTCCTTTATTTACAGAGAAAAATTGGAAAAACTTTATCATGCACAAATACACTGTTCAGGCAACAAAAGTTCTCCATTAGTTATAAAACAACTGACCATGTGTATTCTAGTCTCTAAAGACTTGTGGAATGACCAAGCATAATAGGTAATTTTTTTTTATTGTTGCACAATTCAAAACAAGATGAATAATAAACAATTAATTACAGTAACAACAAAAATGGCCAACACTCAGCAGATGCTATGGCAGCAAAATCATAATGTAGCGCTGATCTTCCATGCCAAAATGAAAATTTGGAAACAAGCAAGCAACAGCAACTAAAGGTCAAATGCCTTTAGTTGCTATTGCTTGCTGTAATGATCATGGCCAATGCTCATCATCTCAGCTGAAATTAAGCATTAAGCATTAAGACTAATATTCTTATTTTACAGTATATTATGTATATCTTTTTAGGGTTCCATACCCAGAGGGTAAAACGGGAGCCTATTGCTAAGACTACACTGTCCATGTGTCTATACTCCATGAACAGTGACTGTATCTCATGAACCGTGGTAGTTAGACCATTGAAATTTCACAGATGATGTATTTGTGTTGCCGCTATAACTATTAATACCAAAAAAACGTTGTATGGACAACAGACATGATTTTTTTCCATATTTTTATAGATAATTATACAAATATACCCTTTGGAGACTGGCTCACACTTCGCTGGTTTTATTTCCTCTACATTTGGCATTCTTTCATAAAACCTCTTATTGCCTAAACAGGTTAAGTGTCAGTAGCATTAATTCTAGAAAAATCTACAAAAATTCTAGCGATTAGATTAAATTTAATGTAACTTTAAGACAAGAGACTTTTATGACCTACCTATGTTCTAGATCAATATTTTTTGAACAGGTCTTAATACCTTAACGGACACAACAAGTTTCTGGAAAAATAACTATACCCACCTAACAGTTTGAAGATAGGCCGTAGGCAGTTTTAAACAGTCTCTTGTATTAAATTTAATAGAATAGCAACAAAAACTACAGCTTACAGACAGACAGACACAATCTAAAAGTACATACAACATTCATTCTGACACAGATTGATTTAGACATTCCTAGTTCATATTAGATTTCAAATACAATTTATTGGCAGTTGGTAACTAGGTTCTAATTATATAATGTTTATTTATCGAGGAAATTGTAGAATTTAGGCTTAGTCGTTATAATTGTGGTTACCATTTCCAGCCACAGCCACATTGCAGGTAAGCAGCTAGATTGATTGCTTTAACGGTAGCTAGGCCCATAAAGTTCAAAATCCAGGCGACTGGGAGCTAGGTGCTGCAGTGTGACAGGTCCCATACAATGTTCAATATGTTCATACCATAGATAGATAGGTAAATGAAACGAATGTTTTCTCATATGCAAACAAGGTCTGTCAGTGCGGCCGTGGCTTAAGGAGCTTGAGGAAATCATGTCTCAATGCTAAAGTTTATTATATCTTAGGTAGGTATCTACTACCTACTTGTTTTTGCGCGCGGCCCAGATACTTACAACATAGCCCAATGCAGACAAGGATAATGCAGCCTCCATCAGCGAAAGATTTTTTAAATCAGATCTGCAGTTATATGACCATGACGCCTATTTCCCAATATCCGCGTGATTCGTTATAGTATAATTATAGTAGGTACTTACTATAATTCTGCGTTTAGAGTTTCTGCCAACAATAGCTAGATCGAACACTTATGATCGTCAATGAGTATGTGTTAAGTGGGAGGGAACTGGACACGTATGCGCAGGGAGTGGATGTTTTCATAATGGTTTTATCACAGAAATCGTAATAATAAGTATTATTACGATTTCTGTGGGTCCTATAGAAATTAAATATTAATCGGTAGCTTGTATCTGTCACAAGACACAAAAGTGTCCCTGCCTGAAGGGCTGATGGAGCTATTCTAAGGAAACTTAAATTTTTCACACTCCTTTTATTAAGTTAAAAGAATGACGATTTGATTTTTGCACTATCCTTAATAAAATGTAGCTGTCCCTTTATGGATCGAAATAAAAAGGACCACAACAGTTTTAAAGCTTAAATTCAGTAGCAAAATCAGAATCGACATGATTTTTAAAATCTACTTGTAGTCAGGTGTTTATTCTTGGTGGCTATCGATTAAAACTAGGTAAGATTTAAAATATCAGTTAGATACAAGACCTGATCGCGACGTGACGTCTCCATTTTGTAGGTACATAAGTGTGATTTGCGTAGTTCCTTTTCCGCACTATAGAGGCGCTCTGTACCGAATTGAATGGAAAAAGGAGACATCACGTCTCGTTACTAGTCAAATAGACTTACCAGAGGGAAGGAGGCCAACGGCTCCTTCGTTGGCCTCCTTATTAGGTTGGTTATATTTACGTGACAAATAACAGTAGATTTTAGGTACATAAAACAGGGTGAATAGAGACTCCAAGGTGAAAAGAATTGGGCGAAAAACTGAAGCAAGACTACCTGGCTGGCAGCAGAGGAAGCATCTAAGTCCGTTACTGTTCACCTTCTGTGTCAGTCGATCTGACCTCAGCAAAATGATGTTTAGCTCCAATACATCGTCCATTTCTATTAGCCCTTAAGTCTCTATTCACCCCGATTTACCTGTTATACATATTTGGAGTATTAACTTATGTTGGTATATATTTTATCTTACGACACGACTGTGATACAGACGGAAACAGGCAAGTACGGTACACTAAAAGTACGGTAGGTACTTGCCTGTTTCCGTCTGTATCACAGTACGTACTACCTAGAATAAACACCCCAGCTATATTTAAATTTATTCCTAATCACAAGAAATGTAGCATTTAATGCTGCTAAATTTTATCATATTCTTTTTATTTGATAAAAATTTGATGCCAGACTTATATTAAGTCCTTGAATGTAAAGAGCAGTTATTTTATTATCATTTCCTTAATATATTTTTAAACTACTTCGCGGTATTTTATATCTTTCTGCCAAGTTCTTCGGCAGAAAGATATAAAATCGCACAAATTATTTAAGATACTGGTGTTCTAGTATTATTTTTATTTAAATCTAAATAGTCTATGTAACTATTGAATACAAATAAGTATACTAATTTCAATAAATATACTAATTTCAAGACATACCAGAGCCATTTTTAAACTTACTTAGCTTGATTGATAACAGCCATTTCAGTCAAATTGCCAAGATAGCAATGCTCAAGAGTTCTTTATAAAGATAAGATTCAGATTCCTAAAGGTGCGTCCAGAAACTAAAATGTTATAAACTACTTTTATACTGATTTACATTTACTGTTACACTGATTTAGGTTTTTTTAACTGATTTTGTTACCTATTGGTATGTTATGTAGGCAAATATGTTTTAAAACAAGTTTTGCTACATAATCTAGATGCACCTTAACACATTACACTGCCATTTTCACACTTCAATTTTAAAGACAATATTTGCTCTTAATACACGTTTCTCACGTCTTCACACGATCGAGTCTCGACTCTTTCGATTCTTTATGATTATTAGTCTATTATTAAAAAGACAAAACCATAAACCAACAACAATTATCGAAAACTGAGAAGGTATATGTAGCTACAAAATACAAAACAAAAATGCTAATTTAAAAACGAATAAAGACTCAGAAATGGTAGCAAAATTTAAAGAAACTTATCATGGATAACTGACTAACTTAGATACCATGTTTGGTATCTAAGTTAGTTAGAACTGTTATAAGGTAAAAGTAAAAACCAAAAATTGTACAAAATAAACATTTATTGGGAGGTATAAATAAAAATACACAATGAATTAAACGAAACAGTTAACGGTCTATAGAATGGTTAATATTTACAAATTACTACATACAAAAAACAGCAGATTGTTTTATTATTATTGCAGTGAATTGTCACCATATAATCATCTACTAAAAGGCGTTTCAATTTTACATTTTTACCTTATAATCGCATTATTTCTAAACTGGTAATTTTGTTATAAGGAGTAAAAAATGAAATAATTTGTATGAATAAATAGATGAGCAAGCTAAGCACAAGACTACTAGTCTAATGACATTTAATAATTGGTATTATTTTATATGCCAAATAAACTGTTAGATGTAACATGACATCAACTTTAAAATGTTAGATTTTTCAAAACTTTTATAATAATAAATACATTTTTATTTCATTAAGACTAACACGATAATTATAATACAATTGACTATCGCTAACTGGAATAATTAAATTATTTACAAAAAATATTAAATTTTAATACACAAGCGAGCTTTTCACTAAATCTATTATTACTTTTATTTAAATCGATAATTGTCTTTTCAAATATATTTTATTGTTAAACCAAACTAATCACATTTTGGTTTTGTAAATATTTTGTAAAGTTCTAAGAATATTCATTAGTTAAAATTAATTATTGGGAAGTACATGGTCATTCTTATTTTTTTTTTTTTTAAATTTGTAGAATTTTAAACTTTACCTTACTAATTGTATAAGAGATTATGAGACACTATGATTTTGACAATTGACCGATCGAGGTTTTTGGTCACAATATTAATTTCTTGTATTTTTTTTACAATTTGAAAGGACACCATCAAATGAGCGCGGTGTATCTACTAAAAGTATCTAATAACTATTTTTATTCAAGGTACGTTATTTCATGTTATATTTATTATTTAATTATTTTTATTAATACAGTTAATGGGTGTTTTAAATATAACACCACGAATACTTTGATTATACTCAAATAATACGAAAATATACAAGATGTTACTATTCACACCCTGTATAGATTAACAGGCTGTGCCAATATTACTTTACAATAATATAAGTTGTAAATTAACGAAAATTCGCTGCATATTTATTGCTTTAGGTTAAATTGGAATGGTCAATTTAAAATGGCAGTGGGCTTTATGTATCTACGGGGTTTACTTATTTAATTTTTATTAACTATCAGCTTACGATAATTATGCTAAAAATTCATAGAACCAAAGGTTTTTAATTTCATATTGCTGCTTCAACCATTAGCTACATACACTAAATTTAAATAAATTGTTGTAGAAAAAAATTAAAACATTTAGTTAGGGTTGTATATTAATCGGTTAAACTCAATTTTCTAATTCAAAGATACTTAATAGCAGTCACTCTTTTATGTCTAAGATCCCTTACACAACGACCTTCGTCGACCTGGTGTTAAAATGAAAATTGTTTTATAAAAAAATAACATGTCAATAAAAATATTGCAAATGGGTTGCCAAAAAAATTCAGTTCAGAATGTTTTTTTAAACGTTTCACTGGTTTGGCTTATAGACAAATTCGATACCAATGGAAAGTATGAAGGAAACCTATAGAATATGCGAACGTTAGGTTGACTTTTTTTTCCCGTCAGAACTCTTGGGTAGGCAGGTACATAAACAGGCCATTCATATTCACTTTAATGCGGGAAAAAAAACAACCTAACGTTCGCATATTCTATAGGCTTCATGCTTTCGATTGGTATGGAATTTGTCTATTAACCAAACCCGTGAAAAGAAAAACATTCTGGACTGAATTTTTTTGTCAACCCATTTGCAATATATTTACTGACATATTCTATTGATATTAAAATAATTTTCATCCATTATCTGGTTCAGTGAAGGTCGTTGTATAGCGGAATCCTATATCCCTCTTTGCAGTAACTATAAATTGCTAGCATAAGCCGTTGGGGTAAACTGCTCTATAGGTGGAGCAAGATTTTAATTATATTTTATATATGTAAATAGGTATTACCACCTCAATTCGTTCAGTGTTACCAGCTATCCGTTCAGTACGAAGCATCATGCCCGCCCCTAAGTAAAAATATTGCATCCATTTATGGTATTGCCAACTACAAACCTTCTTAAACGCCCTATTACTTTGTTAATAGCTTTAAAAATTATTTAAAACTGTTACTCGATTTATTGCTTTGATTTTTCGATATAGAGGTTCAAAACACAATAGCAATGTTGTATAGTAGAGTTTAAGTATCATATATATGGAAGTCTCAAGACAATTTGCATTAAACGGAGGTGTTACCAGCTCTATCCGTTCAGTGTTACCAGCTACTCGTACAGTGTTATCAGCTATCCGTTCAGTGTTACCAGCTCCGCTCAGTAGGACGCCTCGTGCCCCGCCAATATGTAGAGATCATTGCCATCTTCGCCCGTCATCGTGTTCGTTTGTAGCGAGTGCGATTCAAGGACTACCACCCTGAAAAGACGGTTTTATTGTTAAAAACTTACATCCTACGTCTCTTGAGCTCGTGGTGTACTTGGTTATCACATTCCCGTACTGAGGGAAGGATAAGTGTTAAAATCCCATCGAAGTAATTTTTTTGGGATATTATTTGATTCTTAACATAATGTTATTTATATTACTAACTATTAGCTATGGCCAACAGTATGTTATCTTCATAACTCCGTCTGACGCCGCCGTGGCGGTGGAACGCTAGCGCGATGTCTGTAGACACACTGACATACTGTCTGTAGGCTACAATACTAACATACTGTTAGCTACAATACTCACTTGTCGTGCGGCAACAGTCTGTAACTGCGGCTGCGGTCTGTGATCTCCTGCGTGACGTCTGCGTTACGCAGCGACCGGCCTTGCACGCCGTGGCGGTGGAACGCTAGCACGCTGTCTCGCAGACATACTGTCTGTAGGCTACAGTACTAACATACTGTTAGCTACAATACTCACTTGTCGTGCGGCAACAGTCTGTAACTGCGGCTGCGGTCTGTGATCTCCTGCGTGACGTCTGCGTTACGCAGCGACCGGCCTTGCACGCCGTGGCGGTGGAACGCAAGCATGCTGTCTGTAGACATACTGACGTACTGTCTGTAGGCTACAATACTAACATACTGTTAGCTACAATACTCACTTGTCGTGCGGCAACAGTCTGTAACTGCGGCTGCGGTCTGTGATCTCCTGCGTGACGTCTGCGTTACGCAGCGACCGGCCTTGCACGCCGTGGCGGTGGAACGCAAGCATGCTGTCTGTAGACATACTGACGTACTGTCTGTAGGCTACAATACTAACATACTGTTAGCTACAATACTCACTTGTCGTGCGGCAACAGTCTGTAACTGCGGCTGCGGTCTGTGATCTCCTGCGTGACGTCTGCGTTACGCAGCGACCGGCCTTGCACGCCGTGGCGGTGGAACGCAAGCATGCTGTCTGTAGACATACTGACGTACTGTCTGTAGGCTACAATACTAACATACTGTTAGCTATAATACTCACTTGTCATGCGGCAACAGTCTGTAACTGCGGCTGCGGTCTGTGATCTCCTGCGTGACGTCTGCGTTACGCAGCGACCGGCCTTGCACGCCGTGGCGGTGGAACGCTAGCACGCTGTCTTGCAGACATACTGAAACAGACAGACAGACATTATATTAGACCCATATTAAATGGCACGGTAAATTAAGTTTGCCTTTCCACATTGGATGTCTTCTATTGTCCCAAGAGATCGCTTCTAAGCGTTAAGGCCGCCAATTGTACTTGTGTCTTATGTAACGTGTTGTATTGTGCCGGTTTCAAATTTGCATCACCCCTACTCTTCCCGCAGTAGACTCATTCTGTAAAAATCTCGACTTCGAACTCGAATTCACTCAAGTGACCGAACTGACTTCGAACGCAAAATCACTTCACCTTGAAATGGTATTCTGTGTATATTTATGTCAATAAAAAGTCGAAGTCTACAAATGTCAAAATCTCACTCAACTTAGTTCATTTCATTACCACGCTCGTCACTGAGGCGCTACAAGCATTATCGAGTTTTACAGAATACAAAACTAATATCTCACTGCGGATTCAGCTGAGTGAGGTTCGAAATTAGTTTATTTTATAGAATGAGGTGTCATGTCAGGTGTCGTAAGAGCTACTAAGGAATATTCACCGGGGGCAGCGCCTTCTGCAGACAATTCTACTACCGAACTGCGATCCCCAACCCGCATGCCCAGCGTTTGGATTATGGGCACTTCCCCCATGAGATAAAAGCCAATAAGGTGATCTACGTCCAGCGTCCACTGCTGGACGTAGATCACCTTATTGGTTATTACAATACAGGCGGTTGAGGTATATGGTGCCATATTCAAGACATGACAAAATATAACCTGTTTACTAATAAACTAAAAGCTACCAAACCTATTTACTTATTGGCAATAAATGAATTGAAATATAAATAAATAAACTATAATAATAATAATAACAATTTTGGACAATGCACACAGCATTATCTAGCCCCAAGATAGTATTAAAATATCTGTGCCCAAGCTAAGCAGAGCTTGTGTTATGGATACTAGATAACTGATACACTTAATTCAATATCTTTTACCATACATAAAAAATACAAGAACTTTTTATTTTTTCATGATAAAATTATGTAAAACGAAGGAAAGAGCGTTTCCTACGTAATTTGTTGGTGTCATTTTGTGTTTGTTAGTAAAATAAAAAGTTCTTGTATTTTTTTATGCTTAGTTTAGCTAGACGTAACAGAATTGCCGCAGAACAAATCTTCCACCAAACTGCGATCCCCAACCCGCATGCCCAGCGTGGGGATTATGGGCATTACCCCCCATGAGTTACGCCAATAAGGCGTTTATCAGGGGGAGGCCTGCGTCCAGCAGTGGACCGATACAGGCTGTGGATGTGGATGGATGGATGTGGAACAGAATTGCCTACCTTTATAAAAACACCCAGAACGCCCCGAACAAATACCAATGTAATTTGTTTTAACCGTTTTAATTTAAATAAATAAATAAATAAATACCTGCAGATCGTACAAATATTATCTAGTGGCGGGAATCGAACCCGCAACCTCCTGCGTCACAGGCGGACCTTCGCCCGCTGCGCCACAGAATTCGTTTATTGTAGTATATAGTAGAGATATTAGCGCCCTGCACACGTAAGGTTCGGACCGCGGGAAATTGCACGCGCCGTTCCATCCCGCGCTCCGAACCGTACGTGTAGATGCGCCAGGCTGACAGTCCGATCTGGCAGTTCGATGCGCGCTCTGATCTCACAGTTCTGTGCGCGCATCTCGTGTGGACGCAAACTACAGAACTGCCGGTTTGGAGCGTCGTCAAAGCTATTACGGATTTCATTCGTTTGATGATATAATACGAGTCACAATCTGCAGGTAGCTTAACTGATGCATATAAATACCAGTAGGAAGCGTAAACAATCTACAGGTAGCTCAACTGATCCATATAAATACCAGTAAGAAGCGTAAACAATCTACAGGTAGCTCAACTAATCCGTATCAATCACAATTACCTATTGTTATACCTAACTGTTAATTATCGTTTTAAGATAAAGCCTTGTTTATTCCTAGGGGTGAAAAGTATTACTTTCATCCCGCTTATCAGGCAACTTCAAACCTGCTTTCTGAATATGAGTTCTCATGAATTCCATTGTCAGAACTGAACCAAATTGAAATAAAAAAAGAATCATCAAAATCGGATCACCCAATTAAAAGTTTTGAGGTAACAAAAATAAAAAATCAGTCCAATTGAGAACCTCCTCCTTTTTTGAAGTCGGTTAAAAATAAATAATTTGACCACATTTGCCTTTTTTCAGTTGCTTGTACTAACTACAGATCGCTAACACGATGATTGGGTATCCATTCTGCTTGAGACTGAGGCAAAACTTTTGAACTTTTAACGTTCCACGCGCCAGTCTAAACTGCAGTCAAAACTCTTGAAAATCTATTTACACGCACAGTTCGGATCGTTTGGAAAAATGTGAAAGATTTGCCCGCGTTCCAAACCGTGGAAACATTTTTACTCGCAATTAGCACGACAGTTCGATCCGCAGTCCAAACTGCACAGATCCATCCGCGGTTTAGACCGCAGTCCAGATGCGCGGTTCGAACCTTACGTGTGAAGGCCGCTATTGAAGGTAAAGAACTCACAGATACTATCGATATTGAAGTTGAACTGTATATGCGAGACTAGCCGCCCCCTGCGGGTTTCCTCTTCGCTCGCGGTCCGGTAGCGGCCGTCAAATGACGGCGGCAGTACTGGGATTATGTCTACTACGTTTTCGTGGCAGACTAGCACCTGTAACAATATCATATTAATATTACTGTAATCGAAGAATGAATGACTTACCCCCTTATTCATAATAGTCTGCTAACTTAGCACACTACTAAATCTTACATTTATGTGTAGGAATTTATTGATTTTCGTAATGTTTAATATATGGAAAACTCTGTTAACGACATAGAAAAGTAATGAATTTTCTGAATTATTATGAATGGAATATATTATGTTGTGTATTATTAATATTATTATGAAAAGATTAAAATTTTCTTGAATGTGATTTGTACACTATGATTCTGTATTGAGGGTATTATAATCATACTTTATGCGAAAATATAGTTTTCATGCCATCTATTCGAGAAGAACGACTTGGTTCACCTTTAAGCGCACACCCAAAGGTGCTGTTTTCTTTAAGAAACTTTTAGCGGGCAGTAATTTAAATATTTATAGTTTATTATCCTTACAGCACCATATCGCTTAGTTTTCAGCAACATCCAGCTTCTACCAATATAATCATTATGTCTATCATGTATCATGTATTTTTCATTATAGCAAGAGAGTATTTAGAAATGAAATAATTAGAGTGATGGAGGAGGATGTACCTAAGTTAAATGCATAATTAAAATGTTCTTGTATTTATATTATTGTACTTAGTTCAATTTGTTTATTTTTTCTTTAAGTGTAGGAAATAAGTTTTGTTTTTGTTCTGAGAAGTGTTATTATATAAGTGTTAGTTTATTTTTAATTTATAACTATTAACATCTGACTGTCTGTTTCTATAAAAAAATATTGTATAAAAAGTAAATCCGTTTTTGGCCGTAAGTTTTGAAAAAAAAAAAAAACATGTTTGTTATAAATTAAGGGCTGTGGATTTTGTGAGACGAATAAATAAATAAATAAATGTCAATGTCAGACAAGCGTAGGTCGTCACCCCAACAGGCACGAGGGCGTCCTACACTACGTTAGCTAAGTCGCTTCACTCAAGAACACGTGTACCACAGCAGTTGTCGGTTTGGCCATGCTAATTCTTTGAGCTATGTCGATACTTTACTTTGGTTCTCTGTTGATATTTATTGCAAATCTTAAGGGAATTAACAAATTCGAATAAGCTCTTTCCATATTGACTTCATCATCATCATCATCAACCTATAATTAGTCCACTGCTGGACATAGGCCTCCCCTAATGAGCGCCATGGCGCCCTGTCTTTAGCTTGACTCATCCAGCATCTGCCTGCAGTCTTTCGCGAAAAAAAGGCGAAAAACGTTACTTTACCTTATAAACCTGACTATCACAATGTTATAGGTTGATCGGTTGATTTGATGGTTTTTGAGAAACGAAACGCAACGATGTCAAACATTTTTGGCTCTTTATTTAAAAAAAAAAAGATTTTGTGCGTAGATGTCCTTTCCAAGCATTACTCAAGCCTGGTCCAGACTACACTTGAGTAAAGATTAGTTCAGAGAATCACTAGGCAGAGATGTTAACGTTAAAAATCGTTCTAAAATAGGCAATTACTCAAGTAATGCCTGGTAACCGTTCCATAATACGTAATAACGTGGTAAGAAGGCATCGTTACTTGAGGGTTACATAAGTGAGTGTAGATTTTGACATCAGTTCCCAAGCATTGTTTTAAAATTAGTATTCACTCAAAACTATACATAAGCATCACTCAAGCTTAGGTGATGACTGAGCATGATTTCATAATACGGGCCTACGTTTGCCAAGCTTAATAAGGTATATGCATGGATTTTTTTTATTTTTTTAATCGATTATTTAGGTTAATACATAAACGAAAAAAAATATAACAACCAAAAAAAATTAAATTTTCGAGGTACAAAACTAAAAGTAAAACTACACTCAGTTTCGGGTGATAAAAACGCTGCAATGTTAGCCATTGCATTTTATGACGTCACGGATCATCGAGTTTCTTATGTAAACTCAAAGTCAAAACTTCATGCCCATACAAAAATGTTTAAATATGACGTCACGCTTCACGTGCCAATAGCGTTGCGTTTAGAGATTTTGCTGTTGAGACTTAAAATATCTACTTTTCAATGATTAAATTTCACAATAAAAACATCATAAAATACAAAAATAAATATACAGATATATTTCTATACCACTAGAGAATACGTAAAAAAAATATTAGCTTTTTTGAAGTCACATGCATATACCCTATTGACTTACCGCATCCTTATTAAGTTGGTGCACTGCCCTCAGCGTGTGCAGTCTCTCAGGCCGCGGCAGCACCGTGTTGGAGCCCCCTACATTCGCGTCCAACTCCTCCGAGTGGAACCATGGTGTACCTACAATAATATATTCATATTATTTACTCAAATTCTAATTCAAAAAGCTTCTGGCCACATGGTTCGACCGCATGGTTCGATCAATCGGACTACGTGAACTTTCGAACCAAGTTGTTTTGAGATTCCCGATAGTTCGATCAATCGGATATGTAACTTTATTGTTGGTTCAATTAATCGAACTTTGTAAACTTACAATTACCTACTTGGGCTAAAAACAATAACACAATGATAAGCCATTTTCTGGCTTTAATATTTAATAAAAAATCATTATAATTCTGACCCTTACGGCCGCCATCTTTTGGATGGATTCTTTACATCGTTTTTCTAATAGACTACCTTTCATTTTTAATACAATTAAATTGGAATCAGATAATCAAATTTGGTGTTTTTTTTGCCAACAACATTATATTTTTTCATGCCATCCTTCCAGGTAATTATTTGTACGGAGGAGTTCGCCGTATACGGACTACTTTTTGATAAATTCATCACTCTGTGCCACTGCCGTTCCATGTATTTCTTTAATTTTAACATGATTGTGTCATCTGTGACATATTCACTACCACTACCAACTATTTCTAAGTACCTAATGTTCCGTCTCCAAAAATAAAGTTAATGGTGGATATTTTTTTTCTCGCATCTTCGGAACAAATGCTTTATTTCCATAAATACAATAAATGTACACTTAAAAAAAAAAGGAAAAATCATATAAAGAAACACTGATTGCTTCTGCTCACTCTTAACGACATCGGAGATTCATTGAAGCACTTAAAAAAGACGCGAAAGCGCAATTTCACCCAACTCACCGCAAGTGTTAAAAAAGCACGATGAAATCCAATATGGCGTATATTGGATTTCATCGTGCTTTTTTAACACTTGCGGTGAGTTGGGTGAAATTGCGCAGTTAATATCATCATCATCATCATCAGCCTATATTAGTCCACTGATAGACATAGGTAATATGTTAATAACTAAATAGTGCATATTCCTCACCGTTGCCAGAGTTGATATTTATAAGTTGCAGTCGCAGAGGCTTGCGGGTGGCGCCCACACACAGCAGCGGGTACTCTAGCTCTGGAGTTATTATCAAGTCGAATACCAGCAGTGGGGTGGGTAGCACGCATTCTATGTTCTGTGGATAAATATACTATATTAGATTACTAGTTTCTACCCGCGGCTTCGCGTGTTTCAACATAGTATTATATTGACGACCTCTGTGGCGCGGTGGGCGAAGGTCCGCCTGCGACGCAGGAGGTTGCGGGTTCGATTCCCGCCTCGGGAAAAATATTTGTACGATCTGCAGTTTCTTCGTTCTGGATGTTTTCTATGTATAATAAAAAATATCTATTTATGTAGTGTATTGTATTATGTATATCAGTTATCTAGTACCCATAACATAAGCTCTGCTTAGCTTGGGGCTAGATAATGCAGTGTGCATTGTCCAGCATCATTTATTTATTATGATGTTCCAAGTTTATCTTAAAGTGTGCAAAATTTCAGCTCAATTTTTTAGTACTCAAATTATATGTCGCGCGTTGTCTTCATAAATATATTTATGGGATAAAAAGTAGCCTATGTTTTATTCCAGTATTAGAATTACCTGTATGCAAAATTTCAACCAGATCCGTTCAGTAGTTTTGGCGTGAAGAGGTAACAAACATCCATCCATACATCCATCCAAACTTTCGCCTTTATAATATTAGTGTGACTAGCAGCAAATCTCGGTTACACCGGCGTAGTTCCCGTTCCCGTGGGAATCCGGGATAAAATATAGCCTGTGTCACTCTCTGAAAAGTAAGCTTTTTAATGGTGACTTTTTTTATATCGGTCCAGTAGTTTCGGAGACTATTCAATACAAACAAACAAACAGTCAAATCTTTCCTCTTTAGTATAAAAACCCAGAACAAATATCTGCATCTAGCTCGCTTGACGATTTGAGATCCTTTAATAAATATTGCTTACAATTACATCTAAAACTCGACGCCAAGCAAGTAAGTTTTAGTTATTTGCGTCGTGGTTTGTACTAACGCTACATACTCGATGGATCGCGTATAGATTGTACAAGCTTTATCCCAAGGCGGGAATCAAACCCGCCGCCTTCTTCGTTGTAGGCGGACCTTCGCCCACTCCGCTACAGAGGTCGTCAAATGAGTAAAGCATTTATTGGTTCACCTTTAACAGCATAAACTTCCGGAGTGGATCGTACCACTGCATCAGAAACAGTCCAGCCGGCGTCGCGCCGCACAGGTACTTGTAGCCGTTGTATGGATTTCGACCCACCGCGCAAACTGTGCAACCTAGAACAAGGGAAATTATGGTTTAGTAGGTGCGCCCGTTTAAAGGTGATTTCTGTCCCACGGGAACTGATTTATGGGATAAAAAGTATATGCTTGATGCCAGAATGAGAATGACCTGTATGCAAAATTTCAGCCCGATCCGTTCAGTAGTTTTGGCGTGAAGAGGTAACAAAATATCCATACAAACTTTCGCATTTATAATATTAGTGTGACTATCTGCGCCCCGCGGCTTCGCCCCCATACATTTTTTTACGTTCCACGGGAACGGGATATCATATGTCCCTCTCCTGGTTCTAAGCTACCTACTAATTTTCAGCCAAATCGGTGCAGCCGTTTTTAAGTTATAAATAGTATAACTAACACGACTTGCGTCTGCTAGTCCTATAGTTGAAGGGAAATGATGGGATAAGGTCGTGCAAATGTGCAATATTTGCGCACAATCACCAAAGTGGTATATTCTTGTAGAACACTGACAGTCTGGCCACGGCTACGCACCGTCTGTGATCGAAGCTTTGTATGCTAGCCTCTGTAAGCTCTGGTATCAGGTCAAATATATGATGTTTAGTGCTATAATTACCTCTGGTATCAGGTCAGAGATATGTCTAGTACCATAGTTATCTCTGGTATCAGGCCAGATATGATGTCTAATGCTATAGTTACCTCTGGTATCAGACCAGAGATATGATGTCTAATACTATAGTTACCTCTGGTATCAGACCAGAGATATGATGTCTAATGCTATAGTTACCTCTGGTATCAGACCAGAGACATGATTTCTAATGCTATAGTTACCTCTGGTATCAGGCCAGAGATAATATATCTAGTGCTGTGGTTACCTCTGGTATCAGGCCAGAGATATGTCTAGTGCCATGTAGCTGCCTCTGGTATCAGGCCAGAGATATGATGTTTAATGCTATAGTTACCTCTGGTATCAGGCCAGAGATATGATATATATAATAGATAACTCTGGTATCAGGCCAGAGATATGATGTCTAGTGCTGTAGTTACCTCTGGTATCAGGCCAGAGATATGATGTCTAGTGCTATAGTTACCTCTGGTATCAGGCCAGAGATATGTCTAGTGCCATAGCTGCCTCTGGTATCAGGCCAGAGATATGATGTCTAGTGCTGTAGTTACCTCTGGTATCAGGCCAGAGATATGTCTAGTGCCATAGCTGCCTCTGGTATCAGGCCAGAGATAAGCTGTCTAGTGCTATAGTTACCTCTGGTATCAGGCACGCGGGTGGTGAGCGCGAACCGCCTCGGCAGTAATCTGGGCGGCAGAACCCGCAGAGATTTGTTGCCGCGAGCGCTGAGTAAGGCTTGCAGCTCATGACGGTAAAGCGACGGGGTTTTACCTGGGAAAGGTTAAAATGGTTAAAATAACATGAGAACCGGTAAACTTTTCTTTTTTAAACGTGCGAAAGTGTACCTTCCTACTGGTAAACTAAGCCGAAAGGGGTTTATTTTATATTATTTGTTATTATTGTTTTCTCTTAGGGATAATAAATAATCATACTTAAATATTAACAGTTAGTAATATTAAAATAACAAAATTTTTACTTCATTATTCATAATAGTCTGCTAACTTACACACTGCTAAATCTCGCTCTGTCTTCTTCTATTGACATAAGTCAGACTGAGAAATAACACTACTTATCAGCTGTTTTATGTTAGCAAAACTTTATGAATAAGGGATCAGAATTAGAGTCAGAGTCAAATCGTTTATTTCTTTAGACTTACAAAGCAAGCACTTACACGTAAATTGTTTACTATATAAACAGCTTGATAAAAAGTAATTACTATCAAGGGGGGTTAAAGTTTAACTCATCATCAATGGGATTTACATCCACGAAGGATGGTTTATGTAGTGTTCGATTTTTGGCATTTACGTAGATGACTTATAAGGCCTATACGGAACGACAGATGCGGCCGCAGTATTGGCATCCGTGCACCCCGGTAGATAATGGTGGGTCTGCGGCAGCCGCTGCAGCCCGTTGGTGCCCCAGTAATCGCTTTTCATTCAGCTTTTGGTACCACGCTTTGTCATGAACAACAACTCCTTCCGCTACTATTTTGCGCCACCGATCACGGTCTTCCGATTCCTTTTCCCAATTAAAGTTTAACTACGTACCGGATAAAGACATGAGCACATCTTTGATGACGTGCAGCCAGATGGTGCGGCGCGGACATAGCTGGTCCATCGCAGTCTCGTGTAGCTCGTTCAGGTTTAGTGTGTAGATGCCTTCTTCTGCGCCTGTTGAAGAAAAAATGTATTTAAATATGAGGTTGAAGAAATAATTGCATTATCTATATGCATATTAGAAAAAGGAAAGATTTGATTGTTTGTTTGTATTGAATAGGCTCCAAAACCGATTTAAAACATTCTTTCGTCAATAAAAAGCTTACTTTTCAGGGAGTGACATAGGCTATATTTTATCCCGGAATTCCCACGGGAACGGGAGCTACGCGGGTGAAACCGCGAGGCGCTGCTAGTGACGTATATGTATAACAGAATCAGAATTGTTTAATTCCTTAATGCTTGCTTGCTAACTTAGATTTAAAACTTTAAGAAGTAAAAGTTTGTGTTGTTATAAAGATGTTTAATCGAAGATAACGGCAAAACTACTGAATGGATCAGGCTGAAATTTTGCGAATATACATAGACCTGGTATAACATATAGACGTTTTTTTATTTAAATTAGTTTTAAGAGTTTTTATTATATTTGCTTTCTTTCCAGTTTTAAGATTATATGTAGGTACGAACAGTAAATAAATCCTATAAATCAGTTCCCGTGGGATAAAAATAATCTTTAAACTTTTCCATATGAATAACGCGTGCGAAGCCATGGGGCGCAGCTAGTCTTACCTATAAGTATGTGCTGATCCCTCGTGTCTGGATGTATCCAAGATGCTGTGCAATTTATCCTTAGAGGACATCCGTTGAACACCTGAAATTTGAAATTTTTAACTGTGAAATGAAATAAAATCACAAAAATTTTCGGCTTTGACGGGATCGAACCTGCGTCCTTCCCTTAGTACGGGGATGTCATAACCGTTAGACCACAAAGTCGGATACCGCCGTCGGAATTTGAGGGCCAGGGCTTACGCACTAGAGATTCTGGCTGTGTGTGGTTAGAGACCACCAGTTAGGGGAGGGCGACGTCCAGCAGTGGACAAGTATACTCTGTTACCTTAGAGAAGCAAGCCCCCATGTGCACTTTGGGCGTGGGCGGTAGACCGTTGGGAGCGGCGCGCGGTGGACTGCGCACGCGCCGGCCACGCCCACGCCTGGGCGGGACCACCGGGGTCATGGAGGCTGTGGACAAATATAGTATAGGTACTACATTTTGAGATCAAAACATTACTATGCAAAAAGGCTTACTATAAGATATCAGATTATCTAGAATCTAGAGGATAAAAAAGCTTGGGTCGGATTTTGCTCCAACTCCAAAAATAACAACTAACAGGCTAAAGGTTTCTTCGTCGTTTCTTTACTTTAGTCTACATACCGAAGCGGCCGAAATAAAAAAATACCACTTTATTTCCGTCTCAGTTTATTTTTTAATTTGACCTTTTTAAAGTGTACATTTATTGTCTTTATGTAAATAAAACATTTTTATCCATAAATTTTCGTTTCAGAAGATATGTTTTGTTTGTAATTTCGTTTAATTTTATCAGCTGTTGGTAAAATCTGTAGGCCTTGTGGCAACACTGAAAGTCAGACGTGTCAATCAGCTGATACAAATTTATTTTATGTTTTTTGTGGATATTTGAGTGATTTAGCTAATTTAAAGTGTTTAGAACAAGTAATTTGTACCAATTACTTACAATAAAGTGAAATATTCAGTAAAATCCCGTCAATATAAACTGTGTAAAGTGCTACAAATTTTGTAACGGTCAACCGCCAAAAAATTGATCGCTTCTGCTCAAAGAACACATAATACGACCAGGGCTCAAGAGTTGACAATAAATAACACTTTCGGAGGATGAGACCCTTCCACTCGTTGATTTATCAACTGGTGATAACCAACGCATGATCGAATCTGTGCAAATCGAATCGAGCGGCACTCGTCGGCGATTGTTTGGAAATTCAAACTACAGTTGGGACGGAGATATTTCCAGAGTCAGCAGTTAAACCTGGGGAGTATTGTTATCTAATTATCTCCTTGACTAACCTACACACAAACTGTACCTACCTACCAACTACAGATAAACAGGTACACTGCTCACTCTGTGAGTCTCTTCACAAATCACACACAGGCTTGTTCTATCTCTCTTAGCTTGACAATCTGTGGAAGCTAAGTAGTAGACGAACCATTTAGCCTCAGACAACCTTACACTTACAAAACACTCAACAATAAACAATAAAAATAACCTCCCTATGTTATGTAGGTACTGTATATCTATTGCAGTTTAATGTAATAATTATTTAGACTTCTACAAAGTTCTGACTAAACAATTTGCCTACTAAATTGTAACCTAGATTATTTTCTCTTAAAATTATCAAAGTAACCTTGTGTGTGTTCTCCGAGCAAGTTACAAGTAAACATTAAATACTTATTGAACTAAATGTTCTAGCAATCCCTTGGTCCTAACTATTTTTTTTTAATTCTACTTTGCTCCTCCTACTCATATTTCAACTGGTTTCTTTCACCATTGGTCACTGGGCTCTTTTAGACCCATCACACCTCAACTTGGTTTCTCACCATCAGAGGGTGACCTTGGAAGAACCAGTCTCTCATCACCTGCTAATAAATTCAAACTTAATTTCCCATTCACTTCAGTTCTTCACTTCTTATTTCTTCATTTTATTCTTATACTAGTTAACTTTAGACTGCTATTTTTCAGGGACACAAAATGATGACCAGAAGGGCATGTGACCTGGAGGCTAAGCTGAAGCTCGCTACAGCCCAGTTAAAGGAAGTCAAAGAGGACCGAGACAGGCTGCTTCAAGAGCAGGAGGATAGCGAAGCTGAGTTCCTGGCTAACCTAGGCAGGATCCAAACACTCAAGGGACAACTCGCTGAACTCCATACTCACCATGAAGATGCACTGTCAGAAGTGGACCGCTTGAATGCATGCTTGCATTCCGTGGACAATTGCCACGAAGCGTATGAACTGGTGTTGCAGCAAAACAAAGACTTACAGCAAGAGCTTTCAGAGTGTAGAATAAAATTTGATAAATTAGAGTGTAAGCCGTTGACTTCAGCGACTAGTATTTCTAGTTTAGATCTTCGAACAGAACTTTTATCTACATATGTTAACATGTCAAATGTGGATCTCAGTACACCATGTCGCCATAGTCACAGCCAGACACCCGTCATGAAAGGGACTAATAAAATTAAAAAATATGTTAAGTTAAGTAACTTCATTAGGAAATCTGAAAGAAAAATTAAAAAACAGAAACAACTTCTCAATAATGCAAAATTGAGCAAGGAAAAATCTAGATGTAACTTACAAGAAGAATTGGACTCTTGTTATAGTTTATTAGGACGTAATTCTAAAGATTTAAACTATATGGCAGAGGAAATAGTTAATTTAGAAAGGGCACTTCATGATGTTACCTGTAAATATAAACGAGCCCAAGAAGATGCCAATGAAAACTACCAAAAAATGTTACAAATTGTAAGTAATGATAGTGTATATTCTGAAGTACGGCACAGCAGCACTCAAACTAATCTTGAGAGTACCACAAACTCTTTAACTGAAGATGGTGCTGTAGTGTCCCAGTCACCGCTGTTATTACCATCCGCGATGCTGGCGCCGCCATCACCTTCGCTCAAGAACCACTGTGGTTCCTCTAGCAGCAACACAGCTCCAACCCCCACTACGGGGTGCCCGTCAGCTCAAACTGCGCCATCTCCAGTTAAAGATTTAGATCCAGACCACAGTCAATATACCCGGAAGACTATAATATACTCAGATGGGTTGGGTGCTGGCATGGGTTTAATACTGAGTGGCTTGCTGGCGCAAAATGTAGTTAACAATTGCTATCCAAATGCCAACATAAATATAATTACCGATAGCATTCAGCAAGATGACTCTCTGAATAAGAGTACAACTTTAATTGTTCAGCTTGGTGAAAGTTGTGTGAAACGGTCACAGTTGATTAGGCTAGTTGAAGTACTTCTGGGAAAGGTACAAAATGGACTAGGGAAACTTATTATTTGCTCCTTCCCTTACTCAAAGTCATTGACATCATTTAAAAATGACAATGTATGTAAAAATAACATGCTGATGTACAACATGACATGTCGTCATAGTGATGTATTATTTTTTGATACTAATAAGTTTATTAGTAATACTTTTTTGAATAAGGATACAATGTACCTAAGCAAAAAAAACAAACTGAACATTGCTAAATTGTTAGCATATAATATTTTTGATCCCGTTATAAATAGTATAACGCAGTTACCTGACGAGCCTGTCTATGTAGTTAGTAGCAGTACTAATGAGGGCATTAATGCGATTGTGTCAAATAGAAATTTAAACTGACAACATCGACAACGGGAAAGCAAAATTCATTTCATGTAGTCCATCAGAATATACAAGGCTTACCCAGCAAAATCCTAGAATTAGAATTATTTTTGAATTATTTGAATGTAGATGTTATGTGCTTATCAGAACACTGGATTGTAAAAAATCAGTTACTGCCCTTTTATAATAACTATTGTTTTGCAAGTTCCTATAAAAGAAAAGCTGCAATACGTGGTGGCTCTTTGATTATAGTTAAAAATAGTCTTAAATGTAAAGAACGTAAAGATATTGTAAACCTCACTATTGAGAGGACTATTGAACTTTCTTGTGTGGAACTGGAGCGACACATCATAGTGTGCGTGTACCGCCCTCCTGACGCAAATCAAGTAGCTTTTGAATGTACTATGGAAGAGGTTTTGCTGAAATTATTTTCATGTAGAAAGGATCTCATTGTTTGTGGCGACTTTAATATAGATATTTTAGCGAATCCCCTCGCCGATAGGCTGCTTAATTTATTCAAATGCTTTAGTTTACGACATCTTTTTCATGATCCTACTAGGGTAACCCTAACATCTGCCACTTGTTTAGATAATATTTATTGCAGTCTATCTCCAACCAACAAAGCAGTAATCAAACATTTCAAATCAGACCACTATGGTCAGAGTGTTAATTTTAGTTATAATCTTAACGATAAAAACAAAGTTGAGAAATATACCTATAGGCCTATTACAGAGAGCCGTATTAAGAATTTTCAAAGTCAAGTGGAACTAGCAGTAGCTAATATAACTTGTTCCGATAACCCTAATGATCTTTTTGCCAAACTTTTAAGTGTTATAAACAAAGAACACAGCGAAGTATTTAAATATAAAACATGCACAGTTAGGGACAGGGTCGGATTTACCGATTGGGCAACTCCCGGTATTTATAGAAGTAGGAATAGACTATATGATCTTTATGGTGCTAGAGAAGCTATGTTAAATGATCCTGCGTTTCTTTTGTATTTAACAAACTACTCAAAAACATTTAAAAAAGTCTGTAATACAGCGAAATGCCTGTTTTTGAGGAAAAAAATTGTAAACTCATCTGATAAAATCAAAGCAACATGGAGACTTATAAATAACGAAACTGGTAAATCTAAGTCACGAAAAAGAGAAATAAGGTTAAAAATTAATAATTCAATACTTATACACGATAAAGATATTGCCGATGCTTTTGATTCATTCTTTTCTGATATTCCTAAAGTTGTTACCCGGTCTCTAAACTCCTCACCTTCAATCGCGGTTAAATTATTAGAATCATCTGTAGATAAATGTACCGAGGTTTTTATATTTAGTCATGTAAACGCTAATTATATTGTGAAAACATTTAAGTCTATTAACATCAAAAATACTGAGGATCTTTGGGGTATTTCAACCAAAGTACTGAGTTCTATTATTAAGGAAGTTGCTCCATACTTGGCTTACATTTTCAATAGTTGTGTTGATGCAGGAGTTTTCCCTGATCTCATGAAATATAGTAAACTGGTTCCTCTTTATAAATCTGGAAGCCACACTGATCCGGCCAATTACAGGCCAATTTCAATACTTCCTGCAATGAGTAAAGTTTTTGAAAAAATTATTCTCACACAGTTGTCCTCTCACTTCAACCTCAATAGGTTGTTACATAAAAATCAATTTGGCTTCACCAAGGGTAGATCGACAACTGATGCTGGTACAGTTCTATTAAAGCACATATTGGATGCATGGGATAAAGCGAAAAACGCTATTGGTGTATTTTGTGACCTTTCTAAAGCTTTTGATTGCGTTGATCATGGTACATTAATAAACAAACTAAGACATTATGGAATTCAAAACAAGGCACTGGACCTTATGCAATCATATTTATCGGATAGAGTCCAAAAAGTAGATATTGGTAAAGAAAGATCTAGGGGATCAAAAATCGATTTAGGAGTCCCGCAAGGATCAATATTGGGTCCTTTTCTATTTTTAGTATATGTAAATGATCTCCCATTTCTAGCAAAAGATCTCTGTGATATAGTCTTATTTGCTGATGATACTTCATTGATTTTTAAAGTTGACAGAAATAAACATAATTATGACGATGTAAATAATTCTCTTTCACAAATACTAGATTGGTTCACCGCCAATAACCTCTTACTCAATGCTTCAAAAACCAAATGCATAAAATTCATGTTACCAAATGTAAGAGAGCTCCCAACTAAGATAATGCTAAAGGATGAGATTGTTCACCTTGTAGACTCAACTGTTTTCCTAGGGTTACATATTGATTCCTCTCTTCAATGGAGACCGCAAATTGATGCTCTCGCAAACAGACTTAGTTCAGCAGCGTATGCGGTTCGAACAATTAGATACATTACCGATGAAGATACAGCTAGGTTAGTTTACTTCAGTTACTTCCATAGTGTTATGTCTTATGGTATTTTGCTTTGGGGACAGGCAGCTGACATCCAGACTATCTTTGTTCTTCAGAAAAGGGCGGTACGCGCTATTTATAAATTAAATCCACGTGACTCGTTGAGGGAATTATTTAAAGAAATAAATATTTTAACAGTAATATCGCAATACATCTATGAAAATCTAATGTATACACACAAAAACAGAGATAACTTTATGAAAAGGTGTGATGTTCACAATAAAAATACAAGAAACAAGAACAAATTACACATCCCATCATATAGATTACGAAAGGTAGGGAAATCATTTGTGGGCAATTGCGTAAGATTCTATAATAAGCTTCCATCTGAAGCAACTGAGCTCCCTATTCGTAAATTTAAACTGTACATAAAACGAAATCTTATCAAGAAAGCCTATTACTCCGTAGATGACTACGTAAATGATATTAATGCTTGGCCGGATGTCGCCCAGTTCCATACAGACAAATAGTATGTAAGACCAGTTAGACTTAGTTATCCTAAGATTGTATTAGTTGATAAGCGATGGACTTGCTAGTGGTTTCTTTTTCACTTCTTCCGCTAGTGGACAAAAAATTGAAGTGAATTGAAGTCAATTGCACCTTATTTCTTGTTGATAGTAATAACTATTTATCAAGCTGTTTATATAGTAAAAATTTGACTTGTCTAAGTACTTATTTTGTAAGTCTAAAGAAATAAACGATTTGACTTTGACTTTGTCAGAGTAATATGCGGTTCTTGTTGCGACTTCGCACGCGTTGTTCCTATGGAAACGTTTAAAGGTGATTTTTATCCCACGGGATACTTATCACATCACACTAATATTATAAATGCGAAAGTTTGTATGGATGTATGGATGGATGTTTGTTACTTCTTCACGCCAAAACTACTGGACGGATCTAGCTGAAATTTAAAACAGCTAGACATGGAATAAAACATAGACTTTTTATCCCATAAATCAGTTCCCATGGGATGAAAATCACCTTTTAACGTTTCCATAGGATCAACGCGTGCGAAGCCGCGGGGCGCAGCTAGTATTAACTAATAGAGTTCAAAATACTGTAGGTACACGTACCATCATCTACCTTCGCTTTGTCCCGTTGACTGTCAGACAGACTTCTCTGTCGACCCACTCGCTCCTCGGCCGTATCCGATGCAACCTGAATCAAAATAAATAATCAGATCACACTAATGACCACGGAAGACCAGCCCTGCATTTGCTCCATGAGCTACTGTAGCACACGTTGAGTGGCAGCTTTTTGGTCTCATACATATATTTTGTGATTGTATATTTTCTTCTTTTAATAACTGTACTTTCTTGTTTTATGAGCCAAAAAAGTTATCTTATCTTATCTTAATTTAAAAAAACCAGCCAAGTGCGAGTCGAACTCGCGCACGAAGGGTTCCGTGCCATAAAGATATTTATAAAAGAAATGCTTATAACATGTGCATAACAATTTTTAATAAATTACCGGAAGAATTAAAAGAATTAAATGGAAATGTATTTAGGAATAAGTTAAGAGGATGGCTTCTTGAAAAATGTTTTTATACTTTCAACGAATATCTAGAAATTTGAACTGTGACTAATATAATTTAATTTAATATATAATTACTTATAATAATGAGTCGCATAACATTTGCACGCCTGCATGCAGGCTGAATACATTTACTCAAATTAGTTATAAGATCTGACATTGTATAATTTTGTATTCTTGCAAATAAATTATTTGATTTGATTTGATTTCATTAATACCTCTACGCGTTCATGAGGAAAGGAGTTTGAAAAATTACTGTTTTCGCAATTATTCCTTTATCTGTGCTAAGACGTTGCTTCGTACGAAATTTCAGGTTTCTGAGTTCACGGAGTACCCTGTAGGTTTTGATTACTCTGCTAGTGTTGAAAATTTGCGGCATAAATAGCTGTATCTTTTGGTTGCGTTGGCTTAGAAGTTTGCTTTAAGGGACAGTAGACCTGAGTATTTGATACTAATTGCAGCTTGATACTTCCAAGCGTTCCTGAGAAAAAGAGTCTTCGCAGACAGACAGACGGACGGACAGACAACATATCCGTTTTTTCATTTCGAGGTACGGAACCCTAAAACATTGATTTTTTGGATAAATGGATGTATCTCTTCACGCAAAATCATCTAAACAGCTAAACTTTTGCAAAAAGGTAGTTCTAGAATTACCTGTATGCAAAATTTCTAACGTTAAAGATTTTGCGTGAAAGAGCAACAAATATACAAACAGACAGGTTTACAAACTTTCGCGTTTATAATATTAGTAGGAGTAGGATATGTGACTAGGGTATGTGAGTAGTATATTATGTGAGTAGGATATGTGAGTAGGATATGTGAGTAGGATATGTGAGTAGGATATGTGAGTAGGATATGTGAGTAGGATATGTGAGTAGGGTATGTGAGTAGGATATGTGAGTAGGATATGTGAGTAGGTTATGTGAATCTACGTACCTCTTTTCCATTTTCATCCACCATATTGAAGATTTCATCCACAGAAGATGTTTTCCTTTTGATTTCCTTCTCTAGTTCGCACTGACAGAATTGTGATAGGTCTATGCCTGAAATAAAAACAATGTTAAGCATTACAAGACTAGATTTTAACAACTAGTCACTCAGTGACTTGATTTCACCTCATTCGAGGGCAGTTTTAATCAAATTAACGAGATAGCATACCGAACTCGAGTATGTTTTGGAAGAATGCTCGATCTAATAGTTTGAGTAGAGGATTAGGCGAATAATTAATTTGCAGTGTTTACTATTTCGTCATGTTACTTCGCGTAAAAATTGACAATCATATGTTTTCTGTCTCGCCCGCGTTTATGAATACTGCTTACAATAGTAATCCACTTCCAACGCTTTACAAATGTTATTTGTTATTTACCAGCTTTTGCAAAACTACATTCAATTATTCTCCGAACGTTTTAATTTTAATAAATTCAGCCGGATATTGAACATTGATTCACAAGGCAAGGCGATGCAAGACTCTCAACTTCTTGTTGATGTAATTAACTTTTCCTAATCATTAGCTATTATTTCTTTTTACATGTTAATTTCTTATTAACATATAAAAATAATTCTATCCGCGTCTTTCATATTGAGGCTCAAATCGCAGAAAAAATCTTCCACCAAACTGCGATCCCCAACCGCATGCCCAGCGTGGGGATTATGGGCATTACCCCCCCATGAGTTAAACGCCAATAAGACGTTTATCAGGGGGAGGCCTGCGTCCAGCAGTGGACCGATACAGGCTGTGGATGTGGGTGTGATATGTTAATTAAATATATTTTTATTATAATTTAGATTATTGTCGGATTTATTTAAAGAAACATAGTCAAAATACACAAAAAATATTCATTAAATAACCCGCCCCTGAGCATTCCTGGTGCAAAGGTTCCCATAATGCTTGCAGCATTACCTCGCTGAATGGCAATGGCAATCCTTTGCACCAAGAACGACCCGCAGCGGGAGTGTCCTGTCACTTCGTTAAGTCTACGGCCTAATTCTCCCACTAAACACTTCGCGTCCACACTCCAACTGCCCAAAGTCTCCACTGCTACAGGTGAAAATGGTAAAGTTGCTCCAAGGGGACGTACTTAAGAAGGCTACGAACCTCTCCCAAATCTCAGCGGCCGGCCCGAGCGAATTTGTTGTTGTTTCACGTAGAATCGCATCGTATTGGCCATTCCGCGGCATTCGCCTTATTTTGGAATTGTGCTCCCTGTGTCGCATCGCCCCCCGCGTTTGAGCGAGCGGTTGCAGAAATTTGAAGGAATTTCTCATTTTTTTATATTTTTTCGTATTTTGCGATTCATTTTGAATAAACGACTGATTTCAGAAATATTTTTGTTTATTTCTAATGGTGAATATATTTAGGATGTTTGCATTGTAACAGATTTTCGAATAAAGGTGTCTAACATGCATAAAAAATAGCTTGAAAATGACTCGATTTGGTGGTCAAAATATGGCAAGTTAGTTTCACTCTCATTCAAAGATCATAATGTTTTTTAAAAAACTAAAACACTACAATCATAGCTATTTGTCATCCGATTATGTATGGAAAGTTTCAATACGATCGGAAACGTAGTTTCCAAATGAAGCGGAAAGTACGTTTGTATGGGGGCTAAGGTATCCGTTCCGTTCTTAAGCCTTTTTTTGAGCAGGCGTCTTCGGCAGCGGCCGATGCCAATTATGTGTATTCGTTGCAAAATAAACGCAATTTTTAGTTACTTTTACTTATGCATGTATAATGTGTGATCTATTATATAATTTAAGCCACTTACCAGCCGATACAGTATCAGAGTTGTGTCTGCTGTGCTTGTTTCTATCCGCGTCTTTCATATTGAGGCTCATATCTATCTTCCGATACAGTTCCTCGTCTGATGATACGCCGTTGGAAATTCTCTCGTCAGCTATTCGTAGACTGTTCGCTATTTGTAGCGCCTGAAAAATAGAATACGGCGTCAACCATACATTTTATTTAACTTTGCTAATATGTACATAGGTTGGTAGCTTATAATCTAATTATAGCTAAAGTAAGCACAGGATAAAAAAATGATTGCACCTTATTTCTATTTGATAGTAATTACTATTTATCAAGCTGTTTATATAGTAAAAATTTGACCTGTCCAAGTGCTTATTTTGTAAGTGTAAAGAAATAAACGATTTGACTCTAACTTTGATACTGTATACACGACCAATATCGGGCCGTGGCCGAGAAGAGCGATGTTCTTTGCTCGGCCATCACTCGGTTGCCGCTCGGTATAGAGTGAGTGTTTTCATTTCATTTATTCCATCATAGGTACATTTATACATACACTTTAAGTCGTTGTTATCTAATTTCACAGAATTCATAATTATTATTTAATTGTAAGACAAAACACACAGTTTGCTTTTTAAAGGAAACACCATGATTTACGCTGGAGTTAAAAATAAAATAAAAACAGATAGACGGTAGTTTGGCATTAACACATGTTCTCCTATCTAATTATAAATTAAAATAGTTGGCTGTAAAAGGGGCTAAAATAATAATAATAATAATGACTTTGACTTATAATTAAACAATAATCCTTCCTTCCTTTCTTTTAATGGCGTCTACGTCTGGGTTGTCATAATTTTGCCAATGTCCGTAATATTCGAGTAAAATTAAAATAAAAGTCACGTTGTTCGGTAATAAAGATAGTTAAAGGAAGTGAATAAATTGTTAATAAATGTTAATCAAAAGATATAAGAAAATTACAAAATTATGGGCAACGTTGTACGTACGGTAAGGTTTGATGACATATCTCTAAACAATAATCAAAATTAAATTATTAATATGAATAAGATTAAAGTCAACAAATGTCAAAAGGGCAGCTGTATGGTCTTGGTCAAAGTAAACTAAAATAAAATATGGTATTATAATAATATTTGCTGCTGTAAAGAGGCAGTGTGTTCATCCAGCACATGTTTAATAAGTGTCAATACATATGATTTTTTTTTATATAAAATTTTATCCTAAGTAATAACTAGTATTAGATTAACTGTGTCACCGTTAGTTGTAACTTCCTTGTCAACTCTATTTAAATAATGTTTTTCCATGTAACCGCCTATAATTAGTTGAGCACAAGCGCTCTAAACCTTACTCTATTCCATTGTGTAACTTTGCTGTGTATTAACTGTTGGTGGTTCAATAAATAAATAAATAATTACCTTGAAGTTAGACACGGATATCTTCTGCTTGCTGCAAGTTTCACAGATCACGATGCCGGAGTCTTGGTTGTGATTGGAACAGTGCCGGTAATAGCTTAGTATGTCGCCGTTCGAGTTGCAAGAATCGCAGGAGCACTTCGGCGCTACTGATCTTTGTAGGTCTGGAAAAAAAACTGTTTAATTAACAAAAGTGAAGAAAATAGAAATTAACAACCGGGACAAGACAATAATAATAATAAAAATTAAGTAAAAATTTTATTCCTGAGATGCCTTCAAAATTAGCCTACTTACTTTAAAAAGTACATACGAGTTTAAATTAAGAACCACTGAATGAGTGACATTGTGGTTTTCACTTACTCGTTTTGTCATAGAAAATGTATGGGAATGGTTTTTTTAATTATTGCCAAAACTTACGATTTGATTTGGTATGTTACTTTGGGAAAAGTGTTCCTGGTTGGAAATAGAATCGATTAAGACCAACTTATTTTTTTGACAATTGTCATTTTTGGGCGAACCGTACATTTTTTCAAAAAAACAAAAATGATTTTTTTTTTTCTTCAAAATAAAATAAAAGGTTCCTAAGAACAAAACCTTTTAACTACAAAAGAAACGGTAGCTACCCGTAAGGGGCCAAAATTTGCCCCATCCTGTATAAAATAAGGTACTTAGCTTACACTATGGAAAACTAGATTGTTCACTATTCTAACTATACCGTGTCCATTTCGAATGAAGCATGTTAGTAAACAAACCGCCCATACTTAACCTAATATTCACTTTGTTGGAGCGTCCTTTTATACGTAATTTACATTACTTGTAGATTTTAGATCCTCCCTTCAATAAAAATTGCTTACAATAGGGTATATGCATGTGATTTCAAAATGGCTAAAAAAATATATACGTATTCTTCATTGAGATAGAAACATATCTACATACTTATTTTAGCATTTTGAGATGTTTTTATTGTAGAATTTAACCATTGAAAAATTAATATTTTAAATCTCAATCGCAAAATTTCAAAACGCTACGCCATTGACTAGAGCGGACGTGACATCACTGTACACATTTCTTCTTTTTTTATTCTGCTTGCTGCACCATGATTTGACACTATTCTGCCCACTTCACATTTCGTATTGTAGTTTATTTTCAGCTTTTTCGGAAAACCTCTTTCCTGAGATGATCACTACTGAGGTCGTCACAAAAGGTTTTAATCGAGTGTGAACGTCGACGTCAAATAAACATGGCGCCAATATGGCAGCGTTTTTATCACCCGAAAATGATTGTAGTTTTGATTTGTTTTTTTTACCTTGTTATTGCGAAATTCAGTGGGCGTCTTATCATTTCTCGGTTAAATAATGACCTAAATAATCGATTAAAACAATAAAAAAATCGATGCATATACCCTATTATATCTGAAACTCGACGCCAAGCAAGTGAGATTTTGTTATTTATGTCGTAGTTTGTTTACTAACATGCTTCATTCAAAATGGATAAACCATAGATTAAACTACTAGACCGTCACTGGAAGCTTTTATAATGAGAGAGCATATCCGTTTCCGTCGAATTTGACTACTTTTTATCAGTTTGTTGGCTAGTACATCCGGTTACAGCAGCGACACCTAGCGGCCGCGCGCGATTTTTAGCTTTCGCAAATTGGATAGCGCCATATTTTATCATTGGCGTTTCGTTTTCCGTCGAAGCAACTCGTGCTCAGCAGCTCTGGCTCTGTTAGAGTTGCACTACTACACCTACCTACAGAGATAAGTAATTATTCTAAGAGAATAATGGGTCGCAGAAAAAACTGTAAGTTTTTGAATTTATTATTTCTTTGTTATAAAAAATTCTTGATAAATTTTTATCGACCGTGTTCGTAAAATTATCTTTTTATTTTTGGATTAAGATGACCCGTTTTTTATAAGCACGTGGTCTTTATTTTTAAACTTAACAAGTACAAATAAATGTACAACCCGTACATTTATTTTATTTTTATTTAAGTAATAATGTCCCACTACAGGCCAACGCACGTGGTATTTATTTTTAAGCTTAATCATAACAGGTAAAATTAAACGGATTTTTCCGTTCGGATCTCGTATTTTAAAGTAAGTACCTGATCATTTATCAAGTACCCGCACATTTATTTTAAGAATTCAGTTTGTGTTTGGTATATTCGGATTTGCCGGTTTGGATCTCGGTATTTTAAAATAAATACCTGATCATTTCGATTCTTATCTTGTGTTTTTATAAGTACCCGCACATTTATTTTAATAATTTACCACACGAAGGTCGGCTGCTCGGTTACAGTTTGTAACTCTTATTTTGAAATTAGTACGTGATCTTGATTCGGTATTTTCGGAGGATCAGGGAATAATTTTTGTAAATATGTAACTGCATTTTGTAATTACAGTTTATTATTGAAAACTTCAATTGGAACCTGCTGTGGATGCAGCCAGCCCGAGCGACGCGGCATGACCGCAACATCGGTGTAGTGCACAACGTGCTATGCGCTCCGATCCCACAGTAAGCAAAAACGTCGAGGAAATGGGTAAGCCCCAAAGTTTTAAAACTATTTACATTGCCATTTAGAAACTGCTTGCCATGATGGTGAGGTACCGATCTTTCTGATCAGACGTTATTAATGCTTATACGAACAGAATGATGTCACTGACAATCAATGTCTTCACAAGACAAATATTTCTATTTCACTTTTAACCTCGAAATACGGCTGAAGGAACCACTGGTTCCGAAATCATGCAATATTTTTTAGAAAATTGCTAATTAAAATTCATTCACCGTCAAGGTCAGTGACAAAATATTCTGAGACTCGAGGATTAAACAACCACACTCCAAGTGTCCTAGACTTTGGTCTAAACGATCAACAGGGTGAACATGTAGGTATGATACCTAGCAGTACATGGCTACCTACCAACATAACCTTTTGTGTTGTCATGACCTTTCAGGGCTAAAGTTGCAAGCCTTAATTTTAATAAATTGATGCCCTTTTTCGAAAAAAGGTGATCAGTCTCTTTAGACTTTTCTTCAGACTTTATACAGTTAGGATGTGGCCATTGAGCCGAAAAATAATAACTAGACAAGCACGACCCTTTTTTTTTTTTTTTTTTTTTTTTTTTTTATTTATTTATTTATTTATTTATTTATTGGTACACAAAACAGAACACAATCGGATCATGGCAGATAAACATATAACTATGGTTCTTAATCTAGATTGGGTTCCAAAACATGCATACCCAACATGATTTTATATAGTAGAGCAGCGAGGTGTAAGTATAGGTACATTATCAAATTAATAGAAATACTGGTAAAAAGTTGGCTACATACTTAATACTAACAATGTAACAAATGTGGAAATTTTTACAATTATTAAATTATAAAAAGTAAAGTTAATCGGATCCTAAAAACTAACATGCATTATTATTAATGAGAACATTTGGCGAACTCTGTAGCCAGAGTGGCCAGAGCACGTTTTTTAAATTTTGATATGCTACTTACAAAAATGTCAATAATTTCATCGGTAAGCAATAATTCATTATATAAGCGGCTCATTCTCACAACAGGATTGTAATAAGACGTGTTATTTTTGTAAACGCGTAGGGCGAAAGTATTCAGGAACGGTTGTCTTGATCTTGGCTTAATATTTATGTTAAGTTGTGAAAGGAGATAAGGAGAATCAATATAAGAGTGAATGATTTTGTATAAATGAACTAGATCATGATATTTTCGACGGTATTCAAGCGAGGACAAATTAAATATTTGAAGCTTTTCTTTATAGCCAGGTAAACTTCTGTTGCCTATGCCACTCCTATAACATAGTATATTTACGAATTTCTTCTGAACTTTCTCAATGCGACTCGTGTGAATTTTATAAAAGGGAGACCAGACCACGTCATTAAATTCCAAAACACTACGAACTAATGAATAGTACAAATAGGTAAGACTGATTGGATTCTTGAACTCCTTTGTAGACCTAGTTATGAAACCTAGAAGCTTATTACTCTTAGATACGATGTGATCATAGTGCGAATTAAAGGTAAGTTTCTCGTCAAAGAACACGCCCAAATCTCTAGCAACCGATTTGCGCTCGAGAATATGATCATTTAGTTTGTAATTGAATAGTTCTTTCTGAGTTCTATTAGTGAAGGAAATAACAAAGCATTTATTAGCGTTTAAAAACATGCCATTGATAATACACCAATTATTAACCTCATCAATATCAGATTGAAGCTTCAACGAGTCATCCCGGTTAGTGATGGTGTTATAAATTTTTAAGTCATCTGCGTATAAGAGACATGGACATGAAAGCGTTTCAACTAGATCATTGATAAAGGCAACAAAGAGAAGTGGACCTAGATGTGAGCCCTGCGGCACGCCAGAACTGACAGCCGCTGGAGAAGAAATGTGACCTTTGATAGCTACTAACTGGCTCCTATTAGATAGGTAAGATTCAACCCAGCGTAAAAGATTCCCATGAATACCGAAATTAGAAGACATTTTATAGCTCAAAATCCTATGGTTGACCTTATCAAAGGCCTTCGAGAAATCTGTATAGATACTGTCAACCTGTTTAGTCCTAGCAAAAGCGCCACAAATATAGTTTTTATATTCGAGAAGGTTTGTGGTCGTCGATCTTTTTTTTATAAAGCCATGCTGCCTGATAGTCAAGAAAGGCTGTATATGGTGATACAGTGAGTCGTACATTAACGATTCGAAGAGCTTAGCAAAACACGACAAAATGCTGATAGGGCGATAGTTCTCGCAATGAGATTTGTCACCGGCCTTAAATATAGGTATTATATGAGCCGTCTTCCATAATGATGGAAAGGCGCCAGTATTAAGAGATGCGTTAAAAATAAGAGAAAGAGGAACACTTAACTGCTTACCGCACTTTTTAATAAGAATAGGAGGAATGCCATCTGGTCCTGCCCCCTTCCCGCTCTCAAGACGAGCAATTTTACGAGATATTTCATCGTGATTGATAGATATGCTTTGCAAAACTATATCGTTATCGGAACAAGTGGACAGATCTTGCGTAAGTTGAGTTTGCCTGCCAGGCTTTTCATAAACAGAGTTAAAATAGTTGGAGAATAACTCACATATACCCTTACCTTCAGAGGAAATGAGATTGCCGAATTTCATTGTCTGTGGCATACTATTTGATGTTTTTTTACTATTTATAAAACGCCAAAAACCTTTTATATTGTCTTGTAGTGATGACTCTACTGATGAAACAAAAATATGGTAGTCATCATTGATAAGGTTCTTACATCTTCTGCGCAGCATTGAAAAAGTGTCATAGTCGCGCGGGTTCTTAAAGTTCTTGTAGAGACGATGATATTTAAGTTTTTCCTTAAGACACCGCTTGAGAGCCGGAGAGAACCAGGAAGGGTACATGTGAGAGTCATCCTTAGAGAGGGGAGTATGTTTTGCTATAATTTTATTTAGTTCTGAATAAAATATTGTTACCATCTCATCGATATCCGTAGAGCAAAGAGTACTCTGCCAGTTCATGCCTTGTATATCATTACCTATTTCTTCGAATTTACTTTTGTGAAAGTTGAGCCTTTTTGGTTTTTTACTTTTTAGAGGTCGAGGATTGTCCAGTATCGAAACATCAGCAACTAGAGCTGGGTGAAATTTATCCATTTTACTCAAAGCAGAAGCGCCATACACTTGGAGAGAGTCCATGGTTGAAAGTATCAGGTCGAGAAAGCGGCCCATATCATTTGGAATATTATTGAATTGCTTTAGATTACACAAAGTCATGGTTTCGTGTAAAAGGTCGGATTTGTAGCTGTGTGAATTTTTAGACATCATAATTTTATTACAGTTCGGTGAATTGGTCCAGTTTAATTCAGGGATGTTGAAGTCACCTAAACAAATAAATTCATCTGAATCTCTAGAATTTATTATAATGTTCTGACAGTTAGAGAAGAAATTACCTAATCTATCTTTGGCCAAGTCTGGCGGTAGATAGCATAAACAAATGTGAAGCTTATTGGAACACGAAGAATAAGGCGACAGGGTTACCCAAAGATCCTCTGCAACAGTGCTATCCCAAGAGGCCTGACGAATATAACTAATATTTTTTTTAAGCGCTATTAGAATACCTCCGCCCGAGCGTTTATGGCTATTTTCATCAGATCGATCCCGTCTTACAACATTATAGCGTGAATCAAAGAGTTCATAATCGAAAAAACTATCATCCAAATTAGTTTCAGTTATACATATTATGTCGTAATCGCTATTAAGAATACTTAAGTAAAATTCTTTTATTTTTGTTCTCAGTCGATTAGAATTTTGATAAAAAATTAACATTTTAAATTAAAAAGGAAATACACGATTTGAATATAAATAAACAATAAAAAATTAAGATAGAGATACAATAATAAAACAATTCAAGGTAATAAGTGATAATTTAAAAGTTATACAATTTTCACAAGCAAAGATAATGCACAAGAAAATGCAACAAACAGTAAAACATAGCTAAACAAGTTTGGTAAGACAATCTATGCTTTTTATGTGGATACACTCAGCCCTGTCATCCTTCCTCATAAACACGCGACCAAATTTCACCCATACGTACTTGTACTTCTTAAGCTTAGCCGCATGTCTGGCGGCAGCGTGTAGAGCCTTTATTTCTGGAGAAAGGTGTTCGCAGACATAAATTCTCTGTCGTTTAATGGGGAGGTCCAGGTGCGTCGTATTTAGAGCGTTGTCTTTGTTAGAACGATTAAAGCGATAACATGCAGAAAGTACCTCGTCTCTCAAGCGTGGATTAGATAAAGTAACGAGTATGTTCCTAGGTCGATCAGAGGCTGAGTTAGGCTTAGCAATTCTTCGGCAGGAATGGATTTTGTATTCATCGACAGTGAGGTTTAAGGTTTTGCACAGATTCTGAAATAATTGTAGAGGGTTCTCATTCTTATTTTCGGGTACAGCCTGTATTTCAAGGTTCTGGCTCCTGGATATTTTTTCATACGAAATCAGACGCTGACTCACTGCGCTTAGCTCTTTTTGAATCCGTAGATTTTCAGTTTCCAAACCTTTAATAAGCAAACCCATTTTTTCAGCATCAAGCTTCATAGTGGCTTGCTCATCGCAGATAAAAGTAGTCGTGGCGGTAAATTCGTCCTTAAGTGTCTTAATGGCAGGGTCCATCTCAGCGCGAACAAGTTTTTTGACGTCATCTTTTAACGCTGCCTTAAAGCTATCCATAAAGCTCGTTAGCGTAGACTTTAGTTTTTGGTCTAATAAAATACTTATTTTCTCCATTGTAACGCTGTTATCGGTAGGAGATGAATTAGGATTGCGTTCTACGTCATAAGACATGTTCATAGGGTCCTCAAATACAGGCGTCGCTGGCGCCGCCGATGGCACTTGAATTGAACGGACCGGTGTGTTTTGATTCGAGCGTATACGCATCGTAACATTGGACATGCAAGAAGGGCAGTTCCAATTGGAGCGGTTTTCACTTGAAAGAGAATTAAATATTTCTTGACTCAGTCTCAGGCACTCTATATGGAAGTAAGCTCGACATTGGACGCATCGAAGAAAGCGATCTGTGCTTAATGCCCCGTTACACGCGGAACAATTCATCTTTTTATGATTTGACTGCTTGTTATATATTCTTGTTAAGGAAACGGTTTTGGTTACAGGTTGTGAATTTAAGGCTCACAAGTTAATTCTAATAATCGTGATTTTAAATCTTGCTGTGCAAAAATATTTATGCGTTGAGGGGACGCGAACTCGCGGTCTCTAGGTTCCGAACTGGTAAGGTAGAGAGTGTAACCGCTGCGCCAAGGGTGCTTGGGCGATGCAGTCGAAATATGCAGATATCTTCTGCAACCAGTTAGTTGAATAACGAGGTCAACCGTTTGATCAGTCAGTCTATTGTTTACCTCAAATGCAATTTTTTCGGACTGACCTCTTTTTGATGTGTAAAAATGCGAGTATCACAATAACGTAGCACTTATTTTTCGTTATAATCACGATTATAATTGGGTTTATCACTGGTAATTTATGTTTTTAATTAGATTATGTATAGTAGTAACCGAATAAGTAAGTACTTGGTGAGTTAGAACACTTTAGACATTATTTAAAACTGATAATGTCAGGAGCTAAGTTACGCGTGACTGCTCGGTGGTGCGGTACATTACTGCCTTTAGTAAAAGCTTGCTTAAAAAGTACCAAATGATCAAATTATTTAATTTGAAATAAATAATTTGATTATCGCAGCTAATTAAATCAATGAATCAATGAACTCCTTATTCCTGTTTAATAATAATTTAATTTGATAAATTGCTATTTATTAGATAATAAATTAGTTAAAACTTTACTTGTGTATAAGCTTAATTTATAAGCGTTGTAATAAGTTGTTGATTTTGATTCTTCGATAAAGAAAAGGCTGGGTGGTACGTGATACTTGTACACTGTAAAACTTTTTTGGTCTGTGCAAACTTAGCCAGGCAAAATCTAGTTCGAGCCGCCCCTCGCGGGGGCAGAGCTCACGCACACTAGTAGGTCCATCGAGTTGATCTCAGGGCTCCTTTAAGGATTCAAGGCAGAACAATTATGAATGGTAAATGGTGTATGCCTTGTTCACTTATTTGACCATTTTGTTGATTTTGTAGTCGAATCACAAGGGTCTTAAAACCGAATCAAGGTTTTAGCCGCCCCTCGCGGGGGCTGAGCTTACGAATGCCAACAGGACCTCAAGGTTCCTTTCTATTCTAACAATAACACACCCTCGCAGGGTGGATACCAAAATAACCTCTAAAGTCAAATCACAAGGTCTTAAAACCGAATCAAGGTTTTAGCCGCCCCTCGCGGGGGCTGAGCTTACGAATGCCAACAGGATCTCGAGGTTCCTTTCTATTCCAACAATGACACACCCTCGCGGGGTGGATACCATAATAACCTCTAAAGTCAAATAACAAAGTCTTAAAACCGAATCAAGGTTTTAGCCGCCCCTCGCGGGGGCTGAGCTTACGAATGCCAACAGGACTTCAAGGTTCCTTTCTATTCTAACAATAACACACCCTCGCGGGGTGGATACCATAATAACCTCTAAAGTCAAATCACAAGGTTTTAAAACCGAATCAAGGTTTTAGCCGCCCCTCGCGGGGGCTGAGCTTACGAATGCCAACAGGATCTCGAGGTTCCTTTCTATTCCAACAATGACACACCCTCGCGGGGTGGATACCATAATAACCTCTATAGAGGTCAGCCCAGTAGTGGCCAAAATAAAGCAAACTCACGAGGTTTCATTTACGACCGAGGCTCGCGGCCCGGCGGCTATAGACATGGTACAGGACGGTCCAATGCTCCTAGATGCTATGGATAACAAATAAAGGAAACAAAAAGAATTTTTTTTTTAAAAATTTGTTTATTTTTAATTTAATAATGTAACGGATCAGCCTCCCAAAATTTTCTCAAACCTCTAAAACGAGTACCTTTGTAATGACTAAAACCCTTGATAAATATGTCCGTGCATCCCGGACTTTCTACAACCACAAAAATGGTTATGCAAAGTTAACCATTTCGCTGCCTACGTCATCACGGACGCTTTCTGCGCCTCGAGTTTTTAGAGTTTACGTGCCTCCCTCTTGGACTAAACTGAACACAGCAGTTAAATCCTTTTCTACTATACCGGATAAGGTGGCCCAAATACGACACCAAACTGGACAATGTAAATATACCTAAGTACATAATATACATACCTACATATCTCGACATTTCCTGTAGTAGTGCTTCGCGAGCACATAGTCTTGGTCCAAACACTTGGGTACCTACGTACCTAGGTGGGATCGTAAATATCGAGAAACTTGTTTTCAAACTGCAGAAAGACGTAATTTGTGTAATATTTTGGAAAATTTCTATATTACAACGGTCGCAAAATAAATTTTACTCTAGTTGCTCAGACGATTTTAGTTTGGTTATAGGGTCAGATTCACGGAAAATAGTGTGACTTCTAAATGTCCCCTGTGTTGTCGTTGCTGGCTGTTGGGGCAGGCTTAATCATAAATAGTTACCTACCTTATGTTAATGAATTTGTGACTAAAAAGTTGGTCGAAGACCTACCCACTTTCTACACCATTCGTTAAATAACCTATTTTGCGGGATCAAAACTGTAAAGATATAAATAATAATAATTTTGCTCCACCGACAAAATTTCTGGTAACAGATGATTCAGACATTATGTCTGTAGGTAGTACAACAAACCGTTTCTGGCACTTGGTCACGATAAGAGTTACTCAACCTCAACCCCAACAGCCTATATTGGTCCACTGCTGGACACAGGCCTCCCCATGATACGCGCCTTATTGGCGTTTATGTAATGGGGGGGGGGGGGGGTAATGCCCATAACCCCCACGCTGGGCATGCGGGTTGGAGATCGCAGTTTGGAGGTAGAATTATTCTGCAAGGGGTGCTGCTACCCGGCCCGGGTGGATATCCCTTAGTCGCCTCTTACGACACCCACGAGAAGAGTTGGGCTGGTACAAATTCTAAGCCAGCACCACACAGCTAAGAGCTCCACCGCAATCAAAAATAATCGTAAAAAATTCATAGCACTGCAGTAGCTCCTCTGCGAAGAGGGGTACGAACAAGGTCATTACCGTTGACGGAAAGAAGTATTAAAATTTTAATTTGCGCAATCAACATCAAATTAAATGCAGTTTAATTTGCGCAATCAACATCCAATTAAATGCAGTTTTTATGTAACTAGCATGTTCAACAATCACGAAAATCTTGTCTCGTTACCGTTTACTCCCAGAGTGGCATCTACCTACTGCCAGCATGTGTGAACAGTGTTTACCAAAGTAAAGAGCTTGGATATTTCGATGTTATTTATTTATTTGCCTCTAAGACCGCGCATGTTGTTTGTAATTAAGTAACTCGGGATCTGAAAAATTAAATTTCAAGACGCGTACAGTGTCACTTGGAATCGCCCAATAGCCTTGGCATTTTCATTCTAGAATAAGAACCACTTGACAGTGTGACAGTATTTATAACAACTATGAAATTTTATTTTGCGATGATTTGAGAGGTAGTTTGGAAACGTCAGACTTCATGGTCTGATGGTGATTAATGTCTGAACAAAAACCGTAACCAAAGGTACAGGTGCATCAATCTCCGTCTTTATCAGATTTATATTATGATGAAACTCAAATTTATATACAATACACATATCTGTTTTTTCAACATTATGTAACGGGACACTCTAGTAATTTGAGTGATCATGTTTTTGTAAGCTCAAGTGCAGTGCTCAAAGGGATGCGGTACGCGCGCGTCTAGAACCGCACTCGCCCTAAAGATGTCCCTCGTTTAGGGATGAAACGTCTGTGTTCTTCCAACACAAACAAGGTTCATTTAACCCGATTACATTCATAATTAATGTTTCTGAAAACCATTTTTGAAACACTTGGTTTTTAGAAAACCTGAATATAACCAATCTTTTAGATATTAGTAAACGATTTCATTCTGAACAATAATGTATCATTTTAACTATATCTTACAAGTAACTCGTCGTACTGCGATACTACTCTTACTCCGCTCAGGCAGAAGTATACACGACTTATCGTTACTAAACATAGATCCTAGACGTTGCATAAAGTCATGCATTAAGCCACGAAATGGTAGTAAATATTTTTAATTAGACTTGGTTCCAAACCTGACAGAGGTGGACTTTCAATAATTATAAAATTCATGGTTGTACTATACTAGCTTCGTTCGAAGTACATAACATTTCTATGTCTAAGAAGCTGTGTTACAATAAGAGTGGCTAAGCCATCATCACGCAATATCATTGCCGGGTGGATCAAAACCCATTTGTAACATACAATCACTCTACGATATCTTGGGACGAGGGAATCAGAGGGCCGCCAACACTTTTCAAAAGTCACTTTTCTTGTTTTTTAGGCAAGCAATAATACCTATGTATATGTTACAAAATTGTTGAAATCAATTGAATTAATATCCGCTGAAATATTGATTTATTACTATGTAAGTTGCTTAGTTCAAGTTACATATTATGGATATTTTTAAAGAAATTTAATTAAGAGTGACTCTAGTTCTCAATAATCAAGGTGTCATACAAAACAGGAGAACATTATGTGTCCTTTCTAAACACATAATTATAAGATATTCTGTTATAAACTTATTATACATCACATTGGCGCTATTCCCTCAAAGTATACAAGCAGCGACACCAGGCGAAAACAAACAGATCTCATTATAAAAGCTTCCAGTGACGGTCTAGTAGTTTAATAGCAGCGTTTTACCTGAAATAAAACGCATATTAAAATACTTACCTCACTGGAAGCTTTACTTTTAATTCTGCCTGGTGAAACTTAGCCAATGATAAAATATGGCGCTATCCAATTTGCGAAAGCTAAAAATCGCGCGCGGCCGCTAGGTGTCGCTGCTGTAACCGGATGTACTAGCCAACAAACTGATAAAAAGTAATCAAATTCGACGGAAACGGATATGCTCTCTCATTATAAAAGCTTCCAGTGAGGTAAGTATTTTAATATGCGTTTTATTTCAGGTAAAACGCTGCTATTAACTTTACGTGTAAAAAGTAATAATAATAACTTACTTGATAATATCTAATAGCTTCACAGTACAATCATAGGATAGATTTTGAAGTGTTAAGTTAATAGTTTTTCAAGCGATACGTTACTGTGTGGATTATCCAGTATTATTTATTTATATATTTACCTGAAAGCGTATGGTTATGAGTCGGTTCTGGTTTCGGACAGAGGCCGCACTCGCAGTTCGTGTTTCTAGGTTCTAGGACCTGAAAAAAGAAAACAATCACACTAATATTATAAAAACGAAGGTTTGGATGGATGTATGGATGGATGTTTGTTACCTCTTCACGCCACAACTACTGAACGGATCGGGCTGAAATTTTGCCAACAGGAAATTATTATCTTGGAATCAAACATAGATTACCTTTTACAACATAAATCAGTTTCTATGGGATAGAAAACGTTTCCATAGAAACAACGCGTGCGAAGCCGCTGGCAGAAACTAGTTTTATCATAATTTTCATTAAATATTAGTATATCAGCTGTGTGGTGCTGGCTTGGAATTCGCACCATCCCAATTCTTCCCGTGGGTGTCGTAAGAGGCGACTAAGGGATATCCACCGAGGGGCGGGCAGCAGCGCTCCCTGCAGAACAAGTCTTCCACCGAACTGCAATCCTCAACCCGCATGCCCAGCGTGGGGATTATGGGAATTACCCCCCATGAGATTGACTACAATAAGGCGTTTATCAGGGGGAGGCCTGCGTCCAGCAGTGGACCGATACAGGCTGTTAAGGTTAAGGTGAGTAGTATATCAATCGATAATCAATAATTATTTCAAGGTCAGGTAATTTAAAGTAGAATGTCAAAGCGGAGATTCAATTAACAGGCGAAGGTCCACCTGCGACGCAAGAGGTTGCAGGTTTATTCCCGCCTCGGGACAAACCTTTCTACAATCTGCAGATATTTGCCCAGGGCGTTCTGGATGTCTTCTATGTATAATAAAAAATATCTTTCTATTAGTGTATTGAGAGTGTAAGAGGTAACAAACATTACTGCTATACGTAATAACGTATAGCAGTAATGTTTGTTACCTCTTTACGCCAAAACTACTGAACGGATCTGGCTGAAATTGCATACGGGTAATTCTAATCCTAGAAGCAAGCATAGGCTACTTTTAATCTCATAAATAAGTTCCCGTGGGATAAAAATCACCTTTAAACGCCCTTCGGTCAGGAGATTGCGGATTCGATTCCCGCCTCGGGACAAATGTGTGTACGATTTGCAGATATTAGGTCCTTACATATGAAATTGGCGTTTTGTATGGGAGGAACAAAAAGTCGAATATTTTTTAATATAATATATTTAATTAATCAAAGTATGAACCATTATTTTCTATGCACTTTTGCCATCTTATAGGTAGTTCATTGATCCCTTTACTAAAAAAACCAGTCGGACGGGAATCAATAAAATCTTTGAAGGCGATTTGGACTGCCCCATCGGAGTTGAATTTTTTCCTTTGCAAGAAGTTATCCAAATTTCGAAAAAAATGGTAATCTGTTGGAGCAAGGTCCGGGGAGTACGGAGGATGTCTTAGACTTTCCAATTGAAGCTCTTCTAATTTAGTAGCCGTCTGTTGCGCAGTGTGTGGTCTAGCGTTGTCGTGAAGCAGCAGTGGCGTGGAGCGATTGACCAGCCTAGGTTGTTTAGCCGCTAGCTTTTCCATCATGGTTTGCAATTGCTGACAATAGACATCAGCCGTAATAGTCTGGCCAGATTTGAGAAAACTGTAATGAACAATACCGGCACTAGTCCACCAAACGCTTACAAGTAACTTTTTTGGGGTTAATTTTCGCTTGGGGCAGGATTTGGCTGGCTGGCCAGGATCCAACCATTGCGCTGAGCGCTTCCGATTATCGTAAAGAACCCATTTTTCATCACAGGTAATGATTCGGTTTAAAATACCTTCATTATTGTGCCGGTTTAGTAATGTAACGCAGCAGTCGACGCGCGTTTGCCGGTTTGCTTCAGTCAATTCGTGAGGTACCCACCTTTCAAGCTTTTTAATCTTCCCAATTTGCTTCAAGTGAATTAAAACAGTTTTATCACTAACATCGCAGCCTGCAGCTGACTCGGACGTGGTTTGCGATGGATCCGCTTCCACAATAGCCTTCAACTCTTCATTATCAACTTGAGTCTCAGGCCGTCCACGGGGCTTGTTCTGCAGGTCGAAATTTCCAGAACGAAAACGTTGGAACCAAAAACGAACTGTGTTTTCTTTTGCAACACGACCGCCATACACATCATTCACCCTTCGAGTTGTTTCCGCAGCACTAGTGCCACGGCGGAACTCGTACTCGTAAATAATGCGATATTTTAAGTTTTCCATTTTGTAAAATGAGTGACGCAAACAGAAAAAAACAGAAGAAAAAAAACAAATGAATGACGATCATCGAAGCACAAATACATGAGTCTATAGCTGTACAAATTTGAATTTGGAATTCCTTACCAAAGAGGAGAAATTTGTGATTAAAGTGGCCAGTACGAAAAACGCCAATTTCATATGTAAGGACCTAATATTTGTTCAGAGCGTCCTGGGCGTTTTCTATGTAAAATAAAAAATATATCTATCTATGTAGTGTATTGTATTAAGTATATCAGTTATCTAGTAGCACAAGCGCTGCTTAGCTTGGGGCTAGATAATGCTGTGTGATTTGTCCAACATTATTTATTTATTTATTTATATTACCTCATTCTCGTGATCCACATAAAGTATATCATCCCCCATTTTCCTACAAAGCGGGTCATCTATCGATACACGAGACGCGCTCGTGAGGTTCGACGCCATATTCTGATAAATATTCGTATTAGAATTATTTAAATAATTCTGTTTTAACTGGATACACTGGGACAAATGCTGGTCGTGCAGCGACGTGGCAGTGTTGCCTGCTTGCATCGCGGCTGTTTCGGCAGTAAGCGGTAGTGTTGCCCTGTAAAAAGGGAAGAGTAAGTCCCTATTTTTTGGGAGTTTTTAGTAAGCGGGGTAGTGCTGTTAGAAGCGCCTGTTAGACACAATTTTAAACCTAAGCGAGGTTAGATGTTGGTTATAACAAGTGGTGCTGGTGTAAAATATTCAAAATCTTTTTATTTCGCTCTTAAGGGATGTTTTTTTAGGTTTTTAAAATGGTAGGTCTAAAGGCTTTGTCTACACTATCTACATGCTACATGCTAAATCTAAAACTATTAAAAAATCTTAATGCTAGTGCAAAGCCAAAATAAATTTTGTAGTTTTTATTTTCAAAATACACATTTATTATTATTTATTTTGTGAGAAAGTGAAATACTTATAATATATTAAATAAAACGTAACAATACGAAACAGACCTTTATACGAGTAAATATGTTACAAATAACGCAAAATTGTAATTTATTTTACAAATACAGTTTTCATAACATGCATATATACATTTTTTCGTATATACATACACGCAAAGCGATCTACGCAACACATACATATGTACATGCAAAAACCTCGAATAGTACCTGAGCATTAGTTCTTCATCAATATATTGCAAGAGGCTCCTAAAACAAGAGAGACGACTTACAAACATGTGCCACGCGCTTGCCTTTCAACTCTGTGACTTGGAAATGTGGTCTAAATTTGTGTAACAATTCATTGGATATTAAGGTCTAAATTCGTATCAAACTATATGTGCTGTTTTATGGCGGAGTGTTTCAAAGTAAATAATGCAGGTGTCTAAATTGGAGTAACAATTTATTTTGTAATTATGGTCTAAATTTGTATCAACCTGTATCTCCTATTTTATTAGTCGAGTGTTTTATAAAAAAAATCCATAGTTTGAGGAATTGATTATGAATTAAATTGGGTTTACTACGAACCTAGTTTGTGTTAGAAGTACGTCGATAAGTGATAAAACCTTGTTGTTTTTCCCACACAACTAGGTAAGCTTCGGATTGCTTACATAGGTACATATTTTTAACTTATTTAAAACCATGTCAAAATAGGTTGTTTTAGCGTAACTTTTTGATAAAAGAAAGCATTAAATATAAAGGTCATATTATGTAAAATCTGAACACGAAAAGTGATTGGAATACATTTTCATATTCATGTCATAATTGTTAAAATTTTCTTCACATTTTGGATTTATTTTTCACTGTTAAGTATTTTTGCAAATAACATCGCAATAACACCCAAGTTACAGTAAACAACAATCTAAGAAGGTAAATTCAATATTTAGGCCACATTTCCCTAATAAATACTTCACACTTAAGGCAGCGAAATAAATTCTTGCTGCAAAACTTAACTCTAACTTAAATAAAACTCAAACACACATTTCTCAAGAAATTTAAAGCCAAACATCTTTGCGTCCCAAAACCAACATGCAATCCGTGAACACAACACTAATCTGTGCGCAAAAAACACCAAAATTTTGAATAAAATTTCAATCCGTCACCGTTACACACCATTTAAATTTTTTTTAAACCAAAGTTAGAACCAAATAACCAAACAGTTAAAGAATAATAAATTTTGATCGTGTCTGTCCGAATACCTTAAACTCATATTAAATATATCTTCACCAGTCACCACCCGACACCACTTGCTACAAAATAATAAATAAAATAAATATAAAATACATAAATAAAATAATTTGTCACTTTGATATCGACTTCGTTATAGTCAAGACTTTGTTAGCACAAGAAAACCATACAGACGAATTGAGAACCACATCTCTAATTACCCGACTGCGCAATGAGGGTTATTTTGTTATGTACCTAGATGTTACTTTTAAATTATTATTTAAAAGAGAAGAATAGATAAATTTAATTATGCCTAAGAAAAGGCTTTGTCCAAACTTTTGACACCACATGCACGTCGATAAAAATATTTTTAATAAACAAAAGAGTAGAAAATCCAAAGTTTTATATATGTATAAGTATAAGCTTTAGACCATAAAGTGTTAAAGGGGAAAAGCGACTATGCCTACTTCCCACAGTTGGGCAAAGGCCTTTAAACATAGGCTTAATAAAACTAAATTAGTAAATATTTTTGTAGAACCCTGAAGTTTTTAAACTCATTCATATCGTATATCAAAGTGACTTCAAAAACAAATAACAAGCACATAATATAACCAACAAAACAAAGTAATATAAACCCAAACATGATTGGAATAGAACTCACTTTTCGCTCTGAGGCAGCGTGTCCGTTGTAAGCTCCGTAAGAGGATTATGTTTCGGACAAGACATTAATGATGAAACGCTCCAGTCTTCACTTGATTGCCGGTGGAATGCTGCAAGGAAATGGATCTTATTACAATATAGTTATGGTTGTAAATGAACAACCCCTATGTTGAAGATAGATAATTCTTTATTTATCAGTAAACAAAACAGAAATTTACATAATTAAGCAAATATAATACAGAACAGCAATAGAACTGGCGGCCTTGGCGGTGTTTTAGTCCTCTCAAATTAGTTTAGTCTAGTTTTGGCTACATCTGAATAGACAGCAATATCAATTTACCTATACCTTATCCATCGAGCATGTAGCATACTTAACCTAAAATTCACTTTGTGGGCGCGTCCTTTTATACGTAATTTACATTACTTATCGATTTAGGTTCCTTCCTTCAATAAATAAGCTTACAATTACATCTGAAACTCGACGCCAACCAAGTTAGTTTTTGTTATTAGTGTCGTGGTTTGTTTACTAACATTCTACATGCTCGATGGATACGGTATAGTCATTAACTATATTTGTATATTGTATACACCCTAAAACATAAAAAAGTATAAATTAAAAAATACAAGCTTCTAAACTTTCTAATAGATTTAAGCACAACTTTGAGAAAGAAAATTTGAAAATAAACCCCTTTCGACATAGTTTAGTTATTCAAAAGTTGAAATAAATTTATTTTGAAAAGATCCACTCAATAGCTATTCTATAATAACTCTTGTGCTAAGATTTTGTTCCTTTTTTTCGCGGCCGTTTTACCAATAAATCATTGTGCATTTCATTCTAACGCGCGGGTATGTCTTTTATGACAGATGACACAGCATACATTTAGGCCACGCCCGCGACGACTAGTGCAGCTTTAAGCGAGTTGGTGGCACCAAACCCTTGACCATCATCATCAAACAGCGTTCACCATTCCGTCCTTTTTGGAGGTATGTTCAGCTAAGTTAACCCGAACCGCGCTCTTCGTAGCAACAAGTACCATTACAGACTTATCCCACCCCACAAACTATCTAAGTCGGAGAGACCTGTATACATAATGGGCCCCGCAGTGTATAATTGATTACCCAAAAATGCCGCTTTCTCCAACATATTCAAGCAGAGACTTAAGTCATGGCTACTGGAGAGAGTGTTCTACAGCTTCGGTGAGTTACTAGAGCTACCCGAACTGTAGAATACAATCCCCGTGAATGATTTAACAATCCAAAAAATGTCAGGTGCAAAACATAGGTAGGGCTATAGCTGATAAGATTAAACTAGGTAAATAGTAAAGCAAAATATTAATAATATTAATTAAAATGTTTGAAAATAAGTTAACAATAATGAAATTTATTGAATAAGTAGTAATAATGTAATGTAATGTATTTGACATGTAAATTTATCAATAAAATCTTGTATCTTGTATCTCGTGGACTTATGGACTTACCATTGTTCCTCTTGATGGTGTCTCCATCACACCTGGTCGGCAGTACATTGTGGCTCTTGGCTATCGACCGCACGCTCAGATCATCGTCCGCGTCTAGATCTACGATGGGCGAGTCGTCGTACACGCCCGACTTACGGGAATCGCGGGAGTCTGTTGTTAATCTGTAAATAATAGATAGATCATTTATACATCACCTTAATACTATGTCATCATCATCAGCCTATGCTAGTCCACAGCTGGACATAGGCCTCCCCTTAATGAGCGTCATAGCGCCCTGTCTTCAGCTTGACGCATCCAGTATCTGCCTGCAGTCTTTCGCAGATCGTCATCCCACCTGGCCGGAGGGCGTCCTACACTACGTTTGCCGAGTCGCGGTCTCCACTCAAAAACTCGTTTACCCCAGCGGTTATCGGTTCTTCGCGAAATATGGCCGGCCCACTGCTACTTCAGCTTGCTAATTCTTTGAGCTATGTCGATAACTTTGGTTCTCTGTCGGATGTATTCGTTTCGAATTCTATCCTTCAGAGAGACTCCGAGCATAGCCCTTTCCCTAGCTCGCTGAGCGACTTAAAACTGGTGGACCATAATACAAGTACCTGGACGGATGATAATTTAGAATTTAGTGTTTAAGGTGGAACTAGTCGCTCATTTTTTCATACAAACGTGGAAGGGTCACTACAAGGCTGTTTGATGTTGACCATCCAAAAGTAAGGATGAAATCAATTTATACCGTCATAAACTAAGTTTGTATACAACTAAAACAGTAAAAAAGTATACGTTTGAAAAATACAAGCTTCGCTTAACTTTGGGCGAAAATAAATAACACACGGGGAAAGAACACTCTAAAATGAAGGGTTTACCGACATAGTTTAGTTATTAATAACTTAAAATAAAATTATTTTGAAGAGATACATTCAATAGTTTTTCTATGATAACCCTTGTGCTAAAGTCAGTACGGGGGCATAAATGATTGTGCATTTCATTCTATCGCGAGGGGATTGCTATAATGACAGGTGAGATAGCATGCATTTAGGCCGCGCTCACTGATGACAAACAGCTTTTTCAGTTGCAACTCTTTAAGGCGCATACCCGAGCCAATATGACAGCGATACCTATTTTATCATATTTGTACGTTTATCATAGGAATTTTTAAAAATCCTACGTTCAGTTTGTGGTATCTATTATAAGCTATTTTTTAATACCTCTGTAATAATTTTATCTCATATAGTTTAGGAGGAGATGCGAAAATAGAGTTTGGTGGCCAAAAAGCGCAACTTCGTATCTCTACCTAAGCTTTACAAAATGAAACTATTACAGAGGCATTAATAAATAACTTATAATAGATACCACAAACTGAACGTAGGATTTTTAAAACTTGCTGCGTTTAACGTAATTATAAGATAAAATAGTTGGGGGCGCCACTTTCGCTGGTGTATGGGCCTTAAGCAGCAACTCTTTAAGTTGATTATTAAAAACACGAATTAAAATAGTATTACTATTCACCAATAGATGTCAGGAGAGTCAATAGATTACGATAAAGTTGATGAAAGTTTATTGAAAACACGCATAAAACAACACATGAATCCTAGCTAGATCTATTTATCGCCCCTGAAACCCCCAGTATACTAAATTTCATGAAAATTGTTGGAGCTGTTTCTGAGATTCAGGATATACTATATACCTGTACAAGAATTGCTCGTTTAAAAGTATAAGATAAGGATACGAAATATCATAAACATATAACAATTTTATCTCTACTAATATTTATTATAATGAGGAAATATAAGATTCTTTGTTTGTATTGAATAGACTCCGAAACTACTGGACAGAAATAAAAAATTCTTTCATCATTAAAAAGTTTACTTTTCAGGGAGCCACATGGGCAATATTTTATCTTGAAATTCCCACGGGAACGGGAACTAAGAGGGTTTTGCATTAATCACGACCATTATGCAGCAGTGAGGGCGAACGGTCGCCTGAAACAAAAGTGAGGAGTCTTGATTCTCACCGCGGATCAAAAGTTTGTAGTAATAACTATTTATCAAGCAAAATTAAACTTGTCTAAGTACTTATTTTGTAAGTCTGATGCTGCTAGTGCAAGTTCTGATGATGCCTTAGCCAACGCTAATGATATCGACATTATGAGAGTCACACGCGAAGACGTCATCTCGGGTATCAAGAGACTTGTAGCGCAGTGGGACCGGACAACTTGCCCTCTGCAATTGTCAAGAACGCGGGAAAGCTACTGTGCGATCCATTATGCCACATCTTCAACTTGGGACTCAAGTCCGGAGCCTATCCGCCACAATGGAAGGTTTCCAGGGTAACTCCAATTCCTAAAAGTTCAAAGTCCCTAGTTGAGGAGTATCGCCCAGTAGCAATTTTGTCCTCGCCAGCAAAGGTGTTTGAGAGTATCTTGCACGAACATATTTATGCACAGGTGAACAGGTTCTTATGCAGCGAACAACTGTCCGCTGCGGCATGTTGGATATCTAATATATTATACTAACCTGACTGCATCGTCCGCGTCTATAAGCGAGTGAGGTCGCGAGCGCGGCATTACTCGCCGGCCGCCGCGGCCCTGCGTGAGTTTGGATGCTATCCGCTGCGGCATGTTGGATATTGCCTGTGAAAAGAACAAATTTGTTATTAACTAGCTGCGGCCTATGAAAATTTTAAAGGTGATTTTTATCCCACGGGCACTGATTTAGGGTATAAAAAGCCTATGTTTGATTCCAGGATTAGAATTACCTGTATGCAAAATTTCAGCCAGATCCGTTCAGTGGTTTTGGCGTGAAGAGGTAACAAACATCCATCCATTCAAACTTTCGCATTTATAATATTAGTGTGATGGCAACCTCTGTGATGCGGATAACGCCTTGTTAGTGGATGTCTGGCTCGCGAGCGTAGCGAGCCGCCTTGTATAACGATAAACCATCCCAGAGCGATGAGCGAAGCGAGCCGCTTACCCTCACAAGGAAAGCTGTGTGAAGAATGTGTCTTGCACACAACGCAGCAGTGCGCAGCTCGTGCGTAAAGTCGTGCTGTGTGTAAAATGCCGTGTCAGAGCGGCGAGCTAAGTGAGCCGCATTCAAAGCTTGGCGCTGTGTGCTGCTCTGTAGCACGCACAAGACATTTTACATACTCTACCCCGGCTTTTAATTCTCAACAGCAAAATGTCTAAACGCAACGCTATTGGCACCGAACCGTAACATGGCAGCGTTTTTATCACCCGAAACTAAGTAAATTACTTTTTGTTTTTTAAGTCACTAATTAATTTTTTTTGGCTGTTACATTTTTTCCGTTTAAATGTATTAACCTAAATAATCGAAAAAAAATATAAAAAACCATGCATATACCCTATTTTTTTTGTTTATTTAATTTTTTGTAAACGTACCTCATCATCCAATTCTTGAGTACAGTGCGTGGGTGGGTTCGAATATTTGTGCAGGAGATCTATCGCCAGTCGTTTGCTCATGTCTTGTTGGAAAAACGGGTGCTGAAACAAATATAAATGGATTCATTCCTGAACTGATTTGTGGGATTAGCAGCGCTTCGCGGTTTCACCCGCGTAGTTCCCGTTCCCGTGGGAATCTGGGATAAAATATAGCCTATACACTTATTTACGTGTAGTATTAGTATTGTTGTATTTACCTGCAGTATTAGTATTGTTGTATTTACCTGCAGTATTAGTATTGTTGTATTTACCTGCAGTATTAGTATTGTTGTATTTAACTGTAGTATTAGTATTGTTGTATTTACCTGCAGTATTAGTATTGTTGTATTTACCTGCAGTATTAGTATTGTTGTATTTACCTGCAATATTAGTATTGTTGTATTTACCTGCAGTATTAGTATTGTTGTATTTACCTGCAGTATTAGTATTGTTGTATTTACCTGCAGTATTAGTATTGTTGTATTTACCTGCAGTATTAGTATTGTTGTATTTACCTGCAGTATTAGTATTGTTGTATTTACCTGCAGTATTAGTATTGTTTTATTTACCTGCAGTATTAGTATTGTTGTATTTACCTGCAATATTAGTATTGTTGTATTTACGTGTAGTATTAGTATTGTTGTATTTACCTGCAGTATTAGTATTGTTGTATTTACCTGCAGTATTAGTATTGTTGTATTTACCTGCAGTATTAGTATTGTTGTATTTACCTGCAGTATTAGTATTGTTGATTTGTTGTATTTACCTGCAGTATTAGTATTGTTGATTTGTTGTATTTACCTGCAGTATTAGTATTGTTGTATTTACCTGCAGTATTAGTATTGTTGTATTTACCTGCAGTATTAGTATTGTTGTATTTACCTGCAGTATTAGTATTTTTGTATTTACCTGCAGTATTAGTATTGTTGTATTTACCTGCAGTATTAGTATTGTTGTATTTACCTGCAGTATTAGTATTGTTGTATTTACCTGCAGTATTAGTATTGTTGTATTTACCTGCAGTATTAGTATTTTTGTATTTACCTGCAGTATTAGTATTGTTGTATTTACCTGCAGTATTAGTATTGTTGTATTTACCTGCAGTATTAGTATTGTTGTATTTAACTGTAGTATTAGTATTGTTGTATTTACCTGCAGTATTAGTATTGTTTTATTTACCTGCAGTATTAGTATTGTTGTATTTACCTGCAATATTAGTATTGTTGTATTTAACTGTAGTATTAGTATTGTTGTATTTACCTGCAGTATTAGTATTGTTTTATTTACCTGCAGTATTAGTATTGTTGTATTTACCTGCAATATTAGTATTGTTGTATTTAACTGTAGTATTAGTATTGTTGTATTTACCTGCAGTATTAGTATTGTTGTATTTAACTGTAGTATTAGTGTTGTTGTATTTACCTGCAGTATTAGTATTGTTGTATTTAACTGTAGTATTAGTATTGTTGTATTTACCTGCAGTATTAGTATTGTTGTATTTAACTGTAGTATTAGTATTGTTGTATTTACCTGCAGTATTAGTATTGTTTTATTTACCTGCAGTATTAGTATTGTTGTATTTACCTGCAATATTAGTATTGTTGTATTTAACTGTAGTATTAGTATTGTTGTATTTACCTGCAGTATTAGTATTGTTGTATTTAACTGTAGTATTAGTGTTGTTGTATTTACCTGCAGTATTAGTATTGTTGTATTTACCTGCAGTAGTTTATACGCCGTGGGTCGTTTCTTGGGATTCTTAGTGAGCGCTATCTTAAGGAACGCGTGGAACAGTGCCGTCCAGCGCTCGCGGTCTCGCAGCACAGGAGGTTTGAATCCCGACTTGGACATCAGGAATAGAACCCGCATCGGGTGCAGCTCGAACATTGGCGGTTGGAGTTCGGCTAGCTCTGAAAATTAATATAATCTTTTGTTTAAGATACAATTAAAAATCATTGTTTACCGACTTCAAAAAATCGTAAAATCTTGATCAACAACATAAATCATCCTCCTGGGATGTTTTATGTTGTTGATTAAAAGAATATTTTTTTCCTAAATATGAACTAATTCGGTAAAAAAAACCTTTTTTTTAGCATAATGACATTCATAGCAAACGGGTTACTATATGAGCAAAATTTATTTTCTGGTATCTAAATCACTTGGAGAAGCTAAGCTAAGCTGGTTCTAGCGTTCTAACCACCTTAACAATTCTCAAAGAAAAAAAAAAGACGTGTGGCACTCGGGGACTGCCGCGGTAAAGCTATTGCACAGCATAAGTCAATAAAAGTTCTGCTATTCATCGATATATGGCAAAACTAAAAAGTATCACCGCTGTGCCGGTCGGAGTGGGGGGTGTTAGGTTATTTTCGTTACGGAATTTCTAGATTCGGTGTCCGTGCTCAAGGCCAGCGATAGAAGCTATGCAATAGCTTAAAAATTCTCTTCTCTAATTCTCAAAGATGCGAAATCGATCGTATAGCGCTATCCATCCACCAATGTATTGTATTCTATTAAGTATATCAGTTATCCAGTACCCATAAGCTCTGCTTAGTTCGGGGCTAGAAGATGCTATGGGGATCGTCCACCATTATTTATTTACTAGCTGCGCCCCGCGGTTTCGCACACCTATCCCACGGGAACTGATTTGTGGGATAAAAAATAGCCCATGTGTTATTCCAGGCCTATAACTTGACGGTAAAGTACTGAAACCGGCGGAGGTACTGAAGTAGCATTTCAATATCGCTCCTACACTCTCTCCCTTCTGTGGCATGCCACATCACATCACATCACACACACACACACAACCACATAGACTTCCTTTGCTGGGGTGCTCCTCCCAATCTCGCCCCCCCCCCCCCCCCACCTCTCATCCCCGATCAATGTGTGTCTTACACTTATACAACAACCATAAAAAAATACAGTCGAATTGAGAACCTCTTCATTTTTTTGAAGTCGGTTAAATAGGGTGACAAAGGACTGTGATGGTGATGATGAAGATGAGTTTTAACTTACCGATAGCAGTTATCCCGCATGCCCAAATATCGCACAGTTGATTATAGCCACCTTTTCGCTCCACTGCTGCGACCTGTAAGAAAAAAACGATTATAAATAGATATATGGATATCAGATTAATTTATTTAACCAGTTCATTACATATCACAACATTTGGCAAGTCAATATAATATTTTTTTAGTTAAATAGCTGCGTCCCGCGGTTTCGCATGCGTTGTTCCTGGAAACGTTTAAAGGTGATTTGTATCCCACGGGAACTGATTTATGGGATAAAAAGTAGCCTATGTTTGATTCCAAGATTAGAATTAACTGTATGCAAATTTCAGCGCGATCCGTTTAGTAGTTTTGGCGTAAAGAGGTAACAAACATCCATCCATCCATACATCCATTCAAACTTTTGAATTTATAATATATAACATTTAATCGTTTCGTAAATACTAAAAAGCGATTTCAAATTCCCTAATATAAACGATGAAATCTCGAAATGTTGATAACTAAAAAATATCAAACTGAAGTGATATTAAGTCAGCCATATCTCGCGACGAACCCACAACCGCTGGGGTAACAATATTCTTGAGTCCGCAACTCAGCATGCTTAGTGTAGGGTAGGACTCACTCCGACCAGGTGAGTCATCTGCGAAAGACTGCAGGCAGATGCTGGATGCGTCAAGCTAAAGACAGGGTGCTATGACGCTCATTACGGGTGACGTATATCCAGCAGAAACAGGCTGATCACGGCTGAAAATGATGTACAACATCGTACCTCTGGTGCCATCCAGTACGGCGTGCCTATAAATGACTTCCGTTTATTGATGGTAGCGGTGATCTGTGCTGACACTCCGAAGTCAGCTAACTTCACATCGCCGCAGTCGGTTAGTAGGATGTTGGCGCCTTTTATATCACTGGAAGAGAATAATAATAGGGTATATGCATGTGATTTCAAAATGGCTAAAAATATATACATATTCTCTATTGATATAGAAACATTATCTACATAATTTATTTTAGAATTTTGAGATGTTTTTATCGTACAATTTTACCATTGAAAAATTGATATTTTAAATCTCAATCGCAAAATTTCAAAACGCTACGCCATTTTATTTTTTTTTTTTTTTTTTAAATAAATAATGCTGGACTATACACACAGCATTATCTAGCCCCAAGCTAAGCAGAGCTTGTGTTATGGGTACTAGATAACTGATATACAGGGTTACAGGAAAAATGGTGCTAGATCCGTGAAGAGCGTGGAGTACTCATCATTTCTGACTTATTTCACTATGAAACACCCTGCCCTAAACTTAACCCTTTTCGAGTTATTCGACTTTTAATTTTTTTATTGAAGATTGCCGATTTTTAGGCTACTTAATTTAATTTTGTTTATTTTGTGTATCTTATTATTATTATTTTTGCATTTTTACATGTGTAATAAGATGCTTTAGGACGTCAATTATTAAAATAGTGCATAAGCTAATTGAATAGACCGTAGTAGACAAGTAAAAGTAATGAAATAAAAAAGAAAATTAGAAAGTTTATTTTTCTCTAAGGGATATCTAAAAAAAATATTATGGCAGTTGTTCGGCAGATGTGTTTTAAAATATCTACGTTTCATCAGCTATCTAACGAGGTATAATAATCTAGGGTTTGTATTACATTTCGTGGAAAAAAGTAGTTGGGACGCTCCAGGTAGCAGTTCTAACGGTCCCGCGCCTATTGTCCTTCAAGTTAAGACGTACCGTGCGAGCGAGACAAGTGATGATTTATGTAGGTGCGGATGAAAGAAAAAATGTGTAGAGACCGGTTAGGGCTGGGAATACAACAGGGGGTATTGTTTTGGTTGTCAGTCTGCTTTTGTGCTTCGTACATAGTAGATGTGATATCGTTTTGCTCTTTTTCTCGACTTGGCTGTGATTCTGGACTATTTCTTCTGATTTGTGACTACTGTGCTTGTTAACCGGACTCTGATTTGTACCTGTGATACGGAAGTGTTGAAGATGACGTCCTACACACCTGAGGAATATGCTGATATGCTTATTTGTTACGGATACTGCGATTGTGTGTCTGCGCAAGCTCGCAACGAATACATAACTCGCTACCCCGGTCGTCGAGTGCCGGATGTGGCCGTTTTTGACAGAGTTTATCGAAGACTTCGAGAAACTGGCTCTGTTTTGAGACGAAATACAGACACGGGAAGACCACGAATTGACGACGAAGAACAGGACAATGAGATAGTGCAACGCTTTCGAGCGGATCCGACTACTTCCACTAATATTGTTGCCCGTGATCTGGGACTTTCGCAATGGAGGGTTTACAGTGCATACTGCTGGCCTATACCCGTACCATTACACGCCGGTACACGTTATTGAAGAAGGAGACCCCGCGAGAAAATTGGACTTTTGCAGATTTATGCTAAATGCTGACGTAGAAGACCCAGATTTTCTAAGAAATATCTTGTGGACGGATGAGTCCAAATTTGATAAAGATGGCATAACTAATTATCACAACGCCCATTACTGGGCCCCAAAAGAACTAAGGAATCCCAATAAGAAAAGAGTGACGGGGTCCCAACGAAGATTCAGCGTCAATGTGTGGATGGGCATTATCTCCAATCATTTGATTGGACCTTACTTTCTCCCGGATATTCTAAATGGGGAAAGCTACGAAAAGTTCCTGAGAGCAGACTTGAGTGATTTGCTGGATGATTTGCCACTCAACCTGATCAGGGACATGTGGTTCCAACACGATGGCTGCCCTGCCCATTTCAGGAGAAGTGTCAGAGACTGGCTAGACACAAATTACCCAAACAAATGGATAGGACGAGGTGGGCTGTTGCCATGGCCAGCAAGAAGTCCGGACCTAACCCCCATGGATTTTCATGGGGGTGCATGAAAACTCTTGTGTACAGCAAGCCAAATCCAGTTTCGTCTGTGGAAGACTTAAGAGAAAGGATTGTGGATGCAGCAAATAAAATGAGGACCACGTTGACCACTGGATTAGTGAAGACTGGTCTCTGTAGAAGGATGCGACAATGTATCAGAAATAGAGGTGGCCATGTTGAACATGAACTGTAAAATAAGAAAAAGTTGTGTGAAAACATTTAATAAATGACATTTCATGCTTACCTATTGTTTTATTTTACTTTTTAGGGCTAAGTATAAATTTTCTTCCCCACTGTCGCCTATGAAACTAATTTTTTTCAATGCATTTGAATAAAACCCAAGATTATTATACCTCGTTAGATAGCTGATGAAACGTAGATATTTTAAAACACATCTGCCGAACAACTGCCATAATATTTTTTTTAGATATCCCTTAGAGAAAAATAAACTTTCTAATTTTTGTTTTTATTTCATTACTTTAACTTGTCTACTACGGTCTATTCAATTAGCTTATGCACTATTTTAATAATTGACGTCCTAAAGCATCTTTTACACATGTAAAAATGCAAAAATAATAATAATAAGATACACAAAATAAACAAAATTAAATTTAGTAGCCTAAAAATCGGCAATATTCAATAAAAAAATTAAAAGTCGATTAACTCGAAAAGGGTTAAGTTTAGGGCAGGGTGTTTCATAGTGAAATAGGTCAGAAATGATGAGTACTCCACGCTCTTCACGGATCTAGCACTATTTTTCCTGTAACCCTGTACATAATACAATACACTACATAGATAGTTTATTTTTTTTTTTATTATATATAGAAAACATCCAGAGCGCCCTGAACAAATACCTGCAGATCGTACAAATATTTGTCCCGAGGCGGGAATCGAACCCGCAACCTCCTGCGTCGCAGGCGGACCTTCGCCCACCGCGCCACAGAGGTCGTCTAGACTAGAGCGGACGTGACATCGCTGTTCACATTTCTTCTTTTTTTATTCTGCTTGCTGAAACATGATTTGACACTATTCTGCCCACTTCACATTTCGTATTGTCGGTTATTTTCAGATTTTTTAGAAAACCTCTTTTCTGAGATGATCACTACTGAGGTCGTCACAAAAGGTTTTAATCGAGTGTGAACGTTGACGTCAAATAAACATGGCGCTAATATGACAGCGTTTTTATCACCCGAAAATGATTGTAGTTTTGATTTGTTTTTTTTACCTTATTATTGCGAAATTCATGAGTGTCTTATCATTTTTCGGTTAAATAATGACCTAAAGAATCGATTAAAACAATAAAAAAAATCGATGCATATAACCTATTCACTGCTACATCCACCTTCATATTATACTCACACACCCTTACACACAGCTTTATACATAAACACATACACACAACACACTTCTTAGTCTTACACACCACTTATCTCCCAAACGGAGACAATTAGCTTAGATTTTTTTTGTTTAACTTTTTAAGAATTTTTAGTTTGTTATCTTTATTATCCTGTAAAAAATAAGTTTGTTTGTAAAATCAGTAGCTTACCTGATTTTTATTTATAAATAATTAATTTTGTTTAAAAAAAAAACTATAAACCGACTTCAATTTTTATAGTTTTTTCATGCTGCTCTAAAAACACAGTACAGCCTCTCTTTTCGGTACCTAGGCAAATATTTTGTGTAATTATTTATTTCCTATATTATACAAATAAGTTACTACTCGTATGTAATATTTTAAATGTCTGTTTTTTAACCGACTTCGAAAAAGGAGGAGTTTCTAATTCGACAGTATTTTTTTATGTTAGTAACCTCAGAACTTTTGAATGGGTGGTTCGATTTTCATGATTCTATTCTTATTTGAATTGAAAGCTGGTGCTTCCCGTGTGGTCCGATTTATTTGGTCTAGTTCTGACAATGTGATCCATATAATTGAAGTCGGTTTATAGTTTTTTTAAAACAAAATCAATTATTATTAGTGTGTTAGTAGCAAATAAATGATTGTCTTTATATATTTCAAGATACTAAACCGTATAAGGTAAAATAATTCATCGATAATTAATTTAAAAATAAATCCAAACAGTATTTACCGATGCATTTTCCCCATGCTATGTAGATACATCAGGCCCATGAGCGTTTCCCGGCACATGTACGCGATTTGCAGCTCTGACAGCGGACCCGTCACGTGATATATATCCTGAAAAGAAATACACAAATTGTTGAAGGTACAAAAGCAGGGAGAATCTATTTAAATACAATTATATAATAAACAACGAAATAACATCACAGACATTGACAATTTTGAAAATTTTAAACGTAAAATTGAAATTTTCTTTGAAAGCCATGAAATTTATAGTATTTATGAATTTATGTGTAGCAATTTAATGATTTAAGTAAGTGAAATGTTTAATATATGAATTATTTAATTTAAGGAAAACCTCTGTTAACGGCATAGAAAAGAAATGAATTATCTGAATTAATTATTATGAAAGGAATATATTGTATTGTGTATTATTAATATTATTATGAAAAGATTAAAATTTTCTCGCATGTGATTGGTACAAGAATGGAAGTTATACTGGTTAATAAATACAAATAATTGATAACATTTTGAAAAGAGTAATGGGAAGTAGAGTCTGAAGGAATTCTTAGGCCTGTTTTATGAAAGCTTCCCCAAGAATTACTTCAAAATTGTTTTTTTATCTCAGAATCTGTGAAAGCTACCACCTTCATATTAAGCCTAACGGTAATGTTACTTTGATCTTTTATTTTGAATTTATGTATTTGAATAACACGATTGGTGAAAGTTTTCTCCATATTAATTTTATTTTTTGAAAAATATTTATGTATTTTGCACACATTTTCCTATTTATCTCAGGAACAGCACAATTTTTCTATTCGTTTTTTTTGCTAGGAAACCTAAAAGTATTCCTTTAGTTCTGTCTTTTAATTTATCGATTGGTTGTTTAATTAACTTGTAGTTAGGTAAAAACAGTTTTTTCACTCTTTTATTCTGATGAGGATGTTACCTGCAAGCTGCCTCCTCCGCAGTACTCCATAGAGATCCACAGCTTGTCCCTCCGGAGGTAGGATCCATAGTAGGCGACTATGTTGGGGTGTCTGCAGTCCTTCATCATGAGGATCTCTTGCTGGATAATGGCGAAGTCATCGCCAGGTTCTAGCTTTATCACCTTGATGGCCGCGAGCTCGTTGTTGCCGTTGAGTCTTTTCGCCTGGGAAATAAAGGAGGAAAGTTAAGAGATTTATTGAATTATTCTGCCCGCAGCTTCGCACGCGTTGTTGCTATGGATACGTTAAAAGGTGATTTCTATCCCACGGGAACTGATTTATGGGATAAAAATTAGCCTTTGTTTGATTCCAAGATTAGAATTACGTGTATGGAAAATTTCAGCCCGATCCTTTCAGTATACTTTTGGCGTGTAGAGGTAACAAATATACATCCAACCATACATCCATCCAAACTTTCGCATTTATAATATTAGTGTGATTCACGCGATCTTTCGCGCCATTAATAGTTTATGTGCAGATGAGGATATTGATATTTTTTGGGTTCATGGGAATATGTAAAGTTGTTTATTTTTATTTTTGTATTAAGTCATAATTATGTAGTAACTTGTTGGTGTTATTTTATTAATTACATTTTTAGTAAGTACATTTTGTATCTCTTTTGAAGTAGACCGACTGGTTATGATTATAGAGTTAAAGATAAACTATTCTTAAAATGAACGCATCTCCACAGAATATATATCAGTTTATTGTGAGCAAAAAGCAACTGTCTGGTCTTGATAGGGTTCTACTTACCGATAGAGGTAGAGGTAGAGGTATCTCCGTTATAGAGTAATAAACTGGCATAATTCTGTGGAAACGCGTTCATTTTAAGAATGGTTTGTCTACATCCATCCGTTAAAGGCATCCAGTGTTACCAATTTCGTTTATCAATACCGAAACCCTGAGTCACGTCAGACCGTGTGTCTGCCGACTCGCCGCCGGTTCTAGACATTGTTTCATTGATCCAAACGAGTAGCGGATATGACTCCCTAAGTTATTGAGTTATACGGTTCTTTGTGTGAATCCGTTTGGTGTTTTAAACTTCACCTCCCCACAGCCTATATTGGTCCACTGCTGGACGCAAGTCTCCCCCTGGTCGCCTTATTGGCTGTTATCTCTCGGGGGTGGTGATCACATTCGCCACGCTGGGTATGCGGGTTGGAGATCGCAGTTCGGTGGTAGAATTGTTCTACAAGGGACGCTGCCGTCCCCGGTGGATATCCCTTAGTCGCCTCTTATGACAACCGCGGGAAGAGTTGGGGTGATTCTAATGATTATTTATTTATTGTTCCGGCGGTTCCGATATTTGTTCATTTGTTCCGTGCGTTCCTATATTCGCATGTGATAAGAAATATATTAATATCTAAGTAATGTAATGTTCTAACGTAGTAGCAGTTGTCTAGTCAAACACAAGCTCTGCTTAGCTTGGGGCTAGATGATACTGTGGAGATTGTCCAGCATTATTTATTCCTCCCTTCATTTTGTTTCAAAAATGTTATTTTACTTCAGATCGCTCGTTTTTCCCAAGAATTTATGCTAGTTTTTAAATTATATTATAGGGCAGTTACACTTACATTTGGAACTAACTGTCATAGGTTCGTGACCCGAACACTAATTAGATTTATGACCAGAGCGTGGTCAGAGCAATGACTGGCTATGTAGTACGTCATAAAGCGTTAGGAACGTAAATCATTGACCGCGGTTTGTTTACTCGATGTTATAGTAGAGTATTAATTACACTAGTTTATGTATAAATGCGAAAGATTAGTTAGCTGATACTTCTAAACACCAAAACTTTAAAAATTAATGTTTTGGTACTCCAAAAGTATTACAGAATTGAACGAATAGTTATAATAACTAAAGGTATATTAGTTATCTAGTAGCCTTACACACCCTTACATCTAGTAAAACACAAGCTCTGCTTAGCTTGGGGCTAGATAATGCTGAGTGAATTGTTTAAATTGATTTATTACTAGACTAGATTTACTAACTGCGGCCCGTGGCTTCGCACGCGTTGTTCCTATGGAAACTTTATTCCGCGAGAACTGATTTATGGGTTAAAAAGGTAGCCTATGTTTGATTGTAGGATAAAAATTACCTGTACGCATAATTTCAGCCCGATCCGTTCAGTAGTTTTGGCGTGAAGAGGTGAGAAACATCCATCCGAACTTTCGCGTTTATAATATTAGTGTGATAGTGTGATTCTATTCTAAAACTCCCAAAAATTTCATTTGTCAAAGTAAATCGAACCATTTTAACATGTATGTGGCATTCATATGAAAACGTTGCCCCAAATTCTAATGATCCGAAGTCCTTATGCAACACTGCATAGATAAGTGACGCAATAGCGACACCATTTGGCATCGGATGGGAAACAATGGGCGCCATGGCATTGCCGCAGTTATAGGTTGAGCTATGGTTGAAAACACGGGGTTTACAGCTTTTTAATCGAATCTAAAACAATTAATTTTGTTTTAAAAAACTATAAACCGACTTCAATTTCTATAGTTTTTTCATGAATTTTCATGGATCCCATTTTCATAACTAAACAAAATTAAAATGGGACCACACGGGAGGCACCAGCTTTCATATAAAAAAGAATCATGAAAATCGGACCACCCAGTCAAAAATTCTGAGGTACAACAAACATAATTTTTTTTTTTAAATACAGTCGATTTTATAACCTCCTCCTTTTTTTGAAGTCGGTTAAAAAGGAGGAATAGCTACGTTCATCTGTGCGTGTTTATTTATTATTCTTTTTGTTTGTCAATTTTTTCCATCAATTGTGGACATAAAAAAATATTCCTGGGATATTGATGAGTACTTCTTGTAGTATTTGTCCCGGAAAACTCGAATAAATGTATTAAACTGTAAATATTATTTAAAAAATAATAAAATTAACGTGTAATGTTTATGAAACGATGAATGGATTCGTAATGAAATCCGACAGAAAACCAAAGTTATCGACATAGCTCAAAGAATTAGCAATCTGAAGTAGCAGTGGGCCGGCCATATACCGACAACCGCTGGGGTTAACGAGTTCTTGAGTGGAGACCATGTCTCGGAAAACGTAGTGTGGGACGCCCTCCGGTCAGTTGGGATGACGAACTGCGCAATACCCAAAAGACTGGAGGCAGGTGCTGGATGCGTCAAGCTGAAGACAGAGCTCTATGGCGCTCATTGGGGAGGCCTATGTCCAGCAGTGGAATAATATAGGCTGATGTTTATGAAACTGTTAAGAATGGGCGCCATAGCCTTGTCGTAGTACGGGTTGAGCTATATTGAAACCACGGGTTTCGTAGCTTACGAAAAACGAGAGAGGGTAATTTGCATTAACTGGTCCACCGTTGGCTATCTACATAAATAAGACACAGTTTTATACAAAAAAGTCAAAATATAGCTTTTGATAAGCATAACCAGAGTTATATTAAATACTAGCTTCTACCCGTTTTTGTTTTTACAGCTGTTAAGATACCCTTCAATTGTGGCGGCGATTTTTGCATGAATTCCCTATCTGTGGACGCAATTCTGGCTTTTCCCGCGCGATACCGAAGCGTGTGATATAAATAACGATATCTCTAAAGTTTTTTAGGGAGCAAATATGTGTATCATACATCGTTAGTATCGTTATGAAGTAAGCTACTATATTTTACTTATATTATAACCGACAATAGTATGTAAGAACAGTTAGACTTGCTGAGATTGTATTAGTTGATAAACCTGGTAGTGATTTCTTTTTCACTTCCTCCGTTAGTGGACAAAAAATTGAAGTGAATTAGAGTCAATTGCACCTTATTTTGTTTGATGGTAATTACTATTTATCAAGCTGTTTATATAGTAAAAATTTGACTTGTCTAAGTGCTTATTTTGTAAGTCTAAAGAAATAAACGATTTGACTCTGACTCTGACTCTAACATAAGCGTGTTTTATCACCATTGTTTTCTTAGACCAGGGATTGCTAGACGGTTCGTCGGCCAGTCGAGTACGCCACGCGTGACAATACGCAGTGAAAGTGCAGCCGTTGAAGATGAGAGTTAATAGATTTGTCTGTCATGAATAAGATACTGTAGCTGTATGGTGCTGGCTTAGAATTTGCACCACCCCAATTCTTCCCGTGAAGTCATAAGAGGACTAAGGGATATGCACCGGGGGTGGGCAGCAGCGCCCTCCTCACAAAAAATCTTCCACCAAACGGATTAGGACGGAGAAGGGATTATGGGCATTATCTCCCATGAGTTAAACGCCAATAAGGCGTTTATTAGGGGGAGGCCTGCGTCCAGCAGTGGACCGATACAGGCTGGTGAGGTTGAGTAAGATAATGCTCGAGGATCTCAGGACGCGTTATAAAAGCCGCGATAAAATCAGTAATTCAATTTATTCACCACTATACTAAAATAAGAACAAACTAATACTAAAAAAACAGAATAAAATAACGGGGCTCCCATACAACAGACATGATTTTTTGCCGTTTTTACGGTGGCCGGTGTTCTAAGTTTTTGTTTAGTTTTCATACTTAATAAATGTCTTTGCTTACATAAAATATCTAGGATTATAAATCCGAGAATAGCTTGATATCTGCATTGAAATTTCAGATACTTATTGCAAATACGGGATGTTTCGTAACCTATATAAAATATACGTGATCGTTTATTTACTTTGTAGTTTATTTTAGCTGTATGGCTGGCTCAGAATTTGCACCACCCCAATTCTTCCCATAGGCGTCGTAAGAGGCGACTGAGGGATATCCATCAGGGGGCGGGCGCCCCTACGGAACAAATCTTTCAGCAAACTGCGATCCTCAATCCGCATGCCCAGCGTGGGGATTATGGGCACTACCCCTCATTAGTTAAACGACAATAAGGCGTTTATCAGGAGGCCTGCCTCCAGCAGTGGGCCGATACAGGTTGTTGAGGTTGAGTTTGAGTTTATTTATTTTGGGTAATTCGAACCAAGGAATAATAACTGCCCATAGAAACTTTACCACTCCTTTTAACCCCTTTCGAGGTTAATTTTGAGGAAAATAAGATAGGAAATTATTCGGCGATACAGAAATTTACGTCGAGATAATATTGGGCACGCCTACAGTTATAAAATTAATATAACTTTATTATATAGGTACTACTTCTGTCTGCGTAATCTATATTATTATAATCAATATTATAAAGAGGAATTATTTATTTGTTTGTTTGCATTGAATAGGTTTCGAAACTACTGGACCGACTCAAAAATTATTTCATCATTAAAAAGCAGGGAGTGTTATAGGCTACATATTATCCCGGAATTCCCACGGGAACGGGAACTACGCGGGTGAAACCGCGAGGCGCTGCTAGTCTTTAAATAAAGTGATTTTAATATATATTTTTGATAAGATTAGCTGTCTACGATACAAAAGGCCGGGATTGTAAAAGATCGCTACTAGATAAAACATTTTGCAGTTCTTAAGTTACGTAAATTAGGTACTTTTGTTAGTTCGGTAAAGAGAAGAACACTATACGTATTCATGTGGTGTTGAAGCTGTCAGTCACCTAAAGTCCTGCTCCGATACTTCAAGGTGCTGGGCTGGTTAGGGCCTGCTTGGGCAGGGGGATAATGCACAATACACTCCTATGCCAGACGTCCGTGCAGATCTTAGTTCCCCCACTTAGAATAAGAATTAGAATATGGTGTTTGGTAAATTTGAGTATTACATACAAAATGATAACAAATATTGCAAACCAATTGAATCTAGTCCAGATGCGCTTACGCCGTTCCAAAAACATATGCCCTGTTCCACTCCTATCAACGCGAAATCCTATGCCTATCTCTGTCTTAAAATAGCGTGCAATACGTCCAGGAGATGGACTACATTCAAATTATACCTTCACCAAGCGTGCTGATTGCCGTGCGGTGTCGGTTTAGAATTTGCACCACGCCAACTCTTCCCGTCGTCGGTGTCGTAGGACGCGAATAATGGATATCTACCGGGGGCGGGCAGCAACGCCCCCTGCAGAACAATTCTACCGTGGAGATTTTGGGCATTACCCCCATTAGATAAACGCCAACAAGGCGCGTATCAGAGGACGGCCTGCGACCAGCAGTGGACCAATATAGGCTGTTGAGGTTGAGGGAGCGTGTTTATTATCAAATCTTGATTTGAATATCACAAATCCCAGACATAATAAAAGTAAAAACATAACAAGTATATGATTAAGTCGAGAGTCGAGACACTGTCCCCTACTAGCTAAAAATACAAGAAATGACGTCACGATATTATTATAACTTAATTAATAACAGATGTCTAAATGTCTACGCACATGTTCCGATGTAATATTATTTGTTTTGTTGTCTTTTTACCCGACTATCAATGGAGGAGGATTATGAGATTGGAACCCTATGTTTGTATGGTAGCCGATTTTTATGTTCCCACGTTTCGCTGCAACTACTCGTTTTATTTCAACAAATGAGGTATCGATAGATTCGTCTCAATACCCCGGTGGTTATAGGATATGACGTCAGACGACATTGGGGGTCAAACGAGATAGCGGGGTGTCATTTGTAGTGGCTTGTCCCCGCTCGCGGTCGCCCGTGTAGCTCGGCCAATCGTGTCCACATGTATTGGCCGCTTGCAATAGTTTGCGTAGACTTGCCAAACGTCTAGACAATGGCACTTGCCTTATATCGCCTACGCTCGTGTCGGCCTTAGCTCGGCCAACATGTATTGGTTTTAACCTATATTAACCACTAAGTCGGTCGCCCGGGTCAAGCTTTTTACTAATAAACGTTTTCCACATTTCACGTGTTTAAATACAATAACGTGCGCTGGTTCATTAAAATACTGCATTGTGTATTAAAATACTTAAATCGTGGCTGGCGGTCGCCGAACGAACATTGGATAGATCACGCAAAATATCAGCACGGATTTTGACCCTTGGAAGAAGTACCACTGCCGATAATGCTCCAAATAATGCTGCCCCATGACTAAGTCATGTTGCTTTTATGACGTTTTCTAATGGGGGTGTTTGTTCTGGTTAAATGTCCTTTCGATACGAAAGGCCTAAGTCATCCGTCTGTCTGTTCATCTGTGAACCCCCTTCACTCAGGAATGCTTGGAGGTATCGCGTTGGAATTAACTCGCACCTGACGTTTTATTTTCTTTCATTGAAAATATTTGTCCCAGAGGCAGGACTCGAACCCGCAATCTTGTGCGCCGGCAGAACTACGTTCGCTGCGTCACTGAGGTCGTTAATAAAACCTAGTAACACCATTTCTTTCCAAACGTGAACATCTTCAACAAACAGTTCGTACCAAGGCCCTAATGAATCAACTCATAAGCTCTAATAGAAGAGCTATGCATTTGTGTTTAATAGATGAATCGCGCATCTCTGTATTTTATTTATAGATGTCTAGCTGTTGCCTGTGTTTTTTCCACGCATCTTTTCAATATTAATTAAGTTATTTAAAGAAATAGGATAGGATGATAAGAAATAGGACAGGATGATAAGAGAGAGATGTATAGATGATAGCGTAGCTTCTCAACAACTACACTACCTCGGGACACCAAGGACACCTTGGGAGGCACGCACCGGCATCAGCGAGCTGCTGGCTTTCTTGAGGTCATAGGGTGGTTAGATGAGCAGCCCCCCAAAAGGGTCCACCTGTGGCAAACTTTTTACTGGACTGATTTAAAAAATTCTTTCTTCTTTGAAAAGCTTACTTTTCCATGAGTGACATAGGCTACATTTAATCCTGGAATTCCCATAGGAACAGGAACTATGAGGGTGAAACCGCGAGACGCTGCTAGTACTAAAGAAGTAAAAGACATTGCATCGAAGAGAGAAAAGTGGATGAAATTGCATCATAGACTGATGAGAGCTAGGTTCTTTCATTGACAATAAAACTTAATTTAAGTTGGTGGGTTTTAAAATCAGAATAAAAGTAACTTATGTCTATGTCTATGTAAAAGTAAATGATGTCCTTTTCCAGAATATATTCCACATTTAACAGGCACCTATATTTATATTCAATTCATTTGTTTGTTTAAATGATATAATGTAAATTTTATTATTCTCATTATATGGACTGTCTAAGTAATACATATACACAATAGTACACATAATACATGTGTTTTAAATTTGAATTAATTATAATATACATATACATACAATATTTACCTAACGCATAACACAATCTATGTTTAGTTTGGAGCTAGATGATGTGTTTATCTGTGATTGTCCAGCATTATTTGTTATAATAATTATTATCATCTCCCTACAGCTTAATTACATGCTGTCAAAAGCCTTATCAGCCTAAGTTTTTGTGTTATTAATTATTAAGTAAAGTGAGTAAGCCCTCAAACTTGGGATTATATATTTTTTGCAAATTTTTGGGATATGATTTGATTTCCATACCAGTCTTTTTGATGAATGTAACTTAATGTTCAAGAGTCTACTTGCACTACCAAAGGGTGTTCCATGTCCTTGCTGTGAAGGTATAGTTACTAAACAATCTATAATTTAGTTCTAAGGTACCTTGGCTCGTTAGCTATGCCAAAACTTTGAAGTAACACCTTTATTATGGAATAATGACTGCCTAAATAATAGTCACTACTTTTTATGCAATAAACAATAAACCATTTTTGTATGTTTTTTGAACAATTTTAAGAGTCCTAGGGAGAGAGTGGCAGTGAGCTGCTGGCTTTTAGAGGGGATATCAGATATTTAGACTATCAGCTCCCTGACACAAAAAGCAAAACAGGGCTGAAGAGTCTCATTGAGGCATCTACCCTATCCACATCCACAGAAAAGCTGAAACGAAGCTGTCAGTCACCTAAAGTCCTGCTCTGATACTTCAAGGAGCTGGGCTGGTTAGGGTCTGCTTAGGCAGGGGGATAATGTACAATACACTCCTAAGCGAGATGTCTGTGCAGATCTCAGTTCCCCATTATTTAATTAATGTTATTAATTATTGTTGTTGGTTTTTTATGTGTTTAAATTAAATAAAGTATTCAAATTAAAATTAATTGTGCAAGCTAGTGCAGAAACAACTAGCAAGTATGTGTAATATCAAATCTTGTTTACTTTTTAGATACTGTATTACCTCTTGGGAAAGTTGGCTTAATGACTCATTTTGAGTCATCCTATAAGATGTTGTCATAGGTTTACCTGTTTTTTTGGTTTAGTCCGTTTTCGCAATTGTAGTTTCACAATTGACTGTGAAAAAAGAATTATTTTTCACAGTTTCGTAATTAACTGTCAAACAAGAAATTCTTTTCTGTTTTCGTAATCGAATATTTTTCTCCTTTCGTAGTTAATTACTAAAAACATATCCATTTTCTTATTTCACAATTAATTACGAAACAAGAATTAGTCGCACTATTGAACTCCTTGGTAAATAAATTACTTGAGGTCCTAAACTAACCTCCTTCCTTCAGTTTAATAAAGAAAAAAATCGATTGTGACATTATCCTTATATTTATTGTATCAATTTTCTATTTTGCAATTACGGTTTCACTAGGACTTTGAAAGCGGAATTATTCTTCACTTGTGACCCTTGAAACCTATTTTCACAATACATTATATCAGACTACAGTATTATGGCTGATTCTTCTGAGTGCACTGCATCAAAAAGTTTGAATTATGAAATTCGGTTCATTCCCACAAAGAGAGGAGGCCAAGCATTACTATACAATGGCCGTAAATATCACAAAAAGAGTACGTACGCTGACCGTAATACATTTTGGCAGTGTTACAGCAAAACAACATGCAAGGGTAGCATAACGCTGAGTGAAGAAAACTTCATAGTAAAATCAAAGTATCATAACAGTGATTGTTTGGCAAATGACGCTAAATGCATATTTGAACAAGAACTTAGTGCTCTGAAAAAAAAAGTGTGCACTAACAACTATCCTATTCAGAAACAATTTGACGAAATGGTGAGTGAACTCAACGATAAAGGAGTAAACTTTCTTCACGAGTTACCTAAATTTCAGAACATCAAAACCGGTTTATACAAAGAAAGATACAGAAACTTGGGAGTGCCCAAACTACAATTTAGATCGCCTCAAGAGGTAATAGTGCCGATTAACTTTAAACATTTACTCATCGCCGATTACAATGATGTCGATATGAGAATCCTCGTGTTTGGTTCCCCTGATACGCAACAAATAATACATCGCTTTCAGCACTTTTTTCTTGATGGTACTTTCAAATCGTGCCCACTTCCGTTTAAACAATTGTATAGTATACATGGATTTGATGTCGAAGCAAAAAAGGTAGTACCAATTTTTTTTGCGTTCTTACGAAACAAGAATGAAAGAACGTATGAGATATTATTCCGAATGATTAAAAATCAAATCCCAAGTTGGAAACCAGTAAAAATGACTTTAGATTATGAACAAGCAGCTATGAAAGGCGTTCAAACCGTATTTCCAGACACAATAGTAAAGGGTTGCTATTTTCATTTTTGCAATACCCTCTTTCGAAAATCAAAAGCCCTTGACATGAATTCAAGGATTCAAAGACGTCATGTCGCCCGTTGTGCCGGCTTAGCCCGTCTACCTTTAACATTTCTCAAGAATGGGTACGAGTATGTGATGAAAAGAAGCCCAACGGATGAAAAAAGTACAATATTTAATAAGTACTTCCAAAATAAATGGATGAAAGACATCGGATTTGTCAAAAAGTGGTGCTGTGAAGATGAGGAAATCCGAACTACAAACCCAGTTGAGGCATGGCACTCGCGAATAAATAAATATGTTGGAAGAAAAAACCCTAATCTGGCACAAATACTGGAAGTTTTAGAAAAAGAAACTAAGCTTCGTAATTTTAAACCTGCTATGAAAATAAATAAAAATTATCAGGAAATCGATGAAGAGATTAAAAAACAATAGCAGAATTATGTAATAACGAGATTACGGTCGGGCACTGTGTGGAGATCATTGCTCCATTTAGTTATTAAATAAGCTCAGAAGTATTATTTTAAAGTAAAAAGTATATTTTTTGTTAAGTATGTAAGAATAAGAATTTTATTTTAAATGTAAAAGAGGTTTTTCTATTTCGAGAAAAATAAAGGGAATTATTTACCATTTTCATATTTTTATTTCTTCCAATTCACTTTCGGAGATCGATACTTATGGACCGTGCTAGGAACGTATGTGTCAGATATGTGAAAATTATGAACCGGTTACGGAATTGTCTGGTGGGCAAAGTCATAATATAGAGGTACGTTTCATTGCAAATAGTACTTGTCCGTTACGTTCCTAGCATGGTCCTAGTGGTTGAAGTTAATAACGAAACAGTGAAAAATAATTCTTTTTTCACAGTCAATTGTGAAACTTGATTGCGAAAACAGAAAAGAATTTCTTGTTTGACAGTTAATTACGAAACAGTGAAAAATAATTCTTTTTTCACAGTCAATTGTGAAACTACAATTGCGAAAACAGAAAAGAATTTCTTGTTTGACAGTTAATTACGAAACAGTGAAAAATAATTCTTTTTTCACAGTTAATTGTGAAACTACAATTGCGAAAACGGACTAAACCGTTTTTTTATGTTAAGAGCAACACTTTATGCATAGAGGAAAAATGCTTAAATGAAATGGTTTTACTTTAAGTCTTATAAATGATATCCACCTTATTAAATAGTTAACAACTTATTAAATACTTGGTTTTTTTTTTGGTTCTATGTATTTTTTTATATGAAAGCATAATAAAGCATATTTTAAAGTCATTAATCACTGTGTACAATCTATCAATGATAGAAACAGTACACCTGCTATATGCCTAGTAGGTAATAAGTGTGTCAGTGACCAGAAGAAACTTAATTATGTATTAAATGATACATGCCCATAAAAGAAGCATGTATATAATCACCTAACAATGCTCTTCTATGTTAATATTAAACTAGTGCGGAATAACAATAGAGTTTATCTTCAAAACAAAGAGGTCGTATTTTGAATTCCACTGGGTGTGTTCACTTGATACATACATGTCCCCCAGTTTCAAGGTCACTGTATAGGTGTCAAAAGGACAACTTTTATGCACTTTGGTGGATGGGAGAACTGCCTACGAAGATTATAGGGCGGAGTAAAGAAGTTATCAAGTGTTTCAGATTAGTTTTCGATACAAAATCGTGGGAGAAATCGACTTTGAATATTACATGATTAGCTTTGTTGTGTGAGCGTAAGGTGTCAGGTATTTGATTTTTTTGTATGAAGAGTGTATGGATATAACGTTGGAAGACCCCCTACCTTGTACACATCGCCATAGGTGCCAGATCCGATCCTTTGAATGAGTTCGTACTCATCTTGCGGGTTTCTTCTAGATATATCAGAACTCAAAACACCACCACTATGCGCCATAATCACTGTAACACACTATACTAACATTTATCTACACTTTCATCTCATTATTCACATAATTTATTGAACAAAAAGTCGAGAAATAATTATTTTTCCAACAATAAACTCGACATCGTCAAATACATCGTCTGACGTTTGCCACAGTGCCATTTTCAGTGTTGCCAGTGTATCAATGTTCATGAAAATTCCTACCAAACGAATTCTTCTACATACTACTTTTATGAAGAAAAACAAAATATGTTGTGTATCATTTCGTGTTGAATTTTTTAGTGATTTTTATTTTTTCCTACATTTTACAATAATAAAAGCAACGGAAAAGTTATTTGCCACAAATAGTAAATTATTTTTGAAGAACTTGTGAAACAATTTTTACCGCCTGGTACAGTCTTTTCAAAAAGAGAAGAGTCGTGGGAATTGAGGGCGCGCGTGTGTCAATTTGACAACTTTTTTTGCGTTGACAACACTGATCTGTCATTGCAGTACGACTAAAAGTTTAGTGTTAGTTCATTCACCGGAACGCCACGACTCTTCTCTTTTTGAAGACTCATTTCTAAATAAGTAGGTATCTAGCGGTTATTGGTGTCTGTATGATAGATACGAGTCTCTTATTTTTTTTTATTCATTTTATTTGGATATTACATAGTTTGAAACATACTTACGTTCGGAATATCAGACGATAAAAACGCAACTGAGTGTATGGAATTGGTATAGGTACATGAACGCAACAACACATGCAATAGACTTGATTTTTTTAGTATTTTAATTGATTATGTATTTAGATAGATACTTGATGAATTATGATTGATACATTTTATGGAAAGTAGGGTCTCAAAAAGTCTTAAAGTAGGTTCTATAATATAAACTTTAAACACGCATAAGTTAATACATAACCGAAATAAAACATAACATTACATTTTTGAGGTAATAAACAAAAAGTAAAACTGCAATCAGTTTTGGGTGATAAAGACGCTGCCATGCATTTATAAGAAGTCGAATCATGACAATTCAAAGTCACAGCTTCAAAACCGTAAAAAAATGTACAAGTGTGACGTCACGGTTCCGCTGCCAATAGCGTTGCATTTAGAAATTTTGCGGTTGAGATTTAAAATATCTACTGTTCAATGAATTCATAATAATTTCACAATAAAAACATCAAAAATACCAAAATATATATTTCTATATGAATAAAGAATACGTAAAAAATTATTAGCTTTTTTTTAAGTCACATCATTATACCTTATTGATGCAATATTATCAACCGATAAAAACGCATCTGTGAGAGAGAGCCTTCGCGGTGATATTTTTTGCGTCCCGAAATAAAAAGTTACTAAAATATACCCAATTCTTACATGGGCAACCCTTTATTACAACTGTCATTAATTCATTCATGGTACCTAAGTTGTGTCAACGCCAACCTTCAACTTGGCTGCAACGTGGACCGGAGGAAATCACTCAAGGGTGATTTTCTCCGTCCACGGCAGAATTGTGTCAAAAAAAAAAAAGACGTGTGACACTCGGGGACTGCCGCGTAAAGCTATTGCAATGCCATCTAGAGGCGAGTTGCTGAACTAAAGAGACAAACGTCATATTTCAAAAAGTCATTAAAAGTTCTACTATTCATCGATAGATGGCAAAACTAAAAAGTATCACCGCTGCTCCGGTCGGAGTGGGGAACGTAAGGTTTTCTCGTTACGGAATTTCTGGATTCGGTCTCCACGCTCAAGGCTCAAGGTCATAGAAGCTATGCAAAACACTCTTTTCGCAACATTTTTGCAAGTTCTTTCCCAAGAAAAGCACTTCAACTGCGTCTGCATAGATGTCGCTAGTCATACTCATCGTATTCTGTGCTTCGACCTTGCAAGCGTGACAAAGATATTTTTAGCAAGGAAAATAAATACTTCAAGCTCCAAGGAGGATTATAGAGTTCACGAAGGAAGCTCCATGAGATTGATCACTGATAAGCCATGGAATGCCACAGCTAAATCTCATTGCGCATGCTTCTAGCAATGAATTATTGCACTAACCATCTTTTGATGGAGCAGGAATCGAACCCCCAGTTACACATTATAATCTAGCTCAGCTAGAGTCGCCAGATACTCAAACTCCGCCCGATAACAACGCAATATTTTTACATCGCTTTCGTCTCCGCTCCTACTTAAATCTACTGCCCAATGGACGTAGATTATGTCCATGAACTGCCCAATAGCTCATCCATTACTATCACAACGACGATGCAGGGCGCGGTGGACGATGGTCCGCCGCCGACGACCGACGGCGGCGGCGGGCGGGCAGGTTGCGTGTCGGGTTACGGGTTCGATTGCAAATATTTGTTCCTGAATATTTTTTGTGTTTAGCAAAAAGTATCGATCTGTTTAATGTTTTATTTATTTATAAACATGTATCCTTACGGGCTCACCCACGGCAGACACCCAATTTTGTAATAAGCAAGTTTGCAGTGAGCTCCGCTTAGCTTGGGGCCCAAGGGCGTGTGGATTTTCTAGCATTATTTATAAAAGGTATATCCATCTCTCATAGGTCCATAGGCCTAGGCTATGGTTTGTCCATGTTGAATGGAGCATGTTAGTAAACAAAATACGACACAAATAACAAAATCTCACTTGCTTGGCGTCGAGTTTCAGATATAATTGTAAGCAATTTTTATTGAAGGGAGGATCTAAAATCGACAAGTAATGTAAATTACGTATAAAAGGACGCGCCAACAAAGTGAATTTTAGGTTAAGTATGGGCGGTTTGTATACGTTTATGCCTCATTCAAAATGGACACGGTTTAGGTATAGGTACGCTAGGTGGGGTCGGCAGGCCACTTGTTCCTCTTTCATTCTCCTCTTATCTCCATACTTACACCTTTCCTTCCATAGTATCGAAGTAATTTGGTTCCAACACCCCTTTTTTTTTTTTTTTTTTTTTCTTCGGCGAGGAAAATTCGTTTACGAATAGACTGGTCTGGGGAAGACCAGAATTATGTGGGACTCGACGCCCTGAGAAGGGCGTAATACCCACTAAAAACCTCTCCGGTGTCCTTCTTTCGCCGTTTTCGCCGAACCACGGGAACGGTTCCAACACCCCTACGAGAATTTACTTACTCCATCCACCCTGCTCAATGAAACTACTTATTTGACCAATGATGGGTCATCCTTTAACGTCCAAAAAACTTTTTTCTTTTGTTGTCTGTATTTGAAGCTACTTTCATTAAAATATTTTTAATTAAAAGCTAATCATTAAAACAAGATGCTAATGTTAAAATGGTATATTTATTACAATCCAATATCTCCTGTCCATCTACATCGCGTCTTACAAAATTTTGTTTCCCTTTCACTCCATAACTAACACTTTACTTTATAAAATTATACATTATTTTGGTACAATCCGCTAAACTTAAGTGCACTTACAAATGTTTACGACTTAGTGACGTAAGACTAAAAAGCAATGGAGGAAATTCAAAACTTCCTATTTGATACGATGCGGCACTTAGAAAATTCAAACAATAAATATGTTACAGTAATTTAGAGAATCAGGGCTTTCGATCTGGTACCTTTTAGGCGAATTAATACCACCACGCGATCAATTTCAAAACTGTCTTAGAATTATAGTTATAGCAACCGCACGGTCATTATTTATATTGTCGCTAACTTTCGCCTGAAGAGTAACAATTTAAAGAAATTATTTAAGATTCTACCATTGTAGTACCTATGGTTTAACATATACATGAATGTAGGACCTGATATCCGCATATCAGCCGTGTTTATTCTTTAGGGCGCGTTTTCGATAGCAGCGGAAGCGATTTACTTGACAGTTTTCCACAGAACCTTTTTCAATTTCGATTCTGCTGTTCACCAAAAACGCAGCCTTAGAAAAAGCGACCAAATTAACTATTTGTAAAAGAACCAAACTGCTAAGAAAAAAGCCTTCTCTAACTATTTACATGAATTTTGTTATATATGTATATCTATTACAATCAAACAATATTTAGTCAATATTTTATTTATACCAATGATTGGATGAAACGAAGATAAAAGACATGAATTTGTCAATGTCTTTTATCTTCGATTCAAGGATATTATGTTTAATAATTATGTGTCAAGTTAACACAAAATTAAAAAAAAGACGTGTTGCACTCGGGGACTGCCGCGGAAAAGCTATTGCAATGCCATCTAGAGGCGAGTTGCTGAACTAAAGAGACAAACGTCAAGGTTTTTTCGTTACGGAATTTCTGGATTCGGTCCCCGCGCTCAAGGCCCGCGATAGAAGCTATGCAATAGCTTAAAAACATACTATTTCATTCGATTTTCCAGTAGAATACAAAAGGCACGAGAAAACCGACTAACTACATAAAAACATCATAGAATAACAATCAAAAACATTAATTTGTACTGAGTAAATTGCTTTGTAACACAATCACATTTTTGATCAGGTCATGTTGTGGTTTTCATTGATAGATAGACATTAGGGTCGATGCAGATACCGCCAAAACTAAATTCAAATTAACACATTGGACTAGTATTTTCAATTCAAACAATTGAGCGAACTGCAGACTGTTGCAAGCAATCTACAGGTATCTCAACTGATCCATATCAATACCAGTCGTCGCGTACCCAAGACGCTGGCTGCATTCCCCCGCTGTATGGCAATGCTGATGCGCTGCGCCAGATACTCACCAGCTCTCGGGGATTATTTTTCAAAACTCGGCGTGCTTAAGTACAATTTTGACAGCTCTAAAAACGATGCCTTCCCTTACTATCGAAAAATAAGGAGTGCTGTAAACTTATTTTAGTTTTAGCCATTATTGCTCGATAAGGTTTTAACAGAATTAATATGATGGAATAACGAATTAAGGTAATTTTTTTCTAAAAGATAATAATGCCGATTTATATGTTAATTGACATGGCAGATTTTTTTCACACATGTTATCATGGTTTTCAGAACTAGCTATGACATATATCACCGACCGCATGATAGGGGTACCAAATGTATGGAAAAAGAAGACGTCATCACGTCACGTTTCGAATATCAAATAGAATCGCCCACTGTTATCAAATTTGGAAAATTATCCTTTAGAAAAGCACCACCAACTAACAAACATCATTATTCTAGGTTCATAATTCTAACGGAAAACAATTTATTGCTTACATAAGACGCCTATCGTACCATTTTTTGGGGAATTTTTTGAGATTTTTTCAATTTAATTTAATCATAAATATTAATTTAACAACTTCCACCAATTTTTTGTACTAAATGCTATATTTTTTTATTTATTTACAAAGAAATCGAAACTTTTTATTTGGTAAAAGCGCTAAGGGAAAGAGAAACATTAAAACAAAAACACAAAACAAAAGACATACAAATAAACAGATTAAAAATGACAGCCTCAAATTTATATTAGATTATGACAAATTTTGTTAGAAATTGTTTGAAAAAGAAATACATTTAATTAAAAATTGAGGGCAAATTAAAGAAATTTTGGCACTTTCACCATAGATTTTAATTTACTGTGGAAGATAATATGATATAAAACGCCTCTATTTCATGAATAATTTACAAATTAATCCTATTATACTAGACGAACAAATATACACACACAAACGACCATATTTGATGGAAAGAGATCTACTTTTTATGATTTGATTTTCTCTCAATTAGTAATTTACTAATTCTTGCGAAAAAAACATTGATAAACCTTTATCAGAGGAAAAACAACTCTTAAATTGATACCATAACGTACCTTAAACATATTTACTCTGAATTTCATTAAAACTCTTTTTCAACTAGGTATGAAGTATAGTATTATAATGATGTCTATTCAGATGTCGCCAAAACTAAACTACACTAATTTGACAGTTCTAAAAATGTCGCTGTCCCTGTCATAACGATCAAAATAATAAGGATGGCATCATTTTTAGTCCTGTCAGATTAGTTTAGTCTAGTTTTGGCAACATCTGAATAGACACCAATATCTGTGGTATGGTTATGCAATCCAACATCCAAAAATGTCCAAGTATTATTTCATTCAATTACTTAATTTAAAACATAATATTAACCAACGTCAATGTTAAACCTAATGGTAAATAAGGGGAAAGAATCTTAAAAAATAATAGTAACGTAAAATCAAGGGAAAGGGTCCATTTGAGAGGAGAGTCGAGGGGTTTAAAGGGGGGGGGGGGGGGGGGGGGTGGTAATAAATAGCCTGTTTAAGCGTCGGAGCTGGAAGATAAAGATAAAATGGAATTAAATAGGTGCCCAACGGCTTTAGCAGTCTATTTTTAAATTAATAATGATAAATTTTTAATTTTCCTAAATAACAACTATTAGCTAAGCCGTTTCTGATGATTTATCTACGGGAGCGCGTGGCTCTAACGGGCACTTTCTTAGCTTTGCTCGCGGCCTTTGCTTTGCCTTTGCTAGCCTGAACCTTGACTTTGCTAGCGCTCTTGTCAATTTTACCTTTATTCTCCTTTACTGCGATTTTACCTTTCTTAGTATTTTTGGTATTGGCTTTAGTACCCTTGGTGCTCTTGTTACATTTAATAGATTTCCCTGATTCTACGGAATTCATGCGAACATCAGACTCGAAAGACATTTGCGGGATTATAGCCTTAGCTTCGGACGCAGACAGGCTTATTTCCATGCGACGTCGAAGCGAGCGTGTCATACGCGGATTAACCTCAGCTTGTGCAGTATCTTCAACTTTAGCTGTCACGGCATTAGCGTTCTTTTTAGCTCGCACCACCTTTCTTTCAACTTCAACACTTTTCGCACTTCTCCCAGTCTGTCCTTTTTCTCTCAACACTGGTTTGTTAACCTCCTCGAACTTGCGTTTCCTCGTACGAGTTATTTTAATCTCATTCTCAATAGACTCTTTCTTCTTCTTATCAGCGTTCCTGAGACAGCGTTTCGTCTCCACTTTTCCTTTGATAGTTGCATTAGCTTCATCATCTTTCTTTTCTTTGCTTCTAAGCGTTCTAACTGCTTTCTTCGGTGAACCACGTTTGGTAACCTTCCGTTTTTTAGCCGCTGGTGATTCTAAACCTTTATCGACAACCTCATCATCTAAGCTCTCGCTTTCTACGAACATATAGTCGTCTAGCTTAGATCTGTTCTTCCCGTATGTTTTTTCTACATGTTTGACGGGTTGTATGTCATCGATTTCGAAAGACGGCTGGCTGTCTTCCGTGGTGGGTGTTATTTTAGTGTTGGCTCGGATAAGTTCGACATCGTTTTCGATAGAGTCGTGTTTGAGGATCACAATACTTTCAGAGGTGCTGGGGTCTGAATCGCTGTGTTTCGTCTTGTTGCGGCGTTTGTAGAGGTCCGCTTTGGTCATGTCCTGGGGAGAAAATTGTGGTTAGTGTCAAGAAATAAAGAGGAAAGATTTGATAATTTGTTTGTATTGAATGGACTCCGAAACTATAGGACCGATTTAATAAAATCTTTCATCATTAAAAAGCTTACTATTCAGGGGTGACATAGGCTATACTTTATCCCAGGATTACGGATACCAGAGTTCCCGGGAACGGGAACTAGGCGGGTAAAACCACGAGGCATTGCTAGTAACAAATAAAACGTTAATTGTTTCTTTTTACTATTTTTTTTCACAACATTTTTGAAAATTAGAACAACCACGGGCATTCCAGCGTTCAATTACGCCATGACTGCCACGGCTCCTTTATATATATTTATCATCTTCATCATCAGCCTATATTAGTCCACGGCTGGACATAGGTCTCTGTAAGAAGCGCCATAGCAGCCTGTCTTGAGCTTGCCGCATCCAGCATCTGCCTGCAGTCTTTTGCAATTGCAACAATTGCAATTTCTGACTATAGCTGTATTTTTTTTATTCTTAAAAAGCACAACATTTACACACAAGAAGTTGAAGTGACGATTACTGTCATTAGTAATAGTAACTGTAATTTTGTCAACAATATTATTTCGTCTTTTGATAAAAAGGCACTATTGAAAAAGATAAATAATCGTTGATGTCACACTATATAATATATATATATATAATATTATAATGCGAAAGTTTGTATGGATGTATGGATGGATGTTTGTTACCTCTTCACGCCAAAACTACTGGACGGATCTGGCTGAAATTTTGCATACAGGTAATTCTAATCCTGGAATAAAACATAGGCTACTTTTTATCCCATAAATCTGTTCCCGTGGGATGAAAATGACCTGTTAATGTTCCTACAGGAACAACGCGTGCGATGCCGCGGGGCGCAGCTAGTAGATTATAAACACGACGCATGGCTTTCGTGAGGCGTTCTCCATAGGTGCGTTTTCGTGAGACGTTGGGAATTCTCTTCGTGAGGGGTTGGGAATAAGTCTACTTACAGCCAGTCTAAAGCTGCTGTCATCATCGTCATCATCATCGACTTCGCGAAGAGCTTCCAGAAGCTCGCTGACGGTCATCCTCTCGTCCTCTTCCACGGCTAGGAGACCAGATATGATGCTTTTGCTGGATGATGATATGCCGTTCCAGGGGTTACCTGATGGAAACGTTTCATTAGATAACGGAATGAGTGCAGATATATACATTTATTTTTTGCTTTTGGATTTTATTTAATTTCTTAGAAACACAAACATTTGTGTTATGTGGGAATCGAACCCGTGACCTTTTGCGTCGCAGCGCAGCTTCCACTATGCCATTAAGGTCGTTTTCTCTGTCCCTATCTATCGCTATAAGCAATTTGTCGCTGTTAGAGGTATCTCAACCACAACAGCCTATATTGGTTCACTGCTGGACACAGGCCTCCCCTGATAAGCGCCTTTATTGGCTGTTATCTTATGGGGGGTAATACCCATAATCCCCACGCTGGGCATGCGGGTTGGGGTTCACAGTATGGTGACTGAATTGTTTGGCAGGAGGCGCTGCTGCCCGCCTCCGGTAAATATCCCTTAATCACCTCTTACGACACCTGCGGGAAGATTTGGGGTGGTGCAGATTCTATGACGCCCGAGGTATCTAAGGTATCTAAGCATAACAATATATGGGCTTAAACTGGCGGTATCAGCGTTGGATTAATCTGTGAAGAGCTTTATAATCTCACTCCCAAGTCTTGCCTTGTTTACGATGACAAAAATTCAAACATTATGGCGATGCTAGAGTATTTATGGAGAAGCGATTTTACATCATCATAATCAGCCTATATTAGTCCACTGCTAGACATAGGCCTCCTCTAATGAGCGTCATAGCGCCCTGTCTTCAGCTTGACGCATCCAGCATCTGCCTGCAGTCTTTCGCAGATCGTCATCCCACCTGGCCGGAGGGCGCCCTACACTACGTTCGCTGAGTTGCGGTCTCCACTCAAGAACTCGTTTACCCCAGCGGTTATCGGTTCCTCGCGAGATATGGCCGGCCCACTGCCACTTCAGTTTGCTAATTCTTTGAGCTATGTCGATAACTTTGGTTCTCTGTCGGAAGTATTCGTTACAAATCCTATCCTTCAGAGATACTCCGAGCATAGCTCTTTCCATAACTCGCTGAGCGACTTTGAGCTAGTGGACCAACCCTACCCTGTGTCCACGATTTTAAATGGTTTGTTTGATTTGACGCGTTGCACGCTGCGTGCACCGCGGCGGCCACCGCTACTCTTCACGCCCCGCCGTATTCGTAAACATCACCGTACATTGCGATATGTTTGTGTTTACGCGTGCGATGACGGGGCCGCTGCACGCGCCGCGTCTCCGAAAACAAGTCCTTAGAATTAAGGTTGTTATATTTACCATCCATAGTAAAAAGCCCTGCTCGGATCCTATCCATGTAGGCAGTGACAGGCTCCGACTTGGATCCTGGCTCGAAGGGCGCACGGCCGCACAACATGCAGTACTGAAATATTTACAAATATTAAGTAAATCAATGTAATGCTGCATTTAATATCCATATTTTGGCTGTGTTTATGTATGGCGAAACCATACAGTAGTGTCGATTCTGTTGTTTTAGGATTAGCTTAAATTAGGATTTCGGAATTTCAAATAGATGAAAACGATTCTATGGTTGAAAAATTTGACGTTTTAAATTAGGATGGCAGCTCTAAAATTAAGCTGACAGACCTAAAACAACTCAATTTTGTTAAAATGGCTATAACCATATTCCTTGAAAAATTAAACTAACGGGTTTAAAATTAGGATGACAGCTCTAAAATTAGATTGATAGATCTAAAACAGCCTAACTTAGTTATAAGTAGCACCAAAACATGGATTTAACCCTATTCTTTGTATTACATTTTAGCTATGGTTAGAAACGTCTACCTAAATTTAGCAGGCATCTAATTAGGTCATGATTAAAATTTATCGATTTAAAACTGGTATCGATTTGAATTTCTAAACGATTTCTCAAACAAATGGATGAACTGTTTGACCCATGTAAAGAAGTATTTTGAAATAATATTTTAGAAAAAAAAACATATTTTGCTCACAGCAAAACCCCAACCACTCAACTCTTTTGCAATTTTGAAAAACGTTCTAATATATTTTTAGGACCTTTATAGAAAATACCATAATTTTTGGGTCTACCTAGCATAGAAAATTTAGAAATCTTAAAATTTAGGTTAGGAATCCTAAAACAACAGAATCGACACCATTATTGTATTTTAAGAATACTTACAAAGATAACTCCTAGACTCCACAGGTCGCACTGCGGCCCGTAGCCGGGCGAGGAAGTGTTTCTCGCACGCGAGACGACCTCTGGCGCAGCGTACGGTAAACTGTTAATAAAAATATCACACTCATAATAATATTATAAATGCGAAAGTTTGGATGGATTTATGGATGTATGGATGTTTGTTAATTCTTCACGCCAAAACTACTGGACGGATCTGGCTGAAATTTTGCATACAGGTAATTATAATATTGGAATAAAACATAGGCTACTTTTTATCCCGTAAATCTGTTCCCGTGGAATGAAAATCACCTTTTAACGTTTCCTTCCACGTGATTTTCCACGCGTGCGAAGCCGCGGAGCGCAGCAATCTGTCAACAGAATCCTAACTCTATAGACTTCTTAGGTTGGGATTCTGTTGAATGGTTGTTGCATCTCTTGTGACTGTAGGTGGTATAGTTTTATTTTTATTTATCCTTCTGTTTAGTTTTAATTTATGTGTAATGTTTTTATTTGTATTTATTTAATATCAGCAAGGAAAACGTAGAGAAGGATGATTAAGAATTAGCTTTATGAATCAGATCAGTAGAGAGTTGCTGTCATGTCGTATAAGAAGTTTATACTAAATCCCTGTTCAGGAAGTTGCTATATATATTTTCCAAACATAAAATAGGCGGCAGGCTCACTAAAATGTGAGTATCCATTTATTATTAAATTTTCTGAAATATTAGCCCTATCAGCTAATATTTTAGAAAAATTAATATTTATGATTAACTATGGTTATTTTCATAATAGGTCAAACGAAAAAAGTTTTACTCCGAATCCGATATAATATGTTATTGGCCTCTTCCGTATTCGAAACAATAATTCAATAATATAACCATGTGAAAATCGCACGTGCGCGTATTTTTTGTTACATTTGGGTTTACAATTTGAATTTTTTCGAGTGATTTTGATGACTTTATAACCATGATTTTCCGTATTACTCGGAAGAAAATGCTATATTCCAACCTAGTGTGGTTTTATATGACACACTCGTTAGAAAATGTTAACCTATAATGAAAAAAGTTTTCTGTCCCGCATTTAGCATTAGCATTATTATTTAACATTTAGCACGCCTGCAATGACGTACTTTCAACCTTATGCTTGTAAAAGAAATAAGCAACTTTCTGAACAGCTGTAGTATAAAGCACTATGTATAACTCGGGAGAAAGTGCGATTCCTACCGCGTGTTTTATGGTGATAGGTATTGAGCACTTTCTCGCCAAGGAGTACAATGATCATTGTAAACCTAGGCGAGAAAGTTCTATTATTTGCGCTGATAAGATGGTAAAGTGGGAGCCTGGTGACCTGTAACACAGGTTTTCCACAAACCTAACGCAGGCACCAGTCTCAAACAATGGTGCTCTTAGATATAGCTATACTATAGTTGTAGTAATTTAAGCACATTGTGTGATGAGAACAATATAATGAGTTATTATTATTATATTATTATTATAAAGAGGTGGTACAATACCTGAAGCAAGGCGTCATCATCCGCTGTCGGTCGTTGCATTCGGGCGCGCGTCTAGCGAACCCAAAGTCCACAACTTTCACCCGAGCCTCGTTTACTCGGTGACTTGTTAGCAGAATGTTCTGGAAAGAAAAGGCTACTATTAGATACGTGTAGGATATAGATAGCTGGGTGCCGGCTTAGATTTTGCGCAATTATAATTCTTCCCGCGGGTGTCATAGGCGACTGAGACAGAGTCGGTGCAAGCCGCGTACGACGCGTCAACAAACAAACGCGTGTAAAATCGCTTCTCCATAAACACACTCTACCAACGCCATATGTTTGAATTTAGTGCGGGCCGCGCCGCTGCACGCCCCGATTCTCCGTAAACGAAGCCTTACCCATTGGTTTTTTTTTTATTGCTGTTGGATTAGCGTTTGGCTACCAACTCACTTTAAGAAAGCGAAGATGTAGCCTTAGTCCATCTTAGCACGCTTTTCCAGAAGGAACTTATTTACCCTACATTTGAAGACTCCAAGATTGTACTCTAGTGGGAAGACTGACGCAGGAAATTCATTCCACTCTTTGGCTGTGGATATTATAAAAGTAGAACAGAATTTTTTGGTTCGACACTGTGGTATGTCGACCAGGAATTGGTGGTATGAATTTGTGCGTCTGCTGGTCCTATGATGGAAGGGGGAAGACGGGATAAGGTCGTGCAATGCTTGCGCGCAATCACCAAAATGGTACTTGTAGAAAACTGACAGTCTGGCAACGCGGCGCCTGTGATCGAGGCTTTGTGTGTGTGAGATGCTAACAGCGAGCCCGCTCGACAAATGCAGTCCGTTCAGATTCATTATTAGTTCTAATGCGGGCTAAACTGACGTAGTCGACGAGTGGCCCCACGCCCACCGCCCCCCACATTAATAATAATAATGTCCTCCTAGCCGAATTTCGACCACGACGGCCATTCTCATGGGAGACTAGCCAGATGCGCAGGACATATTATTATAGCGCACAAGTGTGCCTGCACTCTATATTCCCTTTCTCTCATAATCCGATGGGATGATAGATTAATAGATAAAAGATATTATCGATTGGACGAAGCTTTTTGTAGGTTTTAGTCAAATAAGGAGCGTTTTGTAATTATAGAACTGAGTTTTATTAAAGAAAGAGAATACGAGCAATGCACACACATCGAGAGTGTGTGTACATTGCTCGTATTACGTACTCGTGACGTAAGTAAAAAGGAAGTCCAGTGTCGCCACCAGAGGGGTGGAAACCGAACTAAAAACTAATTCGGGTGCGTTCTCATTCTATCACTTTTACTGATAAAAATATTTTTACATTCAATGAAATTGATTAATGTGCCTAGACATTTAAAGTTTGAAATTGGACAATTTTATTTTTCTTATAGTTTATCTTATTTTACATTTTGACAATGCTATTGTAGCCATGATTGTATTTAATCTGTATCCTAGTTTTTATTTTGTGTTTTAATGTGTTTCTATTTGACTTGACTAAGTGTTCCCTGTGAATCTATAGTATGAATAAATGAATTGATTGAATGAATTGATGACAGATAGACACGACCGAAGAGAGGTCAGGCGCAAGCCCAACGGTTTAACGTGCTTGCCGATGCACGTGGGTGTAACACCGCCAACTTCCTGACACCGGGCAGTGTAATATCAACTATAGGCCCGACCGGATTCGAACCCTCATAATCTATGGTTGAACAAGCTGACCACTAGACCAACGAGGCAGTCCCCACATTGTACATCGGAGTATTCAACCTGGTGGTGGAAATGATTGTCTATGTCTATGTCTATGTATAAAGGATACTGCCAGGTCTTAGGTATAGTATCCCATAACATACTACCTAAACTCTGTGCATGTGCACTATACCGTGTCCATTTTGAATGAGGCATAAACGTATACAAACCGCCCATACTTAACCTAAAATTCATTTTGTTGGCGCGTCCTTTTATACGTAATTTACAATTTTTCAATTTTTGTCGATTTTAGATCCTCCCTTCAATAAAAATTGCTTACAATAATATCTGAAACTCGACGCCAAGCAAGTGAGTTTTTGTTATTTGTATCGTGGTTTATTTACTAACATGCTCCATGCTGGATGGATACGGTATAGGTAGACACTGATGGCTGTAGAATTAGTTTTGTTGTATATATTTAGTTTAATCTATCTACGTAATTATTAGATTTTAGTGTTTATTATTAGTCCATTTATTACGAATATGTATACTTAGATGTACACACATATTTTTACGCTACAATGTAAAGAAAGACATACAAGAAATACATTTATTTATAACAACAGAAGAAACTTAGTATACGAATATTGTATCCTACAACTATGAGTAAGTAGAATCAAAATACAATCTTAAAGGATGTAGTTCTAAAAAAGTTGTTATAAAAAGGCCCTAACTCAGCATAAATGCTTGCTAGGCTCCCGGAATAGTTCGAGCCAGCGCTGGCAATGTAGATTATAACAATATTTTTGATATGTTCATTTTAGCTAACATTGTAATGTGTTTTGTGTGTTAAATAAATAAATTGTGTATGTAGTTACCTCAGGCTTGAGATCCCTGTGTACGATGCCTTTAGCGTGCATGTGTGTGACGGCGCGTGCCAGCTGTGCCAGTAGTCGACGCGCAGCTCCCTCGGTGAAGGAGCGACCCCCACGCAAGAGCTCGCCGCCGTTTGCCAACTCTAACACTATGTAGGTGAATGCCTGGGGAAAAGAAGACAAGTAATAATAATAGTAACAATAAAATATTTATTTCTCTCACAAAGGTAGGTGTGCAACCAACCTCAATCTGTTCAACCTGTTCGTGTAATTGAAGAATGTGAACCAAACCTAAGAATTGACTATAAAGGCAAAGAAATGTTAGTTCATAAAAATAGAACAAAGCCATTTATAAAATACTAGCTGACCCGGCGAACTTCGTACCGCCTTAGCGTAGCTTTGATGCACTATTCTTTATATTTTTTTCCGTAAGAACCTTGTACAGAGTATTAGAAATCTACAAAAAAAAATCAGCCAAATCGGTCAAGCCGTTTTCATGCCTAAGTAGGCAGATACTTGCTGCCCTATATATTATGTAATCCTTCAGTAATAAACTGACCATAGCAACAAACAGTCGTTTAACTCAAGCCTCCTAACACCGAACACTACACAACCAAAGTTAATTTAGTTATGCTTATGTGGTAGGTGGCGGGTTAGGCCGTCCGCACATGGAGCTACTCAAAAAAGACGGAACTAATCTGCAATTGTAATTACAAACTAGTTAGAAACTGTACCTCGCACACGACGCTACTCAAGTTGCAAGGTTTCAGTCAGTTTAATGTTTGCTCGTTCATTTTTCACAACAAAAAAAAGAAAAGTTGGTAACTAGTAGCGCGGCAACCAGCACGACGCGTCACGCGTGATCAGTTGCTAACGCGTTATTATCTGGTTTTTGACTAGTAGCGTCGTGTGCGAACCTGTGCGAGAATGTATGGGCGGTGACGCTCAAGTAACTCCTTAGTTATTTGAGTTTGTAACTAGTTCTTTTTGAGTAGCTCCATGTGCGGACGGCCTTAGAAACAAGAATTATAAAGGTACTTAACACTTTCACTGCCAATGCCACATACGGCGCACCCCTTTCCCCCGAGTCAGTGAAATTATACTGAAGATTATAAGCACGCGTAAGAAGCGGCTTAAAATTAGTGTCAAAAACGACTTCCAAGATAAAAGAACATCAAAATGTAAAATGCTTACCGAATCGTGGAAGACTTCTTGCAGCGCAATTATGTAAGGGTTCCCTTGGCATGCCTTGAGCGTTTCTATTTCTTGTTTGATGTCCTTCTTCTGAGTTGAGATTATCTGCGAACAAAGCAAACTTCGGTTTTACTAACTGTTATTTCTCACCTCAGCGGCCTATATTGGTCTACAGCATAACGCAGGGTCATCTCTCATAAGCGGCTTATATATCATTAACGCCCATAATCCCCACGCTGGGTTGGGGATTGCAGTTTAGTGGTAGAATTGTTCCACTGGGGACGCTGCTGCCCCTTAGTCGCCTCTTACGACACCCGCGAGAAGATTTTTATTTTCACTTTCATTCGAATTATAGCTTTGCAATGCGAGTTATCACTTTGTTGACGTAATTTTTGAAAAAACCTGTTTTATAGCTTCGATTGGATAGAAGAAAGTCTTCGCTCAAAATCTCCTCTGATATCGAAAATGTAACTTTAAAAGTGGGATAGACTCGATCCCACTTTTGAAGTTTCACATCCGATACAACGATAAAGCATTTTTATTGATATTTTGCAACGTTTTCTATCCTATAATTTTCATAGATTGATTATCGAGAAAGCTACAAAGTACAAAAATATAAGCAATAACCTCAAAAAAGTCAGATGTAATAGTATTATTACCTTCACAGCATATTCTTTCCCAGTCTGCTTGTGTATACACTTCTGACAGACTGAGTAGGATCCATCTCCAAGAACCGACTGATTTATCTCCACGGAATACTTTTGGAAGAACGGCGAATCCTGTTATAAAGGGAAAGTGGACTTTAGTTTCATGTAAAAAAAAAGTTTAATGTAAAATGCTCATAATCCTCACTGTGCTGGGCATGCGGGTTAGGGATCATAGGTCTGTGGTAGAAAATGTGCACGTCCGGTGTCCACGCCCGGTGTATATCTCTTAGTAGCCTCTTACGACACCCGCGGATGGTGTACATTCTGAGCCGGCACACAGACAATGCTGTTCAGTCTCTATAAAAACAAGCTCTATACCAGCTATGATAAAATTCAATTCACCTTAGCAATCCATCCCTTCATCTTGTGGTCTCGAAGCAAGCTGTTCTGTCTCCAGATCTCGTCTGATATCGCGTTTTCGGAAAAGAGTATACTCGGCGCGACGTACGAATAACCTGTAGATAGATACAATGGAATAAATTAGAAGGTAAATTGCTTTCATTAATGTTTTTGTTATTATAGTTTTTAAAACCTCACACTCAGGGTAATTGTAAAGCTGTCTGTCTACACACCAAAGCCGCCGGCCCAGCGGTACCACCCGCCGGGTAAAGGCCAGTGTGTACACACACACAGTAGACTGAGTGTGAGAGCATCTTGCAGTGTATGTAATTACATAGAAAAATACTCCTACGTTACTTGACCTCGTGGTGTAATTGGTTAGCATTCTGATCTGTAAGTTTGTCATATCGTCTGGCGCAGCCAGTAGGGTGAACTTGCCTAGCTACGGTTGTCGTAGTGGATGGGTGCTTGGGGGCCTCGGCGGGCGAGTCCGTATGTGGCCTCCTAGTTAACTCGTCTGCCAAGTTATCTGACGCAGTCTTTAAAACTAACGTATCACCTGGCGCAGCCAGGCGGCAGTAGGATGAACTTACCTAGGAACAGTTTGTTGTGGTGGACGAGCGCCTGCGCAGGCGAGTCGGTTGGCAGCATCCTAGCAAATTCGTCTGCAAAGTTGCAGGAGTCAACTAGCGCAGCCAGTAAAGATTAACCTATCGCCTGATGCAGCTAGTGCGATGAACTTACATCGGTTTAAAGAATTTATTCTCATAAAAACTTACATTAGTTCACTTATAATGAGGAACAGTGGTGGATGGGCGCCTGGGCAGGCAAACTCGTTTGCAAGGTTGCCCGCGTCATCTGGCGCAGCCTGTAAGATTAACGTAACGCCTGGCGCAGCCAGTAGGATGAACTTACCCAGGAACAGTTTGTCGTGGTGGACGGGCGCCTGCGCAGGCGAGTCGGTGGGCGGCATCCTAGTGAATTCATCTGCAAAGTTGCACGTGTCAGCCGCGTGCGCGAGCCCGGGCACGAAGGGAGCTGGGATCTCGCGGCGTGCTACCGCTTCCCAGTCTAGGGTCTGGAAGAAGGAAATTATACGTCAACTTGGTTTTGGATATAAATAATATTGAATGTTGGCATTGTTGTCTATTAACAAACACAAAAAGTTTGTTTCCTAAAGCATAGGTCGCATTTGGTTTTATCTCGTACTATGTATTGCTTTCGCGGCCGCATCGTAGTATCAGCGCGTTTGTAGAATGGTTAGGCCGATTACAAAACGAACGCTGTCTTGGTGGAAATACTTAATAATTTTTATTAGAGATGTAAAGTTAGTAAAGCATATTTTTAACGTTGTATCGTACAATAATCGGCATAAATAATTTACTGAATTGCAGCGTTTTACAATCGGCCCGGCCATCCTACAAACGGACGGATACTCCGATCTGGCGGCGACAGATACATAACAAAGGCACAACAAACTATGCTTATTCATGACCACAAATCTCATGTGTACCAAGAAGAAGTTAACACTTTCATCTAGAGCTCCGTGTCAAGATGCTGGGTAGTGAATGCGTTAAGGTAAAGAATGTATTATGGATATTTTATCTCACCTGGAAAAACGAATGCCTTTTCAGTTCTGTGGCATCCCCCTGGCCGCCGCCTAGACGTTTCCTCGGATCCTTCACCAGAAGTCTGCAAAAGACCAGATTTTTTTGTTAAAGACAGAGATAGTGAAGAATTTGTTAACAAAAACAACCTAATATATTAAGAGTCTTGATGATGTACAACCATATTACAGAGCGATAGACATTCCTGGCTGGTCACCTGAATCAGTCACTAACCTCAGAAGTCAAAAGATAAATATTGATTTGGCCTAAGAAGACATACTCACTTCCTGATAAAGTCCTGCACCTCCGGACTGACATCAGGCGGCACTGGATAGCTGCACCGCACTATGCGCTTGGTGATCTCTTGTTGGGTGTTCCTCTCTCCTTCCACCGTGAATGGAGAGGCTCCTGTTAGTAGCTCGTAGGTGAGAACGCCTACTGACCACCAGTCTACTGCCTGGGGACAAAGAAGAAAAATTGCTTGATTAGCGAGATTAAGACTAGAAGTCCAGGTGGGATGTCGAAAGACTGCAGGCAGATGCTGGATGCGTCAAGACAGAGCGCTATGGCGCTCCTTAGAGGAGGCTTACGTCCAGCAGTGGACTTATAAAGGCCGATGATGATGAAGACTAGAGTCAGTCGATTTATAGATTCCATAAATCAAATAGGTAATCTGTAATGTCTGTGCACATAATAAAATATAGTATATTATAGTATTCATTAGACACTAAAATAACTGATTATGATAGGTATTATGACGTTCTAACTACCGTCAAACATACAGTACGCTTATCGATTATGTCCTCTGTATGCAAAGCTTGTTATAGGGCTTCGTCATGCTATGTGGAACGGTAATGTATAAAGTTTCCCGTTTCAATTTACCTAAGAACTACTTTATAGCTAGCACTCAGGAATAATGCAGTTTTCTCTAAGAGAAACAAAAAGTTGGAATTGCAGTAAAATTCGTTTTGAACGAAAATGTTTGAACAGTTGCGCGGATAACTAGAAAATTTGAGCTGCAACGCCTGTCAAGTCAGAACTAAACCAGTAGCTCAGTGATTTCGTGATGATGAGGAACCACTTGACAAAATTATGGCTGGTCACGGACCACTAACTATTTAGTGATAAAACCTACGGCAAGCTAGGTATAGCTAGAAATTAATCAACCACAACACCTACTAACTTTACCGGCGAATGAAGCGAGCCGCGAAAATTGTATGGCCACTTTGGCCATCAGTGGTCCGCGAACCAGTGGTCTAAACAGTATCTCAATCATTAATTGATTTCTCCCACTTACGTTCGAAAATTCAAACCCATAACAAGTTTAAGCTGAGCCCAGGTTTCGAATTGACGATAGATATCGAGACGTTATCGTGTCGTCTGTTTTCTATGAGATTTGGTGCAGCAGCGCCTGTAGCGTAACGTATATCTTATACAATCCGATCAATTATATGAGATGTCATGTTGGCGTCTCGATACTGGCGTGAAATCGAAACGAGGGTACGAGGTTGAGACCTCGTGTCGAGAGATTTCCATTGAAAACTATCAAAAAATCGTACCATGAAACGTGCAACCGACGAGTATCTGATTTGCATTTGAGTATTCGGAGGTATATAATAATAATAATGGTGGACAATCCACAGAGAATCGCTAAACAGAGCTTATGTTATGGGTACTAGATGACTGCGACCATGATATGGTGCTCACCGGATGGAATAATCATTGCCGACTCGTAGTCACACCAGGCTATCACACCAGTATTTAGTGGAAATAGGGTGTTATTCTAGGAATAGGATTTCACCTCGACAAAACAAAGACCTTCACGGCAGATGTTCATAGCTGATAACGGAGCGCTCATTCGCTATCGAAGGTCTTGCGCGATCGATTAAAAATGTACAGTTGTGTTCGAGGGCGATTGAATGGGTACCTAACTTAATTTTCTTTGTTATCAGATCTTTGGCCTGTTGTAAACAGAAAGAGACGACAATATTAGAGGGGCGAGTCTATTTGACGATAGTAACGAGACGTGATTGTGACGTCTCCTTGTATAGGGACTTGCGTCGTTCCCTGTCCGCAATATAGATGTGCTGTACTAAATTGTAGGGAAACTATCATGAAACTATTCTTAATTTTTAATCATCCCCACGACGACGCTGCGCTGTATGGTAATGCTGATTACCTTAAGAGGACGCATTGCACGCTATTTTGTGAAACGGATAGTCATAAGATTTGACGTTCATAAGAGCGGGGCAGAGCATACGTTTTTGGAACAGCGTAGGCGCAAAAATTATTTTTTTGTAAGATTTGCCACTTATGAAAAGCCCCAACCAAGGAACCAAAGAATTATTAATGACCTACGAATCAAAACAAAAATATTTTCTATAGACCGCGGGGTTACTGAGATCTAGACCAAATTAGGTGCAAAACAGTGCACTTTCATGTATTTTTTGATTTGGGACCAATCATTATTATGGAATTAGTGCATTTCTATCAGCGAATGTATATTATCTCTCTGTCGATTTTAATGAGCTCTATCTATATTAATATTTAAAGAATAAAAAATTGATTGTTTGGATGTTTGTATGGAATTGACCCCGAAACTACTTGACCGATTAAAACAAATATTACATCATTAAAAACCTAACTTTTCAGGGAATCACATAGGCTATTATTTTATCTCGGAATTTCCACGAGAATGGGAACAACGCAGATGAAACTGCGAGGCGCTGCTAGTAAAATATTTAAGCTAATGGCATTCCAAAATAAACCACATCTATCGTGATCTGTTAAAGCGTTAGATCGCGAGGAATGGAAGAAGAAAGTGTGGTGCTGGCTTAGAATTTGCAGCACCCAACTCTTCCCGCGGGTGTCGTAAGAGGCGACTAAGGGATACCCACCGGTGGGCGGGCAGCAGCGAATCCTGCAGAACAATTATACCACCAAACTGCGATCCCCAACCCGCATTCCCAGGCGTGGGGATTATAGGCACCACCCTCCAATAGATAAACTCCAATAATTATCAGAAGGCGGCCTGCGTCCAGCAGTGGACCAATACAAGCTGTTGAGGAACAGTAGTAGCTCAAAATTTGTTTTGTTCGAATAAATAAATAAATAATTACCTATTGATCAATAATGGACGTTTGGTCTAGGTAGCTCAACATTTACATACAAAAGCCGGAACATGACCTAGACTAGAATAAATTCGGGTTAACCACTTTTGTCTAGTTTCAAACAGCAAGAGGACATGTCTGCCGCTGTTTAGGTAATTAAAAAATAGTTATATTAAGAAAGTTTCTTAATATGACTATTAGGAGGCCACACACAGCAACATTTTTACCTCGCACCTACATTTACCCTCATTATGATTACATACATACTGGTATCAGTATTATTGTAAACAATAATGCTGTGTGGTGCCATGCCAATACATGTTGGCCCAACGTTGCCGAGTGAAAGCCAATATCAAGGTGTAGACGGCACGTTTGCATTGCCTTGCCATCGCTCGGTATCGCTCGACTAGCTGGCCGAGTAAATACAAGCGCCAACGTGTATAGAGGTCATTTGCTGCTGCGAGAGCACTCGCCTCTCTTCGGAGCCGTGTCGGTTTTTCTGCCTTAGCTCATCCAACATGTATTGGGGGCTTTAGAATTGCACCACCCAAACTCCTCCGCCGGTATCGTAAGAGGCGACTAAGGGCTCATATAAACGGACTGCAGGTTATCGTGCAGTTGACCTTGAATGCAGTCGGAGGGACGGTCGCCTGCTGCCGACTGCAGTTAAGCTTTCAGTCGGCATCTTCCCATACGTGTATTTTAAACATGCAGTTCGTTTATAAGGACGCTAGGGGATATTTACAGGGGGCAGGCAAAAGCGCCTTCTGCAGATCTGCAGAACAAAGGAAATTGAAATCCGTTTTCAGTTAAACTATTTTAACATCGCCTTGCAGCGAATTTTCGATAACAACTAATATTATTATTAGTATTATTGAACGGGTATTCAACGCGTTTATTTCCCATGATAACAATTATGATAGCTCAGTAACCTACTGGTATTTAGCTCGCTTAGGCTTAGATATAACCTACTTGCACTTCGCAGTAGGTCACTTCGAACTTGGCCTAGATGAATGTTCACTGCACAGTTTCATTGCACAATCATTATGAGGTATCTAGGGGTACTCGGGTATCTGATTTCCTGGTACTTGAACCTTCTTTTGGTGGTTTATTTTTAGCCTATATATGTTAGGAGGCTTGGATAATATACCTTCGTTTGACCGCAACCTCACCTGATGGAAAGTCAAGATGCTGCCGACGGTGTATCACGAAGGTCTAGGAAACACCTATTCACCCTTGTCTTGAAGAGACTCGGGTTGTAATTGCCGAAAAAACAGAGGCAGGAACTTGTGTAGTAAATCGTAGTCGCCCCGTCTTCGCATGGGTGCAATGCTGATGGTAAGTATACATTATAAACTTTCCTCTTGAATCACTCTATCTATTCAAAAAACCGCATCAAAATCCGTTATAAAGATCTAAGCATACATAGGGACAGACAGCGGGAACGGGATCTGCGCGGGTGAAACCGAAAGGCGCTGCTAGTTCTAATATAAAATGACTCAACGAAGTTCAAAGCGAAATCTAGTTCAGCCTAATTTCAAGTAAACTCTACAATAGGTATCCTTAAACCTAATAACCTGCAATACAAATCAGTCAAAAACCTTTAGATGTAGAACTATCTAAAAATTACTGAAGAAAAACAAAACACGATTTTCTCGATTTCCACATCGCATACCGAAGTCACCCGAACGTTGCCGAGTATCCCCGATGATTGCCGAAGGGTTACGAGCACAGCCGAGTAGTGCTTCCGTGCTAGCAGCCTTGGCGCATTTAGCACAACATTGGTTGTACCTAGTATGTAGTTTGTAAACAACTTTTTTATTAAATTGTTCCGGTGACAAAGGGCATTTTTAAATTATTTATAGTAGGTTTTGAATAAAATAAATTAAATCTGTATTGACAAAGAAAATTACAATCAAATCATATAAATAAATGTTAACTAGTGTTTACAATTGAAAAAATTGAGCTGAGTGCAGACTGTTGAAAGCAATCTCCTAAAACCTCAACCTGAACCGCCTGTATTGGTCCACGGACGCAGGCTTCCTTCTGATAAGCGCCTTATTGGCGTTTATCTAATGGGGATAATGCCCATAATCCCCACGCTGGGCTAGGGATCGCAGTTCGGTGGTAGAATTGTTCTGCAGGTGGATATCCCTTAGTCGCCACTTACGACACCCACGGGAAGAGATGGGGTGGTGCAAATTCTTAGCCAGCACCACAAGTAACAAGCAACAATCTACAGGTAGCACAACTGATCCATATCAATTACCAGTCAATTACCAGTACCAATTTTCACTTCTTTTTCACTTCTTCCGCTAAGTGACAAAAAATTGAAGTGAATTAGATTAGAGTCAATTGCACCTTATTTCTTATTTGATAGTAATTACTATTTATTAAGGTGTGTATATGTATAGTAAAAAATTGACTTGTCTAAGTGCTTATTTTGTATACCTAAGTCTCAAGAAATAAACGATTTGACTCTCGGAGTCTCTGACTCTCAGTCGTCGCGTCCCCAAGACGATGCTGGATGCATTGTCCATAATATGACCACGCTGTTCCACTGCGCCAGATACTCACCAGCTCTCAGGTCTAAATAAAAAATCCTGGACAACTCACGCAGCATCATTTAGCCCCAAGCTAAGCAGAGCTTGTATTATGGGTACTAGATATAACTGATAAACTTATTACCTGAGGCTAGATAGATGGATATTTGTTACTGTTGATTTATTTATTGCATTCATGTCCATTATAAGTTGTTAATTTTTTTTAGGTAGAATCTACATGAACCCTGTGTGAAGGGCGTTGCAACATTCTGGGTTAGAGTTCTTATGTATAAAAGTTAGTAATTTTATATTAGGTTACTATACATCGAAAAGAAAGAAAGAAATCTGAAAGAAAACACCCCAGAAAATCCTGAAATGTATCTACAGATCATCGTACAAAAATCTACGTAGAATTAAAGGTATTTTTAGCTATTTCTCACTAGTTTTAATGAAGTAAAACTTATATTTCTTACAACCTTGATAATAATGATTAAATTGAAAACCGTTATTCCATGAGAAAGTTAAATCTTCAAATTCTATATCATTAATTATATCTCCGAAAATAGCTCTCAATATACATGAATCGCCATCTTGATTAACCTATTATTTTTAATGAATTTTAGATTAATCGTAGATTTTCTTATTACTAACATAACGGGCTTGACTTAAACTCAAAATTACAATAAACTATTTTTTCCACTTAGGTACGGTAGGTACTAATAGATATAATTTATGCTGTAAAGCTTTGAAAATAATAAAAATAAATTTACCGGAAGTTTGCAAGGCAGGTGTTAATGTCATGGCAAAAGTTGAACAATTGCCATTTTTTATAGTGTTTTAGTTTTAAGGTTCCGTATGGTACGAAGATACTTTTTCATGGATCCCATTGTCAGAACTGGACCAAATTATATAAAGTCAAAAGTTCTGAAGTAACAAACATAAAAAAACAGTCAAATTGAGAACCTCCCCCTTTTTTGAAGTCGGTAAAAAAAAAAAGGTGGAGCCGTTTTATGTTGGCGTCGTCATCGTCAAGGGGTTTTGATATTTTCTTGTAATGACAAACTATTACAATAAAATTATGGAAACGCCAATGATATTATAGTATAGCCCCTTATTTAATTAGTCGTATCATTTATTTATTCATTAATTTATACAAAGCAATGGACGATCAACCATTAGCACGAGAAAACGTTCGCACCGGACAATACGGAACGGAACCCTTCCAAAAATAAAACTAACAAAAATCCATTCAATAGAATCACAATTTAGCGTTTTTCTGGCAGATGGTATTCCGCAACGCCGTTATAGCAACAATAGATCCGAAATTTCTCTATCCAAACTTTTTATTCACAGCCTTATTACCATAGTACCGAGCGTTCATTTTGTACAAAACTGATGTGCCAATCGAACCTTGAACGTGGCAGAGCCGAGGTTAGCAGAAGGTTACATGTAATTGACGACGATCATAAGCAAATAATCTTTAATAACTTTGCTTTAAAGTCCTAAATGCTAAGTTTTATTTGAGTTTTGTCGTGTTAGGACGATTTGAACTTTAAAGTGGGTAGGTTAGAGTGTAAATTGGTTCTGTGAGTGATGTATGTAGGTCAGTTGGGTAGAATTTTGGCAAGGACTGCATGGCAACAGATTTTTCCGTAGTTATTGTGGCTACAAGCTGTCTTGAGAGACTGATAGGTAGTAGACAATACAGATCATTAGACATCTTGACGACCTCTGTGGCGCAGTGGGCGAAGGTCCGCCTGCGACGCAGGAGGGTTCGATTCCCGCCTCGGGAAAAATATTTGTACGATCTGCAGATATTTTGTTCAGGTTGTTTGTTACCTATGAGTAGTTGTTACATTTTGTGTTCTGGTCGTTTTCGATATATAATAAAAAAATCTACTTATTTATGTTATATATTATATTATGTATAACTTGTATAAGTATCAATTATCTAGTACCCAAAACGTAAGATATTGCTGTAAAAAAAAGATATTGCTGTGTGAATTGTCCAATATTATTTATTTATTTATTTTGTGATCATCATCAGCCAATATTAGTCCATTGAACATGGGGCCTCCTCTAATGAACGCCATAGCGCCCTGTCTTCAGCTTGACGCTTCTAGCATCTGCCCTGCCTAGTCTTTGTCCAGTAATTGTACGCCTGCACTAAATTTCAGTAATTTGTATGATCAACAGTCGGGCGAAACCGCGGAGCGTAGCTATAGCTAGTAGCTCAAATAATAAGATCAAAATACCAAGTCTAGTCTACTGTCCATGCCTTCTTTTTTAGCAAAAGATTTAATTTAATTTATTTATTTAAAGAACACAAACATCATAAAATATATATTATGTCTATATCTAACTAAAGATCCCACGATCCCCCATTTAAACATCCCAATCTTTTTGTCCTTTTTATCCGTTCTTCTCGCAGTGATTTATCTTATCACAATAATAAAACAGAGTGGAAGCACTTTTGTTCCATCCAAATACCTCAAAAGGTTTGAAATACTTTATTTTCACGGAATATTTAAGTAATCCATTAAATGAGTCCTCAAAAACGTAAACAGAGAACAGTGGGCAATAACCCGGTTACTACAGTAGGTAGGTATAGGTACATTTATACAGGTCAGGTCGAGCGAAAATAAATAATTACTGTTGATAGCAAATATACAATAGTAAACGCGACAGTTTGGTTGGATGGATGGATGGAAGTTTGTTTAGTTTTTCACGCCAAAACTACTGAACAAATTGAGCTAAATTTTGCAACAGGTAAACTTAAATGGATTCTACAATTTGGTTGTTTCGAAAAAAATTAAAACCGACGAATCCCTTAAACTGTTTTAAAGTTTTGCGGGACAAATACTAATCCCTCGTGAATCCAAATTAATTTATTTACTCTAGACAATAGCAGACGAATTTTCAAAATCGGTCTGAAATTAAAATAATAAACATTCATACAGACGAACGTGCTCGTTTTTCGAAATCTGTTTTAAGTCTACTATTTATATCATAAAATTCATATATCAGTTGATTGTTCCACGGGGAACTGAAATAACCTATAAACGTCTAAATAGAAACGAGGAAAAGCCGCGGTCAGAAACTAGTTTGATTGAATATAAGGAAAATGGGACGAGACGACGATTGGTTTCGCGATTTCGCAGATTGTATTGTATTTATTTATTTCAAATTACTACAATCCATATCACACTCAAAATCTTATAATATAAGAGAAAGTCGTGTTAGTTACACTTTTTATAACTCAAGAACGGTCCCGTGACATAAAAAAATCCACGGGGGCGAGGCCGCGAGGCGCAGCTAGTTAAATATATTTCTAAAATTACATACAATAAGATTCTTAAATTATTTATTGCACTCACAAATTAAACATAGGTACATGGTTACAGAGAGAGTTGAATAGACTGTGAATGAAGCGACTGGGAATAGATATTCCGCACATACAAAAGAAAGAGAGAGAAAAAAATAGATGGTAAGTACAAATAAGGTCATGTCATGTTACTCATTCATACCATCAGAGGTTCCAGGAATCCAACTAAGTTACTCATCGAGGGTGTTCTATTGCATTTCGTAGAAAGGCACATTTTTCGGTTTAAAAGTCGCGCCCAAAAACGAGTTCTTGCTCGGACAGATCCTTCTGTTTGCCAACTTGTTGGTTATTTATATCTTCTTCTTATAATATAAAAGAAAGTCGTGTTAGTTACACTATTTATAACTCAAGAACGGCTGAACCGATTTGGCTGAAAATTGGTGAAGAGGTAGCTTAGAATAGTTTTTATTTCGTTCCCGGCTGAACGTTTTTTTTTAATTTAACAAAAGAAGGGAAAAGACAAACAGCAGTAAGTAATTACCTACCTATGCCTTTACAAATATTATAAACAAGTTGATATCATGCACTTTTCAAGTAGCTTACCAGTTACCTAACTGACTAACCAACCACCAGACCGAACTACCTGACTAATTAGTCAATTATAATGATGATTTAAATCGTTAGATATTCCCTTTCCATAGTGAGAGCGCGCAGTGTTTGCCCAGCGAAGTTTGTGAGTTCATAAACTTGTCTTTGTCATTTGGTATCAGTGAATTGTGTATTTTTGTGGTGTGCTTGTTCACAAAAGTTCGAGTCAATGTGATTGCCGTTGCCACAATAAATGGCAATAGAAAGGTTTTTTGACAAAAATCACTAATTTTATCTACTCAAAGTGTGTCTGCATTTTGTTAAAGCACGTATTCAAAGAAAAGGCCACAGTTTTTGGGCGTAGTGTACCTAAAGATCTAAATGTTTGGTACCTTTATTTTGATACCAGCATTTTTAACCTATATTGAGGCAAATAAATACTATTTCATTTTATTTCATACCTCCCTGCCAATTTGATTCGTAGGTCAAATCATTATCACTAATTATTTGGTTGAACCAGTTTCCTCATAAACTGTGTGGTTTTGCTGTAATTCAGCCTTCTTAAAACTTGAATTTTGCTCAGTGTTGCTAGACTAGATGGCGCTGGGTGAATTGTCCAGTATTATTTAATTAATTAATTATCTATCTTGAATTTGTGAATCCCTATCACCTTTCACAGAACGTATTAAAATTTCTAGCATCACCTTCTCACCTTCTATTCTTAAAATCTTGTATTCACGCCGACGCCCTTTCAAACGACAATGTCATGCAAATTTTTCTCATCTTTCCACGCTGCTGTAATGCTTAAATATCTGAGTTGGCAGGAAAATGTCTTGGACTGCCAGAATGGCTGGCATAAATTGTTGTTATGCATTTGTCCGAGTATTGCAGGCGTTTTATTTGATTTGTTGGATACTTACTTAACTTTTATTAAGTATATCGGTCATCTAGTGGCTACAGCTTAATCTCTGCTTAGCTTATGGCTAGATGTGTGGATTGTCCAGCATTATTTATAGCGCCAAAAGCGTCATAGCCAAAGGCGTACGAAATCGTAAGTTTAGAAATGTTATGGAAAGACCAAGAATGTCGTATCCATCGAAGCAAAAACTCCACACACCTATAGTGTGTGTCATGTCAACAAAACCACACAACAAATTCCGCTATTGAGCGTTTCATAATAGGGTATAATATAATGTATGCTACTTCAAAAAAGCTAATATTGTTTTTACGTATTCGCTATTGATTATTTTTTTATTTTATGATGTTTTTATTGTGAAATTTAATCATAGTAAAGTAAATAGTTGAAATCTCAACCACAAAGACGCGGCATCAAATAGAATTTCATAGTGTATCATTGGATAGTGTGTACGTACAGTATTACTATCCAACGTTATCGCCGTACAGTTTCCAAACTATATCTGTATACTGCTCTCATGTCACATTCCGAGCACACGTGTAAAGCTGCGCAGTAGTTAGGACACGTTTATTTGATCGCCTAAATCTTGTAATGTCACATAGATGAAGCATGCATTATCTGAGTGTTTTAAGACGGACGTGGCGTAAGAATCGACACTGCCTGGATATCGTAAGAGCCGACTAAAGCAATGTTACCTACATTGCTTTAGTCGGCTCCCAGAGGATGGGCAACAGCTTCCTTCTGTGTGTTTTACACACTGCGATCACCATTCCGCCTGCCGAGCGTGGTTATTATAGCACCACCGCGCTCATGTTTGGGGGCGGTATGTTCGTTCAGCAATAGACGTATGAGAAGAGGAGTTTTTTTTTAGTTCTTACTTAGGATGCATCTAGGCTACCGTTCCATTAAAATGAGCCAACTAACACAATGTATTTTATTATCGAAATAAACGAATTTAATTATTAATTATTATTATTAAAATACATGCCATGGAGTTCTCGATTGTTGTCGTACCTTATTAAATTCAGGGGATAGGCACACAATACGTAGGTATTCTGTGAAATTCACCCTGCCAGAAAAGGACATTAGCGGCCTTCACACGTAAGGTTCGAACCGCGCATCTGGACTGCGGTCCAAACCGCGGATGGATCTGTACAGTTTGGACTGCGGATCGAATTGTCGTGCTAATTGCGAGTAAAAATGTTTCCACGGTTTGGAACGCGGGCAAATCTTTCACATTTTTCCAAACGATCCAAACTGTGCGTGTAAATAGATTTTCAAGAGTTTTGACTGCAGTTTAGACTGGCGCGTGGAACGTTAAAAGTTTCAAAGTTTTGCCTCAGTCTCAAGCAGAATTGATACCCGATCATCGTGTTAGCGATCTGTAGTTAGTACAAGCAACTGAAAAAAGGCAAATGTGGTCAAATTCTTTACTTTTAACTCTTGTATATCGAGATTTTTTGCGCTAAAAAACCGCTAACATCGACAGATTTTTGCACGCGAATGCGGATTCGCACGCTCACGTGTTATTTTAAGTCTAGGTCTAGAATGCTTTATAGTAGGGTGATTCAGCTTACTTTATCTGAAAGCTATGCAATAAAGCTATAAAACTGGCTATAAATGTTTTTTATTGTGTTTTTGATTAATTTTACACAGACCTTTCATTTGAAAAAATGGTCGTAAAATCGTACTACTACTTTTACTACTACTACTCTTATGTTTATCAACATATACTATTGAAACTATGTAAAAACCTTGGTAACCCTCTAAAACGTATAATAAATAAGAAACTTTTACCGATTCTTTGGGATAAAGTACACAAAACACACTTTTCACTCAGACTTTCACAAAAAAAATGGCGTCACTTTCGCTCGCTGAACTTTCACCCGGTATATCTCTGATATTTCTTTCAAAATGGTTTCAAAAAGTTGTCAAAAAGTGTGCAGTTGTTGGTAATAAAGTTGTTAAACATAAATGCAATTGAAATTATATCCTAACTTCATCAAAAAACCGAAAAAACAAGAGAAGCCATATGGCTTACAAAGTAGTGAGACATATGTCTTAATCGATCCTGACGGACCACTTCCGGAGTAAGACATATGTCTTAATCGATATTGAAGGGTTAACCGACTTCAAAAAAGGAGGAGGTTCTCAATTCGACTGATTTTTTATTTTTGTTACCTCAAAACTTTTAATTGGGTGATCCGATTTGGATGATTCTTTTTTTATTTCAATTTGGTTCAGTTCTGACAATGGAATTCATGAGAACTCATATTCAAAAAGCAGGTTTGAAGTTGCCTGATAAGCGGGATGAAAGTAATACTTTTCACCCCTAGGAATAAACAAGGCTTTATCTTAAAACGATAATTAACAGTTATAACAATAGGTAATTGTGATTGATACGGATCAGTTGAGCTACCTGTAGATTGTTTACGCTTCCTACTGGTATTTATATGCATCTGTTAAGCTACCTGCAGATTGTTTAAGCTTCCGACTCGTATTATATCATCAAACGAATGAAATCCGTAATAGCTTTGACGACGCTCCAAACCGGCAGTTCTGTAGTTTGCGTCCACACGAGATGCGCGCACAGAACTGTGAGATCAGAGCGCGCATCGAACTGCCAGATCGGACTGTCAGCCTGGCGCGGCGCATCTACACGTACTGGGGGGTTATGCTCTATGACCAATTCCACGTCTTACATAGATACGACAAGATATCGGCGGGGAATGGGACAAAACCGTATTCTGTATGCCTTCGTTGGTTTTCACATCTGCGTCACAGCGCGATTCCGGCAAGAATTGAACTGTCAAGTAAACACGCGCTCGGCCAGCGTGTTAGGGCACAGATTAGCGTGTTTCTGCGATAGTTACTACGGCTCACTTCTTCAGTTTGTCAAAGACATGTCAAAGTGAAAACAATAACAACGCAGTGTTTATTTTATGCGGAAAAGGCAAGTATTATTCAATAATTCATCACAATAGACGTATATAAATAACAGCAACAATAGCCGTATGGCGCCGGTTTAGAATTTGCACCACCCGAACTCTTCCCGCGGGGGTCGTAAGAAGCGAAGAAGGAATAACCACCGGGGGCAGGCAGCAGTCCCTCCTGCAGAACCATTCTACCATCGAACTGCGATCCCCGACCCGCGTTCCAAGCGCGGGGATTATAGGCATCATCCCACATGAGATAAAAGCTAAATGGCACTTATATTAGAGGAGGTCTGCCCAAGCCAGTGGACCACAATAGGCTGTCGAGGTTGAGGAGACTCGCCTATCAAAGCATTGATTATTCAATGCCTAGTTTGCCTGAGTGTTTTTTTTTCAATGTGCCGAAAGAAACACATGTCTTATTGATCAGTTTCATTTGCAGAATGCAAGCAAGTACCTACCCGCACGACCAGCTCAGCCCAGCTTTGGCTGAGCACATGTAGGCCCGCCCGGCAGTGGCTTGCCTGCAGATCAGCAGTAGCACCATAAAAGGCCGTGCAAATATGTGGAGAATTCTTGGAAAGTGTCTATAGTCTTGAATTGTATTTATCAAAGAGAATTCAATAACTACGTGGTGTATATCCATCATCACTATCTACTATTGGTTTCGCTAAGCTGGACTTGGCCTCGCTGCCTTCATAGGCGCGATGGAATTTGTCTATAAATTCTATCGGTGCTCTTTTTATAGGATATTTCAAATAAACTGGATAAATAAAATAAATTTGCCACAACAATCTTTTATTTCGTTTTTTATTTGCAATAAATACACCTACAAGGGAGGCCTATAGAAAATTCGACATAGGTAGGTACATATTATTATTGTTTACAAACAAGAGTTAAATTAAACACAAATACATTATCACATTAATGTATGATGCCACATAGGCGTCATCAACCATAGTTTTTGGGGATAGCCAGCAGACAAATCCACCCACTTTGAGGAGTCACTATCCTGCTTACAAGGACCTTACTTGCATAAAAATAATATAGATAATGTTTTTTTATAGTAATGCCTAGTAGGTAATTATTTGTTTTGTTCTTTGCAGCAATTTAGGGTCCATTGATAGAGGGTCCGCAGGATCCCTTAGTAACCTCCTGTTAACTTATACTTGTGCTTTGTTGGCGCCAACATCTTACCCGTCGTCTGTAGAATTATATAAATTTTTATTTTGCTGCTTTGAATAAAATTATGCTTAGGGCTCGTTTAGACACGCGGGAAACGCGCGGCCTATCGCGCGTTAGGGATCCGCAAAATTATTTTATGAATGCAGACAGTTGCGACAGGGCTCGTGATTTAAATGTATAAGTAAATATAGCTATATATGTTAAATATCTCTCTAGGTACTACGATTTTCATAAATTTATATTTTTTCCAGACGTCGGCGGCGCGGCAACCGCTCGTCACCCTAAACTGTTATACGTGTACCTATGCATGTGGTTATTTGAAGTCTATCTCTCTAGACTCTAGCCTATTATGATAGGTAAATTACCTACGTTGAATAACCTAGTAAAGTGTGACTGGTACCTAAACTGCATTTGTCTTAATCGCTGATAATTTTAGGTAGGTACTTAGACTAAGTATGTTTGTTTTATGTATGTTTTCCTTAAAGTATTTTTATTTTTATCTCTATCTTCCTACAACTTCATGCCAAATTTGTGGCAATGCGCCGTAACTGTCGACACTGGACAGACCTTAGGTATATGGTTTATAATGTCGTATAAATAAGATTAGAATTACCTAGTTTTGATTAATAAAGAACTACAATAATACTACTAGGTACCTACCTACCTAATTGAATTGCGCGGGGAAGATATTTCGACCTCTGAAATAATAATAATAATACATCAAGAGAGATATAATATGAGGGTAAGCTTTATCTAGCTGTTGGCTGTCGGTGTCTGAACTAACTACGGGGTAATAATATACATAAATAAGACCCGCGCGATTCCCACACCATTCTTAAATCATGGTATCGCCGCGTCTGAACGTAGCCTTAGCTAGGAACTTTTTCTGTCTATTTTGACATTATACAAACAATGAAAACTGCTTTTTCGTTCCAAAACTAGCCATAAATGACTTGAATGATAACATAAATCGTTATTTTGGGCTGTAAATTTTTAAATCACACTAAAATACTGTAAGCTCAACAATTGGTGGTTGAGCAAACATATAATTAAAGAGATTTTTTATTTAGATACAAAAACATTATGTATAATAAAACCGTAAATTTTCCGAGTGAACCAGATGTAAGATTTTGAACGAATGATGTGAAACTGAAAACGAGGCATAGATAACTAGTCTTGTGGCATGCAGAATACAATTTTTGAAAATCATACCACGGCACGGCCAATAATCGCGTTTGTGTTTAGAGCACGCTGTGACGTCACACGATTTGGGCAAGAAATCTCATAGGTCATAGAGCATAACCCCCCTGTTCGGAGCGCGGGATGGAACGGCGCGTGCGATTTCCCGCGGTCCGAACCTTACGTGTGCAGGGCGCTATTGAATTTGACAGAGTAAAGTGGAGGAAATTGCACCTTTACACAGACAAGAGCCTTTAATACCGACAAATACCTATTTATTGACAGTTTTAAACTAGGCCAAAATTAGCAAGAACCTTATTATTTATGTAAACTAGTATAGTGTTGGTTGCATTAGTAACTATTTAAAGTACGCACTTTTGCCTTGTTTATCTATAATTAGTGAATTAGATTTGATTAATTTATTTGTTATAGCTTACTGTCTAACATGTTTTAACTTGGTTCAGGCACACGCATTATTTAATACCATTAGAATTTAAGATGAACGTCTCTGTTATCCTAGGCCTAAGTTATTTTATTTACTTAATAGATCTAAGCATTGATTCATTGACGACTTCTATGGCGCGGTGGGAGAAGGTCCGCCTCCGACGCAGGAGGTTGCGGGTTCGATTTCTGCCGTTTGTACGACCTGCAGATATTTGTTCAGGGCGTTCTGGATGTTGTCTATGTATAGTAAAAAAATATATATTTAAGTACTGTATTGTATTATGTATATCGGTTATCTAGTAACCATAACACAAGCTCTGCTTAGCTTGGGGCTAGATAATGCTGTGTAATTTGTCCCGCATTATTATTTATTTATTTTATTAATTCCTACAATATTAGAACCGAGACCAACACTCACTAACGAAGTACCAATCTTGCCAAATAATCTATCAGACACCAAACTTTCGCTTTTGCGAATGTGAAGCTTAGATGAATTGAAAACTTGGTGATTGGCTATCGCTTTCGACAGCTCGTGCTGGCATTTACCTTTTAGTGTTTAGTCACGAATTGTATTTTAATACGTCGACTTGACTTGTGACCAAAAGGCTTGGTCTAATATTTATTTGTTTACTAGCTGTGCCCCGCGGCTTCGCACGCGTTGTTCCTATGGAAACGTTTAAAGATGTTTCCCGGCAGTTATTATAATTTTTCTCACCTTTTATACCTTCTCTAGACCTCTACGAACATTTCAAGACCAAGATAAGACAAATCCGTTCAGCCGTTCTCGAGTTTTAGCGAGACTAACGAACAGCAATTCATTTTTATATATAAAGATTTATTACCTAAGGCGATTGAAGTCCTTCTATAGAAGCCCTTGTATAGCCGAATTTTCGGCCACGGTATTGATATAAGAATAAGAAATCTATATTTGTAACATTACAATTTAAACTTCTAAAATCTAGTAAAGTTACTAGATTAAGTTACTAGATTGTAATGTTACAATTTGTTGAGTTGATCCATAGGTAGTATGGATATGGATCAGTTGAGCTACCTGGAATTTTTAATTGTTTGTAGTGAGCAGTTAGCTCAATTGTAACTACTAAATTCCTCTTATTTTCTGATTGTAATTTTTTTCGAAGGTAACCTAGGTATAGGTGGGATCATCATGGGGAAGATACGGGTAGGACCAGGTCGAAAGTTCCGAGGTAACAAACATAAAAAACCTCGTTATTTTTTGAAGTCGGTTAAAAAGAGGAGTTGCTTGGACGGAGGAAGAATTCCTGGCTGCGCAACTTAAGGCAATGGACGAAGGCAGAAAACCTATTTAGGCTAGCCTTGGCTATGGAAAATTTAAGAGGATGACCGCGCCTACATTAATGGGGAGGTACGTTATGAAGAAGATAAATTACCTGTAGATTGTTCGCAACATTCTGCAGTTTAGCTCAACTGTTGCAATTGTAAATACTAGTTTTAATTTGTTTCGATTATTTGATTGTAATTTTAAAAGGTTACCTTTAGTAATATCACCATTCGCATATTAATCACGCATATGTCATAATCATACGTCAAAGCAAGTTCACGGTTCTGTCAGTGTCATGTCAGAACGAACCGGTCAGCTGACCTACTAACCCCGTTATGCACTACAAGCTGTTTTAGAGCCTATTCAATTGAAATACAGTATCAAATGGAACGCCGCAACTGCGGATGTTATGGCATTACTGGGGCATTTGAATTTTCGAATGTGGAACAGTTGGGTGGTGGAGAAAGAGTCGTAAGATTAAGGAAAAAGGTCGAGGTTAGTTCTGGTGGAGTTAGGACGTTTTTGAATTTGGAACGTTTTTGAATTGCGAATTATGTATTCCGCAGGAGGAGTTTAATTCTATTTTGAATCTTATTCCTTCGAATCATGTTTTGATTAATGTTGGTTATTTAGCACAATTTGGCTAGTCCGGGAGAGCAACGCTTTTAGTATAATTTGAAGTCATTTGATCTTATTTTAATTACAGTGTTTCATAAAGATATTCTTTATATTTTTGACCTAATAAATGTGAAAATTTATAACTACCTAATATGATTTCCTTTTATACAATACAACCTCGGAATCTCTTCATACAATAGTAAAATAATTTTCAATAAGTACGGTATAACCACCTCGGGATCTTTTTCAAAATAAGTAAAAATGTCTACGAAATTGGACAACAATCGACGGAAAAATCGATAAGGATAGAAAAATAAACACAAATACCGAACATAGAACCTCCTCCTTTTTCCTAAGTCGGTTAAAATCGCGTTCAACTCTGGCAGCATACAGTAGAATGTATTTATATAAACGCATACCAATTCCACGCATTTCATTCCTCTGTGGTCACAAATATCGATTGCTTTGTGGAGGTCGTATAACCTCTTTAAGGTTAAGCAGGTAGGTAAAGAATCTATAGATAGGTTATCTTGTCACTTCAAAAAACCAGGATATTTTTAACCGTAATTGCTACCGGCAAATGTTTTACTGTAACTGGGCAATTTTGATATGCATTTTTAGAGTTAAGCCGAGTTTCGGTTCGATAGTACTTAAGGTTGCGGGTTCAAAAAATTAATTAAACAAAAAAAGTTTTTCAAGTTTATTACAATAACTTGTGCCTACTAAAGATATTAGGTAAAGCCAAGTCAACTTTTTTTTACATTAATAAAGTTTCAAAATTAATTTCCTAGAAACTAACCGACAGCCGCCGTAGATCAAGCATTCTGACACACATCAAAATATTTTTTAACGATATTCAGTATCGTTCAAACGAACGAAGGAGACAAAAAAACTTTTTTTAACGCCGATCTAAAAGTAGTGGCAGTGTGTCGCGATGAGCGTGGGCGAAATATACTCGAAATGAGTTTATTTTTAGGCCGGCCGTGGTTGGGTTACTTTACTTTTAACCGGTCGATACGTGAGCAGAAGGAGGATATGTTTCTATAGAGTCGACGAATTAATTATGAATGTAAGCGGGTTAACTATGAACAAAGATGCCCCTCGTTAATTTTTTTTTATTTTTATCTCTTAGGGATAACAAACAATCGTACTTAAATATTAACAGTTAATAGTAAAGTAACTAAGTACTAAAAGTATGACCAGCCCCGTTATCAGCAAGTTAAGGGATGAAACATTGGTGTTCTTCCAATACAAACAAGGTTCGTAGTTAACCCGTTTACATTCATAAATATTCATAATGAATGTACGCAATATATGATGTATTTGATGAAAATCTCTAAGACGCTCAAATTTGATTAACGACGCCGTTTTTCGGACGTGCTTTTAGATGTCAATGATTATTTCAGTGCTAAGCGATATAATAAAATCTTTGAAAGTGTCAACAACTTAAAAACTTGCTGTTCAGAATACCTATTAATCATATCACGTTAACTAAATCAACTCTGTAAGTCACATTTTCACGCCTAAACGGCTTAACGAATCATAATGAAATTATACCGTATCCATTAAGCATGTAGAATGTTATTAAACACGATCATACTTAAACTAAAATTCACTTTGTAGGCGCGACCTACGTAATTTACATTACATGTCGATTTGAGTTCCTTCCAATAAATATTGCTAACAATGACATCTGAAACTGGACGCCAAGCAAGTGAGTTATTCGTGGTGTCGTGGTTTGTTTACTAACATTCTACATGCACGATGTAGGTATAGGTAGTTAGATTCTTGGGATAACAGGCGGGTTAAATTGTTTAAGGAAACGGGCATGGGATGTTTTCATTCCATTCTTTAGCTACTTTTATGTACAATAATTAAATTTGTTTTAAAAAACTATAAACCGACTTCAATTTTTATAGTTTTTTCAGGAATTTACATGGATTTTATTGAAGAACTGATCAAAATTCAAATGGGACCACGGGAAGTACCAGCTTTCATTTAAAAAAATAATCATGAAAATCGGACTACCCAGTCAAAAGCTCTGAGGTAACAAAAAAAAAAAGAATTGATAACCTCCTCCTTTTTGAAGTCGGTTAATAACTTTATACCTACCCAAAACATCAAGGAATAGATCCATAGTTGTAAATGGGATGATGAAGGAGAATTAGATCATAACAAAGGATTTCTCGAAAGTTTCCTACACTTTGGTAACGATGAATCTTTCCTTCTAGGAAAATTTAATTTATCTTTATGAAAGCGGGAGCATTATTAAAATTACAGTGAATTTCCAAATGAAAGTGTTTATTATTTTAATCTTTCTGGTTTAATATAGTCTAGTTATGGTACTATGGAAAATCTTCTATCTTTATCCCAAATGTTTATAGACTTAGATAGATAGAATATACTTTATTGCTCACAAAATTTGTACATGGGCGAGCATAATGCTAGATAGCATTCTCTACCTGCTAACCTTTGGGTAGTGTGGACAACAATTTAGTAGGTAGTGTTTTACAAGAAAATTTACAGAGAAAACAAGAAATATATTAATAATGAGTACAATTAACAAGACTTGGTTTTGTTTGACTACAAGCGTCTAGATTTCGATTCGATTCGATTCCCGTCTCTGGACAAATATTTGTATGATTTGCAGATTGATTGATGATTTGATTGTTTGTTTGTATTGAATAGGCTCCGAAACTACTGGACCGATTAAAAAAAAAAACATCATTAAAAAGCTTACTTTTCAGGGAGTGACATAGGCTATATTTTATCCCGAAATTCCCACGGGAACGGGAACTACGCGGGTGAGACCGCGAGGCGCAACTAGTTGTATATAAGCCTATGTACTAACCTGTGTCTCTTCCTGTAAAATAAGCTATTTAATTTTTTTTTTAAATCGGTCCTGTACTTCCGTAATCTATTTAATACAAACAAACAATAAAACCTCTTATCTATATAAATTATATTATATTTTAAATTATAATTATTATTTTTTAATATGGAATTGTATTATTTATTAATTAGTATAGCTATGTTTTGTCCATTTTGAATGAAGCATGTTAGTAAACATAGTGCGACACAAATAACAAAATCTCACTTGCTTGGCGTCGAGTTTCAGATATAATTGTAAGCAATTTTTATTGAAGGGAGGACCTAAAATCGACAAGTAATGTAAATTACGTATAAAAGGAAGCGCCAACAAAGTGAATTTTAGGTTAAGTATGGGCGGTTTGTTTACGTTTATGCTCCATTCAAAATGGGTACGATATAGATCTTTAGAAAAACGTTTTATTTGTACAATGTTTAATCATCTTCAGAAAACGATCAAGATAAAAGTATTGAAGTCGTGTCGAGGTCGCATCGTGGCCAACTGACCTAGTTAACGGGTATCCTTTGTAATTTTAAGGATGTACAGAAAGGTGGGTCTGTTTTGGTAAACTTAGGTGAAATATGGGCTTGGAATTATAAATAAGTTAATAATTGATTTTGTTTAAAAAAAACTATAAACCGACTTCAATTATATGGATCCCATTGTCAGAACTGGAGCAAATTAAAATAGGACTACACGGGAAGCACAAGCTTTCAAATAAAAAAATAATCGTGAAAATCGGAGCACCCAGTCAAAAGTTCTGACGTAACAAAAATAAAAAAAAGCAGTCGAATTGAGAACCTCCTCGTTTTTTGAAGTCGGTTAAAAACTATAAACCGACTTCAATTATATGGTTTTCTCATGGATGCCATTATCAGAACATTTTTTCTTCAGGGTCAGAACTGGACAAAATTTAACAAGGGAACTTTAAAATAAAAAAAGATTATCAAAATCAAATCACCCAGTCAAAACTTCTGATGCAACAAACATAAAAAAAACAAATACAGTCGAATTGATAACCTCCCCCTTTTTTGATGCCGGTTAAAAATAAATAAGAAAATTATGCTGGATCTTATTTTGAACCGTGCGCGAGCTTAGCTTTCGAAGTACCCCAACTCTTCCCGGGGGTATCATAAGAGGCGAATAAGGGATATCCACCGGGGGCGCGCAGCAGTGCCTCCTGCAGAACCATTTTACCTTTGAACAGCGATCCCCAACTCGCATGCCCAGCGTTGGGTTTACCTCCTATAAGATAAAAGGCAATAAGTCGCTTATCAGGGGGAGGCCTGCGTCCAGCGGCCTATAAACCCTACGCTAGGCATGCGGGCTGGGGGATCGCAGTGCGGCATAATTGTTCTGAAGGAGTCGCTGCTGCCCGCCCCCGGTGGATACCCCTCTGTCGCCTTTTACGACACCCGCGGGAAAAGATCGGCTTTTGCCAATAGGGTATATGCATCGATTTTTTTTATTGTTTTAATCGATTCTTTAAGTCATTATTTAACCGAGGAATGATAAGACGCTCACTGAATTTCGCAATAACAAGGTAAAAAAAACAAATCAAAACTACAATCATTTTCGGGTGATAAAAACGCTGCCATATTGGCGCCATGTTTATGTGACGTCGACGTACACACTTGATTAAAACCTTTGGTGACGACCTCGGTAGTGATCATCTCACGAAAGAGGTTTTCCGAAAAAACTGAAAATAATCGACAATACGAAATGTCAAGTGGGCAGAATAGTGTCAAATCAAGGTGCAGCAATAAAAAAAGAAGAAATGAGTACAGTGATGTCACGTCCGCTCTAGTCAATGGCGTAGCGTTTTGAAATTTTGCGATTGAGATTTAAAATATCAATTTTTCAATGGTTAAATTCTACAATAAAAACATCTCAAAATGCAAAAATAAATATGTAGATATGTTTCTATATCAATAGAGAATACGTATATATTTTTTTAACCATTTTGAAATCACATGCATATACCCTATTCTAGGCGCTTCTAGGCCTATTTTAGGCACACGGCTTAATCGTCGAAGTCAGCTAACTAGAGGTTAATATTGACCGAAAAAAGTTAAGTCGTAACTTGTAACTAGAGCATAGAAATTAAGGTGTGACGCACAAGGCACAAGCAACGGTACACTTAAGGCATGAAGAGTACGAATAATATTAGTTACTACGCTCAATTTGCTCTGTGAAGTGCAAAATTATGGGGCAGAAGTGGAGCAAACGTAATATTTATTTTGTCTACTTTGTAGTTATTTCAGCTGCCTTTAGATAAATCCTACTAATATAATGCGAAAGTTTGTGTGGATGTTTGTTACCACGTATCTTCTTACGATTTAGATGAAATTTGGTAAGTATGTTAATAGTTTAGGTTCCTTTTATTAACCTCTGAGCGGGTTATCCATAAAAACTTTAACACCCTATGAGTTAAAGTTTCTATGGAAAATTATAATAATTTTCTCTGGTTCACACCGTACAACTGTACACATTGTATAAACCTAAATAGTAGATATATAATGAGTAACGTATTCTTTTATTTTTACAAAAATACCACTAGGGACTGTAATTGCGAATATTTCCATGCCTCGTAAAAATCATTAAATAGTTTAAAAAAGTTAAAGATGAGAAACACAAGCAAAAGAATCATCCAAATCGGTCCATAAATGACGGAGAAATAGACGAAAATACATTTTAGAAATCGGTTAAAAAGATTAAAAGCGAAACTAGCATAAAGACTAAAAAAAGATGAAACTTATCCGCTAAAAGAACGTAAAGAAACTGGCAAGTAGCAGTTCACATCCGCGCTACAATTCACAATCGATAGGTGAAATTAGGTTGGCAGCATTGCCACACAGCCGCAGCGCAATGAAATTTAGGGTTCCGTAGAGTCTTCAAAAAGAGAAGTTGTGGCGTTACGTTGAACTAACACTTTTAGTCATACTACAATGACAGAGCACTGTTGTCATTTCAACGAAACAAAAGTTGACGCTTCTCTTTTTGAACAGACTCTAGCGGAAACGCGAGTCTTAACCACGTCATTATCAGTCCATAAACTTCTACCGCTGGGCCTCAGCCATAACGCCACAAAACGGGTCCTGCCTGAGCCGCCTTCATCCATCGACTCACTGAGATCGCTACAATGTCGTCGGTCCATCGAGTCGAACTGACGTGGTCTACAACGTTTGTACATCACATTCACTGCCCAGCCTTGCGCCGGACGGAGACTGGAGACTGCGTTCTGGGCCATGAATGTGTTGAGTCTTATTTTTCGGGCGTCAACATCGAGAGAATTTTCTCTCGAGTCATGCGTCATTGCTCCAAGAGCCAGGCTTCTCAAGAGCTGTTCATTCGCCGATTGGCTACGATAGTCTTGGTAGAGAAGATAAGGAACTTCCAGGAGCCTTATGGAAAGTTATTACAAAGGAGCGCAGCAGCGCCCCAACAATTCTACCACCAGACTGCGATCCCAACCAGGTTGGTGCTTATGGGTATTACCCCTATGAGACAAAAGCCTATAAGGCGCTTATCAGGGAGAGGCCTGCGTTCAGCAATGGAGCAATACAGATACAGGTTAGGCTGTCGAGGTGAGGTGAGGTTAAGACGCAAAAAACGGTAAATGTAACAACTTTTTATACAAAAATATGTCTATCAACCTAGCTACGTCACTTTGCGCTAATCATGACACTAACAAGCTAGGGAAAAGTTATCGTGAAACTAAGTTGGATGTATAGCCTTGACCTGACTTTGGCATTGACTTTCGTACTGGTGAAATAGAACCTCGTCTCCAAGGATAGAGAATAGCTACGGAGTGCTTCTGACCCTGAGCCAAAAGCCCAATATTAATACCATACATTTATCAGGACGGTTTGCTTTGATCGGTAAAATGAATATTTCATGTTGTGCTACGAAGTGTGACCTCTTACTTTGCTTATTTTCACTCCCACAGAAAAGTAGCCTGGAGAAGATCGCTAAGATACTAGCGATAAGACCACCCATTGTGTTTATCTTTAGTGATAGTGATATTATTATAAATTTTATTGTTTGATTGTTTATATCTTATCAAATATTCATGTGGAACAAGCAAATTCCCTCACCCGCCTGATCCTGCAAAACTCAAGATACAGAACCCAGCCGCGCGTGTTCCACTCGCACTTGACCGTTATTTTTTCAATGTCACTCACGACAAGCCAATACAGTAATAGGACTATAATTTCAGTATCTAGACATTAGGGTCAGTGGGGTGGGAATAGTAAAGGTACTTAAGTGCCTGACATAACTTTTTTGTTGGTAATAAAAGCATTTTTATAAAATGAGTTTATCAATACGTAGTAGTAGGTATTTTGGGTATGGGTAATTTGCCGAAGTCATTTAGTAAAAACAAATAATAATCGGTTCCGACCCATCTTTAGCAAAATATTCATCATTAGCAATCATAAATTTCGCATTTATATTAAACACTCAACTAAATTCAAGGCAACATCCGGTTGCAAACGTTTAATTCGGTAATGACTCAACTTTCACTCTAAATATGTTACAAATGGGAAAAACCTTTTTTTTTTGGACTGCGGTTTTTTTTGTTGGGTTCGTTTTTAGGGAGCGCATTCCCCCCTTTTTTTCAGTAGTGGTCTTGACACACCCTGTATACAAATAAATATACTTACAAGGAAGCAATTATGACAACAATTTTTTTCTACAATGGGAAACCAATGGTCCTCTTGCGTTAATTTGTGACTATAAGATAAGTTGTAAGGAAAAAAATGGGTTAAGTATACAAAATTCTCAATCTCAATCGCCTATATTATATACGTATTAAGTTTACAGCCTGATGCAGGCCTTCTCCTATGTTACGCCTCCCGGCGAAGATGTGTGTGTTTGTGATTAGTGTTCCTGATGACATCTGTCTCTTAAGAGTCCGGGATTTGGTATTTTATCTCATGTGGGTAATGCCCAAATCCCCATGCTAGTCATGTGGGTTAGGGATCGCAGTTCGGTGGTAGATAGTTCTGCAGAGAGTGCTGGGCAGCAGCGGTAGATATCCCTTAGTCGCCTCTTGGTTGGGGTGGGAGACGGAACCACACGGCTTGTACACAATGAGACAGAACTTTGACTAATTGTCATACCTTCTATTATATATTAGCCTTATCCAGTTTCCTATTATTGTTAGATTGGTAACTTCGTGTGCAAAAACATTTATAAAGTTAACCATTCAGCGTCAGTTTTCCACCTGCGACATCTCCCAAGTCTCCCAATGACTTTTACAAAAATAAAAATAAAGCTATTGCAATGCCATCTAGCGGCGAGTTGCTGAACTAAAGAGACAAACGTCAAGGTTTTTTCGTTACGGAATTTCTGGATTCGGTCCCCGCGCTCAAGGCCCGCGATAGAAGCTATGCAATAGCTTAAAAATAAAACTCCGTCGCAAAAAATCGGTGCCAAAAAACGGCATACCACCATTAACCTTTCCGCAATTTTTTCCGCCAATCTCAAGCAAGTTGCGCCACAAAATCATCCGTTTCACTTTTTCACTTTCACTGCTAACGGTGGTGTGAATCACAAGCGAATACACACCTTACCATTCAAGATATACGTTTCGTTTCGCATTGCGGTCACGTAGCGCAACGGGATGGAAAAGCTAGTTACTTGAAAAAGGAGTGAGGTATATTTCGGCGGTGGCACCCGAACGTTGCCGAGTGAATCCCGATCACGCCCGAACGCCAGCATCGGCTTACGTGCGCGTGAGCAGACGAAACAACAGTTAGTTCTACGTCACGACTACTATTCCATAATCTGCGAGCCATCAAAACTTTATTCGAACTTTAACACGTCTGCTTACAGCTCAAAATCCATAAACGAAACTGGATAACTAGTCCGCAAGTCTGATCAACCGGTAGTGAATCTCCAGACACGCTAGATTATACCTGAGCCTCGTTAAAATAAGGTCTAAAAGAGATTGCGCGCGAGTTTGAAAGTCTCCCCCCCTCTGCGGGCCAGGGTACCGTAACCGCTTGTGTCATCCGCTACAGTGAAACCGTTGTTACGTAGTGAGACCGCTATGTTACGCCTCCCGGCGAAGATGTACCAGAATCCGGAGCATAATTTATGAATGAGTGACCCTTTTCGGGTGGCCTTACTGTATCAATGTCGCTTCAGCATTCAAAACAAACATTTGGTGGGCTAAAACGGGCAATCTGTTTGGTATGGGTTTGTTTATGGATTCTTGACTAATATATCCCAGGAATATGTTTTCATGATTCCATTAAATTTTCGTTATTTTTCTTTCTATAGCCCCCCTTAATTAATGAAATTATTTCACTTTTATTATTTGTTGTTATAACGCCCACAGAAATACATCATCTGTGAAAATTTCAAATGTCTAGCTATCACGGTTCATGAGATACAGCCTGATGACAGATGGACAGCGAAGGCTCAAGTAATAGGGTCCCGTTTTAACCTTCGGTTACGGAACCCTAAAAACAACAAAGATTAATAATTATGATAAAAGTAATAAAGTGATCATCATAACCGCTATTATAGAAGCTACTGGCGACACTATAACTGAAGCAGAAACAAAGGTCAAGATTATACAGAAAACAAACGAGAGCCATGTATTGAATTCAAATCAACTGAACGCGGAAACCTTTGTCAATATACAATTTAATTAAGTTCTATGTATAGTACATAATTATTGCTAAAACTATAATAAAATATGACTTACTAGCTGCGCCCCGCGGCAACGTTTAAAAAGGTGATTTTTATCCCAAGGGAACTGATTTATGGGATAAAAAGTAGCCTGTTTGATTCCGGAATTAGGATTACCTGGATGCAAAATTTCTGCCCAATCCGTTCAGTAGTTTTGGCGTGAAGAGGTAACAAACAACCATCCATCAATCCATCCCATCCATCCATCCATACATGCATACAAACTTTCGCATTTATAATATTGTGTGAATTATACACTTATGTAATTGTGTTGTGTTATAATTATAAAAATTGTATTATTACACTGATAATAAAAAACAGCAGGTGTGGAGGATTTAAAAAAATGTATCAATAAGACAAAACTTTTGATTTATGCTCGGAATTATGCTCCAATGTTCTAAATCTGGAAGAAGATGTTTTATGGTTTATGGATAATTTTTTGGAAGACAAACTGTAAATTATATAAATGTATAAGCCCCGGAAAACCGAGTGCAAAACGCGCGGGGAGAAGCTTCCACGAAGTACAGATTAACCTTGGAGTGGCTTCTAAAATCGAGATGTTTTTGGGACACATTAAATAAAAAAAGTTTGGTCATGTAATAAGAACTAGAGTTCGCGCCACGACTCAAGTCCTTTAGACGCGGCGCTGCTATCGCAGAACTATGGTAAATATAACAAATATTTCGTGTTTATTTACAATAAATTATGCTCTTCTGGTCTAAGAGGTCTTATTCCGGAGCGGACATTTCTCAGTCAAAATCGATCGCAGGTATCCATTATTTTCACTAACGTGATCGGAATTATGTAGTTGTACCCTTTTTGCCGTAAGACTTGAGTCAAGTTGAGTCGTGGCGCGGACTCTATCAACGAAACGATTTAAAAGAAATAAAATAGGTTCAATAAACTTTCGCATCATTTAACAATAACAACCTCGGTAAAATAACACCAATACAATACATTTTAACACCTGGCGAAGAAGAATTTATAACGTTTAACAAAGTAACGGATTTAATATAGTTTTCCTTCAGATTATGGTGGCGTCTATCCCATATCCAAAATTTCCTTTTTCATGTGTGTTAGGTTAAGATTATCTGTCTTTAATTTGTATTTTTTGCTGTAATAAAATATATTTATTATTTTTATATATTTCAAGTTCGCCGAAGCAAGGCTGACTGGTGGAGTGGTGACTACATTCATCATTGAATTGATGATCATCACGCGATGCGTTTCCACGGATTCCAATGTCACCTTCGTTTTGCACAATAAATTCTATTAACTTCTGTTATAATGATTTTTATATTAAAGTTTTAAACACTATTGTGTTGTTATTATCATTTAAGTTTTTATATGTTATGCAGTATGTTAGTTTTTAAGGTATATCTTGCTATGGATATAGAATAAGTTAAATAAGATCTGTAACTTTTCTATAATCCGAAATAAATGACTTTATTTTTATATATTCTTATTGATTTTGTGTCGGTGATAATCTCTTTATTTTCAATTAAAAGAAAAGTATATGCAGATAAACAAATATATTTATATAAAACAGTGACAACGATTTATATTGTGTAAATAAAGACTCCGCCAAAATACAGTCCATTTGCAGCACTAAAAAGCTATATCTGACTGTCAGAACCAGAACAGATCCATGTCAGCTTAGGAATTCTGATTTAGATTAAACTAGCAGCTCCTCGCGGTTTCACCCGCGTAGTTCCCGTTCCCGTGGGAATTCCGGGATAAAATATAGCCTATGTCACTCCCTGAAAAGTAATTTTTAATGGTGAAGAATTTCTTGAAGTGGTCTAGTAGTTTCAGTGCTTATACCACAAACAAATCTTTTCTCTTTATAGTATTAGTATAGAAGTATAAATAACGTATGTATGTATCCAGTAGAGACAATGCTAACACCTAACTATACGAATTTTTCTAGGTCAAGTCAAGGTTTCATCAGAACTCATTACATCAGCCCATTTCTCATTGAACACAGTCGCATTAAAGACCCACGCCATTTTATACGCACTTAAAACGGGAATGGAAGTTATTCCTGTCGGGTCATTCATTAAACTAGACCTAGCTTTAATAGTCATATGGAGTTATTTGCGGAATTTTGAGTGCAGTGCATTCTACTAAGGGAACGAGCTGATGAAAGAGAATTATTTCTAGGCTAGGCGATATAAAGAAGGCAGATTTATTTAGGTTAAGAAGATTCTAAGAAAAGTACCAATGGCCTTCATTCATGGAGTAAGAACAAGGCATTCAGGTCACTAAAAGAGATAAAGCTTAAAAATCCAAATTCTGGATCTATCATCATCATCATTTACCCAACTGCTGGGTACAGTCAAGCGTCCCAATTTTCGTGCCACTCAGGAATGGCGATATATGAATACTGTCCTGTTCATCTAGCTAGTTAAATTCTAGTCAAGCTAATCTTTGTTTAAACAAAGATAGGTTAGCAAAGCATTTATAGTCCTACAATCTACTATAAAGGCAGTAACCATTTATGTATATTAATTAGCACACAGCACACACCTGCCCGGAAGTAATTCCAATCCAATCCAACACTACTCAAAAAGGGCAAAGATCTTAAAAAGGGCAAAGATCTCAGAATTGGCAATGTCAAGATACCAGCAGTTCTACATGTTCACCCCAAAACTGATAAACAAACATAAAATGTACTCTATTTTGTCGTGATAGATGCTAAAATTGAAACAGACGCGATGAACGAAAGTGGCCTCGTGGGGAAACCCGAGCCACGGCATGAGACAGGTTAGTTTATATAGCCGTCTCTGTCTCCTGTAATACATTTTCGTGTTGGGAAGACAAGGATGGAAATATTGCGTTTGAAGGAACTTATCAGTCTATTTATAATTACTGGTCCGAGCGATACTAGAGTAATAACAGGATTGTTATTTTGTCACTTGTTTCAATCATCTTTATGAGGACAGCTGAACCTAAAAGACATTTACTTCGACTAATGATTCACTACTTCATTTCGAAAGCTTTCATATTGGACCTTAGCATCGGATGATATTCAGCTGATTTGATAAGCTGGTAGCTCAAAATATATTGGAAACTCTTTATCACATGCATTTATAGGCATTACTTGACAAAAATATTTTAAAAATATGGGTGACTTTCGGATCATCTTTTTCCGAAACTCGTCTAACATCAACGGTCGTTTTACAACATTGTTAAAGATTATATTAAAGTCCGAAAGACCGAGGTAAGGTTAAAACTTATTTGTACAAAAGACAAGGTCACTAGAAGTCGCTTACCGTTAATTGTGATTTAATTACCTGTATTGATCAAAACAAAGCAATTAAATAGACGAGCGATTCCCAGTTCAAACAAATTATGTAAACAAATTTGTTATATGTTTTGTAAGATGTTTCTTACAAAACAGTTGACCATGATGCAGAATATGTATAGTATGAACTGTTTATAATATTAAGTAACATCACATTACCCCCAACACTAATATAACTGGAAGTGAATATAAATTTACAACGTATTAAAATAATTTAAGACCGATCTGATAGAGACATCATAAATATTAAACTTAGACTATAAAGCCATGAAAGATGCTTGTCAATTATAAAATAACAGTAATACCAGATATTGATGTTGCCATCAACAGGTTTGGCTGAGGCAGCTCTGAACCGGAACTAAAAACGGAACTGAACTTACAATAAACTAGTCTAGGTATAGATAATAGAAATAAGCAAGTGAAAGTGAACGACAATCGAAATTTAAAATTGGAACACTCTGACCTCATTCCACATGAGTCTTTGCGAGAGAGCGGACGCGCTCTTGGTGGTAGTGCAAAAATAAATAATTTAAAATTAGAACGTGGCAATTTTAGCAATATTCATTCATGTAATTTGGTTCTGGTTCACAATGGCGTCTTATGCGAACGTTTTGTCAATAGGCTGAGTGGTTCCGCTCTGATAAATATTATCATTATGCTTTCACTTCTTATGGAAAGGAATTCGCGAACCGTTGTGTTGAATCGGTAATGGTAGCTAATAAACATGTTTTTGTAACTGTAGATAGCAAATATTTTGTACAGTGACACTGTAAAACAAATAATAAGGTACAAATTACAACATACAATGTAATTGCAAATGTTTGTTGTTTTCTGCGTGTGGAAACTTCATATTACAAAGTCAAGAAAACAGAAAACAAGGAAGTAAATTATACAAATAACTGCTCTCTCTTTTTCTTTTGACCCTGCAAACCGCATATTTCGATTTAAATCAATAACTTTAATAGTTCTAAGAACTATACACAGATGTTTGTAGTTTCTCCCAAAATTCCAACCAAAGACCTCACTATCGAATCGACAGTACATTAGAGTCCACAGCTGGACATGGGTCTCCCCCAAAGAAATTTTCAGATTGAATAAACTGAAACCATCTTAATCTTCTCAGTGATACTCGTACGAGTATCAAGATTATTAAAATAAATATAACCTAATTCAACTCAGATTTGATGACTATCTGGAGTCCAAACGACATTGAGTTGATAAGAAATCTACGCGCGACCTTAGTTTCAGTTTGATTGGCCATGATAGTGAATTAGCTGATCCAAACAACTTAAACATTCCTACGTCGGCGATCCATCACGTTTCCGTTGAAATATAGACTTTCCACAGTGGTAATGAGGATCAAAATAACAATAAGGCATAAATGACGAGGACTAATTTGATGGAACTAGAATTTTCTAGTCCCAGTGACCTTAATTTAAATTGTTTATTTCCTGTTCCTGGATTACTCGAAATGATTCTATAAATTATATATTCATTAAAAATGTAAATTACAATCAAGAATAGATTTTTTTTTAACTAGTATACACAATTGAAACAATTGAGCTAACTGCAGTCTGTTGTATATAATTTACAGGTAGCAACTGATCCATATCAGCCAGTCGGAAGCGTGCCCAAGACTCTGGCTGCATTCCCCGCTGTATGGCAATATTGGCAATGCTGATGCGCTGCGCCAGATGCTCACCAGCTCTCGGGTCACGCGTCGCTTCGACCAGCAGCCCTATTGCGTAATTTTAAGTCGATTCCCAGTGAACTTCAAGCCCATTACCAGTTGGCGACTCAGTCTGAATGTGATCGGTATTGTGTAAGGTATTTCACTGGGCTTCGGCTTCGGAATGAATGAGCCAAGTGAATCCCATTTCACAAGTTTTCGATCTTTCATGCGTTTCGTTAATGCCAGTGGGGTAACATTTAGTTCCACTGGAACCATTTGTGATTTAGCTGTATAACTAGTTGTAATAACAGCATTATATTTATTAAGCCGTAAAAACATTATTATGGTGTGTAGTGCATTATTTTTGTCATTGTTTGCAATATCATCACGTATTTTGTCTTTGTAATTATCCTACCAAAGTAACGTAACGCAAGTTTTCTTTCTTACTGTCAAATACACATGTCACTCACAAAGCTGTCTATTTTTGCAACTTTGTTTGTTTTGTTTGCGAGAAAACGGAAAAACAACTTTTGTACTTGATTTTTGATAAAAAATAGAATATTTTCAAAGTAAGTACTGATGTTACTATATCACTATATAAATTACTACCCATTTTATGCATTACAAAAGTTACCAAGTGTGTGGTTCCAAAACAATGTGTTAATTCGATAGGTACCTAATCTATTTCAGAATGCTGGAAGACAAGTCGTCTATAGTAGGCAGATAGAGATGCTTGTTTCGTTCATGGAAGAGAACAGGAGTTTCGCGGAAGGCTGCCGGCTGGCTTATAATGGTCCACGGGCGAAAAAACAAGCTGAACCGCTTTGAGAGGAGCTGAACAAATCTCATGATGTTGGGGCTGGCGGCACTCGAACAAGAGTCAAGTGGAGAGATGTAAGTACTTTTTATCTGTAAATTTGAATATTTGTCTCTAATGCTAATAAATAAATTTGAAAGCTTTTGCGCTTCCTCTTTTTTTGTTAATATCGAAATGAAGAAAGAGGAAGAAGAGAACAAGGTGCACAGGAAGGTGACGGAGCTGATGATAACTAACTGTCTGTATAACATATACTGCCGCCGTCGGAATGTCTATTAAACTTTTATAATATATGTATAGCTAAATTGTTACATAAAATCAATTATCTACTAACCTACCTAAAATTTTATACATTCTCCATTCTCATAAGGTCTCATCCACTGTAAAGATATTTATACCTCCCGTTCAATACAAAAGACTTTGACTGTATAAAGTCAGCCGCCACCGCTCCGGCAGATTTCCCACACCACCACCTCAATCGGCCCAAACATGTTATAATTTATTCATGTTTCTCTTGATTTTAGGGTCCACTATTTATGTCACATCACATCAACATCTAATTAGTGTCTACTGCTAGACAGAACCTTCTCTAAACCTGTATTTTTGTATATTGTTACAGATACACCACATGCTGCGAATGAGCTTCAGTGGGCAATACATATGGAAGGAGAACGCTAGAGGCAATGGCCGCCACTATAGTAGCAATACATCACTAATCGATAATCTAACTGATCGAATATTTTTTTTACACGGGACACTACCCTATAAGCTTTACCTTTGTACATAGTAGTAGTAAAAATATGAAATAAAAAGGTTTATTTGGTTTTTAAACATTTTGTTTTATTTAAGTTTGACTCCTCTACAAATCTATCTGTTGATAACAGCTTGCCACTGTCTATATTGTTCACTTATGTCCAGTCCATACCAAGATTGCCTGGAAGAGATCGCTCAATGATAAGATCACCCCTATGTACTTCCTTGATTATTTATATTTCCTTCAGTATTGTATGGTAATGTTCTGAACTTCAGTAGGTAATCAATGTTTGTGTGGCACAGTAAAGAGCTATCTATCCATCATGCCTTCCTCCATCGACTTCCCCCTGTAGGTACACCTTCAAAAGGGGTGACGCCTGAAATCAATAAATTATGTGTAAAAGAACTAGTAGGTACATAATTATGTGTGCTCTAAATATAGGTACGCAGTGATTAGTAGGTACTCCGTATCCATCGTGCATGTAGAATGTTATAAAAAATAATAATAATGTAGTAGGTAAACAAACCACCCATACTTAACCTGAAATTCACTTGATGGGCGCGACATTCTATACGCTTTTATCGTTAAGTAGGTACCTAACAAAAACTCACTTGCACACACACACTCGAGTTTCAGATAGTAAATTTAGGTACCTAAGCAATAATTTTATTGAAGCAAGGATCTCAAATCGACAAGTAGGTAGGTACCTATATGTGTCGTGGTTTGTTTACTAACATCATGGATGTACCTAGGTACTTAGATACTGATACTCCGCCCGTGAATTTTGCTACGTCCTTGTTTTTTACATGCTCGTTGGATATGGGTGAAATATCTTGAGACATCTCTTTCCCACTTGGAAAGAAGATATTTGATTGAGAGAATGCTTTGTATTTTCTTTTGACGAAATGAATGTATTTTATTCAAGTATGCGTGTTGAGATAATTATTAGGTACCTACTTACTTCTGAGATATGAGATATTATTTATTTATACCTTTGAACACAATTTTCATACATAATTTGGATACAAAATAGAGATTTGACCGAAAAACTTTTTCAAACAAGAATCCAGTGAGTTCCCTGCTTCATTTGACGTTTCTCATGGGCTTGAACTTGATAATGAAACCCATTAAGGCGTTACACAATACCGATATCTGCCAAAATACGAACTTTCATTCATTCACTGGGTTTGAATTTCGCTGGTAATGGTGTTGCAACTGTCAGTTAGTTACACAATACGAAAATGACTATCGAAGCCCAGGCTAGGTTTCAAATGTCAAAAACGAAGCCGATGACGATTACCAGTTCGGTTAGACAATAGGGCCGCAGACGCTCATATAATTTTTAGAAAAGCCGGAAGAGCCTCGGTACCATACGGACTAGTCTTAACTCCTAATGTGTAGGCTCTGTCGAGACCTGTATATTTGCGCCTCTTCAGATCCTCGGCCAAATGTTCCGCCGCAACCGCCCTCACGGATGTGCTTAGAAGATGAGAAGGCGGAAGTGTGTAAATAATTCTATAAATAAAACACATATCTAGATCATACAAAGATATGGAACAGAAATAAATTTGTCTCTGGATTACGGGAACGAATATAGAAAAGAAATTAAAAAAATTACATTCTACACCACAAAATAAATTCCATCCAGACGATATATTTGAGTAGACAACTTCAGGTTTACGATTGCAGAACAACTCTACCACAAAACTGCGATCCCCAATACGCAAGCGAGTGGCAAGTGGCGATATTACCCCTCATGAGATAAAAGCCAATAAGGCGCTTATAAGGGGGAGGCTTGAGTCCAGCAGTGGTCCAATATAGGCTGTTGAGGATGAGGATTTACAAATGTCAGAATCACAAGTGCAATTATAAAAGTTTTTCTTTGGCAGCGCAGGCGCCACGGTAGCTCGCCGTGACCTACATCGACGCCATTTTGTTTATTCAGCGCGCACTGCTTTTGGAGGCACATTTCACATCGGATTATCTTCATAGCTTCCCTTCTACATTAACTAAGGAATTTAATATATTGTTATATAAAACTACACTACATCTGCGAGCAGCTTTGTGCATTTTACCAGGTAAGAAAGCACCTAAACTATGTTATTCCTAACACTGTTTGGACCAAGTGTTACAACAGAGAATGTATCGTCTTTTTTTATTGCTGATGGACTAGCGTTTGGCTACCAACTCACGTTAAGAAAGTGAAGATGTAGCCTAAGATGGAGCAGGCTTTTCCAGAAGGAACTTATGTAACCTAGATTTGAAGACTCCAAGATTGTACTTTAATGAGAAGACAGACGCAGGAAGGTCATTCCTCCACTCTTTGGCTGTGGATATTATGAAAGTAGAGCAGATTTTCTTGGTTCGACACTGTGGTATGTCGAGCAGGAATGGGTGGTATGATTTTATGCGTCTGCTGGTCCTATGATGGAAGGGAGAGCCGGGATAAAGACGTGCAATGCTTGCGCACAATCACCAAAGTGGTACTTGTAGAACACTGACAGTCTGGCAACGCGCCGCCTGTGATCGAGGCTTTGTAGGCTAGACTCTGTAAGCGAGATATCATCTACAAGTCTAACAGCGCGTCTTTTAATCGAGTCGAGAGCTTCGAGATGGTATTTAGCTTTAGGTGTGAAATTAGCATTATACGCCGTGAATTACGTATTTTATTATGGCCTCCAGACCAGCGCCAGCGCTATGACAGGATACATTATATCGCCATATCACCTTTGTAAATTTCGTCTAGTTGTGTTACATCTTTTTGGCTGAAATCCTTTGTCGTCTCGAATAACTCACTTGTTAATGGATTTTAAATTTAAAATCAACACAAAATATTTAACTTTGCCCTTTATGTACAGTTACGTAAATCTCTGTTTTTAATTACTTCGAGATAACAACAAAACTTACCTTAAAACATGGTACCTTACCGTACCTTAAAACATGGTAGTGACTAGCGATATTTTTACTTCCTGTATTGACTTGGGAGTCTTTAATTGTTGATATGCTCAGACAAAACCAAGGTTAGATCGGTCCTATACCTTATCCGTCGAGCATTTAGAATATTAGTAAACAAACCACGACACAAATAACCAAAACTCACTTGCGTGGCGTCCAGTTTCGGATGTAATTGTTAGCAATATTTATTGAAGGAAGGACCTTAAATAGACAAGATGTAAATAACGTTTCAAAGGACGCGCCAACAAAGGTGAATTTTAGATTAAGTATGGGTGGTTTGTTTACTAACATTTTACAAGCTCGATGGATAAGGTATAGATTCTACTTTGTGTGTAGTTGATATGTAGTTTGAGCACCGTTAATTCATTTATTACCTGTATTGGTTTGCTTGGTGAACCAAGGCCAAATTCATCATCATCAGGACCGTTAAATATGCACCTTTATCTTTATCCATCTTTATGTGTAGATAGATAATTTCTTTATTATATATTTCATATTTATATATATATTTATACTATATTTCATCTATCAAAAATACTGTTTTACCACAATGTCACCTGACGGAAAGTGACGATGTGGTCGACGATGTAACACGAAAGTATAGAAGACTGACTGCGCCCCGCGGCTTCGCCCACCTATCCCACGGGAACTAAGTGTTTTTCCAGGCCTACCTGTATTATTTATTTTCTATACATATATTTCAGCCCGATTCGTTCAGGTTTTGCGAGAAAGAGCAACAAACATAGATACATGTTTACAAACTTTCGCGTTTTTATTATTAGTAGGATATCTGTTTACACTTGTCTGGAAGACCCAGGTAGGTACCAAAACTAGGTAAGTTCCTAGTAGGTATATGTATAGGTAAGGATACCTAGTATTGTTTCATCTATAGTTGAACTTATAATTGAGTTTTACATTTTAGGATATTTAATAAAATTTTATATCTTTCCCGTTTTATACTTTTTTTATCTCGCAAGGTCATCTAATGTTAGTGCCAAACTGAGTCATTATTGTATTAGAGAATTGTTTTGATTGGAAAAGTGATATAGGTAATTTGTATAAAAGATAATTGATATATTTTTATGTTTGAAAAAAATATAAACTTCAATTTTTATAGTTTTTGCATGAATTTTCATGGATATCATGCATACGGGAAGTACCAGCATTCAAATAAATAAATAATTATGAAAATCGGAACACCCTGTCAAAAGTTCTGAGGTAACATATTTTATATATAAAAAAATATAATAATAATACAGTCAAATTGAGAAATTCCTCCATTTTTATAGTCGGTTAAAAACGTGGACATAATTATTATAATAATAAAAATTTCATATCTCCAAGTTTTAACTAAACTGCTTCACAAATAGCATATTTTTATAACAATCAGTTTAAGCATCCACGAGTTTCCCATCGATTGAGTGAGCAGACCTTGGTTGATTGCAAATAGCAATATTGTGCAATATACCAGTAACATTATTATGCCGTTTAGTTCATTAATCAGTTATACCAGGTATTACGATTACGAATGGTGAAAGATTAAAAAATATATCTGGAATACTAGCTCGCGACTTCCCACGCTTATCCCACGGGAACTGATTTATGGGATAAGGTGTTATTCCAGGCCTAGAACTACCTGTAAAAATCCCCGATCTGTTCAGTAGTTTCTGCATGAAAGAGCAACATACATATAGACATGTTTACAAACTTTCGTAGGATTAAAACGGCGGAAGTTTGTGACGATGGTAAAATGTGTTCGCAGACAACACGAAATTGACCTAGCTTTCTTTAAGACGATATTAATCGTCATATTCTTGACGATATAAATCGTCATATTCTTAAAGAAAACTAAGTAAATTCAATAAGTCAATTATCTTATACCCTTTTACTTAAAATTAACAAAACTCTTCGAAAATATTATGTTATTGTATGTACAAGAACACTGTCGGGTTTTTTTCTGCCTACAACCCATTGCCGTGTTTCCTACTTTAAAAACAACTTGTTTTGTGTAATAAATAATCTTATATAAGTAATAACTTTACGCTAATACTTTTAGTATTTAGTTTACATAAGATTAACTGTTAATATTTAAGTAAGATTGTTTGATAACCCTATGAGTAAATAAATTACAAAAATAATTATATCAAGAGTTTCAACTGTATACGTAACTACGGTAGATTAATACTGAATCAGAACTAGAATAACATAATGACTACTCTATTTCTGTGAAACAAAGACTATGTGCAAGCAAGCATGTGTGTATATAGACATATATATTCAAATAACCTGACATACAACCTCAACCTCAATAGCCTGTATTGGTCCACTGCTGGACCCAGGTCTCCGCCTTATTGGCGTTTAACTCATGGATGCACATAATCCCCACGCTAGGCATGCGGGTTGGGCATCGAAGTTTGATTTTGGTGATATAATTGTTCGCCCTCCGGTGGATATCCCTAAGACGTCACCTACGACACCCGCAGGAAGAGTTGGGGAGGTACAAATTCTAAGCCAGCAGCACAGAGCAACATTTGACATACAAAAAACTTAATAAATCCGAACAATATTCATGAAAATCATGAATGCTAAAATGACTAGGAAGGAAAAATATAGCAAGGTCACGGATACTTTAATATAAAGTGATATCTACCTTGACTTGTGTTAAATTGTTGTTGTTGTTAATTGATGTTTAATTCAGACCTATCAAAATTGACGGTTCTTTATATATAGTTTAAGTGAGGTAGGTTCTGTAATAATTATGGCAATTAATTACTTTAATTTAATATTGAATAATAATTTTGCTTGACCTTTTTTTAGGTTTTCGTACGTCCAAAGGGACCCTATTACTAAGACCTCGGTGTCCGTCTGCCTGTACGTCTGTCGGCTGTTTTTTTATGAACTGTGAGAGACAGTTGATGTTTTCACAGATGTATTTCTGTTGCCGCTATAACTACAAATACTAACAAGAAGATAGATAGATAAAATACTTTGTTGCACACTTAAATCTAAAAGGAACTATTTACAACAAGAAAAGTTAAAACTAAGCTACAATTGGCGGTCTCATCAATCTCTACCAGACAGCCATGGGTGGATAGGATGGGACATTACAAAAAACAGAACAAAATAAATATTTAAGGGGGTCCTATAAAACGGATATGATTTAACGGATTTTTTAGACCGTTTTTATTTTAGTCCGACTCGCACTTAGCCGGTTTATTTATTGACACTTAAGAAAGTGAAGATGGTGCTTAAGATGGAGCAGACTTTGATTCACTATTACGCGCTGTCTAAGCGGGAAGTCCTCTAGTCTAAAGCTATAGGGACTACGAACTACATAAGATCTAAAAGCTAGCTCGGATTTAGGTGAAATGAAAAGTAAATACTTTATTAACAAAGTAAATTACAATCAAAGACATGAAACAAATTAGAACTAGTATTTCCTATAACAATCTGTGGAGTGGTCTAAACAACCTACTGTTAATTGACATGAAGACTTAACAGTTTGTATACTTCAGAATTTCTCTAACAATGCGTTTCCAAATAGGAATGCGAGGTGACATTCTACAAAAATAATATATCATACGAATATAAACAAATACGCACAGAGATAGTGCTCAAATTAGCACAACATTGCCGTAAGCATGTAGGTCACGGTGAAGTGTAACAGAGACGGATAACACACAACGTAACAAGAGAGACAAGGATAGAAAGATCAGCAGCAGGTTTCGAATACTTGCTTAAATCTGATATACGTAGTTGCCAAATATGTATGTGCTTTGTGAAAATGAAATCACGGAAAGTCAAACACCAGAAGAATATAAATCACCATATTTCATACTAAATTATAAACTCTGGGTTGGATGTATGTTTTTCATTTATATCAATTCATATGTTAAAAGTACTATCTGGATCGAACTGAAATTTTGCATATATGAAAAGCTAGACCGGTTTACCTATATGTTTACATATAATATTTCATACTAAATTATAAATGCGATGGGTTGGATGTTTTTTATATATTTACATAAAAGTACTACCTGGATCGAACCGAAATTTTGCATATATGAAAAGCTAGACCGGTTTACCTATATGTTTACATTATAATATTTCATACTAAATTATAAATGCGATGGGTTGGATGATTTTTTTTTAAATATATTTACGTTAATAGCACTATCTCGATCGAACTGAAATATCGCATGATATAAAATCTAGACTGGTTTAAACATTCTTTTTGTCACGGAAAATATGCGTTGAAGTCGCATGAAGAAGTTATTTAGACTATAAATTATACGTATTCAAATTAGGTAGCTAACAGGCGTATTATAAAAGAAACGCAAGTAACTTTTACCTATAGATATGAATCTTCGCATGTATATCTACTTTCACTGACTCCATTCATTACCGCGTAGTGTTACAGTTGCTTTTTATATTTGCTTGGCGAAGTGAATAGATAGTCTTAATGTTGTGGGTTTGTTGCCGTTGCAGGTCAGTTTTATGGTTCGCATGGTTTTCAGTTGTATTTGTATACAATACAAACACGTACGTTTTGAGTTAAACTGAATTTTAATGTGTTTTTGATATGTGGTTTTACACCGAGAATAGGTCATTAAATGAGGTAAAAAAGGGGTCGTCACATTAAATTAAATAGGGTTGGTATAAAATTTGATGATTTTGCTTTGAAAATCGGTATGTAGCTTTGCTTATGTAGCTGCTGTTATAGATTTTTATTTAAATGAGAGATTTGTTAGATTTGTAAGTGCAGAACATTTGATTTCGCAAATAAGTCTCGTGTCATCAGACTAAGCAAGTTTAATAAACAGATAATTCAAACAAGAAATCGGTCGGTCGCAGAACTCCCGATACAATGGTATAAAAACATTGAGCAATAGGCAACGGTTGAACGTTCTGATAAACAGATATGATAAACAAATGATTCATACACAATCGAACTATAGCATATAGAACTGTAGAAGTGTAATAGAGTATAGACGTTGTAAAAATTATAATAGCACGTGTATTATTATAAATATGGAGGATAAGGATAAATTTTATGGCCATCTTGTGGTATTAAAGTGACATAATTACAGTTCATGTATTAAATATTTATGGTTAACAGAAATATATCTCCATTTATTGCCAAATCACCCACACGTAGCATATCGCCGATCTTTTCTAAAAATATACCAGACTAGCTCTTTGGCGTCGGTTGTGCAATTTCGATAAATGTTTCTCGTTGTTATTTACCACTGATATTCTTCAATATTGTTTTATAATTTCTATGATAGGTCATTTAGAAATTAGGGCGGTTTGTGACCCTTGCAGAGTCTAAATTCGTTGAGATCGAGACCAATGCTAGAGCTGATTCTAGACCATAAATCCATACCATAAATACTAAGAAAAATCTTGACAAACCTATAGCTTAAGATGATCATATGATCCTTCTGAAGCTCTATGGCAAGCATAAAGCTGGCACAGAACTCCTTGGAGATGTAAAAGTCGGTGAATATGTAGAAGTCAGGTAACTATATATAAAGATGATTCTCTAAACAAGAGTACTGAGAAAATTCCTGAAAATTCTATTGATATTGACGGTCCTACAGAAGTAGTCATTATAAGCGATTCTTAGATAATAAGTACTTACAATATCATGCCCCTGACTGCCGCTCCGAACGACCTCAGGCGCCATGTACTCAATGGTCCCACAGAAGCTGTAAGCTCTGCGCTCGCCGGTACAGAACTCTTTGGAGAGGCCAAAGTCGGTGAGGACAATATGGCCTTCTGCGTCGAGGAGTATATTCTCGAGCTTGATGTCGCGGTAGATGATGCCGAGCTGAAAGAGAACGAAAGATTAGATTATGCAATTTTTTTTTGCTACAACACATTAATGTTGTCTTTAGTTTTAATTATTTTATTACTTGGTCTATAAATATCACCTAAGAATTTGTATAGTTGAAGTTAAAAATAAGGTTATTTTCTTTCTTTTTTCTCTTGACGATTCCAAGGTTTTAGAATTAGCATTTTTTTTTATCATTAATTGAAAAAGAAAATTTCAATCGAATATAAGAAATATATCAAACCTTATATTTACCATTGAAATAATTGAGCTAACTGCAGACTATTGTGTTAAAATTAGTATTAAGGAATGTCAAACAGACGATAGCTATTCAAATCGAATAGTAGCTATCGTTAATTCGTTTGACATTCAAAAATCCTAATTTTAGCTGATTCTAAAACAAACAGAATCGACACCACTGTGATGCTAAAATTGAATAAATATATTACAAGAATGATAAGATTTTAAGTAAAATTTTACAAAAAAGTAAAAGTATTAATAGGAAGATAGGATTTCAAGACCCCAGGGGTGGAGTAGCAAGCGAGAAGCAAGTTTGAATAATATCGTTTACTCCAGAAAAGTCTACCTACAACCTGTATCTACTCGAATGAGTATTTACAATTGAAACAATTAAGCTAAGTGCAGACTGTAGCAAGCAATCCACAGATAGCTCAACTTGCTCAACTGATCCATGTCAATACCAGTTGGAAGCGTCCTAAGACGCTGCTGGCCGCAGTGCCCCGCTGCTGTACGGCAATGCTGATGCGCTGCGCTATTAGGTACTTAAATTGCAAATACTTGTTCTATTTTTTAACCGACTTCAAAAAAAGGAGGAGGTTCTCAACTCAATGATGTATTTTATATGTTTGAAACCTCAGAACTTTTGACTGGGTGGTCGATTTTCGGGTGCTTCCCGCGTGGTCCCATTTTAATTTGGTCCTAGTTTAGACAATGGGATCCTTGAAATAAACTATATAAACAAAATCAATTATCTTTCTTATAAACATAAAGTCATTCTACGTCCTATGCCACCCTAATGAAAGAATAGCATACAAAAATGATAACCCTGTTTTAGTTTTTAACCTAGACGGGTTAAAAACAAAGACAATTATGGTTGTTTTTCTTGCATTGATTAGCAGTGTGGTGTTTCAATCTCAGATTGAGATCAACCTAATCAAGTTTACGTTACACAGGTGACATAAACTTTAATGTAGTTAAAGCGATACTAGATAATACTATTCTAATTTAAATGTAAATGACATTCCCTTGCAAATTGTGTAACCTTACAATAAAATTAATTGAAATACTGATTGGTAGGTGTGAAAATGATCATGCTTAACATTCTTGGGTTTCTGGGTACAGAAAACAATAATGGAGGAATATTCCGGAAATCCCCAAGGCGCCCACGTTGGGTATTTCCGGATTTTTTTCCTGTTTTTCCCCACGAGATTAGCCAGACTTGATTTGGGGGAAATCTGGAAAACAGATATCTGAAATCCTCTACATATGGATATGGAATAAAAATCCAGCAGTTCCAACCATCAGATGGTAAAAGTAATGCCACAGTCTACCTATTTGCATACAGTCGTTCGACGAAGGTGTTTTCGCAGAGCAGTCGTGGTCCCGCACAAGGGACGGAGACGGGGGACGTTCTAAGACGGTGATGTATGCAACTCGGGAGTGTCCCCTTTGGTATATGGATATCCCTTGCCTTTAACAAGCCTCCAATACATGTTGGCTCATCGTTGCCGAGTGAAAGCCAATACCAACGTGTAGACGGTACGTTTGCATTGCCTTGCCATCGCTCGGTATCGCTCGCCGAGTGAATACAAGCGCCAACGTGTATAGATGTTATTTGCAGTGACTTGTCACCGCTCGCGGCCAATCGTTTGACTTCGAGACGACGGTTTTTCTGCACAAATCAAAGGCCTGCGTGCTCGGCTAATCGTGTCCACATGTATTGTGTAGTTTGTGGTGCAATAGTTTGCGTAGACTGACCAAACATCTAGACGGTAGCACTTGCTTTGTATCGATTTGCCTACGCTCGCGTTGGTCTTAGCGCAGCCAACATGTATTTCGGGCTTAAGATACCTTCGGAAAGAGTTGAAGCGGTGCAAATTCTAAGGAACGACACAGCAATTTGATGTTCATAAATTGTAATATTACCACATGTAACTGCTCCAGCGCTAGTATGATTTCCGCTATGTACAGTCTGACTTCGTGCTCGTTGAAATGCTCTCTCTGGTAAAGGTGTGTGAAGAGCTCCCCGCCAGCAACGTAATCTGTTGACAATAGAGACAAAATCTTTAGAAATCTCATAGTAATTACGAATTCTGAAAAACAAGTGAGGGTAGTTGCAAAAAATGCAGCCCCCACTTCGCAGAGGCGGTAGCTCCAGTACTCCAGTCATCCCGTGACTACAACAGAGTGTAAACCTTTTAAAATGACAGAGGCTTGCTGTTATTTCAGCAGCTTATTTTTGCCGTGGGCAGAAACTACGAGTATACCCTGTCCAAAGAAGTACATATTTTTTGGCATAATGCAGCACCATGAATTTCTCTAATTGTTGACAAGTGATTTTCAAATACAGAATCAAGTATTTTATCTGTATCTGTCAAAAGACACTTTACTTACTATAAATTTTTCTAATGGTTGACCAGTGATTTTAAAATTTTCTATCTTACTACGAAAACCTCTTAAACACGACCTGCACGTCTAGAATACTCGGACGGCAATTCGCCCGTCCGTCGGTCGCTTGCAGTCGCCGGCAATCGCCTAGTCTTGCAGTCGGCAACTTGCCGCCCGTGTATTTGAGACGTGCGTCGTGCAGTGTATAAGAGCGGTAAGGAGGTGTCTAGACGATGACAATTTCCATCAACCGAGATCCACACGCGTGTGGCGGGCGGCAAGTGCATGTAATCAATCATACAAAACAAACAATTGGAGCCATAACTCGCTGTCTGGGTGCAGTTGGACTAGATCTAGGTCGCAACAAAGTGTTTAACCTACATCTGCCCACATTAAGAGTTTAATGTTCTAAGAATGATTATTGACATTATGGACACGTGTCGAGATAATGGAAAGATAAGAGAGTTGGGAAGTTGTTTCTTCTCTTAGTAATAAACTGAAAATCTCTATCATAATCTGCCGACTGCAAGGATCGACTTCGGTGCAGTTTCCTTGCTGTAGGAAACTTGCCGTCTTACACAGACGGCAAGTTTTTGAACCTTAATATAATTATTCATTAGTTTTGTTTTATTTCTATTATTAGTATGTAACTTTCTTTGTCAATAAAAAAAAATACCGAACAAAATATAAAATGAATACAATATAATTATTTTAATATCCTTCTGTGGCGCAGCGAGGGAAGGTCCCGCTTGCGACGGAGGTTGCGGGTTCGATTCCCGCCACGAGACAAATAGTTGTACGCTCTGCAAATATTTGTTCAGGGTGTTCCGGATGTTTTCTGGGTATAATAAAAAATATCTATGCAGTGTATTCTATTAAGTTGTCTAATACCCATAACACAAGCTCTGCTTAGCTTAGGGCTAGATAATGCTGTGTAAATTATCGAACATTATTTAATTATTATTTATTTTCTAAATCATTTTACCATCAAGCGCAACATTAACAACATCTGCAACGACCTTGACACAACAAACAAGTGAGATAACATAGATTAGTTTAGTAGCTATAGCGACTCGTTATTTCCTAACATAATACCCACTGCAGTTGCCTTGCACGCGACCACTGCGTACTGAATTGATTCTTCCGTGTTTGATACTAACATTATCTACTAGCATATAATTGTGGTCATAAGAATGCATATTATAAATGCTAAAGAAACTATGTTACCTTATGTCAGTATTTGTTTTAACTGTTTTAGTTTTACTAATTAAACTATTTTTCTCTCTTGTAACTGTGCGAGTAAGCCGAGTGCAAGACTTCTGTGAAATTACGAACTATGTAGTCTGGCTTCCTTGATATAGGGCCAACCGACGAAAATAACTTTTTAAAATCACTCGGCAAATTATATTCAAAATCACTTCACAGAAAAATCACCCTAGTGGTGGTAAGGCGCAATTTTTGCCGACTATACAATCACAACACAAATCATGTACAGATTTTTTCTTTTGAGAACCTCTGTATCATAATGGATCAATTCGGAAAAGGGAGTCCTTAGACATACCACAAAACAACAAGACAGAATACAATAAAACGTATCTCCAACAAAGGTTATCTGATAAAATTCATAGACAGTGTGATTGCATAAAAAGACAGAACGAAATCTTCGCAGTCAAACTTCAGTAAAGCGTTAGAATATACGTGAACCGCTTTTATCCCACAATTTAAGCCTAACCTAATCAGTAACAGGTTAAAGCTACACGTGCAAATATCGAACAATGGGTTACTTACAAAGTAGAAAAACGTGAGTGCCATGAAATGCAAGAGTAGGACTAAAAGTGAACTAACCTAAGCAGATTTTGATGAAGGATGATTACATAGGTGATAAAACTGGCCAAGTGCTAGTCGCACTCGCGCACGAAGGATTCCTTAGCATAAAATATAAAAACGGCAAAAAAACATGTCTGTTGTATGGTTACTATAGTTTAGATTATTATAGTTGGAAGCCCACTTAAATGTTTATTTTATTCTGTTTTTTGTATTTGTTATTATCGCGGCAAAAGAAATACATCATTTGTAAAAATTTCAAAAGTCTAACTATCATTATCGGTTGATGAGATACAGCCTGGAGACAGACGGACGGACGTTAGCAAATATAGCAATAGAATCCCGTTTTAAGCTTTTAGTAAGAAAACCTAAAAATTCAAATGTGAAACCTCAAGACTTGCTTTATGCTTGAATTAATAACTATCTTTGGAAGTGTGTGACCCTCGTTCCTGACACAAAGTTACCCACTAAGACAAATTCCTTAGCGCTTGAGTTAGCCAGGTCTTGATGGAAAATAATACCAAAACAATCTTCTCAGTTTTGTACCTAACTTACAGTCAACCCACTGCAAAAACAGAATAAGTACGTAAAACACGAATACTGAACGCTGGGTTCTAGAATCAACAATATTTTATTAACAAAGAAATGTATATGTGAAAACTTAACAATAACTGATATATTAACAGACAACATCTCGGTAACAATAACAACTAAAGAGACAAATCTAAAATGTTTATTGGTGAAGCAGTAAGCCAAGAATTAAATGACTTAAAGGATCTTTTCACGGGGAGCAAAAAGTCCCAAGCAACAATGTTTGAAATTCCGCTAACATCCCAACAATTGGACTCGACTCGATCAACGATCGCACGTGTCCTACTAACAATGGATTACAAACTACAAAGGGGGAAAACAAGCAAAATGCATCCGTTGGGTCAAGGCGAGCAGGTATTTAGGTTTACACAATTCTATAACAATTATTTAAAAAAGCAATTTTTTGGAAATCAACGACCGTACAATATAAATATACAAGATTCTGCAGTTCTTGAGTGTGAGTAACAAAGATAAATATAAGTTTTTAATAAAATACAACAAACATGTTTATTGCCGTTTTTATAGATGGTACTTTTATTTTTTTTCAGGTCTAGAATTTTATGCACGCAAAACTTTAGCCAAATCCATATTTGGCGTTGTCTCCTGATAAATACACGTCATCATCATCTTCCTCCTTTAAAATAATATTGTAATGTTAGTATTTTATGATAATATAAGAATTATTTTTCCTGAAATCATTGGTGTAGGTACAAGTTCCTGCAAGTTATATTGATTGACATTATGAATTGGACGTATACCAGAACAATATAACTCATACCAATAAAAGACAGGTCATTGTCTTCTACAATTACGATTTTTATACGGTCATTAAATTTTTATTTTACTTGTGATTTGTGTGGCAGGTGTAACGCGAAAACAAAGATCAATGTTTTTACTGCGTAACGGGTAAAGGAGGTGCCAAAAACTGTCCCTTGCGTACCCCATTAGTCTTTCACGTCTCGAATTCGGACAAAGGGACTCGTTTAAAAACATTTTAAGTGGTAATTAGCAGTGCGAATTGAAATGTACCAGTCAGTTTATGAATTTGGCAAGCTTCAAAGCGAATTTTTACGAAGAACATATCTATCGCTATGGCAATATTGATATCTACAATGCTGCCTTTAATTCTATACAAAAGAATCGAGGACGCTGCATCCCAATATGGAACATTTAATTCTTTGTAAGCGTCTTGATTATTTCATTTCCATCTCTCCTTTTACTAAACCCGGACTATTAAGGTGTCTTCAAATGATAACCAAAAAAATTGGAAAACCGTTAACCGCAAAAAAGCATTCAAATTACCAGTCGGGTAAATGGCGAAACTGTAAGATAATGGTGGTTCTCGCGGAGTCGGTCAAGGTGATAGCTAGACCTCTTGGTTGGGTAACAGAAGCAAAGGTTCTGAGTGAATTTGTTTAAATTAAGTTAAATACGGTGCCGGTGCCTTTAGCGCCTTTAAAAGTCGCTGATAGGGCGATTTAGAGCTGCGGTTGATGACGATGAAGATCACTTCGGTATAAATAGACGTATGGAACCCACGTGTGCAGTATGTTATGACAGGAACTAAATGTCGTGGTCGTCCAAACGATAAGTCGACCGAAGACTGCTCACCTAGATACGATAAAAGTAGTAGGCAATTAATTACTGGCTGGTTAAGCTCATCATCATTCGCAATGATTTTAACAACAGCAGGATTTAGGCCTTCATAGCTTGTGCTGCTCCATACAGTCCAAAGTGGTAGTCTCATCCAGATTTGTTCTGGACAACTGTTAAGGTCAGGAGGTCACTAGCGTAAGCAGAGGCCTACCCAACAGTAGATTTTATGGGCGACGTGTGACGAGTCCGTAAAAGAACCAAAGTAATAGACATAGCTCTCAGAATCTCGCAGGCTGAAGTGGCAATGAGAAGGTCATATAGCTCGCAGAACCGTTAACCGATGGGGAGCAAAGATTCTCAAGTAGCAACTGCAATGCAATGCGAAATTGAAGAATATAAATACTCAGAATACAACGACTCGATGGAACGACGACATTGTAGCGGTCGCAGAAAACCGATGGATGGAGGCGGCTCAGGACTATTCGTGGCATCGTTTGGGAGACGCCTTTGTTCAGCAGTGGACGTATATAGGCTGATGATGATGATGCAATGGCGTGACTGCCCAGCAACAGCCCTAGTATCAAGTTCACCAGCCATGCGAAAATCATGAATTAGAATACGCCAGTGTGTCAAGGTAACGCAAAGTAGGCCTCGCCATTTTGTGTGGCAATCCTTCGGTTTTGTACACGAGAATGGTTACTGAAGTTTTGACACGAAATATAGTTGATTGGTGCAATTGTAACACTTGAAATCAAATCGAACCTTATCCGTAACAACATCAATTTTATTGACAGATTCTCTAATGAAACGTATATTTATTAATTAATATTTATCCTCTCGAGAGGTGTTGTTTATAAAATAAATAAATAAATAATGCTGGACAATTCACACAGCATCATCTAAACCCCAAATTTACTTTTTATGTTGATTGAAGTATTAAATTTTTCTCTAAAACACAAAGAAAATAATACTAAGGGTGATTGTTTCTTTACAGAAAAGTTTACCTAATGGCAACTCTATTTTTGTAACTTTCAAATCGTAATGAGTGCGTAGGTTTGAAAAGGGGCCCTTCGGGAACCCCAATGAATACAAACAACAAAATACGAAGAAAGCAAAGTCCCTAAAAGAGAAATTAAGTTTAAAAATAACCATTAGTGTGTTTTCCATGAATGAATGTCGATCTGCGAAAGACTGCTGGCAGATGCTGTAAGCGGTAAGCTGAAGACAGGGCGCTGTGGCGCTGAGTAGGGGAGGCCTATGTCCAGCAGTGGATTAATATAGGCAAATGATGGTGAGTTTTCCAATAGAAGTTGAAGCAGTCAAGTAGTATTGTGTTCTCTGCGGCAATATCGAACAAACAACATTGTAGCTAGGCGGAATCATTGATCATGCATATTATGAGCCAACTTGGGCTGTGTTTCCGGTGACACCTTGAGCGAGAACGGATTCCCAGCATTTGTTGCAGTCCTAAACTTATTTACAACGGGATATTTACCATGATTTGAGTTTTGAGTTTTCCAATATTTCGTAAATATCCCGTTGTAAATAAGTTTAGCATTAATAACCTTGATGGATTTAAAAGTTTTTTGTTGCAGTCATCATAGCACATACATAAACAAAAAAGAACAACCTACACAGCATCTAGCCCCAAGCTATGCAGAGCTTGTTATAGGTACTAGTTAACTGACATACTTATACAATACACTACATGTCTCACACAAATAAGTGACTATGGTTTATCCATTTTGAATGAAGCGTGTTAGTAAACAAAGTGCGACACAAATAACAAAATCTCACTTGCTTGGCGTTGAGTTTCAGATATAATTGTAAGCAATTTTTATTGAAGGGAGGATCTAAAATCGACAAGTAATGTAAATTACTTATAAAAGGACGCGCCAACAAAGTGAATTTTAGGTTAAGTAAGGGCGGTTTGTTTACGTTTATGCTCCATTCAAAATGGATACGATATAACTAATAATAGACTCCTCAGACATAATGTCCATTGCTGAACGTGACTCCCCAAAAAATGGGAGGTTGGCCTAGCCATAATCAACACGCTTCCCAGGCGCATTGGTTATAGTTGAGGTGTTAAAATACAGTGAAAGAAGCTGCTGCCTTCCGATGGTGGGTTCAGTCGATTCTAACGACATTGAGGGATCGTATATATGTCATGTGCGATACCGCGCCACCAATAATATAGTTAATGTAAACCAACATCGTAAGGCTAACCTGGATAAGGCTGGCATCTAATCCCGATAACAGAGGTGTTGACGACAGAGTCGGGGGACTCTGTTATTTGTGGGCCGTCGCTTGGGCTGCGGAAGAGGGCTTGCTACCCGTGGCCCCGGCACAAGTGGCGACAAGGCGTGAGAAGAACACACGTGGTGGGTTTAGTCGGCATACGGAGTCCGACATAATCTTTGCGTGCCCCCGAATCCATAAAGGATTTACCGACGGCAAAATATGATCGAGTGGTATGCACTAAAGTTTTGAGGCATACCCGAAGTAGGGCTGCGGATGATGAGCTCATAAGGCCGTAGCCGAACAAGACGCTTATCATGGAAGGTTTATGTCCATCAGTGCAGTGGTAAAGACTTTAGATATGTTTAAAAAATACAAAACTCAAGATGCTAATTTCGAACCTTGAGAAGAATATCTTATGAAACACATTACCTACATGAAAACAATTGAGATAATCTAAACTGCTTGGCTAAGCTTCTCAAGGTGAGAAACTGAAACAACTCAAAGAACTTCATTAAATTTTAAGACCTTCATCTTCCACAGAATTTCGAACCACATTTATGTAAGGTTAAGAATCTGGTTGATGAAGCAAGAAAGGTGAACTACTTCCGACTGAATTGTAATGATATAAATAAAAATAAGATTTTACAACCCCCATGAGCGCATTTGAATAAAAAGTATATTTCTTTCCATAATGCAACCTACTATGGAAAATCTACTGATATTAAAAAAAGCGTAACTTTGAGCCGTCGTCGTTGCGAAGATGTTTGAATATCATAAGGCTACTTTATACTACCCGTAAAAGATGCGGACAGGAGCTAGATCAAAACAAAAAACTAAATAGAGATACAAGGAGCACCAGGCGTAAATAAACCCCAGCAATACAATACATATAAGATATATTATATGACCTACAAATGGGATGTTTGAATATCATAAGGCTACTTTATACTACCCGTAAAAGATGCGGACAGGAGCTAGATCAAAACAAAAAACTAAATAGAGATACAAGGAGCACCAGGCGTAAATAAACCCCAGCAATACAATACATATAAGATATATTATATGACCTACAAATGGAGACGTACATAATATACCAAATCATCGCATAGGATAAGCTGTGACTCAAAATTATGAGAAAAGATATTTAAAAGACTGTTAAATCTTACACTTTTTACGCTTTAAGTCAGAGTTCTCTACAAAACTGGAGCATGGCACGATTCTCAAGCGCTCGATTCAACGATCAGATACGCAGTGCTATATTACCATAGAGAAACTGAGATGTCTGTAGACTTTTAGTACCTGCTTTTGATAGAACTTGTAAGGGCCGGGACTCACCAAAAATAATGGAAGTATAAAAAAAAGTTTATTGCAATAGGCCTGACGACTTAAAAATTCTAATCAGCCCGTCAGTTAAATTATCAAAAGATATTGAACACGTATTTATGTTTTGACCAAAAAGTTTTGTTAAAAAAATAATGATGAAGATGTAGACAGTTTAAGTACCGCGTGACGTCACGGCTCAGTAAAGTGTCACACTTTTTACTGAGCCGTGACGTCACTAGCGAAGCGGGGCTTCTAAACTTTGACGCGCTTTACCAGATAACTATGATAAAATAACAACACCCTTCTTTATTAGGATATTTATTATATTATTCTTTATAGGATACAAAGAGTTGACATAAATGGGAAACGGTCTTCGGGGTCTGTAGTTACAATGGGTGTACCGCAGGGATCTATCCTCGGTCCTTTCCTATTTTTAGTTTATATTAACGACCTGCCTCATCTTGTCAAGAATAGTCACGAGATTGTATTGTTTGCTGATGATACTTCATTAATTTTTAAAATGAAACGACAAAACACTAATTTCGACGATGTAAACAATGCAATCTCAAAGGTAGTTCATTGGTTTAGTGTCAACAATCTTTTGCTTAACGGAACCAAAACGAAATGTATTAGATTTACTCTACCTAATGTAAAACAAGTTAAGGCTGATGTAAACGTAAATGGAGAAACGTTAGAAATTATAGAAAGTACCGTATTCTTAGGAATCACCTTAGATAATAAACTTCAATGGGGCCCACACATAGATAAGCTATCGAAGAGACTTAGTTCTGCAGCATATGCAGTCAAAAAAATCCGTGCTCTCACAGACGTGGACACATCTAGACTAGTTTATTTCAGCTACTTCCATAGTATTATGTCTTATGGTATACTGCTTTGGGGGAACGCTGCAGATATTAACACCATATTTGTGCTGCAGAAGCGGGCTGTTCGTGCCATCTATAAAATGGGTCCCAGAGAATCCCTGCGTGATAAATTCAAAGAAATAAATATAATGACAGTACCAAGTCAATATATTTATGAAAACTTGTTGTATACTCATAAAAATATCAATAGTTTCCTAAAAAATTGCGATATACATAATGTAAATACTAGAAATAAACATAAACTCGCTGTACCCACAACTAGGCTGCATAAAATTAATGTATCTTTTAAAGGGCAATGTATACGCTTCTACAACAAAACCCCTACTGAGCTGCAAAAATTATCAGTAAATAAATTCAAACAGATTGTCAAAACTTTATTATGCAAAAAGGCTTACTATAAAATATCAGATTATCTAGAGGATAAAAAAGCTTGGGACGGATTTTGCTCCAACTCGAAAAATAACAACTAACAGGCTAAAGGTTTCTTCGTCGTTTCTTTACTTTAGTCTACATACCGAAGCGATCGAAATCAAAAATACCACTTTATTTCCGTGTCAGTGTATTTTTTACTATGATTTGACCTTTTCTAAGTGTACATTTATTGTATTTATGGAAATAAAGCATTTTTGAGTTTGAGTTTGAGTTTATTATCGGAAGTTAAAGACATAATTGAAAACCAATTATATACAACATAAGGATACTAACGCAAAATGTCAAAATGTGATATAAAAGAAACATACAAAACAAATCATTATTTCCACTAAAAATTAGACTAACGGATATAACCCGATTGTCGTTTCCGAAACAGTTTCGATAATTGAAGCCTTTCAGTCAGCATTCGAATACTAATCGGATAGCGTCAGATCGTGAGTGATGCAAACCGATAAGCGTAGTTGAAGTTGATTGGAAGTTAAGCTATTGTTACTGACTGGTTTTGATAAAGAGAGCCCATTGCGCGCCATTTTGTAAAAAGGATAGCCATAGGATTTGACGTTCATAGGAGCATACGTTTTTGGAACAGCGTAGGCGCAAAAATGATGGTTTTGTATACAAAAAACCGACTTATGAAAAAACAAAACCGAGGAACTAAAGAATTAGTAATGACCTGCGAATCAAAACAAAAATCTTTTCTATAGACCGCGGGGTTCCTGAGATCTAGACCAAATTAAGTGTAAAACAGTGCACGTTCATCATTTTTTTATCGTAATTTTTTTTAAATGAATCTTGTTGACACAACCAAGGAACCGAAGAGAAAATGTTGAATTTTCATTGGCACCCCGTGATTACTGGGAACCAGGGCTAGTTTTTTTTAACAAACCCACTAGGTTCGAGCCTTCATTGAAATTCTTTATATCACACTAACATTATACATGTGAAAGTTTGTATAGATGGATGTTTGTTACCTATTCACGCCAAAATTACTGAACGGATAGGGCTAAAATTTTGCATACAAGTAATTCTTATCTTAGAATCAAACATAGGGTACTTTCTATTTCATAAATCAGTTCCCGTGGGATAGAAATCACCTTTAAACGTTTCCATAGGAACAATTCCAAATTATAACATCGCATCATCACTCAGGTAAGATTATGGATTTAAAAAATACATTTATGAATTCCTTGCAGTGCAAATTTCATTGAAAATAACCTATCCATTCGAGAGTTCCTTTGAGACAATTAATTCGTTTACAATAAATACTACACCATCAACATTGAATGGAGATCTTAAGAAGAGCGAGACAAAACATCAAAGGTGTATCAGACAACGTGGGAAAAACTAAAGAACAAAACAAAGTAACTACAGTTGCTATTATAAAAACAAGTACTTTTTGTTATCGATTAACAAGATATAATGATACTTTCATTCGCCGAAAACTAATTGGTTTTGGAAAGCTCGACTCTTTATGCTTTCTAGTCAGGACCTCAATAACGTTGGCATTAGTGGTGAGTGACTAAGGGTAACCGAATGATGGAAGAATTATATGATAATGTAGGAATCAAGTCACGAAAATCATTGTGATCTTGACATTTGATACGAATACGACACAGCTAGATGATGATGAAGTAAGGAATTAATATGGAGACCATGACGAGACAAGTATTAGAGAAAATTGGAAGGTACCAAGACACCAAACGCATTACCATCATGACAGTGAATATATGTAACAAATATAGCAAGTATATCATTATTTCACAAAATATATCAAACTTAGAGTAAAGGGCAAAACTGAAAGCTAGAGATAAAAAGAGTGATAGACTGGACTCGAGCAAGATTAGTGAGGCATAGTGTGATAAAGGAAAAAGATAGGATGTCTTCTTGATTGGCTTATTATAACGATAAGATTTATTTACGTGGGATTTCCAATCAATATTATTAATAAACGCCTCACAACCAATGACATCAAAAAAAACAAGACGAGTTTTCTAAGAAATGCTTGTTTTTTTGTTACATCAAGGTTAATGTATCCTTTTAAAGAGGAAAAAGCTGGGTCCTTCCAAAACAAAGCGTAGCGTAAATTCAAACATGCCTTCTTACAAAGACTATACGAATACATAACCCTTCCTTTGCTTTGCTTTTGCCGTAGTCGAGTAAAAAAGTAAACCGTGCAATATCCCCGATACCATTCTGAAGCAGCAAGTAAATTTGAGTTTAGCAGTGTAAGTTATAAGGTTCGAATTGAAGTCAGCGCGATATTTGCGCAAGACATGCGTCGTTCCCTTGACCCGCTTGCGTTTGAACTAGAATTGAGTCCCGAATTGGGTTGTGTTGTCGATTAGTCATTGGTAGGATTTTGATGCGATATAATATCATTGAATTAGATTATCATTCGTCATAATTAGTGCTTGTGCTTACAGATTATCGAAACTTATAATATAAAGAGGATATATTTGTTTGTATTGAACAGGTTCCGAAACTACTAGACCATGTTTTTTGCATCATTACTTTACAGGGAGTGACATAGGCTATATTTTATCCCGGAATTCCCAGTGGAACGGGAACTACGCGGGTGAAACCGCGAGGCGCTGACAGTGGAATAATAAAGTAACACTTATGGAAAGAGGATCTCTTATGAGAAGACGAATGGCCTTTGCGAAAGATTCTCCATGTCGAGTCAAATTCTTTCATATAGCATTACTGCACAGGCTCGGCAGCGGTGAGATGAGACCCGCAAGGGCCGCCGCGAGACGTGGAAGAAGCACTACTGTATCTTGGGCCATGAGTGGAGTGTGAAGTGATATGCCATCAAGACCATTTTACATAAGCCTCATCTCTTGATCGCTACGTTGCGTTAAGCGCTATGGTATGGTACTGTGCCATACACATAATCATATGCAAAACGTCTCGAGTGGTCTTTTGTTCTGTGGAGTCTGCGTCAGGGGTAAGGAGTAGTATACAGGGTACCGGTAGATCAAAAGACCAAGGCTTAAGGTTCAGCTGTGTCCGTTTGTCATAGAGAGGTTCATTTTAAATCCTAGCTTAATAGGTAGACAACTAGACCCTAGCCAAATCCACAAAACGCTTTTGCAAAGGCAGGTATAACAACATATAATAAAACAATAGATATAAACGGGAGTTCCCTGTACAATGCGTGGAGAATTTTATGCTAAGCTATATGCATTAAAATTGTATAAATGAATAAGAATATGAATTTCTAAACAAGAGCAAGGGAGAGCAATCGAGTATTATGCAACAGGTGAGGGCCCTCCGTCAACCTTGGAGTTCCTTGGCATTACAGAAATTTCTATCAAGGTCACTCTGACAACTTGCAAAAGGCATCTAAAAACAAACACGTTTTCGAATTACTTATTCTCTATGCAGATCTAGTCATCTTCAAGAGGGCGAAAGATGGGGTTTATATTGCTCGATTGCAATAAATAAAGAATATGGGTTATATTTTCTGGCTATTATAAGTAGCTATAGGTTGTAACCAGGGTGGGCGGCGGTCTGATAACTGTTGCTGGGACCCGAACGAAATCTATACTACTATTAAAAAGAGAAAGATTAATTGTTTGTATTAAATAGGCTCCGAAATAGTAGTTTCAAGTAGTTAGTTTAAAAAAATATTTTATCATTAAAAAGCTTACTTTTCAGGGAGTGACAGGCTATATTTTATCCCGAAATTCCCACGGGAATAGGAACTACGCGGGTAAAACCGCGAGGCGCTGCTAGTTAAATAAAGGATTGTTGAATGTACACACTAAAACACTCAGTCAGAGACCCCGTTCGTGAACTTTATATGACTGCAAAAAAATCTTTCAACTATTATTCCAGGATATAATAATAGAAGTCCGGACCAAAAGTTAGATGAACTCTCGACCTTAGCTTTGAAGTCGGGCAAATCGATACAAACACTCGATATATACCCAAACCCTAGCAAGTACTGAAAGTCCGTAAGGGTAAGTTGCGCAACAGTTTGTAGACCTGAAGTTCTTTGACATCCAAAGGACGGGGACCTAGACGGGTCACATTGGGCCTATCGATTGGAATTAGGGTGTTTTTCAGAGATTTGCCGAGTAGCGGATTAATTCTAATGATATTTCTTATCCAACCAATAAAAGTGTTCTTTTACAGTAGCTCTAGTAGTTGATTTTATAGTTAGATTTTTGACGTTGCCCATTAACAGCAGATATACGTATTTCTTTGTTTATAGGCCCATACACTAGTGAAACTGGCGCCCCCAACTATTTTATCTTATTATTACGTTAAACGCAGCCAGTTTTAAAAAACCATCGTTCAGTTTGTGGTATCTACTATAAGTTATTTATTAATGCCTAAGTAATAGTTTCATTTCGTAAAGCTTAGGCAGAGATACGAAATTGCGCTTTTTGGCCACCAAACTCTATTTTCGCATCTCCTCCTAAACTATGTGAGATAAAATTATTACAGAGGTATTAAAAAATAGCTTATAATAGATACCACAATTTGAACGTAGAATTTTTAAAAAATGCCTATGATAAACGTAAAAATATGATAAAATAGGTATCGCTGTCATATTGGCTCGGGTATGCGCCTCAATTTTAATTTATTTTATGTAATAACTTAACCTGCCTCCACTTATGGGGCCGACACAAAACGTTATTGTGATTTTTCTTTTTGTTTTTTTTTAAAGGTTTCTTTTGTGTGAAATTTTCGGGATAGCTTATCAGTGATTTATTTGACTTTCCACAAAAATTGTTCAAAATTACGCTTTCACTACCGCTTTCCAACGATAATGGAAACCCTTACAACTTATAGCGGAGTTTTTGCGCATTTTTAACTGGAAATTCGGATAGATTCGCGAATGTTCGATGCCGGAAGGTACAGTGACCTGACCATGTTCGTGAATGGACCAACGACCTCGTGCCGTGGAAAATACCAGTAGATGATAAGGTTTTTAGATTTCGGATTTTTGTATCGCTGTCATCTTCGTCAAGTAAAAAGATAAAATATAAAAATCATTTATTGGACACAATTGGAGTGTAGTTTGTATAGTTGTCATCTTCTTCAAATAATGCAGAGGAAAATACCAGTGGTAGATGATAAGGTTTTTAGATTTCGGATTTTTGAATCGCTGTCATCGTCGTCAAGTTATGCAGAGTATAATGCAAAGATGAACCATAATGGTGTAAGTGTATGTGCAATCAAGTAAAGAAATATAAACCGACTTCAATTTTTATCGTTTTTTCATGAATTTTCATGGATCTCATTATCAGAACTGAACAAAATTAAAATGGGACCACATGGAAAGCGCTAGCTTTCATATAACTGCTTAGCTTGGGAGCTAGTTAATGCTGTGTGAATTGTCCAGCATTATTTGTTAACACTAACGTTGTCTTTTCGTACTCAATTTTACGTGCGATTTTAGTTTTGTTATCAACTTATCATTTGCAGTAGTTATTTACGGTATTTACAGCATTACGTTTTTCCCTATGACGGATCAGTTCTATTTTCGGCCTTTTGCAATTTTGTTTATTTACTCTGAATGACAAATTGGAAAATTATCTATCAAACACATCGTATAACTATATCAGTAATCTAGTGTGTTATGGGTAACACTAGCTTTGCTTAGCTTGGGGCTACACGATGCTGAGGATTGTACTGCATTATTTATTTATTAACTGGCAGATGTTATGCCAGTCTTTAAAATTCAGCAGTTTAATTTCATGTTTTTAATTGGTAGTTTACCTAATTTGTTATAAAAATACACTCAAAAATAATTGGTAAGTTATTTTTAGAATTCACAATGATAAATTACCAAGCTATCGTAAAGGCTGCTTATTCGTTGATTGATAGCAGAAAAACTCAATTATAAACTGTTCTAAAACTAAGTCAAATAATATATATTCCAAAAATGTTTGAATTCGACGGGATACGATCCCGCACCCTCTCCTCAGTACGGGGATGTGATAACCACTACACCACGAAGTCGGGTACCGTGGATGTCGAAAATCTCTGGGACTTTAGGAAAAGCTAATAAGAACTCTACTCACCGAGTATAAGATGCAGTTTCGCGTCCGTCTGGAATGCGTAATGTAGTGTAACCAGGAATGGACACGCCCGAACTGCCTCCAGGACCTGTTAGGGAAATTAAATACATGAATGGTGAGACATTTCAAAAAGCATCATCATCTTATTCATATCAGCCGATCGACGTTGCACTGCTAGACATAGACCTTCCCTAATGATCTCCACATGACCAATTTTGCGCTGCATCTAGCGACTTCCCCCGATCATCTCGATCCCGGACCGTCACGGCAACCAATGAAGATGGGGGAAGTCGCGTCACGTGTGTTGTTAACACTACCAACCCTACCATCACAAAGCATCAGCTAGCCCTAAAGTGATAGTGAAATTATTACCAAACCAAACCTGGCAGGTTAGTTTGGTAACTGATAGGTAACTGATACTGGTACGTGGATGTAGTTACATCCAGGAGTGAAGCCATAGGCAGAAGCTAGTTTAATACGAGAACGATGAGAAAATAGAAGATGAATCATAGGGGTCGCATACTATACCCCTTAGCCACACCTTTGTGGCAGTTAGTTGCACGAGTTAAAATCACACACCTAACCTTATTAATCTGTCATCATATCAATGCGCCATAGTTAAAACCGCCATTAGTTAATTAGACACAATGTTAAATCTATCAAAAGTAATTGGAGTAGAAGTTGATTAACAGTGTCAGAAGCTTCATCTAAGTCAATAAATCGTGCACATGTCAGTTCAATGACAGAATGAGTGAAAAGTGTTATCCATTAGTGTTTTTATTCGTGAATTGATTATGAGAATCTAAACAAAAAGTTGCGCGCTAAATATTACATTGAAGTGTTTCAACTAATCTGTAGAAGTTATTGATAGCTGTATGTTTTATTGATTCTACGAATAAATAAGAAATACATACTAAAGTCATTTACAACGGGATATTTACCATGTTATTCTGTGATCATGGCGCATGAAACTGTGCCGTGATATTAAAAAGCTAAAAACTCAAATAATAGTAAATATGCCGTTGTAAATGACTCTAGTGTTAATAACCATGATGGATAAAAAATATACATTTATGTCGACACGAGCGGACACAATAAGGTTACAAAACCCAACAAAAACATGGGAAAAAAATAAACGATTTAATAGAGTGAGTCAAATACAAGCTTGTCCGTGATCCTGTGTCGAAATAGGCCTTGCTGGCCATATGGGATGTTATATACGCAATAAGCGCTTAGATTAGAATTGATTAGAGGGACAATAATACCCCGCTTTACGCGACCCCGCGATATCACTATAAAACGAAACTCACTTTTAAAAAAATATTTATGTTTGGTTTGGACGTATTGCAGAGAGACAATAATGACGACCGTGTCTTGACCGTGTGTCAAACAATTAAAAACAGTGTTGGGTGTTATGAACGTATTTTACAAGGACGTAAAAAAACGCTACCCAAAAGACAATTGATGTATTTTTCCGTAAAAAATAATAAATAGTATGGATTTGCATAGAGTGTTGTTCTTTGCGTTAACGCGATTTTTTCCGGAACATATACCTCGCGTAAAGCGGTGTATCACTGTATATTCTTACACAGTACTTATTTTATCAACTCACCTGTCTTTCCGTTCTCGTGTGTTCTGCAGTCTTTAGTTTCTGCACAATAGATGCCTTCTTCAATACTTTCATTGCATATAATTTACCCTCGTCCACTCCGAACTTTTTTCTAACTAGGAACACTTTGCCGTAAGCTGTAACAAAGAGAAATAATGTTGTTAGCAATCATCGTAATATGCTAGGTCAATGGTGTAGTTTCCTATAGGAGCGATGCACTAGTCTGTGATGTCTCGAAATGGAATCTGTCAAACGTCACATCACGTATCATCATTATCATCAACCTATATGAAACTACTGCTGGACATAGGTCTCCCCTAATGAGCGCCATAGCACTCTGTCTTTAGCTTGCCGCATCAAGCATCTGTCTGCGATTTCGCAGATCGTCATCCCATGTAGCCGAAGGGCGCCGAGTCGCGGTCTTCACACAAGAACATGTTTACCAGCGGTTGTCGGTTCTTCGCGAGATATGGCCGGCCTACTGCCACATCAGCTATCATCACGGATAGCGTGGATTTAATTATGCTCTACAGAATTCGTCGCCATACAATAATACTCTATAATCTACCTCGTCTAGTTTCGGGGTAGTGGCCTTGCATTGTGCATTTACAATTTCATAGGTAAATATCTACGAAATGTTATCAAGGTCCGGAATTCGGACGAGTATTTTGAGTTAATAAAGAGTCTATATAAGCGCAAAATGACCAAATCTGGCGAGTGTAAAAAAATGGTAGAGCATGAGGTTGTGTTGTACGAGAAAATCATATGATATACCTATATTCTTAGTCTATCCACAACATATAATATTACCAACACTATTAAAAACTATCTTAATAAAGAACCATAACGCAAAACTCCAATTCAACAACCGCAGTTGAATATAAACTAGGTATCGAGTTAGTAAGAGCTCGGTGAAACCCAGAGACTCGGTTATGTAAGTAGTTTTCTGAAGCTAAACGCAGAAGCCGTATATTCTAGCAAACTGCAAGTAATTGAAGGCTGGTTTCTACCGAAGCAGAGAGTAGCGGAAGTTCAATAAAATCGGCCAAGTGTGAGACGGACTCGCGCACGAAAGTTTCCGTACGATTATCTATAAAAACGGCAAAAGATCATGTCTGTTGTATGGAAGCCCCTTTAAATATTTATTTTTTTCTGATTTTTAGTATTGGTTGTTATCTCGTGCATAATACCTGTTTAGTATTTATAAGTATTTTAGGTCACATTACGCGACTCACACACACATACATACATTACTCTGTTTAAAATAATAGGTATGTATGTGTATATTTAGTTTTAATTGTCCCCTCTTATATTGTAATGGGAAGGGGATTCCGTTCGTCCAAGCGCAGCCTGTCATGCTTGGACGACAAACTGTCAAGCCGAGGGACTTCACCAGGTTGGAAACAAAAATTCGACCTGGCAACACTTGACTTGTGACAACAAGAACGAGCGGCGGTGTGTGTTCTCAAAAAACCCATCTAAAAACAAAATCTATAAACAATACGGTGATCTGTGCAAAATTCATCAAGGAGCTGCGCCAGGAATCCGGGGTGAGCTTAGATATATTATATTTTATGTATATTTTTATCATTCATCACATCTCACCCCAGCACATAAGACGAGTGGTAAACGAAGGAGACAGGTTCGGCGTCAGACCCCAGCGGTAATGTTTGCGATCTTCCTTTAAATCGTACATTTGGTCCTAATCGAGCGCGGATTGGTCTGACCCGAAGCCCTGTAGTTTTGCCTTCTCGTAGTGCTGGAACATCATACACGTGGTGTCTCCAAGTCGAAGTTCCTCTGGCGGATTACGAGTAGCTTCGACAAGGAAACTATACACCCAACTCCTCATTTGCGGCGGCTGTAAATAGGTACTTGGCGGTGAAAAGTACCTATTCAGTCTTATTTGTTTCGGAAGGTGGTGGCTAGGTACCGACCGGTCTGGGACCAGCCGACCATCGGAACACTGCACAGAGTAACTCAAATTATAAGATATTGCGGTAGGGCTACACATATATATAAGTAGTGTCCCCTAAATTCATTTATTTATTCAGAACAAACATTACACTAGCGGATTTTCTTGTGAACGCCATTTTGGGGTTGTAATTTTGTGTTCATATTTTGTTTGTTTCATTGGAAACCTAGTTTATTCTTGTCTAGCGGACCTAGACTAAGGGTAAGCCTATTTACTGTGTATATTCGGTGCTAGTGCGTAGCGGTCGCGCATTTGTTCATTTTGTTTGTGAATTAAAATTAGATTGGTGGTGCCGGAACAGCCTAGTCGGCGGCAACGATTTTCTGGCGGTTTCTGAAGGCATCCGGTTGCCTTGCGGTTTTCCTGGCTTGGGTTGAACTGTACTTCAAACCCAAGCAGTAATAAACCCTCCGGGGGGTTTAGTTTTTGTATAAATAAGGTTCTTATATTGTATATTGTTTGTGTTAAGATTTCTATGCTGAAAGAGTTTTTGTGTTAGTTATAAGTTAATTATAAACTCAAAATGCCTTCTAAGGCTCAGTTACAACTTTTAAAAGTGCGGAACAGTACGGCTGTACTGAATTTAGATATACTCTATGACTTATCAAAATCAGATTTTGGGTCCGAGCAGACAAAAAGTGAGTTTAGGCTTAGGTACGGGGACCTAGAAACTGCTTACTCTGAGTTCACAACTACAACGCAGGAACTCCAAGCAGCTTGCGAGGAAGGTGAAGGTTCAGATAGTGGCATGGACAAATATGTTGTTTACAACAAAAAATACTACGAAATAAAACGGAAGTATGTTGAGTTGTATCCGAGCCCTAGCGTTGCATCCTCGGTTTATGGGACTGCAAACTCATTTGAAGGGGCGGGTAGCAGCAAACGGGTGTTCCTACCCAGAGTGCAGTTGCCTACATTCTCAGGTAAAATAGAAGAGTTCTTGTCCTTCATGGACCTCTTTGAATCTTTAGTAGGCAAGGATTCAACGTTGAGTGCCACAGAAAAACTCTACTATTTGTTAGGTTCTTTGTCCGGGGAACCTAAGGTCATCACTCAGCATTTATCTGTCATCGGTGACAACTATTCAATAGCCATAGAGCTATTAAAAAATAGATATAATAATAAGCGGCTTCTTGCGGACAAGTTGTTACACAACTTATTAGGGACATCTCATGTCAACAAAAGTTTGAGCTCGCTCAAACCATTTCTGAACACCCTGCTAGAAAACACAAAGGCTTTGGAAAAAATGCAATTCCCTGTGGCAGAGTGGTCTTATCTACTCTTTTTTATAAATTTCCAAAAATTGGATAGTGGTCTTAAGAAACATTTTGAGGATAAATTGTCTGGAAAACAACTACCTAGCTTTTCAGATTTGCTTGGGTTTTTGGAAAATGAAGTTAGAATTTTGGAATCTAGCGGAGAGAGTGTAAATAACAAAGGTAATTCTACATCGCGAGCTCACCATGCCACAGCACAGTCTGACAGTGTTTGCAAAATGTGCAAAAAGGGGAAGCATTTTTTGGCAAAATGTGCGGAATTCCTGTCATTAAAACCTAGGCAACGCAAGGATAAGGTTAAGGAATTTAGGCTGTGTTTTAGATGTCTAGGGGAACATAGCTATAGCAAATGCTCATCGGGGTGGGCTTGCTATAAATGCAAGTCAACCAAACACCACCATCTCATCCACTTTGATTTACCACAGGGTGGTACTGAGGCTAGTTCGGGGGGGCCATCAGCGGGGGGTGGACCTCGAAACTCAGGGGCGGATTCAGGTCGGTCGGCACCCGGACCGGATAGGGAAGCTGCACCGACGAATAAGGTAGACGGGGGTAATTCGGACTACAATAGGGGAAACTCGGGTAATGCGGACACAGGGGCGGCTTTAACATCATGCAACCGATTAAAAAATTGTAACGAACAGCAAACAACCGTGTTGCTCGCGACTGCGATGGTGCGCGTCTTGGATGTCTGCGGGGACTACCAGGAGGTTCGCGCGCTGCTAGACGGAGGGTCGCAGAGCACCTTCGTAACAGAAGCTTGTGCAAGCAGGTTAGGTTTGCGGCGGTTTAAGTCGGAGATTGTTACGGTGACCGGATTAGGGGGGGTACCTGTCAGCGACTGTCGAGGGGGGGTAAATTTGACTATTAGTCCTAGGTACGCGGACCACCCTCGACTTGTTGCTACGGCCACTATCCTAAGTAACATAACGCACAGTCTTCCTGGTGCTACCCTGTCTTCCAGTATTGCCGATTGGTATAAAGGGATATTTTTGGCGGATGAGAACTTCTTTGTGAGCCGACCTATAGACTTACTTATTGGCGCGGATCTTATGGGTGAGATCATGATAGGCGGAGTAGTAAAGGTGAATAATTACCTACCATGCGCGATGAACACTGTTTTCGGGCACGTGCTCATGGGTCCGGTGACCCACGCGTCGCCCCATTCGACTTATGCGGCTCACTGCTCTCGCTCGGTTTTTTCGGCGCATGTCACCACCAACCAGATATTAGAGCGGTTCTGGGAAGTGGAAGACATACCGGACGCGGTAATATCTAACCCTAAAGATGCCGAATGCGAACAATTTTTTCATGACACTCATCAGCGGGATGAGTCGGGTAGGTATATAGTGCGGCTACCTTTTGTGAGTAGTAGGCCAGAGTTAGGCGACTCGGTTAGTGTGGCAAAAAGGCGGTTCCTGTCAATGGAAAGGCGTCTTTCCTCGAATGAGGCATTGCGGGAAAAATATATAAAGTTCATGCGGGAATATGAACAGATGGGTCATATGTCAGTCTGTGACCGGAACCAAACTGACTATGCCAACGGTAGGGGGTACGTCATACCACACCATGGGATTTTTAAGGCGGAATCCGACAAAATTCGAGTTGTTTTCGATGCCAGTTGCGGGACGACTGCGGGGACATCTCTCAACGATTTATTACATGCGGGGCCAAGGCTACAACGGGATGTTATGGAGATAATCTGTAGGTTTCGTATGTCCGAATACGTTTTCACCACGGATATTAAAATGATGTTTCGTCAAATCGTAACTCATGAAGATGACAGGCACTACCAGCTCATATTCTGGAGAGAGGCAGTCGACCTGCCTCTGCTCCTGTACACTCTCAACACGGTGACGTACGGCATGAAGTCTAGTCCATATTTGGCCATTAGGACGTTGAGACAGCTAGCTGAGGATGGGGTGATTAGGTCAGTGAGGTTGAAAACTCTTTCAGGTAGTTTATTGCGGCCAGTAGTAAAAATTTGTAGGTTGCCGTTGGACTAGGTTCGGTCACCACGAATCTCTTTCTGTTAGGTTAGTTTTGTATATTGCGGATTTCTTACATTTATTTTAAATTGCGGTTAATTTTTTATTAATTTGGTTCCTCAATGAGGATAAAGGCTTTTCAGCCTTTCTCGGGCGGGGGGATGTTTAGTATTTATAAGTATTTTAGGTCACATTACGCGACTCACACACACATACATACATTACTCTGTTTAAAATAATAGGTATGTATGTGTATATTTAGTTTTAATTGTCCCCTCTTATATTGTAATGGGAAGGGGATTCCGTTCGTCCAAGCGCAGCCTGTCATGCTTGGACGACAAACTGTCAAGCCGAGGGACTTCACCAGGTTGGAAACAAAAATTCGACCTGGCAACACTTGACTTGTGACAACAAGAACGAGCGGCGGTGTGTGTTCTCAAAAAACCCATCTAAAAACAAAATCTATAAACAATACGGTGATCTGTGCAAAATTCATCAAGGAGCTGCGCCAGGAATCCGGGGTGAGCTTAGATATATTATATTTTATGTATATTTTTATCATTCATCACATCTCACCCCAGCACATAAGACGAGTGGTAAACGAAGGAGACAGGTTCGGCGTCAGACCCCAGCGGTAATGTTTGCGATCTTCCTTTAAATCGTACAATACCGGTAATTTACGTGCATAATACCGTTAAACATACGGCTACTTATTGAAACTACCAGTATTTTAGTAAATATACCGGTACCAAAGAAGTACCGGTACTACTTCAAGGTCTACCGTTATTCCAAGCCCTGCCAATAACCTCGTACATTAAAGTCATATTAGGTACAAGAACAAAACAAGTGAACATGAAAATGGTGTTATGTTATAAATGTTATAATGTAGGTTACTCTCACAAATGTAGGGCAAGTGTCGCAAACAAAGAACAATAATACAGCCGTTTATATTTATTCAGATAAACAATATTTCTTCGAAGTATCGAAAACTTATAATATTTACTACAGGTATATACCCGTAGTAAATAACTTCAGTATTAATAACCATGATGGATTTAATAGTTTTAGCATGTCTCAAACACACGGACATCAAAATTAAATACTTGAGCGAAAGTCAAGGAGCAAAATGGAACCATTTGTCTAAGACCTTTACTATAAATATTATAATGTACTGGCTAACGTGGTAGGATTAAAATAATTACAACTATAGACCTTTACTATAAAATATTATAAATATTACTTTGTACATACTAGTTAACGTGGTAGGATAAAATACTTAAAAATAAAGGTATACAGGAACAATAGACTGAATAGTTTTAACGGCTACAGCAAAACCTATAATACCAATAAACAAAGGAGGAAATCACAAAAACGAATTATTAAATATCAGACTTTATACCAATGAAAATAAAGCGGAAATTGTGCAAAATCTACAAACGGATAACGGCCAACTACTTTCCGTTAACAGTGTTATGGGAAATGGTCAGGTATAGGATAACAATGGTGGTCATAACAATGCTTGATTAGGTGGACATGAAAGGATAATGTCGACGATGTATGTAATTCCATAGGAAATCGAATATTACCTTATAAGTCTTACTTATATAACTCGTTTATTTGAAGTTTCATACGCCTGTATGGTACTTCAAATCAAAGAGTTATGAATGTGCCATAATTAAGCAATTTACTTCAAAATTGTACTTCAAAATCGTTATTTATCTCAGAATCTGTGAAAGCTACCAACTTCATATTTAGGGCAATGTTACTAGATCTTTTATCGTTACGTTTTGTAAAATCACGATTGGGAAAAGTTTTCTTAATAGTTTTTTTTTCAAATAGATGTTTTGCGCACATTTTCCTATTTATCTCAGGAACAGCAAACATTTTTTCTTCGATTTTTGTTTTGCTAAGAAACCTAGAACTAAATTAGTTATGTCTTATAATTTTTCAATTGATCGTTTCATTAACTTGTAATCAGGTAAAAACAGTTTTGGCGCATAGAAAATTCGGTGCACGTCTCTGCTCTGTACTTTTCACTCACGAGAAAACCATATCTTGTCATCCCGCTCGAAATCCATCTCGTAGCGGCGTTAAGTCACAACGGAAGATTAGAGTTGTTGTGGCATGATACGCTCTGTCAAGGCAAACACTGAGTGGTAACCATTTTTGTCACGTCGTCCTACATTTTTGTTTCCTACATACACTTCAAAAGAGGTGGTTCTCAATTCGACTGTTTTTTTTTATGTTTGTGTCCTCTTTACTTTTGACTGGGTGCTCCAATTATCATGATTCTTTTTTTATTTGAAAGCTGGTGCTTCCCATTTTACCTACCTGGGTGTCTCTATCTGTGAGTTTCGTAAGAGGCGACTAAGGGACATCCACCGGGGGTGGACAGCAGCACGCCCTGCAGAACAATTTTACCACCGAACTGTGATCCCCAACCCGCATGCCCAGCGGGGATTATGGGAGCTGCCCCCTGTTAGATAAACGCCAACAAGGCGCTTATCAGGGGGAGGCCAGCGTTCAGCAGTGGACCAATACAGGCTGTTGAAATTGAGGAGCCTACCTCAACCTCATTAGTTTCTGGTCCGCGGCTTAGCGTCCGCACTTAGACAAAAGGTTAGCATTTAATGGTTGTCGCAGATCAGAGTCGGCGCACCGCTACTACAGGACCAAAATTTTCATTAAAATGGGCTTTAACTCGTAATAGTTAGATGTATTTAATATTGATGGTATCAGATGAGAGACAGCTCGCGGGTCGATCGCTTGAAGCTTGTGGGAAGCCTGGGCGAGCAAACTTACTACAAACTTATCGGGCTGTCTAATTTGCTCGCAATTACCTTTACCGAACGCGTAAAGTTTGCGACAAAAATCGTAAAGATGGCGGTCGCTTGCCAAATCAGCTGACAAAAATGAATAGATCCAATGGTAAATCAATATGAATATTACAAATTTAACCTTTTCTTTGTGTTAATCTACTGTATTTTTGGAAATAAATAGTTATTGAATCATTTGAAACTTGATTCTTGTAAAGAAAATCAAAATACGATAAAATATATGCGGTAAAACTTTGCGTCTAAACTTTGGACGTTATAAATACTCTTTCTTGAGTTACACTACAGGATCCAAGATCTGACATATCTTGAGCTAATTGGCTCCAAGCCAGTTCTTCCATGCGAGTCGCAGCCAAATCTGGATATGGATTTCCAGGCCATCTTAAAGCCTCTTATATTCTGCCAGGGGATATCAGTGACGAAATGTGGTATTTTCTTAATAATTTTGTTTTAAAAACTATAAACCGACTTCTATTTGTATAGTTTTTTCATGAATTTTTATGGATCCCATTGTCAGAACTGAACAAAATAAAAATGGGACCAAACGGGAAGAACCAGCTTAGATATATAAAAAATGAATCATGAAAATCGGACCACCCAGTAAAATGTTCTGAGGTTACAAACATGAAAAAATACAGTCGAATTGAGAACCTCCTCCTTTTTTGAATTCGGTTAATAAGACTTAAGTCTGCACGGTAATATATTGCCCACATCGAGTTTAGGCTTCTAACTCGATGATTGCCCAGGACTGTTATGTTTTTCAAGATAATCGAGATCGTTGCAAGTTGCAATTGTAATGTATCTTTGTCTGAATTTTCTGTGGACAACGAGAGTCGATTTTTGACAGCGTTAACCCTGCCATTACGCTGTGAAGGTTCACATACCGTAAAAATCAGGCAACTTTTTCAAAGAACATCAATTTAACTGGTTTGAGACCCCTTTCAATTTTCAACTTTATTATATTTTAGTATTGTTGTTATTAAAGTTGAAGTGTTACTTATATTATAGTACATACATATGTAACTATTCTGGTTCAAGAAAAACGAAGAGCAAAACTAGCTTAAAAAAATCACTTTATGAAATCCCCCTTCAACTGTATAGGTAATTATTGCGAACAGACAGACGGACGGAGAGCATAGGTTTAGTAGATAGATAGATAGACTCTTTAGTAGGGTTCCGTTTTCACCCTTCGGGTAGGGAACCCTAAAAACGGAACATTTACTGAAAAATAAACAAGGTATGTCCTAACCTAAGCCACAATTTGTTTCAACCTTACTATGCTACAGTCTGGCAATCACGGAAACGATGAAAATAAACGTAACCTTGCATGATGTTTTGGCTCAACAACATTTATCAAAACTGAGCTTTTTGAAACGAATGTCTCGCGAATGAGTCGACATAAATGAATCGTATTCTTGAGTGGAGACTGCGACTCGGGAAACTAAGGCACCTATTATGAAAGCTTGCTCAGTCATAGCTTGAGTGCTTGAGTGACGTTTATGCTATAAAAAAGCGTTGCTTAAGCATATATCGATGACTGAGGAAGCTTTCATAATACGGGCCGTAGTGTAGGACGCTTTTCGGCCAACTGAGATGACGACGGGTCAAGGTGAAGACAAGCCGCTTTGGTGCTCATTAGAAGAGGTTTATGTCCAGTAGTGGACATAAACCTCTTCTAATGAGCATGGACTGATGATAATGATGAAAATCAGAAGATTCTATTGGTGAATGCGTGATTTCTATCGATCCTATTGGTAGAAATTATCTTAACTTGGCTCAATAAATTAATTGTTTAAAAAATACTAAAAACCGACATGGAATCCCTTAATTTTACACTGTTTTTAATAATGCGGAATAAATACTAATCCCTCGGCTCTCCCTCTTTCAACCATTATTATAATTCTTCAATCACGTAAAAAGGACCCTTTAAACTAGTTTATAAGATGAAAACCTTAATTCAAATAAGAAAGAAGGTTAAGGAAAATCTAACAGAAATTCTATTACGTGGGATGGCAAACGTCTGTTCGTCTATACTACACATTTATTCGTCTACGTTTCTGTCTAGACACAATGAGAAACTTTATTAATACTATTTACCTACATACAGAACAGTCTGATAGTATTTGTTTTAAGGGAAAATATTAACAAGACTAAACCACCTTGATACTTATATTGACCACAGTATTTTAAGATCTTGAGATGGCATAATGTCAATGAGAAGTGACTAGCGAAAATGACAAATAACAAGGGTAAAAAAAAAGTTTACCTCGCTTTTGTACATGTTTAAATTTTAACGAGTAAAACACCGTTACGTATAAAATGACAATAATAAAATGAATGCGTGTTTAACGCACACACATCTAGGTATACACTCATATAACGAGAATAAAAAAAATGCGTCAAAAAGTTGTTAAACCTATTGAAGATTGTTTTGATAAATTGTACTTTTACAATCGCAGGAACGTTATGGCAAGCATAGACTCGTAACAGATTTTGTTTTAAATCTATACCAATATTATAAAGAGAAAAGATTTGATTGTTTGTTTGTATTGTATAGTCTCCGAAACTACTGGAACGATTCAAAAAAATCTTTCAATAATAAAAAGCTAACTTTTCAGGGAGTGGACAGGCAATATTTTATCTCAGAATTCCCACGGGAACAGGAACTACGCGAGTGAAACCGCAAGGCTCTGCTAGTCAAAAATAAACATAACCTGAAATTCACAGGACAAAACCAACTTGATACTTTCTATTGTCTCATCTGTCTCACGCTACTACGGCGCACGCTGCACCGGACGTATTGTACTGTATGCCTGAGTAGGCAGATACTTACTGCCCTATATATGTATTGTCATAGGAATCCTTTAGTAATAAACTGACCATAGCAACAAACAGTCGTTTCACTCAAGCCTCCTAACACCGAACCCTACATGGCGACCCTGCCTTATAAGGTATCGAGCGGAGGACAGATCGCGTTACGGACGATGTAATAACGAAGTGTAATTATAAAAAGTTATAAAAATGTGTCGCTCAAAAATCGAAAAGGATGAGGTTTTTATCACCCAAAATGCCTCAGGTGGATCAAACAGCACGGATTACCATCTATCAAATATAAGCATCGTGATGTACATGATTTGCACAATTTTGGCGATTGCTGGTGTTTATGGACTATACCAGCTATACAAGAGATGTCACCACGACTGGATACGTAGCGAATGTATTACACAAAATTTAAGGCGGTCTTTTCGACGTTCGACTCCAAGAGCCTTAGAGGAGCCCTGCGTGACCTGCAACTGTCGAGACAAGTAGCTGATTACCAATCGATCAGTATTAGTAAACTTCACGCAACAAAGTTAACTTAAACAAAGTGTCTAAAATAAATTATAAATTCATCTAAATCAAAATAAGTGTACTAACCTAAATCAAAATAAGTGTACTAACCTAAATCAAAATAAGTGTACTAACCTAAATCAAAATATGTGTACCTAAATCAAAATGTGTGTACCTACCTAAATCAAAACAAGTGTATCTAAAAGTGAATTAATCGGAATACGTGTATTTTTTTTTATTACTTACGAGGACATATTGAAATCGGAGTGAAACAACGAACTGTAACGGGATATGTGTGAGAAGGAACATTACAGAGAAGATAAGAGTTACTAGGAGGACTATCGTAAACAAGTGAAGTATGGTTTCGTTCGGTGAACATTATGGTAAATAAGGTTTAGTGTTATTTTAAGGACGCGTTACGCAATGAAATATAATTTTAGAAGATATAATAAGGTACATAACCACCTTAAATTTTTAATATTATTGTAATGTGTTAAAAATAATAAATGGCAAGCGAAATAAAGACCATTTATGATAAGCTTAAAAATTTAAAAGATAATTTAGTAAAATTAAATTACAGTAACAGAACAGAAAAGGTTTTGAATAAGAAATTAAATGAAGCAGTAGAGTTAAGAAAGCAGTTTGATGCATGTATTGGTATTTTAACAGAACAGATTGATAAAAAACAGATAGTAGGACAAGTATTAGGAGAAATTCAATCATATTGCGATTTATTTCAAAAAGTATATACAGATATCGAGGAATTTTGTTCCAAAAATTATTCACAAGGTAGTGACCGAAACATCAACATGGAAGCGTTTGATTTTCGAACAGCGACTTCGCTTTTGCCGGTGATGACGGGTAACGAGAACGTCACCAAAAGTATCATTGATGCGATTGAGTTATACAGTTCTGCGTTAAAACCCGAATGTAAACCGATGCTAATAAATTTTGTATTGAAAACAAGGTTGAATGAAAGTGCTAAATTGAGATTGTCTAAATCTTATGAAACATGCGAAGAATTGGTGGTTGATATGCGTTTTCATTTATTGACTCAGAAGTCAAGTACCGCGATTCATAATGAATTAATCCAAATTCGACAAAAAAACATGACTATGGAACAGTATGGTGCTAAATTAGAGAAGTTGTTTGTAGATTTAACGATTTCGCAGTCAAGTGACCAGGAAGCGTACAAAATATTACGTCCAATCAATGAAAAAATTGCGATTAAAAGTTTTACTAATGGTTTACGGGATAAACAGCTGAGCACGATATTATTGGCTAGGAATTACTCCACCCTCAAGGACACGATAAGAGCAGCTAAGGATGAGGAGCCTTCGTGTAGCCGCCCGAGTACCGAATCATCCATGTACTTCGGACAACGTGGACGAGCTACTAACCACAGGTATTCAGGAAATAGGGGTAGATATAATAACTACCGAGGTAATTTTTCACAGAGAGGAGGATACGGAAATATGCAGACACAGACACAAGGACTCCACGGTTATAGAGGTCAAAATCGAGGTTCGGGTAACCAGCAGCCCAGGGGTTACCGTGGTTATAGGCCAAATAGGTCTCGAAGTTACTACAGAGGTAATAACAATATGCATTATATGCATAATAACAATCACACAGAAAATAATAACACGGAACACGTTTGTTCGTCTGACTCAAACCAAAATTCAGTGAACAAAAATCAAAATTCAGAAAAGCCAAAAGATGAACTCATGCAGTTTTTTCGATAATAACTTTATACTTGCATGTGATAATAGTAGTTCAGTAGATTTTTTTATTCAGAATTCAAAACATAGTTTTCTCATAGATACCGGAGCATCTTTATCAGCATTGAAATATGAAACAGTGCGGCAGTGGAACATTCCAATCCATTCCGAATGCATTCCCATAAAAGGCATTGGGGGCAAAGTACAAACAATTGGATATGTTTATGTTACACTTACCATAAATAGTAAAGAATTTTATCAAAAGTTTTATGCTATCAAAAACTTACCCTGTATGCAACATGGAATTTTAGGTAGAGATTTTATGAAAAAAAACAAAACAATTTTAGATTTTGAAAACAATACGATGTCAATTAGTAATGATAATGATTACATAACTTTATCAATGAATAAAAGTTCGTCATATAAAGACATTTATTTGACAATTCCACCAAGATGTGAAAAAATATTTGTTATAAACAGTAGAACCAGCAAGGAATGTGTAGTAATACCATGCGAGGTGAGCAAAGGAGTTTTCATTGCAGGAAGTGTTTGCAAACCTAAAGACGGAAAAATTGTCATGCAAATAATGAATACGCGAGAAACGGAAGTAAATCTTTCTTATTTTAGACCGGAAATGCATAGTTTAAATGATTATGAGATATGTAATTTTGAAAAAGACGCAAGTCTGGATGGAGAAAGAGTGCGTACGATGTTTTCTCACTTAGATTTGAAACATTTAAACAACGAAGAACGAACATCAATCGAGAGTATATGTGCGAAGTTTTCAGATGTTTTTCACTTACCAAATGATAAACTAACTACTACTAATTTATACGACCAAACAATACAATTAAAACCAAATGTAGATCCATCATACGTTAAGCAATATAGATTACCTTATTCACAACGTAACGAGGTAGAAAATCAAGTTAAAAAAATGCTTTCCAATGGTATTATTGAACCAGCTAAAAGCGAGTGGTCTAGCCCAGTACTACTGGTACCTAAAAAGACAAATAATGAGACAAAGCAATGGAGATTAGTTATCGATTTTCGAAAATTAAATGACCGAATTTTAGATGATAAATTCCCTCTTCCAAATATAACGGATATTTTAGATTCATTATCAGGCGCTATGTATTTTTCACAGTTAGATTTATCACAAGCTTATTTTCAAAGTAATTTGAGTACAGAAAGTAGAAAATACACAGCTTTTACAACAAATTCGGGACAGTATCAAATGACACGTCTCCCGATGGGATTGAAGGTCAGCCCAAGTGCTTTTTCTAGATTAATGACAGTAGCCATGTCTGGCCTAACATATGAAAAACTATTCATTTATTTAGATAACATAATTTGTTTTGGCAGAAATTTAGATTCTCATAATAAAAATTTAATTGATATTTTGACGAGATTTAGAAAGGTTAACTTAAAATTAAACCCGGACAAGTGTGATTTTCTAAGAAAAGAAATGCAATTTTTGGGTCACGTTATAACAACTGAAGGCATCAAGCCTGATCCAGAAAAAATTGAGGTTGTAAAGAATTACCCAGTTCCAAAAAATGCGGATGAAACGAGAAGATTTGTAGCGTTTACTAATTTTTATAGAAAATTTATACCTAACTTTGCAGAAATATCTTTACCATTAAATAAATTATGTCGGAAAAATATCAAGTTTGAATGGAAACAAGAATGTCAAGAATCTTTTTCTTCATTGAAAAATGCATTAATTTCACCACCAATATTGGAATATCCAAATTTTGAGCAGTCTAATACATTTATCTTACAAACAGATGCATCGGGTTATGCGATAGGTTCTGTATTATCAAATAGTAACAACATGCCAGTTGCTTATGCCAGTCGCACGCTTAATAAAGCTGAAACTCGATACCCAACTATAGAAAAAGAGCTATTAGCAATAGTATGGTCCGTGAAATACTTTAGACCTTATCTTTATGGACGAAAATTCGTTATTAGAACAGACCATAAACCGTTAATTTATCTTTTTAATATGACAAATCCTTCTAGCCGTTTAACAAAATTTAGACTTTTATTAGAAGAGTATGATTACGTTATAGAGTATGTGAAAGGAGCGGATAATGCGGCCGATGCGTTATCACGTATTAAGATATCAAGTGACGAGTTGAAAGAGATGTATGAACATGGTATGAACGTGTTGACAAGAGCACAAAGCAAACGAATGAACGAAGCGTCAGAGAGTAATAAAAATGACTATACTAAATCAGAGGTTGATAGAGTTACCACTAACGACAGGCTTGATCACCCTAAAGTTGTGGGAGCACTTAAAAAACCAAGTGATTCTACGGAAATTAAATTTTTGTCTGACAAAGAATGGAATACATTATTAAAAAATAATTTACAGGAAAAGTCAAGTTTATTCGCTTATTGTGAAAAAAAGATAGTAATCTACGTAAATCCTTCATTTCGATCATATTGTGCACGAGCTGCCTTTGTGAGAAAGTTGGAATCTATGTGTAGAACATTAAAGATAGATTGTTTGTGTATTATTAAAAATAATAACAACAAAAATGTAATAAAAGTGTTAACTGAAATAATAAATGAATCATTAGACTGGACCGGTCCGCGATTTTGTGTATTAAATGATGTATTAAGAATTTATGATGACGACACTAAACGTGTAATTTTGAATGATTTCCATATGTTACCCACTAGCGGACATTGTGGAATAAGGCGTATGACAAGTAATATTAAAAGACGTTATTATTGGCCAAGTATGAACAGAGATATTAACGAATTTGTGAGTCGTTGTGCCAAGTGTTTACATCAAAAACACTTCACACCAATTAAAGAGCCGATGAAAATAACAGATACAGGATTTTCATCTTTTGATAGGATATACTTAGATATAGTCGGGCCCTTAGTTAAGGATAGTGATAGTTATTCGTATATACTCACACTACAGTGTGATCTTAGTAAGTATGTTGAGGCTTATCCTCTTAGGAATAAGGATACTATTTCAGTAACTAGTGCTTTAGTAAATAATTTCATATTGCGTTATGGTATTCCCAAAGAAATTATATCAGATAGAGGTACAGAGTTTGTGTCGAAAGTAATGAAAGAAGCGTGTGAAATTCTACAGATTAAGCAAACAACATCTACGGCTTATCATCATCAGTCTATAGGTAGCTTAGAAAATAGTCATAAAAATTTGATGGCTTATCTACGGATTCAAACGGAAAATGAACCACAGAATTGGAGTGTATGGTTACCTTATTGGTGTTTTAGTTATAATACAACGGTACATTCAGTAACAAATTACACACCTTATGAACTTGTTTTTGGTAAACTTTGTAATTTACCTAGTAATTTAACTTCTTTTGTAGATCCATTATATAATCATTACGATTATCCTAAACAACTTAAATATCGACTACAAAAATCGCAAAATGATGCTAGACAGAATTTAATTAAGAGTAAGCAGATAAGAAAAACCAGGTATGATTGTTATACTAATCCGATTACTTATAAGGAAGGAGATCTAATACTGCTAAAGAATGAGCAATGTGTAAACAAATTTGATCCTATATACGTAGGACCTTTTCGTGTTATTGGAGAATGTGAACCAAACCTAAGAATTGACTATAAAGGCAAAGAAATGTTAGTTCATAAAAATAGAACAAAGCCATTTATAAAATGTAATTAAATATAAGTTAGAAAGGTTAGAAAATAGAAGTAAATATAGTAAGTACATTAGTTAAATAAAAGATATTATTGTTTGATGAAAGTGTACTTGTAGTAATCAATAAAGTAAGCTAATGTAACGTAACATAAAAAATAATACTATATGTATTTTTTTTTATTTTTTTTTTCCGATAGGCGTGTACTGTATGCCTGAGTAGGCAGATACTTACTGCCCTATATATGTATTGTCATAGGAATCCTTTAGTAATAAACTGACCATAGCAACAAACAGTCGTTTCACTCAAGCCTCCTAACACCGAACCCTACAGTATAGCGTTACTGTCGCCAGGTCGTCACATAGCTGGCGTGACAAAGCCACTGAGTAGCCCTGGACTAGGGATTAGCTTCCTGCGCCTTTGTTTTCACTTCCCATACCTGTGGGATTCTTTTCGCTGTCAAAGGGGTTAATAAACTTTAACTGGCTTAGTTTTTCTAAACTAACCCCTGTTGAGTATACTTACTTTTGTGATAATTAATATCTTCTTGTTACTTTCCTTAGTGTGGTTATTTTCGATATTTTCTTGTATTGTATGATTTTCTTGTCCATAAATTTTGGTGCAGGCGTAATGAATTGATTGAATGAAGTGAGACGAAGTAGTGTTGTTTCTCAGTCTGACTTATGTCAATACAGAGCGAGATTTAGCAGTGTGCTAAGTAAGCAGACTATCCTACTAATATTATAAACGCGAAAGTTTGTAAACATGTTAACATGTATGTATGTTTGTTGCTCTTTCACGAAAAAACTACTGAACGGATCGGGCTGAAATTTTCCGTACAGGTAGTTCTAGGCCTGGACAAACACAAAACACATAGGATACTTTTTAAGAAATCGCAATGAATGTTGATTTTTAAAACGCGATTGTAAAAACGCTGTTCCGTAAACACCCCCTACCAATGTCATGTTTGAATTTAGTGCGGGCCGCGCCGCTGAACACGGGGCGTTCAGCGGCGCTCTTCTCCGTAAACAAGGCCGCTTCTCCGTAAACAAGGCCGAAGTGATTCTAAGAGCGGGCAGCAGTCTCCTACCGAACAAATTTACCACCGAACTGCAATCTCCTACCTCCGATAAAAACCAATAAGGCGTTTATCAAGAGGAGCCCTGCATCCAGCAGAGGACCAGCATAAGCTGTGATGAAGCATAAGATGGTGGCATTATGTGCTAGTCAAGCATCAGTCACTCAACTTCATTCTGGCTAACTCACTAACGCGTGAAGGAAATCAAATCCAATCTTTGTGACAAAGGTTTTCTTCTCATGTGATTAAGGTTGATTATCCCTTGACCGAGTGACAGTTTGCAAATCATACGCAAGATTATTCTCAGGAAAGATTTGATCTAATGGACTGACTTGAATGGAGTGAAAGTAGAAAGTGTTACAAATCAATAAATAACGGATCGGGAAGTGATAAAAGAACAATTTAAATTAAAACAACTGTAGTAAGTACATTTTGTTGGTAGAGACGTTTTAATTTCTGTTTGGTAGAGAAATAAAATGCAATGTGATTGACCAAAATGAAGTAAGAAACGACAGAACAGGTTTACCAATACTGGTTTATGATGAAATAGGTAAATTTTCGGAAATTAGTATAATTTTTTTGAAAACTTGTGGCATTAAAAAAACCGTAGAATGCAAACGATAATGCCTCAAAAGTAGGTAAAAAGATAACTGGTATAGACTATAGACTCAAAATATAGATATTTTTATTTTACATAGAAAACACCCAGAACAAATATCTGCAGATCGTACAAACATTTCTCTCGAGATGGGAATCGATTTAACAACTGCGTCTCAGGCAAATCTTCACTCGCTGCGCCGCCACGTCACGCGAGTTCGTAAAACTATCTACACGAGTAGCAAACAATAAAACAAACCCCAACAAAAACTACAAAACAACAAAAGAAAAGAACGAAACGTTAAGAACTTCAGACGATAAGAACCAACGTATACTTAATAAGAAACGAAACGCGACCACTCAAACTTGCTACCTTGCTAGTGATAACATGCAAATTCATATACCAACAGCGGGGTATTGACCTGCCGTATACGTTAAACAATGGATGGTATCGAATATTGACGGTATCGAACTATTTAGAGTATTCGATCTATCTTTACAGTCCACATTTGCTTCTTTTCATCGCAGATACGTTTACATGCCTTTTTTATATCACCAAGATGACAAACAATCACACGGTCCGCGGTTGATGGTAAGCGGTTAGCGCAGCCAATGGACGCATGCAATACCAGGGAGCCTTTAAAATGTCTTAGAAGACCCTTTTTGAAAAACCCCAACTTGTATTGTAGTCTTGAGGGAAAAAGAGGTCCTGTCTCCCCAAACAAGAAGACTTTGTTTTTATCACGACACTTGGCTGATAGATTCCATCTGGTAGGTTCAGTAAGTTAGATGTTACGAAATCCACTGTCCGAATTGGGGGGCTTGATTTCTTCGCCGGCGACCTGCTTATTTGCTCACTGACTCGGTGTGGTGGACCCCTCTAACTCAGCCATTGGATGTCGGTAGGCCGTATACAGAAAGAAAGCTGGAAACTTATAAGCGCTTACCGGCGCTTGACAGCGCTGGTCCGTTCTACACAAAGGAAGCTGGTTGTCGTAGTTGTGTATTAATTTTAGATGGCAGCGCCCAGCGCTTACCAGCGCGTGGTGAAGCTTGTTGGCACCGTTCAGTGCTTATCGGCGCGCGTTCATATGTTTTCCTGCGCGGCTTACCAGCGCTGTCAAGCGCCCGTAAGCGCCGGTAAGCGCTTATAAGTTTCCAGCGTTCTTTCTGTATACGGACTAAGAGATGACTAAGGCCTTGTTTACGGAAACCCGGGGCGTGTAGAGGCGCACTAAATTCAAACATATGGCGTTGGTAGAGTGCGTTTACAGAGAAGCTTTTTACAGGCGTTTGTATGATTTGACGCGTCACACGCGGCGTGCACCTCTTCACGCCCCGCCTGTCCAGAAACAGCATTGTTCATTGCGACATGTTTTGTATAAGCGTGCACCACTAGTCTGCAAGCCCCGCGAGGTCTAAGAAAGGCTTTCAGAAGAGGAGCAGCAGCTTCCGTCTGTTTTTAATGCTATCACCAATCCGCCTGCCAAGCAGTGTGATGATTACGACCTCTTGTTTGTAGGAGGGTCGTTCAGCAGTCAACGTATAGCGTAAAGTATAGTACTGAGGGATAAATGAAACTATTAAATCCAAAAGCTAAAAGAACGAAAAGAACATCAGTGACGTATAAAGCCTGTCTGAAATGCCAAAGGGCATAAGACTAGGTCACTCGGTTAGTAGTGTCCTTGAACCTTTGATCCCATCCTAGTAGGGCATGCCCTGGATTACCCCAGACGAGACAATCCAGACAGCGATATAAATGATAGCAATTTTAGAAGTGATTACAAAAACATTATATAACTCAATGTGTATTGTATTTGGAGTTTGGAGTAATCCAGACAAATTATAGACTTGAATATTCAGATCATACGTTATGGAAAGGTTATGAATGAGGTTTCACTTTCAAATTGATCGTACGTAATATAGTACATAACATGTTGTAAATTTGTCACTGCTATAAACTGGACCCTTTTTAATGTAGGATAACAGAATGAACGGTAGATCGTCAGTTATTTAGTCTTGAACAAATCCTCGGCGTAGAAACTTTGCTCTTGAGATATGCAAGAATGCTGAGTAACCCTCTCAAAAATATAGTTTAATTTTCAGAACTGGGTCGTTCTTTAAAATAGAGACTATTTGAAAGGATCTGAAGCAATCTTCACATTAGATAAGTATTTCACTAATAGAAAGCTAAATTGTTCCTGAGTGTTACAGTCAACCTTTCACCCAGGTAGCATGATAAATAAAGCAGAGAAAAAAAAACAGCTTGGCTTCTGACGGAAAAGTTTATCAAGCATATACTTACAGTCAATAAAATGACAGACCACAAGAACGGAAAGGAACTCCGTCTTTGCACATTAAAGGTCATCTCAGAGTTCATTGATCACCCCAACCCCAATAGCCAGGGGCAATGTGCGAGACATTGCGGTAGGTCATGTAACGCACTGCACAGGTGGTGAATGCGTTGCACCCAGGGGATCATGTAGCTAAGTGATGATTGCACGCAATGATGTTGTACTGGGCGGACGAACGGCTTATTGGCAAAGATATTTGGGATGAATGTTGAACGATAAAAAGTAACCTACAAGCTGAGATGAATATCGAGAATTAATGAATTATTTGTTGGATATAAAATGTTCAAGAAGGCAAAACAAGTCCTCATTTGGATAATTATATTTTTTTACGTTATTTACAACGGGATATTATTTACCATGATGTGAGTTTTGAGCTTTCCAATATTTCGGCGCATGAACCCGTACCGAAATATTGGCAAGCTCAAAACTCAAATCATGGTAAATATCCCGTTGTAAATAACTTTAGTATTAGTAGCCATGGTGGATTTAAAAGTTTTATATTACTTTTATTTACTTCTATCAGAAAGAGCTGATTGCGACCCCATGAAATTGAATTTAAACAAATTAATTTTGAGGATTCATTTTTTTGGAAATCTTTGCAGTTTTTGGAAGTTCAAAGATTTCCAACGAATTCTAAAATGCCTTCGGATCCTATTTATCTCAATGATCACTCCAAAAATGACATTTTAGAGTCAGTGGCGTTGATTGAGGATAATTCAATAATGTTCCCATGGTGGGGTTAAACTGCTTTAAAGGTTGTTGAAAGGTAGCAAATGATCGGTCAAGTGTAGTATTTATTCGATTGTCTTTTAACCGCAAAACGACGTCAAGTTTTTAGAATCAAATACCATACACAAGCTCTGCTTTGGTGCAGATGATTCTGTGTGGATTCTCCAATATTTATTTATTTACGGCATTTGCGGAAACTTTATGAGAGTAACTGGTAACGCGTTGTTTCTATGGAAACGTTTACAGGTGATTTCTATCCAATGGGAAATGATTTACGGGATAAAAAGAAGCCTATGTTTAATTCGAGACACTACCTATATAAAGTTTCAGCCTGATCTGTTGAGTTGTTTTGGCGTGAGATAGCAAAAATCCACTATCCATACATCTAAACATCCAAAACTTTCGCATCCTACTAATATTATAAACGCGAAAGTTTGTAAACATGTCTGTTTGTATGTTTGTTGATCTATCATGCAAAAACTACTGACTGATCGGGCTGAAAGTTGGATACAGGTAGTTATAGGCTTTTGTCTCATAAATCAGTTCCCGAGGAATAGGCGTGGGAAGCCGTGGGGCGCAGCTAGTTTATATATAAAATAATAGTGTGATCCCAGACCAAGTTTCTTAAACTTTTTCAAGTGTAAAACGAAAGTTAGTTAAAGCAGTACCTGAACCCTTATGAATACATCAGTCTCGACGTAAACTCGTCTACCCTTAGGCCAGGTGGTGCATTTTTTCATCGAATACTGACAGATGTTTAGGCCGTTTACCTCGTCTCGTTGGGATAAGTCGATGACTTTTGGTTTGCCAAGATAATATTTGCGTATATTGGAATAGAGTAAGCTTGAAATTCACTTGCAGGAAAATGATGAGGTCGAAATTTTGTTTGATAATTTGACTGTCGTGAAAAAACTAAAAGCGACTTGGAATCTCTTAGTTTTAAACTGTGTTTGTTGTATTTAAGCTGTATTTAAGTTTTGCGGGATAAATTCTACTTCATACCCTCTAGACCCCCGATACTGTTTTATGGGAAGAATAAATGCATCGGAATCATCCTTTATACAAATGCAAAAAATATTATCTAATGCGAAATCGAAAATACAGTAAGGCAAAATAAATGAGTAATATAATGTGAGAATAAAAGTGGTTGGGTGGTTGGTTACTTTTATTTTACTTCGCAAATACACTCCGGAAGTCCAGATTAAGTAACAAACAAAACATGTTACATAATATACCATAGAAGTTATTATTTATTTTTTGAACGTGGACGTGCTATAACATAATTTATTTATCATATTACGAGTAATTAAATTGAGTGCACATTTAGGCATAGGTACATACTTTAGAAACACTAAGAAATCAAATAATATCCCAAAAAAGTCGACTAAGACGGGACTCGAACCCGCGTCCTCCCAGAACAGGGATGTTATTTGATATCTTAATTACCCATAGCGTGAACTATAATAACCAAAAACTTTAGAAACACCGTAGGTACCTATCACATTTTGTTATTTATAATCATGCTTTCAGATAAGTCACAAAGCACTTCTAATTAACATTGTTTCAACAGTTTAGATAAGTAAGCCCACAAAACTAGCAGGCAGCATACAATGTTTTTACACATGGCTTCAACTACATTTTTCCGAAAGAGGGCGTAGTGCGTTGACACTTATATTACAGGCCACCCGTATGGAGAGATATCATATCATACCCCATGACTTTACCGTGGCTAGACCATCTGTTTTAAACCTTGTTATTAGGTGGCTTGGTAGGGTTCTATAATAATAATAATAATAATAAAAATATTTATTTACGGATAGGTTTACAATTTTTCAAATGATTACTGTCTAGTACAAACATACTTAATATTAACCTACTATGTCAAAGAAAATGACTCCTCGCTCTCACTAAGTTAGAATAACTTGTATAGAGACAAAGTCAAAGTCAAAGTCAAAGTTCACCATAAAAAGGAGGTTCCCAATTCGACTGAAATGTTTGTTACCTCAGAACTTTAGACTGGGTGATTCGATTTAAATGATTATTTTTGTATTTGAAAGGTGGTGTTTCCCGTGTGGTCTCATTTCTATTCGGTCCGGTTCTGACAATGGCATCCACGAGAAAACTTTATAAGTGAAGTCTGTTTATAGTTTTTAAAAACAAACTCAATTGTCTATCCTACTAATATTATAAATGCGAAAGTTTGTTACCCCGTATCTCCGTAACTACATAACCAATATAGGTATCTATATGAAATTTAATGTGAAGATAGATTAGCCTACGTCGTGTGATTCTAAGCCCTAAACTATTTAGGTACGATAGAAGGATAAGGGTTATCCATCCATAACCAGGATAGTTAAAAAAATATGGGACTTACCCATTTCGGTTACTTAGTAGGTTTTCCCCTTCTGATAATTTCTTATCACAGAGAAACAGAGCGAAACATAGTGTCCTTTCTCTTTCCACCATTACTGAAGCACACATAAAAATATTAGGTCAACTTCGAAGTCCCTTATCAACAAACAATATTAGAATTCGGGGAAGCCCCTAACAGAAAACGAGTTACCACTTACCACACACAATTAGTTATCTACTATTCTCATATTTATTTAAGTCTAGCAGCGCCTCGCAGTTTCACCCGCGTAGTTCCCGTTCCCGTGGGAATTCCGGGATAAAATATAGCCTATGTCACTCTGTGAAAAGTAAGCTTTTTAATGATGAAAGATTTTTTTAAATCGGTCGGATGGTCGGATTTTTTTAATTCGAAGCCTCTTTATAATATTTGTATTAGAGTACCTGGGTAACCTAGGAACCGGCTTTTTTTTGTAATTTGTGCTTATTAGAGATTATAGTAGTACTATTCGCCAATAGATGGCAGGAAGACTCATATTTATCAGTTTAATTCTTAAGTTGAATGGGATTAAGTTTGATTATTGAAAACACGAATAAAATAGTATTACTATTCGTCAATAGATGTCAGGAAGAGTCAATTGATTACGATAAATCTAATCATTGAAAACAAAATTAAACTAATAAAACGACATTTTCTGAAAATGAATCCTAGCTAGATCGATTTCTCGCCCCCGAAACCCCCTGTATAGTATTTTTTATAGAAATCGTTAGAGCCATTTCCGAGATCCGGATTATATATATACAAGAATTGCTCGTTTAAAGGTATAAGATTACCTAGTATAGATTTATTGCTAGCAACGTTAAGCAACAAGTTACCATGGAAAACCTACATGCTCCTAGCATGTATTTGTGACGTTTTTTTACAAAATGGCAAAATTCCCCGTAATTCTATAAGTAAATATAGTTTTTTCAGATATTTCTGTAAATTGATATGCTTCGCTTTAATCGATACGCGCAAGAGCGTATTAGGCGTACGTAGGTTTGTGAACGACGACTTGGCAAACGTAGTGTAGGACACTCTAGCCTTAGTGGGATGACGACCTTATAAACTGCAGGATGCTGGATTCAGTTCTGACAACGGTATCCATAAGAAAACCATAAAATTGAAGTCGGTAACAAACAAACAAAAAATCCCAATTATTTCACTGTAAAGATGACCATTATATATTTGAATTTTGAAAAACGAAATAAAAGTTATACATAGAAAACAACCAGCCCCGTAGGTATGGAAAAAGCAATATGGAAATCCAAAGACAATGTCGTATAAAAAACATAAATAACGAAAACATAATGAATGAAAAAAATATGGTTTGTTGGATATAGCTATATGATGTTTATGTGAAAATAAAAGTAAAGTAGTAAAAGTTCATTATTGCTTGAAATAAAATGTTATAAAGATCTTAATTTGGAATCATTGTTTTCTGCCTTTAGGCATGCAATCGTTTTATTACAATTAAATAACTAAATTAAATTAAAAATAATAAGCAAAATTAGAAATAAATGTCAATAAATCAAATCGTAAATTTGAAATCATGTCAATCATTCTGTATAATAAGCTGGGTCAAGTAAAATATGAATATGTACATTCTAAATAAATTAATTTGTATTATTTAAAAAAAAAAATTTTTAAGTAACATTTTTATCATTAATAAATTCAAAAAATACCAACATTATTTATCGCGGAATCAAACCACTTCAACCAGGTCAGACGGACCCACCACTAAACCGCAAAGGTCGTTAGAACAACCAGTTCACGTATGGCAATGAATTCTTATAACCAATTAGGCGTCAACGGTATTTGGTAGCCAAGAATCCATAGCAAGTTTAGAGTCCCAAATATTTGTAGATGCCTGCACGGAAATATGGAGAATCCAGAATTTATGTGGATTTTAGAATACATACCTGGTTTGTAATTTCGTTTGCGGCCTTGTGTTGAATAAGAATATGTACTTGGGTTTGTTTAAAAAAAAAAAACTATAAACCGACTTCAATTTTATGGTTTTCTAAGGAGCCACTGTCAGATTTGGACCAAATTTAAATGGGACCACAAGGGAAGCACCAGCTTACATAAAAAAAAGAATCATCAAAATCGGATCACCAAGTCAAAATTTCTAAGTTAACAATTTTTTTTAAAATACATTCGAAAACCTCCTCTTATTTGAAAGCGGTTAAAAAAACACGATTTTTTTACTGGTATCCGCGCCGAATTTTAGTAAAAACCTCTAGTTCTACGGATTCCGGCGAATACAGCGCGGACAGGTGTGCGGTCGCCTTTAGTGTGATTTATTAATGCTAAGCGAATGAGTTTGCTCATCTGAGAGAGGGATCACAGCAATCATTCAACAATTTCATTAAAATCAATCTACTTTGAGGCAACAATCACCATTCACGTTACTGAACGGTAAGTAATGAATATTCAATTGGATGGGATATCACACTAATATAATGCGAAAGTTTGGATGGATGTATGGATGTATGGATGGATGTTTGTTACCTCTTCACGCTAAAACTACTGAACAGATCGGGCTGATTTTGGTTACAGGTAGTTATATCCGTGGAATCAAACATAGGCTACTTTTTATCCCATAAATTTGTTCCTGTGGGATAGAAATCACCTTTAAACGTTTCCATATAAAAAACACGTGCGAAGCCGCGGGGCGCAGCTAGTTATATTATATTACTTCACACATCAATTACAGTGAAAGGTGCATCATATTTTAGCACCTATAAAACTTAATGAATCTATTTCGAAATCTGTTTTTACTTTACCATCCTTGTCGTACAGCCCTCAACTGGCACCTACCTATTGTATATCCCACGGGAACTGATTTATGGGATAAAAAGTGCCTATGTGTTATTCCAGGCCTAGAACTACCTGTATGAAAAATTTCAGTCTGATCCGTTCAGTAGTTTTTGCGTGAAAGAGCAACAAACATACATACAGACATGTTTACAAACTTTCGCGTTTATAATATTATAGTATTTATCATATTTTTTAAAAAACTAAGCAAACACAAAAAACTACTGGAAAAGAGAGATAACAGAGTTGTTGCAAGTTATACTCAAGCCATTCCCAATAAATGAAGTTTGTAAACGACTCACAACAACTCACAGGTAAATCTAAAATTAACGCAAGAACAAGCAAGAGCTCAAATCGACACCTACTGCAAATTCTGTCAAAAAATCAACTGCTAAAAATTAATTTTTAAGATTTTTAAGTTTAAGGTAAGTATGGGGCAATGTTTAAAAACTTTGGTATGTATCTTAATTTTGGCCTGAGTATAAGAGTCAGAGTCAAATCGTTTATTTATTTAAACTTGCAAAATAAGCACTTAGACAAGTCAAATTTTTACTATATTAACAGCTTGATAAATAGTAGTTACTATGAAATAAGAAATAAGGTGCAATTGACTCTAATTCACTTCATTTTTTTGTCCACTAGCGGAAGATGTACAGAATAATAAATGTTGTATATCTATCTCATTTGGCACTTGGGTTGCGGTGCCTAACCTTGCTAGGGTTATTAACTTTAACAAAAAATATTTGTTTGACTATCTAAAATGTTAAGAGATAAAATTTCGTAACGGGTAATCCCCGGAATCTATCAACTATATCTATATTTATTTATCCCTAGGGCAAAAACATAGTGAGGCCCATGCAAAGGGCCTATGCCCAGCAGTGGGTCGAAAACGGCTGAAGAATTTCCGGAACCAAGGAACTCTGGTTCGATTCACAAATCTTTTACTAAAAAGTCTAATAGCACAGATCAAAATTGATAAATAGGTCAGTACTTGTTATGTCTAAGTGGGTACTTTATGTTTTTCTATCCACCACGTGAGCGAAGCTAAGGGACAAAGCTAATTTACAAATTATCATCCAACGCTTGGCCTCGTTCTTGAAAACTGCTAAAATATTAGATAAACAACCAAAAATCACGTTTTTCACCTCAATTCAACATTAGAAAAACAATCAAAAGTACCAGGCTAACATAAAGGTCGGGCAGTGTAAGGACGGGCGAACGACCGGGCGCCGCGTTTCGGGGGTCGACGACCGAACGTCCTGGCTCGGCCTCAGCGAGCTAAGCTTTATGACGATGACATTAGATTCAAAACGGTGATTTCTGTTCATAATTCTTTATGCGAAAGTTCGAAATTGAGCTATGAGACTTTGATTTTAGTTTTGCGTGAGTAACTCAAGACATTGTTCTGTAGGGTAAGCCGGAGCTAGGATAATCTCTAGGTATTGCGTTATTTATGAGGCCCTAGTACTTGGACTTTGTTAAAAGGTTTTTGTTAATTGATTTCGGATTTGCATGAGAATCAAAATCGAGACAGTGTTTTGTACGTACGGCGAGCTAGATAGATAGATTATGTCATTATTGCACCATCAATACTCGATGTATACAAGAGCTAGGATTAATTCTGCTGTGTCATTTATAAGGCCCTAGTACTTTTACTTACGACAAACAGATCAAATTCAATTCCTTTTAATCACTTGGATAGGGAACTCTAAAAACATCGGCGATTACCACTTTCATGGCCCAAGACACACGTGGTCGATGTGTCGTCGTGTCGAATGCGCCGTGAGCAGTAAAGGCGTTAAAACACCGACTGTTTTACAGCTAAATTATAATCCAACTCGTCTAGACCACATTACAGTTATATGAATAAATTTATAGCCATATTTAATGGCATTTTTATCCGCGCCCTAAAGGGTGGAGTGGTAAAAATCCCATTATTTGCTATGGCGACTTCCTGAGGACATTGTCCTCTATAGTGGATTTTTAACTCTAATTATGAAATCTTAATAGTTTTAATGACCGGTTTCTACCAAAGCGAGATGTATATTTAGAAATTTCCAATAGCATGATGTCAATAAACGTCAGTATGCCGAGTGTGTGTGTAGTGTACTGCCACAATGTTTAGTACTAAGTTTTCGTTAACTTTATAGAAAACAAAATTAACGCAAACTGTAATAGCAACCTGCCGTCCGTGTATTTGAGACGTGCAATCCGTGTCATGCTGTGTGGTGCTGGCTTAGAATTTGCTCCACCCCAATTCTTCCCGTGCGTGGGTGTGGGTGTCTTAAAAGACGACTACGGAATATAATATACCACAAACTGTACGCTGGATTTTCAAAATGTCCTATGTTAACCGTAATAATATGATAAAATGCTAACGCTGTCATATTTGTTTTTTGTTTTCCAATAACATTAAAAAGATCGAATTATGCTTGACAAACAACATCGTTAAATTGGCAAAACAATCAAGATAACAACGAAACCAATACACAAATGAATAATAATATCTACGAATGCGTCAACAATATCAGATAATGTAGCATACGTCGTTTAGCCCATTCAGCGAAGTTGTGCTAAAAACAGAACTGACCTTCAACACTTTACGTAGACTATTGTATAGGTTCCAAATCAGCACGTAAATTGATCCTTAGATAAGTCCTAGCTTGTCGATAAAAGGCTATTTGATTATTCAGGACATTGTCTGCAATATTACTTTAACGTTGACCGATAACTGACAGTAAAATAATAGCCGTGTGGTGCCGGCTTCGAATTTGCGACATCCCAACCCTTACTCTTGCTGCGGGTGTCGTAAGAGGTATCTAAGATCTCTCTCTCTCTCTTAGAAACCCGTAAAAGCCATCTAAGATCCCTTAGAAGCAAGTAAAAGGCATCTGAGATCCCTTAGAAGCCAGTAAAAGGCATCTTAGATCTCGGATCGGATATTTATGGATATAAAGCATTTATTTGAATTTTGAATTCGCATTCTCCTATACTCGTAGTAGACTGCGTCATTTAAATAGCGACGTCATGTTTGCGTCACATTCGCGTTTGTGCTCGTCAATTATTATCAACAATTGACCTGTTGATAAGATTTCGCATATCTTGGTTGTTATTAAAAGATATTCATGTAAATAAAACTCGACTTCGTTAAGTCTGGTAATCGTTTGATTGAAGTCGATTTAAACGCAGGTGTTTTACTGCATACTGCATAACATTTAATAAAATTTGATATTGTAATGTGTGTTTAAGACGCTGGACTGGAAAGGCAAGGGTATTAACATAAACGGCGATTACATCTCGCACCTGCGATTCGCTGATGACATAGTCGTAATGGCGGAGTCGCTGGAGGAGCTGAACCGGATGCTTGACGGCCTAGCTTCAGCCTCGAGACGCATCGGTCTCGGCATGAATTAGGATAAAATCAAAGTCATGATCAATGGCCTCATTGATCCGGGGCCGGTCGTCGTACATGGCCACCCTCTCGAAATTGTTTCCAAGTATATCTTAATTACTACCTTGGGCAAATTCTGCAGTTGCGTTAAAGCAATTTTGAGAAGGAGGCCAAGAGGAGGATCCAGTTGGGCTGGGCAGCGTTTGGAAAACTACGTCGAGTTTTCTCGTCATCCATACCGCAATGTTGAAAACGAAAGTTTTCAATCAGTGCGTCCTACCCGTTATGACCTACGGAGTGGAGACGTAGACACTCACGATAGGGTTGGTCCACCAGTTCAAGGTCGCTCAGCGAGCTCGGAGTCTCTCTGAAGGATAGGATTCGTAACGAACCGATGGGGTAACGAGTTCTTGAGTGGAGACCGCGACTCGGCAAACGTAGTGTAGGGCGCACTCTGGCCAGGTGGGATGACGATCTGCGAAAGACTGCAGGCAGATGCTGGATGCGTCAAGCTAAAGACAGGGCGCTAAGGCGCTCATTAGGGGAGGCCTTTGTCCAGCAGTGGACTAATATAGGCTGATGATGATGATGATTATGATTGTAATGTGCGTCGTTGTTTATTTATTGCCATTTATGGTTTTCTCATGGATGCCATTGTCAGAACTGGACCAACTTTATATGGAACCACACGGGAAGCACCAGCTTTAAAACAAAAAAGAATCATCGAAATCGGATCACCCAGTCAAAAGTTCTGAGGTAACAAACAAAAGAAACTGGCGGCCATCGCTTTATGTACTCAGTGTGTACTCTATAGAATCTAGTCCTCATAGACACGACCGACGACGTATGGATTTATCCTACTAGGGATATAAGTTTAACTCGCTGTATTCTATACTTATTCCAATCTATAAGTTTGCAGGCCAATATAATGTTCAAGTAACATGGAAAGAAAGAAGGGCGAGGGCCTTTTCTATAAATGCACTGGAACCCTTGGCCACTTAGCTACGCCGCTATACATGCATGTTGCCTTTTCTCATACGTACACCGTCACATAATTTAAAGGATATTCGTGCAAACCAAATCTGGGAATCACGACCATGTCTAGACTCTAGACGTCATATAATCAACCTGAGCTCTAGTTCCATTGTTTTCGGGTGGGGTATGATTCATGCACTGAAGTAAAGTTTACATGGAGTTTCAAGAATATTGCAGTGGGGCAATATCACTATTAATTAGCTCTTTCAGACTATGGTCCCCAAGATACATAGGTTTATCCTAGTTTGGGGATCAAAGATGTAATAGTTAAGGCTTGAATCTTTTTCAATAAACGTTATTATTATTAAGGCTTGAATCTTTTTCAATAAACGTTATTATTATTATTAAAGTACCAATTTTGAGAAAGAGGCCAAGAGGATCCAGCTAGGCTGGACAGCGTTTGGAAAACTACGTCGAGTCTTCTAGTTATACCGCAATGCTTGAAAACGAAAGTTTGCCGTACGTAAGTTTTTTTATGGCCCTCTGGCCATATCTCACGAAGAACCGACAACCGCCGGGGTAGACGTGTTCTTGAGTGGAGACAGCAAGGCAAATGTAATGTAGGACGCACTCCAGCCAGGTGGAATAACGACCTGCGAAAGACTGTAGGCAGATGCTGGATGCGTCAAGCTGTAGACAGGATGGCGGTCATTAGGGGAGGCTTATGTCCAGCTGTGGACTAACATAGGCTGATGATGATGGTCGCAACACCAAATGGCGCGTTTTTACCTATACTATCGTACCTATAATTCAACAATATCTAGCGGTACATAAAACACGCAAAAATTTATAGACACGAGAATCCTTGGGGTGACCAGCGTGGTGTGAAGGCAGAGAGACTATCGAGCGAAGCTTGCTCTAGTGATCATAATATTATTAATTTTGTTTTAAAAAACTATGAACCGACTTAAGTTTTTATAGTTTTTTCATGGATTTTCATCGATCCCATGTCAGAACTAGACCAAATTAAAAAGGGACCACGCGGGAAGCACCAGCTTTATATAAAATAAAAATCATGAAAATCGGACCGCCCAGTTCTAAGGTAACAAACAAACATTTAAAAAAAATACAGTCGAATTGTGAACCTCCTCCTTTTTTTAAACACACAAATGTACAAGCCGGATCATTTCAATGTAATAAACCCATTTTCATTTAATCCTCCTGAGTAAAGCTAAAGTTAAATCTAAACTGGAGAGATATCGTACGTGAATATCTTCGGCATTTGGCAATAGCCAGTTTAATGCAATTTTGTCACATTTCTTGCTTATTTTATTCATGAAAACATGATAGAACGACGAGGTAAATTTAATAACATTAAAGTGTACATTGGCAATCAACCACTACTTGAATGAAATGACAGATTGCTTGTTGTGTTGATGATGGTTAGCCGGGCTGAATTGTCTGATTGAGGAATTAACCCCATCCACACCCACAGAAAAGCTGAAACGAAGCTGTCAGTCACCAAAAGTCCCGTTCCGATACTTCTGCTGGCGGCTGATCGGCTGGGCTGGTTAGGGCCTGCTTAGGCAGGGGGATAATGCACAATACACTCCTATGCGAGATGTCCGTGCAGATCTTAGTTCCCCCACTTAGAATTAGACGTAGCAGATCGCGAGATCTCATTTCATATCGGATCACTGGTTTTTATTAACTGTTTCATAATCTACGTTGGACAATAACCCTGAATGTAACGGGAGTAATTGAACCAGGAAGTTTCATATGTACTTGTTTATTTATTTATGTATGTATAAGGGCAAGTGAGGGAATATCATTTGTAACAATATACATAATTGCTACAGTTACCTATTGTAAATAGGTATTTTGTAACAATTAGTTTATAACATTTTTTTCTGCCAATCACCATTTCACATGTTTAAGTACTTATTCAGGATTCAAAATATATATTTTCATCAAAATACATTTTCGGGATATATTTTTTTTATACATACTTACTAATAAATAGAGTCACTTTCGAATTTATTTATTCAAAAGTTACTCAGTGTGTCTCTATCGGTCTGTTTTCAATTGACTCTTGTCTTGAAGAGAGTCAGGAAAAATCCAAACAAAGTTTTGTCAATCTACTACATAAGATTTTGTAGTAGATTGACAAATAGCTTAGGTACTTTTTACATGCGAAACCACACGAGCTAGTTATAAATATCTACAGTTGCATTCAACAGTCAACCCTACTAATTATCATTTGATCTGTGTACAACAGCTGACAGGGTCAGCGACCTCGTATCGTGGCGTGTGTTGCATGGCGAAGAAATGCATAATGCAAGGGGTGCTTGTGTTTAGGATGGTTTTATTGTATGAGTTTTATAGCGAGTACGTCTGGTGTAAGATGTAGTTTATTTTTAACCGTTAGATGTGGGTTGAGTTAAGCGCTCACAAGGACTGCAGGTTTCAAACACGGACGGCAAATTACCGATTGCAAGGTTCGACTGCAGGCAACGGCAGTCGTCGAATCAACTGCAGTGGATGACTGCTGACGCCTAAAGTCGACGGGTGGAGTCTGCCGACTGCAATGCATCCGTGTATATGAATGAGCCCGAGAAATAGTACTCTAGCTATTGGACATGTCTGTCTCGCCTACATTATCATGTAGTGTACAAAAGCTAGAGTCTGTTCAAAAAAAGAGAGGAGTCGTCGTGACGCTGAACTAACACTTTTACCCCCGGTTTCTCGACCGCTTGTCATATTGAATGGATAGTCAACGGCTTGTTATATACGCACTGCGGAATCTGACAGCGTGAATTTTAATCTCGCGGAATATAACCTGCGTGCTTAACGTAACTTACACGTACGACGAACTATAAAGTACCTACAACTTTATAGTGCTCCAAACATTCATATTTTTCCGCTATTGAACTTCCATTAAATTACAGAATTCTGCAGAAAAAACCACGCGAGTAATAAAAACAGTGCGTGTACAGCCTGACAAATTGTCAATAATTTGTCAAAATAATAAGCGTTCGAGAAACCGGGGGTGTGTACTGCAATGACAGAACAGTGTTGTCAACGCAAGCAACAAAAGTTGTCAATTAGCACACGAACGCCCTCATTTCCCAGGACTCTTCTCTTTTTGAACAGACTCTTGAGTGTCAAAGCAGCCGAGGACCAAAACACGAGGTAGGAATTGCACTTTCCTCCGATTGATACATAGTAAAAATACACTTTCGAGGAAAATAATCGTTTTAGAATCTTCAAGTGATTTTGAAGATTCTAAAACGTAAATTGTAGACTCAAATTAAGAAATAAATGCGCACACGATTATAATTATATTAGTACGATTTTTACATGCTCGTTTTTTTTGAATTATGGTTCCACGTTCATACGACACGATAACATATGGCGGATTTTGGGGTTTAGTCTAATAATAGAGAATAACTATGTCTGCATTAAACCAAAATAAATAAAAAATATAAAAATAAAACTCACCACCAGTGCCGAGAACTTTGAGCAAGTCAAAATGTGATATGTCCACCTTTGACGCACCATTGAGGTTCACTGAAATAGAAACGTGAGATCAGAAATTGAAAACAATAATTTTATTTATTTGCTAGTTGCTGCCCGCGGCTCTACACGCGTTGTTTCTATGGTAACGTAAAGACTTAAGATTATTTCTATCCCACGGGAACTGGTTATGTGGTAAAAAGTAGCCTATGTTTGATTCCAGGATTAGAATTACCTGTATGCAAAATTTTAGCTCGATCCGTTCAGTAGTATTGGCGTGAAAAACAAACATACATCCAACCAAACTTTCGAATTTTTAATATTAGTGAGATATTAGTGCGTGTAATTAGTTGCATATTTTACAAGAGTCTCCTCATGTAAAATGTAATAAAATGTAATTTAATAATAAATTTAAATATATCTTCATCATTAGGTTACCTGGAAGAAATTGCTCTCAGCAATAAGGCCGCGTATTGTACTGTTTTAGTTTCTGTTTACGTAGTTTAATGAAGTAAAGGACATTGCATTGGAGAGAGAAAAGTGGAGTAAATTGCATTATTACACCGACAAGAGAGGCTCTTTAATTTATAAATATAATACTTACAATTCAATAAAAAAGAAAATACTTTATTGCACACCAACAAAAATACAGTACAAAAGAAAATTACATAAAACAAAAGCACAATGGGCGGCCTTATCGCTTAGAAGCGATCTCTTCCAGGCAAACTTAGCTTGGCTTGGAACCTAGGCAATACTTTGCGTATATAAGTACAATGTTCAATGACAAAATATATAATGATGTTTGTGTTCTTTAATTAAATAAATGTTAATACAAAGTTAAGTAATTCATTAATAATAAAATGTATAGTATTTTTCGCTTTTCATTCATTATACCAATAATGCTTGACAATCCACACCAAATCATTTGGCATCAAGGTGTATGGATACTATAATAGTAAACTAGTAAATGTATAATAGTATTCTAAGTCTATTGTAAAACTTACAATAGATAGTTATTTTAACGAGGAGTTTTTACTCAAAGTAGAATACTGTAAAGATAAAGTTAACTTAGCATACAGAATGACAATAAAATAAAATTAGACATAGAGCTTATGTGAATCCTCAACCAGGTTTTGCAAAATTCATTAAATCTTGTCAAAATGCGTGGAACTGATGTTTTTTTGTGATTATAACTTTTATGTAGTAGTAAGTAAATAACATAGATCAACTCTACAAGTAAACAGAGGTATCTACAACCACAAATATTAACAGCATGCAACAGAAAAAATTCAAAAACAACCAATAACATTTACTTAGCATAAGATAATAATTAATTCATATAAATAACTAGTGGAAACAGAAGCAATGTTTTTCCAACACCTCAAAGTCAGAGGTTCATTGACTTGTCTACTTAATAATGTTGCAAATTCATTATCATGCATTATCTTAATGAAAAAAATTATGTGAAGATTGATAAATGAAGGTAAAAAATTCAAAATACATGACTGCTATAAAATTATTGGTGTTTATTTATGGATGAAGTCGGCTAAGGAACATTTTGTGGCATTGCATGGTGGAGTCTTATGTCCAGCATTGAACATTCGTGGGATGATATGGCTGTACAATACCAAAGAAATATTCATGACATATAAGCTATGACGTGAACACTCACGATAGGGCTGGTCCACATGTTCAAAGTCGCTCAGCGAGCTATGGAAAGAGCTATGCTCGGAGTCTCTCTGAACGATAGAATTCGTAACGAATACATCCGACAGAGAACCAAAGTTATTGACATAGCTCAAAGAATTAGCAAGCTAAAGTGGCAGTGGGCCGGCCATATTTCGCGAAGAACCGATAACCGCTGGGGTAAACGAGTTCTTGAGTGGAGACCGCGACTCGGCAAACGTAGTGTGGGACACCCTCCGGCCAGGTGGCATGACGATCTGCGAAAGACTGCAGGCAGATGCTGGATGCGTCAAGCTGAAGACAGGGCGCTATGGCGCTCATTAGAGGAGGCCTATGTCCAGCAGTGGACTAGTATAGGCTGATAATGAAGCTATGACACTGATCGCAGCTCATGGTAGTAGTTAACAAGTTTTTAGTTTTGACAGAGCCCATTTTATTTGATTCTTGCACATTTTAAAACTTGAAACTGGCAACAGTGCCTGGGAGAAATCGCTCTCAGCGATAAGGCCGCCTTTTTATGTTTATTTATTATTTATATTATACATAAGACTTTTATGTTTATTAATTACTAGTACAATAAAGTGTTTTATCTTTCATTCATTCTTTTCCACTGCGTTGATGCAGTTTTTGATTTGGTTTTTGGTGGTTACCTTGTTATAATGTGCAAGGTATCCAACAAATATTAACCAACCATTAACTTCATATTAAGACAAAAAATAAGTGTTTAAAAACATCCACCAGATGGATAGATAATGAACAATTTGACCTTTCTAGTAAATATTCAGGGTCATTGTACCACTGACTTTGTATGTCAAACAGGTCTGTTTGTTGTGTTGTATCTAGGCAGTTTGGGTGCAATGCAAAGCTATGAAGATCAGATAATAATTATAATACAAAAGAATTATTAACAACAGAAAGCTTATTAATAAGCTTATATGGATTTTCAGGAAGAGTAACAAAATAACTAACAAGTTAGTTTTTACTCATAAAATGTGGATGAGATCGGTGCAGGATAGTGTAGTGGCACAAAAGTTTGGAGGCCTATACCCAGCAGTGGGCAAAGTCAGGCTTCGGATGATGATGATGAACAAAATAACTAACACTATGTGATAATCATAGTTACCTACTAAATATTATACTTAAATTAAATGTGAAAATTTGCATGTATGGATAAAATGGATGTTTGTTACTTCTTCAAGCCAAAACCCCTGAATAGATCGGTCTGAAATTTTGCTAGATTTTAAAATCTAGTGTTATACAGCTGAGTTTATGAAATGCTTATTTGTGCCAAGGATATGTAAGTACAACAAGTACCTACTTAAAATAAAAATCACAAAAAAAAAAATGTAAATGGATAAAATTTCCATTTCACAGCTAAGCTTGTGATAAAAGTTGTAGTAAATCAAATAGTTTTTTCTAAGTACTACAAATATGCATATTTTTCATCATGGTATTAGTCCCTTTGAACCTTAATAGACAGTTTATCCTCTTCAACAAAAAACAATATGAGTTTTGTTATCTATCACATATAGATATTTTAGATGAAAATTAGCTTTTTATCTCAAATTTTTACCCCAAATGTTAACCTCTTCTTAAATAAATAAATTAAGTTAAGTAGTAGTTTAACAGTGTTTACTATAATGCTGCACATATGTACCTACTTCATATTTGTTCCTTTTTTGATATTTTATACGAATCATTTAATACTATTATTTACAACGAAATATTTACCATGATTTGAATTTTGAGCTTTCCAATATTCAAATCATGGTAAATACCCCATTGTAAATAACTTTAGTATTAATAACCATGACAGATTTAAAAGTGATACATTTAAGGTTATGTTATTTTATTTTAGGAGCTGTGGATTTAGCTAACAATAAATAAATAGCTAACTTCACTCTGTTACAAGTGATCATAAATGTCCCTATAAGTTATAACCACAGCATGTAAGAAAAACCGCAAATAAAAACCTGCACCATTGATAAGGTTATCAGTACATATACTGTGTTGATAAGGTAACCATCATTATTTCCACATGATAAGTACCTATAACAAAGTAGGTTGGTTCGGTAAGTAAGTATATTCAGAAGTAATAGAAGTTTAATTTGGGGGAAATTTTGATGGTTAGAATTAATCCTACTAATAATAAAAAGCGAAAGTTTTTATGGATACCATAGAAATTTAATTCCTGGGGGATAAGTTTGTATTCTACTTACTTAAAAAAATATTTCGAACTGAGAGATATAAAGTCAGTTTTTAGTTATTCCAAAACAGGAATATTATTAATACTTCTACAGAATGGTGAATGGAAAAAAAAAATCCAATTCAAGTAGCTTTCGTGTGAGGATGTAAGACAACAAACATCCATCCCAACCTTCTCATTTGTATCAGAGAGATGTCATAGTGTGACTTCAAGTTTTAATATGGTTGATGTTTCCTGTAGTTTCGAATGAATACTTTTCTTTAATGTGAATTTTGATGTACCTATGTAGGTGAGGTACATATAAGTTCTTTGCACACTCCTAAAAGCTTTCAATACTGTCATGAGTTGGATATTGGCAGAATTGCATCAAACCAGATGCAGAAGCCATCTCTCAAGAAATTGAAGTCGATGTTTCCAAGTGATAGGTCATACATATCTATAAGGATGTTTGTTCTGTTTTTATATTTTATTCTATATATTACTCTCTCCTGCGTAAAATCCCTTATGGTGTTTCCAAAAATTTTTTGTTTGTTTTGTATTCTTACAATAAAATAATTATTATTTATTATGTTTAAAATTAGATTATAACGATATCAAGTGTATATATGAATGTACCTACCTATGGTGGAATAAATGAAATGAAATGATGTCCTTATAGACATCCTTATAGACTTAAGGATCCATTGTTTGCGGGATAGCAATCAGTGGTGAAACTATCCAGTTTAACCAGAATTGATTACCTTAGCTTGGATTAGATCATAGATCTTAGTAAAATCTACAATATGGTAGGCTCATTTTTTTTTAAGCTATTGCATAGCTTCTATCGCGGGCCTTGAGCGCGGGGACCGAATCCAGAAATTCCGTAACGAAAAAACCTTGACGTTTGTCTCTTTAGTTCAGCAACTCGCCTCTAGATGGCATTGCAATAGCTTTACCGCGGCAGTCCCCGAGTGCCACACGTCTTTTTTTTTCATTTATTTATGATACACATTATTAACTTGTTTGTTTTACAACTGACATAAACCACACTTCGGTTTGTCCGTCAGCCTTAGTCTCTAAAGTTAGGTTGTAGTATGTATTGTTTGGCCTTTGTTACATTAACTCGACCAAGCTAAGTTTTCGCCTTGCGTCGATTACTTGTCAATAATGCTTAGGTAAAGTCTGCAGATAACATAGGATACACTATGACTTTAAAAAAGTAAACAAATTTTTGTCAGATTTTACTTTGAATTTATTGTTTTTAACATTATATTTATAGGTACACTATAATATATGTCCACAAAAAAGGGAGTTGCAATCTTAGCGTAGTTGAGTTGTATGTACATGCAAACACTTGCAGTTACATGTGCAATCTTGTGCAATATGTTAATGACCAAATATAAGGGCATATCTGTAGTTTTATAGACAAATAATCACACTAAAGTAAGTTCAGAGGAGTACCATGAACGGCAGTCTGACTATGACTGTGGGTGAGTGGACCTAATAGCACCTAACTCGAGCCTTCCAAATTCGAGAATTCTATGGGCCTGAAGATGCTGTGTGATTTGTCCAGCAGTAGGTGCCATGGCCATTAACATAAAGATTGCTACAAGTTGATCTTGTACCAATGAGCCCAAGATTTTTTTCATCTCCAAGTGGGTAATGGTATTGATTGCACTTATTGTATGTATTAGTAACACTTAGATTAAGTATCGATTTATTAAGGCTAAGGGTGTAATTGTTTGTTAACCTGAAACCCTAAAAGCGAAATGTCAAAGAACAGAAAAGTAATAGAAATTCAGTGAGTGATGCAATGCACCTATGATGGCATTTTGATTGAAATTGCATAATGATTTGCGCTTTACTTCAGTTTCAATCAGTCCATTTGTGTTTTATGCCTGATATTTTAACTTTTCTATTTTAATATGAACTAATAATGTTTGTAAGATATGCAAGAATTTCTTCAAAGTCTCGGTATCTAAGTACTAAGTATTAATAGTCATCTGGTATAAGACATTTTGTGCTTACTTTGAAGCCAGATGAAGTTGTGTTAATGATATGATTAATAGATATTTATTTGGCAATACCAAAAGACATTGAAAACTAGACTTTTGTCCAGGGTAGCCTCATTCCTGCAGTACAGTGAAATAAGTAAATAATGCTGGACAATCCATACATCATCTAGCCCCAAGCTAAGCAGAGATTGTATTATTGGGTAAAGAATGACTGATATACATAATACAATACATTAAATAGAAATTAAAAGTAATTATTTATAAAACAAAACATGGCCCAAATGTTTATGTTATTTGTATGTAAAAATGTGTCATACAGAGGCCAGGTCCATTTGGATGAATAATCTGATAGAATCTGATAGAAATTTCTAGTAAAATCCAGTTCATTGAAGATTGTGTTGTAATAGAAAACTTCATAAAACTAGACTAAGAATTCGTTTTTTTTCAAGATACTCTACTGATGATTCACATTAGCCATGTAACTGAACTAAGGTGTATATCTGAAAAACCAAAAAACAAAACAAAAATTATATATGAAAATGAATCCATATTTCCCTTGCCATCATGCACAGATGGATCAATTTCAATAATTTTGAGTTTGTTATTTTCTGAAGGTTCAGGTATGAAAGAAAAAATTAAGAAAGTTGGAATCCTAAATTTTTGCACGGGTGAAGCCATGGGGTGCAGCTAGTACACAATAATTGGTTCACAAAATGAAATTTATATCAAAGAAACTGAAGAAATTAACAGTGTACCTAATAACCATGATGATTCATATTTCATAAAGGGTCCAATGGACTTTCATAACACCTTGAACATTTCACCATTCATTGCAGTACCTTTCTCCATACCCAAAAGGTTTGCTGTGAGAAAACTCTTGTAGAGTTTAGCTCGTCTTTGTACAACTTATTTAAATTGTCAATTTTAGTGTACAACAAAGATTTTAAGATCATTTATTTTGCTTTGGGTTGGTAGTTTGTTTTTAATAACTGAAAACAACTGCTGTAAACATGTACTAACCTTTTTTCTTCTTAATTTTACTAGCCTCAACCAGATCCCAATCAATGGAATCGGCTAATGGAAGAGGCATGTGAGGAGCTATCCCGATCATCTCCACCGAGCGACCATTTTCAGTACCGCTTGGCCCAGCCTCCTGAGGCTCCGGCTTCCTATAACTGAAGTCAACAGGCACTTCAACTATCTCCACACTCTTATCCTTAGTCACTGTAGACAGGTGCTCATCCATGAGCGGTTCCAGTCTAGGTTTCTTAGGAGGGAGTTTCTTCGGCTTTGTGTGGCTGTGATGCCGCCTCTTGAGCATAATGGAGTGGCGAGACTGCCTGGAGCTGGCGGGAGAACCACAGTTGAGGTCCCCTTCTTCCTCCTCACTGCCTTCGTAGTACCCTGACTCGTGCTCAGGCTTTTTGTTCGGCACGCTCATTTCAGCAGCCATCGTTTAGACATCCACGTAAACCATAAAAAACTTATTTTTTCCAACCACTGAACCATCAAGAAAAGCACCGAGGTCACTCGCACGGCCGACACGTACGCGGCTAATTATTTTACAACTATTCAACAACTTTCAGAGAAAGTTAACGACACGACACGTAAAATCGGCGACCACTTGCGATGTGGGCTCTCACGCGACTGGCGGCAGACGGCGCCACCGTCGTGACATAACCCGCCTGATTTCGGTTGTCAACTGTCATTCGGAGAAATGGGACTTGCGGCTACTTTCACTCCGCATGAAAGTCTAAAACTGTGTTTATTTTATTTCCCGTTTGTTTTTTCAGGTTATTTGTTTTATCACAACCAATGTATTCGATTTCTGCGCCTAGTTTAGATTTCACAACAATCCAGGAAGGTCTAGCAATGTTCAATTCAGTTTCAAAATTCCACAGTGCACAGTTATTTGGTTTTGTAACAGTTGATCTACCCATTTACTTTTGCTAACACTTATACAAACATTTATGTACACTACAATTAAAATAAAATGAATGCAAGCGGGAGCGCACGAGACGCTTCTTCGATCAGTCAGCGCGTCAAAAACTAAATTTATTTGGTTCAGAAAAAAATGCAAATAGAAACCGTGCGACGAAGACCGAACGATTACGAACGATGCTTGCTTCCCTTCCCCTCCCTCCCCTCTTTCCCCGTCCGTTATGATTCGAGGCCAGTAGTGCTTTCAACAACTGCTGATAGTCGATTACGATTCGATTAGAATTATGAGTTTACGAAATCGATTAATCTTAAAGCGTCAATGTCTCAAGTTAATTATTATAAAGGTACTATCAATTTCTAGCCTTTACATCTTACATCCATGAAGTATGGTTTAGAGGTTTTTACTTTGGTTATGAAAAGAACGATACAATTCGGATTATTAAATTACATTATAAAATTGATAAACTAGCTGCGCGAACAGATTTATAGGATAAAAAGTAGCCTATGTTTGATTCCAGGATTATAATGACCTGTATGCAAAATTACACCAGATCCGTTCAGTAGTTTTGACGTGAAGAGGCTTTCGCATTTATAATATTAGTGTGATACATATACAAAATACATGGGTATTTAATTTTTAGAATGTTAGTAGAAGGGTTCTCCGTCCCAATTCAATTCAATATTTTTATTGATAACAACAGTCAAAAGCTTATTGCTTGGCCAACAATGGCAGCACAGTCGCCGATTGTACATCTGCGGCACGGGCACCTGTAGAGTCTGTTCAAAAAGAGAAGAGTTGTGGCAATTGAGCGCTCGTGTGCCGTTGACAACTTTTGTTGCGTTGACAACACTGCTCTGTCATTGCAGTGCAGACTAAGTGCAGACTAAAAGTGTTTGTTCACCGTAACGCCACAACTCTTCTCATTTTGAACAGACTCTATCACAGAATAACACGTATCATACCATAGAATTATGTAAATTACCAACTTACTAAATATCTCTAGCTGCCTACCTCCACCAACCAACCCTTTGCTGTATTGTGTCTATCTATGTAAATGTAACTAGGTTGTGACCTAGGTACCTACTTATAACTGTAATGTTATCTACCTATGTAGTTACCTGTTTTGGCCCAATAAATGTATATCTTTATTTTGTGTATAGTTTGCAGAATAGGCAACTATAAATAAAAGGAAATAAAGTTTATCACGGATATACCTCTATATAACAGCTTAGATATGTTTACTTCATTTAAGATTGTATCTAGTTACCTTTTACCCGTTGTTTTACAGATTAAAAATTTAAACATCAATGTTAAACTCGTTGCTAAAGCGACAAGAAAGCTAAAACTTTGTAAAAAGATAAAGGCATCTCTATAACATTATGAATAAAGTATCTATCATTTAGTAGTAGAAAAATATAGGATAAAGAAAAAAACAAGACAAAGATCTTGTTTAGCTTATTCTACGGTCCATATCAGCAAGTTCTAGTTTGTTAATCTACACGAGGTATAAAAATAGAGGTAACTTTAACTAGCCTTTATGTATATGAAACTGCATTATTTGTTAGAAAAAACACAAATTTATACCAATTTGATAAAAATCCACGAATAAAAACAAACATTATCCTTCCGATACCTAGACTTGAATTATACAGACAGAGCCCTTATTACATGTCCATTTAACTATATAATAAACTACCAACATCCCTTAAATCTGAACCAAAAGACAATACTTTCGCATCTAAACTACAAGAACTGCTTATTAAAAAATGTTATTATGACACAAAAGACTTTCTTGAAGACATACTACTAAGATAGAATACTTTTTAACGAAGAAATAGCTTTGAAACTTCCTTTAATAATATATATATATATATATATATATATATATATATATATATATATATATATATAAATGTAATACCTATTAACCTTATTTATGGTAACAATGTTAAGTTTATCCTAGTCACATATGTATAAAAATAATAATAATAAGCTAAAGAAGTGATATTATATGTACCTAAGTAAATTCATTATTATTTTTAATAACCTACATAAATATTATAAATAAGAACCTACCTAGAAGATCTCTGTAATTTTGTATAAAATACAAAATTAAGTCCTTAAGTTAATCTTAGATTAAGATCTATTACTATTATTTGCCATACCCTAATAACAGGGTACATTAATACTTACAAAACTGTAATATTTTTTGTAATGTTTTTGTTTGCAATAAAGATACTGAATACTGTTTACCTTCGTTTGACCGCAATCTCATCTGATGGATGCGGCATGTAAATTATGAGTCACAAATAAGGTTTCATTGATTGTAGAAATTAAAAATTTAAAAGTAGTACCCAAGGGCATTTCTACCTGTATGATTGTGCCATTTAAAACAAACTAACAATATTAAAAGTTTTTTTTATAACAATGACGAAGCATGGTGTAGTAGGTATCTGTTTGAATATTTAATGATAAGTTAATATTTCAGTACAAGGAAGATTCTACGAAGATGCGGAATCGTGACCTTCGTAGGCACGAATTGAACTAAAATCACGTACTAAACCTTTGTTTTGAAACACTCATCGCGATAAATTGAGTATTGATATCGTTTGCGATAACTTACAGGGCAACAGGAGGGTAATTCTGGCAATAAATTTACTCAATAAATATGGAAAGAATAGTCAAAACATTGAGAGATTGATTCGTAGCAAACATGCGTATTCTCATAATCTGCAATATAGATATTTATCGAGGGCATTAATTCTTCGATAAGTTCCTCGTTAAGTTGCGAGAAAGCTGTTTTTGGTGGGTCTTTCTCTACTATGGTTACTATGGTATAATTTGTGATATTTATGCGATACGCAGAATTGGCGTCCTGATTCGCTTGCAGTTTATGTGACAAATCAATTTATACCTACTTAAATACAGAATTACGTTGTATAGTTAGGTAGCTTCTCGACACAGAGTAGTTACATAATATATTAAGGTTTATTTAAGGACACTTAACACTAACTGGTTTATATCTTTTATAAATTGGCTGTTTGGCAAAATAGCATGCTACATATCATAAATATATATATATTTGGTACTAAGATAAACATAATATCTGTTACAAAATAACATATTCTCCCCATAGTGCATAGGTACAAAATGCACATAGTGTAAAAAATGCTCTATTATGTATAATACCATAAATTTCCCAATAAAACCTGGTTAACTTTTCTTTTTCAGATTTAGATAATATAATGAAGAGTATTGTCATTTAATAAATTAATGACAAAACTCTGTAAATTAATGTTTTTAGGTTTCTTTTATATTTAACCATTGGCCCATAACAATTTTGTCAGTAAAACAGCTTAACTTTTCTTTTCATTTTAGTTTAATCTGTAAACTTAACAGTCCGTCTTAAAAATGGAATCACCTTCATCTTTGTATTTATTTCACATTTTTGGATGGATGGATATTTGTACCTTACCCCCAGTCATTACAATTTGAAATATTCTAAAACTAATTTCTATCCACTGTTTCGCACGCGTTATTAAATTTTAATGTTCCGATGAGATAAACATATGTTTGATTCCAGTATTAGATTTTTTGATTGCAATAATTTAGCCCTATCCGTTTAGTAGTTTTAGCGCGAAAGGTAAAAACTTCCATCTATCCATTCAAACTTTCGCATTTATAATATACTAGCAGCGCCCCGCGGCTTCGCACGCGTTGATCCAATGGAAACGTTTAAAGGTAATTTCTATCCCGCGGGAACTGGTGTGTGAGATAAAAAGTAACCTCAGTTTGATTCCAGGTTTAGGATTACCTGTATGCAAAATTTCAGCTCTATCCGTTCAGAAGATTTGGCGTGAAGAGGTAACAAACATCCATCCATACAAACTTTTGCATTTATAATATCACTGTGGTGAAGTATGATGATTTGTCTATTAGCCAAGCCACCCATTTTACATTTAATCCATTACATTGGGCCTCCGTGTACAGTTATCTACTTAAGCATACGAAAAGTGACCTTGGCCTAGTTTTGAAAGACGCCTAATACGTCTAATAGATACTGCTTTATTAACCTCATTATTAGTGTTTTGTATTGCCATATGCGGTAATGTTCAAAATTGTAATGAAGCGTTTTTTCTAAATATGTTTCAAAAATAAACAACCCAGGCTCAAAAGAGGTTGACTGAGAGTTGGATTTATCTACTCAATAACAATTTCTATTTTTCCACGAAAAATATTCTGCAACTATTACAATTTGTTGACAACATGCGGGGCTGATTATACCTATATTAAGGTTATCTATGTTTTAATTTTGGCTTAGCAGTAAGACCTTAGTATAATTGTTATACATAACAAGAAAAGAATAAAAGAAAAATTAAACTATCTGCGAGTTTGCGTTATCTATTGAGTTCTAAGTGAAAAGGGTTTATTCGTTTATTCGTTTTCACATCCCATAGTTTTCAACGAAGATCATTTTTTTATACAACTGAAAAAAAAAAACATCCAAAGTTCCTTAAATAACACGTACATAATAAACATACACCCGAACAGTGTCTCTACCATGAGTTGTCACAGTTAAATTGCCTGACGTTACTACAGTAGTTACGTAAATACGCATATAGTTATCCACAGCACATTTTAGTACCCAACTATCCGCTAGAGGCGCTTTAGAATTTTCCATACATTTTTTAACTACAGTCGCTAGCGAGTATAGATTGTCAAAACTCGTGGTAGATACACAGAGAACCTCCTCGATTTGTGGACGGCGGTTGAAAACAAGAATTGGGCTTGCTACCTAGCCGGACGACAGGTACCAAAATACGTAGGTAGGTAGTGTACTATACACATAAATTTACTTACGATTCAATTTTACGGTGCTTGTAGAGCTGTCCTTAGTGCAACAGATAGGTATCGTATGCGTATTATTTTACAAATAACATCATATCATCATCATCATCATCATCAGACTATTATTCTTCAGTATAATAGGTCTCTCTTAGGGAGTGCCATAGCGCCCTGTTTTTGGCTATATTTCAAAGTTTACGTAATATATTGTAATTACTTACCATAACCAATTTCATGTCGCACGGTATCCTGGTTAACAATAACTGGTGTCTCCCGATAACTGTCATCATTATCATTTTTCCTGGATATTTCCGTCGCCTCTACATCAGGATTATTTTCTTGGATGTCCTCAAAAAACTTCTCGAATTTATTCTTGTTGAAAAAATCAAAGTCTATCGCTGCTCGCTTCATAGTAGGAGTGTGTGGGGTCTTGGAGCCTAGCTCGTATTGTAGCATCCGAGCTGGTGACAGTATATCCGGTACAGGAGATGGTTTGACGAAAATATCATCGTTCTTGGCTAGAGATAGCTTAAGCAAAGACTTTTTGACATCCAGACTCTTGTCGTCCGATATTTTCGGAGTGTCTATTTGAGAGGGCTCTCTAACTGGAGTTATAAACTCTGGTAAGGGTTTTTCTACCATCGGTGTGCCTAAATTAATAGTATCGACAGAGCTGCCCCGTTCTCCTACTGTGACATTTTCACCAATATCAGAAAAGTTGTCCAAATTCATACGGAAAGTGTCTTCAGGCAGCTCTAAGTCTAAACTCTCAGCTATATACAGCTGATTAGAGTTTGATGATGTGGTAGATGCGCTTGGCGTGACTTTAGCCGCAGTTTTATTTTCTATTGACGAATCCATTTTTTTATTGATTATTTAATAAATTAAAAGCGAGCCTTATAAAGAAAAAAAGCAATAAACAAGTTCAATCGTATTGTAAAGTCATCCATCCGTTGTCTACTAATGTCCTTGAAAGTAATCTTGCCAATCGATAAGCGCAAGAATTCACATCACTGGCACGCACACATGCGCAGTACAGCTCGTTCGATGTGTGCCGTACATGAGCTGTCAAACTAGTTTCGCGGCTCTACCTTTTCCTCTTTTTTTCGACAAATAATGTCCAATTGGAAACAAATGATGCACTATTTACACTTTGTCTATTGGAATGTTGATGCAGTACACACAAAATGGTCCTATAACACATAAAATATGTTTATCACACCACTAGTGCGGCTAAAAATAGATTACACCAATTTGTCACTTGTTCACTGATTTTGCCCGCCTTTTTCTCTCACGTTAACATTGGTAGAGTCGCAATCCATGTTTTGTAATGTATAATAGTTTACTGCATAGGTACACTATGTAGGTGTCACGGATACTTCGGATAATTTTAGATATTTTGCGATTCTGATGATGAATTACAGAGCGACGGCGCACTCCGAACACAACTACATAACGTTGAAATGTCAACAAACAAGAAGCGGCGAAGCAAACGCGTTATCCATTGCGCGGGAGATACGCATTTTCAATGTATTTTAAACATGGAACTGTGATTTTTGCTTCAATTTGATGTCATAATCATCCCCGATCGTTATTAACGATTTGTTCCGTTCGTTAAATGATGAGCTCTCAGTTTTTTCATATAGGTAGTTATGTAAGTTATTATTATTGTTTTGTTTGTAAACAACTCCATAATCAATAAGTAGGTACCTTAACATTATACAAAAAAACTTCTTGTATATTGCTTTTTAATTTACTAAATCTTATTCAATCATGCGGAATTGCCAAATACTTATCTGGACCTACCTACCTAAACTATGACCTCGTTTTCAAAAGTTCGAGTTAGAAGTTGTTTCCCCAAATTTTCTAAGTGCAACAGGTGTCATTGTGAAATTTTAGACATGTTTCAACGTTTTTGCTTACAAAAACTTTAGTTTTAACGTTTGCTTGAGTTTCAAAGTAATAAGTAATTCCAAATCAAAACAATATGGTTACAATTACAATAGGTAACTTGCACTACTTTTTAATCAATCATCTTTGGGAATCGATTTTTAAGGACATCACATCACTATAATTGACCAAAACAATGTTGTTTGACATTTGTGGCTAGCTTCACTTTGGTATGAATTTCGACTTCGCGGAAGTTTGGCTGCGTTCACAAAATTATGATAGGTGGCCTTAAAATTCATTCTTATAAACTTATAAAACAAGGTTTAACTTCTAAAAATCTACTCTCACTCTGATTCTATAGGATATTTTTATACTTACATTATTTTGTTCCACCTAAATCGATTCATGTATCCGCCGGCCGGCGGCGGCCGGGCCCCATACATTCACAATTTGCACCCTGAAACCGTCGCGTCGGTATCAAGCAAACAACTGGGAGTTGCACCCACTACTTAGGTAGGAACTTATCATGTTCTCTTACCCTCCTGGCAGGGACGTGGAAAGTACTACAAGAGTTAATATAGTACATAGAGAGCGTGTTCACCCTTTGATCGAGAAGACATACGTGTGAACATCATACTTGTGAAATGAATGTCAAATTATTCATGTGAGAACCAGCCGCGTGTCCGCTTCCGCCAGTCTTTTCGCCATAAATGTATGTAAAAATGATAGCAGGACTTAATTAAATTACCGCATCACACACATACCAACGGTTAGCAATTTTTTACGTATTCATTTGCCGATACATAACGAAATGTTTGATGTAGGTATTGGCCTCCAAAGAGAATACAATAACTTCGTAAGATTGGCCTCAGTGTGTTCTTTCTTCCTACGACGAACTCTCTATAGGCTTTTGGCCAACCCAGTGCGGATAGGCTAGACCATCTTAATCATTTATTTCCATCCTTATCTTTCCTTTGTAAATCTACTTAAAGTTGCATACTGTATATAACTTTACTTAAAAAACGAGAGAAAATAAATCAACAACATTTTATTTCCTAGATTACAAACACTTTATTCACAATACCTACTTATTTCACTTTCCTCTTTTTACCACCCGCGCCATCACTTTTCCCGCCTTTTCGCTTATCCGCCATTTTGGGTTTGAATTTTTTATTCCCTCCTTTTTTATTACCCAGTATTTTTTTATTATAACCCTTTATCCAATGATTTCGGTTTTCTTCCCAAGCGAGTTGTTTTTTGCTTGAGTTATCCATGTTTGAAACAGCTTGGCTTGAGCCTTGTCGCTTGTTGGTTGCTGTGTCTTCGAGCAGGGTTGAGAATTGCTCTGCTGAAGCGAAGAGCGAGCCTAGGTCGTCTGTCCCTGCAAAATGATAGAATTATTACTAGAAATCTTTAAATCTTCACAATTAGATGGATGGGTAGTTAGGTAGGTACTATTCTAGGTTCAAGAAGTCAAAACATTATGCTGAATAAATAAATAAATAAAACAAGGAGTCAGCCATCCTGGATTTTAAAAATGGACATCTGTTTCGTAATCTACAATGCAGAGTTGATAAAAAACGGTACCCCTACCCATATGAGTGGGTGTCCTGCCACTACCTAGGCGCTATGTAATAATCTGATTTTACAAATAATAAAATTTGTGACGTATAACATTCAAAATGTTGAATAGCCCTGATGAGCCCCTAATGAGCGCCCAAGCTCCCTGCCTTTGCTACATACAGCATCTGCATACAATCTTTCACAGGTCGTCATCCCACCAGGCTGGACGGCGTCCTAAACTACGTTTGCCGAGAAGCGGTCTCCACTGAAGAGCACGTTCACAGCGGTTGTAGGTTATCAGATATAGCCGGTCCACTGCCACTACAACTTGCTAATTCTAGAGCTACGTTGATAACTTAGGTTCTTTCTCGAATGTTTTCGTAAGACTTGGTTAGCTACAATGATTTCAATAAACAAAGCTCGGACCATTTGAAATAAATAATGCTGGACGATAGACACAACTTCATCTAGCCCCAGGCTAAGCAGAGCTTGGATAAAAAACATGAAGTCTAATGAAAAACTAAATCAAAATTTAACCGTGTGGGAGTTAAAACCGCCGATCGCACAGACAGACGCAGATCTTTAAAGAATACCCATCCTTTTGAGTCTAGGGTTTTAAAAACTCACCCTTTATTTTGAATTGTTTCTTCCCTTTGCCTTTCTTGTCGGGAACGTCCATATCATCGTCCAATTCATCGTCACTTCCTTCCAGGAGCAATTCTAAAAATAAAATCACACTAATATTATAAATGCGAAAGTTTGGATGGTTGTATGGATGGATGGATGCTTGTTTGTTCCCTCTTCACGCCAAAACTACCGAACGGATCGGGCTGAAATTTTGCATACAGATAATTCTAATCCTGGAATCAAACATAGGCTACTTTTTATTCAATAAATCAGTTCCCGTGGGAGGAAATTCACCATTAAACGTTTCCAAAGAAATAACGCGTGCGAAGCCGCGGGGCGCAGCTAGTATAAATATAAATAGGAAACTCATCCATTTTTGAAGTCTGTTAAAAATCCAAGGTTCAAATTCCGCAAAAAAATGCCTGAACCTATTATGTATAGGATACATAATAGATCAGGCGTTACTTTGTGGAAATCCATTCAAAATATAAAAATGAAAATATTTAGTAACGATTCGGCGAAAAACCATCTTAGATACGATCTAACAAATTATACATTTATAATTAACTAGCAACGCTTCTTGGTTTCACCCGGGCAGTTCCTGTTCCCGTGGGAATTCCGTTATTAATAAATATTTTCATCTATAAATGACTTGCTTGTTATTATTGTTCTCTTACCGTCATCATCAGCATCTAGAGTTGGCTCATCCTCATCTCCAGAAATGTCCAGACCACCGTCACTGCCTGAAAATTAATGACCAAATATTATCCTTACGAAATATTACAGCATATCTCCTTCATTACTTCGGCCTCTGTGGCGCGGTGGGCGAAGGTCCGCCTGCGACGCAGGAGGTGGCGGGTTCGATTCCCGCCTCGAGACAAATATTTGTACGATCTGCAGATATTTGTTCAGCGTTCTGGATGTTTTCTATGTATAATATAAAAAATATCTATCTATGTAGTGTATTGTATTATGTATATCAGTTATCTAGTACCCATAACACAAGCTCTGCTTAGCTTGGGGCTAGATAATGCTGTGTGAATTGTCCAGCATTATTCATTATTTATTAATATTACTACAGCAAGGGTATTTTAATTAATTCGATTCGTTGCCAAAGAGAAAACGTGAGATTCGAATTTGAATTCTATTGCGACGCAATTTTTTTTCCGTGTAAATTTAAACAACTTATTTTTATATGTGTTTGTGAGTTTATCATATTATGTATGTAGGTAGTGTAATGGCATGTTAGGAATTATAGTAGGTAGGTATGTAGTGTAGGTATAATTATTAAAACTTTTAAATCCATCAAGTTATTTACACCGGGATTTGGGTGCCGAAATATTGGAAAGCTCATAGTGAATATCCCGGTGTAAATAACTTTAGTATAATTATATTGTTTTCATTTATTATTAAGCGTGTCTAAGTTTATACTAGAGAACCTAGTGTCTAGCTAAACCTAATTTAGGATTTAAGACCCTACTGACCATAAAAATGTATCATTCATAAATCAATAAACGTATCTATCTATTTCCTTAAGTTTTTCAAACGCCACCGTTTATATTGTTCTCTTATCTCCAGTCTATCCAAAGGTTACCAGGAAGATATCGCTCAAAAACGATAAGGCCGCCCTTTGTACTTCCTTGATCCTCTACATTTCTATCTGTATTGTTTTTTATGTTTGTGTAGTCGATACAATAAAGGGTTATCTATTTATCTATCTGTAATCTGTTAAAGATTATAGACGTATGCTCACTACGAAAGACTGCCTTTAAAAAATAACACATACCTGCATCATCATCACCGAATCCACCCGTTTCTTCATCACTATCATCATCATCATCAGTGCCCAAGTCCACATCATCTTCTTTATCCTTCTTCTTGCTGCTTTTCAGTTGTTTTGTGTTCTCGATGTCAGCTAGGAAGTCCAACTCTTCGTCCGACTCTCCTAGAAAAGAAAAGAAGATTTAAATGTGATGTGTGACCCATGAGATGGTGAATATCTGGCGCAGCGCATCAGCATTCCACTTCAATATCAAAGAAACGTAACCAAGTTCAAGTAAAATAGTACAATCCATCCATCCATCCACAGCCTGTATCGGTCCACTGCTGGACGCAGGCCTCCCCCTGATAAACGCCTTATTGGCGTTTAACTCATGGGGGGGTAATGCCCATAATCCTCACGCTAGGCATGCGGGTTGGGGATCGCAGTTTGGTGGAAGATTTGTTCTGCAGGAGGCGCTGCTGCCCGCCCCCAGAAGATATCCCTTAGTCGCCTCTTACGACACCCACGGGAAGAATGTGCAAATTCTATGCCGCCGGCACCACACGGTGGTATCACGGTAGTAATAATCAGTAAAATAGTACAATACTGATCGTGAATTCTGCTTTTTAAACTTTCGCGATTTGTTAACATAATTTAATAATTATTTATCGGGTATTCATTACGGGGCGACAGTCGCCCCGTGACCACGATCGCTGTAACGCGGTAGAAACGTAGGGGAAATAAAAACAAAGGTACGCGATAAATACCCGAGAAATAATCATTCTACTTACTTGTAAGTAAGTAGAATTTTACAATTATACCTGTAGCATGTAATATAATTTTCAGTTAATACATTTTTTACTGTCTTGTTTCAATATCCTGTAATAGATAGTAAAAACTCTACCTACTATACAGGGTGTGGCAAAGTTTTGGCCCCTTCAGGGTAGCTACCGTTTCTTTTGTAGTTAGACGGTTTTGTTCTTAGAAACCTTCTGTTTTATTTTGAAGAAAAAAATATTGCCAAATCAAATCCTAAGTTTTGGCAATAATTAAAAAAAAACAATTCCCATACATTTTCTATGAAAAAACGAGTAAGTGAAAACGAAAATGTCATGTGACAAAAATTTGCCACATCCTGTATATTTACCTACATTATAGCAGCACGTACATGTTTTTGTTGCAATCAAGTTTACATCTAGCATTATGTAACCGTATATTTGAAAGTGCCTGTGATGTGTTTTGTACGTTAAATAAATAAAAGTATTGCCATACAGCAGCGGGGCAATGCAGCCAGCGTCTCGGGGACGCGACTACTGGTATTGATGTGGGTAAGTATGCTGAAATAACAGAATCTACGTCATTCTTGTCTGAATACGTCTAATTTGCGTCATGGCTCTATTTAGCGTAACGGACACGACCGAGTCGTAAGATTTGTGACGTCGTCGTTTGGCTGAGAGATGATAAGTGCGCCTAAAGAAATTTAAGATTAAACTCACCGGCCGAGTAAACGCATTCAGCGTAACCGTCTCGAGCTCGACGGGCCAGTTTCGTTCGTTAAATAAATAAAAAAAAACTTTCGAATAGCAACTACGTACTGAACCCAGAAGCAGTAGACATCAATTTGGCGATCTTTGGGAAAGCTCTGAGTCAGAGTCAGAGTCAAATCGTTTATTTCTTTAGACTTACAAAATAAGTACTCAGACAAGTCAAATTTTTACTATATAAACAGCTTGATAAATAGTTATTACTATCAAACAAGAAATAAGGTGCAGTTGACTCTAATTCACTTCAATTTTTTGTCCACTAGCGGAAGAAGTGAAAAAGAAACCACTAGCAAGTTTAACGCTTATTAACTAATACAATCTTAGGATAACTAAGTCTAACTGGTCTTACATACTATTGTCTGTGTGGAACTGGGCGACATCCGGCCAAGCATCAACATCATTGACGTAGTCATCTACGGAGTAATAGTCCAACAGTGGAAGAAATTGAAGTAACTCACCGGCCTTCCCAGCGCCAGTAACAGTGTCCAGATACTTGTCAAAGTCGTCTGAAGTAACGGAATCCGCGTCACTGTTGTCATCGTCTGAATCCTTCTCTTTCGCCTCGCGACGCTTTTGTAGGAAACTGGGAAAAGATAGTAATTTATTAAATAATAATTAATTTTGTTTTAAAAAACTATCAACAGACTTCAATTTTTATAGTTTTTTCATGGATCCCATTGTCAGAGTGATATTTATAGATATAAATAGCGGGAGTTCATTGAGTGAAACCACAAGTCAACGATCCAACTGGTTTATTGCGCTACCCTTACACATTGATACAATAATTAAGCGGGTAGGATACCACAGTCAGAACCAAATTAAAATGGGACCACACGGGAAGGGATTTTTTGTCATAAACAAACGAAATTTGGAGAAGTTACTAGATTGCCTAAATAATAAAAAAAACTAAAAATAAAAATGTGCAGGACAATTCACACAGCATTATCTAGCCCCAAGCTAAGCAGAGCTTGTGTTATGGGTACTAGATAACTGATATACATAATACAATACATAGATAGATATTGTTTTTATTATACATATTCAAAATACGCTTTTAGTGCATCAGATAGTTTTAAAAAATAAATGCCGAAGAAACCTAAAAGCTAACCAAAGATCAAGTGTGTAAGAGCTCTCTTATAAGCTCTCTGCACTAAATACCAATACCTCAACCTCAACAGCCTGTATCGGTCCACTGCTGGACGCCAGGCCCCTGATAAACGCCTTATTGGCGTTTAACTCATGGGAGATACTGCCCATAATCCCCATGCTGGGCATGTGGGTGCAAAACGCAGTTTGGTGGAATATTTGTTCTGCAGGGAGCGCTGCTGCCCGCCCCTCGGTGGATATCCCTCAGTCGCCTCTTACGACACCCACGGCAAGCCAAGAATTGAGGTGATGCAAATTGAAAGCCAGCACCACACCACACCACCAGCTACCAAAATACCTATATATAGGTATAAGTAGTTAGTTTTGTGTATTCGGTAACTAAATTAAATAATTGCAATATACGAAAAATAAGCAAATGTAGCCTAAGTAAAAAAGGAAGATTAATAAATTATAAATTTCGTACTGATACTCACTCATACAAAAATCTCTCGTCGACAGGTATTTTCGTAACATCTTCATTGAGATACGAAGATGAATTCACTGCTAAGCTTTTCAGACCTGGAAATTTAGAGATCATGTGTTGTAATACAATTTAAATTAAACTTTGTGATATTGGGTGATGAGTGGGTGTTGATATTGGATGATGAGCGGGTAGTGAAATTGGGTGATGAGTGGATAGTGATATTGGGTTATGAGTGGGTAGTGGCATTGGGTGATGAGTGGGTAGTGATATTGGGTGATGAGTGGGTAGTGATATTGGGTGATGAGTGGGTAGTGATATTGGGTGATGAGTGGGTAGTGATATTGGGTGATGAGTGGGTAGTGATATTGGGTAATGAATGGGTAGTGATATTGGGTGTAGTGACATTAGGTGATGTGTGAGTAGTGACATTAAGTGATGAGTGGGTAGAGATGTTAGGTAATCGATTCAGGTAGATTCTAGCCACAGGGCTACCTATCAATCCTAATATCTATAGTATACCTTTAGCCGCATAGTTCTTTCTCGCCGCGAACTTGGGATGACTGCCCCTGACTTTCTTGACGCCATCTGCCTCCTCCGCCTCGTTGCGTTTCTTGGGGTTCTTGAACACGAAGCGGTCCAGGAAACGAACACGCGTCAAGTCTTTGGCTTTTGGATCTCAGTATTGGGTTCTACTTACACGATTTAAGTTTTTGCTTACACGGTCTGCGTTGATATCTTGCATGAACGTCTTGTTCATTATATCTTACTTTACTTAGCTGTCAAAGATGATGTCCTAATGGAACTATGATGGCTTGAAGACAGAGGAGATAGATGACGCATCGAACATTTGCCAGAAGTGTCACCACCTGCTAGAAGATGTTGGACGCGAAAGTCCAGCATCTGCACAAGTCACACACCCTAGTGGGTAGTGATAATGGGTGATGAGTGGGTAGTGATATTGGGTGATGAGTGGGTAATGACATTAGGTGATGACTGAGTAGTGACATTGGGTGAATAGTGGGTTTTGATTTAAGATGATGACTGGGTAGATTGTTAGGTAGTCGATTCGAGTCCATCCTAATATCTAGGTATCTATAGTATACCTTTAGCCGCGTAGTTCTTTCTCGCCGCGAATTTGGGATGACTGCCCCTGACTTTCTTGACGCCATCTGTCTCCTCCGCCTCGTTGCGTTTCTTTGGGTTCTTGAACACGAAGCGGTCCAGGAAACGGACGCACGCGAAGTCTTTTAGGGGATCACCGGAGTACTGGATTATTTGGTCTGTAAAGTAAAGAAATTTTTATGATTCATGTTCTAAGTGGCCACACTATTGTGGATGGCAACTTGGCAACTTGGCAACACGGGGCTTTCCACGAATAAACAGTTGTTACTTGATTGCAATCTGAGGTTATTATTTATTCCCATATTATAGATTGCAAGAACAGCCTTTTGCAGCACAAATACGGCGTTAATATCAACAGCGTTCCGCCAGCCTCGCTTTAAACGGCCGCACAACTATTTTACTATAGAAACTTTCGTAGTTTGAGGAATTCATTATGAATGTAAGCGGGTTAACTACTAAGGGATGAAACGTTGGTGTTCTTCCAACACAAACAAGGTTCGTAGTTAACCCGCTTACATTCATAATGAAGGCTGCACAACGGAGTACTGGATTATTTGGTCTGTGAAGTAAAGAAATTTTCACTGCACAACTCTTGTGACTTTATATTGAATGAATGAATTAACATAAATAATAAATAGATATAGTACAAAAGGCGGCCTTATCGTTGAGAGCGATTTCTCCAATGCAACCTTGGTATGGAAAGAAAAGATATAAGAAAAAAAAAAGGGTCGATAGTGTACAGTAGTAAAAACAGAACAACTACAACACAAAATAACTTATAATAAAGTAATACAGTAGGTCCAAAGGGAACATATTAATATAAAAGATTAAGCTGCAATCACAATTTTTATTTTATCTTTGATTTCGTATTGTTTTAATACGTTTGTATGATGAGTAACCGATGGGCATTGTTTGAATAAATAAACTTTTTATTTATATTATTTATGCCACTATAACTAAACAATAGGGTATATGCATGTGATTTCAAAATGGCTATAAAAATATATACGTATTCTCTATTGATATGGAAACATATCTACATATTTATTTTTGCGTTTTGAGATGTTTTTATTGTAGAATTTAACCATTGAAAAATTGATATTTTAAATCTCAATCGCAAAATTTCGAAACGCTACTCCATTGACTAGAGCGGACGTGACATCACTGTACGCATTTCTTCTTTTTTTATTCTGCTTGCTGCACCTTGATTTGACACTATTCTGCCCACTTGACATTTCGTATTGTCGATTATTTTCGGAAAACCTCTTTCCTGAGATGATCACTACCGAGGTCGTCACCAAAGGTTTTAATCAAGTGTGTACGTCGACGTCACATAAACATGGCGCCAATATGGCAGCGTTTTTATCACCCGAAAATGATTGTAGTTTTGATTTGTTTTTTTTACCTTGTTAATGCGAAATTCAGTGAGCGTCTTATCATACCTGGGTTAAATAAAGACCTAAAGAATCGATTAAAACAATAAAAAAAATCGATGCATATACCCTATTAAGTGACAGGATGGATGTTCTCCTGTCTAAAAATCACCTACCTCCTCATCATGATCATCAGCCTATACTAGTCCACTGCTGGACATAGGCCTCCCCTAATGAGCGCCATAGCGCCCTGTCTTCAGCTTGACGCATCCAGCATCTGCCTGCAGTCTTTCGCAGATCGTCATCCCACCTGGCCGGAGGGCGTCCTACACTACGTTTGACGAGTCGCGGTCTCTACTCAAGAACAACAGTCACGGTCGTTGTCGGTTCTTCGCGAGATATGGCCGGCCCACTGCCACCTCAGCTTGCTAATTCTTTGAGCTATGTCGATAACTTTGGTTCTCTGTCGGATGTATTCCTACCTCCTCAGCATACATTATGTCCACAGCTGGACGTGCTTCCCCCAAACAAGGGGATTTAGGCATAATCACCACGCTTGGCAGGCGGATTGGTGCAGTGCAGGTGTTAAAATACTCAGAAGAAAACGCCTCCCCTTCCTCGGTAGCGTCCTTTAGACATTTACGGGCTGAGTTGGTCAATTTCGACGTATTGACGATCAAGTACTGACCGTTGAGTAGTTTGTTCGCAAACAGCTGCACAGTGGGATGGAAGTGGTTGGCTACGGCCACCAGCTCGACGTAGGCCGAGAACTGCGCGCCGGCGAACGATGGATTACGGGCAGTTGGGCTGTACTCTGTTATTACCTGAAAAATACGTTTAAGTATTTACTTACTAGCTGCGCCCCGCGGCTTCGCAGGCATTGTTCCTATGGAAACGTTTAAGGGGATTTTCATCCCAAGGGAAGAGATTTATGGGATAAAAAGTAGCCTATGTTTTATACCGGGATTAGAATTACCTGTATGCAAAATTTCAGCCAGATCCGTTCAGTAGTTTTGGCGTGAAGAGGTAACAAACATCCATCCATACAAACTTTCACATTTATAATATTAGTGTGATTAATAAAGTTTTTTTTATGTTTGTTACTTCAGAACTTTTGACTGGGTGGCTCGATTTTCATGATTCTTTTTTTATATGAAAGCTGGTGCTTTACGTGTGACTGCAAATTAATTATTGTTGTTTTTTTTTAGCAATGATATTTTATTTCTTTTAACCGACTTCAAAAAGGAGGAGATTCTCAATTCGTTTCCTTTTTTTGTTTGTTAAAATGAAAATGTTTATTTTGGAACCACAGTAACAAAGAACAAAGTTTTGGGCAGCTATGTCTGTGTTACTTTAGAACTTTTGACTGGGTGTCCCGATTTAAATGATTTTTTTTTTATATGAAAGCTGGTGCTTCCCGTGTGATCCCATTTTAACTAGGTCCAGTTCTGACAACGGGATCCATGAAAATTCTTGAAAAATCTAATTTATAGCTTTTTTTAAAACAAAATTAATTATTATAAAATTTATTCCAATATTTTGATAAAGTCTTTATTGAAAAAAAACTATAATCAAATACCTAAAAGAATTAACTAGTATTTACAATTGAGCTAACTGCAGAATGTTGCAAACAATCTACCGGTAACTCAACTGATCAATACTTGCCGCATACCCAAGATATAAAACAATTAGAAACTTACCCGATCCATGTTCACAGATTTTTTCAACTGTATTTTAGCTGCCTTTACTTTATCTTTGTCATCTTCTTGCGTTTCTGCCTTAACCTTCGAAATAAATAATTATAAGTACATGCTGCAAAATATACAGAGTAGATACCAAGGAATAAGTAGAGATTTCGAGGTGGACAGAGAAGATATGCCAAGAGAGCTGCGGGTATTTTAATGAAGATGGTAGTATTTTAATGAAAAAGAAGTGTGTCGTGCACCGTCGTCAGCTGACACCCCGATTGCGTAATCTACACGTTCTCGCCGTAAACACAATTGTGTTATTATTATTAGTTAAGTTTGTAGTTAACTTCGGGAGGCCTAACCCGGCTGTGGATGATGATGAAGAAGTTTGTATGTATGTTAGTTTAAAGGTATATATTGCTATGGACTATAGAATTACTTAAATAAAATCCGTAACTTTTCTGTAATCTGATATATCAGTTTTTATTCGTTTCGGCCCTCGTCGGCCGCTCCGATCCATCAGTACGCCGTCAACGCTCACGGCGATAGGTAGCTTTTGTACCGGTCTGTATATGTCAGACGCACACGAGATAAATATCCAAAGATGGGTCGAGCGCTATCTCGTGATGTCAAGACAATCATTTTAAAAGTGGCCGAATATTTTAAGAAAAGAAAAGCAGATAGAGAAAGCTTTGAATATAAAAGTGATCGCGATAGTAGATTTGATATTATTATCAATCCATTAATAATAAATTTGCAGAACGACTCTGATTCAAGTTCCGATGGCGAAACGGAAGATGAAGCAGAATCTATGTCAGAATATCTGTAGATAATTTAGTTGCATAAAATAAACATATCGTTTACTGTAAGATCTGTCCGACAATATCGATCTCATGTGTACTCTTACCCTTTTTTCCCCGGCCCCCACCTCGCCGCACTTTCTTAAGAAGGCTACAAACCTCTCCCAAATCTCAGCGGCCGGCCCGAGCGAATTTGTTGTTGTATCACATAGAGTCGCATCGTGTTGGCTATTCCGCGGCATTCGCCTTATTTTGGAATTGTGCTCCCTGTGTCGCATCGCCCCCCGCGTTTGAGCGAGCGGTTGCAGAAATTTGAAGGAATTTCTTAATTTTTTTATATTTTTTCGTACTTTGCGATTCATTTTGAATAAACGACTGTTTTCAGAAATATTTTTTGTTCATTTCTAATGGTGAATATATTTAGGATGTTTACAGTGTGACAGATTATCGAATAAAGGTGTCTAACATGCATAAAAAATAGCTTGAAAATGACTCGATTTGGTGGTCAAAATATGGCAAATTAGTTTCACTCTCATTCAAAGATCATAATGTTATTTAAAAAACTAAAACACTACAAACATAGCTATTTGTCATCCGAATATATATGGAAAATTTCAATACGATCGGAAACGTAATTTCCAAATGAAGCGGAAATTACGTTTGTATGGGGGCTAAGGTATCCGTTGCGTTCTTAAGGAGAGTACAGCGGTTTCGGTCGAACTATAATTAGAATTTTTCGGGCCTATCACTATATTTAATTGGCTTATTATTTAGTTACCTTGGCATGAAACCATCCGGCGGTGGTCACCGCTTTCCTCTTCTTAGGCTTGATGTTACCATCCTCATCGATCTTCAGATCTATGTAGTTTTCTTCCTCATCATCTGTACATATTTACAAAAGTTTTAGAGTTTTTATATTGAAATATTTATGTTTTCCTGATCGAGTATAGAGCGTGGGGATTATAGGCACTGCCCTCCATTAGACGACCACTGTGGCGCGGTGGGCGAAGGTCCGCCTGCGACGCAGGAGGTTGCGGGTTCGATTCCCACCTCGAGACAAATATTTGTACGATCTGCAGATATTTGTTCAGGGCGTTCTGGATGTTTTCTATGTATAATAAAAAATATCTATCTATGTAGTGTATTGTATAATGTATATCAATTATCTAGTACCCATAACACAAGCTCTGCTTAGCTTGGGGCTAGATAATGCTGTGTGAACTGTCCAGCATTATTTATTATTATTTATATTATAAGATAAACACCAACACATGGGGAGGCCTGCGTCCAGCAATGGACCAATATAGGCTGTTGAGGGTCAAATATAGGGACCCGATTTATGAAATTGTGAAAATTGCCTGTACTTTCGCTGATATGAGAGTAACGCGGATGGGTCATACGTCAAAATGTACGTCTGCCAGAGGGATTTAAAATGCAAGTAAATTCCAAAAAACGGTCGGTGACTATTTGAGATTTTCCAAAGGTCAAAACTTTAAAAAAAATTCGCTGACTTCTCTACCTCACATACTTAGCCGGCGAGCCCACCATTCCACACACTGGCCGACTCCATTCTTCCGTCACCTTTCCTCCCCTCTATTGGGACACAAACAGGACATACACAGTTGCATGCGAATGTCGACTGCTGTGCCCAAATTAGCATTTCTCCCCCCATACTACCATGTGTGGGTCAAAGTAAATCTTACCTAACAACAAATCTCTCTTATCTCCCTTCAATAGATCCACCTTCTGTTCTTTATTTTCCTTGTCACTGGATGTTTCTTTTTCTTGTTCTTCTATGTCTGATGCTGGGTCTACATCGTCTTCTTTTATTTCTTGTGTCTCTGGTTTTACTTCTTCCTGTAAAGTTAAGTTTAGATTAGAATCTATTCGAAGCATTTGATAACGGGACAAGATTTAGGAGTAAAAAAATATACAAATAAACGGTTCATAGTTGAGCTTATTTGTGTAATTTTTTTGACAAATCTGGCAGGATAATTGTAACGTGAAAAATATTGCCAAAAACACGTCGACGTGTTTTTGGAAATATTGGTGTCGTTTCTGATGTTTTAGAATAAGATGAATTTAGGATTTACGAATGTCTTACACGATAGCTTTTCAAATTTATTCGTTATCTTCTATTTGACATCAAAACTAGCTAAAACAAGGATTTAGGTAATCGAATAAGGAATAGAAATGGAAAGTTCTCGAACGGACGAGGAAAGTAAATTGCGTACAGCTACACGACAACAAAGTGAATTTTAGGTATAGGTTTACAAACAGTGTCGTTGAATTTGTCTGGAATATAAGTAGTACTTATGTCAAAATTAATATTTATAAAAAAAAATATAGTTCTATTTTATGCATCTTTTTTTATATACTTATTCAAAGTATTGATTTCTAATATTTTGAATTACATTTCTTATTGTCTATAAATCTTATACCTATAAACGAGCAATTCTGCAAGGCTCCAACGATTTTCATGAAATTTAGTTTACAGGGGGTTTCGGAGGCGATAGATCGATCTAGCTAGGATTCGTTTTCAGAAAATATCGTTCTATTCGTTTAATTATGTTTTCAATCATTAACTTTATCGTAATCAATTGACTCTTCCTGTCTTTTGGCGAACAGTAATAATATTTTATTCGTGTTTTCAATAATGAACTTTATCCTTATCAACTTAAACATTAAACTAAAAAATATGACTCTTACTACAGACATCTATTAGCGAAAAGTAATACGAATAGATTCGTGTTTTCAATAATCAACTTTAACGTAATCAACTTAAACACTAAACTGAAAAATAAGACTCTTCCTGACATCTATTGGCTAATAGTACATACTACAATTTCTAAAATGCCCAATTTATAAAAAAAACTGAGCAAAGCTTGTCATCCAGGTACTAAAATTTATGCGATGACATTTTGTTCTTGCGCTGTTCTTCTTTACTTTGCTTACACTATTTCACTAATATCAATTTATTACACTACACTAACTCAAAAGGTTTTTAAAAGCCAGTTAAAAGATTAAAAACTCACCTCTTTAACTCCTTTCCAATACAATTTAACAGCCTCCTTCTTATCCCCATGCTTTAACACCTGCGATATAAGGAACAGAATCGCGCAGCACGTCTCTGGAGGCATGTACAAACACACTTGTAGGAGTCGCTTTATGAAAGCGCACACTCGGTCCATATTGTCGTCTCGCTTCAACGACTTATATATAAGAGAGAAGAGTAGTGCCGAGTGAGTTGTCGTGAATATTTCTACGTTTAGAAGTTTTTTGTAGAGCGCTGTGTAGTATCTGGAATAAAAAGCTATGATTGAAATGCAATTTTTGATATTTGCTACAAATATCTTTACTGTAACTATTGTGGATTGGTTGTAATATAATACAGATAGAGAGATAGAGATAAAAATACATTTATCTGGCCAAAACGGTATCTACATTGGCCATCGCCAAACGTAACGCCTATCCAGTTTGAAACTATTTTGCTTTGTTAAAAAAAAGAATCACGAAAATCGGAGCACCCAGTCAAAAGTTCTGAGGTAACAAACATAAAAAACCGTCGAATTGAGTACCTCATTATTTTTAAGTCGGTTTAAACAAATAGAAAATACCCCCTCACCGATCGGTGTTCCCCCCTGCGATATGGTACAACAAGGACAAAGCGTGGACAGCCACGTTGAGTGAAGTCAGATGCACAAGCTTGTATATCGCATCGACATGCTCCGTCGTTGTTTCTAGGCGTTCCGTTTGGGCGAACGGGTAGGCTCGCTTCACGCCTGTTAGAATAGCTGACATCAGGCGTGTGTCTATGTCACCCTGGAAAGAAACAAACAAATCAACTATGCACGAATACCTGCGCTCTCCAATTTCTCGAGCCGCTTCCAAAACACGTCGAAGAAGTTCCCGTATTGTTGCTATTGGTTTTTTGAGTACACTTTTTCTTTTAATTGAAAAGATCGTTCATAAGAAGATGTAGCCTGTATTAGAGTAGGTGGCAAACAATTTGAACATTTATTATCCACATCCATCCACAGCCTGTATCGGTCCACTGCTGGACGCAGGCCTCCCCCTGATAAACGCCTTATTGGCGTTTAACTCATGGGGGGGTGATGCCCATAATCCCCACGCTGGGCATGCGGGTTGGGGATCGCAGTTTGGTGAAAGATTTGTTCTGCGGGGGGCGCTGCTGCCCGCCCCCCAGAAGATATACCTTAGTCGCCTCTTACGACACCCACGGGAAGAATTGGGGTGGTGCAAATTCTATGCCGCCGGCACCACACGGCGAAACATTTATTATAAGAGTACCTATTTGAAATTGTTGTTTCAATCATTAATAACACCCTAACTATCCTAAAGTACACTTCCACTGATTTTGGAAATAAATTTCTCATCTTATTATTTGTTTTAGTTATAAGAAAAATAGGGCTAGAGAAACATAACCTTAGCCTTAACTCGGTAGTTTGACAGTAAAAAAATTTAGTGTAATACCATTTAAGAAACTACATGAAATAGGCATGTTTTTGAAGCTGTGGGCCACCCCGGTCTCATGTTCTTTTTATACCACAAGTGCTCAACTTTATCATAAAAAAATTGAATACACAAATTTTTATCTTTAAGGCGCATACCCGAGCCAATCTGACAGCAATTCCTATTTTATCATATTTTTACGTTTATCATAGGATTTTTTTAAAATCCTACGTTCAGTTTGTGGTATCTATTATAAGCTATTTTTTAATACCTCTTTTATAATTTTATCTCATATAGTTTAGGAGGAGATGCGAAATTAGAGTTTGGTGGCCAAAAAGCGCAACTTCGTATCTCTTCCTAAGCTTTACAAAATTAAACTATTACAGAGGCATTAATAAATAGCTTATAATAGATACCACAAACTGAACGTAGGATTTTTAAAAATTCCTGCGTTCAACGTAATAATAAGATATAATAGTTGGGGGCGCCACTTTCGCTGGTGTATGGGCCTTAAGTGTTTAAAAAACAAGCAGTTGTGGCTAGGAATATTTTGTGATGCGCCATAGCAAGGCCAAGTATCCACGGTTATTCCCAGAGAAAATCAATTCGTTATTATTAAATTTGTAGCCGTAGTGTTAAAAATTTGAACAAGGTATCAAATTTCGGACTTAATTTTTTTTAAATGCTAGTCCATTGCAGATAGTTTTTTTTATATTTTTTTCTGACTTGCCCCGCCACAAGTACCTGCGGGGTTATCCATTAATTACCGGACACCCTGTATAAACAGCTTGATAAATAGTAATTACTATCAAATAAGGAATACGGTGCAATTGACTCTAATTCACTTCAATTTTTGTCCACTAGCGGAAGAAGTGAAAAACATAGTTGGCTCTACAACATCCATGAGCTCAGTTGAAGGGGTCGATTCTTACGACCTCCATAGATTCAGGGCGGCATCAAGTGTGCGTGTGTAATTCGTCAAACTACGACAGTTTTTTCATACTAAAACTAGTTTCTGCCGGCGGCTCGCTCGCGTTGTTTCAATGGAAACGTTTGCCACGGGAACTGATTTATGGGATCAAAAGTAGCCTATGCTTGATTCTAGGATTCCAATTACCTGTATGCAAAATTTCAGCCTCATCAGTTCAGTAGTTTTGACCTGAAGAGGTAACAAACATTCATCCAACGATACATCCAAACTTTCGCATTTATAATATTAGAGTAGACTTACCTTTTTGATAGAAGCCTTGAAGAATGAGAAGTATATTCGAATCAAACTCTCTGCAATCTTAGAGTCATCTTTCCCGAGGTAGAATTGATTCAGAAAACAGACGCCGTAGTATTGAGCTCTAGGGGATATGTTGGCTCTGAAAATAGTAAAAAAAAACCTTGAATATTTAATAATAGACCAAAGATATCTATTATATCGATATCTATCTAATATACAAGATATCTAATTGATAGATATACATATATCTAAACTAGCTGCGCCCCGCAGCTTCGCACGCTTTGTTACTACGGAAACGTTTAAAGGTGATTTCTGTCCCTCGGGAACTGATTTATGAGATAAAAAGTATGCCTATGTTTGATTCCAGGATTTTAATTACCTGTATCACAGATAATATAATACTATACTAGTACCTGTTGGCAAAATTTCAGGCCGATCCGTTCAGTAGTTTTGGCGTGAAGAGGTAACAAACATCCATCCATCCATACAAACTTTCGCATTTATAATATTAGTGTGACTTTTGAATTCGGCAAGTAGTCGCCCTATTAATTTCTGTCTCTAGCCGCCATCTTTGATTTTACGTATCAACTACCCTACCCCCAAAACAATTATTTTCCTTCTCACCTGAACAGCATTTTCTCTATCTCAGCCAACACCACCGCTTTCATATTGGGATGGTTAAACAAAAGCTGGCAGAGATTGTAAACCACTTTAGACGCAACCGCCTGACTTGGGTCACCAAGCTTGTTGATTATATTCATTAGGAGCATCTGAAAATATTAAGTTATTTTTGAATGGATAGTCTAGACCTCTGTGGCGCGGTGGACGAAGGTCCGCCTGCGACGCAGGAGGTTGCGGGCTCGATTTCCCGCCTTGAGACAAATTTGTGTACGATCTGCAGATATTTGTTCAGGGCGTTCTGGATGTTTGTTCAATGTTCATAAACAATATCTATCTATGTAGTGTTGTATTAAGAATGTCAGTTATCAAGTACCCATAACAGAAGCTCTGCTTAGCTTGGGGCTAGATATGTCGTGTGAATTGTCCTGCAATGTTTATTTATTTATTTAAGTACATTTAACTTCATTGATTAATTAGATAACAAACTTATAAAACCTATTGTTAACTTATAATTATACATAAGTGCCTACAGTTCGTGGAACTTATCTAACTGTAATCCCGGGGGTGGGCGTTGCGATCTGCCACACAGTATTATACTTCTGCAGGTCGCATCGCTGCCTATTTTTGTCATTTTACATCAATTATGTTCAAAGTCAAAGTCAAAGTCAAATCGTTTATTTCTTTAGACTTACAAAATAAATACTTAGACAAGTCAAATTTTTACTATATAAACAGCTTGATAAATAGTTATTACTATCAAACAAGAAATAAGGTGTAATTGACTCTGATTCACTTCAATTTTTTGTCCACTAGCGGAAGAAGTGAAAAAGAAACCACTAGCAAGTTTATCGCTTTTCAACTAATACAATCTTAGCATAACTAAGTCTAACTGGTCTTACATACTATTGTCTGTGTGGAACTGGGCGACATCCGGCCAAGCATTAACATCATTGACGTAGTCGTCTACGGAGTTCCTAAATAAAGACTTTTTATGTATGTTATTTATATGCTGTGCATTGAAATCAAATAATATCACAAAAAATCGACTTTGACACGTCCTCCGGGAAGCCGCCGGCGCCGTCCAGCAGTGGACTAGCATAGGCTGATGATGATGAGGATATGTACCTTTTCTCTCTCAGGATGGTGCATCAGCAGATACGCCATGGATGTTACCGCCTTCTCTTTGTTGGCGTCCACCGTGTCGTGAGCGAATTTGTTTAAAGCTTCGACGTATGCTGAAAATAAAACAGTAAAGTATTTTTAAGGATAAAATATTAAGTAACAATACTGTGTTGTTACACTGTTTGTTTTTATTAGCAATATTATACTCATAATGTCTGTGTCATCACGACAAGTATACATAAGTACAGCGCTTACTTAAATAGTTACTCATTAAATATAATAAATATAAATAGTTACTCATTATATACCTAAGTTAATATTAAGATAAACAATGTAAAGTACACAAGGGAAGCAACAGCTCTCCTGTAACACAGCTACATCGTAGCAACCACAGGAAACGGTGCTCTAACACAATTGTTCCACACATTTATGAAAATAAACGTTTTGTATTTTTGTATTTGTATTAAATATTTTCATTCTTATATTTACAGTGGTTTTCCATTAAGTAACGTCTGAATCTATAATGTAAGTTACGTATTTATTGAAATGTGTCGTTTTTTTACGTGAATGGAAAATGAAATTTAAAAAAATATTTTCGTTTAGTTTGAATGATGGGCCGGGGAGAAATCGCTCTCAGCGATAAGGCCGTCTTTTTTACTATGTTATTTCTTAATCCTGCACACCTGGCTAGGAGGGTATTATTATTTCTTAAACTGTCAGGGAATTTTAAAATTCTTTCGTACATCGTTTGTGGTTTCTATTATAAGTTATTTATTTATGGCTCTGTAATAGTTTTATCTTGTAAAGCTTAAGCAGAGATACGAAGTTGCCCTTTTTGGCCACCAAACTCTATTTTCGCATCTCTGCCTAAACTATACAAGATAAAACTATTACAGAGTTATTAAAAAATAGCTTATAATAGATACCACAAACTGTACGAAAGATTTTTACAATTTCCTGTGTTAAACGTAATATTAAGATAACATAGGTGGCGGCATCACTTTCACTCGTGTATGCGCTTTAATGTTTTAGTTTAACTTACTCCCATACAACTCCTTAAGCTGATCTTCATAGTACCACAGCTTCAGTATGTTCCGCCGTGTTTGTTTGTTCCCCGACGACATCGTTTCGATATGCCCCAGTGGATGCTGCGTGAACGTACGCAGCTTTATCTCGGGGATCAACAGATCTGATACGAGGAGTTCTGAGAGGGCATCTGTGGAAGAAAAAATAGATTTTAGAAGAAGAATATGAGATGTGGTCAGTTTTCAGCTTTAAAAGATATTTATTGAAAAATTAGATTTTAGAAGAAGAATATGAGACGTGTTCAGTTTTCAGTTTTAAAAGATATTTATTGAAAAATTCTATTTTAAAAGAAGAATATGAGATGTGTTCAGTTTTCAGTTATAAAAGATATTTATTGAAAATTTAGATTTTAGAAGAATATGAGACGTGTTCAGTTTTCAGTTTTAGAAGATCTTTAATTAATCTTTACTAAATAGTATAAACCAAAGTCTCTTCCCGCTGTCTGTCTGTCCTTTTGTATGCTTAGATCTTTAATACTACGCAACGGATTTTGATAAGGTTTTTATAGATAGTGTGATTCAAGAGGAAGGTTTATATGTAATACAAATCCAGTGTACATTCATCCCAAACAATATTAAATATAAATTTATCACATTTGTGAGCTTTATTAGCTTTTTCAAACTTAATTAAAGGGAATAAAAAATAAATAACATACATTGGTCATGCAAGGTTGTTGAGCGTCAAATTTTTTAAAGGTGAGAATGAGAGTGCCGTGTTGTGTCGTTTTAGAATTTGCACCACCCCATATCGCATAACTTCTCCCGCGGGTGTCATAAGAGGCGAGGGATTTCCACCTGGGGTGGGCAGCAGCGTCCCCAACAATTCTACCACCGAACTGCGACCCCAACCAGCATGCCCAGCGTGAGGACAATGGGCATTATCATGAGATAACACCCAATAAGGAGTTTATCTGAGCAAGGGGTTGAGGTTGAAAATGAGACTAGCATGCATGACAAGTCTCAGAATGGAAGGAATCTGTTGAAAGGCTATTCATGAAAATCTTCGTTAAGATTGCTAAATACATAAATCAGTTCAGCTACCTGTAGATTGTTTACAACAGTCTGCAATAAGCTCTATTGTCTGCATTGTAAATACTAGTTTTGATTTATTTCTATTATTTGATTTTAATTTTCCAATAAAGATTTGTAAGTCAGTTAATTTTTACCAAAAACTAAATAAATAATGAAAAACATATTTATATAAAGATAAATAGATTTGTGGTTAGTGAAGCTTGAACAAAAATCGGGTTTTTACTAAATGTTAATAACTAATTAATTATACATAATCTTACCTATAATAGTAATGCCATCCTTTTTCTTTGCAGGCTTAACTTGACTAATGAGATTTCTCAGTGCTGTCAAATTGTAGATAGGACTATCCTGAAAATAATTAATTAAGGTACAATAAATTTAAGTTAATCATTAGGTAATCAAAACCCACTTGGAGGCACTTCCTAGGAGTTGGAAGAATCAGGCTACCAAAAACACATAATGTAATAGAAACATAACAACAAGTAACATAATTGTGAATAAAAAGATGTGACCACAAAGTGAATATCAGGTGAATTATGGGTGTTTTGTGTACAAAGATTCTACATCCAGTTTGGCTAGTTCACAATAAACTTAAAGAGACCAATAATTTTTTATATGCCGAAACATGTGTTATGTAAGGTAACACGTAAATATAAATATATTTTATGGATGAACATGCTTGACAGTTAATTAGTAAGTATGCAAAAATATTGGAGAGAGAATGATATGCAATATGCAATACCAGTTTATCATTGAAAAAAATCGTCAATACATATTATTACACTTACAAACTAATAACATTTTCAATTTATATCAAAAAATTTCAACATTAAGTACTTTCTACTGTTTAGATATTAATTATAATTTTTTATACATTTTTAGCATAGGATTGCTGTAACACTCACCTGGATGAGGATTGTGGCTGCTGCTACCCTGTCTCCGATGGCACCCTTATTCAGCAGGGTTCTTGCCCACTGGTGGTCTGAACCACCACTCCTGTTAGATTCTGAAAATAATAAACCAATTAGGATCTTTCTGGACAGTATAAACCACAACCTGCTGTTTGTCTTATATTAGAATGGAACACAAGTATGATGAAACTATGAGAGCACACAGTACACAAAATAAATATATCTTTTAAAGGGTGTAACAAGTCTACAACAAACTTATAGTGAGTTGTAAAAATTGTTAGAACCTTGACATCCAAAAGGTTGAAACCGAACCGGCTCTGTGGACCAGATGGATCGCGCCCGGTCAGAGGAGATCTCCCTCTGTTCCTATTTGGGGGAATACCACCTTTATCCCCCAAAATCTATCTATGTAGTGTATTGTATTAAGTATATCAGTTACCTAGTACTACGGGTACACACAAGCTCAGCTTAGCTTGGGACTTGATAATGCTGTGTGAATTGTCCAACATTATTTATTTATTTATTAAAAAGGCTTACTATAAAATATCAGATTATATAGACGCTAGATAAATAATAGATTCAGGCGTTATTTTGCGGAAATCCATTCATTCTTATATTTAGACGCTAGATCCTAAGTTTTTTAAAAAAGTTCTATAGTTTCTTAAAAAATCTTGGGACAGATTTTGCTCCAACTCGAAAAATAACAACTAACAGGCTAAAACTTTTTTGTTACTTCTACACTTTAGTCTACATACCAAAGTGACCAAAAATCACTTTTCTTTCATGTGTGTTTAATTTTAAAATGAGACCTTTTCTAAGTGCTCATTTATTGTCTAGAACTAAAGAATTTTTGATTTGATTTGAGTTATTTGTGATTCACATGATGCTGTGGTTCTTAATGTCCATAATTATGTGGTTTTTGTTTCTTGTAACTTTTGAAAAAATGAAAAAAAAATGACGATTTTTTTATCTATAATACAGATAATCTAATTTAACTAATGCAATAATAAGGTGCTGTGATAAAAATGTGTGTCTGTCGTGATATGTAACAACCTTGTGATATTTTTCCACATTCCCAACCCCCGTTCGAGTCACATGTGTGTATAAAACATCCCCTTACAAACATTTGTAGTATGACTGGACACACTGTATTTCTTTATAGCTTAGCTTTTACCCCATGTACAATCCAACGATCCTATCTATTCAAGGTTGTCTGGGAGAGATCTCATGTCAATTCAATTCAATTCATTTATTTTATTCCATAGGCAATTAGGCATACATTTATATTGCAACTAGAATAGCCAAATAATTAACTTGAGCAATTCAATAATCACTTATTATTATTTTGTAAATAAATTTCTCAGTTATGTGTGTAAACAGTATTATCTATCCCGATTTCAGCTGAATGGGTCATAAAATGGAAGAGTTAGTTATGAATTCTAATATTGACTGAATATGAAGGTTTTATTAAAAAAATTAAAAGTTTACTAATTACTTGGTATTTATCAATTTTTACTTTTAAGTTAACTTTGTACTAACACATTATAAAGGTATACATATATGGGCTAAAACACTTAGTACTTAAGATTACTAAGAACTTTTCTAGAAGCCGTTGAATGGATGAATAAAATAAGTTTATCTGCTCTTGGTTACTTACTTGTTTCATATGCTAATGTGTCACCATGTAGAGCACTGCTCGCTTCTTTTTTAAGCTCTTCAAGTTGCTCTTGAGTCAGTGCTTTCTCATCACTAGTAGGCTCCTGGGGTATCTACCAAAGTAAAAAAAAAACTGCATAACAAGCTGACATGGCATACTTTGTAATGTTCGCACCTTTTTAATCTTTTGGACTTCAATAAGTATTTCCAAAATTAGTCAAATTAGTCCAGCCTTTGTGAGATACATTTTTGTGTATAATATACAGATTGCATGTTAAACAGAGTTACAGTAAAATAACAGTAGCAAATTTGCTCTTTAAGGGTGTACAATTCAGTAATTAATCAAATAATACATGTAATAAACCAGTGTCTATTACATGTACTATTTGATTAATTAGACAAATATTTTTTTTACAAAATTAGGGTATGAGTATACACAGATTTTCGTGGTTCTGAGGAGTTAATCCGTAAAAAGGAGTTAGAATAGTGATTCTATAACCCCAAAATACAGAACTTGTATAATTATGACAAATATAGAAAAAAAAGTGCGACAAAGGCTTGAATTGTGCTTAAATACCAAAGAAGAACGTTAAAGTAGTATATCTACTGTATTTACCTGGTCATACCACTTCTTTTTATCTTCATATTCTAAATTTTCAGCGAAATGTTTAGCAATGCCCTGAGATTTCTTTACGTCAGCGTTTTTGTCTTCCTTGCCGTAATTTGTGTATGCCTCGTCCACCAATATGTTTTCTTCAAACCTTTTGTGCTTCATCTTGCTGTATTTTTTGGAATTTCAAGAAAATAACAATAAAAACACGTGAATATTTCGGTCAACCATGCATTTCACAGTTTTTTTTTGGAAATTGTGATCATATTGTGATCAGGGTTGCCAGATGAAAGCTAACACAATGCGCCTTATTTTGCCTACCGAGTAGCCTAAATCGCCTTATATATTTTTTCGTACAAGTAGCCTAATTCGCCTAACATTTTGAGTTAGGGAGCCTATATTTAGCCCAAATATACCGGCGGCGCGTAAAGAAAGGATAACGTAAATCCAAAAAATATATTTTTTGAAGGTAAAGTATGAGGATGAACTTATTTATTTGGTCTCTCAAAATACTAATAGAACATAATATTTAAAAATAACATATAGGAGATGTGACAAACTCAAACTCAAACTCAAACTCAAAAATGCTTTATTTCCATAAATACAATAAATGTACACTTAGAAAAGGTCAAATCATAGTAAAAAATACACTGACACGGAAATAAAGTGGTCAAAAATGGTAACCACTCAACGTAAAAAAATGACCTCATCGCCATGGTGACCTATATGTCAAATATAGAAAATCTCTTGAATATCACCATAATTAAATACAAAATAAATACATATTTAATTTTATAAACCATATTAAATAATAAAATACTATGGCCATTATCAAAATAATTGATTATAAACTCATTTGAATGTTACACATTCATACTTCCCTCCATATTGTGAATCATTTTTTCTGTGAATAGGCCAGTCTGGTTCTAGCGGCCTCAAATAATAGTGTACATCTCATTGCGGCGGCGCTCTAGGCAATTGCATCGCAGGGAGGTCTCACTTATAGTGTCCGAGTAGTAGAATAGAAGATTGGGCTAAGAACCGACGAACAATGGACGTTCATATTACGTTTCATTATATATATAATCATACAAATAAGAAGAAATTATTCAATAAATTTGGGGTAATCCGGAAGCAGCCTAAATCGCCCGTTCTTTTATTTCTAGGTAGCCTAAATGGCTACCGGTAGCCGATAGGATTTTTTGGTCGCCATTTGACCCCCTAAGGTAGCCTAAGTGGCGATAATTCGCCTAATCTGGCACCGCTGATTGTGATTTTGTCATTGACATTGACAATCGCTCGTATGAAATGACATTGACAGTATGGAAGTGTGGCCAAAAGCTTTGAGGCGATGCCACAAAAAAACACAACCTGAAATTTTATTGCGCGACTAAAATATGATCTACTACCTTACGATAAAGTAAATTTTGGAGTGCCACTGATAGCCTACAACGATTTGTCATCATCGTCGAACAAAACGTCAAAACGTCCGTAAAAACTTGGGCTGTGTGTGGGGTGTTAACTTTATTTTCGTGTATTTCCGCAACAAATTCTACTTGTATTTTCAAAATAACACTACATATCATGGATGAAAAAGGAAGGAAAGTTATCGTTTGCGACAACGGCACCGGTGTAAGTTCATTGAAATTTTTATGTTCAAAAATCTGTTGATAAGGTTGACTGAATCATCGTTTTTATGTTGTGTACTTTTAGTTTGTGAAATGTGGATATGCGGGCAGCAACTTCCCTGCACATATCTTCCCCTCCATGGTCGGAAGGCCTATCATCAGGGCAGAGAACAAAATAGGCGATATTGATGTGAAGGTAAGTCAATTCCTTGAACCTATTGCAGGGAGGAAACTCATGCAATTTCCTTAAACGAAATCTGGATACACCTATTGACTGATATAATATTCAACCCTTTCGCTACACTATTATGAAGATGTAAAATTTGGAAGTTGGATTATTTATCTCCAGAATTACAATAAATCAATTGTGATCCTATCCTACGGCAAGGTCTGTGAGCCATAGATTATCCTGTATAAAGTACGTACATAGTAGTAGTAGTAGTTTATGAAATAATTATTTACAATACAATACTTTCAACACAGAATTTCAAGAGGGGTTTTCGGAACCAAGTCTGTAGTCCAAATGCCCAACCTCTCGTGTTTTTTCCTACCAAAACTTTTGCTCAATTTATGATCTCAACAAACTACAGATAAGAATGTCTTTGAATTAGCATTTTATTTAAAGCAAATAATGTAATCATGGCACATAAGTCAAGCTACAGGGTTCAGCAGCATGCACAGCAGTGGTGCTGTAGCTTTAACTCGTGGGGAGAAAATAGTTTGCGTTAAAGAGTATACCTATTGCCTATTTTAAAATATTATCTGCTTCCAGGATTTGACCATCGGTGTAAGTTATATGTTTGGAATCCAGCATGTTATTAACAAAAGTTGTTTAATTAAGAATATTTGTTTTGAATGACACATTTACATCTGTATGTTGTTTTGTTTTGAATGATTTTAAACTAAACATAGAATTTAAATAAACTCATTTTTCTCACTATGAATGATTATCTTAACAATTAGGTTTCATTGTTTAAATTAATTTCAAAACTGTCCTTATTGAAATAGGTGACTTACAATAAAAAAAAAAAGATTTTCTTATCTAAATATCTTTAGAATTTATTGAAATATTTGAAATAAGCAACAATAAAGTAAAATATTTCCTAAAACTCATGTAAATACCATTGCATTTTCATGCGCACAGATGTATGATCCTCAAATTGTCCAGGTAAAGGCCTTTGTACTCAAAGGCCTAAACTAGTATCCAAACGCCTACAATTAGTACACAAAGGCCTACCATTAGTACTCACAGGCCTTAGTAGTGTACAAGCATAAGCCACAAGATACACAATAAAATCCCACACTAGCTTTTAGTTTTTACATATAGTTGCTGGTTTTTATTTTTGACAATCATGAAACATCTTTGACTAAGTGTTTATTGAGGGCACACAAGGATGTTGAAAGGTTCTTTCCAGTACATTTATAGCTTTTATAAATTATGCTGAACTTGTTAGACAGTACCTAGCCTCCTACTCTAGCCTTAAAATAAGCAGAACTAGTGTTATAAGTGCCAATATGCTGACTGTATGCCATACTATATTCTATGGGTAGGTGGTATGTGAACTGCTTGTAGCAAACGGGAAGTTTACATAACCTTCACATTTATGACATTTCCATAGAAATTGAAATTAAAGCAAATTTTGTAGTATGGCAGTACTCACTCAGCATACTGTATGTACAAGTGTGTTTTGTGTACAGATGACAGTTTAACTATTTACTATAATTGTATCTACAAGAAATTACGGAAAATTTTCAATTTCCTTATTTAAGAAATATTTATTATACACATAAAAATCTATAGTTTTTAGCATAATAATCAAACACGCATATGCTGTATAATTTTGCTTGTTGTTTTCCTTTTTTGTGAATGTTTTTCAGATTTTAATTAACAAAATACAAATATAACAAAAAAGAGAGGCAAAAGATTAAATAAAATTTACTATGTTTTCAGGATTTGATGGTTGGGGATGAAGCTTCTCAACTAAGATCTATGCTGGAAGTCAGCTATCCTATGGAAAATGGGGTAAGAATATAGAAATAATTGCATATTACTTATAATACAGGGTGTAACAAGAGTGGTAGATCATCGGTAGCTCCCCAGCTACCAATGATCATAATGGTTCCCCATGAATGGTCCCCCACTCACCAGCCAATGTCAATGGACTTGTGCTGCATCTCTGCATATATGTGCAGACAGCCTAAATATAATCACTAAAAACCAGTTAGTCTGGTGGTCATTAAGACACATCCCAAAGTTTTTTTTATTTACCGAAAAATCCTAAGATTTTTTAAAGATTATAATTATTTTTCATAACTCATACTCTGAAAAGTAGATCTGAAGTTGCCTGGGGAGCGGGTTGAAAGTAATACTTTTCAGCCCTGAGGAGAATCCCTTTCAACTGACAGCTTTCAAATGGTGCTATTGAATCATGTTGGATACATTCTATCTAGCCGATTCTGTAAAGCGCGATGTAAAATTTAAATAACATAAAGTTAAGTTCTAATAAAATAAAAAATTATGATTCAATTATACATTATTTTCAACAATTTCCTTAATCTAACAGATTTCGGTAAAATATTTACCATTTTTTGATATTCATTGAAAAATAACTGGATAACTGCCACAGAAACAAAAAACCCGGGGAAGCGGTAATCCGATCTTTATTTGTATTTTCGAGTTGTCGAGTTTTGTTTATACTTCCGTATAGCAGAGGATATGTACAATGAGTCTATCTGATTCAAATATGGACACTGGAAATAAACTCATTTTTTCTTTAGCTAATTTTTGTTTTTATTTTTTCTTACCTTGTATTAGTAATACAAAAAGGCCCAGTGTTTACCTCGGGTTAAAGACTTATTATTATTAACGCTGGGCTCGAAAAATATCATTAAAACAAAAACTCAAAAAAACCATTAAAGATCGAATTAATGCTTTCCCAGCTATTTTTTGTTTCTGTCATTGCAGTACGACTAAAAGTGTTAGTTCACCGTAACGCCACGTCTTTTCTCTTTTTGTACAGTCTCGGGACTAAATAACTTACTTCCACCCCCAGTAACAATGTACTATTTTTCGGTACAATTTCCATAAAATGTCTTAACCATAATGTCCTGCACATTGGTTAACCCATCCCTCTATCACAGGTGGTCCGCAACTGGGAAGACATGTGCCACGTGTGGGACTACACGTTTGGACCCAGCAAGATGAACGTAGACCCTAAAGACACCAAGATTCTGCTCACGGAGCCCCCCATGAACCCCACCAAGAATAGAGAGAAGATGATAGAGGTAACTTCAAAAGATAGATAGATAGACTCTTTATTGGGTACACACACAAACAGCACAGGAAAAGTAATAAAAAAGAACAGTAACTAATATCAAAGGCATACATAATTAAGTACATAGGCATACATAATTAAGTACAGGTAAGCAGGTAGGTAGGTACCTAGTGAATATGAGGTAAAAAGAAGAAAGTGAAAGACAAAAACCAAGTGCTAATAGGCACCTACCTAACAGTGCACTCGCCTTATCAACAGGTGGGTAGGTAGTCACCGCCCGCCCAGGGCGAGGGATATCTACGCGTCTCTGCGCTGCCGTGGTGCAAAAGGATTTCTAGTGTTTTTTTTTAACTTACAATAGTCCTTCGATCAATCTAAGGACTATTGTAAGTTAAAAAAAACACTTTGATATTTGGCACAAATGAGTCTTCGGTAAAATGCTTCGAACAAATTCTACTGTGATTTTTTGGAGTCCAGTTGGACCTGGACTGAATCTAAATAGATTCAGGGCAATTTTCATTTTTCCATCATTGGGGGGCATCGCAGGGAATCTGCAACAGTATTAAAATGATTATTATCGACAACAATATTTAGGTGTATAACTATCAAAACAAAAAACTACAAAATTGAGTTGATAGCCAACTTATAGTATTTTGAAGTCTTCAATATACATTTAACATTTAATATAAGAAACTGTACTAACAAACTATGGATTTATTTATCTGAAAATAAAAAGAATTTGAATTTAAATAGAATTATTGTATTTGTTAGCATTTTATGATGACCAAAGGTAACCATTTGACATTTCTCATTTTTTGCTTGTGACACGTTTAAAAATAATTAGAACCGCAACCTCATCTGATGGAAAGCGAAGATGCGGCCGACCTTTTCACTCTTGTTTAGAAGAGACCCAGGTTGTCATTGGCCGGAAAAACAGAGGCCTTTCGCGTCATTCCTTTGCGGTGCGAATAATAAAGGTGGAGGAGTCCTTGTCTCGCTTAGTGCGAGACAAGGATATATCTACCAAGTATGGATGGTATTGCACTGTGCGTTTGCTTGTCCTGGAGTGGAGGGGGGATACATTTTTTGAAACTCACGCGATCAGAACACATTATTATAAATATACGCGATAAATACCCGTGAATATTTATAAGAATGGAGGGGGGATGGTTCAATCAGGTCATGTAGTTCCTATGAGCATTCTTTGAAATGTATCTTTTAAAATAAACTAGTGTAAGATACCTTAGGGCTCACTATCACAGAAAAGGACCCTCATTACATTTATTTATTTAATTCGGATTGCCATCAGCTTAACTAATTTCAATAGAATTTAATATAGTCTTAGAAATATAATAGGCATTCGCTAATAACTCTAGAATAAGAGCCACATCATATAAACAGCTTATATTGGTGCACTGCTGGACGCAGGCCTCCTTCTGATAAGAAATGTAGAGAATCAAGGAAGTATTAAGGGCGACCGCTTTGAGCGATCTCTTCCAGGCAACCTTGGGATGGACTGGAGATAAGAGAACAATAAACCACATTATTTATTTATTGTTATTCGTTTATTTTCAGGTTATGTTTGAGAAGTATGGTTTCGACAGCGCTTACATCGCGATCCAAGCCGTGCTCACTCTGTACGCACAAGGACTTATTTCAGGAGTTGTCGTAGATTCAGGTAAAATGGTTTCCTTTTAACATGTGCCTTTACTGATTATAAATTTAACAAAAAAAATTACTTCATCACACTAATATTATAAAGGCGAAAGTTTGTATGGATGTATGGATGGATGTTTGTTACCTCTTCACGCCAAAAGTACTGAACGGATCTGGCTGAAATTTTGCATACAGGTAATTCTAATCCTGGAATAAAACATAGGCTACTTTTTATCCCACAAATCTGTTCCCGTGGCATAAAAAAACCTTTTAATGTTTCCATAGGAACAACGCGTGCGAAGCCGCGGGGCGCAGCTAGTTAATCATATGATTTTCTCATCGATGCCATTGTTCTATAGCAGGGGTGCTCAACTTATAGTGTCGGCGATCTATCAACAAAATATTTTGAAATGAAGGGATGGATTAAACTATTATTATGTAGGTAGGTATACTTACGTGATTTTTATATTAAAAAACAAGGTAATCGTTTTCACAGTTTTAAGCAAAGTTTTGTCTATAATATGTAGGTACTAGCTGCACCCCGCGGCTTCGCACTCGTTTTTCCTGTGGCAACGTTTAAAGATGATTTTTATTCCACGGGAACTAATTTATGCGACAGCCTATGTTTAATTCCGGGATTACAATTACCCGTATGCAAAATTTCAGCCCCATCCGTTCAGTAGTTTTGACGTGAAGAGGTAACAAACATCCATCCATACATCCAGACATCCATATCAAATTTCGCATTTATCGTATTAGTGTGATGCCACGGTACTTCGACACACGAGGCACATAGACTTATCTATAACTATAGTAGAAAAATGTCGATCGTCACTTTTCAATGTTACCTATTATTTTAGGTATGAGTACTAGGTTTAATAAATAAGTGGAGTAGTTTCATCTCGCCCATTATTGGTCCAAATGACACTACCCATTGACGAACATTTTCAAAATACATTGCTCTGGTTTTGAAAAATGAATATTATATGAACAATTTTAAAGTTAAATTCAATTGCAAAATCATACACGGCAAGTAGCCATTTCTATTTCTGACTATAACGCCTATTGTTCTTAGTGATAAATTGGATATTCTCAAACAACTTTGCTAAATAGCAGTGCTTAGTAGACGAATAGTCAAGTCCAGCACGAGTGGTTTCCGAGCTATGGCAGTGTTTATTTTGACAGCTGTCATCAAAAATATAGGTCCTATATTTACCTTTCATTTGAGACAGGAATGACAAAGGGTTTATACATGCTGGCGATCGACTCGAAATCTTTCGCGATCGACCGATTGATCGCGATTGACTGTTTGAGCACCCCTGTTCTATAGGTATCGATGACTGAGCCACTATCACACTAATATTATAAAGTTTGTATGGATGTATGGATGTTTGTTACTTCTTCACGCCAAAACTACTGAACAGATCTAAAATTTAAAATAGGCATAGTCCTTGGTCTGGAATAAAACATAGGCTACTTTTTATCATGTATAATGTAAAATTTTGCACACCTTTCAGGGTAGATTGTAAATGGACATATATAATTTTAAGAACTTGTGTACATACATTCTGGCAAATAAATGATTATGATTATGATTATGATTATGATTATCCCATAAATCAGTTCCCGTGGGATGAAAATCATCTTTTAACGTTTCCATAGGAACAACGCGTGCGAAGCCGCGGGGCGCAGCTAGTTCATTATACGGGTCTTAGCTATATTATCCCACTAGCAGCGCCCGCGGTTGCACCCGCTTGGTTCCCGTTCCCGTGGGAATTCCGGGATAAAATATAGCCTATGTCACTCCCTGAAAAGTAAGCTTTTTAATTATGAAAGAATGTTTTATATCGGTCCAGTAGTTTCGGAGCCTATTAAAAAAAAAACAATCAAATCTTTCCTCTTTATCATACAGATATAGATTTAATAATAATAATATGCTTTTATTTCAGACACATGATCCATATAAAATTACATTTAAATAATAAAATAGTCAGGTTGAATAGGTACATAATACAATTCTAAACAATTTAAATTAACAGTAAAAATATTTAGTGTACCATCGCCAAACGTAATGCCTATCCAGTTTGAAACTATTTTGCTTTGCGTTAAAAACAAAAGATATCGAGCAAGCCGGGGTTGGCAACTATTCACTTCACAGAAAAATCACCCTAGTGGCGCAATTTATAAGGCGCATTTTTTGCTGACTATACCTATGAATTTAGGATGCTTTAATTACCTCCTAAGCGAAGCTCCGAGCAAAAGCAAGTAAATCAACTATTGTTTTTTGTAAATAGGTGATGGCGTAACCCACATTTGCCCAGTGTATGAAGAGTTTGCGTTGCCCCATCTCACTAGAAGGCTGGATATCGCTGGCAGGGATATCACCAGATATCTCATCAAGGTAACTCAACCTCAACAACCTGTATCGGTCCACTGCTGGACGTAGGCCTCCCCCTGATAAACGCTTTTTACCGTTTAGCTCATGGGGGGTAATGCCCATAATCCCCACGCTGGGCACACGGGTTGGGGATCGCAGTTCGGTGCTAGAATTGTTCTGCAGGGGGCGCTGCTGCCCGCCACCGGTGGATATCCTTTAGTCGCCTCTTACGACACCCACGGGAAGAATTGGGTTGGTGCAAATTCTTAGCCAGCACCACACAGCTACATCAAGGTAACTAATTAAAAAAAAATACCTGAGCGTCTGGTCGAAACGACGCGTGACCCGAGAGCTGGTGAGTATCTGGCGCAGCAAATCAGCATTGCCATACAGCGGGGAATGCAGCCAGCGTCTTGAAGACGCGACGATATGGATCAGTTGAGCTACTGGTAGATTGTTTGCAACTCAGTTAGTTCAATTGTTTCAATTGTATACAAGTTCTAATTTATTTCTATTATTTGATTGTAATTTACTTTGTCAATAAATTAATTACTTTTAATTCTAAGTAACCTACTGCTTACGTATTTACTTTTGGGATGATCTAACGTTACCATTCTTTATTTCAAGTTACTACTCCTCCGAGGCTATGCTTTCAACCACTCAGCAGACTTCGAGACAGTGCGTATGATGAAGGAAAAGCTCTGCTACATCGGGTATAATGTGGAGCAGGAGCAAAAACTGGCCTGGGAGACCACCGTGCTGGTTGAACCGTATATGGTGAGTGTAAATCTGTAGGAAATGCTTAGTTTTATGTAGTAAGAACTATTAAGTTGCTACCAGGAACTGGTAAACTAGTACCAGAAACTGGTAAGCTAGTACCAGGAACTGGAAATTTAGTACCAGAGATTGGTAATTTTGTACCGAAACTAATAATTGATTATAATAGAATTAGTTGCTGCCTTGCATTCCCTAGGCCAAACAACCTTATTTTTGACCGACTTCAAAATAAGAGGAGGTTCTCAATTCGATTGCTTTTTTGTTTGTTATCCCAGAACTTTCGACTGGGTGAACCGATGTAGCCGGTTATTTTTTATTTTAAAGCTGGTGCTTCCCGTTTGGTCTAGTTTCAATTTGGTCCAGTTCTAACACAGGCATCTATGAGAAAACAATATACTGGAAATCGGTTTGTGTTTGTTAATATTTCATATAAATGTTACCTATATTGTAAAAACAAAATGTTTGGTTCTCAGCTACCTGACGGTCGAATCATCAAAGTCGGCGGGGAGAGATTCGAAGCTCCCGAGGCATTGTTTCAACCTCATCTGATCAACGTTGAGGGACAGGGTATTGCTGAACTGGTTTTCAACACTATTCAGGTATGGTTGAATTTAGCTGGGTTCACTTTTCATGTCAATGATGAGTTTCATCATATTTTCTTAATACTTTTATACATTTTTGTGAGCTTCTTTGTAAGCTGAACAGTTTTGATTGTGTTAAAAGTACGAATGGTAATGCATACATTTGTATTCAATTTCTTTGTTTCGACAAATTTAAGGTTTCATTTTCACCTTATTATATTCTTCTATATGTTACATATTTTAAAATAAATAAGTGTTTTCTTATTTTTCTATTCTTTTTTCACTCGTCATCTCTTTTACGCAATGATATCAGTATCACTACAGCGCTAGCAATGTGCTAAGTGATTGCTAATTCCTTCAATTGCTATATACCTATATCCTTGTTTTTTTGCAGGCTGCCGACATAGATATGCGCAACGAGCTATACAAGCACATAGTGCTATCCGGGGGCTCCACGATGTACCCGGGGCTGCCTTCCCGCCTGGAGCGGGAGATCAAACAGCTGTATCTGGAGCGGGTGCTCAAGAACGACTGCGACAAACTGCAAGTAAGTAAAGAGTGTCCCAAAACCTACCTGAATATTCATATACTGTCAGGGTTGGCATGATTAAAACAAGTTGTTTTAAACACGTGTTTTAAACAGTGTTTAAAACAGTTTGAAATAAAACTATGTTTTTTATTAAGTAATAATGACGAAAAAAAACAGGGTTTAAAACTACCTTTTATTGCAAATGAATGGAAATAAATCCAAACGAAGAAATATGTAGAACTCTAAATAGCTTAAAATAAATTTACAAGTGGAAATTCTTTATGTTAGCCGTTTTATACACTGTACACTGCATGCATAGGTAACTCCCCGCCAGTAAAGTCCCTATGTCGACCGTCGAAAGAAAGTAATTCACAGGATTAGTGGGTATTCCCCGTTCTCTCTCTAGTTCTTTTTCTACCTACACTACACTACATAAAAGGTGTATGTAAAGTGTTTTGTATCGATAAAAAATTATAATATTCTTAGATAATTAGATTAGAGATACACAACAAAAAGTAAATACTTATTTATCGTTTTGTTAATTTTTACTGATGTGAATTAGGAAATAGTTTAGAAATGGATTAAATATTTTATTATTCGCTATAATTGATTTGACATTGATCCTTAAAGGTATTTTAGTAAAAAAAAACAAAAAAAACACTTGTTTTAAACATTTCATCTTTTTTTCCAAGACTTAACAAGCGCAAGGTCTTACTAATGCCGCGTATATCGCTAAATCGTACGCCGCCGCCGCAGGCCAAAACCCAGTCCCCATCTGTTTATAAAACTCCCGTACAGCATGGCTCGGACTCTAATCTGGCGGGACTGAAATTGGACTTAGAAAATAAAGTTTTGAGCGGAACATCATCGCTCTCCTCTGTTGCATCGCGATCGAGCGCGAAACGCAAGGAACGCGACGAAATTAGTCGCTCCGAATTAATTGACCTTTTTGAGTCTCTGAAAGCTGATCAGGACGCTAAGTTTGACACTATCGTTAGCAACTTCACTGAGCTGCGGTCTTCTCTGGACCTTATGGGCCAAAAATTCAACGAGGTCCTAGGCAGACTGGAATACTTGGAAGAGGAAAGACAGGAACATAGCGGAAAAATTGAGTTTTTGGAAAATAAGGTCGAGGTGCTTGAACGCCACATTAAAGGAGGCATTGAGATTAAAAACATCCCGCAAGCTCCCAAAGAATCGAAAGAAGATACACAAAAACCTAGTCTTGCAAACAGCGGAAAAATTGAACATTACCCTGGACAGCTCAGAAATAAGAGACGTTTACCGTTTGAAGCTCAAGTCGGGTACTAACCCCATTATTGCAGACTTCACGACAGTATTCATTAGGGACAAGTTTCTCACATCTTTCAAGAGATACAATAAAGATAATCAACAAGACAAGTTTAACACTACGAGTCTCAATATCAGTGGACCGAGTACTCCGGTGTATGTGTCAGAGAATCTGACGCAAAAAGATAGGAGGCTTTTCTATCTAGCACGCGAATTCGCAAAGAACAACGGGTACCAGTTCTGTTGGACAGCTTTCGGAAAAATCTTCATCCGAGAAACTGAAGGCTCACCACAAGTACGCATATTTAAGGAAAGTGATTTAGTCAACCTAGCATCTAAGAAATTGGTTTAGACTTAAAACCAGACAAGATCTGTTTTTAAGTGTATTACCTACTTATTACCTATCCCATCATCTTTTTACAATATATCTACTTACCTACCTATGTACATTGGATTAACGTGTTTAAAAAGACAGATATAAAAGGTTGCTCCTAGCTTAAATAGAATCCACATTATAAATAATTGTTTTTGTCAGAACTCTTAAATAGTATTGTATCTTTGAACTCTTAATACTAATTATATAGAATATTAGGATAAGACCTGGTTGTCATTTAGTTTTTGCAATATGAACCATAATGTAAGTGATGTTTTGGCTGACATTGACAGGGACGTGATTGCGGGCCACTCTCTTTTCATAGATGTTCCCGAACAATGTAATAAACACATTTCCTTGTCAAAGTCAACGTTTAACGTCGTCACACAGAATATTCGGAGCATTAATCATAATATCGATGACTTTAAAATATTTTTGAATAGATTACAGCTCAAAACTGATCTCATAGTCTTATCAGAATGTTGGCTTTCCAAGGCACCATATTTACCTTCAATTGAGCATTTCCAGGCCTTCCGAACCCAACGACAGATAAATCAGAATGATGGGGTTGTTATCTATGCCAGAAAAGGTCTTAGTATTAACGTGTATGAACCCAATTACACAGAAGAAGTCAACTGTTTAGTTATGACAAATTTTAGACACTTTGCGGTTGTTGCTATTTATAGGCCACCATCATTTAACAATATAGACAAGTTTCTTTCATCTATCGACAGGGTACTCACAGAATTAAAGGACATCAATCAAATCGCTATAGTTGGTGACATAAATATAGATATCAAACCAGACAACGAGGATCCCAGATCCTCTGATTATCTGAACTTGCTTGCGTCACATGGTTTTCTTCCATCACATCTTCTGCCTACTCGTGATAAGAATTGTTTGGATCATTGTTTCGTAAAATCAAAAACTCCAGTAGCGACAATTCTGGTTAACTCGACGGTGACCGATCATTTACCTATAATTCTATCAATGAACATAAAAGACACGAGATCAAAAGCAATTAAGAAAACACGCAAAAAAATAGATTACACCGCTGTTGCAAATGATCTGTCTGTAATAGATTGGTCTAATCTCCTACACAAGTATAAAGCAAATGAAGCAACTAAAGTCTTCATTCATACAATTAGGAACACTATGCTCAAACATACAACTATTACTTCAACGCCCCGTAAAAAAATTACGATAAAGCCCTGGGTCACCCCAGGTTTATTACGGTGTATTCATAATAGAGATAAACTACATCAGAGAAGTAAAAAAAACCCTAAAAACACTATATACAAAATAACATATCTGAGATACCGCAACACATGCAACAAAACACTTAAAAACCTCAAAAACGCTTATTTTCGTTCGAAAATGAATGAATATAGATATGATATGAAAAAACAGTGGGAATGCATAAAAAATATATGTCACTTAAATAAAAATAAATCAGAAAATTACGATCTCTTACATCTAAAGCCTACAGTGGATCAATCACTTAACCACATAAATAACTATTTCTCGAACATAGGATCTGACCTCGCTAACAATATTATGAAGTCTCAGGAAAATAAGATCAACACGACCACTACACAAAAAAATAAAACAGGTCACACAGACAATTTACATTCCTTTGTACTTATCGAGACGGATGAAACTGAGGTTATCTATACGATTAACAGTCTTAAAAATAAACATAGTTCGGGATGGGACGAAATTCCATCCACCCTATACAAACAATGTGCGTATGTCTTAGCTGCACCTATAACCTGGTTATGTAACCAATGCTTTGAAGAAGGTATATTTCCGGAAGCTTTAAAACGATCGATAGTCATTCCAATCCATAAGGCGGGGAACAGAGACGACATTTCAAATTATCGTCCTATTTCACTTCTCCCGACACTGTCGAAGATATTAGAAAAATTAATAAACAAAAGAATTAAGAACTATCTTAACAAATTCGATCTACTATCTGCCAACCAATATGGGTTCCGAAATAATATATCTACATCAGATGCAGTCACCAAACTAACATCTACCATAGAACATAACCTAGATAATAATAACAAATGCATCGGAATCTTCTTAGATTTAGCAAAAGCTTTCGATACCGTCTCTGTTCCCTTGCTTCTAGACAAATTATACAAAATAGGCATCAGAGGAACACAGCATAAATTGATGATGGATTATCTCTCAAATAGAACTCAATCAGTAAGAATTAATGAACAAATAAGCAATAAAGAGACAATTCAATTTGGTGTGCCCCAGGGAAGCATCCTAGGACCAACCCTGTTCTTAATTTACATCAATGAACTATGCGACCTTAAACTACATAATGGAACTATAATTACTTTCGCAGATGATACGGTTTTGCTTTTCAAAGGGAGAAATTGGAAAGAATGCAATTTACATGCTAACGAAGGGTTCTTTACAGTCCTGAGCTGGTTAAACCAAAACCTACTGACACTAAATGTTACGAAAACAAAACATATAACCTTTAGCATGAGAAGCGACGGCCAACCTCCCCCTAGTACGATAAGAGTAATCGCGCACAACTGTTTGCAAGGCAACAATTGTAATTGCCCAGAGCTATCGTCAGTTCCTACAATTAAATATTTGGGAGTACACATAGATTGTAATTTGAATTGGAAGTTTAACGTAAAATCATTATCAGGACGAGTCAGAAAGCTTATATATGTTTTCAAAACCCTACGTAACATTTGCGATAAACGGCAATTATTATGTACATATCTTGCCCTAGGACAGTCGGTAATCACTTACTGCATAAATTCATGGGGTGGGTGTCCGAAATCTACTCTCATAATGTTGGAACGAGCCCAAAGAGCATTACTTAAAGTCACCTTTTCGAAACCCTACCGTTTTCCAACAAAAGAGCTATACAAAGATGCAGGAACTCTCACAGTTAGACAAAGTTTTATATTGGAAATAACATTGAGACAACACAAAAAATTAAACGAAGCCAACCCGATAAAACGCAGACAGGATAGAGTATTCTCTATACCTGCACGCAAAACCACCTCCGCACAACGTTTTGAAACCTATCTTGGCCCTGCTCTATATAATAAACTAAGCAAACATGAAAGCCTAAGAATTCAATCTAATTTTAATTGCAAGACAACTGTCACTAAAATTCTCAGAAGTTTAAGTTATGAATACACAGAACAACTGTTATCTATAGTGAAATAAATAAGGCTCAAAAATAGTGGACTTGCTAAATAAATAAAAAAAAAAAAAAAAAAAAAAAAAAAGTAAAATATTAAGATATAAATAAATAAAATAGCAAATAAAATAACAAAAAAAAAAAACATAAAAGTGCACTGTTGTGCACCTAACTATCGATTTATTAGTTTACTTTCATCTTATTGCCCATTAGTTCTCTGGGCACCGCTTTCTCGTTACTATATCGAATCCGTAAATGATACCGACCTAAAAATCAATATTTTATAATTATAAGTAGCTAAGTGTAGTAAGTATTCATAATATACACAAGGACACATTCTTTATTAAATTCATCTTGCTAATTATTACTCAATTTAAGTTTAAGTACATACCTTACTTTATATAACTTACCTACTCTAATCTAAGTCAGAACTTTACTATGAACGACGAGGAGCGAGGAGGAGTACACTACCTGCCGAGATACAGTGCTCAACTAGTTCGGCAGGTAGGGCAACCCAATTCAAAGCACTGTCAGTCCATCTCTATCTATCTATGTACTAAGCTTTTATGTAACAATGTATCTGGTGGAACACTGGACAGGAGCGTATACACTGTACTATCATGACCAGTGTAACACGTGTGTATTTTTGGTAATTTAAGTACCTACTTAATTATCTGATATGGACTCTATAATTTTAAGTTATTTGGACTGTATAAAACGTTTGTTGTTGTTGTCTGAATAAATAAATATTATCTTATCTTATCATTTAATAATCAGTTCACGTTACGACACGGACTCGGGTGGTTCTTATTTGCTCTCCCATCCTTATTATCATGTTATCATTTATCACGAAGTGTAGGGACTTACACCCTACAATACTATACAACGTGTAACAAAATATGTGTACTGTCCGAAAGGAGGGGATTTTCCGACCCCCGGGGTTCAACGACTTTTCGAATTTCGATTGAAATCTCTGAAAAAAACTGCAACAAAGTTTCAACATGGATAGTTGATTTTGTACGAAGTGACAACCCTAAAGTCAGCTGTTTCTTACACTTGGGACAATCACCTCAGTATGCTCACAGATGAGGAGTGACAGATTCTTAATTCTTAATAGAAAAAAAACGCCTACAGCATCATAGAGACAAATTCGTCGTATAGTCGTAAGTTATGTCACAGAATGATGGGCTAGGATAACATTTCAATTTGAAGGTTGTATTATAATATGTCACTATAATATGTCCCACGCACCTATCTATACCGTGTCCATTTTAAATGAAGCATAAACGTAAACAAACCGCCTATACTTAACCTAAAATTCACTTTGTTGGCGCGTCCTTTTGTACGTAATTTACATTACTTGTCGATTTTAGATCCTTCCTTCAATAAAAATTGCTTACAATTATATTTGAAACTCGACGCCAAGCAAGTGAGATTTTGTTATTTGTGTCGTATTTTGTTTACTAACATGCTTCATTCAAAATGGATAAACAATAGTCACATACTTATTAATTCGCCAAACGCCTCGTTTCAGAAATTCAAGATCCGCATTGAAGATCCCCCGAGACGCAAGGACATGGTGTTCATCGGCGGCGCCGTGCTTGCCGAGGTCTGCAAGAACCGAGACAACTTCTGGCTCTCCAAGCAGGAGTACCAAGAACAGGTAATACCCTCATCAGCACCCGTACGTCATGTCCACTGTTGATCATGCATCATAACTTAAGATATCCACGGGATTCGTTGAAGACTCTAACCAGAAAACTGTAATATTTTTTTATAGTTTGACCCTAGAATTGAATTTCTACACACTGACTACTACTTCTTCCGCTAGTGGACAAAAAATTTAAGTTTGCACCTTATTTCTTGTTTGATAGTAATAACTATGTATTTATCAAGCTGTTTATATAGTAAACATTTTACTTGTCTAAGTACTTATTTTGTAAGTCTAAAGAAATAAACGATTTGACTCTGACTCTAATCAAACATATTTTCTCTTTTCAGGGTTTGGGGTGCTTGAGGAAACTAGGACCTAGGGCCAGTTAAATAAGTCGCATTTTAGAATAAACGATTGACATTAGAACTATCTACCTTAATGTAAGTATTAAATGAAAGTCACTTAATTCTACTTATATTTAAAATACATGAGATTTGAATGTTATAATGACTGCAATATTAGTATTTTTGATTAAGTTACTTAAGTTTTCTAATTTGAACCCCTTTTAAATAAATTATCTGTAATTATCATCTTAAATATCTACTTATATCAAAAATTATTGGTCCTTCGACCCATCGGATTATGATTGAGGGAATAGAGTCCACGTGTGTAAACACAGGTGCATTATAATATGTCCTACGCACCTATCTAGTCGCATCTGAGACTGAGGACATCATCATTAATAGAAGTAAAATTTGATATATATATTGAAGAATGGATAATTTGAAACTATTTGTCCGTTTTAAACAAATCTTTGTTTAACATACAGCTACATTATTCCTGAGCTGCCTAATTTTTATATAAGTACATACCACTTGACCTAAGATGGGTGCAGAGTGTAGTTATTGATATAAGTAGAAACAATAATTCGTATAGATAAAGCAAAGACTTGACTCAAAATTTAGTCATTATGAAGACTTTATGAAGATTTTTCTTTAACCATGTTAAAACCTTTTAAATGCATTTTAAACCTTGCATTCCATTTAATATTCTATCTTAAATTTGTAGACGTAATATAGGTTGATTTATAACAATAAACTAAAATACTTTTAAATCCATCATGGTTATTTAATACCCTAAAGTTATTTTTTCTCAAATCATGGTAAATATCCCAATGTAAATAACTTTAATAAACGATATTTTAAGTTTAAATGCCCGGTGTCAAATAAATATTAATAAGTATTCTTTTGTTAGCCAAATACAATCTGTATAAACATGATTTGTATAAATATGTAACGATGCATTGATGATTATGATTATTTATGATTTATGATTGATTATTGATAAATAAATTTTATAATACCAAGGTGCTAGATTTTTTTACTTCGTCATCATCATCGTACTCTTAAAACCTTAGCTAATTGTGTAGTATAAGTCAGGTACCTATGGTCAAAGATTTGGAATTAAAAACCAATTAGGTAGTATTTGAAATTTCTTATTTATTTTTGCAATAATTTGCACGATTGCTTCAGATATTGTTTTGCATTCACACAATCTGAAAAAGAATAATTCGTTACCGTTAGATACTTATATTTTATAATTTTGTTACAATTGGTAATTCTTATCCTAAAGCTTGTGTTTTTCAAAAAGAAGACCTACCTTATCTTTAAGATAAGGACGTTAATTTATTTATTTTAAATATTCGGTCAGCTAAAAATATCTGCTTAAACTATTTGGACAGCATAGTCAGCATAGTATGTTTTGGTAGCCTGTAGAATATATATAAATTACCAGCTCAATTCACTTTTTAAATGACCAAAAAAAAGAGATTCTCAATTAGATTTTTTTTTGTTTATTACTTCAGAACTTTTGACTGGGTGGTCCGATTTTTATGATTCTTTTTTTATTTATTTTATTAAGTTCTGACAATGGGGTCCATGAAGATCCCATTGTCAGAAGTCGGTTTATGGTTTATTAAAACAAAATCAATTATCTTGTTGACAAACTCCATTTTTCATTTCACAAATACCTCTGTACCGTTCTGACCGTTTAATTATATTACCTACGCTTTTGTCTGTTCGTCACATGCCTCTTCCTCTTCTATATGTAGCTATAGACTTTTTTAAATAAATAATACCACATGGTTCGTTCGTGGTGTTAAGAGTTAAATAAGTAAGTAAACACAGTCGCTGATAAGCCTATGGCTTGCTAGTCCGCAACTGTGTTTACTTACTTAGCAAATGCTACGGCCTCGCGCCTAAGCATTTGCCAATGTAGCGTGTCGTCTTCTGTCGTCTACGAAGACACTAAAGCCACTAAGAACAAATTTACTTGTCTCTATTATGTAGTTTAACTTGTACCTATCAGTAACGACCCGTACTGACATATAGGGGCCGAAAACCCTGTATCTTTTTTATTTACACTTACGCACTACAATAACAAAAACCTTAAATCTACTATTTATTTACCTTTCCATTCATCACGTCTAGAACCCGCTTATATTTCTCTACAACTTTCTGTTGATCAGGACTAAAGTTTATAGATTTACTTGTCCACGCCCACGATTTCTCTGGGGGAGGGAGGGCTTTTATTCTTTTGGTATACGCAAGAAGGTCTTGATTGTATTCGATGTTTTCTCCATTATTACCGCTTCGTCCTCCATTATTCCCCTCGTGTCTTGCTTTCATTCCCGTATATTGTATGTTGTATCCTTGCCGGACTGCTTTCTTTGCCCCGTTACTTCCTCGAAACCTGTTGCTTCCTCCATTGAACCCTTTGCTTCCTCCATTGAACCCTTTGCTTCCTCCATTGAACCCTTTGCTTCCTCCATTGAACCCTTTGATTCCTCCATTGAACCCTTTGCTTCCTCCATTGAACCCGTTGCTTCCCCCGTTGTATCCTAACGGATCTTTCTTTACCAGCTTTCCATTCAACGTGTTTGTAATCCTTTTATATTTATCCAATAATTCCTGTGATTCAGGATCCCTAACAAGAGATAGATGAGATTTCTCTGGGGGTGTCAGCTGTTCGATTATTTTGTAGTATACATCCATATCGTCGTCATAATCGTTGTTTTCTCCGTTAAATCCGTTGCTTCCTCCGTTATACCCGTTATTTTCTCCCATTTCTCTATTGTACTCTTCCCGAACTGCTTTTTCTTTTGGGAAGGTATATTCCCTCGGTTGCACAATCGGGATGTTATGTTCCCATCTTTCTGGGAGAAACACGTCTTTTGCTCCTCTTCCTTGGGTTAATATGTCTTTTCCCCCTCTGCTGCCGTGAGAAAAGGGGGGAACAGGGAAGTACTGCCCAAAGTGCTCTGAAGAGGGGAGAGAGTCGATGTTGATACCTCTGTAAAAAAAGTAATTTTACAGGAATCTAAAATCGTTAATAGGTTTATAAATATTTTATTTGTAACCAAGAATAAATTTGCTTACATGATAAAACATTTTTTTGCAATTTAGGGCAAGCTAGCGCTGAAACTAACTTATGGAAAAATAAATTGCAAAATTTTGAACAGAAAAATAGTGCGTACCCAGTTATTAATCATCTGTAATGAATTCGTCAAACTACGATAGTTTTTATCAACCTCAACCTCAACAGCCACATTAAATCACATGAACATTCAATCACAAACCTATTTTAGTACACAAATACCTTGATTTCGTCAAACTACGTCAACCTCAACCTCAACAGCCTATATTGGTCCACAGCTGGACGCAGGCCTCCCCCCTATAGGCACCTTATTGGCTATTATCTCATGGGAGGTATTGCCTATAATCCCCACGCAGGGCATGCGGGTTATGGATCGCAGTTCGGTTGTAGTAGAATTGTTCTGCAGGGGGCGCTGCTGCCCGCCCCCGACGGATATCCCTTAGTCGCCTCTTACGACTCCCACGGGAAGAGTTGGGGTTGTGAAAATTCTAAGCCAGCACCACACGTCTCATAGTTTTAGTAAAACTAATTCAATTCTATACACACCTCTCCCCCTTGGAGCCCAGACGGCGTAAGGGGAAATAGAGAGGAAGATTCGAGTCTTCTTCTGTGCTATCTTGGCTTGAGTGGATCTGGAATAAAAGTGTAAACTTGAGAAATTTAAGTGTCCGTCAAGGAAGCGTACACATACGTGATATTATGTTTATTGATATGCCAATTAATAGAGTAAAACAGTGTATGAATTAGTGAAATAAATAACGCCTCTTTGGTTTAAGAAATATATTTTTATATATATTTCATATATTTTTATGACCATACTTAGTGTGTATGCTAGCTTGACGTTAAGCTGGCGTACACATGACCATTCTCGAAAACTACGTATACTATAGCGACAAAATGTATACACATAAAAAGAGTAACCATACCGTACGAGGTAAGCAAAATATCATATTGATTGCTCTTATAGGAAATACCTTGACGGACACCACAAATTTAAACCCTCAAAATAAAGTTTTGGTTATTATAGTTAATACTATGGGTTGGTAATATCTAAAGGTGCCTGTAAACGGGATATATCTTTGGCAATTTCTGCTTCCAAGTTGCTGATTATCTTGCTCAATACAGTGCAATACTTGCTAAGTTGCCCGGCGATGTTTCCAAGTTATTTCAAGTTCTTGCTAGTACTCATTACGGATGTAAGCGGGTTAACTACAAACCTTATTTGTCTTGGAAGAACACCAACGTTCTTGCAAGTATTTTATGTCTAGCCGGCTAGAATTGCAAATGATTAATCCCGCTTTGAATTTAGTGCAAAATCGTATATCGTCTGCTCTGTCTGACGTACCTATAGGTGCATCTCTTTTCACTCGCGCCTCGCTCGCCTCTCGTCGCTGCCGGTATTAGCCATTTGACATTTAATACTGTGGTCTGGCTGCAATATAGCTTGGCGTGTACTGTATATGCAAAATTCCTCAGCAATGCAGTTGCAAAATCTTGCCAGACTACACTTGGCAATGAATTGCACTATGAAATTGCAGCAAGGGTAGGTGGGTATAGATAGTAGCAAATATACTGCGCTGATCAACAAAATTGCCAGCTAGATACAACTTTTCTAGCCCGTTTAACTTAGAAACTAACGGCATAAATTTAAATCGTTAGATAGGCCCCAGAACCAAAAACTGTGGTAATGTCTTAGAATGTGTAAGTACTGAGAAAAAAGTGTCATCTCTTTTTCCCCCACATTAGTTGCAAACATTACTTTCTCTTTCGTGCACTCGCCCTAATCTCCATTTAAATTTGTTATTATACAAATTTTACACAGACAAAAAAATTAAGTTATTTTAAGTCGCAATATTTACGAGTGAAATGTTACACCTCTGGCTTTATTTGTGCTTCTACAATTGTTTTTGCACTTTCGCGATGTCATTTTGTGACACTACACTGCTCGCAAACATCATTTACAACACGTCCGGCTATCACTGTGTTTAGATGTACACTGAGTCCAGGTTACTGAATTCACAAGGTTCGACTTGGGAACAACACGGCGTGGTCTTGTGGCGAAATAACTCAGATTCATTAACGCATAAGGCAGTTTAGTTTGCGTGGAAGAGTTTCCCCCACAGTCTCACTGCTGTAAGGGCCTATCTAACGATTCAAATCTATGGTTAACGGCGCTAAAGTCTATGAAGTCCCAGATATTTTCTACATCCGAGTCGCTTAACGTGGTGGTTTAATTGATGTTGACCATTCATAGACACGCTACGTCAGACCACGCCCCACTAGTGTTTTTAACACGTGTCCAGTAAAGACATTTTTGTATTGCTTTGTTATATTTACATTGGGTTCTTGAGAATCGCCATTCCTTGATTCTACAATCTGAAAAGTAAATAGGGTACCTATAATTTAAGTACTTACACTGTTCGCAAACGTCATTTACAACACGTCCGGCTAACACTGTGTATGTGTGAATTTACAAGGTTCTACTTTCGACTTGGGAACAACACGGCGCACGGGGTGGTTCGGGGGCGGCAAAAAGTTTTTTTTTTAACTTTGTTTAAAATGCTTACAATTTGGTACACGTATACGAGAATCTTATTAGAAACAGGTCATACAAAAAATACGACTACATATGAGAGTTTTTAATTTTATGATGTAAAGAAGTAGGGTGATCGACAATTAACAAATTTCGTGCAAAAAATAGTGTTGTTTCAAGTATGAATGAAACTGAAGTATTAGTATATTCACCTTTTATTCTTTGTTTATTCGTAGCTCTAATGTGTGTTATTAAATAAAACGTAAAAATATTATATGATAATTATAATGAGTATTTACTTGCCATTACACTTTTAATGAAGCAGGTAATATGGAACCAATTGTTTTCAATTATGAGACTATAACTAATCTCCGTTACCGACCGTTACACAATGATATACTCAACGAGATTCATTAGACCCTATAGATCATATATACATCAAATTTAGCTGCGACTATCTGCGACCCTGGAAATACCAGGTCATTATCTAACGCCGCTTATTAACGAGGTAAAGTGCATTATATTAATAATTATTTGTACTGAGGGAGGGCAATTAACTAGATAGTTTCTACATCCGAGTCGCTTGACGTGGTTTAGTTGATGTTGACCATTCATAGACACGCTACGCCAGACCACGCCCCACAAGTGTTTTTAACACGTGTCCAGTAAAAGCATTTTTGTAGTGATTTGTTATATTGCTTCTTTACTTACATTGGGTTCTTGAGAATCACCATTCATTGATTCTTCAATCTGAAAAGTAAATAGGGTGCCTATAATTTAGGCACTGACACTGCTCGCAAACGTCATTTACAACACGTCCGGCTAGCACTGTGTGTAGACGTACACTGAGTCCAAGTTACTGAATTTACAAGCTTCTACTTTCGACTTGGGAACAACATGGCGTGGTCTCACTGCTGTAAGGGCCTATCAAACGATTTAAATCTATGGTTAACGGCGTTAAAGTCGGTATGAAGTCAGTAAGGGCATTTTTGTAGTGTTTTGTTTTATTGCTTATTTACTTACATTGGGTTCTTGAGAATCACCATTCCTTGATTCTTCAATCTGAAAAGTAAATAGGGTACCTATAATTTAAGTACTTACACTGTTCGCAAACGTCATTTACAACACGTCCGGCTAACACTGTGTATAGACGTATACTGAGTCCAGGTTACTGAATTTACAAGGTTCTTCTTTCGACTTCGGAACAACATGGCGTGGTCTCACTGCTGTAAGGGCCTATCAAACGATTGAAATTTATGGCTAACGGCGGTAAAGTCGGTATGAGGTCCCAGATATATTTTCTATATCCGAATCGCTTGTCGTCGTGGTTTAGTTGATGTTGACCATTCATAGACACGCTACGCCAGACCACGCCCCACAAGTGTTTTTAACACGTGTCCAGTAAAAGCATTTTTGTAGTGATTTGTTGTATTGCTTCTTTACTTACATTGGGTTCTTGAGAATCACCATTCATTGATTCTTCAATCTGAAAAGTAAATAGGGTACCTATAATTTAGGTACTGACACTGCTCGCAAACGTCATTTACAACACGTCCGGCTAGCACTGTTTGTAGACGTACCTACACTGAGTCCAGGTTACTGAATTTACAAAGTCAGTATGAAGTCCCAGATATTTTCTACACCGCTTGACGTCGTGGTTTAGTTGATGTTGACCATTCAAAGACACGCTACGCCAGACCACGCCCCACAAGTGTTTTTAGCACGTGTCCAGTAAAAGCATTTTTGTAGTGTTTTGTTTTATTGCTTCTTTACTTACATGGGGTTCTTGAGAATCACCATTCATTGATTCTTCAAGCTGAAAAGTAAATAGGGCACCTATAATTTTAGTACATACACCATTGATTTAAAAAGGGAAGATAGGTTACGTTCTCCCAGCGCTTACTCAAAAATTGGTATGTGTTACAACTACATGCAAACACATACGCTCACAGTTATATTTCCAGTCCTGTGCAATACAAAGAAGAACAAAGACGGAAAGACGTATCTAGGACCGAAGTGAGACTGAGACAACAAAATGTCACGCGAATCACGACCGCCCGTGCCGTCGGTCAGACGGTGACTGATGTGGGAGAACACAATTTTACACAATTTGAGGTTGCCACTTTCGAGCAACCTCATCTTCGTTTTAATAAATCAATGACTTACACAGAGATAATAATTTGATTGTTTTGAAAAATACCACAGATGTAGTTTTAGTTTTAGTTAGTTAAACTTACCTACAACACAAAAGATAGAATAGATACCTAGCAAAATTATTTCAAGATACAAAAAACAACTACATACTTATTTCTACAAAGAATTTGTCAAGTGCAGTCAGAAACCAAAGATGTGGAAATTAATACAAGTAAATCGCTATGCCAAAATAAAATACAAGAAAGCTGTGCTGCTACAAAACTTATAGCTGATGGCAGACAAATAAATAAATAACATTGGACAATTCACACAACATTATCTGGCCCCAAGCTAAGCAGAGCTTGTGTTATGGGTACCAGATAACTGATATACATAATATAAATAAGAGACTATCGAATTTTGCAAGGTATTCAATCAATAGGTAACTAAACTACTTCTCCACAGTATGAGCAAATCAAATTCCTAAACACCTTTCATGGCAACACAAACCAAGCAGTACTCAAACCTAATACTACCGATATTCTTAACACTAGCGATGTCGGGCTAATAATTTTTCATCCGTGTAGTTCAGACGAAATCAATATTATAATTAAAAACCTAGACAGTAATTCCGTAGGCTTAGATGAAATAAGCACAAAATCATTAAAATGTAATAAGGAACATAAGTTGGACAGTCTGACTGATTGTTATTTTTATTTTGGAGATAACTAATGGGAGCTACCTACTAGTTTTCTTAGTTCTATGGGACTAATAGCACATTTTCTGTATCAATAGTTCTATGATAGTACTACGTATAAAAAGTTTTATTAGTTCTATGGATGGACCAACAGTTCTATATTACTAATGGGAGTTACCAACTATTATTAGTTCCATAAAAAATATATAGATAAAAAAGTGGTAACAGTTTTATGACATCACAGTCATATAGAACAAATGGGAGTTACCGCAAAATTTCAGCTTGATCCGATTAGAAGTTTGCGTGAAAGGGTATCTAATAAAACAAGAAGTCAAGATTCGTGCGCGGACAACCCTATGAAAAAGAAGCTCATCTGTTTACTCAAATACTCACATTTTCACTTATTTTCTGGTACACAACTGGTCTCACCTAGAAAAAAAAAGTCAGAATAGTTTCAAAACAAACAATTAGGTAGGTACAAATAAAGTAGGTAGGTTTACATACGGCAGGCATAGTGACAAAACAATTTCATAATATTAGAAATCACCGACAACCGATGGGGTTAACGAGTTTTTGAGTGGAAACCGCTACTCGGCAAAAGGCACAGCGCACAGACGATGGCGAAAGACTGCAGGCAGATGCTGGATGCGTCATTCAGGGCGCTATGGCGCTCATAAGGGAGGCCTATGTCCAGCTGTGAACTAACTTATGATTATAAATAAAATAAACAAGTTACAAGCTTACTTTTTTTTTACCGTTGTTGAACAGTTCATACACTTGTCGTGAGTTTGGCACCTTCTACAAAAAAAAAATTGGTACCTTTTGAAAAATGTATGCAACAAAATTAAGAAACATTTGTAATTTAGGTAAATTACAACAACGTTCTTATATCAATAAAATAATAATAAAAGCAGAAATTTACCGGAACACCACTGTTGAACATCCCGATCTATAAATATAATAAATAAAAACTGGTAAGTTAATAATGAATAATGATCATAAAATTATATATTTTTTTTAAATATATTCAAAATAAATAAATAAATAATAATAGACAATGCTGGGCAACAGAGCATCATCTATGGCTTCATTCAAAATGGATACGATATAGGTCCAAGATAAGCAGAACTTTGTATTACGGGTAAACAAAAACCGTCAAGTGCGATATTGACTCATTCATTCATTACTTAGATCGCTTTTTAACTGCATTTAAAGTTTTTCGTTGGTGTTCTTCCAACATAAATAAGGTTCGTAGTTAACCCGCTTACATCCGTAATGAATGCACTAAAAGTGTTAGTTCACCGTAACGCCACGACGACGTTTCTCTTTTTGAACAGATTATAGCAAAGAAATCACCTAAAATTTCAATTTCAAAAGATTGATTACCTAAAAAAAGATACCGCTTCTTTACTGTAGTATATGACAGCTATAGCCTATAAATCAGTCACAGACTCTACACAGTGATTAATATTTAATCGAAGAATTCACTTCCTTTATCTATCTTTATTACCGAAAAACGTTGCTATTATTTCTATTTTACTCTAATATTACGGACAAATTATGTCAACCCAGACGTAGACGCCATTAAAAGAAGAAAAGTAAGAAATAAATACTCTACACAAACATGAATAAGTGAAGCCTAGTAAGCCAGCTATACTGCCAATTTACCCGTAGCTGTGATGCTTACGATAGTCATTTTTTAACATTTTTATAGTAAGAAAGTGCGTGCGCGTTGAAATCTTTTGTTCTCTACGCCGATCCCCCGTAGCAGCAGCATCGTAGAACATGTATGTTTCTCTTTATCGGGAAGGATGTAGGAGAGATGGGAGAAAGTTAGATATATCACAAAAAAGAAAACAAAATTCCCTACACATAGTGGTGAAATCTGCAACGCTGCGATGTCTGTTTCGAGAGATAGTATGAGTTTTCTGATTTTCCCTCGTAGCATTGTAGCACTGCTACGAAGTTCTACGTAAAATTATATTTCACGTTATTGGGAAGGAAGCGGAAGGGGTAGTAAAAGATGAGATATATCACAAGAAAGAGAACAAAATAACCTACACATTGGTGAAATATGCAACTGTCTGCGACGACGTCTATTTCGAGAGATTTATGGAGATTGTTGTGATTTTTCGCGCTTCTGTCCACATTCGCAAATGTCCATTGCGCAAGTGTCCATTCGCGCAAATATCCTTCGCGAAAGTAGCTTTCGCACAAGTGTACCAGCAGTGGTATTTTAATTCGGGCGTCGGATTGGATATCGGAAACTTTTTACAAATCAAAAAATCGTACTAAAGTTCTGTTGGAATACTTAGAATTCGAATTCGAATCGGACGTTTTCGCTTCGAAAACGAATCCGTTCTACTGACTTTAGTAACGAAGAGGTAACGAAACATGATCATGTCGTCTTCTTTCAGTATGAGATTTGCGTAGTTCCCTGTCCGATAGAGGCGTTGTACCAAATTGTATGGAAAAAGGAGATGTCACGATGAGGTACACTGCATGGCCACAGAGGAGAACAGACTGAAGACGGGACTGAGGAGCCTCATAGAGGCATAAAACCCGTCTACGCCTACAGAAAAGCTGAAACGTAGCTGTCAATCGCCAAAAGTCCTACTCCGGTACTTCAAGGAGCTGGGCTGGTTAGGTTAGCCTGTTTGGGCTAGGGGACAATGCACAAAACACTCCCATGCGAGATATCAATCAATGCAGATCCCAATTCCCCTACTTAGAATTAGAATTAGAGACGTTACGATTTCGTCTCGCGAAAACCACTTGCGCGAAGAGCACTTGCGGAAGTGTCGATTATTGCTCGATTATTACCTCTGTTGCGAAAAGTGCAACCGAAGCCGCCGGCATGAACAAGTTATACATTTATACGTAGACATACCATGGAATTCTGGAAATTCTTCACGCTAATGGTGAGAGGAACAAATATATAAAACAAAAAGAGTATGGACTGCATTTCACATAAATATTAAGCAAGTTTGAAATATAAAAGAAACTTAGCAATTATTTCACACCTAGTTAATTGATTAATTTCAGTTATGTAAATACAGACAGCCTAATAAAAACGTCTAACTAACCATTTTTTTTAAACATTTAAAATCTTCGTTAGGTAGGTACCTTACCTACAACTGTTTTAAACTGTTTTTTTTTAGTTTTGTCGGACAAAATAAATCGCACCGTACATTTTGAGTACGAAGTTATTGTTATATCTATAATTTTGATCCATGAACATACCCTACCTACATTAAAAAATATACAGCCGACCGATCATAGCACTTCCTATTTTGGAAGTCGGTTAAAACTACATTCAAGCGGTCTTTCGCGTTGACTGTAGTTTCTTTAACTAATTTTCTGGTTATTTCATAATAAGAAACAATTATTGAAAAAGAAAATTACAGTCGAATAATTAAAACTAGTATTTACAATGGATAAGTACAATTGTGCCAACTGCAGACTGCTGCAAACAATCTACAGGTAGCTCAACTGATATTTTCTCTATTGTTAGATTATGAAATATGTAATAAGAAAATGTGTACGCCAAATGGCAGATCACAGTGCTCTAATTTATGGTATAGGTACTTCTTTGTTATGTTCTTTGGATGGCGATCTGCGAAAGATTGCAGGCAGATGCTGGATGCGTCAGCTGAAGACAGGGCGCTATGGCGCTTATTAGGGGAGGCCTATGTCCAGCAGTGGATTAGATAATGATATGGCTGATGATAATGATAGGTACTTCTATAAAGTAAGTAGGTAGGTATCCTACTAAGAATGCAAGATAAGGTGCCTACCTATATCAAATTTAAAATTCATGTTTCATATATTTCCCGTAATTAAAATTGGTTTCGATTAAGTAAGTGCTTTCCTGCTAATAACTCAAACAACATAAGGCTTGAATGGTACAGCTAGCTACAAAAATATGTGTACAGTCCCGAGATTTCACTCTTTATGAGTCAGAGTCAGAGTCAAATCGTTTATTTCTTTAGACTTACAAAATAAGTACTTTTAGACAAGTCAATTTTTTACTATATAAACAGCTTGATAAATAGTTATTACTATCAAACAAGAAATAAGGTGCAATTGACTTTAAATCACTATTATTCATTATATTCATCTGCTATATTTATAAAAGAAAGTCGTGTTAGTTACACTATTTATAACTCAAGAACGGCTAAACCAATTTGGCTGAAAATTGGTCGGGAGGTAGCTTAGAACCAGGAGACGGACATAGGATAGTTTTCATTTCGGTCCCGGCTGAACGAATCTTGATGAAATTTGGCAGGGAGGTAAACCTTGACGCCAACCTTGTGCGGTTCAACGCATCCAAAACCCAGGCGTGTGTGTTCACAGCTAAGAAGACTCGATTCATTCCTGTGCCTAGTTTCTGTGATGCTGCGCTTCAGCTCACAGACAGTCTGAACCTTTTGGGCGTAGAGCTTAGCTCGAATTTAAACTTTGGCCACCATATCGAGTCGAAGGCCAAATTTGCTGCGATGAAGCTGGGCATCCTGCTAAATTACCAACTTGAAGCTCTCGACTCGATTGAAAGACGCGCTGTTAGACTTGTTGATGATGTCTCGCTTACAGAGTCTAGCCAACAAAGCCTCGATCACAGGCGGCGCGTTGCCAGACTGTCAGTGTTCTACAAGTAGCACTTTGGTGATTGTGCGCAAGCATTGCACGACCTTATCCCGTCTTCTCCCTTCTATCATAGGACCAGCAGACGCACAAATTCATACCACCCATTTCTGGTCGACATACCACAGTGTCGAACCAAAAAATTCTGCTCTTCTTTCATAATATCCACAGCCAAAGAGTGGAATGACCTTCCTGCATCTGTCTTCCCATTAGAGTACAATCTTGGAGTCTTCAAATCTAGGGTAAATAAGTTCCTTCTGGAAAAGCGTGTTCCATCTTAGGCTACATCTTCGCTTTCTTAAAGTGAGTTGGTAGCCAAACGCTAATCCATCAGCAATAAAAAAAAAAAAAAAAAAACGGTATCCCGGGAACGGACATAGGCTACTTGAATAGAGCGTGCGAAGCCGCGGGCAAAAGCTAGTTATATATAAATAATTCTGGACAATTCACTCATTATCTAGCCCCAAGCTACCTAAGCCCAAGCAGGGCTTGTGTTATGATTACTAAATAACTGATATATTATTATACATAGAAACATCCAGAACGCCCTAGACAAATATCTGCAGATCGTACAAATATTTGTCCCGAGGCGGGAATCGAACCCGAAACCTCCTGCGTCGCAGGCGGACCTTCGCCCACCATGCCACAGAGGTAAGATTTAATTGTTTGTTTGTTTGCATTGAATAAGTTCCAAAATTTAAAAAAAAACTTCATAAAAAACTTACTTTTCAAGGAGTGACATAATGCTATATTTTAGCCCAGAATTTCCACGGGAACCTGGACTACGCGGTTGATTTATAATATTCATCATCATCATCAGCCTATACCAGTCCACTGCTGGACATAGGCCTCTCCTAGTGAGCGCCCTGTCTTCAGCTTGACGCATCCAGCATTCTGCAGTCTGTCGCAGATCGTCATGCCACCTGGCCGGAGGGCGGAGGGCCGGGGTGCGTCTTACACTATGTTTGCCGAGTCGCGGTCTCCACTCAAGAACTTGTTTTTTTAATATTAGTATAGAGTATAGATCAACATTTTAGTGTAGTTAAAAAGTGCGTGCGCGTTGAAATCTTTGTAGACGCACGACGCCATAAACTTTTAATCTTTAACCGCCATAACCTATTCTTTTTTTTGCCGGCGGGTTTCGGCGGGTTTCGTAAGAGGTGACTAAGTGATATCCACCGGGGGGCCTGCACCAGCGCCCTACTGCAGAACCAATCTTTCACCAAACTGCGATCCCCACCCGCATGACGGTAAGGCGTTTATCAGGGGGAGGCCTGCGTCCAGCTGTGGGCCGATACAGGCTACTGAGGTTGAGGGCACTAGAGCCGCCCCTGTGTGGTTGTTGGTTTGACCTCAAAAATCAAAAAGGTAGGATTATCCCAAAAAAATCCGCTTTCACAGGACTTCAACCCGCGTCCTTCCCACAGTAGATAGGTAGATACAGGGATGTGATAACCAACTGCACCACGAAATCAAGTGCCGGAAGAGTCGAGAATCTCTGAATCTTCATACGAACTTAGAGTCGTTAGATCCACTTCGGTAACATAGGTACAAAATAATAATTAATTTTGGTATAAAAAACTATAAACCGACTTCAATTTTTATATTTTTTAATGGATTTTCATGGATCCCACTGTCAGAAATGAACCAAATTAAAATGGAAAGCACCAGCTTTCGTATAAAAAAAGAATCATGTAAATCGGATCACCTAGTCAAAAGTTCTGAGTTAAGAGACATAAAAAATATAAAAAAATACAGTCGAATTATCGACAACCTCATTCTATTTTCTAAAATTCTTTATTTACATAAAGCCATCCAATTAAAGTTTATCCGATCATTAATTTCTTAAAAATTCGCCATAGTGAAAACTTTTATAACCAAAACGTTAGTTTTATCGTTTTATCTCGACTGTCATTAATTACTTAATTATCCATGGACATGTTGGTAAGCTAGTACCTATTACTTATACATAATTAGCTTGAATGAAGAATTACACGGCTGCCAACTACTTAATAAGGTAAAAAAACATTTCCGCAGTCAAACCAAATATACAAACGTCCTGTACGCACGTTTGTGTCGTCAATTTGTCAAAATGTATTTGATGTGGTTTGCGTCTCTGATTTTTTTTATAAATCCAATTATTACCACGGCGGAACAAGAGGAGATCTATTTGGAGGTAAGTATCTATTACGAAACAGGATTTTTTAAAAAGATGTGAAACTTATGTTATTTTTATATTTGTAGTACCTTTTCATTATGAATGTAAGCGGGTTAACTACGAACCTTGTTTGTGTTGGAAGAACACCAATGTTTCATCCCTTAACGAGAGACATCTTCCGGTTGTAGTACCCATTGATTTATTAGAAACGAAGATGAGGTACTGGTTGCTCGAAAGTGGCAACCTCAAATAGTGTAAAATTGTGTTCTCCCACATCAGTCACCGTCTGACCGGCGGCACGGGCGGTCGTGATTCGCGTGAAATATTGTTGTCTATAGTAAATAGTCTCACTTCGGTCCTAGATACGTCTTTCCGTCTTTTTCTTCTTTGTATTGCACAGGACTGGAAATATAACTGTGAGCGAATGTGTTTGCGTATAGTTGTAACACATGCCATTTTTTGAGTAAGCGCTGGGTGAACGTAACCTATCTTCCCTTTTTAAATCAATGGTAGTACCTATTGAAACTTTAGTTGCGTTGACAACACTGCTCAATTCAATTCAATTCAATTATTTTATTTAAAACCAGACATAATATTACAGAGTACCTACACTCCAATGCGTTACATCTAGGACATCTACTTGCTAGTGAAAATAAAATTACAACAACAGTCAGCAGTACGACTAAAAGTGTTCACCGTAACCATTGATTAAATAAAAAGGGAAGATAAGGTACTAGTTTCTCGAAAATGTCAACCTCATATTGTGTAAAATTGTGTACTCCCTCAGTCACCGTCGGACCGGCGGCACGAACGGTCGTGATTCGCGTGAAATATTGTTGTCTCGGTCTCGCTTCGGTCTTAGATACGTCTTTCCGTCTTTGTTCTTCTTTGTATTGCACAGGACCGGAAATATAACTGTGAGCGTAAGTGTTTGCGTGTAGTTGTAACACATGCCAATTTTTGAGTAAGCGCTGGGAGAACGTAACCTATCTTCCCTTTTAATTAATCAGTGACCGTAACGCACCGATTCTTCTCTTTTTAAACAGACTCAGCAGCGCCTCAATTTGACGTCACGCAGAAATAATTTATGTTTGGATAAAGTATATGCAAGAGTATTATAGAACAGCTTTTCAAAATCAGTCATCATACCTATTATTTGGTTATTGTTAAATCAATATGTCTTTTTTCTAGCCAACACTCGATGATGTAAAGGAGGTTTTACGAGAATTTAATCAGATTTTAAAGGGATCTAAGGTAATAAAATAAATACTCCTGTATGCTGAGTGTGTTACTACAAAGTGTGAGTTCGACGACCTCTGTGGCGCGGTGGGCGAAGGTCTGCCTGCGACGCAGGAGGTTGCGGGTTCGATTCCCGCCTCGGGACAAATTTGTGTACGATCTGCAGAAATTTGTTCAGGGTGTTCTGGATGTTTTTCTATGTATAATAAAAAATATCTATCTATGTAGTGTATTGTATTATGTACACACATCAACATTGTCTAGGGATATTCAACATTTTCCTTGATTTTTACAAAAACTGAAAATAATTTCTTTAGAAAAGAGGTATGGCAAGAATCTTTATTCTATGTTGTTTATGAATACTAATAAAACACAACTGTTTGATATAAATTTTTTGTAAAAATTTAAGTGGGAACAAAATTTCGAAAAATTAGAAAATGTACAAAGTTCGGTAAATTGTGTTAAAACAATTTTTACGTTGCCGTGACTTTATAAAATTACCTTTTAACAATTTAATAATCAGTGTTGCCTCCCCTGACATTCATAACACGTCTGCACCGGTTATTCATTCTCAATATGAGGTCATCAAAGTCTCGCTGTGGAATGCGATCCCATGTTCTTTTTAAATGGCAAAAAATTGGTCTTCTGTGGTCAAATTCGACGGCAAATTGCTGAAAGCCCTTCGCTACAACATGTCCTAAGCGTGTTCAATTGGGTTTTAGTCGGGTGACTGTGCAGGCCAGTCTAAAACCGCGACATCATGTTCCTGAAGGGCAGCTGACACTAAACGCGCCGTGTGTGGAGGGGCATTATCATACATGAGCTGGAATTCCTGGCCAATTTGAACTCTATGAGGGATGATCACAGGTTCTACGATCTCGTTCCGGTATTTTAGTGCCGTCATGCTGCCTCAATATCCAAATGAGCTCGGTTCGCGCGCCAATACAAATTCCCGCCCAAACCATGATTGTCCCACCTCGGTACGAATGGGCCTCTTGTGGCTGCTGGAGACGACTTTTTCTGCCTGAAACTCTCCAAACACGTGTTCTTCGTGAATCGGGGTGGAATCCAAACCAAGACTCATCAGTAAAGAGAACCATTGTCCATTGGCCATTGTTCCATAACAAATGTTCTTGAGCCCAAAGTAGTCGCCTTCCGCGATTGCCTCGTCGTAGAGCTGGCACACGAAGCGGCCTACGAGAATGAAGATCGACTTCATGTAGCGTTCTTCTGACGGTTTGGTCGCTGACTGACAGCTGATGGTCTAACTGAAGCCTTTGCACTAGCTGCTTTGCTGTGAGATTGGGTTCCCTCCTGGCGGAATTTTGGAGAAAACGATCCTGTCTAGGGGTGGTTACTCGTTTTTTCCAGTGTGGCGCTCTCTTAAATCCCCAGTAATATGAAAATGTGACCACAATCGAGAAATTACGTTTTGATTGGTGTTTAGGGTATTGGCAACCACGCGTTGGATAGCACCGGCTTGTAACATGCCTATCGCGGTTATAATTTCCTTTCTGCTTAAATGTCGACGTTCCATGACATAAGAAATATCACAAGATACGTTAAAATTAAAAATTACTTAGATAGCACTTTATTGTTAATTAAATAAAAGTAAATTTATCTTGGGCAAAATTAACGTTGTTTTATCTAGATCGGAGTCCCCATTCGATCTTTTGTTTAATGCGTTCTTTTTTTATTCTATTTACAAATTTCGAAAAGGGAACAAAAGAGGTTTAATTCCATGTATAAACTTTTTCTAAAAAGCAAATATTTTGTAAGCAAATCATTTCGAAATGGAATATCCCTAGACAATGTTGATGTGTGTATATCAGTTATCTAGTACCCATAACACAAGCTCTGCTTAGCTTGGGGCTAGATAATGCTGTGTGAATTGTCCAGCATTATTTATTTATTATTTATTTATTATAACTTTTTATAAATTTAAGTTACGTTTAAGTTATATAAATTTATCTCTTGGAGCACTGGTGTCGATTCTGTTGTTTTAGGACTAGCTAAAATTAGGATTTTGGAATTTGAAATAGACGAAAACGATTATATGGTTGAAAAATTTAACTGACACGTTTAAAATTAGGATGATAGCTCTAAAATTAAGCTAACAGACCTAAAACAACTCAATTTAGTCAAAATGGCTATAAACATATTCCTTGCGCAACATTTTAGTTGCTTGAAAAACTTAACTAACGGGTTTAAAATTAGGATGACAGCTCTAAAATTAGATTGATAGATCTAAAACAACTTAGCTTAGTTAAAAGTAGCTTGAACCCATTGATTTATTAAAAACGAAGATGAGGCACTGGTTGCTCGAAAGTGGCAACCTCAAATTGTGTAAAATTGTGTTCTCCCACATCAGTCACCGTCTGACCGGCGGCACGGGCGGTCGTGATTCGCGTGAAATATTGTTGTCTCAGTCTCACTTCGGTCCTAGATACGTATTTCCGTCTTTGTTCTTCTTTGTATTGTACAGGACTAGAAATATAACTGTGAGCGTATATGTTTGCGTGTAGTTGTAACACATGCCAATTTTTGAGTAAGCGCTGGGAGAACGTAACCTATCTTCCCTTTTTAAATCAATGCTTGAACCCTATTCTTTGCATTACCTACATTTAACCTAATTTTAGCAGACATCTAATTAGGTCATGATTAAAATTTATCGATTTTAAACTGGTATCGATTTGAATTTCTAAACGATTTCTCATACAAATGTATGAACTGTATGACCCAAGTAAAGAAGTAATATGAAATAACATTTTAGAAAAAATCATGTTTTGCTCACAGCAACAACCCAACTACTCAACTCAGAGGTTTTGCGATTTTGAAAAACGTCCTAAATAGTCCTAATATAGGTATTTTTAGGACCTGCCTGTATAGATAATACCATAATTTCTAGGTCTACCTAGCATAGACAATTTAGAAATCTTAAAATTTAGGTTAGGAATCCTAAAACAACAGAATCGACACCACTGTCACATTTTCATGGAAAATAAAGTAGGTAACGCAAACTTTGTAGTAAACAGTAAAACAATAATCACTCGGCATACTTAAATAATAAATGTTAGTAAAAATTTGCTTACGTTAAACATTCAACAAAATGATTTTTGTTTGTTGCAGCAATATCTACGAGTAAGTAAAATGAGAATCTTTGTACGAAGATAAATAATCATTGAAACTTTTTATGAATTGGCGAAGATGTCACCAAACTTGTTATAGCTAATCGTCATTTTTTCAAAGTGTTATGTTGTGTTTTAAACTTTAGATAAATATTAGTTCTACACTGAAATAACTTCAAAACTTTACCCGAAAAGTACGGAAAAATGCGCGCAAAGACGCGGATAGAAGATAGTAGTGTCATGAATTGCATTATTTCTCTAAATATTTGTATTTCTTTTAGGAAAACCAACCAGAACAAACCGATGCTGAAATAACTAATAACGTAAGTTGATACTGACGTTAAATTAATAAATAACGACCAGAGCCTACCTACTTCACTCGCTTTTTAGTTGCTTTAAACCTAATAGATTTTTTTGACAAACATCTTGTTTTGATTTTGATGATGTTTTTTTAAATAGATAGAGTGATTTAAGAATAATTAACTTTGTTTTAAAAAACTATAAACCGACTTCAATTTTTATAGTTTTTCATGAATTTTCCTCCCACCGTCAAAACTGAACAAAATTAAAATGGGACCACACGGGAAGCACCAGCTTTCATATAAAAATTGAATCATGAAAATCGGACCACCTAGACAAAAGTTCTGAGGTAATAAACATAAAAAACAGTTGAATTGAGAACCTCCTTCTTTTTTGAAGTCGGTTAAAGAGGTTTATAATTATGTATAGTTACTTCAGCTTTGCACTGGTGCGAAAATGTGAAACAAACACAGTAAAAGTACACAGTGATTTATATGTTTTAGGCCATCATAATGGAGATGATGCTATTAGCGTTAACGTGAAGTTAAAACTCAATGGAAATCAGTAGGTACACAGTTAAATTTTTGTTGTAATTATAAACAAACCATTTATTTGTTAGGGTTTTTTTTAGTCGCAATAACGCACTGAGGGACAACACACCACGTATTTTCACTTCACTTTCGAATCCATTCAAAATAAAATAACAACTTATTTGTTGTTTTATTTAACTCCTAAGTACTGATTTTACCAATGTTTACAATCCAATGTCATAGGAATGACGTCTCAAGCAGACGCCATCATGACACCAGCTACCAGTTTAGCGGTAATTTTGAAACAAAAAAATAAAATTGCATTTTATTTTCGAAAACCTTTGCTTATTGGCAAAAATTATTTATAATTTGGATAAAGTAGATAAAATAATTATATAGAACAGTTTTAAAAACAGTCATCATGCCTATTATAGTTAGATTGTAGTTAAATCGATCCCTCTTTTTTTCTAGCTAACACCCGAAATTGAAAACTTTTTACAAGGAATTCAAAAGATTGTGGGGGCAATTATGGTAATAAAAAAAAATCCTGTATGCTGAGTGTGTTACTGTCATACTGCTTTTTCTCAATCTTTATTCAGCACGTCGTGTTACTTCGGTGTTTACTACAATGTTTACGTTATTTTATTTTCTATGGAAATGTAAAAGTTATGTAAACTTCCCGCTTCAAGCACCGTCACGTTTCGGTAGAAAATAAAGTAACACAGGCTGTGTAGTAAACAGTATGGCAGTACACACTCAGCATACTGATACTTAAATAATAAATTTAGTAAAATTTGGTGAGAGTACCTAAGGATTGAGACAGGGGGATGTCATATCTCCGAAACTGTTCACTAGCGCATTGGAAGATATGTTTAGGACGCTGGACTGGAAAGGTAAGGGCATTTATATAAACGGCGATCACATCTCACACCTGTGATTCGCTGATGACATAGTCTTAATGGCGGAGTCGCTGGAGGAGCTGAACCGGATGCTGGACGGCCTAGCAACAGCCTCGCGACGGATCGGTCTGGGCATGAATTTGGATAGAACCAAAGACATGATCAATGCCCTCATTGATCCAGGGCCGGTCGTCACACCCTCTCGAAATTGTTTTCAAGTTTCAAGGTAATCGTACCTTGGACAAATTCTGCAGTTTGGTAATAGTATATTGTTACCCTAGGGTTGAAAGCAAGTTATTTAGCCCCGATGCGGGGGACGGCGGCGCCCGAGCAGCGTCATCGCGAGGGCGGTAATAATTAGTTACTTCCATCAGAGGTGTTACAAATACAAGGAAAGTAAAAAACAACATGAATTAGATAAAGAAAAAAAGAGTGAAATCAGGCGTTAAATCCATATCCACAACTCGAACTATCCTAATATGTGGCTGTATAAATTGCGTCAAACCAGACGCAGAAGCCAACTCACAAGAAGTTAAAATTAAGTGGCAGTAGGTATAGAAAGTTGAAACATGGTTATATAAAAACGTGACATGACAGCTGTCATATGATATAGAAAGCGATTCTCCCTAGGGCTGAAAAGTATTGCTTTCAACCCGCTTCTCAGGTCAGAGTCAGAGTCAAATCGTTTATTTCTTTAGACTTACAAAATAAGCACTTAGACAGGGCAATTCAGGCAATTTCAGACCTACTTTCCAAGTATGAGTACCTACCTCATGTTAAATAAGTTTGTTAAAAAAAATACATCAAAAAACAAACTATAAACCGATTTCAATTATATGGTTTTCTCATGGATGCCACTGTCAGAACTAGACCAAATTGAATTGAAATAGAACCACACGGAAAGCACCAGCTTTCAAATAAAAAAGAATCATCAAAATCGGATTACTCAGTCAAAAGCTCCGAGGTAACAAACATAAAAAAACAGCCTAATTGAGAACCTGCTCCTTTTTTGAAGTCGGAAAAAAATGAAAGTCCTGTGAGCACATTTCTTGTGATGATAGTAAAAATTTACGATGTTTTATTACGTTTTACGGCGCACATCATGCATTCCCTGCGAGACAACATTTTATGGGACTACTTTAAAATCAACCTAAATGTATAAAACGAAATAATCAACGAAATTAATTATTTATTAATTTATTTGAACTGGAGAAGATTTAACCAAACTACAAGTTTTTTTATTAGTTTTTTATTTGAACTGGAGAAGATTTTCTTCTCCAGTTCAAATAAATTAATAAATAATAAATTCTAGTCTACTCGACACAGGTCGACTGGTCGACAGGCTAGTCGTCATTTTTCAAAAGTAGATTTTATGTTGTTGTTTTACTGGTTAAAAACGTACCTTTACGGGATAAATACGTATTTCTAGATTTGGAATAACTTCAATCCGGAAAAACGCTTTTAAGCTATTTAGTTTATCTAATTGTGGTAAATCGCATTATATTTTTAATAACATGTGTTTCTTTTAGGAAAAAATGGAAGAATCCAGTACTGAAAATTTTCAGGTAAGTTGATTTTTTCTTACAATCATAATGTAAAAACTTTGCTCGCTGCTCGCTGTCTAAATCTCGCTCGCCTAAGCTCGTCTAAGCTCGTCTAAGCTCGCTGTCTAAATACCTTCTTATCTTATCGCCTTTGTGATGCCAAAACAATGCATTTTATATCAGCTTAGCTTTAGCTTCATTAACATGATGAATTGATAGTATAAATCGTAAATTTTGTCGTCGAGTTTACGTTTAAAGTATTATTTACATACACAAGTCACGGAATATTGTACTACCTATTATTTTCTCATTCAATTCGCGGGACTTGTATGGCATGTCCATTCTAAGATATCGCCATGAATTTCCGGAGAATTGCACTACCTATTCCTATCACTGCTTCATACATTACCTCCACTTCATCATCCGAGTGTGCTGAGGTCGGTGCGTAGACCCGAATTGCCTTCATGCTATACCGCTTGGATAGCCATGGACCATGATGCAAACAAAAATCACCGAATCGTTGTGAAACTTAATACTAAAATAGTATGTACCCAATAACTTCCGCAACCTGCTTGGAAAACCAACAAGTGTCGAATCAAAAAGGTATCACTTGATACACACACACATACTCAGCATGTTGCTGAGTAGATAAGTATAAATTACCTACTCAGCGCGCTGGTGTTAGGTTGACCCTTTTGTGGTTAGGTACATCACAACTACCTATCAGTTTGGCGGTAATTTTAAAACTGAAAAATAAAATTGAACGAAAACGTTTGTTTATTGGCAAAAAATATTTATGTTTATGATAATGTAGATAAAAGAATTATATAGAAAAGTCTTAAAAAACAGTCATCATGCATGTTATAGTTAGGTTGTTGTTAAATCGATCTCTTTTTTTTTCTAGCTCCCACCCAATGTTGAAAAGGTTTTACAAGGAATTCAAAAGATTGTGGGGGAAACTATGGTAATAAAAAAAAATCCTGTATACTGAGTGTCATACTGCTTACTGCAATGTTTGAGTTTACTTTATTTTCTATGGAGATGTGAAAGTAACGTAAACTTCCCGCTTCGAGCACTGTGACATTTCGGTAGAAAATAAAGTAACGCCGACTGTGTAGTAAATAGTATGGCAGTACACACTTAGCATACTGATAACCTAAATAATAATAAAATTGATGTTATATCCCGAAACAGTTCACGAGCGCATTGGAAGATATGTTAAGCTATGCAATAGCTTAACAAATAAAAAAATAGCATTTTATAAAGTGGCTGTATGAGTTGCGTCAAACCAAACCAGACGCAGAAACCAAATGATATAGAAAGTTTCGAATGATTTATTAAGCTATTGCATAGCTTCTATCGCGGGCCTTGAGCGTGGAGACCGAATCCAGAAATTCCGTAACTAAAATAACCTAACACCCCCCACTCCGACCGGCACAGCGGTGATACTATGCAATAGCTTTACCGCGGCAGTCCCCGAGTGCCACACGTCTTTTTTTTTTATTAATTTATTTGACCTGGCGAAGATTTCACCAAACTTGTAGCTAGTCATAATGTTTAAAGTAGGTATGTTGTTATTTTACTGGATAAATACGTACCTTTACGGGATAAATACGTATTTATAGATCTGGAATAACTTCAAACCGGAAAATCCGGAAAAATCCCGGAAAAACGTTTTTGAGACGCGGGCTGATGCTATTTAGTTTATCTTATTGTGGTAAATCGTTTTTTCATTATATTTTTAATAACATGTGCTTCTTTTAGGAAAATAAACAAGAAACCAGAACTGAAAATTTTCGGGTAAGTTGAGTTTTGACGACAAATTAATAAATAATGTTATAATAGGTTTCATACCCTGCCTAGACAATAATAACAATAAATAACAAGGGAAGTAAAAATAAAAATCAGAATTAGATAAAAAAAAATAAGTGAAATCAGGCGTAATAATATATGATCCTTCCTCCTTTATCTAATTCATATTTTCACTGAAACACCTAAACAAGATTTCAATCGTTAGATAGGCCCTTAGCATAGTAAGACCAAGCAGTGTTTGTTGCCAAACAAAGTTTGTGAGCTCACAGACCTGTATTTGTCATTTGGAATCAGCGAATTGTATGTTTTTGTCTTGGAAGAATAACAGAGCATGGAACCCGGACTAAAATAAGAACTGAAATGCATATGTTTATCTTTTTTTTACTTACGATGTTAATCATGTGTAGGAAAGAGACGTATATTGTTGTATTGTTGTATTGTTACGTTAACACGCAGGTTGTCACAACTTAATTTTTGGATAGTGATGGGCTTATTGTCGTGTCGGTGTCGATGAAAAAACTGTATTTAATTTTATTCAAAAATAAGAATACAAAAATTCATCATAATGTGCACGCAAACACAGGTGCACTCTCTGTTCCCTTTCCCCTCTCATTATCCGATAGGACGACAGATCGACACGACCAGGGAGAGGTCAGGTGCAGAACTAACTTACCCTGCTTGCCGATGCACGGGGGTGTAAACAGCGCCAATTTCCTGACTCGGGCAGTCACTGTGAATTTTTCCTGCTAGAAAAACCATAATATCAACTATTGGCGCGACCCGGGATTCGAACCGACGACCTCATAATCAACGGTTGAACAATCTGACCGCTAGACCAACGAGGCAGTCATCCTTTGAGTTGTATGTCATAGAACTTATTAATATCCATCATTTTTTTTGTTAGGTAACGAAACGTGAGCGTGAAACGTGAACGGTGCTGAAAAAGGAATGTACTCACTACTGCGTCAATATCATCGGTTATATAAATTAAATGTATAATGTGTCTTATAGCTGTTTTCTGATCCACGACCCTTTATTTATTCCAAAAAAAACTGCAACAGTATTAAAATGGTTATTATCGATGCATTTCGGTAACACATGGCAATATTTAATTATTTAATCGGTCTTATTGAAAAAAGCTTAGATTAGGTTTTTAATGTTTTTATATCATCAAAGTCCTTACTTATTATTTTGTGGCGAAAAGTTTGATGTACTTGGCACAAATGAGTCTTCGGTAACGAACAAATTCTACTGTGCTTTTTTGGAGTCCAGTTGGACCTATTGATAAAATTACGATGATAAAATTAAAAATGCACTAAATCCATTTAGATTCAGTGCAATTTTAATTTTATCGTTAGGAAATCTGCAACAGTAGATATTAAAATGTTTATTATCGACAACTATGTTTAGGTACATCACTATCAAAACATAAAACTACAAAATTAAGTTGATAGCCGACTTATTGTATTTTTACGCCTTCGATAGAACTTCTGTATTTGTTAGCATTTTAAGAAGACCAAAGGTGACCAATTTTTTTTGCTTGTGACACTATCAAAAATAATATGAACAAACAGCTATGTCTTGTTTCACAAACACCTTAGAAAATGCTATTTGACATAAATGAATAAACTATACAGTACTCGGATTTTATTTTAATCCGGGTTTCATGCTCTGTTATTCTTCCAAGGTTTTTGTGGTGTGCTTGTTCACAAAAGTTCGTACTCTGTGATTGATTGCACAATAAAAAGCAATAATAACAGTTACGTTTATTTACAACAACACTAATTTTATCTACGTGTGGGTGCGTCGGCATTTTGTTACCGCACGCGTTCAAAGACAATGTCACTGTTTTTGAGCGTAAGGGCGTAACTAACGATTTAAATATTTGCCTAAACACGTATTATTCAAGTTATAAAGGAGATACAATTACATCCCACTGCGGGAGTCGAACCCACAAACATGTCTTTTGCGTCTAGTCGGAGCTTCGCCTTGTGCGCCACAAAGGTCGTCAAATAATAGGAAAACCTGACTTTTTGGTTCCAACCTCCCCGCTTTACTCGATAAATCAATAGCGGAGAGTTTAGATAGAGCCTGTTCAAAAACAGAAGAGTCGTGGCGTTTCGATGAATAAACTTTACACTTTTAGTCGTACTGCAATGACAAAGCAGTGTTGTCAACGCAACAAAGCTGTTAATTGGCACACACGCGCCCTCATTCTTCTCATTTTCCCTCGACTCTTTTCTTTTTGAACAGACTCTAGCACTGCTGATCGTCGTATGTGATTTTCAAAAGCCGCAATCCCCTTTTGTTTCTCCCCTGATGCCTGGATATGTGAAGGCAGCATGGTGTGATAATGATAAGTAGGTACCTATGGGTAAGGATACTTATCACCTTAAGGCGCATACACGAGTGAAAGAGGCGCCCCCCACCTATTTTATCAAATTTTTACGTTAAACACAAGAAGTTTTAAAATGCAGCTGAGGACAGGGTGCTATGGCATTAGGCGATGCCTATGTCCAGATATGGACTAACTAACTGATGATGAATTAAGGGCGCAGTTAGTAAATAAATAAATGTGATGTTCGTTTCGCAGCATCCGAAGGTGCCTTCCTTGGACATAACACCTAGGAACAAACCTGGAGACTGGGAAACTTACAGACCTAAGAATAAACCCGGAGACTGGGAAAGTTACAGACCTAAGAATAAACCCGGAGACTGGGAAAGTTACAGACCTAAGAATAAACCCGGAGACTGGGAAAGTTACAGACCTAAGAATAAACCCGGAGACTGGGAAAGCTACAGAGCTGGGGGGCAAACCTTCACTGAGACGGAGGAAGACTAAACAAAACTGAAAACAAAGTGGAATAGTGCTTTTTACACACGGCAGTTAATAATCTAACCCCATTATTTATAATAGTCTGCTAACTTAGCACACTGCTAAATGTCGCTATGTCTTCTTCTATTGACATAAGTCAGACTGAGAAATAAAACTACTTAGCAGCTGTTTTATGTTAGCAGACCATTATGAATAAGGTGGTAAAAATGTACATTATACACGATACATCTCAGTTACATCTTCTTTATTTTATTGTATATTTTTACACTACATATTAGCATATGTAGTTAAAAAGAGGATCAGTCACGATTTTTGTTAAGTATGTAGATCGATGACAGTAAAAAAAACATGACTTATGGTGAAAAAAATATCCAATTCGGACAAGAAATGACGAAGGTACAGCAATTTTACTGTAGCAGTTCAAATAACGCCCGCCAGTACCAGCCGCGAGCGCGTGACGTCATCCCACACATACCCGGGGCGCGACCCCGCGCGCGCTCTTCAGTTTTGTAGGTGTACTCCGTTTCCCGCGCAGTTCTTGAGCTGTGCTTGTCCCGGTCGCTTTGTTATAGATTTATTGTTGTGTATCAATATCCTTAAAAATGTCTTACAAATATTGTGTCGTGCCAAAGTGCAAGAGTACAAGTAGTAGTAGGGTCATTGCGCCTGTTTGCGTCCAATTAGCGGAGTTGTCAGATTCAGATATCGAAATAAATATATTTTTATGAGCTCTTAAGAATAAAACTGATTGCACCACATGGCTAATATACTCTATTTTCACATGAAAAATAGACTTTCTTCTTAAGTTTAACTGTTAATTTTAAAATAATATTTTAATCCGAAATACCTCATTTTACCAGTTCTCGTCCAAAAATTCCAGTTTGCGACCCTATGTTTCCTAGTTCTCGACCACCGTATATCTGATAGGAAACTTACTCAGAATAATCATAATCTTCAGCCTGTTTTAGTCCTCTGCTGGACATAGGCCTCAGAGTCCTGAAATCTTGGTCTTGTGGTCTCGTCGTTGGGAACGAGGGGTATGTGCAACGTATAATCTGCCATAGAATGTCCTCCCATCGTGCATTTTAAGCTTCGTCAGGTGGCTCCTGCCAAGCTCCTGAGTGAATACTTTGTACCCTCGGTTCAGGTCGGACTTGTCTGACGAAGTCACTTAGGTGGTTTCCCGTCTTTGTTTGCTATCAGCCCGAAAGACTCATCCAAGAGTTTGGATTGCTTGCCAGTACGCTGATTTTGGCAGAACTTGATGCCCTTGTGCCACAACCAGATTGTGTAAGGCCTCGTCAGCGTCATCGTCATCTTTATTTGGATTGGATTAGGTCGGAGCGTGGATTTCATCAGACGGTTTCTTTCAAGCTTTAGGTTGATATCCAGAGAGCCTCGGAACAGTCGGTGATCAATAATCAATAAATATCCTCCACTTCATCATCCGATTATGCCGAGGTCGGTGCGCAGACCTGACTTACTGTTCCCTGAATACCTGTCAACATAGATACTGGAGATTTCTTGAACGTTGTTAGCAAGGGCATTATTGATGAGGAAACCTACGTCACGCTGGGATGTTTTATCACCCTCGCGAAAGTAAAGAAGATGGCCCGAGTCTAGAACCTAGGTGTCCGCCCCCTCTCTACGCAATTCACTTAACCCCAGAAAATGCCATTTAATATTCCCCATGTTTGTTGGTTGGATTTAGGAATTAGGAAGCACCGCGGGCAGTAGGAAGGCCGCCTTACCTGGCGGCACTCCTGTAGGTGTGTCCATCGTTCGGCATGCGTTCCTCTGGTTTTTTGTCTTATCCATGTACGGAATTGTGAGAATGCTAGGGGAGGAGTGGACGTGGGCCTCTCATATTCATCTCTTTTAGGTGTCTCTCCTCATATAGTTGTATCTGGTAGTGTTTCTCTTTTATAGGTTTGCTGGGCATTCTGTCACAGGGGGCGGCTTAGAGAGGTTCATAGGCTAAGGCTCTGTTTAAAATCGGAGTGTGAGGGCTTTCTATGCCCCCCCCCCCCCCCCCAGAATCTAATGTTTTGTAGTCTCAAAGCCGATAAGGTCTTCTTTTGTTGTATATATAAGTCTAGTGGCGCTATGTCTAGGATTACCTCCAGGGCAACGCCCGGTGTGGTTCTCATGCAGCCTGTTATCGCTGAGCACACCAGTCTTTGGAATCGTTGCAGTTTGGTTATTGAGGTTTATTGTATTGTATAGGTATTTTTGAAAGTAGTAGTGGCTATCACTAGCTACTAGTATACAAAAATACCTAATAAACATAAAACCTATATTAGTATTCTATATTTAGGACTCTGATGACTGGCACTGTGTTTTATTATACGCAGATGGTCGATATCTGGTCTTATATAGTAGTTCTCGACCACAATATTTTTTAAAAAAATTGCATATAGCTTATTTCAAATAAAGTAAAATTGAATGAAATAAGTTAAATACACAATACTGGATAACTCAATGACTTAATATACAAAATTCTATTACATTATTGTTAAGTTTACATAATCAATAAAGCTAAGGTCGAAATCAGGACGTCATTTAACCTTGTCCAATTCCCGACCATAAGAAATTTCATAACTCAGTATTTTATAGTTCGTTGCTCCGAGCCTGGACGAAATATGGTTTTTAGATACCTTACGAGCATAAGGTTCAAATTTAATAAAATGTTTGAGTAAATTTTCATACAATAATTAATACTAGAAACCACCTTATTGACACGATATGACTTTCTCAAAATATCGTGGAACAGTTCGCGTCCACGTAATATTTCAAATTTATTGACTATAATTTAAGCAGAATTACACAAATTCATATTTTTTAATCCAAAATGAAGTGTGACTTCATTTTGGATTAAAAAATATGAATTTGAAATTTAATAACCATCAACTCTGAAATGCATAAAAATAATGTAAATCTTAGCGTTGAATTTGCGACACGCTGCTATTTTTCGCGTTGATATAGACACTTTGGTCTTGTTGACGGCGGACCACAAATTGATTAATTTATTTTACTTATAATTGCTGGTGCTTGTGATGTGTAGTTAGCTTGTATGCGTAGCTTACACATCCAGGTTGTTGATATAATTTAATGTCTTTGTGTGAGAGTGCAAATAAGGCTATTTTCGACAAAAAGTAACCAATAGTGCCGCGAAAGGTCGTGAATGGGGCCTGGACGCATAACAGGCGCATCTACCCTACGCCGGACAAACTATTTTTTCATGTTCCAATAGACAAAAAAGCTAGAAAAAAGTGGTGTAGTGTTATGAAGAGAGATCCTTTATCAAGCAAAAGTACTCATTACTGTTGCGAAGATCATTTCGACGTAAGTACCATTCCTACGTTATACCTTATACTTGACGTATACCTATTTCCTCGTATTATTGAGTAAATTTCACCTATTTTATCGATCAATAGAATCAAAAACCTTAAAACTTAATCCTTTTATGTAATATTGTCTCAACCTTAACACAATCGTATGAGGTAATAACAATAAACAATAATCAACGTAGGTATGATATTTGTAGTCCGGGAGACTACCGCATTTTTATCTACGATAATGAATACCTATCAACAATAGTTAATGATTCGAATTTTAATTATTATTAGTTTTGTTGTACAATAATCGATGAAGCCTTGTGCACTGTTCGTGTCGTTACCTTCTTTTTTATAATCATTTATCAAGTTATGCAATGATAATTTTTTAAGTTCATTCTGTGTAACGTAACTTGTTAACTGAATCCTATTAGAATTTAACTGTATATTTTGCACCAGTTTGTTAAAAAATTGTTCACTTCTTACATTAGCGTTATCATCAATATCTCCAGCGCTGGAACCGATATCTTTCGCTTTTATAAATTTCAAGGTTGTGCCCACTGTGGCCAGTTTTGGTTTGGCCCAATAACATTTTTTTTCAGTTGGAGTTGGCTCTTCACTGCGTCTGTGTATCCACATAAGAAAAGCTACACTATGTTTGCAACCTCCTTTTTGTGCAGCACAATCATGACAAGTAACATCAATAATAGTTTTATCATTTTCTTCACATTTGAGAGTGCAGCTATAACCTTTAGTTTTTACTTTATGCTCCGGTGTTATTCTTGCCTTTACTGTGCACACATTTCGATTTCTTTGGACTTGGACATACCCTACGGCATCGTCGCCATATGACTCTCGTACAGACCTGTAATAATCATACAACATTAAATACCTACATCACATCACCTCATGCGGCTGCATCATTTAAGTGCATCGAAACAAAAAACATGGTAGGTATCCGCTAATGTTAGTTAATCTACGGCGCGCTCCCGGTCTATAATGTTTAGGTGAACTAGAAACCGGCACTTACTAAATCGCAATAAATCATGCCTGCAGTTTCCTGCTTACAAAAACATCAACTCGAACTCCGTAGAAAGAAATAATGTAGGTACTTGACTTGACTAACGTTTTTTATGATGGAGTAGGTTATGCTGTTCATGTACCTTTTTACCCAGGTTATTTTATTATTTTCACATTACCTACCGCAACGGCCATGTAAAAAAGTACCTAGGCCTAAACTCACTAACTAACACATTAAATTTGGTAGGTACTTACCGTTGAAGCTTCCAACCTCGGATTTCAGCGCTGGTATACTTCACATGATTGTTTAAGTATTCAAAAACCATGAAAGAATCCACTTTAGGTAGATTATCTGACTGTCCTTTTTCGAATCCATCTTCCAATCTGTTGCTCATTATTACAGAACACCGAAACAATAAACCGATAATGCATAAAACTTGAAAAAAAAACCGAGTGTTCGCTACTAATCACGAATGTGCGTACTGGACGACTGCGATCGCGCGGGGTCTGTGTGTGATGACGTCGTCGGTATCCACGGGCGGGAGGCGCGCGTTATAAAATCAAGCCCGATAAAATATTAAATAACTTTGCCATTTATGGACGGATTTCAAAAAATCAAAAAGTAGTGTACTCAGAAAATCATAACACATGCAATGTAATAGTCAAAATTGGATTCTCCCGTTATGTGACTGATCCTCATTGAATACCCACAATACAATTTTATAAATTGTGTGATTTATATATTTGTCAAAAATATACAATATAAAATTATTAAAATAGGCATATCTTTATGATATAAATAGTACATTGTTACCCAAGAGATGAAAGTAATTTATTTAGTCCCGAGACGGAGTTTGGCTGAATAAGTTACTCTCACCAGAGGTGTGTGTGTGTTTTTCATCACTAATACAAGGAAAGATAAAAATAAATAAGTAATAAATGGCCAAGTAATACCTTCTCAACCTCAACAGCCTGTATTGGTCCACTGCTGGACGCAGGCCTCCTCCTGTTAAGCACCTTATTGGCGTTTATCTCATGGAGGGTAATGCCCATAATCCCCGCGCTGGGTATGCGGGTTGGGGGAACGCAGTTTGGTGGTATATTTGTTCTGCAGGGAGTGCTGCCGCCCCCCGTGGATATCCTTTTGTAGCTTCTCACGACACCCGCGGGAAGATTGGGTTCCACCACACAGCTATAGTAATACCTATATGATTATAATATGGTTATATAAAAAATGATCCATATCAATACCAGTCGGAAGCGAAAATAATCTACAGGTTGCTCAACTGATTCATATCCATACATTCCATACCAGTCGGAAGCATAAAGATAAAAACATGAATTAGCTGCGTTCAAGTATTACGTAACGCAATTCGGGGGGCGGGGGGGTCTCGTAAAACGTTACGATGCGTTACAGGGGCGGGAGGGGGTCTTTCTTGCAACACGTTACGTAACGTTATTTATTTTTTTATATAAAAACTTAGGGAATTAAAACTCCCAAATTGGTAACCCTTTTCGTTTACGTTTTACGGGGAATCCCTCGATTGTATTAGTCTGTCGAAGAATACGATTTTATTTCGAGTAAAATGTTTAATTTCAGTTGGGTTTCTGTTTATTATTGCATTGTCAAAGGTTAAAATAAATATGATATTTTATTTGAAGAGTTTATTAGTAAAAAAATCTAAAATACTTTTGCGATTTCAGAGTAAAAATGATCACTTGAGTGTTACGTAACGTTTAGAAAGGGAGGGAGGGGGGTACAGAAAAACGTTACGGAGCGTTACAGTGGGGGGAGGGGGGGTCAAAAATCTTCGAAAATTGCGTTACGTAATACTTGAACGCTCCCTTAAAGGACAGATGAGTGAAATCCATATCTGAATCAGATAAACTCAAGTCATAAATTATACAAATCTCTACTATTCGGAACATATTCTTAAGTATAAACAAAACTCAAAAACATAAACAACTCGAAATAACATTATGAAGATCAGATTGCCGTTTCCCGCTTTTTTTTCCTATGGCAGATTCTAGTCTCTACTCTACCAAATGGTGGAATAACTGTCGTCTCTTTAGGCTCTAGTCTAGAGGAAGGCAAAAGAGAGCCATGGTAGCGAGAGTTATTCTACCATGGCTAGGTATTCTGCTATTAATTTTCCTCTTTGTCATTGAAAAAATTGTTTAATTTTTTTCCCGAAATCTATGTTATTTTAAAGATACATATATCATCATCAGCCTATACTATTAAACTGCTGGACATAGGCCTCCTCTAATGAGCCCCATAGCGCCCTGTCTTCAGCTTGACGCATCCAGCATCTGCCAGCAGTCTTTCGCAGATTGTCATCCCACCTGGAGCCGACATACATCTTTCGGCGCCCAAGCCAACCTGCCTGCGGTGCTTCCTGCCAACCAACAAGCGAGGCAATGGCAAAACAACCCCCCAAAACGCACTGGACCAGCGTGGTGGGCCATGGTTCAAACCCCCTTTATGATTGATAAAGAAATAGTTGAAAGAAAATTATTATGGTAATTTACTTAATTTTATGTAATTTTTTTACATATTAATTAGCAGCTGTATGAATAGCGTCAAACCAGACGCAGAAGCCATCTCTCAAGAAGTAAAGTGGCTGTAGAGAAAGTTCGAATGCATGGCGACGTGACAGCTGTCACTACTTTTCGTCCCTAGGGACAAAAAGTATTACTTTCATCCCGCTTCCCAGGCAACTTCCGACCTACTTTCCGAGTATGAGTTGTGATGGTGATTGATTGTTTATTATTAAAACACATTTAATAATAAACAATCAATAAATGCAATATAAATTTAATAAAATGTCATTTTGAGCCTATGAACTCATCATAGTTATTCATCATGATTCCAATTAAATAAAAAACAAATGATAATTACCTACTTATTTATCGTTAATTCAATTTACGAATCCATTTAGTCATTTGTTATTGTTGTTTTGGGTAAGGTTGATTTGGTACAGTGTTTGGTGTGTAAGTTCCGTAGGTACCCAAAGGCAGCTAGACAGTTGAAATTTTATCAGATAATGTACCGTATTTCAGTTGTCGCTATAACAATAACTTTGATTACTTATTATTTATTGCCTTGAGAACCTATTACCGAGGTTAAGCAACATCAGGCGCGGTCATTACTTAGATTAGTGACCGCGTCACGTTGACTTGTGTTTTTAACCGACTTCAAAAAAAGAGGAGGTTCTCAATTCGTCTGTATTTTTTGTTACTTGTCTTTGTTTTGTTTGTTAGGTACCTCTTTTTAAAACAAAATTAATTATTAACGAGGAAAGATTTGTATTTTTGATTTTTATTGATAATCGTACGAAACCCTTCGTCCGACTCGCACTTGGCCGGTTTTATTTAAGTAACCCGAAATCTCACCTTCTTTGAATCGCCAACTTTTTGTTTGACTGTAGATGTCACAAAAGAACTTGTAGGTATGCTACAATCTATATCTTATTTTTCTCGATATGATAAATCAGTAGAAACTTTGTGTCTGTACAAAAGATAATTTAAGCCAAAATGGAGAGGAATACCAGTTTCTTTTTTTTTAAGATTTTGGTCTGTTAGTAATTGTAAGTTAGACAAGTTTCGACTAAGATCGATTAATTGACTAAGTCTCAAAAATATGGTTCGATCTAACCAACTGGAAAAAAAGGTCACGTACTCCGATTGATCGAACCATGCGGTCGAACCACCTGGCCAGAAGCGTCTGTTCGGGGTAATCTCCGTGATTATACACAGAATAATAAAAAATATCTATCTATCTAGTGTATAGTATTAAGTATATCAGTTATCTAGTACACATAACACAAGCTCTGCTTAGCTTGGGCCTGGATAATGCTATGTGAAATGTCCAGAATTATTTATTATTAAATTTGCAGGGATGTAGTAATAAAACAGCAAATTAAAGTTATATCAAGTCTATTCAATTTATTCAATTACAGGCCTTGTACACAAAGTTTTAGATTCAATATTCATGATAATTATAAAGCTCTATGCACGTGTAGCAATGACGCCACACATAGCAAGGTTTCGGAGTTGAATATAAGACAATAAATGTTCAATGATATTTACGTCGCCAAAATTTAACTATTGTGAGCAGTAAAAATTACGGATGTAAGCGGGTTATCTACGAGCGTTATTGTGTTGGAAGAACACCTAAGAATGAATTCATCAAACTAAGATTGATTTACTAGTTAAATAGTGGAGTTATACATGCTGTCGTCACTTTCATATCGGTCGAAATAAATAGTAAGGCATCATTTTAGTACTGCCTTTAAGTAAGCCTGTAGTTTAGAAAAACACTAGACTTAAGATCACTTTATTTTTTTCTCTGTATGCGATGTGTTTTTTCTGTTGAGTGTCCATAAATAAATAAATAAATAAGTTTTGGCGATCTTTATAACATTTTTAGATTTTGACACGACACAGATTGGACGCTTAAAATTATCATGAACAATAACCAAAATCCTTTTTTATACAATACAGCATATCCACTATAAAATCCTACCGAATATCAAATACTTACTCAGACAAATTGACAAATTTATTTAGATGTAAATTTAAAATCACCCTTGAGAAGTTAAATATTATAACCGGGATTTCATTTCTACGACAGGGTGTGATAAAACTAGTCCCGAAAACATTTTCTCCGAATTTCTTTTAAACAATTTTATGTTTTTAAATTATATTTTTTACTATAGACCTAACACCTTCATGGCCCAAGACGCAGGTGCCAGTCTCTATCTGCGTGGAGCTGCGGCGCGCCCCTGCGGGTCGCACCGCAGAGCTGGGCATTGAATGCGTTATACACTAACACCTTCATGGCCCAAGACGCAGGTGCCAGTCTCTGTCTGCGTGGAGCTGCGGCGCGCCCCTGCGGGTCGCACCGCAGACCTGGGCAGTGAATGCGTTAATCAACATGAGAGAGAATAGTAAAAAGGCCTTTCTTTGCCCACGGTCGACACAAGCTAGATATATTAAAAATATAAAAATACCCAAGGTGTTTGGATCTCCTTTTTTAGAGGGTAAGTAAGTAGGCTGATGTCGTTCTTTCTTGTAAAAATACTGCTAAATTTGAGCAGTGCTTTTAATACGAGTCTCTGAAAACGCTTCTTAAAGCTACCAGTTTTAAACTGACCTACTAATTGCAATTAAAAACCCTAAATGATACAAAAACTTAAATCGAAGCATAAATGACAAATTATCTTATTACTTATTTTCATCTATAATACTTAAACATTAACTGGCTATAAAATGATGATATCTTAAACACAAGACAAGGCTAGCACATAAAAAAGTAAAACCCGGACGAGGCAATCTACCCCTTTTGAATTACTACATAGATTCTGGGGCACCTTATATAACGTGCTACTCACTACTGAGTATAAACTGAGTATAGTCTAATTTGATATCAATGTTTACAAATTAATCATATATGTACATCTCCTCAACAAATGCATATTAAGCTAATTAGAATTACAGTTCTCACGGGAATCAAACCCGCAACTTACGTCTCAGGCGGACTTTTGCCCGTTACGCCAAGAAATTATAATATTTCTAATCAACTGAAAAAGAATAAAAAATCTTAAGCCGAGTTTAAGCTATTTTTATAATACAGTCTTCGATACAGTCAAGAAAAAAATGTTTTTTTTTTTACTTTAAATCCCTTCTTAATTTAACGAAGTCGTTATAAATGTAAGTGAGTTAACTACAAACCTTTGTAGTTTGTTGGTGTTCATCAAAATTGAACTAGGTTCGTAGTTAGCCCGCTTAGAGTTATCATTAATTTTAATGCTTATTCTATTAAATGCAGAGCTGGTCTCCTTTAAAATAATGTACATTATAACTAATTATTCTAAATATTTCGAGATCTTACATAGTTAATGAAGAAAAAATGCATAAGTTCTAATTATCTTACCTAAAATATCGTTTTTTTTCGCATATCGATTCGTAGCTACAGCGAATTGGTTTTTGACAATTACTAATACTACAATAGCAGACACTAATCTTTGTTTAAACCAAAGATTTAAATAGTTAGATACGCCCTTATGCCTAAAAACTGTGGCATTTTCTTTGAATGCGCTAAGCCAACGCACGCACACTATGAGGAGATAAAATTAGTGTTTTTGTCAATAAACCAAACTGTTATTATTGCTTTTTATTGAGCAATCAGATTGTGCTAAGAGCACAGTATGATTTCACGAACTTTTCTGAACAAGCACATCAAAACACACAATTCACTGATTCCAAATGACAAAGACAAGTTTGTGAGCTCACTAACTACGTTTGGCAACAAACACGCCGCGGTCTCACAACGCAAAGGGCCTACCCAACGATTTAAATCTTCGTTTTTAAGACCTTTTTGGACATGCACACTAGTACATACGGATTGGCTTAATGCCAAGGCAGTTGTGCCAAGTTAATTACAGCTATAATTTCAAGTCAAAAATTTGTAACTTTTATTAAAGTAGAAACTTATTAAGGCCAATATGACAGCGCCACCTATTTTATCATATTATTACGTTTAACACAAGAAATTAGAAAAAAAATCCGTCGTGCAAGTTGTGGTATCTATTATAAGCTATTTTTTAATACCTTTGTAATAGTTTTATCTTGGATAGTTTAGGCAGAAATGCGAAAATAGAGTTTGGTGGCCTAAAAGGGCAACTTCGTATCTCTACCAAACCTTTACCAAATAAAACGATTACAGACGCATTAATAAATAACTTATAATAGATACTACAAACTGTACGATGGCTTTATAATAATATAGGCGTTAAACGTAATAAACGTAAAACTTCCTGTGTTAACGTATAAGATAAAATGGGTGGCGGCGCCACTGTCACTCGTGTACGCGCCTTAAAGTGGAAACATATTAAGTTTAAAATTTAATGTATGATTCGATCAGGACGCTAAAATTACAATAATTTAGGACGAAATCTAAATTATTACTTCTATATTATAAATAAATCCTAAATTTATTAAATTTCTAAATTAATTAAATGGCTATATTTTTCAGTCTTATCCTAGAGTAAATTACAAATTGGCAGTTTAGTTTAGCTCCGGTCTTCTTTATTTTAATTATATTATACAACCTTATTTTATTAAAATAACGAATTAAATTAAAGAGGATAAATATGATATAAATAACATTGCTTATGATAAAGGGGTCTCAGACCAAAAAGAGGTTCAAAAATCATGCAAAATAAAGGTTTATAAGTCCCAGACTACATCTAGATTCATGGATAATTAATACAATTAATAAAATATAATTTATGCAGATCTTTCTATAGGGTTTCACGTAAAATGTGGCATGGCACCCGACATTTATGAGATTATGCATACATACAATTGTTACTTAATAAAGTTGACCATTGTTAGGTATTAAAAGTAATTATTATATTATTATTCTAATAAAATTATGATTTGTTTATTATTTTCAAATCTTAGAAGTCTAAATAGCATCAAAAAAATTGTAAATGCATAAAAATGGCTAAATTGTATAGTTATAAAATACTGTAAAATCTAACTTGCGATACTTGCGTTAAGTTTTCTGACGTGACGGTAGTGACAGTAATTGAGTTTATAAAAAAAAAAACTATAAACAGACTTCAATTATATGATTTTCTTATGGATGCCACTGTCAGAACTAGACCAAATGGCCAAAGGACTCGAATAGCAACAGCTTTCAAATAAAAAGAGAATCATCAAAATCGGATCACCCAGTCAAAAGTTCTAAGGTAACAAACAATAAAAAAAAATACAGTCTAATTCGCTTAAAAAGATAGATCATTTATCAAATTGTGTAGGATTTAAGAGCTTCATAAAAAACCTATACCATAAGCACCTTTGCACCAGAAAAGCTCAGAGGCGGGTTATTTAATGATACATTTTAATATATATACTGTGATATTTTGACAAACAAATAATTAAAATTGTATAAAATAAAAACTAAAATTTAAATAAGTTTGACAGGTGTCGATTTAGATGCAGCCAAAACTAAACTAAACTAAACTAAGTGCTAAAAATGTCACCGGGGTGTCACACCGATCCAAATAATAAGGATAGCATTATTTTCGGCGCTGAGTAGGTAATCTGACTTAACTACTCAGCAACTGCTGAGTAGACACCTTTTTGGCTCGACAGTGGGTGGTTTGCCAAGCAGCTTGCGGAAGTACTAATGCTGGGATGTTTTTTTTTTAATTCTTGAGCGTTGGGTAGATTTTGATTTTACCCTGCATCCTTGTCATATGTATAATTTTTAGTACATATCTCTTAAACTAAATCGCTAATTTCTAGCGTTAGTCTTTCATAACCATGTTTTGTGTTGTGCTAAATAAACTTTTTTCATTTTTAAATTTCGTTTCATTTCATTTTTAGACATGTCAAATTAGTTTAGTCTAGTTTTGGCAATATCTGAAACACACCAATGACAACTAAATGTTTTCGTCAAGAAACTAGTGACAATTAATCAGCCTAAGACTCATTTACTTTCTCCTGTGAGACTTGCGATTAATTTTTATATATTTATTGTGTATTGTGACAATGACAAACATATTAAAATTGAATTAAAAAAAGACGTGTGGCACTCGGGGACTGCCGCGGTAAAGCTATTGCATAGCATAAGTCATTAAAAAGTTCTGCTATTCATCGATAGATGGCAAAACTAAAAAGTATCACGTAGTCGGAATGAGGGGTGTTAGGTTATTTATTCGTTACGGAATTTCTGGATTCGGTCACCACGCTCAAGGCCTGCGTTAGAAGCTATGCAATAGCTTAGAAAACAAACAAAATTTTTAATAAGTTTGACAGTAACAACTAAATGTTTTCGTCATCAAACTAGTGATAATTATAGGCCTAAGACTCATCTACTTTCTCCTGTGAGACTTGCGATGTGTTTTCTGAAGTGACGTCTTTCAGTATAGAGGCCATTTCATCGCATATCTCTGTGAACTGAGGCCGCTCGGCGGGCGACTGACTCCAGCAGCGTTTCTGTGGAAATTCGTTGAATTAAATAATAAAATAAAATACGTACTCGTAGATAATTAAAGGCGCATATCCGAGCCAATGTGGCGTCACCACCTATATTATCTTATTATTACGTTTAAAACAGGAAATTTCAAAAATCCTTCGTACAGTTTGTGATACCTATAAGCTATTTATTAGCCTTTGTTATAGTTTTATTTTGTAAAGCTTAGGCAGAGATACGAAGTTGCCCTTTGTATCCACCAATTTAGCATCTCTGAGTAAACTATACAAAATAAAACTATTACAGAGGTATTCAAAAAATTGCTAACAAGTATCACAAACTGTACGATGGTTAAATTTCCTGTGTTAAACGTAATAATATTATGAAATAGGTGTCGCTGTCATATTGACTCGGGTATGCGCTCTAAATGGATTATTTTTAACAAAGGTTCAAAGCAAATGGCTCAAAATAATTGTTATCAGCTATCTAAATTCCTATTAGAACCTAGAAAACATTTTTTTTCACGGGTGGCCAAACATATACAGAACCTTATAAAGAACGAAACTTTTTTCCAACACATTCTAGATTCGAAGTCAACCCGCATAGATTCATGATGAGTTTAATGAGCTTTATGTGGATGGTCACGCCCAGCAGTGGGCAGTGGGTAAAGTCAGGCTTTGAATGATGGAAATATATGAATGAAAATATTTAGTAACAATTCCGCGAAAAAAACTTTGCCTCACTTGGCGCGCGGAGCTCGGAGTGGCAACATCTCTGGTGGAATGTGCACGAAAACTTACATTGATTGTACTTTATACGGAAACACTTTTAACGTATGAGGAACGTTAAAAATAAAGTTGGAAACATCCTTCTTCTTGGATCGGCCATTTTGATGAGACGTGGGTTTTTAATTTCAACGAAAATACCTTCTACTCCTAAAGAACCAGAAAACGTAGGCTGTGAGGGCATAAAACGAAATCTTAACAAGAAAGCCTATTACTCCTTAGATGACTACGTCAATGATGTTAATGCTTGGCCGGATGTCGCCCAGTTCCACACCGACAATAGTATGTAAGACCAGTTAGACTTAGTTATCCTAAGATTGTATTAGTTGATAAGCGATAAACTTGCTAGTGGTTTCTTTTTCACTTCTTCCGCTAGTGGACAAAAAATTGAAGTGAATCAGAGTCAATTGCACCTTATTTCTTGTTTGATAGTAATAACTATTTATCAAGCTGTTTATATAGTAAAAATTTGACTTGTCTGAGTACTTATTTTGTAAGTCTAAAGAAATAAACGATTTGACTTTGACTTTGGTGCATAAAAAGTAACGAGTAGGGACTCTGCCGTTGTTGTTTGGCGCTCTCAGTGTCAAGATCGAGTGGTGTGGTGTCCTGATGATGTCTCGTGGAGAGACGAAACTAGTTGACGACTTTGATAAATGTTCTTTCATTTTGTTTAATTGTAATTTGTTCGATTTTATCGCAGAAGGTTATTTCGTTACTAAATATTTTCATTCTTATATTTACAATGGATTTCCGCAAAGTATCGCCTGAATCTATTAAGTATGAATGGTTCAACTTACCAGTAAGTTGGCCAATGGTTCGGGCATACCAGATGGTATGGTCCACTCTAGAGAACCAGCCTTAAGTCTCTCCAGAACAGAGTTGTCGTTGAGTTTAGTGAAGGGCAGTTCTGCCTTTGTGTAGATCTGTGAATGAATTATAAATATATATTATAATGTTGGACAATTCACACTGCATTAGCTAGCTTCAAGCTAAGAAGAGCTTGTGTTATGGGTACTAGATAACTGATAAATTATATAGATTTTTATTTTACTATGCATAAAAAAACATTCAGAACACCCTGAAAAAATATCTGCATATCGTACACATTTGTCCCGAAGCAGGAATCGAGCCCGCAACATCCTGAGTCGCAGGCGGACCTTCGCCCGCCAGCTAAAGAGGTCGTATTGGCTAACATATTTTAATTACATTTTAATTAGCCGCTTCCTTTTAAATGCCACTGTATTAAAGTAGCTAATCAGCTGCTAACTTAAAACAGCTGCTAAGTAGTTATTCTCAGTCTAACTTATGTCAATAAAAGAAAACAGAGCGAGATTTAGCAGTGTGCTAAGTAAGCAGACTATTATGATTAACATATAATTCAATACATAATTAATTTTGTACATTTTATTTTATCAAGGAAATAAAAAGGATTTATTTTCCAATGATTAAAACAGCGAAATATTTAGAAATGTACAACAATAGTGTAAAGTAAAGCAGCGTACCTCCCAAACCGTGGCAGCAAACATGTACACATCAGACTTAGTGGAGTATTCGCCTTCCGACACCGCTTCTAGAGGGAGCCATCTTAGTGGGATAACCTAAAAAACATAAAATCTTCATTGTATCTCATATAAATAAATAATACCAGGCAATCCACAGCATCATCTAACCCCAAGCTAGACAGACCTTGTGTATGGGTACTAGATAACTTATCACACTAATATTATAAATGCGAAAGTTTGTATGGATGGATGGATGTTTGTTACCTCTTCACGCCAAAACTTCTGAACGGATCAGGCTGAAATTTTGCATATAGGTAATCCTAATCCTGGAATTAAACATGGGCTACTTTTTATCCCATAAACTAGTCCCCGTTGAATATAAATCACCTTTAAACGTTTCCATAGGATCAACGCGTGCCAAGCCGCGGGGCGCAGCTAGTTATATATATACAATGCATATTATACATATTATATGCTTATGATCGGAAAGAGATTCGTAGTGTACAATTCGATATCTGGCAGATAAATAAATAAATAAATAATGTGGGACAAATCACACAGCATTATCTAGCCCCAAGCTAAGCAGAGCTTCTGTTATGGGTATAGATAACTGATATCAAATGTCAAAAGTTTTGAGGTAACAAACATAAAAAACAGTCGAATTAAGAATCCTTTTTTTGAAGTCGGTTAAAAAAATATTTTTTTTCGATCTTCACCACCCGTAGTAGACTACCCAAGTAATTACCTGATCATGCAACTTGTAGTACTCATAAGAGTCGGGGCCGCGAGTTAACGCTGGGAAGGAGAGCTTCAGCTGTAGAGTGGATGTTATCAGGCAGTTGCGGGCCGCTATGTCTCTGGAAATTACCGTAGAAAATAGATAGATAGAGTTTTTATTAGGCACACACACAAACAGCACAGGAAAATTAGAAAACTTCACCCTAATATTATAAATGTAAAAGTTTGTGTGGATGGATGGATGTTTGTTACCTCACGCCAAAACTACTGAACGGATCTGGTTGTAATTTTGCACACAGGTAATTCTAATTCGGGAATCAATCACTTTTACTTTTTATCCCATAAAATATTTATGACAAAATTTGCTAGCAAACGGTACCTGACTCACTAAAATAACAAAAACAAAACTTAACCTTAAGCTACCTTATGTATTATATTATAAGTACCTAACATTATAATAACTAGTTAAGATTATAGGCTTAAGAATAATGTATATGCATTCTCATCTAAGTGAACTGTGTTCTTTTGAGAAATAAAATTCTTTAAACTGAAACTGAAATCAGTTCCCGTGGGATAAAAATCACCTTTAAACGTTTCCATAGGCGCAGCTAGTACTAAAGGATATGAAAACAATGCATTTTATTCATTTTAGACATCATGTTTCATCAGGTAATATTTACTGCTTAAGACATACTTACGACAATCGATATTTATGCATAAATAGTTTTATTTTTTAAAACGTTCGAAAATGCAAATTTAAAAAACTAAGAAATCCTTAACATACATTGCATTTTTTTTTGTTCTAAGACGAAATTGATTTTGTCTTAGAACAAAAAAATGATTTCTGACATTTCTAGTACTCAAACCTTCGTCGGTCCAGTAGAGACTTTTGATCCTTCAAAGAAACAGGATCGATTGGAATCAAAAAAAGTTTTTGTGTTAACTGACCATTTTTTCCTAAATCTGTAAATGCAGTTCAGAATATCTTAAAAAAATTACGAATAATCTCCTAAAAGCGTTTTCCTGTTACTATAACGGTTAAAGTACCTGCCTTTAATGTCCCATCTCAAAAGTTAACCCGTATAGGGTCGCTATACGCGCTGCTGCTCTGTAAAAGCGTAAAACGCCCAACGCACCGCTCATCGCGCCGCTCGAACTGAACTTAAGTCCGGCCCTGGTGGGGGCACAGAGAGGGGCCTCGAGGCTCGGCTTCATTACCCGGCGGCATCTCAAGGGGCGACAGCCCCTCGGTCAATGGGCTAGGCGCAAAGCTCTTTTTGCGCAGGTAATTTGTTTTTTTAGGCTGCATATATTATTTGAATTTTTTTTGTCTTTTTTTTTAGTCCATGACTTCGGGGCGGACGTGGTCGGGGCTGGGGCGGTGATTGGAGCGGCGGAGTCCGAGCTTGCAGGCGCGATGCGTTGGTGTTCGCCGATGATGGCGAGACCTCGCAGCGCAGCACTTTGCAGGTCGACGCCTGCCGCAATCGCCATCAAAAACTCGGTCAGGGCCCCAAACAGCATGCCTGCGGGGTCTGGTCGAGCCGCGTTGGTTTCTACGGGCGCGGTGGTCGCGCTGGCGTCTCCGTAAACAAGACCTTTGTGAGTTTAGATTCTTACCGATGCGTGATCCTCTTGAGCGCAAACTTGCCTACCGCCTGCGCCAGTTGTGACGTCAGCAGGGCGAAATGGGACGGCGCGAGGGGAGGGGCGGGGGCTCGCGGCGCGGGGGGAGGCAGGGCGGCGCGCGCTGTGGCCAGGTACGCGGCTGATTCTGCGGGGGTGCGGGTTGCGGAGAGGAAACTTTTGAGATCACCCTGTGGAGGAAGGGGTATTTAGTTGTGATTGGTGGTGCCCCGATTGTGATTGTGTGGCTGTGTGGTGCTGGCTTAGAATTTGTAACACCCCAATTCCCGTGGGTGTCGTAAGAGGCGGCTAAGGGATATCCACCGGGAGTCGTGCAGCAGCGCCCCCAGCAGAATAATTCTAACACGAACTGCGAGCTCCAACCCGCATGCCCTGCGTGGGGAATATAGACATTGCCCCCCCCTCCCCCCTCCGTTAGATAAACGCAAATAAGGCGCGTATCATGGGGAAGCCTGCGTCCAGCAATGGACCAGTATATGCCGTTGATGAGGTTGAGGTTGTATGCCCCAGGCGTGGTCATCATCATCCTCACCCCACCCCAACAGCCTATACTGCTGGACTCTGGCCTCCCCTGATAAGCGCCATGAGAAAACAGCCTATAAGGCGCCCATAATTCCTACGGCATAATTTCCTCGGCACGCGGGTTTAATCGCAGTTTGGTGGTAGAATGGTTTAGCATGCGCTGCTGCCCGCCCCCCGTAGATATCCCTTAGTCGCCTTTTACGACACCCGCGAGAAGAGTTGGGTTGGTGAAAATTCTAAGCCAGCAGCACACGGCAACATTATCATCAGCTATATAAGTCCACTGCTAGACACAGGCCTCCCCTAAAGAGCACCATAGTACCCTGTCTTCAGCTTGACCCGCAAGAGAACATATGGATGACAGAATTTACTCCTCGATTTACAAGGGGGCTTAGCCCCCTTATTGGTAAAAAGGAAGGCTTGAGTCCCTAGACGAGTTTATCTCTTAGAAGGGCTTGACTCTACCAAAGTCAATCGACACAGCCCCGCGGGTTTGTGAGACATTTTAGTGTATAAATATTGTAGGCAGCCAAAAAATTACTGTTAGCTTAGCTCCCCAATAGTCAACAAGTCCTGCTCCGATACTTCAAGGAGCTGGGCTGGTTAGGGCCTGCTTAGGCAGTGGGATAATGCACAATACACTCCTATGCGAGACGTCCGTGCAGATCTTAGTTCCCCCACTTAGAATTAGAATTAGTTACTTACCCAGTCGGTATGCTCTAAAATCATGTAGTGATCTCCCTCCATACACAGGCCTATGAAACGCGCTATGTTCTCGTGTCGGACGCGAGAGAACATGTCGAGTTGACGGCGGAATTCTGCTAGTTGGATCTGTAAAGGGAAATAATACATAGGTATAATCATATCAAAACGAGAGATGGTCCAAAATAATAATAGGGTATATGCATGTGATTTCAAAATGGCTAAAAAATATATACGTATTCTCTATTGATATAGAAACATATCTACATATTTATTTTAGAATTTTGAGATGTTTTTATTGTAGAATTTAACCATTGAAAAATTGATATTTTAAATCTCAATCGCAAAATTTCAAAACGCTACGCTATTGACTAGAGCGGACGTGACATCGCTGTTCACATTTTTTCTTTTTTTATTCTGCTTGCTGCACCATGATTTGACACTATTCTGCCCACTTCACATTTCGTATTGTAGGTTATTTTCAGATTTTTCGGAAAACCTCTTTTCTGAGATGATCACTACTGAGGTCGTCACAAAAGGTTTTAATCTAGTGTGAACGTGTACGTCATATAAACATGGCGCTAATTTGGCAGCGTTTTTATCACCCGAAAATGATTGTAGTTTTGATTTGTTTTTTTTACCTTGTTATTGCGAAATTCAGTGAGCGTCTTATCATTTTTCGGTTAAATAATGACCTAAAGAATCGATTAAAACACTAAAAAAAATCGATGCATATACCCTATTGGTACCCAATACACAGAAAAAGAAGAAGAGGAAGACCTGCAAAGCGATGGTTTGATGACATCGTGAGAGTTGCAGGGAAAACATGGAGCAGAGTAGCTAGAGACCGGGTAAGATGGAAAGAGTTGGAGGAGGCCTTTACCGGAGACAAAGCGGCCCTCACTTGTAAAAATAATAATGAGTAGATATCTACCTAACTTATTAGAGTAGTTATCAATATTAAGTTAGTTTTTTGCATAATAAAACTTAGAATAAGTACCTATGTATATCTAGTGTGTGATAAAATAAAGGCTATTTTATTTTTTATTTGATTTTATAATCATAATTTACATTTCCAACTGAACTGTAGGATTTTTCGTCTGGCATGTATGTATGTAGAGTCTGTTCAAAAAGAGAAGAGTCGTGGGAATTGAGGGCGGGCGTGTGTCAATTGACAACTTTTGTTGCGTTGACAACACTGCTCTGTCATTGCAGTACGACTAAAAGTGTTAGTTCACCGTAACGCCACGACTCTTTTTTGAACAGGTTCTAAAATAAATTTGTGTATTTATAATCTCATATCCAACATATTTTTAAAAACGTAGCGAGTTTATAACCGCGCAAAAAAGGCCTAAATTTAAAAATTTACTCTGTAAACACCAGTGCCATAAAGATATTTATAAAAGAAATGTTTACAATATGCACATAACTATTTACAATAAATTACCGGAAGACCTAAAAAAAATGAAATGGAAATATATTTAGGAAAAAGTTAAGAGGACGGCTACTTGAAAAAGGTTTTATACTGTGAACGAATATCTAGTACTTTAAAATGTTACATGTGTGCAAATGTCCGCGAAATTAATTTAATATACATTATTAACAGTATCACTCGCATAATATTTGCACGCCTGCATGCAGACTGAATACAAAAGAGTATATGCATGGTTTTTTTTTTAATCGATTATTTGGGTTAATACATAAACGAAAAAAAACATAACACCAAAAAAAATATTAAATAATTGAGGTAAAAACTAAAAGTAAAACTACACTCAGTTTCGGGTAGTAAAAACGCTGCCATGTTAGCCATTGCATGGATCATCGAGTCCCCTATGTAAACTCAAAGTCAAAACTTCATGCCCATACAAAAATGTTCAAGTATGACGTCACGCTTCACATGCCAATAGCGTTGCGTTTAGACATTTTGCTATTGAGACTTAAAATATCTACTTTTCAACGATTAAATTTCATGATAAAAACATCAAAAAACATACAAAAATAAATATACAGATATATTTCTATATCAATAGAGAATACGTAAAAAATATAATAGCTTTTTTGAAGTCACATGCATATTACAAAAATAGTTTTAAGATCTGACATTGTATTAGATTTTTGTATTCTTGCAAATTAACCAATTTGATTGATTGATTCCTTCTGTATTGTATTTTATGTTTGTATGGTACAATAAAGAGTTATTATTCAATAAAGAGTAATATCCACCAGGGGGCGCTGCTGCCCGGTCCCTGGTAGATATCCCTTAGTCGCTTCTCACCCACGGGAGTAATTGCGGTGGTGCAAATACTAAGCCAGCAACACACAGCTCTGCATACACCCATGTATACAAGTGACCCATTTTTCCATTTTGATAAATCTTAATATAATATAATTAAATATTTTTTCGCAGAGATGGGTTTACAAAGCAGGTACTTACAATCATTTTATATAATGTTAGGTTATTTTAGTCTTTTACGAGTATTACATAGATACCTACTTGTGATAAACCTTATAGGGTCAGATAATGTCGCCTCGCTCTAACTAAGTTTGTTACTTGTATTTAGACACGAGGGCTCAATCCTCTGGCTTCTTATAGGTTCATAATAGTTTTGTATTAGTAAAATTTAAATGCAGTAATGAAAGACAGAGATATACCTACTTGATATTATACTATAAACTTAAAGACAAAGATAAATCTACTCGATATTATACTAAAAACTTTTTCGACTTCATGATTGGAACGAAACTCCACTTAATCCTAATTAAAACAACGAAATATTATACAAAATTAGAGCGATACAAAACAAGAATACAAGTGTAAAATAGAAGTGAATAAGTGTATAAATTAATAATAGGTACTAACTTCATCTTTAGTAGTAAGTGCTTTAACCAACACCGGTCGTATTTTCGGTTCAACCTCTTCATTTTCAGCGATCTTATTACGTAACTTCTTCACTTGGTGAATGTCCACCTTGGCTAGGTAAACGTCGCCGAATTCACCGCGACCTGTGGAATAGTGCAAAAAGAAGGTTATCGGGGTTTGAACCTAGGGGCTAGGTTTAAAATAATCATGTTGGATCGGTTGAACTACCCGTAGATTATTAATAAATATATATATATATATAAATGAATAGGGTATATGCATCGATTTTTTTTATTGTTTTAATCGATTCCTTAGGTCATTATCTAACCGAAAAATGATAAGACGCTCACTGAATTTCGCAATAACAAGGTAAAAAAAACAAATCAAAACTACAATCATTTTCACGTGATAAAAACGCTGCCATATTAGCGCCATGTTTATATGACGTACACGTTCACACTAGATTAAAACCTTTTGTGACGACCTCGGTAGTGATCATCTCAGAAAAGAGGTTTTCCGAAAAATCTGAAAATAACCGACAATACGAAATGTGAAGTGGGCAGAATAGTGTCAAATTATGGTGCAGCAAGCAGAATAAAAAAAGAAAAAATGTGAACAGCGATGTCACGTCCGCTCTAGTCAATGGCGTAGCGTTTTGAAATTTTGCGTTTGAGATTTAAGATATCAATTTTTCAATGGTTAAATTCTACAATAAAAACATCTCAAAATTCAAAAATAAATATGTAGATATGTTTCTATATCAATAGAGAATACGTATATATTTTTTTAGCCATTTGAAATTACATGCCCTATTGCTGTTCGTTAGTTTCGCTAAAACTCGAGAACGGCTGAACGGATTTATCTTATCTTGGTCTTGAAATGTTCGTGGAGGTCTAGGGAAAGTTTGAAAGGTGAGAAAATCAACGCGTGCGAAGCCGCGGGGCGCAGCTAGAACTAAATAAATATTGGACAATTTACACAGCATTATCTAGCCCCAATCTAAGCAGAGCTTGTGTTATGGGTAGGTACTAGATAACTGATATAAATAATAAAATACACTGCATATATAGTTTTTTTTTATTATACATAGAAAACATACAGAACGCCCATACCTCTGTAATAGTTTTATTCTATATAGTTTAGGAAGAGATGCGAAAATAGAGTTTGGTGGCCAAAAAGCGCAAATTCGTATCTCTGCCTTATCTTAACAAAATTAAACTAGTAAAGGGGTATTAATAAACAACTTATAATAGATACCACAAACTGTACGATGGACTTTTAAACCTTCCAGTGTTTAACGTAATAAGAAGATAAAATAGGTGGGGGCGCCACTTTCGCTCGTGTATGCGCCTTAATGTGTTACTTACCCAATGGAATTTGCTCTGTCAGCAAACTTTTAGGTAGAATGTATTGATCAAACTGTCCGGACTTCTTAGACGCGCGAGAAATTCCGGACACTTCGGAATTGTCTGGACCTAAAAATAAAATAAATATTAAAATTAAAGGGGGCTCCTATAAAAAAAACACGATATTTTTGTCTATTTTTACTCTAAGTTTGTCGAGGCTTCTCATGAACTATATTAAGCAGACACATAATAACACAACTATAATACCAAGAAATCTACTTTAAAAAATGGTTGTCTCTAAAGTTGGTTTAGGAAATATAATTTTACCCGATTAGGTTATTTAATTGATCTATTGAAAAATTTACCTTGGAAGTAGTTTATATACAGTTTTTGCCATTCTGGTGTTAGCTAGCTATCAACGCTATCTATTAGACGAAATTAGAACTATAATCTTCAGTGCTTCAGTCGTCATGACAACATCATCAACAACCTGACACTTTTTTGAACATGCTACCCATGTTCATCGATTTAATAGACTTTATCATAAAAAAAAAAACGTGGATAATTTAAGGGGTCACCAAACAGTTGGTGTTTTAAGAGTTTCGATTGAGAAATATATTGGGTACAAAAATATGACACTGTTTTTTAATAATTGTAAATTATATGATTTATCTGTGATACATTAATAGTTAAGTTTTAATTGACATTTGCTCAACTTAGTAAAAACATATTATTTTGATTACTGTGACACATGACATGTATTACATTTGATTTTCTTTTAAGATACATGCTACAATTATAAAAAATATAATTATAAACCATTTTAAAAATATATATCTTTCATTGAAATCCGCTTTTTATCTTCTGACTCTTGGACTAAATGGGTAGGTACGATCGGGAAATAAAAAGTTGCGTTCGTCAACACTGTGAACGAGTGCAACTTTTTATTTCCCATTCGTCAACAGTGTTGACGACAGGGTGTTTCCGAGCGGGAATGACTCATATTTCTCAATCGTAACTCTTAAAACTTATTAGGTTTGAACATAGGACGAAACCCTCCATGTGCGAAATAACTCGCCCTTGGCCGGTTTATTTGTACTTATGTCGAAATAAATGTTTATTCTATCTCACCGCTATCTCTTTCATGCGGCAACAGCCTCCCATTCTGGACCGGAGCTCCGTTGCCAATCTTCTTATCTTCTTCATCTTCTACTAACTTCTCTCTGCCTTCCACCATTTCTAGTTCTAGCTTTTCACCTGGAAATAAAAAATGCATGGGTTTATTCGCCGAATCTTAAGATCACCCTTTTTATCTTATTAACTGACTTCAAAAAAAGGAGGAGGTTTTCAATTTGACTGTTTTTTTATGTTCGTTACATCAGAACTTTTGACTGGGTGGTCCGATCTTCATGATTCTTTTTTTATATGAAAGCTGGTGCTTCCCGTGTGGTCCCATTTTAATTTAGTGTTAGTCAATGGGATCCATGAAAATTTATGACAAAGCTGTAAAAAATTAAGTCGGTTTATAGTTTTTTAAAACAAAATTAATTATACTCGATATACTTAGTACGGGTAAATTGATATATTTAATCTAATTCGTTTTACTTCTTATATTATTTTATGCACTTGTTTATGATCATGTGTTTTTGAGTAAAATAAATGAATATATTTTATTTTATCTTCATTCATTAAGACAGTACCCCGAGGCACACTAGCGCCGCCACCTATTTTATCTTATTATAGGGATATATATCGTATACATTTTTTTTAGTTTTGTTGGAGTTTTTTTTTTTTTTATCAGAAATAGACCTTCGTTTGACTGCAATCTCACATGATGAAAAGCGAAGATGCGGCCGACGATGTATCACGAAGGTCTAGAAGATGGCTACTCCGGACCACATTCCGAAACACAACAGAGTTGCTTCACGGACTGGCCCAGTCCGGAGGGTGGTGACAAGCCACGGCCGAAGCCTACCACCAGAGGGTACCGCTCTTAGCACCACCCAGAGGACACGTGTAGGGTATCAGAGGGTCAACACCTACGGACGTTCTTGATGACAGGTACAACAATGGTCTTTATGACTGAAAAACCTGACATTTTTGCTTCTCCAAAACAGCTGGTCAAGCCATGCCTAAACAACGGTGTTTAGGCATGGCATGACCAGCTGTGGACGTATATGTGATGATCTAGTTGGACTCACCGTCCTGTCTACGCTGCAATCTCTTCCGCCGACAGTAGACCATAAGAGCCAACACGAGTAGCATATAGGCAGCACATACAGAAATGGATACCACAACGGCTTTGCCGGCGACGCCGCTGGATTCTGATGGCGGCATTTCTCCTTCTGCAGACAATAATTTGTAGATAAAACTTTTATATTCAACCTTAGTAGCGGCTCGCGGTTTCACCCGCTTAGTTCCCGTTCCCGTGGGAATTCCGAGATAAAATATAGCCTGTGTAGGTGCCTGAAAAGTAAGCTTTTTAATGATGAAAGAATTTCTGAAATCGGTCCAGTAGTTTCGGAGCCTATTCAATACAAACAAACAAACAAATCGTTCCTCTTTATAATATTATAGTATTAGAAAACATGGCTTGGTATAGATAAGACTGGAGAAACTTAGAGGAGGCTTATACCCGAAAGGGACCCAACTAATTAGTGTGTATATAAATCAAATTAAGTCATTTTTTTTTTTTTTTACGGTAAATAGACCTTTGTTTGACCGCGATCTCACCTGATGGAAAGTGAAGATGCGGCCGACGGTGTATCACGAAGGTCTAGAAGATACCTATTCACCCTTGTTTTGAAGAGACCCAGGTTGTAATTGGCCGGAAAAACAGAGGCAGGGAGCGAGTTCCATTCATTTGCGGTGCGAATAATAAAGGTGGAGGAAAACCGCTTAGTGCGAGTGGAGGGTACGTCCACCAAGTATGGATGGTATTGCGCTGTGCGTCTGCTTGTCCTGGAGTGGAAGGGGGATGGTGGGATCAGGTCATGTAGTTCAAGTGAGCATTCTCCAAAATGTATCCTATAAAAGATCGAGAGACAAGCAACCTTGCGGCGGTGGTCGAGACTTTGAACCTTAGTCTCTGCAAGGTACTGCTCGTCAATGAGTCTGAAAGCTCTTATTTAAAATTAGTTAAGGAAATAAAAGTCTTATTATTATTATTATTATTATTAATAACACTATTGATATTAACATAACCTATTGATAAAGAAAATTACAATGAAATCCTACCCTACTAATATTAATAAAAATGCGAAAGTTTGCAAGAATGAATGGATGTGTGTTTGTTACTCTTTCGCGCAAAAACTACTGAACGGATGGAACTGAAATGTATATAGGTAATTTTAATATTTATTAATATTAAAAATAGGAAAGATTTGATTTGTTTGTATTGAATAGACTCCGAAATTATTGAACCGATTAAAAAAATTATTTCATCAATAAAAAGCTAACTTTTCAAGGAGTGACATAGGATATATTTTATCCCGGAATTCTCACGGGAACGGGAACTACGTGGGTGAAACCGCGAGGAGCTGCTAGTGGTATTTATAGAATATGCAGGAATCACACTAATATTATAAATGCGAAAGTTTGTATGGATGTATGGATGTTTGTTACCTCTTCACGCTACAACTACTGAACGGATCGGGCTGAAATTTTGCATACTACCTGTAACTACCTGTAACTATCCTAATCCAGGAATCAAACATAGGCTACTTTTTATCCCATAAATCAATTCATTTAAATGTTTCCATAGAAACAACACGTGCGAAGCCTATTCAGGGATATCTTACGGTAAACAGTCAGTATGTAGACCCTAATGCCATCGCGGGATGAATATTTTGTATAATATTACACTGTCACACTAATATAATAAATGCGAAAGTTTGGATGGATGGATGTTTGTTACCTCTGCACGCCAAGACTACTGAACGGATCGGGCTAAAATTTACCATACAGGTAATTCTTCTGGCCGGATGTCGCCCAGTTCCACACCGACAATAGTATGTAGCAGTTAGAATTAGGTATCTTAAGATTGTATTAGTTGATAAGCCATAAACTTGCTAGTGGTTTCTTTTTCACTTCTTCCGCTAGTGGACAAAAAATTGAAGTGAATTAGAGTCAATTGCACCTTATTTCTTGTTTGACACTAATAACTATTTATCAAGCTGTTTATATAGTAAAAATTTTACTTGTCTAAGTACTTATTTTGTAAGTCTAAAGAAATAAACGATTTGACTCTGACTCTGACTCTAATCCTGGAATCAAAGGCTACTTTTTATCCTACGAATAAGAATAGTCAGGAACAGTAACTGCTTAAAAAAAATGCCCCAACCAAAGTCGTGCTAAAGTAGGCGGGGCTTAAAAGTCGGGCTCAGCGCGCCATCAGTCGGATATTTATCTTGCAAGCGAACACACGTCCAGTCTGCACATACGTTTTCGTGAGTATCTTTGTGAAATAGCTGTGAATCATCATGCCAACATGTGTTGTGAAGTGGTGCAGGAGCCATACAAGATTAAAATGCCTAGGGATCACTTTTCACTAGTAAGTAGTAGCTAAATTATAATTACATTCATAGATGTTCAAGTACGTCATCAAAATGAAATGTTCAATACTATGCAATATGAAGTCAGTAAATTTTTGACTTCGTTTTTTTGTTATAATTACAAAACAATATAATGGTCAATAATACGCGAATTGAAGTCAGTTATTGATTTATTGTATTTGAGATACATATTTTTGAATCTTAAAATTTTTTCCTTCTTGTTGATGAAATATTGAAATGTAACAAATACAATTAAGATATATTTATAACACTTATGTATGTATTTATTTTGCTTGTATTTTGTGTTTTAGTTTTCCTGCCGATCCTATTCGAAAAATAAGTGGATAAGTGCAGTAAAGCTAGAAAGACAAAAAACAATTACTATAGAAAACTATGAAAACCAGCAGAGTATAAAACAGAAGAGAAGAATTGCACGGTGTTATCAAACATGTAAGACCAACGACGCTTCAACTGCCCGAAACCGTGGAACAAATTATAGGCTTTACCTTTACCCGGAAACTGCAAGCCAAAATCAACTATCCAGAATGAATGAAAATGTATATTTTCACAAGCTAATTAATTTGAAAGATTTCGATGTACTGTCGTATCCATCGGTGGTTTTGTTTAAATATGCTAATAAGATATAAATAAAAATAAATAACCAGGGAAAATCACTTACGCGAGCTAGTAATCTGTCAGTAATATCAACACAGTGTTTTTCTAAAATATTTGATACTGAAGATATTATTGTTGAACTTCTGAAAATCCGTCTTCACTAGTTTACGAAGAAAGACTCTTTTTTAATGTCTTCTAGACTAAAACTTAATAAATTAATCATATTTCGCGGAACATAGATTTCATTGATGTGTACAAAGTAACAAAAACAAATTAATATAAAAACATTGTTAACCATTATATTATTTTATTAATTACTTGGTTCGCTCTACTTATTGCATAACATCATCCACGCCGCCTTGTTTCAGCTGTCATAATAGACATTGCAGTCCGCGCGCGAACCAATAACCGCTTTCATTTAGCAAGCGTCAACCAATCCCTGCTTTCGTTTTGAATACAACTAATCACGAAGCAATGTCTAATTGGAACTTTGGCCATGATTCGTTTTTTGACTTATACGTCATTTTGGTTTGAGCTAGGCCCACTTTTTGTTTGAAGTTTGTTCTGAATTACCCTTCCTGACTATTCTTATTCGTAGTTTTTATCCCATAAATCAGTTCCCGTGGAATAGAAATTCCCTTTAGACATTCCCATATGAACAACGCGTGCGAAGCCGCGGGGTGCAGCTAATTTAATTATAAACTAGCTGTTTACCGCGGCTTCGCACGCGTTGTTCCTATAGAAACATTAAAAGGTGATTTTCATCCCACGGGAACTGATTTACGGGATAAAAAGTTGCCTATGTTTTATTCCAGGATTATAATTACCTGTTTGCAAAATTTCAGCCAGATCCGTCCAGTAGTTTTGGCGTGAAAAAGTAACAAACATCCATCCATATAAACTTTCGCCTTTAAAATATTAGTGTGATAACGCCATCTATATTTGCAGTAACGAACCTTTATGCACAATTAGTTGCAGTTCGCTCCGCGCCAGTCCGGCGGCGCTGCCGGCGGTGCAGCCGTACTGATCTGCATCGGATTCTGACACAGCGCGGATTAGCAGTGTACCGTTATTTAGGAGAAGAAACCTGAGGAGAAATGTAGATATTAGAAAGACATGTTGGTATCTACAGACCAAAAAAATAAATTAGCTAAAGTATATAAATAAATAAGGCGAATTGCTTACAATTATATCTGAAACTCGACGCCAAGCAAGTGAGATTTTGTTATTTGTCTCGTATTTTGTTTACTAACATGCTCCATTCAACGTAAACAAAACATAGGTGCTAGGTTTAAAATAATCATGTTGGATCAGTTGAACTAGCTGTAGATTAATGATAAATAAATACTGGACAATTTACACAGCATTAACTAGCCCCAAGCTAAGCAGATTTATAACTAAATAATAAGAGATTTAATGGAAAGCTGCAAGTGCTGAATTAAACAACCCAGTAATTTAACCTAATAATGAATCGTGTGGCGTATCGGGCGAAGGTCCGCCTGCGACGCAGGAGGTTAAGGTTCGATTCCCACCTGGGGACAAATGTTTGCATGATCTGCAGTATTTGTTAAGGGCGTCCTGGTCGTTTACTATGTATAAATAATAACTAAAGTATTTATTTATGTAATGCATTCTATTGTGTATATCAGTTATCTAGTACCCATAAAACAAGCTCTACTTAGCTTGGGGCTAGATAATACTGAGTGAATTGTCCAGTATTATTTATTTAATTAAGAGCCTACTATTTAATGTAAGTCTTGGTTGTCGCAAACAAAGCGGTAAAAATTACTTACTTTGCTAATGTTGCATTCGGGCCGTCTTCTACATCCACTCCTTCTTCTGTAAACAATAGAAAATACTTTTTGTGTGTACTTTGTAGTGAAAACTTACACAGCGATCTAACATGTTAGATCAGCGGTGACGTAACACGCTTGCATTACTGTTTTTTTTCTTCATTTAAATTGGTACTATGTAAGCTAGCTGTGTAAATAGTTCACTAAGTTGAAGGAAGATGTCGCTAGTTCCGGGATCAACACAGCATCAGTTGAGATGACCTTACATAGTAGTAGAGAAGTGTCACCGCAGGCTAACAGATGGCGTTATCGCAAAGAGCTTTAATCTAAAGTTTTTACTTCTACTGGCACTCCCGGAGTACAACCGTTGTTTTTTTTTCTCACAAAACATACATTACTATAAAACCTCGGTACCTACTGGCCAAGCAGTAGCGGCCACGGCGTGATTTCGGACACTTTAACTCAGTTGATGGATGTCTCAAGTCTCTTAGGCCCGTATTATGCAAGCGAGGTGAGTCATCGACCTATGCTTGAGTGATGCTTATGTATAGTTTTGAGTAAAGACAAATTTGAATTATTACTTGGGAACTAATGTCAAAATATTTATCATCATAATGTAACATTACAGTTTAACAAAAAAACCAATGCGTTACAACATGTAAGTACTCATGTAACCCTTAAGTAACGATGCGTTCTTACCACGTTATTACGCATTATTGAACGGTTACAAAGCATTACTTGAGTAATTGCCTATTTTAGAACGATTTTAAACTTTCATATCTCTGCCATCTTTAGTCAAGTGTGGTCTGGACCACGCTCCCGAGGTGCATACATTACCGCCTTAGTAACTCGGTAGTGGTTTCGTGTTTGGAGTTCGTGCGTTATACTATTTTTATTTTATTTTTATTTTCAATTTTTTGGAAAAACTTACAGCTAGGTTACAAATATTTAGATAAAAATGTAGAACATGTCTGGATAGACCAGAAGGTACATGTTTGTTGACGGCTAATTACAAGTTTCCGCTGATACGTTGCCAGGGTAGTCGTTTGACGGTGGGGTCTCAACCGGGGATTCTTAGCACCCCTGACCCCAGGGCTGGCATGGCGCCCGTCAACGCCAGCACAGCCGCTGGTGTCGCCGGGCACTTGGGGCCTTCTTTGTGAGCTATCCATCATTGGGGGGTTTGGACCATGACCCTCCACGCTGGTCAAGTGCGTGTTGTTTTGCCATTGCCTCGTTTGTAGCTTGGGCGCCGATAGATGTAAGTTGACGGCCCTTACTCCCCGACATTGAACTCATCGTCATTGATCCCCGATTCCCTTGTTTGGAGAAAGCATGTCCAGCATTGGACGTATGTGTGCTAATCAGACTGCGGTACACTCACGTTGTGGCTGTAGAATAGTTCTGTTCCTATCCCAATGCGTGGTGGGCTCTGGGTCGCCGGTCGCGCGACAAACAAGCGCGACAGTCTGGCCGATAGTCGTGTGCAGCTGTTGGTCTTGTGTAGGCTCTAGCACGCGTGGTGACACTGGAAAAAAATGTTTTAAGAGTATGCAATAACGTCGCTACGAGATGGAGTTCGAGCGGGATGACAAGATATGGTTTTCTCGCGAGTGAGAAGTACAGAGCAGAGACGTGCACCGAATTTTCTACGCACGAAACCAAAACTGTTTTTACCTCATTACCAGTTAATGATTGAAACAAGCGATTGTTAAAAAAAAGTGCCAAATTAAAATAACCAAAGAATGGTTCTTAAGAAAAACACAGGTAGTGTTTTAGAGTAAAGATACCATACAAATCTTTTACCTACGATGAACTCTGTAAGAGGTTCCATTTCTTGCCACTCAAAAATAGGCGGGACATAGCTGATTATCTTTATATTCTTAAGATTATTAACAATGATGTTGACTGTCCTGAACTCCTTAGCAAATTACACTTCATGTACCGCGTAAGCAGCTTAGACACAACCCCCTACTACATGTCCAACATGTTGGAACAAATTATAGACAAAATTCATACATAGTGCGAGCGAGTAGAACTTTTAATGAATTCAGCAGGATATTGAACATTGACCCTTTCAATACTAGCAAGGCGATGCATGACTCTCAACTTCTTTTGCACATGATGTAATTATTTTTTCATTAGCTATTATTTATTTTTATGTGTTAATTAAAATAATTTAATATAATTAGGTACGCAACTGTCGACGATATAAATTTTAGTGTTCACACTTAGCTCACACATGCGAATAGTTGCAACGCAGGAGGTTGTGTGTTCGATTCCCTTCTCGGGACAAATATTAATACGATCTGCAGATATAGGTTACACTTACCGACTATATCAAGGTTTATAGTAGCTTCAATGCTGTGTTCTGTGTCGCGGGCGTGACACGTGTAGCGCCCGGCATGGGTCCGCTCTGCTGATTGGACGAGGAGGGTGCCATTCGCAGAGGTAACGCCATCTGGTAGCGGGTCTGCGTCGTTCTGGAAAGTTAAATTGGAAATTCAATTATAATATTAAGTGTAGTGTACACTATTGTCCCGTTTTATTAGACAAGTTACACCTGATTATTGTGATATTTAAATATTGGTTCGCTGGTGTCGTGCAACGTTTATCAGCCAATTGATCCGTCCAGCCTGCCATGACTTTCGTCCACGCCACACCGAAACAACAGATTGCCTTCATGCTCCAGTCATTTACTTATAATGTATATACTTGTGTATACTACAATAAGTATAGTATAGTAATAGTATTGAATCCCTTATTTTTTCATTAAATATTTTTTGAGTAAGTTGTAGTTTTGATTATGCGTACTTATTTTGTGTTTCTGTTATCGGTATGAGAACCACAAAAAAGATATATTTGATAGTTTTAATTTAAAACATGAATAAAACAGGTTTTTTAGGCGTTAAGATAAAATAAATCTCACCAATAGCCAAGTGACCACTGGCGCCACCCCGCCGGCAACCTTGCAGTGGATCCTTCCCGAACTATTCAGCTCCAGTTTCTTATTGTACGGTTCCGGCTCGAAACGGAGCGCGCCATCTGTTGGGCAGTAGCGGAAGTTGAGGGCACTTTACCTACTTTGCACTTTGGTTAAATTTATTTTTATAAACGTAATTAGCAGAAAATGTTTTATTTCCACACTTTTTTAAGAATTTTATGTTATCAATTACATACATAATTTTTTTTAAACAAAGAAGCAGATTTTTACTGAAGTACTAACAAAAGCTCGAACCATTCAAAGGAGCATCTAGCAATCTAGAGCTTTTCTAGATTAGTACTGCTACTCAACGATAGATGGCAGCGCTGGTGTTCCAAAAGCTCAAACTGAGTTCGACGACCGATGTGGCGCGACGGCGAAGGTCCGCCTGCGACGCAGGAGGTTGTGGGTTCGATTCCCGCTTTGCGACAAATATTTGTACGCTGCGTTTGTATCTGCTCATATTTGTTTTGGGTCCTCTGGGTATTTTCTATGTATAGTAAAATTATAAAAACTCATAAGTTATATAGTACCCATAACACAAGCTCTGCTTAGCTTGGGGTTAGTTAGATAGATAACTCTTTATGGTACCACAAATACATAAACCACAATACAGAAGGAAATGTCCAGAATCTCTCTTTTTACCCAATGTATAAGAAATTTTTAGATTTTAGTACTTATTAGTTTTTATTATTGTATGTACCATTTATACCTACTTTTTTTGTCTTTGGGTAAAATAAATGATCTTTATCTTTTATCTTTATCTTCAGAATCAAGGAAGTACAAAGGGCGGCTTTATCGCTTTCAGCGATGATGCTGTATGAATTGTTCAGCGAAATAATAAATTAAATTATAATTATTAGATAAAAATAGTGATTTACCATTGATGGCGCGATGTTTTCTGTTTATTTTGTGTGTATGCAAACGATGCGCAGAATGGTGGTGGAAAACATCTGTAAGCAAAAATAAAAAATATTTAAACAATTTCCAAACAACTATGCATGTTCAAACATGATGTGTTAATAACCTTAACATCAACACCCTGTATTGGTCCACTGCTGGACGAGGCCTCCCCCTTGATAAGCGCCTTGTTGGCGTTTATCTAATGGGGGGTAGTGCCCATAAAAATTAAATTAAACTGTCTTTCTTTAAAATGACTTTACTCAAAAAAATACAGTCGGGTAAAAAAAGGAGGTGGTTCTCAATTCGACTGTTTTTTTTTAACTTCTGAACTTTCGACTGGGCGAACCGATATTGATGATTATTGTTTATTTAGAAGCTGGTGCTAAGCATGTGGTCCCATTTCAATCGTCCAGTTCTGACAATAACATCCTTGAGAAAACAATATAATTGAAGTCGGTTTATAGTTTTTTTTAAACAAACCAATTATTAAACCACCAAGCTGGTAAACAAGGTTTCATAATAAACTAGCTGCGCCCCGCGGCTTCGCATGCGATGTTCCTATGGAAAAGTTTAAAGGTAATTTATATCCCACGAGAACTGATTTATGGGATAAAAAGTAGCCTATGTTTGTATCCAGGATTAGGATTACCAGTATGCAAAATTTCAGCCCGATCCGTTCAGTAGTTTTAGTGTGAAGAGGTAACAAACATCCATCCATCCATCCATCCATCCATACATACATCCATACAAACTTTCGCATTTATAAATGTGATGTGATTAAACTAGTCCCGCGGAGTAAGTAAACCAGTTTAGTTACCAGTGTATTGAAAATAAATACACTAATAAGTATAACAAATCGCCGTGTCCTTTTATTTCTGTCCACTGCGTTCGCTTTGAAGTTTCATCGCTTATTATAAGTTTATCTCCGGAAACACAGATGGAGCGACAAATTCACTGCTTCCTTTACAATATATTTAAAAGGTTTACACAGAGCGACACGTTTGATATTATACTAACACTATTAACGCATTCACTGCCTAGCCTCGTGCTTCCCGCGACACGGAGGTAAAGCGCACATAAAAGTGTTAAAAAAATAGATGTTTTTGTTGTGAAATTTAATCATTGAAAAGTAGACATTTTAAATCTCAACCGCAAAATGTCTAAAAACGCAACGCTATTGGCACCTGAAGCGTGACGTCATACTTGAACATTTTTGTATGGGCATGAAGTTTTTGGTTTTCATAGGGGATGATCGATGATCCGTAACGTCACAAAATGCAAGGGCTAACATGGTAGCATTTTTATCACCCGAAATCGAGTATAGTTTTACTTTTTGTTTTTACCTCAATAATTAAATTTTTTTTGGCTGTTATGATTTTTTTCGTTTATGTTTTAACTTAACCTAAATAATCGAAAAAAAAAATCCTTCCATATACCCTATTCACACAGCATTATCTAGTCCCAAGCTAAGCAGAGCTTGTGTTATGGGTACTAGATAACTGATATACTTAATACATGACACTATAAATAGAGATTTTTTATTATCCATAGACAACATCCAGAACACCCTGAACAAATACCTGCAGATCGTACACACATTTGTCCCGATGCGGGAATCGAACCCGCATCCTCCTGCGTCTCAGGCGGACCTTCGCCCACCGCGCCACAGAGGTCGTCAAAGTTAGTAATAATATAATAATAATTCTGGACAATTCACACAGCATTATCTAGCCCCAAGCTAAGCAGAGCTTGTGTTATGGGTACTAGATAACTGATACGGTGGGGCGTTTCGTGTTGGCGTGAGATGCAAATGTTTATTGTGGTTTTTTTTAGTGTTCAACGAATAACACGAGCGGGAAAGTAATTGACTTATCCGTCAATTCACGGACGTGAACTTACAGATGTCCGCGAGTTGACACCATTGATTAATTAAAAAGGAAAGATGAGGTACTAGTTTCTCGAAAATGGCAATCTCATATTGTGTAAAATTGTGTGCTCGCACCTCAGTCACCGTCGGTCGGACCGGCGCGGCAGCACGGGCGGTCGTGTTTCGCGTGAAATATTGTTGTCTCAGTCTCACTTCGGTCTTAGATAAGTCTTTCCGTCTTTGTTCTTCTTTGTATTGCACAGGACTGGAAATATAACTAACACATACGGTGTTTACGTGTAGTTGTAACACATGTAAATTTTTGAGTAAGCGCTGGGAGAACGTAACCTATCTTCCCTTTTTAATTAATCAATGGTTGACACCTTCTTATTTTACCCATTTTTTTCGTCGTCAATTCGCGGGTTCATGATAAACAGGGCTTTGTGTGACGGATAAGTCAAGTAACTTGCAGTAAATAGTAAACCATTTTCTATTGTGAAAAAGGTTGTTGCAAATTCTAAGCGAAAATTCACCTAGATCCTTGACCAACCTTCCTTGTCAACAGTGCGAAGTTGGCAAAGATCCGCGTGAAACGTTATAAAAAAAAACATTTATTACAGACAACATAAAAAAACAATCAAGGTCCCATTTTAGGTTTTGATTTATTCATGAATCACCCTGTATTTTAAAAGGAAACACGTAGGGTGGTATACTGTTAATAGATCATTAATTTAAAGTGTGACAGAACAGAAAGCTTATAATTTTAGAATCTATTTTTGACGTATGTTTAGTGTGATGGTAGGTACCTTACCTACGGAACTCTTCGTGAGCGAGTTCCACTCACACTTGACCTTTTTTTACGTAGTTCTAATGGTTTAGGATAACTTTTAAGCAACTTATTCAGTTTAAAAGCTATGAATAAAGATTTATTTCTTTCTTATTCTTTCTTTGAAGGATAATCGTGAGCAAAGTCGCGAGCGAAAGCCATAGTTAACTAAACCTATAAATACTTGTACAAATACCGGTTAAATGGAAAGCCGTTAACAGTTAAAGCTCAGTGTTGGCTCGGGTAAACACGGCCACATCAAAGGGCGCGTTCTTTCGGTTTAAGTGACCGTCAGTTGAGATTTTACAGGATTTCTACTTCTCGCTTTGCGATAGAATATAGAATTCAGTAGTGATATATAATAGAGATATTTTACAACTATGGTTTATCCATTTTAAATGAAGCATGTTAGTAAACAAAGTACGACACAAATAACAAAATCTCACTTGCTTGGCGTCGAGTTTCAGATATAATTGTAAGCAATTTTTATTGAAGGGAGGATCTAAAATCGACTAGTAATGTAAATTACGTATAAAAGGACGCGCCAACAAAGTTAATTTTAGGTTAAGTATGGGCGGTTTGTTTACGTTTATGCTCCATTCAAAATGGATACGATATAGGAACATATGTGTATACTTAATCTTGAATGAGACTAGTCTATCTATATAGAGATACTATTTATGGTAGAAATGTGGAATTTTCGGAATAACCCCAATGCACCTTACTTGCTTTTATAAATCTAACTAGCTATTCGCGCTAGCTTCGCGTGGAAAGTCTTATAATTGGGTTTGTTTTAAAAAAACTATAAAGCGACTTCAATTTAATGGTTTTCTCATGGATGCCACTGTCAGAACTGGACCACACGGCACGAAAACAAATCAAAACTACAATCATTTTCGGGTGATAAAAACGCTGCCATATTGGCGCCATGTTTATTTGACGTCGACGTTCAATTGTTAAATTCTACAATACTACACATCTCAAAATTCTAAAATAAATATGTAGATATGTTTCTATATCAATAGAGAATACGTATATATTTTTTTAGCCATTTTGAAATCACATGTTTATACCCTATTAGCTGGCATGCGTCAGTCGTCAGCCCATCAAAGAATATTGTTGAAGCGATCCCTGTAGTCGTTACTGAAGTGCTGGTGAAGGAAAGTAAACAATCTTCGTTCTGCCCGTATCAGCTTCGGACAAATTGTGTCCCACTCATTGAATCTTACTACTATCGTATAGAACAGATCGCGAACAACAAGTTTGCTTTATTGAGTTGTTACAACAATTTATTTAGTTTTTATTATTGGTGTATGCTCACAGGTCCCACAGTTTTGTGTACAGAACTACTGCGACAGATTCTCTATACCGTGTCCATTTAGAAAGAAGCATAAACGTAAAGAAACCGCCCATACTTAACCTAAAATTTACTTTGTTGGCGCGTTACTTTATACGTAATTTACATTACTTGTCGATTTTAGATCCTTCCTCCAATAAAAATTGCTTACAATTATATCTGAAACTCGACGTCAAGCAAGTGAGATTTTGTTATTTGTCTCGTAGGTATTTAGTTTAATAAAATGCTTTATTCAAAATGGATAAACCATAGGTAAGAGGTGTCCGACCTAATTGAGTGGTGAGCCAGTTTACTAAAGTTACGTATTTAAAAGTGTAATGTTTATGTTATGTCCACTTTAATCCTTTATCAATGTATTCTTTTAAAACCTTTGCGTAGATCCATTGATAGATCTTTTTGGACATTTATGTCCACTTTATTTTCCATTGCGTCCCAGTATTTCTGTTTATAATATACCTCTATATAGTTCTTAATAGTTCTATAGTACACTACTGGGAATAAGCACCGTTCTTGTGATACGTTTAGTATTCTTGGCCTTTTGTTACCCCCAACATCACACATTCATAAACTTTAGCTTTTTTAGTTTTAAGGGTTCTCTAGATCGACCATCATCGCCGTAGTGTATTTTTTGTACAACCGATTTCCGGTATGACTCACTCATCAGCCAATCACGGAATATTGTTAAAGTCAATCCTTAAGCCGCTGGCCCACTGCGGCGCGCGCTGTGCACGGCCACGCGGCCTTTTACCTGCGTGGGTTAGTTTTTTGATGACGTGGGTTTACGTTTCCTCTGTAGCACTTATTATACATGAAAATTAACCCACAACTATGTACGGTACAACTGTAGCGCCGCACAGTTTTACGTCCCATTTCCCGCGGTGAAGTAACGCGTACTCCGTGTGCACAACGTTGACAGAATTGAACTGCGTGGAAGCCTTATTGAAGAAAGCCATAGCAATAACATCATTAATTATTCAATTTAATGTCTTATTTTAATTTAATAATATTCTTGTGTGTCTGAAATTGTGTAAATTATTTTATTTGATATGTCTAATTTTAAGTTTTAAAAATGTGTTATGGATACTATATCTGATATATAAATAAAAAATAATAATAATTAATGTTTTATCGATAGCGTAGCATGCTGTCGTTGGTTCCTTCCAGTGGATGTTGTCACATATGTACGTTATCTTGCAAAGTGATGTTAGAAACACATGCGTAGCCTCTACGTGCGCAACGGTGGGACAACGGCTTTACTGAGATGGTGATGGAATATAAACAAATGTTTTTGACTGAGGTTGATCCCGTACGCACAGCTGAGTGGTTTCATTGATGTAGGGCTTTTTACAACGAAGTGTTTGTTTATTGGTTTTTGGTAAACGTCCATCTATCCGATTTTAACAGGATATATGTATAGACGTTTAACCAGCTTTCAAATAAAAAGACGTGTGGCACTCGGGGACTGCCGCGGTAAAGCTATTGCAATGCCATCTAGAGGCGAGTTGCTGAACTAAAGAGACAAACGTCAAGGTTTTTTCGTTACGGAATTTCTGGATTCGGTCCCCGCGCTCAAGGCCCGCGATAGAAGCTATGCAATAGCTTAAAAATGAATCATAAAAATCGGATCACCCAGTCAAAAGTTCCGAGGTAACAAACATAAAAAAATACAGTCGAATTGAGAACCTCCTCCTTTTTTTTAAGTCGGATAATAAAAAGAAACCCACTAGAAGCAAGTACGTAAAACTTAATAAAACTTTACCATCGCCTGTCCACTCCTGATAAAATTTTACAGCCATTTTGCTTGCATAGGACATCGTAAAAGTTCAAGTAATCTAATCTTCGTTCTGTCGGTAAACGAAAACAAGTAATATTGAAGACGAAGGGGATCTTTAAGGCGCATACCGGAGCCAATATGATAGCGCCACTTTTTTATCATATTATTACGTTAAACCATTGATTTATTAAAAACGAAGATGAGGTACTGGTTGCTCGAAAGTGGCAACCTTAAATTGTGTAAAATTGTGTTCTCCCACATCAGTCACCGTCTGACCGGCGGCACGGGCGGCCGTGATTCGCGTGAAATATTGTTGTCTCAGTTTCACTTCGGTCCTAGATACGTCTTTCCGTCTTTGTTCTTCTTTCTATTGCACAGGACTGGAAATATAACTGTGAGCGTATGTGTTTGCGTGTAGTTGTAATACATGCCGTTTTTTGAGTAAGCGCTGGGAGAACGTAACCTATCTTCCTTTTTTAAATCAATGCGTTAAACACAGGATTTCTGCGGTGCGACCCAGCTAAACGTGGCGGAGACTGGCACCTGCGTCTTGGGCCATGAAGGTGTTAATCCGATCGTACAGTTTGTGGTATCTATTATACGCTATTTTTAATACTTCTGTAATAGTTTTATCTTGTGGAGTTTAGGTCAGATTCGAAAATAGAGTTTTGTGACCACAAAGGGCAACTTCGTATCTCTGCCTGAGCTTTCCAAAATAAAACTATTACAGAGGAATTAATAAATAACTTTTTATAGATACCACAAACTGTACGATGGTTTTTATAAATTTCCTGTGTTAAACGTAACAAGATATAATTAATTTTGTTTTAAAAAACTATAAACCGACTTCAATTTTTAGTTTTTTTATGAATTTTTATGGATCCCATTGTCAGAACTGAACAAAATTAAAATGGGACCACACGGGAAGCACCAGCTTTCATATAAAAAAAGAATCATGCAAGCCGGACCACCCAGTCAAAAGTTCTGAGGTGACAAACATAAAAAAAACCAGACGAATTGAGAACTTCCTCCTTTTTTGAAGTCAGTTAAAAATAGGTGGCGGCGCCACTTCTAATAATGTATGCGCCTTAAAACCCCCAGCGGATATTAAAGTTTTAAAACACGAGTATTAAGTTGGTTGTAGGTAGTTTTCTGTTTGTGTATACTTGTGCACTGTAATTATGTTCTTGGTTCCTTTGAGACTGACCGCCGTGGACCTCGCCTCACCTCAATAGCCTGTATTGTCCACAGCTGGACGCAGGCCTCCAATATAGTAATGCCCATGATTCCCACGCTGGGCATGCGAGTTGGTGATTGGAGAAGTGAGTCACACAGCAATTACTGCGATGAACATTATAGGTGAAAGCCGCTGCAGGCTAAAAGATGGCGCTGTTCAAAGTATTTATTATCGCAAAGAACAAAATTGCCACTTGTGGTGCCTTAGTCCATCGGAAGAGTGTGCGTGTAGTTTACACTTCTGCCGACCCTCACAAAATTACAGAAAAATCCCTGAAATAGCCAAAACAATACTCTAAAACGTTTACCGCCATAATTTTCCTCGTCACGTACAATCAAAAACAAAAGCGCTCCTCTAATTCCCAACATATTTTTGTAAGACTCATCTTCACATATATAAAAGTCGAGGATCGCATAAAAAGCCGACAGATGTCGCTAATATCTTGGCAAAGCACTATGAGACCTGCGCTCAAATGAATAGAATCGAAAATACAATGAGAATATAATAAAGGATACTTCAGGAATGTCTGAAGCAGGAATTTGATATCTACCTGTGGATGATAGAGTTGAAAGTGGAATGGATAAGAAGGTGTCATTCTCGTCACGTAGGTAATAATGTTTCTGGTGTCAGTGTCTGAGAAGATAATTAATATTGTATTATGGTGTTATGTTGACGGGGCTGGACACGTGTCTGTAAGTAGAGATATACCGATATACCTTACCATACATTTTGGCCTACTTATGGGGAATACCTACCCGCTACGGTAATTTTTACTAATACTTACTATAAAGAGGATTTGATTTGAAAAGAGATTTGATTGTTCGTTTGTATTGAATAGGCTCCGAAACTACAGGACCTATTAAAAAAATTATTTCATCATTAAAAAGCTTACTTTTTGAGGGAGACATAAGCTATATTTTCGGCCTTTTCGCTAAGAAGCGATCTCTTCCAGGCAACCTTGGCAAATTAAAATTACATGGATAAAATATAGCTTATAAGTATTTTGTATTGTATTGTATTTAATATTATCTTTAAATTTTTAATTCATCAATTAAGTTGTTTTAGCGTAAAGAAGTATCAAATTGGCTAGTGTAAGTACTTATAGGTATGCGTCAAAAACCTTGCAAAAAATAATTGCGCCTTTTCATCTTACACTCCAATTACATTAAAAGCATTAATCCAAAACTCCCGCTAAACCTTCACAATCAGGTAGAATCAGTGGCGGAATGCAATAATTCCGTTACCCAAACCGCGCAATTTAAAAATAAACTCAGTCAGCCCCTTTTGCCGCGCATTGCGCCGTAATGGCGGCGTTGCCATGGCAACCGCTCGTAAAATTTTATAGCCCACGGTTCAAAGACAGGGCGCTTTGAAAATGGCTACTATTGCACTAGACGACGACTTATGAGATTAGTAAAATGAAATCGCGTCGGAAACTATTTGGATTTAATGTGACACTTTATTGTGAATGTCGATGTCTTCATTCCGATGGAATAAGGCCAGGAATTTGTAGAGAAATGTCTATGGGTAAGTAACTAAGGTAAGTAAGCACTGCTCTCCTTTTCTCTCTCTCTCTTATCTCTTACAGACGCGGTACGCACTGAATTCAAACATATGGCGTTGGTAGAGTGCGTTTACGGAGAAGCGATTTACACGTGATTGACGCGTCGTACGCACCGCGGCGGCCACCGCTACTCTTCACGTCCCGCCTATCCATAAACATCATCGTACATTGCGATATGTTTGTGTTTACGCGTGAGATGACCGCTGCACGCGCCGCTGCGTCGTAAACGCCCAACCCGCCGCTCGACGCGCCGCCCAACGCCCCGCGGTTTCATAAACAAGGCCTTAGCGATGCGTTCGATCTGTTCTCGACGTTGAAAGCCAGACTTTGTCTAACACATGATAGGAATTAGGCAACGATGTAAGTAAAATTCGGGAGATTAAGTAAGTACTAGATTCTCGAAAATGGAATTCTAAATTACGCCCAAATAGGTCCACCCACCTCAGACTCCCTCCCTGCTTGGGTCTACCTTTGGACTCTAGACCGAACTATTTTAAGTGTCTCTTTAAATGTCTCCAAGTCATGCATGTTCATACATTTTGATAACCAAAAATTTGTATCTGCTACTGAAATTAAATTTAATTGATATTTTTTTACCTTTGTACTAGTTACCAGAAACATCATTCCAAAGAGAAGACAATAAATAGAATAATAATACTACTCGTATAGTAAAAACAGAAAGAGACCACGATGAGAACACGAGTTGAAAAGAATCGCGAATTGTCATCTTTGGAGTAGGCCCAATTTGGGGTTCTTGCAGAAGAATAAAAAATAAAACTAATCAATAAATTTTTCCTAGGTACCATAGAATAAATCATGATTGTAAGAAAACTAACCTATCAAAAACATTTGTTTTGTATATTTGCAATCAATAAAGGCTTTTCTATTTTATTTACCTACTCGTAGTTCTAATTTATTTCAATTTGATTGTAATTTTCTTTCTCAATAAAGATGTAAATAACTACGTAAGACATAATTCCAATTCCAAAATCAAAAGACCAAAGAAAACAGTCACCGACGAAAGTTTTAATAGAAACCAAACCACAGACAATAAATAAATAATGATAGACAATTCTATAACAAACATGTTGTTCAAAAATAGGTTCAAAGGATAAGCTTAACATAATGGGCACTTGTTTCGTGGAAACCAGAGACGTCTTCTTTGATCACAATTCTTGGAGGAAGCTGTGTGGGCGACATTTTGTTTTATTCCGGCTAGAATTGCCGCGAAGAAAAGAAGTTCCTACTGAAGTAACGAGACTTGAGTTGACTACGAGGTAATGTTACGACATGCTTGTTAGTGTTTTTATTGCCAAAATTAGACTTATTAGTAAACTAATTTGATAGGGCTAAAAATTATGTCATCTGTATTGTTTTAATCTTTCATAAATTCGTTATTGCACACAAAATAACATACATAAAAGTTAACAAATACTGGACATGTACAAAGGCGAGCTTAACCCTAAAAGAGTTTTGTTACAGCAAACCTATGCTAACAGAGAGAGTTTTTAAAGCAATTGTGGATAGATATAGTGTACATACAAGACAAAGAAAGAAAATACTAAATATACAAATAGTATTTTTTTTTAAACTACAAAAAAAATATCCTAAACTAAAATACGTAAACAAACATATCGTTTTGAAAGGGACGGCGTCATTTTTAGTCCAGTCAGTTTAATTTTGGTAGCACTGAATCGACACCATTATCAGACTCGTAAAAGGCAAATATATGATATGTCTATACTATACAGGATGGGGCAAATGTTTGGCCCCTTAAGCTACCATTTCTTTTGTAGTTAGAAGGTTTTGTTCTTAAGAATCTTCTGTTTTATTTCGACGAAAAAAATATTGTCCTTTTTAGTTTTTTGAAAAAAAGTAGGGATTGCCCATTAAATGACATTTGTAAAAACAAACAAGTTGGTCTTAATCGACTCTATTTCCAACCAGGAACACTTTTTCCAAAGTAACATACCAAATCGAATCGTAAGTTTTGGCAATAATTAAAAAAAAACAATTCCCATACATTTTCTATGAAAAAACCGAGTAAGTGAAAACAACAATGTCACTCATTCAACGGTTCTTAATTTGAATTCGTATGTAACTAGTACGCCACCCAGGTATGATTAACACCTTCATGGCCCAAGACGCAGTCGCCTGTGTCCATCTTCGTGTAGCTGCGTCGCGCCCCTGCGGGTCACCGCAGAGCTGAGCAGTGAATACGATAACTAAACTAAAGAACGAATGTATGAAGCAAGTGCTTTTTACGTTCTACGAATTCACTACCTCTACATCTCGTGATCACCCACTTTTTACGATTAACGTATAATGAGTAGCTCAGTCGAAGCAAGTATTCAGCAAGGGGTGGCTGGTGGCACTGAGGGTAGAATACAATAAAGCAACGCTACTTTACGACTTCTAGGGGCTTTTAACGACTGAGGGTGACTTTAATTCTAGAATTTAATTATTAACAACCCCCTGGTCTTAATTAGGGGTGATATTTTTATTTGGAGCTTTATTGTCGCTTATCTGATAGATAGGAATTTAAGATATTAAGTTTTAGTTATTGCTACATAAGTCACTTTTGTTTTGATGTGGTCTTTTAAGTTATTTAATTTCTGAAGTAGGTACATATTTAATTTATGTAGTTACTTAATCGTAGTTTTAAGTATTTGTTGCAGTTAGAGTTCGAGAATCGAGAATTTAGCTAGTTACTTTTTTATTTGATTAACAGTTTGTGAAAACACATAAAATATTTTTATGGAAGTAGTATTTTTCTTGAAATATGTCGTTTAATGTAATAAGATGTCGATAATGGGACAAACTTTTCAAAATGGCTAACTTTTCCCAACCCAATTTAAGAAGTTAGGAGTTTAACTTCAACTATAATAAGCGAAAACACATTTGTGGATAAGCCTCGACACATGTCGAGAAAATTCGGATATTTTTCTCAGGCACTGTGACAACAATTTGTGATTTTATGAGACATTTTTATCACTACGCTTTCAAACTTGCAAACTTTCAACACTAGCGAGCAATACTCGAAGAAGACTAGGTTATGAATATAGTAAACTAGCTGCGCCCCGCGGCTTCGCACGCGTTGTTCCTATGGAAACGTTAAAAAGTGATTTTCATCCCACGGGAACTGATTTATGGGATAAAAAGTTTGATTCCGGGATTAGATTTACCTGCGTGCAAAATTTCAGCCAGATCCGTTGAGTAGTCTTGGTGTGAACAGGTAACAAACATCCATCCATCCATCCATCCATCCATCCATACAAACTTTCGCATTTCTAATATTAGCGTGATGCATAGCGTAACCAATGATCTGAAATTAGTGTTTGGATTTAGATAGACAGTAGGGACAACAATTTAGGAGGTAGTGCTTGATTACAAAATTTACAGAAACACAAGAAATATTAAAGAAACGAATTGATAATTGCCATATAAATATAAATACAATATAAATACACACATATGCCTAATATAATATACTTGGATATACTAAGATTTGGTATACTTATTAAGGTGTATTATCCGAGCCGAACGCGTCGAGAAAGCTCTCGATCTAATTTTATAATTCGGAATTTGTCGGTATGAAACTGCACAGGCTTGTCCGCGACAAGTAAATCGATATAAAATATATTTAGAATATATCATATACAATCCACTTGCATTAATTCTCAGCCTCCCCCGGTTTCTCGAACGCTTGTCACATTGATTGGATAGTCAACGGCTTGTTATATACGCACTGCGGAATCTCACAGCGTGAATTTTAATCTCGCGGAATATAACCTGCGTGCTTAACGTAACTTTCACGTACGACGAATAAAATTCCTTGCTATTTTAGCTACCTACAACTTTATAGTGCTCCAAACATTCATATTTTTCAGCTAGTGAACTTCCATTAAGTTACAGAATTCTGCAAAAAAGACCACGCGAGTAATAAAAGCAGTGCGTGTACAGCCTGACAAATTGTCAACAATTTGTCAAAATAATAAGCGTTCGAGAAACCGGGGGAGTGACTCTAACCAGAATTTAATTTTAAAAATTAATTTTCAGAATTTTTTGAATTACATACCGTAATGTACCATTCGTAGCATGTAGAGCAGTACCCAATGTGTTCTCCCGATGCGACGCATTCAGTTCTTACAATCTCAACCTCAACAGCCTGTATTGGTCCACGGTTGGACACAGGCCTCCCCATAATAAGCGACTTATTGGCATTTGCCTCATAGGGGGTGCCCATAATCCCCTCGCTGGGAATGCGGGTTGGGGATCGCAGTTCAGTGTTAGAATTGTTTTGGGAGGGACGCTGCTGCCCGCCCCCGATAGATATCCCTTAGTCGCCTCTTACGACACCCACGGGAAGAGTTCGGGTGGTGCAAATTCTAAGCCAGCACCACACAGCTACACAGTTCTTACAAGACCTACAGCCAAATCAGCAAATCAGCAAATCCTGGTCACTCTACAGTCAAGCCAATTCGGAGGGTAGTCGAACATTGCATTCGAGGCACGCGCCGACCCAAATACGACTTGCCTCTGACGTCCTTCCGACTGAATTCACTGAAGATGGTGGAAAGTTAAAACCATGCCCTTTAGTTTGCTGACTAAAGCGGTGAAAACAGTTAAATGATACTTATATTTCTTAAAATAAGAAATACATCTATACTAATATTATGAAAATGAAAGATTTGACTGTTTGTTTGTATTGAATATGAATTATTGGACACTAGCCCAGGCTGACAGAAAAGGGCAGTCAGTGCCTCTTAGCCCTCTTAGCACATTGAGTCCTATAGAATAGAATAGAATAGAATATTATTTGATTAGTAACTTAATCAACAAAAAAACATATATGGCTTAAAATAAATGACAAAGCATCTGTTGATTAGAGTCACAAAACGGTATCTGTCTCAGCATGAGCTGGTTGTAAACACGTTACAATCAACGCTGGTCTTCCGACAGAGTCATTTGGCGACGGCACGGATGATAACACATCTACTAAGCCTATGGGGGTTTTTAAACCATATAGTGTTGTCTTCTAATATTATAAAGAGAAAAGATTTGACTGTTTGTTTGTATGGAATAGGCTCCGAAACTACTGGACCGATTTAAAAGACTCTTACACCTATAAAAAGCTTACTTTTCAGGGAGTGACATAGGCTTATATTTTATCCCGGAATTCCCACGTGAATGGGAACTACGCGGGTGAAACCGCGAGGCGCTGATAGTATTAAATAAATACAATGTGTCTGATAGACTCATCTGATACAATTTTAAAATAATATTTTTCCGATAAGTGGAGATTTTTCTCTTTTTAACACTTTCACTGCCTAGACACTGCGCCACAACGCAAGTGAACTATCTAAGTGCGTCATAGTACTCAATGTTTTAAAGTGATGTTTTAGTCTTGCACCGATGATGTAAAGACATTACGCGGATAGGTGATTGCAGTAAAGAGTCAGAGTAAGAGTCAAATCGTTTATTTCTTTAGACTTACAAAATAAGCACTAAGACAAGTCAATTTTTTACTATACTATAAACAGCTTCATAAATTGTTATTAATATCAAATACGAAATAAGGGGCTATTGTTTGAAAGGGTATTATAATTTATTTTGTTTTAAAACAACTATAAACCGACTTCAATTATAGGGGATAAAATGGGACCACACGGAAAGCACCAGCTTTCATATAAAAATCAAGAAAATCGGACCACCCAGTGAAAAGTTCCGATTTACAAAAAAATATTTTTAGAAAGTCGAATTGAGAACTACTTCCTTTTTTGAAATCGGTTAAAAATACACAAAAAGAAGCTGCTGCCCTTCCCAACTTGAAGGAATCGATTCTTACAAAAGGGTTGTCTGTCACCAACTTAGCTCAAATTATCTTAGCATTTAGTTTAGATTGTTTGTTTATGGGAAAGCAACATTATGGAGCACTAGATTTATGGGATAAAAATAGCTTACGTGTTATTCCAGGCCTAGAAAAGCATACAGGTATGTATGAAAATTTCAGCCCGATCCGTTCAGTAGTTTTTGCGTGAAAGAGCAACAAACATACATACAGACATGTTTACAAACTTTCTACATTCTACATACAGACATCTTTACAACTTAGTTAACGTGTCTGTATGCAACATTAGTAGTATCGCTATGCTGGAATCAGAGACTTCCACTAATTTCAGTGTCCCCAAAGTTTCTAAATATTAAATAACGACCTAACTTTATAAAGCAGAACTAAATAAGCCAGATATAAACGAACAAGTCGTTGACATGCAAGGCTCGTGGTCAGAAGCAGAACAACGCCGATCAAAACACCATTAGAGGAACCAACTACCAACCCCCCGGAGAAATCAACATAATGTGTGTCACTGAAGTGGAGCGAGGACTTTTGTGCGTGACTGTACCGTCTTGAAATAAATAAATTAGGAAGCAACCTTAACCTCAACAGCCTGTATTAGTCCACTGTTGGACGCAGGCTTCTCTCAGATTATCCCTTATTGGCGTTTATCTAATGGGGGTACTGCCCTTAATCTTCATGCTGGACATGCTGGTTGGGGATCGCAGTTCGGTGGTAGAATTGTTCTGCAGGGGGCGCTGCTGCCCGCCCCCGGTAGATATCCCTTAGTTACCTCTTCTCTTACGACACCCACGGGAAGAGATGTATAGGAAGCAATAAACCAAGAATTTTATGATTTACACGAAATAATATTATTCGCGGTTTTTTACTTTGACGCAAATTAATCGAATTTGTGTAATGACGAACATTAAAAAAAAACAGCCAAATCGGTCAAGCCGTTTTCATGTTATGTCGTGACAACGGAAAACGGGTTTCATTTTTATATATATAGATTGTGTGACTATGGTAAGAAGCCCATTAGATTACTGATATACATAATGCAATACACATGGATAGATGTTTTGTTATCATACTTACATATAAAACAGAACGCCCTGAACAAATATCTGCAACGTAATATCCATATATCACATATGCACCACCACGGGCAGAGCCGAAACTAAAAATATACCTTTTCTATTCAGCTACACCTAAACGAATTGTATGAAACTTTCAACTCTTTTGTCCATCCCAACAGATGGCCCGCGGAATCAAACTCTATATTTACTCGCGTCCAAACTATATCCGAAATTGGAGCTATTCAACGTCACACAAAAACTGCAAACTAAAATCGAAAACAATGGAGCTAGACGGGCGCGCAAATAAAACTAAAAACGATCTAATCCTAACGATTCATCGAAAACAAAAAAGTTCGGGGCTGTAGGGAGGGAAAAAGTCGGATTGGGATTCAAAATGGTCGAAAAGGACGGATATTTTTAATTTATATTTGTAGAACGTAAGGTACGGTAAGGCCTCCTAGTCTCAATACGTTCAAAGCCAAACTAAAACACTGGCTTGTCGAGCAGACATTTTACACCTTCAATGAGCCTTCACAAGCATAAAAGGGAAATCAAGTATGATATTATTATAATGATAATCTATAATATAAAAAATAAGTCGGGTTTTCCTTCCTGACGCTATAACTCCAGAACGCACGAACCGATTTCCACGGTTTTGCATTCGTTGGAAAGGTCTCGGGCTCCGTGAGGTTTATAGCAAAGAAAATAGGAACAATGCGTGCGAAGCCGCGGGGCGCAGCAAGTTTAAGATAATTTATAACTATCCATTTTTAAGATCTGCGATGTACGTTTTATTATAAATAAGTAAACTGAACTGAAGCTTGGGTTAAAGCTTCGCGAAGTGATACTACGATGATCAAATTCGCCAAAAAGCAAAAATATTTGTAATTTTATTACAGTAGGTTTCATTGAATTACTGGTTTTCAGTGAAATTACTTTCACATGAGGCCTGTTGGTAGAAGCGAAACGAGGTCTGCCAATATAGTTAATTGTGGAATTATAAGTATACATTATTTCTGGAATTATAATTTTTTTACCAATAAAGTGATTATTCTGATTACTGATTATTTCAATATTAGGCCAAACAGTGAGCGAATACTCTCATATCAGTGATGAAAGGACATTTTGGTATATTATAGTTCGAGCGTGCCGTTGATCAGCCATAACTTTGAAAAGTATCAAGAATATTATTTGTAGCACACCAGACAAAGCTACTTACAAAAACAAAACAAAAATAACGTAGAAAAAATTCAAAACAACAAATTAAAAGACCGGATCAGAGACCTAAAAAGCCGGAACTCTCCAACTCTACCATTTCAAAGAACAGCCTTATCAATTATTCGGCCGTGGAATTCGCGACTGGCAACACAATGCTCCATCAATCCGCGCAAAAACCGGCAACACTGGCAACACCGGCATTCCAGAGACAAAGGCCGGGAGAATGCGAAACGGCGGACATATTTGATTTTGATGAAAAACTAAATGTTGTTGAACCTCTTTTGTTTGGAATGCAACAAAAAAATGAATCTAGAGACGTCATTACATAGTTGAATGTCGTTTCACGATTTAAATATTTTCCTTCGAGTCCGCGCCACGACTTAAGTCCTATGGACGCGGCGCTGCTATCGCAGTAAATAAAACAAAATATTCGTTTTATTTACAATAATTATGATCTTTTGGTCTAAGAGGTTTTATTCCGGAAACTTCGCGGCCAAAATCGCTCGTAGGAAGGTATCCATTATTTCACGATAATGTTCGGAATTATGTATTAATATTAGTTGTCCTCTTTTGCCGTAAGACTTGACCGACTTGAGTCGTGGCGTTATCTAACTATCGCGGTTTATGAGACAGCCTGGTACGGTCAAACAGACAACGGAGTCTTAGTATTAGGGTCCCGTGTTACCCTTTGGGTACGGAACCCTAAAAACATTAAAACACAGGGAAAAAAGACGTGTGGCACTCGGGGACTGCCGCGGTAAAGCTATTGCATAGTGTTAGGTTATTTTCGTTACGGAGTTCTGGATTCGGTCTCCACGCTCAAGGCCCGCGATATAATAGAAGCTATGCAATAGCTTAAATATATTTAAAAGTCAAACTTTTAATTATTATTTTCCTCTAACCCTAGTCTCAAACTATTCTTAAGGATATTAGCTTACAACAAAAAGAAACAAACATCTCGTTATTGCATGGAAGTCTACGCCATTCCAAAGTTGTTTATCCATCAGAATTTTTTTTACGCAACTCTTGCAAAACATTTCAGTGCAATGTTTGAGTAAAAATTCAGCTCAATGCGCGCGGCGAAGGAGTCATCAAGTGGCGATGTCTATTTTCAAACTAGAGGTGTCGCGGTATCGATACTTTTTTTATTAAAAATCGACGATGTTTTGTTTAGTCTTTTCAATGATAGAAATAGTCTTTTCAATGATAGAAATAGTCTTGACCGCTAACGGCGCTAACGTTTTGTCGTTGTTTTCTAAGAAAGCTCTGCTTAGTTTAGTGCTAGATGTTCCTGTGTGAATGTCAAGCATTTTTTGTTGTGCTTATTTATTCTCATTATAAATCTACATAAATGGAGTCGAAAGTATAACCGTTATGGGCTCGGACATGACGAAAACCGGAATGACGGTAAACCCTGGCGAAGGTGGCAGGACTTGGCTAGATTAATTACCTTTCTCGATGCGTTAAGTCGCATTTCGAACCCTCATAGTTTACTATTACTGTAAAATACTAGAAAAAATTAATAGACTAGAAATCTATATTGAATTCATATTCCAAAAAATCCAAATACTGTTAAAGGATTCTCTGAATTTATAACCCAAAAATGCGTAATTAAAACGTAATTTTTCCTCTTGCTACCGTAATGTCTTGTCCGCTAGTGGACAACAAATTGAAGTGAATTAGAGTCAATTGCACCTTATTTCTTCTTTGATAGTAATAACTATTTATCAAGTTGTTTATATAGTAAAATTTGACTTGTCTAAGTGCTTTTGTAAGTCTAAAGAAATAAACGATTTGACTCTGACTCTGTCTTTCAATTCCACCAACTCAAAATGTACATATTCATTTATCCACAACATTTTTTTATATGTATCGATAGGAAACAATCGACTGCACATCATGACTACCTCATCGACTAGTCTAGAGCACGCTTCGCCGCCTACACCCATGAATACAGAAGCACGCCTATCTTACAACTCCACCAGCTCAAAATCAAGATAGTTGACGAAAATCACAACATTTTTTATATGTATCGATAGAAAACCATCGACTGTACCCCATGACTACGTCATCGACTAGTCTAGAGCACGCTTCGTCGCCTACACCCATGAATACAGAAGCACGCCTTTGTCTGTACCCTCTTATTGTGCTGCGAGAGGAAGGTAGGAAGGCTTGCATCAATCTTAATGACCTATTCTTCGATCTGAAGTCACAGGACCTGTAAAAACCATGTACGTGTCTAACTAGATTGGATTACTAAACCTCAACAGCCTATATTGATCCACTGCTAGACGCAGGCCTTCCCCAGATAAGCGGCTTATTGGCTGATATCTGATGGAGCTGGTTGGTGATCGCAGTTCGGTGGTAGAATTTGTTATTGGATTCTATCCAAGCCGTGTGGTTCCGGCTTAAAATTTGCACCACCCCAATAGTGTATATGCATGTGACTTCAAAAAAGCTATTTTTTTTACGTATTCTCTAGTGATACAGAAATATATCTGTATATTTATTTTTGTATTTTATGATGTTTTTATTGTAAAATTTTATCATTGAAAAGTAGATATTTTAAGTCTCAAACGCAAAATCTCTAAACGCAACGCTATTGGCACGTGAAGCGTGACGTCATACTTGACCATTTTTATATGGGCATGAAGTTTTGACTTTGAGTTTACATACGGACATATGATCCACGTCATAAAATGCAATGGCTAACATGGCAACGTTTTTATCACCCGAAACTTAGTGTAGTTTTACTTTTAGTTTTTACCTTTATAATTTTATTTTTGGGTGTTATATATTTTTTCGTTTATGTATTAATTAACCTAAATAATCGAATAAAAAAAACCATGCATATACCCAATTCTCCCCGCGGGTGTTGTAACCGGCGAAGAGATATCCACCGGCGGGCGGGCAGCAGCGCCCTCTGCACAACTATTCTACGAATGAACTGTGATCTCCGACCCGCTATGCCCAGCGTGGGGATTATAGGCATTATCCTAATAAGATAAAAGCCAATAATGCTCTTATCAGAGGGAGGCCTGCGTCCAGCAGTAGCCCAATATAGGCTGGTGATGTTGAATTTTGAGTTTTCCAATATTTCGGCACTGTTTCATGCGCCATGATCACGGAATAACTGAAGGCAGTTTTTATTGGCATTTATAGGTCTACTCTCATTTTTTTTACTTTTGCTACAAACGTTACATTGGTGTCTATTCAGATGTCGCTAAAACTAAACTAAATTATTGATTTGACGGTACTAAAAATGTCGCTATCCCTGTCAAAACGATCAAAATAATAACAAATACAAATTCTTTATTTGTAAACATGGGTCACATACATTGATTTATTAAAAACGAAGATGAGGTACTGGTTGCTCGAAAGTGGCAACCTCAAATTGTGTAAAATTGTGTTCTCCCACTTCAGTCACCGTCTGACCGGCGGCACGGGCGGTCGTGATTCGCGTGAAATATTGTTGTCTCAGTCTCACTTCGGTGCTAGATACGTCTTTCCGTCTTTGTTCTTCTTTGTATTGCACAGGAATGGAAATATAACTGTGAGCGTATGTGTTTGCGTGTAGTTGTAACACATGCCAATTTTTGAGTAAGCGCTGGGAGAACGTAACCTATCTTCCCTTTTTAAATCAATGGTCACATAGATGGAAGAGACGAAGTAATAACGTAAGCATATACATATAATACATGTTTTACCTAAATCCAAGGCATGCAAATATTAATATTTTTGGTCTAATTACAGACTAAAAGAAATAGTCACGTAACGATGGCATTATAGTCCTGTCAGATCAGTTTAGTCTAGTTTTAGCAACATCTGAATAGACAACACTATATCTCAAATCATGGTAAATATCCAGGGGCTTAATTCCACTATTTTTTAAACAAATGCTATAATGGCGCCATACGATTAAGATAGAGATTTAGTCGTAAATTTAGTTTGTATTCTATTATCATAAATAACACTTGCCCCACCACACCATTGAACGTTCAAATTGTCAAACGGTTGTCATAATCGTAATAGTCATAGCTATGGCATAAACAAAAAAAAATCGTGTTAGTAGAATACCAAAAGGTGTCAATGGCGGTGATTGATACGCGATAATGAAGCGATAATATTGTCATAGTGAGGCGATTGTGTTAGTGGAATCAGGCCCCAGTTATAAACAACTTTAGTAAAACCTTGTACATTTTATTTTCTGTCGCTACACAGTTTCAAAAATCTAATTTTCCGTAGACCAGGGCCGGTCCTTAAAATTGTTAATTATTCTTGGCTTTCAACGCTCAGGGACCACTCTACAGATGCACTCTGAGGGTTCATTCAACTATTCTTTTAGAATCTTTTTTAGAAATAAGCACGATTATGCTGGAAACTAGAACAGATGAAAATAAAGTTGTATCCTCTCAGAGGTCTTGAATAAGAAAAAGGAAGCTAAATAAGTAGAAAATGAGCTAGAAAATATAGTGTAGATGCAAGCTAAATAGTTGTAGTCTATAAAGATACTACTTTTGGGGTAGGTATGTATTGTTTATATTAGAATGTTATTTTGTAATAATTGATTTTGTTTTTAAAAAACTATAAACCGACTTCAATTACAAATAATATATTACAGTGTACTAAAAAGGGCAAAAAATATGTTTTTTTTTTTTTTTTTTTTACTGCAAAGCTTGTTTTCTCATCAAGGACGTATATACGTTATTTTCCTAAAAAGTTGGCAACCCTGCTTACAAGTGACTTACCGAGTAGAGTCTAGAAAGTTACTAATCGTGAAATATTTAATTGTTCGAGTTTCTTGAGAGAAAGGATTAATGAAATTAGTTAGACACGTTTTCACACTTACCTACCTTTGCGTTGTTCAGTCGAGCGAGACACTACGTAGTAGGTACGACGACGACTTATCACACTAATATTATTTATAAATGCGAAAGTTTGTATGGATGGATGGATGTTTGTTACTTCTTCACCCCAAAACTACTTGACGAATCTGGCTGAAATTGCGTACAGGTAATTCTTATCCTGGAATCAAACATATGGTACTTTTTATCCCATGAATTAGTTCTCGTGGGATAGAAATCACCTTTAAACGTTTTCATAGACAAAACGCGTGCGAAGCCGCGGGACGCAACTAGTAACTCATAATCATAACTTTTGACCGGGTGATCCGATTTTGATGATTATTTTTTATTTAAAAGCTGGTCCCGTGTGGTCCCATATCATTTTAGTCCAGTTTTTACAGTGGCCTTCATAAGAAAACCATATAATTAAAGTAGGTTTATAGTTTTTTTAAACAAAATCAATTATTGTAAATTCTGATATCATTAGTGGCATTTTTTCTATACAGTCAAACGCCATAATATTATCTAGGCACCAGACCATTAAGTCTAGCTTTAATACCTAGACTTGTCTATAGTAGACCTAACGGCAAAGGTCGTAGCCGGTCAACTAGCAACTATGACCTTTATGAAGGTTTCATATAGAGACGTATTTCGTATGTTTTATTTGAACCGTCTAGCCCAGTAGGTTCAGTGAATTTTTAATTGAAATAACAGAAGTTATGATATTGATAATGTTTAAAACAGCTTGATTGAAGTAATTTTGGGGCTGCCATACTCATAATTTTGGAAATTACCGCGCTTTTTAGCTGATTTCAAATAAGGAGGTTCTCAAATAGACTTTTTTATGTTTGTTACCTCAGAACTTTTGACCGAGTGATCCGATTTTGATGATTCTTCTTTAATTTGAAAGCTGGTGCTTCCCATTTAAATTTGGTCCAGTTCTGACAATGGCATCCATGAGAAAACCATAAAATTGAAGTCGGTTTATAGTTTTTTTTAAAACAAAACCCAATTATATATTTTTCCCAAATCACCCAGAAGTACTTTACCTACGGTTATACATTAATTACCTGACACCCTGTATCACTACATCTTCCCGCTGTCTGTCTGTCCCTATGATTACTTAGATCTTTAAAACAACGCAACGGATTTTGATGCGGTTTTTTTAAATAGATAAGAGTTATTCAAGAGGAAGGTTTATATGTATAATACATCAGTATTCAATCCGTGCAAAGCCGGGGCGGTTCGCTAGTAATATAATAAAACAAAAAGTAGATTGTTGACTTAATTTACTTACCATCCGTCCCAAGAATAAGCTCCAAACCTGAAACAGAAATATATTTGTATAGTAGAACATTTAAATAAAAAGATAATGCTGGACAACCCACTCAGCATCGTTTAGCCCTAAACTAAGCTGAGGGTATAATTTATATCATCATCATCAGCCTATATCATTCCACGGCTGGACATAGTGTACATGGCCTATGTCCACTATGAGCGCCTAATGAGCGCCATAGTGGGTCGTCCGTCATCCCACAGGATGCCTCGGTTTGCCGAGTCGCGGTCTCAACTCAAGAACTCGTACCCAGCAGCTGCCGGCTTTTCGCGAGATATGACCGGCCCACTGCCACTTAATAATCGCTAATTCTTGATCTGACTGATATAGTATATTCTTGGTCTTCCTCTTCCTTGTTCTTCTATTCTTGGAGGTTCTCAATTCGACTGTATTTTTTTTTTACCTCAAACTTTTGACTTGGTGATCCGATTTTTATAAACCTTTTTTATTTGAAAGCTGGTGCTTCCCGTGTGGTCTCATTTAATTTGGTCCACTTCTGACTATGATTCATGAAAAAACTATACATATAACTGAAGTCGGTTTATAGTTTTTTTAAACAAAACCAATTATTTCTCTATGTATTTAACTTCTAAATGAAAGTTGTGTTTAATTACACTATTTATAACTCAAAACGGCTGCACCGATTTTGCTGAAAGTTGGTGGGAAAGTAGCTTAGAACCAGGAAACGGATTTAGATACTTTGTTTTATTCTGACTGTGTATCTAATTTATCTTGTAAACTTGGGTACCATTATTAGGGTATAATTAAATTATGTACATATAGCTACACTGTTTTGACATGCATATTATCTAATACCAATAAATGAATTTGAATCTAATATCGACATCTCAATTCTCAAAGCGAAAGCAAATACGAATATTTCGGTATCAAGTATCGTACGAAATGCAAACACAAACATCAAAGGGAAGCGTATGTGATTTGACACTCGAGTATTCGATGTTATGCACATTCTATCGTATTAGGACAGAAATAATAATGTGGTTCGGTCGGATATGCATGAATACATTCATAATTTAGTTGGGATGTTTTTGAATACCTACGACAGATATTCATATTTGATAAACTAGTTTGTTTTTCTACCCGCGGCTTCACATTCGTTGTTTCTAAAGAAACGTTTTAATGTGATTTTTATCCCACTGGAACTGATTTATGGGATAAAAATTAGCTTATGTTTGATTCCAGGATTAAGATTGCAGTATGTAAGTATATATAAGTATGCAAAATTTCAGCCAGATCCGTTCTGTCGTTTTGGCGTGAAGACGTAACAAACATTAGTACATACTACTTATAAACTTGCGCATTTATAATATTAGTGTGATGACTAGTTTTTGCCTTCGGCTTCGCACGCGTTGTTTCTATGAAAACGTTTAAAGGTGATTTTTATCCCATAGGAACTGGATTTATGGGATAAAAAGTAGCCTACAGATGTTTGATTCCAGACCTAGAACTAACTGTATGCAAAATTTCAGTCCGATCAGTTCAGTAGTTTTTGGGTGAAAGAGCAGTAAACAAACATACATACAGACAAGTTAACAAACTTTCGCGTTGTAAGTGTGCGTTATTGAATATATTCCATAATTATTTCGAGAAAAGGATTGTAATAAATAAGTATTTTATAATATAAATGAACTTATAAACTAACATTGTTGGATTAGTTATCTGAAGAATTGTTGAAAATAAATTAGAATTAGTATTTACAACGACTGATTATCTTTAAAACTGTTCGTAATAAATTGCTATATAGTAAGCTATAATGTTTTGTGTTTAACAGCTTATGTTAAACACAAAACATTGCTATACCAATCTAACATGGTGTATTGTATGTACCACCTTTAGCTGTAATTAGAATTTAAGCTCATCAATGTACATACTTTAAGTAAATGATTTTGGCTTATAGAATGCACGACTTTCAAAGAAATGCTTGATTAAGTTTTTATCATGTTCATAATTATTGTCAATGTTTGGTAATAACGGAATCCATTTTTTTTATCCATAATTAAAAGTTCGGAATCGTAGTATGTTTTGATACAAGCAAAAATGCATGCTACGAGCAAAAATACATGTAAAATAAAATCTAACAAACTCACAGATATTGTTTTACACCATTCCACATCGACTGGCACGCCCTCGTCAAATAAAAACTGAAAATATTCGCTACCTACACCCCCATTACATTATGCATCTTAACGAGACGTTCTAGGGTTTATTTTCGAGTGGTTAGGGGAGGTTTTTTTATTTTATTTTATCTAAGTGCGTTCTGAGTGACGGCGTATCGCGGAAGCGGATTGATGAGCGTATCTTATCAAGAAAGCCTATTACTCCGTAGATGACTACGTCAATGATGTTAATGCTTGGCCGGATGCCGCCCAGTTCCACACCGACAATAGTATGTAAGACCAGTTAGAATTAGTTATCCTAAGATTGTATTAGTTGATAAGCGATAAACTTGCTAGTGGTTTCTTTTTCACTTCTTCCGCTAGTGGACAAAAAATTTAAGTGAATTAGAGTCAATAGCACCTTATTTCGTTCCTATAGTTTGATAGTAATAACTATTTATCAAGCAGTTTATATTGTAAAAATTTGACTTGTCTAAGTACTTATTTTGTAAGTCTAAAGAAATAAACGATTTGACTCTGCCTCTGACTCTATCACACTAATATAATAAACAAACTGCGCCCCGCTTATAAGCCTCCAAAACTCTTTCTCTTTTCGCACAAATTTTACTTGAACTCTTAGCGTTCATAATGTATTGATGAATTGTAAAAGTAAAGAAAATATTTCAATAGAAACCTTGAAAATGTAATGGCGATTCTAAACGGCTAAGTGTTATTTCACAAACTTTAAAAACTAAAAAACACGTATTTCCTGGAACAAGTTTTATGAAATTTCCTCACACTTATCTTCCTATTGCCGACTACCCGCGAGTGAGCGGCGAAAGTAACCGAATGCCAACCGAGTGTGATCAGGCGCCTATTCTCTCTTTTCGCTTTGCCTCTTTTTCTAACATTGGATTGGACATTGGACATTGGATGAAACAACAAGCTTTTCAATCACGCTCGCGTTGACGATAGGACGGGAAGGCGGGGGGCCTTCCCGGCCCTTAAATGTATTTTAGATGGTTCTTCGATAATCTTCGTGCCACAGATGTCCCGTCTTACTACTAAAAATTGTTCAAATACCGATAAATTGTTGTCATGCATTTGTTCCTCCTTTATTTCCCAAGTAATTTTTATGTTCTTTGTACCTTTTATTGTGTTTTCCCGACCGACTTCAAAAAAAGGAGGAGGTTATCAATACGACCGTATTTTTTTATGTTTGTTACCTAAGAACGTTTGACTGGGTGGTCCGATTTTTATGATTCTTTTTTATATGAAAGCTGGTGCTTTCCGTGTGGTCCCATTTTAATTTTGTTCAGTTCTGACAATAGGATCCATAAAAAACTATTAAAATTGAAGTCGGTTTATAGTTTTTTAAAACAAAATTAATTATTTGTATTGTGAGTTGCAAATAAATGTTTTATCTATATATCTATCTACTTACTCTATAATCGCGATACGCTCACACTCAAGACACGCAGTAAGGGGTTAAATGACAGACGGTGAGCCCACTACAGGTTTCCTGTCGGCCGGACTTTTTTTTATTTAATGCCCCTTATTAGTTTAATTTTGCGATTCATAGTGATTACGGTTGGTGAATCCGAAATGGATGCGAGACAGGATTTGAATACGGTTTAGCTGTCGACGGAGCTGGGGGTAAACTCGGAGAAAGAAAATAATAGTTTCGTCTAGAACATTCGCGAATACGACGCTGAATTCATTGGTTTCTTTAAGGCGCATACCCGAGCCAATCTGACAGCAATTCCTATTTTATCATATTTTTACGTTTATCATAGGAATTTTTAAAAATCCTACGTTCAGTTTGTGGTATCTATTATAAGCTATTTTTTAATACCTCTTTTATAATTTTATCTCATATAGTTTAGGAGGAGATGCAAAAATAGAGTTTGGTGGCCAAAAAGCGCAACTTCGTATCTCTTCCTAAGCTTTACAAAATGAAACTATTACAGAGGCATTAATAAATAGCTTATAATAGATACCACAAACTGAACGTAGGATTTTTAAAAATTCCTGCGTTCAACGTAATAATAAGATATAATAGTTGGGGGCGCCACTTTCGCTGGTGTATGGGCCTTAAACAAAACACAGAGCACATCTCAAGTTGTGGATTTTTGAGAGATTTTGATTGAAAAGTGTCAAAACATTGCAAATTGACACGTGCATAGTATAAACAAACATATAAGCTTATTATAACAACCGTATGGTGCCTGGTTAGAATTTTCACCACGCCAACCCTTCCCACGGGTGTCGTAGAGGCGACTAAGAGATATCCACTGGGGCGGCTCAGCGCCTTCTGCGACCCATTTTACCACCGACCTGCGATCAAGTGCGGTCCCCAAACCTCAGCGTGTCCATCTTGGGGATTATGGATATTACCCTCTATGAGATAAAAGCCAATAAAGCACTTTTCAGAGAGAGGCATGCGTGTGTAAGATATTGTAATTTATTTAATAATAGATATTGTAATATTATAAGTATATGTAGTGGTAAACAATATGGTTTCAATAGATATTCAATTATAAAATGTGACAGGCTTGATATTTCCTGTTTGCTTTCCCGCTCCAATTCAAATTCGAATACAAATCAGCTTCATTATTGAGTTAGGTATTTCATATTGTATTATATTCTTGGTGCTGTGTATTCTAAACTATTAACTTATATTTAAGAACACTTTGTTATAGATATTTTATAAGATTATACAAAATAATTATTAATTAGAAGTTAAATGTTATGCCAACCGCCGTGAAGCGGTGGACTGACGACACAGTTTCGTGACGAGGATTTTAGTTGTTGTGAGGTGATATTAATAAGACCTGTAAGGCCTGATCACGCCACTTTTTGGTCAGCGACAGAACGAGAAACATCTGTTATGGTACGTAATACTTATGTGGTAAATTATAAAACCCCTATCTATTTAGACGTGTCCACAGAACAATAGATCACTAAGAAATGTCTTACCTAGATGATTTAAGCATAACAATTAGGTATTGAAGGTCCTATTTTAAGGCTATCTTATTATGTAAGTATGTCTTTAATAATAAGGTTTTATATACTTGCTAGTGGTTTCTTGTTCACTTCTTCTACTAGTGGTCAAAAGATTGAAGTGAACAGAATCTCAATAACACCTTGTTTCTATATGTACATAATGTGTTTATCGGTCAACCTAAAGAAATAAAGTTATTGAATTCTGACTTCTGATTTCATTATTTTCTACCCCCAAATTGTTAGGTTGCGTCGTAAGGCAGGTAATTTCATGATTCTATCAAAATAAGATAATTGTTTAGGTAGGTAAAGCCTCTAAATCTATCACGTGCATCAGTTTTTCAATGCGGGCTGTTGAGGTTGAGAATGCTTATCTTACTATCCAGTAGGATACATGCCCTTAAGATGAACGAGTTCTGCCTATAGTTCGTCATATTAGTAAATATAACGAACTGTAGGCAGAACTCGTTCATCTTAAGGGCATATAAATCCTTTAATGTTTTGCTAACAAATACTGTGTGTAGTGATGGGAACAATGAAGTGGTAAATGTAGATTTGTTTAGTACCCCAACCAAGCGTCATAAACGCTTGTTGAGTAGTTTGTCGTTTGATTAAGTAGGTATTAACTAACTTCTAACGTAGTTTTTAATTTAATTTTTCCAGAACAAAATGTGCTGTCCATTTCTATCTTCGTTTGTTAAATAACTTCACTTGGTTTTTTTTCTGTGGAAACTTATAATTTGCCTTTAGTTACCCATTTTTTAATATAAATGTTATACTTAGCTGCTAGTTTTCCAAAAATTGTAAAATAAAATATTATAAACGCGAAAGTTTGTAATCATGTATGTTAATATTATGTATATATATTAGTAATCATGTATGTTAATATTATGTATATATATATATTAGTATGTACGTAAGTTGCTCTTTCACGCAAAAACTACAGAACGGATCGGGCTGAAATTTTGCGTACAGTTCTAAGTCTGAAATAACACATAGGCTACTTTTTAACCGACTTCAAAAAAGGAGGAGGTTCTCAATTCGACTGTAGTTTTTGTTTGTTACCTCAGAACTATTTACAGGCTGGTCCTATTTTCATGATTATTTTTTATTTGAAAGCTGGTGCTTCCAGTTCCGTCCATTTTAATTCGGTCCAGTTTTGACAGTGGGATTCATGAAAAAGTTATATAATTGATGCCGGTTTACAGTTTTGTAAAATAAATCAATTATTATTTCATAAATCAGTTCCCGTGGGATAGGCGTGCGAAGCCGCGGGCGCAGCTAATCACACTAATCACACTAATATTATAAATGCGAAAGTTTGTATGGATGTATGGATGTAAGGATGTTTGTTACTTCTTCACGCCAAAATACTGAACGGATCTGGCTGAAATTTAAAATAGACATAGTCCTAGGTCTGGAATAAAACATAGGCTACTTTTTATCCCATAAATCAGTTCCCGTGGGATGAAAATCATCTTTTAACGTTTCCATAGGAACAACGCGTGCGAAGCCGCGGGGCGCAGCTAGTAATAATATAAATCTTAGTTGTATTTGAGTATTCGGGCGTAAGATATGTGTTTTGTTTATATATTTTAGATGTAGAGTAAAAAGGTAAAGATTTACCAGAAGATTTATATATTATTATAAACAATAAAATAAAAGTAACAGAACGAAAACACAGAGAGAGTAAAAATACTAACTAGTGCTGGCCAGGTGGGATGACAATAAGGTATAAGCAATAAGGCCGCCTATTGTACGTTTTTTTTGTTTTATTTAGATAGAGATTAGATATGTACAATATAAGTGTTCATTCATTTATTCATTCATTCGAAGACGAGGATTTTTCTAATTTTAAGTAATATATTTTTTTTCTTTTATTTGTTTTTTTTTTCAATAAGTTAGTAAGCATCGATAATCAGTCTGACTCAAAATCAATCCAAGACTTAACATCCCGATTCAAAAACCTTACCCCCGTCTACGCTAACCATAAAAACAAGGGGAGCAGGGTGCGGGGGGGTGCAGCTCGTAAATATGTCGGCTTTATAGTTGCAGGGGTGGGTTAGAGTTCCGTGATAACCGAGGGTTCCTATTTGTTTATGTTTTAGAGTTCCGTGACGAAGAAAATATAATTTCTTATTTTTAGGAACCGACAACCGCTGGAGTAAAGAGTTGAGTAGAGTCCGCGACTAGGATAATGTAGTGTAGGACGCCCTCCAGCCAGGTGGGATGAAGACCTGCGAAAGGCTGCAGGCAGATGCTGGATGCGGCAAGCTAAACGATGCTATGGTGCTCATTAGGGGACGCCTATGTCCAGCGGTGGACTAATATAGGTTGATGATGATAAGGATTAGAATTGCTGGCTGACCTTTTGATGCTGTACACAGTATTATTTTTAACCGACTTCAAAATAAGGAGGAGGTTCTCAATTCGACTGTATTTTTTTATGTTTGTTACCTAAGAACTTTTGACTGGGTCCGATTTTCATGATTCTTTTTTATATTATGAAAGCTGATGCTTCCCGCGTGGTCTATTTAAATTTGGTCTAGTTCAGCCAATGGGATCCAGGAAAATTCATGAAAAAACTATATAAATTGAAGTCGGTTATAGTTTTTTAAAACAAATTAATTATCAGTTTCATTCCCCTTATGTTTAGCGATCTTCGACAATCCAACGGACAACGAACTCGATTCCGTTTGTCTGTTTGTCGTCAATTAGTCGTAATCGGTGCATTGATTGACTCGTCCTGCAAGTTTGAACAAAGAAAAAGCAACCAAAAGAATAGGTAGTATCACCGTAATATTACAAACTAGCTGCGCTGATTTTTAACCCACAGGAACTGATTTATGGGATAAAAAGTAGACTATGTTTGATTCCGGGATTAGAATTATCTGTGTTCAAATTTTCAGCCAGATCCGTTCAGTAGTTTTGGCGTGAAGAGGTAACAAACAACCATCATTCCAACCTTTCGCATCACACTAATTTATAAATGCGAAAGTTTGTATGTTACCTCTTCACACCAAAACTACTGAACGGATCGGGCTGAAATTTTGCATACAGGTAATCTTAATCCTGGAATCAAAAATAGGCTACTTTTTATGCCATAACTAAGTTCCCATGGGATAGAAAACGTCTACACTCACACCTTACTAAAAAGTGTGACGTCACGCGGAACTTTAACTAACTAGCTAGCTATCTTCATAAATTTTTGTTTAATCGCTAAAGATAAAATACGTCCAATAACTTCCGATAAATCTAACTGAAGGACTTTTTTTTTAAATAACCTTTTGTCCTATCTTTCTGACGGCTGAACAGATCTTAATAAAATTTATAGGAACTATGATGAATGTTTTTTGTTTACTAACTTTAATTCATCGTTTTTCTTACAATTCCATAATTAATAAAAAAAAATTGGGCATGCTGAATCTTGGGAGGGTTGGATGAAAAGGTTATAAAAAAAACTAACAAACGTTTCCATAAATCATCAAAACCCCATATTTAATGAATTTCGGTATAAATTAGCCCATTTGATGATTGGACCCGGCGCCTGGGCGGGTCTCGAACCCACTACCTGGGCCGTTAAGTATATTGTATTCTGTGGTGTGAATTATGGACTGGACTGAACCATATCCCAATTATAACAACTGATCTTGTATTTGCCATTAGTTTTAGCACGCGTCTTCGCTCGCTCTCTTACTTCTTCTCTACGGTAATTATGGATAAATTTCATCTACACCATATACATAGAGGATGTAGAATGTTTGTAAACACACCACCCAAACTTAACCTAAAATTTACTTTGTTAGCGCGTCCTTCTATGAGTAATTTTTATAACTTGTCAATTTGAGATCCTTCCTTCAGTAAATATTGCTTACAATTACATCTGAAACTCGACGCCAAGCAATTGAGTTTTAGTTATTTGTGTCGTTTGTTTATTAAGATTCTACGTGCTCGATGAATACGGTATATAGATCTGTTCAGTTGTTTATGAGTTAAAAAATAACAAACAACTTAACAAACCTTTAAAATATTCATTCAAAAACGTGAAGAAATCAATATAAACTGTTCAATCAAAATAACCAGCTATGTTATGTATTAAATGTGTGAATTGTTCATCAACCTACATAAGTCTACTTTTATTGAGCGCCATAGCGCCCTATCTTGCTAGCTTGCCACATCCAGCATTTGCCTGGAGTCTTTCGCAGGTCGTCATCCCACCTGGGCGCAAGGCGTCCTACACTATGTTCGCCGATTTGCGGTTACCACCCAAAAACACACTAACCCTAAGTGGTGCAGCAGTGGTATTTCAATTCATTTGATTCGTTTCCGAAGCGAAAACGTCCGATTCAGAATACAGAATACAGAATTTATTCGTAATACCATTATTACATGTCACACACTTAATTATATTTAAAGAATAAAATAATAATTATAATAAAGGCAAATTAAAAAATTCGTTTGTATTATACAATACTAATTCAGTGAGCCACTTTCTTAGTTTTATTTTTTATTTTTTTATTCGAATTTGAATTCTATTCCGAGGGATGTTTAGAATGCTATTTATGACGACCTCTGTGACGCGGTGGGCGATGGCCCGCCTACAGAAGGGGTCTCGCAAGAAGGCACAAATGTATGTATGATATGCAGATATTTGTTCAGGCCGTTCTGGATGATTTCTATGTATAAATATATATCTATGTAGTGTATTGTATTATGTATATCAGTTATCTAGTACCTATCACACAAGCTCTGCTTAGCTTGGGGCTAGATAATGCTGTGTGAATTGTCCAACATTATTATTTGTTCTGTCAAAAGCTTTTGATATCGAATCCGACAGCCTTTCTGATGAATTATATAATTTTAATTAATATCAACATCCCACCCCCATGCGTAAATGGAAATGCTTCTTCAGTGCTTCACCATAACGCGGAAGGTAATAGATGACAGTACGTAGGCTTTTGTTTTCCCCTTAAGGCGCCCACTCTTCTCCCCTCAAGGGTCCCTCAACATTAACTTACTCCTAGCGAAGCCCGCTCAACCCCCGCAAAGCGAGGTTGCCGTTTCCTGTATGTTACAATCATACACACAAAGAGAGTTAAAAGTGTAAGATGAGCATGAGCAGGTTATGTAATAAAATAAACAACTGCTTTCTCCATAATGATTCCATTGTGCAGTTTGATAAGATATTTAAGATTTAACTCTGCACTAAAAATAAGATCTTAGTCAAGACATTTCTTTCTTTAAACTTTAACACCTGTTATTTACTTTTTAATAGGATGTTCTACTTACCATGGTGGTCAAAAAATACCCAAGAAATTTACCCATGTGTTCCACATTTTCCTCATAACATAGCAGAAGCTCTGCTTAGCTTACGGCTAGATAATGCTGTTTCCCACATTATTTTGATATTATTTATTTATTAAATGGATTCCCAGTTAGATTTATGCAGGAATCTAACTGTCCTCTAAGTGAGAGCGGCAGACTGATTACGTATCTCGCGACAGGTTTGCAACAGGCGTAAATCTCGTGATCATCGCTGTCAAACGTTAATTTTGTATTAGCTAACAGCAGCAACAACGACAACAGCAATCAAGCACTCTGCCGGACAATCGGTGAACTAAAAAGCGCATTCTGATCGTATTCATACTACAATTTGGTATTACGTATGTACTTTTGACAGCAATACGACAGCGGTAACAAAGCAATTTGAACTGTCAAATAGCAACAACCCCAGCACCTGTTGTTTGGCGATTGTTTACTGGTTGCTACAAATATATTCAGAGTTTTGTGGTGTGAAGGGCCTGTTTATTTTCAAGAAAATTATAAAAAAACCCTAAAGCATTTACTAGAAACTCTCTGAGTCTACAGTGAAACAATAAAAATACAGGTAAGTTGAAATTTCACTATGATAAAATTGATAAACCTACAATCTAAAATCATTCATACCTACGTACCTACTTTGATCTTTAATGTGCTAAATGTACCTATATTAAAATAAATTAATGTTTCTTGCAGTTTCAAGATATGGCTCGCGCTGTTTTACTCATAGAGGCTCTTGATAACGAAGATAGGAGAGATGAACTTCTCGAAAGGGCTCGTTTGCGCCGAAATCTCAGAGATCAAGCTAATCCTTTGACAGTGTCAGATACTGAGTTTAGAGCCCATTATAGGCTCTCCAAAGAGCTATTCTTACAACTGTGCCATGAACTGAAACCACATATGCCTGCAAAGCAAAGACGAACAAAAGTGAGCTTGGAATGCAAGGTACGGCATCATCAGATATAATTCATGAACATAAATTAAATTTCTGTTCAAATTATTAGGAACCTTGTCCTAGTACCTTCCTAATAAAAGTTTTTTGATTATAGGTTCTAACAGCACTCTCATTTTATGCCACTGGGTCATATCAAAAACCAGTTGGCATGAACTTTCTTCATGGCCTGAGTCAACCTAGCGTTTCAAATGCTGTGAAAGAAGTCACCAAGGCACTGAATAGTATTAGTATTTTGCAAAAATACATAAGATTTCCACAGACACGTGAAGAGCGGCAGACAATAATAAATGGGTGTGATTTTTTTGTTATTGCTTTATTTAAATTTTGTGTCATAATCATAACTGTCCAATGATCATCAATTGTTGAATAGTAGTAAATTTATAGCTACATATTATTGATTACCTACATAAACCCAAAGAAGTTAGAGTTATAATATGTATTTATTTTAGATTTTACAACAAATTTGGATTTCCTGGGGTTCTTGGGTGCATTGATGGTACTCATGTTGCTATGGTGAGACCCAATGAACATGAAGAAAGATTTTTCAATCGCAAGCATTACCATTCTAGGAATGTTCAATTAGTGAGTTTGTTATTACCTAGACAGTGCCTACCAAATATATTAAAATTAAAGCATGTTTTTAGATTATTTTCTAGCTATCAATATGCTGATTTACTGTATTATTATTAGAACCTACCTAATAATTATGTTGTTTTGCAGATTTGTGACAGTGATTTGAACATTTTAAATGTTGATGCAACCTTTGGAGGGGCCAGCCATGATGCATTTATCTGGCGTCAGTCAGAAATCAACCCACATATCCAACAACTCCATAATGATGGGGAAACTCTCTGGTTTTTAGGTAGGTACAAATATTAACAGGTTCTTCAAATTCTGTGAAACTTTTGCCAATCATTTCGGTGCCTACTTACTAAAATTATATTTATGCTTAGGTATTTGGTTTCTTTGCAGGTGACTCGGGATATCCTTTAAGGCCTTGGCTTCTGACCCCTATTGTCAATGCTGGCCCTGAGACTCCCGAGGAATATTACACCAATGTCCACTGCAAGGTCAGGAATGCTGTTGAACGGTGCATAGGGGTACTAAAGGCCCGTTGGCGTTGTTTGCTGGTTCATAGAGTGCTGCATTATGACCACCACACTGTGGCAAAAATAATTAATGCATGCTGTGTCCTGCATAACATGGCCAACAGAGATAGGCTTCCTGTACCTGAGCTGTCACCCGCAGACACTCAAGCTGAAAGAAATCAGCAAGAATCTCATAGGGATCAAGTTGAGGACCGCACTGAATCCCAGATGCTACAAAATGGCCGTCGACAAGTTGCCATCATTGTCCAAAGGTTGTGGAATAACAGGACCTAGCCATGCATAGCTATTTATTATTTCTATTGAATTATGGACAAGCATCTGAGAGCTGATAATGTCTTAAAGTATTTTACTACACTAGATTGTTTCTAATAATTGTGATTAAGGGTTCTTCATGTCTTCTTTATTTCATTCTTACCCAGAACACCCAAAACAAGCACAAACAGTCTTACCAAAAAGTAGCATATGTCCTGTATTTATTATTATTTTAATTTTAGCTCTGTTTGTTAGTTTTGACATGAAGGAGTAACAAACATTTATAATATTACTGATTTTTTAAGAAGTTAAATTGTATACTGTGTGATTCTTAGTAAATAAATGTATATCTGTCTAAAATATATTAGTTGGTAACTAAAAGACCAGTTTTATTTTTTTGACATTACATCAATTATTTTATTCAGCATTACTGTGTGCTCGTGCAGTGCCTGTGCAACAGAGAGAGATGCCTCCGCCTGAAGGCGCGCGGCTTCAGCTTGGGTGCGCGCGGCTTCAGCTTGGGTTCGCGCCGCCTCTGCTGTTATAACGGCTGCTTCAGCCAGCTTGCCCTCTGCATCAACTCGTCTCTGCTCCAACTCAACCACCCAGGATGGTCCAACTCTTTGGCCTATAAAATGGTTACACAAATTAGAACATTTGTTGATGACAATAGTCATTTTGATGAGAATATATAATATACTGAAATAAAATAAAACTTACCAGTCCTAACAGCTGCCCTCGTGACACGGTTGCTGTTTTGGTTTCTGGACCCCCGAGGTTGTCGAGAAACTGGGCTTTCTGGAAACAACAAAATAATGTACATTGTGTAAATATATATATATTTTTTAAATACATTATTATGATTTAATTAGTTATTTTTGTAACCCACCAAGGATTCGCCTAGGTGTAACAGGTTGTAGGCAGTCTCGAGCTGCTACAGCGGTAGTACTATCCATTGTATCTGAATATTATAAAATATAAATATTAGGGGCTATCATCATTATGAACACATAAAATAAGTTAGAAAATTAACTTACGAACTCTACTGGTATGCCCTCTGCTAGATGGAGACTGGAAGGTTGCTGGTGGTGGTGATTCTAAGTGAAATAAAAAATTACAAGATTAGGAAAGCAACAGACGATGGACAGTTAAACTACTGAATAACTAATACCTTCTTTACTACAGTGATTACAATAAATATGATGTTTTACCTGTTGTATTAACTACCACTTCATCATGGTAATCAATATTTATGGTATCAATCTCCAAAGTACCTGTACTCATAGTACTTGTACTTTGACTTGATGGCTGAGTTTGTGATGGCTGAAAAAGACAGATTTTTTTTAATTCATTGAGTCGCACACACACTTATACTAAATAAGATGATTATGAATGTATTATGGAAATTCAGTGTTAAATTAAAAGTAGGAAAATGAAAGTATAGCTTACAAACGCAGGCACCCTGTGCTGAGTGTCACCATACACAGCACCCTCGCCAATTATGGCTAGGATTTTTCGGTCCGTTTCCGATAATTGGTCGAGGGTAGCTGGCCCACCACCAGTGCCAGAAGCTTCGCGTCTTCTAGTCGCAGCCCTATTTTTTACTTTAAATTTCAAGTCCGCCCAGTACTAAGAATATAAAAGAAAACCATTATTGTACCTAAGGCAACCCAAGCATGATACATGAGATGAGCATGAGCATGATATCTAATAATAAAACAAGAATTCATACACGTTTCCACCGCTGGCCAGTTTTCGTTGCACCTCCACCGTGAGCGTTTAGCCTGGTAGCGAGTTCATTCCACTCACGATCTATGGTCTCCTTTGACCTCGCTCCCAAGCCAACGCCTTTGGCAAGGCTCGAGTGCGTCATGAGGTGCTGCAGCAACTCTTCCAACTGGTCGGCTGAAACTCGATGTTCCACTGAAATTACAAGAACATGATAGAGACAGAAAACAAAACTACGCATTAAATTAAATTGATTGATAACTTACTTTTAGATCCAAAATACAAGGAAGTTTACAAAATCCTGGAGAACCACTTGAAAACCACTTGAAAAATGAGCGGACATCGAACGAAGCCAAGCCAAATCGAAGCATTAGAAACAACAACAAACAATTCAGAAAGACGCACAGATTAAAAATTTAACCACAGATAACGTTAAAACGTCACTTATTTGTTTCCACCTATTGCTGCGCTGTCGCAAGTGGCGCTAGTGTTCAAGGGCAAAGTGCATTCAGCGACCACTTTGCGATAGACGTGCGATAGGCTTCCGTAATACGGTTTTTTGCAACCGATCGCGTTGCGGTCGCTGTCGCTCTGCTGTTGCTGTCGCTACTACAAAGTTTTAGCTAATAGACCTGCGGGTCAGCATGAGCAAAAATTATTGACTAAAATAGTAAAATCCTACTAATATTATAAATGCGAAAGTTAGTAAGTGTGTGTATGTATTTATTTTTGTTGCTCTTTCACACAAAAACTACTAAAAGGATTGGGCTGATTTTGAGGTATTTCTAGCCCTGAAATAACACATAGGCTATTTTTTATCCCATAAATCAGTTCCCGTGGGGCAGTATAATATAAATTATCTAGTCACATGAGTGGTGAACCTTTTTATTAATAAATACTAAGTAAACACTTAACTTATGTAAAGAATATTATAAACAAATGCTGTTTATTTATACTTTTATTACCTTACATTCTTTGTTTTAGTTTTGATTAAAAAAAAACTATTCTGATGTTTCGGGCTACCTATTTGAGTGATTTCTTTATTTATTTTTTTGCTGTAGGTCATGCAACAGTAGACCGTAATTAATTACTTCTAGTAATACAACTAATTATGTAGTAGGCAGAATACCTTACGATGTTAAGTCCTTATTAGAAGTTGCACTTTGCAACAAAGATAACAATCGGTACATAAACTCTAAAATACGATTCATAAATGTACAAAGTGCATTCAAAGTCAATTTCTGCAGCTTATTTACATAATGAATGCACTTCAAAGCGCCGGCCATTACAAAAACATTATTATTTGCGTCGGATGACCATAAAGAGACTAAAAATAGCAAGGATGCTCACCAGAAAACAGAAGCAAGACCGTCAACCCAATGCACTTCATTATTTCACTTTTTTATCACATAAAAACATGTATTACACGCATAAAACTACAGTTTTGTGATTAAAATAATCATTGTTCACGGTTCTAGAAGACTTTTAGAAGATATTTCGTTGGAATTTGGAAGAAATACGGAGTAACGAATCGTTATACACGACCAGCCGCGTCGCCCGGCGCCGACGAATACAAAATTGAAGTGAATGAAACCGGCAAGCGGGGGAAATGACCGGAGGAACTTGGCCGCAGAATACGAGAATGTTTCTATGAATGACAAGAGCTTTTGATATCGCCGAGAGCTTCAAAAGCTACTTTTGCCGACGAAACACAAACACAAATTTGGATTCATGGATAGCACACAGATACAATCCAGACCGTAGCTAACTTCATGGTATATTTTTATTTTGACAGTCACTTCACGTTCAATAACTTAGTTAGTTCCATCATAAAGAGAGAAACAGCAAAGTTTTATTTAATGATTATGGTCAAAAATGTGATTGGAGCTGAAAATTTAACAACTGAAGAAGCCTGTTTATCAAGGTTTCAAACTCTTTAACCGTTTATAAAGAGAGCTAAATTACTCCGACAAGTTAAAATGCTTAAAAACTATTTAATGCTTGTCTAGCATTAAATAGTTTTTGAACGTACACATTTTTATAGTACTGCTACTCGCCACAAGATGGTAGTACTTGAATGATAATTATTTTAAATTTTTCGACATTTTCCTTCATAGCATTTATGGCATACTAATGAGAGCATGCTTGATATTTTATATTATATTTTAATTATCCTGATGTTATTATTTTAATAAGTAATCATTATTGTAAGCATTATTTATTACAAATATATGTCCCAAGGCGGATATCGAACCCGCAACCTCCTCTTAGGAATTTAAAATAAAAAGACAAATTTTTAAACATTCTTTTTATTGCTGAAATAATGCTTTGCAAAAGTCTGAGCAACAATCAACGGAAAGACCAAAGTAGCATCTGCATACAACTTCACTGGGTTTGCATTTGGTCTTATCTTCCCCCAGGAGACTGCCTCATCAGGTCTCGCACCAGAATCACTGCCATCAAACTCATTAGCTGTATTAATAAATACAGAAAAATCAGCTCCATTTCTCATGAGGTTAGCGTTACAAATATGGTGTTTTATTACACCTCCGCCTAAAATTATCATCCCTGTATTATTAGCTTTAACAGCCATTGAGTTAAGTCTTTTTAGATCACTCAGTATGTCAATTATCAGTCCTGGTTTTTTGTATGAATGGAAATACATCATGTCTCCTAAGGATCCATCAGTTAACGCAGGGCTAAAGATAGGTATGTTATTTCTCCAAGCCCAATAACAGACGGAGCTTTCATCATTGATCTTTTCTCCCAATTTAGCTATAATTTTAGATGGTGACCATACAACTCCATCTTTTAGCTGTTCTATGAGCATTTCATCCAGTATCGGTGTCACCCATTCTTCGAACTTGCAGTAGTTATCATTAGGGACAAGAAGGTTGCCAATCCTGTTGATTCCCCGAGTTCGTAGAACTTTTCCACTCAAATTAAAGTCACCAATGAAAGTTGGTGCCAGACATTTTATGAAATCCTCTTCTACCCCGCCAGCAGTGGTAACTATGCAGTCTACAAGCTTGTTTTTGACTAGGAATCGTATCGTATCGCGTAGCCCTGAAGAGATCATGTTTGAAGTATAGCCTAGGAATATTGTACAGTTAGTTTTCTTCTTGATAAAGATATCTTCTTCAAACTGGTCGCAGTTTTCTTCGGTCAAGGGGACAGACCGAGTTTTCAGCATGTTGTTGATTTCTGTGACTGTTTTACCGAAGTTAGTGGCTTGGAAGCCAGAGCAGGCGAAGCTTTCGAGTATTTTGTTGTAGTCTGTTCCGTTTTCCCAGTCGTAACCCACCACGACCGGGGTTTCCGCTGGCAACTCCTGACTTGGCAAAAGCACAGCGTTTACGGCCATGTTTGGCGCAGGGTTGATGTCTTTTTCGAGCATTGGCACTTCCATTGTCAGCGGTTTTAGTTCATATTATGATAAGTCGCCGAAATATTAATTTTCTTCTTTAAAGAAATAAGAGTTTTACTTCTTTTGTGTCGATGAAATTCGTGGACGACGATGTTTTGTTTTTTTTTTGACATTTTGACAGAAGCCGCAGTGATGATATGACATTGCCTGTTCTGCTGATGCGTGACACTGACATTAGGTTGGAATGGTTTTATTAGCGGCACAGTTTACCTGTAGATGGCACTACCTAAATAATCCGATTAACAAATTGTAAAGGTATTTTTTCCGAAAAAACTTCTGAAAACGATGTACCAATAGCCGTTATATGCACTTTGCTTAGTAGAATTAAACACAATAAAAAGTCTTCTGAACTATGTACCTACCTACCATACACACACTTATTCAAGCACGTTCCTAACACAATGGTTCACTTTCTATCCGTTATGCAATTGCGGATAATCTCATAGAATCGAACAGGTAGAGTCGAGCTAATTAACCAAACTATGTGCGGAATATAGAGTTAACATGCTTCAGAATTGATTTTTATTTCCAAAAGTTAGTTTTTTTAATTCCTGCAGTAGCTATTTAGGTAAGATAAACGAATTCAAATTCAAAATGTTTAAATATTGTTGAAATAGGCACTTTCATCCTAGAATGTTATCCTAAAAAATCCATGATATGGAAGTGATCGCTCCCTAGCGATAAGACCGACAATTGTGTTATTGAGGGGACAGAGAGAAAACCATAGACGTGGAATTTTACCATCATACTGAAAAACCTCTCTTAAAACGACAAATGAAAAAATGAAACTGTTAAAATGTATCCATTAAATCCAACCAAATAAAAACCTTTTTATCTCCATAGGGTCATATCATAAAATAATACACTGACATGGGAAAAATTATATTTTTGATTTCTGTCTTTACGGTTAGATTAAAGAAAGAAACAACAAATAATTATTAGATACCCCATCTGTTGTTGGTGAAAAATGAAATGAACATCAGACAATGAAATCTTTATTGAAAATTCAATTACAATCAAATACCTACTAGATATATTTTAATACTACAAAATAAAATTAAACCTAAATAATATGAAAAAATTACGACTAACATGTAAATTTTGTTAGAATCAAATGGAACAGTGTAGCTAACTGCAGACTGTTGCAAACAATCTAGAGCCTACAACTTTATGCAGGTCTCGACAGAGCCTATACATTTACTCCTTTGAAACCCTTTGTCCATAGGGTACCGAGGATCGCCGTTTTTTTAAACCTAGGTATCTGGTTAAGCGAGACGTGCCCCGAGAGCTGGTGAGTATCTGGCGCAGCGCATCAACATTGCCATACAGCGGGGGAATGCAGCCAACGTCTTGGGGACGTGACGACTGGTATAAACTGACTGCAATATGGATCAGAAATACTTCTACTAATCTTTCAATTATTTCTATTATTTTAACGCTCTTCATTTTAAATATTATTTGATAACTAGTAAAGATTTTTTAACATTTCTATGATAATCATTTCTATGATCGATCACATGCCAATATCTATGAAGGTAAATAAATAGAATACAATATAATTTTAAATTATTTATATTATTTGAGTGTATTTTGCTATTCAATAAAGTTTTATTATGTAATTATGTATATTTAATGACTTTCTGTGATCTATGGATACATAAATCTCTGGCAAGAAAATTTATTACAAAATACCTAATAATAATTTAAACATTGAAGAGAGTGATCTGGTAACCCAGTCAAGCAAGCCCTAGCGCCTTGGGTTACCAGTGGCAATTATGTGAAAAGCAGATTAGATTACCTAGGGCACTTTCTTTAGGTGTCAGGTGAAAAGAGATTATATCTAGGCGCTTAGGTGTCTAACCTCCATCTAAATTTTAATTAAGTCTAGATTGCAGAATAATTTAGACCGCTTGTTTTCAACAACATAACACTTATATTAGGTATCTATATACGTAGATGGCGAAAGTTTGGATGAATAAATAAATGGATTTTTGTTATTCGAAAACCCTAAACAAATATTTGCAGCTCAGATTTCCTACGGAAATCGAATCCGCAATCTTATTTTTTTTCAGACAGCCACCCACCGCGCCACAGATTATGAAGTTTATGTTACGTTTATGAAGACGATAAAAGATTGCATTTCACAGCATCGCCACTCAAAAAATAATAAAAATTGTTACCGTGTGAACAAAATAATCCGGAAATATAACATTGATGCTTTCATGTTACGACACATAATACTTAACTTATGTTGTGTTAACCGGTTTCGGAGGAAGTAAGTGCAAAACGGCTTTACTTTAGTTCTCATGAGATATTTATCAAGTCCAATCCAATACGAATGTACTAATGACGAAAATAGCAAATCAGAACTATACTTAATATTTATTTATTATTAGTCTATGGGTTTTCTTTTGCTTTGCGAATCTGGAAGTTAAAAAGGAACTTTGGTATACATAGGTAATTTGATTGTTTAAAAAAAAACTAAAAACCGAATTTTTAGATTTTAACTGTTTTTAAATGTAGCGGGATGAAATCGGACAAAAAAAATATGGCACCATTTCTTAATTATACGACTGCAAGTTATGATACACATTTGTCCAAAACGAAAAGCATAAAAAGATACATACAAAAACACACGTACCTACCTACATTACATACAACCGAAAATAAAATCTCCTTTTAAAGTCGGTTTAAAGGAGCGAAAGATTCTGAAGACGCGTGGTTGTGTGAACGACACCAAACAAAAGAACAAATTTTGCATAGATCTGAAATATTTTGAATCCTGGAAAAACACGTGCGTCTTCTATTTCAATAATTAGATCACATGTAATTTTTTTATAAACTATTAATTTTGTATTTGTACCCATATTTTTTAAGAAACTAGATAAAATAATAAAATTCACATAAATTGTCTATTAAAAATTAAAATTGAACAAGAAAGTGAGATAAGTCAAATAAATTATATAATTTTACGTGCCTAGACAAAATCCTTGCACAGAGCTAAAGTACCTATTTAATAACTGTTACACAAAATATTTCTTTCTGGGAACGAAGCCCTCATCGTTAAGCTAGGCCAGCTCACCAATACGCCACGGAAGCCGTCGTTTAACGTCATATAAGTTAGAAGTCAGCTCCAATAAATCCGAACCGGGCACCTATCTAAAAGGGAAAGTACTTGCTAACTGGATTTTCATTTCTCTGAAGATAACTTAGTTTAGGACTCTCTAGTTCCTGCTAGAAAGATTCTAGAGTAGAACCTTCTTTACCCGACTGCCAAATGAGGAGGATGTTGAGGTTGGTTACCTATTTTTGTTGGTGTACATAAGTAGAGATAAACCATTCTTAAAATGAACGCCTCTTCACATGAATTATACCAGTTTTAACCCTTTAGCGAGAGGCGTTGAAATATAACTTTTAAAAAATCTGCATATTTGGTAGAATACTACCAAGACCAAAAAGAAAAAGTCTGCTTTTTGCTCACAAAAGAGAAATAAACTGGTATAACTCTGTGCAAACGCGTTAATTTTTGGAATGGTTTATCTCGACATATATAAGTAGCCGATTTTTATGTTCCCACGTAGCGCTGAAAGAACTCGTTCAATTTCAACAAATAGTTATCGGATGTATTCGTTACGAATCCTATCTTTCAGAGACTCCGAGCATAACTCTTTCCATAGCTGACCGAGTTTGAAATAAAAAGATACTAAGTATATAAATCTTATGTTATGTCAGGTTACACCTATTATTGTTATTTGAAACTTTCTCCATTATTTACCGTTGGTTACAGACATATACCGGAATAGTTGAGGGAAGTATACACCGTTCCGAGTGAGTTATCGACACTATAGCACGCACGTTATGTCATTTAGCACATGTACATAGGTATTTTATTTATGTACAGTCCGCTAAAGTACGCTGTATGCACTTTAGCACGTATACTGTCAACGCCTTCACTGCTCATCAGCGAGCGAACTGCGACCTGCAAGGATGCATCGTCATTGCATATAGAGCTGTTAGATTGACATGGTGACATTCTAATGATTCAAAAACTTTGTAGACGTGGCCTGTATTTTAGGTAGAGTCCGCGCCACGACTCAAGTCTTGCGGCAAAAGATGTACAACTACATAATTCCGACCACGATCGTGAAATAATGGATACCTACGAGCGATTTTGACCCGTGAAATGTCCGGAATAAGACCTTTTAGACCGAGAAGAGCATAATTTATGTAAATAAAAACGAAATACTTGTTTTATTTACTATAGTTCAGCGATAGCAGCGCCGCGTCTATAGGACTTGAGTGGTGGCGCGGACTATAGCCTACATGGGTTTTATCATAGACAATTCTAACTTCTCTTTTAGCGGTGTTTAATATTTTCCGTGTGTTGCAAGGAATTAAACTACCTAGGTACCTACCGGAATTAAACTACCTAGGTAAATCGTGAACCTTATGAACACAATTTATAATAAAGTAGGTTTAACCTACTTAATGGAGCTTTTGCCAAAAGTAGCTAAATCAAAATTAGTTAAAATATAGGACCACAATAAGAAAATATTTTACTATTTATTGAAAACTACTTTTATAAATAGTTGTATAAATCGCTAAAATCACTCACACACGGAAACATTTAATAAAACAAATTTTGGTATTTGTTTTTTTTTTTAGGCAGCCAAATTTTTAAGTGTAAGCCCTCTAAAATGTATTCAGTAAACCATTTAGGTACCTTCATATTATATTTTTAATAGAAACTTGACTCCATCTATTTTGTTTGTAGGCAACTGTACCGATCATGAACAAATCATGAACTATTGCAAAAGGAAGTCAAGTGTGAAGGGTTCTCAATCAAATTCAAGATACATTGCCGTAATGCACAGAATGGGTGTAACACTTAGCAGGTAGGTAGCTAGCTATCAGAATCGTATAAATTAGGTAGGTACGTAACGTCACAGAAAAAAATATAGTACCTACTAGCTATACATTACGTATATGTACCTGCCTCCTTGCTTTAGATAATTAATTTTGTTTTAAATAATTTTTTTTTTTTTTAAACTATAGACTTCATTTTTTATAGTTTTTCATGGATTTTCATGGATCTCACTGTCAGAACTGAGCCAAATAAAAATGGCACCACAAGGAAAGCACCAGCTTTCATATAAAAAAAAGAATTATGGAAATCAGACCACCCAGTCAAAAGTTCTAGGGTAACAAACATAAAAAAACAGTCAAATTGAGAACCTCCTCCTATTTTTGAAGTCGGTTAAAAACTACCTTACCCCAGGATCGCTGATGAACGTTGATATGAATCTATGAAATTTTTGTGCCAAAAACGTCAAAACAACAGTTTATAATTTAACCATCTGTTGGTGAACTCGGGTCATAGTTTACTATTTTTAACCGACTTCGGAAAAAGTAAGAATTAACCAACTCAGGAGGGTGTTATCATCATCATCATTGGTCTTTAACATCCACGAAGAATAGTTTATGTAGTGTTTGTTCGTTTTTCGGCGGTATTATACTGGATAAATAAAAAAGTACATAATGCCGGACCAGAGCTTAATATAGGTACTTATTTTATTAGGTGGCATAAATTACCCCCGAATATTCAAACGCAACTCTCAAAGTCGCTATATTTTTTCGGTGTTCCATGAAAATCTAAGAAGTTCGTCACATAGTATAAGATCTTAAATATGATTTTTTTGTAATAATACAAATAATTTACAGAAGATTAAAATGAAAGATTACAAATAAATAAAACTCATTATATCCTGCGTGAAAAGTTTAAAAATATTGACAGTTTAGTAAAGATTTCGGTGGAATGGATGCAAAATTAAGCTCTACATTCTAAAAATTAACAACCAAAATGTTTTTTGGTTAAACTGAGACGTGAGAACGCAGGATATTCTCCATTCTACCATCTCCTAAACAAGCTATACATTCTACTGGAGGGTTTGAGGGAGAAGCGAAAGGGCTTGTAGCCAAGTAGACAGTGAACGCGAGGCAGAACGCACGCGTGGTTGAATACATGACCGGTCGTTGCTTGTGAAAAAAAAAGTTTAGTGTTGTGTGGATTTTTTGTTGTGGATTTAAAATTGTAAGTCGATTATTCTGGCTTAAACCTCTAGCCATTTTTCACAGTTGTTTAGTATTTTCTAGTACGTTTTCATGTAATAAAAAAATTCTTGTATAGTACTTAAAAATTTAAACATTTTAGGTAATTTACATTATTACTAGGTAAATACATTATTATTATTTATAACGTAGGTACATAGGTAAGTCCTAACCTACTTAATAGGAAAATAAAATTAAAATTAAATAATAGAAATAAATAAAAATTAGTGTTTACAAATTAAAACAATTGGACTACTAAATTCATAATTCTGTACCTAACCAATTAATTCTATATTGTCAGAGAATATACTGCTTCGTGTCCATCCCAAGGTTGTCTGGAAGAGATCGCTTTTAGCGATAAGGCCGCACATTGTGCAACTCTGTTACCTCTCGTGTTCTGTAGGTATTTCGTTTTTGTTTTTTTGGATAAATTGTATTGTATTGTGTATCACGTTTACCTACTGTCCAGTCTGCAATAATTAAGATGGGTTATAGTAAAATTAATGTTAAATAAAAAGTAAAAAAAAAATGTTAATAAACACACTATAAAATCCTACTTATTAAACACTTACTATAAAATCTAAATAAAAACATAAAATTACCGTTCAACAAATCAACACCCCATCAATCGATAATTTCGTGCGTGCATATCCTTGCGTGTTCATAAGAATTAAATAGATTAGGTATGTTACAAATCTATATAAACTTTGAAAATATTCTAACAATAAAAACAAATTAGAATTAGTATTTACAATTGAGCTTACTGCACACTGTTTCAAATAATCATACATATAGCTCAACTGATCCATATGAAAACCAGTCGGAAACTTACCCGCTACGCTGGCTGCATTCCCCCGCTGTATGGCAATGCTGATGCGCTGCGCCAGATACTCACCAGCTCTCGGGTCACGCGTCACAACGACCAGACGCTCATTCCTATTATGTTTCAGGCTGTGTCAATTTTTCATGTTTATACTATCTACGTAAGTACGTAGAAATAAACAATAGTCAGGGTACACAAGTTCATTAAAGTACGTAGAAATAAACTGAATAGTTAGGGAACACAAGTTCATTAACGTAAGATAAAAATAATAATAGGTTGGTAGCATGCTATCAAATAGTGTGCATCATAATAATTATATGATTAATCTCTTATGGAAGGTACTATTAAAATGTACAGTGCAATATGAGTACAATGCTTACAATGTTTAATTCTTTACCTAGTTGAATTGATCTATAGGTGTTTTAAAATAAAACACTATATTATATTATAACTTATAATTTAATATGGTATATAATATGCTTATGTATACATTATATTTTAACACGAAAGTAATGGATTTATAATTTTAGTTATGTAGGTACTGACTTCTGATTATTATGATTTTTATTGTGACATTTTGAAGCTAAGCAAAGTTATAAAAACTTAGTTTAAAGCTAAGCTATTTTAAAGCTGAGTTTATATTCACTAGTTTATTACGAATTCAATTTAAAGTAATTATTTTACAATAATGGCAAACAATTCATAATAATAAATTTTCCAATTACTGACTGCATGCGATTTAAAATTTAAATCAAATAAAAAATCTTTTTAGGCTTGAAAGAGTAGGTTCTGTGTAGACCGAAAACCTTAATTTGTATGTGTGTAACATAATTTTTAAAGTATACTATGGTTACAAAACAAAAGATACTTAGAAGATATAGAAGACACTTTTTAACTCTAGTCTTGTTATTTTCTCTTGTCATATTAGGTATGAACTCGTTCTTAGTGTGACAAAGTACCTAGAGTTATTTTACTTTAAACTTATGTTCTCACTAAAATACATGAAAATTAACTCTAGTAAGAGTTTATTACACATCTCATTTTTTATAATTTTAAAATAAATAAATTATGTTGGACACAGCATCATCTAGCTAGCTTATCAGAGCATGAGTTATAGTCAAAGTCAAAGTCAAAGTCAAATCGTTTATTTCTTTAGACTTACAAAATAAGTACTTAGAAAAGTCAAATTTTTACTATATAAACAGCTTGATAAATAGTTATTACTATCAAACAAGAAATAAGATGCAATTGACTTTAATTCACTTCAATTTTTTGTCTGGGTTGTTATGGGTTCTAGATAACCGATAAAACTTAATACAATACACTACATAGATAGATATTATTTTATACATCTAGAAAACACCCAGAACACCCTAAACAAATATCAGTTCGTACAACATTTGTACCGAGAGGGGAATCGAACCGTTCGTAGTAGGTGGACCATCGCACACCGCGCCACAGAGGCTGTGAAAGAGTTAGTAAAAGTTACTTAATATTTTTTTCAACAGATTTTATTTCGTAATTTATAGAAACTCTATTGTTATTGTTAATAAATCAGTCAAAAACAAAGCCACACGCAACAATCATATCGTAATTAAATAGGAACATTAAATAGGTTTTATTGGCCAATTATTCGCCAATAAAACTCACAAATCACATTAAAACCGATGACTGTTTATTAATTACTATCTTCCGTCGACAGCTTCGTTCATGGCCTGCAAGGCTAGAGGTTTCTTCGTCGTTTCTTTACATACCGAAGCTACATCAATAACACAATGACATATAACATTATTTCCGTGTATAATTTGACATTTTAAAAGTGTACAGTTATTGTATTTATGGGAATAAAGATTTTTGATTTGATTTTTTCTAAGTTGGATAACCAAATCAGAACACATATTTGTAAAAAACGAAAAATTATAGTAATAGACCTTTTTAGACTTTTTTGGTTAAGAAGAAAGAAATAAAATCCCATTAGTTTTCAGCTGTAACGGGATCCCGCATCCGAACCACGAAGTTGGATACTCATCGATCCGAAAATCTCTTCCGCTAGTGGACAAAAAATTAAAGCTAATTAGAGTTAATTGCACCTTTTTTCTTATTTGATATTATTTACTTTTTATTTACCGAAAAATATCACTACATTATTAAATCGCGAGTACCCAATAATTACTCAATAATTGCAGAAAAAGTATTTTTATAATAATAATAATAATACTGGACAATCCACCCAGCATCATCTAGTCTCAAGCTAAGCAGAGCTTGGTGACTGATACACATAATACAATACATTAAATACATTACATACTTTATTTTACATAGAAAAAGACTAGAACACCCTGAAAAAATATCTGCAGATCGTTGAAACATTTGTCTCGAGGCGGGAATCGAATCCCTGCGTCGCACGCGGACCTTCGCCCACCACGCCACAGAGGTCGTCTTTTATCAATCGAAATCGAAAGCTATCCTTAACAAACACACAGCACGGGTAACTTATCACTTTGACTGCCTTTCAACACACTCGCAGTTTTACGAATCGCTGAAGCTTGGCACTGAACGCGTTAAACGTAATCAATTATTAAATAATTCTTGTCAGTCATCAACGAACTGATACTTAGACACGGTACCGCGTGTTGTAATTACACCACGCTACCATCTGACTGCCCAGTCAGTCAGTAATAAAGAATATCTTGATAGCAAAATTAACAACTTGATGGGCAATTTAAAGAATACAGTAATTGGAGATTTGGTAGTCAGTAGTTGCTTATTTTTTAACCAAATTCAAAAAAGTAGGTTTTTAATTCGACTGTATTTTTAAGTTGTTGCCTCTGAACTTCCCACGAGCGAACTGATTTTTTTTTTTTATTTGAAAGCTGGTGCTTTCCGTGTGGTCTCATTTCATTTTGTTCCAGTTCTGACTCTAGAACAAATTGATCCACGAGGAAACCACGTAATTGAAGTCGGTATATCGTTTTTTAAAACAAACCCCATATTATTTAACTAGACACTCTTCTGTCTTTGACTTCACCCGCTTAGTACAATATAGAGTCAGAGTCAGAGTCAAATCGTTTATTTAGACTTACAAAATAAGCACTTAGACAAGTCAAATTTGTACTATGTAAACAGCTTGATAAATAGTAGATAATTACTATCAAATAAGAAATAAGGTGCAATCCCAGAAATCGTAATATTCCGATTTCTGTGGGTGCAATCAACTCTAAGGATAAATCTTGAGGATCACTGATATAATTTTCAGGATTGTGGTAGAAGCAAGGACTCATATATACGGTCTGCAAGTTGCCTGCAGGCGACGGCAGTCGACCGCCGCCGTTGGCTGCAGTTGACCTTAAATGCAGTCGAACTTCAGCTGATTGTAGTAGACGGGTATTGACGGCTGCCGTCGCCTGCAGTAGAGCCTTGCAGTCGGTTACTTACCGTCACTCCGTGTATAAGAGCGCGAAGAAGTTAAAAATAACTTTAAAAATGACGTCTGGCACTTGGGGACTACCGCGGTAAAGCTATTGCATAGCATAAGTCAGTAAGAGTTCTGCTATTCATTGATAGGTGGCAAAACTAAAAAGTATCACCGCTGTGCCGGTCGGAGATGGGGGGTGTTAGGTTATTTTCGTTACGGAATTTCTGGATTCGGTCTCCACGCTCAAGGCCCGCGATAGAAGCTATGCAATAGCTTAAATTTACCTGAGTGTGAGGCATACGCATTACGCACTACAGTAACAAAACATACGTTTAAAAAAATGCTTGAAAAATATTAAATACCTTCAAGTTATTTTAATTAAACTATCGTAGTTTGACGAATTTATACACAAATAAGGTTCGTAGTTTACATACGTTAGTATTTCGTATTACTTATTTACAACGGGATATTTACCATGATTTGAATTTTGAGTTTTCCAATATTTCGGCACAGTTTCATGCGCCATGATCATGGAATAACTGAATGTCTTGCGAGTGAGTTATTATTGGCAGATATATCGATCTACCCTCTTTTTTAGTCTTTTGCTACGAACGTTACCACTACCACCGGTTTCATTATCGAACGCTACTCGATCACGACACACGACACTAACGGTATCACAACGCGGTTCGGCTAGTACATCAATCACTTCTTCGTTTTTTACACATTCTCACTACAGGGTTCCAGGTTCCGGATAGTTCTCGGTTGAAGTTCCTGTGTTTGGTAATCTCAATGGCCTCCTGTACCAATCTTGGTATGTAATGTCGCTCTGTTGAGATTACTTGTGGATTGTGTAATTCGATCCAGTGGTTTGAACCAGACTCCAGAAGATGCTCGGCTATGGCAGACTTCTCAGAAACTTTCTTTAAAAGTTTTATAGTATACGTTAGTAGTTCGTAGTTTAATACGTTTAGTTTACATGAACCCACAAAATATATTTAATACTATACTTTCCTGTAAGTTCGTTGAAAAGAAAAATAAACATAAAAAAACCATGACAGTTTCAAATTGTTATATTACAATTTACTTTTTCAATACAAAAGATTTCAACGCGCTCGCTTGCTAGTTAAAAAGTCGTACAATATAAATATTAGATAATTTTATAAGAACAGAGAAAGTAGAACAGAGAAACACAGAAACTAAATTAATAAAATTACAATTAAATAAAACGGACTATTTTAGTTAATGAAACATAGTAAATCATTCTCGGCTTAGCAATTAAAACGGTGCAGTGTCAATCCGTGGATTAATAGAAATTCTATCGCGATTGGATCGCGTGACAAAACTATATAAATATTGGATAAGTCTCGTTATATCGACGATTAAAAAATGCTGTAACAATATGATCGCGTTTTTTATGTAGTGGTAGTTTTTAAGCATTTATTTACGGAAGTGGTCTTATGACTTTATTTAGCATGAAATATTTACCGTTTCATAGACTATTATATCATTTTCCATATTAATGATTCATCACGAAAGCGTCTGGTCGTTGTGACACGTGACCCGAGAGCTGGTGAGTATCTGGCGCAGCGCATCAGCATTGCCATACAGCGGGGCAATGCAGCCAGCGTCTTGGGTACGCGACGACTGGTATTGATATTATCAGTTGAGCTACCTGTAGATTATTTGCAACTGTCAGCAGTTTGCTCAATTGCTTCAATTGTAAAAACTAGTTATTACAATTATTTGATTGTAATTTTATTTTTCAATCTAATTATTATAATTTATCATCCAAAATAAACATAGATGTATAAATAAATAAGGCCGTGGTGGTCGCGGCGAAAAATGTTGATTATAGATGAAACGTCAAAATACAATAGAAAAAAATAATAGAGAGAAAAAAATTAAATCTTTAGAAAATACCTAACTTACTAACTATTATCACCGATTATGTTTTATAATAGACATAAAACAGAAGAAACAGCTGTAAATACGTGTGATAGCGAAATCCTCTTATTGTTAAAGAGACATCAACATCCCACAAGATAACAATCACCAACTATAATACAATGTTACCGCTTACAATAAAACAAGTTCTGCACAGTCAAACTGTTAATTAAGAATGGTAAGTATCCCGTTGTCAATGTCTTTACTTACATAAATTACTGCGTTGTAGGTACGTTAAAAATGTTTTTAACAATCATTTTAAAAATCCTCTAATCCCTTTCTTTCTTTCGTCAACGGGATATTGAAATATTGGGAAGCTCAAATCATGGTAAATATCCCGTTGTAGGTAAATGTCTTTACTTAGGTACATAAATTACTGCGTTGTAGGTACGTTAAAAATGTTTTTAACAATCATTTTAAAAATCTTCTATTCTAATCCCATTGTCTTTCTTTCTGTTGTTGATGTTGCTTATCTTTTGTTGCAGATTTTCTCAGACTGGCTCAACCACAATAAAATTGTCAGGGACATCAATAATATGGTAAGTAGAGGAAGATTGTAATTGTGTGAACATCGCTTTAGGATTAAATGTTGAATGAAAGAGTTATTGCTCTTAGGTGAAGTGGGAACCTTGATCTATTATTTTGTAGGCTGTAATTTCAGAGACTTGCGAGAATGCTTAATGTTCTAAAAATGAATAGAAGAGAAGAACTAAAACGCATATAGAAAGAAAGAAGAAGAATGAAAATCATTTTTGGCTCACAAAATAGGAAAAGTTTAAACAATAATGGAATATCCAAAGTAATGTAAATCACATCAGTACTTAAACAAAGACGCGGCAATAGAGTGAATAAGAGTAAGAACTTCTACTTTACACTACTACTACTTTACTTAGTAGGTTACTTCTTAAGGTTATGGGCGGTTTGTTTACAAACATTCTGGTTCGACTGATGAATAGATCTAATTTTTCCCTAAGCCAGCCATATCAGCCGATGACCTAGAATTTGTGTCACCCACGTGAATGTGATGTCTTGGAATGCTATACCTTATCTGAAACGAGACTGCTTCACATCATCACATGGCACATCAGTGCTGGTTGGTACACATTCTCATACACCGCTCATAATGCTCGCACATCTCTGGTGAAAACCCACCAGGCACACCAGTCGACATTTGCGTTCGACTGTGTCTATCCTGCCTATCTGCGTCCCAATCGGGGGGAGGAAAGGTGACGGAAGAATGGGGTCGACCAGTGTGTGGAATGGTGGGCTAGCCGGCCATGTATGGGAGGAAGTGGGGAAGCCAGTCGGGTTGTGGTTCGACGAAAATGGCGAAAGAGGGTCGCCGGAGAGGTTTTAGTGGGTAATACGTCCTTCTCAGGGCGTCGAATCCCACATAATTCTGGCCCCAGACCATTATCCCAGACTGTCTGACAGGTTCCAGACTATTTGTTATCGAATTTCCTCGCCGAAATAAAAAGTGCTGGTGAACTGTAGTTTTTTCACAGTCGATCTCAATGAACTAATGTTTACAGTGGGTCCGGGCATGGTTGGCGCTCAGCGTGTCGTCTACAGCTCTATGGTGCAACGCACAGCAAGATAATGCAGTAAGTAATGTTTAATATACACCTCTTTCATTTTGATACCACATGGTGGAACACAAGCATGCGGCCCGCCCTCAGAAACTTAATTTGAAACTTATTGTTCTTCTGAGAGCCCGCCTGATAAAAACCGCAGCCTGTGGATGCCTTTATAGGCTGCGCTCCGTTGTTGCAGGTTGTTATCAACAGAGGTTTTAATCGGGTTTTGTTCAGGTTGTATTCAGGTTTTATTCAGAGGTCATTGCACACGCATTGCCGCCGCCCCTGTAATACCCTGTAAATCTATACTTAGGGGGACTTGTCAAAACCTTGTTGTACAGAACAGGTGTATAATTATGTACGTAAACTTATTTAGTTGTCTTTTAAACTTGATGAAGGTCGCAAAACCTGAAAAATTCGTGGAAATTTGGATTTATTTTCAGAGATGTAATTTTTTAGTAACGTTTCCTTTGGAAGCGGTAAATATTTTTTTAATCTTTTGCGATTTGTTAACATAATTAAATGATTATTTATCGGGTATTTATCGCTTACCTTTGTTTTTATTTCCCCTACGTTCGTACGTCGCCCCGTGACCACGATCGCTGTAATGCGGTAGAAACGTAGGGGAAATAAAAATAAAGGTACGCGATAAATATCCGATAAATAATCATTTAATTACGGTAAAAAATTGTGAAGGAATTCAGAGCTAACTTGTAATCGTAGCAAAAAAAAACGAAGTACCTACATACTTACTCAGTATACATTCGATGAAAAGAAGCATTTGTTTTTCTCCTACACTGTTTAAGGCACATCCCATCTCCGACTCACACAAGCGCCGCCACCCCACCTCACCTCAATTTTTATTTTATTACCTTACTTATAGACCTTTTAGAGTTTATAGACCTCGAAAACAGAGTTCTTAGGGCACCAAGACCTGTGTTTAACGCAAACATTATAGACTAGCAGCGCTTCGCAGTTTCACTCGCGTAGTTCCCGTTCGCGTGGGAATTCCGGGATAAAATATAGCCTATGTCACTCCCTGAGAAGTAAGCTTTTTAATGATGACATAATTTTTTTAATCGATTCAGTAGTTTCGGAGCCTATTCAATACAAACAAACAATCAAATCATTCCTTTTTATAATAATTTAATCAATTGCACCTTATTTGCTGTTTGATAGTAATGACTAGTTATCAAGCTGTTTATATATTAAAAATTTGACTTTTCTAAGTGCTTCTTTTGTAAGTCTAAAGAAATAAACGATTTGACTCTGACTCTGACTCTGATTATTAGTATAGGAAATTTTATTTCTCGAAATTACAATAATTTTTACCTACTTATAGTTTAGACAGTAGATGACTTCAAAAACAGAGTTCCTTGAGCACAAAGACCTTTGTTTAACGCAAATATAGATGTAATGGGAACGGACAGTGGGAGACGGGGTAGAGTCTTAAATTATAACCGACCTATTCACGGATAACTCTAGGGTATTACGATTGAAACAAAAAACTTGTATCTAAGTCGAAATAGGTAGATATACCAAGCTACAGTTATGTGGTGGGAACATGATGAAATAGTAAGTGAATATGTGGAGGTAGACTACCGAACAGAGAAAGTTGGATAGGTTACTTACTATACACGTCTTCCTGTATAGGTAGCTTGAATTAATGTGTAACATTCATACAGTGAATAGACAAAACATGCTGCTTGATGGATTATTTCATTCTAGCTTTTGCCACGCGTTTCTTCGAATAATAAGGAGCCTATACATAATTATGTGTGATGTGTGGTGCTGGCTTAGAATTTGGACCACCCTATCTCTTCCCGTGAGTGTCGTAAAAGGCGACTAAGGGATATCCACCGGGGGTGGGCAGCAGCACCCCCTGCAAAACAATTCTACCACTGAACTTCGATTAACCTGCATGCCCAGCGTGGGGATTATGGGTATTACCCCCATTAAATAATCGCCAACAAGGCGCTTATCAGGATTACGGGGGGACCTGCGTCCAGTAGTGGACTAACACAGGCTGTTGAGGTTGAGGCTGAGGTATATATTATTCTAGGTCTAGAATTCCAGATCTATATGTGTGCCAAATTTCATCTCGATCCGTTTAATAGTTTTGTCTTCAGCTAAACATCTTTAAAACGGTAAAAACTTTCGCCTTTGTCTATAGTTAAGTATGGTACTAATATAGTAGGATTACACTTGATGACTTCTAGGGAACAGTGGAATAAATGCAGAAGATCCCTGCAAGGTGTCTTGCAGGGATCTTCTGCATTTATTCCACTGTTACCACTGGTACCAAGATGATTGATGCCTGTGTAGGCATCAATCATCTTGGTACCCTACTACTCAACTCTGCTTACTTTAGGGCCACGAAGTAGATCATAATGTGTGAAATGCATTCTATAGTCATGTATATCAAATAAGACCACCAAAGAATAGAAACAAATTAAAACTATATCGTGTCCATTTTGAATGAGGCATAAACGTATACAAACCGCCCATACTTAACCTTAAATTCACTTTGTTGGCGCGTCCTTTTATACGTAATTTACATTACTTGTCGATTTTAGATCCTCCCTTCAATAAAAATTGCTTACAATTATATCTGAAACTCTACGCCAAGCAAGTGAGTTTTTGTTATTTGTATCGTGGTTTATTTACTTACATGCTCCATGCTGGATGGATAAACCATAGTGTACAATTGAAGTTATTGAGTTGTTGGCAGTTGAGATAACTATAGACAGTTGCAAACAATCTGTAACTTATATCAATAATACCAATCCGAAGCGTCGTCGTCTCCAAGACCCTGGCTGCATTGTCACGCTGTATGGCAATGCTGATGTGCTGCGCCAGATACTCACCAGCTCTCAGGTCACGTGTCTTAATGACCCTTAATCGTTCTTAAACCCGTATAGACCGTATAGACGGTGGGCTGATGACATAATCCAAATAGCAGGATGAGTCATACAAACGACAGTCGTGGATGAAGATGGAGGAGGCCTTTACCTAAGAAGGGATCCAACTCTCAAAAGTGTAAATATAATACGTACCTACTAACCTAAACCTGAGCATAAAATACTAGCACATTACTTGTACATAATCATAGGAGTTGAAATAAATGGGCTTATTATTATTATTATTATTTTTATCGTTCTTAAAACACAAACATACATATGTAGACATTGATTAATTAAAAAGGGAAGATGAGGTACTAGTTTCTCGAAAATGACAACCTCATATTGTGTAAAATTGTGTGCTCCCATCCCACTTCAGTCACCGTCGGACCGGCGGCGCGGCGGGCGGCGCCGGCGGCACGGCCGGTCGTGATTCGCGTGAAATATTGTTGTCTCGGTCTCACTTCGGTCTTAGATACGTCTTTCCGTCTTTGTTCTTCTTTGTATTGCACAGGACTCGAAATATACTGTGAGCGTATGTGTTTGCGTGTAGTTGTAACACATGCCAATTTTTTAGTAAGCGCTGGGAGAACGTAACCTATCTTCCCTTTTTAATAAATCAATGTATGTAGATACAATATATATTATTATTTATAGAAAATACCCAGAACGCCAGAGCTGTCTGCAGATTGATTGTACAAATTAATATTTATCCGAAGGCGTAAATCGGACCTTCGCTCGTTGCGCCACACGTGATAATAAAAACAAATAAACTAAACTACTACAAATCGCCACATTCTAACCTTCTAAAATTCATATCAATCTTATTCAACTAACCTAACCACACAAAGAATTAAATGTTTTACGTAACAAGCACTTTTACTACACGCTTGATTTCTTAAACTGTGGTTAATCGCCCTTTACGCCTTGCGTCTTGCATAATACGTCGTGTTTCTTAGAAAGTTACACTTACATGTGTTTTAATTTTGTAATCTAGAACTATTTTGTCGGTCTGACTATCACATAGTTTGTCACGATTGACTTAGGAATTTGTTTACATTACTTACCAACGATTATTTCTACCAACTTTATTGAAAAGACTTTTGACTGCCTCGTTGGTCTAGCGGTCAGCATGTTCAACCGCTGATTATGAGCTCCTGGGTTCAAATCCCGGGTCGAGCCAATAGTTGTTACTGGAGTTTTTCTGGCGAGAAAAATTCACAGTAGCAGCCCGGAGTCAAGAAGTTAGCGGTATTCAAATTCAAAAATGCTTTATTTCCACAAATACAATAAATTAACACTTAGAAAAGGCGTATTAATAAAATACACTGACACGGAAATAAAGTGATATTATTTCGGCAGCTTCGGTATATATAGTAGACTAAAGTAAGAAACGACGAAGAAACCGTTGTGCTGCTTGTTAGTTGTTATTTTCCGAGTAAAATCCGTCCTAAGCTTTTTTATCCTCTAGCTAGATTATCTGATTTTATAGTTAGCCTTTTTGCATAGTAAAGTTTGACAGTTACAGTTTACGCGCACACTTGTGCACTAATATGTCCTGCGCACCTGGCTTGTCTTCGGTTGAGACTGGCCGCCATGGAATTATTATTATTATATACTATTAAAAAGAAAAATACAATGTATGTATTACTGTACACTGTATGGCAATGCTCTGATGCGCTGCGCCAGATATCACCAGCTCTCGGGTCACGCGTCGTTACGACCAGAAGCTTAGATTTTTTTTTTAAACTTGAAGAACCCCGGTACTCCACGGTCTCGACTCCAAGAGGAGCAAATATGTAGACTGTATATTTAATTCGTTTGCTTAAAGTTCGTTAAAAAAACTTAAGCGATCATTAACACAATTTAAAGATGGATTTGTCTGCGGCATCAGACGCCATTCAATAATTCCCTACCTCACTTCAACCTCAACGCTTATAGGTATTGGTTTACTGCTGGACGCAGGCATCCCGCCTAATTGGCTTTAATCCCATTGGGGATAATATCCATAATCCCCACGCGGGGCAAGCGGGTCGGGGATCTCAATTCGGTGGCAGAGTTGTTCTGCAGGGGAGCTGCTGCCAGTCTCGGATGGATATCCCTTAGTCGCCTATTACGACACCCGCGGGGAGAGTTGGGTGGTGTATATTCTATGCCAGCACGGCTATAGCCGTGGGTATATGCATGTGATTTCAAAATGGCAAAAAAAATATATACGTATTCTCTATTGATAAAGAAACATATCTACATATTTATTTTAGCATTTTAAGATGTTTTTACTGTAGAATTTAACCATTGAAAAATTGATATTTTAAATCTCAATCGCAAAATTTCAAAACGCTACGCCATTGGCAAGAGCGGACGTGACATCACTGTTTACAATTCTTCTTTTTTATGTTTGGCGCAGCATCATGATTTGACACTATTCTGCCCACTTCAAATTTCGTATTGCCGGTTATTTTCTGATTTTTCAGAGAACCGCTTTCCTGAGATGATCACTACTGAGGTCGTCACAAAAGGTTTTAATCGAGTGTGAACGTCGACGTCAAATAAACATGGCGCCAATATGGCAGCGTTTTATCACCCGAAAATGATTATAGTTTTGATTTGGTTTTTTTTACCTTGTTATTGCGAAATTCAGTGAGCGTCTTATAATTTTTCGGTTAAATAATGACCTAAAGAGTCGATTAGAACAATAAAAAAAATCGATGCATATACCCTATTGGCCATACAGCCCCCTGATGGCCATATCCACCATCAAACTGCGATCCCAACTCGCATCCCGTGGGGATTATGCTATGGAAGGAGCAAGGCGCTTATGAAAGGAGGCCTATGTCCAGCTGTGGACGGCTTTATTATAGTCAATCTTGATTTCTAGTTATGTTACGCAAAAGCGCCGGTCGCGGATGTCAAATTCACCAAAAATATAAGTACCTCCGTAACCTACCTACACCTTTCCCGGAACTTTTTTAACCTATTATATAATGATAATGAATAACTAAGTACCTATTCAAAGTATAATTAAGAAAATGCATTAACGGTTGTATGTTTTAAAAATACTTACTGTAATGAGTATAATGCTATATTATTTCATTTCATACCTACGTGCTAAAGAAATGGTGTTACGCAAGATCAGTTTAATACAAGTACCTACTTAAAAGTACGGAAGCCGTAATATGAACCTTTAGTTATTTTTAACCGTCTTCAATAAAAGGGGTACTCAATTCGACTGCCTTTTTATGTTTGTTGCCTCAGAACTTTTGACTGGGTGACCCGATTTTGATAATACTCCCTTTATTGGAACGATTTTCCCGTGTGGTCCCATTTCAATTTTGTCCAATTCTGACAGTGGCATTCATGAGAAAACCATATAATTGAAGTCGGTTTATAGTTTTTGAAAAGAATCATTTAGCCAAATTTTGTATAATTTTTTGGTATCTTAGACATTTCTAGATTGTTAAACTGTGTAAAGCGGAGATCAATTCAAAATGATATCACAATAATTTGATTATATATGGAAAAAAAACCTACTTTGAATCTTTAATTTTTGCGGAAGATACTTTAATCCCTCGCGAATAAAAAAAATATGGGATCTCATTATTCCCTTTACAAAAACGAAGAATTTTCAAAATAGGTTTATATCATGTGGTGAAGAATTCAATGTCTATGGTTTTTAATGAGGGGGAAATGGGGGGAAATCGTGAAAATCATCGTTTAAATTCAAATTGTAAGCTCCAATGAAGCAACAAATACACGCAAAAAAGGTTTGCACATGGTTCTTTGTTTGAATTATTGTTTCGAATGCGAAAGAGGCCGATATCATAAGGCGAGTTTTAAGTAGAAACTTTTTTACGTTGACCTGATGAAAATAAACATAGCTGATAATAAGGAAAATAAAAAAATAATAAACGTTAGAAATGGATTTTCATACATTTTTCTCTCCCGCTAAACGCATGAAGAATGAAATGAAATAGAGTTTTTCCTCCCTCGTTTCGGTACGGCCGGCAAAGACGGGTTCTCTACAATATGTTTGGAAAAGGAATAAACAACTTTTTAAGTAGATATATTAGAAAATAACATTAGATACAACATACAGAAATAAAAAAAAATGGATATAACATAAAATGTTCTGGCGTCCGCAGCCTTTAAATACTTCTTGTTTGAATTCAAGTTTGAAGTCAATTGGTAGATACTTGATTGACCGTTTCAATTGAAGGTGCGAACGATGGAGCCTCAATCGACGCGTGAATTGCTCGCCCACATTCACAGTCGAAAAGGTAGTAAAAGGTTCGTCTACCTTTTCAATCAAGTACCAATTGACGAATGACGAATATCCGACTTGTTATACCAAATCAGAAATCGATATCATCGTTAGGATATCGATTTCTGATTTGGCACAACAAGACGTTTAATTAGTTGCATCATGTGCAATGAATTGGCTTTTATAAAAATTGCCAGCTGTCAAAATGACATCTGTTATGTTTTTTTATTTATACGCAGAATAGAGATTCGTAGAATAGGTAAATATACGTATGGGTAAATCGACATTCGGAGGATAGACGTGCCGGTAAATAATAGACTAAGACATTTGGGGAATGGACTTTCAGAGAATTAGACCTAATAGACCGAACCCTTTTACATTTTATACATTTCGTTTATCTAAAACAGTAGACGTTCTTTGTGTGTAGGTTTCGAAATAAATTACAAATAAACAAATGACGATACCGTTAAATTCTCGATTTAGCTATCTTCGTTCTAGAATGCGGTCCTATGGTTGCATCTAATAGAGAAAACGGGCTCAGTTGAATTTCCTTATTGCAGTTGACCAACACTTGCTTAAAGCAGGATATTTTATAACATGACATGTCAAATACCGGCATTAAAGTTATATTATGTACACATAATATTTGTACTATGACCACACGCACTTTGATAGTATTGCAATAGTTATCGCAATAGAATAACTTGCCTTAGGTTAAAGATATGCAAAATGTGAGTTATTTGATGTAAGTTAGAGGAACCTATAGGCTTGGTTAGCACAGGCATTAAGAGGTAGGTACGTACAGTCGGTTTTTACTTTTAAAAGGGAACTAGATGTAATATTTTTTTAACCGACTTTTAAAGATGGAGTAGTTTCTCAATTGGACTTTTTTTTATATGTTTGTTACCTCAGAACTTTTCACTGATTTTGATGATTATTTTGTTTTTTGAAAGCTAGTTCTTCTTGTGTGCTCCCATTTTAAAGTAGTATAAATTACAGCCACTCCCTGAAAAGTAAGGTTTTTAATGATAAAAGAGTTTTTTTAATCTTTCCAGTAGTTTCGGAGCCTATATGCAATACAAACGAACAAAAACACAATCGAGTCTTTAGTCTTTGTGTCGTGGTTTGCTTACAAACATTCTACGAGTACATTGAGTTTTGACAAATAACTATTTATGGCGCATACCCGAGCCAATATGACAGCGATACCTATTTTATCATATTTTTACGTTTAACATAGGAAATTTAAAAAATCCATCTTACAGTTTGTGGTGTCGTGTGTGAGAGGTATTAAAAATAAGCTATTTTTTAATACCTCTGTAATAATTTTATCTCTATGAGATAAAATTAAAATTAAAAAAAAATATTACAGATGCAAAAATAGAGTTTGGTTGCCAAAAAGCGCACTTTCGTATCTTTGTCCAAGCTTTACAAAATGAAACTATTACAGACATTACATAAGTAACTTATAATAGATACCACGAACTGTACGATGGATTCTTAAAACTTCCTGCGTTTAACGTAATAATAAGATAAAATAGTTGGGGGTGCCACTTTTACTGGTGTATGGGCTTTAATTGAAAATTTCCATGTGAAATGACAGTGTTAGCAAGCCTATTGCAGAGGTCGTTTTTAAAGCTTACCTACCAGCTTTTTCTGTAGCCCTAACAAAACCTATTGGTACCTACCTCATTCAGGTTCTCTTAGAACCGCTTTTGAGTTCACTTTCATTTCGCCCAGTTTTTTCCCGAGCCACCACTTTTACTGCGCCTGGCTGGTTCTACTTTTGTATATGGCAACACTGGCCACTAATGTTGCCATGCCTTTTGTGAGTTCCGGATGCCGTTAGCTAGGAATGAAACGGCGGCGGCGGCGGCGAGCGAAAAGGTTAGACACGACTTTTGACTTTATTTATTTTAATACTTTTTTGCGCTCAATTTAAAATATAGGTACACTAATGGTGGGCATAATGCCGATGGTATTTTCTGTCAGCTAAGAAAACACAAGGTCAACAACGGCAAAAAGGCGTGCTGATCTTAAATTAAATCTAAATAACATAAAAAAAACAATACATTTATTCAAATACATAACTTGTCCTACCTGTGGTACACCTGTAGCCAATCATAAACATATTTTATAGAGATGAAAATACTGGACCTAAGTAGCAAGCAACGTAGACCTTACAGACAAAATGCGCCGAAGGAGCCGACTGAATCGAATTTCGTCCACTCGAAGGAAGAATCGACATTGTAGCGGTCTCCAGGAGTCTATAAAGAGAGGCGGCTGATATGCAAATGTGCACCAGGGCTTTACGTGGTCAAATATAAATTTTCCATATTTCACTTCATCTTATGAGTTTTCTCGTGAGTGAGAAGTACAGAGCAGAGACGTGCACCCTATTTTTTGTGCACCAAAATAGTTTTTACGAATTACTAATTACAAGTTATTGAAACAACCAATCGAAAAATTAAAAGACAAAGAAATACTCCTAGGTTTTTTTTATCAAAAAAAAAACTTAAAAAAAGAGTGCTTTTTCCGAGATAAATAGAAAAATATGTGCAAGGTATTTAAAAAAAACAACTAGAAAATTTTCATTAATCGTGTTTTTAAAACACGTACTTAATCAAAGATAAAGTTCTATCAAAGTTCTAAAGATAGTAGATAGTAGTAATCATTTATTTCTGAGATAAATAACGATTTTAAACTTAATACGTTAAATTACATAGTGCACACCCTTAATTAATTTCAAAATTGGATGCTGTTTCATTTCAACCACAGATCACGCTTTACTCAGTCGCGGTCCGCGGTCGACACTAACTAAATGAAAACACTTCCGGCTTAGAACTAAATGACTTAGAACAGACAGACAGACATGTTTCCGACTCGAAGACTTGTGCCGAGTTTATTTAAATAGTATTTTAGATCACCACAACATTTGCATAGACAAATATTCAAGCTAATGATCGCATAATGATAGCTGATGCATGCGACTTTGCTCAACTTTTAGTTTACCTAATTACTACCTACCTACGTTCGTATATTTTTAGCTCTCTACTATGAGCTATCTGTATCAGATTATTTGCAGATCGTACAAATATTGATCCCAAGGCAGGAATCGAACCCGCAACCTGTGTCGCAGGCAGACCTTCACGCGGAATAGACATTTAATTTTATCAGAGCCTAAAATAACATACATATCTCACATTATCATTCAACCAGAAAATAGATAACGGAAATACCTCTATCATAAAGGAAAAGATATTTACGTCATGAATGAAGTAAAGTTAATTAATACCAGTAAGCTCATTGTTCATGCTTCGTTTACTTAAAGCCAGCGTTATACAGGGTAATTGGTAATGCACTGACACGTTTGTACTCTTCTATAAATAAATAAAAATAACAGAACATGTCTGCAATTATTTGTTTCGGGTGTTCTGGTCGTTTCTATATATAAATAAAAAATATCTGTCGAAGTAGTGTAATGTACTAGGTATATCAGTTAACCAGTACCCATAACGCAAGCTTTGCTTAGTTTAGGGCTAGATAATGTGAATTGTGTGTGAATTGTCCGGCATTATTTAATTATTTATTTATTGTGTTTGCCTAGTAAAGACGGTAAAGCAAATATACATTTTATATTACTTTCACAGCAAAACAAGAAAAGAAGTCTGTCATAGCTTTACCCTTTTCTAAAATAGAGTAGTAGAGTAGATAAAACTATAGGTAAAAAATTCTTCCTTCCTTCCTTCTTTTAATGGTGTCTACGTCTGGGTTGACATAATTTCGCTAATGTCCGTATTATTAGAGTAAAATAAAAATAAAAGTAACTTTGTTCGGTAATAAAGATAGATAAAGGAAGTGAATTCTTCGATAAAATGTTAATCAAAACGATATAAGAAAATTACAAAATTATGGGCAACGTTGTACGGTAAGGTTCGATCCAAAGATTCTAAAAAAATCTTTATTATACACAAAAAATGTGACAATTGACGGTCTTACCGCTCAAGAGCGATTGGAAGCAGCTAGCTATTCTTTAAGTTGGCAATATAGCACTCTCATTCCTCTTGACCATACCAATCGATACACACACCTACACTTACACCACTTATCTATACTCCAGCCAAATTTGATATAAAACGTTTGTAAACAATAGGCCTGGGTCCAGCTATGGACCAATATAGGCTGTTGAGCATAAGGATATAGATGGAGAAACCGCGGTGCAATACGAAACGGAGTGTGGGAAGAACTCCCACTCGATGGACCGACATTGTAGCGGTCACAGGGAGTCTATGGATGGAGGCAGCTTAGGACTGCTGTTCGTGTCGTTTGAGGAGCCCTATGTCCAGCAGTGAACTTATACGATCCGATTATGAGGATGATATAAAGAGATTAGTCTAATATTATAAATGCGAAAGTTTGGATGAATGGATGAAAACTACAGAACGGATCGGGCTGAAATTGAATACAGGTAATTCTAATCCTAGAATCAAACATAGGCTATTAGGAAAATTAGGTACTGTGGGATTGCAATTACCTTAAAACGCTTCCATAGGACAACGCGTGCGAAGCCGCGGGGTGCAGCTAGTATTAACAATTATCATAATATGAGGTACCTGTTTACCCGACATACATTGATGCATTGTAGGTATGCTTATGTAATTTGATTTATGATCGTACGCCGGAAGTAGGTATACAGTAACGAGAGTAGGTAATAGATATAATAGTTGAGTTACATAACGTAATTAAATTTGGGTCATTATCATATATAAATATCACGATTGAATTAAAATCAGACGGTCGTGGCCACCGATTAGAAACCGCACGGTTCGGACAGTTTTTTCGGCGTTTTTGTCGAAGAAAGCTTCTATGGATGACGATGGGTTTTGTAGTAGCACTTTTAAAACTATCTTGGCTTTGATTTGTACAATTTGTACCACCCCAACTCTCGTCTGTGGTTATCGTAAGAGGCGACTAAGGAATATCTATACATATATAGTCTAATATTTATATTTGTTTACTGTTACTGTTGTCGATATATTTAAGACGGCTGAAAAGGTGAAAACCTTTTGAGTTGGTTCAGTGATGTGTAAGTGAAAAATAGTGAATGCTATAAAAAGAACACATGAACAAAGTGTCTTCGCCTTAAATAGAGACATTAAGAAACGTGTTAATGGACACATTCTTATTATCTGAGTATTTTAGCAGTTTAAGTCAAATTTAAATTACTTATTAGTCTTACACTAAATTGTAATAATATGACGTATTTATTTATTAATAGATAATTACATTAAAAACAAAAAAAAACTATATTCCATAATCGGCTAAATAAAAGCGATAAATTCGTGAAAAGTTATAATTATTATGAACTTATCAAACTCATTATTAATCTCATAAGCATATTCCGCCTATCAGTTTGACTTGCCGTAGTTGTTGAAATGTTAAATTAGATTGATGTTCAAATCATGTATTATGATTATTATGAATATTGATGGCAGTAATATAAATACCGGATTGTCCTACATTTTTGAAAGAAACTATTACCTACGTTTCCTCACCAGCCGACTCGAGCGTCTGCCAATCAGCTGATCACGGTTAGATAAGCCGAGTTGAAATTGAAAGTATACCGCCGATGGCTCATCAACGTTTTTCGTCTTGATCTACTTTCCGCCCACCGCTACCTACCTGCCAATTACACAGACGTAGAAGTTCCGACTTCCTGTTTATTCAGTTGGTAACATCCTGGATTTTCATTTCATGCCATTAATGCTAACTATCGTGTAATTGATGGACTAAAATAGGTAGGTACCTTACCTATAGGCTTTTGTAACTTGGCAAAGGTCAATAATTTTTTAACCGACTTCAAAAAAAGGAGGAGGTTCTCAATTCGTCTGTTTTTTTTATGTTTGCTACCTCAGAACTTTTGACTGGGTGGCCCGATTTGCATGATTCTTTTTTTATATGAAAGCTGGTGCTTCCCTTGTGGTCCCATTAATTTTGTTCAGTTCTGACAGTGGGATCCATGAAAATTCTTGAAAAAACTGTAAAAATTGAAGTCGGTTTATAGTTTTTTAAAACAAAATTAATTATTTTTGTTAACGTTGGAAGTTGACGCAATGTTACTTGCTATGTACAGCGGAGGCTTAGTATTATGGTCCCGTTTTACCCTTTGGGTACGGAATCTTAAAAACCACATCAAAATCCGTTGCATTGTTTTAAAGATCCTACCTAAGGACAAACAAACAGCGGTAAACGACTTTGTTTTATGGCTCTACTATGTACACGACAGTTTTAATAATTTCGCGGGTTTTGAAATAGGTAATTGAATTTCACCGTAAAACAAAATCTCAACCTATTTTACGAATGGGTTATGGGAATCAAATAAATTCCCAAAAATGTCTCGTATAGGTATTCTATATGAGAAATTTTTGGGACTTTATTTGATTTGATAAGAAATGACCCATAGTGTAAAACTGTTAATCAAAAAACTTTAGAATATAGGTATGTGTTTTTAATTATTCCAGAGGGTGCAAGGGAATGGCGCAAGTTTCGAGTGGGGGTGGCAACTGGCCCCGCCTGAGAGCGGCCCTGGCACTGTGGGGCACTACTACGTGAAGCTACCACAGGTATCAATAGAACTTACATAAATGGCATCAATAGAATACTTACATAAATAATTCTAATCACGTTATTTCATCATCATCATCATCATCATCATCATCAGCCTATATTAGTCCACTGCTGGACATAGGCCTCCCCTAATGAGCGCCATAGCGCCCTGTCTTCAGCTTGACGCATCCAGCATCTGCCTGCAGTCTTTCGCAGATCGTCACGTTATTTACAACGGGATATTTACCACCTACAGAAGCACACATATCCCCGTGTTATATCCCATGATCCTACCCATCCATGGTTGTCTGGTAGAGATCGCTCTTGAGCGATAAGACCGCCGCAATTGTCGCTTAGTTTTAACTGTTCTTGTTGTAAATAGTTCCTTTTAGATTTAAGTGTGCAATACAGTATTATCTATCTATCTACAATGATTTGAATTTTGAGCTTTCCATTATTTCGGCACAGTTTCATGCGCCATGATCACGGAATAACTGAAGGCACTGCGACTGAGTTTTTATTGGCAGATATAACGATTTACCCTCAACTGCGCCAAAATATTGGAAAGCTCAAAATCATGGTGACAATAAATAAGGTAAAAAAATAAATAAGGTGCAATTTACTCTAGTCAATACTTGTCATTTACCATTAAACAGTAAGTCGTATACGTCACATAACAACAGTGTTTGTGATGATAGTTAGGACCTGCAGTTCATGCAGCGTCAGTAAATTACCAATAACCCTAGCCATAGCGCCCCAGCTTGCCGCATCCAGCATCTGCCAGCTGTCTCTCGCAGATCGTCATCCCACCAGGCCAGAGGGCATTCTACACTACGTTTGCCGAGTCGCGGTCTCCACTTAAGAAATCAGAAATAGACCTTCGTTTGACCGCAATCTCACATGATGGAAAGCGAAGATGCGGCCGACGATGTATCACGAAGGTCTAGAAGATGGCTACTCCGGACCACATTCCGAAACACAACTGAGTTGCTTCACGAACTGGCTTAGTCCGGAGGGTGGTGACAAGCCACGGCCAAAGCCTACCACCAGAGGGTACCGCTCTTAGCACCACCCAGAGGACACATGTAGGGTATCAGAGGGTCAACACCTACGGACGTGATCGATACTGTCCCCCAAACCCACGTTTACCCCATCGTTGCTACTAATCTTGATAAAAAAGCGATTACAACGCGTTCTGTGTTTTGTTCCAGTCAGAGCAGCGGGTGCTCTACGCGGCTGATGGCAGCGGCTACCATGGCGCAGTGGCGGTGAACACCAGCGACGAACACCACACTCACACTACACACTTCGCACTCGGACAGAAGGCGATTGACCTCAACACTCAACTGGTAAGTATCAGACTCCGATTTGATAAGTGATAATGATGGACAATCCACACAGCATCATCTAACCCCAAGCTAAGCAGAGCTTGTGTTATGGGTACTAGATGACTGATACATAATTCAATAAATTACGTAGATAGAATTTTTTTATACATAGAAAACGACCACAGCACCCTGAACAAATATCTGCAGATCGTACAAACATTTGTCCCGAGGCGGGAATCGAATCCGCAACCACTTGCGTCGCAGGCGTACCTTCACCCGCTACGCCACAGAAGTCGTCAAACAATTCTAAGGTTTTTGCCCCAAAAATGTTCGGCTTTGATGGGATTCCAGCCCACGAAATTCCTTCAAAGCCGAACATTTTTCGGATTCCATTTCATTTCTTAGAAATTACTTTCGCATTATAATAACATAAGCCTTAGAATTGAGCAACGCTCGTCAAACGAACTAAATGTAACTTTAGTCTTTGAACAGGATTGAATAAACAGATGAAGTGATGACGATTTTTTTCTTTCAGCCTCAGGGTCCACAGCTGCCACCTTCCTACCAAACTGGAGCAGACCCAGTGGACATCTATCTTCTTCAACAACAATACCCAACCGGGCTGCAACAGCAACCACTTCTCTCCCGCGCTACCCACCAGGGGGTGGGTCAATTCCCAAACCTCTTCCTTACTCCCTTGTACAACATCATGACACAGCACAACGAACCAAACGACAATGTAAAAGCGAGAAGCTCAAAGCCTCTTGAGAAAGATGCCAGAACCGAGCAAGCATTCGCTTCACCTGTTGTACAAGTCTTCAAAGATCACAACTGTTTTAATGATAAGGATAAGAATCTAGCTAGTGATGTACAAGAGTCTAAAAAACTGTTTTCTGAAACGCAAACAAACAATGGTGATGGTAACAGTAAGGAAAACTTAATCAGTGACATACAAAAGTCTAGGGACCTTTTTGCTGAAACGTCTACGTATAACGCGCATGATATCAATGGGCATTTTGGAGAAAAAGCACCGAGAAGACCTATGTCATACCGTGGAGCTGTCAACTTCAGAGTCGAAAACCCTAGAGAAAACGCAAGGGCCGAAAGAATCTATTTCACAACTCAAGTTACTCCAACACAAAAGTATAATGCAAGAGACGAAGGGATAAGAAAACTTGTAGAGTCAACGCAAGATCTAATAACAAATGACGATTTACTGAGGATAAATCATGCGGTGGAAAAACAACTAAAGGAGCAAAGTGATGATTTGCTCAAAACAAGGCCAAGGTTTAGCTTTAGGGGTCAGGGTGCTAATGATTTTGAAACGCTTGAGGTATCTCCGACGCAAATAACAGTAAGAGCTAAGTTTGGTAACATTGTCAACGCAGGCAATATTGAGCATTTACAAAATAATCAAAATAAGGAACAAATTCTGCAAACAAATTCGAATGAATATACGTTTGCTTCTCCTATAGTTGTAGCAGAATCACCTCACAAAAACTATAAAGATCAAATTGTCGATAATATAGTATCAACTATGGTGCCATATCTAGAAGATGGGTATGAAATTGTAGGGGTTACGAAAACGGAAAAAGATTCACCGAATTACGATTATAACGATCACAAGGTAGATGATACTGCGAGACCTCTCAGTCAAAAATATCTTGCACCAATCACTGTAGCTTTGAGGCTTCTTAACGACAATGATACTTTTAATTCTATTGACGACCATGAGCCTTCTGACAGCGAGATCGTATCGGACACTGTCGAGAGACCTCGGAAAGAGGAAACACACGTTGAGGTACAAAAGTCAATTCCTCTGGAAATTACACACATAAACGATGTCGAAGTTCATGAGTATATGGATGAAGGTAGAAGTAATTCCTTCGAAGCGGCCAAAAGCATTTACAACCAGTACATGGAACATTTGAGGAACAAGAAATTAAATTATAGTACGAACAAAGTTCTGTCTAACTATGATAAGAACCAAGATGATCGTTCAGAAGAAAGTAGCCAAGAGAATAATAACGATTCCAAAGAACCTCTCGAACCCAGCGAGAATTACCGATCCGAAGTTCAAATCAGACCTGAAAACACACAGACTCAAAGAAGCGAATTAGTCTACTACAACAATTACAATAACGATTATAACTACAACCAAAACGACAATCAAAAAATAATCCAACCAATCATAATTGAGAAAGAAGTGCCCATTACTAAGTTCGTAGACAGATTCATAGAAAAGGAAGTTCCTTACCCTGAAACTGTTACTATCCAAGTACCAGTAGACAGGCCCGTACCAGTTGGATACCCAGTCGAGAAGATAGTTGAAAAACCCGTCGAAGTTACAAAGTATGTAGACAAACCGTACCCGGTAGAAGTACCGCGACCTTATCCTGTACATGTTAAGGTACCTTATCCAGTAGAACATAAAGTTTACGTCGATAGACCAGTGAACGTACCTTATCCAGTCGAGAAAATAGTAGAGAAGCAAGTGAACCAATACGTCCCCGTGCCCACACCTGTAGGAATACCATATGAAGTCAAAGTTCCTGTAGAGCATCAGGTGTTTTACCCTTACGCCGTAGACAGACCAGTACCAGTTCCAGTAGAAGTAGAAAAACAAGTAGAAACTATCAAAGAGGTCCGTGTACCTTATCCTGTCGAGAAAAGAGTACCTTATCCCGTACATTATGAAACCAAAGTTCCTGTGCCTTACCCTGTAGAGAAAAGAGTACCGTATCCTGTTGAGACGATAGTCGAAAAACCAGTAACAGTGACTAAGTTAGTTGACAGACCTTATCCGGTAGACCGTCCTGTGCCAGTACCAATCCATGTTCACCATCAAGTACCAGTAGACAGAATCGTAGAGAAGAATGTACCTTATCCTGTCCATGTAGAGAAGATTGTCGAGAAGAAGGTACCCTACCCTGTCGAAAAAATAGTTGAGAAGATTGTAGAAAAACCTGTAGTCGTTACTAAGTACATTGATAAACCTTATCCAGTTGAGAAAAGAGTTCCTTATCCCGTAGAAAAGATTGTTGAAAGGCCATACGCTGTGAGAGTACCCGTTGAAGTCAAAGTGCCGTATCCAGTAGAGAAAATAGTAGAAAAGAAAGTGCATGTACCGGTGTTCCTTCGCTATCATCACACCCATTACGCGGAAGAATCAAAACAGAATCCCCAATACCTAACACCTGAACAAAAGCCACTAGATCAGAAAGAAAAGCCTCCGCGAAACCAAAATTCATTGCCCATATCGCTATACACACAAATACTCAAGGAAGTAATGCAGAAAAATGCTCCGAAGATACAGAGCAGTCGTTGGGGTAACCAATACGCTTCTTCCTACCAATACATTAACATCCCGAAACAAGAAACTAAAAAAACAACTCACCCTTACAAATACGATAACCAACACAAAAGTGAGCCATATAAATATGAAAGTAGTGAAGAGAATAACAACTATGAAGCGAAAAACGGGAATCAAGACTACAACGATCAGAACCAAAATGGACATCAAAATTACTACGCAGATCAAAGACCGAAAAAGATCAACTACGATTATGAAATGCAAAGGCAACCAGACAAAACACGTCATAATTATGATAATAACTACAGAAATGATTACTATGGCCCAGCTCCGGTACACAATGAAAGAGACCAATGGGAAAGCGCCCAAAACACAGTCGAATATAAACATAGAAGGACTGACAGACTTCTGAAAACAAATAAGGTTAATATTGAGTACGGTTTTAAACCACCGCTAATACCTAGTACAGAAATAGATTTGGATGGTTTACCTATAAATAAGAGTGAATGAAGTTACCAGATACAAGTTACAAGATTTTACCTAACGTTTTAACTATGTAATTATTAGATTTAACTTGTGTTGTTTAAGTTTTCAAAGTATTATTCTGCTATTGTCAACCAAGTTTTTCGAGTAATCCAACGTCTGGTTTACAAATCGTATCATAGTATAAAACTCAACAACAAAGTAGTCCTACGTCGTTCATTTACATGAATGCTATTTTAACGGTTCTAAGTTCTCTGTGCTTTGATAACCTGCCTTTCTAGGAAAATAAGCAGCGTGCTATTTGTACCTTAAATCTTTTATGTTGTAAAGAAAGATACTTCGATATGAAAATATGATCTTAAATTAGATACGAGTGTGATGATCACTAGAGTCAACTGAGAATTTTCTATCACATTTAAAAGTTCTTGGAGGAACTATAGAGATCAAAACATCTCACTCAGTGAGATCAGTAAACGAACTGTAAAAAGAAGCGTATTTTTTGAGAGAGGAATTATTGATATTATGGTTAAGGTAATAGGAAACTTACTTAATTAAACTTAATAATTCGCTGAAGTTTTCATACAACAAACAGGTCTGATTCTCTCATAAGATCTGTAAAATTATTTTTTGTAAATGCTCAATATTGTTTAGTTGATCTGTTGTATTTTTAATTATAGTTAAGTTTAAAACGCCATCTAGTTAAGTCTTTCTATTTATTGTAATTTACTGTAAATAAAAAACTGTTTTCCCATTTTTTATTGCATTTCCTTGATCATTTTAAATCCCTTTTAGAGTCATGAATAACGCCATATATTATATTAATAGATAGAAAGACCCCTATTAGTTCGAGCATATTCTAAACTCAATAGTGTGGATGTCTGAATTTAGGACTTTAGTAGTAAAAAAAATATAAATCGGATCAAAGATTTATAATTCTGTACCAGTACCTATACCGTATCGATCGAGAATGTAGAATATTAGTAAACAAACCGCCCATACTTAACCTTAAATTCACTGTGTTGGCGCGCCATTATATACGTAATTTACATTACTAGTCGATTTCAGATCCTTCCTTTAATAAATATTGCTTACAATACATCTGAAACTATACGCCAAGCAAAACATTCTAGACAACAATCCCCGTGCTAGGCCGGCAGATTGTGTATTGAACCATTAGCCAAGGTTACTAAGAAAAAACAACCATATGGAATTAAAAATAAAATTTATTTTCACTTGAATACCTCACAAAACGCCGTGACACGGCCGCGAGCCGCCGGCCTCTACGCTATTCAATAAAACAAAGCTCATCTATATATAAAGAAGTTATATATTATAATAACTAGATTATGAAACGGTATGTAGATCGGACTTATGTCGTATCGTCGGTGCTGTACATAAATAATATTATATACTCCAAACAAATTAGGTATAGAAAGTTTATTAACTAATCTCACATTTTAATTATGTACTTATATCACACTTTTATAACTTTATTTTCCGTTGATTTTGGGCAGATCATCAGACATCAGAATTTGAAATTATTTATAAGAAATGATCAACCTATAACTGATAAACATTATTTAGTTAACAAAGTTTCTATATCAAATCTGGTCGGAGTTACAAAATAAAAGCGTATATTTATTAAAATCATTAAACAATCTGGCGTAAAGCCATTTAACGGCGAAGAGGTCAACATTCAGTGCTATTCGATAATGAATTCGAGAAATTGATACCAAAGTGCAAGACATAAGTCTAAATTCATACATCATTTTGTACATAAACGTATAAAAAGATTTACATTGAAAATATTTGCGAGTGTTTTTACTTTTTATTTTAAAAGCAGGGCAACGACAACACGACAGTCGGAACCGTGACGTCAGATTTGTGATTTTATGTAAAAGATAATAACACTACACTTAATTACATTACAATCATAATTATTATATTATGTAATAGAAAAGACGCGATCGCCCCACAGACCACACATACGCACGTACCTAACATTATATTATAATAATAATATTATAATATAGTTTTATTCAACTTTATCACCTAAAAGTATGCGAAGTCACACACAAAGAGAATGAAAATTTAAAAGAATCAAGCATCACACCGAAAACACTTAAAACAGGCTGAATATTGAAATATTAAAAACGATAGAGATATTTAAAAATTACATTTTGACACGAGCGAACAATATTGAACGTTATTGCTTAACTTATACACTTCATAATACTTTGATCACAATTACACACCTAATGCTTATTTTTCAGTGAATTTTATGCTATAACGCGTCTAAATTGAGTGTTGCTTTGACCCGTAAATGTATAAGAACATTATGACACTTTCTAATTCAGCCTTACAATTAGAAAGAGATAGCCGTTTTGGGCGATCGCGTATAACACACCACTTTATGTTGACCCCAGCCTGTATGATTTGTATAAAAACCGGTGGCCAACATAAATTGGTCGTATAGCTTATAAATTTTAATGACATATCAATTATATGAACAATAACACCGCTATTCAAGACAGCCATATTTTGTATAATATTTATATTCGTCATATGAAATTAAAAAAAAAACAAAAAAATATTAATTAACACTAAGCTAACTTGTATTTTCTTGAGCGCAAACTCACTTTGTACATTATTACACGATTAACACACTTTTTTATTTATAGTGTAAGCAATAGCACAATAAAAACGTCAGCCCGTTTGTATGTACCACGGTAAACCATGTCTTTTACAAAAGATTAAAAATTGCAAAAATAAAATACTTAAGTAAAAAAAACTAAATTCATTCATTAATAAAAACAGAATCGGAAAACTTTCGCGGTTCAAACAAACGGAGTGACTTATCTACACAAGAAAAAGTAACCATCACACGGTCGTTAACTATTTATTATTATACAAATCAATGCCATTGAGAGCATTTTACATTGAAATTGAACTAAAATACGGCAAAATTCACAAGTTCATATAAACGTAAGAAAAAAATCGTTACAACTTTCAACAATTGATTTTATTCTAAAGCTTATCCGATCTTGGTAAACTAGCCAAGGCTTACGTAAATCGGATTTTTATCCGAGGATTCGGATATTACTTCTATATTCCGGTAATCGAGTATGACCACAACACTTGGCACAATATTCCGCCGCCATTTCGAAATGTAGTCAGTTATTAATATTTTGAAGCTCTATCAGTACAAACAAACCACAACCTAGCTTTTGAATTGATTTGGTTGAACCCCTTTTGATTTGATCATTTCCTTTATAAAGTTTTCCCGACCGGGATTCGAACGCGAAACCTACATTATAATTTTCGTATTATTTCAAGATTTTATTCTACAAACGCTTCAGAAATCTACCAAGTTAAGTAACAGAATTAAACATGGCAGCACTACAGTTACAGAAATATTGTTTAGTATTACATTATCATTCATATATTTATTAAATTCCCAAATAATTACAAATATTAATACAAAATGTACTTTTTATACCATTTGAAACTTCATTTTAACAAACTGCCAACGCAAATCGTGCAGTGATCGCGTTTGGTGGAAGCGAGCTCTTAATTTATACACCTTCATTCATTCATTGTACGATATTACTTGAATATTATCACAAATATTCTTGATTGTCTAATCCTTCACAACATTTTCCCCCATCCTTCACTAGAACCGCGTCCTTCAGGTTTTTCCTTGTTCAATTCTATACAAATCATCATCATCATAACCCTGACGATTCATAGATCAACAAAACATGGATATATCCATCAAAAAGTTCAGCAAAATTAAGTTTTCAAAAGTCAAAGAGCTCGGGTGGTGGTATAGGTTCGGTTGGCAAACAATCACACTGCATTGGTGGCGACATAGGCGGCGAAACTCTGGCTTGCCTTCGTAACGTATGCACGCTATACGAATAAGACTGATGCTGTACCCTGGGTCTCAACGTATTACTCGCTCGCACCTCAACACTGTCCGCCTTGAGAGAGAGAGACGAACGCGGCTGTTTCGGCGAAGGAGCTCTAAGATAATCACTTTTAGCTAACGTTATCTCATTGGCTGTTAAATACGTCGATCGTTTAGGTGAGACATGTGGTCTCAAATAATCGCTCTTAGCTAAAACCTGCTCATCGGGAGAGAGATAGGTATTTTTAGATTTGAGATGAGGTATTCGATAGTCGCTTCTGGCCATATAATCCGTTGCTAGGAAATGAGCTAAGGTACCTGATGGAGTTCTTTGACCTCCGTTTGCGAGCTTGACTATATCCTCCGTTGACAGTTGTATGCTGTCAGCGGTGGAAAGTCGGAGGCTGTCGGTCCTCGGGGGAGGCAAGGGGGGCACCGGTGGGGGGGTGTCGCGGTCGGAAGAGGAGTCAGGGGGGGTGGGTCGCCTGCGCCTACGACGACGCGGGCCGCTGCTTGGCAGTCACAGTTTGAGCTCGTTTGCGATCTTTGACGCAATGTTCTTGAAGCCGATGCTAGTGCCTGGAAATAAAGGCATCTTGTTAGAGTCTTAAACTTAGTCAAATCTGATACCATACTTCGATTCAGAGTACAAAATAGTTTACGACAACAAAGACTCAATTAAAACTTGACAAAATCTCATAACAATAACAGATAATGCAAGCAAGGTTATCACTAAAAACTAAAACATTAACTTCAACAACACAATCTCACAGCGAAAAATGTTTATATTTGAATTCGAAAATAAGAGAGGTCGATTTAATTTCGAATGAAAGTTTTCAAATCCAAAGGTCCGTTACCAATGTCGTTAAATATGTTCCAACAATATTTTTGAGATTTTGTAACCTCATTGTATACAATAAATATCCAGTATTTGAATCGGAGTATAGGCGTAGATGTGACAATTATAGAAGAAGTCTTAGTTTTAGTAACAGCAACGTTGAGTCAACTCTGATACAAAGAAGGAAGTCAAGTCCGACTCTAGGGAAAAATCAAACTTGACACTCGAGAAATCTGAAATATTCACTTTCTTGTAAGCTTGTAAGCTCAAGTGCAACCGATTATGAGGGTAAGTGTTCAAGAAAGGTTCAATCTAACACTCGTATAAGGTAAAGTCTAATGCTCGGGAAGTCTCTATTACTGACCGGATATCCGCTTGAACCGCACACCGTTGAGCGAGAGGCGTGGCAGCTTGCACACCTCGATCTCCCACTGCACTAGCGAGTCAGCGTTGGGGTCGCCGTGTACGCAGAGTAGCAGAAACCTCTCGCGTTGCTCGTAATCGCAGTTGTTCGCGTCTAGCACCTGGAAAGTGAATTTTTAGTTTCAAAACTGCTGCAGAATCAATAGCACATATCCCGGTGCTCCAGGCCAGCGGACTAGCCATCGTCGCCTTGGCCGCCAGCTTTGTGTGACGGCTTCCTTGGCGGTTTTGCTTGTAATCAAGCTACCAGCAAATTGTAACCAAGCCGTCGGCAATACTGCTGGGCTATGTGGATGTTCCATAATAATGACGAGTTCTTTGAGTTGACACGGAGACTGTTGATTACAAGCGGGGTTCGTCAAGGTGGGTTCACTTCTCCTGATCTAATCATCATCTACGTTAATGATTAAATCAAAGAGCTATGGATTAAATGTCTCGTAGGCAGGGAAATCAAAGCTCTTTAGTTCGTAGATCAATAGTTTTAAAACCAGATTTTAATCCCTTGGTCATCAATTGCCTGCGTTATCAATAGACAATCTAGGTTCTAGGCAAAGAGCGAGAGAGAAGAATCAAAAAGGTTTTTTGGAAACGATGATGTAACACAGGGAAATAATCTAGAGTCTTACCTTCCGTATCTCAGCCATGATCTCATTAGGATCCCGGGAGGAGGTGGTCTTCATGCTCCAAGTGAAACGGAGCACGCGCGGCTTTACTTGCTCATCGTTGCCTTGTCTGTCGTCAGAACTACGGGTTAGGCAGAATTGTAAGGTTTGTGTTCGTACGTTCAGTGTGCTGTTAGTGAAGTGCCATCGACTGTCATACTAAAGGCGGCCAACCGGCATTCGCTATGAAGCGAATCGAAAACAATTGAAAGATTCGCAGGGAAAAATTCGAAACAGATCACGTGACATATCTAAGGCATATGTCGAACCCATACATTTTAAAATTTTCCTACAATCGCTTTCGACATCGTTTGTTACATTGTCTAGGCCGTCTGTTAACTAAAAGTTTTGCATTAGTAGTATAGTATAGTAATTACTATTTATAAAGCTTTTTATATCGTAAAAATTTGACTTGTGTAAGTGCTTATTTTGTAAGTCTAAAGAAATAAACGATTTGACTCTGACTCTGCGTCACATTATTTTAAAAACTTCCCGCTTAGAGCGCTGTCACATATTCATAGAAAATAGATTAGCGCAAACTGTGTAGTAAACTACTGTTTACTACACAGTTTGCGCTAATCTAATATGTATAATAATGACAGTCGATGGCAGTTCGCACTCAGCATACAGATTTGTGAGCAATGGGTTTTCTGAAGGTCTGCTCGGTAAACGAAAATCGTAGTTTCCTATTCGTTTGTAAGCAAAAACACTTATGTGACTTTAGAAAGATAGCATTAACACGAAAATGTATCAGATACTTTGATTTTCGTTTTTATGCAATGCGACTCCAGGGCACAGCACGGCGAGCGAAGCGAGCCGTGCCGTCTTCCTTCACGCCCCCAGCCCCCCCTGAACCCCCTCCCCCATCCAAGGATCTACTTCAAGATTTTTTTTTATAGATATTTATTTTCCTATTTTTACGAACAATATAGATAGCTGAGTGGGATCATCGGATAAAATGATCCCACCCTTATAGAAAATACTAGAAACGTTTCAAAACTTTGAATAGAGATGAATCACTTATCGATAAGATTAAAATATCGAAACACTTGCTTTACTTACAGCGCACTATTCTAAATTTCAAATCAAAAATAACAAATAAAAAATAATCAGTGCACACAACATTCAACAAGACATAATCAAAACTAAAAGAAGGGAACGCAATTTAGGTTTTTTTCATTTAGGTATTTTTTAATTTTAAGGACAAATAAATGGTCGATAATTACCCAAGCATGGCTTGTGGACTAGCGCCTACTGCATGCTTCGGGGTGGTACCATCCAAAGGCCTAAAAACAGAAAAACATAAAACTAACACTAACTCTAAGGAAGTGGAACATTTATACATTTATGGAATTTTGTAACAAGCTATATTCATAAAAACGGAATGTGAGATCTATGATTCTACAAGTAAAAATTATTTGGAATGTTATGGTAATGTAAAAAATGCTAAATCACACCCAAATAAAGACGGAACGTTTCTACTTTTTGTTATGATTTTATAATGGTGAATAAAATACCAATTGTTGAATCAAACAGTTCAATAGTACCTACTTGATCTATACTAAAGTTGAAGCCTAGAAATTGGTTGAGAATAAAGCTTGTTCCAAAACAAAATAGAGATACAAGGTGCTCTAGGGGTAAACTAAATCAAAAGCACACACAAGCTAAGCAAACCACACAAGCTGAAAAGTAGGTAATGAATAAAATGAATTAAAACACAAACCCTAATTAGGACTTACCTGTGACATCATAAAACTAATCAAAGCCTACCAGTCAAAAACTAGATTTGTTTAATTGTTAATGTTTAGTTAGTCACAGAATTAATTTTGTGTTTTATGTAAAATCTCGCAAATCTGGTTTATTGAAGCTTATGTCATTAAAAACGTATTATTTGTTGTTATAGACAAAGTAATCCATCCAATGTCATACTGAGTACATAAATTAATTATATTTATAACTTGCAAGTTTGGGATTATTATGATATTTAAAGATGACTCAATATATTTAGCTACTGAAATTTCTCTCTCTCGTAATAAAATTATTGAAGTTTTTAAAAAAATATATTAAAGTTTTGAAATTAATGAAAAATTACGGAAAATTTTAATTATTATTTTATTCATTTTATGTACATATTATTTTTATTCAAAGTATGTATGAATCGGTTGGACTACCTACGCATTCAAAACACAAACAAAAGGGTATATTTTTAAAACGATGCATTACACATTGGTGAGATGAAAATTCATTTCAAATTAAGACCAAGACATAAAGATAACCAGATATACATATGTACATATATATATCTAGACTACTTTATACACAAAAACCAAATTTGACATATTAGTTTTTTTTATAAATTTTATACCTCAAGTAGATATCGATTTATCCACAAATTTAACAGAAATCGATATCAATAAATCGCATCTCCAATTTTCATTTCACCACAAAACACCGTAAATTCCCAAACTTTGAACTCAAATAAAAAAGAAAACTCTGAAAACATGACGCCTACCTTCGATCTATGTCCAGAGATGTAAAAATTCGTGGTTTCTGACGACCGGTGGTGTCACCCAACACCGACAGGCTAATTTACATAAAAATCACTATTACAGCAACTTACCATAGCACAACTATGTATAAGGGTGGATAAATAATTATTCAAGCAAGTAAAAACTTAAACGGCTACAAATTTTATTAAATGTCATGGTTTAATGATCAACTTCGATGTGGCATTATAAATTCATAAATACCGACATAATTATGAATTTAAATTTTGTTTTGAACATTACTTTTTCACCCTTATAAAACAACTCATCCTACAAGCTTCCTTGACAGTATACGAAGAGAAAAACCTTCTAGATTTTATTGTTGCAACGCACTTAATAAAAATAAACTTTGTAGCTTCATATATTGCGTAACTTGTGTGGACTAAAATATTAAAGTTTTTTTTCTATATGCGAGTATTTTTTAGATCCCTGTAAAATAAACCTGAAATATATTTCATTACATTAGTAATACATATTAGGCTTATTTTACAAAGATAAAAAAGCAGGATGAAGAAATAAAACACAAAATTGTTATTTAAAACTCGATTATTTGAAAAAGCGCAACACATTCACTTGGAATTTAGTATTATGTCATCAAATTTTTAACAATTTTTATCAAATTTCAAAACTTGTAACGACATTTTCGATTGAAGAATGATTTATGAAATCCTAAAGTTAAATTCACAATTGTATTACATAGTACATAAACAAAATATTTCTCATTTAAATCAGTTTAACGTTAGCTTTAAATAATAACTATTCAAAACCATTGACAGAAATGTAAAAGCAAAATACCGATAAGAAGGAAAAGTCATGATGGAAGTTCAATAATAATTGTATTATAGCTAAACTTAATTAAATTAGAATGCATTGCATTTTTCCTATTTCGCATTATTTTATAATTATAGAAATAAAATTACATTCTTAGAGTAAATAAAAAAATGCTTGTAGGAAAAAGAAACTAATAATGCACAATCTATGTGCGTCATCACTACTATTGTCTATGTAATATTGATATATGAACTATGTCAAAATATGTCTATATGATAATTGTATAAAACGTTACTGAATTAGCAAATGGCATTTTAACATAAAGTGTAGTTTTAGCCTCGTTATCGTTTTATGTTACAAAAATAGAAAATACCACGGGAAATTTTTTGTTTACAGTTTAGTAAGAAAAAATATTAATTTCGTTTTTATTCAGTAACGTTTTAAAATATTTATGTCAAAAATATTTAGTTTATGTAAATCACTATGTCAAAAGAAATATTTATTTAGATATTTTAACAGCACCTACGTTTCAAAACAAATTTGTTCGATAAAATACTTTTTAAATGATATATAAAAATACTGTTGCTAGGACGCTATGAACTTCTGATTCAGACATAAATAAATAAGATATCACATAAATAAACGTGAAACAAATAACATAACCTTACGGTTACGTTACATTCTCACATGTATAAAATTTACATAAATATACGAAATGTCAATGAAACCAAATATATAAAAAACATACATATATATAGATAAATTCCTATCAGGCTACCTTCGTCGCAATTTTTAAATAAAAGTTGATAAGGTAGAAAATAAGAAGATACGTTTAATGCTACCAAATATATTCAAATCAAAAGATGTTATGAATGAAATATTTGTAAGAAAATTATATAATTACCCAATTATAAAAAAATGACAGACATTACTAAAATGACGGTAAAATAAAACACCTAAGAATATACTAGACGAAAAATTTGAGCAAATTTAAAATTAAATAACTCATAAGCTCAAATTTATCTGCAAGTAATTCTTTCAAATGTTCTATTTTTACAGAAATGTGTAAATCTGCAACAATTGAAATTTTATTTACATATAATGATCAAATAGACGTATTCATATAAAAAGTGATAACATTACACTTACATTAGTATAAGGGATGCCTCAGTGAACGGCAGTAGACAACTTTGAAAAATTTTGTAACTATTATCCAGATTTTGATACCTAACTATAGTTAAATTTTAAACTTTTTTTGACGGCGAAAGTGACGATGAATTTGTGCGCAAACAACGCAATTTTTACAGACTGGACAGAAATATCTCATAAAAAGTAGTTCAGTTGACATCTTTTTCTATCGAAAAGTACGTGCAAACCTGCGGGCAGAATAGAGCTATCTAAAATAATTCTGGACAATACCGAGACACCCAGTATTTTGACACTAAATACTAACGGACTTTTCGCATCAATATAGAAAAGTTAAAAATATGACAACACCCAGAGACTTTTAATAAATGAACCAACGTTGAACTGAATCCAATTAATGTTATTTTCATCTCTGAATGGGCCCATCATGCATTCACACAACCACACACTACGTCATACGTACTTATGTACAGATATTCTAAAACACTTGAGTAAATATGAAAAATATATTTGAATTTATGTAATATATAAATTACTATACGAGTGACATTATTGCAGAGTTTGTATCGTTATGTCGTTGAATATGCTAGAGCCATTACTTGGATCTTCAAAACATAGTATTTCCACGTCCTTTTACTAATTTTCCTAAATATACCAATAAAGAAATTAATGTTTGCAACAACATCAGCCTTGACGTAAAAGCAAGACAGAATTTTCTTACTAAATTCTAAAATATATGTTATTGCCATTTTACTACATGTAACACTTGAAAGATATAATCTATTGTATACTGATGAGATCAACCAAACTAACATGAACATCCCACAAAACTATCTATACAATAGATATAATAATAAACTTTAACAGAGACACAATAGAGTCTAAAAACCAGTCAATAGGTGGCATTACTTTCATTAAACCATCCGGCCTTGTTCTTTTGTTGAGATAATTTTGTCAAGGGTGCTAATGCTAGCTAGGCAAGACCTATAAAAGCTGCCTATTTGAATTTCGCCTATGGTAACAACTATTGAGTATTTGTACCAAAGCTAAGGGACAGGACTACCTACAACATTATAACGACACTATATAATTATCTCACTCACTTATGATTACCTACTCATGAATATGGACCGTGACAGTACAATATTTTGTACGTTCAAATACACCTAAGTCGCACAACCAGTTTCGAATCTTAAACAATGGGAATAAAATCGAAAACTGCATAGACCCGACTAAAGTAATAACAGGACATAATAGTTTAGATTTTCAATAATGGTCCACGTTAAAGAATACAATTATGAGAACAAATGTATATTTGTATAGCGGACAGGCAAATTACATATGTGTTGGTACGGTATTAAAATTAGCTAGCCATTTTGTTTTATATAACTTGCCTGTGGCACGTACACTAGATTAGATAGATAAGTATAATATACCAAATACTATATCAGTCGTCGCAACATGATCACAAACAAATCTTTCTCACAAAGTTATGTCGTACTTCGTTGCTTAACATGTCAGCAGCTTCAGTGTAACACAACTTGATAAGAGTTTTTTTTAAACAGAGTTCAGTTTTTCGACATTTGTGCTTTTGTGAACTTAAATAACATACAGAACCCTGGAATGTTGGAAATTCGTTCGAAGTTAGAACATGTATCTCTTAAAACTACATGAAATGCGATCTACGACTGGACTAGCACCGCTACATGTCATTTCATTGAAAACCACGTAATGACAAAATTAACACTCATACAATCAAAATAGAAACAACGTAGAAAAAGATGGAAAACAAAATTTAAAAACACATATTTGTATGTAATTAAATTCAATTTTGTTTGATCAGGTTTCCATTCATATCAGTAAAATAACATGTAGACGGAAAACTCGTCGTTTGAATTTAATCAATGAGTTACCAATCAATACTTGAACTAAAACGAACCGTATTTATAGAAAATAACAAACTCTTAAATATTTTTTTTATGCCTTACTGTCTTGTACAGTCAAGATAATTTCTAAATTTCCTATTACAAGTTCTCTATATATCTTTAAACTTGAACTCGTTTGTAGCATGCCCGATGATCTTCAGTCTTCATGGGTTTTGGTTTAACCTGCGTACAACGGAACGGGGTAAGCGAAACGACCAATTAGAAGTCGAATCGCCCCCCTCTTCTTTCCTCCAGCTCACTTCACTTGTAAGGTTGCCATGACGATTAAACAACGTCAGAATTTTATATATTTTTGCATTGAAAATAATGGCAACCCTAATAAGTTTATATTCCCGCGTCGACACAAGATGCACAATACTATAATCTCCCTTATTAAAAAAAGAAACAACAAAAAAAACTTTCCGTCACGTTGCAACAACAACTTTAAAGGGTTGTGGAATGACTATAAGCGATCGTTACTAATTTGACTATAGGTAAACGCGTTCACGTTAGTAAAAGCGAACGATTAGGTAAAAAAAGTTATTCTTAACACCGGGGATGCACGAGAGAGTGAAAAAGACACTGCTTCTCTCTCTTTCTCTCAAATACTTACAGTTATCGATGAATCGCGTCACTATAATCGGAAGCTCTACGGAACAACACTCAAAGCATGGTTCGGCGCTTTGTTTTTGATCACAATTTGGATAGCGAAATAAAAATAACTAAAACAGCTCAACAGTAGGGAAATACATGCTTTGGTACTAAACATCTTACAGTAACTAGGGGGAATCTAACGCGTGGATTTTCCTAATTTATTAAACAAAAAATGTCAACGGCGCAAAAGGGAGATAGGAAGTTACAGCATCGTGCATCCCCTGTATTGACGCGATTAATTAAAATAAATAAAAAATAAATAGAGCACGGAATAAAGAGGGAGACAATTTCATCATTTACAAAAACAAATATAAAGTAATAAAATACACATAAAATGATTCCACAGAAACGAAACACGGATGGGTTAGATAAAGTGAAGATTTAAAACTGTGTGTTCATGGTGTAATTATTTACAAATTTGACCTTTATAGTGAACGTATTAGAAGCCTTTTTGAGAATGTTAATATTTTTCATTCATTTGAAACGTTAGCTGAAGGAAGAAGTATAAATATATAAGAAAGCTCACTAACAAATTGAAAAGAAGTCGAAAGATGGAGAATTTATTTCCACTTTAATGAATGTCAAATACATTCTCAGAGAGACAAATAAAATCGACGAAATTCGAGTCCTCCACAACCCTTTTTCATAAAAAAATATTGTTTTCGAAATCTGTCAAGTCTAATAGAAATAAAAATATATTATAAAACTAGCTATACTAGAGTGCACGTAAAGCTAGTGATATGAAATGAGAAAAGAGTGCACGTAAAGCAATGTGCTGTAGCTAACACAAATATGCTTAGCGTGAATTTGATGTTTTCTATATGTCGACTATTATCGTGTTAATTTTTTCAAGAAAAAAAATAATATTTTTGTTCAATTAAAGTAAAAAAGAACATTGTCATCATAAGAATCAAACGTTTATTCAGAAGTCAGTTTTTAACACAATTTCTTAAAAAAAAAATTAACACAAAAATATTTCCTCGCATTCATGAAATGTGTGTGATTTGTTTCAAAGCGTATGGAAGTTATATCGATAAATAAATATATCACCGTAGTTAAAATAAATGTAGATGTATCGATTATTCACAATATGGATGTTGGTTAGTTTATGGATTTCTTAGAATTATTGTTAGTTACGTTTACACCATCGATTTTTGATAAATATTAGACTATAAATGATAGGACGTGTAACAAGGTTTCCATAGATACTTTTTTGCTGATTTTTCAAGTTGGTTTAAGTACATCTTTCAAAATCTTGTCACTTGTCCAACATTTCCCTTTTTACGCATATTTAACCAGTTTAAATGATGAATTAAAATGACATTCTCATAGCTCTACCAAAATGTCTTTATAGGTACACAACCATTTTTGTTGGATTGCAAAAACCACTCATTAGAATCAATTTTGTCTTCCAAGTTACGAACCATTTACGCTTTAATTTTAGTTAGGGCTAAAAAAAGCAACCTATAGCCAAATTGAACAAAATAAGACATAAATTTGGTCTCCTCCAAACAAAGACCTTTTAGACCGAGGTTAAACAAATATTTTACCTATTTTTCGGTGACCATAAATTTCTGGTTAGTTTTCTTTTCACGACGGTTTGATCATTTTTACCACAGAACTGTATCGACATAGTTCTCTCGATACAGTTCAGTGATTTTTACTATGAGAATGCCACATCCTATGTATATATATGTTCAGGGTGATTATGCTTACCGTTTGGAGAACCTCGAAGACAACTTGGAGAAGAAGGAAGGTCTCGCCTGATGCGGCGAGCCACCGTCGCCGTACGCGCCACTCGCGCCCCGGGACCGGGTTTGACCTGTATTGTAAGAGAGGTAAGGGTTAGATTTGCTTGCTACTAGATAGCTAATGGAGATATATTCCGTTAAAAAACCGTGCGCTTATGGGAACATGATGTAAGTGCATGAAAGAATTTAATTTGAATTTAAAAACAGACTCTTAGTCGGGGAAAATCTATTACTAACGAACTCAAAAACCAAAAATATTCTTTTTGGGGGTAATGCCCATAATCCACACGCTGGACATGCGGATTGGGGATCGCAGTTTGGTGGAAGATTTGTTCTGCAGGGGCGCTGCTGCCCGCCCCCGATGGATGTCCCTTAGTCGCCTCTTACGACACCCACGGGAAGAAGGGTGCAAATTCTAAGCCAGCACCACATAGTGCCCATAATGCCTCTTACAACACCCGCGGGAAGAACTGGGGTGGTGTGAATCTACACAAACAATCAATACCTCACCTGAATGAAATGTAGACCTTGAAGGTACATTCCTGGGGAACACAAGCGGATTGGGGAACTCTCGCTGCCTAGCCGCAGCCGTGGCTCCGGTGCCGCCGGCGCCTGTGGACAGCTGCGTGTTCAGGCTGGAACAGAGATGGAGCTTATGATGAGAAGGTTATGGTGGAAATTTGGTTGGCAAATTTGTTAATTCGAACCTAATGGTTTATTTACTATAGTATTCCGGTGAAATACTCGTAATATAAACTTTATTGACAAAATCGACAAAATGTTACGCGGATTTGTTTCTAAACATTTGCATTCTTATATTTACAATGGATTTCCGTAAAGTAACGCCTGAATCTAATAAGTATTATGTATTTACGGACAAAGGAAATTACAATCAAATAATAGAAATGACTCAGAACGAGTATTTACAATTAAAACGATTGAGCAGACTGTCGGAAATAATCTACAGGTAGCTTAATTTCTTATTTAGTTGTTCTTTTTATGTATTGATGGTGCAACAAAGATATAATATATTTATCTATCTGATCCATATTAATACCAGTCGGAAGTGTCCCCAATACGCTGAATGCATTGATTCACTAATTGTAAAAGCTTAGGTTAGAGATTTAAATGGTAAACAGTTTTCCCGACACAAAAACCTGGGTTATATCATAAAGTAAATAAAACGATAAAAAAGGAAAAGGCTCAGTAGAATCTAAATCTTCTAAGTTAATTGCTTTGTCTCATGCCATACGAGGACAGAAATTAAGAACAACTAATATACCTAAACGATGATGACTTAATTATATCAAACCAAATGACCATTTTTATGCGCTGATATAAGAAATGTGTAGCTTATAAACAGCAATCAAAATTTATACGCATTTAAGACAGGGTAAAAAAACTAAATAATTAATTCCCGGTTGTAAAAAACTAAAATACACTTACATACATCAGTAATACAATGATAAAAACAATTTAATCTTAAAACTAGCAACACTAAAAACAAACAATTCTAATAATAATTATACTGAATACTAAGTTACTGTGTACAAAGGTGACTAAAACAACAAAACAACGGGTAAGTGAGATTCTAAAATACACGAGATAATCTACTTAAGTGTTTAAAAAAATTGGTACAGTTTAACTAAGTGCTTATACAAAATACATTGGATCATTCTGAAGTTAGTAAAATATTAGCAAGTCAGCTGGATAATATTATATTTTGTTTCATTTAAGTGATGATTGTTAACTAAGCATTAAATGACTAACTCCAGGGTGATCTAATAACAAATCCAAAAACAAATAGTAAGAAAGTAATGGTAGTAGAAGCTAAAAGCTTAAAACAAAAAAAGACGTGTGGCACTCGGGGACTGCCGCGGTAAAGCTATTGCAATGCCATCTAGAGGCGAGTTGCTGAACTAAATAGACAAACGTCAAGGTTTTTTCGTTACGGAATTTCTGGATTCGGTCCCCGCGCTCAAGGCCCGCGATAGAAGCTATGCAATAGCTTAAAAATAAAACCCCGGCAAAAGTATGTTTGTATCAAAAAAAATTCAACAAACCTTGTCAAATCGTGACCAGTTATGTCAAAACCAAAATACAAACAAAATCAAAACTTGCTTACAAAAAAAACATTTTGGATGATTTCAGATGTAAGAAACGTTTAATCAGTAAGTAATATCAAAATAAGTATGCGTTGATAAAAACTAAACTACTACGGCTTCGAAACTACTGGACCGATAAAAAAATCTTCCATCATTAAAAAGCTTGCTTTTCAGGAAGCGACATAGGCTATATTTTATCCCGGAATACCCACGGGAATAGGAACTAGGCGGGTGAAACAAAAAAATAATAATTATAAGCCGTAAACTAAAAGTCACAAAATTTATCTTAAAAACAACGTTGCAAAACCATAGTAAAGCTGGCAATCCTACTGTCTCAATAGTCGTTACTGTAATTTGCCGTCACACGTAAGGTTTTTTTTTGTTCATTTTGCACTTATTTACTCATATCAAAGTAAATATAGGAGATAAAAGTTATTGCAACAGTTTTGTGGACAGTAAATTACAGGTATCTGCACTACTTACAATTCCATACATTTTGATTTCCTACCACACCGTGTAAAAACGTGCAGAGCCGTGGTAAATTAAGCCGAGTTTTCACTTCTGAGCAAGCAAATGTTTGTTCACGCGGTGAATGAATGGTCAGTACTTCAGTGATGATGGATTGAACTGGGTGAACGATATTAGTTTCGGAAGGAAAAGTCTCGAAATTTTAAAACAAACATTTTAACTTTCTATGAAATTTAGAGCTGCATAAAATTTTGTCGACATGCCAGCCTGGCATCAACCGCGTCAACACTATGCCTAAATTTTTCAGTTTACCTAAAAATTTCGAGACCTATCCTCGAAAATTTTCAGTTTACCGATAAATTTCGATACCTATCCACGAAATTTTTCAGTTTACCGAAAAATTTCGAGACCTATCCACGAAATTTTTCAGTTTACCGAAAAATTTCAAGACATATCCTCGAAATTTATAATTTAACGAAAAATTCGATCCCATTTGAACACTTGCAGCCAAGACAGTGAAAACGCAGCCACAAAAGAGGCCACAATCTACAGTGCGCTACCTCGGCCTGGGCTTGTCCAGCTCGCGTGCGGAGGCGTTGTGCGCCTGCGCGTCGGCGAGCGGGGCGGCGCCACTGGCGGATGAGATGGAGGCGCTTTTCACGTGCGTCTTAGTGCCCGCTGAACCGTTCTTCTCTGCGGTGCTATAGTCAGGGGAGGTTAACAACTTTTATACTACACCTGCGTAGAAGCTCCAGCCCCAGTAGCCTATTCCTTATCCAAACTTATGATAGAGAGCCCGTCTTTGCAGGCGTACCTAAACGCGGGAGGGAGAAGTGTATAGAAATCCATTTCTAACGAGTTTATGTCCATTTGTAACGAGTTCATGCGATTATATTTAACTTTCTTAAATACCAGCCGGTAGCTATGGTTATTTTCATAATTGGTTAAACGACAAAAAGTCTTTACTCCAAACCCGCCAAATTATATCGAGGCTTCTTCCGTATTCGGAACAAAAATTCAAAAGGGAACTTTCAAATCGTACGTGCGCTTATGATACACGGGTGATTTTGAAGATTTTAAACGATGATTTTCCTTGAAGGTTTAATATAAAGCACTATGTATTACTCGGGAGAAAGTGCGATTCCTCCTCTCCTATTAATAATGTCCTCCTAGCCGAATATCGACCACGGCGGCCAGTCTCATCGGAGACTAGTCAGATGCGCAGGACATATTATAGTTGAATGAAACGGGACCTTGTTTGTGTTCTTTCAACACAACGCCAACACAAGTGTGTCCAACAATGGCATTTAACCACTAAAAATTAAGTTAGCAGCTTAATTATTATATATTTCTTTATTTAATTTGAAATAAACATTCAATTTTATCATTAACAGTGATATACCTCTTTTTGGTTTCAATTAATAAATAAGGAGTATGTACTCTGTCTTTTAAGTCGAAATTAAATGTTGTTAATCTTCCGGTGGTCCAGACCACACTTGAGTAAAGATGACTTCAAAGCATTACTAGGCAGAGATATGAAAATTGAAATCGTTCTAAAATAGGCTATATTCAAGTAATTCTTGGTAACCGTTCAATAATACTTAATAACGTGGTAAGCAAAGAACGCATCGTTACTTTACTTGAGAGTTACACGAGTGTGTGTAGATTTTGAAACGAGTTCCCAAGCATCGTTTTAAAATTAGTCTTTACTCAAAACTATACATAAGCATCACTGCAGCATAGGTCGATGACTGAGCATGCTTTCATAATACGGGGTCTTAGAGTGGTCAGGGGTGACTCCATAGGTCCTGCGGTGTTTGTTACATACCTGGGCGGGAGGTCGTTGGGTGGTGACAGCTTCGTCGGCGGCGTGTCGGTCGTGGCACGACGCGCTCCGCCACTCGTGAGGGTGCGGGATCGAGTCTCCAGCTTGGGCTGGGCACTGCTTGGCCGGGTTGTGCTACCTGCCACCTGGAAAAGAACGAGAAGATAACATCCAAATCTTAAAACTTAAGGGAGAAGATGTATAGGAATAATAAAATATTTATCTGTAGCAAAAATACAGTGACTTGAACATAAGCTGCTTCGTTGCATAGTTGCGGCAACCAGTCCAGAAACAAATAACAAGAACTGCTGTGTTGCATTAAGCGTGGTATGTATTTGTAAGAAACATATAAGTTAGTTAAAGGGGAAATTGTTTTTTTTACTGTTTAGGAAGTGATATATGTGTGACCAAAGATGTACAATGTGTTATTCAGGCTATGCATGTGATATCAAGGCTACCTAACTTCCTATGTCATTACAGCTTACGTGAGGAATATCTACGTGAGGAATTTGTCACGTACCAAACGTGACTTCTATTTTCCGTATTACACTTTCATGTTAACTTTAATACAATAAATAAATCAGTGGCGAACTAACTGTTGGAGGCCAAAATATTCATAGTACCCCTAACAAAATATTTTTTAAAATTTCATATTCTTAATTTTACTCGATATGGCTTTTTCATTACCACTCATAAAGAATTATTGAGACAAAACTATATATTACCTGCATCTGAGCAATTCTCGCTGTGTTTTCCTTGATCGACGCAGAGTCGATTGTGTTCTGAAATTACAAATATTCAAATATAAGACCCAAGATCTTTTCAGAGGCAAAAATCTCGCACAAACTTTCATAAGATGTCCCTTGGAATAAAAAAGAGAAAGAGTTTGTTTCTTCTTCACGCAAAAACTAATGAACAGTAGAGTATGTTCAAAAAGACAATAGTCGTGGGACTTGAGGCCGCTCGTGTGCCAATTGACAACTTTTTTTGAGTTGACAACACTGCTCATCATTGCAGTACGACTAAAAGTGTAAGTTCACCGTAAGGCCGTTTTATTGACCGTTTAGTTGACCTGTAGTATCAATAAGGGCAACTTTTTATCCATAAAAGCGAGTGGGAAGCTGCCAGAAGAAATTAATTTAGGATTTTAACAGATTCCTACCTGTCTTTTGAAATTCGACGTCGTCGTGGTTGCTGTCGACGTCGTGTTATTGGCAGCCGTGGTGGTGGTACCAACTGCATAAAACAAATTAAATTACAATAATGGTACACAAAAAAATTAGCGCGTCATTAGGTTAAGCATAAAAAGCGTTAGTACGCACATAATAAAAGCAAACAGAACTGAAAATGTGAATGGTCAAACGAAAAACAACAGAGGAAAAATTGGTAATGTTTTATACACCATTGGGTGTTTAAAACATTATACGTATTTGTAGAAAATGAATTTACAATGTGTATGTAGAGTTCGCAAAGTGTTGGGTTGAGTTTTGTTTAGGAGATTTTTGTTTATTTTTCATTTGTTTTGAACTTGAGAAGGACGAGAGTCGTGCCTTGCCTTGTTTGGGTTCTTTTCTTGAGTCGATTGGTGGTAGATCGGTCATGACAAGAATACATGTGTAGTTTAGGTATGTTAAATCGCGTCTTCATACATGCTGTCTTGAGCTGGGTCATATTGTGTGTATTAATATAAGTCATGTGTCAATAGGGTGGATGGGTTTTAGCCATCTGTCGTTAGGGTGCTAAGCTCAAACTTAGAAACTTAAGTCGAATTGTGTGTACATCACACACGATCACATCACGAGTCACACAGTGGGTCATGCATATCTCTTTATCTTTATTTTGCGTCCCGATTCGATTGCATGGATGAGCAATAAGCAATGTTACACCCTAACATGGCTTAATGGTCATCCATCCAATCTTCTGTGTGTATTGTAGAGGTATGTAATAAGATGGGTCATGTGATGAGTATATTGGGTGGCTGAGTCATGAGTCAGTTACACGATAACACGGTAGTATCGTGCGTTTTGAGTCGTGAGAGAGCATATCGTGTGTATTATTATATGTCATGTGTCAATAGGGTGGATGGGTCTAGTGTATTGTGTTAGATACCTTGCGTCCTCAAGACCTCAGCGCCCGAGCTGGCGCGGCGGCTGGCGGCGGGGCGGGCGCTGGCCGAGATGCTGCGCTGCACGCCGCGGTGACCGGGCGAGCCGCCAGCGCCCACGCAGCCACCGCCTACAGTAACGGACGGTCAAAATGCGACGATCACAATGATGCCCATTACCATACAGGGGATAACATTACAGTTGAGGGGGGGATAATAACGGAGGAGGGGGTGGGGGGGGGGTATGGTCAGACAGAATATAAGGAGAATCCTTTTGACGTACAGCTGAGATCACAATACGACGATTACAATATTAACCCAAAGGGGAATGAATGATAACATTACAGTTGGGGGGGGGGGGAGATATTAACGGAGGGAGGGGGGTTTGGTCAGACAGAATATAAGGAGAATCCTTTTGACGTACAGCTGAGATCACAATACGACGATTTCAATATTAACCCAAAGGGGAATCTCCCTAGTAAAGGGAATTCAAACGCAAAGTCTAGGGAATAATTAGACGTGCTGTGTTATGGAAGTAACTCAATAAACGACGATCACAATCATAATTATTGCCGGGGGGGGGGGGGGGGGTTACCATATTGGGGACTTCAGTCCCCAATATGGTAACCCCCAGGCCAGGGTGAATACTACTTGGGGTGGTGTGAAGAGGAATACCATTTCGTGAGATACAAATAAAAATTTACTCATGTTCCTTGCATGCAGCAGAATGCTGAATTTACACCCTTTGTGATTAGTTTTTTTCTTTTGTGTACAAAGGTAGGGTTTAGGTTAACAAATTAATGGGCAAAAAATTTTATTTCATGAGAAGGGGCTTCTTTAGGGGCAATCACAGACTGGTATGGGCTTTTATGGCAAGAAGAGACTGATGGAATTTGATTCACTAACAATAATGGCAGATCGTTTTACCTGCTGACCGCTGAATTTTGACACAGGCTGTCCATCATAAAGAATGCAAATTCGTTATTATAAGTCAAAGAGATGGAAAGATTGGGATCTTCGCACACTAGTATCTATGGTTTATCCATCCAGCATGGAGCATGTTAGTGAATAAACCACGATACAAATAACAAAAACTCACTTGCTTGGCGTCGAGTTTCTTACGTATGAAAGGACGCGCCAACAAAGTGAATTTTAGGTTAAGTATGGGCGGTTTGTATACGTTTATGCCCCATTCAAAATGGACACGGTATAGGTGGGGAACTGAGATATGCACTGACGCTCTCGTGGGAGTGTATCCCTCGCATGGGAGCACATTAGTATGATAAAGCACAAATAACTGGACAGTATATGAAGCATTACTATTCAACGGCACTAATGAATATGAGACTCAGTTAGAAATAGGAAGCTAAGCCCGAATTACGGCTGACTAAGATACTCAAGCGGTTAAGTAAGAGTCAGAGTCAAATCGTTTATTTCTTTAGACTTACAAAATAAGCACTCAGACAAATAATGTTTTTACTGTATAAACAGCTTGATAAATAGTAATTAATAAGAAATAAGGTGCAATTGACTCTCTCGGAAGAAGAAGCTCGGATTAGAGTTTAGCATTATCCATTCCGCCCTTTTTGAGCTATTCAACTATAAAGTGAAAGTAGTAAGTTCTTTAAGTTACCTAAACCTTCTTTTCTAAACATTAAAGTTAATAATTCAGTTTCTTTCATATTAAAACGCTTTTAATCCCCATTACACATTTACTGTTTAACATTCATAAATGTAAGTAAAATCGGAATTCTGCTGATAGATAACAAATCGTTTTTTATAGACTAAGGCCCGTATTATGAAAGCTTGCTCAGTCATAGAGCTATGCTTGAGTGACGTTAATGCTATCGAAAAGCGTTGCTCAAGCATATATCGATGACTGAGGAAGCTTTCATAATACGGGCCTAAGAGGCCTAAGATATCTTAAGCCCCACTACATACCGTTTATAATCGGTTTACCGTTTGACGCTACTAAATAATACCGGTTATAATCGGTTTACCGTTTGACGCTACTAAAATTAAGTAAAATCGGGATTCTGCTGATGGATTGAATGGCCGTGTTTGGCCCATGTTATACCCATGTAAGAAAGGACTAAATGGCTTGAAATATTAAGCCTATACCAAGACCAAACATTTATATCGTTACAAAGTTTTATACTAGCTTCCATTCCCGACCGGCTAAGCTTGAGCCCTTTATAACTAAACTAAACCATCAGACACATTTTACAAAGTAATACATACCTGAATGTGAGTTGGCCTGATTGTTGGCGCCGGGTGCTTGGTTTCCGGCCGCCGTCCGGAGCGATAGAGACGAGCCGGACCGGCTTCCGTCCGATTCCGGCTGTCAAATTATAAACAAGATAAATTAAGCTCGGTGACATTTGATGTTGAAACCTCCTAAGAATCCCATAGTCAAGGAAAGTCCCATAGTTATCCCAAAAGGTTAATGACGACGATTGACGACCTCTGTGGCGCAGTGGGTGAAGGTCCGCCTGCGACGCAGGAGGTTGCGGGTTCGATTCCTGCCTCGGGACAAAGATTTGTACGATCTGCAGATATTTGTTCAGGGCGTTCTGGATGTTTTCTATGTATAAAAATTACGTCTCTTTGTCATCGAATGCGTAAAATGTTCGAAATTAATTCCTTCGGCTTCAATAATTATAATTAATAATTATTTATTTACTAGCTGTACCCCGCGGCTTCGCATGCCCTGTTCCTATGAAAACGTTAAAAGGCGTTTTCCCGGTAGTCATTCGAATTTTTCTCACCTTTTAAACCTTCCCTAGACCTCCACGAACATTTCAAGACCAAGATAAGAAATATCCGTTCAGCCGTTCTCGAGTTTTAGCGAGACTATCAGCCGGTTTCTCGAACGCTTGTCACATTGAATGGATAGTCAACGGCTTGTTATATACACACTACGGAATCTCACAGCGTGAATTTTAATCTCGCGGAATATAACCTGCGTACTTAGCTTAACTTACACGTACGACGAATAAAATTCCTTGCTATATTTTAGCTACCTACAACTTTATAGTGCTCCAAACATTCATATTTTCCCGCTAGTGAACTTCCATTATGTTACAGAATTCTGCAAAAAAACCACGCGAGTAATAAAAGCAGTGCGTGTACAGCCTGACAAATTGTCAACAATTTGTCAAAATAATAAGCGTTCGAGAAACCGGCTGTATATACATATACATATAAGAATTCATTTTTATATAAATAGAACGACAATACTCACATCAGTACTTTTCCTCCCCAGCAGTAGATACGTCGCGAAAACGTCGTCATACTTCGCTTCCGCGAGTGAGTATTCAATCTCTTGTCTATTGTATCCAAAGTTTACTAACGCTTCTGTAAAACAAAACAGATATTAAGCTTCTATTTATAGATACAGCAAGGCTTTGTTTATTCGAAAAGCTGAATTTATGGAATTCAACGGGTGACTTGGGCCTTAATTCCACTAAACTAATCGTTTTACCAACGGTATCTTAGAAGGACACATTTTCATCAAAGGTGTTAAAACTGCAGATGCAACGGACGCGTATCAAAAGTGTCCAAGTTAAGATAGAAACCATTGCCTATGGTGCTATTTGCACGGACATATTGATAGCAATCTGTCCGTGCAAATAGCACCCGCACGCACTATCTAGCTATAGTGTTTCTATAAATCTCTTCGTGCAAATAGCCACGGGATATGGACAATTCTGTGAGAATACCATTGCAATAGTAAATTGATTGGTTAGTAGAATTCGACCCCCGTTAAGACTGTTTTTCCCGCTCATTGGTTAATTTTCTGTTATTGAGAATGCAGGCCATTGAGCGGCAACAGAAGTGTGAGCGAGTCACTCGCAGTATTTCATAATTTGAAAAACAGCTGTTGATCCGAACACCAAAAGTCGTTGGGAAGACCAAAATCACTATCAGTTCGGATTATCGGAACATTAGGTATAAATCGTGCAGATAAAGAAAGGAATTGAAGATGAAAGTGGAACAGTATGCTTTGCTTAGATGGTATTTGATCAAACGTGATCCAAGCGGAACAGCCGTTCGATGTCATTTTCATTTCCTATTTTAAACCTTCACGACCACGTTTACTCTTTATTTGCATACAATTATCTAAACTAGGCCTAGCAATGTTGTCTACTAGGGTAGAAAAGAAAAAATATACGTCACTTTGTCATCGAATGCGTAAAATGTTTGAAATTAGTTCCTTCAACTTCAATAATTTACGCAATGTATGACGATGCGATGTCATTTTTCTCTATTCCACCCTAGACATCCCCGTGTTAGGCCGACTGGTGTAATTTTTGGTGTTCGGATTTAAGATGCTTTATTTCTTTGTTTGGGGACATCGACAACAATTTTCTAGTACACAAAGCTTAAACATAGTATCTGCATTAAACTAAATTTAGGTGTAAGTATGTTTTTATAATTTAAACACAAAGGATCATGCGTTGGTTACGTAAAATAAGCAAGCACTTTGAGATTTTCCAAATTTCCTTTGGGAATGAAAATTTTCGATGGAAGGAGAATGCCCTTATTTCTGGGACAAAAACTCTCTTCGAATTTAAGTCGTAAACTTATGGATTGGGTCTTAAAAATAACTGTATCCGTTGGATACGTACAAAGGAGAACATGCGACTCCTAACCTTAAGAAAATTCGTTATTTTAAAAAGCATGCATGCCCCACAACGCCCGCTTTTGCTTCGACTATTTGAAATATGCAAAAAGCGGTATTTTACTAGGTTTCAGTGTTAACACACATGCAAGACAGTTACATCTAGATACCGGTAAATAACGTACCAACTTGAGCTGTAGTTAGCGATGCATGAAATACATAAAACTGTGTTAGTCTTTGGTCCAACCGCACACCAAGACTTTATAACAATACTTAGTAGATTACAATACTATAGTTTATGAAAGGAATTTATTTACTCTGGTTTTTATATGAAGATGAATTTATGCTTTCCTTAATTATTTATTCGACACACATACATACAATTAACAGAGATACAATATGAAACAAAAGTACAATAGGTTTAATAATTTGAACAAGCACAATAAAAAATTAAGTAAGTACTCAGTGTAGGTAAGTTCGTGTCTGCAGCAAATAGCCCATGGCTCAATGTAATTTTTATGCCTAAAAAAAAATCACTGATTTTCAGTCAAAACCTGATCGAAAGTGAGCAGAACGAGTTTATGACGATCTCCTAACATTTTGACAGGTATAATATTAAATACAATGCTTTATTTCCTTAGGACTTTACTAGACTCTTGGAAATTTCACAACATTCAAATTGCCTAAGTAAATCTGGAAATAATCTGATAACTTTAGGTATATAGGTTTTTAGTTTTCGAGTTGACTATGGTATTATATTTAAATTACTTATGATGGGATATTTATTGTGCCTAAAAATGCTCTTATGATTTTTTTACCATGACAGTTTTAAAGTTATTAAGTTTTATGGTATTTCATTGTTTGCATGTTGATCTTAAATATAAAAACCAGAGTATAAATCAAGTCATGTTTGCAAATCAAAGTTGCAGCTAAGCATGCATTTCGTTTTAAATTTTGAAGTGGAAATGGATTTCACAAAGAAGAATAGGGATAGATGAATTTCAGTAGTACCTTTATTTCTTTCCTCTTTATAGTCAAAAGAAAAAAGAAAAATACATGTTACATTAGTTTAAATCACAGACCAATACACAAATTAAGTTCGAATAATTTTGAAATTAACTTTCAATGTATCAAATTATTTTAAACAATTGTTCTAAATTTATAAGCGCAAACTGAAAAGGACAGGCGAAACTTACTACTGTCCCATGTCCTTTTTAGAATATATACATTACAAAAGATACCTTTTTCAATACATTAAAATATTTTTTTACAATTTACTCAGTGTTTTTGAATGCTAACTGAAAAGGACGGGCCAAAATTACTACATAATATCCCACATACTTTCGCACTAAAATTACTTAAATGTCTTTTATAAAAGTACAAAAAGCTTAATGTGCGGTGTGACCGGTAAGTAGAAAATGTTCAACAGTGGAATTAGCGTCAATAGCTTTGGGTTATGGTGCTTATGCGTAATATAGCTTAGCTTTGTACACATGAGTAGAAAATACTTGTTATTACTGTTATACGTATATTGATATTACTTTAAGCTTTTGTACGCAATTTTAATTATTACACCATGTTTTTAAATAATTCCTTCAGAGAAGAAAAACGATTTTTTTTTTATAATTAAATAAAGTACTTCCACGGTTGATAGAGAACAAATCGTCCGCGATTAGTTCAATATGTTATTAATGAATTCGAATCATAGGGTACGGACCTAGAGAAAATTATTTTTAAGTTTTATAACACACAGCCGCAACCTGATGGCGGGAGGTCCCGTTACACAGTAAAGCGAGCGGAGCGAGCCACGTTATTGACGGAGTAAATTTATAATCTAATGGCGGTGTGTCGGAGTACGAGCGTAGCGAACCGCAACGTGACACTCTTTAAAGTAAGACGAGCAAAGCGAGCCGCGCTCTGGTAGCTCTCTCAAGGTACAATTAATCACAACTTGTGCAATTAATACCTGGGCGTAACCTCTAGTAGGCGCATGATCAAAACGGAATATGCACCAGGTCTTAACCATTTGGGCGTCGAGGTGCGAAAAAGTTCAAGAAATTTGTGAATATGTAAGTATAACCTTAAATGACGCTTGAGTTGACGCAATAATATAGTTGTAGTAGTAGTTAACCCGCTTACATTCATAATCGTCAAACTACGAATGTTTCTATAGTAAAAAATAGTTGACGTTCACTTATCCACTTGTGGTGTATCTAATTCAGTTGACGTTCACTTATCCACTTGTGGTGTATCTAATTCAGTTGACGCTTACCTATCCGCTTGTGGTCCTTAAAGTCCTGCTGCGGCTCTATGAACGGCCTCAGTTCGTCCTCCTCATACCCCGTGTTCATCCACTTGTCCCGCATTATAGCTTCTAACGACGCGCGCTTCGCAGGGTTGAGCACGAGGAATTTCTTAAGGAGGTTCTCACAGTCCGTTGACATGTAGAATGGTATTCTGGAACAGGGGGAATAGAGTTCAAAATTTACTGCAAAAATTGTCCATGCTCTGTCCATGCTCTCTCTCTCCATGCGGTTTTGGAACCAGATGAGAGGAATTCATTTGGGACAAACAAGGAGTGGAGGCGCCTTATATTAAAAATAAGTTTTTTTTTAATTTTCCACCTTTGCTTTAGAGATCTATTGCGTATTTATACAGGTGTATTTGCAAGCAGTATCCTGCCCCTCAGCACCGGCAGCGTGGATCCACAGGGACCAGGAGACCAGCGTATATAGGATCACTCCGAGCGACCACACGTCTACTTCCGGACCGTTGTACTTCTTGCCTGGTGACCTTACCACTGCTGCATTGTCTCAGTACGTACATTTGTCCAGCAGTACCTGTATTTGCCCCGCAGCACCCTTTCCCTCAGCTCCCGCAGCGTGGACCCATCGAAGGGCAGGGACCCGGAGACCAGAGTGTATAGGATCACTCCGAGCGACCACACGTCTACTTCGGGTCCGTCGTACTTCTTGCCTGAAAATAACATAGGATTTTAAAAAATCACCAAAAATTTCAATCAATCCAAAAATTTCGCCACAATATTTCATCAAGAGAAGCTTTGAGATTGGAATCCCTATAACCGCCGTCCAAGCGGACAAATGGATCTGTCAACAAATATACAAAATGCAGCCTAAAAGAAATGAATCCAGCACAAAAAAGCCATATGCCTAGCCCATTGACTAAGGGGTTGTCGCCCCCTGATATTGCTGCCGGGGTAGAGGTCGAGCCTCGAGGCCCCTCTCTGCACCCCAAAAACTTGTTGTCAAAAACGACAAGGGCCGGACAGAAAACCATCATCAACATGATACATTCAGGTTAACCCGATCAAGATCGTACCTACAACAGCTATACCTATGATACGTACTATTCACTGGCTGCGTGTTTTCTCCCACTAAATCAATAAGGCTAAAGGCAAATACCTTTTCTCTTCGTCTTTTTTCTTTTTGCCTGCTTTTTTATATCATCACATCTTGGTCTTAAAAATAATCTTACCTCCTTTATGCTTCCTTCCTTCATATTTCATTATTGCATTCATAATTAAAGGTAATTAAATTTTAACTATTCTAACACTCTTAGTAGATCTTATAATGTCAGGGTGTAGCAACTTGAGAAAGATGGCTTATGTTTATTTTAAATTATTCACAAAGTCTTACATTACAATGTCGTGTGTACGTACGATCTGCAGATATTTGTTCAGGGCTTTCTGGATGCTTTCTATGCATAATAAAAAAATATCTATCTATGTAGTGTATTGTATTATGTACATCAGTTATCTAGTAACCATAACATAAGCTCTACTTAGCTTGGGGCTATATAATGCTGTGTGAATTGCCCAACATTATTATTATTATTAATTTCTGTCAGTGTCTGTCATAAAGAGCTAATTGCTTACTTTAATGTGAATCAGCCAATTCTTCATTCACTGATAATATGTACCTTGGAATAGTTCTGGTGCAGCGTACGGTGGACTGCCGCAGAACGTGTCCAGTTTAGATCCGGGCGTGAACTCGTTCGAGAAGCCAAAGTCAGCTATTTTGATGTTCATCTCTCCGTCTAGAAGCAGATTCTCCGCCTGGAATAACAAAATAAAATTAAGAAAATACAAGTTATAATCAAGTTATGATTCGGGAGATATTTTTAACAATGCTTGTCAATAGACCTATTCGTAGCTACAAACAGGGTACTATGGGTACCTTTGGGTACGTTACGTCCGTGTACCGCAAACGGTACATATTGTACCTCGAAAGGAAAAAACGAAACCCTTGTAGGACCGATTAACTGTGTGGTGCTGGCTTAGAATTTGCACCACCCCATCTCTTTCTGTGAGAATCGTAAGACGCGAGTAAGGGATATCCACCGAGGGCTCTTTCCAAAAAACTCTACCACCGAACTGCGATACCCAACCCGCATGCCCATCGTGGGGATTATGGTCACCCCCCATCAGATAAAAACCAATAAGGAGCTTAATAGGGGGAGGACTGCGTCCAGCAGTGCACCGAAACAGGCTGTTGAGGTTGAGGTTGCATTGAAAATGAAGGTAGTACGAACGTAGTATAAAGATGGAGTACCTTGAGATCCCTGTGTATGATCCGCTTCTGATGGCAGTATTGCACCGCGGAAACGATCTGTCGGAACTTCGCCCGAGCTTCCTTTTCCTTCATGCGACCATGTAGCACTAGGTAATCGAACACCTGAAAAAAAAAGGTGACACATAGATGAGTCATCTCAATCATGAACTGGATCTTGATGAAAAAATAAACACGATGACATAAGACAACAAAGAAGAATTTAAAGTAGTTCGATTCCTGGGTATTCTTTGGTACATTATAACGGGTGACAGACCAAGCAATCTAAAGCAAACGAATGGAATTCGACAATCGGTAGGTTCGTTCCATTTTTCTTTGATGTAGCGACAGCCGCCGGAGCACGGCCGAAGGTGACTGAAGGCCCTCGGCTTTCGTTTACTTTTGCAATATCGTCCACACTGGTTCTCCCCATCGTTGGTTGGCCTTTGTTTACTCTCGCTCGCCACCATTGGCTTGTGCGTTTAGCTCAAAACCAAAAAGATACAAATTTCTTCAGCTTGCCTGCAGTTTTTCATATACCATCGACAAAGAATCGGTTATTATATCGTCCATGCCTCTTGGAGTATACTACTCACCTCGCCCCCAGAAGCGTATTCCATAACTAAGTAAAGCGTCTTCTCAGTCTCTATAACTTGGAATAACTTCACTATGTTTGGGTGGTCCAGCATTTTCATTATCCGCACCTGAAATATGATAATATACCGGTAAGTTCAAAATTTAGTTATATTTTGCTTGAAGATCTTTTATAAAACAATGCTAACGGCTTCGGGCCTATTGCACAGTGAAAAGTGGGTTGCAGAATTTGTCAAATCTTGTAATATTTTTGCAAGGACCCGTCTCAATTCACGTTGAAAGAACCAGAAGCTGACTATTTAGAACTTACTATTTGGTACGTTACTTATATTAATTTACAATTCAATTTGCGAGTCGTTTATACTCGTAGTATCGTTAAAGAATAATTAACACTAATAAGTGCTTAAATCTAAAAATTCACTGAAGGTACACTGGTTAAAAAAGGACCCTATCTCAGCATATTGCAGTATCAGGCATATGCCCAACACTGCGCTGGTTTTCAGTTAGGGCCGTTTCATGAGCATCTTTCAGTTTGGTATGGAACATGTATTTTTTCGAGATTTATTTTATGTTTTCTGGGATTCATATAATCCTATGATACGGTCTATAACGTCATAACATAAGTGTTGATTGCTATTATAAAAGCTTCCAAATATTAAAAAGCCCATTCTCACCTCCCTGAAGAGTTTCTGCAGCGACCCCGGGTTGAGCTGGGTCTTGTCAATGATTTTGATAGCGACCTCCTTGCCGGTGGGGACATGCTTCGCGAGTTTCACCTTCGCGAAGTTGCCCTTCCCGATCGTTTTGAGAAGCTTGTATTTTCCTGGAAATAACGGAAAAATCTTTTAGAATAAAGCCTTTGACTATAGTATTGGACGACCGATGTTGAGCGCGGGGTAAGGTCCGCCTGCGACGCAGGAGTTTGCGCGTTCGGTTCCCGCCCTGGGATAACTGTTTGTGCGACCTACAAATATTCCTTTAGAGTGTTCTGGACATTTTCTATGTTGTGTGCGTGTAAAAAAGTATCCCAACCCGACCCATCTGGTCCACAGAGCCCGGTGGTCTTTCGACCTTTCATGTCGCGTATTCGTATATGGGTCAGTTGTTAGCGACACGAGCGTTTGCACGATCTAGGATTGGAGTTCTTTTTGCTTTCCGATAATGTTTTTGGAATTTGTCTCAACTACATCTAGTGAATATTCATTGTAGCGCTAGGTAGGGTAACTAGCTTCAGTCTTTACGGTGTTACTTTCTCTTCGGCGCCTCTATTAACGGTTTTAGGTTTGTTGTTCGGCTAGAGGTCAATTACAATTTATTTATTTTACCAACCAGATCATACGGAAATTAGTTTCTGCTATGGCAATGGAACCCGCAACCTCACTCTTGCAGCCACTGCGTCTTAGGCGGACCTTCGCCCCACGTGCAGCCTTTGTCACATTTTCCAAGCGAGCGGTAAAAGGGGATTGCGTAAAATATTAACAAATACGAAAAAGTCTTGTATTTTTCCCTTTTGCCCCTCGCATACCGCAAGATGCTGTTTTGTGCTTAGAATTTGCATAGCACAACCTCCTCCCGTGGGTATCGTAAAAGACGACAAAGGGATATCCACCAGCAGAGCCTGCTGCGATCCCCAACCCACATGCCCTGCGTGAGGATTATGACTAAATAATAAGAACCATTAAAGGCAAGGCTTATGTCTAGCAGTGGACCTGTAAAAACTGACGATGTGATGATGTGACGGGGTGACAAGCCTTCGCGTTCTGACTCTAGACGTACATGAGATGACAGTACAAGAACATGTGTGTATACTGACCAATGTGAGGTTCCTCCGAGGTCCGTGAGCGCGAGGAGACTCGGGCGGTGCCGCCAGAGGTTCCGCCCGCCCCCGCCGACGACTCCGAAGCACTCTGGAATAGAGAAGACTACATTAGATAAGGAACCAAAAGAACCAACAATCACTAATTGTGAAACACGCCCAGCTGTGCGATAACACAAAAACGAATTATCCTATAATATGTTGGACAATTCTCATGTCATCTAGTCCCAAGCTAAGCAGAGCTTGTGTTATGGGTATTGGGTACTAGATAACTGATATACTTAATACAATACACTACATAGATAGATTTTTTTACATTCAGAACACCCTGAACAAACATTTGAAAGCCATTTTTATTTTTGATTTTGCCATACAATAATATAATTAGGAATCATAATAGGATAATTAGGAATGATAATATGGAATCCAAGGATTCGGTATTTGCTTTCAAATGAGAATGTAGGATGAGTTGTTTTTGCGTAATACCACAATTGCAAATTTTGGCTTATACAATAGGTACTACATAGATGAATATTGAGCAGGCATTTAATTATTTTTGGTCGTTGTCGGGGTAAAAATGTTGAATAATTTAGTGCGTGTCGACTGACGACGGCAGATGTTAAGCGAATTATGGATCATATAAAAAATTATGATCGTTTTGGGATTGGGTTCGAATTTGGATGAAATTTACAAAAATAAATAAAAACTTAATTTTTGGGTTACTTGCGTAGAAATTGGGAGCGTTTTATTTATTTATTTATTTTGCTTACATGTACATGGTAAACAGCTTAGGCCTTAATGTTTTGTTGGACGATATTTGTTATTAACCCCAAATCTCTTACATACAAATGTTAAACAGCCACGAATTTTTAGCCGTCAAATACTGCTACGTAATAAGTAAATAAAAGATAGTAGAAAATAAATTAAACCTATTCATTCAGTACGGACTTTTGCTTCTACGATGAACAAAACTCCAAAGGGCAAACATTTAGGTACCTTTTTTGTATCTCGTGAGCTAATAAATACACCATAATGATGCTTGAGTTGAGACAAATTAGCTCAGAAGAGGAGCCCCTTATCACGAGTAAGCAGACATTTTTACGTTTCGCTTGCCGCATCATTTGTTACAACGGGTGAGGTTGCAGAATTGTCCGTACTGCGATAGTCGGAATTCTGCTTACAATAATGTTTTCAATTGAAATCCAAAGGTTCGTTTTTCTTTATTTCGTATATTTTTGTAAAACCCTATTTTTTGTATAAGTTACGTGAATAAATTGTTATTTTTTAATTATCTTTAATAATTTGTAAGGAAATCATGTCGCATTGGTTCTGTGGAACTACAAATGCGTCGTTTTCGAATTTTACAATCACATATAGGTACGTAAAAAAATTGGGTAGAAGTGTGTAGAAGAAATACAAGAAAATTATGATTAGTAGGAAAAAAATACGTCTTCGGAAACAAGGACTATGGAAAACCAAATCATGATATCTTTGGAGTGTGGAGTACTTATGTCCAGCAGTATACGTTTTTGGGCTTCGATTTTGAACATCAACTACAAAATTCTAAAGTGTAAACATGTTTTTTCAATGAAACCCGGGATTATTGTAGCTTATCCGTGTTCAGATTTAAACAGTCACAATAAAATGTTTCCTAAAATCCAAACTCCAATATCAACCCCCGGGCAAGGATTCCCGGAAACTTCTGGCAAACAGCATTTGTCGCCCCGTTTTCAGATAAATTCGTACAATAAAATCAGGATCACTGTCCCATAACAAGCCTAATTAATTTACGCTGGATTATTACGAAGGATTATAGGATTTAAATAAAAGGAGACTTATCATATCGGAGGCCAAAACACACTCCGGGTGAATCACAAGAGGGTGGACCAATACAGGCTGTTGAGGTTGAGGTATTGTATGGGTAGGTAAGAAGTAGGTATGTGTAGGATTTTAAACATAATTTACTGATTTAAAGTTAGCAATGAATGAATTTTTTATACAATTAAGCTATAATTATGCTGTGTGGTGCTGAGAATGAGAATATTGTATTTTGTAACTTAATCAACAAGAACAAACACGATTTAAAAAAAAGACAAAGCTTCTGTCGATTAGAGTAACAAAACGGTCTCTGTTTCATCATGAACTGTCTCAGTAGAGTCTTTGTTGTAAACACGTTACAACCAACGCTGGTCTTCCGACAGAGCAGTTTGGAGACGTCACGGAAGATAAGACACAAAATAATCAAAAATATAACAATAAATAATAAAAATAATTCTGGATAATACACACATCATTACCTAGTCTCACTCAACCAAGCTAATCAGAGCTTGTGTTATGTGTACTAGATAACTGATATACTTAATACAATATACTAAATAGACAGATATATTTTTTTATTATACATAGAAAACATCCAGAACGCACAATGAACAATGTCTGCAGATCGTACACTTTGTTCCCGAGGCGGGAATCGAACCCGCAACCTCCTGCGTCGCAGGCGGACATTCGCCCACCGCGCCACAGATGTCGTCAACGATGAACAACAATCTTTTTCGGATCGTTATAAAAATAATTGTACAACCCATCGTCGAAGTAGTGTCAAAAGAACTCGGTCGGCGGTAGGTACTAAATAAACCTCCGACAAAAACTGATATATCTTCAAGATATGTATCTAATTTTTTTTCTAATTTGAGACAAATCTAAGACAAATTAACAAGTCCAAACCGCTTATATGCAAGCACAGCGTGAATTGTTCCTCTTTTACAACTGAGGCACCCGGGCGAAACGGGTAGTCACCCCATTTGTCTAGTCTTATCCGGGTCTGATATCAATTTATGCATTTGGGCGTTTGTTTGTATAGGGCGGGAATAAAAGATAGCGTTAAACATGATGATTAAATGAACGGTTCCCTTTAAGTAGCGTGTCATTTTGTAGCGATTTTTATAAGGAGTAATAAATTTACAAACTTATCTAAATAGGGACAATAGGTCTCTTTTTATTAGAAGAAAAAAAATACGAACCAAGAAACACTGATACACATAGGAAAGATAGACAATGACTTAGGCGCTTAAGAGTGTGCCATAAACAGTTTACTTCAAAATTGTATTTTAAAATCGGTATTTATCTCAGAATCTGCAGAAGCTACCACCATAATATTTAGGGAAAATTACTTCAATCTTGAATAAAGTGTTTTAAAAATACGATGGGTAAAAGTAACTCGATAGGATTTTTTTTTGAAAAAAGATGTTTCGCACACATTTTGCTATTTATCTCAGGAACAGCACAATTTTATTCTTCGCATTTTATTTGGCTAAAAAACCTAGAATTAATTAGTTATGGCTTTTAATTTTTCGATTGGTTGTTTCCATTAACTTGTAATTTGGTAAAAACAGTTTTAGCGCATAGAAGATTCGGTGCACGTCTCTGCTCTGTACTTCTCACTTGCGAGAAAACCATATCTTGTCACGAAAATTGTTATTGCACACTCTTAAGCTACTGTGGGTAAGTTTTTAACACACTTTCTATGCCTAGACTAGAAACTATCTATGGTACACTTAGTAAAGACTATGATTCAAACAAATTGATATACAGCCGCCATAATGTCACATGTCCGAGCAATGTATCAAGACATATATCAAAATATATTTCCCAGTCGGATAAAGATACAAACACCGGGGTTTCCTATGAAATATCCGAGTTGCCGCCGGTTTCATCCGGTTTTCCGCCGGTTTTATCCAGTTTTATCTGGCTGTGTTTGTCCGGGTGTCCTGATATATGCAACTGTTGGCCCAATTCAAGTATTTGCACCTAGGCATGTATTGTTTTGTACAAATAGGAGCAGAAAAGTTTGTTGGCACGGTTTGATTTTAAGGATATTTTGGCTTTTGTTACGCTTATTATTTATGAACGGAAACTTTCTGGAATATTGTTTCATTATAGCAAGGCGATTACAGGGATTTTCTATGATTAATATTTAGTCATTAATGTAGGTAAGTTGTGTGGTGTGACCACCCCAACTATTCCCGCGGGTGTCGTAAGAAGCGACTAAGAGATATCCACCGGGGGGCGGTCAGCAGCGCCCAACACGCTGAAGAACAATTATACCACCAAACTGCGATTCCCGACCCGCATGCCCAGCGTGAGGGTTTTAGGCATTACCCTCCATGAGATAAATGCCAACAAGACGTTTATCAGGAGGAGGCCTGCGTCCAGCAGTGGATCAATACAGGCTGTTGAGGTTGAGGTAGGTATTCCTATATCTGTGTATCCATATCCAGTGCTTTGTTAAAAATTGGTAAGACATTATGTCGACAAGGCTTGCAAACGAGAAAGGCGGTCTATGTACCTATAGTAATGCTCTGTAGTAGGTGAGACCACGCTGGGATGATGATGAAGAAATACGTTATATTTTAAACCGAGACTTCAAAAAAAGGAAGAGTTTCTCAATTCGACTCTATTATATTATAACTATTATACTCTATTGTAACTCTAACAAACTGTATTAGTTTTAAGTTCCTTTTATCTTAAATTGTATGTGTTTGAGTTACAAATACCTAAACGTTTCTATTTCTATTTCTATTATGTTTCTTACCTCAGAACTTTTGACTAGGTGGTCCGATCTTCATGATTATTTTTTTATATGAAAGCTGGTGCTTCCCATGTGGTCCCATTTTGATTTAGTTCTGATAATGGGATCCATGAAAATCCGTGAAAAAACTATAAAAATTGAAGTCCGTTTATAGTTTTTTAAAACAAAATTAATTATTCGGACTACTATCCAGCTAGTGTTTTAAAAATGCTTTAAATTTCAGCCCTTTTTACACCCGCGTTACCATTTCCCGTGTCCGTAACATACCGTGATTTCTCATTTATTTGTGTGGACAGTAACGAACTCTATCGATCTAGTAAGCTGACAGAAATTTAGTTATAAACGAGCCACGGCAGTACGGGTATAATTAAGGTTCGACCCTATAAGCCACCATTAGAAAGACAATACTTCACAACAATCGATTGAAACTTTCTAAGGTCACGGCCGAACAAAAATAGCTTTTAATACTCCTTGTAGCCCAAATGGTGACGCCTGTAACAATCCCAATGGCAATTTAGGGGTCTATTTCGGCTCGCAGTTAGTTTATTTGCTAACTCTATGTTGTGGTACGGTTTGCAGAATAATTGCTGGAGGATAAACATTTACTAAAGGGCCTAGAGTAGCGTTGGTGAATTATTTGCCGTATTTTAGTCTTGAGTGGATTGCTTTTATTATGACAATATAGCCCATTGTGGGTTGGTTGATGTCACGCCGTCTTGGAATTTAAGGTGTTTAAAAAGTAACTCTGGTTTTTTGTTGTTTCTTTCTTGAAACTTTAACATGACGTGAAGAACCCTTTGTTCTTCAGACTCTACCTACATATATACATAATCGATATCTGCTATATTCTCGCAGATAATGATTGTGACAGTGCCAATTGGATGTATGTATGTAACTTCTTCACGCTAAAACTACTAAACGGATCGGTCTGAAATTTAAAAATTGTTTTACGGGAATGCCAAAATCCATCGCTACCTACGTGCAATTTCCCCATAGTCGAACGTCGTCGGACGTTTTGCTTTAGGAAGTCAAACGACCTTAGCTTCTTGTATGCTATTTTTTTCCGTCTTCGTTGATAAAACATACCTTGTTGACAAAATGTGTCCAGAATCTTTGAGCAAAATGTAAATTTCGAAATACATTCTTTTTTGCTGATGTTACCCATTTGTAGCTCACGAACGGCGTTGCTTTCTTTTTACGTAAGCAAAGGCACTTTACTTTGTTAGGCTTCTCACTTGCCTACTTTTTAAGGCTTTGCGATCCAACTTCGCATTACTCTTGGAATAATATACCTAAAGAGCTATTCAGCATTTACAATTCCATAGGTGTATGTACAAACCCAAAACAAATACTTTCGGAACACATCATTTTATTACTCACATTCTTTTTAATTAGGATAAAAGCAGAGCCGAATAGCATAATCTATACCTTTTATTATGTTATAATTCTGGCAAAGATGATAATATCAAGACCGTTTTGACAGACAGACTTGGCTAAAGTCGGTGCTTATTTTCTATAAATGAGCTTCTTTGAAATGCTTAACCATCAACTCTACTGACACATTCAAATAATTCTGATTTCCACATAAAATCCCTTTCAAAAGGCTTGGAATCTTTATATGCTCATTCTTTGCCAAAAACGGCGGTAGACTGCATAAGTAAGATTCTGAATCACAATTGAACGTTTCCGTAGTGGAATAAAAAAGAAAAGCTCGATTGTAGAGGCTTAAAGATTTATTTACTTCACTTCAACTGATCTGGATTGATGATTGATTCTGAGGGGATCAGATGCCGATTTCAATAAATCCGAATCAGCGATGGGTTTAAAATTATGATTCCAACCTAGATTTAATTAATTTTAAGGGAATTTTGTTTGGAGTTTCTCGTTATCGTGTTTGAATCACATTGCTCGTGTAATTTTCAATAACAGAGAACTGAAATTGCTTCTACAGCTACACTGTATTATGTCTAAAACAAGTCAGGCGAATAAGTCACTAAGAGCGGAAGTATTTTTGTCTTTATTTGTTTCAAACTAATCACATCGCTAAGCAGTTTATAATGGTACAGTTTCATGTTGTCTCACAAATCATTTATAATTTGATAACCTATACATTAGGTAGAGTAGATACAACCTTAAGCAAGTCCAGACTACTAATTTACTACCCTTGCCTTGGTAACTAATTAAACGATAAAACTTTGCGGGGGTTTTTGGGAATTAACGAACAGACATTCGCAGAATGAAACCCAGTAGATTTCATAAGTAGACAAGCCATAAATGGATAGGTTTTTCCATTTGTGAGCCAATAAATTGTTTTACTTTCTTTCTTTCCTTTATTTCTAGGATGGCGAGGTAGTTTTTCGCGATCTGTGATACTTTTCCCAGATATAGTCGTACATTATTAGAAAAACTCTTTAAAATATCTCAAAGTCTAGCCAAACCGTTTCGATTTCAGCGCTCGATATGGTGTTAACGATATGGTGTGTGAGTTAACAATTCAAGACCTGACTGGAAGTACCTAACAGGATTTTTTAACGGGAATTCGTTTCGGGGCATGCACGAAATGGGTAGTGTCCTGGGTAATTATAATTACCCAGTATTTAGTCCGTCAGATAAGATTTTCAGAAGATATTGGTCACACATAATTTTTTCTTTAGTCAAAAGTCAATTCTTTAGTCAAGTTAGAAAACAAAACATTACATAAATAAAGCGCGTCAAAGCTGTGTTACGTCACACCTTATTAAAAAGTGTCGTAAGGTGTGACGTCACGCGGAACTTTGGTTGTTTAATCGACAAAAGAAAAAATATGTGTCCAATATCTTTAAGATAATCTAACTAACGAACAAATTTTGTTTTTTTAGATTTTATATATTTATATATATTTTAAAGATTTTCTTTTAGGATACTCCCACATCACTGACATCACATAGGTTCCAACAACTTAAACACATCCACATAACATAGGCTCCAACAACTCATTGAGATAATGATGGTACGTTACCCCATGAAACTTCTCGATGGCCTTCGCCCTCCGTCGCCTCCTCCAAAGCTTGGAGAGGAACACGGGCGCCAGCAGCGGCAGAACTCGATGACGCATCGTTTGGGGGTTTATTTTGACGGTTTCCGGTAACAGTTGGACGAGTCTAGCTTAGCGCTAGACTAAGACACGGACTTTTAAGTCTTTCCCGGTATTGTAAGGCGAATATGTCTGGTACTTGAGCCTAGCTTAGTGGTGGACTTGGTCTTTGCCGGTGTTTCCAGGAGAAAATGTCTGGTATGTGGTATATTTTGACGTGGTATAGATTTTTAGGTATCTTGGATGCCGATACTTTTAGTTATATGTTGTTCGTGTAAAAATTTGCTGGTACGATGATTTTTACTTGGAATGTTTGGATTTTTAAGTAGCTGCGTGCGACAGTTTTCCAAGATATATTGAGCTAAAATGTATGAGCACTTGCTAAAATATCTCGATTTTGGCTAGCTTGGAACGGAACTTCGATAGCCTTAATTTTAGGAGTTTGACACTTTTCTGGCAGGAATATACTTGAAATAGCCGACGTTATTGTAGGAATGTTGTATAAAATTTTACAAAAACGTCGCTCTTAGATTTTCAAAGTCACGCGTTTCTCTGTTTTTTTTTACTTGCGTCAGCTTTTCTGATTTGTCTAAGAGTGTGAGATCCAAACTAGAAATTTCAGCACTTAAACTTCTGTTCAGACAATGAAGCACACGAAAATCTTTAAACACGAAACGCTTTAACAAAGATTAAGACAAAGATTCGCGAACAACTTAACAAAGACTTGCACTGAAACACTGAGTAAAACTTCAAAGTTCTTGGCACTTCATTGCACTGGCACTGATTCGAAGTTTTCACTAGCACTTTATACTTTAATACAGCTGTTTTTCACTAGTTTAGCTACATATGTTTACTCAGCGGAGTTTAGTGCGATACTAAGCAATAGGAAGATTTTTAAATACGATAACCTAATAGGTTATCACCGGCAGCTTCGAAATACCGTAGAGTTGCGAATCGATACTTTTTCGAGTTTCAGTTACTTCTTTCTTTGCTTTCTTGAATTGAATTATGTTTATACGAATGTAGCACGTTTGAATTATTTATCGAAGGTTGAACGATAACCAGGTCAGTGGACGTTGTGACGGTGTCAATAGTGCAAGATCAGCTAATGCTGAATAACATCATCTACTTTGTTGTAGGTTGATACATTATCTCTTTATGTTGTAAACAAGGATAGATCTTTGTGGTGCCGGAGAAGATAAGAATAAGCTAGTGTCCTAAAACATTATAACCAAGCGTCTCCCGCAGAACAATTCTACCACCAAACTGCGATCCCGAACCCTGCCTGCCCAGCGTGGGGATGATGGGCATTACCCCCATTAGATAAACGCCAACAAGGTGCTTATAAGGGGGAGGCCTTCGTCCAGCAGTGGACCAATATAGGCTGTTAAGGTTGAGGTAGTGATATCACACCTTGACATATACGACACCAACTCCCGGTGTCGTAAGATGCGACTAAAGGATACACCAGGGGCGGGCAGCAGCGTCTCCCGCTGAACAATTCTACCACCAAACTGCGAGTTGGGGATTATGGGCATTATCCCTCATGCATGAGAAAAAGCCAATAAGACGCTTATCAGAGGAAGCTTGCGTCCAGCCAACAGTGGATCAATATAGGCTGTTGTGGTGAGGAATGATATCATTTGAAAAGTTTTCTAGAGTTTTGAATAAGAATACGAATAAAATTTATTTGTTTGTGCCTACAGACGCTTTTACAGTTTCAAAAAAATATTCCTACTTACAAATGTTAGTCTGGCGGCACAAAATAGTCTCTGCCTTAGCATGAGTTTACTGCTAGCGCTAGCGGCCAACGCTGGTCTTCCGTTTTTTGCTACATATTTTATGAAATAATGGTTTTACTAAGGAAGGAATTGAATACCGACCGTTGCCTAGTGGTTAAATGGTTCATTTCTGAGTTAAAATATACCCCCTTATTCATAATGGTCTGTTAACATAAAACAGCACCTAAGTAGTGTTATTTCTCAGTCTGACTTATCTCAATAGAAGAAGACAGAGCGAGATTTAGCGGTGTGCTAAGTTAGCAGACTGTTATGAATAAGGGGATAGTTTACACGTCAAATAGTAGGTACATATTTAAAATATATTCTTTGGAATCGTTCGGTTTTCTTGTCTTTATTTTTGAAACATTGTCTAGGGGGCCTACTCGGAAAAGGAAAAGCGCAGGTTCGTTTACGTTGTCATGCAAACCCAACTCTTATATGGCTTGCATAAGATTAGCGTTTGCACGAAAACGGATCAGAAACTTCGATTTCGTTTTCAAGAGTACGGGCCCTGACCCAATAACATCCCGTAAATTAAAAATCACCTAACTTAACTTTACGATAAATAGACATCTCCAAGAATGGCGACCATAAAATACTAATATGGAAAGCTTAACGTATCTTTGACGTTAACCCATATCGTAACCCGATAACAAATTACCAATACCTTAAAACACCACTAAAATATCAACTAGACAAAAGCTTTTATCTGGTATTTCCAGAGAATCGTCCAAAAACCATTAGTTAAACCATTACTAAAAGTTGTGACATAAATAACAGACCATTTAAATTGTCGTAAAATGTATTATGACATTCGTTTGTTACGCTTATGTTTCTACATGGTTGGGAAGATAAAACTATTAAAAATGCTTGACAAAATAATTAATTTACAACATAACATTTACTTTTTAAGCTATTGCATAGCTTCTATCGCGGGCCTTGAGCGCGGGAACCGAATCCAGAAATTCCGTAACGAAAAAACCTTGACGTTTGTCTCTTTAGTTCAGCAACTCGCCTCTAGATGGCATTGCAATAGCTTTACCGCGGCAGTCCCCGAGTGCCACGTCTTTTTTTTTGGTGTTTTTACACACAAAGGGAAATTATATTTGTTGGTTTAACAGGTATCCACCGGGGGCAGGCAGTAGCGCCCCCTGGAGAACAACTCTAATAACAAAATGCGATCCTTAACCCGCATGCCCAGCGTGGGGATTATGGGTATTACCTCCCATTAGATAAACGCTAATAAGGCGCTTATCAACGGGAGACCTGAGTCCAGCAGTGGACCAATACAGGCTGTTGAGGTAGATTTTGTCAAGGAAGAAGTGTAAGAAAAGTAGAAAGTAGTCAAGGAAGAGGAAGACCAAGCATAGACTTTAGAGCGGCCAAACCGTCTTAATTTTACACCGACTTCAAAAAAAGAAGGAGGTTCTCAATTTGACTGTATTATTATTATTTTTTTATATATGTTACCTCAGAACTTTTTACTGGATGATCCGATTTTCATGATTCTTTTTTTATATGAAATCAGGTGCTTTTCGTGTGGTTCTTTTTTAATTTGGTACATATCTGACAATGGGCTCCATAAAATTCAAGTCGGTTTATAGTTTTTTTTAAACTACCTAACTACCACATGTACTATTTACAAACAAACTAACATTTTTAATACATTTATACTATAAGTTCGTTTCAAGTTTCAAAGAAAGATCTGTAACAACGCTATAATCACGTACGTATATATGATTATAGCGTTGTTACAGATCTTTCTTTGAAACTTGAGACTAACTTATAGTAGTATAGTATTAAAAATGTTTGTTTGTGTAGTACATGTGGTAGTTAGGTAGTCAAATCTGTAATTTCTTCTGTGCCGAAACACATGCCCTAAATCAAATTAACTCCAACTTCATAATTAAACCGGGAACACCGCTGTTACAAACTATTTGAAATTCAATAAGCGGCCGAAACAATGGCGGAATACAAAACTGAGATACAAAGGGAACATTCCACTAGCCACTGGAGTCTGATAGACGCAGAGTTTCACATTGTAGAGGTACAACGTTTTTTAATACTTTCGTTGCGCAGTCCTGTGTCATAATGGGGTAATTTATTAGATTGTTTTGAAAAAAAAACTAGTGGGATTAGTAGTCATTCCGTAAACCTTAGAAACTGTTTTCAACAAGGGCTTGGAAATATGTTTTTAATATTTAGGGTAAAATATAAAAAAAAGTGAAACGGGCCCCATTTACTAAGCCTCCGCTGTCCGTCTGCTTGTCCGGTCTGTCAGGCTGTATCTCATGAACCGTGATAGTAAGACAGTTGAAATTCTCACAATCAATTGATTTTGTTTTAAAAAACTATAAACCAACTTCAATTTTTACAGATTTTTCATGAATTTTCATGGATTCCATTGTCAGAACTGAACAATTACCAAAATGGGACCACACGGGAAGCACCAGCTTTCATATAAAAAAAGAATCATGCAAATCGGACCACCCAGTCAAAAGTTCTGAGGTAACAAACATAAAAAAAAGAAAAAAAAGAATACAGACGAATTGAGAACCTCCTCCTTTTTTGAAGTCGGTTAAAAATTACTAAAAAACACAGTAAAATAAATATATAAGGGAATCCCGTACACTATAACACGTGTTTTCTTGCCATTTTTATAGATGATACGGAACCCTTAGTGAGCGAGTCCCGACTCGCACTTAGCCGATTTTTTATTTTCTCGTTACTTCGCTTTTGACTTTGCCAAAGCAAACTGATCTCTATTGAACATAAATCTGACATAAAGTTCATTCCCAATTCACAGAGAGAAGTTCATTCCAGTTTTAATTTCCGGGACGATTCCTATTCTTCGATAAATGTATTCCAGATGATGTTAGGTACTTCTTGAATGTTATTTAATGGGGTTTCATTTATCTCTTCTAATTTGTGTGAGAAGTTATGAGCGAATTTAATCGATAAACAATAATTTTACAGAAGTTATTTACAACGCGATATTTACCATGATTTGAGTTTTGAGCTTTCCAATATTTCGGCACAGTTTCATGCGCCATGATCACGGGATAACTGAATGCAAAAGACTAAAAAAGAGGTTAGATCGATATATCTGCCCATAATAACTCACTCGCAAGACACTTCAGTTATTCGCACATGAAACTGTGCCGAAAAATTGGAAAGCTCAAAACTCAAATCATGGTATATATCCCGGTGTAAATAACTTCAGTATTAATAACCATGATGGATTTACAAGTTTTATAATAATTTTACATTCTGCGACCTTTAACCGTTCTAAGACCTTCCTCAACGTAAACGGTCTATATGCGCTAAGGCTTCTATCTCATGGGGGGTAGTGGCCATAATCCACGCTAGGCATGCACGTTGGGAAACGCAGTTTGGGGTTACACCGATTATGGAGGACCCAGCACAATAATTTAACGTGTTTAAAAAAACTATAAACCGACTTCAAATTCCGGTAATGAAGGTATGTTGCTTTTTGAGTTCAATTGTTCTGCAGGAGGCGCTGCTACCTGGATATCCCTTAGTGGCCTCTTACGACACTCGCGGGAGCTGGGGTGGTGCAAATTCTAAGCCGGCACCACAGCAAGACCTATAGAAATGTTTTGACCGCAATCTATTCTCATGGAGAGTGACGATGTGGCCGAAAATATATCACGAAGTTCTAGAAAACACATATTCACTCGTCATAAAGAGAATGTTAATTTTAGTAAAAAATCCTTCATTGGCATTAGATTACAAAACGACAATTTATTCTTAGATTTTTTTGGCGAGGGTGTAAAACAAATTGCTTCTTATCTGATAAGGTTTTGGTTATAAGATTTACACTATGATAAATTTCCAATAATTATTAAATATAGCTAACTTTAGTCTTTGAACAGGATTGTGGAATCGTATACGACGATTGAATTGTGCACTATACCGTATCCATTTTGAATGAAGCATGTTAGTAAACAAACTACGACACAAATAACAAAATCTCACTCGCTTGGCGTCGAGTTTCAGATATAATAAATAGTAAGCAATTTTTATTGAAGGCAGGACCTAAAATCGACAAGTAATGTAAATTACGTATAAAAGGACGCGCCAACAAAGTAAATTTCAGGTTGAGTATGGGCGGTTTGTTTACTCAAATGCTTCATTCATCATGTCAAAATGGACAAGGTATAGGTTTGATTTTATAAGGATAATTTTGTTACAGCTCTTACATTAAATCATATACATTGGAATATAAATGATGTTATATTCTATTCTATACCTCTGCAAACAGAAGAAGTAGAACAACCAAGGACATACGTAGTCCTACTAAAATATTCTATGAATATCGATCTTGAGTTGGTACCTACCTACCTAAACTACTAAATTTTCTATAGCACGAAACGTTTGTTAGTGCATGGGAGAAACGGCACGCCAAAGTATTTTATTCATTACTGGTTATAAAATTCGCGGTCAAAAGTTTGTCTTTTGGTCAATAGGTAATTGGACACTTCCCATCTATTTTACTATAGAAACTACGAATAGTTTGGCGAATTCATTCATGAGTGCCTGAAGGGATGCGTGACGCGCGCGTCTAGAACCGCACTCACCCTGAAGATGTCCCTCGTTAAGGGATGAAACGTTGGTGTTCTACCAACACAAACAAGATTCGTAGTTAACCCGCTTACATTCATAATGAACTTCCCATCTAATTTTAATTCGATAAGTAGGAACTGAGATCTGCATAGGAGTGTATTGGGCATTCCCCCTTTCCCGGCTGAACGAATCTTGATGAAGTTTGGCAGAGAGCTAAATGGTATCCCAGGGACGGACATACTTGAGTAGAGCGAGCGAAGCCGCGGGAAAAATCTTGTGAATTATAAAAATAAAACATTAGCTGTGTCAAAATAATAAATTGCTGTATATAAAATAATAAGATGCAAATAATGTACATATTTGCAATTAATAAATTAATGAATAATATTATTGCCTTATAAAGTAGGGCCGTCATGTAAAGGGACTCAACTCAGCCCTTATCAGGCTTATGGTATTACAAAACCCTTACGTTACAAGAGCTGACCGCTACAGTATAATATTGCTCGATGGTTATCAATAAAGAATTCATTTTTACGTCGAACAAGCATTGAAAGTATCGACCCGCAACACGCAAACTGCATTAATATCACAAATTAAACAAACCGCACCGAATCACACTAAATTCCAATTTCGAATTCAAATAACAAGATCTATCGCTATCGCCCACCGCAGAGGAAAACCACACAACTCACAAAATATTCAAAAATTGGATTCGATTGGAACTGAACTGCTATTTCGATTAATCGATTGTAAACGTTGTTCGATTCGATTGTAATATCGATAAGAGTGTACAGGTGTGACACTGACGCGACACTGCTGTCGAGATGGGTCAAAGGGCTATAAAAAGCGCTGGGCGAGGGAGCAGCGATGCATGCCCGTGAAAAAGCTCTGGTGAGCGTGATAACCTAGATGTATTAATAATCGAGGGGATGTTTGTCAATATTGATGTATTTTTTTTATAGTTTAAATGGCAATGCGCAACTAGTCACGGAGAACGTAACCTTCATTCATGGTAACACGCGACAGAGCAAATATATTGTATACTTACCAGGGACTTAGATACACTGCATAACAAAAAAAACTACGACTACTTTTAGTATTTAACCTAACACACAATTGTTCCGCATGTTTCACGTGGAAATATATCGACTACTAACAAAAACGCATCTTTTAAAACCAAGGAACGCGCTACGGTTTACTCCGACGAGAAATTTACGTTAAATTCACACATAAATTTACCGTAACTCATCCAAACTATCATAATTTCCTTACACCGAGTTGGTAGTTTCAAATATGCACGACATTGTTGTAGTTGTAACACATAACTTGTCTTACCATCCCGCTGACTATGGCTAAATTGCTCCATTCTGTTGCTTACCTGTAACAAGAAAATGTTCATTAGTAAAGTTTGAGAAAGCTGTTATATAATATTGAGGTGTTTAGCAAGAAGTACTTAAAGTTAACAGGTAACTACACTCTGCCTATGCTTCGTTTTATATTATCGAAGATAACGAGGACAATCGATCGTTTCTACATGTCATTTGAACTGATGCCATCAAAGTTGCAGTGAAATATACCAAAACATTTTTACGTTGTCCGATAACAAGTAAATCTTTTTTTTTAATTCTTCAAATATTCGTCATATTATAGCATCTTTACCCTTACCCTAAATATCTTCGAAAAGCAAACATTGCAACAAGAACGTAACCAGAATCGCCAATAGTGTATCAAAGCAAAAAGCGGATATTCGCCGGATTTTTCCCGGGAAATTACGCCGAGAGAAAACCGATCCCAGCCTTATCCGTAGGTATTTGACGAGGCATTTTTATTATTTTCCTCCAAGTCGTTATGTCGACGTTCGCTTTCACTGATATTCGTGATTTGTCTTATTTAGAGTTATTGCGATTTGCCTGCTTGCTGCCGATTTATTAAGTTTTTATGTAGGCTGTTATTTTGTTTATTGAATGTGTACTTATTTACTGAACCAATCCTGAAAAGATGTTTATTACCTGTGAGGTGGTTTTTGTTTATTGCGCGTTTCTTTTTTGTGGTTATCTGTAACTGTGACTATTTTATTTTCGAGGCAAATGCTTCCTTATTGAGAAAAATAAGCAAGCAACCACATGATATGGGATCGAGATGGGATTTAAGATACTTTTCAAATACCTAACTTTTAAAAACTTTTTTTTTCAATACACTTATCTTACGTAGTTTTAACTTATTTTAACTACAGCTAATATAATAACGGTTTTATTCGGTTTGTCCGTCAGCCTCGGTCTCTGAGTTTACAACGCCGTATTTCGATGCTTTTCCCGGTGGTCATAAAAAAAGGAAAACAATTGATCCCAATCAAATGGCCGTTTATGCCTTCCCCTATAAAAATAATTTATCAAACTAGCAAAGAACGTTAAAAAACTTGTTCGCAAAAAAGTGTCACCAACAAAATGTTGCCGTTCGGATTTCATAAAGGGCGACGTTTGATGTAGCGAGTAGAGGAACAAATTGGATACGATCAGAGTTTTCTAGGTCAAACTCCGCGGGGAGGTAGTTTTCGGTTTCTGGTTTAAAAATGTAACATTTAAAGTCGCGAAAATCATGTAAGCATAGAATGGTCTCTGTTTAAATACCTTAAACACAAAATGCTGGTACGTTTCTCTAAAGCATGATCTACCCTAAGGTTAAGCTTATGTTACGGAATCTAGATTAAAACATTGAAAACACCCAAACATATATTCAAAATAATATTAGGCAACACTAAAATTAAATCAATCGTAAGTTTTCCTATAACGGCACAGTTGCATGCGCTAAGAATACGGAGAAATAAAATAATCTACGTGATGGTTGCAAAATAGCATAAAAATCATCACGGCAGTCAACGGCATTCGTCGAATGCAGTTTCCTGCAGTCCGACTGCAGTGACAGTTCACTGAAGTCAACGACTGCCATTGCTTTACAGTCACTGCTACTTTCAGTATTCAGTAATTCAGTATAGTACCTACTTGTAGTGTATATGAGCCCATAGCGAAACCAAGATAAATTTAATCAAAACGCCTTTCTATTGTTATATCTAAACCAGCACGGTTTACATAGAACAAACATTTAAATTGAAACTGGTAGAACAAGGCAAGAATCTCAACTAAAGTAATCACAAATAGCAGATTTTAATCAAACTCCCAGCCCTAATCTGACCTGGATCCGGTATGTGCACTCTTAAAACTAGGATGGAAGCAGGAACGGCAATTGTGCCCCCCACTTGAACCATTTCCGAAAGCGGGTCACGGTACATACCGTGGGGGTGTTACCTCATATAGCAACGTAAATATTAGGTCCTTACATATGAAATTGGCGTTTTTCGTACTGGCCACTTTAATCACAAATTTCTCCTCTTTGGTAAGGAATTCCAAATTCAAATTTGTACAGCTATAGACTCATGTATTTGTGCTTCGATGATCGTCATTCATTTGTTTTTTTTCTTCTGTTTTTTTCTGTTTGCGTCACTCATTTTACAAAATGGAAAACTTCAAATATCGCATTATTTACGAGTACGAGTTCCGCCGTGGCACTAGTGCTGCGGAAACAACTCGAAGGGTGAATGATGTGTATGGCGGTCGTGTTGCAAAAGAAAACACAGTTCGTTTTTGGTTCCAACGTTTTCGTTCTGGAAATTTCGACCTGCAGAACAAGCCCCTTGGACGGCCTGAGACTCAAGTTGATAATGAAGAGTTGAAGGCTATTGTGGAAGCGGATCCATCGCAAACCACGTCCGAGTTAGCTGCAGGCTGCGATGTTAGTGATAAAACTGTTTTAATTCACTTGAAGCAAATTGGGAAGATTAAAAAGCTTGAAAGGTGGGTACCTCACGAATTGACTGAAGCAAACCGGCAAACGCGCGTCGACTGCTGCGTTACATTACTAAACCGGCACAATAATGAAGGTATTTTAAACCGAATCATTACCTGTGATGAAAAATGGGTTCTTTACGATAATCGGAAGCGCTCAGCGCAATGGTTGGATCCTGGCCAGCCAGCCAAATCCTGCCCCAAGCTAAAATTAACCCCAAAAAAGTTACTTGTAAGCGTTTGGTGGACTAGTGCCGGTATTGTTCATTACAGTTTTCTCAAATCTGGCCAGACTATTACGGCTGATGTCTATTGTCAGCAATTGCAAACCATGATGGAAAAGCTAGCGGCTAAACAACCTAGGCTGGTCAATCGCTCCACGCCACTGCTGCTTCACGACAACGCTAGACCACACACTGCGCAACAGACGGCTACTAAATTAGAAGAGCTTCAATTGGAAAGTCTAAGACATCCTCCGTACTCCCCGGACCTTGCTCCAACAGATTACCATTTTTTTCGAAATTTGGATAACTTCTTGCAAGGGAAAAAATTCAACTCCGATGGGGCAGTCCAAATCGCCTTCAAAGATTTTATTGATTCCCGTCCGACTGGTTTTTTTAGTAAAGGGATCAATGAACTACCTATAAGATGGCAAAAGTGCATAGAAAATAATGGTTCATACTTTGATTAATTAAATATATTATATTAAAAAATATTCGACTTTTTGTTCCTCCCATACAAAACGCCAATTTCATATGTAAGGACCTAATATAACTAGACCAGCCGTTTTCTCGAAAGCTTATACAATTTGTCAGGCTGTACACGCACTGCTTTTATTACTCGCGTGGTTTTTTTTTGCAGAATTCTGTAACTTAATGGAAGTTCACTAGCGGAAAAATATGAATGTTTGGAGCACTATAAAGTTGTAGGTAGCTAAAATAGCAAGGAATTTTATTCGTCGTACGTGTAAGTTAAGTTAAGTACGCAGGTTATATTCCACGAGATTAAAATTTACGTTGTGAGAATTTCAGATGTAATTGTAAGCAATATTTATTGAAGGAAGGATCTCAAATCTACAAGTAATGTAAATTACGTATAAAAGGACGCGTCAACAGAGTGATTTTTAGGCTAAGTAAGGGAGGTTTGTTTGCTAACATTCTACAAGCTCGATGGATAAGGTATAGGTTCGCAAGATTTTGTCACTTCGTGAGGATAGGTGTAGTCTAACCGCAACCCCAGAACCTGTGTAAAGAACTAAGAATGTTGCCAAGACATGTATGCAAGAGATCTAGTATAAAATCTTATTACCATTCAACTTCCACGTTTTACATTTTGCGAAAGCATTAGAACATATTTTGATGACACCAAGCCCAAGACCGTACAGTACATTTCGAAAAGTTTAATACTTCGATTTTTGTGAAATAAAATGCAATATGATTGACTTAATTTTATAACCTTTTTATGACAAGAAGTTCAAAGAAGAAATCTCTACCAATTACTATTGGCCTTCAGAGACCTTTTTGAACTGGGTCTTAAACTAAAGATTCTCGTATCAATACATAATCTACACAATCACCCCCGCAAAGACCTATTGCGTGTTCAGGCTATGAATTTTGAGTGGCCTTTTTACGGCGTTAGCGATGCGTTGACTCTTTTATGCGAGATGAAAACGTTAATATTATCACCTACTTGTTTTAGCCCGCAGCTTCGCACGCGTTTTGAGATGAAAAGTAGCCTATACATATATTACTTCTAGTCTAAACCTACATACATATACATACGTCCCGAAGATTTACAAGATTTCAGCCCGATCCGTTTAATAGTTTCGTTGTACTAACATCTCAAGATCAAACTATTGCATTTATATAGTACTAGCTGCGCCCCGCGGCTTCGCACGCGTTGTTCTTACGGAAACGTTTAAAGGTGATTTTCGGGGATTAGAATTACCTGTGTGCAAAATTTCAGCCAGATCCGTTCAGCAGTTTTGGCGTGAAGAGGTAACAAACATCCATCCATCCATCCATACAAACTTTCGCATTTATAATATTAGTGTGATTTGCTTACGATTGGCTAACAAATCTGCAAATTGATGCTTATAATTTTGAGGACCAGCGGGATGAATACTTTTTGGGATTTGCGAGGGAAAACTATTTACTAGACCTATATGCCAATATTGTATAGACTATAAAACTGCAAAACAATCATCCTAATCAGTAAATAAATGACGGAGACATCGATGAACATAAAAAAACATAACCTTATCACAGCACCTTATCCTTTTCCAAATCGGTTAAATTGATTCGTCTATGTATTATGACAAAAAGCTAAGATCAGTAAGCAAACTTAGGTTTACCAGACTTTCCGTAGCTTTTTCTACTGCAAATTCTTACATATTCTTACATTTTATATTATTAAAGTATTACGCCTTACAAAAGCTCGTTGTTTAAGCCTCTTCACAAAAGCCTAGCTAATTCACCTTCATACATTTAAATAAGGCAGAAAGTAACGTACATTATCAAAGTCTTTTGGCGTCGCCAGAGGGGAAAGCCAAGTTTTAGCAAAATGTATTACGCAACGAAACTTTGCGCAGAGTAACGTGGAGAGCATGATTTTACAAAATCTTTATTTAATTAGACAAACACGTAGAATTTTCTTGATCTTTTTCTACATATCACTGAATTTCTCGTGAAATTGCGAATACTGGTAGGTACAATAGAAAACGTAGACAACAGTTTTTGAGAAGGAACAGAAAAAATAATCTTTAAAACTTTTTCAAATTTCGTGATTTGTTAACATAGGTTAATGATTATTTATTTATAACGTATTTATCGATCGCAATAGCGCGGTAGAAATGTAGGGGAAATAATAATAAAAAGGTATTTTTAACCGACTTCAAAATAAGGAGGAGGTTCTCAATTCGCCTGTTTCTTATGTTTGTTACCTCAGAACTTTTGACTGGGTAGTCCGATTTCCATGAGTCTTTTTTTATTTGAAAGCTGATGCTTCCCTGTGTGGTAATTTGGTTCAGTTCTAACAATGGGATCCATAAAATAACTATATAATTAAAGACGGGTTATGGTTTTTTAAAACACAATCAATTATATGCTTTAGTCCTGAACTGCTGGTAATTGATGATTTGTAAAAAAAAAGCATTGACTACATTACATAGAAAACATTTGTTACATGATTATATTATATAACATTTTTCTAATTTTTCCACACAAAAAAAATAAAGAACTTGTCAATTTATTACTAACATTAAAATTTATAAGCGGGTTAACTACGAACCCTATTTATGTTGGAAGAACACCAACGTTGTCGTTCTTGTCTCAGATATTATTGGTAAAGCCTGAAGTTATAAGAGCAACGAAGACATTGAAGATGTTTTCCTATCCAGCGCTTCCTGAATGATCGACGAATGAGGTCACATTCCTTCAACCTTTGATAAAACCTTTTTCAATGGATGTTTTCGGGACGTAGCTCCGATATTAAATGCCGGTATTTTTCTATCAGGCCAGCAAATACAATAAAAAGAGAGATTATTAAAATTCGATAGCCTTATTTTGGTTTGGAATAACATTCTCTAGTTCGGTAGTTTTTGGAATAAAATATTGTATGGTGTTATTCAGACTCGTGTATGATTTTTTTATAATAATTTACTCTTTAGGAATAGGAACTAAATAGAGTAGAGTCTCAAGAGTGAATAAGTTCCTCCTGAAACAGCGTGCTCTAGTCGCAGCTCCAGGTTAGGCCATATCTTCACTTGCTTTTGTGAGAGTGGCCGGTACCAATACTTAGAGCCAAGTTGCGTGTTAAAGCTAGTCCAAAGAGTAATTTAATGTAACACAGACAGGTGACCCGCGCGCTTCAACGGAGCGAGAACAGGTTAAAGTACCCTAGGGCAAAAGGGGTAAATACAACAAGAGCTGGGCTCCGATATACATAGGTAGGACATATACATAGGTAGCTTTAGAACAGCGATATTAACTTTAGGCTTTTATTTATAACTAGCTGCGCTCCGCGGCTCACGCGTTGTTCCTATGGAAACGTTTAAAGATGATTTTTATCCCACGGGAACTGATTTATGGTATAAAAAGTAAAGATCCGTACAGTAGTTTTGTCGTGAAGAGTTAACAAACATCCATCTATCCATCCATCCATACAAACTTTGGCATTCATAATATTAGTGTACATCTTCTATGATTCTATTATCAGTCATTGATTCATAATTCTCAGTAATATTTTGCCCAACAATGGAACATTTGAACTTATAAAACGAGATCTGATCAAATCTGAACACCCGCATTGGAGTAGCTACATTGTCTTTCTGCCAAGTCTAAGATATTATCATAAAGACTATAGAGATGTTTGGAACGAACCAGAGTAACCAGTCACCTTGCCAGTTGCAACTAAAGGTTGCCGCAGATGTGGACCGCAATACTGCCGCACAGCACAAAAATCTGCATTAAAATATGGGCCTTAACTTGTAATGATAAGATATATTTTATATTGACGGCATTAGATAACAGAAAGATCGCGGGACACTCGCGTGAGGGTATACTTAGTAAAAAAATATTTAAAAGAAAATTACCATCATACAAATAAATTAGGACTGATATTTACAATTGAAACAATTAAGCTAACTGTAGACTGTTGCAAACAAGATAATCGACTGATCCGTATCAATACCAGTCGGAAGCGTACCCATGACTCTCTGGCTGTATGGTAGTACTGATGAGCTGCGCCAGATACTCACCAGCTCTCGGGTCACAAATTGCATCGACCAGCCGCTTAAAATTCATTTATTGTTCTGTTTTTTCTACAAGCTTATGACCGCTACTCCCTTCACGTACTTAGATAAACCAAAGCTCAGAAATATTGTAGCTATCTGAATATAAAAAAACATTAAGATGTATCTTGTATTCAAGGCCTAGGTGCTAAGATCTAAAATTGTTCTAAATCATGCAAGTCTATGTGAAGAATCTAAATATTATAAATATTGTTTATACCGTGCAAAATAAGTAAGTGACGCCTTTGCCCTACAGTCGGACTAAGCGGTTTAAAAATAAATAGTAATCATAAGTGACTTAACATAATTATGTCTAAATCAAATGTGCTGAACACAGTCACATATAAAAAAACTAATCAGGCTCTACTTATGGTCAAGCAAAACTAATTTCTACTTCATCATCATAAAGTTTAAATTCACCAGATATCTTCCTTTGACTCCCATGGTCGGTCTACCGAAGAATCCTCAGGAAATATAAGCTCTGTTCACTCATGACTTTTAAATGCACTTCACTATGTCACTTTTACTAAAAAAGAAAAACAAAAAAACACACGAGTCTCAAATTAATGATCAAAGAATTTTCAGTTTTGTTTGGTAACGTCATCAAGTTTTCGCCCGCGCTTAGCTGGTTTAAGCTCAGAAAATATAAACTTTATAAGATCTAGAAGTAAAATATAAACTTTAGAAACTTAGCATCATACATCATTTTTGAAGCTTGGACAAAAGGAAAAGTGGAAAAGAAAGCACTGGATATGTTTATTCATTTATACTCTCATATTTTAAAAGTGAATATACTACCAGCTAAAAACAGCTGCTCTCTGGACATTTGTTGACATGTATCTTATTATTTATTTTATTTTATAATATTATTTATCTGACTTTGTTATTATTATTATTTTAGGCCCTTTTTTAAAGACAACCAACCATTTGTTTTTTTATAATAAGATAGGTATGTGTTATTTTAGAAATAACCGACTGTCTGTTTTTATTTACTCTTGCGCACAATCCCATATGGTGTTTCCTTTCTAAAAATCTTTTGTGTGTTTTGACTAATAATATTATATTAATTTTAGTTAAATTACTGTGAAATAAGATTTAAACGACATCAAGTGGTACGTTTGAATGTTCCTACGGTGGACGGTTGAATACATATGTATATGAAAATGAATTGAATGTTATTATGATTTTTCTAGACATATTGCGCAAGATTTCTATTGTGTTTTTGGTCCAGTGTCTCCAGTAATCCAGTAGATTAATCCTTAAAACCTTTATGATGTCCGAAATTAAATTATGTTTTGTTTTTAAATATTAATTTAGTTGTTTTTATAAATAACAGATTCTATTTCTTCTTTAACGACAACGGTAAAGATGTAGAAATTGGCTTAAAACTTAAGGTAAAAGCTACACTAGCCCGCTCCATATTTTTTACCCACTCAGGTACAGTGGAAAAATCAAAATGGTCATTAAGTCATATTTCTACAGGACTCTCAAAACACACACATATGCAAAGCCGTCTGTGTAAATAACTTCCCGGAAATTCAACGGGGATTTTCAGTGGCTTTCCACAGTTTTCAGTGACCTAAAAACCCACCGTCCGACTACAAATCAAATGTGGTAGAGCTATAGTAGCTTTACTCTACCCTCACGTGGAGGGTTGAAGCCAGAGGTTTGTAGATTCTGGACTCAAATATGAATTGAATGTTTTTTTCATAAAGAAAATGTAAAATATTTGATACAGCTTAGGTGAAAATCTAAACAGCCAGAGTGTATTTTTAGGCGAATGTAATGTAATGTAATCATTTCTTTTGGGATTTTATCAAACAATTACCTACTAATGATTTAAGATCTCGTTTTGAAAATTGTGCTGAAAGCCGGAGAATAAATAAATAAAACTTTTAAATCCATCATGGTTATTAATACTAAACTTATTTACAACGGGATATTTAATAAAAATAAATATTTAATAAATAAATAATATTAAATTAATAAATAATAAAGATAATTTCACTACCTTATATACCTACCTCTAAGATTTAAAATTTGTAACTTAGAGGTATACAAAGTAGTGAAATTATAAATAGATTATTTAATAATCTCTTTATATCGGTCCAAGAATACATGTTTAGATATTTGGATGGATGGACGGACATCGTTATTTCTTCACACCAAAAATATAGAAAGGATCGAAAAAAAATTACTACGAAGTTCTTGATCTATAATAACATAGAAGAGACACTTTTATCTACTGGGAAAACGTGAACTCAGAGGTTGGCAGAAGCCGACCATTCTGCAAAAGACGCAACAACCACAAGGTCACTTTACATTTCCATGGGCCGAGGTTTGTTTCGTTGTCCCAACCCATATTGCCCTAGGTCAGAGCATATAGTTACTCGTTGGGGGTTAGGGTCAATCGATTGTCACCTTGCATTTTAGCGATGGTATTTATACTGCGACATTGCTGAAGTTTTATGAATAATGGTGTCAATTAGCTGTGTGGTGCTGGCTTAGGATTTGCACCACCCCAATCCATCCCGTGGGAAGTTTCGTGCCTAAGGGATATCCAACGGTTTCTCAATTCGACTGTAACATATGTTTGTTACTTCAGAACTTTTGACTGGGTGATCTGATTTTGATGTTTATTTTTATTTGAGAGCTGGTTCTCGTGTCGTTCCATTTTCAAGTTCTGACAATAGCATCCATGACAAAAACATATAACTCAATAATCACGAATTTTATCAACATTAGAGACAAAATCGGTGGACACCGATCCTTATAGAAGTCCGTGTTCCAGATAGTACTAAAAACGTCCAGCACTAAATATTACACAAAGTTTTCATGATTTAGTGCCAGCTTAATTAGTTTATGCCATCTTAAAGACACCTTTTATAAAAACGTTCAGAATTTTCATGATTCTACTAAATACACAAGCCATAACACAAAATCTGCTTTGTCCAAACGATGCTATGTAAAACGTCCAGCATTCATTGACTTTTCAAAGATAAACGTAGCATTCACATGCTCCTTTTAACTCGCAATTTCATTCATGCAAAAGTTCAAACCCATCCGTTCAATAGTTTTAGCGATGTTTGAGCACAAACTACAAACAGATTCACAAACTTTCACGTTTCACTTAGGGATAACTGATTTAGCTACTACTTCACTAAGCTAAGGCATTTTTAGAATCGTACCAGTACTTTTGGCGGTAATTCCTTTATCAGCTAAGATAGGTATTTTACTAGGCTTTTATTTAATGTATAAAAGTAAGTATGTATTATAAATATTTAAAAATAGAAACGGTTTTAAGATGCGATCACTGCCAGCTCGGAACAAAGGACCAGGAGGAGGGGTACCAGAACGTAAATCAGAATTCTGATCCCGTTGTAAACTTAAAACTTTAGTATGTCTTTGTTTTATTAAACTGTTGTTCTATCTATAATATAAAAATGAATCGCTTAATGTGTTGGTAAGCGCATAACTCAATAACACCTGGACCAATTTAGCCAATTCTTTTTTTTAATGTTCGTTGAAGTTCAAGGATGGTTTTTACGGCGAGAAAAATTCGAATAACTGCCGGGAAAACCCCTTTAAACGTTTCCATAGGAACAACGCGTGCGAAGTCGCCGGGCACAGCTAGTTTATTGTAATAATTTCTTAAAATACGAGTGTTTAGTATTATTTTGTAATGTTTATGTCTATGTATAATATTAATATGATAGTTAAGGAATTAATTTGTTTGATCTATCTGTCATAAAGCTGCACATTATGTCAACAGATCCCAATAATATATATTAAAATTCACATACTTAGCTCGAGATAAAGAGATATAATTGAAGAAAAGTTTTATTGAAGAAAGGATCTCAAATCAGCAAGTACCTACTATCCATTATGTTTAAAAATCGTCAACAAGAAAGTTAATTTGAGGTTAAGCTCTGCGGGTCTGTTTATCTTTCGTACAGGAATAAAAAATCGCATATAGATTTTAATTCCGGTACATTCCATTAACATTATTTAGCTTAGAAATTGAATGATATCCAAAAAAATCGTCTTTGATGGGATCCGAACCCGCGTCGTCCCCCAGTACGAGGATGTCATAACCGCTAGACCACATAGTCGATACCGCTTCGGTCGAAATTCTCTGGGACTTTGTACGGACTATAGCGCCGTATCTTTGTTATTTTGTTTTGTTTGTTGGAAATTTTTGGAATTCTATTTCATTTTATAGAAATTACCCAGTGTGTGAGGGCTTACGCACTTTAATAACAAAAACCTTAGAATTGTTTAGCTTATTCAGTGGCAAGCTTCCACTCCACGTGTATTTTTAGAAACTGACTATCGCCTATCATCAACAGCCGATAAAAACAGTGATAACTGGGAAATCAGCATTGATTTTGCGATAGCGAGAATTTGGCAATTGGTTATGAAATGATTGAGTTATCAATGAATGAAATAGTTTATTGCCACAAAAAAAAATCAAATAAATAAATAAAAGAAAGAAATATTCAATGCATCAAGCTGAAGACAGGGCGCTTTGGTGCTCATTAAGGGAGGCCTGTGTCCAGCAGTGGACTAGTATTGGCTGATGATGAATGATAATGAATAGAAAGAACTTGATAATTGATTTTGTTTAAAAAAACTATAAACCCACTTCAATTTTTATAGTTTTTTCATTGATTTTCATGGACTAAAGTAAAATGGGAGCACACGGGAAGCACCAGTTTATCTCATATAAAAAAAGAACCAAGGAAATCGGACCCCTCAGTCAAAAGTTCAGAGGTAACAAACATAAAAAATTCGAATTGAAAACCTCCTCCTTTTTTTAAAGTCGGTTAAAAAGATAGAACGCACTGGTAGTTGCATACAATTGAAACAATTCAGCTTGCTGCAGAATGTTGCAAACAATTTACAGGAAGCTCAACTGATCTATATCACTTCTAGTTGGAAGCGTCTCCAAGAAACTGCTGCATTGCCCTGCTGTATGGCAATGCTGTTGCACACGCGCCTGATACTCTGGTGAGTATCTAAAAGCTGGTGCTCTCGGGTCACGCATGTTTAGTAATCACACTATCACACTTCATCACACTTATAAATGTGAAAGTTTGTATGCATGGGTGGATGTTTGTTACCTCTTCACGCTAAAACTGAACCGATCGGGCCGAAATTTTGTATACAGGTAATTCTAATCCTGAAATCAGTTACCGTACTTTTAATCGCATAAATCAGTCCCGTAACGTATTTTTGAAATCACCTTTAAACGTTTCCATAGGAACAATGCGTGCGAAGCCACAGGGTGCAGCTAGTCAATTGTATATAAAAAAATCTGAATGGTAGATTAACGAAAGCTTCATACATAAAGTATGAATTATTACATTCGGACTTTAAAAACCACCAAGTTTTTCTCAATAAACTGTAGCTTATTTACCTACTTATTATTTTATTATTTAAACAAAGTCACCGAATGAAGTAAGATCTATGTTTATAAGTTTGTAAAGTAAACTGCTGGTTTATATACAAATGATGACGAATATTGAAGGAGTTTAAAAATAACACCTTATCCGTGATATTTTCCATGATTCGTCCTATAATTTGTATTTTTAATGTTAATGATGATAAGTTTTCAAAGTTTTACCCAGTTTTGTATAAAAAGCATACATACAAATAAGTCGATTCATTAGAAACTATTCCCAAATATCATTCGAATGAAGCATCGCTTAAATCATTCGAGCTATTTTCGTTCGGATTCGGAATGAAATAATGGAATCGGTATGATTGTGTTGATGTTCAGAAAATTACATTGCGATTATCCAGGAATTTCTAAACGTATACAGGAATAGTGATCATGTTTGAAGCCGTGTGAATTTGCACCGTGGGTGTCGTAAGAGGCGACTAAGGAATATTAACCGACAACGGGCAGCAACGCCTCCTGCAGAACCATTCTACCAACATCCCCAACCCGCTTGCCCAGCCGAGGATTATTGGCATAACCCCCATGAGATAAAAGCCATAAAGTCAAATATCAAAGGGAGGCAAGGGAGGCCTGTGTCCAGCAGTGGACCAATATAGGCTGTTGAGTTTAAAGATGAGGTTGATGCTCTGCCTTTGTAAATAAGGTTTCACTAGTACCTCTTACTTCTTAACCTAAGAATAATACGAAGCTAAGTAATCCCTGGGCGTGTAAAGTGTAACGCATTCACTGCCCAAGCCACCACAACGAGACGATTTAGATATAAATGTGCGTTGGGCCATGGAAGTGTTAAGCTTCTTTGAAGTAGCTTCAGTGATCACAAACTATTCTTTTCATAACTAATTTTGTTTTAAAAAACTATAAACCCACTTCCATTTTTAGTTATAGTTTATAGTTTATTTTATAGTTTATTCATCAATTTTCATGAATTTGGTTCAGTTCTGTTGTCAGAACTGAACCAAATTAAAATGGGACCACACGGGAATCACCAGCTTCCATATTAAAAAAGAATCTTGAAAACCGGACTACCCAGTCCTCCGCCTTCTTTGAAGTCGGTTAAAAATGTCTTAAACTACAAAATTCGAAAAAACAAAAATAAATAAAAACTGTAGATTGTGTGCAACAGTCTACAGTTAGCTCAATTGCAAATCTAGTATTTATCATAATTATTTAATGTATTTTTTTTATTTGATTGTAGTTTTGATATAAATGATAACTAGACATGGAAAAATTATCAATCGATCATAAAAACAAACAAATGTCCCATGGCGAGAACCAAACCTTCTACGTCTTCAGGTAGACATACTCCCACTACGCCACAGGTCGTAAAACGTAACCATCTACTTTTTGCATTGGCACAAGCGCAAATAAAGCCTCCGTCTACATTGACACGATAATGCCTGATAATTCCGAAGCCAACTGACCTATTTTTGAACAGTTCGAGCTTACGAGCTTTTACACTGAAAACTTTCGGATCAGAATATTCAAGACCTAAAATGTTGGAATCTTTGGAACGAATGTTTGAAGCCTTTGAAAAATGTTAAATTCAAGACACAAAACAGGTGGTAAAATTTGCACCTATACGCGGTTGTCGTAAGAGATATCCACCTGGGAGGCAGCAGCGCCACAATAATTCTACCAAAGAACTGCGTTCCCTAACACGCATGGTCAGCGTGAGGAATATGAGCATTACCCTCATGAGATAAAAGATAAAAAAGAAGCTTATCAGGGGAAAGCCTGTGCTGTGTCCAGCATTTGACCAATATAGGCTAGTGAGGTGAGGAGTCAGAGTCAGAGTCAGAGTCAGTGTCAGAGTCAGAGTCAGAGTCAGAGTCAGAGTCAAATCGTTTATTGCTTAAGACTTACAAAATCTTTCACTTAGACAAGTTAAACTTTTACTATATAAACAGCTTGATAAATAGTAATTATTATCAAGTAAGAAATAAGTTGCAATTGACTCTAATTCACTTGAATTTTTTGTCCACTAGCGGAAGATTTGAAACAGAAACCACTAGCAAGTCTATCGCTTATTAACTAATACAATCTTTGCATATCTATATCGTATCCATTTTGAATGGAGCATAAACGTAAACAAACCGCCCATACTTAAACTAAAATTCACTTTGTTGGCGTGTCCTTTTATACGTAATTTACATTACTTGTCGATTTTAGATCCTCCCTTCAATAAAAATTGCTTACAATTATATCTGAAACTCGACGCCAAGCAAGTGAGATTTTGTTATTTGTGTCGTACTTTGTTTACTAACATGCTTCATTCAAAATGGATAAACCATAAGTCTAACACAACTAATTTATGTTCTTACATACTATTGTCAGTGGAACGAAATCCGGAGGTAAGAGAATTCTAAAACTTCTGAGGATATGTTTTAATTCTACTAACTAGCTCTTTGTCTTTAACAGGACAGGACATCTTTGGAGCCTTCCGTTATAGGGATATCCCTTAAAAGGTTTTGTCAAACGTAAGATTAATCAACAAGATCTTCAAAGTACCTACCTGAGTAATTAAAAGTTCGCCCAAGGGTTCGTATCGTTTTTTTCGCCCATGGGTTGGTTTCGCACGCGTTGATCACTATGCGAACGTTTAAAGGTGATTTCTATCCCACGGGAACTGATTTATGGGAGAAAAAGTAACCTGTCTTTGATTCCAGGATTAGGATTACCTGTGTGCAAAATTTCAGCGCGATCCGTTGAGTAGTTTTGGCGTAAAGAGGTAACAAACATCCATCCATCCATCCATACAAATTCGCATTTATAATATTAGTGTGATATTGTTCTTTGTCAACACGAACAATGACATTTTTGAAATAAACGTTTATTATTATTTTTCACCTAGCAGCACAGCGAAAAGGCAGGGTTGTAATTAAGCTGTCTTTATGTTTGTATATAATATGTTCCATCATCTATCTTAGCGGCTATTAAAACCAACAAAGCTACTATTATTTTGGTGGATGAGGTGTGAATCGATGTGTTATTAGCAGTGATCGGAATTATGAGGGCTAAAATACCTAAAGTGCATAGAACAGAGTCAAAAAAAGTTGAGACTTCCTTACTACAACAATTTTATTCGGCCAATTTTCGGCAATTGGGCCGAAAATTAGAAAAATTGTTGCTGTTGGAAAGAAAGTATGTAAATTTTATTGAAACTAATGTTAATGATAAAAATCATTATTATAAACGACTGCAAAATGTTTTTTATTTTTATAACATTGTTGTAAAACTGTATAATTCTGTTGAGGGCGTGTTTCGCATTCAAAGAGTCGTTGTGCGTGCTTCACTCACTCCTGTAGCTACCCCAGTTGTATACGCATCTTTGACAGAATTTAAAAAAAACTTTTTGTCGAATTTGATACAGTGACATTTTACCTGTTTTGCACACGCTCTTAGCTGAGTTTCAGAACAAATAAGGGCAGAATATGCATATGTATGTGGTTGATACGTGAATTTAAAATGTAATAAATATTTTAAATGGCTCCCAAGAGAGTAAAATTATTAAAAGAAATATTTCCGAACATGCCATTGCCACCAGAACCTGTCATAACAAGGTGGAGTACATGGCTAGAAGCAGATTCGTATTATACAAAATATTACGAACAAATAAAAATTATTCTAAAACTTCTTAGAAGCTCTGAATTTCTGTTCTTCAGGCTCGCTAAAACTTTACTAGAAAAATATAATCTAAAAACTGATTTATTGACGAATATTTTAAAATCATTCAAAGCTTGTAACAACTACATAAGTTATTTTTTTAATACTTATTTTAAGCTAGTGTTCATCTGAACGAGTCAAAATAAAACTAGAAAACTTTATTTACAGAAATACAGATCGAGATGCAGTAAGTTGATTAATTTAGCAAAAAGATTTGGCGAGTGAGCTCTACATTTAAATAGATTTTAAGCGCAAAAAAATCGTTTAAGGGTTGAAGTTATATATAAAAGTTATATATAATATACATATATAGATAAACTCCTAATAATTTATTATAATTCTCCGGAAGAAAATGTATCTGATGGTGACAAGTTGACAACTTGACAAGGAAAACTCCATTCCTGATAAAACCTGGTTGGCAGGTAGAAAATACCTCTGCATTAAGCCCACCCTTTGTACTTCAATGCAATAAAAAAGCCTTTAGCGATTTAGATTAACAGACTAATTTCCTTATCAACCGAATATTATCAAGGTTGTTAAAATTGGTTACTTTAATAATTAGGTATTGAGTTTATGTTTAGGTCCAATGGTTGTACAAAATTAATAAATGGGTGAAAACTATAAAGTAGATTTTTTTACTTTTCGTTTGTTAGTTATTCATAGGCTTATAAGGTGGAATTACATTACCTTCTGCACCTTTTTACTTACATCGTTCCAAAGAAACCATTACCATTTCATTTGAAAATATTATACCTACATCGATAATTAATTCGATACTTATTTTACAGAGTTAATTTTAGATGTATTTTAGTAATATCCCGAAAACCGAAACAATTGGGCCGAAAAAATATTTAGTGGTAAAGCGTCTCCACTTGTCTCTGTTATTTTTCGAGCAGTAGGTATTTTAGCCCTCATAATTCCGATCACTGGTTATTAGGGTCCCGCTGACATGGGCTATACGACGAACAATCCATCCAATAATTAATTTTTGACTTCTATTTTTATGGTTTTTTCATGAATTTTCATGGATCCCATTGTCAGAACTGAACCAAAATAAAATGGGACCACACGGGAACAATCATAAAAATCGGATCACCCACTCAAAAGTTCTGAGATATAAGTATAAACAAAAATAATAATAATACAGTCGAATTGAGAACCTCCTCCTTTTTTTGAAGTCGGTTAAAAATTGAGACTAAAATATGTGTATGTAAGTCGGGTTTATACGAGCACGAAACAAAATTTGCTCCATTATTGCATTTTTTCCTTGTTTATAGGGCGATATCTCGTACACAAATCATGCCAAAGGGCTAAAAATTAACATGTACACCCTTGAGTATCCAATTAGCGACAAACCAAAATAATTAACTACCTGCATCCCTTCTCCCCCGTTCCGCGGGCTTTTGGACCTCCCTTTATAAGGCCCAGTACTTGCTATAAATGAGATGAAATTGTTTATTCGTATATCAAATTTGTTACTCTACCCGCATGGTATATAGTAGTTCTTAGGACTTCCTTTTGAGTATCTATGTTAATATACCTACTTGTGCCAGGAAGTCCAACTAAATTACTGAATAAGTATTTATTATAAAAAAATACTTGTAGGTATGGATACTCATTCCTGCGTATTTTTTTTTTATTTAACTACACGTCGGTAAACAACGATTTTTTTAAGGGAGGTGTGGCCTCTATGTCTTTTACGGTACCTTATGTCTGAACTAAAGATTGTTGTGTGAGCGATACCCTGTCTGCATTTAAAACATAACATCGACCTGACCAGACACGGTAGCTTTCAAAGACCTTGAAAGAACCAGTTTTTAATATGTATTTCATCATCAGAATGAACTTTTTTCATTACAATTGAATAAGAGCTTTATTTTTAGAAATTCACGGGAGCATTTCCTTCGTTAAGTAATCCAATAGCATTAATATAGGGGTTCTTTGATAAAAACAAAACAAACACGAAAAAATAAATAAAAACACACACGTTTCGAGCACCGACGCGAGTTTCAACCTTGCAAAGTAATATCTTCATCAAAATATACTCCCTTACCCTTTTCCTAGCCATCACAATAAACACTACCACATAGTTCTAAATCTAACACGTGCTCTCGCGGCAAAGTCCGGAATACAACTGACGGACGGAAGTCAAGTTAACCAGCAGGGGTACCACCGCCCTGGGGCAATGCGCATTCGGAATTCAAAATGTTTTATATCACGCTCGGGTGGGTAAAAGATTTTGGACCAAGTATAGCAGAAGAGAGGGGTTGTTTTAGCTTGATGTTTGTATTTGGGACAGTTATTGCATTGGGGGAAACAGTTACGTCAGATGTGAAGTGAGCCGCGAGTTGTTTTGTTACTTCTATTTGTAGAGGGCGGTGTTATCAATGTCAAGGATTTTCGATAATATTTAATGTATGACACTTGATAAATTAGAATACACTCTTAGGGACGATTCTGATTGGTATTGATATGGATCAGTTGAGCTATCTTTAGATTGTTTGCAACAGTCTGCAGTTAGCTCAATTGTTGCAATTGTAAATACCAGTTAACAAAACAAGAACATTTACTATAATTAAATAAATATTTGTACCAGCAAAGTTACCAATCCAAACTTGCATCTATTAGCAAACTAGCTTTTTCCCGCGGCTTCGCATGCACTATTCAAGTAGCCTATGTCCGTGCCCGGGATACCATTTACCTCCCTGCCACATTTCATCAAGATCCGTTCAGCCGGGAACGGGATAAACATATATCCTATTTCCGTGGTTCTTAGCTAATAGCCCACCAATTAACATCCAAATCGGTTCAGCCGCTCTTGAGTAGTGTTATTAAGAGAGCGAGTTGTAGCACCTAACACGACTTTTGTAACATATATGTTTAAAGAATTTCCAAGTTTTATCAAAAGGCAAATAGCATAACTTAAGGTTACTTTAATAGGATTCCGTAAGTCTGTAAGGCAGTTAACAAAGGGCATAGGACATTCAAAAGCACCCTAAGAACCATTCAAGGTCGATATATCCGATACAATACGTCCAACAGCAGCTGTGGACTATAAAAACAGAGGACCGTATACCCAGGTAAGGTAAGGGTAAGAATATTTCGCTAAAGGACAGTTGTAAATTGTAATGGAGGGTAATAGAATTGAATGTTTGTTTTGAATTTTAACCGCTTTTATGTAGACGACCTTTGTGGAGTAGTGGGTGGATACATGAGACAATAAAGGTCGTGGGTTTGTTTGCCGCTGTGCGGATAATTTCAAGATAATGCTGATATTTGCAGGTTTTTATTGATCATTCGTCAGTTTCGATACACGGCGTAACGTATTATCTAATACTAGTAATTGTTTAAAGAGGAAAGGACCTATTAATTTTTTTATTTCATTATTAAAAAGCTTACTTTTCAGGGAGTGACATAGGCTATATCTTATCCCGGCATTCCCACGGAAACGGGAACTACGTGGGCGAAACCGCGAGGAGCTGCTAGTTTATTTATAAAATAACTTGCAGGTTTTATATGAAGCGCGATGGCGATGTTATCTAGCACATAAATTAACTCTCTAAGGCTCATCGCTTATCATTTAAGTTTAAGCACACGGTGTAACGTGTAACGTATCATGCTCGCTGCGAATAGTACGTTACGCCCCGTAACACCCGGTTTTTTTTTAAAAAAGTAGTAAACAAAGTATCTACATTTCGACATTTATATATTGAAGTTAAAAAATATGTGTAAGGTTTACGGAAAAAAGGAAAATCATTTAAGACATCATAGTTTTTTTTAAAGATATGTTTTCTAGATTCGTAACTTTTTAAACGATTAAGGTTGTTACTATAATAACTATCGTAGCTTGACGAATTCATTACAGATGTTAGGCGATGTAAAACGTTTGTGTTTCTATAACACAAATAAGGTTCGTAGTTAATCCGCGTACATCTGTTAATAATGAAGGTTATAGGTAATTAAGGTTGATAAGTATATTTAATTAATTATTAATCAGAAGGTGTTATGTACACACTCGTACCAGTCTTGCCTAGGTCTAGAATCTAAAGAAGTCTTGTACTAATTGACTCCACGTAGAAATGACGCGACAATCGACACTGCGCAGCTGCGGTTGAAGCCATAAAGTAAAGTAGTTACCTACAACTCCAGGGGAAGCCAGATAAGTGCCTGGTAGCGATTTTATAAATATGTTCTTGTAAGCATGCATATGGCAGGCGTTTTACAGGCTGTTTTAATGATAACCTTAAAACTGTCGGGCGGCCATTTTGCTAAAATGGCGGATCTGATGCGGCAATTTTTTTTGTTTGCAAAGTGCTCATCTGTCGAGCCCTCTCCTATCTCTCTCGTCGAGTGTGATTCGGATTGAACTTGAGAATGTTTTTTTTTGCAAAAAAAAAAATCTCCTATTCGTGTTCTTTTACACGCATAAATGATTTTTGATTGTTTTTTCCCATTGATTTATTAAAAAGGGAAGATGAGGTACTGGTTTCTCGAATGTGGCAACCTCAAATTGTGTAAAATTGTGTGCTCCCACCTCAGTCACCGTCTGACCGGCGGCATGGGCGGTCGTGATTCGCGTGAAATATTGTTGTCTCGGTCTCACTTCAGTCTTAGATACGTCTTTCCGTCTTTGTTCTTCTTTGTATTGCACAGGACTGGAAATATAACTGTGAGCGTATGTGTTTGCGTGTAGTTGTAACACATGTTAATTTTTGAGTAAGCGCTGGGAGAACGTAACCTATCTTCCCTTTTTAATAAATCAATGTTTTTTCCAGGTTTTTTTAAGGTTATTTTTATCCCATGAGAACTGATGTATGGAATAAAATTAGAACTACGTGTATCCAAATGTAAATTTGAGCCCGATCCGTTCAGGAGTTTTGGCGTGAAGAGGTAACAGACATCATCCATACATCCATCCAACCAAACTTTCGTATTTATAATATCAGTGTGTTAGTAGGTAGTAATTGGTCATTGAAATGGATTCCCACTGTCATGCCATGGGAACCTTAATCTGTATACAACCACACACACACTGCGTAGGCGGTAATGAAGTCCCATGGGTTATAACTTTAGACATGCCTAGAGGCTATATCTTACAATTTACTGAACTTAAGTTTAGCCTTTGAGTTACTTAATAACTTAATCGACACAGCCAACTTGGCTGTGTCGATCCGTGCCTGGCTCAGTTTATAATACTATGGGGCTAGATTGAATTTGGATGAGAGTTAAAATTTAAACTGAAAGAAATAAAGTTTTATGCGGGATGCTAGTATAATATAAAACTCTTGTTTCGGTTTCTTTTTTGCACTATGGCCTAACTGGCTTACATTTCTAGCGCTGGACCATTGTACTTGTAATGTTATCACACTAATCACCAGCTAAGCTACCCGCAATTTTTTATGATTTTAAAAATAGTCGTAGTTAATTATCGTTTGTTAACAATAATGAATGTTTTACAAGCAATGTAATACATTTACGTAAGTTTAATTTTAATCACACTACGCATTAGGGCACAATATTTAGACTAAGTTTAAGTTTTAAGTTCTCAGTAAGCGAATTTTGTAAATTCTTTAGAGGATAAAAATATCTAAAACCGTAAACCGTTTTTAAACTATATAATTTATGCTTAAGGGTAGGGACGACTGCAGGCGACGCTACGACTGCAGTAGATTCGACGGCATTTGACGGATGCCGACGAGCCTAACAGTCGTCAACAGTCCGTGTATTTGAAACCTGCAGTCAGTGTATAATATCGCTTACTGATTGATACCTTAGCATAACATTTCAGCCAAATATCTTATTACGGTGCCAAAACTGGAAATCAATCGACGCTGATTCGATTTGAGCAGAACAGTTACAGAGAGCGGATATTTTTTTTTACTTCTGAAGTATTTTAATTCATTCAATTCGTTACCAAAGCGAAAACGTCAGATTCGAATTTTGTATTCCGATGGAATTTTAGAATGTTATTTTCATTTGTCAAAAGTTTCCGATATCGAATCCGACGAATTAAAATATTGGGTTTTATTTAGGGATCATCACCATCAGCCTGTATTAGTCCATTGCTGGGCATTAGGCCTCCACATAGCGCTATAGCGCCTTGTCTTCAGCTTGACGCATCCAGCATCTGCCTGCAGTCTTTCGCAGATCGTCGAACCTGGCTAGAGTGCCCTGTATGGTCATGTTTAGATTTAAGAATTAGTAATTTAGATAACCTGGCTTTAGGACGTCCTTCTCAACGTTTGCCTTGTCACGGTCTCCACTCAAGAACACGTTACCCCAGCGGCTGTCGGTTCTTCGTGAGATATGGCCGGCCTGCCATTTCAACCTGCTAATTCTTTGGGCTATGTCAACAACTTTGGTTAGGTTAACTTCGGTTCCAACGACATCCACAGGAAATTCAAAGTTGGATGGTTCGATTCTAACACCGCACCTACCACTACCTCTTCTACTTCTCAACTAACTCAACGACTTATCTAACGGTAAGTGCGATATTAGTAAGTTACAGATAAGTTTGAGGTCAAGCGAGTTAGTAAGTTCGTCCTTGAAAGTTTACCTGGATGAGAATTCTAGTAAAACCTTTCCGAGAAAGAAATTAAGCGTCTCGAAACTCAAACTAAGTACTCTAAACTTTATAATATAACTAGTTTTTGCTCGCGGCTTCTCACGCGTCGATGGAATCGTTTCAAGGTTATTAATATCACATAGAAACGCATTTTTAAGACATAAAGTAAAAAAAAACGATTCGTTATAGTATAAAAAGATATCCCGACGTGTTCCCATAAAAAAAATCTGAGGGCCTGACGACTAAAAAGTGTCCAATATATTCTGATTATCTGACTGACTAATTAGATTTTTTTGGTCATCAGGCCTATTAGTATTTTTCCTGGTAAACTTAAAAAAACAGTGTAAAGTAGGTAAATACTAAAGAATTTGATGCATAAGAACACAGATTACCCCGAATAATTAAAAACAGAGTTTGAAGTCCGTTTTTAGTTTTCAACTAAGTACAAAACTATCAACTAAATTGACCTGAACTAAACATTTTGCTGTCCCTTCCTTTTCAATCGAAATAAAAAGGATGACATAATTTTTAGTGCTGTCAGATTAGTTCAGTTTAGTTGGCGACATCTGAATTAACACCATTATTGTCAAACAAAAACATATAATGGTGGACAATTCACGCAGCATTATCCAGCCCCAAGCTAAGCAGAGCTTGTGTGGGTAGTGGGTACTAGATAACCGATATACTTAATACAATACACTAGAGAGACAGATATTTTTATTATACCTACCTAGAAAACATCCAGAACAAATATCACATCAAACTGTCCCGAGGTGGGAAAAGAACCCGCCTGCGTCGCAAGCGAACTTTCACCCGCTGCGCCTACACCTAAGATAAAGATCGTCAAAACAAAGGTTTAAAATCTATAAGAATTAGAACAAGACTACTCCATTAAACCAGGTAAATATTATGCCGTACCGAGCTCCGACGTCATGGCATGCCAAGTCGTAATATAGTCGTAATATAGGTACCCGTGCAATGCCATGCCGATGGCTAAGTCAACGTTTCCTTCAAGGTTCGTTTGCCTGTTTTCTGACCGTGAAATGTCGCAATAAAATACGAGACCCTCTGGACTTCTACGTTTCTTTCTAGGGCTAGTATTTTTAATAAATAAATAATGCTGAACAATTCACAGAGCATTATCTAGCTCCTAGCTAAGCAGAGCTTGTGTTATGGGTACTACATTACTGATATACCGTTAATACTACATTTTTCGTCGTCGTCGTTTTTACACCTAGAACACCCGAAATAAATATCTGCAGATCAACATTTGTCCCGAGACAGGAATCGCGCCGCAAGCATACCCTAAAGAAATTCTGTGATGTTAGAGCTATGACTACTGAATGGAGTGGGCTGAAAATTTGTATAGTTCTACGAGTACATGTGGAATAGCAAAGTTATGCTGTTCTATCTAAGTCGTGGAGTTAAAAATTGGGAATGGAAATGTCAAGCTTGTCCTTTCCGATAGTAAAATCACAATCTTTGACGATTATTTAGGTACTGCTGCACTGACTAATATTGAAATGGTATAAAAGTTAAACTTCACTTGACAGTTAGTAAGTTTTATGAACGAGCGCTCTAGTTCCGGACCATTTTATAAGATTTGCAATCACCGAGAAGTTCTGTTTTCTACTTAGACTTATTATTTTTCTCCGGACCTACTTCTGGAGCATTTTTTCAAACTAATTTCTAAGTAGGTAGTACTTACTTGTACCTACTTGAAAATACTATAATTTTCTTTTAACACTGAATCAATTTGACTCAAAATGCATACCTAAATGAATAGAATAATATTTCAGACAATCATTTACAAATTATTAGATTACTGTTTAAGGTTACTAATAAAAAAACGGAGGACATGAAATTGTGACGATCAAACGAGACCTATGTCACCAAGTGGACGTCTTTCGGCTGAAATGACGATGACGTAGAGATTAACCAAAGCATTTAAGCTTACCGAATAGATATTGGCAAGGGCCACCAAAGATTTAAGGCCACATTTAAGGCCACCAAACGGTAAGAGGCGACATGGAATGAGCTTCCTGCGTCTATTTTCCCATTAGAGTACAATCTGGGAGTCTTCAAATTCAGGGTAAATAACTTCTTTCAGGAAAAGCGTGCTCCATCTTAGGTCAGATCTTCACTTTCCTAAAGTGGCCAAACGCTTGACCATCATCAATAAAAAAATGGATAGCCCAGGATGAGCTGGCGTGACCAGCTCGAGGCACATCTTCCATCGTGCCCTGTGGCAGCGTTACATCGCGAGGAGTGGAAGGAGAAAAGAGAGGCCTTGCCCAGAACCGGGACAAAAGTGGCTATAAATAATAATCTATCTAACCAGCCGGTAACACCCGCTGTTGAGTATAAGCCTCTTTAATTCGCCGCCTTTGACGGTCTTGTGCCAGTCAGATACATTGATTCCCTACAGCCCCCACAATGTCGTCCGACCATTGAGCAGGTGGTCTGCCTCGAGGCCGCCGCATATCTCTAGGCCACCATTCGGTGACTGCTAACTTGACGCACATCAATAGTGTCAAGACAAGAATGAAACCTTTTTACATCCTACTAATATTATAAACCGCGAAAGTTAGTAAAAACATGTCTGTACTGTATGTATGTTTGTTGCTCTTTCACGCAAAAACTAATGAACGGATCGGGCTGAATTTTGCATACACGCCTGGAAGAACACATAGACTACTTTTTAACCCATAAATCAGTTCCTGTGGGATAGGCCTGCGAAGCCACGGGGCACAGCTAGTAATACTTAATATCGTGTAAAGCACCACAAGGACTATCTAGAGTTTCTTTCATCTAGGATTCTACGTGATGATTCTGCGACGATAACATTGTCATAGAAAGGCGAATGGTTAGCAGAAAGGCCGCAGGTTTTCAACGGTGACTATAACAAATTTTAAGATATTACAAAAATTACTCGCGTAATTTTTTTTGCTTTAAGAAATAACGGAAATTACTCGCATAATTTCAATACAGCAGCGCGGCAATGCAGCCTGCGCGTCTTGGGTACGCTTCCGACTAGTAATGATATGGACCAGTTGAGCTACCTACCTGTAGATTGTTTGCAAGAGTCTGCAGTTAGCTCAATTGTTTCAATCGTAAATACTAATTTATTTCTTTTACTTGATTGTTAATTGTTATTCTAAATAAATAATAGATTCAGGCGTTACTTTGCGGAAATCCATTGTAAATATAAGAATGGAAAATATTTAGTAACAATTCCGCGAAAAAACCTTCTGCGATAAAATCTAACAAATTGTACATTCATACAAAATGAAAGAACATTTATCAAAGCAAGTCGTCAACTAGTTTCGTCTCTCCACGAGACATCATCAGGACACCACACCACTCGATCTTGACACTGAGAGCGCCAAACAACAACGGCAGAGTCCCACCAGAGATGTTGTCACTTCGAGCTCCGCGTGCCAAGTGAGGCATCGCTCGCAAAACCGCCCCTTATATACACTCATGGTGACGCATCACGCCCATTACCTGCGTCCGTGACATCACCGCTCGCGCCATTTCTAGAAAAAATCCGTAATAATGGCGATCGAGGCAAACCTGTACTTAGTTCATTCAACAATGTATTATTACTGTATTTTGTAATTTCTAAATTTTCTAAGACCGACAACCTAAATCCCTTATCACAAGTATGTAAAATTGAAAATGAGTGATTATCATTTAATGAATGACCCGATTCTAATAAATGTTTTGCAAAATTTGACTTTTCTGGATGATTGTTTCTATAAGCCGCTAAATGTTCTTTATACCTAACCTGAAAACTACGACCCGTTTGACCTACATAAACACCATTACATTCATCACAAACTAACTTATAAACACCAGATTTCTTATTGTTATCCAATCTATCTTTTCCGTTACAAATCTGTTTTAATAAATTGTTTGTTTTGAACGCTACATGTACTTTATTTTTGGACAAAGCCCTTGAAACTCCCTCACTTAATGGACCTAAGTAAGTTAAACTTCCTACATATTTATTTATCCTATCTGGGGCAACAGGGTACAATAAAGAACGGACAATGTTACGTTGTTTACTCCTAATTAGACCATCAACTATATTCCTACTATATCCGTTTCTTTCTGCCATATGGTAAATAATAGATATCTCTTTATTAAAGTTCTCCCGTGATAGGGGTACTGACATCAATCTGTGGACAAAACTACGATAAGCTGCTAACTTATGTTGTAATGGATGACAAGAAGAATTCGGTATTGTAATGTCTGTATAAGTCGGTTTTCTGTAAATTTGGAAATCGTGCCTATTGTTTAACCTAGTTAAAGTCAAATCTAAAAAGTTCAGCGAGCCATTGGTTTCCAACTCGAGTTTGAATTTAATTTTAGGATGAATTGTATTAAGTTTGTTAACAAATAGTTCTATTTGACGTAAACTTCCGGTCCAGCATATGATAATGTCATCAACATAACGATAATAATATAAGATTTTTGACTCCCCTATAATGTGTTTAATCTCAAAGCTATCCATGAAAATATCTGCTATAAGTGGACTCAGTGGTGAGCCCATAGCTAACCCCTCCTTTTGTTTGTAACATTGATTGCCAAATTGAAAGTAATTTTGCTGCATACAAGCCCTAGTGAAAGATATTAACTCCTCCTTTTCTGCCGGAATTACTCGTTGTCGTTCAAGATGTCCTTCCAATATTCTCAAACTCTCCTCATATGGTACGTTTGTAAATAAACTTTCTACATCCAGCGACAATAATTTCGCATTATGAGGCAAGTTGATATCTTTAACTTTATTAATTAAATCCATACTATTCTTTAAACTATATTTGGGATTGAAACCAGATCTAGATTTCAATTCATAATTCAAATATTTTTTGACAAACCATATGCTGGTGCTCCTATGTAAGAAACAACGGGTCGAATCGGAATATTAGACTTATGTATTTTAGGTAAACCATATAACAAAGGTTTTCTAGGATTCATGGGAACTAAATATTTAAGAGTTAGGAGAAATAAAGTTTGAGTTTTTTGTCATATCTTTTAACTCCTGTGTGAAAACTTTAGTCGGATCGGAACTCAGTAATTCAAAATCATTGCCCTGTATGACCTCATTAACCTTCTGCACATAACTACCCCTTTCTAAGATAACCACAGTATTACCCTTATCTGCCTTTGTAATAATCAAATTATTTTGATCTATTTTATTTCTTAACGATTTGAAAGCATTTAAATCCCTTGGAAAAATGGGGCCCAAAGTTGGACTACTAATTGGCCTTTTAATCAATGAGGCTACTTCATGTTTGACCCCTTCATCCGCTCTCCCCCTAACTATTGCCATTTCAGAATCTACAGCCAATATCTCTAAAGTTTTCCTATTCAAAACTGGTTGTAAATTATATTTAAGACCCTTTTCTAATAATGATACTTCTGGATTTGTAAACTGAACACTACTATGATTTTCTAGACGTTGATAGAAGGTATGAGGACATGGGGGATGTAAGTTATTGCTATTCCTCCTTTGTTGATCCACTCTCTGTTTATCCCTTACTAACCGATCTAATTTTCTTGACTGAACCAAGTATTTATTATGAGCTAACTCTGCAGCGTACTCCCTGGCTTTATTATCTAATAAATCAAATTCGATGTTGTGCAATAAATAAGCTAACTCCATGTGTAAAACCCTCAAGTGAGTTTTAAAGTTATCTCTAATAGTGAACCAATGTTTAATTTCTTCATTTAACCAAATATTCCTAGCCCTACTCAAAGCTAAATCAGCTGCCCTACTATTTGAGTGACTTCTAATATTAATATAAGATGGAATAACCCCCAAATGTTTACATTGTTGATTGAACCATACGTTTTGAGCTGCAATACGATGTGACTTAGTGAGTTTGATGTACAAAAAAAAAGTACATGTAGCGTTCAAAACAAACAATTTATTAAAACAGATTTGTAACGGAAAAGATAGATTGGATAACAATAAGAAATCTGGTGTTTATAAGTTAGTTTGTGATGAATGTAATGGTGTTTATGTAGGTCAAACGGGTCGTAGTTTTCAGGTTAGGTATAAAGAACATTTAGCGGCTTATAGAAACAATCATCCAGAAAAGTCAAATTTTGCAAAACATTTATTAGAATCGGGTCATTCATTAAATGATAATCACTCATTTTCAATTTTACATACTTGTGATAAGGGATTTAGGTTGTCGGTCTTAGAAAATTTAGAAATTACAAAATACAGTAATAATACATTGTTGAATGAACTAAGTACAGGTTTGCCTCGATCGCCATTATTACGGATTTTTTCTAGAAATGGCGCGAGCGGTGATGTCACGGACGCAGGTAATGGGCGTGATGCGTCACCATGAGTGTATATAAGGGGCGGTTTTGCGAGCGATGCCTCACTTGGCACGCGGAGCTCGAAGTGACAACATCTCTGGTGGGACTCTGCCGTTGTTGTTTGGCGCTCTCAGTGTCAAGATCGAGTGGTGTGGTGTCCTGATGATGTCTCGTGGAGAGACGAAACTAGTTGACGACTTGCTTTGATAAATGTTCTTTCATTTTGTATGAATGTACAATTTGTTAGATTTTATCGCAGAAGGTTTTTTCGCGGAATTGTTACTAAATATTTTCCATTCTTATATAATTGTTATTCTTGTATCTTTTTCAATAAATGTAAAATATTATAATTAATATATTTTTGAAGTGAAAAACTTCTTTCTTAGGCATGGGTCACGTGATGCTGATCTAACATGTAAGATCAGCCCTCATGTGTCCGTGGTGAGTTGATGACGTAACACGCTTGCATTACTGTAATTTTAAATCAGTACTATATTGTAAGCTAGCAGCCTACTCAGATGAGCTTTCAAAAGTTCAAAAGTTACAGCTACCTGTGTAGGTTGAAGGAAGATGTCGCTAGTTCCGGGAACAACACAGAACCCACAGCGTCAGTTGAGATGACCTTACATAGTAGTAGAGAAGCCGACAACCCCGGAGTGCTACCCGTTGTTTTTTGACTCAAGATAAACCAGTTCTGGATGAAAATGAACCTATTTTACATTGTCTGAGAAAATATAACAACGCGAGATATACCCGTATAGCAACATACAGAATTTGTTTCTAATTTCGACTTATTATTTTTCTCCGGACCTACTTCTGGAGCATTTTTTCAAACTAATTTCTAAGTAGGTAGTACTTACTTGTACCTACTTGAAAATACTATAATTTTCTTTTAACACTGAATCAATTTGACTCAAAATGCATACCTAAATGAATAGAATAATAATTCAGACAATCATTTACAAATTATTAGATTACTGTTTAAGGTTACTATTAAAAAAACGGAGGACATGAAATTGTGACGATCAAACGAGACCTATGTCACCAAGTGGACGTCTTTCGGCTGAAATGACGAGTAGAGAAGCCGACAACCCCGGAGTGCTACCCGTTGTTTTTAAACCAGTTCTGGATGAAAATGAACCTATTTTACATTGTCTGAGAAAATATAACAACGCGAGATATACCCGTATAGCAACATACAGAATTCGTTTCTAATTTCGTGATTTAAATGTTTTTCTCATTCTAATTCAGTTGATATTGCTGTATCCAATTTAATTCTTACCGTAAATCTACGTTTACCTCACGTTCCGTTCCATGTCGATTGCCAATTTCATTCGTCCTTACCTGAAATGAAAAAATAATGTTATTAGAGGGTGCATTTCTTAGCGATGTTACACGAAAATTAAACATAAACTAGTTTAACATGTAGGTAAGTTTCGTTTTGGTAGATTTTTTTTGTAGTGTTAGTTTTAGCTTCTTAATAATTGTTAGTTGTGTTTGTTCGTGTTACTAAGTAGTATTTTATTTATTTGTAGTGTAGTGTATTGTTTAATAAATCATTTTCTTTCTTTACGTAATCTAGTTTCTGCCGACGGTTTAGTTTGTGTGATAAGTAAAATTAAATCCCCGCTGTTCTATAAATCTATGTTTGATTTTCAACATCACATTGTGTCATAAAAGTTGATAATCAAACATAGGTGCTGTGTGGTTTGTGAAGCATTATTTATTTATTTATTTACATATTTGTTAAGATATATCTTGGAAAACCGTTGTCTCCTAATAGAGGTTATTTCTTATTTCGAACTTAATTAAGTGGCTTCGAATATTGGAGATAAGTATGTAATGCTGTTAAAGCATATTAAGATTTTGTTTTCGAGTTTTTTTTTTCACCTAATGTCCTACTGGGGTAACACTTTTAATATGTTAAACGAGAGTTTTTAATTTAGATGTTTTTACCTCTTTACGCAAATATTACTGAATGGATAGTGTTGAAATTGAGCAAGAATGTAATTCCAGACCTGGATTTGCATAAAGACATTTTACAGGGTTTTTTATATCCCAAAAACATGCATGCCATGCCGAGGGCAGAAGCCAGTACTGTACTTAATACACAACATGCTAGCTCATTCCCCATAAACTTCCACATCAAACCGTAATTACCTATCTCTCATCATAAATCAGGGCAAGATCAAGGAATTTCATTATCCTCCCGTTATCCTATGGCCATGAAATGTCATAATCACGCTGTTACGTCACTATTCACAACATATGTTTGAAATTGGCTTTAGCCGCCCCGGGTTATGATTATAATGAAATACAAGATACTGCCCGCGCGGGCTCCGTAAAATCTTTAAATATATCATTACTTTTACCATTGAGATTATTACAGTTGTTTGAGTACCTCTTTAGTTTTATGGTAGTAAAACTGCATTAGTTAATTTTTATACGTTGCATTATTTAAGTAAATATTATTATTTTAATAGAGATAGGTATTAGCAGAATCGCGTAAGGAGTAAGGACTTATCGATGGACATTAGTATATGCTAAAACTGTAAGAGACTATGCAAAAAAATATGGCAATTCTGCGGGGGGCTAGATTAAGGCGTCTTTTTTATATTCCTAGATATCTGTACCATTGATATTCAATTTATTTTTCAACAGCATTTACCACAGCAGGACATAAGCCTCCTTAGTTCCGAAGAGCCTCCTTAGATAAGCCGTTATTGGCTTCACCAACAACTCCAAAAATCTGGTAATCGGTACGCGCGCGTCTAGAACCGCACTCGCCCTTAAGATGTCCCTCGTGAAAGGATGAAACGTTGGTGTTCTTCCAAACAAGAACATTCATAACGAACTCCTATAATAATATGTATGTGAGAACTAACTACGAACTGTGTTTTAGACTAGACATCACACCAACTGATTTCGATTCAATTTCGATAACCTAACCTAGGAAATAGTACCACCTGTGCCAGCGTGTAATTAATTCATATCAACTATCGATTTCGACTTCAGACTCCGTAATCGATAAGGGTGACGTACATCACGTAGATACGGTGTATCAATAATGCGGGCTCGATTTCCTCGAATTCTGTTCATTATGATATACTTTTTTATGATTTAGTAACACTGATAACCGAAGTCATCTATTTTAGGGACAAACCTTAGACTAGAAACTCTTTTTTATAGCTAAACACTTACTGACTTACAAAACTTATCAGGTTAAACTTAAATAGCATTTAACGTTATTTATTTTATAGTATTTTGATGTAACGTGCTTCGTTAACCTAAGTACTACAGTTAAATTTTATGTACAGTACAATGTCCCGCCGACCTTTAGTTTTGGTACCAACTAAAGCATTTCATTAAAACATGGCTCCAACCTTTAAAAAATTGAAGTATCACAGATATTCGGACAACACAGACGTCACAATTCACATTACCTTTGAAGATCTCTGGGAGATAGGTGTCCTCGGCGACGCGGGTTCAGCTCTATGCTCCGCCAATACTCTATGTTCATGCTTCGTACCCACTACAGAGTTCTTAACCCGTTCCATTCTAGCCTGAATCGCTTTCCGCGTGATGACTTTGGATTTCTCTGTATCTTTAGTACCGCCATCAGCGAGTTTACGCATCAGTCTAGCTGTAGCGGCGACAGATTGCTGTGTGTCTGAGTTGGTTCTGGCTAGCCTTGTTGCCTGCCTCGGTGCGGGTGCAGTAGCGCCGGTACTGCTGCGTGTAGTTTCGTTCCTGTTGAACGGTACTACGTCGTGTTCAGTATCAGAATCAGCTGGTAGGTATCCGCCCCCGCCGACTGAAGATACTCCAGTTCGGAGCAGGTTCTCGTGTTCAGCGTATCGAACTCGCTCGTCCACGGAAACCGTTCCGTTTTGCTGTCTCTCCAAACCGCGTTCCATTTCTCCGATCTGTCGTTCTAGCTTGCGGAGGACATCGTCCGAAGGTGGAACAGGTGTTTCATCAGGCGGTTCGGGGGATTGGAATGATTTAAGATGGATGGGATGAGCCCTGTTGATCTCTAGGCGTTTCGGAGCGATGCCTGTGGTGGTTACTTCGTAGTGGGTACGCTGGGGCTGCGGAGTTCTCTCCAGCATGGCAAGAGAGACCGGAGACGGCGGTGGCGCGCCGTTGACTGCAGGCTCCTGGGGCTCCAGGGCTGGAGACATCCTGGGAGCTCGAAAGCTCTTTCGCATGAAATCCTCGCGAGTCAGTTTTCGCTCCATTTTAATACATTTCACTTTAATCTTATTCAATCAGTTCATGATAATCACTTTTAAACCTGAAAAATTGCAGAATGAACAACCTATTCTCATCGACACTGCACTTATCAATACCATTTAGATAAGACGACGATTTCGAGGTAAACCCAAATAGATACCCTGGCGACCTCAATAAGGGCGATAGCTAGCTTCAAGAAATATCACAAACAAACTACCTGCCCTAAGATAGAAGCTTAAGGTTAAAAGAGCGAGGAGAACTAATCGATAAATAGGTTTAAGTCTGACGTCAGTCGACAGTCAGTTACAACTGACGCACAAACGTATACACGATCAATTTATTAACTTCGTCGTTTATCTATTGATCCAACTGTTTAAAACAATACTAACTCAAATAACGAATCTAAACTGACATAGAAAGTTGGTAATTGCAAAGCTCAAGTTCTCAAGATAATCTCAACTTGACGACATATTGTTTGCATACTGTACGTAATAATAATGTAATTACGAGAGATGTTTGTTTAGAACAAAGAATACGAGTTACGTAATCAAAGACGACAACAGTACAAAAAGAGAAATAAGCAAACGAAGGGTAATTTGATAATAAACGACTAAATTACGACAAACGTTGCACAAGGTTTACTAAATCGGGTTGAGCTATTGAAATAAGAACTAGTGTTCCCTATAAATCAGATACCGTTGTAATATGAGGCTACTAGACTAACCACGTGTATCAACACTAACCACAATAAAACTTCCTACTATTCACATTTCGCAACAGAACAAAACAGCTATCAAGGACAGTTGGAGTCTTAGAGTTCTGGTGGTCGAGTCGGCGAACGAGACGGCAGGCTTCAGTCCACCTGCAAAGAGAGAGACAAAACCACTGTTTAAAAAAGAAGACCTAAAGCCGTTCACCGTATTCCCATACACAAAGCCGCTTGCCGCACCTGAAAATCCTCCACCACTTGTATCAACAAACAGACACGAATACGAAAAGCGGGACGGTCACAGACACAAATTTCGGTAACAATAATTTCAAACAAACTGAATACTCATATGTTAAAATTTCTACGTTACTGGTACATACGTAGGAGTCTATAAATGTGGATACAACTGTACAGTTACTGTAAAATATAACGCGAGACGTAAATCCTTGGAGCGTAGTCACGACAATGAAACAGATGGTTAGCAAACTGTATGACTCACGCACTAGTGTTTTTGCACTACTATTAAAGTCAGGTAGCCTGTGCCAAACGCTTGTGTACTCAGATGAGACTAGAGCAGTTTTGAGAACACAATCAAAACTAGAGTATGCATGTGTGCGGTGTAAACAATATAATGTTAAATGCAGTTCTATTTTGCTGCTGCGATTATTTTGCTTCTACAACGTAACTAGTTGAAAATCTAGTAAATACATGTAACTAAAAGCTAAAGGTTACAAATTTACAATCATGATAATGCACATAGGTAACTGAAACCAGTTTAGCGTAAATACAATAAACATGGGACAGGATAATGCAATGTCAAAGGTAAATAAAATTCCAATAAGAAGAAAAGTCTATTGGCAATTTAAAAGTTTCAGGTAATAAACCTTATCTTTAGATAGAATATTACAAGAATATAAACAGTTATGATGTTACCAATAATTTCATAATAACATGAATGTCCGCGATCCAAAAGCAACTCGACTACATTTTGCAATCCGCAAAGATGCCACAAATATGACAAATATCACACACCTTGACCGATGCCCAAATGCACGGAGAAATCACAACAAGCACGAAATATGCCAGAAATAGACACGGTTATATCGGTAAAGGTGATTAACAGCATGCTAATTATAACTCCAACGTGTTCCGGTCGTCGGTTCTCATCTCACTCAATTGTACCTCTAGATAAAATGAGAAAATATAATAGCATAGCGTTATGGAAAATATTTTCCAAAGTGATATGTTTATACTAACATTAGATGTGGAAGAGTTGCTATTTTTATTTACCTCTATACTATTAATTGATGACAGAAGCATATCGGAATAATATGTATGTATACGAAATGAATTGGAGCTATTGATTTTACCGTTATCTGTATTCGCTCGTTATCTCTTCGATTTTAAATAGTTGTTCATAGAACCTTTTCCAATGCATTGCTAATTTTCGATTTATTTCTTTCGGCAGCATTATGGTAGATGGAACGTGTAAGTTTTCCAGAGTTTTTCATTTATAAATCAAAAAACAAATATGATTTCAATCGTTATAAACAATAGAAACACAAAATGTCTCGTGTTCCACATCTAGGAATAGCAGTTTGTAATCCAACTCTGTGATAATGATAACATACCACGAATGTTAATCACAACTTGTGACTTCTATTTCAATGGCTTAGAGACTAATATCATTTTCCTTTACACCAATAACACTTTGTGCAATCGGACCATTGGCTTCCATCCTAGTATCGGGAACTTTAGTTTCTATTTCAATGTCGTTTAAAGTTATTATTGTTTGTCTAGGTAGTAGGATTACTTGGTTCATTGCGACCACAGCCTTCCACCATATCTGTTCGCATTCAGTGGAATAAATGATAATACTATTGAGCTTAATCAGACATTTTCCCAAACGCAATTTAGATCAGACTCCATGATCATATAGACTTCCAACCAGAAATGGCAGTCGATTTGATACATACAATAATTGCGCTAAGTAAATGGAATATAGTTAGTGTATTTTTATTCAAGGAGACAAATGTCGTCTATATTTTATTGGTATCAATTCTAATTCAGTTGGCTTTAAATGGAAAACCGTGATACCATAAAGCAAATTAAAGAGCGTTTACCGCGGACATTACCAAACCTAATACAGACTTAAGTATTCCACAATGCTAAATCTCTGATCATCAACGTTTATCGCAACGAAAATTAGCCTCCGTTTAGAGGCATACTTTACCGCCATTTTGAAAAAAAAGGCAGCAACTTCCAAACGTTTTTTGCCGAGCAAAACCAGTTCTTTGTAAAAAGTTAAAACGAAAAAGTTTTTCTGTGGTCTCGAACCTGGTCGGACTATCGGTAGGGTGTAGTTTATTGCGAATTTATGCGAAGTTACGTCTCAGAGGGAATCAGTAGATGCTGGGTCTATGCTATGCCTATGCCTATGCCTCTTTAAAGTAGACTTATCTAGGAATAAATATTTTTTACATCACACGTTACGTTATGCGATGTCATAGATGCATTATATCATCCTATGATATGTATGTCAGTGAAAATACACTAGACTAGACAAATGAATCAATGTAGTGTCTAAACATGAGCGAACAGGATTAATATTTTCAAATTTTCCGGCGTTTCTCTCGCCAATTTAGAATTTTAAGAATCATTTTTAAAGCTCATATATTTTGGAGGAACATAATATATCGGATCAATATCAAAAAATTATAGAGCTGTAACAACAAAAATGTGCCCTTAAACCGCAAGGGAACAGGCTATAAACCCTGTAACGTAAAAAGTGAAGTTGAGGTGATAAACTGGTAATAAAATCGAAGACCGGGAATCGCAGGGTCATATCAAATTCCTACGTTCACGAAGGGTTACCTATCTGATATCGGCCTTTTCCATTTTCCGTCTATCAAAACCTATTGAATTTCATTGGTATAAACACCGGTAGCATGAACAGCTTAAACAAGGTCTTGTCTAGGCTAGAAAAATAGGTAGCTGTCGAAGGTGATAAAGCCTGCTAATAAAAATAACACGAATATTGAGACCCCTGCCCTCCAAAAGACGATAAATTCAAACATTCTTATGGACATTTCCTTAAACGAGCATTATTTATTGCCGCTGTACGTAAGTGGAAATTTCTTGCAATTTTTCATGAAGCAGATGGAGTCAATTTTATTGACTGAGTGCCGTAAGACCTTATAAACCCAGAGTTTTTGAATTCGCAAGTACATAAATCGTCGCAAAAGCATAATTTAGGGTGAATTCAAGGTAACCTTAGTTTTTGTAACTTGACAGATGACGCAACAGATGGTAAGTTAACCATCTGCTTGATGCAGAATCAGAATTAGCAAATCCATTGCAACAAAAACCACCGGAGACTTAAAAAGCTGACTTTAAGTAGGTTATATTATAATGAAACTGAAATCAGCCAGCCATAACAAGGAAGCCGTTAAATCAGCAAATATGGAACTAAGAAAGTGAACTAAGCGCAACAAAAAACAAATAAACATTCTGAAAAGATTTAATGGTTAGTAATATCTAATGTATTATCTAATCATTTTCTGGCTTTCTTCTGCTCAGGTCTGTTCTTCTATGGTATTGTATTTTGTATTCACATATTTTATCCAAGACATCCTACCAGTCAATGGTAAGTGGCTATAGCCGGTGGTCAATCACGAGATTCGCATGGCAAACCCGTATATGGAACCGGTTCGTACGGTCGACTTCACGTCATGATGACTCGTGAGTCATCGCGAGTACAATTTCACATCACGAGCGGGGGAAATGGGGGAGTCTGTTGATTGAAGTTGTGATGATGCAAAGATCGTTAAAGCTTCAGCAGAACAGTCATTAGAACATGCCTATATGTCCATGTCCTTGCGGCGATTTAAAACCGACTACCATACTTTGAAATTTTGATAAACATTTTATAGAAAAATGCTCGTCAAAGTTTAGCTTCCAACGGACATAAACCTCAATCTCTACTCTAACTAAGCCACAAGCAATATTATCTGCCTCAGACATAAAACTGGAGAAAAAACAAAATGATACGAAGGACATACCGTTGCCAACATTATACATGCTGTTTTTGATAGAGAAGTACGTAATAAGCGGGTCTATAGGATCATAATTCGAGTGCCATGTAGTTGAAAACTTGAACAGTCATTCATTATACAAAGGTTACGGATAACAATAACCATGTAATCGATTACATCACGCTATTTAGATGAGAATTGAGTAGTTACTCATATAAGGCACATGTTCTTCGAAAATATTATCGGACAACTACATGCTAATTGACAAAGCTAACCTACGAAACTTTTTACTGTCCGATAATCTTTACAAGAACACCAACCCTTAGATATTGACATGTTCGAAATTAAAACTATCAAGCATAAAAGAATAAATTATAGGAAATATGTAGGTATGATATTATGAAATTTTCTACTTCTAGCATAACCCTGATTGAACCATAGCGCGTCAACCAATTTCAGCGGTTCGGCTAGAAATAAAGACGTGCCTAAATCGCATTAGCAATTTCACGACAATTTTTAACGGTACACGATCAATCACTAGCAATTCACCGAGGCATCACATGCCAGAGGGAGATGACGGTCCAAGTGGTATAGTAGAAAGGGACGAGAGACAGCTCGGTCCGATGATCATGAGTCATGGTCCGGTGCCTGCGAAGCCCTCTTTGTGGCCTGTTGTATTGTAGGAGAGTGGACAGGTAAGCTGTACGAAATTGTATTACATTTTGCATAAGTTACAGACTTGGTAACATGAGCAGTTCAACACTCTATACAAGATTAGGTAGAGAGTTTAAAGGAAAAAGACATATACCGTACAGTTCGACAATTCTTCCGGGGTTCGTGCATTAGGAGACAGGTACCTATGTATGCAGCATAACATAACGTGCCTAAACAAAATTTAAAATTAGTTGTTAAAATATTATCTATTTATTTAGTATGCCACATATAAAAGTAAATAAATGGCGAATAATGTGATTGACACTTAAATTGTGTTGTTTTGAAGAAGAGAACCAATCAGTTCTCAATTGCATACGTGATAAATTTAATGTGAAAGTGAATCGCTTCAACAAACAGTTTATAATAAACGCTGTCATTAGCCTACTGCAAAACTAAGGTCGAATTAGTGTCCCCACGTGAGGTCAAAAACATTGCCGGTAATGTCAGCTAATAAGCTTAATAGGGGAAGTGACTAGCTTCCTCTTTGTATAAAACACGGTGTTGATAGTTTTGTATTAATGTACCATACAAATAAAGGTATTGATAATTCCGAAACAGATTTCTTAAAAGCATGGTAAGTTGGAATTGGAGGAAGTTAAGAGAAAGTAAATGGAGTAATTGAAATCAAAGTGTTACCTTACAAACTTAGAGGTAATGCAACGGATATAGAGTTAACAGACCTTTTCATTAACCACAAGGGGAAACAAACAACACAATAGATTTTCTCAAGGGTCCGTGTCTTTAAACCTATAATAGACAGTTATGGTTGTTTCCTCTTGTTTACTGCATTTATTAGCAATAAAGTTAATTTATCTTCTGATTCTACAGATTATAATGACTTTAATTTACATCTAAAACAAGAAAACATAACATACAATTAGAACCATAACGAAACAAACCAACATGATTCAATGTAAAGACCGAGAGACTCTCAGAAAAATGAAACGACACATTCATTATGAACCCACAACACAAGTCTAAGACACCACATGTTTTGGAGAAAGTTTGACGACATTCAACAGTCAAAACTGGAAACTATTTTGACTAGAACGGATTGTATTAACAAAGGCACGTGAAACATTTACATTTAAACGTTTTACCAGACAATGTGGTCGGTGTAGATAAGGAATTCCTAGTTAAAGAGGCGACAGACGAGGTGAATGAGTTTATGAACAGTGGAAGTCATGAAAATAGAAGACACGTATTTTGAACTTGATGGAATAGCTAAGCTATTGTAGCTACTGAATTGTTAACATCTGTCAAAAGAAAAACATTTTCAATCCAACAGCTTTGTCTTCATGATAGTCTTGTTAATTTTCTGCCAAGGTATAATGTTACATTACTAATTTGTATTGATGCTTTAATAGAGGAGTACACTTTCCGTTTAGATAATATTAAAAGAACAGATAGAAAGCTTAAAGGGTTTAGGGTTTTCTTTTCTACTATCAAGGGACAAGGGGTGTCACAAATGATAAATACTCCGAGATTTCTCACCCCCTACGTTTTAAAACTCATCCATCATTACTTAGAATCGGAAAGGGAACTCCATTCTCGCCATTATAATAATTCCTCCCCCAGACGTTATTACGTTAATTGCAGACTATTAAACCTCAGGTTTTTGCAGGAAAACGTAATTTTCTCGGAAAATGCTCGATTTATCTTGAGGATGCAAGATTTTAAGACCTTGTTTGTTGATAAATTACAGTGTTTAGGATGTTACGCTCAGAGACTTAACTAATCACTTGTTTAAAAAAATACACAAAAAATTAAGTCGTAAGTACGTCTAGATAATTTGTGGACTGTTAGGTAATAGTAAAATCTTTAAAAAGAAAAAAATATACAGCGTTCAAGAAGAGATTCAATAAAACTCAAACAAAACTTTATCAAACATCAGGTAACAAGGGTATAACATACCTTTATGAACACCTAGAGCAAATAAAGAGCCATATAGAGAGGTTAATAAAGCCTACCGCGCTACTAACAGAAGTTTTACTAGTAGGCGTTGTGTAGGAAGCTTGAAATCGTAAATCTTATTACTAGGCCATAAAGTTTATAATTGGTGGAGAATCGAAGAAACTAGTGAAACATATCTTTTTCTTAGAAATGTGTGTCACGATTTGTTCGGGATTGCATCTGATTAAACAAAATACAGGTTGCTAACACATAGTCGAATTGACGTAGGACACTATATTCGGTGTTGATGGTAGAACTATATAAGGGTATGAATTCGATTATAAAGGTCACTGATATGATATAACCTTGAGAATATTTATCAAAATAAAATCAGAATAATGATATAGAAAGCTTATTGGACGCATCGGATACAATTTTAGTTTCATCGAGTTAATACTCAATGATTCAACAAATTGGGAGTTTGAGAGAAAAGCCGCTATTGACACTGATTTGAAAAACTAAAGAAAGAAAGTCGTTTATCAGATAATTTTACAAAAATTTTAGTACCTATCGGATAGTCGTAACACATTACTCAATAATCCGACATCCAATCACATTTTAACGCGTCCATGTATGGATCGGAGGATTTTTATTATCTTTCTGATAGATGATCTATCAAGAGCTGATAATTTTTTTGTGCTAACGAATATTAACTGCTTGATTAAATCCTTTTTCGTACGAATTAGTTAATTGAATTAGATTAGCGTAACTTTTTTGGAATTTAATGTTCGGTAAACCAAAATTGAAACGGTGGTGTTTAAAAACTTCAGCTTTAATAATTGAGATTTTAGACCTTTCAGTTATTTATTTAACAAAGACGCATTTTTTTAGGAAGAGTAGAGAAGAACCATGGTTTTCACTAAATTTATTTAAAACTTTGCAAAATTCAATACTTTTATAACGATTTTCATTTTCTAAAACACTTCAAGACTTTTTTACCTACTTGTTACCAGTAATCAAAATGTACTATAAATATTATTTCTTGAGAGTTTTAAAAAAAGAAATCTCTAATTGTACTACCAAAACATGTGAAAAGGCTATCACCGAAAATGATTAGAATAAAAAATAGAAAGTAGCACAACCAGTAATTAAAACTTAGTTTCAACTTACAAACCAAAATCTTAATTTCAGACACATCGAATATTAATTAATACGAGAAAGCTAATTGGCTTAACATATTACAAAGATTAATGTGCGTTTCTATTCTCCTTTAATTGAAACTAAGATTTATAACAGAGATGTACTATCGAAAATAAAAGATAAATAGAAAAGAAATCTATTAATAAGAATTCCATCAGTCGCGAATCATAGCCATGTGTAAGCTATGATTTGACAAAATGAGTACATAGTTACATACACTTCACAACTCATTAAAAATTTTAAAGATTGGTAAACCAGGCAAACATACTAAATCTATGGCTAAAAGCATTGATTTATTAAAAACGAAGATGAGGCACCGCTTGCTCGAAAGTGGCAACCTCAAATTGTGTAAAATTGTGTTCTCCCACATCAGTCACCGTCTGACTGGCGGCACGGGCGGTCGTGATTCACGTGAAATATTGTTGTCTCAGTCTCACTTCGGTCCTAGATACGTCTTTCCGTCTTTGTTCTTCTTTGTATTGCATAGGACTGGAAATATAACTGTGAGCGTATGTGTTTGCGTGTAGTTGTAACACATGCCAATTTTTGAGTAAGCGCTGGGAGAACGTAACCGATCTTCCCTTTTTAAATCAATGGCTAAAAGTCAAACTTATGCCCATCAAAATAAAATTAGTAAAATAACTATTAAATAAATAAATAATGCTGGACAATCCACTTAGCATCTTCTAGCCCGAAGCTAAGAAGAGCTTGTGTTATAGTACCAGATGACTGTTATACTTATTAGAAAACAATTGCACACTCGAAGATATGTATTTTTTTATTATATGGACATAGAAGATACCCGGAAGAAATATTTGCAGATCGTAAATTTAATTGTCTCATGTGTATGATGTAATCTATTCACTACAGCGAAAAAAGTGAAATTTATATCAATGTAATATTAGGAGAAGTTGTTTTAAATTAAATAGCCGATGACAATACAGAATTGAATCTCCATTTTCGCACAATAGCGTTGCTGAGTTTAGAAAGAAAGTTCGTTACTAATCTAAACTGACCTACTGTGTCCGTTAGTGTGGTCGAGCGACATTCTATGACGCTATTAAACAAGATAACCACATTTTGGAGTATCATTTACAACCAAATTCAGTATTACATTTTTTTTGGTTTTAGATATATCAAGGTTTTATGTTAAGGTAAGGTGCAATAAAGTTATTTATCTATATAACGACTTAATTTCTTCTTGATACTGTTCTGTTACTATAATGATGACGAATGAACAGTCTAACTAGAGAACTATCATAAATAAATAAAGATTCTGCACAAAACAAAGCGTCACAAAAAAGAGAAATTTCAGATTGTTACTACTAAACCTACTAAAGTAACTCAAACTAAACAAACTCTTTTCACTGAGGTTTCACAATTCAACAACCACATGCGCTCTCGTATCATTAAACAAGAAAATATCGTGCATTGAAGTCATTTGAAGTCCTCCCACAGTGTATATGAAGGCTGCAATACAATCCCACGCACTGCCTAATGCTATGATTTTGGATCAACGGTGGGTGTTACCAGTTTCGTCTTACTACAGGTTTTGGCGTAAACGATGTGATAAATTGTTGTGGATTTACGATGGTTCTGCTATACTGCAATTCTGTGTAGATTGAGCGATATCAGATAGAACAACTTGTACATATATTGGTAAGAATGCAATGGCACAATGAATTGAATAGGCGTGTTTACAGAAAGACGACTATAAAATCGCCTTTGATATTAATTCCATCAACATCAAGATTCTTGCTTTTGTTTTTACATGTTGATTTTCATTTAATTTTGTCCACTTTATATGATTCGTTTACCTATACAAAGTAATATTGTCCTTATGTAAGTATTTACACTATATGAGTATTTTAACTATTTTTAGGCAAATCTAACATGTTAATTGATTTTACCAATAAATTGTATTTCTGTATTTCTTTTTCGTTTACTGTTATACTTTACCCATTTCGCCTACAAATCAAGAAGTCAAAGGCAAACTAATAAGAAAAAGCGCCAGTCCTTTGTCAAACAAAAAGTATAGACAACCATCGGATATACAACTCAAAGGGAGCCTGAGAAATAATAAGATATAAATAAGACTCGGAGATGCAGAAAATGTTGCGGTAAGACCAAATTCCACATAACTATTGTATGACTAGCGGTCACTGTGCTATTCTCTAACAACCAATTGCTATTTCAACTATGTTTCGGACACTCTCTCGTGCATAAAGCAGGCTTTTCACTGGAGATGAGCGATGCGTAGCGATAAATAAAAACGAATTTACTAGCTAGAGAAGCGCCTATTGTGTTTTCTTGTTTGAAAGGATTTCATCAAAGTTTTATTGGCTGTATTTGAATGGAAGCGGCGCAAATGTTCTCACGTTGTTCTAAGTAGGATAATCATAGATTTTAATTCTCAAGCCTTTTAGATATTTTTTTAATTCGTGTGTAGAACTTCGTTTGACCGCTATCTCAACATGTGTGGCGATGTGGCCGAAGACGTATCACGAAGGACTAGCAAACACATATTCACTCTCGTCTTGTGTATGTTTTTCTATTCGCACAAATCTGATGTGAAATCCGATCCACCAAAAGTGTGTATCGCCTCTTCATAGATACTCCGATCTTCGTCTATAGGAAGACCGGAGGAAGGGCCTCGGTGGATAGCCCACCTCAGCAATAATTTCGTGCACAATTAATCCGAAACTCGGTGACTGAATACCGTTACATGTTCCCGTTACCGTTGCCACTTCGTCTGATGTTCTTTTCTTGGACAAGGTTTTTTGCTAGTTGCGAACTAGTTTAATGTGGCGAATGGTACGGTAGATCAACTCTTTACACCAAGAACAACATAAGATATGTTTCTATTTGACGCACAACAGAGCGCAATCAAATAGTAAAAAGCAGAAAACACTATATTACGATTGTATCATAATTAAGTATGTGTACACAGCTTGATTTTATGACGTTCATTACGAATGACAAAAACAAAAAAGATGCTCTTCGCTAAGATAGCCCTTTAGTCCTAAACCTTAGCCTTACAGGCTTATACATCCATGTTTTTTTGTCTAAGAGAACTGCTGGTCAAAGGTATCTTACTTAGGCAAAGGTACCTTTGCCCAGTGGGATCCAGTGAGCTGATAAATTAAAATGAGACTTCAAAGTAATTCACGGAGAGATTATGTAAATTAGTTTAAGCTTGACCTTTGATGGTATGTGTGTGTATGATGAAATTCATAAGCCAACCACTTGGTTCGGAATTCGGAACTACACAAACTAGAAATGATCTGACTTGAATTTTTGTCACATTTTCTAGCTTCAACATTCAACATATTCTTTGGTTGGATTAACTCACACAAGATTTTCGAATAGATATTTAGAATATTTGGATGTTGAGAAGACTTGCATAATTTGTAAATATTTTATGAAAGGCGTATTATAATTACTGATTAAACTTATTACAATTTACGTTTACATTAATATTTATTGCATTAAGGGTATGCAATAAATATTAATGTAAGCGTAAATTGTTCTTGAGTTTAGTAGTGTTACCTAAACTTGGAGAATGGAAAGGAACTACTTTAACACTAGCATTTTGTTTTCCAATAACGCTAAAGACATTTAGATTATTTGTGTTGGAAGAACACCAATGTTTCATACCTTAACGAGGGACATCTTCAGGGCGAATGCGGTTCAACAATTCTTACAACCGTAATGAATTCGTCAAACTACGATAGTTTTTATTATAAATCATTTAGATTACTTGAAGTTACATACATATCTTGAAAAGTATGAAAATATAGAAACTAGAGTAGTTAAATTTCGAAATTCAAGTCACAAAACAAAGAAATTAGCTCCGCGTTAAAACAATTCAACACTGCAATTGCATTTGACTTATCGCATTACATTATCTGTTAACGCTTTTGATAAAACATTGTAAAATTTTCCTCGTACAGTCTAGAATCTAGAGCTATTTGAAGTGACTCAGACATAAAACATACTATATAGATATCTTCTATGGTTCTTTTCGCATTCTTGTACGAAATTTGCATACTGTTATCATTATCAGAGGTATATAGAGGTATAAACGCGATAAATACTGTCAATACATGAATTGTAGTTGGAAACTACTGCGTATTCGCAGGCGTTTTCCGGGGCTAGTTTTAGCTTTTACATTATTCTAGACCAAGAACTTCATGCATGCAAAGTTTGAGCCAGATCCGCTGAGTAGTTTTGGAGTTGTCTGGTTATAAACACACATCTTCACATTTCCGATTCTGTTGCTTTCATAGTAGTGGTAGGATTAAATTCGTCGAGACTGACATTTTCAAATATTTAATATCAAGCATTTTTTAATATCTAACTGCAAAGGTACCAGAAAACAGAGAATTTCTTGTGGTCGATCTGATGGGAAGATGTTACGATGCGACGTCCGTCACACGCACACTGCCGACCCCATAAATGCTTTAGAATGCACAGTTTGAAAGACGCCTTTTTATTGTTGTTTGGGAAAAACCTCGAAAGAAATGAAACGAAAGAGAATCAAAATTATGAATACACCATCAACGTGTCAGATAACGCACGATAAAATAAAAGATAGACCGCAATAAACAGTCGGTTTACTTTTTATCTAGAGATATCAACCAGACTTTATCTGATGATTAAAAGGCGAATAACGTTGAATGAAGTGTAGTGGAGTAATCATTTAATATTTTAAAATAATGTTTTTTAACGGTTCAACATAAATATGTTGTCAGTCTATGCATGCTAGCAATCAGTTTGAAGCCAAAGCTGATCAACCTTTGAAAACAAGGTTCAAGAATGGACGCTTTAGCAAAGCAAAACCAATAAATTGTAACGAACTGATGTACAAATGTATTGAGCACAGTTCATACGATTGTGCTATATGCATCCTATTTCTCACAATCACACGCACCTATAAAACGATCTTATAATGTGAACTACAAGCGACAAATCAGGCATCAACACATTCCATAAATGGTTACAACTGCATAATAATTCAATATCCATTAGCCGAGGGTATACATATACCAATGCCAAGTTACTAGTGATTGAATGGAGCCATTGTGATGGCAAGGTCGATAAACGCCCCACAGTAAATGGCTAAGCTGGATCTAGGCATAGAAGCTTTTTAGACAGCAAATGCAAACGGTGCAACGAGTTGAGTAAACAACAATGCTGTTGGTTTTTATTGACTTGCATTCGGGTCTTTATTCGATAACAATCTACCGATGATGACTTTAAAAAGGAGGGTATTAGGAGGAAATAGGCCTGAGTCTACACATCAGCTATACTATTCATAACACTGTACCTATTGCATTACCGTATAAACCTTGTCTGTTCATGATGTACAAGCTTTACAAACACAGCAATGCCGCGTGCACTCTTCTAAGAAATCTTCTTCTGGAAACAATTACTACTTCTTCTCAACAGTCTATATTGGTCCACTACAATAACAGCCCACTTTCAATTAATTGGTGATACTTTTACTTTTCTAATCCCAGCGATTGATGAGACTTAGCAGACGAGAGCAATGATTCTTGTTACGAAAATAAATAACATTTTAATAAAATAAACTGCAAATTCACTTGAAAACCAGATTGGACACTTTACATTCTGACCCTTCTGTGCCCCACCAAAGGCTCTCAGGATTATCGTCATGCAGAGAGGGATCAAAGGAAGGCCTTTACTTAAGGCGCATACCCGAGCCAATCTGACAGCGATACCTATTTTATCATATTTTTACGTTTATCATAGGAATTTTTAAAAATCCTACGTTCAGTTTGTGGTATCTATTATAAGCTACTTTTTAATACTTCTTTCATAATTTTATCTCATATAGTTTAGGAGGAGATGCGAAATTAGAATTTGGTGGCCAAAAAGCGCAACTTCGTATCTCTTCCTAAGCTTTACGAAATGAAACTATTACAGAGACATTAATAAATACCTTATAATAGATACCACAAACTGAACGTAGGATTTTTAAAAATACCTGCGTTTAACGTAATAATAAGATAAAATAGTTGGGGGTGCCACTTTCGCTGCTGTATGGGCCTTAACTAGGGAATGGACACCGGTATTCGGTATTACCGAAAAACCGGTAATACCGAGTTATTTCAGGCACTTCGGAATACCGGTATTGAAATTGCAAATACCGGTAATTCGGTATTTTGAATTTAACGTTAAAATAAATGAAAAAAACTCATAAGGCGGCTCTAGATTACAAACAACTTATTTTAAATTTATAATGATTGTAAAATTGATGGACAGTCTATGTTTTCGCTTCACCATGTTTTCACGTGGTCTCAAACCGACTTCAAAATAAATAAACGACCAAATGCCCGAAGGATAGTGTTAGACTGTTTTTTGATTTAAATCTTTACTTTTATAAAAGTTTTAAAATATCTATAAATAGATATTTTTAAACAATCAAAGTATACTAGCAAGCAGATAGACGGACGCGGGTGGCTTTGAGCAAGCCGCCTAGCTAATAGCGAGCATAGCGTTCGGGACATTATTTCTGCATGCATAAAGCTCAAAACTGATTGATGAAATTAACGACGAATGCAGGTGCGAGTGCAAAACAAGTATTGTTCCTGTAATTTCTTGGAAACAAACCGTCGGACCCGTGCGGTGCCTCTTTCTTTGTCACGCACATTTTGAATTGCATAGTGCGCTCTCGCTCGGTAGGCCAGTTATCTATCAATTGTTACTACGCACGAGCACAAGGTTCAAACGGTAATCAGTGTATCGTAGCATTTCGCAGTGACAAGTTCAAAAACAGTGTGTGTTTTAGAAGAAGATGTGCCAATTATTTTCCAAAATGATGGCTGTCCGGCACATTACCAACGAACGGTACGAGAACATTTAGATAATGTATTTCCTAACTCGTGGATCGGTAGAGCTGGCCCTATACCATGGCCACCACGGTCCCCAGATCTGACACCCCTGGATTTCTACATATGGGGACGTGCAAAAGAATTAGTTTATGCAACAGAGGTGCCCACAAAAGAAATTTTAGTGGAACGAATTAACACCGCATTCGTAAAAATGCAAGAGGAAATGCTGCTTTTGCCACAACCACAGAAATCAGAAAAAGATGTCGTGCATGCATAAGGTGTGGAGGCGGTCAATTTGAGCAAATGTTGTAATTTAAATGTAATAAAAACAACATAACATAAAAAACGTATTTTCTTTATCTTGACCCTAGCAACAAAGTATCACTTAGGTCGACCCCTGATGTAGTATTTCTGCCATGTAGCATATCGTTAGAAAGGGTAATAACCAAAGAACTTTTTAAAAGAAAGCTAATTTCAAAATGACTTTTAGTTTTTTTGCAATGAATTTAGAAGTTGTCACTTTTCATAACATTTACGCCGATTTACCACTTTGAAAGCTAAGAAGTTTTTTTGTGGATATTAATTGTAACAAATAATGATTTATTTCGAATAGGAAAACATCGTAGAATACAAGCATACTTTATTTTGTGGTATAATAACCACACACAAAAAAGTTATGACGATTTAAAGACAAGATTTCGGGTGGTTTAAAAATAACTAAAAAATAGCATATCTAAACTACCGTGACACTTCGGACATCGGGTGTATCGGGGAAAAATAACACGTGACCCCTTTTGTTTTATGGATTTGTGTGAAAACTTTCGAGTTTTAAATGTTTAATTAAGTTTGTAGTTGTTTCTTGTTGTGATAAATATTTGATTGTTATGTATGTTTAAGTTAAAGAAAGACTGTATAGTAGTACCTAAGTACCAAAAATTCTCAGTTAAAATTAAAGTTGATTTAAAAATACTGCTTTTTTTTAAGAACCCTTTTTTATTACAATAAAAATATACTTATTCAGTCTTAAACAATATAACAAGCAGAAGAAAATGTTTTTTTCGACTTTTTTAATATTTATAGTAAAATACCGAAAAATTACCGAAATACCGGGATCCCGGTTTTAAAAATATTGATACCGAAAAATTACCGGTATTGGCAATAGGTCCATTACCGTCATTCCCTAGCCTTAACCCGTTCCGGTTAAAAGTTGATAGGAAATAGATTTTTTTCAAACCAGCAGACAAAACTTCTCTATTATCAATCAGAACTACATAATATGTATCAGTAATTTAGTAATGCCAGTAAAAACTAGCTATCGAAGTGTGCGACCCCGTCTCATGCGAGGTCGCAGAGACCTTAGCACGGATATCGAGAGATATGCTGCTCGTTAGCGAATTCAAGGGTTATTACGGTTAATTGCAACCACAATTTCGGTTATCTACCGTGAACGGGTGATAATTTTGCACAGTTTTTTCAGAGAGCGAGTAAACGACGCGGCAGACCTAGACGGAGATGATAAAAGGAATAAGGCCAATTCCTAGCCGATGAGGCTTTTATCCCGCAGTGGGCTCATCAAAGCTAATCATAATCATAGCCATCGACATATCATTTATTTCTATCATATTAATTATGCTAGGTCTCTTGACGACTTTGGGAGAAGATGACACATATGTACATCGCAATGAACGTTGATGTTTATGGATAAGCGGGGCGTAGAGTGGCGGTGCACGCCGCGTGTGACGCGTCATTTCAAACAAACGCGTGTAAAACCGCTTCTCCGTAAACACACTCTACCAACGCCATATGTTTGAATTTAGTGCGGACCGCGCCGCTGCACGCTCCGCGTCTCCGTAAACAAGGCCTTAGGCTACATTCAGGCATATCCTATGACCACCACAAAACTAGTCTCCAACTAGCCTAAACAGATAGACACAGCAGTCAACCTCACAACCCGTATGCCTAATCTCAAACAAAGGTGCGCTAGAATTCGAAACAGGTTGTTCTTGGACTAGATTTATGTTCAAACATTGATTGCGTGAGTCTGCACCTGAACTTTATTACTTATTTACTTTAGTTAATTGTGATAGTGACCATGTTTAAGGTCAGAGGCGGTTAACCCATTTATGGACCGTGATTGGTTCTACTCTTTACATTTTCCGTGAACTTGGCGAGCGGAAGGAGTGGAATTTCAAAAACGTTACAAGAATAAATTGCTCACAACGTCCAATGAAAAATTGAACCCGCTTTCGTTCTTAAGAAAAATAACATCAGAAAACTGGTAATTAATGAAACTACTTTTGACCTCTGGGGTAAATATTTATTTTGTAATCAGAGATGGATGATTAATGAATAAACAGGCCGATCTTAAATGGATCCTTTCTCAGACAATAAAAAGAAATTGAGTTAGAATCGTCGAGGGATGGTAAATTCATCTTCGAAGAATCGTTTGATAAAACAATTTATTAATTATCATACTGCAAGGGTAAATACTTGACGACCGATGTGGCGCGGGCGAATATCCGCCTCGGATGCGAACTTGCGGAATTGATTCCCGCTTGAAAATAAAATTATGTTCTATATAAAATAATCAGAAAACTGTTAAATCGGATGCGTCGATGCCATGAAATTCTGTCGAAAATCAGTGATCAACTATTAGTATACTCAATTTAAATGTTCATCTCTTTTGTTAACAGGGAATGTATATCTATGAAACGTTCCGAGAGCGAGAAAATAGCCGATAGTTTGTCCCTAACTCGCCGGGGGACGGTAAAACTGCCTATAACTGAGTTGCATTTGAATGTTCGGGGGTAAGTCATGAAAAAACCGCTAGCCTACAATAGTATTATTGTAAAATATGATTCCTACAAAAGATTACTGGCTTAATGAAGTAGATATAAAGGAACATCTAAGAGTAATACAAAAGTTGGCTATACTCTCACAATTAATTAAATGAACAGGCGATATGATTGCGTACGTGAGTGGTCTGATACGTGACGGTCTCGTCGGCTGTATGAAATTATAATGCGAACGAGATTCAGATTTGTCTGGGAGTTAGTATGATACGTTTTTTTAAGGTAAGCTTGTGAATAGAGAGCTAATAAGTAAGTACTTCCTTTGAAAATGTTTGTAATCAGTCTATACTAGTCCACTACTAGGCAAAGGACTCTAATGGGCACCAGCATGGCGTCCTACAGTATGTTTGCGCGTCTTGGGTCTCTACTTGAGAACTCGTTTACCCCAGCGGTTGCGGCGCGGTCGGTTCTTCGTGCGATTTAGCCAGCCCACTGCCAATACCGCTTGCTTTAAAAACGTTACTCAAAACTATTATTGTAGAGTTATCTACCATAAATTTTATTATAAAATTGAGAGCATAAATTTTATTATAAAATTTATCATTTATCAAATTAAGTAACTATCATAGTATAGTTTTCCTGTTTATTTAACTTATAGATAGGATTTTCCCGTAGGTTCAAGCCCTATCGTAATGTAATCACTTAATCAAGTTAATAAGCATTCGCTATCTTGTAGCAGCAGAAAATAGATTAATTGTTTCCAAGCACGATAACGACAACGTGACCTAGCTGCTAGATCATCTGGACTGATACAAAATACCTACACGATAGGATTGTATTATTTTTACAATGTGCGTCATTTGAAATTAACCAATTATCTTTACACAAGTAGTTTGGTATAAAGGCTCGTCAAATAAAAGGAATTAATTGTCCCGATAAAGAAGGGGCCAAAATATTGCCCAATGGGCACAGCTATTGGAGTCGTTTCTTTCCAAATTTGGCGGAAGCTCGATAGCGCGTCTCGAAAAATAATGCCGGAAAAACCTATACTCTAGCTAGACCCAAGTAACCAGAGCTTGTTTTATGGGTACTGATATACAATACATACTTTCCAGAGAATTACAGTCAGCTATAGCAAATACTTGCAGATAATAAAGAAATATTTGTCTCACGGCGAATTACATATTTTTGTACTGTGCGGCAGGGGAGCAGTTCTGAGTAACCATAAGAGCTTCGATAGTTGATCACATCGCATCGTCTCGTCAAACGTATATTGCATTCCTTCATATTTCATACATATAAAAGTATATATAAATACATTGAATTCATTCATATTTCATACATTTAAAAATATACATTAAAGCTATCGTGTGTGGCGTCGTGTCTTATGACGATTTCAATGGAAAGATGTAATGATCGTGCTATAACGTACATCTTTACATTATAGCTGCAGTTAAATATTTGCAGTTTATAAAGAAACATTTGATTGGCGGCGCGAACTGATTCCGCCACCTTCAGAAATTCTCGTCACTCGCAATAAACAAATGATCATCATCGTTTCGGACGCGCCGTCAAATAAAAACTTTGTCTCGTGAAATTGTAATAAAACCACCGAGAAATTCATCAACTTTCTCGCCTAGGAAGTTTACACAGGCGACTCCAAACACTTGTCGTGTAGTATCAGTAAGGTGCTGTTATCGTTATCGCGATAACACTGATAACAATGTATCGGGTGGAATGATGTCATGTTACCTTTACTTGGAAACAACGGGTTGGGTTTGTAGAAGAGTGTAAACAGGATATTTTAAAGTGCATTTGAAAGTAAAATGGATAATTTGATTGATGATTTTACACTGTTTATAAGTTTTGCGGAATTAATACTAACTAACGATCGACCACCGCAGGATATTTTTTTCCATTTGGCAAAACAAACATAAACAGCCGAAGAAAGATCACACAACTTTCCCCTTTTTCGAAATAAGTTAAAAACTATTAATATTGCTCTAACTGGAAACTAACAACCTAACAAGGTTAAGGTTTCTTGTTTACTTCCTTGAAAAGACGGACATAAATGAAAATATAGTGACTATTTTATTTCCGAGTTTTACTTATGTCATTTCAAATTTCTGTCGTGTCCAAGAGTTCCGTAGGAAATAGAGCTAGAGTTTTTGCTGGTATGTGTCCACTCCAGGAACAGGTTTCCGTGAGAACATTTGCAACGATGGCTATGCAGTGGTTACTGTGGTCAGCAAGAAAAGAGAAAATCTATGGCATCAAAATATGAATGAGTTACTTTGCTAGTGATCCAAGAGAAATATGTGAAAAACGCGAACGAAGAGCTAGCTGTGGATGTATAGAAGCTGATAATAATGATGTGAGAAATGTATAAATTATTACAAAACCTACGAAACTATGTCTAAGTATAATAATCCTGGACAATTCAGCATCATCTCGCCTCAAGCTAAGCTATGTTTGTATCCTGACTCTACCCAACTTTGTTCATGGCAATACTTTAGTCGCAAGCTTTACCAAGCTTCAGCAGTATGGTAGCAAACCTTTGAAATGTAAATCCCTCCCAAAAAGAAACAGACCGTATCAACATTAGCGAACAGGTCAAAATCAAAACATACATTTGCGAGAGAAAAAGAAAAGAACCCACTAACCGTAACTGCAGTAATACCGCTGAAATATGACCCATTCAATTTAATTTGCTTGTTCCGATTTGTATTGTTTGCATGCCCGGAAAATATGAATCGCTTTTAAAAACAAAGTAGTATTATAAAGGAAGCCAGCATTAAGAATTTAAGATATTTGAGATAAGAGATTATATAGAGGTAGATAGGACAACGTATATTATGACATTTGTAAGTGATATTGTTTATCTGAAGGAAGTAAAGGTATTTCAAGATTTTAATACAAACGTTCAATAAACTTTACAAGTCGAAGTTGCAGAAGGAATATGTATTAAATATGGGCTGGATTCATAGACAAAACATTAATTATATGAATAATGATAGACTATATTAGTCTGCTTATTTTGGAGCTAGATGATGCTGTATGAACATCATCTAGCCCTAAAGTAAGCAAAACTTGTGTTATGGGCACTGGATAATGGATATAGTTCATACATTTCATCAAGAAAGCGATTAAGGTGCAACATAATATATATATAGTATAGAGCTCACTACATATCAGATTTGTTTGTTCTCCCAGATATGGCCGGTATGGAAACGACGCGACGGTGCTTGACCATAGACCATACTTAGACCATATACGTATCTTAGATAACAATAGTCAATGAAAGCTTTTTAGTTCCACACTGAGCTGTTTAGTTATAATGTACTTCCGAAGTGAAAAGCATTAGTAAGCTTGGGTAAAGTTACAACACTGGCCTTAAATATTCTCGCCCATGGCAAAAAATAAAACAATAAACTCGTTACGTAGTCATTACGAAACAACTAAGATTTCGATAAACGAAAGAACAATATCGCACGAATGAGCGTGGCGTGCTCTAAGCCTCGACAATAAGATGACAAGGCAAGGTACAGACATTAGCGTAGTGTCATATCATTGTTGAACGAAGTATCTACTCAAATTACAAGTATTTTTTGTAGGAATAATAAATGACTATGATGGTGTCAGAATATTTTAGTGTGAATAGAAAAACCGGTTAAGCTCTAGTAAAGTTTTTTATTTTAAATCAAAAAGTTAGCTCTTGCCCGGTGCATTGAATTATATTCTCTATGATGTTATTTATGAAGCTGTTGTCATATAAGATGTCCTATCATCAGAGGTCTACTTTACCTTGGGAACTACTTAAAGTAGAGCCATAATCATAAATAGCAGAGCCTGTAACTTTTGATTATGCCTTTAGTAACTAAAATACGTATTTGGATTATTCACATTAAAAATATTCCCATAAGCATTCAAATAGATACATATAAATTGAATATTTTTTGTTTTATATAATTTTTTTCACATTTAAGGTAGAAAGTTTAAAAGCTGTAGGTAAGCCGGAATAGACTGAGAAAAAATTTAGTGTGGATTATTTAATTTCCTTGTCTTCTTCTGATACTTTGTATATCTTTCAGGTCGAATACCACAACCATTTTACTTTCCCACCGTCAACGTTAGCATTAAGGAAGCCACTTTTCTGCCCCGCGGCGATTAAATCCCCATCAGACTAGAAACTTGCCACTTTTCATGTCAAAGCAGGTGCATATCTAGGTCGCAATTTCTTAAATGAGGGAATCGTGACTAATAAGTTTGCGGTTACGAGTCGTACAGTTTCCTTTTGTTTTGGTTAGAAATTATACTAGAGGCGACTGAGTCAAATCGTTTCGTAGAGATTCTCGAAATGTAAACGTGAAAATTAAAAACTCAGTGACGATTGGTTTTTCCGCAGTTCTTATGTACAACCTTGGCATGAAATAATGGATGATTCCATTCAAAATCTTTTTAGGACTGAAAGACGACGTATTCGATTCAGGTTACATGATTCGTAAACAAACCTGAACTATTATATCCATAACTTTACACGTTTTCCGATTTAGCCATCGTTTGTTTTGCATGACTTTTTGCTCAGAGGATCTATGATTTCATCCTTTATATCATTATTACGTATTATGTTTATTATCTTTTAACGGGGTGCTTACTCTATTCTCTCTATAGTTTATAACTTAAGCCACTACCGTCTGCATTGTGTTGCAACCGGACATCAAGGTCCAATTGGCTCGTTTCACTGCCTCGAAACAAAACTCTGGGTTAACAGTTAAGCGCTGCTCTATCAACCGTGGCAATCGGATGCTGTTGAGCTCTCGCAATAAGTATTGAATCTTTACTTGGTTCAATACTCAATCATTTATTGCGCTTCTATAGGTATACCGGTAGCAATTCGTTGACCAATGAATCTCTACCCTGGTAACAATTACGTCCTCTTCTCCCTTCATGCATATTGTGCCCAGCAGGGTCTATAGTGATACTTAATTTTATGTAGGTTATTGTGACAATTCTAGATGTCGTCGAAAGCACTAAAAATGCTGCCGTCAAACGATCGAAATGAAGAGGATAATGTCTATTGAAACAAATCTATACACTAGCCGAAGTATCTCCCTATGAGCGTGTGAAAACTTTTGAAAGACACACCCTCTCCAAAAAATTATATCTGCTTGTTTCTACTTAACAAGTGTAATCTATTTGATTGGTCTTCACACATGTTCAGATCAGAGCTTGAATGACAATCCGTCTGATGTCATGTTTTATGTTCTTTTTAGATTATCACATTTCTCATCGGTATCAAGTTTCTTAATAACTTTCGTTTTGTACTACCTACTTAGATTCTTCTATTGCTACCTTAATTAACATATTGGCCTTTCTAAATCTCGGTTGTTTATTTCGTATCAGTCGGGCAGGAAATTAATACAATTTTATATGATAAGATTAGATATTCCTACTTTAGATTGATAGGTAAAGTTACGACCTTGAAAACCGGAGGAAGATCCATAACGTGTCATTTCAGACGTAGCTCGAATTCGCATAAAAACCAATGAATAATCTCTTAGAAGTTTCCTGTCAAAAATATCGACATGACTGTTCAAACAAAAAACTCCTCAAACTGCCAAGAAATGAGTCAAACCAAATACCGACAAAATGAGATGAAGGAACGCAAGGCAACCTAGGAATTGAAAGATTTGAACAATTACAGATCTAAATGGTATTGAAAAGGCTGTGTTCCAAGGTAAGTGACCTTTCCACGGTAAATCTTAGCACTGTAGATCCACAAGTTATTAACCGAAGCACCGGAGCGAGCGACCAACGGTACACTCCGATTCCGAAACACAAAAAGCATCCAATCACACTGAACTGTAATCCTTTGAATCGCTGAATTCACGTTTCGATTGTCACATCACTGGTTGTATTTCTTTTAGATAAAGAAAAAAGTTGGGACGGGGATACGTCCGTCGCGCGCGGCGTCCGAGAGTTGACTGAGGTGGGTTGGCTGCGCAGGCGGCGGCAAGCGTCACTTCGGTTTATCAGCCTTCGAGGGGCAAAGGGGGCTAGAAAAGAAAAGCCCCCACGTGATAGGGAGATAAGCGACTGAAAATCGTGCAGTCCATTTATGTTTGTAGCAGTGTGATATTGTTTGTTTTATGTAGAGTGGGTGATATGGTTTTATTGTTTTTACACGTGCAAACAGATTGCATTCTAAAGTATGCGTCAAGATCAAAAGTTCAAAGTTATTTTATAACAAGGCACCACAGAAGTTAAACGAAAAATATATATAATAATGTTCGACCTCAATATTGCATACCTACCTAGTGAGTGACTCAAAATCTTGCCCACCTGATTTCGAACCTGTCTTCTTCCCGTCTCAACTCTTAAACCACTTTTTGCCAGACTTCAAAAGAGGTTAATGCCATCTTAAGACGTGTAGCATTTCGGCAAGCCTGAATGTTCTCGTTGTAATTTTTTACGCGTCAATGAACAGGTTGTGTGATGAGCGCGTTATTTGAAAGTTAATAAATGAAATAATTTTATAGTGATTTTTATCTGAGCGAAAGTGACGAGAATCGCTTTGAATTTTTATGATTCCATGAGCAGGTTATAAAATTGGGGTTGCATTCGGTTTATTGATCAAATAAAGTAGGTTTTAAGATTCTGACAAGTTTTATAGCTTCTGCATTGAGCTGGCTATCACAGGCTTGTTTATTTTATTAGCTAACTTAACATTTGTCAAATTCTTTTTTTGGATATAGATAGAGTCATTTTTTATACATTATTTCAGCCGGTTTATCTTGTTTCAATCTACAAGATAAACCGGCTGAAAATAATGTATAACATTATAATCTTAACGCAAAATCTAACTTTTAAAGGTCTAAGGTTAAAGAAGTTTAAGAAGTTTGTTTAAGGCGCAGCGTAAAGCTTAAGCCAAATCGAATTTACGATAATTCCAGTACCTTGAGAATTATGATTAGTTTCAACTTTTCGAGACAGCACAAGCATAAAATCAGAACCGTTCCATGACCTCAAAGTATGTAGTCGCTAAAGTTTCTACAATGACTCATCGTATCTCCATTATAGTCGGACAATCACTGGTTGTAGCCTTGTCTAGTCTTGAAATTAGGATAAGGCATTCAATTCAGGCTAGACTTTAGACAATGCTACACAGCATTGTCTAAAAGCGTGTGCGTAAAAGCGTAAGTACCTACAATAGTTCTGTTCAAAACAAAAAAGTTCTGAAAAAAAAATGGTTAACAAGTTTTAGTTACCTATATGAAATAACGCCCGGAAGATATAAAACCCTATTGGAATATGAACGAGTTATTACTACAGACAGGTTCTCCATCGCGAAAGGGTAAATAGCGGGAAATGAGAGATGAGTGAGAGGTGGAATTTCAACGTTTTCAGTTCGGTCGGCCCTTTCTGCTTGAAAATGTTTTGGTGGAAATACAGATAATGCAGTTTATACTCTTAAGCTCTGATGCACCGGGTCAGGGGCGGTACCAGTAGCTACCTGAAAGTTATAGCCGAAAGGCTGGACACGGACTGCGCGCCCATGGACCACTGGACGCGGACACATGCGCTTATGATATGCTCCATTAATTTAAGATGTTTTTTTGTTGCTAGTTGTTTTTTTATTTCATTGTGTTTTATTTATCTTATAAATATGGCTGAAATATGTACCTACCTACTCATGTATCAAAGCTGAAATAAACGTATTGAATTGAATTGAATTAAGATTTAGAGTGGGTATGCTCCGCACGCCGTGGAAACCCAGGTTTCAAGTTAATAGCTTAAACTTTTACAGTTTTTCTATAGACATAAACATTTTGTCTACAATTGATGAATGGACTGTCGAGCGACGTTATGCTCGTTTTTATGAGATAATGGGTAATTACGTGCACCGTTTTTTCGCCAACTATCGATATTGTTTACTCATGTTTGATTCGTGATACCTACTATCGTATTACGTTTTAGCATATCTGCTATGAGACGTTTTATTAAACGAAGTTTTCAGTGGTATCTGGGAATTCTGAAGTATTTCAGTATTACGGAGTATTCAGTATTACGGAGATCTCGGCCTTTTAAGACTATGAGGTTCAAAGCGAGTGAGAGAGAGAGAGAGAGTAATAGATAAAGATAGATAAAAAAAAGTAATTCGCGCGGCACTCCTTCCCCCTTATTCATAATAGTCTGCTAACTTAGCACACAGCTAAATCTCGGTCTGCCTTCTTCTATTGACATAAATCAGACTGAGAAATAACACTACTTTGCAGATTTTTTATGTTAGCAGACCTTTATGAATAAGGAGGGTAGTCTAATTAAACTATTAGTAACTATTATTGAGATAAGATAAAAAAAGATGAAGAAGAGGAAATATTTGATTGTTGGCTTGTATTGAATAAGCTTCGAAACTACTGGACTGATTTAAAAAAATCTTTCACCATTAAAACTTACAAAGCACAAAGCTTACGTTTCAGGGAGTGACATAGGCTATATTTTATCGCGGAATACCAACGTTAACGGGAACAACGCAGGTGAAACCGCGAGGCGCTGCTAGTATAAAATACGCAGGTTGCGGACATGTGCGCAAACCGTGACTCACAGCAGGCTGCGCTGGGGTGTAACAACGTGTGTGACGTAGAGGTTTTAAATGAGTGCGTAAAGCAGCTGGGGCGAACATCGACCTGCCTTTTCAAAAGGAGTTAAAGAGATCGCAACTGTTATATCGTCACCTCCATGGAAAACTTACGAATCTCCTATCACAAAAACAGTAGATTCGTAAGTTTTCCGTGGAGGTGACGATATATACTAACCTAGGACCATTGATTTATTAAAAAGGGAAGATAGGTTACGTTCTCCCAGCGCTTACCTACTCAAAAATTGGCATGTGTTACAACTACACGCAAACACATACGCTCACAGTTATTATTTCCAGTCCTGTACAATACAACCGACTAAGTAGGAATTATTCTTTAAGAACTTACATGTTGTAACGCATTGTTTTTTTTTGTTAAACTCTGATGTTACATTATGATGAATAAAATCAACTATAAATAACTAGCTGCGCCTCGCGGCTTCGCACGCGTTGTTCCTATGGAAACTGTTAAAAGGTGATTTTCATTCTACGGGAACTGATTTATTGGATAAAAAGTAGCCTATTTTTGATTTCTGGATTAGAGTTACCTGTATGCAAATTTCAGCCAGTTCCGTCCAGTAGTTATGGCGTGAAGATGTAACAAACATCCATCCATGCATATACAAATACAATACATCCATACAAACTTTCGCATTTATTAGTGTGATGTGATTTGAAACCGCGGATCACGTATCCACGGTACAAATTAATCTCATTTGGTACATTAGGAGATAATGACCGGTCGAGTTCTATCACCCTAATTACACGCCAGCGCCCCAGTTGCATAATTATATGCATAATGAGATGGGCGCTCTGATGAGCACATACGGTCAACGGTCTACTTCGAGAATTTGACCATCTATTATATATAAGTAGTGTTATTTCTCAGTCTAACTTATGTCAATAGAAGAAGACAGAGCGAGATTTAGCAGTGTGCTAAGTAAGCAGACTATTATAAATAAGGAGGTAGGACATAGAAATCACAATGAATATTTTTTAAAAACGTCAGTTTTCTAAGAAACTCAAAATCATATGATTGGGTTTGTTTTAAAATACTATAAACCGACTACAATTTTATGATTTTCTCATGGATGCCATTGTCAGAACTGGACCAAATTCAAATGGGACCACACCGAAAGCACCAACTTCCAGCTTTCAAATAAAAAAAGAATCATCAAAATCGGATCACCCAGTTAAAAGTTCTAAGGTAACAAACATATTAAAAAAACAGTCGAATTCAGAACCTCCTCTTTTTTGAAGTCGGTTAAAAATATAGATAAACTAGAACTAGCAGGTATTTACCTACAATTGAAACAATTGAGCTAACTGCAAACTATTGCAAACAATCTACAGTCTTTTTCGTAAATCTTTGGAGATCGTAGTTCAGAGTTAGAATTGTTCTGCAGAGGGCGCTGCTGCCCGCGGTGTATATTCCTTAGTCACCTCTTACGACACGCGGGAAGTGCTGGGGCGGTGCAAATTCTAAGCACACAGCGTTGTTCTCAGGTATAAGAAAGAAAGAAAAAAAGAAAATTACTTTATTTTTAACTTCAACTACACAAATTCTTAGGTGATATTTACAGACGAAATATAATAAGATAATTAAAACTAAATACATAATAACGAAAAATGTCATCTAAAGATGTATCTTTTTCTCCAAAATTTAATCTACCTATCTACTAAAATTTTGAGATAAGGATCAGTTAGAGCTATCTGCAGACTGTTTGCAACAGTCTACAGTTAGCTCAATCATTTCAATTGTAAATACTAGTTCCAATTTCATTCTGTTACCAGATTGAGATTTCTCTCTTTTTCAAATAAAGCTTTGTGAGATTATTGTATAGGGTTGAAGTTAAAAACTGGTATGGAACAGGTATTGTGAACAAAGACGCAAGCTGCAGCTAGTGTCTTGATTACTCCCCACTAGAGGGAGTAATTCATTTAAACCCAATCTCATTTTTTTAACACTAGCATAGCCAGCTTAGTGATATATCAATCAGAACTTACCACTTGACACGAGATTAATAGATTACAAGCAAAAAAACAATGTCAATACCATATTAGCACTATCTGATCTTAACTATAGCTCTAACTACAAAAAGAGCTTTATACTACGCTATAATAGAGTTGTAGTTTTTGTGTGATTTATTAATTATTATAGAGACTATAATAGTCCTTACGGCATTGTAATAGAGGCTAGTAGATAAAGGTAAATGACCTGCCAAAGCGTGGGATGGTAAGTTGATATAGGATTAAATTTAGACTAGACTTATGTTACTCCTACACGTTTTAATATTAATTTGACAAAATGCTAATCGTCAACTTATTATAATTTATTACACTATTCAAATTACGATATTGATTTTTTTAAATAACTATCAAATTTTAAGATTATTAAACGATTCTTTCTATAAATAATATCAGTTCAAAGCCTTAGTTATTTTCAACCTCGCGACGCCTAACGCCATCTGTCGTAGAGTAGCTGCATTAAAGCTAACAAACGTATTTCTAAAGTCTAGAATCAGAATAACACGTTGCATATACATTGTTAAAGACATTATTCATACGAGTTAATTTTTAATTTAATACACATATATTGAAAATAGTGTGTTATTGGTTCTCTTCACCTAATTATTTGCCCATCATTATAGAAGTAAATTTAGTTATTAAATAAAAACTACCAAACACGACTCTTAATTTATTGATCTAAAATACTAAAACGCATTTCGTCAAAACAAATGTATTTATTTTGAATTTGTCGGTATCGTCGGCAAAGGTTCGCAGTACGCAAGTTGAAAACTCAAGTTCCGCTACTCGCCGCTAGGTGGCAGAACGTGTCCGTGAAACTGAGTTAGGCTCATGTTGGTAACACACTTGTACCTATTAAAAATTCGAATGTTTTGTTTAAGGCCTGGAATAAATAAGTTTTCATGGGATAAAAATAGAAATAAATCTTGTTCATAGAAACAACGCGTGCGATGCCGCGGACAAATAACTATAACATTAAATTAACGCCAAAACAAGTTTTAACAATAAAAATGAGAACTAACTTGACAGAATCGTTTAAAATCTTACTAATATTATAAACGCGAAACTTTCTTAACATGTCAGTAAGTATGTATGTTCGTTGCTCTTTCACGCAAAAACTAGTGAACGTATAGGGCTGAAATTTTGCATACAGGTAGTTCTAGGCCTGGAATAACACATAGACTACTTTTTATCCTATAAATCAGTTCCCGTGGGATAGGCGTGAGAAGCCGCGGTACGCAGCTAGTAAACTTATAAATTAGCTTATTTTATTTATCTAAACAAGCAGTAACTATTCATCTCGGAAACCTAGGTTATCTAAAGCCTTGGTCATTTAATTAATTAACATACATGCATTAAGTAACAGAGAAAACTTGAGCTCCTTGAGTAAATATGTTATTGCTCAGAAGTTGCTTGTCTATTGTTTGTAAACAAACTACCTACGTCAGTTCCTATTCGTAGTTATTGGTAAGAATTCCTTTGAAACCGACTTAAAAAAAGAAGGAAATTCGAAGAACTTTTGACTGGGTGATCCGATTTTGATGATTCTTTTTTTTTTGTTTGTCTCTTTACGAACCGGCAGAGGTTTTTCTACCGATCATTCAGAATTAAAAAAAAACAGAGCGAATTTTCTTAAAAAAAAAGACGTGTGGCACTCGGGGACTGCCGCGGTAAAGCTATTGCATAGCATTTTGTATCAACTTGTGCAATTATAATTTTATTTATTTGTTTTATTCATGCAGTATTGCTTTTTCTTTGACATTAATTCAAGTTACACTTTTTGAGCATGGTGACCCTATACACCTATATACTTTTTCATAAACAGCTGCTTATGTATTCGTCCGATTTCGGAGCAGCTCGTCTCGATTCGTGCGAGTTTCGTAGAGTCGTACAATACGTCTAATCGCACGCACACAACGCCGTGTCGAAGACTGCCGAACTGAAACTACGTTAGACGATGCACGGCCTTCAAGCCACACCTCCTTGCCCGGCGGAGTGGGGAGCGTGAGGTTTTTTCGTTACGGAATTTCTGGATTCGGTCCCCGCGCTCAAGGCCCGCGATAGAAGCTATGCAATAGCTTTAAAAATAAAAAAAGAGAGGAGATGCGAACCTCCTGTTTTTTCGTCGATCGACTTTTAGTCGACGCGCATAATTTTTTTATGTATGTACGCATTATTTTTTACAGAGTACCTAGTCCGATTTTGATGATTATTTTTCGTGTCTATTTATTTATTCAGACTACTTATTATTAAAATGATAATAAATCGGTTCGGCTGTTATCAAGTATAAATGTATAATGCACATAAAAACATATAGAATTCATTTATTAACTATCACAAAAAGTAAGCAGCGCGTTATAAAATTTGTAGAAGAGTAAAAACAGATAAATAAAAAAAAATGTCGTCCGTGGACATAAATGGCATGCGGCACGCACGTCCTAATAATTTTTTTTTTACTGTATATGATTGAATAGTATGTATATGTACCTTGTAGCCATCCCAACATTACCCTAATAAAGTTTAGTCTACTAAGGCCCTATTAGTTATAACCACATTATAAAAGGGTTAAAACATAAAAGCGATGTGGTCACGCTTGAGTGGTTATGAAACAAGAACATTTTCTCAGTAATTTTAACTAAAACCTTTTTGGTTTGTATTCTGTCTAAAAGCTTGGGTAGATTTTAATAAAGGGTAACTTATTTATTGAAGCCAAATTTATAGTTTTAGATTTCTTATTCTACATAGGTAGAAAACATCCAAAACACCCTGAACAAATATCTGCAGTTTGTACAAATATTTGTATCGAGGAGGGAATCGAACCCCGGTGCGCCACAGAAGTTGTCAAGTAGCGGGACATATGTGATATCCACAGAGATATATCTGTGGTGATTTCTATGAGGCGGATTTTTAAAATAAACTATCTAAGGTTTTCCTTTATAGTAAAATTTGCCTTTGTGTTCTTATTTCGATATTTACGTAGGCAAGAAGATTCTATATTATTATTCAATCTCACTGCTCGAGATAACGCGAGATAAAAACCAGTATCGCTGATAAACTTGAATCATGCCTTATTTGAATAACCTTAACATTTATTTTTACTTTTATTATTTTTTTTCATTAGAAGCAGTTTTATATGGTGATGTTTGTTTAGTTTTTTTGGAGTTATTTTGATTTTGTTTGGCTACGTGGTAATTGACGCGACTATCAAATATTTATTAGAGTTATTTTGATCTAGTTTAGTCAACTCACCAAACTCGATGTAGATTGTAGGTATAATGCTTTTAAACAAACCACGAATACTTAATTGAAAATTTACTCTGATGTCGCGTCTTTTTATACGGAATTAACCTAAAGGACTTGTCGATTTGTGATGCTTCTGTAAATATTACTTATCTACATTTATAATAGAAACTGCTTGGCGTCAAGCAAGTGAGTTTAAGTTCTTGTGTCGTGGTTTCTTTTAAAACATTCTACGTCTAATTTGGCTAGTGCATAATTATAATAAGGTACAATGTCGTTAAGTTATAATCTCAAAAGACGAAATCCTGTCTGGTCAATATTAAAACTTCCATTGTTTTCTTTCACACCAGTCTTTTTAGTATCAAAACTTGCATGAACCAAAACAGACAGCAGTATCATAGAAATCCAAAATAACCGATACAATCAAACCAACTAAATATAAGCACGGAACTCGATCCAGAATTAGCACGATACTGTACCAATGCGATCTAAGAACGAACTGTTGCGTAACATTGCAACGTTGCTGAGTTTGTAGGCTGAAGCTTTTACAAGATAGGTAAGATAGGCTTAGATATTTTGCACAATAAATTATCGTATTTGTAAGATAGGCTTATGTCTGGCAAAATAAATTATCGTATTCGCCGAGTTAGCTGATTATATCAGGTTTAAACTAGAGACAATTTGCACGAAAGTGGAGTTTAAAGATAAAGCAAAGTTGCTTATTTATTTTTTGCTGATTTTTCTCTGTCATTGACTAGACAAAACCTAGTCTTTTGTAAATTGTACAAATAAAGCTAAATAACTATTCTGTGACTGTGTTTTTTGAGAGTCAATTTCTCCAGATCGGGTTGAAAATAGGCGGTTATTTTGATCCTGAAATCAAACATAGGTACTTTACTTATAAATCTGTTACTGTGGGATATAAATCACCTTAAAATATACCTGGTTAAGCATAATTATGCTTTCTGACACTGAAACGATTATCATTGCGAAGCTATCAAAAAGAATTGACGTCTGATTGACCTACAGGGTGTTTCTTTCAAGTCTTAAATACTTGGACAGGAAGGATTAAAATAACGGATATATAAACACAAATTAAATATTACTTCACATCCATTCAGCCGTTAGCACTAAGATTTCTCGTGTGAATTTTGACAACTTTCTAACTGTAAATCAAAAATTTCACCAAAACTGTGCACTTAGGTATCCTATCCTACTAATAGGTACCTATTAGAAATGCGAAAGTTTGTGTGGATATTTGTTACCATATATATAAACTTAATAGACGTAGATGAAAGCTGTGTAGATAGTTTCGGTTATCGAATAACGTAAGCTAATTTAATTTTCAAAAAATTATCTTCGATGTTAAAAAGGGGTGTAAAATTCCTATACAAAATATCTTTCTTTGGTTCGATTCAATCATAACTTAGTATAAATAAATTAACGCTCATTAGGGAGGCTTATGTCTAGCCGTGGACTAGTATACTAAAGTTATTTACAACGGGATATTTACCATGATTTGAATTTTGAGTTTTCCAATATTTCTGTTATTCCGTGATCATGGCGCATGAAACTGTGCCGAAATATTGGAAAACTCAAAATTCAAATCATGGTAAATATCCCGTTGTAAATAACTTTAGTATTAATAACCATGATGGATTAAAAGTTTTATCGTGGACTAGTATAGGCTGATGATGATGACGCCGCTGGGCGCAGCTCGTACTTAATATCGTCTCAATGCAGGATGCATTAGCAATGAATCACCCTGTCACAATTTGGCCGGAGCGTAGCAAGTGCACCCAGTTTCGTAACGTCGTCACGCACGCGCTGGTTTCAAATGTTTACGAAGACAGTTTTAGAATTGTGAATTGATTTGATTCTAAATCGGTAGAGTTAATTCAACCAAATGTGAAGAGATTATGAATAATTCTGGATATTAACACGCTATATCATTACATCAGCCTTTGCCTTTGGTTTTTCTTATTTTTTAACCGACTTCAAAAAAGGAGGAGGTTCTCAATCGTCTGTATGTTTTTTTTAATGTTTGTTATTTCAGAACTTCTGACTGGGTGGTCTGATTGGCATGATTCTTTTTTTATATGAAAGCGGTGCTTCCCGTGTGGTCCCATTTTAATTTTGTTTAGTTCTGACAATGGGATCCATGAAAATTCATGAAAAAAACCTGTTAAAATAGAAGTCGGTTTATAGTTTTTTAAAACAAAATTAATTATTATAAATATTCACGGGTATTTATCGCGTTTATTTACCTATTAGTCCCGACGTTTCAACAGGTTTACACTCTGTCGTGGTCACGGGATGACTGGAGTACTGAAGCTAAGCTAAGTAAATACCCGTGAATATTTATAATAATGTGTTCTGATCGCGTACCTACGTTTAAAAAACTTTAAAATTAATTATTTTTCTTTTTGTTAATTAAGAGATAAAGAAGAGGCCTATACTCAGCAGTGGGTGTTACCGGCTGGATAGATAGATGGATAGATTGTTAATTAAGCTCCCCATAAATTTTCGTCTTCGACGGGACTCGAACCCGCATCCTTCCCTCAGTACGGAAATACTAGCCAAATACACACTAGCGGTGTGTAGTTGGTAAGTCTAAATTTTTGACGTCATAACGTCTATTAAATCGATGAAGATGTGTAGCATGTTCAAAAAAAGTGTCACGTTGTTGATGATGTTGTCATGACGACTGAAGCACTGAAGTTTAAAGTTCCTATTTCGTCTAATAGATAGCGTTGATAGCTAGCTAACACCAGAACGGTAAAAACATCTACGAGGTAAGTTTTTCAATAAATCCAGTAAATTACGTTATCACGTGAAATTATCGTTCTTGAACCGTTTTTAGAGATAACAGATAACTTTTTTAGGATATTACTTGATTTTCTTAGAAATAACCTTGAGTATAAGGGGCTTAGGTACCTACGCACTACCCCCTATCATAACAAAAAACTTTTAAATTGGTCTAGTTCTCATTTCTTGAATAAATTGCAATCATGGTTGTATATTCAAAAAACAAACACCAAATAAAGTTATAAAAACTACATTATAAAGACGACCTTACTCAATAACAACATAAACCTACGCCTAAAGTCTAAATCAGTCAGATGACCTAACCAACCAAACATTTCTTAGGTTGCATCACTTAACCTTTAGATCTAGGTTCGGTGCCCTACTGAATTTTAATAACTTAAGATGGGCTCTATAACACACTATCACACTAATATTATAAATGCGAAAGTTTGTATGGATGGATGGATGTTTGTAACCTCTTCACGACAAAACTACTAAACGGATCGGGCTGAAATTTTTCCATAGGAACAACGCGTGCGAAGCCGCTGGGCGCAGCTAGTCTAGGATAATTCTAGAACATAGTTTTACATTCTTAGTATTTTCTGGAAGTTTCAAATTAAAGGCTACAAGAGTAACAAAAAAATTTAAAAAGCTTCAATCCCCATTATACCCACTTAAGAACGGTACGGACACCTTAGCCCCGATACAAACGTACTTTCCGCTTCATTTGGAAACTACGTCCCCGATCGTATTGAAATTTTCCATATATAATCGGATGAAAAATAGCTATGTTTGTAGTGTTTTAGTTTTTCAAAAAACATTATGATCTTTAAATGAGAGCGATACTAATTTGCCATATTTTGACCACCAAATCGAGTCATTTTATGCATGATAGACACTTATTCGAAATTTTGTCGCGCTGCAAACATCCTAAATATATTCACCATTAGAAATAACCAAAAATCTCGACACCCTTTAAATGTAATGTCCCCCCTATTAGCGATAACATAATGCGTTACAAATAAAACACAGCTGTTCCGCAAACGAGATAAGAACAACGAATGACGTATTAGCAATTAACTTTGTTATACGTTTTTACTTAAGTTTACATACATATTATACTTGTACCTAAGTCAGTACGTGCGTAGGTATATAATGTATAATATATTATTCTTGTACCTAAGTCAGTTCGTGCTGTTTGTCGTAAACATTAACCGCATTGTTTAAGGTATGCCATTAACGTAAGTCAATAGCTACTTCATTCATACAAATAGGTTAGATACAAAGAACAAAGAAATACAAGTTTACTTTATTTATGTATGTATGTTTGTTGCTCTTTTACGCAAAAACAACTGAACGAATCGGGCTGAAATTTTGCATACAGGTAGTTCTAGGCCTGAAATAATACATAAGCTTTTTATCCCATAAATCAGTTCCCGTGTGATAAGCGTGCGAAGCCGCGGGACGCAGTGATCTATTTTTAGTTTAAAATTTTGGGACACCGAATAACTGCTTTTTCTTTTTAATTTGTTATAATAAATACAATATTTAAAGATGACCTATGCGCGTAACTCGTATACCGGATTTCGATTTAGATTGCATATAATCACTCAAAAGGTGAAACTACAAGTACATGTCAAGATATTATAACTTTACATAACTAAAAACAGCATAATTTATAACTAACACAGAACATTACACAATAAATTAACATACTGAATAAACATTAGCATTCATAAATCTAAGAAAGGTCATTCAAATCCTGAATTTCACGAATCAATTCCAGTCAAGTTTTTTACAGTAAATAATCCAGTAAATCAATTCTAACCAGTTTTTTACTGTAAATAATCCAGTTAATCAATTCTAACTAGTTTCTTTACGGTCGTGTGATCGGCTTAGAATTTTCACCACCCCAACACTTTCTGCGGGTTTCGTAAGAGGCGACTAAAAGATATCCATCGGGCGCAGCAGCGACTCTGTAGAACAATTCTACCACCAGGCTGCGATCCCAAACATGCATGCCCAGCATGGGGATATGGATATCACCTCCTCTAGAAATAGAAGCCAATAAGGCACTTATCAGGGGGAGCAGGGCAGCTCAGTCCAGCAATGAACCATTATAGTTTATAAGAGTTTTCATTAGAGTTTCTAAGAATTCAAATAATAGTACCCGCATCCTCCCCTCAGCACGGGGATGTAATAACCACTACACACGAAGTCCAATACCGTGAAAGACGAAAATCTGTGCGACTTTGATTTGTTGAGGAGTTTTATACAGTTAATAATCAAGTAAAGCAAACGTTGAGTGATCATTTAAAAATATGAACAACATTACGAGTTTATTCATGAGTCAGATATTGAAGTAGTTTTCCGTAATATCTAAGAGAGGTAGAATGGGTTAGCTGTGGAGCGATAGTAGCCAGTTGCAGAATCTAGCCTACAAAGCCTCGATCACTCGACAACGTGTAGGACGTTGTCACATAGGTAGAAAGAGGTATAGCATAAGTAAAAAGCTGTTGATTGTGCTCGAGTGTGAATTAGGTGGAGTTCTGTGCAATCACCGCATGTGTCAATCTATTTCGCAGTTTTTTACGTAATGAAAAATCTAAACGATGCCGCAAGTAGTTGCTTTAACAGTTTTATTTTTTGTAACCCTTAAAATTTTGTAGCGACGACGTCGTCGATGCTATCGAACAACTATTAAGTTAAGGCCTTGACTTCTACACTGCCTTTTGCGCTTTGCATTGCCGGACATATGTATATATCTTATCAATACAAACAAACAAACAGTCAAATCTTTCCTCTTTATAATATTAATAAGTATAGATATACGAACACCTATGAATAGAATATGAACGACCGTTAAAGTTTCGGTACCCCATAGTTTGGTAGTAAGCACTCTGACACAACCCGCCTAGAAAACCGGTCGGTATAATTGCACTAATCGTTCCATTGATACTTGTTACATAAATACTGTTCATACATACATACATACATACATAACATACAAATGAGTACACGAATTGCGATATTTTTGATATTTATCGCGCTCAGTCTCCATTCGAACTTCAGACCACTTTCATTTGTTTTATGATACATTGGTTTTGAAAAAATAATGAACAATTGCTTTCTTATAAATACGTGGGTGAATTATGTCGGACTTTGCGTATCGATTTTACGTAGCTGCGACTTTTATTTATTAGGGACATTATTGTTGTTTAGAATGGGTAATAAAATATAAATGTATATTTTTATGAGAATAAGTAATTCGTTATTGAGAACGTAGACCATTTTGTAGCAAAGCTCATACTTTAGTTACACTTGTTGCTTATTTAAGCGTGTGCATTTCTCTACATCAAAAGTTGAGATAGGTAAATAATGTTATTACACTATATTTAACCGACTTCAAAAAAAGGACGAGGTTCTTAATTCGACTTACATATTCTTACATCGATAATAATCATAACACAGCGTCAAGTTCCGTAGGTTTTCCCTTATTACGTGTCAAATTCACATGGCTTTGCTGCGTTAGACCATAAGTCACCAGGGATAATTATTAGTGGTGAACAATATAGTAATTTTCCTCAAACACGTCAATACAAACAGGATTATTCCATCCATAACATCAACTAATGTTATTTAGGTGAAATTTTATATTTTATACATATTCACTTTCTGTGTCAGTCGTTCTGACCTCTGCAAAGGGATGTTTTGCTCGAGTAGGTATTTCAACCATTCCTACTCCTTAATGCACATACATGAATAAAAAGAGGCGCCGCTACCTATTATATCTTATTATGACGTTTAATACATGAAATTTTAAAAATCCATATTACAGTTTGTGGTATCTATTATAAGTTATTTATGAATGCCTCTGAAAGTTTTATTTTGTAAAGCTTAGGCAGAGATACGAAGTTGCCCTTTTTGGCCACCAAACTCTATTTTCGCACCTCTGCTTAAACTATAAATATAATGTTAAAACTATTACAGAGGTATTAAAAAATAGCTTTTTTATATACCACAGGCTACTTGAAGATAAAATAGGTGGAGCTGTCATATTGGCTCGGGTATGGGCCTTAAACGGTTGATTTGAATCATATGATTGGGCTAGACTGTTTACTGTCACTTGGTGTATTGAATCCTTCTTCAGGCGAAGCCGACGGCAAAAGCTAATAAATATAAATTTTAAAGCAATGATGTCTTCAAAAGTTCAATGCATAAAATTACAATTCACTCAAGCCTCACCCTGAACTTCTAAATTCTCTTTCCGACGAATTTTTAAAAGAAAACTTTAGGGTTGTTTGACATTCGTAGATTATCTTCTACTTACTCAGACCTCTACTCATTTTTAATATGTGCTTAAAACTTTTCCAGTTCGGATTAACTGACCCAATCGGATCTAAAGATAAAAATAACTAAACTGGAATATGTTCCTTTAGACACGATGTCGTACGGAAATAACGTTTATTTGGCTCAGTTTTTGACAAATATGCGAGTAGGCCTGGCAGGTCCGCAAAATAAATCCAAGTGTCTATAACTTTTACAATATTCCATCACACAGTTTTTATACTTTTGCGGCTGCCTATCTTCAAAAAGACTGAAAACTTATTACTGTTTCTAATACCTTTTCTTGCATTTTCTTCTTATTTCTAAGATATCTACTCACCTTATGCGAATGCCGATGATGAGTAACCGGCGGCGGATGATGATGCTGGCTCTGCCCAGTCACGACCACCGGCAGTCCATCCACGATGGTCACCATAACCCGCTTATCAGCGCTGCGGCGGCGTTCAGAAGAATTCCTCCGACGACGCTGCTCATCGGTCACTGGTCTTGCGAAAACCGTGCGACGATCATAGGCTGATTGCCGTGGATCAGGAATGTTCTCAGCAGCTCGCGTAGCTGGGGTGTGACTCTTGGAGCGTTTGAGAAGACGCATCACATGGGATTTGAGGGCGTCAGGCTTGCTGACGGGAGGAGGCGGTTCATGCTTGTGCTTGTAAGATTGGGAGTGCGCATGGTGGCGCTGCACGGAAACCGCGTGCCCCATGCCTGGTGGTACGACGTTGGAGAGGGATTTGACTGCGTAAGCAGCATCAACTTTGTTACCAGCAACGCACGAAACTTCGTACATCACGACTGATAGCACAAACACCTCAGACTGCCATCACTTCGATCCGATAACACTGCAATCCAGTATCACTGAGAAGGTAAACAACACTGCGTAAACAAAACACGATCGTTTTACATTTGAAAACTGTGGATGTTGCGAGTTGTTGGTATCACGCTGTAGGTAATGTAATAATTCACGGAGCGATGGGAAATGCGTGCGTCCCGCGCGGCAGGTCGGAACGGACTGGCTGGGAGGTTGGATGGAGACGTCGAGTCGAGCGATTGTAACACATCCTCGAGTGTTATCGTTGATAAGACGCGAGAAGCGTACGATTTAATCCGTAAGGTCAATGTTTCGGTGAAGTCACCGGGCAATTGATGGAATCACCGGATAGGTTAGGCGAATTGGATAATGAGAGTTGACGAAACGGTACCGGTCGCATCGGGCTAGGAGAATATTTTGACGGAAAATTTTAGATAATCGTATAAGAATTTGTAGATAATTGAATGTTACGAGTATTATTTACGAATAAAACGTACGAATGGGCTGATCTTGAACGAAATATTTGTCAAAACAAAGCACATAGCTTTGTTTCGACGAATATTTCGTTCTTATTGAATTTAATTCTAAGAACTCACTCGCCTCGAGGCAATTTTCTTCAATATTCTGTAAAATGATGCTGTTTTTTTCTGATAATGAAATTAGATACTTTCTTTGTAGATATTTCTTCTGAATCACAGCAAATGATGAGCAGATATCATGTTCATTTTTCAAAACCTTCTAAACTTAACTCGTAAAATCAACTTTGGTTATGTTGATTTTACGAGTTGATTTCACTTTAGAAATTGTTTGAAACCCTTCAAAACAAAATGTACTTATCGAAATTGATAGTAAATAAAAATAAATACAACGATTTGAGATGCTTCTTCTTATTTTAACCGACTGCGGCAAAAGAAAGAGGTACTCGTATATGATCGTCGATTTCCCCTTATCGATCAATCTATATTGAAAATTAGATCGCTATTTTATGAAACTAAAAAACAGTGTAAAATTAAGGAATACTAAAATAGGTTTTTAGTTTTTTTAAACAAGTGAATTGTTTTGTCAATAAATAACAGCCATCGTGTAGGAAAAATCTTAAAACCGTTCATCCCATATTCTATTAATCAGTAACAACATGGAAGGCATTTTAATACAAATTACGCTTCAAGCAATTTTATTTTTACCGTCTTTTTAATTGGATATGAAACAATTTCAATTTAGCGTCGGATCGCAGCCCGCGTGCCGTTTATAGTAGGGAAATGAAGGGATCGGGGAGAAAACGTGACTTTTTTAGCGTTTATTATTGGATTTGGACTTTTTATTGGAACAGATGGTTGATTTGTTTTTATTAACTTTCTACCAACTGGCTGCAGGTAAAAAATTTAAAAAATAGAGGATGTAACAGGTTAAGCTGTGACGGTGCTGTGTGTGTGTAACAAAACCAACAATAGGGTATTGATTTTTAAACTATGAAATCAAAAGGTTTTAGCTAAGGTCTAGTGAAAATATACATATAGTTCGGTAGGCAAGATTTTGCGCCTAGCTAATCTCAAGCTCTGCTTTGCTTACCTTGGGCTGTATAATGCTGACAATGATTTAATTAAATAGTTAAAAATAACTAGTTGTGTACCTACATAAAAGTAAGAATTCCGTTTAAATTAAATTCATCAGTTTTTTTTTATCTTATTAAATCCTTGAACTAACCAACACGCTTAGCATATGAACACCTACATACAACGTAAACACAATCCTGCCAGCTACGGAATGCAAAGTGGAATCCACACGTGGCATTTCCTTTGTGATAACTCAACTATGGAGTTATGAGTCAAAATTAGCGACAACGTCTAGTTAAACAAAGGCCGTGGTTTCATTGTCAACTTAGAATAGTTCTGCTTTTGTGGTAAAGGACTAGTGATTCACGTATAGTTACTGTGCTTTATGCAATTTATGTTCAAAATCGTTATTTTTCTCAGATTCTGTGAAAGCTACCACCTTCATATTTAGGGAAATGTTACTTTGATCTTTTATCCTACGGCGGCGGCGTTAAAGCACACTCTTAAATCTCTCCGTGCAAATAGCACGCAATATCTAGAGTTGGGCGATACTGCGACGATACCATTCTCATAGCGATTGGTTAGAAGAATTCGGTACATTACTACCTACGTACGTAAAATTTGCTTATATATTCGTATGCTTCAAAATTTAAAAGCTCGAAATATGTATCAATCGATAGGATCATCAATAACATGATACTTCACAGCTGGACTGCGAGCTTCCTTGAAGACCGATACATAATAAAAAATCTCTGCCTTCAAATATTCAACTGCATACGCCATCTACCAGTAATCTGAGTGTGCACTGCCATAGAGTCAGAGTCAGAGTCGGAGTCAAATCGTTTATTTCTTTAGATTTACAAAATAAGCACTTAGGTATCCAAGTTAAATTTTTACTATATAAACAGCTTGACAAATAGTAATAGTTATTACTTGTACACGTTATTACACTCAAGAAGGTCTAGGTAATTGTTCAGTTAAATCTATACTGGGGCAAACCTGATAGGCTTTAACGTCATGTTATAAATACCAATTATCTGTTACAGCCGTTCGGATCCTTTATTAGGCTATAAACATCGGATTCCCTTTAACAAAGCATTGGTAACGTACCGATGATAACTGAGCGCGTAGATATGAAACTGATTCACCAACCTCAAACGAAAGAACGCGAAAGAACCTACTATAGACGACATTGCGAAAGCAAGCGAGCAAAAACTAAGGCCTTCGTTCGCTGTTCTGTCGGCTGTCGTAGTAAAAATGGTGCAGTTGTTCTTGTTACTAAAATCAAGGACATAGTTCGTTTCCTAAGAAGAGATCTTTGTATGTCTTATAGTTTCAGACTTTCCCATACTGACCGATCTTAATGTGCCACCCTGTATAATGTAGACTAGGCTAGGTTTCAAACATAAAGTCCAAACATTGACACATATTTTTTGATCGTTTGTTTTACTGGAAATAACCGAAGTGACGTGAGATATGTCAATCATAAATCATTTATCGTAGAAATTTAGGAACAATAAAAAGGTCCCTCATAATAAAAAAAAAAACATTAAAACTTCCAACACATTCTACCTCGTCAAAGCTTGCAAAATTCATCGAACGAATCCATCTTCTCAAAATAAATTTAAATTTCAGTTCTGTGCGATCTCACTACCACCAACCGCATTGTAATTTTACTACCGACACATTGGCGTAATGATTAAGAGGAATGTGCTGTGGGTTTGATGCTCAAAGAACGTCTGACTAAGCCAGACCACCCGGCGTAAAGGTGTCTTCTTTTACAATAAACATTCGTTGGATTGCAAGCTGTAAACTGAGCGGATTGATATGTGATAAACAAAAAGAGTATGGTTTTTGTTTCTTTTTCTCTTAAACTGGAGCAAGGCAGACCACCTGCCAGATATTAGGTAGATATCGTCGGAGAGCTGCAAACCGGAAGACTGTGGGGGCACCAAAAACAAGAGGACCGATTACCCTGTAAAATATTGTTTGTATTGCGGTGGCAAACGAATGATATGTCTATGTCTTAGGGGCTGGCTTAGGATTTACATCACCCCAACTTTTGCCGCAGGTGTTATAGGAGACGACAAAGGGCTATCCATCGAGATACGGGCAGCAGCGCCTTAAAAACAATTCTACCACCAAACTGCGATGCCCATCGTGGAGATTAAAGGCATTACCCTCGATAAGATAAAAGTTAAAAAGGCGCTTACAAGAAGGAGACCTGCGTCCAGCAGTGGACAACATAGGCTGTGGAGGTGAGATTGCGGTTGCTAAGAGTAATTGCTAAGAGTGTTGCATTTTGTTGTCTTTAGACAACAAAATGCAACACGATAACCGATACTAAGTGAGAGTTGTGAAAGTAAGGCTAACCCACCTCGGAAAATGAAATGACAACTGCTGATAGAAGCCTATTGTGTGGATGTAGGCTAGTCATGACGTCATTGAGGTGATGATTGTTGATTGAGGGAAAGTCTGATCATCAGTTGGTTTGACCAGTTCCGTTAAGTAAATTCTTGGTCTTGAATATTGTGGGTGGAGTTAGAAGTTTCTAAAATTGTAAATATTTTAAAACATTTTCTCTTAAAGTACTCGGCTAGACTTGTCTATGTGTTTTGTAATTTGTGTGTAAGTAAGCCTAAAGAAATATGTTATTAATAGTGAAATGTCGAGCATGATTAATTCTAGAAATTATTTACGGTGATCTCTATGCAATTTAAAATGTCAGTCAGAAGTGCAATGACTTTAGACGTTGCTTACCTGATTATTTAATAACATGTATAATTGTATTGTAACTCAACTTGAATCAAACAATTAATCTTTTGCATTTTAATTTAGCGATTAGGTGTAAAATTAACTGTTCGCATGCAACGCTTATCTACATACAGCATAGCATAGTGTGTTCACAACGGTATATCAATTACACATAATTGGTGAGGAAAGTAGGAAGCGCCTATTAGAGCAGAATTGGTAAAAACGCGTTCGGAAAGCAATTAGCGTAGTGCGGCAGCTTGGATCTTGGCGTGAAGATCGACCTGATGATCTGATGATACACAGAGATATGTAGAACAAAAACATTTAATCGGTTGTAAAGAAAGAGAAAGATGCAGCCGGATATATATGGGCATCGATAGTCACGACTGTGTAGGCTGAAAAGACTTTGGGCGATATGATATTGATAACTTTAAAGAAGGTATGCTGAAATGAAAGGCAGCTGGTAGTGGCGAAAAGTTGGATGGTATTTTTGATAATATTTTTTATTATAAATTATATTTTTTACAATATGTTAAAAATAGTGAGCATAGAACTGAACTCTAATCTTTAATTGACAATGATTACTAACAGACTAACGTTACATTGCACAACTTTAAATAACTGAACCACATAGACGCCGAAAACCGATACCAAACACCATTATGCATTTCAACACGAAAGAAACACGGAAACCGTACAGACAGACAGTAAAAAGCAAGGTGTGTTTATTATTCCAGCTAATGGGAAATGTGAGGTTGAACTGCAATACTGGACTGTAAAATACTTTAAATAGACTACTTTCACTAGTAAAAGGAATGGCTTCAGGGATACTGATAAAAGACCAGTCTGTTTTAAGCCTTAATATACTAAAAGGTGTGGCACAAAACTATATTTTAGTAAGCAGATATACTGGCAACGCAAAGTTTAGATCAAAAAGACACGTCTGAATAAATCGAGACCTACCGAAATGCTAGGCTTACATTACAAAGCATCTTCAATATTATCAAATTCACATGTGAGTATGTCAGAGCAGTGTCAGACTCAGCATCCCTCATCCTGAGCACCACTTGAGTTGAGTGATATTCGCGCGTGTGGAGACTCGAACGAACTAGAGCTTGTGAATGTCACTCGAGATTCGTAAGGAGACTACGATAGTTCCAAAGACTAAGTGAAACGGAGATGTGTGAAATCAACCAATAAGATCTAGAATACATGACGGGTGCGCGGAGTACAGTGCATCGTCATTATTGAGTATTGCTTTGTCTGTATATCTCATAATTTTAATGTCGTTTTGAATGTGGTTTTTCGAATCATTAAGGCATCATAATATTATAATAGTTTGCGGTCGGAGCTCCAGTTAGTAAAAACCTTATCTTTCTTTTGAAACTTTATTGAACAGGGCAATTGTTCATTCATGTATTTATGGTAAATTCTCAAAACGAACAATTTCATGAGTAGGTAAGAGAAAACTCGTTCCGTATACACATAACATAAAATTCCATTCTTATTTCAGAATGTATATTCAGGCGTTCAATAAGCGCAAAAATAGACGAAACAAAAACCAAGCGAGCGAGAATTTTCAATTGAAAACATCGGTACGAATGAAAAAACTTTTGAACACTGACAGTTGTTGTTTCAATATCGATATGTGAACAAACTTTTCACCGTAACATGGTTATGCGTTTTCTGTATTTATTAGTTATTTCGAGTGTTTTTATTTTATATTTTGACTTTAGGCGGATTGGACTATAACGAATACGTTTACAGAAGTACGAAGGAAAACGTTTACTAATGGACAAATGGACTAAAGTAGTACATTTCATGCGCACACTGAAAAACTGCCACATATTTAAAATATTTCCAACATATCTCACTCTAAAATGACACATTTTCGCTTTGCGTTTGGACTATAATAAGAAGCAGACTGTGTTCGGCTGGACTCCAATTCAGTTTTATGAGAGCAGACTTATTAGTATTATGCAAGGTAAAATAGCATCTCTTACTTTCTAAGCAAGGCTGTGTTTTGCCAGTGCCGAGAGAAGCGCATGTTTTCAGATCTCCATGTTGTCATGTTTTTTTCATTACCGCACGGTTCCCCGTATTTTTACCCGCAGGCATTGTCCTCTATCTTTTAATCGCGTCTACTGAATTACAGAACGTTGCTTGTGACATGCCATTGTTGGAGTTGTTTGTGGGACGCTATCTTAATTGTGCAGGTTTTTTTTTATTAAAATGCCTTTTGCGTATACTAGTCTGTGCTTTGAGACAAAATGCGGCGAAATATCAAAATTTTATATGCGGCAGAATTTGGTAAACATTTTGTGAATAATACAGAAGAGCTCTCTTGTTTAGTTGAGTAAAAAAAAAATAAGTCGCTAACCTGTGGTCAAAACAACGAGATGACGAAACTTTAATAGGTCAAATATACCAGGGCAGCATACGCGATGTGGTAGTATAACGAATGAGCGTAATCGCGTAAATGACGCGGCCCGATACGCTGATATCGCGCTGGAGGCTCGCCAACTTCCTGCACTGCTGTCGCCCTGGTACTTTGATTATAAATCGTTAAAGTTTTAATGAGTTTTTATGTAAAAAATATATGCCAGTGTTCATGGAAATTTTCATTACATAGGTTTTCAAACTTAACCAAACAGCAAATGTAGTTTTTATATTTATAAGACCCAGTAATGTAGACTTATTTATACTCATAATTATGTCCGTTACTGGGTCTTATTTTATTTTGTACCAGCCACTTGGCTTTAGAGCTAAGCTGAAGCTGTTGAGCATAAGCTGCTTTTAAAATGAAAGTAAAGTTTTACAGGAAGTTTTAATATATCACATGTCATGAAATGAAAACTACTTTTGTAGATTGCTCAGTGGAGGCCTTCACTTATTAAGAGTTTATGAGAGTGAGCATAAAATTGCCATAATGGAGGAAACGTATGTTTATTTCGTTGCAATAACGTTTCATGTCAAGGTTTTGTTCCTTATCAAAACAACATCTACGTGAAAGGGACCTTATACAATCATGATTTCCTTTATCTTCTTAAGATCAGTATTGGTAAACTCGGATGTTTACGTTTCGTTACTGGTAAAAAATTTAAGGTCAATGTCAGCCGGTCCAACCTTTTCATAATCCTTTCTTTATACAGTACTTTCAATGACAATACTGTGATTTCATCTTTAACTCATTGTAATAAGGCTTAATTAACACGTAAGATGAGAAGCTGGTGCATATTGTATGAGCGTAAAGTCTTAGCGTAAGTAATAGTTAGTACGTTAATGTGCTCGTGTAATTATGTTAACGCGTCTTGGCATTCGGCCAAGCTCCTTCGCTTTTATGTTGCCTTGGTACTCCGGTTGCGGAGTAGATTGTATATTGTAGGTAACAGTTGTTATGATGTTTATCCGTAATTGCTTTGATATTGAAATAATTATCCGTTCGTAGTGGGTTACATTACATCTGAGGCACTGGCTCGGTATTTATATGGTTTTTTGCTACACCAAGATGATAAAAGATGGTATTCTGACTAGCATATTGACCTGGCTTGACCTACTTTCATTCAGGATTCGCGAATCAATAAGATGATTTACTTGTATCGTAGTAAGCACGCAAATCTTTTGTATGATGGATGGATACGGGTAACGCAAAGCCGGTCATTGTGGCGATCTTTTGAGGAAGCCTATAAACCTACGTCCAGAAATGAACGAGATTATAATGAAGGACATACAGATACAGCCAGAACAGAAAACCATTTCCAGTAATTGTTGGTTGCATTTTCAATTTCCTGTTTATATACATTCAACATCCCATATTCAGACATACTCTGTAAGTATCAAGACAAGACTCTCATTGCATAGTACGTCGTATTCAAATGATTTACATCATAATTCTAAGTCTAAGCCAACACCTTTTCATCATCCCAAGACTTATAGGCCATTGGCTTGCGCTGATACCTCTTTGCATACCAAATGTGTTCTTCAAGCACCGGTACATGCCTTTTATGGTGAGACACGTAGAGGTTATATCCTTGGGTGTGATTGGTATATGATTTGATGTGTTTAGTTTGAAGATTTTGTTTTGAAACTGGGGTACAATAGCATTGACTTGAGACAAAGCTTGTCCATCATACATACATTACATTATATTACCGATGTGAGTAAGAATTATGATTCATAATTCTTAGTCAGATCTTCTTGCTCAGATGATTCTTATCAGTCAGATTTTTTTTAAACCTGACGCCGCCGCAAAAGAATCTCAAAATGTTTGATCTATGTATTTGTGCGTTTGTCTATGAAATCGTAGAGGATTTACGATTTCACAGACAAACAGACGGGTGAACGGCTTTGCTATTTTTTTATTGAAAAGTAAATTTCAAAGTCGGCATTGTTTCTTTGATGAATAACAGTGTAATCTTATGAAGATTGTAAATTATCCGTCGTCGGTGGTAGAATTATTTAGAATCCTAAGATTAAGATGGTGTGTAAAATGAACTGTAATTTAAATATTGACCAAGATATAAGGGGGAAGGAAAACAAAACGAACGGAAAAACTAAACTAAACTAATTTGACACTACTAAAAATGTTAGCGATTTGAGTCCTGTCAAAGTAGTTTTGTTTTGGCGATTTGTGAATTGACAGTGTCAGTAATTCTAAACAAACTAGAGGTTTCACTTTATCCGTTACAAAGGTGCGCGAGAGGTAAGTAATATGTTAAACTTTTACGACGTTCATTGAATTAGGGGTTGTATTCCGAGTTAACTCAATTTAGCCGTCACATTTTGTGGCAGTTCCAAATTTTGAAATATACATTATACTTACGGCTAAATTAATTAAGTTGGTTCTCTAAATTACTGAGGTATTTGCTATAGACAGGTTTAATTAAAATATTGAGAAATTATTTTCAACAGAAATTTTCCCGTAATCTTTGTATATTTATCTAATGTCTTTGAAGGATTTCTTGGTAGCTTGAGAAAATTAGGGTCTTACGCTTACGCAAATTGAATGAAATGATATCTAGTTTATTTTACATAGGTAGGATACATATTCCTTCTATAAGGTTTATACAATTCTGAAAGCTTGTTAGTTACAGAAGAGCAATTCGGAAGAAATAAGCCGTAGACTGAAAAACTCATCATAGACGGGGATTCATCCACTCAGACACATGGACCGACGACATTGTAGTGGTCGCAGGGAGTCGATGGCGGCTCAGGGACGTGTGATGTGTGCGTCGTATCGGGAGGCCGAGATGTCCAGCCGTGGACGTATGTAGGCTTATAATGATGATGAGACTGGGTTTTCAAAGATTACAATAAAATTTTGCTTGGAATACTTTTTGTTTTAAGGGCACTGAGAGAAACTTGAAGAGATTTAAGTGAAGCGGAACAAATCGCACGTCATTTTCGCAGCATTATTATATTTCATTTATTTTATCTATTGTTATTAAATAATACATATCTTAACGCATTCACTGCCCAGCCTCGGCGATGCAACCCGCAGGGGCGCGCCGCTACACGGGGGCGAAGTTAGGAATCTGCTTCATGGGCCATGAATGTGTTAGTTTAATGTCTTTGTAGACGAAAAATATCTTAGATTCTAGAACCGTATGTATCAACCTATAAATAGAGCATAAAAGAGCAGAAAACCCGTACCTATATCCACCCGATACATCCCTCGAGCTCTTTTAAACGCAATACTCTTTTGTGTTCGCATCGCTGGCCGCCTCAATGTAGTTGTGTTTCCTCCTACCTACTAGTAGATGGTTGAAGTGGCACAAATAACTCGATAGATATAACAGACGTGAAAAGACCAAGTATTTTTTTGAGTTATTCGTTAGTTTTTCATGTTCATGGAATGAAAAAGTGTTTATGCACATTCTTAATAATAAAAGAAATATATACCCAAAGGATAAGGATGATGAAAATTTTGCATGTTTTTCTGATGTTTCAGACTTTTCTGTGTTTTTGTGCATATAATTAAATTTATATAGAGAAAGTACCTAGGTACCAAAGTATGTCGTGTCCTAGTGCAAGCACAGTGACACAATATATAGGTATTCAAGTATTTGTTCCGGGTGTTTTCTATGGACCTATTATAAAATAATATGTATCTATGTAATGTATTGTATTAATAAAATCAGTTTTCTGCCTTTAACACAAGCTTTGCAAACAAGCTCTGCTTGTAAAATTTTACCATAATTTCCTTCTAATAATGTGCACTGATGACACGTAAGCCACATCCAACCTACTCTGTTTTGATCCCTCGATGGTTTAAGGGTGCCATTGAAGCGTCAATATCTCTCATCTTTTGATTTCGGAAGGGCGTGAATATATTCCAAGTGGCTTCAACACGGATCGGCAGAAAGGTATTGAGTTTGTTGAAGCGGGTTTCCTGGAAGCTTTAGTATTTTATGATATTAGGAACTGTTCATGGTTGGGTTCTTGGAGAATTAGCAGTTCCAATAGAAAGTAGGTAACTTTAGATGGTGGGTAAGGTTTTAGAATTCCGAAAATATTTCCGTGCAAACCAACTAATTCGCAAGCTAATGTTTTAAACTGCCTATTTCGACAGTTTAGATTTCAGATTTATTGTTTTGTAGCTTGACAGAAAGCAAAACTTGGCATTAATTTGAAGCCCTACAATAATACGTTTTGGAACATAACTTTTTTTCTCAGGCTGTTCCACGGACCATGGCTGAGCAAATGCTTTCCTCATACCATTGTAAAGATATCGTTTATAATAAAAAAATCACACCTGTTTGTATTTAAGCACACTATAAGAAGTCTATCTATCTATTTTTGTCGCGTTAACCCTGGCAAGACTACAACCTTCTTTAGTTGAGGAACACTCAAACTTCATACAAACATACATACAGTTCCAAGGTCGGGGTGTTATTGACGGTTCAGATAACGTCGGATGGGACGACGGCGGTGACGGGTCTTCCGGGAAACCGACGTTTTGTGCTGCCATGTTGACTGTCATGACGCTGACTGTGGAGTTCATTTTGTTACGCCAGGCTTCAGGAATGAATTTTAGATAAATATAGTATCTAGTACCTATCTAGGTTAAAGGTCTGAGACACACATGACAAAGTCCCCCGTCGCGACTGTCTGTCTGCAAGCGATAAATTCAAAAACTGACAAAAATATTTTGAAACGTTTTTACTAATATATATTCATGAGGACCATTTAGGTGTACACTTCAGTAAGGTTATCTGTCAATTTCCTAATAAACGAAACGGTGATTGTTGAAGAAGTCGGAGAAATCATGTCTTGCAGGCGCCTGAGTATACAAATACTTTAGAGTTATAATAACTACACAATCTACATCCCTAATGGTGCAATGCTAGCCCCATTTTGTACAATATCATATCGGAATTATTCATCTTAAAACTATTTTAAAGAAGATTAATGCACCTACGCGTTTTATTGAGATAAAAAGTACCTTATATTTTTTCCAGATCTAGAACTGCGAGTACATCTAAGCAAACAGAATTTCAGCCCGAACCGTTCAGTAGTTTTGGGAGGTTGAAGATATTACAAACATCCAAATTTACTCATTTATAACTATTAGCGTGATACTGTATTGCTACATGTTGCCAGTAAAACTAGCATCTATTAGAAAGGAAGAAAGGCTTTAAGTGACCCCGTTGTGATCTCTAGCTAATATCCATAAATCAAATGTCCATTTCACCCTGCCAATTCTACTAAATCACTGGTACAGAACCAGACACGAATCTCTGGTCGCATGGCAGTATCATTATCCAATTCTGTTCGCGACACTGCCGAATTCGTCCGTTGACAAGTCTGCAGGATGTTTCCATTCAAATAAGTGACGTTATGTGTCATTGTTCAGTCTGGGTTATGAATGTTGTGATTATGACAACAGCTATGCCAATAGCGGTTTTATGTTTGTCGATATACAATGGTGTCCATTCAGATGTCGACTAAACTAAACTAATTTGATATAGCACTAAAAATGTTACCGTCCCAAATTTTCAATTCAGATTACAACGTAAATAAACTTAATTAATTTGACAGCATTAAAAATGACGGCGTCCCTTTCATTCGATCGAAATAAAAGATGGCATAATCTTTAGTGCTCAAACTATCAAATAGTTAAGAGCCACATCTGAAATGACAATCTTGTGTCGCCAAACGTAAACTTAACTAATTTGACAGTACTTTTCTTTCGATCGAAATAAAAAGGATGATAAGTATCATTTTTAGTGGTGTCAATTAGGATTTGAAAGTTTGGATGGGTGGATGTTTGTTACCTCTTCACGCCAAAACGGATACCTAAAGCTGAAATTGAAATTGCGTATACAGGTAATTTTATTCACGAAATTAAACATAATCTACTTTTTATCCCATAAATCAGTTCCCGTGGGATAGAAATCACGTTTAAACTTTTCTATAGTAACAACGCGTGCGAATCCGTGGGCAGAAGCTTGTTATTTATATCTCAAAAATACTTGAGAGAAAGGATTTGTCTCCGACTTTCAGATTCCCATCTATCGAGTCGACGACACGGCTCAACTCCGAAGTAACATCCGAAATTTAGTTGTTAAGTTCTCTCGGATTAAATAAAACTTACTTCGCCTGTAAAACAGGGACTTATCCCGAAAGTCTAATTAAAGGTCCTGAACTTTCAAAGAAATTTTTGTTACATTTCCAACAATAGAGCGGTAAAACGGGCCTAAGGGTAGTTTATACCAAAATCTTAACGCCACTAATCTCAGTTAAGCTCATCGTTTAACCGAGATAAATAGCGTTACCCAAGTGATTTTTAATGACCCTTAATGTTATCGTCTATGCTTCTGCTAGAAAGATGTCACGATTTGGCACTAATCAGCAACAATCGAGTCTCCAAGTGCTAGTTATAATGTATAAACAATCCTACCGACAGCTGACAACGTCAAATCGTATGACCGAGAACTCAGATCTAAACTAAACCCCAAATCAAACTCGGATTTGAAGTCTCGAATGGCGATTTTTTGACAGAATTTCATGGAAAACTGTCAAAAAAATCGCCATTTGAGATGTGGGTAAATCTGTGTTGCGTTTGAGTATTCGGGAGTTAGCTTCATTTATCAGTACCTGGCTAAGTCGGCCCTAAATCATCCGATTAAGAAATCAGAAGCCGTAAATTATAAAAGCTCTTCAGTTTGTGTTAAACCTTTGTCACGTAGAATAAAGGAATGGAAATCAGGAGAAAATTACGTGACGTTAGTCACCTTGTTACCTTTTGATTGTGCTCGTAACTTTGGAATTACTTTTCTGGAAGCTGCTATTCTATGTTATACTGTTTTGTTTTTACATTAAAAAGAATGAACAAGGTCTGAATTTAACCTTTTTACGCCTGACTGCTAAACGCAGTCGCGGTGTTATGTCCTTACAAAAAAGGCACATACTTTTCTGTCTAACTCGTTTTCTTTTCCATTTCCTCTAAACACCTTTTCAGTTAATCTTTCCCCCATAACTTTTCCACTCAACAGACTCCTGAAGATACCTATTACCCCGTACCATATTGCATTTCAGTACGCGATTAAGCATCGGCACAATTGCTAAACAGAGCGTAAAGACCGGTCGTCCTACACTGTCATATTGGTTCACAGTGTAATATGAACCATGATAGGCGGTAATAAAGTAACTATCCCTTTAGCTGGGCCTAGTGTTCCATACTCTGTAGAATCAGGTACTTTATGATGTGAACTTTGATCAGTTTTAATAAAATTCAAATCTCTTTGGCAGGTTAGCTACTCTATACTTAAACGTGCAGGACTGCTGGTGGGGAATTTTGATTGCGAACTCTGATACCTTTCAATGTCTATTGTTACGCCCGACATTGACCTAGCGTAATAGCGATTTTGAATTCTAATAACAGGTTTAAAGGTTACAATTTTATTTGCCAAATTGCTTCCGCTCCAGCTGAACCCCAAGGGGTTCTTCAATCCTGAACGATGGCCTCTGATAATAGAGTTACAGCCTCTGAAGTAGTCTAATGGAATACTAGTAAGATTCTCCACATTCGATTCTGAACACTGCTCAGTTTGAATAAAGTTGCAATCCCTTCAGCGCACTAAAAGTCCGACTACCCGCAGTTTCAATAAATAGGTCTGGCTGGGCATTGTTGAGCGTGTAAGTAAGTTTACATTGAAACCAGCACTCTATTACTTTGTAAATATTTAGTAGATAGAGTTTCACTTAAAGTAAACAAAGGTTATTAATTCTGTCGCTGAATAATATTAACTGGGTTCTGAGTACTTCCGAGTTAACGTATATTACGTACGTATATAACGTAATATTTTGGTAGCTTTATGTTTAAGATAATTAGGGTAGAAGTCTTGATATCTAGGTATAATGCTTCTAGTAGATATATAATTTGAGTAATCTAATCTGTAGATTATTTGCTACAGTCTGCACTGTAGGTAGTTATTATTACAATTGTAAATACTAGTTCTAGTTAATTTCTATTATTTGTTTGTAATTTTCACTGAATAAATGATATTTAGCAAAAAAGTAATGCCGTATTAAATAAAACAAATTGAGACGAGCGACAGAACGTCCAGTCCAGCCAAGTTCGGAATATTTATTACTATAATACCTATACTCGTATTGTTTATTATTTTTGTAACAGTTTTACAATAATAATACACAATATGTTTTATAATAATGAATATTAAAAAATCAAAGCTTACACTTGACGTTGACGTAAGGACGGAAACAGTCTTAATGATTTAAAAAATGTGAGACCCAAAGCCGACTGAAAAAAAACACAGAAAAAGAGAATGAGAGTACTCGACGTGTAGGTAGGTACTCCCAATTCTAAACTAACGAAGCAAACTCAATAGCACGCCGTATTTTTTTGTAGGCAACACACGCTGCTGGTCGCAATTTAGTGCGACTGTCAGTGGAAAATACGATTCCAACTGCAGGCCGTAACCACGGTAATAAATGTTTGTTTAAAAACTGTTGAAGTTTTTAGTATTGTTGCCTGTACTGTAGTAAGGAGTAACATAAATTTAAGATAAAACATTTCCGCCAAGTTAGCAAAGAAAAATTGTATGTTATGTTATCTATCAGGAATAAAATATTTTTGTTTTACCAAATATGTTGCTGCAATGTGGCTAAAGTAAAATTATGTTAAAGTAATATTATATTTCCCTACAGCAGTAGTAGAAGCAGTAAAATAGTGAAAATCAGTAGAGAATTTGACAGTAGCCTTGATTATTCAGTCGTGTGGTGCCGGCTCTCCAACTCTTCCCGCGAGTGTCGTAAGGGATATCCACCGGGGGGCGGGCAGCCGCGCCTTCTTCAGAACTATTCTACCAACGACCTGCGATCCCTAACCCAATGCCCAGAGTGGGGATTACTATTTGAGATAACAGCCAATCAGGCGCTTATCGCGGCGAGGCCTGCGTCCAGTAGTGGATGATGATGATTATTCAGTATTCACATGATAATTTAGTTAGACTGTTATTGCTTAAAATACTCAACACCACAAAGCTCCACTGTAGAACAAACAAACCTCACTCAAACAAGCGGAGATTTTGCCATAATCACCATAGCAAGCGAATTGATCAAAATATGTTAGCCAATTTTTTAAAAGTAAATACGTCCATAACCTTTCCATTCAGCGTCTGAAACATGCTGTATCTTGCTTAGTAGGAAAACCTTTCTTGTCTTGGCTCCATTAACGCCATTCTGGTAATTTTTTTCATCATCACGCTCTACCGGCGTCCTCAGAATCGAGGCCAGTCAGTTTCCTTGATGAATGTCATTACTCAATTCACTTCCTACGAGTGGTGGAATTGCGTCTTGAGCTGTTCTAGACTTAGCGTTTTCTAGATTTGTATGATCTACTGATCTAGATTGTAACATAGATTTGCGTGTTATAATTTTGTCGCTATCATCTATTTAATACTCTACTTCTGCACGTTGTCACAACTTAACAGATATTTCTGTTTGGAATTTATTTTATCCAAATAAAATGTTTGCATTTGGATATGAATCCACCGGGGACAAAAATCCCACTAATATCTGTCTCGCAAAACCTCTGAAGGCACTTATCTGACCCAAAGCATTAAAATTTCGCATTTTCATGCAGATACAAAAGGTTTCAGACCGTTATGCGGGAAGGCCCTTTACTTTTATTGCTGCATAGACAAGCGATTGACCGCAATTCACATTCAGCTAATGGGAAGGGTAAGTGGTGGAATAAGGAAAAGATGTACAAAGATTATAATGAATAAGGGCAAAGTCAACGCCACAGGAAAAAAGTTTTTTAGTAAAGAAAACTTATGAATGTAAGCATACGAATATACGATCACGAAGACAAAATGTAGGTAAGCTTAATTTTTGAGCTGTGAGCCGTGTATGACAGGGACGTTACAAAATACGTCGGTTAGCTCAGAAAGAATAAAACACTCATATCGCTCACATTAACGGATATAATCAGTCACGCACAACGCACTAAGAATGTTAATAACAAAACAAACCATGAACTAAAGGTATTTACTAACCAGGAAACGTTAAAAATGAGTTAGAAAATTAATTACAAGTGTATATGCATGCGGCTTTAGTCAACGTAAACGCTGCGAAGGTGTGTGATATTAATTTAAAAATAGCGAATGTTTCATACACAACGGTGAAAATAGGTAACCTTGACTATAAGCGTGCTATTAAAACATTTCCAGAATATATCATACAAAAATTTACGAGACATGCGAAAACTTGCAGCCGTTAAAAATAAAACAAGTGTTTTTCTTAATTTGTATAAACAATAAACTTTGCACACCCACATATTGACCGACTTCGACTACTTAATTTATTTAAATACTAGAGATGAAATTTTATTTTAAAACCCTCAATCAAATCTTTAGACAGGTGAAATTTCCAATATCAATATTGAAACCATCTGCATCGTCCAATTTATTAATTTCATTCCCTAAAGCCCCAGGCATTTGAACACATAAAAATTCATCATACTGCAGAATTCAAATTAAATTTGAATCATATAGCTTTTAAATACTGTTGATTAAGTCTAGACATGTAACTCGAATGTCAGCAGGTATTTTATCGGGAAATTGCCGACGCCGGTGTTAGACTTTATGAAATTAGCCGCTCCAAACGATCGTGAATGTCATTACACGGCGAAATTGATAAACCCTTTTACAGATTGGATTGAACCCTATTTACAGAATTTTGAATGTCAAGGGTGAATGAAATGAACTATATTTTTATATAGCGGTACTACTCCTCTACTCTATTGAACGACTGAAAGAGTTAATGATATTTCAATATTCTCAGTCAAATTTCCTCCTGCCAGAAGAACTTCTTTTTATATTATCAATGAAATCTCCTTAAATGCTTTCTCTCATCATACAGTATTCAGTGTTTACACTATTATCGGCTCTTATGCGCTCATGTCAGCGATTTAGGTTACCCTCAGCAGTCACCAGCGTTCTTGTGTAAGTATTATGGTATAATAGGGCAATGTAATAGTGACGTCATTGAAATTACCTCTAACACCAAGGACGTCCCCATCAGCCCTCTTTACCCCCTTATCTCGCATGTTCCAGAAGGTTTTGTGTTCCTCTCCATTCAACTCGCGTGTATTGTCTGGTTATCATCTCGTAACATTTTGCTGGCCATTGTGTTAATAATATCCTACAATGAACCCTGTTTGATATTGTTGCTCTACCTTCTATTGAATATGTTTATATGTTGAAGGTAAACTGATAGAAAAGAATAAGAAAAAGTTCTTCCAGTTCCTCACCAGTTTACTTATTTAAAAAATGTGAACAGAAATACCTTCCATGGATCCTTAACCTCTCCTTGGGTTTGCTATTCTGGCATATATTTAAATTCAACTGGGTTTATATGTGAATCTCAAGATTCTAATTAGGCTTTGTTTTGGGCTTGTAACAGTCTGGCGATATTGGAGCTTGAAGCCTAATTAGTTATAATACGCAACCTAATTTTGAAATGGATATTGTTGATCCGTCTGGGGCAGAATATCCTGACATTGATATAAGGTTTACTTAGCCCCAAATTTGCAGACACTATATCGCTCAAGATCATTGATGAAATTACTTGCGAAGAATATTTTGGAGCAGTCTTTCATTGAGTTATGAGATGGGTGTCGGATGGGCCGCTAAATAAGTATTTATGTGTCCGGTACTCAAGGTCCGATTGTAGCGTGAATTGTTGAGTGTAAGTGCGTAGGATTGTCAAGGAAAAAACCCTGCCTACTAGCACCCTTTTTATACAGATCATATTAATATGGCTAATAATTACGATTACCTACTTGGGGTCCTGGGGAACACGCAATAGTAGCAATTAAACAAACTACGGTCATCTAGTGCCAACTTGACAAAGATATTGAACCATCGCATCAAATGATTGGACGTCAATCATCTATGGATGCCTATGCCATTTATGATGATGTCACTCATCACGACATGGAAAACCGAGCTATTAACGAAGTTCAATTACACATGGCCAATGGAAGTCTACTTCATATAGTGAATTCATATATGAAACCTTGATAGTAGAAAGGATGATTAAAAATATTATTGCATATGCTTTGCGATCCACATCCACTTGAATAAATAAAGATATTATTCACATGAATACATAAAATCTCAAGAATTATGGCATTGACGTTTTTTTTTTCATATCTTAGAAATTACCCAGAGAGTGAGAGAGCTTACGCACTTCAATAACAAAAAACCTTATTATTCACATGTAACTTGTATTCGACCAGATACTATCAATATGAAATGAAATGAAATGCTTTATTAAAAAAGAACAGCATTAATACAAACATTACCTAGTCGGTAAAATGCGATTGAATTTTTTGTCAAATAATAAATAGATCCAAAGATGTGTCTGGATTATTTTTCATATTATTTATTGTGATTTTAAGCACAAACATAAAACCCTATCAGGCCGCAACAATTATTTTGGATTCGCGCGTTAGATTGATAACTCTATGTCAGAAGAATTCTTAGAAAAATTAGAATCTTATAGGGTATATACGTCAAGAATTATCAAATACATCTGAATTGAATAATATTCTATGCATTTCATAAGAAAATAAAATAATGCTTCAGATAAATGTAAATAAAATGAACATATTTTGCATTATGCCTAATCTACAGCGCCTACCTACTTTGCATTCTCGAACTAAATAGACCTAAATCCGATAACACAGAAACTGCTACGTAAAAAGGATTCAATAGTGCTCGAAACTAAGCAGTTAGGGTCGCGTTGAGAGGAATTCAATTTGACTCGACGACGGGGAAACCGTTGTTTACGCGTTCATTGTTGGTTGTAGCCCCGAGGGCAGGATCCCTGGGTGAAATAAGAAGTGGGATAAAAAGGTCCTTAGGTGATATTGATGACGAAAACATAAATAACTCTTCGGTTAAACTTTCTTTTCTTCCACGATGTATAATAAATAAGTGATATTCGTAGGCATTTCATCAAAGTATTCAATAAATTTCAGTATATGTATGTATATGCTTTTACTTAGCAAAATTGGCAAGATCCAAAGAAATTCGAGTACTGCTCTGCCAAAGGGAATATACGACATGTTCAAAAGCAGCTTGGATACGAAAAGCTCAATACTGGCAAAGCCCAAGGAGGATTTATACCCAGTTGAATATGACAGAGAGTGGCCCGAATTAGAAAAATGATTGCGTATAATGTCGAACGCAGCTCAATATAATTGTCTCCTTTTAAAAACCGAAACACTAGTCGCTAGTTATAGGTATATGGAGGATATAAAATGCTGGACACACCTTACCATCCGATATAAAAGTTGCATCAAAACGATTCGCTGGCTGAACTTTTCTCATCACGTCCAAAGTTTTTTTTGTTGTTATAAATAAATATATTTCTATTATATTTTTTTTATTAATCTATCATTAGCTTTGGTAGATCCTGTTTCCAGTTTTGATATTCTCTATGTTTCTTATTCTCTATGTTGTAGGTAGAGGTAAAAATTCCAAATGCTGTAGTAGATTTGGACCACACCATGCACTACTGCCGTAAAGCACAAAAATTTGCAAAAGCCATATTTGATTGCAAATTGAGATGCATTTTATATTGACGGCATCAGATATCAGACAGATCGCGGGCTTGACGCATATATCTACAAGTTTGGGCCTTTTTAGGTTTATTGAAGACACATTAATTAATTCTAATCACTTGATAGGTCTCAGAAGTTTTCTCCTAAACTGTAATTGCTGACCACTAGTCCCAGGAGCAAGATTTTCTGCTAAAATAAGAACATTCTAACACGATCCGAAAGTTTGGTGATCGATTAATTTAGTCTGACATTGAATGATTGTAAGTGGCTGTGGCTGGCATAAACATATTATTCGATACATTCCGATTACGAATCACAAAGAAAAAATCTCCACACGAAATCTATTCGAATATCCCTTCAATGAAAAACATATTTTATCTTCATCCGATCCCTGACTACCCTCAAAACCATTCGGAAAATTTAAAAGCGATAAGAATCTGGTTTCAGGACAGTATTTATTCGAGCGAAAATTTCTTTACATTCCTTCCGTACCAATCCTTTGGGTTTTCAGGTTAGTCTTAACAGATCCAGCGAGCACTCCAGTCCAGGGTGAGCTTAAATGCTGTTAGCATTAAAGCTCATGCTGCCCGCCCCCTGGTGGATATGCCTTAGTCGCCTCTTACCGACACCCACGAGAAGAATTGGGATGGTGCAAATTCTAAGCCAGCACCACACAGCTAACTAACACTGGATCTTCGCCCGCTGGTCGTCAAATAGTAGATAGTGTCAGTGGATCCGTAAAATAAAACCTTCAATCCTATAACACGTAACATCCAAGCTCATGCAATCCATCTCCCTTCCACCCAGCGGTTGGAAAGAGACAGTGTTAGATGCTATGCAAATAGTCTGAGGTGCTTGAAGGATGCTTTAGTTCGCTAACGATGAAGGGATGAGGTGAATTTGCACTTGTAAGCTCGTCTGCGACATGGTTGATAGCATTGATAATGAACCAGGGGAGACTCGGTTTATTGTGTTCATGTCGCCTTTCAGTTCTTTGTAAAGCTGAATGCAACTCGGATGGTTCCGGAATGTGTAGGCGTTTGTTGTTGCCGTGGCATTGAAAAAGCTGTTTTTATGCGACGGTCGGAGGTATGATTTTAATTATGCATTTACTACGGCTTGGGATTATATCACTGATGGATGAGGAAAAGGTCTACATGTTATGGTCTATGTGATGTGTATATCTTGCAGAGTTTCGATCGGGGCGTCTACTCCGAAAAGGAAAATCAAAGTTTCGTTTTCGTTGTCGTGCAAAACCAACTCTTATGTACGAATAGCTAGCATAAGATTAGCGTTTGCACTAAACGAATCAGAAACTTCGATTTAGAATTTAAGAGCACAGTCCCAGAACATATTTTAATAAACTATTAAATTATAAAACAGGCATGTTATATTTTGTATAGACTAATTTTTACCGACGTTTCAGCAGGTTAAACCTAGGTAAGGTTTGCAAACCTGCTGACACTTCGGGAAAAATAGTAAAATAAACGCGATTAATATCGTTTTATGAATCCATCACAAAAAAAACATTAATTAGGCTTTGCATTGCATCACACGATTAACGAGAGCCAGATTTATTCATCCCATAGAATAGAATAGCAAAGATTATATTCCTCCAAGCTTAGAGTTGCCAAATCATGGTGAAATCAGCAAAACGCATGCAATTCTGCAACTTGTTCGAACGAACCCTATGATCTTTGACTAATAATCAGCCGGCATTTCCTTGCGGCCTCAAAAGCGCTTCCAGCCTGTAATTACGTCTGTACTCTACACTTCGAAAGTTTTATTGAGAACAATTTTATTGTGATTCAGATATAGACTGGCAGATATCGTTTTTCCCTACAATTTTGCAGAAACTCGGCTTGTAAAGCTTGAGTCTCAACTTTCAACAAAGGGATCGTGAAAAACATTATTGAATTAGAGAGAGAAGTCTCACTGGCTCTGTAGTTTGCTCTTGTTTTTAGGTATTTATAATGTCAATATTTATTTAAGATGGCTTATATTTCGTACTTGCCTTTCCTAAATGCACATAATTCTTTCCATCCAGGTTGTCTGGAAGAGATCCATTCTAAGCGATAAGACCATAATGCTTTTATCTTATGTAATTTCTTTTGTATTGTATTTTTGTTGGTGTACAATAAAGTATTTTTTATTGTATTGTTTAGAAATTTATTTACAGAGGCTATTCAAACGTATACGTGTGTGCTAAATGTACTCGACCATTTGCGTTGTAGGTATAGGTTGACGTTGCTTTAACAAAGGCCTTAACGGACAGTACCAAGCCGAAGCAACAAAAAATAACCGAGAAAGTTTGTCTAGGCCTGATTTTTTTCACTAGCATTTAACCACGTCTTTTATGTTTTTGCAAGTTATTTCAATCTTTAACAGTTACTGTTGAAGTAGACAGACATTGTTGCTGAGGAAAAGGTATCGACAACATTCCGCTAATAAATTACAACGATATCCGTTTCCGCTCAATCGACATAAAGGGTAATAAACGCTCTGTGGAAATTAAATTGCAAATATGAGGAACAATGAAGAGAATTTATCAGAAACATTGTTGACATCATACAGATCTTGTATAATAAAATAAACCTTGATCTTGACTTACCGAAATCGTCTAACATCAGAATTACCTAAGACGCTTCATACTAGAGGCAAAAATTGTTTACAAGATTCCTAAATAAATAAAATCCGAAATAAAGTTCCAGTTCTCTTCAAAGGCATTCACAAAATAAAATTTAACTCAGCAACAAAGAGTTCTGCAAAATATGTCGGCGAATAATTTGAATTTCATTATGAGAAAGTTGTGAAATTCTCGTGATACTTGAAATGTTTTGTGGTCATGAAAATGAAGAGTTGAATCTGCTTGGATTTATTCATGGAGAAATTTAATACGTCTGTAAAAGTTAGATAGAGCAGACAACAAAAGGTATACCGAACAAATAGGGTTTTCGAGCTGAGGTGTGAGCTATTAAAAAAATCTTCATTGAAAAGGAAAATAAAAATTAAATAATATCAATAAATTAGAAATAGTATTTACAATTCCAACAATTGAGCTAACTGCAGACTTTTGCAAACAGTAGCTCAACTGATTCATATCAATACCATTCGGAAGCGTCCCCAAGACGCTGGCTGCATAGCCCTGCCCTTATGGCAATGCTGCTGCGCAGCGCCAGATACTCACCAGCTCTCGAGTCACGCGTCGCTCCGACCAGATGTTCAGATCTTTATTTTCAAATTCGAAGAGCCTCAGTACCCCACGGTCTCGACTCTAGGGGGGCAAATGTGTAAGCTCTATCGAGACCTATATAATTTATCAAACGATGCAGTAATCGATGCAAAGAAATATCATTCCGCAATTTGTGAATGTAATTGGTCAAAGCAAGAAGTCGATGACACGGTTTAATCCTTCTCGCAACACCCAATGTAGACATGATTTCAAACGATATTACTGCAACAAGATGCAATGTCGTAAACGTACACGACAAATTAAGGATGTCAGTTATTAAAACGTTGCGCGAAAGGACGTCACATTACCGTGAAGTGAAGTAGTACATACTCCTCTGAACCAGTTGTGGATTACTACACCGTTGTCATGTCGCAGCCGACAGAGCACTTGGGAGATGAACTTCCGCGGAGTGTGGAGGATTTCAACGCGATGTTTTTGACAGAGACTGGTCCAGAGAATTAGGGCTACTTGAAATTGTGGAAGTTGTCCGAAGAACTTGTCAAATCAAGTGTCATAAACAAATGATGCACAATACATTGTGTTCTGAAGGTGTAAGAGAATGTTGATGACTTTTTTAGTCGATTGCTTTGATGGTATAAATATAATAATAATGATATGAAAGGCTGGAATCTATTCACACAGCATTGATTTCTTTGTTGCACTTTACGCTGATCGAATCGATTTACATTCACAAGACAAAGCTTTGCATACACAATGCTCAAATAATTCTGGAATGTGCAAGTACATCAGGAAAGGTATGTAGTTATCGTATCATGCATTGGTGGTACCGTCAACTAGTTATGTTGTTACATAGGTATGTAGGCAAACCACGCTACGCTTGTAATCACCAGTTACAGACAAGGTTCTGAGAATCGCATATTTGCCTCTCACTCCAAACCGAATACAATCACCGTTTACAAATAAACACAGATTTAGTTTCAATCTGCTCAATCATTTTGATGTTCATGTACCTAACTAAAACAAAAGCTTTAATTATGAATATGTTGAGATTGAGCATCGAAATGCAAAACAACCATAAAGAACAGACCACGACAGCTTAGTTTAAACTCTCGCTACACATTATTCTTTAGCAAAATGATACCAGTTGTAAAGAAACTCATAATAGGCATAGTGATTTACCCGATTGTCTACAAAAATATGATCAAGCAAAAAAGTTAGCAAACGCGGCGTGATTGACTGGAAGATATAAAAGCCAACAGTTGGGCGTTATTTTTTTCTACGCTTTCACATTAAAAACAATCTAAGATCATAAGCAGATCTGATCAGGTGAGGTTTAAAATTATTTTATCAAAATTACCTATATTATTGACTAAACAATTAAAACTTGCGAAATTAAGTTTCTGCATTTTACAGATACGGACGTCTAAACCGGGTAATTTTCTGGGAAGGTTTTGTACAATTTGGAATTTGAGAATGGTATTGTATTCATTCCTGGAAATAATTTTATTAAATTTTATTCTCATTATACATAAATATATAATTAATTTATATATAATTTCATGATGAAGCTCCTCAAATATAAATAATCTTGTGCAGATTTATGATCGGCTATTTTAGTTTGGTTTATTTATATATAACTTTCATATTGCTTCGGGACTTATCATTGCACAGGTGTGATCAACTGATGATGGTTCAATAAACTGACCTGAATCGTTGAAACTAAATTTTAACCTGGCGTTAGTTATTTCAGGATCAGATCTTAATATACGTATTTCTAACTATTTTGAAAGAGATTTTAAATTGTTTCATTGGAGATCTGTCAACAAAATTTTCCGATTTTGTATTGGAATCTTAATTAGGTATGTAAGATACCGCAAACCTTACGATGATTTGCCATTCGTTGTTTCATCCAAAAACATTATTCAGACGAGGAACATACGAATATATCTCCATTTTTATTCGCCAGGCGTCAAGATAATATTAGAAAAATGAAATTACCCAATTACTCTCTACTTCTCTGCTCTTGGCAAGTTTTATTACCCTATTTGCCAAATAATATTCTCTTTTACGTGTCAGCACATACCCCCATAAGCTGAACGTGCCTGCCCCAAACAAGAGGGTTTGTCCATACGCTTGGCAGGCGGATTGTTGGTGATAGTTAAAAGCACACAGAAGAAAGCCGGTGCTTTTCCTCTGGTAGGTCCTTAGCTCTTATGAGATCCACAGGCTGAGTTGGAAGGGTCGATTGTTACGCCGCAACCGCCACGGTATATTCCATCAATATCACGTGTCAGCAACTCGTGCAGATTCTCGGCGATATTAAATGTATGTATATATGCAGTTCAGATAGTGTCAGCGGTACAAATACTACTGATACTATTTTAAACATTGAAACGTGGGTTGCTAGTGCTTGTTTTGAATAGGTTAATGCTGTCTGAATGTCGTGCGAGGTATTTGAATTGGTAAGATACGTGGGGTTAACGTAAAACATTGAGATACATTGTGGTCCAGTTTTGTTAGAAGATCTGGCTCTGGGTATATATACAATGAAGCAGTATATATCAGTTATCTGGTTTCCATAATCTTTAATAACTTCGAGGGCTAGACGACGTTGTGTGAAATGTCAAGTTCACAATTAAATTATAATTCATCAAACCAATTAATGTATACTGAACTGAGAATTTATACTTTCATATAATGCATTCCGTAAGAAACTGTTATTCTAACATTAACAACCAGACTAATACTTTTAAATCCATCATAGTTATTAATACTAAAGTTATTTACAACGGGATATTTACCATGATTTGAATTTTAGTAACAACCAGACTGTTCATCAGCATCATCACCCACAACCAGATTTTACCCACTGTTTCCGAAGTTTGTGCCATCCACCAAGGTTTTCATCAGAAGGTTATGTATTTTATAAAATATGTTTGGAAATTTTTGTTGTGTAGATGAAAGTTTGATTAATTAAAACACATTTGTTTGTGTTTGAAAGGAAAGTGACAAAACCGTTGTAAATTGTCATAACAAATTTTCTGTGCCATGTAACGTGAAACTCGTAAAACCGGTATTGTGTTGAAATCTCACAATATATTCACATTACGTCGGGACAGGTCTAATGCCAACCAGATTCACAACCTCCCAAGGTCGTGTACGAGTACCCTAAAATAATTGTGTTATGTTTTATAATAAGGGACATGATACGCCTTGTAAGCGTGATATAATTATTCTGTTTTATCTGGGTAAATATCATTTTACTGGCAAATACGACACGCCTTCAGGGATTTCAGAGTAAAAATTGTTTAACATTGAAAATATTTACATCATTTTCTTACCTAAATTACAATTTGGTCCTTCGAGTCGGATTATCCGAAATGTCAAATTGTTCTCGCACGCGTGCAAAGGGATTAACTCGATAAATGCGTAAGCTTTCGAAACAATAATAGGGAAGTCAACAATCTCATATAATTAACTCGTAAAGCTGAGGTATCAAATGTACCTCTGTCAAGTTGTCGTGAAATCAACGTGGGTTTTAGGATACGACACTGATTATACTCACTTATACTCACCCTGGTCTAACCCTGGTATTAACCGCTACTGGGTAAAGGAAAGGCTGAAGCTTAGCCTTTTCGCTTGTGTAATTACCTGTCCAAATCATTCCCTTTTACGTAGATTTAGATAAATAGCTCAAACAGCTTAACTTATCGTTTGGAAATTGCTAATTTATCTCTCCTAAAAATAAGGCTATTGCCCATAGCACACAAGGGTGTGTGTTTCAACAATATTCGCAAAAACATGGAAATTCATTAGCTTCTTCTCTTCCCACGCAATGACGCACACGAAGCCTTAGGATTTCACTAGATATTATCAGCTTGTTTGATATCATTATCAACATCAGTTAGGTAGTGCCTTTGCCTATTTTTTTACAGTCTTCAATTGTTGGTCGGAATAGGAAGTCTTCGGTTTTTTCTTTCTTCGGATATTAAAAATGACGTAGAAATTCAACGCGTGTCTGGTTCGTCGTTCCATTTCGGTAATTTTGATATATAATTTTAAACCTCTCCTGATCAGATCTGCTTATGATCTTTGATTGTTTTTAATGTCAATGGCCGTAAAAGAGGAGAAAAAAATTACGCCCAACTGTCTTCAGTCACTTATAATACCTCAGGTTATCTCCACTCTGGGGAATGAGAAAGTAACTGGAGCCTAGCTAGTTAATACTTACTCCCCAAGAAATGCGTTCTGGTTACAAGACAATCTGGTTAGCTTTCATCTGGGTAACACTTAACGTATGATATAATCAATTACACATTATAACGGATGTTCCTTTGGGTACAGGGGAATAGGGCAGAGGTTGTGTCTGTGAGTCACAAGTAGTCACACCTGTCACAAGCACCAAGTAAAGCCTGCAGAGACAGCCTTCTTCTGGATAGTGACTTTTTTATACTACTACTTTATACGAATCAAACAGACCAATCCCTGAACCACCAGAACAGTAACAGAACAAATCGCAAGAACACAAGTGCTCTTTACGATGTTGACACAAGATGTTCAACATAACATCGGGCATTCAGGTTTACCCTCCCCAAGGTAGATTCTCATTCGATACGCCCTCCCAAGTTCAGACTGTTTAGTTTAGAATCTCGGCTAGACACGTTGAATAAACGCCGTATTCATGGAGATTGTATACCAGACGTTTGATGAAATGGGCTGTAAACGCGACGGTCAGACATCTGCATAATGTTGATAAAGCTGGCTTTAGGATCCCGGGTAAGGTTTTGCAACGGAATGTTTTGCTTTGAATTTGAATTGAGGATTTGGCTTTTATGGTTGCTTTTAGAAGACATTGTTTAGAGTCTAAAATTTCTAAACGTCAATCTTTAATCAGCGTTTTAAGTTTTAAGCGTGTCATAATACAGAGTTAATTCAAAATAGGTATTAAGTAATAATTTTATCTACTGCTTAAAGGAGCTTGCCTCCCCAGTATGAAAGCAATGGCAATGGACATAAATATGTGTGCTGATTAAGATAGAATATGCACTTTTATTCGTTCTATTCGTAATGACAATGTTTTTTTTTGTCGCTGACTTACCTATAGAAAAATACTAAGAGATAAGAAAGGTTTAACGATAAACATTTGAATTCCAACCATTTGATTAAAAGCGCCAAATTGTTCGTAAAGAACTGGCAAAATTAAATTAGGCTAAGTTGCAAACTCTAAAAAGTTTTAAGCAAAACGATAAATTTTGTATTCGATTTTAATAATCTTATCCCTCCCGAGCCCGTCCTAAATACTCGAAGACAAGATTTTCAGGAACGCACTCTACCTAATTGGCGTTGCGTAAGATAAATTGTTTTTAAACTCACAAGGGCCACTTAAAATATCTAAGAAAATTATTTTTTACTACGACTGATCATAAGACTGTCATTCAAAAGTTCTGGCTACGAGTTGATTTATTTTATTAAAAACAGGCACAGGGTCAGCATAATCTTATCGTGTATGAGAAGTCAGCAAACTGAAATAGGAAATTGATCATAACATAAAGCATGTATCAATCATGCAAAACTTATTCGCAATCATTTGGCGATGGGCGTTGTTCGCACGAACACATCATAGCAAACTTCCATTTTTAATATTAGTTGAATAAATAAGTGTATTTGCATAGAAGCTATAGGATTTTAAAGATAGAAAACACAGTCGCTACGTTTTACTACCAATTGACCCAGAAATTTCAGAATTACCGTTTCCCCCATAAATCCGTACAGCCTTTACCTTTACGGTAACAGCGTCACAAACACGACATTTCTAAAACCAGGGTTAAACAATAAATCCAGACATTCGAGCGCATTCCACGTTTACGACAATGAATGGTATAATTTGTTGGTTGAATTACAAAACATTATCTCTTTTGCCTGAGGTATGCCTGAGTCAGCTTTAATAGCGGAGTGATGAAGGTCTTATTTGACTACAAACTTGCACATTAATGAATTGTGGTTTGTTGTCCACTTTATCATATAATTTTGGTACCTACATACAAAATATTCTACACTGTTGAACAAAAACTTACACGATTTATGAAAAAAAAAATTAAACGTTTGGTGATTGATAAAATTTTTGCTTTGAGAAATGAACGTTCGAGTAAAATATTGAATATATTTATTAATTTTTTTGACAAAATATCTGAACGCTTGAAAGAGAACCCTCATAAACGAACAGGTATTAGTAGAGATAAAAAATACGGAACACCTAAACCTACTACAATAATTTGCGTCACTGCGTTTTAAATGACAGACCATGATTAATGTAAGTATAGCAAAAAAGTTTGGGCAAATGACGCAAGTCTATTCTGAAATTAGGACGTTTTTGTCTATGGGCAAAACATCGTAGGATAGTGATAGTTCCAAAGGTCCTTGGTCCAGTCTAGATACCAGAGACTAAAAGACTGGACGGGACTATTTACAGACACCTAATGGAGTAATCACGTTGCGAAAGATAGAGTCAAAAAGAAAAAGAAGACGAGAAAAATGGACCTTACCAAAACAATAATTCTTAGGAAACAAGTAGAGTAGTATTGTGTAAGGGTTAAGGCTTCTCTATTATAAAATACGGCGCGAACATCAAAAAATGCTCATTAACCTTTTACAAGAAGAAAAAAATATGAATGAAATCTCAAGCGCTTAAAAGGACGAAATTAAAGAGAGTTTTCTTAGGGCGGCACGGACAGTCCAATTAAAATGGAAAAGTAAGTTATTTCAAGTTTATGGCAATTAAATACTGAAATGACAACTTTTAACGTCTCGTCTGGCTAGTTCTTAAGGTTTTTGAAACTAGAGGTTAATAATACGTCTAGGAGAACAAAATACATCGTTAGTGGCCTACGTTGGTTAGCATAGTTGGTCAAAGCAGAGTTTTATGAATAGGATATTTGTCAAAAAATCAGGGGATTATATCTACGTAGACGCTTACTTCTTTATTTTACAGGAGGCATCTTTATTTAACTTTATTTTAGGATTCGTAATAAATACATCCGAAAGTGAAGCAAAGTTACGATAAGAATTAGCAAGCTTAAGTGGCAATGGTCCAGCCATATCTCGCGGAAAACCGACAACCGGCGTGCCAAACGTGTTCTTAGTGGAGAAGAAGACTCGGACTACGTAGTATAGGATGCCCTTCGGTCAGATTGGATGACAACCGGCGAAAGACTGTACGCAGACGCTAGTTGCAGCAAGCTGAAGACCTGTGGGACCTATGGTGTTCATTAGGGGGAGGCATCAGACCCCTAACATAATGTAGGTTGATGATGATCATGTATTGTAGTTATCTATACTCATAACACAAGCTTTGCTTAGCTTGGGGCTAGATAATGCTGTGTGAATTGGCCACCATTATGCTTATTATCTATATTTACCCAGTTATCCATAACAACATGTTTAACGTCACCTCCTTTTTAGGTGACATTGTAGCACCGTCAACTTATATATTAGGTGCGTTTATTTCTATGAATTAAGCAATATTTACAAGATAATTTTGTGAGTTCTTCAACCTACAAATTCACCTTCAATAACGAATAGGGGAGGATATAACAAGGTGTTAAAGCGACTGTGTCTGCAGGGAGTCGTTTATAAGTGTCTGAATTGTAAACCGAGACAGACTTTCAGTGGAGCTAAGCTCAGCAGCTAAGCTTCCAAACTTTATAGACGGTAAATCCAGTCAGAAGTTTCCGTCTCCTGTGATTTTTGAAACAGAAAGATTGAAGATAGGAATTAACGAGACTTAAACAACATTTCCACGTTAAAGCCTTTCGCGTCACGAACACATTTTTTGTCGTTGAAATGAATGATGTCTCAATCGGCTATTTGGTGTCGAGGGATGTGAGCACTCATTGCTCACATTGAGTGTGGGAATAGAGAGAGCGCCACACACTTGAGCACTATAATATGTCCTGCGCACGTGGCTAGTCTCCACCTCAGCCGAAGATTCGGCCGGGAGGACATCATTATCACAAGCTAAGTTTAGTTTTCGGCTAGAAGATGCTGTGTGAAAAGTAAGTCTAGTTTAGTGGCACTCAAACAAAATAGCACCTGAAATATCTCCACTGTCAGATTAGAAGTTCCATTTTTCTTCCCTCGACACCTCTAACGGTGTTGTCGTTAAAAGAAGCTAGGGGTTGAGACCGATTTGCTAACACGTATATTCACGTTTTTTTAGTTTTAGTTTTAAAACACTATTTTCTTAATAAATCTCTAATTATCCCACTCACGTCTGAACTGTATGTAGGTACGCTTTTTCAATATGTAGCTAAATGTAGCGATTGAAAGCAATTATTTCAGGGGTCACGTGGAAAGGCATTTATCAGGAATTCGCTCGTTGGTTCATAATTTGAACACAATGACAGCGCTGAAGAATAGCGGGTGTGTCTGGGAGGAAACGGTTTCCGCGGGGAAAGAAGAATCTTCGACAGTCAAAAACCTTTGCTGATGTTAGGTGACGATATGGCCGCCTTAATGGCATGTACCATGCTATGAGCCCGTTACCACTTGTTAGATGTCGGGCCCGACAAAGCATCGGCTACTCTAGTGGCGGAGCATTTTATATGATTTTTTAAACAGCTTCATATAAATTGTCTTTCTGTTTATGTATGATTTTCTGTAGGGCCTGACCCCCGACAAGTGGGACCGCGGGTTCAGTTTATTTATTTATTGAACATAACCGCATCGTACGCTTAAACTAGCTTACAGTAGACTTGATTAAAATCATGTCAAGAGTCAGAATAATTACAGATGAAGACAGCATGCAAAAAATAATCATAGGCAAGTAACAAAATGTAGATAAAAGTTAATACAATTAATTTTTACCTGACTACCAACGAATGATGGTTATGAGGATGACACCCTATGTTTGTTGGATTTTATTTAATCATCAGGTTGCCAAATACAGCCTCACCACAAGATAAAAGCGTGCTCTGACGGGAAACGACAGTATAAAGGCACGCCTTAGATATCAGCGATACATTTCCCGTGGGTATATATACAATTTTATCGATAACTTTACGGTTTGATGGCGCGGAAGTAACAAACTAGCTTAGGTAGTCTGCTTCCATTTATTAGATATCTGTATTGAAGCTAATCTTTGATAAAACAAGGCGTGAAATCAGGGCTTAGTAGACTTTCTCTTGTTTTACAGTGCCGATTGCTTGCATATAGTAATGGTGAGTTTATACCATTATAAACTCACCATTACTATATGCTCTGGATCTTTATCCAAGAACGCGGGTAATATCGTGGCCAGTCGCATAAGATGAGATAGGATGGTATTGGAGGATATGGTATTGGAGGAAAATACCCTGGTCAACAGCGCGAGTGAACAATTTACGATGATAGATCTACATTATTCCTAAGTGCTAAAGACTAAGTTTTGGGCACATATTGCATGATAAACGCTGTTCTGTACATAGTCAATTCAATATCAACCATCTATGTAATATATTGTATATAATATGATCAGTTATCCGACTCTTGAGACGGATCAATTGTCAACAATCGACAGTTCGCACAATTGTAAATACTAGATCTATTTTATTTTTATTATTTTGTTGTATTTTTCTTATTCAATAAAATCTTAAATGTAACCCAAACACAACCTAGCTTAAGCTAGATGATACAGAGTGAGTTGCCTAACATTATTAATTTATTTCATTCCAAACTTATAAAAGTACCGAAGAAAATAATGAATTCTACGCACAGTAAGCATAATAAATTATGGAATACCTCGTCATATAATCTTAACTGCGATACGCGGAAACATCAGCAGCAGTGTACAAATAAGATTCATTAGAATATTATCTCGAGCTGTGTCTTAATCAATTCCATCTGCGAACGGCGTTTTCACAGAGTTGAGAGGAAACTATAAGTAGTGTAGATGAGAAGCGTCGAAAATAATTCATATGAAATCGACAGATAATTTATGTCTGTAACCTCAAACCTCAACCTCAATTCCTCAACCTCAACAGCCTATATTGGTCCACAGACTTCCCCACGATAAGCGCTTTGCTGGCGTTTATCTAATGGGGGGGTATTGTAATCAGCACCTTGGGCATGCGGGTTGGTGATCGCAGTTCGGTGGTAGAATTGTTCTGCAGGGGGCGCTGCTGCCCGGCCCCCGGTGGATATCCCTTAGTCGCCGCTAGAGATGTAGCCAAAACTTAACTCAACTAATTTGAAAGGACTAAAACAAATGGCAACATTTTTAGTGCTGGAAAATTAGTTTAGTTTCGTTTTAAGATGAGATGATTGAGCGATCTTTCATCTATAGAACGGGCCTAACTCCCGAATACTGACTACGAAAACGCAACTCAGATTTAATCACGTCTCAAAAGTTTTTTTGACAGATTCTCATAAAAAAGTCGAGACATGAAAGGTACTTAAATTTGAGAGGTGTTTGAGTACTCAGTGTTAAGAGATTTATTACTAAAATGAACATGAAATGATTTTGTAGACACCAGCCAAAACTACAAAACAGTCGCACTAAGGTTTGGTGCGACTTATAAGAGAATTTAGATTTATTTATTTCATATTTAATACTAATATTATAAACGCGAAAGTTTGTAAACATGTTTGTTGCTCTTTCACGCAAAAACTACTGAACGGATCGGGCTGAAATATTGCATACAGGTAGTTCTAAGCCTAGAAAACACGAAGGCTACTTTTTTATCACATAAATCAGTTCCCGTGGTATAGGCGTGCGAAGCCGCGGGGCGCAGCAAGTATTCTATATTTCATAGCTACGTCATCTCATCACAGATTATGCAACACGAGAAGACAAGACAACCCTTTGATTAGCCTGAAAATTGGAAGTGACATTGCGTAATTGCTGTTTTGAACAGCCTTGACAGCTGAACACAAGTTTCGGGTAACTTGAAAGATCTTATTATTTTTCAGAGAGATTTTGACGTAATTCTATCCGAAACTCTTCGATGGGAGAAAAATATAAGTTTATTGAATTTGTGAAGGTTATATAATATTAAAATGTTCGTGGGTAAGATCGTCTAGACTTTTGATATCTGTTTATTTATGCAAAAGATGAGATAAAATATATCGCTTCTGACACACCTATTCCATTGAATTTATCCGTCATTTTGACAAGTTTATCATATTCTTGGACACCGTATGCATTACATTATTTATAGTTTATCTTGGATGCAGTTCTTCCGTTCTATTTTATCGTAGAATAAGTTATTTTATTACTTTATGTGAAATTGCATTATCACACTCAGCTCCCGCTGCTGCAATCTAAACATGTATTTGCCAATTTTATAATAACGAAGCTGGGCTGGGTAGCTGTGTGGTGCTGGCATAGAATTTGCACTACCCCAACGTCCAAATTCATCCCGTGGGTGTCGTAAGAGGCGACTAAAGGAAATTCACCGGGGGCGGGCAGCAGCGCCCTCCGCAGAACAATTCTACCATCAAACTGCGATCCCCGACCCGCATGCATCATTCTTGGGGATTATTGGCATTACCCCGCATGAGATTCGCCAATAAGGCGCTCTTCAAGGGGAGCCTTGCGTCCAGCAGTAGACCAATACAGGCTGTTGAGGTTGAGGAGCTGGACTGGAGTTAAGTTAAGACTACATAAGTGATAAAAAAGCCATTTGTTACAGTTAATTTTAATTACAGAAAACTAAATATTAGGGTATATATTTTATACCTGTGGAGAAAAAAATGACATGTGACGAGAAGTGCGATAGAATTGTGTAGAGGGATATAAGGGGAGAGGAAGACCGAAGAAAAGATGGATGGATTGTGTGCAAGAGGACATGGCTAAAGTAAAGACAGAGATGACGGCTGATAGAGGAGAGTGGAAAATATTTAATTTGGTTTAAAAAAAACTATAAACCGACTTAAACTTTCATGTTGTGCCGTCCTCACCTAGCGTGGGATAAGGACCGGAAGATGATGATATTTTTGTACCAAATGATTCAAAGCGCGATACGAGTTGGTTTCAAAATCAACTGTACTCTGGTGTTATAAAAAATACTTCCTTATTCATATCACGCATCGCAAAAAACATTATTTATACTCAGTCTAGCCATACCATTTCGAGTCCTTGTTGCCTATTGTTGACAATAGAAATAATCCTAGTTCGGGTCAGGTCAACGCTAGATTTATCTATTTACATGTTTAAACGACCATAGCGCCCGATATGTAGGTGTAGAAAAGCGAATGTCATATCTGGTAAATAATCTATGACATGACATCCTACACTATTAATAGCTGCAAAGCTTATTGATCTTAATTCAAACTAAATAAAACTCATAATCAATTGAAAAACACTTACAAGTGTTACATTACAACATTGTTTTATGTATGACATCTGCAGAAATCATCATAAGTTAAGCGTAGGCGGTAATTTTAAATTCAAATTGAATGTTTTATCATCGCGCCGATTTGTTTATTATAAACAAATACAACTTTGATTTTATCCTCTCAATCGAAACAATAAAAACTTATTGTTTAATTACACAATTCCAATTGGAAATAACTAGGGTTCAATTATAAATTCGCAGCCCTTGAGTGTTCCAAATGTACCAATTCCAATTTAACCCATTTCAAAGTGGGTATTCGTTGTTTTCGGGACAACGGTAACCAAAACAAGGGTAGATGGTACTAAGGCGACAAACCCACAGAAATGACCCAAAACTGTCACAGAACTGTTTTTGGAACGTTACTGCTATGTTAGGTGGGAAGCTGGAAGCTGTAATTTTACGTCACTCCGAAGTGCATTGGATTGTTTGGAGAGGCTCGGTCAGCAAAAAAATGGTATCTAAGCACATATTGAACTAAAATTTAAGATAAACTAAAGGTTGTAAGAATTTAAAATGTATTTCCGCATACCCATTTTTTTCTAGCTAATCATCTAACTCTAATGGCCTGTTCACATTCGTTTTTTCTGGCCTATCTTTCTGTGTCTGCTCCGCAATAAAGTAATTTTCTGCTTGTTATTCTCCGACAGAGCGTTTAATGGCTAACATCGGACGAACTACGTTGAATAAAGGACATCTCTTTCTACACTATGTAAACTGATTGAGAGTTCAGACTCCGAAAGATACCTAACGTGCTTGTAAAACCAGTATTAAGGAACTAATTTTCTCGGTAAGTCTGTCTCTCTCTTTGACAAAAAAATCCTGATTCTGTGAGTGAATAATTTACTTACTCTTCAAACCCATCATCCCGTTCCTCTACACTTTTACAGCTAAATAATTCACACAAGTTAAGTGATTTGTGTTGAGAGTTTGACAAGCTCGACTGTCGTAAGAAACCAAACACTAGCTCCTATGCCGTTTACATTGGAAACCATTTGGAGGCAGAGGGCGTGTGCCCGAATTAATATTGCAAGATTTGCACGGCACTGAAATTGGATATATGTGGCAAATCTTTGAATAATGCCGGAGAGGGTTGGTTTTCAACTCAAATGGCACTTTTCTGACGCAATTGTTTAGGGTTTTGTTCTGCGGACGAAACATTAATGGCATGCTAGTTTTTGAATGCGGCTTCAATAACCAACATTTGAGAATCAGGTCTAAAACTGAATCAACGTTTGTTAGTATCACAAAAACGCGAAAATGGCTGGAACTAATTTTGGTTTTGAAATATTTGTAAAGGTCCAAGGAAAGTTTAAAAGGTGAACGAAGTTCACGGGGTCAGCTAGTTAATAATATAATTTTAGGACTCGGAAAAGAATTCTTTTGCAAATAGGGTACAAACTCGATTGCTTAATAATTATTAAAACGTGTATGGATTCATGGGCTTTTATCTGTATTTGCCATTGGCCTCGATTTTAACAATGGTTAAAAGGGTTTAATGGTTGAATTTAAAATTGAATGGGAGAATAATTTGGGATTTTTCTGAAAATCTAACTGAAACATGCATATTTGTTTACCAAGCACTTTCATGGCTAATTCAAGAAAAAGCGTAAATGTTTTTTTTAGCACAAATATTTACCTATACTGGCGAAAATAATTTCGTAAACTTCAAGTCGTTTTTTAGGGTCAGATGTATAACGAAATGTTTTGTTTCACAAAATATATTTATTATTCGTAACTCTATTTTCGCCGTATTGCAAATATTGTTAGGTACATGTATTTAAAATACGCAGACAGGCAGGTCATTGTTATTTCAATTTATATCGTTTGTTATTGAGAGTCCCTTTGAAAAGCTCCATTATCATTAGGTTTGATTGAAATTAAGGCCATTAACGCCATTTCTTATACAAAACGTAATTAAGGTCAATTGGTAAAATATGGTAAGGAGCTAAATAAATCAAACAAATCTATACAAGAGACTTTTTAAAGCCTCAAACCGTTTGAGATATGGTTTGTAAATTCATTGAGCCCTGTGCAACCACTAGTAAAAGTAGTTTGGTATGTATTAGAAACCTCCAGCTTTTAATATACTTGTCTACTATTCTACAGCTAACATACTAAATATTTTTTCTTCTGTTTTACTTAAGTTTAAACATCGAAACAATAGAAATCAAAAATAACACTTTTTTTCCATGTCAGTGTTAAATTCAATTCAAAGCGTCTACATCTAATAAAGCGACGCATACGTTGCATACGTAGGGCAAGTGTGTTTATAGCTTCATAGTTATTTATAACTCTTCTACAATCGCGTCAAATACGGACGTCGCCATTGCCGACGGTTCCGTACCTATGGCGGTTTGATGCCCATTTGTATTCTCAATGGGATTGCTATGGCGATTCGCATTAATCAGTCATATCGAGTAGTGGTAGCGGTATTTTAACTATTGTTTCACTTGTACAGTCAATGGTATGAGCTACGATTAGAAAATATATTTTCACGAATTCCATCACTACCAAGGTTTTCTTAACCACGAGTTTCCTACAATTTAACAATCATTACAAGGCGCGTTAACAAGTTAAATTGGTAAAAAAAAACAGGTTAACAGTTATACTTTTTTTTATTTGGTTTTGTAAAGGTGTCGTCGATTCAGATGTCGCCAAAAAAGTAAACTAATTTTATAGCACTAAAAATAGTGGCGTCTTGGATTTTTCAAAATAAATCATAGCCTTATTTTAAACCTATCAAATTAGATTAGTTTAGTTTTGGCAATATCTGAATTGAGACCATTGATTTAACCTAATCATGCTAAATTCCGTAATACATAGATTTTTTTGATAATTAAATTGAAAAATAATAATATGATCTATGCACTATTGTACAGTTAGTTGTTCAAACTTGCTTGAAAGAAAAATGCTTCGATTTATACTGAATCGCAACCAAGTAATTTCTTAAATAGACCAGAAAGTCATAACTCCAACTTGCCATACACTGCACGTAGCTATTTTACGGTAATCCTTTTAAGAAGTCCTTATAATATTAAAGAACTAAAGAAGCGATATCGCTATAAAACTAAAAGAGCAACCTACTTGCTGCAACTTTATTGGAATGGTATACGAGTATAAAAGTTCGCAATACACTTTGCCGGCTGTATTAAAAATGGCAAGTGTTTCCGGATTATAGTCCAGTTTTGTTTTTTTTAAGTTGGAAGTTTCTGTCCCTTGAGTACATATTTAGGTAGGTACATAATTATTTTTAGTACATTAACAGACAGATGTAAGATTCTAGAAGACTACCTATTTAGGTTTTTAAATATCGTCGTTTACTTTTGTATCATTTGTTTTTGATTCATATAAATTGTTTAAAGCAGCAAATAAATGCATATCTACTTCAAAAGGATGTATTTTTAAGTCAAAGAATAAATTGAATGTAAAGATTATCAATAACTTAAACAAACTACCTTGACAAAGGAGGCGATGCGGTTAACGGCTTACGGACAAAGTTGATTCCATCAATTGTATACAGTTTAGACAGGCAAATAAATCATAGAAATTCGTAATAAACCTCTTCAGCATATTTATAGAACCAGGTAAATAAATCCTACAACGTGATACCACTTTTTGTGGGCAGTGAAACCGGTCCGACCTTGCGGATCATAACAAAACATACCCCAGCAACTTGCAACAACCACCTCTCAATGCGTTCTCATCCAAAGATCCGCGAGAGACACTGGCACAAAACACTGAAAAACGTCAATTTGCAAACACAATTTGAGTTTTCGGTACAATGTGGGTTTTAGGGTCGAATGCGAGTGCGATACGTCCGTCGAGTCGGACAAACAGCGCGCTACTGATGCCGATCCTTGTAATTCACACAATGCTTGGTGAGAAGACACGCCCTAGTGTTTTGGTTCTTAAAACGTGGTTTGCGTGAGGCAAAACAAATCGTTATAGGTATGGTTGGAATGATGGAATACGTTGAGTGCGTATACTCGGATATGCATTCTGTATTTTCGTTTATGGTTTACGAGAAATGCGCGGGATATTCAATTATATTTTCATGGGGGGTTGGACGATCTACCGGCCAAGCTTGTCTATGTACGTACATCGAGGGTTGATGAGGGGGCTACCGCGTGCAGTTCAGATTGACTTGGGGACCAAAATATGACCAACGAACATTACATATACATATATAATATATTTTGATCGTCTTCGAAAAATGAAGGACGAGTTTTTGTTGGTTGTATGTTTGGCTGTAGGTATGCATGTTTTTATTGAGTATGTTAGTCGATTTCTCCGTCAGTAATGACCCAATTTTAATGATTCGTCTTTTGCTATTGTAAAGAGAGTGATTCTTAGGCGGTTTTATTCCCGAGAAATTATTATTAGTATTAAACACCCAAAAAAACTAAGGTATTGGAAGCCCTTTTATAGTTTTTTAAAAACAATAAAATTTATATTTTCATCTATAAAAGTTCGCTAGGATTTCATAAATCCAAATCCTGACACCCTATTAAAGGAATGACATTCCATAGCCGCCACGACATGAATGATCAATTGATATAATAAGGTCACCTTTGGAAGCACCGACAGACGAAGGTATTTTGTTCCGATCCCACGTAATATGGGAAATGGTAACAACGGATATGACTTAATCTAAGGCTGATCAACTGGTTTTCTATATACTAATACAAATACAATGTTTCCATACTCCGGCCTATGTCTTTGTTTTTTTTATTGGCTTTATGTGATTTTTGTGTCTTCTCATGAATTCCATTGTCAGAACTGGACCACATTGAAATGAGACCACAGGGCGGGACCCAGCTTTCAAATAAAAAAATAATCAAAATACAGTCCAATTGAGAAACTTCTCCTTTTTTTGAAGTCGATTAAAAAATTAGGCATGTCTTTGTGACGAGCGCAGCCGGGAGGAGCAGCTACTCATAGATATAGTAAGATGTCTAAATTCAGGCTTATTATTCCCAGCAGTGGGTGGTGTCATCATCATCATCACCTTTGCGGGATCCATTCTTGGATGTAGGACTCTTCCCTTATTTTCCACTACTCACGATCTTTGGGCCGACTCATCTAGTCCTGGCCTCCGTGCATTCTGATATAGGGTCGCCCTCGTCCTCGAGTGTATGCTCTAGGTCTCCAGGACTCTTCTGGTCCAGCGTGACGCATCCATTCGGCCTGTGTCCTGCCCAGCTCAATTTGTCCACAGTGGGTGATGTTGTACCCAGGTTAAAATGACGACGATTAAAACTAATACAGTCCATTGACTTAATACGTAATCCCTCATCGTATAGTGTGCTGATATTGGCTTCGTGAATGTCACTGACTGATTTTATACTTGTAATCTCTTCGTATATTGACTCGCATTGCAGTTGCATTTAATGGCTACTGTAAGAATACAAGAGATAAGATTATCTTGAGGCTATACCTATAGTCAAGCTATTCTCAAGGTACAATGTTTGTAAACAACTCGCAACTCAAAAGTCGAGTTTTAAGATGATTCAGAGTATTATACAGTACTAGTTTCTGTCCACACAGCTTTGCACGCGTTGTTTCTATGGAAACTATCCCATGGGAACTGATTTATGGGATAAAAGTAACCTATGTTTGACTCTAGAATTAGAATTACCTGTACTTATGCAAAATTTTAGGAAAGTAAATCAACAACTATGAGTGATTTTTAAAGTAAGTAGTATGAGGCAATGTTCATAAACATTGAATCTTGAGTTAGGCCAGAATATAGGGTTTGTGGCGAACTATGAACGCCGCTGCTTCTAGGCTGAACACACAAAGTGACGATCATAATAGGCCTATAATTGAAGTCGGTTTATATTTTTTTAAAACAAACCCAATTATTGAATAGAGGAAGCTCCTTTTCGCATTACAACTAAAAAAATGTTCAATATGCGCGGTGCCTACATTAGGACTTAAAACGTGACGTGCGTAATTTATATCGACTAGATACAAAAATCCACATCAATTTCTCACAACTTTTCGGATTCCACGCGATTGTCCGAGCCATTGTGTGTGTGTCTACAATACTCTTCATTACTGATTCGTCACCATCATCAGACTCCTTTCAGAACCATTCATTCGCGATATCTTTCTATCTTTCCACTAGATGGCACAGGCTGGATTTTATCTTATAACTGAATGAACAAACGAATTTAGCTTTTACTAGTTTCTTTCTTCTTTATTAAATAAATAAATAATGCTGGACAATTCACACAGCATTATCTAGCCCCAAGATAAACAGAGCTTGTGTCATGGGTACTACTAGATAACTGATATACTTTATACAATACACTACTAATACTACTAGATATTTTTTATTATACATAGAAAACATACATATTAAGCTTAGGTGATAGAAAACTTTATGTAATTTTACTACCGTACCATAATAAGAATAGAGTTGTAAATCCGTGAAGATTGTGTGCTTGTATTTGGAAAAGAAACTACTGAACAGGTGAATTTATGCGCCCTTAGAGGGTTCATGTAGATTCTACCAAAAAAATGGTACACAGTTTAATATTTTATTGCATTCATGCACATTGTTATGTACATGAATGCAATACAAGAATAAATTAATTTATATTAATTAATTTATATAGATTTTTAAGGTTTACCAGCGGACGTGTTGATGATGATAAGGTACATGATGAAAGTCAGCGTTGTGGGGTTACTCACAACAACAGCTGAGCATGAACCTATTCTGATAGCGCAGGCGCACGGCACTGATGATCACACGCGACCATATTACAACAATATTATTATATAAAGCATGTTAGTTCTTAAGAAATTTGTTTTCTAATCTTATTTTTTTATACATAGTGTGACATTTTTGTTAGCCTATCTAGGAACTATAAGTTTGTAATCTAAGGTACCTATCAGAATATATATATTTTCATTTCATTTCATATGAGGATAGCGGTGATGTCTCGGCTGATCATTATCTCTGGTTTGTAGTTAATCTATCTGAAAGCGCATCTCATGTACCAAATAAGCTGCAACCAACACATTACTCACGCGTAATCACGATAATCAAGCGCATTACCGCTATGATTCACCAATTCACACACAGTTTAGTGTTCGTTACATTTTCGATTTAAGCCGAAGACGAAAGGGTGGTGAATTCGGTATGTTTTCGGCAAATGTCGATAGAGGACTAATTCGTTTCTGTAATTTGATTGTTATTTTCTAAGTTTAAAAAGATTACACGAAGGTACATAATGTTTGGCATCTTTTGACGAGTAAAATTTGTTTGATTGGATCCACAAAATCCAAACCAAAAACGCAATGAAATCCTCACATATCCAAGCTACTAAGTTACTTGTATTATAGTAATTGATTCCTTCGGGATAAGTATTCAGCCAAAAATTTTAAACCGAATTTACATTGTGAGGCACGGCATCCCTAACCTCACATATCACAACCTGAGCGTACACTAGGGAATGCTCTGATCTCATTCAAAGTTACATAATGTGATATGAAACCTGCTTGGCTGGGTTACTGTGATGGATATTAGGAATGGATATTCCTAATTGGATGTGGTAAAATTATGTCATATGGGACCAAGTTTGCGAACAGAGGTCTGAATTTTCATAACTTACTTCTGTCTGCTGTCTTTGGTTGAGGTAGTCTTAGTAGATTCATCTAGCACCATCGAGTTAGGATTTATAGAGTCCCAATCTCTAACTGACGGCAAACAAAAAATGTCCAAACGCCGTTCTACATACCTATACATTTGTTATTATATAGTTCACAGTGACCTTTATGCAAATTTAGACGCTATCTTCGTTGCATAATGTTCAATGTCGCTTGTACGCAATGTCATAATAATGCACCGAAGAAGACCGAAAATTACCGAATACCCGTTCGTTCGCATGGCGTACGAACGGGGAACAGGGCGTTAGAGGAGACGCTATTTGTACTAAAAAACTACCTACGTACTATAATTAGCTGTTTGTGAAAAGTGAGCTTGTGAGTTTATAATTTATAATGTAATATATATATATATAATGACTCGCGGAACTAACCATCCGATTTTAAAAGTTATTTCACCAATATTTAGAATGGACATGAAATTTTCAGGTTAATAATTAAACAAATAAATAATAATTTTCAGGTTATTATTTATTTATTTATTATTAATATTATCCCAGTATCAAAAATAGGCTACTTTTTGTCCCATAAATCAGTTCACGTGGGATAAAACTCACCTTTGAACGTGTCCATAGGAACAACGCTAGCGAAGCCGCGGGGCGCAGCTAGTAGGCTTTAATTACATTATTTACCTAGGAGGAGCCGGGTCGAGTCAGCTAGTCACACTGATGTTACCTACTTTTTATCCCGGAAAACACAAGTGATCCCGCGGGGCGCAAATAATCACACTTCACACTAATATTATAAAGGCGAAAGTTTGGATGGATGTATGGATGGTATGGATGGATGAATTTTTGTTACCTCTTCACGCCAAAACTACTGAACGGATTGGGCTGAAATTTTGCATACAGGTAATCCTAATCCTGGAATCAAACATAGGCTACTTTTTATCTCATAGATCAGTTCTCGTGAGATATAAATTACCTTTAAAAGTTTCCATAGCTGCGCCCCGCGGCTTCGCACGCAATCAATGCGTGCAGCAATATATTAAAGATAAAACAAAATTAATATGTATTACGAGTTTTATTTGGTTAAGTACTAATTTGAACCTACTGACGAAAGATAAATAATACAGAACAGAATAATTTAATTACCTTGAAATAATGTTTATTTATTGTAACGGTGCCTTTTACTTAGTATTTTGATTTTTTCCTTCGCCCACCGTCCACAGAGGTCGTCAGTGGGTCGTCGTGTTTGCCGAGGTTTGTACCGACTCTTTTGATGTAATATGGTGCTAAAAAGCATCCTGTATGTACTATATCCGTCAAATTTTATTGCTCTGTAACCCAACATTAAAGAACAAAATCTTTGTTTAAATTAAGTGATACTAAACCCTAGCCGTGTACTAACAAAATAGACTAAAGTTGTCTGAATTTGTTTTATTCTTTATGCATTAAAGAGGAATAAACAACAATATACTTACGTGCAAAATGGGTTTTGCTTTTTTGTTAAGCCTACTGAAAACTTTCTTTGTTGAATAAATGTCTGCAGCGGGAAAGTGATTAAAGCAAACAACCGACCCTTTACATGGCTTGTAGTTTATTTCGCTTCGGGCTTTTGCTAATATGACTCTCCATTCTGAGCACTTTATGGGGTTTCGAGGAAAACTAAAAACAAAGTAATTTACACTAAAAAAAACGATATCGACTCATCTGCTTTTTGTTCGAAATACTAAAAAATAAATCTTTTGTTTAATAAAAATATGTAAAAATATTTAGTATTAATCCACTCCATAGTTTTGTCGTTCGAACACAATGTGCGCGTCCCAAGATCACGCGAGACTTGATCTCTCTTTTACTCTTACGTATTTGTTTAACGTGTGAAAGAGATACGCCTACGAGGCTCTGTGGGCGTTTTATTTTGCTACGAAAATTAATAATTATTGAATTTTAACTGGAAATACGCACTTTGGATACATACATTCATGAATATGTTATGGAACTTACCTAAAATACGAAACACCATCCATTTTTTGCACGTATTTGCTGTTATTTGGACAAGAACTCACCGAACACTTTGGCATCGCGGACGTTGTAAGAGAACAGCGGTCGCCTTACAACTAAACAACAACTCTGCTCCGAGCGTAGCGGGTGCCGAGTTTTTGCGCGAGCATTTTATTTCTGTGATTGTTACTCTATAAATCCTAACTCGATGTCTAGCACCTATAAAACAAGCTCTGCTTAGCTCGGGGTTAGATGATGCGGTGTGGATCATTATTTATTTATTTAAAACCATTTACTGACTGAGACAATTCATATAATTTTAAACGCATGTCGTTACATCGTTTCTTACTACTAGTATAGGTAAGTAATACTGCAATTACCATCAGTTTTTGGATAAGTAAAACATTTCGGAAGTGTTTTGTAAACATGCCACGCGCTTCTGCGTTGCGTTTAGGCATTTCTTCCGCGTTCACCGTAGCTTCAACGACTGTGGTGGTGTTTGATGAATGATGAACTGGAGAAGTTAATGGCCATCATCAACAGACATGCATCAGTGCCTGACGGATAATACAATACATTGCATAGATATGATATATTTTCTTTTAAAAAGGTATTTTACATGGGAGAAGCCACAGATTCCTGAATTACAGTTTATACTAGTTCAGGAGTCTACGGATTCATGATTCATAAACTATTGTATGTTTACTTGTCTATTGTAATATAATAAAGAGGGATTTAATTGTTTGTTTGTATTGAATTGGCTCCGAAACTTAAAAGAAAATTCTCTCATCATTAGAAAACTACTTACATTTGCTCTACTTTTGAGGGAGTGACATAGGCTATATTTTATCCCGAACGCTAAAAAAATCCCACGGGAAAGGGAACTACGCAAGTGAAACCGCGAGGCGCTGCTAGTTTCAAATATATATATTTTACGTTATTTTACTTCTAGACATCTAATTCTTAACATGTCTTGAACAGTGACAGATCTATTAGAGAGCAACATTATACGATTTTAAACCGACTTATAAAGGGGGAGGTCCTATGTTCGACTGTGTGCATGATTTTTATATGTATTTTCGTTGATTTCTCGGTCAATCGACCGATTTTGAAATTATTTCACTATTGTATTCCCGAGAAAATCGTATTTATTCCGCGAAAGTTAAATGAAGGACTCAATTCATACAAATTCTGCATCAGTGATAATGGTATAGGAAGTTCTAAAACGATTACATTTTTCTGCCAAAATAGTTATTATATGTATATTATAATATATAATTAAGCACTACCACGGGTATATTCTTTAGCATACTCAGCAAACTAAGCCACGATCAGAAGCCATGCATCAAACACCTGTTAAACGATGTACATGACAAGACCAACTCTAAAGACAACCTTAGGAGAGAACAAGTTAGAACAAGCTCGAAAACTACGCCCATATTGACTTTAACGTGCTGAGCTGTGTGGGACTTGCAGAGTCGTTAACACAATGTTATTGAAAAGGATCACCTAAGTCACAGCGAGGGACCGAGGCTATTTTTATCTGAAAGACCCCCCTGACCTTGCCGCCGTAGTGGATAAGCATTGCACGTGACCTTAGGTAGGATTTATACTGTTACTATAAGTCTCTGGCTTTGATATTGATGTTGTTTTAATAAAAAAATATTTTATCGTCATCTATCATCTATTTCACTCGCTTTTATATTAACGCTTGGAAACTTAAACGCATCTCAGATTTAAGTCTCAATCTGCCATTTTTTTAATAGATGTTCATAGATTCCTGTTAAGAAATCGCGACTTGAGACGTGCTTAAACCTGAGTTACTTTGCGTCTTGAGAATTCGGGGGTAAGTGAGTTAAGTCTTACCCCCATTTTCTTCAAAACGACAAAGAGAGGCCAAGATGTACTTTAGAACGCTGAACCTCAGAAGTAAGTTATAAATTAAAGTCCTGCAATTCTGTATATTATTCCAACAGCTTCAACCCATCCTTCAAATCAAAACATGCAAAGTATAAAGTATAATGCACATTCTCGCATCCCAAATATATAGTAAAGTATTAGTTATCAAGAACAGTAACCGCTTTCCATCAGGCGAAGCGCATGCTTGTTTGCCACCTGTGCCCGGGTGGTATAAAAAAATATCTAAGGAGTAATCTTGCGTTGGAAGGGCTTGATTCCCTTTGGGTTTCTGAACCATTATGAAAAGACCATAATATCTTGGTCGTTCTGAACAATACTGCAAGTATTGCAACAGTTCCAACCAGCCAATCCATCAAGCTATACAGATAGATAACATTCAAGGTCGAGCGCCGGATAGCGCGAATTATCCTCTGGGCGACACGCGGCTGACCCGTGGCAGGGTGTAACGATTGAGGATGTCTTTATGCAGGTGACGTTTTTGCTAATTCAGCGGGATAAAGGCCGAAACCAACTAACGGCCACACAACACCAAGCAAAACAAGATTACGCGTATTGACAGCTGACTCTTTGAATGCGATGAATGCTGCATTCATGACGAGTGCAAATAGTTAACTGAACTAAAGATCTCCAACTGAATCTTTGTAAGCCCAATCGTATGACAATTCAAAGCTTGGTCAGGCTATGCTTGGTTTTAGGTTAAGCTGTAGGGTAGATAAGAGAGACAAACCAGCAACGAGAGGTGTCATGTCAATTTGCAATTGCAGATCCGCCAGCGTCGAATTTCAAAGGAATGTCTTTGAGTTTGATGCTTTCTAACTGGCTGGGCTTCGTAGATGACAATGGATTCATACATCACTTCACACTATAGCGGCATATGCAGAAATACGTGCATAATAACTACGCTGCTCCGAATGGAGTCGATTGTGAGCTTTAGAAAACCAACAGCGTAATTCGTATCCTCATTTGCTGCGCCGATGTGGTCGTGACCTGCAATGACTAGAGAGCATGGACTCTCTGTTTGGAGTTACTTCTTCGAGTGATTTTCATCGTAGCAAGTCAATTACTATCGACTTCCCTTAGTTTTGTAGAGTTGAGGAGATATTATTAGTATTGCGCAACACTTGTTCCATATTAGATTCTCGTGGCCGCATCGTACGTTCTCGTATGAGCCTTTAAATCTTCATCTACGCAAGCGACGTAAAACGAACAGTTAGTACATATCCTTTGTAGATGTAAAGTCCATGCATGAAAAAGATTTTATCTTTTATCATAGTGTAAAAATCAGGATCGAATCAAAACTTGAATTGATTCGTGAATAATCTTAAACTTAAGCACAGTAGGGTCCTATTCAAATCGAGAATAAGATCTGATAAGTTAGTTTGAAACACAGGCTAACTTTGGATTGGTCATACAGATTGTATTGAATTCCAGAGTTTAGAATCGAACTTTAAGCAGTTTTAACTCGTGGCAGCCCGGCATCAGGGTACTTGAGCCGTTTGATCCAATTGAAGATTAAAATAGGTCAGGTTAAGGTCGATTTCAATGAATCATTGGGGAATGTAAAGTTTGAAAGCAGTTAGGGAGATTTGCTGACGACACTTCAGAATAACAATTTGCTTTAATTCGTGACGGGAAACGGCCTCAATCAAGAGCAGATAAACTTTTGAAACGTTAACTCGGGAATTCCGCTACTCAATTTATGCCTTTGGGGAAAATCGTTTCAAGTTTCCGGAAATATTTTGATAAAAAAATAAGAAGAGAGTTTATTGAAAACCGCTGTACAAAAGGTCTTTGGTAAGCATTTCCAGAGATCCTTGTTAGACACTAGATAACGAACCGACGCAAAGTATAGTTCTGGTTCTGGCGTTACTTCAATTGGATCTTAACACGGTCACATAAACCAATAAAAATAAAACCCCTCGACTTTCCCATTCCCACACGGATGGAGCAAATTACAGCAAACTAGTTTCATCGCCGTTTTTGTCTTTGGCTTCTTCAGGCGTTATTAGAAGACGTTGGCGCCCAACGCGGCAAATTAAATAATAAAGGGAACTGTGTAAGGCTGACCGCACATTGCCTAGTACGCCAGAGAAATTGTTGCATAAGCTACAGATTTGTTGTGTATGTCAGATTTCCTGCCCAGCATCAGCAGTGAGAACTGCATGGGCATGTCGCTAAACAAATACACTATTACCAACCTAAGTGCGTCATGGGCACTTAATGTCACCGTTCTGGCTTCGTGCTTCTCAGGCACGGCGTGCAGACTTGCCGTTCAGCGAACTCTTCTTGCAAATCCTTTATCGCGGAAACTATTCGTTCCTCAAGCGATAGTTTCTTGTGTGCGGCCAGCCTAACTCCTAACACTCTCACACGAGATTGGATCAGCGGATGGCACAATTATACCTCCCTGCTTTGCTGGCGGATTTGGACGGTTCGTCGGCCGGGTGAAATTGGCCCGGCCTTTTTACTGGTCGTTGGCTCTGTTTAATTTCTAGGTGCCGGTGATTCACGTGCGAATTGTGTTGCTATACATTTTACATGCGTGCAATGAGGCGACACGAGTTATTCGCCTGAACTTTATCTATGACAATATATGTAGTAAACGTAATAGAAACGCTCTTGAAGTCTTAGATCGAAATCCAATTTTAGGGTTCTGTCCGAGAACCTCAAAAGCAATTTTAGCGTTCTGAGAATTGATGAAATGATTTCTTCGAAACTAGATTCTGCCAGCGGCTCCGCACTTGTTTAAGTCCCCGGGACAAAATTTGGCTTTTATTAAAACCTGTTTCGTCGTAAAAAGGTGAGTGACAGACGGAGTTACTTTCGCATTTATTATTGGTATGAGAATCCAATTTCAGGGCTCTAAGAACTCAGTGTCAAACTCCTAGGTGTCATGTCATTGACATATTTGAAGTCCTTTTGATTGAACATTCCGTCTAGGCGTCTTGTCTAGTCTTGTTTAATAGATAACTTTAGTAATAAGTCGTTGGAATGTATGCGGGCTTTCAATAAGTTAGCCATTCAGTAAGCTTCTTTAATTTCGAGTAATTTATAGCTGAGAGACTCGCCTCGTTCCTTAATTAGAGCTGGCTGTTCTGACAGAAATGAATTCGCTTTCGAACCCTATTAGCATTGAAATACTTTTAAATTCTTGGGATATAGATTCCGTTAGTTACGGGAATATAAGAGTCTATTTTTTTGAGTAGGTGGTTATTTTAGGTTCTTTATCACATAGGTTTCATAAAGCTTGGATGAGTCGGACAATCTAACATATTTAGTTGTCAACTCATCCATAACTTTTACATGACAGTTATAAAACTAAGTAAGTTAAGTATTTAATTCGATTTAACTCGCTTGGAAATGGAAAAACTGCAATTAGGTATACAATAGAAAAAGTGTCATCAAAATCGATCTATAATTGACGGGGAAATCGAAGAACGTATATAAAAAGTAACATACTTACACGCGAACCTCCTTTTTTAATCGAATAATAAATAATAAAATGAGTTTATTATGTTTATGTGAAGTTCAAGTTAAATTCTAGTACCCATAACACAAGCTCTGCTTAGCTTGGGGGCTAGATATGCTGTGTACAGTAAACAGTACCTATTACCGTTTCAGTTTAATTATTTAGCCATACGCAAATAAAGGAACACTTGGCCATTCTCATCATATTACCTACGGGGTGCAGGTGACCTAACCCTACATAAGACTTGTCTTCTGTCTGTACTGTATACAATGTATAGCTAGCAAAAATTGCGCCTTACCACCACTAGGGTGATTTTTCTGTGAAGTGAATTCATATTCACTAATGATGATGGTACGTACATGTGGGCAAAATAAATAAATCTAAAAATCTACTTTTACCGAGGAGACAATCTATGAAAGGTTGTGGTTATATGGTAATTAGTTAGATGCACACTACGATGTCACATTCATCGTCATTCAGAGGCGGTTTCACGCACTTTTCACCACGCATTTCACAATACAATCTATTGCTATGTAATCAGAGGAAATAATTCTGTCAGCTTACACTTCTGTGTAATATATTATATACACATTAGTAGGTACGACGACGTCACATTTCTATCACGAACACTGTCTAAGTTCACAGTACGGACGTATTGTATTTGTTCTAGATAACGCATTCAGGCGGCTGGAAATTTTACAAAATGGTACCAAATCACACTATCACATCGCACTAATATAATATTATAAATTCGAAAGTTTGGATGGATATTTATTACCTTTTCGCGCCAGAACTACTGAACCGATCGGGCTGAAATTTTCCATACAGGTAATTCTAATCCTGGAATCAAACATAGACTACTTTTTATCCCATAAATAAGTTCCTATGGGATAGATTCCTATATAAATCACCTTATTAAACGTTTCAATAGGAACAACGCGTGCGAAGCGGGCGCGGCTAGTTAACAATATTGCTAGAGTAGTTTGAATTTACTTCTGCTTCTAGGATGTTATATTTTTTTTTGGTTATGTATTAAGCTAAATAATAGTTTTTTTTAATCCATGCTATATGCATGGATTTAAAAAAAACTTATATATTATTATTCAAGATAATACTCGGAGGAACATGCTCAGCTTAATAAATAAGAAACATTCTCTGAACATCATAGCCATTTAAATACCTCGAAGGTAAAGTTCCCATTTCAGAAACTCATTTATCAGATCATCTCGAATCCTATTAATAAAGACATCGCGTCGGACAAAAGTTCTATAATGAGTTTGACACAAAAGATGAAAGTTTCCCATCACAGGAGTCATTGGAGCGGATAGGCAGGTCCATTAAACTGGCTTCAGGGAGATATACTTACACTATCAGACACGACTTAAATTGCGTTTTAACAGCCTCGGTTGTTCGAACGCGCTGATTAACTGACCAATGGAACTAAGTAATAATGTAATTGGTTCATTTGATCTTATTAGTTGCTCGATAAATATATACAAATACAAAATGCTTGACAAGCGTTTACAAATAAAATAAACGTAGGAAATAAAAACAAAGGTACGCGATAAATACCCGATTAATAATCATTAAATTAAATAAAATAAACACATTGAGCGATTGATGAGACTGTTCAATTAATTTTCACAACTAACCCACGAACTATTGATTAGTTTTTGATCTGTGTTCTATAAACTCTAAGAGTGGAATGAGCTTTCTGCGTCTGTTTTCAGACAATTTAGGAGTCTTCAATTCTAGGATAAGTTCCGCCAGGAAAGCGTGCTCCATTTTAGGCCACATCTTCACGTACTTAAGTCCGATGGTGCCCACGCTTGACCACCATACTATCACATCACACTAATATTATAAATTTGTATGGATGTTTCGATGGATGGATGGGTGGATGTTCGTTACCTCTTCACGCCAAAACTACTGAACGTATCGGGCTGAAAATTTGCATACAGGTAATTATAATCCTGGAATCAAATGTAGGCTACTTTTATCCCATAAATCAGTTACTGTGGGGTATACGTATAAATCACCTTTACACATTTCCATAAGAAGAACGCGCGGGAAACCTTGGGGCTCAGCTAGTTACCAATCAAAAATACCGTGGAATATCGCGGGACCATGGCTTCTCTTGATTTGTAATGCAAGAGCGTCTAGACACAATTGTAAACTAGAGTACCTACAGTTATGTACATTAAACCGAAAAGGGACCAGACGACTTTTCACAGTTTAAATAGTTCAATACTAAATTTTTGTTTACTTTGTAAAATAAATATAAATAGCAAAGAAAGAAGTTGTACAGACAGTAAGTATCGTAAGGGAGAGGGTACGATACGATTTCGTCCCGGATAATGTAAAACCGTTCTCAATCAGGGGAGAGTATTTTCTTGACAGTCAGTATGATAAATGGAAGATTACAATTGGAGGTGTCACTTCGCAAATGGGCCTTTCATTTACAGATATAACTTTATCAATTACCTACTGAAGGATGTTATGGAAGAACTTGATGTCAAAGTAATGGAAGAAAACTTTAGTAGATAAGTATCTTATTTCAGTTTATCTCGTCTGCTTAGTTAGACCTAACTGGATTGGTTGGTTCCACGAATTGACAAGTTCTTTTTACCCGACTGTGTAAGAAAGATTATTATCAAGTAATTCAGAAACTATCTCAATTCTAAATAATCTTTCACGAACCTAAAAATAGTTAATCGTAGGTACTTTACTCAGTCGATAATTAGGGCACATTATACCAAAGAAAATATCATTTAGATATCGAATAATATATTGAACACCTCTGTGGCGCGGTGGGCGAAGGCCCGCCTGCGACGGAGGTTACGGGTTCGATTATCTGCAGATATAATAAAAAAAAATATATCTACATATATGTAGTGTATTAGGTATATCAGTTATCTAGTAACCATAACACAAGCTCTGCTTATCTTGAGCCTAGATACTGCTGTGTGAATTGTCCAGCATTATTATTATTATTATTATATCGTTAAAGCAAAATAGATACTTATTCGCCTTTTGCACTTGACAATTCTAAGCATTTGATTCTGTATTGTCATTGTATGATACAATAATGTGTATCAATCTATCAATTTAAAGATACAAAAAAAAACTATAAGCAACTTCCTTGATACAACACGTAGACTGAAACTCCCGCGTTATTATTCAATTGGCGGGAAAACGGACAAGATGGCCGACCTTACAATAATTCAATTCACCTCTGATTACATTCTGCGACTGGAATAGCGAAAATTGGACGCTACACAATTTTAAAACAATTTCAATTAATTTATGGTCATAATCATATTAAACACGCAATTCTCGATTATCAAAGAAGTTTCATAACAAGTAGGTACAACGCATGTTCAAACGAATACTATCTCGGAGCACACAAGATAACGTAAACAAACATTAGTATCGCAAAACAATACATATTTTATTTGAGCAGCCAACTCTATCGCGGAGCTGGCATTATTTATTCTGTGGAACGGAATCAATGAAGTTTCCGCGGCGCGACTGCTAGCGCCATCTATTATGGAGTAGCGGAGGCTCGTACGGCACCGTTTTAGATTTTAGTTTGCGAGGCGACCGCGCGCTGTATGGTTCATGTATCGATATAAAACGCTCTTTTTAAACTGGTTTTAGCTCTACAAAATAAATTGAATTTAACCGATCCGAAATTGCATTGGCAGATGCAATTTTTATGGTCTCCTGTTAATTTGTATAGTGTATTATTCTAAGAGCGATGATAAATATTAATACAGGAAGGAGTTTAGTTTCCTCATCCTTTGTTGGATTATATAAACAAGTAATCAAGCTTTTGCAGCAATTACTGATGCAAAAGCTTTATGGTCAAATGTCCCTAGTAGGTATTTTGCCATCGACGTTATTGTGATGATTAATAAGTGAAAAAATGGGACAATTTTTATTTCTACTTTATGTGAGGGGCTTAGACCCTAATCTCTGAGAAATCTGGGTATCTATATTTAAAGCAAGTACTTTTACCCACTAATAATTTTAAACAATGACAGGTTAGGCTTATGACAGGGCGTTAGGGCGCTCAAGTGGACTATCTGCTGATGATGATGATGTTCGATCTGACAAAAACAGTTTTTCTATGAAAACCAAGACAAGAACAGTGTAAAACTAGATGACACAAGACATAACCGCTTCCTTTACGATACAACTATCCAAGTTAAGTTGTACTATAAAACGAGTGGTGTTTGCTTGCAAACAGCCGGGCAATTTGAAACTTCGCGAGGTACGTACTGCGGTTTCTGAGTTACGAGACTTGTTGCAGTGTAATCGAGACGGTGCACAGTGGGACATTTTGAATAAAAAGCTGGCCAAAATTATTTTAAGGGCTTTATTAAGGTAAACATACTAAAAAAACAATTTTAGGTATTAATGAATGTATAATCAATAATTAACATCATCATCATCATCATAATCACCATCGTCATTATTATTAAGCTTAAAATTAAATCTCCGTGTCTGCTTCATCCTCATCAATTACATCATCCCCTTCGCTATTCTCGTTTTCAGAACCACCTTGGCTTTCAGGTATCAGTAGGGTCAGTGTTTCTGATGAAAATGACTTCCTGCTTCTAGGCGGACGTGATCGAATGCTGCTTAGAAATGGGTCTGAACTTAATAAAAGTCTATTTAATACATCTCTATTGCACATCACTCTCGAATGTTTACGAGCGAAGTTCTGTCTGTACAGTCTAAAGTGCTTGTTTCTTGCTTCAGCAGCTTCTTCTGAGAGGTGCCCAATTGGTAGAAGAAAGTGTGCAATGACAGTGGCCCCATGCATTAAGATTTTATGTATCGTAGGAGACATGGGATGCCAACCGTAAAGTTGAACATATAATTTAGCAGTTTTGTTTGTATAAGCTGTAAATTTTACCAAGTCAATTTGGTGGCCACTCGAAATTGCTTCTAGAATCACTTTAAATTTTTGAATTAGGCTTTTGTCAATCCCGGTGATTCTAGAAGCTGTGTCGGGATCTGCGAAAAATCGTCAGTTTTTCCACTAGCATGTTGACTCATCCGGGCTGCATAGGTTAACTCTTCGGCAGGTACCTGTTCCCTCAAATCTTTTGTCTCTCTTCGCTTACTCCGGTCACTTGCTTGTGCAAATTCTTTTATTGGCCGTCCCGGTTTGTCGCCACTCCAAGTGGGAAGGTTTATGGAGCTGTTAAGCCATTGTTCATTTTTTGTTAAAAAACGTTCATGTTTATTGCTCGCAGCTGTCCACCTTTTCTTAAAACCGCACTTAAAATCTTTCAAGGCTCGTCTTAAATTGACTTGTTCAGAATCAGGACATTTAGTTCTTTTTTGAAGTGTTGTCTCAACAAATTTAAACTTGTCATCGATCCTTTTATTTGGGCATTCTCTTAGAATTTCGTATAATTTTTTTCTAGTAATTTCCATAGAATGTTCAAAAGATTCTGTAACAAAACGTAAAATTAAAAAAAAAAAACAAAAATTCGAAGATAATGTGTTTATTTTTAAGTCATGGTAATCAAAAAGGCGGAAATTCGCGGATGGTTTTTATTCATTATTCTATTAGGGAGAGGCTATATTTTATTATAATTTAGGATTCGTAACCCAACTTTGGCAAACTTATGTACAAAAACACTAATCTTTAAAATAGTTACCAAAAATAAACGATAAATTTTGTTACTTCTAAATAAAGCATTTTATATTATTATTTGAGGGTACTAGTTTAGTAAAATATACTTTAAATCATTGAACATACCTTCCCCTTCCATCTCCATAAAAGTTGGATCTCCATTTCACTAACAATTAACTCAAAACATTTACGATATTTGTAACGAAAAAAGTAACGCTGAGAACAATGACGTGCGGTTTCATGAATCATCAAGTTCCGACTGACTGTGTGGCAAGATGAAAGTGGGGAGCGCTTTGCCGCGCCGGTAAACGTGTGGACCGGTTATTATGCTGTTAAAAAAAGACAGTTGCAGTGGATTTTGTCTAAATTTATGATTTCGACTTTTGGCCAGCTTTTTATTCAAAATGTCCCACTGTGCGGTGGACAAACAATTTTACCTGTATCGTTCGTTGTCTTTCAGTTTGCATAGTGTAGAAAGAGATGCCCTCTTTTTCAACGCAGATTCCACATCGAGTTAGGCTAGGTGTATAGTAATATATGAGTATGTAAGCGCATGTAGCGCATCAAAATTCGTTGCCTAGTTTTAAAGATCTAAGGATACATAAGGACAGACAGACAGTGGGAAGCTACTTTGTTTTATACTATGTAGTGATAGGACCTAATGTCAAAAATTAGGGAAATTTTAACAGAAGGTACGCGATAAATACCCGATAAAATCACTTAATAAAAACAAACTCGACTGAAAATTCTGCAAACATGTAGGACTGTAGGAAGGAATAAAAATAGATAAAATTCATCTTAAAACTTCAGACTACCCACACCGTGCAGCTTTTAGGATTAAAGCTCCGAGTTCCGCTTTTAGCCTCCATCGTTAAAAGCATTGGTTTCGCCAAAGCTCTAGCAAATAGTGCCATTTTTCAATAGCAATTAAAGATCACGTAACTCAATTACATGAACTCTGAATAGACCAATGAGCGTTGAAATAACTAGAATCTAGTCATTATCACAACGTGCAAGTTTTAGGATAACACGTAGCTCCGAGTTCCGCTTTTAGCCTTCATCGTTAAAAGCATTGGTCTCGCAAAATAGAGCTTCTGTGCAAATAGTGCCATTTTCCGATAGTAATTAAAGATTCCGTTACTCAATTACATGAACTGTGAATAGTCCATGAGCGACTTCAAAAAAAGAGGAGGTTCTCAATTCGACTCTATTTTTTTTGTTACCTCAGAACTTTTGACTGTGCGCTCCGATTTTCATGATTCTTCTTTTTATTTGAAAGCTGTTGCTTCCCGCGTCGTCCCATTTTGGTCCAGTTCTGACAATGTGATCCACGAAAATACTATATAATTGAGTCGGCTTATAGTTTTTTAAAACAAAATCAAGTATGCTACTCCATAGCACCGAAAAACCAGCAGTGAAGAAAGTGCTTCCTCATCCAATAACCAACCGCCCACCTGGGACGCTATTAGCAAAGTTCCCTAGCACATAACGTAAAGTACTGTCCACAACCAACGTGGACTAACGAGCTAAGTTCTGTGCTCTGGAGATTCGACCACTTGTGTCAGTTTAGGAGAATCCATATTTAGTTGGAGACGAGATTAGAAGTTGGGCTTCAGCGTCAAGGATGAAGAGACTAAGCCCCGCTTTAAGTTTATTAGAATATGTCAAATATTTAATTTTTATCAAAAACTAGCTGACCCGGCGATCTTGGTATTGATCTCAACTTTTAAAACTTCCTTGAACTCCATTTAAAAACCAAAACAACCTCATAAACCTCTTCCGTTAGTAGTCGGGTAATAAGCTAAATCGGCGATCACAATAGGCCTATAATGGCCGTAGTGTCACAAAAGCCATATAAAGCTAAAATAAGCTAAATCGTGGGACTAACAAACGTCAATATATTTTTTACTATTTTACTTTTTACTAATATTATAAATGCGAAACTTTGTATGGATGAATGGATGGATGTTTGTTACCTCTTCACTCTTGGCTAAAATTTCGCATACAGGTAATTCTAATACTGGAATAAAACATAGGCTTTTTTATCTATTAATCTGTTCCCGTGGGATATAAATCACCTTTAAACGTTTCCATAGGAACAACGCGTGCGAAGTCGCGGGGCGCAACTAGTTTTTTATTTAAAGACTAAACCGCGGCGAAACTTGAACATAACTATCATTACATCACTTTACAACGGTTGCACAAATTTGATTCCAACATGGTTTAGGTTCACTCGTCAAAAACACCTCTGAAATGTTACGATGCCAAAGATACACAGATACGTTGCTGCATCGTTAAACCCTTAACAGTCCTTTCGAGGGTTAACTACAGGGAGGGTTAACTCCAATATATTTTCAATAAGCATTGGACCAACGATGCATTCATGCATCGTAGTCAATAGTCGTGACTACACCAAATCTTTTCGTATACCATCAAACGATTACCGACTTGCTCCATATAATTGCCCTAATCGATCCTTCAATTCCTAGTAAAGTCAGTAACCTCCGCTGCATCGTATTAAATATGCCTGCAGTTTTCATAATAAATCGCCTGGAAAGTCGGTAATGCAGTGTTTACCCTAGAAACTTCGCGGAAAACAATTTACTCAAGATGATATAATAGGTGTGGTAGATCTCTTGACCTTGATTGCTTGATTTTCCTGTTTAATTTTATAACAGGATATTTATAATGAATGACAGAAGAAAAACGTAAGGCTGGATGAGGATAGAACAGGGTTGAGGAAACTGGCGTAATGAGGAGAGCCTGTCCACTCCACTGTTGGGTAGGTCCCAGCAGTGGATTTTACGAGTAGAAAAACCACAAGTTTGTCGTTACTTGTGGTTATTCTGATCGTTGACTATCGTATATCGTAAGCAATCGTAAATTCTAGTTTCTGCTCGCGGCTTCGCACGCGTTTTTTCTATGGAAACAATCAAAGTTTATTTTATAAGCTTAGGTTTTATTCCAGGCACTGCATGTATGGAATATTTCAGCCCGATCCGTTAAGTACTTTTGGTGTGAAGACTTAACAAACACAGAAACTATCGCATTATAATATTTGTGTGATAAGCATTTTTACTGTAAATAACTACAATATTTTCAAACGTTTTATCAGTAGCGTGAAGCTGAAAATTATAACAATTAAAAAGCTGTTCTACTTATTATTATTACTTTGGCAGTAACAAAACATAACTTCTAATAATCATTCTAGTTTCAGCACTTAACAAAATTTTAAAGCCTCTCCTTTTCAAGACTGACATTCAGTTTAAAAGACACGAGATTTCAGCCCAGGAAGTCGGAATCGGAACGTTTTTAGAAGTTTGTAAGGTTTATTATTAACTCACGCCCGCCGTATTCGGTGTTTCTCGAAGTATCTCTAGCCATTTGAGGTAATCTTCATTAAAAATCTGTAATGCGTTTTGTTCATAAGTTTTAAAAAGATCTATTAGATCTAGATTTAAAGTCGAAACTTCGCAAACTGTCAAAAAGATAGGGTAGAATTCAGCTTCTGCTTGTAACTCTGACAAAATTCAACGCATCTCCTTTAATGCCAATATTAAAAGATATATATGTAGTTTGTTTGGACAGTGAATTATCGTCATTGTTAGATAGTGTCAGAGGCCAATATGGGGATATTGGCCATATTGGCCTCTGTGTATATTTATATATATTTACTCCTGTGTCTCAGCGAAGCCCAAAGGGGTTTGGGCTTCGCTGAGACACAGGAGTAAATAAGAAAGCTCTACACTACACTATTCCTGAGATATACGTTTTATACCCGAGCAAATCCTTGACCTAAAAGCTCATCATTAATAATCTTATTCCCTCATCTCCTACTTTATATTCCTCTGATATCTTCGTTTCCAATAACAGAGCTACTGAGCTACAGCGCGATCTAATTGTCGAGTCTCGTTAAATGTTTGTTCATGGACATCACGTGCCGGCTGTTGCTTTTTATTTGACACTGCAAGTTCTATTTTAACTGTTTGTGAACTAGCGGTATTTCAAGCTCTTTATTTGATTGTTGAAGAATGAAAATAAAACTACTCACAAAGACTAAAATGCTGAGCGGCACATAGTTCGAATGACAGACAATCTATGGACTCGTTACCTGGCCAGGATCAACAAGCAAAAGAAATAACAGGCTCTGCCTGGTGTAAGATGCATCATCAGTAAAAGCATAGTCTCCTAGCCCTCAGCAATAACTTTTTTTCAGTTTTATAGGCCATTGTATCATAAACATAGTACAATGTGTATGCATATAACAAATATAATGTGTTAACTCTACCTCTTCATACCATTAAGTACCTAATACGCTGCTTTGTGATTGTTTTTAATGCGAATAAATGTATAGCTTTATGTTTAAACTGAGGCAGACCAACTGCTCGGTGGACAGATGAGATGACATAATTCAAGTAGCTGGCTGGATCAACACAGCCAAACGAAGCAACCTGGAAATCGTTTGAAGAGGCCTTTGCCGGGTTTCTTGAGAAAAGGATTTCAAACCTACCTAAGTGTTAACTTCCCCAACTTATAGAGTTAATATATCATCAAACACTTGTGACATCAGTCTGGCTGGGAGTCAGAGAGGTGTCTTAATACCAGTCTCTTCTTATTCCTCTGTCTTATTTATGACATTGTTAGATATTGACAAAAGTACTAACTCCAAATAGCAACAAGGGCAACGCAATGCCTACCTATCAAATTTCGCAGGCATGCTAAACAGACACGCGATTGCCAGAACCGATAACTATCATACGCAAATCGACAAGTGACACCGCTGTTTGTACGAACGACCCGATTTTGTATGCGATTTATGAGTCAGTAGTTGCGGAGGTTGCGGCTTAAGCTGGTCGCATCATTTTCATCATTTTTTCATACAAACGTGAAGGGGTAACTACAAGCCTGTTTGATGTTTACCATCCAAAACTAAGGATGAAATCAATTTATACCGCTATAAGCTATGTTTGTATCCAACTAAAACAGTAAAAAAAAGTATACGTTTGAAAAATACAAGCTTCCAAACTTTCGTATTTCAACACGAATATTAGCTAACTTTAGGCGAAAATAAATACCACACGGGGAAATAACACTCTAAAATGAAGGGTTTACCGACATAGTTTAGTTATTAATTAGTTAAAATAAATTTATTTTGAAGAGATACATTCAATAGTTTTTCTATGATAACCCTTTTGCTAAAGTCTGTTCGGCGGCATAAATCATTGTGCATTTCATTCTATCGCGCGGGAATGTCTATAATGATAAAAATGTCTATAACAGGTGAGATAACATGCATTTAGGCCGCGCTCACTGATGACAAACAGTGTACTCTACTCTTAAGTATCGAAGCCACCAACTTACCAAGATACCAGAGGAAGGGCAGCCTCTGTTTATTTTAACACCACCTCGATCAACAATATCGGTGCCAAGCATGAAAAAAAAAACTTTTTACTGGGTTATCCGATTTTGGTGATTCTTATTTTATTTGAAAGCTGGTGCTTCCCGTGTGGTTCTATTTCAATTTGGTCTAGTTCTGACATGGTCATCTATGAGAAAACCATATACTTGAAGTCGGTTTATATTTTTTTTTAAACAAACAATTATTCCTCCTGTTAAACGAAAGCTAATAGGTACAATATAGGAAATTACAAATTTGTTATTAATTATTTTATATTTTATTATTTAAAATGCAGACCACTAGTGCAAGCCCAGTCAAATCGTACATGTGACACCTACAACTGCCCATTCACAACGATCAGATCATTCATCTCGTAATTACCTTAATAGTGAGAAGTCAGGTTAATTTCATGTCGATGCAGATATTACTTACTGGCATATCGGTAAGAAGAATACTCGTAAAGTATGGCAAGAAATATATTCCAGGCGATAAGGTCGTTTAATTCTAATGTCTCATTCTCATTTATTCCAATTTCCAATTAACAATAATAGGGGTAACAATAAAATAAAGTGATTATTTATAATTCCAAACCATAGGGATAGGAAAATAATCAAGGAATATAGACACCAATATAGGTAAAAATAAATACATAGATCAGCTGTAAATAGCATCGTTAGTCATGTAAAAAATAATATTTATAAATTCATAGGTGGTCATAGTTCAATCAGGAATTTCAGACTCCCAATCAACTTAACTTTAACCTAACCAAAACCTCGACATATTTGTCCACGGAACTCTAACAAGCTCGTTCCAATTTTAGACTGCTAGAATTCCCACCCACTACGATTCAATTTATCAATACAATTTTGTCAGGGCACCTATTCCAAATATATCCTGTAGATATACCTTTCGGATCCTTGAACCATCCCTCGCTAAATAAATTATTCAACCCGATACACCCCCGATACACGAAGTGAACGACCTACCTACCCATGTTAATAAAATTAATTCTGCCGCTAAAATAGCCAATATTAAACACCTTCCCAGCGATGCCCCGAATCCCCAGTAAATTAGGGTCCGACTTCCACTCCAATTACTTGGGATCTGAGGGAGAGGAGGAGATTAGTAGGGATCTAGACCAAAGCTACTTCTCTGAGGTTAAATACTAGACTAGACCTTAAGTGTGTTTTACTGTACTCAGTCTGGAATTGTTAATATTTTTAAGTTGCATTGGTGGAAAATATTTTACGGCACTTTATCAACGAAGGAAAAAAACAGTGCATTGGAGAGAGAAAAGTGGAGGAAATTGCATTATAACACCGAGGGGCTCTTTAATTTATAATAGTAATCAAAGGATCAACAAAAGATCTAAAAAATTGTTTTAAAAGCTTTTTTTTCATTTCTTTCTAGTCAGTTTTCTAACTTGAATTTGCATTGCGCTGCGCGTTTGAAATTATTTATATCATAATAATAGACAAGCAGCCTGTGGCTTTTTTCTATATCACATAGATTTATACAAGTTTTGATTATTATACCATGGGTTCTCAGATACAATAAGTCAAGTCAAATACTTTTCATAAATGTATTTGTTGACATCGAATATCTTGGATTCTAGAACCTAGTTTTTTCGAGGATACTAGACTAGACCCTAACCTATCTGTGTATAGAGGTATTTTTTTCCATAAACAAATGTAGTATACCTATCATAGAGGGTTTGGGTTAGTTGATATCGAAGTGCCTTCATTCATCGACGTGCCATGCCCAGAGTCAAGTCTTACAGTGTATTTTACTAGGTCGCATTTCTTCGCCGTATAAAACTGTCAGCTAGCACGTATGGAACGTATAATATACGTAATATTATGTCGAGAAGCCAGCGGAATTGTTCGGCTGACTATTTTTAAAGAGACAATGTCTTCAATAAAATTCTTGATATAGATAGAGAATAGAAAAACATTCAATAAATATTTGAATGGAAGGACGTTCGTCTTTTCGGATATGCAGTAAACGATAAAACTTTAGTGGCTTATTGAGAGAGTTTATGAGCACGGATTCACTTCTCTATGTCCCACACAAAAATTAAACACAAAGAAATAATTTATAGTGAATGCGTTAAAGGTTCCTATACTGTACAGTACATAGATCCACTTTATTTATCCTGTAATGTATTTATTATCACAAATCACACATAAAGAAATCAAAATCATACTTTATTTCAGTGTCAGTGTTATTTGACCATTTCTATGTAGTCTTACGATTCCCGAGGACATAGCATGTGTTTCAGAGCCTTATTCTTAACTGACATTCAATGATGCCTACAAGTGAGACGGATTAAGTACCTTCTCGGTTATATATTAGGTCCTTACATATGAAATTGGCGTTTTTCGTACTGGCCACTTTAATCACAAATTTCTCCTCTTTGGTAAGGAATTCAAAATTAAAATTTGTACAGCTATAGACTCATGTATTTGTGCTTCGATGATCGTCATTCATTTGTTTTTTTCTTTTGTTTTTTTCTGTTTGCGTCACTCATTTTACAAAATGGAAAACTTAAAATATCGCATTATTTACGAGTACGAGTTCCGCCGTGGCACTAGTGCTGCGGAAACAACTCGAAGGGTGAATGATGTGTATGGCGGTCGTGTTGCAAAAGAAAACACAGTTCGTTTTTGGTTCCAACGTTTTCGTTCTGGAAATTTCGACCTGCAGAACAAGCCCCGTGGACGGCCTGAGACTCAAGTTGATAATGAAGAGTTGAAGGCTATTGTGGAAGCGGATCCATCGCAAACCACGTCCGAGTTGGCTGCAGGCTGCGATGTTAGTGATAAAACTGTTTTAATTCACTTGAAGCAAATTGGGAAGATTAAAAAGCTTGAAAGGTGGGTACCTCACGAATTGACTGAAGCAAACCGGCAAACGCGCGTCGACTGCTGCGTTACATTACTAAACCGGCACAATAATGAAGGTATTTTAAACCGAATCATTACCTGTGATGAAAAATGGGTTCTTTACGATAATCGGAAGCGCTCAGCGCAATGGTTGGATCCTGGCCAGCCAGCCAAATCCTGCCCCAAGCGAAAATTAACCCCAAAAAAGTTACTTGTAAGCGTTTGGTGGACTAGTGCCGGTATTGTTCATTACAGTTTTCTCAAATCTGGCCAGACTATTACGGCTGATGTCTATTGTCACCAATTGCAAACCATGATGGAAAAGCTAGCGGCTAAACAACCTAGGCTGGTCAATCGCTCCACGCCACTGCTGCTTCACGACAACGCTAGACCACACACTGCGCAACAGACGGCTACTAAATTAGAAGAGCTTCAATTGAAAAGTCTAAGACATCCTCCGTACTCCCCGGACCTTGCTCCAACAGATTACCATTTTTTTCGAAATTTGGATAACTTCTTGCAAGGGAAAAAATTCAACTCCGATGGGGCAGTCCAAATCGCCTTCAAAGATTTTATTGATTCCCGTCCGACTGGTTTTTTTAGTAAAGGGATCAATGAACTACATATAAGATGGCAAAAGTGCATAGAAAATAATGGTTCATACTTTGATTAATTAAATATATTATATTAAAAAATATTCGACTTTTTGTTCCTCCCATACAAAACGCCAATTTCATATGTAAGGACCTAATATTTTTATATATATGACTGCAAATATAATAAGACGTATAAGTAATTTACCTTCCTATTCCGTCAATCCTGTCAAATTAAACAGATTAGTAATTTAGCTCCCCATACCGCGTCATATTAAGAGGGTGCAATAACACCGCTACGAGGTGGATTTCGAGCGGGATGACAAGATATGGTTTTCTCGCGGGTGAGAAGTACAGAGCAGTACACGGAATTTTCTAAACGCCAAACTGTTTTTACCTAATAACAAGTTAATGAAACAACCAATCGAAATATTAAAAGACATAACAGAAATAAATTCTTCTAGGTTTCTTACCAAAACAAAACCCGAAGAACAAAAGTTTGCTGTTCCTGAGATAAATAGCAAAATGTGTAGAAAACATTTATTTTTCAAAATATTAACTATCGAGAGAACTCACTAATTTTGTTTTTAAAACACGTAATTCAAGATAAAATATAGTAGTAACATTTCCCTAACTATGAAGGTGGTAGCTTTCACAGATTCAGAGTTAAATAAATAGCTTATGGCACGCTCTTAAAAAAATCAACAGTCGGCGGTCGCCTGCGCGTGCGCATACCAGCGACGCGCCGATGACGTCACCTCGGAAGCAAAGGACGTGCGCGCAGGTGACTAACCTATCTATTGTGTGGGCATCGGTTATTGGCAACAGGACGCGAAACGGTTCGTTTCAATTGAACAAGCGAATTTATTGAGGTAAAATTTGTTGTTGATTTGGCAATAGAAGAGTTTGTTTGACGTGTAAAGGCCATTGCTGAAGTTGAATTGAGTACAATTGTGTAAAGGTGTCGATGAAACTGAAGTGTGAAGTTTATTCAATTTCTTTATCATGAAACAGGCATTGATTCACAAATTAAGGGCAAGTTTTATAAAGAGTGTGTCAAGACCCCCTACCGAAACTCACAGATGGTGGTGAACCACCCCAACCCCTGGTAGTAGTCTTGATACACCTGTAGAGACCACTGAAGTGAAATGATACAATACAAAAATGCTCTTTCCATTCTATCATATAAATTCGAAAGTAATTCAGTCTATCTGTAACCTTTTCTACGGGTTGAACGGATCTCAATAAACTTTTGCAGGGAGGTAAATAGTATCCCGGGATGGCTAGGCTACATCAAAAGCGCATGCAAACCGCGGAAAGCAGCTAGTTAACTAACATACACTACAAACAAAAAATGTAATAATAAAATAATACTGGATAATTCACACAGCACTATCTAATCCCGAGCTTGTGTTATGGGTACGCGTCGAAGCGACGCGTGACCTGAGAGCTGGTGAGTAACAGGCGCAGCGCAACAGCATTGCCATACAGCGGGGCAATGCAGCCAGCGTCTTGAGGACGCGACGACGAGTATTGTTATGGATCAGTTGAGCGTAGATTGTTTACAACAGTCTGCAGTTAGCTTCTTTCAATTGTAATTAAATCACCATCATTTCTAAATAATTTTCTTCTAATTTGATTGTAATTTTAATAAAGATTACCTAATTTAAAGACAAGAACACCTAAATAACGCTTTTGAAAAAATAAAAATGTCAGGCCATTTCAGATTTAGATGCTGTGGGCTCAGAATATGTTCAAATAAGTGTCCGGCTTTTGAGAAAACCTTTATCTATTGGTATAGCAGCCAGCCCAGCCCAATAGCCCGTATCGAAAACACTAATCTAAACAATTTCGGTCAACACAAACATTCAGCCGTTTAGTTTAGTAACATTGAAATTCTTTCAATATGTCTTACCTATAGATTCTTAGGGGACCAAAAGTTTTGAAACAATAGTTGTCAATTTAAAAGTTAAGTTTTATTAAACTTAAGAATAATATAAATGGATGGATGAATTGATATCCATACTCATTATTATAAAAGCGAAAATCTGTGAAAATCGGTCTGTCTGTCAAGTTACCATTTAACGGCTTAACGGCTGAACGGATCTCCACTGGAGAACTCACCACAAATCATGGTTTGTACTTAAATATACTATTGCATACTAGGCGACTAATAGTGACACTCAATTATAAAAGTCTCGTCCTCACCTCATCATCACCAGACCCTTGTGGAACCCCAGCATGACTAATCTTGTGGGTGACCAGCTTCCTCCATACCAGGGATATGGCGTTTCTATCCGTCTTAGCCACAGATGATATCCAATCCTCGTACACTCTAGCAGTAGCACAGTCTACTATTACACTGCAGGAATGACAATACATCACCACATTAACCAATATCTAGGCACTATCGTCTCTTAAAAGAACGACGTCTTTGACAGCTGCAGAGGACGGAAGAAACGCACTTCCCTTATATTCGCTGAGCTCAAAATGCAGCGAACGAATTCAACGCGAAAAAATGCAATGGTTCCTTCGAAACCACAACCTTGACTGACAAAATAATCAAAACGCAAGAACAGACGTACACGAATAGAACAATAACACTGACCGACCACCAATCTTAATCACAGCCAAAACAATCGAAGATAACGACAAAAATACATGCGTGTGATCAAACAGCTACGTCACGGAAGATCATGACATTGGGCGTTGTGATACAAGTCTTCAGGCTAGTGCACACTAGGACAGTGCTAAATAGCAACAATACAGAGATAGTAACTAAAATATAACGTAGTGTAGGACGCCCTCTGACAGCTGGGATGACGATCTGCGAAAGACCGCAGGCAGATTGTTGGATTCGTCAAGCTGAAGACGCTATGGGCGCTATGGCGCTCATTAGGGGAGGCCTATGTCTAGCAGTCGACTAATATAGGCTGATGATGATGAATTAAAAAATTGCTCTGGACTAAACATGTCTCGTAACTTTTCAACTATAACATTTTCTGAGATCTTCCATTGAATATAAAGATACTGCTACAAAGGCACATCCAAGACAGAATGCTATTGCATTGCGATAAATTCGGTTGAACTTATCGTTATCAATTTCGAGGCACGAGAAATCCAAAGCAAAAGTTGAATAAAGCTAAAGCTCACGAGAGATGACAAACACGGTAGCGAAGACTAAAGTATTGTTTTGTCCGAAGAGGCAGTTGCAGTTGACAGGGCAAGCTTAAACACAATACTTCGCAGAGTTGGCAATCTCTTGCTTACATGGTGTTGTGTCACAGTGCTGGTGTGAACGGCGCTTTCTTGAAGAGTTGGCAGCTCGCCAACGCGCCGTTTGGGTCGTAAAGAGACTTTTACTATCGAAACATCGGTCGCGAGACATGCTATTCGATACGGGGTGTAAATGTTAGAGATGGAAGTGGATTGGATACGTTTCGACGCCGGATCCATCACACTTGGCTATAGTTGGATACCGGATGTCAATGGTCTTTAAGCTATCTAAACGAAGATTTTCATTTTTAGGAAATAGAAAAAAGAAATGATTCGTCAAAAACTTGCTCTATTTGAACGTTTGTTTCTAAAATCATGCTGCTGGATGGAAATCCAGCAGCGAATCGATATTTCAAGCTATTATGAGAATCTGCCAGAAATCTAATTATACTTTGACATTTACAGCGTCAACCCGGCTAGTATACGAGTGAACACACATCATATTCGAGAGCGTCAAAACGCAAATTGTAGAAGCCTAGAAAACAAGTAAAACTTGATAAAAAAAACGTCAGCAAGTTCAAGTTTATAAACAAAACTTTATTTCCGAATCTCAAGCTAATAAAGCCTAGGGTTTCATTGTTGATGAAGCAAAGAGTATCAAATAAAATTAGTCTTACTCGGTTGTAAGGTTGTAACGGAGAGCTGACTAAAGGGATTTTGAGCTGTCTAAAATCCTACCATAACACACAACCTCCTCAACCTTAACAGCGTGTATTGGTCCACAGCTGGACGCAGGCCTCCCATTGATAAGCGCCTTATTGGCGTTTATCTAATGAGGGGTAGTGCCCATAATCCCCACACTGCGCATGCGAGTTGGGGATTGCAGTTTGGTGGTGGAATTGTTTGCTGGGGGCACCGCTGCCCGCCCCCAGATGGATATCCCTTAGTCGCCTCTAACGACACCCACGGGAATAGTTGGGGTGGTGCAAATTCTAAGCCAGCACCACATAGCTATATAATATAATAACACACGTCAGTCCGAAAATATGAGTACGTCACAAATAGCTATCAGAGCGTGTGTGGGTAAACAGTAACTAGCGCTACACGTGTTAGAATAAACTGGTTTTTACGATGGATATGTGTATCCATAACCACATGTTTATATGCGACCATTGTTAAAAGTCGTACAAAGGCGTAATCAGCATCAATCAGTTATCTAGTACCCATAAATAATATACTCTGCTTACCTTGAGGCTAGACGATGCTGTAAATTGTCCAGTTTATTTATTACCATAATTACAGAGGTAATTACGACAAAAACAAACTTAAAAAAGTTACGCAATGACTAAATTCAACACTGTGTGGTAAAGACACATCATAATTAAATAATTTCTAATATATTATTATCATTGTCGTCGTTTACAAGTAACGAAATTCATTCGAATATATGAAAAATACCTAAAACTCAAATATAAATCTGTCCTTTGAGAGAAGTCTCGAAATGTTCTATTTAGAGGAGATTAAAGGGAGGCAGCGAATGACAAATCCGTCCCTTTGAACCTATATAGCTCCATATATCGAAATATTGAATTGGAAACGTACACAAATCAATATTCAATTGAAACCAGCTGGGCCCACTCAGCCGTAGCTAGATAATTTCAGAGGCATTGGCCTGTGGAAAGCCTGTTTTAAATGAAAAGCCTAGCTTTCATTTGATTCAAAAGTCTAGATGAGTAATCACGGCGAGATATTAAATAACGTGAAAGGCATTAGTTAAATTCAATAATTGAAGTATGTCGTAGTCAAATTGATGGTTTAATGACCGACTCAAACGCAACTCGCATTTAAGCATGTCTCAAATAGTCTCAATTCGCAATTTTTTTTTGAGTTTCAATGAAGATTTTACAAAAAATCGTCACATGAGAGAGTTGCCTTTGAGTATTCGGGGGTAACATCTCATTCCCAGTTGCAGTGAACGTGTCAAAGGTCCTAGGAAATTGAAATAAGACAGCGACAATTTTAATGCCACAAATTGAATTTGAACTACAAGTAGGTATGTGGTTTGGCTTCCTCGTAACAGGCCCAGCCTAGGCATGAAGTCGACGGAAATCACTTTTAAAATTCGCTCAGCAAATTATATAAAAATACAAAATAAAAATTAACATTATTGCTATAAGTTTTGTTTGGTTCAAGTAAAATGCTTGCTACGCGACATAAGTAGGTACCTAATATATTTTATAGAGCTAGGATTAAGAAAAAATTAACACTAGCTTATACGTTAATACTGTACCCTGAAAATAAAAAAAAACCTGATGTTTTAATAAAGAAATTTGAATGTAATAATCGATCTCTGTTTTTGGTGTGCTGTACATGAATATGGTGAAATTAACTTCGAAATGTGTTTATGTAGGTATAATTTATGGGGTTACCCATTACCACTGATTATCCAGTTGTCTTCATTCCCTTATCTGAATTAATTTCTAGTGCATGACTGCTTACGCAACTCACAAGCAACGTTGCAATAAGTTTTATGTAATGCATTGCGTTTTGCGGTCACCATTTAATGTTGAGATAGTGTTTATTGTGTTATTTTTACTGTGTTTTGACTTGTAAAACAAAATCGGCTTCGACGGGACTAAAAATCGCGTCTTCCCCGGGTGTCATCAACTGATTTCTTAGATATTACCCGGAATGTACTAACTGAACTATAATAACAAAAATCTTAAAATTGGCTTTTTCAAGACGGATACAAACATAGCTAGGAGGTAGGTCTTGGCGACACGACGTTAGACTAGGTTGGGGGCCTACCCCGAAAAAGAAATTCAAGGTTTCGTTTTCGTTGTCATGACCAACTCTTATATCGCTTGCATAAGATAAGTGTTTGCACGAAAACTAACCATAAACATCGATTTCATTTGTAAGGGTACGGAAGAAGATGATGACGCCATAATTACGTAATAAATAAATAAAATAAATAATATTGCAGCGGTCTAGAGTGTACATTTCTTATAGGCATTTAATTTATAGAAATCAAGAATTTCTGATTGAGAGAGTCGATGGGAGCTGGTCTGAACGTCGGAACCGCAATTACAATATTCTGATAATCAAACTTAATAGACTTGATAGAATATTTTTTACCCAGCACGCTACCCTATTATTATGGTGACGCAATATAACACTAGGTGTAAGTGCAAGCGTACCAGTGAGTGGTTGCTAAAAAAGAATGTTTTGTATGAACTCGGGTTTAATTATCGCCGACTGAATAGTTCGTTTATTTTATTATGATAAAAGGCTTTGCGATCTATGAGGACTACCAGAGGCATATCTCTCTCTTTGAGAGATATTTGTTTGAGAAAATTTGTCCCTGGTGAAAGTCATGCGTTAAAGCTTAACAATGCTCGTGTGTTTCAGACAGAAGAAGCAACAAAGAAAATAGTCTTCAAATCGTTAGTAATAAGTTCTTTCTTTACTTCTTTTTTCGACATAATATCAGCGTTTTCTCCTTGATCAAGGATTTGGTCATACCCAAAAACTTGATTTACCATGTGAAAAAACTGTTGTTTGGAAGTCATGGCTCACCATACATACACTACACTCACACATAGGTCGATTATAAAATTAGCAAACGTCACAGAAAAGTTATGAAGCTGATGTCACCAATACAAATCTTTAGTAAGGGCTCTTATACTGCAAGGATTAACTGCAGGCCACGGCAGTCGTCGACTGTTTTCGCCTTGTCAGTCTGGCAGTTGTCTTACAGCCGGCAACTTGCCGTCCGTGTATTTGAGACGTGCAGTCCGTGTAAGAGCACCTACAGTTTCAGGTCTTGTTACTGGAACAAATGCGTGGCAACACTGTCTATAGCTAATCAGTGGGCGTGCGCTCGACACTCATCAGGCACACTCACCCACTTTCAACATCCTTTGATGCGTCCGGGTGAACAATAACGTGCGAAATGGCCCGGACGCGATCATTTGAGCAGAATTTGTGGTGAAAATAACTGATATATCGCCAAATTCTAAACACGTAGTTTCCCTGCACAAGGCAATATTTTGAATTTAAATGAAACTTATTACGGCTCTGTATTTGCTTATGGTTTTCCATCCACACAGATCAAAGAAAGAACCATATAACTTTAACATCATCGGGTAAAGAAATTGGCAACTCCAGTTGTAGGCCAAGAACCATTGTATTATTGTTTCATATCGGATTTCATTCAAACTTAAGTCTGATTTCAATGATTGGATAAGGAAATGTTCAAAATATTTTAGGGAAACCAGTGCCTATAATAATAGACTAGGTTCACTTCCGGAACGTTTTTCGCAAGAACCGTGATCTAGCAAGTTGAACAAAGTCAAACAGTCTAATCAAAATTGAAAATCCCCAACTGTTGACGTGTTGACTCTTATTGTGTCACAGTACCCAGAGAATTTATGTCAGTAATTTGAAGCATCTACAACTACCAGTCTTTAGGACCACTAAAAATAAACATGATACGATCAAGGCGTGGTCATTACATATTCTCTCAGCGAAGGTGCGACAGCTAGAAGATATAGAATCTGAAGGAACCGGTAGCAACTGAATCGTTATTCTGTGACGATGAGTCAGCCCGCATAGAAAATTTATATAACAGTCGCATAAGTAATATGCATGACACAGAGTAGCGAGGCAAAACGTACGGTCAAGTTCGAGACGAAATGTGTGGGAATTGATGCGCGTGAGTGGATTCGATGAATGGGACCTTTACGAGTAAATTTAATGAGGATATACAGATCAGTTCAGATATCTAAAATTTTTTGGGGCTCTGGTCATTGTAATTACAGGACAATTTTGCAATGCAATCAATCCATAAAACAGATTAGTCATGGTTATGGATTCTTTTTGTAGAACTAAACTGCAATACGACTAATAGCTGTGTATGTAAGCTGTCTTACACAGATCTATGATTTCTGAATCCTTTATAGAGAAATTGAAGTTTTTGTTTGTAGCAAAAGATTACTCTATTTCTTTCATGAGGATACCAACCCTGCAATTGCCAGACTGCCAATAATGAAGTATCTACCAGATTGCCAACCCCCACCTGAACGTACTAATGATACCTACTCTCATAATTATCTCATGACATTTAAGTCATACGATCATAAAACATACAAATGTGCCAAGCCAATACATTCCATTCAGTTTCGAGTTTCGAGACATGCGCCGTCGTAACAACACTCGTAAGCAAGCATAACTGTTCTGCCGATCGTTAAAACAAAATAAAAACAAACGTATATGAGTATTCTCTCAATCTATTTCCGTTCTTAGCGATTCTCGCTTCCCCTGTGCATGCGTCTGAAACACAGCTTACCTAATAACATGCACCTCCAAACTATTGTTTGTAGATAGCTAATTTTTTTGAGACCGCTAGGGATGGATACTGTTCAACACTTTCATAGCCAAAGACGCAGACGTGTCTCTCGATCCCTGCGTCGTCGCGGCGGTACGGACCGCCTAGGCTGAGCAGTGCATTAAGATTTTACTGACCAGTCATGGAATCTTTCTTCAAGGAAAGCGCGCAGCTTGAAACAAAATTGCAAATTTACTTATCAAATTTCCCTTGCCAACAATTTGCAACCCTTGGGACATGTTTTTTTTCCTTCAATGTTGCCAGCAAAGCACGGAGATTTTTCTGGTAGAATCGACGAAATTAGATAAGACGATGTCTTATAATGCGAAAGATATGTTCTTTATTTTTTTCTATTCTACCCTAAACAACAAAACAAACCCGGTGCAGGAGGGATTTCATCAAGAACAAAATATGTGTTGATTAATTTTTTCTGTTTCTTCGTGATCTACGGTTTAGGTCGATATATTAGAAGAAAAAACTGATATACATTTAGCAAAATTCACTTAATGATTTTATGTATAAATTTATCTCTTGTCCATTTTTGAACCCGAAATTGCAGCTTTTTCGCTGCGCACACTTGCAATTATGTGTTGTTGAAGTTTTTGCTCTTGTTTTTAGTTTACCTAGCTGTAACCTTCGCGTTTTCTGTTTTTGCTAAGTCTTCATTCATTAAATAATGCTGTGTGGATTGTCCAGCATTTTTATAAAGAATTATGTCTTTGTTTACATATAAAAACCTTGTATTCTAGAATATGGTATAGAAATAAAGACGCTAGCATAGCGACGCTGAGAACTAAAAGATACGTGGCACTGTACACCTGTATGGTAGTCTCTCTTGGCAACCTGCCATCCATGTGCTTCCTATTTTGGTGTAGTAAACAATTCATTGCAACGACAACAACTTAATCAAACCCGATATTTTCGGGCAAAGGCTCAAATTGTCTGGCGGGAAGTAGGGCAATAAATAAAGCAATACCAAAATGAGTCACTCACTCATTTATTGTACATAATATTGGGCAACCTTGACGCAAATTATTCAAAATAATTGATCAACGTAAAACTGTAAGAGCTTAAGTTTATAAGAGCCCTGTATCTGGGCGCTCAGTTTTGAGCTCAAGATATCAATTCAAATTTCTCTGTTCTCCGAGCAATCCATCCATCCAACGACGGCTTTCGTAAGAATATAGTGTCTCCAAGGAGACATAACTTATTCTTTTCAAGAGTTTCTAGTAATTTAAACTTTAATAATAATTTTAATAATAAAATAATATCCAGAAGCTACTTCAGCATGTTCCGTCTACACAGAACTGCTGTGCGATTACACAAAAAACTACCCATCCTGTATTGACATTTGAAAGCCATTTATATGTTTATTTTAAACTTAAAATCTATCTTTTCAAACACAAGTTGCCATCACTATATTTTAGCTTTTACAGTTTCGTCATCATCACTATGGTACATGCTGAAAATCAGCGTTATGGGGTTACTCACAACAACAGCTGATCATGAACCTTTTCTGGTAGCGCAGGCGCACGGCACTGAAGGATCACACGACCAGATTACAACAATATTATTATCTTAGGCCTTTGAATTATATAATAAGTATATTATATAATTCAAAGGGCTTTCAAACGTCTATACAATGGTTTAGCGTAATTCCACAGCTGGATCGACCATACGGTCGCACCGCTACCGACTAGTTGTTTTCATAGGGCCGATTTTGTGACAAAATTTGTACGCAAATCTTACTACCTCGCGCTTCTCGATGGAGTTGCACTGGTTACACTAGCAAAACAAAAGACGCACAATGGACCAACCACCAACCCGATTTTCAGTGCGGATACACCACACACACCCACTTAAGCGTCACAAAATTACTTCTTACAGTTCCTATGATAGGCCTCATTTATCGCCCATTGATAAATTGCCAATTGTTGTCAACTGTTTTTACCATCGAATAATAAAGAAGCGCTCACGTGACTCGTTTAACGAACTGAAACGGAATGTATTTGTCGATGCCGCGGGGGTATTTCGTAGGAGGAACGTGATTCGGCTATGGAACTGCCATCATCAGCCGTTATTAGTCCACAGATGGACATCTATCAAGGATATCTATCGGGGATGGCGGCAGCGTCCCCTGCAGAACCATTTTACCACCACCCAGCGTGAGGATCATGGGCATTACCTCCATAAGATAATAGCCACTGGGGGTGGCATTAGTCCAGCAGTGAACCATTATAGGCTGTTGAGGATTAAGGCCTGCCGCATCGAGCAACTGCCTGCAGTCTCGCAGATCGTCATTAAATAGAGTAACATTCTTTTGATCACAGATAAGAGCTGCAGCTCTATTGTGTAATTTGAAGTCCATTCCCAGTGAACTTCAAGCCCATTACCAGTTGGCGACTCAGTCTGAATGTGATCGGTATTGTGTAAGGTATTTCACTGGGCTTCGGCTTCGGAATGAATGAGCCAAGTGAATCCCATTTCACAAGTTTTCGATCTTTCATGCGTTTCGTTAATGCCAGTGGGGTAACATTTAGTTCCACTGGAACCATTTGTGATTTAGCTGTATAACTAGTTGTAATAACAGCATTATATTTATTAAGCCGTAAAAACATTATTATGGTGTGTAGTGCATTATTTTTGTCATTGTTTGCAATATCATCACGTATTTTGTCTTTGTAATTATCCTACCAAAGTAACGAAACGCAAGTTTTCTTTCTTACTGTCAAATACACATGTCACTCACGAAGCTGTCTATTTTTGCAACTTTGTTTGTTTTGTTTGCGAGAAAACGGAAAAACAACTTTTGTACTTGATTTTTGATAAAAAATAGAATATTTTCAAAGTACTGATGTTACTATATCACTATATAAATTACTACCCATTTTATGCATTACAAAAGTTACCAAGTGTGTGGTTCCAAAACAATGTGTTAATTCGATAGGTACCTAATCTATTTCAGAATGCTGGAAGACAAGTCGTCTATAGTAGGCAGATAGAGATGCTTGTTTCGTTCATGGAAGAGAACAGGAGTTTCGCGGAAGGCTGCCGGCTGGCTTATAATGGTCCACGGGCGAAAAAACAAGCTGAACCGCTTTGAGAGGAGCTGAACAAATCTCATGATGTTGGGGCTGGCGGCACTCGAACAAGAGTCAAGTGGAGAGATGTAAGTACTTTTTATCTGTAAATTTGAATATTTGTCTCTAATGCTAATAAATAAATTTGAAAGCTTTTGCGCTTCCTCTTTTTTTGTTAATATCGAAATGAAGAAAGAGGAAGAAGAGAACAAGGTGCACAGGAAGGTGACGGAGCTGATGATAACTAACTGTCTGTATAACATATACTGCCGCCGTCGGAATGTCTATTAAACTTTTATAATATATGTATAGCTAAATTGTTACATAAAATCAATTATCTACTAACCTACCTAAAATTTTATACATTCTCCATTCTCATAAGGTCTCATCCACTGTAAAGATATTTATACCTCCCGTTCAATACAAAAGACTTTGACTGTATAAAGTCAGCCGCCACCGCTCCAGCAGATTTCCCACACCACCACCTCAATCGGCCCAAACATGTTATAATTTATTCATGTTTCTCTTGATTTTAGGGTCCACTATTTATGTCACATCACATCAACATCTAATTAGTGTCTACTGCTAGACAGAACCTTCTCTAAACCTGTATTTTTGTATATTGTTACAGATACACCACATGCTGCGAATGAGCTTCAGTGGGCAATACATATGGAAGGAGAACGCTAGAGGCAATGGCCGCCACTATAGTAGCAATACATCACTAATCGATAATCTAACTGATCGAATATTTTTTTTACACGGGACACTACCCTTTAAGCTTTACCTTTGTACATAATAGTAGTAAAAATATGAAATAAAAAGGTTTATTTGGTTTTTAAACATTTTGTTTTATTTAAGTTTGACTCCTCTACAAATCTATCTGTTGATAACAGCTTGCCACTGTCTATATTGTTCACTTATGTCCAGTCCATACCAAGATTGCCTGGAAGAGATCGCTCAATGATAAGATCACCCCTATGTACTTCCTTGATTATTTATATTTCCTTCAGTATTGTATGGTAATGTTCTGAACTTCAGTAGGTAATCAATGTTTGTGTGGCACAGTAAAGAGCTATCTATCCATCATGCCTTCCTCCATCGACTTCCCCCTGTAGGTACACCTTCAAAAGGGGTGACGCCTGAAATCAATAAATTATGTGTAAAAGAACTAGTAGGTACATAATTATGTGTGCTCTAAATATAGGTACGCAGTGATTAGTAGGTACTCCGTATCCATCGTGCATGTAGAATGTTATAAAAAATAATAATAATGTAGTAAACAAACCGCCCATACTTAACCTGAAATTCACTTGATGGGCGCGACATTTTATACGCTTTTATCGTTAAGTAGGTACCTAACAAAAACTCACTTGCACACACACACTCGAGTTTCAGATAGTAAATTTAGGTACCTAAGCAATAATTTTATTGAAGCAAGGATCTCAAATCGACAAGTAGGTAGGTACCTATATGTGTCGTGGTTTGTTTACTAACATCATGGATGTACCTAGGTACTTAGATACTGATACTCCGCCCGTGAATTTTGCTACGTCCTTGTTTTTTACATGCTCGTTGGATATGGGTGAAATATCTTGAGACATCTCTTTCCCACTTGGAAAGAAGATATTTGATTGAGAGAATGCTTTGTATTTTCTTTTGACGAAATGAATGTATTTTATTCAAGTATGCGTGTTGAGATAATTATTACTTACTTCTGAGATATGAGATATTATTTATTTATACCTTTGAACACAATTTTCATACATAATTTGGATACAAAATAGAGATTTGACCGAAAAACTTTTTCAAACAAGAATCCAGTGAGTTCCCTGCTTCATTTGACGTTTCTCATGGGCTTGAACTTGATAATGAAACCCATTAAGGCGTTACACAATACCGATATCTGCCAAAATACGAACTTTCATTCATTCACTGGGTTTGAATTTCGCTGGTAATGGTGTTGCAACTGTCAGTTAGTTACACAATACGAAAATGACTATCGAAGCCCAGGCTAGGTTTTAAATGTCAAAAACGAAGCCGATGACGATTACCAGTTCGGTTAGACAATAGGGCCGCTGGTGAGTATCTGGCGCAGCGCATCAGCATTGCCATACGGCGGCGGGGCAATGCAGCCAGCGTCTTGGGGACGCGACGACTGGCATTGAAAACCAAGAATTAGCTAATGAATCTGATCTAGGAGAAAGTCGTTGTCATGTCGTATAACGAAGTAAAGAGCATTGAAAAAAGAAATGTGGAGAAAATTGCATTATTACACCGACAAGAGCTAGGCTCTTTAATACTTGGATAATGCCTTAAAAATATAAGTTTTCAAGGCACTATTAATTTGATATCATTGATATCTCAGATCCCGGTACACCTGGACTAGAACAGCAAGTGACAGGAAGAAATGGAATACTTGGAGGAGGCTTTCAACGCCAAAGGCGGTGTCCTTACCGGACAAAAACTGCTCCGGAAATTAAAATAGTTTAGTTTTAGTTTATATTACTTAGATTATAAACTCAATGTACATACTAGTGGCCGTGTGATACCGGCATAGAATTTTCACCAACTCAACTCTTCCCGCGGGTGTCGTAAGGGGCGACTAAGGGATATCTACGGGGGCAGGCGGCAGGCGGTAGAATTGTTATGCAGCGCCTTCTGCATAACAATTCTACCACTCGCATACCCAGCGTGGGGATTATGGGTATTACCCCCCATGAGATAACAGCCAATAAGGTGCTTATTAGGGGGAGGCCTGCGTCCAGCAGTGGACAAATAAAGGTTGTTGAGGTTGCGGTGGAGGTACATATTAACTGGTAAGGAAATAAAGCTCATTTTATTTTATTAATACAAAATGTACAGCATCTTACATGGGCGTACGTGCATTGTCCCTCATGACATCACCATGTGAAAGCATGCGTGGTTTATTACTCGGAGATGTTATCTCGCCAAAACATCTTGATTAGTCTATTCCGAATTCCGACCGCGCGGGTTTGGTATGCCGGGCATTATATTTTTACTAGCTGCGCCCCGCGGCTTCGCACGGGAAAAGATTTATAGGATAAAAAGTAGCCTATGTGTTATTCCAGGCCTAGAACTACCTGTAAGTATGCGAAATTTCAGCCCGATTAGTTCAGTAGTATTTGCGTGAAAGAGCAACAAACGTACACGCATGTTTACAAACTTTCACGTGTTATTGCCATTTGCGAAATATTTTTAAGCATTTAAGTACAAAAAATCATTATTTAATTGTTTTTACTTTGAAAAACCCCAGTACACTCGGATCTGGATTGCCTTTTTTTTCGGGATTTTGGGAATTTATGCGGCTTGCAGGATCCTGCGTCAGAGACGAATCGTCGCAGACGAAATCTCCCTCTGTGTAGTAGGTAGAGATTCGTATATTGCTGTTCTTTTAAAGCAATGTATTTGGTTGGTCATGAATTTTGGCAAGGTTTATAAGATTTGTACGAAGCTTATCGCAATAACTCAACGTCACACAACAACGTCAACGCTTAATTGCAATTGAGTTTGACGTTTATGGCAAAACAATTTACTGATTGCAAAAATCGGAGTAGCGGCCCATTTCCACCATAGCATAGTGATTTTAGAATAACTCACGAGCGAAGCGAAGGAGTCCTATAATCCCCAGTGCGAGAGGGATTTAATGTCATCCAACACGAAGACACCGTCACACAAAGAATACTCTACTTTTCAATAGGGTTAGACAGAATCACAATTTTTTGTGTGAAAAAAACCAGGAGTTGTTTTCCTTTCATTTGACATTGATATACTCAAATTGGCAATCGACGACGGCCCTGCCACCTATATTTAGTACCCGATATTTATTACAATTTTTTTTCTTCATAAAAAAGCAAATGGAAAACCCTTTATTGCCAACCCTGCTTTTCACACTTTATGTCAGCAAATAGTTTGGTGACGTGTTACGTTTCATATTCAGTTTTCTGAGCAAAGGTTAGTTGTAATTACGAAGAAGATCTAATTGTAAATATCTTCTTATAAGCTCAGTACGCTGTGTTTGGCCTACTGATATTCTTTTAAGTAACTACAAATCAGTATGACTAAAAAAAATAGTTTATTTAAAAATTTAAGTCGGTAATAAAGTGTTTTAATTCCATTCTCTCGGGGGAAGTCTGAGTATCTTCGCTGAGTAACCGATCGATAGGTATAAACTTATAGTACGATAGGGTGAATCACCCTTTCCGATTGATATGGTTCAGGAAAAGGACTGTTTATTGCATTGATTTAAAAAGGGAAGATAGGTTACGTTCTCCCAGCGCTTACTCAAAATTGGCATGTGTTACAACTACACGCAAACACATAGGTACGGTCACAGTTATATTTCCAGTCCTGTGCAATACAAAGAAGAACAAAGACGGAAAGACAGGTCTAGGACCGAAGTGAGACTGAGACAACAATATTTCACGCGAATCACGACCGCCCGTGCCGCCGGTCAGACGGTGACTGATGTGGGAGAACACAATTTTACACAATTTAAGGTTGCCACTTTCGAGCAACCAGTGCCTCATCTTCGTTTTTAATAAATCAATGGTTTATTGGGGTATTTTTTGTTCTTGCTGACTAATATGACTGAAAATAAATTGACCTTAAACATAACCGAGATGTTTTACCTAAAGTAATATTCCATCAAGTTTTTTACACTGATCTAGAATCCAGAATATTTTCTTTATAAACATAGGGATGTTAATATGATAGAAATTTTGTAGACATACAAAATCAAAGAATATTAATGGGAAGTTAAAGACCATTTAAGACATGGACATCGTCGCAAAACGCTAAAGTTCGAAACCATTTATAGTTTTGGTAGCAACTAAATCATATCACCACAAATACCTTCGGTTCATAGAGAAAACCTTCGTCAATCCATCGATACAGTACTTACATACAGCACACCAATAATCTAAAACATGTCCGTGATGTTATACCTACATATGGCTGTACTGTATTACAACAAGAACCCAAAATAAATCAAAAAGACCAAGTTTTTTCGTTACAGGTTTGTTTGTTATTGGTCAACCCAAGAGCATTGAAGCACCGGATCCCAAGATAGAACAGAGCTATGTAAATCAGTGATTGTTATTCAAGACGTAGCAGAAACGGACACAATGGTCGTATGTTTGTATACCTAGAAGTTATCTGTAGTGAACAGGAATAAGTTACGGTACAACGGGGCATTTTTCCTTGTTCTAAATGGCATTGCTACTTCGGTTTGATTTAGTACTTTGCTTGCATCATGCATCAAGAGGTTCATTTCATTCATTTAATTAACAGCCATAACAATTGTTATCAGAGCATACTTTTGTTTAAATCTATTTAAAGCCTTTATTGTCTCGTTCAGGTCAAAGGCCTCCAAAGCCTAGCAGTTGTCCCAAATTAGCTCCAAATTGAAATTCTTGCTACAAAACAACGGTACAAAACTTCCCAAGAAAATAAATTCATTTCTAATACCTACTCAACTCCGGGAAATGATAATTTAAAACCCGGCTACGGTAATTACCGTACGCCTTTTGTAATAACTGGAAGTCGGGGGGTAGATTTAAAAATTTACATAAATTTTGTAACGCGCGCTCGCTTAGCTATATCTCAGTCGAACGCAGGTGCTCGGCGAGGAAGGTCTTAGCACAAGTATATCTATCATGGTGTTTATTGAGTCTTGGAGAACCGTCAATCAATCTGTTCCAAGAGATTCTCGTGACACATGGAATTTTCATTATTTTGTAGCATTTCTTTATGGAAAACTTAGGTCTCTTGTGTGGTTATTGTTTACGGAGAAACAATCCATCATTGTCTGCGAGCTTTAAATTCTATAATACGATTTTCGCAGCTTTGTCTTCTGCCAATTTCAAATAAAATATTCACAGGCCATACGACAGACTGTTGGTTTAGGAAAACCATCAATCAATGTATGTTGGTTATGGGTTTGAACGACACCCGGTTCCTATTAAAATTCATATCATTCAGATACCATAAAGATTAAAATCCAATAACTCAAATTACCAAGCTCAATTGCTTTAGAGAGTAAGGTATTTTTATAGAGCATTGCAATGTCAACTCAATAAGGCGGAGGAGAGCTTTCCCATGGCCTTATAAGGCAAACTGGATCCACAATCCACATATCGGCTTGTGCAGTTTTTATTATTTTCGCGAGGCCTGTGCTATTCAATCTTCTCGCTTTCTCTGAAATGCGCTTTATTGCACTGAAGTCAAAGTTGATTCTTTATCGTTGTAGACGGGATATCGTGATGTAAATCATTAATTTTGTTTTTAAAAACTATACACCGGCTTCGATTTTTATAGTTGTTTCATGAATTTCCATAGATCCCATTGTCAGAACTGAACCAAATTAAAATGGGACCACACGGTCCAAAGTTCATAAAAATACAGTCGAATTGAAAACCTCCTCCTTTTTTTGAAGTCGGTTAAAAACGAGTGCGTCTAGTTGGCGTAAACGCAAAAGTGATTTAATTTAAATTTCACTATGTGGACGCGTACCTAATCAGTCAGACAGAAATCAGTAAAACTTAACGTATCTAGATGACGCAATAATAAGTGATTCTCATTTTGAGTTTCACCAACTGGACACACGTGTGTCCGGCCGGTCTCTTGTGTCGAGTAAAGGTTCATATACAATACACGGACGCCAGCTTGCCGACTGCAGTTAATTCGACAGCGGGAAGCCGTCGACTGCCGTCCCCTGCAGTCGAGCTTTGCAGTCGGCAACTTGCCGTCCGTGTATTTGAGATGTGCACTTGTGCAGTCCGTGTATCAGTGTAACCCATGATTTTCTGCTAGTGTTCAGTTACGTGCAATTCTCTTGAATTATGTATTATAGAAAACGTCCAAACGACAACTCAGAAATTGCAGACGATTATTAAATAAGAGGTAAGAGATCACGTAATACGTAACTAATCATCACATGATTGGTTCGCGGCATAAATTGTGTTATAAGGACCTCTACCTGCAGCGCAGGGGCTAGCTGGCTTGATTCTCGCCCCGGGACAAATTTTTATACGATCTGCAGATACTTTTTTTGTAATGGTAAATAAATGAATTTTGTATTAGTATTTTTGTATTTGTTCTAAGTATTCTAGGTGTTTTCTATGTATATTATCTAGTACCCATAACACAAACTGTGCTTACTTAGTGGTTTGATAAAGCTGCGTGGATTGTCCAGCATTATTATTTATGAATACAAGTTTGATATACCTATATTGTAAAACTTGCGTATAAGTACCACGCATTCTTAAAAAGAGGAAAAGCACGTACCGCTTCGTCGACGAACCATTAGTAAATTGCGTACGTACATCAGTCGCTATGAAGTGTTTTGTTGATTGTATTCTTTTAAAGTTGTGCCCTATTGTCTAAGAATCTATTCATTGTTTGTTAGATGTTCGCGTCATCTTGGCGAATGAAAGATAATATTAATGAATTTGTGGTAGTACTTCGATAAGTCTATTGTTATTAAGAGAGTGCCATAAGCAATTTACGCAGCGTTTTTTAAGCATCATAATCTAGAAAAACTTTAGGACGTAACACAAGTTGATCACGATTTAAAGGGCTTCGTAAAAAGCATTCGTAGAGTTTCTGAGTTTTACGTTTCAAACTTCGTGGAAACAGGTCAATAGGTAACAAGCAAGATGGAACTTTTAAGTTTTTTTTCTATAAATGATGGCTAAACCAAACGTTAGTAAGAGAAAAGCACGCTCCTCCAAGAAATGTGGCGTTGGATATTTTACAACCATTAAAGCCTTGCGCGCCTGTTATTTCTTTATTGCTTAGAATTTATTTTCTTTTGTTACTTCAGTGCTGGAAACGCTAATGGGTTTTGCATTTTGATGTTTGTATTTACTTTAATGTTGCAGTTAGGGTTGATATACACGGACTGCAAGTTGTAAAGCAACTGCAGTCGACGGGTGCAGTCCCATTGCAGTCGGCAACTTACCATCCGTGTATTTGAGACGAGCAGTCTGTGTAAGAATTCCTAATTAAAAAATAGTTAACCTACTAGGTCAAGGTTGCCTGGGAGAAATCGCTCTCAGCGATAAGGCCTTTTGTACTACATTTATTTATTATTTAGATATAAGACTTTAATGTATATTTATTACTATTACCTAGTACAATAAAGTGTTCATTCATTCATTCATTCCTACTCTATCTTGAGTTGTCAAAGGTTTGTTCCTTGGCTAGCCAATAGAACATAGATAGGTACTAGGTAAATTCTTTATTTGCATCTTTATGTTCAGACACAGCTGTGGTGCTGGCTTCGAATTTTCACCACCCCAACTCTTACCGTGGGTGTCGTAAGAGGCGCCTAAGGGATACTCACCCGGGGGTGGGCAGCAGCGCCTCCTGCTGAACTTTTCTACCACCGAACTGCGGTCCCCAACCCGCATGCCCAGCGTGGGGATTATGGGCATTACCCTCCATGAGATTAACGCTAAAAAGGCGTTTATCAGGGCCTGTATCCAGCAGTGGACCAATACAGGCTGTTGAGTTGGCTTGAGAGTTCAGACACACATACCTAACTTTCACAAAAACAATAAAAACATAAAACATTAGTCTGTATCGACGCACGTCAATGCAATAGGGTGACTTTTACCTTCCACCCCAAACGACTAACCCTATCTAGCTTAGCATTTTATTACCTAGGGGTAATTTCAAACGACGTTTCGATCACGCGATATTGAGTTTAGTTTTGTCTGAGCATTCGTTATTGATAAATTCAGGTACGTTACTTTATTTTGACGATACTGAGTCCCGGTTTGCTTAATACGAGGATAAAATGGAATGACCTTAGGATATAATTGAGTTTCTTTTAAAAAACTATAAACCAACTGCAATTATATAGGTTTTTCATGGATCTCATTGTTAGAACGGGAACAAATTAAAATGGGACTACACGGGAAACACCAGCTTTCAAATCAAAAAGAATCATGAAAATCTGACCACCCAATCAAAAGTTCTGAGGTTACAAACATAAAAAAATAAAGTCGAATTGAGAACCTCCTCCTTTTTTGAAGTCGGTTAAAATAAATAAATAAATAGATCGTACACACATTTGTCCCGAGGCGGGAATGGAACCCGCAACCTCCTGTGTCGCAGGCGGACCTTCGCCCACCGCGCCAGAGTTCGTCGAAAAATACAAGCATCTCTCTCTACCTGTTCTCTGGGATGACGACCTGTGAAAGACTGCTGGTAGATGGATCATGCGAAAAGCAGATACGTATTGCAGTAATGAATGAGAGATATGGACAAACAATTGTCACACCTCGGGCGCTCGACCATTTCAAAACGAAATACAAGTTGAGATTTTATTTTAAAAACCGTTTTATTATAAACTAGCGACGCCTCGCGGTTTCACAGCATAGTCACCATTCCCGTGGGAATTTCAAGATAAAATATCTAAGTTCCCTGAAAAGTAAGCTTTCCAATGATGGAAGAATTATTTTAATCGGTCCAGTAGTTTCGGGACCTATTCAATACAAACAAACAATTAAATCTTTCCTGTTTATAATATTAATATAGATTAAGAGCGTATTTTGTGTGAGTTGCGCCGTGACTCACGTGTTTCATTATGGCCTCCACGGAAGACCAGGGCAGGATACATCCTGCCATAGCATTTGCTGAGTGTTAGCCATTTTTGTAACCTATATCTTGTGTACCTATGTATTTTGTATGTTACCTTTTACTTAACTTTTTAAACCGTCATATCACCAACCCTATAACCACCGGGGGTATTGAGACGAATCAATCGACACCTCACCTCACCTCACCTTTGTTGAAAACGAACAAACTACTTGTTGAATCAGTAGCGCTGATTGAACATAAAAATCGACTACATACATACATACAAACATAGGACGCCAACCTCAAAACCCTCCTCCTTTGTCAGTCAGTTAAAAAAACAGCTCTAGAGCTTATCAGTCTCGTTGTTTCCTTTTCTAGCCATGACATAACAATGCTGGCTCTAATACCTTATCTATACATAGCACTTACGTACACTAATTATGTGCTGTTAGATCTAAGTATGTCAGTAAGTCCTTATATCATTAGATTCATTAGTTACAAGGGCTTGCACTCGCGTTATGAGATTAATGTTTCTATTATGTTTCTAAGAAGTTATAGCCTTAAGCGTACACCTACAATGAGATTTGACAATTTTAGATTAACTTACAGGCTTAAGATTTCTTCGTCGCTTCAGTTGTTTAGTTACCATATCGAAGCGATGGAATTCAAAAATGAAAACGAACTCTATTATCATATAATTTTTTAATCAAATACTTAAAAGAAACAAATAAGAACCAATATTTACAATCGACACAAATACAAATACGATTTTTAGATACCTTATTTTAAACTTTAAACCGACTTCAATAAGTTTTTTCAAGGATCCCATTTTATAAATGGACCAAATTTAAATGGGACCACACGGGAGCACTAGCTTTCAAATAAAAAAAGAATCATCCAACCAGTCAAAAGTTCTGAGGTAACATAAAAAAAATACAATCGAATTGAGAACCTCCTTTTTTTGAAGTCGGTTAAAAACTCGTATACAGCTTGATCGTGCCCAGTGGTCGCGACTAGTGGAGACTATGTCAGTTTAGACTTCGGAGAAGCATTTCAGTGTACTAAATTACTAATGATGATTGCTAACTAAATAAACTTAATAAACGACACAAATTGCTCCGGAAGCCAATTATTAGTAAACCATGCCGTGTACAAGGTATGCCGATTTCGAGATTAGGTTGGAAATGTTGGAATAGAAGAATTTCTTAGATATTCACGGCATGTCGGTATGAAATCGATAGCGTATTATTTGGTAATTGCAGGGTCAGATTTTGTTGAACTTTAACTTTAGTATAAAATAATAAATAGACTTGTTTCTATCTCTAAGTGGGGGAACTGGGATCTGCACGGACATCTATCGGATATCTATAGGATCCACTCCTTTCGTTACACCTCCGTTTTGCATTAGTCCACTGACTAAACAGCCCTAACCAGCCCAGTTTCTAGAAGTTCACTTAGTAGATTTATTTTTAATTATAAAAAATGCTGGACAATTCACACAGTAATAGCTAGCCCCAAGATAAGCAAAGCTTATGTTATGGGTACGGGATAACTGTGTATATCAGTTATCCCGTACCCATAACATAAGCTTTGCTAACCCTATAATAATATTATATTTTAAACTAGCTGCGCCCCGCGGCTTCGCACGCGTTGTTCCTATGGAAACGTTAAAAGATGATTTTCATCCCACGGGAACTGGGATAAAAAGTAGCCTATGTTTTATTCCAGACCTAGGACTATGTCTATTTTAAATTTCAGCCAGATCCGTTCAGTAGTTTTGGCGTGGAGAAGTAACAAACATCCATACATCCATACAAACTTTCGCATTTATAATATTAGTGTGATTAGGTTAGCCAAGGAATTCTATTGTCTAGAACTAGGTCAGGCTAATGTGTAAAAGGACTAATAAATCGTATTTAACAGCAGGACCAAGCGCTTTTCCTCCTAAGTCCTGATCAAATTACAAACAACGCTCTGCGTCGTGATAAACTCCGATTTTCTAGACAGTTATCAGATAGAATTCTACTTTAACGGAGTTTTTATAAGTTTAAAACTTTTCTCATTTCCGAAGCAACGTTTTACTCTATTTCCTGGTGGTGAAGACTTGAAATGCAATAAAGGTCTGACTTGCAGACCTAAGAGACGGACCTCACGGGTCTGGTTGTCAAACCAAGGCTAGACTGCTCTCAGTACTCAAGCTCAAACTAAGTACATACATCTTTTTTTGGTTACTCAAAATTGTAAACACGATTGCGAAAAAAATTACGATAGAAAAATCATGAAAGTGCACTGTTTTGCACCTAATTTGTTCGAGATCTCGGAGTTTTGTTTGATTCGTATGTTATTTTATTACTTGTTTTTTGGTTCCTTAAACAGTTTCTTCATAATTTGTGGAATTTTCTCCTTATATATCAATAACATTTATTATTCGCTTACGTTCCAAAAACATGCTCTTTCCCATTCCTATGACCGCGATTCGATCCTGTTCCAATACTATAATTCAATTCAATTAAATTTATTTATTTTCCATAAGAACTAAATACATTGTGTGTCTAAAACACCACCACCATACACTAAATTGGACTATAAATATAAATAATTAATTTGTTTTCAAAAAATATAAACAGACTTCAATTTTTATAGTTTTTTTCATAATTTTCATGGGTCCCGTTGTCAGAACTGAACCGAATCCAGTCGAATTGAGAACCTCCTCCTTTTTTTGAAATCGGTTAAAAAATTGCGAGAAACGTGACCTCTTAAAACCGTAACGGTAAAATATAACAAAGTATGTAGGTAAAACACCAGGTCGCCTAACAAGGTTTAGAAAGAATAGATTATATGGATTATGTTACAAGCAACCTTGCTGGCATGTAATAGGGTAAGCTGGCTCGTTTCGCCTATAAAAACGAGGTCTTCAATTTCCGAGCAAAAATCTATGTGCAAAAACCTGTGTGTTGACCGTTTGATACGCTCTGGTTATTTCACTCGGATTCCAAAGTAAGATTAATTAGATTAATATTAGAGCATCACACAAATTAAGATTCATTTGCTGTCTGTTAGAATTAGAAGAAATATTAGCCATCTCGGTCACGTATTTTTGCGTCAAACCGATATTTATCACGATTACCTAAGTTTTAAGGGCGGTGACGTGTTCACTGAATGAGAATCGGGGAACAGTAGTTTATTTGTTCATTCTGATGCTCGTTATTATATTTTGTACTCGATATAAATAATAATTGATTTTGTTTAAAAAAACTATATATCTACTTTAATTATATGGATCCCATTGTCAGAACTGGACCAAATTGTATCCACACGGGAAGTACCAGCTTTCAAATAAAAAAAATAAACACGAAAATCGAACCACGACGCCGTCAAAAGTTATGTATGAGGTAACAAACATTTTTAAAAAACTTTCGAATTGATTACCTCCTCTTATTTTGAAGTCGGTTAAAACTATATGCAGTGTCTTTTTCTTTGACCTCAACCAACGTCGGAGTTTTTATAGAGAAACATATCGCGGGCAAAGTTGTAAGCGCTATTTAGCTAGTTATTAAATAACCGAAGCAAATTGTATTTAAAGCAAGTATATCACTGTATTGTTATGCTAATATGCCCTTCTATTACGTAGAACTAAGGCGCTGCGCAAACGTAGACACTTTTTGTTGCCGACACGGCACATCGAACACTTTTTGATCGTCAATGAGTATGTGTTAAGTGGGAGCAACTGAACACACTTACGGGTCCTCATTACATATTTATTGACGGAGATTTCTATCGTTGCGTAAATTTTACTTCAAAGTTGAACCGCGAATTGTCTGATTACTCTTCAAGAACACCATCCTTAAGGCCCTTCTATACCGGACATAATATTCTGTGTATTATACCAGGTTATTTTGTATGTGTTATTGTAAACTAGCTGCGCCCCGCGGCTTCGCACGCGTTGTTCCTATGGAAACATTAAAAGGTGACTTTCATCCCACGGGAACTGATTTATGGGATAAAAGTAGCCTGTGTTTGATTCCAGAATTAGAGTTACCTGTATACAAAATTTCAGCCAGATCCGTCCAGTAGTTTTGGCGTGAAGAAGTAACAAACACCCATCCATCCATCCATCCATCCATCTATACATCCGTGCATCCATACAAACTTTCGCCTTTATAATATTAGAGTGATTTATATAAGTACTTACAATTATAGTACTAACATTATATATGTGTGTATGTGTAATAAACAATGTATTTCATTGTCTTTGTTAAACCTACTAATTGCGGAAATACAATCTCAAGCTACTAAGGTATCATAAAATACAGACAAGTACTGCTGCCTTACGATTTCCCTACAAAATGCAAGCCGTATCTAACCCCCACCCCTACCTTTACTACGTTGTTTGTTTACACACATACAAGGTCAACGACCTCCACCTATCCTCTATTCGATTAATCAGGAACAAAAACACGCAACGAAACCTATATTTACGGAGCTTAGTTCTAGAGAATAACTATGCAAGGCAATTTATTTTCGTCATAAATCTATTTTTGTTTCGACGATATTTCCCTGCGGCCTAGCATTTAAATTATGTGAGCAAGTATTACTTAGGTTAGTTATATCATCAGATTAATCAAGTTTTGAATAAAATATCAGAAAGACTGTCTGACCGACTGTCAGACGCGTGACTACGCGACTATGCGCTGCGCCAGATACTTATCGTATCTGGCGCAGCGCATCAGCATTGCCATACAGCGGGGCAATGCTGCCAGCAGCGTCTTGGGGACGCGACGACTGGTATTGATATGGATCAGTTGAGCGTAAATTGTTTCCAACAGTCTGCAGCTAGCTGAATTGTTTCCATTTTAAATACTCGTTCTAATTTGTATCTTTTTTATTGATCTTGTTAATAAAAACTACCTTATTTAAAGACATGAATACCTAAATAACGCTTAGACTACTAGGACAGGCTATATGAAATTGCTGCGGACTCAGAATACATTGTTTGCAACAATCTGTAGTTAACTCAACTATTTTAATTGTAAATACCTACGAGTAGTTCTTTTTTTTTTCCAACAAACAAATTTAGAACAGATAGTGTAGACTTTCCCGGATCGTGTTATTTTTAGACGCATGCACTCTGGTGTCATAACTAGATGCTTATGTAGCGTTATATAATTTAGAATTGAATGAAAAGGTACATAATTTGTTCGATAGTCAAGTAACAAGCTAGATCTTCCTTTTCCTTATTTTAACTCCATAGATATTAGTACAATTCTGTAGATATGTTACGTACGTTCGGTGCTAACTCAATAAATTACACAACACCGTGTGTTACAACTAAACGCAAGGACACTTTTTTTTTATTGATATGGATGGACAAGCTTTGGGCTACCAACTCACTTTAAGAAAAAGAAGATGTTGCCTAAGATGGAGCACGCTTTTCCAGAAGGAACTTATTTACCCTAGGTTTGGGAAGACAGACGCAGGAAGTTCATTTCAATCTTTGGCTGTGGATTTTTTTCTATTCATTTGCATATTATCCATGTTACGAGACTAGAATAAGAATCCGGTTTTTATTGTTTGTATATATATGTATATATATATGATATCCATGGCATATTATTTCGACCTTTCCCAACTTCAAATCAATTTCAATAAGCTCAAATGTTGAAACTCTGCTTGAAAACCTGTGTGATTAATAAGCCCGAACGAGGAGAAAACAATATCCGACTCCACACCAATAAAAAAGATCTTTATGTATATACTTAATAGAATATTGCTAATATTGAAAGTGCCCACGACCCTTCTTGAGGAAGTTCGTAAAAATAATAAAACTCGAGTAAACAACCAATAAAAAAGTTTCGACGTCTCTATGTGTATGGATAGAAAATAATTTTAAGGTGAAAATGCAGTGAATTTGCTATCCGCACTTCTTTCTATCCTATGTTTTCCTACTTTTTCTATGGCCTCATATTATTATTAAGGGCTCATTATATTTCTTTATTTGTTTGTTTTACTCACATGTACCTCATATTATTACAGCTTAGTTCTTATGTATAAATAAATAAATAAATAAATAATAAATAATGCTGGCCAATTCACACAGCATTATCTAGCCCCAAGCTAAGCAGAGCTTGTGTTATGGGTACTAGATAACTGATATATACATAATACAATACATTACATAGATAGATATTTTTTATTATACATAGAAAAACATACAGAACGCCCTGAACAAATGTCTGCAGATCGTACACACATTTGTCCCGAGGCGGGAATCGAACCCTATATATATACCCTGTATACTTAGGTCAATAGTGATACTCGTGTTGTGACTGCAAAATAATTTATACATTTTGGTAAAATAATAGTTCTTATGTAGTTATTAATTTATACATTTAAAAATGGCAAAAATAAAATTAGTGAGGATAGATAGGTAGATATGTTTTGGATAATTATTTCACACACAAAGTCAAGTAATTTATATCATATGTCGAGGCGGTTTAATTAAAATCACATATGTAAAGTATTGAGGTCATCAATCTAATTTTATGTTATGCAGTAGTTTGTCGGATAGGAATTCGTCAACTGAGTAATAGCATTTTACAAGCCGGTTTTTAAGCTTTTTACCAAAAGATATCCTTAATTTAATTTAACTACTCCCTCCGGACTAAGCCAGTTCCGTGAAGCAACTCTGTTGTGTTTCGGAAAGTGGTCCGGAGTAGCCATCTTCTAGACCTTCGTGATACATCTTCGATCAGGTGAGATTGCGGTGAAACGAAAGTATATTTCTGATATAAAAAATAAACTACAGGCGACGGTAGTCGTTGACTGGGCCAGCCGTCGTCGACTGGTAGTCGACAGATGATTCGACGGCAGACGACGGCAGCCGTCGACTTCCGTCGCTTGCAACTCCGCAACTTGGCGTCCGTGTATATAAAACGTTCAGTCCGTGTATCTTTTGATAAGCGCTTTTAGACACTTCAAGACGCCTAAATAATCATACGCAAAATATTGTCAAAAATTCAGTCACTTGAGGCGTGCTTAAAACTGAGTTGCGTTTGAGTATTCAGGGGTTACGCAACTGAACTTAGTAAGTACGTGTGTTCAGTATTGATTTTTTTAATTCGACAGAACCAACGAGGGCTCGCTGGCAGTACATTAACATGTAGCTCTTGCCAAATCCGTTGTCAATAAAATGTAAATGTTACGTCGGTTATTCAGTATTCGGCAGTATCCGAGGTTTGAGCCGAAAAAATGTATTGATCGAGTTATTTTTGGGTTATGGAACCTTTTGTTCATAGATGGTGGAGAAAGGGATGAACGTGTATGTATTAATATGTTGGTACTTTGGGATAATTACATTAGTATATTTATAATGAGGAAATACATGTAAGAGGTGTATCATGATTTAGCGTCATTGATGATATCATAGTGACCTTGGGTAGGTACCTGTGATTGGTTTGTTATGATAATAATAATTATGTTGATAGAGTAAAAAAAACAAGATTTTTTTTGAATAAATAACTTATCTTCGGCACATACTTTTCATAATAACAACAAGTTTATTTATAAATCCTATCCAATTCATTATTTTCTGTAAAATTATGCATTGATATTCAATATTTTGTATCATAATAGCTTATGATACTATATGAATAACATAACATAATGCTAGAAATAAACGTGACTTGGAATACGAGGATGCGATCTCAGACAATTTTAACGTGAGAAAATTGAAGTTCAACAAGTGTCCAACTTTCGATTCTCAACGTAAATTTTTCGCATAACGTAAAACGGCGTGAAATATTAAATTTGAGACTACGTTGCCTAAAAGTTTTTTGCGGCGTTGCTAACAATACTTTATGCATGATCTCTCACCCTGTATGTGCAATTTTACAGCGGGGTTTTGATAAAATACAGCACCCTTTATAACATATTTTTATGATAGGCTGATGAAAATTTCGCGAACATTTTCAGGTTGAATTCACTTCATGATTACAAATTTTGCTGGGTCAGAGTTTTTGGAATTATGTGAGGATTTTTTTGCGGTGATATCAAACAACAAAATAGATACTATGATAATTGTAGAATAGGTATAGATATGAGTTTAGACCTATAGGTTTGCACCTTCATGTATTGGGTAATATGAGAATTTCTTATAGGTACTTCGTACCTATCAACATCACAATTGCATAATAAACAAACATAACACAATCACAGAGGCATAATAGCTTGAAGCTAACATGGAGAAAGGTTTCCCTGGTCAGGTCATGTAGCATATAATTATTTAATGATCTTCAAGAAATTGGCGGTATTGGTATAGTAAGTAAGTACCTAGAGCAAAAACAAAAGGGAAGAAATATTATATAATTATGGTATAGGAAGATGCTGTGTTGATGTTGAAAGCATTGACACATAAGCATTCAAATTACACATAGAATAAGCAGAAGAAATTCCACTTAACTGAAATATATATTGTGAAGCAAAAGAGCCAAGCCCTTTATTTATCTGAGTCTGTATTTAATATTATAGCCCTATTCTCAACCTAACTACCAACTCAAGAAAAAAACTACAAATTTTCCAAATAATAGACTAGATGTAATGTATGTAAAAGTAGATTTATGTAGGTATATTAATTTTTTTTCCTGCACAAAAGATAAACAAACCCACAGTACTTAACCTCAAATTAACTTTCTTGTTGACTATTTTTAAACATAAAGTATTTGCTGATTTGAAATACTTTCATCGATAAACATTGTTTAAATATATCTCTTTATCTTGACTCTAAGGATGTGAATTTTAATTATTGTTATTGGAATCTGTTGACATAAATTGCAGCTATGTGACAAATAAATCCTAGATTGCTATCATGTTGTTATATGATTTTATGTACAAGTGAGCTCATTGTTGTTTTAAGTTTCCTAGCTGCAACATGTCTATAATTATCACAACAATGTGTTTGTCTTGATATCTGGGATATAATTGTACCCAAAAGGAACCTTTCACAAAAAATATCTAATCAGTCTCTGAATAAAGTACCTCCAAAGTATTTTTTGCAGACAAGAATAATATTTATAAATTTGAGTGGATGAGGTCAATCCCTCTGTTATGATATGAAACAAAATTGAATGAATCATACATAACATTAAGGTGTGTCTAATTCTACCATTATTACAGTGACAAGGCAACTAGGGTTTGTTGAAACAGAGTGAAATAATCAATTAATTAGTAAATTATTTACACTAGTTTGTAATAACTTCCCATTGGGATATGTTTCATGATATAATTGCAATGGTAACTCAACTTTAGGTAGTGTTTTGTATAATCCGTTTATAAAGGAATCAGAGGCCTATACAGTATTGGGATGGAATACTGGATCAATTACTTACTCTATTTCAAAGATACTGTCTGTTTCTGCCATCTTTTTAATCTATGGTTTGGAGGTTGATAACAACTGCAGCATGCACCAATTTAGGCTCACAATGCAGATGATGGAGGATATGATAACAGTCTCATGAGTTAAATAAAAAAACTATCAGCTAACAACAGCAAGAATGACTCATAGAGTGTAGGTAACTAAAAAGCATTGTATTTTTATCATTATAACCAGCTTTGATAGGATTATGAGTAATTGTATACTATAGTGCACTCCACCAATGTGTTTTGTACCATGTCATGTGAATAAATATTGGGTACTGAATACTATAGTTTTATTAGGGACTGCTAACTCTTCCAGAAAGGTAGGGAGTCCTTCACCCAACAGTAAGACAGTATGGACTCAAAATAAAGTAATAATAAGTTCGACAATCTTCTTTAAAAATGTCTACAGCCAAACATTACTAATATTGTAATGATTTAAGCATGCAGTTGTGTTAAACTTCATATGTTCCATAAATAATATTTTAGACATACGTCTAGTGAAAAAACGGTATGTGTCTAGACAAAATTTATACTTTAACGGATTTAGTGGTCATGCAATGCTGACCACACTTTCTAGACAATCTAGGCTACCGTTTGCACAATTAACATTATCTTGCACACAGCCAATTTAAAGATTTGCTGATAAGTTATTTCTGTATGTATATTATCTAGCTATTAGATTGATAAGCATGTTTATTTGATCTTGAAACAACAATAGACTGTAGTAGTTCATACAGCTTCGGAAGGGTGACTAAAGACGGACTGACCAGGGAACCATAAATAGCAGAAGCTGACTTACCTTGAAGATGGGCCTGGGATGCCTCGGCGCCGAGGCGGGCGCTGGCGCTGCCGTCGTGGTGGCGGGCACGGGCGCCGGTGACGTTACATGGTCAGCCGGTAATGACTCCGGAACAGTCTGAAGAGTTGGCCTCATAGTCGTCGACATTTTCACTAAATCACTTGTCCGAACACTTTAACACCTGGCTATCCGGCCTGCTCCGTTCGCATCCTCTGCGGCCGCGCGATCAGACCGCCCGACCGGCTCAAACCCTCACCAGAACGAAACACTAAGGACTCCACCGAACGCCGACCAACAACGCCCATCTAACCGCATTTTACACCAGAAAAAAACATCGCGAAGCCCTAACAAGACGGTCGATAGACGTAACGCGTACTTGATTCACTTTCACGTTTATGTTAACGATCGTTGAGATTGAAAACGGAAATAGACACGCAAAAAACTATTAGAAAGCTTACGGTGTCTTCTCCTGTCACATAAACACTAGGAAGGAATTCACGGTTTATGATATAGGACAGCGTGCAAACTCGGAATTATGATGGCTCCGATTCGGGCGAATCGTATAACAATTATTGGTGGACAGAAAGCTGTCCATTTAATAATAAAATAACAAAAGTCAATCACTTTTCTCCGCTAAAAGTCCTCACATTCTTGAATTCACTCTCAAGATGGCGGATTTTACCTACTCCTCGTAAATGGGCACAAGGCTGACACGAAAACATCAACCGGCTCTCTTTCGCTCTCTCTCATACCACACCAACAAGAGAGAGACGCCAAGATTTTTCAATGAACTAAACAGTTCAGTTTTGAAACGTCAGATAAACGTACTTTTGGAGCATGCGCAAAATCCAAATTTTTAGAACGCATCTTTAGCAATTTGCATTGCAAAAATACCAAATTTACAATTTGTTTTTTCCCAAGTAAAATCATGATAATCAAACATTTTCATGATGATTCTGGTATATTTTTGCAAACGCACAAACCGCGTACCTAAATACTGAAAAAACATTATGAAATCATAAATAAAAGAAACATTATTACTTGTAGCAAGGAATATTTTAAATTATTTTCTGGTAACATTTCGTTAGTTTCGCCGCTTCTAGCGCCATCTTTATCAAAATGGTTGCCTTGTTGTTGGGGACTGTTGGGTGCTTGTTTGGGTTTTAGATGTTTGTTTCTCTGATAAATTATGGTTTTGACTTTTAATTTGTGTAAAATATTGTGGAGTTGGAGTAGCCACATATGAATAAGGTAAAATTATACTTGCTGGTATGATAAATGCTTGAAAACTTTACAACGCAATTTTCCGTACCATCAGCACAACGTGAGCTTTTACCTATGTTCTAGTTTTATAGTGTTTTCGAAGATTACCTCCAAAATTCATCAGTTTTCTACTATGATTTAGTATGTTTATAGTCCTAGTGAACGTTTACAAGTAGATTTCTAACGTATTTACACAGACCATGACCTTACTCATTGTGGTACCGTAAACTAAAATCGCCATTCAATTTGCAACAAAAGAGATTTCGAGAAGTTTAATGTCGCAATTATCTTGATTTTATTGCGCGTACCAATCTAGATAGTTATGACCGTGTGAATTTGTGGTATAGCGCTATTTTTGATCTTGAAGTCGGTGAAAACTAGGTGAATGACCTTTGGGAGAGGCCCCATTATTTGTTTTGTCACCAACATTGAACTCATTTTTGAGAAAGAATATGCAAAGCTCGTGATACCGCTTGGTTATCCCTGGTTAAACTGATAAGGTTCACAAGTTATTGCATTCAAAAAGTCATGGCAGATTACATCAACCTACCTTCTAACTTATGGTTGAAGATAAACCCTCCTAAAATAGGTGGTTACATAGATATAAGTTTTAGTAAATTCTCATTTTGTACCAAACAATTATTAATAATCCCAAGCATTTGTTTACATTTTGTATATTACTTTTCCTTTTATTTTTGTAGCATGTTGCTTGTTTTGCATTTTGTTGTTTGAACGTCACACATGTATTGTGCAGTATCCCCCTGCCTAAGCAGGCCCTAACCAGCCTAGCTCCTTGAAGTATCAGCTGTAGTAGATTATACATATTCAAAATGGTTGTATGCTCTTCAGATATTTGTTTGACATCTGAGTTTATAATAGTGATGGGCCGAATATTCATTTTATATTCGGTATTCGGCATATTCGGCAGCTTTACCGAATATTCATATTCGGCCGAATATTCGGCTGAATCACCTAATGTTCGGCAAAGTGATACTCAAAGTTTTTACTGTTAAGACCCGTGTATTATCATGATTTGAGTGTACAGTGTAATGAAGTAAGTATTTTAGAGCGTAGCTTTCTGATTTTGTCGTCAGTGAAGCTTTATTTTCAATTAAAGTAGGTTGTTAAAAAGATAATAACTTCAATCAATATCTTCACGCCGGATCCCTTGCAGGGTAGGCAAGGAATCCATAATAACTTAATGCCAAATATAGATATCTAGCTGTTTTGGGATTAGGCTTCTGTGTTAACTCTTTGGAATAATATATTATACAGGCCTTAATTGAAGGAAAATAAACAAGATATTTATTTCGGTCAGTCTTTAGTGTGTTAGAGAATAGCTGAATCAAATCACAATACCTTAGTAGATTATGAATAGTATTTTTTTCTAGTTTCTACTCAGCATAGCGTCGCAAAATATATTTATTGATATTAAACGTTGAAACCTATCCTATTCAACCAATATAGTTCTTTATGAAGAAAATAAGTAATTTGTTTGTACTTTTCGGGTTGTAATTTAAGAGATCAATCACTTAATCTACACATTAAGCGTTAGGAACTTAATTTTAGTCTACTGAGATATAATACAAATATGACATCTCATATAATTATTTAAGATCAAGTTTGTTCCGTTTTTGCTCATAAACGTTGCCTGCTTCGGAAAACAAACGATCACTGTAAACTGAGCTTCCTAGAGCTGAAAGAAACATTTTAGCCATGTTGCTCATAAGATGAAATCGGAATTTATTTTCTTCGGGTCTGGCGGCAATCCGCGCGCTTGGCGTAAACAAGTTTAGACTTGCATTTGTGCGACGGAACGGAATCAAATGTACCGAATATTCGGCCGAATATTCGGTTCGGTAAAAGTTTTACCGAATATTCGGCCGAATGTTCGTATTCGGTGAAACCCATTTTCGGCCCATCTCTGGTTTATAAGTTTATAATAAATAATAATAATAAATAATGCTGGACAATTCACACAGCATTATCTAGCCCCAAGCTAAGCAGAGCTGTTATGGGCACTAGATAACTGATATACATAATACAATACACTACATAGATAGATATTTTTTATCATACATACAAAAACATCCAGAACGCCCTGAACAAATTTCTGCAGATCATACACAAATTTGTCCCGAGGCGGGAATCGAACCCGCAACCTCCTGCGTCGCAGGCAGACCTTCGCCCACCGCGCCACAGAGGACGTCAATATATAATAGGTGTATTCATGATGATTCTGAAAAGGAACCTGATATTACCATACCAGATAGTATGGTAATATCAGGTGGCCGTGTAGCACAAGCTGAGGCCAGATGAAGCTGGTTGAAAACATTCTGTATTATTTAGATAGATAAATAGAAAATTATTTTATTGCACACTTAAAACTAAAAAATCATTAACAAATTAAATAATTATAACTTAAGTGACAATTGGCGGCATTATCGCTCAAGTGATCTCTGCTAGAACCTGGTTAATTTATTTTCCATTTATTTATTTTCAGATCGGATCAAGAAACCCAACAGTAGCCTAAAAGAGCATTTAGATGAACATAACAACCCACCTTAGAAAATAAGCATAAAATTAAGCAGCTTATAATCTTACCAGTTAAGGATCAGAGTTCAAGATGTGGCCAGCAGCGCAGTATTCCCATACCAACACTCAGCCTATTCAGAGCAATGGCGGGAACAGTCATCAGAATTCTGGAAATTTGAAGACGCTTGGCATGACATCTGCAATATCTTTAGCAGGTATGTTTGATACAGGAAGTTTGTTATACCTTGAACTTTACACAGCCTCATCCAACAAAAAGTAATGTCTTATTTATTTATTCAGAATATTGTTATTGAGCCTTCAAATTTATCAGACCTTCTAGATTTTATAATTGTTCATTAATAAAGTTAATATGAAGATCAATGTAGGCCTAATGTCTGATGAAACCGCGAAGCGGTACTAGTTATGTATATAAGTTGTCTAGTACCCATAATAACACTAACTCTGCCAGGTCATCTAGCCCCAAGGGTAGATGATGCTCTGATTGTCCAGCCTCATTTATTTATTTAGATTTTCTATAATCCTATCTTAACCAAACTTAAAATTCTCATTCATCTTCTGTTGATTAACACTTTCCAAAATAGACAAAACAATGCATTGACAAGTTTTAAGATATATACATATCAGCTCCGGCCTCCGAGCATGTGTATAACAATAAATATTAATAGTATCAGATCAGTTTCGGTTTTAAGAGCAAATTTGCCTGCCTTAGGGATTATATACGCGGACGGCAAGTTGCCAACTGGAAGGTGCAACTGCACCCTTTAACTGCAGGTGACGACAGTCGTTCTCTGCAGTTGATTCGACGGCTGCCGTCACCTGTAGTCCAGCCTACTGCAACTTAGTGTCCGTACATTTGAGACGTGCAAGTCGATTTGAACGGTTGAAATTGGATTGGGATTCTAAACCATCACCTGATTACTCACTTAACAACCCAAATGAGTCGTATTGTAGTTTTTTTAATAAATTCACCAATGCGTTCAATTCAATATTCACACCCAAATCGAGGATGGTCTCAGAAAAACTTAACTTTAGTGAGTGGGCAACAGTGGGTATACATAAAAGTAGAGTAACTTTGTATGAACTATATAGTGAAAAACAATATAATTTTAACAAGGACTTCAAAGAAAAAGTAAAAAATTACTCAAAAATGTTTAGAAAAGTTTGTCAAATAGCAAAATCAAATTATATTAGCTCCAAAATTAAAAACAGTGAAAATGTAATAAAATCAACATGGAAAATAATAAATAGTGAGACTGGAAAGGTCAGTACCTACGATAATGATTACAATTTAAAGATTAACAGTTGCACAATCAAAAATGACATTGAAGTAGCCCAAGCTTTTGAAAACTTTTTTACTGACATTCCAATCTCTACCACAAAGTCCCTAAATTCTTCTCAAGCAATTGCCGAGTCTTTACTGATAGAAAATGTACCTAAATGCGAAAATAAATTTAATTTCAACCACGTTAATGAAAAAGATATTATAAAAGTCTTTAAACTTTTAAATATAAAGAAAACTGCAGATCTCTGGGGCATTTCCGTTAGAATTATTAAACCTTTGATTGATACCATTGCACCAGATCTAGCTTTTATATTTAATGAGTCTATTGATTGTGGTGTATTTCCTGATCTAATGAAATGTAGCAAAATAATCCCACTGTTTAAATCAGGTAGTAGGTCTGACCCCACTAACTTTAGACCAATATCAGTACTGCCAACATTCAGCAAAGTTTTTGAAAAACTTATTTTACATCAATTGCTCAGTTATTTCAATTGCAATGACCTGCTTCATAGTAAGCAATTCGGGTTTACTCGCGGCAGGTCAACTACTGATGCCGGTATGGAGTTAGTATCGCATATTTTTGATGCTTGGGAGAAGTCGCAAGATGCCTTAGGCATTTTTTGCGACTTGTCGAAAGCATTCGATTGCGTACACCATGAAACATTAATCAGGAAACTACATCACTATGGAATAAGGAACACCTCCTTGGATCTTCTCACATCTTATTTGAGTGATAGGATACAAAGAGTTGACATAAATGGGAAACGGTCTTCGGGATCTGTAGTTACAATGGGTGTACCGCAGGGATCTATCCTCGGTCCTTTCCTATTTTTAGTTTATATTAACGACCTGCCTCATCTTGTCAAGAATAGTCACGAGATTGTATTGTTTGCTGATGATACTTCATTAATTTTTAAAATGAAACGACAAAACACTAATTTCGACGATGTAAACAATGCAATCTCAAAGGTAGTTCATTGGTTTAGTGTCAACAATCTTTTGCTTAACGGAACCAAAACGAAATGTATTAGATTTACTCTACCTAATGTAAAACAAGTTAAGGCTGATGTAAACGTAAATGGAGAAACGTTAGAAATTATAGAAAGTACCGTATTCTTAGGAATCACCTTAGATAATAAACTTCAATGGGGCCCACACATAGATAAGCTATCGAAGAGACTTAGTTCTGCAGCATATGCAGTCAAAAAAATCCGTGATCTCACAGACGTGGACACATCTAGACTAGTTTATTTCAGCTACTTCCATAGTATTATGTCTTATGGTATACTGCTTTGGGGGAACGCTGCAGATATTAACACCATATTTGTGCTGCAGAAGCGGGCTGTTCGTGCCATCTATAAAATGGGTCCCAGAGAATCCCTACGTGATAAATTCAAAGAAATAAATATAATGACAGTACCAAGTCAATATATTTATGAAAACTTGTTGTATACTCATAAAAATATCAATAGTTTCCCAAAAAATTGCGATATACATAATGTAAATACTAGAAATAAACATAAACTCGCTGTACCCACAACTAGGCTGCATAAAATTAATGTATCTTTTAAAGGGCAATGTATACGCTTCTACAACAAAACCCCTACTGAGCTGCAAAAATTATCAGTAAATAAATTCAAACAAATTGTCAAAACTTTATTATGCAAAAAGGCTTACTATAAAATATCAGATTATCTAGGTGATAAAAAAGCTTGGGACGGATTTTGCTCCAACTCGAAAAATAACAACTAACAGGCTAAAGGTTTCTTCGTCGTTTCTTTACTTTAGTCTACATACCGAAGCGATCGAAATCAAAAATACCACTTTATTTCCGTGTCAGTGTATTTTTTACTATGATTTGACCTTTTCTAAGTGTACATTTATTGTATTTATGGAAATAAAGCATTTTTGAGTTTGAGTTTGCAGTCCTTGAACCTCGACCTCAACAGCCTGTATTGCTGGATTGGTCCACTGCCTCCCCCTGATAAGCGCCTCATTGGCGTTTATCTCGTGAAGGGTAATGTCAATAATCTCCACGCTGGGCATGCGGCTTGGGGATCGCAGTTTGGTGGTATAATTGTTCTGCAGGGGATATCCCGTTCGCCTCATGCGACAACCACGGAGGGAAATGGGGTGGTGAAAATTATAAGCCAGCACCACATAGCTAGTCCTTGTACAAGAGCGTTAACATTATTATTATTGTTTTATAGACAAGTATCTGCAGAGAGACGATAATGTGTATATCACATGATATACACATATCGTCTCGCAGTGGCTCTCAGCTTTAAATTATTTTTACTACACTGGTTCGTCTCATAAAGTGATAAGACTGTGCGTTCGTAACCTGTGTTTTTTAAATATCAAAAAATCCCGTTACGGATGTAAGCGCGTTAACTACGAACCTTAGTTGTATTGCTCGAAGGGATGCGGTACGCGCGCGTCTAGAACCGCACTCGCCCTGAAGATCTCACTGGGATGAAACGTTGGTGTTCTTCCAACACAAATAAGGCTACATCCGTAATGAATAAGTCAAACTACGATAAGATAGAATAAGAATAAGAATAAAATTTATTTATTTGTACCAACAACAGACCCGACAGTGTTTATAATCTTAAAATCTTCCAGGTCCGAAGCCCTTAGACATCGAAAAGTCAAGCGAGTTGAAAGAATCCCTGACACCATTCGCTGTGTTTGAATCTGAGGCTGAGATGCACCATCGTATGGAGGTGCTTGGTTCACTGCATCGCTTGGTCCGGCAGTGGATCCGTGATGAGTCCACACGGAAGAATATGCCTCCGAGCGTTGCTGACACTGTTGGGGGGAATATTTATACATTTGGGTCTTATCGACTTGGGGTAAGTAATCAATAGGGTATATGTATTAAATTTATTTTTATCGATTTTTTAGGTTAATAACATAACCAAAAAAGAATATAACAGCCAAAAAAAATTAAAACAAAAATAAAACTACTCTCACTTTCGAGTGATAAAAACGCTGCTATGTTAGCACTTGCATTTTGTGACGTCACGGTTCATATAATATGCGTATCTCCGTATCTCCGATTTCAACTCGAAGTCAAAACTTAATGCCCATACAAAAATGTCAAAGTATGATGTCACGGTTCGGGTGCCAATAACGTTGGGTTTAGAAATATAGAAATATATCAATTATGTAATTAAATAAAAAGCGACCAAGTAAAAAAAAATTGTTAGTCAGAAAAACTTTTTGGTGTCTAAAAAGAAAATAACAATTTTCTGGAAATAACAAGAACATCTGACGCTTCAATGAAAATTAATAAGCTATAATGGTTTTTCATTTGAAAAATAGTGTAGTTTACCCCTACTCCTCTCCTAATAAGCGTCTTATTGGATTTTGTCTCATGGGTGATGTTGTCACCTCCATGGCAAACTTACCAATCTGCTGTTTTTGTGATAGGAGATTCGTAAGTTTGCCATGGAGGTGACGAATTGCGTATAATTCCCACACTGGGCATGCGGATTGGGGATCGCAGTCTGATGATAGAATTGTTCTGAAGGGGGCGCTGCTGGCCCACCCCCGAATAGATATCCCTTAGTCGCCTCTTACGACACCCGCGGGAAGAGTTGGGGTGGTGCAAATTCAGTGCAGCGCTGTTTCATACCAAAACATGTCAGCGTACCAACCCAAAATTCGTTTCCGTTTCTAACCACAAGAGATTTTTACAGTCAGATAATAACATTAGTATAACAGATTTATTTTCAAGCATAAGTTTATTAGTTATATTCTAAGTCTGCACCACTCGGCCTACCACTAGTTTATTACTGTCTTTGAAATGCTAGGTTCAAGTAAAACTTAATTTTAGAACATTTTAACCATACAATGGTGTCGGTTTTGTTGTTAAAATCTTGTAAAAATGTTGCTAAATTCTAAATTTAGCTTCTTTTATTTTATTTAGAATAAAATAAAAGCTAAATTCTAAATTTAGCTTCTTTTATTTTATTCTAAATAAAATAAAAGAAGCTAAATTTAGAATTTACGAATGTAAATTACACGATAGCTTTTCAAATTGAATAGATATCTTCCATTTGACATCAAAACTAGCTAAAATAAGGATTTAGGAATCGTTAGGAATCGAAATGTATGGTTTGACATTCCTAAATCCTAATTTTAGACAATTCTAAAACAACTGAATCGACACTAACAGGCTGAATCGTAGCGAAAAGCAAGCGGCGCCATAAAAAAAGAAGTTGAAGTTATAGTTAAAGTTTGAAAAATTTAACATACATGTTAACCTTTTTTTTACGATTTTTTTTTATTTATCCTTATTTATTTATAATTAACTCACAGGTACACCACAGAGGAGCTGACATAGACGCGTTGTGCGTCGCGCCCCGCCACATCGACCGGAGTGACTATTTCACCAGCTTTTACGAGTTGCTGAAGCATCAGCCTGAGGTGATAACTTTTAATAGTCATCATCAGCCTATACTAGTCCACTGCTGGACATAGGCCTCCCCTAAATGGGCGCCATGGCGCCCTGTCTTTAGCTTGACGCATCTTTAATAGTAATGGCTGTCAAGTCCGCCGACAATCCAGAATCACCTTGCATACCTTAACCCAATTTTTCATAATAGTCTGCTAACTTAGCACACTGCAAAATCTCGTTATGTCTTTTTCTATTGCCTTAAGTCAGACTGAAAAAAAACACTACTAAGCAGCTGTTTTATGTTAGCAGACCATTATGAATAAGGGGGTAAGAGTGTGCAATATGTAATTTAGTAGTACCTCAACCTCAACCTCAACAGCCTGTATTGGTCCACTGCTGGACGCAGGCCTCCCACTGATAAAGCGCCTTGTTGGCATCTATCTCATGGGTAATACCCATAATCCCCACGCTGGGCATGTGGGTTGGGGATCGCAGTTCGGTTGTAGAATGGTTCTGCAGGGTGCGCTGCTGCCCGCCCCCCGGTGAATATCCCTTAGTCGCCCTTTACGACACCCACGGGAGGAGTTGGGGTGGTACAAATTCTAAGTCAGTACCGCACAGCTTTTTTATCAAATTTATGTTAATCTTCCAGGTAAAAGATCTCAGGTCTGTGGAGAACGCCTTTGTTCCCGTAATCAAGATGAATTTCGACGGCATCGAAATAGATTTGCTGTTCGCTAGACTTGCATTGAAGGAAATACCTGGTAAGTTATTAAAGTTAACTTAGATAGATAGATAGAAAAATCTTTATTGCACACTTATTGAAAGAAACAATACAATAGAACAGCTTAAAATCTAAGTGACAAGTGGCGGTCTTATCGCTCACCGTGAACTTAGCAACGGGCTATAGTGGTCGCATACTTGTGCACTATTATATGATTCCGTGATCATGGCGCATGAAACTGTGCCGAAATATTGGAAAGCTCAAAACTCAAATCATGGTAAATATCCCGTTGTAAATAACTTTAGTATTAATAACCATGATGGATTAAAAAAAATTATAGTAGTGCTATAATATCGCACATTGAAAACAAAAGTGACATTAAACAAAAAATCCAATTGTTCAGTATAGCTGTTTAAAGTTTTTGTTATTTTTATGACTTCAATAACTAGAAAGAAAGAAAGAAAGAAAAATATTTTTATTTACCTTAAAAGAAAACATACACACAAAAAGAAAACTTATGCTACTGGTAAATCTATAAACGTTCTCTCAGTTGTGTGCGCAGAACATTCTAAGTCAAATATGGCCTCCACTCAGCGTTGTGCTGGATGAACACTAGTGTGTCCACCCTTATAACTCATCTATGAATTGAAGTAGATCTTCTGTTGTTGGTTTAAATAATAGTTCAGGTATTATTTTAACAGAATCTGGTTTATTCTTATTAGATTAACAGGTAGGTTTGTCAAAAAAAGTCAATACCGCCAAATTTCGTTTAGTGTCACTTTTGTTTTCAACGTGCGATATGTCCTGCGCACCTGGCTAGTCTTCGTTGAGACTGGCTGCCATGTCCAAAATTCGACTAGAAGGGCATTATTATTATAACGGTCGCTGAGTAAGGCCCAGACTTCACCAAAGCTCAGATAAGACGATTTTCAGCTAGGGTGTCTCCACCGTGGTAGTATGGGGCGACAGAAATGCCCATCTATACCGTATCCATCGAGCATGTAGAATATTAGTAAACAAACCGCCCATACATAACCTAAAATTCACTATGTCGTTTTATACGTAATTTTCATTACTAGTAGATTTGAGATCCTTGCTTCAATAAATATTGCTTATAATTACATCTGAAACTCAACATCATGCAATTGAGTTTTTGATAATTGTGTCGTGGTTTGTTTTCTAACATTCTACATGCTCGATGGATACGGTATAAGCACGGCAGTAGACATTCACGTTCAACTGTGTCTGTCCTGTCTTTGTCTGTTGTTGGGATGATAGCACTTCAAAATATTATAATTTTGTTTTAAAAAACTATAAACCGGCTTAAATTTTTATAGTTTTTTTCATGAATTTTCATGGATCCCGTTGTCAGAACTGAGCATAATTGAAATGGGACCACACGGGAAGCACCAGCTTTCATATAAAAAAAGAATCATAAGAATCGGACCACTCAGTCAAAGGTTCAGAGGAAACAAACATAAAAAAACTCCTCCTTTTTTGATGTCGTTTAAAAAGGAGAATATTCTCCATAAATCGGGCCCGATCGATGTTGATGATTATTTTGGTTTTGTATGATGAATGTTCTCGGAGTCATAGAGAAATATTTATACCCGCGGGAAACAAAAAACAGCGCGTAGTCGGTTATTACATTCTAAGGCCCGTATTATGAGAGCTTGCTCAGTCTAGATCTATGCTTGAGTGACGTTTATTCCATAGAAAAGCGTTTCTCAAGCAGAGATCCACGCCTGAGTAAGTTTTCATAATACGGGCCTAAAACTTATAATATTAGATTACTCAAGTTACAAGTATTACCTTTAAATGTATGTCTCCTCAGATTCCTTCGATCTTCGCGACGATATGCTCCTCAAGAACTTAGACGAGAAAAGCGTCCGTTCGTTGAACGGTTGTCGCGTCACGGACGAAATACTGCGGCTCGTGCCCAATATCAACAACTTCAGGTTGACTCTGCGCGCCATCAAGCTATGGGCTAAACGTAAGTCTAATTTTAATACACCTCAACAGCCTGTATCGGTCCACTGCTGGACGCAGGCCTCCCCCTGGTAAACGCCTTTTTGGCGTTTAACTTATGGGGGGGGAGTAGTGCCCGTAATCTCCACGCTGGGCATGCGGGTTGGGGATCGCAGTTTCGTGGAAGATTTGCTCTGCAGGGACGCTGCTGCCCGCCCCCCGATGGATATCCCTTAGTCGCCTCTTACGACACCCACGGGAAGAATTGGGGTGGTGCAAATTCTAAGCCACACAGCACCACACAGCTAATTCACTCTAGTCTAGTCCTCAAAGGTAGCTCATGTACAGCTGTACAGACTAGTTGTCTCACTTGAACTGTGGCCGAGACAAGACGAGTGCCTGTATACAGGGTGGGGCAAATTTTTGGCCCCTTAAGGGTAGCTACCGTTTCTTTTGTAGTTAGAAGATTTATTTCTGAAGAGCTTTTTGTTATATTTTGAAGAAAAACATATTGCCATTCTTAGTTTTTTGAAAAAATCTACGGTTCGCCTTAAAATGGTGGTTTAAGCCCTAGATATAAGTTAATTAATTGCATGCTATAGAATAGTTAAAGATGACCTCAAAACTCACAACAAACAACCTGTATAACATGTTTTACGCAATAAATATATCATTTATCATTTATGACATTTAATTTTGTCAAATAACAAGTTGGTCTTAATCGACTCTATTTCCAACCAGGAACACTTTTCCCAAAGTAACATACCAAATCAAATCGTAAGTTTTGGCAATAATTACTAAAAACTATGCCCATACATTTTCAATGAAAAAACGAGTAAGTGAAAACAACAATATTAGAAGCTTTTGTTCTAAGAAAGTTCCTTAGAACAAAACCTTCTAACTACAAAAGAAACGGTAGCTACCCTTAAGGGGGCTAAAATTTGCCCCACCCTGTATACTCCGAAAATATTTACATGCCTGTACTCGGGCGAGATATGCAGCTCTACTGTAATATTCTATCAATGTCTTATGTAAATAAGTATTGTAAATAAATAATATGTAAATATGACGACCTCTGTGGCGTGGTGGGCGAAGGTCTGCCTGCGACGCAGGAGGTTGCGGGTTCGATTCCCGCCTCGGGACAAATTTGTCATACTGAGTGTATAAATGCGATATTTTTACCAACTCACTCCTGACAAAGTTAACTATAATTTGTACTAGATTAAACAACGCTAGAGGCGCTGTTTTTGTGTGTGCTAAAAACAGGAAACATTCAAATTTGTACAAATTATAGTTAACTTTGTCTCGATCGAGTTGGAAAAAATCTCGCACTCGGTACTCTTTTTTTACTACAAAGATTGCGTTACTATTTTCAATGAAAATGTGACAGCGGGACAAAGTTTAATAAACTACCCGCTTGCAGCGCTGCTGTCACATTTTCATAGAGATTAGATTAACGCAAACATTGAAGTAATCAGTATGACAGTCGATGGCAGTTCACACAATACAGAATAACATATCTAAGAACAACCAATAAAGTCACCTTCAAACTAAACTATGATCGATTCATCCGGTTAATAATAAAAACTACCAACGAATTTCAAGTTGTCTTCCCTAAGACGAAGTAGGGAACTAACTGCTTGTAGCACATAATGTAAAACTCCCCGTTCCATTTTGACAGAAAGACTATTTACATTTAATGAAATTATTATTATGATGATGATGATGATGATGATTATGATGATGATTATTATTAATTTATTGTTTCCATTATGTATGACTAGCTGCGCCCCGCGGCTTTGCACGCATTGTTGCTATGGAAACGTTTGGTGATTTTTATCCCACTGGCACTGATTTATGGGATAAAAGTAGCCTATGTTTGATTCCAGGATTAGAATAGGGTATATGCATGGATTTTTTTTATTTTTTTAATCGGTTATTTAGGTTAATACTTACATGAAAGAAAAAAAAATATAACACCAAAAAAAAATTAAATTATTGAGGAAAAAACTAAAAGTAAAACAACACTCAGTTTCGGGTGATAAAAAAACGCTGCCATGTTAGCCATTGCATTTTATGACGTCACGAATCATCGAGTTCCATAATGTAAACTCTAAGTCAAAACTTCATGCCCATACAAAAATGTTCAAGTATGACGTCACGCTTCACGTGCCAATAGCGTTGCGTTTAGATATTTTCTATTGAGACTTAAAATATCTACTTTTCAATGATTACATTTCACAATAAAAACATCATTAAATACAAAAATAAATATACAGATATATTTATATATCAATAGAGAACACGTAAAAAAAATATTAGCTTTTTTGAAGTCACATGCATATACCCTATTACCTGTATGCAAATTTCAGATCCGTTCAGTAGTTTTGGCGTGAAGAGGTAACTCCATACATCCATACAAACTTTCCCGTTTATAATATAAGTGTGATATATGTAAGTATGATAGTGTGACTACAATGAATATTTTTATTAAGAAGCGAAATTTTAATTTAATTTCACATCTTGATTCTATGATTTGTAAATATAAGTTTCTCCCTATAAAATGTATCTGTCTATCTATCAGGTCATGGCATCTACTCCAACACCCTCGGCTACCTCGGCGGCGTCTCCTGGGCCATGCTGGTGGCGCGGACCTGCCAGCTCTACCCCAACGCGATGCCAGCCACCCTCGTGCACAAGTTCTTCCTGGTCTTCAGCCAGTGGAAGTGGCCGCAGCCTGTACTGCTGAAGCAGCCAGACTCTGTCAACTTGAACTTCACCGTTTGGGACCCGAGGGTGAGATATCACAACTTATATTATAGCTAAGCCAACTCATCTATCTGACGAAGAACTGACAACCTGGGGAAAACGTGTTTGAGAGGAGACCGCGACACGTCGAACGTAGAGTAGGACGCCCTCCGGCCAGGTGGGATGATACGCTAAAGACTGCAAGCAGATGCTGGATACGTCAAGCTGAAGACAGGGCGCGATGGCGCTCATTTGGGCTATGTCCAACAGTGGTAGTAGTATCTATGATATAATATATGATATATTATATATATTATTATTTATAGTATACGCTAATGATGATAATGATGAAGTCACCATATGGTAAGTAGTCAAGGGATATGATGGTCATGAGGCCAGTAAGAAATTAAAGCGTTAGTTTGCACGCCAGGTTTGCATACTTATGGTTCTGGGAAAAGAGCTACGGAGTGTGCTAACACTTACATTGCCTATGACGCAACTGGGCTAAACTATTTGTTCGTATATACACTATAAAACTTTTAAATCCATCATGGTTATTAATACTAAAGTTATTTACAACGGGATATACAGTTTCATGCGCCATGATCACGGAATAACGTGATCATGGCGCATGAAACTGTGCCGAAATATTGGAAAACTCGAAATTCAAATCATGGTAAATATCCCGTTGTAAATAACTTTAGTATAACTGCACTCCTTGTAGTCAACAGTCGCTTGCTATCGCTCGGTAGCTCCAGCAACTCATTAGCTTTCATTCAATGGTAGTCTGGTAGTCTTTAGCCAGTGGAAGTGGCCGAAACCTGTGCTGCTGAAGGGTAAGCTGATCCGAGGGTAAGATAGAATAGAATATAATTTTATTTGTAAGCTTTTAACAAACATTAAAGACGCAGCTTGTGTCAATTAGAGTCACAAGACGTGTTCTGTGCTTACACTGTCTGCGCGTCTCGAATACATGGACGGGTACCTATATGCATGGATATTTTATATTATTTTAATCGATTATTTAGGTTAATACATAAACGAAAAAATATATAACAGCAAAAAAGAATTAAATTATTGAGGTTAAAAACATAAAGTAAAACTACAGTTTCGGGTGATATAAACGCTGCCATGTTAGCCCTTGCATTTTGTCACGTCACGGATTATCGGATCCCCTGTATTATTATGACAACTCAAAGTCAAAACTTCATGCCCATACAATCAATCAACTTCTTCTTTCCGGCCCTTGTGGGGGCACGGAGGGGGGCCTCGAGGCTTGGCCTCTTTACCCCGGCTTCAACTCGATGGGTGACGACCCCTCGGTCCTTGGGTTGAGGCAAAAATGCTCTTTTTTGCCTATATTATTATTGTTTTTTTTTTTTGGCTGCATATATATATATATTTTTTTTTAGTAAATCGCCAATAGCGTTGCGTTTAAACATTTAGCGGTTGAGATTTAAAATATTAGGTCCTTACATATGAAATTGGCGTTTTTCGTACTGGCCACTTTAATCACAAATTTCTCCTCTTTGGTAAGGAATTCCAAATTCAAATTTGTACAGCTATAGACTCATGTATTTGTGCTTCGATGATCGTCATTCATTTGTTTTTTTCTTCTGTTTTTTTCTGTTTGCGTCACTCATTTTACAAAATGGAAAACTTAAAATATCGCATTATTTACGAGTACGAGTTCCGCCGTGGCACTAGTGCTGCGGAATCAACTCGAAGGGTGAATGATGTGTATGGCGGTCGTGTTGCAAAAGAAAACACAGTTCGTTTTTGGTTCCAACGTTTTCGTTCTGGAAATTTCGACCTGCAGAACAAGCCCCGTGGACGGCCTGAGACTCATGTTGATAATGAAGAGTTGAAGGCTATTGTGGAAGCGGATCCATCGCAAACCACGTCCGAGTTAGCTGCAGGCTGCGATGTTAGTGATAAAACTGTTTTAATTCACTTGAAGCAAATTGGGAAGATTAAAAAGCTTGAAAGGTGGGTACCTCACGAATTGACTGAAGCAAACCGGCAAACGCGCGTCGACTGCTGCGTTACATTACTAAACCGGCACAATAATGAAGGTATTTTAAACCGAATCATTACCTGTGATGAAAAATGGGTTCTTTACGATAATCGGAAGCGCTCAGCGCAATGGTTGGATCCTGGCCAGCCAGCCAAATCCTGCCCCAAGCGAAAATTAACCCCAAAAAAGTTACTTGTAAGCGTTTGGTGGACTAGTGCCGGTATTGTTCATTACAGTTTTCTCAAATCTGGCCAGACTATTACGGCTGATGTCTATTGTCAGCAATTGCAAACCATGATGGAAAAGCTAGCGGCTAAACAACCTAGGCTGGTCAATCGCTCCACGCCACTGCTGCTTCACGACAACGCTAGACCACACACTGCGCAACAGACGGCTACTAAATTAGAAGAGCTTCAATTGGAAAGTCTAAGACATCCTCCGTACTCCCCGGACCTTGCTCCAACAGATTACCATTTTTTTCGAAATTTGGATAACTTCTTGCAAGGGAAAAAATTCAACTCCGATGGGGCAGTCCAAATCGCCTTCAAAGATTTTATTGATTCCCGTCCGACTGGTTTTTTTAGTAAAGGGATCAATGAACTACCTATAAGATGGCAAAAGTGCATAGAAAATAATGGTTCATACTTTGATTAATTAAATATATTATATTAAAAAATATTCGACTTTTTGTTCCTCCCATACAAAACGCCAATTTCATATGTAAGGACCTAATATCTACTTTTCAATTATTAAATCTAAAAATAAAATTGATGAATTGATATAGAATACAGATATAATTTCTAAATCAATAGAGAATACGTAAAAAAAAATTAGATTTTTTGAAGTCACATGCATATTATACCCTATTTTCCCGTCGACTGCAATCTTCTACTGCAAAGCTCATCTTGTAGTCCGTGTAGACGAGCTCTTACAACCAACGTTGGTCTTCTGACAGCCGTTTGGCGACGTCACGCAAGATAACGCATATACGATGCAAAACACTCGAAAATATAACGATAAAAACATAACCTACGGCAACTGTTGACAAATACGACACACTACAGCAGATTTAATGAAATTATGATAACGAAGATGAACCAACTTTAATGTTATATTTTCAAAGTTACGCGATCAGAACACATTATTATAAGAATTAACTTTTGTGCTCCAGTCATCCCGTGACCACGACAGTGTGTAAACCTGTTGAAACGTCGGCGTCGGAAAAAATAGGTTAATAAACGCGATAAATAGTAATGATATTATGTTATAGCTAAGCCAAGTCACCATATTTTATTTTTATTTTATGTTCTTTAATGGCACACAAAACAGAAAACAATCGAGACATGACATGACATGACATTGACTTCAAAAATTATAACTGAGGTTCTTAATGAATAAGATTGGATTCCTAAACATGCATGCACAACATGATTTAAACATAGAGCAGTAAACGCAACGATATTTGTCTATAGAAACAAAAGAAGTTTAGATATTGATTAAATGTAAAATACGAGTATACTCGTAATACAGTAAATAGAACGATAACACCTAGTATTACAAGAAATATAACAAGTACATTAATTTTGTAAAAATAAAATAAATACAAAAATTACAGAACTTAGGCCGTAGAGTCAAAATTGAGCAGACATTATTAATAACAATTAACAATACACTACCTACCTAAAATTAACAAGACTTAAAACTTATTCTGAATCGAAATCTTTATCACACTGCTAGCAGAGCTGATAGAGCCAGTTTTTTTTTTAATTTGGAGAGACTACTGACAAAAATATCCAAGGTTTCATGGTGCTTAGCCAGTAGGTGTAGCCAAGGTATATGGTAGCCAAGAGATAGATAAGATAATGTTTATTTCACACAACAACAACAATCGTTTTATACAGTCCAAATAACCCAAGTACCTGGGTGACCGGTTACTTTTTGTAAATTGTGCTTATTAGAAATTATACTAGTAAGTACTATTCGCCAATAAATGTCAGGGAGAGTCAATTGATTACGATAAAGTTTAATATTGTCAAAATTATTAAACTAATAATACGACATTTTCTGAAACCTAGCTAGATCGATTAATCGCCCCCGATTTAAATTCAAAATGTTTAAATACTAGAAGCGTAGTTTCTGCCTTGTCATCGGGCATTTATAAGGCATAAAAAGACGTTTATTAGGCATTTACTCAATCCGCCCTGTAAAAACCCATCTCTTCACACAGGTAATTCTAAGCCGGATCCTCCCAGCTTGTTTGCGTCACACTCATATTTAAATCTTTTACAGGTGAACATATCGGACCGATTCCATCTGATGCCCATCATCACGCCTGCCTATCCACAACAGAACTCGACCTTCAACGTGTCGCTGTCCACCAGAACTGTCATCATGGAGGAGTTTAGAGTTGGTAAGGGGGTCATAAAAACCGACTTCAAAAGGGTATATGCATGCATTTTTCAAAATCAAATCTTTGTGACACTAAACGCCTTAAATTTTAACCCCCTTATTCATAATAGTCTGCTAACTTAGCACACTGCTAAATCTCGCTCTGTCTTCTTCTATTGACATAAGTTAGGCTGAGAAATAACACTACTTAGCAGCTGTTTTATGTTGGCAAACCATTATGAATAAGGGGGTAAGTTTCTAAGGTTTACCTAGACGATTACCTCACCTGAACAGCTTGCGTTTAGCAGTGAACTAATATAATAGTCCACTGCTAAACGCAAGCCTTCCCCTGATAAGAGTTTTATTGACTTTTGTCTCGGGGGTTGTAATAAAAAAAGGTAATAAACAAAGCTTTTATTACATCTGTTTCCAATTTACCTCTCAATATTAAATACAATTTATTAAGGGTTTTTACATGAAAGGCATTACTTTTTCTACTTAGGTATAATTTTTTAATAATTGTGTACTTTTCTGAGTTAACTCACATGACGACTCCATAGGTTTTTAAGGACAATTTTGTTGTAGCTCTTCTTTGCATTGGACAATATTCTATTATGAATATTTATAGAGATTGTACCACTAGCACCTACCTACCTCACTTTTTATCTCTAGATATTTAGGCAGATTAGACAATTCTGGATGTTTTCTATGTATAATAAAAAAAAAACTATCCATGTAGTGTATTGTATTATGTATATCAGTTATTTAGTACCCATAACACAAGCTCTGCTTAGTTTGGGGCTAGATATTGCTGTGTGAATGTTCCAGCATTATAATTATTATTATTAAATAAATAAATAAATAATCAATATTGTATTCTACAGGTCTCTCTATAACAGATCAGATAATGCTCAACAAATGCGGCTGGGAGCGTCTCTTCGAAGCCCCTAACTTCTTCTCAAGATACAAACACTTCATAGTTCTGCTGGCTTCATCAGCCACCACGGATGACCAGCTGCAGTGGTGCGGATTGGTCGAGAGCCGGATAAGGCATCTCATCAGTAAGTTAGCTTCCTTAAGGCGCATACACCAGTGAAAGTGGCGGCCCCACCTATTTTATCATATTATAACGTTAAACACAGGATTTCAGACAGTTTTAAGGTTTGAGATATTTATTTTTTCTCTTAAGAATTTACAAATTCACTTATAGAGAAACTATAACTAAAGTAATAAAATTAGGCCTTTCAGCTTTCTATATATAAAACAAGGGTTGGTGATATGGGAAATAAATTAATGTGTACTTCAATTTCAAGGTCAAAGAAGTACTTAGTTGATTTTCTTTAACAAATTCCTAAATATGTGGGTAGAGCTAGATAACTTAACTAACAGAGCATCGCGTCACCACAGAACAATACATCCTGAGTCACACGGTACGCGAGTTAAAAGAATTTTCGTTAGGGCTGTGTTCCAGTGAGTTATTAGATAAAATTAATTTAGTTTAAGAGTTGATAAGTATGAAAGTAAGATTAGGTTAAAAACGATTTACAAAAATCAGACAATAGAGAACACGACTAATACAAAATTTCTAGGTCTTATAATTGATAGACAACTAAACTGGAATATCCAAGCTGAAGATCTATGCAAAGCGCTTAGCAAATCTGCATATATGCTGTACAAACTCCGAAAAGTAGTTGGCCTAGATGCGCTGAAAACCATCTATCACAGCTATGTCTCTTCTAGATTACGCTACGGCATTATGTTTTTTGGAAACTGTACTGAACGAGAGACTATATTTAAGGCGCAGAAAAGATGCATAAGAGCAATGTATGGCCTGAAGACCACCGATAGTTGTAGACCTTATTTTTTATCATTAAATATATTAACTTTTCCTGCACTCTACATATATGAAATGGCTGTTTTTGTTAAAATTAATAATAGTCTATTTGAAAAGCCAATTCACACACGCAGTAGACGCGACCAGCAACGCCTGTGTCCCACTAGTGGTAAAACTGCATTACTTCAAAAAAGCTTTTGGGGCATGGCACCAAAAATTTATAACAAACTTCCCAACATTATAAAGTTGCTACCATTGACATTATTTAAAATTAAACTTAATAAATTACTGACATCAAAATGCTATTATAATATAAATGACTTTTTATTAGATACGAACGTAATATATTGATTCATGTGTTATTAAATTATTAATTAATGTATTATTATCTGACCAGTAATCTTATAACTAATTTTGGTATTTGTAATTTTTAACTTGACTATTTCTTTAAGACTGTAGTTAGAATAAAAATATTAATATTTGCATGCCTTGGATTTAGGCAAAACATGTATGGTGCGTTACTACTTCATCTCTTCCATCTATGTGACCCATGTTTACAAATAAAGAATTTGTATTTGTATTTGTATTTAATATCTTTGATCATATCTTTATTTATCCAGTCGGTTTTTGGTGCATTTTGGACTTTGGTTTTAGTTACTTTGTTTTTATCTATTGAGTCGCGTAGTAATTTCTCAAGTTCACCATAATCATACATTAAATTAGTTGTCATTATTTTTTCGCTTATAGTGTTAAGGAGACTATTATAGTCTATGGCTTCATATTTAACCCTTTTTGGTCGTTCATGATTAATTCTATTCAATTCAAAATAGATTTGTTTATGATCAGACAGGGCGCTTTCTATAATGGCCATGTGATAGGTATTATCTCGCAGGTTCGTGCATATGTGGTCCAGTATAGTCTTTGAAGTGTTTGTTTCACGGGTACAATGATCTTTGTCGCATTTATTCAATAGCTTGAAGCCGTTCTGTTTTTACATTAGCTTGTATTCTTTTGCAGGTTTTTCCTTACTCAGCAGGTTTAAATTTAGATCTCCAAAGACAATAGCTCGTTTTCTTTTTGCTAGCTGGGAGGAGTACTCTTCGAGGAATTTTGTCGCATTGGCTGATGGTTGTTTGTAAATGGCTCCAATATCCAGACATAATTTGTTTAAATGAATCCAAAGGTAGTGATTGTTATCATCGCATTTTTCATCTAGAAATTCATGTTTGAGATTGTCGTGCACAAATATCGACACTCCTCCTCCTCTTGTATTTGTTCTATAATTGTAATAGTGTGTGTAGTTTGTTAGTGTTATTCTCAATGCTTCATCTTTGTCCTTAATCCATGTTTCTGTCATCACAATAACATGTATAGTTGTTTGAAAGGTTTCAATTATGCATCTAATTTCATCAAGTTTTCCAGGTTTTACAATGCTGCGGACGTTAGCGTAAAGGAAGTTAATTGATTTCGTGTTTGTTGTTATTTCCTCATAATTGGTTGTTATTTCATAGGTAATGTTGTTAGTTTTCTGGGTTACGGTGATGTGGTTTTCTGTATCTAGTTTTTTGACTGTTCCTTTGTTATTTTAGGTGTTCCTTTGACATACTTAATTGTGATGTCTGACTCTCCATTTTCTTGACGTAGCTTGAGTTCGTTCCTTAATTCTTTTATTGCCTTTTGTTGATGTAGTGTCTGATCAGGAAATATTTTCACACCTCCTAAGTTTGCGCTCTTCTTGTTACGGAGTATAGTTTTCACTGTTTCGTTAGAGTCGAAGAAAACTTTCAGTGGACGTTTCTTCTTGGCATCGTATTTCCCTAATCTTTGTACTCTTCTTATAGGGCATTCAGGGGCGACGGTTTTCAGTACTTTTTTTGCTTCAGTTTCGTCTTTGTGTTGTCTTTCTTTCGGTGTATCAGCTTCCGTTTTGAAAATCCATCGTACAGTTTATGGTATCTATTATAAGCAATTTAATAACTCTGTATTGGTTTTATCTCGTATAGTTTAGGAAGAGATGTGAAAATAGAGTTTGGTGGCCAAAAAGCGCAATTTCCTATCTCTGCCTTTACAAAATGAAAATATTACAGAGGCATTAATTAATAAATAACCTAGAATAGATAACACAAACTGTACAATGGATTTTTAAAACTCCCTGTGTTTAACGTAATAATGTGATAAAATAGGCGGGGCTTTCACTCGTGTATGCGCCTTACATACATTCATTTATTTTACCCGACTACTATATTTGATAGTATGTATGTAGACGATTTTTAAGTTTCCACATAGCTCTGATAAGATATGTCCCGGGTGGCACATTAAGATCGGTCAGTATAAGAAAGACTGAAACTATAAGACAAACGAAGATCTCTTAGGAACCATTTCATCGATTTTAGTAACAAGAAGAACTGCATCATCATCACACTTCACACTAATATTATAAATGCGAAAGTTTGCATGCACGTATGGATGGATGGATGTTTGTTGAGGTAATCCGTTAAAAAGGTATCCATCCATCCATTCACGCTGAAACTTCTGAACGGATCGGGCTGAAATTGTGCATACAGGTAATTCTAATCCTACAATCACACATATGCTACTTTTTATCCCATAAATCAGTTCCCGTGGGATAGAAATCAGCTTTAAACGTTTCCATAGGAACAATGCGTGCGAAGCCGAGGGGCGCAGCTAGTTTTTACTACGTACATTATTTAGATACCAACGTGAGCTCCTACGTAAACATTGCGAAATAACTTTTAGCAATTGTAAGAACGAAATATTTCGTAAAAAAAAACCAAAACATCAACGTTTTCAAAACATTGTTTGCTACCAAACTTCGAAACTCATTTCATTAATATTTTTAAGGTTTCTTTTCAAAGTTAGGAATTAGGCGCAGTTCGAGGGCAGGGTGTCATCTAACAGTTCGACAGTTCTAATCAACATTTCTTAAAGAATATTAGAAATGTTCATAGCGTAAGTTATTTATAAACTCATCACGTGGGAATTTCGGGATAAAATATTTATAGCCTATGTCACTGCCTGAAAAGTAAGCTTTCTCGTGGTCATGGTATCTCTTTATATAGAAAAGTTTTCGCAGCTAACGCAATCTCTTGTAATTTTTTTGAAGTACACTTAGTCATCGAGGTTTGTGTAAATTAACAAAATAATATAGAAATTCATTCACACATTTTAATATATCATTACTTTCGATCACAGATATTCTATTACTACTTTTGATGTACTTCTGGTGGTCTTATTTTATTTCGTATAATAAATAGTTAATAGTTACCCGGTTGTTTTTATTGAAATGCGTTTAGTTTTTTTGTTTGATCATATTTCCATATTTTCTAAATATTTTGCTCCACGTTGGACCATTTGTGCGAGGGTTTTTTGTTGAGATTAGAAAGGCTTCTCACAATCGCGATTATTTTAGTTCTTGCGGGCCAAGTCTTGCTTCATCTAATGAATTCAACTCAATAACTAGTTGGCCCGCAAAATCTCGCCCGAAGCGTGTCCCATTTCTTAGTATGAGATGAGGCATCTAGTATCTTTGCTTTTACTGCTCTATGAGTATGTCTGAATCATGTTGTGCATGCATGTTTAGGAATCCAATCTAGCTTAAGAACCTCAGTTATAATTTTTGAAGTCAATGTCATGTCTTGATGGTTTTCTGTTTTGTGTGCCAATAAAGAAAATTATATTAATTAAAAGAATAGTAAAGTAGCCTATTATCTGTGTCATGGTGAAATATTTTTTTTTAAATCAATCCAGGTTTCGGAGCCTATTCAACAAACAAACAATCAAATCTTTCCTCTATAATATTAGTATAGATGTAAAGATAATAAATATTATTTCCTTCCGCAGCACACCTCGAGAGAAACCAACAGATCACGATAGCGCACGTGAATCCAGAATGCTACAACTCAGTCCCTCTATACACCAACAACGGACAACCGCTGGCGTTGCCTCCCGGTAAGTGAACAATCCAAACCACCGTACCGTAAAGATCATGGCCCCCTCAAATTGCCCGTGGATGTCCTAATCACTAGCTGTGTTGTGCTGGCTTAATTCTACCACCTATGTCCGTATACAGAAATAACGCTGGAAACCTATAAGCGCTTACCGGCGCTTGACAGCGCTGGTAAGCCGCGCAGGAAAATATATGAACGCGCGCCGATAAGCACTGAACGGTGCAAACAAGTGCCGACAAGCTTTAACACGCGCTGGTCAGCGCTGGGCGCTGCCATCTAAAATTTATAAACAACTGCGACAACCAGCTTCCTTTGTGTAGAACGGACCAGCGCTTCAAGCGCCGGTAAGCGCTTATAAGTTTCCAGCTTTCTCTCTGTATACGACCTAACTGCGATCCCCAACCCGCTTGCCAAGCGTGGGGATTATGGGCATTACCCTCCATTAGATAAACGCCAATACGGTGATTATCAGAGGGAGGTCTGCGTCCAGCAGTGGACCAATACAGGCCGTTGAGGTTGAGGTTGGTACTCATGCCAGCGCGAGCGCGCCGAGTTTACTCAGTAGGTCAGTAGTTACCAGTTAACTAGCAAGAAATTCTAATAAACATTGGTTTTCCGTACAGATGCACCAGTTCCAACAGATCCTGCGCCCCCAGAAATTCAAAAGAACGAAAATGTGAGTTTTAGTGAAACAACACGATATCTGCCCACGGCTTTGCACGCGTTGTGTATGTGAAAACGTACACAACACGAAAAAGATGGTTAATTAGACCCCCATCAGAACTGATTTATAGGATAAACGTAGTGTAGTAGTTTTCAGTATCACCTCTCAGTAACCTGACTATCACACAGTATAAGTGCGACAGTTTGAGGTGTGAATAGATGGATGTTTGTACTTCTTCACGCCATAACTACTGAACGGATCGAGTTGAAATGGTGCATAGATGTATTTTAAGACCTGGAATAACACATAGGCTACTTTTTATCCCGTAAATCTGTTCCCGTGGTATAGGCGTGCGAAGCCGTGGGGCGCAGTATTACATAATATTTTGTATGGACACTCATGCTATACCGATGACGGCCGAACTGCGACCGAGCCCGAGCATCACAGTGGCGCAACTGTAATAGGGTATATGTATGGGTTATTTTTTGTTTTTAATCGATTATTTAGGGTAATTAACCCTAAATAATCGATTCGATAAACGAAAAAAAATATAACAGCTAAAAAAAATTAAACTATTGATGTATAAAACAAAAAGTAAAACTACATAGTTTCGGGTGATAAAAACGCTGCCATGTTAGCCCTTGCATTTTGTGACATCACGGATCATCGAGTCCCCTATGTCAACTCAAAAGTCAAAATTAGATGCCCATACAAAAATGTTCAAGTATGCCGTCACGGTTCGGGTGCTAATAGCGTTGCGTTTAGAAATTTTGTGGTTGAAATATCTACTTTTCAATGATTAAATTTCACAATAAAACATCATAAAATACAAAAATAAATATACAGTTATATGTATTTCTATACCAATAGAGAATACGTAAAAAAAAACGACGTGTGGCACTCGGGGACTGCCGAGGTAAAGCTATTGCAATGCTATCTAGAGGCGAGTTGCTGAACTAAAGAGACAAACGTCATATTTCAAAAAGTCATTAAAAGTTCTACTATTCATCGATAGATGGCAAAACTAAAAAGTATCATCGCTGTTCCGGTCGGAGGTCGTGAGGTTTTTTCGTTACGGAATTTCTGGATTCGGTCCCCGCGCTCAAGGCCCGCGATAGAAGCTATGCAATAGCTTAAAAATATTAGATTTTTTGAAGTCACATGCATATTAGCCTATTGCTCAGTCGAGGCCTACAAATCTAATCTGAATACAATTATTCCAGGGTGTGGTAATACCAAACTACTGCTCAATGTGGTTCATCGGCCTGGTATTCGAGAAGAACATCCTCAACGTAGACCTGACGAGCGACATATCATCGTTCACCGAGGCTGTGCATTACCAGGCTGAAAACACCAGTATGCTGCGAGAGGGCATGACTATTGAGGTACCTACGAATTTACTACACTATCATTATACCTGTAGGTGGAGCTAAGCCGTACAAAGTCCCATGGATTTTGGACTCTTACGGTATCCGTATTGTGGTCTAGCGGTTATGACATCCCCGTACTGAGAGGAGGGCGAGGGTTCGAATCCTGTCGAGCCGAAATATTTTGGGATATTATTTGATTTCTTAGAATTTACCTTTAGTGTAAAGTATAAGTACCTGGATGACCGCGCGGTTTGGTAAATTTTGTTTTTAGAAATTATAGTATTATTATTCTCTAATAGATGTCAGGAAGTGTCATATTTTTTAGTTTGGTGTTTAAGTTGATGTGGATAAATTTAAAAAATAGTATTACTATTTGCCAATAGATTATTATTAATTGATTACGATAAAGTTGTTGAAAGGTAATGAAAATAATAAAAAAACGTCATTTTCTGACATCCTAGCTAGATCGATAGATCGCCTTCGAAACCCCCTGTATACTAAATTTCATGAAAATCGTTGGAGCCGTTTCCGGGATTCATTATCACTATTTATGTCAATTTGACAGATCGCCCATGCTCGGTAGCATGGGCGATGTGAGCGCAACGATGTCGCCGGATATGACGTTTCGCTATCAACGGTAGTCGCGCTAACGGATCTACGGACCACTTCTGAGCGCTCTAATCGTATTTGTTTATAAGCGGACTGCAATACTTGTATGCAATATTTATTAGAAGAGGGATCTCAAATCGACAAGTAATGTTAATTGCGTATCAAAAAACAACAGAGTTAATTTTAGGTTAAGTATGAACGGTTTATGTACTTAGCTAGTGTATAGGCTGTAGTGGTTCATCTATGGCTACAAGGATCGGATAATAATTTAAGTAAGTGGCGCGGCGACCGAAGGTCCTCCTGCGACGCAGGAGGTTGTGGGTTCGATTCCCGCCTCAGGACTATTGTTTGAACGATCTGCAGGTATTTGTTCAGGGTGTGGATGTTTGGACTGTTTGGTCTGGATGTTTTCTATATCCGCTTGCTTGCCCGTGTTAACTATTAGTTAACAAATCGAGAATTTAGAATTGACCATGTTAAGTAGTAGTTAACATAACCTTGAGGTCAGCTTTGCCCGTGTTAACTGGTAGTTGACATTGCATTTCACTCAGCTATGACCATGTCAACCTGTGGTTAACATCGCTCCCGCCGTCGAAAAAACTGATTCTACCCGTCTCTATCACTCCAGGGCCTAATTTGTATTATTTGTCCCGTTTCTTCGTGAACAAATTACAAACACAAAGGCAATAATTTCGATGTCTACATCGCAATAATTTCGATTTGTAAATAACCTTGAAAGCGCGCGCAAAAATGACTCGGCCCGCTATCGAAACAAAGGCCTTTTAAATAATAAATATCCAGGAACAAGTGATATTTTTTTTTCTTTTTATTTTATTTATTATATGTAGAACGTAATTAAAGAATAAAAACCATATGTCATCGCTTTTATTTTTGAGATATGAGCTTTTGAATACAAGACGAGCTACAAAACGTCCTACTTCTAAGTTCAGCACAGCACTACTCTGCACCAAAGTCGTAATTTGATAAACAAAAGTTAACATTGGTTAGCTAGTTTCATAATAAAAATAAATATATATATAACACTTGACGCTTTTTTAAACAAATTGAGTCACAAGAAACGATTTAGTGAAACCCGACCCGCGCGCTGACGGCGCTATAAATGGCGGGGCAAAGTAGGGTCGTCAAGTTTTTTTCGTGGGACATTTGAGGTAGGCACGCGCTGAGGGCCCGGGCAAAGGCGCGTTGCGCGCGGACTCCCCTTGGGCAAGCGAGCGGATATATAATAATACATATCTATCTATGTAGTGTATTGTATTAAATCAGTTATCTAGTAAAAAGCTAAGCAGATAACTTGGGGCTAAATAATGCTGTGTGAATTGTCCAGCATTATTTATTAGTTGTTAAAAATTATTTGAGAGTTTATTTAGAATACAATTCACATTAATATACCAAACACATGCTACGTCTTGCGGCGAAACCACCAAAACACCCTGGAACATGTCTACCTGACGAATACTCTGCTGCTTGAGTGGTTTTCTGGCTCTTCGTCCATCAAAGACGAAGATCCAGGAAACTACGTGCACGCAAAATCACCATACAAAAGAAACCTTGAAGACTGAAGATTCATTTCATTGAAGCGACTCCGCATTATGCTCCTAGTTATACTGATGCCAAACGAGCGTAGATTTTTGATTTGTGCATCGCGTTAACTGAGTTTCTTCATACAAAAGTTCCTTACGCTCATTTGGCTTCACCTGTAGCGTTACGAGGAGCACGATCTCTGTGTAACACGTAATGTAACGTGTTACACAGCGAGAGATCGTGCTGTCAGTAGGGGAACAGAAGGCGTTCGTAAAGTTCAAAGTTCAAAATCACTTATTGCAAATATGTGCATAGATTGGTAGCTTAGGTTCTAGTTACAGCTGAAGATGGTACATACACCATGTTAGATTGGTATAACAATTTGTCATCTTACACTATAGCTTAAAGTATAGCAATTTATTTTTTATACGAACAAGTTAAACAGTTCTGGGGATAACAATTCTTGATGTTTTCATTTATATTATAATATTGTTTGCTTTGTATCCAGAGAGTCGTAGCTCTTTGGCAAATTTTGTCAGAAAACAAAAATGAGACTGATTGTAGCACATGGCGTAACGTATCATGCTCGCATTCATGCGAATGGTACATTACGCCACGTAACACCGGTCTGTACCCCTTTTTAACCGACTTCAAAAAAGGAGGAAGTCATCAATTCGACTGTTTTTTTTTTCGACCGACGTTGATCGATTGCTGTGGTAGTTTTCATTGATCGACAGATTCTGCAATCGATCGATTGGTCTGGTATGGTAGAAACTGTCGATCGACTTCGACTTATCCATTCTACCATCGATTACTGGCATCGATCGGTGTTGTAACCACCCTTAGTTCTGGCAACCTTATAGCCTTTTAAATCCATCATGGTTATTAATACTAAAGGGATTTACAGCGGTCTATAAACTGTGTTAGTTATTATGAAGCATGTAACTGTGCCGAAATATTTGACAGCTCAAAACTCAAATCATTGTAAATATCCCGTTGTAAATAACTTTATGGCCTTTAGAATATGCCGCGGCGCTCTCAACATAATATCCAACGTAACTAGTGCCTTGCGCTTGCACTCACCCTGATGAAGTCCCTCGTTAAGGGATGAAACGTTGGTGTTCTTCCAACACAAACTAGGTTCGTAGTCAACCAGCTTACATTTATAATGAATTCACCAAACTAAGACAGTTTATACCTAGTAAAATGTCCAACGCAGCTCAGTTCTGCTCTAGCCAGCCCACTTTGGGAACCTCTGCATTTTCGACCTGATGTAAAAGCTTAGCTGTTTTATGTATAATTTTAGTGTTTTTCTCTAACTAATGTTTGTGATATAATAGATACGGCGTACGGGAACGAAGAATCAGCTGCCCGCGTGGCTTGTTATGCTTTGCATCATTTTGAAAAAAATTAACATAGCATAATAAACTACTCGGGCACGCAATCATCATGGACAAGAAAAACGAAGATCCCGGAAGATTTATTAATATATCATTTGTTAGTATAACTGCCACAGCCTACCTATATGCATACAGTCGATCGACGAAGGCGTTTTGACAGGGGGCTTATTCCACTATTTTTTAAACAAAATGCTATAATGGCGCCATACGATTAAGATAGTGATTTAGTCGTAAATTTATTTGGTATTCCAATACCATAAGATTACAATCTCTATGACTTATAATATCGTCTCAATACTCGTAATGTGGTGGGACATATAATCATTATCATAATAGTCATAGATATGGCATAAACAAAAAAATATCGTGTTAGTAGAATACCAAATGGTGTCAATGGCGGTGATTGTAACGCGATAATGAAGCGATAATATTGTCATAGTGAGGCAATTGTGTTAGTGGAATCAGGCCCCAGGACCACCGTGCGTCCAAGAGACGGGTCGGGGGGAAGGGGGACGCTTCCGAGGTACCTACTAAGGGCTCATATTATACACGGACTGCAAGTTGCCGACTATATGCATATAGGTAGGCTGTGGTACTGCTTTGTATGTATTATGATAGTTGTATATAGTCTGTGCGGAAAGAAAACCGTCGTGGCGTAAAATGGAACTAACACAATGATATTTATATGGCAATTCATAAAACAAGAAGTTGATGTTAAAACCTTGTTTGTCGTGTGGTTTTATTTTAATTTGTAATCATGTCGAAAAGTGGTAAAACTTTACACAGTTCTACAAGAAAAGTGATATTTAATATGATACAGTTTTGCCAAAGAGAAAAAGCAGCAAAATACAACGTTATTGATCTAAACAAAGTCACGGAACGTGTGGCAGCTATGTCCGGTATGTAACAGTTTTATTTCAATATTTAGAGACTTCTTAGGTAATCTCTGGTCCTTGAAATCTCAAAATATGTATAAAATAAAAGGAATTTCTATAAACGTATGATAATATTTGTTTATTTTGTTTCAATGAAAGCTTTTGATAGCAGGTACAAAGAGTGTTGATACTTTTTATTGTATAATACGTTTGACTAACTTAAATTATTTATTTTCAGGATTGAGTAAAGATACAGTACCTAAAATAAAAAAAGAAGGTTCTACAAATAATGGTGCGTGGTGCACACTAAGAAAAAATCGTAAAGGAAGACCAAAAACAGTCATTCTTGATGATTTTGATAAGTGCGCCATCCGTAACAAAATTCGTGCATTTTATGCTGTAAGGAAGGAGGTGCCGACTTTGAGAAAGCTACATCGGGTGTTAAAGGAAGATATAAACTTTAGCGGTGGAATCACTTCTCTCAGAGGAGTTTTAAAAGAACTGGGTTACAAATATAGAAAATGTGAGTCAAAACGAAAAGTTCTAATTGAGAGACATGATATTGTGGTAGGGCGGGCTAAATATTTGCGAACAATGAAGCGCCTGAGGGAAACTGGAAAACGAATTGTATATATAGATGAAACATATATTCATACGGCACATGAAGTTAATAAATGTTGGCAAGGTCCTGGTGAACCTGGAGTTTGAAAATCAATTTCTCTTGGTGAAAGATACATAATAGTTCATGCAGGGAGCAGGGAAGGATTTATTGAAAATTGTTTACTGCGTATAAAACTAAAAGTATTTCAGCGGATTACCACCATGACATGAATCGAAATAATTTCACCAAGTGGATAAAAGAAAAACTCTTACCAAACCTGTCTCAACCGTCTGTCATTGTGCTAGATAATGCATCCTATCATAGTGCACGCTTAAATAAGCCTCCAAATAGCAGCGACAGGAAAGACACTATAAAAAAATGGTTGGAAGATAATGGAATAGAATATCCAGATAATTCGCTGAAAGCTGAACTTTTAAGTTTGGTAAAAAGGAACAAAGGAGAACCAGTATTTGAAATCGATCAAATACTTGAGGAACATGGTCATACTGTTGTCAGATTACCGCCATATCACTGCGACCTTAATGCGATTGAAATGATTTGGAGGTTAGTAAAAAGACAAGTAGCATCAAAAAATGTGAACATATCATCGAAGGAACTATTACCAATTATAAATGAATGCTTCAGAAATGTTACTACAGAACATTGGAAAAAAGAGTGTGATCATGTGATACATGTAGAACAAAAATATTGGGAACAAGACCATTTATTAGAAGATATGCAAGAATTTATTATAAATGTAACGGACTCCAGCACATCAAGTTCAGAAGAAGATAGTTATTTGGATCTCTCTGATAGTTCCAAAGACAGTTCAACCATGTTCAATATTGAGTACTTAGAATCAGACTTTGATTATGGTTCTGATTAGGCAGCCAATTTGTAAATATATATTTTTGTTTTATTCTTTATAAGACATACCTTGCTTTGGTTATAACTGCACATTACTTAAATATTCAGAAATATCTTTAACTAGCTTCTACCCATGGCCTCGCTTACGTAGTAGGTACCTAGATAATACATAGCCTATCCTGGATGATGCACCTGCCTGTCATAAAAATAATTTTGAAATAGGTCCCGTTGTTCCGGAGATTACCCACGACAAACAAACAATCATACAAATTATAACTGTATAATATGAGTAAGTATAGATATTTAGTTATAATTAAAATAATTTTCTAAAACATTTATAAAGACGGAATCTAAAACAATATTTCTAAGAGGTTCAAAATATCAAGATGTTACAGTCACACTATAATGTCGTGGCAGTGTTGTCATCCTAACAAAAATGGTAACTAAACACAGCTGCGCCTCTAAATCTTATGACGGTTCTCTTTCCGCACAGACATTAGTCAGCAAAAATTGCGCCTTACCACTAGGGTGATTTTTCTGTGAAGTGAATAGTTGCCAACCCAGGCTTGCTCGATATCTTTTGTTTTTAACTCAAAGCAAAATAGTTTCAAACTGGATAGGCGTTACGTTTGGCGTACCTACTTCGCCTGAAAAATAAGTTTAACTATCTAAAAGAGGTATCCTTTTTTGGCATAATGCACTACGTACTATATAAACTATGTGCACCACCATGAATATCTCTGGTTGTTGTAAATTTTCAAATACAGAATGTAGTATTTCATAGACAAGGTTATTTTGACAGATAGACATGTCTGGAGCGGTCGGTACTTGAATGGGGTGCCAAAGACCGGAGTTTTTAGGGTTACGTTGCGAAATATGTATGCACAAAACGTGCGGAACCCTCCGTGTGCAGGTTGACTCGGTGTTTAAACCGAGTACTCGTCATTTGAACCGAGCTACTCGGCCGAGTACGAGTAATAAAAAACCCTCCGAGTACCGAGTATTAAGCGTTTGTCATTAATGACCGCGGCCTAAATGTATGCTATCACCTGTCATTATAGACATACCCGCGCGATATAATGACATGCACAATGGTAAACGGCCGCCGAACAGACTTTAGCACAAGGATTATCATTGAAAAACTATTGAATGTATCTCTTCAAAATAAATTTATTTTAACTTATTAATAACTAAACCATGTCGGAAAACCCTTCGTTCGAGTTTTCTTTCCCCGAGTGTTATTTATTTTTGCCCAAAGTTAAGCTAAAATTCGTGTTGAAATACGAACGAACGTTTAGAAGCTTGTATTTTCCAAACGTATACTTTTACTATTTTAGTTGTATACAAACATAGTTTATGACGGTATAAATTGATTTCATCCTTAGTTTTTGATGGTCAACATCAAACAGCTGTGTAATAACCCTTCCACGCTTGTATGAAAAAAGTAGCGGCTAATTCCACCTTAAGGCGCATGAGTGAAAGTGGCGCCGCAACCTATTTTATCTTATTATTGGTGTCGATTCTGTGTTTTAGGATTTCTAAATTTTCTATGCTAGGTAGACCTAAAAATTATTGTATTCTCTATAAAGGTCCTAAAAATACTTATATTAGAACGTTTTTCAAAATCGCAAAACCTCTCTGAGTTGAGTGGTTGGGATTTTGCTGCGAGCAATATATGTTTTTTTTTTCTAAAATGTTATTCTAAAATACTTCTTTACATGGGTCAAACAGTTCATCCATTATTTGAGAAATCGTTTAGAAATTCAAATCGATAAATTTTAATCATGACCTAATTAGATGCCTGCTAAAATTAGGTAGACGTTTCTAGACATAGCTAAAATGTAATGCAAAGAATAGGGTTAAAGCTACTTATAACTAAGTTAAGCTGTTTTAGATCTTTTAATCTAATTTTAGAGCTGTCGTCCTAATTTTAAACCCGTTTGTTTAATTTTTCAAGGAATATGGTTATAGCCATTTTAACTAAATTGAGTTGTTTTAGGTCCGTCAGCTTCATGTTAGAGCTGTCATCCTAATTTTAAACTTGTCAGTAAAATTTTTCAGTCAGAATTGTTTTTATCCATTTGAAATTCCGAAATCCTAATTTTAGCTAATCCTAAAACAACAGAATCGACACCATTACGACACAGAAAATTTAAAAAATCTATCAAACTGTTTTTGGTATCTACATATTATAGCTATTTATTATAATGCCTCTGTAATAATTTTATTTTGTACTAGCTGCGTCCCGCGGCTTTGCACCCGTGGTTCCTATGGAAATGTTTAAAGGTGATTTTTATCCCACGGGAACTGATTTATGGGATAAAAAGTAGCCGTAGTAATTTTGCATACAGATAATTCTAATCCTGGAATAAAACATATTATTCCAGGATTAGAATTACCTGTTTGCAAAATTTCAGCCCGATCCGTCCAGTACTTCTGGCGTGAAGAGGTAACAAACATCCATCCATACATCCATACAAACTTTCGCATTTATAATATTAGTGTGATAGATAATTTTATAAAATTATCAAAAAGTATAGATATTTTAAATATGCACATAGGTGAAGGTTTTAGTTTATTTTATATTGTTCTTGGGGTCACCGAACCCTAATAACGATATAATCACCGGGGGTTATTACGTCCTTCTCAGGGCATCGAGTTCCACTTAATTCTGATCCCCCCAGACCAGTCTATGCGTAAACGAATTTCCTTCCCCAACAAAAAAATAAGACGCATAGTTTCCGAGATATAAGCGAAAAACCAAAAAATGTGAACTTCAAGCCAACCAAACTTCAACCAAAATACAAAGTTACGAAGTTAAAATTGTGTCCCAGACATCTATGTAATGTATTGTATTATGTATATCAGTTATCTAGTACCCATAACACAAGCTCTGCTTATCTTGGGGCTAGATAATGCTGTGTGAATTGTCCTGCATTATTATTATTATTTCCCTCTATACCTTTTCGTCGCCTGACCTACTAATTACCTTTTCGTCGCCTGACCTACTAATGTACTATTGTTTGTTTTGTTCCAGGCGCGGCATGTACGTCGGAAGCAACTGCACCAGTACCTCTCCGCTTCGATGATAAAACGGGAGCGCACCGTGTCGGGAACTAAACGAAAACAGGACACGCCACAGCCCGTCGCTATACCGAAGAAGAACAAACGTCTGTCGGAAAGCAGCGTGAGTACACGTGCACCTAGGGCGTAGCCAACCCTCATTCGCTTTGAAGCGAATCGAAAACAATAGGGTATATGCATGGATTTTTTTATCAATTATTTAGGTTAATACATAAACGAAAAAAAATATAACACCCAAAAAAAATCAATTATTGAGGTAAATAACTAAAAGTAAATCAACACTCAGTTTCGGGTGATAAAAACGCTGCCATGTTAGACATTGCATTTTATGACGTCACGGATCATCGAGTCCCCTATGTAAACTCAACGTCAAAACTTCATGCCCATACAAAAATGTTCAAGTATGACGTCACGCTTCACGTGCCAATAGCGTTGCGTTTACACATTTTGCTGTTGAGACTTAAAATATCAACTTTTCAATGATTCGATTTCACAATAAAAACATCATTAAATACAAAAATAAATATACAGATATATTTCTATATCAATAGAGAATACGTAAAATAATATTAGCTTTTTTGAAGTCACATGCATATATTAGGTCCTTACATATGAAATTGGCGTTTTTCGTACTGGCCACTTTAATCACAAATTTCTCCTCTTTGGTAAGGAATTCCAAATTCAAATTTGTACAGCTATAGACTCATGTATTTGTGCTTCGATGATCGTCATTCATTTGTTTTTTTTCTTCTGTTTTTTTCTGTTTGCGTCACTCATTTTACAAAATGGAAAACTTAAAATATCGCATTATTTACGAGTACGAGTTCCGCCGTGGCACTAGTGCTGCGGAAACAACTCGAAGGGTGAATGATGTGTATGGCCGTCGTGTTGCAAAAGAAAACACAGTTCGTTTTTGGTTCCAACGTTTTCGTTCTGGAAATTTCGACCTGCAGAACAAGCCCCGTGGACGGCCTGAGACTCAAGTTGATAATGAAGAGTTGAAGGCTATTGTGGAAGCGGATCCATCGCAAACCACGTCCGAGTTAGCTGCAGGCTGCGATGTTAGTGATAAAACTGTTATAATTCACTTGAAGCAAATTGGGAAGATTAAAAAGCTTGAAAGGTGGGTACCTCACGAATTGACTGAAGCAAACCGGCAAACGCGCGTCGACTGCTGCGTTACATTACTAAACCGGCACAATAATGAAGGTATTTTAAACCGAATCATTACCTGTGATGAAAAATGGGTTCTTTACGATAATCGGAAGCGCTCAGCGCAATGGTTGGATCCTGGCCAGCCAGCCAAATCCTGCCCCAAGCGAAAATTAACCCCAAAAAAGTTACTTGTAAGCGTTTGGTGGACTAGTGCCGGTATTGTTCATTACAGTTTTCTCAAATCTGGCCAGACTATTACGGCTGATGTCTATTGTCAGCAATTGCAAACCATGATGGAAAAGCTAGCGGCTAAACAACCTAGGCTGGTCAATCGCTCCACGCCACTGCTGCTTCACGACAACGCTAGACCACACACTGCGCAACAGACGGCTACTAAATTAGAAGAGCTTCAATTGGAAAGTCTAAGACATCCTCCGTACTCCCCGGACCTTACTCCAACAGATTACCATTTTTTTCGAAATTTGGATAACTTCTTGCAAGGGAAAAAATTCAACTCCGATGGGGCAGTCCAAATCGCCTTCAAAGATTTTATTGATTCCCGTCCGACTGGTTTTTTTAGTAAAGGGATCAATGAACTACCTATAAGATGGCAAAAGTGCATAGAAAATAATGGTTCATACTTTGATTAATTAAATATATTATATTAAAAAATATTCGACTTTTTGTTCCTCCCATACAAAACGCCAATTTCATATGTAAGGACCTAATATATACCCTATTGAAAGATTCGTAGAGAGAAATTCGAAACAGATCACGTGACATATCTACGGCCAACAACCTCAACATCGACTGCCTTTATTGGCTGTTATCTCATGGGTGGTAATGCCCATAATCCCCACGCTGGGCATGCGGTTTTGGGATCGCAGTTTGGTGATAGAATTGTTCTGCAGGGGGCGCTGCCTGCCCCCGGTAGATGAACCCAACAAACCCAACAGTTTTGGACTTTTCTACTATCGCTTTCGACATCGATTGTAACATTGTCTAGGCCCTCTGATTAACTCTCATCACACTGATTAACTCTCGTCACACGACTAAGGCCCGTATTATGAAAGTCTACTCGGTTATCGAACTATGCTTGAGTAACGCTTTTCTATGGCACAAACGTCACTCAAATATAGACCTGTGTGACTGAGCAAGCTTTCATAATACGGGCCTAACCCCCGGTTTCTCGAACGCTTATTATTTTGACAAATTGTTGACAATTTGTCAGGCTGTACACGCACTGCTTTTATTACTCGCGTAGTTTTTTTTGCAGAATTCTGTAACTTAATGGAAGTTCACTAGCGGAAAAATATGAATGTTTGGAGCACTATAAAGTTGTAGGTAGCTAAAATAGCAAGGAATTTTATTCGTCGAACGTGTAAGTTACGTTAAGCACGCAGGTTATATTCCGCGAGATTAAAATTCACGCTGTGCGATTCCGCAGTGCGTATATAACAAGCCGTTGACTATCCATTCAATGTGACAAGCGTTCGAGAAACCGGCGGTTAGAGTTACTATTTTAATAAGCTCATAAAATTATTGTATGTCTTGTGAATTTCCTCTTTCCTTCCAGACGGAGGACGTGAACCTTCTCTCATACAACGAGGACTCAAACTCCTCAAACGTCTTCGAGGTCAGCGTTCCCAACGGGACCAACGGCGCGCCGCTCCCAACGGAGGAGCGACCGACGACCTCCGCGTCTAGCATAGTGGTGTCGTAGCAGTATGCTGTGTGGCGCAACCGGTTCATGTACCGCAAGAACGCCAGGTTTAACCGCTTCAGATGGGCTTAGACTTCTAGTAGTTTAGTGAAGTGTTACTACCTTTGCGAGAGGGCAACGACCTTGACAAAGGTCGACAACCTTGGCAAACAGTCAACAACCTTGGCAAGAGGTCAACTACCTTGTTGGGTCAACAAGGAGGTTAAATGAAGATTTGACCTTTGCGAGAGGTCAACTTCAGGGTTAGTGGTAATTTGAATTTCACGGATATGAATCTACAGATAACTTAGCGATGTGTTTGATCTACAAGTGGAGATAACCTTAACATATAGATAAATGATGCTGTGGAAATAATTAATTTGCGACCAATATCAGTGAAATAGTACAGAAAAGATAAGTCGGAAAAGTTGACCTCGTAAGCAAATGAATCTATTAGAGGTCGAATGGATGACCTTAAGGTCAAATGGATATTGACCTTAGGACGCCAAAGCGAGCCAGGGCTGACTGATGGATTGTGTTAATTTCTGTGACGTCCCAATTATTTTAATAGTTTTTTAAGACTATGTGATAGAAATGAGGAGATTTAATGAAAGATTTTTAAAGATTGATAAAATGGGTTGGAAAAAATACCCCAATGATATGCCAAATCGAAACGGATATAGAAACGTTACAGCTGTTACAAGCAAAATGAATCAACGTGAACAAAGTTCTTAATAAGTAACATGATTCAAGACCACGGCAAGACGAAAAAACAAAAAAAAAAACAAAAAATGGTAGTCTTGGAAACTACAAGAAAAACCAGACTAAAAAAGCTAGTACTAAATATACTACAAAAAAATTGTACCTTGTTAAATGATGGCTAAAGGTGAAAATATTGTGAAATGGACACTCGTAGAATAAGACTTGTGTGATACGGCACAACATCAGTTTGTTGGTGTAACTTATATAATCAATGTTCATGTTCGATTCGCGATTTGGTAAGTTGATCGATTCATATTTTAATAATTAATCCTGGTATTAACAAAGACAGTTACATACTAATAATAGAGGCAAATGATCCATATCAATACCAGTCGGAAGCCATCCCAAGACGCTGGCTGAATCCTGATTAATTTGGTTCACCGACCCGCGTGTTTAAAAAATGGGATTAACAATGCCGTCCTCTCATTTGGCGCTCAGGTCTGATTCTAACTGAGCAAGACAGTTGCAGTACTAACTTCTATTCTGAATACCATTTTATAAGTGTGCCAGTTATGCGTTGATTTTTTAGTGTCATAATTATGATGCGATTGGATTAATTTTTTCATAGAAAGCAAAGATTTATATCAAGGATTAATTAATAAAATATTGGCTAGTGTTGGTTTTTCTCACTTTTATTTATTGAAAAGCCTTTACCGCCAATGTCAAAGCACTAAAAATAAATAACTTAAGTTTATTTTTAAATAAAAGTGAGCAAACCCAAGCGAAAGTAGGTTTTATATAAAAACTATATTTTTTTATTTCATTCTCTTTAGATAAGTCGACGCGCCGAGACTTCGCGGCTCTTGGCTGAGTAAGTTTGTAGATGTCTAGCAAATATATGTATAATTAACTAATTATTATAAAATGAGAAAATTGGTCCGCTTTTCGTTATGATTGGGTGCTTATGTCTATGTCTTATCTTTTAACCAACTATAAGATAGTAGGAGCTTCTATGTTCGGCTGTAGGTATATTTTTAATGTATGTTGTCCTGATTTCTCTGACAATTTTAATGATCCGTTTGCAATTGTATGGATAATAACCCCGAGATGTTCCCATAAAATTTTTGGATTTTGGAGTTGGTATTTGCCCTGCAAAACTAAAAAAACGGTGTAAATGTAACTTAATTGTTAGTCGGCTTTTAGTTTTTTCAAAACAATCAAATTTTGCTAATCATCATACTACACTATTAAGAAACTGCGAAGCTGGCTTTTTCCACATGACCGGCAATGTCCGTAACCATCCGTCGGGGTTTAGTGTGAACGACATAGTGTGAAAGAACCTTTACAACAATTATACGGGTGCTTATAAAAGTTACGAAAAAACCTATATAGAAGTAAAACACTGCCATATCTAGTCTAGATGCTATAAAGACAGACTGACTACGTCCAAATACTCTACTTAACTTATTTCTTGCTTGCTGTGTCTTTGCTGCCACATCTCTGCCAGTGTCCATGTCAAAAGAGTTGTAAACGCAACTTAGATTAAAGCACGGCTCAAGTGACGAACTTTACTCCTTTACATTGAAAACTCAAAAATTCTTCTTTTGTGACGTGCTGCAATATCTTTATGAACTTCAAATACTTGTTGGATTACATGTCAAAGAAACTTAATTTGACAGGCTTTTAATGTGAAATGAAAGTAATCCCGTCTCTAAACAGGCAAAAACACCGTCGTAAGTAAATTAATATCAGAAAAAAATCTATTAGTTGAATTAAATAAATGCCTATTACAGACAAGGTTTTCTGTAATAACTTGCATACTTACTTACCAAGTTACTGCTGAGCAGGTTGCTACAATTATAAATAAAATGACAAGAGGTAAGTCTCCTGGTCATGACGGCCTCAGCATCGAACACCTGAAGTATGCGGGACCCCAGTTACCGCATCTTCTCTCAGTTTTGTTTGGTGTATGCTTTGTTCACTCTTATTTACCTGAAGACCTAATGAAAACCACTGTCGTACCCATTGTTAAGAACAAAACTGGTGATCTATCTGATAAATGTAACTATAGACCAATATCGTTAGCTACCGTAGTGGCGAAGGTGTTGGACAGTGTGATGGACTCGGAACTTGACAAATATTTAGACCTACATGATGCACAGTTTGGCTTCAGAAAGGGCCTCTCAACTGAAAGTGCGATTCTGAGTCTAAAACACACTGTTCAATACTATACGCAGAGACGCACACCTGTGTATGCATGCTTCCTCGACTTGTCGAAGGCTTTTGACCTGGTGTCCTACGATGTGTTGTGGAGAAAGTTGGCAGGCACAGGCGTACATACACAGGTGCAGCGTCTTTTCCACTACTGGTACGCTAATCAGACTAACAATGTTAGATGGGCTGGCGTGTTTTCGGAGACCTACAGATTGGAGTGCGGCGTGAGACAAGGTGGGTTGAGCTCACCCAAGCTCTTCAACCTGTACGTAAACGAGCTCATCGTGGGACTCAGCAGTGCGCGTGTCGGCTGCTCAGTTGATAATGTTTGTATGAACAATATCAGCTATGCAGACGACATGGCGCTGCTGTGTCCAACGATCAGCGCCCTCCGGAAGCTGTTGTCCATCTGTGAAGAGTACGCCAGTAAGCATGGACTTGTATACAACTGCAAGAAGAGTGAATACCTGGTATTCAAGGCCGCAGGTAAGGTTCCAGCATCAGTCCCAAGCTTGAGACTCAACGGTCTTGAGCTAAATAGAGTATATAGCTTCAAGTATCTGGGACATTTCCTTACCGACGACCTTGACGACCAGGTAGATATAGAGCGAGAACGTAGAGCGCTGGCGGTCCGGAGTAATATGCTGGCGCGAAGGTTTGCCCGTTGCAGTAGGCAAGTGAAAATCACGCTGTTCAAAGCCTACTGCCAATCGTTCTATACGGGTAGCCTCTGGGCCAGCTATACTAAACGGACGCTCAGCGCTCTACGTGTGCAGTATAACAACGCCTTCAGGATGTTGTTGGGGCTGCCCCGCTTCTGCAGCGCATCCCTCATGTTTGCTGAGGCGCAGGTTGATGGCTTTCATGCCATCATCCGCAAGAAAACCGCATCGCTGCTGCGCAGAACGTGGGGCAGTACCAACACCATCCTGACGGTCGTTGGTAGTAAGTTTGCCTCGCCTATCATGCAGTCTTTCAACAGAATCCTCACCGTATAGACTGCTTAGGTTGGGATTCTGTTGAATGGTTGCATATCTATTGTCTGACTTGACTGTATGTTGTTTAGTTTTAATTTTCTTTGTATTTAATTTTAATTTGTGTGTAATGTTTTAATATTTATAATTGTAATTGATGGACATAGTCTGAATAAATAAACTTTTTATTTTTATTTTAAAGAATGGGATTAAGAATGACTTCATACGGACAAATTCGTATCTAGTTTAGTTGTTTCCTTAAATGTTATAGGAATTGTATTGTGTCGTGTCAAAAATATTTAATTTCTCTTGCTGTCCCGCTCTGATCAAATTCGCGATGAGCGGAACAACGTGTACAGTGACGTCATTCTCAATCCCATTTTCTGAGTACGGACCCCGCACTCGTAATAACGAAATCGACGTTTCTGTTATTGGTCCACTGCAGCCCAATTTTTCTGTCGGACGCTCTGGTAGCCGCCCCCGGTGGATAGCCTTTAGTCGCCTTTTACGACATCCAATCCCAGCAAGGTGTAAGATTTCATGCAAACGCTAATAAATCTAATAGACTTTTATTCTGTGTGCAAAAAAGAATAAAGAATTCTCATGCAAGAGACCTATGAGTTAGTTGCGCACGAATAAGAAACTTGAGATCTTCCTTTTCCGAAAATACCCCTAGGTTATAAATAAAACAAGACAAGACATCAAATCTTAGCGGAAGCGACCACAATAAAAATTAGTGAATTAGAAGGTCCGGTAGTGTAAGAGTGCGCTGTTTTTTGCAGGTCGTCATCGACTGGCCACGCAACGCGCCTCCGTCTATGTAAGTTGTGTTCGACAAACCACCATTTGCAAGGAATCTTCCTATTATTGGCAAATGGTCTCCCTTCTAAATTTACTAGAATATTTGTCTATGTATTTATGGCACAAAATAGCGGCATTGCAGTAGCGAACTAGCCTTATAGTAGGAGTAGCAATTCTATGGGTCCTGTGCCTAGGAGGCTCTTACGGCTAAAATAAAAAAAAATTGAAACAACTTAAGTTATAAAAATAACATCAGACACTGGTATCGATTCTGTTGTTTTAGAATTTGCTAAAATTAGGATTTGGGAATGTCGAACGATACATTTCGATTCCTAAACCCTTATTATAAGTAGTTTTGATGTCAAATAGAAGATAACTATTCAATTTGAAAAACTATCCTCTATTTGACATTCGTAAAACCTAATTTTAGCAATTTCATCTAATTCTCAAACAACAAAATCGACACCACCGTTCCATATAAATAACATTAAATGTTAAATATAAAAAAGTCCGGTATGTACATAAACTTAACGAATAAAAATACAATTACTCAGGATGCTATACAGGAGAGCCCAAGTCATTGAACAAATGCCTTGATTCACAAAGCTCCTTATGCATCATCCAGCGCGTCGTTATTCATTTAACGCACCATTTGTTGAAGTTTGGATGTATACCTATACCGTGTCCATGTGTAACATGGTGTTATTTACTTAGTTATTTTTAGACCTCCGCAGTCTGCTGGCCATTGTTTTAGCCATTTTATTTGCTGGTCGTCTCACCTAAACTTCTCATAAATTTTTGTTGATGGATTCGATTTTTTGTGTTGGTTTCCTTTAATATTTTTACAGCTCTTTCTTACTACCGTAAAATAATTTAAATAGCACAAAAAAAAAAAATTTAAATCCAGGTGAAATTACGGGGCTCATCTAGTCCAAAATATAGCCAAAATACATTAGTCTTTCTAGGGTCGAAACAAATACATTTTAGATTCCAGCCTCAGGCTAACAGCTGTCTTTCTGCGTTGAAATAGAGGGATCTCTTTTTATACTTTGCAAAATGAGTGGAACTTCTGATCCAGTTGCCTAGCGCTGCTCTGCTTACTAAGGGGTGTATTCTGGCATTATCTTTGTGCTCATACCATTTTACGCTAGAATATTTTAATCTTGTTTATCTGCAATGCTAACCTTTGAAGCCCTTGCATCAGAATCTGCCCTGCCTAAAAAGCTACCTTATTTGGATATAAATGATTAACTTTAGGTATTCCATAGTTTCCTTGCAAATGGTTGTATAGTACAAAATATAAGAAATTCATAAATATTATGTTGTATTGCCACTATTAGAAGGTAATTGCATATTATTCTTATTAAAAAATGCAATTTATTCTTCTGAACATAAACAATTACCCAATTGTTATTTCGCTGAAATTTTCGATCAATTTATTTTTGTGTTCAGAGTTTTCTGCTTTTTGAAAGAAGTTCAGGGTAAAATAGCGTATTTTATTTATCTGCCAATTTATATGACTTTGCCGCGTTGAATAATGTCCACGGAGGTATATTTTCATTTAGTATTTATATAAATAAAATGATTCCACCTAGCTCATAAGACTCACCTTCAATTATTGTAAGATGTATATAAAAATGGTAAAAAAAGATATGACAGTATCGCAAAATAATGAAAATGGACAAAAAAATTAATAAAGGTATACAAAGTATAGTGTGTTTACTTTAAAAAAATCCTTTTCCCTGTACCTATAAGAATAAGCTATATAATTATTTTATATTTAATTATTTATATTATAATGACATTTTAGCTGCAAATTATGTCGACAAATCCCAATAACAAACACTTAAATTTAAATACGGAACTAAGTACTGTTTTTATTTATTTATTTGAGTACTGCTGGATTCAATATCTTTAGTATCTACATACTCAGACCAATTAAGATTTCTTATGTAAATTAATGTCTGAATGGGTGAATGATGATTGATGATGATAGAACAGGAATTAAGAAACGTGAAATTAATAAATTAAATTTATTTAAACAATTTATTCGCTGGAACTTTTGGATTTAATAATGTAGTAAAAACTTGATAAAACATTGGTCTGCTGTCTTGATTAAGCTCATGATTTAACTGTGCAAAAGTTCAACTCCCCATCATCCATGAAGCGACAACGCTTTATTGTCTCGTATTTTATTCTATTCATATCTAAGCGTTCTTATACACGGACAGCAAGTTACCGGCTGCAAGGCTCGACTGTAGGCGACGCGCGACGGTAGCTTTGATGTTGGTGCATTTCCCTTGAAGGCGATAACTTCAGTCCGTGTGGGTATATACGGCTCTAAGCTACCAAACGATTCAAAAAGCACTACACGATAGCTCGTAGAAACAGGGTTCAAAAGGAATGGTCTTGGGAGCCATGAAAGTGTTAGTACCTACCTATTACATAAATGATTTGATCCAATTCCAATATTTATCTGATAATTAAGTTTGTTTAAAAAACTATCAAGCTACTTTAATTTTTATAGTTTTTTTCATGAATTTTCATGGATCCCATTTGTAAAATGGGACCACACGGTATGCACCAGCTTTCATATATAAAAAGAATCCACCCAGTCAAAATTTCTGAGGTAATAGTAGAATTGATAACATCCTCCTTTTTTTGAAGTCGGTTAAAAATGATCTTGATGATTTCGAACCCTGCGCAGAATCGAATAGGAAACATTATAGATCGATGAAACCGTTGATAAGTCGATGTTTTGTTTGATTCAAATCATTTCTTCATCAACGAATTCGTTCTCCAAGTCAAACTGTTCTTGCATCATAGCTTCATCGGTTTGCTCTTCTGGTTTTATGGGGAGTGGTGTGTACAAATGTTTTGGGTCTATTGGAGCTGGTTTTCGTGGTTTCTTGGCGAGTTTCGGTGGTTTGGTTTCCACTGACTGGTTTTTTAGGTTGTCCTGTGAAACAAAAGAAAGGCAGATTATAAAATTAATATTCTTTGTATGTAACTACATACAAATTATCAGGGCAAGTTAAATAGAAGAGAATGTAATAACTAACAAATGTACCTTGAGCTGTAGGTACAAACTAGGATTCCCTGTGCCGCGAGACAGAACAACAGTTGGATAGATAAATCTAGTCAGTAACAGTGTTCTCGTATCCTAATTATTTTAACAATAAAACAAAATATTCAAAGTCGATGAATATGTATTTGACATAAACTAATAATGATTTTGAAATTTTGTAGGTTTATTTAATTATTTTCAGCCATTACTGTCCCACTGCTGTACAAAGGCCGCCCTTTTATCCTTCCACTCCAACGCTGCAACAGGCCACGATGGACGATGTGCCCTGAGCTCGTCACGCCATCTCATCCTGGGCCTTTGCCTGGCCTGGTCGTCTAAGAAACGACGTGGAAGGTCCAGGATGAGATTTGCGTTGGGTGGACTCCACTCTGTGGTGTTTGTCCACAAGTCGTTGGACATACGGCAGACGTGTCCAGAGCCCAATTTTACTTTAGGCTTCTCATGCTGTATTGGAGCCCCCTTAAATATTAATTTCATTCTCGTTTTATGTATATGTTGCTATAGTGGTAACTGAAATACATCATCTGTGCGGAACCCTAAAAAAAATTACTTGCCCAATCAATATCCAGTTGCGTCTGCATTTCCAAGAGTTCGTTCTGTATAGACACGCTGAGTTCTTGTATCGGAACCGTCTCCGTTCTCCAAGGCACGTTGGCGTGCTTCGCTAAACGGTTGCGACGCTTCTGCTGCTTGTTGAGATGAACCTGGTGAACAGGTGCTTTAAATAAATGTGAAATGGGAAGGGAACAAAGATACGAAGTTATTTTGTTTTAAAAAACTATACCGACTTAAATTTTTATAGTTTGATCATGAGTTTTCATGGATTCCATGTCAGAACTGAACCAAATTAAATGGGACTATACGGGAACCACCAGCTTTCATATCAAAAAAGAATCATGAAAATCGGACCACCCAGTTAAAAGTTCTGAGATAACAAAAAAAATACAGTCAAATTGAGAACCTCTTTTTTGAAGTCTGTTAAAAAAAGTTGAATGGCACCCCCATCAAAATAAACAAAATATGGTTTCGCTTTTGGCTTGTACTCCCCCTCAAGCTCACCTCAATGTTATCCATAAGATACTCTATGTATAAATTTAATTATGCGCGACGATTTTGAAAAAAAAGTCACTATTAGGGCTACCCTCCATGTAAAAACATCAGTAGCACGGGGATTGTTGTCTAGTGTAGAATAGAAAAAAAATTACGTCACTTTGTCATTGAATGCGTAAAATGTTTGAAATTCATTCCTTCAACTTCAATAATTTACGCAATGTATGACGATGCGATGTCATTTTTCTCTATCTACCCTAGACAACAATCCCCGTGCTAGGCCGGCAGTTTAAGGCGCATACCCGAGCCAATATGACAGCGATATCTATTTCATCATATTTTTACGTTTATCATAGGAATTTTTAAAAATCCCACGTTTGTTTGTGGTATCTATTATAAGCTATTTTTTAATACCTCTGTAAAAATTTTATCTCATATAGTTAAGGAGGAGAAGCGAAAATAGAGTTATGTGGCCAAAAAGCGCAACTTCGTATCTCTGCCTAAGCTTTACGAAATGAAACTATAACAGAGGCATTAAAAAATAGATACCACAAACTGAACGATGGATTTTTTTAAACTTGCTGCGTTTAATGTAATAATAAGATAAAATAGTTGGGGCGCCACTTTCACTGGTGTATGGGCCGTCGAATTTCCTCGCCGAATAAAAAAGAAGGTACCCTTTTAAGATGCGAGTTGACCATAGAGGTGAGATGGAAGAGCGCCGGACAGAGCGGGCACCGGCGAGAGGGCTTCGAGTGAGCGCACATAGCGTGCTGGTTGCGGCGGTTGAGGGTCACGAAGCCGCGACCACATATCTGTAAGGAAACATTGGGGTAACGACACCAGAAAATATCACAGTTTCAGCTTATTTATTTCAGAGTCAGAGTCAAATCGTTTATTTCTTAACCCCCAAATACATCTCAAACGCATCTCAAACTTAAGCACGTCTCAAGTCGCGATTTTCTGACAGTTTTCAATAAAAATCTGTCGAAAATTGGTCACTTGAGACGTGCTTATATTTGAGACTAGCTGCGCCCCGCGGCTTTGTGCGTGTTGTTCCTATGGAAACGCTTAAAGGTCTAGATTTTTATCCTTCGGGAACTGATTTCTGAGATAAAAAGTAGCCTATGTTTGATTCCAGGATTAGAATTACCTGTATGCAAAATTACAGAACTGAACATTTTCAAAACTACATAACGAATCGGGCCGAAATTTTATATGCTTAGTTAGATCTAGGCACGGATTAACAAAAATGCAATTTTATCGAAACAACCCGAGCTTCCTCACTCGGCCGGCCCGAGTCGAGTTTTATTGCGTTTTAAAAGTACGGCGCACGAAAAAAGCGCAGATGGCATGGCTAATGATTTTGACAGACAAGCGTTCGAGAAACCGGCTGTAACCGCCGGTTTAACAAGCCGGTTTCTCGCTTGTCACATTAAAAGAATAAAAGAACAAGATAATTTTAAATTACTTGGAATCACATTGGACAACAACTTGAACTGGAAATCGCATATTGAAAATATCAAATCAAAGTTATCACGATTTGTCTACGCGCTCAGTGTTCGCAAATCAAACACAGACTACAAAACTGCCCTCTCCGCGTATTATGCCCAAGCTTTCTCAGCATTTAATTATGGAATCGTTGTATGGGGTGAAAGTGTTAATGTCATCGATCTATTTATTCTACAGAAAAAATGCATACGAATTTTGGTAAACATCCCAACCCGGGACAGCTGTAAGCCACATTTTATTGAAAAGGGAATCCTGACCCTCCCCTGTATATACATATTGCAAGCCTCGCTATTTGTAAGAAAAAATAGACACATGTTTAAATCGAAATCGGAACAAGATGACAAGTACAATAGACGCCACGGAAAAATGTTAATTAAACCACCTAGTACCCTAACAATAGTAAGTAAGAGCCCAGAATCTAGGCTAGTAACTATTTTTAATAAATTGCCTGCTGACATAAAAGATGAAAAATTAGACAATATTTTTAAGACTAGGTTAAAATTATTACTTATACGCAAATGTTATTACACAGTGAATGAATTCCTTAGTGACAAAAACTTTAAAAGTACCTAGTAGGAATATAGCAATTTTATGACATTTATTTAATTAAAACACGTAGCATGAATCTTGACATTTTATATTTACTATTGACATTTTCACATTCTTTAATTTTTATAATTTTCCATTTATTTTAATTTTATTTCTGACATAATAATTGTTATAGCCCTACTTAATGCTGACAACATAATATGTATCTCTTTTCCTTTGTATCGCAACTATAAAATTACTAACTTTTATACCTACATAAGAACTCTAACCCAGAATGTTGCAACGCCCTTACAGGGTTCATGTAGATTCTACCTATAAAATTGTTAACAACTTATAATGGACATGTATGCAATAAATAAATAAATAAATAAATAAATAAATAAATAAATGGATAGTCAACGGCTTGTTATATACGCACTGCGGAAACTCACAGCGTGAATTTTAATCTCGCGGAATATACCTAACCTGAGTACTTAACGTAACTAACTTACACGTACGACGAATAAAATTCCTTGATATTTCAGCTACCTACAACTTTATAGTGCTACACATTCATATTTTTCCGCTAGTGAACTTCTATAAAGTTACGGAATTCTGCAAAAAATCTTTGTCAAAATAATAAGCGTTCGAAAAACCGGCTGTACGCCGCCCTGATGGAGATAAACATATTGGAAACATAATTATTATTTTCTTAACACAACAATAAATAGTCAAAGTTCGTGAGAGCTAGTGACGCCACACCTTGCTAAAAAGTATCGCGTGGGTGGTGTAAGGTGTGACATCACGTGGAACTTTAACTGGCTATAATCTTCATCATTTTTTGTTTATTCAACAAAAGCAAATAAAACTGGTCCAATATGTACTGTTAAACTAACAGACAGATTAATTAAGATTTTTTAGGACACTAGAACATAATACTTACATCACAAACAAACGGTCTATCATTATCGTGCAATCTCTGGTGCCACAATAAAGACCGCTCGTCCACGAAGCTTTTCCCACATTCCCCGCAGATTGGTTTGGAGGTAGATTCTTCCTCAGTGTTGGGGGTCGTTGATTCTGTCTCTATTGACTGCTTGTTTCTGAAAAGAGATAATACTGATAAGAAAAAAAACTCGGAATGAATTCAGATATTCACTTGAATTCCATGCGTTTAATTCGGACAACAATAAATTAGAACACAGGATGGAGACTAAGTTCTCAGAACCATAAATGTAACAACTTACTTGTTCTTAAGAAGTGCCTCATGCTTCTTGATATGCGCCTCGAAGCACGCCTGCGCCTTGTACATCCGTCCGCAGTAGTAGCAAGTGTGCGCCCACTCGTTTCGAGTCACGTGCGTAGCTAGTGAGTTAAACTGAGTACTCAGAACCATAGATGTAACAACTTACTTGTTCTTAAGAAGTGCCTCATGCTTCTTGATATGCGCCTCGAAGCATGCCTGCGCCTTGTACATCCGTCCGCACCGCAGTAGTAGCAAGTGTGCGCCCACTCGTGTCGAGTCACGTGCGTAGCTAGTGAGTTAGACTGAGTATGCAGAACCATAGATGTAACAACTTACTTGTTCTTAAGAAGTGCCTCATGCTTCTTGATATGCGCCTCGAAGCATGCCTGCACCTTCATCCGTCCGCAGTAGTAGCAAGTGTGCGCCCACTCGTGTCGAGTCACGTGCGTAGCTAGTGAGTTAGACTGAGTACTCAGAACCATAGATGTAACAACTTACTGGTTCTTAAGAAGTGCCTCATGCTTCTTGATATGCGCCTCGAAGCACGCCTGCGCCTTGTACATCCGTCCGCAGTAGTAGCAAGTGTGCGCCCACTCGTGTCGAGTCGCGTGAGCAGCCAGAGCGTCAGCGTCGGTGAATACTACGCCGCAGACTTCACACATGTTGCCGACAGTCTAAATGGTAGAAAGTTAATGGTGTGGTAAATTACGAAAATAAAATTAAAATCTTCCATAGCCATTGCTTAATATTAGATAGGTTGTTTACTGAGATTTTTTTTTCTTTAGAGGTTGTTCATCATAAAACACACAATGATAAATATCCTTATCATGCACTTTCTTTACATAATCCTTCAACTTTGAAGTGTAATTTCTGTTGAGAGACTACAGTGTGTCCACTATTCATAGGGTCTCCTCGTATAAACGAAAAACGATGTTTCCGGGTTATGTAGACTAGGTAGGTACTTCTTTCATATTATGATGTTTCGGGTAAATTTTTGCTTAAACGCTATCTTATTATGCAGGCGACATAGGAGTAGGTTCTGCCTTAAAACGAATAATAAACTTAAAATTATTATTTTGCAACAAGTCGGTCAAAGCCCAAACGGAACAAATATTTGCAGTCCATCTGATCCGCGTCTGTGCAAACGCCACAGTACAGATGTGTCTGAATGTGATCTGAGTAGCTGGCTTTATTGTTATTTATTAGTTCACAAATCTTACCAAGTTAGCCAACTGTATTCTCTCCATCTCGTGCCCCTTTAGATGTGTGAGGAGAGACTCCGGCTTCCTGAACACTGAAGGGCACTGGGTGCACTGGTGCTCACCGATGTGGGTCTCAATGTGCTGTGAGTAGCTGGCTTTATTGTTGGTTATTAGTTTACAAATCTGGAATGTAAAGAAATTAAATATTTATTTCAAAAGAAATACACAATAGCAATAGTTAACTCAACGTTTTTTAGCTCAATCAGTTTTTTGTTAAGTAAAATTAGGTATACAGGGTGGGGAAAATTGTTGGGCCCTTAAGGGTAGCTACCGTTTCTTTTGTAGTTAGAAGGTTTTGTTCTTAGGAATCTTCTGTTTTATATTGAAGAAAAAAATATTGCCATTTTTTGTTTTTTTGAAAAAAAGTATGGTTCGCCCAAAAAATGACATTTGTCAAAAAAAACAAGTTGGTCTCTTAATACATATAATGTTTATATTTCAAGGGCCCTGCCTAAAAACCAGGGCAGTTTTGGGCAAATGCCTGATACTGCAACATGCTGAGGCAGGGACACATTTTACCCTTTACCACCTTCTAGTTAGTGTAGGTACCTATACCATATCCATTTTGAATGAAGCATGTTAGTAAACAAACTGCCCATACTTAACATAAAATTCACTTTGTTGGCGCGTCCTTTTATACGTAATTTACATTACTTGTCGATTTTAGATCCTCCCTTCAATAAAAATTGCTTACAATTATAACTGAAACTCGACGCCAAGCAAGTGAGATTTTGTTTTTTGTGTCGTAGTTTGTTTACTAACATGCTTCATTCAAAATGGATAAACCATAGTTAGTTAAATTGATTTAAGTTACCTACTACATATCTGTATTGTACCTACCAATTTATGTGTTTTTGGGTAAATAAATTATCTCTCTCTCTCTTATATATCATACCTTACAATAATAAATATCCTCATCATGCACCTTCTTGACATGTTCCTTCAGTTTGGACAGAAACCTGTATCTAACAGGACAGTGCATACAAGAAATATAAACCATTGGCTCTCTTTTCTTCCTCGTCTTTTCATTTACAATCATCAGTACATTATCATGTTCAGAACCAGAGGTCATTTCATCAGCAATTTCATCTTCTTTTATCATATCTTCATTTTCCACAACCAGTACAACTTTTTCTTCTAAGCCTGTACTATCATCATTATCTCCAAACTCATCATCTCCCATGTTTCGTTGTCCAATACCATCTAACCCGTACTCAAAGCTACGAGTTTCTGGTGTGTAGATGGGTAACGGGATGCAAAGCAAGCGGTTACCATCTTCTTCAGGTATATCTAGGTCTCCGGTATTGGCTAGCAGCTGGTCAGTGTAGAAATTAAGAACCTCGTAGCTTCGTTTGGCTTGTAAATAGAACTGGTAGGCCATTGAGGCAGATTGAAAGCAGTTTAAGCAGATGTTGTAATTTTCTGTATCTTGAATCTGAAGGGAAAGTAAATACCTATTATAACAGGAGTTATTAGTTGTGAACATAAAGAATGGGATAAGATGATTATATCGTATCCATTTTAAATGGAGCATAATCGTAAACAAACCGCCCATACTTAACCTAAAATTCACTTTGTTGGCGCGCCTTTTATACGTAATTTACATTACTTGACGATTTTAGATCCTCCCTTCAATAAATATTGCTTACAATTATATCTGAAACTTGACTCCAAGCATGTGAGATTTTGTTATTTGTGTCGTACTTTGTTTAGTAACATGCTTCATTCACAATGGATAAACCATAGATCTTAATTTTTTTATTAAGATCGAAGCAGGACTGTGTGAGTTTTCATCATTTGAATTCATTTTATTTGAATTAAATTCTTTATCTTCCTAAATCATCAGTAGGTATGTATTATCTTTAGTGTTTTAATAGATATGTAATGTTTTGTGCGAGGATCTTATGCGATGGTGATTTTAAAATGTTCTCTAGCCTCTTTAAACCCAAAGCTTGACCGAATTTTATGATTTTCTAATGTTTTAGAGATACAAAGGAAATTGAGCTCTGATGATGAAAGTGTTTACCTCCAAATGGCACACTTCTTTCAGAACATCAGCTATGCAATATTCTTTGTCTTTCTTGCATATTGTAGTGAATACATTCTCGTATATTTCATCAGTGAATGGAAGTAAACAAACCATACACAAACTATCGCTGAACGAGCCATTTGCCAGATGTTTTACCACAGTTTTCAAGTCCAGGGTCTCAACCATGATAGAACTTCAGCGTACGCTGGTATCTGCAGAAAAAGATAAAGTGTAAGACCATTTTCATTTTCGGAATTCAATACAAAGTTATTGTATTCTCTTTGATTCAATAGATCACTTGTTTTGTTTACCGCCGAACCCGAACCGAAAGATAATTTCGTAAAAATGCGTTCAGTTTTTCTTTGACAAGAACTCCAGAAGTTATTGTATTCTCTTTGAAGAACTCAAGAAGCTTGTGAAATCCGGACAAACTTTTATTTGTTGATTTGCTTGCATGGATTCTCTTTTTCCACGATTTGCTTGCTTCTTCTTCTGTCTTACGAAGTTATTGTATTCTCTTTGTTCTTCTGCAGCGCGTTCAGCGAAGTGAGTTTATTTTGGAAGTTAGCAATGAAATGAACAGGACAACCTGCCACGGACGAAGGAAATCAGTCCGCGTAGGCAGGCTGAAGCATAGAGAATTTAAAGTACTAGCCGTATCTCTATGGCTGAAGCCATCTCTATGCCCTAACTAACTAAGCGATTGAAATCGATTATTTCAGACATTTTCACTAACATCAATCGAGAATATGGTAAGCACATCCCTAGTGATATATTTGTGGAGTGGGTGGGGGATGGGAATGCGAAAAAACAAACCAAAAAAAAAAGACAGAAAAAACAATTTGACTTTTGTTTGACGGTGCTTGTTTGGGTTTAGTCTCGTAAAACTTTTTGATCTAACTTAAAATAAAAATAACCGTGATGTTATTCCGTTGTTACGCATAAAATACTCATTTTACGATGGTGCTTGTGTGCTAATTACCACAGTAACCATCCATTTGCAAAATAATTGGTAAGTGTTGTGAATTCTAATGATCGATAGGTATTTTAGCTATTTCTAGACCGATTTCTAGCTGATAACGAGTTGCGTTTGCATGCAATTAAAATTTTACACGTGCCTCTCGGTATATTAGCAAATCTTAACATAGAATTTATAAAAAATAACCTGTATTTTTGACCTCATAAGATTGTAAGAGCACCAACATTTTTTAATGGATTTCAACAAAGCTAACTTGAGAAAACCTAGGAATTGACATAAATAGTCAATTGGTTACAATTGGTTAAGCTTTAATTAAAGAGTATATATATTCTAATAGTACTCTTATAAGCCTTTGCTTTATGTGCTTCTGATGATTCCACACATCCATATAAAAATACAGAAATAACATAAACCAAACATCTAGTCAGTGTTAATTGATCAAAAAGCAAGAGGTCTGACTGCCAGCGAGTCCACAAGGGTCCTATGTTCATTACATGGTGGATATTTTGGATAAGGTGGTAATGACAGTAGTTTTTACTCTAAAAACTACTGATGAATAGTTTCATAAGACCATTTTTCTGGAGCTGATAGAGTAACTCTCCTAAGGCAAAGTTCCCCTAACTGTTAACTCCCTGTTCAAAAATCCTCCTTTAGTACTGATATTTTTTTCAGTTACTTCTCCCTTATCAAAAAGCAATTTACTTACCAAATTGTTTAAGCCCCAGAACTGCCATATGCCTGAATATTTTCTTTGTATAAATGGGTTCAGAGTCAGAGTCAAATGGTTTATTTCTTTAGACTTACAAAATAAGCACTTAAACAAGTAATTTTTTTACTATGTAAACAGCTTGTTATATAGGAATTTATATCAAATAAGAAGTAATAAGGTGCAATTGACTCTAATTCACTTGAATTTTTTGACTACTAGCAAAATGGTTGGAAAATGGTTCCCAGATCTGTCTAATTGCAAGCAAATTAATTATTATACCTGTTACTTTTTTCTTTTTCACCAGGTCAAAATGGACACCAACAACCAAACCCCAGAAGAACACAGGTTAGTTATCAAAGAGGAAGATTCACCTATAAACGAAGAAAATACAAGTAATAACACAAATGAAGAAAACAATGTACAAATTAAACATGAGACTGAAGATATTACAGAAGAAAACCCGTTTGAAAACATACAAATAGAAATCAAGCATGAATTACCTACAAATGAAAAAGAGCCAAACACTATGGAAAGTGATGCAGAGATTAAAATAGAATTAACAGAGGTTTTAAGAAAAGACATTACTGTTATCAATGTTAAAAATGAGACACCAGAGTCTATTTTACCCAATAATGAGGGGGAGATAAATCTAAAAGAGAGAGATACCGCAGTGAAGGAAGAATTTGAGAATGTGGTTGATTATGATTATCCAAACTTTGATGACAGTATGGACAGCAGTGAGGCTGCAGCCTTGAGCCAGGTGGAGGCTTGCTTGAGCGATGACATTCAATTTAAAGCTGAAAATTATGTAAGTCGAAATTGATTATTTCAAGTTTCTGACTAAATCAAGGCTGCCTTATAAAAATTAGTATTCTAACGCCAGCAGATGTCAACTGCAGTCAACTGACATCACCTGTTGACGGGTGCAGTGCCATGCCAGTCTTGCAGTCCATATATTTGTGACATGCAGTCCGTTTATAAGAGGCATTAAGTATTTTAGTTATCTAGTACTATGGGCACACAAGCTCTGCTTAGGGATGATTCTGTGTGAATCCAGCTTTTTTTATGGCCTATTATGTTAGAAAATACTTATTTTACTAGACTGTTCAAAAAGAGAAGAGTCGTGAGAATTGAGGGAGCTTGTGTGCCAATTGACAACTTTTGTTGCATTGACAACACTGCTCTGTCATTGCAGTATGACTAAGGCTACGTTCCGATTCACGCTTAATGCGCTGACGCGCGCATGAAGTCGTTTCTTTTCAACTTTCAGCGCGCTGACAGAGCGCACGGCAACGCCCACTTCGCCACGCCCCTCGAGCGCACGGGAGCGCATGAACTGCCTCACCTTTCGAGACAAGGCAGCTCGTGCTTTCCTTCAACTTCTTTGTGAGTGCCGTCTGAGCGTTTCGTTTCATTAATCGCGCCAACGCGCACCAACGCGCTCAGATGAATCGGAACGGGGCTTCGTGCGCGCATAGCTCGTGCAGTGCGTTAGCGCTTTAAGCTTGAATTGGAACGTACCCTTAAAGTGTTAGTTCAGTGTAACGCCACGACTCTAATCGTTAACTTAAACAACAAAATGCTATTTTTCAAAAATGTACTAAAGAACTTGTACTTGACCTGTGTAGTGTGTAGTGGTGTGGTAAGATATTCCCATAAAATTATCTTATTATGAATTCATGTTAAAATATATCTTACATATATATAATTTCTATTTTACTATGAAACTATTGTAGTTTAACGAATTCAACGAATTTCATTGATTTCAGCACAAAAGTTTAAATAACATCAAAGAAGAATCAGGAATGACAGTCACAGAAACTCACCTCATCTCAAAAAAGCTGATCAACACAACATCAACAGTCACAAGTATGGGTGACGGCATCATATCATCAAACACCACAAATACCGTTGTCATGGAAATACATCCTGTATCAAATGATCAAGCATTCAGAAATCCAGAGGAGATATTACCAACTTCAGGCAATAACTACAAAATGGATTATGGAGAGAGTTTCTTACTTAACTCCATAACAGGAAATGTACTCTCTTTAGAACAGGAAGCCTATGGACTTTTGAAAAGTAAGAAAAAAGTTTCTATCGCGCGATACACCCATAAATGTCCAAAGTGCACTAAATGGTTCCGAACTATGTACAGTGTCAAAAAGCATTTACGAGTTCATGAGAGTATTGAAAAGCGTGCGTTAGGTGTCATCAAAGGACTAAAAACTAAACAAGATAATCTTATTAAGAAGAAGAGGGTGTTAGAAGAAAAAGATGTTAAAGTTAAAGTGGAAAACGTAGATGGTTATACGTGCACTTGTGGGAAAATCTTCCAGAGACGAAGCAGAATGGAAACCTGTCTAAGATCACACACAGAATATGCTGAGACTTCACTATTTGCATGTCCGACTTGCCAAAAACAATTCAAGACTAAGGAAGCACTTATTTTCCACCGAAACAAATTCCACAGAAAGAAATTTCCATGTAAATTCTGTCCCACTGACTATCATACGCAAAAAGAGCTTTTCAAACACTTACAAGTACACCAGAAAGTTCAACTTATGGACTACAAAGTTATAGCAGAGGTAGCTAAAGGAAATCAAGAACTAAAATGCTTGATTTGTTCAAAATCCAGATCAACATTACCACAGTTAAAATCTCATATCATGGAAGATCACACGCCTCCATACAGCTGTCAGTATTGTATCCACAACGTATTTATGAAAATAATGGATTTCGTTGATCACATGAAAAAAACCCACCCCAATGTGGGATCCCAAGCTGTTTTAGATGTCGTAGAAGCATTTTCTAGACTAGTCAAAGCTTGGAAATGTGAAGAGTGTGGCCAACAATTCCATGAAGCAGACAAACTCGCTTTACATCAGATGGAAAAACATAGCTCTGAGATGAAAAATGAGCAACATTTCCAATGTGAAGACTGTCAGAGAGTATTCGTCAGTAATCAAGGGTTAAATTCTCATAGACGTATGCATCATAGGGTTGAACCGACAGAACCGAGCGAGCCTGAAGAAATAGGTGTTATGTGTCTAGCTTGTCGGAAAATGTGTAAAGATATGACTGCTTTAACGTCGCATATGAGGTTACATTCCATGGATCGAAAGTTTCCTTGCAAATTCTGTGATTATCGCTTCGCTACACAGCAGAAGCGAAAAGCTCATGCGGAAATTCATACAGGAGATATGAAATATGTTTGCTTTATTTGCGAGTACCAATGCAGCTCTGGAAATAGACTCAAAGCCCATAAAGCATCTATCAAGCATGTGAATATGAAAGAGTATCTGTTGACGGGGAAACCTTTAATCCCTGAGCCGGAGCCGACGAAAAAAGATAAGTTGAGAAAGAAAGAGGGGGTAAAGAAGAAAAAGAGGGAAAGAGGGGAAAAAGAGCCTGAGTGTACATTTGCTTGTGACATTTGTGGTGAAAAGTTTAATGGTGAATCTGCAATGCAGGAACATAAACTAACTCATCCTTTTATAGAATTTCCTAATGATGATAAGCCTAGCAGGATATTTTTTAAATGACATTGTTTCTTGCTTTTCATCTCTGATAAAATTTATAGTATGTCAAGAGATTTTTGTAAAAGAAATAGGTTTAGGTAAAACTAGTTTACAGTAACTTTTGCGGTATGTCACAGCCCAAAAGTATCACTTCACATCACTTAAACCCGAGTACTGACTGGTGTTACGCGGCAAATTATCCATTCGCAGCAAGCATTATATGATATGCTACACGCCGTGAGCTAAAAGCCGCCTTTCCTCGTACAGACTGCACGAACGTTCGCTGTGTTGTTACACAGCGAACGTTCGTTACGATACGCCCTGTAACGCCGGTCAATACACAGCTTAACAGGTACAAATGATTAGAGTTACGGTCAAATAACTTTAGAGAGCTAGATTTTGCCTACATCTTGTAGATTTTTCGTATATGCAGCAGTACAATGCATTTAGCATTTTGTGAACTATTTTTTTCACTTCGCGCTGGCGCGTAAGTGATTAGATGTTAAGGAAATTGTTTAAAATATTTATATAGTCGATAAGAAAAGTGTATTTAAGCCAGTTATAGGATATTTTTCACACCCCTATCGATTATTGTGAAATGGGGTGATACCAAATCCAGTTAATTCTACTTCAGATTTTTCATGACATAGGGGAGTTTGCTAGATTTCTATGTTAAGAGCTTTTATTTATTTTTTCCAAGTACTTAATTTTTTGTTAAAAAATGGTACTTATTACTAGCTAGATTTTTTTTTTACTATTGTTATTTTTGTTCACGTTACTGTTTTACTAGATATAACTATCGGCATTAGTACCTATGAGCCCAGTTGTTCTATAAAGATTTGTTCCCGAGTGTATCACACATCCTATTTTCACCGCGTTTGATTAAGAAAAAAAATCCTATACCAGAGCGGCGCTTGAATTGTATGATTTATACACTCACAAACGAGTCTGTTCATAAAGAGAAGAGTAGTGGCGTTACGGTGAACTAACACTTTTAGTCGTACTGCAATGACAGAGCAGTGTAGTCAACGCAACAAAATTTGTCAATTGACACTCGATCGCCCTCAATCCCACGTCTCTTCTCTTTTTGAAAATACTCTACCTATAGGCTCCAAATAACTTGTGTGTGTCCAATATTTCCGTCGATTCTTTCTTAAGCCGGGTTTCCACTGCGAGCGGAGCAAACCCATTTTAACTCGCTAGAGTTAACTGCATACTTATATTTTCACCAGCAAAATATAGTCGAGCGAAAAGGACAGAGAGAAAAAAGCTTTGAAATTAACTCCGCCCACATAGATTTCTCTTATTTCCCGGTCATTTACCTTCTGACGGTAGAAACCCGCGCTGGAAACCGGTGGTTTTATACCTTAATAGATTTGTACTTAGTTGTATGGCACGAGCGAGAAAAACACTTCACATTTATACCCATCGAGTTAGTAGGATTCTAACTCGATGCTTATACCTTATGAAATATATATTGACGGCAGTACATACTCGCTGAGGCGTCTTGTCTCGTGTACCACACTCGTTACGTTTCCTATAGCTTTCGTTTGCCTCACGAGGGTCAACAATACGTTTGACTCGAGCCTAAATGCCGACAAAAGGCCGAGACGAGGAGCCTCGATCGTAACATGTACTCACTCGTACTCGGCTCGCCTCGGTGTGCCTCGTTGAGTGTGTACTGCCGCCCATAATACACTCCAAAGCTATTGAATCTAGATCTTATGTTATCATCTGAATTTTTCATGTTTTCAAAACATGATGGAAAATACTAAAAATCTCCCATTGGGATACGTCTGCTGTAGTATCTTCAATTGTTGTGAACTTACTTTTTTAATAGTTTGATAATAAGACTTATATTTTAATGACACTATGAAGGTACATAAGTACGGTTTTTTTTCTCGCTCATGGCAAATTATCAGTGCCTGATATATTTGTAGCTTTACAGTAAAACATTGCTGTTTTCAATAAAAGACTATTATTCACATAAGAACATTTTAATTACCATCATCGTCGTAGGTAATCCAATTTGTACAACTATCTGTAGGCAAAGCCAAAGAGAATATAACGCTGCGGTACAGCCAGTTGCACACATGGACACCAATCCCATTTATTAAATTAAAAAAAATAGTTGTACAGGAGTAAAAAATAATAATAGAACAAAAGTAAAAAGTACCACCTAAGTACTTGGACAGAAAATTGTTAAGGATCATCACAATATTTTTATTAAAAGCAGGATGAATAAACAAAACTTCCTAACTACCATGAATTCTCCTCTAAATAAACCATGAAGAGGTTTTCACGACTCGTGAATAAGAATAGAATAAATCATTTATCGATCTAGTAGGTACTCTCTCTTTGTGAATCTACATTGAAGTACAGTGAAATTCCCTCGGAAATTCCCCTGTATCGTTTCTGCTCTCCGTATAGTACCAGAGTGGATAAACCATGAAGCGGTATAATAAACAGGATCGATTGGCATCAAAAAAGGAAAAGGGAAAAGGTCCAGAAGCTACACCTGTTAAGGTAGGTAGGTAGGTATCTCTAGTTCTCCTTACCTACTGCCCCCGTCCGAAAAATCCACCTTGTGTCACAATAAAAACAAAGGACATAATTTAAAATTATTTTATTATCACAAAAATGATAAACAGACATTTCTCCTACCGATATACAGAATTTCTACTTGTGATTTTCACAACGGGTAAAATTGGGGTAACATTACAATATGAAGGTCGAAACGAAAGAAAAATCTGTAGGTATTTCGACAAGCTACAGGCTTTTCTTAGTCTGTAGGACAAGCACGGGGGATTGCTGAGAGCAAAGTTACTGGTAGTCATTGCTCTGTGGGGGTTTGCTGTCTAGGGTAGAATAGAAATCTTACGTCATCATTGTAAATTATTAGAAATTCATTCGTTCAACTTCAATGATACGTATATGCAATATTTGAGGATGAAATGACGTTATTGTCTCTTCTACGTTCTACACTAGAAAACAATCCTCGTCCTTAGCCTACTGATTGCAGACCGAAGTTAGTCAGAAATAAATTAACTTAGCTTACGGTTTGCAATCCTAGTTTGTTATGCGATTTACGAAAGCTAAGCCAACGCAGCTTTGGCTTAGCTAGCAGTTTTCCACACACGTGTGCAGACTGTAAACTAAGCTATGTAGTATTAAAAATGCGTCGGTCAAGCAATCTTAACATTCGGCCTGCAAGGCTGCGCATAAAACGTTTAAGAAATTCTCAATGTTCACCAACTTTTGGCGTTAACGCCCATTGTATTTTAATAATTCTGGCACTTATTAAATGCTTCATTATGTTTAGGTAGTCACAGGGATATTATAAGAATCTGAGTTGTTGGTTGGTTGAGCTACTGGTTAAAACAAAATAAATTATCTATATTCTAGATTGAAATTAGCCAGATTGATAGAAAAAACCTCATTATTTCATGGACTAATAATAGGTACATAATACTATTATTAGATGTAAGATTTGTGACAAACAAATAAGACGAAGAACCCTCTATACATATAGTCATTTTGTTCTTTTTCCAGTTTTAATTTCATTTAACTATGTATTTATTTACAAAGGCATACAATACAACAGAAAATTGGATCTACAATACAAAGTAGGTATGTATAGTAAAATTTTAATTTTCTTTAGAAAATAATATCGTAACTGGGTGTAAAACCAGCATTTATTTAGAGCCTTATAATAAAGAAATGCCGATACAATAACTGATTTCTCTCACGTTCAAAAAATAAAAGGTTTCATAACATAATTCATTTACTTATAAGTAATGTTTGTTTCTATTATGTGGATGTTTCAAATACAACAAAAATACGATTTATTTCGGAGAAAAAAAAACTGTTCTTTATGTTAACACTCTAGTCTAGTAAAATATCTAAAGAATACAAGGATTTAGCATAATAATGACTTACGAGGAGTACCGACAGATATATACTTTACCTACCTACAGAAATTTAACATAATTTTTGCTTTCGTGGTATAAATTACCACGCCAAATCCTAAATTTAAATGTTTTGCAGACTTACTACAGTTATGCATCCTTAATATAGTGTATTAGAAAAATTGAGAGCTTTTAAGATTAGCTTCATACAAGAAACTCGTAACAGCATATTGCGATATATATATGCGATATTAAAATCTCTAAGATATTGAAATCTACAATTTATTAGTGAAACTATTTTAAAACTACAATATTTGGAGAATATCTATATATATATTTAGACGAATTGATGATACGGTACGAAGCGGGTATAAGTGTGTTGATCAAATAAGTGCGCCATATTGACGAAGGTCATTCACCTGCAAGGAGTCACCAAGTTTAGGATGGTTTAAAAAACAAGGCATTTCTAGTAAGGAACTTTAAAAAAACCTGCAAAGAAAAATCGTTTGCGGCTTGTTCTCTGACTAATCTGTGGTATCAGGTGAATGACCTTCAGTATAATGCACTTATTTGACCTGTTATATCAATACATAACGAATAACTAGTTTTTCACAGCAAACTAGACATTTCTAACAGATAACTATGTATTGTATTTTCACTGAAGCGTAGGTATTTTTAATACACTATGGATTAAAATCCCATAGTAAGATATGAATAACACAGTTTTTTTTACCACAAACCAACGTTTTCCTACACAAGACTATTTAAGTAGGTAAACATTTAAAATTACTACGGTTATCAACACTAAACGCATTTAGTAACATCTATAAAAACCACAAATGATGGTTAACATCCCGTTATGAGCTTATGAGTTATTACACCACTTAACTTATAAATCCCTTTCAACAATGCAATTACTAAGCAGTGTTTTTCTCCACTAAAGCTAGAACCACACTATGTGATGTGTTTTGACGCGTCCAAAGAGTATTTTGTTACATACATACATTTAGTAAGGTTAAAAACACTTTACTATCTGCTGTTTCTGTCGCTGTAAAGATATGTTTCTGTAAGTTATGTAATGTAAGAATAAGACAGTCAATAATGTCTCGAACCATACTCAAATGTATGTACAACACACACCGCAATAGTGTAGTTCTAGCTTAAAACTTATGTTCCATACATTTATTGTTGTAAACACACGATAACAGCGACATAACATCCGTGTAGATATTGACAGTTAATGAATGAATGAACTTAAAACACAATAACCATTTTATATGTGTCTTCGACGAAGTCATTTTGATTTTGACAGGGCACAAGGCAATCGTGCGGGGGTAAGGGACGAGGGGCAGTCATCACAGCCTTACAATACAATACAATACAAAAATACAGAACAAAATAAATTACATATAACAAAGTACAATGGGCGGCCTTATCGCTTAGAAGCGATCTCTTAGTTACTCGGAAGCACTCGTTTCTTGTCCCCCGCACGATACGACGTCACGTCAAAACGTCATCGTCGAACGGCTGTATGCACATAGGTAGGCTGTGCTATACGAGTATGTATGTAACCGTTATGACGCTTAACACATAACACAATAGTGTGATTCTACCTTTAAAGTTGCGAGATCTTTATAAGTAAAGGTGCGTCCAGATTAAGTAACAAAACTTGTTAAAAGATGAATTACATTTTCTATAATGTAGACGATTTATATAACAAAAATGTTATGTATGATTTGTAATGTAACAGATTTTAAAAACCATATTTCTTAAGACTCACAAAATAGGCACTAAGACAAGTCAAATTTCTACAAGTAACATTAATAAAAAGCAAATGTATATAACATTTTATTTTAAGATACTTCACTGTCAAAGAAACTTACAATCAAATAATATAAATAAATTAGAACTACATTACATTTGAAACAATTGAGCTAAAGACAGACGGTTGCAAACTATCTACAGCTCAACTAATCCATATCAATATTAGTCGGAAGCATTGCATGTTACAATACTATACAATATACTTAACTACACACCAAGAAATTACAAAATATACAGGAAAAGTAAGATAACATTGCACAATTGGCGGCCTTATGTAATGTTATTTAATGTGGACGCACCTTTAGATGGTTATTCAGGTAGTATGTAATTTAATTCGTTTTTTTAGTTCTTTAACTACTAATTTCTACTAGTTTTTCCCTAGATCTCAATACCCGAAAGAAATGGTCCAAGGCATGGCCATACTAGCTGTGGGCTTGCGGACGACTAAAACGTCATTTCCCTTGTGCAGCGTCATTTGCAGTGCAGTGGTTTTATCGTTCTGTGTGAGTTTAGCTGTTTTGGGTGCGGATTTGATTCCCGCGATGACGATACGCTCGATCCAGGCTCGGGTTGAGTAGGCGGCCTTCTCGTTTACGAACCTGTGGAAGAAACAGTCACAATAAACACGAAAGTTTGGATGTATGGATGGACGGATGTTTGTTAGCTCTTCACGCCAAAACGACAGAACCAATCGGGGTGAAAATGTTGTATACAGGTTTTTCTAACCCTGGAATCAAAAACTTTTTATCCTCTTAGTCAGTTCCCATGGGTTAGAAACCACCTTTAAACGTTTCCATAGAAACAACGCGTGCGAAGCCACGGGCAGAAACTAGTAATATTATAATGAGGAAAGACTTGTAATTTTCTAACGAATAAACTTGAAAAACTACTGGACCGATTTTAATTTTTTTTTTTACTATTTGATTGCTACATTATCCCTGAGTAACATCACACTATCATACTTATATTATAAATGCCAAAGTTTGTATGGATGGATGGATGTTTGTTACCTCTTCACGCACAAACTATAATCCTAATCCTGGAATCAAACATAGGCTACTTTTTATCCCATACATCGGTTCCCATGGGATAGAAATCACCTTTAAACGTTTCCATCGGAACAAAGCGTGCGAAGCCGCGGGGCGCAGCTAGAAGACTATATTTAAATGCTTCATCATCATCATCAGCCTATACTAGTCCACCGCTGGACATAGGCCTCCCCTAACGAGCGCCATAGCGTCCTGTCTTCAGCTTGCCGCATCAGCATCTATCTGCAGTCTTTCGTAAATAGTCATTCCACCTAGCTGGGGGTCGTCCTACACTACATATATTAGCCGAGTCGTGGTCTCCACGCAAGAACGCGTCTAACCCAGATATGGCCGACCCCAATGATACTTCTTGCTTGCTAATATATAAAACTAGCTGCGCCCCGCGGCTTCGCACGCGTTGTTCTTATGGAAACGTTAAAGGGTGATTTTCATCCCACGGGAACTGATTTATGGGATAAAAAGTAGCCTATGTTTGATTCCAGGATTAGAATTACCTGAATGCAAAATTTCAGTCAAATCCGTCCAGTAGTTTTGGCGTGAAAAAATAACAAACATCCATCCATACATCCATACAAACTTTCGCATTTATAATATTAGTCTGATAAGATCAATGACCTCGATACCTTACCTATGTATAATAATTAAACTCAGCTTTCTAATTTAAATTACTTGACCTTGTGTGTGAAATAATTATCTATTATCTACCTATCCTAATTTTATTCTGCCATTGTATAAATGTATAAACTCTTTTGCAGTGCCCTACAGGGTACATGTACTATTGACTTAAGCATACATTGGGATCCCTTTACAGTTTATAAGACTATCAGCGCTAAAAGTGCTCGAAGTCGGTCCGCATTGATTTAGCGCGATATCGACAGTTATCGCGCTATGATCAACAGCTTTAGAAGCGTTCAAATCGCTCACGTAAGTTAAAACCTCAATAGTTTTATAGTAATTTGATAATTTGCATTTTGTGGTTGATTTTTTGGAAAATAAAATAGATTAGCAAATTCTTCAAGCATTTTTATTTTATTTGATAGCTTTTGACCTATAACACTTTCTGCATCTGATAGCTAGCTAGGTTTTAGCAAATATCACAATGTCAATTTTGTCAGATCGCTCACAGCGACCATACTCGGCAGCACAGGCGGTCTGAGCGCAAAGATGGCATAGTTATGACGTCATGACGTTTCGCAGTCGACAGACGCGCTAACTGGTAAACGGACCAGCTATGTGAGCGCTCAAATCGATTTTATCTGTATAAGGACCGCAGCCATTAACACCTAAGCTGTATACCATGTATCTGTCAGATGCAGAAAGTCTATAGGTCAAAAGCTATCAAATAAAATAAAATAAAATGTTTGAAGAAGTTGCTTATCCATTTTATTTTCCAAAAAATCAACCACAAAACGCAAATTATCAAATCACTATAAAACTATTGAGGTTATATTTATGTGAGCGATGTGAGCGCGTCTATAGCCGGAGCGCGATATCGACAGATTTCGCGCTAAATGAATGCGGACCCGACTTTGAGCACTTTATAGCGCTGATAGTCTTATGAACTGTAAACGGACTGTACCATGTATACGGCTTAGGTACATGTGAGCTAAATAAATAATTAGCTATATCGATAATTTAGATTCTCAGTCGAGTGTATTCGTTAACAAATCCTACCATATAAATAACACTTACGTGTATGTAATCCCATTGGAGTCGTAGTTGATTTTAGCGTAGATATACTTTTGGTTCTCATATTCGTACGTTTCTCCGTCGTCGATGTAGAGTGAGCCTTCCGCTGTGCCCTGTGATATTAAAAAGTAATATTAATATAACAAATAATAATAAATAAATAAATAACGTGGGCAAGTCACACAGCATTATCTAGCCCCAAGCTAAGCAGAGCTTGTGTTATAATCAGTTAAAAACCAATAAGGCGCTTGTCAGTGGGAGGCCTGCGTACAGCAGTGGACGAATACAGGCTGTTGAAGAAGAAAACAAATAATAATTGATATAGAAATATATCTGTATATTTATTTTTTATTTTATGATGTTTTTATTGTGAAATGTATTCATTGAAAGTAGATATTTTAAATCTCAACCGCAAAATTTCTAAACGCAACGCTTTTGGCACCCGAACCGTGATGTCATACTTGAAAATTTTTGTATGTGAATTAAGTTTTGACTTTGAGTTGACTTATTAGGGGATCAGATGAACTGTGACGTCACAAAATGCAAGGGCTAACATGGCAGCGTTTTTATCACCCGAAACTGAGTGTAGTTTGAATTTTTTTTGTTCCTCAATTATTATTATTTTTCGTATTAACCTAAATAATCGATAAAAAACATACCCTATTGTTGCACATATAATTTGATAGCTTATTTTGTAAGACTAAGGGAATAAATCCAATACAATTAACTATTGCACACTAAGAAGATACAAAAACTACAGGAAAAGAGAGATAACAGAGTTGCACAATAGGCGGCCTTATCGCTATGAGCGAACTCTTTCAGGCAACCTTCATAAATTAACTTATTGATTTTGATAATAATTGTTATAGGCTAGACGACAAAAAAAATCGACAAAATCCGTCAGTAAGATTATCAGAAAATATTGGACAGGTATTTTTTCTGTTGTCGATTAAACAAAAAATGACAAAAATAAAAACGCGTCAAAGTTTGGCAGTGGAGGCTACGTACGCTAGACGTCACGGCTAAGTAAAAAGTGTCACACTTTTGCCGTGACGTCGTCGATTTTGTGACGTCACAGTTCATCTGATCCCCTAAGTCAACTCAAAGTCAAAACTTCATGCCCATACAAAAATGTTCAAGTATGACGTCACGGTTCGGGTGATAAAGTTTTGACTTTAAGTTGACTTATAGGGGATCAGCCTAAGTCAACTTAAAGTCAAAACTTCATGCCCATAAAGTGTGACACTTTTTACTTAGCCGTCACTGAACTTTAACTGGCTATATCACATTTTTTTGTTTAGCATTAAACCACGAGGTCAAATAACCGACGAGACGAGTTTTATTTGGATTTTGCTGCTGATGCGCCCTCTAGGTCTATAATTTAGGTCAGGAGTAAGTATAAAAGGCGCATTAGATACAAAAAATCTTACGTTCTCATCCAAAGCGACGACGAGTGTAAAAGGATCGTTAGCCATCATTTTGGAAGAACGCCGGATCCTTTCTTTGCGAGGGATGATCGAGCCGCCTCGCTGGTACACTGGTATCTGCAACAACAACGAATATCAATAGGGTATATGCATGTGATTTCAAAACGGCTAAAAATATATATATACGTATTCTCTATTGATATAGAAACATCTACATATTTATTTTAGCATTTTGAAATGTTTTTATTGTAGAATTTAACCATTGAAAAATTGATATTTTAAATCTCAATCGCAAAATTTGAAAACGCTACGCCATTGACTAGAGCGGACGTGACATCGCTGTTCACATTTCTTCTTTTTTTATTCTGCTTGCTGCACCATGATTTGACACATTCTGCCCACTTCACATTTCGTATTGTCGGTTATTTTCAGATTTTTCGGAAAACCTCTTTTCTGAGATGATCACTACCGAGGTCGTCACAAAAGGTTTTATTCGAGTGTAAACGTCGACGTCAAATAAACATGGTGCCAATATGGCAGCGTTTTTATCACCCGAAAATGATTGTAGTTTTGATTGTGAAATTCAGTGAGCGTCTTATCATTTTTCGGTTAAATAATGACCTAAAAAATCGATTAAAACAATAAAAAAAATCGATGCATATACCCTATTATGTGTGTAAGACTCAAGGAACAGAGTCTAACGTAATGAGATAGATAGAGATAGAGAAAGAGATACATTTATTGAGCAACACAGTTACAACGCAGAACAGATAGGTATAAGTAGGTAGGTAGTAACAATTATACAGACTAGCGCAGTACATAATATAAAAATATAATGCTGTAACGATGCAGGTCAAAGGGTTCAACCTCAGCTTGATGCTACCTCGCATTAATGCAACGCAGCGCTGTTTTTCAGATGGAACCTGTGAGGTGACCTCACAACTGAGCGCTGATGCGACAGGGCATCTCTTTCTACACTATGCAAACTGAGCGAGACGTAAAACCATTTAGTCTAATTCAGCCAGGAAGCGTTCCGTGACTGATGGACTGCTGTTCCATTTTAGGGTAGACTGCGTTTAATTTTTACCTAGGGTTTTGTAACTTAAATGGTATAGACTTATAACCGAACCGTCACCGAACGCTTCTTGTGAAAATAGCGATGAGTAATGGTGATGAGGTGAGGAGAGTTGCAGCGCTTCCTCTCTATTTGGTGAAGATATTTCGTGGGATGATCACCAACCCAGGCATTTTAGAGAAAATGCAGTTGAATGTGCCTGATGAGTTTGTGCATCGACGGAGGCGGCCCACGCTATTGGCTGTACCAAGAGGACCACAGGTTCAATCTAGTGGCGAAGAGAGTCGATCTTTTCTACTGCTCTCTGAGCGAATGTCATAGGACACTGACATAGACATAGACAATCATTTATTTGCCACTTACACAGTACTAAACAGACTTTAGAATAATACATAGTTTACTTATAATACGAGAAAAAAACAATTACACAAAATATTAACTAAAAAGAGAGACTGTACTGTGTTACAGCAGCAAAAAGGTCTCGGCTCAGCATTAATGCCTTACCACTCAGGAGTAGAATGGCGCTGATATTCTGCCGAAACCATTTTAGTCACAAGACCCTGTGAGGCTTACCGGATAGAGTAAGTAGGTAGTCAATGTTATATATTCTATGCTATTCTAACTATACCGTGTCCATTTTGAATGAAGCATAAACGTAAACAAACCGCCCATACTTAACCTAAAATTCACATTGTTGGCGCGTCCTTTTATACGTGATTTACATTACTTGTCGATTTTAGATTCTTCAATAAAAATTGCTGACAATTATATCTGAAACTCGACGCCAAGCAAGTGAGATTTTGTTATTTGTATCGTGGTTTATTTACTAACATGCTCCATGCTGGATGGATAAACCATAGAGACAGTATTACAATACAATACAAAAATTCTTTATTGTACACCATAAAAATAACACGTACATGGATACAATATACAAAATGAGTACAATGGGCGGCCTTTTCGCTTAGAAGCGATCTCTTCCAGGCAACCTTTGGATGGATAGTATTCTTACCTTAGAGATGGTGACAGCCTGAGTGATGTAGCCCACGGCTTTATGCGCCTGGTAGCTGTCGACGTCGTACCAGATGGTGTTGGAGTCAGCTCCCGGGAGGTATACCTTGACGTTGCTCACGCCGGGGTCTACCACTGGTTTGATGAGGAGTTTGTCGCCTGGAGAAGAAAATAAATTAAGCTTGGAGGTAAGCCTCATGTCATGAGGCTCCGTACACACATGCATCACACTCGCACACACAACACACAGACACACATTCTAAGTACACTACACACTTGACATACATTTTCACAAACTCACAGGTTCTCAGAGGAATGTTCTGAGAATCGTTAATCGAATTAATTACATTTTTTACAAATAATACACGTTATGTTTAATCATCTTTTTCATTAATTATTTTTTTTGTATTTCCTTGCACATCTTCTAATGTTCTGAACCCAAATTGTCAAACGCACTCTGGACCTCAAGATACAAGCATTCTTGCTTAGTTCGAGATCCGCTGGAACTGTACTGTATTACTATTGCATGTGTTTTGTTAAATAAACATTTATTATTTAAAAAGTTGCTTCATTTTTCTGGAACTTATTTATAATATAGTTTGGAACGGGACTGTAGGGGCAATATGTTGACAGTGAAAGAGCATGTGCCGTGTGGTGCCGGCTTAGAATTTGCGCCAACCCAACTCTTGCGGGTGTTCTCAATTTCGACTCTATTTTTTTAATGTTTGTTACCCTGTTAACTTTTGACTGTTCCGATTTTAATGATTCTTATTTTATTTGAAAGCTGGTGCTTCCTGTGTGGTCTAGTTTTGACAATGGCATGAGAATACGTAAAATTGAAGTCGGTTTATAGTTTCCTTTAAACAAATAAATTAACAATTATTTTTGACAACCCTTACCCAATAAGTATTGGTCATCGATAGTGTAAGTATCTTCTTCCTTGGGGTACTCTTGGAAGGTGGCCCTCATCACTGGGAGACCATCGATGGAGTGCTCGTAGAACAACGTGTACCTGGGGATGGATTGTAAGGAATTATAGTTATAGTTGGAAATATGTCCTTACTTCCTACTTATATCTTTAATTTTGCTTTTTAACAGTAACAAGTTGCTGCCAGCGGCTTCGCACGCGTTGTTTCTATGGAAACGTTTTAAGGTTATTTCTATACCAAGGTACCGGTGTCGTATAGCCACGTCTCACGATCACGACGCTTGGTTTCTATGAGGGAGTGGCCCACAGGTGGAGGCCTATGTACTTTGGTGGAGGCCTATGTATAGTTGACTAGCCTGGCTGATGATGTGACCTACCAGAAGTCCATCTGTGTCGGTTGGCGTCGCGCAGTAGCGCGGTGGTACCGGCGTCGTATAGCCACGGCTCGCGACGCTTGGTTTCGATGTGGCAGTGGCCCACAGGTGGAGGCCTATGTACAGTGGACCAGCCAGGCTGATGATGTGACCTACCAGAAGTCCATAAGTGCATATCTGCGTCGGTTCGCATCGCGCAGTAGCGCGGTGGTACCGGCGTCGTATAGCCACGGCTCGCGACGCTTGGTTTCGATGTGGGAGTGGCCCACAGGTGGAGGCCTATGTACTTTCGTGGAGGCCTATGTACAGTGGACCAGCCAGGCTGATGATGTGACCTACCAGAAGTCCATAAGTGCATATCTGCGTCGGTTCGCGTCGCGCAGTAGCGCGGTGGTACCGGCGTCGTATAGCCACGGCTCGCGACGCTTGGTTTCGATGTGGGAGTGGCCTACAGGTGGAGGCCTATGTACTTTGATAGAGGCCTATGTACAGTGGACCAGCCAGGCTGATGATGCGACCTACCAGAAGTCCATAAGTGCGTATCTGCGTCGATTCGCGTCGCGCAGCAGCGCGGTGGTACCGGCGTCGTATAGCCACGGCTCGCGACGTTTAGTTTCGATGTGGGAGTGAGCGCGGAAGAACGGTTGGAAAGCGCCCGCCTGGAAATAAATATTCAAAAAGTTAATTTAGAGTTAGTTGGTAGAGTTTGTTCAAAGTCAAAGTCAAAGTCAAATCGATAATTTCTTTAGACTTACAAAATAAGTACTTAGACAAGTCAAATTTTTACTATATAAACAGCTTGATAAATACACTCGAGAGCAATGAATCCGGGTCACTTAAAGAATCCTAAAAATCGTAAATTGGAGTATTGAAGATTGGTCAAAAGTTATGTTCTCCTACGAATCAAAATTTATGCTCTACAAGCACGATGGAAGACACAGAGTGTATCGAAGACCAGGGGAAAGATTCAAGCAAGCATGCATCGAAGAAAAAGTAGCCTACGGTGGTGGGTCTGTACTTGTGTGGGCCGGAATTTCTTCTGAAAGTCGCACAGAGCTGGTGATCATAGAAAACGGCTCTTTAACTAGCGTAAGATATGTGGAAGAAATCCTCAATGATCACGTTGGTCCATTTATGGTCAATTTAGGTGAGGATGCTATATTTATGCATGACAATGCCCGACCTCATACAGGTAGGATTGTGAATGACTACCTTCAAGAGATGAACATTACTCGTATGGAGTGGCCAGCGCGCAGCCCGGATATCAACCCGATCGAGCATGCTTGGGACGAGCTAGGCAGATGCGTAAAACTACGAAACCCTCCCCCAATCACGCTTCGTGAGTTCAAAATTGCTCTCACAGAGGAATGGGAGAATATTCCCCAAAATCGTATAAGGAACTTGGTGTAGAGCATGCCAAACCGCGTAAACGCAGTAATGGAAGCACGAGGAGGCAATACGAAGTATTAAAAAACAAGAAAATCGTAATAAAGTTCAAAAAATTCATGTTTCCTATTTTTGTTTTAAGGAGAGATCAGCAGTTTTTTTCTTTATGTAATTTTGTGTTAGTAAAATGTATGGTGACTCATATTTTTTTTACTTTCATTTAAGGAGTATTACATTGTCTATTAAATACAATTTATTGCATTAACCTATCATTTTTAGTTTCCGAGATTTTTAACATTCTTTAAGTGACCCGGATTCATTGCTCTCGAGTGTAGTTATTACTATCAACAAGAAATAAGGTGCAATTGACTTTAATTCACTTAAATTTTTTGTCCACTAGCGGAAGAAGAAAAAGAGAAGAGTCGTGGGAATTGAGGGCGCTCGTGTGCCAATTGACAGCTTTTTTTGCGTTGACAACACTGCTATGTCACTGCAGTGCGACTGAAAGTGTTAGTTCACCGTAACGACACGACTTTTCTCTTTTTGAACAGACTGTAACAGGCAAGCTTACTGCAAACTCACTAAATTAATACTACCTTCCAAAGACAGGAAAACAAAAAACACGATGCTCAAAATGAGTCGCGAGGACCTAAGAACAACGGTGGGTCATCATCACAGGTCACTGAACCATCACCTTTTTAAGACTGGAACCATAGACAGCAGTCTGTGCCGTGGCTGTTTCCAGAAGGAAGAGACCTTGGAACACATTGTGGTACACTGCGCGGCCACAGAGGAGACCAGACTGAAGTCGGGACTGAGGACCCTCATAGAGGCATCAAACCTACAAAGCTGAAACGAAGCTGTCCATCGCCAAAAGTCCTGCTCATGTGTTTAGATATTGAAATGTTGACCAAGAGTTACTTCAAGTAAGAGATCATCCAACTTGTTTGATTGGCTTAGAATTTGCACCACCCTAAATCTACCCGCGGATGACGTAAGAGGCGACTAAGGGATATCCACTGGGGACGGGCAGCGCCTTCTGCAACAATTCTATCACCGATCTGCGATCCCCCGTGGGATAAAGAGTTTATGGGCATTACTCGCCGTAAGATCAAAGTCAATAAGTCATCTATCAGAGGTAGGCATAAATAAATAAATAATGCTGGACAATTCACGCAGCATTATCTAGCCCCAAGCTAAGCAGAGCTTGTGTTATGGGTACTAGATAACTGATATACATAATACAATACAGTAAATAGATAGATATTTTTTTATTATACATATTAAACATGCACACAGCCCTGAACAAATGTCTGCAGATAGTACACACATTTGTCCCGAGGCGGGAATCGAACCCGCAACCTCCTGCGTCGCAGGCGGACCTTCGCCCACCGCGCCACAGAGGTCATCGTCGTTCAGCTGTAAACCAATATAAGCTGCTGTTGAGGATACAGACCTGGTACCACCTGGTCATCAGCTCGCTCTCCGGGTACTTGAAGAACCCTCCGACGTCTGCTCCGCAGAAGCTGATGCCACTGGCTGAGAGCGAGAGGCACATGGGCACTGTGACCGCGAGGTGACCCCATTCTGCTGCGTTGTCGCCCGTCCATACTGCTGCGTATCTGTACATAATTAATTTTGTTTTAAAAAAACTATAAACCGACTTCAATTTTTACGGTTTTTTCATGAATTTTTATGGATCCCATTGTTAGAACTGAACAAAATTAAAATCGGACCACATGGGAAGCACCAGCTTTCATATAAAAAAAGAATCATGCAAATTGGACCAGTCAAAAGTTCTGAGGTAACAAACATAGAGACGAATTGAGAACCTCCTCCTTTTTTGAAGTCGGTTAAAAAGAGAATATAATATGAAAATTGATTGTTGCTTTGGAAAATGTATCAACAAAAACTTAAAACAAAGCGTTGTTTCAGTTGATTAAACGACATCACTATGGAATAAAGGGACCTTGGAACTTCTCACATCTTATTTGAGTGATAGGATACAAAGAGTTGACATAAATGGAATGGTCACATTATTATTTTATGTTTTATTTATTGTAGATATCATTTTGGCGAAATAGGTCTACCGGGAAAAATAATTAGGTACAAAAATTACTCCAATCCAACGTGATATTGTCAAGAAAAAAAATTAGGGTCTTTAACTATGTTTAATAAATACCCTATTGTTACATACCTCTGCGAGCCCGCAAAAGCAGACCTCGTGAGTATAAAAGGCCGGTAGTTGTTGTCGGAGCGCCTGTGCATCCCGTTGTGAGTAGCTCTGATGTTAAATAGACCGTATTCGTTGTGGACATGTCTGTAACAAAATTGATAAATTTAAAAATATTGACTACCTATTTACAGGGTGGCCCAAATTAACGTTGACAAGATGTTTTTATAAATATTTAATAAATTTTACACGTGAGTTAAATAAGGTTACGAATTATAAAACTACACTATTATATACGAAAATCCCTATTTGTCTTCAAAATAACCTCCTTTAGCGCGGATACATAGATTCAAACGCTTGGTAAAATTTTCAACAATTTTCCGCAGTTCCTTCACCGATATTTTGTCCCACTCCCGTTTAAGAATTGCCTTTAGCTCGTCAATGCTTCTATGACGCGTAGCACAGGACCTTGTTTCTAAGATAGACCACAAACTGTAATCCATCGGATTCAGATCAGGCGAGTAGGGTGGCCATTCTTTGGAGCTGATGAAATTCAGGAAAATTGTTATTAAAAACACTTAAGGCCCTGTGAGCTGGAGCAGAGTCTTGTTGAAATATCCACCTACGGTTACCAAAGTGCTGTTGACTCCAAGGAAGAAGCACATTTTCAAGAATGTCTCGACGGTAGTTTTCTTGGTTGATTTCGATACCCTTTTCTACAAAAACTAGGGGAGTTTTGCCAGTAGCGCAAATCGCACCCCAAACCATAACTGTTTCAGCGTTTTGGCGATGTGGAACAATTGCAGCAGCTCCAGGACGAGTGGAAGACCAGATCCTGTCGTTTTGGCGATTATGGGCTTGCTCTATCGAAAATAATTTTTCGTCAGAGAATACGATATTTTCCCAATTTGACGCTGCGGAGCGTTGTTTAAGCAAACGACATCGCTCAAGCCGAACTTTTTTATTTTTGTCCGTAAGCAATTGCGCTTTTCTGAGTTTATATGGTACCAATTGTAGATCATGTTTTACGATACGCTGTATGCTGGAGCGACTAATCCCCAAGTCTCGCGCCATTTTCCTCACCTTGGTCTGTGGATTGCGGACTAATCTTTGTTTGATAATGTGTCGGTTCCTACAAGTTGTAACAGTCCTCTTGCGTCCTCTTCCAGGACGGTCTCCGATGTCGCCGAGCTCGTTATAACGTTCAATTGCTGAAGAAACTAACTGACGACTAACACCGAGAATGTTTGCTATCTCACTCTGCCTTTTTCCACGCTCATGCAATGAAATTATGGCTCCACGTTGCACTGACATAGCGAAACAAAATAATTTTAACACTTTTTAGTAGAAAAAATATGTTTAAAATGACGCCGAAGAATGAATTTAAAATAAAAAATTACAAAAGAAAACGCAAACAATTCCATTTTTGAAATTTTTACTTTTTAATTTTGTCAACGTTATTTTGGGCCACCGTGTAATACGTCATCAATTCTTAACTTCATTAATTAATTAGATAACAAACTTAAAAACCTATTGTTAACTTATAATTATATATTAATATAAGTGCCTATACCGTGTCCATTTTGAATGAGGCATAAACGTATACAAACCACCCATACTTAACCTAAAATTCACTTTGTTGGCGCGTCCTTTTATCCGTAATTTACATTACTTGTCGATTTTAAATCCTCCCTTCAATAAAAATTGCTTACAATTATATCTGAAACTCGACGCCAAGCAAGTGAGATTTTGTTATGTGTATTGTGGTTTATTTACAACATCAACATCATTCTATGCTGGATGGATAAACCATAGTTCGTGGAACTCTGACTCTAATACCGGAGGTGGGCGTTGCGATCTGCGACACAGTATTTATACTTCTGCAGGTCGTATCGCTGCCTATTTCTGTTATTTTACCTGAATAGGGTATATGCATGTGATTTCAAAATGGCTAAAAAAATATATACGTATTCTCTATTGATATAGAAACATATCTACAAATTTATTTTTGCATTTTGAGATGTTTTTATTGTAGAATTTAACCATTGAAAAATTGATATTTTAAGTCTCAATCGCAAAATTTCAAAACGCTACGCCATTGACTAAAGCGGACGTGACATCACTGTGCACATTTTTTCTTTTTTTTATTCTGCTTGCTGCACCATGATTTGACACTATTCTGCCCACTTGACATTTCGTATTGTCGATTATTTTCAGTTTTTTCGGAAAACCTCTTTCCTGAGATGATCACTACCGAGGTCATCACCAAAGGTTTTAATCAAGTGTGTTGTGTACGTCGACGTCACAAAAACATGGCGCCAATATGGCAGCGTTTTTATCACCCGAAAATGATTGTAGTTTTGATTTGTTTTTTTTACCTTGTTAATGCGAAATTCAGTGAGCGTCTTATCATTCCTCAGTTAAATAATGACCTAAAGAATCGATTAAAACAATAAAAAAAATCGATGCATATACCCTATTACGCCACCGTCAGCTTCTATACCGATCCTATACATACAAAGGTTGCCTGGAACTTGGAAGAGATACGCTTTTAGCCTTATCAGCGGTATCACTTCCGAGCAACCTTTCCCGCCGATTGTGCCACACTAGATTATAGGTAGCATTAAGTTCTAAATTTTTTTTTGTATTGATAAACGACATAATCTATCTAAATTTAAAGAAGTTAGATAAAATCAATTACTTTACTTATTAACTTGTCTGTAGCGGTAATAAAATTTTGTCGTCAAAACAGAGCCCTTTTTGTCTGTGTTCATTATAATGAAAATGAATTGATATTTTGACATTCCGATATTATATGTGTCGGGTTTATTTACTTATTTCGTTTATTTGGTACACAAAACACATCACAAGCAATAATAAATATGATCTGGCTTGATACGTAACTTACGCGCGTAGTAGTTATACATAATAATAATTATAGAGAAGTTACACATATATAATTAATTTTGTTTAAAAAAAAATATAAACCGACTTCAATTTTATAGTTTTTTTCAGTCAAAGGTAATAAATATAGAAAAAAAGAATTCATATAGTCCCTGATGACTATATGAATTCTTTTTTTCTATATTCATTAAAATTTGGTGAGTTAATTTAGCTACATCGCAGTGTCATAGGGAGATAAAGCACATATTTTCTGTATCACAGGGTTACATTCGTAAACCTTCCCTCCCGTGTGTGTAAGACTCGATGTATCACAGGACCTGTAACTTGTTACCAAAAATATAAAATAATAATAATAACAATAAAAACTATTTATTTTCCACTCACAAAATGCCCTATGTAATATTTGTGTACATAATATTATTAAGTTCTAGAATAACATCATTGACCTGTTTTGTGAGAGGCTGGTGCTTGAGGTAGGTTTAAAAAACCTGTATTACAAGTCACCAGTGCCCCCACTACGCGGGTGTGATAATGTTGATTGGAAAGGATGAGTGAGCGAATTCAATAAACAGTTACAGTCTTAGAGTCAGAGTCAGTCAGAGTCAAATCGTTTATTTCTTTAGACTTACAAAATAAGTACTTAGACAAGTCAAATTTTTACTATATAAACAGCTTGATAAATAGTTATTACTATCAAACAAGAAATAAGGTGCAATTGACTCTAATTCACTTCAATTTTGTGTCCACTAGCGGAAGAAGTGAAAAAGAAACCACTACCAAGTTTATCGCTTATCAACTAATACAATCTTAGGATAACTAAGTCTAACTGGTCTTACATACTATTCTACTACATATTGTCTGTGTGGAACTGGGCGACATCCGGCCAAGCATTAACATCATTGACGTAGTCATCTACGGAGTAAAAGTCTTTCTTGTTAAGATTTCTTAATTCGTAGGTATAAATAATCTGAATCTGTCAAATTACCTGTGTTCCCAGAACGAAGCTAGACCGTTCTGTCCATCTTGAGGAGGCTTGTAGTGGCGGCAATCTTTGGGCATCGTGATCTCAGGCCCGTTGAATACCTATGGATTAATATGGATACAATTTTTGAGTGCACAGACAATATCACTTCATTAATAAATTCGAGAAAAATAAATAATTTTGGATAATTCACACAGCATTATCTAGCCCTAAGCTAAGAAGAGCTTGTGTTATGGGTACTAACTGGAAGACAGCTGATATACTTAATATAATACAATACATAGATAGTTGTTTTATGTAAATATAGAAAACATCCAGAACGCCCTGAAAAAAAATTTGTCCCGAGGGGGGAATCGAACCCGTAACCTCCTACGCAGGCGGATCTAACCCCACTGCGCCACAGAGGTCGTCATATACGAGTTCGTGCATGAGTTCCAACATGTCGACATATTCCACGACAAGATAATGTGTAATATTCAAAAGTCTTATTAAATATTTAAGTTATAAGTAATATAAATGTTATAGTATGTAATAATATAAGATAGCGAGTGCTTTGGTTTTTAACTGTAAATTCTGTCTTCTTTAATAAATAAATAAATATACTGTCGCTTATAAGCATAGACTGTATCTGAATTTCTTAACACATAAAATTGACATTATATCAATTCAATGACATGTTAAGATAGACTAATTTTATATATATTTTTAATTTTATAAATAAATAAATAAATAAAATTGACATTATATTAATTCAATGACATCTTAAGATAGACTAATTTTATATATTTTTGAATTTTATTTCCATTTATTTTATATCCTGCTCAATTTAAATTTATATCTTTGTCTATTTTGCATGCCGAATTTACCGGTGAATTATGTGAACTTATTTTAAGCTAACATTTTAATACCATTCTTTAAGCAATAAATTATTATGATTATGATAAAGGTCTCCCCCTTATAAGCGACAGTATATTTATTTATTTATGAAGTTTTTAGAGTATTTTTAGAAGTTTACAGTTTACAGAACCAGTAGTGAACCAATATAGGCTGTTGAGAAACTTACGCTAGGCTCGTTCATATCGTTCCACAAATGCACATCTTTGGAGGTCCCGGGGAAGTTTTCGAAGCGGTACCGATCTGAGAAGTACTCGGACACCGCGGGGTCGAAGAAATCGGCGTACGAGGAGGAACCCGGCCAGCACCAGCCTGTGGGACGAACGGGAATTGTGAGATCTTAGAAAATACTAATAAAAACAGTCTAATACCCATATATTCTAAGATCCCGCTATACAAAGAACTTGTTGGTTATTAATGCACAACTCTTGGGTAGCCAGGTATTAACAGGATATTCTCAATTGTTATACTTCGCTATATTTATTCGTTTAGTGCTCTTTATGTTTTGTCTTTTTACGAGAGTTTTTGAAATAAATTTTAGTATTAATATTATTCATTTTCACTTTGTGACGGGAAATGAGTCAAGAGTCAAATCGTTTATTGTTTTTTTTGTATTTTTATACTATATAAATAGCTTCATAAATAGTAATTACTATCAAATAAGGAATAAGGTGCAAATAGTCAACTTAACGTTTGCATATTCTATAGGCTTCATACTTTCGATTGGTATGAAATTTGTCTATTAACCAAACCAGTGAAAAGTAGAACCTGATTTATTAAGTGTTATTTAATATAAATAGTAATATTATCAAAACACTTTTAAAGGCCTCCTTAGCCTGCTGAGTAATAATTATTAATTGGCATTGTACTTAGTTAGTTTCTAAACAGTGTTTAGTTAATCTACGCAAGTAAAACTTTTATGTTAAATAAAGAACTTTAAAAACGAAATCTATGGATGGATGGACCTCTTCACGCCAAAACTACTGAACGGATGGGGCTCAAATTTTGCATACAGGTAATTCTAATCCTGCAAGCAAACATAGGCTTTTTATCCTATAAATCAGTTCCCGTGAGATAGAAGGAACAACGCGTGCGAAGCCGCGGGGCTCAGCTAATAAATATATATATAATAAAATTCTGAATCAAAGAGTTTTTGTCAACCCTTTTGATATATATGTACTTATTGAAATATTATATTTAATATAAAATAATTTTCATAAAATAACCAGCTCGGTGAAGGTTATGGAGAGATCCTATACTATACTAATATTTTTAAATGTCTGGGTCATTTAAGTTAGTTAAGAGGGTCAATTTACAAAGACATCAGGGTCATTTGTTGGGTCAATTTTTACCTTGTTAATGCGAAATTCAGTGAGCGTCTTATCATTCCTCGGTTAAATAATGACCTAAAGAATAAAAAATCGATGCATATACCCTATTCTGGGGAATTAAAGCACATATTTTCTGTAGAGTTACCTTCATAAACCTTCCCGTCCTTGTCCTTAACATAGTAATCCTTCTCCAGACAGTCCTCATGCAAGAAGTATCCAGCTTCCCGTTTGATGTGAGGGTCTATGATGACCACCAGGTGGCGCCCCTTGGCCGTCAGGTTGGCCACCATGTCGTTGGGGTGGGGGAACTTTTCAGGGTCCCAGGTGAAGTATCTGGAAGATGATGATTAAAAACTTGTAAAGAATTTTTTTAGCTTAAGGCGCATATACCAGTGAAATGTCGCCCCCACCTATTTTATCTATTATTACGTTAAACATAAGAAATTTTAAAAATTACCGTCACGCTACACAGTGCCGAGTCTTAGCTGAGTGTGGGCCGTAGCACGGTCAACTAATATCACTACATAGTAAACAAATTTCCGCTGCCTGTCTGTTCCTATGTATGCTTCGATCTTTAAAACTACGCAACGGATTTTAATGCTGTTTTTAGAGTTCCGTACCTCGAAAGAAAAAACGGAACCCATATTCACTTGATCACTTTGTTGTCTGTCCATCTGTCTGTCTGTCGAGACCCCCTTTTTCTCAGGAACGCGTGAAGGTATCAAGCTGGAATTTATACCAAATACTCAGGTCTACTGACCCTTGGAGCTGTCAAAATCAAACTTCTAAGCCAAAGCAATCAAAAGATACAGTCGTTGATGCTGCAAATTTCCGCCACTCGCTAGGGAATCAAAACCTACAAACCTTCCCGTGAACTCAGAATCTTGAAATTTGGTACGAAGCAACGTCTTATAGCACAGAGAGCACAAAACCGTAAATTTTTAGTTTTTTTTTTTTTTTTTTAATCAGAAATAGTCCTTCGTTTGACCGCAATCTCACAATTCTCACATGATGGAAAGCGAAGATGCGGCCGACGATGTATCACGAAGGTCTAGAAGATGGCTTCTCCGGACCACATTCCGAAACACAACAGAGTTGCTTCACGGACTGGCCCAGTCCGGAGGGTGGTGACAAGCCACGGCCGAAGCCTACCACCAGAGGGTATCGCTCTTAGCACCACCCAGAGGACACGTGTAGGGTATCAGAGGGTCAACACCTACGGACGTGAGCGATACGTCCCCCAGTTACCATATAATAAAAATATTTTTAATAATTTTAAACTACCCCTTTTTAATTAATCAACGAATGCAATCATGATAAGCTGATAATTTAAACTACCAAAATTTTATGACCTGTAATCTACTCGTCCCCTTATAACTAAATGAACTGAACGGGACCGGCTCGGGCTGGCACGGCGAAGCATGAGTCATCCTTTATATAGTACTCACTTTTTCCTGTCAGTGTACTCGATGTCGAGCCACACTGTATCCATAGGAATGTCGTGAACGTCGAAATTGTCGTCTAATTGACGCACGTCGGCCTCGTCGACGTAGTTCCAGCGGGATTGGTGGTAGGCGAGGGAGAATTTCTGTTAACAACGAATTAAATGTAAACCGAAGTAAATGATGGTGTCAATTTGTCAATTCAGATGTCGACAAGACTTATTTAACACAGTTGTGAGAATTTATGTTAACAACGAATTATATGTAAACCAAAGTAAATGGTGGTGTCAATTTGTCAATTCAGATGTCGCCAAGACTAATTTAACACAGTTGTGAGAATTTATTTTAACAAATAATAATTTATGTAAACTGAAGTAAATAATGGTGTCAATTTGTCAATAAAGATGTCGGTAAAACTCATTAATTTGATTCAGGAAGAATTTCTGTTAACAGTAAAATTAATGTAAACTGAAGTGAAAAATGGTGTCAATATGTCAATAAAGATGTCGGTATATTCAGTTACGCAGGTTAGTTAATTCGTTTTGTTTTAACAACTGAATTGACACCACCATTTACTTTAATGTACATAAATTTATTAGTTGTTCACAGAAAGGTATATTCAGTTTACAAGTGTGTATAGCTTTAATAAAACTTACAGGAGGCAAAGGCGCTGCGCCGGTCAAAGCTGTGTACTGTCTCAGAACGTCTTTAGGCTGGTCTCCCAGGAACACGAACACATCAATGATACCGGATTCACTCATGAACCTGCAACAAAATGTAACAGCGATAAACTTCACATCAGAGTCAGAGTCAAATCGTTTATTTCTTTAGACTTACAAAATAAGCACCTAGACAAGTCAATTTATTTATGACAAGCTGCGCCCCGCGGCTCCTCACGCGTGATTTTCATCCCACGGGAACAGATTTATGGGATAAAAAGTAGCCAAAGTAGCCTTTGATTCCAGGATTAGAATTACCTGTATGCAAAATTTCAGATCCGTCCAGTAGTTTTGGCGTGAAGAAGTAACAAACATCCAACCTAACATAGGCTTTAAGACATTGCTAACCAACCTATGTAACAAAGTTTTAATGAATAAATTACCCATCTATCTATCCATCGATCCATCCATACAAATTTTCGTATTTATAATATTAGTGTGATATAAATAGCTTGATAAATAGTAATTACTATCAGGTAAGAAATAAGGTACAATTGACTCTAATTCACTTAAATTTTTTGTCACCTAGCGAAAGAATCTTTAGGGTTCCTTACCCAACGGGTAATTACGGGACCTTATTTTGCCAAAACATATGTTATGTATTACAAGTACATATACAAGTTAATACGTTTAATAGATCAACATGCTTCACCATTAATCGGTATGCAAAAATTTGGAGATAGAATAACGTGCAATATACATTTACGTATAGTAAATGTATATTGCATCTTTATCATTGAAAAAATCGTCACTATTATAATACACTTACAAACAGAATCAGGCTAATGCTTTATTTATTGGTAAAATTATATATACATTATACATAGTGAAACAGTACACAAAGCACATCTTAAAATATACTAAAGTATATCGATGGTAGGTACATCCAATTATAATAATTCAATTACGTATATATTTCAATAAAAATAATAAATCAATTACTTACATAAAAAAATTATCAATTAAATAAATAAATAACTGGACAATTCACACAGCATTATCTAGCCCCAAGCTAAGCAGAGCTTGTGTTATGGGTACTAGATAACTGATATACATAATACAATACACTAAATAGATTTATTATACATATTAAACATCCAGAACGTCCTGAACAAATGTCTGCAGATCGTACACACATTTGTCCCGAGGCGGGAATCGAACCCCCAACCTCCTGCGTCGCAGGCAGACCTTCGCCCACCGCGCCACAGAGGTCGTCAATTGAAATTATAAATAAAAATAGGGCTATGTTCAGCAGTGGACGAAGATGAGCTGATATGATGAGTATTTATAGTGTGGTTACCTGGCATCTACTCTTCGCTTCTGCCCGCCTGTGACCAGGTTTACCAACGAGGAGACGACGGTGGAGTCTGCATAGTTGATCACATCCACCCAGGTTTCAGCTGAGTTGTGCCAGAATACACCCGCGCTGCGTTTTGGACTGTTGGCAGAAAAATGAATAGTTTAGTAATTATATTGGCATTCTTAACCGTAACCTCAACAGCCTGCATTGGTCATAAGCGCCTTATTGGCGGAACGCGCGCGTCTAGAACCGCACTCGCCCTAAAGTCCCTCGTTAAGGTGTTCTTTCAACAGAAATAAGGTTCGTAGTTAACCCGCTTACATCCGTAATGAATTCGTCAAACTACGATAGTTTTTTTATAATAAAACGCCTTTATCTGATCTTCATGCGTCTGGTTTATCTGATGGGGGTAGTGCCCATAATAACCGACTTCAAAAAAGAGGGAGGATTTTGTCGATTCGGCAGTGTTTTTTATTAATTTTTTATGATTGTTGACCTCAGAACAGTTCGACTGTGTGAACCAATGTTGATTATTCTTTTCTTTAAAAGCTGGTGCTTCCAGTGTGGTCCCATTTCAATTTGGTCCAGTTCTGACAGTGGCATCTATTAGAAAACCATATACTTACTAAATTAAAGTCTGTTCTTTTTGTAAAAAAATTACTTTTTGGTATAATAAGTAGCCTTTATCTAATTTGGCTTTGCTCTTAATGTACACCAAATTTCATTTTGATCTGTTCAGTAATTTTTGAAGAAACACTAATGCAGATTTCACAAACTTTATAATATTCGTCGAAGAATTTGCAGCGAGAAACTTGTTACACAATCAATTTGTACGTGTAGTAGGTATCTTTATCACTTTCATTGTAAAGTATGAATTTTAACGAAGCAAGTATTTAAAACGAACAAGGTCACATTCCAGTTTTATGCTTTATTTGAATAATTTCACCTGAAATATTGCAAATGATGTCCTCTAAAATCAAAATGGTACTCTAACGGCAAAACGGCACTAAAATGGTAAAAGAAAACATTTGCAATAAAACATATATTTTTTTAATTGAGTTTTATTAGCTACCGAATCCGTCCGTGCAAAAATACAGGGTTGTCATATTTTAATAATTAAAAAAAAATATAAATAACTAAATATGCTTATTTATTTTAATTATAAATAGGAGTTATGAGTCGAATTTGGTAAATGTAAACCTTACAATTATATTCAAAAATACCTACTTACACATGTAAGTACATGACGGACACAGTTCCCTATATCGCCATGCGACTATCCAATAGGGTATATGCATGGATTTTTTAATTTTTTTAATCTAATATTTAGGTTAATACATAAACGAAAAAAAATATAACACCCAAAAAAAATTAAATAATTGAGGTAAAAAACTAAAAGTAAAACTACACTCAGTTTCGGGTGATAAAAACGCAGCCATGTTAGACATTGCATTTTATGACGTCACGGATCATCGAGTCCCCTATGTAAACTCAAAGTCAAAACTTCATGCCCATACAAAAATGTTCAAGTATGACGTCACGCTTCACATGCCAATAGCGTTGCGTTTAGACATTTTGCTGTTTAGACTTAAAATATCTACTTTTCAATGATTAAATTTCACAATAAAAACATCAGAAAATACAGAAATAAATATACAGATATATTTCTATATCAATAGAGAATACGTAAAAAAATATAAGCTTTTTTAAAGTATATACCCTGATCATATTCAAACACATCCAAGTTGTACGACGATTTTAACTTCCGTATCTTATGATAGATAAAAGACTCTCTGTCTCTCTACTAGATGTTAATGACGCTATGGTACTTACCCGTGAGAGTACATGACGGGCACAGCTCCGTATATCGCCATTCGACTGTCCAACTCATATTCAAATACATCCAAGTTGTACAGACGGTATGGTTCGCCGCCCGTAGTGGTTTTCAGGTGGAATCTATCTGTGTGTTCTGGGATACCTGTTGATAAGGTTTTATTAATTAACTTTGTAATTAATGTCTTGATCATCATCATCATCGTCAGCCTATATTAGTCCACAGCTGGACATATGCCTCCCCTAATTCAGGGTGTTCTGATAGTTTTCTATGTATAATAAAAATATATATCTATGTAGTGTATTGTATTATGTTTATCAGTCATCTAGTACCCATAACATGCCTGGGAGAAATCGCTCTCAGCGATAAGGCCGCCTTTTGTACTATATTTATTTATTATTTCGATATAAGACTTCCATGTATATTGATTTGCATACAATGCAATAAAGTGTTCATTCATTCATTCATTCATTCAACACAAGCTCTGCTTAGCTTGGGGCTAGATGATGAGTGGATTGTCCAGCATTATTTATTTATTTTTAATGAGCGTCATAGCGCCATGTCTTTAGCTTGATGCATCCAACATCTGCCTGCAGTCTTTCGCAGACCGTTATCCAGCCAGGCAGGAGGGCGTCCTACACTACGTTTGCCGAGGCTCGGTCTCGACTCCAGAATATGTTTATATGTTGTCAGTTCATTGACAGATATAGCCGGCCCACTGTCACAATGCACGGTGCAATGTCTTGATAGTTTCATTTAAACTTAAATAAAGTCTAGATGGCCAGCAACCTTCTTGTAAAAGAAACTTATGTATATCCGGATATACATAAGTTTCTTTTACAAAGAGAAAACACGAACTAGGAATCCCACTTTTTCTTTCGTGAGAAAGTGAAATTCGAAATAAACATAAATTCGCTGTACCCACAACTATAACAGCAATGTATAAGTACGCTTCTACAACAAACAAAACCCCTACGGAGCTGCAAAAATTATCAGTTTCAAACAAACTGTCAAAACTTTACTATGCAAAAAGGCTTACTATAAAATATCAGATTATAAAGAGGATAAAAAAACTTGGGTCGGATTTTGCTCCAACTCGAAAAATAACAACTAACAGGGTAAAGGTTTCTTCGTCGTTTCTTTACCTTAGTCTACATACCGGAGCGGCCGAAATAAAAAATACCACTTTATTTCCGTGTCATTGTAGTTTTTTACCTTTTCTTAGTGTATTTATGATTTCTTTTTCATTGATTAAATTGAATTTTTAATTTTTATTGTTTCTTACCATAAACCTGGTCAGCTTCTGGGAAGGCGACATCCAGAGAGATGCCCTCATTCCCTCGGGGCTTGCTGTCGTGGTGAGACTTGAAGTTTTCACTCCATGTGCCATCTTCATCCTGTAATAATACCGAACTAAATTGAATTAAATAGTTAATTTTGTTTTAAAAAACTAAACTAGCGAGTTCATGGCTTTTCATGGACCCCATTGTCAGAAAAGAACAAAATTAAAATGAAGACTTAAGCCGTATACACATTTGCATACATGTAAGCAAAAAAAAAACAATCAAAGTAAAGCATACAATAATAGTAAAGCAGTTTGTTATTTGCATAATTAATCATTAGTAATAATTTATTTATTTTATATTATGTTATAAAATCCATGTAAATAAATGGAAGAGCAGGACATCCTAGCACAAGTATATTTCATACTTAAAAGGATGTTCTAAGCACTGTTTAGCATGAAGTGTAACATATTTTTATACAAATAAACAATTTTCAAAGCAAGGCAGGGGATCCAAAATCAGGGCCTTCGTGTAATTGGGTTAGATAAGCCACTTTTCAATAGCCTATCTATCATATAAGCCGTTCGGTTCATATAAATCACATATGACAAGCGCATAGCTGATAAGAGTTGTAGACTTGTAACGTAACAGACAAATTATCTAATAAATGACACGTCAACAGCAAAAATTATTAACGTCAGACTAATAATATAAATGCGAAAGTTTGGATGGATGTTTGTTGCTTCTCTACGTTAAATCTACTGAACTGATCGAGCTTGTATTTTGCATACAGGTTATTCGAATCCTGAAAACATAGTCGTTTTTAACCGACGAAAAGGAGGAGGTTCTCAATTGAACTGTTTTCTTTGTTTGCTATCTCAGAATTTTTGAGTGGGAGGTCCGATTTTCATGATTCCTTTTTTATGTGAAAGCTGGTGCTTCCCGTGTGGTCCCATTTTAATTTGGTTCATTTTTAACAATGCGATCCATGATAATACATGAAAAATCAATAAAAATTGAAGTCGGTTCATAGTTTTTTAAAACAAAATTAATTATAATTTAGTTCAGTTCTGACAATGGGATCCATGAATATCCATGAAAAAAACTATACAAATTTAAGTCGGTTTATAGTTTTTTAAAACAAAATTAATTATATAAAATGAGACAAGTCATTACCAGAGATTATGAGGCATAGCTGACCTCACGTAGTAGATAAATCTTATCTATTCAATTCTTGTAAATACTAGTTTCAACTTATAGATTTATAAATAACTAGCAGCGCCTCGCGGTTTCACCCGCCTAGTTCGTTCACCCGTTCCCGTGGGAATTCCGGGATAAACAGTAGTATTACGTTAGAAATTATTGATTTGAAAAATCATACTAAATTTTTGGTTTTCGTCGCGAATCCCGGGGTTGAATTTTATTTATTTATTTGTAAATTATTCATTATGAACTATTTTTAGTCTTAACAAACGTCTACGTACTGCAAGTTCCTTATTCAAAGAATCATTTTACGTTTTTAGAGTTCCTTACTAAAACTGATAAATTAAAAGGCTTTGTTTTATATTAAGGAAAATGAGTTCTTACCTATTACTATCACAAATTACAATTGCTCGTGTAATCGTGTTAGCTTATTTAAAATTAATGTTGTTATTTTAGATGCTTCGTATACAAATTTGTACGTATTTTATTTACCATCAATTTCAAAAATAAGTTGCTGAATGATGTACATTGTAATGTAATATTGATCAAAGCGGAAACTCTCGACATAAATAGAATATTAATTAGTGAAATCAACTGTTAAATTATATTTAGTTTAAGCTCATATTTTTAACGTGATTATTCAAATACTTAATTATTTCGTAGCTCAAACGACAACTGACATTCCATTCAAAAATTAGTCAGCCGAGAGCTAGAGTTTTGTACGGACATTGTACCGCGTGCTTGGCAAAACGGGCAGTCTACGTTGAGCTAACGAAATAAGAAGGTTGTCTGAAAGTCTTGAAACCGATAATGTAACTCAGCAAAAATTTTAATAAAAGTGAAGTGAAACCTTGGACGTTTTTATTCTCCTGGAAAGTTTGATTTATCACTCGTACAGGTGTTTGGTCATTCTTACCCAGGTAGCTGTAGTGCGACATTATTGCTTTGAAAATATATTTTGTTGCACAATTAAATTTATGACTGTATGTATGACTTGCACTCGAGCGCAGCTTCTTTACCCTAACGATTAGTTTTTGAGCAATGACCAACAACATTGTAGGTTTAGTGACATTATGGTGAAGCGATTAATTTAGTAGAATTAAGGCCCTTTTGTTAGGGCGAGACATGTCCAGCAGTGGACTAATGTGTGCTAGTGAAAACATTCATGCTGTTTACACAATTTGCACATCATGATGAGATAATCTTAATGTGGGGTCTGTCAGATCTTGTTTCTTAAGATAAAACTCATTGATCTTCTTATCACGTATGTGACTGATCTGATAATGCCTTCTTATTTCTGTATTGTTTATTGCACAAGCTTATCTTATATGTACTCATGTTGATTTGGCCAGTGGCTTCATGTTGGTGCCAGCTTAGAATTTGCACCACTCCAGCTTTTCCTGCGGTGTCGTAAGAGGCGACTCAGGGATATCTACCGGGGGCGTGCAGTAGCGCCTCCTGCATAACAATTCTACCACCAAACTGCGATCCCCAACCCGCATGCCCAGCGTCGGGATTATGGGCATTACCCCCCAATGAGATAACAACCAAAAAGGCGCAGTGGACAAATATAGGTGGTTGAGGAGGTATATTTAAAGATTTACTTACAAGTACTTTGCAAATCCCCTAGGTACTTAAACTTTAAAGAAAACACTCATAAGATGAAATCCAAGATTAACTCGTCAATAACAGAAATAGGAAGAGGTTTATCAGTCACGTATATACGAGATAAAGCGAGATCGTTGGCACTTGACACACTGAAGTGGGGCAATGCCAGATTGATAAGCCATACAAAGGATTGTATGCACTATTGACCTAGATGCATCACACTAATATTATAAACTGCTAGCTGCGCCCCGCGGCCTCGCGCTCTTATCCCACGGGAACTGATTTATGGGATAAAAAGTCTTTGTGTTATTACAGGCTTAGAACTACCTGTATGCAAAATTTCAGCCCGATCCGTTCAGTAGTTTTTGCGTGAAAGAGCAACAAACATACATACATGGTTACAAATTTTCGTGTTTATAATATTAGTAGTATAGTTTCCGCCCATGGCCTTGCACGCTTTCCGGTATAAAAGCCTATAGATACGTTAGTTGCTGTGTGGCTTAGAATATCCACCTACTGTAGACAGTTTTTAACGCTGCATATAATCTCTTCATAATTTTTGCATACCGCAAACGGTTAAGCATGTTGTTTCTCTATTATTATTTGTCACCTTTTTGTCTGTGCCCCCTGGCACAGCCCCCTTTTTTTAATCGACTTCAAAAAAAGGAGGAGGTTCTCAATTCGTCTGTTTTTATGTTTGTTACCTCGGAACTTTTGACTGGATGGTCCGATTTGCATGATTCTTTTTTTATAAGAACGCTGGTGCTTCCCATGTGGTCCCATTTTAATTTTGTTCAGTTCTGACAATGGGATCCATGAAAATTCATGAAAAACCCGTAAAAATTGAAGTCGATTTATAGTTTTTTTAAAACAAAATTAATTATTTACAATGTACACATTGGTGTCCATTAAAGTTGTTGACTATACTCAAAGTAAAATAATTCAACAGGAATAAAAATATTGCGATGTCTTTCATAACGATAAGCTATTGTCCAGTCCACCTATATTGACATTTGAAAACCCGATATATGGGCTTCGTAATTGGAATTGTATTGAAGCCATTAAAAGGGCTTTCAAGGTCATCAAAAGGGCTTTCAAATGTTAAATATTGGACTCCCATCCAATATTTAACATTTGAAAGCAAATTCTACCGTAATCAGTCCCCTGTTTCATGGAAACTACTAGTTACATATGTGATAAAGTCTGTTCAAAAAGAGAAGAGTCATAGCGTTTTGGTGAACTAACACTTTTAGTCGTACTGCAACGACAGAGCAGTGTTGTCAACGCAACAAAAGTTGTCAAATTGGCACACGAGCGCCCTCACTTCCCACGACTCATCACTTTTTGAACAGACTCTTGTAGAAAAACCTTCACCACAAAGCAACATTAAAAGCTACAACACAAAGAAACATTAAAAGCTACAACTAGAGATGGGTTTATGCCGGGCATTTACAGGGCGAATTGAGTAAATGCCTAATAAACGTCTTTTTATGCCTTATAAATGCCCGATGACAGGGCAGAAACTACGCTTGTAGTCTTTAAACATTTTGATTTTTTTTCAAGAATTTTCTTCATTTTAAAGTACTTATTATAAGGTTTACTTCGTGATGTCTGAGAGTCAATATTATATTATTATTAAGTAAGTATGAATAAGTGGTACCTTGAAGCAATAAAAACCATGTACCTATTTAACGTCTTAAGAATAAAACAACCTACCTAACTTTGTACTTACCTACTTTTACTTAGGTACCTATTTAGTAGTACCTTGGTACATCAAATAGTATGTACCTACCTACCTTATTATAAAACATTACTTTACCAAGGTAAACTACCCCAAAAAAGATAAGGGGGGGGGGGGGGGGGGGGCAGCCCCCCCCCTTATTTTTGGCTAGACGAGTAGAATAACTGAATAAGTAATAGGTAGGTTACGCCCTGTAAATGCCCGGCATAAACCCATCTCTAGCTACAACACAAACATAAAGCACACTGACAATAGCATCAACCTCCGACTCCTCATCATCTGTCTTCTCCCGTCTCACCCGCAGAGGTTCCACGAACATCTGTCCATTGTCGTTCAATATCACAGCAACTGCACCATTCTTGTCCAGGAACTCAATCTTGAGGGGCTCTGCGGTGATGATGCATTTGTGGCCTTGGGTGTTCTTGAGAGTCAGCTTGCCGTTTTCGTTGGAGATGAGCTTGATGCTGGAAAAAGACGTTTTTTTATATTTTTGGTCTGTTGCAAACAAAATATACCTTAAACCTTAACTTCAACATACATATGTATATTGGTCCACTGCTAAACGCAGGCCTCCCCCCCGAGTGGTTTTTTTGGTTTTTATTTCATGGGGGTAATGCCTATAATCTCCACGCTGGGCATCCGGGTTGGGGATCGCAGTTTGATGGTGGAATGGTTATGCAGAGGGCACTGCTGCCTGCCCCCGGTGAATATCCCTTAGTCGCCACTTACGATACCCGCAGGAAGAGCAGGCGTGGTGCAAATTGTAAGCCGCCACCACACACATAATTGGCTTTGTTTAAAAAAAAACTATCAACCAACTAAATAAATTTTACGGTTTACTCATGGATGCCATCGTCAGAACTGGACCAAATACAAATAGAACAACGCGGGAAGCACCAATGTTCAAATAAAAAATGTATCATCAAAATCGGATCAGTCCCAGGCAAAAGTTCTGAGGCAACAACAAACATATAAAAAATAACAGTGGAATTGAGAACATCCTCCTTTTTTGAAGTCGGTTAAAAAGCATATGCATTATACTGATAATTTCCTTATAATTAATAATTAAGAACTTGTGTACAGCCAATATTTTTTCAATATTTATTTTTATTCTAAAAAAGCGTGAGAAGCTTTAGGCAGATGCTAATTATTTCATATTCATTCAATAATTCGCTGACGATGACCTCTGTGGCGCAGTGGGCGAAGGTCCGCCTGCGTCGCAAGCGGTTGCGGGTTCGATTCCTGCCTCGGTGCAAATGTTTGTACGATCTGTAGATATTGGTTCAGGGTATTCTAGATGTTTTCTATGTATAATAAAAAATATATCTAAGTATTGTATTGTATTATGTATCAGTTATCTAGTACCCATAACACAAGCTCTGCTAAGCTTATGGCTAGATAATGCTGTGTGAATTGTCCAGCATTATCATAAAAATATTATTATTTGTATACCTATACCATAATATGAGAGGCAAGATTTGATTATTCATTTGTTTGTATGGAAAAGGCCCGAAACTACTTGATCGATTTAAAAAAATCTTTCATCATTAAAACGCTTACTTTTCAGGGACTGACATTGGCTATATTATATCCCGGAATTCCCACGGGAACGGGAACTACGCGGATGACATCGCGAGCCGCTGCTGGTATATAATAAATATTGACTTACGCATCAGGAGTTGGCTCCCCCTTCAGAGCCAGTTGAGTCCTGTACCTCGGGTAGATAGGATCAGCTTCATCTATTTCCACCCGAAAGGTTCCGTCCACCAGAGCCGACAGCCTTAGTGCATATTGCCACTGAGGAAGGAAATTAGTCAGGTCATTTAAGGTGGAACTAGCCGCTAATTATTTCATACAAACGTGGAAGGGTAACTACAAAAGGCTGTTTGATGTTGATCATCCAAAACTAAGGATGAAATCAATTTATACCTTTATAAACTATGTTTGTATACAACTAAAACAGTAAAAAAAGTATACGTTTGAAAAATACAAGCTTCTAAACTTTCGTATTTTAACACGAACTTTAGCTTAACTTTGGGCGAAAATAAATAACACACGGGGAAAGAACACTCTAAAATAAAGGGTTTACCGACATAGTTTACTTGTTATTAAGTTAAAATAAATTTATTTTAAAGAGATACATTCAATAGTTTTTCTATGATAACCCTTGTGCTAAAGTCTGTTCAGCGGCATAAATCATTGTGCATTTCAATCTATCGCGCGGGTATGTCTATAATGACAGGTGAGATAGCATACATTTAGGCCGCGCTCACTGATGACAAACAGTGTACCCTGGAAAATATTGGGTAAACTTCAATCTTTAACTATACATTCAGGCATTACTTTGCGGAAATCCATTGTAAATATAAGAATGAAAATATTTAGAAACAATTCCGCGAAGAATCTTCTGCAATAAAATCTAACAAATTATACATGTATACACGTCTCTCGTGGAGAGACAAAACTAGTTGACTTTGATAAATGTTCTTCCAGTTTGTATAAAAGTAATTTGTTAGATTTAATAGCAGATGGTTTTTTCGCGGAATTGTTACTGAATAATTTCATTCTTATATTTAAACTTAAATCATCATCATCATCAGCCTATATTAGTCCACTGCTGGACATAGGCCTCCCCAAAATGAGCGCCTTATTAGGTTTTAGGTCGCATGGGGGATGTCTTAGTCGCCTCTTACGTTACGACACCCGCGGGAAGTGTTGGGGTGGTGCAAATTCTAAGTCGGCACCAGTGCCGGCGCCGGCATTAAGGCGCATACAGATTTGGACGACGCATCCAGCATCTGCCTGCAGTCTTTTGCAGATCGTCATCCCACCTGGCCGGAGGTCGCCCTACACTATGTTTGCCAGTTGAAACTTATGTTTGATAAATACAGCCACCCAATTTCGTAGTTTAGGTTGCTGGTTTGATTTCTTAGAAATTACCCAAAGTGTAAACTATAGAAACCAAAAACTTTAGGAGTAGTAAGTATTGTTAAATAAAAACCAGCCAAGCCAGACTTGCGCATGAACAGTTTCGTACCATTATCTATATAAAAAAACAAAAAGTCAATGTGATGCATCGCACTGACCGCACCTGAAGTTGCTTAACTTCAGTGATTGGTTCTCAAGGTGGAAAGAATGTTGCCCCCCTTAATTATTAAACTTTTATTATTTTTTGTTATAGTGGCAACAGAAATACATCATCTGTGAAAATTTCAACTGTCTAGCTATCACAGTTTAAGAGATACAGCCTGGTGACAGACGGACAGCAGAGGCTTAGTAATAGGGTCCCGTTTTACTCTTTGGGTACGGAACCTAACAATATTGTTCAGCCGCTACTGGAAGTTGTTAGTCTCGTTATTTCTTTTATTGGGCTCTCCAGAGTGTAGAGTTTATTTATTGAAGTGATTTAGAGTCAATTGCACCTTATTTCTTATTTCATCAAATAACTATTTATCAAGCTATTTATATCGTAAAAAATTTACTCATCTAAGTGCTCATTTTTGTAAGTCTGACTTCAAACTCCACAGACTTCAATTTGAACTCCACAGCTGGCACTGAATTACACTGTACATAATTTGATGGCAGGATAGATTTGACTAATATGTCATCCAAACTGGTAGAGTCCGTTCAAAAAGAGAAGAGTTGTGGAGAAGAGTAGTGCGTAATTGAGTGTATGACATGTAATAATGGTATTACGAATAAATTCTGTATTTCTGTATTTCTGGCATTATTGTGAAGTAACACTTTTAGTCGTACTGCAATGACAGAGCAGTGTTGTCATCACAACAAAAGTTGTCAATTGACACATGAGCACACTCAATTCCCAGGACTCTTCTCTTTTGAACAGACTATTTGTGTTGTTATATGTTAAAAATCATCAATACTTTTTTATGGACACCATGCTAGTTTTATGGCCAGATTATGTGTGAACACGTCCAAAATATTTATTTAATTTTTAAACTACACTCAGTAAATATAAGCTATAATAAGTAAAGTATAGTAGCTACTCTTATTTCAATCTTCGCAATAATAACCATGATTACTATTTTCGATTCACAGTAAAATCATGAGTAAGTGCATTGCATAGATTAGAGAAAAATTAGGAATATGTTGGCTGACACCCAAATCCTTTTTAGATGACACCTTATAAAACAGCTAATGATTTCGAAGCGACACTCACCAAGACAGTCTTCTTCTCTGATTCCACATCGATGGTGACCACCTCAGCTGATAATACGTTCCCGTGGACAATAACTGAGTCCAAGTTCAGAGTATATTGCGATTTTTCGGGCTTCAACGCACGAAGTCTTTTGCAGAAACCAGACTGATCGCAGTTCTTGAAATTGTTTCTATCAACGGCTGAGCATAGAATAATGCTTAACGCAGCGACCAGAAGAAGGCCCAAGGTCTTCATACTAAAAAAATATAAATTATTTTACAACAATGACCGGCAGGAGCGTTCGACCGAAAAGTAACACGATACGATAATCTCGAATTACCTGGCCTTTTTATTTTTATAAGCCTGGAAAACAATGAGGGGTCTTCACTGGGTCAATTTATTTTAGTTCATGGTATTTAAATTCACTCGATCGAATACAAAACGCCGCAAAACAAGATAAAACGCACGCTCACGACGTGGAGAATTACTGTATGGCAGATTTTCCGGTTGCCAGAATATTGGAAAGAGTAAACAATCAAGCCACATTATCAAGCCATGTCAGTTAAATGTCACCGATACAAACAACATGTAGCCTGTAAACGCCCAACCTCTACATATGTACATACTTCGCATGACTTCACACGTCACACCTTAATTTATATATTTGTTTACAACCTAAAATTAAATTCTGTAGGTAATATAAACATTGGTATACATATAGCGTTTGTGCACAAACGGGGCAAACAAAAATAAAATCCAGGAAGAGGCAGACTTTATGTAGGTACCTACCTAGTGTAGGTTGTTTAAATAATAATAATATTATAATAATGATGCTGGACAATTCAAACAAGATTATCTAAATAAAATTTAACTTTTTTGTTTGTGTACGTATGTACCTACTCGTATGATATGTTCGAGAATAAAGACTTATTAGTTATTATATAATATCATCTGTAAAATGATATTTTGAACATCTAATAGAAACTATCAACCAGATGATGACGTGACCAATTATTACGTGTTCATCAAGCAATTTGATCAAGCATACTTAAATCTTTTTTGTTATGGCAGCCCGCGGGATTTTGCCAAATAACATTACTAGTGCTGTGTAGGTAGCACGAGGAGCAGTGAGCTTCTTTTCGGCCCTTGTGGGGGCACGCACGGGGAGGGGGGTGGAGGGGGGCCTCGCGGCGTGGCCTCTTTACCCCGGCTTCTTGGGTTAAGGCGAATCTCGTTATTGCCTATACTTTTTTTTGGCTGCATTGTTTGGTTTTATGTTTTTTTTTTGTTTCATTTATTTTTATATACCTAACCCAAGGAATCTATACCGCCTAGTATTTATGTTCCTTGCTCTATACTTGTGACGTACTAGTACTAGTACGTGACGTAAATTATTTATAGAAATAGAAAATCTTTATTTGTGTGACATGGATTAAGTTACCATAAAATAATTACAACTAAAATTATATTGTACCTACGTCTAACACAAAAATCTCAGCATAATGCTGCTATGGTACAATTGAATCATAGCAGCGCTGGTTTTCAGCGGTGCCAGGGAGCTAAACGCAGCGCTACGCACTACACCAATCACACGGGAAGTGTACGTACATATTTGGAACGGTTTGCGGCGGCGGCGGCGGCGGCGGGCGGCGATAGCCGGGGCGGTGCCGCTTGAAGGGAAAAAATTACAACAAAAAAACTTTCGTAGTTTGACGAATTCATCATGAACAACACAAGCAAGGTTCGTAGTTAACCCGCTTACATTCATGATGAAATTACAACAACGCGTGACAAAGGATTATCGAACTGTGCTTGCACATGCTTATGTTGAGAAGTTGAGTTGATTGTGTGGCATTTGTGTGGAGTGATGAGGATGGATAAAATATGGAACGAGTAGGTACCTACAATAGAGGAAGTTTGAAAGTGGCGATGAAATAGATCAGGAGTAGGTGGTTATGTGGTAATATAGGTTAAATTAAATGTGAAGACCGAAGAAAAGAGGACGGTTTGTGTGGATGTCAATCACCCTTTTAAAAGTTCCTTTCCTTGCTCACATCACTACCTGTCAATGTCAAAATGCTATCGTGTTTTTCAAAACCGGCAAAGTACGGATTTCTACGCAATTATCTTACAAATAGCACAAAGAAAGCTTTTCAATCACGTTTTTCTTCACTGCCCAAGATGACCACTCAAAGCAAATGGAGTACTGAAAAGGCAAGAATTCTTTCCCTGCCGATTGATGAAAAAAGAAAGCTATACAAATCGCCAGATTACCTAATACTGGACAATGTTGACCCTTGGCGCATCTATGTTATTAAAAACAAGGGGGTTACAGATAGAAAACATACTCTGGATGATCTAGCCGAGTGGAAAAAGATAAAACTGGACGCTGCAAAAAATAAGGAGCTTATTGAAAAAGTTTCTATCTATAAAGGGGACATTACACAGTTGGAGGTAAGCTGTAGGTATTCGTTTAATATTTTAGACCATCGAACATTTTACACACGGCTTACATTCAATCTGTTTTATAAAGAAAAAAGACATCATAATTTGAATTTTAAAGTCACTGTGTTTAGTATTCATATATATTATATGATAAACCTTAAGACTACCTACTGGTTTGACTGTAATTCAAGCTATGAATATGAATAAAAATATCCTTTCAGGTTGATGCTATTGTGAATGCTGCTAACTCAGCCTTAAGGGCTGGCGGTGGAGTGGATGGAGCCATACACCGTGCCGCTGGTCCCTATTTACAGGTATAAGCTACTTTGGTCCTACATTATGGTCATGCTACTGGGTTTTACACATTTCTATGTTGTTTTTTATGTTTGTATGGGCACATAGATCCCTTGGGCCCATGTATCTATACTATAGTTAACTTAAATTGACAAAGAAAATTATAATTTAATAATAGAACTAGTATTTCAACTGATCCATATCAATACCAGTTTGAATCATCCCCAAGACTCTGGCCAGTGGTTGAGTCAGCACATTAGTGTATCATGTTGCATTATTAGATTGATAACATACTCATTTTCCTTATTTTTGTTTTAGGAGGAAAATAATTCATTAGGTGGTTGCCCTACTGGTGAGGCAAAGATAGCTGGAGGCTACAATCTCCCGGCTAAGTGTATGTTTACTTCTATTATCTAAATTAGATGATTTAACTACTTAATTTTTTTTAAATTGGTTGTCTACTTTTCCAGTCATTATATAAAACTATTGGAGAATCTTTGTCCATGCTAAGTTTATAATCATCAGTCATATTCCACCTCCTGATCCAAATTCCCATCCAATTTATTATACCTACCATGGGCAAATAAGTTACATATATCTATGTACCTACCTTCTCATCAAAATGGCAATGATGATGGGATTGAATCCAAATTCCCATCCAATTTATTATACCTACCATGGGCAAATAAGTTACATATATCTATGTACCTACCTTCTCATCAAAATGGCAATGATGTTGGGATTCAATATACCATTTTGATAAAGATTATTTTGTGAGTTTCTTTCTTTTTGTGTCTCTTTCTTTTAATGTTGTATGTACATACATACTTGTACGTTGAGCTTCAATTTTCTATTTATTTCAGATGTAATCCATACAGTAGGCCCTCAAGATGGCTCGGCAAAAAAACTAGAAACCTGCTACAAAAACTGCTTCGCTATCCAAGCAGAACACAAGATTAAAAGCATTGCCTTCCCCTGCATTTCTACTGGAATCTATGGCTTTCCCAACCGCCTAGCTGCTCATATCACCCTCAAAGCTGCTAGGAAAGCTCTAGAAGCGAATGAAGATCTGGAACGGGTTATTTTCTGCACCTTCATGCCCATTGATGTGGAAATCTATGAAACTTTGATGCAAATGTACTTTCCTCTGCATGAGTGGAATTATAATGATGGTGCTTCGGTTACTGAATGAGGCTGATGAATTTTGAAGTGTGAAACACATAAATTGGTTACTAAAGTTCAATAACGAAGTTTATGAACAAACTAGGATAACTTTAATATATCATAGTTATTCTATTGAACATTGGCATGTTTTGTGAATATTGCACAGGAAATAAACTTATTTCGTGTACCGCTGTCTGGACTATTTTCTTACTTAGCTATAATATAAGCTATGCAGCTTTATGTTAATAATTGTTAAATATTAATGGGTGCGAGATTGTAGCTGGGACTCGGTCTTGAAGTCGAAGTGTAAACTGGTAGAATATGAGAATGATAAAAAAAAATCACTGACATGTGACGTTTATTTTGTCAATGTCAGTGTCAAAAAGTTTACGAGAATGTCTGTTGGTCCTTAATTGCGCTGTGTATTTTCGTAATATTTTGAGAATTTGATTTAGCAAAAGAAAACCAAACACAGTAGTAAAACGAACTAAAGTCTGCTGAAATTGGATTCATGGGGCATTCACTGCACCCCACAATAGTTTCGCGCCGTTCACTATTACGAAAGTAGGTCAAACAGTAATGTTTTGTTGCGATGTCAGTACATGCACTAGAAACTGAGGACCTGGAAAATGTTCCTCTGGTGCGTATGGAGGAGGTCCTGCCGTCCAGAGAACGTTCCTACGACCCCAGAGAAAGGGACAGCGACGAGGAATCAGTGGAAGAAGTCCTGGGATCCTGTGTGATTGAAGATATAGTTTATGATACTGAGTACATAGTAAATAATGACGATGACTCCAATATTGGGAGTATGGTCTCCATCAAATCGGAGGAGGTGGAAGATGAAGAGGCGGAGATGATTGTGCCTGAAATCGTGCAGGATATTCCTTCTGTAAGTAGGTTCTGCTACTTCAACTAGAACCTTTTGATTACAATATGAGTCTTATTGGATTGCCATTAGAATAGCCAAGAAAACCAACATCCATACCAATTTCCATTAGCCTCTAATCATTTGATTTGACTTATCCACTCATATTAGCTGACTAATATTTTTTAAAATCTTATTTATTTTAAAATCGACTAATAATGAAAATTAGATAGTAGATTTTAGGCATTATTATGAGAATAAATTCTAGGTAGGTGTTTAGAAATAGGTACTTACATATTAAGTTCAGCAGGGCTTGCTACCCCATCTAGACACTGCTTGATAATTGAGCAAAGCTTAATAAAAATCTGAATTAAATTGATTGAAAACTGCTTTCTAAACATTAAAAAAAATATTATTTATTTAGTTACAGAAAATATCATACATCCAAAGGTTACCAGAAGCCAGCTGGCCGACACTCGAAATCCTCCCCGGTGGTGTGATAAAGAAGCCTGATAAAACCAAAACTGTTGAATGTACATTTGATGATGATTTCAATGATGAAGGGGAGATGATGTATGCATGTGCGAAGTGTCCGCAGAGTTTTAAGTATTTGTACTGTCTGGTCAAACATGTGAAGATGCATGAGGATGAGGCAAAAAGAGCAAAGAAGGCTGAAGAGATGGGTGAAACTAGTAAGTCTATATTGTCTTTGTAACTTAGCTGTATGGTGCCGGCTTAGAATTTGCACTTGACCCCACATGCCTTTTAAGAGACTAAGGGATATCCACCGACCAATTATATTACCTGCAAGCCGCATGCCCAGCGAGGGAATAATGGGCATCATCCCCTGTGAGATAAAAGCCAATAAAGCCCTTATCAGGGAGGTGCGTCAGTGCAGCAGTGGACCAATATAGGCTGGTGAGGTGTAGTTGAGGTAGCCTATCATGGGGATCATAGGAGCTCTCACATAAAACCATACAAATATATATTATGGTTGTATGTGGATGAGTGACTAGTAAAAACTGGGAACTGGTTACCAGAATCAGTGATAAGTGCTCCCTCATTGAACTCTTTCAAAAATAGACTGGACAAATATATATATAGTGCATTGACAAAGACTCAGATTTATATGCATTAGCTTAAGAGCTGCCCGAGTATCACAAAATAATAATAAAATAACAACTATGAATAGTTCAGCGCAACTGCAAGAATTGAGCCCTAGATTGTGATCAACCGATGAACGCTAATTTAAAACACGTTGAATTCCACACACTGTCGTCACACCGCTCCATTCGTCTGTTTTTTGTTTCACCACTTGTTCTTAATGATGTCCCTCTGACGATGGCAGTGGATAAATGATCACTGTCACGATAAGTATTTCTCAGTGACGTCCCGTGGACGGCGGCGTAGATTACAAAAGAGAAAGGTTTCATATTAAATTTTAAGAGCATAAAATATATTAAGCCAAAACCAAACCAAAAGACATTACATCAGCCACAGCAATAAACGCCTTCAAGAATAAACTTGCCAATGGTTACGAGATGACAAAAACAAACTAGTTCAGTAGTTTCGGCTTAAATAGGCTTTTAATACAAACAAACTATCAAATATTTCCTCTTATTAATATTAGTATAGGTACCTACCCCAAATGGTTTGTTGGTGACACAGCAACTCAGAAATTGATAACCTTTGCAGACCCCACTGGGCCATTCCCAGTGTCAAAACTGGCAAATTGCATGATCACAATTAGATAAGAAATACCTACAGTTTTTTGTGTTCTTATAAAATAGGGTAGACGTCTCGACTTTGAAAAGTCTGTAGAAGAACCAAAGTGACAGACAGAGCTGAATTAAATAGTACCTACTTCCTAATACTGGCAGTGGGCAGGTCTTATAATATCTTGGTACCTCAACAGCCTATTGCTTCACTGCTAGACGCCTGATAAACGCCTTACTGGCTGTTATCCCACGGGGGTAATGCCCATAATTCCCACGCTGGGCATGCGGGTTGGGATCGCAGTTTGGTGGTAGAATTGTTCTGCAGGGGTCGCTTCTGCCCGCCCGGTCTAGCTTGCGATAATCGCTGGGAAGAAATATCGAAGTTCGCTTTCGTCGCTCGCACGTTTGCACGAAAACGAATCAGAAACTTCGATTTTTTTAAACTAACTAAGTAACTTGCTTTTCTGGTAGTTAAATTCCTGGCAAACTCAGAAAATATTAGAAACCGTCGTATGGGTAGAACTTTGTCCAGCTGTGGACGTTAGTCGGGTTGTTGATATTTTGATGATGGTAATAAAATATCGAATCTATCGAATTACTTATCCGAGTAGCGTTTGGTCGAAGCGACGCGTGACCCGAGATCTGGTGGGTATCTAACGCAATGCAGCCAGGGCTTCAGCGTCTTGGGTACCCTTCCGACCTGTGCTTCCGACGATCGCGATATATTGTTTGCAGCAGTCTACAGTTGGCTCAATTGTAAATACCTACTAATTTTATTTGACCGTTAATATATTTTTCTATTAATATTATTTATTTCTGTTTCAGTAGACACATGCACAAGCCAATCAGAATGCAAGCACACAAAAAACCCAAAGCCACCCAGGACTAAGAGCTTAGCAAAGCGGAAAACGGTTTTAGCTATTAAATCTAGCAAGAAAAAATTGAGTGCTAAGAAATGTAAATCATAGAAAATATTTGGTTTACAAGGTACGTTGGCAGTTCGATTCCCGACAGGTTATGGCCTGTTCAGAAATACGCGGTATTCGCTACCCAGAGCGGTAAGCGTTTCACTTGAATATCCGTGGTATTCCGCCGATTTTATTAATTCTAATGACAGATAATTACCGCAAACCACAGCTCTAATATCTCTATATAGGGTGCAACGGAAAGGGTGTACTAAGCCGAAAGGGGGGATTCTTGACCCCGAAGGTATCAACTTGTGAACAATTTTTTTTTTACGAATATGAAGAAAATGCCTTCTAATTATAAAACGTTGACGCCTTCGATGTCCAGAATCACCTTTCATCGTAGTAGGTACACGCTTTTTGTGACACCTTGTATAAGTACGCTGGAGGAAATATTCTAAGCGAAATTGTAATAGAGCTGAAAGCATACTCTACTCGGATTTCGAGGTAGTGAATACCGCTTAGTAAATCTGAACGTGAACATGCCTATATAGGATCGACAAGCAATATATCGCAAAAGAGAATATCAATATAAAATCTTTAATATTATAAGATCGTAATGAAAATCTTGAAAAGACTATCAAATCTAACTTGCAACAAGTTGAGATTTCTCTACCAAAAAAGGCCCAAACATGTTAAAATTGATAGAAATAGGCGCACTAAAGACTCTTAAACACGGACTGCACGGTTAAAATGTGTATTATACAATAATGTATTATGTACAAAAATGTAATATATGCAAGGCAACTGCACCCGTCGAGTGCAGTTTCATTGCAGTCGGTAACTTGCCGTCAGTGACTGCGCCCCGCGGCTTCGCACGCGTTCGTCCTATGGAAACGTTTAAAGATGATTTCTACACCACGGGAACTAATTTATGGGATAAATAGTAGCCAATGTTTGATTCCAGGATCAGAATTACCAGTATGCAACATTTCAGCCCGATCTGTTCCGTAGTTTTGGCGTGAAGAGGTAACAAACATCCATCCATACAAATTTTCGCATTTATAATATTCTTTGTGAGGTGCAGTACGTGTATAAAGAGCTCTAAAACCAGAAACAAATACTTACCTTTTTAAGGACAGAAATATTACGCCGAGTTGGCACTGGCTATATACATTATGATTTTTTGAAAATGAAAAGAACCTTTGCAAAGTAAGCCTACAAGTTCAGAGACGCCGCAACGGTAGTAGTAAAAACAAGACGTGTGGCACTCGGGGACTGCCGCGGTAAAGCTATTGCAATGCCATCTAGAGGCGAGTTGCTGAACTAAAGAGACAAACGTCAAGGTTTTTTCGTTACGGAATTTCTGGATTCGGTCCCCGCGCTCAAGGCCCGCGATAGAAGCTATGCAATAGCTTAAAAAAAATTTTTTGGTCATTTGGTTAGTGCCAATATCACACAAACCCTTATTGAGGGAAAGAAAAAAGTTAGTTCCATATTCCTCGATAGATGGCAGTGTCTTAATTGGCAATAAGAGTATATCAATATCAAATATAGGAAAACCAACTTTTTCGAGTTTCTAGTTTGTGTTGCCAATTTAGCATAATTTTTTGTTGATTTTGTTTTCCTTTTATTTGACAATGATATACTTACTCAAAATTGTCAATCGACCCCTGCCACCTATCGAGATATTTAGTACTATTTTTCTTCTTTTTAAAAATGCAAATCGAAAACCCCTCATTGGTTAAAATTAAACCGCCAGACAACTTGTTAGAGTCATGAAAACAATCATCAAGTTATCAAAGTTCCTCACAGGTTCTGGTAACCGCAATATGGGATAGGTTAGAAAATATAAGCTTTTTAGCTTATTGTCTATTATTGTTATCTTTTTGTGTAAATAAGATACTATATAAAAGTTATATGTTAGGTGGTGTGTGTATGAGTGATTTGTGTAGTGTGGAATAAACGGTATCTCAGATGCCTTGAGTTTGTATCTAAAACATGTAAAAACCATACCTACATTTTAGGATGGAATATTTTATCGGCAAGCTATACTGCCTATTATTTAGTTAGTGTTATGTAAGTATCTTATGATTTTTTGTTTTTAAGACCGGTTTTTATACCAACCTTTTAAATAAGCAAAAGTTGCTTTATTAAATTAAAATGATCGGATATTCGTCCTAATAGGATTAAAGAAATTAAAAGTTAGTGAAAACAACTTCGTACCAAATATTTAGAAAGTCTTATTAAATAGGTAAAAATGTTGTGTACTACATTTGATTTTATAAAATTGTTATAGTTTGTGGATATATTTTAACATATTATTTTAATTTTATTTAGTACTTATATCTATTGAACTTCAGAGTTCTGATAACATTTTAAACGATTTGGTCAACATTATTAGCCCATTATCATATCAATTTGTTATAACATTAAAATAATAAGAAATAGAAACAAATATGTACCTATAAAGTAAAATTTGAGTAAGTACCTACCTATTTGCAATATAGCCTAGCTATACACTAGCCAAACACATGTAGATTGATTGTAAACAAACCTAAAACTCACTTTGTGGCCCCTTGGTATTGTAGCAGCGCGTGATTTCACCCGCGTAATTCCCGTTCCCGTTCCCGTGGAAATTCCGGGATAAAATATAGACTGTCATTCCCTGAAAAGTAAGCTTTCTAATAGTGAAAGAATTTTTTAAATCAGTCCAGTAGTTTCGGAGCTTATTCAATACAAACAATCAAATCTTTTCTATTTATAATTTAAGTATAGATATCAGTTATCGTACTCATATTATAACACAAGCTCTGCTTAGTTAGGGGCTAGATAATGCTGTGTGAATTGTCCAGCATTATTTATTTTTTAACTATTTAGACACAATTTGCATTGATTACATTGTTGCGGGTTCGATTCCCGCCTCGGGACAAATATTTGTACGATCTGCAGGTATTTGTTCAGGGCGTTCTGGATGTTTTCTATATATAATAAAAAAATATCTATCTATGTAGTGTATGGTATTATGTATATCAGTTATCTAGTACCCATAACACAAGCTCTGCTTAGCTTGGGGCTAGATAATGCGGTGTGAATAGTCCAGCATTATTTATTTATTTTATTTATTTATTACAACGATTTGAGATCCTTCCTTCAACAAAATATCGTATACAATTCTATCATAAACTTGACAGACTAGATATTTTTGATTCCTGCACAAAAGATAAACAAACTCTCTTAACCTCAAATTAACTTGCTTGTCGACGATTTTTAAACACAGTGAAAAAATACTGGCTGATTTAAGATCCTTTCTTCAATAAATACTGTTCAATTATATCTCTAAATCTCAACTCCAAGCATGTGGATTTTAATTTATGTTATTGGGATCTGTTGACATAATTTGCAGCTATATGACAAATATATCTTAAGAAGGCTACGAAGCTCCCCCTTTGGTGGTCAATATATGGCATATTAGATTCGCTCTCATATAAAGATCATAATGTTTTTTAAAACACTACAAACATAGAAATTTTTATTCCGATTATGTATGAAAAATTTCAATACGTTCGGGGACGTAGTAACCAAATGAAGCGGAAAGTAGGTACGTTTGTATATATCCGCACACACAAAAAAGGCCCACTTGCGGAAACCAGCCCAGAAACAAGTAAGTACGAGTATATATCCGCACCGTACTTATGCGAGTTTGGCCAGTGTATACTTATGGGAGTACTGCTATTTTATAACATGATTAATTTTTACGTACATTTTAAAATTATTGGCCTACATAGTTTTAGTTCTACCTACCCAAAATAAATTACACTTATAAATTAATTTTAATTTTAATTAAAATTAATTTTAAACTGATTTTGTCTAAATTTTATAATAACTGGACACTGTCTTAAACAACTTTTTAGTTTTAAACGGCTCAATAAAAGTTATAGAGCCATTGTTAATAGTCAATTAGAAAAAGATATGTTTGTTGTACTATAAAACGTTTATTGATTTTAAAGCAATAAAAATATTACTTTACACTATACATTTTTCAATTTCTACCTTCCTTTAGTTTTAGAACTCATAACAATGAAGTTGGAATTTATTTTTCGGAAACTCCAAATCCGTATGCGCCTCAAGAATTTGCACCACCCCAACACTTCCCGCGGGTGTTGTAAGAGGCGACTAACCCCCGAATACTCAAACGTAAATCAGGTTTAAGCTCGTCTCAAGTCTTTTGTCAGGTTCAGGTCAAAATTCTGCCTGATCCCTAAAATTTAATTAACTTCGAGTCTAAACGCGGCCTTTGACAAGAAAAACAAACTAAATCCATCTCTACTCAATACTCAATATATTTATTGTTGTCATCACACTACATCATACAATGATCAAAGGGGTGAGTCTATTTTACGTTAGTAAAGACGTCATCGTGACGTCACCATTTCCCATTCAATAAGCCTGACGACTAAAAGTTCTAATTACATAGTTGCGAATAGACACGTTTTTTTGCCGATTAATCAAAAAATCATGAAGATGTAGCCAATTAAAGTTCCGCGTGACGACACGGCTCAGTAAAGTGTCGCACTTTTTACTGAGCTGTGACGTCACTAGCCCCCACTCCCAAACTTTGAAGCGCTTTATAATTGTAATTTTTTGTTTGATTGACATCTTCTGGGGGGTTTTGCTCTATGACCAATTCAAGGTCTTACACAGATACGACAAGATATAGGCGGGGAATGGAACAAAACCAATACAGTTTTGTCCCATTCCCCGCCGATATCTGGTCCTGATGGGACTAATTAGATTTTTTGAGTCACCATGTCAAGCCTATTTGATACAACGCCTCTACCTAGCGGACAGGGAACTACGCAAAACAACGTTCTGCTTGCTCTCTATCAGCGTTTTTGCTTACAAGCAAAAAATTTAGCTGAGCGCCATGGCTCAGCTAATTTTTTTTTATTTGATGTGCTGCAACACACACAAACTTTTCTACATTATGTACCTACTTACTCTTGTCTGAATTATTAAACCTGTTGTACTTTTGTTTGTATTGTATCTTTAATAATCTCTATGTGTGTATGCGTCAGTAGTACCAAATACATTTTTATCTATCTATCTATCTATCAAATCTCATACAAAAAGTCACGTCACGAACACGTATAGTTACTTACGTCAAATAGACTTCTCCTCAGGCTAAGGCTTTTGCTACCTACCCTAAAAGATGACCAAGACCCCCTGAAAACAAGATAAAATAAACTAAAACCCAACTTCGGCCTTTACCGATGGTGCTTAATATTATAACAACAATAGAATTTTCGACCCTTACTTACACCCCGTTATATCATTAGACCCCCTATATCGTCTGACGTCATATACCCTATAACCACAGGGGTATTGAGACGAATCAATCGATACCTCATTTGTTGAAATCGAACGAGTAGTTTCAGTGCTACGTGGGAACATAAAAATCGGCTACGTACATACATACAAACACAGGATGCGTGCCAATCTCAAACCCTCCTGCGATAGTCGGGTAAAAATCTTTGATTGAATGCTTTATCTAAATCAAATCAGTCTTTGTAACTGCTCTAACTCCTTTCGCTTCGTCAGCATTTTCTCAATCTCTTTCAATTGCGTCCACTCTGTTGCATTCTCTAAATATTTATTACTAGACAACTTCCCCTCCATCTTAGCTAAGGTATCCTCTAATTTCTTAATTCTTTTCTGTAACTTATTTCTAGCAACTAGTATCATGTTATCTGCATCGTCGCCAACAATTTCTACACCTATATCAGTTTTACCATCCAAAACGCAATTCACATACTTCCTGTCATCTGTACCGAATTTCAAACCGCTGCATCTAGTTAAATTTAGTACTATATGTTTGTTATTTTCAATGTCAGTTATGAAATCGTCATCTGTACTCGAAATTAGTATGTTAGGTCTTAATTTGTTGGATATATTGTAAAGTCCTTTTAGTTCCCTGATAAGATATACAGAGCTTAGTACTTTTTCTACTTTCTTTTCGGTTTTATTATCTTTCCACGATTCAAAGTCTTCTTTCTTAGGGAATTCAAAGTGGGGTCTGTTTCCATCATTAAAATTGTGGATTATATTATTTTCAAAGGCTGGTATCTTTGGTATAAGTTCGTCTGTAATGTAAACCATGTAAGGAGCTAAGCATCGTAATGCCGTATTCAAAACAGCTGATAGAGTATGTGCGTGGGCGTATCCAACGTTGCTCTTACCATTGTCAAACCCCGGTTTTGTAGATTCTAGATAAACATCACAGAATTCGTTGTAAACAAGAGTTCTTATAGCTTTCGTTGCTAGATGGAAATCATAATTATCCATGTTCGAGTTAACTCTATCAACCATGTCTGCTAATCGACTTAAAATCCATCTATCGAAGATGGTTAAATCAGTTCTAGTGATATACTCCTTTGATTTCAATTTCGCGAAAGACAGTTGCGTGTATTTAACACTCTGCCAGATTTTATTGCAGAAGAGTTTATTCGAATGGCAAATCGCTACATCGAAATTGACGAAGTGAGATTTTATATCTTGAGATAGTAAAGTGAATCTCAAAGCGTCGACCCCACATTCCGGTATCCCATTTAAGCTGTGGAAATTCGAGTTATGGTACGCCAGAGCTTTATCTAATTCTTCCTGCGACAGTATACCAGATTTGAACATATCCTCGCTTTTTTCTTTCAACCCTTTTAAACTTATTCCTTTAATTACATCGATCGGGTCGATAACGTTCCCTTTGCTTTTAGACATCTTCGCACCTTTATCGTCACAGATCACACCGTGTAGTAAAACATTTTCAAACGGCAACCGACCAGTCAATTCTTGGCTTAGCATCACCATTCTGTGGACCCAAAATCCGAGAATATCGTGTCCAGTTGCCATAAGGTTCAGAGGATAGTAATGTTGGTAGTCTTTTGTCATTTCCGGCCATCCCAAAACGGCGAACGGATAAATGCCGGACGAGAACCAAGTATCTAAAACATCAGTATCTCTTTCTATCGTCATATCTTCAGAGGATAATGACTTACAAGCTTCGTATCTTGCATCTTTTTCATTCGCAGCTGCGACCCAAACTGTTTCACTGCCCCCAGTACATTTGTAGGCCGGAATCTGATGACCCCACCACAACTGGCGAGAAATACACCAATCCCTGTCTTCTTTGGTCCAATCAGACCAGTTCTTCACAAACTTTTCTGGAAAAATCTTAAGTTTTCCATCCTTTACGAATTCCTCAGCTTGTTTATTCATATCAGTACACGATAAGAACCATTGTTCCTTCGGCAATTGACTTATAACATCACCGGAGCGACTGCAGATTGGTATTGTCATTTTGTGTGAGCTGACTTTCCTCATTAGATCCAACTTAGCTAAAGCCCGCATTATATCTTTTCTGCACTCATATCTGCTGATATTATCGAACGTTCCAGAATTAATCATGACTTCATCTTCATTTATAACTTGGAGTAGAGGCAGGTTGTGTTTTTGTGCGATTTCGTAGTCTACTCTGCTGTGAGCGGGTGTTATTTTTACAGCGCCTGTTCCGAATGACATGTCGACGAAATTGTTGCAAATTATTGGAATGGTTTCATTTCGGAAGGGATGGTGCACGTGCTTGCCTATTAGGTCTATGTATCTGAAATTAAAGGAAAGTTAGCTTAGTACAAACATATGATGATCATTAAATTATAATTTAATCAGCATTATATTGTATTGTATAATAGGGTATATGCATCGATTCTTTAGGTCATTATTAAACCGAAAAATGATAAGACGCTGAATTTAGCAATAACTAGGTAAAAAAAACAAATCAAAACTACAATAATTTTCGGGTCATAAAAACGCTGCCAATTTTGCGATTGAGATTTAAAATATAAATTTTTCAATGGTTAAATACTACACTAAAGACATCACAAAATGCTAAAATAAATATGTAGATATGTTTCCATTTTCAAGTCACATGCATATACCGTGACGTCTCTATTGCCCGTATTATAAAAGCCTGCTCAGTCAAAACTATGTTCGAGTAACGCTTGCCTAGGGCATAAGTCACTCAAGCATTGATTGATGACTGAGTAAGGTTTCATAATACGGGCCTAAGTCTGCCTTGTGCTCCTACGGCAAATAAATGAGTATGAGCATGAATGGGCGAGGTATGTCCCGAAGTATTTAGGGCGTTATATAGTAAAAATTTGACTTGTCGTTTATTTCTTTAGACTTACAAAATAAGTACTTAGACTTATTTTGTAAGTCTAAAGAAATAAACGATTTGACTTTGACTTTGACTTTCGTCCCTCTCCCTCCAGACACAAGGCGATATCTACCTCCCAGAAACATCTTCCTTAATTCTGAAGACTAACCTGTCGTCCTCAGGATGTACAGCCACCGCAGTATCACCCAGCATAGTTTCTGGCATGGTGGTAGCTACCACAACTTCTTTGTCACTGTCCACCACTTTGTAAGCGAACTCAAAGAGTTGCCCGAAACGAACCGGGGCGGAGTAGCTAGGGACTCTTATGTACGTTGGGCCTGGAAAGAGAAAATCAAGTGACAAACATCCATCCATCCAAACTTTCACATTTAGAATCATTTTAGAATATTATAAGTGACTAGCAGCGCATCACTTTTTCACCCGTGTAGTTCCCGTTCCCTTGGGAATTCCAGGATAAAAAGTATTTCTCCACCATGTTGTAGACTTGAGATAAAAGAGACAGATAAAAGCCAATAAGGCGCTTTTCAGGGGGATAGTGCCCATGATCCCCACGCTGGGCACGCGGGTTTTGGGATCCCGGTAGATATCCCTTAGTTGCCTGGTACACCCGCGAGAATAGTTGGGGTGGTGCAAATTCCTATATAGCCTCTTACCATCAACAGTGATGTTGTCCACTTCGATATCAGCCACCGTAGACTTCAGCGCACAACACCAGTTCACCAGCCGAGTTTTCCGCGTCACCAGACCTCGTCGGAACAGTTGGATGAACGCTGTTTCTACTGCGCGGGAGTGGGTATAGTCCATTGTGAAGCGTTGGCGGGACCAGTCTAACGAGCAGCCTGGAATGATATTTATTGCGAGATTTAGAGTCAGAGTCAGAGTCAGAGTCAAATCGTTTATTTCTTTAGACTTACAAAATAATTACTTAGACAAGTCAAATTTGTACTATATAAACAGCTTGATAAATAGTTATTACTATCAAACAAGAAATAAGGTGCAATTGACTCTAATTCACTTCAATATTTTGTCCACTAGCGGAAGAAGTGAAAAATAAACCACTAGCAAGTTTATCGCTTATCAACTAATACAATCTTAGGGTAACTAAGTCTAACTGGTCTTACATACTATTCCTGAAGTTGGGCATTGTAACGAATACGCAAAGATAAACACAACAAAAACGTAACAGTTCAACAAAAAACAATAACAAGACTTTAATTTAACTACGATAGAACAACGGGAAACGTACGTCGTACGGGCACTTTGATAATAAGTAACCTATTCCTATTCCAGAACAAGAACTACCTGCATGCAAAATTTCAATTCGCCTGTTCCGTTCAGTATTTTTTGCATGAAAGAGTAACAAACATCGATACAAACTTTCGCGTTTATAATATTAGTAGAGAGAGAGATAATTTATGTACCCAAAAACACTTATATTGGTAGGTACAATACAGATTATACAATACAATACAATACAATACACTTTATTGCACACCAAAAAAATACAAATAAAATAACATACAGGAAAAGAGAAATAAAACAGTTGTACAATGGGCGGCCTTATCGCTAAGAGCGATCTCTTCCAGGCAACCTTGGGATGGACACGAAGCAGTTGTACACGTATAGACGGTGGCGTGTTGATACAATAAATACATATAATACATACTATAAAATACATATGTACTATAATAATAATATATACTCAGTTACATAAAAAGATGTTAAATAAAAACTAACAATTTAAGACTAAGGAGAGATAATGTTCATAGACCATATTCTTAAATACAGGGAGAGACTTTGCGTGTCTTATTGAACCGAGTGAACTTTCAAGTTCACGAAGGTTATCAGGGTCAACATTCTCGTTTTTTTGTCCGTATGTCTGTACTCCTCTACAGGTCGTATTTTACAACCGATCGTTACGAAATTTCGTGTACAGATTCAACGATTTTATAGAATTTTTTTGTCGTCGGGGATTTTGGATTCAGGTTGTACTTCCCCCAAAAAAAGGCAAAAAGGGGGCTTTAGAATATCTCCGCTTTGAGATATCTGATTTCGATGATTTTATTTTTAAATAAAAGATAGATATTTTATATAATTCTCATAAAAAAATGGTAAAGATTTGATCAGTATCTTAGGCACGACCAGGAGATCAATAGACGCAAAATGCAATATGTAAGCGTCGCGCCCGTCGCGTAACATTTCAAGAGTAATAAACCTCCTATCACGTTCACGCGCATACTTGCAGTTTGTGCAGTACGAACTACATTGATTTTTACAGAGATGGCGCTCATGTACCTAATTGAAAGAGTTTTGGTCTCAAAGATTATTTTATGAGTGTAAATTACCTCTAAAGTGTTTACCTACTACCTGTGCTACTAACTATGAAAATATAATTGATGAAAATCTGATGAGGATTATAGATCTGATAAACAGAGTAGCATTCCTAGCTACCTAGCGCTACCTGTTGGTTGGGTGTTCCATGAAAGTGAAGTCTTATACCAATGAAACTATATTAATATATAAATTTTCAATTACGGAGCTTCAAAAAGCAAACTAAAAAATATTCTTTGCTATTTACTAACGACTCCTATTCTTTTACTTATCAATTTTGAATCGATGAATAAACGCCATCTACCTACTAAAAATACCTAGGAACAGAATTTGGTTTTCATTGACTTTAGTTAGTTTGTTTGTTGATTGAAGCTGGTGTTTGTGCAACAGTTTGCGCATTATTTTTGTGTGTGGTAAAAAGGAAAGGAAGCATGAGAAGATGTTTGTCTCTCGCGCCGCCGGCCGGCGCCCCCGCCGCGGCGGGGGCGACGGAGGCGGCGGCGGCGGCGGCGTACATAAGTAGGTATCATAGGGAATTTGCTAATAGTTAATCGTTTCTTTCTTATAACACCTAACCTCAAGCCACAAGAGTCTTCAAACTGCACGGACTAAGTAGGTAGGTAGGTATAAGGTGTTGATCAAATCAATTTAAAATACCCAGCTAGGTACCCATTATAGGTACCTACTGAAGAAGGTTGTTCACCTTCTTCAGTAGGTAGTAGTAGTTCAAACCCCAGATTAATATTTAGTGAGAAAACATATGAATATTCGATTTTTAAATTCCTGCACAAACGATAAACAAACCCGTAAGAGGTAGGTACCTACTTTACCTACCTCAAATTAAATTCTTGTTGACGATTTTTAAACATGGAAAAAGTAGGTGGGTTCCTACGTACTTGCTGATTTGAGATCCTTTCCTCAAGGTAGGTACCTACCTACCTATGTATATCTCTTTGTCTGGACGCAAAGCATGTGAATTTTAATTTATGTTATTAGGATCTGTTGACATACTTTGCAGCTATATGACAAAATATAGATCATAGCCGCAAACTTTTACATAATTATAAGAAAATTTGCCTGTTTTTCTGAAAAAATTGCAAATACCCGGTTATATGAAAAATTTTACCCGATAAAGATTAAAAAAACGAGTAGGTACGGTTTAAAAATAGTTAGTGTTCACGAGGTTCACTGTTCGGAGAACTACTAGTGGTAGTAGGTAGAGCATTCCACAGCTTTGTGGATTTGTGCACAGATTATGTAGTAAGTAACTTAAAACAATTTTACTCGGTATTTTACTAGTATAGGATTAAGTACCTACCTACATACCTAAAGTGCGTAGTTGTTGGCAGATGGCATCTCCATGTTTTAGGCGCCACTTCCAGACTTCCTTTACGAATTTGTCTCTGCCGATTTCATGGCGGGTTAGGTTTTTCTTGCTTATAAGGTGTTTCTCTACTACACCCTGAAATAGATGAAATTGCATTGAAATAGCAAATATTTGTGGAGAGTTTTTGTTGAGGCTGGTCCGACCCTTAGTCATCCATTTAAATGCAGATCTCTCTGCATTTAAATGGATGACTAAGGGTCGGACCACATCTGACGGAAGATGCGTCGCGTAATATCGGTCGCGTTACGCCTGAACAGATAATTATATGACAAAACATTCAACCTTTCACAATAGTGCGTCGAGCGTACAGCGTCTGTCCCGTTTCCGTCAACGCATTGTCGGTGTGCTCTGTAGATGCTGAATGCAGAAACTGAATAGACGCGTAATAATAATGACAAAACTAAGTTACGCCCGACGCATCTTCCGTCAGATATGAAAACACCCTTTTTGACCGAATAGACGCGACCGATGATACGCTCGACGCATCTTTCGTCAGATGTGAACCGACCCTAAAAGTAAATCTAATTAGTAGTAGCTCTGACGAAATTTCTTCAGAGTACATACATAATTGTTCCCGCGGGTGTCGCAAGAGGCGACTAAGGGATATCCACCAGGGGCAGGCAGGAGCGCCCCCTGCAGAAATAAAATCACCTATGTCAACTCAAAGTCATGTCCTCAGTTTATGACCATACAAAAGAGTACAAATGTGACGTCACGGTTCAGCTGCCATGCCAATAATGTCGCATTTAGAAATGTTGAGGCTGAGTTTTAAAATATCAACTTTTCAATGATTAAATTTTACAATAAAAACAAAAAAATACAAAAATAGATATACAGATATATTACTGTATCAATAGAGAATACATATCAGCTTCTTTGAAGTCACATGCATGCATATACACTATTGTCCCAAGGCGGGGGATCTAACCTGAAACAAGCTCATCACAGACCATCACTCACAGGGACAGAGTTTGAATTGTAAAGTGATGATGTTTACCTGAGTAGCAATGCCAGCGTGGTCAGTTCCTGGCAGCCAAAGCACATTGTCTCCCATGGATCTCTTTCGTCTCACTATAACATCTTGAACTGTACATGCTAGGGCATGACCTGAAAACAAAAACTCTAGTGTTCAGGTTCTTCATTGATTAATAGCATGCAAAGCCATTTCTGGCTTTGGATGGGTGAACCCTATGTTACTCAGGGATAATGTAAATTCATAACTACATATTAAATAGAAATAAATCTTGACAGTCAAGTACAAAATTGCCTAGATAAATAATTAATTGTTTTAAAAAACTATCATCATCATCAATAATTTTTATAGTTTTTTCATGGATCACATTGTCAGAAATAAACCAAATTAGAATGGGACCACATGGGAAGCACTAGCTTTCATATAAAAAAAGAAACATAAAAATCTGACAACCCAGTCAAAAGTTCCGAGGTAACACAGAGTCCTTTTTTGAAGTCAGTTAAAAAGACTAGAACTGGTGGTCTTTCAGGTTCTGTACCCGAAAAGACCCTATTACCAAGGCTCTGCTGAAAAACTGCTGCTGCTAAATAGACCTTTGTTTCACCGCGATCTCACCTGATGGAAAGCGAAGATGCGGCCGACGGTGTATCACGAAGGTCTAGAAGATACCTATTCACCCTTGTCTTTCTACTAGGCAGATATCTACCTCAGACCAAATATGAAATCTAATAAACTGTAATAAGTTCATCATTAGAATAGCAGGAGGGACTGTATGAGAATGGTACTGGACCAGACAGATGGGCGTATTAGAGCTGTGGGCGAGTAGATAGCAAGGCAAGCAAGTTAGAACGAAACTAACCTAAATGCAACTTTCCGGTAACATTCGGTGGAGGCAACACCATGCTAAACGACTTCTTTGCGGTGTTAGTTTCTTTATCAGCTGTAAACAGGCCTTGATCCTCCCATTTCTTGTATTTATCCTTTTCAACGATTTCTGGCTTGTATGCAGTCGTAGGTAGGTTTTCCTTCAAAACAATGGTAGTTGTACTCGAACTGAGCCTCCGAGGTACGTGCAAGTATAGAGCTAAGTAGTTCTGGCGAATAACTATCATTTTTAATTCAGAGTTTCTTTCTAAAATTGGGAAATTACAAAAATTTCGGCCTAAATAATGGATGGAAAGCAACAGCCACCTAATGATTTTCAAAATCAGATGTTTTTGACACTTGCATTTTATCTGTTTTGACAAGCATTTTTACGTTTCATTTCTTGCGATTAGAGATGGGTACAAGGCGGATTGAGTAATGCGTCCTGCCAGCGGAGAGGTTAAACGTCTTTTTATGCCTTATAAATGCCCGATGACAGGGCAGAAACTACGCTTCTAGTCTTTAAACATTTTGAATTTTTTTCAAGAATTTTCTTCAATTTAAAGTATTTTAATATAAGGTTTACTTCGTGATGTCTCAGAGTCAATATTATATTATTAGTAAGTAAGTATGAATAAGTGGTACCTGAAGAAATAAAAACCATGTACATACTTAACGTCCTTAAGAATAAAACATTAATTGAAAAAAAATCAAAAAGACGTGTGGCACTCGGGGACTGCCGCGGTAAAGCTATTGCAATGCCATCTAGAGGCGAGTTGCTGAACTAAAGAGACAAACGTCAAGGTTTTTTCGTTACGGAATTTCTGGATTCGGTCCCCGCGCTCAAGGCCCGCGATAGAAGCTATGCAATAGCTTAAAATGTTTAAAAACTACAAGCGTAGTTTCTGCCCTGTCATTTATTCAATCCGCCCTGTAAATGCCCGGCATAAACCCATCTCTACTTGCGATTGTTTTTTTTTCATGGCGAAGTCAGATATCTGCGTAAGCAGGACTGTAATTTTTTATTAGCATTGACGTTTTCCATTTCCACCTACTGTCAATCTGTCATAACTCATAAAAGTTTAGTTGTCAAAATATAAACATCGCACTGCACGGGTCGGTCAAACGGCTCCTCGAAAATAATATTTTTTATGTAATTCAATTAGTTTTCTGAGCTACAATTACTACAGAAATAAAGTTTAGTGCAGTTTCAACGCATCTGTGTTCGAAAATATACTTTACCTCATCGTGGCAAGTGATATCAGACAATAGATTGCCCTTTGACTCTGAGGTTTCTTATCACCGCATTTATCGGCCAAACAAAATGTTTTATCTACCCACAATTAATACAAATAATTCCGTTTCCTTGATAGTTTAGATAGTATCGATATTACTTGTCAAAATGTCCTTGTTAGGTTATTTAAGCCCTTTTAGATTGTATAGAGAATTCTTCTACCAACCTGTCCAAACTTTTGCTTACGATCAGTATAAGGGCTATAAAAAGAAAACAGACGCAGGTATTAACAGTGTAAAGGAGCTACTATACAGGGCTGGTATATTGACAGTGTTTTTGTCAGCAATTTTGTGGATTTCTATATTTATGTACGTTATTTTCTACTACACATACATGCCGAACGTAACTCATATACGGCCAGTGCATTTACAATTTAAGTAAGTATAATTATAGCACAGCTTTATTCTATCTTAAACATTTAATGCTACAGCCCGCAGCTTCAAATACACTTTTTAAGTGGCCTATATCTGTCTCCAGGATGCTATTTACCTCCCTGCCATTAAGGCTTGAAAAGGTAACAGTAATTAATAAAATATAAGTATGGGTGTTTGAGACTACTGACTTTGTATATTATGTACATTTAACCATACATACAGTAACATATTAGGTCTGATACTGGGTGCTTCCACTGCAGTTAAACAATACTTAAATATATTTAAGTAGGTACCTTTTCATGCTAAAGAATACCTTTGGCATTAGGTCACACTGTATGCGGTCGAGTAAATGATATTTTTTATGTTACAAACATAATGTTTTTTCCTCTTTATAATGTTAATGTAGATGTAATATAATAATATAAGATATAAATAGGTCACTATATATGTAGAGATGACTCCTATAGTTACATTATGTCAATAATATTTTCAAAAACAACAATCACAGGAAAATTAAATATTAATTGAATAGGGAAGTTCTACTTTAAACCAAAATCTAATGTATGGTAAGCTATAAATATGGTAAACAGATTAAGCTTCTCACAGAAGTTCATTAATATCAAAACAATTCAACTTACATAATACTCTGATTCTAATTTAGATAAGGTAAAAAATTCATAAAAATGCTTGCAGCTAGCTCACATGATACCTACCTAAATGTAGCCAATGTCACTAAAGGATAATGTATCTTTACTTAAATCATTCTCAAAATCAGACCAACAGCAGAGAATCACACAAATATTATAAATGTAAAAGTATGGATGGATTTCTGTTACATTTTCACGCCCAAACTTCTGAAACAACCTGTATGCAAAATGTCAGGCCAATACGGCCTGACATTTTGCATACAGGTTGTTTCTGGGCTTCGAATAAAACATAGGCTACTTTTTATCCCATAAATCAGATCCCATTGGATATAACCTTTAATTAAACATTACTATACCATGCATTTCACTTTATTTCAGATCATGTGATGAACAGATGGGAATATGCTCGTTCCCATCTGCCCACGTCCAGCTGACAAGACGGAGTCACATGCTGATGTCCTCTCAGCCGTACCGAGTCAAACTGATGCTGGACATGCCGGAAACACAGCTTAACAAGGACTTAGGTATGCTTATAAGAATATTTTTATTCATCATCATGAGCCTATACTAGTCCGCTGACATAGGCCTCCCCTTATGAGCGCCATAGCACCCTGACTTCATCCTACCGCATCCAGGATCTGCCTGCAGTCTTTCAGAACATATTATATATCACACTAATATTATTAATGCGAAAGTTTGTATGGATGTATGGATAGATGGATGGATGTTTGTTACCTCTTTACGACAAAACTACTGAACGGATCTGGTTGAAATTTTGCACACAGTTGATTCTAATACTTGAACCAAACATACTTTTTATTCCATAAATCAGTTCACGTGGGATGAAAATCACCTTTTAACGTTTCCATAGAAACAACGCGTGCGAAGCCGCGGGGCGCAGCTAGTTGTTATCAAATCAAATCAAATCAAATCATTTATTTGCTGAATACATTATCACAGGTATATGTCAGATCTTATAACTAGAGTAATGTCAAATGTATTCAACCCGCAAGCAGGTGTGCAAACTTTAAAGTAAAAATGTAATCAGTTTATATTCAGATAATATTCAATAATAATCAATAATAATAAATAACGGTAATTAATACAATCTAGAATAAAATAAATAGTCAACAATCTGGTAATTAAAGTTTACAACAATAGTCAAAATATAATAAATTATTCTACTTAAAATTAATAAATTCATTTATACTATAAAAACATTTGTCAAGCAGCCACTGATTTAATTTTTGTTTGAATAAATTATCATTGAGGTCTTTAATGTGTTCTGGTTATATATTGCACTAGCACGCGTTGTTCCTGTGGAAACAATGAAAGGTTTATATCGAGATATTTTTATCTCGATATAAACAACATTTAATCGTAGCCTATGTTTGATTCCAGGATTAGAATTACCTGCATGCAAAGTTTCAGCCCCATCCGTTCAGTAGTTAGTCCGTAAAGAGGTAACAAACATCCATCCATACATCCAAACTTTCACATTTATCATATTAGTGAGACAGTGTGATATCTATTATTTTACCTAAACTTTAAAAAAATTTAAACTAGCTAAGCTAAACGGGATATTTTATAATTTGATAGTTTGAAAAAATTTACTACACAAATCTCTTAATTTGCATTTTTACTAAGTTTTGCGGTACACAGAGGTATCTACTAATCCCTCAGGAATTATTTTTCTGTGGGGCATGGAATCATTCTCTATACATTAGCGAAAGAATGTCCAAAATCGACCCGTAATAGGGTATGTGCATGGTTTTTTTTTATCGATTATTTAGGTTAATACATAAACGAAAAAAAGTATAACACCCAAAAAAAATTAAATTATTGCTGTAAAAACTAAAAGTAAAACTATACTCAGTTTCGGGTGATAAAAACGCTGCCATGTTAGCCATTGCATTTTATGACGTCACGGATCATTATAGTCCCCTATGTAAACTCAAAGTCAAAACTTCATGCCCATACAAAATTGTTCAAGTATGACGTCACGCTTCACATGCGTTGCGTTTAGACATTTTGCTGTTCAGACTTAAACTATTTACTTTTCAATTATTAAATTTCACAATAAAAACATCATTAAATACAAAAATAAATATACAGATATATTTCTATATCAATAGAGAATACGTAAAAAAAATATTAGCTTTTTTGAAGTCACATGCTAAACCCTATTGACGGGAAATTAGATTTTTTTTAAATTAGGTTCAATAAAACTTTATTAAAATTAATATCTAAGTAAAACTTCTGATTTGGTGATTTGACGACTCCTATCAATACTTACAATATAAAAAAATGCTTCCTGTAAAATGATATCAAGTTGCAGCGCTTACTTACTTACTTAAGTAGTTTCCATAACAGAGTCGATTTATCATCTTGTTCCAGGCATGTTCATGGTGTGTGCACAGATGAGGGCGAAAGGTGGTGTACTGGTGTCATCGTCTTGCAGATCTGCTATGCTGAGGCACAGGTAAACGGCATGAATCGCTGAACATGTACTCTACTGTACTAGGTAGGTACTTCTCCTCCGTAGACCGAGACACGTTCTCCGTGACCCCGTTGACCCACTCACCGCCGCTAACCCGGAGGTGACGTCAACCGATTCGTTACCGCACACTACCCAGCCGACTAAAAACCGACCGGTCGAACAATTCCTACCTTCCGCTTACAGGTGCATTCGTACCTAAGCCGTAACCTCCATGCCCTCTCGTAGCATCTGGCGACAGCCCAAGCCGAGGCTCGCACCTAAGTGGTGGCCCTTGTGCGTGTCGCCCCAACCTAATTTTACCGGCGAGGTGCCATCTGCGCCCGCCAAAAGTCCGGTAACGCTGTCATGGCCATTTGCGGTCATATGCGGTTATTAGGTATAGTCCATTCGAAAAAAAATACTACTAAAATTGTTAATTATGAAAACCTGATTTTTTAATGACATCTTTACAGCTATCGTTGAACGTCCTGTCAGCGTCATAAACTGCTGAACAATATAGTTTTTCAAACCTCGTGAACACCCGAATCAAATCAATAAACAGGAACATAATGGCGACTGATGGTCTATATTTTCAGATCAGACCTGCACCATGTCATACGGACAGTATTCTTCACGCCATTCCTTCTGTCGGGTGTCAATGAAGAGAAGCAGCAACTACAGGTGGAACTGTTCAGCGATTTTGAAGATGATCAGGTATTATTTAAACATGTTTAAATAAAAAAACAAATTATTAAAAGCATGTAGTAGCATGTGCGGTGGAAAACTGCTTAACATGTAATTTTTTTTTTAAATGTGTCATGTAATGAAATGTGCATAAATACAAACAATACCTAGTCGGTAAAATGCGATCGTTTTTTGTCAAATAATTATTAATGAAAAATTAATTAATATATACAAATTAATGTTACAGAAAGCAACGTTTGTGCCTTTGACAAAAGATTTTATCAGGCAAGACGTTGCTTAAGTGTCCTATTATATAGATAGGAATATTTAATAAATCTGTAGTTCATCATTTTCATCTTAGTCATGCTCAGCTAGTTAAGAACGATGCGGATACCTTAGCCCCCATACAAATGTGCTTTCCGCTTCATTTGGTTTCTGCTCACACGCAGGGGGCGCGCCGAATGTTCAACACAATGCGATTCTACGTGAAACAACAACAACTCCGCACGTACCGGCCGCTGAGATTTGGTAGAGCTTCGTAGCCTTCCTAACGTAAAAGAATAACAACATTGGTTCCAGAACCTGCCCGTAACCGACGCGTACGTGGAGCTGCAGTCCCGCTACGCACAAGTGTACGCGTGCGAGCTACACATACAAGCGCACTTCACTGGACTGCGCTACGTTATGTTCCACTGGCCCAACATGTCAGCTGTTATTGGTAAGGATATTGTATGTGAGCTTTTAACGTTTAGTTTCAATGGCTGAAAAAAAATGCTATAAATCTGGTTAGTTTATTACCATAGATTATTAACCTCTCAGCTGGCGTGACCTGTAACGTGATTGCGACTACTCTGGCGGTACTCGCCCCGCGTCCCGCGCGTGAGGGGGCTATGACGCATTCTTTCCCAGATTTTTCTATTAATTTGTACTTAGACCTAGGAAGATCTATATTATTGTATAAAAAAAACTCTAATCCGTGTCCATTTTGAATGAAGCATGTTAGTAAACAAACCGCCCATACTTAACACAAAATTCACTTTGTTGGCGCGTCCTTTTATACGTAATTTACATTACTAGTCGATTTTAGATCCTCCCTTCAATAAAAATTGCTTACAATTATACCTGAAACTCGACGCCAAGCAAGTGAGATTTTGTTATTTTTGTCGTAGTTTGCTTACTAACTAACATGCTTTATTCAAAATGGATAAACCGACAAATATTATTATATGTTATCATACTAATTATTATAAGTATTATGTTATGAATTTTTAACTATACCTACATAGTTGGATAGGTAGGTTATTTTTATTCAATAAAATAAATGATTTTTTTATGATAATTATATCATAAGACTAAGTAGGTACACCATTACATTAGGTGTCACTTTATAAGTAGTGTACTTTTTATGAATAAATAAAATAACACTTTATATAAATTGTCTTCTTCCAGGCATAAGCACGAACCTGTTCTTCGTATCCCTGATCTTCATGCTGAGCTGGTACCACTTGCAAGATGGCTTACCAGAATTCGTCAAAGTAAGTGTACCTCAGCTCACATCAACAGCTTTAAAACCACAATTGTTCATCTTACTTGTGGAGCAACTAATTAAAAAGCAAAAAAATATATACATATATATATATATATAAAACGACTTACAGAAATCAAATAGTCTCAAAAATTGACTGCATCGACGGGAATCGAACCCGCGTCCTCAGTACGGGATGTCATATACATAGCTATCGACCCTATAGCACCGTTACCTCTAAGCGTAAAAAGTCCCAGAGTTTTCGGGTCGATGGCTATCCGACATCGTGGTCTAGCGGTTATGACATCCCCGTACTGAGGGGAGGACGCGGGTTCGATTCCCGTCGAAAACTTTTGTGTCTATAAGTAATTTCTGAAATCACTAATAGTGTAAAACTATAATAACCAAAAATCCTTACCTTATATTGGTCTACTGCTGCGCAGGGTTCCCCTGATAAGCTTATTGGTTTTTATCTCATGGGGGTAATTCCCGTAATCCCCACGCTGGGCATGTGGGTTGGGGATCGCAGTTCGGTGGTAGAATTGTTCTGCATAGAGCGCTACTGCCCGCCCCCGGTGGATATTCCTTAATCGCCTCTTAGGACACCTGCGGGGAGAGTTGGTGGTACAAATTCTCAACCGACACCACTCAGGTTATCTACTTTACGATCTATGATTTTAATTTTCATGTGAATTGTACTCGGCACATATGTAGATGAAATAGTCTAATAATATCTCCCAGATAACGATTTAAATCGTTGCCAAGCTAAGTTTGTGAGCTCACTTATTTGGAATAATAATAATAATAATTGACGAAAACACTAATTTTATCTACTTATAGTGTGCGTATGTCGGCCTTTTGTTAACGCACGCATTTTAAAACAACGCCACTGCTTTTGGGCGTAAGGGCGTATCTAAAGATTTAAATCTTTAGTAGGAGAAATAAATATGTACCTACGAAATTCAATGAACATAGAAAAACTTAACTGAGTAATGATTAAATTGTTAATTTGTTTCAGAGCAAATTTAAAACGGAGATAAAAGAAGAAGACGAAGTATATATTGGAAAAGTGAAACTGGAAAGAGAAGGTATTACGCAACATAATTAAGTTTAATTGATTGGTACGGTCTACGTCAAAAACAGCTGAACATTGCAACTATTATAATGTTGTTTAAAACCTGAGCACATACTTCCAAAGTTCCAACACCGCATAACGCCAATATGGGCTTAAACATCTTTAATAAAAAATAAATAATGGTGGACAATTGACACAGCATTATCTAGCCCAAACTAAGCAGAGCTTGTGTTATGGGTACTACTGATATACATAATACAATACACTACATAGATAGATATTTTTTATTATGCATAGGAAACATCCAGAACGTCCTGAACAAATATCTGCAGATCGTACAAATATTTGTCCCGAGGCGGGAATCGAACCCGCAACCTCCTGCGTCGCAGGCGGACCCTCGCCCACCGCGCCACAGAGGTCGTCAATCATCATCGTCATCATCTTTAGATCCATTTACTCATTTAACAGCATCGATCAAAAATTTCGCCGGCCAGGCCGCAAAATTTTTGATCGATGTTTAACAGTGACAAAATGGCTTTCCAAAAGTTTCAATCTGTTATTTATGCCATCACTATAAAATGCTTCTAAAAATTATTAGTGAAAACCAATATTTGAATGATAGTTTTTGTTGTGCGGAAGTGGTGCTGGACATGTGAGCTCCAACCATAAAAACGCTTTGTTCAACTATTTTTGTCACAGACTTTATCACGCGAGCGGTGTGCATTGCATACCTGAGACCCCATAAAAACATCAAACTTTAATGCTTTTCACGATTTAAATAGCCTGAAAATGACTCGATTTGACGTTCAAAACATGTTTAATTAGTTGCGCTCTCATTTAATGATAATTAAGTTTTTGAAAAACGAAAACCATACAAACATAGCTATTTCTTATCCGATTATGTATGCAACGTTTTATTTATATCGGGCATGTAGTTTCCAATGGATCGGAAAGTACGTTTTTAAGGGCACGCTTTTCAAGTATTATGTAAGCAGATTAATTACATTCATTTACCCCCCTCATCCCCCTTGTCAGCAAAAGTAAGCAAAGCTCCCCCGCCGATGCCGATTCTATTACCTACTTAATGTAGGTGTTTCTTTTTTATTGATTCATGAGCAGAAGTTATAATTCTAGAAATAAGAAAATAGATTCAGATAGAGGACTATAAGTTATAAATAACGTACTTACAATAATATAGTAAATACTCATCTAAACAAATTTTACTGATACGGTATTCAACAGAGTAAGGTACAAAAATATTATAATCTTACGTATACATTATTCGTGGGAATCCCCGAAAATGCGTTTTCAAGCATAGACAATGTGTGAGTTGCCATTATGTGTAAAGAAGTAAATAACTACGGATGGCGAAATCATCATCTAGACCCCCCTACCCACATATCATCAAAATAAGCAAAGCAAAGACGGGTCTTTGCTTTGCTTATTTTGATGAAATGGATGGAAATGGATGGTGCTTACTCCCCTATAGTGCTTACATAATACTTGAATGGCCCCTTAGGTAGCATTGCTCTTAAAAAAAGTAACGTTTGAACATTGAACCAGTAAAAACAGACGATTTAAATCCATTACAGATTCTTCTTCGTTCTTCGAAGGAGACGCGCTTCTAGATGAATTCCGGCAAATAGAAGAACTCAAGAAAACTGCAAAAACTTAACAATTATCTACTTAAATAATTTAAAAGTTATCTTATACACAGTGACACCAAAGTTTTAAAATATTTATAATATATAAGATATCTACATAATTAATTTCAAACTTATACATAGCTATAGGTACCAAAGGTTAATAATATATATAATAAAAAAGAGTTTAAGTTTCCCGCAATCATCGCACCTTATATTAAAGTCTTTGAATTTGATGATCGTGAAAATATGTTTGCTTAGAAGATGATGATAGATAAATAAGAAAATGGTTGTTTAAAAATTAACAAATATTAGCATTTTTTATCTACTTAATGTACATTCCTTTTAACTTACTAATATAACATGAAGTGTACTTAGTTAGATTGTATATTGTATAGGTCGATCTCTGGAACAAATGGTTCGATGTAAGAGAAAATCATTTATTTATGTAAATGTTGGTGTATTGGTTTATAAATTAATTAAACAATTATTGAATGAGCAAAAAAAATCACAATAATATTATAAGTGCGAAAGTTTCGATGTATGGATGTTTGTTACCTCTTCACGCGAAAACTAACTCTACTTTCATAATATCAACAGCCAAAGAGTGGAATGAACTTCCTGCATCTGTCTTCCCATTAGAGTACAATCTTAGAGTCTTCAAATCTAGGGTAAATAAGTTATTTATCGAAAAGCGTGCTCCATCTTAGGCTACATCTTCGCTTTCTTAAAGTGAGTTGGTAGCCAAACGCTTCGTTACCTCCCACTTGTTCTGTTGACAGAACTAGTAAGATTTTTTTACTATTAGTTCTTTCCACAAAACAAATGGGAAAACAATTCTCTTGTTCTGTTTTGTCCATGATCAATAAAAAAAACTACTGAACGAATCATTCTGAAATTGCATACAGGTAATTCTAATCCTGGAATCAAACAAAGGGATTAAATGTACCCATTTAATCCCATAAATCAGTTCCCATGGGATATAAATAACCTTAAACGCTCCTATAGGAACAACGCGTGCGTAGCTGCGAAAAAACTAGTTGTTAATATAATGTAGTTATTTGAAATGAGATTGATATAATTAAGACAGAAATTTAAAAAGCATATTAACCCAGCAGTGGTAAAAAATATAGACATTAAAGTACCAGTGCTAAAGACTAATATTAAATTATTATTATAATTACGTAGCATTAAATGCTGTATTTATCTAAGCTTGACTGAAAATTGTCTAGGTATGCTCAACGAAATAAATAGCTGAACGGGGTCAATTCAAAAACATTTTCGTGTAAACGAAATTTTGAAGATGACGATGTGCTCCTATTTTTGGCGTTGGATTAAATTAAAACAATTTAACATATCCGAATGTTTATAGATTTTGTGAATATAATTGTTTTAATATATGCACTTCTGTAATTCAGTGATGTTTTTATGTTGGACTGCTCACTTGAACTACATGACCTGATCCCACCATCCCCCTTCCATTCTAGGACAAGCAGACGCACAGCGCAATATTATCCATACTTGGTGGATGTACCCTCCACTCGCACTAAGCGGTTTTCCTCCACCTTTATTATTCGCACCGCAAAGGAATGGAACTCGCTTCCTGCTTCTTTTTTCCCGGCCAATTACAACCTGGGTCTCTTCAAGACAAGGGTGAATAAATAAATAAATAATGTTGGACAATTCACACAGCATTATCTAGCTCCGAGCTTGTATACTTAAGAAGGCTACGAACCCCTCCCAAATCTCAGCGGCCGGCCCGAGTGAATTTGTTGTTGTTTCACGTAGAATCGCATCGTGTTGGCCATTCCGCGGCATTCGCCTTATTTTGGAATTGTGCTCCCTGTGTCGCATTGCCCCCCGCGTTTAAGCGAGCGGTTGCAGAAATTTGAAGGAATTTCTCAATTTTTTATATTTTTTCGTACTTTGCGATTCATTTTGAATAAACGACTGATTTCAGAAATATTTTTGTTTATTTCTAATAGTGAATATATTTAGGATGTTTGCAGTGTAACAGATTTTCGAATAAAGGTGTCTAACATGCATAAACAATAGCTTGAAAATGACTCGATTTGGTGGTCAAAATATGGCAAATTAGTTTCACTCTCATTCAAATATCATAATGTTTTTTAAAAAACGAAAACGCTACAAACATAGCTATTTGTCATCCGATTATGTATGCAAAATTTCAATACGATCGGAAACGTAGTTTCCAAATGAAGCGGGAAGTACGTTTGTATGGGGGCTAAGGTATCCGTTCTGTTCTTAATACAATACACTACATAAATGTAGATAGATATTTTTTATTATACATAGAAAACATCCAGAACGCCCTGAACAAATATCTGCAGATCGTCGACACACATTTGTCCCGAGGCGGGAATCGAACCCGCAACCACCTGCGTTGCAGGCGGACCTTCGCCAAACGCGCTACTGAGGTCGTCAAAGAATAGGTGTCTTCTAGCTTCATGTTTTAAGCAACAGTGTCCTAAAAAAATTTAATTCGCCGTGTCAATAAGATTATTAGAAGATATTCATCATCATCATCAGGCTATATTCGTTCACTGCTGGACATTGGCCTCCCCTAATGACCGCCCTGTCTTCAGCTTGCCGCATCCAGCATCAGCCTGCAGGTTATATAATAGAGTCTGTTCAAAAAGAGAAGAGTCGTGGCGTTACGGTGAACTAATATTTTAGTCGTACTGTAATAACAGAGCAGTATTGTCAACGCAACAAAAGTTGTCAATTGGCACACAAGGGCCCTCAAATCCCACGACTCTTCTCTTTTTGATCAGACTCTGCACCTTAAAAAAGTCTCCAAAACTTGCTACCTACCGAAATGGGAATAAATAACTAGCTAAATCAATAAAACAAGATTTTGCTGTAATAATTTATTTTGCGATCATGATTTACATACTTCGTTTTATAAATTTAATGTTATTTCAAATATTTTTTATAGATACTTATGTATATAATAAAAAATTACCTAAATGATTATTTTTTCGTAGCACCAGTAGGTACCTAAATTCAGCTTTTTTCGATAGGTTACCTTTAGATTTTAAGATATTTAGTTTTGTATATATTGTGAAGTATATGATGCAAAATAATAAAACAAGTTTCTCTGTGCGAAATATTCGTGAAATTTTATTTTAAGATTTGTGCGTAAAGTATCTTTGAAGGTGTATTGGTTATTTTACTTATTACTCTACATTTGTAAATTCACGAAACAAATTAACCAATATCTATACTTCTCACACAAAAAGACTCGATACTAAACAACCGTTTGATTAATTACAGCTTAAAAATAATTAAATAATTCCTCAAAACAAAATAAAAACAACAATTTCATATCAATAATGCTTAAATGAAAAATATCAACAAAATTATTTTATTTACAAAAATAATAACAATAAAAATGTATTGCAATACCGTAACTACTTCCCTTTTATTTTGTGAAATCCCTCACCTACCTATTCAAGATTATTAATCTTGTGTTTTCTTTCCCGATTTTTCTAGTTTGAATAACATATTGTTATAATAAACAATTTTAACACATTTTAAGCTATTGCATAGCTTCTATCGCGGGCCTTGAGCGCGGGGACCGAATCCAGAAATTCCGTAACGAAAAAACCTCACGCTCCCCACTCCGCCGGGCAAGGAGGTGTGGCTTGAAGGCCGTGCATCGTCTAACGTCGTTTCAGTTCGGCAGTCTTCGACACGGCGTTGTGTGCGTGCGATTAGACGTATTGTACGACTCTACGAAACTAGCACGAATCGAGACGAGCTGCTCCGAAATCGGACGAATACATAAGCAGCTGTTTATGAGAAAGTATATAGGTGTATAGGGTCACCACGCTCAAAAAGTGTAACTTGAATTAATATCAAAGAAAAAGCAATACTGCATGAATAAAATAAATAAATAAAATTATAATTGCATAAGTTGATACAAAATGCTATGCAATAGCTTTAACGCGGCAGTCCCCGAGTGCCACACGTCTTTTTATTTAAATATGAACTGAACTTTAGACCGATAGAAAACCAATCAAGTAAGGTGGTTATTTGGCACAAAAATATGACATTAGTGTCTGTCTATTCAGATGTTGCCAAAACTAGACTAAACTAATCTGACAGGACTAAAAATGATGCCATCCTTATTATTTTGATCGTTATGACAGGGACAGCGACATTTTTAGTACTGTCAAATTAGTTTAGTTTAGTTTTGGTGACATCTGAATTAGGGAATGACGGTAATGGACCTATTGCCAATACCGGTAATTTTTCGGTATCAATATTTTTAAAACCGGGATCCCGGTATTTCGGTAATTTTTCGGTATTTTACTATAAATATTAAAAAAGTCGAAAAAAATATTTTCTTCTGCGTGTTTTATTGTTTAAGACTGAATAAGTATATCTTTATTGTAATAAAAAAGGGTTCTTAAAAAAAAGCAGTATTTTTAAATCAACTTTAATTTTTATTGAGAATTTTTGGTACTTAGGTACTACTATACAGTCTTTCTTTAACCTAAACATACATAACAATCAAATATTTATCACAACAAGAAACAACTACAAACTTAATTAAACATTTAAAACTCGAAAGTTTTCACACAAATCAATAAAACAAAATAATCACGATATAAGTAATCAAACAAATAATTAAAAATTTAGAACTCTAAACATTCTTAATAACACATTAATAAAGATTCGAAATAATCAACATTTAGAACTAAGATCTTTTTTGACATAATTATAATCAACTATATAAATTAACAGTCAAAATTTAAAACTCTTTATAAATATATTTTTTCTCACACACTAATAAAGATTCGAAATAATCAACATTTAAAACTACAAAGGTCTTATCTGACATTATTATAGTCCTTCTTCTTCCATGTTAATAAAATTTCGAAATATTTAAAGATATAAACGGCTTGTTTGAAAATTATTTCTTAATATTAGTGTTAATTTAATACAACTTACGACAGTCTTCAAGAAAAGTGTATTCCGTGTTTATGTGTTCCGTATAATATTATATTATACACATTGTTGCTGGAAAAGTGTTCTGAGAAAACAAATGGAATCTAAAGTGTTATCATTCAATCGCGATCTTATTTTATTACATATGTAATTCGCCGCAGAAAATGCTCTTTCCGATTCAACGCTGGTTGGAGGAATACTCATGAGATGGTTATACAGTTCATCCAAATAACGTCCTCTCTTTCCGCCATTTTCGTATAGTGACATTTCCATGCGTAAAACTGTCAATAAGGTGTCATCATTAATAGGATCAGATTCGTTTTCTATATCATGATTTTGCCGTAAATGGTCCTTTGATGCATTTTTCTCTTTCAGAGATTTCTCAATCGCTTTATTCAATTCTTGTTGAATTGAAGCTGAACCAGCACCTTCATCATCGTCGCTGCTACTAGTTTTACCACTATCTGCTGATATTGCCGATTGGTTGATCTGAGTTGGTTGGAAACGCATTATGAGGCTTATTAAATTTGAAAGCAGTTCATCGGTTTTCATTTTCCAAGTTAACCCTTCTTCTGTACGGGACATTTGATCTCCAAAATAAGATTCAGGGTTGTGTAAATATTGCAGCATAGATGTCAAAGGAGTACGTCTTTGTAACATGCGTCTACGCATTGAGTCTGCCAGTTTAGTTGCGAGGGTGGTATTTTGTTTAACTAATTTTTTCAACGCAAATTTCAGAGCTGCGTGTGCGGTCAAAAGAGTAGCGTCGCGACGACACAGAGCTTCGACAGTCATTTTGACAACAGTAAGACTTTGTTGAATACTGTCAAGAAGTTGAAGTTCTTCCTCCAAAAAGGAAATATTGGAGTCCAGATCAATGAGAGCCTTAAGAACACATGGTCTCAGACGGTTAAACCTTTCTATCATGTTTGCCATGCTGGACCAGCGAGTTTTACAGTCTAAAACTAAAGCAAGTTCTTTGTTCTCTGCTTGTTTCACATATTTTTGTAAGTAGTCGTCATTTTTGGTGGGAGATTTTGTGAACAACTTCACTACTGCTCGAACTTTAGTGATAACATCCTTGTAATGCGGGTTAATCGTGTAAGAACGCGTAGCAGACTCATCATATTTAACTGTCAGTCCTTCAGTATCTTCCGTGTCACTAAGTTCAGAGTTTGAACTGTCATCTTGTATGTTTGGGATCGAAATAATACACTCTTGGCTTTTTTTTGCATACAATACATCTATGACAGCAAGTTGTACGCCATGTGCTAAACATAGCTGATGAGAAGCATTAATCTCTTTTCCAACTTTGCACATGGGTGAATCAACTATTTTACCCACACTTTGCTGTCCCCGACCATTTTTTATTAAAGTACGTTTATTGGTTATAGTAACACACATAATCAATATGGCAATAGCATCTATGATTAATAGGCGCCAAAGAAAGTTAAATTATGTTTTCGAAAATCTTTAATTTCCATGAAATTTTATGGTAACTCAGTATACGAAAAATTCGCTCCATACAAAATATGCCTGTCCGAAGACGCATTCTCTATGTAAAACTTTAATTTAAATGAACCTAAACTTCTTGCTTTCGGTTGATTCTGATTACACAACAAGTCAGTATGTTAAAGTTTATCGTGTGCATATCAAAATAAAAATAGACTTAACCACTTTTTCAAAAAAAAATCTTGAAATTTTGTCCCTGGCAAAAATGATTTTACCCTTGTATGCTGAGTTACCGTCGTAAATTTTACCTAGAAACATATAGATGGTACTGTTTGCCATGGGTAGCTTCGTTTGTGTTTCCTTAAGCTCGCATGGAGCGGCGGTGTCCCTAGAAGATGCCGTCGAGCCGCCAGGCCGCGCAGAACGTTCGAAGGGAGTGCGTGCCTCTTTGTGTCGTCTGCTGAGTGACCGCGATATCTCGATGTAGGTTTATTATTTAGTTAATATTATCAGATATTTTTGGAGTACCTAACATATGTTTTCGATTAAAGTTTGTGTTGGTACTATAGTTAAATGATAATGTGCTCTTTTCATGAAAATACACCATTTTGTCTGTTGAGTTACTTGTATACTGAGTTACTTTGGCGGTAACTCCAGAGACATTCTTGGTAACTCCTAAGACATTCACGTACTTAATGAGTAATACCTTGAGTAAAATGAACATTTATTATATATTTTAGTTTTAAAACATTCAATGATTATTTGTTTGGGATTTATTTTGTTTTTAAATTTGTTCCTTACGTACAAATATTTTTTTGTGTATACCTAATTTAGATTTTTATAATTTTTTGCTACTTCTACTTTTTCTTAGTCGGCTTAAATTTATTGTAAATTGGCTTTCTGTAAAACGAGTAAGTAGTTATAGTAAATAAATACCGGCAAATATAAATTGTAAAATAATGGTAACTCCCGTGAGCACTTCCAAAATTAAACGGCTTGCAAAAGATTTAACATTATTTTAAATAATGGAAAGGAATTTGAGACACAGAATAGGTACAGAATGAAGACGAAGAATTTACAATTGACCTTGAATGTAACACCAACAAATTCCCAGGCAAGTGAACTCAATGACTACAACGGATCACCACTAGCATGTCCGGCATCCATAGCATTCCCAAGAACTTGGCCGAAAGAAGGTAAGAAAAGACTGAGTAAAGAAGCAATATGGCGAGTTCCAATGGCTTGGCACAATGCTTGCCCTGAAGCTGGTCTCCAACGTAACTTTTGCTCGTTGACATGGAATTTGTTTTTTTATGTTACAAACGTGCTCTGCGGATCCTGGCTATTACTAAATGGAAGTCAGGACATTGGTTGCAAGTATTTCCTTCCACTCTAATGGATCCTGTAACTTTCCGTTTGCGTTAAAGGTGCAATCACCTTGCACCCAACCCAAGACATACCTAGTAACAACTGCTAATTCTAATTCTAAGTTGGGAAACTAAGATCTGCACGGACGTCTCGCATAGAAGTATATTGTGAATTATCCCCCTACCTAAGCAGGCCCTAACCAACCCAGCTTCTTGAATTATCGGATCAGGACTTTAGGTGACTGAAAGCTTCGTTTCAGCTTTTCTGTGGGTGTGGATTTGGTTGATGCCTCAATGAGACACTTCAGCCCCGTTCTGTGTCTGGACTTCTGTGTGGCCGTGCAGTGTACCACAACAACGTGTACCACATTCTCTTCTTCTTGTAAGCAGCCATGACATAAGCTGCTGTCTGTGGTTCCAGTGTTGAAAAGATAATAGTTCAATTCATTCGTGACCTGTGATGATGCCCACCATCGTTATTAGGTCCTCTCGGCTCATTTTGAGCATTGTGTTGGTGTTTTTCCTTTCTTTGGAGGGGAATATTGATTTAGTATGCTTGCAGTCTGTCCGAAGCTCCCATAGCTTTTGGTGTTCTTTTTCAGAGTGTTGAGAGAAGTTTTAATCTGTTTTTGACTTCTGTTGTGGGTGGGTTCAAGAAACTTCAAGAGATCTTGTTGTGTTGGAGTTGGTCTTGCTCTTACCTTGGGTAGTCTGTCTGCGTTTATGATGCCTGGGCAGGATCGACTCTCTTTCCTTTCTATGCAGACCTTAGTACCTACTGCTGTCAAACAGCTGGGTCATCATGGGTTATTGAATACTAGCAGCCCCGCCGGTCGGTTTATCTCGCCATGCCAGCCGTAACGATATCAACCGGCGGGTTTTGGCCACCGCTAACGTAGGTACCAGCTATTTTCGACCCGAATGGTCTGTTGCGTGATAATGGTATGAGGCTCGCGAGTATGACACTAGTCCCATAGGAGTTGGGGAGGCCCATTGTGTGGTATGGTACATGCGTCGACACACTTCCGTCTTCCCATTTATCAAGAACAACCGTGAGAGGCAGATTTGGCCGAGGATCTCAAAAGGCGCAATTATGCAGATCGCGACAGAGCCTACACATGAGACGCTAAGTCCGTTGGGTACCGAAACTCTTCGGATGTAAAAAAAAATCTGAGATTCTGGTCGAAGTGATCTGGCGCAGCACTTCAGCATTGCCATACAGCGGGGCAATGCAGCCAGTGTCTTGGGCTCCATATCAATACCAGTCGGACGCTTCCGACTGGTATTGATATGGATCAGTTGAGTTACCTTTAGATTGGATGCAACAGTTTGCATTTAGCTCAATTGCAAATACTTGGCTTAATTTATTTATATTATTGATTGTAAATTTGTAATTTTCTTTGTCTGTTGTTGATTTATTGTTTGTTTTTTGATTTTGTATCATAAATTATCGATTTAAGTTTATTCAATGTTCCAAGCGGTTTATTTATTCAACCAATATTTTTCTAGTATGTCTTAAGCGTTACCAAAATTTGTCTCTGGAGTTACTTGATGTCCCAAAAATAAACATTATATATCCGATCGTAAAATGCGTATTTCTTTCCATTTTATCTTTAAATTGCCAGTACCTTATTTTAACAATTAGTGAGCTTCCTTAAATAATTCATTTTTATTTGTAATACTTTTATATTTAGTTTAATGTAGAAATAGCTATAATTTTTTGGATAAGGGTAACGCAAAAGACCAATAGCAGTTAGTTTTCTACTAAAATTTAAGTATTATATGGAGACTGATTTTACCAAAATATTTGATTATGCATGCAGGATAAAATAAATGAAAATGAGTTGTGGTTTCGAGTTTCATTCAGCATTTATGTAAGATTAAGTGGCGGTAACTCAGGTGACAGATTTTGAGGGTCTGTGTTGTAGTTTCTTGTAAAAAATAGCTAAAATATGAATAAACGTCCGTGCCCTTCTAGGTTGTTAAAGTAGATGAAATTTCTAATGCCCTAATCAAATTAGAATAAAAGAATATTAATGTTTTTATTTTTCAAAAAAATATTTCTACACTGTCCAAAGTGTGGGTAAAATAGTTGATTCACCCACATAACACTCGCCCCATCAGTCGTCACCGCTAGAATATCATCATCCAAAGAAAGTTCAAACTCCAAAAGCTTTTTTGTTAGAAGTCTGATGCACGTCGTAGCTGGCATCGAACCGTCAACCCGGATCAGTCCAAGATTTTTAAAATTAGATCCATCTTTGAATTTACTGTTGCCAGTATGAAGATTAACATTCATATATCTACGATTTCGTGAAGAGGTCCACTCGTCAAATGTCAAGGAAAATTTATTTCCAGATTTTTGCTTATCCTTTAACTCTTCGATTAATTTTCTTTTCTCTTGTTTGCTGTAGTTCATAACTATATTTTTTATAGATTTTGGTGCAGATGGCAAATGATCATAGCCCGCCTTTTTTAAAATTCTTCGTAAATCGATTGAGGTACAAAATTTGCCAAACGGAATACCGTCTCGGGCAACCATTCGACAGATCGTAGCTTCCATGGATTGTGAGCTTAGAAAATATTCAGAAATTTTTCTTTTCTTAGAAGTTTTGTTTGAGTCGTCTGATGATGATGGTTTTTGTTGTTCTTGAATAGTATCTACAGATTTTGGCTCTTGTTGTTGTGTGAATCGGGTTGAAGTTGAATCCGAAGATGGTCCAGGTTGAGAATCCGTAAGGTCAATCGAATGCGAAGATTTCAAATGGATGCGCATACCTGATGTGGATCCACCGAAGGTTTTTATGATTTTTTGGCAAAAATTACACTTTCCCGATTGACCGTCTTCAGCTCGCAAGAAGTAGTACCATGCTGAAGATTTATCTTCGCATTTCTTTTTATATTTCTCGTACTTCATGGTTGGATGGATGGAACTGAAAATAGGAAAGGTATTTTAGAAAGTCTATCTCTATTCTATTTTATATTGAAGACTTTTAAATAGGAAAGTAATCCACAAAATAAGCACCAACTTTCAAATAAACAAAGAATCATCAAAGACGTTTCACCCAGAAAAAAAATCGGTGGTAATATACAATAAAACTAAAATAAATACAGTAGAATTGAGATCCACCTCCATTCCGGTCGGTCATCGGTTGAAAAACCTTTCTGCTTTGAATTCACTCATATTATGCCTATTTACATCCATCAGTAATTCAGTATAATAGTAATTTATTTGCTCTAGACAATAAGACGTGCAATGTGAAACTTCTGATATAGTAAATTGTTTGAGAAATAAATGAAATGAAATATTACTTACCGTTTATCCTGTCGGTGATTGTTTTTTCTCCAAAAGCAAACCAACAACACAAACGGTTTTTTAACTTCTTGTCACTGCGAAATGCACTGATTAATCCTTTTGGTGATAGTTTTTCGTCTCCAGAACCAAACCAACAACACAAACTGTTTTTAAACTTCTTGTCACTGCGAAATGCTACGATACACTGATTACCGTTTGAACCTTGTGCTCGTGCGTAGTAACAATTGATAGATAACTGGCCTACCGAGCGAGAGCGCACTATGCAATTCAAAATGTGCGTGACAAAGAAAGAGGCACCGCACGGGTCCGACGGTTTTTTTCCAAGAAATTACAGGAACAATACTTGTTTTGCACTCGCACCTGCATTCGTCGTTAATTTCGTCAATCAGTTTTGAGCTTTATGCATGCAGAAATAATGTCCCGAACGCTATGCTCGCTATTAGCTAGGCGGCTTGCTCAAAGCCACCCGCGTCCGTCTATCTGCTTGCTAGTATACTTTGATTGTTTAAAAATATCTATTTATAGATATTTTAAAACTTTTATAAAAGTAAAGATTTCAATCAAAAAACAGTCTAACACTATCCTTCGGGCATTTGTTCGTTTATTTATTTTGAAGTTGGTTTGAGACCACGTGAAAACATGGTGAAGCGAAAACATAGACTGTCCATCAATTTTACAATCATTATAAATTTAAAATAAGTTGTTTGTAATCTAGAGCCGCCTTATGAGTTTTTTAATTTATTTTAACGTTAAATTCGAAATACCGAATTACCGGTATTTGCAATTTCAATACCGGTATTCCGAAGTGCCTGAAATAACTCGGTATTACCGGTTTTTCGGTAATACCGAATACCGGTGTCCATTCCCTAATCTGAATAGACACCATTAAGAATAAATTCTTTATACCTTTTCTAATTCTAAACCTGCCAATATTTGGTATACATATTTCTTACTAAGATACAAAAGTTATTATTACTATTTAGAAAAATAGTATAAGTATTTGTAGTTATTACAATATTCCTAAATATTGGTCAACCTTAGAGATATATTTTTATACAATCAATACAGCCATATTTTTATATAAAAACGAGCTCTATATACTATTATATCAAAAACAACCAATATCGAAATATTGTGCATTTATAGTAATTTCAACTATGAATTTAAATTCTGGAAAATTTCGTGGTTTTAGTAAACACGTAGAAGTATGTATAAGACATTAAGACATGGTCCTTGCGGTAATACGCAATTTATAAAGATCTTAATAAACTTATCATAATAGTCAAATAGAGATTGAAAAACGGGCATTACACTAGTAATGCTGCCTGCTAGCGACGGCTTAGATTTTTAGGAAATTGACCTATGTGTATATACTATTTGTAATTTGTATTTTTTTTGTATTCCTGCCTTAATAAATAAACGATTCCCGTCGTATACAGCCACGAATTCTAACAAGTAAATTTTCTAATTTAATTTTTAACAGTTGTGCAAAGCACTCGATAATTTAAGGCCCGAGTCGATGAAAAATATTTTTTTTAATTACTTGAAAAATACCGTCAATTTCAAATAAATTATCTAAGACTTCCTCGGTTAACATAAAACTTTGATCCCCCTTCTTTATTAAATAAACCAGTAGCTACATTTTTAATATTTATTTATGATACCTACTTTTTTTTCAATATATTATTATCTTTCTCACACCATTTAAGAAATCAAAAAAAAATCAAAACTTAGATTTTCCTTTTCCGAGTAGGCCCGCTGAACTCGCCGCAATTTACTTGAAAATTGTACTTCAAAATCGTTATGTATCTCAGATTCTGTGAAACATTCATATTTAGGGAAATGTATCTTCAATATTTTATCTTGAATTACTTGTTTTAAAAACACTATTGGTGAAAGTTTTCTAGGTAGTTTATTTTTTGAAAAATACATGTTTTGCACACATCTTGCTATTTATATCAGGAACAGTACACTTTTCCTTCGGTTTTCATATTACAAAGAAATCAAGAAGTATTTCTATAGTTACGTCTTTTAATTTTTCGATTGGTTGTTTCATTAACTTGTAATTAGATAAAAAAAGTTTTGGCGCATAGAAAATTCGGTGCACGTTTCTGCTCTAAACTTCTCACTTGCAAGAAAACCATATCTTGTCATCCCACTCGAAATACATTTCATAGCGGCGTGATTGCACACTCTTAGGCCCGTATTATGAAAACTTCCCCAAGCATTACATATGCAGTCATTACGTGAGTTCTATACTCATGCTGAGAATCTCTGCTTAAGTAAATCTAATATTGTATAACGTAACTCTGACGCTGCTTGGCTAGTTGCACTAACAAAATCTCTACTTGAGTGAGTAGGGTTATGTCTATGGTTTACACATTTATTTATGCGAAAAACGTTCCTTTACCTTTTCAACTTGACTATCACAGTTAATTTTTTTAGAGCTTTTTTGATATTTTTGTGAAACGAAACGCAACGTTTTCAAACATTTGTGGCGCTCTTTTAAAAAGCTTTGATGCGTAGAAATCCTTTCCAAGTCATACTCAAGCGTGGTCCAGACCACACTTGAATAAAGATGAGTTCAAAGAATCTCTAGGCAGAGATTTTAAAGTTTGAAATCGTTCTAAAATAGGCAATAGGGTATATGCATGTGATTTCAAAATGGCTAAAAAAATATATACGTATTCTCTATTGATATAGAAACATATCTACATATTTATTTTTGCATTTTGAGATGTTTTTATTGTAGAATTTAACCATTGAAAAATTGATATTTTAAATCTCAATCGCAAAATTGCAAAACGCTACGCCAATTGGCTAGAGCGGACGTGACATCACTGTACGCATTTCTTCTTTTTTTATTCTGCTTGCTGCACCTTGATTTGACACTATTCTGCCCACTTGACATTTCGTATTGTCGATTATTTTCAGTTTTTTCGGAAAACCTCTTTCCTGAGATGATCACTACCGAGGTCGTCACCAAAGGTCTTAATCAAGTGTGTACGTCGACGTCACATAAACATGGCGCCAATATGGCAGCGTTTTTATCACCCGAAAATGATTGTAGTTTTGATTTGTTTTTTTTACCTTGTTAATGCGAAATTCAGTGAGCGTCTTATCATTCCTCGGTTAAATAATGACCTAAAGAATCGATTAAAACAATAAAAAAAATCGATGCATATACCCTATTACTCAAGTAATGCTTGCGTCCAATAATACGTAATAACGTGGTAAGAACGCATCGTTACTCGAGGGTTACTTACATGAGTGAGTGTAGCTTTTGACATGAGTTCCCAAGCATTGTTTTAAAATTAGTCTTTACTCAAAACTATACATAAGCATCACTTAAGCATAGATCGATGACTGAGCATGCCTTCATAATACGGACCTTAGAGTCTGTTCAAAAAGTAAAGAGTCGTGGGAATTGAGGTCGCTCGTGTGACAATTGTCAACTTTTGTTGCGTTGACAACACTGCTCAGTCACTACAGTACGACTTGGCGATTATTTATAAAACATCAACTGTTATTCTATTAAGTACCATTGTCACATAACTAGATGGCGCTGCTAAAATTGACCCAGGGCTAGATCGCGCTAACGAGAACGCACGGGTTCTAGTTTTAAGTTTGAGGTGATTTTGGATTCGTGGAGACTGCTTGGTTAAAAGTCGGTAAGGTGTCTTTGACTTTCCAATAATTACCTTCCAACCTTTGTGAATTTCAAAGCGCCGTTTTATTTGCTGTGATCTCATAACGAATAGAGATGTGGTATTTGGGTCAGTTATTCATATTATTGAAAAGTGTTAGTTCACCGACACGCCACGACTCTTCTCTTTTTTTAACAGACTCGGAACTACAAAGTTGTGTTACTTTATTTTCTATAAAATGTGTAAGTAACTTAATAATGTAAACTTACCGCTTGGAGCGCTTTCCATAGAAATAAAGTAACGCTTACTTTGAAGTAAACATCTTTAGTAAACAGTAAGGCAGTTTACTGAATACACTCAGTATACTGAACAGAGTTCGTGAACAATTTCGTTGCCGACATTACCATCCCAGTTGTTTCCCAATTCCTCTATCTTCTAGAAACAGCTGGCTTCTAGAAGCTTCTAGCTGGCCGTGGAAGCATAGCGCGACAAATCTGGCAACACCATGCCGACTGCCTGTAAATATTCAATGATCTGATCAGCGGGTTGCCACACCAGTCCCATCGCGGTCTTAAGATCCCCAACAGCCTGTATCGGTCCACTGCTGGACGCAGGCCTCCCCCTGATAAGCGCTAAAGGCGTTAATAGAATGGGTGGTAATGCCCATAAGCCCCACGCTGGGCATGCATTTGGGGATCGCAGTTCGGTGGTAGAATTGTTCTGCAGAGGGCGGTGCTGCCCGCCCCTGGTGGATATCTCTTAGTCGCCGCTTACGACACCCACGGGAGGAGATGGGGATAGATTCTTAAGATCCATCTTAATAATTATAAACTAGCTGCATGTGTTGTTCCTATGGAAACATTTAAAGGTGATTTCTATTCCACTGGAACTGATTTATGGGATAAATAAAGCCTATCGTTGATTCCAGGATTAGAATTACCTGTATGCAAAATTTCAGCTCAATCCGCTCAGTAGTTTTGGCGGAAAAAGGTTACAAACCATCCATCCACTTTCGAACTTTCGCATTAATAATATTAATGTAAGCTTAGAATATAACGTAGGCTACTTTTTAATTATAGCTATCTCATAAATCAATTCCCGTAAGATAGAAATCACTTTTAAACGTTTCCATAGGAACAACGGGTGCGAAGCCGCGGGGCGCAGCTAGTCTATACCGTATCAACCGACCATGTAGAATGTTAGTAAACAAACCACGACACAAATAACAAAAATTCACTTGCTTGGCCTCGAATTTCAGATGTAATTGTAAGCAATGTTTATTGAAGGAAAGACGTCAAATCGACCAGTAAAATAAAGTATGTATAAAAAAGACGTGTGGCACTCGGGTACTGCCGCGGTAAAGCTATTGCATAGCATTTTTTTCAACTTATGTGCCGGTCGGAGTGGGAGGTGTTAGTGGTGTCCTTTTGGCCCTTTATATAACATCCTTTAACATGCTCCTCTTTTATTTATGTACTACTTTCCTTGGTTTATTATATGTCGTTCTTTTCTTATTTCCTACTTATCTATAATCCTTACGTATGTCGTGTTATGTGTGTGTTATGTAATTGATCCAAATAAATGTATTTTCTTTCTTTCTTTTCTTTCTGTTGGGTTATTTTCGTTACAGAATTTCTGGATTCGGTCTCCACGCTCAAGGCCCGCGATAGCTATGCAAAAGCTTAAAATTTTTTAGGTTACGTATTTGGCGGTTTGTTTACTAACATGCTACATGCTCGTTGGATGAGGTATAGTATAGGTATAAATGAATGGCTACCTCGTTGTCAACCCTCTCCTCGTCGCTTTGGTAATGCACGTCCAGCTCTGAACTGTTGACGCTGTTCTCCCAGTCTTCTGATGATTCTACCGATGAGTTGTCCATTTCTAGGTCGGCTGGAAGACAAGACAACAAATAATTATAATCACATCACACTAATATTTTAAACTAGCTGCGCCCCGCGGCTTCGCACGCGTTGTTCCTATGGAAACATTAAAAGGTGATTTTCATCCCACGGGAACTGATTTATGGAATAAAAAGTAGTATAAATAGCAAAATGTGTTCAAAACGTCTATTTTTCAAATAAATAAACTATAGAGAAAACTTTCACTAATCGTGTTTTTAAAACACGTAATTCAAGATAAAAAGATCGAATTCATAATTCCTTATTGCACAAAATAATACAATGGTAGAAAAATTAAAAGAAAGATCATGGCAAAGGCGAGCTTAACCCTTATAAGAGTTCTCTTCCAGCAAACCTTATTGGGAGAGAGAGACAAAGATATAAAAGTGGGTACTAGTGCTTAAACAGAGAATAGATTGAAAATCGAAACATTTCCCTAAACATGAAGGTGACTTTCACAGATTCTGAGATATTTAACGATTTAGAAGTACAAACTTGAAGTAAATTGCTTATGGCGCACTCCTACACCTTCATATATGATTATTATTTGTACAATAAAGTGTTAATTCATTCATTCTTAACATGAAGGTGGACTCTGGCGCTGTACGTGTTTAGGGTGTTCCGGGGGGTTATAACCACAGAGCTATATTCTGAGATCTGTGGTTATAACCAATCCGACCATCTTGGAGATGATAAGGCTGTGCGTACCGGACGAGTACGTATGGCGGCGCAGGCGGCCGCCTCTATTCGCAGTGCCTCGCGGAAGGACTTATCTGCTCAACAAAGCGCCACTGACTCGCACCATGCAAGCACTTAATCAGGTAGCGGGGTCCATTGACGTATTCCACTGTTCACAGAGTGAGTTCGTAAGGGCTATTTTAACAAAGTTGTGTTATGGTTGTTAAATGAACATTATTTTGTATGTACGTACCTACCAATAAGATAAGATTATGACTATTTATGACATGTTGACTACTATTTTTTGCTCACTGACATAATGAATTTAATTATTTGACTATTATTTTACTAAATTATTTTGATTTTTGACATATGTAGGTATTTCATTGTTTGTCTTATTATTATTGTACTCAATTATTTTATTATTTTGCATTTTGAATTACTTTAAAAAAATTTTGGTTGACTACTCTATTGTAGGTATTAGGTCTTCCTGTAAAGATAGATATAATGTTTTTAAATAAACACTAAAATACTAAAACTTTCACAGATCCTGAAATAAATAAGAAGTACAATTTTGAAGTAACTTGCTTATGGGCACACTATTAATAATGAAAACTTACCTAGCCTGGGCAGTTCTGGGCGCATGGGCTGAGGCAGTCGTATGGCGGTCCCGTTGAGTGCGTTGATTGCGAGGGCGGAGGCCGAGATGGAGCGCGCCGCCTCGCAGGGCTGCTCCTCTGTGTAGCGGAGAAGGGGGTGCTCCTATGGACAAACGTCGATCTAATGTAATTACACTAATATTCGGATTCAGCTCAAAACCAAAGAAATGCACAACGAACGATGGTCAAGCCTGCTGGAGTGCAGACAAGCTAGAGCGGCTTCCATCAACCTCACCCAGGCTTACGAAACACCTACTCAACCTAAATAGAACGGACCTGCGCATCCTGGTAGGAACTCTAACAGGTCACTGCCCTCTGAACAAACACTTATTCACCATCGGAGCAACGGACAGCCCTCTCTGTAGAGGGTGCCTCAGCGACGAGGAATCAGCTGCCCACGTAGTCCTGGAATGCGAGGGAGTAACAGCGCAACGAACAGAAATCCTCAACTTGCCGAGGTCACTCCGCGAGGCCTGTGAAGATCCCAGGAAGATTCTGCGCTTCTGGACGGAGTTAGGCTGGCTATGCTAGCGGAACACAAAATGGACCTAATGAGAGTCCAAATGCGGAAATAGGAGTACTTCCACCTTAACCTTAAACCTTAACACACTAATATTATAAACTAGCTGCGCCCCGCGGCTTCGCACGCGTTGTTCATACGAAACGTTTAAAGGTAATTTCTACCCCACGGGAACTGATTTATGGAATAAAAAGTATGTACTAAACAACGCAAATGTATGCAAAATTTCAGCCAGTAGTAACAAACATCCATCCATTCATCCATACAAACGTTCGCATTTATAGTACTAGTGAGATATTTAATTCAATTATTTTTGAAATACCTACGCGGGCGACGCATGACGTAGCTAAGAAATTAGTATGTCCTATCTACCTACATAAATGTGGGAAAAAAAATCAGCTGTGTTAAATAAAGCTCGAAGGTTTTCTACTCAACCTCAACAGCCAGCCCATTGGTCCACTGCTGGACGCAGGCCTCCCCTTGATAAGCGCTTTATTGGCCTTTATCTTATAGAGGGTAATGCCCATAACCCCCACACTGGACATGCGGGTTGGGGATCGCAGTTTGGTCATATAATTGTTCTGCAAGGGGCGCTGCTGCCCCCGGATATGCCTTCGTCGTCTCTTACAATAAGGAAGAGTGGGTGGGTTGTTGCAAATCCTCCGGGTGGAAAACCCTTAGTCGCCTCTTACGACACCCACGAGCTTTCTTAAAGTGAGTTGGTAGCCAAACGCTAATCCATCAGCAATAAAAAAAAAAAAAAAAAAAGAGATGGGGTGGTGCAAATTCTAAGCCAGCACCACACAGCAGTACACAGCGAAGGTTACCTACTCACTGATTATCCATATTCCATACGAGGATTGATATTGATTGATGATTGATATTGATTGATGATTATTACGATCGACGCGCTTAAACCTTGAATTGATTTGCCTAGTGGCAGAATCCAGCGATCTAAAATAAGTCTTATTAAAATTACCTGATCCAACAACAATAAATGAATGCAGTATAGCGGGTTAACTACGAATCTTGTTTGTGTGTTTGTACTTGAAGGCAGAGTTGGAAAAAAAACTGTTTCTTTTTTATATTTTATAAAACAGACTGTTCAAAATGTTTAAAACAAGTGTTTTTTTTTGTTTTATTTTACTTTTTACCTTTAGGGATCTATTTCAAATCAATTAAAGCTAATAATAAAATATTTAATCCATTTCTAGACTATTTCCTAATTCACACAAGTAAAATATAACAAATCGATAAATATTTACTTATTGTTGCGTATCTCAGTACCTCTACTTAAACTAATTACTAACCAATACAAAACACTTTACATACACCTTGTATGTAGTGTAGTGTAGATAGGTAGAGAACGCAGAACACCCTAATCTACTAATCAGAAAATTACTTTCTTTCGACGGCCGACATAGGGAATTTCCCTGCGGGACTTTACTGGCCCCAGTGACCTATGCAGTGTAGTGTTTAAAACGGCCAACATAGGGACATTCCACTCATAAAATTCTTTTAGGCTATTTAGAGTTCTACATATTTATTTGTTTGGATTTATTTGCATTCATATGCAATATTACCTTTAGTTTTAAATCCTGTTTTTTTCTTCATGTTTTAAACATTGTTTAAAACTTGTTTTATACTGTGTTTTGAAACACTTAATAAAAACATAGTTTTATTTCAAACTGTTTTAAAAACTGTTTAAAACACGTGTTTTAAAACAACTTGTTTTAATCATGCCAACCCTGCTCAAAGGGATGCAGATTCCAGAATCTCTTATGTCTAGATGCGCACTCGCCCTGAAGATGTCCCACGCGTTTGTGTTCTTCCAACACAAACAAGGTTCGTAGTTAACCCGCTTACATTCATAATGAATAACTAGTTTCTGCCCCGTCGGACGCGTTGGTTCTATGGAAACGTTTTTTTTATCGTATGAGAACTGATCTATGGGATAAAACATAGCCTATGTTTGATCGGCAGTAGCAGTCGGTCGGGATATCTCGCTAAGAACCGACAACCACTGGGGTAAACAAGTTCTTGAGTGGACTTAGGATAAAATCTATTTATATCGTCATAATCATAAACTATGTTTGTATTAAACTAAAACTGTAAAGAAAGTATACATTTGAAAAATACAAGCTTCTAAACTTTCGTATTTCAACACGAATTTTAGCTTAACTTTGAAATAGAAATAGAAAATCTTTATTTGTGTCACATGGATAAAATTAGCATAACTTAATTACAACTAAAATTAAATTATGTCTAACACAAAAAGGTCACCGGCTCAGCATAATGCTGCTATGGTACTAATTGTATCATAGCAGCGCTGGTTTTCATTTTCTTTGGGCGAAAATAAATAACGTATGGGGAAAGAAAACTTTAAAATAAAGCCTTTACCGACATAATAATATGTAGTTTAGTTATTAATAAGTGAAAATTAATTAATAATATATTGAAGAATACATGCATATACCTACATTCAATAGTTTTTCTATGATAGATAACCCTTGTGCTAAGGGTCAGCTGAAAAAAAGCTGTTCAGTGATTGTTTTCCCAATAAATCATTATGCATTTCATTCTATCGTGTGGGTATGTATGTCTATAATGAATTATACTTGTGGTTATACTTACAGGGTGATCTAGCTCACAGATAGGGTTATGCCTCAAATCAACGGATTCCAATGAAACAGGTAGTAATAGTGCTATGTTCTCTGGAAGTGATGATATCTGAAAAGATTGTTCAAGATGATATTCCTAAAATATTTTGTACAAAAATCAAATAATAAATTTATGTAAGTACAATATAATGATACATTAGGATAGGTTCTAATTTGAGCTAAAGGTAGTACAAACACCTTGCTGGGTAGAGCATTTTTTTTTGTGACAAGAATCCATTCTCTAGCTAGACCAATGACATAAACAGAAATGTAGTCTTTGAGTTTTGTCTGCTAGCTTATGAAACTGTAATCTATGCTTGCAATTTAAGTTAAATTTAAACTACTCATTGGCTAGATTGTAATCATACTAGGGCTCATTCTTTAGAAGTAACTAAATAATGTGCACTGTACATTAAATAAATAACATTAAATACGGGACAGTCGCAACAGCATCCTGAGGACTGTGGCAGAGGGACTATCGTCTCCACTCTGGAGGTACTTTGTGGTGAGGGTGATCAATGAAGGAAAATACTTCCCGCATTGATTTATCCTTATCACAGCACAGTTGCCTGTCACGGTTCTCTATTATGATCTACCCAGCAAGGTGTTTGTACTTTTCTTTTCTGTAATTTCTGTGGTTGTGTGTGTCAAACGTGTTTTATGTTGTATATTTTTGTCGTAAACCTATGGACTGTAATTGTCTGAAATAAAACGTTTTTTATTTATTAAAAAAAATTATATGAAACCCTAGAACTTAGCCCTTAGCAACTTAGCCCCTTTAAAATGAAACGACAAAACACTAATTTCGACGATGTAAACAATGCAATCAAAAGGTAGTTCATTGGTTTAGTGTCAACAATCTTTTGCTTAACGGAACCAAAACGAAATGTATTAGATTTACTCTACCTAATGTTAAACAAGTTAAGGCTGATGTAAACATAAATGGAGAAACGTTAGAAATTATAGAAAGTACCGTATTCTTAGGAATCACCTTAGATAATAAACTTCAATGGGGCCCACACATAGATAAGCTATCGAAGAGACTTAGTTCTGCAGCATATGCAGTCAAAAAAATCCGTGATCTCACAGACGTGGACACATCTAGACTAGTTTATTTCAGCTACTTCTATAGTATTATGTCTTATGGTATACTGCTTTGGGGGAACGCTGCAGATATTAACACCATATTTGTGCTGCAGAAGCGGGCTGTTCGTGCCATCTATAAAATGGGTCCCAGAGAATCCCTACGTGATGAATTCAAAGAAATGAATATAATGACAGTACCAAGTCAATATATTTATGAAAACTTGTTGTATACTCATAAAAATATCAATAGTTTCCCAAAAAATTGCGATATACATAATGTAAATACTAGAAATAAACATAAACTCGCTGTACCCACAAATAGGCTGCATAAAATTAATGTATCTTTTAAAGGGCAATGTATACGCTTCTACAACAAAACCTACTAAGCTGCAAAAATTATCAGTAAATAAATTCAAACAAACTGTCAAAACTTTATTATGCAAAAAGGCTTACTATAAAATATCAGATTATCTAGAGGATAAAAAAGCTTGGGACGGATTTTGCTCCAACTCGAAAAATAACAACTAACAGGCTAAAGGTTTCTTCGTCGTTTCTTTACTTTAGTCTACATACCGAAGCGATCGAAATCAAAAATACCACTTTATTTCCGTGTCAGTGTATTTTTTTAATATGATTTGACCTTTTCTAAGTGTACATTTATTGTATTTATAGAAATAAAGCATTTTTTAGTTTGAGTTTGAGTTAGAGTAGAGCGTGTAGAGCGGTCTCTGGTGTGTGTGAGCTCCAGATGGCAAGGGGTGCTAATAAAATTTAACATCCGAGACTTTGCCACCCCGCCACACGAATCTTGAACATAAATCACGGTGGCTCACTCTGCTTGTTTTTCTTTAGTCATACTCTTCTTTTTTTAATTAATATTTGACGGTTTATATGAACAAAAAGTATATTTAACCGACTTCTGAAAAAGGAGGAGGTTCTCAATTCGTCTGTTTTTTTTTATTTATTTTTTTATGTTTGTTATTTCAAACCAGAACTTTTGACTGGGTGGTCCGATTTGCACGATTCTTTTTTTATATGAAAGCTGGTGCTTCCCATGTGGTCCGATTTTAATTTTGTTCAGTTCTGACAATGGGATCCATGAAAATTCATGAAAAAACCGTAAAAATTGAAGTCGGTTTATAGTTTTTTAGTATAATTAATATTATTATTTAAAAACAATTGAATGAATTATTCATAGCCCGTGACTTGAAAGATTGTCTATTAAAAGCTTTTTATGGTTTGTTTACGTTATTTCTTTTGTTTGGGTGAATAGAATTGCGAAAGTATGTATGGATGTATGGATGGATGGATGTTTGTTACCTCTTCACGCCAAAACTACTGAACAGATCGGGCTGAAATTTGGCATACAGGTAATTCTAATCCTGGAATCAATTATAGGCTACTTTGTATCCCATGAATCAGTTCCCGTGGGATGAAAATCACCTTTATAAGTTTCCATAGAAAAAACGTGTGCGAAGCCGCGGGGTGCAGCTAGTAGTAATTAAATTCACCTGATTATTAGAGAGCTGAATATACATTATCTCTGAGCATTTGAGCAGCGAGGCAGGGAACTCCTTGAGGTTGTTGTAACGCATGTTGCAGTGCACTAGCCCTTCCATTTGCTCCAGGTTAGCAGGGAATTCCTCTATTACATTGTTTTCTAGGGTCAGCCATCTGGAAGGTTAAATCACACTTACATTACAAATGCAAAAGTTTTGGTGGATGTTTGTTAGCTCTTCACACCGAAACTACTGAGCGGATCAGGCTAAAAATTACATAGTTCTAGGCCCGGAATAAAATATAGGCCACATATTATTCAATACATGAATTCCCATGGGATTGAAAATATCATAGAAACAATGCGTGTGAAGACATGGGCAGAAACTAGTGTTAGGTATTTAATGTTTCATATAATAGAATTTAACCTTTGTCCGTTGTGCCAAATAAGTCCTAGATTAAGATCTATTGCTAACATGAATACAAAAAAAACTTTGTAATATTTTTGTTTTGCAATTGAATTCGTCAAACTATGATAGTTTTCATTCGAATGCTAATTAACATATCAAATCAAATTTATCATTTTCATGCTGATGCCAAATAGAGATTTTATCAATGATATTTAAATAGGTTAGCTTAATATAGAGATGATCAGCTTATAGAAGAATTGTGTTGGTATGTCTAGCATAATAATTAAAACTATGCTATATCCTAATTAATATAAATATATACCAGAAGATATTATATCAGTAACATCAATAAACACCTTTTAGAAACACTGGTTACGAGACGACAAAAACAAACTACATTAATGACCTAATTCAACACTGTGTGCATATATACATAACAGCCATGGGCTGCTTGTCTTTTATCAATAAATAAATATAAGGCCAAGATAGAATTTAGTGAAAATTGAGTTTAGCTCAGGGATTAAAACAATGTACAACTGTATGTGTGTAAAACTGACGTGACCAACTAGTTTTATTGCCAAAATTCTTACCTTAGTCTAGTCAATTTACTGAATTCATCAGGTATAACTTTAATTTGATTCCCCCGTGCACCAAAAGTATCCAGCTTTTCCAACTTCCCCAATTCCTTGGGTATCTCCTGCAGCCCTATTCTATTGCACCAGAACGCCTCAAGGTTCTCCAAATTACCAATCTCTGGTATTAATTTATTCAAGGGATTGTAACTGATGTTTAGATTGACCAAGTTCTTTAGGTTTCCTATCTCAGCGGGCAGTGATGTTATGTTATTGTAGTCCAGTGTCAGGGTGGTAAGGTTCGCCAGCTGGCATATTTGCACTGGAATCACAGATATTTTATTCTTGTGAAGGTAAAGATGCTCAATCTCCGTACATGAGTACAACAAGTCGGGAATTACGTAGATTTCAAATGAGTTTAAACATAAACGAGACTTCTTTTTGTTGATAGCTTGTTCGATGAGAGCTAGGATGTGGTTTTCACGTAGGAATTTTAGAATTGAACTCATTTTTTGCTATTTTTTGAGAGAGATCATGGTAAAGTAAATTATTGCGTGCGTTTTGTAACTGGTTTTCATGAAGAAAAACAAAAATACGAAATCAAAATCAAATAAAACGTCAAAGTCAGCTGTATAGTGTCTTTCGTGAAATGAAAAGACATACTGACTGCATATGATTTTGAGCACAAGAAAGAGACGCGGCGTGAGGTAGTTCTAAACCAGAAAAAGAAAGCAAATGCAACAAAGAATGTACCATTGTCTAAGGATATGTATGGTAGAATGGAAAAGTGTTACCATATCGCAAAGTTAGAAATCTACCATTTTCATTTTTCAGACGGAGGAGCTAACATTATTTTGTTGCGAGCGGTACTTATATGTACAGTATTTGTTATAATTTATTTTTATGTTCATAAATATAAACAGAAATAAACTAAAATAATTGCTTTGAACAAAAAAGAAGGCGTTTTCCCTTATAAAGTAGAATGGAACGTGAAATATCGATTTTCGCGGATAATACTCAAAAACGTTTCAGGGTCGTCGTCGATGGGTCGGGTCAGGGCAGTAGGTCGGCGCGGTAGAATCAATATTGTGTAGAAATAAACGTAAAACTTAATCTTAATTGTATGCGGACTTTCAGATCTATTTATGACTTTGCGAATCCTTTATGGAATTGACTAGTGCGGTGCGTAGGAAATGGGCATTAGTGATTTTATAAAATTGATTTATTTAGTTTTTATATATTTTTATACAACTTCTACAAATGGTAAGTTTACCCCACATTACTACGAGAGTTTAAATTGTTAGTTTTTAAACAATGCATTATGCTCTAGCTAGGCTGTTGTTTTTTTGTGTTAATTTTTCTTTGTCTGTTCTATAAAACTACCTAGGTATATGTGGGTAAGGATAAAGGTATTTTCCTATAGCTTAAGACGTCCAATAGTACCTTTGTCACTATATTTTGTACCCGTAGGCTTTTTTGGAGAAAAAAAGCACTTATTCATCAATATAATTGACGGACTTTATGAAAACAATTGAGGCCAGACCGAAAAAGCTGAAAAAGAACGGATGCCTAGGTAAATGAAATACCCAGCATAGGTGTCTGTCAATGTTAAGTCAACAGGCTGATAATAGGTAGGTATAGTGATGACGACAACTAAGAGGTGTTGATTATGACCCGTACTAATAACGTGTTCTTGTTAGTCAGTATTCGTTTTTATATTTAAATTAAGTATACTAGTTTTGAGGTAGCATTATTATTATTTATAATATATTTATTGTAACTCCGGCTGGACCGTAGAATAAGTTAAATAAGATCTGCAACTTTTCTATAAACTGAATTATTATTATTATTACTTATTTAAATAAATAACAACAATATTATTATTCTACACACATACAATTTGTAATTTGCTAATTTAATTCAAGAGCCGTTTTAGTCGGCTTTCTCACAAAAAATAAAGATTTTCCTAAATCTCGTTTTCGTTTATTCTAGCTTCACCTCCAAACAAGACCGCTCACCACGTCCGTAAGGTGACCGAAGACGGGGCCTACAATGATCAGAAATCATCATATCGCTCCTTTCATCCTGATTTAAAGCACAAGACTATTTACCCGAGACACGACGACAGGTAAATTTATTTCAAACAAGTCTTCGCCATCTATCCCTTATGGACGATGATTATTTATGTAAATAAAAAGTAGCCTGTTAGATTCCAGGATTGGAATTACCAGTATGTAAAAGTTCAGCTAGATTCTTTCAGTAGTTTTAGCGTGAACAAACATCCATCGAAACTTGCGCATTTATATTACTAGCTGCACCCCGCGCTTGGCTTTGTTCCTATGGAAACGTTTGAAAGTGATATTTTCTCTTGTTTAATAGAAAAATAATATATGTATAATAAACTTTTTTTTAGTATTTTTGTAAACTTTTTATTTAGGTATTTATTTTGTTCAACAGGGATTATGACATCACGTCCTACGACACGGAGTATGGCGGCGTGGTTTCTAACTTCACCTCATCCATTTACGATGACAATCCACAGCTCTACCCCAATCCGGAATTTGTGGCTAAGAATAATTTAGGTACAAATTGTAATATCTAAATCCTAAGTATCTACATTGCTGGACGCAGGCCTCCCTCCGATAAACTTTTATTGGCTTTTATCATATAGGGTACCTATTGCCCATAATCCCTACGGCTGGTCATGCGGGTTGGGGATTGTAGTCAGATATTTATTCTTACTTCAATCTGTAATATTCAATTCGATACAGACAGACAGACGTTATATTGGTAATTATTTTAATTTTTATGTGTGTATTCAAATTTGGTAACTGTGGGTTTTTATATGTACCACAATGGCAGATCTGAATAAATAATTTATATTTAATTTGAACTTATTTATTTATTTTCTTTAGATAATAATAATTAAGCCACCAACGAAGGACGCACAACTGTACAAGAGTAATTTGAAATGTACATTTAATCAAGGTTCCCGCAATCATAGGCGGGCACATCTATACAAGAATAATTATAATAATGCGAGCTTGCATGCTACCAAAAGCATTAAATTAAATTGAATCATAAAAATATTTTTATCGCTAACAAATATAATATATTAGTAAGTTTACAACAGAACATTAATCTGTTATCGATTACTTAATAACTTGCAGTTAACAAAGCAGTTCCATCGAAGATACCTGACGATGATGCAGACATGCCTGATCTTCCCGCTGACTCGCTGGCCGATGCTGATCTAAAAGAGCACAACATTATAGACAGCGTGACCTATCTGTACGGGTTTAACAACTGCCATGGTGTGAGGAACGAGTGGGTAGTGTTGGTATGTCATTTTTCACCATATAAAAAAGAACAAGAAGGTTCTAGTGTCACAGCCTATATGCACACAGTCGTTCGACGAGGGCCTTTTCCCGAGTTAAGGCTTCATGCATGAAGGTACTCGTAGACTGTGCTAGTGGTATAGGTAATATAAATACAGGGTTATTGGTAATTTACTGGCACTGGGGAGCTGTGTGGTGCTGACTTAGAATTTGCACCACCCCATCTCTTCCTGTGGGTATCGTAAGAGGCGACTAAGGGATATCCACCGGGGCGGGCAGCAGCGCCCCCTGTGAAACAATTTTACCACCGAACTGCGATCCCCAACCCGCATGCCCAGCGTGGGGATGCATTAATTCCCATAAGATAAACGCCAAAAAGGCGCTTAACCGGGGGAGGCCTGCGTCCAGCAGTGGACCCATATAGGCTGTTGAGGTTGACACTGGGTGAACTGCAGGTTCTGCCTATCATAACGAAAACGTTTGTGAAAATGTCGTTTGTGTCTTAGTTCTTTGCGATTGGAAGCAGGTACTCCATTCAATAATCGTTCTTTAGAGAGGTTTCATTTGAAAAAAACCTACAAAACTGGAGGAATGAGAAATCAGTTGACAATAAATATACATCTGATTCCGATTCTGATTCTGGTCATTATTGTGTTCCAGAAGTTTGTCCAGAACACAATAAATTATTTACTATGTTTTTCCATTTTGAATCAAATGGAAAAACACAGTAAATAAGGGTCAATCACAAAAAATATATAACTCAAGATGTGTTAGTGCACTAACACATTTTATTGCACTAACGTTCTAAAAATGAAAATAAAACTACTTAAGCCTAAATAAATAAACGTTATTTACTTATTACGTTCGCGTCGACAGGAGCTACCTTCCACAACCCTGCACGTGTCCCCTGGATGGTGCTAAACGAGCTCAACCAAACGACAACACAGGCAAATTGAATGACTTATTAATTTCTGATTATACCTTCCAGATCTACATATCCAGTGGTATAGCGACCTTTCTACTAGTCGGCACAGTTCTCTGGCTGTGCTTGAGTAGCTACGCACACGAGTTCCGTCAGTCCAGCAAGCTGTACCCCATCAACATTAACCTGTGCTGCTGCTTGGTCACCGCGACGCAGCTCTATATTCAAGCTATCATGGTCAGTATTCAGTATATTATGGCAAAGGATCTTAATCTAGGGCTTAACTTAAGGACTTAATTTTGCATTTCATACAAAATTACAGAGATCTTTTAGGTACTTATATAAAATATTTATGTAAGTTGTTAAAAATAATAATGAATTTACGTAACTTAGTTGGGTACATATCACTTCTTTAGCTTTTTTTTATTGGTTAGTAGAGTTCAACAGTTTGGATGTATTATAGTTGGATAGATGATTTTTATAAATATCTTCACGTCAAAACTACTCAGTCCAGGGACCGAATTCTGTTAACCAAAAGCTTAAATATGATAATGGTATCGTCGCAGAATCTTCCATAGAGGAAAGAAACTCTAAAATAGTGTATGCAGTGCTATTTGCACGGAGATATTATTTTTGACACGCGTTCCTCCATATAGTAGTTTATTTTATGAAAGGTTAGTCGCTTTACTATAATGGTCTCAGAATTAGGTACACATTTAATGAGACCATTATAGGAAAGCGACTAATTTAGTCGTATTGGGGCCCAGCTTAGTTTGACGCTATTATGATGCTGTATGAATTGTCCAGCAATATTTATTTCATAATTCATTACTGCACAATATACAAGTAAAATAATTAACAAAAAGAAAAAAACAATGGCAAAGGCGAGCTTAACCCTAAATTGAGTTCTTTTCCAGCAAACCTCATTAGGACAGGGTAGCTAACCTAGTTATAAAAATGGGTACCTACATGTGCTTAAATAAAGGGTATACGTACGATTTAATTTTAAACTACTGATTATATAGCAATCACATATAATATAATACATTGAATACTCTATTATATATTTCCTATTATATTATATTATAATTTTAATATATATTTCTAGGGTCAAAGCCAGCCGGATCAATGCGAGAGCATAGCCCTAATGCTTCACTACACGCACATTTCCTGCGCGATGTGGATCGTTGCTCTTGCCGCGACGGTAGCCGAGTACTGTGTATGCGACACTTTCTTACCACTCAAGTACAATTACTTGCTGGCGTATGGCGTGCCGGCTGTTGTTGTTATGGTAAGGTTTGTCTAAAACATTTGTTTATAAACTAATCTGGGACTCGCGTAAATCTTTTATTCCAAAATTTTCATAGAAATCGGTAGCAGACAAACAGCTTATTAGAGTAGGTTAGTATAATTATAATGAATAAAAAATGAATGAATGAATGAATGAATGAATGAACACTTTTTTTTATAATACCGTAGTTTTTGTGCAATAGGTATGGATTATTTATTTCCAATGGGAACTGATTTATGGGATGCCAAGCAAAACTATAAAATATCAGTTTGCTTTTGATACCTAATATAAACCAAAGTACCTAATATATACCAAACTAACGAAACGAACTTGTGTAATGAAGTAGGCCTCTAGTAGGTATACGAAAAACAAAAAAAAATCACTATATTGTATAAAATCTACTTAGGTAATTATGATTTTTTGAATTCTATAAATTTAGTTAAGAAAATTTGTAATTTGTAATTTATTTATTTAGTAACTAACACGATTTTTGTAAAACCAATTAAATCAGTTACTTAAGATTAATCTTAATTTAAAAATTTGAATTAAATTATCTACACAATATATATTATGATATGAATTAAAATAGAATTTTAAAAATTAAACATTATAAGATATTTAATTAAAACTGTGTTGATATTAAAATAATAGTTTCATTAGGTAGGTATGTTACCGTTTTAAGTCAAGTAAAATAAATAATTAAATCATGCCAGCTTTGAAAAATGTAGCTATACCTATCACCGTATTTATTTCCAGTTCAACTACGCCCTATCAATGGAACACTACGAAACAAAACACTACTGCTGGATGTCAATCGAAAAGGGAATGGTAATGGGTTTCATGATCCCCGCCATGATACTCATTCTCATCAACACCGCAATTGTCATTCTCGGCCTACGAAGCGTCAACAGAAAGCAAGCTGAAATATTAGCTACAAAAATACAGGAATTAGTCGACCACCAATACAATCAATCTAATAGTACAAATTGGCCTAATGAGGAAAATATGGGTGATAATAACGCTAGTATAGAAACTTTAGATATTTATACGCCAGGAAGCAGTAGAAAAAACACAGATAGTTCGGAAAATCTTGAAAGGGACATTGATTTGAGTGAGGACGAATGCCCGCAGTATCCGAACAATTTCGGACACAGTGAAAATGAAACGGAGGTGAGTCCAAATTATTAATTGACATAATATTTATATTCGTTAAGCATACAATAGATAGGTGCCTGGTATTCTGTGTTGCCATTGATAAACATTATTTTGTCCTGACAGTGAGTATTACCATTACCTGTTTTAGATTGCTATTGTTTTTTTTTGTGCCCTTTATTTTCATTTCATGTAGGTTGTGTGTGTATCTAAAATTATTTTTGTATGTTTTTTGTCTTGTCTTTTTAACTTTGTGTGATTTTATTTTATACCTATATATTGCTATACTTATTAGTACAAATTACTCGTCTGTATAATCTTTAAGTTTTAATTCTGTGTTTTATCGGTAACGGTAGAATCTATAAAAAAAATTCTCAAACAACGGCGTAACGACTTATCTGTAAATTGCTGTAAATGTTCGCTAGCTAGTGGTGTATATTCAGATATTGCCAAAACTAGATTAAACTAATCTGACAGGACTAAAAATAATGCCATCCTTATCAACTTCTTCTTTCCGGCCCTTGTGGGGGCACGGAGGGGGGCCTCGAGGCTTCTTTTTGCCTATATTATTATTATTATTATTTTTTTGGCTGCATATATATATTTTTTTTTTGTTTCAATTGTTTTTTTTTGGTTTTTTTTGCCATCCTTATTATTTTAATCTTTATGACAGGGACAGCGACATTGTTAGTACTGTCAAATTAGTTTATTTTAGTTTTGGCGACATCTGAATAGACAGACACCAATCTATACGATTATTTACAATAAACTAATAAGTGCTACCATATTAAATTTTCTACTATTTGGTAGGTTTCATAGTATGAGCATCGAACACAGTTTTCGATGGAGGCAGCTGATCTCGGAAGAAAAAATATTTTTTTGTTTTTTTTGAGTCTCCGATCGAAGGATGAGAACTATGCTCGGAGTTTTTCTGAAGTTTAGGATTCCTAACGAATGTATCTGACATCCGACAGAGAACCAAAGTCATATGTCTATAACTTTGGTTCTCTGTCGATGACTTAGCCGTAGGTACCTAGGTACCTAGCTTTAAGAATTAGCGAGCCTACCTAAGACCGGTTATGGTAGTGTAGTGTCAGTCAACATCGGCCTAAATATTTTTTTAATAAAAAGTAGTCTATGTAATTCTTGATACAAATCAAGTAGGTCATGCTTCATTCAAAATGGATAAACCATAGGTAGTTTTGATGTCACCTCATTCAGCCAAAAATCTTGACAACACAAACATTCATCTTCATAACATAATATCATTTATTCACATCATCATAGCCAAAGATTTAACTTGATCGTAGCCCCAAAACGGCAAAGTAGAGCTTGTGCTAAGTATGGGTACCTTACGAACTGATATACTTACGAGTAGGTACCTACGACCAACATAATACAATACACTACATAGATAGATATTTTTTATTAAATATAAAAAAAACATCCAGAACACCCTGAACAAATATCTGCAAATCGTACACACATTTCTCGTGAGGAGGGAATCGAACCCGCAACCTCCTGCGTTGCAGGCAAGACTTCGCCCGCCGCCGCCGCCGCGCCGCAGCCTTACAAGGCGTTACCTACCAGACTTTTGGCGGGCGCAGAGGGGGCGCCTCGCCGGTAAAATTACGTTGGGGCGACACGCAAAACTCTCGCCCGAGAGCCCCGGTTTGAGCACAAGGGCTGGCACCACTTAGGTGCGAGCCCCGACTTGGGCTGTCGTCAGATTCTACGAGAGGGCATGGTGGTTACGCCTTTGGTGCACAAATGCACCTGTGGGCGGAAGGAGGGAAGTTTTCGACGGTCGATTTTTAGTCGGCTTTGTAGTGTGCGGTAACGAATCGGTTGACGTCGCCTCCGGTTTAGCGGCGGTGAGTGCGTCAACGGGGTCACCGAGAACGTGTCTTGGTCTACGGTATTAGTCGTTGTAATAAAATAAAATTGGTTTTTCTTTCAGCAACGCCGTCCAAAGTCCAGCTCGGACAAAAGCCTACTCGACCTCCTTTATCTCGACGACATGTCTTTGAAACTCAGTTGGATGACCGAAGGCAACGTGTTGAAGACTTACTTGAACCTATGTTTGGTGCTTGAACCGTTCTTCGCTGTAAATTGGGTGATGGGTGTTATCGCTATAGAGAATGCCCAGCATTGGACCACCCCTGCTATCTATCTCGTGCTAGTCACTGCCATGGTGAGTTATACCTACCTACCTATACAATAAAAAACGCTAGACAGGCCACACGGATGCCCAGCGTGGAGATTATTAGCACTACCCCCATGATATAAAAGGGGAGGCCTGAGCCCAGCTGTGGACCAATATAGACTGTTGAGGTGAGGCATTCAAAGAAGAAGAATCCACACGGTAGAGATGACTGATATACCTAACTTTAAATAATAAATAAAATAAATAATAAAAATCATTTATTCAGAACATTTTACAGGGAGGTTCATAAGTACGTATTGAAACGATGACACTACCGAAGCTTTACAAACTGTGTGGTAGTGACAACGCCCAACTCCTAGATTACTGAATAATGAAAACTTTATATACTGATATACCTACAATATTTTTTTTTTTAAATATTCCTACATAGAAAATACCCAGATCAAATATTTGCAGATCGAGCAGAGATTATCGTGTAAGGTGTTGAAATTAAACGTTGAGTGTTCTTCCAACAACACAAACTAGGTTGACCGTAACACTATTTCACTAGCGCGGGTTGAGCGCGGGTGGTAAAGACTAGTACGCGGGTGGTAGACTGTAGGCCTATTGTATGCTAAATACTCCATAAGCTCACGCGCGGGTTACAGGCGTAGACCACTTAAGGGTCAATTATTTTCCTAAATCAGACATCAAATGAATAAAAAACATTATAGAATTACGAAACATCTTTATTTTTATTATAATGGGAAAAGATTCAACAAAATTTAGCTAACTACCTAATTATAATTTCAAACAAAAACCTATACAAACACCTTAAAAATCAACTATATTTGGAACGTTAGAGATCCATAAGCCTTATTTTTATTCAGGAACATAAAAATCATTATATTAGTGCGATGGTAACAAATCACTCTGCTGGCGTACATTCAGGACACACGACGACTGCCCGATGTTCGCTACAAATGCGCCTCATACATTTGCTGCATTGCTTGCGGTCGCGAGCCCTGCTGCAAAAAGCACACCGGCCAACTTCTCCCCGAATAGGCATATTATGTTGCGGGGGTTGATCTGCCAGCCCTTGAATTAATCTACCTTTCAGTTTTATACCTTTGGGTATATTTTGCTGGGATATATGACGCTCAATAGCAGGTCTTGCAAGATCAAATTCAAAAATAGTTCCGAGTTATCCGCCATCTAAAAAAATTAACTAAACAATAAAACTAAATGAAATTTGCATAAATACAAACAACACATATACAATTTGAATTTACGGTACGTTATACAGAAACTTTACAGAAGATACCTTAGATTTACCACATGTTCAATAAAAATAAATTTCCTTAACCGTTCGCGCAGGGCACAGACGTAGCTCACCAACTTTAGGGACGATTTTTGAAAACATCCGTGCACTGCAAGAGTCGGCACGCTACTGGATGGAGGGAGCGGGGGTTCATACTTGACGAATACACCAGAGGAAAGCACTGTAACACTTAGTAAAAAAAATAACCAAACATTATTTCTAAGATGTTATTTCTATTTCTATTTCTATTCAAATATTTGCTCAGAAGTTTGTCTGTCTGTTTGTTCCAGTACGTTTACTTAACCGCTACGATTTGCACCACCCTTCCCATAGTGAAGGAAAAAAACGCGCCCTGCTGCGACAGTATTGTCATCTCCTCTGAAACTATCATCACAAGGACCAGGTAAACTCTAACCCCCTTATGCATAATAGTCTGCTAAATTAGCACACAGCTAAATCTAGTTCTGTCTTCTTCTATTGACATAAGTCAGACTGAGAAATAACACTGGTTAGCAGTAGGGTTAGCAGCTGTTTTATGTTAGCAGACCATTATGAATAACGGTACCTATGTGATTCTGTATAAAGGTAAACGCGTACATATTTTTTTTTGCGCGACGCAACGTATTTAAGAAGACGATAACATTAGTTATATATTATTGTTTCCAAATCGATGCCTAGTACATTATTTAGGTTAGTAAAACAAATAGTAAAACTACACTCAGTTTCGGGTGATAAAAACGCTGCCATGTTAGCCCTTGCATTTTGTGACGTCACGGTTCATCGAATCCCCTATGTCAACTAAAAGTCAAAACTTCATGCCCGTACCAAAATGTTCAAGAATGACGTCACGGTTCGGGTGCCAATGCCAATAGCGTTGCGCTTAGATGCGGTTACGATTTAAAATAAGTACCTACCTACTTATCTAATTTTCAATGATAAAATTTCACAATAAAAACTTATTGCAATACAAAAAAAAATAGATATAATATACTTCTATATCAATCAATACAGAATACGTAAAATATACTTCTATATCAATAAATACAGAATAGGTACGTAAAAAAAAATTTTTTTTTGAAGTCGCATGCATTACTTACTTACCCTATTCACCGGCCGAGGGTCCGCCCATTATTGCGAACACGTTTGTATACTTAGGTACATAATTTTAAGGAATATGATGTAGACAAGAAAAATTGTAAAAAACCATCTCGTGATCATTTAATTTTTTTACAATACCTACGTCTATAAAAAAAACGCAAAATAATCATATAAATTGGTTCAAAATTGTCAGTATACACATATTGACTTAAATGGAGTATTGAGATAAACTTTTAATTTATGATGTTTTTTTGTTTATTTATATTTAACTATAAATAAACAAAAAAACTTTTTTTTATACGTCTATTTTAACTTTTAACTTTTAGTTATACGTCTTTCATTTTGTTTTGTTGCGTTAGGCGCAGGGTTGCATACTATTTCATACAAAGATTTTAAAATGCGTTGACGTAGGCTTTAGTTTATCATTATTTTATTTTTTAATATAAGTAGAAAGTAGAAAGAATTTTGTTGTGTGAAGTGAAAGTTGTTTATTTTTTCAGGACCACAGACAGCATCCCTCTCTTAGACCCGGTAATCCAGCAGCCAATCGTAACTGCCGCACCCGCTGACACAATCAGCACTATCAGCATTTAGCGACAGATTCACCGGCCCGTTCTCGTAAAAAAAACCGGCCAAGTGCAAGTCAAGTGCAAGCGCGCGAAGGGCGGAACCCTTCGAACCCTACTCAATATCTATAAAAAACGGCAAAAAATCACGTTTGTTGTATGGGAGCCACGTTAAAAATTTATTTTGTTCTGTTTTTAGTATTTGTTTTTATAGCGGCAACAGAAATAGATATATCATCCATCATATCACTATGTGAAAAATTCAACAGTCACCATACAGCTTTAGAGTAGGTACCTACCCAATTTGCATTAATTAAAAACAATCGATTAGGTACGTATTTTGGAGGACGATTAGTAGTATAGAAGCTTCTAATTATTTTTCAAAGTACGTTTTCTGTTAGAAATATGTCACCTTATATAATAATATATTTAATAACGTTGTTTCGTTTTGCCACTTCTTTTGAAGATATAACGGATGCAGTTTTTCAAAACTTCTTATTACGAAGTTTGAATCGAATGCGCAAATTACTATTTTGATTCGTTCGTTCAAAGTTATTTATGATGCATGGCATGCATGGTTCATGCTATCTGATTGCACCATAAAAAGCAATTCCTCATATAATAACAGTTAGATTTATTGACAAAAACACTAACCCCCCTATTTCATAATGGTCTGCTAACATAAAACTGCTGCTAAGTAGTGTTATTTCTCAGTCTGACCTATGTCAATAGAAGAAGGCAGAGCGAGATTTAGCAGTGTGCTAAGTTAGCACACTATTATGAATAAGGGGGTTACTGTATGTATCAACTCAGCACGCATTCAAAGAAAATGCCACAGTTTTGAGGCGTAAGGGCGTTTCTAACGATTTAAATGTTTGATTGTAAAAGCATCATCGCATCTCTTTAGTTTTGTCTGCTAGGCTAGGCGATGTTGTACTACCTACTGAACGGGAGGTTGCCGGTTCAAATCCCGTCAAGGTCAAACATGATGATGATGATGATGATGAGTACCTTAATTTACAGATATTTTTTTTATCTAGTTACTCCGATTCAAAATGAAATAAAACCGGTCAAATGCAAGTCAGACTCGCGCACGAAGGACCAAATTGTTGTGGGGATAAGCTGGCTGGGTAGCCCGCTGGTTCTTGCCTTCCTGTCGGCCTTCGAGGTTTCTTCAGAGAAAGACCGTTCCTTTTTGACTGTTTATTATTCACCAGTTAAGTTACAATCTTACAATCAATCTTGAACTACACCCTACGACTGTCTGTCTGACACTGCACACCTTATCTTTAAAACAATGCTATATATACTACTATTAACAGAGTAATATCGTCGTTTTCTCACGACCTAACGGATAGCAACGCATAACGGTTTACAACTAAATATTTCGGTACAAAGGGTGGCCGCCTATTCCCGCGCGTTTATTGCCTACCCTGCATTATTTGCCAAATGCAACGTTCTTTGTTAATCTATAAACAATGCCTGTTTTCTCTTTGCTATCTTTAAACATCGTAAACAGTTAGGCAATTCTACAGTTATGGGAATATAGCAACAATATACACCAAATCATCGCGTAAACATTACCTACTTAAATCGAAGCTTACATGTTATCCCTAAATCTATCTTAATGTCTAGTACGCGTTGTCAACAGATTCCGTACCATCATCTATAAAAACGAAGAAAAAAAAATATTTTGTATTTTTTTGTTAGTACCTATTTGTTGTTAAAGCGGTAACAGAAATACCTACATCATCTGTGAAAATTTCAGCTATCTAACTATGACGGTTATGAGATACAGCCTGGTGACAGACGGACAGACAGACAGGCAGACAGACAGACAGACAGACGGACAGACGCGGAGTCTTAGTAATAATAGGGTCCTGTTTTTTCCTTTGGATACGGAACCCTAAAACGCGTTTGTCCAGCGACGATGGCGATCTGTCACACACAGTTGATAATGTGCGAGGCAACCTTAAATCCTACATTTTATAACAGAGGCAGATAATTTTATCTATTTTACTTAATAATTATAGGAATTTATACCCAAAAAACCCGAACAAAGCCGGGAGGGATAGTTAGTGAATGTGACAGTGAAATGTCAACATATCTCCACTATAATATTGAAATATTAATTAAGTATTAAAATAAAACGATAAGAGCCCAAACTGATCTTAATTCAATACAATTTTAATAGAATAATAAATACCTATTTGATGTTATTGTCTGGTTGAATAAACAAATAAATATAATTATTATTATCATGCTTGTTTTTTTCATCTGGCGTCTTTTAGAGAGACCTCATCTCAACAGCCTAAAATGGTCCACTGCTGGACGCAGGTCCACCCGATAAGCGCCTTATTGCCCATAAAAAACCCCACCACGCTAGGCTTGCGGGTTAGGGATCGCAGTTTAGTGGGCAGAATTCTTCTGCACGGGAAGCTAATGCCTGCCCCCCCGGTGGATATCCCATAGTCGCCTCTTACGACATCCGCGGGAAGAGTTTGTGGGACGCTGGATTCTAAGCCACACAGCATATTTTATAGAGACCAAGACCATTGATTTGATAGCCATGCAATGCAAGACACCGCTCAGCACAAAGAGATGACACTTACAATGCCCATTATCTACCTATACTGATAACAAATTATTTTAATAAATTGATTTTGTTTTGAATATAAACAGACTTCAATTTTTATAGTTTTTTGCAATGATTTATTAAAAACGAAGATGAGGTACTGGTTGCTTGAAAGTGGCAACCTCAAATTGTGTAAAATTGTGTTCTCCCACATCAGTCACCGTCTGACCGGCGGCACGGGCGGTCGTGATTCGCGTGAAATATTGTTGTCTCAGTCTCACTTCGGTCCTAGATACGTCTTTCCGTCTTTTTTCTTCTTTGTATTGCACAGGAATAGAAATATAACTGTGAGCATATGTGTTTGCGTGTAGTTGTAACACATGCCATTTTTTGAATAAGCGCTGGGAGAACGTAACCTACCTTCCCCTTTTAAATCAATGGTTTTTTGATTAAATTTCATGGATCACATTTTCTCAATACTCAATATATTTATTGCAACATGTTGTACATAGGATCTTAATGATATAGGGTATCGAACATGCACCGTTTTCAGAACTGCTGGCAGAAGTGAAAACTAACACCACAAGTGGCAATTTTGTTCTTTGCGATAACGCCATCTGTTAGCCTGCGTTGACACTTCTCTTCTACTATGTAAGGTCATCTCAACTGACGCTGTGGGTTCTGTTTTGCTTCCGGAACTAGCGACATCGGTGTCTATTCAGATTTCAGATGTTGCCATAACTATAAACTAATCTGACAGGGCTAAAAATGATGATATCCTTATTATTTTGATCGTTATGACAGGGTACTGTCATAAAAAAAAACAACATTGAAATCAACAAAAAAACTATGCAGCCAAAAAATATATACATATATATATATATAAGAAAGGCAAAAAGAGCATTTTTGCCTCAACCCAAGGACCAAGGGGTCGTCACCCCTCGAGTTGAAGCCGGGGTAAAGAGGCCAAGCCTCGAGGCCCCCCTCCGTGCCCCCACAAGGGCCGGAAAGAAGAAGTTGTTGGCAGGGTACTGTCAATTTAGTTTAGTTTAGTTTTGGCGACATCTGAATAGACACCATTTTCTTTCAACTTAATGAACTATTTACACAACTAGGTGTATTATATTATATTATCTGTGACTAGGTTAAACCTTAGTTTCTGAGATCTGTGGTTAAAACTGTGTTTCAGGCGAAAAGTACTTACAACTTAATACATAAACAATAACCACATTAAGTAGGTACCTACTTATATTGTAAGGACTATGCAATTTTTTTTCAATAATACATTTTAAGCTTCTACACTAAACTAGTTTACATGAGTGGGTACCTACTATGCTAAGTATGTCAATAAGTTAATATACACTGCAGGAAAACATTACGAATAACATAATTATGAAATTGGGATTCTAAGGCACATCCAATGTCATTATTTTAATACATATTTACTTACTGCGCCCCGCGGCTTCGCACGCGTTTTTCCTATGCAAACGCTTAATTAAAGGTGCTTTCTATTCCACGGGAACTGATTTATGGGATAAAAAGTTAGATTAGAATTACCTGTAAGTATCTAAAATTTCAGCCCGACCCGTTTAGTAGTTTCGGCGTAAAGAGGTAACAAACATCCATTCATCCATCCATACAAACTTTCGCATTTATAATATTATGTAATACTAGACGATACTGATAAGATATTGCATTGGGTGTGCCCGTACGTAAGGATGCGTGTACAAAACGAGACGTAATGTCACGTCCCGTCCACGAACTCCAAATAAGGCCTGTTTGAAACAGTTGTTATTGCAATCATCGTGTACATTTGTAGGTCTAACTCAGTAGGTATTAAGTAATGTATAAGAGACACAATAGTACCTAAGCAAAGCGTCGCAATAAGTACTGAGAGTGGAGGTGGAATGGGATTCTATAAAAAAATCTATTTAGGATTTAGCAAGTATAATTCATTAAAATGCAGTAATGGACCAATGAGTCACGGGAGCACGGTGTTATCATTGCTTTTATGTAGGTACATAAGCGGTCTATAAATAACAAAACCGCACGCAAACTTTGATAAAGTTTGGTAAACGGGTTCACTCTTTGTTAACCTGTTAATCGAGCGACGATTGCCTCAGTGAACGGTCACAAACACACAGTGCCTACTAACTAATACCCATATAAGAAAATAAACTCAATTTGCACAGTATGGAGAGAGGCCCATCATTACGAAACGAGAGCGAGAGCTCAAGCAGTGAGCTTAGCGAGCAAGATGAGACTACAGATGAGGAGCAGAACAATCCGAACAGAACCAAAGGGGCGGCGGATGACGCTAAAAAGTCCGAGATCGAGGAGCTTAACAAAGAGTTGCGCAAGTTGCGGATAGAGAACAGCAATCTGCGCAGGACGCTGAACGAGGTGGGTGATCGTGTGGTGCCTACGATGATCAAAAGTCCCGATAAGGAGTACTACCTGGCTGTATTCGATCGCAATATTGAAGGCAAGAGACGGTTGCGAGTGACGAGAACACAACTCTGCGAGCTCAAGGCATTTAACAAGAAACTGGAAGAATACTCTCGCCCTAGTAACCAGAATGCAGAATCAACATCAACACGTTACGGTTGGCTCAAAAACTCAGAGAAACTCATGGAGATAAAGTGTCCGAATGCTGTTAATTTGTGGGCAAAGATACGCGATGATAATCCACATCTGCTCTACGGTCTAAGGTTCATGAACAAGATCAAGACTGAGTTCGAGTTTCTCAACGAGGACGAATTGCGCAAGAATTTTGATGAAGATTTTAAATACCAGGAACCATCGTTCACTAACCTAAATCTGCGTGATGCAGATGACGCCGTCAATAAGTGCCTCACGCCCAGCGACGAAGCGAGGGAGCTTATCTGCGGGCTCATCAGAGAAGCGGTCGAAAAAAACAAGGTCAAATTGCAACCGAGGGAGAGCGAAGAGGAGGTCGTAAACGCGGAAGTGTAGGACCTACCACTACCATTGCCGCAGCCGTCGCAACTGCATATAATACTAAATTCAAATTCAAATTCAAAATGTTTATTGACACCATGTTGTGTGTTAGACAAGAAGTAAATACAGGTACCTACAAATAGTTTCAAACTTGGACCCGGTCAGGGCACTACAATATTAATATTTGTAACTTAGTAGGTACATAGGTACCTGATACTTGATTTTTAATAAAAAAAAATATTCCTGAGATGTCTTCAAAATTACCTACCCACTTAAAAAGTAGTAACATACGAGTTTAAATTAAGAACCATTGAATGAGTGACATTGTTGTTTTCACTTAGGTACTCATTTTTTCATGGAAAATGTATGGGAATTGTTTTTTTTAATTATTGCTAAAACTTACGATTTGATTTGGTATGTTACTTTGGGAAAAGTGTTCCTGGTTGGAAATAGAGACGATTAAGACCAACTTGTTTTTTTTGACAAATGTCATTTTTTTGGCTAACCGTACTCAAGAAACTAAATATAACAATATATTGTTTCTTCAAAATAAAACAGTGATTTCTTAGAACAAAACCTTCTAACTACAAAACAAACGGTACCTAGCTGAACCCCTGAAGGGGCCAAAAATTTGCCCCACCCTGTATATATAATCCGGATCTCGGATACGGCTCCAACGATTTTCATGAAATTTAGTATGTTTCAGGGGCGATAAATCGCTCTCGCTAAGATTCATTTTTAGAAAATGTCGTTTTATTCGTGTTTTCAATAAACTTTTATCAACTTTATCGTAATCAATTGACTCTTCCTGACATTATTGGCGAATAATAATACTATTTTATTCGTGTTTTCAATAATCAACTTTATTCTCATCTGCTTATAGACTAAACTGAAAAATATGACTCTTCCTGACATTGATTAATTAAAAAGGAATTAAAATTGATTAATTAATTAAACCCTTTTTAATTAATCAATGCTTCCTGACATCTATTGGCGAATAATAATACTATAATTAAAAAACAACAAAAGGACAATGGGCAAAAATGTATGGAACTTGGTCCAAGAGCGTACACTGATGGGACTTGTGGGAAATGAAAGGACATAGTTGTAGTATGATTCTGGCAAAAGCCTATCAAATTCTGTCCCGGAGTTTTTTTTTATGGTCATTTTTGTTCCAACTATAAAATATGACTCTACGTTAAACAATTTGACTTGTAGGTATGATATCTTTTTTTATTAAGAGTCATGCGATCAATAGCGCCACAAGACTAAGATCATAAAAAGCTCAATGTAGGTTCATCATCATCAGCATCAACCTATCATAGTCCACTGCTGGACATAGGCCTCCCCTAATGAGCGCCATAGCGCCCTGTAAATGTATGTAATGTGCAATGTAGGTTGTTTCTTGATTAATAAATACGATTGTGAGGGAAGAAATCACATTTATTCATCTTAGGTCTTAGGTCTTAGGTACAGGTAAGCATTTGAACTCTTGCTAGCATAGCCAGCCTAACTCCGTCCAGAAGCGCAGAATCTTCCTGGGGTCTTCACAGGCTTCGCGGAGTGACCTTGGCAAGTTGAGGATTTCTGTTCGTTGTGCTGTTATTCCCTCGCATTCCAGGACTACGTGGGCAGCTGATACGTTGTTGCTGAGGCACCCTCTGCGGATTGTCCAGCATTATTTATTTAATTATTTATATAACTCTCTAAAGTACCTGATATGGTTTCATTTTTTCTATGATAATCACAGCAGCTTCTGGATTCTCTTCAAAAAGCGATTGGGTAATGGTCATTCGTCTTTTGCGTAACACAGAACGGTTACACAGTGAACAATGAACTCCCGCTGAAGGGTGAAACATAATGAGACCTCAGTCAAAATCAACAATCACAAGGAAAAAGAGGTATTCATTAACAAGCACAACTAGAATAAGTTCATAGCGGCAAAAATCAAGTCGATTCATTGGCTCAGGTAGGTATGTATTTTCAAAATAGTTCAAAAGGAAAAAAGATTTTACTCCGAACCCGCTATAATAGGATATCGGCCTCTTCCGTCGTATTCGATACAATAATTCAAAAAAAGAACCAAGTTAAAATCGCGCGAGCACTTATTTATTGCCATTTGAGTTTACAATTTGTATTTACTCGCGTTGTTTTGAAGATTCTAAAACGATGATTTTCGCCGTAGGTGTTGTATAAAGCACTATGCACTAATAATAATAAATAACTAATAATGCACTATAACACTCGGAAGAAAGTGCGATTCCTACCTCGTGTATTGTAGTGTAGGCAGTGTATAGACGGGCATTTTCTCTCATCACTGAACCATGTACCTACGTAGGAACATAGTGAGAACAAACATGACCATAAAAAAAAACCCCGGGACAGAATTTAATAGTCTTTTGCCAGAATCATTCTACAACTATGTCTTTTCATTTCCCACAAGTCTCATCAGTGTACGCTCTTGGACCAATTTCGCCCATTGTCCTTTACCAAAAAAAAAACCGAGTGACGCTCGGTCAGCAAGGTACTTACAATAAAACTGGTAGGTATCCAAAAACTACCGAAGACTTATGCGTGGGCCACAAGCGGATGACTAGCGGAAAATTACTCAGGAAAATAATGGCGACTTCTCTTATCGGAAGCCAAAATACACTTTGGGCCGCTGAGCTAATAAACATACTCAACACTGAATCATTTACCTATTATAAGTATTCTATAGGTGTACACAGAGGTGTTTATAATTACATATTTAAGTATCATTAAGGACCCTGGTTGGCGCACCATAAGTATGGAGATAGAGGAGGATCACTGGTTCATCATTATCAGCCTATATTAGATCACAGCTGGACATATGCCTCCCCTAATGAGCGCCATAAGACCCTGTCTTCAGCTTGACGCATCCAGCATCTACCTGCCTGCAGTCTTTCGCAGATCATTATCCGTCCTGGCCTACCTACAGTCTCAGACGAAGTAAAAAACTCTTTTTTATTCATCTGAGCCTACAGTATGCTAAGATACGTTATGTCTATTTGTTGCTAAAATATATTTATGCATTAGTAGGTACTATTTCCCATAGGAGTGGCTATGGGCACTGGCGTCCGAAACTACTGGACCGATTTAAAAAATTCTTTTATCATAGGAAGCTTACTTTTTAGGGAGTGACATAGGCTATAGCTATATTAAGCTGTATAGATAGTAAAAATTTAACTTGTCTTTGTCTAAGTGCTTATTTTGTAAGTCTAAAGAAATAACCTTTTGACTCTGACTCTATATTTTATCCCGGAATTCCCACGGGAACGGCAACTACGTGGGTGAAACCGCGAGGCGCTGCTAGTAGTAAGTAAAGAAGTACCTATGGTTTATCCATTTTGAATGAAGCATGTTAGTAAACAAAGTACGAGTGACACAAATAACAAAATCTCACTTGCTTGGCTTCGAGTTTCAGATATAATTGTAAGTAATTTTTATTGAAGGGAGGATCTAAAATCGACAAGTAATGTAAATTATGTAAATTACGTATAAAAGGACGCGCCAACAAAGTGAATTTTAGGTTAAGTATGGGCGGTTTGTTTACGTTTATGCTTCATTCAAAATGGACACTGTATAAGTGTCGTCCATTACAATAATCAATTAATCACTGATGTCGCGACATTGATGTTTTTTTGCAACTTCTTGACACCCCCTCCCCCTTATGATACGTGGTGTTGAGGTTTTAAACAACCCCGCCCCGCCGCCGACGCAAATTTACAACGCAATTTTTCATTCAAGCGCAGTGTACTGATTTTTGACATAAATGTGCACAGGGATTATCGACAGAAATAGTAATAAAAAGAAACTACTCTTGACGGGATTTCAGCCCCAAGTGAAGTAGAACTCGAAAATCTCTGGGACTTTAGGATCCCATTGTCATATCATAACTGAACAAAATGGGACCACACGGGAAGCACCAGCTTTCATATAAAAAAAGAATCATGCAAATCGAACCACCCAGTCAAAAGTTCGGAGGTAACAAACATTAAAAAAAACAAGACGACTTGAGAACCTCCTCCTTTTTTGAAGTCGGTTAAAAATGTCCCACTGCTAATGGCAGTGACTGGCCTAACTTTTAGCAAGGATTATTCAAATACTTCTAGAAGTAGACTAGTTAAGTCTTTATTGCATTTTGGAAATTTCGAATTTTGATGATTTCTTCGTCAGAGTCTAGAGGAAACATTGAAGTTTATCCAGTCCTGTTCAAAGACTTAAGTTACATTTCAGTTAATGCCGTCTCAAAATTTTTTGAATTAAGCAATAGGTAATAATGTTATTGGTTATTTCAGTTTATATTATAGGTAATTAATTTCTAAGAAATATCAAATAATACTAAAAATTTTCAACTTCGAGTGGACTTATACCCGCGTCCTGGCCTAAGTGAAATGAAATGAAATTTTAATCATAAGTAAAAGTATTTGTATTTTTAACCGACTTAAAAAAGGAGGAGGTTCTCAATTCAAATGTTTTTTTTTGTTAACTCAGTACTTTTGACTGGGTGGTCCGATTTTCATGATTATTTTATTTACTAGCTAGTTTGTTGGAAATCTTACAGAGAATCCAAATTTAAATATATCTTTCTAGGTCTAAGTACAAATTAATCGAGAAATCTGCGAAAGAATAAATAAATAATAAATAAATAACGTAACGAAAATAACCTTATGGAATTTCTGGATTGACCCCCACTCCGACCGGCGCAGCAGCGGTGATACTTTTTAATCGACTTCAAAAAAAGGAGGAGGTTCTCAATTCGTCTGTGTTTTTTTTTATGTTTGTTACCTCAGAACTTTTAACTGGATGGTCCGATTTGCATGATTCTTTTTTTATATGAAAGCTGGTGCTTCCCGTGTGGTCCCATTTTCATTTTGTTCAGTTCTGACAGTGGGATCCATGAAAATTCATGAAAAAACCGTAAAATTGAAGTCGATTTATAAAAGAAAGAAAGAAAGAAAGAAAATGATTTATTAAACACTACACAACACTACAAATAAAATAAGGTAAAAAATTAAGACTACTTAGTATCACTAACGAACACAGTTAACAATTATTCGAAACCTAAAACTAACACAAGTAGGTAGGTACCTACTTAAGTACCTATTGGGTTGGTACTAAGTAGCCCCCTCAGCAGGCAAATGAGCGCGTGTGTGTAGGTTTAACAGGTCCTGACTCAGCTTGTTGCTCTACACAAAAACCTAGACAAGGTAATTTGTGAAGGAGCGCTGGTTTTCAGTCAGAACCAGTTACGACAAGTGACAGACACGATCTCAGATCCAGCGCACACAAAGACAATAATGTATGAATAGAAACGAAACAAGGTGGAGCAATAAATATTATAATAAATGATATAATTTATAATAGGGATATGTAAATAAAAATGTTAATATTGTGAAAATAATGACGCGAGAGAGTTATCTTAGGTCAAAGCTGTTGAGCAGAGAGCCAGCCAGGCGGTGAGTAGCCTAGCCTAGGCCTAGCTTTGTCCATGTAAATCCTACACACAGTGGATGCACAGTGAAGATAGGTTAGGTTGGTGGGTTGGAACCGGCGAGTGAAAATAAACGAACAGAATCACATAGCACAATAGTTATTATTGTCTAGTGAAAACAATTAGGAATTACATTATACGATTAACACTTAATTATTGGATATAGAAAATCAGCTTTATACAGACATGTTGTGTGTGCTATTTCAGAACAGAGAGAGAGCGAGTAATCATTACGTTGATTGTTACGCAGAACAGATTTTAGAGTTGAGTTCTGTCAGTGTCAACGAGACGACATTGACAGATGTAAAGCATTGATTTAATCATAAATCCTTACTTTAATCTCAGCCTCATAGACAAGTTGAATGGTGTACCAATACATATTCCAACACTTCCCCTTACACCATACAACGGAACTCCAACCCTCATTACAGTTATACAATACAACTTCATGGAGTTCTTACATTTAAATGAAACCTAAAGCCATTATGTTTACAGGAAGACAAAGCTTTTGTTAGAATGTCAGCTATCATTTCCGTAGTAGGCATGTATGAGACACAAATACAATTTTTAGAAATCAAATCTCTTACAAAGTGATAGCGTACATCAATGTGCTTTGTCCTTTTATGACATTGAATAGATTTCAAGATTTTCTGGGCACTCTGATTATCATTAAATAGTTGACACACAATATTTCTATTCATTATCTCAAACAAAAACTGTTTGATAAACAGAATGTCCTTACAGGCGTCACTTATGGATAAGTACTCTGCTTCAGTACTTGACATAGCGACGCAGCGCTGTTTTCTGCTCTCCCAATTAACAGTATTAGACCCTAACTTTATTACAAAACCAGTATAAGATTTTCGGTCAATAGGATCATTCGCCCAATCAGCATCAGCATAAGCTATAAGGTCTAAATTATTACATTTACTAAAAACTAAACCATAATCAATAGTTTTAGCTAAATAGCGAAGGATCCTCTTTCCTGCTAACCAATGAGTCTTATCATAACAATTATTAAATTGACTTAAAACATTACATGCATATGTTATATCTGGCCTAGTACAGACACTAAGGTACATTAAACTACCTATCAATTCTCTAAAATTATAATCATTGTCAGACACATTATTATCACATTTATAAAATAATTAAATTGCTAGAGTTTCTCTTAACATACACATAAGGTTCACATTTTGTTTGAGAATAACCATTAGTAAGTAGCAATTTATTTACAGTTTCATTCCACGCCCTACTTGCTTGTTTCAAACCATAGATGCTTTTCTGTAACAAACAGACTTATTATTATCAGTCATAAAACCTATAGGTTAGTTCCATAAATATTTCCTCCTTTAGTTGACTATGAAGGAAAGCAGTAGTTACATCTAAGTGCTCTATGTCCATGTCCAACTCATTTGCCAAATTAAACAATATCCGCATTGTTGAGTGTCTGACTACTGGGGAAAATGTCTCATCATAATCAATACCATGTTTTTGACTAAAACCGCGAGCAACTAGACGAGCCTTATACTTGTCAAAATTTCCAGAAGTATCTTGCTTGACTTTAAATACCCACTTACATTTAACGATGTTTTTATCCAGTGGTCTCTCGACTAATTTCCAGACACCATTGCTTAACAAAGAGTCATACTCGGCTTGCATGGCTGCTTGCCACTTCGCGCGAAAATGACTGGCCATAGCATCCTCATATGATAACGGTTTGTCAAATGCAATCTGCCCATGAGAGTAGAGAGAATAATCATACTCGCAGTCATCATACCTTTAAGGTGGCATACCCCTTGTACTCCGTACAGGACATTGATTTGGCAACTCAAAATTGCTCGGTCTGCATTCAGTATCCAGCATAGAGTTGCCCTCAGACTCCACCATATGGTCGCCCTCCTCTGCCCAAGACTGCTCATTTTCTTCCACCTGGTCGCAGTCGACGAATAATGGCGATGCTGACCCATCAGCACTGGCAGACGTGTTTGTGCTGGGGGCCTCAGTCCCAACACGTCCACTCTCCATTTCACCACCTGAAATTGCAGAAGGAGGTATCAATTCACTAGAATTACCATTATCACAGTTCAACATTGGAACACAAACTTTGTCATTAATATTAAAATTATTATTATTATTCATCATTTTAGATTTAATAATATTATCATTGTTTATCAAGTTTATCATTTTAGATTTAACATTACTATTATTATTTATCATTTTAGATTTAATAATATCATTAGTATTTATATCACAATCCAACATATTAGAATTAATATCACAGTTCATCATATTAGATTTTACATTAAAGTCCGTCAATTCAATAAAATGGACATTTCTGGATTTAATTATTTTCTTTGGTTCAGTTGGATCTACTAATCTATAACCCTTGGACATTTCACAATAACCCACAAAAATACACTCCTATGACATTGCATTGAGCTTGTGACGGTTATGTTCTAAAATCAATGAAAAAGCTTTACAACCAAATACTCTCAAGTGGCTTAGGGTCACTTTGGAACCTGTCCACACCTGTTCAAGAATACTGCCGGACAAAGCAGCCGTGGGGCTTCGATTCTGTAGGTATATTGCAGTAGCAATAGCCTCTCCCCAAAAACGCTTGTCGAGGCAGGCCTCAGAGAGCATACACCTGGCTTTTTCCATAAGGGTTCTATTAAGGCGTTCAGATACGCCGTTCTGCTCAGGACTAGGGAATACTAGTTTCATGAATAATGCCCTCACTAGACAGAAACTTTTCTGAGATTTTACTACAGTATTCCCCTCCATTATCTGTTCTGAAACGCTTGATTGTTTTACCCACTTATCATGACTTCATTCTTATGACACATAAGATAAACAAAACTTTTTCCAGAGAAGTCATCAGTAAATGTAACTAAATAACATGCACCACCCCAGCTATTGATTGACATAGGCCCACAAACATCTGAGAGTATTAACTCTAAAAGATCATGAGCTCTTTTTGCTTGGCCCTTAGGGAAAGATTTCATTGTAAGCTTCCCCTTAAAACATGAAATACAAATTTTCAACTTACCATGACAGTCATCTTCAAAAACAACATCATCTGCAAGACTCCGTATTCCATACAAACCATGCAAGCTCAAATGCCCAAGTCGTTTGTGCCATACTTCCAATGGCACACTAGAAATAGCTGCTAAAGAACTTTGTTCTGCTTGCTTACAAGCACCTGTGGTAGCAACATTACATTCTGAAATACAATTTGGGTTAGAAAAACAATCAAGTTTATAAATACCCCTGAAACATGTTGCACTAGTAAAAGGCTGGCCTTTAGGATCCATTATTTTGCAATTATCCTGTTCAAATACTACTCTAAAACCTAATCTAGTTAGCTGACTAACGGATATAAGATTAGTAGTCAATTTAGGAACAAACATTACATTTTGCAAAATCTTTAGATCACTACTATTATTGAGATTCAAAGAGACGGCACCAAGACCCTGACATTTCAGTGCTTCTCCATTAGCAACTGTAACTATTGATTTAAAATTTAAGTCAATGTCTCTAAAAAGGTCCATATCACAGCACATGTGCGAAGTACACCCGGAGTCCACTATCCAGTCCACGCTTCCGTAAACAGATAAGAGTGACACTGCTGATACCAACAGTGTGTCCGCAGACCCCGCAGCTAAGTTGACATCGCTACTGCTTTGCTTCTTCAAATCATTCTTCAACTTGAAACATTTTGATTTGACATGCCCTTGCTTCTGGCAGTAATGGCACTTAAGTGGTTTACTCTTCGTAAATAAAACCACATCATCATTTGATTTGCCATTTTTAGTGGATTTTCGGAACTCCTCTTGAAGTAGTCGAGCTCGCACTGCTTCGCTCGTGAGAGTTTCGGAGAGGTTTGCTGTTTCCAGACCAGAAACCAAAACATCAAAATCCTGTGGTAGACCGCTGAGTAAAATTTCTGCAACTTCTTTATCATCAATGATCCTTCCGATGTCTGCAAGTTGTTGTACTAGGGTCATTATTCCTTCGATGTAAGCTCCCATTGAATTATATTCATGGTAGTCGGATCTATGAAGTTTTCTTAGAAGCACAACCCTCCGATAAAGTCCTTTATCCTCAAATACATCCTGGAGGATTTTCCAAGCTTGCTTTGCGCTTGTAGCATCGCGCAAATACTGGATGCAATTCGGTTTAACTGCCAAGCATATTCTAGCCAAAGCTTTTTGATCCGTGCTGCTGCTAGTCTCAGAACCATCAATACATGACCATAAGCCTTCCATGATAAGCGCCATTCGCATCTGGAACTTCCAGTTGTGATACGAGCCAATTCCATCCAATTTGTCAAAAGTGTACAGACCTGCTGGCGACACATGAGGCGTGTGCCCGCCAACGGCACCTTCTTGCGGCTGCTGTGACATTGCACACAATATAAAATCCGCTTCCTCGTGTTCGTGTCCTCGCCGGCACCCAAGTGTAGAATGTCTTCCTCTTCTTAAATACTGTGCCCGTAATCAGTTGTGATAATCCTGGGAGCTGGGCCCATAACCTGTTGAGCAGAGAGCCAGCCAGGCGGTGAGTAGCCTAGCCTAGGCCTAGCTTTGTCCATGTAAATCCTACACACAGTGGATGCACAGTGAAGATAGGTTAGGTTGGTGGGTTGGAACCGGCGAGTGAAAATAAACGAACAGAATCACATAGCACAATAGTTATTATTGTCTAGTGAAAACAATTAGGAATTACATTATACGATTAACACTTAATTATTGGATATAGAAAATCAGCTTTATACAGACATGTTGTGTGTGCTATTTCAGAACAGAGAGAGAGCGAGTAATCATTACGTTGATTGTTACGCAGAACAGATTTTAGAGTTGAGTTCTGTCAGTGTCAACGAGACGACATTGACAGATGTAAAGCATTGATTTAATCATAAATCCTTACTTTAATCTCAGCCTCATAGACAAGTTGAATGGTGTACCAATACATATTCCAACAAAAGCGGCTTCTTGATTTTGTCCGTCCAAGTTTCAAACTGTCATGCCACAGAACTGTCAGCTTTGAAACTGACGGGGAGAAAAGTTTGATGATTTATGTCATCTTTGACGAACTAACGAAACGACTCGACTCGACTTGCTCGACAAAGTTCTGTTCTATATAGTATGTTATAGTTTTTTAAAACAAAATTAATTATTAGTTTTGCCATCAATCGATGAATAGCAGAACTATAATTGCATAAGTTGATAAAAAATGCTATGCAATAGCTTTACCCGCGTCAGTTAGTCCCCGAGTGCCACACGTCTTTTTTATGTTTATTACCTCAGAACCATCGAGTTAGGATTTAAATCCTAACTCGATGCTCAGAACTTTTGATTGGGTGATCCGATTTTCATGATTCTTTTTTTATATGTAAGCTGGTGCTTCCCGTGTGTTCATATTTTGTTAATTTCTGACACTTACATCCAGAAAATTCATAAAAAAAACTATGAAAATTGTAGTTGGTTTATAGTTTTGTAAATCAAAATTAATTATGTATTTAAATACATTTCTTAAATTAAATTATTTTGTACGTCTCTGGCTATATTGTAGTCCATTAATTAAACATTCACGGGACTTTCGCACTGCATGACGGCATGGAGTCGTGCCTCGTGCACATAGGGCATACCTAATAAAAAAATTGACTTACGAGTTTCCCTTTTTTAACCGACTCCAAAAAAGGAGCAGGTTATCAGTTCGACTGTATTTTTTTTTTTTAGCTTCTATCGCGGGCCTTGAGCGTGGAGAGGTGGAGACCGAATCCAGAAATTCCCCTAACACCCCCCACTCCGACCGGCACAGCGGTGATACTTTTTAGTTTTGCCATCTATCGATGAATAGCAGAACTTTTAATGACTTTTTGAAATATAACGCTTGTCTCTTTAGTTCAGCAACTCGCCTCTAGGTAGCATTGGGATAAAAAATGCAATGCAATAGCTATACCGCGGCAGTCCCCGAGTGCCACACGTCTTTTTTTTATGTTGGTTACCTCAGAACTTTTGATTGGGTGGTCCTATTTTCATGATTCTTTTTTTATATGAAAGCTGGTGCTAATTTGGTTAAGTTCTAACAAATGGAATCAATGAAAATTTATGAAAAAACTATAAAAATGGAAGTCGGTTATAGTTTTTCAAAATAAAATGTATTATTTGTTGGTCATTATTATCATTAGGTCTCGTCGTAATGATATTGCTCTGTATTTATTTTTAAGTAGTTTATCAACGTTCATTTGAATTTACCTATACTGTAGGCCTAGCGGATTGTCGTTTAATCACTTAAGGTAGAATCACAGACTTTTACTTCTTTCATCTAATGGTAGAATGGAAAAAAATGCGTTACATCGTAATCGAATGCGTGAAATGTTTGAGATTTAATCCTTTAACTTAATATCTTTGTAGTGTAGGTATTAGGTACATCAGTTATCATTTGAGTAGTCCAGTTGCAAAAGTTGCTATATCAATTTTTGACCGGATGTGAGCTAGTGACAGAAGTCAAAAGATCGTCTTTAAGGCTACATGACCGAATTGAAATAAACCTTGTAAAGTGATTAGTTTACGTACAAATTAGCATCAAAAACTGAGTCCACCTGCAAAACTTGCTACTTTACCGTGACTGTCACTTGCAAAAGTTGCTAGTTTTGAATACTTTTGCAAAAGTTGGTATGTTACGTTCTAACATCTGTATTTGGCGCACTTTTTGTTTGGTTGCCGTGCTGAATAAATCGATCAATCAATGGACACAAATATTGAAAACTTATTAATAGGTCGCACCAACACAGGATTTGAAACACCAGCAAGTGAAAAAAAACGGACTTGTAAATGTATTCAAGTCCGTTTTTTTAAGCTATTGCATAGCTTCTATCGCGGGCCTTGAGCGCGGGGACCGAATCCAGAAATTCCGTAACGAAAAAACCTTGACGTTTGTCTCTTTAGTTCAGCAACTCGCCTCTAGATGGCATTGCAATAGCTTTACCGCGGTTGTCCCCGAGTGCCACACGTCTTTTTTTCACTTGCTGGTGTTTCAAATCCTGTGTTGGTGCGAATAATTAATAAGTTTTCAATATTTGTGAGATTATTGATCATGTGCCATTGATGTGTGATGGCTGCGGTGGCCAAAATAAGAACAGCATTGTACTGGGTATGTTTGGTTTCTGGTTGAAGATGGAGGCCCCTAGTCATATTCGAAGGGTAACGGTTTTCTTCCCGATAGTAGGTCATTCAGTTCTTCCACCAGACCGTATATTCGGGAACATTGAAAGGCAATTCAGGAAGAAAGAAATTATTCTGACTCCCGACGAATATTTTGAGACCTTTTCTGGATCCGAATCCAGAAAAGGTCTCAAAATATTCGTCGACACGGTCCCGAGACCGTGTTGCGTTTTAGCCAAAACTTTGACTTTTTTGACTGGAACTTGTCAAAAAGGTTTTTTCTTCGAAAGGACAGGTCCAATCGGATTGCTGTAAAAGGAGAACCGTACTATGCTTCAGAGTCGAACTATGGAAACATTTGCAAAAAGAATAAATCATTCACCGACATCCACAGCACCAAACAAACTAAATATTGGAGTTGAAGTTAATTTAGCAAAATTAAGATATCTCTTAATTTTGCTTTTTTTTAAGAACTTATTGCAAAACACATTTTGGCTTAGAATGGTACAGCCGCCAATGCCGTAAGGAATTATGGTTTAATTTCAGATTGTGGCATCAAAACGATGCAAAAGTAGCTATGTTAATTTATTACAGGTGCAATACTGAGTAGTTAGGTAGGTACTTCACTTGCAAAAGTGGCTACTTAGACTTTTTTATCGTTTTAAATAAAAATATGTAAGAAAAATCAACCTTTTATTATTTCTAACCAAATACCTATATACTATTCTACCCGATTATGTCAATAACGCTTAACATAAAACCCTAAACAACGAATCACAGTTTTTTGCGTTTTTCTCAATTATTGGTTTTTCTTAACTAGCCAGTTTTGCAACTGGGCTACTCATTTCATCATTTAACCTCGGTGATCTAGGGCGGTACCCTACTCTGGGTACAATTATAAAATATACACACCCCTTTCAGTCACAGAGTCGCCACGAAACATGGATTCTTCTCATGGATGGTAATGCCCATAATCCCCACGCTGGGCATGCTGGTTGGGGATTGCAGTTCGGTGGTAGAATTGTTCTGCAGGGGTGCTCCCCGCCCCCGGTGGATATCGCTTAGTCTTACGGGAAGAGTGGGTTGGTGCAAATTCTAAGCCAGCACCACACAGCTATAATTGAACAAAGGGCCTCAAATCGTAAGTATACCGATATTATGTTCAAATAATTGGGTTTGTTTAAAAAAACTATAAATAGACTCAATTATATGGTTTTATCATGGATGCAATTGTCAGAACTAGACCAAATTGAAATGGGACCACACGGGAAGCACCAGATTTCAAATAAAAAGAAGAATCATCAATCGGTTCAATCAGTGGAAAATTCTAACAAACATAAAACATAAAAATTACAGTCGAATTGAAAACCTCCTCTTTTTTTGAAAAAATAACAACATGAAAGTTAATTTGAAGTTAAGTAATTACTTGACAGGATTATTATTAACCTTTTTTTTCTTCTTTTAATGGCGTCTACGTCTGGGTTGTAATTTCGCCAATGTCCGTAGTATTAGAGTAAAATAAAAATAAAAAGCAACGTTGTTCGGTAATAAAGAAATAAAGGAAGTGGATTCTTCGATAAAATGTTAATCAAAATGATATAAGAAAATTACAAAATTATGGGCAACGTTGTACGGTAAGGTTTGATCCGAAGATCATTATTTACCTTTTTTGCAGATCAAAAAATAGAACATAGGTAGGACCACAGATATCAGAAATATATCTCTGTGGGTAGGACTGATATTTATTCCACTCTGCTCTATCACCCGTTATCTATGTCTAGTCTTTTTAAGGCCCATACACCAGCGAAAGTGGCGCCCCCAACTATTATATCTTATTATTACGTTGAACGCAGGAATTTTTTAAAATCCTACGTTCAGTTTGTGGTATCTATTATAAGCTATTTATTAATGCCTCTGTAATAGTTTCATTTTGTAAAGCTTAGGAAGAGATACGAAGTTGCGCTTTTTGGCCACCAAACTCTATTTTTGCATCTCCTCCTAAACTATATGAGATAAAATTATAAAAGAGGTATTAAAAAATAGCTTATAATAGATACCACAAACTGAACGTAGGATTTTTAAAAATTCCTATGATAAACGTAAAAATATGATAAAATAGGAATTGCTGTCAGATTGGCTCGGGTATGCGCCTTAATAAATAAATCCTATGATTTAAATCTTTAGATACGCCCTTACGCCCAAAAACTATAACATTTTCTTTGAATGCTATGAGTAGGTAGATAAAATTAGTGAAGTAGGTAAGGTCCTACGTCGCGTCTCGTCTCGTAGCAAGCACGAGTGACACCGCTTGTTGACTAAAGTAGGTGGACCTAATTTGATTGCACCTGAGCCATCCACTTTTGCGAAGCAAGTATATGGTGTCTAAGAGATGATAAGTGTCACAACACTATTTGTTGGGGGTATCGTTTGATTGATTTTAAAAGACCCACGATACCACCAGGGGACAGGGGTATCGCCAGGGGTATCGTGGGTCCGCAGTGTATTCGGATATCATCAAAACTAAACTAAACCAATTTGAAAGGACTAAAACTGATGACATCCTTTTTATTGGCAACTTTTTAGTCCCGTCAAATTAGTTCAGTTTAGTTTAGTTTTAGAGATTTCTGAATTGAGACCATTACCATATAACCATTACCACTCATTTCCAATTAGGTATTTACTTACATCCGACGACTTATCTTATAATCACACTAATATTATAAAGGCGAAAGTTTGTATGGATGTATGGATGTATGGATGGATGTTTGTTACTTCTTCACTCCAAAACTACTGGACGGATCTGGCTGAAATTTTGCATACAGGTAATTATAATCCTGGAATAAAACATAGGCTACTTTTTATCCCATAAATCTGTTCCCGTGGGATGAAAATGACCTTTTAATGTTTCCATAGATAGGAACAACGCGTGCGAAGCCGCGGGGCGCAGCTAGTAGTTAAAATAATGAGAAAACGGGCTTAGGAAGGGCATGAAACTTTATTGTTACTAAATATAAGAACCAACCCAACCTACCTTACTTATTCTATGTTGTAATTTATTTTTCTCGTAAAATATCATTAGCTAATTGTAGAACTCCTATTTTGAATCGTCGTTTTTGATCTCTACTCATTTCCTTAATGTCTGGAAGTAAACTGTAGTAGAACAAGACATCAGGATCTTTTGGTATTCCTATAACTGTATTGCTTAGGTCGGTATCATCGATTTCAAAATCCTTCAATAATATCTGTCTTTTGTTAGTCTGGGTTTCAGAATTTTCTAAAAAACCTCCTTTTCCTTTTGCTGTTTTATTGCTTAGATCGGTATCATCGGTTTCAAAATCCTTTAGTAATTTGCGTTTTTTGTTAGTCAGGGTTTCAGAATTTTCTAAGCATCTTCTCAGCTCAATTTCGTGTGATTCCTCAGTTTTGATCGGATCTGTGTTATCAATATCATCGTTAACAGCTTCTAATTCTACTTCGAGCTCATAATCATCGATCTTAATAAGTTCTTCTTCGAATTTTACTTCTTCTTCGAATTTTACTTCTTCTTCCAATTCCACGTGGTTTTCTTTAGAATGGCCAGCTGAAATGGAAGTGAGCTTTGTGTTCAATAAATTGAGTCTGGCACGCGTAAACACAAACATATAAAATATCGCAATGTGCGGTGATGTTTAAGGATAGGCGGGGCGTGCAAAGTGGCGGTGCACGCCGCGTGCAACGCGTCAAATCAAACAAACGCGTGTAAAATCGCTTCTCCGTAAACACACTCTACCAACGCCATATGTTTGAATTTGATGCACGCGCTCCGTCAAGAAGGCCTAAGGGTAAAAGCCATTGTTTAGTGAATCAAAATATTACCTACATAGGGTAGGTAGTTAGAAGTGTTTGAACAATAATTGAACACCCCTAAGTATCTACTAGCTAGATGAACGAAACATTTATAAGATTGAGTAGTAGGTATACCACCTACCTATACCTTACCTACGTGTGTACACTGTAGTGGCATATTTTAATTTGAAGCGACAACACTGTACTTTACAATATTAACCAATCAATTGAAACTCAACAGTAAATCGAGCTCTAGGAGTTCATTCAGTGCACACATGCGAGTTTCGGACATTTGCATTTTGTATCGTTCTCTATACAAGGTAGGTAGGCTACGGTGACATAACTAGTATATACTTAAAGTAAATTCATGAACAAATTTTGTACATCTGTATAATTTCCCGAAAAATCTGCGAGTAACAGTTCAGTCCATCCAAACTCATCCAACTATATAATCTCTATGGTTCAGTCCCATTCCAAAGACATCAAGAAAGTTCCGCCATGTCAGTTCAAAAGCTTCTCTCTGGTCAGGTTCCTTCCCACGGATGAGGTCATGGACCATAAAGATTATACTATAAAATCTCGATGTCATGGACGTACGGTAAAGTCGTACTCATCGAGCTTGTATGTACTACGGTTATATATATTCTATGGTAGTAAAGTAGTAAACCATTTAAATGCATAAAACTTTTAAACTTTCTTTGAAATGCAGTAACACCATTCTAAATTCAAATTACTTTTTTCAACTTGTTGAATAATAAATATCCTTTATTCTACTTGCGACCTGATAAAATAAGCAACGTGATTACGTGATGTTCTACCATAACAACTAGCTAACTATCTCTCGACTCTTTTGCCCATAGATACGATTTATATCTATGCTTTTGCCCCCGATTCCAAAGTTGGGGGCAAAAGTTTTCAATCGTGGCTGTTAGACTCAGCAACGCCCTACCATTTACGATATCAAGAAAGTTGAATCAAAATAGGTTCCAAAAAGCTGACTCGTGAGAATTCTGTGAGAATTCTTTACCCGTCTTCTAAAAAAAATTTCAAAAATTCAAGTTTTGATTTTTGTAGGTTGGTTGTTGTAGGTATCCTAGTAGATATTTTAACAGATTGTTAAGCTATTGCATAGCTTCTATCGCGGGCCTTGAGCGCGGGGACCGAATCCAGAAATTCCGTAACGAAAAAACCTCACGCTCCCCACTCCGCCGGGCAAGGAGGTGTGACTTGAAGGCCGTGCATCGTCTAACGTCGTTTCAGTTCGGCAGTCTTCGACACGGCGCGGCGGCGTTGTGTGCGTGCGATTAGACGTATTGTACGACTCTACGAAACTCGCACGAATCGAGACGAGCTGCTCCGAAATCGGACGAATACATAAGCAGCTGTTTATGAGAAACTATATAGGTGTATAGGGTCACCACGCTCAAAAAGTGTAACTTGAATTAATATCAAAGAAAAAGCAATACTGCATGAATAAAATAAATAAATAAAATTATAATTGCATAAGTTGATACAAAATGCTATGCAATAGCTTTACCGCGGCAGTCCCCGAGTGCCACACGTCTTTTTTTATTTACATTTATATAAGTAGGTATCTAGTTTAGACTTAATTTTATTGGTGGTGGAAACTTTGCTGGTTTAAGTGTTATTTAAGTATTTTTTTTGTTTAGTTTATAATAACTGTATGTTTCCCTAACAAATAAAAATAAAATAAAAATAAAATTGTAACTAAGTTGGTTTATGTTTGTATTTGGGCAGGCTAAAAATGCCATCGGTACCTTGGTACTTTTTATAACTGTGTGCAATAAAGTACCTATACATAAAATAAACATTATCGTAAGATAGCGCTATTTGGGTAGGTATGGCCGCAAAAAATTGTACAAATAACATTCATGACACTGTATGTAACATACATTAGGTAGGTAAGTAAGTACATGACTGGATGTTACGTACATACGTGACCATTACAAAGCTTAGTTCATAATAGAAACTAATTAGGTACTAATTACCCACAGGCTTTGATCAATAACTTCATTCTGCGGCGCGGTTTTGACTAGCTTTCCACTATTTTCTTATAACATTTTTATCTTTTTCGGATATTCTTTCTTTTATTATTTCTCTCTGCATTTTTCGACTTTATTTCTTCGTACTTCGAAGGATTTTGGGTCCGTAACTTTTCTCTATGTTTATTTTGCCTTTCGGCATTAGTCAAGGGCATCTGAAATATTATTTTTATGTGCCTATAGCATAGCTGTGAGTGTCGATGATAATTGGTTGAGATGTGGATGATGATGGTTTTTAAAACTTTTATCATCAATTTAAATTTTAGGTAATACGAGTGTAATATCCGCCTTATAATCGGTCATGTCATGACTGTAAACGTTACACATTTCGTAACCGTACATTGTTACATTCATGACATAAAAAAAGCGTGCGACTAAACCTTAAATTCAAATATCATTTCATTGTAAACAACTATGGATTGAGAATTTGGTTTACCGTTTTTTTGTGTATGACACTGTTTAAAAGACGTTATCAGCTAATAAGCTGCCTTTACCTTGCAATCAAATACAGAAATATCCAATGATATTATATTATAATTGGAAATATCCAATGATATTATATTATCAATATTTTTGGCGACAAATACTAAGTCTATAACTAAGTCAACACAATATGAACATTTTCACGGGGAAAAAATTGTCGACTTTCGTTTTTGAATGTTGGCACCATTCTTGATAGTTATCTATAAAAATAGCAAGAAAGCCAACTTACGCAAAGGAAAATTATAGAAAGAAACGTTACACTAGTGGTGATGTAGTTAACACATTCATAAAAAAACTGCACACTTTTTTGAAAACCACTTAAATGGTAATTAAATCGGTTTTTTATACGCACGTTCATAAACATGTTGAGAAAGTATCTTATAACTTAAGTACAATTTAAAATTTAAACAAACAAATTGTTTCAGGGACATGTTAGATTTCGTGTAAGTATTCTAAAGATCAGAAGCTTTCATTCAGAAAAATGTTAATATATATGCCATTTATCGAATAACTTTGTAATTATGACAAAAATAAAAACAGGACAAACGAAAAGAAATGTTTAAGCCAGCACTAGTTACGAATTTCTTTCTTCAAGTGTGGCGATCTCGCAAAATTTGTAATAATATTCCATCCAAAACAGAAATGTAGGTCAGGGTTGTCACACTAGCCACTAAAAATTAAGTTGTCTAATCAAAAATTCGAAGGTTTCAAATTTCGTGACATAGGCTATGACAGCTATGATATTTTATTGACTTTTGAGTGGGTCGAAAGGTTCTCATAATCACCGATTACCAGTTTTGTGCCTTCGAGATTTTTAGCCCACGGCCTCTTTGGAACCAGCCTTCAAATACTGTGGCGTTGAATCACCATAATTTTGTCCTATTGATAGTGTCGAAAGCCACGAGGTTCATTTTAGCCACAAGTGCTCCACCTTGTACACGTACCTAAACGTCTTCATGAGTAGGTCCGCTGCCGCAACAAAAATGATCGAGATATTACCTTTAGTTTGGTCCATGACTCTCTCGGGATAGTTCATCGCTCGCTTAAAGATGCATTTTGAAGGTCCAGGATTATCGGATAGGTTCTTTTCATCGAAGTTCAAAGTATTAGTTTTAGGATTTTCATGCATGTTTGTTTTCATGTTTTCGTAGTGCATTTCAAATTCTTCGGTTGTCTTCGCTGCTCGTATTTTTTTGATATTTTGTGCTGTTATTGTTGCTATTTGGTCTTTGTGGCGAGCTAAAAAGTTTTTAGTCCACCACTTACCCGGTGGCTTGTTGTTAAAAACATGTTCTCTATTGTTGCTTTTTAGGTAATTGAAGACTACGCGGCTAAGATCAAGTTGCGATAGTGGAGTACCAAATTCACCCGATGCAATCAAGACATCAACAATCTTTTGTTCTTCAAGTTCTGATAGTTTCAGTTGCCCGCCCGGTTGCTTAGTGTGCTTGCTTTTAATTTTATTTTCAATGGTTCTACGAGGTATGAAGAATCGCTTTTCAGCTTCCAGGGACGAAATTTCTTTTCTTTCCACTAAGTCGACTGCAACATCCAACATTTCTAGAGAGTAGTTCTTGTAGGCTCTGGTCCCTATTAACCGCCTGCATCTTTCTCCCATATCCTAAAACAATAATTGAACAATTTTTACCTGGGCGACACCGATGTTGTGTAACGCGTTCAAGAATGCGGGTTCGATCCCCGCCTAGGGACTTTAAATTATTTGTTTTCTTTAAAAATGCTTTTTATTAAAACCATTCTTAGTCTAAATAAATTCTGATGATAAATATTATTTTAATTTGACGTTTTAGTACCTACCTTACAATTATCTACATAAATACTTAAATATTTTTATTAAAGGTCTCTCCTCTCTTAGAGTCTGTTTAGAGTATAACGCATTCACTGCCCAGGTCTGCGGTGCGACCCGCAGGGGCGCGCCGCAGCTCCACGCAGATAGAGACTGGCACCTGCGTCTTGGGCCATGAAGGTGTTAGAGTTTAGAGTTTAAAGAGAGAAGCTCTGCTCTGTCTGTCATTGCAGTAAGACTGCAAAAGTGTAAGTTCACCAAAACGCCACAACTCTTCTCTTTTTGAATAGACTCTAACATTAGTAAAATATGCTAAAACAGTAACAAAATATGTAGGTATAGTTTAATTGCAATAAACTTTTATTTTATTACTATATACTTAATCAATAAATTAATAACACATAATATTACCAAGTACTCATAGCACAAACTCTGCTTAGCTTAGGGCTATATGATGCTGTGTAGTTCACTCACACCCAAGAGTCCAAGATTGTTTATACTTTTTTATTTATTTATTATTACATATATCCTATGTTTATTTATTTATTATTATATATATATATATATATATAAGTAGGTCTGTAAATTAATGTTATACCTAAGGAATTTTTTTCAAGTGCTAATAATAAATCGTTTATTTCATAGCCGAGTCAAATAAAATTGTAATACCTATCTTTATTAGTTTTAAATCACATAGCTGCGAATCCTTCTGTGACAACCCTAACCCCAACCAAAACATGGCAAACTCGACATCACAACATTTTGTAGGGGATAGTGACTTTGCCAAATCAGTTTTAGATTGTTTAAAGCTTATCGTATACAATCGGTACCTATTTATAGTAATAAAACAATAATTATTTACAAAAAGAACAATAATATAACGAAATATCAATGATCCACTTACGTTGACAGTATATTTCCCACTTGAATTGTATGAATTCCGGAGCACCAGCTTGTTTGTTTACCACCATCAACTTCACTTCAACTTCGTGTACACGAACGAAAAATGTATACCTATGCCAAAAATGACATTTTTACACTTTGAAGGTTGACATTTGGTATTTAGTGTTGCCATTAAATTATACAATTTTGCATTATACACGAAAACAGGTCAAACTTAACTGGGTTTTAACAGTAGGCAGGTACCTAAATTCTTGCACTTTATTTCTCGACGAAAATAAACAAAGAGAATACAAAGTTAAACGAGATGACTTGTTTTGGTAGAATGATCATGTGGTATGGTGCTGCCAGCTGCGAAACACTTATTTCTACCACTAATGGCTTTCAAGTTAAGGTTTCATTTAAGGCTCGGATGTTATTGGTAAAAAATGACAAAGCTACCCAGTGCCATTGCTTATAAATTCTATATTTAATTGATTCATTTGATAAAATACTGATAATTAGTCATTCAATGAAAATACAAATTGCCGTGCATTTGCTTGTTCTCTGAAATTGAAATGTTTCTAACTACCCATTGTATCTTTATACTGACGATATTTAGAATACCTATTAGGTATTGTATTGTACTGACTGATACGCTAAAAAAGCTCATTTCAAACTTTTTTCAACAGAAAAACATCTGTATATCTACCTATGTCCTGAGTGTAAAGACCTATTGGATGTTACCATAGAGTTTATATAGTAGGTACGATGTTACATTTATTTATTTAATTCGGATTGCCATCAGCTTAACTAATTCCAATAGAAATAAAAATAGTCGCAAAAAGCTAATAATAGGCATTCGCTAAATATCGTAGACCGTAGTACATATTAAATAAACTACCTAAGTGTGAACCATTTTACCAACAATTACGTACCTACCGAATTATATTAAATTATTTTAATTAATATATTAAAAAGAAACAATAACTTACGATAAAAAAAAATCATGTGCAAACGAAGTTAGAGTCATTCATCGCCTTGCCCTGTGTGTGAATGCTAGTATTGAAAGGGTCAATGGTCAACATCCTGCTCAATTAATTTTAAACCAAATTGTCAATGTAAAAAAAGTGGCAAAGTCCGCGGCCTTACTCGTAGATACGAACTGAGACATTAGGTACCTAGATTACGAGTTCTTTTTCGAAGCTGTATTGAATTTTGTCCATGCCTAAGCCATTATCTAAGCACATTGTGTTCCTTAACTTAGCTTTTTTTAGCTTTATGTTATGTGGTGTTCCTACGTGATGTTTAAATTTTAGTTAATAAATTCTTCAGCTTTCAATAACGGTTTGTATTCAACCGGTAGTATTGTTTCAATGTAATTCTCTAATCTAATAAAATGATCTATATATCTAATCAAAGGATGTTTCATTTATTTTAGTTTTAGGTATCAGTTCTTGTAGTAAACTGTCACAAATTGTAGGTACAGGCGCGACGCGATCCGCACTCATCCTGATGAAGTCCCACGTTGGTGTTCTTCCAACACAAAATAGTTTCGTAGTTAACCCGCTTACATTCATAATGAACTACGAAAGTTTTTACCTATAGCAAAATAGTAAAAAGTTGCTTCCATTCCATTGATTAATTAAAAAGGGAAGATAGGTTACGTTCTCCCAGCGCTTAGGTACTCAAAAATTGGCATGTGTTACAACTACACGCAAACACATATTATGCTCACAGTTATATTTCCAGTCCTGTGCAATAAAAAGAAGAACAAAGACGGAAAGACGTACCTAAGACCGAAGTGAGACCGAGACAACAATATTTCACGCGAATCACGACCGCCGGTGCCGCCGCGCCGGTCCGACGGTGACTGAGGTGGGAGCACACAATTTTAAACAATATGAGGTTGCCATTTTCGAGAAACTAGTACCTCATCTTCCCTTTTTAAATAATCAATGTTCCATTCCAAAGTTTTTCTGTCTAGGGTCTGATAGGTCAACCATTGCTCGAACTGTTTCAAATGATCTGCGCTAGCTTAGCTTCACCTTCACGCTTTGCACCCTGCTACCAATCACCCTGTATATTAGGGCATTTTTTGTCCCATTAATGGACCACAAGGGAGAACTATTTTTGTCTTGTAAAATTTCCGTCCGTGGCGCATCCCCCCATCCCGAATTATCTCATAGCCTAGGCATTTATAGAGCCACGTCTTCACTCACTCTTCTGCCACTTTAATTAAAACAACGTATTTAGGTATGAATTTTTATTAATAAGTATTAATCTAAATCTAAATTTTTATTAATATTAATATTAATCTTATATACTAGCGCAGTGGTCGGCAACCTTTTGGCAAGACAAGAGGCGGGCCGCATTTGTACATAATTTTAATAATAATTAGGTAGGTACTATACATATTACATTTATTAATAAAGAAAATTACATTCAAACAATAGAAACAGGTAGGTACCTACTTTGACCCTGTTTCAGTTCAAAAAAGAACTGAAACAGGGTCAAAGTCGAGACAAAATCCGGATGCGAACGGAGCGATCTTTGCAAAATGTATCTACGTGGATTTTACTGTAAATATTGTGATTGACAAAACAATAATAATTAGTGGACACAAGCGAGGGGCCCCCTAGGTGTGGGGCCCGTAGCATTTGCTACTCCTGCTATAGGCTAATCCGCCGCTGGATATTGTTAGGGGCTAAGTATTAGTTTAATAAGGTTGGGGACAAGACTACCCAAAGACCTAAAAATATAACTGAAAACTGTAGTGTACTACTTGTTGCCAAGCATCTGTCAAAGTGCAGGTGTCAATAAAAGTCAGTCTCGTTTATATGGAGTTTCATTTCGCATCCCAAATACTACATTGGAGAATGTAGTATTTGGGATGCGGAATGAAACTCCATATAAACGAGACTTACTTTTGACCCCGCTGGAACCACCCACCTCCTTGGGTTGTAGAAAAAAAAAACACATGAAATCTTAATTAAAAAAAAAATGAAAACTTAAATAAAAAAAAAATTATATGCAGCCTAGAAAAAAAAATATTAGATAGGCAAAAAGAGCATTTTGCCGTAACCCAAGAACCGAGGGGTTAAGGCAAAATGCTCTTGAGTTGAAGCCGGGGTAAAGAGGCGACGACGCCTCGAGGTGAGGCCCCCCGCCGCGCCGTGCCCTCACAAGGGCCGGAATGAAGTTCACTGCTACAAAAACCACATTAAAACAGTCGCGGGCCGCAGTTACCGACCGCTGTAGTAACTTATTTTTCTTGTGAAATATCAATAGCTAATTGAAGAACTCCCATTTTAAATCGTCGTTTTTGATCCATATCCATACTCATTTCGTTCATGGTTGGCAGCAAACTGTATTAGAAAGATAAGTCTGGAATTTCTGGTTTAATATGTATCTCGGTATAATCTGTTTCAGAACCAACATGTACACTGCTACTAGTCTGGTTTTGAGAATATTCTAAGCTACTTGTCTGCTCAAATTCCTCAGTTTTAATAGGATATATACTCTCATTTGGTTCTACAATAGCTGCTTCGAATCGTGTAAACATTATGTCTGTATTATCATCGATATCAATGCTTTCTTCTTTAATTTCTGTTTTAATTTGTATCTCGGTATTATCTGTTTCAAAACCGACATGTAATAAGTCTGGATTTTCTGTTTTAATCTGTATCTCGGTATTATCTGTTTCAAAACCGACATGTAATAAGTCTGGATTTTCTGTTTTAATCTGTATCTCGGTATTATCTGTTTCAAAACCGACATGTAATAAGTCTGGATTTTCTGTTTTAATATGTATCTCGGTATAATCTGTTTCAGAACCAACATGTACACTGCTACTAGTCTGGTTTTGAGAATATTCTAAGCTACTTGTCTGCTCATATTCCTCAGTTTTAATAGGATATATACTCTCATTTGGTTCTACAATAGCTGCTTCGAATCGTGTAAACATGTCTGTATTATCATCGATATCAATGTTTTCTTCTTTAATTTCTGTTTTAATTTCCACCATCGTGTTTCTTTCAGAATCGGCAGCTGCAATGAAAAAAGAAACGGTTAGTCAAAATTTGCTTGTCAAACAGGCCATATTGTGCCCTAAATATAAGGGCAAAGTCCAACATTTTTACACAAATGAGAAATGACACAATAGTGACACAAAATGTTGTGCAACGGTAACACAAAAGTGGCACAGCTTTTTGCTTACGTGACACAACACAACTGTTAGCATAAAACTACATTAAAGTTCGGGTAACATGAAGAGCTAAAATAAAACTCATTTTGAGTAGTGTTACCAGTCAAATCAGCTTTCTTTTTCATTCTGAGATTTTTGGTTCTTTCCGCATTCTTTCTTAGTAGGGCTTCATATTTTTCTGGGTGGTCTCTTTTTAACTGTTGTCTGTACCTTTTAGATTTTTCGGCTTCTGTAAATGGCATCTGAAAATTTTAAAATAAAATTCAACTGCATGCCGGTTTTTGTAAATTTAGACTGCCTACATAGAAAGTTAACATAAGTAAGTAAACTGCTTTAGGGGTAAATAATAGACTCGGGACTGCGGAAATCCAAGAAAACCGAAACAGAATGAAAGAAACTTTTATAAGTAGGTACAGTGTGTTTTTGTTAACTGGGACAGCACGAGGGCACCCAAACCTCCGGGTTAGGGATTGCAATCCGGATATCCGCTAATTTTCATATCCGAATAATGGGAGTACCGTTATCCGGATAATGCGAATAATACGGATACCTCGATGATTGGGGGGGGGGGGCTGCCATTTCCCATCTATTTTCTGAATTTTCCGGTACCCAGTGTGGCGCTGGCTTAGAATTTGCACCACCACCTCCACCTCCATCCCGCGGGGTTGTCACAAAACATTATGTTGTCAAATAAAAAAAAATGTGATTGACGAATTAGGTACATTAACTACATTAATACTGTCTTTTTTTAAATCTTTATTTAAAGAGCTTAATCACATTGCGATTATGTCGCTCTACTGTCTCTTGAAGCTGTGAAAAAATCAAACTTCTAAGCCAACGCAATCAAAAGATACAGCCGTTTATGCCGCAAATTTTTGACACAAAACCTACGGGGTACTCCTGTGAACTCAGGATATTTAAATTGGGTACGCAGCAACGTCTAATAGCACAGATAAAGGAAATATTGCAAAAATCGTACATGTTTAGATACATCATATAAAAAATATTTGAATAATTTTGAACCTACTACCCTTTTCCTCATGAACGCGTAGAGGGTACGGAATGGTACGGAACCCTTCGTGCGGGCGTCCGACTCGCACTTGGCCGGTTTTTTATATGTCGAAACGCGCGAAGAACTCTGCGTTTATCAGTCACATCAAACTAGTTTCTGGCCACGGCTTTGCACACCAGGTTTCTATGGAAACGTAGACAAATTATGAATTCTTCATGTGACGTCACTTAGCCGCGAACCCTTCTGTGACAACTAGGGTTGCCAGATGTCCGGTATTTAAGCGTACAGTCCGGTATTTTGGAGGCCTGTCCGGTAAAAAATAAATAGTCATACCGGACAGAACAATGTCCGGTATTTAGAGGAAAGTCGGTACTACTGGTCACAAGCACCTACAAAAGTAGGCATATGAAATCCCTCAAACAGAAAACTCGGGCGCGCGTTTCGAACGCCTTCGTCGAGCGCATTTTCAGTGTGATGGGGAATAAATGAACGAAACCGCCTTGGTCTGGTCTAGAGACTGAAGAGTGAACTGTGTGGTTTTTTCAACATAAACTGGAGCTGCACTAATGCACTGATCTTAAAGAACCGTGTCAAATAAAACACTATTGAAAACGGTTGCGTCAAATCAAAAATATGTTAAAAAGAAGTAAGTAAGTAGGTACTTAAAAATACCTACATACATAAATTAGTTTTAGAAGAATGATTTAACTTTCTTATTTGTTGGATTACATTGGAAGTTCCTTTTATTTTTGTTAACAATAATAGTTTATAATATTCAGACGATTGTTGAGAGACTTTCTCAAAGTGAGCATAGTCTTGGCGAGCACAATTTTACGACTGCATTAATAAGTTGATTTATTTATAATAAATAAACTATTAGTACAAAAATCCCGTATTCTGTTCGACCTAGCTTACACAAAGTCGTGGTTGTCCGGTATTTTTTCGCGACTCACCTGGCAACCCTAGTGACAACCCTAAATCCAAACAAAACATGGCAAACTCGATATCACAACTTTTTAATAGGAGATAGTGACTTTTCCAAATCAATTTTTGAATTGTATAATGACGGCTTCTACTATAATAATACAACTATTATTTACGAAAAGAACAATAGTATATCGAAATATCAATTATTCACTTAAGTTGACAGTGTACATATTTCACACTTAAATTGTATATGTAGTTCCGGAGCACTAACTTGTTGACCTTTTTCTAAAAAAATTACGGGCAAAAATTACGTTCGTGTTAACCTTAAATAATTCAAACTAAAACCTTAAAAAAGACTAAAAACTCATAATTTAACATTTAGTCGGAAAAAGTGAGCAAAATCAACAGATCCGACGGTACCTGCCAAAAGTTGTGTTATTTTAAAATGTATTTTAATTTTCAGAGTAGTAGGTAGGAGCTTTAACTCAAGTAGTTTTTTTTTCATTTATGCTGTCCCGCTTACATTGTATCGTCTTTGTAGTTCTTGCATACCTTCTTTTCTAAAATCTCTTATATATAATATACATTTGGCAGTCTGCCTCGCCGTGTTCCCTTTTTTAGTGCCGCATCTTTTGCTGACTTAGGTATAGAATGTAACCATAGAGTAGTCTATGGTTACCTTCTATACCTCATGTGCTTTTTACCCAAAATAATCTGATTTATTATCCCTTGCTTATAATACCTTTGATTTATCTTCTGATTGAAAATGCTAAGGGATGAAGTGTTGTTCTATTTTTGATTAGGTCTAGGAATGTGTATTTTTTATATGTATGCATATTAACCCATTTTATTGCTCAAAAAAGCGAATAAATTTCTGCCCTATACTGTACATATATTTCCTTTAATTTCTTAGTTTTTATTCTCCGTAGGTATGACATTGCAGCTCTCATTTTCCTTATTGCTTCGATCGGTAAACATTTTAATATCTTCGTCTGTCATTTTATTTCTAGTAGGTAGGTAGGTACGTACCTCCATCCACAGCCTGTATCGGTCCACTGCTGGACGCAGGCCTCCCCCTGATAAACGCCTTATTGGCGTTTAACTCATGGAGTCAGAGTCAAATCGTTTATTTCTTTAGACTTACAAAATAAGTACCTACTTAGACAAGTCAATTTTTTTGTAGTCCACGCGAGCGCGCGGCGCGCGGCGCATACCTAAAATTGCACCGGGTTTCGTTTTAGTTTGTAAACAGTATTGTGTCGTAATTATTGTTATAAAGTGATGTGAATACATGTAATTATGCGTAAATACCTATGCTACCTACTAAAAGTGTTAGTTTTAGTGAATATCAACTGTGAAGTGAAATATGCAAATTGTGTCACGATTTTGACTCGAAATCACAATCAAATTAAATAATTTCTGTATCATGTAAGTTTTATTAAATTACTATTAGCTATTACAATTTTCTCATTAGTACCTAGGTACCTACTTGCATCTTATTATTATTACGCATTTACTAAATCGTCGAGTAATCTCCCGCCATAGCTGTAGCTACCTGTAGAGATAGTATAGGTAGGTATAGGTTGCCCGGATAGGGTTGTCACTTTATTTAGGCACTAGGAAATTAAAACTTTTTGTATGGGAAACTGAAAATAGGATTTTTTAATTATCTCCCCCCCACAACTGATCACCATGATGGTCTGAAACCTCCCCCTTCGGGGTAGTACACATAATATGATATACCGTGTATAAACAGCTTGATAAATAGTTATTACTATCAAAATCAATGGGGGGGGGGTAATGCCTATAATCCCCACGCTGGGCATGCGGGTTGGGGATCGCAGTTTGGTCGAAGATTTGTTCTGCAGGGGGCGCTGCTGCCCGCCCCCAAGAAGATATTCCTTAGTCGCCTCTTACGACACCCACGGGAAGAATTGGGGTGGTGCAAATTCTATGCCGCCGGCACCACACGGCGACTTATACGTCGTATGTACGGTACGTACCTAATGTTTCCCTTTTCACGTCATCTAAACATTTTTTATATATTTACATATCTTCTGCAAGAGGAGGTGCTACCAAGAAACTTACCTTCCACTTTTTATGTTGTTCTTCGGCTTCTTCTGGTGTCATTTTAGATATTTGCTCTTTTATATCTTTCATCCGCTCTTTATTTCTTTTACACTGATCTTCATATTTTTCTGGACGTTCTTGTTTTAATCTTTCTATGTATCGCTTAGTTCTTTTGGCTCCAGTAGAAGACATTTTGACACTTTGTACCTAAAACAATTTTTAATACTGATTAAAACTTTATCATATATACGATCAGCGGGAAACATTATTTAACCGACTTCGAAAAAAGGAGAAGGTTCTTAATTCGTCTGGTTTTTTTTATGTTTGTTACCTACGAACTTTTGTCTGGGTGGTCCGATTTGCATGATTCTTTTTTTATATGAAAGCTGGTGCTTCCCGTGTGGTCCCATTTTAATTTTGTTCAGTTCTGACAGTGGGATCCATGAAAATTCATGAAAAAACTGTAGAAATTTAAGTCGGTTCATAGTTTTTTAACCGACTTCCAAAAAAGGAGGAGGTTCTCAATTCGACTATTTTTTTTTAAACAAAATTATTTATTTGACGAACATTTCTATAGAAGCAGCGCGCTTGCTGTAACTGTTAAGTCCGGTAACGTTGTCATGGCCATTTGCAGTCAACAGCATTATTAGTCCCAAAGAGAATACAATAACTTCGTAAGAATTAGTCCATTGGCAAAAAAAAGACGTGTGGCACTCGGGGACTGCCGCGGTAAAGCTATTGCATAGCATTTTTTATCAACTTATGCAATTATAATTATTTATTCGAAACGCATAATATTATATTTATGCAGTATTTTTTTTCGTACAACAGCCCTACCTTTGCTTGGACATTCTCTTCATTACTGCACAATTTTCGTCTTTTCCTGTGAAAAAAATGAGGAAATCGTTAAGTTAAATAATATTGAGGCATATTATTACAATTTGTTTTTAAATATTATTAAATCAAATTACATGTTCACGTAGGATTTTTCTGCTTGACGTTGACGAAATTCCCTTTGACGTTGACGAAATTCCCTTTGACGTTCAGCATTTGTTTTTGGTACTTTTTTTATTTTATTTTTTTCTTCATTTTTCTTCAATTCTTTCTGACGGTGATAATATGCCCTTTGACGTTCATTAACTCTTTTTCTTTTTAACTCTAAACGCGTTTCTTCTCTATAAAAAGAAAATATCTAGGTATAAATAATTAGGTATTAGGTAATTGTGTAGGTAATGTAATTAATGACACACCAAAACTATTATTCATTCAATTAATTTGAACAAAAATAACTATATTAACCCCCGGTTTCTCGAACGCTTGTCACATTGAATGGATAGTCAACGGCTTGTTATATACGCACTGCGGAATCTGACAGCGTGAATTTTAATCTCGCGGAATATAACCTGCGTACTAAACGTAGCTTACACGTACGACGAATAAAATTCCTTGCTATTTTAGCTACCTACAACTTTATAGTGCTCCAAACATCCATATTTTTCCGCTAGTAATTTTGCAAAAAAAAACCACGCGAGTAATAAAAGCAGTGCGTGTACAGCCTGACAAATTGTCAACAATTTGTTAAAATAATAAGCGTTCGAGAAACCGGGGGTAAGGGTTTGATCATCGAATTTCGCACGATGTACATTTATATAGATAGATATAATATATATTATGTGTCAGCGAGAAAAAACGCGATACAAACCAATATTGTAAATAAAAACTTCTAAATAAATATTTTTGTACACTGGAACTGTCTGGAACGTTTAGTTAAGCTATTGCATAGCTTCTATCGCGGGCCTTGAGCGTGGAGACCGAATCCAGAAATTCCGTAACGAAAATAACCTAACACCGACCGGCAATGAACCTTGTGCAATTGAGATAAAGTTGATTTTTGATTGATTCTATTGCTTGCTACTCAACTCCGTCCGGCAATGAACCCTATGCAATTGAGATTAAAGTTTATTTTTGACTCAGACCAAGACAGAGTTTCGCCGGCCGACTCACTGATGGAGGCAAAACTAAGCCTAGCCGTGTACATACACTGTTACACGCACAGACATAATTATTACGAAACTAAGCCATACATTGTCAGTCGAGCTATGCCGGCGCGCGGAGTGTCACGATATAATATTTCGTATTTTTTACAGAAATAATGCCAAATTGTGTTGTAAAATGGTGTAAAAACCAATCTTCAATACACAAGAAGCAGGATGGAATCACATTTCATACTTTAAGTAAACTTAAAAACATATCGTCAGTGGAAAGGAAAAAATGCTTAAGCGCCAATATGGGCAAAATGAGTTATACAGGGTGTTTGGTGGAACGATGTAGGGATTGAAGGAGCCGATCAAGGGATCCCATGTGATCATTTTAAACCACATATGCTATTATGAAAAGTATCATGGTTTTTAAGTTATTATCAAAAGTTTCGGTAGGGATTTTTTTCGTTTAAAGGATAGTAAAATACCAAATAATGCAATAATCACTTTTGTTATGGCTTCTAATTAATCACAACAATACAGTCTTTCATCACAATAAGCTAAACCAATCATTGCGCAGGAAATTTTAAAGAAAAAATGACTTAAACTTGAAAAAAAAATATTTCTCATGAAGTGATGTAAACTCTACCTGTCATTAAAAAAAAAAACTAGAGCTGCTAATGCCGCTATCACATGGGTACCCTTGATCGGCTCCTTCAATCCCTACATCGTTCCACCAAACACCCTGTATATATCATTGGATTGGATTTTTTTTCTGCGTCGATCTGTTCAGGTTTTAAGGCAATCCGACAGCATTTTGGCACTTAAGCGTTTCGAAAAATTCGAGAAAATCTTGATTTCCCTTTATTTCAACGACTACAAAACGATGTTTTCAAAACAGAGGTGACATAAGTATACAAAATTGTTTAAAATCCTGTCCAAAATCCTTTCAACGTTTTTTTAATTTTCGATCACTTAAGCATTATTATATTACCTTTGTTTTACTTTAGGTGGTAAAATGCTAGATAATTTTCTTACACATTAGACCAGTGAGGTAGGTACTTACTTTAATTGTCAGATTTATAACGTTGTTAAGTTAATGATGGTTAATTGTAGTCTAATAATTGTGATTTTTAGATAAAAAAAATAGCGATTTCTATATAAAAATGTTAGTAACAATGATAACTTACTTGTACCATTAGTGATTTTTGTTCAACGATTATAAGTATTATTTAGGAGAATTGTAGTATTGTAACCGGATTACTCCAGCGTGATTATTTGATGATGTTTTTGTAATTTAGTAGATTAGTTTTATTAGTAAAAAAATTTTTTTGCTCATAATAGGTATCTATTATAACCAAAAAAATATTTTTTACCAATAGCTTATGTGACTTTTATTTCCATTTATTTAATAGAGATATGTATATTAGCTTAGCTTACCAATTTTTTCTTAACAAACTTTAATAATTTAAAGTAGCTTAGCATTTTTTGTTTCCTGTATAAAATGTAGATGCCATTTATTAGCATTTTTAAATTATTGATTTTCTTATATTTTCGATAGATAAGCAGTTTTTTCCTGACTAACTTTTAGAACACTTTTGCTTATGCGACAGTTATTTCATGAAATAGAAGAGTTATACAACTGAAAATGATTTGGCAAAATAGAAACAACTTTAAAATTAAACTTACACTTTGATTCACTAATAAAAATAAAAAAACAAAAGAGTTATAATTAAAAAAAAAAAAACTTTAAACTTGATTTCCCACAATAAGTATTTTGGCGCTTTAGCATTTGTTCCTTTCAACTGACGATATATTTTTAGTAAATCAACTTTACAAATTATCATGACAACTTGGAACACAAAACCTCCACAAGTGCTGCCAACACTAAGCGTCACAATAGTCCCCGTTTGTTGAGGAAGTTATTCATGTGACGTGAAACGTAATGTTATATATTCATTTACTTACCTATTTTTTTTTAACCGACTACCAACGGATGGAAAAATAAGGTTGGCTTCATTTGTATGTTTGTAAGAAGTAGATTTTATTTTCTCACATAGCTCTGAAACTACAATTCCGATTTCAATAAATGAGGTGTTTAATGATTCGTCTTGACGCACCGATAGTTATAGGATATTATAACATCAGACAAAATTGGGGGTCTAACAAGATATCGTGGTCTAAGTATGGGTCTAAAAGTTAAATGTTAGTAAATATGCTCCACTAAGGAATATCATTAAGGACAAGCAAAGACAAGGACATTTTTAGGAAAATGTATATCTCGGGTCTGGAGGACTTAAAGAAAATGCCGAGTTTTTGAGATTTGGTCCCCCCCCGGAGCAAATCTTGCCCACAGACTAATTTGGATAACAACATTTATGGCGTTAAGTTCATATAGAAAGGGATAATTTTTATTGCAAAAAAGGTAACCCCTAGTGCCCAGCTCTTATCCCCCTTTTATAAGTGCTATTGAGGGTTTTCGATTGCAGGGATTGTGGAGTCTGAATAGGACGCTAGTAATAAAATATATAAATCGAAGGACCAGAGATTTTGAGTGAATTGATCTAATGCTGTACCAGTACCTAGGCGAAATATTAAAGAAAAGGATAGATCTTTGCTCGTTACACAGGGTAGATAAAATAGCTTGACCACTGACCTGAATTCTCCAAGCCATGCACGGATCCAGCTTCCAGAACGCAGATATATAGGGACACAGGATTAAAACTCCACTCGCGAGTGTTTGTAATGTTTTTCGTAGGTTATTGCACGGCAACACAAATAATGATGAGAATTGATTCGATATTCAGTTTTCCAAGATTTACGTATTAACGTCCGGCTTGTGCGGCGGTCGGGGCGGAACAGGTCGATGAAAGAAGCGCACTCGGTGTTTTTTTTTATATCGCCGGCGGCACACGTCACATCCAGTTCATTCGCCGATTTCCAAGCAGAGGGTAGGCGAAACCGGCTGGTAGTCTCACTAAGTTATCTACCCTATGTTTATTTGAGCAAAGACCGAACAGTGGATATAGAGGCTTATTTTACATCGAAATAAAAGAAACCGTTGTGCGTAAAATCATGTAATGAAAGCATAGTGATAGTTAGTCAAAAGCAATATAAATCAGTTGATAAAAAGATTTTAAAACAAATTAGTGGCAAAGACAATGTTTTCTCAAACTTGGAAGAAGTCTGCCGCCCCGGGCCATGGCCCTTTTGGCCTAAGGGTAAATACGCCCATGGCGATATACCTAAGAAAATAAATATTTTAATGGTAAATATAATTATTTGTATAGTATTTACCTACGAATAAGAATAGTCAGGAACAGTAACTGCTTTTAAAAAATGCCCCAACCAAAGTTGTGCTAAAGTAGGCGGGGCTTAAAAGTCGGGCTCAGCGCGCCATCAGCCGGATATTTATCTTGCAAGCGAACACACGTCCAGTCTGCACATACGTTTTCGTGAGTATCTATGTGAAATAGCTGTGAATCATCATGCCAACGTGTGTTGTGAAGTGGTGCAGGAGCCATACAAGATTAAAATGCCTAGGGATCACTTTTCACTAGTAAGTAGTAGCTAAATTATAATTACATTCATAGATGTTCAAATACGTCATCAAAATGAAATGTTCAATACTATGCAATATGAAGTCAGTAAATTTTTGACTTCGTTTTTTTGTTATTAATACAAAACAATATTATGGTCAATAATACTTACGCAAATTGAAGTCAGTTATTGATTTATTATATTTGAGATACATATTTTTTAATCTTAGAATTTTTGTCTTCTTTTTCATGAAATATTGAAATGTAACAAATACAATTAAGATATATTTATAACACTTATGTATGTATTTATTTTGCTTGTATTTTGTGTTTTAGTTTTCCTGCCGATCCTATTCGGAAAAATAAGTGGATAAGTGCAGTAAAGCTAGAAAGACAAAAAACAATTACTAATGAAAACTATTAAAACCAGCAAAGTATAAAACAGAAGAGAAGAATTGCACGGTGTTATCAAACATGTAAGACCAACGACGCTTCAACTGCCAGAAACCATGGAACAAATTATAAGCTTTATTACCCGGCTTTATTACCCGGAAACTGCAAGCTAAAATCAACTATCCAGAATGAATGAAAATGTATATTTTCACAAGCTAATTAATTTGAAAGATTTCGATGTAGTCTCGTATCCATCGATGGTTTTGTTTAAAATACGCTCACGCACCGAGACACTAATAAGATATAAATAAAAATAAATGACCACAGAAAATCACTCACTCGAGCTAGTATTCTGTCAGTAATATCAACAAAGTGTTTTTCTAAAATATTTTATACTGAAGATATTATCGTTGAACTTCTGAAAATCCCTCTTCACTAGATTGCGAAGAAAGACTCTTTTTTAATGTCTTCTATACTAAAACTTAATAAATTAATCATATTTCGCGGAACATAGATTTCATTGAAGTGTACAAAGTAACAAAAACAAATTAATAAAAAAACATTGTTACCCATTATATTATTTTATTAATAACTTGGTTCGCTCTACTTATTGCATAACATCATCCACGCCGCCTTGTTTCAGCTGTCATAGCAGACATTGCAGTACGCGCGCGAACCAATCACCGCTTTCATTTAGCAAGCGCCAACCAATCCCTGCTTTCGTTCTGATTTCAACTAATCACGAAGCAATGTTTAATTGGAACTTTGGCTATGATTCGTTTTTTGACTTATACGTCATTTTGGTTTGAGCTAGGCCCACTTTTTGTTTGAAGTTTGTTCTGAATTACCCTTCCTGACTATTCTTATTCGTAGCCCACCCCCTTATTATCAAGAAAGCCTATTACTCTGTCGATGACTACGTCAATGATGTTAATGCTTGGCCGGATGTCGCCCAGTTCCACACCGACAATAGTATGTAAGACCAGTTAGAATTAGTTATCCTAAGATTGTATTAGTTGATAAGCGATAAACTTGCTAGTGGTTTCATTTCACTTCTTCCGCTAAAAAAATAATTGAAGTGTACCTATTAGAGTCAATTGCACCTTATTTCTTGTTTGATAGTTATAATAATAACTATTTATCAAGCTGTTTATATTGTAAAAAATTGACTTGTACCTATTGTGTAAGTCTAAATAAATAAACGATTTGACTCTGACTCTGACATAATAGTCTGCTAACTTAGCACACTGCTAAATCTCGCTCTGTCTTCTTCTATTGACATAAGTCTGACTTAGAAGAATATTGACTGAGCAGCAACAATACTTAGCAGCTGTTTTATGTTAGCAGACCATTATGAATAAGGGGGTAAGTGTTTACCTAGCGCTGACTTCTTTCAGGTTGATAAAGGCAATGATGAGGCATTCTCGATCTTAGCGAGCTAAGGATAGTGCACAAACTAAGTGTTTACCTAGCGCCGACTTCTCTCAGGTTGATAAAGGCAATGATGAGGCATTCTCGATAGTGCACAAACTAAGTGTTTACCTAACGCTGACTTCTCTCAGGTTGATAAAGGCAATGATGAAGCATTCTCGACCTGAGAGTGCTAAGGATAGTGTACAAACTAAGTGTTTACCTAGCGCTGACTTCTCTCAGGTTGATAAAGGCAATGATGAGGCATTTTCTACCTTAGCGTGCTAAGGATAGTGCACAAACTAAGTGTTTACCTAGCGCTGACTATAATAGTCATGGAAACGGCTCGCACAGAATTTTTTCTTAAAAAATTTGTATGGAGCTGACATGAAAAAACCATGTATCTCGGCCATCGCACGTTTGGCCCTAATTCTTTTGCAGGTGGTTGATCCTTGGATTATTTGGGATTTTTTGGTATACTCCATGAAGCAGCCACTCGTGCGCCCTTCTTTTTAAAAATGCACAAAGTTCAAAATTTTTGAAAAAATCTTTTTGTTTAAATATTTAGTTCAATTTATGCTTAACACTTACATACATGACCTAAAGTACCTAAACGATGATTCCAACCAATATTTCCTATGAACGCCCCATAAAATTATAAATAGAAATTAAATTAATACTATGTTAAAATAGTGTTTGGTTGACTCTAAGTACTACTTGGAAGTAAGTTTAATAAATACAATTTTATATAATGTTAACGAGTTTATTTTAATGTAATATTACTTTCAAATATATACAACTATTTACAATAATACAAGTAAATAATAAAAACACTGCATAATTCATCGAAAAAAGTAAGTTAAAGCAGAACAAACATTGATTAACATTGATTGAGCCGTACAAATATAAAAATAAAACATTTTTTTAATTATGTATAAAAATGTTGCTCTATCCTTTCGGGCACACCCAATGCAATAGAGTACCATTCTAGTATACAGTCGTGGTCAACTAATTAGGGACACTCTTTGGTTAAACCGAATTGTAAATTTATTTTTTATTTTACAACGAGTCTAAACCATATTCCATATCTCTTACATGTAAGTTTATTTAGTCATTTATGTGCCCGATTATACAAACAATAACAACTTCTTAAACATTAAACCTCTTTACAGTATAGCTGATAGATTATCGTAGTGCTATTTGTTCAAATAATGCTGGCTGGCCATTTAATTAGGGACACTGAGATATTGCGTTCTATTTTCAAAATTTGAATCTCAATACTTTTTTACTTCTTCTCTTATTGTTTCGTGGTAGTTTTGGCGGCAATCCCGATATTTATTTTAAGTTTTGAGAAATATTTTGAAGAAAAATGGGTAAAAATAAAAGTTGCGATCCAACACTACGAAAAATTATCATGAAGTTTGTTGTCGAGCATGGTTGGCCATACCGAAGGATAGCAGAACATTTAAATTGTTCAAAAACTATGGTATACAATGCAGTGCAACATGTCAGACGCAATAACACAGATTTAAATGTGCCCAGAACAAAAAGATCGAGAAAAACAACTCCGCAAGAAGATAGAATGATAACCAGGTTAGCTAAGAAAGATCCGTTTCTAGGCTCTATTTTAATTAAACACGAAGTGTTTGGGACAGACGAAAGAGCTGGTGTCTCAGCGAGGACCGTTCGACGACGTCTGGTAGAAGCAGGGTTGTTCGGAAGAGTGGCTCGCAAAGTACCGTTGTTGAAGAAAGAACATAGAAATGCTCGTTTGGCGTTTGCACGTAAATATGGACATTGGACCTACGCCCAATGGCAACATGTATTATTCTCTGACGAGACCAAGGTTAATTTGATTTCTTCAGATGGAAGGCAATACGTACGGCGTCCAGTAAAAGCGGAAATGAATCCAAGATTCACAAAAAAGCAGGTGAAACATGGCGGTGGAAACATTAAAATGTGGGGTTCATTTTCTGGACGTGGAGTGGGACCTGTGAGGAAAGTTCAGGGTAACTTAGACCAACATCAATACAAGGCAATATTGGAGGAAACGATGCTTCCCTATGCTGAGGAGCATCTCCCTATTATATGGACGTTTCAGCATGATAACGACCCGAAACATACCGCACGTTCAGTCAAGTCGTTTCTTACCAGTCAGTCAGTATCGGTGCTAGATTGGCCAGCAAATAGCCCGGACCTTAACCCAATCGAGCACCTTTGGCACGAAATCAAGAAAAAAGTAGCCACTTATCGTACCACAACTTTAGATGAACTTAATGAAGCTTTTTGTAAGGAATGGGCAAACATTCCTGTCGAAACATGCCAGAAACTGATAATGTCTATGCCACATCGGTGTCAAGCGGTAATTACTAACAAAGGTTTTGCTACTGGGTACTGATTTTACACGTAATAAAATGGAGCTGTTAAAGATATTATAATACTGCAGATTATTAGTTTTGTTTAACTCTATTTTTCATTATAGTTTACTGTCCTTAATTAAATGTCCAGCAACAGAATTATACCTTAAAATTGAATACATGTTCAACCTTTGATATTAAATACTTTTTTCTATTTATTTATTCTTTTATTTACAGCCATTTAAAGCATAATAATCGGACCAAATTATGCAAATAATAATTACTGAGAAATCAATAGGGTTTTATATTTGTATGTACATAACCGGTTATTGTTCTTCACTATCTTGCATGTCCCTAATTAGTTGACCACGACTGTATAAGTATTTATTATTGACATTGAAAATTTATTATTTAGTATTTATTATTGACATTGAGAATTATTATTATATTATTTTGTAATAAATGTTGACATAGGTATTTAGAATTATTTTAATGATAATGTTATTTGAATATTAAAACTAGACCAGAATGGTACTCTATTGCATTGGGTGTGCCCGAAAGGATAGAGCAACATTTTTATACAAAAATAAAAACTTGTTTTATTTTTATATTTGCACGGCTCAATCAATGTTAATCAATGTTTGTTCTGCTTTAACTTACTTTTTTCGATGAATTATGCAGTGTTTTTATTATTTACTTGTCTTATTGTAAATAGTTGTATATATTTGAAAGTAATATTATATTAAAATAAACTCAACCATTATATAAAATTGTATTTATTAAACTTACTTCCAGAAGTACTTAGTGTCAACCAAAAACTATTTTAACATAGCATTAATTTAATTTCTATTTATAATTTTATGGGGCGTTCATAGGAAATATTGGTCGGAATCATTGTGTAGGTACTTTAGGTCATGTATGTAAGTGTTAAGCATAAATTGAGCTACATATTTAAACAAAAAGATTTTTTTAAAAATTTTAAACTTTGTGCATTTTTACAAAAAAGGGCGCACGAGTGGCCGCTTCATGGAGTACACCAAAAAATCCCAAATAATCCAAGGATCAACCACCTGCAAAAGAATTAGGGCCAAACGTGCGATGGCCGAGATATATGGTTTTTTCATGTCAGCTCCATACAAATTTTTCAAGAAAAAATTCTGTGCGAGCCGTTTCCATGACTATTATATTATTATGATGATAGTTAGGGGCATGTATTTAGTCTTCCGAAACATATTCAGGCATGAAAGTCGACATTTTGGAAAAAAAGGTTATATGTCTATGAAAGCCCGATTTCAACCCACTGTGCGGCGGGGCGCGGGGCACCGCGGGGCAGGTAACGTGAGCGGATAAAATTAACAAACAAAACAAAAAAGACGTGTTGTGGCATTCGGGGACTGCCGCGGTAAAGTCATAGACATAGTGTGAGGTTATTTTCGTTACGGAATTTCTGGATTTGGTCTCCACGCTCAAGGCCCGCGATAGAAGCTATGCAATAGCTTAAAAATAATACTGCTTTTGTGATAATAATAATAAAATGTAGGTATGTATGTAGAGTACTCACTCATTTTCTTTCACTATTTTTTCGTGACTTTCTTCATGATTAAATGCACATTGTTTATTCATCAAACACTTTGTACACAAAGAATACGAGTACAGACATTCACTGTTGTACATAGATGATAAATACCTATACACCTATATACTTTTTGACAAGCAGCTGATTAAGTATTCGTCCGATTTCGGAGCAGCTCGTCTCGATTCTTGCGAGCTTCGCTTCGTAGAGTCGTACCATGAAGTAAAATACAAAAGAGGAGGTGCCCTAATCCTAACGACGAAACTCTAAGCAGGCACAGGCACGCACGCAGGGTTGCCAAAGCTAATTCATCCAAATCCCCAAAAATCCTGATCGAATTCCCCAAGTTTGGGGATAAAAATCTGCTGATTCCCCACAAATTCCCCTCAAAAGTTTTTTTTATAAAATGAAACTATAATCAATTATTTAATTAATATTTATTGTTTATCTTTTATGTTTCCATATATTAGACGAAAGCATTTTGTTGGAAGGGTTACATAAACTTAACACTGTCGCCCAGTTTTTTAATCCCTTCCCTTGTAGCCATTAATGATACCTACTACAGTTTCTGTATTCAATCTATTGCGGTTTTCAGTTTTAAAATTTTTACAGACACTAAATTTGCGCTCGACTTATGCATTTGAAAAAGGCAATATCAGCAATAATGAAATAACAATTTTTATGTTTGAGAACAGGTATTCTCCCGCAGCGTTATTCATGCGAAACACTTTACCCCAGTAACATTCAGCATCAAAGTTATCTCCATGAACTTCAAGCCCATGTTGATGAAAATCCAGCATAGCGTGAGCTCGCCACTCATCGTCCAATTTTTGTGCTGTCATAAATTTATAAAGCACTGGAAATCGCTTCAGTACAGGCACCAGTTTTTTAATTTTACACTGTTGAGCTTCTATTGTCTAAATATACTTGAGCGTCTTGAGCCATACTTAATGATTAAGAAAGACAAAAAATTTTGTTATCGATAATAAACGAAATATTTTCCGATGAGAATATGATGTCAAAATCCCCACATTTTGCCAATGCCAATCCCCAATAATTCCCCAACCAACCTGAGATTCCCCGCAGTTTGGGGAATTCCCCACAGATTGGCAACCCTGGGCACGAGTCACCATATTGCGGGGCGAAGAGGGGGCTACGCATGCGCAGTAACGCCGATACAACTAATGCCACCTAGAGGCGAGTTGCTGAACTCTGAACTAAAGAGACAAGCGTGATATTATGACATCTAACTGGTTCCTTCACTATGACACTTGACATTGACAGCCGGTTTACGTAAAGTGTTGCCAGTGTTGTCGAAAACAAAATCCTACCAATGTGTCAAGTCAAGGATACTGCGGACGCCTACGAATAAGAATAGTCAGGAAGGGTAATTCAGAACAAACTTCAAACAAAAAGTGGGCCTAGCTCAAACCAAAATGACGTATAAGTCAAAAAACGAATCATAGCCAAAGTTCCAATTAAACATTGCTTCGTGATTAGTTGAAATCAGAACGAAAGCAGGGATTGGTTGGCGCTTGCTAAATGAAAGCGGTGATTGGTTCGCGCGCGTACTGCAATGTCTGCTATGACAGCTGAAACAAGGCGGCGTGGATGATGTTATGCAATAAGTAGAGCGAACCAAGTTATTAATAAAATAATATAATTGTTAACAATGTTTGTTTATTAATTTGTTTTTGTTACTTTGTACACATCAATGAAATCTATGTTCCGCGAAATATGATTAATTTATTAAGTTATAGTCTAGAAGACATTAAAAGAGAGTCTTTCTTCGCAATGTAGTGAAGACGGATTTTCAGAAGTTAAACGATAATATCTTCAGTATCAAATATTTTAGAAAAACACTGTTGATATTACTGATAGATTACTAGCTCGAGTAAGTGATTTTTCGTGGGGTTAAGTTTTCATTGATGAATGTCTTTGTTGACATAAAATATCTTGGATTCTGAATTAGAGATAGCTTTGTATCTTTAAAGATGGATTATTGATGTTTTTGATTGAATTTTTATTTATATCTTATTAGAGTTATTAGTGTCTCGGTGCGTGAGCATATTTTAAACAAAACCACCGATGGATACGAGAGTACATCGAAATCTTTCAAATTAATTAGCTTGTGAAAATATACATTTTCATTCATTCTGGATAGTTGATTTTGGCTTGCAGTTTCCGGGTAATAAAGCCTATAATTTATTCCACGGTTTCTGGCAGTTGAAGCGTCGTTGGTCTTACATGTTTGATAACACCGTGCAATTCTTCTCTTCTGTTTTATACTCTGCTGGTTATCATAGTTTTCATTAGTAATTGTTTTTTGTCTTTCTAGCTTTACTGCACTTATTTTTCCCAATAGGTTCGGCAGGAAACACAAAATACAAGCAAAATAAATACTAACTGTCAGTAATATCAACACCGTGTTTTTCTAAAATATTTGATACTGAAGATATTATCGTTGAACTTCTGAAAATCCGTTTTCACTACATTGCGAAGAAAGACTCTTTTTTAATGTCTGCTAGACTAAAACTTAATAAATTAATCATATTTCGCGGATCATAGATTTCATTGATGTGTACCTACAAGTCTCTCTTGAAAAAAATCCTAATAAAAAACAGTTTTTATTCTCTACAAGAGTTTTTAGATTTCTAATTTCTTTGTTAAATTATATTAGTTACTTTAATAAATTAGATCTCATTAGTATTAGTAATAAGGAAAGATAAAACCTATTACCTATTAATATTATGTTTGTGAGTAGAAAAATGATTAGTTAAGACATTAGATTATAAGCCACCTAGCTAAATATTGCCGTGCCCTATCCGGGTGCATGTTTGATACCCCTTATCCTTAAGATCCTATGTACAACATGTTGCAATAAATATATTGAGAGTATAAGTAACAAAAACAAATTAATAAAAAAAACATTGTTACCCATTATCTTATTTTATTAATATCTAGGTTCGCTCTACTTATTGCATAACATCATCCACGCCGCCTTGTTTCAGCTGTCATAGCAGACATTGCAGTACGCGCGCGAACCACTCACCGCTTTCATTTAGCAAGCGCCAACCAATCCCTGCTTTCGTTCTGAATTCAACTAATCACGAAGCAATGTCTAATTGGAACTTTGGCTATGATTCGTTTTTTGACTTATACGTCATTTTGGTTTGAGCTAGGCCCACTTTTTGTTTGAAGTTTGTTCTGAATTACCCTTCCTGACTATTCCTATTCGTAGGTGTGTAAGTAATCACAATCGCCGAAATCGCGCTTTACAAGAAGCTGTTTGCGGAGGGCTTTACGAGTTCAACGATATCCTTTTCATTTTCACGGACAAAGACAAATAGCATGCGCACTCTCTTTCATTCAATGGGCGAACTACACACAGCTGCCATAGCTGCAATTTTGTTTCCCCTCATCTGTCGCTTAAAGAGATGGGTTTATGCCGGGCATTTACAGGGCAGATTGAATAAATGACAGGGCAGAAACTACGCTTGTAGTTTTAAGCTATTGCATAGCTTCTATCGCGGGCCTTGAGCGCGGGGACCGAATCCAGAAATTCCGTAACGAAAAAACCTTGACGTTTGTCTCTTTAGTTCAGCAACTCGCCTCTAGATGGCATTGCAATAGCTTTACCGCGGCAGTCCCCGAGTGCCACACGTCTTTTTAATATTTTGATTTTTTTCAATTTAAAGTACCGTAGAATGGGGTGGCTATGTGCCACATTTCAAGGTTATTTAGTGCTAGCAAAGCCAAAATAAGTTATTTTTAAGGAAAATAGATCAGATAATGCTCTTTATATATTTGTTTACATGTTCTTTATCTCGCCACTAATAAATGAACCATACTTTGGACAAAAAAATGAAAAAAATGTGGCACATTCTCACCTGACCACTGGGGTGAGAATGTGCCACTTCACAGTTCCCTTCATATCTCTTTACATTAATGAAATGGCACGTTGACACCTATCTGTACTTCGAAAATGGTCCACCAGAGAACTTTAAAAAACAAAAACATTAATGTTGCCATCAAAAAATCACAAATAAGGACGATTTTTTCTGCGTACTCTTAGTTTGCCCTTAAGTGTCAACCTCCGCGCGACTGGGCCCTGCTGGAGGAAAATAAGATAAAGTACTAAATTCCGCATTAGATGTGCAGTAAATTTTCAAAATATAGCATTAAATTTTATAATAGTAAATGCTATGTTTTAAAAACCTACGTAGGTACTACAAGAAGTACCTACGTAAATATTGAAAATATAGCATTTATAAAGGTTTAAAAAGAAACTGTTGAGAGTTAACGTATCTACGTGATTTAGGGAATGACCTAGTTAAAAACGACACTAAATAGAATGCAACCTGATCGTTAAAATGCGTTATATTTCAAATAAAACTTTATATTTTCTTATTTTTGTTGAAATGTTTGTTCTGTGTAGTTTTTGTAAGGCCTGGCCCCAACCGTACGTTTATAATGACTTGGCACTAAGTAAGCACTGAAATAATAAAAAAAAACAAGATTAACAGGATTCTAATCTAATGGTATGGCAACACAGTCAATTTTTAAGCGGTAAATTTGTGGCACATTGTCACCTGCGAAGTTTCGATATTTTGACAAAACTCTCGTATTTCAGTAGATCGACAACTGATGCTGGTACAGTTTTATTAAAGCACATATTGGATGCATGGGATAAAGCGAAAAACGCTATTGGTGTATTTTGTGACCTTTCTAAAGCTTTTGATTGCGTGGATCATGGTACATTAATAAATAAACTAAGTCATTATGGAATTAAAAACAAGGCACTGGACCTTATGCAATCATATTTATCTGATAGAGTCCAAAAAGTAGATATTGGTAAAGAAAGATCTAGGGGATCAAAAATCGATTTAGGAGTCCCGCAAGGATCAATATTGGGTCCTTTTCTATTTTTAGTATATGTAAATGATCTCCCATTTCTAGCAAAAGATCTCTGTGATATAGTCTTATTTGCTGATGATACTTCATTGATTTTTAAAGTTGACAGAAATAAACATAATTATGACGATGTAAATAATTCTCTTTCACAAATACTAGATTGGTTCACCGCCAATAACCTCTTACTCAATGCTTCAAAAACCAAATGCATAAAATTCATGTTACCAAATGTAAGAGAGCTCCCAACTAAGATAATGCTAAAGGATGAGATTGTTCACCTTGTAGACTCAACTGTTTTCCTAGGGTTACATATTGATTCCTCTCTTCAATGGAGACCGCAAATTGATGCTCTGGCAAACAGACTTAGTTCAGCAGCGTATGCGGTTCGAACAATTAGATACATTACCGATGAAGATACAGCTAGGTTAGTTTACTTCAGTTACTTCCATAGTGTTATGTCTTATGGTATTTTGCTTTGGGGACAGGCAGCTGACATCCAGACTATCTTTGTTATTCAGAAAAGGGCGGTACGCGCTATTTATAAATTAAATCCAAGAGACTCGTTAAGGGAATTATTTAAAGAAATAAATATTTTAACAGTAATATCGCAATACATCTATGAAAATCTAATGTATACACACAAAAACAGAGATAACTTTATGAAAAGGTGTGATGTTCACAATAAAAATACAAGAAACAAGAACAAATTACACATCCCATCATATAGATTACGAAAGGTAGGGAAATCATTTGTGGGCAATTGCGTAAGATTCTATAATAAGCTTCCATCTGAAGCAACTGAGCTCCCTATTCGTAAATTTAAACTGTACATAAAACGAAATCTTATCAAGAAAGCCTATTACTCCGTAGATGACTACGTAAATGATGTTAACGCTTGGCCGGATGTCGCCCAGTTCCATACAGACAATAGTATGTAAGACCAGTTAGACTTAGTTATCCTAAGATTGGATTAGTTGATAAGCGATGGACTTGCTAGTGGTTTCTTTTTCACTTCTTCCGCTAGTGGACAAAAAATTGAAGTGAATTAAAGTCAATTGCACCTTATTTCTTGTTGATAGTAATAACTATTTATCAAGCTGTTTATATAGTAAAAATTTGACTTGTCTAAGTACTTATTTTGTAAGTCTAAAGAAATAAACGATTTGACTTTGACTTTTGACTTTGACTTTGACTTTGACTTTGACTTTGACTTAAACAAAACATAATCTTATTGATTTACATTCATTCAATTGCCAATAAAATATACAATAAGCATAACATACCTCGATTACGACAGCTTCCGTAGATTCAGCTGGACAACATAAAGTTTACACCTGATTTTAAATTCGTCCGCTTTGTCTAAAAACTTCTACAAACTGAATGACACTGATAGATGAAAGTAAATGTTTGCAAAATGAATTAGAGATGGGAAAATGTTTTTAAAATCGATTAATCGAAGAAATAATCTCTATAAGTCAAAGTAGAAAAAGAAATCGACAATAATCTTGCCGATGACCCCCGTGGCACATTCTCACCTGCCTGGCACATAGCCACCCCATTCTACCGGTATTATAAGCTACGCTACGTACGTACTTACGTATTAATGTTTTATTCTTAAGACGTTAAGTAGGTACCATTGATTTAAAAAGGGGAGGTACATGGTTTTTTTTGCTTCAAGGTACCACTTATTCATACTTACTTAATAATAATATAATATTGACTCTCAGACATCACGAAGTAAACCTTATAATACTTTAAATTGAAGAAAATTCTTGAAAAAAATTCAAATTGTTTAAGGACTAGAAGCGTAGTTTCTGCCCTGTCATCGGGCATTTTATAAGGCATAAAAAGACGTTTATTAGGCATTTACTCAATCCGCCCTGTAAATGCCCGGCATAAACCCATATCTAGTCGCATAGGATGATTGATTCGCTGGAATGGAATCTCTTTGTCGCATGTAGGTATTAACTAGCAGCAATATTTCACTTCTTAAAACTCGACAACTGGAATTCACGAATGCTTTTTCGCAGTTTAGTATAGTACAAAGAGGTACAATCAATATTTTCTCAAAACGTCACGTTCCATAGAACAAAATGGGACCCACCGACATTTATTTTTCATAATTCTGTTACTGGCGCCAGTCATCCCGAAAGTGTTCGTGACGAGGCGAGGCGCAAAACCTGCGGCGGCTCGCGCACTGTCAGTGAATTACCAATAACGGCAATAACCTTGTATAATTTATTCAATTAAATATAATCAGGTACCTAAAAACTAATGCGTTTACTTTAGGGCGAGATAATGCTGTGTGAATTGTCTAGTACGAATTATTGAGAAAGGAAATTATCAGTAAAAATGAAACAACTAATTTTCACTTATATTGAGTTTATTATTGGATAAATTGGTTACAAAATACTTATCCAAACGCCGCCAGAAAGTTCCGCCCAAACCGTCGCCAGCGCGAACCCAACATAAACCAGGCACATGTATAAAACAGTACCTTTATATTACATCTAAATAGTATAAAAAGCCGATCAGCACATTCAAACGCGCGATTTTGAGCTTAACTTACTCTTTAGTTAGGAAAAAATATTATAATAATAATAATTAGTATAATTTAAATTATTACATATTCCTTAAGCTACAGAGAACCATCGACTGTACAAAAAATTTCGACGTGAATCGACAGCGAAGCAAAGGTAGATATATTATAGATAAATCAAGTCGTCCCGTGACTGACCGGGTCGCGAATCGCTAACGAAGGGGAGACTTGGGTAAATGCGGGACTCTGTTTACTGGCGGTCTGTGGCGCGAAGTTTCTCCTCAACGGCTTCCTGCGAAGCCTCTGACGCATCGGTCGCTTGAATGTATTTTTGCACGCCCACCAGTGACTTCTTCAGTGCGTCAAAGGAGCTGTCGACAACAAAAACAAATTATTATTATTGGAACAGTTATATAGACAGCTTATGTCGTGGCTGCTTCTAAGAAGAGACTGTGGAACACGTTATGGTACATGCACGGCCACAGAGGAGGCCAGACACAAAACGGGGCTGAAGTGTTTCATTGAGGAATCAACCCCATCCGTAGAAAAGCCGAAACGAAGCTGTCAGTCACCTAAAGTCCTGCTCCGATACTTCCTGGAGCTGGGCTGGTTAGGGACTGCTTAGGCTGGGGAATGATGCACAATACAATCCTATGCGAGAAGTCTGTGCAGATCTTAGTTCCCCCACTTAGAATTAGAATTATATAGTCGTCGATGGGTTCGATTTCTCGGGATAAATGTTTGTACGATCTGAATATTTTGTTCAGGGTGTTCTGGAAAAATATATGTCTATATATTTGTATTAAGTAACTTTATCAGTTATCTAGTACCCATAACACAAGCTCTGCTTAGCTTGAAACTACGATTTATCCATTTTGTATGAAGCATGTTAGTAAACAAACGACACAAATAACAAAATCTCACTTGCTTGGCGTCGAGTTTCAGATATAATTGTAAGCAATTTTTATTGAAGGGAGGTTCTAAAATCAACAAGTATTGTAAATTACTTATAAAAGGACGCGCCAACAAAGTGATTTTTAGGTTAAGTATGGGCGGTTTGTTTACTAACATGCTTCATTCAAAATGGACACGGTATAGATAATGCTGTGTGAATTTTCCAACATTATTTATTATTTATGCTGGAGTTTCACATACACAATAACATAAATATTTAAAATTCCTGTCATTATGATCTTTGCAGTGTGGTGGCTTACACCCTCATTCATATTAGTCTGCTAACTTAGCGCACTGCTATCTCTCGCTCTGTCTTCTTCTAATGGCATAGGTCGGAGTGAGAAACAACGTGACTTAGCAAGCGTTTTAAGTTAGCGGACCATTATGAATAAGGGGGTTAGAGTTTACACCACTCCAACTCTTCAAGTTAGGGTGTCCTAAAAGGGATATCCACCAAAGCGGGCAGCAGTGCCCACTGCAGAACGTTTCTACTACAATACGGGATCCCCAACCCTCATGCCCACAGTGATTATGGGGGATACAACTCCGCATGGGATAAAATCGAATTGGGAGCTTATGAGGAAGAGGCCTGTGTCTAGTAGTGGACAAATATAGGCTGCTGAGTGCTGAGGTTAAAAATACAAGAATTATTTTTGTCTTGATTTACTAGACTTTTGTAAGTGTGGATTTCTATACTAATATTATGAAAGAAGAGTTGATTGTTTGTTTGTATTGAATAGGCTCCATAACTACTGGACTGATTTAAAAAATTCTTTCATCATTAAAAAGATTACTTTCAGGGCGTGACATGGGTTATATTTTATGCCGGAATTCCCACGGGAACAGGAACTACGCGGGTAAAACTTTCATGGAAATAAAGCATTTTGAATTTTGAATTATTAAATATTTTTACATTAATTTGATTTCATGAGCAAGCTTTATTCACTCCCAATAAAGCTCCTAATTGTCAAACATAAACCTCTCTATACAACTTTGCAATTTTACAAGGCATATAAACATCACTGTCTCAGTTTATTTCCCAAGTAACAACAGAGATTATTGTGCCAGCTAAATAAATCACATTTTAACCTAGTTCTACATTATCCGAGCCAAACGCAATTAGTTTAATTTATCCGGTTTTATGGAGCAAAACTATTACGCGTGTTTAATATGTGAAAACTGGAAATTTTGGACAGGAGAATTTAATTATGGATTTGTTTTCACAAAATAAGCTAATAATTTGTTGAAGGTTAGTGTGCAGAACTTGCGCAAGGCATATTACTGGGATTTCAGAGCTTGGTGTTTTATAAATGTACATAAAAGTTATGAATATTGTAATTTTCTATCATGTAAGTGAATAAATTTATAATAATACCATCAGTGTTAAATTAATCAAACTCTTAAAATTTAACCGATTTCTGTCTAGAAAGTATCAAATCATGTAGTTTGGTTAGATTATAGTAATTTGTACCTAAAGTGATATAGAGAATATACTCGTAAATGCAGACTAAGATTTTAAAGAAAGACCACGCCTGTGTTTGCTCGATAGAATAAGACTGTATTCAAGTAGCAAGCTTGAGACATTCTCTGCAAACAGAGTATAGTCTATTTTATATATCAGACGACCCCTGTGGCGCGGTCGGCGAAGGTCCGCCTGCAACGCAGGAGGTTGCGGGTTTGATTCCCGCCTCGGGACAAATATTTGTACGATCTGCAGGTATTTGTTCAGGGCGTTCTGAATGTTTTCTATATATAATAAAAAAATATCTATCTATGTAGTGTATTGTATTATGTATATCAGTTATCTAGTACCCATAACACAAGCTCAGCTTAGCTTGGGGCTAGATAATGCTGTGTGAACAGTCCAGCATTATTTATTAGTATCCATAACTCAAGCTCTTAGCTTGCGGCTAGATGATACTGCGTGAATTGTCCAGTTAGCTGAGTGGGTGCAGGCTAAGAATTTGCACAACCCCATCTCTTCCCATGGGTGTCGTAAGAGGCGAACTAAGGGATATTCTACGGGGTGTGGGCAGCAGGGCCCCCTGCAGAACATATCTACCACCGAACTACGATCCTCAACCCTCATGCCCAGCGTGGAGATTATGGGCATTACCCCTCCCGTGGTAAACGCTAATAAAGCGTTTATCAGGACCGATACAGGCTGTTAAAGTTGAGGTTGAGGTTGAATTGTCCATTAGTTATTGATGTTACCTGGAGTACAACATCTTCTTCTTGACCTTGGCGGTGTCGGGGCACCAGGACATGAGGAACAGCTTCTGCTTCTTGCTGGCCTCTGACGTGCCCTGGCACTGGTGCGTGTACTCGAAGTCGAAGAGACCGTATCTGGAATTGGGAGATGGCAGGTAAGTTACATACAGGTTTAAGTTACATTTAGGAGAATGAGAGGCCTACGCATGGGAAAAAATTCAGTCTCAATCAGGCCTTCAAATAGCCTTCTACTGTGGGTACCAACTAAAAGCCTGAAAATGAAATAACAAGAATAATTGATTTTGTTTTAAGAAATTATAAAGCGACTTCAATTATATAGTTTTTCCATGGATTCCATTGTCAGAACTGGACTAAATTAAAATGAAACCACACAGGTAGCACCACCTTTCAAATAAAAAAAAAGAATCATGAAAATAGGACAACTCAGACCATAGTTCAGAGGCAGCTAAAAAAAATACAGGCGAATTAAGAACCCCTTTTTTGAAGTTGGTTAAAAAGACTGGCCCAATCCATCTCATGTTCATAAAATTAAGTCTTACAACCACCTATTTAGAATTATGTCCATTTATGTAGCTTATGTAGGTAGCTTTTGTAGTGTTGGTAGTCAGATGACACAGGCCTATGTCCAGCCGTAATTTTCTATGAAAATGTGACTCCAGGCGGGTAGTCAAACTTGGTAGAGTTGATGGCAGTTCACACTCTGCATACTGGTAGCTGTGTGGCGCTGGCTTGGAATTTGCACCACCCCATCTTTTCCCGTGGGTGTCGTAAGAGGCAACTAAGGGATATCCAACGGGGGCGGACAGCAGCTTGGAGAACAATTCTACATTCGAACTGCGATCTTGCGATCTCCAACCCATCAACATGCCCAGCGAGAGGAGGGGCATTTCCCCCCATTACGTTAAACGAGTGGACCAATACAGGAGGTTGAGGTATACTGGTCATAAATCATGGTAAGCAACCACATCCTAGCCCCAGATCCTCGGAGATCTGTAAGAAAAGTGTTAAACCCTAGTTTCTCGGTACCCACCTGCATTCCCCAGTGCCAGCCTTCTGAAGATCTTCTAAGAAGGAGTCGTACTCAGCATTGCGCCCACCAACAGTCTCCACGTCGATCTGCTTCTCATCTCGGATGTAGAACACCACGTAGCGGTGCTTCTTGTCCTTTTTGATCTCCTCGTAGGTGGTTTTACACGCATCTGATACTGTTACTCCGGACGCCTGAAGGGTAAAAACAGCAATTTAAGGATTTTTTATACGTTTGATAGGTAAAACAACTAAATATTCGTACATGAACTGATGTTTTTAGTTCGGGCGGATTAGCGTTTAGTTGTGGAATTATGTTAGCTTTGTAGACATTTAGCGACAATGGAAAATATCCTGGAGAAATGAATGCTTTAGATAGCTAATCATTAATTTAGGCATGGAACAGTACAACAAGCAAGGCGAAAATGTGCACCGAAGCCTTGGAGTGGATCTGGATAACTTCTCAAGTCGATGAGCGAATTTAAAAAGGCATTAAGGACACAAACATTTTACAGTAAATACAGTAGAGCTAACAAGCCTTTCAAATACAAATGTTTAGGTTGCTGAATACTGAAAGACAAATTCAATAACATTTCTAAAATATCCCTACGCTGAAGCATTTAAGTGGGTATAAAATAAGCAATTCCATGAATTTCAGCGGGGCTACATTCCTCGCTCAGGGCTTTGTCGCATACCGAGAATATGAGATGTCTTGCTTCAATGGCGACCGAGTATAATTGAAATGTCTTTGCCCTCTTTTTATGAGACAGGAACCCAGACAGTTATGTTTTTCGAGAGTTTTTAAGAGGTTGGTGGAAACTCTTTATAACCTCGAAGTATAGAGAAACACGCTGCGTCACACACAAAAGAGGGATAGGATCATCAAATAATTTTCTTGGTTTTTGTAGCTTAAAACGAACTTCAGTGCTTTAATAACACTAACACAACACAATTTCCTATTATGAATAAGAAATTTAGATTAATTTGTCGAAATTTTTGGCGACACCTTGTTTCGTCTATCATTCTTAAGAATTCTTCTATGCCTAGATAGATTTGGTAAATAAGATATCAAAATACTCGTCTAAATTCCGGGATTGTTATAGCTAAATTTTGAAGTTGCCCCAATTTTGCGAGTAAATGTGTATGTGTATAGCAGCGTGGACTTTGGTAGTTTTAGTTTTTAAATTGTAGGTTTACTTATCAGATAAAATTATTACTTGCCCTATGAAATTGTTAGGATTCTTGTGTTTGTATACAGGCATTACATACATAGACACATAGATCTTCGATCAGAACTTTTATGATCTTCGATCAGAACTTTTATCAACAGATGTTAACATGTCAAATGTGGATCTCAGCCATAGTCATAGCCAAACACCCGTCATGAAAGGGACTAATAAAATTAAAAAATATGTTAAGTTAAGTAACTTCATTAGGAAATCTGAAAGAAAAATTAAAAAACAGAAACAACTTCTCAATAATGCAAAATTGAGCAAGGAAAAATCTAGATGTAACTTACAAGAAGAATTGGACTCTTGTTATAGTTTATTAGGACGTAATTCTAAAGATTTAAACTATATGGCAGAGGAAATAGTTAATTTAGAAAGGGCACTTCATGATGTTACCTGTAAATATAAACGAGCCCAAAAAGATGCCAAAGAAAACTACCAAAAATTGTTACAAATTGTAAGTAATGAAAGTGTATATTCTGAAGTACGGCACAGCAGCACTCAAACTAATCTTGAGAGTACCACAAACTCTTTAACTGAAGATGGTGCTGTAGAGTCCCAGTCACCGCTGTTGTTACCATCCGCGATGCTGGCGCCGCCCTCACCTTCGCTCAAGAACCACTGTGGTGCCTCTAGCAGCAACACAGCTCCAACCCCGACCACGGGGTGCCCGTCAGCTCAAACTGCGCCATCTCCAGTTAATGATTTAGATCCAGACCACAGTCAATATACCCGGAAGACTATAATATACTCAGATGGGTTGGGTGCTGGCATGGGTTTAATGCTGAGTGGCTTGCTGGCGCAAAATGTAGTTAACAATTGCTATCCAAATGCCAACATAAATATAATTACCGATAGAATTCAGCAAGATGACTCTCTGAATAAGAGTACAACTTTAATTGTTCAGCTTGGTGAAAGTTGTGTGAAACGGTCACAGTTGATTAGGCTAGTTGAAGTACTTCTGGGAAAGGTACAGAATGGACTAGGGAAACTTATTATTTGCTCCTTCCCTTACTCAAAGTCATTGACATCAATTAAAAATGACAATGATGTAAAAATAACATGCTGATGTACAACATGACATGTCGTCATAGTGATGTATTATTTTTTGATACTAATAAGTTTATTAGTAATACTTTTTTGAATAAGGATACAATGTACCTAAGCAAAAAAAACAAACTGAACATTGCTAAATTGTTAGCATATAATATTTTTGACCCCGTTATAAATAGTATAACGCAGTTACCTGACGAGCCTGTCTATGTAGTTAGTAGCAGTACTAATGAGGGCATTAAAGCGATTGTGTCAAATAAAAATTTAAACTGACCACATCGACAACGGGAAAGCAAAATTCAATTCATGTAGTCCATCAGAATATACAAGGCTTACCCAGCAAAATCCTAGAATTAGAATTATTTTTGAATTATTTGAATGTAGATGTTATGTGCTTATCAGAACACTGGATTGTAAAAAATCAGTTACTGCCCTTTTATAATAACTATTGTTTTGCAAGTTCCTATAAAAGAAAAGCTGCAATACGTGGTGGCTCTTTGATTATAGTTAAAAATAGTCTTAAATGTAAAGAACGTAAAGATATTGTAAACCTCACTATTGAGAGGACTATTGAACTTTCTTGTGTGGAACTGGAGCGACACATCATAGTGTGCGTGTACCGCCCTCCTGACGCAAATCAGGTAGCTTTTGAATGTACTATGGAAGAGGTTTTGTTGAAATTATTTTCATGTAGAAAGGATCTCATTGTTTGTGGCGACTTTAATATAGATATATTAGCGAATCCCCTCGCCGATAGGCTGCTTAATTTATTCAAATGCTTTAGTTTACGACATCTTTTTCATGAACCTACTAGGGTAACCCTCACATCTGCCACTTGTTTAGATAATATTTATTGCAGTCTATCTCCAACCAACAAAGCAGTAATCAAACATTTCAAATCAGACCACTATGGTCAGAGTGTTAACTTTAGTTATAATCTTAACGATAAAAACAAAGTTGAGAAATATACCTACAGGCCTATTACAGAGAGCCGTATTAAGAATTTTCAAAGTCAAGTGGAACTAGCAGTAGCTAATATATCTTGTTCCGATAACCCGAATGATCTTTTTGCCAAACTTTTAAGTGTTATAAACAAAGAACACAGCGAAGTATTTAAATATAAAACATGCACAGTTAGGGACAGGGTCGGATTTACTGATTGGGCCACTCCCGGTATTTATAGAAGTAGGAATAGACTATATGATCTTTATGGTGCTAGAGAAGCTATGTTAAATGATCCTGCGTTTCTTTTGTATTTAACAAAGTACTCAAAAACATTTAAAAAAGTCTGTAACACAGCGAAATGCCTGTTTTTGAGGAAAAAAATTGTAAACTCATCTGATAAAATCAAAGCAACATGGAGACTTATAAATAACGAAACTGGTAAATCTAAGTCACGAAAAAGAGAAATAAGGTTAAAAATTAATAATTCAATACTTATAAACGATAAAGATATTGCCGATGCTTTTGATTCATTCTTTTCTGATATTCCTAAAGTTGTTACCCGGTCTCTAAACTCCTCACCTTCAATCGCGGTTAAATTATTAGAATCATCTGTAGATAAATGTACCGAGGTTTTTATATTTAGTCATGTAAACGCTAATTATATTGTGAAAACATTTAAGTCTATTAACATCAAAAATACTGAGGATCTTTGGGGTATTTCAACCAAAGTACTGAGTTCTAATTATTAAGGAAGTTGCTCCATGCTTGGCTTACATTTTCAATAGTTGTATTGATGCAGGAGTTTTCCCTGATCTCATGAAATATAGTAAACTGGTTCCTCTTTATAAATCTGGTAGCCACACTGATCCGGCCAATTATAGGCCAATTTCAATACTTCCTGCAATGAGTAAAGTTTTTGAAAAAATTATTCTCACACAGTTGTCCTCTCACTTCAACCTCAATAGGTTGTTACATAAAAATCAATTTGGCTTCACCAAGGGTAGATCGACAACTGATGCTGGTACAGTTCTATTAAAGCACATATTGGATGCATGGGATAAAGCGAAAAACGCTATTGGTGTATTTTGTGACCTTTCTAAAGCTTTTGATTGCGTGGATCATGGTACATTAATAAATAAACTAAGTCATTATGGAATTAAAAACAAGGCACTGGACCTTATGCAATCATATTTATCTGATAGAGTCCAAAAAGTAGATATTGGTAAAGAAAGATCTAGGGGATCAAAAATCGATTTAGGAGTCCCGCAAGGATCAATATTGGGTCCTTTTCTATTTTTAGTATATGTAAATGATCTCCCATTTCTAGCAAAAGATCTCTGTGATATAGTCTTATTTGCTGATGATACTTCATTGATTTTTAAAGTTGACAGAAATAAACATAATTATGACGATGTAAATAATTCTCTTTCACAAATACTAGACTGGTTCACCGCCAATAACCTCTTACTCAATAGTTCAAAAACCAAATGCATAAAATTCATGTTACCAAATGTAAGAGAGCTCCCAACTAAGATAATGCTAAAGGATGAGATTGTTCACCTTGTAGACTCAACTGTTTTCCTAGGGTTACATATTGATTCCTCTCTTCAATGGAGACCGCAAATTGATGCTCTCGCAAACAGACTTAGTTCAGCAGCGTATGCGGTACGAACAATTAGATACATTACCGATGAAGATACAGCTAGGTTAGTTTACTTCAGTTACTTCCATAGTGTTATGTCTTATGGTATTTTGCTTTGGGGACAGGCAGCTGACATCCAGACTATCTTTGTTCTTCAGAAAAGGGCGGTACGCGCTATTTATAAATTAAATCCACGTGATTCGTTGAGGGAATTATTTAAAGAAATAAATATTTTAACAGTAATATCGCAATACATCTATGAAAATCTAATGTATACACACAAAAACAGAGATAACTTTATGAAAAGGTGTGATGTTCACAATAAAAATACAAGAAACAAGAACAAATTACACATCCCATCATATAGATTACGAAAGGTAGGGAAATCATTTGTGGGCAATTGCGTAAGATTCTATAATAAGCTTCCATCTGAAGCAACTGAGCTCCCTATTCGTAAATTTAAACTGTACATAAAACGAAATCTTATCAAGAAAGCATATTACTCCGTAGATGACTACGTCAATGATGTTAATGCTTGGCCGGATGTCGCCCAGTTCCATACAGACAATAGTATGTAAGACCAGTTAGACTTAGTTATCCTAAGATTGTATTAGTTGATAAGCGATAAACTTGCTAGTGGTTTCTTTTTCACTTCTTCCGCTAGTGGACAAAAAATTGAAGTGAATTAAAGTCAATTGCATCTTATTTCTTGTTTGATAGTAATAACTATTTATCAAGCTGTTTATATAGTAAAAATTTGACTTGTCTAAGTACTTATTTTGTAAGTCTAAAGAAATAAACGATTTGACTTTGACTTTGACTTTGAATACATGATCATGATCGAACATGGATTTAAAGTAGGCGGTTGGTTGTGTTGTTCATTTTATAAAACTTCACAATATGTTTCAGATCTAAGCGCCAGAAATAGATACCGAAAATTATGATAACGTCATGCGTGAGGGTGTTGTGACGTCATAGGAAATACTAAATATTTATCTTAGAAAGTCGACTCAACCGACACGTTTTCATATGAAAACCTCTAAAAACGTGGCAAAGACCTTCCTCAGAAACGGAATAAGTACAAATCCAATAATAGCCCGACGATATTATTATTGTTTGTCTATTTTTCACGCGGCATCCAGCCAAGATTTTCCTTTGGATCAGACACCCTTTAGAAACACTCGGCTTCTATTTCATTTAACTGTGAAATAATTAGACATTTCTAAACTATGATTAGGTCAAGTTATGTTAGAATACTCTTATTTTACAATTAAAATAAGAGTATTCTAACATAACTTGATTTTGCACTGCGGTTTAAGCTCGTATCTCAATAGATACGAGCTTAAACCGCAGTTCAAAATCTGTCGAACAATCAAACACATGGTTAAGTATGGGGACAAATGGGACATTAGAAGACCAAGAATTAACTATACTTACTGAGTCAGACTAAGGAGAAAGTCGTCGTCATGTCGTATAAAAAAGTAAAAGACATTGCATTGGAGAGATAAAAGAAGAGGAAATTGCATCAATGCACCGACAAGAATTAAACTATAATTTATAACAGGGGCAATGTTTACAAATACTGCATCTTGAGTTTGGCCGGAGAAAAGATGCGATCAGCCAAGACCGGTAAGAGAGGCAGATTGGAGGAGGCCTAGGCCTGCACAACAGTGGCCAGATACCACCTGGTAACGAGGACGAATTGGTCACTGACAATGCATGTAGGCGACGTCTATGTCCAGCGGAGAACTGATACAGGTTGATGATGATGAATGCATAAATAATCTTGATTATCTGTCAAATGGAGTATGTCAGACAATTTAGCAGAGCGACACAGCTGTTGATGCATTCACACTGCGCTATTTCAGATTGTTACAAGGACAGTAGTGTGCATAGATTGCACAATTCACTGCGTAAGTAATTAGTGCACATAATTATCATACGAGAGTGAATTGACGACATCTGTGGAGTGATTGTACTACACGGCCACAGTGGAGCCCGGACATAAAACAGGGCTTCAGAGTCTCATTGAGGCATCAACGCCATCCACAACAGAAAAGCCGAAACGTAGCTGACAGTCACCAAAAGTCCTGCTCCGGTACTTCAAGGACCTAGGCTGGTGAGAGCCTACTTAGGCAGGGGGATAATGCACAATACACTCCTATGCGAGACGTCCGTGCAGATCTTTGTTCCCCACTTAGAATGAGAATTAGACCTCTCTGTGGTGCGAGAAAATTCAAATAATATGAGTTTAACTAGAAAATAAGGTGTTTGTAACGATCTGCTGTTATTTTTTCAGGATGTTCTCGATGTTTACGACGTATAATAAAAATATTTATCCATGTAGTGTATTGTATTAAGTACTTATATTGGATATCTAGTTACCATAACAGTTTGGCTTATCTTGGGGCTAGATAATGCTGTGTGAATTGTCCACTATAATTTATTTAATTACTAGCTGCAGCCCGCGGCTTCGCATGCCCTATTCAATTCAAGTATCTTATATGTCTGTCCGCGGGATACCATTTCCCTGCCTGCCAAAATTAATACGGACTTCTTTCATTTTCATTTGTTAATTCATGAGGACCCTGAATTTGAGAATTCCACTTTCGAGAAGCTAGTACCCAATCTCCCGAATTTCACTAATACAGATATCTCATAATCATAACATATCCAATGGGGCGAAGGAACCGACAAGATCATTTACATACTGAAATATTGTTATTTCGTTGCGCTAATGATTATTTTATCGAAACTTTATTACACTAAAGGCTCGGCTCGGACGGCATATTGCCAACTGCACCCGTGTCGCCTGCAGTAGAGCCATGCCATGCAGTTGGCAACTTCCGTCCGTGTATTTGAGTCGTATAGTCCGTGTATAAGAGCGCTAAGGTACAAAGGGTGAACTTAATGCAGGATTGGTAAAAAACTTTAAATACTCCAGCATAGGCTGGGACCTGGAGACAATAAAACAAGTTCCTTCGCTCAGGTTGAAATACAGCTACAGATGACGAGCATCACAAGATCTTTATCGCATTAGATCATAATTCGTCATTACATTACTAACATCGTCCGTCATCGATATACAATCATTCTTAACCTTTTAATGTCAGCGTCGCGTTATCGCAAAGATTTTTTCTGAATGTCTCGGTAACCAGGTCAACATGGTTCAACGTCTGGTGATTCATAGGGAGCGTTATCAGAACTGAGAGGTCAAGGTGGTAAAATTAATAACGTTCTGATTTTATATTATTGTTTGTATTGTATTACTTAAAAGGGGGTCTCAAACACTGTTATATAACGTATTTTAAGTTTCAGAATAAATATTTTGTAGGATTGGTTCTGTCGCTCAGCAAGCTATGGAAAGAGCTATGTTCGGAGTCTCAGAAGGATAGGATCCGTAACGAATACATCGGACAGAGAACAAAAGTTATCGACTTAGCTCAAAGAAGCAAGCTGAAGTGGCCAATTGCTGGGGTAAACGTGTTCTTCACCTGGGACCTGCGAAAGACGGCGATAGAAGCGGCAAGCTGAAGATAGGGCGCTATGGCGCTCATTAGGGGGACGCCTATGTATGTCCAGCGGTAGACTAATTAAGGCTGATGTCGATGACTCAATATCTTTACTCAGCTAGGTAGCCAATGTGCTACCTAGCTGAGTAAAGATATTGAGTCACATGGTAGCCAATGTGCTACCTAGCTGAGTAAAGATATTGAGTCATCGACATCAGCCTTAATTAGTCTACCCCTGGATATACACAGGCGTCTCCTAATGGAATGGTATGGTATATAATGTACCACTATTTCCATGAAAAACAAAATATAAAAAGTCGGACTAGCGTTTTTTTTAATTGTATCCCACTAGCAGCGCCTCGCGGTGAAAACTAGCGTAGTTCCCGTTCCCGTGGGAATTCCGGGATAAAATATAGCCTATGTCACTGAAAAGTAAGCTTTTAAAAGATTTTTTTTTTAAGCTATTGCATAGCTTCTATCGCGGGCCTTGAGCGCGGGGACCGAATCCAGAAATTCCGTAACGAAAAAACCTTGACGTTTGTCTCTTTAGTTCAGCAACTCGCCTCTAGATGGCATTGCAATAGCTTTACCGCGGCAGTCCCCGAGTGCCACACGTCTTTTTTTGTTTTTTTTTAAATCGGCCAGTAGCTTTTTTCGGAGCCTATTCAAAACAAGCAATCAAATATTTCCTCTTTATAATATTAGTAAAGATTATTTCAATTGCGGCAAAAAAGCAGTGTTATTTGAGAGAATCTGTTTCAATTCACTGAGTTTTAAATTGATTATTCGTAAACAGAGTAGAACGAAGGTTTGCCTTTTATTCTGACTCTACTTATTTTTATTGGGAGCCCTGTGGAATTAATCCTTGGAGCGGGGTGGAACCCACTACCCCTTCAAAGTATAAGGCTATACGATGACGTCTGTCCACTTCTTTGTGACATGCATGAGGTAAATAGATTTTAAATCTCACGTGCCAGTGTTAATGCACTGGTTATAAATAGAAATCTTCGTCTTGTCTATTTCTGTCGGCCCACGCGGGAGTCCCTTATTATATTGACGACAGCTGAACAAAGGAGCCCTACTTAAAGTTTTGGTTAAAGATATTACACGAGTATCAAGGTGAGGATAGACAGCTTTGGATCATTAGGCGAGTTTTTCTAGATTTCAATGAAAACTTGTCTAATCTCTAAAGTCTGCTGTATAAAAGACACACGAACATTATTATGAATTAATATTATTTCGCACCAAATCTCACGCTGATATAAGCACTTCCTACATAAGGCGCAAAGATTCAACGAGCAAAACGTCACCAAGACACCGAAAATCACATCTCAAAATTTATGGATTACCTAGCCAAGAACAAATAGGTCGATATTATAGTATTAGACATAGACAATCATTTATTTGCCACTTACATAGTACAAAACAGACTTAAGAATAATACATAGTTTACTTATTATAATACGATAAAAAACAATTACACAAAATATTAACTAAAAAGAGAGACTGTTCTGTATTATCCTAGTTCTATGCATTACTATTAATTATTCAATAATGCGTATTGCACACCTGTAATGCATTAAGAATCCTGTGTTATACAAACAGCTATAGGAAATTGTCTGAAACAAGTCTTCATTGTAAGCTAAATGGAATAGAAAGGGGCAGAACAGAACACTTGCCTGAATAGAATAGAATAAAATATATTTATTTTATAGACAGAAAAGACAGCCTGATGTGATGATTGTCAGACGATGTTGTGAAAATAACCGAGAGTGGATAAGGGTGGCACAGGATTTAACCGAATGGTGCATTAGAGGACAAATACGCAGCTGTAGGTATTAAGATATGTGTTTACCTATCTGAACAGATATTTGGTCGCAAAATCGTTAAGACTTCCGAAATATTTTAACTAACTAGTTTCTTCTTCGATTTTAAGGTTTCCTTTCCCATCGGTGAACTAACATCGTACTGCAATGACAGAGCTGTGTTGTCAACGCAACAAAAGTTGTCAATTGGCACACAAGCGCCCTCAATTCCCACGACTGTTCTCTTTTTGAACAGACTTTACACGTCTAGTGGCACGGGCGGGAGGTCTATTCTATACCCAGCAGTGAATAAAAAATATCCTGCAAATAATAATGCTAAGTGATAAAACTGGACCGCCAAGAGTACAATCTAACCAATAAAGGTTCCAGTTTCCATGTCACCGTATTAATTTCTACTGCCAGCCGTCTGTGGTCATGGTTGACAACACTTCCGTGTATTAAAAGTGTCTCTGCATCTACGACTGTTCTTTTATCGTATGAATAAACTTTGTTTGACTACAATCTCGCCTGATGGTAGGTGACGCTGTGGACGATTTATCACGAGGTTTGGACTAGAAGACAGTTAAATTTATGGCTTAAACCCTTAGTAAAGTCTGTAGATATGGCACGTTCTCCCAGCGCTTAACAACTGGCCTATGTTACAACTAGGCAAACACTCGTTCAGTTACATTTGCTGAATAATATTATTCCGCCGTCGAATCAACTGCAGTCGACAACTGTCGCCGCCTGCAATCGAAGGGTGCAGTTGCCGTGCAGTGGGCAAATTACCATCCAAATGAGCCCTAAGGTCTACGCTGAAAACTATATTATTTATGGCGACGAATAGAGATCTATATCCTTAGTAACAGAATAAATTTGGTATTGTATTGAAACGGCATCGGTAGCGTGTAGGTAGGCGGTACATTATTATTTATTATTCTTTAGGAAACACGTCCGGTGAGTCAGACAACATTGTCCTATTTATGGCTGCCGCATAATATCGAGGAAGCTGTAATGTTTGTCATAGCAAAACAATATTCAATGTTTTTCCTCTATTAGAAACCGATATTATAATGATAAATATAGCCTCCCAGGTAAACTTTTAAAAACTAGGTGGTTGGTCACGCGAGATGGAGTTTTTAAAATTTTGTACGTCCTACTAGAAATATATTAGCGTCCCTTCGCACACTCAAACCCATCCAGTTTTAAGTAGTTATTAATGTGGATATACGAATAGAAGTGAATTCAAAAATAACTAGACGATTACTCATCCATTATTCTATTATTTGACATCACGCGAAGTTTCCAAAGGTAGTGAGCTCGCGTGCAGATTAAGTGGATATTAGGAAGTCTGCCGCCAATGCAGTGGTGATGCAGACATTGCGTACTATCAAGCTTGCAACGTGGTCTGAATTGAGACAAGCTCTTATACACTACACGTCTCAAATACACAGATTGCATTGCACCCGTCGACTGCAGTTAACTCTGACTGCCGACCGATCGACCAGTCCCTGCAGCTTGCGCCTGCAGTCGACAGTTGCCGTCGCCTTGCAGTCGGCAACTTCCATACATGCATATGAGCCCTATGCGACCCAAAATTAAGCTCAAGACTTTGGTCTCTGTCTAGCTAAAGACTTGGCTTCTGTCTAGCTCAAGACTTTGGCCTCAGTGTAGGTCAAGAGTTTGGCCTCTGTCTAGTAGCTTAAGACATTGGCCTCTGTCTAGCGCAAGATTTTGGTCTCTGTCAAGCTCAGGACTTTTTCAAGTTCTGAGGAACTCAAAATGGTATCGTGGTTATTTGTATTTTACAGGGTTTTGCGTGTAATAAGGAGGTTTATTGGAAGTTAGTTTCGTTTGATTGACAACAGAGGTCGAGTTCCAATTCATTTAAACTCTTATTTGAATGGGCTATTAACAGCATATTGTCTGAAACTGCAATCCGATAAGGAAGTTTAAAATTGAGCCTCGTCTATTATCGAATCCCTAACATAGGTTGCCAGTTCGAGTCCCGTCAAAGTAGATGTTTTTTAGGGATACTTGTGTTATGTCAGATATCGCCAATACTAAACGAATTCTACAGCTCTTAAGCCTAGTTCGGACTACTTTAGTAATTTAGTAAAGTGAAAAGTAATTTAGTACTTATACTACTCGCCGAAGCACTGCCCAGAAATCTTTCGCATTACGGTGGAGTACAGTAAACCGTGCTGTATAGTTTTTATTTTAGCGACATCTGAACTGAAACCATAATATTTTTTTTTACTTATTATTATTCATGAGCAACGGTAGGTAAGAAATAATATGATTAGACCAGATATTATTTCGATGCATTTCAATGTGATATCATTTACGAAAACATAAAATAAACTAAACCTAACTACTACGGCGTCCACCAATTGTGCTAATTATTTTAACAATGAAATTTTTGACTCCGCTAGAGTCTGTTCAAAAAGAGAGTCGTGGCGTTACGGTGAACTAACACTTTTAGTCGTACTGCAATGACAGAGCAGTGTTGTCATCGCAACAAATGTTGACAATTGGCACACGCGTGCCCTCAATTCCCACGACTATTCTCTTTTTGAACATACTATCTCGTTAGACGCCCTAATACCGTCTGACGTCATATACCCTATAACCACCGGGGTATTGAGACAAATCAATTTTTGAAATCGAAAGAGTAATTTCAACGCTACGAGGGAACATTCTCATAATCATAACCTTCCTCCGTTGGTAATCGGGTAAAAATGGTAAGTATCTATCATTGAGAACATTATAGCCGACCAATGACGCCCAACACTGAAAATACCGATATAATTCACTGGAGTCGTGGCAAGGCTATTTGTGTTTTGATATTCGCCTCATTTCTACGTTGTTACACATATAAAATACCGTTTGATTCATATCATGGGGATAGTTTTATATTTTTTGCTTTAGGTGGCTTTCGTGTTGTCACTGCAGCCGTGACAGGCCAGGCCTATTATGATCTGATCATGCACAGTTCTTGTAGATATAAAATAGGATCATAATCGTCATCTACAACATGACTTTGCGATTGGCACTTCGTTAATTGAATATAAAATTAGTTATTTAAAGCGTTTAACGATTAAAACTTTTACGGTTGTTACCACTAAAGTCACTTATTTATTACGAAAATATTAAAACTCAAATCATTTTGCTCAAATCCAAAAAAGGTCTCGAATTCAGAATTACTTAACAATAAACAATTGGTGTAAACAGAGATTCTCAATAAGTAGGTACTTCTTTTCTATAATAGTCGTGTACAAGATAAGTGCTTTACGTTTCACAAATTACCTATGCTAGATCAAGTTATTTTTAAATTTACAAACGGTTGAATAAAATTAATTTAATTCAGAATTGACAATGAGTCACGGCCGGATCTGGTTCTATGGTAAACATACAAATTCATCATTTTGGTAAAGCGGAATCGTGATTCAATGCCTTGGTCATTGAAAATAAAGATTTATTCACCTAACATGCAACTTTCATAGGACTCGATTCGATAAGGACGTAGTTCCACAAGTCACTATTCGGATAAGTTACTCAGAAATCGGAATACAAATTTTTATGATTACAATAAGGGCTCTTGTACACGGACGGCAAGCACTGCAAGCGACGACGACGGCAAGAAAAATCAGAAAATCGAAAATGCTACCTCCTGCGTCGCAGGCGGACCGTTCCGCTGCTGATAATGATGATGATCGTGCAAACAGACGCAGCGAGAAACTTGGCAGCCGGTAGCAAAACATCGTTTCGCAACTGTTTCGTCTAACTTCTAATCTAGTGATTCTTTGGTGAAACCCTTACCCCCGGTTTCTCGAACGCTTGTCACATTGAATGGATAGTCAACGGCTTGTTATACTCGTATACGCACTGCGGAATCTGACAGCGTGAATTTTAATCTCGCGGAATATAACCTGCGTGCTTAACGTAACTCACACGTACGACGAATAAAATTCCTTGCTATTTTAGCTACCTACAACTTTATAGTGCTCCGAACATTCATATTTTTCCGCTAGTGAACTTCCATTAAGTTACAGAATTCTGCAAAAAAATCACGCGAGCAATAAAAGCAGTGCGTGTACGTGTACAGCCTGACAAATTGTCAACAATTTGTCAAAATAATAAGCGTTCGAGAAACCGGGGGTTAGACCCGATACTAACCGTCGTTCGTTAGTGCTCTTATACACAGATTGCAGGTCTCAAATACACGGACGCCAAGTTGTCGACTGCAAGGCTTGACTATATATACTTCGATACTTCAAGGAGCTGGGCTGGTTAGGGCCTGCTTAGGCAGGGGGATAATGCACAATACACTCCTATGCGAGACGTCCGTGCAGATCTTAGTTCCCCCACTTAGAATTAGAAGGCTTGACTGCAGTCGATGGCTGCCGTCGCCTGCAGTGACGGGTGCAGTTGCCTTGCACAGACAACTTGCCGTCCGTGTATATGCGCCCTTATAAAGATAAAGATAAAGATAAAAACATTTATTAACAGCAATAACAAAAGGTACATACTACTTAAACTATTATATTCTTATTTCTAATCAAGATTAAGTACCTACTTTATACATTTAGTTGTTGCCGAGGCGCTTCTACAGTGATTGGTGATTTCTGATGGTTCCCTCACTAGGCTAGGCCTGTATCGAGGAAACCTATGTACGATAGTTCCAAGAGTGAAAGTGCGGAAAGTTACTGATTTAACCAGTTAATAAAATTAATATAAGTAAAATTAGGTATAAATTCTAGTATTAGACTGGAGTTAGATATCTGTGCACCTAAGGTAGGTACATAAATAGCTTATAGATGAAAAAAAATAATGTTAATGCCTGAATAAGGCTAAAAATACAAACACAATTAACTAAAAATAAAATAAAATAATTTTCCTAGGTATGTATGTATAATAAGACTAGGTAAAACGATTGAGTACATCTAGGAGATAGCTTGTAGGATTTCTTCTGTTTTGTCGTATGACAAAGTAGCTAGCCACTTTTGTATTGTGTGTTTAGCTTCAGTAATACATACATTCCTGATATGACAGTTTTTAGCTACATTATTATATACGCGAATTTTCATAAAACTACCTGTACGTTGAGAAAATTTTGATTTAGTAGAGGGAGTAATCAATCGAAAAACTCTACGATTTGACACGAACTCAAAATCAGGGGAGGAACTGAAGGATTTGTGTACTGCTAGGGCAGTTTTTAGTATGTAGAGTTGGCGAACAGTAAGTACTCTAGCTTCTTTATAGAGGACCGATGTAGGATATCTGTATGGCTTACGGAGCATTACTTTTAAAACAGAGCGCTGCGCTCTTTCTGCTTGGATGATAAAAGATTTCGCTGCACTGCCCCAGCAAGAAATACAGTAGGTTATAAGCGATTGACAGAGAGCGAAATAGACTAGCTTAAGGGTATCAAAGCATGCCACATACCGGAGGTTTTTCATAATACCTATAACCTTTCTAATACGGGTTGTAAGAAAACCAATGTGAGTTTTGAATGTTAGGTTTTGGTCAATATGTACCCCCAAATACTTCACATCTTGTGTACGGGTTAGCGTTTCACAGTTACAGCGGCTTAGGCGATGGCAGGAACTTTCATGAACTTGAATAGTTGCATTGGTATCTGGAGCTGAAGCCGCTGTTTTGTGGAAGCTCAAGAATGAGGTTTTTTTGGTGTTAAGTGTAAGGAGGTTTTGTTGAAGCCATTGACCTATGCGTTCAACACCACGTTCCACAAGTAAATACACCGTTAGTTATGGGGCGTAATGTACCATTTGCATGGTACTGATAACATCAGTCTCGTAAGGTACTCGTTGCGGGCGCCAAAATTCCCCGAACTGACTGCACGAACGCTTGCTATTTATCACTAACACGATACGCCTTGTAACTTCAGTTCAGTACCTAACCTAACTGGCCGCAGAAGGTGGGTTGGTTAAATTTGGCAGGGAGAGGTAGGTACGCGGTAACCTAGGGTGGTTCTTATGCCAGAGAAAAGCGTGCGAAGCCGCGGGTAGAAATTAGTTTATTAAAAATTATATCAGCTTCTCGCGGTTTCACCCGCGTAGTTCCCGTTCCCGTGGGAATTCCAGGATAAAATATAGCCTATTTCAGTCCCTGAAAAGTAACCTTTTTAATGATGAAAGATTTTTTTAATCAGTCCAGTAGTCTCGGAGCCTATTCAATACAAACAAACAAACAATAAAATCTTTCCTCTTTATATAATCTATATCTATATGTATATATAAAAGAAAGTCGTGTTTGTTACAACACTTATAACTCTATTATTGTAAACTTTAATTACCAGATTGTTGACTATTTATTTTATTTTAGAATGTATTAATTACCGTTATTTATTATTATTGATTATTATTGAATATCTGATTACATTTTTACTTTAATATTTGCACACCTGCTTGCGGGTTGAATACATTTGACATTACTCTAGTTATAAGATCTGACATATACCTGTAATAATGTATTCAGCAAATAAATGATTTGATTTGATTTGATTTGATTTGAGAACGGCTGAACCGATTTGGCTGAAAATTGGTGGGGAGGTAGCTTAGAACCAGGAAACGAACATCGATTTGGCTGGAAATTGGTGGGGTGGTAGCTTACAACCAGGAAACGAACATAGGATAGTTTTTATTTCGTTCCCGGCTGAACGTATCTTGATGAAATTTGGCAGGGAGGTAAACGGTATCCCGGGGACGGACATGGCTACTTGAATAGAGCGTGCGAAGCCGCGGGGCGCAGCTAGTATTAGTATAGATGTGAAAATGGATAGTGATGATTACGTTATGTATTATGATTATATGTATATGCAGGCGACGGCAGTCGTCGCAATTTAGTCGGTAACTTACAGTCAGTGTATTTGAGACGTGCAGTCGAGAAGTCAGTGAGAGAAAGCTCCGGACAGGTAGACCATTCAGAACATAAATCAAGTTGCAAATTGGAGTGTACATACAACATGCATCATCCAACTAATTGTCTTCTGGTGACTCAGATATATTAGGAACTAACAGGTTAACGACCTCCAGGCGATGACGTCACTCTCTCTGACTCAGGTGTTTGCAGTGCAGACACGGTCTGATCCCAAGGTCTTTAAGTTCAAAGCCGTTTGTCATCTCATCTGCCATTTACATAAATTTAAGATGATGATGAGCAGCAATTAGCTGTTCGCGTCGTAAGAATCAAAACTTTTTTGACGAGCTCTTTTGGCGTAGGTGAAGTAGACAGACACACCTAAGTAACTTGATTATTTTTCTGTCTTGTCATGCCATGACATGATTTGCATGGGCAGTGCCGATTCTCCATAATGCAAAGCATTATAAACAGGGATGATATGATTTAAATCATTTGATTAAAATCAGTGATTTAAATCGCGATTAAAATCAAATGATTTTTTAAAAAAAATCGATGATTTAAATCACTACTTTGTTACTGCAACCAAAACAGCCAAAAAGTGTCTAGGGACTTCCCTCGACATAAACTACGGCGCACACATACATAAGTGTGCATCGCTAATATGCCTTTACCATTGGTGCACAGCAAAATACGGAATAGATTAGGCACCGAGAAGGCAGCGAAATTAGTCTTCCTTCTGAAAGAACTAAATTCGAATAAATAAGTGCCTGCGACTGCGGTCAAACCCAATTCTTTGTTGATTTGTTAATGTTGTCTTTTTTATTTAAATTATTATTTTTTGTTAGATATTACAAAATGAAAGTGTTTTTTTAATTACCTTTAGAAGAATATATGTTTGTTGATTTTCGTTATTGTAATTTTTTGTAAATTTAATTCAATATTTTTTGGTTAAATAGGCAAATAAATATGCTGCTTCGTTTTTTAATAAAAGAATGACTTCATTATGGTAAAATATGTTGTTTTTATAAATAAATAACTGACTTTCATACTGAAAACAAACAGGTAATTAAAAAAATCAAAAAAATCTGATTAAAATCAAATAAATCCGATTTAAATCAAATTAATCTGATTTTTTTATAAAAATCATGATTTTTATCAACCCTGATTATAAAATGTATGCTTACCTGAATCTAAGCTAGCAACATTTTCATCTGTATGTTGTAATGTAAATATTATGAGTTGACAAACAAATACCTATAATCATGGCTATGAAAGGACATCAAAATTTAAGTCATGAATGATTTTATTGATGCAGATGGCATATTATTATATGCTAATGATTAGTTAACAGATGATTCATGTTAATGAAATAATTGTGTGGTCATGGATTCCATGACCAAGTTGCAAGAAAACTAGGCTAGGTATTATTTTTGAATGCAACTAAGTTGTTCATATTGATTTGTTTGTTAAAATCCTATAAATAATAATCTAGATCTTAGTTAATAAATAAATAATGCTGGACAATTCACACAGCATTATCTAGCCCCAAGCTAAGCAAAGCTTGTGTTATCGTTGGTACTTACTAGAAAATTGATATGTATGTAATGTACATACTTGTTACAATACAAAGATATTTTTTACTTTACATAGAAAACATCCAGAACACCCTATACAAATATCTGCAGATTGTACAGACATTTTTTTCAAGACAGGAATCAAACCTGCAAATCTATGATGCAGGGCAGGTAAACCTTAGCCTGCTGCACTGCAGCAGAGGTTGTCAATGACATGTTTTATTATATACGTTTATAGATTTCTCTGTCATATATGGACCTAATTCTAATTGGGGGAACTATTGGATGGTTCTTTTGCAGTTGTATAGAGTACTAGCATACACAGCGGTTTCGCACGTGTTGATCCTATGGAAATGTTTAAGGTGATTTCTATCCTATGGGAACTGATTTATGGGATAAAAGGTAGCCAATGTTTGATTCCAGGATTAGGATTACCGGAATGCAAATGGCCTGATAGCCTGATCTGTTCGTAGTTTTGGCGTGAAGAGGTAACAAACATCCATCCATACAAACTTTCACATTTATAATAATAATGTGATGTTTAAATAAATTTGATTTCAGAGGGGTTTATTATTTATCCCACCCAACTTAAAAAAAACATTTTCAAAACGAGATTCACAGTAAGTTTATAAAAAATATGTTTTTAACTCGCATGCAAATGATGTCCAATTAATTCATCCTATCAGGACTGCTGATTCAATTATAGTATCTTATCTTAGAGCATTCAATACCATAATGCACTTCATGATTCAAACAGCTATTAAAAGTAAGGCATGCGAAGCTTAAAAATTCTAGGCTAGTTAGATTGATGACTCATTTCCAATGATAATACATGGGTCATGTTTTATATTTTCATTGAGCAACATGCTCATATAAGGAAATCAATCGAGGTAAAGCCAGTTTAACTATTTTTGAATTTAAGGAAAACACAAGGAGAGCGGGCAAAACCATCATTCTTTGGGAGAAGCCGTTTCAGCATTGGACATAATGAGAGCTAGATGAGCCAACTGGATTATTCCACTGTTTGGTGCTACTCCAATAGGTACTTAACTTGAATTCTGTTTTCAAGATAAAACAGATTAGTTTTCTACAGAAAACAAAAAGTAATTCATTGATAACAATGTGAATAAATGATAACAGGCATGCCAATAAGTGTTGTCAGACCACTTCGCAGCTGATAAGCTTTCCAATAAGGATATTCTGGTAAATTACCAAGCAGAAATTACTAGGAGAGTGACTCAGCATCCGTATTGCATCTTATCACAGTGCCATAAGGTACATTTACCCCGCAGCTGACATCTGTCAAGTACAATAGCTAGATTTTAGGCAGCCAGACCAATGACCTTGGCATTGAAGGGGCAATAGCCTCAATAGATCTCGTACCGACTTCCAGGTGATTGAACAGGGAGAATAGCTCAAAAATAATCACGATTTAGGATGACAGACGGCGGCGCGACCGCTATACCTTATATGGTCAAATGGTTGTGCGATTGCGCGACAGAGCATACCCTACAGAGTTCGATGCCCTCGGTCTCTCCGGGCGACTGATAAGCGTCTGCCGCAGGAGCCCTGACTCCAGCCACTGGACGAACGTCAACAACAGCAGAAATTGACAAAAAAGGCGTTGCAAGAATAACCTTTCATCGAACGTGAAATCCAATACCGGATCGCCGGGTTGCTACTCCGCCCCAAGTCGGCGGCCGGCGGCAACCCGACTGGTCTCCGGTGGCATCCGCAAAAACACAACACGTGGCATAAAATCACTGAACGGTGACAACGATTTTTACCAAAAGGCGTGCAAACTGCTGACGGGCAGTGCGAAATATGGCGGCACCGGTCACACAGGATACGTTTTACATGGAATTGCGACATTTTATACCATTTTTGTACACTTTAATTACGCAGTTTCACAACACGAACGATTATCACTGTTATTTATTTTAATTCACTTACCATTTTTTTATTTTATGATGCTAAAACGTAAAAATTACACCACTAATTTCACTGACACCACGACAACGGCGACCGGAACGAAACTGCCGGAATGTTGGCTAAACTTTTTTGCGACAGCCAATCAACGCATGCGTCAAAATTGACACCGGAACAGTCACAAAACAGTTCACTATCTTTTTGTATTATTTTTGCGTAAAACCCTTTTTAATTGTACACGTTGTATTAAAATAGTTTTAAAAAATGCAAGGTAATTTTCTACGTCTTATTTATTACAGAAAAATATCTTAAACAAATATATTGATTAACATTACAGACAACTTTCTAAAACCAAACTGACAGCTGCGCAGCTAGTTCTGTTTAGTGTTGCTCTATTTTAAGTTTTAAACTGAGGTTCACAAAAAAGTAACCACTATCAAATAGAAAAGCCACTCCGGTACGTAAGATAAGATAAAACAACAAAGATACGCGAGTACAAGCTCGTTTTCAATGTAAACTGATAAAAATATTTATCATTTTTTATCTCATGAAGTGACTCACAGATGACGTGAATATTTCCACCAATCAGAATTTAGAATTCCACAAATGCCCATATACGGGCAGATGAAAACAACTCTGAAGTAGCAGCGTAGATTTTAAAATGTTGGCGCACTTTGATTGTCCTACAAGGCGCATTTTGCAAATATTACAAACTGAATGCAGGGGAATTTCTCGTAGAGTAGTATTGTTCTGTGATTTCTAGTTTCCAGCAAAGACCAAGGCTAGATGACAGTCGTTCCTTGGTCAGGCTGTGACTTCTTCTTGGTCATACTGTTTGTAGCATAGATTTAAAATCTTTGGTTTGTAGCAATTTTCCTCGTCTTTATCAATTCTAATAAAGTAGTTTATTTAAAATTGATGAAGATGAGGAAAATTACGTAGACGAAAGAAGGATAAACTTTTTTGACTGACGGATAAAGTGGTTCATTCTACCATAGTAGGTACTCGGAGATCAATTTTTAAAAGCTGGCTTATCCCCTTGTTTTTGAAATTCTGGATTTGTGACGTCGTCGTTAGCGTCGCAAGGTAGGTACTATATAAACTCTATGGTCGCAAGAGTATGAAAAAAAAGACAACCGCGTACGGTTTTAAAATTTTTTGTATACCCATCAACATCATTTTCAACCTACGCTAGTCCAGTTGGTCATAGACCTACTTATTATCATAATTTAGCTTATTTAGTATCTGTATAGGTCTCCTACTAATGAAGCTTACAATTGACGCAATCAATAAAACAAATCATATCAAATTAACATTAAATTTTTATTAAAAACAAGCCAGATACATAACATATTATTACTTCGCCAACATCATAACAAGCCATTTAGCACCAAAAAATAACCCCCTTATTCACAATGGTCAGCTAACATAAAACAGCTGCTAAGTAGAGTTATTTATTTCTCAGTTTGACTTATGTCAATAGAAGAAGTGCGAGATTAGTTAGCAGACTATTATGAATAAGGGGGTTAGTTTTTATAATCTTGTATCAACATTGATACACAAACACTATATAAGGGTTATAATAGCACATTTTAATATCACTATTGATACAAGCCAGTGACTACGACACAATGTAACCTAAAGTTTACATACTGTTACAAATGTATATACATACTATGTTTTTAAGGTATCCTATGAACTGACCAGCGTTACAGTAGTAGTAGTAATGTAACGTGTTACGCGAGCGTTCGTGTCAGTACGGGGGAAGAAGGCGCTCGCAACGAGCAACGAAACGGATTTATTACACGGCGTAACGTGTCACGCTCGCTGCGAATGGTACACTACGCCCTGTAAGACCGATCGGTATTCAGTGTACATAAGATACCTTTTATACGTAGTTTACAGGTTTGTAACAGTAAGTAAACTTTAGGTCACATTGTGTGTCGAGTCACTGGCTTGTATCAATGTTGATACACAGCTTTCTAAATGTTGGCGGAATATTCTAGATTATTCTAAGAGTTCCCAGTGTACTTATGGTACCTTTTTTTTATACATAGCATACAAATTTGTAACAGAAAGAAAACTTTAGGTTACATTGTGTGTCGAGTCACTGGCTTGTAATCAATATTGAAACACAGCTTCCTAAGTTTGGCGGACTATAGTAGAACATTCTAAGAGTTCCCAGTGTACTTATGGTACCGTTTATACATAGTATACAGATTAGTAACAGCAAGTAAACTTTAAGTTACAATGTGTGTCGAATCAATGTTGATATCAATAAAAAATAATATGAATATCAAGTAAATATAAATATCAAGGCTTGTATCAATGTTGATATTATACAGTTTTCTAAGTGTTGTGTTGACGGACTATAGTAGAACATTCTAAGAGTTCCCAGTGTACTTATGGTACCTTTTATACATAGTATACAGATTAGTAACAGTAAGTTGACCAACACAGCCCGCTAGCGCCCTTTTCAAGAAGGCTACAGCGTGTGTCGACTCACTAGCTTGGATCAATAGTGATACACAGCTTTCTAAGTGTTGACGGACTATTCTAGAAGGTGCGTTTTGTTCTAAGGCAGTACAGATGTCGGCGATTGTGTACGATGCGATTCGGGAGACGTGCTTCTTGCGTTTCGTTATTGATTGGGTCAACCTGAAAAGACAATTGATATTATTTACTTCACACACACTTGACTATGGCGGAGATTTTTGTAAATATGAAATTCTTTATTATAGTTGGCTTGGATATTTTGTCACCGTAAAATGTAATCGTATCACGGTTACGTAAATGTTTAAATGATATAAATAATAGATTCAGGCGTTACTTTGCGGAAATCCATTGTAAATATAAGAATGAAAAATATTTAGTAACAATTCGGCGAAAAAACCTTCTGCGATAAAATCGAACAAATTATACAAAATTATACATTTATACAAAATGAAAGAACATTTATCAAAGCAAGTCGTCAACTAGTTTCGTCTCGTCCACGAGACATCATCAGGACACCACACCACTCGATCTTGACACTGAGAGCGCCAAACAACAACGGCAGAGTCCCACCAGAGATGTTGCCACTTCGAGCTTGGCGCGCGGAGCTCGAAGTGGCAACATTATTATCATATTATATATTAACGTATTCACTGCCCAGCCTCTGCGGTGCGACCCGCAGGGGCGCGCCGCAGCTACACGTGCTGCAGACTGGCACCTGCGTCTTGGGCCATGAAGGTGTTAGTGTTTAATAGGTATTTTGTTATGTACGCTGGGCAGTCATCTAGAACCCATAACACGAGCTAAAATTGTCATTTCACAAGGCCCCAAGCTAAGCAGAGCTTGTGTGGATTGTCATGCTTTTTTTTTTTTTTTTTTAAATATTTTGGCAAAATTTCATAATTAAAACGTACTTTTCAATAGAATGCGCTATTTCAGCCAACTTCTCTTCGATGTGTCGCTCCAGCGGTGTCTGTGACGTCGCTTTTAAACATAAAACCGATGCCAGAGCTCGATAACACTGCATGTAACACGGCCACCTGGAAAACACAAGAAAAATGAATTTAAACAAGTGTTAACAAAAAAATTACTTTATCATTCAAACAAATTGCAAACATTTTGGATAATAGAATATGGATGCTTGTATAGAAATGTTTACGTTGCATTTATTTATTTATTCAATCAAGGTTCACCAGCAGTATACATATAAATAGCTTATATATATAACCTTATATGTAATAGCAGTACTTATTATTCTTGCAGTATTTATTAGGACGTTAAAATTTTTAAAACCTTTCATACATAACATCATAATATTTCTGTGATTATAAATACGTAACTTAACTAGCTAAATAAATATAAGACCTAACATTGTATACTTGACGAATACGAATATCATGATGAATACCTCCACCTCAACAGCCTGCTCTTTTATGGAAAGGTGTGATGTTCACAATAAAAATACAAGAAACAAGAACAAATTACATATCCCATCATATAGATTACGAAAGGTAGGGAAATCATTTGTGGGCAATTGCGTAAGATTCTATAATAAGCTTCCATCTGAAGCAACTGAGCTCCCTATTCGTAAATTTAAACTGTACATAAAACGAAATCTTATCAAGAAAGCCTATTACTCCTTAGTTAGATGATTACATTAATGATGTTGATGCTTGGCCGGATGTCGCCCAGTTCCACACTGACAATAGTATGTAAGACCAGTTAGAATTAGTTATCCTAAGATTGTATTAGTTGATAAGCGATAAACTTTCTAGTGGTTTCTTTTCACTTCTTCCGCAAGTGGACAAAAAATTAAAGTGAATTAGAGTCAATTGCACCTTATTTCTTATTTGATCGTAATCACTATTCATCAAGCTGTTTATATAGTAAAAATTCGACTTGTCTAAGTGCTTATTTTGTAAATCTAAAGAAAAAAACGATTTGACTCTAATTCCATATGAACAGACTCTAATTAGAACAAAAGACCTCAGTTACATACCTATCTTCCAAAATCTCTTCTCTTGATACTAACAAACTGTTCAAGATACCCACAGATCCTTCAAACAGTGTAAAGAAAGCCGGCCAGCTGATATCGCACCTTACATGCGAGGTGTTAAAGCCGATTATGATATGCACCATGTGCTGCAGCTCGAATATGCTGTCCAGGAATTTGTAGTCTAGTGTCACCTGAAAAATAAAAGATAAATATGTTAATATTTGAGTTTTGAGGAAAACATCAACATCGGTTTCTAACACGCTTACATTTTTCCTACAATAAAACAGAGAGTTTAATGATGTATGTCTTTAGTTATCCGAAGTTTTATTATATAAACTATGGTTTTTCCACGTTGAATGGAGCATGTTAGTAAACAAAATACGACACAAATAACAAAATCTCACTTGCTTGGCGTCGAGTTTCAGATATAATTGTAAGCAATTTTTATTGAAGGGTCTAAAATCGACAAGTAATGTAAATTACGTATAAAAGGACGCGCCAACAAAGTGAATTTTAGGTTAAGTATGGGCGGTTTATTTACGTTTATGCCTCATTCAAAATGGACACGGTATAGCTGCGCACCGCGGCTTCGCACGCATTGTTCCTATGGAAACGTTCAAAGGTGATTTCTATCTCACGGGAACTGCTATACAAATTATATACGAATATAAATTGAATAAAATACATATGTAAATAAATACAACAGTCATAATGGTAGGCTCTTTGACATTATGCTTGAAAATGAAGAGTGAGGGTATAACACGGACATCGTACGTATGGGAGAGAATTCCAGAATTCACTAATATTATAAATGCGAAATTTCAGATTTATGAATGGATGTTTGTTACCTTTTCACGCCAAAACTACTGAGCGGTTGGGGCTGAAATTTTGCATACATGAAATTTAACTTAGGCTACTTTTTATCCCATAAATCAGTTGATTTGGGATAAAAAGTAGCCTATGTTATGTATGTGTCGTTTCGGTATTGTATTATGGGAACTCCCATGGGATAGAAATCACCTTTAAACGTTTCCATTTCCACACGCGTGCGAAGCCGCGGGCCGCAGCTAGTCACACTATCACACTAATATTATAAATGCGAAAGTTTGTATGGATGTTTGTTACCACGCCAAAACGACTGAACGGATCGGGCTGAAATTTTGCATACAGGTCCTAATCCAGGAATCAAACATAGGCTACTCATTATCCCATAAATCAGTTTCCGAGGGATGAGAATCAGATTTAAACGTTTCCATAGGAACAACGCATACGAAGCCGCGGGGCGCAGCTAGTTGTAAATAAAAAATAATAATAATAATACTCGACAATTCACACAGCATTATCTAGCCCCAAGCTAAGCAGAGCTTTTTTTATGGGTACTAGATAACTGATATACATAATACAATACACTACATAGATAGTTTTTTTTTATTATACATAGAAAACATCCAAAACGCCCTGAACAAATATCTGCAGATCGTACAAATATTTGTCCCGAGGCGGGAATCGAACCCGCAACCTCCTGCGTCGCAGGAGGACCTTCGCCCACCGCGCCACAGAGGTCGTAAATAAGTAAGTAAACGTACCCGTTTCCCGGCCAATATAACCTCAGCCAGCGCATCCAAATCCACCCTCACCAGCTCACAAACCTTATCATCTACCCTCAAAACCTTCTCGTAAACTACCAACTTCCTCTTGTTGGCAACACCGTCATAATGTTGCCGTATCCAATTCTTCAAGTTGCCGGTGCTATGGTACATGAGTTTCGACATGGCATTGCATTTTGGACCAGCTGTGTTCGCTTTGAGGCATTGTATCCAAAGGTATTTGGAGACAGTGTGAGAGGCAAGGTCTGATTTGGTTGTGTCTTTCGTTATTGTCGATGGTGGCTGGAAAAAAGAAAAATAAAATTGTATTAGAAAACAATTAACAAGTAAAAACAGCAAAGAGTCATCGGATTTTATCTTTGGGCGCCCAAAATCCCCACGTTGGCATGCGGGTAAGGATCGCAGTGTGTAGAATTGTTCTGCAGGAGGCGCTGCTGCCCGCCCCCGGTGGATATCCTTTAGTCGCCTCTTACGACACCCACGGGAAGAGTTAGTATGTGCAAATACTTAGCCGGCATCACACAGCTCGCCACATTGACTGATTTTGCATTAAGTACCCGTATTCCGACGGTTTCTCTAAACCTTTATAAGGCAACCTAACGGTACAGTGTAATATGAGTAATATGAGAAATAAGGATGACTGAATAGCTAAAAAAGCCATTCCTGGTCGACATACCACAGTGTCGAACCAAAAAATTCTGCTATACTTTCATAATATCCACAGCCAAAGAGTGGAATGACCTTCCTGCATCTGTCTTCCCATTAGAGTACAATCTTGGAGTCTTCAAATCTAGGGTTAATAAGTTCCTTCTGGAAAAGCGTGTTCCATCTTAGGCTACATCTTCGCTTTCTTAAAGTGAGTTGGTAGCCAAACGCTAATCCATCAGCAATAAAAAAATAAATAAAAAGACGTGTGGCACTCGGGGACTGCCGCGGTAAAGCTATTGCAATGCTATCTAGAGGCGAGTTGCTGAACTAAAGAGACAAACTTCATATTTCAAAAACTCATTACAAGTTCTACTATTCATCGATAGATGGCAAAATTAAAAAGTATCACCGCTGTTCCGGTCGGAGTGGGGAGCGTAAGGTTTTTTCGTTACGGAATTTCTGGATTCGGTCCCCGCGCTCAAGGCCCGCGATAGAAGCTATGCAATAGCTTAAAAAATAACTAACTGAAAACCAGCGCAGCATTGGGCAAATTGTTTTATTATGGCCTCCACGCTCTATGGCCGGATATAGCATTTGAGTGTTGGCCATTTTTGTAACCAATATCTTGTGTACCTTGTGTATTTTGTATCACATAATTATGTGTATTGGTTGCAAAATATACGCATTTTTATTTTACTTACTGACAAATGCCTAAGACTGCAAAATTCTGAGATAAATATGAAAATTTACTATACATTAGATAATAATTGATTGATAAAAAACAACAAATCGACTTCAATTATATATTTTTTTCAAGTTTTTTCATGGATCCCACTGTCAGAACTGGACCAAATTAAAATGGGACCACACGGGACACACCAGCTTTCAAATAAAAAAAGAACCATGAAAATCACCCAGTCAAAAGTTCTGAGCTAACAAACATAAAAAAAGACAGTTGAATTGAGATCCTCCTCCTTTTTTTGAAGTCGGCTAAAGCTTTTTTATCCAATGTATAGTATTTTTTTTATTTAAGTACATATTATATTATTATTGTATATACCTTTTATTTGTCTTTGGGTAAAATAAATGAATTTTTAAATAAATTTTAAATTATCTTTAAATAAACTCACCTTCAAAGCGACAAGACTCGCCAAATCACCCACAAACTTATTCACAAAGCATTCCACCGACACCAACTCACAGACAAACCGTACCACACCACCTAACTCCTCCAAAAACCCACATTTTATCGCGCTACCCTCATTCTCATACACTTTCGTCAGTCGAGACTGCGCGCTAAGCCAGATGTTAGTAAACAGCTGGTCTTTGTTGTTGAAAATTTTGTGGGAGTCGAGTTTCTTTATGTGACGTAGAGTTACGTTTAAGAGTTGGATTGACGATTCTATGTGTTGTGGTTTGGTGTCTGGATTCTTTATTGCTTGGATCTGAAATGAGAGTAGTAATTTATAAATATTTTTTTCTATTTTACTTTCTTTAGTAAAAAATGTATTTAATAACGAGATTTACAAATAAATGATAGTATTGGACAATTCACGCCATTTGCAGTAGTAGGTACTTACAGCATTATCCACGAAGAACTCCAACCCATTCCATAAACAATCTAAACTCTTCAAATCATCAGCTTCAGTACTTTCGCAATACTTCGATAATGTCAGCGAATAAGCCGCCATTGCGTTCAGTGTTGCCACATCACTGTTAGATTCTGTACTGTCAGAGTTAGTGTTGCCAGCTTTTTTACTAGCGCTAAAATCAACGCTTTCGAATGTATCTAGCAACGGCTTGTGTAATTTTTCCTGTAATTCAGCTAGTATAGATCTGTAGGCACTAGCTGTAATTGCCTTTCTTTGTTTTACTAGTAAAGGTAAGATTATACAGATTATTTGGAATTTTGGCTCGTTGAAGGCTTCTATTGTTTTGTTCTTAGAAAATTTCTTTGAAAGGAGTAAATCAACGATGCTTTTGACTAAATCGCTTTCAACACGAACTCTTTTCACAGCGGATTCGATAAGATTCTTGATGGCTAGCAATTGGTTAGATGTCTTGATGTTTAGAGTGAGCAGATCCAACATTGTTGTGTCTTTGAAACAGAAAATAAAGTCAACAGGGAAGACTTTGTACAAATCTGGAGGGTGTAGACTTAGCTCGAAAATATTCTGAACTATGTAGTCGATACTCTTTCGTATTTTTTTCGACTGGCAATTTTTCTTGACTGCCAGTAACACGAATAATGCAGTCAGCTGATAATTCTCTTCCAAATACGATATCTGTAGCGTTTTTATAAGCTCAACGCATTTCTTGATTTTCTCATCACTATTTTCTTCAATTACTAGCTCATTGAAGTACTTTTTCATGTCAACTTCTTTAGCAAAAGCTGCTATACCATCCTTACCCAGCGCTTTGGCCAAATCATCGCAATTCTGGAAACATTTAACAGCATTTTTCGCTACTTCCAACACTAGAGCATTTAGAAGGGCTCTGTTATTTGTAACGGCAACATTCTTGAAGATTTCCGCCACTTCATCGTTCAAGTATAGTTTTACAAGGCTTTTAGCTAGTTGTTTGTACTGGTTTTTGTCTAGATTTGCGAATAGGACCCTTGGGATGAACGTGTTAGATTCCAAAATTGCTGGATTGGATGCTAGCCGTTGGATAAGGTGTGTTTTAGTCTCCTGTAAAGCTGTGTAGAAGTTTTCACTAGAGTTTCTGATTGCAAGGACTTCCATCGCCATCGTTTTGAGTAGTAGCAGATTATCCTGAAATAACAAAAATGATTTTTAATAAATGTTTTTAGACGTTTCAGACGGTTTACGGACGTGGTTACGGGATGACTGGGCAACTTGCTAAAAACATTTTTGGATGTATGGATTGGATGTTTGTTACGTTACTCCTTCACGCAAATATTACAAAATTAATCATTTGAAGCTTTGCATACATGTAGTTCTAGATATAGCGAAATATAAAGCCTTTTTTTATGCACTGTTTTACTTAAAATGTCTAGCACTAGCATAGCAACAGATAATTAAGGTTAACACACAAACTTTCCAGCATTATTTTTTTTAATATTTTTTTTTTTTTTCATTCAGATTTTTTATTTTTTGGCTGTGATTTTGAGGGTTCCGTACCCAAAAAGTAAAACGAGACCGTATTACTAAGCCTCCGTTGTCCGTCTGTCTGTCTGTCCGTCTGTCACCAGGCTGTATCTCTTGAACTGTGATAGCTAGACAGTTGAAATTTTCACAGATGATGTATTTATGTTGCCGTTACAACAACAAATAATAAAAGTTATTGGACACGATTTTTTTCTTTTAAGATTTATCAAAATACTAGCTGTGCCCCGCGGCTTCGCACGCGTTGTTTCTATGGAAACGTTTATAGGTGATTCCCGGCAATTATTAGAATTTTTCTCGCCGTAAAACCACCCTTGAACTCCAAGGAACATTAAAAAAAAAAGAATTGGCCAAATTGGTCCAGGCGTTCTTGAGTTATGCACTTACCATCACATTAAGCGATTCATTTTTATGATATAGATGATGATGATATGATATCCGGCTCGAAGGACCATAAAGATGTAAGGTTTCCACCCTGCACCTTTAGATGATATTGATAGGAGATGTAGGAGTGATAGAGAGATTAACTGATAACTTTATTTATTGCTAATCCTTAATGATATGAATACACGGGACTGCGGTCGAACGCGTACTGACTGCTTTAGCTGATATAGGTAAAAATGCACCGCTTGCTAAAGTGCAATTGTGCGGTTTATATATTAATCGTACAGAAGATATAGCATTATTGACCACGGCCGTAATGTAATATAGAGACTGTGCAAAAAGAGAAGAGTCGTGGACACTTTTAGTTATACTGCAATGACAGAGCTGTGTTGTCAACCCAACAAAAGTTGTCAATTGGCACACGCGCGCCCTGCGCAACTAGTGTATTTATAAAACTTCGGATAACTAAAGACATACATCATTAAACTCTCTGTTTTATTGTAGGAAAAATGTGAGCGTGTTAGAAAACGATGTTGATGTTTTCCTCAAAACTCAAATATTAACATATTTATCTTTTATTTTTCAGGTGACACTAGACTAGAAATTCCTGGACAACATATTCGAGCTACAGCACATGGTGCATATCATAATCGGCTTTAATACCCAATAAAGGCGTTTATCAGGAGGAGGCTGCGTCCAGCAGTGGACCAATATAGGCTGTTGAGGTTGAGTTATTTATCGTTGTACTATATCCACTTACCATCACCACTAAACAATCATCATCTGCGATGCTCCCTCCAAGCTCCACCCACTGCTCGCTCCCCAAACAAGGCAGCAACCCGCTCAGATCAAAAACCTCCGATGTACACAGAACATCTAGTTTATAGTTGCTGTAGTTTATGTTGAGGAGTTTGAGCTGTGCATAGCTCTGGCAGAGGGTGAGGAATGATTTGAGGAGTTGTGTGTTCTGGAAGGTAAAGATTTGTAAAGTTAGAAGAAAGAAAATATAATAATTTGGATGACAAACACTTCTCACACATAATATTATCGGGATCACACAAAATCACATAACACTAATATTATAAATGCGAAAGTTTGTATGGATGTATGGATAGATGGATGTTTGTTACCTCTTCACGACAAAACTACTGGACGGATAGGGCTGAAATTTTGCATACAGGTAAACCTAATCCTGAATCAAACACAGGTTACTTATTGAAATTGAATTGCTGAAATTTTGGATACATATAATTCTAATCCTGGAATGAAACATAGTACTACTTCTTATCCCATAAATAATTTCCCGTGGGATGAAAAATCACCTTTTAACGTTTACATATTAACAAAACAACGCGTGCGAAGTTGCGGGGCGCAGCTAGTAACATTATACTCGTAAATGCGAAAGTTGGTTGGAAGGATGAATGTTACCTCTTCACGTCAAAACTACTGAACAGATAGGGCTGAAATTTTGCTTACTAATCATTATTATATCATCATCATCATCATCAGCCTATACTAGTCCACTTCTGGACATAGGCCTCCCCTAATGAGCGCCATAGCGCCCTGTCTTCAGCTTGACGCATCCAGCATCTGCCTGCAGTCTTTCGCAGATCGTCATCCCACCTGGCCGGAGGGCGTCCTACACTACGTTTTCCGAGTCGCGGTCTCCACTCAAGAACTCGTTTACCCCAGCGGTTATCGGTTCTTCGCGAAATATGGCCGGCCCACTGCCACTTCAGCTTGCTAATTCTTTGAGCTATGTCGATAACTTTGGTTCTCTGTCGGATGTATTCGTTACGAATTCTATCCTTCAGAGAGACTCCGAGCATAGCTCTTTCCATAGCTCGCTGAGCGACCTTAAACTGGTGGACCAGCCCTATCGTGAGTGTCCACGTCTCAGCTCCGTAGGTAGATTATATCATATTTAATTCTAATCCTGGAATCAAACATAGGCAACCTTTCATACCGTAAATAAGTTCCCGTGGGATCGAATAACCTTCATACGTTTCCTATAGGAACAACGCGTAGCCGCGGACAGAAACTTTTTTGCAATATTACAAGAAAGAAGTGACTTTTGATTGTGAGTGATAACGACCTCTGTGGCGCGACGGCCGCAGGTGAACCTGCGACGCAGGACGTTGGGGGGTTCGATTCCCCGAGACAAATATTCGTATGATCTGCAGATATTTGTACCCGGCGTTCTACGAGATTCCTATGTATCATAAATTATCTATCTATGTAAGTTACCTCAGTTGTCTATTAGTATTACTTATTATAACACGAGCTCTGCTTAGCCTGGGCTACGGCCCTTGCCCAACCGTGGGGCAATGTTAGCTAAACGCATTCTTGTTTTTGAATTATCTCATTTGTGTAGATGCCTAGAAACTCCTCCAATAATAGCTACATTATCCTCGATACCTTTTATCCAGATATGTGGCCACATGGAGGCAGATGCTGGATGCGTCAAGCTGAAGACTGGGCGCTATAGCGCTTATTGGAGGAGGCCTATGTGCAGCTGTGGACTAACTTAGGCTGATGATGATGATGTGGCCAAAGCTTGTACTTACATCGCTATACTTCATAACAGCAGCACCAAATCTCTGCAGTCCCTCGTTTTCAAACTTGCTGTATAATCCCCAGAATTCCTCAGCTATGTTCAGTGGCACGGTGTGATCGGCCATTTTGTTGTGACGCAAGAAGGACGACAAAATGGCGGACATGACTTCTAACAATGTTACTGTTGATGGACCTGAATATAGGGAAAAAAAGTTTTTAGAAAGCTTACCAAGTTATACAAAAATGAAATATCTTTATTTTAAAAACAGAACTTAGGTACTCAATAATACTTATACATAAAATTTACTAGTTTCTGCAAGGGGTTCCCACACTATGTTACTATGGCAACGTTTGCAATCCTATGAGACCCCCCTCTGATTTATAAGATAAAACTATGGATGTCTATGTTTAATTCGAGGATTAGAATTACCTTAGTGTGTGTGTGTGGTTAATCGCTCCTGAGGCGCCAACAGATAGTACGATCTATAGGGCACAGGGAAAGAATGAGAAATAAATATACTTACTTAAAGTTCCCTCTTCTAATGAACTCAAGCAATGCATAAAAAAATCCTTCTGCAAGCTTTCTAGAAGCTCTTTATTCTGTCTGAACATCAAATCAGTTGTCAGCTTTCCATACAACTCTACACATTCATCAGGAAATATATCAACACCTTTAATAATTTTACTCATGGCTTTTTCATCGTTTGTCGATGTCTTGATTAATTCAGTCTGCTCTTTGTCCAAAGCCATAAGGTTGCTTTTCAAATGTGGCAGTAGTTCTGTTATAAATAAGTTCCCTCTACTCAATTTGAACAATATTTCCATCAAGCAATTAAGCATTTCTTTGTATTGTTCGATAACCGATGAGTTTTTCTTCGCTGTCAGAATCGGTGGCAAAATCAACTCTAAATTCTGTTCGATAAATACTGGATCAAGTTTTAAGGCAGTTTTTACGATAAGCAATGTAGTTTTATCTAACTTTCCTTCTAGCTTAAGTTGTCTGAGCATAACAGCTTGCAAAAATGTTAGGAAAGTCTTTTTCAGTTCTTTCGATGGTTTTTTGGTTTGGGAATCAGCCAGTTTTGTGCTGATATCAACCTCGTTTTTCAAAGCTATTTCGAGCATGCTCAGGAATATACTTCTTTTTACTTTTTCTGATGTTTCTATCAGTGGCATGGTCATCTGTGAACTGATATAATCTTGCTGCATATCCAGTACTTTAGTTACCATTATGTAAAAAGTAAAAATCATAAGTCCTTCTGTTTTGTAACTGCTAACAAATACCTCTATGAAGTTTTCGAGGAACTTTGTGTCTGCATCAACTCTGTGTTTTGGAAAGTCAAAGAATACTCCCATGATTTTGAGTACAGCTTGAATGTTGTCACCTTTTTCTGCTATCAAAGCCTCCAAGCTGTCTTTTCTTACGAGTGTTTGCAGATAGTTAATGAAGAACGATTTCTTGTTAGCATGGAATAGTATGTTTTGGCATACATCTATGACAGTGTCATGAATTTCTGTCTCTAAATAACTAAATACAGTCTCTAAGCATTCTCCTTTAATAAACTTGGCAATGAACTCGAGTTTCTTCTTAGATTCTTTGTAGTACTTCACAAAGTTGTTGAATATTTTCTGGCTGAGATTTAAGTTTGCTTTTTCAGAGGTTTTTAAGCACTGTAGAAGTGTGACAGTTATGCTGAGATAGTCATCAATTTGCTGGCCCATCTGTGATGAGATTTTATCATTTTCCAGGAACTTGATTATAAAGTGGAAGTCAGATTTTTGTAGAATGCTTTTCTGCACATAATGTGATACAATCTGAAAAAAAAAACATAGGAATGCAGTAAATCTATTTGACTAGTGGTGGTAAATGTGTTCTGGAGTGGAGACTGTTACTCACAAACATAGTGTCACCATCTGGCCAGGTGGGATTTTGATATGCAAAAGGTTGCAGGCAGATAGTGAATGTGGCAAGATAAAGACAGGGCATTATAGCATTCCCTAGGGGAGGCCTATATAACTATGGCCTACCACTGCTAGGCCTCCCTATAGTCATATTAGTTATAGGCTGATGGTGGGTAGGTGGTTCATTATAGTTGTTTGTTGAACATGGTGTTCACATAATAATAATAATGACGGACAATTCACTCAGCATTACTAGCCCCAAGCAAAGCAGAGCTTGTATTATGGGTACTAGATAACTGATATACATAATACAATACACTACATAGATAGATATATTTTTATTATAAATTGAAAATCCAGAACACTCTGAACAAATGTCTGCAGATCATACACAAATTACAAAAAATACACATGGAACAATGTTTTCATTTTATAGGTAAAATTTACCGAGCTGATTCAAACAGCATACATAAGTTTGATAGAGAGCGCTTTACAAATCAACCAGTGACCATATTTCATAAGAAATCAAACATACAGAAATGTGATTGCTAACTACACCATGAGGTAGGTAGATATTTGGGGATATTATTTCTCAACAAAGTTAAATTACCCGAGTGTGAGAAAGATATTATCAAAAACCTTAAATTCACAAGTTGAAGTTTATAGCGCTAGAAGTTCTCAAAGAAGAACATACCTGTATCAACTTCGACTTCAATTCCCCAGTTAAGTCATCGTAATTCAGCCATTCTAGAAGTTTCTGCAGCTCCTTGGTCTCTAACTTATTGGTCTTGGATAAACTGTCCAGCCATTCTGCTACGATTCTTTCTTTCGGAGCTGTTGGGAAGTGATGCGAGTGAACTAAGTTCTTCGCGAGGCATAGCCGCTTGGGAAGCGGAGTGGCATCATCCTCCAGCCGACGTTTAAGCTCTGAAATTTTAGTAAGTAAGCAAGTTCATATATGTGAGGCGAGAATATTTTCCATGGTTATCTTGTGTTTGGATGTCATCAGCATATAAATAAATAGGTAAAGTTAGTTTAATTTCAGGCTGTTATGGTTACTTGTACGTTCTTTGAGAACACGCATATAAAATAAAAATAGTTTTGAATTTGAGGTTATGTTGTGTTTTTCTTTGGTATTTTAGCGTTCGTGTGAAATACTTACCATTGAGAGGGTTTAGTGACATGATAAGTGAAACAATAAACACATTTATATTATTGAGTCGATTATAATTAGTCAGAAACTAAACTATTCCCATTTTATTTTTCACGTTCTACACCATAGATATGTAAGAATAGTTCTACACACGGCGATTTGTTGTTGTTGAAAGCGTTTCGTTTATGCTATTTATTATTTTGACCTTGACTGACTGACTGACAAGACAGTTATTGTTATAATTATAAAAGATCCAAAATGCATTCAGTTCCTATAGAAATTTGATAATATAATTATAATTTACTTTGTGAATATTACTTTATAAAATGTCATTTTCAACAAATTTATGTTTGTTACAAATAACTTAGGAAAAAATAAAAAATACGAAACGCAACTGAAAATATCATCCAAGTGTTACAAACTCTCTTTTATTATTTTCCCGAAAATAATGAATGATCATCGAAGCATGATCTTGCATCTAACAAAGACATTGTTATCTCAGGACATTTTTTTATACTTACGTAGGTAAGATAATCTACATATCTTATTCACTGTATATTAATCTTAAATAAGTAGGTAGTGCAACTTTGTAAAATAAGGAAGTTGTCTAGAATAAAAGACTAGGTATAATAATCTAAGTTCATGCTAAAATTATGAATATAAAAATAAAATAAATTAAGATTAAAAAACCGCCGAGCTATTGCACTAAGTTCGACCTACCTTACCATAATGGCACACGTTCCGCTAAACACCCTGTAAGTAGGTATTTCATATAGGTACCTATCTATCTTGGTCCCTTTCATCCAATCGCCAGTAACTAACAATACAAGGGAATAGGTACCTACCTAGGTATGATAAAGTAAGCTTCATTCGCTACGCTAGTAATGTTTCTCCCCAATGCGGCAAACTAAGTCATCAAACTTCCGAACTTATTATACCTATTACTTTATCGTGGTTTGAAGGTCGAGTGAGAAACATAAATAAGAAAATAAAATCGCATTTCATTGAAGATTATTAGAATGCCATCTAAAAATAACAAATGAATGGCTAAAATAAGTTCATTCATAAAATATGTCCACCATTTTGTTTGAAACCACCCGCGTTTCAGACTGCGACACGCTATTAGGCCAAAGGAAATATTTGCGCATGCCTGAAAATATCGATATCCTTCCAAAGCGTGACGTCACAAAATGTCGGCCATTTGACTCTGTGCGCTCAGTCTATGTAAAACCTAACAGTTATTTTGTAAGAATTGCAGATGCTACAAATTTCATGCCAAAACCAAGAGTGATAACTTAAAAGAAGAGATATTTGATATTTTCCGTAGTTTGAATGGTATAGAAAGGTTGTAGATAGTCGGGTTAAGGTAACTAAGGGGATCAAAATGGTTTACATCAAAAAGGACTTCCTGACGATGTTCGACGTGACAACGATGATGCTGGTAAAGATATCGTGTTTATGTAAGTACTTTTGTATCATTTGGTATTTTGTATCTGCAATATTAAAAGGTTTTTTGTTAAGCTTTTAGTTGTTATTTTTGCAAATTTTTAACCCTTGTCGTTATAACGGAGGTGCCGTTATAACTACCAACCTTATTTACGACTACGTGAACCCTTAATGATTTGAACTTTAAGTCGTCTTTGTTCGCATTTAAGCTTTAACATTTGGTTTTTATAATTCACTTGGTACATAACTGAATTTCTTCTTTTATGTTTATTTTAGTGATATCCAGTTAATTTCATGTTTTGTTGCAAATGTTTATACCGAACAGGAAGCTGCAATCTTTTACGAACTATCTTGTTATGTAAGTGGTAAGGACCCAAACATATCCATTTTCTACCTGTGTATATTTTATTATATTTTCCTTTTTACAACATTTACCCAGTTGGTTATTCAACTAATGAATAAGACAGGTAGCTATGTCAGTAATTTAAAATTCCTCTAAATTGCCAACTAAGAATTTGAACGAAATTAAAATTTATTTTACTCTAATTAGCGACGTCACTGAATGAATAATATTTCAAGCTGCCTAAGAAATTAAAGCTAAACAATGCCGTAGTCTATAATTAAATAAAAATTGACAGCCAATGGAAAGCAATTAGTGCTACTGAAATTTTTAGCTATCGAGGCACCGAATGTCTGTAAATAAAATACTTAGACATTATTGTCACAGAATATAATTTTGATATTATTATACTTAGTAAGGTAGGTATAACATTTTGAATTGTCTTTTTTGGCATAATATATTATCTTATCACCTCACAACAATTATTTATTACCATTATTATCCAACATTATTTATTTACATACATACATACACTGTACATACAATACATACATACATACACTACTATTATAAATGTGAAAGTTTGTATGGATGTATAATAATAATACAATAATAATAATAAAAAAATTTTATTGCACGAAAAATAAACCAACAATACAAAACTTATACCTAAGCAGAACATGATTTTATGACTTTGGTTTTTTTGTTAAACTGTAATGTTACATTATGATGATAAATAAATAAACTATAAACTATGACAATAAAGGAAAGAGAAACATACTAAGTAAAGTTTACAAGATAATCACTAGCCAGAGACATCCCCAAATCATGGATGTATGGATGGATGGGTGTATGTTTGTTACATCTTCACGCCAAAACTACTAAACGGATTCAAATTTTGCATACAATTAATTCTCATCCTGGAATCAAACATAGGCTACTTTTTATCCCATAAATCAGTTCCCGTGGTATGAAAATCACCTTTAAACGTTTCCAGATAACGCGTGCGAAGCCGCGGGGCGCAGCTTGTTATTTATATAATTACCTTTATACACCTACGTACACGATGATTGTTGGCAGATACGAGTTTAACCCCTTTATCTGTTAGGGTTCATATTTTATTTACGTCGTAGCGGATATCATTTATTATACTTTCACTAATCATTTGGCTATGAGTTTCCATGTGTTCAGAAATAATTTTGTGGATCACTCGCCAAACCCCACAATATTCAAACTAATACAACAATATTCAAAAGCCAATAAGGCTTAATAACGAAGTCTTGGCTGCGATGCAGATTGCGGGTTCGATTATGGCAAAATGTTTGTACAATCTGCAGGTAATGGTTCCGGGTGTTCTGGGTGTTATCTATGCATAAAAAATATCTATCTATGTATGTACCTAACAGGATATCGGTTAACTAGTAAACTAGTAGATAGGTACCTCTATCCTATCCATAACACAAAATCTGCTTACTTGAGGGTTAGTTGATGCTGTAGAGATGGTCCAGCATTATTTGTTATTTCTTGACACGGCGGCCTTACCACAGTAAAAATAGAGTAGTCTCTAGTGCTCTTAATTAACTCTTTAAAATATGTAGTACATTAAACACACAGACTTACACACATCAGGAATCAAATATGTAGTACGAAAATTGTTTAGAAAATCAATTAAGATAATTAATTAACTTTAAAACTTCAAAACAAAACTTCGTAAATGTAAGTGGGTATCCCTAGTTTTGAGATTTATATCTCAGCTTATTGTTTGAAACTATGAGCTAGTGTCCAACTTTGTCAATTCGTTTGAACATTTTCACAAAAGTTTGTTCTTCTTACAATCTCATAATATTTTTCGAATAGTTTTCAGAATTTGAAAAAAGACTAGGTAATTTATATGGTGATTTTTAGCTGAATGGTGTCAGCTAAAAATAGTGCAATACGTACCTAATTACTATTATTTAGTTAAGTGAGAACACTCACCCAATCAATCAATCAAATAGGTAGTTTTATTTGTGAAGGTAGGATAGTATATTTTTTTTTGGAGTGAAAGTTCGGTCACAGTTTAGTCTGGACGGAACCAAATAGATCGTAACCATTTTTTGCATCTGCACACTAATTACATACTTACACACATTACAAAAAAAAAATACAAAACATCTTGACTAATCATGACGAAATAATATTCCAGGTAGGTACAATAAACCTTACTTACCTGAATTATATCATGATATTCCAACAGTGTTGGAATATGGTATAGTCTCAACTTTTTTCTGATTAAACCCAAGCTTCAGAAACTTATTCCATTGTCGAGTCGAAACTACGTGACGTTAATATTTCATGAACTAGTTGCTCACGAGGGGTGGCAGATTGTTTCACCCCTTTACCCCCATCACCCCGTCTTACCCCCATGTTTCGTGCTGTCTGACCAACATTTTCATTCAACGCGGTTTGCGGTTGATTTTCATTTGTTGCACAATGTTTTTCTTTCATTATGTCGCTCCAATGTATTCTGTAGGCGATGCTGTATTTTGATATAGAAATGTGAGATTTGTATGTGTAGTGAAAGTTTGTAGTTTTATTTTGAAAACTACAAACTTTAACAAGATAAGATTAGTTGAATCGCAAAAGTTCAAGTGTTAAGTGCTAAGGTCATTATAATCACGTATTATAAATCTATTTTGATGTAGTAAGTCTCAGCTATTGCTTTTTGTTTATTTAAATAAAAAAAGTCACTAAAAGGGCGCGATTATAAATTTATTTGCTATAATATTTTGATGTAGTAAGTCTCAGCTATTGCTTTTTATTTATTTAAATAAAAAAAGCCTTTAAATAAAAAAGCGTTTTTTATGATATAGTAATTGAAAAAAAAAACTAGGTAATCTTGCTAATAACACAAAATGTAGAAACTATAACCACATACTAAACGATTGTCGCTACCCTACTTATGTTGCAAAATATTACAGTTTAGTTGTTGTTTGAGTTGCTCCTTTGCCATTAAAAAATACCTATCTATATTAATATTTCCACCCCGTAGTTTAGATAGGCCGTTCAAGTCCCCAAGAGGGACCAAAAGTAAATAATACAAGAGGTGCCACAAAAAGGTTCTTACGCAAATAAAGGGAAGAAAAGGAGAAAATGCATGAAAGGCTGACGCTTGCTGTTGCCAGATGATTTATATTATAGGCATTAAATATATCATACTCGTCGTAATGTTGAGCTTGTAAGCCTGACTGATGATAACTCACATTTTCGAGAAGGAATAGTATGGCAAGTAGGTATTTTATTTAGTTATGTACGTAATGTGAGAAGTGACAGCTCTTATTTAGATCCGTAAATGTTTATAAAAAACTATTTATTATGAAGGAGTTTTACGATGTATGGTTTATAAACAAAAACGCTGTTAAAATCTGACTATTTTCTTGTTAACCAAATTTTAAGTTAAAAACCACAAAAAACTGGAAGCAGTTTTTGCCTATTTTTCCATAATTTTAGGTATTATAGCAATCTATATTAATATCCCTACTCCATAGAATGTTAGTTTTGTAGTTTAAAATATTACTTGCACGTGTTTCTTGCATAAATATATTTAATATACAAAATTATGAATGTACAAAGATTCCAACACAAATAAGGTTCATAGATAATCCGCTTACGGTACATTCATAATGAATTCGTCAAACTACGAAAGTTTCTATGGTACCTATATACAAAACATAACATTTCCTTCTCATTAAATTATTTCACTGTTGATTCCATCTATCCTACAACCTTGTCTTATAAATAAAAGAACCTCTAATAAGTTCTATTTACCTAACAATACAATTTGAGGCCCTTGCGTATAAATGTAGGTTTTTAGAAGGCCTTAAATTCTGCAGAAGCACAGACGCTCACATGTCAAGGTCTCTGCAGTTGCCGTGCCCCTGAGATAGGCCCTGGCAGGAAAATGTGATTGTAATATAATCCTGTCCTTCACACACTTCGTGGTTACTGACTAGGCATCGGTGAACTTTCTTTTTAAGTCAGGGCTTTTATTTCCGGTGTTACTCAGCGAATTAATAATAATTTGATATGTTTTTTACTCAAATTTGAGACCGCTCGTCACGAGCGCGATTCAAATTGGCATACGAGCGGCTCGTGTGCCAATTTGACAACTTTTGTTGCGTTGACAACACTGCTCTGTCATTGCAGTACGACTAAAAGTGTTAGTTCACCAAAACACCACGAATTTTCTCCTTTTGAACAGACTCTACTTACAAAAAAAATCTCTTTAATTCTTTTTTTCACAAGTGCATGCACCTAGGTGAGTAGATAATTATTAACACACACACACACACACACACATTTGTTTTCTTATCAATCATTCAGTCTTATCAACAATATGCAAAAATGAGGCACTCGTCAAGAAAAATATCGCAAGCCTTAGGATTGATTACTTAGCTAATTTATTTTCATGTTTCGTATAATTCTTACTGTTACAGACTTTTCAATTTTTATTCTTACGCAATTTGAGTAGGTACTTAGGTACTTTATGTGCCTAAAATCTTTACAAAAAAACATACCTACATGTTTTTTATTAATGGTTACTACGTTACGTGTTTTACATTACCTACCTATATTAGGTTTTATTTAAAACACGCCATTTAAGATTATGATACAAAAATCATTTAGTCCGTACGTTCATAATCCACTCAATGGAACGTTACGTTAATTGGGAAATAACGTTCACTCTTTTTTTTTTACCAAATAACTCTAATTCTATGATAACAAAGTCATTATGGCCATAAAGGAGTATTATGGACTCTACTTTGGTAATTTATTTATCAAGTAGATTGACGTAACTCTAATCTGACATTAATTCACTTTACATGATAGGTCCAACCTTTACCCCAAGGTTTAAATGTAGGTTAGTACCTATTTTAATCTATGGGAGCTCAGTATGACGTCAATAGTCAATTTGGTTTTATTTGAAATAAATTTTAACTTATTTAGGTTTTCACGATACAAATAGACATAATGTATTAATTGATTGAACTAGCCCCAGCTAGTCCAACAATAGACCATAAATCTTTAAAATAATACTTTATATCGCTGATAGAAGTTTTCTGAAGATTTATGAAAATTTTTGTAAGGCATACTAAATTTTTTCTTAAATCTTCAGGTCTGTCATAATACTCATAATTATTGGATTTTGGAGAACCATTTATTTACATTTCCACCGTGTGCACCTAACTCTGCTAATTAAGTAGGTAGGTAGGAATATATAGTAACGTATATTGTAGCTCCTGTCCTACCCAATAATATACCCGACTAATATAGCGTGCTACATTATTATATCATTATTATTGTCTATATTCTATCTATACTATAATATAACGAGGAAAGATTTGTTTTTTTTTGTTGTTTGTTTGTATGGAATAGGCTCCAAAACTAATGGACAGATTAAAAAAATTCTATCATCATTAAAAAGCTCACTTTTCAGGGATTGACATAGGCTATATAATCATCCCGGAATTCCCAAGGGATCGGGAACTATGCTAGGGAAACCGGAAGTCGCTGCTAGTATATGATAAATCCTTACATAATATTTTATTTACATAAACCGACGAGGCACTAAGTTTAAATACCCCAGAGTCGGCTCTGATTTATTTTTAAGAACAGTAAGATCCACGAAGGCTCGCATTTTGTCGCTTAATTTGTCCATGTAATAAAACAGAAAAGCCAGGAGCATAAAAACTTGAAATTACCCGCGAGGGTGTCGTAATCGTAACCAAGCGGTGCTGGTAACACCAAAAACTCTGGTGTAGAGCCAGTAGAGCGCGAATATTTCAAATTCAAAATTAGAATAAACAGTCTCTTCTGTTTCTAAAATGTCTGAATATTCTTTGAAGATATAGTTATTTTCTTCAATGATATAAGGTATTTTTAAATACTTTGTTTTTAACTACCTACCTACTTATCTTGTACCTAAGTAAAAATTTTAAAAAAATGGACGAGTTTCCACTTCCCTACCTCAGATCGCCGGTTAATTATTTTTCCTTTTTTTTGTTGTATTCTCTTCCTTTTCCAATGGGAATAAGGTCAATTCACTATTTGTCATCTTATTATTATTTATGGTGCCAAAAATTATCGACCCTGGCAATGACGTAAGGTAAAGACGTAATGAGACGTTTGATGTAATAAAATTACAAAAAGAGCTGAAAAAGTTATCGTTACCTATCCAATATCCCCGTGCCAAAGTGTAGGTGGGTGGTTATTACTTACCTACCCACTGAGCTGTCGACAAAACATAAACCCGCAAAATCCATTGGAACGTGACCGAATGGAATTGACTTTCTGGCGACAGTGGAAATGGACTTGTCGCCAGGGAATTTAGATTAAAGCATTCGATTTTTAAATGCTTCTATTTTCAATTTTAGGGTCGAGTTGAGCTGGGTTATTCTAGCCGATTGTTGTTACTAAAAATATTTTAAGAAAGAAAATTAAAATTGAATATGAGAAATAAATCGGTACTAGTATTGAAAATTGAAACTAACAATAGATTGTTGCAAATAATCTACAGGTAGCTCAACGCTGTATGGCAATGCTGATGCGCTGCGTGCGCCAAGATATCTACTCACCAGCTCTCGGGGTCACGCGTCGCTTCGAAAAGACACTCAGATTTTTTGAAGACTCTAAGAGCCTCGGTACCACGTGGGGTACCGAGGCCCGAGGCTCTTCGTACCTATGTATATAGGGTTTCGACTACAAACAAGGGAAGCAAATGTGTAGCATAGTGTAGGGCCTGTCGAGACCTGCTGCATATTAAAATTTGAGGTCGAATGGATGTCGTAGGAAGGCGCAGGTGAAAAAGAAGTTGAAGTAAAGTTGCTAACTATCACGTACAATAATAAAATAAACCAACTTCTCGTCATTTTATTCTATCGTTCAGGTACCTACCTATAAAATATTGCTAGACGGTAAAATATTGGATATCGGAAAAATACCCAGTATTATTACTCCCAAAGGCCTATTCCTTCGGGCTTTGGGATTAGAATAGACGTTAGTAGACGGAATATGAAATAGTATTGTGCAATAAGGTTGGAAGGTGTAGGTACGCCTTCCTTTTAGTTTGTAAGGAAGGTTACATTGAGTAGGTAGATAGATACACTTGGTACCTCACATACTATTAGATAATCTGTGTCACAGCTAACGAACGTAGGGATTGACGCTACGGATGAAATTTGTCGATGATCTTGTTTTTTGCACATTTTGTCTAATAAATGTAGAGATACGTGTTTTTTGATACATTGATGGTTCTATAGAAGTTATCAAATTTAGTTTTTCGCATACATATGCGCAATGTGGTAGATTAATATGTATAAAACATAAGATTCCTTTTTGCGCAGTCGGTGAAAAATTAGACATGTGGGAATTAGAAAAGGTAACATTATTATTATTTTCAACTTGGATAAATCTTCTAGCTCAGATATTTTATTGAATATATCGACATTTGTCAAGCTCTGTGCGAATCAAAGCAATATGAAATGAATGCAACTGTGCCGGTCAGTTCATTGTTGATCATTCTATAGAGTGTGCTGGATGGAATTTAGTTCCATAAAGTTTGGAACTGGGATTTTTCCTGTTAAAAATTGTCAAAGTTATTTATCAGTTATGAGATTCTTAAAAATAGAGTTATTCTCCGGTTGATTGTTCGATGTTCTCTTTGTTTTGTGTTTGTATAGTTATTTATCCAAATTATCAGCTTTTAAATCTGAATGGCGCGAGTTTGGTGAAAAACAATGCAATTTCAGCATTGTAGGTTAAAAAATAGTATCGATAAGCTAATAGTGGATTTGTTTTCACTGAAAAGTTTGCGATAATAATATTTTTTTTGACGTTATTGAGTTAAATGTTGTATTTAGCTGTATTGGTGGTGTTTTGCGGAAATAATCGTAAGCATAATACAATACTCTTTATTGCACACCAATATGTACAATATACTTGATAATCCTTTTGCTGGGTATCTCAAATAAAATAAAATAAATAAGATACAGAACTTTTTTACAGAAAAACACAGACCACCAAGCTTATTGTTTAACAGTTGCACAATGAGCAGCCTTATCGCTAAGAGCGTTTCCTTTCAGGCAACTTTTAGACGAACACCACTCTTCACATGCGTGCGTGCGAGAGCTATAGCCATGATGAATCATGCAAGATGTCGAAAGAAAAACAAATATAGTTCTAAAAGTACTACTAAAAATAAATAAGGTGGTTTCTTTTGTTGCAGTGCTGATGATAAGCGCAGCTCAAAGCCTGCAGCTGGATAGCCAAGCCTCCACGCGGAGGCCGAGGGTCACGAAGTACAGCAAGACGACTATTGCTCCCGGGGGCTCTACGGTAAGCTTAAAAGATTTCCGGAGTGTTCTAGAATTATCAATTATCTCTCAATTCAAATTATAGGTACAAATACTAACTAGCTCAAAATAATAAAATTAGCCAAAGAGCCATAAAGATCCAGCGTTGAAAAGTGACATACAGAAAGACAGAGTTCCTTGCAGGCATGTACCTGTAAGTATAGGCACATACGCACGGAATTTTCTCTCTTCGTATGTATAGACTAAATTATGATATGAATGAAATCAGATAAAATCCCGAAAAAAATTGGCATCGACGAGAATCGAACTCGCGTCCTCCTGAGGGGAGAGACCTCTGATTTCATACGGGTATATTATAACCTCTGGACAATTTTAGACAATTTTGGGATTTTATTTGATTTCTTAGAAATTACACATGGTGTAAAATTATAATAACCAAAACTCTTAACATTACGAAAGGTTCTATTCAATATATACCTAGGGTAACTCGTCTAGAGTTACCCTAGGTACACTAACACTCCATTGAATATTTAATTCAAATGGGCACGCAGGTTAGGTAGCCTTTGAATTAGAACACAATTAGAACACTAAAATCGACCGCGAAGTATGGCAGTTGTATACCTATTCTTGATTCATTGAAAATCATTATTTGAGGTCAGCTTGGTATATTTTAGCCAATCAGATTTATTTATTTTATTTATTGAAAAAAGGTTTACCTACCTATACATACTATCCATCACTTACAAAAAACTTAAAATTAGGTTTAGATATATTTAGAATGAGGTTTGTTTAGATAGGATTTAGAGCAACTATTTTCGAAATATCTGCCCTATTATACGGTTTGCTTCTGTTGGTGAATGTATTAAAGCACAAGTAAAGGAAACTTGTAATTAAAAACAAAACGTAGGTAAACCTGGATTCGCGTATAGCCACTTTTTTGTTGTCCTCCATTCTATCTAAATAACGTAAGGGAGTAAAATATCGTTAGAGGTTTCTGACCTATTAATATGCAAGGCAGAGCCTGGAGAGGCTCTTTTAAGCTTCCCGAAATAATTACCTACACTTAACACAAAAGAAATTTTTCTTGTTCTCCGGTTCAACATTTTGTGGAAACTTTTTGAGGGTTTTCTCAAAGGCGCCGCCGCGTCGTCAGCCCTTTGCAAGAACACAAATTAGTACCCAATTAACCTTTGCATGGTTATTTAGGTTTTATCAGTGTTGTTTCTACTAATTTGGTGTGCGCTGATGCCCGCAGCTTCAAACGCATTTTAGCATAACAAAATTACCTCTACGTCAAATGTAATAGAATATTCATCTATGCTAAATTTCAGCTCATTGAAAAAAAAACTATTTGAACGAATCGCGTTTTAGACGACCTGCTAATAAATCATGGTGTTTCATCGTGTGTCCATTTATTAACAAGATTTCATCACAGCTTCATGCCCCATCACGAAATAACTGAATAGAAAACTCACTAGCAGTGACTTCAGTAATCATGTCGTATGAGACTGCCAAAATATTGGAACACTCAGAACTCAAATCACTGTAAATGACTTTACTATACAAATTGTACAGGCATATTGATTAATTGTTTTTACACTTTTTCTTCATACCCATAAGCATGTGTTTTCTGCAGGAGCCAGCAACAGAAAGGAACCTGGAGACGGCGACGTACCGCCTCTCAGGCAGCGGGGGCGAGACCTGCATCCTGCTTACTGTGGACGCGTTGCTGGATATATCGTACATGACAAAGTTGAACGAGAGAGCCGTAAGTATTTTCTACAGGATCCAGCAACGGAAATGAACATGGAGACGTCAACACGTACCGTCTCTCAGGCAGCGGGGGCGAGCCCTGCATCCTGCTTACTATGGACGCGTTGCTGGATATATCGAACATGACGAAGTTAAACGAGAGATTCGTAAGTGTTTGCTACAGGAGCCAGCAGCCAGTAACATAAAAGACCCTAAAGACAGCGTCGTACAGCCTATCAGGCGAGATCGGCATCCTGCTTACTGTGGACGCATTGCTGGATGTATCGTATATGACAAGGTTGAACGAGAGAGTCGTAAGTGTTTGCTACAGGAGCCAGCAGCCAGTAACATAAAGGAACCTGGAGACGGCAACGTACCGCCTGTCAGACACCAGGGCTACGATAAACCTTCAGTCGTAACCTGCTTTGTCCTCATCCATTAGGTTGTGCGAGTCTTTCTCATGACCCCCGTGGATGGCATGTAGGACAAAGCATGGCCTCTCACGGCCTGGCTACCTCAACAAAGTGGAAGAACTCATAATGTGCTCACTCGAAATGCTTTCATAAGTAAGTTCAATGAATTAAATACTCTATTATAATAATGTTATGAAATACAGTGAGTATTCGTTTTGATATTCCAGGATGCAAACACATTCGTCCCCAACAACGCCCAAGTGACGGGGGTCTGCAAGGACGGCGATGCTGAGACCCTCACTATAGCCTTCAAGGAGTTCTCCTTAGATTGGTACTTCGCTAAGGTAAGCTTAATGTTCGTTCTGGAATACTGGACTTGTTTACTGGACATTCAACGAGTTTTCCTTACACACTGGTTTTTCGACATGAAAGTTTTATCAAAACTGTTCAACTGATGATCGCATGGCCATTCAAAATAGAAATACGATATTCAGATATTATAGTCAGTCACACAAGCTTCTGAATGATTAGGCTAGACATTAAATCTAGGTAAATCTGAGGCATGTAGCTCCAAAACGTTGATCGCTAGTATATTAAAGTTCTTAGGTCACTCCCAGTTTCAACTTAAATCGTCGTGTAGGTATTTAAACTTTTTTGAAGGTATTTAAAATGTATCTTCCCATTTCCAGACACCAGGCGGAGAGCGTTGGTACGCAGAGAGCCTCAAACTAACCTACAACTCAAGCGCAAGGATCCTAGAACACGCAGCCAAGTCTGGTCGTAGAGTGACGCTCAGCACGGACTCTCGAGTGCTTCTGTTCCCTACACCGGTGGGGAAGTCTTTCTTCTGCCCTACGGAGACTGTAATCAATTTGACTGAGGATGATGTTGCGTAAGTAACCATGACCTGCCCATTTCTTTTCAGTTTATTGTGTGAAAGCTAGGCATCCTTCGATTTTTTTATATTGCGTTACATCTGTATCCCGTGGCTCTATGCCACGCATCCAGGCCGGCCTCCGGGTTGGTTCTTCGAAGGTTTTCTTTGATAACACATGCCCAATAAATTATATTCTGTTTTTGTACATGCTGAGACGTAATTTATCTACCTCTTGTCTATTGTACTAAGGAGGCATAGACTGAAGACCCAATATAATTACATTTGGCTTTTGTGATATTAATATTATTCATGTTGGATGTCCTATCCAACAATAAATACCCGTTACACTGTACCTGGATACAGCACTGACCCATTCTTTTTTATTTGATTCTAAATACATTTAAATGTATATTGCACTTAAATGGTCAATTAATATAAAATAATGATTTAGCAAATCAATTGTGTCAACGTACATCAATGTTTAAATTGCATTAAGGCATTCAAAAATGCTTAGTAATGGTCATTAGGTATTTTCACCCTTTGAGGAGCGGGCTGCAAAGCAATGCTGACCACGCTGTCATGGCCTCGACTTGAACGTGGCTGCGCCTTCGGCCATCATTATCGCCGTCGGTAACGCGATCATTTGAATTGATGTTTTGAGTAAATTAAACATTAACATATTTGCTTTTTTTTTGTCTCCAGTTCCCCTGACGCCCACAAAGCGAAACTCTACCTTCGGCAAATGCGCCTCCAACCGTTCATGTTCAAACGTTCGGGTGAGTTCGGGCCGCCATGGCACTGCTCCGACTCCTCCCGAACGCGCTCCGAAGCGGCCCCGGTTGCTGTCGGCGCTGCTCTAGCCATCGCGACTACTGGAACGCTGGTTGGGTATGCCATCTGGCGTTATTTGAAGGTGAAGAAAGTTCAGTACGATACCATGGAGTAGGGGGTATTGTTTTATCGTGTTTTGGTTTTGATTTAGCTCTTTTCAAGTTTATTCTATATTTTTTTTCAAAGAAATCAGTTAGCGATATCTACAGCCGTATCGTCCTGTGAATGAATAGAAATTAAATAAATAAAATATATATTTATTCAGACAATTTGAGAAAATAAAGACCACTTTCTAGGTAGGTATACCTACTGTGTTTTTCATCTTTGTTTTTTATTTAGATGTTGTTTTGCCTAAAGGTCTAGGCAGACAAACAGAAGAAAGAAAATTAAAAAATCAGTCGATATTTTCGAAGATTAAAAATGTTATGATGAATTCCACTTAGTTACTGGGAGTTCCAAAAACTTGCCAATAATAAAATTAGAAACAGGTAGACCAACATTTATGCGTAGAAACTGTTCAATTAAAATGTTTGCTCCATTTTCATAGGAGAGAATGGATGGAGTCATCTTATCGATGAGTTTTCTATTATCGATGTTCTCATAAATCGATATTATTAGGGTGTAAGGCGTGTATGTAAAGTTGTGTGAAAAAGCATCAAGTTGCATTAAATGTTTTAAGGTTAAGATGGAATATAATGTTAACTTTGTTGCAAAATGGCATGTATTTTTATGACGATTAAGCTTTTACAAATTCAGTGAAAAAAAAATGTTTAAACATGTTGTTGAATGTTGATATTAGTGTTAAATGTATGTAATCCTTAACCCTTAATTTGCCCAAACGACTTTTTTTTGAATTTATGTGTTTGCTATCGATTTTCGGGGTCCTAAGGAATAGCTAGAGACGGAAATTGTATTAAAAAAAATCTCTTATCAGTAGTTTTTGAGATAAGGGGTGGGTAGTATGCTGGACATTTCTAAATCCCCTAAGAAGTAAGTGTTTGTTGCATGTACAGTATACTACACATTTTCTAAAAGTGTTGAAAAATGGTTTCAATGGATATGTTTGAAAAAAAAACTTGTTTTTACTAAAATTATCAAATTTACTAAAAATCATGAAATGCCACAATACTTAAACAATACTTAATTATTTTACTCAGTCTGAAATAGGAACACAAATAGAAATATTTGTTGAGTTTTACCCAAAACTCTAATATAAATTCTTAAAAAACATTAAAAAATAGCATGCACACATATGTATAAACCCCCCCCCCCCTTATCGTAACGGTCTGCAAACATAAAACTAGCAGACTATTATGAATAAGGGGGTTAGTATCAATGTTTTAGAATGACTTTATAAGCCTCAATATTAAATATTCTTAGAATAATCAGTCAAATCAACACATTGATAAATTTTGCAGTATCGATATCGATTACAGTTCAATCACACCAAGTGACTTATTTCTTATGAAATTCGGCAAAACAATTTCTTTTTCGGACAAAGCAAAGCCTTTGATTGCACTTTGTACAATAAACTTCCGTTTTGTTTTTTGTGCAATTCTTGCAGCGTCCGGAAGTGGTAAAGTCCTGCCAGTGGCCTACGCCGTCATATCGCACAGCATTTGTTGGGCGAGGAATAGATCGCACATTGGTGTGTTTCTCAGACTCGTTTTCTTGTGATAAACATCCATTTCTGGAGCTTAAAATAAGCTCTTGAGCAAGTTGGTTACGGAACTTTTTGAGGTTCATGTGTTTCGTAGATCTGCGTGTACAATTCCTACGATACAGCAGCCATGCGTTATTAACGCATATATCCAACATTTGCGCGAATATAGCGGTATACCAACGTCGGCTTTTGAACTTGCTTCTATACAAAGCCACCATCATGTCGCATAAGTCAACGCCGCCCATGTGCGCGTTGTAGTGTTTGACTAGTTGTGGACAGCTAACATCAACTTTTCTCTTCTCTATTTTGCTGTATCGCTTGATCTTCTCGACCGGATAAGCATCTTGGTAAGAGCTTTCAAGCGTCACGACTTTGTTGTCGTACCATTTGACCACGGCCAGCCTGTTCTTATTGTCAACCATTTGACAGAAAGTACCTCGTCCTTTTTTTTTCATTTCCTTGTCAGTCATTAACTGTTTTTCGCAACCTCTGAGCCGATTTTGTCTGATGGTGCCGAGACTAAAGATTCCATAACTTTCTCTCAAATATCTCACCAGATCCAATGTCGAGAAATAGTTGTCGAAGTATACAACGCATGCAGATGTCTGGATAGATTTACACAGAGCTACAACCACTTTTGCCCCTAAGGTTAAATTTTCTTCTTCGTCTGTGAAATTCACGAATCGGAATGTATCTTCTCCTGCGTATAAGATGAAATCATATACAATTCCCGACATCCCAGCCCTTACAAAGTTTTTAAAACCCCATTTGTCGGGTTTCATCGGGTTATACTGTTTACGATTACCAGCTTTACTTCCTTTGTAGGGTACTGTCATTTCATCCACGCTATATCTCGTCTCTTCCTCAGTAGTCAAGCAGTTCTGTCGAACTTTCTCTACAAACGGCCGCACTTTATAATATTTATCAGAATCTTGGTCTGAGTTATCGACAAAGTGGAGGTACCTTCGGATTTGTTGATATCTCTTTATAGACATCGTCTCCGAGATTCTCGGAAATCTATATTCGGGCGACCAATAGTCCAAGTAGGAGGGCATCTTTACAATTCCCATGATGAGCATAATTCCGATAAAGTCTTTTAGTTCGCCTTCTGTGATATTGATAGATTTTCCTGTGTTCTGAACTGAGTATAAATTGGTGTTTAGAACTATGTCAACTACGATATCATCTGAGAAATATTTTCTGAAATATTCTGATGGTGACTCATTATCTATTATAAATACGAATTCATCTTCTTCAATTGTAGCTTTATGTCTAAACTGTTGCTTTTTCCATGCGTACTGAATTGGAATTGTCTTCTTTCGCTTTTTTCTCAATCCGTTCACTTTTGCGACTATTTTCCTTTTGGCTCTTGTAATCGGCTTTGTCGATTCCTTTCCTGGAGCTCGTGCAGCTGGTTCAGTAAATGACACGACGGGAGAAGCAGTTGCAATTGCAGGAGTGCAAGGAGATTCACAAGTGGGAGACGCCAATGATGGTAAAGAGGATAAGCTCGGTATATTTTCATATTCGATCCTATTCGGAGTTGGGAAAACTGTTCTCATAATAGGGGTGAGCGGAGCTTCATCTTCACTATTTTCAATGAAATCCGGACTGTCTGGAAAGTTTTCATTGAGCAAATCCAGCCGTTCAAAGGATGAATCTAGAGAAGGAGCCTCTGAAGAAGATCTATACTTCTCTATTTCTTCCTCGTCCGATTCGGTAGCATCGCCATCCGATGACGCATTATTAATGGGAACAAGTCCAACAAGTTTTCTTCCTCTTGAGAACTTGCAGATGTTCTGAAAGTAATGAAAAACAATTAAAGTCAAAATTTACATATTTTATAATTATAAAAAATATTAGAGAAACATAAAAAAATTAAATATACTAAAACATATTTCAGTAAATACTTATTACTTATGATAGTATGTTGATTTTTGCATTATCTAATAGATTTATAAAAAAAATGAAAAAAAGAAATAGTAAATTTTAGTATTTTCTGTATTTATCTTGTTTACGGTAAACTGACAAAATGTCCAGTATAATACACATCGATAACAAGACAACTTCACTACATATTTAGAAATGGGAAGAATGCTGGACATCAATATTTAGATAGCAACAACACAAAAAACAATAATTGTATGGACCTCACAATAATATGTACCATCACTAATATTCAATAAAATTAGTATACCGAATTATCAGACATTATAATCAAACAAAAACAATAAGAAAATCATCACTTACCGAGAGCCCGCGCGACACGCCCTCCCTCCGATTCATGTTGACGGCCACTGACGAGAAACCTGCGTTCCCATGACCTTGGTGATTTTTGGCGGGAATATAAAATATGTTCCAAAAGCACACAAACTAATATTTAAGGCGGGAAGCATACGGTTTGTGGTAAATATTTTTTTAAAGTGGATGTACGGTATACTTCACAAATCTAAATTAAGGGTTAAAATGTAACCCCAATATGCGTTAATATAAGATAATCGTTCAGTTGGTTAATTTTGAAAATTGGCTTACAGTTCGAAATATAATTAGGTATGTAGATATTATTTTGATGTTATTATTAAACACAGTGTAAACTCACATATATGTACATAAAAATATCATTAAAACAAAAGAATTATTGATTTATTGAAAATTGGCATAACATTATGGGTTTTACACTGCGTTTATTAATAAGACTTGTGTGTAATGTAAGCGTAATGCAGATGTAGAAATTAGTGTCATGTTGTATCATACATATCAGAGGATAATAATAATTTTATTGTAAATTAATTATTTGAAATTGTTTGCGATGTAGCGGACACAAATAATGAGATATTACGTGTACAAGCAATAATACGTTTTTATTGAATGCTGTCGAAAGACACTGTTTGGTGTTGTATTGTGCGCAAAACTTGGTACTGGTGTTTTTAGTTCTAAGATTAATGTAGTAGGTATATTATTTAGCGTTAGGTAACATTAAAAATGTTTTTTAATTATAGGATTGCCTAGACTTTATTGTAAGATTTCTTGTGTTTGTGGAATGCCTGTATTGATAACTGTCATAGTAGTCATAAGATATATTTGTAATTATTTGTATTAGCTATAGTTTTATACAGCTATTCTTGATTTCCATTTTCACCTCCAACTACCTGCCTACCTCTGTTTGTAACTTCCATTAAAATTTTAGGGTTTTTATGTAATCATTAATTACATTATCATTAACAATTACTACTTTTTGAACAGTTTATTTTTTATCTTGTTTTATCTGTATCATATTTAGTATTATGATTATGAAGCAAAATCGTTTTTATTAAGACACTGGTAGCCAAGTTTTGCTAATTAAGAGATGCTGTGTTTAATGCTTTTATAAACTTTTAAGGCTTTCGATTTCTTTATACCTAATACTCATTAATTACCAATAACATATCGTTCTTATAATATAAGTTTTACGAAATGCGTTTTGTGATGATTGTTATAATCTAAGTTCTTAAAGCTAAGGAGTATTTATCTACGTATTTAATAATAATAGATTAAAACTTAGATTTCTAGAGTCCTTTATTAATTTGACTAGCTTCTTGCTGTAAATAAAGAAAATCAGCTTTCTTTTAGCAGATATCAGCTGCTGTTTCATAAACTCGATTTTATAGGAATTATAATGTAAATATTTCCTGACTTTGTAAGCCACTTTTCCAGTTTTAGATCTGTATAGCACTTTTTTCTTTCCTTCCAAGTTCTTAGAGTTTTCGATTAATTTTTCAATTCGATAATAATATTTCTGAAACTTTTTCTATTAGAATGAGAATATAATTCTATTTTCCTAATGTTTTGTATAATCCTGTAGTTGTTTTTCCTCAATAGCTTAGTAGTATTACGTACATATCGGTGCATTTGTATTTAAAATAATGTACTAAAAAATATTATATGCCATACGATTTGTCTTCCAGTAACATTGATCTTATAACAATAGCGTAAAGTATTGTAGCTTATTATATACATAATTATTAATGATAATTGTAAAGTGGAGTGGTTATGTCATTATTAAAATAATATGGTAATTTAGAAATATTTAGCGTGAGTGGATGTGGTTCCTAAACCCTAAAAATTTACAAAACAAACCTTCATGTAATACTTACCTACTTACTAATAAATTATTGTAGAAAAAACTAAAACACCAATTTCAAAATTAAATTAATCAATGACATTTCCCTATCACTAATTAAAATTTAAGTGACATATCTCAAAACTTATTGTAATTTAGTGCGTTAATTTATTGAATTGTCTTTACGAATAAATGACATTAAAAAAATCACGCGTGTCTTTATCATTCTGCCCAATAAAACAAGATTATCGATAAAATCTATTTCATAATCATAAGCACAACCCTAAAATTGATTTGACCTACAAAATGTCTAACCTTTTATCTTTCAAAACCTACAGAAGCTTTCATAGAAAAATTAAAGATGGCACAAGTTGCCATGGTGAAATAAAGAAGAGGTTTTCCAGTTTTATTACTCTCATAATTAACTTCCAAAAAAGCAAATCACTCGGTATAATTTGACACAATTTTACGCTAGTTCTAACGCCCCTACATCAAAGACATCAAGGGATCATCCTCAGTGATTTGTTTGCACCCTCCTTCCATGTCAAATTGGGGGTGAAATTTTAGTTTTCGTAATTTGAGTGTCGAAGCTAAGCAATATAATTATTATTCTTCCGCGGTCCAAGTACCTACCTACCATTTTAATTATTCAAAATACGCAATTGCGTTTTCGTTTTTGTGCATAGGTATTAGTAAGTAAGTATGTAAGTAAGCCCGAACTGGTAGGTATATGGCGCAGCGCATCAGTATTGCCATACAGCGGGGCAATGCAGCCAGCGTGCTGCGTGCAGCTTCTTGGGGACACGCGACGACTATACCGTGTCCATTTTGAATGAAGCATAAACGTAAACAAACCGCCCATACTTAACCTAAAATTAATTTTGTTGGCGCGTCCTTTTATACGTAATTTACATTACTTGTCGATTTTAGATCCTTCCTTCAATAAAAATAGCTTACAATTATATCTGAAACTCGACGCCAAGCAAGTGAGATTTTGTTATTTGTGTCGTATTTTGTTTACTAACATGCTTCATTCAAAATGGATAAACCATAGTATTGATATGGGGATCAATTAAACTACCTGTACTTCAACCTCAATCTCAAACAGCCTGTATTGGTCCACTGCTGGAAGCTGGCCTCCCCATTGATAAGCACCTTGTTGGCGTTAATCTAATGGGAGGTAATACCCATAATCCCCACGCTGGGCATGCCGGTTAGGGATCGCAGTTTGGTGGTAGAGTTTTTCTGCCGGGGGCGCTACTGCCCGCCCCCGCTAGGAATTTGAACTTTTATATCGCTTAGTCACCTCTTACGACACCCACGGGAAGAGATGGGGTGGTGCAAATTTTAAGCCAGCATCACACACCCTGAACATTCCTTGCAATAGTCTGCAGTTAGCTCAACTTTTTTAATTGTAAAAACAAGCTATTTTCTTTGTCATTATACTCGTAGTACCTACCTACTTAATACCTTCCATGTACCTATGGGTAACAAAATCTCACTTGCTTGGCGTCGAGTTTCAGATATAATTGTAAGCAATTTTTATTGAAGGGAGGATCTAAAATCGACAAGTAATGTAAATTACGTATAAGGACGCGCCAACGAAGTGAATTTTAGGTTAAGTATGAGCGGTTTGTATACGTTTATGCCTCATTCAAAATGGACACGGTTATAGGTACGTACTTACAACATTGGCTGCCTGGCTAACTAACACTTACTTTACTGTGTATCGCTACACACACAATTAAATATTAAAGAATTCAAATAGGCTTCCTGTACCTAAACTACGTTTAGATTAAAAAAATAAATATGTATTTTAAAAACGTACAATTATAACACCTTAACACCAAATTTATTTTCAGTAACTACAACTAGCTCCACTAGATGGCGTGCTGCGCTAACTGACGTCGACGTTAAATTCAATTTAAGGCCCATACACCAGCGAAAGTGGCGCCCCCAACTATTTTATCTTATTATTACGTTAAACGCAGCAAGTTTTAAAAATCCTACGTTCAGTTTGTGGTATCTATTATAAGTTATTTATTAATGCCTCTGTAATAGTTTCATTTTGTAAAGCTTAGGAAAAGATACGAAGTTGCGCTTTTTGGCCACCAAACTCTATTTTTGTATTTTTTGTATGTCCTCCTAAACTATATGAGATAAAATTATAAAAGAGGTATTAAAAAATAGCTTATATTAGATACCACAAACTAAACGTAGGATTTTAAAAAAAATCCTATGATAAACGTAAAAATATGATAAAATAGGTATCGCTGTCATATTGGCTCGGGTATGCGCCTTAATCCCAAGAGAGTCAATTAAATTCATTACCTCCCTTTTCTAACCGGGGTCGGGTACCAAATAAGGCAAAATGTAATAGCGTCTATTATAATGATTCGAATAATTGGGAAAATTGCTCTTCCAGATGTTTAGCTTTCGAAATTGCTGAGGGTAATTTTTGTGAACTCACTAGTAGGTAAAGTACGACCAGAGATTTAAAACATTATCTATGCCCGGAAAAGTATACAATAAACCAGACGCAGAAGCCATCTTACAAAAAGTCTCAGTTGTGTACATTGATTTACATTATTGTACATTATCTAGCCCCAAGCTAAGCAGAGCTTGTGTTATGGGTACTAGATAAGATAACTGATATACATAATACAATACACTACATATGTAGATAGATATTTTTTTTATTATATAATAGAAAACATACAGAACGCCCTGAAAAAATACCTGCAGATCGTACAAATATTTGTCCAGAGGCGGGAATCGAACCCGCAACCTCCTGCGTCGCAGGCGGACCTTCGCCCACCGCGCCACAGAGGTCGACAAACTGTTCTATGGTGTCAGTGTATTTTTTAATATGATTTGATCTTTTCTAAGTGAACATGTATTGTATTTAAGGAAATAAAGCATTTTGAGTTTGAGTTTGAGTACAAATATACAAATTTTCTCAAATAGTTATATCTATACTATGATACTAATATTATGCGAGGGTCATAGAGTTGGCTGGTTGAGTTGGCACGAAAACCAAAATGAAACTGCAATTTTTATTTTCCGAGTTGGTCCCCAGGATCCATGCCGTAAACTAACTGTCAAAACCACTACATATACTCTATGGTCAAAACTTTACTATGCAAAAAGGCTTATTATAAAATATTAGATTATATTATAGAGGATAAAAAAGCTTGGGTCGGATTTAGCTCCAACTCGAAAAATAACAACTAACAGGCTAGGTTTCTTCGTCGTTTCTTTACTTTTGTTTATATACCGAAGCGATCGAAATAAAAAATACCACTTTATTTCAGTGTCAGTTTATTTTTAACATGATTTGACCTTTTCTAAGTGTACCTTTATTGTGTATAAGGAAATAAAGCATTTTTTGAGTTTGAGTTTGATTTTGAGCCGTACCGGCCCACCTAAACATACCCTCTAATTAGGGTTGCCACTAGGGTTAACTCGGGAGCGTGACACGACACCCACTGACAGATTTATTGCGACAAAAACTATCCCCATATGCACAGAATAGTAATAGTTTGTATGATGGTTGAGATTTTTTGGAGATAGAATAAGCTAGTGTGGATAAGACTCCGTTCAATACAAAATAGCTCCCACCAAAGAATGCTTCAGAAAGCCTGTTAGCGATCTACAGTCGCTAACTCACGCAGGTTAGCGTGCGTTAGTACGCTTATAGACGCGTCACTCATGTCAATTCGTGAATTGTCATTAGATGGTGCTAAAATTTGGGTTCATTCAGTTAATTCCCTTCAAATCTCAAAGAAATAAACGCGGCTCCGTCACATAGGCGCCCCAACGCGTCACATACAATGATATTATGGTCACATAAACGCACGCTGACCTGCTTGAGTTAGCGACTGTAGATTGCTAAATAAAATAGGCATAAGTACTGGTGAAAAATCTTACAGTATGTTTTTTTATATTAAATATCACGTCAAAAAAGCTTCAATAAGCTCAATTGCTTTTAAATGAGTGAATGTAGATTTTTAAGCCCCTATACTTGGGTATTTTCCGGTTAGGTAAGAAATCTACGAATTAAATGAATTTACAAATGAAAAAATGCTTCATTGTAAAATTTTATTGAATGATAATATACCTACGTATTTGTGCAACTGCTTTGCGTCCATCCCAAGGTTGTTTGGAAGAGATCGCTTTTAGCGATAAGGCGCCCATCGTGCAACTCTGTTATCTCTCTTTTCCTGTATTTTTGTGTTTTCTTGGTGTGCCATTAAATGTATTGTATTGTATTATTTTAATAAATAAATAAATAATGTGGGACAAATCACAAAGCATTATCTAACCCCAAGCTAAGCAGAGCTTGTGTTATGGGTGCTAGATAACTGATATACATACAAACACGCAAAAAAGGCCCACCTGCGGCCTAGTTGTGGAAACCAGCCCAGAAACAAGTACCTAACTGATATACATATAAATAGTTTAGTTTAGTTTAGTATAATATAATATAAATAGCTTATCCTATCCATACTAACATGTCGTATCCCCTCCGAAATCAATAAAAAACAACTCCGTACAATATAATGAGGTGTCCTATGACCAAAAAACGCTACAAATATGGAAAAAGCTGAAAAAATAAACAGTCCATGTTGTAAAAATGCGTGAAAAATGCACAAAAATGTGTCATAGAAATATTTTAAACTTTTTTCGGAAGCAATCTGTCAAACTTGTCATGTATTGGCGGTAATTTAAAAGTAAAAGATAATTCTAATTTTTTCTCGTGAAGTAAAGGATACTTATGTATTTTTTTGAAGAGTGGTCTTCCTAAAACTTTTTAACTTTTACGATTTGTTAAGATAAGAAATGTTTTATCGGGTTTTTTTCGCGTACCCTCTGTTATTATTTGCCCTACGTTTCTACCGCGTCACAGCAATGTGGTCACGCACTGGGCGACTTACCACCCACTTTTCTGGTCGCCCTGTGACTACGTGCCTTAACTTCAAATTCAATAGCCTGTATTGGTCCACTGCTGGACGCAGACCTCCCCCTGATAAGCGCCTTACTGGCGTTTATCTCCACGCTGGGCATGCGGGTTGGGGATCGCAGTTTGGTGGTATAATAGTTCTGCAGGGGGCGCTGCTGCCGGCCACGGTGGATATCCCTTAGTCGCCTCTTACGACACCCACACGGGAAGATTTGGGGTGATGCAAATTCTAAACCAGCAGAAATACAATTTATTGGTAAAATCTATTAACATGTCATCTTTGCTTAAAATAGTTAGACACATTGCAACACACATTACACATTGCAAATACCTACATAATGATGATGACCTACACTTTGTATACACCACTCATATAAAGTGGGCAAAATTAACTAATATCAGCATTGAAAAAACAATCAATATTAAATTTACTTTTGAAGTAGTTCGTTCACAGAATAGAAGTTCTGCTCGACAAGCCAGCACGGTTCAACTTGATCTTGAAACAACGTAGACTACCATCAGCAGTGACGGAGTCTGGTAGTTGTACACTGCAGTGCACATAACATGCGACAACTTCGAGGACTTCGACACCACACAGCTATACTGTGACCATGATCGCTGTAGGGTAAATAATGACAGAGTGGTCTTCTTTTTTTAAGCTATTGCATAGCTGGGTAATTCTCAGAGGGCTCAAAAATACGTGTCCGACTCGAAAAAACACATAAAAAGTATCCGTAGCCCTATGATTCTTTTTCAGGTAGTAGATTAGCCAAAAGTAATAGGGGGGGCCTATTTTAGTTTTTTAATTTTCCTATTCTAAATAAGTAAAAATAAATAAAAACCTTGGAAATACTGATTTTCGTGGTGCGTCCGGACCTCATGTTCTAGTGTTAATAATTTTTTATTTCATTTCCTATAAATAATAGCACTATTTCACACGCGTTCACAATAAACCAGATAGTTACTAGCTTAACTGACACTATTACTACGCAAAAATTTGCTTTATTTAATAAGATACAACTAGATAACTTCGCTTCCGACGTTTAGCTCTGATAGCCATGGCGCGCACTAATTCATTCATAAAAACTGTACTTTAGTAACTACGTGAATAGTTGTTAGACAGAGACAAACTGTCAGTCGCGATCCATCAGTGGTGAGAATAGCACGTGTCCATGTCTCCGCGTCGCTTCGAAATTACGGTAAGTAATCACTTTCCGTGGCTTGGTATACCGCAAGTTCTGATTACCATGTCGACTATAAATTCTTTCATACTAATCCTATTGTTTTAATTGTTTTAATAATATATGCTTTTTGTGTTCCTAATTTCTACTGCAGACATCAATGTAACATAAACCAGCAAATTAAGAAATTATTTAGGATTTTCAACTTTTTTCTGATTTTCGTGGTTTTGATTTCCATGTTTTCCGTGGGCAAAAAGTACACGAAAGGTCAGTGAAACCCACGAAAATCAAATTTGCAGGCTTATTATCATTTGTTAATGTATTGTATAACACGGCTTACACATTGTCGTGTTCACGGTATGACACCCTGACCGTGACAGTGTGTAAACCTGTTGAAAGGTCGGGAAAAATAAGTAAATATATATTCACGAATACATCTTTAATCGACCAGCTGATACTGAATATATAAACTTTCATACATAGATAATATTGTTATTGTGATTTTTGTTAATAATTTGTTTTATCTCAATCAAAATAACTTCAGCCAGCTTTGCTCAAATTGCAATGCTCGAAGTAAATACATATAGCTTATAACTAATGAATATGGGAGGGATTAGATAAGCCTAGTTTACTAGTAATTTAGGTATAACTCCATCGTTAGTATCTAGAAACGTGACTGATTATTTATAAGATTGTTTGATCTCATGTGATCATGTGATTGAAAAAACGTGATAATTGATGTTGGATTTTTTGTAATACTCTCTTAGTTTATATATTTAATAAAAATATTTAATTTTGTTCCTTAGTTTTAAGAAAATTAATAAATTTTTATCTGCTTACTACCTTTTTTATTATAAACCTACCAGAAATTCCTTCTTAGAAATGATTGTAATAGGCTAGTTCAAACAAAACGTACATTTCAACACATTAAAGTTCAATAATTTTGTATATTTGATTTCGGTGGTATGAATGTTGATTTCCATGGACACCATAATTTTAAAATTGAATAACTTCGTAACCGTTAGGCCAATAAAGTTCCCTACACTACCATTAAATTAGTAATCAAATCTACATATAGAATATTTAGTCATTATGTGTAATTTCAACAAAAAAAAATGTGCCACGAAAGTCAGACAAAAACTGAGTTTCCGAAGAATCACCCAGCTTCTATCGCGGGCCTTGAGCGTGGAGACCGAATCCAGAAATTCCGCAACGAAAATAACCTAACACCCCCCACTCCGACCGGCACAGCGGTGATACTTTTTAGTTTTGCCATCTATCGATGAATAGCAGAACTTTGCATGAATATAATAACTTACTTGAACATGACTTATGCTATGCAATAGCTTTACCGCGGCAGTTTTATCAGAAATAGAACGTTGTTCGACAAGCAATCTCACCTGATGGAAAGCGAAGATGCGGCCGACGATGTATCACGAAGGTCTAGTCCAGAACATGGCTACTCCGGACCATATTCCGAAACACAACAGAGTTGCTTCACGGACTTGGTTACCTACTTCTTATAATAAGGCAAGTGCCTTATTATTACGAGTTCGTGGTCGTGGCCGTCGTGGAAACCTTTCACGGAGACGCTGATGAACCGACTCCACAGTGCTCTGTCTTCAGCCTATCTCAGGGCTGGCAAAGTGAGTCCAGTCTTTGGTCGGACCAGCGGGTTGATGAACGAGAAGAGCTTTACTAGACTGATTGAGATTTATAAAAAGAAATGCGGGACAAATCAAAACATTATCTAGCCCCAAGGTAAGCAGAACTTTTTGGTTACTAGATAACTGATATACATAATACAATACACTACATAGATAGATATTTTTTATTTTACATAGAATACATCCAGAACGCCCTGAACAAATCAGAGTCTGAGTCAGAGTCAAATCGTTTATTTCTTTAGACTTACAAAATAAGTACTTAGACAAGTTAAATTTGTACTATATAAACAGCTTGATAAATAGTTATTTCTATCAAACAAGAAATAAGGTGCAATTGACTCTAATTCACTTAAATTTTTTGTCCACCATCAAAATCATCCAATATCTGCAGATCGTACAAACATCCCGAGGCGGGAATCGAACCCGCAACCTGCTGCGTTGCAGGCGGACCTTCGCCCACCACGCAAACAGAGGTCGTCATACCTATATAGCGATAACTACTCTGGGTGTCATAATTGAATTTGAAACGGGTTCAGTCTATAGGTCCAATTCCCTTAATGTCCAACCTGTCCATTAGTAACAATTTTAAAGTTGGTAAGTAAAACAGTACGACGACACGTTTAATTTAATTAAGAATTATGGTTAGGTAGGTATGTCCTTGTTACCTATTACCTTGTTGTTTTGAAGCATGACTTTGCTCTCATAAAATACACTCGAGAGCAATGAATCCGGGTCACTTAAAGAAAGTTAAAAATCTCGGAAACTAAAAATGATAGGTTAATGCAATAAATTGTATTTAATAGACAATGTAATACTCCTTAAATGAAAGTAAAAAAAAAAAGTCACCATACATTTTATTAACACAAAATTACATAAAGAAAAAAACTGCTGATCTCTCCTTAAAACAAAAATAGGAAACATGAAATTTTTGAACTTTATTACGATTTTCTTGAATTTTAATACTTCGTATTGCCTCCTCGTGCTTCCATTACTGCGTTTACGCGGTTTGGCATGCTGTACACCAAGTTCCTTATACGATTTTGGGGAATATTCTCCCATTCCTCTGTGAGAGCAATTTTGAGCTCACGAAGCGTGATTGGGGGAGGGTTTCGTTGTTTTACGCATCTGCCTAGCTCGTCCCAAGCATGCTCGATCGGGTTGATATCCGGGCTGCGCGCTGGCCACTTCATACGAGTAATGTTCATCTCTTGAAGGTAGTCATTCACAATCCTACCTGTATGAGGTCGGGCATTGTCATGCATAAATATAGCATCCTCACCTAAATTGACCATAAATGGACCAACGTGATCATTGAGGATTTCTTCCACATATCTTACACTAGTTAAAGAGCCGTTTTCTATGATCACCAGCTCTGTGCGACTTTCAGAAGAAATTCCGGCCCACACAAGTACAGACCCACCACCGTAGGCTACTTTTTCTTCGATGCATGCTTGCTTGAATCTTTCCCCTGGTCTTCGATACACTCTGTGTCTTCCATCGTGCTTGTAGAGCATAAATTTTGATTCGTCGATACAATTTATTGCATTAACCTATCATTTTTAGTTTCCGAGATTTTTAACATTCTTTAAGTGACCCGGATTCATTGCTCTCGAGTGTATATTGGATTCTGAATCGGAGTATAAGTAGGTGGTAGGTATACAATCGGTACCATGCTCGACTGGTCACAGACGGGGCGTGAAATGAAGGTGTCAGTTTGAGTCGAAAATAACGCTGAATCTGACTCTTCGCAGTGTTGCCAGAATAGAAAATGTGTAAAGTGAATCATTGAAAGCTACGAGAATCGTATCTTCCTGCTTATGTACCTATCTCCATTATCTCAGTAGGTACTCAAATCAAATTCCTTTCTTGTAAGTTTTGAAGAAAATAATTGTAAAAGTAAAACGGTTCACACCCTCTTTTACTTATCTATTGCAATTAATTTCTTCAATAAGAATATTGTTCACAATAATAATACCTAATATAATGTTGGGTCGCCTAAGATTGGACGCATTTGCTGAAAATTTGAGACGTACTGCATTTTTATTTTATTTCTCATGATTCGATGTCGTTTTTCTGTTGCGTACTGCAAATTGATGACAAAGAAATATGGTTTAACCTCTAATTTTTTGGCTTGCGTAGATGCTATCTATTTAAGCAAATTAAGCAAAAATTAAGAGCTTAAAAAGCAGACTTTTTTCGACTAGTGAAGAAAATGACAACATGTCGGCCGAAGATCGGACTATGTAGTGTGACTTCTATACGTTTAAAAATAAAGTACACATAAGGAAAACATCCGGACTTACTTAAATACATTAATTTATTTATTTATTTATTTATTTATTTATGGACACCCAACAGAAAAAACACATCGCATACAGAGTAAAAAAAAATATAAAGTGGTCTTAAGTCTAGTGTTTTTCTAAATACAGAGTGCCACAGCATGGGCAAAATTATGGGTCGACTAAACTAACAATGCAAAGAAAGACAAACATGAACATAACAGAAATAGGGTAGGTATTAGAATTAGAAGTAATAAAAATATGAATAAAAGCTAAGGAAAACTTATCAGCTAGATAAAATAAACTTAAATTAATTAACATAAATATAGTATGTAGGTGCTGGAAGCTAAATATAAATGATCAAATTAAATTTTCTTGATATTGGGTAGGTATTATGTATCAAACAGTAATGTGGAGATTTAAATTAATTTATTGAGCGTTTCAAGAGCCATTCTAGAGCGATATAGTGCTTACAGTGGCCTGAGAATAATTCTACCGCGAATAATGCTAACGGATGTTGGTACTATAGTGTTGTGCAGCTAAGTAGGCACCATAAAAAGTAAAGTTTTGATAACGTGTTCGGCGCTCCTGAGAACACCGGTCTCATCGCAACAGGGGCTACCAGGGTGAGTTAGTGTGTGTGTGTATCATATAAGTAGGTACATAATGGTATAAAAATTAAAAAGGAGTTCTGTATATAAGTGAACTATTTGTAGGTACTATGAGTTTGAATTTGGAAAAGAATTTCACGAAGCTTCTTTTTGTACTTAGGTAGAGTATCATCATACATTAATTTAGGATCCGGTCAGCTCCGGTCACCTGTTTCATCTCGTTTCGGCCACAATATGAGGAGAGCAGAGTGAAATGGCGGATCAAGTAGTGTTGCCAGCAGTAGAAAATATTGCCTAATTTGGGAGTTATTCCATGCAACCGATCTTATGACACATCCGATCTTAGGCGACCCATCTACATATATTCGTTATCTTGACTAATAAAGCCACCAACGAAGAAGACAAATTTGCACGAGTAATTTGAAATGTACATTTTATCATGGACATAAGTTACCGCAATTATAGCGGCCACACGAATATAATTTTTTTTTGTTAATTTGTTGAGATCATTTGCATTGCAGCTAATTAAAATCGACTACAGTACATTCAATTACGATTTGTTGCACATTCGTCTCGCAGAGTTTTGCCCCACATCTAAAATTCCACGTTCGCCCCACATTATACCAAATTAAAGTTTTTTAAACTTTTCAATTCAATTCAATTCTTTATTTAAAACCAGACATAACATTACAGAGTACACTCCAATGCGTTAAATCTAGGACATCTACTTGCTAGTGAAAATAAATTTAGAACAACATAACAGGACATAAAATTCGTAAAATAAAAATAATGTTAAGACAACATCAGCAAATAAAAACAAAGACATCTCGTTACTACGGTTACATAATAAAAAACATGGAAATAAAATGATGAAAATAATAAATATGAGAAAATAAAATACAGTGGTATTTTATTTTCTTAAGTCTCACAATAGCTGAGGCACATACGTTCTATCGACTTCCATCCATCCGCAAACAGGTCGACCTGAGGATGCTTGGCGAGGAGGTCATTAAGAGTGCGCTGGGCGCGGGAGATTGGAGCCTGTTGGCGATATAAAGTTCTTGCACGTAGGGGCTCGAATAAGCGCACGCGGCCAGTGCGAAATCGGTTACGCTGTTCTGGTACGCAGAGTCTGCTAGCTTCACTTAGAAGTATGGGACAGTCCATCGTGCCTCGCAGAATCTTGCATAGAGTAAGTAATTGGTCGTTTCTCCTTCTGGTTTCTAAAGAATTGAAACCTAATGTACCTTGTAGGAATTTCGTTGGGTACATGAAGGGATAGTAAATAAAAACTTTCTTGTAGAGAAATCTCAGAAATCTTTTTTGAACCTGCTCTAGCATAAGCGTATATGTAACTTCATAGGGGTTCCAAATACAAGAACTATATTCAAGTTTCGAGCGGATAAGGGATGTAAAGAGTATCTTTATTGCATTTATATTTGTAAAATTTTTGCAAGTGCGAGAGACAAAACCTAGTCTTTTAAAGCATGTGTCGGTAAGATATCTAATATGATTATGAAATTTTAGTTTTGTATCGAACTCCACTCCGAGATCTTTGGTAGAGTAAACACGGGTGATTTGTTCGCCTCCTAGTTCATATTGGGTAACTATACTATTATGGGAACGAGTGAAACTGAGTACTTGACATTTAGAATTATTAAAAAAGAGGCGGTTTGTATCACTCCAGGCTTTTATAGAATTGATATCACTCTGCAAATCTTCAGTGTTTTTGTGAGTTTATTTCGTAGAATATCTAATAACTTACGCGATCATGGCGATCAGAACACATTATTTTAAATATACGCGGGTATTTATCGCGTTAATTTAAATAGGTAAATAAATGCCATACATACCCGTGAATATTTTTACCACATTCCTGAAAATATTGTTAGGTATGTACCGTAAGGAGCAAGCAAGATAACAGGAACTTCGGAAGATATAAGAAACCACAAGAAGACACTATAAAGGATGTAAAATGTAACCCAACACTGATAAGGCAGTTCACACACCGTCATTAATTTCATATTCCTCGTGAATCGTCTATCGTGTAACCTGAGCTTTATGTCTGTTATCTTATACAGGGTGTCTCAGGATGGGATGACTACGACGACGCACAGTGGGCGAAAAATGAAAAAAAAAAGACTTAAGAGCGACGTGTTGTCTACGTCCATACGAACGGTACGTGTAAGTCAGGTAAGTCCTACGAAGGAGCCGATTTAAAACTTTATGCATCATTTAGGCATCATTCAATTATTATGTAAGAGGTTCCGTAGGCGCCCTTGTTCTTGGAGTACCTACGGAATCTAAAGAAGATTTGGATCCTGTAAATATACCAAATTGATGGTTTTGACGCAATTATCCGCAAAGACACTGCCACCATGATCCGCAGAATACGGGACTGTCAACAGCATCCTGAGGACTTTATCTGATAGATGTTCCACATCTTCTCGTAAGGCTTGTCCGGAATGAAATAAAGAGAGGACATAATATGCTTATATTTTAATATTATAGTATTAAAATATAAGTATGATTGATTACCTACTGTAAATCCTACTTCACACTAATATTATAAATGCGAAAGTTTGTATGGATGTATGGATGGATGTTTGTTACCTCTTCACAAATACATATATATTTTTTTTATTAACTATGGATTTTAAAAAATATCTATCTATGTAGTGTATTGTATCAAGTATTTCAATTATCTAAGCTTAGGTGTTATTCTAGTAACTTAGCTATCTACATATTTACCAAATTTTATCTAAATCGGTAGTTACGGAGATCAGATACTTGTTTACGTGGTAACAAAAAAATTATACAATCTTTCGCTTTTATGATATACTAGCTGCGCCCCGCGGCTTGGCACGCGTTGTTCATATGGAAACATTTAAAAGTGTTTTTATCCCACGGGAACTGATTTATGGGATAAAAAGTAGTATGTGTTTGATTCCAGGATTAGATTCACATGTATGCAAAATTTCAGCCCGATCCGTTCAGTAGTTTTGGCGTGAAGAGGTAACAAAGATCCATCCATACATCCATCCATCCATCCATCCATACAAACTTTCGCATATATAATATTAGTGTGAAGTAGGATTTACAGTAATCAATCATTCTATTACAACAGAATCGACACCAATATCGCTTAGTAAAGTAGTTTAAAGATCTAGAAAAAATCCCACCAAAAAATTGGGTTATCAAAATTATCATAGCTACAAACACCCTGTCATAAATTTGGTGGAAGGTTTTTGTTAATCCGTGTAAAAGGCGTGACTATGTTAATCCGTAGTTACGAGTATTCTGACAAAGGGACAATAGTATAGGAGCAAATCGAGAGCGAAATTTATAAAAAAAAATACTATGAACATTGTGCGAACAAAACTATTGTGTTATATCAAAGGTATTTATCGACCGACACGCAATGTGTTGCGTTTGGATTGAGGAATTCTAATTTTGTAATTTCTTCTCGATAATTTATTTAGGGTTTTTGAATTTGGAATTATTTTTGTTTTAAAACGTTTGGACTACACGCATCCGGAATGACTTGGTGTGCTTGGTGTAAGAACGGTAGTTATACCTACATGGTCACAACAAAACAAACTTTTTCATTAGGTACGACGAAATAAAAAAATACGAAATACGTTGGGAGTTACTTAAACAATGTTGGAATTAGAACTACAAATTTATTATTACATACCAAGGTACCTACTTATTAATGTAAAATATTTCTGCTGGATTCATACCTCATTATTACGTCCCACGTCCCACTACAGAAGTAAGTAAGTAAGTAAATCATTTATTTGTCACATAAAACACACCCATACAAATGGTTTGGTAATATAAAAGTGGCAGAATTAAAAATAACGTAAGTAGGTAAATAATAAAAATTAATAATAAAACAAAGTGGAGTTACCTTTCATATTATACCAAAGTACTAACTGTAGCCGCTAGGTTCCTTTTAATTATTTAGAATGTCAATAAATAAACTATGTTGGACAATTCACACAGCATTACGAGTATATAGCCCCAAGCTAAGCAGAGCTTGAGTTATGGGTACTAGATAACTGAATACTTAGTACAATACATTGCATAGATAATATATTTTTATTATACTTAGAAAGCACCCAGAACACCCCGAACAAAATGGCCGCAGTTCATTCAAACATTTGAATGGATTGGAATCGAATCATCTTGCGTCCCAGGCGGACTTTCGAACGCTGCGTCACAGAGATCGTCAAGGTATGTACGTACATACATATTTATTATAACCTTCAAAAGGTACAGTCTTATTAGTCTTTGTTTTCTAAGGAACCTACCCAATGTATCAACAATCAAATGACCTAAATAAAATAATTAACTGATTATTTATCGGGTATTTATCGCGTACCTTTGTTTTTATTTTCCCTACGTTTCTACCGCATTACAGCGATCGTTAATTATGGTAACAAATCGCGAAAGTTTAAAAAGTTTGACCTAAATAAATTTATATTATTCTAATCTCCCTAATGTCGAGGGCCAATAGCAATGTGATTTGATGTCACACAATGACACAGCGGGGGTAAAATGCGCAAGAGTTTTGTATTGTGCAAATTGAGCGAGCATTGCTTTGTTGTTTTTATGTAAACAGGGGTTTGAGTCATTTTGGACTCGTGGAAGTTAGGACGTCGGTCGAGATTCGTGTTGTATTTATATTTTTTTCATTAGAAGTTAAACATTAAAGAACTGTTGGACGAAACTAAACTATTAGGTTCCAACTTTATTATTATTGATTATTTTTTTCTGCTTTTATGTAGGGAAGTAGCGTACCTACTTAAATAGTAATTCCAAGTAATGATGGAATTAAGAAACTAAACTAAATTACCGTTGCTAATTACCCTGAGAAGCGCCTTCTTGGCGTTTATCAGATTGATAAAGTGTCTAATAGCAAATAAGAAATATGGTGCAATCGACTCTAATTCACTTAATTTTTTTGTTGACTAGCGGAAGAAGTGAAACAGAAACCACTAGCAAGTATATCGCTTATCAAATAATACAATTTTTGTATATATGTCTTAGTAAAATAAATAAATAAATAAATATTGCTGGACAATTCACACAGCATTATCTAGCCCCAAGCTAAGCAGAGCTTGTGTTATGGGTACTAGATAACTGATATACATAATACAATACACTACATAGATAGATATTTTTTTTTTTATTATATTAATAAACATCCAGAACGCCCTGAACAAATGTCTGCAGATCGTACACATATTTGTCCCGAGGCGGGAATCGAACCCCGAAATTAGTAACATATTTGTAAATATAGTTAAATCTAACACAACTAATTTGTTCTTACATACCATTCTCGATGCGTAACTGGGCGTTTGTATCAAAGATCCTTAGGGATTAAAGCATTATTGTAGCAACATGAGATTATTCCGAATGATGAGATCTTAATCGCTGTTCATTCATTCTAAATAGTCTGTTATATTTTTTACACAAGTTGCAAAAAATAAGATAAAGCCATGCATAAGTGTGTGCGTAGAGATCATGATAGAGCTTTAAAAACCTCTGTAACACAGCTGTGGACGAAAGGTTTTTCTTAAATGCATGCAGATGCGATTTCCGCCGTAGTACGAATATATATTCGTAAGTATGTTCTGCTTTCTGCACATTTATAATATTTTATGGGCGGTGCCTCTAATCATTGGAATTATTTCTTGCTTTTTTACTATAAATACTATCGTAGTTCGATGAATTCACCCTGAACATGTCCCTCGTTAAGGGATGAATCGTTGGTGTTTTTCGAACACAAATTAGGTTCGTAGTCAACCCGCTTACATCCGTAATTAATTCATTTTTGCTTACTTATGGCCAATATAGGTACAACTTTAATGTCTGAAGTCTCGCTCTGTTTGCATAGTTTAGAAAGAGATGCCCTATCAACAACGCAGACGCAGCTGTTACCCATTTAGCGCGCTGCTGATAGAGAAGTTACAAGCTAATAAACGAACTTTTGAAAAAACTTTTTAGATGTATTTTTCTTCAAGGTCAAAAAGTTTTAAAGCCTAATTGTTTTATGTCATAAAAACATTTTTCTTTTAATCAGGCTTTTAATTTAATTTTAAATCAATGAAATGGCAAGGCTTTAATTTCATTGGGCAGTTTGTTGTAAATTTTTATTGCGGTGATAGGCATTCTTTGTTACAAGTTTTACTCTGTGTTTCGGGACATAGAGCCTCTCTATGTCTCGTCCGTCTTTCTAGCACATCGGCGTGTCTCAAAGTTAACACGCTTACCTAACACGATTACATCCGTAATGAAGACTTATATATTTTGGCTATCAACAGGTTATCATCGAATTTTGGTAGACCTTATATAACTGTCTGTCAGTTGACCTTGAATGCAGTCGGACGGTAGTCGCCTGCAGTTGAGCCTTGCCAGCAATTTGCAGTAAATGATTCTAAGGCCCGTATTATGAAAGCTTGCTCAGTCATAGAGCTATGCTTGAGTGTCGTTTATGCCATAGAAAAGCGTTGCTCAAACATAGATCGATGACTGAGCAACCTTTCATAATACGGGCCTAAGTGTGAAAAACACCTTTAAGTCGGAGTAAATAAGTTAGAGTACCGTTTCCGTAAGCCAATCGCAGCGTGTTATTTGAATTACCGCGTGATGTTGCCGAATAATTTGAACAACGAGTAACAACCTGTCGAAAATTTTGTCACGTCGCTGTGTAGTGTAATTGGAAATGTTTTATAAATAGAATATCATAGGTAAGTGCTATTTTTTTTACTTTTTACGTTGTTTATATCCTTGACTACATTTGTAAAAGCTATTATAATGTATCATCACTTTATTTTATATGAATATTTGCTAAAAACTGGTGAGGACTTAAAAGTACCGTCAGGTGATTTTAGTCTCAAAAATTATGGGTTTTTATAATAAACATACTCGATGAAGTGGGTATTTTGTTTTATCATAAACGAATGTTTTTTTATTTTTATTATTGTTCTGACCTATTTTTTTATTGTTTTAGCCGTTGAGATGGATATTACAAAGAATTCTGCTCTAATTGAACCCTGTTATTAGAAGAACTTCCGGACTGCGACGAAGAGTCTGATGCAGGTGTGTCCGATGATCAAGTGGAATATCTTCAACTACCCCCATCAAGAGGTTTCGATGAGGTTTTTGCTTGAAAGAGCTCTAGAAGATGTTTTTGCCGAAGTTCCGCCATCTTCGCCGTCAAATTAAAATGTATTGGAGTGCCCTATAAATCAGGTACTCTCATCTCCAATACCTGGATCTAGTGTTCAGACTGATCTACCGTCTGTAAATACAGAACTAACCAGCGATTACCCGAACCAAGCCGTGAATGGAAAAAGAGGGACCTAGATACAATTTTACCGGCATACATTGCAGATACTGGAGTAGTAGAAGACTGTTTTGCTCACTGTACCAAAGTGGTTCATATAGATAGTATCCAATTTTTATGGGAACCAAGAGGCAACTGCGTCACGTAAAGAAAAAAATGGATCCAGGTCTACCATTACATGCCCTGTAGCTGTCAAAGATTACAACAGTTATATGGGCGGCGTAGACACATCTGCGGGCCTAGACAATGTAACAATCGATTAGCGAAAGCGCTAGTAGAAAAGTCCAAAAATGTATGGGTTTGACATATGCCTCAGATATGTCACGTGATCTATCTATAACGTATAGAATAATGGTAGACAATGTACACACATGACGATTCCACCAAACGAATCGACAACATCGAACGATTACTTTCATACAAATGCCTAGCCAAGATGCACTTTTGACAATCGACTACGCCTATAGTCGATCGTCTTGATGGAAACGCTGGCGAACGCCGAGACCCTGTAGTTATCGACACAAAATGGTGATTTCATAAACAGCTGTAGGAATCATTGGATGGATGTGTTTATCGCGTTGTTTGTTTTGTGATTTTAAAATAATTAGTGCAAGATGCATACGCTGCGTTTGCTGTGGTCAGCTCAAAATGAAAATGTTTGGCTCAGACGCCACTTATGTAACTTTCTCGGCAGCAATTGGAAAGTATTGATGAAATGCAGAAACAAGCACTTTAGACTCAGCAAAGCCTTATTTTAAAAGCTTTGTTGTGAGTTGCGGCCTTATACGTCAATAAAAGGATCTCTAGAGATATCTCTGGAAATAAAGGTAGGTGTCTAAGAAATATTTTTGATTGTGTATTGATAACCTATGGACCTGCTACCTACCTGCAATAACATTGCTTAAATTTCCTTTTTTCTAGTGTTTTGCGCCCTAAACTTTTTAGCGCTAGCAGCTAGGTATTAAAGTGATTTTTTTTCTTGCAGGGGACTCTGGTTATCCACAGCGACCCTGGCTGATGACGCCTGTTTTAAATGCTGCACCTGGGTCTCAAGAAGACGTTTACACATCTCGCTATGTGCAAGCCAGAAACAGCAATAGTGCGCTGCTTTGGTTTACTGAAGTCTCGATGGAGGTGCTTCCTTAAAGACAGAGTTCTTCACTACCACCTGTATGAAGCTTGCAAGATAACACTTGCTTGCTGTGTACTACATAACATGGCAGTCCAACACCAAGTATTAGTCCTGGCATAAGCAATGATGGCAGTGATGATTACACCTCACAACATAACATCTTTAATGCTGATAACCAAACAGAACTTATCCGAGGCAGGGCAATGCGCAATCATTTAATCAGCAGGTTTTGATGAGAATGAGAATTCTTAGTGGATTGTAAATAAAAGTACATAGTTAAAGTTACAAACATATTTTATTTTTAATTTAGTTTATTATCTATTTGAGTACACATTTGCTGTAACATACATTCATTCATATTTCTTATACCTTTAATTTTGGAGTTTAATAGTGTCCTAGAACTATCAAACTTATCTAATCACGAATGGTCATATACACAGATGACACATTGTAGATGGCTACTGTTGGCTCACGGATGGCAGGCATAGCCCTACTCAGATATTGTTAAACTAAGGCTTCAGCTATTTTTGTGAAACGGCCGAGGAGATTGTTTCGCTCACTATCCACCTCTACTCTTTGGCCTTCAGTCTGTGCCCGTCTCTCCTCCAACTGAAGGGGTCTCCGCTCGATGGCCACAAACTCACTCTTGACTTCCAGTCTGCCCACACCTTAAAATTACAAGAAAAACAGAACTAAATATACATGATTTTTTTATGTACATACTTTCTATTTACAATTGGTAGGTAATTAATTTACTTCATGAAGTCATAAAAGTGCTATAAGTACTCGTAAGGTACCCACCTTTTTCCACTTGTCCATAGTCTTTTGGACACCACCACCAACAGAATTTAAGGTGATGGCCCGCTCTTTTCACAAACGATCAGCCCTCAAACGTCCCTGCGCTGCTGCGCTGAGGCTGGCTGAGGTTTTGTGAGGTCACCATGCCTGTAACATAACATAAAACTAAAGAGATCTCGTTCTTTATATTTCTTTGTGAATCGAGTCATTGTTTATGTTTCTAAGTAAGCAATACTATACCTACCATGGTTTAGGTATAGTATTGCTTTCCGGCTAGAAACTTTTTTAGGTAGTTATTTAAATTTTTGAGGTAGATAACTAGCCTAGTCCTTGCAAAGAAAGGTAAGTAGGTAGGTCGAGTACTAAATAATTAATTTACCTTTCCATAAACTCCAAATGAGCTGAAAACTGCTCACCGCTGGCCCGTGCTCTTGATTACAATTACTTAAATAATTGCAATTACGTACATCAAAGTAAGATAATTCCAATTGCGCCAAAGTTGTTTTCTTTTCATGAAGTATAAAAAACAAAACAAACAATACAAAAAGTGTTCTCAGTCTTTTACTGCGTTTCTGTGTTGCCAGATGACTTGAACTTCCCCCCAACTTTATTCCAAATCCCAAATCTCAAATTGAAATTAAAACTTCATTTATTCAGACTGTGCCATCCATTTTGTTAGAAACACATCATCATTTATTTACCCACCCACCATTTGTGTACTTTTTACAATTGTGTTTAATCATGTATTAAAATAAATAAACAATTAAAATTAAGAATGGTTAGTATGTAACAAAAAAAACACCGTTATTTTTTTATAAACTATCAATCAAAAATAACTACAATAATCATAATTTCAATTCTGATATCAAATTATATAAATAAATAATGCTGGACAATTCACACAGCATTATCTAGCCCCAAGCTAAGCAGAGCTTGTGTTATGGGTACTAGAAAACTGATATACATAATACAATACACTACATAGATAGATATTTTTTACACAACTGGCTTTTTCAGTACCATCTTGTATGGTATGGTCGGTTTGGTACTTAATAAGAATCCCCAAATTTCCTCCAAACCCAGTTTTCCCTCCGAAAATCCCCCCAACAAACCTTTCGCCTACCCCGAATCTCCCTCCAAAAAACTCCGAATTTGCAGGGAATACCCCCGTCTGGCAACACTGGCGTTTCATTTCAATTGACTACGATCTTTCAATAAGTTAGTTCGAAAATGCAAATAATTTTTAATTCCATTTCAACCTATTAATTATGCTGTAGAATTTAAGTACGCTACTCAATGTATCAAAAACTTATTATAATAAGCCTCCACACGCAATAAAAAACAGAAAACCATTCATAAATAAAATCCAAGATATATAAGTTTTGCGTAGACCGGAACGTAAAAGAGACGAGCAAAATAGGCGAATGACACTTTTGACGTTTGACTACGACAACCATAGACTAAGCGCGGTATTGAGCGATCAGACGAATAGACACGGCGATCGCCACGCGAAGGTTACTTTGTCTACCAAACGTACTTCGCCATCGTTTAGGCGATGACGATTGTAGAAATCGAAACGCTTCTGAGCGAATGCCGGTTGGCTAGGCCTGCTGATCGTTTGAGAGCCCTATACTGTATATATCGAAAATCTCCGAAATGTGCCACCATTTCGGAGATTTTCGATATATACAGGTTGTTTTAGGTTCTCCTGGACATCGCATTTGTCAATTCATATGTCAATCATGGACTTATAATGGAACAGACTACCGTAAAAGATTTTCGACGCTCTGTTACTCAAGGCTTGATGACAATGAAAGATGCTGGTCAGGAAAGAAAGACTTCTACTGATAATACGGCGAAAGGCGGCCCTTCCAAAAGGCGCAAATCTGACAATTCCACTATAAAAGACGTACGCATGGGTAACAGAGGCATCCATTGGCCTACGTTCGTAGAGAATAGAGGAAGGTGCGAGGTTTGTAGTTTGAAGAAGATTCAGTCGAAGCCTCATAGTAAATGTTCGCATTGCAACGTGTTTTTGTGTGTAAATGAAAAGAAAAATTGTTTTGTTGAATACCACGACGTTATCTGTAATTAAAAACCTATTAATTTAATTATTACGAAGTCAATATTGAATGTCATTACTTTTGTAGTTTCTATCAAAATTCCTAACATTGTGATAACACGAAGTTCCTGACGGTACTTTTAAGTCTAGGTCTTGGAAATAGTACTTCTAGGTATAATAAAAATCTCAAAAAAATCTGTGCATTTCCTTTTACCTACCTTATTATGCTAATAAGGTTCAAAAGCGGAAATTCGTTAAAAATCACTACCCCGGGGGAAAAGGGTTAAAGTACAATCAAATCGGCTTCAAATCTAGGGTAAATAAGTTTCTTCTGGAAAAGCGTACTCCATCTTAGGCTACGTCTTCACTTTCCATTAGCAATAAAAAAAAGAATAGCCCTTTAAAATAAATTTTATTTAGTACCTCGCCCCCTTTCATGTTGCGTGCATTGCGCATTTCACACTTCTATTTGTTATTGTTAAACTCGAGAGGCCCTTAGGGATTATCGGGCCATTGTAACAACACCAATGAATAGATGGCAACACTGACAAGGACGTTTATACAGGGTGACGAAATGTCGCGCGCTATTCAATTCATTGAAATCAGATAAATCGGGAGTTCATTTTGGGTTTGTCGATGTAAGCTGTTTTTTTTTAATTTCGGTTAGCGGATGCGATGTGTTAATGTGATTGAGGTTTTTGTAGAAAGGACACGTGCAATTTGGTACCTACCTACTACCTACTTATCTAGAAAATAAATGTTCTATAAAGCACGTTTATCACTAAAGATTTTTTGTTTGTTGTTGATGAATTTTTGAGACTTTATTTGATTTCTTACGTTCATCACTATTTACAATAAATTACCGGAATAATTAAAACAACTAAATGGAAATATAATATATTTTGGAAAAAGTTATGCGGATGCCTACATGAAAAATGTTTTTTTCTGTGAAAGAATATCTGGAAATTTTAATTATGACTTAGCTATTACTATCATTAATTATTCACAATTGTTTTATTCTGATATTATATTGTTGTTATACGAAATAAACCCATGACAGTACCATGTCAAATGTCATTATAATTTTGACTCACATCAACATGTAATATTTTCACAACTGCGTGGAAGCTGAATACACTTATTAAAATCTACTATTTAAGAAGATATGATCTGATTTGACTTTTAGCTACAAAAGCTACCAAGCGTCTTTATTACGTCTTAGATTGCAGCGAATTTCATCACTATGTTTCGTGGCATGTTTTAAAACTCACTATTTTATCAATTATCAGATTAAATCCATCTCTTTTTTGTTTCCACAAACTTTTAAAATAACTATCTGAGTTTGTTCCTAATGAATCCCAAACAATATTTTATCTTAATCCTTATGATCCTATCTGCTCTCGCTATTTGCCTTAAATTCCTGATTTGCTCCTGATAAATGGATAATCTTCGTTTACCTGTTTGAGTTCACACGAGTGGTTTCGACAATACAGAGGATTCTGCCAAAAAACACGCATTTATGCAGTGTAGTAATAGTAATATTATGACGACTTCTTAAGATAGCCTAATTTTATATATTAAAAAAAAAAACATTTATTTTATATCCTGCTAAATTTAAATTTATATCTTGTGTCTATTTTGCATGCCGAATTTACCGGTGAATTATGTAAACTTATTTCAAGCTTAAGACCTTTATACATAATACAATTTTTCAAGCAATGGTTATGATTATGATTATGACGTTAATAAAGACAAAACATCGTAGGTAGGTATTAGAACAAAAAATGTTAGGTACTAACGAGAAATGAACGTCACATTCATAAAAATAATCCGTTCCGGTTGCAATGATTCAAAACTTTGCGATTAACTAAACTGAACTGACCCTGTATAGTATAAGTGAAGATGAAATGCATAATATGCTGATCTTCATTTCATACCGGTTCGTTTGCCTAGCTCTACATAATATTTTATTTTTAGTCTATTTTATCTTACGATTTTGAAGATAACTTATATCTTTGATTGTTCATTAAGGATGTGAGCTCAAATATTATTATTAGATATTATTTCGAGAATTATTTTGTTAATTATTTTTACTTTTTATTTATTTAATTGTTTGTTGATTCTTTATAATGTTTAATATACCTACCTATTCTACTTTGTATCTATGATGTAAATTTAAGTGAAGTAAATTACTGTTGTGTACGTTATACTGTTGTTTACGTTTTTAGATGATATTTATATAGAATTAATTACCTAGCAAGTAGGTGTCCTAGACGTAACACATTGGAGAACTCTGTAATGTAAGGTCTAGTTTTTAATAAACGAATTGAATTGAATATACAAGGCTACACAAACGATCCGGTTAAAAGGTTAAGGAACTTTGTCAACTTTGTCCTCCAGGCAACAGTTGTTCGTTTTTCCCATAGAGCCAGTGCCGGCGTTAGGGGGGGGGCGCGATGGGGCGACGGCCCGGGGCGCCAAATTTGGGGGGCGCTGAGGTCTGGGGCCTCGGCCTCCTGGCTCACTGGCTGTGTACCCTCAATGATGGGGATACCGTGCTCGAGCGTGGCGCAAGGCTGCTGATTTGTATACTTGGTCTCTCGACTCGAGCGTCGCTCGATCATACAACGAGAAAACCGTCCACAATATTTTGACTGCTACAGAGTAGACATGCGCAAAAAATTCGAAATTGAATTCTTCAACAAGCTGCTGGACGTCGCTTTAGTGTCAATAAAAGAAAGATTCCAGCAATTAAAAGACTATTCGGAAACGTGGTCTTTTTTACACGACATTAAAAAAAATCCGGAAAGAAATGAACTCGCAGTGCTTTGTGCAAATCTCCAGCGAAAGCTCACTGTTGGTTCTAATTCCGATATCGACGGAAACGCACTATGTGACGAGCTCATAAGTCTAAAGCATTTTCTCCCGGACGATAATATTTCGTGTATACCTAACCGTTCTCAATTTTATACGACAGCGCAATATTCAAGAACTGTATCCAAATGTATGGATTGCATTCCGGATTTTTGCAACTATTCCGGTTACAGTTGCAAGTGGAGAACGCAGTTTTTCCAAATTAAAATTAATAAAAACGTATCTCCGATCAACAATCTCTCAATCGAGAATCTCTAACCTGGCTACTCTATCGATTGAAAATGAAATCGCTGAACAATTAGATTTTTCTAATTTGATTCGTGTATTTGCTGACAAAAAAGCCCGATAAGTGAAATTTTACTGAAGACAATCATTAAAAAAACAATTTAAGAACATCAATCAAAAAATTAACAAAATGTTCAATCAAAATAAAAAGTAATAAACAATATAAAACAAGCTTGGAATTAAAAAAAAAATGAAAATTACAAAAAAATGTTTAAAAAAATAAAAAAATAAATAAAAAAAAAACAAAAAAGAGAGAGAGGTATGAGAGAGAGACTTCGAGCAACGAGCAACATCGAAGTACATCGTATCTAGTCTAAATAATAATAAATATACATCACTCTATTCGTTTCTTTTATCCGCCGCCCAAATCTGAACAAAATGTTAAGTACTTATTTTGTAAGTCTAAAGAAATAAACGATTTGACTTTGAACATAAACTACGTTCACATTGGGTCAGCAAAAAATTAATACTCGATAATGATTTCCTTAGTGGGCGCCTAAATATTACTGCCCGGGGTGTCAGTGGCCCTAACGCCGCTGCTGCATAGAGCTCACTCTACACATTACAGCGAGAAATTTTAAATCTCGTAGTGATGTTAGACTATCCAAAAAGTTTAATTCTGTCACTAAAAATAGACGTCTTTTACGTTCTCAAAATGATTTTTTAACATCCGCTCCGCTCAACTCTTGTAACATAACACCACAGCACACCTGACAATGCCTCCGCTGTGATTGGTGGAAATAACGGGGGGTGAGAGACCTGCCTCCCCATTGGTCGGTAGTCAACGGGGGTGGGATACAAGTGGTGTCAAATTACTACCCTTATTAAATGTTTATAGTGATTTAGGGATTTGGTGAATTACACGATTTGGTAAGCTTGCTTTGTTGTTGGCTAATTAATTTAATTTATAGGAGGCTATTATCCTTTCGACTTTCTTTTCGAAATTACGGTTTTTATTATGTTTTAACTTGGTCTGCCCGTGGCTTCGTCTGTGAAGATTTAAGGTACAATTTCATGAGTTGTAGTTTTTATGGGTGGAACCATTGTATTCTACATAATTGATTTTGTTTAAAAAAACTATAAACCGAATTCAATTATATGGATCCCATAGTCAGAACTGGACCAAATTACAATGAGACCACAAGGGAAGCACCAGCTTTCAAATAAAAAAGAAAAAACATAAAAATCGGACTACCCAGTCAAAAGTTCTGCCTGCGGTAACAAAAATAAAAATTAAAAAAAAGACGTGTGGCACTCGGGGACTGCCGCGGTAAAGTTATTGCAATGCCATCTAGAGGCGAGTTGCTGAACTAAAGAGACAAACGTCAAGGTTTTTTCGTTACGGAATTTCTGGATTCGGTCCCCGCGCTCAAGGCCCGCGATAGAAGCTATGCAATAGCTTAACAACAAACACAGTCGAATTGAGAACCTCCTCCTTTTCTGAAATCGGTAAAAAAATTACCTTACGGTGCGTCCAGAAGAACATGTTATAAAATATATACCTCTATTCAATAAATCTGTGTCTGTGGACGTGTTTTTAACGTAAGTTATATATCATGTTACTCAATCTGGATGCCCCCGCTATGATATCAGCTATCTGTCATTGAAAGTCCCGTCTAAATCGGTGCAGTCGTTTCAGCTAGCCAAAAACTTTAAAGTTGTGGTAATTGGTGTTTAGTTAGAAGTACACAGCCTACATTTGTACATTTGTGAAGTAGACAATTTTTATTTTAGATGAAAAAATACCATTTTTGTTTTTGTAGGTACATTTTTATGTGGCTAAAACTTAGCATAAAGAACAATTGCTTGACGAAATACCATTTTTATTTTTTGTACTTAGCACAAAGCACAAGCTGATGTGATTTGTGCTAAGTTTTAGCCGCATAAAAATCTCATGGTAAATCATAATGGCATTTTGAGATTTGAGCTAATTATACCTACCTAGCCAAACGGTAAAATATTTAGGGAGGATTTCACCATTATGGTATCATAAATGTTGTGGCTAACCTGTAATTTAGAGACAAAGGAGGTAGACATTATCCCAGGGGCCTAATTCCACTATTCTTTAAACAAAATGCCATAATGGCGCCATAATGGTGCCATACGATTAAGATAGAGATTGAGTCGTAAATTTATTTGGTATTCGAATACCATAAGATTACAATCTCTATGACTTATAATAGCGTGTCAATAATGTGGTGGGGCATATAATCATAATCGTAATAGTCGTTGATATGGCATAAACAAAAAAAGATCGTGTTAGTAGAATACCAAAAGGTGTCAATGGCGGTGATTGTAACGCGATAATGAAGCGATAATATTGTCATAGTGAAGCGATTGTGTTAGTGGAATCAGGCCCCGGGGCCAAGATTTACCACAGATTTGTGAATGAATGCAATACTCCTGGTATTTATATACCTATGACAGTTTACGGGTAATTCTGTTCCTATTCGAGTTTCGTGAATGTACTTATACAGGGTGTAATCGTTAAGTGTGCACAGGCGATTATTCCGTAACTATTGCAGATATCAAAAAACTTTAAACTGATATCGAAAGTACTTTACCTAATGAGTAAAATGACATTAATAACTTTTTAAAAATAAAACGAGAAATATCCAAAAAAATTACCTTAATCACTCCCATACATTTTATTTCTTAGTAAGTACAAAATTTTGTGTTCAAAGCATATGTTCGAAGTGACGTCCTCCTTGTGCAATACAATGACGAGCTCTATTTACAGTTTCTAAATGAACTTTACTTAACATTTGCGGAGTAATTAAAGCAATTGCACGACGTACACGATTCTGTAACTCTTCTAGGCTGTGTACTCTCTCAGCGTACACGTGGTCTTTGACAAATCCCCATAGGAAGAAATCACAAGGCGTGAGATCCGGGGATCTGGCAGGCCAAGGGGTTGCACTATTATTGGCTATTAAGCCATTATAATTGTTTCGTAAGAAATTCATTACAACATTTGTATTATGTGCAGGTGCTCCATCTTGTTGAAAAATTATCGACCTTCTTTCATCGTCTGGAATTGGTTCTAAGAGACTTGGCATATCGTTTTGTGTCGTTGATATTTCTCCTTTGTACAAAACGATATGCCAAGTCTCTTAGAACCAATTCCAGACGATGAAAGAAGGTCGATAATTTTTCAACAAGATGGAGCACCTGCACATAATACAAATGTTGTAATGAATTTCTTACGAAACAATTATAATGGCTTAATAGCCAATAATAGTGCAACCCCTTGGCCTGCCAGATCCCCGGATCTCACGCCTTGTGATTTCTTCCTATGGGGATTTGTCAAAGACCACGTGTACGCTGAGAGAGTACACAGCCTAGAAGAGTTACAGAATCGTGTACGTCGTGCAATTGCTTTAATTACTCCGCAAATGTTAAGTAAAGTTCATTTAGAAACTGTAAATGGAGCTCGTCATTGTATTGCACAAGGAGGACGTCACTTCGAACATATGCTTTGAACACAAAATTTTGTACTTACTAAGAAATAAAATGTATGGCAGTGATTAATGTAATTTTTTTGGATATTTCTCGTTTTATTTTTAAAAAGTTATTAATGTCATTTTACTCATTAGGTAAAGTACTTTCGATATCAGTTTAAAGTTTTTTGATATCTGCAATAGTTACGGAATAATCGCCTGTGCACACTTAACGATTACACCCTGTATATTTTTGAATTTAATTTGGTGTTCTCTTGAATCTTCTAAATGAACACTACACAGAGAAATGCGACGTCATTGATAGTCCTTAATATAAACGCGTTAAAAACGTTAAACCGCCTATGGTGTCGTTCGGAATATATAAACGTGATTAGCGTTAACTGCGTTATCATGCTGGCGAAATGTAAAAGGTACCTAACTAAACTCGAAAAAGAGCGCAAATTTTATACACGCTAAATCAATAGTTGATCGCGTTTAAATTCAACGGTGAAATTGGGCAGGGACTCAGGGACAAGTGTTACGAAAATAGGAAATTACGTAGGTACTTGTTAAAATAGTTATTGTAAATAAATGCGCTGTTCATTCAATTTTTTTTAAAAAGCATTTGATCGTTTATCAATAAAATACTCGTACCTAGCCGTGATCAAACATCAACAAAAATCGGTCACGTGCCAAAAATTATCGACATCATCAAAATGCTTGGCGCCAATGAAGACCGCCCATGGAGACGACTAATTTGGAGGCAAAAGATACCGCCCGTATTATGTTATTGTAAACAAGAGAAAAAAGTAATATACTTATGGTTTATCCATTTTGAATGAAGCATGTTAGTAAACAAAATACGACACAAATAACAAAATCTCACTTGTTTGGCGTCGAGTTTCAGATATAATTGTAAGCAATTTATATTGAAGGGAGGATCTAAAATCGACAAGTAATGTAAATTACGTTTAAAAGGACGCGCCAACAAAGTTAATTTTAGGTTAAGTATGGGCGGTTTGTTTACGTTAAGGCTTCATTCAAAATGGACACGATATAGATGATCATTAATTGAAACAACTGACTGATGATTGAAACCCTTTCTGGCCAAACGGGAAAAATGAAATGGAATTTAGCAAAAATTTAGCAAAATTGGATGAAGTCGAACAGTATAAAAAAATCTCTCGGAAAAAGAACAATTGAAATCTTGATAAAAGACTCGAAAACGTGTTTTTTTTTTCATCACCTTGATTATTCTCTACAATAATCACCTAAATATTGGAAGGGTCATTAACATTATACAGGGTTATTTATAGATAAGTAAATAAAAACGTATTAACAAAATATACAGATTTTTATTAATACAACTTTTATAAACCTCCACTGTTTTGTTAGGAAATACATTTAGAATTTGTATTACTTAATTATCTAATAAATAAAATGCTAAAGGCGTACCTATTTACAGCAGAAAAAAAGGCCGGGGGTAATATTTTTTTTTAAGTAGGTATCTAAGGTATACAAATACCTACTTAGTTTGTATTGGAATATTGCATCAGTAGTGTTTTAATTGCACATTTCTATAAACGGCTTGCTGTCGCTAATAGTATTATATTTCAAAGAAATAATAGTCAATGCGAAAAACATAAACAACATTGTAATTATGAAATTTAAATGACGTTGTTTTGAGGTATATGACCCTTAATAAGTTTTGTACCTATCGAGTTGCTTGATCTTACATTTATTGTTTTACATAAGCGTAAGATAAGTACAAGTACGTACTTGAAAAACTAAAGTAAAACTTTTAATAAGGTCGACTATAAGCATTGATTTAAAAAGGGAAGATAGGTTACGTTCTCCCAGCGCTTACTCAAAAATTGGCATGTGTTACAACTACACGCAAACACATACGCTCACAGTTATATTTCCAGTCCTGTGCAATACAAAGAAGAACAAAGACGGAAAGACGTATCTAGGACCGAATGACTGATGTGGGAGAACACAATTTTACACAATTTGAGGTTGCCACTTTCGAGCAACCAGTACCTCATCTTCGTTTTTAATAAACCAATGATTATAAGTACCTTACCTACCTAGGTTAGTGAGAGTCTAATCTAAAAAGATATATCAAAAAGGAATTCGAGGATCAGGTAATGCATTATCTTATACCTTTAAACGAACAATTCTTGAATATATATATAACCTTTCGACTGTGCACGAGCTTGGCAAGGCCTAAAATAAATAAAAACAACATGGCGGACATGTGTGGACAGTAGGGTGGAGTGATTGTGTATGAAAAAAAATAAACTTATTTTTTTTTGGATGGCATAGCGATATAAAGTTGTCTTTGAATGAGAAAATCAAATGTACGAAATATTGTTAATCTATTATAATGTCTTGAGGTGCCCCAACACAATTGAAAATCGGTATATATAACATTTTTTTACAATTGTTATCTCTTTGTCAAATTGTTCAAAAAAAGTATTTTTCTGAATTTCAGGACTACCATTAAATGAATATCAGTATAATTACTTAGAAATGTAATTACTAAAAGTGCCGTAACTTATTTCGACTATTTTTTTTTTTTTAAGAAACGATAAAAATGCCAAAGTGCAATTTTATTTAAACACTAGCAGCGCCTCGCGGTTTAACCCGCCTAGTTCCCGTTCCCGTGAGCATTCCGGGATAAAATATAGCCTATGTCACTCCCTGAAAAGTAAGCTTTTTTATGAAGAAAGATGTTTTTAAATCGGTCCAATAGTTTCGGAGCCTATTCAATACAAACAAACAATCAAATCATTGCCCTTTATAAAATTAGTATAGATTAAATTGCAAGTGTCTCAAAGTTAATTCATCCAAAGGTGACTGACAGGCAAACCACTGTAATGTTTTTTTAATTTCTTCTTCCATCAAGCGAATCACACCACCTTTAAAGTCTGTTCCATCGCAACCAACAACAGATATTTCGCGTAGTTCCATCAATTTGGATTTCAAGTAAGTTAAAATACTTTTTATACCTTCCGCAGTGAACCGATTTCCGACTCACAAGTGACATGCCCGAAGTAGTCGCTTCTTGGCTCCGATAAAATCACATAATGGTCTTCTGAAACTCTTTTTCTGTAAAATTTACCATCCTTCTGAATACTAACCAAAGTTTTGTCCCTTCTACAGCATAAATAGCACGTATGTTTTTATCGCGATCTGCATTCTGTAAAGCTGATCTGACTTTAGTTCTCTCACGGCGTAACGTATTCGATCAATGACACCACTGGTATCGTTTGAAGAAATCATTCAAAGATCTTTTAACACAGAAGAAGCTATAATAGCAGCTGCTCTGTCAGAAACTCCAGTGCGATCGCACGCAAGAGCTAACGAGATGGTAAATTTAACCTTTTCTTTTTTGTTGGTGGTGCAAATGGAATTTGATGTGGACTAAAAGCTTCGCTATTACTGGAACTGACCCTAATACTTTGGATTGCCAATGTCACATCTTTATATAAGGACGAGAACAACACGGTTTCTCGCAATCAATTATCTCTCCGTTAAGAAATGAACGTTTTTGTTTTCTTCTCTGTTTTTTCACATTTTTTATAGTTGCAGCTAGATCTAAACCACCTATCATCATTTTTCTTTTTGTTCATTAATTGATCGAGTAGAAAATGTTTTTCTTTTTTGGGAACACGACTGTCTTTTGCACATGAACAGTTTGAGATAAGTTTGCATTTGCAACTGCAAATATCGAATAATCTATGAGTCTTTGAGGCTTTAAATGTATTAATTTTCTGATGATAATTTGTGTTGGTTTGACAGCTATGATTAGGTTGCATTACCTTTCATTTCGAGTCATAAATTATTTGTCGTGGTAGGCAGGAATTAGTTATTAATACCCTCTTACGGCTAACTGTTGGCAGCGAAGCTTTTTGCCAAATATCTCATACTTCTTGAGCCAATATTTCGGATATGTCATGGACCGTCGGCTCTTTTGTTGTTTTGTCTGTCTTTAATTCATTTTTAAATAAATAAATAATATGTCATAACATCATTATAAGTACGCTATTGAGATACTGGTTACTTCACTGGCAAACCATAAAATAATAAAAATCGCACGCGAGTATTGACTAAATGACGTTGAAACAACTTTTGATGAGGGTAGTGAAATTACCTCCCCGCGTACCCCGCGTACTGAACATCGATAAACACGTCTTAATGTTAAAATTTTCTATCATAAACTAACAGGGCAACTTTCAGAATATAATTTATTATAAATAAGACGAATGTACTTTTTTACCAATTTTTGCGAATTTCTCTAAAATTAATGAGGTTGGGGGCACCTCTAAATATATTACGTTTATAACAAAATTTTGTGAGCATATTTGTGAGTTAGAACAGCAACTTTTTACAGGTATTCCAAATTGATTACGAAATAAAAAAAAAATCGCTCCACCCTAGTGGACAGCCTTGACAAGGCTGCTTCACAGATTAGCGATAAAAAAATCTTACAATTTTTTTTTGTGGGATTTTGGTATTCTTTCATTAGTTAAGGTATAGAATTCGTCATAAAAATGGTCAGTTTGCTCTGTGATCGGACTGTTTAGTCCCTGTTCATCATCAAAAACTTAGTTTTCGAATCAAATTTTAACGGTCTTTTTGAGTCGTCGGTTTTTGGTCGTGTTTTGTGTTTGTGTCGATAAAACTAAGAGATCGGGATAGCCAAAGGTATGTTCTTCAATAATTTACACACTTGATACCATTCGTCGTGGTTTAATGTAGAAGATAATGCATTTAAACTTCAGCGTTGCAGCAACCATTGGTTTCGTGGCAAAAATTTTCATTTATCAACAGAAGCTTATCTTTTTATTATTTTTTCATGCAATCAAAGCTATTTAGTAGGATGATTTATAAGGTTCAAAGGACATTAACAAAACCTAGGGCTTCGCATACAAAAAATCAGAGAAATCATGATTTTTTTGATTTTTGAACACGGTCTGTGGATCAGCCTTAGTTAGGTCAAACCTGGGGGCCATCTTGATTTTACGACCCTTTGTAAATGCCGTATATTTATAATCCGGATTTCGGAAACGGCTCCAACGATTTTCATGAAATTTAGTATACAAGGGGGTTTTGGGGGCGATAAATCGATCTAGCTAGGTTTATTTTTTAGAAAATGTCGTTTTATTATGTTTTCAATAATTTACTTTATCGTAATCAATTGACTCTTCTTGACATCTATTGGCGAATAGTAATACTATTTTAAACGTGTTTTCAATAATGAACTTTATCCCAATCACCTTAGGAATTACAGTGAAAAATATGACTCTTCCTGCCATCTATTAGCGAATAGTAGGTACTACTATAATTTCTAATAAGCACAATTTACCAAAAAAAACCAAGCGAAGCTCGGACACCCAGGTACTTAATTTATTATACTACAAAACTATCACTCTGCATTATTGGACAGGGCTAGGTATTATGTATTAAAAAATATATATCTAAAACTAGCCTGGTTCGTTTTTTTTAAACTCGTTTTCTTAACTTTTGAACACCACTAACTTCTTATATCTATATATCTATATACTAATAAAGAGGAAAGATTTGATTGATTGTTTGTTTGTATTGAATAGGCCCCGAAAGTACCTACTGAACCGATCAAAAAATATATTTCAGTTGAGTATTAAAAAGTTTACCTTACGGGGAGTGACAAAGGCTATATTTTATCCCAGAATTCCCACGGCAACAAGAACTGCGCGGGTGAAACCGCGTGGCGGTGCTAGTTTTTATATAAATTATCGCAAGTTTAGAAACAAAACACTGACAAGTAGGTTTCTAGCAGTCAGCGAGAATTTGATAAGGCTAGTAACTCCACTTTGTCCCACCGACGTAAACGTAAACTCAACAAAACCGTGGGAATTATACTGACTTAGCAAAATAAATAATGCAACATTTTCAAGTTCAGATACACAACAGTTTGGTTTTTAGCAGTATCTTATTATGTCATTTGTTACGCAAATACAATTTGAATGAAGTTTTCTAAAACAATTTTATGTTTTACAATGTTCTCAATAAAATTAAATATTCTGAATCAGGTAGGTAGTTAACGAGATCACAGAAGATATAAATAGTTCCTACTACTACAAAGAGCTATGAAAAATAAGTTCTAGATTTTCTAAATTTCTGTCACCGCCTCGTGGAATCGAACAGTTAACTGCTTGTGTGCAATTATGTACTATATGATTATTATGGCTATACAAAGAGTTGTATTACCTAATTTTAAGTTGTGGCCAATTTTTAATTTCGTGAATTTCTTCTTTACAATTTGGCACCTCTATCGTGTGGACAGGAAACAACACAAATCTTCATACAAAAAGGAGACGCAACGACCCTGTCCAGATTTAATCGACTCACCCCTCAGGATATATTTTAAACTTCCTGAAAAACCTGTATAAACCTAGTCTTTTCGTTTATAAGTTTATATTCATTATAATAGTAACATAACCAAAAGAAGAACAAACTGTCTTGGTAAAATATTGAAAGTTAAACTATAAAACCTGACAGAAATCCGGAAACATAATTATAAAAAAACTTGAAAAACACGAAAAAAAAGAACAAGCCTTATCTAGTTAGTCGCAATAGTTTAGAACTAGACAAAGATATCTAGTTCTAAATGTTTGTCATCTAAATTTAGAGTTTTTTTTCACTATGTTGAATGAAGCTAGTTGAAGTCGACGTCTTCGTTGTGAAATTTTCCCGGTGTCGAGTATCTGAGTCGGCAATGTTACCTGGAACTGACATAATAGCAATATGGGAACATAACACCGTTTTACTGCGAAATCATAACCGGTGGTATGTTAACGGTAAAGAGGGTAGGTATGAAGGAAATCCATGAAGTAATTTATCAAATTGTTTAGGGCTTAGGCCAGAACTAAATAAAAACTTTTTGCTCAACAATGATGGATATCTAGAGTTTTTAAAGTACTAGCCAGATACTATATAAACTCTATGATATAGATGTATCTCTAGATACTGTTCTTAAAAATATAAATGAGTATTTGAATCTTATCTCTATATGTCTCTATATGCATATATGTTTTTTAGATTAATTTTTACCTCTTGTGTGATATTTGACTTAATCTTGATGGACCTTGTTGAAATTAACATTGAACCTCGTTCTGACTCATTATTCCATATTTTTAATAAAATACATAATTATTTTCGTGATAACAAATGAAAGCTTAGCTAGGAAAAATATTAAATTTAAAGACATTTACAACGGGATATTTAACCTCATTTGAGTTTTGAGCTTTGCAGTATTTCGGCAGTTTTATGCGCTATGATCACAGAATAAAAAAAGTATATTAAAATAACATTTACTTTTACAGTTAAAATGCCCAGTTTGCAAAAGTGATTGCCATTCATAAAATACTTCAGACATAACAATGAAAGAACCAGTTTTCAAAAATGTATACCACGCCTTTTTAGAGGTCACATAAAAAATTAAAAAACAAAATATTTCAACTTGGAACACCCGGCATCACAGCCAAGCTCCGCCCACACTATCTTTCTCTGTCGCTCGTTAACTGTCTCTTTCTAGAGCTTTGAAATGAGAATCCACCTTTTTGTTATTTGACCCCGTATCGTCAATGTGTGAGGGTGTATTTGAATAGATTAATTTTCGTGGACTATTTTAGAATCAGTGATGTGTTATTGTGTTTAAAAAAATTGTGAAGTGTTCTTATTACAAATAGGTATGTACCAGCTATTTGATATATTATTTTTTTTTAGATAATATTTAATAAAATAAGTGAAAGACACCGAATCTAGACAATTAATTTATTATTCTATTTTACGCATAAGGTTCTATTCCCACTATAAGGCAAACGTTTTTTATACCTGTTCATTTTTTTTTAGTCGAACCTATCTATGCTTAATCGTTATTTTATAGTAAGTAGGTATAGGTAATGAGCGAGCCTACCTATCTGCATATTTTTGGGTTAATTTATCGAAGCCTATGTTATTATACCAAGAATATACCTACCAACATACAAAAAAATTAAAATAATAGTTACCTATAATAATTACCACGATCTTATTACTTTTATGGTAATTAAATGGCAAAAGTTGATCGTTTCGTGACGGAGTAAAATATTTTTTTTGTGGTTTTACTATTTTCTGCATTGTAGAAGTAGAGTTTTATTCCTTGTAGAATATATCCATGAGATAAAACTATCGCAAAAGTAATTTTCCGAAAATTTAAGTTATTTTCTATGAACCCATGATTTATCCAACTGCGTTTCAATCGTATTTATATACATATTTATCTTTCGAAATAAAACCAACTTTGTTGTTAGTTTAAAATATAAATGTATAAATAAATGCTCCAGAAATACCAGTGAATTTTCTATTAACATATTGAACAAATCCGAAGTTAGAATTTTCATATAATATAAGTAGAAAATGGTTTACGATTTGAGGCAAAATATTAAGCTAGTTGTAGATATTCTTTGTAGAAATTAATTAAAGTGATCTAGGCAGCATTCCTTGTAAACTCATAGAAAAATTGACCCATTACAACATACCTACCTACTAAGTATAGCCTACCTGCCTACTATAATACGATACATTACTGTAAGTAGGTATCATATTACCTAGGTACCTACTTAAAATAAAAATTTTCTTTATCTTAAAAATATTGTTTCCATATTATAGATCCGGTGTCTTTTGATTGTTTTCATAACAAAGTGTGTATTTTTACGTCGACCGTTTGAAATTTTAGATGTTATTGTTGTAGTTTAAAACATCACTCGTACAGAATAATTCGCATCAGAACTGACGGAAATTGAATCATCATTTTTTTATTTGCGAATTTAATAAAATCCGCTTAGGTAACATATTAAAAATAATTTACGGTGTAGTGCATTTATAAAACCCTGTATATAAAGTTTAACGCATGGACCACACGCATCCGGATTTCAAAATAAATTTGGTTTTATACAAAATTATTACTTTATATTAGTAGGTACGTTAAAATCACGATTTAAAATTTAGAATTTGTATGTTTCTAATTTTTTCAGGTAAGATACAAAATTTACAAAGTAGATTCCAAGATTTTGTGATGAAATCCACCAATATGGATTCCTGCTCAGACAGGCTCACACCATCCAGTGACCTCACTAGTGAATCTGAGACCTCTCTTCCATTCCCATACGATACCCAAAATAATTTCTACACTCCTGCTGAAGAAAAGCAATACTTTTCCTGCAAACAAAAAACCCGCGAAGAACGCCCAACCAAAGAGGCTTACTTACAAGAAAACAATAAGATCTCCTTCGAAAACTATCTGACCCCGCCGAAAAATAAAAAATATTTGAATTTCGAACTGAAACTCCCGCCGACGAATGAAAACTTCTTTTCGCAAATCGACAACGAAGATCGAATGCGAAACTATTTCAATGAGGACCTTAAAAGTTGCCAGGATAGTGAAAACAACCCGAATTTATCGGAATTAAAAATGGGTCAGCAAGTTTTTGACAGTGTGAGTCCGGGAAATAATGAAAGGGTTCCGCAGTCGTATTTTGCTGAGAATGACGGAAATAATATGAGAAGGTGCCTTAATTTTAATGCTGAGCAGATACAGTGTGTATGTGAGGCACTTCAACAAAAGGGTGATATTGAAAAGCTTGCTGCATTCCTTTGGAGTTTGCCGACACCGGAGTTGCTAAGAGGCAATGAAACTGTACTAAGGTAACCACTTAAAAACAATATCTTGAATCCAAATAAGTAATTGTAAGAGTTTTGTAGGTAGTAACGAGTAAGTTAGTCTTTTAAACTAATATCCTCTAGTTCTCATTATAAACGGATTCTATAATAGTTTTTGTACTTACCTATCTCACTTCTGAATTCAAGTGAATTTTAGAACGTGATGGCCATTTTCTTTTGAAAAGCCATGGCCATTTTCTATTGAAAAGACTTAATATCTGGCTAGAGTCTAGCCCTCATTTATTTAAAAGTTTAGCTGCTGGAGTAATAAATAAATGATTATTATATATATTATTATAGCTATCAACATACACATCTCTGTAAGGGCTAGATAAAGCGGCGTGAATCAGTGATGTTAGATGCCAACTCAGGAATTATGACATCGGCCTGTCAAAATTATGGTACACTAACAAAAATTATGGTACCTGCCTTCGGTTTCTATAAAACTTACACTGATGGTTGAAATAAGGCTCGAACCTAGTAGTTTTGCTAAAAAACTAGGCCTAGGTCTCAGTAATCACGGGATACCCGTGGTAAAGAACAAGAATTACATAAAATTAAAAAAAAAATCTTCGGTTCCTTGGTTGTAAAAACACGATAAAAAACATGAGAGTGCACTGTTTTGCACCTAATTTCCGCTCTAGACCTCAAGAACCTTGTGGTCTATAGATTTTTTTGTTATGATTCGTAGGACTAATTCTTTAGTTCCTCGGTTGGATTTTTGCCAAGGTGCTGTAGTTTTCTTGTAAATATACTACATTAAGTATGTGGTTTTACACTGCAAGCGCACTTTTTATCATTTCGGGTCTGAAGTCTCGCTTAGTTTGCAGAATGTAGAAAGAGATGCCCTCTATTTTATTTAACAATTTCAACGCAGAAGCATAGGCACACTGAATGAAACTGAATAAACTCCTTTTTTCCTTGAAACTAGAATCTAGAATGTATTTTTATCCGGCCCAGAAAACTAAGCCAGAAAACTTAAAGTATTTTGAGTATGGTCTGAATCCACCCTAACGTACGTCAGAAAAGTTTGGGATGATAGGAAATTATGGTACATAAGCGTACCATAATGAAAGTACTATGGTACATGGTACGAACCTGGATTATGGTACAAATACCATAATTATGGTACGTATAACATCCCTGGCGTGAATTGTCCAGCATTATCCATTTGCACTCTTTTTACTATTCATGTAAAAAAATCTGGACAATTCACACAGCATTATTTAGCCCCAAGCTAATAAGCAGAGCTTGTGTTTTCTAAATAACTGATACAATACACTACATCGATATTTAAAAATAGGTGTTTATATGTACATATGTGATATGAGTGGAGAAAGCTTCTAAATCGATTTTTTTAATTAAAATATTTATTTATTTTTTACTTTTTTTATAGAAATAGAAATAGAAAATCTTTTCTGTGTTGCCAGGGCGCGAGCTCTAGTAGCTTACCATCGGGGAGTATTCCAGGAGTTATACGCAATACTGGAAGCTCACTCTTTTCCACCTCGGCACCACAACGCCTTGCAGACACTGTGGTTCAAAGCGCATTATAAGGAGGCCGAGAAAGTTCGGGGTCGAGCTTTGGGTAAGTTTTATAATAAAACAAATTACTTTGTAATGGTTCTGCATTTAGATTGCTCTAACAGCCACACTCAGAGATGTTAACTTAGTAAAGATTTTAAAACAAAAAACCTTACTCAGTGACAGTTTATCTATAGATTATATCTATAAATTTACCTATAGATCTTATTAATATTATGCACACAAATATTTCATAAGGCATTTTGTGAGTGGAAAATAAATAGTTTTAATTTAAAAAATAAGTTAAAGTGATTAAGGCCGTACACAGAAAGAAAGCTTGAAACTTGTAACCGCTTACCGGCGCTTGACAACGCTGGTGGCAGCGCTCAGCGCTGACCAGCGCTTGTTGAAGCTTATTGGCGCTGGTAAGCGCTTATAAGTTTCCAGCGTTCTTTCTGTATACGGACTTAGTAATCAGAGAAAGACAGCTAAGTCTCTGATTAAGACAAATGATCAATTCCTCAGAGTTTAGTTTCTATGTATTGATTATAATTGCTGAAAACGTTGTATTGATTTTAAACACAAAGACACAGAGGATAATAATAACTTATACTATTTCGAGTTATTCTGCATTCGTCCCACTTCGTTCGGACCAAAGTTGTTTTATGCAGAAATCTGTCCCGATTCGTCCCACTTTTATAATGCAGACTTTACCTATCAGTTCAGTTCATTTATTAAAAACCATAGGAACACACATCGGAACACTTGGTATGGTAAACGCCAACCAAATTAACAAATTTTAAAGAACAGGCTTTTTTAAAAAGATTTCAGAACAAATAGACAAAGATATTGGCAACGTATTTTCTATTGTCGATTAATCAAAATATAATGAAGATGTAGCCAGTTAAAGCTCCGCGTGACGACACGGCTCAGTAAAAAGTGTCACATTTTTTTACTGAGCCGTGACGTCACTGGGGGCCTGTGACGTCACGGCTCAGTAAAAAAACTCCCAAACTTGGACGCGCTTTATTTTTGTCATATTTTGTTTGATTGTCAAAAGAAAAAATACGTGTCCAATATCTTCTGATAATCTTACTGACGACTGACTCATTAGGATACTCATTACTCATTTGGTTAGAATACTAACCGACTCGTAAAGATTTTTGAGTCATCAGGCTCATTATTTCTTATCCTATTCCACATCTATCTCTACATCCTCCGGAAAAGCTCTGGACAGTATCTAAAAAGCTGTCACTAGTAATAGTTTTTAAAAAATCTACAAGATACAAGATTTTATTGGTAAATTACATTACATTATTACTCCTTATTTGATAAATTACATTATTGTTAACATATTTTCAAATTACATTATTTCATTTTAATTTAGGAGCTGTGGACAAATACAGGCTGCGTAAGAAGTACCCACTCCCGAAGACGATCTGGGACGGCGAGGAAACGGTCTACTGCTTCAAAGAGAAGAGCCGGAATGCCCTCAAAGACTGCTATTATAGGAATCGGTAAGACTCCACCATTTTGTTTCTAAATTTCAGATTTCAATTAGATACTTTTTTCTTCAAGCTTTGAAAACAAACACTAAGGTAAAATTTTATACGCATTGTCCGGTTAAGTCAACCTCAACGGCATGTATTGGTCCACTGCTGAACGCAGGCCTCTCCCGGATATGCTCTTTTTGGCGTTTATCTTATGGGGGTTATGCCCATAATCACCGTGCTGGGCATGCGGTTTGGGTTAAGGCGCATACACAGTGAAAGTGACGCCCCCACTTATTTTATCTTACTATTTCGTTAAACACAGGCAGTTTTAAAAATCTATCGTACAGTTTGTGGTATCTATAAGAGTTATTTATTAATGCCTCTGTAATAGTTTCACTTTGTAAAGCTTAGGCAGAGATACGAAGTTGCGCTTTAAACTAGGTAATACATATAAGATAAAACTATCACAGAGGTATCAAAACATAGCTCATAATAGATACCACAAACTGTACGATGGATTTTTTAAATGTCTTATGTTAAGTGCAATAATATGAATATGAATATGATAAAATAGCTGGCGCTGTCATATTGGCTCCTGTATGCGCCTTAAGTCAATACTATATAAAAAATATAACTATCAAAAAAATACGAAGATGTAGCCAGTTAAAGTGTCACGTGACGTCACGCCTAGTGACACTTTTTACCTAACCGTGACGTCACTAGCCCCCACTCCCAAACATTGACGCGCATTATTTGTGTAATTTAAAAAAAAATAAAGTATTTCTACGTCTGTTTGAACTTATTCAAGTAGGTAAGGTACCTATACTTACTTTTTTAAACAACTAGTCGATTAATAACCTACTGTCTCTACAGGTACCCAACTCCTGATGAGAAGCGAGCCTTAGCCCAGAAGACCGGTCTCACCCTCACTCAGGTTTCCAACTGGTTTAAGAATAGAAGACAGCGAGATCGCACCCCGCAGCAGCCTAATAGACCGTGAGTAGACCTTATCTTCTTCTGGCTATTTATATTTCTTTGCCGTTGGTGTGCAACACAGAGATATATAGTTTAGTCTTAGTTTCTGAAATCTGTGGTTGTGCAATAACGCCGCTACGAGATGGATGACAGAATATTAAGAAGAAAGAAGAGCGGGATGACAGGATATAAAAAGAAAGAAAGAAAACACATTTTATTTGGAAACAATTACATAACACACACATAACACGATAAATGATGTAGAAATTACAGGTGTACAGTCATTGATTTTTAAAAAGGGAAGATGAGGTTCTGGTTTCTCGAAAGTGGCAACCTCAAACTGTGTAAAATTGTGTGCCCACCTCAGTCACCGTCTGACCGGGCATGGGCGGTCGTACTAGCGAGAAATATCTGTTGTCTCGGTCTCACTTCGGTCTTGGTATGTCTTTCCGTCTTTGTTCTTCTTTGTATTGCACAGGACTGGAAATATAACTGTGAGCGTATGTGTTTGCGTGTAGTTGTAACACATGCCAATTTTTGAGTAAGCGCTGGGAGAACGTAACCTATCTTCCCTTTTTAATTAATCAAGGTGTACAGTTAGTAAAGAAAATAAGAGAAGAATTACATAATAATGAGACAAAGGATAGTAGAACGTATATAAAAGTAAAAGAGCAGGAACATGTTAAAGAGTGTTATAAGGGGGCCAAAAGGGTCCCTGTCTCAGCATTATGCCGCTACAAGCCGAAGCTGTAACGGGGCTGATTTTCAGACAGGTCCTGGAGTGGTGGCACAAAATAGGAAGAGATGGAAGAAATGGTTTTCTCGCGAGTGAGAAGTACAGAGCAGAGACTCTACTTTTAGGTTTCTTAGGAAAACAAAAACCGAAGAAAAACAGTGTGCTGTTTCTGAGATAGATAGCAAAATGTGAGCAAAACATATATTAAAAAAATAACTATCGAAAAAACTTTCACCAATCGTATTTTTAAGACACGTAATACAAGATAAAAGATCGAAGTAACATTTCCCTTAAAAATGAAGGCGGTAGCTTTCACAGATTCATTTGTTTATTTATTTTTGATCTTTCAGAGATAAATAACGATTTTGAAATAAATTGCATAAGGCACACTCTCAAGTTGAATTAAGTCATCGCATTTTCAAATCTTTGTATGAAATAGTGCACCCCGCGCGCCTATCCGCGCCGGTTTATACTAAAATTTTATACTACTTTATACTAAAATCCTCTAGGTATCAACATGGTAACGTTCTCCAGCGTTTACTCAAAAAATGGCATATGTTACAACTACACTACACACGCAAACACATTTAAAAAAAAGGAGGATTCTCAAGTCGACTGTTCTTTTTTTTATGTTTGTTACCTCAGAACTTTTGACTGGGTTGTCCGATTTTCAAAATAACTTGAATAATAATAATATATTTTTATATAATATAATAACTTAAATATATTAAAAAGAAGTTGCAAATTGATGATCGAGATCAAATTCCAAGTCACGTGTCCCTTTTTAAAAATAAGGAGGATTCTCAAGTCGACTGTTCTTTTTTTTATGTTTGTTACCTCAGAACTTTTGACTGGGTTGTCCGATTTTCAAAATAACTTGAATAATAATAATATATTTTTATATAATATAATAACTTAAATATATTGAAAAGAAGTTGCAAATTGATGATCGAGATTAACTTCAAGACACGTGTCCATGCATAAGCGTTTTGGCAAAGACAGGTGACATAAATTGGTTTCTAGTTTACAAAAAATATCAATTCCCAAATCATTCCTACCTTGCCATCTCTAGTAGGTAGTTTTGAAGGTTCATAGGTACCTAGGCACTTGCCTAAGTTTAAAATCTATAGTAATCTACGTATATACTAATAATTATTATAAAGAGAAAAGATTTGATTGTTTGTTTGTAACGAAAAGGTTCCGAAACTAATGGACCAATTAAAAAAACGTTTTCACCATTAGACAGTTTACTTTCTGGGAATGACATAGGCTATATTTTATCTCGGAATTCCCACGGGAATTGGAACTACGCGGGTGAAACAGCATGGCGCTGCTAGTAAATTATAAAGACAGAACAAATCGGTTCCCATTATCTGCACAAGCAGAGACTTGTTTGTACCTATGTAAAGTAAACTTTACATAATAGAAGTCTCTGCTTGTGCAGGCATTTTGAGAGTTCTCGTTTAAACTTAAAAATAAACAAACCTTCATTCAACACTTGCACAAAGCTAAAGTCATTGATTAATTAAAAAGGAAGATAGGTTACGTTCTCCCAGCGCTTACTCAAAAATTGGCATGTGTTACAACTACTAGCAAACATATACGCTCACAGTTATATTTCCAGTCCTGTGCAATACAAACAAGAACAAAGACGTAAAGATGTATCTAAGACCGAAGTGAGACCGAGACAACAATATTTCACGCGAATCACGACCGCCCGTGCCGCCGCCCCGGTCCGACGGTGACTGAGGTGGGAGCACACAATTTTACACAATATGAGGTTGCCATTTTCGAGAAACTAGTACCTCATCTTCCCTTTTTAATTAATCAATGGCCAAAGCTAAACATTTAATGTAAGCAAAATTTTGTCGATTACGGTAGGTACCTACCTACCTACGTTCTCCCAGCTCAATCTACCTCTGTCAGGCCATTTGTTATGCTAGATCCAGCTCAACAAATGGCCTGTGTTGTGTTACATTAAGACTTAAGGCAGTCCCCCGACTCAAACAAGCGCCGCCGCCTATTTCATCTTATTATTACGTTGAAGAAAGGAATTTTCTATTCTACTACTATTTTGTTGCTCGGGGTTTTTGCAATCTCTTGCAATCACAGAGATCGTAATCATTAGGAATTCTGAATTAATTTGTTGCGAACCTCCTCTTTTTTTTGAAGTCGGTTAAAAAGGAAACAAATGTTTGTTAGATTTTAGTTTGCATTTATTGTTATTAAGATTATATTGTACTTAGATAAATTAAAAGCGTGGTGCAAACATAGCATTTCTTCTTCCGCTAGTGGACAAAAAATTGAAGTGAATTAGAGTCAATTGCACCTTATTTCTTGTTTGATATAGTATATAGTAAAAATTTGACTTGTACTTATTTTGTAAGTCTAAAGAAATAAACGATTTGACTCGAAATAAACGATTTGACTCTGACTCATTGAGTTATAGTAGAATCTGTTCAAAAAGAGAAGAGTCGTGGCGTTACGGTAACTTTTAGTCGTACTGCAATGACAGAGCAGTGTTGTCAACGCAACAAAAGTTGTCGATTGGCACACGAGCGCCCTTAATTCCTACGACTTTTCTCTTTTTGAACATAATCTACCCAATCTCCGGAAGTTTACTTACATCTATGGCTTACTCGGCTTATCACCAGTCGCCCGTCGGCAAAAGTCAATCGCCGATTCGACAAAATCTGGTCATTCAAAATTTCAAACATGTGTGACTGGGTCCTTTGTTTTACATTGATTAATGATATAGCTCTAAGGGTCATAGAACAATAGAGCCGAAATGTGTTAGGGCAAAAAGTAGAACGGTTTTCGGGCAGATTTAAATTTGGTCTTAGACAAATGTACCTATTTGAAGAGTGTTCAGTCAGTTCTTTAGGAAACGTTATTTAGGATAACACTATCGATTGTCTATTTGGCCATTGATTAGTCATACAAATCATATCTACAGGGAGCCACGGAAAAAGCTGACTAAGCCGAGAGTATGTAGGTGATTTTGGAGATAGAGGGGATAACGTTTGTTCTATGATATTTTTAATTGAATTGTTTAAACGTTTTCTTCAAATGAGTGGTTTTGCTTTATTATTATCATTTTTAAATTTAAAGGGTTTACATATTTTAATTGACAAAAAATTAAAAAAATTCATGACATAACACTGGTTTCGCTGAAAAAACATTTGTCACTTTATGTGAAATATTTTCATATTTTGTCATCTATATTCTATACTAATATTATCAAGATGAAAGATTTGATAGTTTGTTTGTACGAGTATTGAATAGGCTCGGAAACTACGAAACCGATTAAAAAAAATATTTCATCATTAAAAAGCCCACTACTTAGGAGTGATAAAGACTACTTATATTTTATCCCGAAATTCCCACGGGAACGGGAACTACGCGGGTGAAACCACGAGGCCCTGCTAATAAAGCAAAAGTGCGTGTAAAAACACGCATAGAGAAATAAACTTTATTTCATAGGCGCGACTCTGCGCGAGTCGCACCACCGCCGCAGTGAATGTGTTAAAATTCTTCTATATACATTAAAGAAATAGATAATTATCTAAATAAAGCCTCCAATGACAAATGGCATAATCTTACCACTAAGGCAAAGACCGCTCTACATTCTTAATAACGAAGGTAGGTATCCAATTATCACTCATAAATGCAGCAAGGTGACACGGCTGTTTCAATTTGTTTTGCTTGAGGCTAGATAATGCTGTGTGAATTGTCTAGCACAATTTATTTATTTATTGTAATTTAGGTTAAACACTCGATTGTCCATTTTAACATTGATTAGTCATACAAATCATACCTAGAGAGTGCACAGAGAAAACGCACTAGGCCCAAAGGGGGTGATTCTAGATATAGAGGGGTCAACAATTTGTTTTACGATTTTTTGAAATTCAATTTTATTTTAGTTTTTTTATTGAGTTTATTGGCATACGATTAAAGCTAGGACTGCTCTACATTTTTAATTACTAAGGTACGTATCCAATTATCAGTCTCAGCATGTAAAGCAAGGTTTCACATGACCGTAATAGGACAGCGTCGACTGTCCCCAAACAATATAATACAACACAGGAACTTTTAATTTTAAATTATTTTATACACAAATAAATGAGAAAAAAAAAATCGCCTATTGTCGCAACTGACATAGAAGGTGTTCGCAACGTTTGTTCTATGATTTTTTTTGGTTCAATTTTATTTTAGTTTACTGTCACTATTTATATCTTAGAAATAAGCAAATTTGTGAGAAATTGCCCATTTTTTTCCAAAAAATAAATGACCAGTCCCGCCGATACCAAACTAGATATAAACATAACCTGGTGAAGCCGGAATCAAAACTAAAAATCCACCAATCCTCCCCCAACTCGATGGCGGTAAAAATTTACAATAAAACTCCAGAAAACTTAAAATGTCTAGAAAAAAATAACACTTTCGAAAGCAAACAGAAAGAGATGCTCATAAAAATGTTCAAACTTGACCATTTCTTCAATGATTAGTATAATATTAAGTTCATTATTATTAATTTTAAGATACTGCGCGATACCTGCCTGTTCTCCATTGCAACACCCACAATGGGTACAAACTGTGATCTTAACTTAAACTCACCTTATCACTAAGACCTGATTGTATGAATGCAATAAATACTGAATACTGAATATTAGTGCAAAAACCGCTTTACATTCTTAATTACAAAGATACCTAGGTATCGAATTATCAGTCTCAGATGTATACTCGTAAAGCAAGGTGTCATTATGTATGACCGTAATAGGCACAGAACGGTATCAAGTGACCCCAAACAATATTAAACATCACTGGAACTTTTATTTTAAAAAAAAATCATAGACAAAGTAGTTGAGGGTATACCTTATAAATTATAATTTATGAAACACTTATTTTGCAACTCTGTTATCTCTCTTGGCGTTCAATAAAGTGTATTGTATTGTATTGTAATTTAGATTATACGCTATCGATTGTCCATTTGAACATTGATTAGGCGCTCTAAGCCGAAGGGTTTCTGATATCTGTGGTTTTTTGGATAACGTTTGTTCTACGATTTTTTGAAATTCAATTTTCTTTTAGGTTTTTTTTTAAATTGAGTTTGTTGGCATACGATTAAGGCGAAGATATTCTTAATTACGAAGGTACCTTCGTAACAATCCATCCAACTATCAGTCTCAGAAGTAAAGCAAGGTGTCATATGACCGTAATAGGTACAGAACGGTGTCGAGTGGCCCCAAACAATAAATTTAGAGTTTAAAGCTCAAAGGGCCCATTGTTTCAATTTGTTTATGCTTTTTCGTCTCAAGGTCTCTTTGACAGTTTTAATTTCAGGTTAACTTTGCTCTGGTAGCTTTTCGTTCGTTGATTATTGGCGGTCAATTCTCGCTTTATACCTACACTAGCTGCACCCCGCGGCTTCGCACGCGTTGTTCCTATGAAAACATTCATCCCACGGCAACAGATTTATGGGATAAAAAGTAGCCTATGTTTTATTCCAGTATTAGAATTACCTGTATGCAAAATTTCAGCCAGATCCGTTCAGTAGTTTTGGCGTGAAGAGGTAACAAACATCCATCCATACATCCATCCAAACTTTCGCCTTTATAATATTAGTGTGATAGTGTTGTAACTTGCCGGTCTTAGATTTTATTTTGCTTTAGATAAAAACGAAAAAAAATTGAGAGCAATCTCATTTTGCTTGGCAACATCATCACACTAATATTAAGTATAAATGAGAAAGTTTGTATGGATGTATGGATGTTTGTTACCTCTTCACACCAAAACTACTGAATCAAATCCATACTTTTTATCACATAAATCAGTGCTCATGGGATAGAAATCACCTCATAGGAACAACGCATGCGAAGTCGCGGGGAGCAGTTATTCTATTTATAAAAAAAAAATAACTGCCGATCTTTACCAATTTTTAAAAACTGGAATACACCGATGTACCCGCTTTTATACCGCTTTTTGAAAGTTGATCCTGAGGGATAAGTCTATTTCACGTTACTAACGAGACATGATCGTGACGTCTCCTTTTTCCATACAATATGAATTTTAATCAAATTTTAAATTTAAATAAGTCTACCTCGTAAGGAATATATCCGACAAAGAACCAAAGTTATGTACATAGCTCAAAGAATTAGCAAGCAGAAGTGGCAGTGAGCCCGCATATATCTCGCGAAGAACTGACAACCGATGTGGTAAACGAGTTCTTGAGTGGAGACTGTAACTCGGCAAACGTAGTGTAGGGCGCCCTCCATCCAGGGGGATGACGATCTGCGAAAGACTGCAGGCAGATACGTCAAGCTGAACACAGGGCGCTATGGCACTCCTTAGGGGAGGCCTGTGTCCAGCCGTTGACTAACATAGACTAGACTGATCATGATGTAGCCTACCTAACAAAAAATATAACCATACTAAACAAACCTTTCCTTTCCAGAGAGATGCTGGTACCAGCCCAATACGCCGGAGGCCAATCAGGACTGGCCCAAGCTTTGATTCCCAACGCGTACTACCACCAACTTCAAGATCCCTCACACTACATACATGGAGCACCTTAAATAATGGGGTAGTGTTGGCGAAATAACAAATACTTGTATATAAATACTAATCAATGTTATTATAATATTAGTAATACACACAGACCTAATATACCTATGGTTTACACATTTTGAATGAAGCAGCACAAAGTACGACACAAATAACAAAATCTCACTTGCTTGGCGTCGAGTTTCAGATATAATTGTAAGCAATTTTTATTGAAGAGAGGATCTAAAATCGACAAGTAATATAAATTATGTATAAAAGGATGCGCCAACAAAGTGAATTTTAGGTTAAGTATGGGTGGTTTGTTTACGTTTATGCTCCATTCAAAATGGATACGATATAGGTATGTATCTGCGGTAATCACAGACAGCCTAGCTGCGCGCGGCGCTTATGTCTGTGCTGGTAATAGGTACACTTTCGGAACACATATTAATATTTTTTTGAGCAGAAGTGAATAAATCGACTGGTCTTATTCCGGAAATATCGCGTTCAAAATTGCTCGTAGGTATCCATTATTTCACGATCGTGTTCGGAATTATGTAGTTGTCCTGTTTTGCGTAAGACCTGAGTCGTGGAACTGACTCTTACTGTAATTATCTTACTCTAATACTCTTAGTCGTACTGCAATGACAGATCAGGGTTGTCAACCCAACAAAAGTTGTCAATTGGCACAATTGGCACACGCGCCCCCCCGACTCTTTTCTTTTTGAACCGACTCTAGAAGAACATATTTAGCTTGGATCTATGGGAAGGACTCAAAAAGTAGTAAAAAGTAAAAGGAGTTGTTGCAAATAGATATAATTAGCTATTTTCAAAGATTTAAAGCGTTATATTGCTGCGGTCCGTTTTTAGTTCACAAGTCTATCAGCGCTAAAAGCACTCGAAAGTTTTTCCGTATTCTTTGAGCGTGATAACAACAGATATCGGGTTATATGTTAATTTGACAGATCGCTTACAGGGACCATCCTCGGTAGCATCGGTGTTGTGACCGAAAAGATATCGCCGAATATGATGTCATCTATGACGTTTCGCTATTAACTTTATACGCGATAACTGATCTACGGACCACTTTTATGCACGCTCAAATCGATTTGTTTATAAACGGACCGCAGCAATTGTCTTTGAATGCGCGCGTTGACATAGCACCGTCGTCGCACGCACGCACACTGAGTAGGCATTTCGTTTAAAATTGTTTTTTGTCCAAATAACCAAACTGTTATTTTATTAAGTGTACATAGGTATTTATTATTAAAATCTTTGGGTATTTTTATAAGTTTAGCCACAATTAAAGACCAATTTTCAAGATTGTTTTGATATTGTTTTGCCACAGAGGTCTAGTAGGTACCTTATAAAATAATCGCAAGATGGTCCCATAAAACAAATATAGGTACCTACCCGTGGGGTAGATTGTTTGCAACCAAAGAAATTTAAATCATTAGATAAGCCCTTTTCGTAGTAAGTCCGCGCCGTGTTTTTGCCAAACGAATTGAGTGAGCTCACACATTTGGAATCAGTGAATTATGTGCTTCTGTGGTGTGCTTGTTCACAAAAGTTTGTGCAATGTGATTTTACAATGAATGGCAATAATAGCAGTTAGGTTTAGGTGTTTAAAAAAACAATATCCTATTATAGGTACCTACTCATAGTGTGCGTGCGTGCGTCGGCATTTTGTCAACGCACGCATTCAAAGCCAATGCCACAGTTTTTGGGCGTAAGGGCGTATCTTAAAATTTAAATTATTGTTTATAACAGTCTGCAGGTTGATAAGTGTTTACCTAGCTACCTTGGATCAATCCACAGATATCGTAATAACTTACCAATTAGACAAGTTCTGTGGATCAATCTGTCGCCGCCGCGCGCCGCCGCCTCGAGTTCGCGTTTTCTATACCTAGATGGGTAGGTAGGTATAATAGGTTTTTGTTTCGGCTCTATAAATAACAAATTTTTTAAATAAATAGAAAATAGTAAGTTATTCGCCAATCTTGCTAGGTTCTAGATTCTCAGATATTTTGTTTATTTTTATGAAAAATCCTTTTAGAAAATTATGATACCTTAGTTATACCGTGTCCATTTTGAATGAGGCACAAACGTATACAAACCGCCCATACTTAACCTAAAATTCACTTTGTTGGCGCGTCCGTTTATACGTAATTTACATTACTTGTCGATTTTAGATCCTTCCTTCAATAAAAATTGCTTACAATTATATCTGAAACTCGACGCCAAGCAAGTGAGTTTTTGTTATTTGTATCGTGGATTATTTACTAACATGCTCCATGCTGGATGGATAAACCATAGATAATAATTATGTTGATATAGCCCATAGTGTTTATATTATAGTACTAGCCAATAGCCCTAAACAATAGATCGTAGGTAGTATCTATAAAAAAGTTTCTCTATGGTCACTATAAATTTTATACAGTTTATTATAGGTTCCTACTACGGTATGTTCAAAAAGAGAAGAGTCGTGGCGTGTTACGGTGAACTAATTAGTCTAACCGTAGTGCAATGAATGACAAAGTAGTTTAAATTTTGTCAACGCAACAAAAGTGGTCAATTGGCACACGAGTGCCCTTAATTCCCATGACTCTTCTCTTATTGAACAAACCCTTCATAATGTAATATTTTACCTGTGAATTTCACACAAATTTTTATGGCAGACCAAACAAAACTCAATGCATACAACTTTTTGTAACTTATGTAGTGTTTTGGTGCTCATGTTTGTTTGTTTGTTATATTACCTACCATTGACTAAACCAAGTATAACCGAATTGTATTCTAGTCTCAAATTTAATATTAATAAAGTTCTAAAAGAATAATTTGTGGTTCTTATTTTTTAACCAAACCATTGCGATTACTTCATACTTATAGTTTCAAAACCTCTTTTAAAATTGTTACCTAATCAACTAAAAGCCTCTTGCTTGCATGACAATTAACCGTGGACCAGCCTGTCATCATCATTTTATCTCCTTTTAAACAAAGTAATTGAATCAGGCGCAAGTACTTCATAATAGAAAATGGTTTGCGTTTTCCGACGAATTATATAAATAAGAATACTAATTTTATTCCTTGTAGAACAACGGAGAAAAAATAAACTAGAAAATAGAAAATAAGTTTAAATCTCGCGCCAACACGAAATGATCACCCGTTTTTTTAAGTGAGTGAATCTGTCAATGTCATTGTAAACTGAGCTGTCAATGAGGCTGTCAAAAAGACAGTTCCAGTCACTTCTGCTGTTTTGCAATTTTCCATTTCCCTTGTTTTGATTTGTGAAACTAAAAGGAAAATGAAAAGTCGTTTGTTCATCTAGTAATAGATATTATATTATATATTTAGGTAAATAAAACGCTAAACATAGTTCTTTGAGTGGTTCCTGCATATGTAGGAAATTACGTAAAACTTATCACGACTCCTGCTATGACGCATGAGTGAAAGGCCAAGATGAGCGAGTCCAAATCTTTTGTGAACTTCTCCTGCCAACGTTGTCTCCAACCCCTGAAGCTCGACGAATCACTGACGAACCTCGGGGAACATGCTATCGCAGACTTGACCTTACAAATTCGCCGAAACAATGAAGTTGACTTGGACCTACAATCTTCAAGTTTGGAACACTATGTCCCCCCTTTTCGGATGTCGGAGTCAGGTAATGGGGCAAACGGCTTCATGGTAATCTCTGACGGATGGGAAACCACCTCTCTAGGCCACCAATTACACGTAAAAGCTACGCTTTTTGATCTACTGTCCAATAACTCAGATGTTGACCACCCACTATGTGATGAGTGTACGGACACTTTACTAGAACTCATGGACAACCAATTGAGGCAAACAGAGGCAGAATGGAAAGACTACAATGACTATTTAAAAAAGCTAGAGGATGATAAAGAGGATTTGAATTTAGAAGGGCTTGAAAAAGAGCTTGATGATTGGAAGCAAGAACAAAGTAGGTTACTTCAAGAGTTATCAGCGTTACAAAAAGAGGAACGAGCTATGAAAGAAGAGATAGAAGTTCAAGAACGGGAGAAAGAAAGGCTTGAGAAAGAGCAAGATGTGTACTGGAAAGAGTACACCCGTTACAGAAAGGATTTAATGGTTACAGAAGATCAAATGAAATTCTATGAATGTCAGCTCGCATACACACAGTCACAATTAGAAAAGCTTAAGAAAACCAATGTCTTCAAAGCTACATTCCACATTTCTGACTCCGGCCAATTTGGTATCATCAACAACTTCAGGCTAGGCAGACTTCAGTCGGCCCCGGTCGACTGGTCAGAAATTAATGCTGCTTGGGGTCAAACAGTTCTACTTCTAGCGTCTTTAGCCCGTAAGATCAACTTCAATTTCCATAGATACAAACTTGTTCCATACGGTAACAACTCCTATATAGAAGTCCTAGAAGACCAGAAAGTACTACCATTGTACGGTTCTGGTGGTTTTAGATTCCTCTGGGACACAAAATTTGATGCAGCAATGGTAGCTTTCCTAGATTGCCTACAACAGTTCAAGGAACAAGTTGAAAAGGGTAACACAGGTTTCTGTTTACCGTATCGAATCGATAAAGGGAAAATTGAGGATACCGCATCACCACCGCACGCTTATTCAATCAAAATTCAGTTTAACTCTGAGGAACATTGGACAAAAGCTCTGAAGTACATGTTGACGAATCTGAAGTGGGCATTGACTTGGATCTCATCACAGTTTGGCGAAGAAAGAGTTGATGAAGCATAATTATAGTAAAACAAAAATTGAGGCTTGAATATGTAAATATTTTACAAACTTTTAGCTTGCATAACTTCGGTCAAAGATCATGTGTACATAGGAATTATTTTTAACTTTTGTGAAAATAAGCCTCATAGTAAAATTGCTAACAAACTAAAGAATAACCATATAAAATAGAAATATACAATTGTACACAATTACCTATAAGAGAAAGAGTGCTAGATTTAACTTCTTTTTCTGTAAACTAAACATTTTTGTGATATATAGTTCAACTGTGATGTACTATTCTTAATCGTAATTTAATTAGAGACATGCCCTTAATAAACATAGTTTTTAAACACTAAAGTATCTTTTAAATTAAATCTAGCGATAATTTGGGTTCTTATTTAACTGAATGTATCATCGCCAAACAGAATGCCTTTCCAGTTTGAAACTACATATTTTGCTTTGCCTTAAAAACAAAAGAAATCGAGCAAGCTGGGGGTGGCAACTAGTCACTTCACAGAAAAATCACCCTACTGGTGGTGAGGCTGATCATACTTACTGACCCAACCATAATTATCATATTTGCATATTTTCTACTCCGTCATAATTTTTCGAACAGCTAGCGCCATCTCGTAGTAACATTTTCCAATTTAATGTTGGAAACTCGCATGCCCTACGTGTACGTCACGTTTTTTATAATCACCAATGGAAGTGGTTCGCTCGATGCACAGTAGATGTCGTGGTAACGCAGTTCACAAAAATTACAGTTTTATCGATTCTGTTGATTTAGGATTAGCTAAAATTAGGATTTCGGAATTTCAAATAGATAAAAATGATTCTATGGTTGTAAAATTTGACTGACACGTTTAAAATTAGGATGACAGCTCTAACATGAAGCTGACGGACCTAAAACAACTCAATTTAGTTAAAATGGCTATAACCATATTCCTTGAAAAATTCAACAAACGGGTTTAAAATTAGGATGACAGCTCTAAAATTAGATTGATAGATCTAAAACAGCTTAACTTAGTTATAAGCTTTAACCCTATTATTTGCATTACATTTTAGCTATGGTTATAAACGTCTACCTAATTTTAGCAGGCATCTAATTAGGTCATGATTAAAATTTATCGATTTTAAACTAGTACCTATCGATTTGAATTTCTAAACGATTTCTCAAATAATGGATCAACTGTTTGACCCATGTAAAGAAGTATTTTAAAATAACATTTTAGTAAAAAAAAACATATTTTGCTCGCAGCAAAATCCCAACCACTCCACTCAGAGGTTTTGCGATTTTGAAAAACTTTCTAATATAGGAGGTATTTTTAGGACCTTTATAGAGGATACTTTAAAATATAAATATAATAGATACTTTAAATAAAAACTAAAAATATATTGTATGTAAAAATCTAACTATGTCGGTTTTTATCTAGTCAAAGCTCACACTTTTTTAGTTCATTGTGCTCCTTTTGTGCCACACAAAGGCTCATGTTTGCCCTCTAATTACTGCATCTCGTGAATTTCATTCGTTCGCGTTTTTCGTAGCGAAAATATTCATAGTTGCACGTTGTAGCGTATATTTTTAGAATTTTTGATGTTTTTAAACAATTTTTACCTTAGGTATATACCTTAGGTGTATAGGTACCTACCGTTAGTTACCTACCTTGGTTACTTTAGTACCTACCTCTAGGTTGAGATGAGGAGGTCCGCGGATGAGGTGGACACAATGGATGAAGTGAAGTGGATACCTCATCCTCATTCGCAGACGAGTCATTTATTCGGACGAGATCTAACCTAGCGTCATTTTAGTGATTGAGTCCTGCCGACATCTAAATTGTCACCATTATTTACATTTATCCTAGAAAAATGAGTGCTAAGCCGCGTTTAGAAGATAGTTGTGTATTTTATCGGTCCTCAGAACCCTTACAGGACTCGTTGTCTACCCATCAATAAAGAATCTTTGCCCATCAATAGCTTCTTCCAAAACTTTGCGAATCTTTAATCTATGTTCTGTTTGTTTTCAGTTCAGAATGAAGAGGCGTGCCGTTCCATTGCTCGGGAAGATTACCTGCTGATACGATGGCACGTAGGGGAGTTGAAGCATGCACGCTTCTTGCTTCTTTAGATAAATATCCATAGATACGTTTATATAAGAACTAGCAAGCTGAAGTGGCGCGATGCTAGAAAACTAAAGCTTTCAATCGTATAGTAAGAAATCAAATAAGGTCCCAAACATTTTCGGAAATTACCCATAGCGTAAAACTATTATAACTAAAAATCTTTAAATCGTATAGTAGGTAGGATGCACTGATTGGGGATTTTCAAAGGGAAAACTGGTATTTATTTTAAGTATTCCATGTGTCCTTGTTGTAACCATGACTAGGACCAAGGAACACCTACTTCTCTATTCCGTTTCTACGTCTTACCCGTCAGAGTAAATGGAAAAATACTTCTTCGGTACGTCCCCGCGGCTTCAGTACTTCACGATAAGACGCGAAAGGTAAAGGTAAGGTAAGGACGCATGACAGTACGTAGGCTTTGTTTTGCCCTCAAGGCGCCCATCCCCGTGAAGTGGGGATGCGAATACATCCGCCAGAGAACTAATATTTAAATAGCTCAAAGATAAGCAAGCTAAAGTGGCAGTGAGCCGGCTATAACTCGCGAAAAACCGACACGACAACCGCTAGGCTAGGTGTTCTTGGGTGGTGCGTGCTAAAACCACCCACAATAACCATCAATTCGTGTGTAGATATGTTACGTTCTTCCAGTGCTACCTCAATAAATGGCCTATGTTTTGTTACAACTAAACGCAAAGACACGTTTTTCCATTCTTTGCAATATACCTACCTACTTATGAACAACATAGATGGACAGACGTACCTAGACCGAAGTGTGACCGAGACAACAATTAGCACGCGAAAAACGCACGCCGCCGCCGCGGCAACGGTTGAGGTGCATCCCAATCATAGTCGGAATCTGATGGGAGGGCACAATTAAACACAATTTGACTTTCGAGAAGCCAGTGCCTCATCTCCCCTTTTAGACATGGATGACTATAACACGGTCATGTCATCCTCCCTCGCTTAAAAAAAATATCGCGAAATCACCAATCGTCTTTTAACGTAATTTTTTTTACACGTAATCACATCACATCACATTACATTACACTAATATTATAAAGGCGAAAATTTGGATGGATGTATGGATGTATGGATGTGTGGATGTTTGTTACCTCTTCACGCCAAAACTACTGAACGGATCTGGCTGAAATTTTGCATACCTACAATTCTAATACTGGAATAAAACATAGGCTACTTTTTATTTTTCTATAAATCTGTTCCCGTGGGATGAAAATCACGAACAACGCGTGCGAAGCCGCGAGGCGCAGCTAGTTCAAGATAAAAGGTCGAAGTAACATTTCCCTAAATATAAAGGCTCTCATAGATTCTGAGATAAATAACGATGTACAATTTTGAAGTAAATTCCATAATTGTACACACATATATAGGATATTAACTAGTTTCGGAGCAATAACCTTTACAAACAAACATACGAACACCTCTTATAAAAGATAAGTCGTTGTTTTTTACGAAGTGTCATCACGTACCAGATCTTTCAGAATTTTACTAGCAACAAATCATTCCAGCATACTTTCAGCAGAATATTATCACCAAAATAAACTTGCCTCACATAAGCTGCTAGTTTATTACAAACAATAAAATGTTTCATATCCACGTTTCATCGTGTTATACTTGCGAACAAGATGTGGTACCTACGTGTAATACATACGAATGGAAGTATATGTAGTTGTCCTAACTACGACAGCGAGAAAGAGGCTTTATGTATATTTTCTCACGTGAAAAAACAAGAATCAACAATTTTTATCAAAAACGTGCAATAGTTATTCTCCTACATTTAAGTGTAAACAAAAGACATGCAATAATGAGTCATTATTGGCTCGGGTTTTCTGCATGTCATTATTAATGACACCGCGACCTATTATATTAACTCTGGAAATTTCAAAAATCCATCGTTCAGTTTGTGGTATCTATTATAATCATTTTTTTAAATAGCTCTGTAATAGTTTTATCTTGTATAGTTTAGGCAGAGATGCGAAAATAGAGTTTGGTGGCCAAAACAGGCAACTTCATAATCTCTGCCTTAGCTATAACTAATACAGAGGCATTAATAAATAATATCTAATAGAAACCATAAACGGTACGATGGATTTTCTGGCGATCGATGGCGGTCGCTTGCGACAAAAATGAATAATTCTGATAGTAAATCAATATGAATATTAGAAACTTAATAAGAAATAAATAGTTATTAAATCATTTGAAACTTGATTCTTGTAAAGAAATAAAAATACGTTAAAATAATATTTGGTAAAACTTTGCAACCGATGTCGTTCGCTATCTATGTCGAGACTGCTTGTCCATCAGAGGGCAATGTAACAATCGATGTGGAAAGCGATAATAGCAAAGTCCAAAAAGTATGGATTTGACATTAGGTACGCCTTAGGTCACGTGATCTGTTTCGAATTTTTCCCTACGAATCTTTCAATTGCTTTCGATGCGTTCATAGCGAATGCCGGTTGGCTACGCCCTCTGTTACATCCAAGCACCTCTACGAAGTAGCACAACTACGACGTAGCACCTCTACGGCGTAGCACCTCTACGGCGTAGCTACTGATACGGAGGCATCGTAGCCTCTTACATTTTTTTAAGTGCAAAGCTAAAGGGTCTTACAAAATAATATAAGTAGATATCTGACCCTACAGAATTGTATTACATGTACTTTTTTTGCGAGCGATGCCTCACTAGTGCGCGGAATTCGGAGTGGCAACATCCCTGGTGGGACTCTGCCGTTGTTGTTTGGCGCTCTGTGTCAAGATCGAGTGGTGTGGTGTCCTGATGATGTCTCGTGGAGAGACGAAACTAGTTGACGACTTACTTTGATAAATGTTCTTTCATTTTGTATAAATGTATAATTTGTTAGATTTTATCGCAGAAGGTTCTTTCACGGAATTGTTACTAAATATTTTCATTCTTATCATGACACATCATGTCGAAAATGACACAAACTGTCAATCAGTACTTAATTAATCACCCTACCGATTTGTATCTACTTTTTATTTTATTAACATAATCATCTATACGTTTTTGTTTTTATATTTACCACTTTCATGTTCTCTTGTATGAAGTAGTTATTTTTTCTGACCTGTAATTTGTACCCATAATGTGTCGTGTTATGTGTGTGTTATGTAATGGCTCTAAATAAATATATTTCTTTCTTTCTTACTTCCTTGTTGCGTGGTATAATTCCACGGAACAGAGAAGAATAGATATATAGATAGACTATTTATTGGGTACACACACAGACAGCACATGAAAAGTAACAACAAAGAACAGTAGGCTCATTCTTTAAACTCATTTCGAACCTCACTCAGCTGAATCCGCGGTGAGATATTAATTTTGTATTCTGTAAAACTCGATAATGCTTGTAGCTTGAGCGTGGTAATGAAATTAACTAACTTGAGTGAGATTTTGACATTTGTAGATTTCGACTTTTTATTGACATAATATTACGAAATACATTAATTTTCTTTCGTTTTATTGTATAAACCAAAAAAAAAACTCATTTCGATACTCACTTCACTTCACTTGTTCATTCTAAATAAACACAGAATACCATTTCAAGGTGAAGTGATTTTGCGTTCGAAGTGAGTTCGGTCACTTGAGTGAAATCGAGTTCGAAGCCGAGATTTTTACAGAATGAGTCTACAGTAACAAATATCAAAGGCACACTAATTATGTACATACAGGTAAGCAGGCAGGTAGGTACCTAGTGAACATGAGGTAAATAGGTACCTACAAATCGAATAAAGCTAAGAATACATTTAAATTCTCTTTTATTGTATTAATTCTTGTATTATATAACTCTACTAAGTTAATGTTGCCACTTTTAATAAAAACCTACTTGAAACTCTGAGATCTCACTTCTTTATACTAATATTATAAACAGAAAAGATTTGATTGTTTGTTTTATGGAATAGGCTCCGAAACTACGGGACCGATGTAAAAAAATATTTCATACTTTTCAGGGAGTGATTATATTCAGGGGTTATATTTCATCTCGAAATTCCCATGGAAACGGGAACTATGCGGGTAAAACCGCGAGGCGCTGCTAGTTTTTATATTTTTATTGGTGTTGGTTTCAACTACTGCGGATTAGATCTTGCTTAACTAAGTATAGATTTATCCAACTTTCACATTTAAATTAAATTTATGGTGGGTTGAACATAATCTCAAAAGGTCTCAGTTCTTTTTTTAGCTTTTAACACAAATCAACGGAACCGGATGTCTATGTGACGTCACATCCATATCACGTTGGGGTTATTCGAGGCCTTTTAAAAGGTCCCTTTAAAAGGTCCAAGTAACTTAGTTATTGGAACTTTCGATCGAATTTTGTAAACCTTTTTGTTTACCTTAATGATTTTTGTTGGCTTAGTGGAAGAACTCGTTGTCAAGTCAAGTCATGTCAAGTTGTGAGTTCTATTCCCCGATATTGTAATGTTCTTTGGCCGGCTAAAAAAGAACAGACTTAAATAGCTACTGACTCCTGAAATACAGTTTACACTACTTCAGGAGTCTGTGGATTTATTTTTACTTGTCTTAAATACCTTGATTTAAAAAGGAAAGATAGGTTACGTTCTCCCATCGCTTACTCAAAAATTGGTATGTGTTACAACTACACGCAAACACATACGCTCACAGTTACATTTCCAGTCCTGTGCAATACAAAGAAGAACAAAGACGGAAAGACGTATCTAAGACCGAAGTGAGACCGAGACAACAATATTTCACGCGAATCACGACCGCCCGTGCCACCAATCCGACGGTGACTGAGGACAATTTTTCACAATATGAGGTTGCCATTTTCGAGAAACTAGTACCTCATCATCCCTTTTTAATTAATCAATGGATTCATTCATCTGTCTGCGTCGAGGGTAAAAAAAACAATTCACTTTAAAACTACCAATTTTAATGTCCAATAAGATTAGCATACAATAAAATCTCAGGGAAATACTTCAGGGTATTGTCCTGTAAACGACCATAAATCTTAAAATGTTTTTGTTGTTTTTTGTATTCTCTTGAATATGTTAGTAACGGAGAGGCTGAGTCTATAGACGTTAGGCAGTAACGAAACGCTGCTTGTGATGTTATTTTTCCGTACAGCTTAATAGACGCCTCTATCGAGCGCTCAGGGAACTACGCAAGTACCATATTCTCATCTATTAAAATAAATTTGGTTTTAAAAAACTATGAACCGACTTAAATATTTATAGTATTTTCATGGATCCCGTTATCAGAACTGAACCAAATTAAAATGGGACCACACAGGAAGCACCAGCTTTCATATAAAAAAAAACATGAAAATCGGACGATCCAGTCAAAAGTTCTGAGGTAAGTTACCTCAGGTAACAAACATAAAAAAGAGGAAATATACAGTTTCATTGAGAACCATCCAACAATTCTCCTTTTCTTGAAGTCGGTTAAAAAAGAGACGTTTCGTTGCGATCACGTCTTATTATATTATTTGTCAAATAGACTCATTCTTCGCTCTTTTCTCAATTTCACGATATCACCATTGTCCCTCGTACCTTATTGATTTATTTGTATTGTATACATTATTATAGCCTACGACTCACATAGGTTTACCCACGCATATTTTTGTATATATAACTTTTAGAAGTTTTAGAAGTAGTTTTAAGTTAATGATAAATACTTTAGTATGTAAGGTTATTTTTTGTTTAAAATATTAAATTATTAATTTAGAGAGCATTAGACCTAAGAACCTTGCCACCGTATTTTAATTTGTTAATGTGTTATCTCTAGTTGGTAGTCCTAATAAAATAAATAAATAAAATACATTTCAATCTAAACCTACCAAAACTGTGGCGCAGCGGACGAAGGTCCGCCTGCGACACAGGAGGTTGCGGGTTTGATTCCCGGCTCGCGACAAATGTTTGTACGATCTGCAGATATTTGTTTAGGGTGTCCTGGATGTTTTCTATGTAAAATTAAAAAAAAAAATATCAGTTTTAGTGCATTGTAATAATTATAAGTATCAGTTATCTATCTAGTACCCATAACACAAGCTCTGCTTAGCTTCGGGCTAGATAATGCTGTGTAAATTGATCAGCATTTTTTTATTACTTACCTATACCAGTTGTATTGATTGAAATAATTTTACAAATCTTTATCTAATTTTTCTTGTGGAAGTAAATAATTTTTGAGTTTCAATTAAACTCATTTAATCGCTTGAACTGAGCTGAGCACTTCAACTAAGCGTGACACTAACGGTAGGGTTGGTCCACCAGTTCAAGGTCGCTATTTAGTACATATTATGACGGATACATGTGTACTAATTAAAAAATAGATTTATAGGGTTCAACTCTACTACCTACGTAAAGTTACGGCCCCCAGCTAGTTAATTATGTACTTACAAAGGCCGAATACTTGAGTATTTTTTGAGTATAACAATTCAATGATGGATAATTTCCAATCGGTAACATTTATTTGAAACATCATTGAAGGCTTGTTTACAACTTTTATGTAGGGAGTCGGGTTGTAGTTTTTAACTTTATTTTGTTTTTTTTTCATGTAAAGTCAGCAAAAATTGCGCCTTACCACCACTAGGGTGATTTTTCTGTGAAGTGAATAGTTGCCAACCCCGGCTTGCTCGATATCTTTTGTTTTTAACGCAAAGCAAAATAGTTTGAAACTGGATAGGTGATACGTTTGGCGACAATATGTACATCCAGATAATTGGCTTTTACCTCATGGAGTAGTGCCCATAATCCCCACGGACACCCGGGGAAAAAATTGGGGTGGGGCAAATTCTAATGCGGCACCACACAGCTTTAAATTAAATTAAAAATTGTTTATTACATAAAAAGTACATGACACTTATTTAGGGCTCTCATTACCAATATAAGCTATTTGAATAATAGCTTGTGGTTTGGTAGCGAGTGCTTCCCCTTAGAATTATAAGACAAGTTAATGTACCAGGCTATGGCTAAGGCTATACATATATGTCTTAAATAATACAAATAAAAACTTAATATTGGCAAGTAGAGCATTAAAATTAGTTGCATATACCCTATTACCTGTATGAAATATTTTAGCCCGATCCGTTCAGTAGTTTTGGAGTGAAGAGGTAATAAACATCCATCCATCCATACAAACTTTCGCATTTATAATATTAGTGTGATATAATTAACAACCGATTATGTACGGATTCTTCAGGACCGTACATAATCAATTAGCAACCAATCAGATAACGTGAAGTTAAATTTTCTGTCAGTGTTCAATCAAAATGGCTGATAGATACACGATAGTTCTGCTACTCGTTGTATTGTTATCTTATTCCGTGAGTAAAACTTTTTGTTGCGAAAACTATCACTAATTTCATAACGGACAGAAAATAAACTTCATAATTATTACAAAGCTGTCAATGGCTTTAGGGGTGTGAAGACTATGGCCCAGGTGGAACTAGTCGCATCATTTTCATCATTTTTTCATACAAACGTGGAAGGGTAACTTACGAGTACAAGGCTTTTTGATGTTAACCATCCCAAACTAAGGATGAAATTAATTTATACCGTCATAAACTATGTTTGTATATAACTAAAACAGTAAAAAAAGTATACTTTTGAAAAATACAAGCTTCTAAACTTTGGTATTTTAACACGATTTTTAGATAACTTTGGGCGAAAATAAATAACACAAGGGCAAATAATACTCTAGAATGAAGGGTTTACCGACATAGTTTGGTTATTAATAAGTTAAAATAAATTTATTATAGATATACATTTGATAGATTTAGATGCTTTACCTACCTAAACAATTATCTTATTTTGATAGAATCATGAAATTACCTGCCTTACGACGCAACCTAACAATTTGGGGGTAGAAAATAATGAAATCAGAAGTCAGAATTCAATAACTTTATTTCTTTAGGTTGACCGATAAACACATTATGTACAAATAGAAACAAGGTGTTATTGAGATTCTGTTCACTTCAATCTTTTGTCCACTAGTGGAAGAAGTGAACAAGAAACCACTAGCAAGTATAAACCTTATTATTAAAGACATACATACAGAATAAGATAGCCTTAAAATAGAACCTTCAATACCTAATTGTTATGCTTAAGAAGGCTACGAACCCCTCCCAAATCTCAGCGGCCGGCCCGAGTGAATTTGTTGTTGTTTCACGTAGAATCGCATCGTGTTGGCCATTCCGCGGCATTCGCCTTATTTTGGAATTGTGCTCCCTGTGTCGCATTACCCCCCGCGTTTGAGCGAGCGGTTGCAGAAATTTGAAGGAATTTCTCAATTTTTTATATTTTTTCGTACTTTGCGATTCATTTTGAATAAACGACTGATTTCAGAAATACTTTTGTTTATTTCTAATGGTGAATATATTTAGGATGTTTGCAGTGTGACAGATTTTCGAATAAAGGTGTCTAACATGCATAAAAAATAGCTTGAAAATGACTCGATTTGGTGGTCAAAATATGGCAAATTAGTTTCACTCTCATTCAAATATCATAATGTTTTTTAAAAAACGAAAACACTGCAAACATAGCTATTTGTCATCCGATTATGTATGGAAAATTTCAATACGATCGGAAACGTAGTTTCCAAATGAAGCGGGAAGTACGTTTGTATGGGGGATAAGGTATCCGTTCTGTTCTTAAATCATCTAGGTAAGACATTTCTTAGTGATCTATTGTTCTGTGGACACATCTAAATGGATAGGGGTTTTATAATTTACCACATAAGTATTACGTACCATAACAGATGTTTCTCGTTCTGTCGATGACCAAAAAGTGGCGTGATCAGGCCTACAGGTCTTATTAATGCAATAGGGTATATGCATCGATTTTTTTTATTGTTTTAATCGATCCTTTAGGTCATTATTTAACCGAGAAATGATAAGACGCTCACTGAATTTCGCAATAACAAGGTAAAAAAAACAAATCAAAACTACAATCATTTTCGGGTGATAAAAACACTGCAATATTGGCGCCATGTTTATTTGACGTCGTCGTTCACACTCGATTAAAACCTTTTGTGACGACCTCGGTAGTGCTCATCTCAGGAAAGAGGTTTTCCGAAAAAGCTGAAAATAACCGACAATACGAAATGTGAAGTGGGCAAAATAGTGTCATATCATGGTGCAGCAAGCAGAATAAAAAAAGAAGAAATGTGTACAGTGATGTCACGTCCGCTCTAGTCAATGGCGTAGCGTTTTGAAATTTTGCGATTGAGATTTAAAATATCAATTTTTCAATGGTTAAATACTACAATAAAAACATCTCAAAATGCTAAAATAAATATGTAGATATGTTTCTATCTCAATAGAGAATACGTATATATTTTTTTAGCCATTTTGAAATCACATGCATATACCCTATTGATGCGATTTTAGTTGTGTGAGGTGATCACACAACTAAAATCACATCAATTGCATCCAGCAGTGGATCAATACAGGCTGTTGAGGTTAAGGTTGAGATAGTAGGTATTTACAACTGATAAAATTGAGCTAACTGCAGACTGTTGCCAACAATCTACAGATCGCCCAACTGATTCATACCAGTCTGAAGCGTAAGCAAGACGCTGGATGCATTGCCCCGTTGTATGGCAATGTTGATGCACCTAAAAAATTATATGATTTTTACAGGTAGCCAAAAAACACCACAGGAAAAGGGATAGCGTCGGAGAAAGTGAGGTAAAATCACCGTTAAATTACGAATATTTATAAAACACTGTTAGAACCATTTTGTTTCTTTTGCCATTTTGTCGATGTACCAAGCGTATATCAACTGTGAAGAATCAAACGATACGTCATTTGTTGTAATCGGACGATTTGTTTATAATAAAAAGTGTGACACTTTTTACTGAGCCGTGACGTCACGCGAAACTTTAACTAGCTACATCTTCATCATTTTTTGTTTAATCGAAGAAAGAAATAATACATTTCCAATATCTTCTGATATCATTATCATCATCATCATCATCAGCCTTATTAGTCCACTGCTGGACATATGTAGGCCTCCCCTAATGATGACCGCCATAGCGCCCTGTCTTCAGCTTGACTCATCCAGCATCTGCCTGCAGTCTTTCGCATTATAATCACTTATAATATAATAATTATATTTTTTGTTTTTCAGGATTCTTGCAAAACTATATTTGTAAGTGAAAAATATACAGGGTTACGTTGTACTAGCTGTTTTTAAGGAAACCTCATCGCTTAGTTGTGTAAGCTGAGATGAGATAGAGGTAGCTTTGAGCTGAGTTGTAGCTAAGGGTTGCTTCTCTACAGCTTCGAACTGACAAGGGTTGATCTCCGGGGAGAATAATACAACCAAACTTGTTCACTTCTAGTAAGAGTGTTTTATCGTTGTTTAAGCTAGAACTAAGTAAATATTTATGATGACGTAGAACGTGTTATTGACATTATTTCTAGCTAGCTAAATCTGAACGGCTCGCACAGCCGTGACGTCACCGGAATTTTAACTGGCTCAATCTTCATCATTTTTGTTTAATCGACCCTATAAAAATACGTACACAACATCTTTTGATAATCTAAATGACTAACTTTTTAGGATTTTTTTCTTCTCCGTTTTAACTTTTAACAAAGTACCTACAGACGTTTATACCCCATAGCTTAATAAAAATGGATAATAAATTTATTAATGCACAAAATCCTCAAACAGTTGTTTTACTAGAAAACATCCACCCATAATCTCCAGTAGGTTCTCCCATGTAGATTTAATATGAATGATTAAGTTCTACATTTAAGTTACTTTTTTAGTTACTAAGTAGGATTTGATTAATTTTTTTACTTTTCCAGTGCAGTTTTGGGATGTGTATGAAAGCGGTGAGTTATTAACTGACTTCAAAAAAGGAGGAGGTTCTCAATTTAACTGATTTTTTTATATTTGTTATTTGTAAGTTTTGACTGGGTGATCCGATTATGATGATTTTAATTGAAAGGTGGTGCTTCCTGGGTAGTCTAGTCTGGTTTCTATATTTGGTCCAGTTCTGACGTTGCGCGTTGGCATCCATGGATGCTTAGAAATGTTTAGAAAACCATAAAATTTAAGTCAGTTTATAGTTTAAAAAGAGACTCTATTAGTTCTATCTATAAAATAAATATATTTTATTCTTCTTTATTCTTCTTCTTCTTTATGAAACAGCTGTCTTCATAACAAATCAGGTACTTGGCTACGTGATTTATTTCTCTAACGATCTGTAGCTGTGTGGTGCCGGCTTAGAATTTGCACCACCCCAAAACTTCACACGGGTGTCGTAAGAGGCGACTAAGGGATATCCACCGGGGGCCCACCCCCTGCAGAACAATTCTACCACTGAACTGGAATCTCCAACCCGCATGCCCAGCGTGGGGATTATGGGCAGTACCCCCATGAGATTAAAGCCTATAAAGCACTTATCAGGGGGAGGCCTGCGTCCAGCAGTGGACCAATAGAGGTTCATGAGGTGAGGTAGGAAACACTGTATTGAATAGAAGAAGAAAAGAAGATGTAGATGAATGTAAATGTAAATATAATAAATAATTCACACAGATGAGACTGATTTAGCACCAAGCACATCCAATACCGCTACCACACTGCACAAATGTATGCATCAAAATATGGGCTAAGACTCGCAATGGATTTGTTGATCTCAGTAACCACGGGATCCGTTTGGTAAAAAATAAGAATTACATAAAATACAAAAACTTTTCTACGGTTCATTGGTTGCACACAAATTTATTATTACGATTTCTGTGATTGGTTGTGAAAATATGATACTTACATTAAAAAGATTACGATAAAAAAACTCTCGCCCAGTTCCACACCGACAATAGTATGTAAGAACACTTAGACTTAGTTATACTAAGATTGTATTAGTTGATAAGCGATACACTTGCTAGTGGTTTCTTTTTCACTTCCTACTAGTGGACAAAATTTTTTAAGTGAATTAGAGTCAATTGCGCCTTATTTCTTGTTTGATAGTAATAACTATTTATCAAGCTGTTTGTATATTAAAAATTTGACTTGTCTAAGGTCCGTATTATGAAAGCTTGCTCAGTCATCCTACTATGCTTGAGTAACGCATTTCTATGGCATAAACGTCACTCAAGCATAGCTCTATGACTGAGTAAGCTTTCATAATACGGGTCTAAGTGCTTATTTTGTAAGTAAAAGAAATAAACGGTTTGACTCTGACTCTTGACTCATGAAAGTGCACAGTGCGTGTTTTGCACCCAATTCGGTTTAGATCTCAGGAACCCCGCGGTATATAGAAAAGATTTTTATTTTTATTTGTAGGCCATTAGTCATTTCACTATTTCTTTGGTTACTCGGTTGGGTTTTTTCATAAGTGGTGTGAGAGTTTTCTTTTATATATACAAAAACATCATTTTTGCGCCTAGGTTGTTCCAAAAACGTATGCTCTGTCCCGCTCCTATGAACGCCAAATCCTATCACCATCCTTTTCACAAAATGGCGTGCAATACGCCCTCTTAAATGCATTTTACAAAATGACTTACCGCAAGCTTTAAACGTGTCCATCAGTGGCCCATGGCCTATCATGCACCTCTGCGTTGCAGCGAGTGAAAGTCTCTCTACAACGCAGAAGAGTTCGATTCTCGCCCCGTGACAAATATTTTTACGATCAAAAATAAAAGAAAGAAACATTCTGTAAATATGGACTAGATAATGCTGTGTGAATTGTCCGACATTATTTATTATAATGAATATCTATTATTATGTTTTGTCTTTAATCGTAACCTGTTTTCATTTTTCCAGTGCGAAGGAGATAAAATATATAATACCGTACGTACATCTCAGAGGTACTTTTCTGCTAAACACATGTTGTCATACCCGATTGGTATAGCAGAATTGAGCCCTGGTCTACTTTAAAAATGAAATACCATGTTGGTGATGGTATAGGGTGGATACATTCCCGAATACATCTGAATCGATCACCTAGTCGCAGAACCAGAAGCGCATAAAAGCGGGTTAACTACGAACCGTATAAAGATAAGGTTCATTGATGACCCGTTTACATCAGAGTTCGTGAACCTACGATAGTTGTTAGAGTAAATATTTCCTTTTGTTTTTTATTTGTTATCAATAAGCAATCATCGTATAAACGCTTGAGGGCGTAAAAAAACAGAACTTAGAGCTTTTTCAGCATCAAGTTTCAGGAGTCAGACTAATTACGAGTATAATGGTGTTTTTCTTATATATTAAGGTTCGAATATTTCTTTTTATTGTTATGTTATGTCACAGGTGTTGACTTATTGTTTTATATGAAAGTAGCTGTGCCCCGCGGCTTCGCACGCGTTGTTCCTATGGAAACGTTTATAGGTGTTTTCAGTTATTCGAATTTTTCTCGCCGTAAAAACCTAACTTGAACTTCAACAAACATTAAAAAATAAGAATTGGCCAAATTGGTCCACGCGTTATTGAGTTATACGCTTACCAACACATTTAGCTTGTCATTTTTATATCATAGATAGAAGAAGATAATATAATGTTTATTATAACAATGATTGGCTTTTCAAGCCAATCATTAAAAAAAAACAATCACGCTTTTTATTTTGACATCATTGGTTCGCGTAGACTAAGATAGATGTCGCTGCACAAAAGTTAAGTGTCAAAAAATAAACAAAGAATCAATTTCTAATTAGCTTGTTTTTTTTTAATTGACACTTGAGTTTAATACAGCGCCATCCATCTTAGTCTACAAGAATCACTTTATTTTAAAAGTGCATTAATACATTTATTGTTTTTTCCATAGGTCTCAGATAATTTATGTATATCTGCTGTAAGTGTAGCTCTTAGAACTAAGAAAATCGTATTTATTTTTATTAATTACAAAATGAAAACTTTCCGTTTATTTAGTGTTTTTTTATGTATAATAAAAAATGTCTAAGCGCTAAATTGCAGATACCTACTAAGTATAATTTTATATAACTTATCTAGCAAAAGCCGAATAAATTTCGGCTCGATGTGTATTTTTCAGTACTATACATCTATTATATATGATGCCATAGATTTCAATCGTTAGATACGCCCCGACCACCTAAAACTGTAGCAATGTGTGTGAGATATGTCGCATCATGTCTAAAACATGTGCAATCTACACAAACAAAACAAGCGTACTGAGAAAATAGTGTCATCTCTTTTTCTCACACGTTAGTTGCAAACACTACTTTCTCTTTAATGCACTCGGCATTTAAATTTGTTATTATAGTCATTTTTGACAATGCGGACGATAAATTAAACGTTATTTCATTAACTTGCAATACCGAGTGAAATGTTACACCTCTGGCTTTGTTTGTGTTTCTAGAATTGTTGTTGCGCTTTCGAAAGGCACACGTCATTTTGTGACGCTATAAACTGCTCGCAAACGTCCTTCACAACACGTCCTTCACAACACGTCCGGCTAACACTGTGCTTAGATATATACTGAGTCCAGGTTTATGCACGCGTAAGGTTCGACTTGGACATAACACGGCGCGGTCTCACTGCGGTAAGGGCATATCTAACGATTTAAATCTATGGATAATGCTGTGTGAATTGTCCAGCATTATTATTATAATTAATGGTTCAAAACTTAACGCTCTGACTTTTCTAATTTAGTGTTACTTATATTTTTTTGTTTTTTTTAGGTAGTCGGGGACGATACAACTGCTTTGGTACGTAGGTACTCATTATTACGAGGTTTGAATAAAGAAAATTTAACCGACTTCAAAGAAAGGACGGGGTTCTCAATTATTTTTTATTCATTTTATATGTTTTACTAGAACTTTTGACTGGGTGGTTTGATTTTTTTTTTGTTAGCTGGTGCTTTCTGTGTCTACACTGTGTGTCTACTCTGTGTCTACTTCTGTGTACACCTTTATATTTCTTTTTATTAAGCATAATTTATTATCTATTAAATATAATATAATAAGGTATGTTTCTAATTTCGTAGGGCTCAAACAAATTTTCAATTTCAATAATTGATTTTGTTTAAAAAAAACTATAAACCGACTTCAATTAAATGGATGTCATTGTCAGAACTGGACGAAATTAAAATAGGACCACACGAGAAGCACCAGCTTTTATATAAAAAAAAGAATCATGCAAATCGGACCACCCAGACAAAAGTTCTGAGGTAACAAAAATGAAAAAAAAAATACAGACGAATTGAGAATCTCCTCCTTTTTTTGAAGTCGGTTAAAAATTGGAATACAGTCTAATTGAGAACCTCATCCTTTTTATGAAGTTGGTTAAAAATGACTAACTTATGCTACATTGAATTTCAATACTACCATTTTCTTTTTTTTCAGTGTCATGGCACATTCTTTGCTGTTGCTGTAGTATGGTAGTTTGTATAATAGCGGGTTAACTACCACCTAAGTGTAGCTAGCTGTGTGGTGCTGGCTTAGAATTTGCACCACCTCATCTCTTCCCGTGGGTGTCGTAAGAGGCGACTAAGGGATATCCAGTTTGCGGGCAGCAGCGCCCCCTGCAAAACAATTCTACCACTGAACTGCGATCCCCAACCCGCATGCCCAGCGTGGGTTATGGGCAAGACCCCCTATTAGATAAACGCCAACAAGACGCTTATCAGGTCACGGGGAGGCCTGCGTCCAGCAGTGGACCAATATAGTTGTTGAGGTTGAGGTTGAGGTACTACCTAAATAAGACTGGTGTTCTAGTAGTTAAGGGATAAGATTCGTAGTTCATCCGTAGGTAATGAATTCGTCAAACTACGATAATTTTTATAGTACCTATTGCATAGAGTTAATAAAGTACATAGAGAGCGTGTTCACCCGTTGATCGAGAAGACACAAGTGTGAACATCATAGACTTGTCAAATGAATGTAAATTATTCTTGTGAGAACACTAGGCCGCAAAATACCTGATCGATGTGTGCTTTTATTTTTATTTTACTCGAATATTACGCACATTGGCACAATTATGTCAACCCAGACTTAGACGTCATTATAAGAAGAAAAGAAAGAGAACCAGTTGTGTGAACAGTCGTTATTACAGATTTTTTGTGGCTGAAAAAATCGGTATTGGGGGGAACAGTCCATAGACTCTATGACTTGTACTATATTAACTCTATGACCTATTGATACTCATTGTAGTTTATTTAAGTTTGTAGTTTTGAATGTAATTCGTCTGTAATGAAATGAAGCTGTCTATAACTAGTAGGCATTGCCTGCTACATAAGATCGTGATTTGAAATCACGCTCGTACTTTCTCGAGACGGAGCTAGTTTATCGAGCAGTGCGTACGTGTGCCGTGTACCATAGATTTAAATCGTTAGATACTCCCCGACACCAAAAACTGTAGAAATGTTTCGAAATGTGTGCGTTAACTAAATGCCGACGCACGCACAGTAACAAGTATACAAAAATCGTGTTTCTGCGGTTTTTGTCATTATACACAACTGTTATTATTTACCATTTTGTATGCAATCATATTGCACACATTATTCCGAAAAAAATATGTCCTAGATGCCCTGAAATAAGAAATGTTTGAAAATAACGTCAACATGCCGACACATGCATATTAGGGTAGTGTTGCCGCAATATCGATAGTTTGCCTATCGATAGAGCGACGTACGGTAATCATATTGACTTTTTGTGATAAAATCGATAGTATTGTATAAAAGCTATCTATACTATCTTTATGTTGATAGTATTAGACTATCGATAGTGGCATATATTTCAATAGTATCAACAGAAAGGAAAATAATCTCACATGAATGATTTCTTTTGAATGAATGAATGAATGAATGAATGAACACTTTATTGCACTACTAAAAATCAATATACATGGAAGTCTTATATCTAAATAATAAATAAATATAGAACAAAAGGCGGCCTTATCGCTGAGAGCGATTTATCCCAGGCAACCTTAGTATGCCGTATAAAGAGATATAAGAAGAAAAAAAGGGTCGATAGTGTACACTAGTAAAAGCAGAACTTATAATATACAAACATAATTAACGACAACACAAAATAATCTATAATAATACATTAGGTATATGGAAACATATTCATATAAAATATTAAGCTGCAATCACATCTTAAGTTCCAGAGGAAGATGATGAAATGAATAAGCTTAGACAGCTGTAGAAAGGAAATGAGACTTCAGTTTGGATTTGAAGGAGTAGATGGAACTTCTTTTGTGTTGGGGATTCATATTTAACGCACACTTTATATATTTTTTCAGAATCACTTTTGAATTTAATCAATTATAATTACTACTTAGTACACGTACCCACTTACACTCGAAAATACTAACGAAACTATTGAAATATAGGCCACTATTGATAGTACAAAAATATATATAGTATCGATGATACCGAAGGTTTGTATGCAATACTATTGATAGTTTAATGACATAAGATGAGCAATACTATCGACACTATCGATAGTATTTTACTAATTTAATAGTATTGCTGCCTAACACACTATCGATAGTATCGATAGGCGAATCAATACGATATGATATAGACTATCGATATTCGACTATTGATCGGCAACACTATATTAGGATAAAATACCCGGTAGTCAGCCCCGCACCAGTACTCAGCCCTTACAGACATTTTTTAGATATTATAAATATAATGATTTGTTTATGTAGCTTTATTAAATAACCTTTCGAAGAATAATTATCGTTTTTACTAATGTTGTTGAATATGATACAGTTGCATGTTTTAGTTATTTTACTCTGCCCTTTTTATTGATAAAGTGTGCAATTTGTGAGACATGTCGCATTATGTCTAAAACGTGTGCTATTTACTGCACAAACAAAACATGCGTGCTGAGAAAATAGTGTCATCTCTTTTACTCACACATTAGTTGCAAATAGTACTTTATTTTTCGTGCACTCGCCATTTAAATTTGTTAATAAAGTCATTTTTGATTATGCGGACGAAAAAAAAAGTGAAATGTAGTATATGTGTAGATTTGTTCAGCTTTGTTCGGCTTTGTTTGTGTTTCTAGAAATTGTTGTGGCGCTTTCGAAAGGCACACGTAATTTAGTGACACTATAAACTGCTCGCAAACGTCCTTTACAACACGTCCGGCTAACACTGTGCTTAGATATATACTGAGTCCAAGTTTATGCACGCGTAAGGTTCGACTTGGACACAACACGGCGCGGTCTCACTGCGGCAAGGGCATATCTAACGATTTAAATCTATGCTGTGTACCCTATAAGTCGTCTTTACATCGAAGTTTTTCTTTCAGTGTGATGGCGAAAATTGCAAATCTACCGTGAGTAGCGATTGACAATAATAGTTATATATAAACATTTTGCTTATTGTTATACAAGAGTGCATAGCTTTTTAACCACGTGCTCAATTTTGATGACCGAGCAAGCGAAGGATTCTAAAAAAGTAGTGTCTCGTGGAGAGACGAAACTAGTTGACGACTTACTTTGATAAATGTTCTTTCATTTTGTATAATTTGTTAGATTTTATCGCAGAAGGTTTTTTCGCGGAATTGTTACTAAATATTTTCATTCTTATATTTATGCATAAATATTAATCCCAGCAGCGCGTAGGGATTGTAGCATTACCCCTAAATTATAAAGAGAATTATCTGTTCAAATCCTTATACCTTATACTTATACCCATATTCTTAGTTGTTTCCTTCAGATTTCTTTGACTGGACTCAACCTCACTCCCACAAAATCGTCTGAATCTATTATGCATTTATGCATAGTATATCTATACATTTATTATTTTGTCCTCAGGCCATTTCTAAGGACGCATTATCCAGAGTAAGTATACAAAAATAAAAGTTATTATAAAGTAAATTTATATTAATAGTTAAGTTTATTCATCATTAATTAGCATGATGTTACATAACAAGTATTATTAATACAAACCATCGATCAAAAATTTCGCCGGAACCATCGAGGTGGAATAATTCTATCTCGATGGCCGGAACAAATGCTTTAGTGACTGTTAGTTGAACGAAAATATTTAATTCGCGCATTCTATAAAAAGAAGGATGGCAACACCCGCCCTTGCACGAATAAAAACAAACAAGGGCTGTGCAGACATGTAATAACTAATTTTTTTTAAAGATTTTTCTAACCATCATTTACATTTTTAGCTATTGGGGGTCAAAATATATTTTAATTTTTATTTTGTGCGACAAAAAAACGCTAGGTAGCCAACAAAAAGCTTAGAACGTGACTTCTTTTGTGACTGTCAATGTCATCGTAAATCAAGTAACACGAATTGAAACAACGACATTGATGTCTATTCAGATGTCGCCAAAACAAAACTAAACTAATTTGACAGTTCTAAAAATGTCGCTGTCCTTGTCATAACGATAAAAATAATTAGGATAGCATCATTTTTTAGTCCTGTCAGATAATTTTAGTCTAGTTTTGGCAACATTGAATAGACACCATTGTCTCCTGGCGAGTAGATAGATTTGTTGTCTACCTACTTTTTTTCGACGAAAATCTTACAAATTGATACCACGCCATTCTCCTGGATAAATTGATTAGATTACGTTACGATTGGACTGACTGAAGATCTAAAGATGTCTTTGCGATGTATTAATTGTCGGCTTCGGGTATCTCGTGTAAGAAGGCACTCTTTGGCGGGTGAAAATGCAGCCTAACAGTCATGTAACCTAAAATAACTTTTTTCTCCCAACTTGTAAAAGGTTTATTCTATTGATTTCTGAATCCTTTAGATACGTATTGTTTATTTTCTATGGGCGGGGTGATGCTCGTCGCCAAAAAAGTTGGGTCAGCAGATGTATGGAACCTTGCCTTCCTTCTTTGTGAAATGAACTGTACTGCCATACCTACTGTTTACGTTTGTGAACGTCATGTAAGCTTCCCGCTTGGAAGGCTGACACATTTTCCTAGAAACGCCGCAAACTTTTTAGTGATGTCCACGGCGAATCGACGTCGAACCTTGCAGTTCTGCGTTTATTTTATGTTCCGATGTGAGCGAATATGGCTCGCTAGCCCAAACTTAGTTTTGAAACTTAATATTAGGTCCTTACATATGAAATTGGCGTTTTGTATGGGAGGAACAAAAAGTCGAATATTTTTTAATATAATATATTTAATTAATCAAAGTATGAACCATTATTTTCTATGCACTTTTGCCATCTTATAGGTAGTTCATTGATCCCTTTACTAAAAAAACCAGTCGGACGGGAATCAATAAAATCTTTGAAGGCGATTTGGACTGCCCCATCGGAGTTGAATTTTTTCCCTTGCAAATCCAAATTTCGAAAAAAATGGTAATCTGTTGGAGCAAGGTCCGGGGAGTACGGAGGATGTCTTAGACTTTCCAATTGAAGCTCTTCTAATTTAGTAGCCGTCTGTTGCGCAGTGTGTGGTCTAGCGTTGTCGTGAAGCAGCAGTGGCGTGGAGCGATTGACCAGCCTAGGTTGTTTAGCCGCTAGCTTTTCCATCATGGTTTGCAATTGCTGACAATAGACATCAGCCGTAATAGTCTGGCCAGATTTGAGAAAACTGTAATGAACAATACCGGCACTAGTCCACCAAACGCTTACAAGTAACTTTTTTGGGGTTAATTTTCGCTTGGGGCAGGATTTGGCTGGCTGGCCAGGATCCAACCATTGCGCTGAGCGCTTCCGATTATCGTAAAGAACCCATTTTTCATCACAGGTAATGATTCGGTTTAAAATACCTTCATTATTGTGCCGGTTTAGTAATGTAACGCAGCAGTCGACGCGCGTTTGCCGGTTTGCTTCAGTCAATTCGTGAGGTACCCACCTTTCAAGCTTTTTAATCTTCCCAATTTGCTTCAAGTGAATTAAAACAGTTTTATCACTAACATCGCAGCCTGCAGCTAACTCGGACGTGGTTTGCGATGGATCCGCTTCCACAATAGCCTTCAACTCTTCATTATCAACTTGAGTCTCAGGCCGTCCACGGGGCTTGTTCTGCAGGTCGAAATTTCCAGAACGAAAACGTTGGAACCAAAAACGAACTGTGTTTTCTTTTGCAACACGACCGCCATACACATCATTCACCCTTCGAGTTGTTTCCGCAGCACTAGTGCCACGGCGGAACTCGTACTCGTAAATAATGCGATATTTTAAGTTTTCCATTTTGTAAAATGAGTGACGCAAACAGAAAAAAATAGAAGAAAAAAAACAAATGAATGACGATCATCGAAGCACAAATACATGAGTCTATAGCTGTACAAATTTGAATTTGGAATTCCTTACCAAAGAGGAGAAATTTGTGATTAAAGTGGCCTATTGTAACTATTGTAATTGTAATTGTTGTAGCAAAATTTGATTAAAAAAACCTGACATGTAACTTGAATTTGTTAAATAAATAAAGAACTATAGAACTATAAAGTCTGGTTGCAGGCAGCAGTACAGCTGTCCTGAGGAGTTGTAGGAGTATAGGAGTGTATATAATAATAACAATAATAATAATAATAATAATAATTCATTTATTTCAGATTATAGAAAAGTTACAGATCTTATTTAACTTATTCTATAGTCCATAGCAATATATACCTTAAAAACTAACATACATAAAATATAAAAACTTAAATAACAATGATGAGCACGTGTAAATGACGCTATCAGGGTGTCAGCTGACGACGGTGCACGGCCGCGGTATCCCCTTGCAGGCGGCCAGTGAATCTTTCCATACAGAAGGGTGTCAAGCCCTTCTGTATGGTTTTAGGTCTGGATGGCAGTACACTTTCAGCATACTGGCGTTAAAACTGTGACTTAAAATTAAATGTTAATTATCTCATGGGGATTAGTAGGACTGGAAAGAGCCGCCTTAAGGTATTAAGGCGGCGCTTCCCAGTCCTACTATCGTCAACGCAAGCGTCATTGAAAAGCTTGTGTTTCATCCAGCCCAATGTTAGAAAAAGAGGCAAAGCGAAAAGAGAGAGAAAGCGCCTGATCGCTCGGTTGGCATTCGGTTACTTTCGCCGCTCACTCGCGGGTAGTAGGAAGTAGGGCAATAGGAAGATAAATGTGAGGAAATTTAAAAAAACTTGTTATTAGGTAAGCCTCACAAGTTTGTGAAATAAAACTTTGTCGGTTAGAATTTCCATTACATTTGCAAGGTTTCTATTCAAATATTTTCTTAACTTTTACAATTTATGAGTACATTATGAACGACCAAAAATGAAGGTACAATTTGAGCAAAAGCGCAGATTTTTGGAGGCATACTGAATTTGTTGCTCCAAATTTAGTTTTTTATTGCAATAGAAACCTAGATATAGTGCACAAGATTCTTAATTAGTTAAAAGTTTCAAAGAAAGATTTGTTACAACGCCATAATCGCGTAAGAGCGTTTGCATGAAAATTAAGACGGGTTGGCCGACCGCCGATGGAGGAGTTGTGGTGGCGTGTGTTCTAATCCACCACAGGGTCATTTTACATCTACCAAAAAATATCTAAGGGCATCAGTCTGGCTGAAGGACAACTGAGCATATGGACACGCATTTTTAAGCTATTGCATAGCTTCTATCGCGGGCCTTGAGCGTGGAGACCGAATCCAGAAATTCCGTAACGAAAATAACCTAACACTATGCAATAGCTTTACCGCGGCAGTCCCCGAGTGCCACACGTCTTTTTTATTTTCAGGAGGCGAACAAGCTAATTGATCATTTTTAGGAATTAATCGATTTTGGTTGGTGTATTATTCCACCACAATGATTTCGAATTTATCCAAAAATACCTTAGCACGGCTTTATAGCTAGTGTTGTCTAATTATTTTATAAGGAAAAAGAACGAGATGACAGCTCACATCAAGCATGTCTGTGACAAGTTAAATAGATTTATCTATGCCATAAAAAGTTTGAGACTCCGGGTTTCTAGTGATGCAGCGCTCAAAGCGTACCACGGGTATGTCTCATCTACTTTGGCGTACGGATTAATTTTGTGGGGAAACTCCACCGATGTAGAAAAGGCCTTCATAATACAAAAAAAGTGCGTGCGGGCTATCTGTGGCGTTTGGAATACGGATAGCTGTAAACCCTTATTTAAAAAATTTAATATTCTTCCTTTGCCATGCATGTACATAAGGGACATTCGCTTGTTTGTGAAACAAAATCCTCATCTCTTTAAAACGCACGGGGATGTGTTGGAGAGACACACAAGGCACAAAAACAAGCTCTACGCACCAAACTTCAGGTTAGAGCTTATAAAAAAGAACGCATATCATCAGGCGATAAATACACTCGAGAGCAATGAATCCGGGTCACTTAAAGAATCCTAAAAACGTAAATTGGAGTATTGAAGATTGGTCAAAAGTTATGTTCTCCGACGAATCAAAATTTATGCTCTACAAGCACGATGGAAGACACAGAGTGTATCGAAGACCAGGGGAAAGATTCAAGCAAGCATGCATCGAAGAAAAAGTAGCCTACGGTGGTGGGTCTGTACTTGTGGGCCGGAATTTCTTCTGAAAGTCGCACAGAGCTGGTGATCATAGAAAACGGCTCTTTAACTAGCGTAAGATATGTGGAAGAAATCCTCAATGATCACGTTGGTCCATTTATGGTCAATTTAGGTGAGGATGCTATATTTATGCATGACAATGCCCGACCTCATACAGGTAGGATTGTGAATGACTACCTTCAAGAGATGAACATTACTCGTATGGAGTGGCCAGCGCGCAGCCCGGATATCAACCCGATCGAGCATGCTTGGGACGAGCTAGGCAGATGCGTAAAACAACGAAACCCTCCCCCAATCACGCTTCGTGAGCTCAAAATTGCTCTCACAGAGGAATGGGAGAATATTCCCCAAAATCGTATAAGGAACTTGGTGTACAGCATGCCAAACCGCGTAAACGCAGTAATGGAAGCACGAGGAGGCAATACGAAGTATTAAAATTCAAGAAAATCGTAATAAAGTTCAAAAATTTCATGTTTCCTATTTTTGTTTTAAGGAGAGATCAGCAGTTTTTTTCTTTATGTAATTTTGTGTTAATAAAATGTATGGTGACTCATATTTTTTTTACTTTCATTTAAGGAGTATTACATTGTCTATTAAATACAATTTATTGCATTAACCTATCATTTTTAGTTTCCGAGATTTTTAACATTCTTTAAGTGACCCGGATTCATTGCTCTCGAGTGTATATACAACAAATTACCCAGTGACTTAAAAGATTTATCATTTAATTTATTTAAAATAAAACTAAAATTATGGCTCATGGATAAATATTTTTATAATGTTAAGGAATATTTTAATTTTAAAAATTGACATATTATAATGACATCACCATTTTATTTTACATTTATTTTGAATTATTTAAAATTTATTCGACATGACAGTTATTTTTTAATATATAATGCCTTAATTAGTATAACAATTAATTTTGCACGCCTTGACGAGGCAGAATGTATTGGAGTGTTATTTTTTATTAAGACCTATATTTATTGTACCTACATACCTGCAAATAAATGATTTATGATTATGATTTATGATTATGCAATATAGCCACAATAGCGCACGACAGTGTTTATTATGTCGACACTAGTATTTCAGGGCCGGGAAATTAAGATTCTAGTTTTAATGAAACAAGGTTACTTTCAGCTTAGATCGCTAAATAGGTTAGCTATCGTCAGTTTCGTGATATATGACACACAGAAAGAACACATACATACCTTCTATATATACATAGGTTTAGGTACCTATGTATATATAGAAGAGATGGCTACGAAAATCGTGAAGGAAACGACTTTTTCAAGATTTGCCTCCTGACTATTAAGTTTGTATTCAATGAATCTTGTAACTTTAAACGAGCAATTATGTTTAATAATAGTTTATGTTAGCAATATTAATTATTATATTATTATGTGAACGTCAGATCTCCTGGAGCTCGATTTTGCCAAACAGAAAACGTCATAAAGATTTACTTACTCGCACCTAAATTGTGAAATTTAAAACTACATTTTTAGTGATCTTAAACTAATATTAAACCATGCCTTATGTTTAGTGAAATAGGCTTCAGCCGTATCCTGAATTTGGGCGCTGGGAGGTGCAACACAGTTTTTAACTTATGCTCTTTCCAGTGTTCCACTGTATTTTAACTACATTATATATTTGTTTATAAATAAATAAATCTTGATATCTTGAAATCTTCAATTATTGTATATAAATATATACTTATAATAAATAATAATAATCTGAATCTCGGAAACGGCTCCAACGATTTTCATGAAATTTAGTATACAGGGGGTTTCGAGAGCGATCAATCGATCTAGCTAGGATTCATTTTTAGAAAATGTCGTTTTATTCGTGTTTTCAATAAACTTTCATCAACTTTATCGTAAACAATTGTCTCTTCCTGACATCTATTGGCGAATGGTTATACTATTTTATTCGTGTTTTCAATTATCAACTTTATTTTCATCAACTTATGGACTAAACTGAAAAATATGACTGTTACTTTCCAGTACCCCAGTCCCCCTGCACCCATATAAGAATTTGATATGGGTATCGTTTTCGACAAACATAAGGTCGGGGATTACGATTTTGCACCCCAGACCGCCCGAATCCCCTCCCCCTTCCAAGAATTAGATATGGGTATCGTTTTCGACAAATATGGACATAAGGACTACGAATTTGATGGCGGCGGGCATGTATGTAACGGACAAACGCGAGCTGCTTGCAGCTCGCGCACTTATACAACCTAGTTTTTTCTATTATATAAAGCTCGATTACCACTCACTGACTCACTGACATCTATTGGCGAATAATTTTTTGTTTTTGTTTAACCTATAAGTTGTCCCACTGCTGGGCAAAGGTCTCCCCCAAACTCGTCCAGGAATCGCGTTCGTTGGAATATTTATTAATTGGGAAATAATATTGCTATAATTTCTTATAAATAAAATTTACCGATAAAATCAAGGTCTTCCAGGTACTAATCGTATAAATTTCCTCCCTCAGGTACTAGGCAGTATGGTAGTAACAATGTCCAGTGTAAGTATAATAAAACCAGCCAAGTGCGATGGACTCGCGCACGAAAGGTTCCGTAGCATTGTCTATAAAAACGGCAAAAAACATGTCTTTTGTAAGGGAGCCCCCTCAAATATAATATTTTGTTTCTTTCTTCTTTTAGTATTAATTTTTGTTATAGCCGGCAACAGAAATCTGTGAAAATTTCCACTGTTACTATTACGGTTCATAAGATACAGCCTGGTGACAGACCGACAGACGGACAGACGGACAGACAGACGGATGGACGGACAGTGGAGTCTTAGTAATAGGGTCTCGTTTTTACCCTTTGAATACGGAACCCTAAACAGCAAGTTTTCCACCCATCGTATTTTTTGTATTGTGGCTTAGTTACATAAAAGTTACTTATTCCAAGTTAAATTGTATATGTGATTTGTTGTGAAATCATTCGACGTGAAAGTTGATTTACTGTTGTGGATTCGCGTACCTAGTAAAAATTGTATCGAATAATACAAGCCATATCTATCAGGAAGAAGCATCAACCGCGTGTTGAGACCGCGACTTGGAAAACGTAGTGTAGGAGCCGGCCAGGTTGTGGGGTGACTATCTGCAAAAGACTGCAGGTGGATGCTCATTGCCGAAGGCTGCAGACAAGGCGCTATGGCGCTCATAAGAGGAGGCCTATGTCCAGCAGTGGACTATCATAATCTGATGTCACAATCACGTCTGTTAAATAAAATACTCTGTAAGATATTCTTTAATTCACTATCATTAGCCTATAATAGTCCACTGCTGGACGTTGCATCTAATATTAACATAGCGCCTGTCTTCAGCTTTACGCATCCAGCCTTTAGTGTTTCGCAGGAAGTTTACCCCTTGGCCGGAGGGCGTCCTACACTGCGCGTGAGAAATGAAATTCCATAGACAGGCTGTGCCTCGCGCGTTTCGGCTCAAATGACACATTCAATTAGGATCGAATCGGGATCGGGCACCATCCCGCCTGCAATGTTCTAACATTGTACATGTTATATGACACTTATACTTACTTAAGTATTATACTTATAAACTGGAGGAGGCCTGTACCCGAAAGGGGTCCTATCTATACGTATAATTTATAATATCTACCTATGGAAATTCAAGCAAAAATAATATTTAATGAAAATCTATTCCTAGGTACTTATAAATGCAAAATGCATGCTAAAATTATTTTTTAAATTGATTATTAATATTTGGTTATCGAAACAAACATGTAATATGAATTTTAAGAAACTATTTATACGCATTATAGTTGAAATTAAGGTTATGGAATAAATGGCTTTTTTATTTTTTATTTTATTTTATTTACATCTAATATGATACAATGATTTCATTGATTTAACTTGCACATAATGGTTTATAAAGAAAATAAAGAAAGAAAATAATTTATTAAACACTACACAACAAATAAAATAAAATAAAAGACTACTTAGTAACACAAACAGACACAGTGAACAATCAATGAAAAGCTAAAACTAACACAAGTAAGTACCTATTGGTTGGTACTAAGTAGCCCCCTCAGCAGGCAAGCGAGCGCGTCTGTGTAGGTTTAACAGGTCCTGACTCAGCTTGTTGCTCTACACAAAAACCAAAGGTAATTTGTGAAGGAGCGCTGGTTTTCAGTCAATTTATGTGCGCTTTAAATCAATAAAATCATTGCTAAAATAATCCCTACAAAATATTAAATTTTACAGTGTTCTGGAGCGAGTTGCACGGCTCAGGTAATGTTTTATAAATTCCATTTGAGCCCATATGAAACTTTGGCACGAGTAGTTTCCGAGATATGACCGTTTTAATTTTGGCAGCTGTCAACATAAACGTAGATTTCATCCACACCTTTTATTTAAACCATACAATACAACATAAATGAAAAGCAGGTTATAACAGTACCTACTCAAGGAATGATGTCAGGGAGGTTGATATACAGGGTGGGGCAAATTTTTGGCCCGTTCAGGGTAGCTACCGTTTCTTTTGTAGTTAGAAGATTTTGTTCACTTATTACTTATTATGTTAATAAAAACAATAAGTTAAAATGTAATTCATGAGATACCTTCAAAATTAGCCTACCAATTTAAAAAAGTAGTTACATACGAGTTTAAATTAAGAACCATTGAATGAGTGACACTGTTGTTTTCACTTACTCGTTTTTTCATAGAAAATGTATCGGAATTGTTTTTTTAATTATTGCCAAAACTTACGATTTGATTTGGTATGTTACTTTGGAAAAAGTGTTCCTGGTTGGAAATATGTAGAGTCGATTAAGACCAACTTGTTTTTTTGACAAATGTCATTTTTTGGGCGAACCGTACTTTTTGTCAAAAAACTAAAAATGGCAATATTTTTTTCTTCAAAATAAAACAGCAGGTTCCTTAGAACAAAATCTTCTAACTACAAAAGAAACGGTAGTTACCCTGAAGGAGCCAAAAATTTGCCCCACCCTGTATACCGGAAAAGGGTGAAGCCGAGGGAAAAGGCTAGCTAGCATGCTTATACTGGAAACATCTCTATCCTATTGGGCTTCAGATTGACATCACTGAGCTACCCCTAGATTGTTAGCAACATTCTGCTGTTAGCTCAACTGTTTCAATAGTAGCAGTTGTTTTATGTTTCTATTATTTCAAATTGTCTTACTATATTACAGTGCCATACATCATATTGTACTTCATCGGTAAGTTAGCTTAAAACGACTAATATTTACTAGTAGTTCTCCGAACAGTAAACCTCGCGAACACTAACTTTTTTTTTGATTGTGATTATCTGATCTTAACTTAAAAGTGTTCAGCTTGAGTTTAAGTTAAGATCACAGTAGGTATGTACCCATTATGGGTACTCCAATTGGGAACCAACAGGTATCGCGCAGTGTCTTTATATTATTAATGAACTTACACACTTCACTTACATACCTACTTGGTACACTCATTTTAACTTAATTTGGGAGTCGCTAAAATGATCATTGTAGAAGTCGTCAAGTTGTAATAACATTCATTATGAGCATCTTTATACCTACCTACCTACCTACCTACCTACCTACCTACTTAGTCCGTGCAGTTTGCGGACTCTTGTGGCTTGAGGTTAGGTGTTCATAAGAAAGAAACGATTAACTTATTAGAACATTCCCTATGATAGGTACATACCTAGACCGCCTCCGTTGCCGCCGCAGGGCGGCAACCAACATCTTCTCATGCTTCCTTTTCTTTTTACCGCACACACAAATAACGCGCCAAACTGTTGCACAAACACCAGCTTCATAACAACAAACAAACTAACTAACTAAAGTCAATGAAAACCAAATTCTGTTCCTAGGTATTTTTATAGATGGCTTTGATTCATAGATTCAAAATTGATCTATTCCACTATTGAATCAAGTAAAAGAATAGGAGTCGATATGTAAATAGCAAAGAATATTTTTTTGGTTTTATTCAATAAGCTTTTTGAAGCTAATGATTGTAAATTTATATCATTACTATAAGACTTCACTTTCATGGAACACTAAATGTTACTAAGATGAACCAACATGTAGCGTTAGGTAGCTAGCATTAGCAAATCACAACATTTTTTGAGGAGCTACTCTGTTAAGCACATATAAAATCCTCAATAATCCTCATCAGATTTTGAACAATTATTTATGAGTGTAACTTACCTCTCTAGTGTTTACCTACTACCTGTGCTGTGCTACAACTATGAAATAATCTTTGAAACCAAAACTCTTTCAATTAGGTACCTACATTAAAGCTATCTCTGTAAAAATCAATGTAGTTCTCACTGCACAAATTGCAAGCAGCTAGCGGCGGCTGTGTATATTGTATTGCGTTCCCCTTTTTTCTTGTTCCCTCAATTTGATCTAAATGGATAACCAAGAGAGAATTTTGCGATATAAAATGTCAATATAAAATCTTTGATTTTTGAATATACATCATTTTCGCACTCTACGAGTTCGAGTTAGTCAAAAACATATATATTATTATATGGACGGTGTTCTGTCAAACAGCAAGGCTCGCTTCGCTCGCCTTGCAGTGAGACGGAGCTCGTATTACCATCCGACTAATTCGCTGACCGCGCTGTGCCCCATAGTCGCATTGCGCAAATATTTATTAACAAAAAGTACAGTTTAAATAACTATGATAAAAAAAACATGCTCGACAATTCACAGCATATATTTAGCCCCAAGATAAGCAGAGCTTGTGTTATGGATATTACATAACAACGTAAATTATCTTCGATCTTCCAAAAGTCAGGAGTGTGCCATGAGCACATGATTTACTTCAAGTTAATTTACTTCAAAATCATTATTTATCTCAGAATCTGTGAAAGCTACCTTCATAATTTAGGGAAATGTTACTTCGATCTTTTATATTGAATTACGTGTTTTAAAAACACGATTGGTCAAAAAATGTTCGTTGGTTGTTTTTTTTTAAATAGATGTTTTGCACACATTTCGCTTTTTATCTCAGGAACAGCACATATTTTTTCGTTTGTTTTTAATTTGCTAAGAAACCTGATTATGTTTAAAAGAGAGGGTTATTAAGTACGATTCTTATTTTGTGTGTCTATTTTAGACCATTTCATTGACAAAGGTATTGGGTATAAACAAAATATTATAATAAACCTACCTATTTACTAAATTTATTAATTACCTAGATGCACATATTATACTCATTTATAATAATCAAGCCCAGTCTTGGGCTCATCATCATAGATGAAGATAATCACTTTAATCGTGTTTTAAATAATTTTTCTTAACTGCACAAATAAAACTGGACTTACTATAGATCCTTGCGGTAGTCCTCATAAAAAAGGTGTAAGGTTTTGTAACGGTATTTTTTATGAGCATCTCTTTCAGTTAAGTTTCGAAAGTGTTATTTTTTAAGACTTTTTAAGTTTTCTGGGATTTTATTGTAAACTTTTATCGCCATCGCATCGCTTATTTCTAGAATGTATCTTTAACTAACTAGAGTTAATATATTTTCAATTTAATAATGTAGAGTCTTAATATCTCTTGCACTCTTATATCGCATTTTTTCTGGGAGACGAACATAAATTAGTAGCGTCCACACTTTTTCCCCATAATATAATTCCGTAGCCAATCTATGAATATCCGTATGCGTAGTAAGAGGATAGGCTTGTTTTAAGGTCTGTTGCTCTGCGAAGTTCAGACAGAGCATATGAAAAACTATGTAAGCGGGCAAACAATGGTAACTTCAAACTCATAACTCACGATATTCCTCGTTATGGGATAAAACGTTCTTCCAACACAATTAAGGTAAACTATGCCATATGTTTTTATCGTAAAATCCTACTCTATGGACCAGGATAAAAATACTTATTTGTTTCATTAATGCACCTTCTTAATTTCAGTGCTCGGGAGATGGATGCAAAGCTTCGGTTAGTAGAACACTGAATCCATGTTTTTATTTTCTACTGTAATAGTCTAAGATCTCGCTATACAACGACCATCACCGAACTGGTTATAAGACGAAAATTATTTCAACAAAAAATATTAGGTACGGTAGGTACAACTCTTGGGAAAAAAATGAATGTGCTGTTTATACCTGCCTAAGGTATAAACAACTTAACGTTTGTCAACTTAACGTTTGCATATTTTATAGTATAGAATATACAAACGTTAGATTGACTATTTTGTAAGGATAAGTTAAAGAATCTACAGGCTTCATACTTTCTATTGGTAGGGAATTTGTCTATTAACTAAACCATTAATATGTATAAAATAAAAACATATTCTGGACTTTTGTCGACCCATTTGCAATATACAGGGTGTTATTTTGTATTTATATTTGGATTTTCTTTATTAATCAAAACTTATTCCCTTCGATCAAATATACCCGGGTATATTTGATCGAAGCTCTAATCGAATTTCTACGACACTTTAATTAAACCATTATAAGGTTTGTCTAGTGTCGACAGTTATAGCGAGTTGACTCACATTTAGCATGAAGTTAAAGGATAACATTAATAACTAATTTAACGAACCTAACCTAACTAATATTAGCAGTTGCAGTAACAAATACTGTTTAGGTACTTGTCACATATCAGTAGGTTATTTATCGTAACTAACGGTGCAAGTAATTATTTAAACCTGACCTACGTTTTATGAAGTAGGTTCAAATAACTACCTGCGCACAGGTTTAACGGTATAAGGTGACTAGCGGTAGCTGTCCGGAAAAATATAAATTAATAGTTTAAACATTGTTTTTTTGAAGCTAATGATTGTAAATTTATATCATTACTATAAGACTTCACTTTCATGGAACACTAAATGTTACTAAGATGAACCAACATGTAGCGTTAGGTAGCTAGCATTAGCAAATCACAACATTTTTTGAGGAGCTACTCTGTTAAGCACATATAAAATCCTCAATAATCCTCATCAGATTTTGAACAATTATTTATGAGTGTAACTTACCTCTCTAGTGTTTACCTACTACCTGTGCTGTGCTACAACTATGAAATAATCTTTGAAACCAAAACTCTTTCAATTAGGTACCTACATTAAAGCTATCTCTGTAAAAATCAATGTAGTTCTCACTGCACAAATTGCAAGCAGCTAGCGGCGGCTGTGTATATTGTATTGCGTTCCCCTTTTTTCTTGTTCCCTCAATTTGATCTAAATGGATAACCAAGAGAGAATTTTGCGATATAAAATGTCAATATAAAATCTTTGATTTTTGAATATACATCATTTTCGCACTCTACGAGTTCGAGTTAGTCAAAAACATATATATTATTATATGGACGGTGTTCTGTCAAACAGCAAGGCTCGCTTCGCTCGCCTTGCAGTGAGACGGAGCTCGTATTACCATCCGACTAATTCGCTGACCGCGCTGTGCCCCATAGTCGCATTGCGCAAATATTTATTAACAAAAAGTACAGTTTAAATAACTATGATAAAAAAAACATGCTCGACAATTCACAGCATATATTTAGCCCCAAGATAAGCAGAGCTTGTGTTATGGATATTACATAACAACGTAAATTATCTTCGATCTTCCAAAAGTCAGGAGTGTGCCATGAGCACATGATTTACTTCAAGTTAATTTACTTCAAAATCATTATTTATCTCAGAATCTGTGAAAGCTACCTTCATAATTTAGGGAAATGTTACTTCGATCTTTTATATTGAATTACGTGTTTTAAAAACACGATTGGTCAAAAAATGTTCGTTGGTTGTTTTTTTTTAAATAGATGTTTTGCACACATTTCGCTTTTTATCTCAGGAACAGCACATATTTTTTCGTTTGTTTTTAATTTGCTAAGAAACCTGATTATGTTTAAAAGAGAGGGTTATTAAGTACGATTCTTATTTTGTGTGTCTATTTTAGACCATTTCATTGACAAAGGTATTGGGTATAAACAAAATATTATAATAAACCTACCTATTTACTAAATTTATTAATTACCTAGATGCACATATTATACTCATTTATAATAATCAAGCCCAGTCTTGGGCTCATCATCATAGATGAAGATAATCACTTTAATCGTGTTTTAAATAATTTTTCTTAACTGCACAAATAAAACTGGACTTACTATAGATCCTTGCGGTAGTCCTCATAAAAAAGGTGTAAGGTTTTGTAACGGTATTTTTTATGAGCATCTCTTTCAGTTAAGTTTCGAAAGTGTTATTTTTTAAGACTTTTTAAGTTTTCTGGGATTTTATTGTAAACTTTTATCGCCATCGCATCGCTTATTTCTAGAATGTATCTTTAACTAACTAGAGTTAATATATTTTCAATTTAATAATGTAGAGTCTTAATATCTCTTGCACTCTTATATCGCATTTTTTCTGGGAGACGAACATAAATTAGTAGCGTCCACACTTTTTCCCCATAATATAATTCCGTAGCCAATCTATGAATATCCGTATGCGTAGTAAGAGGATAGGCTTGTTTTAAGGTCTGTTGCTCTGCGAAGTTCAGACAGAGCATATGAAAAACTATGTAAGCGGGCAAACAATGGTAACTTCAAACTCATAACTCACGATATTCCTCGTTATGGGATAAAACGTTCTTCCAACACAATTAAGGTAAACTATGCCATATGTTTTTATCGTAAAATCCTACTCTATGGACCAGGATAAAAATACTTATTTGTTTCATTAATGCACCTTCTTAATTTCAGTGCTCGGGAGATGGATGCAAAGCTTCGGTTAGTAGAACACTGAATCCATGTTTTTATTTTCTACTGTAATAGTCTAAGATCTCGCTATACAACGACCATCACCGAACTGGTTATAAGACGAAAATTATTTCAACAAAAAATATTAGGTACGGTAGGTACAACTCTTGGGAAAAAAATGAATGTGCTGTTTATACCTGCCTAAGGTATAAACAACTTAACGTTTGTCAACTTAACGTTTGCATATTTTATAGTATAGAATATACAAACGTTAGATTGACTATTTTGTAAGGATAAGTTAAAGAATCTACAGGCTTCATACTTTCTATTGGTAGGGAATTTGTCTATTAACTAAACCATTAATATGTATAAAATAAAAACATATTCTGGACTTTTGTCGACCCATTTGCAATATACAGGGTGTTATTTTGTATTTATATTTGGATTTTCTTTATTAATCAAAACTTATTCCCTTCGATCAAATATACCCGGGTATATTTGATCGAAGCTCTAATCGAATTTCTACGACACTTTAATTAAACCATTATAAGGTTTGTCTAGTGTCGACAGTTATAGCGAGTTGACTCACATTTAGCATGAAGTTAAAGGATAACATTAATAACTAATTTAACGAACCTAACCTAACTAATATTAGCAGTTGCAGTAACAAATACTGTTTAGGTACTTGTCACATATCAGTAGGTTATTTATCGTAACTAACGGTGCAAGTAATTATTTAAACCTGACCTACGTTTTATGAAGTAGGTTCAAATAACTACCTGCGCACAGGTTTAACGGTATAAGGTGACTAGCGGTAGCTGTCCGGAAAAATATAAATTAATAGTTTAAACATTGTTTTCAAATTAGCACGCCGCCGTGCTAATTCGTCAAGTTTCTTTTATGAAAATAAGAAAAAAACAAATACTTTGGTTTTGGACTGTTCTCATGGTACCTAACCTCTGGTTTCAAGGATAAGACTGTTTACACTACAAAGTAGGTTTTTATTGACATATTTTATTCAATTTAATATAATTTTTATCCAATAACCAGCTCGATGAAGGTCGTTGTATATCGGGATCCCATACTATCAGAAAATATTTTATTTAATAATTTTTTATTTTCAATATTTTTTTTTATTATAGTGCACCGGCGATCAATGCACGGCCATTGTGAGTACATTATTATCATCATCAGCCATTGCAGACCAATGCTAGGCATTTTCTATGTTTATGCCATTTGCCTCGATCATGTGAAAATCTGGACACGGAGTAGAGCCCGTCTTCCGTTCTTTCATCTTATCCATCATCAGCATCACGTATATTAGTCCACTGTTGGCCATAGACTTCCTTACACACTAATTGGCACCGTGAGCATTAGTTTGCTTTGTTGCTCTGTCTTATACAATGTGTTGTCAATACATTGACATAATGAAAGACTTAACAGAAGCTGGATAAGGGAAGTTAAGTCGTAGCAAAAAGCAAAAGGTTCCATAAAATAAGAAGTTGAGATTGGTTAGTTGAGGATAGGTCGCTATTGGCACTTTATTTCCAAAAAAATATTATATACTACATATATATATATGTATACACTAGACGTACACAAAATATAATAGTTTTGTGTACGTGTAGTAGGTGACTTATAATCATTGATTTATAAAAAAGGGAAGATAGGTTACGTTCTCTCAGCGCTTACTCAAAACTTGGCATGTGTTACAACTACATCCAAACACATTCGCTCACAGTGATATTTCCAGTCCTGTGCAATACAAAGAATAACAAAGACGGAAAGACGTATCTAAGACCTAAGTGAGACCGAGACAACAATATTTAACGCGAATCACAACCGCCCGTGCCGCCGGCCGGTCCGACGGTGACTGAGGTGGAGCATACAATTTTACTCAATATGAGGTTGCCACTTTTGAGAAACCAGTACCTCATCTTCCCTTTTTAATAAATCAATGCTTATAATAAATGAATTAGGTACTTATTAGGTATGAATGGCTTAACTACGACCTTGTTTGTGTTGAAATCACGTTGAAATAATACTAAACAACGTCCGATCGTCAAACTACGATAGTATACAACTATCGTAGTTTGACGATCGGACGTTGTATGTATGACGGTAAATTTAATGTTATTTGTTTTCAGTGTTCTGGGTCAAATTGTAAGACATCTGTAAGTTCAAAGCTTAAAATTACCATAAAATACCTATAAATATAAGTAGGTACACAAGTTATATGATCCTTTATGGATATAATGCCTGTAATAAATCATTTAATACAAATTTACGGCCACTGTCCGCAGCGGACGAAGTCTCAGGACAAATGTTTGTACAATCTGCAGACATTTGTTTCGGGTGTCCTTGGTGATTTTAAAGTCAAAAAATATATTTCGTTATCTAGTACCCATAACACAGTTAAGCTTTGCTTAACTGGAAAAAACCTTTCACTATCTATAACTAATAAATTGCTCTAATTTTACCATGGACTTTAAATAAATACCCCACCTAAGTTGTGGATTTATGTAAAATACGTTTTTTTTTCTTTAGGTCATTCATATATTTTTTTTACTCTTCTTGTAGCTTTTTATTTATTATTATCATTTAAGTTTTTATATTTTATATATGTTAGTTTTTAAGGTATATATTGCTATGGACTATAGAATAAGTTAAATAAGATCTGTAACTTTTCTATAATCTGAAATAAATGAATTATTATTATTATTATTAGCTTGGAGGTGAATGAAATGAATGTGTGAATAGACCAGCATATTTTTAATTATTTCCTGTTCATGGCAGGTCTCCCATTCCTACAAATGCCTGAACGAATAATGATGATTGTGTTTTTATTATCTTTCAGTGCAGTGGACATATGTGCCAACAAGAAACCGATGCCTAGAAAGTTTTTGTTGTTGAACCTTTTGGGTCTTTATGGTCTTAGTCGTCTTTCCTAAGACCTTGTATTAATAAAGGTTTCAAACTTAACAGTCAAGAATCTTTTAGCTTTACCACCTTAAAAATATTGGTAGTATACAGGGTGGGGCAAATTTTTGGCCCTTAACTAGCTACCGTTTCTTTTGTAGTTAGAGGGTTTTGTTCTTAGAAACCTTCTGTTTTATTTTAAAGAAAAAACTATCGCCATTTTTACTTTTTTAAGGGCTCAGACGTTATTCATCTGAGTTTAAGGGGCCAAAAATTTGCCCCACCCTGTATGTCGCAGCCCCGGAACGTAGAAATAGCTCGTTTTTAAAACGGCTAGGCCGCTTACAAACCAATTCCGACGTTCAACGGTTTGGCTGACTCAAAACAAGCCCGAATAGAACGGCTGACCTACCTATATATACCGCCGCCGCCGCCGTTTGTAAAACGGCTGTTGAAGATAAATCTTTAATAATAGGAATCAACACCACCTGGTGTTAGTTTTGACATGTGGTGTAATTTTCGACCTTACATGGAATTTTTAATAAATTTCGTCCTTTTTGAGATTTAGTGTCATTTACGACATTATGTGGTGTTATTGATGTAGCTTCGTTCCATACCTCTTTCACAGATTCTAAACTTGTCCAACTGTTTGTTGGTTAAGATATACATATTAGGTATTGGGATATTTTTGTTTATTTTTTAGATTGTAAAGAGGTACCTACATACTTACGACTGCGTCACAGTTATTTCCTCAGAGTCAGAGTCAGAGTCAAATCGTTTATTTCTTTAGACTTACAAAATAAGCACTTAGACAAGTCAAATTTTTACTATATAAACAGCTTGTTTAATAGTAATTACTATCAAACAAGAAATAAGGTGCAATTGACTCTAATTCACTTCAATTTTTTGTCCACTAGCGGAAGAAGTGAAAAAGAAACCACTAGCAACCTCGACACTCTGGTGTCTATTTAGATGTTGCCAAACTAGACTAATTACTAATCTGACAGGACTAAAAATGATGCCATCCTTATTATTTTGATCGTTATGACAGGGACAGCAACATTTTTAGATTTATCAAATTAGTTTAGTTTAGTTTTGGCGACATCTAAATTAGACCTGGGTCGATCGCGATCGATCGAATCACAAAGAGTCGATCGCGACCGTACGATTCGATCATTCTGGCGTCAAACAAAAGTAAACCTTATGATGTGACAGTTAAGGTAGTTTTTTCCCCGACAAATACGAATGATCGACTGCATGATAGTCAAAACAGTGAACCATATGTTGTGAATATAAGGTAGTTTTTCTCTAAAAATACTCGTGACCCGCGACATTCAAAACAATCTAGTCTTTCGATTGAAAACTTGCCTTGCCTAATTAGCTTGTAAAAGAAATGTGAACCTTATGACGTAACAGTACGGTATGTAGTTGCGTCCCGACAATTATTCCGTAATTTCAAATTTAATAAAAAATAATATTCAGTTGCTCGGTTCCTTCACTCAGGTGTGATCTGCGACCCGCGCTTTACATACCTACTACTTAATAAACACACTGAAGGACCTACCTTGATAGATAGGTACCTACCTATTTATATCTTTGTGATAGATGTATAATATATAAATAAGTCAGGGACCTGCAAGCAATTTTTAAAACTAGGTATCGAAAGCACTACGCGACCGCCCCGCCTGGGGTCGGTTCGGTAGGTACCTATAGGTAGGAACAATCCAAAAACGTGGACCCGTACCTGCGCGCTAGGTAGGTAGGTACCACCTACCTACTCCTATTTGTAATAGGTAGGCAGTACCTATAATACATTAATTAACTAACTAAACTAAGCTAACGTGTATAATCTTAACAAAACCAAATTATTATTCTAGGAACCTACCTACCTACCTGCCGGACTGCACGGCAGTGGCAAGTCATAGGTCTTCGCGACCCACGACCCGCGAAACGATCGAATCTTTTGAGAAGCAAACAAAACTGAACCATAGGGCGTGAAAGTTAAGGTAGTTGTTTCCCGGCAAATACGAAACGAACGATCGATCAAACGATCGATCGACTGCATGGCAGTGGCAAGTCATAGGTCTTCGCGACCCGCGACCCGCGAAACGATCGAATCAATTGATTCGATCGTTCTGCAAGTTAGATCGCGATCAAACAGGTCTTGAAAAATGATCGATCGACACAGGTCTAATCTAAATAGATACCACTGTGGGAATAGAAAAAAGTTATTCAAGGTTACCAAATTAAACTGAAGTAGTTTGCCCTGTCAAGTAGTTTGAATAAGGTAATCCGTAATGAAAAGAGGCATGATAATAGTATCTACGGTCAACCTCTTTGTTTTCACAAGAATTTTGTGAATTATACAGGCACGAAGTAACAAACATTTTATCCCTTTGTCAAAACAAAACTGTTTGCATTATGCATACTTTAGCCGATGTAGACTACTGCATTATTTAGTCTGGATGTCAAGTGGAAACACATGCACCTATGGACAGTCACCTTAAAAACGTTAGATTGGAGAAATTAAGCTTATGGCCACCTTTTATAAGTTGTTTTCGAGTGGGCCTCTTAATGGGCCAGGTGAGAACTCTTTGTCTAGATAAACCTAACATAGGCTTTAAGACCAAAATGTAACATTGTTTTCTTTACCTAAATAAATTATTCTATTCTATTCTATTCTACAGTTATGTAAAATCAATTTTAAGTAGAAGGTCAAGACGAGGATCTAGCTAGGCTGGCTAGGATACATAAGTAACTACTGTTAATGGTGTTTGGAAGCTCTGGGAATAAGCCATATTCCTCAACCTCAGCAGCCTGTATCGGTTCACTGCTGGACGCAGGCATTCCCCTGATAAACGCCTTACTGGCGTTTACCTCATGGGGGTCTTGCCCATAATCCCTACGCGGAGCATGCGGGTTGGGGATCGTAGTTTGGTGAAAGATTTGTTCTGCAGGTGGCGCTGTTGCCTGTCCCCCGGTGGATATCCCTTAGTCTTACGACACCCACGGGAAGAATTGGGGTGGTGCAAATTCAGAGAACAACAAAATTCTAAGATCAACACAAATTCCATATTGTCTATATTACCAAAATCCATTCAGCTGATTGAACGTAAAGTAAAAAACAGAGAGGGTACAGAACAAAATTATGATTTTTTTATGAATAAATTAATAAATAAATAATTCTGGACAATTCACAGAGCATTACCTAGCCCCAAGATATGCTGATGATTGAATGTTATTTTTGAGGGTTTGATATTGAAGTTTGATAATTATCGAAAGTTATTTTCAGTTATATAACTTCTATGGACAAAGAAAATTACATCAACGATAGAAATAAATCAGAACTAGTATTTACAATAGAAACAATTTATCTATGTGCATACTGAACCTGACGACCTCTGTGGCGCGGTTGCGGGTTCGATTCCTGCCTCGGGACAAATGTGTGTACGATCTGCAGGTATTTGTTCAAGGTGTTCTGGATGTTTTCGATGTATAATAAAAAGTATCTATCTATGTAGTGTATTGTATTATGTATTATCAGTTATCGAGTACTCATAACACAAGCTCTTGGGTCTAATAATGCTGTGTGAATTGTCCAACATTATTTATTTATTTATACTGTTGTATTTATACTTCTGAAAAAAAACGTTTATTTACCATCGGAGCGACGGATATGCCTCTCTGCAGAGGGTGCCTCAGCGACGACAAATCGGCTGGCTAGTAGTCCAGGAATAGCGGAATGCCAGATATTCACCAGCAGTTATATTTTAAGGCGCATACACCGTGAAAGTTGCGCCCCCAGCTATTTTATCTTATTATTTCGTTAAACACAGGAAGTTTTAAAAATCTATCGTACAGTTTGTGGTATCTATTATAAGTTATTTTAATAATGCCTCTGTAATATTTTCATTTTGTAAAGCTTAGGCAGAGATACGAAGTTGCGCTTTTTGGCCACCAAACTCGCATCTCCTCCTAAACTATATAAGATAAAACTATTACAGAGCTATAAAAAAATTGCTTATAGGTACCACACTCTGTACGATGGATTTTAAAATGTCCTATGTTATGTGTAATAATATTATGATAAAATATTGGCCGACGGCCTTCCGATGAATTAAAATACTCTTGCAGCTCTTGGGTGATTTTGTTGTGCTGACTGTACACAGGTTATTGCCCGAGTCACTAAGTACGTTACTCTTTAGTTAGTTATCAAACAAAATACAGGACTGTGAATAACCTAGTACATCTTAGTTGTGTGCTTAGTAATATAAAATATTCTCGTAGTTTAAATGAAAGATATACAAAGCATTTAATTTAGTAAATCATAGCTTCTACTCCTTTAGTACCTGAATAAAACAAGTTCTTAAGTGTTTAGTAATTTAATATTATCTATCACACTTATTACACTATCATATCACATCACACTATTTTATGGATGGATGTTTGTTACCTCTTCACGCCAAAACTACTAAACGGATCGGGCTGAAATTTTGAATACAGGTGATTCTAATCCTGCAATCAAATATGGGTTACTTTTTATCTCATAAATCAGTTCCCGTGGGATATAAATCACCGTTGAACCTTTGCATAGGACATCGGACAGCACAGCAAGTAATAAAAATTCGAAAGTTTGGATGGAAGAATATTTGTTACCTCTTCACGCCAAAACTACCGCGGATTGAACTGAATTATTTCATCCAGGTAATTCCAATTCTAGAATCAACCTATTGGATACTCTTTAGATGAAACAACGCCTGCGAAGCTGCGGATAAATAAATAAATAAATAATGCTGGACAATTCACACAGCATTATCTAGCCCCAAGCTAAGCAGAGCTAGTGTTATGGATACTAGATAACTGATATACATAATAAAATAAACTACATAGATAGTAATTTTTTATTATACATAGAAAACATCCAGAACACCTTGAACAAATACCTGCAGATCGTACACACATTTGTCCCGAGGCGGGAATCGAACCTGCAACCTCCTGCGTCGCAGGCGGACCTTCGCCCACCGCGCCACAGATGTCGTCGGATAGCAACTAAAACAGCTAGCTTGAGTCACAGAAGGGTCGGTGCCTCAGCAGTAGTTACGACTAGCAGTGCCTTGCGGTTTCACCCGCGTAGTTCCCGTTCCCGTGGGAATCCGGGATAAAATATAGCCTATGTCACTCCCTGAAAAGTAAGCTTTTTAATGATGAAAGATTATTTTATACCGGTCCAGTAGTTAGTAGTTTCGGAGCCAATTAATAAAGTGTATTCCATACAAACAAACAAACAAACCTTTTCTCTTTATAATATAAGTATAGATTTAGAACCTTACCGGTCAGGGCCGTGGGTAGGTAACTTATGGTTTATCCATTTTGAATGAAGCATGTTAGTAAACAAAATACGACACAAATAACAAAATCTCACTTGCTTGGCGTCTAGTTCCAGATATAATTGTAAGCCATTTTTATCGAAGGGAGGGTCTTAAATCGACAAGTAATGTAAATTACATATAAAAGGACTCGCCAACAAAGTGAATTTTAGGTTAAGTATGGGCGGTTTGTTTACGTTTATGCTTCATTCAAAATGGACACGGTAAGGTATATACACAAAAAAAATATTATTTTCATACAACTTTTAATAACGCGTCCGTTATCTAAATAAAAGTCATGATCGGAGTCGTAGCGTACGGAGTGTAAGGATTTGTTCCTGTGTATTGGATACACTGGATCGTCATATCGCTGGCTCAAAATAACAAGGTTCCATGTCAAATTATACGAAGTGTGGTAATTTGAGTTTTAAATTTTTGACTTTTGTTAAATTGCTATTAGTGGCCCTAATGCTTAAATGAAATTATTATATCATAATTTAGGACTAAATAATACTTTCTAATAATAATAAAATAAATATCTATTGTTATATCTTAAGATATAATCAAAAATAAAAAAACATAGGACTTTGTGATTCCCAAAATATTAATTTACTTGTTTCAAACCAAAACTTAGAACTTTGTTCCTGTGTAATAAATAAAAGAAAAAGTTTATTTCTAACTATATTTATATTATGAGCTAATAAAATTTCTTTAAGTTATCATGTTTCAGTGGCAAAACCTTACACCTACTCGATATGATGAAGAAGTAACAATAAAAACCATCGTAGGTACATGAAATATCTTTATTAGGTATCATTTTTCTTAAATAACTAAATTAAAATAAAATTACATTCTTAATTATTTTATTACTTGAATATTGCCTCATAGTACTCCTTATCCACTGTAGGCATCCATCGATACATAGACCGCACATTGTCAATTTTGGTCTTGGACAATACAGGTTTTTTTAATAGTTTTGGTGCAGTCAAATAATTTGTGTCTGCATTTCTTCTGGTTTTCTGAGGTCTCGTATTAACTACTGTATATGATTCAGCAGTTTGTGAACATTTAAAGCTCACTTCAAATTGTGACTTTGTAAATCGAAGCTCTGTGACTTTGGAAAAAGGAACTAGGGAATATTTTAGCCCCGAACAGGTTTCTTGAAAATTAAAGAAGTCATTGCTACTCAATTAAGTAGGTTAAAAATGCCCTTGCATTTTGCGGTGCTTCGCGCACACATTATTAAATGATAGGTATAGTTTTAGGTAACTAAAAGTATGTTAGGTATACTGAAATCTTTTTATCATAAAGATTCACTATTATAAAAATAGGCAGGCAAGTCATCCCACCTTTCCCGCTCCTCGCTATCACTGGAAATATTAATGTGTACATAGAGGCTGAATGCCCGAAGTCAGGTACGAGGTATGTTTGTGAAGATCAGGTCAACCAAGATCAGAAATCTCAACCCGATTGCATCTGTAATACTATCCAAAGAGAAATGCCCTAGGAGAAGCCCTGTCAAATTACCACCATCGACCTGATGACGATCAGCCCGGCATGGAGACACTGTATGACCACCACTACGCCATCGTGTTCTCGTAACCAACTTAACAGTCTTAACACACACCACCATTCCCTTCTACGGTGCACTATCCGGTGCACTTGTACTGGCCATCATCGTCGAAAATTATATCTACGACATGAACTCGAAAGGAAAACTCGAACACAGAGAGCTCACCCAAGCAGCCCCGACCTGTGCTGTATCAAATCCATCCCAGGATCAGAGGAGGCTGCCAACGACATTTTTTCCCAACATTCAAAAATAGTCGTTGAACTGAGGGGGGAGATGTTATACCTATCGGTCAACCCCAATCGCTGACCTTCCGACGACCCACATTGGGCATCTACGGAATCTGCTGACTTCGCGAGATTGCGACACGACGCGCAGCCTTGCCCCGAGAGCTACATCTTCGGCACTTCGGTTCACGCATCGAACCAGTCCATATAATAATAATAATAATAATAATAAAAATATTTATTTACGGATAGGTTAACAATATTTCAAATGATTAGTCTAGTACAAACATACTTAATATTAACCTACTACGTCAAAGAAAATGACTCCTCGCTCTCACTAAGTTAGAATAACTTGTATAGAGACACGAGGGCTCCTCCCTTCGGCTACAAATAAGTTAACGTAAGTGTAAGCGTAAGTAAACTAACAAAGACGAGTAAGGAAACCGTGTAAATATTTAATACAATACAACTAAATAGAAGGAATTTATAACCTAAGAAATACATAAAACATCGCATGAAAAACTAATAACAATAAGAATAAGAGGCTGAAAAACACAAATTACACACAAGATAACGATATGCAACCCAAAACTAAGATTGTACCTCCAACATATGCTCTACCTGTGCGTATTCAAGGTCTTGCAGGTACCGTGTGATGAAAAGTTTACAGTTGAGGCTTGTTTTTTGTTGTAAATCATTAGTTTTATTTAGGTTATTATAGATGTAAGGTCCTAAGAACTGTGCGTGGCGATGTGCAAACGAAGTTTTACATGATTTTGACGTAAAGACTTTATATTTACGGCGTTTACGGGAAACGTTTAATTGAGGTGAAACTTTATGTTGCTTTATGACGAGTTGCTGTACGAATACTTTCCTAACGGAGAGTACTTGCAGTTCTTTATAGAGTTCGGTAGTGGGATACTTGTAAGGCTTGTTAAAAGCGACCTTCAATACCGCGCTCTTTCCAGTGGCAAAAGGTATGTATATCTTAGGTTAATATAGATATTTAGAAAACCCTTTGTAGAACGTAATTAAATTAAATTTATTTTATTTCAAAATCGGTTTTTCTCTGGGAAACCCAAGCGTCGCTCCTTTAATTAACGTGAGTTTTGAAAAACCTCGCTTTGAACTAATTTCTGGGGGAATTCGCACTAATCATATGCATGTCCTGCCTTCGCGATGTCCTAGCGACGAGGTAGGTTATATTGTTCTGTGGCGATGAGTGTGCAGGAGTAAGAGGCTTGCGGAAAGCTTCGCAGTTAACCTTTTTCCTAGCGTTGCATTGTCATTATACTGTTTTTTAGTTTTGCTTTTATTCACGTGAATGTAATAGTTTCACAGCTAAAATACGGTCACCGTCTTTTAGTACTGTAGATGTTTCAATCTTACATTGGTTTTCCAATGACTAGCCAGCTAAGTATATCTTGCGCTTTTATAGTGTAGGAATCGTAAGAAAACTGTTTTTAGACATCGTAATTACGAGTGTGGCATGCAGTACTAAAATATACTAAAACACATGTAAAGTCCGCTAACGGTTTATTTTTATTGTTATTACAAGTAACCGTTTTTTAAGCTGGCATAAAACGGAAAAATTTAGGCTAGTTTAAGCTAGTTTAATCGTGTTTTAGTGTTGTAAAATCAGGTAACCGTATTTTAGTTATGGAAAACCCCAAAAATGATGTAGAGGTCGCTGGTCTCTGTATCTCAGCACTGGCAAGAGATAGATTTTTTTTAACCAGATTGGAAGATAGAGCAAAAGCTGCGTTTTAGTGTGGTTCACAAAAGTCGATTTTGACGAAATGTCACATAACGGCCTTTAAGTGATCGGACGGCAGCCTAAGTTTGGTTTGGCTAATGGGTAATTTTGTTTGAACTAGGGCTTGCAAATATTCGAAATTTTTTGATTCGATTCGATTCTCGATTAGATTCGATTCGATTCTCGATTCGATTAGATTAGATTCGATTGTCGATTCGATTAGATTAGATTAGATTCTCAATTCGATTCTCGATTCGATTCTCTCGATTCGATTTTCGATTCGATTCTCTCGATTCGATTCTCTCGATTCGATCTCGATTCTCTCGATTCGATTCTCGATTCTCTCGATTCGATTCTCGATTATCTCGATTCTCTCGATTCGATTCTCGATTATCTCGATTCGATTCTCGATTCTCTCGATTCGATCTCGATTCTCTTGATTCGATTCTCGATTCTCTTGATTCGATTCTCGATTATCTCGATTCGATTCTCGATTATCTCGATTAGATTCTTGATTATCTCGATTCGATTCTCGATTATCTCGATTCGATTCTCGATTATCTCGATTATCTCGATTATCTCGATTATCTCGATTATCTCGATTATCTCGATTATCTCGATTATCTCGATTATCTCGATTATCTCGATTTTCTCAATTATCTCGATTCTCTCAATTCTCTCGATTATATCGATTATCTCGATTATCTGAGATTATCTGAGATTATCTCGATTATCTCAGATTATCTCAGATTATCTCAGATTATCTCAGATTATCTCAGATTATCTCAGATTATCTCAGATTATCTCAGATTCGATTAGATTATCTCAGATTCGATTAGATTATCTCAGATTCGATTAGATTCGATTCTCTATTCGATTAGATTCGATTCTCGATTCGATTCTCTCGATTCGATTTTCGATTCGATTCTCTCGATTCGATTCTCTCGATTCGATCTCGATTCTCTCGATTCGATTCTCGATTCTCTTGATTCGATTCTCATCATCAGCCTATATTAGTCCACTGCTGGACATAGGCCTCCCCTAATGAGCGCCATAGCGCCCTGTCTTCAGCTTGACGCATCCAGCATCTGCCTGCAGTCTTTCGCAGATCGTCATCCCACCTGGCCGGAGGGCGTCCTACACTACTTTTGCCGAGTCGCGGTCTCCACTCAAGAACTCGTTTACCCCAGCGGTTATCGGTTCTTCGCGAAATATGGCCGGCCCACTGCCACTTCAGCTTGCTAATTCTTTGAGCTATATCGATAACTTTGGTTCTCTGTCGGATGTATTCGTTACGAATTCTATCCTTCAGAGAGACTCCGAGCATAGCTCTTTCCATAGCTCGCTGAGCGACTTTAAACTGGTGGACCAGCCCTATGGTGAGTGTCCACGTCTCAGCTCCGTAGGTCATGACGGGTAGGACGCACTGATTGAAAACTTTCGTTTTCAAGCATTGCGGTATGGATGACGAGAAGACTCGACGTAGCTTTCCAAACGCTGCCCAGCCTAGCTGGATCCTCCTCTTGGCCTCCTTCTCAAAATTGTTTTTCCCTAGCTGCAGGATTTGCCCAAGGTATGTGTACTCAGAAACAATTTCGAGAGGGTGTCCATGTACGACGACCGGCCCCGGATCAATGAGGCCATTGATCATGATTTTGGTTTTATCCAAATTCATGCCGAGACCGATGCATCGCGAGGCTAAAGCTAGGCCGTCCAGCATCTGGTTGAGCTCCTCCAGCGACTCCGCCATTACGACTATATCATCAGCGAATCGGAGGTGTGAGATGTAATCGCCGTTTATGTTAATGCCCTTACCTTTCCAGTCCAGCGTCTTAAACATATCTTCCAACACGCTCGTGAACAGTTTCGGGGATATAACATCCCCCTGTCTCACTCCTCTGCGCAGTTGGATGGGTTTGGACTGCTGGTCCTGTACTTGGACACTCATGGTCGCGGCGTCGTAGAGACATCTCAGCACCTCGATATAACGATAGTCTACTTGGCATCGCTGTAAGGATTCCAGAACAGCCCAGGTTTCGACAGAGTCAAAGGCCTTCTCATAGTCCACAAAGGCCAGACACAGGGGCTGGTTATACTCTTCGGACTTCTGTATAATCTGCCTCACTGTGTGTATGTGGTCTATGGTGCCATATCCTCCGCGAAACCCGGCCTGTTCGGGTGGCTGGAACTCGTCGAGTCTCCTGGCGAGACGGTTCGTGATCACTCGTGAAAACAGCTTATAGACGTGGCTCAGGAGTGAGATGGGTCTGTAGTTTTTAAGGAGGGTTTTATCTCCCTTCTTAAAAAAGAGCACCACCAAACTCCCGCTCCACGCCTTTGGAGTTCTCCCACTGTGAAGGACGGCGTTGAAGAGGTTCTGTAGTTCCTGTATAACAGGAGTTCCTCCGGCTTTCAAAAGCTCTGATGTTATGCCGTCCTCACCGGGGGCTTTTCCATTTCTAAGCTGCCTCAGAGCTAGCACGATCTCGTCTTGACTGATGTCTGGCAGTTCGTCGGTATAGTGGCGTGTCAGGTTGGCTCTTGAATCGTGGTCGACTCGTTGGGGACGAGGGGCATGTGCAGCGTATAATCGGCCATAGAAATCCTCTATCTCGGCAGATATCTCCAGCTTCGACAAAACAGTCCTCCCATCGTGCGTTTTAAGCTTCGTCAGGTGGCTCCTGCCAAGCTGCTGAGTGAATACTTTGGACCCTCGGTTTCGCTCTATTGCCTCTTCAATGAGGCGTGTGTTGGAGCTCCGAAGGTCGCGCCGTACCATCTTTGCAATTTGCTTGTTCAGGTCTGACCTGTCTGACGAAGTCGCTTGGGTGGTTTCCCGTCTTTTTGCCATCAGCCCGAGAGTCTCATCCGAGAGTTTAGATTTCTTGCCAGTACGCTGCTTTTGGCAGAACCTGATGCCCTCGTTCCTCAACGTTTCGACCAGATTGTGTAGGGTCTCGTCAGCGTCATCAGTGGAATCCAAGGCAGCGAATCTATTCCCAAGAAGCTGCTGGAACTTCTCGGTGCCCGCCATGATTTGGATTGGGTTAGGTCGGAGCGTGGACTTCATCAGACGGTTTCTTTCAAGCTTTAAGTTGATATTCAGAGAGCCTCGGAGCAGTCGGTGATCAGATCCGGTATTGAACCTGTTGATCACTGAGACATCTCTGAATATGTGCTTGCTATCCGTCAAGATGAAGTCGATCTCATTTTTAGTCACAGTGTCGGGGCTTCGCCATGTCCACTTCCTTTGGGGCTGTTTCTTAAAGAAAGAGTTCATTAAGAATAGCCCCTCTTTCTCAAGGAAGTTGACAAGCATTTGCCCCCTGTGATTCCTAACTCCATAACCATGCGGTCCCACTCGGGATTCGTTGCCAGTCCGGATTCCCACCTTGCCGTTGAAGTCCCCCATAACAACGTTGAAGTGAGCCTTGGTGGTGTTGTGTAAGGCTTTGGATATGTCTTCATACATACCCTCCACTTCATCATCCGAGTGTGCCGAGGTCGGTGCGTAGACCTGAATTACCTTCATGCTATACCGCTTGGATAGCCGAAGGATCAGGTACGCTACCCTGTTCGACACACTGGAGACTTCTTGAACGTTGTTAACGAGAGCCTTATTGACGAGGAAACCTACGCCACCCTGGGATGTTTTATCACCCTCGCGAAAGTAGAGAAGATGGCCCGAGTCTAAGGTTACGGTGTCCTCCCCCTCTCTACGGACTTCACATAACCCCAGAACATGCCATTTAATGTTCTCTAACTCCACTTCTGATGATGGTCAAGCCTCAAAGTTCGTCCGTTGTACGTTGCCAGAGTCGTTTGACGGTGGGGTCTCACCCGGGGATTCTTAGCACCCCTGACCCCAGGGCTGGCAGGGCGCCCGTCAACGCCAGCACAGCCGCTGGTGTCGCCGGGCACTTGGGGCCATCTGTGTGGGCTATCAATCATAGGGGGGGGTTTGGACCATGACCCACCACGCTGGTCCAGTGCGTGTTGGTGGGTTTTTTGCCATTGCCTCGTTTGTTGGTCGGCAGGGAGCACCGCGGGCAGGTGAGGTTGGCTTGGGCGCCGAAAGATGTAAGTTGGCGCCCCTTACTCCCCTTCGATTCGATTCTCGATTCTCTCGATTCTCTCGATTCGATCTCGATTCGATCTCGATTCTCTCGATTCGATTCTCGATTCTCTCGATTCGATTCTCGATTATCTCGATTCTCTCGATTATCTCGATTCGATTCTCGATTATCTCGATTATCTCGATTGTCTCGATTATCTCGATTATCTTGATTATCTCGATTATCTCGATTATCTCGATTCGATTCTCGATTATCTCGATTCGATTCTCGATTATCTCGATTCGATTCTCGATTATCTCGATTATCTCGATTATCTCGATTATCTCGATTATCTCGATTATCTCGATTATCTCGATTATCTCGATTATCTCGATTATCTCAGATTATCTCAGATTATCTCAGATTATCTCAGATTATCTCAGATTATCTCAGATTATCTCAGATTATCTCAGATTATCTCAGATTCTTCGATCGATCGAGAATCAAATCTAATCGAGAATCGAATCTAATCGAGAATTGAATCTAATCGAGAATCGAATCGAATCTAATCGAGAATCGAATCTAATCGAATCGAATCTAATCGAGAATCGAATCTAATCGAATCGAGAATCGAATCTAATCGAATAGAGAATCTAATCTAATCGAATCTAATCGAATCTGAGATACAGATTAGAGAAGAATAGAGAATCGAATCTAATCGAATCTGAGATACAGATTCGATTAGATTCGATTAGATTCGATTCTCTATTCGATTAGATTCGATTCTCGATTAGATTCGATTCGATTCTCGATTAGATTCAATTCTCGATTAGATTCGATTCTCGATTAGATTTGATTCTCGATCGATCGAAGAATCTGAGATAATCTAATCTAATCTAAACTGAGATAATCTAATCTAATCTGAGATAATCGAGATAATCGAGATAATCGAGATAATCGAGAGAATCGAGAGAATCGAGAGAATCGAGATAATCGAGATAATCAAGAGAATCGAGATAATCGAGATAATCGAGATAATCAAGATAATCGAGATAATCGAGATAATCGAGAATCGAATCTAATCGAATAGAGAATCGAATCTAATCGAATCTAATCGAATCTGAGATAATCTGAGATAATCTGAGATAATCTGAGATAATCTGAGATAATCTGAGATAATCTGAGATAATCTGAGATAATCTGAGATAATCTGAGATAATCTGAGATAATCTGAGATAATCTGAGATAATCTGAGATAATCTGAGATAATCGAGATAATCGAGATAATCGAGATAATCGAGATAATCGAGAATCGAATCGAGATAATCGAGAATCGAATCGAGAGAATCGAGAATCGAATCGAGAGAATCGAGATCGAATCGAGAGAATCGAGAGAATCGAGAATCGAATCGAGAGAATCGAGAATCGAATCATGAGAATCGAATCGAGAGAATCGAGAATCGAATCGAATCGAGAGAATCGAATCGAGAGTATCGAATCGAGAGAATCGAATCGAGAGAATTGAATCGAGAGAATCGAATCGAGAATCGAATCTAATCGAATAGAGAATCGAATCTAATCGAATCTAATCGAATCTGAGATAATCTGAGATAATCTGAGATAATCGAGATAATCGAGATAATCTGAGATAATCTGAGATAGTCGAGATAATCGATATAATCGAGAGAATTGAGAGAATCGAGATAATCGAGATAATCGAGATAATCGAGATAATCGAGATAATCGAGATAATCGAGACAATCGAGATAATCGAGATAATCGAGAATCGAATTGAGAGAATCGAGAATCGAATCGAGATAATCGAGAATCGAATCAAGAGAATCGAGAATCGAATCAAGAGAATCGAGATCGAATCGAGAGAATCGAGAATCGAATCGAGATAATCGAGAATCGAATCGAGAGAATCGAAAATCGAATCGAGATAATCGAGAATCGAATCGAGAGAATCGAGAATCGAATCGAGAGAATCGAGATCGAATCGAGAGAATCGAATCGAGAGAATCGAATCGAAAATCGAATCGAGAGAATCGAATTGAGAATCTAATCTAATCTAATCTAATCGAATCGACAATCGAATCGAATCGAATCTAATCGAGAATCGAATCGAATCAAAAAATTTCGAATATTTGCAAGCCCTAGTTCAAACAAAATTACCCATTAGCCAAACCAAACTTAGGCTGCCGTCCGATCACTTAAAGGCCGTTATGTGACATTTCGTCAAAATCGACTTTTGTGAACCACACTAAAACGCAGCTTTTGCTCTATCTTCCAATCTGGTTAAAAAAAATCTATCTCTTGCCAGTGCTGAGATACAGAGACCAGCGACCTCTACATCATTTTTGGGGTTTTCCATAACTAAAATACGGTTACCTGACTTTACAACACTAAAACACGATTAAACTAGCTTAAACTAGCCTAAATTTTTCCGTTTTATGCCAGCTTAAAAAACGGTTACTTGTAATAACAATAAAAATAAACCGTTAGCGGACTTTACATGTGTTTTAGTATATTTTAGTACTGCATGCCACACTCGTTATTACGATGTCTAAAAAACATAATCGAGATAATCGAGATAATCGAGATAATCGAGATAATCGAGATAATCGAGATAATCGAGATAATCGAGATAATCGAGATAATCGAGATAATCGAGATAATCGAGATAATCGAGATAATCAAGATAATCGAGATAATCGAGATAATCGAGATAATCGAGATAATCGAGATAAACGAGATAATCGAGATTATCGAGATAATCGAGATAATCGAGATAATCGAGATAATCGAGATAATCGAGATAATCGAGATAATCGAGATAATCGAGATAATCGAGATAATCGAGATAATCGAGATAATCGAGAAAATCGAGATAGTCGAGATAATCGAGATAATCGAGATAATCGAGATAATCGAGATAATCGAGATAATCGAGATAATCGAGATAATCGAGATAATCGAGAAAATCGAGATAGTCGAGATAATCGAGATAATCGAGATAATCGAGATAATCGAGATAATCGAGATAATCGAGATAATCGAGATAATCGAGATAATCGAGAATCGAATCGAGATAATCGAGAGAATCGAGAATCGAATCGAGATAATCGAGAATCGAATCGAGATAATCGAGAATCGAATCGAGATAATCGAGAATCGAATCGAGAGAATCGAGAATCGAATCGAGAGAATCGAGATCAAATCGAGAGAATCGAGATCGAATCGAGAGAATCGAGAGAATCGAGAATCGAATCAAGAGAATCGAGAATGGAATCGAATCGAGAGAATCGAATCGAGAGAATCGAATCGAGAGAATCGAATCGAGAGAATTGAATCGAGAGAATCGAATCGAGAATCGAATCAAGAATCGAATCGAGAATCGAATCGAGAATCTTATCTAATCAAATCGAATCGAGAATCGAATCTAATCTAATCGAATCGAGAATCGAATCGAATCGAATCGAATCGAATCAAAAAATTTAGAATATTTGCAAGCCCTAGTTCAAACAAAATTACCCATTAGACTCTACTCTCCAATGTAGGAAACTTATCCATAAGCTGTCTTAAAGCAAAGCTCATGATGCTGTTGCGGTTCTGTGGAACACAACTATCACTCCATAATATAATTGACCTGAAACGGGGGTTTTCGAGCAAAACCTGTTCTAAGATTTTATATACTGCACTTGCTATATCATTTCCACTTCTTCCAGCAGTGTTTTCACTCCAAATGGCACAGTACACATTTTATTAGTCGAAAGATGACCAGTCATGTTGTAAGTAGAATAGATAGAATATTTACTCTTGTAGAAAAAATTGCTTACTTCTGCCTTGGGACAGGATAACACATTCTCTAGATCAAAGCACACTACTGGAATTGTACCTTTCCTGTCTTTGTCACGGTTTTCCCTTGCAGCTATCTTTTCCATTTTGTGCCTGGTTATCTTCTCTTGTAGATTTGATGTTAAAGTATTTCCATAAATCGGTCCAGTAGTTTCCGAGTCTATTCTATACAAACAAACAATCAAATCTTTCCTATTTATATTAGTAGGTATGAAAATAGATAAAATCTATATTTATAAAAGAAAGTCGTGTTAGTTACACTATTTATAACTCAAGAACGGCAAAACAGATTTGGCTGAAAATTAGCGGGGATGTAGCTTAGAACCAGGAGACGGACATAGGATATCCAGTTCTCGTGGGACCTGACATAAAAAAAATCCACGGAGGCGAAGCTGCAGGGCGCAATTAGTAATAGATAAAATACCGATGCCGCGTAGTACGCTCCTCTAAATGTGACGTGGGTGCGTATTGTTTTTTCATAAATTTTCATGGATCCTATTGTTAGAATAGAACAAAATTAAAATGGGACCACTCAGGAAGCACCAGCTTTCATATAAAAAAAGAATCATGACAATCGGACCAAAGCTCAAAATGGCAAAATTCCCATTTCATTTGACGTAGAGTTCGCCAGCTCATATAGAAGTTTGGTGTAAGCGGGCCCTAATTAACTATTTATATTCTTCTGTTTTTGTAATATCAAAACTTTTGCTTTGCCAAAATGAACTTCATATCTGCTCAACACGAAACTTTTGTAAGTTGTTTATCGTGTTAATTTACTTTATTAAAAGTTTCCACCTTCGTTTTTACCAAGTTTAGTTAAGTTAGTAGGTAACTTTATTGAGCTTTCTGTGAAAAAACAAACCTTGGGTGAGTTTTAACCAGAGTTATAAGGCGTTGTGTAACTTGTTATAATTCTAATTCTAAGTGGGGAACTAAGATCTGCACGGACGTCTCGCATAGGAGTGTATTGTGCATTATCCCCCTGCCTAAGCAGGCCCTAACCAGCCCAGCTCCTTGAAGTATCGGAGCAGGACTTTAGGTGACTGACAACTTCGTTTCAGATATCCTGTATTTGTATTTTGTATTAATATATTAAACAACCAATACGATAAAATTACCAATTACATTAGTTACTTATGATAAAAACTTAAGGTATAAAAGAACTATAATTATTGTTACACGTTTAAATTTGTCAAATAAATAATTTAATTAAGGTAAAGACTAATTCCATTGAATAACCCAATATAATAAATAGATTAAACAAGTCAAACTGAGTCAAAACGAGATAGATAAAATTTATCTATCTCGTTTTGACAAATTTGTCATATCATACAATTTTTTCAAATCATTTAATAAAAAAAAACATTTATTTTTGAGACCGTTATGTTCCATATCGATACATTTTACAATAAATTACACAGTTAGAAAAGGAAATAACATTGAAATAACATTACACAACATTGCTTACAGCTGCAGGTGTGCACTCAGTGCCAGGTGTAGGTTGCAAGCACTGAATGCACCCCTACCCAATGCCGCAGGAATCGGCCGTTCATATCCTCAGCTACAGCTGTGAGGAGGCTGTTGCGGCTGGCGCGCAGGCGACACAGCGAGGCGGCGCAGCGGCTGTCCACGCCCGCCCGCGTCAGCAAACATGCCCGATGCACTGCACCAGCACGGCAGCCGCATCAACGCCCGGAAGGAGTTATTGAATTGTACACGAAGGGCACTCATAGACCTTTTGGTGTAGTTAGTCCACAGACTACATGTATAAAGTGATGTGCAGAATGCTTTAAATAATGTTATTTTAACAGGAACTGAACAACAGCGAAATCGCTGTGCTACCATATTTGCCCTAGTTGAGAGTGCCCTTCGCTCACGTTCAACATCTTCCTCATCCGACAAGGATTCTGTTACCAAGTGCCCGAGGTACTTGAAAACATACACTCTCTTCAGTTGTGTTCCGTTGAGAGACACTGGGTAGACATAAGGTGGGCATTTGGTGCCTGACTTAAGAACCATGAATTCACTCTTAGCTACATTATATTTAAGGCCATGAGCTACAGCAAACTTTTCACAAATATTAAGAAGTTTACAAAGACCATTGATTGAAGGGCTCAGCAGCACCATGTCATCAGCATAACTGATATTATTGAAGCAGATATCATGCATCCAGCATCCAACATGCTGACTGCTGAGCTCTTCAATCAATGATATAATGATACAAGAAAAATTGATTATCAAATTTAAAATTGTTGAAATAAAACGGACTAATATAATTAATTGAACTTTTATTTAGTACAAGGAAGGAAACGAGAGTAAACCGAGTGTGTGAGAGCGAGAGCCTCCAAGAACGAGATGCCATGATAAGTTGACATTGACAATGGCATTCTATTGAGAAGGCGGGAAATTTATATTACTTATTAGCTGCGCCCTGCGGCTTCACAAGCGTTGTTCCTATGGAAACGTTTAAAGGTGATTTTTATCCCATGGGAACTGATTAATGGGATAATAAGTAGCCTATCTTTGATTACGGGATTAGAATTACCTGTGTGCAAAACTTCAGCCAGGTTGAGTCATAGTCATAAGTTTTGGCGTGAAGAGGTAACAAACATCGATCCATACATCTATACATCCATACAAACTTACGCATTTATAATATTGGTATGATGATGTGATAAAAATAGTAAAAACCAGGTATAACCATACATACATCACGCTCACAGAACCTCAAACACACCGACAGAATCTCACCCAGACTATTCGCAAATAAGTTGGTTTCAGGGCTATCGCTCAGGAGAGCGTTGAGAGCGGTGAGGATGCGCGGGATGGGTGATGCGGAGCGCGCCGCCGTGGAGGACGACGGCACGTCAAAGAACCTGTGTTTCCGGCCTCGACAGTAGTTATCAGGAACGTAGAAGAGACACATGACATCATTCAGTTCGGGGGCGTCTATTTTCCCTCGGAACACCTTGCACGCCATGGATACCTGATCGAAGGTCTCCAATGAGCTCTACGAGACAGCCCGTCAGGAACTTAGTATAGTTGGGTACAAGAAGGGTTAATAGCCATATCGGTGCTTGCACAGGAACCGCAAGCGCTTTTTGTTCTTCCTGGGGGTGTGGATGAGGTTGATGATTCAATGAGACACGTCAGCCCCGTTTGTGTCTGGCCTTCTCTGTGGCCGTAAAGTCTAATCGTTAATTCTTTTAAATCCAACATGGTTAATAATACTAAATTTATTTACAACGGGATATTTGCCATGATTTGAGTTTCTCACTCGCAAGACATTCAGTTATTCCGTGGTCATGGCGCATGAAACTGTGCCGAAATATTGGAAAGCTCTAAACTCAAATCATGGTAAATATCCCGTCGTAAATAACTTCAGTCTAATCGTGTTTCTAAGTTTACATTTATTGTATTCATAGAAATAAATAATTTTTACTTTGACTTAATACAACGTGTTTCTTTGTCTCTTCTTCTTGGAAGTGTGTTACAATGTTATATGTATAGCGAGCGTTCGTCCAATCAGTGCACAGTGCGGTGAAAAAACACACGGCGTACCGTACCTAATGCTCGCTGCTAATAAATAATACACTACCTAACCTACGCCCCGTAACACCAGCCTTTGGTTTTTTATTTAATGGTGTATGCCCACAGTGTTTGCCCATACTGACGAATAAATAAAAAATACGTCGTATTATGTAACTTTAGTCTTTGAACAGGATTGGATACTTAACATTTTCCCCTATACCTTCACGGTGGTGGTTTTCGATAAACGTAATTGGTAGTGCGTTTCTGTATTAAGTAGAAAGATGCGAGAAAAAAAAAATTACGCCTTAGACGGAATTTGAAGTTACTAAGGCGTAATTTTTTTTTTTTTTTAATTTCTTAGAAGCATGGTCTTGGGCCATGCCATTTGATAACGCAAACTCGTTTGAAAGACTCGACGCTTTCCTAATAATTCGTAGATAAGATACGCAATTAAAATCACAATTTCATTAGAACCGATTAGTTCTGTTGATTCCTATTGTAATCTGTACTGTACGTCTTAACTTTTCAATTAGAAGTCTGTGTTTACACAAAAAATCTTGGATTCTAGATCGAGGAAAAGGAGGCGTATGAATCAAAATGTTCTGGTGGTTATTGTTAACACATTCTGTCTTGGGGTATAATGATCCATTCAATGGTGCTTTTGATTGGGTGGAACCGCCTGGTGACGATGCTGATGAATCCAGGGTATGTCGACTCCTTCTAACTACTTATAAAAACATTTTAAAATTAGTATTGTTAAGATTCTAACTATAAAACTAATATTAAATCGAGTTAAAACTTTAAAATCCATCATGGTTAATAATACTAAAGTTATTTACAACGGGCTATTTACCATGATTAGAATTTTGAGCTTTCCAATATTTCGGCACAGTTTCATGCGCCATGATCACGGAATAACTGATTTTTCAAATTATAATCATGGTAAATATCCCGTTGTAAATAACTTTAGGATTACATCGAGTTATTCCGAGCTTATCAGTCATCGCATATTACCTAGGGAAGCCCGCCTTTCGACGCAGAAAAAACTGTTTGTTATGTATGAAATATATACGTTATATACGTAGGTATATATTTTTAACACAATTGCACGCCATTTTGTGAAAAGGATAGTGATAGGATTTAGCGTTCATAGGAGCGCGACAGAGCATACGTATTTGGAACAGCATAGGCGCAAAAATTATGTTTTTGTATATTTACAAGAAAACTACACCACCTATGAAAAAACCCAACCGAGAATCCAAAGAATTAGTAATGATCTACGAATCAAAACAAAAATCTTTTTTATCGGCCGCGGGGTTTTCTTTCATAATTAGTTTGTGTATCTGTTACTAACCTTAACTTTCAGTAGGTATTCTAGTTTTATATTTTACAAATATCAATATAAAATTAAATGAAATGATTTATTTGACACGACACATTACAAAAACTAAACATTTATGGAAGAAAAACTTCACTAAATATTAATTTAAACTAGGAATTAACACTAAGATAGGTGAAGTGTAAAACGGTTAGCTACTTGCAGACAAAAATCACCAAATTGCTGGAAATCTTAATACCAAACTATTGCAAATCTCAGTACTAAAGTACCTAATAAGTAATAACTTCAGCAACTCAAAAAGGTATCAACTTAGCATGTTGCTGAGTAGATAAGTCAAAATTACCTACTCAGCGCTGGTGTTATGTTGACTAGTGTGGTTAGTCACATCACCAACGATAAACCCCTACGCACACTGCTCAGTGCTGATTAAGGATCTCGGTTATTCGAAATAAAATATTTCTATTTGTTTATATATTTTATTTCATAGATATGCATTCAGTAGAAAACTGTTCTTTTGACATTATAAACAGACGTTTAAATTTGTTTTATGTTTACTTTTATTTTTCAGGGTTCCAAACCACCACTAGGACTAGGGTCACCCCATGGGCCGGGGTCAATGCGTGGGTCACCCTATGGACCTGACTCAATGTCTGGGTCACCCTATGGACCTAACTCAATGTCTGGGTCACCCTATGGGCCTGGGCCAATGTCTGGGTCACCCTATGGGGCTGGGTCAATGCGTGGGTCAATGCCTGGGTTATCCTTTGGACCTGGGTCAAAATCTGGGTCTTCCTTTGGACCTGGATCAATGCGTGAATCACCCTATGGACCTAACTCAATGTTTGGGTCACCCTATGTACCTGGACCAATGTCTGGGTCACCCTATGGGTCTGGGTCAATGTCTGGATCACCCTATGGAACTGACTCAATGTCTGGGTCACTCTATGCGCCTGGGTCATTATCTGGGTTACTCTATGGGTCTAGGTCATCGCATGGGTCATCATCCTATGAACCTGGGTCAATGCGGGAGGCTTCCGACAGACAGCCTGTAAGTACCAAGGTTGTTTCCTTATTTAATGTCACTACTCGGTTTTGCACGCATTTTTTGAGATAAATAAAAAAGCTTAAGTACCTGTATATTTTATCGCAAAATTTCAGTTCCGAGGGGTCGGTTCTGCCGCAACTGTCACGGCATAAAGTCTGATCGGCGTTTGTCGACTTTCTTTCTACTTTTAGTCATAGTTTTTGTCTAAATCTTGCCGATTTAGATTGTTTTATAATGTCTCTTCGCATATTACGGGCTCCATCTTCCAATTCTCATGCACAAGCTAGCTTTAGCCGAGGGTCAACCAATCTCAACAACAACTCTACAACATGCGATTCACAGGTACATTAGGTACCTGCTCGTGCCTATAAAAATAATGTATAAACTACTTTGATTTAACCATTCATTATTAATTTACGATCAGCTGTTTGGTTGAGTTGCCTTGTTTTTTGCGCATGTTGTGGCTACCTGTAATTTAGTTTTATTATATATTTAATTTAGTTTTAAGTTTTACGGTAGTAATTTTGTGATATCTTGTGTTACTTCTAGTGGGTTGCCCTTATTAAATAAATAAATAAATAAATAAATCTAGATGTCGACGAATACAGAATTTGCAGTGGTGGTGAACATTTAATGTCAAAAACACTTATGATTTAGTTTAATTTTGCAGCGAGATGATCAAGATATACTAAGTGAAGGTCTGCCCCAAAATTTTAATCATGGACCTCTGCCTAGACCGCAATTAAATCAGATACCAGTAAGTATACCTAGAATACCTACTTAACTCCACAGCCTTTATAAACGCAGTGATAAGCGCCTTATAGGCCTTTATCTCATGGGGGGTAATGCACTTATTCCGCTAGTGGATATTTTTTTTTAGTGAATTAGAGTCAATTGCACCTTATTTCTTACTAGCTGCGCCCGGCGGCTTCGCACGCGTTGTTCCTATGGAAACGTTTAAAGGAGATTTTTATCCCACGGGAACAGATTTACGGGATAAAAAGTAGCCTATGTATATATGTATTTTGCAAAATTTCAGCCAGATCCGTACAGTAGTTTTGGCGTGAAGAGGTAACAAACATCCATCCATACATCCATACATCCGTACAAACTTTCGCATTGATAATATTAGTGTGATGTGATTTGATAGTAATAACTATTTATCAAGCTGTTTATATAGTAAAAAAAATACTTGTCTAAGTGCATATGTTGTAAGTGTAAAAAAAAAACGATGTAACTCTGACTCTGCCCATAATCTCCACTTTGGGCAAGCGGGCTGGGGATGGCAGTTTGGTGGCAGAATAGGTCTTGGGTAAAATTAATTATTCTATTGATCCGTCAGTTTATCAGAAGGTATTGGATTGTTATTTAAAGGAAACATATTTTTTCTTTTGTCTATCCAACCAAAAATTGCTAAAATTAAGTGCGTCAGAATTTGGAAGTGGGCTAGTGACGTCACACCTTGCTAAAAGTGTCCCAAGGTATAATGTCACGCGGAACTTTAAGGCGCATACCCGAGACAATCTGACAGCAATTCCTATTTTATCATATTTTTACATTTATCATAGGAATTTTTAAAAATCCTACGTTCAGTTTGTGGTATCTATTATAAGCTATTTGTTAATACCTCTTTTTTAATTTTATCTCATATAGTTTAGGAGGAGATGCAAAAATAGAGTTTGGTGGCCAAAAAGCGCAACTTCGTATCTCTTCCTAAGCTTTACAAAATGAAACTATTACAGAGGCATTAATAAATAGCTTATAATAGATACCACAAACTGAACGTAGGATTTTTAAAAATTCCTGCGTTCAACGTAACAATAAGATATAATAGTTGGGGGCGCCACTTTCGCTGGTGTATGGGCCTTAACTTGCTATATCTTCATATATTTTTTTTGTTTAACCGACTAAAGAAAAAAGGGTCCAATATGTTCTGATAATCTTTATTCTGATAATTTTAGGACATCTCCTAGCCTATTGTTTTTATTGACCAAGGATACATGCGGACCTTTGCCCACTGCGCACAGATTATTTAAAGTATAAATATTAAAACAATAATTTTATTTTAGTGACAAACTAATACCTCGGAAATATTGTTTATGTCCTTTTCTATATTATACGATGTCAAAAGAGTCTTATACATATCTTGGTTCACAATTGATGGAAAAATCGGTGTTTTTATTTTATTTTACATCTTATTTACTTATTTTCAGGGTCACTCATATGCGAGGAGTAAAGGCATGGTAATTTCTGAGATTTTTCTATTTTAGTTTTAGCCAACATCTTGAGTTTTTCCCACGTAGGTAATCTTAGTCATCCCAGGCTTTCTACCTCTATTATACTTGTACTATAGTGTAGTATGCGGTTAGCTAGAGGAGAATAAGTTTTTTTACCGTCGATTATTTATCATACGCGCCTAGTTGCCATCAAAGCAACCAAAAAAGTAACCATCCGAGCTTGCTTGCTTACCCTGCGCAGAGGCATTTTTACTCATTCGACTCGATTCCGAAGCGAAAGCGTCAGATTCGAATTCTATTCCCACGGAACTTTAGATCGCTATTTTCATTTGTCAAACGTTTCCGATATCGAATGAGACACCTTTCCGACGAATTAAAATACCCCTGCTCGTCTCTTGATCCCACGCAGTATGCTGCGTTATGTGGTGCCGGACACATTGATTAATTAAAAAGGGAAGAAAGGGTAAGTTCTCCCAGTGCTTACTAAAAAATTGGCATGTGTTACAACTACACGCAAACACATACGCTCATAGCTATATTTCCAGTCCTGTGCAATTCAAAGAAGAACAAAGACGGAAAGACGTATCTAAGACCGAAGTGAGACCGAGACAACTATATTTCACGCGAATCACGACCGCCCGTGCCGCCGGTCCGACGGTGACTGAGATGGGAGCACACAATTTTACACAATATGAGGTTGCCATTTTCGTGAAACTAGTACCTCATCTTCCCTTTTTAATTAATCAATGGCCGGACACAATCGTATGATCTGGAGCATAGATTTTTAAAAATCCATCGTATCATTTGTGGTATATTATAATCTTTTTTTCAATACATCTGTATTAGTTTTATCATATAAAGTTAAGAAAGAGATGCGAAAATAGAGTTTGGTGGCCAAAAAGCGCAACTTCGTATCTTTGTCTAAGCTTTGCAAAATGAAACTATTAGAGAATAACTTATAATAGTTACCACAAACTGTACGATGGATTTTTAAAACTTCCTGTGTTTAACGTAATAATAAGATAAAATAGGTGGGGGCGCCACTTTCACTCGTGCGCTTACTAACAAACATGGTACTATGCTAAGTTAAGTATGTCAATATACACTGCAAAAAAACATTACGAATAACATATTAAATCGGCATACTTAGGCGAATTCATAATCTGTTGAGTTTATATACCTTTTTTCTGGAATTTTCTACCATTATACCAGTATTTTGAGTATAAACTGCCATAGATTTACTAAAAAGTTTGCGTTACTCGATTTTCTATAGAAATCTGATAGGTATGTGAATGGTCCGTGTTGACAACACTACTATGTCATTGAAGTACCTACGACTAAAAGTGTTAGTTCACCGTAACGCCACGACTCTTCTCTTTTTGAACAAACGCTATATAATTTAATATTATAGAAAATCTTTTTCTAGCCCGATGAAAAGGAAGTTGACGATATGGTAAGATTAAATTAAATTCATTTATCATAGGAATGTTCAAACATAAAATTAAGAGCACTGTGATTTGCAATTAGGTGTACAAATTATCTCTGTCTATCTCTCTCTTTTATCTGTGACTCGTAACAAGCTTTTTACATATTTTATACGAAAAATATTCAAAAGTAAACAGTGTCTAGTACTACTAGTAACTGTGTGGTATAGTAGAATTTGCACTACCCCAACTCTTCCCGTGTCTACTACTGAACTTCAGTCCGGCCCTGGTGAGGGCACAGAGAGGGGCCTCGAGGCTCGGCCTCATTCAATGGGCTAGGCGCAAAGCTCTTTTTGCGCAGGTTTCTCTTTTTTTTGGGCTGCATTTTTTATTTGTATTTTTTTTTTGTTTTTGTCTTAGATCTTCCCGTGTCGTAAGAGGCGACTAAGGGATATCCATCTTGCGGGCAGCAGCGCCCCTGCAGAACAATTATACCACCAAACAGCGATTCCAACCTGCATGCCCAGCGTGGGGATTATGGGCATTACCCTCCATGAGATAAACGCTAATAAGGCGCTTATCAGGGGGAGGCCAGCAGTGGCCCAATACAGGCTATTGAGGTTGAGGTTAACAGTGTTTTTAACTAAAGTTGCTCTGTCTGCATAGTTCCTAAAATTGACGTATATTGATTATTGAAATAGGTTTTCTTACAGTTAATGAACGTTTAATGCCAAAGATAATTTGATTAAAATTCTTTAATACAGGAAAGACTTATTACAAAACACGGAAAGGTATGTAATTTTAACCTACGTGTTTAAAATATTTTGAGCGTTATTTTATAATACTTTGTTGAAACGCGTGTAAACGTAAAAATCACATTGAAATATACAAGTACAAATATTGATTTTTCAGTGGCCAGAATTTCTACAAAGACTTCAAAAAGAAGGGGTAACTTTTTCTATAAGTAAATACAATTATAATGAATTGACACGCACCATGATAATTCGATTGTTTAAAAAACTTTATTTATTATATATATTATAAACCAGTTTTTTTTAAGTTTTTGGAATACATACTTATATATTAAAAAAATATCTTCGTATTCAGAGTAAATGGAAGGACGGCGAGGTCGACCCAAATGTAAGTTTTATTTAATTTACTTAATTTTTTTATTTATTATAGATAATACATAGCTAGTATAAAACATATACGAAGTTAACTACGGTATATGTATATATAGTATAGTATATGGTTTCTATGGTATGGTTTGGGGTAAACGAGTTCTTGAGTGGAGACCGCGACTCGGAAAACGTAGTGTAGGACGCCCTCCGGCCAGGTGGGATGACGATCTGCGAAAGACTGCAGGCAGATGCTGGATGCGTCAAGCTGAAGACAGGGCGCTATGTCGCTCATTAGAGGAGGCCTGTGTCCAGCAGTGGACTAGTATAGGCTGATGATGATGATGATGATGATGATATGGTTTCTAGTTTAAAATACTTACATAAGTAAAAAACAAGCTTCGGTGGTCGGTATCGTTCACCTTCTATGGAGCAAAATATTAATATTTTCACATAATTTCAGTGGGAAGACAGTCTAAAGGATTGGGTAGTAAGTATCATGATCCCAAACTAACTCAAGGTGGGTAGATATCTTTCTTACTAGAAGCGTCTCGAGGTTTCACCAACTTAGTTCCCGATTCGGTAATATGGTATATGCATGTATTTTTTTTTTTTTTTAATCGATTATTTAGGTTAATACATAAACGAAAAAAAAAAAAAAATTAAAAAAAAAATTTATTATTGGGGTAAAAAACTAAAAGTAAAACTACACTCGGTTTCGGGTGATAAAAACGCTGCCATGTTAGCCATTGCATTTTATGACGGCACGGATCATCGAGTTCCATGTAAACTCAAAGTCAAAACTTCATGCCCATACAAAAATGTTCAAGTATGACGTCATGCTTCACGTGCCAATAGCGTTACGTTTAGAGATTTTTCTCCTGAGACTTAAAATATCTACATGATTAAATTTTACAGTAAAAACATCATAAAATACAAAAATAAATATACAGATATATTTCTATATCACTAGAGAATACGTAAAAAATTTGCCTCATTGAAGTCACATGCATATACCCTATTCCGGGATAAAATATAGCCTATCTCACTCCCTGAAAAGTAAGCTTTTTAACGATGAAAGAATTTTTTAAATCGGTCCAGTAGTTTCGGAGTCTATTCAATACAAACAAACATACAAACGATCAAATCTCGCCGTAAAAAGAAATTCAATAAAGTAGTTGTAAAATGATTACTGTAATGAATAAAAATATTATTCAATAAAAAACTATTTAAACTTTCGCGATTTGTTAACATTATTATTGATTATTTATCGGGTATTGATTGTTTATATTTCTCCTACGTTTCTACGAAGGTACGCGATAAATACCCGATAAATAAAATCATTAGTTATTATTATCTTTAGTCTAGCAGTTAAATTATTGGAAGATAATTATTAGACACATATTTTTCAATTTTTCAATCAAACAAAACGACAGTGTAAACAGTGAATGTCTGGAGAATTACCCATTTATTGTTTTTTTATTATTTATTTATTTTATCAGATAATAAGTTTTAAGTTCTACTTCTCGCTTTTTAGGAAGCTAAGTGAGTCTTGGCAGCATGCCATGTCTTTTTTTCCACTCCCCTTTATCAGTAATTTCCATACTCAAACAATTCTTCGCTAACCATGAAAGTACTCCTTTAAAACTATGCAAACTTTTTGCAGGAATGGACCCAACATCTAAATGAATCAGACGTAAGCCAGTTTAAGTATGTTTATAATTAGAAAAGATTTTTTTCATTTTTCCAATTCTTACGATAAGGTGTGAATAAAATTAAAATAGTGAAGAAATAAGAACATTTCATCTGTGAATATTCAAATTAAGTAGTTAGGTACAACTTCTTTTATCTTTTTTCATGCATTTATTTGTAAGTTAGGTAGGTTGATAATAATTTTTCGTGAAAATAAACGCTTTCACCTAACTTAATTTTTCACCCATTATTTGTTTTATTTTGTATTTTTAGCGTATATTATGCGCATTTTATTTGTATTTCGTGAATACTAGTTTTAATTTTATACGATCCTTTAGTTGTAGTTTTTATTGATGAGAAGATTATTTAATGATTTTATTTTCAGCCGCTCAGCCAAGTAAGTTACGACTTTTTATATTATTTTTTGTAATACCGCAATACTCGATGACTTGTTAGAATGTAATTTTTTTTGTGTACGTTTTAATTATTTATTAATTTATTTCACAGTCAGACAGTCAAGTAAGTTATGAGAAATTACTCTGAAATAACTGCATTATGAGCAGCGTCTCGCGGTTTCACCCGCGTAGTTCCCGTTCCCGTGGGAATTCCGGGATAAAATATAGCCTATGTCACTCCTTGAAAAGTAGGCATTTTAATGTCATTTTTTTTTAATCAGTCCAGTAGTTCGGAGCCTATTCAATACATACAAACATTCAAATTTTTCCTCTTTATAATATTAGTAGGTACCTATAGATAAAGTATTAAATTTTTATCATCACTACATTGCAATGGAGTATTAAATTTATATCATCACTCCATTGCAAAAATTTAATACTTATAGGTATCTAAGAATATCTATCTATCTATCCAATGCATTGGATAGATAGATAGATATTCTTAGATACCTTAGCATCAAAGCAGTTTACTGTTTATTTTATAGATTATTTTTTTAACGTATATGTTTATCTGTAAAATTGTGTAAGAGGCGAAGCCAGGGCGGGAAGCTAGTTTATTGGCTGTATACATGTAATTTCCTTTCTTCGGGATTTTTCAGTAAAACTCCTTTTGTCCTTTGTTTCAGTTTTGTCTATCTCTTCTTATTTCTATTTACTGCCACTGTCTGAATCACTCCTTCTATTTAATGTTCACTCGATCGTTGCTAAAGATTATCTGACTTCTCAAACGGCCGAATGCCCGACTTTTATACCTATTTCGATCCTTTCTAGATAGTTTTTAATTATTCCGGAAGATATAGCTATCCCTTTCTTTATCTAGAACTTTATAAGTACTTAAATAAGTTATATAAGAACTTATATAACTACTAGCTGCGCCCCGTGGCTTCGCGAGCGTTTTTGGTATGGAAAAGTTTGAAGGTGATTTCTAGCCCACGGGAACTGATTTATGGGATAAAAAGTAGCCTACTACGCTTGATTCCAGGATTAGAACTACCTGTATTCATAATTTCAGCCCTATCCGTTCAGTATTTTTGGCGTGAAGAGGTGATAAACATCCATCCATCCATACATCTATACATCCATACAAACTATATAACTATAAAAAATCTTAATCGAGTAATACTTATAAGCTACGATGGCTCGTCGTGTCCAGGACACTAATATTTAATAACCAGAACCAATAAATAATGTTTATTATTTTTCAGTCACAGACTACTTTAAGAGTAAGCTTATTTTAGTTGATTATTTTAATTATTTTAGTTTAGATTATTTTAGTAAGATTATTTTAATAAAATTATTTATATTAGCTTTGTGTTATATTTAACGTTTTTTTAAGTCAATAGACCTTAAACTTCTAAGAATTAATTTATTATTTATTTCTAGCCAATATTACACGTAGCAGAACCAAAACTAAGGAGTAGCCCCAGTGCTGGGGTATGTATTTTCGTAATTAATCAATTTTAAAATAAATAAAACTTTGCTTAAATGATTAAATTTTTTTTTTTACAAATCATGGGCATCTTCAGTCCTTTTCTAGGTGCACAACATGCAATTTTCTTCCTCTTTATCAGCCGTTATCTCTGTACCTACTTATACCTCTACCAACCATGTCCTCTTTCACACAGGTCATCCATCTTTTCTTCAGTCTTCCTCTCCCATTATATCCCTCCACATTCAAACCTAAGTTCCTTTTCATGCATAATACAGATCAAGTTAGCGAAATCAAGCGAAGAAGAATACGTGATGTATACGGTGTTGGCGTTCCTTTTTAATAAATAAATACATAAATAAAATGAAGGAAGCAGTGTGGACGTCATTGCGAAAGCAAGCGCGCCCAAACAAGGGCCTTTGATCGCCTTCGGGCGTGCTCCGGTGGTTGTCACAGGAACTTAATAACTATTTATCAAGCTGTTTATATAGTGAAAATTTGACTTGTCTTAGTACTTATTTTGTAAGTCTAAAGAAATAAACGATTTGACTCTGACTCTGACTCTTACATCAAAGATTTAAGGGTTTGTTTGAAAGAACTTTGAACCGACTTCAAATTTATGGTTTTCTCGTGGATACCATTGGAAGCACTTTATTAGCTAGGCTAGGCTTTCAAATACAAATAAATATCAAAATCGGATCAGTCAAAAGTACTGAGGTAACAAAATACAAAAAATACAGTCCTTTTTTGAAGTCGGTTATGAAAAGGAACGAACGTACCGATAATCGACTCCTACTTGTTTGCATTCGCTCGTTTTCGCTCGCTTGGTTTGTAGGTACCCACCATTATTATATCTTGGTTGCCGGGCCACCGAGTCATATGACTAGGCATTAACTTTATTTTTCTTCTATTCCGCCGTGTGGTGCCGGCATAGTATTTGCACCACCCCAACTTTTCCCGTGGGTGTCGTAAGAGGTGACTAAGGGATATTTACCGGATGCGAGTAGCAGCGCCTCCTGCCAAAAAGTTCTGCGACCAAACTGCGATCCCCAACCCGCATGCCCAGCGTGAGGATTATGGGCACTACCCCCATGAGATAACAGCCAATAAAAGCGCTTATAAGAGAGAGGCCTGTCCAGCTGTGGACCAATATAGGCTGTTGAGGTTGAGGTTGAGATAGCTTTCTTCTTTAAAATATTTTATCTCTTTCAGTATGGTGGCTATTGGGGCGCCAGTGAAGAGTACATTGTAAGTATTTTTTTTTTATATATACAGTGCACATTATTTAATCACTTCTAAAGAATGAGCCCTAGTATGATTACAATCTAGCCACAACGTGGGCTAATGAGTAATTGCTAGCATAGCTTAAGCTAAGTATGTGTTCACTAACACCTTTTCTTATTGTCTCTATGTAAAATTTATAGGAAGACACTTTGTTCTTGTGTTCTTTAGTTCGTTTACACTACATTTCACTAATATTAATTAATTGCACTACACTAACTCAAAAGGTTTTTTCCGTTTGAGCCTTCTTATTAGGTCTGTATTGTCAAGGAGCTGAATGGCCTCGACGTTAACATGATGATGAAGTTGATGAAGCCTGAGCTTCTGCGTTTTTTTGGATAGCTTGAGCGAACTCGATGTTGAGGTCCCGGTGGAGATCGTCATTTCTGATGTACCAGGGCGTAATCAGAATGGCGTGTAGGCGCCTCGCACTCTAATCCCACATAACTGAACTACAAAGCTAAAACGTCAATAGACTACTTACTTTCTTGGACTTGTTGGGGGACAGTATCGCTCACGTCCGTAGGTGTTGACCCTCTGATACCCTACACGTGTCCTCTGGGTGGTGCTAAGAGCGATACCCTCTGGTGGTAGGCTTCGGCCGTGGCTTGTCACCACCCTCCGGACTGGGCCAGTCCGTGAAGCAACTCTGTTGTGTTTCGGAATGTGGTCCGGAGTAGCCATCTTCTAGACCTTCGTGATACATCGTCGGCCGCATCTTCGCTTTCCATCATGTGAGAATTGTGAGATTGCGGTCAAACGAAGGACTATTTATAATAAAAAAAAAAAAAAAAACCTTTCAAAATAGGTAGTTCAAAAGCCCTTAAAATAAATTGGAATAAAAAAAACATCCTATCTGTTACCTATTTGAATAATCAATCCTTAATCTATCAAGTATCAATCTAGAATAAAGACACTTTGAATCAAGTCGTTGGAATGGCCGCCGACCCATGTCAGTCCTTCGTCAATTTACATGAAAAAAATTAGCTCAGCCCATTCATCAGGGAATTCGTCCCTTGTCATGATTGAAGTCATGTCATTTTTTGGGTTTCTTACGCCAAACTGAAATGATTGAAGAAAAAGTTTTTATATCGGCTGTCGTTGGATCTAGCCAGGGGCCTAATTCCACTATTTTTTAAACAAAATGCTATAATGGCGCCATACGATTAAGATAGAGATTTAGTCGTAAATTTATTTGGTATTCTCTTACCATAAGATTACAATCTCTATGACTTATAATAGCGTGTCAATAATGTGGTGGGGCATATAATCATAATCGTAATAGTCATAGATATGGCATAAACAGGCATAAACAAAAAAAGATCGTGTGTGTAGAATACCAAAAGGTGTCAATGGCGGTGATTGTTACGCGATAATGAAGCGATAATAGTGTCATAGTGAGGCGATTGTAGTGGAATCAGGCCCGAAGAGATCGCTTTCAGCGATAATAAGCTTTATACTTCCTTTTTTAAGTTTTCTCTGTATTTATTCCTGTTTTGTTATCTAGCCGATCTATACACTAGGTAGGTAGTAGGTAGGTAGGTATACACTAGGTATTTTTTGCAATACAGTGGTGGCATTTATCGTTCTAGCGTGTAGGTACGTAGCGTACACAACATCGGTATTTAGAATATGTCGATAGGCGTCTTAACTTTAATTTCAATATTAACTTTTCACGAATGAGCAAGCTTTTCAAGCTGTGTGGTGCCGGTTTAGAATTTGCACCACCCCATCCTTACTGTGGGTGTCGTAAGAGGCGACTAAGGGATACACCAGGGGCGGGAAGCAGCGACCCCTGCAAAACAATTCTACCCCCGAACTGCGATCCCCAACCCGTATGCCCAGCGTGGGGATTATAGGAATTAGGCCTGCGTCCGCAGTGGACCAATACAGGCTGTTGAGGTTGAGGTTCACTGATGAACGACATTATAAATTTTAAAACTTTTAAGTCCATCATGGTTATTGATTTGTACTTATTTTGAGCTTTCCGAAATATTGGAAAGCTCAAAATACAAATCATGGTAGAATATCCCGTTGTAAATTAATTTGGTAATATATATTTTTTTGGTAACAATGGTGAACTCTGGTTTTTGATTGCGATCGGGTTATTCTGCTACGTAATCGTTAAGTAGCGTTCTCGAGTCATCTAAAATCGTCAAATTATTTTCTTTTTACAGCCAGCTTACGCTTTACGTAGTAAGCCTGAACCACCCGAAGAAACCGACTCCGAAGAAACTGAAAAACGCCCTGGCGTAAGTAAAATTCGGTGAAATGGTATCTAGAGGTCAAAACGCCTCGTTGATATACATGACAGTAACTATCAAAGTGACAGTTAATGTCAATTGTGTGCAAAAATCTCATTTTCACAGATATAATTTAAAACAAAAATATATGTGTTGTTATGCAAACATAAAAATATAACAAAGGAATAGGAATTAATAGATATAAACGGAAAAAGGAAAAATTTAATGCAATATAACAGTTTTCAGGTCCGCAAAAATTCGACAATCCTTTCGAAGCAGAAGTACATAAAATAAAGGTAAATTTTAAAAACTTGTTAATAACCTTGTAAACTCTGACAGACGATTATTTCGACCGTAAAATGGCTGTAGTGCGCGATACTGTTTCGAACAGAACCATGATTTTCAAAGCGTTCAGCGTTGTTCAGGCGTCAGTCAACTTCAACTTCTTATTTCATGGCTTGCTGTGTCTTTGCTGCCACAACTCTGCCAGTGTCAATGTCAAAAGAGTCATAAACTTTAGCGAATTGAAGAACTTCTTCTTTCCGGCCCTTGTGCGGGCACAGAGAGAGGCCTCGAGGCTTGGCCTCTTTACCCCGGCTTCAACTCGATGGGTGACGAACCCTCGGTCCTTGGGTTCCGACCCCTCGGTCCTTGGGCTTAGCGAATTGAAATGCAATTGACAGCTGACAAAATGGCCGCCAAGTGGCCGCTAGTTAAAAAAGTGTTGCCAACTTAAAGTTAAACTTAACTTGCCAACCTAAAGTTAAACTAAACTTAAGTTAAACTTTACTTAAACCTCTAAAAAAACACCCTTTGTTATTAAATTATTATGTAATTCATCGCAAACCAATCCAAATTTGGAACAGTGACTTCTTTGCAATTATTCCACCAATACACACACACACACTGAATACAGCTTCTCTCGGTGCCGGGTATTACCAAGACTGAGTCAGTCTGAAAACCAGTGCTGTTATGTACCCCGGTGCGAAACAACATAGCTGAGACTGATTCGTGTTCGCTCACCAGTTTCCCCCCCTATGAAAAATCTATAAAAAGCAAACCTGGAATTCATTTTTTTGAAGTCCAGTTTCTCCCGTAAGGGAAATTTCTGTAGGGAAAACTGGAATAAACCTCTCGGCGGCACTGGCACCTGTCATGAGTAGGTTGGAATAATTAAATATTTGCATATTTTACACAACTTTACTTTATAAGCAATCATCATTTAAGTTCTATTTCTAGTTTTTTTGTTTATTTACTCGTATGTATTTGCTTGCCTATGTCTGATTGTATTTTATGCTGTCGGTTTGTAAACCAAATAAACGATCTATCTATCTATCTACGCGTTGCGGAGTTGAGCGAAATGCTAAACTAGTTTCTGCCCGCGGTTTCACACGCCTTCAAATATTCCAAGACACATTGTAGCCAAATGTTCATTTAGTTCAAGGACTACATTTATGCAAAATATCAGCCCGGTCCGGTATGTAGTTTTCGCATGAAGATTTAGCGAAGATACATCCATCCATAACTATCATCAAGCTGTTTATATAGTTAAAAATTTGACTTGTCTAAGTGCTTATTTTGTAAGTCTAAAGAAATAAGCGATTTGACTCCAATCGTTCAGTTGGGCTACCTGTCGATTGTTTGCAACAGTCTGTAGCTTAGGTACTCAATCGTTTCAATTATAAACAAGTTCTTATTTATTTCTATTATTTGATTACCATTTTCTTTTTCATAAAGAGTTATTGCATTACAATATTAGTGTCTTATGAATGTGATATTTTTCTAGGAACAAGCTAATAATCAATTCCAGCCAACGCCCGAACAAGAATTCACCTGGAACATACCCCCACCTCCACATGATGACACCTATGCACCCCCACTGTCTTCTCCACCTGATGGCTATGCACCCCAAGGTGCAAACTCCCCCTACGATATGGCTCAGTTTCAACCCCCCGCAGCATCCGGCCAACCGTTTAATGTACCCAAGCCCCCATTCGAAGCACTTCAGTCACCAAGTCTTGCACCTCCGGGTAGTTCAATGTTGCTTGGACCGGAGAAACCAATACCTCCTTTTGATCAAGGGAATACGGCAGTGCCGCTTCGTAACGGGGCTCCGCTGCGTCAAGTAAATCAAGTAAGTTGCATCATGATATTCCTGTAAAACTTTTATGTAAAATAAAGCACTTTATAATTAATTTTGTTTTGAAGGACTATAAACCGACTTAAATTTTTATAGTTTTTACATGGATTTTCATGGATCCTATAGTCAAAACTGAACCAACCTCAGAACTTTTGACGGGGTGGTCCGATATTCATGATATTTTTTTTATTTGAAAGCTGGTGCTTCCCTTGTGGTCCCATTTTTATTTGGTTCACTTCTGACACGGGGATCCATGAAAATTCATGAAAAATCTAAAAAAAATTAAATCTGTTTATAGTTTTTTAAAACAAAATTATTTATTATTACACATTGAGATGCTCGAAGCAGTTGGCCTACAAGGGCGGATGAAGATGAAGATGATGATGTTAACAAATGTTAAAAATTTGCATTATAATGATAACTTACTATCGCAGAACCGGCCTGACACCAGCAGCATGATACAAATGATTCTAACTAAAATTTCTGTAAGTCTAAAGATTATTATAGTTATTATAGTTTTACAATATGGGTAATTTCTTAAGAAATCAAATAAAATCCCAAACATTTTCGGCATCGACGGGAACCGAACCCGCAACCTCCCCTCAGTACGGGGATGTCATAATCGCTAAACCACGATGTCGGATAGCCATCAACCCGAAAACTCTGGGACTTTTTACGCCTTTTTACGGTGCTATAGTCCCTAAGAGTTTTTCGGGTCGATAGCTATGTATAATATACATAGCTATATATGTATAATATACTCCCCTCAGTACGGGGATGTCATATTATGACATCCCCGTACTGAAGGGAAGACGCGGGTTCGATTCCCGTCGATGCCGAAAAATTTTGGGAGATTTTTTGATTTCTGTAAGTCGTTTTATAAACATTGTTTTTACTTTTTAATTAGTTGCCCCACAAGTAAGATGAACTATTGAAGTATTTTTTGACTAAACGCGATACGTTTGGCGAGTCGCGGTCTCCACTGAAAAACGGTTATCCAAGCGGTATTCGGTTATTCGCAAGATATGGCACAGTCACTTCAACTTGCTTATGCTTTGAGCTATGTCGTTAACTTTGGAATCTTTGGATACAGCAAGTCGTGTTATGGTCAAGCTTTGCAGGTCAGTCGATCGAGATGGTCTGCGAAAGATTGCCGAAAAATGCTGGATGCGGAAACCTGATCTTTGGGCACAGGGCGCTATGGCGCTCATAGGGGAGGCATATGTCCAGCTATGAACTAACATAGGCTGATGATGATTAGAGTGACGACCAATATTCAATTAGAATACCTCAAGGACGCAGCGACCGGCCTTGTTTAACGGCGCTTGCCTTAGTTTTATTTTGGTCCCGAGATTTGTTAGTCAATTTTTTTAAGCTATTGCATAACTTCTATCGCGGGCCTTGAGCGTGGAGACCGCATCCAGAAATTCCGTAACAAAAATAACCTAACACCCCCCCACTCCGACCGGCACAGCGGTGATACTTTTTAGTTTTGCCATCTATCGATGAAAAGCAGAACTTTTAATTGCAATAGCTTTACCGCGGCAGTCCCCGAGTGCCACAGGTCTTTTTTATTTCACTTAAGCTTGTGAAGGTGACTTTATTGTGATGTTTCAGGCTTTGGAAAATCGTGTCAGTGAACCACCAAAGATCAAAACTACTACTGAGACTCCAATAAAACCAGTTAACCCTGTAAGTTTTTTTAACAACCCTTTATTTAATTATATAATATTGAATATATGGATGTCTGTAACGTATCAACTCGAAACAAATGGATCGATTTCCAAAATTCTTTCATCTTTCACCATTAGAATTTGTAATTTACCATCATTATCACCGAGTAAGATACCCACATTAGCCTAGATTTATGGTTGTAGGTAACGTAGTATTTGTCTTGATGTGACTGTTTGTATGGGAGACGATTCACCTAGCCCCAAACATCTTTTTTATCTTCAGATGTCTTTGATAAAGAATTCACGACGTGATCTCAACAACGAAGAATATGTGAGTAGATGTTTTGATATTTTATAGAAAAAATTGGTGATTTAAATAAAAAATTGCAAGCTGAAATGGCAGTAGGCCGACCATATCGAAACTAGAAGAACCAACAACCGCTGAGGTAAACGTGTTCTTGAGTGGAGACCATGACTTGGCAAACGTGTAGGATGCCCTTCGGTCAGGTGGTATGACGATCTGCTAAAGACTGCAGGCCGATGTTGGATGCGTCAAGCTAAAGACAGGGCGCTATGGCGGTCTTTAGGGGAGGCCTATGTCCAGCCGTGGACTGATACAGGCTGATACAGGCTAATGATGATGATGAGTGTTCAGGATATATAGCAAGCCACCTAAGGACCATTTGTTTTGTCCGACGTTTGAACGTTAATTTGTTTTATTTATACAGCTTACCTTACCTTACGTCTTACGTAGTAATCCTGAAGAAACCGGAAAAAGCCTAGACGTAAGTCAAACTCAGTTATAGTATATTACAAAAGTAAAAGTTTCAATGTTTTGGCCGTTGTGGTCGCAGCGTAAGGTACCTCTCCAAAACCTCGGCCGTGGATATATAAATTTTTTTTGGATAACAACAAAAATTCCCTTCTATCATAGGACCAGCAGACGCACAAATTCATACCACCCATTCCTGGTCGACATACCACAATGTCGAACCAAAAAATTCTGCTCTACTTTCATAATATCCACAGCCAAAGAGTGGAATGACCTTCCTGCATCTGTCTTCCCATTAGATTACAATCTTGGAAACTTCAAATCTAGGGTAAATAAGTTCCTTCTGGAAAAGCGTGTTCCATCTTAGGCTACATCTTTGCTTTCTTAAAGTGAGTTGGTAGCCAAACGCTAATCCATCAACAATAAAAAAAATGCGTTGGAAATTATATAAGAATATTTTATATACAGTTATATTAAAGATAGACAAAACTTTATTATACCAAACAAAACAGGAAAATAAATACAGAGAAAACAAAAAAAGGATGTATAAAGGGCGGCCTTATCGCTGTGAGCGATCTCTTGCAGTCAACAATGGGATGGACCGGACATGTGAAAACAAAATAGACGGTGGCTGGCACTGAATAAATCTATCTATCTAAGATCATAGCGCGTTGGCCAAAGAAAAGGAAAACAAATTATACTTACACTAAATACCATAATACCTTCAAACATTAATAATAAACTTGTATAAACGTAAAATAAGATTGTATAACATTTTACAAGGATATATAATGCTGATCAAGCAGTTTTTAGAAAATGGGAAGTGATTTTGCACGTCTGATGTCTAGTGAAAGATTTCACATAGAAAGAGCTGATGTTGGCAAGGACTTTTAAGATAAGGGTATAATACATAAAATCATATTAATATACTAGCTGCGCCCTGCGGCTTCGCACGCGTTGATTCTATGGAAACGTTTAAAGGTGATTTACATCCCACGGGAACTGATTTATGGGATAAACAGCAGCCTATGTTTGATTCCAGGATTACCTGTATGCAAAATTTCAGCCCAATCCTTTCAGTAGTTTTGGCGTGAAGAGGTAACAATCATCCATCCATCCATCCATCCATACATCCATCCATACATCCATACAAAATTTCGCATTTATAATATTAGTGTGATGATAATAATAACATATGTACATAGTGACATGAGAGGTTGATTGGCTGCGTGGCCTAACACTCTTGTTAGGGGGAAGCATGAGAATTCGGGTATGGATTACAGTAATCCATGTTCAGCTGTGGACGTAAGACCTGAAATAATTCGCGAAATGGTTATAGTTACTTTAATAATCATCCCGAGGTGGATTAGATATATGTGTTTGTAATGTTTATAACAGTTTTCAGATCGTGAACACATCCACAATACAATCCAAGCCGCTGTAAAGAAAATAGAGGTACTTATATTGTGGACAAGAGTGAGTAATTGAGTAAAAAAAATCATCGCATAAGGCTTTGTTAACGCATACGCGGGGCGTTGAGCGTTTTGCTCTGTCTACAGAAAGGCCGCGAACATTTCCGCCATTTAAAAACTGTGCTCAAAAATTATATGGTGGTGTCATTGATTTATTGAAAAGGGAAGATGAGGTACTAGTTTCTCGAAAGTGGCAACCTCAAATTGTGTAAGATTGTGTGCTCCCACCTCAGTCACCGTCTGACCGGCGGCACGGGCGGTCGTGATTCGCGTGAAATATTGTTGTCTCGGTCTCACTTCGGTCTTAGATACGTCTTTCCGTCTTTGTTCTTCTTTGTATTGCATAGGACTGGAAATATAACTGTGAGCGTATGTTTGCGTGTAGTTGTAACACATGCCAATTCTTGAGTAAGCGCTGGGAGAACGTAACCTATCTTCCCTTTTTAATTAATCAATGGGTGGTATAGATAGAATTCGTCATAGTGGTCGGACTGTTTACTCCCTGTTCATCATATAAAACTTAGTTTTTCAATCACGGTCTTTTTTAATCGTCGGTTTCTCGTCGTGTTTTGTGTTTTTGTGGGTAAAACTAACAGAAATGGATAGCCAAAGGTAAATCTCCAATAATTTACACACTTGATACCATTCTTCGTGGTTTAATGTGGAAAATGAATTACCACACTCTTCTGCCATATGTTTAAATTACGTGCGGCCCGCGCCACTAAACAAGGCTTAAAAAACGTGATAATGATGTTATATCGATTAAATGTGTTATAATTATTAATAATGTTATTCATCGGAAATATACTTACGTTAAAGACGGACTAAATGGAATATATATCAGGACTTTATCAAGGACCTATTCGACCCGATCCGTTAAGGAGTTTGGGTGTGAAAAAGTAAAAAACATTTTATCCAGGACCTATTCGACCCGATCCGTTAAGGAGTTTGGGTGTGAAAAAGTAAAAACGTAAATCCATCTAAACTACTATAGTAGTATGTTGTGATATTTTTCTAGGATGAATCCGGAATCAGTAAACTCAGCTGGTCTGCTGCTCAAAATCAATTCCAGCCGAAACCCGATGAACGATCTCCATGGAACCCCCCTGTTCCAGACGATGACCTCCACTATGCACCCCCACAGCCCCCTCCATCAGACGGCTTTGCACCACTACCACCAGCCACAAATTCCCAGAACAATATCGCTCAGTTCGAACCCCGCGCAGCGTACAACCAACCGTTCGATGTACCCATGTCCCAATACGGTGCACCACAGTCATTTGGTCTAGACTCCCTGGGTGGTTTTGAATCCCTGGGTGGTTTTAGTCCCCAAAGGTTGCCTGGGTTGCCGCGGCCTGAGAAACAAATATCTCCTTATGATAAAGTGAAAGCACCGGCACCACTTCGTAACGGTTCTCCGATGCATCAGGACAACAAAGTAAGTCAATATTTAATTCTTCTCTTCACAGGGCGTCCCACAGCCATTCCACATGAAACGTTTAAAGGTGATTTATATCCCACGAGAACTGATATGTGGGATAAAAAGTAGCCTATGTTTGATTCCAGGATTAGGATTACCTGTATACAAAATTTCAGCCCGATCCTTTCAGCAGTTTTGGCGTGAAAGGTAACAAACATCTATCCATCCATCCATCCATCCACAAATACATACAAACTTTCGCATTTATAATTATAGTGTGATACACGATTTAAATGATAATTCCCTGTCGCAGAAGCAGCGTGACAACCACAGTGTGATGAAAAACATTCTGAAGAAAATTTCTGTAAGTCGTTTGAGACCATTTTTTAATGACTATTTCATTGACTGCTTTGTATATTTTGGCAGAAAACGGTTTAGTGTGTAAAATGTTTATTTTTATTTGATACCCAATAGACTTAATTTTAATTTTTGACCACATCACCTAGTGGAAAGCGGTGTCACGAGGGTCTAGAAGACATCTGTTTTTTTTAAACTTGTAATTTAGACCCTTATAAAATATAGACCCTTTAAAAATTAAAGGGTCTAAATTTTATAGTCTAAGGGAGAGTAGGGGAAGCCGGGGCAAGACGCATAGTGTGGGTAAGACTAATATTCGATTTCATTAAAAAACAACAATAGATCGCACTACTGGAAAAACTCGTGTCGGTAAAGCGGGATCTCAGCGGCGCCATGACAGTTCAACCAAAACAATAGATGCGATCATTTGCTGTGCAAATAAAAAAAAAGCTTTTAGCTGTTTCGTTACGGTTTTTGGCAAGGTATTTGTACTGATTGATTGTATTATGTATTAACCCCCGGTTTCTCGAACGCTTGTCACATTGAATGGATAGTCAACGTCTTGTTATATACGCCTTGCTATTTTAGCTACCTACAACTTTATAGTGCTCCAAACATTCATATTTTTCCGCTAGTGAACTTCCATTAAGTTACAGAATTTTGCAAAAAAAACCACGCGAGTAATAAAAGCAGTGCGTGTACAGCCTGACAAATTGTCAACAATTTGTCAAAATAATAAGCGTTCGAGAAACCGGGGGTAAGTGTTAACGAGTAGAATCTCTTTAATCGATTGCGTATTTTTTGAAGTTTTATTTTTGTTAGTAACTTTTTATCCGTCGGTAGAAGTTTTGCGGTAGGATGATAAAACTTTTGAAGATTAGTAACTTGGGCAAGACGGATATCATGGCAATACGGATAGCTATCCGTTATTTGGATAATATTTTTCATCGAAATTAAACATATTTAATTAAGTCCATTAGCATATATAAGGCATAGTAGTTTGTAAGTAATTAGTGTCATGATTAGTATTGCATTAAAAACATGATTATTTTGTATCGTATTTAAATACGAACGCAAAAGTAATCGAGGAGCATGGTCGGAAAAAAATTGGATTCAATTTCCATTTACAACTTTGCATCGACATATAAAGTCAGGAAACACGTCAAAGAAACTGGGTAGATTTACAACGGTTTTTGTACACAAGTTGTGTATGTAGTGTGCTCAGAAGAATATATTGATCCACCTATCGAAGAATGGATTGAGTATAACCAATGCAACAGGTGGGCACACGAGGACTGTTCTTCTTATTCAGGGGTAGGCAGCTACTACTGTGATGAGTCCGACGATTGAAACACGAATTGCTGTACCTATCCTTTTTGCCCTGGGGGTGTATCCGTTTTACCCGGAGGGCAAAACGGATAATGGGCACTTTCATAATCGTAATAATCATAGATTTGGCATAAACAAAACAAGATCGTGTTAGTAGAATACCAAAAGGTTTCAATGGCGGTGATTGTTACGCGATAATGAAGCGATAATATTATCATAGTGAGGCGATTGTGTTAGGGGAATCAAGCCCCTGCATTCAACGTGTGCAGTCGGAAACTTGCCGTCTGTGTAAATGAGCCCTTAGTCGAAATTGTAACAATAATTTTCTTTTCATCCCCCATCACGGAAAGAGAATTTTCGCTCTTCGATATATGACGGCTAAAGCTGTTTTTATCCGCTAGAGGATACAGTAAATTGAATTTGGAACATTGTCTGCATTCAGTTTGTGAATTCAAAACGTCATTAAACCTATTTACCTCTACCTCCATGGTGCCGTATTTATCATACGATCATTAGCAACTTTGTACTCCTTTATAAAAAATAACTATTGTCGATTTATTTTAATAATATGCTTTTAGACGTGATCTCTAATTTTGATATTCCAGGCTTTGGAAAACCGTTTAAGCGAGCCACCAAAGAACGAAGCCTCAACCGAGGCTACTAATGAACCAGTTAATCCTGTGAGTTTTATTTATTCATTCATTGTCTAGTCTATACCGTGTCCATTTTGAATGAGGCATAAACATAAATAAACCGCCCATACTTAACCTAAAATTCACTTTGTTGGCGCGTCCTTTTATACGTAATTTACATTACTTGTCGATTTTAGATCCTCCCTTCAATAAAAATTGCATACAATTATATCTCAAACTCGACGCCAAGCAAGTGAGATTTTGTTATTTGTGTCGTATTTTGTTTACTAACATGCTCCATTCAACGTGGACAAACCATAGTTTATAAGTTTTTATTTATTTATTACAGGCAAGCCAGATGCCATACATATATATTTAAACAAAGTTATAAATTGATAAATACCAGAAAGCTTATCGAAGGTTTTCACGGGGATCAGCATAGTGCAACAAATTAAGATTAAAGAATGTGACTAATCTACATGTATCACCTATATAGATAGTGTTTTTGAGTTATGGTACAACATTTTTAAACTAAGCGATTTTCATCATCATTATGATCAGATCAGATTGACGACCTCTGTGTGCGACGCAGGAGGTTGCGGGTTCGATTCCCGCCTCAGGACAAATGTGTGTACGATCTGCAGACATTTGTTCAGGGCGTTCTGGATGTTTACTATGTATAATAAAAAAATATCTATCTATGTAGTGTATTGTATTATGTATATCAGTTATCTAGTACCCATAACACAAGCTCTGCGCTAGATAATGCTGTGTTAATAGTCCAACATTTTTTTTTTATTGTCATCATCGACAATGATAATAAAAAAAAAGATCCTCCGCCGAGCCGCCGCCTGTCTGAGATGACACTTGCGCTAAATAGGTCAAAGTTAGTAGGCATGTAAAATTAAAGACAATAAGTAAAACGCCAATCTGGCTACGCACATACAATAATTGCAGCTTTGCCGTACTGAATTATTTTACTATGTTTTTTTTTATAGTGAATGTAACTTCTTATAATAATAATAATAATAAATAGCTGGGCCCAGCGGCTTCGCACGCGTTTTTTTCTATGGAAACGTTTAAAGGTGATTTCTATTCCACGGGAACTAATTTATGGGATAAAAAGTAGCCTATGTTTGACTCCAGGATTAGAACTACCTGTAACCAAAATTTCAGCCCGATCGGTTCAGTAATTTTGGCGTGAAGAGGTAACAAACATCCATACATCCATTCAAACTTTCGCTAGTGTGAAGTGTGATAATTTATTCATCACAAGACATGCATACATATTACAACAATCACACTTAGAACTATTCTTAGTTAACTAAAAAATATTTTATAAGATTCTTTGTGATCTCACTTTGTTGTCTACACTGGGATACCAAAAAAAAAATTAGTAAGTCAATTATATGAAAGACGACTTACCTAGCCTTTGTTTATCTTCAGCACACCTTTATTTATCTTCAGATGTAGGTATTTGGTAAAGAAAGCACGATGAGATCTTATCAACGACTAATTTGATACTATTGTGACAAAGTTAGGAGATCATTTATATTTATAATAAAAATATTTAGCAAATAGTTCCCAAAATCAGTCTACGAAAGAAGGCCTTATTGAGTAACTTTCTTTACCGGTGCGATACTATATATTAGGTCCTTACATATGAAATTGGCGTTTTGTATGGGAGGAACAAAAAGTCGAATATTTTTTAATATAATATATTTAATTAATCAAAGTATGAACCATTATTTTCTATGCACTTTTGCCATCTTATAGGTAGTTCATTGATCCCTTTACTAAAAAAACCAGTCGGACGGGAATCAATAAAATCTTTGAAGGCGATTTGGACTGCCCCATCGGAGTTGAATTTTTTCCCTTGCAAGAAGTTATCCAAATTTCGAAAAAAATGGTCATCTGTTGGAGCAAGGTCCGGGGAGTACGGAGGATGTCTTAGACTTTCCAATTGAAGCTCTTCTAATTTAGTAGCCGTCTGTTGCGCAGTGTGTGGTCTAGCGTTGTCGTGAAGCAGCAGTGGCGTGGAGCGATTGACCAGCCTAGGTTGTTTAGCCGCTAGCTTTTCCATCATGGTTTGCAATTGCTGACAATAGACATCAGCCGTAATAGTCTGGCCAGATTTGAGAAAACTGTAATGAACAATACCGGCACTAGTCCACCAAACGCTTACAAGTAACTTTTTTGGGGTTAATTTTCGCTTGGGGCAGGATTTGGCTGGCTGGCCAGGATCCAACCATTGCGCTGAGCGCTTCCGATTATCGTAAAGAACCCATTTTTCATCACAGGTAATGATTCGGTTTAAAATACCTTCATTATTGTGCCGGTTTAGTAATGTAACGCAGCAGTCGACGCGCATTTGCCGGTTTGCTTCAGTCAATTCGTGAGGTACCCATCTTTCAAGCTTATTAATCTTCCCAATTTGCTTCAAGTGAATTAAAACAGTTTTATCACTAACATCGCAGCCTGCAGCTAACTCGGACGTGGTTTGCGATAGATCCGCTTCCACAATAGCCTTCAACTCTTCATTATCAACTTGAGTCTCAGGCCGTCCACGGGGCTTGTTCTGCAGGTCGAAATTTCCAGAACGAAAACGTTGGAACCAAAAACGAACTGTGTTTTCTTTTGCAACACGACCGCCATACACATCATTCACCCTTCGAGTTGTTTCCGCAGCACTAGTGCCACGGCGGAACTCGTACTCGTAAATAATGCGATATTTTAAGTTTTCCATTTTGTAAAATGAGTGACGCAAACAGAAAAAAACAGAAGAAAAAAAACAAATGAATGACGATCATCGAAGCACAAATACATGAGTCTATAGCTGTACAAATTTGAATTTGGAATTCCTTACCAAAGAGGAGAAATTTGTGATTAAAGTGGCCAGTACGAAAAACGCCAATTTCATATGTAAGGACCTAATATAACAATAACTAGGTATATATTTTCTTCATATGCGAATATCTCAAAAACCTTTTCTTAGGACTTAATTACACAAAAGATTTTTTATTTGTTTTAGTGCCCTCTATCCAAATATATAACTACTAGTTTATGCTTGCGGCTTCGCCCGCATTGTTTCTATGGAAATGGATCCCATGGATTGTCCAACATGAGATAAAAAGTAGCCTCTGTTTGATTTCAGGATTAAAATTACCTGTATTCATTTAAACTTAATTCGTTCAGTTGTTTTGTCAGTAGTATCGCCATGAAGAGGTAACAAACATCTATCTATTCATCCTAAGTTTTGCATTAACATATCTATATAAGTTGGAAAAAAAAACAAAATGGTGACCGATACTGGGACCAAGTCTTCAACCCCCTTTAAAGTTTGCTCTTTACACAGTCAAAAACTGTGAAATAAATAACGACACTTGTTTATTCTTTCTCTTAAAGGGCTCCCGAAGATTATACGCTTTTGATGATACAATCATGCGCATGGCCTTGCGGACACTTAAGGTGATATTTTGTTCTTGAAAGTATATTTTGATATTCATTTACCTGCATTCATGACCCGAGAGCTTGTGAGTATCAGGCGGCCTAGTACTGGGATTGTTGTCTAGGGTAGACTAGAGAAAAATTACATCGCATCGTCATACATTGCGTAAATTACCGAAGTTGAAGGAATGAATTTCAAGCATTTTACGCATTCGTTGGCAAAGTGACGTACTGGTGAGTATCTGGTGCAGAGCAGCAGCATGGCCATACAGTTCGGGGCAATCCAGCCAGCGTCTTGGGGACTCGACGACTGGTATTGATATGGATCAGTTGAGCTACAGATTGTTGCTCAATTGTTTTTATAGTAAATACTTCCCGAATACTCAAGCGCAACTCAGGTTTAAGTCGTTGCTTTTTTACATTAAAAAACTGTCACATATTCTACACAACCTTTAACCCTTTTTGTAACTACCATTAATGTATAAACTAATAAACAAAATTAACTACCATTGATTAATTAAAAAGGGAAGATAGGTTACGTTCTCCCAGCGCTTACTCAAAATATGGCATGTGTTACAACTACACGCAAACACATACGCTCACAGTTATATTTCCAGTCCTGTGCAATACAAAGAAGAACAAAGACGGAAAGACGTATTAAGACCGAACTGAGACCGAGACAACAATATTTCACGCGAATCACGACCGCCCGTGCCGCGGGTCCGACGGTGACTGAGGTGGGAGCACACAATTTTACACAATATGAGGTTGCCATTTTCGAGAAACTAGCACCTCATCTTCCTTTTTTAATTAATCAATGTTAACTAGCTATGTTTTCATTTATTTATGCAAAACTGTAATTACTACCTACAGTTAACTTAAAGCTAAATTAGTTTTCTCTATAAGTGACTGTGTCTTTTTTGAGAATAGATATCTTTGCACAGAAACCTACATCTCTAAAGACGTGCTTAAATCTGAGATGCGTTTGATTATTTGGTTGTAAATCTGATCACTAATAAAATTCAATAAGTGTATAACATTTCTATAGCATATTCATAAGTAGTTTATAAAAATGAATGTCGGATGTATCTTTTAAATCGTTAGGTATATTGTTAACTAGCTGCGCCCCGCGGCTTCGCACGCGTTTTTTCTATGAAAACGTTTAAAGGTGATTTCTATGCCATGGGAACTTATTTATGGGATAAAAGTAGCCTATGTTTGATTCCAGGATTAGAACTACCTGTATCCAAAATTTCAACCCGATCCGTTCAGTAGTTTTGGCGTGAAGAGGTAACAAACATCCATCCATACATCCGTACAAACTTCCGCATTTATAATATTAGTGTGATGTGATTTTTGTCGCCATTTTATTTGGGCCTGTTCTAGGATGGAACAGCAAACAAATCCCACGAGATGCTCCGCAATGGAGCGAAGCCAATAAATTTACGTGATATGACAGAGCAAGAACGGCTAGAGATGTTGATGCCATTTTTAGCACCACCAACTACAGAGGCCGAAATGCACTGGCCTGTAAGTAATATTGAATATTATCAGAGGGCCCAGACAATGTAACAATCGATTTTTTTCGAAATCGATTCGAAATCGATGGTAGAAAAGTCCAAAAGATTGGTTTGGCATATTTAAACAAACAATTTAAACAATTTATTTATTTGTAACGAATTAGGTACATGGTTAGTGTAAGTAATGGAATTCGATGATGCCCGCAGTAGTTTTTAGTAGAAACTGTGTCGCAGACACCATCGCCCTCCTCTCAGACAGGATGTTACATTACATAATCTTTTTAAACAATGTATTAGATTGGTAACTTACTATAATTAATAAATAAATGTCTATCATTAATGTTAATATCTATGTTTATATATTTTTCAAAGGTAGGTGAGTACAAATTTAATAAAACATAATTATAATACATATTGTATATTAATTTAGTTATGCGTGTACGCTAGTGAATTTAGGTATGTGTGTGTGTGTGTGTGTGTGTGTGTTTGTGGGTGTGTGTGTTCTTGCGTGAGTGGTGCTTCTGAGGACACCATATGCCTTATGACATGTAATCTGTTTCGAAGTTTTCCCTATGAATCTTTTAATTTTTAAATATTTGTACGATCTGCAGATATTTGTTCAGGGCGTTCTGGATGTTTTCTGTGTATAATAAAAATATCTATCTATGTAGTGTATTGTATTATGTATATCAGTTATCTAGTACCCATATTACAAGCTCTGCTTAGCTTGGGGCTAGATAATACTGTGTGAATTGTCCAGCATTATTTATTTATTTATTTATTTATTTAATTGTTTTCGATTGTTACATTGTCTAGGCCTTCAGCTCAGCTGAAGTACGTCCTCTGTTGGATATGGTAAATCTGACCTTTGTTTGACATCAATCTCACCTGATGGAATGCGAAGATGTGGCTGATGGTATATCACGAAGGTCTAGGAGATACCTATTCACCCTTGTCTTGAAGAGGCCTCCACTAAAGATCGCAATGATCGAATCAAGCGCATACCGTGATTTATCACAACAATTCCTTCATCAGGAATTGATGTGTGTCTCTTTGCGCATTACCTCTAGCCTGAGGAGTGATAGAGCAAAAGCGGGTAAATCTTGGAGTCTTCAAATCTAGGGTAAATAAGTTCCTTCTGGAAAAGCGTGCTCCATCTTAGGCTACATCTTCGCTTTTTTAAAGTGAGTTGGTAGCCAAACGCTAATCCATCTGCAATAAAGAAAAACGTAGATATACGAAGTTAAAGATTTAAAAATTTAAAAACTGTACTACTGATCATTGCCTTGAACTTCGCGTTTAATGCAAAAGAGATGGGTGATCGCTTCTCTTTCTAAAACTGCTTTTGCACTTTTGCAGTGGTTGCCGAAGCTATCTGAAGGGCTTAATACAAACTTTGTATTAACCGTTTAAGTTCCAGTCAGTTCAGTTTATAGCCTTATGCTGCCTTGTTCTTTCTCGTAATATAAGGTATATACCTAACTCAGGCAGTTCTGTTTACGGCGTATATTGCCTGGTATTAAGAGTTCATAGTAGGGCCCCTGTGCATTGTCCAGCATTATTTATTTATTGAATTGAGATAATGCTGTCTATGTTAATATCTCACAAGACCGTTTTTTTTAAGATAATTGTCTTTATTTTTAAACGTGGGATATGATCCTTTATCCTTTATTGTAAATACCTTTATCAGTTATTTTATTAGGTATATGCCCACAGTAATACATGCCGTCCTTTATGTTTAAATTACATTTGTCTGGCGTCTTGCAATATTCATTTATTTATTTTATTTTTTTAGTTATCAGAGCTGGATAAATCTCGACAAACGGTCTCAGCTATGTCACCTGATGAATTTGTAAGTTGTCCTCATTATTTATAACTTTTTTGCACTTGCAGATGTTTCGTTAAGTTTTTTTTTTACAGATTTCAACACGACATGCAGGGAGCGCACTTGTGAGTTTAAAATATTTATTTTAATGTAATCAATCAATCATAATCATTATTTACATGAATGTATGTAGTAAAGTTCTTAATTTTAAATAATATATCCAAATACAAACTACCTATTAAGGTGTTTTCATTTTCATTTCATTGCATTTATTCCACCATAGGTACATTCATATATACACTTGATATCGTTTAGTCTAATTTTAAACATAATAATTAATAATTATTTTATTGTAAGAATACAAAACAAACAAAATATAGAAACACCATAAGGGATTTTACGCAGGAGAGAGTGATATATAGAATAAAATATAAAAACAGACAGACGGTAATTTTTCATACATATATAACATCTAATTATAAATTATAAATGGTTGTCTGTAAAAGGGCCTAAAATAATAATAAAAGTGTCAGTTAAACAATAATAATCAAAATTACATTATTACATATTAAGAATAAGATTTATGTCAACAAATGTCAAACGAGCAGCTGTATATAGGCTTTGTCAAAAGTAAACTAAAATAAAATTTTATATTATAATAATATTTGCTGCTGGTGTGCAAAATATTCGTAAATGCAATTATAATTTTAAATGTCTAGTGTAATTAAATAAGGCAATGTTATAAAATATAATCCAAGAAAAATAACATATAATTAAAATCCACAAAAACAATGTAAAATAGAAAATTAAAATAAATTGGTCGGAGAAATAGGTAGGTACCCATATTCTGCCAATGAGTTTTCAAATTCAAATATTATTTACATCATAAAAACTGTTTTCTAGTACCCATTTTATAGTTTGGTTTTAAAAATGATTAACGACCCTTTAAAACTATTAGGTAATTTATTGTAACTAGCAATGGTATAATAGTAGGAGTCACGTATGCCAAGTTTTAGCCGACAAGGCGGGTCGTATTATTTTTGCCTCTTGTACGAGTATGTCTAGTCTAGACTTCTGCGTGTATTTTAAGTATTTGAGTGTTTTTTAATAGCAAAACTAGTGTTTTGTCATGAAGTTATTACAGAAAAAATGCAAATCCTTTGAAAATTCAAAACAATCTTAATAATAATGTAAGAATACACGTAGATAAACACGAATTTGAAGGAAAAGGTCACTAATTTATTCAAGAATATCATAAAAATATGCGATATTCAAAAAAATCCTAGATCATACGTAGACCCTTTCGATGTCCAGAATCACCCCCTTTCGTCTTGGTACACCCTCTCCGTGGCACCTTGTATTGTTTATTTATAAAGTTTATTTATTTATATTAAAGTGTTTTTTTTTCGTTGTTGATTGTTTATTTTGTTTCTAATAGAGGAACCGAAGAAAATACCATGCAAACGCTATTACGAAAGACGTAGCTATGAAGAGACTTGAGGTAAAATTTATACAGAATGACTTTTGAGATGGGAGTGAATGGCCAATTCTGAAACCATAAGAGTGAGAGAAAAGTAAAGAAAATAACTGCATTTTTTTAACCGACTTCAAAAAAGGAGAAGGTTCTCAAGTCGACTGTTTTTATTTAATGTTTGTTACCTCATTGTCTCATTGTGTACCATGAGTTTTGACAATATATACTCGCTGGCGACTGTAGTTAAAAAATGTATACTTCTAAAGCGCCTCTAGCGGATAGTTGGGTACTAAAATCCGCTGTGGATCGCTATATGCGTATTTTCGTAAATACTGTAGTAACGTCGGCGATTTAACTGTGACAACTCGTGGTAGACACACTGAACTTTTTACTGGGTGGTCAGATTTTCATGATTCTTTTTTATTTGAAAGCTGGTGCTTCCCGTGTGCTCCCATTTTAATTTGGTCCAGTTCTGACAATGGAATCCACGAAAAAGCTATATAATTAAAGTCGGTTTATAGTTTTTTTTAACAGAATCAATTATTCAAATAATTTGTTGCCTATCTTAAAAAGCCAAACTAAGCAATGTTTGTTACTTCTTCACGCCAAAATTACTGAACAGATCGGCAACGGCTTGAACAGATCTATACCTAGATAAACGAGTCTCACTATAATTACTTAATATTATGTTGAAAATTACAGGAATTGGTAAGTTTTCAATCATTATTTTCATAAAATATTTATAAATTATTAAAGTTTCAAAGGAAGCAGAAGTTCAAGCCACGCGCTTCGCGCCTGTGATTTTAAAAAGTATTACCCTCTCTCTCGACCCTAGCCTCACTCTGTATAGACGTGTCGTTTGAATCAACCATTAAATTCACAAATAAGTACAAACGCTGGAGTTTAATTTATAAAAATTAGTCTGGGAAAATCTTTATGTTAAAAAATATGAAATTCGCCTTGGGTACCTCCCGTTGTACCTTTGTACCTAGAATAATAAAGAAAAGTCCTACAATGATACGGAAACCTAATTTTTAGCCATAATTTTTAGTAGTTTCCTTCAAATATTCCTCCAATCAATATCTATTGCGGTTTGGAGATTTCCTCAAAAGTTACCTTGAAATCGGTGTTCTTACACATACTCGTAACATACTAAGGTAAACACTCAAGATGAGGAAAGGTGTTACTTTGTTGTTTCGCGGATAATTTATTGCTTTTATGTTGGTAACAGAAAAGAAATGTCAGATTGTTTTTATAACATTTTTGGATATGGAGTTGCCTTGAGGAAGTTTGGGTTGTATGAAGTACCTTACATTTGACAGTTCCTTGAACTTAGGTAAGCCGAAAAATATATCGCGTGAAGGTTTCTTTTAACAAAGAATACGAATTTGTTTGTGTTTTATTTGAAGTAAAATCTTCTTTAGCGGCGTTGTGCACTTTTTTTGGCATGGGTTATAAATGGTAAGCTCGCGTCAGGGTCACGTGATGCTGATCTAGCTGTTAGATCAGTAAACGTAACACGCTTGCTTTACTGTAATTTTAAATTGGTTCTACATTGTAAGCTAGCAGCCTACTTAGATGAGCTTTAAAAAGTTACTGCTACCTGTGAAAATATTTCACCAAGTTAAAAGAAGATGTCGCTAGTTCCGAGAACAACACAGAACCCACAGCGTCAGTTGAGATGACCTTACATTGTAGCAGAGAAGTGTCGCCGCAGGCTAACAGATGGCTCCATTATCACTTGTGGTGCCTTAGTATATAGGAAGAGTGTGCGTGTAGTTTTCACTTCTGCCGGCAGTCCCGGAGTGAAACGCGTTGTTTTTTTTGTAAGGTTAAGTCTGGTCGAGGAAATCTGAAGGAAACAGCTGCTCTTATACACAGACTGCACGGCTTAAATACATGGACGGTAAGTAAGTCTGCTATGCAACTTCACAGGCACGGCGTCGAGTTGTCCTGTATTGAGACGTGCAGTCATATAAGAGCCCTAAGAATTATGACAGTTAGTGAGTGAGGTTTGTTTTTAATTTCACTTGAGGTTTTGTTTTTAATTTCTAGGGAGCATTTACTCCACCGCCACCTGATAGCAACGAAGTGCTAAATCTGTTTCCACCAGATTTGAACATAGCTGATGAATCTTTGCCTCCTACACAAAGAAAGTCGTACACTACAACCATTAACCCTGTTGATTTGGCACCTTTTGCTGACTTCTTTAATAAATATCCTGGTTCTCAGGTAAGTTATACAGGTTGCTATGTAAAGGGTGAGCCTAAAGAGGGTGATTTTAGACTTCGAGGGGGTCAACTAACTTTGACCCCCTCTATGATTTTTATATCTTATTATTTTTACTATTTTGAAATAAATATTATTTTTTGTTTCATATTCGTGTTCTTTCACGTGTATTCTTATATTATTATTATTGTTTTGAGATTTCAAATGATTTACACTTTTTGTAATAATTCATGACAAGACAACGTTTATTTTATTTTGGTAAAAAGACAAAATCAATTGTAAATTATTTTGTATGTTAAATAATACAAGAGTACTTTTAAAAGAACACGAATACTAAAAGTAATATTAGAATTTTACAAATCGTTATTCACAAGTTGACCCCTCGAGGTCCCTTTCTATGGCACCCTGTAACACGTTTGAGTGAAGCTGACTCATCACGGCCACTCACGGCCGACACTCGGCTTTCACTTAGCAAAAATCTGACGCGCGTTCAAATGGAAGACAAGAATGTGACGACCACAATTAATAAATATATTCAGTATTTAAGCACACGTTTGGCTGTGTAGCAGTGCGATTCTTACATTGCGAATGCCCTGGTCGGTAACAGTAGGGCACTTCCGTAGGGCTCCTCCTCAGGTAGAGCCCTACAAAAGAGCTACTACTTCTAAATACTTTATTTTCTGTCTTCTCAGCATTCAAGATTACCAGATCGAACAAGGCGTCAAAATTATCCCGTATTGCGATTTGTAAGTTCTGATCTCTTATCATTTCCAATCGAGTTATAATTATATTATTGGAACATACTGTGTTTCTTCTTCTTAAAGTTTTTAACAAGCTTTCACTCGACTTTACACAGGTTTCCTCAGGGTAAAAGTAACCTACAAAAATTCGCAGTGTAAAATAGTTATATTAACAGTCTTCTCATTTGATAAGCGTTTTAATTAAATAAATAATACCTACATAAAATAAAACAAATAAATTACATCTACATAATAACCCTTGCCGAATATTGAAATCCGTTCCGCCGTTTAGAGTCCAAAGGTCAACAGAGAGATAAAGACAACTTTATCTATGGATGGATGGATGGATGGATCTAATAACAAACTGTCTATTTATATAATTAAAACTGTTTTAGGTGTCTCGCAGAGCAGATGATGATTATGAGGCGCAGCTCGCAATGGCCAAGAAGAAAGTTCAGGTACTAAATATGACGAGATTTATTTATTAGTAATATACATATATGGTACTGTGAACAATCACGGTAGGATTGGTCCACTAGTTCATAAAATACTCCTAGTGTATATAATGGGGTTTGTTTTAAGTCTTACTCTATCGCGGTAAGGCAACAGCTCTATGTATGATGAATTCGTCAAAGTATTTATTGTTAAAAGATTTTTGAAGTTGAATTCTATTTTAATAGGTCGAAGTAATTATTGTATTTTTCGATTATTTCAGGAAATGGTAATTTTTTAGAATTCATTACAAACACAGGTAGTATCAACTATATATTTATTCTGTGGTTGTACATAAAAACTTATTTTCAACTTATTTTCTATTTAGTTATCTACCTTAATATTATTTATACTTGACTTTTAAACCTAAGAGTCGTCCCAGAAGATCGGAATGCTGGCTTCTATTTCTGTCAACGAATTGGTATTGCCATTCAACGTGACAATGCTGTCAGCGTTCTGAGAACTCTGTTTTTTGGTAACGTCTTAAAAATCTATGAAAGAGATATAGCTAAGTGTACTAGTTGAACTTTTTACTATACATACTTTCATAGTTTGAAGAATTCAATAAGAGTGTAAAGTTGAGGAATGAAACGTTGGTGTTCTTCCAACACAAACAAGGTTCGTAGTTTAGCCGCTTACATTCAAAATGAACAAGTTGTACATATTTCATTCTGTTATTATAATGTTAAATAATAGGCAGCATGTTTTAAAATAAATCATTTATTGTTCTAGGAACAGTCAGCACCCAATGAGTTAAAAGAGCTCTTAGCTCGACAGAGTCCACCCGTTGCAAAATTACCCTCTTATGCAGACTTACCATCTTTGGGAACAGGTTTCCCCCCCAATAGGCCTCCACCTTCTAAATTTGGAGGTATACCTCAAGACTTGGTCAAACCCGTTTCCGGAAATATTCCCCCTGGCATGGCATATGGATTCATGCATCAAGACAACTCTCACCCTAATTATAAGAATGGGGTTCCTTCACCTAACGCGCCCCCTAATTTTTCATTTGGAGCTTCGGATATGAAGCAACCTCGTATGGAGATTGGATCGGAACCTCATGCCATGCCACCATCGTTTCCTGGTTCCTTTGGAGCATGGGGGAATCAGAACTTACCACCTTCCGGTGAACAGGTGAGCCTGTAAACCCCTCAGAGAAGGTAAGTTCTACTAAATCCAATTAATAGGGTGGGAACATTTTACGCAGCTAAGGCGCAGACACGAGTGATAGTGGCGACGCCACCTGTTGTATCTTATTCTTACGTTTAACACAGAAAATTTTAAAAATCCATAGTACTGTTTGTGGTATCTATGATAAGTTATTTATTAATGCCTCTGTAATAGTTCTGTTAGTTTATTTCACGTAACACGTTTCATAATGTCACTTTTTAAAGCGAAGACACTTCGTTCTTTTATAGCACTCACAATTTTTCACTTACACATCACTAAGCCAACTCAAAAAGGTTTTGTCCTTTTCAGTCGTCTTAATATGTCTGTATTGTCGAGGAGCTGGATAGCCTCGACAATCACGTGGTGATGAAGTCTCTGTTTGTATGCTTCGCCAAACTTTTTAATAACACTAACAACAAGTTCCACTTTAAGGTCCTGTGTTAAACGTAATAATATGATAAAATAAAAATGCTGTCATATTGGCTCGGGTATGCGACTTAACCAAAACGACTATCATTTATTAGTTTATTGTGAAGTGTAAATTGATATAACCAAGTGTGTCTTGTGCTCCTGCGGCGAATAAATAATATGAGTATGAGTATGAGTCAAAATGACCTAGTTATTCAAGTCAAGATAAATCAAATAAAGTGCCGCAGTACAGGTGCAATCAGTACAGTGATGTCATAACCGCTAGACGACGATGTCGAATAGCCATCGACCCGAAAGACTCTGGGACTTCTTACGGACTATAGGACCGTTAGCTCCACCTACAGGGGAAACATTGAAGTTTATCCAATCCAGTTCAAACACTAAAGTTACGTTTAGTTCGTCTGGCGAGAGGTGTCGCTTCTGCCTAAATTCTAAAGATTTTTCGGGTCGATGACTATTCGAGATCATAGTCTAGTGGTTATGACATCCCCGTACTGAGGGGAGGACGTGGGTTCGAATCCCGTCGACGCCGACGATTTTTGGGACTTTTAATTTTTGAAATTACCCATAGTGTAAAAATATAGTAGCCAAAAATCTTACAGTCAAGATATTTGCAAATTTTATCTTTCTCAGCGAAAGACCAGATTACGAGATTTTAACATCATGTGATATCCAACCACCTTCCGTTCTTACGATAGTTCTTAGATAATTTTTCTTGGAGCTTAAGCCTTGACTTAGGTTGGTACGTCAACCACTTGGAGTCAACTTCCCTATAGCTGACGCCCCCAGTCAGTTTAATTTAATTCAAAGAAATTGATAAACAAAATTATTAGTAGGTTTTTTAATAATGACTAGAAGATTGGGTTTGTTGGTTTTACTAAACTAAATTTAACTAAATTATAATATTGGGAGGTTTCAATTCGTTTTTAATTATTTAATTCTAATTATTTTGAGGACCTCTGTGGCTTGGTGCGCGGACCTTCGCGACGCAGGAGGTTGCAGGTTCGATTCCCGCCTAGGAACAAATGTGTGTACGATCTGCAGATGTTTATGTCATAGTTTAAATATGTATTACACATTTTATTTCAGGGGACTCCCTACAAATTTCCACCAGACTTTGAAAAGAAGCTCCAGGAATTGCAGGCCTCTGGTATGGAGCCCCCTCAAATGCAGCCTTCCCAAATGCAGCCCCCTCAAATGCAGCCCCCTCAAAGGCAGGCCCCTCAAATGCGTCCCCATGTGGAGTCCCCTCTAAAAGCAGTACGGCAGGCACGCGTTCCCGTCCCAGAACTTACGAACGTAAGTCTAAACGTATGCATTTTTGATGGATTTGCAAAAAAGAAAATAAATATACTTGCGGCTAAAATTGGGTTCGGTCTATAATTCCCTGAAGTGGCTGAAAGCCACCGAAAGTCTATTGTCTGAAAGTCCATTCCCCAAATTTCTTATTTCCCCAACCAACGTCTATTCCCCGAACGTCTACTTACCTGTACGTCTATTCTCCGAATGTTAATTTACCTGTACGTCTATTTACTGCTGTAAAGAAGAAGAGAGAATTATAGAAGATGTCAGGCAGAGTCATATTTTCCAGTTTAGTCTTTAAGTTGATTAAGATAAAGTTGATTATTGAACACACGAATAAAATAGTAGTCCATAGATAATATTGATGAAAGTTTAGTGAAAACACGGATGAAACGACATTTTCTAAAAATGGATCCTAGCTAGATCGATTCATCGCCCCCGAAACCCCCTGTATATTAAATTTCATGATAATCGTTGGAGCCGTTTCCAAGATTCAGATATTTACTAGAATTTCTCGTTTAAAGGTGTAAGATAAGATTCTATAACTCGCAAATAAAAAACTTGTGTAAACAAATAATGTCGTAGACGCTCTACGAACATAGAGGGTCTACGAACGTAGAGGGTCTACGGTAAATCGTAGAGCTGCTACGCTGGCGTACGAGTACACTCTACGAACGTAGCTGGCCTACGACTAACCGTAGCCCGTAGACCCTTGTAACAGGTCAGATTATAATCAGCCTGTTGTTTACAAATATAAACTGAATTTAGTACTCTTAAGAATAACAGATTAAAATATCAGGATTAGAAATTGCTACTTTCGTCCCATAACAAATTAAAAATATCTATCAACGATTAGAACTTTTCTAACAAATCGTTATCGAATAAGTCAACGAGGTGTTTAAATGCAAGTTTGTGTTATCTACTATAATAAATAACCTTATTTATGAGATTTTTTACAGTCACTGCAATTTAATACAACAGGGCTGGTTATCCGACACTCGAAATTATTTATATTTTGGGAACGTTAACATTTTAACAGCGCTCTATTTTAACACCAAATACTTAAACGTGACATTAATGGGTTTTCAAGTACGTTTACAAATACAATAAGATATTTTGTGTCGCCAGTTTTTTATTTGAACCAATTTGTGACAAGTGGTTTTATGGAATGTGAGACGCCAAATGTGGGAACGTAGACCTTCCTAAAAGCAAAAAAATTTAACACTTCAAAACGATAAACAAAAATGCCTAAAATAATTAGAGTGAATTTGAACCTTATAAACGATACAATTTTATGTGAAATGAAAAATAGGTATTACAAGAATAATCACGAACAATGATATTAATTCCCATTAAAGATAGCATTAAACTATCGGGAATTCGACTTCAGGAGAAAATTACAATAACCATTATTATGGAATTTTAGTATTGAATTAAGGATAATTTAGGAAAGTCTTTGCTCGAGACTATAAATTGTACATATCTATTATTATCTGCTTATTACATTCATATAATGATATCAAGTAGTGATTAAAATTACAACTAACGCCATCTATTAGAAGAATATTGAACAGTTTTGAGTAGGGTCAAGGTTTAAAATCAAACTATAAAAAAACCAAGGACCAATAAGAATCGAGATATCGACCTAGTAGGTGTAACGAAGAATGCGCGGGCGACGCCCAAGGGATGGGATTTGGAATGGAGGATATACGGGAGTTCGGTTTTGGAGACCCTAAAGAGAGGACGACCTTTTGACGTTAAGGGCATTAACGGTATTTTTGTCAAACCAAAGTAATTGAATAAAATCAGTGTTGATTAATAAGTGTTAACTATAAAGTCTGTGTTAATTTTGATATAACTTCAATTCCACTGAATTCATTACATAATATTATCCTACCTTTAATTTGATTGATTAAAATAGAGTCGGTGTTGGGATTCTTGACACTTGTTCAAGTAATCAACTGAGTGTAGAGTAGAGTCAGTGTTTCAGGTACCAAGTCTAGTTCCGGCGGAAGCTAAGTCGCATGTTTTTATTACTAAAAATACGTCTGATATTTGTCAAGTTCTAATTACTTTTCAGAATACTGTTACCTGAACCAAAGGTTAAATAACCCACATAAAAGTACATAATAATGCTGACTTAAATCAAATGTATTTTTTAACTCTTTATTTAATGTATTTTCAACGTGTTTCTTATGGAAGGAGTTGTGTTTATTAATTATTGAATTTATTTCTGCTTTATGTTTTCATTATCTTTACAGGAAATGTTATATTTAAGAAAGACTATTGAATTTCACTGTGTTTTCTGCTTTATGTTTTCATTGTGTGATTTACAGGAAATGTTATATTTAAGAGCGATTATTGAATTTCACTGTGCTTTGCCTATTTATTTCAGGAAATATTCTATTTTAACGAAAGAGATTAATTGATCTAATATTTATTATGGTAATATTTAGAATTTCATTTCTATTAAAAGCGGTAGACTTTTGGGCAAAATCTCTAGATAAAGAGGCCTGATAAATTATGGGAATTAATTCCTATAGGACTCTAAGTCCAATATATTGATTTGATTAATCTAATAATAATAAGATTGTTTAAATTAACTAATTATTAAAGTTGAATAAAACTAGCATAGTAGTGTATTCTGGTTTCAGGTATGACTATGATTTACATTACAATTTTAACTGTATTTACAGTTGTCTCCGGTAGAGAGACATTTATATTTTGATCAATCTAATTATAGCTTGGTGCGAACGTCACCTAGGCAATAATCTCCGAATGTGGGAAAAGCCTTTATAAGCTATGAGAAATAATCTCGATTGGATGAATCATTATATTTTACATTACTATCATGAAAATAATTCCTATTAAGGAAAACCTGAAATTTAGAATTTCATTACTTTTAAAAGCTGTAGACTTTTGGCATAATCTCTATGTAAAGAGGGCCTCTATTAAAATGATTCCTAATAAGGAAAACCTGAAATTTATAATTTCATTACCTATTAAAAGCTGTAGACTTTTGGGCATAATCTCTATGTAAAGAGGCCTTATAAATTATGGGAACAAATTCCTAGAGGACCTAAAGTCCATTATCTATTCTATAACGAATAGAAAGCATTAGCCTTGAAATAGCCGAATGAAGAGCTGTGGATTGAAGCTTTTGTATGCACTCCGAGTGTGAAAATAGGGACCTTTCGGTACTAGGCTAGATTAGCTTAGTAGAGTTAGGTTCCGCAGATAACTAGAGAACTGAGACTGTTTTGTGTGAAAGTTGATTAGAGTGAACGTTTTGAATTAAACATCACAAAGTAAATTTCCCTGTGAATGCAATTAAATTATAACTGACCATAACAAGACTTAGGATTTTTGATAAAAAATAAAGTCCTCTTGTCCCCAGACTGACTGATGACTAACATTATGGCAATGACTATTTGTGATGTACCCCCTAGTCACAAACTGATAGTTTAGCCTATTAGTTTGTAGACTTTATACGGAGGAAGTTATCCAGTAAGGCGACGGAAACTACTGGTAGGAGCGGAAGGAGGGGCTTCTATCCTGTGCCGTAATTAAATTCAGTGAGAAAGAATGAAGAATGATTACTTTAGTATCTACAAAACTACTCAACTGCTAATGACCTAAGTACAGAAAATTAAAGAAACTACTTATATGAACTTCTACTACAGTAGTACGCTTATGATATAATATAAGCACATAAATACTTCACACCATTAAATTTTAGATAACTTATTAGATTAATACGGAGAACGTAAGAGATTTAGCTAATTTTAGTATTCGTTCGTTTGTCTTTATCACCTAAAAGAACCCAGGTACTACCACAACACAACGTAGAGTCCTACCACTAACTAGACGATCATTGGCCACAATACTCATTAATTCTATATTCGGTTCATCCTAGAAACATAAATATAAGAAATAAGTAGGAAGGTTAAATTTAGAGGTAGAGTAGTTAGAAGTTATAGGTAGGACTCACCAAAATAGGGGGGGTTTATACAATTTGGTGCCGTGACCAGGATATAGTAACTTAGATTTAAAATAGGGATCAATCGAACTTAACTTAAACATAGTTATTTTGTTAGTTAGACTTGTTAGTTTTATTATATTGGTGTTTAGAGAATGGGGGTCGCATGTTATTGTACAGTTAAAGTAGAAAATAAATGTTTTAAAGAAGCTGTTCATTTTAGTAACATTAGCGTAGCTTTTTTATTAAGTGCGGTTCGAATCCGTACAATGCAATACAGCGTAACATCAATATGACGACCTCTGTGGCATGGTGGTCGTGGTTCCGCCCGCGACGGGGGAGGTTGCGGTTTCGATTCCCACCTCGGGATGGATGTTTGTTCGGCGCGTTCTGGATGTTTTCTATGTCTATGTCTATATTAAATAAATTGAAATGGAAGTAAAGTAGAATAATCAATCATTTTATTACAGCTTAATATGTACGTTTACTGTTTAAGAGAATAGGGGTCGTATATAAGTATATATTTAGGTAGATTATAAATAAACTAGGTAATATTATTGTATATTAAGTTACTTTAGGTAGAATTAAGCTAGGAGATCTAAAGTGCGAAATTTTTCGCACAATTTGCTGCTTGTGAAATGGAAGGTGCATAGAAAGACAAACGAAATAATATAGGAATACTTTAGATTTAACTTTTAACTAAATTAAATTTTAAACATATTAGCGAATTCGATATATTATTATAAGAAATGAAAACTTAAGAAAGCTTTATTGTTTGGAGCTGGTTCTTAGAACAGATTCATGTTCTATTCTGTAGGTATTATTGTTACAAAGTAACATTTACCTAATCTGTGGTATTATGTATAACCTGGTAACTGATACATAATCGTAGTGTTACTTTGGGGTCGGTCTTCAGATTTCTTGAATTGATGAACTAGAGTGTTAATATAGTCCATCTTATATGCAAAGTGCCACAATGGGAATAAAAAAATAAAATAAAAACATTAGGTAGATAGGTACTGTTATTAGAAAACATTGTCATTATTTGAAAATATTAAGTACATAATACTCCGGGGTCGACGATAAATATAAAAACATGTCAAATCATTATGAAAGGGATTAGGTTATTTGTAAATTTTATTTGACAAGCATAAAAGCGACATCAAATAATTTGAGTCGTAATGCTAAGCTAAGCTTATTGATATTAGGAACCCTTTGTAGTAAACTAAAATAAATAGTAGGTTATAGAGATTTTAAAGTAAGTTTGATAAAAATAACGGATCAATTACTAGATATTTCAGTATGATATAATAATGTGTTAAAATTTATGATTATCATAGAGTAATAAGTAATGTAATAAATCATAAGCTAAGGGGTCGTTGAGCGTTTGTAGTTCTTTCGAAGCATACATTTAGTTATAATAATATTGAACATAAATTTCGTAAATAATCAGTTATGAAAATGTGAAAAACTAAGAAAATAACCGCGGGTAGAATACTCTTATAAGATAACTATGGGATACAAAAAAATAGATTTCTTTTACTTTGTTTGGTTTGAAATAACTTGGATTATAAATTTCTTAAGCTCTGTGTCACAAGTTAAAATGGTGTGCTAGTTCACTTGGGAGAATGAATGAAACGATTGAGGAATTTGATAGTATATGCGGAGTGAGTTATGAGACATAGTTTTAGCTTGTGTAAGAGAAGTGAGCGAACAATTGTATGAATGTGTAGTAAATAGATTTTTAGAATCAGGTTGGAGGGCCCAAGTGAGTCATCACATTTCAAAATCTGGGACGATCTGATGAAGTTTGAATCACACATGCACCACAAATAGATTTTATGAAGGTATAATTTTGGTGTTAGGTTAAGAGATCATATCAGACACTTTGAATGAATCTGAGATCTAAATTGCAGCTGGAGCTGACTTCATAAAATTTCACACTATACAAGTTAGGTTCGAACTGAGCACACTATACACATATTCCAGATTTGAAATAAGTTGGTTCCGGGTAAATCAAAATTGAGTTATCAGTCGAATTAAGATACAGGTAACGGACGATTGTGCAGGAGTTAACGAGCATTTCGTGCGTAAACATAATGTAAGTTCACAAAGAAATCGTTCGCTGACTATTCACTAGGAATTATCTCGACTCACAACCGAGGTACCGAAGTCAATTGTACTTACTCTGTTAAGGAGCTTGGTAAAACAATGTTGATTTAATTTTCATTTTGCTTATCCTCAGTCTAACGTTTTAAATTCTTCTCTTATCGTACTAATCTAAAACCAATCATTTTGAATCTGGTTCTACACACACACTACACTATGATATGTATGAATTCAAGGTTCACAGATTAAGAGTTAATAATATTGAGATTATGTTTAAAAATAAAGAGACAATAGTTAGCAAACGCAAAAGTTATATTTGCAAATTTAAAGTTTTTAGGAAATCTTTATTTCAGTTATTATATGGGTCACTTCCATAAAGATTTGGGGTCGATTGTAACAGGTCAGATTATAATCAGCCTGTTGTTTACAAATATAAACTGAATTTAGTACTCTTAAGAATAACAGATTAAAATATCAGGATTAGAAATTGCTACTTTCGTCCCATAACAAATTAAAAATATCTATCAACGATTAGAACTTTTCTAACAAATCGTTATCGAATAAGTCAACGAGGTGTTTAAATGCAAGTTTGTGTTATCTACTATAATAAATAACCTTATTTATGAGATTTTTTACAGTCACTGCAATTTAATACAACAGGGCTGGTTATCCGACACTCGAAATTATTTATATTTTGGGAACGTTAACATTTTAACAGCGCTCTATTTTAACACCAAATACTTAAACGTGACATTAATGGGTTTTCAAGTACGTTTACAAATACAATAAGATATTTTGTGTCGCCAGTTTTTTATTTGAACCAATTTGTGACAAGTGGTTTTATGGAATGTGAGACGCCAAATGTGGGAACGTAGACCTTCCTAAAAGCAAAAAAATTTAACACTTCAAAACGATAAACAAAAATGCCTAAAATAATTAGAGTGAATTTGAACCTTATAAACGATACAATTTTATGTGAAATGAAAAATAGGTATTACAAGAATAATCACGAACAATGATATTAATTCCCATTAAAGATAGCATTAAACTATCGGGAATTCGACTTCAGGAGAAAATTACAATAACCATTATTATGGAATTTTAGTATTGAATTAAGGATAATTTAGGAAAGTCTTTGCTCGAGACTATAAATTGTACATATCTATTATTATCTGCTTATTACATTCATATAATGATATCAAGTAGTGATTAAAATTACAACTAACGCCATCTATTAGAAGAATATTGAACAGTTTTGAGTAGGGTCAAGGTTTAAAATCAAACTATAAAAAAACCAAGGACCAATAAGAATCGAGATATCGACCTAGTAGGTGTAACGAAGAATGCGCGGGCGACGCCCAAGGGATGGGATTTGGAATGGAGGATATACGGGAGTTCGGTTTTGGAGACCCTAAAGAGAGGACGACCTTTTGACGTTAAGGGCATTAACGGTATTTTTGTCAAACCAAAGTAATTGAATAAAATCAGTGTTGATTAATAAGTGTTAACTATAAAGTCTGTGTTAATTTTGATATAACTTCAATTCCACTGAATTCATTACATAATATTATCCTACCTTTAATTTGATTGATTAAAATAGAGTCGGTGTTGGGATTCTTGACACTTGTTCAAGTAATCAACTGAGTGTAGAGTAGAGTCAGTGTTTCAGGTACCAAGTCTAGTTCCGGCGGAAGCTAAGTCGCATGTTTTTATTACTAAAAATACGTCTGATATTTGTCAAGTTCTAATTACTTTTCAGAATACTGTTACCTGAACCAAAGGTTAAATAACCCACATAAAAGTACATAATAATGCTGACTTAAATCAAATGTATTTTTTAACTCTTTATTTAATGTATTTTCAACGTGTTTCTTATGGAAGGAGTTGTGTTTATTAATTATTGAATTTATTTCTGCTTTATGTTTTCATTATCTTTACAGGAAATGTTATATTTAAGAAAGACTATTGAATTTCACTGTGTTTTCTGCTTTATGTTTTCATTGTGTGATTTACAGGAAATGTTATATTTAAGAGCGATTATTGAATTTCACTGTGCTTTGCCTATTTATTTCAGGAAATATTCTATTTTAACGAAAGAGATTAATTGATCTAATATTTATTATGGTAATATTTAGAATTTCATTTCTATTAAAAGCGGTAGACTTTTGGGCAAAATCTCTAGATAAAGAGGCCTGATAAATTATGGGAATTAATTCCTATAGGACTCTAAGTCCAATATATTGATTTGATTAATCTAATAATAATAAGATTGTTTAAATTAACTAATTATTAAAGTTGAATAAAACTAGCATAGTAGTGTATTCTGGTTTCAGGTATGACTATGATTTACATTACAATTTTAACTGTATTTACAGTTGTCTCCGGTAGAGAGACATTTATATTTTGATCAATCTAATTATAGCTTGGTGCGAACGTCACCTAGGCAATAATCTCCGAATGTGGGAAAAGCCTTTATAAGCTATGAGAAATAATCTCGATTGGATGAATCATTATATTTTACATTACTATCATGAAAATAATTCCTATTAAGGAAAACCTGAAATTTAGAATTTCATTACTTTTAAAAGCTGTAGACTTTTGGCATAATCTCTATGTAAAGAGGGCCTCTATTAAAATGATTCCTAATAAGGAAAACCTGAAATTTATAATTTCATTACCTATTAAAAGCTGTAGACTTTTGGGCATAATCTCTATGTAAAGAGGCCTTATAAATTATGGGAACAAATTCCTAGAGGACCTAAAGTCCATTATCTATTCTATAACGAATAGAAAGCATTAGCCTTGAAATAGCCGAATGAAGAGCTGTGGATTGAAGCTTTTGTATGCACTCCGAGTGTGAAAATAGGGACCTTTCGGTACTAGGCTAGATTAGCTTAGTAGAGTTAGGTTCCGCAGATAACTAGAGAACTGAGACTGTTTTGTGTGAAAGTTGATTAGAGTGAACGTTTTGAATTAAACATCACAAAGTAAATTTCCCTGTGAATGCAATTAAATTATAACTGACCATAACAAGACTTAGGATTTTTGATAAAAAATAAAGTCCTCTTGTCCCCAGACTGACTGATGACTAACATTATGACAATGACTATTTGTGATGTACCCCCTAGTCACAAACTGATAGTTTAGCCTATTAGTTTGTAGACTTTATACGGAGGAAGTTATCCAGTAAGGCGACGGAAACTACTGGTAGGAGCGGAAGGAGGGGCTTCTATCCTGTGCCGTAATTAAATTCAGTGAGAAAGAATGAAGAATGATTACTTTAGTATCTACAAAACTACTCAACTGCTAATGACCTAAGTACAGAAAATTAAAGAAACTACTTATATGAACTTCTACTACAGTAGTACGCTTATGATATAATATAAGCACATAAATACTTCACACCATTAAATTTTAGATAACTTATTAGATTAATACGGAGAACGTAAGAGATTTAGCTAATTTTAGTATTCGTTCGTTTGTCTTTATCACCTAAAAGAACCCAGGTACTACCACAACACAACGTAGAGTCCTACCACTAACTAGACGATCATTGGCCACAATACTCATTAATTCTATATTCGGTTCATCCTAGAAACATAAATATAAGAAATAAGTAGGAAGGTTAAATTTAGAGGTAGAGTAGTTAGAAGTTATAGGTAGGACTCACCAAAATAGGGGGGGTTTATACACCCTCTACACGCGAAGAGGGTCTACGACTTTAATACAATAATACACTTTTCATATTAAACCTCAACCTCAATCTCAACACTCTGTATTGGCCTCCCCCTGATAAGCGCCTTATTGGCATTCATCTAATGGGAAGTGCCCATAATACCCACGCTGGGCATCCGGGTTGGGGATTGCAGTTTGGTGGTAGAATTGTTTTGCAGGAGGCGCTGCTGCCCACCCCCCGGTGGATATCCCTAAGTCGCCTCTCACGACACCCATGGGAAGAGATGCGGTAGTCCAAATTCTAAGCTAGCACCACATAGCTTAATAAACCAATATAATTATATACATTTTGTGTACTTTACTTAAATTTAAAAAGGATAAAATTATTAATTATTTTATTTCAGAGGCCTCAAGTATCCACTAGCGATTTGATGACGATGCTCATGAAGAAATTAGAGGTTAGTAAATAACCGTGGACCTAATTGCACCTTATTTGAGTCTTCAACATCCGAGAAGCTAGTACCCAATCTCCCGAATTATATCAACATCGATGTTAGTATTGCTTGAAATAAATGAATATAATTTTATAATTTTACTAATTTCTGCCCACGGCTCCGCGCTCTTTGCTTTTATGGAAAAGTTCTGGTTGATTACATCTGATGAGAACTGATTTATGACATAAATTGTACCTTAGCTAAGCCTAGAATAACCTGTATGAAAATTCAGGTTTATCAGACAGTAGTTTTGGCGTGAAGAGGTAACAAAAATCCATCTATTCATCCAAACTTTAGCATTACACTTATATTATGAACTTGAAAGTTTGAATGTTTAGTGAAGACTAGCTGCGCCCCTCGGCATTGCACGTGTTGTTCCTATAGAAACGTTTAAAGGTGATTTCTATCCCATGGCAACTGTTTTATGGGATAAAAAGTAAGCTATTTTGATTCTAGCATGAGAATTACCTGTATGTAAACTATCAGCCCGATCCAATCTGTAGTTTTGGCGTGGAGAGGTAACAAACATCCATCCATACATCCAAACTTTTAGATTATGATTAAAATTTTTGTCCTTTACTTGCAGGGTCTAGAAACTCGGTTGGATGAGCGAGATAGAACGAGCACTGCGCCTCCGAAAATCTTGCCAGGCTTTCCTGTTGATGACAAGGCAAAAAAAGCTGTAAGAATTATTTAAGTTGAAAAAAATGCCTGTTTAAAAACATGACCTTTTTAAAGAAGATCTCCCAACTCCGAAACAAAGACTATTCAACTTGGCTAGTATCATCAATAATATCTATTTAGATTAATCGTCGACAATATAATTTTACCAGCTTACAAAGAACTCCTTGATTTTTATATTGTTTTTTTTCTAATTAAGTACTTGTACCTTCAAATATGAAATTGTAAAACTTTAAATGAGAAGCCCAGTCCTGAAATACAGCGTAGGCTAGTTCGGAATCCTACGGATTCAATACCTATTGAAACATTGTAATTGTGTCTAATAAACGATTTTTTAATGTTTGGATAGGTTAAAACAAAAGACTAAAATATTTATTTTTCCCAAATATTTACAATATTAAAATTTTGCCGGACAAATACTATACGATTACCCTCGGAAACATGTTTTTCTTACTAAACAATCTCTGGATTATATTCTTTACAGAACAAAAATTAAATTCGGTTAATAATTTACGAGTAATCGGCGATCACATCAACATGAAAAATACACTTAGACGATCATCTTTTTTTGAAGTTGGACAAGAATTGTTTTAACCTAACAAAATGCACTCCAAACCTTAAACATTCACTGGTTATTTTACAATTATTTTGTAACAAGTATGTGCCTTAGGGAACCAACTAGGTTATATTACAGCCACTTTACTAATGTAACTTGTGAAGGTTGTTGGTAACACCTGGGATTTCTAACATGCGACGTGCTTGGAGTTGCAAATAAAAACAAACTTCTGTTGAACAAAAAAATTAAAATAGTGGGCAGTATCCCTTTGAGAATTACTAGAAATACTAATTGCAGTGACATAATCCCTGCCCTGAGTTGGCGCATATGGGTTAGGGCGGTCCTTAACCCGCCTGCCCAGCGTGGGGATTATGGTATTTCCACCTTACTATAAGAGTCAATGATGTCGATTTAACGAGGTTGATTCGTCAATGAAGCTGAAATTAGGATTTAAGAATCGATGGGAATCGATTTAGGAATCGAAACCTATCGTTTGACATACGTAAATACTTATTTTAGCTAATACTAAAACAATAGAATCGCCACTAATGTAGCAGAGGAGACTTATGTCCACCGTCATGGCATAAACAAAAAAAGATCGTGGTAAAGCGCATACCCGAGCCAATCGACAGCGATACCTATTTTATCATATTTTTACGTTTATCATAAGAATTTTTATAAGTCTTACATTCAGTTTGTGGTATCTATTATAAGCTATTTTTTAATATCTCTGTAATAATTTTATCTTATATAGTTTAGGAGGAGATCCGAAAATAGAGTTTGCAACGCAACTTCGTATCTCTGCCTAAGCTTTACAAAATGAAACTATTACAGAGGCATTAATAACTAATGGATTTTTAATACCTGCTGCGTTTAACGTAATAATAAGATAAAATAGTTGGGGGCGTCGCTTTCACTGGTTTATGGGCCCTAATAAAACAACAAAAGGTGACAATGCGGTGATTGATACGCGATAATAGTGTCATAGTGAAGCGATTGTGTTAGTAAGGCGTTAGTGGAATACGGCCCCTTAAGTTTTGGACTACAGGCTGATGTAAAAAAAATATAAATAATAAGTACCTTATGCCCGTATTATGAAAGCTTGCTCAGTCATCGAGCTCTGCTTGAGAAACATTTATGCTATAGAAAAGCGTTACTCAAGCAGAGATTGAAGACTGAGCAAGCTTTCATAATACGGGCCTTAGAGTTCTATAAATCTTCGCATCTGCCTCGTATACGTCAACAACCAGTCTGACACAATGTCGTAATTAGTTTTGTTTTAATTCCATTCATTTGGCTTCCTATTTAATTATGTTATGACAACGGTCTAAGGCCAATTATACTAATTACAGGTAGGTATTAAATAAACGATTTTTTTACCTACATAGAGCATCATGTGTTTTGACTTTGTTTCAGGCTTTGAGAGCAAAACAAGTAAGTCATATTTAGTAAAAATAATACCAGATTAAATAACACAAATTGCCGAGTGGTATCCGGTTAAGAATTTGCACTAGGTATAACTCTTCCCCCGATCTTTAGACGCGACTAAGGGATATCTAAAAAATAAAAAAATATATTTATTTTTGTTATGTAGTAGTTTATTAATGTTTCTTAAGTTTAACCATATCTTCTATTACCTATATTTATAATGTTTAACTTCGATCTCATTTATTAATTTAGTATATAATTTTAAGAAAGTATTGTGTAACAATGTTGTGTCCGCCTATTATAAGCGTACCTATATATTAGAATCTGCCTAGATACTAAGTTAAAACAAAATGCTTGATGTAGACGCTGTTGGCGTTCCTTTTTAATATATAAATAAATAAATAAATCTACTAGAGGCGTACAGCAGCGCCCCCTACAGAACAATTCTACCACCAAACTGCAATCCACAGCCTATATGCCCAACGTGGACATTATGGGCGCTGCCTCGCCGCCAATAAGGCGCTTATCTGGGAAGGTTCACGTCCAGCTGTGGACCAATATAGGATGTTGAGCAGTTGAAGAAATAACACGATAACTATCATATACATCTTCGAAACCACAACTACAGGTCAGAAGGAGTCAGAGTACACACATAAGTGTCATGAATATGATGTATAATCAGGAATATGTTTATTGGCGCGAGTTCTTTTTTGCGCAACTGAGATTGCTTAGCTGCGAAAAGTTGAGCAACGACGCTTCCCTTTTGTGCAACTCGTTTTATTCCCCCATTGCTCAACTTGATAACTATATACCAAAAGATTTTAGGTATAAAATAGTACAGTGCAGTTTCAACAGCTTATATAAAACATAAAAAAAATAACAATCTATTTGTTTTTTCAGACTATGGAGGAGATGGAGTTCTTCAAAAAACTTCCATTTGAGGTACGTGAAATACTAATTATAACATAGAAAGTTCGTTTTCGTTCTGTCGATGACAAAAAATAAATAATAATAAATAATGCTGGACTATTCACACAGCATTAGCTGTGGCCCTAGATAATTCTAGCGCCAAGCTAAGCAGAGCTTGTGTTATGGGTACTAACTAGATAACCGATCTAGGTACTTATATACCTACCTCTACAATACACTATAAACATTAATATTTTTTATAATAAATAGAAAACATCCCAAACACCGTGAACGAATATCTGCAGATCGTACACACATTTGTCCCGAGGCAGGAATCGAACCCGCAACCTCCTGCGTCGCAGGTGGACCTTCGCCCGCTGCGCCACGGAGATCGTCTTCGAATTTAACTTATATGTATTAGCACAAAGCTGCAACTCTTGTTAAACATTGTCCGAATGCTTCTGATAAAAATTCACAATCAACAAGATTTAAATATTAATTTGAATACCAAATTTCGCTTAACAAATCTTCTTTGCTATGACAATGGTTTAACGTGGAACTTACAATAATGATTTCCATTCGAAACATAGGGTATAAAAAACAGCTGGATCATTCATAATTATATAAGATTAATAGACCATGGGCGCACTCAGGAAGGGAGGTTGCTTATTATTATGATGGTCAAGCTTTTGACCACCAACTCACTTTAAGAAAGTGAAAATGTGGCTTTTATGAGTATGCAATAATGCCACTGCGAAATGTATTTCGAGCGGGATGACATGATATGGTTTTCTCGTGAGTGAGAAGTACAGAGTAGCACCGAATTTTCTATGCGACAAAAACTGTTTGCAGAGTAGTATGTTTTTGTACGTCTGCTGGTTCTATGGTTGAAGGGAGAAGATGGTGGATGCAGTGACAGTTTGGATGGTAGATGGTTAAATAAATAAATAAATAAATAGATGAGAGGATAGAACACAACAATTTACTGGGCTAAAACTTTAAAAAAAAATTGGCTTATGTAGTGTTTCGTGACGGAATATGATAGATATTTTTCGTAGCATATTTTGTTCGTTCATCATAAATTGTTCATATTTCTTTCGTTCAACCTACCCTAATAATTGGGTAGAAATAGAATACATTGTCAATTTCAAAGTACAGGCAATTTTAAGGGTAGAATCTAGACATAATGCTACTGCTTTCCATTGGCTACTGGGTGGTAGATCCACTCACGTGACCTGCGGCCGCAAATCGGAAGACATCAGTGTGGCTCAGTATTCAAAAGCACTCAGCGCTGCGCCCCCAGTCACGCCACTTATTTCCCCTAACATCATCATCATCATCAGCCTATATTGGACCACTGCTGAACATAGGCCTCCCCTTATGAGAGCCATAGCGCCCTGTCTTCAGCTTGACGCATCCAGCATCTGCCTGATCTGCAGATCGTCATCCCACCTGGCCGGAAGGCGCACTACACTACGTTTGCCGAGTCGCGGTCTCTACTCAAGAACTTGTTTACCCCATCGGTTCTCGTTTCTACGCGAGATATGGCCGGCCCCCTGCCACTTCAGTTTGCTAATTCTTTGAGCTATGTCGATAACTTTGGTTCTCTATCGGATGTATTCGTTACTTATCCTATCTTTCAGAGAAATTCCGAGCATAGCTCTTTCCATAGCTCGCTGAGCGATTTCGAGCTGGTGGACCAACCTTATCGTGAGTGTCCACGTCTCAGCTCCGCGATTAACCCTAACATGTAGGTGTATGTAAATATTAGTAAATTAGAGTGCACTAGTTTTAAGTACTTTGTTTATAATTTGTATTCCTTGTGTTATCTCTAGTTGGTTGCCATAAATAAATAAATTAGAAATCGGCCGAAAATGTAATGTTAAGTAGCCATTCTCTCTGAGCTGAGTAGAGTCTTGAAGCTCAGAAGACTAACTAAGATTAAAGTTTGTCAAGCCTCCATTGTCAGTGAATATTCAGAATAGATTTCAAGCAGGGATAACCCACTTGTAGACGGAGTCTCTTAGCGAAGTTTTAGTTTGATAATCTAACTAGCTACACCCCTTGAAGTTACCCGCGGCGATAACTTGGATCATCCCATGGGAACATCGTCACTTTTTCGTGATCAAAAGTATCAGTAAAGTAAATGAAAGTAAAAGTAAAAAGTGTTTGTTCTGTGTCACCAAATTACAAACCAAAAATTGGTACAAACATAGCTATTTATGCAACAAGTGCGGAAAGTATAGGTGATTTCCGACGAGTGGCATATTATTCACGAGCGAGCGCAGCGAGCCTGTGTGCGCAGAAATCATCTTTACGCAAGTGTATCATACAATGTTTTACTATGCATTGTGCAAGTAAATAAAACACTAGTCACATTAAACAATACGTATTGTGACTGACGAGAAATTTGCCAAGATGCGACTTGTTTTTCTTAAACACATGCGCGCTTTTCGTATTTATTACATGCGTAGAAGCCGCCTCAAAGAGGCTCAAATCTTTTCTCACGTAGTGAATACTCTTTGTTTAGGGCTGACGGCGAAGTTGAAAAGTAAAAAGCACTAGGGCGGAAAAGTGGCACATTCCGCACGATTTTATCCTTAGAAAACGCACTTTTCGAGCACATGCATTGTAAATAAATTTATAAACGTGACATAAAAAAGGTGGTCGGTCAGCATGATACACGGTAACATTGGCGCTGTTTTTATGCGACACCTATAATTACAGTAAACAGGATACCTGGATCCTTCCTAACAGTATTTTAATAACTGTGACTTAAGTAATTTTTATCTTGGGCAAGGATATAAGCTGTCCTGGTACAAAATTTTATCTAAACTTATTCAGCCGTTTGAGCGTGACGGCGGTGTAACAAACATACACATATAATACAAACTTACGTCTGTTCAATACAGCATGATAGTGTGACCAAATAATAGATAGATAGAAAATACTTTTATTGCACACTTAAAACTAAGAAACAATTTACAAATGAAATAATAAAAACTAATTGACAATTGACGGTCTTATCACTCAAGAGCGATCTCTGCCAGACAGCCTGGTATGGAATTAATATTATATTCTTTATGACTAGAGATACATAATAGAATATTAATTCCATACCAGGTTGTCTGGCAGAGATAGTTCTTATCGTTTTAGGGTAAAAAAAAAAAAAAAATTAACATAATCATGTACTTTTTTCATTTTCAGGATGATAACAATATGCCTATTCGTTGGGTGAAGTATAATTCTGTGAGTAGGAACAATTTATATTACTTAATATTGATTATTTTTAATTCACAAAGATCAGTCTAGAATGTTAACTCATCGGTAAGTTCATATTTGATTCACTGCATCTTACACTGAATGTATCGTCATTTTATGTAACTAGCCGAGCCGTGACGTCACAACTCCAAAACTTTGAGGCGTTTATTTTTGTATTTTTTTGTTTGATTGACAAAAATTGTGTTCAATATCTACTGATAATCTAACTAACAGACGCCTGACGACTCGAAAATTCTAATAAGTTATTTTTATGATTACACAAAGAAAATGAAGATATACTAGTAGCAAGTTAGGGTTCCGTGTGACGTCACACCTTGCAACACTTTTTAGCAAGGTGTGACGTCTCTCGCCTCCACTCCCTTTGGCGCACTTTGATTTTGTATCTTTTTTTTTGATTGACAAAAGAAAAATGTGTTCAATATATTCTGATATACATTTTTTTTTACCTTAATACTTATTGTACCTAATTGTAAATGTAACGTTATTTTTTTTAAATCCTAGAACGAGACGGAGGATGGCCTAGCGAAAATCACAGTAAGCTTTGTTACTTCTTATTTTACTTGGTACGGAAGAGTCTCGTGACCTCTTCTAATTTATACGGATTATAGCACAATAGCAAACAGTTAAGATCTAGATAAGACGGTCTCACGAGCCCCCCGGTACCCCCTCTCCGTCCTCGAAATTTATAATGGGTATCGCTTTCGACTAAAATGGGGGTGAGGATTACGAATTTGATGATGGCGGGTGAGGGTTGGCAATGTGAATGTTACACAGCAAGGCAAGCGAAGCGAGCCGCGGTTCGTGAGCGCACGCAACCGATGTCGGTTTATTTAATGAAAATGAAATATGACGTTTCAGGACCTACAGACCGGTAAAAATATGCAGTTTATTTTCCATGTAAGTTGTAATTTATTAAGCTATTGCATTGCTTCTATCGCGGGCCTTGAGCGTGGAGACCAGAAATTCCGTAGCGAAAATAACCTAACACCCTCCACTCTGACCGGCACAGCGGTGATACTTTTTAGTTTTGCCATCTATCGATGAATAGGAGAACTTTTAATGACTTTTTGAAATATCACGCTTGTCGTTAGTTCAGCAACTCGCCTCTTGGTGGCATTGGTTGTATCGCTATGCAATAGCTTTACCGCGTCAATCCCCGAGTGCCACACGTCTTTTTATCACTCATCATCATATCAGCCCATAAATGACCACAGCTGGACAAAGGCCTCCGAATACGATGCCGCAAAATCTGATTCTGATCCACCTCCATCTATAAACTTCCTGCGACCGCAACAGTGTCGTTGGTAGATCGTGTTCTGAGTTTCACGCATTTCATAAATGATTTCAGGGAACTTATTACGTGCCTGTCATAGACGTTGAATTGCTAAGATCGGGAGACAAGGTAAGTAAGATAAAAATTATACTTTATACTAAACTAGCTTTTGCCCGGGGCTTCGCACGCTCTATTCAAGTGGCCTATGTCCGTTCCCGGGATACCGTTTACCTCCCTGTCAAATTTCATCAAGATTCGTTCAGCCGGAAACTAAATAAAAACTATCCTATGTCCGTCTCCTGATTCTAAGCTACCTCCCCACCAATTTTCAGCCAAATCGGTTCAGCCGTTCTCAAGTTATAAATAGTGTAACGAACACAACTTTCTTTTATATATATAAAGATAGATATAAAACAAATAGTCAATTATAGAAACTCATTCATACGCAACAGATAGTAGTAATCAACACGTAATTTGCGCATTTTAAGATTGATGGTAAAATAGAAATTGAGTTTATAATTTATGTGTGCCTCCTAAAATTTGTTGCATCAATATAAATATTCTTAAGTCACTATGTGCCGGTTTCTAGTTGACAAGTCTGTCAAATCATTGAAGCAAATTGTTGTAAAACATGAAAATGGGTTTCTGAAACGCTTACGAGTATTAGGCATTTTTCTTTGGTCAAGCGCTTGTCAAATCAATGATCAACTTATATGTGATTTTGCTTTTTTATTTAATCAGCATTCGTGCAACCCGTTAATTACCTTGTCAACTGATTTGGGACTTTATAAGCGTTTGAGAAACCGGCTGTTACAGCTAGAACCTTGATAATAATTTGCTAAAAATGGTTAACTTTTTTCAAAAAGGTAATTGATTTTACAGATGGAACTAACAACACAGCCTGCGCCACTTTCTTTCAGTACTGAAAACAATGTACTGAGAACAGTATTAGAAAATGTTGATATGAATAAACCTAAACCAGAAGATTGGTTAGCTTATGAAACTGTCTTAGGAAAATTCCCACAAGAAGATACGGTAAGGTTATCTCTTTAACCTGTTGACGTCGACATTTTAGTGTGTAATATATAAGAAAAAGCAGTTTCCCCCTTTGAATTTTTTTCTCAAGGGACAAGGAAACAGGACTTTCTGACATGAAGATCATGTCCCAAATTATATTTAAACGAAGCAAAAAACTGAGTAGTTACAAATAATATCACCGGCGTATCCCAAGCCTTGTGCCTAGGTTCACTATTGTTTCTTCTATTTTCAGTGCGAGGCTGAGAGCTGCCAGTCCGGAGTGAGTTATTATTAGATAATCATATTTTAACGACCTAGTGGCGCATCCGGTGAAGTTCTGCCAGCGACACGAGGTTCCGGGCTTGATTCCCGCCCTGGGACAAGTTTTTATTTGATCTGCAGATATATTTGTTACGGGTGTTAAGGTATATTCTATGTATGATAAAAAATATCTTATACCTTTGTATGTAATGTATTAAGTATTTCCGTATTAACTAACTAGTAGCTGTAGCACAAGGTCTATTTTGGGTTAGACGCAGCATTATTATGTATATTTATTTTTAGAACAGATCCAAATCGCTTTGTTCTAAAAAATAATATTATTTTTGTTTCAATTTCAGTGTCATCGTACAGGTTGTCAATCTATGGTAACACTACAATATAAACATTTTCTTTGATTATCTAATTCATATCTGACTTCAAAATTATATGGCTAAATATGATTTTACCTTTAAAAGACGCATAATTTGATCGTATGTAGTAAAACGTTATGTATGAAAAAGTACCAATTCATTCTCAATTGACCTCAAAAAGGGGAAGGAAAACATAAATTTTTCGTATGTATGTTCTTGTATCTGTGCTCGTTAATTGTAAACCGATATAAATAATTATTTTACAATAGCAAAATAATTATTAGTATTATATTTTTTAATTTTTCGGGATCATTCCCGAAATGGTCTATTAAAAATATACCCGAGCGACTGGTATTTATTTTAAACAGTGTTAAATTGAGGCAAATATCTCAATTTTACACAAATTTTAGGTAGTTTTTAGATTTTTCAAAACAATCAAGCTATAATGTTTCAACAATTGTATTTCGTAATGATTTTAAAGTGTTTTATCATATTTTCAGTGTGAAGGCGAATCTTGCAAAGTTGGAGTAAGTTGATCCGTATATAGGATTTAGATTCCACGTACCTTTGGTAATTACTAATCCTATTTAGGGTTCCGTACCCAATGAATGCCAATATAACCCTTTTACTAAGCCTACGCCGGATATGTCTGTCTATCCTTTCTTCATATGACGACATTTCTGTTAAGCTGTTCGTTCATCGGATCTGAGTCGGAACGTAGGCGACGTACGCGGCGACTGAATTAACTATATTGAGTAATATGCAAGAATCATGTTATTTGAAACTTATATAAAACCAAATTATTGCATGCTCTCTTAAAACTATCTTATTGTGTAACAATATTGTGTCCGCCTATTATATATACGCTGTTGGCTTTTTAATAAATAAATAAATAAAACGACAATTTTGACAGTGAACTTGAAGGTATGAAAAAAAGAATGTAACAATCATTTAACAACTAGCAAAGGTGCATTGATGACACACTGAGGATACCTCAACCTCAACCTCAACAGCCTATACCTATTGGTCCTATTGGATAAGCGCCTTGTTGGCGTTTATCTAATGGGGGTATTGCCCATAATGCCCACGCTGGGCATGCGGGCTGGGGATCGCAGTTTGGTGGTAGAATTGTTCTGCAGGGGGCGCCGATCCGGTGGACACACATTCGTGCACGATCAGAAAGCGATGGAACCTCATCAAATTAGGTATTTATTCAGAAGTACAAACTTAGATTATCTAACTTGACCAACAAACATGACAAACAAATAAAAAAAAAGATATAGGATTTGAGAACAAATTTCTTAAGAACTAACCATGCCTATTATTGTTGTAATCTGGTCGTGTGTCACATAATTATACGTCACTTTACCATTCTTTACACGATTCTAGAATCCCAGATAGGTAGATATTCATTTATTTTTTATCCAAGATGTTGGTTTTAGTTTTTATAAGTATCTAATTATTTCATACCATTCCCAATATCATGATAAATAATAAAATAATATTGTAAACACCAGATAACAGTCTGTAAAGATACAGGAAGTTGTAAAAAATATAGCAACAATTGCTCAGATAATGTGGAAGCAAAATTGTTTTTAATACTAAGCCTTCTTTCTCTATTTCTCTCAAGCAAAATGGCAGGATATTTCCTTAACGATGTTGTAGGAAACCTTTTAAACTTTGAAACCATCTTACTCATATTTTCATAAATAGTACAGTTATTTTCTTTAGTTTAAATAAACGTTTGCTAACAAAGTTTCCTTTTCAGTGCGTGGGACCAGGTTGTACTGCTTTTGTAAGTTAATTATCATCATAAGCCCATAATAGTCCACTGCTGGACCATAACTCACTATTATTAGTAATCCGATGTTTGAATGTTGTTACCTCTTCAAGAGAAAACTACTGAACGGATTCGGATGCAAATTTGAATGGATATAGATGAAGACCTAGAATAACGTATAAGAAATTTCAGAAAAAATTACAAAAATAACCTTTTTCAGTGCAAAGGACCCGGATGTTCCGCAATGGTAAAAATCATTTAATAATTCGTGATAACTGCCGTGTCCAATCATGAGTGAATAGAGAGTGTACCTGTGTTTGCGAATACTTGCGCACTATAATATATCCTGCGCATCTGACTAGTCTCCGATGAGAATGGCTTGCGCAATATATCCTATCTTTAGTACTTCTTCACGCCAAAACTACTGAACGCATCGGACTGATGTTTTGCTTAAATGTAAGTCTAGATCTGGAATAACACGGAGGCTTTTTATCCCATCAATCAGTTCTAATAGAATAGAAATTATACTCGTTTCCTTAGAAAACTAATTTGATCTTTGTTGTCTTAGAATTACGTAACATGGAGCTTATTTTTTATCCTAGAAACATCGTTTGCGAAGTGGGTGGGCAGAAATTAACAAAGTTTCTAGAATATAACATCTAACATTAAAGTCTTAAAAATCCTCTTACACTTTTCGCTAAAGTTTTGTAAGTTTGTATGTTTCTTGGCATAAACATATTCATAACGTTTACAAGTTATATTTTGGCACCGTTGTTTCCCAAAATATAATTTACTTGTAAGGACTCAGGTCTTATTTATTTTTCTACCAAGCGAGGTACCTGCTTGCAAAAAATACTCAGTTCATCTATATTAACAAAGAAACTACAATTAAATAAAAGAAACAAATTAGAACTAGTATTTAAATTTAGAACAATTGACCTATCTGCAGACTCAACCTGAACCTCAACAGCCTGTATTGGTCCACTGCTGGACGCCTCCCCCAGATAAGCGCCATACTCGCGTTTATTCTAATGGGGGGTAATGCACAGCTATCTGCAGACTGTTGCAAACAATCTATAGGTCAACTGATCCATATCAATACCATCGGTCGACCTCAAACGCTGCTGTATTGCCCCGCTGTATGGCAATGTGATGCGCTTCGCCAGGTACCCACTAACGTTCGTGTTAAAGATCGCTTTAAATTTTTTAATTATTCTTAGTCAAGCTACCAAAATAATAACACATACAACTCCAACTAATATTTCAAACTAATCACATGACCCATCTGGGTCGTAAATCTATTAAATTGTCCTGATTTAATTACTTACTTGATTGCCAAACTTGTTCTTAACTAAATTGGCACAATTTAGGACGACCGGGACAAATGTGTGTACGATCTGCAGATGTTTAGTGCGTTCTGGATGTTTTCTATTTGTAATAAAAAAAAACTATGTAGCTGTGTGTAAGGACGTTGCAGGAGCTACACCGTAGCAAGCTGTGTGCAAGGACGTCAGAGCAGCTACGTCGTCGTAGCAAATAATCTATGTAGTGTATTGTATTATGTCTATCAGTTATCTAGTACCCATAACGTAAGCTCTGCTTAGCTTGGGGCTGAAAAATATTGTGTGAATTGACCATAATAATTTATTTATTATTTATTTAATTTCTTGTACAACTTTGGATTTGTGTTACAGTGTATTGGCGAGAGATGTTCTGCACGGGTAAGATATTAATGATAGATATTTTAAATATAGGATATATTTTTATTTAGATTTTTATAAACTAACCCCCTTATTCATAATAGTCAGCTTACTTAGCACACTGCTAAATCTCGCTGTCTTCTTCTAATGACATAAGACAGACTGAGAACACACATACAGGTTCCGTCTGAAAAACAGCGCTACCTTGCATTAATGCGAGGTAGCGTCAAGCTGAGGTGGAACCCTTTGACCTGCATCGTTTGAGCATTATATTTTTATATTATGTAGTACGCTAGTCTGTATAATTGTTACTACCTACCTACTTATACCTATCTGTTTTGTGTTGTAACTGTGTTGCTCAATAAATGTATCTCTTTCTCTATCTCTATGAGAAATAACACTACTTAGCAGCTGTATTATGTTAGCAGGCCATTATGAATAAAAGGTCCTATTAAGCTTGTCTGATTGTTATTTAAGGTTATGGAATAAAAGGCTTTTTTATTTTTATTTATTTTTTATTATTAAGCTTGTCTATACTGATATTCAGAGAGGGCGCTGCGCTTGCACAGTTAACATTAGCTCCATGAAAATATTAATTTAAAAATAGTAATTCGCATTCAAACAGTGAAAAAACAAGTAAATAGTGTGTTTCAATCTACCAAGGACTAATGACAACGTTGTCTTGATACAATTATTATAAATTAAAGCCAAAAACAGTGATAAAAAACTATAAAGACGATCGTATCAAAACAATAACAAACAGTGCTAGTTAAGTGAAAAACTGTGAATTAGTAAATATCAATCACGTACTTTAGAATAATTCAATAGTGAACTAGTCCAAAATAAGTCAAAACTACGAAAGACACCACAAAAACAAGTACAAAGTGATTACAAACGATTACAAAAAGTGTTTGAACTTTATCATTTTAATTTTTGACGGTCGCCGCAAAAACTTTTTATCTTACCGTTAGAAAAGCCAAACGATTCTGTTATTTCGACTTAGGTACACACAGGCACGTTGGTGTCGGGGTTAACGCACCTCCTCTGACATCGTAGACTCCGTGACCGCTGGTTCAAACCCCGCTTTAGAAAATACTCTTTTTGCACACATATTTTTATAAAAGCAATAAATTGGATATGGATGCGTTCATGAAGGCTATTACTGCAATTGGCCTACAAATCCAGGAGACGGACACGAAACTATCCTGTAAAATAGATGAACTTAATGGAAAAATAAGTGATCTTCAACCTCAGCTCGACGAATTAAAATTAAACCAACAGAAGCAAGAGGAACGCCTTGATTATCTCGAGAAAGAGGTGAGGATCCGGAACCTGGTTTTTTTCGGTGTACCAGATCAAGAGAATTCCTACTTAGAACTAGAAAACTTAATCCTGAAAATCCTTAATTATGACCTACAAATACAAAGCAGCTGCAGCGAAATCCAACACGTTCGACGCATCGGGAAAAAAGGGGATAAACCTAGGCCCATAAACGTGGGTCTTACAACGTATGGCAAGAAAGTATTAATTTTAAAAAATAAACATAAACTAATTCCAACCGGCTTTTACGTTAAAGAAGATTTCCCGCCAAAAGTTTTACAAGAACGAAAACTACTACAGGAGCAGCTAAAAAAGGAAAATGAAAATGGAAATCAGTCGTTTATTAAGTATAATAAATTAATTGTTCTTGGACCAAGATCTCCACTGAAAAGAAAACCTGAAAAGGAAACTAATTCGAAGAAGAGAACTCTTCCTAATGTTATTGCGTCAAATTCAAAGAACAAAGTCAGAGCAGCCAAGAAGAATAAAATGTATAATGGGAATAGAAACATAAAAGAATATCTGACAACGCATACGGGAGAAAACAGCACAGCATAGCAATTAGCGCCGCCCCATTTAGAACTTAAAAACACAACACTAAAAACTAAAACCAAATCAAGCATCCCAATACGGCTGGTCACCGCGGGACAGCTAGACCACAACCCTCCAGCTCAGGAAAAAATAGACAGAAAGAAGAATATTTTATCTACACATACTTACAAAATAAAATCACTGTCTACCGAAGAAAAAATTAAATATGAAATTCCAGACATCAATAATGAAAAACCTAAACGATATTGGAAGAGAAACATTCATTCGAGAAGTCTACGAACATCTAAGATCTGGAGGAGGCCTGTACCCGAAAGGGGTCCTATCTAATAAAATAATGTTTAAAAAAAAAAATTTAGTAATCAAATTTTAATTATTTTAATTCAATTATAATGTATTAATTATGCATGCTATTTATAAATTATATTATTGAATCTACCTATTCACTCCATTATAAACCATTGAAAAAAATGTATTAAAGATAAAAGCAATTATATGTTAATTTGATTGATTGTTGTAATTTAGATTATGGAATAAATGGCTTTTTTATTTTTTATTTTTATTTTATATACTGATATTAGAAAGGGGAAAGATTTGATTGTTTGTTTGTATGGAATAGGCTCCGAAGCTACTGGACCGATTAAAAAAAATATTTTATCATTAGTTTTGTTTAAATTGACTTAAATTTTTATAGTTTTGTTCACGGATTTTCCACACGGGAAGCACCGTTTTCATATGAAAAAAGGATCATAAAAATCGGATCCAGTTTAAAGTTCTAGGTGACAAACACAAAAAAAACCGTCAAATTGAGAACCTCCTCCTGTTTTGAAGTCAGTTAAAAAGCTTTTCAGAGGGTGATAAAGTCTATATTTTATCCCGGAATTACGATGCCAACTGGTGAAACCGTGAGGCGCTGCTAGTATAATATATTTTAACAGGAGAAATTTTAACTATTATTTTTATTTTATTTTTAACTCTCTTATTAGAAAATTCCAAAGTTAAGAAAATAATTTTAAATTATTAATAATAATTATTTAATTTGTTTTATTTATTTTGAGGACTATATTGGTCCTTGTACTCCTACTAGCAGGAGAACCGAGTAGGAGCAAGTGGAAACGTTCGACTTAAACTTTGACTAAGCCGTATCAGACTGTAAACCGTCGTATATCGCAATTCTGTCGTTACACTTTGGTTAAACACGCGCTCAACAACTGTCCAACTTTTTTAGTACCTACCGCTAAATAAGTTTTATGATTTTGTACATCTGTAGTTGCATAAGTTTTGCATTGGATTTTCTGGAATCTTCTCACGTAACACCATCCATTCGCAGTGTAATACAGTGCACGCAAAAAGTGTAAACAACAAACACCTATTTTAAATGTATACAAAGGCGCGCCGTTGTTATTGTGGCTAGGACGTGGCAGACGGGAAACATTCAGCAAAAGGGAACAAGTCTCCGATTTTATTCTTTGAGGTCCCCTATCCAAAACAACTCCTGAAATCCAGTTCTAAAGATCCCCGTAACCCTTAAACAAGAAGACTCCATAAGAGCTTTACACGCGGCAGTTATAATGTTTATTAATGTACAGTACATTATTTGCTAAAGTTATTACAACGGGATATTTACCAAGATTTGTGTTTTGAGCTTTCTAATATTTCGGCACAGTTTCTCTTCTGAAACTGTGCCGAAATATTGGAAAGCTCAAAGCTCAAATCATGCTAAATAACTGAAGTATTAACAACCATGATGGATTTAAAAGTTTTTTGTTGTAGTTTGTTTAAAACCATTTTTTACTGTCAATTAGGGCATCCACTTAGCTTGGGGGCCCAGACCGCCACCCTTGCCGCCGGCTTTGGTTGCCAACGGCTCCGTTCGCGGCTTTGCTTTTGACTAAGCCGCCGGCAATGCCGCCGAGCTACGTGGATGCGGAGCGATGTAGATGCCTACAAAAAACTTTTCGAGTCTAATCAATGGCTAAGCGGTGTTGCTCCTAATTCTGGGGGCCTACTCAGAAAGCCCTACTGTTGTCGTGCAAAACCAACTCATATTCTTATGCCACTTGCATAAGATTCGAATCAGAAGCTTCGATTTCGTTTTAAAGAATACGGGCCATCTTTACATAAACTACGTCAACAGAAAAAACAAACTCCTATTTACTGTCTCTGATGGTTTATAAGTAAGAGATTTAGTTGCCGGTGTATGCCACCTGCCTGCTTTGCATGCACTGAAGTGTATTGCATTGTCGCACACCACCTTGTTTACTTACGTTATTGAAGTTTATTTGAATTTTGCAGTGCGATGGAATGACTTGCGACTCAAGGGTATGTTTTTTTATTAATCCCTGCTAGTTCAACAAATAAACATTAACCGTGGTCGGCCTAAGAATCAAACTCTCCAATTCAGCCTGTTAGATTACGTGAACTGTATAAGACGAAATTTGTCAAGCTGATTTCATAGAACATTTGGTCCTTCGAGCCGGATGTTAGGCCGCAACCGTCATATTTAATATGTTTATTTGATGAATCCGTGAGTTCGTATTCCGGATTCTATCATATAGTGAAATCACGAACATGGCTCTCTCTGTAGCTCGCTGAGTGACTTTGAACTTAAATATGCAGGAGGCCTATTGTTGAGAGAAACACAGGTAAATGGGTAATGACAGTAATTTCGTACCTACCCTTGACCTCACTCATAAAAGTAAAGTAATTTTTCTATTCCCACAGTGTCGAGGAAATAACTGTGACGCAGTTGTGAGTACCTTTATCTTAGAAATCATCAATAATATAATGAAAATAAAGCAGTATCGAATGGAATAGAATTATCGTTCAACGTGGCAAAGCAGCCAGCATTCTTTGCACCCTGCCGCTAAAACCTAAGCTGTCACCAGAAGTGACAGCTTAGATTTTTAGGAAATTGCTATAAGTATCCCCTTATCATCATTAAAGGAGGCTTTTACCACAAAAGACTGAAATAGGTGTGATATTGTAAGTTTAAATACTAGATGTAATGTGTCGTTTTGTTGTTTTTCTGTCTTTCTTTATTGAATATTATATTTTGCAGTGTTCGTTATTCTCCTGTATGTTCACGGTAAATGGGATATCGCAGAAAGGAAAAGGGACATATGAAGAATGGTATCCAGATCATACGAGATACGGAGAAAATGGTGGCGGCTAGAGACAAAATATAATAATATCTAAATATAACTAAATAAAATATAGTACTTCCCTAAGATGCGTTCAGAACTTTCTTTATTATATACTTACCTAGGTAAACCATTCATTAGCTGAAGCGCGAAATAATTCATCAAGAGTTAATAATACCAACTTCGAATTTGTGGAGTCTGAACAATACTGACTGGGTTGGTAATTAATGTGTGGTGCTAGCTTAGAATTTGCACCACCCAACTCTTCCCGTGGGTGTCGTATGAGGCGACTAAGCGATAACCACCGGGGGGCGTGCAGTAGCGCCTCCTGCAGAATTATTCTACCACCGAACTGCGATCCCTAACCCGCATGCCCAGCGCGGGGATTAGGGGCATTACCCCCTCATGAAATACGCCAGTAAAGCTGTCTTCAGGGGGAGGCCTACGTCCAGCAGTGGACCAATCTAGGCTGTTGAGGTTGAGGTTTGAGGTATGTCCAACTCGTATGTCCAACTACGCGTAACAGTTGGAATCGAAAAAGCTGGCGTTCTTTTTCTTCTTTTAATGGCGTCTACGTCTGGGTTGACATAATTTTACCAGTGTCCGTAATATTAGAGTAAAATAAAAATAAAAGCAACGTTGTTCGGTAATAAAGATAGATAAAGGAAGTGAATTCTTTGATAAAATATTAATCAAATAGATATAAGAATTAGAAAAAAGATTTAGTTAAAATATTGTTTATGATAAAGCGAAGGTCTCTCATTATGTTAAACTTAAATCAAAGCCGGTATACCCCCTAAAGTAGGGCTCTCAGTCCATACGCTTGTATAATGAGTTGTGTGAGAAACCAGCGACTTATAACATTTCTAGTACCTTATTATTTAGATTTCTGCGGCAGTACTACTAAGAAGTACAACTGGTAGTACAAATTACACACCTTTGTATCTCTTGTACCACGTACCTAGAAAAAACGCGTTCGAAGCTGGAGTCAGGAGCTAGTATGTTATAATAACCTACACGTATGCATACAGTAAATTCAAGGCAGCTAATGAATAGCCAATATTCACACAGTGATCACGTTTCAAGTCTATCCGAAGTTGCGCCGGCGAATATGAAAGCTGTTTAAGTTTTGATGAGTGGTATGTTAACTTAGATGTGAAATTGCCAATAAAGTAAGCATAGCTTGAAAAGTAAAGTGATTTCAAAGTATAATTTAAGCATAGAATCTAGCGTTTGAGCTGATACGGTCCCATTCGCAGGTTGACCCATAGTTTCTTTCGCAAAAGGTCCCTTTTATAAAATGTCTTTTTCGCAAAACGGCCCCTTTGTAAAATAATCCACTCTCAAAACGTCCTTTTATAAAAAATTACGTATGTGTAGAATATCCCTTTCACATAATAGTATAGGTATAACAAACGTTAGTTGCTTTCCTAGGCTACTGTGAAAAAAATCGCGGTTACCATTTTATCTCGAATTGGGATTTGAACCCGGGATATTGACCGCTGTACCAACGAGATAGTCCTTTTCTAGGTATGTGGTAGAGTAAAAAAACAGACCCTAGATATTTTACTATAAAAAACTATTGGTAGTTAGAAGAATTCATATGAATGTAAGCGCAGAACTTAGTTTGCATTGGAAGAACCCAAGTAATACCAAGGTATATACAACTGCACACACCCTGATAGAATCGTCTTTATAAGGGATGAAACGATGGTGTTCTTCCCCTTAACCTGCTTAGATTCAATAAAAATAGATAGGACCTACTTCTTTGAGCCTGCTTTAAGGTGCCCTTGTGCTAGTAGGTACAAAAAACCACCTTTCTTTTAAAAAAACTTCGTTTATCATCATCATCAGCAGGTATACCAGGAAAATACTGGGCATAGACCTTCGCTAATGAGCGCAGACACCCTGGCTTCAGCTTGCCGCATCCAGCATCTGCCTGCAGTCTTTAGCAGATCTTCATCCCACCTGGCTGGAGTCGTCCTACACTACGTTTGAGAGTCATGGTCTCCCCCAAAAATACGTTTTTTGCGAAATATGACCGACCTACTGCTAAACTAAAACTGACCACTAACGGAATCAAAGGAATATCTATTCCATGTCAGAATTTACCTCTACGATTGCTACGAGTTATAGTTATACAAGTTCTTCAAAGTTTCGATGGAGTATCTCGAAATAGTCTTAGGATGGGTAGAAATTTATATTGCTAAGTCTCACACACTGAATTACTTATTAACATAATTTTAGAAAATGCGCTTTAGTATTTGTTGTGTACTTGCGTACAAACACCAAATCAGTTTTAAATTACCTATCACTACGTAGCATAAAACAGCGTCGCTTCTTCATGTCTGTCTGTCCTAATGTATTCTTAGATCTTTAAAACTACGCAATTGATTTGGATGTGGTTTTTTTCATAGATAGAGTGATTCAAGCGAAAGGTTTATAATGTATTGCATCAGCATTGCACCCGTGACAAGCCGGGTTGTTCGCTGGTTGACAATAAAGCGTGTAAAGTTTTTAACATAAAGTTATGTTTTAGTATGTACCTATTCATAGAATTAGGCACATGCGGTTTTTATTTCCCATTCGCAGATTGTCCCATAGTCCCTTTCGCAAAAGGTCCTTTTTATGTAATATCTCTTTAGCAAAACGGCCTCTATGTCAAATATCCCGTTCTTAATACGTCCCTTTACAAAAAAATCGTAGATACCAATTGCAGAATGTCCCTTTCGCAGAATAGTATGAAGTTAAAAAACCTGCTTTCTAAGGCACAGGAGTGTAACACTGCCAACTGCTACTCTGAAAAATAGCGATACCTAACTCGGGATAGCGACTACTGTACCAACGAGAAAGATTTTCTGTGCTATGCGGTAGACAGCTGAAAAAGCCATCCGGTAGGATTAACTACTAGATGAATGATCCACATAATACAATAGGTACATTACATAAATCGATTAAAAAAAATACCTATAACACCCGGAACAAACATTTGCATCGTACAAATATTTCTTCCAAGGTTCCTGTGTCAGACCTTCGCCCGCCACGCCTCATCAATCGTCAACTTAAAAATTATATTGATAAATATATGTATTTTGTATGCTCAAATGGTCGTAGCTTAACAAGCTAAGGCCATTATTTGTTCAGCCAAATTAGATAGTTCAGAACTTCTCCCATTACATAAAGCGCCATGGTGCTTCTCTCAGTAAACAAACGGGGCTTATTGCGGAAATTTAAAATATTTTACTCAAACGAAGTGAAGTACTCTGAAGTAATTTTGAAGATTAAAAACTTTACAGTAGCAGCATTGTGAAATAACTCGTTGTGTCTGTTTTAATGGGTAAGTCTATTCAACGTATTTAATGAGACGTTATCGTAACGTTTCATTTTCTCATACAAGTTTGACGAAGCAGGAGGTTGCAGGTTTGATTCCCGTTTCGGGACGTAGGTATATACATATGTACGATCTGAATATATTTGTTCAGGGTGTTCTGGATGTTTTTCGTGTATAATAAAAAAATCTATGTATGTAGTGTATTCTTATAAGATTATTAGTTATCTAATACCCTTAACAGAATATAATTTTATTTGATTAACATAACTTATAAACAAAAATGAACATGATTTAAAAATAAAAAAGCTTCTGTCGTTATGACTCGCTAAACGGTCTCACAAGCTAATCTTAATTAAATTAAAATTAAATTAAATTCATTTATTAATTCAGACACAAAGATCCATAGAAAAGAGCATGTAGTAAACGTCACAGAGTAAAGTAATGTCAGAATAAGGTACACAGTAATACAAGCTCTGCTTAGCTTGGGGCTGGATAATGCTGGGTGGAAATGCAAGACAAATCGCTTTCACTTACCTGAAACCGCCTGCCTGGACCGTTCTCTAGGGTGTTCTAGAAGGCCTCCGAGCTTGTTGAGCAGCCAGCTTGATGCGACGAAAAAGGTCACACGCCTCGACGGGTTGGCGGCGCGGCAGTTCGTGAATCTATGCTTTTCACTCTCTATTAAACGCGTTGTCATAATCACAAGGGTAACAGAACACCACAAATCGTCCACGAAAGGTTTTCTTGATAGCGTCGGTCAATATCGCAAAATATAGGTACGTGAATGAACCGATCACGCGATGCGTCCAACAGCAACTGCTCTGCCAGCTATTTTGTCGCCGTGAGCGCACATCGGGTATCTTGGTCTCGCTCTCTCTCATGCGTAGCCTCGCTATTATAGCTTCTCGCTCACACCCCGACACGGGTTTTGTTCTCGACTGCTTGGCGGCGGGCGGCCGGCCGCGGGTCGGTTCGCAATTACGAAAAATCCTACTAAAGTAAATCTATGATCTGGCTCATTGATTTAAAAAGGGAAGATAGGTTACGTTCTCCCAGAATTTACTCAAAAATTGGCATGTGTTACAACTACACGCAAACACATACGCTCACAGTTATAATTCCAGTCCTGTGCAATACAAAGAAGAACAAAGACGGAAAGACGTATCTAGGACCGAAGTGAGACTGAGACAACAATATTTCACGCGAATCACGACCGCCCGTGCCGCCGGTCAGACGGTGACTGATGTGGGAGAACACAATTTTACACAATTTGAGGTTGCCACTTTCGAGCAACCAGTGCCTCATCTTCGTTTTTAATAAATCAATGATCTGGCTCAAACAAACGCCAACAGCGTATACATCAAGCATTTTGTTTTAACTTAGTATCTAGGCAGGTTCTAATATATACTGATTATTATATTATCTGTGCTACTGTTAAATATACTCAAGAGGGGTTGATCTATTCTTTATTACTACACCTGCTCAGACGGTTGCTTATTCCCAGACTTTATCTCATTATGTATCTCACCATGAACCATGACAGCTAAATATTTAAAGAGTGGCCCCTGCAGCATACAACAAACATGATTTTTTTACCGTTTTTTGTTATTTACAACGGGATATTTACCATGATTTGAGTTTTGAGCTTTCCAATATTTCGGCACAGTTTCATGCGCCATGATCAGTTATTCCGTGATTATTTAATAACCATGATGGATTTAAAAGTTTTAATTGTATTTTTCATCTATATTTATATGTATACATCAACAGCCTGTATTGGTCCACTGCTGGACGCAGACCTCCCCCTGATAAGCGACTTATTGGCATTTGTCTCATAGAGGGTAATGCCCATAATCCCCGCGCTGGGCATGCGGGTTGGGGATAGCAGTTCGGTGGTAGAATTGTTCTGAAGGGGGCGCTGCTGCCCGTCCCCCCGATAGATATCACTTAGGATCCCCGGAAGAGTTGGGGTGGTGCAAATTCTAAGCCAGCACCACACAGCTCTTCTTCAATATTTATATACATATCTATAAAACTATTAAGATACCCTTCGTGCGCGAGTCCAAATCGCACTTGACCGATTTTTTTAAATTTCAGACACGGAAAAATTTACCAGAAATAATCTTCAAAACCACAAGTAGATATCTAAGTGCATACCATACCTTTCGCGCTGCAGCATCTGCTTAAAACAACCAGCAAAATTAACTAAAACATCCTTATTTTACCAAAAACAAAGTTTTTCAACCTCACCTGTTTTTGTTTTATTTTAATTAAAGCAACGGGTCTCTATTATGCAAACTAAATTTGACACCACGGTCAACTTTTAGCTTTCAGTACGGATAAGACTTGGATAAGATAAGCCGGTAGAAGTGACAAGTTTTTCTGGACCAGGAGCCTGATTCCACTATTTTTTTAACAAAATGCATATTGGCGCCATACGATTAAGATAGAGATTTAGTCGAATGTATTTGGTATTCTCTTACCATAAGATTACAATCTCTATGACTTATAATAGCGTGTCAATAATGTGGTGGGGCATATAATCATAATCGTAATAGTCATAGATATGGCATAAACAAAAAAAGATCGTGTTAGTAGAATACCAAAAGGTGCCATGGCGGTGATTGTTACGCGATAATAAAGCGTTAATATTGTCATAGTGAGCCGATTGTGTTAGTGGAATAAGGCCCCTGATCAAGGAAAACGTGTCAAAATCGTCCGACAACTAGGTACTGGGGTAAACGTATTCTTTAGTGGTGACCGCGACTTGGCAAATGTAGTATAGGACGCTCTCCGGCTAGATAGGATGAAGACTGCAGATGCTGGATGCGGCTAGCTGAAGACAGGGTGCTATGGCTGCCATTAGGGAAGGCCTATGTCCAGCAGTGGACTGACATAGGCTACTAATGATGATGCTTCAATATATTAGATTTTTTGTGGACACCGAGGTTCTTTTTGACCACTAAAGAAAGGTAAGCTACAACAGTAAGTCAATTTATGTGTGTTCATACTTTTGCCGGGTAATCTGATTTTGATGATTATTTTTTATATTTGAAAGCTGGTGCTTCCCATCTTTTAAATTTAGTCTAGTTCTTACAATGGCAGACATGAGAAAACCATATAATTGATCAAACATTGTACAACAAGTAACAACCCATATCCAAAAAAAATCGGCTTCGACGGGATCCGAACCTGTGTCCTCCCTCAGTACGGGGATATCACGACCGCTAGACCACAAAGACGGATACCGATCGAGCTGAAAATCTCTGGGACTTTTCACTGGCTATAGCGTCGCCTTTAGCTCCATTTAAGGCGCATACATGAGCCAATCTGACAGCGATACCTATTTTATCATATTTTTACGTTTATCATAGGAATTTTTAAAAATTCTACGTTCAGTTTGTGGTATCTATTATCAGCTATTTTTTAATACCTTTGTAATAATTTTATCTCATATAGTTTAGGAGGAGATGCGAAAATAGAGTTTGGTGGCCAAAAAGCGCAACTTCGTATCTCTACCTAGCTTCACAAAATGAAACTATTACAGAGACATTAATAAATAGCTTATAATAGATACCACAAACTGAACGTAGGATTTTTAAAAATTCCTGCTTTTAACGTAGTAATAAGATAAAATAGTTGGGGGCGCCACTTTCGCTGGTGTATGGGCCTTAATGGCAGCATTAAAGTTTATTCAATCTTGTTCAAATGTATCGGGTTTGAATCCCGTCGAAGCCAAAATTATTTGAATATTATTCGGTTTATATAAGTATATCAGATATCTAGTCACAAACTCTGCTTAGCTTGCATTGCATCCTATAAATATTATAAACTTGGGATGGATGTTTGTTACTTCTTCACGTCAAAACTACTAAGATACGATTGCATACAGGTAATTATATAATAATAATAATAATGTTTATTCGAAAATAAAAGATACATAGTCATATTAACACATGAAAACATTTTTTATGTACCTATTTCCTTTTAAGTGTGACACTTGTGATAGGTGATTTCGCCCACGTTTCAACTTAGGGGAGGGGGGGGCATAACGGGGACGCTAAGGGAAATAAACAATAAAACAATGAAGATAAAATATTTTTTAATCAAAACTTATGACAACTCTTTGGTAACTTATTAATTAATCATTTGGCACCGAATTTGGTGAAGTAAGAAATCAAATAATATTTTTAATTTTAATTTCACAAAACTTTCATGAAAACTCCATCGTGCCCCGGGGTAGGGGCAGTATGGGGTACCCATTGCGGGGCAGTACGGGGTACACTATTTTATTTGTCACAGAATAAGCAGATGTGGAATTCTTCTAAATCTGCGTCATCAACTCCTGCACAGGCGGTATGGGCCCACTGTCCAGATAGCTGGCAGGCCACCCAACGCTCCGAAGACTTCAAATAAGTGTGGTTCGAGTCAACACAGTAGATGCATAAGACATCCTCCTTAAAATTTTCTCCATATTTTCTTTTTAACATGGTTAAAATTGTGAGTCTTAGCATTTTTTTCTGCGAGCTGATAGGCTAGTTTTCGTAGGATGACAGTTGTCAATCCAAATAATCGTTTCTCTATAACTTTTACATACCTAACAAGCTCCTCTTCTTCTTGTTTGGAAAATACGGGCTTAAAGTTACCTGGAGCTGAATTAAGAGATGCCTCGGCCTTCTTTATTTATGCGACGTGACGCGCCAATGTGGTCAGTGGAACACCGTGCAATTGAGCTGCTTTTCTGAAACCTGCTGATTTGCTTAAAACGGGAGCGTTGAAATGGGGACGGGGCACAACGGGGTACCCCATTATGCCCCATAGCCATGTCCCCGTTATGCCCCCATGTCTAACAGAATTTTAAATTACAAACAAAAAATTGAATTCAAGGTCAGAGTGATTTTGCTCAAAACATATCAATAGTTGATGTTGGTAGAAATACACATTAAAGAAACTATAGTAGTAATCTAACCACTTACCTTTTTAGACGCGTTTTGGTAACCATTCGAAATTAGATGAAATGTTGCCAGAAAAAAGAATTAGTCGTCAAAAATAAACGCGTGCACTCTGGTCGCCGATCACTACCGCACTTAAGTTCGTTGCGAAATACCCTCTTATTGGCGAAAACAAAACACAGCTAATGTGTGTAGTTACTTGTAGGTGTGGGTGGCCCCGTCGTGCCTCGCGACCCCGTTATGCCCCCCCCTCCCCTATGTATATTTTGAAGTACGTTACACTTATTTTTTACAAAACATTGCAAAACAATCAAAGTAAATTAAATTAAAGACAATATACAAATCAGTGGAGGGTAGGACACAAAATTACCTTGACGTCTCTAACAATACATTTGAGGCGAACATTGATTTATTAAAAACGAAGATGAGGTACTGGTTGCTTAAAAGTGGCAACCTCAAATTGTGTAAAATTGTGTTCTCCCACATCAGTCACCGTCTGACCGGCGGCACGGGCGGTCGTGATTCGCGTGAAATATTGTTGTCTCAGTCTCACTTCGGTCCTAGATACGTCTTTCCGTCTTTGTTCTTCTTTGTATTGCACAGGACTGGAAATATAACTGTGAGCGTATGTGTTTGCGTGTAGTTGTAACACATGCCATTTTTTGAGTAAGCGCTGGGAGAACGTAACCTATCTTCCCTTTTCAAATCAATGGCACAACCCTAAATGTTTGGTCACATCCCTAGTCGGGTGACAGATAAAAACTTCTTCTGGTTTTTCTCCTGTAACGACATGTGATAATTTATTTGTAAAACGTGTAATTGAGTAAATAACTCAGATTAATTAAGCACAAAGCAGTTTTATTTACGTGGAAAAGTTTCCCCCACATATTTATAATCCTAGAATACAAAATAGAGTACGTTTTATCCGATAAATCAACTCCCTTGGGATAGAAATAACCTTAAAACTTTTACATAGAAACAACGGGTGCGATGCCGTGGGCAGAAACTAGTATAGCTACTTAGTAAATATATATAAAAAATACGAAATTCTTACATCTTACATACTCAATAAGTCTATAAAAAATTGACATCGCGGCTCACGGCTTCTGCAATATCCATTTAGGTTTATTGACGTACAAACAAGGAAAATAGAAAAACAAAATGGCGTCGTTGTGGATTCTATCGTTTTCAGACAACAATTCGCTTTTCTGTTGTGTTTACTTAGTTCTCAGCCCGAAAGTTGTTTAATAAAAAACAGGTGGTTCCACGAGGAATCAAGGCGTTATTACAAAGTTTTTGCAAATTATTAACATCAAAAGAAAATCACAAAATTAAGGGGCACCAACTTGTTACCTACAGGGAAAAAAATCTTCTTTTGTTTTACTGTTGTCAGTCATTTTTGGCGGCTATACTTTTCCGCCAAATTGGATTTCCTGTCATATTTTATCACTCGTGTCAATCAAGTGGCAACGGATCCATTGAATTCTCATTTATCTATATTCTTCTTCTTTCGTAAAGTATTCTGAGTAAAACAAGGAATTATATGAAAAATGTCTGATTTTGCTAACAAAAGAGCATCGATCAAAAATTTCGGGAAATTTCGAAATTTTTGATCGATGCTAAAGAGTAATAAACCGGTAGGCTTCATTTGGGTTGTTCCACCCCGCCCCAAATCACATAGTTTTTACCCGACTTCAAAAAAAGAAGGAGGTTATATAGCTAAAAATTAAGTTTGATGCATTGATTTATTAAAAAGGGAAGATAGGTTACGTTCTCCCAGCGCTTTCTCAAAAATTGACATGTGTTACAACTACACGCAAACACATAGGTACGCTCACAGTTATATTTCCATTCCTGTGCAATACAAAGAAGAACAAAGACAGAAAGACGTATCTAAGACCGAAGTGAGACCGAGACAACAATATTTCACGCGAATAACGAGCGACCGTGCCGCCGGTCTGACGGTGACTGAGGTGGGAGCACACAATTTTACACAATTTGAGGTGGCCACTTTCGAGAAAAGCTCCGTACCTCATCTTCCCTTTTAATGAATCAATGGTTTGATGTGTTCTGTTCTGTCTATAAAATGAAAATATTTTATTCATAAAATTTTATTCTTAAAACGCAATGTCTACACTCTACAATGACTAGGAATGTCAACCTGTTATCAGTTCAAAAATAACGACTGATTACGAAGACTACATTTAATAATTATTTCCATCAGTAAAGGAAATCCGTCAATAAAGTACTAAATTAAACATAAGCAAGTGAATGTTAAATTAACTTCTATTTCGATCGAACCAAAAAAAACATCCCGGTTTCCGTTTCCCTCGGCCAAGTCTATTTTCCTTCGAACAAAAACAAAACCTATTCCAATCTTGCAGTAACGTTTATTTTTCAAGCTCAGAAAATAGCAATTTCATGAGTAAATACTATTTTGAGCATAGATTGGAGAGCAAACATTAAAAAAGAGAAAAAAACTTAAAAAGGCGAAGGAAAATGAAACGTGCAGGCGTATGCAAGTTTGAAACATCAATCGTAGCAATAAATTTTTTCCAGAAGACGTAGGTATAGGAGGGGGGAGGGGCAATCAACAGTTTCCACGCGAAGGAAAGCCCAGAGCTCAGTCCGTACCCAGCCATCGTGGAGCGCGCACGTCCCTTGACGACTCCGCTGGAAAAATTACGTGAAAATATAAAATAAACACGTGTTCCTTTAGTGCAATAAAATCTGTGCTGTGTGCCGTTAATTTTATGTGCTTGTTTATTTTTTGTTTGGTTTAATGCGTTCGGATCCGGGCGTGATCTTATTTTGATTTTGTTTGGTGAAGGACAAGGAATTTTTAATTTGGAAAAGGAAATCAGGGTAAGTTCTGTTTTAATTATTGAGTCAATCGCACTTGTTTTAATGTTTTACTTAGGTTGGAAGCACGTCTTGGTTTGTTTAATTTGCGGATTTCCTTATCAGGGGTGGTAGTAATATACGGGGTTGTTCAACCCTGGATTTGATGTCACTGTTGTGTCTTTCAGAGGAAGGCGTTCTAGACACGGTATTTTTTTTGTAATTATATAGGTACAGAAAGAAAACCATCTTAACTATATTTGATGAAATACCTCTATTTAAGTTACTTACTTTTAATGTACCTATACATACCTATACAGACTAACTGACTTATACATTTGTTTAAGGGCCGTAAATGAGCTATTATTATTATTATTAACAAGATGAGAGTGGAAAAGATGTGTGATAGATGCAAGTGGGAAATTATATCATTATATATTTACGGTATGACAAAAATGTTTAGTAAAAGATGTCTTCTTCCGCTAGTGGACAAAAAACTTAATTTAATGATTATTTATCGGGTATTTATTGCGTACCTTTGTTTTTATTTATTATAGGAAATAAAAAACATACGTACGCGATAAATACCCGATAAATAATCATTAAATTATGTTAACAAATTGCGAAAGTTTAAAAAGACAAAAAACTTAAGTGAATTCGAGTCAATTGCACCTTATTTCTTGTTTGATTGCAATTACTGTTTATCAAGCTGTATTTAATGTAAATTTGACTTGTCTAAGAGCTTAAGTATTTAGTAAGTCTAAAGAATAAACTATTGTCTATTATTATATTGTCTATGACTCTGGCTCTGACTATGTTGTTTGGCTACCCAAATATTTTTCTCACGATTTTTTTTCTTATTCCGAATAGGGTATATGCATGTGATTTCAAAATGGCTAAAAAAATATATACGTATTCTCTATTGATATAGAAACATATCTACATATTTATTTTTGCATTTTGAGATATTTTTATTGTAGAATTTAACCATTGAAAAATTGATATTTTAAATCTCAATCGCAAAATTTCAAAACGCTACGCCACTGACTAGAGCGGACGTGACATCACTGTGCACATTTTTTCTTTTTTTATTTTGCTTGCTGCACCATGATTTGACACTATTCTGCCCACTTAACATTTCGTATTGTCGATTATTTTCAGTTTTTTCGGAAAACCTCTTTCCTGAGATGATCACTACCGAGGTCGTCACCAAAGGTTTTAATCAAGTGTGTACGTCGACGTCACATAAACATGGCGCCAATATGGCAGCGTTTTTATCACCCGAAAATGATTGTAGTTTTGATTTGTTTTTTTTACCTTGTTAATGCGAAATTCAGTGAGCGTCTTATCATTCCTCGGTTAAATAATGACCTAAAGAATCGATTAAAACAATAAAAAAAATCGATGCATATACCCTATTATATAGAAAATCTTTTACTCCTCTTTATTTATCTTCGCAATCCGATCAGTTGGACTACATGCTGGTCCAGCGCATTGACTCAATGTGTACTTGCCTTTACGTTTTTACCAAGTAGGTAGGTAGGTACGTAGGTAGGTAAGTACATGAAAATGCTTATCAAATTAAGCTTTCAACAGGGCTCAATTCAGTTCAGTTCAGTTATTATTGATAAGATAAAATCTTACAAGTCAAACACATTTTAGATATATACTAAACAACTTATTGTACAAAAATAGTTTACACTAAGTACATAATAATATTTCTTCCTAAAGACTGCAGGCAGATGCTGGATGCGTCAAGCTGAAGACAGGGCGCTATGGCGCTCATTAGGGGTGGCCTATGTCCAGCAGTGGACTAATATAGGCTGATGATGATGATGATGATGATGATGATGATGATGATGATGATGAAATTAATCTGACAAGGTACTACCGAAACCTAATCATAATGGCGTCCATAAAATTTCAAATGTTTCTATGAGACTCTTGAGGAAATTCCCAGAGGAAGAATTTTCCGGGAGTCAACAATACATTTAATAATTTGTTAGGTACCGGAAGATTTTTTTCGACAAATAAGGTTAATTAATATAATAACCAAATATTGGGTGAAAAAATCATGTCTTAGAGTGGAAAGCTCTCATTTTCATCATAACATTATTATTGTGATTTTCGATGAGCGATGTGGCGTAGCGGGTGAAGGTCCACCTGTGACTCACGAGGATACGAGTTCGATTCTCGCTTCGGGACAAATGTTTGTGAGATCTGAAAATATTGTGTTCTGGGACCTTCTATACTATCTATATTTATAAAAGAAAGTCGTGTTAGTTACACTATTTATAACTTAAGAACGGCTGAACCGATTTGGGTGAAAATTTGCGGGGAGGTAGCTTAGAACCAGGAGAGGATATCCAGTTCTCGTGGGACCTGACATAAAAAAAATCCACGGGGGCGAAGCCGCAGGGCGCACCTAGTTTATAATAAAGAAATATCGTTAATCAGTTATCAAGTAAGTACACAAGCTCTGCCAAGCTAAGCAGCTGCTTAGCTTGGGGCTAGATGATGCTACGTATAGTCCAGCATTATCCATTACTAGCTGCACCCCGCGGCTTCGCACGCGTTGTTCCTATGGAAACATTAAAAGGTGTTTTTCATCCCACGGGAATAGATTAATGGGATGAAAAGTAGCCTATGTTTTATTCCAGGATTCGAATTACCTGTATGAAAAATTTCAGCCAGATCCGTCCATTAGTTTTGGCGTGAAGAGGTAACAAACATCCATCCATACGTCCATACATCCATACATCCATACAAACTTTCGCCTTTATAATATTATATAGTGTGATGTGTTTTATTAATAGGTAGATATTGTCTTGGTGCACCAAGACAATATCTACCTATTAATAAATGATACGATAGATGATAGATGTATGGATATATGGATGTTTGTTACTTCTTCACGCCAAAATTAATGGACGGATCTGGCTGAAATTTTTCATACAGGTAATTCTAATCCTGGAATAAAACATAGGCTACTCTAGCTACATCTTAGTTGGTACACATGCACAAAATTCTGTCGATGCAAGAATTATATTATTGTTTGTTTGATTTTTATTGTTATCAGTGTATGTGAAATTTGCATTCATTAATGCAAGTTATACACAAAAATATTTTGGATTATAAAAGCTATCGTAGTTTGACGTATTCATTACGGATGTAAGCGGGTTAACAACGAACCTTATTTGTGTTGGAAGAACACTAACATTTAACGTGAAAATGAAATGAACCGTTTCATCCCTTAACGAGGTAGGTTTAACACGTAAAAAACGTTTAAAGTACGTAGTTAACCCGCGTACATAATGAAATATTTTGGATTTTGGAATCGTGTAGCAGTCAATAGAAGACGCAACGCTCTCAAATTATTTCCAGCAATTATTGTAGTAAAGTAATTTGAAATCAAAGTGAAAAGATGAAACGATTCTCGTAGAAATCAATCTGATTCTAGGAAAATTTATTGGCTTGAAGGAATGATTCGCACTGTCGTCGGTTAATTTCCCAGTAAAGCTCGGAAATATCTGTTATTAATAAGTGGACCAATTAATATGTAGTAATTGGAAATTCGGAAATATTGCTTTGATCGACTAAAATGTTGAGAAAGAATGGAAGGAAATATAATTATCATAAGGCTTAGGGCATTCTAAGAATAAAACCGGCCAAGTGCGAGCTGGAGCACAAAGGGTTCTGTACCATCTATAATATAAAAATGAATCGCTAAATGTGTTTGTAAGCGCATAACTTAATAACGCCTGGACCAATTTGGCCAATTCTTTTTTTAAATGTTCGTTGAAGTTCAAGGATGGTTTTTACGGCGAGAAAAAAATCTAATAATTGCCGGGAAAACACCTATATACGTTTCCATAGGAACAGCGCGTGCGGAACCGCGGGGCACAGCTAGTTATCTATAAAAATCAAAAAATACAAATCTTTCCTCGTAAAAAAACAAAAAGTCAACGTGACGCGGTCACCCATCCAAGTACTGACCGCGCCCGACGTTGCTTAACCTCGGTTATCGGTTCTCAATGTGATATGGACGCTGCTCCCCTTAATTATTAATATTATTTAACTTTTCATATTTTCTTGCTATTGCGGCAACAGAAATACATCATCTGTGAAAATTTCAACTGTCTAGCTATCACGGTTCATGGAATACAGCCTGGTGATAGACGGACAGACAGATAGACGGACAGCGGAGGTTTAGTAATAGGGTCCCGTTTTACCCTCAGGGTACGGAACCCTAAAAATGATATCACACTAATATTATTCATGCCAAAGTTAAGTTAGTGTTGCTGTATGTTTGTCATACCTTCATGCATATACCGCTGAACGGATTGCGATGAAATTGTGGCACCAGGGTAGTTAATCTGCATAATTTTGACAGACAGACTGACATACATTACTACATAAAAAAACACACTTTGATACATATTACTTTTTTTTGAAAACTATATAGCTATACGCGGTTGTCGGTTTTTCGCGAGATATGGGGTAAACGAGTTCTTGAGTGGAGACCGCGACTCTACAAACGTTGTAGAACGCCCTTCGGCCAGGTGGGATAAAGATCTGCGAAAGACTGCAGGCAGATGCTGGATGCGTCAAGCTGAAGACAGGGCGCTATGGCGCTCATTAGGGGAAGCCTATGTCCAGCAGTGGACTTATACAGACTGATGATGATGATAGTTATACGCCACGCCATCCACGCATTTATTTTCTTGGACTGAACTAAATAATGCAATATTTTATTTGGTGGATGATCTTTATTTATTGCGTATACGTATACATAACCCGCGCGAGATCATGCGTTGATGAAGTTAGTATTTGTTTTTAATGATAAGCTTGCATTTATTACTTGCTGTTTTCTGTCACTTTTATGAGATTTTGTTAAGTTTTTATTTATAAATGTCTTTTGTTCACATAAAATATCTTGGATTCTGAATCGGAGTTAGCATTAGGTATCAACTATCAGTTAAGTACCGTTTTTGCCCTACTATGTAATTGTCACAATTCGTGGACAACGGGGCTGATTATACTTAGAGTAAGACTACTTAAGTTTAATTTTCTTAACTGTAAGATCTGAGTATAGTTGTTTGTTGTCGTGAATAAATAATAAAAAAAAACCCAAGGAACAAATAGTTAGCCCCGGTAGGTTTATTCTTTAGGTATTATCCCAAAGCTCTAAAGAGAACTGTTTAATTGAGTTACCAGCTATAAAGTTAACTCGTCAAAGGGTTTTTTGAAAAACATTGTTATCGTAACTTCAGGGCTCCAGTAATTATCTGGTACGACTTTCCTGATAGAAGAGGTGAAGGGGGGGGGGGGGGGGTTACCCCCTAGGGTGGAGAAGGGGTGGGGGTTGGCAATTACTCGCAAGGGTTGAATAGTGTGTGTTTAGTAATCTATGACTCGGACAGAGCTATTTGAATTCTGCCGGATTTCGTTTTATGTAAAGAGATACGCTACCTAATTTCAACTCTATTGTAATAGATATCCTTTTAATATTATAAACGCGAAAGTTGTATGGATGTATGGATGTTTGTTTCTCTTTTTAAGTGACTCCAAAAAAAGAAGGACAACACAATAAAATCAATTTAGTGTGACAACACAACACAATAAAATCAATGTAATGTTCTTAGTCTATTTTAGTATTCACGAGTGTTACATAGGTGTAATTTCAAACACTGCAATCGCCTAATGATGAAACTACTTTATCAATGTTATGAAAAATTCTGCTCACAAATGGGTAAGATGCAACCAAAGAATACAAACGTACTCCCTTCGTACCACTTTCGTACTCCTTTCGTGCTACTTTCGTACAGTAGGTAAACTTGTATTTCTTTGTTCTTTGTATTTGACAATGGGATCCATGAAGTAACTTTAAAAATTGAAGTCGGTTTATAGATTTTTAAAACAAAATCAATTATTTATATGAAAGCGGTGCTAACCGTTTGGTCCCATTTTAATTTGGGTCAGTTCTGACAGTGGGATCCATGAAAATTCATGAAAAAACTGTAAAAATTGAAGTCTGTTTATATTTTTTTGAAACGAAATTAATTATACGCTACTGAACGTAAATCGTATGGAAAGAGTAGACGTCACGAATACGTCTAGTTACCGACGTCAAATAGACTCTCCCTTCAGGTCAGGTTCTATTTTGTATTTTGTATTTATTTAAAAACATTACATCTATCTTTACAGGTAAGACCTAATACAATAGAGTAGTCATCCAAAAAAATATTTTTAAAATTATTCACCATGCAAAATAATGAAATAACTAAGCACAATAATTGAGTACAATAATAATAAGCAAAAAAATACATATGTCAAAAATCAAAATAATTTAGTAAAATAACCAACTTCATTATGGCATCAATGAACAAAAAATAGTAGTCATAATCATTTCATATGTAGTCATAATCTTTTCTTATTGATACGCATCATACAAAATAATAATCATTTATCCACCATAACACAAATTTGATAAAATAGCCCTTACGATCTATTATTTATCTGCAACAAAAGATATTTGTACAAGTCCAAATCCAATTTTACCTATTTGTCTTCGAAATTATGTTTGCCCTCAGCTTTTAGTTACCTACGTATTTTCGTTGAACATTTTGGAAAGTTAATATAAGTTTTTATTAACTCAATGTTTGGAATGAATATATTACGGTCAGCCATCTGTTTCGAGCGTAGAAAAGGTGATTTTACGTAGAATTTTCATTAAACTTTTTATTAAACTCATCACAGTATTTAATGGGTTAGTTTAATGGCATAATGGTGTCATCTCAGATGTCACCAGAACCTAAGCTTAGGACTCAAGAAAATGGTGGATTTGTAATCCATTGAATAAACACATGAAAATTATGTAACGAAAGACAGGCAGTATGGCCCTAGTGGCTTTAGCCTAATTTGTCCAAAGCGAAAATCACACTTCACACTATAATATTATATATGCGAAAGTTTGGATGGATGTATGGATGTACGGATTTATGGATGTTTGTTACCTCTTCACGCTAAAACTACCGAACAGATCGGGCTGAAATTTTGGTTACAGGTAATTCTAATACTGGATAAAACATCGGCTGCTTTTTATCCCGTAAATCTGTTCCCGTCGTAAAACGGCTGTAACTTTGTCATCGCTTAATTTTTTTAAATATTTTTAGGATAAGTTTGTCACTGCCTTTTAACCGCTACAGTACAGTTAGCTAACTTAATAGTGATATACCTTTTTAAACGATTTCAAATAACGGAGGAGGTTCTCAATTTGACTGTATATTTTTTTTATGTTTTTTACCTCAGAGCTTTTGACTGGGTGGTCCGATTTTCATGATTATTTTTTTATATAAAAGCTGATGCTTCCCGTGTGGTCCCATTTTAATTTAGTTTATTCTGACAGTGGGATCCATAAAAATCCATGAAAAATCTATAAAAACGGAAGTCGGTTTATATTTTAAAACAACATTAATTATAAAATAACATGCCCAGTTATTTAATTTGTAAAGTTTTTAGTGTTGTCGAATCGGTTTAGTTAGATCGAGTGACCTCGATTCACTTACCTCTTTTAAGGTGATATCAGACGGGTATGAATATTCACTCGAGTTATTTTCATTTTTATTTCATTTAATTTTCCCACGGCTCAGCTGGAATAACTTAGAAAATAACATTCACCTCCTCCTTTTATTCAAATTTCATCAAATGAAGTCTTTGAATTAGTTAAATTATTAGTTTAAGATAAAATGTCCGAATGCGAGTGAACATTCACTCTGTATTCAGATTGTTCATTTTTCGTTCATTAGAAGTAGGAGTGAAAGATGCGAATGAAAATATCCAACATCATTGGATCGGTTCATTAATGAATTCATTCGGCACTATTGTTTCATTTTATGTTCACAAGTTTCATTTCGAGTGAAAAGTGTTGACTGACAATTGAAAATGAAGGAAAAATGAGATGTCTGATTCCACCTTTACACACGCACTGCACGTGTCACACTGACGGCAAGACTCCGACTGCAAAGCTCGACTGCAGGTGACAACTGTAGTCGGCGGCAGTTGACCTTGAATACAGCCGGAAAGCAGCCGATGCACGAAAAGTGTGCGGAAGACATTACTTAATTAAATTTTTATGCTAAGCTCCTCGTAAGTTCTGCATCCCTGGTACATGCTATGAACATTCCTGAGACTTCATTACGGATGTACGCGGGTTTACTACGAACCTTATTTGTGTTGGAAATACACCAACGTTTCATCCCTTAACGAGGGACATCTTCAGGGCGAGAGCAGGTCTAGACGCGCGCGTTCCAAAACGAAACGAAACGTTGGTGTTCTTCAAACAAAAATAAGGTTCGTAGTTAACCAGCTTTCATCCGTATTGAATTCGTCAAACTACGATAGTTTTTATAATAAAATTACTGAGATTCTTCAGGAATTGTACAATAATAATTGTGTTTTTTTATCTGACTGTACTTTTCCAAGCTTCTAGTTCACTTAGGCTCTTTTATAAATTTGTGGGTTGAAACGAAAAACTTAAAAACAGCCGGTGAGAAAAAAAATATTATTATTACTTTTGGCTTGTGGTGCGATAATTCTGACGATGGCATCCTCATATTTATTACCACTCCTGGCCAATGCGAGTCCTAATACATAAAACTGTTAACTTCTCTGGTTGGTCGAAGTTTGAATTATTCTATATTCTATCAACGCAGCCCACATTTGCCCACTGCTGGTCTGGATACAGCCCTTCTCCTTATCAGTCCATCCCTTACGCTAATTACATCCATTGAGTTCTATTTTTGACAATATCACTCGACATTTTATACAAACGAGGAGGCCTACTAAAATTTAAATGTAAAAACTTCTAAAAAAGTATTCCCATTTCGTGGATTTACTCTCGGCTCTTGTTACGAAAGCCAGAAGTTACTAAAACAGAGTAAAGCTCTAACAACCACCTCGAACACTACAGCCATCAATTATATGGCCCTATAAAGGACCAACTCAGCGGGCGAGAGTATTGTGGCGTGCAAAAATACCGTTTCACACTCAAAACGTTATTCGTAAATCATAAATCATTATATTCGGAAACAACCTTGTGTTTAAAAATAGTAGGTAGGCCCCAAGATGATGGCTGCATAAGCCAGCGTTTATGGGGACAAACTCTATTTTCGCATCTCCTTCTAAACTATACAAAAAAGTCTATTACAGAGGTATAAAAAAATAGGTATCACAAATTGTCCCATAGATTTTTGAAATTGCCTGTGTTAAACGTAATAAATATGATAAATTATGCGGCGGTGGCCACTTGGCTCGTATGCGCTTAAGGAAACGAGTATCTATGAGATATACTTACTATATTATACAAGCCGTGTGGTGCCGGCGGCATAGAATTTGCACCACCCCAACTATTCCCGCGGGTATCGTAAGAGGCGACTAAGGGATATTTACTGGAGGCGAGCAGCAGCGCCTTCTGCGGAACAATTCTGTCACGAAACTGCGATCCCCGACCCGCATGCACAGCGCGGGGATTATGGGCATTACCCTCTATGAGATAACAGTCAATAAAGGCGCTTATCAGGGAGAGGCCTGCGTCCAGCAGTGGACCAATAAAGGCTGTTGAGGTTGAAGAGACTTACTATCGGTAGCGATTGGCACGTCCATAGAGTCGGAAAAGGATACCGGATTAGTATTCTACATGCAAGCTCTTCCATCGTAAAACTGATTTGAAATTTTCGCTGACTGTTGTTCCACAGTATGGTAGAGTTCGGGTCCGATTGGGTCATGGATGGAATGAGATAGGACAAACCTCACTGAAAATGATTAAGTGGTAACGTTATGGTTTTTCTGTGGAAACTTTGAGGACGGGATCAGCAAAAAGTTCGGTTGTGACAGATTTAAGCAAAACACACAGTTTTAGTTAGTAATGCTTTTTCTGTTTTCCCCAACTCTTACCACGGGTATCCTAATATTCTAAGGGATATTCACTGGGGGCGCAGCAGCGCTTCCTGAAGAACAATTCCCTACATGCTCGGCATGGGGATTTCGGGCATTGGCCACATAAGATAAAAGCCATAAGCCACTCATCAGGGGGAGGCATGCGTCCAGAAGTGGAACATGAACTTTTGTGCTTTTTATACGGTTTTTCAGCCGGCAGTAAGAGCTGATGTTACAGCGGTTTTATATACGTTTAAAAATTACGCGCTTAGTGTGAAAATGTTCCATTTAATGCTTTTACGTGGATTGTCCTGGATTATTAATTGTTATAGGCCACGTAATCGGTAGCCATTTTTTATGGAAATACGTCAGCATTTTCGTCAGACTTACAATTTTCATTTAGATTAAAATAGTACTTATGTAGGTATACATACCAAAACTTTTAAAAACATAATCTCAAATATAATCGCACGATAATCATGAACAAATACTACCGTAGCCAGCGTCTAAGGGACGACGTTTTCCGACTGATATTGATATGGATCAGTTGAGCTTAATGTAAATAAATAATGCTGGACAATTCACACAACATTATCTAGCCCCAAACTAAGCAGAGCTTGTGTTATGGGTACAAGTTAACTCATATACATAGTATAATACACTACATAGATATATATGTTTCCCTATGAATAGAAAGCATCCAGAACACCCAGAACAAATATTTGCAGATCGTACAAAGCTCCTGAACGATATGTTCTCGACTCCAAGAGGAGCATTATTTTAATTGTAATTACACGACACTTTATTGTACACCAAAAAATAAACAATTACTAGTAAATACTAGTTCTTTATGAATACAAGTTTGTTAAAACAACTAAATCTAGTTTCTACTTATTTTATTCTTTTATATTTATATTTCTATTAATTGATTGTTATTCTCTTTTTAAATAAAAACTTTTATAAAAAAATATATAAAAATCTTCTCTTCAAAAAAGCACTTGTTAACAAAAAGAAACCCACCGAAATTTACATGGGACCAAGTTTGGGGTATATCCTTTCCAATTTCAATAATAAAATTAATTATCGAAATCGGGCTAGTCTGTAAAACTTTATCCGTAGCCATACTTAAAAAAAGGGTCGCCTTGTGAGTTACAAGTCAACACACATTTAAAAAATTTATGTCTCAAGTTGTGAGAACATCGTCAGTTTTTTCGTCGGTTGAAAAATGTTACATCCGAAACTGAATTTCATCGCCAGACGTCAGTTCTATATTCACTGTTTGACTCAAAGGCCCCTTTGACACAGGATTCAGCCAAGCATGTGTAGCCTATCTGCACAAAAGAAGGTTAGTAACTACAAATGCTTTCTGTAAATTATAATAAAACCTTCAGAGCATTGCTAAAACATGTAGGTACAGAAACGAAGTGTCTTTAAGCGAAATAAAAGAATTAACACGGCTCTTGCTGGTGGCTTTTCTCGCGTTTTTTAAGTCACATTACACTGAAATTTTGCATATACCTAGGTAATTTTAATCTATATTCACCTTCTATCGCACGCGTAAACACAAACATTGCGATGTGTGCTGCGCTACATATCGCTGCACGCACCGCGCCGATGTAAACCATTGATTTATTAAAAACGAAGATGAGGTACTGGTTGCTCGAAAGTGGCAACCTCAAATTGTGTAAAATTGTGTTCTCCCACATCAGTCACCGTCTGACCGGCGGCACGGGCGGTCGTGATTCGCGTGAAATATTGTTGTCTCAGTCACACTTCGGTCCTAGATACGTCTTTCCGTCTTTGTTCTTCTTTGTATTGCACAGGACTGGAAATATAACTGTGAGCGTATGTGTTTGCGTGTAGTTGTAACACATGCCAATTTTTGAGTAAGCGCTGGGAGAACGTAACCTATCTTCCCTTTTTAAATCAATGATGTAAACACTGCTTTTCATCACATAGACAAGGAAAGTCAAAATAAATACGTAATGAATGGCTAAGTATCAAGTAACTATATGATTACAATCTAGAGGTAGCTCAACTGATCCATATCAATACCGGTCGGAAGCATTATTATTAGCTAATGAAAAGATGAGTGAAATCAGACGTTAAATCCATATCTGAATCAGATGAACTCATAACAATACAAATGTCTAGTATAAATATCTGCTATAGGTATGGAAGTATAAACAAAACTTTACAGTTCGAAAAAACAAATGAAGACCGGATTGCCACTTTCCCGCTTTTTTTTACTAGGCAGAGTCTCTGCCGAATGGTAGAACAGCTCTCGTCTCTCTGCTCTGCTGCATGCTTATATATAACCAAGCTTGTCATGCGGATTGGTGATCACTTCTTTACAAACCTACACTCATAAATAAGCTTTTGGGAAACTACGTCGAAACTTCTCGTTATTCATACCTCAGTTCACCTAACTTAAAAAGCCTATATTGGTCCACTGCTGGACGCAGGCCTCTACCCTAATAAGCGCATTGGCTGTTATCTCATGGGGAGTAATACCCGCAGTCCCCATGCTGGGCATGAGGGATCACAGTTTGATGGTGGGTAAAATTGTTCTGCAGGCTCAGCAAAGCGCTTATTATGCTCCCATAATAGGCGATAGCATAGACCTCCGCCTATGTCTGTATATAGGCTGATGATGACGATGACGTGTTGATATGTAGGTATCTATAAATTTATTACCTACCACGTTAAATTTCAGATTTCAGTTCGGAAAATCTCACAGAAACGTAAAACATAAATACTTTTGCCGCAAATACAAAATGGATTTCGGGAATCGGGGAGCGTATCTCACGCCTTACAAAAAACCACCTCATAACAAATTTAACGCCAACACGGAGGTGTTAAATGCTACCACTGACGTAAAAAGCTTTGGACAAAAAAGTCTGAATATTTGGAATACAGAATAACTCACTCAACACTCGTTAACGATTCAACGAGGTAACATCAGAGGGCGTAGCCAACCGGCAGTCGTTATGAAGCAAATCGAAAACAATTGAAAGAATAGAATAGAATATTATTTTATTTGTAACTTAATCAACAACAAAAAAAGCATATATGGCTTAAAATAAAAGAAAAGGCATCTGTTGATTAGAGTCACAAAACGGTCTCTGTCGCATGAGCTGGTTGTAAATACGTTACAATCAACGCTGGTCTTCCGACAAAGCCATTTGGTGTCGTCACGGATGATAACAAAAATATTCGTAGATAGATTCGTAGGGGAAAGTTAGAAACAGATCATATGACATATTTAAGGCCATACAGTTTTGGACTTTTCTACTATTGCTTTCGAAATCAATTATTACAAATAGGCCCTCTGATAGTCAGAGAGGCGAGTTTATTTCAAGTTAGGAACGAGATCCTATCGTCATTTGGAATAAGTGAATTGTGGAATTTTGTGGTGTGCTTGTTCACAAAAAAATTTGTCAAATGAATGCCACAATAAATTGCAATAATAACAGCTAGGTTAATTGACAAAAACACTAATTTTATTTACTCATAGTGTGCGTGCGTCGGCATTTTGTTAACGCACGCATTCTAAGAAAATGCCACAGTTTTGAGGCGTTAGGGCGTATCTAACGATTTAAATATTTGGGCTATATGTTATTCTGGACATCTAAGCAAAATTTCAGCCCGATCCGTTCAGAAGTTTTGGCGTGAAGTAGTACACAAAATACACTCAATGCGAAAGTTTGGATGGATGATCCAAACTTTCGCTAATATTAGTGTGATCTTAGTCAAACAAAAATATACTCCTACGTCGATGCGAACATTCGCATTCATAATATTAATGCAGCCGTACATTGAGCCACTATTTGCAGCCACAAAACGCGACCACTAGTAGCTCAGTCAAGCCACTATAACGTATCCATTTTGAATGTAGCACGTTAATAAGCAAACTACGACACAAATAACAAAATCTCACTTGCTTGGCGTTAAGTTTCAGATATAATTGTAAGAAATTTTTAAGGTAGGATCTAAAATCGACAAGTAATGTAAATTACGTAAAAAAGGACGCGATAACAAAGTGATTTTTAGGTTAAGTATGATATGTTTACTAAAATGATACATTCAAACTGGATACGGTATAACACACAACGCAGTCGCAGCCGCTCAGTGTGAAAAGCCAGAATAACTTCTTTATTACAGAGAAAGCAAATCTCTTATTGTAGGAAGCAAATAGAAGCAAACGCGAAGCAATTTTTCGACAGAATTTCAAGTCATTTCAACGTGAAAAAGATAGGTGACCCATCATACTGACGGTAACGGCTACTGTAGCCGAGTGCGCGCGAAAAAACGCGGCCACAAGTAGCGAGCTCGGGCGACTCCCGCAGTTTGTGGCTAGAACACAGCCACTCGAACGTTCGGTTTGAGCCGATACCTACTATACAAAATGATAAATAATTGATTTTATTTTTAAAATAATACACCTACTTCAATTATACAGTTTTAATGGATCTCATTGTCAGAACTGGACTAAAATAAAATGGGACTACACGGGAAGCACCGTACTCAAATAAAAAAAGAACCATGAAAATCTGACCACCCAGTCAAAAGCTCTGGGCTAACAAAAATGAAAAAAAAAACAACAAAAAAAATACAGTCGAAGTGAGATCCACCCTTTTTAAAGTCGGTTAAAAAACCCGTCCGTAGCTAGTGGTCGCGTCTAGTGGACACGACTAGAGGCTCAATGAGCGGTTACACTTAATTTAATAAGTTTAGGCACACACACCCTCATACAGATAATTTTAAACTAGATTTTACAAGTTGCAGTCCAAAAGGTGCAATTTCTGCGGTGACCCAAATATAAAATTATCATATCTAACGAAGCTCCAGGGAAGTGTTGGAGATTGATGACAGTGGAATGCCTCGTCAGCGATCCAGCGTAGGATTTATGACGCACAGGGCCGTATCTAGGCTAGGCAGAAGGGGCAAAGGCGGGCACTGAGGCTAGATATAATGAAACTGTAAAAAAGTGTTGATGGCAGTTGAATGTCTGGAAAGGCTTACAATGGGCAATAGAGGCTAGTACTCAAGAAGCTCGAAGGAAGTTATACAGATGATGATAATTAATTTTGTTTTATAAAACCATAAACCTTTAATTTTTATAGTTTTTTCATGGATTTTCATGGATCCCACTGTCAGAACTGAACCAAATTAAAAAGAAACCGCACGGGAAGCACCAGCTTTCATATAAAAAGAATCATGAAAATCGGACCACCCAGTCAAAAGTTCGGAGGAAAAAAATAGTCGAATTGAGAACCTCCTCCTTTTTAAAAATAAAACGCCACAACAGCAATCCAGCATAGGATTTATTCTGCTATTTTCAAGCCTAGATCTAAGGCTTGAGAATAGCAACAGGGGCTGGTTATAGATTTTGCAGTGAAGTATTAGAGGCAGATCTATTATTAACAATCTAAATATAAAATACTAGTTGCGCCCGCAGCTTCGCACGCGTTAATCCTATGAAAACGTTTAATGGTGATTTTTATCCCACGGAAACTGATTTATGGGATAAAAAGTAGCTTATGTTTGATTCCAAGATTAGAATTACCTGTATGCAAAATTTTAAATAGATCCGTTCAGCAGTTTTGCCGTGAAGAAGTAACAAGCATCCATGCGAACTTTCGCATTCATAGAAATTTTCGCATTTATAATATTAGTGTGATATTTAGATAGTTAGTTATCGGAACAAAGCCTTGTCCTATTTGTAAACTAATCTGCATCTTTTAACGTAACAAACCGTTGTTTCACATAGTGGCTAATGTCAGCCATGATTTCATAACTCTCTAGAGTTCAGCTTTATCTCACACTACATCTGATAAACCATACACTACAGTTTAACAGTAGTAAACCGTTTTTCGAGGTCATCGTCAATCCTAGTTTTGACCTTTACCATAGAAACCCTGCCCTCAAACCCTTGCTATATCCCTGTGCTACAGATAGTTATACGTGGTACTGGAGCGTTCGCTTTCTACTTTTGTCCCGAACGTGGATATTTCTCAACGTCAGCTGGTAATACTGGGTTTAATTTACATTTTAAAAGGGTTTTTTATTTACTCGCTTTTATTGCGAGGTTTTATTAAATGTTACACATGATTGCGTAGTCGTTGATGGCATGAGTTTTCGTGAATATAATTTTGTCTGTCATTGCCCTTTGTCCTTTAGGTCATCATGATATCAGCCCCACTGCTGGGCATTGAGCATGACAAAACTTTTAAATCCATCATGGTTATTAATAACAAAGTTTAATTTAAAAAATTCGTAGTTTGATGAATTCATTACGGATGTAAGCGGGTAAGCTAAGAACCTTATTTGTGTTGGAAGAACACCAACTCAAAGGGATGCGGTACGCGCGTCTAGAACCGCACTCGTCCTGAAGATGTCCCTCGTTAAGGGATGAAACGTTGGTATTCCTCAACCACAAATAAGGTAAGCGGGTTAACTACGATAACCCGCTTACATCCGTAATCAATGATAAAGTTGTTTACAGCGGGATATTTACCATGATTTGAGTTTTGAGCTTTCCAATATTTCGGCACAGTTTCATGCGCCATGATCACGGAATAAAGTTAGTTTCGTGAAGTTGTTTACAACGGGATATTTAAGTACCATTATTTGAGTTTTGAGCTTTCCAATATTTCGGCACAGTTTCATACGCCATGATCACGCAATAACTGACGACCTCTGTGGCGCGGTGGGCGATGGCCTGCCTGCGACGCAGGAGGTTGCGGGTTCGATTCCCGCCTCGGGACAAATCTGTGTACGATCTGCAGACATTTGTTCAGGGCGTTCTGGATGTTTTCTATGTATAATAAAAAATATCTATCTATGTGTGGTGTAGTGTAGTGTATTGTATTAAGCAGTTTTCTAGTAACCCATTACACAATCTCTGCTTTGCTTGGGGCTAGATAAAACTGTGTGAATTGTCCAGAATTATTATTATTATTATTATTAACTAACGTTATTCCGTGTATCATGGGAAGTATCGTGGTAAATATCTCGTTCTAAATAACTTTAGTTTTAAGAATGATGTTTTTTTTATAAAAGATCGGTCTTTGCTAATTTACTCGTACCAAGCCTTTATGATTAACTAGCAGCGCCTCGCGGTAACACCCGCGTAGTTCCCGATCCGTGGGAATTCCTGGATAAAATATAATAGCATATGTCACTCCCTGAAAGAAGCTTTCTAATAGTGAAAGATGTTTTTTATCGGTCCAGTAGTTTTGGAGCAAATTCCATACAAACAAACAAATCTTTCCTCTTTATTAAAATTCTATTAAAACGTTCATCACCATCAACAGGTATGGCGATAACTTTCTTAAAATCGATTTTTTCTGCAAGCGATTTTCCCATTCGTTTTGCCAATTTTCAATTTTCTGTTCGTTTTGCTCCTGATCGGTAAATTTCTTCCACTGATGACGCTGGCATCTTCATCTTTTTTTTTTTTTTTAAATCTTTATTTAAAGAGCTTAATCACATTGCGATTATGTCGCTCCAACTAAGTAACAGAAAAAAAAAACAAAAATTATAAAAAACTAAACAGATTTAACTTATATACCAAACTAAACTAATTATCTATTTAAATAAATGCCGTTGCAAAAAACGTCACCATAAAGTAAAAAAACTAGAGTTACCCTCAATCCCGGAAAATAGTTGTTCATTACACCAAGGCAAGCAGAGCTCGCTTGACGCTGATGTCGCGTCGATTACACGGGCAATTTCCCCTGTGTAGCTCTGTACAGTGTACATCATACGGCTGGCTGTAGCCAGAATGCATCTAGGTACTCTGGAATGTAATCTAGAGTTCAGTGTGGCGATATAACTATTCTAGTGGGAAAGAACACTGTCAAAGTAAGGCTAAGGCTATTATGAGGTCGCTTTATACAGAAATCTAAAGGTCGATTTCTGATAACTTCTTAATCGTTTTCTTATGGCAATGGTAAAAAAGAGAGATTATAATTAATTATTGACTAAGACGCTGTGTGGTGCTGGCTTAGAATTTGAACCACCCCATGTCTGCCCGTTAGGTGTGTCATGGCATCATCAGCCTCTATTAGTCCACTGATGGTCATAGATATCCCCTTATGAGCGTCAAAGCGCCCTATGTCTTCAGTAAAATGTACAATACAGTGTACATTTTACATTATATATATTTTTTTTTTGGTATAGACGGGTCCTAGGCTGCCTACTCAAAACTATCTTCTAACTATTGACTTATGTCAGAGTGAGATAAAACCTATAAAAAACACTGCTTAGAAAGTTAGCGGACTATTATAAGTAAAACTTTTTGTAAATAGGTTTTATGCCAAGTAAAAGCAGGTGCAGCTAAGATTATTATGTCAGTGGTAAAAACATATAAAAAAAGTGAAAATTTGTATGTTTGCAACGAGTAGGTAACCTCAACAACTACCTACTGGACTGATTTCAAACATTGTTTCACCATTAGATTGCTACATTTTATTCTTGTACCATATTTAGCACTGTCAGCAAAAGTCTTCTCGCTAATAAATAACCAACTCTGGCAAAGTAAAAGTGGAGGTTTTGGTTTGAGCACAATGCATCGGTACATCGATGCTAGAGTGGACTTTTTTAATATCCTTTTTACCAATACGAAGCCGTAGCCAACCGGTATTCGCTATGAAGCGAATCGAAAACAATTGAAAGGCTATCTGAGGCCCTAGACAATGTAACAATAGATGAATTTTTCAATTGTTTTCGATTTGCTTCATAGCGAATGCCGGTTGGTATGTTTTAATTCATTCGATTCGTTTCCGAAGCAAATTGTCATATTAGAATTTGAATTATATTCCGATGGAACTTTAGAACGCTATTTTTATTTGTCAAAAGTTTCCAATACCGAATACGACGGCCGTTCCGACGAATTAAAATACCCCTAAAGATACTCGTATAACTTAGGTAAAACTATAAAATGCGTTACAAGTAGGCACTAATAATCCTGGCATCCGCTCTAGTAGACAACCCAAATACCTAACCCCTTTAAATTCCGCATTATTTAGATAGCTATCTCTAATACCCTTCCGAATTTAATGGTTAACACAGCGTTCCATTAATGGCAACCCATGTCAACGGCTCTTCACAGGAAATTGGTATTTACGACACTGGCAACACGCATGGTGCGAGTGGGGGACGCGTGTCATTGGTTGAATGGTTTTTATTTCTGTAGCTGTACATGGCAACTTTTATTTAGTTTGTTTAGATAAGTTTGCAGGGAGATATCATTATGGATTCGGTCTATTACGTCTAATTCCTTAAATTTCGAGTCTCTGATAGTCCATTCTCTGAATCTATATTCTCCGAAGGTCTATCTATCTGTTTGTCTGTTTACTAAGATGTCTGTCCTCCGAATGTCTTTTCTTCGAATTATAAATAATTGACCATCATATCAGTTTTTCAAGAAGCTATGTAGTCGTCAATTTATACATAAGTACATAGGATGAAAAGTTTATTATTTACAAAGTTCAAACTTTTTTAACTTTCAAGGTATATTTTGAAGGTTGTGGGCGCAAAGCAGAGTGTATTTTAATAAATAAAATAAAGAAACCTTTATTTATTACACACAACAATATGCTTAAATGCTTAAAAACTACCTTAAAAAAATGTAAACTGAGATAGTATCCTAAGTAGGCAAGCTAAACCTCAACCTCAACAGCCTGTATTGGTCCACTGCTGGACGCAGGTCTCCCCTGATAAGCTTTATTGGCGTTTATCAAATGGGGTAATGCCCATAATCCTCACGCTGGGCATGTTTGGGGTTCGCAGTTCGGTGGTAGATTTGTTCAGCAGGGGGCGCTGCTGCCCAGCCCCCGGTTGATATCCCTTAGTTGCGTTTTACTGGAAGACTCTACTCCCACTTGAAGAGATGGGGTGTTGTAAATTGTAAGTCAGCTCCACACAGCTGTAAGTAGGTTCATCATCATCATCATCAGCCTATATTAGTCCACTCCTGGATATAGGCCTCCCCTAATGAGCGCCATTGCGCCCTGTCTTCAGCTTGACGTATCCAGCATCTGGCTGCATCTTTCGCAGATCGTCATCCCATATGGCCGGAGGGCACCCTACACTACGTTTGCCGAATCGCGGTCTCCACTCAAGAACTCGTTTACCCCATCGGTTGTCAGTTCTTCGCGAAATACGGCCGGCCCACTGCCACTTCAGCTTGCTAATGAGCTATGTCTGAGCTATGTCGAGCAAGTAGGTTAATCACTAATTAATTATAATGATAAGACAAGTTTAAGTTTTTAGTACGTACTACGTTCCTGTGTTAAAGGCTTTTGATGTTGATGTAGGTTCAAACAGGAGTATTAACTCTCTTGATGGATTAGGTAGTATGAACAAAAGTAGATAATCCATAAAAGTGAGTATAGACTAAAGCATGTATTTGAGCACTTCAATTTAAAAAAAACGTTCTTAAGAATGTGACAAAACAAACAAATATTTAGTTGCATGGTGCATTTTCATGTAAAGGTCGATTTACAGACGAGCGAATGCTCATTCTATCCCTATTCTATCAAATTCATTTAGACTAAACGAACTAAGAGCTAGAATAGAAGAAAAACTGGGGGACAGTATCGCTCACGTCCGTAGGTGTTGACCCTCTGATACCCTACACGTGTCCTCTGGGTGGTGCTAAGAGCGGTACTCTCTGGTGGTAGGCTTCGGCCGTGGCTTGTCACCACCCTCCGGACTGGGCCAGTCCATGAAGCAACTCTGTTCACACCATAATCTAACGTTCTTGCGAATGCTTGACGCTGTGTTCGATGCTAATGCTCACGGTGAGCATTTTCCTGTAACATTTCATTCACCCTAGCGTACATTTTCCATCGTAAAAATTTACACCATAATGCTCGTTGCTCGTTCAAATCAGATTGTAACAAAACATTGAGCGTCATGCTCAAAGTGTGGTTTAAGTAAATTTAAAACAGGCATTGCTCGATGTTCTGCAAATGCTCTAGTCTATTTTCACCTTGTAGTTCCTTTTGCGGATAAGATAAAATATCGGTTTGTTGATAACGTAACACGCCAAACAAAATTTATCGGAATTCGAACAAACTGAAGTTATTTTTACGTGAAAATTCCTGAAATATTTAAATGGAAAGGTAACAAAGTGGAAAGTTTGCTTTAAGTTTTCTTTGCATATTGTTTGAGGGGTTGAAATATTGAAGTTGCGAATTTATGGGTGAACTTTACAATGTAGGATTGTGCCAAGCGCTAACTTTGTGTAGGGATCAAAGGTGAATTATAACTAAGTAAAAAGGGATGCCTTACTGGCTTCAGTCTGCGATCTCGTTTGATACATAGTTCTGGTACACCCGATGGAAGATGAACCATAGATGAAACGTCAAGTCTGAAGTGGGTGCAAGTGGGGGCACAGACACAAAATAAAAATTGATTAATCTGATAACCACTTTGGTTTTATTGCTTAAATTTGGTTTCATTCTCCCAAGGGAAAAACTGTGAAAATCGGTGAAGGGAACAATTGGAATTAAAAAAAACTGTTTTCTCCCTTGAAGGTTTTATCTCAAGGGAGAAACTGGACTTAAAATGATGCCCCTAAGGGGATTTGTCAAGGAGGAAAACTGGATCAACCCATTAAAATTTGGCTAAACGGAAAGAGGGAAGATGGACTATAACCACTATGCTACATACAATTTTGTAGCATGGAATTTCACACACAGCTACCTATAGATAGACATAGAGCCAGAATTTCAGTCGCCTATAAATGACAATATTATTTGGTATAAGAACCATTTATGAAAGCTTATGTTTTAGCCTTGTACATTTTAATGTGCTATTTTTGAGTTGATTTTTATTTGCGTTTTCCTGCCTCATTGTTTGGTGTTTGTCGTTAAAATAACCGATACAAGCTCTGCTTAGCTTGGGGCTAGATGAAGTCATGTGGATAGTACATCATGGCACTGTTATTCGTTACAGCGAGCTTTTTGAATAACTTAATAATTTAAATTAAATATTAATCTTTATACAAAAACTATCTCAGCGAGAAACTAGATCATCATGTTACCTATCTTTAACAATATATACAAAGTTGATATTTAAATAAGTATACTAGTTGTCAAAATATTTGAAATTAAAAAATGTTTCGTCATTTCTATTCTTGCTCAAGAAAAAAATCTGCTATTATATTATCAGCTTGGTTAGAATTTAGGTAGGAACTAAGATATTAATGTATAAATTAAGGACGTGGCTTGCTAATGTCGTAAAATCATCGACATTACTTCCAAACTCCAAGAACGGTATTTTTCGTAATGTTACTTTGAATGCGTACGTTAACAAAATGCCAAGGTACGTGGGTGATTCTTCGAAAACTCAGTTTTTGTCTGACTTTCGTGGCACATTTTTTTTTGTTGAAATTACACATAATGATGAAATATTCTATATGTAGATTTGATTACTAATTTATTGGTAGTGGAGGGAACTTTATTGGTCTAACGGTTACAAAGTTATTCAATTTTAAAATTATGGTGTCCATGGAAATCAACATTCATACCACCGAAATCAAGTATACAAAATTATTGAACTTTAATGTGTTGAAATGTACGTTTTGTTTGAACTAGCCTATTACAATCATTCTAAGAATGAATTTCGGGTAGGTTTATAATAAAAAAGGTAGTAAGCAGATAAAAATATATTAATTTTCTTAAAACTAAGGAACAAAATTAAATATTGTTATTAAATATATAAACTAAGAGAGTATTACGAATAATCTAACATCAATTATCAAGTTTTTTCAATCACATGATCACATGGGATCAAACAATCTTATAAATAATCAGTCACGTTTCTAGATACTAACGATGGAGTTATGATAAAGATAAAGATAGTTTATTTGCTTGAACACAATGTAGGTTACACAGATGTTAATATTATTTAAGTTTCAATTATGTTCTACTAAGACTAGCATGCATATGTTACAGTAGATAAGTTAAAATGTTAAAATTATGCCTAAATTACTAGTAAAATAGGCTTATCTAATCCCTCCCATATTCATTGGTTATATGTATGTATGTATAAGCTATATGTATTTACTTCGAGCATTGCAATTTGAGCAACCCTGGCTGAAGTTGTTTTGTTTATATGAGATAAAACAAATTATTAACAAAAATCACAATAACAATATTATCTACGTATGAAAGTTTATATAATCAGTATCAGCTGGTCGATTAAGATGTATTCGTGAATATATCACTCATACTATTTTCGCAACTTATTAGCTGAATTTTAATTACTAATGAGCGGCGAAAATAGTATTATGAGTGATACACTCAAGACAAGAAACGTAAGCCGTGTTATACAATACATTAACAAATGTTAATAAGCCTGCAAACTTGATTTTCGTGGGTTTCACTGACCTTTCGTGTACTTTTTGTCCACGAAAAACATGGAAATCAAAACCACGAAAATCAGAAAAAAGTTGAAAATCCTAAATAATTTCTTAATTTGCTGGTTTATGTTACATTGATGTCTGCAGTAGAAATTAGGAACACAAAACGCATATATTATTAAAAGAATTAAAACAGTAGGATTAGTATGAACTTATTTATAGTCTACATGGTAATCAGAACTTGCGGTATACCAAGCCACGGAAAGTGATTACTTACCGTAATTTCGAAGCGACGCGGAGACATGGACACGTGCTGTTCTCACCACTGATAGATCGCGACTGACAGTTTGTTTCTGTTTAACAACTATTCACGTAGTTACTAAAGTACAGTTTTTATGAATGAATTAGTGCGCGCCATGGCTATCAGAGCTAAACGTCGGACGCGAAGTTATCTAGTTGTATCTTATTAACTAAAGCTAATTTTTGCGTAGTAATAGTGTCAGTTAAGCTAGTAACTATCTGGTTTATTGTGAACCTGTGTGAAATAGTGCTATTATTTATGGGAAATGAGATAAAAAATTATTAACACTAGAACATGAGGTCCGGACGCACCACAAAAATCAGTATTTCCAAGGTTTTTATTTATTTTTACTTATTTAGAATAGGAAAATTAAAAAACTAAAATAGGCCCCCCCTATTACTTTTGGCTAATCTACTACCTAAAAAAGAATCATAGGGCTACGGATACTTTTTATGTGTTTTTTCGAGTCAGACACGTATTTTTGAGCCCTTTGAGAATTACCCACGTACACTTAAGTAGATAAAATTAGTGTTTTGTCACTGAACCTAACTGTTATTATGGCCATTTATTGGGTAATCACATTGCACGATTTTTTTGGTTTTTTCTGGTGTGTTTGTGGACAAGCACACCAGAAAAACACACAGTTTATTGATTCCAATTGAGTGAGCTCACTCATTTCGCTTGGCATCAAACACGGCGCGGCCAAAAGGCATATCTAACGATTTACATCTTTGTGTTTCATTAAGAATTTTGAATACCATGATCAAACAAAATGCAAATTCCAAGTTCAACCCCAATTTCACCCCTTTATGTTAGCAATTCATGTCTATAACCTCTCTCCAGTCGGAAACATATTCAGTAGCCAGCCATTTCAGTCTTTATTGCCAATAAGTTCGCCCCAATTTTTAAACAAAATCGTAAAACAAGAACAGTAAAAACATCAGAAGAGACTAAAATAGTTTATAGTTGTTTTATTTTAAGTTGTTGTTATAAATATGTATATAGCTATTTAATGCCAATCTCAAAGTCTTAGGATTCTAGTTATGTAGTGTAAACCGGTCCTTAGAATTCGCGAATGTACTTTACCTATTTCGTGAAAATCATTAAGTTTATTCTCCTAAGAAAAGCCATTCCGGCAATAAATCCACTCGATAATTAATATGACAAGAACTGTGAAAATATCGATCGACTGCTTTTTCTAGCAAACATCATCGAGGTACTAGCTCAGGTATTGCACCACCCCAACTCTTCCCACGGGTGTCATAAAAGTCGACTAAGGAATATTCACCGGGGAGCGAGTAGTAGTATTGTATTGTATTGTATTCATTTATTTCAGATAATAAAATCCATAGTACAATGTTGAAATAAATATAAACATGTCAATAAAATTAATATTCAATCAAAACTAAAATATAAGTTAAAATTGGAATTAAATCACATTAGCTAAAATTATATAACATTAAAACAATTAAGATTACAAAAAAGCAGAACAATAAAGATAAAATAAATACAGTAGTGCCTCCTCCAGAACCATTAAACCACCGTACCACCGAACTACTGAACGAAGGCTTATCAGGCTCCCCCTGATAAGCCTTCGTCCATCAGTGGACCAATACAGGCTGTTGAGTTGAGGTTGAGGAAACATTAACTATTTGATATATGTCAAAAGATTTTCTTCAATAAATTCTTTAAAAAATAGAATTTATTTACTTAATCGTATGACTAACAAAATAATCGAATGAAAATATGCAGGAGGGCAATTCTGGTAATAAGTATATTAATTATTTATTTAGGCCAACCAACTAGAGACACAAGGAATACAAATTATAAAACAAAATACTTAAAATTAGTGCTTTCTAAATTACAGGTTAGCCACAACATGCGTAAGTAAGAAGGCAACTCAACTAAACATCTTATTATGCTAAAGTAAACTTAATTAGTTGGTGTAATTGGTTTTACATCACCGTTCTAATTAAATAAATAAATTGAAATGGAAATTATCTTTTTGAACAGACTCCACGTTCTCACGAGTTCTTACATTCTGACAAGGTCCTAATTGACAATGCTATTTGTAATTTTGTCACTTCAGTCACGAGTCACCCACAAATTATCAAGTTGTCACTATTGAATCAATATTGTGAAATTCTGATGGTAAATATGATAATTAACGGTAATTTAAGGTTATTTACATAAGTGTTTTAACCATAAGTTTAAAACACTAATGTAAATTTAGTTAAAATTTAGTTTTTTAAAACAAAATCAATTATTTAATAAATTAACTATGATGACAGACGCGCCTATATCTAACTGACTTCAACAAGTAAAATCTTATTAATTTTTTAAGTTAAACGAATTTTATATATTGTCATATTATAACTAAAGGTGCGTACCAAATTTCAGATGAATCCGTCAATAGGAAAAAAAACAATTTTTAATTACTGGTTTTGACCCTAACAAATAAATAAACAAACTGGGCAAGCTTAATAAGACTATTTAAAAGGAAGAGGCTATGTATGGCTGTATGTAATTAATTAATTACATACAGCCATATAATTTATTAATAAACATTAATAATAATTAATTTAGTTTATATGTTATATATAATATACCTACATGTAAATAAATGGAAGAGCAGGACATTCTGGCACAAGTATATTTCATACTTAAAAGGATGTCCTAAACTTTGTTTAGTATGTAACATATTATTAATAAAATAAACAGTTTTCAAATTTTTAATGTAGGTAGGTTTGTTTATCTATGTTAGTCAATTTCTCCGGTTACATATAGGTAAACTAATGTTAATGTTAGAAATAAACAGTAAAAATCCGTAAACACCTTTAACTCAAAATGACACCATATTATGTATAATAAATGCAAAGTTTGGATAGATGTTTGTCACTTCTTCGCGCCAAAGTAACTGAACAAAAATATACAACATTTTAGGCGATTTGGCGTGAAAAACTACCTGACAAAAATCAATTTTTCGAAACTTTTACGCATTTATAATATTTGTAGGTATGAAGTGTTAAGGTGAGGTCATGGAATGGAGTAGGTACTTTTCATCCCAAAAATCCTTTTTCATGGGGAAAAAATCATAAGATCAAAAACTTACAGCGCGTTCTGAGCACTCGGCCTTTTGAAGGAAATAGGTTTATTATCATCAGATTAGAACTGAAGTTCAAAGATCTAGAAGTTCAAGATTTTTCAACTTGATTTTTTCCACTCACAGCAAAATTATATTAAATATTATGCTTTACCAATATGTTATTTTTCCTCTTTCTAAGTTTAGTCTTGTATAGTTACATCATCGGATATAAATCTTTGCAAATTGGTTTAAGCACGCCAAAACGTTCCAGCTTGAATGTCTTCAGTTAGCCTATAAAGAACTGACTACCTTGGGCAATAATACGTTAGCACGATTTGTGATGAATTAGTTCGTGGAATTCCCGTTATCACCGAATTTTGGGGAAACTCAATACTTGTGAGTGATATGGGGTAACCAAATGAGTGTATACAGTCGTCTGCAAAGGTCATTATGGCGATGTTTTTTTGTTAAGTTCTGAATAGATACTTTTTCCCAATATTTTCTATTTTCACTATGGATGTAAGCGGTTTAACTACGAACATTATTTTTGTTCTTTCAACACAATCCTTTGTTCTTTCAACAAATCCTTGATTAATTCGTCAAACTACGATAGTTTTTATAATAAAATGATCTACTTTATTAGCATTATGTATTAAGCGTTATTTTACATTTATTACAAACAAAGTTTTTCCCAACAATGGTATAACTTCTCGAAATTTTAACCCAAAAGAGTAGCAAATCTAGACAGCCCAGACAGACGCCGTTTAGCGGTCTAAGCTATCGATAGGTTATTTGACTTTTATTTAATAATAATAATATCTTACAAACATTTGTTCCGAGGCAGGAATCGAACCCAATCAATAATTCGTCATACACCTAACAATTTATATAAAACCTACTTTAACAACACTTTTCTTATTTCAGGAAATATACAAGGATTTGAACGAGGAGAACTTTTGGTAAGTGAAAACAATGTTTTTTTATATACCTACTGACATCGGTCGCGAGTAAAAATCGACCTATACAAGCTACTAAATGACCCCTTTTATACACAAATTCTACGTCACCTTGTATGGAGACTGCAACTTATGCTATATAATTTCAGAGAATAGCTACACAGCTCGTTGGTTGGATATCACACTATATAATACATAATCAGACTAATATTATAAATGCGAAAGTTTGCATGGATGTGTGGATGGATGTTTGTTACCTCTTCACGCTAAAACTAATGAACGGATCCGGCTGAAATTTTGTATACAGGTAATCCTAATCCTGGAATCAAACAAAGGCTACTTTTTATCCCATAAATTAGTTCCCGTAAGCTATAAATTACCTTTAAACGTTTCCATAAGATCAACGCTTGCAAGCCGCAGGGCGCAGCGAGTATTATAATAAGGAAGGTACCACCAAATGCATTTCTCGTCGGTTATATGACACACGTGAATCAATCACTGCCAGCTCTGAAAGTCTGGAATTTTCTAAATATTTCCCGTATTTTGTGATCGAAGCTGAACTTTCCCTGTTTAATACTTACTTTTTGTTACAACTTGTATACAGGGTTATTGGTTAATTACTGACAATGCGTGAATTTGGAGTTGAGTGGAGACCGCGACTCGGCAAACGTAGTATAAGGACGTCCTCTGGCCAGGTGGGATGACGATCTGCGAATACTGCAGGCAGATGCTGGATACGTCAGGCAGGTGTGGAAGATAGGGCGTTATGACGCTCATTACGGGAGGCCTATGTCCAGCAGTGGACTAGTATATGAATTGCTAGTTTAAAGGTATAAGATATTTCTATGTCTCTATAGATATACGAAGCATAATACGTAACCCTTACTTGACACATTGACAAATCGACGCATTGAAAGATCCTTTTAATGCCTTCCTTTGATGCTTGATTGATGACGAAAAGTCGCTTGTCAACTGATACCACTAAGACCAAAAATCGTCATCATCATTATCATCACTGACGAACGATTGAAATGGCGCGTCGGGCGAAGGTCCGCCTGTGACGCAGAAGGTTGCGGGTTCGATTCCCGTCTTGGGACAGATGTTTTTACGATCTGCTCTGGGTATTTTCTATGTACGAGTAAAAAAAACTATCTATGTATTGTACTGTTTTGTTTATATCAGTTATCTAGTACCTACCCATAATTTCTGCTCTGCTTAACTTGGGGCTAGATGACGCTGTGTGGATTGTCCAGAAATGATTTATTTATTCATCATCATTGACCATCACATTTTAAAACAATGATTTGTATAGTTTCGTGTTAGTTTTACGTAGTTGGCCTATGAAAATTGTTTTGTTTACATATCAAAATTAAAATAAGTCAAACTCAAACTCAAAAATGCTTTATTTCCATAAATACAATAAATGTACACTTAGAAAAGGTCAAATCATATTAAAAAATACACTGACACGGAAATAAAGTGGTATTTTTGATTTCGAACGCTTCGGTATGTAGACTAAAGTAAAGAAACGACGTCCGGGATTTTAAGTTAGTTGTGTTTTTAAAATCCTGAAAGCATAACTACCAATTTTCATTAGGTTTGGGGAAAAATTGTAGGGCCAGTGACTGATGTCACAATATTCGGCCGTGATATGTTGTGAAAAAGGCCTCGTATATCTTATTTTATTAAATAGGCTTATATATCCCTTTAGTCCACGTTCATAGCTGATCTTTGATAACCAGCTACGATGATTTTTTTTTTTGCTTGATATCCAGTAACGATAACGGAATGTTTTCGTAGCCATGTTTCCAGCCAGATACGAAAGTGTTTTTTTTATCTCTGTTCATATTTGTTATATTATTATATATTATTATCTAGAGGAAAAGCTTGGGACAGATTTTACTCATACTCGAAAAATAACAACTAACAAGCTAATCGCTTCTTTGTCATTTATTTACGGTAGTCTACAGAAGCGACTGAAATAAAAAACACAACTTTATTTCCGTGTCAGTGTAATTTTTTATATAATTTAACCTATTTCTAAGTGCATTTAGTGTATCTATGGAATTAAAGCATTTCTGATTTTGAATCTTTAGTTTGTCCTTTCACTAACAAGAAAAATTGCAGTCTCCATCTCAAATATTAACACGTTCTAGTTCGTGACTTTGTTTCGACAAAACTATGAATCAGCTAAGTAGTTTTTATTTAACAGTAAATATATCTACATGGCCAGTGACAAAAATTCACGTAACGTGACCGCATACCGTCACAAAGACCTCGTGCCTGCTATTTTAGCACAAATTAGATCCGTACCTAACCTACTTATATCGCGGCCAAACTCAAGATCATTTTTAGACTCATTTTTAAATATGCGCTGACAATACCATAACCACAGAATCATATCTTCTTCTATCTATTTATATATATATATATATTTATATATATACATATAAAAGAAAGTCGTGTTAGTTACACTATTTATAACTCAAGAAAGGCTGAACCGATTTGGCTGAAAATTTGCGGGGAGGTAGCTTAGAACCAGGAGACGGACATAGGATAGTTTTCATTTCGTTCCCGGCTGAACGAATCTTAATGAAATTTGGCAGGGAGGTAAACGGTATCCCGGGAACGGGCATAGGCTACTTGAATAGAGCGTGCGAAGCAGCAGCGGGCAAAAGCTAGTTATACATATAAAAGAAAGTCGTGTTAGTTACACTATTTATAACTCAAGAAAGGCTGAACCGATTTGGCTGAAAATTAGTGGGGAGGTAGCTTAGAACCAGGAGTCAGACATAAGATACTTTTTATCCCATTCCCGTGGGATGTGACATAAAACATTCCACGGGGGCGAAACCGCAGGGCGCAGCTAGTTAACACATAGATTGATAGATAGATAGATATAAAATACTTTACTGCACACTTTAAACTAAGAAACAATTTACAAATGAAATAATTAAAACTAAGTGACAATTGGCGTTCTTATCGCTCAAGAGCGAACTCTGCCAGACAACCTGTTTATTAAATGGAGTAGTACACTAAGAATAACGTTCGTAATGAAAATCTACATAATACGCTAACAAACGTAAATTATAAAGTTGGGCACAATTTGTACGGCGTGGTCAGATGAAAGTTTTTAGCGCAGTTTGCCGTGATCAGATGCAACGTGATCAGATCCAGTGTGATCAACTGGTCACTTGAACAGTTGATCACACTGGATCAACCAACCATCAATCTTGATCACTTTCGTGTTGTTGATTTTTTGATTTAGGTATTCCTAACGTTGTTGTTTCACCTCAACCTCAACCGCCTGTATTGGTCCACTGCTGGACGCAAGCTTCCGCCGCCGTCATCAGGGGGACCTGATAAGCGCCTTACTACGTTTATCTCATGGGTAATGCCCCTCAAATGGGGATCGCAGATCGGTGTTAGAATTATTCTGGGGTGCTGCTGCCCGCCCCCGGTGGATTTCCCTTAGTCGCCTCTTACGACACCCGCGGGAAGAGTTGCGGTGGTGCAAATTCTAAGCCGGCACAACACAGCTTCACCGGTCACGTTTCACCTGAGACGTGCCATTCTTGACGTCTCACGTCGTCGTGCTTAAAATCTACATCATTGATTTATTTATCTTTTTCAATATTCCCTATTTGAAAATATACTCGTATGAAATCAACTAAAACTGTCGAAATTTGAACAGATTTTGTGCAACATAATATCGAATTGAGATTTTCCTGCAATAACCGTTGCAGGAAAATGATGATATCATTATTTTATAAAGTCAAAGCCAGCTAAACTTAGGATTTATGTGTTTGAAATTATTGTTTACAAACATTTTGATGAGAACAGCTTTAGTGTATAGGCAGGTAAGGTATATGAGGTTCTGTTTAAAGTACCAAACTCTACGAGTAAACGTTATTGACACTAGCCGAAAAACATTTACAAAATTGCGAACCAATTAAAAATAGCTTAGGGAAGATAGTTATGTGAATCAAATGGAACGATGTTGTCGCTATAAGCGACAAAGTCCCTTTATCTATCTTCTAGTATATAAAAATGAATCGCTAAATGTGTTGGTAAGCGCATAACTCAATAACGCCTGGACCAATTTGGCCAATTCTCTTTTTTTTAAGTTCGTTGATGTTCAAGGATGGTTAAAGCTATTATATAGTTAAGCTATTTTGAGTCTAAATGAGTCTAACTAAAGATTTAAAATTAACACTGGAAGTAGCCTATTGCTAATTTTCCTTGCCACCTCTAGTAATACTGGTCTCTGGTTTTTAAATACTTTCTTAAATGTTAAATAGAAAACGGTTAACGCAAAACGACCTACATAAAGGACCATTCAGACTTACCAATGTAGCATTCGCTGCTCGCGATGCTACATACTGTAATCCCACTGTCACTAAAATACGCGGAAAGATTTTATCAAAGACCATGTGAAACCGAGCGCGAAAATTACTCGGCGAATTCTCATAGAAATTTATCGCTACAGTTTTGAGTTGCGAATAAGGCTTACATCTGAACAGGTTAATAAAAGCTTAATCTTCGCGACCTTAGAAAGAAAATCACATTCTGTGAAATAAAACTAATTAGCAAAACTATGAGATAACAGCTGGTACGATAAGATAAGACTGATGGGGTACTGCCACCCCGCACAAGTGCTTAGATATTTTTTAAAATTATAATTAATCACATCACTTCACATTAATATTATAAATGCGAAAGTTCGTATGGATGTATGAATAGATCGATGGATGGATGGATGGATGTTTGTTACCTCTTTACGCCAAAACTACTGAACGGATCTGGCTGAAATTTTGCACACAGGTAATTCTAATCCCGGAACCAAACAAAGGCCTTTTTAGGTACTTTTTATTTCATAAATCAGTTCCCGTGGGATAAAAATCACCTTTTAACGTTTTCATAGAAACAACGCGTGCGAAGCCGCGGGGCGCAGCTAGTTATTTATATATTGAGAAGCGCGATGGTGTCAGGCATGTTTAAGAAATAAACGTTTCTTTCTAAATTTGCCTGACATGGTGCCTGGGGAACACAATAACTGTATTTAGATGAACCAGTGGGCACTCTATACCGTGTCCATTTTAAATGAAGCATAAACGTAAACAAACCGCCCATACTTAACCTAAAATTCACTTTGTTGGCGCGTCCTTTTATACGGAATTTACATTACTTGTCGATTTTAGATCCATTCAATAAAAATTGCTTACATTTATATCTGAAACTCGATGTCAAGCAAGTGAGATTTTGTTATTTGTGTCGTATTTTGTTTACTAATATGCTTCATTCAAAATGGATAAACCATAGATAGATAGATAGAACATTCCTTATTGCACACTTAAAAATAATTTACAAACAAAATATGTGACAATTGGCGGTCTTATCGCTCAAGAGCGATCTCTACCAGATCGTTGGATTGAACATGGGGATCCGTGTTCATTATTATGTTGTTAGATAATACAAATCTTACATACAAAATAAAATAAAATTTAAATACTGATTATAATTGTACACCTAAGTATATAATGTATACCTACTTACACATACATACTTCTACTCTACTACTATAACATTCATTATCATGTTCCTGCTCTTTTATAACCAGCGCAGTATTGGGCAATTGCCTTATACTGCAAAATGCTGAGCTAGGGTCCCTTTTTACCCAATGTATAAGAAATATTTAGATTATTAGTTTTTATTATTGTATGTACCATTTGTACCTACTTTTTTGTCTTTTGGGTAAAATAAATGATTTTTATCTATCTTTATCTTTATCTTTATTTATGTACCACTTTCCTAGTCTCGTAATTATTTTCTTATTTTTAACTGACCTGTAATTTCTACGTATGTGTCGTGTTACGTGTGTGTTATGAAATTGGCTCCAAATAAATGTATTTTCTTTCTTTTTCTCTTTTTTTTGGTCCCTTTTGAAACAAATACCGGCTACAGACCAGGCGAGCGAGAGCAAGCGAAGGCTAGCGAACGAAAGCGAAAGAACCAATCGCATCATCGCGAAAGCAAGCGAGCCCACACGAGGGACTTCGTTCGCCTTTAGCCGTGCTCAGGCGGCATCAGCCCTAAATCTTAAGTAGCACTAAGAACCAATCGCGTCATCGCGAAAGCAAGCGAGCCCAAACGAGGGCCTTCGTTCGCGTTCAGCCGCCGTGCTCCGGCGGCCTCGGCCCAAAATCTTAGCATTGTACTGTAGGTAATTCCCTAATCCTATCAAGATAATATAATTTTACTAGGTAGTTCTAGTCAAAGAATCTCTTACGCGCAAAATGAAAATGGAACAAAAGTACCGATCGCACAGCCAAAAAAGGCATCGCCTTCTTTCCCAAAACAGATAGATCAAATGATTTCAAACATTTGAGTAGAATTCCTGATTGCCAAATGTGTTTATGTTGCAATGAGAAACTACCAAAATGAGAAAAGGAAAATATTTATATTTCGTGTTTTATGATAGTCACGAGGTTTTCAACAACTCCTAAAAGTGAAGCTTAAGAAAGGCTGTTGAACTGTTATTGTCATATTATTAAAGTATTTAAACATTAGGCCAAGATTTTATAAAAAATCCTGAAAAATATCCGGAAAAAATATGCAAAAAATTATAAATCACTAAATAAACACGTCTGGCAATCGGGAATTCTACTCTAATGTTTGAAATCATTTGATCTATCTGTTTTTGACAAAACAAGGTGATATCCGAAAAATGGGCTCCATAACACACTGAGCTATCTTCGAATCCGCACCGCATTCTCTCGCTCCCGCTTAGTCTGTAGCTACCCACCATTTTGTGCGCGCTCGTACTCTAAACAATTCCAAACTTCTCGAGTAGGTATTTATTTCGCGCGCCGCGAATTCCTCCACTTCGCGCATTACCCAACAAATAAAATATCATGCGTTGCTTGGTCGACGGTTGGCACTCTGAGAAAAAAGAGAATTTTCGAATCGATACCCTGCATAACAAGTCTCACTAGTAATAGGGATATGGTTGGGCCAAATTTGACCCAACCGTCCCCTTAGGGGAGCACAGGTAGCGCGAATACGTACATATATTTATTTTGATTTTTCTAAAAGTGATGTGATTTTTAAATTTTTCTATTTGGTTACTCTTATCATTAAAAAAGACATAAACGCTCACTTTTCAACAAAAAAAAAGTTACACAATCCACACCATAGCCCGAAGATAAGCAAAGCTTATGTTAGGTATGGGTATTACTAGATAACTGTTATACATAATACAATACTTAGTAGCTTTGATTGTAATTTTCTTATACATTACAGAAATATTATACACTAGCTGCGCCCCGCGGCTTCGCACGCGTTGTTCCTATGAAAACATTAAAAGGTGATTTTCATCCCACGGGAACAGATTTATGGGATAAAAAGTAGCCTAGCCTATGTTTAATTCCAGTATTAGAATTACCTGTATGCAAAATTTCAGCCAGATCCGTTCAGTAGTTTTGGCGTGAAGAGGTAACAAACATCCATACATCCATACATCCATACAAACTTTCGCCTTTATAATATTAGTGTGATATTTTTTATGAATAGAAAATACCCAGAACTTCCGGAACAAATATTTACCAAAAAGAAGAAAGAAATTAAATACATAAAGAAATTTATTAAATGACGCACTGAAAGCGTTTTCTTACAACGCGTACATGGAAGTCCAACTTGGTCCGTAAGAGATTGGAAATACTAAACCTGCTCTAGAATCATCTTACTTTTCCAATAAAAACTGCACTTGCCAGCAACGCAATCATCTTTGCGCCTTTGTTTTAATATTTCCTAGAGTTTCCATGAAATGTTTTGTTGTGAAAATAGTGTGAGTATTGAAAATTATAATAACAAACTAGAAAACAGGGTCGCAGAGAATCGTTTTATACCTACGACGAATTTTTAAATTCGGAATAATTTGCAAATGAATTAATTCATAATTATTTTTTATTATTCCTATTTCTATTTTATTATTATATGTTAAAACAATGTGACGTTTAATTTGAAAAATTATAAATAAAATGTTTATCTGTTTAAATCCTCAGAAAAAAAAACTTCAAAGGAATATTTATAAACGAAAATTTGGATGGATCTTTTTACCTCTTCACGCCTAAACTACTGAACGGATTGGGCTAAAATTTTACATACAGGTAATACTATTACTGGAATCAAACTTAAGCTACTTTTGTCCCGTAAATCAGTTCCCGTAGGATAGAAATCACCTTTTAACGTTTCCATAGGAACAATGCTTACGAAGCCGCGGGGCGCCGTTTGTATCGAATAAATGACTTCTTAAATTGAAAGAAAATGCTTACGAAAACCGGATAAACGCGATGGAAAATTGGAAACTCGGTACTGTCACGGACAGAAGCGTACTCTATTTAGTTTTATTAATGATCGGAAGCATTGGTATCGAAAGGAACTAAAAGAAACAACTTTGTTTGCATTTTTATTCTTTTGAGAAATGAATAGAAATTTTGTTGGCAGTTGTTTTGTTTTCACTTCGGTATTGAATGGCCGATGCTTTGAGTTATCATGATATTGAAATGAAAATATTTTATAAATTATAAATTTATTGGTTAATTTAATGAGTTAGGTAGGTAATAGGTAGGTTCTGCTGAATAGTCGTGATATTATACACTAGCTGCGCCCCGCGGCTTCGCACGCGTTGTTTCTATAGAAACGTTTAATGGTGATATTTATCCCACGGGAACTGATTTATGGGATGAAAAGTAGCCTATGTTTGATTCCAAGATTATAATTACCTGTATGAAAATTTTCAACCCGATCCGTTCAGTAGTTTTGGCGTGAAGAGGTAACAAACATCCATCCATCTATACATCCATACAAACTTTCGCATTTATAATATTAGTGTGATATGTAATGTGGCATGGCCAGGATAACGTAAACCTAGCAAAGTTTATTATCCAGAAAAATTGCTTGCGAAAATAAACTAGGTTTAAGAGGCTGATTAGGGTTTAAAATAAGGCCCAGATCTCAGTATTAGGTTCTCACGGGAGAAGTTTCTTGAATATGAAAACAAGATTAAGAAAAAAAACACGATGAAAAATATCACGAAAGTGCACTGTTTCGCCTATAATTTGGTCTAAAGAACGGTAGATCGGTCTTTTGAAGTGACTTTTATCTTGATTCGTAACTTGTTACTATTTATTTAATATACTCATGTGGTTCCTTGAATCAGTTTTTTTAAAGTTTTCTTAGATTTTTCGCTAACACCGTCCTGAAAACGTACGTTTTATCCAGCTTCTATGAACGTGAAATCCTATGCCTATCCCTTTTTACAGTATGGCGGGCATTGCACCCTCTTAAGGCTGTCAAGGTCTATTTCATAATACCATCTTACCAAGACTTAATTGGCATGACAGAGTACGTAAGTAGGCGTGGCGTATCCAAGGTTTTTGCTAAGTCGGTTCATCTGACCTCAAAGGTTAATACGATGCACGTACACGGCACACCGAGATACTGTACCCTATGGTGAAATTATGTGTTAAAATTAGTAAAATTTAAGTGACTTTAAACATAAATACTTTGTAACCTTTTTCTGAAATAAACTATTTCACTATTTATTATTAAATAATGGGTTTTTTATGTATAAATTTGAAAATAGAGACGAGATGAAAATCCTTGTTGTATCTCTTTATTTATCTATGTACTATTTGTCTTCCAAATAAATGAAAATTAAATTATGAGTAAGATATTCTTACTCATAATTTAATAATAACTTGTTTAGGGTGCAAGGTGGAATGGGGTCGGCGAGTGTATGGAATGGTGGGCTCGCCGGCTATGTATTGGAGGAAGAGGAGACGCCAGTCGGATCGCGGTATGTTTAAATGTTCCCGTGGTTCGGGAAAATGAAAACAAGGTCCAGAGAGGTTTCAGTGTGAATAACGTCCTTCAGCGTCTAGTCTCACATAATTCTGGTTCCTCCCCAGAACATTCTATCCGTAAACAACTTTCCTCGTGGAATAACAAAAAAAAATGTGTGTTTAGGTACTAAGGACAATGGTATTGTAACGAACAGATAAATCTAGCAAGATACGACCCCTGGATTTCTGCTATCTTCACACTAAATTATAAATGCGAAAGTTTGCATGGATGGATGTTTGTTACTTCTTCACGCCAAAACTCCTGAACGGATCCAGCTGAAAATGTTCATAGATGTTATTCTAGGTCAGAAATAAAACATAGGCTTTTTATCCCACTAAACCGCTACCATGGGAACACTGACTTCTAAACGTTTCCACAGAAACAACGCGTGCGAAGCCGCGGTCTGAAATTAGTAGCATAATACATTGCTCTATCTAAAACCAATGACCGAATAACCTACCTTTATCAAACGTCCGTCTTATCTAAATAACTCTTTTGTCCAAAATCACCAAAGTTCCCGAGTGTACACTGACAAAAACATTCCTTATCTTGATGGATCCTGCTGGCAGTTCATCGTAATTATCCATTATCTATGTGAGTAATGGAGATAATGGAGATAAAGGTGATTATGGTTCTAACATAAAACGGATGCTGTGTCTTGTGCTGCAATCGGTAGCAAGAGGGCAGTAAATTTAATTAAATTAAAGATAATGCTGACTGTTTTTTTAACGAGGAAAGATATGTATTTTTTTTATTTATAGATAATGGTACGGAACCGTTCAAGCGCGAGTACGACTCACTTGGCCGGTTTTATTCATAAATTCACATCTTGTTTGTTCCCAAGTATTAATAAGTAAGGGTAATATTTGGATAATCCCTGTCAGAAATTTTATAATAAACAATCCGAAATTTTATAACACCCTGAACAATCAATTAAAATTTTACATTTGGAAATCCTTTACCTACGGGGAATTTCCAAAACCAAATTTTAGAGGGATAAACGAAAGTTGAAAGTTTTCAATAAATCAAACACAACCAGCAGAGTGGGAAGTAAACTTCCATACTCTTAACTAAAAACTAAAAAGTTTGCGTTCGCCTTATTTTCTATGGAAATGTGAGATAAGTAAACTTCCCGCTTGGAGCGTTGTCACATTGCTCTAAATAATTGGGTTTGTTTTAAAAAAACTATAAACCGCATTGATTAATTAAAAGGGCCCTTTTTAATTCATCAATGATAAACCGACTTCAATTCCAAGCTTCTAAAAAAGACTTTCAATTAAAATTTTTCAAGACGTGATATTTTTTTAAGTTTTAATTTGAGTTTTTTTTATTTGAGAACTTGAAACCCAAACTAAAAAGTTTCCGTTGACTATCGTAGTTTGACGAATTCATTACGGATGTAAGCGGGTTAACTACGAACCTTATTTGGGTTGGTGTTCTTCCAACACAAATGAGGTTCGTAGTTACCCGATTACATCCGTAATGAATGTTTTCGTTGACGTTCGCACAAAACGAACAACCTTTCTGCTGAACGTGCAAACGTGCGTTGCTTCGGACGCGACACTAAATGACTCATTTGTTTTCGGATCTCTAAGAAATAATCTATCTAATAAGTCATCGTTCGTATGCAGTCCGCTATCCGTCAACTTTGTTGTTTGTTTTTCTAGGTATTTTTGTTTACGCCCGTTGCCATGGACACCATAGTTGCCAATGATTGGGAAAATTATTAGCTTTTTAAGTTTTACGAGATGATGAATACTAATCTATGGGACCATCTCGGGTTCAGTCTCTATATAATAGCGAAAGAATCAGCAAAATCGGTTGAATACAGGCGGAGATATCAAGTAACATAGGTACATACATAAAAAACCAAACGCGACGAATTGAGAACCTCCTTCTAATAAATAAATAAATAAATAAATAATGCTGGACAATTCACACAGCATTATCTAGCCCCAAGCTAAGCAGAGCTTGTGTTATGGTAAGGTTTGATATCTTTATTTATTTCTCAAAAGTATACTTATCACTGGATATTCTCTCGATAGAGGCACGCTGTACCAAATTACATAGAATAGAGGCATTGTCCAGTTTGTTTTTATCATAAAAATAAAAATTACCGTCACAATGATTTAACTTTGAAGTTTGAGTAAAGAATATAAAATTGGATGCACCTTTTTCACTAAACATAGCTTAAATTCAGTCCATAATTGATGAAAAATCTACGAAAATACATAAAAAAAGAAATACAGCAGTACAATCCTACTCTTTATTTCAGGTCAGTTAAAAATAGGTTCTCTCGGCCACTGATTACAGCTTAACCCCAAAGTTGGACCACGAAACAACTCACCCCTCGTAATTAACTAAAACTAGGTGGTTGACATAAGGTTGTAAAGTAGCTAGAAATTGTTAGTTCGTAGTAAAACTTTTTCTTGAAGTGCTAAAAGAGCTACATAATTATGCGGGTTACACAGTACTAGTACGATAATAGTTATTTGTTATACAAGAGTGCAAAGTTGCTTTTTAACCGTGTGTTCAATTTTGATGACCGAGCAAGCGAAGGATCCTAAAATTGAATCACGAGCGCAGCGAGTGATTCAAAATTAGAATCCTGAGCGTTAGCGAGGGAATCAAAAGAGCACGAGGTGAAAAATCTTTGCACTCGAGTGCAACACGTAACTTTTCATTCCACCTCAGCGAGGAAATGACTAAATGCAAAAAAAAACGTTTACAATCACAAGATAGGTACACTTTTATTTCAGTTTAGGTATTCATTACTACATTATGACAGGTAAGTATTACAGAATAATCTTTAAATTATAACATGTGCGATTATCGTTTCATAAATGACCCGATTTTAAAACACGTAATTCAAGATAAAAGATTGAAGTAATATTTACCTAAATATGAAGGTGGGTACACAGATTTTGAGATAAATAACGATTTTTAAGTACAATTTTGAAGTAAATTGCTTATAGCAGCACACTCGTAAGGCGGTTCTTCCCGGTACTACTATCGTCGCGAGCGTGATTGAAAAGCTTGTTGTTTCATCCAGTGCAATGTTAGAAAAAGAGGTAAAACGAAAAGAGATAGAAAGCGCCTGATCGCTCGGTTGGCATTCGGTTACTTTCGCCGATCACTCGCGGGTAGTCGGCAATTGGAAGAATAGTGTGAGGAAATTTCAAGAAAATTGTTAAAAAAACATGTTTTTCAGTAAGCAGTAAGTCTCCATTACATTTCCAAGACATTGCGAGTTTATAAATACATTATGAACGCCCAAAGTTTCGGTAAAATTTGTGCAAAAAAGCAGATTTTTGGAGGCTAATACTGAATTGTTAGGTTTTGTAACCTAGATATAGTGCACACGATAACATGATAATAAGATAGTGCCTAATTAGTTAAAAGATTCAAAGAAAGTTCTGTTACAACGCCATAATCACGCAAAAAAAGCATTTGTATGAAAAGTAAGACGGGTTGGTAAATGAAAGTGAAGTGGCGCGCTAGTGACCGGTTTCAGGTTCTGATGAGAAAAAAGCTGACAGGCGACTGACAGTGGGTGGCTTACTCAAGCTTAAAGCTTTGGCTGGTGTCACCCTGAAATATTGTAGACGAACAAGAAAAAATCAAGGCGTTTGAGGTTAGCGTAGGCGGTCTGGACAGACCTACATACGGAACCCTGAAAATATATACAATAAAAAAAAACTTTATTGCATACCAATAAAAATATAGTACAAAAGAAAATTACATAAAACAAAAGTACAATGGGCGGCCTTATCGCTTAGAAGCGGTCTCTTCCAGGCTTCTTCATATAAGTTGTATTATACTATACACATATCAGGTAAGTACCTACCTATTACAATTTTATTCGTATTTTTGTTTATTAGTTAATTTATTAAATTATATGGACTCGATTTTTTAATGTTTTTTTCCGGGATAAAATGCAAATAGTTAAATTTACTTTGTTACTGTATTTCAAATTATGTAACGTACATCTGACCATCTGAAAAGTAGGTTTTCATTAATTTATAATCTTACTATAATGTTTACTTTAGTTAATGTTTTTTAATATTTTTTACGTGAAGGCACATTGTGTAAAACTTTATAAGAGAATCCCTGGAATTCAGCCTAGGCTAGTTCGGGATCCTAAGTATTCAATAATTTAAATTCAAATTCAAGAATGCTTTTTTTCCATAAATACAATAAATGTACTTATCTTACAAAAGGTCAAATCGTATTAAAAAAATACACTGTCACGGATATAAAGTGGTATTTTTGCCGGCCGCTTCGGTATGTAGACTAAAGTAAAGAAACGACGAAGAAACCTTTAGTCTGTTAGTCGTTATTTTTCGAGTTGGAGCTAAATCCATCCCAAGTTTTTTATCGTCTAGATAATTTGATACTTTGTAGTAAAGTTTTGACAGTTTGTTTGAATTTATTTACTGATAATTTTTGCAGTTCAGTAGGGGTTTTCTTGTAGAAGCGTATACATTGCCTGAGATACATTAATTTTATGAAGCCTAGTTTTGGGTACAGCGAGTTCATGTTTATTTCTAGTATTTCAATTGTGTATATCGCTATTTTTTGGAAAAACGTTCATATTTTTAGATAATATGCAACAAGTTTTCACAAATATATTATAGTAGCTGTGCCCCGCGGCTTCGCACGCGTTGTTCCTATGGAAACGTTTAAAGGTTATTTTTATCCCACGGGAACAGATTTACGGGATAAAAATTACAATTACCTGTATGCAAAATTTCAGCCAGATGCGTCCTGTAGTTTTGGCGTGAAGAGGTAACATCCATCCATCCATCCATCCATACATCCATACAAACTTTCGCATTTATAATATTATAGTGTGATTAGTGTGATAGTGTGATATTGAATTGGTACTGTCATTATATTTATTTCTTTGAATTTATCACGTATGAATTCTCTGGGACCCATTTTATAGATTAAACGAACTGCCCTCTCCAGCACAAAACGTACTGAAGTATTGTAATTGTGTCCAATCAACGATTTTTATATTTTTATGTTAAGTCTAAGTATTATTTATATATCTATAAGCTTGCCCTCAGTAATTCCTGTTCAAATATTTAATGCTCCTCGATTATTACAACGTGACTCTGCATCATCGGTCCCTTAATGAGAGATTATATAGGAATCCTACTTAATTCACCAAAAAACGAAGAATGGTTTCATTCTATAAATACTTACATAATAATATCTTGAATTAATCCAAATGAGCCCTCTATTTCTATACATTTCCCCTATACAACAGACATGTTTTTGCCGTTTTTGTAAATCACACTAATATTATAAATGGAAAAGTTTGTATATGGATGTATGGATGTTTTTTACTTCTTCACGCCAAAACTACTAAACGGATCTGGCTGAAATTTAAAATAGACATAGTCCTAGGTCTGGAATAAAACATAGGCTACTTTTTATACCATAAATCAGTTCCCGTGGGATGAAAATCATCTTTTAACGTTTCCATAGGAACAACGCGTGCGAAGCCGCGGGGCGCAGCTAGTATAATATATAAAAACACTAGGTATTCCTAATGGTGAATCCTTCATGCGCTAAACCGGCTAAGTGCACTTAGCCGGTTTTTTTAAACTATTTGAACTACATTTTTAAATCTCCTATTTCGAGCTCGGATATATCGAAACTCCATCGTCGATTGGTGTTTAATATTTGATAACGTTTGAAACTGTGCAAAGGTAGCTTCGTAAATAAATTGTGAGATTCTGCATTTCTACCGCAGAGCTAGCTTTTGTTTCCTACTTTACTCGCGTTCTGTTTGCTTCCTTTTCGAGCTGAACGTGCCTTAGGCAAGAGAAATCGGATTTTCCATACCGCTGTGAGAATTCGTTTGAAGTATTGAACCTTTTGCGCGCTGTTTGGGACAATTGTCAGTATAATAAAAAATCCGAGGCGTTTATTTTTTGTCAAAAACATTTCAACCACACTATGATGATTTCATTTTATGATGGTGTTTTTAACAACCCTACCAACTTTGAGGTTGGTTGTACCTTGTACCTCACCTTTACTCCTATTTTTTAGTCGGACTACATTAAAAAGATGGCGCTTTTTGTTTGGGCATGTCAGTATAACAAAGAGGTATGTACATATGAACTAAAATGGCAAAATGTTATAATGTCGATCGAGACAACAACATGGGCGGCGGCGGTCCGGTAATGACTGAGGTGGGTAGACCTAATTGAACCTAATTTTAGCTTTCCAGTTTAACGAGGTTGGTTGTACCTTGTACCTCACCTTTACTCCTATTTATTAGTCGGACTACATTAAAAAGATGGCGCTTTTTGTTTGGGCATGTCAGTTTAACAAAGAGGTATGTACATATGAACTAAGATGGCAAGTTGTTATAATGTCGATCGAGACAACAACATGGGCGGCGGCGGTCCGGTAATGACTGAGGTGGGTAGACCTAATTGAACCTAATTTTAGCTTTCCAGTTTCGAGAAACGAATACCCAATTGTACTCCCGAATTTTAGTCACATCGATGGCTTTTTAACACAGTGAATGGTCCAACATTATTTATTAATTTATTATTTATTTTATTATTGCACTTACAGCCCTATTCTGCAGCACAAATACAATGTTCGCCCATAGCAGTGCAGTACATATACCATAAGAAACATTTTATTTTGTGAGTCGAAGCTAAAAGACGAAGCTTGTCCCTTATTAGTGCAAAAACCCTTATATAGGCATCCGTATCACAAACAGGTGTTTTTGTCATTAATATCGATCAGCTGGTTGCGAGCATCTTGACCTACTTTCAACACATCTATCACACTAATTGACGTTAAGCTTTACGTACCTATCTGTACCGTAGTCTCATTAGGTTATGTACAGTTAATGACAAAAATCTTTGACTATTAAAGATCTGATGACGACCATTTCTGGCGCGGGGTGGGCAAAGGTCTGCCTGAGATGCAGGAGGTTGCGTGTTCGATTCCCGCCTCGGGACAAATGTATGTACGATCTGCAGACGTTTTGTTCAGGGTGTTCTGTATGTTTTTTTATGTGTAATAAAAAAATATCTATCTATGTAGTGTATTGTATTATGTATATCAGTTATCTAGTACCCATAACACAAGCTCTGCTTAGCTTGGCGCTAGATAATGCTGTATGAATTGTCCAGCATTTATTTATTATTATTTATTATCTTCTAACGAATAGACTATTTGAAAGCCTACACGACGTGCCACAGCAAATCACACCACAACAGTGTGGTTTAGAATCAACACAAGCCTCAAATAGTAAATTGTACACCGAGCTGAGAAAGTTACCAATTAGTATCGACTGTGTCATTTCTGGCACGAGGCACGACCGAGAGCTTTAAAACACACGAGCACGCACTTTTTTCACTTCCGAGTGATACATAGTGCTTTATACTACACATAAATCATCGTTTAAACTCCTCAAAATCCCCGAGTAAATTCAAATTTAGCTCCAATGTAGCAATAAATACGTGCACTTGGTTATTTTTCTTAATTATTGTTCCGAATACGGAAGAGGCCTATATTATATGGCGAGTTTTAAGTAGAAACTTTTTTACGTCTTACCTATTATAAAAAAAACTTCTGGGGCTTGGAACTTGCTCCCTGCTGCTTTTTTCTGGCCAATTACATAGACACTAATAAATATAAACAATCATTTTATTTTCTACTAGCTACTTTATTTTCTACTACAAGTGTAAAAGAGTATTTAAGACTAAGTTCGGTCTGGCGAGTCATATTAGAGCTCATGATAGGAAACACAATATCGATAAATAATCGTCGCCGTCGATGATGAGAATCGATGAGGAGGTCTATATTAGGACAAATATGTATCATTTAGTCTAGACTTCCGTGTTACATCGTTGGTGACATCGTCTTTCTATCAGATGAGATTTTGGTCAATTGGTATCGACAGTTAAAAAAGAAAAAATAAACATTATTAATGTGGTTCCTTTTTAGCTTACTAAGCGTATGAAACCGATGCTGGCACGTCATAGAACACCACACCACACCACAATAGTGTGGTTCTGGCTTTACTCACTATATCTATATCTTACTCACTATATCTATATCGTATCCATTTTGAATGACGCATAAACGTAAACAAACCGCCCATACTTAACCTAAAATTCACTTTGTTGGCGCGTCATTTTATACGTAATTTACATTACTTGTCGATTTTAAAACCTCCCTTCAATAAAAATTGCTAACAATTATATCTGAAACTCGACGCCAAGCAAGTGAGATTTTGTTATTTGTGTCGTACTTTGTTTACTAACATGCTTCATTCAAAATAGATAAACATTAGGTACCTAGTAAATTACATGAATTGAACAAGCTCTACTTAGTCTGGGTTTAGATGATGCTTTGTGAATTGTCCAGCATTAATAACTTTATTATTATGTTATTCATTTCTGTAGTCGACTGTACTTTATACCTCGTTAAGGTAGAGACTGTCATTTGAGGTCATAACACCATAAACGAGAGACAATGTGTATCTAATCTGCAAAACAAATACAATCTATAACTTATATAAATCACCTCATTAATGGAAACATTATGGGCCTTGTTTACAAATAAGCGGGGCGTGTAGCGGGGTGTCTAGCGGGGCGTGCAGCGGCCCCGTCATCGCACGCATAAACACAACCGTATCGCAATGTACGGCGATGTTTATGGATAGGCGTGCAAAGTGGCGGTAGCTATATGAAGCGGCTTTTGCTAATTTCCAATGGAACTTTTCATTTGCCTTGATACGTATGAAATTCATAAGCAAAGCCATTTATAACTTGTGTTTTTTTTTATTTTCTTAACAATCGGCTGGTAGCTATGGTTATTTTTATAATATCAGGTCAGATGACAAGAAGTTATTTCTCCAAGCTCTATGATATTTGCCTCTTCCATATTCGGATCAATAATAAAAACGCACGTGTGATTTGCACATGCATAATCCTTTCATGTGCAAATTGCACGTGCACGTAATATTCTTGCTACATTTGAGCTCACAATTTGAAATTACTCAGGTGATTTTGAAGATTTTAATCGATTTTATTTTATTTTTATAAAATACTATGTATCACTCGGGAGGAAGTGCGATTCCTACCTCGTGTGTTTTAAGGCCTCGGCTGCGCCTTGTGCCTCAAATAACACACTCGATAGGAATTGGGCACTTTCTCAACTCGGTGTACAATCTACTATTATAACATAAGTACAGTAGGTATAGGTGTTATGGATCACCTCCATAACGATAAGATCTATTTTTTATGTATATAAGGGGAAGCCATTGTCCAGTTTAATTTGGTTATTTAAAGCATCAGATCCCAAACCGGTATTATGGCAAGAAATTGAAGTCGTCCTTTTCCCATAAAAAAAAGATTTTTTATTGAAACTAAGATAATTAACCTGGCATCGGTAGAGGAAAAAACATCAGGTAGCATAAAATATATTATTTTACTTCGTGATACGCCATTTTCATGAAGACTGGTGAGGTATTGTTTTTGGTTGGAATATCTTTTTTGTTGGTAATTCCTTGTTTCCTTCTTTTGTACGTTTCTTTTGCCTTAATGATGGCCCGAAAGATAAATACGGATAATATTGTATAACTAGCTTTTTCCTGCTGATTTTCGCGTTGTTTTTGTATTTTTTATTTCGATTCCCGGAAACTTTATAATCCTATTAACGGAAAATTGCAGAAATCCAAGTTAGCCAAGTCAGGCTTAGGACGCGGAGTTTGGAGTGGTTATTATAAATGGTATAAACATTATGGCCCATATTAATAAGAAAACGCTATTCCTTTTATAATCACAACTTACTATAAGAGTAGTTAATCTCAGAATAATTTTGTGGTAACGTAGTTTTAAAAACAGTATTATTAAACCTGGAATAATGACGGAGTAGGTATACCTAACTTATTCCTCCGGTTAGGGCTGAAAACAGCATAATTGATCAAATGTACCAACATAAAAATGCTAATAAGTGACTTTTTACGTAATTTTCTGTGGAAATTCAGGATAGTCTGTGGGAATAATTGGAAAAAAGTTGACAATGATCGACAAGATGACAAGAGAGAATGACATAAATGAAACAGTTTTTGAAATTTTCTATTTACATAATCCATGTAATAAACATTTTGGAATTCGGAGTATTGTTTATTGTGAGCCAAAAGCGTGTGCGATCAGCTAATGTGACGAGAATTGTATCGGATGGGAAAAGTGCTACCTAAAGCATTGTCATAGCACGTCCTCACCGCACCTCAAGAGCCTACAATTGGTCCACTGCTGGACGCAGGCCTTCCCCTGACAAGCGCCGTAGGCTTTTATCTCTTGGGGGGTAATGCCCATAATTCCCACGCTGGCCATACGGGTTGGGGATCGCTAGGCGTTGGTTGTTCTTCAGGAGGCACTGCTGCCTGCCGCCAGCGGATATCCTTTAGTCGCCTCTGACGACACCCGCAGGAAGAGATGTTGCAAATTCTGAGCCGATTCATCACTCGGCAAAGATTTGGCGTCTTCACACACGTATTTGTAATGATGAGCAGAACCTGCACTTCACGCATTTTCATTGAATTACCTACGCTATGTATAACTTTATGAATAAGCGCATACAAATATATACATAATACAAATGAAAGACCTTGGTTTTATTTATTTAAAAAAATATTTAGTAGTCAAGTTAAAGTAACTAATTTAAATTTTCTCTCCTCGAGCCCATGTTCTGATGGCACAGTACAAACTCAGGATTTGCGAGATGATCAAAAGGGTATTGATAAGGTTTTCACTGTTTCACGCGTCTTGTGGTTTGTGGATTCTTAAGTTTAATTTTCTCCTGTATTAATGTTAGTTCTTGAATGTAGCAGTCTTCCAAATCACAAAAAAGAAGAATACACTATGTACTATCACAATAGATATTTGTTTACTTTCTCACATCTGACGTAACAGACAAGGACAATAACGACTAAACTTAGAGGCTGGAACTTTTTGGAGGTTTTATGTCACCTTACTCCATAACTAAACTAGCCTGAACGACGGAATAAAATTTACTTCGAGACTAACCTGGGAACAGCCTACTCCTTCATAATTCTCTGTTTATTAGTACAATTTTTACCTAAAATGAGGAATAGCGGTGGAGTAAAGTTACGCACTCGATAATCGGATTTTATAAATAAGGCCATATGTATTTTATTCGTAGTTTTAGTATATTATGTTTGTTTTAGCGGTAACATCATCTGTATACTGTCTAACTATCATGGTTCATAAGATACAGCTTGGTGACAGACGGACAGCAGTCTAGTATTTTATTTTTATTTTTAAGCTATTGCATAGCTTCTATCGCGGGCCTTGAGCGCGGGGACCGAATCCAGAAATTCCGTAACGAAAAAACCACACGCTCCCCACTCCGCCGGGCAAGGAGGTGTGGCTTGTAGGCCGTGCATCGTCTAACGTCGTTTCAGTTTGGCAGTCTTCGACACGGCGTTGTGTGCGTGCGATTAGACGTATTGTACGACTCTACGAAACTCGCACGAATCGAGACGAGCTGCTCCGAAATCGGACGAATACATAAGCAGCTTGAGAAAGTATATAGGTGTATAGGGTCACCACGCTCAAAAAGTGTAACTTGAATTAATATCAAAGAAAAAGCAATACTGCGTGAATAAAACAAATAAATAAAATTATAATTGCATAAGTTGATACAAAATGCTATGCAATAGCTTTACCGCGGCAGTTCCCGAGTGCCACACGTCTTTTTTTTTATTTAACAAAGGACTTTGTCGCTTAGCGACCGCATCGTCCCGTAAAAATCAACAAATAATAAATAATCTATAACTACACACTAGGATGATTAAATAAAAAACCTTAACTTAAGAAAATAAATTATACCTACAGGCAGAGACAGAGGAGCAAAAATAATAACATTAATAACTTAAGAGCTAAGACCTAAATCTGCAAGTCTTCGTATTATGGTCCCGTTTTACCCTTTAGGTAGGTACGAAACCCCAAAAAGAGCTCTAAACACAGAAAACCAAACAAATTACTGTATTTTTAAATAAGCCTACATGAGATACTTATTCCATCTCCCCAAATCTCATTCTGAAGGAATTTGTCTCATGAATGCTGACGGTAGGTACCTATTATGGAATCTTGAAGGTAATGAGGAGGGGGAGTAATCCCCACCCTCGAAATGGATTGACGTCTTCAGTCACAAGTCTTAACACTTTCTTGAAGACGAGCCTGATATAGGCCTTACAAATACCGGTTAAAACAAATGGGTCTATCCGTGTATTGCTAACTGTACTGTTATAGTTTAAATAGGCAGTGACAAACTTACCTTAAACTTATTAAAATAATTTGAGCGATGACAAAGTTACACTACATTCTTACGATGACAATTTTACCCGGTGACATTTTTATCGTAACCCGTATGTAGGTATATTGTTTATTTCAACCGTACATACATATTACGAAAAATTATTAAAAAAGACGTGTGGCATTCGGGGACTGCCGCGGTAAAGCTATTGCAATGCCATCTAGAGGCGAGTTGCTGAACTAAAGAGACAAACGTCAAGGTTTTTTCGTTACGGAATTTCTGGATTCGGTCCCCGCGCTCAAGGCCCGCGATAGAAGCTATGCAATAGCTTAAAAACGAAAATTACAATAAAAAATAGAAATATTAATATTGAGATGAAACTCTTGAGCTAACATGCAGACTGTTGATATCACGACAACAATCTACAAGTAGCTCAACAGATCCATATCATAATATGATTAATAAAATACTTTAAATGTAAATGTAAGTATTTTATTTATATAACCTTCATGAGCACACCGTTCCCCTAGTACAATCTAATGATTCTATCCATCCACGGTTGTCTGGTAGAGATTGACACTCTTGATAAGACCGGCTCTTGTCACTTAGTTTGTAAGCTGTTTTGTTGGTGTAGCGCTGTTTAGCACCACATAGGGCCTAGACAATGTAACAATCGATGTCAAAAACGATAGTAGAAAAGTCCAAAAATGAATGGGTTTGACACATTGATTAATTAAAAAGGGAAGATAGGTTACGTTCTCCCAGCGCTTACTCAAAAATTGGCATGTGTTACAACTACACGCAAACACATACGCTCACAGTTATATTTCCAGTCCTGTCCAATACAAAGAAGAACAAAGACGGAAAGACGTATCTAAGACCGAAGTGAGACCGTGACAACAATATTTTACGCGAATCACGACCGCCCGTGCCGCCGGTCCGACGGTGACTGAGTCACGGGCGGTGGGAGCACACAATTTTACACAATATGAGGTTGCCATTTTCGAGAAACTAGTACCTCATCTTCCCTTTTTAATTAATCAATGGTTTGACATAATAATATGACGTAGATATGTCACGTGATCTGTTTCGAGTTTTTCCCTACGAATCTTTCAATTGTTTTCGATTCGTTTCATAGCGAATACCGGTTGGCTACGGCCTCGGTTTTTATGTCAAATTCATTTTTGCCGTTTCTTGTGGTATTGTTTCTTTCAATACCTACTGTAATTGTACACAATAAATAATTTTCTATCCATCTATCAAAGATGTATGAAATTCTGAGCAAAACATCCTTTGGCAGAGGTCAGGTTTGACGGACTAAGGATGGGTCCACTGCAACCAGCCAGGACAACGCGGGGCCGCCCGTGACCGGGGTCGAACTGGGGGCCCTTGAATAGGGCTTACATTTACATTTAAGGTATTTTATTTATCACCCACGTATAAAAGTTAATTTGTAGAAACCGCAACCAGCAAAATACCATAGCAGGTCGAAAGGCACGTTCATATTGACCTTGCGTCAATTGAATTGTCAATTAATAAACAACATTTAGCAGTGGACTTGTTTAATGTTGGGATAGGGAACTGTGACCCAGTTTTATTGTCTATTTAGAATATAGATTTATCGGATGGTTTAATACTCTCACTGCTTTTCACAGAGAATGCACCTTATTTTGTTTTTATTTTGTAATTGTGTAATTTCATTTTTACTATGTAATAATATGCTTCCCGTCATAGATTTAAATCGTTAGATACGCCCTGACCACCAAAAACTGTAGCAATGTTTTGAAATGTGTCGCATCATGTCCAAAACCTGTGCAATACAAACAAAACAATAAGCGTAGTGAGAAAATAGTGTCATCTCAAACACTACTTTCTCTTTCGTGCACTCGCCATTTAAATTTGTTATTATAGTCATTTTTGATAATGCGAACGATAAAATAAAAGTTATTTCATTAACTCGCAATACCTAAGAGTGAAATGTTACACCTCTGGCTTTGTTTGTGTTTCTAGAATTGTTGTTGCGCTTTCGAAAGGCACACGTCATTTTGTGACGCTATAAACTGCTCGCAAACGTCCTTCACAACACGTCCGGCTAACACGGTGCTTAGATATTTACTGAGTCCAAGTTTATGCATGCGTGTGGTTCGACTTGGACACAACACGGCGGCGGCGCGGCCGGCGCGGTCTCACTGCGGTAAGGGCATATCTAACGATTTAAATCTATGCTTCCCGTGTGATTGGTGTGGTGCGTTTAGCTCCCTGGCACCGCTGAAAACCAGCGCAGCGCTGCTATGATACAATAGTAAGTACCATATCAGCTTTATGCTGAGCTGGTGACCTTTTGTTGTAAGACGTAATTATAATAATAATAATAATAATAGTAATAACAATTTTTAATTTTATTTTAGTTTTAATTATGTTTTGTTAACTTAATCCATCTTACACAAATAAAGATTTTATATTTCTATTTCTATTATCTGTCTGTCTGTTAGATGATTACTTTTGCCCCATCCTGTACTGTTCTTTGAAGCCAGAATAAAGAACTTTGGTTCGTTACTTTACCGCATTTGATGAAAAGCAATGCGAGTTGAATGTTGAAGACCACTTGATGACAACGTATTATTGTGTAGCTAAGCTGAGCCAATAATCCGACCAACTTAAGACGATATTTTATTTCCAACAAAAATCATAATCGGACTTGGACGGGTGCGTCATCAAAATTTGTTCGTGTTCTCTGTCGAAATGTTAAACATGGCAAGTAAGTAGTGTATTATGTTTATAGGAAAAGCAGCTCTCGGACCAGTTTAAATGTTTTTGCGCCCCAAACTAAGCATACACATTGAACCGAGGTACTCGGCCAAGTACTCAGTTTGGCAAACATCAAACTGAGTAAACTCGGTACTCGGCGCATCGCTTATAATTAATTAGTGAAGTCCAGCATATTTTTTTTATAATTTTCTGTCAACTCGCGCATTATCATCTTGTATTTGTATTAGGTTGTACAGATCCCTTGAAACCATGTTCCTCCTCAACCTCAACAGCCTGTATTGGTCCACTGCTGGACGCAGGCGTTCCCCTGATAAGCGCTTTCTTAGCGTTTATCCAATTGGGGGGAGGGGGGGTGATGCCCAGAATCCCCACGCTGGGCATGCGGGTTAGGGATCGCAGTTCAGTGGTAGATTTGTTCTGCAGGGGGCCTAGCTGCCCGCTCCCCGATGGATATTCCTGAGTCGCCTCTTACGACACCTACGGGGGGAATTGGGATGGTGCAAATTCTAAGCCAGCACACAGCCATGTTCGTACCTCCTGTTATATCTGTGACGGAACCCTTTTCCATTCATCCATCCATCCACAGCCTGTATCGGTCCACTGCTGGACGCAGGCCTTCCCCTGATAAACGCCTTTTTGGTGTTTAACTCATGAACCCTTTTCGTAACAACTTAAATCTAAACTTGGCAGATTGACTGAAATAACAAAAGCACCGTTGGTCGTCCAGGCATCTCCATCCTATAAAATTCCGTATTACAAAAAGTCCCTTGTTTCTTTACTTAGCGTTGGACTTAGTTAACAGGATGTCCGGAGTTTATAAACTGAACTGCCAGGGTTGTCAGGCGATTATTTGTTGAATGTATCTGCTACCTACAGATCAAAATGGGGCTTTAAGTTTATATTTTAAAGGATCCGAAACTCAAGTGGAGTAGGTTATTTATCAAAGTCAAAAGAATAACTAATTACTACCGGGCTACCCTGTACGGTGTATTTTTCTCCTTTTGTAAGGTGACACAGGTGGGTTGTAAAATAATAAAAAAATATGGGCGACACCCATAATTTTTGATAATATGCAACCCTTCAACGATGTACAACTAAAAACGGTATATAGCTCTAAAGGTATAAAAAACTGGACAACATCAAAAAACCAGCTTCAGTGATTCAATTAAAAAGCCAGCTCAGTTACCTAAAATAACTCGTTTCAACGATAAAAATTAACAACATCAGTCACAGTCACAGCCCTAAGGCACGGTAAAAATACAGCGAAAAAACGTCGAAAATTAAAATCAAATTCATTTACTCAGCGAAAATTACTTTCGCCAGTGAATTACGTGGGGGCTGGTAATGGGGCCAATTTTCCATTACCTTTCTGGCGTTTAAGCCTTCGAGCCAGCGGGACGTAATGAAACAAGATGTTCTGGCCTGTGCTAGCAATGTTGTCATCATCATCATCAGCCTATAAATGTCAAGTGCTGGACATAGGCCTTTCCATAGAGGTACCTACTTGGAAAACCAGGTACTAACAAATGGACTAGGCTACCTACCTAATTAATCTCTAATAACTATGTACCTACTGATCTATATCGTACCTATCCCCTATTAACCCAATAATAATATTCACTTATGGGCGTTGATTCTGGTAAGAAAGTATAAACGGTCTATAAAATATACTTCCTACTTAGGTACATGTTTACAGAAGTTGTCAGTTGAGTTTTGCTTTGTTTTTAAATTAGTAATCTTTGTCCAAATGATAATAAGAAAAAAATATAAGTACAAAACGAGTGTGAGCACCAATACAAACCAACACTGGTTTAATGGTGCAAAAAAACTTACTTATATATGTATACTGTTATAAATACAAAAAAAAATAAAAAAAACTCATTAACTTTTTACTGTACCTTATTTGCGCTTAGGTATAGGTCCATAAGAAAGAAAGAGATAGCTCTATATCCCTGGGACGTGTTACAGTCTGTCCATAGCTTCATTTAGTTTAGAATAAGACATTAGGGACTCTGACGGACATCGATATGGGTACCTTTAAACTGGGTAGGGAGGGACTTTAAATTTTTTCGCCGAAGACACAACACAATCAAGATCTAACTTCACTTGGTGATTTAGATCGTTCTAAATCATTCATTTCATTCATTTCATTCATTTGATCATTTAATTGTCCTGTCTTCGGCTTCGAGATTTGAATCAATAATTAAATACCATTAATTTTAGAAAAGCAGCATGAATCCGTCATCGTTAATCTCAATCGTGTAACAGACCACAAAAAATATAAAATACTATAAAATCTGCTTTTCTATAGAAAAACGCATTATAACCTGCTACGCTGTCAAACAGCTACCTTTGATTACTAAGGACTTGCGTAGCTAATTTTAATTTACCTATTTTTCCGATTATCAAAATGTGGAATCAACCCTATCAGTGGAATTGTTCAGTGGATTTGCATAAATCGACCGCCATCGTCAATCATAGTCATTTAACAGACCACGGAGCTCAACATTAAACCAATCAATTATTATTATTATTATTATTATATTATTTGTTTGCATTCCGAAACGCCTTTGTCGTTACTTGTTCCGAAAAGTATTTGCTACAGGTATGTAGAAAATACTTAGCTACATTAAAACTACCTATTTGTTAACCGACTTCAAAAAAGGAGGAGGTTCTCTATTAGACTGTATTTTTTTTAATGTTTCTAACCTCAGAACTTTTGATTGGGTAGTCCGATTTTCATGATTCCTTTTTTATATGAAAGCTGGTGCTTCCAGTGTGGTCTCTTTTTAATTTGGTCCAGTTTTGACTATGGGATCCATATAACTGAAGTCGGTTTATAGTTTTTTTAAATCAATTATTTGAATAGCAAAATGTCGAATAAATTTCACGAAAAGGATTCGCGTGGAGCAGGGCAATGGACCGTCACCGTCAATCACAGTCATGTAACAGACCACAGAGCTCAACATAAAACAAATTAATTGGAAATACTACCCTGATGCTGCCTTTGTCTGCATTCCGATGCGCCTTTGTAGTTACTTTTTCTAAAAGTATTTGCTAGAGATATGTCATCATCATCATCAGCATATAGTAGTCCACTGCTGGACATAGATCTCCCCTAATGAGCGCCATAGCGCTCAGTCTACAGCTTGACGCATACAACATCTGCTTGCAGTCATATGCTTATCGTCATCCCACCTGGCAGGAGATATGTAGCTAAATTAAATGACCTATTTTTTTGAGTGTCAGTCAATACATATGATGTGGGATAAATTCCATGAAGTGGATTCGCGTGAAGCAGGGCAATCGACCGTCACCGTCAATCTCAGTCATGTAACAGACCACAGAGCTCAACATAAAACCAATCTATTGGAAAGGCGTCCCTGATACAGCCTTTGTATGCATTCCGAAGCGCCATTGCCATGTTTTGTTCCAAAAAGTATTTGCTAGAGATAATATGTAGCTAAATTAAATTACTTATTTTTTTGAGTGTCATAATGTCGAATTAATTCCATAAAGTGGATTCACGTGAAGCAGGGCAGTCGACCATCACCGTCAATCACAGTCATGTAACAGACCACAGAGCTCAACATAAAACCAATCAATTGGAAAGGCGTCCCTGAGCAAGCCTTTGTCTGCACTCCAAAGAGCCTTTGTCAAGTCCAGTGGGAAATGGAGTAATTTCCGGTGCTCAAACTAGGCACCTGTAAAATGGTGGATGGGTTTCGGGTACCTTATTCGGGCAATTTAGGTCAACTTCAACTTTAAGTTCTAGATTATGGTTTGTGTCCGGTCTGGCAATCTCAGTTTAAAAAGGCAAGTCACGCCGCAATCAACCTGACAGACGAACATTTTTATTTATTTGTATCATATGTCTTTAGTTACATCTTTATTTAAAAAGAAAATTACAATCAAATAAAATAATTTAACTAAAACTAGTAGGTATTTACAATTGAGCTAACTGTAGACTAAACTAAGCTATGTGGTGCTGGCTTAGAATTCACCCCCCCCCCCCCCCATCTCTTCCCGCGGGTGTCGTAAGAGGCAACTAAGGGATATTCACCGGGGGACGGGCAGCAGTGCCTCCTGCAGAACAATTCTACCACCGAACTGTGATCCTCAATCCGTACGCCCAGCGTGGGTATTATGGGGATTATCCCATTACATAAACGCCAATAAGGCGCTTATCAGAAGGAGGCTTGCGTCCAGCAGTGGACCAATACAGGCTGTTGAGGTTGAGGTTGAGGTATGACTAGTGTTATTAGAATAGTATTTCTGTACAAAGTCAATAAATAAATTTGCGCCTCTTGGGATTCTCGGCCATGATCATTTAGTTAGCTACCTAATTACCCGAGTAAACTCATATGCTATAACGTTAAGCATTGGTCTCTAGATTACTATCCAGTACGCTGCAGCATGTGGTATGCACGTGTGCCGAGCTCATAATCGTGTAGAAAAACGCCAAGTGCCCAGGTTGCCTGGGAGAAATCGCTTTCAGCGATAAGGCCGCCTTTTGTACTACATTTATTTATTATTTAGATATAAGAACTTCATGTAAATTTATTACTATTAATACAATAAAGTGTTCATTCATTCTTTCATTCATTTATTCTGTTCCGTCGAAGGCTGCATCAAGGTTACTTGTCTCTCGATCTTTTATAGGATACATTTCAGAGAACGCTCACAGAAACTACATGATCTGATCCCACCATAATCCTTCCACTCCAGGACGAGTAGACAAACAGCGAAATATCATTCATACCTGGTGGATATACCCTCCACTCGCACTAAGTGGTTTTGCTCCACCTTCATTCGCACCGCTCAGGAATGGAACTCGCTTCCTGCTTCTGTAATTCCGGCTAACAACCTGGGTCTCAAGGGTGAATAGGTATCTTCTAGACTTTCGTGATGCACCGTCACGTGAGAATTGAGTGATCTTTTAGACCTTGATACACCGTTTGTGTCCACATCTTCGCTTTCCATCAGGTGAGATTGCGGTCAAATGGAAGGAACAGTAAGCAGCGTATTGCGTAATGATCGAGAGACGAAGGCTATATAACCTATCCTATAAAAGCGTCGGTAAATTCAGGGAACCGATAAATGATGACGTCATTAACGGTTTTTAAGGAGGCATGTTTACGGCGGCCGTTTTACGTGCAATAACGTGGTTTGATTATTTCTTGAACGTAGGAATTTATAATTGAAAGGCGCTCCGTAAATAGGAATTGAAACCGGAGTCGATAGAGAATATAGGAAATACCTAGATAATTCTATGATACACTATAGCCAAGATCGATGTGGAGTATTTGTAAATAAACTACGACACACATGCTTACTTAAAATTCACTGGCTTAACGTCGCGTTTCAGAGATCATTGTACTTTTGCAAATTTTATTGAATGATCTCAAATTGACATGAATGTAAATGGCGTTGGACGCGGTGACAGGAAGTAGAAATTAGGTAGTAGGTATAAAGTAATTATGGGTTTCTTTAAAAACATTCCACATCGAGTTTGGCTAGTGTTTAGGTAACATTTTGTTATTCTGTTCTACTTTCAACATAAGTGGAGTTTGTTTGATCTCGTTGAACTAGTTTTCTGAAACCGAATTCCTTTAGGGAACAGAGGGAATTGAATTCGTAAAATAAATTCTGACGATTAAAAAAAACCTTTTACTCTGACTCCCTAGCCGAGTTCTTCCTATAGTTACTTCCAGCTTGAAAAACAAAAGGCATTTTACATGGTTACTATAAAATAGAAACAAACGCGTTAAGTCGCACACGCGAGTAAAAGTTGCACCGCCACCTATTTTTAACCGACTTCAAAAAATGGGAGGAAGTTCTCAATTCGTCTGTATTTTTTTTTATGTTTGTTACCTCAGAACTTTTGACTGGGTGGTCCGATTTGCATGATTATTTTTTTATATGAAAGCTGGTGCTTCCCGTGTAATCCCATTTTAATTTTGTTCAGTTCTGATAATGGGATCCATGAAAATTCATGAAAAAACTGTAAAAATGGAAGTCGTTTTATAGTTTTTCAATCAAAATTATTTATGACTTATTATTTCGTTTAACACAAGAAATTTTAAAATCCATCGTACAGTTTGTGTATCGTATTGTATTTATTGTATTTATTTATTTACCATTTATAACATAGGTCGTTATACAAGGCATGTCAGAAATTTATCTAGAGATGCGAAGTTGCCATGTTTGGCCACCAAAGTCTATTTTCGCATAGAGATGGGAAATCATCTATAACTGTCGAAAGCGTCTATAAGATGCAGGCTACATTGCCCCACTGTGTTATGGCAATACTGATGCGCTGCGCCAGAAACTCACCATCTCTCGGGTCACGCATCAGTTCGACCAGACGCTCAATTTTTTTTTATAAACGTAGAGTAGAGCCATCGAGCGGTACCCCCGTAGTCACGACTCTAAAGAGAGCAAATCGTGTGTTTATTTTTAACCCAAATAAAACTCGACTCTATTAACAAATTAGCTAGGTAGTCTTTAAATATAGCGTGTGCCTCAAATCCCCCAAAACTTAAGGCATACCCGAGCCAATATGACAGTGCCACCTATTTTATAATATTTTTACTTTTAACATTGGAAATTTTAAAAATCCATCGTATAGTTTGTGGTATCCATTATCAGCTATAGTTTTATCTTATATAGTTTTTAAGCAGAGATGCGAAAAAAGAGTTAGGTGTCCAAAAAAGGCAACTTCAAATAAAACTATTACAAAGGCATTAATAATAACTTATAATATATACCACAAACTGTACCTACGGTGGATTTTTTAATTTCCTATATTAACGTAATAGATAAAATAAGTGGTGACGCCACTTTCACTCGTGTATGCGCCTTAACCCGTAAATGACTTCCATAAGTAAGGCTAAGTTATAAAAACTGAAAACCTCAGTCGTATAGTGAAAATAAACACCACTACTTCCCCAACTACCGCCCAGTAGTTACGGGACATTTTTATCCGAAGATAAGCGACGGAGTTACTTAACTTAATAAGTAACTTAACTTAGCAAGTTTATAAGCCATTTTAAAATTAACTTGGCTGTTTTCCAAGCATTTTATGCAAGCTTTAAGTTATTAGGTAAAGGGTTATGGTAAAGTTATTATTGGTGTTACATAACGGCAATTAGGAAAGTACTCTCTTGTTTACCCGCGAGGTTTATATTTTTGACTGTTTTTATGTGGTTTTTTCATTGATTTATTAAAAACGAAGATGAGGCACTGGTTGCTCGAAAGTGGCAACCTCAAATTGTGTAAAATTGTGTTCTCCCACATCAGTCACCGTCTGACCGGCGGCGGCACGGGCGGTCGTGATTCGCGTGAAATATTGTTGTCTCAGTCTCACTTCGGTCCTAGATACGTCTTTCCGTCTTTGTTCTTCTTTGTATTGCACAGGACTGGAAATATAACTGTGAGCGTATGTGTTTGCGTGTAGTTGTAACACATGCCAATTTTTGAGTAAGCGCTGGGAGAACGTAACCTATCTTCCCTTTTTAAATCAATGGGTTTTTTGATGTTTTTTATAACTTCAAAGCTTTCAAACTCTTGAAGTGATTATGATAAACAACAAACCGCGACTTCACACTCGTTGTTCCTATGAAACTTTTAAGGTGGTTTAATTATATCCTACGGGACCGGATTTATGGGATTAAAAGCCTATGTTTGATTCCAGGATTAAAATTACTCATAAGCACAATTTTATCTAGATCCGTTCTGTAGTTTTGGCGTGAAGAGGTAACAAACATCCATGCACCCAAACTTTCGTATTTATGATAATAGTGTAATGTGATGTGATAGTGAATCAAAATGTTTGTCAGAACAGATTGATATTTATATTGCTAGATTTTTAAAGCCTTCCCCTAAATTTAACGTAAAAGTCAAAAAATTGAGACCGAATCGATTTTTTTATAGAGTCGGAGTCAGAGTCAAATCGTTTATTTCTTTAGACTTACAAAATAAGCACTTAGGCAAGTCATTTCTTTAATATATAAACAGCTTTATAAATAGTTATTACTATCAAACAAGAAATAAGGTGCAATTGACTCTTAAATTTTTTGTCCACTAACGGAAGAAGTTAAAAAGAAACCGCTAGCAAGTTTATCGCTTATCAACTAATACAATCTTAGCATAACTATGGTTTATCCATTTTGAATGAAGCATGTTAGTAAACAAAGTACGACACAAATGTGCTTGGCGTCGAGTTTCAGATATAATTGTAAGCAATTTTTATTTTTAATGGGCGGTTTGTTTACTTTTATGCTCCACGATATGAGTCTAACTGTTCTTACATACTATTGTCGGTGTGGAACTGGGCATCATCCGGCCAAGCATTAACATCATAAACGCAATCATCTAAGGAGTAATATGCTTTCTTGATAAGATATCTTTTTATATACAGTTTAAATTTACGAATAGGGAGCTCAGTTGCTATAGTTTTCGATACTACTAAGGACCAGCCAAGCGTGATGATAATAAAATAACTCCTTGTTTTTCGGGGGAGACGTTACCTGAGATACTTATCCAAGTTAAGGTTTTCCTATCTAAAATTTTAAATGGGGCCAAAGAAATGCGACAAATTAGAGTGATAAAAGGCCATCGAGGCCCGAAATCATATTTTAAGTGCCTAATGTTTTTTAAGTCGATATAGTCTTCATTTGACCACAGTGTAATTTCATTCGGGAAAGTGACGATGTGGCAGACAATGGCATCGATTCTGCTGTTTTAGAATTAGCTAATATTAGCTAAAATTAGGATTTAGGAATGACATATATACGATAGCCATTCAAATTGAACAGCTATCGTCTATTTAACGTTTAAATTAGCTAAAATTACGATTTAGGAATAGTTAGGAATCGATACGTTTCGTTTGACATTCCTTAACGATAGTTTTAGCTTGTTCTTAAACAACAGAACAGATACCTACCCATATACTCGTATCACAAAAGTGTAAAAGAAACCATGTCATAATATCAACCACCACTTATACCTACATGTGTACATAGTATTCAGAGTATTTAATTCAATTACGAAAGTGTCACACGTTTCAATTTATTTAAATTAAAAGTGTGAAGCACACTCAGAAATATTTAATTATACTAAAAACCAGCCCCATTTAGTTATAATCGCCCTTTACGTTAAATGTGTCACAAATTAAGGCGTCTAACGACCGTGGTCTAAATGGACGACATAAAACAAATATAGCCAAGGGTGAGTAGCCTTGTAAGATCAAGGTTCTGTCTTTAGTGATCCTCAACCTTAACCTCAACTTCAATAGCCTATATTGGTCCACAGCTGGACGCAGGCCTCCCCAGATAAGCGCCTTTATTGGCTGTTATCTCATGGCGGGTAGTGCTCATGCAGGTTGGGGACTCAGACAAAGGAATATAAAGACATCTTACGGTGAACTAAAAAATGTAGCCACTTTTTTATAGTTGAGTGCGTGAAAGTGTTTCCATCTGAAAGAAAAACTCCCTATAATTTGGGAAGTAGTATTATTGGTTAGGTTAAAGATAGATGGCGATCAGGAGAAGTCGGGTATGTTTATAAACAAATGGTATAATAAATGATGTGTGGATTTGTTTATTTTTAGGAATGAAATGAGACGAAATTATAATAATAAAAAAATATTCGTGATTAGCACTCTCGATGAAATTTTTGTTTAAAACGATACTCATTGGGTAAAAAAATTCAGCCATCTTGAATTCTAAAGCAAACTCATTTTCGAAATCTACACCTTCGATTCAGTTGGAGACGATCGATACTTACCCATAATGTAAAACGGCAAATAAAAAGAATGTCCACCATCTTGAATTTTAATATTACTAACTAGGGCTACCTGGTGGTTATGTAATAATTGTGTATGTTGTTTATTATTTAATTGTGTTCCCCTTTTACCTAACCTACACCCTCGATTTGATCGAAATCGATAACCAAGAGAGGAGACCACGATTTAAAAATGTCAGCCAAATTGGATTTTGAAATGGACATCTTTCGTACTGTCCAAGTTTGAGCCAAAAACGATCTGACCCACGCCTGCCGTAATCAAATTCGTAATCTCCACCCTAATGTTAGTCGAAAACGATACCCATATCATATTCTTGGATAAGGAGGGGGTTCAGGAGAGGCTAGGCACAGCAAGACTCGCTGCGCTCGCCTTGCAGTGTGAGTGTGTCGGATTGCGAACCACGCCCGCCGTCATCAAATTCGTAATCCTTATTCCCATATTACTCGAACATGATACCCATATCAAATTCTTGGATCTTCACGCCTCCAGCCCCCCCGGAACCCGGGGAGTGGGTTGTTGGCTGGGGGTGTGAAGGGTGACGGCATGGCTCGCTTCTCTGTGCCCCGTAGTCGCTAATGCTCCACCCGAATAAAAAGGCTAAAAACAGGCCAACTTTCGGTTTTTTATGTTTTTTAATTAAAAAGGGGGTCTAGGGTCCAAAGAGGAAAACATTTTTCTGCATTTAGAATTATTTATCCTCCTCTACATGACTGTGAAAAAAAAAATCTGTAAAGTCACTCCGTTTGGGAGATCTCAACGGGGGCTAAAAATGGGGGTAGGGTGGGGTGTATTTTTTTTAGATTCAAGAAGATACCCTTTATACGATCCTGCAATCAGAACCCCTCGATATCTCCTCTATTTGGTAGTACTCAAAAAAGAGGGAAGAGTTTGGGGGGCATGGGGGGTAAAAAAATTGTCTTAAAAAAGTGACTTGTCGTCTACACGGCTGTTATTTTTTTTTAATACAAGTCACTCCGTTTGGGAGATATACAACGGGGGCTAAAAAAGGGGCGAGAGGGGGGGTAATTAATTTTTTCCTTTGATTCAAGAAGATACCCTCTATACGACCCTGCAATCAAATTTCTTCTATCACGTCGCTATCTGGTAGCACTTACAAAGGGGGAGGGGGTCTGGGACAAGGGGGGGGTTAAAAAAATCAGTTTAAATCACTTGTCCCCCTCTATACAAACGCCATAAACGTTTTGATCCAAGTTGGTCCATGTGCAAGAAGGTTAGAGCGGGGGGGCTCCGGGAGGGGGAGCAAATCTCAAAAACCGAGGGGGACCGAGGAATTTTCCCTCGGTCCAACATGAGAAATACATTATCGCAAAAAAAACAATACCTCACCCTCCACCATCCGGGAGAACAATAATTATGTCAGTGAGTCAGTGAGTCCGTGGTAATCTAGCTATATCGTTGTCGGTCCAATTATCGAAATCCTCGATTAGTCTAAATTGCTACCAATTATGTGAACCCTTGAAGCGAAAAATAACAAATAGCTTGGGAAAATCTGAAATCATACGCTGGTAACATTCGTGCTCTATGTCACTGTCATTGTCATTGTCTTTGATATCAACATAGTGTTGAGGTTTTGTGTTCCAAGTAAAACAAAAACAAGTGTTTATTAGAAAGTTTTACGGTCTTATTTCAGTGAAACGTTATTCCTTCCGACTTCTTGACCTTTCTGCTGCTATTTTTACAGTTCTTCACTGCACAGGAAACCATAGTTATCTATTTACACGTCGAAGTGTCCTGGCTCGTGCCTCGACGGGTACTGACGAGCACTGCGCACGGTTTGGTTGATATTTGTGTGCGTGAGCGCGTGTGTTTACAAGGTGAGCACGGTTTTCTACGGCTTCGTTTTTTATTTCACCGTAAGCTGTCTTTATATTCCTTTGTCTGAGGTTGGGGATCGCAGTTTGGTGGCAGAATTGTTCGGAAGGAGGCGCTGCTGCCCGCCTCCGGTAAATATCCCTTAGTCGCCTCTTACGACACCCGCGGGAAGACGTGGAGTGGTGCAAATTCTATGCTGCTGGCTGTACTGATCAGAACTTACAAAACATATCAAGCTGGTTTATTTTATTTCACTGTGTAATTTAATCAAAACTTATTCAAGTCATGCACGTTGCGTGACTTGAATAATGTTTGATTAACAGTACTAGTTTCTAGAAAATGGCAACCTCATATTGTGTAAAATTGTGTGCTCCCACCTCAGTCACCGTCGGACCGGCGGCACGGGCGTTCGTGATTCGCGTGAAATATTGTTGTCTCGGTCTCAATTCAGTCTTAGATACGTCTTTCCGTCGTTGTTTTTCTTTGTATTGCACAGGACTGGAAATATAACTGTGAGCGAATATGTGTTTGCGTGTAGTTGTAACTCATGCCAATTTTTGAGTAAGCACAGGGAGAACGTAACCTATCTTCCCTTTTTAATTAATCAATGGTTACACCTCTATATTTTATCATAGCCTCCACAAATAGTAGTATAAAACGTTAGAATATAAGTTATTGATACTCCTTTGCACTTTGTTCCAAAGATATTTTTAAATAAATTATTATTATTACTATGCACTCTTAGCAGCTATATTTTACTGAGGCATACACTGTGATAATTATTATATGTTTATTTCGATTTATTTATAACAATGTCAGTTTACAACGACACGATGATTTTATAGTAAAACAATTTAGTATTTACATATTCTGTAATTCTTTAATGTACACAAATAATACATAGAATGAACTTTATTAAAAGATATGTACAAAGGCGAGCTTAACCCTGTTAAAGAGTTTTCTTCCAGCGAAACCTTAGAAAAAGGAAAGGCTATGGAATAGGTAGAGGAAGTGTACAAATTACAAATATAATAATAATAATACATAATAATGCTTATAATAAACATACATAGAATAAAATAATAATAACTAAAATAAACCTAATAAATACCTATATAAATAAATACACCTTTATAATATAGATACTATACTTATATCATGGTATTTACATACCTACTTGACTTAGTTAAAATAAGCTTAAATTAGCATTTTGGAATATCAAACCTATTCCGATTCCTAACGATTCTTTATTCGTCATCATAATCATCATTAGCCTAAATTAGTCCTCCCTAATGAGTGCCATAGCGCCCTGTCTTCAGCTTGACGCATCCAGCATCTGCCTGCAGTATTTCGCAGATCGTCATCCCACCTGGCCGGAGGGCGTCCTACACTTCATTTGCCGAATCGAGGTCTCCACTCAAGGCTCTCTCAATCCTAGTTTTAGCTAATTTTGAAGTCAATTCAATTTGAATAGCTATCGTCTATTTGACATTTATACATCCTATTTTTAGCTAATCTTAACGTGCATAAATCCTAATTTTAGATAATTCTAACATTCATACATTCTAATTTTAGCTAATACCTAAAAAAAAAGAATCAACACCATTATCATATCACCCAAGTACAACGAATTTGAACTCCATTAAGCTAAACTTAGTTTTGTCGATCTTAGATAGTCTCAGCAAACTGTGAAATTGGATCCAAGTTCATAGCACCGCCCTCGCATACGCCTCTGTTCTAAATTGCATTCCTAAGTTCGTCATTGAATTTACTTCTCTATCATAACACCTAGTATCTCCAGCACACCAAAGGTTTAAGTTAAATACAATAACAAACTTACACCAAACATCGGAACATAGCGGTTTGCACACCTTACCTACACCTACCTACCAGTATCAGAACTCTAAGCAAATGTTTGTGGTTAGCTCGGAAGCAAATCTGAGGTAGTTTCCACTTGCCACCTGTTTTAGACCACTGTTTAACCTGTAAATAGACTATGTTGCTTGGAAACTAAAGTTTTGAATCAGTGCGTTCTATCCGTCATTTATGACCTAGCTGAAACGTCGACACCAACGCTATTGCACCAGTTTAGAGACGATCAGTAAGCTATGGAAAGAGCTATGCTTGGAGTTTCTGTGAAGGAGAAGTTTCCTAACGAATATATCTTATAGAGAACCAAAGTTATCGCAAGCTGTGCGCCTTAGGGAGGCCTATTAGGTATCAAGCAGTGAACAGGCTGATGCATAGGAGACATTGTTGTGCGCAGTTGGTCCAAATAAAAGCCCTATTGTCCGATTCTGGAGTCCTTATTTTTACGCCGAGCCTTGGAAAAACCTAAGAACGTTTCGTTGACTTCTTGATCGACTGTGTCATTGGAACCTTTCACATTGAACTTACCCACGACTACTCAAACGCAACTAAATTTAAGCAAGTTTGAAGTGACAAAAATTTACAGATGTGCATAAATCTAAGCTGCGTTTAAGTATACTTGGATGTGAGTATTTTAATAAAAGCTGTGATTTTGTGAGCAAGCACCCTGTTCGTACATACCAACCGCCGAAATTGTAAAAATTCTTTGGAATTCTGTGATACCAACCTACCTCGGTCCTACCGATACACTGTGATTTTATGAGCAACCACCCTGTACCTACCTACCTGTGTCCGTACATAACAAAGCCGGATTGACAGTCGATCTAATCCGGGGAATCCATCGACGAAGGGAACAAACCCTTTGAGGGATTACAACTTCCTATCATATCATCTGATTTGGTAGAGAGACAATCCAGCTGAGTACGAAACAAGCTTTGAAAGATGTTTATATTGACGGAAAAAAATATAAAAAATAATGTGGTATGTATTTAAAAAAATATCTATAAGCGTCTGGACGAAACGATATTTGAAGCGAGAACTGAGGGCGAAGCCAACCAGCATTCGCTATGAAGCGAATCGAAAACAATTGAAAGATTCGTTGGGAAAAATTTGCAACAGATCACATCTTACGCATATGTCAAACCCATACATTTTTGGACATTTCTACAAGTGTTTCTGAGTATTCCTGAGTATTGCTTTTGATATCGATTGTTACATTGTCTAAGCCCTCTTCGGTGAGTATAATTATGGCATACCACATCAACATTGTCATACAGCGGGACAATGTAACCAGCGTCGTTTCGTCAGGCATTTTTATTTGTTTTATTTCTGGTATCCTCGTTGGCTATGCCAAAGCTAAGCTACAGTTAGAATAATAATATATCAACCTGATAGGCGGAATAAATCATTGCGATTGGCCGGTTATCTCAATAACAAGTCAGAATATATGAATTATAATGATTAATCAATGATCAAACCATATATATTGTATATTTGAAATGGAGAGATTTTGACTCAAAATTAATGTATCTTTTAAAGGGCATTGTAAGTACCTATGCATCTACAACTCTACATATTATAGTGAGTTTCAAATATTATCAGATAATTCCTAAATTCAAACAAATTTGTCAAAACCTTTCTGTGCAAAAAACTTGTAATATGGGCCGAGTAAGGCATAATACAATGGTATCGATTCAGCTGTTTTAGAATTAGCTAAACTTAGGATTTAGGACTGTCAAATAGATAACCATTCAAATTGAACAGCTATCGTCTATTTGACATTTGAATTAGCTAGGTATTAGGTATCGTTAGGAATCGAAACGTATCGTTTGACATTCCTAAATCCTAATTTTAGATTATTCTTAAACAACAGAATCGTACGAAATCTGATTATATCATGGGGGCCCGACTTTTTAGGGACGCATCTGGCATTAATATCAGATTATCTAAAAATTGAAACGGCTTTTGCTCCAACTCGAAAAATAACAATAAACAAATTAAAGGTTAATTCTTCACTTGTTTTCTTTAGTCTACATACCAAAGAAAACAAAATAGCACTTTATTTTTGTGTCGTTTATAATTATTTATAAATAATCTTTTATCTTCTCTTTTCTATCTGTGTTTAATCTGATCTTTTATTGTATTTATGGAAATAAGGAGTAAAGTTTTTAATTAGTTTTAATTTGATCTGATACAGCTCAAAAATCATCATCATCATCACCCTATACTAGTCCACTGCTGGACATAGTGGAGTCTTCTCGTCATCCATACCGCAATGCTTGAAAACGAAAGTTTTCAATCAGTGCGTCCTACCTGTCATGGCCTACGGAGCTGAGACGTGGACACTCACGGTCCTGTTTAAAGTCGCTCAGCGAGCTATGGAAAGAGTTATGCTCGGAGTCTCTCTGAAGGATAGAATTCGTAACGAATACAGAGAACCAAAGTTATCGACATAGCTCAAAGAATTAGCAAGCTGAAGTGGCAGTGGGCCGGCCATATTTCGCAACGAACCGATAACCGCTGGGGTAAACGAGTTCTTGAGTGGAGACCGCGACTCGGAAAACGTAGTGTAGGACGCCCTCCGGCCAGGTGGGATGACGATCTGCGAAAGACTGCAGGCAGATGCTGGATGCGTCAAGCTGCAAGCAGGGCGCTATGGCGCTCATTAGGGGAGGCCTATGTCCAACACTGGACTAATATAGGCTGATGACCATCATGATGATGATTTTGAATCTTGTATTTTTAAAACATGCATCGCCTTGCGGTTTCACTCGCGTTATAGTTCCCGTTCCCGTGGGAATCCGGAGATAAAATATAGCTTGGTGAAAGAACTTTTTAAATCGGTCCATTCGTTTTTGAGCTTATTCAAAACAATCTTTCCTTTTAATAACATTATATTTTGTATAAAACCAAACCCCTAGGGGTGTAGTAATTTATAGTTTAATTAGCTCGACTATCAAATAAAAACTTTCCGTAACTAAGCCGGACAGTCCAAACTCGTTCGCAAACCATCCTTCATCGTAACTCGAGTTCCCTTTGGTTAATTACAAGCTTAATCAAAGTTAAACTAAATAGTTTGATTTATAGTTCTAGCTACCCTTGTCGGAGAAGTAGGACCTTTGCAACCTTTGATCTGTTGGTGAGTTGGACTCTACGCTTCCCTAAGCGAATTTGTTCAGATTTTGTCAAGATTTTCTTTTGATTTTGTTTATTACGGCGCTCAAACATATCAATCACAACCACAAAAAATACCAATCAAATGATTGTTATTTTTTTTGGTCTAAAATTGTTTGTAACACAACCAGTGCATAAAGAAAATTATAATAAAATTACGAACAAAATATATACAGCAAAATGATAAACAATAGATATATATTTTGTATAACTAATTGGGTCTGTTTTAAAAAACTATAAACCGAATTCAAATTCTTGAAGACGCGACATCTAGTTAAAATAGAATCGAATTTAGTTTGATGTGATGATACATGGATTAAATGACGAATGAAATACTTTGAAACATGAAATACGAAGCTTTGCTTGATGTTCGCACAAAACGAACAACCTTACTGCTGAACGTACAAACGTGCGTTGCTTCGGTCGGACGCGTCATCTAAATGACTCATTTGTTTTCGGACCTCTAAAAAATATGTCATAATCATTTTCATAGAAAAATCATTGAAAAAACGTGTTCGTCCTTCGTGTGCTCTATCCGTCATCTTTGTAATTTGTGTTTCTAGGTTTACGCCGTTGCCATAAGTAACCAATTGTATTGTATTCATTTATTTCAGATAATAAAAATCCATTTCACAAAATTTAAATAGATATAAACATGTCAATAAAATTAAAATTAAATCAAAACTAAAATATAAGTTAAAATTAGAATTAAATCACATTAGCTAAAATTATATAACATGAAAACAATTTTATTGTTGTATTGTTAATATTGTTGTATTGTTTACCAATGATTGGGAAATTTATTAGCTTTTTAAGTTTTACGGGATAATAAATGGGACCACCACGGGATTATGGTCTAAACAATAGTGAAAAAATCAGCAAAATCGGTTAAACATGGGCGGATATAATCAAGTAACATAAGATACATACAAAAAAATAACATACGCGACGAATTGAGAACCTCCTTCATTTATCTAGTACCTACCCATAACAAAAGTTCTGCTTAGCTTGGGGCTAGATAAAGCTGTGTGAATTGTCCAACATTATTCATTTAATTATTTATTTTTTGAAGTCGGATAAAAAGGTGAAAGAATATTAACTCGATTAACTGACTTGCATTTGGCCAGGTTTTTTTAAAGACTACTGACAGTGTACCCAGCTATGAAATGAAAGATGCTGCTTTCTACAACAGCTGCTTAGTTTCTATTACATAAACAGACGACAGAGCTGTACAGAACGTTATAATTTTTTTGTGCTTCCATACATTTACATTTTCATCTTTGTTTACGCAACGGTGAACAGTTGGCGTGACTTTTATTTCAGAAGTCTAAAATTTATGAATACCTAATAAAGATTATATTATATATTTTATGTAGATTTACATTCATTATGTAGATTTAAGGCTAGATAACATAGAATCCGTTCCCGCTGCTGTGACCCAAAAACTGACATTGTAATTAATAAAGGCTACAAAGAAACACAGACGAAAATAAAATCGAATTTTGCATGTCATCCTGTCCTACATACAGATGGACAACGATGTGATCCTATAAGAGTTTGTTACTTTGTTTTGTGATACAATGAATCAGTAAAAAAATGGAAAAAAATCAGCAAGCTGAAAACTATTTCCTAACCTAACACCAGTGTGAAATTACGGTGTGACGGTAAATCGGGCGCGAAGTCTAAAAGCATCTTGTTATGACAGCGTTCAACTTTCGCAAAACATACTTCAAGATTCAGAGTTTTACGTTTACCTCTGCTCACAAAAGAATCGCATAAAGTAACATAAAGGATACTCTAGTTAAGTCGAGTTGTATGACGACAAAGGAGCAGTATGTCAGTAAATGTAGAGTTTTCAAAGCTCTTATGAAGAGTTTTTTATTTTGAATGACGTGCTATGTGTCAAAGGAGAGAGAATATTTTGATTTACCTTAAAAACTTTTATACATAATAAAATAAATAAACAAATAATGTTGGACAATTCACACAGCATTCACTAGCTACTAAATCCTTTTTTAACAGACATAAGAAGGTAAGCAGACCAGACATACATGCGTGCCAATTACACTTACATATAAATCTTACTTTTAGGGACGAGATAAAGTGACCAAAATATATTTTTTCTTTTCTAAGTTGTTGTGAATATAATATTTACCTAGTCTGCTTAAGGCCCAGCTCGTACTCTCGTCAGTGCTTTTTTACGTTCCTAGTACTTCCATCCCTAAATAACCAGCGCAGTGTTGGGCAACGGCTTAATACATGCTGAGGCAGGGACCAATTTTACCCTTTACCACCTACTATTTAGTGTAAGTACCTATACCTCATCCATCGAGCATGTAACATCCATCCATCTATCCACAGCCTGTATCGGTCCACTGCTGGACGCAGGCCTCCCCCTGATAAACGCCTTTTTGGTGTTTAACTCATGGGGGGGTAATGCCCATAATCACCACGCTGAGCATGCGGGTCGGGGATCGCAGTTTGGTGGAAGATTTGTTCTGCAGAGGGCGCTGCTGCCCGCCCCCCAGAAGATATCCCTTAGTCGCCTCTTACGACACCCACGGGAAGAATTGGGGTGGTGCAAATTCTATGCCGTCGGCACCACACGGTATGTAGCATGTTAGTAAACAAACCGCCCATACTTAACCTTAAATTTACTTTGTTGGCGCGTCCTTATCGGAAACTCGACGCCAAGCAAGTAGTTTTTTGTTATTTGTGTCGTGGTTTGTTTACTAACATTCAACATGCTCGATGGATACGGTATAGTTTGTAAGATTGTTATATATTACCTCTCTCTATTGTACCTACCAATTTCAGTATTTTTGGGTCAAATAATATATATCTCTCTCTCTGTCTCTCTTTAATTAACCAAAGTCATTAGCGTCGAAAAATTAGCACTTCCGGTCTGACATCAGTGTCTTATGACGTCATGCGTCGATCCTAATGGACATCCGGTCGACCTTACCCTGAAAGCTTATTTATAAATGTCGGAGGAACTTTATTATTTTCTGCTTGGTAGGTTGGGAAGAAATTCTAACTTTGTACAAGTGAGTTCTCACATGAGAACATAGTACATGTATATACATGTAAAAGTGGTTCTTAATATAAACTCGTATGTAACTACATACGAGTTTATATTAAGAACCATTGAATGAGTGACATTGTTGTTTTCACATATTTCGTTTTTTCATAGAAAATGTATGGGAATTGTTTTCATTAATTATTGCCAAAACATACGATTTGATTTGGTATGTTACCTTGAGAAAAGTGTTCTTGGTTGGAAATAGAGTCGATTAAGACCAACTTGTTTTTTTTGACAAATGTCATTTTTTGGGCGAACCGTTCCTTTTTTAAAAAAAACTAAAAATGACAGTATTTTTTTCATCAAAATAAAACAGAAGGTTCCCAGGAACAAAACCTTTTAACTACAAAAGAAACGGTAGCTACCCTGAAGGGGCCAAAAATTTGCCCCACCCTGTATAGGACCAAACAGATCCCATCAATGGATATTAGTAGACCTAAAATATTTAGATAAATAAATAAATAATGCTGGACAATTCACACAGCATTATCTAGCCCCAAGCTAAGCAGAGCTTGTGTTATGGGTACTAGATAACTGATATACATAATACAATACACTACATAGATAGATATTTTTTATTATACATAGAAAAACATCCAGAACGCCCTGAACAAATTTCTGCAGATCGTACACAAATTTGTCCCGAGGCGGGAATCGAACCCGCAACCTCCTGCGTCGCAGGCAGGACCTTCGCCCACCGCGCCACAGAGGTCGTCAAACAGATAACGCCTCATACGTTTAACATAGTACATGTATAGACATGTACTATGTTCTCATGTGAGAACTACACGCAAACACATACGCTCACAGTTATATTTCCAGTCCTGTGCAATACAAAGAAGAACAAAGACGGAAAGACGTTTCTAGGACTGAAGTGGGACTGAGACAACAATATTTCACGCGAATCACGACCGCCCGTGCTGCCGGTCAGACGGTGACTGATATGGGAGAACACAATTTTACACAATTTGAGGTTGCCAGTTTCGAGCAACCGGAACCTCATCTTCGTTTTTAATAAATCAATGAATCCAAGATAAAAGTTCGAAGTAACATTTCCCTAAATAAGAATGAGGTAGCTTTAACAGATTCTGAGATAAATAACGAAATCGAACTTCAAAATTGCTAATAATTATAAAAATAATAATGCTGGACAATTCACACAGCATTATCTAGCCCAAGCTAAGAAGAGCTTGTGTTATGGACACTAGATAACTGATACGTACCTATATCAGTTATATATACACTTTACAATACACAACATAGATAGATATTTTTTATTATACATAGTAAACATCCAGAACGCCCTGAACAAATATCTGCAGATCGTACAAATATTTGTCCCAAGGCGGGAATTGAACCCGCAACCTCCTGTGTCGCAGGTGGATCTTCGCCCACCGCACCATAGTGGTCGTCAAACATTATAGCACTCATAACACTTTAATCTTAGGTACCTAAAATATTCTACTTTATAATAAGATTTGTCAATGATAATACTCAGAAATGAACGTTATTCAGATTCTCATACGAATGTGAACACGTGAGGGAAAACTTTTCGGCCTGCAAGTTTAGAAGCTCATTCATTATTCCACCTCTGGCCTTCGCTAAGCATCAACTTTATTAATAAACGTACAACTTACTGCGGGCCTAGACAATGTAACAATCGATTAGCGAAAGCGCTAGTAGAAAAGTCCAAAAATGTATGGGTTTGACATATGCCTCAGATATGTCACGTGATCTATCTATAACGTATAGAATAATGGTAGACAATGTACACACATGACGATTCCACCAAACGAATCGACAACATCGAACGATTACTTTCATACAAATGCCTAGCCAAGATGCACTTTTGACAATCGACTACGCCTATAGTCGATCGTCTTGATGGAAACGCTGGCGAACGCCGAGACCCTGTAGTTATCGACACAAAATGGTGATTTCATAAACAGCTGTAGGAATCATTGGATGGATGTGTTTATCGCGTTGTTTGTTTTGTGATTTTAAAATAATTAGTGCAAGATGCATACGCTGCGTTTGCTGTGGTCAGCTCAAAATGAAAATGTTTGGCTCAGACGCCACTTATGTAACTTTCTCGGCAGCAATTGGAAAGTATTGATGAAATGCAGAAACATTACATAAAAAGCACTTTAGACTCAGCAAAGCCTTATTTTAAAAGCTTTGTTGTGAGTTGCGGCCTTATACGTCAATAAAAGGATCTCTAGAGATATCTCTGGAAATAAAGGTAGGTGTCTAAGAAATATTTTTGATTGTGTATTGATAACCTATGGACCTGCTACCTACCTGCAATAACATTGCATAAATTTCCTTTTTTCTAGTGTTTTGCGCCCTAAACTTTTTAGCGCTAGCAGCTAGGTATTAAAGTGATTTTTTTTCTTGCAGGGGACTCTGGTTATCCACAGCGACCCTGGCTGATGACGCCTGTTTTAAATGCTGCACCTGGGTCTCAAGAAGACGTTTACACATCTCGCTATGTGCAAGCCAGAAACAGCAATAGTGCGCTGCTTTGGTTTACTGAAGTCTCGATGGAGGTGCTTCCTTAAAGACAGAGTTCTTCACTACCACCTGTATGAAGCTTGCAAGATAACACTTGCTTGCTGTGTACTACATAACATGGCAGTCCAACACCAAGTATTAGTCCTGGCATAAGCAATGATGGCAGTGATGATTACACCTCACAACATAACATCTTTAATGCTGATAACCAAACAGAACTTATCCGAGGCAGGGCAATGCGCAATCATTTAATCAGCAGGTTTTGATGAGAATGAGAATTCTTAGTGGATTGTAAATAAAAGTACATAGTTAAAGTTACAAACATATTTTATTTTTAATTTAGTTTATTATCTATTTGGGTACACATTTGCTGTAACATACATTCATTCATATTTCTTATACCTTTAATTTTGGAGTTTAATAGTGTCCTAGAACTATCAAACTTATCTAATCACGAATGGTCATATACACAGATGACACATTGTAGACGGCTACTGTTGGCTCACGGATGGCAGGCATAGCCCTACTCAGATATTGTTAAACTAAGGCTTCAGCTATTTTTGTGAAACGGCCGAGGAGATTGTTCCGCTCACTATCCACCTCTACTCTTTGGCCTTCAGTCTGTGCCCGTCTCTCCTCCAACTGAAGGGGTCTCCGCTCGATGGCCACAAACTCACTCTTGACTTCCAGTCTGCCCACACCTTAAAATTACAAGAAAGTTTTAGTAATGCAGATTGCAGGGTTTTTTGTTTATATAATGAACTAAATATACATGATTTTTTTATGTACATACTTTCTATTTACAATTGGTAGGTAATTAATTTACTTCATGAAGTCATAAAAGTGCTATAAGTACTCGTAAGGTACCCACCTTTTTCCACTTGTCCATAGTCTTTTGGACACCACCACCAACAGAATTTAAGGTGATGGCTCTTTTCACAAACGATCAGCCCTCAAACGTCCCTGCGCTGCTGCGCTGAGGCTGGCTGAGGTTTTGCGAGGTCACCATGCCTGTAACATAACATAAAACTAAAGAGATCTCGTTCTTTATATTTCTTTGTGAATCGAGTCATTGTTTACGTTTCTAAGTAAGCAATACTATACCTACCATGGTTTAGGTATAGTATTGCTTTCCGGCTAGAAACTTTTTTAGGTAGTTATTTAAATTTTTGAGGTAGATAACTAGCCTCAGACAAAGGAATATAAAGACAGCTTACGGTGAAATAAAAAATGAAGCCGTAGAAAACCGTGCTCACCTTGTAAACACACGCGCTCACGCACACAAATATCAACCAAACCGTGCGCAGTGCTCGTCAGTACCCGTCGAGGCGCGAGCCAGGACACTTCGACGTGTAAATAGATAACTATGGTTTCCTGTGCAGTGAAGAACTGTCAAAATAGCAGCAGAAAGGTCAAGAAGTGGGAAGGAATAACGTTTCACTTGTAAGTACTGAAATAACACCGTAAAACTTTCTAATAAACACTTGTTTTTGTTTTACTTGGAACACAAAACCTCAACACTATGTTCATTCAGAGGTCTTCAACATTCGACTCTACCATAGAGCAACGTTGCTCTACGTTGTCGAATGCAGGCAGGAAGCGAACTAAAGTTCTTTCTTCCGATTTCTACGTTGAGGAAGACTTCCCTCAAGTCATGCGCTGTCGCTCAGAAAGCCTTGCTGGCTTCTCAAAAGCTGTTCGGTAGCCGGATGGCTGCCATGGTCTTCTTGGGTAAGAGCGTCAATGGGGGGTTCAAGCAGTTCCCGGGGAAGTGATCGCCAGGAGGGTTTTGCATCTGGCGGTCCGTTATGGATATATATATATACACTATGTTGATATCAAAGACAATGACAATGACAGTGACATATAGCACGAATGTTACCAGCGTATGATTTCAGATTTCCCCAAGCTTTTGTTATTTTTCGCTTCAAGGGTTCACATAATTGGTAGCTATTTAGACTAATCGAGGATTTCGATTATTGGACCGAGACTACGATATAGCTAGATTACCACGGACTCACTGACTCACTGACATAATTGTTCTCCCGGATGGTGGAGGGTGAGGTATTGTTTTTTTTGCGATAGTGTATTTCTCATGTTGGACCGAGGGAAAATTCCTCGGTCCCCCTCGGTTTTTGAGATTTGCTCCCCCTCCCGGAGCCCCCCCGCTCTAACCTTCTTGCACACGGACCAACTTGGATCGAAACGTTTATGGCGTTTGTATAGAGGGGGACAAGTGATTTAAACTGATTTTTTAAACCCCCCCTTGTCCCAGACCCCCTCCCTCTTTGTAAGTGCTGCCAGATAGCGACGTGATAAAAGAAATTTGATTGCAGGGTCGTATAGAGGGTATCTTCTTGAATCAAAGGAAAAAATTAATTACCCCCCCTCCCCCTCTCGCCCCTTTTTTAGCCCCCGTTGTATATCTCCCAAACGGAGTGACTTGAATTAAAAAAAAATAACAGCCGTGTAGACGAATACAAGTCACTTTTTTAAGACAATTTTTTTACCCCCTATGCCCCCCAAACGCCTTCCCCTTTTTTGAGTACTACCAAATAGAGGAGATATCGAGGGGTTCTGATTGCAGGATCGTATAAAGGGTATCTTCTTGAATCTAAAGAAAATACACCCCACCCTACCCCCATTTTTAGCCCCCGTTGAGATCTCCCAAACGGAGTGACTTTACAGAATTTTTTTTTCACAGTCATGTAGAGGAGGATAAATAATTCTAAATGCAGAAAAATGTTTCCTCCTTTGGACCCTAGACCCCCTTTTTAATTAAAAAACATAAAAAACCGAAAATTGGCCAGTTGTTAGCCTTTTTATTCGGGTGGAGCATTAGCGACTACGGGGCACAGAGAAGCGAGCCATGCCGTCACCCTTCACACCCCCAGCCAACAACCCACTCCCCGGGTTCCGGGGGGGCTGGGGCGTGAAGATCCAAGAATTTTATATGGGTATCAAGTTCGAGTAATATGGGAATAAGGATTACGAATTTGATGACGGCTGGCGTGGTTCGCAATCCGACACACTCACACTGCAAGGCGAGCGCAGCGAGTCTTGCTGTGCCTAGCCTCTCCTGAACCCCCTCCTTATCCAAGAATATGATATGGGTATCGTTTTCGACTAACATTGGGGTGGAGATTACGAATTTGATGACGGCAGGCGTGGGTCGGATCGTTTTTGACTCAAACTTGGACAGTACGATGAAAAGATGTCCATTTCAAAATCCAATTTGGCTGACATTTTTAAATCGTGGTCTCCTCTCTTGGTTATCGATTTCGATCAAATCGAGGGTGTAGGTTAGGTAAAAGGGGAACACAATTAAATAATAAACAACATACACAATTATTATTACATAACCACCAGGTAGCCCTAGTTAGTAATATTAAAATTCAAGATGGTGGACATTCTTTTTATTTGCAGTTTTACATTATGAGTAAGTATCGATCGTCTCCAACTGAATCGAAGGTGTAGATTTCGAAAATGAGTTTGCTTTAGAATTCAAGATGGCTGAATTTTTTTACCTAATGAGTATCGTTTTATGCAAAAATTTAATCGAGAGTGCTAATCACGAATATTTTTTTATTATTATAATTTCGTCTCTCATTTCATTCCTTAAAATAAACAAATCCACACATCATTTATTATACCATTTGTTTATAAACATACCCGACTTCTCCTGATCGCCATCTATCTTTAACCTATCCAATAATACTACTTCCCAAATTATAGGGAGTTTTGCTTTCAGATGGAAACACTTTCACGCACTCAATTATAAAAAAGTGGCTTCATTTTTTAGTTCACCGTAAGATGTCTTTATATTCCTTTGTCTGAGATAACTAGCCTAGTCCTTACAAAGAAAGGTAAGTAGGTAGGTCGAGTACTAAATAATTAATTTACCTTTCCATAAACTCCAAATGAGCTGAAAACTGCTCACCGCTGGCCCGTGCTCTTGATTACAATTACTTAAATAATTGCAATTACGTACATCAAAGTAAGATAATTCCAATTGCGCCAAAGTTGTTTTCTTTTCATGAAGTTTATAAAACAAAACAAACAATACAAAAAGTGTTCTCAGTCTTTTACTGCGTTTCTGTGTTGCCAGATGACTTGAACTTCCCCCCAACTTTATTCCAAATCCCAAATCTCAAATTGAAATTAAAACTTCATTTATTCAGACTGTGACATCCATTTTGTTAGAAACACATTATTTTAAATTATTATTTTTTATATATTGTTAAGACTTATTTTTTTATCATAGTAAGTTTATGTCTAAGTTTAAGAACGCCGTTGTGTTATTTTTGACCTTGTGTGGTTGGCAGGTCGAAAATGCCATCGGCATTATGCCCACCCACCATTTGTGTACTTTTTACAATTGTGTTTAATCATGTATTAAAATAAATAAACAATTAAAATTAAGAATGGTTAGTATGTAACAAAAAAAACACCGTTATTTTTTTATAAACTATCAATCAAAAATAACTACAATAATCATAATTTCAATTCTGATATCAAATTATATAAATAAATAATGCTGGACAATTCACACAGCATTATCTAGCCCCAAGCTAAGCAGAGCTTGTGTTATGGGTACTAGAAAACTGATATACATAATACAATACACTACATAGATAGATATTTTTTATTATACATAGAAAAACATCCAGAACGCCCTGAACAAATGTCTGCAGATCTTACACACATTTGTCCCGAGGCGGGAATCGAACCCGCAACCTCCTGCGTCGCAGGCAGACCTTCGCCCACCGCGCCACAGAGGTCGTCGAATATATTATATATATATAAATATAAGTATATATAAATATATATACATATTTAGTTATCATTTATATCTATTTTATTCAACATGTACCTACACGTTTTGCGAATTAAATGTTTGCTATGACGGATCGAAATTTACACAACTAGCTTTTTCAGTACCATCTTGTATGGTATGGTCGGTTTGGTACTTAATAAGAATCCCCAAATTTCCTCCAAACCCAGTTTTCCCTCCGAAAATCCCCCCAACAAACCTTTCGCCTACCCCGAATCTCCCTCCAAAAAACTCCGAATTTGCAGGGAATACCCCCGTCTGGCAACACTGGCGTTTCATTTCAATTGACTACGATCTTTCAATAAGTTAGTTCGAAAATGCAAATAATTTTTAATTCCATTTCAACCTATTAATTATGCTGTAGAATTTAAGTACGCTACTCAATGTATCAAAAACTTATTATAATAAGCCTCCACACGCAATAAAAAACAGAAAACCATTCATAAATAAAATCCAAGATATATAAGTTTTGCGTAGACCGGAACGTAAAAGAGACGAGCAAAATAGGCGAATGACACTTTTGACGTTTGACTACGACAACCATAGACTAAGCGCGGTATTGAGCGATCAGACGAATAGACACGGCGATCGCCACGCGAAGGTTACTTTGTCTACCAAACGTACTTCGCCATCGTTTAGGCGATGACGATTGTAGAAATCGAAACGCTTCTGAGCGAATGCCGGTTGGCTAGGCCTGCAGACGAATAGACACGGCGATCGCCACGCGAAGGTTACTTTGTCTACCAAACGTACTTCGCCATCGTTTAGGCGATGACGATTGTAGAAATCGAAACGCTTCGAAGCGCATGCCGGTTGGCTAGGCCTGCAGAACACTTGTCTGAGAAATCTGATCTGGTTACGAAATTGAAGGTGAGAACATGATTTTATTACAGGCAAGTTTCCTCAGGGTCAGTTACCTACTCAAGTCAGAACAGAATCTTTGATAAATGGACCTTTTGACACTGACTTGACTCGACAATAAGGCGACAGTTTGTGTCATTGTGAAGATGTTGACGCAGGCAGATAGAAATCACAACATAGGAGCTTAGTCCTGTGTTGTGTTGTTTCATTTGTATTCATACATAATTATCTTATACCTTTAAACGAGCAATTCTTGTATATATATATATATATATAGTATATACTAGTATAGTATATATTATGTAATCGGAATCTCGGAAACGGCTTCAACGATTTTCATGAAATTTAGTACCTATACAGGGGGTATCGGGGGCGATAAATCGATTTAGCTATATTTTCAGAAAAGGTCGTTTTATTGGGTTAATTATGTTTTCAATAATTTGATTTATTGTAATCAATTGACTCTTCCTGACATCTATTGGCGAATAGTAGTACTATTTTATTCGTGTTTTCAACATTGATTTTGTAGTGTTCAATGAAAGACGGGCTATCGTAAACTGTTTATTCCAACGAGCTTCACATTACAGGCGGGGCCTAGTGTAGCTACCCTCATTTTGTGCGGTAGACACCACATTTTCTCCCCCTTAGATTAGGATTAAACTAAGTAAATCTAAATATACAGTGAGTGTAAGTACACACATAATAATGTAAGAATATGATAAGGTCACCAACTTATCTAAACTACATAAACAACTAACTACAGTAATATTTAATTCTAATATAACATTTACAAAGTGAAATTATGAAACTTAGTTACATCTTAAGCTTGCTTATTTTATCAATGGGTACCTATTTTTTAACACGAGATCTTAATTCCATCGCGTGAGAAGTAACAGTCCGCTGCCGGCCACTAACGCTTGGCTTAACAGGGGTTGATGGCGGCAGTTCACCATGTTCCAGTTCGACCGTGTCCTCGTCCTTGCAGATGTCTTGTGCCGGACTACCATAGCTTGAGCATGGAGATGGTGCTGACAACCCGCCACTGTCATCATCGCATAACGTATCGTCCCTAACCTCGGTTGTGTCCATCGCCTTTTGTATCTCTGGACTAACAATCGAGTATCGCGACTTCCTTAATGGTGCTTTTGTGAGAAGCTGATCAACGTGACGTTTACTCATTCGACTATCCTGGGTTTTCACATTAAACGAGACCGGCCCGAGCTTATCAACGACTACCCCTTCCTTCCATTTAACATCCTTCGTGAGATAATCGCGCACGAGTACTTTATCTCCCGGGCGAATGTCCCTCAGCGGTGGCGCCGCGTGGCGCTGCTCGGCCGTCGCCTGCGACGCGCGCACCAGCTCGCGCGTGCTGGGCCGCAACAGGTCCAGCCTGCCTCGCAGCCGACGTCCAAACATCGCCACTGCGGGCTCCTTTTGAGTTGTACTATGTTCCGTGTTCCTATATGTAAATAAAAATCTACAAATGGCCGCATCGAAATCCTCCTTATCTACTGCCGCTTTCTTAAGTAGGGTAGATGCGCCTGTTACGCGTCCAGGCCCCATTCACGACCTTTCGCGGCACTACTGGTTACTTTTTATCGAAAATAGCCTTATTTGCACTCTCACACAAAAACATTAAATTATATCAACAACCTAGATGTGTAAGCTAAGCATACAAGCTAACTTCACATAACTCGCACCAGAAATATAAGTAAAACAAACCATTTAATTTGTGGTCCGCCGTCAACAAGACCAAACGTGTCTATATCAACGCGAAAAATAGCAGCGTGTCGCAAATTCAACGCTAAGTTTTACATTATTTTTGTGCATTTCAGAGTTGATGGTTATTAGTGTGACTTCATTTTGGATTGAAAAATATCAATTTGTGTAATTCTGTCTAAATTATGGTCAATAAATTTGAAATATTACGTGGACGAGAACTGTTCCACGATATTTTGAGAAAGTCCCGTTTTAGACCGGGCTGGACGCGAATCGGACATATCGTGTCAATAAGGTGGTTTCTTGTTTTAATTATTGTATGAAAATTTACTCAAACATTTTATTAAATTTGAACCTTATGCTCGTAAGGTATCTAAAAACCATATTTCGTCCAGGCTCGGAGCAACGAACTATAAAATACTGAGTTATGAAATTTCTTATGGTCGGGAATTGGACAAGGTTAAATGACGTCCTGATTTCGACCTTAGATTTATTGATTATGTAAACTTAACAATAATGTAATAGAATTTTGTATATTAAGTCATTGAGTTATCCAGTATTGTGTATTTAACATTATTTCATTCAATTTTACTTTATTTGAAATAAGCTATATGCAAGTTTTTTAAATAAAATTGTGGTCGACAACTACTATATAAGACCAGATATCGACCATCTGCGTATAATAAAACACAGTGGCAGTCATCAGAGTCCTAAATATAGAATACTAATAAATGTTAATGTTTATTAGGTATTTTTGTATACTAGTAGCTAGTGATAGCCACTACTACTTTCAAAAATACCTATACAATACGATAAACCTCAATAACTAAATTGCAACGATTCCAAAGAATGTTTATCAGCTGTGCAAAGAAGGAACATGGACAACGAATGCGTGCGTATCTTTTCTGACAGTGCTGCTACACTCAGGGCCTTGGCAGGAAACAGCTGCAACTCCAAACTCGTGCACGAATGTCACTTGGCAATTGAGAGGATTTTCACCAACAACCGGATAACCATCCCATGGAACAAGGGACATAGCGGATCACTTGGTAACGACGCTGCTGATTAGCACGGAAAGGCTCCGGCTGCATCACCAAAGCTACTGAACCTGACCAGAAGAGACCTACGCGTCCTTGTTGGCATACTCACAGGACACTGCCCGCCCACTAAACAAATACCTCTACACCATCAGAGTAACCAGATAGCCCTCTCTGCAGGTGTCTCAGTGACGAGGAATCAGCTGCCCACGTAGTCCTGATATGCGAGGGAGTAACAGCACAGCGACATGAAATCCGTGACCATACGAGGTCAATCCGCGAAGCCTGTGAAAATCCCAGAAAGATTCTGCGCTTCTGGACGGAGTTAGGCTAGCTAGACTAGCAAACAAACACCCACAATGGACCATCCCGAGTCTTGAGTGCGGAAAAAAGAGTACACTTACCATACCACACCATACCAAGCCAACCTCAACTGCCCGCGGTGCTTCCTAATTCCTAAATGCAACCAACAAACGAGGCAATGACAAAACAACCCACTAACACGCACTGGGCCAGCGTGGTGGGTCATGGCCCAAACCCTCAATTAATGATATAGATAGCCAAGAAAAAAGTCCAAAGTGCCCAGCGACACCAGCGGCTGTGCTGGCGTTGACGGGTGCCATGCCAGACCTGGGATTAGGGGTGCGAAGAATCCTCGGGTGAAGTCCCACCGAACTTTGAGGTTTGACCATCACCTAGCGCAGTTGTAAGTGGAGTTAGAGAACATTAAATGGCATGTTATGGGGTTATGTAGAGTAGTAGTAGAGAGGGGGAGGACACAGTAACACTAGGCTCGGGCCATCTTCTCTACTTTCGCGAGGGTGATAAAACATCCCAGCGTGACGTACGTAGGTGACCTCGTCAATAATACCCTCGCTAATAACATTCAAGAAATCTCCAGTATGTTGACAGGTATTCAGGGAACAGTAAGTCAGGTCTACGCACCGACTTCGGCACAATCGGATGATGAAGTGGAGGATATTTATGAAGACATATCCAAAGCCTTACACAACATCCATAAGGCTCGTATGTGGACGTGGCGAAGCCCCGACACTGTGACTTAAAATGAGATCAACTTCTGATCATGATGGATAGCAAGCACATATTCAGAGATGACTCAGTGATCAACAGGTTAAGTACCGGATCTGATCACCGACTGCTCCGAGGCTCTCTGGATATCAACTTAAAGCTAGGAAGAAACCATCTGATGAAATCCACGCTCCGACCTAATCCAATCGAAATCATGGCGGGCACCGAGAAGTTCCGGCAGCTTCTCGGGAATAGGTTCGCTGCCTTGGATCCCACTGATGACGCTGACGAGACCATACACAATCTGGTTGAAACGTTGAGGCACAAGGGCATCAAGTTCTGCCAAAAGCAGCGTACTGGCAAGCAATCCAAACTCTCGGATGAGTCTTTCGGGCTGATGGCAAAAAGACGGGAAACCACCTAAGTGACTTCGTCAGACAAATCCGAACCGAGGCGAGGGTACAAAGTATTCACTCAGGAGCTTGGCAGGAGCCACCTGACGAATCTTAAAATGCATGATGAGAGGACATTCTATGGCAGATTATACTTTGCACATACCCCTCGTTCCCAACGACGACGAGACCACAAGACCAAGATTTTAGAACTCTGAGGCCTATGTCCAGCAGAGGACTAAAACAGGGTGATGATTATGATTATTATAACCTTTCGTCAGTGCGGCATTTACAAAGGGTCGTAAAATCAAGATGGCCCCCAGGTTTGACCTAACTAAGGCTGATCCACAGACCGTGTTCAAAAATCAAAAAAATCATGATTTCTCTGTTTTTTTGTATGCGAAGCCCTAGGTTTTGTTAATGTCCTTTGAACCTTATAAATCATCCTATTAAATAGCATTGATTGCATGAAAAAATAATAAAAAGATAAGCTTCTGTTGATACATGAAAATTTTTGCCACGAAACCAACGGTTGCTGCAACGCTGAAGTTTAAATGCATTATCTTCTACATTAAACCACGACGAATGGTATCGAGTGTGTAAATTATTGAAGAACATACCTTTGGCTATCCCGATCTCTTAGTTTTATCGACACAAACACAAAACACGACCAAAAACCGACGACTCAAAAAGACCTTTAAAATTTGATTCGAAAACTAAGTTTTTGATGATGAACAGTGACTAAACAGTCCGATCACAGAGCAAACTGACCATTTTTATGACAAATTCTATACCTTAACTAATGAAAGAATACCAAAATCCCACAAAAAAAAAATTGTAAGATTTTTTTATCGCAGATCTGTGAAGCAGCCTTGTCAAGGCTGTCCACACATGTCCGCCATGTTGTTTTTATTTATTTTAGGCCTTGCCAAGCTCGTGCACAGTCGAAAGGATAAGTAAGTTTCCTATCAGATATATAGTGGTCGAGAACTAGGCAACATAGGGTCGCAAACTGGAATTTTTGGACGAGAACGGGTAAAATGGGGCATTTCGGATTAAAGTATTTTTTTTAAATTAACAGTTAAATTTAAGAAGAAAGTCTATTTTCCATGTGAAAATAGAGTATATTAGTCATGTGGTGAAATCAGTTTTATTCTTATGAGCTCACAAAAATATATTTTTTTCGATATCTGTATCGGACAACTCCGCTAACTGGACGCAAACAGGCGCAATGACCCTACCTGTTTTATTAAACGAACAGAGTTTTCGGCCGCCCCGTTGCTAGAAGGATGATAAGGAGCTACAAGCATTCGCTTTATTCCGTTAATTTCGAGATAATTCAGGTACTCTTTTGAAGAAAAGGGTGGACCATTATCACTAACAATTGATTTCGGTATACCAAACCGTGCAAAAATTTTACGCAGACAACTGATGACAACCGACGCAGAGGTACTAGATACGCAGGCTACTTCCAGCCATTTAGTGTGCGCGTCAATCAAGATGAAATAGTATTTATTTCTAAAGGGCCCTAGGAAATCAACATTGAGACGTGACCAAGGCTCCAGCGGCCAGGGCCACGAGTGCAGGGGCGCGGGCGGGGGCTGGTCGCGCTGTGACGCGCACGCACTACATTCACGGCACATTCCTTCTATGTCTGCGTCTAACCCCTCCCACCAAAGATAATTCCTAGCCGTTTGCTTCATTTTTACTATGCCGACATGCCCACTATGCAATTCTTGCAGAATCGCGTTTCTTAAACTCACGGGGATTACTATGCGATAACCCCAGATCAAACAACCGTGTTCAATGAATAAACTATCCCTTTTTAGATGAAACACCCTGTCTTTATCGCATTCTAAACGTTCAGGCCAACCAAACTTGACATATCCCAGAATTTTATTTAATTGAACATCTTTCTTAGTTTCCGCTTTAACTTCAGTGAAAGTTACTGGCAGACCATCTTGAACAAAGTTTAAATAACTTCCTTCTAAAAGATTATCGTCGTAATTATACCTAACCGTGCGCTCCAACGGTAAACGAGATAAGGCGTCAGCAAAACAATTCCTTGCAGACGGCACAAAATCAATGTCATAGTTATAAGCTGCCAAACGGACTGCATATCTCTGCAAACGGCTTGCAGCCGTTTGAGGAATGCCCTTGTTTTTACCAAATATATAGCTAAGTGCTCGATGATCACTTCGTAGCAAAAAATGTCTTCCGTATAAATATTGATGATGTTTGGTTATTCCAAATATAATCGCCAGAGCTTCCTTATCAAGCTGCGAATAATTTTGCTCATGTTTATTAAGGGTCCGCGAAGCGCACGAGACCACGCGCTCTGAGCCGTCTGGATAACGGTGAACTAGCACGGCGCCTAACCCGTAAGAACTACTGTCCACTGACAAGATGAGCGGCAAGGAAGCATCGTAGTGGGCCAGCACTGGACTACTACTCAACACGCGCTTTATCTTTTTGAAAGCTATTTCACATTGTGCGCTCCAACACCAGTCAATATCTTTCTTAAGGAGCTCATACATTGGTTTTAAAATATCGCTGATATTGTGGCAAAACTTTGAGTAAAAGTTAACAAGCCCTAAAAAACTTTTCAACTGTGTTACATCTACAGGAGTGGGAGCTGAAACAATAGCTTCAATTTTCTTTTCATCTGCATGAAGACCATTCCTATCGATTTTATAGCCTAAGTAAGTGACACTTTCTTTGAAAAATTCGCATTTAGACCAATTGACTCGCAGGCCAGCATCCTTCAATCTTTGTAAGACCGCCCGCACATTTTTCAAGTTGTCTTTAGCATTTACACCGCTTATACAAATGTCATCACAAAAAACTACGGTGAATGGTAAACCAGCAAGAATTTCCTCTATCTCCTTTTGAAAATTCTCTGGAATGCACTTAATTTTTTTTTTTTTTTTTCTTCGAATGGGCTATGATGCTGTTGACCGCAGATGGCCATGACAGCGTTACCGGACTTTTGGCGGGCGCAGATGGCGCCTCGCCGGTAAATTTTAGGTTGGGGCGACACGCACAAGGGCCACCACTTAGGTGCGAGCCTCGGCTTGGGCTGTCGCCAGATGCTACGAGAGGGCATGGAGGTTACGCCTTAGGTGCACGAATGCACCTGCGGGCGGAAGGAGGGAATTCTTCGACCCCGCTTCCGGCGGGGTCGGTTTTTGGTCGGCTGTGTAGTGTGCGGTAACGAATCGGTTGACGTCACCTCCGGGTTAGCGGCGGTGAGTGGGTCAACGGGGTCACCGAGAACGTGTCTCGGTCTACGGAGGAGAGAACTCGTGGGAGGATTGTCAATGGGATAGTCGGGTATTGTGGAGATCAAGGGATTGTAATGATCCGGGGCCGATTCATAATGCCGCTGGGAGGCGGTCTTTATGAAATGGGCGATGGACTCGAGATTAAAGTCGCGATGGAGATCGTTATTGCGCATGTACCACGGACAGCCCGAGGCTTTGCGCAGAAATCTATTTTGGACAACCTGAAGGGCGTAAGTATTGGCTGAGTGGCCGAATACTACAGAGGAGTACGTCATGACTGGGCGTATGACCGATTTGTAAAGTGTCACCTTATTTCTAAGGGACATTTTACTCTTCGCTCTAAGGAGGCTATTCAATCGGCCAAGTATGAACTTAGCGCGATTGGCTACAGCGTGGAGATGGGGCTTAAAATTAAGGCGGCGGTCTAAGATCACCCCTAAGTATTTGGCTGATTTAACCCAGGGAATGGGTTTACCAAATAGGGAGAGGGTCCTGGGCTTAGGGTAATTCCGCGAAAAGTACACTGCTGCACTCTTCGTCGGATTTACTTCTATGCGCCATTTTCTGAACCAGGCACCTAGTTTGTCTAGTGCGGCTTGCAGCCTCATACTCACCCGACTCGAATTCGAGTCGGATGCGTATAGTGCTGTGTCGTCCGCGAAGAGGGCGAGCTCCACTTTATGGTGGCGGGGGATATCGCTGGTATACAGCGTAAAGAGGAGTGGGGCTAAAACGGATCCCTGGGGAACTCCGGCTCGGACGGGTCGGGGGTCAGAGAGAGTGCCCTCCACGCGGTAACGAAAGCTTCGATTCGACAAGTAGTCTCGCAGGATGAGTACGAGTCTGTCGGGCACACCAAGAGTGGAAAGCTTATAAATTAAGCCATTGTGCCAGACTTTGTCGAAGGCTTTCGCTACGTCGAGGAAGACAGCTCCCGTATCGGCTGGCCATGTGTGATGCCACATGGAATGGATGTGCTCCGTGATGCGGAGCACCTGTTGGGGACAAGAATGATGAGCTCGGAAGCCGAACTGTTCATCGAGTAAGAGCTTGTGCTCATTGACGTGGGCCCAGAGACGACTCAGAAGGAGTCGCTCGTAGATCTTCCCCAGGGAGCTGAGGAGGCTGATAGGGCGGTAGGAGGAAGGTTCGTTCGCCTTTTTGCCTGGTTTGTGGATGCCAATGACATTGGCCTCCTTCCAGACATCAGGGAAAGAACAAGTGGATAAGGCTGCATTGAAGATGCTTACAAGGAGGTAGATGAGGGCAACAGGGAATCTCTTAAGGAGCCTGTTGCTGATGCCATCCGAGCCGGGGGACTTTTTCGGTCGGAGATCTTTAATGATCGCTGCGACCTCAGCCGCCTTGACGTGGTCAAGGGTGGCAGAAGGGGGTAGGGACGCTAAGCGCTCGACTTCACTGTTCACCGTATCAAGGTGGACAGGGTCGACAGGTTCGAGACTGGGGGAGCACTGGGCTTCCAGGCTTTCGGCCAGAGTGTCGGCTTTATCCTTATCTTCAAACGCTGGCGTTTGGTGATTCGGACGTAAAAGCGGGGGCATAATAGAGACGCCATCTGCTTTCATTGATCGCGCCAAGTCCCAGTATGCCTGGTGACCCGGTTTGATCTTTGAAAGTAGTTCGTCCCATGAGGAGTTTCGGTGCTCTTGAATGGCTCTCTTAACCTTACGGCGAAGCGAGTTCATTCTAAAGCGATTGAGATAGGTAGGATAGGAACTAAAGCGGCGAGTCGCTGCGTTCTTCTCAGTGATCAGCCGTCTGATATCATCTGGCAGGTCCCAGCGGCGATCGTTCGTCGCCGGCACCTGTTTCGATGATTCGCTAATAGCGGATTGGACGTGACTAGTCAAAGAGTCAACCGCAATTGCGATGTCGTCTAGGGAGCTAATATCGTCGGGGATTTTTTCCAAGGCGGGTGAATGAATATTCTTGAGAGCGTTCTCAAGCTTATACCATTGCACCACTGTCTTGGTGGGAGGGGTGACATTGGGAGGGGGGCCAAGCCTCATCACGACCGGGCGGTGGTCCGAGTCAAGTTCCTGCATCACCGTTATGGATTGCATCCGGAGGGATACATTCCGTAGCAGTGCCAGGTCCAAGTACTCGTTACCAAAACGGGGGTTGGGAGAGTACCGCGTAGGGCACATGGGGACGATCAGGTCTAGATCGAGGGAGCCAAGACACCGGGAAAGGCTGCGGCCGTTTCCGTTACGAATGCGGCAGTTCCACATCGGGTCTTTGGAATTGAAGTCGCCAGCCAGAATGACTGAGCTTCCGAGACTGAGGACTGATTCAAGATCGCTTTTAAGAAGCTTCTTATTTGGGCTGAGATAGCAGGATGCAATGATGACCGATTGATGACCGGTCATCGCAAGCCTGCAGACAGAGACTTCTAAGTCTTGGAGGGGAGGGGGATCAAGGGGTATGCAGTGCAGGGACCTCTTGAAATAAATGGCAGTACCGCCTTTGGGGGCGTTCGTTCTGTCATTTCGGACTATTTGATAGTTAGCAATCCTAGGATTGCTAGTGCCCTGTTTTAAGAAGGTCTCCTGCACAAGGAAAATATCGATTTGGTGATTAACCAGAAATTGATGAACGAGTTCTCTCTGGGATTTGAGTCCGTTAGCATTGAAAAACGCTAACGAGATGGAGCGGGGTTTAAGTCTCTCAGGTTGTGAAACCATTATTGAGACTTAAAAGAGAGGTTGTCAAGGGAAGACATGACTTCCTGATGATCCGAGAGGATCATCAGTTTTTCAAATGCCGTTTGGGCTTGGCTAAGTTTGCGCAGGAGCGCAGTGACTTTTCCAAAGTCCACGGCGGGGGCGGGTCCCCCAAGGCCGGCCGAAGCAGCAGCGGGTGCTGATTGACCGGGCTTTGAGGGGCGGGGCTGAGGTACGGGGGTGGGAGCAGGGGCGCGAGTTGGCTCCTGTGGGCGGGGGAGAGGGGGAGACCTAGTTTTAGCCTTAGGGGCTATACTTGTGTAGGCCAAAGGTTTGGCCCATGCCGATGTGGTAGGGGGGCGATAGGGGACCGTAGACACCTTTGAGGATGTCTTGGTGTACTGAGGGGCGGAAGGGGCAAAGCGCTCCGGGGCCCTTGAGCGAGCCTTGTTGCTAGCTCTCGGCGCCTTGGGGCAACCGCGATAGTTCGCGGTGTGTCCCTCGGCGTTACAGAGCACGCAGCTAGGCGGGGTCGGGTCGTCGCGTGCGCGTTTGCAGTCAGCGGTGCCGTGGTCGCCCAGGCACTTGACGCAACGCGGACGCGCATTGCAGTTGCGCGCAGAGTGGCCATAGAGTTGGCATCTGTGGCACTGTCCGGGGGGGCCTAAACGGAAGGGAGCCTCTACCGAAAGGCCGGAGAGGCGACATACGGTCTTAAGGCCGAATATCTTTTTCCCTTCGGGCGAAAGGTCTAGAATGACCAATACTAGGTCAAATGGGCGTTTGTCTTTGCCGCTATACATCCGGTGGACTTCCCTGATGGGGAAGCCTTGGGAGTCTAGGTCTGCTTTAATCGTAGCGGCGTCAAATTCGGCGGGAACGCCGCGAATGACGACCCGCAAGGATTTCTCGCTCTCGAGAGCATAGGTATGAAAGCCTATGCTCTCGGAGCGGAGAAGGGTGGTGAGACGTCGGTGGTCATCCGACGTCTGTAATTGGAGTTTTATAGACTCCTTAACGGATTGGGCTTTGACAAAATGTATGCCCTTAAGTTGGAGTAATTTCTCCACGTTAGCCCATTTGGCTTTCTCGCGGAGAAAAATAGGTGGGGGTGGTCTCTCCTTGCGGGGAGAGGACAGGGGCGCGGGGGCCACGGGAGTAGTGGCGGTCGTGGGGGCCGCGGGAGGGGGAGAGGAAGCGCCAAGATTTAGTGTCTTGGCGGGGGGATCGCTCTTCCCTTTCTTCCCCAGTTTCCTCTTACGGCTGTCTACGGTGACAAAGCCGTCGTCAGAAGAGGAGGAGGGAGGGGGAGAAGCGTGTTCGGGCTCAGAGTCTGAAGCCGATGCCTCATCGGACGTGTGGGAGACGTCGTCAGCGACCTCCATCTCGTCGACCTCGGGAGAGGGCGAGCGAGAGGGAGCCCGCGGGGACGCATCCGGCGAATCCGGGGAGTCCGGAATCGCCGGTTTAAGGGTGGAGGCGGGGAGGGGGCGGAGAGAGTGCAAAACGTCATTCAACAGGGAGGGGTGCTGCGTGAAGATTGCGTGGAGTAATCCACGCAGGTTCTCCACTGACAAACCGGTAATGTCCATAGTGGACAGGGGAAATGCTTTAAGAGCACGGGGGAAAGTCCCTATGCCCGGGGGGGACACCCGGGAGATGTGAGTGATCCCTCCCTGTCGGGTTAGACAGGGGGGGGGGGTGTGTACCTGCGTGTCCTACCTAATTGTGTGTCCCTTATGCCACTCTTACGGGGCTAAAGGGGTGAGTAACTACCTAGCGCTACCTGGGGTCGGCGAGGGTGCTCCCCCAAGGCCGGTGGTCCCAGGCCCAGCCGAATTCTACTTTACTTTGAAGAAGTAAAGTAGGCGCTTCGGGTCAGCGCCCAACCAAGTTCGTTGGCACGGTTACGTATCCCTTGGTCGACCACTGAAGGCGTGGATTTACTGTTTGATAAGTCCTAGAAACAAGACAGAGGAGACCGCTTTGAAAAAAACGAGAACCTCGCAAAAAGCGTCGCTCTGAAAAGAGCGGGACGCTAACGTTTGCTGTTAAAAGTCTTGAAGATATTCAATTCTATAGCGAACTAAATACTTCGAGAAACAGAAAGGTTAGTTCTGAGAAGAACTGGTTTAATTGTTTTGTGTGAGCAAAACAATAGAAGCAGGCTACCTGCGCAAGCGAGGGCGAGGCGGACAATGGCCGGGTTGGAGCTACGGGGAGCTCTAACGGACGGACGGTACGTGTTGCCCGCGCGAACGCGAGCGAACGAATGAGGAATGCACTTAATGCCAAAAGGAACTCTTTTATAGACCCAAGTACCTACATGAGTCGTTATGGCAGTCATCGGTTGCGAATCCTCCGTTAGTAAAAATTGCTGATAAGCATGGGATAAGTCTAATTTTGAAAATACCACACCTCCGGCAAGAGTTGCAAAGATCTCCTCAATGCGAGGAAGTGGATAATGGAAATCTTTGAGGCGAGGATTAATAGTTGTCTTATAATCACCACAAATGCGTATGTCTCCATTCTTTTTGACTACCGGTACTATAGGAGTGCCGTAGTCTGAACGGTCCACTTTATAAATGACGTCATCGCGCTGCAGCCGCTCCAGCTCGCGCTCGACCGGCGCGCGGAGGGCGAGAGGCAGCGGGCGCGCCTTCACGTACACGGGACTATTATCTGCTAAATGCAATTGCATGCGATTTTTACAAGTGCCTAACCCATCAGCAAAAACTTCTGGAAAATCATTCCGCAGAGAATCCACGGTTGGGTTGCATTTAACATCGGATAAATTGTAACAATTATTTACATTTAACCTCAAAACTCTTATCCACTTCCGTCCCATTAGAGGAGGCCCCCCGTTCTCAATGACAAACAGCTGTAATTTATGCGATTCTGAACCGTAACTGACATCTACATCTATATAGCCTAAGGGTTTTATAATGTTACCGGTGTAGGATTTCAAAGTTAACGATTTCTTATTCAATTCATAATCAGCAAAGCGTTCATCATAACACGGTTTTGAGATGGCTGAATATTTACTTCCTGTGTCCACCTCGAACTGTAAACAGTGTCCCCCGACCTTTAAATCTACATAATAAGGATCGTCCGATTCACCACAGGCATGTAAATTGTAGAAATTCACTTCCTCTGAATCTGAGTCTAAGAAAAACTGACCTTTGGACTTCTTTGAATCGGCTTCGCGACACATCACTTTCAAGTGACCTTTTACACCACACTTGTCACAGCTGAAATTTTTATACCGACACTTAGCTGCTGCGTGTCCCTGCCGGCCGCAGCGCGGGCACGGGCGCGGCTCCACCGCAGCTGCTGCCGCCGGCGGCGAGGGCCCGCTGGCCGCCGCCGCCGCCGGTCGATGCTGGCGGCGCGAGGCGCGCGCCGCAGCCACACGGTGCAGGCCGTCGGGCGCGCCCTCAGCGCCGCCCTCACTGCCACCGTCCGCCGCCGATGTTGCCGCATGCCTGTCCGCCGCTTCCAACGCCAATGCGAGTTCGATAGCCCGCTTATAATTCAACTCGCTTTCGGCAAAAAGCCTGGATCTCATATCCTCAGATCGAAGGCCTGATACGAATTGATCTCGAATATTCTCTTCTAGCATATTCTTGAAGTTGCAAGTCTTCGCAAGATGTTTTAAGTTCTGCAAGTATTCATTCACCGGCTCCCCCGATGCTTGCTTACGTTGCCGAAAGATATGTCGTTCTGCGATTTCTGATCGCTGAGGCTCAAGGTGATCCTTTACAATTTTCTCGAGCTCATCGAATTTCTTCGTTTCTGGTAGGTCCGGTGCACAGAGGTCACACATCAACTCGTAACACGCAACACCAACATGAGTAACTAACACCGCCACGTGCAAATTTTCCGCTATGCTATTCAACGCGATGAACTGTTTTACTCGTCGGCAATACGCGTCCCATTTATGTGATCCTATTTCAAACGTCTCAATTTTACCGATAGGCATTGTAACAAACGAAATCACCGACCGTAGGAAAAAAAAATTACCGTCTGCGCCACATGTAGTGTTCAATGAAAGACGGGCTATCGTAAACTGTTTATTCCAACGAGCTTCACATTACAGGCGGGGCCTAGTGTAGCTACCCTCATTTTGTGCGGTAGACACCACAGATTTAAAAAGGGAAGATAGGTTACGTTCTCCCAGCGCTTACTCAAAAATTGGCATGTGTTACAACTACACGCAAACACATACGCTCACAGTTATATTTCCAGTCCTGTGCAATAAAAAGAAGAACAAAGGCGGAAAGACGTATCTAGGACCGAAGTGAGACTGAGACAACAATATTTCACACGAATCACGACCGCCCGTGCCGCCGATCAGACGGTGACTGATGTGGGAGAACACAATTTTACACAATTTGAGGTTGCCACTTTCGATCAACCAGTGCCCCATCTTCGTTTTTAATAAATCAATGGTTTTCAATATTCAACTTTACCCCAATCAACCGAGCGAAGCTCAGTCACCCAGGTAGGTACTATGTCTTTATGAGCGCTGGATCTGAGATCGTGTCTGTCACTTACCCTACCTGGTTCGGATTGAAAACGTCTCTTTTACAAATTACCTTTGGTTTTTGTGTAGAGCAACAAGCTGAGTCAGGAGACCTGTTAAACCTACACACACGCGCTCGTTTACCTGCTGAGAGGTACTTAGTATTAACCCAATACTGACGTAGGTACCTATTTGTGTTAGTTTTAGATTCCTAATAATTGTTCACAGTGTTTGTTCGTGTTAGTTATGTTAGGTATTTGTTTATTTTATTTGTAGAGTAGTGTAGTATCTAATCATTTTCGTTCTTTCTTTCTTTAATTCTGCAAGTTTATACAGCATCTAAGTGCGTAAGTAAGATTGTGCAAGTATTTAATACTTACATCATTCATCAGAAATTAAGTAGGTACCTACCTATCAGGTTTTCATTTACCTTAATTTTTTGTTACAGGTATTATTCAATAGACATCAAAAGGCGTTTCAACATTTATATTGAAGTAAGTATTCTATTTTACTTTACATTCAACGAGTTTGCCTGTTCGTTACAATGATGAGTTTTCTAGAGGAGAAAACCTTATATTTAACTTGGGACTTAACTAAAAACTATTTTCTGATGGCTCTGACCAGCTCTGAACTTAGGACTTAATAGATGGCGGGGATTGTTTGCGGTTAGGTAATGAAGTCTATGGGATGTCATCCCAAAATAAGCATCAGCTTCAAGATAGGAACTGATGTCATCAAACCTTACCGTATAACGTTGCCCATAATTTTGTTATCTTCTTATATCATTTTGATTAACATTTTATCAAAGACTTCACTTCCTTATTACCGAACAACGTTGCTTTTATTTTTATTTTACTAGAAGACTTGTCTGTCTGTCACTTAATTTGACAGCCCAATGTAAATCGCGCCCTCTATTCAATCTAATCTCTCAATCAATCTCAAATTACATATTTAAACATATTTTTTTAGAAAACACAATTATTCAAGACAGTACTTATCGTTTGGAGATTCAAGCAAAATTGACACAATATTGACGATTCGAAGGATCTTTTGGTTTATTTGTATTGCGGTTCGCTGCAATTTAATGAACTTGCCGGTACTTACTTGCCGGTAAGGCCGGCAAGTTATCATCAATCCAGTTTCTCTTGTTACTAAAATAGAAATCCTAAGAAGAGATCTTCGTTTCGTATGTCTTATAGCTTCAGACTTTCCCATACTGAGCGATCTAAATCTGCCACCTTGAATATTGACACTGAAAGCCACCTAGAAAATGCACCCTCAAACAATATCATATAGCAACCAAGTATTCTGGGGCCTGATTCCAATGACACAATTGCCTCCCTTTGACAATATTATCGTTTCATTATCGCGTAACAATCACCGCCATTGACACCTTTTGGTATTCTACTATAATAACACTATTTATTTTTGTTTATGCTATTATCTCTGTCTATTACGATTATGATTTATATGCCCCACCACACCATTGACACGCTATTATAATGTCATAGAGATTGTAATATTATGGTAATAGAATACCAAATAAAACGACTAAATCTGTTTTGTTTAAAAAATTGTAGAATTAGGCCCCAGAGTGCATTGAGTACCTATCGCAAAAACAGGTGACATAATTTATTAAAATTTTGTAGTTCTTTAAAATACCTACAACTTTAAACTACTTACCATAACTCCAATATCAAGAAAAGAACAAATAAGGCGTGGTATAAATAATTCAGTACCACGACTCTTGTCATATTTGTCGTCTGGCGGTCAAGTATTTTTGCAATAACTCGTAAAGTCACTAGTGGGACTTGTGCGGTTTTATTGCAGTGCATTCGTAGAATATTGGAAAACTCATTGAATTTTGTAGGAATTATGTCCACAGAGGATTGAAAGTTATTGCTGATTGTTGACAATGTCTTTATTGACGAAGAAAACTATAATATAAGTATATATTAATTAAAATTGAAACAGTATTGCTAACTGCAGATTATTTCTAATAATCTAGAGATAAATAAATAAATAATGCTGGACAATTCACACAGCATTACCTAGCCCCAAGTTAAGCAGAGCTTGTGTTATGGGTACTAGATAACTGATATACATAATACAATACATAATATAGATAGATATTTTTTATTATACATAGAAAAACATCCAGAACGCCCTGAACAAATGTCTGCAGATCGTACACACATTTGTCCCGAGGCGGGAATCGAACCCGCAACCTCCTGCGTCGCAGGCAGACCTTCGCCCACCGCGCCACAGAGGTCGTCGCATTAAGTTGTCGTTATGCAACCTATTGTGTGAAAATTTGTAAAAGTCGGCTAAGTGCGATAGTAGGCATCTCGCTACTAAATCTTTTCAACTTCATGTAGAATTAACCGTAGCCGTCCGGCCTGACTGACAGCTTAAAGTGTTGCCAGGAAGTCGAGATTTGCCAAAGTTTCGGTAAATTGGGAGCTCTAGTTCCTGAAACTGGTTTCTATTAATATAGTTGTGGGTGGTGGATAAATTTACTAAAGTTTCACTTCGTAGAAGCTGCCCACTTGGGCTCAAACGGAAATCAATTACAATGAAAGGTTTATTTATTGATATTATTAAATTAACTAAGGTATTTTTGATTACCTACTGAGATACACAAGATGACAATAAAGAGGTTTGAACTTTGAGGATTTGGACCTAACCTTGGCTACCACACTGTTTAATTTTCAAAATCGACACGACCGTCTCAATCCTGTTTCGTTACTTACATCAAGTAGACTTAGCTCTCTGTTTTATTTATCAATGTCAAACCGTTTTTAACCGACTTCAAAAAAAGAAAGAGGTTCTCAATTTGACTGTATGTTTAAAAAAAATTAACCGATATCTAAAAAGGAGGAGTTTCGCAATTCGACTGAGTTTTTTTTAATGTTTTTACCTCAGAACTTTTTACTGGGTGGTCCGATTTTCATGATTCTTTTTATTTGAAAGCTGGTGCTTCCTTTTTTCGTAGTCCCATTTTAATGTGCTCCAGTACTGACAATGGGATCCATGAAAAGCCATGAAAAAACTATAAAAATTTAAGTCGGTTTATATGTTTTTTAAAACAAAATGAATTATCTCTGTTCATCCGACCAATTAAAACCCGGGTCTCTTCAAGACAAGGGTGAATAGGTATCTTCTAGACCTTCGTGATACATCGTCGGTCGCATCTTCGGTGAGATTGCAGTTAAATGAAGGTCTTTTATCCATAACAAAAACTAAAACCTACCAAAAAAGCCGAGTAAAATACCAATATCCCATATTGCAGACTCTTCCGGGGGATTTCCCGGACAGCCCACAAATCTTCATTGACATAGACAATAACATGTCAATCGGCTTGGAAGCTTGTAGGTAATAACCTCTGAGTCCCTAGTATGGGTTGGGAATTAGTTTCCGTTAGCCAAACAGTTTTTTTATTTTTATTTTATTTTATTAATTTAACAAAATCCACAGTCCTTATTCTACATAAACTTAAAATACATGTGTTTCTTACGACCAATAACGTTTCTCGTTTCGTTCCATACATTCGGCCTGCCTCTGTTTTTCCAGCCAATTACAACCGGGGTCTCTTCAAGACAAGGGTGAATAGGTATCTTCTAGACTTTTGTGATACAAGGTCGGCCGCATCCTCGCTTTCCATCAGGTGAGATTGCGGTCAAACGAAGGTCTATTTACCGTAAAAAAAGGCACCTTGGTGCGCCTGTACCTAGAGATGGACTACTTTTTGTAGTTCGACAGTAATACAATATATTTATTAATAACACCACAAGTTATAAGTCGAGTACTAAAGTACGAAAATTGACAGTTATTATTTAAATTAGCAGTGCCTTGCGGTTTCACCCGCGCAGTTCCCGTTCTCGTGTGAATTTCGGGATAATATCTTGCGAGTTTGTTATTATTGGCAAATATATCGATCTATATTCATTTTCAGTATTTTGCTACGAACGTTACCACTACCACCGGTGTCATTATCGAACGCAACTCGATCACGTCACACAACACTGACGGCATCACAACGCGGTTCGGTTAGTACAGTCTTCAAATCTAGGGTAAATAAGTTCCTTCTGGAAAAGCGTGCTCCATCTTAGGCTACATCTTCGCTTTCTTAAAGTGAGTTGGTAGCAAAACGCTAATCCATGAGCAATAAAAAAAAAAAATTACGTCACTTTTCGTCTTTTGCACATTCTCACAACAGGGTTCCAGGTTCCGAATAGTTGGAAACCTTCGGTTTTCGGTTGATTTAAAAGTTTTATTTTGACAGAGGCATGTTTATGAAATGTATTTGTACCTTTCTAGAAAAAGAAGAAGAATGAAGAAAGAAAACACATTTATTTGGAGCCAATTACATAACACGACCCATACAATAGAAATTACAGTTTAGTTCAAAATAAGAGAATAATTTCATATTATGAGACAAGGAAAGTAGTACATAAATAAAAGAGCAGGAACATGTTAATGAATGTTATATAAGGGGCCAAAAAGGTCCCTATCCTATCTCATTATTTTTAGTAGGTACGTATAAGAAAGATTGACGTTAAAGACTGTCGGGCTTACGGAAAGGCTTACGGAAATTTGTTTCCTGTTATGTATTTTGTACACTCGTACTGCAAGCATCCTGAAATGGCCACGAAATCTTCCAATACAGAACCCTCGAAACGTTTTGTTGATCTATTTCAGGTTGTCACAATGGCCCAGTTTTATATCCAACTAACCGAGGGTATTACGATTCTGTTTTAACCGACTTAGAATGAGGATGGATGTTCGGCAGCATGCATGTTTTGTTACGTATGATTTTCAATAATTTTTATTGTGAACCGAAATATGATTCTTTACTATTGTTTATTATAATAATGACAGGAAATGAAAAATGTTATTGTAGTCACGAGAAATTTCAAAACCAGTGTTATTTATACCTAAATAAATAAACCAACATAGTATTAAAAAATAAATTGTTTTTAGTTTTTTCGCCGGTCAATTCTATTCAAAACAATCGGTAGACTATTATACCATACTTACCTACACACTAATATTTTTCATGCAAAAATCAGTCGGAAGATAAATCAGTCTTTCATCAACGCCTATCAGAGGACATAGGCCTCTCCTAATGAGCGCCATAGCGCCCTGTCATCCCACCTAGCCGGAGGGCGTCCTACAATACGTTATCCGAGTCGCGGTCTCCACTCGAGAACACGTTTGAGCTATGTCGATAACTTTGGTTCATTGTCGGATGTGTTCGTTACGAATCCTACAGTTAAACCTACAGTTGAAGTTAAGTACGTTCCTTTCCTATAGTTAAGACCAATTTATAGGCAGAATGCTTTTCTTAACAGAGCTGCTTGCTCGTTTAATTTTAAAATAAATGGAAACAGTGAGGTAGACAGGCATAATTCAACACCCAGAGGGCCTAGACAATGTAACAATCGATATCGAAAGCGATAGTAGAAAAGTCCAAAAATGATGGTTTGACATATGCCTTGGATATGTCACGATCTGTTTCAATTTTTTCTCTACGAACCCTTAAATTGTTTTCGATTCACTTCATAACGAATGCCTTCATAACGGTTACTCTCTCTGTACATTCGCTTACTTAGTAATCAATTTTTTCAAGTGTAAGCCTTCAGTATTTTTGTATTACTAAATTCCTTATTCATAATGGTCTGCTAACATAAAACAGCTACTAAGTACTGTTATTTCTCAGTCCGATTTATATCAATAGAGGAAGACAGAGCGAGATTTAGCAGTGTGCTAAGATATCAGACTATTATGAATGGGGTAAGTTTGTTATTTCCAATTAGTCGTCAACCTTATTTAAAGCATTCCTTTCTGCGCAAATTAGTAATTAGCCGACAACAAACATGCACTAGTCTATCCAGGCATGTCCTATATTATAATATAAATTTTTGTAAGTACTAAGGTTTTCCTAAATTTTGAAAATAAAGTAAAAAGAGTTTTATTGGTTCTTAATAGAACACAAAACTCAAAAAACTTCAAACCTACCTAATAGAAGTATTATAGATACACCTTCCTCTACTTTTCCTTAATACTCTAGAGTTGTGCTATAACAATATCGATAAAAGCTTTACGAGCAAATATACGATGTGGATCCCATTCGCAAATGAGGATTTAGTTGTACCACGGGGAGCGTTCGCAGTAATTGGTATTAATGAAGTTAACATCGACGCCCTAGGGATGGGAATTGGTATCGATAGAATAATAAGTATGAAAGAGATTTAGGAAAAAAATGCAATTGTGTTTCTTTTATTCCGATCAAAAGATAGCCGTATTATGGTTTAATCTTTAAGGATTTTTGACAAATACGAAATTTATCACTGTAGAACAGATTGCAATATCCACTACGTATGTAAGTGGGTTAACTACGAACCTTATTTGTGTTGGAAAAACACCAGCGTTTTTAATCTTATCTTATCCTATGTATGTATGTAAGTAGCCGATTTTTATGTTCCCACGTAGCTCTGAAACACCTGTTTGTTTTCAACAAAGACAGAACAATAAAGAAACATTCGTCAAACTTATACCCCTTTTTTATCGGGGCTTAAATTACTGTAAGTTGTTCATAGTATTCCTAATTAGACGCTTTAAATAATCGATGCCTATAGTTTCATATCGCAACTCTAAATTTACATAACGATTAACTCCGTATTACCGACTGTATTCGGTATACCTCGGAATATGTGCCTCATTCAGAATACGATGTTTTACAAACACATCGTCAAATAAATCAAAGAATCAGAGACAGAGTCAAATCGTTGATTTCTTTAGACTTACAAAATAAGCACTTAGACAAGTCAAATGTTTACTATATAAACAGCTTGATAAATAGTAATTACTATCAAATAAGAAATAAGGTGCAATTAACTCTAATTCACTTCAAACATAATTTAAGCTGGAGTCATTTATCCCAGTAGGGATTTGTGTGATTAATTACTTACTGTGCATATGTGATATGGAATTTATACATAATATTATTTGACTAGAAACCGATAACACCTTACTTTAGGTAATTTTAAATTCCTTCTTTTTAGTTGTATTGTATAAATATTTACACGGATTCCTTACTCGTCTTTGTGGAAATAGTATCCGAGTCGCACCTGGTGCTAGATGAACTTATTTGTAGCCGAAGGGAGGAGCCCTCGTGTCTGAATACAAGATATTTTAACTTAGTGAGAGCGAGGAGTCATTTTCTTTGACCTAGTGCATGTTTGTACAAGACAGTGATCATTTGAAACATAGTAAACCTTTCGGCCAATATTTTTATTATTATTATTATACTTTAGCTTAATATTAAGTTAACTACTGTTCATATTTTCATTTTATTTGTTCGGATTTTATTAATTTCATCTACGACCGCCACAGTTAGTACTCGGATTTAATATTGTAGACAGTTTTTGATAAGCAAAGGTTCGTGAGCGAGTGTGGACAGGCTTAAAGGTGACCGCGCACCCGTCCGCGCTGTATCCGCCGGAATCCGTATACTACGTACCTTTTTTAGTACAACTGTACAACGCGGCGCGGTACCTTATTAAAAGGGTCAGTCATAAGCTGAACGCGCATACATATGTCCGCGCCGCACGCACCGAAGTCATCGTATTTTCAAATCTGATGGATGAAATACTTAGTATCCGTGCACCTATCCGCACGGATGCGCACAGATACGATATTTTCAAATCTGATGTATGAAATGCTCATAGTATTCGGGCACTTGTGTGCGTTTGTCGTTGGTTTTAGTTACATCACTAACCACACAACGGTCAACATAACACCAGCGCTGAGGTAGGTAATTTCTACTTATCTACTCAGCAATTTGCTGAGTTGATACCTTTTTGATTCGACACTCGATGGTTTTCCAAGCAGGTTGCGGAAGTTAGTACATACTATTCTAGTATTAAGTTTCACAACAAATCGGTGATTTTTGTTTGCATCATGTAGCTAACCATTTTTACACCAGGTGAGGTGTAAAAATGGTTAGCTACTTGATGCAATCTTAGTGTTAATTAATTCCTAGTTTAAATTAATATCTAGTTAAGTTTTTTCTTCCATAAATGTTTAGTTGTTGTAATGTGTCGTGTCAAATAAACCATTTCATTTCATTTTATTTCTATCCGCACGAATACTAAGCATTTCATCCATCAGATTTGAAAATACGATGACTTCGGTGCGTGCGGCGCGGACATACACATATGCTCGTTCAGCTTATGACTGACCTTTCAATAAGGTAACGTTAAACAAATAGCCTTTCAAAATTTCATAATAAACAAAACTTTTTTAATTCCATCACCTGCTTTAGAAAGCGAGAAGCATTGTTGGAAGACCCAGCTAAAGTTTCGTTTCAAGAGAAGTGCTTGGTCAATATTGATTCTGGACGCAATTTCACAAGTCTCTCATAACTTTTGTGTTCTTTTATTTGTGTTTAATATAATAAAGCGACATTGATAGCTTTTGAAACCCTTTTGAAGTGTTCGGGGGTTTCTATAAAGTTGAATAATTAATTGTTTCGTGACTTTTGTAATAAAATTTTGATACTTTCTACATTGGTTAACATATTACGTAGGGGAAATAAACATGTGGTAACAACCGGTACGGGATAAATACCCGATAAATAATCGACTTTTGTAACTTCAAAAACGAACTTCATATATGGCCATATTATGCGCGCTTTATAGCCATATTTCGTTTTCACATTGACTGTACTTCGGCAGATGGCTACGAGACGGGAATTACTTAACCTTCCCGTCTCGTAGTCTTAGATATCTCAACCAAAAGCTGGCTCTAAGACTGCAATAACGCAATTTGCTTTGCACGCCTATTCCACGGGAATTGATTCATGGTATAAAAAGTAATTTGTGTTATTTTAGGCCTAGAACTACCTATATGCAAAATTTCAACCTGATCCGTTCAGTAGTTTTTGCGTGAAAGAGCAACAAACATACATATAGACATGTTCACAAACTTTCGGGTTTATAATATTAGTATGAAGAGTCCTAGAGAACCAAGTGCGTAAAACATTGAAAAAGCCAAGTAAACGTGTATGGGATTTTGTCTTATATAAGGTGGGGGCTTATTCAACGCACGTAGGTATAAAAAATTAAGTCGGTTTATAGTTTTTTAAAACAGAATTATAAATCAAGCGTAAAGACGAACCCCTCTTATTCATAATGGTCCGCTAGAACAAAACAGCTGCTAAGTACCTAGTGTTATTTCTCAGTCTGACTTAAGTCAATAGAAGACAGAGCGAGATTTAGCAGTGTGCTAAGTTAGCAGACTATTATGAATGAATGAAGAACATGCGTAGGCCTGTTCGCGTATTCTACCTAAGTATTATCTTATTTTAATATTAAATGTTTCTATTCTGGGCCCTGTTTAATATAAATTACAGAGTTATAAATAGGGCCGTATCCTCTCGTGGGCACTTTGCTCTAATAAATAATAAACGAAATCATAGACCCTCTAGAAAATGTCAAAAAAAGGACCCTCGGAAAATGTTTCGCCGTTATTTGAATATTCGGAAGTGAGGCTTTTAAAGTACCTAGGGGTGAGTCTTCGGTGAAAAGCGGAAGCGGATTTTTAGCAATTACGAAATTTTGATAGTATTCAAAGGATTGATCGTAGCTGGAACATGATCGTTGTTAAACGGTTCAAGTTGAACCTATTACAATGGACTGGCATAAAAAAGACGTATGACACATTTATGGGCTAATCCTGGACAAGAAAATGGTCAAGAGTAGGCCTTTACTTATAGAGAGGCACTGAGACGAATAAATACGTTGACCTATGTCAGATATAAAAAGAACACATCTTAGAACCATTTATTTTGTTGATAAGGTTAAATAAAATTATATCCCACTAGCTGCGCCCGCGGCTTCGGACGCCTAACCCACGGGAACTGATTTATGGGATAAGTAGCCATAAATCAGTTCCCGTGGCCTGAAATAACTAGTAGTTGGTAGTTCTAGGCTAGAACTACCAACTTCTAGTTAATTCAGGCCTAGAACTACCTTTATGCAAAATTTCAGCCCGATCCGTTCAGTTGTTTCTGCGTGAAAGAACAACAAACATACATAGATGTTTACCCACTTAGATGCTTACAAACTTTCGCGTTTATGATATTGGTAGGATTATATACTATAATCACCAATCTGCCTGCCAAGCTCGGTGATTATGGCAAAATCCCCTTATTTTGGGGAGGCACGTCCAGCATCCAGCAGTGGCCGTAGAGTGCTGATGATAGCTCAGTCATGAATGGCTGTCCTTGAGACCTTCAAACATGTCAAGCACCTCGTGATTCACGCGATACCCCATCATTCGGAACACGCGTTTTGGGTAGGGCGGAAATCTTTCCGGTCCTTAGGGGATATTTTTGGAAGCTTGTGTTTTATTCTGTTTTGTCAGCTACTGACCTTTATTTTCTACAAAAAAGGACATTTCTTAAAAAGGGCTTGTCAATTCGAAGCATGACATTCGATTCGGCAACCTAGGACACCATAATTTGACCGTTTTGTGTGAATACGTATTTAACGGTAGATTAATACACAACGTACCTATAAAAAAATAAGATTCATGCTTCTTTTATTTTTAACCCGACTTCAAAATAGGAGGAGGTTCTCATTTCGACTGTATGTTTTTTTTATGTTTGTTACCTCAGAACTTTTGACTATGGGTGATTTCATGATTCTTTTTTTATTTGAAAACATGTGCTTTCCGTGTGGTCCCATTTTAATGTGGTCGATTTCTAACATATTATCATATATCCATATTATTGAAGTCGGTTTACTGTTTTTTTTAAACAAAATCAATTATGTTATTAATGGATATTAACTACAAAAATATTGCTGTAAATTTATGTACTAAATAAGTTTACCTGTTCGTCGTGAAAAAGTGCAAAATAATCTTGCTGGGAGAGCCAAAAAGCTAAATGAGTGATTTTTAGAATGGTGTCTAAGAAAAACGTCTTTGTCTTGTAGTCTTTATTCAAGTACAAATTCATTTAAGCAATTAAGAATCTAAGACGAAGGTAAGTAATGTAATTATTTAGTAACAGAGAAAGGAATGTTAAGTTACGAGGAATTTCAAACCCTTTTAGCAGGCAGGTAAAGTACTTTAAAGATATCTATGTATAAGGAGGGCTCTATTGTTTTTTTTTCAAGTTGTTTTACAATAAACGTATTATATTCGGATGGGAAAATAAACAAAATTGTAACTGATGTAAAGGAACTTTCATGCAGAAATCACAACAAAAGTTATATATTTGGATAGAATATACTAAAACAAAATAAACAAAAAGAGAAATGTGTGGAAAAAATCATATTTTCATCTGTGAATTTCTCGGTAACCTGACGCTTCAAGACATTATTTATATGATATTTTTTTTTATTTCTTTATGTCTTCTTTACATATGTGCCTTTATAACTTTATTTTGCGCGGTGATTAAAAAAAAACAAATAATAGATAGATAGATTCAGTCGTTACTTTGCGGAAATCCACTGTAAATAATACAATTCCGCGAAAAAAAGTCGCAGAAATTACCGATTTCACACTCACGATTTCGTCTTGTTGTTCCATTTCCAAACAACACTGTTTTCGAGAAATTTAGATTGATTCACGCTTGTTTTCACTTAAGACGTCTGCGGTCTCTCGTGTCTGTGAATTTTCATTGTTGATTTTTCATTTAATTCAGTATTTTAGTCAGTCTTTACTCGACTACCAACTAGGCTATGTTTGTACCTATTTATGTTGCCGATTTTTTATGTTCGCACGTAGCGCTGAAACTACTCATTGGATTACAATAATGAGGTTCTGCTCTACTTTCATAATATCCACAGCCAAAAAGTGGAATGAGCTTCCTACGTTCCTGTGTTTTCACATTAGAGTACAGTCTTGGGGTTTTCAAATCTAGGGTAAATAAGTTCCTTCTGGAAAAGTGTGCTCCATCTTAGGTCAGATCTTCACTTTCTTAAAATTAAACCTCTGTTTTTCCGGCCAATTACAACCTGGGTCTCTTCAAGACAAGGGTGAATAGGTATCTTCTAGACCTTCGTGATACACCGTCGGCCGCATCTTCGCTTTCCATAAGGTGAGATTGCGGTCAACCAATAGTCTATTTTTGTGTTAAAAACAAAGTTCGCTTCATCATAATAAAAAAAAAATCTTGGTATCAATTATAAAATGAGCAATTATATACGTAGGTATTTCATCATCATCGATATCATCAGCCTATATTAGTCAACTGCTGAACATAAGCCTCCCCTCATGATAAGTATTAACGAAGTATTTCTTGTAATAAACAGACCTTCATTTGACCACAATCTCACCGGTCTCACCGTCGATTGTATTTTTTTTTTCAGTAAACACAGAAAGTTTTAAAAATCTATCTTTAAGTTTTTGGTATCTATTTTAGGTTTCATTTTGAAAAGTTTAGGCAGACATAAGAAGATGCAATTTTTGGCCACCAAACTCTATTTTTATTTACATATTTAAAAAACACAAACATATAATATACTAACCCCCTTATTCATAATAGTCTGCTAACTTAGCACACTGCTAAATCTCGCTCTGTCTTCTATTGACATATGTCAGATTGAGAAATAACACTACTTAGCAGCTGTTTTATCTTAGCAGACCATAATGAACAAGGGGGTATGTTTTGTTTATATCTAACACAATATTGACGGTAGTTATTTTTGTATCTCTTCCTAAACTATATAAGATAAAACTATTACAGAGGTATCAAAAAATAGCGTATAATAGAAACATCAAACAGTACGATGGATTTTTAAAATTTCCTATGCTAAAGGTATACGTATGATAAAATAGGTGGCGCTGTCAGATTGTCTCGGGTATGCGTCTTAATGCCTACAGCTATTCCACCACATAACTCATCGTAAACTATCCCGTAAGTCTGGTAACCCCAAACCACTTCCCTTAGTAACTAGAAATTCAGCTCCTGCCACAAAATAACTAGAATATTATGGTTTCTACCGCAAATAGCTTCAGTATTAAAATTTAAAAACATCTGAGGCGCCATCTGGCGTTCAGTAAATAACCACACACTTTGAAAGTCGTAAACGCCAGACACCGAGTAGTAGAAGAGTTTACGGGAACTAACATTACATAATATATGGTTACGCTTCTTTCGATGAATCTGAATAGATTTATTTTCAGTGTAGAGTTTTAGTATGGAAGAGTTGGTAAGTCTGAAATTATAAAAGAGATCAATATAAATTAGTTTTTGTAAGACATTTTGGACAACAAGGCAACAATGGTAGCGGATTGTGACTTGTTTTTAACAATTACATCTATATGTTATGGTCCGAATTTCACCTTTAAAAAAACGGGTTATGACTGAATACTCAATCAAACGCAAATTAAGTCACGGTTTTTTGTAATTAATTTAATGTGCACATTTTCATTGTACTGTGTTTAAAACGTAAAAAACATGATTTATTATTTACGATCCTAGTTTCATTACAACTATGGTCTTCAAAGAAGAAATAAAGTTTTTTTTTATTCGAACAGTTTTTAACAATTTACAGTTTTCGAAAACTGAAGAGAAACTGGAATAACCAAAAAAATCACGACACGAGAACTGCTCAAATTTGTTTTGCTATCTCGTTTTCCAGAAGTAAGTCAAATTCTACTGTTTGTTTTTACTTTTATAAGTATTTTAGTTGTTGAAATTTTGCTTATTTGTAACAAGTAAACAAACTGTGCGTGTGTCTGAGTTTTATGTGACACTAAATGACTTACTTACTTACCTGAATTATCGAAACCACTGTTTTGAGATACAAAAATGTTTTCATGTGATTTCCCCGACTCTATACTTTACATTTTCTCTCATAAATTACTATTTTCTTAGGTAAACTCCGCCCAGCTCCGCGACTCATAATTTAACACCCTCACGGGCAGATGATAAAGAGCAGAAATGAACCTTAACTCGTTATATAAACGATTCAATTTTACTGTTAATAAACAAAATAGATTTAGAATATTGAAGGAATTATTAGCTGTTGTTCTCTGGTTGTTTTACACCCTGAAACACAGTTTGAGTAAAGTTTTGTAAACTTTACTAAAATTTAGTTGGCTTACCTTCACTTAATTTTTTCCTAACTAGCCGACCAGAACTAATGGGGGGATAATCCCAGTAGTTCTGTCAACAGAACTACTCAACAGAACAGGTGGGAGTAAACGACCTGACAGACGTCTCCTAAAATGAGTTATTCCCCGACTCCCGTGAGACGTGCTAAAACGTATTCCCAACGTTTCACGAAAGTCAGAGCGTTGTTATTTATGTCCAATCGACACGCATCAATTTCATTTTCTGCCTTTTCACATTAAAATAAAAAAATATAATTAGCACAACAGAAACGAAAATTTTCTAAATTAATTGAGCCAGTCCATATTGTAGGAGTATACCTACCTAACTAAGCATCGAACAAAGCCAGTCCAGTCATTTCCAAAGGCGCATTTTATCATTAATCCCATAAGTAGGTAAGTAGGTATACGTAATTTTATGTAATTAATGCAAAACGCGTGAAACTGTTGGAAATATACATACAAATACAGTTCAGTAAATGTCCTATAGGACTAGAAAACTTCCTAATCGAATATTCCACGCGCGCAGTCGCTAAATCTCATCCATTCTCACGGTGAATCCCGCCGCATCGAGCGAATAATAATCAGTCTGATGAGCCGAGCTATGCGACCTGCGAGCGACTTCGATGGGTCGTGATCGACGATTAAGGCCCACACACCAGTGAAAGGGGCGCCCCCAACTATTTTATCTTATTATTACGTTAAACGCAGCCAGTTTTAAAAATCCATCGTTCAGTTTGTGGTATATTTTATAAGTTATAAACTAATGCCTCTGTAATAGTTTCCTTTTGTAAAGTTTAGGCAGAGATATGAAGTTGCGCTTTTTGGCCACCAAAATCTATTTTCGCATGTCCTCCTAAACTAATGAATACAGGTATTAAAAAATTGGTTATAACAGATACCACAAACTGAACGTAGGGTTTTAAAAAATTCAAAAAATTGGTAAACGTAAAAATATGATAAAATAGGTATCGCTGTCATATTGGCTCGGGTATGCGCCTTAAAGCCGTGTTTACGAAGACGCGGGCGTCGAGCGGCGCGTTGGGTGACGTGTCGAGCGGCGCGTTGGGCGTTTCGCTCCGTTCACAGAGCAGCGGCGCGTACAGCGGTCCCGTCATCGCACGCGTAAAAACAATCACAAAGTAGGGTAATGTTTATGATACGGCGCGGGCTGCAACGTGGCTAAGCGTTTGAAAGTAGGGTTATTACTGTATTCCCCTTTGAAAAATCCCCCTTAAAGGGGAAAACTAGAATTACAGGACTGACTCCAATAATATGGTTTTATTATTAATTAAAATGGGACAACACGGGAAGCACCAACTTTAAAATAGAAATTAATCATCAAAATCGGATCACCCAGTGAGAAGTTCTGAGGTAACAAACATGAAAACCAAAAATAGTAAGTGCAGTCGAATTAAGAGCATCTTCCTTTTTTGAAGTGGGTTAAAAAGAAAGAAAGGGCTGTAAGTCTCACAGTTTGCGCCGACTCCACATCTCTTGACCCGAATCGGCGTCGAATACATTTTAAGTAGTCGATAGATACTCGAGCCTGAGCTCGTCTTGGCTTGAAACTGCATTTAAGCTGTTAAGACGTTTTAATTGGAGTGTTTAAAGGTAATGGGTCATTTGCAGGGATTTTTGTTCATCTCGAATTAAGATAATATAATATTACTAGCTGCGCCCCGCGGCTTCGCACGCGTTGTTCTATGAAAACCTTAAGAGGTGATTTTCATCCCACGGGAACTGATTTATGGGATAAAAAGTGGCCTATGTTTGATTCCAGGATTAGAATTACCCGCATGCAAGAGTCAGAGTCAGAGTCAAATCGTATATTTTTTTTAGACTTACAAAATAAGCACTGAGACAAGTCAAATTTCACAAAATTTCACCCAGATCCGTCTAGCAGTTTTGGCGTGAAGAAGTAACAAACATCCATCCATCCATACAAACTTTCGCATTTATAATATTAGTGTGATAACTAGTTTTTGTCGGTGACTTGTCGCACACAACATAATGTTCTCGAGATAAAATTATACTTCAGATAATTAACCAAAGGCGATGAACAAGCAGCAGGGGGAAAACTGAGACTGAAACGGGGCTCAAAAAATCATTTTAATTTTTACATAAGAAGTTAAACTTACATGGAGTTCACAATAAAACAGAATACAACTTTTTAAGCTTTCATAAAATTAACGATTTTATCGGGTATTTATCGCGTACCTTCTGTTTATATTTCCCCTACGTTTCTACCGCGTTACAACGATCGTGGTCATGGGGCAACTGGATGTACACGGAGCTATAGTCGAGAATTGACGGTAATTAAAAATCGGTACCACGATGTCGTGGAAACTGCCGTCAAATCGAATGCCTAATGCTGTAACCACGATTGCTGTAACGCGGTAGAAACGCAGAGGAAATAATAACAGAAAAATACGCGATAAATACCCGATAAAATTATTAATTAAGCAGAATACAAACAAAACAAGGGTTAGTCCTTCGATGAATACCTACGAATACAATAGCACTTTTGTTTAGATGTTTTATGAGGGTTACGAAATAGGAAGTTGTCCAAATGGGACGTAGCCACAATGTCGACCCAAACTCTATGAACTAGGTAGTATGTATATAACTACATTCATATATGGGCTGGCCTATCCACACAATTTCTAGTCCTAAAGTATGAGAAAACTTGGTGTTATGGGTAGGCACTCTTTGACCGCGTTATTTCATTTGAGACCCCAAATAAGTAATTTATAAAAACCAGATTTGATCCTTGCTTTTTCACTTTTTCCGGAAAATTACAAAGGTCTTCAAATATTAGCTAGAAATACTCCAAGAACTAAGAGGAGGCTTTTGATCATGCACTAAGTGGGTGATGCATGTTTCATCATCATCATCAACTAATATTAGTCCACCGCTGGACATAGGCCTCCCTAATGAGCGCCATAACGCCCTGTCTTCAACGTCCAACATCTGACTGCAGTCTTTCGCAGATCGTCATCCCACCTGGTCATACACTACGTATGCCGAGTCGCGGTCTCCACTCAAGAACACGTTAACCCCATCGGTTGTCGGTTCTTCGCAAGATATGGCCGGCCCACTGCCACTTCAGCTTGCTAATTCTTTGAGCTATGTCGATAACTTTGTTTCTATGTCGCATGTACCTTAACAGCCTGTATCGGTCCACTGCTGGACGCAGGCCTCCCCTTGACAAGCGCCTTATTGGCGTTTATCTCATGGAGGGAAATGCCCATAATCCCCACGCTGTTTATGCGGGTTGGTATCGCAGTTAGGTGGTATAATTATTGTTTTGCAGGGGGCGCTGCTGCCCGCCCCCCGGTGAATATTCCTGAGTCGCCAACACCCGCGAGAGGAGTTGGGGTGGTGCAAATTCTAAGCCAGCACCACTTAGCTAAACTAATTGTTTATAAAATAAAGATTTATTCTTAAAATACAGCCACCTAAAAAATTGTAAGTTACAAATCAATAGTACGTCCCGTAACGGCAGCAGTAGGAACACACATTAATAAACGCGGTATAAGCTATCTATTTAAATAATGAGTTAGGCGCGATATTGTGCCGTGTTATTTTCCACGATTCCCGAAATAAAGCCCTGAAGCATTCCAAACAAAATACAAAGGCTCTTTGTGAAACAGAATTATAAAAAGCTCCTCAGGCAAGATAAGTATCTTAAAATGTGAGTTTTATGCCTCAAAGCCAAATGGCTACCATTTCATTGCTTTTTCTTATCAATGATAAAGACCGCGATACTATCACACCATAATTTTAGCCTTAAAAACGTAAAAATAACGTAAAATTTACGCCGAAACGTTATCTTTTGCATATAATTTGAACAACAAGTCTGATATATATTTTGGATGCTTTTGAATTATCTTATTTAGGGAGGCTACTGTTACTGTTTTGAAAATTGAATGTGACTGTCACCCAGTTAGAATATTGAGACCACGGCCCGTATTATGAAAGCTTGCTCAGTCATCCTATTATGCTTGAGCAACGCTTTTCTATGGCATAAACGTCACTCAAGCATAGCTCTTTGACTGAGTAAGGTTTCAGGCCTACGTGCACTGAACGGATAGCCACGTCACGGACAATTTTCCGGTTGGTGGCGTTTGCTCGGCTGTCGCATCGCAGTGCAAATAAAAACTAATTTCGTACATAGGTACCTATTTCTGATTACGGCCAACCTGTCAGCTGGCCGGCATGGTGCGTAGAGTACCTATGGTGAAATAAAACGTACTGTTTTATGTTATTTGAGACAGGAAAATAAGCTTACGAAATAACATTCAATTAAATATGAGACCACTTCTTATAGAGTGGCATCATCTATGAGTAGAGTGAGAGGTAGTAACAACAGTATCCTGGAAGTCATATCCGAAAAGTATGACTGCCCCATACTGCACTACTGGGTGAAACTAGTTACATATTACTTAGGAGTTATTAATGTATGTACATTTTATTTTATTTTCTATGTTGTTTGTATATCTGTGTTTGTAATTTTGTGTAATTGATGGACCTTTGATGTCTGATGATAAAGATTTTTGTATTGTATTATTAAATAGAGGAAAACTTTGATAGATTTCTTGGTAGGTTAGGCAGAGGTACTTTTCAAACTATTGTTTTAAATGTAAAAGTAATGGCTAACATAACTTTCAATTGTATTGTTATGGTAGTTATTGGTATATATATCCCCAACCTGCATGCCCAGCGTGGGCATTATCGGCAGTTTTCACAGTTTTTAACTTTTGCTGTCGCATCGTTCATTTGTAAATGTATCATGTAGGTACATTGTTCTAAATAAATTATTTTGTATTTGTATTTAAAACCCTCCATGAGATAAACGCGAATAAGGGACTGATCAGAGGGAAGCCTGCGTCCAGCAGTGGACCAAAACAGGCTGTAGAGGTTGAGGTTGTAGTTATATTAAAAAAAACATTTTTTTTTCTATGTCAACTGCTGCCCTGTTTATTACAGTTATAAATATAATTAATTCCGTTTGTAATTCGGCGTCCCGCGATAAAGGTTCTGAACCTAGTGCGGGGACTACTAAACTGTATGAGCTTTTTTGTAATAGTAAATGAAATACAAGAATAGAAATGAATTTGGTATTTTTTTGTTGTTTATTTATTTATTTAGGGCAACCAACTAGAGATAACACAAGGAATACAAATTATAAAACGAATACTTAAAACTAGTGCTAGTCTAAATTACAGGTTAGCTACAACCTGCGTGAAGTGTTTCTACCTGTTTCATTTACAAGATGTGATTTTCGTGATTCTGACACTTTTCAAGTTCGTGACTTCATAAAACTTTTTCCACTAGTGGTTTCAAATACCTCAAATAACATCGGCAACGACTACTCAACTTAGGTAGGCTTTTAGGAAATGAAATGACACGGCACGAGGCACGACCGTGTCAAAAAGAAGTTGAACGTAGCAAAAACTAAACAGTTTAGTTATTAATAAAGCATCCTTGAATATCTGAGAGAAATTGTCGGCGATCACAACTTGTCCTTATCAAAGTTTATAGGGGCGAGACAAAAGGAAGCCTGGGGTTTTTCAAATTAAGGTTTAAAATAGATTGGAAATTTGATTTCAGCGGAACCTTTACAGGTATTTTACGATATTCGAGATATTATAATGGCTTGGGTTAAGCGGAATTTGTTGGTTTATTAATTTTAAAGTCATCTTTACCAGAAGATTGACAGATGGACAAGTAGACAGACAGCAAAGGTAGTCTTTTTACCCACTCATATAGAACTAAAGGTATTGAGATGGATCAGTTGAGCTACCTGTAGATTTTTTGTAACAGACTGTTACAAACAATCTACAGGTAGCTAATGTAAGTGTTACTAACTAAATATTAGTTTTGATTTTTTAATTTAAAAGTGATAATTGTAAATATAAGTTTTAATATCATACTTCAAGGAGCTGGGCTGGTTAGGTCCTGCTAAGGCAGGGGGATAATGCACAATACACTCCTATGCGAGACGTCCGTGCAGATGTTAGTTCCCCCACTTAGAATTAGAATTAGAAGAATCACCTACAGGTAAAACATTTAAGTTAATCCAAACCTACTTTTATAGGGTTTTTCCAGTTTTCCCCCTTGACAAATCCCCAAATTAGGGGGGGGGGGGGTGGGAATTGGACAACCAAAGTCTAGCTGGTGAGCCATTACAAGGGATATTTTAAAATCGGCATACCAACTAGTAACCCGTTGTCTGCAAATAAATGATTTGATTGATTGATAGATTGGAACCATCTTTAACCGACTTCAAAAAAGGAGGAGGTTCTAAATTCGACTGTTTTTTATGTTTGTTACCTCAGAACTTTTGACTGGGCGGTCCGATTTTCATGATTCTTTTTTATACTAAAGCTGGTGCTTCCCGTGTGATCCCATTTTAATTTGGTTCCGTTCTGACAATGGGATCCATAAAAATCCATTAAAAAATATTAAAATTAAAAAATAATAATTTGAGTCCAGTTTTCCTCTTCAGCTTTTTTTCAATAAGGAAAATTCAAATATCCCTTGAAGGAAGCCACGAGAAAAAGCTAATATCTTACTAAGGTAGAAAGCCTTGGTTAATACCATTTATTATAACACGGTGTAAGTATCATTATTAATCATAGCTCCTCATACAAACTCCTGAATATTATATGATACATGTAATTATTCATGCAGAAATCCGTGCGATTATAGGACCGGGCATTTTCTTCGTAACGTTGTCGGTTCATCAGTTAAATTCCCTCCTTTTTAGTTTTCTTCGCCACTTTACTTTTTCATGAATTAAATTTTACTTAGGTATTGATACTAAAACACTCAAACAAAACGAAAATTACAGTTCTAGAGAAAATTAAAAAAATATTGAAAGAGATCAATTAAAACAAACAATTGAGCCATGGTAATTAGAGCTAACTGCAGACTAAAAAAATTGAAGTGAATTAAAGTCAATTGGATCTTATTTCTTGTTTGATAGTAATAACTATTTATCAAGCTGTTTATATAGTAAAAATTTGACTTGTCTAAGTACTTATTTTGTAAGTCTAAAGAAATAAACGATTTGACTTTGACTTTGACTTTGACTGTTGCAAACAATTTAACTACAGGTAGCACAACTGATCCATATCAATACCAATAATTACTTCGAGCGATGATAGATATTTATAAGACTGGTTTATGCTAGCGGGTTCGACCGCGCTATTTCTATGGAAACGTATGTATGGGAATTAATTAATGAAATAATAATGGATTTGGTCAATTATATGATTTATATAGTTTTTTCATGGATGAAATTGTCAGTACTGGACAAAATTAAAATGGGATCACACGGGAAGCACCAGCGTTCAAATAAAAAGTATACAATAAAGAAAACAAAAAATATTCATGAAAATCGGACCATCCACTCAAAAACTCTTAGGAAGCAAAAAAAACAACACAGTTGTAATAAAAGAGAACCTCCTCCTTTTTAATTCGGTTAAAAGTAGACGTCTATATTTTACGCGAGGTCTAGAACTTTGAAATATATAAGACTTTGAAAAAGGATCGAGCTGAAATGTTCCATATATTATGCAACATTTCAGCCCGATCCGTTCAGTAGTTTTGGCGTAAAGTGATAAGGAAATACATCCTACCAATTCAAACTTTTGCATTTTTAATATTAGAATGATGCCACTACGTACCTACCTCACCTCACCTCAACAGCCTGTATTGGTCCACTGCTGGACGCAGGCCTCCCCCTGATAAACGCCTTAATGGCGTCTATGTGACGGGAGGTAATGCCCATAATCCCCACGGTGGGTTGGGGATTGCAGTTCGGTGGTAGAATTTTTCCGCAGGTGGCGCTGCTGCCCGCCCCCCCGTGAATATCCCTTAGTCGCCTCTTACGACACCCATGGGAGGAGTTGGGGTGGGCAAATTCTACAGCACCACACAGTTACCGCCACAGCTAATGTACCTACAGATGGTATTATTAATCATAATCTTTTATTTGCAGGAATGTAGATACAATAAAATATAGGTCTTAATAAAAAATAACACTCCAATACATTCTGCCTCGTCAAGGCGTGCAAAATCAATTGTTATACTAATTAAGGCATTATATAATATTAAATAATTAATTTTGTTTTATGAAACTATAAACCGACTTCAATTTTAACAGTTTTTTCAAGAATTTTCATGGATTCTCTTGTCAGTACTGAACAAAATTAAAATAGGACCACACGGAAAGCACCAGCTTTCCTATAAAAAAAGAATCATGCAAATCAGACCCAGTCAAAAGTTCTGAGGTATATTAAACATAATAAAAAATAAAAAAAACAGACGAATTGAGAACCTCCTCCTTTTTTGAAGTCGGTTAAAAATAACTAATAAATTTTAAATGATTTAAATTAATGTAAAAATAAAATAGTGATATCATTATAATACATGTCAATTTTTAAAATATAAATATTCCTTAGCATCATAAAAACATTTATCAATGAGCCATAATTTTAGTTTGATTTAAAATAAATTAAATTATAAATCTTTAAGGTCACTGGGTAATTTTTTGTATATATTTGTCGCCTGATGTTAATTTTTATAAGTTTTAACCTGAAGTTTGGTTTATCTATGCCAATATATGCAACGGTTTCCTGCATTCTCAAAATAATATAATTTTATTGAACAAAAACAAACATTGAAATTGGCACAAATCAAATTGAAAATGAACTTATCGGACGCCATTTTCCCCCTAACTACTAAACTTAATGACGTAGATACTAATAAAATTTTATTAGTATCTATCTATCAGTAACTTCATTGGTTAGCTCAAACGAGTACGAGGGGATTTTACCGTTAGTATCTTAAAACGCGTTGAACTAAACTCGTTTCTAAATAAACGCGTTCATAATATCGAGCTACATCTCGCTTAAATTCAAACTGATTTCACCGGCTTTTTGGAGCTAACTTTGGATCGTGTTTATGTAAACGATCATTTACCTCTAATTTACATAAAATCAAAGACAATAACAAACAAAAAGAAATGCAACAAACTCGTAATTTCTTAAACGTGTTTATAGACGCTGAACCGCCAATATCGGCCGTTCAGGATGTTTAAACGAGTTTCGCGTTAACTGCGTTTTTTTAATGCTAATTAAATGTAATATTTACCAACTAAACTCAGTTAATGCGTAAGCGAGTTTTAACGTTAGGGTATAATATATGCATGTAACTTCAAAAAAGCACATAATTTATTTACGTATTCTCTACTGATATGGAAATATATCTGTTTATAAATATATATAATATTAGAAATATATCGGTATATATATTTTTTGTAATTAGTGTTGTTTTTATTATGAAATGCAATAATTGAAAAGTAGATATTTTTAATCTCAACCCAAAATTTCTAAACGCAACGCTATTGGCACTATGTTTTTTTTCGTTTAAATATTTGATTACAGAAATCCATGCATATACCCCATTGAACGCGTTTAATATCAACGGTTAAATTGGACCTTAGTCGTTAACCGACTTTACTCTTCAGCAACCGCAGATCTGATAATAAATTGAAAAGGGTCCAAACCAGCGCTCATAACTCTCGTATTAAAATTCACACGAATTCCGTAAATTTTGATTTCATCCTCTATATTTCTAGAGATCTGCTTGAAATGTAATAAAATGCACAAAAGCCACCAGTATCCATAAAACGGGTGGTTCCGGACACTAATAAATTCAAATAATAGGTACCTCTTGGGTATGGAAGAGGAGACGTATCAACCAGCTATAGATGGAGTCTCAAGTGAGGGAAATGAACGCGAAGGCAAGAATTTTCATTTTATTTATCAAATCCACCATAGTATTATAATAAGTACTTTGTTTTTACTTTTATTTTCTTATTTCTATCATAATATTTACTACATAATGGTCTTAACGTTCCTTAAACTGATTAATAGTGATAGTCAATTTGTTATAAATTTTACATAAAGTAAATCCTGTATTGGCCTTATGTTTAGTGAATAAGTATGTTAATTTTAGTAATAAGGGCTGTGGATTTTGTTAAATAAATAAATAAAAAAATGTCGTTATAATCAAATATTGAAATCCTTAGATAGGACCTTTCCGTAGTGAGACAGCACCGTGTTTGTTGATAAACGAAGTTTATGAGCTCACAAACTTATCTTTTTCATTTGGAATCAGTGTTCTGTTAGTTATAGTTAGGATTTCCTGTTTAAGAAGGTATGTGTTGTTTCGAGATTAATACACTTTTTAATTGCTTTTCATTTGTATGATGAAAGGTTCTTATGAGGGGAAGGACCAATGGAGTATTATCATTGATCCTTCCCTTTATAAGAGCATAGGCTGTAGTCTTCTTCCTTGATAAAAAATTGAAGTGAATTAGAGTCAATTGCACCTTATTTTTTATTTGATAGTAATAACTATTTATCAAGCTATTTAGAGAGTAAAAATTTTACTTGTCTAAGAGCTTATTTTGTAAGTCTAAAGAAATAAACGATTTGACTCTGACTCTGACTCTGTAGTAATGAGTCAACTCAACACGCATCACGATTTATCGGGTCACCTGGCGTGTCAATAGTGTTTCCGGACTTATATGCATACCATAGCTACTCGTAGAAGTTTCTAGAAGTTTTCTTCCACGTCGCCTTATAAAAGCGATCATAAACCTAGAACCGAATATAAAGCTAACTGTACACCCCTCTCCCTGAGGATAGCTCTGTATTGCTTTTGTGAAAATAGCATTTTTATAACTTTGTGAAGTTACGACTTTATACGAAGAATGGGTATAAAGTACACAGTTCAAAGTAACTCGGAGGAAGGTAAAGCTACCGATCAACTCTAACTGGATCAAGCACAAAGGATAGTTGGATATTGGGGTGTGAAGCTTTTTGTAATAAAGTTTTTCTCGTCTTTGATACTCGTAACTTTGATGAATTTGTTTTTGGATAAGTTTGTTCATAGATTTGAGACTTTCGTAAAGTTGATTTTGATGAAGTTGAAAACAATACCCGGGTCAACGTGGCGCGGTCACCTATTTTGACATATTAATATATATTTACAAACCTATGAAACCCTTGAGCTCACACAATAAATTTTGGCCATAAACATCCATTGAAAATAATTTATTGGGGTAGCGTCAGCGGCGTTTTCAAGATATAGGTCTAATAGTGTTTGGGACAGAAAAATGTATTATGTTATGCCCAACACATAAACTATCATCTCAGCTTTGTCAGACAAATCCAGAAATAGATCCATTATATCAGTCGAAGCGACGGGTGATCCGAGAGCTGCATTGTGGGGTATTTTTAACCGACTTCAAAAAAGGAGGAGGTTATCAATTCAACTGTTTTTTTATGTTTGTTACCTCAGAACTTTTGACTGGGTGGTCCGATCTTCAAGATTTTTTTATATGAAAGCTGGTGCTTCCCGCGTGTTCCCATTTTAATTTTGTTCAGTTCTGACAATGGGATTTATGAAAATTCATGAAAAATCTATAAAAAACGAAGTCGCTTTATAGTTTTATAAAACAAAATTAATTATAATTCGTCGGAAAGACCTTCGGATTCAGTATCGGAATTTTTTAACAAATCGAAATAGCGTCCTAAAGTTCCGTTGAAATAGAATTCAAAATCGTATCTGAAGTTGTCGCTTCGGAAACGAATCGAATCAATTAAAATACCCCACCTGGGGAGTATCTAGCGCAGCGCATCAGCATTGCTATACATCACACACATGGATCAGATGAGCTACCTGTAGATTGTTTGCAACAGTCTGCAGTTAGCTTAATTGTTTTAATCGTAAATACTAGTTTTAATTTATTACTATTATTTGGTTGTCATTTTCTTATGTATTTTAAGTAATTATAATTTTTCAAATATAATTATTTTTCCGGATATATAATATATACATATTTTTTCGACGCCTATAAATCCTTGGTCGGTTAAATAAAGAAGTATTTTATGTGACATGAAATACAATGGCGGCACAAAATATTCCTTTAGAACATCCAAAATTAAATACAATTTTTATGTGATATAAATATTTATTCTGCTTAGCGCGATGCAGTACAGCTGTTAAAATAAGTTTGTTTAGAGCGTACTGTCAATCTTTTTATACGTCCAGTCTGTGGGTTAACTACACGCAGAAATGCTGGAATGCCTTGCGCGTCCAGTATAATAATGGATTCAGAGTGCCACTGGGACTGCCCCGCTTCTGTAGCGCATCCGGGATGTTTGCAGAGTCCCGCGTTGATGATTTTTATGCAATCATCCGCAACAGAACAGCATCCCTGATGCGCCGGGTCAGGGGCGGTACCAGTAGCTACCTGAAACTTATAGCTGAAAGGCTGGACACGGACTGCGCTTTCATGGAGCACTGGACGCGCACACATAGTGTCATGCGCTTATGATAATGTTCCATTAATTTAAGATCTTTTGTTTTGATTTCGTTGTGTTTTCTATCTTTTAAATATGGCTGAAATATGTACCCATATGTAAGCTGAAATAAATGTATTGAATTGAATTGAATTAGCTACTTTGGTGTTTTAGGGTACCTTCTTTTACCTAAAGGGTGCTACGTTCTTTTTGACCGACTTCAAAAAAAGGAGGAGGTTCCAATTCGTCTGTATTTTTTTGTTTGTAACCTCAGAACTTTTGACTGGGTGGTGGTCCGATTTTCATGATTCTTTTTTTATATGAAAGCTGGTGCTTCCCGCGTGATCCCTTTTCAATTGTGTTCAGTTCTGACGAAAATGATGAAAATTTATGAAAAAACTATAAAAATTGAAGTCGGTTCATAGTTTTTTAAAACAAAATTAATTATTTTTATTGATGATCTTTCCCAGAACGAATTTATCTACCCTGGATTTAAAGACTTTAAGATTGTACTATAATGGGAAAACAGACGCACGAAATTTACTCCACTCTTTGCGTGTGGATATTATGAAAGTATAGCAATTTTTTTTTGATATTTTAACTAGGTCACTATTTTATGTCCGTATGTCTGTCTGTCAGCAGGCTGTTGGCATCTCATGAACTGTAAAGCCAGGTACCTGACTAGCTAGGGGCGTAAATGTCAAACCGGTGTCTATCGGTGTTTACCATGAGTTTTGACAATCTATACTCGCAAGCGACTGTAGTTAAAAAATGTATGGAAACTTCTAAAGCGCCTCTAGCGGATAGTTGGGTACTAAAATGCGCTGTGGATAACTATATGTGTATTTACTGAAGTAACGTCAGGCGATTTAACTGTGACAACTCATGGTAGACACACCTGTAGGTTACGGAGCGTAAAGTAACGTTTTACACATCGAACGTCCGTGCTGTCAGTACGGGAAAAGAAAACTCTCGCAACTAAGACCAATTTTTTCCGACCAAAGCTTCACAAAGCCAAGGTCGTCGTACGTGATCTGAAAGGCAACAGGCCACCGGTGTATCTAGAGACTTAGAAGTTCATTAATTATGTGCTTGTGTCGCTTATTTCGTGGTATTGGTAGCTCAAGGTAAACTGGTCATATCGGTAGGTACCTACTTGTATTGTGTACTTTGTAGTTAGATTGAGTAAGACCGCAAATTTCGGACTTTCGTTTATGGTTTTTTTTCAGAAGGCAATATTTTGTTCACCTTTGTCTAACTAATTAGGATTAAAATAAGGTTTGATGGTGTAATAATTTTTGCTTCTAAAGTTTTATATATTAAAATTTATGTTAATATTATAAATTTAAACCCGTCATGACCTGCGAAGCTGAGACGCGGACACTCACGATGGGGCTGATCCACCAGTTCCAAGTCGCTTAGCGAAAGAACTATGCTCGGAGTCTCTCGGAAGGATAGGATTCGTAACGAATACATCCGAAAGAGAACCAAAGTTATCGACATAGCTCAAAGAATTAGCAAGTTGAAGTGGCATTGGCCATATCTCGCGAAGAACCGACAACGGATGGGGGAAACGAGTTCTTGAGTGGAGACCGCGACTCAGCAAACGTAGTGTTGGGTGGGCTACGGCCAGGCGGGATGACGATCTGCGAAAGACTGCAGGCAGATGCTGAATGAGTCAAGCTGAAGACATGGCGCTATGGCGCTCATTAGGGGAGGCCTATGTCCAGCGGTGGACTAATATAGGCTGATAATGATGATAATTATTAATTTATTATTTCAATAGTTTTGATTATTTTAACTGTCACCGCCTATATTTTCCGGCTTCTAAGTTTCTAGCAATAAATAGATACCCAATGTATCTCATATGTATATACCTACTATATTAATCTATACATAAATTGAATACTGGGTAGGGTCTTGTACTTACATCTAAGCTAATTATTACAACCTAAGTTAAAACTTGTAATAATGTAGGCACATAATAATTGCCAAGTAATCCTTAGGGCATAGCTCGAACAAAAGTCTGTGAAAAATTCTAACTTTGTACAGGAAAATTATTGGCCTCAAGCTTTTCCTGTTATTCACGGATCTCAACAAATAAAATTCACAATATCCTTGTTTAAGGTAAATGTTATGCTTCCATGATACCTACCTAAAAGCGTAATAAGAACGGATGGAATGAAAAAAAATGGATGGAAAATAAACGTCGTTTAATTATTTAAACGACGTTTATTTCCATCCATTTTTTTGATTATTCGAGATCTTATCTTACGCAATCTGAATTAAACCACTACCTACCACTATTTAACTAGGTACCAATAAAGATCAGATTACTCTAATTCTGAGTCCCTTGCACAGAATTAGAATATCAATCAATCAATCAAATCAAAAATCATTTATTTGCAGACAACGAGTTACAAGTTGGCATGTTTATTTTAAAACTAGCTGCGCCCCGCGGCTTCGCACGCGTTGTTCCTATGGAAAAGTTTAAATGTGATTTTTATACCTCGGGAACTGATTTATGGGATAAAAAGTAGCTTATGTTTGATTCCGGGATTAGAATTACCTGTATGCAAAATTTCAGCCCGATCCGTTCAGAAGTTTTGGCGTGAAGAGGTAACAAACATCCATCCATCCATCCATACAAACTTTGGCATTTATAATATTAGTGTGAAGTGTGATGGTATCCCTTATGATGGCTTACCTGCTAGACAGCTTTGGTTGTCCAGTTTTCCCTCTTAATTTGGGGATTTGTCAAGGGGGGAAAACTTCGATAAATAGGTTTGGATAAACGTAAATGTTTCACCTGTAGGTGAAGCTAATTCTAATTCTAAGTGGAGAACTAAGATCTTAACGCGCGGACGTCTCGCATAGGAGTGTTTTGTGCATTATCCCCCTGCCTAAGTAGGCCCTAACCAGCCCAGCTCGTTGAAGTATCGGAGCAGGACTTTAGGTGACTGACAGCTTCGTTTCAGCTTTTCTGTGGGTGTGGATGGGCTAGATGCCTTAATGACAGACTTTCAGGCTTATTTTTCTTATTCGGCGAGTGAAAATTCGTTTACGAATAGACTGGTCTGCGGTCTGTTCTGGACCAGAATTATGTAGGACTCAACGCCCAGAGAAGGACGTAATACCCACTAAACTCTCCGGTGTCCTTCTTTCGCCATTTTTGCCGAACCACGGGAACATTGTAACCTCCGCGATCCGACTGGCGTCCCCTCTTCCTCCCATACTTAGCCGGTGAGCCCACCATTCCACACACTTGCCGACTCCATTCTTCCGTGAACACACTTCAGCCCCGTTTTATGTCTGGCCTCCTCTGTGGCCGTGCAGTTTAGGAAAACGTATTCCACAGTCTCTTCTTCTTGGAAACAGCTACGACATATCTGTGGTCCGGTTAACTGTATTGAATTAATAAAATAAATTATAAAAAAACAGAAATGCAATACCGTCAATCGTCTAAAATATTAAAAGATTGACGGGTCCAGTATATAATTTTTTTATATTAAAATTAAATATTTGAATTACCCTCTAATCAGTGTTTAATTGAGTGTTTCCATCCCGCTCCAAGAGTTCATTCCACCGGGATAGAAATAAAAATAAGAGTTAGAGTTAGAATAAAGGGCGCAAACCTTAAGGCGCATACCCGAGCCAATCTGACAGCAATTCCTATTTTATCATATTTATACGTTTATCATAGGAATTTTTAATAATCCTACGTTCAGTTTGTGGTATCTATTATAATTAAGCTATTTTTTAATACCTCTTTTATAATTTTATCTCATATAGTTTAGGAGATGCAATAATAGATAAATAATAAGCTTATAATAGATACCACAAACTGAACGTAGGATTTTTAAAAAAATTTGCGTTGAACGTAATAATAAGATATAATAGTTGGGGGCGCCACTTTCGGTGGTGTATGGGTCTTAATTCAATATGCTACAAGGGTATTTTAATCCGAAAGGTCGCCGTCGGATTCGATATAGGAAGATGTTAATAAATCAAAATAGTATTCTAAGTTCCGTCGGAATAGAATTCAAATTCGGATCTGACGTTTTCGCTTCGGAAACGAATCGATTGAATTAAACTACCCCAACTACAACCATCGCTTAATTAAAAACGGAAGATAGGTTACGTTCTCCCAGCGCTTACTCAAAAATTGGCATGTGTGCTACACGCAAACACATACGCTCACAGTTATATTTCCGGTCCTGTGCAATACAAAGAACAACAAAGACGCAAAGACGTACCTAAGACCGGAGTGAGACCGAGACAACAATATTTCACGCGAATCACGACCGCCCGTGCCGCCGCGCCGGCCGGTCCGACGGTGACTGAGGTGGGAGCACACAATTTTACACAATATGAGGTTGCCACTTTTGAGAAACCAGTACCTCATCTTCCCTTTTTAAAAAATCAATGTGCTCAGGTAAATCTTTATTAAACAACGTAACTCTGACGCTACTTAGCTAGCTGCACTAGCAAAATCTTTACTTGAGTGAGTAGGCTTTTGTCTATGGTCTACACATTTATCTAGGCGAAGAACGTTCCTTTACCTTATAAACCTGACTATCACAATGTATTTTTGTTGATTTGATGGTTTTTGTGAAACGAAACGAAACGATTTTAAAATTTTTGGCTCTTTGTTTAAAAAAAGAGCCCTCGTGCGTCGAAATCCTTTCCAAGCATAACTCAAACGTGGTCCATATCACACTGAGTAAAGATGATTTAAAAGAATCACTAAACAGAGATTTTATGGTTAGAAATCGTTCTAAACTAGGCAATTACTCAAGTTATGCTTGGTATCTCTTCCATAAAACGTAATAACGTGGTAAGAAATTTTTCGCATACACGTAATCAAACAAAGACTTTTCATCCCATAAATCAGTTCCCGTGGGATAGAAGTCGCCTTTAAACATTTCCATAGAAACCAGTAACTAATAATTATTAATCATGGCAATATCGAGTTCTACCACCCGACATCAAATAACTATGCATACAATGTGCTCTGTCTTGTCAAATCGCCATACCCCAGACCCATTAGAATTTACAACGGTAATCCAGACAACTATAGCAATTAACGAGCGACAGTCAGACTGTTCTATCTATATAAAATTCATTAGTGTAGCCCTTTTAGTTGAAGACCCGGGTCGGGTGAGATAGTTGAGTGTTGCTTGACTTTCTAGTTCCAACTCTATTTACAACACTTTGAAGCAAGATCTTATTTTTGTTCTAGAAAACTACTAATTATAAAAACGACAGATGCATTTTGATTAGAGTAGATTGTTTAGGAAAATAAATTAATAGAGAAAAAAGCTTTTCGTCAGCTATGATTAAAAACGTCTACCTAATTTTAGCAGGCATCTACTTTTTTTTTTAATTTATCGATTTCAACTGTGGATAGTATTGATTAATATTTCTAAACGATTTCACTGCGAATCGATGGAATGTTTGACCCCAAAAAAGAAGTTTTTTAGAATAGACAGTTCAGAGAAAAAAAACAGATTTTATTAACAACAACACCCAAGAGATTTTTATCATAGACACGTAGTAGCATAGAAGATTTAAAAATCGTAAAATTTTTGTAAGGAATCCTTTAACAGCAGAATCAACTCCAATATGTAGGTAACTAAGGCCCGTATTATGAAAGCTTGCTCAGTCATAGAGCTATGCTTGAGTGACGTTTATGCCATAGGAAAGCGTTTCTCAAGCATAGATCGACGACTGAGCAAGATTTCATAATACGGGCCTTACACTTCAAGAATTTAGACAACTGTTTTGATACCTCATTCACCAAAATTGCTCCGACCGTTCTCATGTTTCGAAGTATTTAAGTGTGCCTGCCAACCACATAAAAATACTCGAAACCCTAACACGTGCCTCGGGGGCAAAACTTACCAACATTTGTTTTATAAATAGACACAAAACATGAAAAGCTTTCTCTATTTTTCTTTCGTTGAAGTTGTTTTGTAACATTACTCAAAGGAACGACTAAAATAACAAACAATTGCAGTCTGAAAACGTTTCATAAATCTTAGAAATGAAAAGGACTATTCGGCGAAATAGGCACTTATAATGAAGTTATTTAAAGAAAATGCTAATAGGGACATACCCGTGATTTTTGTTAGATAATTTATTAGATAAATTCCCCAATATTGCCAAATTTTGTTTATTACCTAGATACCCTTAGCCAAGCTTATTGTGAAGGCAAAAAGGTTCTGTTAGTTTAGTTTTGGAGGCAAACGATATGTCAATTCATAAGATACGATCTACTTCCTCTCCAAATTAAATTATGACCAGTCCAGCCGTAGTCATAAGTTAAATACTAGACAAGAATTAAAATCAATGTTATATTCAGCCCAATGCATTCAGAAACAAATTGTTGAATGATTTTTTTTCCATTTTGAGAACGTCATACTTAACTTAATTTTTATCTGCGTGTTTATTTTACTGATATTCCATATTAAGATTCTTGTATGTATAAAAGTTTTAATGTAATTCTGTTTTCTTATAATAAATGTACTTGGTTTTTACAACCGTTTAAATAAATTTATTAATTGACATAAAAAAAATCAGTAGTTTTGTTTGTGTGTGTGTATTAAGAGTACGGGCCCTGACAGTGTCAGTTAATTACCAAAAACCCTATAGAGGGTTGAATTTTATCCGAAAGCCTTGGGTTAAAACAAGTGACCTACATGTTACAGTAGGTAAAGATTTAAATCGTTAGATACACCCTTACGCCAATAAACTGTGGCATTTTCTTTGAATGCGTGCGCTAACAAAATGCCGACTCACGCACACTATGACTAGATAAAATAAAGTGTTTTGTCAATAAACCTGACTGTTATTAATGCTTTTTATTTAGAACATTGTCAGAACTGGACAAAATTAAAATGGGACCACACGGAAAGCACCAGCTTTCATATAAAAAAAAGAATCATGCGAATCGGACCACCCAGTCAAAAGTTCTGAGGTAACAAACAAAAAAAAATAACTGACGAATTGAGAACCTCCTTCTTTTTTTGAAGTCGGTTAAAAACACACAATTAACTGATTCCAAATGACGAAGACCAGTTTGTGAGCTCACAAACTTTGCTTGGCAATGAACACGACACGGTCTCACTGCGGAAAGGGCCAATCTAACGATTTAAACCGTTGACTGTTGGTACATTATGCAAAGTTTTAGGCCGATCCTTTTATGTAGAAGTTAGGGCGTCATGTAACAAAACAACTAACAATAAAAACACACAAACTTTCACTTTGTGGTGTCATTAGGTGTCATTAGTTACTATAACTTAGTTTCTTTTGTGCCCGGAAATAGTAAGTAAACTATAAGCTTATGTGTGAAATACAAAGAGAAAGATATTTCTTCTGGAATAAAAATAATGATCCTACGAAATTATTAAGGGATCATTTTTTATCCCTGTACCTATTATACGGGTGCCCGAACATTTGCTGGCATAGTTACATGTACTTCGGGCATGAGAAATATCTTTGCTTTGGGTTAGAAGCTTTAAGAGTGTACCATAAGTAATTTTAGGCAATTTTGTACTTCGAAATCGTTTTTTATCTCGGAATCTGTGAAAGCTACCACTATCATATTTAGGGAAATGTTTCTTCGATCTTTTATCTTGAATTATGTGTTTTAAAAACACGATTGGTAAAAGACGTCTCGATAGTATTTATAAAAAAAAAGATATTTTGTAGGTACACATTTTGCTATTTATATCAGGAACAGCACACTTTTTTCTTTGGTTTTTGTTTTGCTAAGAAACTTAGAAGTATTTCTTTAGTTCTTTTCGATTGGTTGTGTCATTAACTTAGTTAGGTAAAAACAGTATTGGCGCATAGAAAATTCGGTGCACGTCTCTGCTCTGTAGGTACTTCTCACACGCGATAAAACCATATCTTGTCATACCGCTCGAAAGCTATCTCGTAGCGGTGTTATTGCACACTCCTAACACTACATCATGATTTGACTAGATATCAGTTTTGACTAAATCGCTTTCTGACTAAATCTGGATATGATCACAGCGCGTTAGGACTACATAGCGTTTGGGCCATTTTTTTAGCTAGTTAAAATTTAGCGTTTATAATATTAGTGTGATGTCATAGAATAGTTTCTAATACTATCATTGAACTCTATCTTTCATAAGAAAATCTTGATAACTTTGAAAAGACAGGACAAAATAAACATGGACCAGGACTGGAAAAAAGTCCCTTTTTTCCAGTCCTGGTCCACCGTGTGACCGATTAATTAGAATTTTTGAGTCGTCTGGCTCCCTAGCTCGGTGTTCTAAATAATGATACCTACAAATGGGATAAAATGATGAAGTAGGAACAAAATAACACGGGATTATAGCAAGAAGAACAAGTTTTATCCCCTGTGACCATTTTGGTCCTACAAATGACAGCTATATTATGATTTATGAACATACCCTAATGGGCTGCTTTCATGAGAAAAAATGTGCCGTCGCGAGAGTTTCGGAAATCTAGAGTGTTCTGTTATCGAGAACCCAGCTGAGTGGTTACATTACAGCTATCTGTGATAGGAATAGAAAAGATATATCTAGCTCAATTGAAATACATTACAGTACTAATGGAAGGAGATGAGGCCAGACTGAAGACGGGACTGAGGAGCCTTTTGGAGGCATCAAACACATACAGAAATACTGAAACGAAGCTGTCAATCATTGATTAATTAAAAAGGGAAGATGAGGTACTAGTTTCTCGAAAATGGCAACCTCATATTGTGTAAAATTGTATGCTCCCACCTCAGTCACCGTCGGACCGGCGCGGCGGCACGGGCGGTCGAGATTCGCGTGAAATATTATTGTCTCGGTCTCACTTCGGGCTTAGATACGTCTTTCCGTCTTTGTTCTTCTTTGTATTGCACAGAACTCGAAATATAACTGTGAGCGTATGTGTTTGCGTGTAGTTGTAACACATGCCAATTTTTGAGTAAGCGCTGGGAGAACGTAACCTATCTTCCCTTTTTAATTAATCAAAGCTGTCAATCGCCTAAGGTCCTGCTTCGGTACTTCAAGGAGCTGGGCTGGTTAGGTTAGCTTGTTCAGGCTAGGGGAATATGCACAAAACACTCCCATGTGAGATGTCAGTGCAGATCCCAGTTCCCCCAATTAGAATTAGAATTAGAATTAAAATTAGTACTAATAGGTCCCACCACTTCCTTGTCGATTCAGATGTCTTCGTGAGTGTATCACTAATACATAGGGTCGTGTCTCGGCTACAAAAACTATTATAATGCAATACAAAAATATTCTTTATAGTAATAAAGCCTTTTATTTCCTTAATAGAATAGAAAAGAAAGAAAGAAAATGATTTATTAAACACTACACAACACTACAAATAAAATAAAATAAAAGACTACTTAGTAACACGAACAAACACAGTTAACAATTATTCGAAAGCTAAAACTAACACAAGCAATAGAATTTACAATATTAATTATGAATAGATTAATATTATATATGACACTTTATTTATAAAAAAAAAGATTAGATTAAAATTAATAATTATTAAGGACCTCTCATCGAGTGAAGGCCCCCTCCATTTTACTCCATACTTTTCTGTTTTGAGCTTTGATTAGCCAGTCTATGCCAGCTGATTTGTTTATTTCGTCTAACCACCTCTCTTTCGGTCTGCCTCTGGTTCTTTTGTTCTGTGGACCTGGCCATTTAGTTATTTTTTTGATCAAATATTCTTTATTGAACACCAAATAAAAACAGAAACACAGGACAGGAATAGACAAATACAAAGTACGTTGCGCAATAGCCTTATTGCTATGAGCGATCTCTTCCAGGCAACCTTTGGATGGACAAGAAGCGGTAGAACAAATGAAGACGGTGGCGTGATATACAGAATAATGTTTGGGTAAAACATACGTAAACAAATACTGTAGCTATAAATAGAATCATAACACTAATATAATAAATGCGAAAGTTTGTATGGATGTAATGGATGGTTGGATGTTTGTTACCAGTTCACGCTAAAACTACCTCATAACTTTTGACTGGGAGGTCTGATTTGCATGATTTGTTTTTATATGAAAGCTGGTGCTTCCCGTGTGGTCCCATTTTTATTTTGTACAGTTCTGACAATCGGTTCCATGAAAATTCATTAAAAAACCGTAAAAATTGAAGTCGGTATATAGTTATTTAAAACAAAATTAATTATTGTGATAAATAAAGTCAATTTGAATTTAAATTTGATATTGAATTTTGATTGGTAGATTCGATTTCTAAAAACATTCGCCTATCTATTAAAAATAGATTCAAAATGGAGAAGCTACGGATTTCAGTATTAGATGTGAATTTCAACTTGATATCTCCACGCTTTCCTAAGAAAAAGGGGTAGGAAAACGAACAGACTAACAGACAAACAGACAGACGGACAATAATGTTATTCCTTTTTTCCGTTCTAGGTACGGGACCCTTAATACCTACAGTTTATTTGGAAAAGTTACAACTTCTGTAAAAAATATCACACAAACTCACAAATTCTACCTGTTTCATTATTAATAACTAGCTGCGCCCCGCGGCTTCGCACGCGTTGTTCCTATTTTCTTTGCTATAAACCTCACGGAGCCCGAGACCTTTCCAAGGAATGCAAAACCGTGGAAATCGGTTCGTGCGTTCTGGAGTTATAGCGTCAGGAAGGAAAACCCGACTTATTTTTATATTACAGATTGTTTCAAAAGTAGAATCCCTGCACTCCCAAAAAGGCTCAACCAGTTCTGTACGACCTCGTTCATCCGACTATGGAATAACTTGTGTGTTTGGCTCACGCATTACTTACACTTTCTGGATTTATAGCTCGCCGGAGGCCGTAGAGAAGTCAGTATGGATAGTGTTGGGCTGGTTGGGGCCGAAAAGTATTCGGCTTATGCCATTGGTCGAATATTTTCGTCCATCCGTCTATGGAATAACTCGTGTGGCTCACGCATTACCTACACTTTCTGAATTTAAAGCTCCCTGGAGGCCGTAGAGCAATCAGTGTGGATAGTGTTGGGCTGGTTGGGGCCGAAAAGTATTCGGCTTGTGCCATTGGTCGAATATTTTCCGTTATTCAGAGAGTTTTGAGTGTTGTACCTCAAGTTCATTTTTGAATTTATAGCTCACCGGAGGCTGTAGATGCATTAATCAGTTCCCGTGGGATAGAAATCACCTTCAAACGTTCCCATAGAAATAACGCCTGCGAAGCCGTGGGCAGAAACTAATAAGCAAAAATAGTCCAAAATAAGTAAAATTACTATTAAACTCTTTTCTGGCTTCAAATGCCTTTGCACGCGTTGATTCTTTGGAAATGTGTAAAGGATTTCTATGCCACGGGAACTGATTTATGAGATAAAAAGCTGGTTTTGGCGTGAAAAGGTAACAAACATCCATCCATCTTACGAACAACTTATCAAATGAAAAATAACTTTCACTTTTTACGTATAACATCCGGTTATTAAAATTATTAATTCATCCATCCATCGATACATCTACACATGCAAACTTTCGTTCAAACTCCATGCCTACAAATTTGCCAACCTTAATTCAATAAACGACAGCCCGTATGTAAAATAATCCTAATTACTGCATATAAATTACCAAATAACATTCTGCCTTCGTTACCTCCAACGGCAGTGCGTCAAAGCTTTCAGAAACCACAGAATGCTGTAACCAGGAGAGTAGCAACCTTGTTCCGGGGACTTGATTAACTCTGACGACCGCAAACCACGGCAGTGAGAACAGGAAACCTAGTTCATGAAGTAATCAAAAGGGAGGATTTTTTTCACACTAATATTATATTATGTAAAAGTTTGTATGATAAACATAGGTAGATGGATGGATGGATGGAGGGATGGATGTTTGTTACTCTTTCACACGGCTGCTGAAATTTTGCCTAAATATAGTTCAAGACCCGTAATATTTTTTATATTTCTCACATTATGAGAAGCGGCCAAGGACACATGCTACTGTATATCCCAAAAACTGCGGGCAAAAGGCAAAAGCTAGTAATGGAAAATGCAAAGGTTTAAATGAGCTGATAGAAAGATGGATGGATATTTGTAACTTTTTGAGGCTCTACAAATATTAAACGGATTGACCTATAATTTTATTAAATTGTAGGCCTGAGACCTGGGCTAATTGGATTTCATACAACTCTTAGTTACAAAATCTCATACTTTTCGAATTTTTATGCTTGTTAACTTTCCTTTCGGCCTTATTTTCAAAGACGAAACCAAAACCGAAAACGTCCAAACTTTACTAGTTCGTGCACAACACTATAGTTTGCTATTACACCCAGTCGTCCGAAATAAACTAGATACCATTTTTAAAATTTACGACGTATTTCTGTTTGGATTTCCCGCCATATTTTCGGCTAACAACCGTTGTTTGAATGCGTTAGTTTTGATTATGAGTTATTTTTGCGATGATATCTGTTTATTTATTGTTTATACGTCGAAGTATTATTGTAGCATTAGGAAAGAAATATGGCATTACCATAATAAAGGTGATTGTAGATTCCATTAGCTTAATGAAATAATAAAAGCGCATAGTGCGAGTCTTCTCGCACATGGAGGGTTCCGTACCATCGAATATTTCGCGAAAGAAACCCAAAAAAGCTTTAAAATCTAACATGATGGTCACACATTCTAGTACTCAACCTCAACCTGTATCGGTCCACTGCTGGACGTAGGCTTTCCCCTGATAAATTCAGCCCCCTCCTGTAAACGCTTTATTAGCGTTTACCTCAGGAGGGGGTAATGTCCATAATCCCCACGCTGGGCATGCGGGCTGGGGATTGCAGTTTGGTGGAAGATTAGTTCTGCAGGGGGCGCTGCTGCACGCCCCCCGGTAGATATCCCTCCGTCGCCTTACGCTGTTGCAGTACGACACCCACGGGAAGAATTGATTACGAGCAAATTTTAAAAATTTATAGTACTGTTTGTGATATCTATTACAAGTAATTTTTGAATACTTCTGTAATAGTTATTGATTGCAAAAAAAATGCTTATATAGATACCACAAACTGTACCATGGATTTTAAAAATTTGCTATGTTAATCATAATAATAAGATAAAAATACGTGGCGGCGCCACTTTCTCTCGTGTATGCGCCTTAAAAGCCAAACTCGATGTTGTAACTTGTAACTCTTTTACAGTCAGGGTTTCAGTGAGACCACAGTTGACTGGCGGAATGCCAAATCCAGGGTCTATAAACTGTATTTTATGTCATGCAAGCTTTAAATGGATTGTACAGCAGTTTTTTGGCCGCCAAAAATATTGCTCAATGAACCAAGATCACACAAATCACTCTTATGTTATAAATGCGAAAGTTTGGAGGGATAGATGGATGGATGGTTTTTACCTCTTTGCGCCAAAACTACTGAACGGGTCGGGTTGAAATTTAGTAAACAGGTTATTTTAATCCTGGAATGAAACTGCTTTTTATCCCATACATCAGTTCCTTTTGGATAGAAATCACGTTTCCATAGAAACAACGTGTGCGACGCCGCCGCGGACAGAATTATATGTAATAGAAATAGAAATAGAAAATCTTTATTTGTATGACAATTGTATCATAGCAGCGCTGGTTTTCAGCGGTGCCAGGGATCTAAACGCACTACACCAATCACACGGGAAGCATATTACGTAGTAAAAATTAAATTACAAAATTACAGAATAAAAAACAAAATAAAACAATGCATAAATTAAGTCTTATATAATAATAATAATTACATTTAAGTAAATGATAAACAAAATGTTTCGTATCAAGTTGCTCCGCTGTATGGCAATAAGATAAGATTGATGTACCAGACAGAGATAGAGAAAGAAGTAAATGCACACATACTGCACTAGCGCTCAAAGGAACACACACACACACAAACAATTAATATAGACATACAATTCAAACAAAAGTACAAGAGGTTTTATAATTCAGACAAGAAAGTACTTAGTGTAGAAAAGTTTGTGTGTGTCGCAGCACATCAAATATCATTTGACAGAGACTACACACTACATTCTAACCTACCTGGAATAACAAATTGAATATGTATCCCGCAAAAACTCATGGCGGTAGCTAGTATTAAATATCCCAATATGGCTGCTGGCTGCTGTAATATGAGCTAGAATTTGTTATACGAGCACAAAGAGACTCGTAAACCAAACAACCGCAAAATGGCATGTCATTTTACCGAGTAGGAAGCCCAACGGTAACTCAAAACCTTGTAGCCCGCGGCTTATCACAAATATTATTGGATCCATAGATCTATGTAAAATCTGCAGATATGGTACATTCTCCACAAAGACCTTTGTTACATATACACGCAAACACTCGCTTGACAGTTACATTTCCAATCTAGTGCAAACATTTTAAGGAACAATCTTCATTAACCTCCCCCATGATATAAACGCCGGTAAAGCGCTTATCAAGGGGAGGCCTGTGACCAGCTGTGGACCAATACAGACTGTTGAGGTTGAAGTTGAGGAGGGTATTGTTGTAGTCTTTAAATTGTCAGTAAATCTTAATAAAGTACGTCGTAGCAAGCTTAAACACGCTGCTGGTCCGACTATGACTGTGGTAAGTGACCTAATTGCACCTAATTTGAGCCTTCCACTTTCGAGAAGTAAGTACCTTATCTCCCTTTTTTTTAACTTAGATCGATGATTGGATAATGATATCAAAACTAAATTATATTATTTTATGAATCTGCTCTTATTTTTTTGAGACGTACCTATTGTGGAATCGAGGCCATTCTTGTAAAAAAATGGTTTGGTCTCTAAATAATATCAAAAGCGATGTTCAGGAAAACTTCTCCCTTGTTTCCTCTGCAAAATATGGAAGTTTCGGGATATTAATTAATGTACAAAAACAGTAGTTAGTACAACATGGGTGCTCAAAAATTATGTATTGCCACTAACGTACAACTTAATAGTTATTGAAAGTTTCATTAACTATGAAGTTGTATGTTTCAATTTTAGTTTCAATTTGAAACTAAAATATTCATTTTATCAGACGTATCATCGTTTTTGTTAGTACACATAATTAAAATTGAGAATGGTTAGTAGAGTTACAAAACAAAACAGAAAAAACAATCAATCAAAAATAACAATTTAACAAAAATTTAATTTATGATGTCATTTTATTGATCCTCCTACGAAATTTCTTAAATACGCAGCGCCAAATATTTTACAAAAAAAACTAACTTTTCCATCATTTTCAAGTATCTGACTTTAGCCCAACGCGTCACCTTTCTCATGAAAGTGAATCTATTACAAAGAATCTAGGTTATGATGATTTCACCGAAATTGAATTTCCCTACCGTCACTTCTACTGGGAATGTAATTAAGGCCCGTATTATGAAAGCGTGCTCAGTCATCGAGCTATGCTTGAGCAACATTTATACTATAGAAAAGCGTAACTCAAGCAGAGATTAAAGACTGAGCAAGCTTTCATAATACGGGCCTAAAAGTCGTACTTTTCCTTCATTTGCTTGAGGGCTCTCGCGCCAAGTCGAGTGTGGTGGGTAAAGGCGACAGCGAATTCATCGTCCCTAATATCATAAACTAGCTGCGCCTCGCGGCTTTGCACGCGTTGTCCCTATGGAATTGTTTAAAGGTGGTTACTATCCCACGGGAACTGATTTATGGGATAAGAAGCCTATGTTTAATTCCAGGATTAGAATTGTCTGTCCCAAAATTTCAGCCCAATCCGTTCAGTAATGTTGGCGTGACAAGGTAACAAATATACATCTATACAAATATTCGCATTTAAATATCTAATGTGATGCGCAAGTTTGTTTGAAAGTTCATCATCATCATCATCTGCCTATATTAGTCCACTGCTGGACATAGGCCTCCCCCAATAAGCGCCATAGCGCCCTGTCCTCAGCTTGACGCATCCAGCATCTACCTGGAGTCTTTCGCAGTGTAAATGTTTATTACCGCGTTTCTCGCTAACTACTTTACCGATTTAGATGAAATATGATGGTGTTGATAGTTTAGGTTCTAGTTATCAATTATATAGGATAATCTAACAGGCTTAGATAGGTTGGGAAAGTTTCTATGGCAAATCATTATGTCCTGGGTCGATTCATTCAAAATTCGGTATATAAGACCGCCAATTGACGCTTTCAAATTTACTTGTTATAAAGTGTTTTATATTTCTATAAAATATCATAAAAAATCGTAATTATAAAAAAATATCGATCTGTGTATTATAATTGTGTAAGTTCCTATATCAGTTATCCAGTACCCATCCATAACACAAGCTCTGCTTAACTCGGGGCTGGATAATGCTGTATGAATTGTCCAGAATTGTTTATTTAAGGTATACTTAGCGAGTTAAAAAAGTATCCTTTGGTACTTAGTTAAAAAGTAAACTTACTTAGTTAAAAAACTAAGTAAGTATACCCTAACCGCTACCGCCCATACTTGATTGAAATCACGACACTCTTTAACTCACTGGAGTAAAATAAATGTTAGTCTTCAATTTTCCATGTTTCCGTTGTCTCTGGTTACGGCACAGTCTCGACTTGTTAAATATTTACTGTCATTCATTGATTTATTGAAAAGGGAAGATGAGGTACTGGTTTCTCGAAAGTGGCAATCTCATATTATGTAAAATTGTGTGCTCCCACCTCAGTCACCGTCGGACCGGCGGCACGGGCGGTCGTGATTCGCGTGAAATATTGTTGTCTCGGTCTCACTTCGGTCTTAGATACGTCTTTCCGTCTTTGTTGTTCTTTGTATTGCACAGGACTGGAGATATAACTGTGAGCGTATGTGTTTGCGTGTAGTTGTAACACATGCCAATTTTTGAGTAAGCGCTGGGAGAACGTAACCTATCTTCCCTTTTTAATAAATCAATGCTGTCATTCCAAACTTTTCAGGCGACTTGTGCTATTGAGTCAATCGTGGAAGTGGCCCAATAATTTTATACAACAAAGTCGCGGGTCATGTTTGTCTGTCTGTGGATATGGATTATGACCAACGGGCGGTGTAACGTGGTAGAGCGAGTGTTCGTGCAGTCAACGAGCACGAGACGGTTTTTAGGGATCCGAACCCAAAGGATAAGACGTCAACGTCACGTTTACTTTTTGTTTTTTTACGAGAAAATATTTTTCGGAGTGATTTTTTGTTTTTTATAGATGAATGGTACGTACAGAACCTTTCGTGCCCGAATCCGACTCGCACTTGGCCGGTTTTATTAAGACTTTATTTAAGGTTTTTGCGAAAATTTGCTGAAATATGATCGAGATTGATTGTTAATAACCAAAAAGAAAAGTCTTGCAGCCTGGAAACTTTTATGCCGACGATTATAAAAACATGCTCAGTCATCTCCCTTGAGTGATGCTTATGTATAGTTTTGAGTAAAGACTAATTTTAAAACAATGCTTGGGATTCTAATTTCAAAATCTACACTCACTCATGTAACCCTCAAGTAACGATGCATTCTTACCACGGTATTACGTATTATTGAACGGTTTGCCAAAGATATTTTTGCGTTTCGTTTCACAAAACACATCTCAGCAACAAAAATCAAATGTGTAGACAAAACGCTACTCATTCAAGTAGAGAGTTTGGCAGTGCAACTAGCTATGTAGTGTCAGAGCTACGATCTTTGTTAAAGACTTACTCAATCATAGAAATGCTTGAGTAAAACTTACGTAATGGCTGCTTAAATAATGCTTGAGAAAGCTTTCATAATACGGGCCTTACAGTTATAAGAACACTAAGTAACGGATTTATTAGTACTGCTTTGCTACCCGAACGAAGCCGGGCTCGGTCGCTAGTGTTTTATATTATTTACTTATCATTCCAAACTTTTTCGACGACTCGTCCATTTATTGAGCCAATGGCGACCGCGTTTCAATTTATCTTAAGTATATTGAGGACTTTTAATGGACTTCAAATAAAAAAGAGGCCAATTGCTTTTTTGCGCAAAGCCAATTTACTTTGTTCTTGATTCTTGATAGTTTCAAAAGTTTTATCAAAGCTGAGAATTTATGGCAGAGTACAAAATGTGGAAGTGTAAATGATTGTTACCTTTCACGTAACATCTAAACGGATTTTTGTTTTTTTTTACATATAGTTTATAGTCTTAAATTCGTTACGGATGTAAGTGAATTTACTACGAACCTTATTTGTGTTGCTTGCATCCGTAATGCATTCGTCAAACTATGATAGTTTTTAAGGTAGTATAGTTTTAACGCTTTTTCATTGTATACTTATAAGTCAAAAATACTTACCGAGGTAGAGAGCCCTTGCGTTTACATCACAAGTCTTGAACTTAGTTAGAGCGAGGAGGTGTCGAAACTAACAAGTGAAATAGGTCTATAGTATAGGTACCTACTTATGGTTTATCCATTTTGAATGAAACATAGTAAACAAAGTACGACACAAATAACAAAATCTCACTTGCTTGGCGTCGAGTTTCAGATATAATTGTAAGCAATTTTTACTGAAGGGGGGATCTAAAATCGACAAGTAATGTAAATTACGTATAAAAGGACGCGCCAACAAAGTGCATTTTAGGTTAAGTATGGGCGGTTTGTTTACGTTTATGCTCCATTCAAAATGGATACGATATAGACTAAAAGTACACATACTTTGTTCTTTTTACAAGACCTTTAGTTGAATAAATAAATATTATTATTATTATAGTTATTAAGTATAGCAACACCTCGCGGTTTCACCCGCGTAGTTCCCGTTCCCGTGGTAATTCTGGGATAAAATAATATAGTCTTCCTGAAAAGTAAGCATTTAAAATATGATTTTTTAAACGGTCTAATATTGAGGATTTGTAAAGGGGATTTGTAAAAGGGGAAAACTGGAATAACCCAAAACTTGGTGTGAAAGATCGTATGTCTACAAATACTTCATCAAATTGGAACTAGTAGGTATTTACACTTGAAATAATTGAGCTACCTGCTGACTGCAGCTGTTGCAAACAATCTGCAGGTACTTAACTGATCCATATCAATACCAGTCGTCGTGACCCAAGACGCTGGCTGCATTCCCCCGCTGTATGGCAATGCTGATGCGCTGCGCCAGATACTCACCAGCTCTCGGGTCACGTACGCGTCTTAAAGAAATAAATATATTTGTATACGAACAACACAAGAAAGAACCCATGCGCAGGGCTTATAATACCGGTATTTTCAAATACCGGTACCATTGCCTTGAAGTAGTAGGTACTGGTACTTTTGGTACCGGTATAAATGAAACCGGTATATTTTGCTACATATATATACCTGTATATTTACCGGTTTTATGCCGGTATTAACAATTCAAATACCTGTATTTTTAGACAAAGTAACAGTACTCGAAATTACCGAAAATAAAATACCGGTATTCCTGAAATAGTACCGGTACTAAGCCCTGCCATGAGCAATATTCAGTCGCAAAATGTGTGTCATACCTATCCAATGAAACAAAATTGCCTAATACAACACCCCAGCGACATACTAGAGCCTGTTCACTCAAGTCGTCTCGATACCCCATTTGAGGGTAAAATGACACTTTATTGGGTCAATTTACCCAGTGATAAGGCAAAACTAATTTACACCAAATTGAGACAGGGTATGGTGTTCGTTCTTTGCTCGGTTATTAATAACCCTGATGGTAACAATGTCGGAATATCATCAAAAATGTTGTCAAAAATACAGAAGCTTTGATGTGGTAATTCCATGCTCATTTTATGTAGGTATGTAGGTAAATATTGAGGAAAAGGAAAACCAGATGCTTTTATTTACAGAGTTACAAATTGATAAATACCAGAAAGCTTATTGAAGGTTTTCACGGGGATCAGCATAGTGCAACAAATTAAGACTGAACAATGTGACTAATCTACATGTAGCACCTATAGATAGTTTTTGAGTTACAGTACAATATTTTTAAACTAAGTAATTTTAATCATCATTATTATCATTGACTCCAAAAAATCATCCGACAAGCCGCCGCCTAGCCTCAGTGACACTTGTGCAAAATATTTCAAGGTCAAATTACTTACTTAAGTGGTTAAAATAGTTAATAAAAACAGTGGAGCTAATTGCGCACTGTTACAAAGAATCTAAATGTATCTCACTCAACTGATGCAAATGAATACTAAATTGGAAGCGTCCGTCCCGAAGACGCTAGCTACATTGACCCCCAACATTTTGCATTTATAATATAAGTAGTTTCTATCCCATAAAAACTGATTAATGGGATAAAAAGTAGCCTATGTTTGATTCCAGAATTAGAATTACCATGCAAAATTTCCGCCAGATCCATTCAGTTGTTTTGGCGCAAAGAGGTAACAAAAATCCCCACTCATTTATTCAAACTTTCGCATTTATAATAATTATTATTATATGTGATGATGATTGTTATTTTAGGTAGAGCATGGTAGTGTGTGACTTACTTACATTTTCCGACGTATTTTTTGTCGTAAGAATATTTTTTGACGCGCTTGTAACGATACAAAAATCTTTTAGCTAAAAGTCTGTACTTTATGGACAAGTTTTCTCCATATCATTTCACAAATCGAATCCATTGATACATTAACACCTTGCTTGATGTATTAAACTGCTTTTGCATGCATAGCAGATATGAATGGATAAAAGCTATTTCCAGAGCTCTACGGACTCAATATTGCTCAATATCGCCCTGCCCTTGTATACTACTTATGTGCATTAATGTATAGTGCACAATTGCACATCCGTCTTGTAGAACGATCACTTCGTACCAAGCCCAAGTTAGCACGGTTCTAGATTAAACTTTATGGAAGTTTAAACTCGGTTGCATTAGTAGGTTAGGTACCTATTACATACTTTTGAATTGCTGATTTGCTGTGACACTTTGAAAAACAAGTGTAGGTACTTTTTATAGAATATGTAAGCGATTTTTTTGAGTAGGCTGAAAAGATAGCATTTTGAGTTTCATCATCATCAGCGTATACGTCCACTGCTGAACATACTCCTCCCTCAAACGAACACCATTAATAGCATTCGGGGGCCTAGGCAAGCAGTCTCGACATAAATAGCGACCGACATTGGTCGCAAAGTTTTACCGGATATATTTTAACGTATTTTGATTACAAGAATCAAGTTTCAAATGATTCAATAACTATTTATTTCCGAAAATACAGTAGATTAACATAAAGAAAAGGTTACATTTCTAATATTCATATTGATTTACCATCGGAACTATTCATTTTTGTCGCAAGTGACCGCCATCTTTACGATTTTTGTCGCAAACTTTACGATTTCGGTAATGGTAACTGCGAGCAAATTAGACAGCCCGATAAATTTGTAGCTATCCTTTACCGAAATCGTAAAGAAGGCGGACGTTTGCGACAAAAATGAATAGTACCGATGGTAAATCAATATGAATATTAGAAATGTAACCTTTTTTATGTTAGGTCACCCATGTAGGTACTAAGTTATAATATTACATGCTACGAAAAAGAATAGTCTCTTCTTGATTACATGGGTTATAAATTATAAAATAATATTTTAGATCGAAAAGATATTCATTGGACATTTAAGATAGGTTTCAACCTAACACAACAAAGTAGATTGACCCCAATAAAGTGATATTACATCCCGAATGGGTATCGACTAAAAAAAGTGACCGGACCTGGGTAGGGTGACACTGATTCTGTTTTATCTATAAGGAAATGTCCTTAGTTTAAAAGATCAGAACTAAGTTAGTTGTTCGATGTTTACTGTAACGGATAATGGTGTTATCCAAGAATCAAAATAATTTTAGCCGCTCCACTGAGATATAAAGGTAAAGATAGTTTATTTGCTTGAACACAATGTAGGTTACACAGATGTTAATAGTATGTTAGTGTTAATTATTATGTTCTACTAAGATTAAGATAAAAAAGGTTACAGTAGGTACCTAAGTTAAAATTTATTATGTATTCTAACTAAATCCTATATTGTAACTTTAGAAAATGTCGGGAGAGAGAGAGAGAGAGAGATGCGGCAATTAAACTTTTAGGTTAGGTTAAGATATACTTAATTTAGTTTTAGGTATTATTTAGTTTATTAAAATACTAATGACACAGTCGCCAATGACTGGACGTGCCATAAATTAAAAATGATAAAAAAATAAACATTTTTGTATCAGATTTTTAAAAAAACATGTAAGTAGCTCAAAAAATTATTGGTAAGTACTAAGCTCATGAAAAATGGTGCACACGCCATATGTATACCTAATAAAGTCAACGAAATGTCGATTTTTTAAACTTTGAAACACAAATCTACTAGAAACAGATAAAAAAAATCGTGACTGACTGGTTTTACTATGAAATTGTTGAATATCTTAACTCGAATTTTATCCTAGACCTGAACTTAGGTACTTACTACATCACTTATAACATTGTTATAAGTAAATATTCCACTAAACAGCAAACGCGATCGCCTGTAAAGACTTTTTCTCTGAGCGCATGTACGCGCGTTGATAACTAAATAGTACCTACATTTATACCAGAATTTCTAGACGTACGATTTGTAAATGAGCGTCATAATTTTGCAATCTTAAAATATAATATCATAAAGTATTTTTTTACAGATTGAAAAATTATAACCATCTACTTATCTGACGACGGAGGTTGCAGGTCCGATTCCCTCCTCTAGACAAATGTGTGTACGATCTGCAGATATTTGTTCAGGGCGTTGTGAATGTATTGTATATATAATAAAAAATATGTATCTATGTAGTATATTGTATTATGTATAAGTATTAGTTATCAAGTACCCATAACACAAGCTCTGCTTAGCTTGGGGCTAGGTTATGCTGTGTGAATTGCCCAACATTATATATTTAATTATTTATATATCGTATACCTTGCTAAATGTATGCTTTTATTGTTTCAGGTTCAGCTACTTTACCATCCCGGTGGGCTCCAAAAAAACCGGTAAGCTATCTATTAATTATGAAGTTATTACGCCATCTTTTTCTCTAACAAATTTTGCACACGTACCTACATAACGTTGTCTCTCTCCTGATAAGGTTTGCTGTAGGAGAAGTTTTTTTAAGATTAAACTCACCTTTGCCATTCCTTCTCTTCTTTTATGTTAGTTTGATTTAGTGCAATAAAGAATAAAGAATAAGCTTTAAATATAAACTAACTACAAAGCTTCCCCGATAACCAAATCCTAACTGACAGCGAAAGGGTGAATGAACGATAAGCATGTCCACAAACCTCACAAATCGTGGTTACAGTGTATCCTTGAAGGGGTTGATTAATACCCCGGACCCACGTATCCTTGAGATAGTGTGCTTTACGGATGGAAGATTTGATGGAGGTGGTATAGATTTTTTTCAAGTAACGCAAATTTGTCAGGATTACAGATTTGTTTGTGTTGTTTGCTGAGTGCTGGCTTAGAATTTGCACTACCCCAACTCTTCCCGCGGGTGTCGTAAGAGGCGATTAAGGGATATCGGGTAAGTGGACAGCAGCGCCCCCTGCAGAATAATTATACCAGCAAACTGCGATCCTTAACCCGCATGCCCAGTGTGGGGATTATGGGCATTATCATCCATAAGATACACGCCATTAGAGAGAGGCCTGCGTCCAGCAGTGGACAAATACAGACTGTTGAGGTTGAGGTTGTGTTGTTGGAGGTAAATGATCACTACGGTGTTAAGCTAAATTATTTTATTAATAAGTGCGAACATACTAGGTATAAATTAAAAAGATTATATACCATTTAGTTAGTAAAATCAAGTAACGGTACTAAATAGTTCAAATTACGGTAAAAGAAAATTCATTACAAATATTTTAAAAATAGGCGGGTGGGTTTTGAGGGTTAAAAAAGCCGCCAAACCTGCATTTGGTTCCACCTACCATCAGTTTTCATATGGAAAATGTTGTACCAAACACCATGTATAGCGTGATGTGATTATATAATAGTTTAAGGTGGAACTAGCCGATCATTTTTTCATACAAACGTGGAAGGGTAACTACAAGGCTGTTTGATGTTGACCATCCAAAACTAAGGATGAAATCAATTTATACCGCCATAAACTATTCAACTAAAACAGTAAAAAAAGTATACGTTTACACACGGGGAAAGAACACTCATGAAGGGTTTACCGACATAGTTTAGTTATTAATAAGTTAAAATAAATTTATTTTGAAGAGATACCTACATTCAATGTAATTGGTTTTTATTAACCGTGTTAATTAAATAAACAATAAATAAATAAATAGTTTTTCTATGATAATCCTTGTGCTAAAGTCTGTTCGGCGGCATAAATCCTTGGGCAATTCATTATATCGCGCGGGTATGTCTATAATGACAGGTGAGATAGCATGCATTTAGCCCGCGCTCACTGATTACAAACAGTGTACTCTTAATTGGGCATCACCACGATGAGCAGGTAGCTAATTACACTCAATAAGTTTTCATATTAAAATTAGTGTTTTCCAACCGAAATTATGTAATCAGCGGAACACCAAAATAATGTGGCAAAATTTACATCATAAATTCATACTTCAACATATTAATTCAACGTGCCACAAATAGGTAAATTAATTTAGTCGTACCTTTCAATTTGGTTTCGATATTCCATCAATAGATTCAATCATGTTTCAATGATTAATTTGATTTCTACATAATGTTTGAAATCTCTGTTGTTGAAGGGAGTTAATTGGAAATAGTTTCATGACTTCACTATTCCATGGAGTTTTTTGTCTTTTTGTTAGTTCGACTGATTTGACTAACGGTTGCAAATTTTGCAATAGAAAGTTTTGACAAATAGTTTATACTAAAAATCCGCCATGGATAGAGTCAGAGTCAGAGTCAAATCGTTTATTTCTTTAGACTTACAAAATAAGCACTTAGACAAGACAAATTTTAACTATATAAACATATATCGGCCTCTTCCGTAATCGGAACGATAATAAAAAAATATAACCATGTGAAAATCGCACATGTGCGCGCATTTATTTTGAGTTTACAATTTGAATTTACTCAAGTGATTGGTGATTCTAAAACGATGATTTTCCATGAAGATGTAGGCAATATAAAAAGCACTAAGTATCACTCGAGAGAAAGTTCGATTCCTACCTCGTGTGTTTTAAGGCGCATACAGGAGCCAATATGACAGCGCCACCTATTTTATCATATTATTACGTTTAACATAGGAAATTTTAAAATTCCAACGTACAGTTTGTGGTATCTATTATAAGTTATTTTTTAATACCTTTGTAATAGTTTGTAATAGTTTTATCGTATATAGTTTAGGAAGAGATGCGAAAATAGAGTTTGGTGGCTAAAAACCGCAACTTCGTATCTCTGCCTAAGCTTTACAAAATGAAACGACTACAGAGGCATTAATAAATAACTTGTAGATACCATGGATTTTTGAAACTTCCTGTGTTTAACGTAATAATAAAATAAAATAGGTGGGGGCGCCACTTTCACTTGTGTATGCGCCAAGGCCCTCGGTGCATGGGCGGTCTCGCATAGATGTACAATGTACCTTCTCCATGTATTCCTACCTCTCCCCAATCTTTGTCCGTCACTTGCAGTGCAGTGCAGTACAGTTTTATAAGGTCACTCTAGTTTATATCATACAAACTTTATTCGCACCTTGAGACCGAAGAGTTGAGTGAAAATAACGTTTCTCTCTTGAGATGTTACGAGTTGAAATCATTTTTGTTTTATTGTTTTAGATAATATTGTTTTTTTTAATACCTGTAGGGTTTTCATGACCGCGTCTCCACAGAATTATACCCCTTTAGCGCGAAGCGTTGAAATCTTATACCTTTAAACGAGCAATTCTTGTATATATTTATAGAATCCGGATCTCTGAAACGGCTCCAACGATTTTCATGAAATTTAGTATATAGGGGTATTCGGGGGCGATAAATCGATTTAGCTAGGATTCATTTTCAGATCATGTCGTTTTATTAGCTTAATTATGTTTTCAATCATTTGATTTTTCGTATTCAATTGACTCCTGACATCTATTGGCGAATAGTAATGCTATTTTATTCGTGTTTTCAATAATGAACTTTATCCCAATAACCTTAGGAATTACAGTGAAAAATATGACTCTTCCTACCATCTATTGGCGAATAGTACCTACTACTATAATTTCTAATAAGCACAATTTACCAAAAAAACCGAGCGAAGGTCGGACACTCAGGTATAACATTTAAAATGTTTGCTTGCTAAAAGAAAAAGTCTGCTTTTTGCTCAAAAAAGCTGGTGTAATTTTGGGGAAAGGTGTACATTTAATATTGGTTTAACTCTATGCGAGCACCATGTTCGCAGGTTTTTATTCGTCAAATCTGATCTTCGCTGCGACTTGGCCGAAATTGAATGGAACATAATTTCTTATTCATATTCCACTTGCAGTTACTATATTACTATTCACTGTAAACGTGATTAAGCTACGCTGATATTAGAATAAAAACTCCTTCCTAATAACAAGTTGCCTAGTCCATTCGCAATCAGCGCCATTGATTGTGCAGCAAATAAAGAAATTACCTGCGATTTAGGAAACTTTTCGTAAGCTCTATTTGCTAGTTTACTTGTATTTATAGCGATAGCGGGCTGAGTCAGGGTGGATGGCATAAGCGGTAGCGGGATTAACGCCTTTGTTTCAATTATTGAATCGAAGATAAAGTAAAACAAGTAAAATAATTTATTGGTACAGAACATGGAGAACAGAAATAGTTTTGAAAAACGATGTCATCTGCAGAAGTTAAGTTAAACACTGTGTCGCAGAATGACAACGCCCTCCTCACAAAACAGTAGATAGGTACTATTGTCTAGAATGCCATTTACACAATGACAGAACTAACGATAAATATTCTACTAGCTAAGTTTAAGATATTTTAACTAATTCATTAATCTAATCCAAAGCCAGTGTTATTTACGGTGCGTACGTAGTGTGTGTCTGTGTGTGTGTGTGTGTGTGCGTGTGTGTGTGAGTGTGTTAGTATATATGTGATGTGTGTGCTTTTGAATGCATGTAAAAGATAAGGTGTAGAGTTTGGAGCTCCCGGTCTCTTAAGAGTCCGGGCAACAGGAGCAGCCGGTGTATGTATGATTATGCGTTGTGTTTTGTGTGTTTGGTTTCATTTGACAACTTTTAGTACCTATATACCTATATGACAATGTAACTGAGAACTGTAAGGGACTGAGTCCTGCTTACCAATCGCTTCATCATCATCAACCCAACTTACCTGGACATAGGTCCTGCTGTAGACTAATACAAAAACAAAAATAATTTATTTTCCATAATGATTACAGGTGACTTATTGTTACAGATACGAGATTTTAATAATTTATGTGAGAACAATGATAATGTTACCTATGGTCCCCGTACCGAATCAATCGACAGGTCAACCTGTGTCCCATGACACTATTGTTATGGACATACGTACCCTTTCTGTGATTTTTATATAGTCTTAATTTTGACAATGCCCTTTTACAGCAGCTCTAGTCTTTATTTATAATTATACAGTTTATTGACAATGCCCATTTACAGCAGATCTATTTAAGTAAATATTAATTTCTATGTTTTGTGTTACTTTAATTAATTATATTTATTAGTTTAATGTAAAATGTAAATTGACATTACCAAGTGTGCCTTGTGCTCCTGAGTATGAGTAGGAGTACTAGGCTAGGTCTGTTTCGCGGGAATGTACAGATGGATTTCCATTAATACAGAGAAAGTGGTACACTAGCAAATATTATTGTAACAGATTGTTTGCTAGTAGTTAAAAACAAATAATAATAAATATTTAATAAAACTGCATGGCAATAAAATAACTAATTTACAAAGTAAAATGTGTTTCATTGACTTAAACAATTTGCATCGATAAAATCAATATATAAACTAGGTAATAAAAGATATACGAGTTTATTCTATTGCTATTTCTTGCCTAATTAAGCTTGATGATCATCGGCCTCCCCTAATGCGAGCCATAGCGTTCTGTCTTCAGCTTGCCGCATCCAGAATCTGCCTCTCTCCTCCCTGTCTTCTCAAAAGCCGACGAAGCAGGCGTGGGGAGGCAGTTTCAGGCTTCAGCCTATTACTGCGGAACGCATCCGCCTCCATTGCCACGTCCAGTTGACGAGCAGCACCTTGCACAGACTAAGGTTCAAAGTCTCGAACACCGCCGCTGCTTGTCTCTCGATCTTTTATAGGATACATTTTGTAGAATGCTCACTTGAACTACATGACCCGATCCCACCATCCCCCTTCCACTCCAGGACAAGTAGACGCACAGCGCAATACCATCCATAGTACTTGGTGGATGTACCCTCCACTCGCACTAAACGGTTTTCCTCCACCTTTATTATTCGCACCGCAAAGGAATGGAACTCGCTCCATGCCTCTGTTTTTCCAGCCAGTTACAACCTGGGTCTCTTTAAGACAAGGGTGAATAGATATCTTCTAGACCTTCGTGATACACCGTCGAACGCATGTTCGCCTTCCATCAGGTGAGACTGCGGTCAAACGAAGGCTATTAGAAATTAAAAAAATTAACAAGTCTGGACCTCCGAGTAACCGTTCTCCTGTGGAGCCTGGCTGCCTGCGGCTTTGTGGATTTTTGGTTTTCTATGCTTGCCCTCTCGGTTCACTTCCGCTGTCCTCGTTAACCTGGGCTAGGCTTGTTGAGGTCTCAGGTCTTAATGCCACCTGGCCGGAGGGTTTCCCGTTTCTAGCTTCTCTCCGTAGAATTACACTATCAAACTAATATTATAAAATCTAATTTTGGATGTTCGGATGGATGGTTGTTTGTTACCTCTTCACTCCAAAACTTCTGAACGGATCGGTCTGGAATTTTGTATACTTACAGGTAATTTTGATCCTGGAATCAAAGTTCTATTTTTACCCATAAATCAGTTCTTGAAGGAGAGACATCACCCTTAAACGTTTCTATAGAAGCAACGGGTGTAAAGCCGCCGACAGAAACAAGATCATTCTTGGTCTTCTTCTTCTCTTACTCAGTTCTTGCTCGCAGATAGTGCATGCGCTACTATTTTTACGTAATATTCATCGATATCCTCATACTCAACGGATATGTTGCATTTCATACGCTGTCATTTTGGAGCCATCACAAAAATTAGTAGCTTTACCTACTGCGTTCGGCCACTTGTCAAAAAAGTACCTCAACTGCTTGTCGCATCTCTTGCGTCAAATAAACAACCAAGTTATAACCATAAGGCTGTAAAACTTTCAGAAGTCTGTACAGTTTAATCTAAGGTAGAATACAAAAACATTTCACGACACTAAGTGATTACGAGTAATACTTACAAGTACAACAGTTAATCCATTCTGTGTTGCAAAGAAAGCTTAACTCTCTTGTATCAAAACACTTCGCTGGCTCCGATGAATCTTAGCAAAACACAATGATCAAGTTACCAACTGCTAAGTCTGAAACTTGCCCATCGAATGTAACCGACGAACAGAACTTTGGTGTACTTTCGTGTACAGCTTAGGGCTGTGCTGAGTTTTTGTTTTATTTGTGCTCAGTAGCAGAAATTGTGGGAGAAATCAGGTGTTAATGGTAGCGATTTGCAAAGCTTGGAATAAATAAGTCGACTCATCCGTAGAACAAAGTCCGTTCTGTAGAGTTGATAGTTTTCAGTAGACGTCAGAGAAGTTGTTGACTTGTGTAACTTTTAAACGGTGAGACTTTTCATTGAGAATTTTTGGTATGTTGTTACAATGCCCCGGCTTAGATACACGCTTTTCGGTATATACTTATTATCCTTTTATTTCTGGAGATAGTGCGTTCCATGTTAATATAGGACGTTTTATGGCGGAAGTAGTGGGGTCCGTTGTGAACATTAAACGTTGTTTTACGGAAACGTCTTAGTTAATTGACGTTCTTTGTTAACATGGGACGTTTTCTGTTGAAATTACATGTCCCGTTAGAGTCCTATATGCTTTTTTACCCTAAAATAATGTTAGTGATATTATAACTACCCTCCATTAAAATTAATTATTAAATTAAGGTTATTATTTAAAACTGTTTATTAAGTTAAAACATTTCAAATTAGGTATAAAAACTATTAAATGGCATCACTTTGAATAGCAAAAAGTCACTTACAAAAAGCTTATTAGAATTTATTATTATCCCCCTTTAGGACAATGCAGGAGACGCGCAATTAAGAAAATTTAAACTACGCATTAGTTTAATTAATAAACTAACAGTTAGGTACATAATTTTTTATTGTTTATTTTACATCAAAACCATATTTGATATAAAATTTTATATTCCATTAAAACACAACCTTTACAATTTTACTAATAAGAATCATTTTTAACATTTAAACAGTACTTAAACTGTCTCGGTGGTATAATAATTAAAATTTAAAATAGCTATTGATCATGTTTATTTATTTTTTTTGCTTATTTCAGAGAAACTTTGATAAAATACACAAAATTGATTGAAATTGATTGGTATATTATAATATGGTAGCTAGGTCAGCAACATTACAGGTAACAAGTAATGTTTAGTTTATCATTCGATCTTCTGAAGCATCAGAAGCACAGAAGCTATTATATTTTAGTGATTCGCCGTTAACCAGGAACTCGGTATAAACTGAAGTTAAAGCGCTGTACCGGTCTCTGAGCGGCACATATCCATAACATATTCAGAAGCAAAAACCAATAATAGGTTCACCATATTGCAGCTTTACCTTCAGTTTATACCGAGTTCCTGGTGTACTGCGAATCACCAAAATATCATAGTCAGGTTGGGTTTGATCATATTCAAAAAACAATTTATTTGGGTTAATACCGTCTCTGAATCAACTTCTCAAATGTTACTCCAAGTAATCTTGTCCTTGTCTCTTTCGCAACTTGCCATAGTTATAAATGTCTCTCATACAAACCCTCCCTCGAAACCTAATAATAATAATGCTAGACAATCCACACGCAACCATCTAGCCCCAAGCTTAGCAGAGCTTGTGTTATGGGTACTAGATGAATATTTTACTTAATACAATAGGTACATTACATGGATAGATATTTTTACTATACAAAGAAAATACCCAAAACATAACAATAACCTTATACAACAATACCTTTCAAGTCGAACACGTCAATCTGGGTTACACTGTGAACAACATGGGCTCTCCTTCATTCTTGGCCCATCTTAGTAACAAACGCCACTTATGAGGGGTATAATATAGTTTTTTTTGAGAAGCTCTCTCGATCGATCGACAGACCTGACACTGGCCTCCCAAATTTTGGACGTGTCCCTTCTGTAAAAACCGGTGTGTAATACATAAGATAAGATAAGAAATGCTTTATTTGTAGCACGTATGTTGAACTGTTATGCGACTAAGCTTTTGGCCAGCACAATTATTGTCCGATCAATGATGAAACTCTTTGGAACCTTGCACAACATTAGGGCTTTAGTAGCTGTATTAATCTACAACTAGAAGACATTTCCAAAGAAAATATACTAGGTTAATTGCTGTAAACCTGCACAGCCGACAGATTAGACTTGATAATTTAGTATTGAGCTGTTGCAGGTAATTTCCTTAGTCCTACCATCTTCATACAGTATTTCTTCCTATATATTAGGTAGTTTTTGGCTGATTTCGTCTGAATCAGGAGGCAAAGGTTACGTTTATTATGACATATAGTTTTCATCAATATGTACATCTGAAAGTGAAAAAAACCGGTATATATAAAATACTTTTTATATTTATGAGTAGTGCAAAACAATGTAAGTAGATAGCAAATGATTAGACAAATTTTAAAGAAAAACCATCATTATTTATCGATAATTTAAAACGAACAACGTCCTAAACGATTTCCTTATTCCAGTTACAACGTCCTACCTCAACATCGAACCAACAAATTGTATGACATTTACCAGAGAAAAACGTCCGATATTCACATGAAATCCTTAAAAGTTCAATGGTTTCGCATAAAATAGTCCTAAAATTTCATAAGACTTATATTTATTAATGTATTATTAATACTGAAAAAACTATAATACTGTGAGTTTGCACTACGCCAATCGTATTTTCGTACTAAAACGCGTTTCTTTCTACTTGTCCGTCAAAAAGTGTCTTATATAAACATCGATCGCCCGCAACCGTTTAGAGAAAAAATAAAGCAATATTATAGGTAATTTTAATGTTTATTAATTACAAAACGAAATAAAGCTTGTATTACGAAATAGTACAACCGAAAAATGGTCAACTTACCAGCATTTACACTTTTCTTCATATAAACAACAGAAACATTAGAAAATGATGAACTAAATTCAGACTCCCCTGCATCTTTTCAAAGCATTTCCAACCTTTTATGCGCTCAAGACATTTCTAAATATATGATTTGTTCATGAAAAAACCTTACCATATTGTTTTTTCATCAAATCTAAAAAAAACTAAGCTCCAGAGACAAATACGCCCTCCTTCCAACAAACAACGGCCGAACGGACGAACGGGCCGCGCACTCGCGGCCCGCGCGGCGTCCCTTGGTCACATCATGCGTTTTTTTGCGGAGCTAATGTCAGATAGAACGTTATTCGATTTCATATTTCAGAAACTAAATAAGATACAAAAATTCTAAAAATGTACGTCTGTAGTGTTTGTTCTCCTTATCCCACTCTCACACCAACTTTGAACTTTGGCACATTCATCGAGTCGAAGGCCAAAACAGCAGCCATGAAGCTAGGGGTCCTAAATAAGGTTAAGCGATACTTCACACCGGAACAGCTTCTATCCCTTTATCAAGCACAGGTCCGGTCTGGTTTGGAGTATTGCTGCCATGTTTGGGACGGCTCGGCCAAGTACCACCTTGCAGCCTTAGACTCGATCGAACGAAGAGCCTTTAGACTCATTGACGAGCAGTACCTTGCAGAGACTAAAGTTCAAAGTCTCGAACACCGCCGCAAGGTTGCTTGTCTCTCGATCTTTTATAGGATACATTTTGGTGAATGCTCACTTGAACTACATGACCTGATCCCACCATCCCCCTTCCACTCCAGGACAAGCAGACGCACAGCGCACTACCATCCATACTTGGTGGATGTACCCTCCACTCGCACTAAGCGGTTTTCCTCCACCTTTATTATTCGCACCGCAAAGGAATGGAACTCGCTCCCTGCCTCTGTTTTTCCGGCCAATTACAACCTGGGTCTCTTCAAGACAAGGGTGAATAGGTATCTTCTAGACCTTCGTGATACACCGTAGGCCGCATCTTCGCTTTCCATCAGGTGAGATTGCGGTCAAACAAAGGTCTATTTACCGTAAAAAAAAAAAAAAAAAAAAAAAATCCCGTCTAGCTATATAACTCATTTTTGCTCTATGATCACATCGGACTCTGTTCTACGGCTAGGTCGAAGTATAGAATACAGGATAAAACTTTTAAATCCATCATGGTTATGATTACTTAAACATTTACAACGGGATAGGTATTTACCAAGATTTGAGTTTTGACCTTTCTAATATTTCGGCACAGTTTCATGCGCCATGTTCACGGAATAACTGAAGGCACTGCACTGCGCAAGGAATATTTTTAGTGAGTTTTGAGTATTGTAGTAACATTCGTATTTCAAAAGACAAAAAATGAGGGTAGATCGTTTTATCAAAATCAATCAAAATCAATGCGTTCCAAAGAAAGTGCGTAATACTCGACCAACTAGAAGATACCCCACCTGGTTCAATAAAGATATTATAACCTACATCAAATTAAAGCATACATTACACAAAGTCTGGAAAATATCTAAAGATCTATATATATACAGTTTTTTCTCTGCCCTTAGAGTTCATCTTAAGCACATGACTAGTAAAGCTTATACAAACCACATTAGCCACGTAGAAGATCAATTATCAAAGAACCCAAGTGCTTTCTGGAAACACGTTTCTAGTTTAAAAACAAAAGGAGGATTTGAGCCTACTATCACATTCAATAATAACAGTTTTAGTGGTCAAGCAGCGGCCAAAGCCTACTCGGATTATTTCAGCAGCGTCTTTCTGTCCAACACACCGAATCTCAGCGCTGATAACATAATATCCATTGGAAACAATAGCCTCGTACATGTTTCTGACATATCAGAGAGTGAAGTAGTATTTCATATCAATAGACTTAAAGACAAATGTGCTATAGGACCGGATAATGTGCCTTCGTTCATAATAAAAGCCTTCAAAACTCTTCTTGCTCAACCTATTACTTATATATTTAATCTATCGATAAATACTTGTGTTTACCCAACTGTCTGGAAAAAAATCTCGCGTAACTCCTATACCAAAATCAGGTGATAAATCACTAGTTCAAAACTATAGACCTATTGCTATACTGTCAACATTTTCTAAACTATTTGAAGGTATATTACATGCTAGACTATACAAACAACTAATACCTTATCTCAATGACACCCAGCACGCATTTAGGAAAGGCCGTTCAGTTAACACTAACCTTCTAACACTTGTTAACCATATCTCTAAAAGGTTAGATGAAAGTGTACAGGTGGATGTTATTTACTTAGACTTTCAAAAAGCTTTTGATCATGTGGATAATGACGTGCTTCTAGAAAAATTGAGCTCCTATGGATTTGCCCCAAAGCTACTCAGATTTTTTGCCAACTACCTTTCCGATCGGACTCAGTTTGTGAGAATCGGTTGCTTTGATTCTCCTGCATATCATACCCGCTCAGGAGTCTGTCAAGGATCCTCGCTAGGCCCATTACTGTTCACTATAATGATAGATGACATTGCAAAATCTGTAGTTCATTCAAACTGTATACTTTACGCTGACGATGTTAAGATATATGCTGATATTCGATCTCAGAATGACTGTGATCTACTTCAACGGGATTTAGACGCAATTCATACTTGGAGTAACAAGAATAGATTGAATTTTAACATCTCTAAATGCCAAGTGGTGAGTTATACGCGTTCCTTGCGTGGATTGACTTCTAACTACACACTTAATAATGAGCCCATAGCAAGAAATGTTAGTATAAAAGACCTTGGGTTTCAATTCCTTGCAGACTAGGAGACTGTATGACCAACTGTTATTAATATGTCGTCTACTGAGAGGTGACATAAACTGCCCCACACTTCTAAGCGAAGCTAGCCGACTATGTGTACCCGAAAATTGCGTTCGATTCCGTCCTGGGCGTGTCCCTCTATTCGCTCCAACTCCTCCAAGGACTGTGGCGCGTCAGCAGTCCCCGATTTGTCGCGCACAGAGAAACCTTAATATACTTCTGAAACAGAATCCTCAGCTTGATGTGTTCGCGGATGGATGGAAGGTGGTTGAGAGTGCACTACTGTATTTTAGTGAAATATAGTGATGCTCTGCGTTGTGAGCCGCAGCACTATCTTAAAGTCCCTAGTTTTTGTTGATAATACTTGGTCTATGAAAGTTCCTGTTTTTATTTTTGTTGTTGTTTGTCCTATATTACTTTTAATTTTTATTATGTTTGTTTTTCGTTATGATGTTAGTATAATTTTATTTAGATATTACCACAATTTTAGTTTTTATATGTGTTTTAGTATAATTTAGTAGTAGTTACTACCAGAATTGTATTATATATGTAGCGTACCATTAATAACGCATTAGATAAAGCTATCTGTAATGTTATTTTTGTGATTAAATAAAGTGAATTTGAATTTGAATTTGAATCAATAAAAATTTGCCAATAAAAACTCACTCGCAGTGCCTTCAGTTACTCCGTGATCATGGTGCCGAAATATTGGAAAGCTCAAAGCTCAAATGGTAAATATGCCGTAGTAAATGACTGAAGTATAAAGATAAGGATTCAAAAAGGCAGCTTATATGATTAAAAGATTCTGTGTCCTGTGTTCTTCCTAATGAAAACGCATCCCAAGTTCAATATTTAGATCTTTTTTTATAGTCATTTAACCTTCATTTTACCACAAGCTCACAATGGTAAAAAACACAATGGCAATTATGGCCGAAGGTGTATCACGAGGGGGATTTGTCAAAGGGGAAAACTGGAATAACCAGTCCAGAACCAAAAATTACATGGCATTTGCGTGTAGTTATAATACATGCCAAAGGACCTAGACAATGTAACAATCGACGTAGAAGAGTTCAAAAGTGTATGGGTGATGTGAAATATGCGTATGATGTGTCACGTGATCTGTTACGAATTTTTCCCTACGAATCTTCAATTGTTTTCGATTCGCATTTAGCGAATGCCGATTGGCAACGCCCTCTGATATTGAGAGAGCGCTGTCGGCAGAACGTACCTTAACCATAAGAATAAAATAAAAAAAACAGTTTCGTCTATTCATATGTCTTAACAGATTTTACCTAACGACTAAAAGGTCCCTAATAAACTTAATTCATAGAGTGGCATATTCAAAGTCTGTACTTAAACCACCAATAATCACGACGTATTTGCTTAACTGAAATAACATGACACATATACGTACCTAAATACAGCTTCGTAGTCTACTAATGGAATTGGACTGTAGTTTGATAGCCAACTTGAATGCTATACCTACCTACATTCAAGATATGTATATCTAGAGAGGTTTGAGCTATAGAATATATACATATATACAACCTCCCGCGCTATGCGAGCGATGCGAGAGATTCTTGAATAATTGAGTTTGTTTTAAAAACTATAAACCGACTTCAATTAAACTCTCACAGATGCCATTATCAGAACTGGGTCAAATTGAAATGGGAACACAGGGAAGGCAGCTTTAAAAAAACAAAGAATCATCAAAATCTGATCACCCAGTGAAAAGTTCTGAGGTAAGAGGTAACAAACATAAAAAAACAGGTCAAATTGAGAACCTCCTTTTTTGAAGTCGTTTAAAAATACTGGTAGGGTAAAAGAAAATGTATGTAGTACATCTCAGTCCGTGTTTTTTTTAAATCACAAGACAAAAATAAAAATGTTTGTTGTACATAATATGTTGTTTATATTCGTATGTCTATCTGTGGCATTCTAATCCATTCTGTCGGATTAATATTTATTTGTTCAACAATATTTTTTGTAGAACATGCCGATATAAATCCCGAGCTAGTGAGTCAGTCTAGAATAGAGTCACGACCGTAGCGAGTGGCTGTAAAGTAGATAGCTTTGGTAGCGAGGGATTTATGAGGCACGAAACGAAAACTGTTTGCTCTCGAGTTACATACTTACATACCCCACAACTAACGAGAATATAATTTAATAACTCATAAATAAGGTCGAATAACGTAACTATGCTACAAACCTCTTTCATATCATGAACGGAGGTATTTTTTTTCTATAGTTTGTAAAGTGGGTAATTCAAATTACTTTTTCAACAAGTTGAATATTAATGAGTAAAAAAGCAATCATAAAAGCTTCAATCAAAAAAGATCATCATCATTATCTGCAACTCCACATAACCTCCTCAACCTCAACAGCCTGTATTGGTCCACTGCTGGACGGAGGCTTCCCCCTAATAAGCGAGTTATTGAAGTTTACCTCATAGTTCTGCAGGGCGCGCTGCTGCCCGCCCCCCGGTGGATATCCCTTAGTTCCCTCTTACGACACCCACGGGAAGAGTTGGGGTGGTGCAAATTCTAATCCAGCACTACACAGCTCCACATAGGCCTCTCCTAATAAGCGCCACAGTACCCTAGCTATCTTCAGCTTGCCGCATCCAGCGTCTGCCTGCAGTCTTTCGCAGATCGTCCTACGAATAGATACTTAGACATTATTATTTCTGCTGGTTTCGTTGATAGTCTATTCAATACTTATCAGCGTCTAGTTTGGAGTCTCCAGTCGACGCTTCACTTAGTTTATTAGCGATATTCCTCGGCTTACAGAAGTAAAGACGGATACCGAAAATGTAGATTTTAACTTTTAGCGGCCGTTATCAGCGGTAAAATTTATAACATAACCATTCGCACTTGTAGGATGTCGGGTTTGGATTTATTTCGATGTTCCGATGGCAGAGAAGTTTATGAAGCTAGTCACACTTGTCGGGAACCGGTTGTTGGGCCCGACACGACAACCGATAAGTGGAAATGGGCTGTACGACATTTTAGATCAGCCAGAAATCAGAATATCGCCCGATTCAAACCAAAACAGAGACATGGTGTCAAAATATCATCACAATAGGTAGCTAATTTGAGATTTTATGGTTTCGTACCTACCTAATACACAAGTTCTGCTTAGCTTGGGGTTAGATAATGCTGTGTGAATTGTGCAGAATTATTTATTTATTTATTATCTATTTTATTAAAATCTCTTGATTGTTCTAATCACCACTTTGCTCTTTTATCTTTCTAATGTTTTTCTATTTGAAGGAACATTTCATACGTAATCAAAAATGCTGTCTTATATACTCAACTGTCTGAATATTATTAAAAGACTAGGGTATGACAAGAATGCATTTTACTTTCTCTGTGCAACCATCTAGTAGATAATGCACTAAAATTTACAAGTAATGAATTGATACTAGTCACTATTCTGAAGACAGATAATTTTACAAAATGAAGGAAATTATCAACTCTATTATTCCTGTCTTCACTCCGCTATATTCCGGCCGCTATAAATCACCGTTTTTCTGAGAACCCCGTCTTTCTAAAACGAACCCAATGAAGTGTACTATTATGAGGATAAGATTCCACTTTTGTTACACTTTTGTGCCTACTTCGGTGGTTTTGAGAACTTTTTTATGAGTTTTCGCGAAAAAAATCCTCCTATCAGAAATGTTGATGCTTTTTACGCAAGTTTGGGCACAGTGGGAGGTGTTTTTTCAGAGAGAAATATCTTTATTACCCGTACATTTGTAATGGAAGTAAAAATAATGTTGTGGTAACTTGGACCTTATATTTTTGTATTAAGGAGAGAATCAATAAAGCAAAATTGCAAATAATGTTCGAAACGCTTTTTTTATACAACACACCAATATTAAAAATGCGAAAGTCTAGCTCGATGATGGTGGTGATTTCTTCTTACTTCTTCAAACCAAAACTGCTGAAAGGATCGCTCTGAAAATTTGCGTAGACATCGCTATAATATGGAGTTACTATAACATCAAAAACCTTAGGCAAATGCCTTGTTAAATTAGTATAATATGGAGAGACTATAACAATAATAACCTTAGGTAAATTCCTTGTTGAAACACTATAATATAGAGTTGCTATAAAACAAAAACCTCAGGCAAATACCTTGTTTAATCACTATAATATAAAGTTACTGTAATAACAAAAATGCATAAGGCAAATACCTTGTTTGGTGAGCGCGCAGTGCTAATGAGGAAAATGGTAAGAAACGCACACCATGAGTAGGAAAATTAAGTGTTTTTGTCAATAAACCTAACTGTTATTATTTCTTATTATGCGTACACATTGTGCAATCACATAGCACGAACTTTTGTGAACAAGCACACCACAAAAACACAGAATTCACATATTCCAAATGACAAAGACAAGTTTGTAAGTTCACAAACTTCGCTTGGCAACAAACACGGTGCGGTCTCACTACGGAAAGGCTATATCTAACGATTTACATCTTTGCCTGTACCTATATGTTTAACTGTTTCAGGACTGTAAACGATATTCTCTTAGTAACACAATCTCAAACAATTAACTAATTGCTATAACTATACCACATAAAACAGTTACCACCACACTATAAATAACAGTTGTCTAAACAACCAAGTTTTGATAACGCTGCCAAAACAGTTACCGTTGATTTATCGTTGGTATGTTGATACACAGATTGCGAAGTTCAACGCTAAATGCATAAATCTTGGTCTCTTTATAGCTTGCGAGAATAAACGGTAACCAATTATAGTTTCGATTATTTACAGGTGTTAAACTGGTGTAAAACAATTGCGATAACGTTGGGTAGAATCATCGATCAAAAACTTCGCGGCCTCCCCCGTAGATACCTAGAATCTTATGAAAATGACACTCAAAATTGTCTACGTCTTGTTTTGACGCAGAAAGTTTGCGCCGAGCCTGACAAGTTTATTGCATACGGAACAAGAGTTATGTGGAGTAGAATTTATTTTATTTTGTAAGTAGGTAACTGAAAATAATAAAACTTCGTTTATACAGGAACAATCTGTAAATCTTTTATTTATATAAATTAAAATTATATAAAACATTTTTATGAATTTCGAACAAAGTTATAATCGTAACATTTGCAAACCAACTAATAATTACAAATGTTTTTTTTTTGAGCGCAATAATTGTACATTAAAGTGATAAAAAATTCATTAAAACTTTACTGAAAATAGGAGACCCGCCTTTTTTGTGTCATGGACGTGTGATTTTTGTAATTTTGCAAGGCATGCTTTCTAAATGACACTAATTCAATGCTTTCCATACATGCCAAAAAGGAAAGCTTTTGATACAGACGGTTTCAGAGCGCGCATTGTGTATACATATATATGGGGGTCCGGCGAAATTTTTGATCCATAGGCTAAAATTAACGGTTAATCTAACTCGAACGTACTTTTAACACGTGAATGAATTGCGAATAAATTTTATAACGATCATCCGAGTCGAAAGCCATTTAGTTCTATAATAAAAACAATAACAAATTATGGTCTCTTGAGAAATCTTCCAGGGACGCCATAGACGAGAATGCAGTTATTTTCGATAAAGTGAAAAAATCTAGATTCGTTAGCAGTTTGTCCAAAAACGTGATTCGTTCAATTACGATTTATACACCTTTCGTCTAAATCGCGTTTCGTTCTTTCATAATCATAATCATGCATTGGGTAAAAAGGGACCCAACACTGCGCTGGCTTACAGCCTACACTGCGTCGATGTGGTTCGTAGTTAACCCGCTTACATCCGTAATGAGGTTCTAGGTATCTACGGTGGAAATGCTAGGCGGCGCATGAATGATCGAAGGGTAAATAGCATTAATGCCCGAAACAAACACTGTCTCAATATTTCTCTCCACAATATGGCACGTGTTTTAGAAATAACCTCCATAAATCTATATTTTATCTGCAATATCTTCGGATCTCGTCCGATATTGCACGATTGATTTATCATAACAGATATTAGTATTGACGTGTTCCTTGCTGAGATATGCTTGGCTTTGTTATAGAAAATGGTCGACTTTTCTATATTTTTCAGGATGTATAATTTCTTGCCATTTTCCTCATAAGCACTGCGCTTTCACCAAACAAGGTATTTGCCTAAGGTTTTTGTTTTTAATGCAACTCTATATTATAGTGTTTCAAGAAGGCATTTGCCTCAGGTTTTTGATGTTTTAGTAACTCCATAAATTATAGTGACTTAAAAGGCATTTGATTAAGGTTTTTGTGGTTATAGCAAATCCATATTATGTGATTCAACAAGGCATTTGCCTAAGGTTTTTGTTATAATAGTAACTCCATATTATAGTTATTCAACAAGACATTTGTCTAAGGTTTTTGTTTTTTATAGTAACTCCATATTATAGTGATTCAACAAGGCATGTACCTGAGGTTTTTGTAATTATAGCAACTCCATTTTATAGTGATTCAACAAGGCATTTGCTTAATGTTTTTGATGTTATAGTACAGGCGTGACGGTTAACTAATAAAAAACCTCAGGCAAATGGTTGAATCACTATAATATGGAGTATTATAGTGATTCAACCATTTGCCTGAGGTTTTTTATTAGTTAACGGTTAACTAATAAAAAACCTCAGGCAAATGGTTGAATCACTATAATATGGAGTATTATAGTGATTCAACCATTTGCCTGAGGTTTTTTATTAGTTAACCGTCACACTGAGATTAATTTCCAAAAAATCGTATAATATTTCTTTTTATTTCTACCGCGACGGGCCTATAACATCCTTCCCTCAGTACAGGATTATACTAACCAACTATAATAATAATAATAATTAAATATTTATTTTTCTCATAAAGGTACAACAAAAGTTAGTTTAGTTATGCTTAAGCTTATGTGGTAGGTGGTGGGTTGGAAACATGAATAACAAAGAATTACTTAACACTTTCACTGCCAATGCCACATACGGCTCACCCCTTCGGGTTTACCGCAGAGGCTGGTCAGTGAAAGCGTTAAGATGCTTATCAACCTGAATTGTGAGAGACTGGTACCTGTTAAAGGATTATAAAAAGCCTGTACCACAGGTCACCAGTACCTACTACAAGGTAACGAGCTGAACATAGGACCTCCTCCTATTGAAGTGGATTGAAAAGATAACTATAGGTATAATAATATTTCACTTCTAAGTCAAACTAGCCTTGACTTGTGTAACCTTAGTTAGATAACCAATAGCCTATAAACACGGCACCATGCGGCTTCAAATTATTAACGCAGCGTGCGAGGGACAATAAACCTAATGACAGACCGACAAGGTTCGACTTTTATTATCTTGTTTATTATAACACTAAGATGTGCACGCAGTTTCACTCTATGCCAGGAAGAAGGGTAATACTTAGTGTGTATCAATGTATCAACCTCCTCAACCTTAATCTCAACACCCTTTATTGGTCCACTGCTGGACGCAGGCTTACCCCCGATAAGCGTCTTGTTGGCGTTTATTTAATGGGGAGTAATGTTGGGTATCGCAGTTCGGTGGATATCCCTTAGTCGCCTCTTACGACACTTACGAGAAGAGATGGGGTGGTGCAACTTCTAAGCCAGCCACATCACAGCACCACACAGCTACACAGTGTGTATCTGATCGGCTATCATTTAATGTGTTAGGATCAGCTTTGCCAGATTTTAGCAAGCACAAAAAAATCGGGATTCTTTAGTCAAAAGCGTAACGGTTTCTATCTAAATATTTTCTTTACTTTTACAATTTATGAACGCCCAAAGTTCACGTAAAATTTGTGAAAAAAAGCAGATTTTTGGAGGTTCATACTGAATCTGTTTAGCCAAATTTAGATTTTTTGTTATGATAGAAACCTAGTTAAAGTGCACAAGATACCTTATTAGTTAAAAGCTTCAAAGAAAAATCTGTTACAACGCTATAATCACGTAAGAGCGTTTGTATGAAAAGTGAGACGGGTTGCCTGCTCTTAATAAGAAAACCCAAATAATAAATAGTCGTTCTTTTTAACTGATTATTTATCAAAATTTCAAACAATCTTAGTTTACAATGATATTGATGATAAATAGCTAAAAAAAACGTACATATTTTAATGATTATTTCTACGATTATGTTGTCATAGATTATTAACATTTCTTGAGTAGGGATAGTGGTGAAAAAACGGTGCGCGTCGAGTTATCGAACAGTAATCGAAATTACGGTAAAATCTCCCATCTAATATTTGAAATTTGAAAGCCCTTTTGATGGCCTTGAATGCCATTTCAATGGCTTCCACCATTCAAATTACGAAGGCCATTAACGGGCTTTCAAATTTCAGTATAGGATGGGTGGTCTTTCGTTATTCCACTGCACATCAGTTGTACTTACACCAAAGTGAAGTGCACAATAAAACGAAAGTAGCGTGCGGTGAAGCCATTTCGTTCTCAATGACGTCACGGTGATGGCGGTGTAAAAAAAGCACCGGAACTTAATGACCCTACCTAAGAAGCGCAAATTTTTTTAAATAAATAACGTTGCTTTTAAAAGTTCCCGTTATGGCAAATTACATTAGAAATCAAATAATATCCCAAAAAAATTTACATCAACGGGTCTTGAAATTACATTGAAGGCTGACAAAATGATATGGAACCTTATTACAATGTGAGTTTGACAGCATTAGACGAGTATGGAATGGTTTCATACTTGCATCGAGCTTGTATGTACACTATATAAACTCTATGCATACCTGTCTAATAAATAAAATAAAAATAAAAAGTTTGGTTATTCAGACACCATTCGTTACACTTCATACATGTACATTAGACAGAAATTAAGATTAACACAAAGATTATATACCTACAGTCACTAAAGTTATGCATCCATTCAACAGAATAATAATAAATCTAATCAGGCACAGCTTTCAATAATAAAAAACCAGTATTTCAAACAAACATACAAACCGTATTCCTTTCACAAACTAGTTATCACAAGCAAGGCGCGTGTAAATGCCGTCATATCTCTGACGTAACATCGCAAATTGAATCGAAGCCGTTCAGCCTTATTAATCAAGGGAAGTTGTATTGCTTTACCCAGTTTTCAGGAAAAATGTGGATTTTCCCCATTTTTGTAATTTTCTCTTCGGAAAGAGATTATTAAGCATGTCGCTTCCTCGTATCATCCAGTCTTTGCATTAATGATGGATTACGATACATTTTTGGTATATTTTAAATTCAGCGTAAAAATTTTACTTAAGGGTTCAATTTTTACGCTCAGCCCGTGGATTTCGTAAAAGCCCTATTAAAGGAACCGAATCTTCCAAAGCGAGGAACTATGTTATGGATAGATTGGTAAATAATTCACAAATACTTTCCACAATTTTTTAATGAAACTTGTATTTAATTCAGATTATCATCTGTAATTTATTTGATTAATATTTATTGACTAACTTAAAAGTACGGTCGGCATGAAAACTCACTCTTTGAATTTATGGTTTGCCAAAGAGTAGGTCAAAAGATCAGCTGGGGAAATTGCAGAAGACCACAAGAAATGGCAAAGTATGAAGGAGGCCTACACTACACCCATAGGGTAGACGTCTAAGAAGAAAAATAAAAGAGTAGGTAACCTTCATTTTACGAACCTCGATTTAGTAATAGGGACACTGCGTGATGTTTGACAATTTATTTCTGTAATAAGATTTATGTGATCAAGAAAATAATTGTACCTATGAAAAACCCGATTCATCCAGTTTTCAACGTTATCGAGCATTTTTTTTTCAAAACTAAGGGCGCAAAGGCGTACATATGATATTAAAAACACTTCTAGGTTTCATACAAGTATTTCGAAACCATTCATGAAAATCAGTCCAGCCGTTTTGTTGATTTGAGATATTAGGTGAGTCCCATGCACATAAGTATACCTATGCGCGAAAGTCATAAAATAGTATCCATGCCCATAATCCCCACGCTGGGCATGCAGGTTGGGGATCGCAGTTCGATGGTAGAATTGTTCTGCAGGATGCGCTGCTGCCCGCCCCCGGTGGATATCCCTTAATTGCCTCTTACGACACCCACGGGAAGAGATGGGGTGGTGCAAATTCTAAGCCACACAGCTAATGATTGTCAACAAGATTTGAATGCAAGCTGCAATATTAAACGAATCCTTAACCAAGCAAAATTTGAATTTCAGTAAGTATTTGACTTTTTCTAAGTGTACATTAATGTACCTATACATATAATTGTTAAATAAATGAATAATGATCTTATCTTAATATTATAATTAACAGATAATAAGAGTATTTGATTAAAAAATATACGGGATGATAATGGCACAGATTTAATCGATTAGCTGTGTGGTGCTGGCTTAGAATTTGCACCACCCCAATTCCTCCCATCTGTATCGTAAGAGGGGACTGAGGGATATCCACCGGTGGGCAGGCAAAAGCACCCCCTGCAGTACGAATCTCCCACCAAACTGCGTTCCCTAACCTGCATACCCAGCGCGGGGACTATGGGCATTACCTCCATGAGATAAACGCCAATAAGTTTATCAGGGGGAGGCCTGCGTCCAGCAGTGGACCGATACAGGCTGTTGAGGTTGAAGGCTGATAATAGTACAGATTTAGCTGCGAACCATACTTTTACAGAAGACGGTATTTATGAAAGTGTGCACAGACATAATAAATTTATCTCCAGCTATCACAAGCAGCTTTGAGAGGCCCTTTTAAACGAGTTATTATCCAATACGTAATTTACGATTTAGCGTTTGTGTTTGATGTTATTTATTGCTTGTTTTAGCATATTTAAGCGTTTTAAACGGTTTATTGTATACGTAAGCACGTTGCTCACTTTAGGGCTCATACACGGACTTAAATTACTGACTGCAATGCTCAACTATAGACGATTGCAGCTCACTGGCAGTTGGCTGCAGACGAGGGCAGTCGACAGGAAGTGAGAGAGGCACACAAGCGGCACATCCCTTTAATAATAATAAATAAATAAATAATGCTGGACAATTCACACAGCATTATCTAGCAAAGCTAGCTGAGCTTGGGTTATAGATAACTGATATACATAAAACAATACACTACATAGATAGATATTTTTATTATACATAGAAAACATCTAGAACGCCCTGAACAAATATCTGTAGATCGTACAAATATTTATCCCGAGGCGGGAATCGAACCGGCAACCTCCTCCTTCGCAGGCGGACCTTCGCCCACCGCGCTACCGAGGCCGTCAAAGTAATCTTACCGCGTAGCCAGATTTAATAGATAGATAGATACATGCATTCATTAATTTATGAATGACTAGCGCTGCGCCCCGCGGCTTCGCACGCGTTGTTCCTATGGAAACATTAAAATGGATTTTCATCCCACGGGAACAGATTTATGGGATAAAAAGTAGCCTTTGTTTCATTCCAGGATTAGAATTACCTGTATGCAAAATTTCATCCAGATCCGTCCAGTAGTTTTGGCGTGAAGAAGTAACAAACATCCATCATTAAAGCACATATTGGATGCATGGGATAAAGCGAAAAACGCTATTGGTGTATTTTGTGACCTTTCTAAAGCTTTTGATTACGTGGATCATGGTACATTAATAAATAAACTAAGACATTATGGAATTAAAAACAAGGCACTGGACCTTATGCAATCATATTTATCTGATAGAGTCCAAAAAGTAGATATTGGTAAAGAAAGATCTAGGGGATCAAAAATCGATTTAGGAGTCCCGCAAGGATCAATATTGGGTCCTTTTCTATTTTTAGTATATGTAAATGATCTCCCATTTTTAGCAAAACATCTCTGTGATATAGTCTTATTTGCTGATGATACTTCATTGATTTTTAAAGTTGACAGAAATAAACATAATTATGACGATGTAAATAATTCTCTTTCACAAATACTGGATTGGTTCACCGCCAATAACCTCTTACTCAATGCTTCAAAAACCAAATGCATAAAATTCATGTTACCAAATGTAAGAGAGCTCCCAACTAAGATAATGCTAAAGGATGAGATTGTTCACCTTGTAGACTCATCTGTTTTCCTAGGGTTACATATTGATTCCTCTCTTCAATGGAGACCGCAAATTGATGCTCTCGCAAACAGACTTAGTTCAGCAGCGTATGCGGTTCGAACAATTAGATACATTACCGATGAAGATACAGCTAGGTTAGTTTACTTCAGTTACTTCCATAGTGTTATGTCTTATGGTATTTTGCTTTGGGGACAGGCAGCTGACATCCAGACTATTTTTGTTCTTCAGAAAAGGGCGGTACGCGCTATTTATAAATTAAATCCACGTGAGTCGTTGAGGGAATTATTTAAAGAAATAAATATTTTAACAGTAATATCGCAATACATCTATGTAAATCTAATGTATACACACAAAAACAGAGATAACTTTATGAAAAGGTGTGATGTTCGCAATAAAAATACAAGAAACAAGAACAAATTACACATCCCATCATATAGATTACGAAAGGTAGGGAAATCATTTGTGGGCAATTGCGTAAGATTCTATAATAAGCTTCCATCTGAAGCAACTGAGCTCCCTATTCGTAAATTTAAACTGTACATAAAACGAAATCTTATCAAGAAAGCCTATTACTCCGTAGATGACTACGTCAATGATGTTAATGCTTGGCCGGATGTCGCCCAGTTCCACACAGACAATAGTATGTAAGACCAGTAAGACTTAGTTATACTAAGATTGTATTAGTTGATAAGCGAAAAACTTGCTAGTGGTTTCTTTTTCACTTCTTCCGCTAGTGGACAAAAAATTGAAGTGAATTAAAGTCAATTGCACCTTATTTCTTGTTGATAGTAATAACTATTTATCAAGCTGTTTATATAGTAAAAAATTGACTTGTCTAAGTACTTATTTTGTAAGTCTAAAGAAATAAACGATTTGACTTTGACTTTGACTTTGACCATCCATACATCCATACATCCATACATCCATACATCCATACATCCATACATCCATACATCCATACATCCATACATCCATACATCCATACATCCATACATCCATACATCCATACATCCATACATCCATACATCCATACATCCATACATCCATACATCCATACATCCATACATCCATACATCCATACATCCATACATCCATACATCCATACAAACTTTCGCCTTCATAATATTATTAGTGTGATGAATGATCCATTTTAGGAAAGTAGGGTCTTAAGGCCCATATACCAGTGAAAGTGGCGCCCCCAACTATTTTATCTTATTATTACGTTAAACGCAGCATGTTTAAAAATCCATCGTTAAGTTTGTGGTTACTATTATAAGTTATTTATTAATGCCTCTGTAATAATTTCATTTAGTAAAGCTTAGGCAGAGATACGAAGTTGCGCTTTTTGGCCACCAAATTCTATTTTCGCATCTCCTCCAAAACTATGAGATAAAATTATTACAGAGGTATTAAAAAATAGCTTATAATAGATACCACAAACTGAACGTAGGATTCTTAAAAAATCCTATGATAAACGTAAAACTATGATAAAATAGGTATCGCTGTCATATTGGCTCGGGTATGCGCCTTAAATCCTTTATTATTTTTGTCTAGACACTAGTATTTTGGTAGCTTGCTATGAAATCGGAAATGTGCTTTCCCGTTTTGTAGCTAGCTAAATGGGAACGATTTTTCCATCTTGTAGCCAGATTTGGTAGCTAGCTAGCTATGAAATGGAAAATGTGCTTTCTCGTTTTGTAGCTAGCTTCTAAATGGGAACGATTTTCCCATTTCGTAGCCTTATTTGGTAGCTAGCTACAAAATGCTAAATTTGCTTTCCCATCTTTAAGCCTCTACGTACGCTTTCGTTACTTCTTTGCTTGTAGACGAAATTATAATTATGAAATGCCCGTTTTTGACGCAGGCTGGTCAGGTTTATAACGCAGGTTGGTCAACCGCCGTAATTTTGAAGAAATTAGGGTGACGGATTTTAGTTTTTCCAACACAATGAAGTCTTTTTTAAGGAAAAACTCTAGATAATCCACGAGCAGAATAAATTCCAGACAAATCGACTATTATACTTATTCTGTGTCTTAAAGAAAACATGCCCTTTCTTAGAAATTAGTTCCAATAATGAGATTTTCTGCCGAAAATAAGAAAAAACGAACCAATCAATATGAAAACATAAATGGTTTTTAGATCAAAATATTCACGTCACCCCCAGGGTTGTATATTCCATATATTACAAGGAAAATTGGAAAACTTGACTTACATCGACATTAATACCTGAACGCCCTTGAGAACAAAACAAAGTTAACTTTACTTGTACGTAATCAAAGTTTTCTTGAAGTTTCTGTCTGTCTAATACGTAGGTAAAAATCTACTTATCTTGAACGAGAAGTCGAGAATCATTTTTGAGGTAAAAATAGTTTTTGATTTATTGCGTCGTTAAAACTCAGTCCGTGGATATATATTAAGGGCGCCTTATACCGCAAATGCTGTTTTTAAAATCAATATGAATCAGTCAAAAATTGACGTAAATTTCTGAAAAAAATATATGTTTCAGTTGAGGATCTTACAGAGTACAATTCGCTTACATTTACACAATCAGATGAACTTCGCTCGATAGAAAAAAATACCAAAGTTGCCTCTTTTTAAAAATCATTTTCAATACTTTGCCTAAAATAATAAACTTATTGACCTTATTTTTACACCAATCTTTAGATAAATCATTTTTCTAGTACAAATCGCTGAGGTGGATGTTGTAGTGTTATTTTCCTATTAATGATGCCTAAAAACCTACAAAACCGCGAGCGGCGCGACGCCCGCGGGCTTCGTCAGTCGCGCGGTGGCGCTTACCGACGTCGGACCTGTGCCAGTACTCTTCCTGCCCGACGCGCGACGTGCGACGTGCAGTGATTTACGAAAATAAAATAAAATTGATCTGAACCAGTACATATCGAAAAAGATGATGAATTTTGGAAATCAAAGTTATCACACTTTTACCACAAATGTCAAATTCAAATTCAAAATGTTTATTGACACCATGTTGTGGGTTAGATAAGAAGTAAATAGACCTACATACCTACAAATACTTTCAAACATGGACCCGGTTAGGGCACTACAATATTAATATTAGTAACATAGTAGTAGTAACATAGTAGGTACATAGGTACCAATTAGAATTAAAGAGTTGTAAACTTAAATTTAACATGACAGCAACAAAATTAAATGCTACTATATTTTTTTATAAATCAAATTACAAAAATAATAAATTAAATTAGTAAAAAATGGAACAATAAACAAATAAACACATTAAATACAAATTTATAGATCTAAGAACTCTTGCAAGGAATAAAAACAGTTTTTAATTAAATATTTTTTTAAAGTAGCTTAAATTTATGTAAATTATTTTCTGGCAGGGCCGGATTTATCATAGAATCTGAAGCTTAGGGCGGCAAAATTAGAGGGGGCGGCATATTTGGTCCAATTTTTTTACCAATTTTTTGTTGCGGTGGCGTGGGAGCGGGGCGGCCGGCGGCCGGTGGCAGCAGCCGTTTCCCCACTCTTGCCGCCTCGGGAGGGCCTGTTACTGCCGCCTCGACTGACTACGTGTCCTTTTCGTTAGGTACTTGAGGAGTAGTTTTTTATACTTTGCAGTATAAAAAACTACTCAACATTATACTTAGAAAATATTATTAATCATAAAAAAAAGACGTGTCGCACTCGGGGACTGCCGCGGTAAAGCTATTGCAATGCCATCTAGAGGCGAGTTGCTGAACTAAAGAGACAAACGTCATATTACAAAAAGTCATTAAAAGTTCTACTATTCATCGATAGATGGCAAAACTAAAAAGTATCACCGCTGTTCCGGTCGGAGTGGGGAGCGTGAGGTTTTTTCGTTACGGAATTTCTGGATTCGGTCCCCGCGCTCAAGGCCCGCGATAGAAGCTATGCAATAGCTTAAAAAAATGATATTGTGTTTGCCAATGAGACGTTTCGATTTGAGAATATAAATAATTAATTTAGGTATGTATTAGACATGTGCGCCGATGCTCATTTCATCGGTGCGATGGCGGCGCCCGGCGTCGAATTGGTTGGCGGGGTCGGCGTGATCGGCGTAATCGGCGTGGATGTGAAAATAAGTAAAAGACGCCTTAATCCTTAAACTCAAACTCAAACTCAAAAATGCTTTATTTCCATAAATACAATAAATGTACACTTAGAAAAAGTCAAATCATATTAAAAAATACACTGACACGGAAATAAAGTGGTATTTTTGATTTCGATCGCTTCGCTATGTAGACTAAAGTAAAGAAACGACGAAGAAACCTTTAGCCTGTTAGTTGTTATTTTTCGAGTTGGAGCAAAATCCGACCCAAGCTTTTTTATCCTCTAGATTATCTTACTGAACTTTTAATTATTTACTCATATCAACAGTTGCGGATTATCCACGTAGCACGAGTAGCAAAAGCTACGGGCCCCGCGCCTAGGGGGGCCAGGCGCTAGGCTCTTGCGGTCAAAATGATATAAATGTCAAACATTATATATGTTGTAAAATTATTGCAGATACATTGCTATTTAAGAAGGCAAAATCGTTGAAAAACATCTTCACATCGTTACATAGCACCTTTAGCTTCATCCAGCGCAAGTTGATTTGTGTTTCATTTCACGCACCATTATTAATTGTTGGATGCATACCTACCTGGAACGTGGTACCTCTGCCAAAAAGTTATTGTTTACAATAAAGCTTACAAAACTTTCCTTTTTAGTTTATTTCTAGAGCTGCTAGCGTTTTTGTCTTAGCAGCGAGTAAAAAGTTTTTGACTACAAAAGAATTAGTCTCATAGATATATGTGCAGTTCACTCTGCTCACCATTGTCTTAGCTATTTTATTTGCTGAGTACCCAAACTTCTCTCACATTTTCTTCATATTTTTACCGATCGCCCTGCACGCCGTTTTTTTATTTTTATTTGTGTCTTACTTTATTTTAGCCGCAACAGGCTATAAAAGTGTGTCTACAAGTCGTTTATCGATAGACTTTCACTAAAAACGTAACCAAAAAAATTCGTAGCTCGCTCCGCTCGCCGTTTTGTTGCTTCCTTTGTTTTTGGCAGCAGCTGTAATAGTCTGAAACATGCCTGCAATTTTGCTTACCTTAGTCTTAGATACGAGTTCAGCTTGCTCCGCTCGGTATTGTGTTAGTTTTACAAGCGTTTTAGTTCTTTTCTTTCTTACTACTACAGATAAAATGTACCTAATAAGACCAAAAATGTATTGCTCCGCCTGTCAGTATTAGAACTTGACCCTGGTTTAAAGTAACTTTGCTCACCACAGCACAAATCTTTAGTATTTAATTTACGTTCATCCTAAATTTGAAACAATATGCAATTCAAGGGCCTCTAGATCACATTTGCTACGGGCCCCGCGCTGGCTTAATCCAGCACTGCATATCAACAATATGTGGCACGCTTGCATCAGAGCATGTTGATTGCCGTACCCAAACTTCTCATTTTTAACCGATCGCCCCGCTCGCCGTTTTTTTTGTGTGTTTATTTCATACATTATTTTTGCGGCAGCAGGCTAGTAAAGTGTGTCTACAAGTCGTTTATCGATAGAAGTTCACTAAAATCTTAAACAAAAAGCGGCTCGCTCCGCTCGCCGTTATGTTGCTTCCTTTATTTTTGACAGCGGCTGTAAAAGTCTGTAACATGTGTACAATTTTGCTTACCTTTTTCTTAGATACGAGTTCATCTCGCTTCGCTCGTTATTGTATTGGTTTTACAAGCTTTTTGTCACTATCAAAATACCCAGGCGCACAAAATGTTTACTGTAAAAACACGTAAAGTTTGCGCGGCTCCCTGCCCTCGCTGACAACATTTACCTCAGCCGTTTGCCTCGAATTTGATCCCGTTTCAGTTCTTTCTTACTACTACAGATAAAATGTACCTACCCAAAAAGACACATTTGTAAAATCAAAATTTCAAAAACTAACAACCTCTACGGCGCGGCGTGGCGACAAACCATATAGTACAATGAAATGTCAAGTGCGACATTCTATTGTATATTTGTAAGATCTTGTTTCTTGTCAAATATCAAAATTCTAGGTCAACGGGAAGTGGGTATAGGTACCCTATAGTGTTTGGTCTATGGCGTGAATAAAACTTTTTTTTTGTGAATAAGCTACAAATTAACATTATTTTTGTCCTAGCTTATTGCCAAATTTCATGATTCTAGTTCTACGGCAAGTACATGATTCGCTTGTACAAAACGCAAATACAAAATATTCAACCGCCCACTTTTGGATATTTCGACGTTGACAGGTGCATGGTTAGCAGTATTGGGCCTTACCTACCTATCGTCCTTAGCCTACCTTTGAAGTTATAAGTAGTGCAGTAAAAACAAAGCTATGCTTTTCTTAGCTTAAAAATAAACAAATAAAGTTGTAAAAATTATCTAGAAACAAGATTATTCCCTAAAATAATTGATTTACCTAGTTTAAAACTACAAACTGAATTATATAGTTTTCAAGATTTTTCATGGATCCAAATTGAAATGGGACCACACGGGAAGCACCAGCTTTCAAATAAAAAGTGAAACAAGAAAATCGGACCACCCTTTCAAAAGTTCTAAGGCAACAAATATTAAAAAAAAGAAACAGTCGAATTAAGGACCTCCTCTTTTTTTGAAGTTGGTTAAAAAAGGAATTTACTTTATTTAGAACAGTGTATCTAGTTATAGAGAGATTTAGAAGTTAGTAGAAGCGGCAAAAATTGTAAAGCTTTGGGGCGGCAAATGTGTAAATCCAGCACTGCCCGCGGAGCAGTTCAGTGAGGACCTAGACTTCTTAATAAAGATCCAAATGAAACTTTGGGTCATAACATAATATGACCATATGGATAAATGAAAATGAGCCTGGACCCAGCACTAGAACTCTAAATTATCATGAATTTTAATTAAAAATAAGCATTTTATTCCTCATATTAAATCCACCTGTATGTATAATAAATGAGAATAAATATTGTACATAACAATTATGTTTGTTTTCATTTGTTGTTTGTATTCTTTAGGTATGTACCACAAACTCTCCTACAATCATCATTATCACCTCTTATTCAAAAAGTTTAGTAAGAGTAATTATGTTTACAGTCAATACCTACATAAATCCAATAAACTTTCATTTCAATCAAATAAAAGAATATACTAAGGGAATATAGTCAATAAAAAAATAATCAATATACTAAAGGAATAGAATACAGTCAATAAAATTAAACTCACCGTACCTATTGCATTATGTTATACTGTGGCGTTCTCGCCCGCCGATAAAGATCACCGGAGTTCATTATGAAGTCGGCTCCCGCGTAACGCGGATGCAAGTCGACTGGGCGAGTAAAATGCCTAAATCATCGAAACAAGGTGGCCTTAAGATCTCGATGGGAACCTACCAGAGGAAAAGTAGCTGCTTTGGTTTAGGTTTAAAGAACTTGTTTTCTCATAAAAACTTCACAGTTCACTTAAAATGACAGAAAATGTGTAGGTACTAAACATAAGTTTAAGTAAAACCACTATATTTATTAATCATAACATTCATAACTAATAATTATGTTATCTAATAGTGTTAAATTATGTCTATAATAATATATATTGAGTAGACATGTGCTTTTAACATATTTTTGTACATATTAATGCTGTCACATTATTTTATTGTATTTGGTAAATTGTTAAAAAATACCTAGCTCCTTTTGAAAGAATCGTCTTTTTTCCGTAGTTCTTGCGTACGTTGAGTATTTTTAGTTTAATTTTGTTTCTAAAACTATACTAACTTTCTTTTAATTGTAGGCTTAGATTGGAATGTATGGACAGCTTCTATGTATCTTAACTACTCCACTGCGAACACTTATCTGTATTTCAAGAAAGTACCTGTGTCTCAACCAGTCAGAAAAATCGAATTAAAAAAAAAGACGTGTGGCACTCGGGGACTGCCGCGGTAAAGCTATTGCAATGCCATCTAGAGGCGAGTTGCTGAACTAAAGAGACAAACGTCAAGGTTTTTTCGTTACGGAATTTCTGGATTCGGTCCCCGCGCTCAAGGCCCGCGATAGAAGCTATGCAATAGCTTAATAACATTATATAAAAAATATTTATAAGGTTAAGTAAGAACATTATGAAGTTTATTACCTCTTCACGTCAAAACTACTGAACGGATCTGGCTGAAATTTTTCACTACTTTTCATCCTATAAATCAGCTATGTGATAGAAATAACCTTAAAACTTTGCCTTAGAAACAACGCGTACGAAGCCAAGGGCTTAAACTGAATGGTTTGGTACAGAAAATAAAATCGAATAAAGTCATAATCAGAGTCAGAGTCAAATCGTATATTTCTTTTTTAACTTTTTACTATATATATACTATATTTTACTATATATAATAGTATAACAAAAATAAATGGCCACCTTGTTCATAATACAAATATTTTTTGCAATATTAAGGGATACGGTACCTACGCGGCGGTACCGCGACTTCTGTTCACAATTATTGTCAACCAACTTTTGGCTCTAGTACCATACATTATTTATGCCACATGATTGCTTTTTAATTTCTTTTCTTGTGATGTTTCTTCAAGGAAAACGTTTTCTTTCGTTATGTAGGTACGAAAATAATGGAACAGTATTTTACTTACAAAACTTTGATTTATGTAAGTACGTAAATACGTTATTAATATTTTTCGCTTTCTCGAGCGTAAAGGGCAAAGCGAGCGAGGGCGAGCGAATGCAAACGAGAGGGATTTAACGATCGGTACGTAAGCTTCGTTCGTTGCATTTTCATAATAAAAAATTATAAACAGGCTTTTATAACATCTAAGGCTGAAAGTGCTTGGGAAGCCAAATCCAACGAACCCAACCAAAAACGACGGAGTTACGACATTTCGTTTAGGAGATCCCATGTCTATCTTCTGTCTGCATCATCAGACCAGCTCGGTGGTACCATTTATCATTCCATAGTCACGAATCACATCACACTATCATCACACTAATATGCGAAAGTTGGATCAATGGATGCATGGATGTTTGTTACCTCTTCACGCCAAAACTAATGAACGGATCGGGTTGAAATTTTGCATACAGCTAATCCTAATCCTTGAATCAATTCTTTTTATCCCGTAAATCAGTTCCCGTGGGATAGATGTTCCCATAGGATCAACGCGAAGCCATAGACGCACTACTTACAGTAGTAAGTAGTAAGTATGAGAAACAGCTCAATCGGTTGGGGATATATGGTCTAAAATTCAGTTGCAAGATTTGTCCCACACATACTAACCACCTGTTTCCATCATCAGACCACCTCGATATTGACATTGCATTGCCATTGCCACCGAACTTAACAACTAGCCTCGTTTACAGAGGCGCGGCGCATCTCCTTAGGCCTAAATTCGATTGCATGATTTATGTCTCAGTACTAATAGGGCATGACTGTTTATTACCTCAACCTCAACAGCCTATATTGGTCCACTGCTGGACGCAGGCCTCCTCGTGATAAGCGCCTTTACTGGTTGTTATCGCATGGGGGGTAGTGCCCATAATCCCCACGCTGGGCGTGCGGATCGGGGATCGCAGTTTGGTGACTTGGTGTAGGTGCAAATTCTATGCCGCTGGCACCACATGGCGAACTGTCAAGTTTATTGTTATTAAATCTTGTAAAAAGAATAGGTCCAACGAAGAAAAGGTTTAAATATTAAAGAGAGTCGAGTTAATAAGCAAAAAGGTAAGTCACCGAGGAGTTTCATCAAATTAAGTATTGATAGGGACAGTCTCGCAGATCACCAGATGTATTTTCTACTCGAACGTTTTTAGTAATGGAAAAAGCTTTTGTATAACTCTTGAAAAAGCAGTGCTACTGACAAAAAACTTAGACGATCTGATACCATTAAGAAATGGATCATTGGGACTTTAGGGGAAGCAAATGTCTCTTGGCTATGATGATGATCAAGCTCATTGCAGCGATTATAAAACTGAAGTTCGCTTCAAAATGTTTGTCTCAGTTTTGGATAATGCCAGCTATTTGAGACGTTTAATCGATTTAAGAAATTTTCAGAAACAACACAATATAAAGATTTAGCCAGCAATTAAGGAAAGAAAGAAAGAATCTACTATTGGTTCACATATCAAAAAAACACATAATATTAAAACATTTATTACCAGTTAATTAATCATTTGTAGGTTCTATATTATTAAAAGAGTCTGCAGGATTTTTAACCTAAAAGTATAACATTTAAAGTAGCACAAAGATGGTCCGGTGACATTTTTACCCTAATCCATGTGAACCAACGGCCTAGCCTCAGCGTTATCTTACAATAATAATAATAATCATTTATTTCAAGGCATCACAAGACAAGTACAGAACCTAGTTTCATACAATAATAACATTATAATTGTATGTTATTGTTGCGCCCTTTCAAAATGATAGAAGATAGAGAATGACTTCTGTCCACCCTATTGTGAGTTGGCAGCGCTGTTACGGAAGGCATCTCCTCAAAACCTTCCACTTTATATAATAAAATATGGACGAGCTGAGGTAAGGAACACCTGCGCATAGAATATAGTAAGTAGGTATTCTTATCAGGATGAAAGCCCCGATACCTTTATTCTGCTGATAAAGAAAAGATGGTTGAGAGGAGAAAGTTTTTATTATGATAAAAAAGGGATATTTTTACAAAAGCAGCGCGGACCGTGTAGACATAACCAATAGCTTACCTAAATAATAATAATAATCAGTTAAACAACCTATAATTAAATTACAAAAAAAAAATATTTAATTTAGTAATATTATGAACGAATTCATTATGAATATAAGCGGGTTAACTACGAACCTTGTTTGTGTTGGAAGAACACCAACGTTTCATCCCTTAACGAGGGACATCTTCAGGGCGAATGCGGTTCTAGACGCGCGCGTTCCGCATTCCTTCGAGCACTGGTTCGTAGTTAACCCGCTTACATTCATAATGAATTCGTCAAACTACGAAAGTTTCTATAGTAAAATTATGAACGAATTGTTTATTTTCACTAATCACTATATAAATAGCATCTCTTTTATTTTCAATTGGTGATTTTCGATTTGCCGTTCCAAATATCTCATTGCGCGTCAAATAGAAATTAAGTTAACATAAGTTTTTCGTGACAAATACATCTTTCTCGGAAATAAAGGGTACTTAAGTGTTATTCCAGGTTCGGAACTTATTACGTGCAAAATTTCAGCTCGATCCATTTAACAGCTAATATGTCTTCATCTTTAAATGTTAGTAGGATAATGTTAGCTTAGCATAACCTGTTAGCTTAAAACAATTGCTAAGCAGTCTCTCACTCTGACTTCTTTTTAATCTAAAAATAACACTGCTAAGGCTTAGTATTTTTAATATAAAATCGTTGAATTTCCCTACCAGCCAGAGATCCGCTGAAGTCAATTAAAAATAAACGGCAGCCGTCACGGCGGGATAGTGAACTGTCTATCAAACGACCGGTTTCAATATATTTGCAAATTCTTTTCCATTCTTGCCTCGAGTGTGGTATTTACTATCTATATGTCCTAATATTATAAAGAGAAAAGATTTGATTGTTTGATTGTATGGAAAATAGGCTCCGAAACTAATGGACTGATTCATAAAAGTATTTCAGCATTATAATGCTTATTTTTCAGGGAGTGACATAGGCTATATTGTATTCCGGAATTCCCGCGGGAACGGGAACTACGCGGGTGTAACCGCGAGGCGCTGCTAGTAATATTGTAAAGAAAAAAAGATGAGATTGTTTGTATGGAATATGCTCCAAAACTACTGGACCAAACTCTATTTTCGCATCTCTGCCTAAACTCTATAAGATAAAACTATTACAGAGGTATTAAAAGTAGCCTAAATACAACTACACGCAAACACATACGCTCACAGTTATATTTCCAGTCCTGTGCAATACAAAGAACAACAAAGACGGAAAGACGTATCTAAGACCGAAGTGAGACCGAGACAACAATATTTCACGCGAATCACGACCGCCCGTGCCGCCGGTCCGACGGTGACTGAGGTGGGAGCACACAATTTTAAACAATATGAGATTGCCATTTTCGAGAAACTAGTACCTCATGTTTCCTCTTTAATTAATCAATGCATTTCAATGTATAATGTATATTTTTAAATGGAAATGTAAGTAATAATACTGATAAGTGACAGCAAACACCAACCGCGATCAGCAATTCTTCCAGAGCGCAGAGGGGCAAAACTCTGCGGGGCGTATGTGGAATGAATCTGAATACCTAAAGTCACAGAGTTTTGGCCTTGAGTTTTCTAAAGTAGGTAGTTTTATCGAGCGAGTCTCATAGTATTCGCTAAGACCCTATACCTCCAGATGGAAAACTTGATGGACTCTTTCCCGTGTTTTTTCGAAACCTGAGCCCGCTGCCAGATAAATTCCTCAAAATCAATATTTGAGGTACCTATATAAATTGTTTTTTTTTGCGGAATTTTAACTAAATATTTGTATTCTTATATCTATCTACATTATCTACTTAGGCACCGCACTTCTCTTAAGGGGGCCCTTCCCAGTCCTACCATCGTCAACGCGAGCGTGATTGAAATGCGTGTTTGTTGTTTCATCCAGCGCAATGGTATAAAGAGGCAGAGCGAAAAGAGAGAGAAAGCGCCTGATCGCTCTGTTGGCATTAATTAATTATTAATTAATAATAACATTGAACGAAGAATAATGTGTGGAAATTTCATAAAGCTTGTTTCAGGAAATACGTGTTTTTCAGTAAGCCTTACAAGTTTGTGAAATAAAACTTTGTCGTTTAGAATCTCCATTACATTTGTAAGGTTTCTATTTAAATATTTTCTTTTCTTTTACAATTTAAAAGTAAATTATGAACGCCCAATGTTCAGGTAAAATTTGTGCAAAAACGCAGATTTTTGGAAGCTTATACTGAATTTGTTTCATTAAATTTAGATTTTTTGTTAAGATAGAGACCTAGATATAGTGCACAAGTTACCTAATTAGTTAAAAGTTTCAAAGAAAGATCTGTTACGACGCCATAATCACGTAAGAGCGTTTGTATGAAAAGTAAGACGGGTTGGCCGCTCTTAAATTGACATTCAAGTACAGGCAAGTTCAGTTTTAATTTAGCATCGTTTAAATTATTATTGTAATAAATATATATCTATATCGTATCCATTTTGAATGGAGCATAAACGTAAACAAACCACCTATACCTAACCTAAAATTCACTTTGTTGGCGCGTCCTTTTAAATGTAATTTACATTACTTGTCGATTTTAGATCCTCCCTTCAATAAAAATTGCCTACAATTATATCTGAAACTCGACGCCAAGCAACTGAGATTTTGTTATTTGTGTCGTACTTTGTTTACTAACATGCTTCATCCAAAATGGATAAACCATAGTTAAAAAGATTTTAGCCACAAAGCACAGGGTTATTCCAGTTTCTATGTAACAGTGCTACAACAATACCCGTCACGACAGGGGTAAACTGGACTTAAAAAAAATTACAGTTTTCCCCCTTAAGTTTTTCCGTAAGCGGTAAAATATGTCGCTCTCGCTTCTGCTGCCCCCCTGCACCGAAAAAAGCTTCGCTACCCCCGTATACTTTATCGCTACTTATTTTTAAGCAGCACTCAAGTCAGATTTACATTGAAAACTGTCAAATTAGTGTCACTTGAGCTTTGCTTATTGTAAGTGGCGTTTCAGTAAATGGGAGTATATTTTGGCTTTCTCACAAGTTTCTCAATTGTTTTTTTTTTGTTCCAGATCTCTTGAAGCGCTTATTCTATGTGATCTCCATTTGGTAAGTGATCGTTTTTTTTATGTATCTAGCTAGAAACAGACCACTTTGTTGCAATATAATTAGTACCAACTTATCAAAAACAAATCTATTTCAGAATACTATGAAAACACCGATTTAAAAATATTTTTTAAAAATAATATGAACTCGTTACTCTGGACCTTTTGGCACTCTTAGCAAAGTGATAAAGTCAATTACGAAGTTTTGCTAATCACATCATAAAATTAGTAAAAGTCTTAGAAGTTGAACTCGATTAATTAGCGGGTTAAAATTTCAAAGCCAAGAATTAACACTTTTAAAGCCCTATAGATATTTTTTTTATTTTAAAGGAATTTCTAGATTTATATAATGGAGGTTGTGCTTAAAAAAATGTTTATAGCCGTGCACACTAAAATTTGTACATTTGGATTCAGGACACTAACAAAAATAAAGATGTCTTTATAAAATATATTACGGTTCTAATTCAAAAGCGTCAGGTTTTTGAGATATTCACAGATCTACAGGACCAACACTGTAACCGATGCTAGAACAAAAATCTTCAAAACACCTTAGTCTAAGTGTTACAAAGACCTGAAAGAGAAATAACTAAGCTTTTTATGATAATTATATCTATATTTGACTCTTTACAACTACAAACTGACATGGACCTAATAATTTTCTCACTGATCGAGGTAAAAAAATGTATGTCTAACTCTCGAGAACAAAACTTTTTTTTTTATTTCGTGCCTTTTAAAGCCCTCGCTAGCTCAGCAGTTTACTTTAGAGCTACTCGCTACGCTCGTGACTCTACTCTATAGACTGTTTCGCTAGCTCGGGATTTAAAATGCAAGGCAAGTATAACAAAAAACAGTTTTGCTCACTTGTTGAACAAATAACAATTATGACTTTCTCAAAATCCAGTCTTGGAGATTGAAAACAAAATCAGGTCCTTAGATCTGGTATCTTTGAAATCACAATAATATTATGAATGCGAAAGTTTTTGTGGATGTATGGATGGATGGATGGATGTTTGTTACCTCTTCACGCCAAAACCACTGAATGGATCGGGCTGAAAATTTGGAAACAGGTAGTTCTTATCCTGGAATCCCATTAATCAGTTCCCATGGGATAGAAATTACCATTAAACGTTCCCATAGAAATATCGCGTGCGAAGCCGCGGTGTGCAGCTAGTATTAAATAAAATCCTTATAAACTCATAATAAATGATCAGAAAGAATATTTATATATCCATAAAAGAAAGAGTTAATAGATCTTTTTTTGTCCTTGAGACCTGAAAATTCATTTATAAAGCAATCGTTTTTTTTTTTTTTTTTATAATCCAGGACAATTCACACAGCATTATCTAGCCCCAAGATAAGCAGAGCTTGTGTTATGGGTACTAGATAACTGATATACATAATACAATACACTACATAGATAGATATTTTTTATTATACGTAGAAAACATCCAGAACGCCCTGAACAAATATCTGCAGATCGTACAAATATTTGTCCCGAGGCGGGAATCGAACCCGCAACCTCCTGCGTCGCAGGCGGACCTTCGCCCACCGCGCCACAGTGGTCGTCATTTATGTTGTCAACAAGTTATTTCCATAGTGATTATTCTATTAGTTCAATGTCCTTGAGTTTCATTTCTATGTTAATATTACCTTGTTATTGCCTTAGTTCGAAACAACTTTCCATGGTGGTTATTCCATCCCAGATTACGAAAGTTTTCACGTTGCAGTATTAATATTGAACAGGTAATTTTAATATTTATTTGCTCAGGTTTATACAGGGCGTCCTAAGACTATGCGACTTGAAAGTTTTTTTTTTCTTAATTTGATTAAGGCGGTACTCCGAGGCACAGTAGCACCGCCGCCTATCTTATCTTATTATTACGTTGAAGAAAGGAAAGGCGCTGGTTTGAGTCGGGGTACCGCCTTAAAATGACTAATTTTACGTTATTCCTTTGTTTTAAGATACTCTGTTACGTGGGTATTTGTTTTGTAAATCCTTTTGATTGTCATCATCAATACGCGGAGATTTTTTCCCCGTTTGAGTAGGTTCAATTCCCAGACGAATCATGTAAGTAATTTTTAGAAACCTTTGAATACATTACACAATACTTTATGTAACAACTAAGTTTTAAAAATAAAATATAGTCTTCCTTCAGCAAAATATTCTATCTACAATACCAATTAAAAGTACTTTCTCTTTATGTCGCATAGTATTGGGACGCCCTGTATACAAGGAGCTCTTTGCGGAAATATAATAGGGTTCCTGTTTCCTTATTAATTTTTATTCGCTTTTGCTTGCTGTTTTTCATAAAAATATGATTATAATAAATATTGAGTATTATCGAGTTTATCTACCGCGTTTTTTAAATTTTTTGCTGAGGAAACAATTTTCTCTATAAATACCTCAGGGTTACTCAGGGTTATTTTTTATTGCTCTTTACACTAATATTATAAATGCGAAAGTTTCGTTGGATGGATGGATGGATGATTGTTACCTCACGTTAACTCTAATCCTGGAATCAAACAAAGGCTACTTTTTACCCTAGTAAAATTAAAAAATAAGAATTGATTCATAGCTACACACCTAATACTAATAATAAAGGAAATACAAAAGAAAAATATAAACCTTTGGATTTAAATCGCCCCCGGTGTATATTCCTTAGTCGCCTCACGTCACTCACAGGAAGATTTGGGTGGTACAAATTCTAAGCCGCACACAACTTGATATAAGTAAGTAGGTATGCAATCGCGTAATGGGGTTACGTTGAATTCCATGATTCCGTTTAATCCTGCAAGACCGATGCATCGGTCGTATAGAATTACATCAATCAAGTACATTGCGACGACCTCTGTGGCGCGGTGGGCGAAGGGTCCGCCTGCGACGCAGGAGGTTACGGGTTCGATTCCCGCCTCGGGACAAATGTTTGTACGATCTGTAGATATTTGTTCAGAGCGTTCTGGATGTTTTCTATGTATAATAAAAAAATATCTTTAAATATGAATAGTGTATCGTGTATTATGTATATCAGTTATATAGTACCCATAACACAAGCTCTGCTTAGCTAGATAATGATGTGTGCTTTGTCCCGCATTATTTATTTATTTGTTGCGATGCATAGATATAAATCGTTAGATACGCCCCGACCACTAAAAACTGTAGCAATGTACACAAACAAAACAAGCGTACTGAGAAAATAGTGTCATCTCTTTTTCTCACACGTTAGGTGCAAACACAACTTTCTCTTTCGTGCACTCGCCATTTAAATTTGTTATTGTAGTCATTTTTGACAATGCGGACGATAAAATAATAGTTTTTTCATTAACTCGCAATACCTACGAGAGAAATGTTACACCTCTGGCTTTGTTTGTGTTTCTAGAATTGTTGTTGCGCTTGCGAAAGGCACACGTCATTTTGTGACGCTATAAACTGCCCGCAAACGTCCTTCACAACACGTCCGGCTAACACTGTGCGTAGATGTACACTGAGTGCAGGTTTAAGCAGGCGTAAGGTTCGACTTTGACACAAAACGGCGCGGTCTCACTGAGGTAAGGGCATATCTAACGATTTATATCTTTGTTGCAATGTATGTTTTAGTTGATGATTATTCTCATGGCAGGCGAAACAGTTAATATATACCACATGTACTATAAGTGGCACTGTTATCTTGTGTAGTCTATACGTACCGTCTATCCATCTAAAGGTTGTCTGGAAGAGATCGCTGTTAGCGATAAGGCCGCAGATTGTGCCACTCTAGATATAGTTAGCAGTAATTGATTTGTTCTTTAATATTTTGGTGGTGCAATAAACATATAATCTATCTATCTATCTATCTAGTCGAATTATGATTAATGTATTTATATTTTAATGAAAACGCTTCAATTTTGTGCAAAGCATAAAATATTTCAACGCTTCTTTTCAACGTATATAAGACAATAATTTGCGGATTGTTTTCTATATGAAGTGCCTAGATAGACAAGGCCTCTTCCATGTTGACTATTGCTGACCAAGCACCTATAATCATCATCAATTTGATCATAAGCCTATAAGCAGGTCCACTTCTGGACATAGGCTAGACTTCCTTCATTGTAGGACGTCAACCCGTATGGCTGGATGGCGTTCTGCACTACGTTCGCCGAGCCCTGATGTGCAATTATTAACACGATTGGGTTACACCTATTACACAGCCTATAATTTTTTCAGACTAGATAGGTAAATGTCGAAACATAAACGCTGCACGCCCGATTCAAACTATGCTTCACTAGATATGCCAACTGTTCAGATTGGCGTGAAATCACCACTTTACTTTTGTCTCAATTTAACAACCTTTTTGCGTGAAAACTTTTTAAATCAACCAATTTGTATTCTCTACTGTTTTGGAACTATCATAAAGCAGTCTAGACGAGTTTCATAGTCTTGCCAGATCGTAGACAAAGGACTTTGATCCTTAATGATCGGGTATCTACCTGTCAGGGTTGTAAATTTGGGGAGGTGGCAAAGAATTGTAGATGTTGGCACGGATTAGAATTAAATTGGTTCTTTGTCTTCTGTCTTTTGCCAAAAATAGATCTACCTACACTTTCAGGTTTAATTATAATAAAAGATAACAGATAAAAATTTGTTTATTTTACCCAATACAATAGGAGTGGTAGATACAATAATTAACAAGATAAATATAACTAATCAGTAGGAATTTAAATCTAACAATACACTGGGTAAAAAGGGAGGGTCCCTTTTTACCCAATGTATTGTTAGCTCAGCATTTTGCCGTATAAGGCAATTGCCCAATACTGCGCTGGTTTTCAGTCAGGGTCCCTTTGAGTGACGAAAAAACATTACACAAAGATGACAACTACATACCAAACCGTAGACAAAATTAAATAAAATTTAATTAATACAAACAAAAAGCATCACATTAATATTACACATAATATATCGTATATCGCCGTGTGGTGCCGGCGGCATAGAATTTGCACCACCCCAATTCTTCCCGTGGGTGTCGTAAGAGGCAACTAAGGGATATCTTCTGGGGGGCGGGCAGCAGCGCCTCCTGCAGAACAAATCTTCCACCAAACTGCGATCCCCAACCCGCATGCCCAGCGTGGGGATTATGGGCACTACCCCCCCATGAGCTAAACGCCAATAAGGCGTTTATCAGGGGGAGGGCTGCGTCCAGCAGTGGACCGATACATATATAGTTGTTTAATGTTCATTAGTTTATTTTTTGACATCAATACAGAAACTGAACTTAGTGAACTTAGTGAGTACAAAGAAAGGTTATCCTAACTTTTGCGTTGGTTAAATTAAAAACTCAAAAGTATCTTTTGAATAATGCATAGCATTTTTTTAATTTAAAGAATTTGGCGCGATGTTGGATCAAATACAAGAACATTTACATTTTCTTCGGGCATCGGAACCTTTCGAGATGTTTTCCTAGGAAATCACAATTGCTAAGGCAATGTAAATTTTGACTTTCAAATGAGGCATTTAATACTAAACCGAGGAATTGTTTGTAGAATTACAATTTTATCTGTTTTCACGAAAACGCGTGAAATCGTGGGATTTTGAATTTCTTTGTTTGTTCAATCTAATGGAGTCAACACTCTGAATTCAACACAGCCCGAAGCGGTTCGTTGCTACATGGTACATTGCTGTACAAAGCTTACTAGAAAGTACCTTTTTTTATAAATAATATCACAATCAATTCAGTACAATCAATGAAATAATTAGAATTTGTATTTACAATAGCAAAAATTGAGCTGACTTCTGACTATTGCAAACAATCTAAATACCAGCGTTCGTAAGACGCTGGCTGCATTGCCCCACTGTATGACAATGCTAATGCGCTGCAACATAAAACAACAAATTCCTTAAGAGTGTGCCATAAGCATGTTACTTCAAAATCGTTATTTATCTTAGAATCTGTGAAAGCTACCTTAATATTTAGGGAAATGTTATTTCGATCTTTTATTTTGAATAACGAGTAAGTGTTTTAAAAACATGATTGGTAAAAGTATCCTCGATATTTTTTTTGAAAAATAAATGTTTTGCACACATTTTGCTCACTTTTTTTCAGGAACAGCACACTTTTATTCTTCGGTTTTTGTTTTGGTAAGAAACCTAGAAGTATTTGTTTAGTTATGTCTTTTAATTTTCGATTAGTCGTTTCACTAACTTGTAATTAGATAAAAATCGTTTTGGCGCATAAAAAATTTAGTGCACGTCTCTGCCCTTTACTTTTTACTCGCGAGAATACCATATCGTTGCAGTTATTGCACACTCTTAACACGATTTCTCTTCCAAAACTCGATTCCTGCCTGCCACGAGTTCGAAAACCTCCTTTTGCTTCAGAATAAGACTTTCAGTAATTCTTCAAACAGAGCGAAACTTTTATCCACCCATATCTTTACCATCAGCAAAACGCCCCTCCATTAGTCAGTCCATCCACCATCTCATAAACCAACAACATTGTAATAACGTTGTAATAAAGTAAAATATGTTTTCCTTTATCCAAGCATCAGTTACGCAAATACAATGTTACAGGACGGGTCACTTTATAGTGTCATAATTTTTATTACGTTCAGCAACACTCGTAAAAAGGTTATGTCTGTACGGGCTAAAGGATGATGTGGAAAAATCCTAAGGTTCTTACACACGACTGTGGTTTGCTGCGAATGTCAAAATAAATAAACGATCCTGGACAATCCACACACAGATAAAATAAATTTGTCCAAAGGTGGTTCAAATAATATTTAAAAAGCAAAGAAAGCTTTATCACATTTCCTCTTTGAATTGGTAAAGCGTTAGACCATCATCTCAAAGAAGAAAGCAACAGATATTTATCCACGGTCGCTTCATAAACTCTCTCTGTAATCATAGGTTTGCTGTAACAAAACTCTTTTAGGGTTAAACTCGCCTTTGTACATGTCCAGTATTTGCTAACTTTTATGTTTTTTTTGTGTGCAATAAAGAATTTAAGAAAGTGAAGATGTGGCTTAAGAGGTGAGGTGCTTTCCTTGAAGGAACTTATTCACTCGGGATTTGAAGACTCCGAGTTTAATAAGCTACCAGAAAAACAGACGCAGTATTAACCTTCTGCTAGCTCATGGCTCAACGGATGCTGTGTGAAATGTCCAGCATAATTTAATTATTATTCATTTATTTTGTTCAGTGCAATTGGAGCAACGGTTATAAGCTTATATAGCTAGTGAAGCTATTAACAATTCCAGACATGCTATTGCTCGCTTCATAGCACCCGAGACATTTAGCCAGATGGTGTTCTCTCTAACTGGACTGCTGTACCTGAAATACCCGTACCCATTTCAGAACTAATTTCACATTATTAAAATCGTCTCAACATATTAAGCTTTGGCCAAACCTGACCGTCAAACACGCAGGACAGAGGCCATGAGACGTAAAATGGACGCGGAGTGTCGGTATAGACGCACCAATTAAGCAGCTTAATGGTGCCTTGCACACCTACGCACACCTATCAGAGTGTTAATTCTTAGTTTAAATTAATATCTAGTTAAGTTTTTCTTCCATAAATGTTAAGTTGTTGTAATGTGTCGTGTCAAATAAACCATTTCATTTTATTTCTACGCGACGGAGACGTGGGAACTCTTAAGTGGAAATGTTTCGCATTGTTGACGCTCCCGCTACGCGTCCCGCTTCCCGCATGTTTCAGGTTTGGCCGCGCCTTAGGTTGTACACCTACCAGCAGTTTTTTTCCACTACTGAACGTGAGGCACGTTCAGCATTTTTGATCATAGCAAATCATAACAGCATATAAAATCCCGCTTAACCGTGGGTTTCGTGATCGCAGTAGTGGTTAAAAGTACACATAAGGAAGCTGCTTGCCTTCCTCTGGTTCCCATAGTCTAACGACGTCTCTGCCAAAAATCGTCGTGTATAAAAACCTTTCTTTCGTAAGCATTCTTCTGCAAATAGAGGTTTTCCGCGTAGGCGGAACCACATTCCTGTCCGTTTTAGGGTTCTGTAAGCATTATTCAAACGGGGCTTTTACATGCTTTATGCCCATGTTCGTGATTTTCGACGGAGAAATGTTTTGTGTTTGGAAATAATAGGTTTCTTTTGATCAACAAGAAAGAAATAGCGAAAATACGTTTATTTGCTTCACCAAAAGGTACAACAGGTAAACATTATACGTACCTAGAGTGTTTCCACTGTTTTTATAATTACTTGCGCCAAAACGAAGAAAACTGGCAGGTTATTGTTAGAAATTAGTTTCGTTAAACTAAGTAAATAATTAAAATCTAATAACACGCGATTTGGTCTCACGTACTTTCACTTTTATGGCGCCAAATGTGAGGGTGAGGGGAGGGGAGGGAACAAACCACATTGGACACCAAACTGCCTAGACAACTGGCTTTACCTATGTATATTATGTCACGTTATCAAAGCGCGTAGCCAACTGGCATTCGCTATGAAAGAAAATGAATATTCAAAAAGAAACAGAGGGCCTAGACAATGTTACAATCGATGTCAAAAGCGATAGTAGAAAAGTCTAAAAATGTACATATGGGTTTGACATAATATGCCTTAGATATGTCACGTGATCTGTTTCAATTTTTCCCCTATGAATCTTTCAATTGTTTTGGATTCGTTTTGTTAGGTAAAGCATATGTCAAACCCATGCATTTTTTGAATTTTCTACTATCGCTTTAGATATTGGTTGTTACATTGTCTAGGCACTCAGAAACCAAAATACCAGAAGAGTATTTCGATAGGTTCCTCATATTTTATCAAAATTAATTTGGCGAATTTGATACTTGTAGGTAATAAACAGTGCTGTTTACCAACCTTAAAAATCTTGAAACATAATACCTAATTGAAAAACACAAACCATGCCTCTCGGATGAAAAGTAATTTCGTAATCCAGAACTAAGAAACCAATCTACATAGGACCTAAGAAAGATTGAAAATTGAAAAAATTGAAAATTGTTTATTTGTATAAATATGTTACATTACATGCTTAACAGTGTTTAGGACATCCTTTTAAGTATGAAATATACTTGTGCCAGAATGTCTTTCATTTATTTATATGAATATTATAACATTTAAACTAAATCCTTAAGATAGAACTTTACCCGATTTTATCCAGATGTCTTCGTCGACTTACCTAGTTTTATATTAATGGCATACAAATCCACAGTTAAAAGCTATATATAGTATAAACACAACGCCCACAAGCCCAATAATTACCCGCTAAGGTTATTAAAACGAAATGAAATTAGAAATTAAACACAACTCAACAATCTTGCTAACAAGTTCGCAGTGGTTGGGGAAATCTTTTTTTGGAACAACCGAATTAGCAACCCGTAAATGTACCTAGAAATATTATATAAGTTGGCGTGTTTTAAAAAACTAAAGGCCGACTTCAAATAGGCTATTTGACAACATTGAAAATATACGACAAAAATATTTTTTTTAAGTTTTACGGTATAAATACTAATCCCTCGGAAATCAATTTATCCTAAGGGACCAACGGATCGTGATTATTTTCTATACATTAGTGAAAGAATCAGCAAAATCGATTTACCGTGGGCGGAGATATCAAGTAACATACCTACATATGTACATACCTAAACATAACAGAACATACGCGACGAATTGAGAACCTCCTCCTTTTTTGAAGTCGGTTAAAAATAGAAAACTTGTTTGTTATTGTAACTCAAACACATAAAAGAAAAAGAACTTATCAAAGAGGTCAGTTTGTAAGAGTTTCAAAACGGTCTCTGCACGGGTAGACTATCCAAGTAAAATCTTAAATAAATAATGCTGGACAATCCACACAACATCGTCTAGCCCCACGCTAAGCAGATCTAGTATTATGGGTACTAAATGAATACTAGATAACTGATAATTATCGTCACACTTTTAATTCATTCATCCATCATACTGCACACTAAAACTATAAACGCGACAGTTTGTATGTTTCACGGATAAGCGATAAACTTGCTAGTGGTTTCTATCCTCTTCCGCTAGTGGACAAAAAATTTCACTGAATTAGAGTCAATAATTGCACCCTTATTTCTTGTTTGATAGTACGAGTAATTAACTATTTATCAAGCTGTTTATTTAGTAAAAATACTTGACAAAAATAATTAACTTGTAAGTGCTTATTTTGTAAGTGAATTAAACGATTTGACTCTGACTCTGGATGTTTGTTAATTCTTCAAAATACCAATCGGATTGGACTAGAATTTTGCATAGAATACTTTTTAACCGACTTAAAAAAAAGGGGAGGTTCTCAATACGACTGTTTTTTTATGTTTGTTACCTCAGAACTTTTGACTGGGTGATCTGATTTACATTATTCTTTTTTTATTTGAAAGCTGGTGCTTCCCGTGTCTCATTTCAATTTGGTCTAGTTCTGACAATGGGATCCATAAAAAAACTATATACAGGGTGGGGCAAATTTTTGGCCCCTTAAGTGTGCCCGTTTCTTTTGTAGTTAGAAGGTTTTGTTCTAAGGAACCTTCTGTTTTATTTTGAAGAAAAAAATATTGTCATATTTAGTTTTTTGAAAAAAAGTACAATTCGTCAATTTGTAAAATAAAACCAGTTGTTCTAAATAATTCGTCTGTCATTTCTTGGGCGATCTGTACTTTAAAAAAACTAAATATGTCAAATTTTTTTCTTCGCAATAAAATAGAAGGTTCCAGGAACAAAATCTTCTTACTACAAAAGAAACGGTAGCTACCTTAAGGGCCCAAAATTTGCCCCATCCTGTATATTACATTATATGATAGAAGTCGGTTTATAGTTTTTTTTTTTAACAAAAACAATTATACTACCTACCATTAATCAGTTCTCACGGGATGAAAATAAATAGAAACAACTCAAGCGAAGCTGCAGTATGTAATAATTGAAACTATACTTATTCTTCGTGTGAAAAATTAATGCTACAAGTAATAAAAAATCTCGCTCTGTGACTCGTAATTACGAATTTTATCAAACAATCAGAGAGTGTGTCTGGCATGCCTATAAACATATAATTTAGGACTAATTACAACCAAATTAAATTTAATTATTCCAAAATTATACCATTCATCGTCTTTCATTTGCGCTACTGCGAGGGAAATGATAGAATAAGTAAGTAGGTATTCATTTTGCTTAAGCTTTATTAAAGTTTAACATAAACTTAAAGTAAAATCATACCTTGAAAATAAGGCTATTTATTAATTATAAATAAGATAAACACTTTAATTTTTATTATTTTTAATGTAAATTTTCTATGACTACATTACATATTCAATGACCTCCCGTAAATAGCTTCGAAACTTTGGCGTAATACGCATTCAAGATTGCAAATGGAATTCTTATGAGGTGACTATTCTTATAAATCTGTGTTATAATCAAATATAAAGAACATGTACAAAGACGAGCTTAAACCCGACAAAAGTTTTCTTACAGCAAACTTTTTTAAATGGAGGAAAGTAGTGCAATGAATATGGATAGTTGAGTGTACAAAAAAGCAGAAAAATGTGATATTATGAATAATCTTGTTTTAAATAACCTAAATTTAATAAATTCTTACATACATACTAAATGCCTGACTTTGTAACGTCGTGATAGGTATAAAAACATAAAATAATCGCGATCTTTTAAACATATTTCTATAACAAGTCACGTAGTTAATTAAAAACAAAAGATTCTGTCTCAATGTTATACAGTGCCTATAGAAACTACAAACATAGACGAATAAAACAAAACATTGTGTTTTAATTTTAATCGTCTATGCTACAAGGGAACCCATTGACAGAAGCAAGTACACTATAAAAACCAATCGAACGATAACTTTTAATAAGCAATTTTAACATACCTTAGCAGCGCCATTGTTCATTTATATGAGTTTTCCAATAATTGGATTAATTTTGTTCCCACAATTTTACAGGGGCGAATATAGGGAAAAGTGGGGGTAGAAATCTTGAATTCTGTTACCTATACAGTGTTGTACGGTGACCATCCGTGACTCAAAAAATTAAAAATAAATAAGATTAATCCCCTTCTAATTCTAATTCTAAGTGGGGGAACTAAGATCTGCACGGACGTCTCGCATAGGAGTGTATTGTGCATTATTCCCCTGCCTAAGCAGGCCCTAACCAGCCCAGCTCCTTGAAGTATCGGAGCAGGACTTTAGGTGACTGATTAATCCCCTTATTCATAATGGTCTGCTAATATAAAATAGTTGCTAAGTAGCGTTACTTCTCAGTCTGTCTTATGTCAATAGAAGAAGACGGAGCGAGATTTAGCAGAGTGCTAAGTTAGCAGACTATTATGAATAAGAGGGGCCTTTTCAAATTCCGCGTGTTGATAAAAGGTGTCGTAAGTTAAAAGGCCCCAAGCCTAAAAGACAAGATTTATTTTTGTATTTTTGACGTGATAATTAAGGCCCATACACCAGCGAAAGTGGCGCCCTCAACTATTTTATCTTATTATTACGTTAAACGCAGGAATTTTTAAAAATCCTACGTTCAGTTTGTGGTATCTATTATAAGCTATTTATTAATGCCTCTATAATAGTTTCATTTTGTAAAGCTTAGGAAGAGATACGAAGTTGCGCTTTTTGGCCAAAAAGCGCAACTTCGTAACAAACTCTATTTTTGCATCTCCTCCTAAACTATATGAGATAAAATTATAAAAGAGGTATTCAAAAATAGCTTATAATAGATACCACAAACTGAACGTAGGATTTTTAAAAATTCCTATAATAAACGTAAAAATATGATAAAATAAGAATTGCTGTCAGATTGGCTCGGGTATGCGCCTTAATGGTGTCTATTCATTTGCTGCCAAAACTAAACTAAACTAATTTGTCAGGACTAAAAATGTTGCCGTCCCTGTCATAACGATCCAAATAATAAGGATGGCATCATTTTCGTCCTGTCAGATTACTTTAGTCTAGTTTTGGCAACAACCGAATAAACACCAATGTCTATTCAATCGATGAACATGGGTAGCATGTTCAAAAAAGTGTCACGTTGTTGATGATGTTGTCATGACGACTGAAGCACTGAAGATTAAAGTAAGAAAAATTCTGGTGTTAACACTAGAATGGTAAAAATAGTATATAAACTACGAGGTAAGATTTTCAATACATCAAGTGAATGAAGTTATTAAGTAAAATTGTCTTTCCTAAACCAACTTTACTTAATCATTTTTTGTTTGGTTCACATAAGAAATATATGTGTCTAATATCATATACCTGACGTACCTGGATAACCTGACGGACTAAATAGTTTTTTTTTTTACCCCTGGGTAAAAAAAAAACTATTTAGTCCCTCTTTACCCTCCGTTCCTGACCTTAACGGAGGGTCGATTCTTAGACAATTTAAACCTGGGTCGCTTCAATCGCACTTACCGTCACAGTCTGTGTACATTAACTTCCTAGTTTACCTATGTTATTGGGCGTGTTGGACTAAAATTGGACCCATAAATTCTCCTTGCTTCATCTCTGTCTTTGTAGAAACCAATATTGCGTCTACCATTCTTCGTAATAGGCCTATTCAATTATGTTCGTTATAGCGTCCTTATTACCATAGACATAAAGCTGTTAATAGGAGCTTAGATAATAAAATTTATGAATACTTAGGCTAAGTATGTGTTCTTGTCATTATAATAATATGCGAGAATTCAAACTTACAGCCTGTACGCCTAGCACGGGGATTGTTGTCTAGGGAAGAATAGAGAAAAATGACGTCACATAGGTACATTGCGTAAATTATTGAAGTTGAAAAAATTAATTTCAAACATTTTACGATGACTAAGTGACGTAATTTTTTCAAAGCGGCGACCTGACAGCTTGTGAGCATTTGGCGCAGCGCATCAGCATTTCCATACAGCGTGGCAATGTATGGCAATGCTGATGCGCTGCGCCAAATAGTAAAATGAATACTAACGTAAAATGATTATTTATAATATCATATTTTTTGCTTTTTTGTCCACTAAACTATCCATATTCCTTGCACTACCTTTCTCCATACACAATTTATAAGAATAGTCGCCTCATAAAAATTTCATTTGCAACGTTATTGTGTATTACGCCAAAGTTTCGAAGCTTTTTACGGGAGGTTATTGAATATGTAATGTAGTCATAGAAAATAATAAAAAATAAAGTGTTTATCTTATTTATAATTAATATTAATAGCCTTATTTTCAAGGTACTTTAAGTTTATGTTAAACTTTAATAAAGCTTTGAAAGTAAAATGAATACTTATTCTATCATTTCCCTCGCAATGGCGTAAATGAAAGACGATGAATGGTATAATTTCGAAATTTAATTTGGTTGTAATTAGTCCTAAATTATATGTTTAAAGACATGCCAGACACACTCTCTGATTGCTTGATAAAATTCCTAATTACAAATCACAGAGCGACATTTTTTATTACTCGTAGCATTAATTTTTCACACGAAGAAAAAGTATAGTTTCAATTATTACGTACTGCGGCTTCGCAAGTGTTGTTTCGCTGCCGCTGGAGGAGCCGCTCAGAGGTTCCCAGCATCCGCTGGATGAGCTGCACATTCATGCTGCCATTATCCTCTCACTGTGGCAAAGACTACCTTAGCCATTAGTATCTAATCGGTCCTGTGAGTCTGCTTGACCGGCAGTGAGAGAATCGTTCCCTGTGTACATTGCACGCCGTACACGCCCTTATTTCCTTCCCACCTTCCGTCTGTTACCTTAGGTCTCCTGGTAACAGATATCCCGTTTTATCTATATATTTATATAGTACACTTATATGGTTAGGGATAGGGTTGTAGGCACACATACGTTGTTAGGGTTATAGGAACACACACATTGATAGGGCTATACTTTAGGGCTGGTAGGTTAAAGTACGTGATTAGGGTCCGTAGGTAGAGGTAGACTTAGGCGTTAGGCTACGTAGAGTAGGCTACGTAGATTAGGTAATAGTGAGTAGGAACGCTCTCTGCCTAAAGTACACCCGTGAGTTCCTACATTCAACGCACTCGCGTAGAGTAAAGTACTAAGCACAGGGTTGTCCGACAGTAGGAGTTAGTGTCTGTAATTCCTACCCGATGATCACACACCCGTATGTTCACCAGAGACGTACGTAGGGTGCTGACGATTATTAGGTGTTTTTACATATTCAAACGTTTAAAGGTTATTTTCATCCCATGAGAACCATGATTAATAGTGTAGTTGATTTTGTTTAAAAAAAACTATAAACCGACTTCAGTCATATAATTATATTATATGATTGATCCCATTGTCAGAACTAGACCAAATTGAAATGGAACACGGAAAGCACCAGCTTTCAAATAAAAAAAGAATAATGAAAATCGGATCACCAGTCAAAAGTTCTGAGGTAACAATGTATGGCAATGCTGATGCGCTGCGCCGCTGTTAGGAAATAGCGTCCTACACCCAAAGATAAGACTATTTTAATCCAACCTTTTCTTTCCAGATTTAGGTGTACAAATTTTAGATTTGTGCAATTTACATACAAACTTCAATGGCGCTAGTAAATGACATCCTACTCTCCAACATAAATATAAGACCTTCTAACAGCCCGTTTCTACCCAGCTTCAAGTTGAATTTTAGATTTTGTGCAATTTACAGAAAAATTTCAATGGTGGAAAAATTCATCGGTGCCGCAGATTTTTTATGAACCAGGGCGTTATTTCGAAACGGCAATATATTTTTGTCCACCTGTACAGAAAGCGCCAGTTTTATTGCATCGTAAATTTAATTTGAACATTTTTCTGTATGTTTCTTTTATGCGACTCGTGAATGGGTTCCGTACCATTATTTTTAAAATGGCAAAAATATCATATCCTTATGGGAACCCCGTAAAGATTTAATTTATTCTGTTTTTTAGTATGTATTGTTATAGCGGCGACAAAAATACATCATCTGTGTAAGTTTCAACCGTCTAACTATCACGGACAGACAGACGGACGGACAGCGGAGTCTTAGGGTCCCGTTTTACCCTTTGGGTACGGAACCCTAAAAACATCTTTCAATTCAACCTAGGAGAGGTTGAATTAGAAGTTCTTCAGATTATCTACTAAAACGAACCCAAATTACTTCTACATTTAGTAGTAATATGAGGAAGGTCACAAAAAACATGCAAAAAATTGCGCCTTCAATTATACGGTTTTCTTCAATTATGGATGCCTGCCAGTGTCATAACTGGACCAGATTGAAATGGGACCGCATGGGATGCACCAGCTTTAAAATAAAGATCGATCAAAATCAGTTCACCCAGTAAAAACCTTGGTAGGTCCAGATGACGAAATATGTAATATGCGATACTAATTTTCAGTTTCACCAACTGGACACATGTGTCGAGTAAGTGAATGGCCGAAATTCTAGGGTCACAAACATAATAAAAAAAACCGGTAAAATTGAGAAATTTAATATAATAATAAAATAAAATCCATAAAATTTAACAAGAAATAAAACTGCTGAGTAAAAAACAATTTAATATCCTACTCCCATACAAATAAAAATGTCCTTATAAAATTTAATATCTTAATCTCATTAAAATAAAAACGTCCTCATAAAATTTACCAAAACGCAAATCCCTAAGTTGCTATCCCCAAACCCATAAAGATATCGCAAATATCTCCTTGTTTATCTAAACAAACTCTAATCGAAACCTGCTCAGCATAATCTGACTCATTTGGTCCGTGATGGGTAATTTAGGCCCATAACGAACGCCGCCGGCATTCCCGGTTAACTTTGCAGATTGGTACCAGGTGTTATTCTGGTTATTAAGGCCTGATTTTCTGTGCCTAATTTTTAAGTTGATCTCAAAATTTAGAATTTTACAATAATTTAAGGCGCTGTATGTCGATGATTGCAAGTAGAAAAACCGAACAAGTCACGACTCCAATTTATACAGAGATAATAATATTCGTTTAGGTTCCTACCTAGACCAAAGCTTATCTGAAAACATAATAGCAGTCTGAAAGTGGCAATAAGTATTATGAAGGTACCTACTAGCAAATGTATAATTGTATGTGTAGATAATACTAACAGAAATAGATAGCCAAAGGTATGTTTTTTAATAATTTACACACTTGATACCATTCATCGTGGTTTAATATGGAAAATAATGCATTTGAACTTCAGCGTTGCAGCAACCGTTGGTTTCGTGGCAAAAAGTTTGATTTATAAACAGAAGCTTATCTTTTTATTATTTTTTCATGCAATCAATGCAATTTAGTAGGATTATTTAACAGGTTCTAAGAATTATATTAATAAAAATTTTATTGATTGATGATTCTAAAACTGATTTTCTTCGAAGGTGCTTTATAAAGCACTAAATGTATGTAACTCGGGAGAAACAGCGATTCTAACCTTAACGTTTAAACGAAACCTCAACCTCAACCTCAACGGCCTGTATTGGTCTACTGCTGGACGCAGGCCTCCCCTGATAAGCAACTTATTGGCATTTGTCTCATGGGGGTAATGCCCATAATCCCCACCGCGCTGGCCATGCGGGTAGGGGTCGCAATTTGGTGGTAAAACTGTTCCACAGGGGGGCGCTGCTACCCGCCCCCGGTAAATATCCCTTAGTCGCCTCTTACGAGACCCACGGGAAGAGTTGGGGTTTTGCAAATTCTAAGCCAGCACCACCCAGCACTAAATGACACGCTTGGAATTGAACACTCTGTCGCCTAAATGTACAATTTTCTATTATAAAAAATTAAGTGAGCCCCCTCCATACTCTTGGCAGTGCGACTAGCTAATTGCTAAATATATTGCGTGTTTTCTTCACATTTTCAAACATCCTATGAAGACGAAACGCGTAATGATAATGTAACTTGTGCGAACCACCGAAAGTAGATTTTATTCATTTTTAGAGTAGTACTAATAATGCGCGATGCGTCTGTGTAAGTAGAAAATATAAATATGGGTGTTCTATCACAATTTCCCACGCTCAAGGACTACAGCCTTAAACCTCTATGAAAAGTAGGCATTTCGCTAAAGCAAAGTTAGTCAGCAAAGACTTGGAACAAAATTATTCAGAAAACTCAACTCTACAGAATCAAACCCAACGAGAGCAGTACAGAATATCGCCCGAAGCAAACCTGGGCCGCATTGGAATGGCCTTTTTGTTGCCGACGACGCGACGTCCTGAGGACGGCTTTACTAAGTACGGACGGATAATCGAACTTTCTGGATTAGATTCTTGTTTTAGTGGGTAAGGTATATGCCGAGATTATGCACGATTAATACACGAGTGAAAGTAGTGCCCCCACCGATTTTATCTTATTAAAAATCCATAGTACAGTTTGTGGCAATTAAGTATCTATTATAAGTTATTTATTAATGCCACTGAACTGATTCCTTTCTTTTTTTAGGCACTACCCCTTGGTACTACTAGTAGAGTCAAGGGAAATTTTACTTTCCCGTAACACTACAGTGCTGTAGCCAGTAGTTTCACGGGAAATATGATTTCCCGTGGCACAAGTGGGTCGTTTGTAAAAAATCTCATAAATGTTGCATACCTACAGGTAGTTCTAGGCCTGGAATAACACATGGGCTACTTTTTATCCCATAAATCTGTTCCCATGGGATAGGCGTGCTAAGCCGCGGGGCGCAGCTAGTTTCTCATAATATTCTCATTTGACTATACACTTCTATCTCAAAATGCTAACTGTTGGAAGATTGTTATATCTCGATGCCTCATCATCATCATCATCATTAACCATTATTTGTCCACTGCTGGACAAAGGCCTCCCTAATAAGCGCCATAGCGCCAAGTCTTCAACTTCCAGCTTATATTAGCAGTCTTTTGCAAGGTCGTCATTCCACCTGGTCGTAGTCCTAAGTACACTACGTTTTCCGAGTCGCGGTCTCCACATAAGAACACGTTTACACCAACAGTGGTTGTCGGTTCTTCGCGAGATATGGCCAATGCCACTTCAGCTTGCTAATTCTCTGAGCTATGTCGATAACTTTGGTTCTCTGTCGGATGTGTTCGTTACGAATCCTATCCTTCAGAGAGACTCCAAGCATAGCTCTTTCGCTAGCTCGCTGAGCGACTTTAAACTGGTGGACCAGCTCTACCGTGAGTATCCATATTATATTACCGGAAGATCATGGCTTGGTCTAATAATCCCCTAAGATAATCCCCTGAGCAAGGGATTTTTAGACTTTTGATCTACAAATATCCCCTTACAATCGTTACCTAGCTTTCGAGTATATAGCTTAAACGTAATGGTCTCAAAATCGTTTAGTTTGCATCACCTATCCCAATAACTACCAACTCAATGGCCTGGGTGGACATTGGCCGTAGAAACGGGATACGAGAGGATTATAGTACCGTTATGAGGTGGTAATGTTACGACCTAGTGATAATGTTACGACCTAGTGACCTGTTCGCTAGACAATAGAGATCATTGATAGCTTTAATGGGTTTTCTATAAAACGTTGGTTATAGGACAAAACTTATAATACCTCAACCTCAACAGCCTGTATTCGTCCAGTGCTGGACGCAGGCCTCCTCCTGAAGAGCGCCTTTTTGCCGTATCTCATGGGGTTGGAGATCGAAGTTTGGTGGTAAAGTTGTTCCGCAAGGGGCAGACACTATCAAATTCAAATTATTCAAATTATTTATTATTAAAAAAAAAAGACGATAGCATTACAGTTGTCTCCAAATCGTTATGTCTAGTACACTAAATAATTAATTAAACAATCTTAAAACTAAAAAAAAAAACCTAAGTTTTATAAATACATTACAACAGATAAAATAATTATTATATAATAATATATATATCAAAACACCTAGGAAGATAGTTATATCGCATAGGTAGCGTATAAAACCTTTGTTGCATTTGACAACACTGTCATTGCAGTACGACTAAAAGTGTATCGTAACTTCACGACTCTTCTCTTTTTGAACAGAACTCACGGTACGAATAATTTAAATGAATGATATTAATATCATTAAAATAAAAACTACACTTTTATCTCTATCCGTTCTCAACGTCATGCTAATGAGGTCCGTAACATGAAACGTCAAGTAAAAAGAAAATTATTCGATGTTTAAATACAATGAGGTTGCATGCAAAGTTTAGCTGGTTATATTCGAATGAGGTTTGCTTGAAAATTGAAATAGGTTACCAATGAGAGCAGCCTCTTTAAAAACTTCCCGTGTTGAATCACCTTTTTATTAATTAATATTTTGTGTGATTATCTAATAATCAATCATACTCGTATTATAAAAAATGCAAAAGTTGGGTTAGGTCCATATATAATTATTATTATTATTTGTGATCTCTTTCAAAACCATACAAGATGGATGAGGCTGAAATGTTGCATAGCTGAATTTTATATACTTTTGTCCCAGAATAACGTGTTGTTTACACAACACGTTATTCTATGCCTACCCATAGCTGGGTAGAATCTAGATATAGGTAGGTAATTCCATAAATTTTAATAATTCTCATTATTTTCAACAGAAGTTTTAATAATTTTCTCTTTAAGATTACATCCTAACTTCCTAAAGCTAATAAAAGTTTTGTATTTCTAAGAACTCCAAACAATGAATCAAAAGCAACATTGTACTATTTAAATAAAACTTAAAGTAGGTACAAGAAAAGAAGGTAGCTTTTAGATTAATTGCTTTTCAAAGTTCACAAGGGTTGTTCAAATAAAACGAAATGTTCCCAATTTCATTCCGCCGCATAAAACTATGGTTATGTTCAAAGGAAATGGTATTATTCTGGAAAAGTACCTTTTTTGAATTATGCATTATTATGGCTGGGTTTAACCAGGGCTGGATTTTATGCTGACATTTTCGTGTTAATCTTGCTAGATATTTATCTAGCAAGATTAACTTTACCTTTTAAGGCCCGGAAGTGTCATGGCGTCGGAAAAACTTGCAATAGAATATGGCGGGTCGATAGTTTCCTTAGTTGTACGTATTGTTGTAAGTTCAATAGACATACTATTTGCCAACTACCTATCGTTAAATTTACGCGATTAGAACACATTCAAAATCACAAACTCTTTATAAAATAATAATAATATAGAATAAATAATAAGATAAATGTAAAAGATCAATTAAACTTGTAAATCATACTTGATAATCATGGTTATTATTACTAAAGTTATTTACAACGGGATATTTACCATGATTTGAATTTTGAGCTTTCCAATATTTCGTGGTTATTATTAGTAAAGTTATTTACAACGGGATATTTACCATGATTTGAATTTTGAGCTTTCCAATATTTCGGCACAGTAGTGGTAACTTCGTAGCAAAAGACAAAAAATGTGGGTAGATCGATATATCTTCCAATAATAACTCACTCGCAAGACATTCAGTTATTCCGTGATCATGGCGCATGAGAGCTAAAGCTCAAAATTCAAATCATGGTAAATATCCTGTTGTAAATAACTTTTGTAAAAGATCAAAGTCTCTGTCTCTGTCGCTTCAGTATGAAGACTAAAGTAAATCTCTAGATAATCTGATATTTTATAGTAAGCTTTTTTGTTGTTTTACGTTAAGGCGTGTAAGTTAAACACAAACAATAGCGTTTGATTGAGTCTTCAAATCGTCAAATCCCACTCGTAAGCATTTGTTTCCTCTCGCCCGCTTGGTCTTTACTGTACCCACCTTCCAACATCTTAGACACCCATCAGAATAAGAATGTTTTATTTGTATTAGCCCCTTAGTTCGGCCCTGGAAACCCTTGCGTGTTTGATAATACGGATAATAGAATAATTCAGGCAGTGAAGTGTTATTGTTACCTTCATGCGATTATTTTAATTAAGAAAGCTTTTGTATTTATCGCTAGCTAGACTTTGCAAAACTGGGGTATACGTGTTCGTACAGTGGAGACCGCGCGACTCGGCAAATGTAGTGAAGGACGCCTTACGGCCAGGTGAGGTGACAATCAGCGGAAGACTGCAACCAGATGCTGGATGCATTTTTTTTTAATGTCGGACAATTCCCACAGAATTATATAGCTCCAAGCTAAGCAGAGCTTGTGTTATGATGGGTAACTCATATACACAATACAATGCACTACATATATAGATATTTTCTATTATACATAGAAAACATCCAGAACGCCCTGAATAAATATCTGCAGATCGTACACACATTTGTCCCGAGGCGGGTATTGAACCCGCGTCGGAGGCGGACCTTCGATCACCGCGCCACAGAGGTCGTTATCAATTGTCCAGCATTATAATGCTCGATTGAATCAGTATTTTTATAAAGCAAGTAAAACCTTGAGCGTTTTATTTTAGGTGTGTATAATAAATCAGTATCAATTGATTCCGAATAGGCGAGACGGTTCTTTGAGAAATGAGGTCAGGGTAAATTGGATAAGGTTCCTCTGAGATTGCGTCACTATAAGCGTGTTCCCGCGGCTTTGCATGCATTTTTAACCTAATTCAAAAAAAGACGAAGTTCTCAATTTGACTGTACTTTTTTTTTGTTTGTTTGTTAACTTAGAACTTTTGACGGGGCGGTCCGATTTATATGATTATTTTTTTATGTGAAAGTATTTGGTCGGTCCCGTGTGGTCTTTTTTTAATTTGGTCCTGTTCTAACAATGGGGTACATTAAAAACTAAACAAGGTGTTTGGTACCTTCGCCTGAAAACTAGGTAGGTAGGTGGAACCTAATGCAATAAAAATTTTGGCGGCTGCTTTAATCCTTAAAAGCCCCCCCCCCCCCCCCCCCCCCTATTTTTAGGATTTTCGACTTTTTTCCGAAATTTGAACTAAATTATTGTTTATTTAGACGTAAACTTGATTTCTACTAAATAAAATTGTTTATTTTTTTTACTTGATGGATTTCAGGGATAAAAATATACAATATAGCCTATGTCTGTCCCTGAAAAGTAAGCTTTTAATAACAAAAGCTTTTTTTTAAATCGGTTCAGTAATTTCGAAGCCTAGTCAATAAAAACAAACAATCAAATCTTACCTTTTTATAATATTAGTATAGATATTTTTTGCAGATCTGTAGTAGTTATGTTTTAGAAGCTGATAGATAGATAGATAGACAATACTTTTATTGCACGCTAGCTGCGCCCCGCGGCTTCGCACGCGTTGATTTTCTCACCTTTTCAACCTTCCCTCGAACATTTCCAGACCAAGATAAGATAAATCCGTTCAGCCGTTCTCGAGTTTTAGCGAGACTAACGAACAGCAATTCATTTCTATGTATATACACTCGAGAGCAATGAATCCGGGTCACTTAAAGAATGTTAAAAATCTCGGAAACTAAAAATGATAGGTTAATGCAATAAATTGTAAAAAATTTATGCTCTACAAGCACGATGGAAGACACAGAGTGTATCGAAGACCAGGGGAAAGATTCAAGCAAGCATGCATCGAAGAAAAAGTAGCCTACGGTGGTGGGTCTGTACTTGTGTGGGCCGGAATTTCTTCTGAAAGTCGCACAGAGCTGGTGATCATAGAAAACGGCTCTTTAACTAGCGTAAGATATGTGGAAGAAATCCTCAATGATCACGTTGGTCCATTTATGGTCAATTTAGGTGAGGATGCTATATTTATGCATGACAATGCCCGACCTCATACAGGTAGGATTGTGAATGACTACCTTCAAGAGATGAACATTACTCGTATGGAGTGGCCAGCGCGCAGCCCGGATATCAACCCGATCGAGCATGCTTGGGACGAGCTAGGCAGATGCGTAAAACAACGAAACCCTCCCCCAATCACGCTTCGTGAGCTCAAAATTGCTCTCACAGAGGAATGGGAGAATATTCCCCAAAATCGTATAAGGAACTTGGTGTACAGCATGCCAAACCGCGTAAACGCAGTAATGGAAGCACGAGGAGGCAATACGAAGTATTAAAATTCAAGAAAATCGTAATAAAGTTCAAAAATTTCATGTTTCCTATTTTTGTTTTAAGGAGAGATCAGCAGTTTTTTTCTTTATGTAATTTTGTGTTAATAAAATGTATGGTGACTAATATTTTTTTTACTTTCATTTAAGGAGTATTACATTGTCTATTAAATACAATTTATTGCATTAACCTATCATTTTTAGTTTCCGAGATTTTTAACATTCTTTAAGTGACCCGGATTCATTGCTCTCGAGTGTAGATTTAAGGAAATTTGGCATCCCGGTAAACTGTATCCCAGGGACGGACATGGGCTACTTGAATAGAGCGTGCAACGCCGCGGGCAAAAGCTAGTAATATGATAAAATAAGTGGCACTGCCATATTGGCTCGGGTATGCGCCTTAAGAATAAAGTCTTTAATCACTATTTAAATGCCACACAGCAACTCCATAGATGATTACATTAATGATGTTAATGCTTGGCCGGATGTCGCCCAGTTCCACACCGACAAAAGTACAGTTAGACTTAGTTATGCTAAGATTATATTAGTTGATAAGCGATAAACTTGCTAGTGGTTTCTTTTTCATTTCTTCCGCTAGTGGACTAAAAAGTGAATTAAAGTCAATTGCACCTTATTTCTTATTTAATAGTAATAACTATTTATTAAGCTATTTATATAGTAAAAATTTGACTTGTATAAGTGCTTATTTTGTAAGTGTAAAGAAATAAACGATTTGACTCTGACTCCACGTCACACAAGGTTAGTTAGGAGGTCCAATATAGTTACTAAGATTAATGAGATTTTGTTATATACATAAATTAGTGTAATAGTTTAGTAGGCACATTAGTATTTATATTTATAGTTAAGACTTATGTCAAAAAGCACCGCCATCCTTTATTTTCTCACAGTCGTTTTGGTTACCTGGAAGAAATCGCTTTAAGCGATAAGACCGCCAGTTCTAATTCTGTTTTATATTTTTACATTTATTACCTTTATTAAATTAAGTAAATTTCTGTTTTGTTAAGGTGATCGGATGAATAAAGAATTATCTGTCTATCTACGTTTAAGCTTTTCAGTTACAAACAGTCAACAAAACAGTTTTATTTTAACTATATAAAAGAAGAGAATGCACGTCTCTTGCAAAGTTTGCATCGCTGCTGCTGATAAAATGTTAAAACTACTTCGAAAGTTGTTTTCCCGTTTGGAGTCTAAAGCATTGCTATTCAGGCATTTGTCGCATTTTATCTTGAAGAATGGTTTATAATGTTTAAAGTAATATTGTTTATTTGCAAGCCAGCTACGCCCTGCGGCTTTGCGTGCGCTTTTCGGGGATAATAATAATAATTGGGTTTATCATCGCTCATAGTTTATAGTTTATTTACCTATTTATCATCAGCTTATCATGAATCTTGACGTTTATAATATACTAGCGGTTCTTCAGCAGACAGCGCAGCCATTTTATCCAATGATGTTTCAAGGCCAGTATTATGAAAGCATGTTCAGTCATCGATCTACGCTTGAGTAATGCTTTTGTATACTTTTGAGTAAAGCCCTTAAGTAACGATGCGTTCAAACCCCGTTCGATGCACGAACTGACTGAATAAGTAATGCTTGGGGAAGCTTTAATGGTACGGGCCTAAAGTTACATTTAGTTCGTTTGACGCGCATTTGTTAACCCACTTCAAAAAAGGAGGAGGTTCTCAAATCGACTGTCTTTTTATGTTTGTTACCTCAGAACTTTTGGCTGGGTGGTCCGATTTTCATGATTCTTTTTAAGCTTTTCCATAGCTTCTATCGCGCGCGGCCCTTGAGCGTGGAGACCGAATCCAGAAATTCCCTAACAAAAATAACCTAACACCTCCCACTCCGACCGGCACAGCGGTGATTCTTTTTAGTTTTGCCATCTATCGATGAATAGCAGAACTTTTAGTGACCTATTGAAATATCACGCTTGTCTCTTTAGTTAAGCAACTCGTCTCTAGGTGGCATTGGGATAAAAAATGCTATGCTTAAGCTTTACCGCGGCAGTCCCCGACTGCCACACGTCTTTTTTCATATAAAAGCTGGTGCTTCCCGTGTGGTCCCATTTTAATTTGGTTCAGTTCTGTCAACGGGATCCATGAAATCTCATGAAAAAACTATAAAAATTTAAGTCGATTTAGGTATAGTTTTTTAAAACAAAATTAATTATTGGGTGTAATTTCCTTTATACGTATAACTTAAAACACCCTACAAAAGCTCTCAAACCAATTCAACATTTTATCAGCGCCCAAACAATATAGATATAAACTTCGCACATCAACTTTATATTCTACCCGCAGGTTCCGTTTTTAAAGTTTCAAACTAGCAGATAAGAGTTAGGGACGTGTTGTATTCGAAACTCGCGAGGTGGTAATAGTTGACGATAAAGGAACGTAACAGTTTCAAACCAACTGCGTGCCAAGTTAGTGGCTGGTTTTCTAGCAGATGTTTGAGCTGAACGGACAAGTTTACTGGGTACATCTTCCAATGCTCATCAGCAGACATCATCATAATTAATGTCCTTTATATCCATGAAGAATTGTTTTTATAGAGGCTTAGCAACGCGTCAGGGTTTCACCCGCGTAGTTCCCGTTCCCGTGTGAATTCCGGGATAAAATATAGCCTATGTGACTGCCTGAAAAGTAAGCTTCTTAATGACTACAGAATTATTATATATCAGTCCAGTAATTTCGAAGCCTATTCAATACAAATAAAAAAACAATCGAGCAATCAAACCTTTACTCATTAATATTATAAGTATTACTAGGTATAGAGTAATACTCATATTATTACAAAGAGGAAAGATTTCATTGTTTGTTTGTTCAAAAAATAACTGCAATCCCGTAGAAAAAAACGTGTTTTTACAATCCCCAATATAGATTGGGGATTGACGTTTCTACGGGATTACCGTTATTTTTTAAGACTATCTATTGTACATATATATATTTCCCTGCGGGACATACGCCTTCTGATAACTTATTACAATGTAAGTACAAATTAATTTAAAAAAAAGTTTTAGCACAGTCCAGTTAACTTCTTTCATGCCAAGTAGTTGTCTGCCATTTTGGAAGTTTGAAACATCACTTTAATCTTGACGGGTAGAGATTTAGACCAGCAAGGGTATTTACTTCGTCAAAAACGCTGTCGAATTCTTTATCGGAAGCTTTTAGTAAATCAAAATAGCGTCCTAAAATTCCGTGGGATTGGAATTAAAATTCGAATATAACGTTTTCTCGTCGGAAACGAATCGAATGAATTAAAATACCCCAGCAGTTGCGTTCTAAACGAGATGTTTTTTAGACCGTTTTAGACCATCTGCCAGTTGCGTTTCAGACCAATTTGTACTTAGACCAGCTGATTTTTAGACCACTTACTAAGTAGACCAGAGCAAGCAGTCAATCAATCAAGTTTCAAATGATTCAATAACTATTTATTGCTATAAATAAAGTAGATTAACATAAAGGAAAGGTTACATTTCTAACATTCATATTGATTTACCACCGGAACTATTCATTTTTGTCGCAAACTGCGGTAAAACTTTGCGACCGATGTCGGTATGTCGACTCGTGTATGTCGACTGCTTGCCTAGCTGATTTTTAAGACAAGATGACACTAACTGTTAAGCTATTGCATAGCTTCTATCGCGGGCCTTGAGCGTGGAGACCGAATCCAGAAATCTGTAACGAAAATAACCTACATAACACCCCCATTCCGACCGGCACAGCGGTGATACTTTTTAGTTTTGCCATCTATCGATGAATAGCAGAACTTTTAATTGCAATAGCTTTACCGCGGCAGTCCTTTCCCACACGTCTTTTTCTTTATATACAGTGTAGTAAGTTCAATGTTGAGAAAACTCTACGTAAGTACCTACCATATTGCCTGCCAGCCATATATTACAGACTGCTATCGTCCGAAGTCGATTGCCAAAGAAGACAAACAAAACAGCGCCCTGGCTGCTTCCCAAGTTTAGGTCGTTCAGGCCACTTGGTCTCCAGTGCAACAAAGGCTTAGTTTTACAGTCACACATGGAATGGATCTCTATAGCTTCGTTTTATGCAGGGTGATAATCCTAAGGATTTAGGTTTTCTTTGTCACACATGTCAAACTAGAAACGTTGTTGGATGAAGCTCACAACCAGTGGCGGATTAAGGTCGATTCACACATATCAGTGAACCCACAGTTCCGGCACAGTACCGCATCAGTGATAATTATTCTTTCAAACATTCTCTATGGATGTATTCACACTTGTCAGTGTCAGTGTCGTCTCAGTACCGTCTGTGTCAGTGCCGGCACCGGTCATCACGGACGTGATCGGCGACGACGATATTTTATCACGGATCACTGACCGCGCTGCCCATTTTCTTTTTTTTCCTCGATTCTCTTCTTCTTCTTCGTCTAAAGCAACGGCTATCATAGCTAATTCTGTGTTATTGAAGAGTACCATCAAACAATCGACGTCAACGCTAGTCTGAAGGGAACGTCGTGCACGAAGACCCGCAGAGAACTGTACTGTGCCTGATATGTGTGAATTGAGGCACTGACGCACCACTGTAGCACGGATATGGAACTGTAACGGTACTGTGCCGGAACTGTGGGTTCACTGATATGTGTGAATCGACCTTTAGTCATATAGCAGGAAAAGCAAATTCTACGGGCCTCGCGCCTAGGGGGTCCCGCGCTTATTATTATTTTATTTTATTTTACATTTTTTGGAAAACTAACAGCTAGGTAAGTATAACAGAAAAAAAGAGTAACATAAAGCTAATTATAAGTTTCCACAGAAAAAAAAACTAAGTGAAGTTATTTAACAATCGAAGATAGAAATGGACAGCACATTTTCAGGTTCAGGAAAAAATTAAATAAAAACCACGGTAGAATTAATACCAACTTAATCAAAATACAAACTACTCAACAAGCGTTTAAATTATGGCCACAATAATAAGATAACAAAATTTCGCGGCACGTTTCTTTATGTAGCCATTATGTTGCTTCTTGTTGTTGCCATGACCTGCAAAATTTAGAAACATGTATGCAGTTTGCTTTGAGTCACTCACTAAATATAAACCGTTAAACGCGTAAATTTTCGGCTCATCCACCCGCCGATAAAATTTGTAGCTTCTGTCTTTTGTTTCGAGTTTAATCACGTTCAAGTTCTTGCACTTTACAACAAAAAAAAACAAACGAGAATATTGCAATTCAAGGGCCCCCAGTCCAGATTTGCTACGGGCCCCGCGCTGGCTTAATCCGGCACTGTTCACAACGCATGAATCATCGCGCAGTCCACCACGCAACTCGAAAATTTGCATTCAAATATGGGCTTTAAGTTATTATTATTACGTACATTTTACAGGGACAAAATGGCTTCAATCGATTAACCCGAGAGCTGTCTGTCATCTGACACAGTCAATAGGAAATGCACACACCATGTGGTGGCTGTGCGCCTGTGATAAGCGACAACCTTACGGCACATACCCTAGTCAAAGTGGCGCCGCCACCTATTCTATCCTATTATTATTATTTAACGACCTCTGTAGCGCGGTGGAAGGCGAAGGTCCGCCTGCGACGCAAGAGGTTGCGGGTTCGATTCCCGCCTCGGGGCAAATATTTGCACGATCTGCAGATATTTGTTCAGGGCGTTCTGGTTGTTTTCTATTTATAATAAAAAAATATCTATCTATGTAGTGTATTGAATTATGGATATTAGTTATCTAGTACCTATAACACAAGCCCTACTTAGCTTGGGGTTGGATAATGCTGTGTGAATTGTCCAGCATTATTTATTTTATTTATTTATTAATACGTTTTACACAGGAAATTATTAAAATCCATCGTTTGTGATATCTATTATAAACTATTTATTAATTTCTCTATAATAGTTTTATTCTAAAAAGCTTAGGCAGAGATATGCTTCCGCTTCGCATCTCTGCCTAAACAATACAAAATAAAACTATGACAAAGGTAGAAGATAACGTTGGTGTTCTTCCACACACAAAAGGCTCGTAGTTAACCCGCTTATATTCATATTGTATTACAGAGGTATTAAAAAAAACTTGTACCTAATAGGTATCGCAAACTGTACGATAGATTTTCAAAATTGCCTGTGCTAAACATACTAACCTTTCGTCAGTGCGGCATTTACAAAGGGGCGGAAAATCTTAATATGATAAAACAGAGCTCTGGTCTGAAACGGTCACTATAGCGGTTTTAAGGCAACGCTGAATCCGGCAATAACGTTTTAATTTAAGCTTTTAACAGAATTTTTCTCACTTAAACGTGAACGTTAAACGACACAACCGCTAATGGTGTGGTTTTGCGGTTTATCCACTCGCGTACACTAACTGCCATCTCATTGCCAAAATATTCCAACCATTAAAATCTTTAGTTTTTTGTAGAGGAACCACGCAAAGCATGTCCTGAGGTATTAGAAAGGTTTTTTAATGCTTCATTTTATATCTATTCTATGTATATTATATTATGTAACTTTATCAATAGGTAAGCTCTTTTAGGCGGTGACTGTCAACATCATCATCAGCGCGTACGTCCACTGCTGAACATAGACCTCCCCCAACGATGATACGAATAGCAGTTCTCAGCCACCTTCATCCATCGACTGTCTGCGACCGCTAAAATGTCGTCGGTCCATCGAGAGGTCTTCCCACACTCTGTTTCGAATTGCATGTCGGACTTTATTCGTGAAAATCTAATGTATACATACAATAACAGAGATAACTTTTTGAAAAGGTTCACAATAAAAATACAAGAAACAAGAACAAATTCCACATCCCATCATATAGATTACGAAGGCATCAAGGGTGCGAGGCAGTGGAGAGTTGGTACGAGCGACGGTTCCACCAAAGGGCACAGAGAAAAGCCTGTGGCTTCTGTTGTGAACATAATTATCAGGGAGGTAGAGTTGAAACAAAAGGTTGTGTAGATCAGGCACCTTGCACATTGTTGCAAGGTGGCTAATGAGTCTTTCTATTTAAGATACAAGCCATGAGCAAGGCGATAATCAGGTGAAGGCCTGTGTCTAGTAGTGGATCAATACGTGCAGAGGTAAGGTGAGGTGGTGAGTGAGAGACCTCCGACTTTGAACTACCTTATACCTGTCCTACCTTATAAAACCAATATTTTTGGGCTGTACTGATAGGTTGAGAAGTAGAAGATAGGTTACGTTCTCCCAGCGCTTACGCAAAAATTGGCATGTGTTACAACTACACTACTATTATAAGCGTATATATTAGAACCTGCCTAGATATTAAGTTAAAACAAAATGCTTTATGTATACGCTGTTGGCGTTCCTTTTTAATAAATAAATAAATAAATACACGCAAACACATAAGCTAACAGTTATATTTCCAGTCCTGTGCAATACAAAGAACAACAAAGACGGAAAGACGTATCTATGACCGAAGTGAGACCGAGACAACAATATTTCACGCGAATCACGACCGCCCGCCCGTGCCGCCGGTCCAACGGTGACTGAGGTGGGAGCACACAATTTTACACAATATGAGGTTGCCACTTTCGAGAAACTAGTACCTCATCTTACCTTTTTAATAAATCAATGGTACTACTTCACAAAACCAACTCCTATATTCCAAGCCCCAATTACTCCAGCACAATAAGCAACGCAAGCAGTCTTCCGAACATGTCATCTCTTTGATCTCCTTGTAGGTCTTCGGTACTGATTGGGTTCTTTGATCATTACATTATTTCCTTTCCATGTATAATTCATATCTCATCCATTATTTCATCATCCATTTAATTGAGGCCACCACCGGGTCAGATCAAATTAATAAATTGGAATGGAAAAAGCTTGGGTGGGAAATTTCTGGGAAACATTTGTGATTTGTTGAACCAAAAAGTTGTTGAAAACCTACTTTTAATCTAAATTTTTCTCTAACTTTTTCTCTTACGAAATCTGCTTTTATTTGAAACAAACCGAAAACTGTGGTTTTTATTGCTTCTATTTGGTTTCATTCTCCCAAATTTTTCACAAGGGGAAAAACTGAACATCAAGAAAATGAATTACAGCTCAAGGGAGAAAACTGGAATAGGTCACCCAATAAACAGACTTTTTTCCGCCGAACAACAAATAGCTTTTTCGACACTCATACTCGGAAAGTAGGTCGGAAGTTGCCTGAAAACGGAATGAAAGCAAACTCTTTCGCCCCTGGTAACGAAAAGTACACTACATATTATACAAGAGTTAATTTTAAAACCATAATTAACAGTTGAATTATGATTTATATGGGTCAGTTGATAGAAGCTACCTATAGATTGTTTATACCTACGACCGACTTGATGGAATATGGATCAGTTGACCTATATGTAGATTGTTTACGCTTTCGACTGGCATTGATACGGATCAATTGAGCTACCTGTAGATTTTTCACGCTACCGACTGGTATTGATATGGATCAGTATTTTTATTACCATGTTATAAGTATATATTACTTAGCTATTTATTACTTATTTATTTTTACCTTCCTTGTATCCGTGATGAAAAACACAGTGTTTACCTCGGGTGAAAGTAACTTATTTAGTCACTCGAAATATTAGCGCCCTCGCTACGCTCTGGTGCCAAACTATGTCTCGGGACTAAACTAGTAACTTTCAACCATTGGGTAACAATGTATTATTCTAAATTATTGGACAGCTACTGAATGCTTTAAGCCACATTTTATTCAGTAACCTAAATCGTATGTGGCCAAAGTCACGGGCAGTAGCTACAGATAAATTAGCAAAATGACGCTCAAAACACACAGAAGTTTAAAGATTTATTTTATTTCTTATCATCACAAAGCTTCTGAAAAAATCCCGCAGTAGGCTTCGTGGTGGCATCAGCTGCAATTCTCTTAGCACATCGCAAGTCCTCAAAGAACCTCTTCGAGTTGGGTACTGTAAACCCCACCGGTAGTTCAATCATCATGACGTGAGTCGTAGAGTAACCACCCCAAGTTGCTACGCCGAATAGTTCACCGGTTTTTATTTCTATTACTGCCCCTGATAAGCAATTAGAACAATAAGGTATTTCATTGTGAACCTTGTTTGTGTTGGAAAAACACTAACGTTTTATCCCTTAACGAGGGACATCTTCAGGGCGAGTGCGGTTCTAGACGCGCGCACCCTTCAAGCCTTGAAGATGTAATGAAACGTTGGTGTTCTTCCAACACAAACAAGGTTCGCAGTTAACCCGTTTATATTCATAATGAATTCGTCAAACTACATACGAAAATTTGTAAAGTAAAATAATAAGGTAATGACCGAAGTTGACCTAATTTGAGCCTTCCCCGTTTCACCATCAATAGATCTTTTCTCTCTTTCATCTTTTATCATCTCCTCGTTTTTACCTAGATCAATAGATACCTCTAGGCATTTATCTGCGAATAACGCATGTTTTGCTGAGAACAACAGCGTAAGTTTGGATGTTTATTACCTACTTGTTCTGTTCATGCCAGAATCACTGAATGGATCAGGCTGAAACTTTGTATAACATGTAGTTTAGACCTGCGAACTTGCGTTATAAAGGCGAAACTTTGAATGTTTGTTTGTTCACGACAACTGTAGAGAACATAATTGCATTGGGTATGTTCGTAAGGAAAGATGTACAAGTAGTATATAAGTATATAAAAAATGCTTACCACCCTCAACCCCATGATACCCCAGACATTTATTTATAGACTTGCTCTTCGAGTTAACCTTCAAAACGCTGCTTGAATGCTCCCTGTACTCATCCAGAGTGCAAGAATGGTAGCATGGTACAGCATAACCTCTCAGACGTTTTTCAAACGTCAAAATGGTGGAACAGAGGTCTGTTCCAACTGTGACGTCCAGTTGGGTTAGATTGTACACGCTAGATGCTGTCTTTTTTTTTGACAGGGCCTGGAAAAGGGAACTTTGTAGAATTTCGTACCTGAAGAGTGGAAAAGGGACCTCATTACTAAGCCTCCGCTGTCTGTCCTTTTGTCTGTCCATTCACCCATCAGCCAGGCTGTAGCTAATAAAAATCATTTTAAACAATCAACCAATATAACTGCTTATCAGTCCTGTTCACTTTTTTGAACAACTTCACTTTTTCCCATTGCTTCACGTCTTTACACGGCTGTGTGACTATGAATGAACCCGATGTCGTCGAACATTTGACGAGTCAATTTCAAAGATATCACGAACGTTGTCGTAATAAAAAAAATGGTTTCTTACCTTTGGCATTGAATACCCCACAACTCTATAAGAAGCAGACTCCAAACCATCAAACCAATAAAACTGTTCGTCAGTCCTGTTCATTTTTTTGAACAATTTCACTTTACCCCATTGCTCCACGTCTTTACTCGGCTGTGTGACTATGAAACCAATGTCATCGAACATCTGGCGCGTCGATTTCGAGGGAACTACGAACGCTCGCACTTTCAAACGGAACTTTCGGTAAATTAACGTTGTATAGCGAATTTTTATGCTGAAAAAGTTATATTATAAAACTTTTAAATCCATCATGGTTATATCATACTAAAGTTCATACTAAAGTTATTCCGTGATCATGGCGCATGAAACTGTGCCGAAATATTGGAAAGCTAAAAACTCAAATCATGGTAAATATCCCGTTGTAAATTACTTAAAATATATTATGTTCAGGAACAAACAGAAAAAAGTGTGCTTTTCCTGAGATAAATAGCAAAATGTGTGCAAATTATCTATTTAAAAAAAAACTATAGAGAAAACTTTCACCAATCGTGTTTTCAACATCGTAATTCATGATAAAAGATCGATGTAACATTTCCCTAAATATAAAGATGGCTTTCACAGATTCTGAGATAAACAATTTAACAAATATTGAACCTAATATTATATAAATGCATAGAGTACTATCTATATCCACACTTAGCCGTGAAAGCCATTTATAAGATTTTCTGTTCTAGTAATTGATTTTGTGATATTAAAAGCTGTAAGTCTTCCTTAAAATTTTTAGATTCTCAGTTAGCTACGAAAAATTAAAAGACAGAACTAGGCATATACTTCTAGGTTTCATAGCAAAATAGAACCCGGAGAGAAAAGTGTACTGTTCCTAAAATATATAGCAAAATGTGTGCAAAACAACTATTGAAAGAAAAAAAAACTATCGAGAAAACTTTCACCAATCGTGTTTTTGAAACGCGTAATTCGGGATAGAAGATCGAAGTAACATTTCCTTAAATGTGAAGGTGGTGGCTTTCAAAGATTTTGACATAAATAACGATTTCAAAGTACAAAATTTCCAAAATTGCTTATGAGCACACTTAATATAGCCCTACAAAATACAAAAAGGCTCATTACCACTCCACGATTTTTTGGGCCAGGCACATTGATTTAAAAAGGGAAGATAGGTAACGTTCTCCCAGCGCTTACTCAAAAAATGGCATGTGTTACAACTACACGCAAACACATACGCTCACAGTTATATTTCCAGTCCTGTGCAATACAAAGAAGAACAAAGACGGAAAGACGTATCTAGGACCGAAGTGAGACGGACAACAATATTTTACGCGATTCACGACCGCCCGTGCCGCCGGTCAGACGGTGACTGATGTGAGAGAACACAATTTTACACAATTTGAGGTTGCCACTTTCGAGCAACCAGTACCTCATCTTCGTTCATAATAAATCAATGGCCAGGCATGCATTCGCGACGAGGCGACGCACACTGTTTTTTATCTTATCTACATACGCCTACCCACTTCATTATAATATAATACTAACAGGTGTACCTACCTATTTTTTGTTCGTTAGGTCACTTATTTCTTACCTACGTGTTTGTGATCTTTCTTATCTAGATTGTTAAACACCGTAGAATTACCGTGACTTTACTTATGTAATACTTATTTTTAAGATACCAATGTATACTCATCCTAAGTGGACTTGTTTGTTCTTTTTGAGTATAAAATAAAGATCTCTAAACCGAAAATTAAATAAATATCGTTTTGGAAGTTCTATTTTGAAGTACATTGCTTATTTTGCCATTGCTTGAAGTATGATATACATATGTATGATATATACTTTACCCAAACAGACATCTAGCGGAGGTGATAAACACGGATGGTTCCACACAGCTTGCAGTGCACAAGTGTGGTTCATAGTAGTGCACAGAGTGCACGACCCTGGCTATCCAGGGGTACTTGCTCTCGTCCACTGGCTGGGCACGGTTCTCGTAGTTTTGAAGTACGTCGAAAACTGGAATAATTAAAAATAAATAATGCTGGACAAATCACACAGCATTATCTAGCCCTAAGCTAAGCAGAGCTTTTGTTATGGGTAACTACTAGATAAATGATACGTTACATTATGATCTGTTTGTCATAAAGCTGCATATTTTGTCAATAGATTCAAATAACATAAATTAAAAATTCACATGGTTGGAGTCGAGATCAAGAGATATAATTGGACAATATTTATTGAAGAAACGATCTCGAATCAGCAAGTACTTTCCAATAAGTTTAAAGATCGTCAACAAGTAAGTTAATTTGAGGTTAAGTACTGCTGGTTTGTTTATCATTTGGGTAGGGTTTAAAAAAAATCGAATATATAATAGATATTTTTTATTACACATAGAAAACATCTAGCGCGCCCTGAACAAATATCTGCAGATCGATCATCAATCACACTAATACCTATTATAAACATTGATTAGTTAAAAAAGGAAGATTAGGTACTAGTTTCTCGAAAATGGCAACATCATATTGTGTAAAATTGTGTGCTCAATCACCGTTGGACCGTCGGCACGGGCGGTCGTGATTCGCATGAAATACTGTTGTCTCGGTCTCACTTTGGTCTTAGATACGTCTTTCCGTCTTTGTTCTTCTTTGTATTGCACAGGACTGGAAATATAACTGTGAGCGTATGTGTTTGCGTGTAGTTATAACACATGCCAATTTTTGGGTAAGCGCTGGGAGAACGTAACCTATCTTCCCTTTTTAATTAATCAATGATTTTAAATGAGTAAGTTTGGTTGGATGTACGGATGTTTGTTATCTCTTCACGCTATACTGAACGGATCAAGCTGAAATTTTGCATAGGTACAGACAGCAACCTTGTCAACCTTGTCGGCTGACTTTATGAGCTTTCTTATCCCATAACTCAGTTCCCATTTAATAGAAAGTTTCCATAGGAACAGCGCGAGCGAAACTGCGGGACGCAGTAAGTTAAAAATAAGTTTATAATTTTACCGTCACTAAAAAAAACGCATTCTAAAATTGTGAAGCACATGAATGATTGTTGGTATTCATAATATTTTTGAATAACAGGTCTACTGTTATAGCTATGTTGTTGTCAACAGTTACGTAGTTATACATCACGGTCGTAATTTTTTAATACCTACGCGCTACGGTCTAAATTCATCGCGGTTTCGTTACCATAGAAACTTGTTAGATACCGTTTCATTTGCGTTAATATGTATTTACAAGGCTGTGATTTTGGTAGATTACGCGAATGGTTTATGCCAGAATTCAACGGGACAGTTGCAATAATTTAATACTAAATATAATATTTTCTTGAAGGGTTTTTAAAAAGGCGACCCTACCGGTTTTGTTTGTCCATTTGACCTATGTAATTCTCATGGAATCCCCGTGGTAGAAAACTCGAATTACATAAAATTACCTTATTTTCTTTGGAATTTTGAACGTAAAACACAATAATTTAAATTTGAAGGTGTACTGTTTTGCACATAATTAGTAAACAAACCACGAAGACACCTTTAGCCTGTTAGTTGTCGTTTTTTTAAATAGGTATATTAGTTAACTGATATTTATTGCAAAATGATACTACATTGCTTAAAGAATATTAAGGCGAGGCACACTAGCGCTGCCAACTATTTAATCATAATAGATTGAATAAAGAAATTTTCAAAAAATGATAGGGCAGTTTGATATGCCGATCACATTGATTTATTAAAAAGGAAAGATAAGTTACGTTCTCCCAGCGCTTACTCAAAAATTGGCATGTGTTACAACTACACGCAAACACATACCTACGCTCACAGTTATATTTCCAGTAATGTGCAATACAAAGAAGAACAAAGACGGAAAGACGTATCTAAATCTGAAAACCAGCGCAGTATAGGGCAAATGCTTTATACTGCAAAATGCTGAGCTAGGGTCCCTTTTTATCCAATGTACCTATTGTTAGATTTAATTATTCGTTTTATATGACCTGTTAATTTATGTATTGTACCACTATTTTTGTCATGTAACTATTGGGTAAAATAAACAAATTTTTATCTTTTATCTATCTTTTATCTATCTAAGACCGAAGTGAGACCGAGAAAACAATATTTCACGCGAATCACGACCGCCCGTGCCGCCGGTCAGACGGTGACTGAGGTGGGAGCACACAATTTTACACAATTTGAGGTTGCCACTTTCGAGAAACCAGTACCTCATCTTCCCTTTTTAATAAATCAATGGCCGATCATAATATATTTGAATACCTATGACTAGCGTTGGGCTACCAACTCACTATAAGAAACTAAAGATGTAACCTAAGATGGAGCACGCTTTTCCAAAGGGAACTTATTTACCCTAGATTTGAAGACTCCAAGATTGTACTCTAATGGGAAACAGATGCAGCAAGGTCATTCCACTCTTTGGCTGTGGATATTATGAAAGTAGAGCAGAATTTTTTGGTTTGACACTGTGGTATGTCGACCATGAATGGGTGGTATGATTTTGTGCGTCTGCTGGTCCGCCGATGATGGAAGGGAGAAGACGGGATAAGGTCGTGTAATAGTGTAATAGTTTTATATGTATATTTTAGGAAGATAGGCGAAAACAGAGGTTGTTGGCCACCAAGTGCAACTTCGCATCTCCTCTTAAACGAGTATTGTTTTGTTTCGTACTCACAGGTTTCGTTCAAAAACAGACGCTCAGGCTTTGACGATTCCTTCTTCGGGGTGACCCTTAATTTTGCGTTTCGTACGCCGTCACTAAACTCAAAACTGAGCTGAAACAATATCAACAGAATCATTTTATTGCGCTATAGAGTTTTGAATTTTTATTACTTCAATTTCAGAGTAGATTTTTCCGTGGTTTTGTTCGCTAAGCAATAGCAATACGAATCATGTCTTAATTTTGACAATGCCCTTGTACAGCAGCTCTAGTCTTTATTTATAATTATACAGTTTATTGACAATGCCCATTTACAGCAGATCTATTTAAGTAAATACTAATTCCTATGTTTTGTGTTAAATTATAAATTACTAGCTGCGCCCCGCGGCTTCGCACGCGTTGTTCCTATGAAAACATTAAAAGGTGATTTTCATCCCACGGGAACAGATTTATGGGATAAAAAGTAGCCTATGTTTTATTCCAGTATTAGAATTACCTGTATGCAAAATTTCAGCCAGATCCGTTCAGTAGTTTTGGCGTGAAGAGGTAACAAACATCCATCCATACATCCATCCAAACTTTCGCCTTTATAATATTGGTGTGATTTTTAATAGTATAATGTGAAATGTAAATTGACATAACCAAGTGTGCCCTGTGCTCCTACGGCGAATAAAATATATGAGTATGAGTAATTCGTCTACTAGAATGCTATGCCAGGGATAATATTGTACAGCATCACACTAATATAAGACTCCGCTATCTCGTTACACCCCCAATACCGTCTGACGTCATATACCCTATAACCACCGGGGTATTGAGACGAATCAATCGATACCTCATTTGTTGAAATCGAACGAGTCGTTTCAGCGCTACGTGAGAACACAAAAATAGGCTACAAACATACAAAAATACATAGAGTGCCAACCTCATAACCTTCCCCCGTTGGAAGTCGGGTAAGAATTGTCAATTACGACTATCCATCTCCGGAGTACCTACCTACTAAGTCCGTGCAGTATTGAGGCATTCGCAAGCGTAGAACTTTCCAGCCAACGTGTTAGCGATCCTAATTAATCTGGATACTGTCTGTGTTATATTATATGGTTTATAATTACCACTCAACTCTTTTTATATATTCAGGCCAAAATGCGGGTAGCCCAGCTTTGGAAATCGTATAAACGTTGCTGATTTGATTACCCATTATTATATTTGCGGGTGGAACGATTAATAATTCCTTCGCTTCAACTGATCGAGAAACTGTGGCGTGTGATGATATTATTGTAAATAAGCTGCGCCCCGCGGCTCCGCACGCGTTTATTCTATGAAAACGTTTATTTTTTGACAAATTACATTTTTTGGGCGACCCGTAAAATTTTTCAAAAAACTAAAAATGGCAATATATTTTTCGAGTTGATTTATATCCCATCGAAACTGATTTATGGGATAAAAAGTAGCCTATGTTTGATTCCAGGATTAAGATTGCCTATATGCAATTTCAGCCCGATCCGTTCAGCAGTTTTGGCGTAAAGAGGTAAAAAACATCCATCCATCCATACAAACTTTCGCTTTTATAATGTTAGTGAGAAGTGCGGTTGTTATTTAAAAACTAGTTCTTTCACATGAATATAAGTTAAGAGCTTGATTTTATTGTATTATTTGGATATTCCTGAAAGTAACTAGGTATTAATTTGGACGGAGTAAGCAGGTATTTAATAAACGTAACATAGGTACTTTAGAATAATTACAAAAGAAAATAAATAACCAACAGTCAAATATGTCAGTTATATTTTATTGTTAAGTAACAGCGTATTGGGGAAAATACAAAACAGTTTCTATGAAGGTTATGCTTATCGTAAAACTCAAAAATAACAATAGCCTAGTAAACTGTTTTCTTAGGCATGAACATGTAACAGAATATCAACTATGATCAAAACATTATTGTAATGCAATGAACAGAAGAAGTTAAAATAAGGTACCTAAATCAATAATAAGTAACAAATCATAATCTTCACTTCCGCTGTATCCACTTCTATTTTCGCATCCGTTAAATGTACTTCCGACTTTAATACACGGACTGCAAGTTGCCGACTGTAGCAAAGGAACGGAACGCATAGAGTTTATATAGTACTATGACGGAACGTAAGGAAGGACCAGAGACAAAACAGGAAGACACTTTTGGCTATGGCCACACGTGAATCAGCAACTACTGTAATTTAACTAAGTAAATAAATGTGTTGGTATAAAACTGGATTAATATTCACAACAATGCAGTGTCTTCCAGTTTTGTCTCTGGTCCCTCCTAACTTTCCGTTCAGCAAGAATAAGTTTTTAGTTATATTTTTCTCAAAATGGCGCAATGGGCCAACACGTGGAACACGTACACGCCTGTGATGTCATACACCTGTGTTCGGTAATAATGTAATAATCATATGAAATACGTTCTCCGAATCCGGATAATGATAATATACGACCTCTTTTATTCAAACTCTCACTGGAGCATAAATACGTTTTGCTACAATGAACAAAAGGCAAACATACATGTTTGTGACAAGTGTTATTTTATGAATAAAACAACTGGGTATTTTTCCCGGTATGTTTAGCGTAGACGAGAAAATTTAGTACAAACATCGATCTTAGTAAAATAGGGGAGATGAGGTACTAGCTTCTCGAAAGTGGATGGCTCAAAGTAGGTGTAATTAGGTCCACCTAGCAGTCCAGAAACTGTAATGAAGCACCCGCCATCCTTTATTTTTCTCTCTTTTTGGTTAAGGCCGCTAGTTAATTGCTGTTCGTTCTCTATTATCTATGTTTAATTACCTATGTAAATTTCTGTTTTGTTGTTATGAATATAGAATTAACTATCGATCTATGTATACAGTGTTTGACCAATAAAGGCTTCGAGGTGAGGAGGTGATTTGAAGTCCCACCCACCTCTGTTATAGTCGGACCAGCATTGCCGTCGGTGTTCGTGGTTTGTTTGCGTATTGTTATCTCGGTCGAACTTCGTTCTATGTGCGTCTTTCCATCTTTGTTATTCATTGAGGCCCATACACCAGCGAAAGTGGCGCCCCCAACTATTATATCTTATTATTACGTTGAACGCAGGAATTTTTAAAAATCCTACGTTCAGTTTGTGGTATCTATTATAAGCTATTTATTAATGCCTCTGTAATAGTTTCATTTTGTAAAGCTTAGGAAGAGATACGAAGTTGCGCTTTTTGGCCACCAAACTCTATTTTTGCATCTCCTCCTAAACTATATAAGATAAAATTATAAAAGAGGTATTAAAAATAGCTTATAATAGATACCACAAACTGAACGTAGGATTTTAAAAAATTCCTATGATAAACGTAATAATATGATAAAATAGGAATTGCTGTCAGATTGGCTCGGGTTTGCGCCTTAAGTAGGTATATTGCACAAGATTAGAAATAGCGTGTACCTATTTGCGTTTAGTACTTAAAGTACCTAACACAAGGGCATTTTTTGAGTAAGCGCTGGGAGAACCTACCATGTCTTTTTTATCTCATAATTCAGTTCCCATGGGATAGAAATTCCTTGTGATCTTTTTGTATTGTTGTCACTCCTAGGGACCCTAACTGATAACCAACACAGTATTGGGCAAATGCCTAATACTGCAAAATGCTGAGCTAGGGTCCCTTTTTACCCAATGTATTATATTGTTAGATTTAAGTACTTATTAGTTTTAATTATCCTATTTTTGGATGGTCGATTCCTTTTATATTTATCTTTAGAAATCACCTTAAAACGTTTTCATAGGAACAACTTGTGCGAAGCCGCTATTAATTAAAAACGCTAATAAGAAATCTTTATTTTTATCCTTATCTATCTATGGCCAAGAAGCGATATTTTGTGGAGAAATGTAAAGTAGTAGGAATAAAGGGTTGAAGCCTAGGCAAGGCAGTGAATGTGTTAAACCTGTACCTACTTTGAATGCTACGCAAACGAATAAAACTATTCTAATTAAAGAAGTGCCATAAAAGTCAGTTCTTAGGCGAGAATAACAACTTTAGTTCCGTTTATACGAAAGCAATTTAAGAGCACTTTTATAGCGCCTCGTTGAATTGTTGTTATTACAGTATTATAATTACCTCTATATTCTTATTTTTCTACTCGCACAAATGCAGAGACGTGGTATGTACTTATGGTCGTACCTAAAAGTTCTTTGAACAAATGTGAGCCCGAATCAGAGATAGGTGCGTTTTGGTAAACTGATGTACCCTGAACCTAACCTAAGTAATCGTTTTAGCTTATATAGTTTAGGAAGAGATGCTAAATAGAGTTTGGTGGCCAAAAAGCGCTACTTCGTATCTCTGCCTAAGCTTTACAAAATGTAACTATTACAGAGGCATTAATGAATAATTTTTAATAGAAACCTCAAACTGTACGATGGATATTTAAAACTTCCTGTGTTTAACGTAATAATTAAATAAAATAGGCGTGTAATAATATATAAAAGAAAAGCAGGAAAGGCGATCACAGCTTTCCGTGGTTTAAGATTGGCGAGGGGTTCTTTCTTGACCTTCATCGTCAATGTTTGAAACATCTTCGGCGTTTCGATGACAAAAAGGCGTAATTTTTTTTCTATTCTACCCTACACAACAATTCCTGTACTAGGCCTGCTTCACACTCAGCATATAGAACAGTTAAGTAAATACTTTTAGTCGAGTATTACTACCGCTGTTTTTGCAACTAACAAAGCTAAAAAGCGGTCGCCTCTGGAAAATGAAGCTTAAAAACCCGGATGACTAAACATTAGATCACAGCTCATGTTTCATTTCATCACAATCATTTTCACTTCATCGACTCCGTGATTCATGTCATCGACCGTGAAGTTCGTGATAACTCATGTGTGAATGATGCCGCATGTCACAAACTCAGGGGTTAATAAAGTAGGTGTTGACTTTGAGCCTTATCGACTGGCTACAGGAGTCTCTAAGGAGGTCGAAAAACCTCTACAATGGATGCGTACACTTCACAGACATAAAAGGTTACAAGGGAGGTTCCCTTGTAACAAATATCCAAACTTTTTCCTCTAAAATATAACTAGAAGACATTTAACTAGCTGCGCCTTTTATGTCTGTGAAGTGTACGCATCCGTTGTAGAGGTTTTTCGACCTCCTTAGAGACTCCTGTAGCCAGTCGATAAGGCTCAATGTCAATAACTACCTACTGTAATACCTACACCTACTTCTAGAGTCTGTTCAAAAAAAGAAGAGTCATGATTCTGAGTCAGTCAAAGAGAGAGAATGTCAAACTAGGCTAGATCTCAGTATTTACGGGATCCCTGTGGCAAAAACCTTGATATCATTTTTTTTGTACTTTTGTTCCTTGAAAGAGAAAATAAGATAAAAGTGCATTGTTTCGCACATGATTTACTCGAGATCTCAGGAACCATGCGACCTACTTGGAATGATTTATATTTTGATTTGTAGTTTATTACTAAGTCTTTGGTTCTTTAGACCATTTTCTTCATGTACGGACGTATCGTATATTAGAAGTAGGTTGAGTGCAAAATTAAAACTGTCACTGATCACTTTTCAAAAGTTTATTGAATTATGTATAGTCACGTACAAACACATACAAAGTAGGTAAGTAAACGATCCTTCGTAGGTTTGTATCGCGTCGCGGTTAGTATCGCACTGATTAGTTAGGGCGCAAATCGAAGAAGTAAAGAGTATCTTAGTGGGAAGAGTTGGGGTGGTGCAAATTCTAAGCCTGCACCACACACCAACAGCAGCACCTATGTGAATTATTCAGCAGTATTTTGTACGAATAAGCGGTAAAAACAAGCTGAAGTAGAAATTGTCGCGACAACCCTTATGGTGGGTACACACGTACGTACATGCGCGATGAGCATGTTTCATACGAGCATGGCTATCTACAGACATGCTCGGCCCTGCGTCTACACGCAAAAGCTTGCTCGAAGAACATGTTTAATGTGCGTTGAAACTCTTCGTCAATCGAACATTTATGTTGGCATCGAGCATTTGTCTTGAGACTTGCATGGTACACACGTTCGTACTTGGTCGAGATCGAGCAAGTTTATCGAGCAAGTACGTACGTGTGTACCGACCATTAGAAAGAGAGTCTTTCAGAAGTTTTATTGCAAGAGTGTGATAGTGTAAGTTAATACCCGTAAAATCTCAGGTGAGGGCCGGGTAATCAATCTTGCACGAAGCGCAAAAGATTTATATTGCTTTGTCCCGTCGAGTTGTTTTATTTTATGAGAATTTTATGAGGAAATCTTCAAAGAAAATGTGTCTCTAATATTTTTATGTTTTCGCCGAATATTTTTATGATTTCAACGACTGTTCTTAGAGGTTATTATTTTTGTTGTTTGTGCTACTTTACGACAAAACGTTGTGGTAGGTATTACATGTTTTATGAAATCTTTTATGTTTGAGGTATGTATTTAACGTAACCTTTCTCTGGTTAACAAACAAAAACAAATATATTTTAATGAATGTTAGACGATCATGATGGTAAATTTTTTAGAGTAATACAATATTTTTTAAGTATTTCATAGTTTTTTACACCACACGGCTTCATTGATTCAATATATTACATATATGTTTATGTTTATAATACGAGTAAGAATAGTAATGATGATGGACAATTTATACGGCATTATCTAGCCCCAAGCTAAGCAGAGCTTGTGTTATGGGTACTAAGATAACTGATATCATCATCATCATCATCATCAGCCTATATTAGTCCACTGCTGGACATAAGCCTCCCCCAATGAACGCCATAGCGCCCTGTCTCCAGCTTGACGCATCCAGCATCTGCCTGCAGTCTTTCGCAGATCGTCATCCCACCTGGCCGCAGGGCGCCCTACACTACGTTTGCCGAGTCGCGGTCTCCACTCAAGAACTCAGATAGATATACTTAATACAATATACTTCATAGATAACTGATATACTTAATACAATATACTACATAGATACATATTTTTTATTATACATAGAAAACATCCAGAACGCCCTGAACAAATTAATATCTGCAGGTCGTACACACATTTGTCCCGAGGCGGGAATCGAACCCGCAACCTCCAAGCGGACCTTCGCCCACCGCGCCACGGAGGTCGTCGTTTATGTTTATAATGTTTATATCAGACAACAACGACAATCGTTTTATACAGTCCAAATAACTTAAATTATAGAGTCCATTTCAGATAATTAAGTACCTAAATTACCAAAATACAAACATATATTTTTTATACACCGTAAACAGCCTCTTATCAAATATCTCTGGATTGAACAAACATTTGTCTCGAGGCGGGAATCAAACTTGGAGTTACTTGCGTCGCAACTTCGTCCCGCTTATTAAAGAAAACAATTTTCTTGATGACATACAAATTCCTTAGAAAACTTGAAAACGACGAAAAGTTTCAAAACTAACTTGTTTTATGTAAGAATCATAGACTTTTGCCGTGAACAAACCCCAGGTGTATAATTAATTCCAAGGTGGAAGATATTTCTTAGAACCATTAAAAAACCAGAGCAGTGTTGGGCAAATGCCTAAATATGTACTGCAATATATTGAAATAGAAAAAAATACCCAATGCACCTATAGTGAATTGTTAGATTTAATAGTTTTAATGATTTTATTATTGTATGTACCATTTCTTTTTTGTCTTTGGGAAGATAAATGAATTTTATCTTCTTACCTTTTACTTTGAGCTACTTGCAGACTGTTGAAAAACTATCTTAAGGTAGTCAACTGATCTAAAATATTCGAGATTAGATTATAACGAGACCTACTTTATTGAAAAAGAAAATACCCATCAAATAATGAATGGGTTCCCTTTACGTAGCGTGCCATTTCTAAGTGAATTTATTTGACGCCCAGAATGTCAAAAACACAGTCGGAATATAAATAAATTAGAAGTAGTTAGTTTACTTAAGTTTACTATTGAAACAATAACTAACTGCTGACTGATAAAAAACAATCTACTAGCTCAACTGATCCATATTATTCGAGATTAGATTTGAAGACTCCGAAATTATACTCTACCGGGAAAACAGACGAGTTACGCAAAAACTCCAACCAAAAGTTAATAAAATTATCACGTATAAAATATAATAATCACATGAGGATCCTTTTACACCAACACAACACCGAAAAATGTCTAATAATCTGTCTCACCGTAGCAACCCAATATTAAAATATGTAGGTTTATGTGGTAAGGGTGTCGAGTGCGAAAGTGGCGCCCACATCTTATTTATTTAATTAATTAAACAAGGGTTTGTTAATGTTAGCAAATATAACGTTAGCCAACGCTTATATTATTACTCTTTATTGCATACCAAGACAATAAAAAAATCCAGAATAATTGAGTTTATTTTACAAACTATAAAACAGCTTCAATTATTTAGTTTTCTATAGATGCCATTGTCAGAACTGAACCAGTTGGTCCAGTTTAACTAAATCAATTTAACTAAACTATTTAACTAAATTAATATCATCAATATCATGCGCAACCAGATTTCTCCCTCTGCTCATTGTATCCATATCCTAAGTGATACGCCACCGTCTTTACGTGTACAACTGCGAGTACATCACAAGGTTGTCTGGAATAGAAAGCTTTTAGCGATAGCTTTTGTTATCTCTCTTTTTAAAAGAGTATTTATGGAGATTCTGAATTCGACGGTATTTTATGTTTGTTACCTCAGAATTTTCGACTGGGTGGTCCGATTTCACTAATTTCTTTGTTCATCATAGATTTAAAGCCCGCAATTTTCGTTAACTGCTTGAGGGCGCCACATTACCTCTCCATACCCCGACGTTATATTCGAAACATCATTATAAAGGCTTTGATAGCTAATAACATTACGCTCTCCGTTCCATACCTTACACAATTTGCATCCGTAAACGTATTTGCAGCGTGAAAAGCAAACGTGTTGCTGACATGTTGAGACAGTGACAAAATTTGTGGAAATTTTCAAAGAAAAGGTCTATTTTCATCTTATTATTATTCTGACACTGATAAGCTATACAGGGTGCGGAAAGAGTGTATTATGCCGAAAGGGGTTGATTTTGATCATCGAGGGGTCGCGTACGTAACGGTTAGTTACTGATCGGGACCATGATTTATCATAAATCATAAATCATTTATTCAGAAACAACCATACAATTGTGTTTGAACAGTAGGTCATCAAATAATCATGCAATATGAAGAGAATAATGTCAAATTCTTAGTTAAAGAAAATTACACTTGTCCAATGAGCTAACTTAAATTACATTAAGTCAAGATTTATTTAATTGCTACGATTAAGGAACTCGTTGACCGTGTAGAAAAACCCTTTCAGCAGGAGTTGGATAAGTTCACTTTTAAATTGGTTTAACCACTCAGATGTTTTCATTCCGTTTGGTAAAGAATTAAATATCTACCATATTTGATAGTCCTGTATCAGCACATTCAAAATGGTTCAATGGATCATTTAATTTAAAAAAAATGTTTTTTCTGCAATTACATAAAAACTATACATACAGGTGCTGGGGTCACCTTTAGGCAAAAGTAGCTGGGAGACCCCAATCTTACCATTAATACTATAACAATATTTAAGTATTTGCGTAACATGCTATTATTAATTACTATTTAATAATTTTATAGGTAAAATACACATTATAAAAGAGTATAAATTACAAATATAATTATTATTACACAAGTATAAATTACATCTTATAATATATTTATACAGGGTGGAGTCAGATTCAGAGTCAAATCGTTTATTCCTTTAGACTTACAAAATAAGCACTTAGACAAGTAAATTTTTTTACTATCTAAACAGCTTGATAAATAGATATTCACCTAAATTTTCACCATAACGCCACGACGAACATTTGTGGCACATTTAAATCGATGAAGGAATGAATTTCTTACATTTTACGCATTCGATGACAAAGGAACGTATTTTTTTTCTATTCTACTCTAGACAACAAACCCCGTGCTAGGCCTACAGTAGCGGAAAGTCTGAAACTATAAGACATACAAAGATCACTTCTAAGGAACCATGTCATCGATTTTAGTACCTAAGCAGAAAAACTGCATTCGAACAGAATCGAGCCCGGACGTTTGGAAAAATAAAACTAAAACTTATACTAAGCATATTAACAAACAAATAATATATTTTGTTTAAAAAAATATAAACCGACACAATTATATGTCAGAAGTAGACGAAATTAAAATGAGACCACACGGGAAGCACCAGGTTTCAAATAAAACAAAAATCATGAAAATCAGACCACCCAGTCAAAAGTACATAAAAAAACAGTCGTATTGAGAACCTCCTCCTTTTGTGAAGTCGGTTAAATAGACAAAGTCTCAATAAGAAACGTTATGTTTTTTTATTATCATCATTTAAAGGGCATTCGTGAAAGGAAACTTTTTGCACCTAATTCCCAAACGATAGGAAATAAATTGGAGGGTCAAGTTACTGAACGAATCGGTACTCTACGTGACGGGAATTTCTTTACAAATTCTTTATCTCACGTAAAGGCCTACTAAATTATTTTACTAGTATCTGCTCTCGGCTTCGCTTACCTGGATACGACGTAGTTTTTGAAGTGAAAACTTCTTTAGCAGCGTTGTGCACTTTTTTTGGCATGGGTGTTAAATGGTAAACTCGCGTCAGGGTCACGTGATGCTAATCTAACACGTTAGATCAGCCTCATGTGACTGTGGTGGCGTGACACGCTTGCTTTACTGTAATTTTAAATTGCTACAACATTATAACCTAGGAGCCTACTTAGATGAGAAGTTCAAAGCTCAAAGTTCCAAAGATAACCAGTTTTTGATAATGCTGAACACAGCATCATCTAGCCCCTTTATTATTAGAGCATAATTACCAGAGCATGTGTTATAGTAGTTAATAGAGTATAATACGAGTACCACGCATAGATATTTTGATTTAACATAGAAAACATCGAGAACACCCGGAACAACTGCAAATCGTACAAACATTAGTTTTGACGACTTCTGTGGCGAGGTGGGCGAAGGTCCGCCTGCGACGCCGGAGGTTGCGGGTTCGATTCCCGCCTCGGGACAAATGTGTGTACGATCTGCAGACTGTTCATGGCGTGGATGTTTACTATGTATAATAAAAATATCTATCTATGTAGTGTATTGTATTTTGTATATCAGTTATCTACTACCCATAACACAAGGTCTGCTTAGCTTGGGGCTAGATAATGCTGTGTGAATTGTCCAGCATTATTTTTTTATTAGTCACGAAGCGGTAATCGAACCCGTAACTTCTACGTCGCAGCAGACCTGCTCCCAATGCGCCACTAAGTCGTTATTACAAACATTCAAACCTACAAACTTTACACCCTTATAAATATTAGTAAAGAACATCTCCTTTTTTAAAACCGTATTTTTATTTATGAAAATAAACTGGCTTCCACCATTTACATAATATTTGCTTGGGTCCCAAAGGAACCCAATAATAAAATAATTGTATCAAGACCCAATGTAATATTAATTCAATGATCTCATGAGAGGCCACGTCGGTTGGAAAAATCCCAATGGGACAAAAAGGTGAATTTGTTTTCACAAAGATCTTCGTCTCTTGGAATTTTTGTTAAATTTGTAGGTACTGTTAAAGACAAATGAATTAGTATCGGTGGACGATCACGGTTACTAGAATTTTTTTCTAGCTTTTTTCTCAGCTTACTTTCGGGCAAATTTCTATTCAATTAGCCCCAAAGAGTCAGAGTCAGAGTCAAATCGTTTATTTCTTTAGATTTACAAAATAAGCACTTAGACAAGTCAACTTTTTACTATAGACACAGATTGAAAAATAGTTATTACTATCAAACAAGAAATAGGGTTCAATTGACTAATTCACTTCAATTTTTTGTCCACTAGCGGAAGAAGTGCAAAAGAAACCACTAGCAAGTTTATCGCTTATCAACTAATACAATCTAAGCATAACTAAGTCTAACTGTTCTTACATACTATTGTCGGTGTGGAAATGGGAAACAAAGGGCGCGTTCCCACTGTGTAGTGACGACAAACCAAAGCAAATCAAACCAAGTTATCTAGGCGGAATTTTATTTCCATCTATACCTACAACTTCTTGTTAAATAGTTGTCTCGACGGTTGTCCTTGCGGAAAAAATGGAATTTAAATACCTATCTTATAAAATAAAATAAAAAAAATTAGCAAAACTCGATTTGACGCCCATCATGTTAAATTAGGTATTTTATTTTATTCACTATTTAATTGTTTATTTACTGTATTTTTTATTTACTATGGTTAATTTAGTATCATATCAATTCATTCATCATGCTTGTTCTTTGTTTTAATTTTGTATGTTTTCATCTTTATGCGTATGTGTCGAATATTATTTTTTTCTATTCTATTCTATTCTTACCTTTAGACAACCAGTTGTCTAATTTGGTTGTCTGAGCGGAACAAACCTAAATACCCTGCTATTTTTGTCGTTCACAGTACATATCAAGCAAGAAGTGTATGAAATCTCCACCGAAATGGGAAAAAGGAAAGCAAATATTTCGCGTCAAGTGATATTCCCCCGTCCCCGCCCCTCTTCGTTGTTGACCCGAGAAATGTGTACTCAGACCGGTTGAGTACCCACGTGACTTACTCACTAGACGTGAACAGGGTTCCGTGTGAATTATTTTCTGTAATTATTTTTTGTGTTTCGTCACATAATTTAATAAACAATTACTCATACGAAAGTTTAGGCTATGTCTTGGACCCCAGTGATAATTCAGAATTATTGAAATCATCAAAAAATTTATTATAGGAGCGAATAAAACAAATCCTTAAACATAACCGAAAATATTGTGTTCATTTACTTGGATTATTTAGTATTAACTTCCATAATTTCTAAACTTAAACGATTTTGATATCTATTAAGGCCGCTTTAGGTAGGTAAATGTAGGTACTATTTTGACCCTCGACTGTGCTATAAACGACATAAAGGAAAAGTCACAATAAGCTCCCTTGTTTGTTGTTTTATAGGAGGTAAAGATCATTCATATCAAGAACCGCCTATAACACCGTAAATGAATTTATAAATGATAAAAATGTTACTTCATTATATTACTTGACCCAGCTCATTTTAAACAGAATGCAGAATTTGACATGATTTTCAATTTTTGATTTGATTTATTGACATTTATTTTAATATTGCTAATATTTGTGTTTTTTTAAATTTAATAGTTAATTAATTGTAATGAAATGATTGCACGCCTAAAGGCAGAAAACAATGATTCGTATTTAATCTATTTATAAGATATTTTTATAACATTGTATTTCAAGCAATAAATGAACTTTTACTTTTAACTTTACTCTAACTAAAAACAATTGGAAAGCAGCATATCGTTCCCTTGCAAACAAACACAGCATACAGAACCCTAAAAAGGAACATTTTTTAGGGATTAGAACGCTTTGAGTCAAAGAATGTTATCAACGGGAAACATCCACCACACCTACTCCTCAAGGAGCTTTTATTTGGTACTAGCTGCGCCCCGTTGCTTCGCACGCGTTGTTCCTATGGAAAATTTAGAAGGTGATTTACATCACTCTTTAACTGATTTATGGGATTAAAAGTAGCCCATGTTTGATTCCAGGATTCGAATTACCTGTATGCAAATTTCAGCCAGATCCGTCCAGTAGTTTTGGCGTGAAGAAGTAACAAACATCCATCCATCCATACAAACTTTCTCATTTATAATACTAGCTGCACCCCGCGGCTTCGCACGCGTTGTGCCTATGGAAACATTAAAAGGTGATTTTCATCCCACGGGAACTGATTTATGGGATAAAAATAGCCTATGTTTGATTCCAGTATTAGAATTACCTGTATGCTAAATTTCAGCCAAATCCGTACAGTAGTTTTGGCGTGAAGAAGTAACAAACATCCATCCATACATCCATACAAACTTTCGCCTTTATAATATTAGTGTGATGTGATTAGTGTGATGTGATAGGGTGGCACAAAATAATGAGTACCGGTTATTCTATTCTTTCAGCATTAAATTACCGACACGACTGATTTGTTATCTATTATTTTATCTATTTAAAACTGTATTGCACTGAAGTACAAAGGGTGGGCCATTTTCGACCTGCCAACCAAAAACACATGTTTGTACGTACATGTAATATAATATAATAATGCTGGACAATTCACACAGCATTATCTAGCCCCAAGCTAAGCAGAGCTTGTGTTATGGATAACTGATATAAACAGGGTGGGGCAAATTTTTGTCCCCTTAAGGGTAGCTACCGTTTCTTTTGTAGTTAGAAGGTTTTGTTTAGAGGAACTTTCTGTTTTATTTTGAAGAAAAAAATATTGCCATTTTTAGTTTTTTGAAAAAATGTACGGTTCGCCCAAAAAATTACATTTGTCAAAAAAACAAGTTGGTCTTATTAATCGACTCTATTTCCAACCAGGAACAATTTTCTCAAAGTAACATACCAAATCAAATCGTAAGATTTTACAATAATTAAAAACAACCATTGCCATACATTTTCTATGAAAAAACGAGTAAGTGAAAACAACAATGTCACTCCTTCAATGGTTCTTAATTTGAACTCGTATGTAACTTCTTTTTTTAGTTGGTAATTTTGAAGGCATCTCATTAATAATATTTTTAATTATTTTTTATTTTTATTAGTTATACTTTTTAAGGCGTGTTGTACTTCTTTCTACACGTGCATTCTGTGGGCCACTAAAATTGGCAATATTTTTTATATCAAAATAAAATAGAAAGTTCCTCAGAACAAAACCTAACTACAAAAGAAACGGTAGGTACCCTTAAGGGGCCAAAATCTTGCCCCACCCTGTATAATACAATACACTACATAGATAGATATTTTTAATTATACATAGAAAAACATCCCCCTGACGTACGCCCTGAACAAATTTCTGCAGATCGTACACTAATTTGTCTCAAGGCGGGAATCGAACCCGCAACCTCCTGCGTCGCAGGCACATCACATGTACTGTTGATGTGTTAGATAAAGTTTTACAGATACCTTTCACACTAATTTTATAGATGCGAAAGTTTTGATGTTGATGTATGAATGGAAATGAGGATGTTTGTTACCTCTTCACGCCAAAACTACTAACCGTATGTAGAATTTTTCCATACAAGTGATTCTAATCCTAGAATATTAAATTTACCGGATGCCTTTAAAACCCCTGTATATATAATTTTGATTTTATTAGCGAAGCTATTTTCGGTTAATCTAAAATACCATATTACGAGACATACGAAAATTGAAGGAAATAAAAATCCTTACGACATGAAAATTGCTTTTTGCTTTTGTATCTTATATTTCTTTGAGATAAGTAATTTTATTATGAGAATACCTACTCATATCTTATTTTAGACAAGATATAAGACTAAACCTCGACTACGGCGTTTACCGATTTTGATTATTGTTTTAACAATGAAATTTTCTACCCTTACCTAGTAGCCCCGGTATCTCATTAGACCCCCCTATATCGTCTAACGTCATATATAATCTATATATAGACTACTAGCTGTGCCCCGCGGCTTCGCACGCGTTGTTCCTATGGAAACGTTAAAAGATGGTTTTCATCCTACGGGAACTGATTTATGGGATAAAAAGTAGCCTATGTTACATTCCAGACCTAGAACTATGTCTATTTTAAATTTCAGCCAGATCCGTTCAGTAGTTTTGGCGTGAAGAAGTAACAAACATCCATACATCCATACAAACTTTCGCATTTATAATATTAGTGTGATAGTGTGATGTCGGTTTAAAGAATTTATTCTCATAAAAAACTTACATTAGTGTAGGTACTTATAATGAGAGAATTTCTTTCTGGCTAGCGCCCTAAGTTTTATCATTATACGATATTTATAAAAATAATAATATTTACTAACTAGGAAGACATACAAATAAAAACGTTTTTTAAAATAGAATACGAGAGTCTAAAATACACACAACAATATAAGTAGGTACTCTAAATAACTTTCAAACCATAATGGAGGGTAGGGAGACTTATTTCAATTTGTTGTTGGTTGTGTTGTGAATCGGTGCACTGTATTGTTCTACCGGCGCGTGGCGGCTTTTGTGCGAGCATAGTGTTTTTTAGTTTGTGATTGTGTACGTGTTATAGACCTGGAGAAAGCTGCAGTTTTTTCTCTACTGTATGCATTGATTTAAAAAGGGAAGATAGGTTACGTTCTCCCAGCGCTTACTCAAAAATTGGCATGTGTTACAACTACACGCAAACACATACGCTCACAGTTATATTTCCAGTCTTGCGCAATACAAAGAAGAACAAAGACGGAAAGACGTATCTAGGACCGAAGTGAGACTGAGACAACAATATTTCACGTGAATCACGACCGCCCGTGCCGCCGGTCAGACAGTGACTGATGTGGGAGAACACAATTTTACACAATTTGAGGTTGCCACTTTCGAGCAACCAGTACCTCATCTTCGTTTTTAATAAATCAATGACTGTATGCTATAGTTTTGTTATACCTTTTTACAGTGTGGTTTTTATTTCGTTTTGTTTTATTATTATGACTATGTGACTTTGACTGCCTCGTTGGTCTAGCGGTCAGCTTGTTCAACCGTTGATTATGAGGTCCTGTGTTCGAATCCCGGGTCGGGCGAATAGTTGATATTGTGGTTTTTCTAGCTGGGGCCTGATTCCACTAACACAATCGCCTCACTATGACACTATTATCGCTTCATTATCGCGTAACAATCACCGCCAATGACACCTTTTGGTATTCTACTAACACAATATTTTTTTGTTTATGCCATATCTATGACTATTGCGATTATGATTATATGCCCCACCACATTATTGACACGATATTATAAGTCATAGATATAGTAATCTTATGGTAAGAGAATACCAAATAAATTTACGACTAAATCTCTATCTCAATCTTATGGAGCCATTATGGCATTTTGTTTAAAAAATAGTAGAATTAGGCCCCTGGAAAAATTCACAGACACTGCCCGGTGTCAGGAAGTTGGCGGTGTTACACCCCCGTGCATCGGAAAGCACGTTAAACCGTTGGTTCTGCGCCTGACCTCTCCCCGGTCGTGTCGATCTGTCGTCCCATCGGATTATGAGAGTAAGGGAATAGAGAGTGCACCTGTGTTTGCGCGCTCACTTGTGCACTATAATATGTCCTGCGCATCTGACTCCGATGAGACTGGCCGCCGTGGTCGAAATTCGGCTAGAAGGACATTATATAGACTATTTATGACGTTATGGTTATAACCATCGGGGTATTGAGACGAATCAATCGACCTTATTTGTTGAAATCGAACGAGTAGTTTCAGCGCTATACAAATTGGCTACGTACAAACAAACATGGGGTGCCAACCTCATAACCCTCCTTCGTTGGTAGTCGGGTAAAAGTGATGTCAACGACAAAAGTTGATAAAGTAGAGATCTAGGAGCCTACTCGGAAAAGGAAAATTTAATTTATCGTTTTCTTTGTCGTGCATACCCAACCTATAAGTTGCTTGTATAAGATTAGCGTTTGCAAAATAAAACGAATCAGAAACTTTGATTTCTTTTTTAACAGTAAGTACTGACTGTTTAGGGCTGTATTTTCTTTGAAGTAAAGTTTAGTAGCGGTATTGAATGAATAATGCTGGACAATTAACACTTCATTTAGCCCCACGTGACGGCAAACTTATGAACTAACTAGAAAAATTAAACTACATAGACAAATATTATATTATATTTGCATAGAAAACACAGATAACAAATGTTTGCAGTTTGCGTTTACACTAATATTATATAATAATATTATAATATAACAGTCTAATAAAATAGTAAAATTTTTATAGAAAATAATTGTAAACAATGCCCCCCATCCTAACCTAATAATAATTTCCTCGTTGTTCACTTTTTACCTCAACCTCAACAGCCTGTATTGTTCCACTGTATAGGTATATCTCTTGGAGGGTAATGCCCATAATCCCCACGCTGGGCGTGCGGGTTGGGGATCGCAGTTAGGTGGTATAATTGTTCTGCAGGGGGCTGCCCGCCCCCCGTGGATATACCTCAGTCGCCTCTTACGACACCCACGGGAAAATTTGGGGTTCCACCCCAAATTCTAAGCCGGCACAGTTGAAGAGAAGTGTGCCACTTTTTAATAGAGGTAGAATTAGAGCACCAATTATCGATTTGAGGACCTGTACAACCTTCCTACATGCTCAGCTTAGTGCTGACTTTTATATATCAAACACGACACCAAAACGAGCATTCAGGTTTTTTGTGTTGTTATTTATTTACAAACATTATCTCTTCAAATGGGTTGAGTATAAGTTGACAGACGTAAAAGAGACATTACCCTTCAAGCCCTGCCTTTTCAAAGTGTACAACCCTCCTACGCGCAGTCGGTTAAAAAGCCCAACGTTTCCCATTTACGTAATAACGTAAAGATAATAGATACTTAAGGTCTCTTAACTTTGTAACTTCAAGTTACTACGTTTGTGTACTTATGCCATTAATTGAAAAGGGTTATCATAACACGTATACGTTGTGGAATTAAGTAAGTATCTACTTAAATGTATTTGCTGTTAATGGCTTGTTAAGAGCCATTTGGCCAAAATAACATGCTACAGTCAGCGGCGTAGAACGAATTAAGATTTTATCTTGGAAACGATTGAATTTAATCTTCTTGGTTGTTTACTTGAGATAAGGAAGTTAAAATCTATTATTTTATTTCAAATTATTTGTTATTAATTGTAAATTTGAGAAAAGGAAGTTACAATCTCTTATTTTATTTGGATATCCTCCATGCATCAACTTTGTAAGCCTCTTGTCTCCTCTTGCCCGCTGCTATGGAAACCGCTTGAGATAAATTATAAAGAGTGATATTATCATGAGAAGAGGATGTTTTAGATACTTTTCAGCGCACACATTTCTCGTGGATCTTACTTTTATGGTACATCAAGGTTAAATCTTTAGACAGTAAAGAAAGAATCATCAAACTTCGATGAGCATTGGTGAAGATATCACCAAAATTGTTGTAACTAGTCATGATTTTCCTGAAGTATTTTGTTGTATTTAAAGCTTGACCATTGACCGGAACCATGCTCTATACAACAGTGAAATAATTTTTAAAATCGTTCCGTAATTGACGAAGAAATCGGTGAGCGAGCATACATACAAAAAAAAACACACAGACGAAAATATAACTTCATCCTGAAGTCCGTAAAATTTCTATTACTCATTTAATGAATTTATCGACGATAATTTGTAAGTTTAACATTGAACTTTTTTCTAAGTAATTATGTCATTACTATTTCTTTATTATTTGTACTGTGAATTGTATGTACATCGTAACATTCCATGACTTTATAACAGCTTTTTTGACATTTATTTCATGCAATATATTTTGTTGATTGATTGATTGACCTCGAACTACATTATAAACAAAATTTCAACCCGAACAATTCAGTACTTTGGCGAGGAGAAGAAAACAACATCTATCCATCCATATAATTTAAACATCCGAACTTTCGCATTTATAATTTTAGTGTGAGTTTTTATCTCAATAAACGCGTACCCCGGGCAGAAACTAGTTTTTCTAGAAAATAAAGTCGCTGATATAAATCCGCCATGTTGTTTTTATTGTATTGTAAATTATTATTATTATTATTATTATCGTTGAAATCACTTGGTCTATAGAGTCCATTATATTCACAGGAACACTGTACATACAATACCGACATTATAGAAACAAACCAGTAATCACAAAAACTCAAAAACATTCGAATGTGACCTAAAAACAATTTTACGCAATGAATAAATAATTTCGCAACATCAAAGAACATGGTTTTTTGCCTTTTCAAAGAGTTTGATGAAAAAACTTGTTGGTATCGCACAGGTAAAAAGTTTATCCGTAACAAAGTTAATTAAGATTTTTGTAACTTGATAAGTTTGAGAGATAAAATCCTTCTTCCGACTAATTTTACAAACGCGAAGGTATGTATGGATGCTTGTTACTCTTTGAATCAGGCTCAAATGTTGCATACAGGTAATTCTTACCCTGAAATAAAACATATTATGCTACTTCTTATCTCATAAATTGGTTACCGTAGGAAAGAAACTACCATTAAATATTTCCATAGAAACAACGCGTGCGAAGTCGCGGGTAGAAACTAGTGTCGCAATTTTCAATCTCAGACCAAAAAACATAATTGAATTGTTTTGAAAAAAATCAAAACGTTCCTTAAATTCCTTAGCAATCAATTTTCGATCAGGTTTTACAGCGAACCTTGGTCGATGTATTTATACTGATTTCTAAGTTTTGCTGTACAAATAAATACTTTGGAATATATATATATATATATTTGCCTCAGGAAAACAAAATATAAAGAGTATTTCTAATTTAAAAGGGGTGGTTTTGCGGGCAATGGTTCACTTGGCTGGTGGGCACACTGCAATAACGGCAGTACCTAACCTACCGCGCGCGCTTTTTTTAGACAACTACATTATATACTTTAATATTGATTTACGAGGAAAAATAAATATTCTAAAGTATTTAGGTAATTAGTACAGCAATACCTAGAAATCAGTATAAATTTATCGTCCGAGGTTGTGGCGTCTTAAAGATGTCTTGTGGAGAGACGAAACTAGTTGACGACTTACTTTGATAGATGTTCTTTCATTTTGTAGTTGGTGTGGTCTTCTACAACGCAAACTACAATTTGTTAGATCTTATCGGAAAAGGTTTTTCAAAGAATTGTTACTAAATATTTTCATCCTAATATTTACAATGGATTTCCGCAAAGTACTATCTATTATGTACCGTTAAGAATAGCCAGTTAGAGCTTTTTTATAGTCCATACACCTTCATTTGACCGCAATCAAATAAGCAATTAATAAGAATCAGCTGACCAAAATCCGCTTCCGCCCCCGCGTCATGAAATTATACCCAAAGATTGATTTAGTAGTATCGTTACTGAAATTAAACTTTTCGAAAGACTTCTTTTTTCATTAAAACTTGGGGTAAAATATCGTACTTCGGGAAGTTTTTTTATTAATTTTCTGTCAGATTCAAAACGTGGCTTTTTTGTCATTTTCATTGCAGCAGTATCATATTTATAAATATTTTTAAAAAGACTTGGATGCTGTTTAAAAAAAGATGATTATATATGGATAAATACATATACATTATGTTGTTTATGAGCGTATTATCTAAATATATACAATACTAGTTTAGACGAAGTGATTCACGAAGAAGGTATTTAGTGTATTTAATAATGTATTCAATTCATTCATAAGCGTTTTATTGACTTTTATCTAAGGGGGGGGGGGGGGGGTGAATTGCCTAAAATCCCCACGCTGGGCATACGGTTTGGTGATTACAGTTCGATGGTAGTAGAATCGTTCTAAAGATGCTGTTGCCACCCCCAACGGATATCCCTTAGTCGCCTCTTACGACCCCCGGTATACCACACGGCACTTATTCGCCGAAGGTAGGACAACTACCTTATTATTATTTATTTTTATTATTATTAATCGGGTATACAAATCGTCAAATAAATAAATTATATAATTGGTCGAAGTTTAGCGATGTTACAGTTAGTCGATGGAGAATACAAAAATCCAATTGTCTAATCTAAATCTAAATCATGTAGGTAAGTACTAATGTCACTTTCAGTTGTAAATAAAAGAAAAATCTTTTTTACTTTTGGTTTTTTAACCACTTGGGAAGAAATTACCTTATATATTATATTAAAATATTTATTAATGGTCACCGACTATCCCTTTAGACCAATTTCTGTTAACGCTTACTAAAAGTTTTGATTCCATCGGGAAAACCCGCTTTTACCGATTTACAGGTTTACATGTCCAAGTCTCGATGGATCAAAAACTTTTGGGTAGCGTTTTCGTTTAATATTCTACCTAAATTAAATTAACTAGAAAATTTTCCTCGAATACTGTTTTATAGTAGTTTGACTATGGATTCATTTAAATTATTGTATGTTTACTTGCATCAAACAACTAGACAATTATAGTGATTTTTACTACTTTCTGGAAGTTGTTGATAATCTTATTTAAATTATATAAGCTTGCTTATATTATTACAATAAAATATCAGACCAGGATTAAAAGTGGAGACTTTATCAGAACCCGGGATACCGTCTAATTTATTAAAATAACTAGCAGCGCCTCGCGGTTCCACTCGCATAGTTCTCGTTCCGTTCCGGGATAAAATATAGCCTGTGTCACTCCCTGAAAAGTAAGCTTTATAATGATGAAAGATTTTTTAAGTCGGTCCAGTAGTTTCGGGACCTCTTCCATACAAACAAACAATCGAATCTTTCCTCATTATAATATTATTATATTCAATAATTTCTCAAGTCATTCCCATGATCACTGGGCATGTAGGTTGGAGATCGCAGTGCGGTGATTGAATTGTTCTGCAGGAGGCCACTGCTGGCCTACGGTGGATATCCCTTCCCGGTGGATATCCCTTAGTCACCTCTTACGTCACCAATAGGAAGAGATGGGGTATTGCAAATTCTGCAAAGTCACACAGTTGGAAAAATGCTTAAAATAGGAATGATAATAGATTAAATTTTAGTGATTGGTTGTGACGTCACTAGCAAACATTTAGGCGCTTTATTTTTGAAATTGTTTGAATGACAAAAGAAAAAATATATTATGTCCAATTATTTTCTAATAATCAACTAATAAGATTTATTTTTACCCAGAATGCTATTCTGTTGTTGCTGTTTACATCATCCACTGTCCACTGTTTGACATAGGACTCCATAGCGCCCATAGCTTGACGCATCCAGCATCTACCTGCAGTCTTTCGCAGATCGTCATCCCACCTGGCCGGAGGGCGTCCTACAGTCCTACGAGTTGCTGTTTTATTAAGTGTTAAATATTTTAGTACCGAGACTGAACACGCCTGTAAATAACTTATGTCTGAGACTCGTGAAGGAAAAAGTAAAACATTCAGATTAAGGAGATTATTAATTGATATTGGTGTTAATTCAGATGTCGCCAAAACTAAACTAAACTAATCTGACTAATCAGTGCTCGAAGGGATGCGGAACGCGCGCGTCTAGAACCGCATTCGCCCTGAAGATGTCCCTCGTTAAGGGATGAAACGTTGGTGTTCTTCCAACACAAATAAGGTTCGTAGTTAACCCGCTTACAACCGCAATGTAATCTGACAGGACTAAAAATGTCGCTGTCCCTGTCATAACGATCAAATTAATAAGGATGGCATCATTTTTAGTCATGTCAGATTAGTTTAGTCTAGTTTTGGCAACATCTGAATAGACACCAATAATCAAACATGAGTATGTGACAAAAATAATGCGCCTCAAAATTTGGGAGGGGCGACTGTGACGTCACAGTTTGCTAAAAAGTGATTGTTGCAATACATTACTAATCACACAGGAATCTACCACCCCTAACACAAGCTCTGCTTAGCTTGGGGCTAGATGATCCTGTGTAGATTGTCTATCATTATTTATTTATTGTTACGAGGATGCACAGAACTTTTTATATGATAATAACTTGTATAGGTAATGATGGTAATGATAAAAACTTGTAGCTCGTAGAGGCTCTACGCCGTAGACACTCTACGAAATAGAGGGTCTACGACGTAGAACAATCACATCAAAATATTTGTTCAATTCATCATCATCATCATCAGCCTATATTAGTCCACTGCTGGACATAGGCCTCCCCTAATGAGCGCCATAGCGCCCTGTCTTCAGCTTGACGCATCCAGCATCTGCCTGCAGTCTTTCGCAGATCGTCATCCCACCTGGCCGGAGGGCGTCCTACACTACGTTTGCCGAGTCGCGGTCTCCACTCAAGAACTCGTTTACCCCAGCGGTTATCGGTTCTTCGCGAAATATGGCCGGCCCACTGCCACTTCAGCTTGCTAATTCTTTGAGCTATATCGATAACTTTGGTTCTCTGATTTGTTCAATTAATGTATAAAATATCTTATAAGTAAGATAAATGTTATGTTACAAAATAATAAAACTGAAGACACACCAGAGGGCGTACCCAACCGGCATTGAAGCGAATCGAAAACAATTAAAAGATTAGTAGGAAAAAAATCGAAACAGGACAAATCTATGTGAAACCCATAAATTTTAAGACTTTTCTACCATCGCTTTCAACATCGATTATTACATTGTCTATGCCTTCAGGGCAAGCCAAAAGCGCCGAAGTTACCGTATTCATTTTTAAACTTCTTCCCAATCAATGGGTTCCTAGCAGGCAAATCGTATAAAAGGAATAAATACAAATATTGTAAACATTTTTTGTAAAATTTACCATCACCACATAAATATACCCAATGTGAGCCATGCTGTGAAAAGGATAAGCACAGCAATTCGCGTTCATGGGAGTAAAATCTGAAATAAATCAAGTTTTTGCTTATTTACAAGAAAACCACATAATTTATGAAGAAAGTGGTTCATGGAACAAAATACTTAGTAAGCACCTACGGAATCGAAACATAAATCATCTTAATAGACCGCAGGGTTCCTGAGATCTTTGTTAAATTATGTATGACTAATATGAAAAGACAATTGCGAAAAAAACGTTACAAAATATATGAAAGTGTACTATTACTTACATAACATTGATTTATTAAAAACGAAGATGAGGCACTGGTTGCTCGAAAGTGGCAACCTCAAATTGTGTAAAATTGTGTTCTCCCACATCAGTCACCGTCTGACCGGCGGCACGGGCGGTCGTGATTCGCGTGAATTATTTTTGTCTCAGTCTCACTTCGGTCCTAGATACGTCTTTCCGTCTTTGTTCTTCTTTGTATTGCACAGGACTGGAAATATAACTGCGAGCGTATGTGTTTGCGTGTAGCTGTAACACATGCCAATTTTTGAGTAAGCGCTGGGAGAACGTAACCTATCTTCCCTTTTTAAATCAATGTTACATAACAACCCTGTATAATCGAGATCTAGGCCTAGTTTGACAAGTCAACCCTTGTGTTCACCACCTAAGCCTAGATAATCCACTACACGTTATTATCTATTAAGAACACGTAGCCACGCTTGACATGTAGTTTAAACGTACCTCGGACTTGTTCATATAGACAGTTACAAGTAGTCACGCACACAACACGTGTAAACCATTCCATTATCATAATGACGGTAATTAGAGAGGTGTGGCTGTCTGAAAGCGATCAAATATTTGTTGTTGTATTAATCAAGACTTAGGGACAATCCGCACGTACCACAACCACATCGTAGCTACAAAAAGTCGGTAAGCTGTGCTTAGGTTTGAATAGTGTAGCTGTAGCATTTTGTAGTTGCGTTGTGGTAACAAAAAAATATGGATATGGTTGCGTTGACGCTAGTTGGCGGCTAGAACGTGGTATGGCTGGTGGTTGCGTTGTGTTTCTGGTGTGGTTGCGTTTTAGCTGCGGTGTGGTCAGCACTGACCATTGACAATTTTTAAGAAAAAATCTAGTAGTTTCGTCTTGCCCATTATTCCATTAAGGGTCCAAACGATACCACCAAAAATTACAAGCGTCGTTTCGCCCATTGAGGAACATTTTCACAATACATTGCTCCTTTTGAAAAATGATTTATGAACGATTTTAAATAGCAAAATTATAATCGGCAAGTAGCCATTTTTCAGCCTTTTTGACCACTCTGAGCTTAGATAATCCACGTTATTCTATAATATATAAATGAATCGCTAAATGTGTTGGTAAGCGCATAACTCAATAACGCCTGCACCAATTTGGCCAATTCTTTTCAGCTCAAGGATGGTTTTTACGGCGAGAAAAAATCTAATAATTGCCAGGAAAACACTTATAAACGTTTCCATAGAAACAATGAAGCCGCAGGGCACAGCTAGTAATCTATAAAGAACACTTAGCCACGCTTACCACGTAGTTCAAACGTATCTATGTACTTGTCAACGTAGACAAGACAGTTACAAGTAGGCACGCACACGGGACGTGTAAACCATTAGGATAATGACGGTAATTAGAGAGGTGTGGCTGTCTGGAAGCGATCAAACATTTGTGGTTATATTAATCAGAACTAAGGTTTAAGTAAATTAAGGGCACAACCATGCCACATCGTAACGACAAAAAGTGGGTAAGCTATGTGAAACCCAGTTCGAACAGTGTCGCTTCAGATTTTTGTAGTTGCACTGAACTGCATCGCAAGTAGTTGCACAATTCTTGGATCAAATTGGTGGGACCTTCGAGCTAGCTAGATATTCGATTATTCACTGTGAGTTTTGTTTTCAATGTTAAAGAGCGAGACGGAGCTATGTAGCTCTGTATCTCTTTCTCCTACTGCGTTGTCGGCGATTTATGAATTATATTCGTGGGTGTTTTTGCGCAAATTTCCCTAACTCACTGCGTATAAACGGATAAGTTATCTGACGGCTACTAAACAGATTATAAAATAAACGTACTTTTTAAATCATTATATTTACCTCACCACAACAGCCTGTATTAGTCCACAGCTGGACGCACGCCTCCCCTTAATAAACGCCTCATTGGCTTTTATCGCATTGGGCTTGCACGCACATAGTACCTACACCGGGCTTGAATTGTTCTGCAGGGGGCTCTGGTGCCCGCCCCCGGCGGATATTCCTTAGTCGCTTCTTAGAACACCCACGGGAAGAGTTGGGGTAATATTATCCACTCACATGTTAAACGCGTATCCCAGATTAATATGCTAGTTTTAACTTTGATAGTAACTATAACTGTGACCACACCCTAAGTTGTAAGCCCACTTCAGGTGTCAGGCACCGATAGTCAAACAAACCAATTTAAACTCGAATTAACTATTCATTTAACTACATAATTACTACTAACACGGTATAAGGGTTCCCTTGATGTAGTTATTACAGACTGAAATCAAAGTTGAAAAGAGGTGGAAATATTGGGGCATAATAAATTATGGATCCTTTTTAAATTACTTCGAATTGAGGAGTTTCTCAATTCGACTGTATTTTTTTTTGTTTGTTGCCTCAAAACTTTTGACTGACCGATTTTGATGATTCTTTCTTATTTGAAAGCTGGTGCTTCCCATGTGGCCCCAATTGGTCTAGTTCTGAAAATGACATCCAAGATAAAACCTTCTATTTTATTTTGAAGAAAAAAATATTGCCATTTTAAAAAAAAACCCATCCATTTTCTATAATAAGCGAGTAAGTGAAAACAACAATGTCACTCATTCAATGGTTCTTAGTTTAAACTCGTTGTAACTACTTTTTTAAGTTGGTAGGCTAATTTTGAAGGTATCTCAGGAATTAAATTTTTACTTATTATAATAAATCAAGATATATTATTTACTTACCAAAAAACTATGATTATGAATCTACGAATATAACAGGGTTACTGGTTAAGTCGCCCTAGAACTTTGATGGACGTTGTTTTACATTATCAGGTTGAAGAATATTTTATTTCTCACTAAGAATAAATTGACATACATAATCAAACATAAGTTGAAGATGTAGGGCTAACTCGTATCCTAAAAAACTAAAGAAAAAATTCAAAGCTAGATCATAATAGTGTGGAGTTTGAAGAACATGCCGTTATGCAATGTTTATAACGTCTAAAACTGACTGATTTGATTTCCAAGAAGGTATAACAGTCTAGTCTAGGGTAGGTATCATCCAAATTCAGTCAGGGAGGCAGTATTATTACCTAGTGCTCGAAATCGAATCTTGAAATATACACAGTCGCCTCCACTAAGTCGAGAGACTTTAGTAAGTACCTTGTCACTTTAAAGTTGACTTACTCAACAATCGCGTTCCGTCTGACGATAAGCGGTCTTAAATATGACAAGGTACTTACTAAAGTAATCTTAAGTGCAGCAGAGTGTTCGCATCTAAGGTTTTATTCGCTAGTTAAATCTCTGGTATACCAGATAGATGCTAGCAAAAGGTGTTTACGACCAATGGAGTCCGCAAAGCTGTAGTTTTAAGAAATATTCATTTACTATTCGCGCTCCGCGGCATTGTCTGCGTAGATATCAAACAAATTTTAGAAATTTGTTGCATGCCGCGTAGGTATCTACCAACTGTTTATTTATTTAAAAATACTGTTAGCTTGTTTTTATTATTCCTAAGTTTTGTAAAAATAAAAAAAACGTGATTAATTATTAACTTTGTAGTTTACTGACCCCCAAATACTCAAACGCTTTTTGACTTATATGACTTACTTATATGATAATTATACTTATATGAAAATCTTATAGTAAAGTAAAATGGTACTATGACAGCACTACTTGTCAATTTGAGAACCTTACCGAGTTTGGAGTGAATCGAACTACAAAATAAAAAAAATCCATTGTAATGGTATATATTGCGTAGATAATCTTTAAGTACTTGGGCAATGTTCTCAGGGGTTTTAAATCAAAGGATTCACGCACGATTTAACAGTATAATATAAAAAACACAAAACACAGGTAGCAATACAGTAGGTACACGGTAATTTACATAAGGCAGGATAGTAACTAATTAATGAAACTATACGTCTCACTAAGTAAAATGGTCCTATGACAGCACTATTTATCAATTTGAGATCCTTACCTAGTTTTAGTGAATCGAACTACAAAATAAAAAAAAACATATAAAATTTACCTTTCTTTTTAACCTACAAGGTAAATATTTCAAAATTAGATTAGCCTATCTAAATAAGTTACGAAGATACGTGATAACAATACACACAGACTTTCACATTTATTATATTTTATCAAAGTATTTTACCTAACAACATCTTTGTTTGTCCGCAGGTAACAAAATAATGAGCTAGCAACACCGCGGGCCGAAAACCGAAACATGTCAACGTCCCACCAAGCTGTCAGATAAAACAAAATGGCCGCCAAAGATAAAGAGTGGGTCGATTACTTCGGCGAATTCAATTTGAACCAAACAAACGAGATTGACCCTAAAATAAACTACAGTACGAGTTATTTTGATAATAACACAAATTTGCTTTACTCGAATTTCTCCAATGATGACTACTGCTCGTCGAATAATTCTCACGTTTACCTGAATGTTACCTGCGAGTTCCCGATAAAGTATGCTGAACCTATGTATGGGTGAGTATCATCAATTATTGTTGTTGTAGTTCTTCTTCTTAGGTAGATTTCACCGTTAGCCTAAACTCGTTTTAAGTAAACGCGTTCATATGTATATCGAGTTCAATCTCGTTTAAAATCAAACCAATTTTACCGACTTTTTGGAGCTATTTTCTGGATCGTGTTTACGTGAACGAACATTTACCACAGATTTACATAAAATCATAGAAGATAACTACAGAGTTCAAAACTCCAGCCATTAGACTATGACAGTTTATTATTCAGTCTTTTCCTATGAAAAGACAAAATGGCTGAACTGTAAAGACGTGTATTTTTGATATGTAAATAGTGTAACGAAAGACCAGGTAATATGGCCGTAATGGCTTTAGCCTAATTTGTCCAAAGAGACAATTTAAATATAAATAAATAAATAAAAAAGTATTTTCCTATTATTCCGTTATTGTCAAAATTCCAAATTTACGTATACAAAAGAAATGCAACGACATTGACGCTGAGCCGCCAATATCGGGCGTTCAGGATGCTTAAACGAGTTCCGCGTTAACTGCGTTTTGTTCATGCTGGTGAATTGTAAAACAACTGAACTCAGTTAATGCGTAAGCGAGTTTTAACGTCCATTGAACGCGTTCAATTTCAAACGGTAAAATTGGACCTTAGTCGGTCACTCTTGGCAGAGTGTGTTTGTATCAATCTAAGAAACTGATAAATACCTACTGGAAGTTACTAGATTGAGCGAGATTTAAGCATGTTCAAATAACAAATTTTTGTATGAATTTTGTTGCGTTTGAATATTTTCCGGGCAATTTATTTCACTTGATGCCTTAGATTTTGGGTGATTTAAAAAATTAAGTTCAATTATTCTCTCATTTAGGCTGGCTAAACAGCTGTGTGGTGCTGGCTTAGAATTTAGACCAGCCCTACTCTTTCCCGTGGGTGTCGTAAGAGGTGACTTATGGATATACACCTGGGACGGGCAGCAGCGCCCCCTGCAAAACAATTCTACCAACGAACTGCGATCCGAGACCGCGTCTCGGAAAACGTAGTGTAGCACGCCCTCCGGCCAGGTGGGATGACGATCTGCGAAAGACTGAAGGCAGATGCTGGATGCATCAAGCTGAATACCGGGCGCTATGTCGCTCATTTGGGGAGACCGATGACCAGCTGTGGACTAATAAACGCTGATGATGATGATGATGATTCTCCCAGTTCAATAATGTCATCACAAACTTCTTTGATATACATCCCCGATTCAACTGGGCCCCGATCAACCCAGTAAAACATTTTCGCATGTCCCTAATTATTCAAAATTGCTAGGTACGCTAATTACAAGACCTGCGCGTTTTATTATAAAGCTAGGTGAAAACTCGTTAGTGTCAATTTGCAGCTAAAATAACAGGCTATGTTATTCATGTTAGAGTTTTAAGAGTACCATCAAAATATCTGTAAAACTTTCAAAATTGAACTAAATTCAACTCTCAGTAGCTAAAGGCTGCTCATTTCAACCATGACAATTAAAACGTATGGCTACAACCTTAGCCGGTCGCGTTTGCAAATTACCCGTGCTTACTCGCTCAAGACTGTCGCGGACGCCCGCCTGAATCACTTCAGTATGAACGCAAACGACGGTTTTATAATGTTTGATACTTCGCGGCCACTTAGAGCGGCCGTACACGGACTGCTGGAGCAGTTAGCGGCTGAGCGGTCGGCTTCGACTGCTCGGGCGGTCGGTTGTTAACTGCTCGGGCGGTCGGTTGTTAACTGCTGGAGCTACGCTACCAACCAGGCCGCAAAGGGCGGGGGGAGGGAAGTCGGAGAGCTGTCGACTGCTCTAGCGCAGTCAACGGCTCAACAGTCGGTGTATGCCTCGCAACAGCTCGCGAGCGGTCGACTGCACGATGGAATTTCGTCATGCAGTTGACTGCTTGAAGCGGTCGCGACTGCTTGAGCAGTCGTGTGTACGGCAGCGAATGCCTGAGTATAGTTCACCGCGCGGTCGCAGCTTTAAGCAGTCGGTCTCAACTGCTTGAAGCAGTCCGTGTACGGCCGCCCTTAAGACTCACATTATGTTTGAAGTCCTGGTTAGATCTACACGATATTCGCAACCTAGCAGCAAAACCACCGCTAAATCGTATTTGTTTACACGCGACTTTCCCGCCTCGCATGTTGTGTGCATTTAAAACACCTAATGAAAATGTTAAAATGTACTCGAAATAAATAATTCCTTACCACAGTAGCCACTGTGGTAAACAATTATTCTTCAAGAAGAAGAAGGTCTTAGCATACCACCGAATACCTACTTAAATTCGACTCAGATTTACTAGTATCTCTGACAGTTTTCAATATAACGCCCGAATACTCAAACCCCACTTACATTTGAGCTCGTCACGAGAGATTTTTTGTGAGTTTTCAACGAAAATCTGTCAAAACGGGGTCACTGACGTGCTTAAATCTGAGTTTTGTTGAATATTAGGGGTATCTGTCAAAAATTCATCATAAAACGTGTATTAATCTCAGTTGGGTTTTAACATTGATCCGAGAGCATCTCCCTCAGTTCACAACTATCTTTGTAGAACTACCACCTGAATAGCAGAGCTTATTTACATAGAATACTGTACAGACTCACAAATGTCACGTAAAACATTGAAACGGGAATAGAACGTGTTATGTCGTGATATCTCAGGGGTTGTCAACTTCAGATGATAAGAACAGAACACATGCATTTTATAAGATTTATAAGAAGTTTCAAAGTTATCAATCTGACATGAGCTTACACAACTTGTTGGCCCTGAGAGAGTTTTTATGCATGAATATACCCACTAAGAACACCTACATCTAAGTATTATCAATAGCTAGTCCTGTATGCATATACCTCTAAAATTTCAATAAATAAATAAGAAAATCAAGAGTCAGCTGAAGACAGGCCGACTAAAATTCTGTTGAATTCAAATATCAAATCACTTTACAAAGTTCCCCTTCAAATGAATCTTTTATTTGAAACCATTTCGTAACCTTCTTTCTTTAGAACAAAATCAAAGGCATTTTCACGAGCGATTGAGTCTGCAAACATTCATTTGATTTGTAACAGACTGTTTCAAAGATTGAAGCAATTAAAAGTTTTTGCTGAAAAAGTGCCTCAATTGGAATGTTTTGAGATGTTTTAATTGATTGCGCGATCGATTATTATTGCTTGACTTGGCTCAAATTACGAAACTTATCTGAAATTATACAAAAAACAGCTTTTGACGAAAGATGAATCTGACGGACGTGATCTAAATCCATTGTCCAGGGGGTAACTTAACTGCTTGTCGCGTTTTTGTCACTGCAATAATGATGGATTATTGACAAGAAATAGTTTTATATCATCGATAATACCAAACCAGTTTTTTTGCGGTGAAAGAACGTGACGTCACGGATCATCGAGTCCCATATATAAACTCAAAGTCAAAACTTCATGCCCATACAAAAAGGTTCAAGTATGACGTCACGCTTCACGTGCCAATAGCGTTGCCTTTAGACATTTTGCTGTTGAGACTTAAAATATCTTTTCAATGATTAAATTTCACAATAAAAATATTATAAAATACAAAAATAAATATGCAGATATATTTCTATATCAATAGAGAACACGTAAAAAAAATAGCTTTTTTGAAGTCACATGCATATACCCTATTACTGTCATTCATTTATCTATTAAATCATGGATATATATGGATGTATGTTAACTGTTCTTGCCAAAACTACTGAAGTTCTGCGTACAGGTGATTCTAATCCTAGAATCCTATATAGGCTTCATTTGTCCCATTAACACATTCATGGCCCAAGACGCTGGTGCCGGTCTCCAGCATCGTGTAGCTGCAGCGCGCCCCTGCAGGTCGCACCGCAGAGGCTGGGCAGTGAATGCGTTATAAACTAATCAGTTCTCATGGAATAGAAAACATTTCCATAGAAACAACGCGTGCGAAGTCGAATCTAATCCTACTATCCTGCTAATATTATATACGCGAAAGTTTGTAAACATGTTTGTTTGCTGCTCTTTCACGAAAAACTACTGAACGGAACGGATCGGGCTGACATTTTACAAACAGGTAGTTCTAGGCCTGGAATAACACATGAGCTACATTTTACCCCTAAATCAGTTCCCGTGCGATAGGCGGAGCCGCGGGGCGCAGCTAGTTAAAAATATTAGTGTGAAATGATCATCATCATTATCTGGTATGAGATAAGACTGTTAAAATCATAGATTTAAATCGTTAGATACGCCCCGACCACGAAAAACTGTAGCAATGGTGTGAAACATGTCGCATCATGTCTGAAACATGTGCAATCTACACAAAAAAAACAAGCGTACTGAGAAAATAGTGTCATTTCTTTTTCTCACACGTTAGTTGCAAACACTACTTTCTCTTTTCATGCACTCGCCATTTAAATTTGTTATTATAGTCATTTTTGACAATGCGGACGATAAAATAAGTTATTTCATTAACTCGAAATACCTAGGAGTGAAATGTTACACCTCTGGCTTTGTTTGTGTTTCTAGAATTGTTGTTGCGTTTTTGAAAGGCACACGTCATTTTGTGACGCTATAAACTGCTCGCAAACGTCCTTCACAACATGTCCGGCTAACACTGTGCTTAGATGTACACTGAGTCCAGGTTTATGCATGCGTAAGGTTCGACTTGGACACAACACGGGGCGCGGTCTCACTGCGGTAAGGGCATATCTAACGATTTAACACATTCATGGCCCAAGACGCAGGTGGCATTCTCCTTATACACTAACACCTTCATGGCCCAAAACGCAGGTGGCATTCTCCACCTCGTTCGGCTGCGGCGCGCCCCTGCGGGTCGCACCGCAGAAGCTGGGTAGTAAATACGTTAAATCTATTATTAAAATCATATTCTTGTCCACAGATACATCGCACCCTTCCTCCTGGCAACAACAATAGTTGCCAACACCCTCATAGTGGTAGTGCTGTCCCGAAGGCACATGCGCACACCCACGAACGTGGTGCTAATGGCGATGGCTCTATGCGACATGTTCACAATGCTGTTCCCTGCTCCATGGCTGTTCTATATGTACACGTTTGGGAATCATTACAAACCGCTCAGCCCCGTGAGGGCGTGTCAAGCTTGGAATTACATGAATGAGGTGAGTCTATATTAATCTGATTATTCTTCAACAATGCAACTAAAGTACAATAGGCAAATACCACGGCCGTGGCTTGTCACCACCCTCCGGACTGGGCCAGTCCGTGAAGCAACTCTGTTGTGTTTCGGAATGTGGTCCGGAGTAGCCATCTTCTAGACCTTCATGATACATCGTCGACAGCATCTTCGCTTTCCATCAGGTGAGATAGCGGTCAAAAGAAGGTCAATTTTGGATTTAAAAAAAGGCACTAAGACCGTGTGCCGTGTGGTTCCGGCGGCATAGAATTTGCACCACCCCAGCTTTTCCCGCGGGTGTCGTAAGAAGCGACTAAGGGATATCTACCGGGGGCGGGCAGCACCTGCTGCAGAACAATTCTATCACCAAACTGCGATCCCCAACCCGCATGCCGCATGCGTGGGGATTATGGCACACCTTTTAGGTCTTTCATCAAAATACGTAAACTAAATTAATGATAAAGTTTTAACCCCCTTATTCATAATGGTCTGCTAGCATAAAACAGCTGGTAAGTAGTGTTATTTCTCAGTCTGACTTATGTCAAAAGAAGAAGACAGAGCGAGATTTAGCAGTGTGCTAAGTTAGGACTATTATGAATAAGGGGGGTAAGTATTTAAATGCAAATAACATTTGAATAAAATTTATTACAAATGATTATTTACATATCCAGATGGAATCTGCCCGCCCAGTACAAATCTATTCATTTGACACATGTAGTTTGTCCCTACATATGTTGGCTTTGATCTAACTAATTGGTAGTTAGCTTAATTATGTAGGCGCTACTGCCCCTGTTAGTTTCGAGCTTGGATTTACATGGATCAGGTCAATCTACTGTAGAATGAGTCAAATACCTACACGACACGGTGATATCGGTGTGTTGGTGTGCGGAACTGCCTGGCTTATTGGCCGATGCAGAATAAATAGTATAAATATGCAATTTATTAAAAAGATTTTTTTTTTGCAATGTTGGACAGTTCACACAGCATTATCTAGCCCCAAGCTAAGCAGAGCTTGTGTAACCGTGCTTGTGCTTGTGGTACTAGGTAACTGATATACATAATACAGTACACTACATAGATATATTTTATTATACATAGAAAACATCCAGAACTCCCTGAACAAATATCTGCAGATCGTACACACATTTGTCCCGAGGCGGGAATCGAACCCGCAACCTTCTGCGTCGCAGGCGGACCTTCGCCCACCGCGTCACAGAGGTAAGACCGCAACTTACTATACTTACAATATTGGTGTTACCTATTCACATGTTTCCAAAACTAATCTTACAGGACTTAAAATGATGCCATCCTTATTAGTTTGCTCGCTAAGACAGGGACAGCAACATTTTTAGTACTGTCAAATTAGTTTAATTTGGTTCTGGCGACGACGACATCTGAAAAGTTTGGATGGATGTTTGTTACCCCTTCACGCCAAAACTCTGCACGGATCGGACTGAAATTTTGCACTAGGGTAATTCTAATCCCGGAATCAAACATTTAGGCTTTTATCTCATAAATCAGTTCCCGTGGGATAAAAATTACCTTAAAACGTTTCCATAGGAACAACGCGTGCGAAGCGTGGGGCGCAGCTAGTATAAATATATAAATGTTTTAAAGTTTATCCTTAAAGGATAAGGGCTCGTATACACGGAATGCACGTCTGAAATACACGGTCGGCCAGTAGCCGACTGCAAGGCACAACTGTTTAAAAAAGATTTAATCTTTTCCCTGGAATAACGTATGTAAAGCCGCAGGCAGCTATTCGTAGTTTCATATAAATCTCTACATTTTGTAATAGAAATTCAACATTTAGTTGAAAACATTCGCGTCGCCGAGACAAACATGTCTGGTAAACATCTTCTAACGTAGAAATTCACGTTCAAAAACGAATGCTTATTTGTGATGCCCGGAGTCAGTCGTAAGATGTTTTACATTATATTGCTCCATTATTTTTAGTTCGAGGTAAGCAACAATTTGCTAGAGATAGAATGGAAAAAAAAAATTGTGGTTGACTACTCTGATAAGTAAATGATAAGTGTTGTTACATAAGATAAATCTCGTCTTGGACGTTCAAATTTCTGGCAAACCATAATCCCTAACTTACGGGTAGCCAGATTGATTACGACAGTCGGCAGTTAGCTCAACTGTTTCAATTGTAAATACTAGGTCTAATTCGATTGTATTCATTGATTGCTATTTTCATAAATTAAATAGGAACAAGCTTGTTTTAAATTATTTTTAGATAGGTATCAAAATTCTTCCAATAACGTTACTATCCGCCTGCCAAGAGAGTTGATTATGACAAAACCCCCTATATAGGGGGGGTGAGAGAACAGAATAAGTAATGTGCCGTATGTGTGGTGATTAAGAGGTTTTAAAATAAAACGAAAAAGAAAATAAAAATAATAATTTAGAAGTTTAGTCAAAATTATTAAGAAAATACACAATACAATACCTACGAACACGTCTGGGTTTCAATAAAGTAGAAAACTCCAAGCCACAGCTCATTCTACAAGCGGAACTAGATTTTCGCTGATGGCTACACCGAGTTGGCAGAATTTCAAACGGTTCCAAGTTGAATTTCAGCCCTTGTAACATTTATAAAGCGTCTGTTGTAGTTGAAGAGGGTTGCCAGATGCAAGTTCTTTTCCTTAAGTTTAGGGAAACTTTTTAATCTTGTTCTGGAAAGTTTATAACGTTTTATGGTGGTTTTTGTTGCGAGGACCATTGAAGCTATTTTGCTTAATGGTGCTTTTAAAACTTAGGTAGGTACTTGCTTTCTTTTATTTATTCGTTACGAATCCTGTCCTTCAGAGAGACTCCGAGCATAGCTCTTTTCATAGCTCGCTGAGCGCCTTGAACTGGTGGACCAACCCTATCGTGAGTGTCCACGTCTCAGCTCCGTAGGTCATGACGGGTAGGACGCACTGATTGAAAACTTTCGTTTTCAAGCATTGCGGTATGGATGACGAGAAGACTCGACGTAGTTTTCCAAACGCCGCCCAGCCCAACTGGATCCTCCTCTTGGCCTCTTTCTCAAAATTGCTTTTACCCAACTGCAGAATTTGCTCAAGGTAAGTATACTCGGAAACAATTTCGAGAGGGTGTCCATGTACGACGACCGGCCCCGGATCAATGAGGCCATTGATCATGACTTTGGTTTTACCCAAATTCATGCCGAGACCGATATTTAAGCTTTTATTTATGCTAAAACTAAAATGTTTGTATAAACTGTTTCTTACATACGTATTCTAATTCCTAAAATTTTTGCGTGTCCTGTGACACATAAGCCTCTTCCAGCCCTTTCCACCCTTCTCTACTGCGTGACCGATACATATAGTTTAATATAAATTTATTATTACACGTTGGCTAAGTCATCACTAAAGAAAACCTGAGGCCTGAGGCCTTTGCGGTATTGGATTCCGCAAAGCCGAGCGGTAGCGTTTGAGGGAAACTATTACTGTTACGAGCGAATAGAGCGTAGATCTGAACAGAGCTTAGGGCTCGAACCTAGTCTAGGCTCGGTAATCACTGGATACCCATGGAATTACATAATATTCAACATAATTTTTTCCTTGGTTGTGAAAACACGATTCATTATTAATTACGGTAATAAAAATCATGAAAGTGCACCGTTTTGCACTTAATTTGGTCTAGATCTCAGGAACCCCGCGGTCCATAGAAAAGATTTTTGTTTTGATTCGTAGGTCATTACTAATTCTTGGGTTCCTCGGTTTGGTTTTTTTTATAGATGGTGTAGTTTTCTTGTAATTATACAAAAACATAATTTTTGCGCCTATGCTGTTCCAAAAACGTATGCTCTGTCGCGCTCCTATGAACGCTAAATCCTATCACTATCCTTTTCACAAAATGGCGTGCAATGCGCCCCTTAACAGTTTTATGGCCTTACATATGTCGGTCAGCGCCATCGTCTAGCCGCGGTCTAACGGCTAGGCAGTGAAGGTGTTAAGCGTCAGGCTGGTCATGTCTCGATCAACAAGAATCAGCCGAAAACTGGTTAAACCATTTGGCGATTCAAAAAAAATCCTCGTTGGTTGCATCGAACCGTGGTCGATATGGCTGGAATTTCAGCTCTTGTCTCAACACTTTATTAAAAGGCTAGGGTTGCCAGACTTACCTTTTCGCAAAGAAAGGTTTAACAATTTATTTACTGATAAATTTTGCAACTCACTAACCCCCTTATTCATAATAGTCTGCCAACTTAGCACACTGCTAAATATCGCTCTGTCTTCTTCAATTGACATAAGTCAGACTGAGAAATAACACTACTTAGCAGCTGCTTTATGTTAGAAGACGTTATGAATAAGGGGGTAAGAGTATTGTTGTATACATTAATTACCCTTTAAAAGATACATTAGTCTTGTGTAGCCAGCTTGTTGTGATTATGATCACAGCAAGTAGCAGCAATTAATAAAAGCTTGCTGTGATCATAATCACAACAAGCTTTTATTAATTAAAATATGGGTAGTTTTTCCACATGTTTTTTTTTTAACTTATTGTTTTAGAGAAGCAAATTTTCATAAATATATTGACAACATCCTCAACAGCATGTATGGTCAAGTGCTGAACGCAGTCCTCCTCCAGAAATCGCCTTATTGGCGTATTTCATATATGTAATGCCCATAATCCCCACGCTGAGCATGTGGGTTGGGGATCGGAGTTCATTGTAATTGTTCTGCAGGAGGCGGTGCTGCCTGCCTCCCGGTAGATATCCCTTAGTCGCCACTCACGACACCCGCGGGAAAAGTTGGGGTTGGAGGAAATTCTAAGCGATCATTCTATATGACTTAAGCTGATTGGCCATGCACATTGATCCTTATTCAATGTGCATGGCCACTAAGCTTAAGTTATTGTCTTATCTTCTGTTTCCATATATCTGATAAAGGAAGTATGCACAGCCCTACAATAGCCTCACAGTGCAATGCCCACAGTAACACCGGGCTGATTTCGGTCCAGTCAGCCGTGCTATGGGTGTTATGCAATAATGCACAACGCAGATATCGAGCCAATATGTTTGAAACTAATTAATTTTGACAATGGACACATGTCGGCAGTGATTGGTTCAGATAGGTTATAAGCTAAGCTTATGAGCTTAGCTTATAACCTCGCAGTACGGTGCTACCCCTGTATAGTGATCCACAAACGCGCCGCGATAAATACAACAAATACCTACCCTGAAAGTTTTGATGTTTTTTATTGCATTTTTTTTTCGATTTTTGTTATTCAAAAATTTGAGGAATTTTAAAATATCTCTATAAAATCACTAGTTTTTCCATTTTTTAATATAAATGATATAATAAATAATTTGAGGAATTTTAAAATATCTCTATAAAATCACTAGTTTTTCCATTTTTTAATATAAATGATATTAAAAAATGGAAAAACTAGTGATTTTATAGAGATATTTTAAAATTCCTCAAATTTTTGAATAACAAAAATCGAAAAAAAAATGCAATAAAAAACATCAAAACTTTCAGGGTAGGTATTTGTTTTTTTCATTTGTATTTAAATGAAGAGATCCTGTTATTTCCAATAATTGCCGAGTTTGTTTCAAAGTAATTCATCGTTTAGTTTAAAAATTACACCGTTTTGTAGCCAGTCAAAAGTTTTAAGGTAACAAACATAAAAAATATACAGTCGAATGGAGAACCTCCTCCTTTTTTGAAGATGCTTAAAAATACACTTTAATAGTGTAAAGGTACCCAAAGTTTAGTATTTTACACCGCCCGCCGCGCCGCACCGACCTTAATATGGTGTGAACAATTTCTGAAAAATTAAACAAAATTATCGATTCAACATAGACATTGAAGAACCAACACCAACTTTCACAATCCAAAGTATAATATATATGTCCCCGGGAAGAGCATTCCATAGACAGATAGCTTTTAAAGTGAAAAATATTTATTATTAACTAGCTGCACGGGAACTGATTTATGGGATAAAAGCCTGAGTGTTATTTCAGGCCTAGAACTGTATGAAAAATTTAAGGAATCCGTTTAGTAGTTTTTGCGTGAAATAGCAACAAACATACATACATGTTTACAAACGATCGCGTTTATAATATTAGTAGGATTCATTGTTCACCGTTACTACTTATTATATTACATGTGAATAGGTAGATACATATAACTTATGTATGTATTTAATATACATATATCACGAGCTATCCGAATTCGAACCAAATATTTGCATACCGAGCCTTGGGGTAAACGTTTGAAGGCTGTGGTATTGGCACAGATCTACGTGCAAATAACTATCTACTATAATGTGCCACTTAAACACAACAGATTCAGACGTTATTTTGCGGAAATTCATTGTAAATATAAAAATGAAAATATTTAGTAACAATTCCGCGCAAAAACCTTCTGCGATAAAATCTATCAAATTATACATTTATACAAAACTAGCTGCGCCCCGCGGCTTCGCACGTGTTGTTCCTATTTTCTTTGCTATAAACCTCACGGAGCCCGAGACCTTTCCAACGAATGCAAAACCGTGGAAATTGGTTCGTGCGTTCTAGAGTTATAGCGTCAGGAAGGAAAACCCGACTTATTTTTATATTTCGTCTCTCCACGAGACATCATCAGGACACCACACCACTCGATCTTGACACTGAGAGCGCCAAGCAACAACGGCAGAGTCCCACCAGAGATGTTGCCACTACGAGCTCCGCGCGCCAAGACTTGGCTCGGAGCAATAATTTGTTATATTTTATCGCAGAAGGTTTTTTCGCGGAATTGTTACTAAATATTTTCATTCATATATTTACCACTTAATATCCTTTTATGTAGATTCATAAGTCTATCTATAATAAATAAAATACAATAAAAAGAGCTTTATTTCCCTACCAGTTAGTATGTACAATGAATTTATAATCAAAGTTAGAATATAAATTAAAACTAAAATATTTACATTTCCGGAACAGTTTTTGTCCGGTAAGGGACCGTCTTTGGCGGTGAAAGCCTACTCCAAGCTTTTCCATTTCTTCCTGTCCTTTGCTATCCTAGTCCAGAAACTTCCCGCTACTTCTCTGATGCCATCGCACCACCTCTTTGTTGGTCCACCTCGTTCTGCGTTTGATGTGTCAAGGGCATTGATTTATTAAAAACGAAGATGAGGTACTGGTTGCTCGAAAGTGGCAACCTCAAATTGTGTAAAATTGTGTTCTCCCACATCAGTCACCGTCTGACCGGCGGCGGCAAGGGCGGTCGTGATTCGCGTGAAATATTGTTGTCTCAGTCTCACTTAGGTCCTAGATACATCTTTCCGTCTTTGTTCTTCTTTGTATTGCACAGGACTGGAAATATATCTGTGAGCGTATGTGTTGCGTGTAGTTGTAACACATGCCAATTTTTGAGTAAGCGCTGGGAGAACGTAACCTATCTTCCCTTGTTAAATCAATGGTCGAGAGACCCAGTTTGTTGCTATCTGTGACCATCTGTTTGGAGGGAGCCGCTGATGACCTGTCCATTGCCATTTAAGCTCTAGGATTTTCTGTACCACATCTTATTTAACAACATTTCATTCCCATTTCCCCAGTTAATAGTAACCAAACACCAACGTTCTTTTCATAAAAAAATCTTCAGAATTTGGAAAAACCGTGTTGGAATTGAAAAATGCTTACAAAGCTGGTGTACAATTGGAACAGTGCACTATAGCAAATGAAAGGGTATTGAGAAAGTATTCACAATGCCGTAAGAGTCGGCGCAGACTGCCAACTTTTTCAAAATACTTGGCGATCCTAATATAATGATGATCGCCAAGTTTTTGTACTGTGTTGGTTGGAAAAATTTAAACATGGTTTGGATATTTACAACGGGATATTTACCATGATTTGAGTTTTGAGCTTTCCAATATTTCACATGATGGATTTAAACGTTTTATGGTTTGGTTTCCTAAAAGTCTTCTCAAATATATCTTTCATACAATATTAAAAGAGGAGATCACCCTAATATCTAATACCTTAATTTTGTAAACAAGCAGAGCATCTGTTGTAGGTAGGTACTAGATAACTGATATACCTACTTAAGACAATTCACTTCAATAAGATAGATATTTTTGGAATAATAAATAAAAAACATCCAGAATACTCAATAATTATCCATCGAGGTTGCTAGTTCGATTCCTGCTTCGGGACAAATGTGTGTAACATTTATCCCGAGGCGGGAATCGAACTGATGCGTCGCAGGCCAGCCTTCGCCCGTCGCCCCACTTTCCATTTATCCCATCTTATGGGTCATTCACTCATGGTAAAAATAAAGTTGAATTCCTAATTATTTATTGCACGAAATAAAATATTCACGTAAAACACGTAAAACGCAAAAACGAGCTTAGATAACCTAAAAGAATTATTTTTCGTCAAACCTTATACAGCCATTGACAAATTTTTTGGTGAGTTATTATTCCGTATGCAATTTTCATTACTAAAACTCGCGATAATTCGTGTTATTTTATGTTCAGATTTACTTCATGGACGCCCAGTGTAGGCCTGCATCGGGTTATATACGTTTAACATTTATTATCACCCTAATATATTATAATACGAAAGTTTGGATATTTAGATGTTTGCTACTCTTCACGCCAAAACTATCAACATATCGGGCTGAAATTTTGCGTAAACTAGTAGCTACCTGGATAACCATTATACGCTTCTTACAAATACAAATATACGAATACAAATACTTTTTATCCAAGAAAATGCTTGCGAAGTTAGTCTACCATAAACGTACTTATGGTACTGTCACTTTTTCCATCCACTGGTGATTAGTTTCTCGTTTGCGTCCATTCTTAAACCTACCCCCATTCGGGATTAAGGCTGTATTGTGGTTGACCTAGTATACTTTCGCGAACCAAAAAATGTTCTGTAATTTACCAGACTGGCCTACCAAAAATGTGAGAACATTTTTTTTTTATTACCCTTTTTTAACTTCTTTTCTATTACATTTTAGTTTTCATATGGCGATGGCATTTCTTTTGTAATCAACAAACAAAATATCAGGAAATAAATTGCGTAATTTTTGAGCTAGGGAAAAAGAAAAGATACCTATTTCATCATATTATTAAGTATAACACAGGAAATTTTAAAAATCCATCGTATAGTTTGTGGTATCTATTATAAGCTATTTATTAATGCCTCTGTAATAGTTTTATCTTGTATAGTTTAGGCAGATGTGCGAAAATAGAGTTTGATGGCCAAAAATGGTAACTTCGTATCTCCGCCTTAGCTTTACAAAATCAAACTATTACAGAGGCATTCATAATTAACTTATAATAGATATCACAAAATGTACGATGGATTTAAAAAAAACCTATGTTAAACGTAAGATCAACTAGGTGGAGGCGCCACTTTCACTCGTGTATGTGCCTTAATTAAAGGATGATGTGTAGTTGATACATTCTCTGTTGGTCTTTTGTTCCATAGATCTCATAATTTGTTGATGAAGTGTTGACCAAATGGTGTTGATATTGTAAAGACAAAATGAATATTAAACTTAGGTATCTACATCCACATCCACAGCCTGTACCGGTCCACTGCTGGACGCAGGCCTCCCCCCGATAAGCGCCTTTTTGGTGTTTAACTCATGGGGGGTAATGCCCATAATCCTCACGCTGGGCATGCGGTTTGGGGATCGCAGTTTGGTGGAAGATTTGTTCTGCAGGGGGCGCTGCTGCCCGCCCCCCAGAAGATATCCCTTAGTCGCCTCTTACGACACCCACGGGAAGAATTGGGGTGGTGCAAATTCTATGCCGCCGACACCACACGGCATATACTTAGGTATGAAACCAGTTATTTTCGAAAACAAAGGTCATAGATAGATAGATATATGTACATATAATACTTTATTGCCCACATAAATCTAAAAAGAACTATTTACAGCAGGAAAAGTTAAAACTAAGCGACAATAGGCGGTCTTATCGCTCAAGAGCGATCTCTACCAGACAACCATGGATAGATAGGATCATGGGACATTACACGGGGTTTGCTGCTTCTGTAGGTTTTTAAAGCGTAGGTTTTACATCCAACATACCCATAATCCTATCTGCTTCTCGTTAAAACGGATTTTATGAAACTAGTCGGATAATGGGACCCATTCAACCATTGATAGATAAAACTCCAGCTTGTCGGTTCTACATTTATTCGACCCGACACGACACTGAAACGGCACCGACATCAGTGGATTTATGATTTTACACTTGTACACCGTGCTGTAATGAAGTACACTCTCGTGCAATTGAATCTACTCGAGCCAAAATTTCTTCTTTTAACATCTTTCTTTTTCACTTCTTCCGCTAGTGGACAAAAAATTGAAGTGAATTAGAGTCAATTGCACCTTATTTCTTATTTGAAATTGACTATTTATCAAGCTTTTTATTGTATAGTAAAAAAAATACTAATCTACTTATTTTGTGATTTAAGTCTAAAGAAATAAACGATTTGACTCTGAATCTGATTTGCACATAAATAGATTTTTCGGGAACTGGTTTTTCAGTTTTGCAAAATATACCTATATTTATTTTTCTCTAACAATAGAAGCTTAGTTACTAAGTAACTAAGCCTCTTTTGTCAGAGAAAAATAAATATAGGTACGTTAAATATAGAACGACCTCATAAACCAGTAAATATATACTATTGTCTAGAATACCATTTAAACAATGAGAGAACTATTAATAAATATTCTCAACTAAGTTTCTGCTATTTTAGGGTTATTAAGGCGCATACACGAGCCTATATGACAGCGCCACCCATATTATCATATTATTACGTTAAACACAGGAAATTTTAAAAATCTACCGTACATATTGTTGTATTTATTATAAGCTATTTTGTAATACCTCTGTAATAGTTTTATCTTATATAGTAGGAAGAGATGCGAAAATAGAGTTTGGAGGCCAAAAAGCGCAAATTCGTATCTCTGCCTTATCTTTACAAAATGAAACTATTACAGACGTATTAATAAATAACTTATAATAGATACCACAAACTGTACGATGTTTTTTTAAAACTTCCTGTGTTTAACTTCTTTTTCACTTCTTCCGCTAGTGGACAAAAAATTGAAGTGAATTAGAGTCAATTGCACATTATTTTTTGTTTGATAGTAATAACTATTTATCAAGCTGTTTATTATATAAAAAAATTGACTTGTCTAAGTGCTTATTTTTTAGGTATAAAGAAATAAACGATTTGACTCCGACTCTAACGTAATAATAAGATAAAATATGTGTAGGCGCCACTTTCACTCGTGTATGCACCTTGAGAAGATTTTATCTATGTATATGATTTTATATTATCTAATTATACTCCATTCAGCAATGGAGATCAATCCTGTATAACAGGCCAGAATGTGTCTCCACGGTAACGGTAGAACAGATAGAGTATTCAGGCGTATAGGGGTCTAACGGTTTCCACAATGCGGTTTTGCTGCATCAACATTTTGAGTCGATTCAGTTGCACGCGAGTGTAGTTACTAAACTGTGCCATTTGTCGGTATCGGGGTCGGATCGGCCATTGAAGAGGCCTTTAGTAAGCTATCCGTACAATGACGTATTCTACCTATTCATCCGAAAGCTACAAAGAATGGGCATTGTCTTTGGATTTTTACAGAAATACCGATTGTTTACAACTGCTGTTACTTTGCGAGTTCCTCGCTGTTTTAATTTGTGATTGTTTAGCTTAATCTTTTTATGAATGAACTTTGTATAGTTAATTTTGTACTTTGACTTCAATGTTTATATTGATAGTGATTCCACTGTCAAAACTGGACCAAATTAAAATGGGACTACACGGAAAGCACTAGCTTTAATATAAAAGAAGAATCATGAAATTCAGACCACCTAGTCAAAGACAAATTTCTGAGGTAACATCATAAAAAAAATTAAAATAATTAAAAGTAGGTTTGATTGTGCCACTCTTTTGTCTAAAAACTACTAAACGGTTAGGTTAGGACTGGAAAGTGCAGAAATGGATTATTCTCGTTAGATCCATTGTCTAGGTCATAATGGATCTATCTAGCGATCTAACTTTATTGCACACCAAAACACAGGAAACGAAAGATAACAGAGATACACAATGGGCGGCCTTAGATAGATAGATAGATAGATAGATAACTCTTTATTGTACCACACAAACATAAAAAAAAACAATACAGAAGGAAATGTACAGAATCATAGAAGTACAAAGGGCGGCCTTATCGCTTTGAGCGATCTCTTCCAGGCAACCTTGGGATGGACTGGAGATAAAAGAACAACATAGACGGTGGCATTAAAAAAAACAACTTAAAGGAACAGAAATCGATATGAATATACCTACACTACATACTACATAAACCTAACATGCTTTATACTACCTATACTATACTATACTATAATGAATATGATGTCACTAAACACATACAAAATAATTTAAATACATAATAAATTTTACATGGATAAATAATGTTGATGAAGCAGCTTTTTGAAAATAGGGAGTGATTTTGATTTTGCCTTATCGCTAAAAGCGACCTCTTCCAGACGACCTTGGGATGGACATGAAGTATTTGTACACATATAGGCGGTGGTGGCGTGTTAATTTAAAAGATACAATAAACTCATATAACATACTATAAAATAAATATATACTAATAATAATGATACAAACCAAGTTTTATACCTCAACCTCAACCTCAACCTCAACAGCCAGTATTGGTCCACTGCTGGACGCAGGCCTCCTCCTGATGAACACCTTGTTTTCGTTTATCTAATGGAGGGTAATGCCCATAATCCCCACGCTGGGCATGCGGGTCGGGGATCGCAGTTTGGTGGTAGAGTTTTTCTGCAGGAGTTGTATAAAAAGATGCTAAATAACAACTAAATTGTTTGTTAGTTATTTTTTATAACTGAAGAGAGATAGTGTTCATAGTCCATATTTTTAAATACAGGGAGAGATCTTATGGTAGTAGGTAGAGCATTCCACAGTTTTGTGGCTTTGTGTATCAAGATTGGATCTAGAAAATGCCACCTGATGATGATATTGATGATAAATGTATAGAATCGATCGATTGAGAATTCGTTTTCACAATTATTTATCTTAATTTAGTTCTGGGTATTTAATAAAAAGTATGCACAGTTTTGTTTAGCACGATATGCGAAAGACTGCAGGCAGATGCTGGATGCGTCAAGCTGAAGACAGGGCGCTATGGCGCTCATTTGGGAAGCCTATGTCAAGCAGTGGACTAATATAGGCTGATGATGGTGTTGATGATGAAATACATAAGTTTCACTTAATAAAAAACTGAACTCAAGTCACAATCAAGACAGATTGTACAAAAAACATAATATGCTACTTTTCGACAGAAGTTGCAATAAAAACATTTATTTTTTACTCAAATAATAAAAATCTAAACATTGTCAGCAAGTTCTGCACCTTTTCAGTCTCTTTTTTATATCAAAAGCATTGGCTTCAGTCTGAAAAGACTTCTAGTCCCTGATGTTAACCATTTCTTAATAAAACGAACGCGATTTTAGAAATCTCTAGTATTTTCAATTGCTACTCCGAAATGGCTGAAGAGAAGAAACTCGCAAATACCATTTAAGACTTACAAGTTCCGTGAAATCACTGGAAATCCTTTTCGAGGTATTTCAATCGACCACAGTTACAAAGAAACCAGGTAAAACAGCTAGTAGGTGCAGAATGTCAAAGCCTTTTGATTTTGGCGCAAAATCTGTAAGAAAAGAAGTATACGTTCGTTCGATTTAATTACTTGCACAAGTATCTCGGAGCGACACGACACGGTCGCGCGACTTTATACAATCGCGTGGACAGGCAACCAATCCCATACTTAATGGGAGTTTTTTCTCATTACTAACGTCAAATTAACTCCCTTAGATCGTTAAATAGTATGTATGAGAGTGAAGGAAAAGAGAGTGCATCTGTGTTTGCGCACCTGAACAAATCTGCAAATCTTACAAACATTTGTCCCGCACAAACATGTGCACTATAATATGTCCTGTGCATCTGGCTAGTCTCCAATGAGACAGGCCCCTGTGGTCTTAAAGCTAGGAGGACATCATGTGACTAAAATTTAAAATTATTTGACACCAGTTTGACACTGAAAATGCTCGCCTTGCGTACTTTTGCTGACAAGTGGGGGAGGGTGGTTCAAATTCACTTAAATTCTGCTTACGTTATTACGTAAGCAAAATGTTATTACTGCAATACTGGAAATATTACACAGGCAGATTGTCGGATTCATACAACCAATGCTAAAATGTGTTATTCCATCATCAATGATTTCAATGATCAGCCCGATCTATTCAGTCGTTTGGTGGTAAAGAAGTAACAAACATACATCCATTTTCGCATTTATAATTATAACTCCTCCAAGGACCTATTTAGCTGACTTCAAAAAAAGGAGGAGTTCTCAATTCGACTGTATTTTTTTATGTTTGTTACCTCAGAACTTTTGACTGGGTGGTCCGATTTTCATGATTCTTTTTTTATATAAAAGCTAGTGCTTCCCAGGTGGTCCAATTTTAATTCGGTTAAGTTCTGGCTATGGGATCCATAAAAATTCATAAAAAAACTAAAAAAAATTAAGTCGGTTTATAGTTTTAAGAACAAAATTAATTATTTTACCATCTTGAGCCTGCTTTCAGTGTAAATTCGTCAACCTACCTACTACATATAAAACTGCACAACTGCAGCTCAAACTCACTTTGACATTTTCAAAGGCCCTTGTACAAACTTGAGAGACTTGGAGACATTAAAGTACTCTTGCACTATAGTAGTCTTTTCGAATAGTGATTTAAAAAACAAAAGTTTAGTGACGTAATTTAGATTGTAGGATGTATGGGTCTTTTACGGCCAAGACTGGTCGCTTAACCATTATAATGAATAATAGGGACTTGTAATGAACATTTTCTGTGACGTCATCCTAGGTCCACACACATAAGGTGCACATAAGATGCAAATCTTATTTTCGTCTTATTTCGTCGAAACTGCTCCGTGGTGTGGGCGGACCATGTCTGCCTGAGACGCCAGAGGAACTGAGTTCAAATCTCCACATCGTTACTTTTTTCATGTTTTATAATTTATTTGTCTTCGAGTCCATGGTGCATTCCAAATATCGAAAACATAGTGCAGGTAGGTCGGTAGTTCGGTCAGTTGAAATATTTATAATAAGAAGTCGAGCTTGACTGTGACCGCCATTGTGTAGATACTTTTTCTATGAGCACACGCCTCTCTTGTTTGCAATTATATTTTTGCGTGGTTTGCTCAAATATTGATGTTAACGATCCTAGAGTAATATGTCTAATAAGTTCCTGTAGGGGTAAGTGTACAATAGTGTTACGTGAGACTGTACCCGTTTCTTTATGGATTTTGTCAAGTAAGTGGTTAACATTATTTTGTTTTGTTGTAGCCTTTGGAAACGCCCTGTAAATTACGGACACCTATATAACTACGGAACTGTTTAGGAAGACCCATTACCTGGATCATTTAAGTAGTTTATAATACTTAGAGAATTATCTCATACTTCATACCGCTGCTGCTAGAAGCCGGCTTTCTTGGATTGGCAGGGTTCCGTCGAATAACTGTAAAACCCTCCCTGCGCCCTCTTAATAGTTAATGAATAAACCCTGTAAATAATAACCTACTTGTTTTCCTCAACCTGACACGTAACAGACTGTTAATTTTGTCTGAAAAATAAAATAAAATAAATATTTTGAGTGAGAGTGTGAGTATTAGCTGTGGGATGCTGGCTTAGAATTTGCATCACCCCAACTCTTCCCGCGGGTGTCGTAAGAGGCGACTAAGGGATATCCACCGGAAGGCAGGCAGCAGCGCCCTCTGCAGAACAATTATCCACCAAACTGCGAACCCTAACCCGCATGCCCAGCGTGAGGATTATGGTACCCTCCATGAGATAATCGCCAATAGGGTATATGCATGCGATTTCAAAATGGCTAAAAAAATATATACGTATTCTCTATTGATATAGAAACATATCTACATATTTATTTTTGCATTTTGAGATGTTTTTATTGTAGAATTTAACCATTGAAAAATTGATATTTTAAATCTCAATCGCAAAATTTCAAAACGCTACGCCATTGACTAGAGCGGACGTGACATCACTGTACACATTTCTTCTTTTTTTATTCTGCTTGCTGCACCTTGATTTGACACTATTCTGCCCACTTGACATTTCGTATTGTCGATTATTTTCAGTTTTTTCGGAAAACCTCTTTCCTGAGATGATCACTACCGAGGTCGTCACCAAAGGTTTTAATCAAGTGTGTACGTCGACGTCACATAAACATGGCGCCAATATGGCAGCGTTTTTATCACCCGAAAATGATTGTAGTTTTGATTTGTTTTTTTTACCTAGTTAATGCGAAATTCAGTGAGCGTCTTATCATTCCTCGGTTAAATAATGACCTAAAGGATCGATTAAAACAATAAAAAAAATCGATGCATGCCCTTTAGGTGATGCCCTTTAGGTGCATTATCAGTGGAAGGCCTGCGTCCAGCAGTGGGCCAATACAGGCTGTTGAGGTTGAGGTGAGTTTTTGTGCGGTATCAACACTGAAAATGGCGGAAGCGAGTCACTGGAGAGGTTTTAGTAGGTATTACGTCCTTCTCAGGACGAGTCCCGTTTAATTCTGATCTCCAAGACCGGTTTATGCGTAAACGAATTTCCTCGCCTAATAAAAAAAGAGAAGACAGAGGTTAAAAAAAACCGTGATAAATCGATGACCTGTACCGACTCGAGTAAACAACTAGCACGTTCAGAGATGGTGAACAATACCCAACTCTTAATTCTACAGTTTCGCTGCCGAGCTCCAAGTGCTTCGTAATTTCCTTGCGCCACTTCCGTGGGAAATTGTAAACGTGTCTCTTTGGCTTTATATATTCTATTGCGAGTATTTAAAATCAGGTTATTTATAAGCACAAAAATCATTTAGAATATAGTTTTTCGTGATTCTTCTATATCTTTTACTTTTAGTCTATTTGCATAAGGTCCGTGCCAGACTTCTTCGGCACGGAATAAATATAAAGTACTACTACCAACAGGTTAAAATTACTAAATTTTTAGGTATATTTTATTTCCCGTATGATATGAATCTGAAAATTCAGCTATTACAATGCAAGCCAGATATTTTTTAATAAACGTGAATAGTGTTTTAACGAATTAATCCATATTATTAGTCCTGTTATGTTTTTTAACACGTGAGATTTTTTGTTGGCTTTAATATTTTATGAAGCTAGAATATTATTTGAGAAAGTCGAAAGTACCTCAGTTAATTTAACTTTTTAAGTGAACCTTTATTGGGTTTACTGTTACAACAGTGAACAAAAGTTCCCTTGATCTACTAAAATCCTATGCATAGATCCAGATGCTTATCGATGGATCTTTTTAGACATTTATGTCCCATTGTCCATGTGGATTTTTAATAACTCATCGGTCCACTAAAATCCTATGCAACGATCCACTACAGAGTCGCTTCACTATGATAATATTATCGCTTCATTATCGCGTTACAATCACCGCTATTGACACCATTTGGTATTCTACTAACACGATCTTTCTTTGTTTATGCTATATCTATGACTATTACGATAATGATTATATGCCCCACCACATTATTGACACGATATTATAAGTCATAGAGATTGTAATCTTATAGTATTGGAATACGAAATAAATTTACAACTAAATCTCTATCTTAATCGTATGGCGCCATGATGGCATTTTGTTTAAAAAATAGTGGAATTAGGCCCCAGGTCGGTTACGCTGGATCGGTTATACTTGACTCCAATCGGTAACTTTAAAGTTTATCTTCGTTTTCAGGTGATACCAGCGATGTTCCACACGGCTTCTATCTGGCTGACATTGGCGTTGGCTGTCCAGAGGTACATCTACGTCTGCCACGCGCCCGTTGCGAGGACTTGGTAAGGACTTTGATAAATAGATAGATAAACATTTATTTGCTTCTGCAACACACGGTACTTAAGTCGTATAATTATAAATATTTTACAAAAATATAATAAGCTGACAAGGAGAAATAAAAAAACGATAATGTTGTAAAAATTATACAGCTTATGAAAATAAGTAGCATGACTTAGAATAGGTTAATAATTTATTTTGTTTTAAAATACTATAAACCGACTTCAATTTTTATAGTTTTTTCATGATTTTTTATGGATCCCATTGTTAGAACTGCACAAAAATGGGACCACACGGAAAGCACCAGCTTTCAAATAAAAAAATAATCATGAAAATCGGACCACCCAGTCAAAAGTACTGAGGTAACAAACATAAAAAAATACAGTCGAATTGAGAACCTCCTCTTTTCTTTAAGTCGGTTTACAAATGGAAGCAGCGTGTGTATGCTGCAGCTCAACAAAAAGGAAATAACTCAGCGCATAATTTTGATTGAAGAGCAAACACTTATTTTCAGTAATACACTCTGAGGTGACTAGAAAAACGAGATATCAAATCATATCAAATAATGATGTAATGATGACTTACTCCTAGAAATACCCATCTAATTCTAAGAGGGAATTAGATGGGCGAGCATAGCTCTTTCCATAGCTTGCTGGGCGACTTTAAACTGAGGAGCTATGACAAAAACAAATGGGTTTAATATATGCCTTACATATATGTCACGTGATACTGTTCCGAATCTTTCTATTCTTTTCGAACCGCCTCTTAGCAAATGATGGTTGGCTAGGTCCTCAAAGGTCCTATCCAACCGGTGTTCGGCTTTTTTCCTTCTCGCACGCATTTTAATTCCCGTTAGTACTTGCAAAGTTCATCTTCTACAAGTTAACAGAATGCGGTTTTATTTCTTTGATATTGAATACTCTCATCATTCAACTTTGATAACGAACTAAGTTCGATGGAAGTTCGCAACTGGGATAGATGAGATGAGTTACCTAGTTACCTAAGGTTGTGTTTATGGTGGGCAGCGGAAGCGGAAATCCAGGCGGAATTTTGAGAATAGCAATGAATATTTGTTGATTTCGTGGGTTCCTTCCTACCTCAAAAGGAAAAAACGACCGCTATTAGCATCACTTTGTTGTCGTCGCTTAATCTCGGTGATCGATTCTCTATAAGGAAGAATTCTTGTATATAAATATATATCCATCCATCCATCCACAGCCTGTATCGGTCCACTGCTGGACACAGGCCTCCCCCTGATAAACGCCTTATTGGCGTTTAACTCATGGGGGGGTCCAAGTGGTTGAAATGCCCATAATCCCCACGCATATAAATTTATATACTTAATCTGAATCTCGGAAACGACTCCAACGATTTTCATGAAATTTAGTATACAGGGAGTTTCGGGGGTGATAAATCGATCTAGCTAGAATTCATTTTCAGAAAATGTCGTTTTATTCGGGTTTTCATAATTTTTCATCAACTTTATCGTAATCAATTGACTCTTCCTGACAACTGGCGAATAGTAAATAAATAGTAGGTAATACTATTGTATTCGTGTTTTCAATTATCAACTTTATTCTCATTAACTTAAAGACTAAACTGAAAAATATGACTCTTCCTGTCTTCCAGGTACTGTTTTGTAAAGCAAGTATAAAAATACCTACGTAAGTTTTGACAAGCGCACGCCGCGCCGCCCGGCAGTCGGTTGCACCTTTACTATATGTATGTAACTACATTACATATTCTGTACAGGTAGATACATTCCAAGTGGTTGAAACTTGCTAGTTAAAGAGACCTCAATTGCATTTCAACCCGAGAATTAAACTTTGGAAGTTTATAACTTGTTCTCAAGATATCTGTTAATAGCTTCTAGCTACTGCCCGAGGTTAATTCTGACCTTACACTATTTTAACATGTTTTATTTATTTTATTAGGGCAACCAACTAGAGATAACACAAGGAATACAAATTATAAAACAAAATACTTAAAACCAGTGCTCTCTAAATTCCAGGTTAAATACAATAAAACTTTTAAATCCATCATGGTTATTAATACTAAACTTATTTACAACGGGATATTTACCATGATTTGAATGGCGCATGAAACTGTGCCGAAATATTGGAAAACTCAAAATTCAAATCATGGTAAATATCCCGTTGTAAATAAGTTTAGGGTTAAATACAAGTGTGTTTTTAAGTTATGCGGCAGAACCCCTAGGGATCATTCATGTGCAAGAGGAAAAGAATCGTCAAAATCAATTCACAATTTTATTAATAATAAAAGAAGATATCGACGAACAAACATAAAAAACCGGCTGAGTGCGAACGAAGGGATCCGTCCGTTATCTATAAAAACGTCAAAAAAGCATAATCTGTTGTATGCGAGCCCCCTTATATGTATATAATAATTATGATATTCTGTTCTTCAGTTTTTTTTTCATTTCTTGTTATAGCGGCAACAGTTATACTTACATCATCAGTAAAAAATTGAGCTGTCTTAATAGGGTATATGCATGGATTTTTTTATTTTTTATCGATTATTTAGGTTATTACATAAACGAAAAAAAATATAACACCCAAAAAATTTATAATTATTGAGGTAAAAAACTACAAGTTAAATTACACTCAGTTTCGGCTGATAAAAACGCTTCCATGTTAGCCATTGCATTTTATGACGTCACGGATCATCGAGTTCCATATGTAAACTCAAAGTCTGCCCATACAAAAATGTTCAAGTATGACGTCACGCTTCACGTGCCAATAGCGTTGCGTTTAGAGATTTGACCTGTTGAGACTTAAAATTTTACAATAAGAACATCATAAAATACAAAAATAAATATACAGATATATTTCTCTATCACTAGAGAATACGTAAAAAAGAATTAGCTTTTTTGAAGTCACATGCATATACCCTATTACTATCACGGTTCATGAGAGACAGCTGGGTGACAGACGGACAGACGGACAGACGGACAGACGGACAGACGGACAGACGGACAGACCGCGGAGTCTTAGTAAAAGAGTCCCATTTTACCCTATGGGTACGGAACCCTACCCAAAAACAATACTTTACCTACAGCCGAATAAAGAACTTCCTCTTTTATCGAAGTGAGTTAAATAATTGAACTAATCTTTAGAGAAGATTTTTTCTCAGACATTTTCTCATCTACCATCGACGTGGATTTGAGAAACTTTGAACGGCCTTTAGCGGTTTTCAGAATTATTAAGAAAGAATTACAAATAAGGCAGGAGGCCTGCGTCCAACAGTGGACCAAATCAGGCTGTTGTGGTTGAGGTAACAACTAATAATGAGCTAACTGTAGAATGACTGCAGAACTGATCCATATTAAAACCAGTCGGACGCGTCCCTAAGACGCTGGCTGCATTGCTATTGATGATTTAAATTCAATCTTCGTCACTAATCTTCATTTTGAAGCCATATTAAAAAACTTGAAGTCATATTAATAACTATCTCAAATGGACTCTATAATTTAAGTTACTTGGACTGTATAAAACGATTGTTGTTGTTGTCTGAAATAAACATTATCTTTATTTATTTATTTATTAAAAAGGAACGCCAACAGCGTATACATTAAGCATTTTGTTTTAACTTAGTATACACTTATAATAGGCGGACACAGCATTGTTACACAATACTTAAAATTATTTAAATTAATAAATGAGATCGAAGTTAAACATTATAAATATCTTATATTATACGAGCTGCGCCCCGCGGCTTCGCACGCATTATTCCTATGGAAACGTTAAAAGGTGATTTTCATCCCACGGGAACTGATTTATCGGATAAAAAATAAGCCTATGTTTGATTCCAGGATTAGAATTACCTGTATGCAAAATTTCAGCCAGATCTGTCCAGTCGTTTTGGCGTGAAGAAGTAACAATCATCCATCCATACATCCATACAAACTTTTGCATTTATAATATTAGTGTGATTATTAATCACCTAGTTGTGATTGTAAACGATAAATGGTAAAAGAATTGATTGTGATTACTACGACACGGGACCCAAATCGTAGTTACCAGTCTCTCACTTGGCCAGATTATTATATTTATGACGATAACCGCATCGTTATAAACAAGCAGGTCAGCCAGACACTTGCTGAGTAAACAGGTTCACCATACCTGCCGATTCGGTAAACATTGCCTATAAATAATTTAACACGTTTTTTTACGGCATATTTTTTCTATTATAACGATTTACACAGAAAACGGGTATCGGTATACCTGCGCTTGTTTGTAACTTTTGTCTTTATCATTAGCGAAGGATTTATTAGTAACCACTTCCTTAGTTTTCTTAGTTATATTCATTTTAGTCTATTCGCCCTGTGTTTAACCCTTTTCTGTGAGATGAATTGGAATTCTTCATCTTTGACCAGTAGTGGGCCGAATAATTTCCACACAGACAACTAGTTGTCTAGTTCGATGGTCTGGGCGGAACAAACCACCGATTCAATGTCTATTAATATCGTAATTATGATTTTTGTCACTCTAAACGTCTGCTCTTCCTATTCAAACGGTTTTAATTATTAACTAGCTGCGCCCCGTGGCTTCGCACCCCTATCCCACGGGAACTAATTTATGGGACAAAAAGTAGCCTGTGTATTATTCCAGGCCTAGAACTACCTGTATGCAAATTTCAGCCCGATCCGTTTAGTAGTTTCTGTGTGAAGGAACAACAAACATTCACATTTATAAACGTTCGCTTTTATATTATTAGTAGGATTCCCAAATTTTCAGGTAACTTACCATTATATTAGTTAGGTACGGAATAAAGTTGCCATAGCACTGGCCATATAGTGCTGGATTTAAGACCAACAACAATTTTCTTTTTTAATCTTTATTTAAAGAGCTCACATTGCGATTATGTCGCTTCAACTAAGTAACTGAAAAAAATACACTTATAAAAATTATAAAAAACTAAACAGATTTAACTTATTTACCTAACTAAACTAATTACCTCGCCGTGTGGTGCCGGCGGTGTAGAATTTGCACCACCCCAATTCTTCCCGTGGGTGTCGTAAGAGGCGACTAAGGGATATCTTCTGGGGGGCGGGCAGCAGCGCCCCCCGCAGAACAAATCTTAAACCAAACTGCGATCCCAAACCGCATGCCCAGCGTGGGGATTATGGGCATTACCCCCCATGAGTTAAACGCCAATGAGGCGTTTATCAGGGGGAGGCCTGCGTCCAGCAGTGGACCGATACAGGCTGTGGATGGATGGATGTGAAACTAATTACCTATTTAAATAAATGAGAACATTAAAATCAGCTCCGATCCGATCGGTCTGATCGTAGCTGAGCCCAAGAACATGCAACATCCATTTTATTCAGATTATTTTCACCGCTCATTTGTTTTTTTTTCTGTGGTATTCCTAATGCAGTGAGTTCCGAAAATCAAAGATCTAATACGAGTATATACCTTATATCTCTGGACACGCCTTTACTTGCGTGTATGCCTACACAATATGGCGCCTATTCCAGAATAAAGCATATTGAAGCCCATAGAGCTTTTACCACATAACAAGATCGAGACTGACCTCGCCATGGAATAAGAAGTTTTCATACTACTCTAAGATCTCTTCTGTGTAGGGTATTTTTTTTTCACTGCCGAAAATATTCTTACTGCCGCACTCAAAGACGTTATTGCTTACATAAACTGTCACTAAGTAAAGGTTTTTGTATTGAAATCTTTACTTAAGTTTTAAGTTGACAGTTTTAAGTAATCATTAATGTCTTGGCAGTTAGCGAAACACTTGAAAATTAATACAGTTAGAAATAATGACAACCTGATTTCGGTGCAAACTCGTCCACAGAGCTCTGCTTTACGACTCAGATCGTGCCCGGATGATTGGAATTCGCGATAAACTGATTTGTAGCAGCCATTTTATTCGGAGCGCTGGGTTAATTGCAAATTTGTTCGTTTACTCTGCAGCTATGGAGATGCAGAGATTTGATTAGATTTGTCGACAAAACTTCTGATCAAAACTATGCTAGCACAACCTCTGTTGTCACCTCAGTCGCGGTGCAATTCTCGCGATAGGACAAATTATTTTGTAATACAATAGTCTAGTAGTCTTGATTGTAGAAACAATCCGTTTGTAAAGTGGGTTCGATTCGTTCTTACGATTCTTTCAAAGATGTTCTATTGTTTCAGCTATACATTGAGTTCCACCAAATGTAGTTATTGTTAGGAATAAATAAATAAATAAATAAATAATGCTGGACAATTCACACAGCATTATCTAAGCCCCAAGCTAAGCAGAGCTTGTGTTATGAGTACTAGATAACTGATATACATAACACAATACACTACATAGATAGATATTTTTTATTATAAATATTAAACATCCAGAACGCCCTGAACAAATGTCTCCAGATCGTACACACATTTGTCCCGAGGCGGGAATCGAACCCGCAACCTCCTGCGTCGCAGGCAGACCTTCGCCCACCACGCCACCGAGGTCGTCGAGAATGGAATAAAACATCATAAAACCTATAGAGCCATTTTATTTGGAGCGCGCTGGGTTAGTTGCAAGTTCGTTTACTCTGAAGCTACAGAGATGCCGAATTGCCGAGTCAGAGTCAAATCGTTTATTTCTTTAGACTTACAAAAAAAGCACTTGGACAAGTGAAATTATTTACTATATAAACTGCTTGAGAATTTTTACCATACAAAAGATATTTGATTATAAAATAAATAATGCAGGTAAATTTGCATGTCTTATAGGATATTATACAAATAAAGTTCTCGGTGTAAAAATAATAACAAAATAAGTAAATAGTTTTCTGCTCTTTTCAGTTTAATGGCAAGGCCGATTGATGAACGATCGACTCCGAATGGAAATGGTGATTGAAGTCGCCACTTCATCTAAAGTTTAGTTCGCTACTTCGCTACTGCAGTGTTAGTTTGATCCAAGCAATTAATGGCGACAGTGTTGCTAACTCAGCATTTTTAAGCACGATTCGACATTATCATTCTTTTTCATAATAAAATTTGACATGTTTCATTATCTACTGTATGCTCCATAAAGAAGACAATATTTTGGTTCTTAATAATTGGGTTTTTGTTTAAAAAAAACTATAAACCGACTTCAATTTTATGGTTATCTTATGGATGCCACTGTCAGAACCAGACCAAATTAAATTGGAACCACACAGGAAGCTTTCGAATAAAGAATCATCAAAATCGGATTACCCAGTCAAAAGTTCTCAGTTAACAAACATATTAAAAAATTTAAAAAACACGACTGTGTTTTTTAAACTTTTTAACTTGAGAACTTCCTCCTTTCAACTAGGCTGCATAAAATTAATGTATCTTTTAAAGGGCAATGTATACGCTTCTACAACAAAACCCCTACTGAGCTGCAAAAATTTTCAGTAAATAAATTCAAACAAACTGTCAAAACTTTACTATGCAAAAAGGCTTACTATAAAATATCAGATTATCTAGAGGATAAAAAAGCTTGGGTCGGATTTTGCTCCAACTCGAAAAAATACAACTAACAGGCTAAAGGTTTCTTCGTCGTTTCTTTTACTTTAGTCTACATAGCGAAGCGATCGAAATCAAAAATACCACTTTATTTCCGTGTCAGTGTATTTTTTAATTTTTTAATATGATTTGACCTTTTTTAAGTGTACATTTATTGTATTTATGGAAATAAAGCATTCTTCGTCCGCAGTGCATAAGCATTGCCCACCCGGGCTGTGATCCCCAACCCGCATGCCATGCGTGGGGATTATGGGCATTACCCTCCATGAGACAAGCCAAAAAACGACCACAGGGGGGGGCGAAAAACGACCACAGGGGAGACCACAAATGCGTTGGTATGATGACGTCAAAAGATCAGCTGGAGTCAAATGGATGGAAATTGCACAAGACCGCAGGAAATGGCAAAGTTTGAAGGAGGCCTACACCCATAGGGTAGAAGATGGCTAAGAAGAAGAAGAAGAAGAGACAAGCCAATAAGTCGCTTATCAGGCGGAGGCCTTCGTCCAGCAGTGGACCAATACAGGCTGTTGAGGTTGAGGTTTGAGGTAGTGCTTGCATTCGAATATTCGAATATTAAATCATTTCGAATATTCGAATACTGAAATTGCAATATTCGAATATTCGATTTAAATAAAAAGTCAAAATTCTGATGTGGATAAAAGGCCACTTAAAAGTTCGCGCGGTTAATCCATACGGGTTTGGAACACGGTTCGGAAACACTCGGGAGTAATCGGGAGTGCCGCGCGCGACTGCATATTGCGTTCGCATATTTGACGATACTCTTCTGTCTATCCGTCTCTGTTGCTCACGTGAATGTCCTTGTGTTAACGCAGAATTGTGTTCAGTTGTGTATTGCACGCGGTCGTGGTGGTTATCTTTATTGTACGAAGTAACGCGAACCCAGAACAGGCCTGGTTTCGCGGAGGATATGGCACCATAGACCACATACACACAGTGAGGCAGATTATTCAAAAGTCCGAAGAGTATAATAAGCCCCTGTGTCTGGCCTTTGTAGACTATGAGAAGGCCTTTGACTCTGTCGAAACCTGGGCTGTTCTGGAATCCTTACAGCCATGCCAAGTAGACTTTCGTTATATCGAGGTGCCGAGATGTCTTTACGACGCCGCCACCACGAGTGTCCAATCCAAGTGCAGGACCAGCAGTCCAAACCCATCCAACTGCGCAGAGGAGTGAGGCAGGTGGATGTTATATCCCCGAAATTGTTCACGAGCACGTTGGAATATATGTTTAAGACGCTAGACTGGAAAGCCCTTGCCTTTCATTAGCATAAACGGCGATTACATCTCACACCTGCGATTCACTGATGACGTAGTCTTAGTGACGGAGTCGCTGGAAGAACTGAACCGGATGCTGGACGGCCTAGCTTCAGCCTCGCGACGCATCGGTCTGAATTCGGATAAAACAAAGTCATGATCAATGGCCTCATTGATCCGCGGCCGGTCGTCGTATATGGACACCCTCTCGAAATTGTTTCCGAGTACCTACACTTACTTTGGGCAAATTCTGCAGCTAAGAAAAAACAATTTAGGGAAGCAGGCCAAGAGGAGGATCCAGCTAGGCTGGGCAGCGTTTGGAAAACTACGTCGAGTCTTCTCGTCATCTATACCGCAATGCTTGAAAACCAAAGTTTTCAATCAGTGCATCCTACCCGTCATGACCTACGGAGCTGACACCCACGATAGGGTTGATTCACCAGTTCAAAGTCGCTCAGCGAGCTATGGAAAGAGCTATACTTGAAGTCTCTCCGCAGGATAGGATTCGTAACGAACAAATCCGACAGAGAACCAAAGTTTTCGACATAGCTCAGAGAATTAGCGAGTTATATCTCGCGCAGAACCGACAAGCGATGGGGTAAACGAGTTCTAGAGTGGAGACCACGACTCGGCAAACGTAGTGTAGGGCGCCCTCCGGCCAGGTTGGATGAATATCTGCGAAAGACTCCAGGCAGAAACTGGATGCGTCAAGCTGAAGACAGGACAGGGTGCTATGACGCTCATTAGGGGAGGCCTATGTCTAGCAGTGGACTAATATAGGCTGATGATGATGATGATAATGATAAAAATAAGATAAAGTTAGAGAGGAGTAATTGCTAATTTTATAATTTGTGATTTAAAAGACCTTTATATGTTTTTGTACTTTAGTAAATACTAACGCGCTATCGTTACTTAACGTGTTTATTTACTTGTTATTGTGTTAAATTTTATTAAAATACCCTAGATTTTGAAGACAGTTTTAAAAATTTTTGGTTGATTGTGCGTGTAAATCGCCAATGTCTTGTCGTTACAGCGACACACATTTGACATTTAAAATTGTTCGTGGAAATAATACGTATTATATAAAATATATAAAAGAATGTGATTTTAATAAAAAAATAGTTTTTTCTATATAATATTCTATTATTCGAATAATATTCGAATATTCGAATAGTAGCCGAAAAATAAACGAATATTCGAATATCAAAAATTTTCGAATATTTGCAAGCCCTAGTTTGAGGACACTGGGTAATTTCTAAGATCTCAAATAATATCCCAAAAATGTTCAACACCTACCATTATTTACGTATTAAAAACGAAGATGAGGTACTGGTTACTCGAAAGTGGCAACCTCAAATTGTGTAAAATTGTGTTCTCCCACATCAGTCACCGTCTGACCGGCGGCACGGGCGGTCGTGATTCGCGTGAAATATTGTTGTCTCAGTCTCACTTCGGTCCTAGATACGTCTTTCCGTCTTTGTTCTTCTTTGTATTGCACAGGACTGGAAATATAACTGTGAGCGTATGTGTTTGCGTGTAGTTGTAACACATGCCAATTCTTGAGTAAGCGCTGGGAGATCGTAACCTATCTTCCCCTTTTTAAATCAATGACACCTACGCCATTTATTTCGTGGTGTAGTTGGTTAACATTCCCGTACTGAGCAAAGACCGCGGGTTCAAGTCTCGTCGAGGTTGAATTTTTGGGATATTATTAGATTTCTTAGATTTTTCTCAGCTAGAAACTATTAGAGTCAGAGTCAGAGTCAAATCGTTTATTTCTTTAGACTCACAAAATAAGCACTTACACAAGTCAAATTTTTACTTTATAAACAGCTTGATAATTAGTTATTACTATCAAACAAGAAATAAGGTGCAATTGACTCTAATTCTCTTCAATTTTCTGCACACTAGCGGAAGAAGTGAAAAATAAACCACTAGCAAGTTTATCGCTTATCAACTAATACAATCTTAGTATAACTAAACCTAACTGTTCTTACATACTATTGTCGGTGTGGAACTGGGCGACATCCGGCCAAGCATTAAAACATCATTAATGTAATCATCTAAGGAAGTATTGTCAGAAGGTTGAATATTGAATAACAATTCGATTATCCCAACAACTAAATTGAAAGTCTGGACCACCACCCAAGCCCATCCATTCCCGAATTATAATCCATCGGGATCCTTTCTTCAATTCCAATTCGCGCCTTCCCATAAAGTCTACTTTTAGAGCCCAAGTGGGAACGTTTTTACGACTGTAATAAAAAATTGGTCAAATAAAATAACCTTAGTTATATGTAACGTCCTGTTTACAGTATATCTATTTAGAGACGTGACGAAAGACCGCATTTTTATTTCGATACTTGCGTTTCGCTTACTCTATCGTTAATTTGTGGGTGATGAAGGTTATATCAGAGATGGCGAAACTTTTTAACCAACTTCAAAAAAAGGCGGAGGTTCTCAATTCCGGCTCGATGGCAAAGAGTTAAAAAGCTTACTTTTCAGAGAGTGACAAGGAGAATTCAATTCAATTCAATTCAATAAGAATATAGGCTTTATTTGTTTTTTATATAGGCTTTATTTTGTCCCAGAATTCTCACGGAAACAGGAACTGCGCGGGTAAAACCACTGCTAGTTCACTTATAAATTTGCCATTTTCGACTACCGTTATGTTAATTTTTTGACTGGACATAGAATCGACATCGAAGATAAAAAACATTGAGAGTTCTTAAACTTTAAATGTTTTTTTATCTAAGGTAGAAGGTACTTACTACTTCATATTTTGAAAAAAAAAAAAAATTGATTATTGATTTTTTTAGGCTAATGTTATTTTCAAACCTGCTTAGATTCCATCTATCTTTCTACTTACCAAATTTTATCTAAATCGGTTCAGCAAGCAAGGAGATACGTAGCAACAAACATTTACACAATCTTTTGCTTTTTTAATTTTAGTAGGATTTTATGTTTCTTTCATAAATAGAACGAATGTTGTCATTTTTGCTTTATTGGAAGATTAAACAAAAACCTATGATTAACAAACTGCCTAAAAAATTTGGTTAACTGGGTCCAATTTAAAGCTTGTAAAACAAAAACCTTCTTAGCTCACTCCGAGACAAAGCTTAACCTAATTTCCCGAACCTTTTTCCCGACCTAAAAGATGAATCCTTCGACACCCTTTTATATAAAATTAATTTATGTGACCTCTAAATGATATCAAATCACCGTTTCTTAATGAAAAAGATAAAATAAGGTCAAACCCGATTACGGTGTTCTACGATTGTGCTTATTATTTTAACAATGAAATTTTCGACCCTTACTTAGACCCTGCTATCTCGTTAGCCCCAATACCCCGTTACAGGGTATATGACGTCACCTGACGTCATATAACGGGGTATTGAGACGAATTAATTGATGCACTACGTAGGAAAATACAAATCGGCTAGCTACAAATAAAATAAATAAATAACGCTTCAAAAAAGCCAATATTTTTTACGTATTCTCTATTAATATATAAATAACCTGTATATATTTATACATAATTATATTCGTATTTTTTAATGTTTTATTGTGAAATTTTATCATTGAAAAGTTGGTAAATTAAATCTTATTCGCAAAATTTCTAAACGCAACGCTTTTGGCAGTCGAACCGTGACGTCACACCTGTACGTTTTTACACTGTCATGAAGCTTTGATTAACTTTCAGGCCCGTATAATGAAAGTTTGCTCAGTCATCGATGTATGCTTGAGCAACACTTTTGGCATAAACGTCATTCAAGCATAACTCTATGACTGAGCAAGCTTTCATAATACGGGCCTCAGTCTTTTTGTTGGCAAAAGGTGATCCGATGATCCGTGACGTCACAGAATGCAAGGACTAACAGCAGCGTTGGCAGCGTTTTTATCACCCAAAACTGAGTGCAGTTTTACCTTTTGATTCTTACCTCAATAATACACTCGAGAGCAATGAATCCGGGTCACTTAAAGAATGTTAAAAATCTCGGAAACTAACAATGATAGGTTAATGCAATAAATTGTATTTAATAGACAATGTAATACTCCTTAAATGAAAGTAAAAAAAATATGAGTCACCATACATTTTATTAACACAAAATTACATAAAGAAAAAAACTGCTGATCTCTCCTTAAAACAAAAATAGGAAACATGAAATTTTTGAACTTTATTACGATTTTCTTGAATTTTAATACTTCGTATTGCCTCCTCGTGCTTCCATTACTGCGTTTACGCGGTTTGGCATGCTGTACACCAAGTTCCTTATACGATTTTGGGGAATATTCTCCCATTCCTCTGTGAGAGCAATTTTGAGCTCACGAAGCGTGATTGGGGGAGGGTTTCGTTGTTTTACGCATCTGCCTAGCTCGTCCCAAGCATGCTCGATCGGGTTGATATCCGGGCTGCGCGCTGGCCACTCCATACGAGTAATGTTCATCTCTTGAAGGTAGTCATTCACAATCCTACCTGTATGAGGTCGGGCATTGTCATGCATAAATATAGCATCCTCACCTAAATTGACCATAAATGGACCAACGTGATCATTGAGGATTTCTTCCACATATCTTACGCTAGTTAAAGAGCCGTTTTCTATGATCACCAGCTCTGTGCGACTTTCAGAAGAAATTCCGGCCCACACAAGTACAGACCCACCACCGTAGGCTACTTTTTCTTCGATGCATGCTTGCTTGAATCTTTCCCCTGGTCTTCGATACACTCTGTGTCTTCCATCGTGCTTGTAGAGCATAAATTTTGATTCGTCGGAGAACATAACTTTTGACCAATCTTCAATACTCCAATTTACGATTTTTAGGATTCTTTAAGTGACCCGGATTCATTGCTCTCGAGTGTATAAAATTTTGTGGGTTTTATAATTCTTCCCTGTTATAACGTAAATAATCGATAAAAACAACTATTCATATACTCTATTTACACAGCATTATCTAGCACCAATCATAGAAGCTTTTGTTAAAGGTACTAGATTACTAATATACTTAATACAATACACTCTTAATACAAATTACTATATATCAAGCTGTTTTTAAAGTAATAAATTTGACTTGTCTAAGTACTTATTTTGTAAGTCTAAAGAAATAAACAATTTGACTCTGACTATGACTCTGATACTACATAGATAGAAAATGAATAAAATCAAATGACCGTTTCCTAATATGAAACAGAAATCCATTAATATTTAAGTGCATCCGTTGAAACATTAAATAATGCTGGAAGGAATGAGTTGTTCTGAATTGTTAGGTAGTTTAAAATACACTCGTAATCTCGAAGGCCCATATCTATAGACTGCACTTTTTATTTCCAAATATCAGCCAGTAGCTTTTAGTAACTGTGTGATGCTGGCTTAGAAAATTCACCACCCCAACTCTTCCCATGGGGGTCGTTAGAACAACTAAGAGATATCTACCGGGGGCGGGCAGCAGCGCCCACTGTAGAACTATTCTACCACCAAACTGCGATCCTCAACCCGCATGCTTAGCGTGGGGATTATGGACGCTACCCCCCATGAGATAAAGGACAATAAGGCACTTATCAGGGGGAGGCCTGCGTCCAGCAGTGGACCAATATAGGCCGTTGAGGTTTAGGTTAAGCTTTCAGTAGCTCCCTACTCTGCATAAATGTAAGATGTTTTTGTGTAATTTAAAGAAGGATTGTAAGAGGTCTGATATGAACAATTATATAGTTTGACGGTTTCATTACGGATGTAAGCGGGTTAACTACTATCCTTATTTGTGTTGCAAGAAAACCAACGTTTCATCCCTTACCAAGGGATGAAACGTCTTCAGTTTAGAGATCACGGTTCAGCTGCCAATAACGTTGCGTTTAGAAATTTTGCAGTTGAGATTAAAATATCTACTTTTCAATGATTAAATTTCACAATAAAAACATAGAAAAAATGCAGATATATTCCTATATCAAAAGAATACGTAAAACAAGCTTTTTTGAAGTCATATGCATATACCCTATTGTTGTGATTGTTAGAACTAAAAAGTTTTTATGAGAATTGTAAAACGGAGCGGATAGCAGCGCCTCTAGCTATAGAGCTCAACAAAGCACAATATGAACAAAACAAACCTTGCTCCAACGATAGTTTATAGTTAATTTATTCATCATACTGAATATTACAGTTTAACAAAAAAAATGCAAACAATAGGCTACAGTGTCCTAAAAAATCTAATAACGTCCAATATCTTCTGATATTGGACATTTTTTTTTCGTTTGTCGATTAAACAAAAAATGATGAAGATGTATCCCGTTAAAGTTTCACGTGACGTCACATCTTACAACACTTTTTTGCAAGGTGTGACGGCACTAGCCCTCACTCCCAAACATTGACACGCTTTTAATGACAAAAATGATTTTTTTTATTAGATTGACAAAAGAAAAATATGTCCATTATCTTTTGGTAATCTAACTGACTGGCGGAATAAATAGAATATTATTTCTATTCTAGAATATCCAACCTTTAGATCTCGGCATTAGTCTACAAAGCCTGAGTCCATTCCTATTCTAAGCTGAGTGCTCCATTTTAATCTCTTAAAATAGACGGGGCACCAAAGGGACTAAGCATCTGGCCGCACTCGGTTTTTACATTTTGGAGCACCCTCATCAATCCTAAGTTGATTTCTGGACCCGAGTTAAAAGGAAGGTGGTAAATGAATTTTATTACCGTACCTTAGGCGTACCGCTCGACGAATAAACAAATTTTCATATGACAAGGTTTATGATAATACTATTGAATACTCTTATTTTTTTATTTGTATTTCTGTACTGCTTGTACTGAAACATTTTAAGTGTCTAGCAGACTAAAGCTGCCTACGATGGCGGTCAGTGTAATTTGAAAAGACCTATTCGTCAAATTGTATTGACCGCCACCGCTGACCGGGTCAGGCTGTCAGACTCTTTATGTTGTTCGATAAAACATTTTTTTTTTCAAAAAGTTTTGTTTTATTCGTCAAACCACGCACCGTATGGAAAGCGATGGGTCAAAAAAGGATTAAATCTACGTAGGTCGAAGCGATAATTCGTTTGGGAAGGTATCTGGCGCAGCGCATCAGCATTGCCATACAGCGGAGCAATGCAGCCAGCGTCTTGGGGACGCCTCTGATTGCTATTGATAGAGATCAATAGTAATTGAATCTGCCTGACTGACCGCTGAGCTGCTGATTGATTGCAATTTGCAACTGTCTGCAGAAAAATCAACTGTTTATTTTTGTAAATAAGTAACTCAACAATCGTTGTAATGTTATATCCGAATAAGCTTATTTTTACGAAACTAACCTCCCACTATCACGCTCAAATACTCAAATGCAACTCAGATTAAAGGACGTCTCAAAGGATGAATTTTTGGCAGTTTTAAATTATCTTATATATTATTATTTATCTTAATAATATATTTATATAGTTATTTATTTTAATGGCAATGTGTCAAAAACCCGCCACTTGAGACATGCTTCACTCCAAGTTGCGTTTGAGTATTTGGGCGTGAAATATGCTGAATGGCAATACTGATGCGCTGCGGTATAAGTTTATCCTTACCTAACTTGTATATATTTTGCCTACAGGTGCACAATGCCAAACGTGATGAAATGCCTGATCTACATCGGACTAGCTGCCTTCCTCCACCAGCTCCCTCGGTTCTTCGATCGCCAGTACGTACCTCATCTGACCTTCTGGAGGGGGCATTTTGAGGAGGTGTGCAGGGTAAGTTAATGACGTTCACAACTATTCATTACTATATTTATAAGGGATTCTACAGTCATACAATACTTGGCATGTGATGTCGGTGTAGGCTTAGAATTTCCAACACCCCAACTCTTCCCGTGGGTTTCGTAAGAGCCGACTAAGGGATATGCACAGAGGATGGGCTGCAGCGCCCCCTGCAGAACAATTCTACCACCGACCTGCATGCTCAGTGTGGGGGGAGGCGTTACCCCCATGAGATAAAAGCCAATAAAGAGCTTATCAGGTATAGGCCTGCGTCCAGCAGTGGAACAATATAGGCTTATCGATAACTGCAAGCTACATCAACAGACCCAATCATTAAAAATATTTATTGAAGAAAATTAAGAATTAGGCCGAAGACCTGGCGTCCAAACGTGTTACTGATGATGGGCAGAATCAGCAGTTCGCGCAGTGTCAGTGAATTACCAATAACCCTGTGTATGCAGAATCAGGTCTTAAAAATGTCCAACATAGTTAACTTCCCCTTTTCTGTTCCAGGTCAAGATGTCACCATGGGTACAGTCAGTATCAGTGGACGCTTACTTCATAACATACTTTGTATTCAGAGTTCTGTTCGTTCACCTCGTTCCCTGCACATCGCTTGTCGTCCTAAATGTACTTCTCTTTAAAGCCATGAGAACAGCCCAAATAAATAGACAGAAGCTGTTCAAAGAGAACAGGAAATCAGAATGCAAAAGACTTAGAGATTCAAACTGCACCACACTAATGCTTATTGTTGTTGTCACAGTCTTCCTATTGGTTGAGATTCCGGTGGCAGTTGTAACAATACTGCATATTATATCAAGTACGATAGTAGAAATACTCGATTATCATATCGCGAATTTACTCATTTTAGTCACGAATTTCTTTATAATTGTGTCTTACCCCATTAATTTTGCTATTTATTGCGGAATGTCGAGGCAGTTTAGGGAAACTTTCAAGGAGCTTTTTATAAGGGGCGCTGTCACCAGCAGAAAGAATGGGGGATCCAGTAGGTATTCTTTAGTAAATGGGCCTAGAACCTGCACAAACGAAACTGTACTGTAAACCATATTATGCATAAGGCATAAACTAAACAAAATTAAAAATTAAATTATGTTTGTTATTACAATGGTTAACCAAACCATCAAAGCATTTTGTTTTGTTCTATCTCGCGTTTTAAGACATGCGTCGAAACAAGAGAAAACTTTGAATTATGTCCCATTTTCCATCAGTAATGTAATAAATGACTAATGAATGACACAAGTCTTACTCGTAATCTGTTTGTAAATAGTTTAGTTTGTTGAACTGTTATTTTGTCAGTCCAGACATGTCATTTTACATTATTTTGTAACATACCTACTCATTTTTTTATTAGGAACAAATAAAATTTAGCTATTTATTTTTAAATATATGTATGGCTTAAAGCAGTTAATAAATATTTTATGATATTTTATGATTATGTGAAAGCTTTATGATTAAGTTAGGCTTAGTATTACATAATTATGACGATAATTTGAACTAGGCTTTGGAAACTACTTGCAAAAACTATCATAATTTTATTATAGATTGACCTAAATTAATAAAAAAAAAATTCAATATGTAACTTTTTCATGTCGGATTTTGAAATAGTCTTAGAACGTAAAAATTTAGTTAGTTTAGTTAGATAGTTGGATTTGTTTGCATATATGCATATTAAAATGTTACATAGATAGCATAAAATAAATGTTAAATATATTTAGATTATACGTACAAAATAGGATGTCTTCTAGTGTAAAAATCTGTAAAAAATCACTTTATATTTTGATACTTTTTCAGCTGTTTGATTAAATTGGTCATTAATATATTCAACCGTATTAAAAAAAAAACTTTTAATAATATAAGTCAAACTATATAATAATGACGAATAAATCAAACAGCTTTAAATGAAGAGCCCTCATTTAAAAAAGTATCAAAATAAGTAATATTTTTATTTAAATACCTATTTGTAAATAAATTAAAATAATCAATTAGTAAAGGTTCTCGATGTGCTTCGAAATAAAAATGTAAATTGAAATATAAATGTATAAAAACACGTACAAGTTTCTAGGGAATTTATATCAAAGTAAAAACTATGAAAATATATATGTTGTCGAATTGTAATGTATGTACTTTACTGATGTTTTTTAAACCTTTATTTAATAAAAATATATTCGAGTATGTGTAGTTTTAGTACTTTAATTTGTTTTTTTTTGTATAAATATTAATAATATGGCGAATATTATCTATGGCGAAATTTTAGGGTGCGTATTACTATTTAATGAATAAACATAGAAAAACACAAACTTGTTTTATTCCTGGACTTTTAACACAACGAAACACTAGGAAAAAATTAATAATGATAATGTACGTATCTATATCATCATCATTAGTTCATAATATATATATGCAGTTCTATATTAGTCCACTGCTGGACATAGGCGGAGGCCTAATTTTTTTTTTTTAATTTTTTTTTATCAGAAATAGGCCTTCGTTTGACCGCAATCTCACATGATGGAAAGCGAAGATGCGGCCGACGATGTATCACGAAGGTCTAGAAGATGGCTACTCCGGACCACATTCCGAAACACGACTGAGTTGCTTCACGGACTGGCCCAGTCCGGAGGGTGGTGACAAGCCACGGCCAAAGCCTACCACCAGAGGGTACCGCTCTTAGCACCACCCAGAGGACACGTGTAGGGTATCAGAGGGTCAACACCTACGGACGTGAGCGATACTGTCCTCCATATAATGACAGCTTGCCGCATAGCAGCCTAGTCTTTTGCCGGTCACACTACATTCGCCTAGTTATTTCGGCTTGCCAATTCTTTGGACTATGTACCATCATTTATTAAAAAGAAACAAAGGGTCCATGGAGGCTGGTTGCCTTTTTCGTGGATAAAACAGTTTACTAGTTTAGATAGTTTTTACTAGTTATGTAAAACAGTTATGAAAATGTACCAAATGGGACAAAAGTGCTCATCATAAAACCTATTATAGTTATAGTTTTTCTTTTGACGGAACAATGAACGGGGTCATTGTTCAACTCTGCTAGTCTTGGTCTATTTCATTGTAAAAAATATTTTTTATAACCCTGTCTTAAAAATGCAGACAGAAAATTAATTCTCTTTAAAACAGGCCCTAATGGATGAATCCTTTTAGAAGATCTCAAACAATGCCATTTAAAATTAACAAAAGGCTCCCTTAAGTAGAAATTGGCTAAAGAATTAATGAAAATGGAGCCTTAACAGATTTTTACTTTGTTATTTATTGCTGTTTTTATTACAGAGGACGGCGTAATAGATTTTAATTTTAGTGCTTTTTGTCTACTAAGGCTGCGAATTTAGAAAACGCGTTAAGCTGAACGAGCACAGGTCCGCGCCGCACGCACCGTAGTCATCGCATTTCCAAATCTTTGTATGAAATAGTAACAACAGCATTTTACTAAAATCCTCTTAGTATACGGGACGTGTGCGGTCACCTTAAGAAGGAAGTTTCGTAGAAATAAGATTAAGTCATCATTAATAAAGCAAATACAAAGGAATGAATTTTCAGTATTCAAAGGAAGAATCTAAGGAGAGGTTATTCTACGAGCTTTGCAACATATTTTTTTCTAAATCACTCACTCGGGACATTGTCCTTCATTACTGAAGGTAGTGACCGTTTTAGAAAGTCTCGAGGAGTTGACCAGCTGCTTCCACACCACCCTATCTTCAGCTTGTCTAAGAGCAGTAGTCACTGGGACCCCGTGATCTCCATCACTGTCAGACCAGCAGCTAGATGATCGTTCTCGTGGTATCCACTTTGCCCATGCACCACAACTAGGATCTCCAAGTTGTCCGAGTTTCGGCAATGGGAGACTAAAACCCGTATTATGAAAGCTTGCTCAGTCATCTATGCTTGAGCAACGCTGTTCTATGTAAGCTTTTATCATACGGGCCTTAGAGCTAAGAAATCAATTCATCATTAAGAAAATGTGCTGAAAATAATGTAACATGTTTTTTTTATGATTTGGAGACAACTGTTATGTTACCGTCTTTTTTTAATATAACATTTCAATATGAAAAGAAATTTGAATTAAGTAAAGAACTTTGAAAATAAACACTGCTTTTAAGTTTAGCGAAACATACTAATACAATGGTAACAATTTTTTATAGGACTACTTCGGAATCATTTTCTATGCGATAGAAAAATAATCGACCTTAATTGACGAAGAAATCGACGAAGATACGAATATTAAACCTTGTCATATTTTAAAATTCAAATAATAAGAACAAATGACCAGCGAAAAAAATGCGTTAGGCACTGACAGGCAGCGGCGGCGGCAGCGGCGGAGGCGTTACGGGCGTAATACGAGTATATAATACACGAGTATATATATTTTATGGCAGGATGGAGAAGGCCTATGTTCCTTATAGAACGTCCCATTATAATATTTGCCTAGTTATATTATCTAAGAAATGATTAACAATAATTCGAATGTGTTCTTACCTAATTTCATGCATGCAAATTAGGTAAGATCATTTTACTATACCTAATTTGATTATATAAATTTAATATACTTCAATCCATTTAATATTTCCATTTACTTACTGTTTGATAAAATTGGATAATAAATCGCTTAAGAATACAGTCCGAAAATTCTTGAAGGACGACCTAAATACAACACAACTATTAATTGATACTCATTTGGCTAAGGCCCGTGAGCTTCATAAATCACCGGAATATTCAGAGAAAAATAGATGTAAAAATAATAGTACCTAATAATAACAAACGACTACACTAAGGAGCAGTACGCACAGACACTCGTGTGACAACACGGAGAAAGAAGACGCACTCAACAAGAAACAAGACGGATTTTGGACGTCTCATGCGATAGTAGGCACAGTACTCGGCTTAGTTTTCCGCAGAGTATTTGGTTCTTATTAAGATATACGCATAGCTACCTGGATTTGGCTACCGCTCTGGGTAGTAAATACCGCGTGCCGCGTATAAAGAAACATATTTATGACAACGATTGCACGCCGTGCTTTTGCCGTCTATAGGCATATATATACATACGTTGTTTGTGCAAATAGGCCATTTTAAGAACGAAATTTTTGAGAAAATAATACACCTGCCAATTTTGTCGAAAACAGTGGTGGTACACGCACGAATACAACATCTGAATTAGATGGAAACATAAAATACGCAATCTATTGTTTTTTTTTTGCAAATTGGTGTATGTTGTTTTAAATTAAGTACCTACACCAATTGACTAAAACGAAACATGAAATATTGAATAAATAAAACTGACCGCGTTCCATTTTGACACGTGTTGATTGTACGTATGAAAATTTACTCGTATTATTTATTACTCACACAAGGTTCTGTCACATTTTGATCGCGCACAGACATAGCCTACGCCACAATGATAAAAAGACGACAGAACTGCATCAAATAGCCGAGCGAGGGGCGCGCCTTAGCTATAAAGTGATAGTTTATAGCAGCCAAGGCTACCTAACCTACATTGAGGGTATCCTAGAACAGAGTTCAATATTTAAATTCATGGTTATTAACACTTCAGCCATTTAACAGCGGGATATCTACCATTATTCCGTGATCGTGGTGCATATAACTGTGCTGAAATATTGGAAAGTGTGAGAGAGAAGAGCCCTAACCATTGATTTATTAAAAACGAAGATGAGGTACTGGTTGCTCGAAAGTGGCAACCTCAAATTGTGTAAAATTGTGTTCTCCCACATCAGTCACCGTCTGACCGGCGGCACGGGCGGTCGTGATTCACGTGAAATATTGTTGTCTCAGTCTCACTTCGGTCCTAGATACGTCTTTCCGTCTTTGTTCTTCTTTGTATTGCACAGGACTGGAAATATAACTGTGAGCGTATGTGTTTGCGTGTAGTTGTAACACATGCCAATTTTTGAGTAAGCGCTGGGAGAACGTAACCTATCTTCCCTTTTTAAATCAATGGCCCTAACTGCACTAATTAAAAAAAAGTAAGGATATTTAGATGGATGGATGTTTTTTTGTTCACGACAAAACTACGGATCCGGCGGTTTTGTCGACAGGTTATTTTGATTCTGATATCAAACATCGGCAACTCTTATCTTTAAAAATTACCCCTAAACGTTTCCATACAAACTAAAAGAGCGAAGCCGCGGGTAGAGAGTAGTAAACAAATAATCATACTAATTGGATCCCACAGTTGGGAACAGACCGCTCTATTCATCTCGACCTTGATAAGTATCTGTAGTTAAGGAATATATACCTTGGGCTCGGCCATGACGCCATCTTTTCATTACGGCCCATCATAAAAACGACGGGGATGATATTTATTGGGCAATTTTCTTCACGGCGTTACATATCATTGAATTTATATTCAGTATCAGCGGGGAGTCCATGTCCAGTTCACATACAGTTATTGGTCATAACTGTGTCTTAGAAATGTTGCACTTTTTAAACGACTGCAAAAAAGGAGGAGCTAAAAAATATCTGTATCAAGAGAATTTTACTTATCAGGGATCATGGACAGCCGGTTTCTATCATAATCATAATCATAATTAACTAATCAATGATAAATGATCTCTAATCAAGTAACATTTGGGATGCTTGAATGTTGATTTCGTTATTGAACAGAAATTAGTTGACAAGTCTGTCAAATCATTGAAGCAAATCTCTTATCAAACGTTAAAGTGGGTTTCTGGAACCCTAATTGGCATTTTTCTTTGGTTAAGCGCTTGTCAAATCAATGATCAACTAATAGCTGATTTTGCTTTTTCTCGATTTGATATAAGCAGTGTGTCAAGTTAATTACCTTGTCAACACAGTACTGTGTGGAAGCGGTATTAGACCAGTGAGCGCAGAGCTCTATTCCCTAAATACCTTACTATTTATACCAACAAAATCCGTAAACAAATCCACATAAAGAATTCAAACAGCCAGCTATTCAAGATGTTTGCAGTTCTCTAATTAATGGCCGCTTAGCGTTGGTCTAGACTAGACTAGTTTATTTATGAGCATACCTAGAGAATAAAGTCCAGGATAAATGGAGCTTGGTTACGATCGAGAGGAAGTACCATTTAAGTGGTGCATCATCATCATCCACAACTGGTCAACAGCTGGACATAGGCCTCCTCTAATGGCCATTTTCTGATTTGCCTTTTCATTTGGGAGTAATGCCCATAATCCGCACGCTGGGTATGCGGGTTGGGGATCACTTTATCTATGGGCGGGGCGGATATTTCACGAAGCGCGACAACGACGACGAAGCAACGTAATATTTTTGTTTGTTTAAATAATATAAATAAATAAATTATGCTGGAAAATTCACACAGCATCATCTAGCCCCAAGCTAAGCAGAGCTTGTGTTATGGGTACTAGGTAACTGATATACTTAGATATATACATATGTATTTTTATTATATATAGAAAACATCCAGAACGCCCTGAACCAATGTCAGCAGATCGTACACACATTTGTCCCGAGGCTCGAATCGAACCCGCAACCTCCTGTATCGAAGGCGGACCTTCGCCCACCGCGCCACCGAGGCGTTTTGTTAACCGTCTTCAAAAAATGGTGGAGGTTCTCATTCGACTGTATTTTTTTATGTTTGTAACCTCAGAATTTTTGACTGTTTGATAAAGCTGGTGTTAGTGAATAGATAGAATAGATAGACGTTAAGCTTCATTTATAGTTGTATGTATAATAACAAAATGAAACAATGACACCGAAACATAAAGATATTTTTAATTTCTGTCGGACGGAGGAACCCTATCAAAATAAACTTGCCGCCGCCTCATCAACACTACGTCTAGTTAACCTTTTGTCATATTTCTCATACAATCCACGTAGAAATTTAGTTTTATTTAGCTGAATAACATAATTTCTACATAACATATGATTGTGTACAACCATGTTAGGGTCAAATTAATTTATTGCAGACTATAAGAGTTCTAATTTGTTTCCATTCTTTGAGTGTAATTTTCTGTATCATTACTTAAACTGTTGTACCCAAGTTGTATCATGTTGTCACCTGTTTTGGCCAAATAAATGTAGCTTTATATAGGTCAGCTAGTTAAAATTATATGAACATAATATTTAACCTATTTGCAGTTTTATTTCTTCGTCTGTTTGCGTCTCTAAGCTCTGTATTGAGCTCTCATTCACGATACGACTGACTGGCTGAGCACATTAGGTAAAGCACATTCGGACTAAGGGTACGTTCCGATTCAAACTTAAAGCACTGACGCACTGCACAAGCTATGCGCGCACGAAGCCCCGTTCCGTTTCATTAATCTAATTATGATAAGCCAACGCGCACCAACGAGCGCGTTGGTGCGCGTTGGCTCGATTAATGAAACGAAACGCTCAGAGGGCACTTACAAAGAAGTTGAAGGAACGCACGAGCTGCCTTGTCTCGAAAGGTGAGGCAGTTCGTGCGATCCCGTGCGCTCGAGGGGCATGGCGAAGTAGGCGTTGCCGTGCGCTCTGTCAGCGCGCTGAAAGTTGAAACGAAACGACTTCATGCGCGTCAGCGCATTAAGCGTGAATCGGAACGTAGCCTAAGACTCCACTTGAACGAACCTATTCAAGATCTAGGCTGTCTTCTATGGAAGTTCGCGGCGTTACACCCCCGTGCCTCCTCCTGTATTGGATTATGAGAATGAGGGAATAGAGATAGGTATATAATATTGTATTATACTGACCAAAATAAACGTGATAAATACCCCTTCAATAAGTACACATCAGATCACACTAATATTATAAAGGCGAAAGTTTGTATGGATGTATGGATACATGGATGTATGGATAGATGGATGGATGGATGTTTGTTACTTCTTCACGCCAAAACTACTGTACGGATCTGGCTGAAATTTTGCATACAGGTAATTCTAATCCTGGAATAAAATACAATACTTTTTATCCCATAAATCTGTTCCCGTGGGATGAAAATCACATTTTAATGTTTCCATAGGAACAACGCGTGCGAAGCTGCGGGGCGCAGCTAGTTTATAATATTAGGTCCTTACATATGAAATTGGCGTTTTGTATGGGAGGAACTAAAAGTCGAATATTTTTTAATATTCGTCGCGTATTTAATTAATCAAAGTATGAACCATTATTTTCTATGCACTTTTGCCATCTTATAGGTAGTTCATTGATCCCTTTACTAAAAAAACCAGATGGACGGGAATCAATAAAATCTTTGACGGCGATTTGGACTGCCCCATCGGAGTTGAATTTTTTCCCTTGCAAGAAGTTATCCAAATTTCGAAAAAAATGGTAATCTGTTGGAGCTAGGTCCGGGGAGTACGGAGGATGTCTTAGACTTTCCAATTGAAGCTCTTCTAATTTAGTAGCCGTCTGTTGCGCAGTGTGTGGTCTAGCGTTGTCGTGAAGCAGCAGTGGCGTGGAGCGATTGACCAGCCTAGGTTGTTTAGCCGCTAGCTTTTCCATCATGGTTTGCAATTGCTGACAATAGACATCAGCCGTAATAGTCTGGCCAGATTTGAGAAAACTGTAATGAACAATACCGGCACTAGTCCACCAAACGCTTACAAGTAACTGTTTTGGGGTTAATTTTCGCTTGGGGCAGGATTTGGCTGGCTGGCCAGGATCCAACCATTGCGCTGAGCGCTTCCGATTATCGTAAAGAACCCATTTTTCATCACAGGTAATGATTCGGTTTAAAATACCTTCATTATTGTGCCGGTTTAGTAATGTAACGCAGCAGTCGACGCGCGTTTGCCGGTTTGCTTCAGTCAATTCGTGAGGTACCCACCTTTCAAGCTTTTTAATCTTCCCAATTTGCTTCAAGTGAATTAAAACAGTTTTATCACTAACATCGCAGCCTGCAGCTAACTCGGACGTGGTTTGCGATGGATCCGCTTCCACAATAGCCTTCAACTCTTCATTATCAACTTGAGTCTCAGGCCGTCCACGGGGCTTGTTCTGCAGGTTGAAATTTCCAGAACGAAAACGTTGGAACCAAAAACGAACTGTGTTTTCTTTTGCAACACGACCGCCATACACATCATTCACCCTTCGAGTTGTTTCCGCAGCACTAGTGCCACGGCGGAACTCGTACTCGTAAAAAAATGCGATATTTTAAGTTTTCCATTTTGTAAAATGAGTGACGCAAACAGAAAAAAACAGAAGAAAAAAAACAAATGAATGACGATCATCGAAGCAGAAATACATGAGTCTATAGCTGTACAAATTTGAATTTGGAATTCCTTACCAAAGAGGAGAAATTTGTGATTAAAGTGGCCAGTACGAAAAACGCCAATTTCATATGTAAGGACCTAATATATCCTAACCTTAGATTATAATTATTATGATAGTAAAATGTGCTCTTTGACCTTGATTTCAAACCTTACACAATAAATAAAGATTACAAATGGATTGCAGTCTGTTCTAGGCCACTAGGCTAGGCCGTTCTGTCGGGAAAGCACCGAGCCCAGTTACGAGTATATCATAAAGTTTCATTACTTTCTCTGTTTGCTCTACGCCACGGCTGACTCGGCTGAGAGGATTAATGCCTATACGAGCTGAGTAGACTATCTCCACTCGAAACGTAGTCCAGATAATACCGGACTAGTGCTTAAATAACAGAGGTAGGTCTTGAGCAGCGTTTTGTTAAGTTGCTGACACAATCAAGCCAAATCAAAAACTCTTTATTTCCATGATTATAATTAAATGTACACGCCTTTTTCTATAAAGGGCAAATTATAAAATTATTCACAATGACTTAGAAATAAAGTGATATTTTAAATTTTTGGCGTTATGGTATGTAGATTATCGTCTAATTTGGTTCGTAATATATATTATGATTAATATATGATTACTATACTAATAAGCTCTAGGTCCAGTAAGGGTCTAAGGTCCCTCTAAGGAGGATCGTCCATTTTCCCCCTTAAGGGGGATTTCAAAGGGGAACACTGGAATAACCCAACTAAAGTAAAGAAGCGATGAAGAAACCTTTAGCCTTATCAAGTTGGAGCAAAACCCGTCCCAAGCTTTTTTATCTGTAGAATCTACTTCGTCCGTCGAAAGCAGTAGACCGTCTACGACGTAGGGCCTCTAAGCTGTAGCCCTTTACGTTGTACTGCTACGATTACAATTTACAATGTACAGTCTAAAACGCGCTGTAGACCCTGTACATTGTAAATTGAAAACCGTCTAACATTTAGACGGTCTACAATGACCAAGACTCTAAGTCTAAACTAAACCGCTGACGGTTTACGTCGCATCGTAGACCCTCTACGTCGTAGACCCTCTAAGTTGTAGACCCTCTACGTCTTAGAGCCTCTACATCGTAGACGCTACGAAATGCATAAATTTACTTGCGCTACATACAGTGGACCGACGTCTACCGAACCGGACCGGGATCTGTCTGCTGATGCAGTCTTTCGCAGGTGTCGTATCCCAACTATGTATATGGCGTCCTACACAACGTTTGCCGTGCGGTCTTCACTTAAGAATACATTAGTGCGGATATGATCATCATCATCATCATCATCATCCCGAGTCCGAGTCCGAGTCCGAGTCCGAGTCCGAGTCCGAGTCCGAGTCCGAGTCCGAGTCCGAGTCCGAGTCCGAGTCCGAGTCCGAGTCCGAGTCCGAGTCCGAGTCCGAGTCCGAGTCCGAGTCCGAGTCCGAGTCCGAGTCCGAGTCCGAGTCCGAGTCCGAGTCCGAGTCCGAGTCCGAGTCCGAGTCCGAGTCCGAGTCCGAGTCCGAGTCCGAGTCCGAGTCCGAGTCCGAGTCCGAGTCCGAGTCCGAGTCCGAGTCCGAGTCCGAGTCCGAGTCCGAGTCCGAGTCCGAATCCGAGTCAGAGTCAAATTGTTTATTGCTCTGACTCGGATTCGCTGCTTGATAACAACACAGCTTGATAAATATTAATTAATATCAATAAGAAATAAAGTGCAATTGACTCTAATTCAGTAAAAAAAATTGTCCACCAGCGAAAGTAATAAAGAAACCATTAGCCATTTTATCGCTTATCAACTAATAAATTGTAATCCCTCTGAAATTTAATTCCATTGGGCTCAAAGGCCATCTCTTCAGATAACCAAAAGAAACTCGTTCGAAAAATAGTTTCACGATGGTCTGCAGTAAAAACAGCTTGTAAAATTTTATGTTTATTCTTGTAGGGAGCTACATAGATAATAATCTTTGAACCTTTTGCGCAAAGTTAACAATCATAGCACCGGTATACCTGACGTTTTCAGAGCCGATTGTTTTAAGGTGACGTTTTACAAAAAAATATATATTTGATGTTGGACAATTTAAAGCCTGTTATGAGAACACATTCTATAGTCTAAGTCACTGTTTATAATAAATGTATTATTTGTTTTGTTGGCATTGCCTTAATAAATAAATAAATTTAAAAAAATCACACAGCATTATCTAGCCCTAAGTTAAGTAGAGCTTTTATTTGATTACTCTGCTAGACGCAGGCCTCCTGCTGACCTGATACGCGCCATGTTGGCGTTTATCTAATGGGGGTATTGCCTATAATCCCCACGCTGGGCATGCGGGTTGGGAATCGCAGTTCGGTAGCAGAATTGTTCAGAGGGTGCTGCTGCCCGTCCCCAGTGGATATCCCTTAGTCGCCCCTTACGACACGGGAAGAGTTGGGGTGGTGCAAATTCGAACACCACACAGCTAAAAAAACAGAAAAAGTATTATAAAACTATAATTAATAATAATTTATCGAGTATTTATGTAGATATTTTTAAGCTATTGCATAGCTTCTATCGCGGGCCTTGAGCGCGGGGACCGAATCCAGAAATTCCGTAACGAAAAAACCTTGACGTTTGTCTCTTTAGTTCAGCAACTCGCCTCTAGATGGCATTGCAATAGCTTTACCGCGGCAGTCCCCGAGTGCCACACGTCTTTTTTATATTTTATATACAGTACCTGATTTTTTTTTGTAAAATTCAATGGTTCTTAATTTAAATTCGTATGTACACGAATTTAAATTAAGAACCATTGAATGATTGACATAGTTGTTTTCACTTACTTCGTTCTTTCCTAGAAAATGTATGGGAATTGGATTTTTTAATTATTGGCAAAACTTACAATTTGATTTGGTATTTTACTTTGGGAAAAGTGTTCCTGGTTGGAAACAGAGTCGATTAAGACCAACCTGTTTTTTTGACAAATGTCATTTTTTGGGCGAACCGTACTTTTTTTCAAAAAACTTAAAATGTCAATATTCTTTTCTTCAAAATATAACAGAAGGCTTCTTAGAACAAAACCTTCTAACTACAAAAGAAACGCAAGCTACCCTGAAGGGGCCAAAAATGCACCACCCTGTATACAAGAATTGCTCGTTTATAGGTATAAGATATAAGATTTATTTGAGGGCTTTAAATTAACACAGTTAAAAATTAATAAATACTCGATACGGTAGTTAATGTTAGCAACGAACTTAGTTTGTGTTGAAGGAACACCAAAGTTTCATCCCATAACGAGGGACTTCATCAGGGTGAGTGCAGATCGCGTCGCGCCTGCACTAACTAGGTTCGTAGTTAACCCGCTTACATTCATAATGAATTCGTTAAAAATACGTGTTTATTTATGGTAAAACCAGAAAGGTGATTGAAGGATTTCATGGATAAATTGAGCTTTATAGTTCCTAGAAAATAAATAATTTTGTTTTAAAAAACCTTAAACCGAATTCAATTTTTATATTTTTTTCATGAATTTTCATGTATCTTGTTGTCAGAACTGAATCAAATTAAAATGGGACCACAAGGGTAGCACCAGCTTTCATATAAAAAAAGAATCATGACAATCGGACTACCACAAAAATAACAAACAGTCGAATTGAGAACCTCCTCCTTTTTTTGAAGTCGGTTAAAAAGTACAAATTAACAAGCATCAACTATGTCTTTACAACATAGAAGATAAATGTTAAGTAAATATTTTTTTTTAACGAAACATTTATCAACATTATCATTATTGGCGCCAAACCTCTCCGTTTTATGTTCAAATCGCGAAGGCTTAAACAACGAACAGTTTAATTTTAAAGCCAGTTAATATTACGTCCGTCATCTACCGCCAACGCTATCTGCCATCACAGCCCCTAATCGCCCACGTCTCCTCTAACGCTTATCGGCAGATGTGCCCTGCCTTCTAATCGGAGCCACCTTCCACCTTCCATAAGCGGATTCTACAAATGCCTGTCCGTTTGTACAGAAAATACACGTTTGAATTATGACATCGTTTTGTAATGTGTGGAAAAATATATAATGCATTACCTAAAACTATAAAAAGCCTTCCGCTGACAAAATTTACAAAAGAGCTACGTCTCTGGCTACAAAGCAAACAATATTATAATATAAATGAACTTATAAACTAACATTGTTGGATTAATTATCTCAAGAATTGTTTAAATATAATTATTAAAAACTAGCGAAACTATTTTTATATAATTTATAATAAAGATAATGTATGTTCCAACTTTAGCTGTAATTAGAAGCCACCTATCAATGTACATACTTGCAATAAATGATTTTTTATTTTATTTTGACTTTGACTTTGACATCTCTAAAATCATTTCAACATGCATACGAGTACAACAGAATTATATTACGCAGACTTGGCCGCTAGCTATGTGGTGCTTCCCGTGGGTGTCGTAAGAGGCGACTAAGGAATATTCACTAGTGGGTGGTCAGCAGCGCCCCCTGGAGAACAATTCTACCACCGAGCTGCGATCCCCAACTCGCATGCCCAGCGTTTGGATTATGGGCATTACCCCCCCAATAAGATATATAGCCTGTTGAGATTGAGGTTGAGAGCTAAGAACAGATGATGCTGATGATAATGATGGTAGTTTTGCTTACTGTTCGCTGCACCTAAGCTCCGGTGGTGTTTTGCATTGTACACAACTAGGTCACAGGCTATCGGCTTCGCTTTGCATAATTGATGACGTCTCTCATGGGAAGTTACCATTTACCGTCCGCCATTCTGTTAGCATACCTTATCACAGTTATCACTAATAATTGTACCTTAACTTCCTACCTACGTAGTAATATATTCTCGATGTGTGTTAGTTAAACACTGGTCAAACTTGGTTAAACTGGGTTCATGTAGATTCTACCAAAATAATTGTTAACAACTTGTAATGGACATGAATGCAATAAGTGAATAAATACATAACACTCGATGTAGAATTTCACTATAAACACTGTCGTAGTATAGCGGATTCATTATAAATAATAATGATTCTTTATTGCACGAAATTTCATTCATATTGAATGTAGTCGATGTACTTAATTGAGATAAACAGGTTTATTATTTACATAAAAACTATGTGTAAGTAAATACAGGTTCAGGAATAATCCTTTACGCAAAATTTTTTGCATTGTGTAAAAAACTACGACCAAAGATAAAAAAATCAAATAAAATCTTTGACTACGACACAAATAAATAAAACTAACGTGCTTTGACGTCGAGCTCCAGATAAATATTTATTGACAGAAAGATCTGAAATCAACGAGTACAAAATGACGTTTGTTGACATTATTTCTATTATTAAAAAAAAAACAAAATCAAAACAACTGTTATTCAAGTTTTGCAGAATATCATTTATATAATCCCTTTGGATGAAAAAATTGAATAGACCATCTCGGGATTATTCTCTATACAGCTGTAAAAGAATGATACAAATCGGATCAAATCAAAGCGACAATAAAAAATCTATCTAAGGGAACGACGTAAATATCGCAGCCAGTAATTTTTTTAGCCTACTATCAAAAATAGAGGAAGTTCTATGTTCGGCTGTATGTAAGTGTGTCTTTTTATATTATGCTCCTCGATTTTTATATCATTTATGAACAATAAAATCAAATCTAAGACTTTATTTATCCAAAATGTCGACTCTGACAAATTAAACACTGAAATAAAGTGCATCACTTTATTTCAGTGTTTAATTTGTCAGAGTCGGAAAAGTCGGAAAAATTACAAATTAAACACTGAAATAAAGTGCATCACTTTATTTCAGTGTTTAATTTGTCAGAGTCGGAAAAGTCGGAAAAATTACAAATTAAACACTGAAATAAAGTGCATCACTTTATTTCAGTGTTTAATTTGTCAGAGTCGACATTTTGGAAAAAATAAAGTCTTAGATTTGATTTTATTGGTCATAAATGATAGAAAAATCGAGGAGCATAATAAAGACATACTTACATACAGCCAAACATAGAACTTCCTCTATTTTTGATAGTAGGCTAAATTTACTGCCTGCGATACCTGTTCACGTCGTTCCCTTACACTCTTTGTTTAAAGAAACTTTGATACGGGTAAAGTGGGGGTTTGACAGAGAACTTTTGGGTATTATTTATTTTATAACCCTAACCAAAGGGTTGAATCTCATTTACCTACTCTTCTGAACTATTTGATAGAGTATTTCAAATGTACATCTATGTTATAAATAAATAAAATATAAGCGACGCAGGAGGTTGCCGGTTCGATTCCCGCTTCGGACAAATGTATTTACGATCTGCAGATATTATTCAAGGTGTTCAGGATGTTCTGATAACTGAAACACATTATACAACATACTACATAGATATTTTTTTATAGATAGTAAAACATTCAGAACACCCTGAACAAATATCTGCAGATCGTACAAACATTTCTCCCGAGGTGGGAATCGAACCCGCAATCTCCTACGTCGCAGGCGGACCTACGCCCACCGCACCACAGAGGTCGTCAGCTGATAAAGCTGTATAGCAGCTTTTTATTATTAATAAATAATTTAAAAAATCCATCATTATTTATTTATTATATACTAGCTGCGCCCCGCGGCTTCGCGCGCGTTTTTTCTATGGTAACGTATGTTTGATTCCAGGATTAAAACTACCTGTATCCAAAATTTCAGCCCGATCCGTTCAGTAGTTTTGGCGTGAAGAGGTAACAAACATCCATCCATCCATACATAAATACAAACTTTCACATTTATAATATACTAACTGCGCCCTGCGATTTCGCACGCGTTGTTCCTATGGAAACGTAAAAAAGGTGATTTTCATCCCACGGGAACTGATTTATGTGATAAAAAGTTCCAGGATTAGAATGTTAAGTATGCAAAATTTCAGCCCGATCCGTTCAGTTGTTTTGGCGTGAAGAGGTAACAAACATCCATCCATCCATCCATACATCTATATAAACTTTCGCATTTATAATATTAGTGTGATTAGTGTGATTTTTCAAGTGTTTAGATATAGCCTGGCCTTCTCACTAACTATTCAGTCCTACATTTGTACTGACATGGGCTTTCCGAATATCCCTAACGAGTCCCTTGCCTCTCGTATTGCGATCACAGGGAATAGTTTCGAATGACATAGGTTCTGTCAAACCAAAAAATCGATCCTTCCTTACATTTAAGAGTGTGCCATAAGCAAGTGCACTGTTTTGCACCTAATTTGGTCTAGATCTAGACCAAATTAGGTGCAAAACAGTGCACTTTCATGATTTTCTGCAGTTTATAGAAAAGATTTTTGTTTTGATTCGTAAGTCGTTACTAATTATAAAAAAAAAGACGTGTGGCACTCGGGGACTGCCGCGGTAAAGCTATTGCAATGCCATCTAGAGGCGAGTTGCTGAACTAAAGAGACAAACGTCAAGGTTTTTTCGTTACGGAATTTCTGGATTCGGTCCCCGCGCTCAAGGCCCGCGATAGAAGCTATGCAATAGCTTAAAAAAAAAGTTGGGTTTTTTTCATAAGTGGTTTTTCATACAAAACATAATTTTTGCGCCTACGCTGTTCCAAAAACGTATGCTCTGTCCCGCTCAAATTCTATAACTATCCTTTTCACAAAATGGCGCGCACGCAATGCGCCCTCTTAAATATTATGGCCTTGCGTGATTATGGCGTTAGAACAGAACTTTCTTTGAAACTTTTAACTAATAGTTATCTTGTGCACTATATCTAGGTTTCTTTTTTAACAAAAAAGCAAAATTCGGAGAAACAAACTCAGTATAAGCCTCCAAAAATCTATTTTTCCTGAACTTTGGGCGTTCCTAATGTAGGTACTCATAAATTGTAAAAGTATAGGAATATTGAAACATTGCAAATGTAATGGAGATTCTAAACGACAAAGTTTTATTTCACAAACATGTAATGGTTGGTACACACGTACGTGCTTGCTCGATAAACTTGCTAGATCTCGACCAAGTACGAACGTGTGTATAATGCAAGTCTCAAGACAAATGCTCGAAGCCAATAAAAATGTTCGATTCGAACAAGATTCAAACGATTGTCGAAGAGTTTCAACGCACATTAAACATGTTCTTCGAGCAAGCTTTTGCGTGTAGACGTAGGGCCGAGCATGTCTGTAGATAGCCATGCTCGGATGAAACATGCTCATCGCGCATGTACGTACGTGTGTACCCACCATAAGGCTTACTGAAAAACACGTAACACCTAGAACAAGTTTTTTGAAATTTCCTCACACACTCTTCCAATTGCCGACTACCCGCCGCGAGTGAGCGGCGAAAGTAACCGAATGCCAACCGACCGATCAGGCGCTTTCTCTCTCTTATCGCTTTGCCTCTTTTTCTAACATTGCGCTGGATGAAACAACAAGCCTTTCAATCACGCTCGCGTTGATGATAGTAGGAACGGGAAGAAAATACTGAAAGACACATAAAAACCATTGATTAATTAAAAAGGGAATATCTTCCCTTCCCTGGGAGAACGTAACCTATCGGTTACGTTCTCCCAGCGCTTACTCAAAAATTGGCATGTGTTACAACTACACGCAAACATATACGCTTACAGTTATATTTCCAGTCCTGTGCAAAACAAAGAAGAACAAAGACGGAAAGACCGAAGTGAGACCGAGACAACAATATTTCACGCGAATCACGACCGCCCGTGCCGCGCCGCGCCGCCGCCGGTCCGAAGGTGACTGAGATGGGAACACACAATTTTACACAATATGAGGTTGCCATTTTCGAGAAACTAGTACCTCATCTTCCCTTTTTATTTAATCAATGATAAAAACACCCCGAATTGCCAAGCACTACTAGTAGTTCTGATAAAAATGTATTTTCCGCGTCACGTTTTATCAATACTTGTTATGAGTCTTGTGAGACTTCATAAACCAATAGTGATCCCTTCTGTATTTATCAGAGGGGGATATTGCCTGGCACATTTTATTCTGTCATTTTTAGGGTTCCGTACCCAAAGGGTAAAACCTCCGCTGACCGTCTGTCTGTCTGTCTGCCCGTCTGTCACCAGGCTTTATCTCATGAACCGTGACAGCTAGACAGTTGAAATTTTCACAGTTAATGTATTTCGGTTGCCGCTATAACTATAAATAATAAAGTTAAATAATTATAATAATTAAGGGGGGCAACGCCCTGATCATTAAGCGATGTCGGGCGCGGTCAGTAGTTGGATGGGTGACCGCGTCACATTGTCTTTTAATTTTTTTACGAGGAAAGATTTGTATTTTTTTTATAGATAATGGTACGGAACCCTTCGTGCGCCCTTCGTCTGACTCGCACTTGGCCGGTTTTACACCTGGTGCCAGCAGCCGCGGTAATTCCAGCTCCAATAGCGTATACTAAAATGGTTGCGGATAAAAACCTCATAGTTATGCTATTATTTAATTTTAAATCCTACTGTAACTAATTCATTACGGTTTTAAGCGGGGTAACTACGAACCTTATTTGTATTGGCTAAAAGCCGTTCTTATTACATCAATAAATAATAATAACAATAAATAAATAATTAATAGTTGCATTTGTACGCCGCGCTGTGGGCTACCGTTGCACCCACGTTGCACCGCTTCCGCGGTAATACTAACATGTGTTAGTTTACCGCGGAATGTGCGGAGCATAATATGTTAGTAGTAATCGGTGATAGAGCGGTCAAACGCCCGTTCAATATCAAAATCCTATCAATGTGCTCTTTATTGAGTTTCAAAATGGCCGACAATTTAACTTTTAACAAATTAGAGTGCTCAAAGCGGGCTCAAAATGCTGCTTGAATATTACGTGCATGGAATACCTACTACGACTGGACGGGGCGACGCCCTGAAATACGAAAGAAATAAAAATAATGTTATTTAAGAACTGCACATTTTTAAAACTTTCGCGATTTGTTAACATAATTTAATGGTTATTTATCGGGTATTTATCGCGTACCTTTGTTTTTATTTCCCCTACGTTTCTACCGCATTACAGCCACGGGCCGACTGGATGTAATTGGAGTTACAGCCGAGAATGGACGGCAATCCACGACTACCCTCAATTCGTCTTCAGAATTAGGAATGTCCAAGTTTTTATAAATATACTAGCTGCGCCCCGCGGCTTCGCACGCTCTATTCAAGTAGCTATGTCCGTCCCCGGGATACCGTTTACCTCCCTGCCAAATTTCATCAAGATTCCTTCAGCCGGGAACGAAATAAAAACTTAATCCTATGTTCGTTTCCTGGTTCTAAGCTACTTCCCCACCAATTTTCAGCCAAATCGGTTAAGCCGTTCTCGAGTTATAAGTGTTGTAACAAACACGACTTTCTTTTATATATATAGATTAGTCCACTTCTGGACATAGACCGGAACAATGAGCGCCATAGCAGCGCCCTGTCTTCAGCTTACTTCGCTACGTTTGCTGAGTCGCGGTCTCCACTGAAGAACACGTTTACCCCAGCGGTTATCAGTTGTGGCAAACATGGCTATAATAGCAATATATCCACCACTATCGTCCTACTTTTCCACTTTGTCCACTAGCGGACAAAAAAATTAGGTGAGGTCCGGTCCGCCTACGACACAGTCGCTAAAAAATAAAATTATATATAAATTAATAGTTTAAAGAATAAAATTAATGAACATTACCACTAATGTATTTTTCCACGATTTTATGGTTAGGTACGCTTCGCCCGAATCGAAAACACGTCCGCGAAATTTCCCCTTTACTTTTAAAGAGGGTAGGTACATTTCGCCCGAATCTCTTCGTTAATTTTCAAGGGTATCACATCTCTATAATATCTGCGGAAACTTGTAATAAGCCGTCAAAATTTTTTATTACCTAACTGTAAGATTCTCCAAAAAAAATTAAATAAATGAATAATAACATCCAGCCACATATAATGAATGAATGAACACTTTTAATGTACATAAAAAACAAAATAACTTATAAATATCTAAACAAAACAAATGAAATTAAAAAAAACCTACAATAGGCGGCCTTATTGCTTAAAGCAATTTCTTCCTGGCACATAGGTAAAAGTATATTGTTATCAGTGTGTAACACGTTTCCGTCCTCACCTAGTCATCGCATCGTAGCAATTAAGTGCTGCTGCTATGAGCTGTTTTTTTTTGGAAAATTATTATTTTCCTAAAAAAATATTATTATTCTAAATTGCAACAACTGGACAGATTATCCGTAAAATTTCTCTGACGGAAGCCAAGCTTTGGCTGTGGCGGAGACTATTTTGTGCCGCCGGACTTAATTTTTTAAGTAGGAATTATATTGTTTAAAACTGTAAAAGGGTCTGTTGGTACAAATTAATAAATTATTATTCATTATAAAAAAATATTCTTATTCTTTAAAGGTACTCGAATGTAAGTGAGTAGGTACCTACTAACTATCTTAAGTCTTCTTGTCTTATGTTACCATAAAGTCCTCTGAGTTAGGTAGGCTCATCGCAGTTGCGTTATCTGACACCAAAGCAAAATCAAGTGAGGACCAAAACCTCGGATGAAAGCATTCCCTTTATTTCAACAAATTAAAGCAAAATGGTGGCTTCGGTTAGGTAATAGGGTTGTTAGTGCCATGAACACCTCGGTTTAATCCGTGCAGGTTTCGCCCAATATCCTCAGGCAAGTTTGATATTGCTTCGTGAAGTAAGAAATTATGGATGTGGTGGTTTAGCGTTTATAGGCGCAACACGGCAGGGCAAGCAGTCGTAAAGTTGACGGTTGTTTGCGACAAAAATGAATAGTTCATAGTTAATTAAAAAGGGAAGATAGGTAACGTTCTCCCAGCGCTTACTCAAAAATTGGCATGTGTTACAACTACACGCAAACACATACGCTCACAGTTATATTTCCAGTAGGCGTGCGCTAAACGTGTCCACGACTGGAGCGGATCTGGTCCGACTCCAGCTGGCTACGGACACGTGTCCAGGAGACGTGTCCGCGGAGTCGTTTGGATCCGTCTGCAGTAACAGTTCCTACATGTCCATTGGATTTGTTTGTAGGACACGTTTGTTTCGGTGGATCCAACGAATCAATGGCAAACATAGGCCATGCTTTCCTTATGGGATGACATGTTTGTTTCGTTGGATCTAGTCTATGACAAATACAGTTACATATTTGAATTTTTTCAATCTTACGCGATCTGCACACATTATTTTTATTATTATATTATTAATAAACGGGTATTTATTTCGTGAAAATTAAGTATATAATCGCTTTAAAAACCCGTTAAAATCAATGAAAAGTTAAAAAAGTGAATACTAGGCTACACCTACATAGGTAGGTACTCCACTCAAAAACAATAAACTACAATGTCTCAAAAATATTGACTTCGCGTAAAAATTGACTGATTGGCACACAAACACACCCAACCCACACCTGTGACGCAACGCAACATAGACTGCAGTATAAATAGTAGGAGGAAAGGAAGCTCGCTCGGCGCATTCGTGCAACTTCGGTTCCGAAGTTATACACGAATGCGCGAGCGATTACGATCACACAGGGTAGACCAGGCACACAACACACAGTTCCAATAGCTCCGCTCGCTACGTTCACTCGACTCCAACTCCAACTCCACGAACCAACCGAGACCTGCGAGACCAACATGTCCGCGGACATGCCACGAACACCAATCCGGAGCGGAAGCATACGGCTCCAGGAGCGGACACGACTCTGGGAGCTGTTTGACCGGACCTACACACCTCTAATTTCCAGTCCTGTGCAATACAAAGAAGAACAAATACGGAAAGACGTATCTAAGACCGAAGTGAGACCGAGACAACAATATTTCACGCGAATCACAAACGCCCGTGCCGCCGCCGCCGCGCTGCCGGTCCGACGGTGACTGAGGTGGGAGCACACAATTTTACACAATATGAGGTTGCCATTTTCGAGAAACTAGTACCTCATCTTCCCTTTTTAATTAATCAATGATGTCAAGACTGCTTGCCCAGGGCAAAAACGGGCGGTCGGTGACTACCTGTTGATAATCTTTTTCACTTCTTCCGCTAGTGGACAAAAAAATTAAAGTGAATTAGAGTCAATTGCACCTTATTTCTAGTTTGATAGTTATAACTATTTATCAAGCTGTTTATCTTGTAAAAATTTGACTTGTCTAAGTATCTACCTACTTATTTTGTAAGTCCAAAGAAATAAACGATTTGACTCTAATGCGAATGCACTGTTAGTAGGCGGGTGCCCATTATACCTCTTGGTTTTGTTTTCACTTTCTTCTTTCTACTCATGTTCACTAGGTACCTCTGTATCTACTTAATATGTGTGCCTTTAATATTGTGACTGTTCTTTGTTGTTACTTTTCCTGTGCTGTTTGTGTGTGTAGTGTACCCAATAAAGAGTTTATCTAACTATCTATACACGGACGGCAAGTTACCGACGGGAAGGCAACTGAACCCGTTGACTGCATTATATCCAATGCCGTCGACAGTCGTCGAATCAACTGCAGTCGTCGACTGCCGACGCCTGCAGTCGACGGGTGTAGTTGCCTTCCTTCCTTGCTGCCAGTCCGTGTATATTTAATAGGAAAAGTGCTTTGCTTTAATAATATTTTTTTTTTACAATAACTACTTAATTAAATTCAAATAATAATTTGTGTTAGTTGGCTTATTATAACTAGAGGTTTGATTATGTCCTTTGGACTAATTAGGTTCGCAATAACGTGACTTCCACATTCGCTCTCAACCTTATGCGCTATGTTCCTATGGAAACCTACTAAAGTGATTTCCATCCCACGGGAACTGATTTTTGGGATATAAAGTAACCTTTGTTTACTTCCAGGATTAGAATTATGTGTATGCAAAAATTCAGTAGTTTTTGCGTGATTGAGTAATAAACATAGATCCATATATCCATTTTTTACAAACTTTTGCCTTTAAGTAGGATTCATTATTTTATGCTAAGTGGATTTCTAGAACCCCTCGGTTCACTTAACTCCTTTGCAAAGATCTATTGATAGATCTCTTTTTACCTTTATGTCCGCATTTAACAATTCAAGACACAGTGAGAAAATAAAGACTGCATACCGCATCTGTTTTTTCCTGAGCTCTCTTCCCACCCTGCCAGGGACCAGTTGATCGGTTAAGTTTCAAAACGGTAGGTAACTGTATACTAGTAGAGAATGGTATTCTAAAACCACAGAAGTATAGATTCTGTTGTTTTAGAATTATCTAAAATTAGGATTTAGGAATGTCAAACGATACATTTCGATTCCTTATTCGATTCCTACCGATTACTAAATAATTATTTTTTAGTTTTTTGCTTTATTTCGAGAACAAACAGTTTTATTATAAATATTCACGGGTATTTATCGCGTTTATTTACCTATTTTTCCCGACGTTTCAACAGTTTTACACACTTAAAAATAAAATTTAGCTATGTAAATAAGAAAAGAAATCAACCAATAAAACAAGCTGGCTTTATCCGTACTTTTTCTACTGTAGATCATATATTTACTCTAAAAATGGTCATAGAAAAGTATAGAGAATATGAAGAAGCATTATACTTATGTTTTATAGATTACAGCAAAGCCTTCGACTCAATTCTTCATGAATCTATATGGGATGCCCTATCGCAACAAGGAGTTAATAAGGAATATATTGATATAATAAAAGAAATATATACTAACAGTACATCACGAATAGTAATAGAACAACCAGGTCCAAGTTTTAAGATTGAAAGAGGCGTAAAACAGGGAGACCCTCTCTCGGCAAAAATGTTTATTGCAGTACTTGAACATGTCTTTAGACGCTTGAACTGGGAAAACAAGGGAATAAATATACATGGACGATCCCTATCACATCTCAGATTCGCAGATGACATTGTGATAATGTCAGAAGAGCCAATTAATCTACAAGCCATGATAAAAACCCTGTGTGAAGAGAGTCAAAAAGTTGGATTGGAAATCAACCGGGAAAAAACAAAACTCATGACCAATGCAGATAAGGTAACAATGACTCTTTTAAATACAAATCTTGAGTATGTTAATGAATATGTGTACCTAGGACATCAAATCTCATTTAAGGAATGCACAGAAAAAGAAATAGAGAGAAGAATCAAAAGTACTTGGAACAAATACTGGGCAATGAAAGAAGTTTTTAAAAATAAACTGGCAATGGGCAATGAAAGAAGTTTTTAAAAATAAACTGCCTATAAAACTTAAAACAAAAGCCATGGAAACATGCCTACTCCCCTGTCTCACGTACGGATGCCAGACTTGGTCCCTAACTGCTCAGAACCTCAACAAGATAAAGATATGCCAACGAGGGTTAGAAAGAAGTTTTCTAAGCCTTAAACTTAAACATAAAATAAAGAATTCTGAAATAAGGAGCAAAACAAAAGCAAAAGATGCTGTTCAAAAGGTCCTATCTCTTAAATGGAAATGGGCAGGGCACATCCAAAGGCTGCAAAACGAGAGATGGTCCAAAATAATAATGAATTGGTACCCAATACACAGAAAAAGAAGAAGAGGAAGACCTGCAAAGCGATGGGATGATGACATCGTGAGAGTTGCAGGGAAAACATGGAGCAGAGTAGCTAGAGACCGGGTAAGATGGAAAGAGTTGGAGGAGGCCATTACCGTAGACAAAGCGGTCCTCACCTGTAAAAATAATAATGAGAAGTATCTACCTAACCTTTTAGATTAGTTATAAATATTAAGTTAGTTTTTTGCAAATTAAAACTTAGAATAAGTACCTATGTACAAGTGTGAGAAAATAAAGGCTATTTTATTTTATTATTTATTATGTAAATAAGAATTCCTTCGGTATCGAACTATTATATCGTTTGACATTCCTTAATCCAAATTTTGGTTTTAGAATTAGCTAAAATTAGGTTTAATGAATGTCAAGTAGACGATAGCTTTTCGAATTGAATATAGGTTTCTTATTCTAAAACAACAGAATCGACACCATTAGGTATACCTAATAAATAAAACTAGTTTGGGTTGGTGGTACTGTACAAAACACGTGTAAAGTTATGACCTATAGGTCCATAGCTGGACTCAGACCTCCCCCTGATAAGCACCTTATTGGTTTTTTAACCGACTTCAAAAAAAAAGAGGAAGTTCTCAATTCGATCGTATTCTTTTTTTGTTACCTCAAAACATTTGACTGGGTGGTCCGATTTTCATGATTCTTTTTTTATATATGAAAGCTGGTGCTTCCCGTGTGGTCCTATTTTATTTGGTTTAGTTCTGATAGTGGGATCCATAAAATTACATGAAAAGTCTATAAAAATTAAAGTCGGTTCATAGTTTTTTAAAACAAATGTTAATTATAATTTGGTTCAGTTCTTAGAATGGGATCCATAAAAATGCATGAAAAAACTATAAAAATTGAAGTCGGTTTATAGTTTTATAAAACATCTTTACATCTTCAGATTGAAAATGAGGAGTTTGCAGTCTGGTGGTAGAATAGTTTCGCAGAGGGCTGCTGCTCCGTTTTAAAGAATAAAAGAATAAAATTTATTTATTTGTACCAACAACAGACCCTTTACACTTTTGAATCATATAATTCTTACTTAAAAATGAAGTCCGGCGGCACAAAATGGTATCTGCCTCAGCATGGGTTGGTTGCTAGCAAGCTAGCAGCCAACGCTGGTCTTCCGTCAGATCCATTTTGTTGGCGTTTTCGAGAGTTTTCGAAATAGATTGGATTTATAGTTTTGTTTCATCATCATCATCAGTTTATATTAGTCCACTGCTGGACATAGGCCTCCCCTATTGAGCGCCATAGCGCCCTGTCTTCAGCTTGACGCATCCAGCATCTGCCTGCAGTCTTTCGCAGATCGTCATCCCACCTGGCCGGAGGGCGCCCTACACTACGTTTGCCGAGTCGCGGTCTCCACTCAAGAACTCGTTTACCCCATCGGTTGTCAGTTCTTCGCGAAATATGGCCGGCCCACTGCCACTTCAGCTTGCTGATTCTCTGAGCTATGTCGATAACTTTGGTTCTCTGTCGGATGTATTCGTTACGAATCCTATCCTTCAGAGAGACTCCGAGCATAGCTCTTTTCATATCTCGCTGAGCGACCTTGAACTGGTGGACCAACCCTATCGTGAGTGTCCATGTCTCAGCTCCGTAGGTCATAACGGGTAGGACGCACTGATTGAAAACTTTCGTTTTCAAGCATTGCGGTATGGATGACGAGAAGACTCTACGTAGTTTTCCAAACGCTGCCCAGCCCAACTGGATCCTCCTCTTGGCCACCCTTTCAAAATTTCTTTTACCCAACTGCAGAATTTGCCCAAGGTAAGTATACTCGGAAACAATTTCGAGAGGGTGGCCATGTACGACGACCGGCCCCGGATCAATGAGGCCATTGATCATAACTTTGGTTTTATCCAAATTCATGCCGAGACCGATGCGTCGGCGTTAAAGAGGTTCTGTAGTTCCTGTATAACAAGGGCTCCTCCGGCTTTCAAAAGCTCTGATGTAATTCCGTCCTCCCCGGGGGCTTTTCCATTTTTAAGCTGTCTTAGAGCTAACACGATCTCGTCAGTTTTGTTTACATTGCCTATTTTGTCTACTATTTTGCTCTACGAAGAAGTAAGACAATTACTTCTTCGTAGACTTGCTCCTGTTTTTGTAATTTGTGCTAGTTTTTAAGCTATTGCATAGCTTCTATCGCGGGCCATGAGCGCGGGGACCGAATCCAGAAATTCCGTAACGAAAAAACCTTGACGTTTGTCTCTTTAGTTCAGCAACTCGCCTCTAGATGGCATTGCAATAGCTTTACCGCGGCAGTCCCCGAGTGCCACACGTCTTTTTCTTTTTTTAAGAAACTAACATTCCTACCGCGCAGGTATGATTTTTCATAGGTAGTCAAATCAGTGATTATGTAATAATGGAAATTACAACCCCCTCAAGGATCTAGTTAGGTCGACATAACCTGTGCCACACTAATATTATATGCGAAAGTTTGTATGTAGTATGGATGGATGGAGGTTTGTTACCTCTTCACGCCAAAACTACTGAACGGATCGGGCTGAAATTTTCCATACAGGTGATTCTAATCCTGGAATCAAACATAGGCTACTTTTTATCCCATAAATCAGTTCCCGTGGGATAAAAATCACCTTTAAACGTCTTCGTATGAAAAAAGCGTGCGAAGCCACGGGGCGCAGCTAGTTCTACATAAATTAAAAACAGTTCATGTTTCTCGAGCGTAACCGCAGTGATGCCAGGCTCGGTTTTGTCTGAGGCATAATATTTCTTCGTCTCGGCCTAAATTCTAAATTTATTCCTATTTTCAAGGGCTGTGCTATGAATGGGCCGCTTTTATTAAGGGTTGAACACCATCTACGGCACTAACAGATTGTTTTGGCAACATTTAACATTGTTCGTTTTCGCAGTACCTAGTTCGGTTGTTTCATGTGTGGTAAGCGGGTTAACTACGCATCTATAACGTATCCATTTTGAATGGAGCATAAACGTAAACAAACCGCCCATACTTAACCTAAAATTCACTTTGTTGGCGCGTCCTTTTATACGTAATTTACATTACTTGTCGATTTTAGATCCTCCCTTCAATAAAAATTGCTTATATCTGAAACTCGACGCCAAGCAAGTGAGATTTTGTTATTTGTGTCTTACTTAGTTTACTAACATGCTTAATTCAAAATGGATAAACCATAGTTCAGTTGTTTCATGTGTGGTAAGTACCAATAGTTTGATGAATTCATTATGAACTACGAATCTACGTAAGCGGGTTAACTACGAATCTAGTTTGTGTTAGAAGAACACCAACGTTTCTTCCCTTAGCGAGGAACATCTTCAGGGCAAGGCAAGTGCGGTTCCAAACGCGCGCGTACCACATCCCTTCCAGCACGTAAATAGAAAGACCAACTCATCCCTCTTCCCGCAGGTGTCGCAAAAGGCGAATAAGGTATAACTTATCCATCATACTCCATCGGCAAACGTAGTGTAGGACGCCCTCCAGCCAGGTGGGATGACGATCTGCGAAAGACTGCAGGCAGATGCTGGATGCGTCAAGCTGAAGACAGGGCGCTATGGCGCTCATTAGGGGAGGCCTTTGTCCAGCAGTGGACCAATATAGGCTGATGATGATGATGATGATGATCCATCGGGGGGCGGGCAGCGTGCCCCCTGCAGAACAATTCTAACACCGAACGTGGTACCAACCCGCATGTCTGCGTCCAACATTGGACCAATACAGGTGGGGTGAAATTACCTCTTAAACATTATTAATAATTGGGTTAGTTTTAAATAACTATAAACCGACTTCAATTATATGGTTTTCTCATGGATGCCATTATCAGAACTGACCCAAATATAACACAAAAGAAATGGTACCACAGAGGAAGCATTAGATTTCAAATAAAAAAATAATCATTAAAATCGGTTCACCCAGTGAAAAGTTCTAAGGTAACAAACATAACCTCCTCCTTCTTTTGAAGTCGGTTAATAAAATTAATGAACTGGATTTCAGACCCATAGAGATAGGTAGGTAATAGGATTGCAATCTTAAGTAGTGCAAGACCTCTACACCCAAAAAGTATGCTAATCAGTGCTTTTAATATGTCTCAACCCACCCTCTTATCGTTTTAATTGCACGACACTTCAGCAGGCTTCCTTTTTGTTCTTCTTAAGTAAGGTAGCTGTAATGTCGAAAGATGCTCTGTAATAGGGTTTAGGTAGGTACCTAAGGTAGTCATTGGGACCCTATTATAATACTAAGCCTACCCTTTTACTACCTTCTAGTTTCACCCGCGTAGTTCCCGTTCCCGTGGGAATTCCGGGATAAAATATGGTCTATGTCACTCCCTGAAAAGTTTTTTAATGATGAAAGATTTTTTGAATATTCAATACAAACACACAAACAATAAAATCTTTCACTTTATCATATTAGTATAGATATATGTACCTACATTTAAAACCTACCTGATTGCATCGGGAGGTGGTACATGCACACTATGATGTGTCGCTCCAGTTCCACACAAGAAAGTTCAATAGTCCTCTCAATAGTGAGGTTTACAATATCTTTTTCCATTCTTTACATTAATTAAGACTATTTTTAACTTTAATCAAAGAGCCAGTTCATCCAGCCATCTTTGATTATAGCTGCAATACGTGCATGCATGCACGTACACTGAAAAAATATAATAGTTAAATTTACTAAATTCTCAGTATTTTTTACAAAAGCAACGTGTAAAAATGGGTCCTACACACTTTTTTGTTAATTTAACTAAACACAAATGGTTAAACTTTTACAAAACTGGTATAGTATTACTGACTCATTAGAATTGTAATATCGCTAACTGTCGTAAATTTCCGATGTACGAAACCCCATCGGTTAAAATTACACAACCGATCGATTTTACAAAATAAGCCGTACTGCAGAAGTTTTGTAAAATCGATCGATTATACGACACTAGTCATGTAATATTTACTCGTTCTGTTTCGCAAAATTTACGTTTGTTTAGTATTTTTTGCTATGATATATTTCGTATATTTTACCATATAGCTTTTGTAAACTATACAATACCAGTCATGCAATATTCACTCATTCTGTTTTGTATAATTTAAGGATTTTGTTTAGTATTTTTTAGTAAACCTGTTTAGTATATTTTACCCCATGATTTACCTAAAAGGTACTATACTAGTTTTGTAATACCTACTCATTCTGTTTCGTAGATTTAACGAGTTGTACTTTGTATTTTCTACTAAATCGGTTTTGTATATTTTACCTCTCAGCTTTTGTAGACTATACGATACTACTCATGTAATATCTACATTATCTATTCCTTCGGTTTCGTGTAATTTAAGGATTTTGTTTAGTAAATTTCATTAAACCTTTTTTGTATATTTTACCCCTAATATACGTACAATGTACGATAGTGGTATTGTAATATTCACTCAATCAGTTTCGTATAATTTACGGGTCATGTTATGTATTTTTTGCTGAATAAGTATCGTCTTAAATACCATTATTGTATAGTACGTTCTACGAAATTTGTTTACTCATTTGCTTTCGTATATTTTGCAACTTTACTTTGGTTGAATCTACAGACAAATTGAATAGGTATATAATACCCTTGACTTTTAACAGTAGGTATTGCTTTCGTAATATTTACATATTATCTTTTGTATATTCCACGCTTTTTTTATTATTGATATTATAGGGTACCTGGGTTTTTAAGTTGGCTACTTACGGCCGTTCCCAATAATCAGATGGATTGAATATTTGAGAATGGCCGTAAGAAGCTAACTTAAACATGTAGGTACCTATGATCAATAATCCAAAAAGCGCGAACAAGTAAATAATGGGAGAACAATACGTACTTACCTAAAAGTCAAGGTTATTATAAACTCACAAAAAATGTCCAAGTAGAAAGTTCCAAAGCAGATTAAATAAACGAAAGCAAATGCATAAGTCAAAACACATTCGTGAAATGTACAAATTTAGCAACAATATATAACACAGGACATTATACGCAAACAAATTATTATCAAAATCATCACACTCAATTGAATTATCATAATATACATAACAATTAATTAATGAATGTTACAATTCCCAGATTTGGCCAGGACAAGGATTCAAATAATAGTAAATGTAAAAAATAAAAGAACTTTTTATTTTACTAACAAACACAAAATGGCAACAACAAATTACGTAGGAAACGCTCGTTCCCGCGTTTTACATTATTTTAGTTTACCTAGACGTAACAGAATTGCCACCATTATATAAATAAACATATATAAATAAATAAACTTTCTGTTACTTAGTTGGAGCGACATAATCGCAATGTGATTAAGCTCATTAAATAAAGATTAAAAAAAAAAAAAAAAAAAAAAACATTTCTGGTTTTATCAATTATACTCCAGATTCATAATTAAGGGGCTGACAACCGTCAAACATCTTCTCGCCGTATTTACGGTTATGGTGTAGTTTTCTTCGTTCGTACTAAACTTATGCAATTTTTTTGGTAGAACTTGTTTTGATCAAATTCGGCCACTTTTTAAACAACTTCAACTCACAGTTCGAAAACAGGACGTCAAAATCTGATTCAATCTGAAAATAATTTAAATTTTGGTAAGTAGGTATATAAATTTTAGCATAATTTTTTTACAAATTTAATTTTAGGAGAAAAGGAGGTTTTCAAGAGGTTGCGGGTTCGATTCCCACCTCGGGACAAATATTTGTACGATCTGCAGATATTTTCGATGTAAAATAAAAAATATCTATCGACATTATGTAGTGTATTAAGTATATCAGTTATCTAGTACCCATAAGATAATGCTGTGTGAATTGTCCGAAAAATATTTAAGTATTTATTATTTATTTATTTATATAACCAGCCGGTAACACCCGCTGCTGAGTATAGGCCTCTTCCTTATCTCGCCACCCCATACAGTCTCATAGTATGATAATAGAGCAGCTAGTTAACACATAAGATGGATTTTATTTTATATTACAAGACAGTGTAATTGTAATTGTAATCAATGGCAAACAGACTACATTATTGATGTAGTAAATAAAGAAACTTACTTCTTTTGAAATTGCCACTCAACCCAGAGATAATTGATTCCACTTCAAACTTATCAAGATCATTGGATGCAATAGACACTGTGTCCATGGAACATGTGCTCTAAAAAAAAAAATTATGAAATAAATGAAATTATCTAGTAAGTGCAAAGAAAATATTACCTACTTTGTAATTTTTTTTAAAGAAATTATAATTGTGCATTAAAGTACATTTACAAAGCATCACATATCCATGTAGGTACCTATAATATTATTTGCTTACCAACGTTTTATTTTCATTTCCGAATCGAGATAGTCCAGCCTTCAACTTAATTCTATCTTTTATTTTATTTGATTGTATGAGTTCATTAATATCTGACTCGCTAATATTTTCAACACAGCATAGCTCCAAATCGTGTTCTAGAAAAGATTATATAGGTAATAATGAGATAAAAATGTCTTGAAATTAGCTGGAACAATGATGAAATAACTGGGACTGCAGTGGCTTATGAATGACGATGAGCAAAGTACCTATCCTTTCTTTGCTCATCGTCATTCATAAGCCACTGCAGCCCCAACTACAATAATTATATAAACAGCCTAATGATAAACTACCTAACATCATCAGGCTATAGTAAGCCTATGCTGGACATAGCCCTCCCCTAATGAGTGGTAAATTATAATTCACTACTAGCTACCCACAGACAGAAATTGTAATAATAAGCTACTATTATTACGATTTCTGTGTAGTTACCCTAGGTAGGCAAAGATGCCCAGTTAACCAAACATCGAGATTATTACAGTTTATCGATGTCATCAAGTCAATTAGTTAGGTAGGTAGGTATAGGTTTTACATACCTTTGAACACTCTTCGAGTGTCTTCCGAGACTCCCCACGAATCCAATAGTTCAATCACGAAATTATTATCAGTATCAAGTACGTTCGGATCGTATTCCTTTTCTTCCATGATTGATCAGGCAGGCAGGCATGCAGGCAGACAAAGCTCAGCAAAATGGCTAACGAAACACACTCCACAGTTTCGAAAAAAGGCACTTTATTGCGTACTTTCAATGAAAGTAGGTAGTATAATTCTGTTTTATCCATATGATCACAGTTTCGTTTTAATATAAGAAGCAGGAGTCCAAATAAAATACAATAACCACGTAAAGCAGGAGTCGTCGTCTTTCGCTCGTTAGCGTCCCACTGAGCGAAGTGAGTGCGACCCCCCTCCCATATTACAGTTATTAATTTTCTAATACGAAACAAGGTACGTTAAATTAACACTCACAGTATTGATTCTACAAAACTACTTTTGTAAATTATTATGCGTGTCCGTAATTTACCTACCTACCTACCTACTTACCAACGCAAGGTTCTTTCGGGTCTAGGTACCAAGAGGAGACTGGTCTTGTACGGTTTTCCTAGTTATTACCTGCGCCATTTACGTCAATAGACACTTCCACCCCCAAGACTCTAAGGCCCGTATTATGAAAGCATGCTCGGTCATCGACGTATGCTTGAGTGACACTTATGCCATAGAAAAGCGTTACTCAAGCATAACTCTATGACTGAGCAGGCTTTTATAATACCGGCCTAAATCCTAAGCAGCTTAGGATTTAGGCCCGTATTATAAAAGCCTGCATAGTACCATACATAGATAGAAGATGGAAAATACATAGGCAGGAAGGTACCTACTTATTATAATATACCTAGGGACATACCTAATTGCCTGATATGTGTTCGAGAGCAAGTGTCGTCTATATTAATATTATAAAGGAAAATTAAAATAAAAAGGAAAGATCTGATTGTTTGTTTGTTAATTTGTTTATTTGTTTGTATTGAATAGGTGTAGGCTTCGAAACTACTGGACCGATTTAAAAATTCTTTCACCATTAAGAAGCTTACTTTTCAGGGAGTGACATAGGCTATATTTTATCCCGGAATTCCCACGGGGCTAGTAGGTATAAAATAAATATCAGATTGTCTAGATAGAGGATAAAAAACCCTGGGACAAGTTTTGCTCCAACTCAAAAACTAACATTCTAACCAAGTAAAGGTTTCTGATTCGCTCGATAGGTAGAGATTGAAGTGATCAAAAATTCAAAGTAATCACCTTATTTCCTAGTTTAACTATAAGTTATTAAAATTTTGTGTCCAAGAGTCCTGTAAATTAAAGCACTTTGACATTTGAGTAGATAAGGTAGGTACCTACTTCGTAGTTTAGATTCACTGCTTCCAGTAAGTAGCTCCCTCGAGTTTGGGCTCATTATGATTCGTATGATACATTGGGCTTGGTAACGAAGGTCTGGTAATGGAGCGAGGAGGGGCAGGAGGTGATAGTCAAACTCATCACTGGCTAGTAGACCTCTCAAGTTTGAGCTCATTCGATTAGTTTGGTAACGAGTGTCTGGGGACAGAGCCAGGAGGTGGATTGTGGAAATCTTCCCTGGCTACTTCTAAGCCCCTCAAGTTGGAGTTTGATTTACTGGTTTTAGTTCTGTAGAGTTTGAAATAATTCCACTCTAGCCAAGGTGAGATACGTGCTGATGAGGGGGCAAAATACGCCAGCTAACGATAGGTACCTATTCTAAGGAACCCTATTACAAAACTAGAAAGTTATTTTTACGACAGTACATTGTTGATTTTACTATAGTTTTGTGTAAACTGTGCATCAAAATCAAATTATTTATTTAAAATTAAAATGTTACAAGTTCGGATGTTTGTGGCTCAATCACACCCTAACCACTGAACCGACCACAGCCACAAAAGTGGCTCGCAGCGAAAAAGCTTGATTTCCAACACCACAATAGTGGCGTGACGTAAGCGAGAGCGCAATCAGTTTTTGTTATTTCTTGTGAATTATTTAGATAGACGGACAACTAGCAAAACATTGTACCCAGTTGGGCTGAAAGCTATTAACAAGCTATACCTACACATTAGATGGAGCTGTTATTTTCAGAAATCAATCTGTAGTCAAAACGGGAAAAAACCGTGCGAGTTCGTGCGACGAGTGTTTATTTATTAATTGAACATCAAATTATAGTTGAATATACTAAATCGTATTATGTTAAATTGAGTTTGGCAAAAGCAACATCCCAGATCATTAATTTTACACAGAACTTTAGTAGTGAAGCACGCGCCAGCTCATGTTATTTTTAGGTACATTCTTACAAAACTAGATAGTATTTTTTACGAAAGTACACTGTCAAATTGTTTACTAATTCAACATCAAGTTATAGTTGAATATATTAAATCATTTTGGTTGAATTGCGTTTAGCAAAATTAACATCCAAGATCATTATTTTTACGTAGAAGTTTAGTAGCGAAGCATGCGCCATCTAACATTACATTTAGGAACCTTCTTATAAAACTAGAAAGTTGTTTCTTCGAAATTACAATGTTAAATTTGTTATACTAATTGAATATCAAGTTATAGTTGAATATACTAAATCGTGGATGTTGAATTGAGTTTGGCAAAATCAACATCCTAGATCATTAATTTTACACAGAACTTTAGTAGCGAAGTATGCGACATCTAACTTTATTTTTAGGAACATTCTTACAAAACTAGAAAGTAAGTTTTACGAAAGTACACTGTCAAATTGTTTACTAATTCAACATCAAGTTATAGTTGAATATACAAAAACGAGGATGTTGAATTGCGTTTAGCAAAATCAACATCCAAGATCGTTAATTTTACATAGAACTTTAGTAAAATGCTTACGTCACTTGACGATACCCTCGAGAAACATTTTACGAAACATACATAAGTGTATTTAACATACAGTTTTCTAGTAATTTTAACTATATTTTATAGGTTAATGTTTACCTTTGTGGTTTAGTAAAATAAACAACGAGTTTTTGTAAAACCAACGAGGAATTAGGTTGATTTTATTAGTTAAAGCCTCAAACTACTCAAGTTTAGTAAATTTAACAATCATATTTTTTCAGTGTATTGCAGCTTTACTTTTATAGGAACTTTCGAAAAAATAGTTATTAAATAATTAGTATAGTATAGTATTAAATTTTGTTTTAAAAAACTATAGGCCGACTTCAATTTTTACAGTTTTTTCATGAATTTTCATGGATCCCATTGTCAGAACTGAACAAAATTAAAATGGGAACACACGGGAAGCACCGGCTTTCATATAAAAAAATAATCATGCAAATCGGACTACCCAGTCAAAAGTTAGATAAAAATAAATAAAAAAACAGACGAATTGAGAACCTCCTCCTTTTTTTGAAGTCGGTTTAAAAGGGAAGTAACTGATTTTTTACAATCCAGTGCTCTGATACACTGCTAAAGCTGTGTGGTGCTGGGTTAGAATTTGCACCACCCCATTTCTTCCCGTGGGTCTCGTAAGAGGCGATTAAGGGATATCCAACGCGGGGCGAGCAACAGCGCCCCCTGCAGAACAAATCTTCCACCAAACTGAGATTCCCAATCCGCATGCCCAGCGTGGGGATTATAGGCATTACCCCCTAAGAGTTAAACGCCTTATTGGCGTTTATCATGAGGAGGCCTGCGTCCAGCAGTGGACTGATACAGGCTGTTGAGGTTTAGGTTCTGATAAACGCATAACATCTACATTCAAATGATTCTAATCCTAGGATTTTGCATGGTATCTAAGCCTTATATATTCTAATGGACTACATTAAATAAATTTTGCTTTCCGTTGTTGATGTGGTCAGTTTAAATTTGTATTTACTGACACAGTACTGCTATTAACTTCATAGACAGGCTCAGGTAAAACTGCATTATAATATTATACCTAAGCTAACAATTTAGCAATTTCCAGTTTGCTTTTTTTTAACCGACTTCAAAAAAAGGAGGAGGTTCTCAATTCGTCTGTTTTTTTTATGTTTGTTACCTCAGAATTTTTGACTGGGTGGTCCGATTTGCATGATTCTAATTTAAATTTTGTTCAGTTAAGACAATGGGATCCATGAAAATTCATGAAAACGCCGTAAAAATTTAAGTCGGTTTATAGTTTTATAAAACAAAATTAATTATCGTCCTATTCCGACGGAACTTTCGAACGCAATTTAGATTTGTCAAAAGTTTCCGATGTCGAATCCGACGGCCTTTCCGTTGAATTTAAATTCCCATGCAACGCGGTCGCCTTTCGCGTCGCATCTGCTGGAATCCGTATAGCCTACCTATACCTACACCGTATCCATCCAGCATGGTGCATGTTAGTAAATAAACCACGATACAAATAACAAAAACTCACTTGCTTGGCGTCGAGTTTCAGATATAATTGTAAGCAATTTTTATTGAAGGGAGGATCTAAAATCGACAAGGTAATGTAAATTACGTATAAAAGGACGCGCCAACAAAGTGAATTTTAGGTTAAGTATGGGCGGTTTGTATACGTTTATGCCTCATTCAAAATGGACACGGTATAGACGATTTTAGTAAACGCGGGGCACACTGGTTGCATACTATTTCATACAAAAAATTTAAAATGCGATGACTTCGGCGCGTGCGTCGCTGGCATGTGCGCTTTCAGCTTAAGTAGTGGCTATGGTGACACTGAAAGGCCATAGAAAGGCCAGAATAGAGATGATTGGAATAGGCCTTCGCCACCTGGCTAACGGACACTACAAAAATGGAACAAAATAGAAATATATGAACAACAAAGAAACATTTTCTTGTCTCATTAAAGACTTATTATTATTATTATTATTATACGGTGACACGACACTAATGCGTAATTTAGTGCCCCATCATCACAGTTGATGAAGGTTAATTCCATCACATTACACTACTATTAATCATGCATGTATGTATGGATTTTTGTTACCTCTTCACGCAAAAACTAAATAATGGATCAGGCTGAAATTTTGCATACATGTAGCTCTGAGCCTAGGCTCAGAGCTACATGTATGCAAATGCATGGGATAGGAAGTAGTGGCCTATCTGACTCTAGAGTCAGATAGGCCACTACTTCCTATCCCATAAAACAGTTTATGTGGATAGAAATAAACTTGTTTCCATGGAAACAATGCGTGTGATGCCCCAGGCAGAAAGAAACTAGTCGAAAGACTTGTGGAAATAAAATGTTTGACGGAAGTAAAACTACAACCTGAATAATAAACTACCTTTATTTCTATCTACGTAAGAGTGTCCTCTGATCTAATGTATTCTCCGATATCAGCTTGGTGGAAAACTACTGTGGCAAGTGGATCTGCACTTCTGCATTCAGCTGTAGTTTTAGCAGCAACTCCGAAGCCAATGGGAACATCTGACATTGTGAGGACAACTACTCCTTGGTGTTTTGGTGTGTTTTCTGTTATTCGGCCTAGACCTGGAAGTATAAGAGTTTTAAATAATATTGCTTATTTTCTTTGGAAGTAAAAGACTCCTATTTGCCCTCCAATAGCTAAAACATTTGCTAAGCCACAGGAGGTTGCTGTTTAGCTATCTGAGGGCAGTTATTTGACTTATCAGTGTTTGATATTATCACAGCAGACGCTACCCTTACTCACACTAGTGCGACCTGCTACCTATTTTACTTATAACATTATGTCTATGTAAACAAAGGAAATTTCAAAATCCATTGGGCTGTTCATGGTACCTTGCATAAGATTTTGTTTAAGGATTTAAATATTATATGTTTTATTTTTAGGCAGAGATGCAAAGTTGCTTTTAGTGGCCACCAAACTCTGTTTTCAATACTAGTGTGATTCTGAAAAATAGCATTTACGAAATGTGGGCACTTAATGTAATGCCTTAAAAACAAGGCATGTACAAAATGTAGTTGCATTTGTCCCACTATAGGTCTATTCAGCTAAAGGATATTTTAAAAATTCATAACAGGTCTAACAAAACATGCATGCAGGTTGGTACCTAAATATTAACCGGAAAATAATGATTTACTATTATGTTTGCCTAGTAAAGAAAAGAATTAAGAATCAATTACACAGTATCAATGATTCTTTGGCCAAACATACCGCTTTTAATAACATGGTGTCCATATAAGAACTGCTGTTCTGATGAAGATTTCACCCACAGCTTGAAGGGAGCATACGGCGCTATGTACGTCAGGGCTGTGATGTGCAGCCGGAATTTATGCGTCTTTGTGAACTTTCCGAAGCAAGTGCCAGCCGATATCAGATGCTCAGGTTTAACAGTGTGTGCGAGTTGTAATAACCGTTCTGAGATGTAGTAAACGCGATCTTTCTTCTCTCTGAAGCAGTACGTTCCATCTGGCCTGTCGATTAGCAGCTTCACGTTTACTCCGATGCTGAAATAAGTGAAAGATTCTGTTCTGAAATGTTCATACAATGTAACCGATTTATCGCCAGAAATAACCAGTCGTTGTGTATTATTGCCGTAAGGAAGGCTTCACTTACTATTTGGTCAATTTTTCGAAAAGTATCCGGGTCCTTTCCTCTGATAAAACTTTCATTTTTCTTATTCAAAATCACAAATTCGACACAAAAATAAATAAACACGTGCGCGCATCAACCAAACCAACACCGGGCAAGCATGGCAGATTACGACATTGACACTGACAGCATTGAGTGATGTCATTGACAGAAGGTTACCATGTGATTGACATTGACATTAACGAGTGAAAAAATACATGAGCTTCGTAGAAAAAATACAGAAAATATCTGTGTTCTATGTGCGTTCAACAGGCTAATCATAAATGGGGGAATTATAGGTACCTATGTACCTACCATAGTACCTACTGATCAGGAAAACATAAACATTTAAAGGTCTATTACTATGATTGTTGTGTCTGATTCATTCATTCAATGAAGGACAGAAAGATGCCGAGCAGAGCCATGCATGAATATATAATTTTGCTTCCTACGTACATGGGCAGAGCTATAAAAACGAAGTTGAAGAAGGGAATAGAAATTCCCGCCATGCCACATAGAGGGAAAGTACCTTAAATATTGAAGATAGAAATTAAAAAGAAATAAAATCAATTTAATCTGCATTCATAAATATTTAAATAATTAAGTACATGGTATAACCGGGAATCGAACCCGTTACACGAGAAAAATAATCCGCTTTATCATACTGATCGAAAGGCTTCATCATAATTATGGATTATTTTTAGGAAGACCATGAATTTTCTTATTCATTATTTTCGAAATTACGCGTGGACATGTATTATTATCGCAAATTATATTTTGTTGTGTTTTCGATATTGCCAGGAGAGGTGCAGCGAAGCTGCGGGGCGCAGCTACTTATAGATACCTGATGTATGTAGGAGTATATATAGGTACTAAAATATATATATACTAAAATACCTACATAAATATAAATAGTTTCATCAATATTCTAGAAGTTGCCTGATAAGCGGGATGAAAAGTAAAGTAAATGAAAGGCTTAAACTTAAAACAATTAATGACAGTTAAATGGTGATTGATTGATATACAGGTAGCTCAACTGGTCCAGTTGAGCTACCTGTAGATTGTTTACGCTTCCGACTGGTATTGATGTCGCAGCCGGAACGTAGAATTAGCCCGTTTGTAAAACGGCTAGGCTGTTTACAAAATAGCGCCATTCAGCTAAATGCCTAGGCCGATTGTAGAACGCTCAACGTTCAACGATTTGGCTGACTCAAAATTAGCCCGATTGTAAAACGCCTATACCTTGATACAGAAACCTGGATATTTTTTGTAAACAAAGAAATGTCATGATAAGTCACTATCATAAAGACAAGTCAGGGTAGAATGTCTTTTTTACCATGGATCACTAATTGGTAGTAAGTTATGGCGGGCGGTTTTGCTTGTGCGAGAAATACCTGCATAAATATTTCCGAACCAAACTTCATAACACTGAAATTTAGGTACCAAAAAAACGTATTTTATGGGATGAAAGTACAACGTATTTTATTTTAATCCCATAAAAAATTCAGTAGTGTCCAGTGCCTTAGATTATAAGTAGAAACGCCAATCAGGGGGGAGGTCTGCGTCCAGCAGTACAGCCTGTTGAGAATGTAGCAAAGTTAAAATAACAGCAGCAACAATTTATATACATGATATAGTATCCACAGTAGGTAACAAACACCCAACTTTTAAAACTTTGTTCTATTTAGCTAGGTATCTCTGTCTCTTTGTTTGACCTAACCTCCGAACCCAATTTCGAAGCCACTTTCCTTCGCAGATAATTGATATCATAGCGGGTAATGTAGGTAGGTAATTGCGCATGGCGTAATTGCAATTGGCGCCTCGTACACAGAAACAGTTGTCTTCATTTGACGATCGGCCTGGGGCCCTGGGCACGGTGAACTGCCTAGTCATTTTATAAACGGGCTAATTCAGACGATCAGCCATATCGTAGAACGTTGATTTCACCGATCGGCCTAGGCATTAAGCTGAATGGCGCCATTTTGTAAACAGCCTAGCCGTTTTACAAACAGGCTAATTCTACGTTCCGGCTGCGACATTGACATGTAGTTGAGCTACCTGTAGATTGTTCACGCTTCCGACTGATATTGATATGGATTGACAAGTTATTTTCATAACCATATTATAATAATGTATGTATGTAGCTACAAAAAATATATCTTTTTATTTTTATTGTATTCGTGATGAAAAGCACAGTGTTTACCTCGGGTGAAAGTAACTTATTTACCTAGTCCTTAAAACTATAAGCCCCGTCTCGGGGATAAATAAGTTACTTTCAACCCTCGGTTAACAATGTACTGTTACTACTGTTATGCATGTAGGTAGGTAAGGTACCTCCTTACATAATAATGAACCTGAACGAACGTCTTTTGGAATGTATGCATTGCAAAACGACACGCCCTTCCTTATCGGGTTCTAGATCACTCAATACAATCTTGCTAAGTCACTGATTTATTAAAAACGTTTCGTCCTTTTTAAATCAATGTGCTAAGTAGGTATCGTAAATAATTTACTATATTTATTAAATAATCCCAAGAACAATAATAGGGTATATGCATGTGACTTCAAAAAAGCTAATATTTTTTTTACGTCTTCTCTATTGTTAAAGAAACATATCTGTAGGTATATTTATTTTTGTATGATATTTATTTTGATGCTTTTATTGTGAAATTAAGTCATTGAAAAGTAAATATTTTTAGTCTCTACAGCAAAATGTTTAAACGCAACGCTATTGGCACGTGAAACGTGACGTCATAGGTAGGGTCATTGAGCCTGTTTGCGTCCAATTAGCGGAGTTGTCAGATTCAGATATCGAAATAAATATTTTTTTTTGAGCTTTTAAGAATAAAACTGATTGCACCACATGGCTAATATACTCTATTTTCACATGAAAAATAGACTTTATTCTTAAATTTTACTGTTAATTTAAAATCCGAAATACCTCATTTTACCAGTTCTCGTCCAAAAATTCCAGTTTGCGACCCTATTTTTCCCAGATCTCGACCACCATATATCTGATAGGAAATTTACTTAGAATAATCACAATCTTCAGCCTGTTTTAGTCCTCTGCTGGACATAGGCCTCAGAGTCCTGAAATCTTGGTCTTGTGGTCTCGTCGTTGGGAACGAGGGGTATGTGCAACGTATAATCTGCCATAGAATGTCCTCCCATCGTGCATTCTAAGCTTCGTCAGGTGGCTCCAGCCAAGCTCCTGAGTGAATACTTTGTATATGTACCCTCGGTTCAGGTCGGACTTGTCTGACGAAGTCACTTAGGTGGTTTCCCGTTTTTTTTTTGCCATCAGCCCGAAAGACATCCGAGAGTTTGGATTGCTTGCCAGTACGCTGATTTTGGCAGAACTTGATGCCCTTGTGCCACAACGTTTCAACCAGATTGTGTAAGGCCTCGTCAGAGTCATCAGAGGGATCCAAGGCAGCGAATCTATTCCCCAGAAGCTGCCGGAACTTGTGCCCGCCATGATTTGGATTGGATTAGGTCGGAGCGTGGATTTCATCAGACGGTTTCTTTCAAGCTTTAGGTTGATATCCAGAGAGCCTCGGAGCAGTCGGTGATCAATAATCAATAAATATCCTCCACTTCATCATCCGATTATGCCGAGGTCGGTGCGCAGACCTGAATTACTGTTCCCTGAATACCTGTCAACATAGGTACTGGAGATTTCTTGAACGTTGTTAGCAAGGGCATTATTGATGAGGAAACCTACGTCACGCTGGGATGTTTTATCACCCTCGCGAGAGTAAAGAAGATGGCCCGAGTCTAGGGTCTAGGTGTCCGCCCCCTCTCTACGGAATTCACTTAACCCCAGAAAATGCCATTTAATGTTCCACTTCCAACAGCGCTAGGTGATGGTCAAACCTCAAAGTTCGGTGTGACCTCACCCGAGGATTCTTCGCACCCCTGACCACAAGGCTGGCATGGTACCCGTCAACGCCAGCATAGCCGCTGGTGTCGCCGGGCACTTTGAACCTTTTTGTGGGCTATCTATCATTCATTGAGGGTTTGGGCCATGACCCACCACGCTGGTTAGCGTGTTAGTGGGTTGTTTTGTCATTGCCTCGTTTGTTGGTTGGATTTAGGAATTAGGAAGCACCGCGGGCAGTAGGAAGGCCGCCTTACCTGGCGGCACTCCTGTAGGTGTGTCCATCGTTCGGCATGCGTTCCTCTTGTTTTTTGCCTTATCCATGTTCGGAATTGTGAGAATGCCTCATATAGTTGTATCTGGTAGTGTTTCTCTTGTATAGGTTTGCTGGGCATTCTGTCACAGGGGGCGGCTTAGAGAGGTTCATAGGTTAAGGCTCTGTTTAAGATCTGAGTGTGAGGGTTTTCTATGCCCCCCCAGAATCTAATGTTTTGTAGTCTCAAAGCCGATAAGGTCTCCTCTTGTTGTATATATAAGTCTAGTGGCGCTATGTCTAGGATTACCTCCAGGGCAACGCCCGGTGTAGTTCTCATGCAGCCTGTTATCGCTGAGCACACCAGTCTTTGGAATCGTTGCAGTTTGGTTATTGAGGTTTATTGTATTGTATAGGTATTTTTGAAAGTAGTAGTGGCTATCACTAGCTACTAGTATACAAAAATACCTAATAAACATATAACCTTTATTAGTATTCTATATTTAGAACTCTGATGACTGGCACTGTGTTTAATTATACGCAGATGGTCGATATCTGGTCTTATATAGTAGTTCTCGACCACAATATTTTTAAATAAAATTGCATATAGCTTATTTCAAATAAAGTAAAATTGAATGAAATAAGTTAAATACACAATACTGGATAACTCAATGACTTAATATACAAAATTCTATTACATTATTGTTAAGTTTACATAATCAATAAAGCTAAGGTCGAAATCAGGACGTCATTTAACCTTGTCCAATTCCCGACCATAAGAAATTTCATGACTCAGTATTTTATAGTGCGTTGCTCCGAGCCTGGACGAAATATGGTTTTTAGATACCTTACGAGCATAAGGTTCAAATTTAATAAAATGTTTGAGTAAATTTTCATACAATAATTAATACAAGAAACCACCTTATTGACACGATATGTCCGATTCGCGTCCAGCCCGGTCTAAAACGGGACTTTCTCAAAATATCGTGGAACAGTTCTCGTCCACGTAATATTTCAAATTTATTGACTATAATTTAGGCAGAATTACACAAATTCATATTTTTTAATCCAAAATGAAGTCACACTAATAACCATCAACTCTGAAATGCATAAAAATAATGTAAAACTTAGCGTTGAATTTGCGACACGCTGCTATTTTTCGCGTTGATATAGACACGTTTGGTCTTGTTGACGGCGGACCACAAATTGATTAATTTATTTTACTTATAATTGCTGGTGCTTGTGATGTGTAGTTAGCTTGTATGCGTAGCTTACACATCCAGGTTGTTGATATAATTTAATGTCTTTGTGTGAGAGTGCAAATAAGGCTATTTTCGACAAAAAGTAACCAATAGTGCCGCGAAAGGTCGTGAATGGGGCCTGGACGCGTAACAGGCGCATCTACCCTACTTGAACATTTTTGTATGGGCCTCAGACGAAGTAATTTTACTTGGTCTGAGGTATGGGTATGGGCATGAAGTTATGACTTTGAGTTTACATAGGGGACTTATGATCCGTGACGTCATAAAATGGATTGGCGAACATGCCAGCGTTTTTATCAACCGAAACGAAACTGAGTGTAGTTTTACTTTTAGTTTTTTACCTCAATAATTTAATTTTTATTGGGTGTTATATTTTTTTCGTTGATGTATAAACCTAATATACCTATACCTAGGTACCTACCCTATTTATTGTTCTTGGGATGGTTCTGGATGGTTATGTAATTTATTGGACATTGCATTCATTTTTATAAATTAAAAGGATAAAAGTTTTCTTTATCATTTTAATTTATAAAAATGCGATTTACGACAATTATTAATTTAATTATTAACATATGTTTTTTATGATGTTATTTTTATAAATTAAAATAATGAAGAAAACATTTAACTTACATTATTATTATTTTGTTGCAGCATTATTATAACAATATTATGATAAATTAGGTAGGAACAGGTACAATAATAGCTGCCTTATGCACGTAGGTTAGGTAGGTAGGTACCTAACCTACGTACCTATATAATTTCAATTAGGTATGTAAATGTTATCTTACTACAAAGTCAGGAGGGACAGCAAACACATGTAGACTTTCTCGGTATTTATTTTGATTACTGATACACTGATTTAACTCTAATTTACATCAATATTACGGATACACATAGGTAGTACAATATTGATTGTGCTAGGTAGTTAATTATTGGTACGTTAAATTAAAATAATAAAGAAAACATGGTACAATAATAGCTGCCTTATGCACGTAGGTTAGGTAGGTACCTACATATACATACCTATATAATTTCGATTAGGTATGTAAATGTTATCTTACTACAAAGTCAGGAGGGACAGCAAACACATGTAGACTTTCTCGGTATTTATTTTACACAAATACAATAAATATCAGCACTGATTTAACTCTAATTTACATCAATATTACGGATACACATAGGTAGTACAATATTGATTGTGCTAGGTAGTTAATTATTGGAACGTTAAATTAAAATAATAAAGAAAACATGGTACAATAATAGGTGCCTTATGCACGTAGGTTAGGTAGGTACCTACATATACATACCTATATAATTTCGATTAGGTATGTAAATGTTATCTTACTACAAAGTCAGGAGGGACAGCAAACACATGTAGACTTTCTCGGTATTTATTTTACACAAATACAATAAATATCAGCACTGATTTAACTCTAATTTACATCAATATTACGGATACACATAGGTAGTACAATATTGATTGTGCTAGGTTGATTATGTACCTAAGTCAGAGTCAGAGTCGAATCGTTTATTTCCGTAGTTTATTTCTTTAGACTTACAAAATAAGTTCTTAGACAAGTCATCAGTAAGATTAGATAAGATTACATTAGGTAAGTATAAGTACCTATACCTACCTACTATGGAGAGTAGATTTTCTGCAATAAATCCTTAGTGTCACACTTTTCCTGCTTATACACTCCTACAGGTAGTACTTCGCTAAAGAGCTTGCATTGAGTTTCGGCCAATTTAATAAACTCCGAAATTTTCATCAATACAATATCAATGAGCATCGAAGACTTGTCCTCTGCTGTAACTGGGTCCACTTGTTCATCGAAAAAAAATGCGTGTAAGTCTAAGAGTTTTACACTTGGTTTTTTATTTTCTGGAGTTTTCAATATGTGATGGAATATAAACCTCGCATCCGCACAAAGCAAATCATGTGGCAGTTGTATTCCTGCTTCAATGCACTCTCCTTGCAAGTGTTTGTAATCGAAGACAAAACCATTAAGAGCAACCAAACACACCGGTTTAGGGAACTGTTGCAAGAACGCGACAAAAGAGCCGGCACTTTGTTTAAAGGATAGGGCGTTTTGCACGTCGCCGATCCTCAAATCATGTGCCGAAGTTGCACCGCACTGAATATCCCGTTCAGGCCAAAAAACCATGTTCATTTTATGTGCTGCAGGCATTGTCTTCGGGGTCCCCCTCTCTAGATCCAACCTGTTCACAGCTATCAGAGAAAGCTCTACAATTTTCGTCTTCTCTTTCCTGCTTTCCTCCCATTGTCTGCCTGTTGTTTCAACTTTCATGAATACATAGTATTGAATTGGATTCCTGGATTCCATTTTGTAAAAGTTATACTAATTAACTTAGAAGATGCACTACACGACCGATGCGTAAGACGGACAGTTCTAGACTGCCTGTAGATTAAAACTATAGGTACCTAGATTCCTACTACAATGTGCATCCAAATTAGAAAGTATCGTCAAGGTCAAACGATTGTAGAGTAGGTAGGTATAACTGACCACACAAATGAATCATAAGTGGCTTACATTAAAATATTTTCTGATTATGTATTATGCTTTTACAAATTGGGTATGTAAGTACCTACCTACATAACTAGTAGGTATTTGTGGATTGACCTCGATATAATAATATGTTTAATGCATAGTTTAGTGGTCAGGTTAGATATTTTTTGCAAAATCCCCAACTAAATGGAATTGAAAAAGACAGATTATAATTACAATTATAGCTTCCTATTTTTTTTCACCTACCCATTACCTAATACGAAGCCTGCGAGTACTGCAAGAGGGAGCACATCAGCTCATCACTGGCACCGACTCCATCGCACATCACACGCTGTGGTATAGCCCAAGGTGCAACGACCGAGGAGAAGAATTGGTAAACTATCTTGTCACTACTAACCTCCTATTACTAAACATAATATTCGTATTCTTTTAAATACCCGTATCTATTATTAAAAAAATATAACCATCCAGAAAAAAATGACGTTTTTGTGCTGGCACACCACAAATACGTCAGAGAGTCGAAATTTTTTAAGATATAAATTTTCGACTCTCTGTCTCGTTTTTGTGGTGGCACACCACAAAAACGTCAGAGAGTCGACATTTTTTTTTGACTGTAGGTGGAATTAATTTTATTATTATTTCATTCTATTGCGACGCAGGAGGTTGCGGGTTTGATTTCCGCCTCGGGACAAATGTGTGTACGATCTGCAGATATTTGTCCAGGGTGTTCTGGATGTTTTCTATGTATGATAAAAACAATATGTATCTATGGCGAACATGCCAGCAGCGTTTTTATCAACCGAAACTGAGTGTAGTTTTACTTTTAGATTGTTACCTCAATCATTTAATTTTTATTAGGTGTTATATTTTTTTGTTTCGTTTATGTATAAACCTAAATAATTGATTACAAAAATAAAAACAAACCATGCATATACCCTATTTATTGTTCTTGGGATGGTTCTGGATGGTTATGTAATTTATTGGACATTGCATGCATTTTTATAAATTAAAATGATAAAGAAAACTTTTATCATTTTATTTACGACAATTATTAATTTAATTATTAACATAATGTTTTCATGATGTTATTTTTATAAATTAAAATAATAAAGAAAACATTTTTAATGATTAATTTACTTTTATTTCTGGGTAGGTACCTACATACTTACATTATTATTATTTTGTTGCAGCATTATTATAACAAAATTATGATAAATTAGGTAGGAACAGGTACAATAATAGCTGCCTTATGCACGTAGGTTAGGTAGGTACCTACATATACATACCTATATAATTTCGATTAGGTATGTAAATGTTATCTTACTACAAAGTCAGGAGGGACAGCAAACACATGTAGACTTTCTCGGTATTTATTTTACACAAATACAATAAATATCAGCACTGATTTAACTCTAATTTACATCAATATTACGGATACACATAGGTAGTACAATATTGATTGTGCTAGGTAGTTAATTATTGGAACGTTAAATTAAAATAATAAAGAAAACATGGTACAATAATAGGTGCCTTATGCAGGTAGGTTAGGTAGGTAGGTTCGTACCTATATAATTTTGATTATGTAAGTCAGAGTCAGAGTCGAATCGTTTATTTCTTTAGATTTACAAAATAAGTACTTAGACAAGTCATCAGTAAGATTAGATAAGATTACATTAGGTAAGTATAAGTACCTATACCTACCTACTATGGAGAGTCGATTTTCTGCAATAAATCCTTAGTGTCACACTTTTCCTGCTTATACACTCCTACAGGTAGTACTTCGCTAAAGAGCTTGCATTGAGTTTCGGCCAATTTAATAAACTCCGAAATTTTCATCAATACAATATCAATGAGCATCGAAGACTTGTCCTCTGCTGTAACTGGGTCCACTTGTTCATCGAAAAAAAATGCGTGTAAGTCTAAGAGTTTTACACTTGGTTTTTTATTTTCTGGAGTTTTCAATATGTGATGGAATATAAACCTCGCATCCGCACAAAGCAAATCATGTGGCAGTTGTATTCCTGCTTCAATGCACTCTCCTCGCAAGTGTTTGTAATCGAAGACAAAACCATTAAGAGCAACCAAACACACCGGTTTAGGGAACTGTTGCAAGAACGCGACAAAAGAGCCGGCACTTTGTTTAAAGGATAGGGCGTTTTGCACGTCGCCGATCCTCAAATCATGTGCCGAAGTTGCACCGCACTGAATATCCCGTTCAGGCCAAAAAACCATGTTCATTTTATGTGCTGCAGGCATTGTCTTCGGGGTCCCCCTCTCTAGATCCAACCTGTTCACAGCTATCAGAGAAAGCTCTACAATTTTCGTCTTCTCTTTCCTGCTTTCCTCCCATTGTCTGCCTGTTGTTTCAGCTTTCATGAATACATAGTATTGAATTGGATTCCTGGATTCCATTTTGTTGGCAGCCATTTTGTAAAAGTTGTACTAATTTACTAAGAAGATGCACTACACGACCGATGCGTAAGACGGACAGTTCTAGACTGCCTGTAGATTAAAACTATAGATACCTAGGTTCCTACTACAATGTGCATCCAAATTAGAAAGTATCGTCAAGGTCAAACGATTGTAGAGTAGGTAGGTATAACTGACCACACAAATGAATCATAAGTGGCTTACATTAAAATATTTTCTGATTATGTATTATGCTTTTACAAATTGGGTATGTAAGTACCTACCTACATAACTAGTAGGTATTTGTGGATAATAAATGTTTAATGCAGAGTTTAGTGGTCAGGTTAGATATTTTTTGCAAAATCCCCAACTAAATGGAATTGAAAAAGACAGATTATAATTCCAATTATAGCTTCCTATTTTTTTCACCTACCCATTACCTTATACGAAGCCTGCGAGTACTGCAAGAGGGAGCACATCAGCTCATCACTGGCACCGACTCCATCGCACATCACACGCTGTGGTATAGCCCAAGGTGCAACGACCGAGGAGAAGAATTGGTAAACTATCTTGTCACTACTAACCTCCTATTACATACATACATACATACACAGCCTGTATCGGTCCACTGCTGGACGCAGGCCTCCCCCTGATAAACGCCTTATTGGCATTTAACTCATGAGGGGTTAGTGCCCATAATCCCCACGCTGGGCATGCGGGTTGGGGATCGCAGTTTGGTGAAAGATTTGTTCTGCGGGGGGCGCTGCTGCCCGCCCCCCAGAAGATATCCCTTAGTCGCCTCTTACGACACCCACGGGAAGAATTGGGGTGGTGCAAATTCTATGCCGCCGGCACCACACGGCGAACCTCCTATTACTAAACATAATATTTATTCGTATTCTTTTAAATACCCGTATCTATTATTAAAAAAATATAACCATCCAGAAAAAAATGACGTTTTTGTGGTGGCACACCACAAATACATCAGAGAGTCGAAATTTTTTAATATATAAATTTTCGACTCTCTGTCTCGTTTTTGTGGTGGCACACCACAAAAACGTCAGAGTCGAAATTTTTTTTTGACTGTAGGTGGAATTAATTTTATTATTATTTCATTCTATTGCGACGCAGGAGGTTGCGGGTTTGATTTCCGCCTCGGGACAAATGTGTGTACGATCTGCAGATATTTGTCCAGGGTGTTCTGGATGTTTTCTATGTATGATAAAAACAATATGTATCTATGGCGAACATGCCAGCAGCGTTTTTATCAACCGAAACTGAGTGTAGTTTTACTTTTAGATTGTTACCTCAATCATTTAATTTTTATTAGGTGTTATATTTTTTTGTTTCGTTTATGTATAAACCTAAATAATTGATTACAAAAATAAAAACAAACCATGCATATACCCTATTTATTGTTCTTGGGATGGTTCTGGATGGTTATGTAATTTATTGGACATTGCATGCATTTTTATAAATTAAAATGATAAAGAAAACTTTTATCATTTTATTTACGACAATTATTAATTTAATTATTAACATAATGTTTTCATGATGTTATTTTTATAAATTAAAATAATAAAGAAAACATTTTTAATGATTAATTTACTTTTATTTCTGGGTAGGTACCTACATACTTACATTATTATTATTTTGTTGCAGCATTATTATAACAAAATTATGATAAATTAGGTAGGAACAGGTACAATAATAGCTGCCTTATGCACGTAGGTTAGGTAGGTACCTACATATACATACCTATATAATTTCGATTAGGTATGTAAATGTTATCTTACTACAAAATCAGGAGGGACAGCAAACACATGTAGACTTTCTCGGTATTTATTTTACACAAATACAATAAATATCAGCACTGATTTAACTCTAATTTACATCAATATTACGGATACACATAGGTAGTACAATATTGATTGTGCTAGGTAGTTAATTATTGGAACGTTAAATTAAAATAAGAAAGAAAACATGGTACAATAATAGGTGCCTTATGCAGGTAGGTTAGGTAGGTAGGTTCGTACCTATATAATTTTGATTATGTAAGTCAGAGTCAGAGTCGAATCGTTTATTTCTTTAGATTTACAAAATAAGTACTTAGACAAGTCATCAGTAAGATTAGATAAGATTACATTAGGTAAGTATAAGTACCTATACCTACCTACTATGGAGAGTCGATTTTCTGCAATAAATCCTTAGTGTCACACTTTTCCTGCTTATACACTCCTACAGGTAGTACTTCGCTAAAGAGCTTGCATTGAGTTTCGGCCAATTTAATAAACTCCGAAATTTTCATCAATACAATATCAATGAGCATCGAAGACTTGTCCTCTGCTGTAACTGGGTCCACTTGTTCATCGAAAAAAAATGCGTGTAAGTCTAAGAGTTTTACACTTGGTTTTTTATTTTCTGGAGTTTTCAATATGTGATGGAATATAAACCTCGCATCCGCACAAAGCAAATCATGTGGCAGTTGTATTCCTGCTTCAATGCACTCTCCTTGCAAGTGTTTGTAATCGAAGACAAAACCATTAAGAGCAACCAAACACACCGGTTTAGGAAACTGTTGCAAGAACGCGACAAAAGAGCCGGCACTTTGTTTAAAGGATAGGGCGTTTTGCACGTCGCCGATCCTCAAATCATGTGCCGAAGTTGCACCGCACTGAATATCCCGTTCAGGCCAAAAAACCATGTTCATTTTATGTGCTGCAGGCATTGTCTTCGGGGTCCCCCTCTCTAGATCCAACCTGTTCACAGCTATCAGAGAAAGCTCTACAATTTTCGTCTTCTCTTTCCTGCTTTCCTCCCATTGTCTGCCTGTTGTTTCAGCTTTCATGAATACATAGTATTGAATTGGATTCCTGGATTCCATTTTGTTGGCAGCCATTTTGTAAAAGTTGTACTAATTTACTAAGAAGATGCACTACACGACCGATGCGTAAGACGGACAGTTCTAGACTGCCTGTAGATTAAAACTATAGGTACCTAGATTCCTACTACAATGTGCATCCAAATTAGAAAGTATCGTCAAGGTCAAACGATTGTAGAGTAGGTAGGTATAACTGACCACACAAATGAATCATAAGTGGCTTACATTAAAATATTTTCTGATTATGTATTATGCTTTTACAAATTGGGTATGTAAGTACCTACCTACTAGGGAATGACGGTAATGGACCTATTGCCAATACCGGTAATTTTTCGGTATCAATATTTTTAAAACCGGGATCCCGGTATTTCGGTAATTTTTCGGTATTTTACTATAAATATTAAAAAAGTCGAAAAAAATATTTTCCTCTGCGTGTTATATTGTTTAAGACTGAATAAGTATATCTTTATTGTAATAAAAAAGGGTTCTTAAAAAAGCAGTATTTTTAAATCAACTTTAATTTTAATTGAGAATTTTTGGTACTTAGGTACTACTATACAGTCTTTCTTTAACTTAAACATACATAACAATCAAATATTTATCACAACAAGAAACAACTACAAACTTAATTAAACATTTAAAACTCGAAAGTTTTCACACAAATCAATAAAACAAAATAATCACGATATAAGTAGGTAAATGAATTCACTCATATTATGCCTATTTACATCCATCAGTAATTCAGTACAATAGTTATTTATTTGCTCTAGACAATAAGACGTGCAATGTGAAACTTCCGATATAGTAAATTGTTTGAGAAATAAATGAAATGAAATATTACTTACCGTTTATCCTTTCGGTGATTGTTTTTTCTCCAAAAGCAAACCAACAACACAAACTGTTTTTGAACTTCTTGTCACTGCGAAATGCTACGATACACTGATTACCGTTTGAACCTTGTGCTCGTACGTAGTAACAATTGATAGATAACTGGCCTACCGAGCGAGAGCGCACTATGCAGTTCAAAATGTGCGTGACAAAGAAAGAGGCACCGCACGGGTCCGACGGTTTTTTTCCAAGAAATTACAGGAACAATACTTGTTTTGCACTCGCACCTGCATTCGTCTTTAATTTCGTCAATCAGTTTTGAGCTTTATGCATGCAGAAATAATGTCCCGAACGCTATGCTCGCTATTAGCTAGGCGGCTTTCTCAAAGCCACCCGCGTCCGTCTATCTGCTTGCTAGTATACTTTGATTGTTTAAAAATATCTATTTATAGATTTTAAAACTTTTATAAAAGAAAAGATTTCAATCAAAAAACAGTCTAACACTTTCCTTCGGGCATTTGTTCGTTTATTTATTTTGAAGTCTGTTTGAGACCACGTGAAAACATGGTGAAGCGAAAACATGGTAAAGCGAAAACATAGACTGTCCATCAATTTTACAATCATTATAAATTTTAAAATAAGTTGTTTGTAATCTAGAGCCGCCTTGAGTTTTTTTCATTTTTTTTAACGTTAAATTCAAAATACCGAATTACCGGTATTTGCAATTTCAATACCGGTATTCCGAAGTGCCTGAAATAACTCGGTATTACCGGTTTTTCGGTAATACCGAATACCGGTGTCCATTCCCTACTACCTACATAACTAGTAGGTATTTGTGGATAATAAATGTTTAATGCAGAGTTTAGTGGTCAGGTTAGATATTTTTTGCAAAATCCCCAACTAAATGGAATTGAAAAAGACAGATTATAATTCCAATTATAGCTTCCTATTTTTTTCACCTACCCATTACCTTATACGAAGCCTGCGAGTACTGCAAGAGGGAGCACATCAGCTCATCACTGGCACCGACTCCATCGCACATCACACGCTGTGGTATAGCCCAAGGTGCAACGACCGAGGAGAAGAATTGGTAAACTATCTTGTCACTACTAACCTCCTATTACATACATACATACATACACAGCCTGTATCGGTCCACTGCTGGACGCAGGCCTCCCCCTGATAAACGCCTTATTGGCATTTAACTCATGAGGGGTTAGTGCCCATAATCCCCACGCTGGGCATGCGGGTTGGGGATCGCAGTTTGGTGAAAGATTTGTTCTGCGGGGGGCGCTGCTGCCCGCCCCCCAGAAGATATCCCTTAGTCGCCTCTTACGACACCCACGGGAAGAATTGGGGTGGTGCAAATTCTATGCCGCCGGCACCACACGGCGAACCTCCTATTACTAAACATAATATTTATTCGTATTCTTTTAAATACCCGTATCTATTATTAAAAAAATATAACCATCCAGAAAAAAATGACGTTTTTGTGGTGGCACACCACAAATACATCAGAGAGTCGAAATTTTTTAATATATAAATTTTCGACTCTCTGTCTCGTTTTTGTGGTGGCACACCACAAAAACGTCAGAGTCGAAATTTTTTTTTGACTGTAGGTGGAATTAATTTTATTATTATTTCATTCTATTGCGACGCAGGAGGTTGCGGGTTTGATTTCCGCCTCGGGACAAATGTGTGTACGATCTGCAGATATTTGTCCAGGGTGTTCTGGATGTTTTCTATGTATGATAAAAACAATATATTGTATCTATGGCGAACATGCCAGCAGCGTTTTTATCAACCGAAACTGAGTGTAGTTTTACTTTTAGATTGTTACCTCAATCATTTAATTTTTATTAGGTGTTATATTTTTTTGTTTCGTTTATGTATAAACCTAAATAATTGATTACAAAAATAAAAACAAACCATGCATATACCCTATTTATTGTTCTTGGGATGGTTCTGGATGGTTATGTAATTTATTGGACATTGCATGCATTTTTATAAATTAAAATGATAAAGAAAACTTTTATCATTTTATTTACGACAATTATTAATTTAATTATTAACATAATGTTTTCATGATGTTATTTTTATAAATTAAAATAATAAAGAAAACATTTTTAATGATTAATTTACTTTTATTTCTGGGTAGGTACCTACATACTTACATTATTATTATTTTGTTGCAGCATTATTATAACAAAATTATGATAAATTAGGTAGGAACAGGTACAATAATAGCTGCCTTATGCACGTAGGTTAGGTAGGTACCTACATATACATACCTATATAATTTCGATTAGGTATGTAAATGTTATCTTACTACAAAGTCAGGAGGGACAGCAAACACATGTAGACTTTCTCGGTATTTATTTTACACAAATACAATAAATATCAGCACTGATTTAACTCTAATTTACATCAATATTACGGATACACATAGGTAGTACAATATTGATTGTGCTAGGTAGTTAATTATTGGAACGTTAAATTAAAATAATAAAGAAAACATGGTACAATAATAGGTGCCTTATGCAGGTAGGTTAGGTAGGTAGGTTCGTACCTATATAATTTTGATTATGTAAGTCAGAGTCAGAGTCGAATCGTTTATTTCTTTAGATTTACAAAATAAGTACTTAGACAAGTCATCAGTAAGATTAGATAAGATTACATTAGGTAAGTATAAGTACCTATACCTACCTACTATGGAGAGTCGATTTTCTGCAATAAATCCTTAGTGTCACACTTTTCCTGCTTATACACTCCTACAGGTAGTACTTCGCTAAAGAGCTTGCATTGAGTTTCGGCCAATTTAATAAACTCCGAAATTTTCATCAATACAATATCAATGAGCATCGAAGACTTGTCCTCTGCTGTAACTGGGTCCACTTGTTCATCGAAAAAAAATGCGTGTAAGTCTAAGAGTTTTACACTTGGTTTTTTATTTTCTGGAGTTTTCAATATGTGATGGAATATAAACCTCGCATCCGCACAAAGCAAATCATGTGGCAGTTGTATTCCTGCTTCAATGCACTCTCCTTGCAAGTGTTTGTAATCGAAGACAAAACCATTAAGAGCAACCAAACACACCGGTTTAGGGAACTGTTGCAAGAACGCGACAAAAGAGCCGGCACTTTGTTTAAAGGATAGGGCGTTTTGCACGTCGCCGATCCTCAAATCATGTGCCGAAGTTGCACCGCACTGAATATCCCGTTCAGGCCAAAAAACCATGTTCATTTTATGTGCTGCAGGCATTGTCTTCGGGGTCCCCCTCTCTAGATCCAACCTGTTCACAGCTATCAGAGAAAGCTCTACAATTTTCGTCTTCTCTTTCCTGCTTTCCTCCCATTGTCTGCCTGTTGTTTCAGCTTTCATGAATACATAGTATTGAATTGGATTCCTGGATTCCATTTTGTTGGCAGCCATTTTGTAAAAGTTGTACTAATTTACTAAGAAGATGCACTACACGACCGATGCGTAAGACGGACAGTTCTAGACTGCCTGTAGATTAAAACTATAGATACCTAGGTTCCTACTACAATGTGCATCCAAATTAGAAAGTATCGTCAAGGTCAAACGATTGTAGAGTAGGTAGGTATAACTGACCACACAAATGAATCATAAGTGGCTTACATTAAAATATTTTCTGATTATGTATTATGCTTTTACAAATTGGGTATGTAAGTACCTACCTACATAACTAGTAGGTATTTGTGGATAATAAATGTTTAATGCAGAGTTTAGTGGTCAGGTTAGATATTTTTTGCAAAATCCCCAACTAAATGGAATTGAAAAAGACAGATTATAATTCCAATTATAGCTTCCTATTTTTTTCACCTACCCATTACCTTATACGAAGCCTGCGAGTACTGCAAGAGGGAGCACATCAGCTCATCACTGGCACCGACTCCATCGCACATCACACGCTGTGGTATAGCCCAAGGTGCAACGACCGAGGAGAAGAATTGGTAAACTATCTTGTCACTACTAACCTCCTATTACATACATACATACATACACAGCCTGTATCGGTCCACTGCTGGACGCAGGCCTCCCCCTGATAAACGCCTTATTGGCATTTAACTCATGAGGGGTTAGTGCCCATAATCCCCACGCTGGGCATGCGGGTTGGGGATCGCAGTTTGGTGAAAGATTTGTTCTGCGGGGGGCGCTGCTGCCCGCCCCCCAGAAGATATCCCTTAGTCGCCTCTTACGACACCCACGGGAAGAATTGGGGTGGTGCAAATTCTATGCCGCCGGCACCACACGGCGAACCTCCTATTACTAAACATAATATTTATTCGTATTCTTTTAAATACCCGTATCTATTATTAAAAAAATATAACCATCCAGAAAAAAATGACGTTTTTGTGGTGGCACACCACAAATACATCAGAGAGTCGAAATTTTTTAATATATAAATTTTCGACTCTCTGTCTCGTTTTTGTGGTGGCACACCACAAAAACGTCAGAGTCGAAATTTTTTTTTGACTGTAGGTGGAATTAATTTTATTATTATTTCATTCTATTGCGACGCAGGAGGTTGCGGGTTTGATTTCCGCCTCGGGACAAATGTGTGTACGATCTGCAGATATTTGTCCAGGGTGTTCTGGATGTTTTCTATGTATGATAAAAACAATATGTATCTATGGCGAACATGCCAGCAGCGTTTTTATCAACCGAAACTGAGTGTAGTTTTACTTTTAGATTGTTACCTCAATCATTTAATTTTTATTAGGTGTTATATTTTTTTGTTTCGTTTATGTATAAACCTAAATAATTGATTACAAAAATAAAAACAAACCATGCATATACCCTATTTATTGTTCTTGGGATGGTTCTGGATGGTTATGTAATTTATTGGACATTGCATGCATTTTTATAAATTAAAATGATAAAGAAAACTTTTATCATTTTATTTACGACAATTATTAATTTAATTATTAACATAATGTTTTCATGATGTTATTTTTATAAATTAAAATAATAAAGAAAACATTTTTAATGATTAATTTACTTTTATTTCTGGGTAGGTACCTACATACTTACATTATTATTATTTTGTTGCAGCATTATTATAACAAAATTATGATAAATTAGGTAGGAACAGGTACAATAATAGCTGCCTTATGCACGTAGGTTAGGTAGGTACCTACATATACATACCTATATAATTTCGATTAGGTATGTAAATGTTATCTTACTACAAAGTCAGGAGGGACAGCAAACACATGTAGACTTTCTCGGTATTTATTTTACACAAATACAATAAATATCAGCACTGATTTAACTCTAATTTACATCAATATTACGGATACACATAGGTAGTACAATATTGATTGTGCTAGGTAGTTAATTATTGGAACGTTAAATTAAAATAATAAAGAAAACATGGTACAATAATAGGTGCCTTATGCAGGTAGGTTAGGTAGGTAGGTTCGTACCTATATAATTTTGATTATGTAAGTCAGAGTCAGAGTCGAATCGTTTATTTCTTTAGATTTACAAAATAAGTACTTAGACAAGTCATCAGTAAGATTAGATAAGATTACATTAGGTAAGTATAAGTACCTATACCTACCTACTATGGAGAGTCGATTTTCTGCAATAAATCCTTAGTGTCACACTTTTCCTGCTTATACACTCCTACAGGTAGTACTTCGCTAAAGAGCTTGCATTGAGTTTCGGCCAATTTAATAAACTCCGAAATTTTCATCAATACAATATCAATGAGCATCGAAGACTTGTCCTCTGCTGTAACTGGGTCCACTTGTTCATCGAAAAAAAATGCGTGTAAGTCTAAGAGTTTTACACTTGGTTTTTTATTTTCTGGAGTTTTCAATATGTGATGGAATATAAACCTCGCATCCGCACAAAGCAAATCATGTGGCAGTTGTATTCCTGCTTCAATGCACTCTCCTTGCAAGTGTTTGTAATCGAAGACAAAACCATTAAGAGCAACCAAACACACCGGTTTAGGGAACTGTTGCAAGAACGCGACAAAAGAGCCGGCACTTTGTTTAAAGGATAGGGCGTTTTGCACGTCGCCGATCCTCAAATCATGTGCCGAAGTTGCACCGCACTGAATATCCCGTTCAGGCCAAAAAACCATGTTCATTTTATGTGCTGCAGGCATTGTCTTCGGGGTCCCCCTCTCTAGATCCAACCTGTTCACAGCTATCAGAGAAAGCTCTACAATTTTCGTCTTCTCTTTCCTGCTTTCCTCCCATTGTCTGCCTGTTGTTTCAGCTTTCATGAATACATAGTATTGAATTGGATTCCTGGATTCCATTTTGTTGGCAGCCATTTTGTAAAAGTTGTACTAATTTACTAAGAAGATGCACTACACGACCGATGCGTAAGACGGACAGTTCTAGACTGCCTGTAGATTAAAACTATAGATACCTAGGTTCCTACTACAATGTGCATCCAAATTAGAAAGTATCGTCAAGGTCAAACGATTGTAGAGTAGGTAGGTATAACTGACCACACAAATGAATCATAAGTGGCTTACATTAAAATATTTTCTGATTATGTATTATGCTTTTACAAATTGGGTATGTAAGTACCTACCTACATAACTAGTAGGTATTTGTGGATAATAAATGTTTAATGCAGAGTTTAGTGGTCAGGTTAGATATTTTTTGCAAAATCCCCAACTAAATGGAATTGAAAAAGACAGATTATAATTCCAATTATAGCTTCCTATTTTTTTCACCTACCCATTACCTTATACGAAGCCTGAGAGTACTGCAAGAGGGAGCACATCAGCTCATCACTGGCACCGACTCCATCGCACATCACACGCTGTGGTATAGCCCAAGGTGCAACGACCGAGGAGAAGAATTGGTAAACTATCTTGTCACTACTAACCTCCTATTACATACATACATACATACACAGCCTGTATCGGTCCACTGCTGGACGCAGGCCTCCCCCTGATAAACGCCTTATTGGCATTTAACTCATGAGGGGTTAGTGCCCATAATCCCCACGCTGGGCATGCGGGTTGGGGATCGCAGTTTGGTGAAAGATTTGTTCTGCGGGGGGCGCTGCTGCCCGCCCCCCAGAAGATATCCCTTAGTCGCCTCTTACGACACCCACGGGAAGAATTGGGGTGGTGCAAATTCTATGCCGCCGGCACCACACGGCGAACCTCCTATTACTAAACATAATATTTATTCGTATTCTTTTAAATACCCGTATCTATTATTAAAAAAATATAACCATCCAGAAAAAAATGACGTTTTTGTGGTGGCACACCACAAATACATCAGAGAGTCGAAATTTTTTAATATATAAATTTTCGACTCTCTGTCTCGTTTTTGTGGTGGCACACCACAAAAACGTCAGAGTCGAAATTTTTTTTTGACTGTAGGTGGAATTAATTTTATTATTATTTCATTCTATTGCGACGCAGGAGGTTGCGGGTTTGATTTCCGCCTCGGGACAAATGTGTGTACGATCTGCAGATATTTGTCCAGGGTGTTCTGGATGTTTTCTATGTATGATAAAAACAATATGTATCTATGGCGAACATGCCAGCAGCGTTTTTATCAACCGAAACTGAGTGTAGTTTTACTTTTAGATTGTTACCTCAATCATTTAATTTTTATTAGGTGTTATATTTTTTTGTTTCGTTTATGTATAAACCTAAATAATTGATTACAAAAATAAAAACAAACCATGCATATACCCTATTTATTGTTCTTGGGATGGTTCTGGATGGTTATGTAATTTATTGGACATTGCATGCATTTTTATAAATTAAAATGATAAAGAAAACTTTTATCATTTTACTTACGACAATTATTAATTTAATTATTAACATAATGTTTTCATGATGTTATTTTTATAAATTAAAATAATAAAGAAAACATTTTTAATGATTAATTTACTTTTATTTCTGGGTAGGTACCTACATACTTACATTATTATTATTTTGTTGCAGCATTATTATAACAAAATTATGATAAATTAGGTAGGAACAGGTACAATAATAGCTGCCTTATGCACGTAGGTTAGGTAGGTACCTACATATACATACCTATATAATTTCGATTAGGTATGTAAATGTTATCTTACTACAAAGTCAGGAGGGACAGCAAACACATGTAGACTTTCTCGGTATTTATTTTACACAAATACAATAAATATCAGCACTGATTTAACTCTAATTTACATCAATATTACGGATACACATAGGTAGTACAATATTGATTGTGCTAGGTAGTTAATTATTGGAACGTTAAATTAAAATAATAAAGAAAACATGGTACAATAATAGGTGCCTTATGCAGGTAGGTTAGGTAGGTAGGTTCGTACCTATATAATTTTGATTATGTAAGTCAGAGTCAGAGTCGAATCGTTTATTTCTTTAGATTTACAAAATAAGTACTTAGACAAGTCATCAGTAAGATTAGATAAGATTACATTAGGTAAGTATAAGTACCTATACCTACCTACTATGGAGAGTCGATTTTCTGCAATAAATCCTTAGTGTCACACTTTTCCTGCTTATACACTCCTACAGGTAGTACTTCGCTAAAGAGCTTGCATTGAGTTTCGGCCAATTTAATAAACTCCGAAATTTTCATCAATACAATATCAATGAGCATCGAAGACTTGTCCTCTGCTGTAACTGGGTCCACTTGTTCATCGAAAAAAAATGCGTGTAAGTCTAAGAGTTTTACACTTGGTTTTTTATTTTCTGGAGTTTTCAATATGTGATGGAATATAAACCTCGCATCCGCACAAAGCAAATCATGTGGCAGTTGTATTCCTGCTTCAATGCACTCTCCTTGCAAGTGTTTGTAATCGAAGACAAAACCATTAAGAGCAACCAAACACACCGGTTTAGGGAACTGTTGCAAGAACGCGACAAAAGAGCCGGCACTTTGTTTAAAGGATAGGGCGTTTTGCACGTCGCCGATCCTCAAATCATGTGCCGAAGTTGCACCGCACTGAATATCCCGTTCAGGCCAAAAAACCATGTTCATTTTATGTGCTGCAGGCATTGTCTTCGGGGTCCCCCTCTCTAGATCCAACCTGTTCACAGCTATCAGAGAAAGCTCTACAATTTTCGTCTTCTCTTTCCTGCTTTCCTCCCATTGTCTGCCTGTTGTTTCAGCTTTCATGAATACATAGTATTGAATTGGATTCCTGGATTCCATTTTGTTGGCAGCCATTTTGTAAAAGTTGTACTAATTTACTAAGAAGATGCACTACACGACCGATGCGTAAGACGGACAGTTCTAGACTGCCTGTAGATTAAAACTATAGATACCTAGGTTCCTACTACAATGTGCATCCAAATTAGAAAGTATCGTCAAGGTCAAACGATTGTAGAGTAGGTAGGTATAACTGACCACACAAATGAATCATAAGTGGCTTACATTAAAATATTTTCTGATTATGTATTATGCTTTTACAAATTGGGTATGTAAGTACCTACCTACATAACTAGTAGGTATTTGTGGATAATAAATGTTTAATGCAGAGTTTAGTGGTCAGGTTAGATATTTTTTGCAAAATCCCCAACTAAATGGAATTGAAAAAGACAGATTATAATTCCAATTATAGCTTCCTATTTTTTTCACCTACCCATTACCTTATACGAAGCCTGCGAGTACTGCAAGAGGGAGCACATCAGCTCATCACTGGCACCGACTCCATCGCACATCACACGCTGTGGTATAGCCCAAGGTGCAACGACCGAGGAGAAGAATTGGTAAACTATCTTGTCACTACTAACCTCCTATTACATACATACATACATACACAGCCTGTATCGGTCCACTGCTGGACGCAGGCCTCCCCCTGATAAACGCCTTATTGGCATTTAACTCATGAGGGGTTAGTGCCCATAATCCCCACGCTGGGCATGCGGGTTGGGGATCGCAGTTTGGTGAAAGATTTGTTCTGCGGGGGGCGCTGCTGCCCGCCCCCCAGAAGATATCCCTTAGTCGCCTCTTACGACACCCACGGGAAGAATTGGGGTGGTGCAAATTCTATGCCGCCGGCACCACACGGCGAACCTCCTATTACTAAACATAATATTTATTCGTATTCTTTTAAATACCCGTATCTATTATTAAAAAAATATAACCATCCAGAAAAAAATGACGTTTTTGTGGTGGCACACCACAAATACATCAGAGAGTCGAAATTTTTTAATATATAAATTTTCGACTCTCTGTCTCGTTTTTGTGGTGGCACACCACAAAAACGTCAGAGTCGAAATTTTTTTTTGACTGTTGGTGGAATTAATTTTATTATTATTTCATTCTATTGCGACGCAGGAGGTTGCGGGTTTGATTTCCGCCTCGGGACAAATGTGTGTACGATCTGCAGATATTTGTCCAGGGTGTTCTGGATGTTTTCTATGTATGATAAAAACAATATGTATCTATGGCGAACATGCCAGCAGCGTTTTTATCAACCGAAACTGAGTGTAGTTTTACTTTTAGATTGTTACCTCAATCATTTAATTTTTATTAGGTGTTATATTTTTTTGTTTCGTTTATGTATAAACCTAAATAATTGATTACAAAAATAAAAACAAACCATGCATATACCCTATTTATTGTTCTTGGGATGGTTCTGGATGGTTATGTAATTTATTGGACATTGCATGCATTTTTATAAATTAAAATGATAAAGAAAACTTTTATCATTTTACTTACGACAATTATTAATTTAATTATTAACATAATGTTTTCATGATGTTATTTTTATAAATTAAAATAATAAAGAAAACATTTTTAATGATTAATTTACTTTTATTTCTGGGTAGGTACCTACATACTTACATTATTATTATTTTGTTGCAGCATTATTATAACAAAATTATGATAAATTAGGTAGGAACAGGTACAATAATAGCTGCCTTATGCACGTAGGTTAGGTAGGTACCTACATATACATACCTATATAATTTCGATTAGGTATGTAAATGTTATCTTACTACAAAGTCAGGAGGGACAGCAAACACATGTAGACTTTCTCGGTATTTATTTTACACAAATACAATAAATATCAGCACTGATTTAACTCTAATTTACATCAATATTACGGATACACATAGGTAGTACAATATTGATTGTGCTAGGTAGTTAATTATTGGAACGTTAAATTAAAATAATAAAGAAAACATGGTACAATAATAGGTGCCTTATGCAGGTAGGTTAGGTAGGTAGGTTCGTACCTATATAATTTTGATTATGTAAGTCAGAGTCAGAGTCGAATCGTTTATTTCTTTAGATTTACAAAATAAGTACTTAGACAAGTCATCAGTAAGATTAGATAAGATTACATTAGGTAAGTATAAGTACCTATACCTACCTACTATGGAGAGTCGATTTTCTGCAATAAATCCTTAGTGTCACACTTTTCCTGCTTATACACTCCTACAGGTAGTACTTCGCTAAAGAGCTTGCATTGAGTTTCGGCCAATTTAATAAACTCCGAAATTTTCATCAATACAATATCAATGAGCATCGAAGACTTGTCCTCTGCTGTAACTGGGTCCACTTGTTCATCGAAAAAAAATGCGTGTAAGTCTAAGAGTTTTACACTTGGTTTTTTATTTTCTGGAGTTTTCAATATGTGATGGAATATAAACCTCGCATCCGCACAAAGCAAATCATGTGGCAGTTGTATTCCTGCTTCAATGCACTCTCCTTGCAAGTGTTTGTAATCGAAGACAAAACCATTAAGAGCAACCAAACACACCGGTTTAGGGAACTGTTGCAAGAACGCGACAAAAGAGCCGGCACTTTGTTTAAAGGATAGGGCGTTTTGCACGTCGCCGATCCTCAAATCATGTGCCGAAGTTGCACCGCACTGAATATCCCGTTCAGGCCAAAAAACCATGTTCATTTTATGTGCTGCAGGCATTGTCTTCGGGGTCCCCCTCTCTAGATCCAACCTGTTCACAGCTATCAGAGAAAGCTCTACAATTTTCGTCTTCTCTTTCCTGCTTTCCTCCCATTGTCTGCCTGTTGTTTCAGCTTTCATGAATACATAGTATTGAATTGGATTCCTGGATTCCATTTTGTTGGCAGCCATTTTGTAAAAGTTGTACTAATTTACTAAGAAGATGCACTACACGACCGATGCGTAAGACGGACAGTTCTAGACTGCCTGTAGATTAAAACTATAGATACCTAGGTTCCTACTACAATGTGCATCCAAATTAGAAAGTATCGTCAAGGTCAAACGATTGTAGAGTAGGTAGGTATAACTGACCACACAAATGAATCATAAGTGGCTTACATTAAAATATTTTCTGATTATGTATTATGCTTTTACAAATTGGGTATGTAAGTACCTACCTACATAACTAGTAGGTATTTGTGGATAATAAATGTTTAATGCAGAGTTTAGTGGTCAGGTTAGATATTTTTTGCAAAATCCCCAACTAAATGGAATTGAAAAAGACAGATTATAATTCCAATTATAGCTTCCTATTTTTTTCACCTACCCATTACCTTATACGAAGCCTGCGAGTACTGCAAGAGGGAGCACATCAGCTCATCACTGGCACCGACTCCATCGCACATCACACGCTGTGGTATAGCCCAAGGTGCAACGACCGAGGAGAAGAATTGGTAAACTATCTTGTCACTACTAACCTCCTATTACATACATACATACATACACAGCCTGTATCGGTCCACTGCTGGACGCAGGCCTCCCCCTGATAAACGCCTTATTGGCATTTAACTCATGAGGGGTTAGTGCCCATAATCCCCACGCTGGGCATGCGGGTTGGGGATCGCAGTTTGGTGAAAGATTTGTTCTGCGGGGGGCGCTGCTGCCCGCCCCCCAGAAGATATCCCTTAGTCGCCTCTTACGACACCCACGGGAAGAATTGGGGTGGTGCAAATTCTATGCCGCCGGCACCACACGGCGAACCTCCTATTACTAAACATAATATTTATTCGTATTCTTTTAAATACCCGTATCTATTATTAAAAAAATATAACCATCCAGAAAAAAATGACGTTTTTGTGGTGGCACACCACAAATACATCAGAGAGTCGAAATTTTTTAATATATAAATTTTCGACTCTCTGTCTCGTTTTTGTGGTGGCACACCACAAAAACGTCAGAGTCGAAATTTTTTTTTGACTGTAGGTGGAATTAATTTTATTATTATTTCATTCTATTGCGACGCAGGAGGTTGCGGGTTTGATTTCCGCCTCGGGACAAATGTGTGTACGATCTGCAGATATTTGTCCAGGGTGTTCTGGATGTTTTCTATGTATGATAAAAACAATATGTATCTATGGCGAACATGCCAGCAGCGTTTTTATCAACCGAAACTGAGTGTAGTTTTACTTTTAGATTGTTACCTCAATCATTTAATTTTTATTAGGTGTTATATTTTTTTGTTTCGTTTATGTATAAACCTAAATAATTGATTACAAAAATAAAAACAAACCATGCATATACCCTATTTATTGTTCTTGGGATGGTTCTGGATGGTTATGTAATTTATTGGACATTGCATGCATTTTTATAAATTAAAATGATAAAGAAAACTTTTATCATTTTATTTACGACAATTATTAATTTAATTATTAACATAATGTTTTCATGATGTTATTTTTATAAATTAAAATAATAAAGAAAACATTTTTAATGATTAATTTACTTTTATTTCTGGGTAGGTACCTACATACTTACATTATTATTATTTTGTTGCAGCATTATTATAACAAAATTATGATAAATTAGGTAGGAACAGGTACAATAATAGCTGCCTTATGCACGTAGGTTAGGTAGGTACCTACATATACATACCTATATAATTTCGATTAGGTATGTAAATGTTATCTTACTACAAAGTCAGGAGGGACAGCAAACACATGTAGACTTTCTCGGTATTTATTTTACACAAATACAATAAATATCAGCACTGATTTAACTCCAATTTACATCAATATTACGGATACACATAGGTAGTACAATATTGATTGTGCTAGGTAGTTAATTATTGGAACGTTAAATTAAAATAATAAAGAAAACATGGTACAATAATAGGTGCCTTATGCAGGTAGGTTAGGTAGGTAGGTTCGTACCTATATAATTTTGATTATGTAAGTCAGAGTCAGAGTCGAATCGTTTATTTCTTTAGATTTACAAAATAAGTACTTAGACAAGTCATCAGTAAGATTAGATAAGATTACATTAGGTAAGTATAAGTACCTATACCTACCTACTATGGAGAGTCGATTTTCTGCAATAAATCCTTAGTGTCACACTTTTCCTGCTTATACACTCCTACAGGTAGTACTTCGCTAAAGAGCTTGCATTGAGTTTCGGCCAATTTAATAAACTCCGAAATTTTCATCAATACAATATCAATGAGCATCGAAGACTTGTCCTCTGCTGTAACTGGGTCCACTTGTTCATCGAAAAAAAATGCGTGTAAGTCTAAGAGTTTTACACTTGGTTTTTTATTTTCTGGAGTTTTCAATATGTGATGGAATATAAACCTCGCATCCGCACAAAGCAAATCATGTGGCAGTTGTATTCCTGCTTCAATGCACTCTCCTTGCAAGTGTTTGTAATCGAAGACAAAACCATTAAGAGCAACCAAACACACCGGTTTAGGGAACTGTTGCAAGAACGCGACAAAAGAGCCGGCACTTTGTTTAAAGGATAGGGCGTTTTGCACGTCGCCGATCCTCAAATCATGTGCCGAAGTTGCACCGCACTGAATATCCCGTTCAGGCCAAAAAACCATGTTCATTTTATGTGCTGCAGGCATTGTCTTCGGGGTCCCCCTCTCTAGATCCAACCTGTTCACAGCTATCAGAGAAAGCTCTACAATTTTCGTCTTCTCTTTCCTGCTTTCCTCCCATTGTCTGCCTGTTGTTTCAGCTTTCATGAATACATAGTATTGAATTGGATTCCTGGATTCCATTTTGTTGGCAGCCATTTTGTAAAAGTTGTACTAATTTACTAAGAAGATGCACTACACGACCGATGCGTAAGACGGACAGTTCTAGACTGCCTGTAGATTAAAACTATAGATACCTAGGTTCCTACTACAATGTGCATCCAAATTAGAAAGTATCGTCAAGGTCAAACGATTGTAGAGTAGGTAGGTATAACTGACCACACAAATGAATCATAAGTGGCTTACATTAAAATATTTTCTGATTATGTATTATGCTTTTACAAATTGGGTATGTAAGTACCTACCTACATAACTAGTAGGTATTTGTGGATAATAAATGTTTAATGCAGAGTTTAGTGGTCAGGTTAGATATTTTTTGCAAAATCCCCAACTAAATGGAATTGAAAAAGACAGATTATAATTCCAATTATAGCTTCCTATTTTTTTCACCTACCCATTACCTTATACGAAGCCTGCGAGTACTGCAAGAGGGAGCACATCAGCTCATCACTGGCACCGACTCCATCGCACATCACACGCTGTGGTATAGCCCAAGGTGCAACGACCGAGGAGAAGAATTGGTAAACTATCTTGTCACTACTAACCTCCTATTACATACATACATACATACACAGCCTGTATCGGTCCACTGCTGGACGCAGGCCTCCCCCTGATAAACGCCTTATTGGCATTTAACTCATGAGGGGTTAGTGCCCATAATCCCCACGCTGGGCATGCGGGTTGGGGATCGCAGTTTGGTGAAAGATTTGTTCTGCGGGGGGCGCTGCTGCCCGCCCCCCAGAAGATATCCCTTAGTCGCCTCTTACGACACCCACGGGAAGAATTGGGGTGGTGCAAATTCTATGCCGCCGGCACCACACGGCGAACCTCCTATTACTAAACATAATATTTATTCGTATTCTTTTAAATACCCGTATCTATTATTAAAAAAATATAACCATCCAGAAAAAAATGACGTTTTTGTGGTGGCACACCACAAATACATCAGAGAGTCGAAATTTTTTAAGATATAAATTTTCGACTCTCTGTCTCGTTTTTGTGGTGGCACACCACAAAAACGTCAGAGTCGAAATTTTTTTTTGACTGTAGGTGGAATTAATTTTATTATTATTTCATTCTATTGCGACGCAGGAGGTTGCGGGTTTGATTTCCGCCTCGGGACAAATGTGTGTACGATCTGCAGATATTTGTCCAGGGTGTTCTGGATGTTTTCTATGTATGATAAAAACAATATGTATCTATGGCGAACATGCCAGCAGCGTTTTTATCAACCGAAACTGAGTGTAGTTTTACTTTTAGATTGTTACCTCAATCATTTAATTTTTATTAGGTGTTATATTTTTTTGTTTCGTTTATGTATAAACCTAAATAATTGATTACAAAAATAAAAACAAACCATGCATATACCCTATTTATTGTTCTTGGGATGGTTCTGGATGGTTATGTAATTTATTGGACATTGCATGCATTTTTATAAATTAAAATGATAAAGAAAACTTTTATCATTTTACTTACGACAATTATTAATTTAATTATTAACATAATGTTTTCATGATGTTATTTTTATAAATTAAAATAATAAAGAAAACATTTTTAATGATTAATTTACTTTTATTTCTGGGTAGGTACCTACATACTTACATTATTATTATTTTGTTGCAGCATTATTATAACAAAATTATGATAAATTAGGTAGGAACAGGTACAATAATAGCTGCCTTATGCACGTAGGTTAGGTAGGTACCTACATATACATACCTATATAATTTCGATTAGGTATGTAAATGTTATCTTACTACAAAGTCAGGAGGGACAGCAAACACATGTAGACTTTCTCGGTATTTATTTTACACAAATACAATAAATATCAGCACTGATTTAACTCTAATTTACATCAATATTACGGATACACATAGGTAGTACAATATTGATTGTGCTAGGTAGTTAATTATTGGAACGTTAAATTAAAATAATAAAGAAAACATGGTACAATAATAGGTGCCTTATGCAGGTAGGTTAGGTAGGTAGGTTCGTACCTATATAATTTTGATTATGTAAGTCAGAGTCAGAGTCGAATCGTTTATTTCTTTAGATTTACAAAATAAGTACTTAGACAAGTCATCAGTAAGATTAGATAAGATTACATTAGGTAAGTATAAGTACCTATACCTACCTACTATGGAGAGTCGATTTTCTGCAATAAATCCTTAGTGTCACACTTTTCCTGCTTATACACTCCTACAGGTAGTACTGCGCTAAAGAGCTTGCATTGAGTTTCGGCCAATTTAATAAACTCCGAAATTTTCATCAATACAATATCAATGAGCATCGAAGACTTGTCCTCTGCTGTAACTGGGTCCACTTGTTCATCGAAAAAAAATGCGTGTAAGTCTAAGAGTTTTACACTTGGTTTTTTATTTTCTGGAGTTTTCAATATGTGATGGAATATAAACCTCGCATCCGCACAAAGCAAATCATGTGGCAGTTGTATTCCTGCTTCAATGCACTCTCCTTGCAAGTGTTTGTAATCGAAGACAAAACCATTAAGAGCAACCAAACACACCGGTTTAGGGAACTGTTGCAAGAACGCGACAAAAGAGCCGGCACTTTGTTTAAAGGATAGGGCGTTTTGCACGTCGCCGATCCTCAAATCATGTGCCGAAGTTGCACCGCACTGAATATCCCGTTCAGGCCAAAAAACCATGTTCATTTTATGTGCTGCAGGCATTGTCTTCGGGGTCCCCCTCTCTAGATCCAACCTGTTCACAGCTATCAGAGAAAGCTCTACAATTTTCGTCTTCTCTTTCCTGCTTTCCTCCCATTGTCTGCCTGTTGTTTCAGCTTTCATGAATACATAGTATTGAATTGGATTCCTGGATTCCATTTTGTTGGCAGCCATTTTGTAAAAGTTGTACTAATTTACTAAGAAGATGCACTACACGACCGATGCGTAAGACGGACAGTTCTAGACTGCCTGTAGATTAAAACTATAGATACCTAGGTTCCTACTACAATGTGCATCCAAATTAGAAAGTATCGTCAAGGTCAAACGATTGTAGAGTAGGTAGGTATAACTGACCACACAAATGAATCATAAGTGGCTTACATTAAAATATTTTCTGATTATGTATTATGCTTTTACAAATTGGGTATGTAAGTACCTACCTACATAACTAGTAGGTATTTGTGGATAATAAATGTTTAATGCAGAGTTTAGTGGTCAGGTTAGATATTTTTTGCAAAATCCCCAACTAAATGGAATTGAAAAAGACAGATTATAATTCCAATTATAGCTTCCTATTTTTTTCACCTACCCATTACCTTATACGAAGCCTGCGAGTACTGCAAGAGGGAGCACATCAGCTCATCACTGGCACCGACTCCATCGCACATCACACGCTGTGGTATAGCCCAAGGTGCAACGACCGAGGAGAAGAATTGGTAAACTATCTTGTCACTACTAACCTCCTATTACATACATACATACATACACAGCCTGTATCGGTCCACTGCTGGACGCAGGCCTCCCCCTGATAAACGCCTTATTGGCATTTAACTCATGAGGGGTTAGTGCCCATAATCCCCACGCTGGGCATGCGGGTTGGGGATCGCAGTTTGGTGAAAGATTTGTTCTGCGGGGGGCGCTGCTGCCCGCCCCCCAGAAGATATCCCTTAGTCGCCTCTTACGACACCCACGGGAAGAATTGGGGTGGTGCAAATTCTATGCCGCCGGCACCACACGGCGAACCTCCTATTACTAAACATAATATTTATTCGTATTCTTTTAAATACCCGTATCTATTATTAAAAAAATATAACCATCCAGAAAAAAATGACGTTTTTGTGGTGGCACACCACAAATACATCAGAGAGTCGAAATTTTTTAAGATATAAATTTTCGACTCTCTGTCTCGTTTTTGTGGTGGCACACCACAAAAACGTCAGAGTCGAAATTTTAATTGACTGTAGGTGGAATTAATTTTATTATTATTTCATTCTATTGCGACGCAGGAGGTTGCGGGTTTGATTTCCGCCTCGGGACAAATGTGTGTACGATCTGCAGATATTTGTCCAGGGTGTTCTGGATGTTTTCTATGTATGATAAAAACAATATGTATCTATGGCGAACATGCCAGCAGCGTTTTTATCAACCGAAACTGAGTGTAGTTTTACTTTTAGATTGTTACCTCAATCATTTAATTTTTATTAGGTGTTATATTTTTTTGTTTCGTTTATGTATAAACCTAAATAATTGATTACAAAAATAAAAACAAACCATGCATATACCCTATTTATTGTTCTTGGGATGGTTCTGGATGGTTATGTAATTTATTGGACATTGCATGCATTTTTATAAATTAAAATGATAAAGAAAACTTTTATCATTTTACTTACGACAATTATTAATTTAATTATTAACATAATGTTTTCATGATGTTATTTTTATAAATTAAAATAATAAAGAAAACATTTTTAATGATTAATTTACTTTTATTTCTGGGTAGGTAGGTACCTACATACTTACATTATTAATATTTTGTTGCAGCATTATTATAACAAAATTATGATAAATTAGGTAGGAACAGGTACAATAATAGCTGCCTTATGCACGTAGGTTAGGTAGGTACCTGCATATACATACCTATATAATTTCGATTAGGTATGTAAATGTTATCTTACTACAAAGTCAGGAGGGACATTAAACACATGATGTAGACTTTCTCGGTATTTATTTTACACAAATACAATAAATATCAGCACTGATTTAACTCTAATTTACATCAATATTACGGATACACATAGGTAGTACAATATTGATTGTGACGAAATCAAAATCGGTCCGTCTAAATAGGTAATGGGAGCTATACTATCTACATCACCACAGAGATACACAAATCAGTCTTATAGCGCCCCTCTTTTTGTCGGGGGTTAAAAAGGAAGTATGTTATTGTATTAATTACTGGAAACTCGTTCTTTCTGAGTACACCACTCTGTAAAATCGTTATTTCTATTAGTAAAGTCGAAGGGCGAGGTGGTCTTCTTTGAAAAACGAAGGAATTGGACGGATGACATCGGATCGCACATAACGAACGATGGCCGATTCGTTCATTCAATGTTCTTACTGCAAAACGATTTTGACGTTTATTTCTTAGAAATCGTCTGTTCGTTACGCGCCCGCAGCAACTTAGTGACAAGATTGTTGCATTCTGCATTCTTGCAATCGACGTAATCCGTCAATTTCTTTCGTTTTTCAAAGTTACACCGCACCCGTGTGTCCCGCGTTACGGACGCGGACCAAGGTGCGAATTAATTGTCCAGATACATTACTTCACTAATTGAATATCGCAGGATCCACCGATTAAAATCTTAGCATTAAATAATGTAGATAAATGTTTACGAGTCGACATAAATTTTCAATTAGAAAATGGCCAGTAAAAGGAATTGTTTCTTAGTCAGATTCTGGGTTTTGCTATGGCTAAGTGGAATAACTCTAGTAGTTAATTATTTGTACGTTAAATTAAAATAATAAAGAAAACATGGTACAATAATAAATAAATAAATAAATAATGCTGGACAATTCACACAGCATTATCTAGCCCCAAGCTAAGCAGAGCTTGTGTTATGGGTACTAGATAACTGATATACATAATACAATACATTGCATAGATAGATATTTTTTATTATACATAGAAAAACATCCAGAACGCCCTGAACAAATTTCTGCAGATCGTACACAAATTTGTCCCGAGGCGGGAATCGAACCCGCAACCTCCTGCGTCGCAGGCAGACCTTCGCCCACCGCGCCACAGAGGTCGTCGAATAGTTGCCTTATGCAGGTAGATTAGGTAGGTAGGTACGTACCTATATAATTTTGATTATTTATGTCAGAGTCAGAGTCGAATCGTTTATTTCTTTAGATTTACAAAATAAGAAGGTAGGTACTTAGACAAGTCATCAGTAAGTTTAGATAAGATTACATTAGGTAAGTATAAGTACCTATACCTACCTACCTACTATGGAGAGTCGATTTTCTGCAATAACTCCGTAATGTCACACTTTTCCTGCTTATACTCTCCTACAGGTAGTACTTCGCTAAAGAGCTTGCATTGAGTTTCGGCCAATTTAATAAACTCCGGAATTCTCATCAATACAATATCAATGAGCATCGAAGACTTCTCCTCTGCCGTAACTGGGTCCACTTTTTCATGGAAAAAAAATGCGTGTAAGTCTAAGAGGTTTACACTTGGTTTTTTATTTTCTGGAGTTTTCAATATGTGATGGAATATAAACCTCGCATCCGCACAAAGCAAATCATGTGGCAGTTGTATTCCTGCTTCAATGCACTCTCCTTGCAAGTGTTTGTAATCGAAGGAAAAACCATTATGAGCAACCAAACACACCGGTTTAGGGAACTGTTGCAAGAACGCGACAAAAGAGCCGGCACTTTGTTTAAAGGATAGGGCGTTTTGCACGTCGCCGTTCGTCAAATCATGTGCCGAAGTTGCACCGCACTGAATATCCCTTTCAGGCCCAAATTTTTTTTTCATTATATCACATTTTATTTGCATGGTTTTGGGATGGGGGATGTTTAAAGGTTATGCTAAAACAAATAAAAAAAATCCAAACTACCCCCAGGATCAGTAACTACCCCTGCACGATCGTGACGTTTGGGCTTTATCCATACCAGTGCATGATGGTGACGTTTTTGGGTTTTTCGCTATTTAAGTATGAAATAAAAACATAGTATAAAAATCACTATTTATTCATTTAGTTAACATCACTTTTAGTGACTTACAACTATAGGAACAGTATTTATTATCTAATCACGCTTTTAATTCTATAATTGAGATCAAACAAAATGTTATTCTAAATCAGCCTCTGCAGTTACTTCAATCAGACCTAAAACTATTATTACCTGCTCTTATTTGATATGGTAGGCCATAAAGCAGTTTTGTTTTCTTGTCAGGCACAGATACACATCACATTTTTGACACCTTATCTTTGATCGACTCTTACATTGATCCATTCTACATGCGCGAGGACTATCAATTCCTTCAAAGCTTGGAAGGTGATCATAGCCATCGTATCTTTTAGCTTGAGAAGGTTGGTTTGATCTCTTAAATCTTGGCGTATTTGGCTGTAAATTTTCGACAGCCTCATCGGGATCATCATCACCTTCAGTCCTTCTTTGGCGAAGAGGTGTGTTGGTAAGTCCATCCGCGACTTGCATACGAAACTCTAACAAGTCCATCACTTTGTTGCTTGGAATCTCAGCTGCTGCACATTCCAATTTATACAGCCGCCATGCATTGCAAAGAGCCAGATCAAAGAAATGGAGTATTACCTTTAGAGTCCACTTCCTTGTCTTCATGAAGGTGCGGTAATACTCCATCGACTGGTCAAGGATATCAACACCGCCCATGTGCTTGTTGTAGTTAGCGATAGTTCTCGGCGCAGTGACATCGGTGAAAGCTGAGATATTTTTATCCCAGCGCTTTACAAACGTTGTTTCGTCTGCAGATGTGCAGTTAGATGCGACTAGCACGGACTTGTTGTCCATCCACTTGACAACTACGACATCGCCACACACGAACTGTTGTGATTCACCACGCTGCATTCGGCGATCAGGTTTGAAATCTATGTTCTTTCGTTCAGGAACACGGTTCATCATAAGTGTCGCTGTGCCGTGTAGTCCAATGGTGTTCAGGTTTTCAAGTAAAGGTATCGACGAGAAATATCGGTCGAAGTAAATACAGCTACCTCTCGGAATTGACTTGGAGAGATGTAAAATCACCGAGGCCCCAACCCCCAAAGATCTGTCGCCGAACGGAGTGCTGGCACCTCTGTAGACTTCAAAGTCCATCATCAGGCCGTCATGAGTAGTGGCCACGAAAATTTTTAGACCTTGGGGGCGAGGTTTGGTTTTGATTACCTGTCGCAGTCCGCGTGGACAAACACCACTGAATGGGAGCATTTGCTCATCAATGGAAAAGAATCCCGGCTGTCTTTCGAGTCGATCACAAGTTTGTTTGACCTGATCCAGTATTGGCTGCACTTTCCAGAGTGCGTTGGTATTCCCTGGTGGAGCTGTATCGCTATCGATCACGTGCAATGCTGAACGCAGGGTCTTGAACCTTTCTCTAGGCATGATGTTTGCTATAATGTCCAATCGCATCCCAGCCCGCCAATACATGAATAGCCGTGGGTATGGAATGACTCCCATGATCAAATGAATACCTACTAGCTTCTTTAGTTCAGTGGAATTTGTATTTAGGATCCGGCCAGAGCGACGCATGTAGTAGTTGTTAGTACAGATCGCAGATTGTTCGAAAAACTCATCATTGAAGTAGTCATTAAAATATTCCGTGGGTGCTCTGATTGTACCTGTATGAAAGCGTGGTATGTAGCTATGTTCTTTTTGTTGAAATGGTACCTGCCTCCAAATTCGTCTTCTAACTTCCAATCGACTTCGGCCCACATTTCGACGTTGACGTGTAGGCTGGGGCAGTATTGGGGATGGTGCAGTTGGAATTTCGTAAGCAGCAGGATCCAATGGCGTTTGGAGTGGTAATTCTTCGTTATCATCTAGACCTTCTACCTCGGAATCATTGCCATCTCCAAGTAGATGTAAAACTAAGTCGCTTGTAAGCTCTTGCCCTGTGAAAAATAGTAAAAATAACCATTAAACTTAACAAATGACAGTCCATACCTAAATCAGCCTAAAGTGGAGATAGACCCAAACGTCACGATCGTGAATTTACATTTTCCAAGTGTAATTAAGTTTAAAAAACTGTATTTTTTACGAGTAAAAACAGTTAAATGAATGAATCATGATTACAGCTACTAAATAACAACAAATACTTGATGTTTTAGTTAAAATTTACACAAAATATCAATACTTACGTGCACCGCCTCCATCGTCAAAAAACGCCGCCATCTTTCTCGCTTCACTGACGCCAACTGACTGGCGAACCGCGCGAAAATGATTATTATCTACAACGCGTAGTTCATGCACGATCTTATGCAGTGGGTCTCGGTCTACAAAGTTGATTGAGCGCGGCGCGAGAATTTTGAAAATGAATGTGCACGATCGTTTTGGACGGGCCTGAAAGGGATATCCCGTTCAGGACAGAAAACCATGTTCATTTTATGTGCTGCAGGAATTGTCTTCGGGGTCCCCTCTCTAGATCCAGCCTGTTCACAGCTATCAGAGAAAGCTCTACAATTTTCGTCTTCTCTTTCCTGCTTTCCTCCCATTGTCTGCCTGTTGTTTCAACTTTCATGAATACATAGTATTGAATTGGATTCCTGGATTCCATTTTGTAAAAGTTATACTAATTTACTTAGAAGATGCACTACACGACCGATAGGGGAGACCGGGGCAAGATGGGATACTTAAGGGAAAAATCGTCATAGTATGAAAATTACACTGTTTATTAAAAATCTTTTACAGCAAAACCAACTCTTACAGTTTTAATTAACATAACAATAATAATTTATGGCACTAAATCACATACTTTTTTATCAAATGGAAACTAAATGGCACATGTCAAATATCCCGTCTTGCCCCATGATCGGGGCAAGATGGGAAACGCTATGGGGCATAATGAGCACACATTTTAATCTGGTTGGCAACGTTCACATATATGTGCCTCTTCATCGTCATCGTCCACACTTGCGCAGAAATTATGGGCCTAGCCCTGGCACATGCAACAAATAACCCATCCTTCAGTGGACTGTGAATATACGTAGGTACCCGCAATATATGCAAGGACAATCATTTTCATCGTCTCCAGATGAACTAGTATCTGTGTCTATTTTGCGTCTTTCTCTTTTATTCTTTTTTCTTCTTTTCTTTTTATTGTGAGGTTTCTTTTTATTAGCCTTATTTACTTTTTGTTTTTTATTTAAATTACTCATGAGCTCATTCTTGTATGGAGAAGAAACATATGGGGCAAGACGGGATACTTTCCCATTATACCCCGACCGTCTTGCCCCAACAGCCACACTTTGCAAAAGTAACAACAATTCTTACCTACCACTAATTATTCTGTGAAAACGCAATCTTAATTCGTTTGTTTTACACTACTGCAATAAGAACGTGGTAAAATATTACAACAGCACTGATACTTACCGTGGTGCCCATCAATTCAAAACAGAAAACTTCGTAAAAATTCTCCAATAAACAGTTTTTTCTCTCCTCGCAACCAAAACACGCTGGGACACGCACGCACCGCTCGGACAGGTGTGACGCGACTAAACATCGTACGAATGGCGCTGTGTTAGGCTCTGTTGAATTCACCAGTCACGCACACAAGCCCACTTCCCGTCCTGCCCCGAGCTTCGTCTTGCCCCGGTCTCCCCTACGTAAGACGGACAGTTCTAGACTGCCTGTAGATTAAAACTATAGGTACCTAGGTTCCTACTACAATGTGCATCAAAATTAGAAAGTACCTATCGTCAAGGTCAAACGATTGTAGAGTAGTAGGTAGGTAATAACTGACCACACAAATGAATCTTTATCTAATTAGATAAGTGGCTTACTTTTAAATATTTTCTGATTAGGTATTATGCTTTTACTAATAAGGTATGTAAGTACCTACATAACTAAGTATTTGTGGATTTACCTCGATATAATAATATGTTTAATGCAGAGTTTAGTGGCCATGTTAGATAAAATAATTTAGGTAGGTACCTAATTGCTTGTCGTAGGTTCATGTGTGGATCGGTATTTTATATAATTTTCCACTAGTTGCTGCTCGCGGCTTCGCACGCGTTGTTTCTATGGAAACGTTTTCTGGTTATTAGTATATAGGAAAAGAGAGATAACAGAGTTGCATAATGGCCGGCCTTATCGCTTAAAGCGATTTGAACACATTATCAAGTTTCCTAAACGTCTTACTGGCACCAGCACCGCTGACGTTCGTCCCTTGTAAAACAAATAATTACTTTATTGAAAAAGAAAATAATATTCAAATAGAAATAATTAAGAACTGCCTGTTGCATACAATCTTAAGGTAGCTCAACTGATCCATATAAATACCAGTCGTCGTGTCCCAAGACGCTGGCTGCATTGCCCCGCTGTATGGCAATGCTGATGCGCTGCGCCAGATACTCACCAGCTCTCGGGTCATACGCCGCTTCGACCAGACGCTCACATAATTAAATTAAAAAGTTTATTATTTACGATTTTTAAGGCTATCTGAATAATTCACTTTTGACTCGCTTTTTAACAGACTTCAAACAAGGTATGTTTGTTACCGCAGAACTTTTGACTGGGTGGTCCGGTTTTCATGATTCTTTTTTTATATGAAAGCTGGTGCTTCCCGTGTGGTCCCATTTTAATTTTATTCAGTCCTGACATTGGGATCCATGAAAATGCATGAAAAATCTATAAAAATTGAAGTCAGTTTGTAGTTTTTTAAAACAAAATTAATTATGTATCGATGTCGTGCCGGGCCGGGCCGGCCTATGAAGAAACGCCCATTGTTGAAGAGATAAAATCACCTGCTTAGATTTAGATATAAACATCCTAACCTCAACAGCCTAGTCCACTGCTGGACGCGGACCTCCCCCTGATAACCGCCATGCCCATAATCTCCGTTCTGGGCATGCGATCGCAGTTCGGAGGTAGAAATGTTGAGTTCTGCGGAGGCGATATAATCGTTTTTTGAACATGATTTTTTAAAGTTTTAGGTACTAAATTGTACCTACGTCTAAAATAAAAATAGGTACGTCAAGTTTTGATACAGAACTAGGTCGGTTTGGTACACATCTAGAGAGCATGCCCCGTAGCAGTGTATCACGTTTCAGCTTGTAGCTAAAATAACTAGACACGCCAGGATGACTAGTTATTGCCTAGAATTTTCATTAGTAGGTATGTGTTATTAAAATAAATAATTAAAACCAACATAAATCAATAAATAAACATTTATTTCAGATGTCATACATAAATTGCAAATAAAAATGCAGTGAGTGCAATATTATAATTATAACATAAAAATTACATTTTGTAAAATGCATTAGATAAGCTTGTTTCAAATTAAATTCGCACAGTATTAACAAAAACTATTTTTAATATGGAATGAGAGTTCGGTGGATAAAAATACTGTTTTTCTATTATTTTATGTTACATTAAAGTTTTACATAATATTCGTATTCTTTTAAATACCCGTATAAATTATAAAAAAAAAAAAAAGTAATTATAATTTGTGACTCTTCTTACGTTGATTTTTACATGTACTTAAGTATTTTTACAACAAATCATTTTTATCTTTGTAAAATTTATTTTAAAGTAAAAACACGTAGGTTTTTTTATATTTTATGGCATAGGTACAACTTGAGTATAAATTACAGTTTTAAGGCATAGACAATTTGTTTTTTATTTTAAGTTTATGCGTATACTGTGCGATTCAACCATTCCTCCAGGGAAAATGTGGCGTAATCTCCGCCAGACGACCTCCCTTTGAACGTATCTGTAAATACAAAAAAATCTTTTAAAATACAATAAAAACTATAGTTTTTATTTGTACATTTAGTAAGCGTGTTAATTATGATAACCATTCACAAGTTTTTGGTATGAAAATAGTAAAATTGTTTGTGTATCACCCTAGATATGATGAAAGACTAGAGACGCTATAGATTGACATAAGACCAATGTAAACATTACCACCTAGTTCCACAACAATAAATTCATTTATTTTATCATTTATCATTTAGAATAAAAATTGCTTGTAAATGGTTTATACATGGTACCAGTTGCGATTACTTGATCAAATGGATAACAAAAATTACATAGGTAAGTATTTATTTATATTTTTTTTGTGTAACTGTACTTGTATTGTTTATTCGTCGCAACTGATGTCAGAAAGACGTTTTTGGAAACATAATACATTTCGGAGTTTCAATAAAAAATCAGTTAAGTTAGGTTTGGAACTTAGCTATAAACAAGGTAAATAAGTTGGTACGAAGTACCTGTGCAATATAATATTTCCAAATCGTCTCTTAATAAATACTACTCACGGAAACAAATGATAGCAACCACATTTTTGCAATATTATGACCATTGCTAAAACGTTCAAGCCAATCTAAGTGTACATTTATTGTATATAAGGAAATAAAGCATTTATGAATTTGAATTTGAAATCGATTATTCATTCAATTCGTTTTTTTTTGACAAAATCATCGGTTTATTGACTGTCAAATTTCAATAAAGTGTTGATAAAACTGTTTAATTTCATAATTGCTGAAACGTTCAAGCAAATCAATCATTCATTCAATTAAGAATGAGTTTGTTTGATTGAAAATTATCATTCGGTCAATTAGTTGTCAAATTAAAATATGGCAGGCCATTGTTTCCGAGAGTATTCGACCGTATGAGATGTGCAATAAAGTGCATATTCGCTAGTCTTGTATACTTGATTGGCGCGATGTGCTGGCATACGCCCGTGGCTTCACGCGTTCCATTGCAGCTCGCGCTCGAGATTCTCAAGTGGTTCGTTGTTGGCTAAATTATTATGACATTTTATTCAAAACATGTTACAAAAATAAATTAAAACCTGACTGTAAGCGGAAATCTGGCAGGAAACTACAGAGAACAGACAAAAAAAGTGACGTGACCTGCCTTTGGCCTACACTGAAAACCAGCGCTGAGTAGACACACCACCCAGCACAATGCTGAGTGTAGGCCATATTTGCCTGCTACGTACAAAAATTAGTATAAGTTAAGAATTAATTTAGTGAAGTTAAATAGTGTTTTTAGGTAAATAAAATTATTTTCTTTCTTTCTTCTTTCAAAAATGTCGCCATTTTGGTGTTCTGCTGTATGCAGAGTGTGTAGGTACTCTACAAAGTCTGCATGACTTTATTTTCTATGGAAATGTGAAGGCTATGTAAACTTCGGGCTTGGAGCACTGTCACATTTCCATATAGTAAACAGTGTGGCAGCACACAAGCGGCATATTAGTATGCCGCTTGTGTGCTGCCACACTGTTTACTATATGGAGGTTAACGCTGAACCTTAAGAATAAATACGTTAAACATATTTTTTGATACGAAACTAAAGTCTGTTCAAAAAGAGAAGAGTCGTGGGAAGTGAGGCGCTCGTGTGCCAATTGACAACTTTTGTTGCGTTGACAACACTGATGTGTAGCAGGACGACTAAAAGTGTTAGTAAAAGTGTATTCTAGATCAGTGGGCCTACTCGGAAAAGGAAAATCGAAATTTCGTTTACGTTGTCGTGCAAAACTAACTCTCAAGTCGCTATCATGAGTCTTATCTTAAGCAAACGCTAACGTTTGAAAGAAAACGAATCAGATACTTCAATTTCGTTTTTAGAGTACCTACGGGGAGTATCAAAATATGTAGCCTAGTTTTAAAGGAGAGCGAGCGAGAGAGATAGACTTAACACCATAAGCCTGCTTTAGACTTTTTCTCTAAGCGCAGCGTTAACGCGCGCTATGTGAACAGTTATTTGGTCTGTTAAGCATGAGACTCGCGATTTGAAACCGCGCGTCAAAATATTCTTAGCTGAACATAGATTAAACTATATCTATAACCACATCCGGTTGTAACGTCGCATTTCCTGCAATAAACTGTCTATATATTTCAACGAAAATTTTTACTTTTCTATTTAAAAGCTACATGGCATTACTACATAATGCTAAGTCGCCATTTTACAGCATTTAAGTTTTTTTAATTACATAATAACTATTTAAGATGTCCTTATGGTTTTGGGTTATTTAAGATACTAGCTAGTTAGTTATTCTTGTAAATGCTACAAATAAATAAAGATTTTCTTATATAAATGTGCCTATTTAACGACAAGCTACACAAATAATGTTCATTCTTGAACGAATGAATGAAAGAACGATACGTACCGATCATTGTCTTCAATCGTACAGCACACATTATAAAGTCATCAAATTGAATGTAGCCATCCTGACCGCCGTATCTGAAAACAAATTTAAATTGCATTTTAAGCTTATGAAATACTAGCTGCGCCCAGCGGCTTCGCACGCGTTATTTCTATGGAAACGTGATTTATATGATTTATATCCCACGGGAACTGATTTAAAGAATAAAAAGTAGCCCATGTTTGATTCCAGGATCCGAACAACATGTATCCAAATTTTCAGACCGATCCGTTCAGTAGTTTTGCCGTGAAGAGGTTACAAACATCCATCCATCCATCCAAACTTTCGCATTTATAATATTAGTGTGATTTAAGTTAATAATATAAAACTATAGAAGGTAAGTCGGTCTGTTACACTATCAGAAGGTATTGGAAACATATTTCTTTTTTGTTAATGAAACAAAAAACACCCTGTATATCTATACCGCGTGGATCTGTACAGGCCTTTACCTATTTTACTATAGAAACTTTTGTAGTCTGACGAATTCATAATGAAGAAGGCCTTTACCTATTCATCATCATCATCATCCTATATTAGTCTTCTGCTGGACAAAGTGCCTTCAGCTTGCGCATCCAGCATCTGCCTGCAGTCATCATCTCAGGTCGGAGGGCGTCGTACACTACGTTTGCCGAGTCGTGGTCTCCACTGAAGAACACTTATTATCAGTATTTACCTGTGAGCGAGAACATTGAGTATATGCGCGTTGACAGTGTATCCAGCTGAGTGTAGCGCGTCCCTTAGATTTTGTGCGGGGATGGCGCCGCGGCCCTCAGTGTCGTATAGACGGAACACCGCCTGTGGACAAGGCATAAATTTTGTTAATAGCTTTAGAATAAGACAAGCCTACTTGTAAAAACGAAAATCGAAAGTAATAAATGTGTTTTCAGTAAATTTATTTTCAGAGTAGGCCCCTGTTTAGTATGGGGGCGAGATGTTGCTGCGTTCAAATGCCCTGCACAGTTGTTATCAACCTATACATTGGTGTCGGTTATTATTTTAGAATTAGCTTATATAAGGATTTATGTCAAACATCACGTTTCGATTCCTTACGATTCCTAAATCCTAATTTTAGCTAAATTTGATGACAAATAAACGACAGCTTTTCAATGTGAATAGCAGATATACCTGAATCTTAATGTTAGCTAATTTTGATGAAAAATAGCCGATGGCTATTCAATTTCTATAGTAGACATCCCTTAATCCTAATTTTAGGTAATTCTAAAACGTGCTTGTCAAACGTCAGTTCCATCAAGTCTACCCAATTTCCATCCTGCCTCATCCAGCTTTATTTGTTTATCTAAGACAGCAAATCTCCTATCAAAATCTACTGGATCTTAAAAAGAAATCACTTACCCTCCAATTACGCAGGTCGATCCAAAGCGTCTTGAACTCTTCAAATCCGAGTCCACCAGAGCCGTCTTTGTCTAACATCGCGATCATACTGCGGCAGACGTCCTTCGAAAAACCTTGCCCCTTCAACTCTGCAATACATTTCAATCGTTCATTCATTCGTTCATTTTTTAAAGCGGCAACACTGGGTCAATTTAGATGTCGCCAAAACGAAAATTAATTTGACAACACTAAAAATGTTGTCGTCCCATTCACGAAATAGAAAGGATGGCAATTTTTTTCGTGCTGTGAAATTAAGTGATGGTGACATTTAAATTGACACCACTATCGAGCGAAGAATTTAAAAATTCGATCGCCGAAGCTCGATAGTTTAAAAGCGCGTATATACCGCGTTAGGTACTATACTCCGACGCCATTTTGTTGTTATTGTAAAACAAAATGGCGCCGGATTAGAGACTAATTGATTACGGAACAATGAAACCGATTTTATCTTTACAATATTTATAAGTTCGTTAAAGACTTGCTCGGTTTGTTTTTATTGTATTAGATCATTATAAACAATCTAAAACAACATAATGTTGCCGTTATCAAATAGTAAGCTTAATTATTGTTTTACAGAAATGGAGGTTCTAATGATATACGTTCGACTTATAATAATTTAACATTTAAAATGCCCATTTTTGTGTATTTTCATGTGCGTGGAACATGCTGACAAAAAGCTTTTCGTGTCAAAGAATTTAAAAACGTTTTTAATTTCTTTCACACACAATTAGTGTTAGTAGCGACTTATAAATAAAATAAATAGTTTCGTAAAATTAAAACATATACTTAATAATTTTACTAAACTATTAAAACTGAAAATAAAACCTGTAAAAAATGCAATAAAATACAAGTGCCACTAAAACAGACATTTTAAACAACAATCTTCCTCCATTTCGGTAAATATATTACAATTTCCAACACATGCAACTGCTCCGATTCCTGGAAAAGTCAAAATATTAATTAATCAACTAGAAAAAACAAATAAAATCACATAACTAACATAAAAAAACACTACTTTACCATACAAGAATTCAGATCATTTTATCTTCTCATATTTTTAAATATTCATCAACTACCTTTCATTGACGCTACTAGATGGCGTGGCGAAAAATATACAGATTATATACCGATCTATTAGTTGGTAATAAATAGACGATAAACGTATAAATAACATTAGCAATATTCTTGACCTTCCCCATCACATAATTATAATTTATGTAATAGGCTAGTGTCCTTATAATTAGTTTTAAATAAAGATAAACCGATTTCAATTTTTATAGTTTTTTCATTTTCATGGATCCCATTATCAGAACTGAACAAAATTAAAATAGGACCACCGGGAAGCACCAGCTTTCATATTAAAAAAAAAAGAATCAGGAAAATCGGACAGTCAAAAGTTCTGAGGTAACAAACATAACCAAAAAAAAATATACAAACGAATTGAGAACCTCTGCCTTTTTTTGAAGTCGGTTAAAAATTTTAATAATCCATCAGATAGATTATCAGAAGTATAACGCTCATAGTTATAAAATGGTGAATAAATAAAGAAATGTGAAATTTATACAAAAAATTATGTAGAGCCAGTCCCAGTTCAGCGTTTCCACAACACGCTGAACTGGCTCTTCACCATTTTTGTGATTCGGTCCTTTGAGAGGGCATTAACTAGTTTAGATTTATGGCCTCAAAGTAGCCTATTTTTGATTCCAGGTTTACATAATTATAAATATTATTTATTGTTAAAACTGTGTAAAAAATAAGATGAAAACAACAGTTTGTTCAAATTAAATTGTCATTAAATTCTATCTTAATCTGTTCGGGAGTTTCGGTATGAAAAAGTAACAATCATCCTTCTAAATTTCCGCCTTTATCTAATAACTTCCGCTGCTCAAATTTTTTTAATCCGTTAAAATAAATTAAACTGAATCGATTAAGATCATTATAAATACTTACATAAATATAATATTAGTGTGATTATCTCTCTTACCAGTAGACTGCGGCTGTGGCTGGGTCAAATGAACCTGTTCTTGATTCTGCCCTTGAACCTGATTGAGGTCCACTCCAAGTTCCTTGCAGATCGGGGCGCAGAGAGCACACAGCAGTTGTTCTAGGCAGCTTTGGTCCTGGGGGGCTCCCTGAGGGCCCCCCGGGTAGCCCCCTTGAGGGGGCGCAGGGTAGGCCCCTGGAGGCCCCCCGCCTGGTATCCCCCCGCCGTCGTAAGCTCCGTTGGGGCCGTGGCGCATGGCGAGCTCTGTTTCGTAGACATGCTATCTGAGTGTCGGTTTGTATGTAATAATAAGCGGAACCAAAGCCAAATGCAAACCATAGTCAATTCTCTGTTTTAGACAGGGCGCAAACGCGGACACTTTTGTGTCTTGTGTCAGAGACAAGCTACTGATGAATATTTGATATCTTTAGAACCAGTATGAAATCATCCACTCACCGCGCATACGTGTCCAGTTGCTCCCACTTAACACATACTCATTGACGATCAAAAAGAGTGAGCCGTGTCGGCAACAAAAAGTGTCTACGTTTGCGCAGCGCCTTAAGGTTTCATCGTCATTGACTTCACTATAAATCCTTACAATTTTACTACAACAAAGTTAAACAACGATTGAGCGCGTGTTTAACAAAATCGTATCCACAAAACTGCGTTTTACGAAGGTTTACAGTTAGACACGACTTAGACATATTTTAAACAAGAGTCAAACTCTTGTAAAACCCATGTCTACACTTTAGTCACTTCATTACGTATGTAAGTGGGTTAACTACGAACCTTGTTTGTGTTGGAAGAACACCAACGTTTCATGCTTGTTCAGGGTGAGTTGGTGTTTTTCCAACACAAATCTTACATCCGTAATGAATTTGTCCAACTAGGATAGGTTTACACATAGTTTAGCTAAACGGGTTAAGGTTGGATTTTGTGTTGCCATGTTTTATTTTTATTACAAAGATATGGCAATGGTTGATTTAACTCCGGTTCTGATAATTTACACAAAGAATGAGATATCTTAATAACTTATTCATAGCACATCAAAACTTAGCCTATGACTATAAGATAACAAAACAAACAGTAACGTTACATTTTTGTGTATAAAACAATAAGGAAATAACCGACTACTCAATAAAAAAACGTAAGTGTTTTAAAAACAAACCCCCTTATTCATAAACTGTTCATTTAAAACAGTGTTAAAGCAGTGTTTCTTCTCACTCTGACTACTTTTAATAGTCAATAAGTAATTATTTTAAACTATGCACCTTCGCCTGTGTATAAATAGTAAGGTCTATTCAATCAATTTATTTGTTGTCAGAACTCTTTTTTCCTGAAAAACTGGTTTTTACCTAGTTCTGGCATCTTCCATTAGAATTTAATAAAAACCTCTTTCTTATCATTTTAAGTCCTAAGCAGTTATGATTAAAATATTCTAATTATTTATTTATTTAGTTTGTAACGATTTAAATTTTAAAAAATAGCTTTATGTGTAAATTAAACACTAGTTTAAATTGTTTTATTCTATTAATATGATTTTATTGTTCTTAATTAAATAAAAACATTTGTTGTTAAAACTTTATGAGTCAAAATGAGAAATAACAGTCCTTAGCAACTATTTTAATTATGAAAAGGGGTTAATACTACACAGATAAATTTGTCTATACATACTTACATAGATACATCTTGAGAGCGAAAAAAACGAAAAAGCCGCTTTTAGTAAACACAGAAGCATTAGATATTGAAAGCACAAAAATGGGCATTAAATTCGTATACAGAATCATTATACGTTACTTATTATTATTAATAACTTTTTATTGATTAACTTATTAATAATAAGTAAAAATTCAAATTGAGCAACTTAACGCAACCAAAAAATTATTTGATTAACTTAATCCGAATTAGCTATTATTTAATGAACATAGAAAAAGAAAGACTAAATAATATAATGGATTTTATTGAAGAGTGAAGCGAGTCGCAAAATTATCGTGTGCATATCGGATGACTAATTAATGATTTGAAAATTAATGTTTTGTGTAACTGGGTAGTTCTACATTACTTTGTACTAAATAGAACCAAATATTGCTTATGAAATATAATGCGTTTTTTATAACAGCGATCACACCGGAACTCGTTGTTTAATAACGCCATGGGAGTATAATTTTTAATATCTTTCTTCAAGGATATCAAAGGATAATACATGATTATTAAATAAAGCTAACTGCAGATTGTTGCAACAATCTACAGTTAGTTGATCCATATCAATACCAATCGGAAGTGTCCCCGTTCCTGCCAATCAACCTGCCCGTCAGCTCCCGCCAGTCGGTTGAAGAACCCTCGCACTGGTGAGACGTCATTTCTTTTACGGGAGTCTACCTCCTTTAAGCGACTTATAGTCTACCAACGACAGTGACATACCTTCCCTCATCGCATAGTCCAGTATCTCTTTCAGCTCCTGCCAGTCCACCTGCCCGTCAGCTCCGGCCAGTCGGTTGAAGAAATCGCGCACTGGATCGGCCGGTTCTGGGTTGGGTGCGACTTCCTTTACGCGATCGTCGACGTCACCCATGCCTATGGCTTCGTCGTTTTCACTGAAAATTAGTTTTACAAGTTACGAATATAATTATAGCGCTACCTACATAGCTTCTTCCGCTAGTGGACAAAAAATTTAAGTGAATTAGAGTCAATTGCACCTTATTTCTTGTTTGATAGTAATAACTATTTATCAAGCTGTTTATATTGTAAAAATTTGACTTGTCTAAGTACTTATTTTGTAAATCTAAAGAAATAAACGATTTGACTCTGACTCTGACTCATTCATTATTACCTATTCGAATAGGATCTTGTCTACACTTAGAATTTCAAAGTATATCAGCTAGATGGCGCTATATTCACAGTGCAAAGTGATATCAATTCCTAGATCGCCTTTGCAATCTCACATCATTGTCACCTTCAATATCCACAAACGAATTTAACCTACTGCTGGGTATAGGCCTCCTGAAGTTTATTATCTACCCATCGAGCACGTAGAATGTTAGTAAATAAACCACTTCCCAAATGACGAACACTTAATTGCTTTGCGTCGAGTGTCAGTTGTAATTGTAAGCGATATTTACTGAAGGAAGGATCTCTAATCGACAAGTAATGTAAATTACGTATAAAAGGACGCGTCAACAAAGTCAATTTAAGGTTAATTATGGGCGATTTGTTTACAAACATTCTACATGCTCGATGGATACGGTATAGGTGGTGGATGGCACAAACTTTAGCAGGCCTATACAATGTCGTAATTTATTTCTTAAATATATACTTACGCCATATTGTTATCCTTTTCAGAGAACACTCGAACCAAGAATTCTCCTTCTTCGTTCGGCTCAAATGTGGAAGGTACAATCACGTACGTGCCCGGCTCGAATTTGAACCTAAAAACAATGTTGTAACAGGTTAATAATTGCGAATTAAATTAACTTGGGTATGTAGTGTAAATTGAGTCAAGTTTTGATAGACTAACGCGACATGTCATGCCAATATGGCGAACGAACTAATGTAATATGCTATAATATGGCGAGCCGCGTGATACGACATGCCATCCTAGTCAGCGAGCGAAGCGAACCGCGCGCTTTAATGACATTTCATCTCAGAACAAGTGCGCTGAAACGGCATGCCATCCCAGTACGGTAAGCGAACCTGGCTTTAAACCCTTGCGAAGCGAGCCGCGTTTATTTACCTCGCACTCAATTCTCCCGGGTTGATGAGGTATTATAGACCTAAGCGTGTTATGGATAGTGTACAAAATAACCCACCCCCTTATTATCAAGAAAGCCTATTACTCTGTAGATGACTACGTCAATGATGTTAATGCTTGGCCGGATGTCGCCCAGTTCCACACCGACAATAGTATGTAAGACCAGTTAGAATTAGTTATCCTAAGATTGTACTAGTTGATAAGCGATAAACTTGCTAGTGGTTTCATTTCACTTGTTCCGCTAAAAAAAAATTTAAGTGAATTAGAGTCAATTGCACCTTATTTCTTGTGTGATAGTTATAATAATAACTATTTATCAAGCTGTTTATATTGTAAAAAATTGACTTGTCTAAGTACTTATTGTGTAAGTCTAATTAATAAACGATTTGACTCTGACTCTGACATAATAGTCTGCTAACTTAGCACACTGCTAAATCTCGCTCTGTCTTCTTCTATTGACATAAGTCTGACTTAGAAGAATATTGACTGAGCAGCAACAATACTTAGCAGCTGTTTTATGTTAGCAGACCATTTTGAATAAGAGGGTAAGTGTTTACCTAGCGCTGACTTCTCTCAGGTTGATAAAAGCAATGACGAGGCATTTTCGACCTTAGCGTCCTAAGGATAGTGTACAAACTAAGTGTTTACCTAGCGCTGACTTCTCTCAGGTTGATACAAGCAATGATAAGGCATTTTCTACCTTATTGTGCTAAGGATAGTGTACAAGCTAAGTGTTTACCTAGCGCTGACTTCTCTCAGGTTGATAAAAGCAATGACGAGGCATTTGCGACCTTAGCGTCCTAAGGATAGTGTACAAACTAAGTGTTTACCTAGCGCTGACTTCTCTCAGGTTGATACAAGCAATGATAAGGCATTTTCTACCTTAGCGTGCTAAGGATAGTGTACAAGCTAAGTGTTTACCTAGCGCTGATTTCTCTCAGGTTGATACAGGCAATGATAAGGCATTTTCTACCTTAGCGTGCTAAGGATAGTTTAGCGTGCTAAGGATAGTGTACAAGCTAAGTGTTTACCTAGCGCTGACTTCTCTCAGGTTGATAAAGGCAATGATGAGGCATTCTCGATAGTGTACAAACTAAGTGTTTACCTAGCGCTGACTTCTCTCAGGTTGATAAAGGCAATGATGAAGCATTCTCGACCTTAGCGGGCTAAGGATAGTGTACAAACTAAGTGTTTACCTAGCGCTGACTTCTCTCAGGTTGATGAAGGCCTGGCTGCGTCCGACAGAGGCGTTGTACTTGAAGTAGTTAACGTCGAGAGGCTTGGGCACATGCCCATAGTCGGGCAGCTTGTACACTGCGAACCCGATGGTGAGGCATTCGAGGCCAGCGTGGCGTTGCGAGCGACGATTCTTCTGCATTAGCGCTACGATTATCTGTATACAGAAAGAAAGATATTTAAAGGAATGGGCACAAAATTATGGTCCCTGGTCCAGGCACCAATCGAACTGATTTATATAAATAAATAATGCTGCACAATTCACACAGCATTATCTAGCCCCAAGCTAAGCAGAGCTTGTGTTATGGGTGCTAGATAACTGATATACATAATACAATACACTACATAGATAGATATTTTTTATTATACATAAAAAACATCCAGAATGCCCTGAACTGTAGATCGTACAAATATTTGTCCCGAGGCGGGAATCTCCTGCGTCTCAGGCGGACCTTCGCCCACCGCGCCACAGTGGTCGTCGAGAAAGAAAGATATGTAAAGGATAATGGGCACAAAAGTATGGCCCCTGGTGTAGGCACCAATCGACGCTAGTCACGATTTGCTGTCCGTTTCGAGTTATCCCAGTTCGGCAGTTATTTATTTTTGATGGGTTTTTTGACACTTTCTATTAAATTACTTTCAAAAAAGGTGCATTGAGTCAACAATTTGAATTTGCTTGAGTGTTGTTGAAGATTCTGAAACGATGATTTTCCTGAAAGATGTAGGACATATAAAGAACTATGTATCGGGAAAAAGTGAGATTACTTAAAGACGCGTCTGCGCCTCGGGCCCATTTAGGGCCCGAGGGCTCACACTTGATAGCACTTCGGTACTTTCTCGCCACCAATATCTGGGAAGCTGTGCAGATATAATGTTTATAAACTCACAGTGCACTTGTTGTCATCGTCTCCTTCATCCGGGTCTGTCAGAGTGACGGTGTACTGAGGATTGCGCCAGAAACTCTCTAGGTAGTTCCTGCAGCCGCCAGCTGTTACACCTGAGACAATAATTTATAACACGTCAGCAGTAGACCAATATAGGCTGTTACCTCAACGTCAAACCACCATGAGATAAACGCCAATCTCATTGGCGTTCATCTCATGGGGGGTAATGCCTATAATCCCCACGCTGGACATGCAGCTTGGGGATCGCAGTTCGATGATAAAATAGTTATGCAGGGAGCGCTGCAACTGCCCGCATACGTTTATGCCGCGCTCACTGATGACAAACAGTGTACCCATATAAATATTTATAATAATTGGTGTGAATGTGAATTGTGTAAAACTGTACCTCTGACCCACTCTCCCTCGAAGACAGAAGTCTCCCACTTCTTGGTGCATCCCTCCGGACATTCCTCAGGGTCCAGGGAATCGGGGTTCAAGTTGCAAATTTCCACTCTGAAATAAATAGTAGATTAAGGCGTTACTGCGCGGAAATCCCCTTTCTTCTTTTATAGGTAGGTATAGTTAGCCTTACCACCACTAGGGTGATTATTCTGTGAAGTGAATAGTTGCCAACCCAGGCTTGCTCGATATCTTTTGTTTGAACGCAAAGCAAAATAGTTTCAAACCTACCTACCTACTTACCTGTACTTTATATCATCGTCATCATAATCATCAGCCTATACTAGTCCACAGCTGGACATAGGCCTCCCCTAATGAGCGCCATAGCGTCCTGTCTTCAGCTTGACGCATACAGCATCTGCCTGCAGTCTTTCGCAGATCGTCATCTCACCTAGCCGGAGGGCGTCCTACACTACGTTTGCCGAGTCGCGGTCTCCACTCAAGAACTCGTTTACCCCAGCGGTTATCGGTTCTTCGCGAGATATGGCCGGCCCACTGCCACTTCAGTTTGCTAATTCTTTGAGCTATGTCGTGACGGGTAGGACGCACTGATTGAAAACTTTCGTTTTCAGGCATTGCGGTATGGATGACGAGAAGACTCAACGTAGCTTTCCAAACGCTGCCCAGCCTCTATCTATCTAAATCCATTGCATCATCACTACATAGTATAAAAAAACTTCTTGCATCCCGCTGTCTGTCTGTCCCTATGTATGCTTAGATCTTTAAAACTACGCAACGGATTTTAATGCGGTTTTTTTATGTTTATACGTAAAATACATCAGCTCTGAACCCGTGCTAAGCCGGGGCGGGTCGCTAGTGATATATAAAACAAAGTCGGTAGTTATATATAACTCGGACGAACGGCTGGACCGATTTTCATGGTTATTGATTTGTTATTTGTCTTCGTCCTTAAAATCAGATTATAGTTCTTAGTGTTTAGTAAAGTTCCTTTTACGGGCCACATGTAGTATAAGGATAAAACAATATGTAGTACCAATCCCGCGCAAAACTTTCTGTGCAATTCGTCTTTTCTGATTACATGGAATGTAATCAGAAAAGATTTTTTTTGGGATAGCGTTGCACATTTATTGTAGGTACCTGTATTGTACATATATATATTGGTATCTAATTAATAACCTCACCAAACTGACCACTTTTGTACACGACTTTTTCTATTTTTTTTTTCTTTGTATTATAATATTATTTTGTATTATTATATATTATATCTATATAAAATAAATAAGTTAATTTTCAGTTCTAATCTTCGTAGCTATCTAGGCGGTAATGATTATAGCCATACAGAATAGGCAGGTACGTACGTCAGTACGTCACGTAGTCACAGATTAAGACAGAGTACGCGAGAATCACGCGGCGGCGCACGTGTGTCGGTAGGTATGAGGTACGAGACAAAGAGCTAACAATTGATAGAAATTCCCACACAAACTAAAAAAAAAACTCGAGATGTATTATGTTTTGGCAAAAGTCATGGAACAAAAGTTGTTAGTCTTGATCTACCCAAGTCGCCTCTAAGAGGTTATTGATTAGATACCAATATCCCTGTATAAGAGAAAGTTTTGCGCGGAATTGTTACTAAATTATGTTTTATCCTAATATTAATCCACTGTGAAACTCTGTTCAGCAGTGTACTTATGCTAAGGTGAGGTTACCTTGAAAAATGCGCGATAAAGTCTTTAAAAGACATCCAGAATTCACCGTCGTCGTCAAACGTGAGACCCAACTCTTCTTTTTCTGATTCCGGGATGTAGCGCCATTCCGGTGACCTGTTTATAAACAACTGTTTAATAAAAATATATATTTATTGTTTATTATCAAGTATATTAAGTCACAAGCTCTGCTAAACTTGGGGATAGATGATGTTTTCAATTCACCCTTTATCATCAATGTAACAAAAAATTACAAAACAAGCGCGTCAAAGTTTAGCGAGGGTTAGTTACGTCACACCTATACCATGTCCATTTTGAATGAAGCATGTTAGTAAACAAACCGCCCATACTTAACCTAAAATTCACTTTGTTGGCTCATCCATACGTAATTTACACTACATGTCGATTTTAGATCCTCCCTTCAATAAAAATTGCTTACAATTATATCTGAAACTCGACGCCAAGCAAGTGAGATTTTGTTATCTGTGTCTTAGTTTGTTTACTGACATGCTTTATTCAAAATGGATAAACCATAGCTAACATGTGTGCCATCACGGAACTAATATTTTTTTGTTAGTTTAACAAAATAAAAAACATCTTGGCCTGATACCTTCTGATAATCTAACTAACTGACTTATAAGATTTGTTTAGGACACTAGCCTTTTATCAATCTAATTAATATTAATCTTATTAGGCTCCGGGTGAATTGGTGAGCTTTTAGAAAGTATTCCCTTGTTACTAAAGTTATTTACAACGGGATATTTACTATGATTCTGATGGGTTCTGTGTGTCTACCATGAGTTGTTAGTTAAATCGCCTGACGTTACTACAGTAGTTACGTAAATACGCATATAGTTATCCACAGCACATTTTAGTACTCAACTATCCGCTAGAGGCGCTTTAGAAGTTTCCATACATTTTTTTAACTACAGTCTCTAGCGAGTATAGATTGTCAAAACTCATGGTAGACACACTGAGCTTTTCAATATTTCGGCACACTTTCATGCGCCATGATCGCAGAATAACCGTTATTCGGTTAAAGAATTAGTCTAACTAAGTCATATATATTTATGCCTTAGATCATATCTTACCTTAAAATAAAATATGTTTTTTTCTATTTGCTTATCATAATGTTTCTCCATTTTATTTTACCTGTTATATGTTTGGTTTTATTATTATGAATGTGTCTGTGTACTGTATTGTTAATTAATTATAATTCTTATATTTGTATGTATTTAGCGTAGTTAATGCTTTGGTGTAAACTGTTAGCTAAATGTTTTCTAAAATAAATAAATCTCAAAACTAAAATCATGGTAAATATCGTGTTAATAACCATGATGGATTCAAGTTTAATAATTCCCTTGTAACTTACTTGTCGCTCCAGGGACCGTTCCACTCGGCCTCGTTTCCCCAGGGGTTCCTCAGCCGCAGTAGAGGAATCTTCCCGGCGCGACCCGGGGTCTCGATGTCCACGTACTTGACTCGGGTTATGGAGTACGCGTGCCCCCGGATCAGACCCACCGGGGTCTCAGCTTCTAGGATGTGAGGGTCGGGCTGGAAAGAATAGGATTACAGAATTAAATTGTCGCAGAAAGGAAGTCAAAGTTTATCATCCGTGACGTCATCAAATGGTTCTGTCGGAAGACCAGCGTTTGTTGATGATGTCTCGCTTACAGAGTCTAGTCTACAAAGCCTCGATCACAGGCGGCGCGTTGCCAGACTGTCAGTTTTCTACAAGTACCACTTTGGTGATTGTGCGCAAGCATTGCACGACCTTATCCCGTTTTCTCCCTTCTATCATAGGTCCAACAGACGCACAAATTCATACCACCCATTCCTGGTCGACATACCACAGTGTCGAACCAAAAAATTCTGCTCTACTTTCATAATATCCACAGCCAAAGAGTGGAATGATCTTCCTGCGTCAGTCTTCCCAGTAGAGTACAATCTTGAAGTCTTCAAATGTAGGGTAAATAAATAAGTTCCTTCTGGAAAAGCGTGCTCCATCTTAGGCTACATCTTCGCTTTTCTTAAAGTGACTTGGTAGCCGAAAGCTGATCCATCAGCAATAAAAAAAAAAAACGTTGATTGTAACGTGTTTACAACCAGCTGTTGCTGAGACAGAGACTGTTTTGTGACTGTAATCGACAGATGTCTTTTATTTTAAGCCATATTTTAATATGTTGATTGACCCCCTTATTCATAATAGTCTGCTAACTTAGCACACTGCAAAATCTCGCTCTGTCTTCTTCTATTCACAAACGTCAGAGTGAGAAATAACACTGCTTAGCAACTGTTTTAAGTTAGCAGACCATTATGAATAAGGGAGTAAGTTGCAAATAAAATAATATTCTATTTTATTCTATTAAAGTGTGCAGTTTTCCTCATCTTACTAATATTATAAATGCAAAAGTTTGTTACCACGTATCTTTTTTACATAAGTATGATTTGTTTTGTTTAAAACTGCTACTGATGTTTTTGTTTATTTATAGTTATTATTAATTAGTACCTTTATTTTTGCTTAAATATTGTCAATTTAAATTAAAGTCCTAACTTAGTATTATAGTATGTTACGCAAATACTTAAATATTGTTAAAGTAATAATGGTAAGAGCGGGGTCTCCCAGCACAAGCAAATTTTGCTTAAAGGGTGACTCCAGAACCTGTTTGTATAGTTTTTAAGTAATTGCAATAAACATTTATCATTTATTATTTATCTCCGTCGTTCTTAACTGATTCAGAAGAAATTTGGTATGTAGTTTAGTTTTTATATAATAACATATAAATTAAACAATTAAATTTTAGTTATTCATACCTCGATACTGCAGCCTAGGAGAGAGTTCCGCTCGTACGCCTTCAGTAGGATGGTGTAGAAGTTGGGGGGTAGTTCCGCTATGTCGTACATTTCTGTCACTCCGCCAGTAAAGTCTTCCATCGCTTCGCAGGTGGATCCACCCTTTAGGGCTTCGTAGGAGCCGTGGAGTCTGGAATAAGAGTTTGTTATCAGTCATCAGGCCAGACACAAAACAGAGCTGAAGCGCCTCATTGAGGAATCAACCCCATCCACACTCACAGAAAAGCTGAAACAAAGCTGTCAGTCACCTAAAGTCCTGCTCCGATACTTCAAGGAGCTGGGCTGGTTAGAGCCTGCTTAGGCAGGGGGATAATGCAGAATACACTCCTATGCGAGACGTCCGTGCAGATCTTGGTTCCCCCACTTAGAATTAGAATTAGAATCAGTCATCATCAGTCTATATTAGTCCACAGTGAAGCATAGACCTGAGGGCCTATCCAGCCGGCATTCGCTATGAAGTGAATCGAAAACAATTGAAAGATTAGTAGGGAAAAAATCGTGAGATATCTAAGGCTTATGTCAAACCCATACATTTTTTCATCATCATCATCATCATCATCATCAGTATAGTCCACTGCTGGACATAGGCCTCCCCTAATGAGCGCCATAGCGCCCTGTCTTCAGCTTGACGCATCCAGCCTGCAGTCTTTCGCAGATCATCATCCCACCTGGCCGGAGGGCGTCCTACACTACGTTTGCCGAGTCGCGGTCTCCACTCAAGAACTCGTTTACCCCAGCGGTTATCGGTTCTTCGCGAAATATGGCCGGCCCACTGCCACTTCAGCTTGCTAATTCTCTGAGCTATGTCGATAACTTTGGTTCTCTGTCGGATGTATTCGTTACGAATCCTATCCTTCAGAGACTCCGAGCATAGCTCTTTGCATAGCTCGCTGAGCGACTTTAAACTGGTGCACCAGCCCTATTGTGAGTGTCCACGTCTCAGCTCCGTAGGTCATGACGGGTAGGACGCACTGATTGAAAACTTTCGTTTTCAAGCATTGCGGTATGGATGACGAGAAGACTCGACGTAGCTTTCCAAACGCTGCCCAGATCAGGATCCTCCTCTTGGCCTCCTTCTTAAAATTGTTTTCCCTAGCTATACATTTTTTACTTTTCTATTATCGCTTTCGACATCGATTGTTACATTGTCTAGGCCCTCTGATGATATTTATTTTATTGTATTTTCTATAAAACTTTTTAATCCACCATGGTTATTAACACTCAAATTTACAACGGGATATTTAACATGATTTGATTTTTGTGCTTTCCAATATTTTGACACAGTTTCGTGCGCCATGATCATGGAATAACAGACGCCATTGCGAGTAACTTTTAATGGGAATTATGGGTATTACTCTCCATAAGATAAACGCCAATAAGGCGGTTATCAGGGGGAGGCCTGCGTCCAGCAGTGGACTAATACTGTTGAGGTTAGGTTGAGGTTGATGTAATTACTTAGTTTATTTGTGTTCGAAGAACACTCTCCCACCCTGAAGATGTCCCACCTTCACATTCTCTAACCCCTTATTTAACACTAGCTGCGCCCCGCGGCTTCGCACGCGTTGTTCCTATGGAAACGTTTAAAGGTGATTTTCATCCCACGGGAACTGATTTATGGGATAAAAAGCCTATGTTTGATTCCAGGATTATAATTACCTGTATGCGAAATTTCAGCCTTATCCGTTTAGTTGTTTTGGCGTGAAGAGGTAACAAACATCCATCCATACATCCATACAAACTTTCACATTTATCATATTAGTGTGATTTTGTACAAATCCTTATGAAGTGTATACCTACCTACGTGCGAATATGTATCTAACTATTACTGTATTTAATAAAAATAAATATTATATAATTAGGTATTACCCACTTTGTCGCCATCACAATACGCCTATCATGGCCGCAACACGTAAACCACATAGGTAATATAGGTACTTATAGCAAATAAAATTAGGTACCTACTTTAAATTATACATAGGTAATGAATCATATACAACGGCATTGTTTCAGAGTGGTTTTTAATGTCACTTAAAAGTGTGCTTTATGCAGTTGGCTTCAAAATTGTTATTTATCTCAGCATCTGTGAAAGCTAATAAATATTAAGGTGGTACCTTAATATTTAGAGAAATATTACTTCGATATTATATCTTGAATAACGAGTAAGTTTGTAACACGATTTGTGAAAGTTTTCTATATATACGATTTGTGAAAGTTTTCGATAGTTTGTTTTTAAGCTATTGCATAGCTTCTATCGCGGGCCTTGAGCGCGGGGACCGCATCCAGAAATTCCGTAACGAAAAAACCTCACGCTCCCCACTCCGACCGGCACAGCGGTGATACTTTTTAGTTTTGCCATCTATCGATGAATAGCAGAACTTTTAATGACTTTTTGAAATATCACGCTTGTCTCTTTAGTTCAGCAACTCGCCTCTAGGTGGCATTGCAATAGCTTTACCGCCGCAGTCCCCGAGTGCCACACGACTTTTTTTTTTGAAAAATAGATATAATGCACACATTTTGCTTTTTATCTCGGAAACAGCACACTTTTTTCGGTTTTCAAAGACGCAGACTCGCGCACGATAGGTTCCGTACCATCTATAAAGCTGTATGCCTTTGAGCTCACCTGCGTCGATATCTTACAGCACGGAACCCTAAAATGAACTTACTAATATTTTTTATCCTAATTTACAAGATTATTGGTAAGATAGATATATAGATACATTTATTGATTTATGAATTTTATGGAAAGTAGATCTTCAATCCTAAATTAGGTTTATCTAGCTAGACACTACGGTTCTCTAATATCTTATACCTTTAAACGAGCAATCTGAATCTCGACACAGCTCCAACGATTTTCATGAAATTTAGTACACAGGGAGTTTCGGGAGCGAAAAATCAATTTAGCTAGAAATCATTTTTAGAAAATGTCTTTATAAACTTTTATCAACTTTATCGATATCAATTGACTCTTTCTGACATCTATTGGCGAATAATATTACTATTATTTCTAAATTTACCAAAAAAATAACCATCCAGGTACTAAACTTTAAACACGATTAATAATAATGACAGTTACGCACACAGGCACAGCGGTGTCACCGTCCTGGGTTCTATTCAAATTCAAATTCAAATTCAAATTCTTTTTTATTTCAGATAAATAAATCCATAGTTTGTTAGTACAGTTTCTTATATTTAAATGTTAGTGACTAAAGTTATTTATAAAATATAATAAAATTCATATTCAAATTCATTTAAATTAAATTTATACAACATTAGATTAAATCATATAACATTAAATTAAATTACATATAATGGGATTGGAATAAATAATGAGAGAGTTACTTACTTAGCATACGCCTTCTCTAGCAAAGCACTCCAGAACTCGTTGGTCTCTGAAGAATGCAGGAAGACGAGTTTCCCTCGATAGGTCGGAAGCCGGTCGTCTATCACTACGTCCACCCAACGACCGTACTGCCAGAATCTAGAATAAATAAATAATGTTGGACAATTCACACAGCATTATCTAGCCCCAGGCTAAGCAGAGCTTGTGTTATGGGTACTGGATAACTGATATACTTAATACAATACACTACATAGATAGATATTGTTTTTATCATACATAGAAAACATCCAGAAAACCTTGAACAAATATCTGCAGATCGGACACAGAATTGTCCCGAGGCGGAAATCAAACCCGCAACTTCCTGCGTCGCAATAGAATGAAATAATAATAAATAAATAATAATAAAATTAATTCCACCTACAGTCAAACAATATCTTAAAAATTTTCGACTCTCTGTCTCGTTTTTGTGGTGGCACACCACAAAAACGAGTCAGAGTCGACATTTTTTTTTTACAAAGTTAAACAGTTGAGGTTGAGGTTGAATGCGAGTGCGTTGGCATTTTGTTAAAGCAAGCATTTAAAGAAAATATCACAGATGGGCGTAAGGGTATCTAACGATTTAAATCTTTGGTTTCAATAGATTTTATTAAGTCAGTTCGTTAAGTCTAGTGACCATCACAAGAAAAATAAATAGGTGTTTATTACGGTAGGTACTAACCTAAAATGGAAGACACCAGCATAATCTTCGTCAAAGCTCTGGTCATCTGGAACCACTTGGAAGAACAGTCTGGAACAATAATGCAATTAGATCAGATATTGGTTAGAAATAGATCATCTTTTTATCTGCTTACCCACTGTTACAAAGTTGTCTCTTTCTCCTATGAAGGTTTCCTGGAAAATAACTCTTTTTAATCGACTTCAAAAAAAGGAGGATGTTCTCAATTCGACTATATTATTCTTATTTCGTAAAGTAAAGAATTAAAAATATAAAAATGTTCCTTTCTTCAATATTTTAACAATGCATTATATCTGTACTAAAGTTATTTACAACGGGATATTTACCATGATTTCAGTTATTCCGTGATCATGGCGCATGAAACTGTGCAGAACTATTGGAAAGCTCACAACCCAAATCATGGTCAATATCCCGTTGTAAATGACTTTAAACCCAGATTTGATTTTGCCTCAACACTTCCCCAGGCATCTTAGTTTCTGCCTCTTGAAAGGAGAGTCGAGATTCGCGAAGATCTGCATCTATTTCTACAATACCTGAGGCAACAGACTGGTTTGCACCCGAGGGTTTTACCTCATACGGCTTCGAGCTAAAGTCCGGTAAAGCTGTAGGGCCATCCGCGGTGAACCACCTTTCATCCATGCAAAAAAGACACACTCCTTCTTGACAGCCGTATATAGCACTAACAAAGTGTTACTCACTTCCTGTGTAGAGTCAAGTTGGCGACAGCAGCCAACAGCCAGCAGTCACCCAACTCCCCTTGCTGCACGTCGAAGCGACTGTAGCCTTCTACGAACAACTGCGGATCGTTGGTAATTTCCTGTAACAAAAGGATAAGACATTGTAATGTATTTCTTTACTGACTTAAAAAGTTTACCATTATTATTTACAAATCGCTACCAGAGAAGGTTTCTCTAGTTTTGGCGGGTCACAGCTCTTTGTCACACATTTGGCAAGGAGTTTTATGTTAGTCTGTTCAAAAGGAGAAGCATCGTGGTAATTGAGTAATTGAGCTCTGTCATTGCAGTACGACCTAAAAGTGTTAGTTCACCGTAACGCCACGACGCTTCTCTTTTTGAATGGACTCTAACATAATCATAAATTTACCACGTCTTAGTAGCTTACATATTAAGCGGTTGAAACAAACAGTACCAATACCTAGAGTCTGTTCAAGAAGAGAAGCGTCGTGGGAATTGAGGGCGCGCGTGTGCCAATCAACAACTTTTGTGGCGTCGACAACACTGCTCTATCACTGCAGTACGAGTGTTAGTACACCGGAATGCCACGACGCTTCTCGTTTTGAACAGACTCTAACATAATCATACACATTCTACGTCTAAGTACCTTACATTGTAAGCGGTCGAAACAAATAGTACCAAACCACTATAGGTATTGGTAGGCCACTAAAATTCACTGGTAGAACTCTAGCTAACTTATCTCTGGTGGAAAAGCTACCTAGCTCAGGACTGGTAGAAACGCTTCCCAGCTATTCTCTGCTTGTCACCCTGCCTAGGTCGCTGGAAACACACCTTCGGTATAAGCGCTACTACTACACATCTGGAAGGTACCTTATCTCTGTTAGGAACGCTGCCTCTGGTGGAAACGCCCCCAAGCCCCTCTGTTACTTCCTAAATAAGCTAACAAAATAACGGGTTGTACTCCAGGAGTGCCGGCAGAAGTGAAAACTAACACCACGAGCGGCAATTTTGTTCTTTGCGATAACGCCATCTGTTAGCCTACAGCGACACTTCTCTACTACTATGTAAGGTCATCTTCACTGACGCTGTGGGTTCTGTGTTGCTCCCAGAACTAGCGACATCTTCTTTCAACTTAGTGAACTATTTACACAGGTCTTTTAACTTAGTGAACTATTTGCTCAGGTTGCTTACAATGTAGTACCGATTTAAAATGATAGTAATGCAACCGCTGATCAAACATGCTAGATCAGCATCTGACGAGAGTTTACAATTTATTATACCCATATCAAAAAATTGCACAACGCGGAAGTTTTTACTTAACTACAAGTAATATTAAAAATACTTACGTGGGGACGCAGCCATGTCAGCGGCCGATCCAGTCGTTCCTTGTAGTACAGACTGCGGTCAGAGGCCGTGAACTCAGGGTCTTCGAACAGCCTGCCATCAGCTAGGCAGCGAGACCTGATCTCCTTGAAGTCCTGGTAGGTTGCAGGGCCGTAGGAAGATGAACGGGTCTCTCCTAGCTGTTAAAGAAAGAAAATGAAGTTAGGTATGAACGTATAAAATAATTCGGATCAGAATTCACCTGCTTGATTGATTGATGATATAAGAAAATGTATGCTAGAAAATAATTTTATTTTCCTTATACTACACAGTGTATTAACTAACTTGAAAATAAATTTATTCAAAACTTCATATTTTGTGCGTAGCGGGTAATTATGGGTGACACTCAGCACTGTGCTGAGTAGATCTGAGGGCGTAGCCAACCGGCATTCGCTATGAAGCGAATCGAAAACCGTTGAAAGATTTGTAGGGGAAAATTCGAAACATATCACGTGATATATCTAAGGAATATGTAAAATCCATACATTTTTGGACTTTTCTACTATCGCTTTTGACATCGATTGTTACATTGTCTATGTGTCTGTGTCTACCCAGAGCGCTGGTTTTCAGTAGGTATATCATATAGCGAGGATTGCTCACATTAGTGTCAATTCTGATTTTGAAAATGAATTCAAAAGTAGCTCTGACTGTCTGTAACCTTTTCACGGCTGAACGGCTGAACGGATCTTAATGCAATTTGGTAATCGATATCCCGGGGTTGGACATACATAAGGCTACTTGAAAAGAGCGTACGAAGCCACGAGCAGAAGCTTATACTTATTATAAATGAGGATATTAAGGAAAGTAAGGAAAACAAACTAAATAAAACAACCAACACAAAAGCCATACCTTCCCTAGGTATGGCTTTTGTGACATAATAATTTTAGAAATAACGATGAACATGCTTTACATATTTTATTTGCATTTACGAGTTCAGTTATAAACAATAATTATTTTCCCGCTTTTGAAATGACATAATTTATGTATATATGTTTCCGCTTTAAATTTCCCTTTCTTACAAATTTTATGTGGCTAAATGCAAGTCGGAATTGCACATGAAAGGTTTCGTGCCATCGGACAAGATGTAAAACTACGTAAAATGTCTCTTTTATATGGACTCCTTTTAATTGATAACTCTAGTTATTCTATTTTTATTATAGTAAAGACTAACTAGTCTATAACAATCTAACGGTATATAGTAGAAAACTCAAAGTACCTACGTATTCGTACGGTTCAAGAGATACGGCACTTGTTAAGGTTGAGCAAAAATAGCTAAAGAAATTATATTTTTATGGGGGCCAATTATAGTAAATAACCCATATTTGTATTATTTGTGTTTATAGCGCCAATTAGAAACACACACCGTTAGATTAGCTTAGCTGGCTTCGCAATAGGGCGGGTGGGCTGGGCACCCTTGACACCAGTCTTCGAGTATGCAACAAAGATTTAAAGAGAGAGTTAGATACGCCCTTACGCCCAAAAACAGTGGCATTGTCTTTGAATGCGCACGTTATCAAATGCCGACGCACGCCCACTATGAGTAGATAAAATTAGTGTTTTTATCAATAAGCCTAACTGATAATATTGCCATTTATTGTAGAGGTACATACAATTACATTGAACAAACTTTTGTGAAGAAGCACACCACCAGAACACACAATTATAAATGAGTGGCTCACTCACTTCGTTTGGCAACCAACACGGCGCGGTTTCACTAAGGAAATGGCATATCTAATGATTTAAATCTTTGGTACGGAACCCTAAACAGGAACGTGCCACCAAATACTATCCTACCAAGAAGGTTTTTATAACAAATAATTTTTAAAAATCACAAATCACCAACCCAATACAAACGTTCACCAGTCGGCATATACATTTTGCTGCCCTTGAAAAAAGGCGGCAAAGCCAATCTGTGCTCAGGATGATACTCGACATTCGAGGGCTTTTTATTCGGAGAAGGCTCAACATTCGCTTCAACTTTCGCTCCAACCTTCACTTTTGCAGTGCCTGAAGCAGTGGACGCATCCTTCAAAAATGTAAATCCCTTATTGGATAAGGTAAACTTAGGAGTCGTCACATTATCTTTAGCGAACGAAAACCCTTTGGTCACATCCATGTTCCTTTCAACTGTTGACACTTGTTTCGAGATCGTAAGAGATTCAATTTCGTTTTCGAAAATGCTGTGACTTCTTTCCTCCTGCAGAAACATTGAAGAGCTTTTTTTGCATGAGTATTTTTCGTTTTCCATGAATGAGATTGTAGAGTTTTTCGCTGGTTTGTCAGTTTTCGCAACTGATTTGTCAGTTTTAGGAACTGATAAGTCATTGCTCGACCTTCTGAAAGCTTGGACTACTTTGGTGGCCCAGAAAGGTTTGTATGAACTACTCTCTCGAACCTTCGGCTGCTGATATTCGAAATCAGCAACTTTAGCTTTGTTAAAGTCATTGAAGAGCTTCGACCATCTGTTCAGAGAGAAGCGGTCCTTTCCTTTCTCTTTTTCATTGGTTTTCGGATCTCCTTTATCAGAACTCTTCTTTATGCGAAGAATCCTTCCCGATTTCGGAGATTTGAAAGCAACGGACTTGCCTTTCCATTTGCCAGCTGCTTTGACTATTTTATCAGAAGCATAGAATGTAAACAAATGTCCGACTTCTTCTTTCCGGACCCTCTGAAACTTTTCTTCCACTTCTTTCGACATTTTTAAAATCTCATGCACTTGTTGAGTGTTATAAGTAATTTGTGGAACTGATGAGTTATATTTGATTATATTATAGATATATATTTGATTTTCCTTTGTTAGAAATAATCAGTCCTTGCTGTTTTAGATCAAGGTCGTTTTATATTAAACGGATGAACGATTAGGCATACACATAGGTTTTTACAATCATTTCCTTACATGCTATTCTGATAAATATACCGCAGATTTATATGTTATATTATTTTTCACGATATATCACAACAGCATTTGATTTGTACGTCCTTGAAACAATCAAGTATTGATTTACAAATTGTCTTCAAGAAATCAATCAAATTGTTACACGTCCCTAACACAACTGTTGATTCCCACAACACTAAATATCAAATTTAGTTTTCACTGGATGATTTGAAGAACTTAATATAACTTAACAAAGTTTAACACAGAAATTGTCCGAATAAAATGAATAGTATGAATGATGTCCACTCGGCCAAAGCTGAAGGTATTGACTGAATAACTACTGATAACGACCCCATATTAAATGTCGTGTATGTGTGTGTATGTCGGAAACCCATGAGGATAGGACACAATTCTGTGGTAAAGTTAGCCGTGTACCGAATGCTATGCGATATTATGTTGACCGAGCGTGTTAACCGTTAAACAACAACAATGCATTAGATAATGTTTATGTTTACAACGTAATTATAGTTCTATTATATAATTACTACGTCTGACTACCCTAGCCACCCTATCATCCTTTTTGTTTTGCTTCTTAAATGACTCAAATGGTCATTACTTTATGTAACACTAGCTGCACCCGCGGCTTCGCCCCCGTGGAATTTATCTCACATCCCACGGGAACGGGATAAAAAGTATCCTATGTCAGTCTCCTGGTTTTAAGCTACCTCCCGACCAATTTTCAGCCAAGTCGCTTCAGCCGTTCTTGAGTTATAAGTGTTGTAACAAACACGACTTTCTTTTATATATATAGAAGAAGAAGAAGATTTGAAAACATACAGTAATATTCCTAATGAATGTTAGGTCAATATTACGTGGTCGTTGTTTGAGAAAATTGATAGTACGGGTAGTAAAAAAACTTCGTTATCACAATTATCTTTTGTTTTAAATAATCAATAATTCAAATTGAAATGGATCAATTAAGTTTATCAAAAGTGGGTATAAATTAATAAAAATCAGCTTATTTAAATATTATTAAAACCGTTTATGTAATATTTAACCAGAACCACTTAATCTAAATCCATCTTAGATTATTATCTATTTATTGCTTACGTTTTTATTTATCCAATAAATCGCGAAAAAATCTATAATCTATAAGCAACAAGCTTTATAACCTCGTTACTTAAGTAATTAGAGAAACAATTTCGGCCCCAAGTGGTTACCTTGCGCGACGCAAAGTGTCATAGCGGGCGTGGTGGCGAATGTCACCGTTTTTATCAGTGCGTCTATCGATGAAGTCATATAACGATAATTACTATCCTTTGTGTTACTTTTCACGAGGCTTTTAGGCTAATAAGAGCGGGGAATTGATGGTGAACTCAGTTCAACGCTTTTTAGAATTCCAAGTGGTGGTGACATGTTATATTCGCGAATGTTTTGAAATTATGCAAATCAAGTGAGCGAAAAACATCGAGAAAAAGGTATTTATTCTGTATATCTGTAAAAGGTTTCAGCTTACGCGCATTAAAGCCCTAGGATTCGGTGAACGATAAATTTAACTTAAAATATTACATCAGAGCTATAGTGCAATTTGTGCGAATTTTACATCTTATTATTTTTGTCATACATAAATGTTACAAACGTGGGTGTAACGGTAACGTCAGGTCATCACGTGTGTAAATATTGCTATTTGATAAGATACCAAGATAAATATTGAATTCGCTATCTGTAGAAGCTTTCAATGTCATTGATAGGGGCTTGTCATATTCTTTCGCCTAAAGATTGCAGAATTTGCACGTCTTCGTGAGAATCTCTCTAAGGGGAATATCTACACGCATTTGTCCGACCATTATGAAAAACACACTACTTGAACGATAATGATGATTTCTGAAATTCGGCTAGAAGGACCGTAGCCCAACTTCGCGGCGGCGGCCAGTTTTGAACTGAAACTATATAGCTATGTGCACAGTACATTATTATACTGCACAAGTGTTTGGGCATGCACAGGTGCACTCTCTATTCCGTCTCTACTCTCATGTTCTGATGGGAAGACGACACGAATGGGAAGGAATAAAATATATCTACTACATATAAGTATTACACGTTTGTTCGTTTGTATTTATTCAATATCAACAAAGAGTCGCTTGCTTAAATATTTTAATTTCCACAGAATAAACATATAAATTTAGTTAATTATTTCATCGTATTTTAGTAGCTTGTATCACGCAAATCGTACTTTGAAGCTTCGAGACACGCTATAAATCAACAGGTGGATATTATGTTATTAACTGAAACTCTACTGAATTAACAATAGGTATTAAGCAGAGGGTAAAAGTAAAGGAAAGGGTCAAATGACGGCGATAACCTGTAAATGACCATAAGTTAGTTAGTACGGGTCGATTATTGTAAATACCAATTACGCCATCGATCGACAACGTTCCTATATTTATGGTTTATCCATTTTGAATGAAGCATGTTAGTAAGCAAAGTACGACACAAATAACAAAATCTCACTTGCTTGGCGTTGAGTTTCAGATGTAATTAAATATAAGCAATTTTTATTGAAGAGAGGATCTAAACTCGACAAGTAATGTAAATTACGTATAAAAAAGGACGCGCCAACAAAGTAAATTTTAGGTTAAGTATAGGCGCTTTGTTTACGTTTATGCTTCATCCAAAATGGATACGATATAGGTAGTAATAGGTATGACAATGGAGAATTAACCAACATTATTTATTTATATTATCTTCTAGAGGGTAGAAATTATCATACAAAATATATGTTGAGAATGTGTATAAGACAAAATATTGATGATTCTGTAACAACTACTCTACAACTATCTACATATAGTCGAGCTTAGCTTCGCTGCAAATTATATCAAAAAATCCGAACAAACATTCCTAAAATTCACAGTAGTAAGTACTAGATACCTAGTAGTCGTAGTCGAGATAAAGATATTCGAATTGTTAATGATATTTATTCAAGCAAAGCTTTAAATCATTTAATCTCAATTTAATCAATTTAAATTGTGTTTAAAAATTTAAAACAGGAAAGTTTTTTTTGCAGATCTACAGTAATCTACACTAATACTTTAAAGAGGAAATATTTGTAATTTTTAACCGACTTCAAAAAAGGAGGAGGTTCTCAATTCGACTGGTTTTTTTATGTTTGTTACCTCAGAACTTTTGATTGGGTGGTCCGATTTTCATTATTCTTTTTTATTATGAAAGCTGGTGCTTCCCGTGTGGTCCCATTTTAATTTGGTTCAGTTCTGACTTTCTGACAACGGGATACATGAATATTCATGAAAAACTATAAAAATTGAAGTCGGTTTATAGTTTTGAAAACAAAATTAATTATATTATTTATGTTTATAACCAAAAAAACTCAAAAAGTACTCCGTAGATCGATTTCAACATTTCATTCACCATGCAACATTATCCCTGAGTAACATAGGCAAACGTTCAGTATAGCCTATAATTTTTAGGCCTGTGCCCTCCCTATTTTTTGTTTGTGATTTGTTTAACACCTTCATGGCCTAAGACGCAGGTGCCATTCTCCAGCACGTGTAGCTGCGGCACGCCCCTGCGGGTCGCACCGCAGAAGCTGGGCAATGAATGCGTAATTAATATGCATGACATTACAATAGATGGCACCGAAGGGAGCTCAAGCCAGCAAATATCTATCTAATGTCTAGACGTGATGGCGTCTCTCCCCGGGCATTAAATCACGTAGAGTTGACATAATGGGATAACTTGGTAGTGATTTTGCAGGCCACCGCCGCCGCCGCCGCCGCCCGCATTGCAGGGTAGGTAATGTAGGTAGGTAGGTAGTGTAGATTGGCGGGTTCCTTCGATGATAGCTTAGCGTAGCGGGTTGTTTCGATGGTACAATTTCTTTTTACGCTTTCATGTACAAGATAAGTCAAACGGTTTCCAACTTATAAGACTATTTAGCTACAGCTGTCTATTTCGATAAACAAAATATGTTTTTACTGATCCACTTCGAAAACAGGAGTATCATAACTCCTGTTTTCGAAGTGGATCAGTAAAAACATACGTAGTATGTAGTATAAACATTCCATAGAAAAAATAAAGTACGCAGCCCACAGATAGCTAGATATGGCCGGTGTGTACATTTTTATACGTCTCAGTGCACTGCTTATCAAAATCTACCATCCAAGCTACCAGATAAACGCTTGCAGTGCGGCCGGGGCCTTAGCTTTTACGAAGACCTTCTAGCTACTTAAGAACAATTCATTTGTGGTGTTTTGCTTATCAAAGGTGAAATCATCTGGTAATTGGCATCATTGATTTGAAGAGTGACGAATTTAAAATGATTTGTTATGTCAATTTCATTGACTCATTTGAGAAATAATAACAAACTTAGTAGAGCTAGGCAATGAACAGAAATGACACGATCGCTAAAATAAGTAGGTACACTGCGGTACGGTATGACTTTACCCCAAAATGCCAAATCTTGTTATATTCCAGTTACAATAACAATGTTTGTTAATGTCTTAAATCAGTCGTATTATTTTTTTTTTTCGGATTGCAGCTTGGAGTGTGATTTTAACTGACTTATAAAAAAAAGACGTGTGGCACTCGGGGACTGCCGCGGTAAAGCTATTGCATAGCATTTTGTATCAACTTATGCAATTATAATTTTACTTTTTTATTTTTTTCATGCAGTATTGCTTTTTCTTTGATATTAATTCAAGTTACACTTTTTGAGCCGAGCGTGGTGACCGATAAGAAAACAAATTTAAAATCAGCAATGTATTTAAAACACTGCCAACCTCTCACTCGAAAGCTAGTACACGTGCACTCGCTGTCCACAGCTGTAATCCGCCGCGGTCGTTCACCCGCCCGACACGTAAAACTCCCGCCGCCGCGCCGCCGCCCGCGCCCGTGCGAGACTAGGTACCTAACCTACCTACCTACAAACTTATCATTCCATAAATTGACCTAACTACTACCTAACCTACCTACGATTAAATTTCCGGCCATGGCCTTGAGCATGCCTATCATTGATTAGAAATAAAAAAAAACACATTTAATTATGTCTAAAATACCCTCGGACACCCGCAGGCTATGGGGTGTACGAGAGTATTTTAGATAAAATTTAATGTGTTTTTTTGGTAGGGCCACAGCCACAACAGCACAGCTGAAATCCGTGGTTGTTCTCCCGCCCGACACGTACCTAAACTCCCGCCCGAGCGAAACAAGGTACCTACCTACAAACTTATCTTTGCATAAATAATTACCTAGTAGGTAGGTACCTAACCTACTATTTAATCAGCGGCCATGGCCTTGAAAGCATGCCCATAATTGATGATAACTTAAAAATGTAAAACACATTTAATTCACATTCACATTTTGCCTTAAATAAGTACCTACCTACCCACTAGTAGGTACCCACTCGTACACCCACAGCCACAGCTGAATTCTGCGGTCATTCACCCGCCCGACACGTAAAGATGAGCGAGCGTTTATTAGGTATGTCCGCGCTACCCTGCGGCCACAGGCGCCGAAGTCATCGCATTTTCGAATCATTCATCATAAAATAATAGGTAGGTACCTACATAGGCAACCCCGCGCAAATATCCGCACCGCCGCATTTTACTCAAATCCTTTAGACTCACGGATTCCGGCGGAAGCGGCTCGGAAGGATGCGCCCTGATGCGCTTTAACAGCAGTCGGCGACAACAGCCGACTGCAGGTGACGGCAGCCGACTGCAAAGGTCGACAGCCGACGACCGTTCGGCCAGGTGGGATGATGATCAGATAAAGACTGCAGCTGCCTGCAATCTTTAGAAGATCGTCTGCATGCTGGATACATCAAGCTGAAGACAGAGCGCTATGACGCTCATTAGGGAGGCCGACCTATGTGCATCTGTGGATTAGTTATAGGCTGATGATGGTGATGATGCCTTTCCGTTAATTCTGGGGGGCAGGAACACATGCCCTACGATAGTCCTCTGATGGATCCCTACCTACCCAGATGTTAACCAAACATCTCACTTGATGCCCGCAGTTTATCGATAGCTACCTAGGTAAGCATTTGTCCATACCTACTCCCTCGCACTAAACATAATGTAATCATGATAAAAAAAAACACTAACCTTATTAAATGCCTCCTCTAAGGATAACTATTATCTAACAAACTCACAATAATAAAACACACAACACCAATAATTAATAGGTATAGGTACACAGGTACACACACTGATCTGCCTAGCCAACGCGCTGCGGCTGCGGCCAACGGCAAACATAAACTTATCTGCCTAGCCAACTAATAATTAACAAAAGAAAATCACGAAACATAAACATACTAACCATGTTTATGCACCGCGCATTTGTTCAGACTGAATAACGAACACGTAGGTACTAGGTACTATACTAACTAAAATGGTTTTTACTATACTAACTAAAATGGTTTAACATGTCTTGTATTTCTTTGTAACTCTCGGAGAGCAAAACGATGTCATCCGCGAATCTTAAATTGGATAGATATTCTCCGTTAATGTTTATACCTTTTTGAGTCCAATCCAGTTTTTTAAATATATATTCTAATAGAGCTATAAATAACTTTGGAGAAACCGTATCGCCTTGACGAACACCTCTTTCTACGTTGAAATTTGTTGAAACATGTTAGCAAGTTTAGATAGAGAGAGTCAAAAATGTGGATTAAAAATGAACTGCGAAAAAACGAAAGCAATGACTAACGACCAACCTCTACATCTTCATGTTAACAACCAGACACTTGAGTACGTTAAAAACTACATCTACTTAGGACAGAATATTTGTCTCGCAGACAGAACTAAAAAAGAAATAGAAAGAAGAGTAACCATAGCATGGAAAAAATATTGGTCATTGAAAGAAATTTTTAAAGGCAACTTCTCATTAAACATAAAGAAAAAGCTCGCTGACTCTAGCATTCTACCAACTCTGCTCTACGGATGCCAAACATGGGCCCTCACAGCTGAAAACAAAATAAAACTAAGATCCTTCCAAAGAGCGATAGAGCGTAGTATGTTGGGTATTAAACTTCGGGATCGCATCAGAAGCTCTAAAATAAGAGCCAAGACTAAGCTCAGCGATGCAGGTACAATGGCAGCAAGACTGAAATGGAAGTGGGCGGGCCACATCGCGAGATCCAATGATAACAGATGGAGCGAAAGAGTTCTGCATTGGTGGCCACGAGATGGAAAGAGAGACCCGGGCCGACCAGTGCGCCGCTGGAAGGATGATATCATCGGAGTTGCAGGAAACAAATGGATACGAGCAGCTCAAAATAGAGCAAACTGGCAAGAGATGGAGGAGGCCTTTATCCAGAAATGGATAAACCCTTAAAAAATATATATATGAATTTAGATATTTTATTTCATAATTAATCATTGATTTTTATTTTTAAATTGTAATCTGTAATTTTTATTCTTGATAAGCATGCATATAAAACATAAGTATTTTACAAATAACTATTGTACAATTTTAATGTAGGGAATAAAGGCTATTTTTATTTTTATTTTATTTATTTAACTAAAATGGTTTTACTATACTAACTAAAATGGTTTTTCGGTAAAAGTCAAAGAGTTTACACGCGCGTATGCGGCCTTTGCTTAGCCCGCCCGCCCCGCCGCGCCACGCCATGCCCCAAACGTACAAACGTAGGTTATAGGTATGTGTGTATGTACAAACGTAGGTAGTACTTATTGTAGACAAAGTAAAATGTGTTTAAAATCATGGACCTAGCAAAATTCACGGACGGAGTCTCATTAAGAAATAAAATGAAGCACTCGATAGTCTGTCCACCCTCAGTACGTACACGAACACACTCACACATTGATATCATAGTCTGTCCATCGACTGCCAGCCATTACGGCATTAGACGTCAACAGATGTACAGCGTTGTAAACAAATGTAAATAACGAAAAATGCATTCTTGTCTTCTTGTCGTGAAATGTCGCGGAAACCACAGTCGTTTCGTCAACATAAAACACGGGATCACATCCACAAATAAATTTATTGGTTCATCAACGTATTACTTCGATGTGACACAAAATTATTATCAACAGAAAAATCAAAACAAAAACAAAAACTGTCTTCACTTTTGAATCTGTAGGATTCCGTCCGTAAATTTATCTACGTCCATGTTTAAAACATTGATTAATTAAAAAGGGAAGATAGGTTACGTTCTCCCAGCGATTACTCAAAAATTGGCATGTGTTAGAACTACACGCAAACACATACGCTCACAGTTATATTTGCAGCCCTGTGCAATACAAAGAACAAAGACGGAAAGACGTATCTAAGACCGAAGTGAGACCGAGACAACAATATTTCACGCGAATCACGACCGCCCGTGCCGCCGCCGCCGCCGGCCGGTCAGACGGTGACTAAGGTTGGAGCACACAATTTTACACAATATGAGGTTGCCATTTTTGAGAAACTAGTCCCTCATCTTCCCTTTTTAATTAATCAATGGTTTAAAATGTTAAAGTTTCTAATGAATTATTGGCATACTTCAAGGTCATGGCTGCAAATTAAAGTACGTATGGTTTATCCATATTGAATGAAGCATGTTAGTTAACAAAATACGACACAATTAACAAAATCTCACTTGCTTGGCGTCGAGTTTCAGATATAATTGTAAGCAATTTTTATTGAAGGCAGGATCTAAAATCGACAAGTAATGTAAATTACGTATGCGTATACGGACGCGCCAACGTATGTTTACGTTTATGCCCCATTCAAAATGGATGCGAAAGTTTCTATGTATGTATGTATGTTACTTCTTCAAGCCAAAACTACTGGACGGATCTGACTGAAATTTTGCATACAGATAATTCTAATCCTGGAATCAAACATAGTCTACTTTTTATTCCATAAATCAGTCCCGTGGGATAAAAATCACCTTTTAACGTTTCCACAGGAACAACGCGTGCAAAGCCGCGGGGTGCAGCTAGTTATTTACGAAAAGATAAGTTTGTAGTCTCGTCTCGGGAGTTCTAGGGCACGGACTACAAGTTGACACGGACTGCAAGTTGTACACGCATCGACTGCGGTCGACGGCTTCCATTGGCTGCAGTCGACTGCAGGCGAGGCGTCGTCGTCGCCTGCAGTCGACTGCAGTGCAGCCAATGGAAGCAGCCAATGAAGTGCCGTCGCGACGGCACTACCCGGCACGGGCCCCGGCCCATGCCGCGTGCCCGTGCCGCACGGCGGCGCGCCGCCAGGGCGCGCGCAAGGGCGAGGCGCAGGCGCGGGCGGCGGGGCTACCCGAAGGCCTTACGCGCGCGCGTCTTTGATTTTTACCGACAAAATTTAAAAAAAGGAAACTTGAGTCTTATGATTATTACTTTAGAACTCATAGGAGATATGACAGCGCGATTTCGGTCGGCGGCTACTCAAAGAAGTATTCGGCTTTTATAAAGGGATATAAATAATTTTACCTAATTTAACGAATGTTTTTATTATTTTGTTTTAGTACGTGATCACTAACTGGTCTGAATAGTCGCGCGCGGTGTTAACGTAGGTACTGACCGTTTCGTGTATTTTTTGATAATTATTAGAAGCAGTTTAGTTTATTAAGTTTTCAGTATTTTATTGAGTTAGTGTTATTTTTATTTATTATTGTTAGGAAGGTACCTACCTACCTACGTTATGTTTAGTGCGAGGGAGTATGGACAAATGCTTATGTGCTACGGTGAAGCTAGAGGAAATGCGTCACAAGCCTTGCGAATTTACCGGGATAGGTACCCAAACCGGCAACATCCGGTTGATGCTAGAGTCATCACGGCGGCCTATCAGAGGGTTCTGAGTGATGACCGGATTACTCCTCAAAGGCGCGGGGGTGGCAGAGAGGTAGGAGTTCAGGTGCAAGAACGGGTCTTGGACCTTGTCAGGAGAAACCCTCGTGTAGGAACGCGGACTGCAGCAAATCTGCTTAGAGGTCGTGGAACCGTAGTATCCCACCCGACTGTGCACAGGATCTTAAATAAAATGTATGTATATAGAGTAGGTACCTACTCACTCATTTTCTTTCACTATTTTTTCGTGACTTTCTTCATTAATAATAATTGCACTTTGTTCATTCATATTCAAAACACTTTATACACAAATTTTACGAGTACAGCTATTCACTGTTGTACATAAATACCTATACACCTATATACTTTCTCATAAACAGCTGCATAAGTATTCGTCCGATTATATTATACGACGCACACAACCCGTGCCGAAGACTGCCGAACTGAAACGACGTTAGACGATGCGATGCACGGCCTTCAAGCCACACCTCCTTGCCCGGCGGAGTGGGGGGACCTCAGGTTTTTGCGTTACGGAATTTCTGGATTCGGTCCCCGCGCTCAAGGCCCGCGATAGAAGCTATGCAATAGCTTAATAAAGGAATGGTGTAATCATGCGAAAAATTTGTCCGGATTACAGCTTTCAGGTTGTTTTTAACTGGCTTATAAATAATATTAAAGGAATGCTGTAATCATGCATTTTAATTTTCCTATTTACATTTAAAATATTTTTTTACTGTGTTTTATTATAATTGTGTATTATTTTTTATGAGTCTTGTTCTTGAAATAAACAATTTCATTTTTATTATTGTCCTCGGACCACAGATATTCTACGTCAATAGGGGGCCCTGGTGCAAAAATCAGCCAGCGTACATTCCCAAAACTATTTTAACGTAAGCTAAAACTCATGATAAAAAAAACCTTAATATAATACTGATGAGTAACTAGCAAAAAATATTGATTAGTTTACGTAGTAATTACGCCTCTGTCTCAAGTGCCGACACAGTACCGTATAATCTGCGTTAGATGTTGGCAGTCAGTCAATATTAGACTGAGTTATTTTAGAATGCGCTTACAAATATCAAGCACGTAAACGTAAAATGTGACATTCATATAGAGATTTTTGTTTCACAAATCATATCAACGACTCTTTCTTTCCATAAATACAATAAAAATACCATCAGTAGAATTTTAAAGGACCTCAACCTCACCTCAACAGCCGGTATTGGTCCACTGCTGGACGCAGGCCTCCCCCTGATAAGCGCTTTATTGGCGTTCTAATGGGGGTAATGCCCATAATCATAGACACCACGGGAAGAGATGGGGTGGTGCAAATTCTAAGCCAGCTGGCTTCGAATTTGCAGCTTAGAACAGCAGCAGCTTTCAAGGTCAAATTATATACACTGACACAGTTCCTAGGCTGATAGTTAATATTATGTTTATATTAGAGTAAACTAGCTGCGCCCCGCAGCTTCGCACGCGTTGTTTCTATGAATTTTCTTTGCTATAAACCTCACGGAGCGGAGCCCCGAGACCTTTCGAACGAATGCAAAACCGTGGTAGGAAAACCCCGAGTTATTTTTATATATTAGATATAAGTTTAGTTTTGATTATCATTTCTTGTAAACAGACATTGCACACCGTAAAACCGGTAGGAATACATTGAATCATATAATATGGGCCTAAAAACACCTGTTCCTACATGTATTTCATGCAATAAATGATACTTTACTTTACTTTAGTTAGCCTAACTGGACGTTACGGGATTGTAATGTGTATTTATCGGAGGACCGTGATCGGTTGCGCTAAATTAACGAGTTCTACGATCTGTCAATTTGTTAATAATATAATAAATAATAATAATTCATTCGAATTTGTAAAAGAACTAATTTAATTATTTTTTATATTCTGAATTAATAATTATTGTTATGTCTACTTCAACACATTCTAGTACCTAGTTCATGTAGATAGCCATAATGTATAGGTAGGTTTGACAGTCGCTAATAAATGTCAAAAGCAACAACACGTATTTTCGTTCGCACCTAAATAACCAAAAATCAGAATAGGATCAAGCTTAGCTCTAAACATAATGGTCGCAATCGAGCCGGATTACCTAGTGCAGCGCGCGAATCACGGAGAAATAGCATTCTAGATCGATAAATCCATCGACTCGATCTACGGGAACTTAACCTCAACCTTAGAAAAATGGCGTGCGCGTGGTGATTTTTGTGAAAACTTCTAAGAATTTTACGCTCAGACTTTACGAAACGAACTAAAAATACGATACATTCAGTGGATAAAACAGTAATTATTGGACACAAAAACATTTGTCACAAACAAAGTGAAAAGCAAAGTTGGACATTCGCAAAACTTGTGAAAACTTTCGTTTGCTTGAACGACGCGTGGAAAAAATGCCGCCTTCATTGGAACAAAACCAGCTACTCATGGTGCTCGAAGATTGTGCCAAAAACTTCCAATCACAACAAACGAACCTAAAGAAATGTCCGAAAACTAGGCTGACGAGAGGTTAAAGAGGCTCGGATAAAAATCATTGAAGATCATTGGCAGCGTTTCAAATCTTGTCATGAAGAACTGGTCAAGATAACCCCGAAGGAAGTCAAAGGAACCTTTCCAATACTTCCTAAATGAAGAGTTTTACATATATGAAGACATATACAACACGTTACAAGGTGATTTGAAAGACATACTCATAAAAATTACGGAAGTTTCTGCAAAACAAACTAGTTCAGCAAACACAAGTGGCAATGACAGTCACTTTGCCCCAATGCAAGTGCATCTACCAAAGATTGTGCTTCCTAGCTTCAACGGAACGTATGAAGGATGGCCAACATTCAGTGACTTGTTCATTTCATTAGTGCACAACAACACAAACCTCAGCGAAGTACAAAAACTTCACTATCTCAAAACAAGTGTCACCGGAGAGGCTGAAACATTATTAAAAAATCTACAAATAACATCCAATAATTACCAAAGTGCATGGATCAAACTGAAAGAAAGGTATGGTAACAAACGTTTAATCATCAACAATACAATGAAACGATTATTCAATCAAAAGAAGTTGAATACCCAAGCTGCAGTGCATCTGAAAGGCTTATTAGATACCACAAGTGAATGCCTGAATACTCTCAACAATTTTGAAATCAATACAACCTCATGGGACCCTCTGATTATACATTTACTAAGTCAAAAGCTGGACCCAGAGACTCACAGATGCTGGGAAGAATATTCATACAAAGATGATGCGGAAGCTTTGCCTACTTGGTCTCAGTTTAAGAAATTTATTGAATCTAAGTTTCGAACACTAGAAATGATATCAACAAATACTACAACCAAGGATACAAAATCAAACACCCAACGCTCCTATCATGTTACCACACCTACCACAAGGACATGCATCATGTGCAAAAATAATCATACACTCAGCCACTGCAAAGAATTCAGCAACTTGGAACCCATTGAACGAAGCAAATTTGCAACAAATAATAGTCTTTGCTTCAACTGTTTAGTACCAGGACACGCAGCAAACAAATGTTGTCTGCCTGTCTCCTGTAGAATATGCAAGCGTCGTCACCATTCTCTACTACACTATAACAAGAAACAAGAACCAGCGGATACATCCAGATCATCACGAACACCTCTGGCTTCACAACATGTGGTAGAAGAAGAAGAAGAAGAGAAGGAAATTCAAGTAAATTCAACGACAACATCACAACACAATACTAGACAGTCATTATTAGCAACAGCAGTCGTGGAAGCCATAAGTAAACAAGGACACATCATTCCACTACGGGCACTAATAGATCATGGGTCCCAAGCCACATTTATTAGCGAGAAGGCAAGTCAACTCCTTCAACTCGAGAAACAACCTATGAAAGGACAGGTTGTAGGAGTGGGTTCTACGAAAACAGAAATCAAGCATGTGGTACAGCTCAAGATAAGATCACAGTGGGACTCCAAATTTTGCATACCAATCAGAGCCTACGTTATGTCAAAACAACTGACCACAAGCCACAAAGATACCCACTAAAACAATCCTAACACAACAATGGCCTCACCTCAAAGGCCTAAAGCTAGCAGATCCAACCTACTTCACTCCTGGGTCGGTTGATCTGCTACTTGGAGTTAAAGAGATAACACAAATTTTAGAAAATGAATATATCAAGGGTCCACCAGGCACACCATGCGCCCAGAAAACCAGTCTTGGTCATTACAAGACAACACTTATGTAGTAATGCATCACAATTTGGAAATGGATGACATGCTGAAAGCACTGTGGGAAATAGACACAAATGATAAAAGAAACCTAACTGAAGAAGAAAGGCTTTGTGAACATATCTATGACACAACTCACAAAAGAGCTGAAGATGGAAGATACATACTCAAATTACCTTTCAGAACCAGAGAACCCAAATCACCTGAAGAAAATACAAAGGAAATGGCAAAACATAGATTACTTCAGTTAGAAAGAAGATTCAAAAGAAACCCACAGCTAAAAGAAGACTACACGAAAGTTATGGAAGAATACCAGACAATTGGACATATGAAAGAAATAACTAATAATGAAACGAAGAAAGAAAAGGCAGTGTACTTACCGCACCATGCCGTTGTCCGTGAAGACAAAGACACCTCGAAGACACGCGTTGTATTCGATGCCTCAGCCAAGGGTACCAATCAAGTTTCCCTCAATGATGAACTGCTTGTCGGCCCGCAACTTCTAGACGACCTCAGAAATATCATCATGCGATGGCGAGTGAAAAGAATATGTTATGCAAGTGACATAAAGATGATGTATCGACAATGCCTTGTTTTAGAAGAAGACGCCGACAAATATCAACGTATCCTGTGGCGAACAAACGAATCTGAAGATATCAAAGAATACCGCATGCTTCGAGTCACCTTCGGCACAGCGTCAGCACCTTATCTCGCTGTAAAAACTTTTTTTCAGGTTGCTGATGATGAAGGACAGAATCATCCAGAAGCTACAAAGATAATAAAAGAAGACTTTTACATGGATGACCTGTTATCTGGTAATGACACTACTGAAGAAGCAACAGTCAGAGCCCGAGAAGTGACTGACATATTAAGAAGAGGTGGCTTCATTCTTTCAAAATGGGTATCCAACTGCCCAGAATTTATGAGATCAATTGAAGAAAAAGAACGATCCAGCCATGCACATTTAGATTTCAAACTAGATGGAATGATAAAAGCACTAGGAGTGACATGGAATATAGGAACAGATCAATTTCAATACCAACTGAACCTACCAACAATCACAAACAACATCACAAAGAGAACAATTTTATCAGAAATCCAAAAACTATTTGATCCACTGGGATGGATTGCTCCAAGTCTAATTCTAGCTAAGATATTGATCCAAAAACTTTGGTTAGAGAAGGTCAGTTGGGATGAATCAATAAGCAAACCTGTAGAAGAACAATGGAAAACAATTAGAGAAGACTTCAAGAATGTTAACAAAATTCAAATCAACCGATGGCTTGGTACAACAGACAATAAAATGAAAAATGTACAAATCCATGGCTTCAGCGATGCATCAATGCAAGCCTACGCAGCAGTAGCCTACTTAAGAGTAGAGAATCCAGATGGCACTATAACAACAAATCTTATAGCTTCAAGAACTAGAGTAGCTCCAATACGGACAGTATCCCTTCCACGTCTTGAACTGTCAGGTGCTCTGTTGTTGTCGAGGCTTCTAAAACAAATAGAACAAGCCATGAGAATACCAACAACCAAAATGTATGCCTGGTGTGACTCAACAATTGTCATAGCATGGCTATCTGGAGAGCCGCACCGGTGGAAGACGTTCATAGCCAATCGAGTAGTAGAAATTCTTGATACCATACACAACAATCGGTGGTACCATGTCCCGTCAGAAGAAAACCCCGCAGATATTGCATCCAGGGGCATGCTACTCACTGATCTCAAAGACACAAACCTATGGTGGAAAGGTCCCACCTGGTTATCTGAAAAAGAAGTAAAATTAGAACAAAAGAACTATTCTACAGAACAAGAGATGAAAAAAGAAAAAATACAAGTCAATCTAAAACTAGATAATGAAGAAACAACTAAACATAATCTAACATCAAAATTTGATCAATTTGAGAACCTAAAAGAACTTGTCAAGGTTATAGCAATCAGCAAAAGATTTCTAAACTTTAAAAATGCAGATATGCATGAAAACAACTTGCAACAACAGAATTGAACAATGCTCTTAAAACATGCATTATACTAGTACAAGAAGAAGAATATAGTGATGAGATAAACAGAATAAAGAAAAATAAAGCTATGAAGAAGGATAGTAACATAAAAACACTCAATCCTTACCTGGACAACGACAATATCCTCAGGGTGGGCGGTCGCCTGCGACATGCAAACATAGATGAAAACGAGAAGCACCCTATAATTCTAGGAAACAAGAACAAACTAATTACAATGATTGTTGCAGATGCTCACATTCATACACTACATGGAGGCGTTCAGCTGATGTTGTGCTACTTACGCACAAAATACTGGATTATCAGAGCTAAAGGATTGGTGAAAAAATGCATTCACAAATGCTTGGTGTGTGCTAAACAAAATGCCTCTTTGTTACTAGAAGTCAGATAATGGGAGATCTGAGTAGAGAAAGAGTAAATCCAACAAGAGCCTTTTTACACAGTGGAGTTGACTTCGCTGGCCCATTTCATGTAAACATGTCCAAAGGAAGAGGATCAAAAACACAAAAAGCATACATATCTGTATTTGTCTGTATGTCTACCAAAGCTATACATCTGGAACTCGTCGGAGATCTCACTTCAGAAGCGTTCATAGCTGCTTTCAAAAGATTTGTTTCCAGAAGAGGAAAATGCAGCCATATATGGAGTGATCAAGGAAGGAATTTTGTAGGAGCAGAGAAAGAATTGAAAGCAGCATGGGAAGAAGCTAATCTAAATCTCGAATTTGATATAACAAACAAGTTAGCCCTAGAAGGAACACAATGGCACTTCATCCCTGCCTATTCACCAAACTTTGGAGGACTTTGGGAAGCCGGTGTGAAGTCTGTCAAACACCACTTGAAGCGAATTCTAACCACCAATCTTACTTTCGAGGAAATGACCACTGTGCTGTGCCAAATTGAAGCTTGTCTCAACTCCAGACCGCTGTGCCCAGTAGATGATTCAGACCCAGACCAGCTGGAACCACTTACACCTGGACACTTCCTAATCGGAGAAGCACCTATAGTTGTCCCTTCACCAGACTTCAAGGATGTAAAAGTAAATAATCTATCCCGCTGGCAATATACACAAAAGCTACTTGGAGACTTCTGGCGACGTTGGCAACAAGAATACCTTTCAAGGCTACAACAACGCCCCAAATGGCTTAAGAAAATAGAAGAGTTCAATGTGGACGACATTGTTCTGATTAAAACAGATGGCTTACCACCAGGAAAATGGTCTCTAGGGCGCATTGTTGACAAGCATCCTGGAGCTGATTCTCACACAAGAGTATACAGTGTGAGGAGTAGTGGTAGTGTAGTTAAAAGGTCAATTTCCAAGCTGTGTCCACTTCCTATTGAAACTAATTGATAATTATGTATAGATTTTTATAAATTCATTTCTATTACAGTCCACTATTATGTCCAAAATTTGATTTATAAAGCTAGCTTAAAACTAAATATTTTGATGTAAATTGTAGCATATTTCAAAGGATTTATCTTTTATTGTTTTTGTAGCAAGCATGTTAAAACTTAATACTAATTTCATTTAAACACAATTTGTAATTTATAGTCACCATCATTACATTTTGAAACTCTCAAAATACTTATTGAGATTGTAAATTCATTAATTTAGTATCAATTTGCCTAACCTACCTGTATTTAAATTTCCTGTTGTTTATTGTATCTTTATACAATGTTATGTAATAATCAGCCTGCATATTGAATAGGTTTATGCTTGGCTTGCATTCAATTTAATATTATAATGCTTAGTTCCTTTTTTTTATTAATGTTTGTAAAAGGACTAGTGCCCTTTTGGTGGGCGGCATGTTATGTCTACTTCAACACATTCTAGTACCTAGTTCATGTAGATAGCCATAATGTATAGGTAGGTTTGACAGTCGCTAATAAATGTCAAAAGCAACAACACGTATTTTCGTTCGCACCTAAATAACCAAAAATCAGAATAGGATCAAGCTTAGCTCTAAACAATTATGATTTTTAAGTTGAGATTTGTATGATTTGTAAGTGGTACGATTATTTGATTAAATAATAGCTTCTTTTGTATTTAGTACCTAAGTACTCGACCTAAGTACCGAAGACTCGTGTAACTTGGTGTTACCAATAAATATATTGTATTGTATTGTTAATCGAAGCCGAAGAGTTTCTCATGAGATTTGTTCCCAAAATCTCATGAACCGTGATAGCTAGATAGTTGAAATTTTCACAGATGATGTATTTCTGTTGCCGCTATAACAGCTATACGCTATAATAAAATTTAAATAATTCAGGGGCCAACGTCCTTATCACCTTGAGAACCGATCACCGAGCTTAAGCAACGTCGGTATAAAAAATATATTATAAAAAACACCGCCATCGGTTAATTTCAATCCACTGCTGTTTTGCCATTCTCTTCGGTGCCGGTTCGACTAGACTGAGGTAGTTAGACCTAATTGCGCCTAATTTGAGTCTTCCACTTTCGAGAAGCTAGCACCCAATCTCCCAAATTTTACTTACATCGTTACGTAAGAACAACATTCTTTGCTCATAGACGAACAATATGAGCGAACTTGGTTCAAGTGGTCTAATTACGTGTACCTACCAATAATAATTGCCTTTATGGCTTTGATGTCGGCATGGTGATTCATAATTATGACTATGTATTTGCCATCTTAGATAAAATGCCTGTGGATTTTATTGTACACTTAAATGGCTGACTTTTTAACCGACTCCAAAAAAGGAGGAGGTTCTTAATCCGACTGTATTTTTATATTTTTTTCTTTTTAAATGTTTGTTTCCATGAACTTTTCACTGAGTGATCCGATTTTGATGATTTTTTCTTTTTATTTCTTTCTCTTTTAATTTAAAAGCTGGTGCTTCCCGTGTGGTCCCATTTCAATTTGGTCCAGTTCTGACAATGGCATCCATGAAAAACCCATAAAATTGAAGTTGGTTTATAGTTTTTTTAAACAAACCCAATTATGTCATAGAGCGTCAGTGATTAGTCACGGAGCCTTCTAAACCTTCTTAATTATGTAGGTGAGAAACTCATGAAGGTGCATAGTAAACCCTCCTAAACGACTCTTTATAACCTCAAAGCAACAAAACAGCTGGAGAGATATAGAAAACGCTCATCTGAATTCGGGAGTGTTCTAAGGTATTGTAGAGCAAATACCTACTACGTTTGATTACTTTTAGATTACCTTCTTTAATAGGCTGAGAGTCTCTGTAACCTCGACACACAGGCTCTTTAAAGACCTAGTGCGAGGGATAGAGCTCTCCTTGGTGCTTTTGTCAGTTACATAGGTAGGTACCAAGGACAAAGGATGCGCCATACGACCACTAGGGTCATTTTTCTGTGAAGTGACTAGTTGCCACCCCCGGCTTGCTCGATTTCTTTTGTTTTTGACGTAAAACAAAATAGTTTCAAACTGGATAGGCATTACGTTTGGCGATTGTACCTACTATAAAGCCGGAAATATGTTTCATGATAGTTTTCCTTCTCATAACTTAGCAAATCTATGATCTATGGCATTTTAGGCAAAATGCGATTTAGGCTGATGAATAATATGATCTAATAAAAATTAGTCTACGAAGTAAGCAATCTGCATAGTAGAATATAAGGCCGTCATAGACATGACATAATAATGACATTTAGTCATAACGCGATTTAGTCCCTCTACGCATTAGGTACACCAGTCTTATGTGAAGTTAAGTACCTTAAAACTTTAAGATTTTTTACATGACATGAGAGTTTTTTAAATATTTATTGTGAAGGTCTTTTTTCCTTCAAATAAAGAAATAATATTAATTTAACCAAGAAGTGAAAAGCTGCAACCGAGTACGATTTTTGCATATAGGTTTCAATTATGTAATTAGTTATTGTGTAGTCGTGTGGTGCCGGCTTAGAATTTGCGCCACCCAAACTTTCACCTCCTGCAGAACATTTTTACCACCAAACTGCGATCCCCAACCCGCATGCTCGGCGTGGGGATTATGGGCACTACCCCCAATGTGATAAAAGCCAAGGCGCTTATCAGGGGGAGGCCTGCGTCCAGCAGTGGAGCAATACAGGCTGTTGAGGTATCGTCTTAGTAGCAATCACGCCCGAGTTTAGCAGTTGGGTCTTAGAAATAATAGTGTGGGTGGCTACTCACACAATAATTATGGCGACCATGGATCAACCAATGGCCGACGAGTAGGGGAACCTGATAATGAACTGATGACCAACAATACATTAAACTGTGTGGGCGGTATACCAAGGTCTCGCAGACCAAGTCGGAAACGTAAGGTCAGGCACCTCCATAGTCTTGGAAACGATATCGTGAGAACCTGTATAGTTAAGCTGCTTAGGTAGATGAAAGATTCTTCAAAAAATTTAAATGGATCAGAGTCAATTGCCTTATTTGTCATTTGATATTAATTACTATTTACCAAGCTGTTATAAAGTATATAGCTTATATAGTAATAAGTAGAATTGTCTTAGTGCTTATTTTGTAAGTCTAAAGAAGCAAACGATTTGACTCTTGACTCTTGAAATAGTAATTCATCTGTACCTTACTTACATGGGTACCTATGGTTTATCCATCCAGCATGGAGCATGTTAGTAAATAAACCACGATACAAATAACAAAAACTCACTTGCTTGGCGTCGAGTTTCAGATATAATTATAAGCAATTTTTATTGAAGGGAGGATCTATAATCGACAAGTAATATAAATTACGTATAAAAGGAGTGTATCCCATCTGGCCCGGTGACTTGGCCCGGCGCCGGGCCAAGTCACCGGGCCAGATGGGATACACTCTATAAAAGGACGCGCCAACAAAGTGAATTTTAGGTTAAGTATGGGCGGTTTGTATACGTTTATGCCTCATTCAAAATGGACACGGTATTGAGATAAACCATTCATAAAGTAGACGCCTTTCCATAAAAATAATACTAGTTTATTACGCTGTTGTGAGAAAAAGCAGACTTTCTACGACTCTACTCTACTCTCGACTCTGGTCATTGTTTTACCAAGCAGGCAGACTTTTTGTATAGATAAATGTATTTATCGCCTCCGCTAAAAAGTAATAAACGGGTAAGAATATAAATCTGTGGAGACGTGTTCATTTTAAAAATGCTTTATCTGTACCTTGGTCTGGTATAAAAGGTATGTGCAACAACGAATTTAAAAACAACAGGAACGGGTTATGAAGATTTGAAGGAAAAAAACATGAATCTTAATGTTATATCTTAATGTATATTATCTTAAAGTCAAAGACTAGCAATTTTGTCAATTCAAAGTCTGATGATTACCAATGTACTCGATCGTAATGTAACACTGCGCTACAAAAAACATTATATACTTAAGTCTAGGTTTACAAGATAACAGATGGATTACGAGAAGTCGTCGCGAAATAGGATGAGACGTGCAATGTAATTCTATCTTAACATTAGCTACTTAACGATGAGACAGGCTGAGCATTAAAAAGTGTAATGTAGTCGTCATGCAGCATATTATGTCTGCAGAAATAATATGAAGACCCAGTTACCACATCAGTTTTCAGCTAAATAGATCAAACAGTTAAGACACGGCTTTGTGTAAATAACTGGTTGATTGCCAAAAGTTATCCACCCATTCTCTTAACACATAGTTTAGTAAATAAATCATGATAGACCAGGCTTCTGGGTGGTCCCACTGATTAATGTAAGATCTAATTCCCATCTCATCCTAAGGGCCCGAAAACCAGCACAGTATTGGGCAAATGATTTAATACTGCAAAATGCTGAGGCTGATAATGTTACTAGGTACTTCAGTTAGCACCTAGTTTGTACAGATAGTTTTATGTTGTCTGCATAATAATATGTACCTATTTAAGTGTTTCTTTGGGTAAAATATTTTTTCTGTCTCTCTCTCTCCTCCTAGTTTTAAACATGTAGAAATATGGTTAGCTTCATCGGCTTCTCACCCCAGAAATTAACAACGGCGCGCGGCGGGTGGAAGAATAGTGATGTTAATAATGGTCATTCTTTACATTAAATTACAGGCACAACCACAAACTGTGTATCTGTGAAGCAGGTTGTCCCTGTTGAATTGAAACATGAAAACACACACAACCAACTCATGCACAAAAAGGTGTGGACTGTTCTTTTAACTCATGTCTCCTTTCCTGTGTTCTTTCTCTTTTAAATTGTATGTATGTGTTTTGAATTACAAATAAACATTTTCTATTCATTTGTTTCTATTCTAAAACTTAGTCAAGGGAAAATTTACGGTAGATATTTCCTCTAAGGTACTGTTACTTTAAGTTACTACAACCTTAACAATTAGGGTCCTAAGCTTGGTAGCCTAGATAGGACCTCACCAATAAACAATGTGTCAGGATCCCTGCTAAGATCAGTTGTGATAAATAGAATTTTCTTTGATGGTATGAAGAATCATTAGGTATCTCATCTATGGTGTAATATTATAAGACAAGGTACATGATCAAGCACTTACCACTTTATAATTCTTGATGCTCGGCAGAAACCTCTTCTGTTCCACCTCCTTCTTTTGGAACACCTCATTGATGATGTTCCCGAGAGCCTGAGCTCCGTACTGCATCAGAGCCTGGCCACCTTGATTCAGGAGCTGACGTCCAGCTCCTGAGATCAAGGCGCTGAAGTCCGAGCCTCCATTTTGAACCGCCATTTTGCGGTCACTCACTTAATAGTTTAGTTGGCTAGGGCATTTTTCTTCGGAAGTATTTCGAGTTAACTGTTTGAGTAAGAAAATTAGTACCTAGCTAAATCATCAGTGTAAATAGCATTTGATGGCGCTAAGCCTGAGGCTTAGCGACTCATTGTGTGCTGTGTTTGTTCAATCATGCATAACATTCTGATCTGTTCCATATAATTATATAGTATCGAACATCTAGAGATGTATCTATGTTCAAAGAAATAAATATTATGTTTTTGAATTATTTCAGATGGTATTCTAAGATATCTAAACTATAACATCAAACAGGTTATGTTTAAAACCTGTTTTATTAGACTTGTTACAAATTTGTAAGGTCAACTGGCACAGTACAATAATACACAAATATAAACTTTTAATACTCTCCTAATATTCGTCAAGCTACAATTAAACTGAGAAGGAAGACGAATTTATCTTATATTTTTTTATTTACTTATAACCATGCAAAACTTTTTACAAAGTAGGTACTCCAATTTTGATACTTAATCTTTTTTTATTGTAAAGAAATGAAATTGAAATGAAACTTATATGGTACCAATATCGGGGTAAGTATACCCCAATAGGTATTGGTACTAGAGATGGGCCGAACATGGGTTTCACCGAATACGAACATTCGGCCGGATATTCGGTAAAACTTTTACCGAACCGAATATTCGGCCGAATATTCGGTACATTTGATTCCGTTCCGTCGCACAAATGCAAGTCTAAACTTGTTTACGCCAAGCGCGCGGATTGCCGCCAGACCCGAAGAAAATAAATTCCGATTTCATCTTATGAGCAACATGGCTAAAATGTTTCTTTCAGCTCCAGGAAGCTCTGTTTACAGTGATCGTTTGTTTTCCGAAGCAGGCAACGTTTATGAGCAAAAACGGAACAAACTATTGCCAAGTAAAGCTGAGCAGCTTGTTTTTTTACACCACAACTTGCCACTTGTGAATTTTAAATACTAAATCACACCAGGCTTATTTTCTTTTTGTGTAACAAAACATTTGTGTTTACGTTTCTTTTTATTGTAGTTTCCAACACCGTTTAGGAACTATATTTTTTCTGTTTATAGATAAACAAAACACTTTTATGTAAGTCAATGAAGATGTGAATTGTGATTTTTTAGGAATAATGTTCCTATATTATTATATTACATACATAAGTAATTAATGACATTTTGAATTGATCTTAAATAATTATATGAGATGTCATATCTCAGTAGACTATAATTAAGTTTCTAACGCTTAATGTGTAATTAAGTGATTGATCTCTTAAATTACAACCTGAAAAGTACAAACAAATTACTTATTTTCTTCATAAAGAACTATATTGGTTGAATAGGATAGGTTTAAACGTTTAATATCAATAAATATATTTTGCGACGCTATGCTGAGTAGAAACTAGAAAAAAATATTACTCATAATCTACTAAGGTGTTGTGATTTGATTCAGCTATTCTCTAACACACTAAAGACTGACCGAAATAAATATCTTGTTTATTTTCCTTCAATTAAGGCCTGTATAATATATTATTCCAAAGAGTTAACACAGAATCCTAATCCCAAAACAGCTAGATACCTATATTTGGCATTAAGTTATTATGGATTACTTGCCTACCCTGCAAGGGATCCGGCGTGAAGATATTGATTTAAGTTATTATCTTTTTAATAACCTACTTTAATTGAAAATAAAGCTTCACTGACGACAAAATCAGAAAGCTACACTCTAAAATACTTACTTCATTACACTGTACACTCAAATCATGATAATACATGGGTCTTAACAGTAAAAACTTTGAGTATCACTTTGCCGAACATTAGGTGATTCAGCCGAATATTCGGCCGAATATGAATATTCGGTAAAGCTGCCGAATATGCCGAATACCGAATATAAAACGAATATTCAGCCCATCTCTCATTGGTACCATATAAATTTCAGTGGTTTTTTTTTATAAGTGCTTATCTTAAAGTTATTATGTAGTTAACCTTTATTCTGTCCGAAAAGCATACAAAATACTGGGCTTGGTTGGATGGAATGGAAGGTTGTAGATGTGACATCATACCAGATTGTGCTAATTGCCTGCCAGTGTTTTTTTTATCATTGTTCATACAAACTTAAATGTTTTTCATTGTGGCTTAAAGCAACCTAAGATTAAGTATACATAATAACGTTTAAAAATAGTAAAGAAAGTAAATATAATTTTACTTAGTAATTGGCAATGTTATGATAATATTAATAGAAATCCGTTTGTTATGAAAATGATTCATGCTTCTGAATACTATTTCTCACTATTGATAATCTTATCTGATAATAATGTAAACAAACATTTTAATACCATGATAAGTAAATTTATCAAAATATACCTATTGGTTTTAGCAAGCTAGTGTAGTTTCAAAAAGTAACTAATAAATGTAACCAATAATTAAATATTCAGGTCACATCTGAAGGTTACAATAGAAAATCTACAGAAACTTACGTTTCTATATGTCTACCACATGTTCTAATGAAGAATTTATCGTCTTATATTCCCAAATAATCACTAAAACCAGATGAGATCATCGTTAAACACCTCAAGGAATCTCAGCAGGCGAGGAATGTTCCAACCGCGTGAAATAATCGCTTTGAACCTAAAAACGCTAAGAAATAGCACTATTCTTCACAGCTACGAATAAACACAGCACAAAAACTAATCACTAATTATAAAGGTAATTTAATTGATAAATAAATCGCGGAAAATAAACAAAATTTAATATTTTCCGGACGAGCACAAACCACATCGAAAAAACTCCTTGGAAAACTGATTTGTTTGACGTTTGACTTGACAGTCTGGACAGAACGAAGGACAGCCTAGCAACCCAACTAAATCAAAAAGCTTTGAAACGTGTGTGTGATTCACATTAATGACGAAATATTTTACACGGTCGTTTTATAAAAGATTGCCAGCGCACAAATATGACGTCAACCAACTACACTCAACACTTTTGCCCTAAGCTTTTGCTGTAATAGCATGACCTCATTGACAATTTTATGGCTTCCGCTTTGATCAAATTTAATTAATCCGTCAATAAAACTGATCGGTTGATACCTCATATACTCGTACATAAATAATATGAAATTCGAAGTTAAACTTACCGACTAGTTGACTTTGGCTCATGATAATGATCTACAAGCATCTCCACAACACAACTCGCGCCAATAGTGAGAGTGTGGAAAGGTTTCACGATCGGCATCGAGCAAATTGGGGCTATTCAGGCTCCCGCTGCGCTACTGTACTGAGTCATATATACTATACATAGGCAGATACGTACGTACGCGGGATACTCTTGAGGCGGGAATATTTGCGTTCATAGAAAATATTGAATAAAAAAAAAATACTTTTCTGATACCTTCCTAGTTCAATTCTTTACAGAACTCAAAAAATATTAAAAACTGCTAAAATCAGGATGTTGATGCGGCTGCCTCGCTTTTGCAGCGCATCGGGGATGTTCGCGGAGGCGCGCACGGACGGCTTTCACGCGATCATTCGCAAGAAAGTCGCTTCCCTACTTCAGCGTGCGCGAAGCAGCGGCAACGGCATCCTGAAGATGATTGTAGCACGGACAGACTGCCCCATTCTGTACAGGTGGATGCAAATAGTTATAGGTATAGTCTGAATAAAAATTAAATTTTGTATAATTTCATTTCATTTTCTGTTGACATTTTATCTTATTTTATCCAATTTGTAATTTTTTATAATTGTTAATTTCTATGTAATTATTTTTGTCATGATAATGTTTAGTCTTAAGTATTTTGTGTGTAATATAAAAATGTGATATGGATTGTTTTCTGAAATAAATGATTAATAATAAAATAATCTGAATAGCCTTGTCTGCAGGTAAAGATAAAGATAAAGATATTTATTTGCAGAAAACATGTGTATAAAAGATGACAAAAATATGGGTGAAACAACATGCTTGACCGGTTACGGTATGCAAATTAGGTAGAGAGATGGCATGCATTTAATCTAATCATGCAAACAAATTTACAACTAGTTATAATTTATCATTTAAAAATTCGTCAAGACTATAATAACATTTTATAATTAACATTTTTTTAAGTTTTAATTTAAACATTTGCAGATTCATGTCTCTATATAGTCTAGGTAATTTATTATAGATTTTGGTAGCGACACCAACAATACTTTTCTGCATTAATGTTGTTTTTACAGGGTGTGTTCTTAACCTAGTATTATCCCGTCTGTTTCGACTAACAGAATCAGAAAACCGGGGGAACAGATGAGGATTGTTTTTTACAAAAAGAGCTACTTCTAATATGTAAAGTGACGGAAGTGTCAGAATTTTGTGCTTTGAAAATAATGGTTTACAGCTATCGGTGATTTTTATTTTAAACATGGCTCTCACACATCTTTTTTGTAGCCTAAAAATAATGTCTTTATTGGTAGAGTTGCCCCAGAATATTATTCCATATCGTAGAACAGACTCTACCATACCGTAATACGCAGTCATTATGGCATCTGTATTAACTGTTGTGGATAATTTATACAGGGCATATGCTAGACTACTAACACGTTTACTTAGACCCTCTAAATGTGTTTTCCAATTGAGTCTTTTGTCGATGATAAGTCCTAAGAATCGTGTAGTATCCACTTGATTAATTATATTGTTATTAAATCTTATATTCAAGTCAGATGGGTTTTGGGATCTTTGGTCAAAATGCATAATCATGGTTTTACTTAAATGGATTTTTAAATTATTATTGTCAAGCCATTTAATAATTGATTCAATAGATTTATTTATGTCAGTTTCATAAGAATTAATGTCATTGCAAGAGATTGGATTGCGTACAGATAGGAGTTTTCTTGTCAACTTTTGAAATTACATTATAGAAGAAGTCATAGATAGCCATGTTTATTGTTTTCTTTTCACGGAAACCTTTTTGCTCTCCACACAGAATATTGTTTTTTTCAAGATAAGTGTTGATTTCGGCGTAGTAATATTTTTCATATATTTTTGAAAATATGGAAATTAGAGCAATGGGCCTGTAGAATTCCATCAGTTCTCTATTTTCTTTTTTAAATACTGGTTTGACAATAGTTGTTTTAGGTCATCTGGGTATTGTCCTGTTTCTATACTGGTCTATTCAGATTTGGATTTCTTGGACTTGCTTGAACCAAAGCGTTGTTGGCCCCGTTGGCCCTCATGATTTCAGGAAACGGCCTTGACCGGCCTTGAACCTTGCTTGACCTAGTAGCTTGACCCATCCTTGAAAAATTCGAGACATGTAAGGTAAAAATGTTATATAACCATATTACTGAGAATTTCTTCTCATAATCAACGACAACATAAGGTTTGTAAGTTTATAATTGAATAAAGTGTTATAAATGTTAAAAGACCAATAAAACCGGTAATATTATGAATGCGACTGGGTTGAGCTCGTCTACGAAAAAAAAACTGTTTTATGCCTACATTTTAAAATGCAGAGTACATATTAATATTCCTATAGATAGGTATCCATCCACCTCCCAGGCAACTACACATCCGATGGATGGACCGTAGCCAAATAGTGGCACCCATACAATTGTTTAAAACGTTAACTGAAGGGCATCAATCATAGCACGCACGCATTAGTAGGAACTAGGAACCGTGCCTATCAACATAATAATATGTCGAGTTAAACATAAAAATATATTAAGCGTGGTAGGTACAGACTAAAAAAGTAGGTAGGTACTTATTTATGTAAGAGGTAAATAACTTTGTTATTTATTAAATTATTTAAAATTTATCCGTCTACGATATCAATTGATGTGGCATAAACATATAGCCAAGACCTTGACCTTGCTCCTAAAATGTTTCGAGGGTCTTAACTGAACCTTTCGAATTGAGGTAAGATTGAGACTCTTTAGTAAAAACTGGTCTAGCTACCTCGCGTCTGGTTTACATAAATCTAGTAGGTATGTTGTAGCAATAAAGCTCTTTAGGTTGGTACGAGAACTAAGACATATGGTTTCAGCAATTTATTGCATTCGTAGAATAATCTCGTTTATGACTTCCCTTGCCTCAGCCTCAAGCGTCAACATCTGTTTATTGCTGGAAATAGGATTCGTAAAATAGACAGTTGAATGAAGCCAACACATAGCTATTTGGCCTTTCTTTCCCATAATTACCTCGGTACTCTAAATAAACTGTTGTATATATTTATCTACCAGTTAGGTACTTGTAAAATATTTTTTACTAACTATAGGTACCGATGTTCTAAAATGTTCCTTGATTTACAAATAGCTTTTTTTGGAATTGTAAAATCAAATAACTCAAAGATACAGCCAGCGTCATGTCGTGCGGACATTTTCGACTGGTAATGGTAAGTAGGTATGGATAAGTTGTACCAGTAGATATTTTGCAACAGTTTGTAGTAACCTTAATTGTAAATACTAGTTCTAATTTGTTTCTACTATCTGATAATAATTCTCTTTGTCAATAAAGGCCATTTATTTATGAATTCAATGAGAAATAGTCCGTTAAACACCTTAACATTTTTTTTCTCCTAAGAAAAATAAACAAGAAATACTGAAATGAAAGCTTTCCAGTATACGTTCGAGTTAATACTTCAGTCCATTCTATTCTCATCGTAGCTATAAATATACAGTTGCCACTTGCCCTTTCGAAATACAGATTATTTTTCTGGTTTTTTAACATCATTGGGTTCAGTAAAAATTTTTTGTTTGCCCGTTTCGTGGTTCAATAATATCTTAAAAATAGTTCGGTTAACATTTTGAGAGGTCAGAAAACAGGAAAAAGGCGCCATACCTAAAATGGTATGATCAGTGATTCGAGAACTTTTGCTACTTGCTGGCCCGAATATAACCGGTTCAATTGTGCTTTTCAACTTCATTTACTAAAATTATACAAAAGTAAGCTCCACAGAAATTTTTAAGGTATACACGTTATAGTTACCTATTATAAGAAATTTTAAAAGATAAGAGTTAATAGTTCTTATCGTTTAAAATAAATATGTCTTAAAAAATATTCGAAAGCAAAGTACCTACGATTATAAAACTATAATAAACGTTTCATGGTACCTACTCACTTGATTCCGTTACGCATTATTCCACATTGATAAGTAAGTTTGGAGAAGGTCTAACCATAGATACCTACGTTAATAATACCGATGGTTAATAAATATTAATAGTTTATTTCGCCACTTCCTTTCTTGTTTATAATATAAACTTGTTATGACTAAACTTACGTAGGAGTTTATATTTGGGATTCCACGTTGTAATAAGCGCCGTCACTGTATGAGTCAAGTATTTTTATGTTAGGTCAAAAACTTCCTGAGTTAAGATTCTCAGTACAATAATAATTAGAAATAGCTGTTGCACTTACGATCCGGATGTTTTCGCAGTTTTGCATACAGGTCAGACGCAGAGTCATTCATAGAATTTCAAATACCTACCTACCTACACAAGCCTACTTTTTGCATGAATTAGAAAAACACCATATTTAAAACAAACTACATTGGTTCATTTTAAACGGATTATGCAGCTGACTTTGCTCAGTCTTCCGGCTTCCATTCATCAGGATCTAAAGCACCGGGTGCTCTATGAAAACTGTGCTTTGTTCACCCAGGTGCTCAAAATCATCGTAGCACTTAATGCAATCACCAAAATCACCTGGTGATTTACTTCAGGTGAATTAAGTCAGTGATAGTTTTCGTCGATCATGACACCAATAACAATCAGCTTTGTCATCATCTTATCTTGTTTACTTATTTTGTGTGCCTTACCCTTCACATCAAGACCGTAGAAATGAAGCACGAATGACTAAGACTAGATGAGGTGTAGTTAGTGCATTCGTCATTGATGACGGATTATAGGACGATTATAGGTACCTACTTAATTATAATTAGCCTAGATCCTGGTTTGTCTGTGACCCCGACACGCATTTCTCCAAACAGTGACGGCGATTAGTAAAACAAACAATCGTTAAATAAGGTCAACCTTTGTTTACACGACCGAACCGAATCACAGTGGACCCAAAAAACCACCCGTGAGCTAATATATAAAACTCTCTACATACTAGTGCGATTATTACAGCAACTAAGATTTGTTGAAATAATTGCATAGTAGGTATAGTCTGCTATTGTATTATGAATAAATAATAACAGGTTTTAAAGTTTATTATTAGGTACGCATAGTCGTAAAATGAGCAATACGTACCGACGAAGCACGTCATATTAAAAGCCTCTACTAAAGATCTTTATGTATCAAATGAATAATTATTGTTGCAGCTTACACTACCTATGTATACTTGGCCTATTATCATTTAGTACCTACTAGATTCTGCCCGCATCTTCGCACACACTTTTTAAGTGACCTATGTCCGTCCCAGAAGCCGTACCATTGACCACCCTGAGACCCACCCTCGTTAAGACCCAATCTGCTGTTTAGACGTGAAAAGGTAACAGACAGGCAGAGTTCCTTTCGAATTTATAATATTAGTATGGATTATGTGTATGGTTATCTTTAATATTTTTATCGTTATCTCGTATATCAAAATACACGGATATTTTGACGTGCTGTGAAATGGAAAAAATGTAGAGTAGGTGACTCTTACTCGAAAACCAGCATTAAGAAAAGAGCTAAGGACACCTGTTGCACTCAACTTACCACCATGTTCACGTTGACTGACGCACATGATTCCTCCACCACCTCCTCTACAGCACCACTCTCGTACTCTTCAGCCGGTAGTTGCGGGTACAGCTTGCTGATACCAGCATTGAACACCGTATCATCCTCCGACGGTAAAGACGGGTAGATGCTCCCTCCACCCAGTAGGGGTTCTGAGCTCCCTCCCTGCCCACGTTCCCCTTTGAGGAAACCACTGACTGCAGCAGCAGCACTGGACCCTCGATGCCATCCCCAACCATTCGCCCGTAAGTTCTTAGGGTAATACGTTAACACAGACATCGCACGTGTTCACTCGCGAAAGTTTTAGCACTGAATGAGTTCGCAGATAGCTTGGGAAATCTGTAACAAAGTGTTTTCCTTGTGATTCAGATTAAGGGAAACAATTTGGAAATTCTATGTAGTAAATTTTGGCGCTCGATCAAAAGCACTACGGGGAGACAGAGGTTTATACTATTTCTCGGGTTGATGGATCGCTAATGCTATTGAACTTTGCCATTCTTGTCAGCGTCATTTAGCCCGCATGATTGTATTCTCCGAACTCGACAAAAGACATACCTACCTAAATACTATTGTACTGTTCTGATTAGTTGTTATTCAGTTGGTTGGATATATTAATGAGTGGTGCCTTCTAGTAGCTATCAGGTAGGTAGCTGACCTTCCTTCTTTATGATCAATCATTGAATAAATTTTCACAAGCAAAGAGCGAACAAAGGCTACTACAACGGTTTATTTAAAAAGTAACTAATTTAATTTACTGATGCTCAATGCTCATGATTTTCGTGTATAAGTGTGCTTTAACACTTTTGATCCTGTAAACCGGTATTACAAGAAATGATTGCAAAAACAATCATGAGAACGTTAAGGCCCATACACCAGCGAAAGTGGCGCCCCCAACAATTTTATCTTATTATTACGTTAAACGCAACAAGTTTTAAGTCCTACGTTCAGTTCTTGGTATCTATTATAAGTTATTTATTAATGCCTCTGTAATAGTTTCATTTTGTAAATCTTAGGAAGAGATACGAAGTTGCGCTTTTTGGCCACCAAACTCTATTTTCGTATCTCCTCCTAAACTATAAGAGATAAAATTATAAAAGAGGTATTAAAAAATAGCTTATAATAGATACCAGAAACTGAACGTAGGATTTTTAAAAATTCCTATGATAAATGTAAAAATATGATAAAATAGGTATCGCTGTCATATTGGCTCGGGTATGCGCCTTAAACCAGTCAATTATGAAATATGTAGGTAGGTAAGTACTAAATCCAATGAACATTATTTTGGCGAACAGAAGAGTGAATCAAACCGTTTAGACATTGAGTGAGCGTGACCTTGCGTTAGTTTATCAGTCGATCTGACCATCTGTTTTAGTCGTGAAGCTAGTTTTCCAAGATAATAATTTTATACTCGACTACATACATAGCCGTCTGTAGAAAACTGACCAATACAACTGTACCTACGCTTTTTAACTTTATTTTGATTTCAAATTATTAAAACAAAATAGATAAGACGACCTATATAAAACGACTTACCATTTTATATAGGTACCTACCTACTTATTTAAAATTTGTAGGATGGTTTAGCATTTTTTCAGCGAAACAAAAGGTGCGTTGGTAACTAATGTATTTGTATCATGAAGAATAAATTGCGTTTGTGGCACTCCCTTTTTGGGGGAGTGTCAACTACTAAGCTACCATGCCATTTTCATTAGCATCGTAAACATTAAGCAACGAAGGTAATTACTGTAGTTGAATTAAGATGTAGTTGGTAGGTAGGCACTTATGATAACATTATTCAAATTGTACGATTATATGTTTATGAGAGCCCTGATAGTGTCCTGCATAGTACTATGTTTAAGATTAAGAATAACATTGTATACCTTTACCTATGGTTAGCAGTTTTATATACCTAAATATAAACTTCTTGTTTACATGAGTCGCTGTTTTTTTTTTTGATAATATTTTATGTAAGCGTAAGTGCAATAACTCCTTTCGTTAACCCTCCTTTCGTTAAAATAATCGCATTACTAAGATCGATAGGTACTCGTAATTAGCTTTTTAATACACTTACCTACAGTATTTAATTTTCCCGCTTAAACATATAATATTAGTCACCTAGATAGGTAGGTAAGTTCTATGTGAACCATTTTTGCATTCCTTTAATCTTAACTGATAAAAACAGATAGGTACCTACCTAACTATCGTAAGAAAAGCAACTTAATATTAATTCACTTTGTTGTATTGTCGTCAGGTGAGGTGCTCTACCCTTCCAAGCTCTACCACTCACTTTTTTGAGAGACAAAAACAAAACTTAAGGAGTATGTAGTATTTTAGAACCAAACTTAACAAATAACAGGTAAAACCGGTACATTCTCCAAGTTGCTGACATAAAATGGACCCATTAATTAAATGTGGTGATAATGTAAAATAAATAAAATGCATTAATTAAGTACAAACGGCTGTTGCTGTAGTAAATAAATCAACAAACAAGACTTACCACTATCTTCACTCGGTGCTCGAAATTAAAATGGCAACATGAATGAATTGAATGAATGAGTGTTGCTTTGGTTGGTAGACTTTCTGTTCACTCATTTCATTCACTCGTTCTGTTTGAGTGTTGTGTTGTGATTTCCGGAATTTTTCAATTAATTTAGGAAATATTCGTCAACCAGACATATTTTCTTTGTTTTAAGTGCCAACGCTGCCTAATGTCTATTATTGCAGTGAAAGGGATACCTCAAAAAGTAAGAAAACATTGTACCTACTCGTGAGTGCCTACTTCTCGTTCGGCACCTAAAATAAAATAATTCACCTTTGAATATAATAATTTACGTACTATTTTTTGCATGCATTTAACATAACATAAGTTGGATGGAAAAGTTACGTTACTTATACATACTTACCTACTTATCTGCTCTGCTTACTTCATATTTTTAGGCTAAGTTCCTGTTACGGTACATCTTTATGGGAGAATAATTATGAAGACTCCTAACAGATAAATCAAATTACTTTCGTCTTCTAGTCCTTATCCCACGTTAGGTGGAGTCGGCATAACAAGTTTATTTATTTATTTTTATTTATTTATTTATTAAAATTACATATTTACATTGACATTACAGTAATTACACCAATGCGACAATGAAATATAAAAATAAACATACATTTACACATATATCTAAAAAAATTCTATTTAAAAGTACATTTCTTCCACTCTGATCTGTCAGCCGTCATCTCTTTACTACCTATAATAGCCATGCACACTTTTACACAATCCATCCATCTTTTCATCGGCTTCCTCACCCCTTATATCCCTCCACATTCAAACCTAACACTTCTCTATAAATTAAACAACATATCAAAGTGGTCTTATAGTATATGTGTAAATGATGGGTCTACCAAAGGATAAAGACTAAAGAATTAAACTCTCTTCCTGCTTCTGTTTTTTTTGTACCAATTACAACCAGGGTCTCTTCAAGACACTGTTGGCAAAATCTTTGCATTCTATCAGGTGAGATTGCGGTCAAAATGTCTATAGTAAATAAAAAAAACTAAAGTTATAAGGAACATCCATCATTGACGATGTTCTGAAAGCAAGATCAAATTTTATTATATATTCTTAACTAGGTCGAGGTATGTCCTTAAATTGGTAATAGTAATTATGTAACTCTGGGAAAATAAATTTCATAAAGATTTTTTGAATTTTGGGCATCAGTTTTCTTAAGGTTATGTCTAAGTGGGAAAATGGTAAGAGAATAATGAATGATCAGTTATATCAAAGTTCTGACCGAGAACTAATAATTGCAGATCGTACAAACTTTTGTCTCTATTATACACTATTATTTGGTCTCCATCTCCATTATAGGCAGGCTTTGCCTAGTGTGGACTGTGGAGATGGCAGTAAAATTTCTGTATGATTTATTGTTACTAAATTATTATTTTTTTGTATGTGTCATTTTTAATGGTGTTATTATTATGAAAATTATTCGACAAAACTCTATTTTATTTTCAGTGGAGCCTAGTTTTCTCCGTTCAATGCTTGAGCAAAGTAATCAATGGACAATTTGAGGGTCTCAACTTCACCTCCAAAAAGAATGTCAAGACACTATACATACGTCTTTCTGAATCAATTGACCCCATGCTGGTTATTGACCGGATAACTGGATATCAATTCCCCAAGGGCATTCGACTACAGGCTGATGTGCCGGATCATGTACCAGATGTGAGTTTGACTCTTTCAAGCGTTTCTGGACTGGTTTCCGCAACTAGGCCACAGATGGCCACAGGTGTAGGTGAACTCTTTTGTCGGGAACTAGCCCACAGGTGGCCATAGGTGTGTGGGCTCTTTTGTCGGGTGGGGACGCTGCTAATCTAGCCACCCCGTTGCCCTCCAGGAAAGCCAGCGTTCAGTTTTACTTAAACATTAGTAAGTAAAGAAATGAAATAAAATCCCAAAAATCGTGTTTCGATTTCCGATTTTTTTGGGATGTTATTTAATTTCTAAGAATTTACCCGGAGTGTGAGGGCTTACGCACTGTAGTAACTAAAAACGTTCGTAAGTTTTCCCGATGAGAGTCAGTGTTGCAGGTGGTGCACCTGACCTCTCCCCGATCGCCTATCGGAAAAGAAACACGTAGTAATTGTTTTGTTTATTTATTTATTGCATTCGTGTTCATTACAAAGGTTTTACAATTTAGAGGTTCTATTATTTTGATAAGAATTTTGCAGCAGCAATAATAAAAAATACCTAAGTATAATACTTAACTACATATTTTTGTTCGTTTTCAGTTGCCTTTATCATCTCAAACTACGAAGAAAGGAAAAAAGAAAACCCAGCGTGGCAAAGAACTGCAACCGAATCAGGTAATCTAATGTATCTAGGTTTAGGTTTAAAGATATTTATACTAAAAAAAGACACAGTCACTTACATGGGAATAGTAATTAATAATAATAATAACGTTTATTGAAAAAGATTCAAGTCTTAAAATTATAACATCTTTGATCCTTAGAGTTAACAATTTATAAAAGTACATTTAAGTTGTTATTCGGTCTGTAGTTAGTTATTACAGTTTTGCGTAAATAAACGAAAAGATAGGTAGTTAAGTACAAAAACGGTAAAAGGTTGTTTCACACTACGAATAATTTAAACTAGGCACAGCACACTCTCTACAATTTCACAATTTTATTCGATTTAATTTTCTTTAACAAAATTAGCAAGTTCAGTTTTAAAAGTTTGAAACGAACTTAAATTATCAATGTTTCGGCTAGTTTGTTATAAAGCTGTGCTCCTTCAAAAGTAATTTTTTTCCGTAATTCGTTCTTCCTATCTATACATATAATATATCAGTAGAAACTTTGGCTGCGGTCAGATGCGGACAGATAAAATCGATTTGAGCGCTCACATCGCAGGTCTTTTTACCAGTTAGCGCGTCTACTGTGAAACGTCACACATTCTGAGAGACTCTAAAGACGTACGAGCGAGTACGCGTACCGTACGCGTACTTGCTCGTACGTCTATCACCCACTTTACGAGACTGGTGTTCTCAGGAAACCCATCATTAAACATTTTTTTTTCATATTATTGTTTTAAATTGATTTAAATTAACGTTAGATTGATTATTTTATGTTAAGAACCCATGGAAGGAGGTCCCAAGATACAGGTTTATCCTAGTTTGGGGATCAAAGATATAATAATTTTAAGACTTGAATCTTTTTCAATAAACTTTATTATTATTATTATTATTATAGATGACGTCATAACCACGCCATCTTAGCGCTCACACCGCTTATGCTACCGAGCATGGTCGCTGTGAGCGATCTGTCAAAATTAACATTGTGATATTTGCTATTTGTTTTCTTGTTTTGTCTAGTATGTAGCTATTTGTGGGAACCTATTAATGGTCACCATTGTGCTAAACACTGTATTTAATTAGTAAGTACTGAACCGATGTTTCCCCTAAAATAAATAAATAAAAAACCTAGCTAGCTATCACAAGCAGAAAGTTTATAGGTCAAAAGCTGTCAAATAAAATAAAAATATTTTGCAGAAGTTGCTACTTAATTCATTTTATTTTCCATAAAATCAACCACAAAACGCAAATTTTCTAATTACTATAAAACTATTGAGGTTTTAATTTACGTGAGCGATGTGAGCGCGTCTAAAGCCGGTCCGTTGATGATAGCGCGATAACTGTCGATATCGCGCTAAATGAATGCGGACCGACTTTTACCATTTTTAGCGCTGATAGTCTTATGAACTGTAAACGGACCGTACCTTTTGTGTCTGTACAAAAATTAATTTTAGCCAAAATTGAGAGGTAGGCATACCAGCAGACTAAAAAAAATACTATTCTCTTTTAGAACACTCGATTATGTGTATTAAGTATTAAGTTTGTATGAAGTATGTCAGTTATCTAGCCCCCATAACAAAAAATAATAGTAATAAGTTAAAGAAGTGTTATGTATAATGTATCCAATTAAGTAATTTCATTATTATTTTAAACTACCTACACAAATATTATAAATAAGTTCCTAAAAGATATCTGTATTTTATGAAATACAAAATGTAGTCCTTAAGTTACTAAGTTTATGATTATGACTTAAGTTAAGGTTTATTTTATTATATGGCTTAAGTTTTATTACATGACTTAAGTTAAGGTTATGATTAAGATCTATTACCATACCCCAATAACAGGGTACGTTAATACTTACTTACAAAACTGTAATATTTTTTGTAATGTTTTGTTTGCAATAAAAATACTGAATACATAACACAAAATCTGCTAAGCTTCGCGCAATACGGAGTGTAGCATAAGGGGTGGATCATCGGTGACGTAATGGCTGCAATTGCGAAATCCAGTCTGAAATATAATTTTGATTATAATTTTACAAAAGTCAAAATAACTTTTGAACCAGTGAATATCGCACAAAATACCTGCGGATTAAATGCTGAGACAGGGACCTTTTTGGCTCTTTTATAACATCCTTTAATGCTCCTCTTTTATTTATGTACTACTTTCCTTGATTTATTATATGTAATTCTTTTCTTATTTTCTACAACTTATAATTTCTATGTATGTCGTGTTATATGTGTGTTATGTAATTGGTCCAAATAAATGTATTTTCTTTCTTTCTTTCAAAATCGATAGGTACCTACTGAGGTCCAACCCAGCCACCGATGATCCACCCCTTATGTTACAGCCTGTATAATGCTGTGTGAATTATCCAGTGTTATTTCTTGATTGTGATTCCAGGTGATACAAGCTACGCACCATGAGTTGCTGCTTGAGGTGCAGTACAAGTTCCCCGGACTTTACAACCTTAGTCGCAAGACCAATCATATGCTACTGGAGGAAATTGCTAAGGTAAAGTTAATTATACAGGGTGTGTCAAGACTTCATATACAATATTAAGTTTGACTTAATGCTACTGGAACTTTAATTAAAAATAAATAATTTTGTTTTAAAAATATAAACCGACTTAAATTTTTATAGTTTTTTTATGAATTTTCATGGATCCCGTTGTCAGAACTGAACCAAATTACTGGTCAGAACTGGACCACACGGGAAGCACCAGCTTTCATATAAAAAAAAGAATCATGAAAATCGGACCACCCAGTCGAAAGTTCTGAGGTAATAAACATAAAAAAAAACAATCGAATTAAGAACCTCTAACTAAAAAACTATATTTGTGACTTCATCAAAATCAAAATAATTTTTCTTGTTTCAATAAATCACACTAATCCTATAAATGCGAAAATTTGTATGGATGTATGGATGGATGTTTGTTACTTCTTCACGCCAAAACTACTGGACGGATCTGGCTCAAATTTTGCATACAGGTAGTTCTAATCCTGGAATCAAACAGGCTACTTTTTATCCCATAAATTCGCATTGGCATTCCCGTAGGATGAAAGTCACCTTTTAACGTTTTTATAGGAACAACGCGTGCGAAGCCGCGGGGCGCAGCTAGTACATAAATATACTTAGAAAAGGTCAAATTATAAAATTTAGCACTGACAAGGAAATAAAGTGATATTTTTGCTATGCAAAAATGCTTATTATTAACATTTCAGATTATCTAGCTACAGGATTAAAAAGCTCGGGACGTATTTTGCTCCAACTCGAAAAATAACAGGCTAAAGGTTTCTTCGTCGTTTCTTTACTTTAGTCTACATACCGAAGCGACTAAGATCAAAAATACCACCTTATTTCCGTGTCAGTGTAATTTTTTAATATACATAATTCGACCTTTTCTAAGTGTACATTCATTGTATTTATGGAAATAAAGAAATTTTAACTTTGAGTCTATCCGTTGGATAAACATCATTGTTCATCGTTTTAAAATAGCGCTAACTTCGCATAACAACGTTTCTTATCCGGAACTTTATACTATAAAATAGTTGATGAGTTACGTTCCCGTGGGAATTCCGGGATAAAATATAGCCTATGTCACTCCCACAAAATCCCTATCCTGGGCCGGTCATATCTCGCAAAGAAACGACAACCGCTGAGGTAAACGAGTTCTTGAGTGGAGACCGCGACTCGGCAAACGTTGTGTAGGACGCCCACCGGCCAGGTGGGATGACGATCTGCGAAAGACTGCAGGCAGATGCTGGATGCGTCAAGCTGAAGACAGGGCGCTATGGCGCTCATTAGGGGAGGCCTATGTCCAGCTGTGGACTAGTACAGGCTGATGATGATATCACTCCCTGAAAAGTAAGCTTTTTAATGATGAAATAATTGTTTCAATCGGTCCAGTTGTTTCGGAGCTTATTCAATACAAACAATCAAATCTTTCCTATTCATAATTTTAGTTTTTAACCTGACATTGTGAAACAGTGAGGTTCTGTTGTTTTTTTTTTACCTAGGACACTATTCTTAAAGACTCGTTTTGCAGATATTTTTTTACCTAGGACCCTATTCTTAAAGACTGGTTTTTCAGATAGTTTTTTTATTTATTTATTTATTTTGTTTATTTAATTCGGATTGCCATCAGCTTAACTAATTACAATAGAAATTAAAATAGTCACAGAAAGCTAATAATAGGCATTCGCTAATTGTTAGCGACGACGACTTTATGTGGATTAGATAAGGCTCAAAATAGTTAGAATACTTCATAAACTTGTTGTTTTAAAATAGAGTTCAAAATCGAATGTTATTTTAGGTAAACAGAATAAGTAATAGTAATAAGTAATTTTTGGTCCTTCGAAAGCCGGATTGGGAAGTGATTTCGCATCATGCCTATTGTACGCTCCAGATCACCGATCTGCCCCGGGAAGACGGGTGCCGAATACAGTTCAACTTCGTCATTGAACATGCTGGCTGACTTGAGCACCGCCGCTCCGTTGTCCATTGGAACTCCTTGCACAGTTGTACCGTCTGGGACAGCGGAAGCATTCGAAAGCCCAGCAATACTGCCAGGGCAATTAAGGAGGTCAGCACGTGTAAAAACTAAGAATATTGGAGGACAACAAGATGTTCCACCGTTTGTTTCTTTAGAGTCATTGTATCCTGCAACTGGTGATGTAAAGCCGAAGAACATTGGAGGATCTGCTATGATTCCACCGTCAGCTTCTTCTGCATTCTTTGTTCCTGCTTCAAGGTCGATGAAATCCTTAAGAAGATCGCAGTCATCTGCTCTTCGGGCACTAGAAGAAAAAGAACTTGAGGAGGCTAAAGCGAAGATTGCTACAGCCAGAGCTGTAGCCATGGCAGCCAAAGCCAAAGCCGCCGCTGAAGCTAAAGCTGCCGCTGCCGAGGCTAAAGCTGCCACCGCCGCTGCCAACGCCGCTGCCGAAGCTAAAGCTGCCACCGCCGCTGCCAACGCCGCTGCCGAAGCTAAAGCTGCCACTGCCGCTGCCGAAGCTAAAGCCGCCGTTGCCGCCGCCAAAGCTGAAGCGGAAGCTGCCAATGCTGAAGCTGCCATTGTTAAAGCCGAAGAAAAAGCAGCTACAATCGCCGCGAATTTCGCTCGGATGAGTGTCAGAGGATCCCAGTGTCCGTCAGAAATTCATTCGGAAGATGATGAGTTTGACGAGGAAAGATCAGTACAGGTGGAACGATGGGTCGAACAATCGACAAAGTTTTTACAAAATAAACCAAAGTCACCTGCAGAGAATAAAACAGTGTTACCTGCTGAGGATAAACCTGCTCACAATTGTGAAATAAGTAGACTCGCCGACGCCATCATAAGTGCCACTAAATCAGGACAGTCGACGAAAGTGTGGGATCTTCCAAACTTCAATGGAGATTATGATGAGTGGTTACCATTCAAGAGAGCATATTTAGATAGCGTGGCTCAGCACACCGACATACAAAATATGGCTCGCCTTAGGAATTCCATTAAAGGAATAGCCAGAGAAGTCGTCAGAAGCCTTTTGTTTGTAGCTTCTAACCCTGGCGATGTTGTGGATGCCCTAGAACAAAGATTCGGAAGGCCAGAGCAAATCGCGCTTGCTGAAATTGAGTAAATTAAAGAATTGCCGCGAGTTGGCGAGACGCCGAGAGAAATATGTGTTTTTGCAAGCCACATAAATAACGCGGTTGCGACGGTTAGCGCTCTGAACAAGACGGAATACTTGCATTCGCCAGAAACAAGCAAGAAAATAATTGAGAAATTGACGTCGTTGTACCGAATTCGATGGTTTGACTTCAAAGCACGCAGTGGCGAAGAACCTGAATTAGTCAAGATCAAGAACTTCTTGAATAAAGAAGCATCTTTGTGTGCCGCCTACGCTCCACCTGAAATCATCAAAAAGAGACACACACGTCATCAGGTAAATGCAGCGACAGATGACGAAGAAGAAGAAACGGCATCTGCGAAACCCAAGAAGTTCTGCGTTCTATGTAAAGAAAAACACTGGCTTACCGAATGTGAAGAGTTCAAGGAAACATCTGCAAACGAAAGATGGGAGATCGCTAAGAAGAATCGATTCTGCTTCATGTGCTTACGAGGAAGACACTTGAAGGCTAACTGCGGAGCACCGCCTTGCAAAATATGCGATCGATCTCACCATACCCTGCTGCACTTGGAGCAAGCTTACCATGCTTCAGCACCGTTATCGCAGCAGGAAGAAAGCACCAATGAAGAGAAAAAAGAAATAGTGACATCCGTCTACGCGACAGCTAACAGAAAGAGGGTCTACCTGAAGATGATTCCTGTAGATGTCTACGGACCGAAGGGGACCACTCGAATTTTGGCACTGCTGGATGAAGGTTCTACAGTGTCATTGATTGATAAAGACATTGCTCGTCGCATTGGAGTCACTGGAACAGCAGAACCGCTGAAATTTGAAACCGTTGGTGGAAATACCGTTGTAATTAAGAACTCCAAGAAAATGGATTTGAAAATTAAAGGAGCCTTAAGGAAAGATAAGCGCACGCTGAAAGGAGTGCGCACGATAGAAAATCTAAGACTGACATCTCAAGGTATCGACGAGAAGATCATCGATGAATGTAGTCATCTGAAGAATTTAAAAAATGAACTGCTGTACGAGAAGCAAAGGCCAATGTTGCTAATTGGACAAGATAACTGGAATCTCATCGTGACGAGGAAAGTTCAGAAAGGAAAACGAAACGAGCCAGTCGCATCACTTACCAGCTTGGGGTGGGTGCTGCATGGTGTTCGTCCAGGTGCGACAGCTGCAGTAAACTTCGTAAATTACTGCCGCATAATAAATGAAAAAACTCACGCTGTTAAGATCCAGCAGCGATACCCCAGCAACACAGCCGACGCTAAGCTGACTGAAATTAAGAAACTGGAACATAGACCCGGCGCTGGACTTCTGGTAACCAAAGTCCAGCAGGAGAACCCCACGAAAACAAGTGTCGAGGAAACTCCATTGGAAACTTCACCAGTAAACGTCGTGACGCAGACAGCAGCGAAGGCAGAGAATGAAGAACCGCTAGTAAAAGAAGAAACTTTCGCGTCACGAGAAACAAGGAACTTGAGAAAAAGCAGAAAGGCAATGATTATGGCCGAATCTTCAGACATATCTACCACCAAAGGAAGTGGATGGATTCGCCTGCTTCGAAATACAATGAGGCGTCAGAAGGATACAGAATCTGTCAAAGGAAACTGGCTGAGCATTGAATCAGAGCACCTAGCCACAGGAAGATACTATGAAGCTCTTCGGCGAACAGGACGGCTTATCGATGAAAGCTACTTCTCGTCCCATCCAAGAAAGAAGTATTGTGACGTCGCTTCCAAGGATAGAGTGCTTGCTGGACCGCGCACTGAGGGGGAGAATGTTAGCGACGACGACTTTATGTGGATTAGATAAGGCTCAAAATAGTTAGAATACTTCATAAACTTGTTGTTTTAAAATAGAGTTCAAAATCGAATGTTATTTTAGGTAAACAGAATAAGTAATAGTAGTTGCGCCCGAGCGACTCGCTATACATGCCTACCTATATAGTATGTATAGATTAGTTTCTGGAACGAATAGAAAGGAAAGACAAAGACATTAAAGTATTCTAGAATAAAGAAAGGGATAGCTATAGCTTCGGGAAATGTGTGGAATTTTCTAGGCGCGACCGACTTAGGTATAAAAGCTGGGCATTTTAGCCGTTTGATTATTCAGTTCTAAGCGATCGAAGAGTGAACAAGTGATATGGAAAATTATTAAAGTGAATTATTAAAGTGCAGTTGCAGTGACCTTTTGTATTAAGTGCGTAGTTGAGTGTATGGTTGAATAAACCAAATTAAAGTGTTCTGAAGTGTTTTTACTTGGACATCATTCCCGACCAGCCCTAGTTGAAGTCTTACACCTTCGACGAGCCCCTACACTAATAGAATCGTAATAAACTACCTAAGTGTGAACACTAAACATTTTATCGTCGACAGTTGCGTACCTAATTATATTAAATTATTATAATTAACATATAAAAAGAAACAATAGCTAATGGTTAAGAAAAAATAATTACATCATGTGCAAAAGAAGTTGAGAGTCATGCATCGCCTTGCCCTGTGAATGCTAGTATTGAAAGGGTCAATGTTCAATATCCTACCTTTATCTTATATCTTACCCAGGACTATATTCTTAGAGACTGGTTTTGCAGTTATTTTTTTTACCCAGGACCCTATTCTTAAAGACTGGTTTTTCAGATAATTTTCGACCGCATAAAGAACATAATGGGTGCAAACTTCGGGACGCGAGAAAATTGTTTCAAACTAAGCAGTCAATATCGCAAGAACCATCCGCACGCCACGGACTTCGAGTTAATAGTAACCACGCTGCACGAATTACAGGCAAGTTGATTTTCCGCGACTCGGCAAACGTAGTGTATGATTCCAACCACGCTGCATAAATAACAGGCAAGTTGATTATAAACCGCCACTAATCAAAAGTATTTAATAATGATTGAAACATTTATAAAAAAATATTAGATTATTATTTTTTTCTTTTCTTGTTGCACTATTATTTGTTATGTATTGACTACACAGAAACAGTTCTCAGACTTCTCTTAACCATCTATATACCAAACTATTTGCTGTCCGCATGCTGTCCGTGATAAAAGATTTTTATTTGTTTTATTAGTAATTAGAAGGAACCAAATGAAATAAAATATGATAGGTACAAGGTAACGGTATGATTTACAGATTGTTCCTGTAAAAACGCAGTTTTATTATTTTCACTTACCTATCTACTTACAAAATAAAATAAATTCAACTCCACTAATCTCTTGTTCCATAAGCAGAAACCTTGTCAGGCTCTGCGCAAACTGTCTGCGTCAAAACAAGTCAGACAATTTTGAGTGTAATTTTCGTGAGGTTCTAGGTATTTACGGGGGAGGCCGCGAAATTTTTGATCGATGGCAAACTACGATAATTTTTATAACTAAAAATTTGTTTATTATCTTACTTTCAGAGCGCTAACGGAGCCCCGCTATTGCAGATCACTGAAAAAGATCTGCTCCAACAGCCTGCAAAACCATGTAAGAAATTAAAAAAAAACAGTCCACACAGCATCATCTAGCCCCAAGATAAGCAGAGCTTCGTTATGGGTACTAGATGACTGATATACTCAATACAATAAATTACATAGATATATTTTGTTTAAAGATATTTATTTATTCCATGAATTGTAGTTTAAAACTTTTGATCCCGTTGTAAATAACTTTTTGTATGTAGTTTGTTCGCGTGGAATCTTGCAACTTAAAATTGAGTATAAAAAATAATAGCAGATATCTTTAACTGATTGAGCTGAATTTGAGTAGCGCTTGCTGAAATTGAGTAAATTAAAGAATTGCCGCGAGTTGGCGAGACGCCGAGAGAAATATGTGTTTTTGCAAGCCACATAAATAACGCGGTTGCGACGGTTAGCGCTCTGAACAAGACGGAATACTTGCATTCGCCAGAAACAAGCAAGAAAATAATTGAGAAATTGACGTCGTTGTACCGAATTCGATGGTTTGACTTCAAAGCACGCAGTGGCGAAGAACCTGAATTAGTCAAGATCAAGAACTTCTTGAATCAAGAAGCATCTTTGTGTGCCGCCTACGCTCCACCTGAAATCATCAAAAAGAGACACACACGTCATCAGGTAAATGCAGCGACAGATGACGAAGAAGAAGAAACGGCATCTGCGAAACCCAAGAAGTTCTGCGTTCTATGTAAAGAAAAACACTGGCTTACCGAATGTGAAGAGTTCAAGGAAACATCTGCAAACGAAAGATGGGAGATCGCTAAGAAGAATCGATTCTGCTTCATGTGCTTACGAGGAAGACACTTGAAGGCTAACTGCGGAGCACCGCCTTGCAAAATATGCGATCGATCTCACCATACCCTGCTGCACTTGGAGCAAGCTTACCATGCTTCAGCACCGTCATCGCAGCAGGAAGAAAGCACCAATGAAGAGAAAAAAGAAATAGTGACATCCGTCTACGCGACAGCTAACAGAAAGAGGGTCTACCTGAAGATGATTCCTGTAGATGTCTACGGACCGAAGGGGACCACTCGAATTTTGGCACTGCTGGATGAAGGTTCTACAGTGTCATTGATTGATAAAGACATTGCTCGTCGCATTGGAGTCACTGGAACAGCAGAACCGCTGAAATTTGAAACCGTTGGTGGAAATACCGTTGTAATTAAGAACTCCAAGAAAATGGATTTAAAACTTTTGATCCCGTTGTAAATAACTTTTTGTATGTAGTTTGTTCGCGTGGAATCTTGCAACTTAAAATTGAGTATAAAAAATAATAGCAGATATCTTTAACTGATTGAGCTGAATTTTTGTATACTTATGATAGTATTATATTATCTGTGACTTATGTAATTATGTAAGTTCGGTGACAATGAAATTACATGTTACCATCGAGATGATCTGATGATGGAGACAGAAGGTGGCCATAGGAACTCCTAAACGAAAAGGCTTAACCCGTCGAGTTTAGGTTTCTTACGATTTGCCTTTCTTACTTTAATATTTTTACCTTAAAAGCTTTTTTAAAAAAGATTCTTAAAATATTAAAACTTATTCGGGTTTCTTAGGATTTGCCTTTCCAAGCACTTTAATATTTTACCTCAAAAGCTTTTTTGTTTTTAAAAATGATTTTTAAAATATTAAAACTTATTTGTAAAACAAATAAGTAGAAAACAAACAAGTAAGACAAAAAATTGAAGTGAATCAGAGTCAATTGCACCTTATTTCTTGTTTGATAGTAATAACTATTTATCAAGCTGTTTATATAGTAAAAATTTGACTTGTCTAAGTACTTATTTTGTAAGTCTAAAGAAATAAACGATTTGACTTTGACTTTGACTTTTTGACTTTGTAACTTATTTGTATTTGTATTTCATAGCGAGCGACAATATCCCCGTGGAAAGAGTAAAGGCAGCATGCAATAAATACTCTGAGAAGGTGTTGCGCGGAATGATTTCTCACATCAAGGCACTGGACTCCCAGATCGTGGACGGCGACCCTGAAGAGCTGGTAGCGAGGAAAAAAGTTAGAGAGGAAATGAAGAAAATGCTGCCTTATATGCAAACTGTAAGTGTCTTTCAACCCCTACTGTAGACTCATTTTATAAACTCATTTCGAACCTCACTCAGCTGAATACGCGGTGAGATATTAGTTTTGTATTCTGTAAAACTCGATAACGCTTGTAGCGCCTCAGTGACGCGCGTGGTAATGAAATGAACTAAGTTGAGTGAGATTTTAATTTGTAGACTTCGATTTTTCATTGACATAATATTACGAAATACATTAATTTTCTTTCGTTTTATTGTTAAAACCCAAAAAAAGATAAATCGATTTGTCGATTATAGCTGTAACGCGTAGGTTCAATCCCTAACTCATTTCCATGCTCACTTCACTTCACTTGTTCTTCTAAATTTACACAGAATACCATTTCAAGGTTAAGTGAGTTTGGTCACTTGAGTGGATTCGAGTTCGAATTCGAAATTTTTACAGAATAAGGTTGCTGCAGAATTAAATAAATTCAAACAAACTGTAGAAACTTTACTATGCAAAAAGGCTTACTATAAAATATCAGATTATCTAGAGGATAAAATAGTTTGGGTCGGATTTTGCTCCAACTCGAAAAATAACAACTAACAGGCTAAAGGTATCTTTACTTTAGTCTACATACCGAAGCGACCGAAATAAAAATACCACTTTATTTCCGTCTCAGTGATTTTTTTAATATGATTTGACCTTTTCTAAGTGTACATTTATTGTATTTATGTAAATAAAGCATTATTGAATTTGAATTTGACAAATTTGACATTACAACGAAACTCATTTACAACAGGATATTTACCATGATTTGAGTTTTTAGCTTTCCAATATTTCGGCACAGTTTCATGCGCCATGATCACGGAATAACTGAAGACACTGCGAGTGATAAAAACTCACTCGCAGTGCCTTAATAATTATAATTAATTTTGTTTTAAAAAACTATAACCGACTTCAATTTTTATGTTTTTTCATGAATTTTCATGGTACCCATTGTCAGAACTGAACAAAATTAAATTTTATATTTCATATAAAAAAGAATCCTGGAAATCGGACCACCCAGTCAAAAGTTCTGAGGTAACAAACATAAAAATAAAAAATAAAAATACTGTCGAATTGAGAATTAACTTGTCTTCATACTTAACAAGATAAAATAAACTAAAGCCCAACTACGGCGTTCGCCGATTGGATTATTATTTTAACACTGAAATTTTCGATCCTAACTTACACCCCGCTATCTCGTTAGACCCCCTATATCGTCTGACGTCATATACGCTATAACCACCGGGGTAAATAAATAATTCGGCACAAATCAAACACAGCATTATCTAGTCCCAAGCTAAGTAGAGCTTGTGTTATAGGTACTAGATAACTGATATACGTAATACAATACACTACGTAGATCGATATTTTTTATTGTATATAAAAAACATCCAGAACGCCCTGAATAAAAGATCTACAGATCGTACAAACATTTGTCCCGAGGCGGGAATCGAACCCGTAACCTCCTGCGTCGCAGGCGGACCTTCGCCTACCGCGCCACAGAGGTCGTATAGAGACGAATCAATCGATACCTCATTTGTAGAAACCGAACGAGTAGTTTCTTCACTACGTGGTAACATAAAAATCGAATAAAAAGAATAGTGTGTGGTAAATTTTTTGATGCATCTTCTTGTTGATCTTCGTAATTAAGTAATTTGTAAAACCAAAATTGGTAGGAATTTCTCACCTACCAGTAGTCATCCTGTAACTTTGCTTGAACTGTATTATTTCGCTTTTTGTGGAAATTTTCAAGTAACCTTCAGTATTTAGTCACTAAACCTACTCATTAAGTAAGCTGTTAATTTCCTGAATATTGTTAAAATAAAATACATAACCCTCCTCCGTTTGTTGTCGGGTAGAAATGTGTAATTGACAATGGTTTTTTGCAGGTTGTAAAGCAAGTAGTAACAAAACACTTCATACCTTCGCAGCAGCAGCCTATGCATCGAATTCGTGTGAGTATTCAGGTGTTTTTAGGGTTCCGTACCCAAAGTGTAAAACGGAACCCTATTACTTCGCTGACTTAGCTGTCCGTCCGTCTGTAATCAGGCTGTATCTCATGAACCATGATAAAGAAAGAAAGAAAGAAAATGATTTATTAAACACTACACAACACTACAAATAAAATAAATAAAAGACTACTTAGTAACACGAACAAACACAGTTAACAATTATTCGAAAGCTAAAACTAACACAAGTAGGTAGGTACCTAAGTACCTATTTGGTTGGTACTAAGTAGCCACCTCAGCAGGCAAGCGAGCGTATGTGTGTAGGTTTAACAGGTCCTGACTCAGCTTGTTGCTCTACACAAAAAACAAGAGTAAGTAATTTGTGAAGGAGCGCTGGTTTTCAGTCAGAACCAGTTATAGACCAGTGATAGTTAGAGACTAGAATTTTTTACAGATGTAGCCGCTACAACAAAAATTACTAATAATTGAGTTTGTTTTAAAAACTATAAACCGACTTCAATTAAGTATATGGTTTCCTCATGAATGTCATTGTTGGAACTGGACAAATTCCAAAGACCAAATTGAAATGGGACCACAAGGGAAGCACCAGCTTTCAAATATAAAAAAGAATCATCACAATCGGATCAACCCAGTCAAAAGTTCTGAGGTAGCATAAAAACGTACAGTTTAACTACTTCCTTTTTTGAAGTCGGTTAAAAACAGAATAAAATTACTATTTAAGGGGACTCGTTTGCCGGTTTCATAGATAATGGTACCGAACCCTTCGTGTGTGAGTCCGGCTCACACTTAACCGGTTTTTTTATCCTGCTATAGGCTATTCCACTAACGTTTCCTATTACTAGCTTTTTCCCACGGCTTCGCACGCGTTTATTCTGTGGAAGCATGATATGGTTATTTATATCCCATGGGAACTGATTTATGGGATAAAAAGTAGCCTGATGTTTATCCAAACTTTCGCATCACGCTAATATACACACATCAACATTGTCTAGGGATATTCCATTTCGAAATGATTTGCTTACAAACTATTTGCTTTTTAGAAAAATTTAATACATGGAATTAAACCTCTTTTGTTCTCTTTTCAAAATTTGTAAAAGGAATTAAAATAGAACGCATTAAACAAAATATAGAATGGGGACTCCAATCTAGATAAAACAACGTTGATTTTGCCTAAGATAAATTTACTTTTATTTAATTAACAATAAGCGATAGGCATGTTACAAGCCGGTGCTATCCAACGCGTGGTTGCCAATACCCTAAACACCAATCAAAACGTAATTTCTCGATTGTGGTTACGTTTTCGTATTACTGGGGACTTAAGAGAGCGCCACACTGGAAAAAAATGAGTAACCAAACCTAGACAGGATCGTTTTCTCCAAAATTCCGCCAGGAGGGAACCCAATCTCACAGCAAAGCAGCTAGTGCAAAGGCTTCAGTTAGACCACCAGCTGTCAGTCAGCGACCAAACCGTCAGAAGAAGGCTACATGAAGTCGATCTTCATTCTCGTAGGCCGCTTCGTGTGCCAGCTCTACGACGAGGCAATCGCGGAAGGCGACTACTTTGGGCTCAAGAACATTTGTTAAGGAACAATGGCCAATGGCCATGGTTCTCTTTACTGATGAGTCTCGGTTTGGATTCCACCCCGATTCACGAAGAACACGTGTTTAGAGAGTTCTAGGCAGAGAAAGCCGTCTCCAGCAGTCACAAGAGGTCCATTCGTACCGAGGTGGGACAGTCATGGTTTGGGCGGAAATTCGTATTGGCGCGCGAACCGAACTCATTTGGATAAGAGGCAGCATGACGGCACTAAAATACCGGAACGAGATCGTAGAACCTGTGATCATCCCTCATAGAGTTCAAATTGGCCAGGAATTTCAGCTCACGCATGATAATGCCCCTCCACACACGGCGCGTTTAGAGTCAGCTGCCCTTCAGGAACATGATGTCGCGGTTTTAGACTGGCCTGCACAGTCACCCGACTTAAACCCAATTGAACACGCTTGGGACATGTTGCAGCGAAGGGCTTTCAGCAATTTGCCGTCGAATTTGACCACAGAAGACCAATTTTTTTGCCATTTAAAAAGAACATGGGATCGCATACCCCAGCGAGACTTTGACAACCTCATTTTGAATATGAATAACCGGTGCAGACGTGTTATGAACGTCAGGGGAGGCAACACCGATTATTAAATTGTTAAAAGGTAATTTTATAAAGTCACGGCAACGTAAAAATAGTTTAAACACAATTCACCGAACTTTGTAAATTTTCAAATTTTTCGTAATTTTGTTCCCACTTAAATTTTTACTAAAAATTTATATCAAACAGTTGTGTTTTATTATTATTAATAAACAATACAGAATAACGATTTTTGCCATACCTCTTTTCTAAAGAAATTATTTTAATTTTTTGTAAAAATCAACAAAATGTTGAATATCCCTAGACAATGTTGATGTGTGTATGTATGTGAAAGTTATAAGGTATTATAAACGCGAAAGTTTGGATGTTTACATGTATGGATGGATATATGGATGGGTGTTTGTTAGGTACCTCTTCACGCCAAAACTACTGAACGGATCGGGCTGAAATTTTGCATGCAGGTAATTTGATATACCGAAATCAAACAAGAGCTAGTTTTTGCCCGTGGCTTCGCTTCTGCTTCGGCTTCGGATATAAATAAAACCTAATAAAAAGTGATTCCAGCATCATAATAACCTGTACTTATGCAAAATTTTTGCCTGATCCGTTCAGTAGTTTTGGCGTGAAGAGGTAACAAACATCCATCCATTCACCCATCCATACAAACTTTCGCATTTATAATATTAGTGTGATCTATTATTCTTCAGATATACGGCGAACCATTCCTGCCCTCAAAAGAAGCCACAGCTCCTTTCGTGAATCGATACCACGCCGGGGCCTCACGCGTCATCCGCCATCCTCGCATGTACAACTTACTGCTGTTCAAGATACCGCAGACGATGTATCCCCAACTGATGGCTATGGACGGGACTATTATAAGTAAGTTTCATCAGCATCATCCTATATTCCACATCCATCCACATCCACAGCCTGTATCGGTCCACTGCTGGACGCAGGCCTCCCCCTGATAAACGCCTTTTTGGTGTTTCATGGGGGGGTAATGCCCATAATCCCCACGCTCGGCATGCGGGTTGGGGATCGCAGTTTGGTGGAAGATTTGTTCTGCATATCCCTTAGTCGCCTCTTACGACACCCACGGGAAGAATTGGGGTGGTGCAAATTCTATGCCGCCGGCACCACACGGCATGCTATATTAGTTCAGTTTAAAAAAATCTTTATTTATAAAATTAAATAATAAAAAGTAATACAAATCCAGTGTACATTTATCCTAGATAATATTGAACATAAAAATAAACACGTTTAAGAGCTTTATGAACTTTTTCAAACTTTAAAATAAAAGGAATAAAATAAATACGCATACATTGGTATTGAACCATTAAATTATTTAAACTTATGATAACTTCATGCAAGCTTTAGTTGAGCATTACATTTTATATAGGTCCATATTAGTCCACAGCTGGACATAGGCCCCCTGATAAGCGTTTACTATAATAAATAAATAAATAAATAATGCTGGACTATTCACACAGCATTATCTAGCCCCAAGCTAAGCAGAGCTTGTGTTATGGGTACTAGATAACTGATCTAAATAATACAATACACTACATAGATAGATATTTTTTTATTATATAATAGAAAACATCCAGAACGCCCTGAACAAATACCTGCAGATCGTACAAATGTTTGTCCCGAGGCGGGAATCGAACCCGCAACCTCCTGCGTCGCAGGCCGACCTTCGCCCACCGCGCCACAGAGGTCGTCTATGCTTTGTATTTGTAATGGAAAATCTCAGGAACTCTAGCCGCGGTGTGGAATGACCAAACCAATCTACAAAAGACAAAGCTTGTAAGTAATGTTTATTTATCGCGAAATCCTATGCCTATGCTTTCCACAAAATGGCGCGAAATGCGCCCTCTTAAATCATTATTCTTATCAAACCTGCCCTGTCTTATGTGATGTAAATGTGAGTTATGACAGTATAGTTCATCTTCATCATCAGCCTATATTAGTCCACTGCTGGACATAGGCCTCCCCTAATGAGCGCCATAGCGCCCTGTCTTCAGCTTGACGCATCCAGCATCTGCCTGTAGTCTTTCGCAGATCGTCAGCCCATCTGGCCGGAGGATTTTTAGTTAAGTTGAATTGAATTTTTGGTATTTTTATTTTAAGTTTAGCTGAGATATATTTACACAGTATCTGGTCCAAAAGTAGTATAGAAGGATGCCCATACTGAAATACAATACGTAAGGACTGATTGAAATTAGGCGTAGTATACTAGTATGTCCAGCAGTGGACTAATATAGGCTGATGATGATGATACCAGTATGTCCAACGGATGGTCTGATGGCTTTGGACGGGACTATTCTAGTATCGTTTTTAACATTATATGTATACGTAGTAGTAAGTTAGAAGTAATACACCTCCCATTCTACAATAGTTCTTATTTTTAACCGACTTCAAAAAAGGAGGAGTTTCTCAATTCGTCTGTATTTTTTTTTTATGTTTGTTACCTCATAATTTTTGACTGGGTGGTCCGATTTGCATGATTCTTTTTTTATATGAAAGCTGGTGCTTCCCGTGTGGTCCCATTTTGTTCAATTCTGACACTGGGATCCATGAAAATTCATGAAAAAGCTGTAAAAATTTTAGTCGGTTTATAGTTTTTTAAAACAAAATTAATATAATAAGACGCTGCTGCCCGCCCGTGGCTATCCCTTAGTCGCCTCTTACGACCCCTGCGAGGAGAGTTGGGGTGGTGCAAATTCTAAGCCGGCACCACACGGCGATAAGCATCCTTGCGGCGGCGGTATAAATAGAACGAATTGTCATGTATTTTTTTTTTACTTTCAGACGGCGCTAAATTAGTGATACGTAGCGATAATCCAACGTACTGCGCTTCAGAAGAACTTCGTTCCGAAATGTCGTGCGCGCTTGGCGGACCGCGAGACGATATACTGCCGATAAATGACGATATCGAGGACGAGATGAATATGGATGAAGATGTGCCGATAGAGAAAGAGACAGACAATAGAATATGAGATCTTATATAAGACTCAAATCTTAGGTATAAAATAAAATTAATGCAAGAAAAACGTTTTGTTTTATTGATGAGGGAGGTCGATCTCGACTTGACTGAATAAATTTAGGTTATTATTTATTTTATTGAAAAAGAAAATTTCAATCACATAAAAGAAATATATATAAATTTGTATTTACAATCGAAACAATTGAGGTAACTGAAGACTGTTGCAAACATTCTTTTATGGATCTCGAACATCTGAATAAAATTGTACATTCTTTAGATTATTATTTTACATTCATGTTATATACCTACCTAAATTCTGCTGTTCGACCACGATGGCGAGTATAAAATTAATAGATGATGCGATCAGGTGACTGTCCGTTACATAATAGATTCGGGCGTTACTTTGCGGAAATCCATTGTAAATATAAGATTTTGCCACTCCGAGCTCGGAGTGGCAACATCTCTGGTGGGACTCTGCCGGTAATTTTATTTTCTGAAAAAATAAATAGAAGGCTCCTAATAAGAAAACCTTCTAACTACAAAAGAAACGGTAGCTACCCTTAAGGGGCCAAAAATTGACCCCACCCTGTATGTGACCCCCCAAGCTAAGCAGAGCTTGTGTTATGGGTACTAGATAACTGATATAACTACAATTTAATACAGTACAATACCTATGTCATATAGCAAATTATCTCAACAGATCCCAATAACAAAATTAAAATTCACTTGCACTTTCACTAATATGTTTAAAAATCGGAGGTCTTTAATAATTTACAATACAATACAATACAATTATTAATATCTAACTTAAACACTAATAAATTGCACTTCTAGTACCTAAAGTATTAGTAAGTAGTAGCATAGACTATTTATACGTAGTAGTAAGTAGTCTTTAGTGTAATAAAATTATAACTACCTACATTATATTACTTTTACATAGCAATGTGATGATCAGTTACGAAATATGAGTAATAAGATCTAATAAGTACCTTATAAAAATATACCTCTGAATCTATAAAATAAACGAAAGAAAAACAACTATTTATTATAAAATGATGTCATTAGATCTCTAAATTTACAATATAATACAATACAATTATTAATATCTAACTTAAATAGGTACTAATAAATTGCACTTCTAGTACCTAAAGTAGTAGTAGTAGCATAGACTAATTATGGTAGTAGTAAGTAGTCTTTAGTGTAATAAAATTATAACTACCTACATATATTACTTTTACATAGCAATGTGATGATCAGTTACGAAATATGAGTAATAAGATCTAATAAGTACCTAATTAAAATATACCTCTGAATCTATAAAATAAACGAAAGAAAAACAACTATTCATTATAAAATGATGTCATTAGATCTCTAGATACATAAAAACTATTTTCTTTCTATAGCTTTACAATCTTTCAATAATTTGCATTCGGTGTCCGCGATCTTTAGGAAATCAAGATTGCTTTGATCTTGTGCAAAAACCATACATTTTAACAACATCAGACAGTCATCTTCCGCTTGATGCGCATTAAAATCCACTTTACCGAAACACCTCTTGTAAATCTCAGTCAATTTGAAACTCTCTCTTGGCTGTTTTATAGTTTTCTTTTGTGTTGCTGTCATTTTGTCGAAAGATGAACACAGCTCGTCGATTTGTTGAAGTTCTTCTGGAGTCGCATTTAAATTTGGCCATTCGTCGTCATCGTCCGTCAGTATTTCTGAATCATTCGTACTTTTGGTAGAGTTCATACTTTTCCTTATTTTTGTTGTTGTTACTCTTGGGTTTGAAATAACGCCTTTGTCAATAACATCATTCGATTTCTTAGCTTTTAAAATCTTTCTAAAAATAGGCAGTGAATCAACGCATAACAAGTCGTCCGGTAGAAAAAGATTTATGTCTACACACTCTGCTAACAAAATTCTATAGTCAAAAGTGTTTCCATTGTGCGCCACTAAGCACACCGGCTTCCTTAAATCTTGTAGGAAAGAGTTGATAGTTTCGAATTTTTCTTTAAAAGTTTGCGCGTATTTTACGTGTTCACTTTTAATTCCTGTAATTTTTTCCGCAGTCGAACTCATTTTTCTCTCTGGATTCAGATTAAAAGTAAGCTTGGCTATGGGAGGCACTTTACCTTTAACAGTGTTCCTTATGTCTTTTCTGAATGCGGCTAATAGACATATCTCTGTTATTTTAGTTCTGTTGTTTTCTAATTGAGGCAACCCCGTGGTTTCAAGGTCGATAATTACGAAAGTCGCTATTTTCATGATGTATTTTTGCAATAGAACTTAGAATTAGGTTATAACTCACAGTTCACACGACGACCGGCGGCGTATTATGACTAAAATTATGGCAGCGGGCGGCAGCACCCAAGGTTAATTTGATAACGACTGACTCGTAATCGTCATACGCTACGAACAAATGCTGGCTTGGTTGGTATGGTAGAGCGTAGAGCAGTACTTTATAGTAGTTATTCTGTGGTAGAGCGTTGAACTTTGCTCTTTTACTCTAGGAAGGCACAGATAACATACTATATAGAATGAACGAAACCACACGTCAGTCGATAGTTTGTTTTTATTTTAGCAGACACGTTTTTATTCTGTGGGTGTAGTACGTATTCCGGCGTATTCTATCCGCAATCCTTACGAAGTTGTTGTATTCTCTTTGCGCAATCCCTTCGTCCGTGGTGCGGACAAGTCGTGTCTTCTGTCATATGCGCTCAATTAAGTAGGAATAGGTAAGATCCCCACAAGTGGCCTTCTGATAAATATGTCTTCACTGAACATTACTGCTGCAATTTGATCTACATCATCGAGCTCAGATAACAAAAGACAGCTTGAGTTTATGTAATGTTTTTATTAGAAAAAGCCGGCTGCAATTGAGCCACAGATTTATAAAATACAGTACTAAAGAATTAAGCCTTGCAGTCGGCAAGTTGCCGTCCGAGTAAGACGTGCAGTCCGTGTAAAAGAGCGCTAAAGGAAAAAAATAAGAGAAGGTGGCTCCTTGTTTTTCTTACACTGAATGACGTCAACGTATATTTTGTATGAAAAACAAGACAATCGCACCAGCCTAAAATTTACCTACCTACTTCGATGATCGTTTATCAGTAATTTATTATAGTTCTAGGTATAAACTAACTAGGTAAAAATATAGAGAAATGAAATACTTATAGGTAGTGTTCATTGTGGTAATACCACCCGTAACTAATTTGTACTATTAGGTACACATATATTTAAATCTATTACATAGTTATTCTGCGCCTACTAAAATAACTACGCGCCGCTACCTACCTAAAATGTTCTAGTGCTGAGTTTTTTGGTCTTATGCAGAAGTAACTCAGATAATGTCGGTTGTCCAGGTAGGCACAGTAGGGTATTTGCATCGATTTTTTTTATTGTTTTAAACGATTCTTTAGGTCATTTCATTATTTAACCGAGAAATGATAAGACGCTCACTGAATTTCGCAATAACAAGGTAAAAAAAAACAAATCAAAACTACAATCATTTTCGGTTGATAAAAACGCTGCAATATTGGCGCCATGTTTATTTGACGTCGACGTTCACACTCGATTAAAACCTTTTGTGACGACCTCGGTAGTGATCATCTCAGGAGGTTTTCCGAAAAAGCTGAAAATAACCGACAATACGAAATGTGAAGTGGGCAGAATAGTGTCAAATCATGGTGCAGCAAGCAGAATAAAAAAAGAACAAATGAGAACAGTGATGTCACGTCCGCTCTAGTCAATGGCGTAGCGTTTTGAAATTTTGCGATTGAGATTTAAAATATCAATTTTTCAATGGTTAAATTCTACAATAAAAACATCTCAAAATGCTAAAATAAATATGTAGATATGTTTCTATCCCAATAGAGAATATACGTATATATTTTTTTAGCCATTTTGAAATCACAATCACAAATCATATACCCTATTACGAAATAAAAAAACACATTTATTTTATTAATAGTTTATTTTATTCATGCTTAGGATCCATAATACAAACAGGCTCATTTTTTTTCTTATATACATAGCAAACGCGAAAGTTTGTAATAATGTATGGATGTATGTTCGTTACTCTTTACGCAAAAACTACTGAACGGCTCGGTCTGAAATTTCGCATACACGTGGAATCACCACAATCACCAGTATAGACTTTGTATACCATAAATCAGTTCCCGTAACAAAGAAATCACCTTTATACTTTTCCATAGGAATAAGGCGTACGAAGCCGCAGAGCGCAGTTAGTATAAATATACTCCGTCCACGTATTAACTTCCTTTGGCTGAATGTAAGCTAGATAATGTTGTTTAAACTGTTCAACATCATTTACAAATGTATCCAATATTTCATATTAAAATAGTTATGCGAAACTATCGACTCGAAAATAAATCTCGGGACTAAAATAGCTACGATATTTATCGAGTGGACAGATTACGTGTCTATGAAATATTGCATTCTTTCCAAAGCCAACAAATGCGTGGACGGAGCGCGCAATTGATGTTTTGAGTTTTAAACTAGAGAACTAGAGAATTCATTTATTTTATTTTTACATGTCAAATAGTAATGGAATACATTATTTTGCGACCACCTCGGTAAAGAAAGATATAGACTGTGAAGTAAGTACTGTTAAAAAACATACTGCAGAATTGAGAATGTCCTCACTATTGAATTCGGCTTAAGGATTAAAATCTTTTGAATTTGTGACCTGTGGCTATGGTGGTAAAGCGTTTATATTTGTGATCACACCTTATATAATAATAAATGTTAGAACCTAATTATAAATTAATAATCTTCTAAATCACCATCATCTAACTCGTCAATATCTACGTCTAAATTATCAATATCAGCATCACCCATTTCAACATCATCATCACCATCAATTAGATCATATTTATTTTCACTATCATCGTTGTCTGCATTATTTTCACCATCATTGTTTTCACTATCTTCAACGATTTTAACATTTTGTTTTTCAATGTTTGTATCATTTTGATCTTCAATGTTTGCATCATTTCCATCGTCATTATCACCAACAACGTTTTCAACATCATTATTTTCAGCAGTGCTATCATTACCATTATTTACACTCTCATCATTGGCAACACCATCGATGTCCTCATCGAGATAGAAAACTGTTTTACTAGTATCGCCTAAGCATTCTATCTCAGAATCAGTTTCATTAACTTCATCTATGACATGGAAATCATCATGGAAATGATCATTGCTTTCATCTGCCGTGGTATTGGTTTCATCTTCTTCAAAGTCTTCTTTGTTTATAGTTATATTTATAAATTCTCTCTCTTCATTTTCTGTATTATCATCACCATTTTCTGTATTGGGTTCTCCTGCAACTTTTTCTGTTTTCACAGCTTGGCTTTCTTCTAGCGCTTTTCGTTCTTCGAAAGCTGCCCATTCAGCTGCCAATTTAGCTTGTTTCTCTGCTTCTATGGCTTTTATCTCTTCTTCTTTCTGCGGCCAATCCTTGTCTAGTAAATTGAGTTCGCTTTTGTCAATCATTTTGTTTATATTTTGCTTTCTGATTTTCTTCAGGCGTGTCTGGTTGGCCCTTTCTTTCGGAGCCACGTGGAACGGCTTGAAATGAACACTGATCCCATCTGAAAGTTTCATTTATGTTAAGTGCCTTTATCATATAATATTAGCTGTATAATGACTTTATATCATATATAGGTAGTATACAGCTAATTGCAGACGAATGGATGAACCTAATGTCAATTTGTCTGCTCTATTGTGAGAGGGATCAATGATCGGTTTCTTATATTGTAATAATGATTGAACAATGTATAATTTTAGCTTGATACTTATTATTTAAACGATAATGTTTTTCTGCACTACGTTTTTTAAGTAGATACTTACAGTACTTACTTCACAGTCGATATCTTTCTTTACCGAGGTGGTCGCAAAATAATGTATTCCTGTATTCCATTACTATTTGACATTTAAAAGTAAATTAAAATAATACTCCAATATGTTTAAATAATAAGCATCAAGCTAATTTTTTTTTAATTTAATATTATGCTAGCTTTGTGTGTTTAATTTTTTGAATATAAATTATAATTAATTAGTTAGTGTATTTGGCAATCGCCGTTCTAATCATTAAAATAAAATAAATAAATAGTATACAGCTAAGAGTCACGGACACGCAACTGACGCAACTAAAGACTTTAGTGTAAGTGTGATATTCCTATTTTTTTTTACATAAAAACTTTTATTGACCTTTGTTTGACCAAAATCTCTATATAATATTATATCTCTATATCTATCTCTATAGTCTATGTAAACCTATTTATTGTCTTGAAGAGACCCAGGTTGTAATTGACCAGAAAAACAAAGTAGAACAAAAATTACAGCCATTACGGGTGTAAGCGGGTTATAATACAAATAAGGTTCGCAGTTAACCCACTTATATCAGTAATATTCTTCAAACTACGTTAGTTTTTACTATAAAATTAGCTAACCCACTTATCAGTAATAAATTCTTCAAACTACTAAACGAATCCTGCTAAAATTGCGGGTAATCCTAAACCTGGAATCAAACAAAGGCTGTATATGATCTGTATTTTCTGTTGAGTGTCCATAAATCACACTTATATTATAAACTAGCTGCGCCCCACGGCTTCGCACGCGTTGTTCCTATGGAAACATTAAAAGGTCATTTTCATCCCACGGGAACAGATTTATGGGATAAAAAGTAGCCTATGTTTTATTCCAGGATTATAATTCCCTGTATGCAAAATTTCAGGCAGATCCGTCCAATAGTTTTGGCGTGAAGAAGTAACAAACATCTATCCATACATCCATACAAACTTTCGCCTTTATAATATTAGTGTGATGTGAAAGTTTGTATGGATGGACCTGGCTGAAATTTAGCATACAGGTAAATCTAATCCTGGAATAACTTTTTATCCCATAAATCAGTTCCCTTGGTATGAATCACCTTTTAACATTTCCATAGGAACAACGCGTGCGAAGCCGCGGGGCAAATAAAAAAAGGCTACTTTTCTCCCATAAAACAGTTCCTATAGGATAGAAATAACCTTTAACCTTTGGAAGGCCGGACCGGGAAGAGAATTGCACCCATCGTGTGCCGCAAAATGGCGGAATCAGAGAGTGCACTCGACAGGGTTCGGAATTTATTGAATATTTTCAATAAATTGTTTGGTAGAAGGATATCTAATGATTATATTATAAAGTTAGATAATTACTGTACCTTATAATGTAACTTTTTACTGCTAAAACATTATTACGCTTTTATTTTTCACAGGTTATTGTACCCAATATCAAATTAACACACCGGCTGTAGAAATAATGATATTTTTAGTAAATTCTGTAAATATTTTTTAATTTAATTTATTACCCTCGTTAGTTCAATATCAAAGCAGTTTATTTATATGAAAAACACAATCTTTATAGCTAGAAATCATTTAAAAATACCATGTTGAAAATCACAATTCACACCGAAAAGTTTGCCATTTCACATGTGTTCAAACCACACTTTTATTATTTGATAATAACATTCTAGGTAAAATTTTCATGAAAGTAAGTACGCATGTTAGTGAAAAATATATTATTTGTTACTTGTTACGTGCTAAAAGTACATGTATTATAATAATAATCATTTTTTTCGATAAATAACCAAAACAGGTACGTGACTTGTCAAGGCATTTTTCATAAACAAATTTCATGTTCTTCTAAATCTCAATGCTCCATGGAAATGATTGTGAATGATTATAGACAAAATGAGCTTTTCATAGATAATAAACACTCATGAATGTCCAATACAAAATAATTTAGAATAATGTGGTAACATGTGAGGCATAGATTTCGATCATTGTTCATTCTAGTTCAATTATTGTTTGCATGTGTGCGTGTACAGAGAAAGTGACAACTGCCGTAGCACTTATCAGCGCTTATAAAGCGGTCCGTCAACGGCCTAAGCACTGATCAGGATCACTATACAGGTTGTTAATTTTGGAAACAGTGAATGAAAAAAATATCTTATAAACTAATATTATAGAGAGGAAAGATTTGCTTATTTGTTTGAATTGAATAGGCTCCGAAACTACTGGACCATTAAGAGTTTTTTTTTCACCATTAGAATCCTAAAATATCTCTGATGAACATAGTCCATAGAATATACCCGTGCGAAGCCGGGGCGGACCGCTAGTATTTTATATTATTATATATACTAATTACAAAACTTCATGAGGTAACCACTTTTATTATAAAAAAACACACGATGTAAAAAACACTGGTTTTATTCACATTACAAATTTAATATATTTACATAACTTTTATCTTACAAATTATTGCAATACAAAATAAGAGCTATAAAACAATCAACAGGGGATATTGAGTCCTGTCAAAAAGGGGGTAAATAACTAAAACGTAATAACTGTGTCCAATGTTCATTATGCCATCGTTTACAGAACCTGAAAAAAGTACATGCTGTATAACGTCATTGGCGACTTCGTATATTTACACATCACATCGCCATTTTGTACTGTGTATGTGTGCGTGTATTTTCGTCAGATGCGTAATAAATAATGACTTTGCACAATTATTCCGCATTTATAACTCATTTTAGATATAATGACATATTCTCAATGAAATTACCATCTGAATGATATATCTATTTCAACAAAAACAATACGCGAAATGTATGAAATCATCAACGGAATAAGTTACGGACAGCCGTTACAAAGGGTACAGTACATTTGACGAAAGATATTTCGAAACTAGTTGAATTTGATAACTATATTCATGTAGATTACAGTTCTAAAATAGGTAAAGAATAATAAAATGTATACATAGCTTACCCTTCATGAAGTTTTTTCCACAAAATATGACACTTTTCGACGCGCTATAAACATCCACACTTGCCTGCCGATGTTCAAATTTGAACTGCTTGTAATGACGGTTCTATGAACTTCACTGAATGAATGCAATGATTGTGGGTTCGTTCATTTCAGAGGTAAACAAATAAAACAATTTAGACTGTATTGCACTGTATTTAAATACCATAAACGAATAAATGGTATCGCTGGTTGCTAGCGCACTGATCAGAGCTTAGGCCGACAAAGTTAGTAGGTACTGATCTGTGCTTAGGCAAAGGAGAGGTTAAAAGTTTCCATAGAAACAACGCAAGCGCGGGCAGTAACTAGTTTACCACAAATACGTGTAAATTTACCTGGCGCGTTGAAAGTAGTATTACACAACTTATCGAAATTCTTATAAGTGTCCACAGCAGCTGTAAACATCTTCACTTTATCAGACTTGCGGAGGGATTGCACGCCGAACTTTATCAGGAACTTTTCCAGCACCTCCCGTTTCGGAAGCTTGGGCCGGCCGTACACACGGACCACTTTTAGGCCGGAATCTGTGACGCGGCGGGCTAGGCTTTGTGTTATGATCTGAGGGGAAAAGATAAGATTTTTTAAAAAATCGTATATGCTTGTTTTATAGCTTTAAATTAGTTTTTTTTATCCTATTGTATAATAAATAAACCTACTACCATCGCCTTATGGTTAAAAAAACCTGTTATTATGTATATTATACTGCCTTCAATTAAATAATTAATAAATAAATTTAGCTACCATTATATTGTAATAATAATAATAATAATAATAATAATTAAAATATTTATTCACAGAGATGGGTTTACAAAGAAGGTACTTACGATCTATTCTATTTAATATAATGTAGTTAGGTCATTGTAACCTTAAGTATATTTAAATTGACGTCTCCAATTGTGCAACAGTAATATCGCAATACATCTATGAAAATCTAATGTATACACACAAAAACAGAGATAACTTTATGAAAAGGTGTGATGTTCACAATAAAAATACAAGAAACAAGAACAAATTACACATCCCATCATATAGATTACGAAAGGTAGGGAAATCATTTGTGGGCAATTGCGTAAGATTCTATAATAAGCTTCCATCTGAAGCAACTGAGCTCCCTATTCGTAAATTTAAACTGTACATAAAACGAAATCTTATCAAGAAAGCATATTACTCCGTAGATGACTACGTCAATGATGTTAATGCTTGGCCGGATGTCGCCCAGTTCCATACAGACAATAGTATGTAAGACCAGTTAGACTTAGTTATCCTAAGATTGTATTAGTTGATAAGCGATAAACTTGCTAGTGGTTTCTTTTTCACTTCTTCCGCTAGTGGACAAAAAATTGAAGTGAATTAAAGTCAATTGCATCTTATTTCTTGTTTGATAGTAATAACTATTTATCAAGCTGTTTATATAGTAAAAATTTGACTTGTCTAAGTACTTATTTTGTAAGTCTAAAGAAATAAACGATTTGACTTTGACTTTGACTTTGTGCCTTGTGCTACTCAATAAGTAGGTATAAGTATATCAAGAGCATATATATATGTTTTGATAATTACTAGTACTTTACCTACCTACCTACGAAACTTGCTAAAGGTTTCTTTTTCACATATTCCGCTAGTGGACAAAAAATTAAGTGAATTAGAGTCAATTGCACCTTATTTCTTATTTGATATTAATGACTATATATCAAGCTGTTTATGTATAGTAAAAAAATGACTTTTCTAAGTGCTTATTTTGTAAGTCTAAAGATACGATTTGACTCTGACTTTGATTCATCAAAAAGAAAAAGAAGCGGGCAGCAATTGGAAGGTAAATGTCAAATTGCTGCCCGCTATCTTTTAGCCCAAAGAAGAGAATGGAAGAGTTTGAAGGAGTTTGTAGGCCACATCGACTGGTGTGACCTACTTTCTTTTATCTAGTCTTTGTCACAAAAGCTATAAATAAGAAGAGAAGAAAGACCTAGCTACATAATTGGACACAGTTTGGTTATCTAATCTACCCACGCTCGTATTGACTTAATTCAATAATTACTTAATTCTCATTTGATCTTGTACCAACAAAACCCGATTTAACAATCGAAACCTATATTTAACGTAAGTTTTTTTTCCGCGCAGTCTCGTTGACAGGGTGCTATGCTATGGCGGTCATTAAGAGGTAGGTACTATGTTCAGCAGTGGATTAATATAGGTTGAAGATGATGATGACTAAAATTACTGCACAAAACCTAACTTATAAAACTAATTCATAGTAAAATCAAATTAAATAAATAATGCTGGACAATTCACACAGCATTATCTAGCCCCAAGCTAAGCAGAGCTTGTGTTATGGGTACTAGATAACTGATATACATAATACAATACACTACATAGATAGATATTTTTTATTATTACATAGAAAACATCCAGAACGCCCTGAACAAATATCTGCAGATCGTATACAAGTATTTGTCCCGAGGCGGGAATCGAACCCGCAACCTCCTGCGTCGCAGGCGGACCTTCGCAGGTCGTCAAGAGATCAGAGATTATTTTAGAGATTATTCAGAGATTTTTTATTCTTGATGCACGATTTTACCCAGGGACGTGCGTGTGGCAGTATTATGAAGAAGAACTACTACGTTTTTAATGTAAAATTCTTAGGTACATTATAAACAGTATATAACAAGATACCTATGAATTTTGTTATTTTTTATTCATTTCTATAGATTAATAATGAATACCACCACCACCTGAAAACCTCAAGACTTTATTTGTTAACAATAAAAGAGCCAAAGAAACCTACCCATCACGGAAGATGTAAAGCTTTGGACCAGTGCAATGTTATTGCTCTTCTGGCTTTCTTCTGAGGCAAACCCTGTGACGCTGTGTTGGATGCTAGCTTGGATTAATATACTCCATTTGCTCGAACTTGAGATACTTTATGAAGTTCGTTTAACTTATTTTTTACCTCCGACATAAAAGAGGGGGTATTGTGTTTATATGTGTCATTCTGTAGCATCGTAACTCTGGTTTTAATGTAGCTTTTTAGTTTTCAAGGCGACTTTATTGTCTTTCTTAGCATCATAGCTATATATATTTCTTTATTAGGTAGATATTTCATGAAAATCGATATAACTATTCAAGGGTAATAAAGGTTCTTAATAAAATAAAGAAAAAAGTTTTCGAGAATTTTTTATTTGTAACTTAATCAACAAAAACAAACATGTGTTAAAAATAACAGAAGTTATATTGGATTTTAGTATTTCACCAACTTAGTATGTACCTAGCGTAGGTAAAATTTTCCTTCATTTTCGTTTCGCCTTAAAAATAATTCAACTGCCAGCAGTTGAATTATTTACAAGGCGTTCTTTTCCGGAGACGGGTCTACCGCGAATGCCGAATTGGGACCGGGTTGTGGATCAGGCTCAGCCTTGAATCCCGACAAGGTATTCGGCTCTGAACCGGGGTCAAGTCCAGGATTTGTGTCGGGAGAATCAGTGCGGTTGTCTTCGCCCACGGGAAAACGTTTGTCTAGAACACGGAGGTAGATTTGACCAAGGAGCCAATACAGTCTGTAGTCCTGAAGCTTGGCCAATTGAACATCAGACTCGGGAACTCGTAAGAGCAAATGAGTACCGGATTTCTCCTCTCTCTCATGCTTTTTGACGCGGATAACATTCCACGAGTAGACGTTCAGATCCGAGTTTTGACCCGCCAGGACCTTTCGTATAGTATCAGTGTCCAACGAGATTTTTGGGACCCACAATCCGCACAGGATCTTTCGCTGGAGTTCCCCTTGCCGCTTTAGGACCAGCTTTGTTCCAGCGATCGGCGACTCTTGTTCATCGACCTTCTGGCGGAGCCACTCTAGCGTGAATTCGTCCTCGCACCAGAATTTGAGGACGCCCTCACTGCAGTGTGCTTTGCCGCGGAAGTGGGCCTTCGAGGCTTGCAGCGTGGTGCTTGGTTCGAGGAGTTCTCCTACAAATCTTGCTACCAGGGTGTCACGCAACTCTGAGCCTTGCTCTTCCGTCAGGTCTTGGTAAGGCTCGACCGTTACAGCTACGCAAAGGTTGTGCGACCTAAAGGATTCCGCGTAGCTGGCAAAACTATTTTTTTGACTGGTCTCCGACCTGAGACGTTCACTATCGCTAGTAGGCGTAGTATCGTCGAGCCAGGATGGTTTGCAACTCTGTGGTCGAGCTCGTGTGAGTCGAGCCTTCGCCTTCTTGCCCGCGCGTTTTCCTCTGGGCTTTAACAAACGCCGAGGGATCTGGTCGCTTTCGCTTGATGTTGGGGCTGTCAATGTCTGGGTATTTTCGATGGAAGAAATCCCATCTACTAGAGCCTTGGACTCTGCTTTGGATCCGAGCCAAAGTTCATCTTCAGTGGCCGTGTTCACCATTGGTGTCTTCGCCTTTTGGGTCACGCTTGGACGTTGGGGCGAATGAAGGCGCTTCTTGCGATTTTTCTTGCTCTTGTTAGCAATCAAATTCCAGTTAGGTTCTGATGGGAAGGAAGTTGTTTGAGCTGGAAGTGCGATGACCGTTTGGAGTTGGTTATACGCAGTTGGTAATGTGTGCACTGTGGTATCGCGATTGGTACTTCCACTACCAGCATCCAACACAGTGCCAACAGTGCTTGTAGCCTCAGCCATTGCCACCAGTTTCTTTCTCTTCCTCTTTCTTATCTTCTTTTGCACTGGTCCAGTTGGGATCGTGGATGAGGTGCCTAGCTCAGCTGGGACAGTCGTCAAGGTGTCTGTAGTGGTGCTGTTTGCCCCAGTGGCAGATTGCAGGGCTTCATCTTCGTTGGCCAACTTAACAAAGCAGAAACTGGCGTCTCAATTTATGATTTTATTTTAGTATTTTAGGATTCGTTACGTCAAAGCAATAAAAAATTGCCTGACAGAAACTATTATTTACACTGTAACATTTGATATTTTCTGCTATTACTAAACGTACCTACGACCGTTTTTCTGTCGAGAGATTGACGATACGATTTGTACAAACATTCATAACATATTAATAATATACCTATGATCCATTTGTCATAAAGCTGCAAATTACGTCAACAGAGTCCAGTAACATAAATTCAAATGCTTGGAGTCGAGATAAAGTAATATAATTGGACAATATTTATTTGAACAAAGGATCTCAAATCAGCAAGTACTTTCCATTATGTTTAAAAATAAACAAGAAAGTTAATTTGAGGTTAAATACTGCGGATTGGTTTATCATTTGCGCAGGGTTTTAAAAAATCTAATATAGTAGATATTTACAGCATAAATGACAATAGTTACCGTTTTGATGCCTCCGATGAATTCCTCAGGGCACACAGATTTGTATATCTCTCGGGTGGTTTCTTCGGGGGGATTCACCAGCTCATCAGCGCACTTAAAATAATATTTGAAATAATTAAAAAAACTTTTTAAATACAATATTTCACCAAATGGTTTGGGAAGACTAAGGAGTCCAAACTCGATGAGGTTACGTCGATTCGCTTAGAAGGTCCTACTATGGCGTCCCTGTGGGTAGCTCCATCATCAGGAACTCCTATAGGGGACCTCTTTATATTTTCTAATCTATACTAATATAATAAAGAGAAAAGATTTGATTGTTTGTTTGTACCTCCGGCTATGAAACTACGGGACCGATTTTAAAAATTATTTTATCATAAAAAAGCTTACTTTTCAGAGAGTGACATAGGCTACATATTATCCCAAAAATCCCACGGGAACGGAAACTACGCGGGTAAAACCGCGAGGCGCGAAATTTATACAAAACTAGCTGTTTTGTAAAAATGTATATGTAATTTGTTAGATCTTATCGGAGAAGGGCTTTCGCGGAAAAGTTACTATACATTTTCATCCTTATATATGTAATATTGTGTCGTGTTTATATAAACTATAAATTTTATTTCACTTACTATCTGAAGAAGAGCATCGACTTCGTCCGTAAGAGCAGCTTCCATTGTGGGATCAGTTTCAGGAATAGTACCCAACTTATCTTCTTTTCTTTGTTCTGAAATTAAATATTATTATACGATAAAATCAGAAACAAGAAATGGACTAGGAAAAAATGGCCAAGTACCTACCTACACGTCGGACTCGCGCACGAAGTGTTCTGTACAAGGTTGATTAAAACAAGTTGTTTTAAAACACAATTTAAAACGAGTTTTAAACAATGTTTAAAACATGACGAAAAAACAGGGTTTAAAACTAGTTTTTATTGCAAATGAATGGAAATAAATCCATACGAATAAATAGGTATTTAGAACTTTAAATAGCTTAAAATAAATTTACAAGTGGAAAATCTCTATGTTGGCCGTTTTATACACTACACTGCATGCATAGGTAACTCCCCGCCAATAAAGTCCCGCAGGGAAAGTCCCTATGTCGGCCTGGATTAGTGGGTATTCCCCGTTCTCTCACTAGTTCTCTAACTACCTACACTACACTACATACAAGGTGTATGTTAAGTGTTTTGTATTGATTAATAATTATAATATTTTTTGATAGTTAGATTAAAGATACTGAGATACGCAACAAAAAGTCAATATTTATCGTTTTCTTCATTTTTACTAATGTGAATTTGGAAATAGTTTAGAAATTGATTAAATATTTTATTATTTGCTATTCATAATCGATTTGAAATTTATCCTTAAAGGTAAAAGTAAAAAAGAGCAAATAAAACAAAAAAACACTTGTTTTAAACATTTTGAACAGTTTGTTTTATAAAATATAAAAAAAAAACTGTGTTTTTTCCAACCCTGGTTCTGTACCTATAATAACGACAAAAAAACTATGTCTGTTGTATAGGAGGCCTCATAAATATTTATTTTATTAAGTATTTTAGTATTTGTTGCAGAAATACTATGAAAATGTCAACTGTCTTACTGTCACGGTTCATGAGATACAGCCTGGTGACAGACGGACGGACGGACAGAGAAGTCTTAGTAATAGGGTCCCCTCGTTTTACCCATTGGAACCCTAAGAATCCCCTTCCATCACACATTGGCTGTTTTTAGTCGGCCCGGCCCCAGCGCAGTGCCATGGAAACAAAAATGTATGGCTCGTTTTTCCACTTACTTCCGGCGACAACCCGGCGTAAATGAGATGGTAGATTGTGACACACTCAAAAAATGTTTTTGGTTATTATTATAATTAACACCATGGGCAATATCTAACAAATCAAATGATATTCCAAAAATATTGTACTTCGGCGGGACTCAAACCCGCGTTCTCTCTGTCCTCCCTTGGGGAGGACACGGTTCGAGTCCCGTTACTCCCGTGCGTCCCGTCGAAGTCGATTTTTTTTAAATATTATTTGATTTCTTAGAAATTACATTCAAAATGCTTTAGCACTTTTGGTCACTAGTATTATAATGGTGTCTATTCAGATGTTGCCAAAACTAGTTTTGGCTTTGACTTTTTAGTTTTGACTGAACTAATCTGACAGGACTTAAAATGATGCCATCCTTTTTATTTTGATTTTTATGACAGCGACAGTTTTAGTCCTGTAAAATTAGTTTAGTTTAGTTTTGCCGACATCTGAATAGACATCAATATCTGTAGCTTAGGTAACAGGCCTGCGTCCAGCAGTGGACCGATTGGATGTTGGGAGGTGGTATCGAGCTGGGTACCTATACCGTATCCATCCAGCATGGAGCATGTTAGTAAACAAACCACGATACAAAAACTAAAAACTCACTTGCTTGGCGTCGAGTTTCAGATATACATAATTGTAAGCAATTTTTATTGAAGAGAGGATCTAAAATCGACAAGTAATGTAAATTACGTATAAACGGACGCGCCAACAAAGTGAATTTTAGGTTAAGTATGGGCGGTTTGTTTACGTTTATGCTCCATTCAAAATGGACACGGTATAGGTCATACATAGATGATTAAAAATACATTATAATTATCATTACTTACTCGCTACTTGGCTCTTATCTGTAACAAATAAGAATTACATGATTATAATTGTACACACATACATCACGGTTAATAAAAATTGCATATTAGGTATATGTTTTACTTTTCTCTGTTATTTTATTTATATTTATATAAGTAGCGTATTGGATTGAGTATTATGTATCAGTTATCTAGTACCCATAACATAAACATGAAGAGGTATGTAACCTTAAGTTTTGTTAGGTAATGGAATCACACTAATATTATAAATGCGAAAACTTTTATGGGTGGATGGATGTATGGATGGATGTTTGTTACTTCTTCACGCCAAAACTACTGAACGGGTCTGGCTGAAATTTTGCATACAGGTAAACTAGCTGTGCCCCGCGGCTTCGTACGCGTTGTTCCTATGGACACATTAAAAGGTGATTTTCATCCCACGGGAACTGATTTATGGGATAAAAAGTAGCCTATGTTTGATTCCAGGATTAGAATTACCTGTATGCAAAATTTCAGCCATATTCGTCTAGTCCATCCATACATCCATACATCCATACAACGTTCGCCTTTCTAATATTATTATTATATTATAGTGTGATGTGATTATTTTACTGATATGTCATCTCAGCAAAATTTATACTAAGAATTGCGTTCTGCGTTTCTGTCTCGCGTGGTTTGCCAGAGGACAAGAAGTTTGGCGTCAACTATACTCGATGCGTCTCGAGGTATAGGTACCGCCTTTACAATAAAAGCAAACGGAAGTAATAATAGAACTCACCTCCTAGAGGGAACTTCGGCAACTTGCCCTGAGACAGAAGGTGTTTAGCATCCTTCAACTTTTTCATTGCTGAAACATAAATTAATTATATTAAGCTTGGGACAAGAAATTAAGAATCTTATAACAAACAGGGGCCTGATTCCACTAACACAATCGCCTCACTAAGACAATATTATCGCGTATCAATCACCGCCATTGACACCTTTTGGTATTCTACTAACACGATTATTTTGTTTTTGCCATAGCTATGACTATTACGATTATGACAACCGTCTGACAATTTGTCCGTTCAATGGTATGGTGGGGCAAGTAATATGGTAATAGAATACCAACTAAATTTTCAACGAAATCTCTATCTCAATCGTATGGCGCTATTATAGCATTTGTTAAAAAAAATAGTGGAATTAGGCCCCAGAGGTGATATATTAATTTTATCGTAGACTAAAAATTGATAAACTTCATCAATAGGCTTAATTCACACCGGAACGGCAGAGGCCGGACAACATTTTCGAGCTTAGAATGATAGTTAAGTTAAGCAACACTAGTATAGTCTTGCTTAACTTAATCTGCGTCAATTGTCCAAGATTATTCATTTGTTTATTTATACATTCTACTAATATTACAAAGGCGAAAGCATGTGCCATTGTGAAGATGGTTGATCATTGATAATTTTATGGAGGGATAGTTGAGATCTGCACCGACATCCCTTATATTAGTGTATTGTGTAAACCTCTAAACCAGACTTAACCAGCCCAGCTCCCAGGACTTTTGGTGACTTCAGAATACACAGCTTCGTTTCAGCTTTTCTGTGGGTGTGGATGAGGTTGATGCCTCAATGATTTCTTCTGTCATCAGTAGAAATGTTATCCACCCGTGGTCTGCTCACGATGCTTCCTGTGTCGCTACGCGCTAGTTTTGTATGTGTTCTACAGTGGCATTGGTGTCTATTTAGATGTTGCCAAAACTCGATTAACTAATCTGTCAGCAGGACTAAAAATGATGCTATCCTTAATATTTTGATCTAGACAGGAACGGCGATCTTTTACTACTGTCAAATTAGTTTAGTTTAGTTTTGGTGACATCTGAATAGACACCGTTATTGGGTCTAAGATGGTCTTGACTCAAAGATGTTATGAACGTTGCAGTTGGTTCAGAGCCTCTGTTTGTTATATTAAGGTTGTATCGTAGTACAAAGTCTAGGATGTTAAAGTAGTCTTCCGTTTGTATCCGGGGAACCCCATACTGTGCTGTGCGCGTTAGTATCACAGTAGCTATGCAATCCATACCTTGAGTGTTGCAGTATTGGAATAGTACCTCTAGTTCTTAATAAAATAAAGTTCTTCAGGCGATGCCTCCACGGTGCTATCTATATCGTATCCATTTTGAATGGAGCATAAACGTAAACCAACCGCCCATACTTAACCTAAAATTCACTTTGTTGGCGCGTCCTTTTATACGTAATTTACATTACTGGTCGATTTTATATCCTCCCTTCAATAAAAATTGCTTACAATTATATCTGAAACTCGACGCCAAGCAAGTGAGATTTTGTTATTTGTGTCGTACTTTGTTTACTAACATGCTTCATTCAAAATGGATAAACCATAGATATGACGAGGCAATTATAATGGATTTCAGCTTACCTTAAGTCCAGTTGACAGATGCACCACGGTGACCATCTGTGCCCAGGTGCTAACTAGCGAAGCCTTCGGGTTTTTAGATAGGTACGTAAGCGTTCTTGTCTTATTGTTAACTATACTCCGATTCAAAAACCTGGATATTTTTTGTACCTCGCCCTAGAGAGGTTACAAAACCTTAATTAATGGTGGAAAATATTTAACGACATTGGCATCACCGAAGCTAAGCACAGATGAAACAATTAATTGACCTCTCTTTTGTTTTCAAATTCAAATAAAAGCTGCACATGTGAGATTATGCATTGTTGAAGTGATTGTTTTAGTTTTTAGTGATAGCCTTGTTTCCTGTTATTGTTATGAGATTTTGTTGAGTTTTTTTTTGAGATAATTTCTTGGATTTTGAAACGGAGTAGTGAAGTAAATACAGTACACGTTAGGGAAGTAAGACATACCTGATTCCGGACAAACGTAGGGCTCTGGACCAGTGCAATGTTGTGCGGTTGCCCATCTAGGGATCTTAGCCAGCGAGGCAAACCCTGTGACGCTGTGTTGGATAATAGTTTGACTACTGAGATTGAGTTAATGGTGTCTAAGCTGATTTAACGCGTTGAGTGTTCGGATCATCGGTTTTGTATTGAGAGATGTGATTATGGTTATTGGTTTATAAGGGGATTGTAGGGAGTTTGTTTAGTTACCTTATTTTTTAAAGACACAAGTCACAATTAATATTGTTTCAAATAACTATAAATAGACTTCAATTTTTATACTTTTTTCATGAATTTTTATGGATCCCATTGTGAGAACTGAACAAAATTAAAATGGGACCACACGGGAAGCTTTCATATAAAAAAAGAATTATCAAAATCAGACAGTCAAAAGTTCTGAGGTAAGAAACATCAAAAATAATAACAGTCGAATTGAGAACCTCCTCCTTTTTTTAAAGTCGGTTAAAAATACATTGTGACATTTCATCACACTATAACAACTTTTACAACATGTATTTCATGCATTAAATTTAATAGGTTGATTGATTAAAAGAAAAAGTGGGGATTTAGGGGAAAGAAAAGGGATGCCTACGCAGGTCTACATTTGTTGAAGTGGGATAGAACCCGCCGGGGAGGCCACAGAGAGCTCCGTCTCCATCTCTGGCGCAGGTGAGAGTTCATTTAGGCCTGAGAGGCCTCCTAACTCGTCACCTACGTCACCTAGGAGCTTATCTATGGCCTCCTCGGAGAGTTCCCCCTCACCTGTACAAGGGTCGACGTCGACCTGCATGGCGGGGCCACACACGGCTCCTGACACGTCTCCGCTAGCGCAGGGTGTCTCCGAGGCCGTCGGCGCCACAATGGGGGTCTTGCCGGCAGACCCTTTGGGGGCTCTTATGGTCAGGTGTAAAGTGGCCAGTCTGTACTTCAACTTGTTCTTTCTCGCCGCCAACGCCGAGAGCTCTTCTACCGGGACCCCGAACACCAAGACGTTATCTGTCATGGTCTCGTTCATTATCCGTCTGTGGGCGAAGATCGGCCATCGATCGATACGCAGCGGGGGCAATCTCCGGTTGTTGCACCACGCGAGTATTTGTCGGATGTCCTCCGGGGGTTCGTCGTAGTCCGGCACGAAGACCACTCCTTTATGGTACCCAGGAAGCTTATGGTGTGGCACCACCACCAGTCCACTCGTTCCGGGCCACAGGGGTGGCAGGCTAGCGACCGTGGTGGTGAGCCACTCCAGACTGTAGTCGTCGGCCGCTATTACGCTCAGGCCACCGTACGCCGGTTTTGGCATGGCCTCGAACCCCGGTGCTTCCTGCTCAAAACTGAACAAGTCAGCCTCGCATAGAGCTGTGATGCTCACGTCCAGGTGTCGACGGAGTAGAGTCGCGCGCTCTTCGTCGATATGCTCACCGCTCTTTTCCATAATTACCACCTTTAAGTGGGATTTGGCGGACTCAGTATACGACGAAGTCGCCTCGACTCTCTCAATGACAGCGCCTGGAGCCCTAACGGCATCGACACTCTGTAAGCACAGCCTCTTCTCTGCTGCTGTGGAGGGCGACACTATTTCAGAGTTCCTCTGCCGTTCGGGCTGTCTGGCGCCGTCCGTGTTGAATAAGTCCTCGGTGGGCAGGTGAGGCCCGTCCCGCGGGGTGTCACGGTCCGGTCCAGTAGCTACTAGCGAGGCTGAAGCCCTGCGTTGGCTCTGTCCGCAACCGGCGCCCGCTGACAGGACCGCCCCCGAGTGTGGCAGATCAGGTGTGACCAGGGTCCGACCGAGGTCCATTACCGTGCTGACCGCCGACGATTTGGTCGAAATGTCAGCAGGGTATACATACCCCTCTACCCTTTCGGTCAGCACCTTATGCATTAAGGCATCAGCTCTCAATCTCCGCTCCTTTCTCTGTCTGTGAGTCAGAGGACCTACAGACGTCTTAGCTACTGTCGTGCCCGGTCGCGCTGAAGGCGCTCCTGTGGCCCCGCGACCTACTCTACCATCCAACACAGTGCCGCCAGTGCTCCCCGCCATGGCTTCCTCTGCCGCCTTGGCCTTCGCTACCTTCGCTGCCAGTCTCTTCCTCTTCCATTTTGATAACTTAGCCGGCACTGGTCCATCTGAGACAGTCGCTTGGGATGAGGAGTCAGGGGTGGCCGCATCCAGGTTCTTAATGGCTCCAGTATCAGCTGCGACAAGCGGGGCCTGTGGTCCCGCCCCGCCGTTGCCTTCGGTAGCCGACTTAACACCCGGAGGCCCGACACCCAGCGGGCGCTGGTTGCTGGCCGGGTCGCATGGCGTCTTAATATCTTTGCTTTGCATCACCGTCGATTTTTTTTCGGGTTTTTCTTCCTTTAAAGCTGTAAACGAAGCTGTTTAAAAGGTCGATGAAAGACAACGCCACTACTACAAAATCGGTTGGGTTACATTTACCACACTTATAGATACCTGGACTAACTTAAATGTTTTATTTTATTTCAAAATCGCATGTGCTACCGCGAACAGAAGCTAGTATGTTCAGTTATTAAAAGTATATATAATATAAGCACCATATCGCTGCCGTTCCGGTGTGAATTGAGCCTTAGACACTACAATAGTTAACATACCTAAAATACTCCTTTAAACAATTGATTTATTATTTACTTAGAAAGAGCGTTTTAACACAATAATCACAGTTCTTACACCTTTACTTTTTTCAAGAATCATTCTCTTCAATACGGATGTAAGCGGGTTAACTACGAACCTTATTTGTGTTGAAAGAACACCAACGTTTCATCCCACGAGGGATCTCTTCAGGGTGAGTTCGTGTTCTTCCAACACAAATTAAGGGCGTAGTTAACCCACTTATATCCGCAGTGAATTCATCAAACTACGATAGTTTTAATAAAAAAACCTTACCTCGTCTTTCGCCCTTTGTCGACAGCTTAGGAGGCGGAGGGCGAGTCGGCGCCGCCATTTGCTTTGGGGCTGCAGAGGGAGGCGGCTGGTACACTGGTTTCACAGGCTTTACCACTGGTTTCACTGCTGAAAAACACGATGGAACGGTTCAAATATTGATAAAGATGCCAAAATGGTCACTTTTTGTTTCATCTCGCTTGATAAAAAGATAAGAAACTTAAATAGTATGAAGCAGGAAAGATCGACCGAGGTCGTGAGTTCGATAATTTTGTTCGTAGTTTACGTAATTACAAAGATCTATATTTAAGACTGTTCAGTCTCAAAGTTGCGACTCGAAGGCGCGCCGCGCTGCAGCGTACTGTAGGTTTACACTACGGCGTACTGTAGCCGTGTACTGCGTCGTAGTGTAGCCGTACACAGCGGCGTACTGCCGCCGTACTGAATACGACGTGCGTACAAATGCGAATTTAATTTGTACGTACCGGGGAGTAAATTTGCATAAGCTTTGTGGACATTCGAAAGTGAAATGCCAGTTCTACAGTATGGCCCACATTTAATTCAACTACTTTTTCAGCTTATAATGTAATTTGTGTAAATTTTTTGTGGCAACTGTAACGAACATGCGAAAAAACTTAGTGTAGTTTACGCCATATTTCATTTATTTTACTCGGTAGTGGAATTGTATGATTTATTTAATCCATCTCACGATAGATATGGGGAATAACTTGTACATCAATGGCTGGACAGATAGTATGTGTATTAGTTTAGTTTATATACGTCTAGCAGACGTAAGGCCGTATACAGGAAGAAAGCTGTAAACTTATGCGCTTACCGGCGCTTGACAGTGCTGGTCCGTTCTACACAAAAGAAGGTTGTCGCAGTTGTTCATTAATTTTAGATGGCAGTTGAAGCTTGTCGGCACTTGTCGGCACCGTTCAGTGCTTATCGGCGCGCGTCCATATGTTTTCCTGCGCGGGTTACCAGCGCTTTCAAGCGCCGGTAAGCGCTTATAAGTTTCCAGCTTTCTTTCTGTATACGGACTAAGATGTCACAAACTCTGGAAGACGAGTGGTTAGCGGGTAAAATTAGGCCGCAAATTATCGTGTTTTTTGCAAAAGCAAAGTCGCGACTTCAAACTTTACGTAAACTTATAAGAATTCCTGGCATGGTATCTTCAGGCAGAAATGTTGTGGAAATTCGTGTGTGGGATGAAAGTTTCAAAAGTAATTTATGAAAATGAAAGTATTTTTCGTTACATTACGATTTCCTGATTGTCAGTTTATAAAAGTCAAGAGTGCAGGCAAATAGAGGCCAATAGCAAGACGCAACTGATGCCTGGAGGCAATAAGCCTCGCTTTGGGGAAACAGTTGGTCTTAACCTCTATTTGGTCTAGTTGATCTCTTAGGGTTAGACAGCCTTTAGTCTATCCTCATTAAGTTAATGCTAATAAGGGTTTTTCTTTCCTCCAGGGTTTTTGTCCCTTGTAGATATTTGTTCCCAGTCTGTTTCCATCCCAAGAATGCACAGTTTATGATTTCCACAACCCAAAGAATCGTCAAATCAAGGAATCGGAATCAAGACAAAATCCACCACAAAGGTTATCTTAGCATGACTTACTGAAGCCAAACTAAGTACCATATAACACTACAAACTGTGTGTACTTTAAATACAGATATCACGTTCCAACAATATTGGTTGGACATGTTAACTGTAAACAGAAATTTCTGTAATACATTACCTTGATTCCCTCCATTTTCTTGCTCGGCGATTTGCGCTATTCTCTGAACAACCACCTCACGGATCTCCTGGTCTTCAGATTTCGGATACTTCGTTCGATAAATCTCAAGCGTTTCCATTGACGTCACCATTTTCTTATCTCCAAGTAAAACATTCACCCGCTCTGTAACGACTTGTCTAAACGTTCTACGCATCAAAGGATCGGGCTCTTGGTCTTGGTAATTCAGACCATTGTAAATGTCGTGCAAAATCTTATTGGTGCCTGCTAGACGCATTTTTTTGTTGAGTTTTTCTTTCCCACTTTCTGTCAACGGTGGCACTGCGATGGTTCCAGAGACGAATGGCTCTTTGAGCGGTTTCGGCGGGGCGGACGTCTGTTGCGAGCTTTTAGGCTTGAATTCTTCGAACTTCCTTTTCCTCGAGTCAGTAATCGACCTCTGGTCGTGGACAGAAGTTCGCCTAGAAACGTCGGGTCGCTCGTTCCGATCGAAACCGAAATAATTGCTATGAATGTTAGGTGGGTTGTACCGGCTAGATTTTCCTTGGCGCTCGAAAAACTCGGGTCTTTCCGAAACCTGATTCGTTCCATGACGCTCGTTTGAACGGTTAGGAACGTTCGGTTTACTAGAAAACATAGATTGTTCATTTGGTCTTTTTGGACGGTCTTCACGATCATTCGGTCTCCTTGAAAACACTTCATTCGGTCTCCTAGAAAACTCTTCATTTGGTTTTCTAGAAGGCTCTTCGCGACCACTTGGTTTTCCAGAAAACTGACTCGATCCTTGACGCTCGTTTGAACGGTGAGGAACGATCGGTCTTCTCGAAAACTCCGCACGTTGATTGGGTCTTGGGGGTCTTCTAGAGAATTCATCATTGGGTCGTCTAGCAAACTCATCATTGGGTCGTCTAGTAAACTCATCATTGGGTCGTCTAGCAAACTCATCATTGGGTCGTCTAGTAAACACATCATTGGGTTTTCTAGAAAACTCATTGTTGGGCTTTCTAGAGAACTTGTCTTCATTCGGTTTTCTAGAAAATATCTCTCGTTTATCCGATCTCTCTTGGTGTTCGTTCTCCCTTCTTTGAATGTTCGATCCGAATTCGCGCCTTGGTTTATCGAGTAAGGCAGGCCTTACGAAATCTGAGCGCTCTTTCGGCCGAATGGTCGACCGAAAGTCGGGTTCGGTTGGCCTGACATTCGGTCTGAAGTCAGGTTCAGTCGGCCCTGCGTTAGACCTATAGTCGGGTTGGTTTGGGCGAACATTTGCTCTAAAGTCTGGTTGAATGGGGCCGTCGTTAGCCGTTCGCCAGACCGGCTTGCAACCATCGCGCGACTGATCTCGCGGTGGGCTAGCCACCCTGTTGGTTGGCCAATCCCGATTTCGGGCCTGTTTCGGGCCGTAAGATGATTCTTCGTTCGCAGAATTCTGGTTATTGTCTTCCCAGCGGGAGCGTTTCGCAGGCTGGCCGTAGTCTTGATCGTCGAATTGCGACGCTCTGTATTGGGGTGCCGCCGATGCATTCTGGGAAAAACCACTGATGCCCGGATAAGCACTCTGGACCTTCTGAAAACAAACTATTTTAAAACAACACGCCTATTATGTCCAATAAAATTTGTAGTTGAGAAGTTAAGGTTGCTAATTCGTCAGTCTTTCAGGTTGTTATGTGCCAACAAGGACATGAATTAAGCTTTATGAGACCATGGGTAATTCTGTGGTAAGTGATTTACAGTAAAAGTAGCTATACTTATATATATTAAATCCCAAAACAGCGAAGTGTTATGCTTCAACTGCACAATGTGAAGTAGGTAAGCAGATCATGGCTGTTTTAAATCATAGAGAATGATCCAAGTATTTGATTGCAAATCATCACCGGCTTTAGGGCGTTACAGCACCTATCGATCGATCGTCGGTCGATGGTACTCGTAGAATGGATTAGTCGAAGTTGATCGATAGTTTCTACCCGACCAATCGATAGATGGTAGAATGGATTAGTCGACGACAACGAAGTGACGGAATATAATTTATGGAATTAAAGTGGCTGTAGTTGTCAAACCGACAGATAGTTAGGACCACTTTTGATGCTTGCTTAATAATGCTGGACTTTTAACACAGCATAATCTAGCCCAAAAATAAGCAAAGCTTGTGTTATGGGCAGCAGATGATTTATGATACTTGTACGCGTAGCTCGCTGAACAGTGGTTTCATACTCCACAATAGTGCTGTGTGTGACATAGACCTTCACTATTGACCGCCATAGCGGCCGTCTTCAGATTGACGCACCTAGCATCTGCCTGCAGCCATTCGCAGGTCATCATCCCATCTGGCCGTAGCGCGTCTTGCACTACGTTCACCGAGTCGTGGTCTCCACTCAAGAATACGTTTAAACCAGCTGTTATGAGTTTTTCGCGAGATATGGCCGGCCCACTGCAACTTCAGTTTGCTAATTCTTTGAGCTATGTCGATAACTTTGGTTCTCTGTCGGATGTGTTCGTAACAAATCCTATCCTTCAGAGAGACTCTGATCATAGCTCGCTTCGCTGAGTGACTTTGAACTGTAAGACGGGTAGGACGCTTAAAAACTTTTGTTTCCAAGCATTGTGTTACGGATGACGCGAAGAAACGGTGATTTGGCACGTACGTTACATTTTTAGGCTTGTTTTACAGTCACGCCGCTGGGTAGCGCGAGCTTGTACAGCGGTGCACTGTAAAACGAAATTAGTACCACGCGTTCCGCTGCAGTGAGACAGTCGTGTACAATGTGTTATTCATTTTGTAAACAAGTATCTGACGGCGCGTCACAGCGGCGTCAGAAGAACATAAATACTCCAAGAGCGCGTGCTTCGGCAGCGTCGGCGAACGGAGCGGTTACTGAACGGCGCTGCACAAGCGCGCGACTTTGAAACGCAACTACCCGAACTAACTAATACTCTCTCCGAAAGCGCGCGCTCCAACGTCGCTACCGATACGCGTACAATAAAAACTGCTTTAGAAAAATACTAGCGCAGTTTTTCTAGAAAATGTCCTACAGGTATTTCAGCGTTAGTAAGTTTTATTTTGCAATCCTCAATAAATTCGTCCGGCTAGATTGAACTTTGTGTCACTTTATTTATTTAGACTTACAAAATAAGCACTTAGACAAGTGTGCGGCGTATTGGCGATTGGGTTGTTTTCCCATTGTATAATTGGCGTCTCGTTGTAAACTTGCAACTATAAGTAGTTAAAAATCGTTTTTTTCTGCCATTTGTGTTATTTTATTTACAGTGCCACCCTTCAGCAAAGTACATATATGTAGATACATACTTAATTGAAAGACTGAACAAGACTCAATTAAAATAGGCCATTTCAAATGGATACAATTGAGACTAAACAGTATAATCATCCTATTTGCATTTACAGAAGATTAGCTGCCAGACTGATGCAACTTGGCATCAGTCTCGCGGAGTGGCCTAGACCACAAGGGTGATGCTGCAAGTACCAATCACCATGAGTGATCCAATTTTATTTTGCAGCAGCTCAGCCCAAATTGTGTAAGTCATACATAAGCCACATATTGCATATGCAATCATAGTGTTTGTATAATTACTAAAATCATTATTACTCATGCCTAAACCATCAAGCTTAGCATGGTCACCATAGACAGTGATTTGTCTTCTATAGACATTACTGACATCAAATCATCATTTACAAATGTGTAAATTTATTGAAATTGATTCCAACTGCTTAAAACTTATACAAATTTTTCTTTATGCCTATACTTCTCTCTGCATTCTTTAATATTTTTTATTTTCAGCAATTTCTAGGCTGTTCTGTTTAAAGTACAGATGCAGCAGAACGATGAATCATCTTAGTAATATTTTGTACTATCTAAATATGTATAGAAACATACCTCTGGCCTGTAATTCGGGGCAGTATTCATAACATTGGCTGCATAAGTTTCATTGTTAGGATATGCCGGCATGGGCATGTAGTACATGGGAGTCATCATTTGCTGCCCAGACATCATGTTGAAACTGCTGTTCTGACCCAGGTCCATGGAGTTATATGGCAGCTCTGCCTGAGGCTTGGATTGAGGGTTCATGGAACGGTAAGGTTGGTCTAACAGAGCCTGTGGAATTAAGAACAACCATACTTCTAGTAAGACTTGAGATGTTTTGATTAATAGAAAGTGAATTAAGCAAGACAGTAGGAAGACAATGTTCACAAGTTGAAATGAAATGAAATGAAATTTAACATGAAATTATAAATCTGTAACGAGATGTGACCATGATGTCATAATCTGCACAATAGAGGCGCTGTACCAAATCACATAGAAAATAGAGATGGCTCGTTACTAGTAACGGCAAATAGACTCTGGTACAACACTAACCTTTTGCTGTCTCACATCTTCAACGTAAAGATGCTGTCCATTCCAGAACAGTCCATTTATCTTCCTCGTCAGAATCGCCGCATCAGCGTCCTCGGCGACCCCCACTGTCACCTTCTTGCAGATCCCCTCGATGACCAAGTCGTCTAGAATCATTTGCTGAATGCCGCATTTTAACTGCAGTAAGGCTTTTACGTCTGCGTACCGGGTCTGAAAGGTAACTAGATTATGGCGAAATAGACACTTTAAGCATCCCGATTTTACTTTTGTAACGGACTTAAATTTGGAAACTGCCATAACTATTTTTATTAGTGGATGTAGCTGTATGTTTACGTAGTTAATGTATTCTTTGCTGCATGATTTTTATAACACCGTAAACAATGCCGAAAGTTTGCCGCAATGGTCAATGTTGACGATTCGGACGTAGGTACTTACCGTAGCCGGAAGGTTGTGTATAACGAGTAACATCCTAGTTGAAAGTTTTCAATGGATATAACAAGTAATTATTTCTTTAGAGAACGCCTTTTTCCCCAATATTTGGTAAAAAGAGCAAAGAAAGAAAGTTAGAGAATCGTAGGTAGGTATGTAGCGTAACAAAATTACAAAGAGAATACAATAACTTCGTAAGAAGAGACGGGACCTCCTTAGAGCAAAATGAGTCTACCAAACGTCACTGTCTATGACTGTATCGCGAAAAACCAACCTATCCACTACAATTTGGACATGCGCAGACGACACAATGTCACAAAGACATTCATGGCTACCAACACTGTACTTCTATTTCATTGATCAAGAATACCAAAGAGAATACAATAACTTCGTAAGAAGAGACGGGACCTCCTTAGAGCAAAATGAGTCTACCAAACGTCACTGTCTATGACTGCAGCCTGTCGCAACACACTTGGCCAAAATTTTACTTTTAGTCTATGGTTCGGAGCAATGAAGAAAGCCAACTTTTGAAGCCAAATCTTATTTTTCTCAAGTTGGCACCGGAAATGACTATTTTATGCCTTATGGTTAGTTCTACTCAATGATTTTATTGTCAATGGCGGCCTTTGATGGCGTTTCTGTCAGATTTTATTTTTCTTACATTTTTTATAAAATTTGAGATTGATTCGATCGAAAATACAAACTGTTGATTATTATCAAATATTTCGCTGCTAGAGTGACTTAAATGGATTATGTTATAATTTGCGTGTTTCCTGTTATAGTTTTATATCGGATTGTTGAGATAAACAACAATTTTGGATCAGACTAACAATTCTGAAAATTCAAGTATTTCAGCAGATAACTACCGTGAAAACTTCAGTAAAATGGATAGTCGGCGTAACAGGAAGTGTGGTAAACGAAAGTTAACCAAGATGGTCATGCTTCTTTCAAGTTTTCCACTAGACCCTGATCGGTAAGTACCTACATACTTCTCCAATTTTACATGGTTATTATTGTGAAGCTGAATTCGATTACATAACATCATCCGCGCCGCCTTGTATAGACACTGGACCTCGCCCCGCTCATTTTTTTAATAGGTTATGTGAAAAAATTACCTTACTTTTATTCATAATTGTGTGCGAACATAAAACAGCTGCTAAATAGTGTTATATCTCAGACTGACTTATGTCAATAGAAGAAGACAGAGCGAGATCGAGCAGTGTGCTGAGTTAGCATACTATTATGAATAAGGGGGTTAGTTTACAATAAGCAGTATAAAAATGTGCAATCCTGCAAAAAAAACTGAACACCTTAAAAAGATAAATAAATCAACTAGTAACGAAATTATTAAATGAGTTAGAATTTGTATATAACAGAATGAATGGGTGGGACTTATTATTTTGAGCATTTGAAAAATTAGATTACCTGTAAGGAAAACGTAATTATTTTAATAGAATCTAAAATTTCATGGTCTTCTTTTATTTTAGATGCTTTGTTAAATGGAAAACTAATCCATGCAATTGAGCCCTTACATGTCTGAAATCGTAAAGTTAACGGTGTTTTTCTTACAAATTTTCGGGTTCAATTCCCGGTTTAGGTGGATAGGTACAGGCGATTTTTCAAAAATCTTTGAATGCAGTTTTTAAAATCAAATTGAAATCTTTTTTCAATAAGATGTTATAATAAATACGGCCACATAGAGAAAGTACCTTAAATATTGAATAATATTGAATATATTGAAAATATTGAATAATATATATATTTAAGGTACGTAATTAACAATTTTGAATAATATTCAATATTTAAGGTACTTTCTCTCTATGTGGCGGTATAAATAAAATACATACAGGGGTATGTAATTTATTTATACTACTGTATTAGCTGTCATACATTATTTTGTCATTTATATTTTATGTATTTATCAAACTATCAATTTACTTTGCTGCCAATGCCGATAAATACATATAACTATAGTAATAACTGTAACTAATATTATAAAGGCGAAAGTTTGTACGGATGTATGGATGGATGGATATTTGTTACTTCTTCACGCCAAAACTACTGGACGGAGCTAGCTGAAATTTTGCATACAGGTAATTCTAATCCTGGAATAAAACATAGGCATACTTTTTATCCCATAAATCTGTTCCCGTGGTATGAAAATCACATTAAAATGTTTCCATAGGAACAACGCGTGCGAAGCCGCGGGGCGCAGCTAGTATAAAATACGCGTTTTCATCTGATATCTTATTAATTGAAGGTACTTATCTATTTCAGATTACCTGTTGAACAATTCCACCGCCAACTGCGATCCCCAACTCACCCAGCGTGAGGATTAGTACTCAATATTTTAGAAAAATACTCAATATTTTTATTGAAGTTTTGTAAGTATTCATGCACCCTGCCTGTCAGATAGATTATGGCAGTGATCTTAATCTTAATCTATTAAGTAAGATTAATACTTAATCAGTAGGTACTTTATACAAAATTACAGCGAACTCTTGGGATGTAAATAATAACATAACATAAGTTGTAAGTATTTACATTTCTAGATGAACTGTTTATAAAATCATGCAGTAAATATTTCTGTATATTAGAAATAGTAAAAATAAATTCTTAATAGTAAGTACGTACGTAATTAACAAAACTTTGTATAAATTTGACTAGGTTAAACTTAACATAAATAAATGTAATATTGGTACCCATCATGTTCTAAAATTCACTTCGAAACTCTTTATAATTATCGTGCTTGGGTACCGATTTAATTAATGTTGGTGGTTTATTATAATTATATTTTAAGGAACATGTAATCGTCGTGTATGCTTCGGATTATGACACTACCTCATGCTTCGGATTTGATTAGTGTAATAAATTTGTAATGGTAAACGGTGTTTTTATTCTAGTCAACTGAGCCAAAATAACAAAGGGTATATAATTATAATAGAATATAAATATTTTTCGAAAACTGTAGGTAGTAAATTTATAAGGGCAGCTAAAAATATCGATATCGATGAATGTGATTTAGGGGTCACCCCTAAATCGCATTTATCGATATCGATATCGATGAATAAGCCGCAGCAGCACATCACTATTATTATTATTTTTTGTAATAGTAGCCATGAATGTCTTTGTGACATGTGTCGTCTGCGCATGTCCAAATTGTAGTGGATAGGTTGGTTTTTCGCGATACAGTCATAGACAGTGACGTTTGGTAGACTCATTTTGCTCTAAGGAGGTCCCGTCTCTTCTTACGAAGTTATTGTATTCTCTTTGTATGACTGTATCGCGTAGTTATCTGCTGAAATACTTGAATTTTCAGAATTGTTAGTCTGATCTGAAAATTGTTGTTTATCTCAACAAGCCGATATAAAACTATACCAGGAAACACGCAAATTATAACACAAATCCATTTAAGTCGAAATATTTGATAATAATCAACAGTTTGTATTTTCGATCGAATCAATCTCAAATTTTCTAATAAATGTAATAAAAATAAAATCTGACAGAAACGCCATCAAAGGCCGCCATTGACAATAAAATCATTGAGTAGAACTAACCATAAGGCATAAAATAGCCATTTCTGGTGCCAACTTGAGAAAAATAAGATTTGGCTTCAAAAGTTGGCTATAACTTCATTACTCCTACCCATAGATAAGTAAATTTCATGGTAAAATTTTGGCCAAGTGTGTTGCGACCAAGGTTGCGACCGGCAAGAATACCTACACTACAATACATTATATCATGGTATAATAAAACAAGGTATTGGATTCCGAACGGTGGTTGTCACCAGCCATAGAGTATATCAACCATAGACACCAGCTTCTACAAAGGTTACCAACTCCAAAACTAAATATCGGCTATACTAAAGGGCGCTCCACACTCACGAAATTCTCGGGAGAGTCGTCAGCCGTCAGCTCGCCCCAGCCTCAATCTCCGTTGCTGTCTACGCCTGCTTGGCCTGTTGAGATATAGATAGATAATAATTTTATTGAAAAAACCACATTAGAGTCAGAGTCAGAGTCAAATCGTTTATTTCCTTAGACTTACAAAATAAGCACTTAAACAAGTCCAATTTTTACTATATAAACAGCTTGATAAATAGTAATTACTAACAAACAAGAAATAAGGTGCAATTAACTCTAATTTACTTGAATTTTTTTTTCAACTAGCGGAAAAAGTCTAATAAAGATACGTTTGCCAAAATCTTCGAAACTGATAAATAGATAAAACCATATTGTATATCTAAAACTCAGATTACGTGCCTGGCATAAATTACAATCTTTGTTATATAATCTAGGTACTGTTTATATTACAATACACAAACTTGGCTTTACAAAACACCATAGGGTACAAAGGGAAAAAAAGGACAGACAGACATAAATTAATTAGAAATTAAAAACCTTAATATGAGAGGTCTAGTCTAGTTAAACAAAACAAATAAATTATTAAAATAAAATAAAAGGTACTTACTTATGTCAAAGTATGCTGCTGTAAAAGGGCATTGTCAAACTGTATTAAAATAATGTACAAAATTACATAATAATGTCATAAAATAATTTAGATTAAATTAACATGTACTTAAATAAATAAAGCTGGTGTATAGGGGTATTGTTAAACAAAATAAAACAAAAATATAAGACCCTAAAGAATCTATTATGAAAGAAACAATAAAACAATGTCAGAGTAATACATAACCAAATTAATATTCGGATGTATAGTATTATGATATAGCTAAATCAGAAACCATCCGTTTGATGCTCTGCAAACATCCCTGATGCACTGCAGAAGCGAGGCAGCCCCAACATCGTCATAAAATTAGATAAAATCAGAATTATATTATGACCGAGATATCTAAATGTATTTTACTTTTATTACGTTCATTCCATTCCAGTCAGGGGGAAATGCTCCCTCTGAAATGTTTAAAAAATAAACTTGTTTTATTGAATCTTCCCATACCATAAAATTCACTCTGTGGCCGATATTATTTTGTATAGATAACCTCTCTAATAAAAATCAATTATATTGTAGAAACAAAGTTATTTTAACGAAACGTGAAGATCATTAATAATATCATGTATAATTTTTTTGAACCTTCATTGAACATTTATTGAACCTTCCCGAACCCTTAAATTCACTCTGTTTTCTATATTATTGTGTATACCTTACTTCTACCTTACTATACCTTTAATTAAAATCAATTATATCTTTAAACAAAGTTTTATTTTAACGAAACGTGAAGCTCATTTATTTGGCTAGTTATGGCAATTTTTTTGGAGTTGGTAATCTGGTGACAACTACGTCACCCTGATTTCCCGGAGTGCCATACCTTGTTTCATAAACCATGCATTGTAGGTATTGTATTCTCTTTGTACAATATCAAGATATTGTATTCTATTTTGTTCAATTCAATACCTACTTTTTTGCTAATTCGGGATATTCTACGCAAGCAATGAAGAAATAATTCACTACATAAAAATAGCATCCTACATAAATCTCCTAAGATGATGCTAACGGTGCATGGACTTCCATTCAAAGTAAGTGCTTGTGCTCAACGTTTGTGCTACTATCAAATATATCTTTGGTTAGATTTAGCAATGTCGATAACAAACCTATTCACAGACCAAGTTCCAAGACGTAAAGGCACTGATCAAACAGGAGTGCAATATCCGCGACTTTATATTGGACAACCTTGTGGATGATGGGTACGATTCTAAGAAAGTTAGCATCGGCCTCACCGATGAAAACGATGCATACCAGCTGATGAAGTGCTTGGAGGGATTTAGGATGTCAGGATCACATGTTCTGAAGATTGTTCCGGTGCGTACATTAGTTTTACTATGTAGAAAAATAACATAATTCATATCTGTACTCATGAAAGTTACACTTTTGAGGGTTTGAGGCATTGATTTATTAAAAACGAAGATGAGGCACTGGTTGCTCGAAAGTGGCAACCTTAAATTGTGTAAAATTGTGTTCTCCCACATCAGTCACCGTCTGACCGGCGGCACGGGCGGTCGTGATTCGCGTGAAATATTGTTGTATCAGTCTCACTTCGGTCCTAGATACGTCTTTCCGTCTTTGTTCTTCTTTGTATTGCACAGGACTGGAAATATAACTGTGAGAATATGTGTTTGCGTGTAGTTGTAACACATGCCAATTTTTGAGTAAGCGCTGGGATGTTACCTATCTTCCCTTTTTAAATCAATGGTTTGAGGATGTTGGGGTTCTGTTTCAATCATAAATAAGCTTCTGTTACAGAACCCCATTCTTCCTTATTGTTAGGTTTGTTACAGAAATTATAATAATATTATAAAAGATATAATATTTGTATCCTTGCATGGAATAAACTCAAAAACAACTTGACTGATACTATCAAAAATTCTTTCACCTTTAGAATACTACATTATTCCAGATGGGTGGAAATTTAACCTAACACTGGTTAAATTTCCACCCATGTGAAGCTGGAACAGGCTGCTAGTGAAATATAAACAAATATCATATATTAAATAATTTAATTCTTTTAAATTATTTAATTAATTTAATTCTGCACCTGGGTGTGTGTGATATTTGTTTGTACCAGGTGTTTACTGTGTGTTTATTTTGATAGTCCGACTACACAGGTTAACAGGAGCTACCAAAGCTAAGCTTCAATATTATTCCTAACTGTTTCTCACCGCAGCTTACCATGCACTTTTCAATGATTGAAAGGAGTTACTTATGCATCTTAAATGAACACTAACTTATTAATCCAAAAAATTGGTGCAATGACTAAATTCAATACTGTGTGAAGTGTGATAAAGACACATCAGCTAGAGGCTGCTTGCCTATTATATAAATAAATAAATAGAATCTCATGTAGAACTGCTATCTTGAGCTACATGATCAGATTCTCATTAAAATAAGCCAGAATTGTTAAGGATTATAGTGCATAAGCCCTTACAATCCGTGTTATTTCTGAAAAACCATATAAAGTCTCTAAAAATAATTACCTACTTCAACTTGAACCTGCAACCTTCCTCCCTCAGAACAGGAATGCATTAACCAATTGCACCATATTTGTTATTAGGGTTGCCAGGTGAGACGCGAAAAAATACCGGACGACCCCGGGGGGGGGGGATGTAGTGTGAAGCTAGGTCGAACAAAAAACGGGTTTTTTATTTATTAATATAACCACATAAATTAATGCAGTCATAAAATTGTGGTCTCCAAGACTACGCTCACTTTGACAAAGTGTTTATAAAGCAATGGTACGAAATAAAGATAGGAACTTCAGAAAAAAAAGCTTTCAATAGTGTTTTATTTGATACAACACTTTCTTTAAAATCATCGCAGCTCGAGTTTATGTTGAAAAAAACACACAGTTCACTTTTCACAGTCTCTAGACCAAGGCGGTTTCATGGTCCATATATTCCCCATCACACTGGAAATGCGCTCGAGGAAGGCGTACGCTACTTTTGTAGGCGCTTCTGATCAGAAGTACCTAGCTACTTTCCTCAAAATACCGGACATTGTTCTGTACGGTATGACCATTAATTTTTTACCGGACAGGCCTCGAAAATACCGGACTGTACGCTTAAATACCGGACATCTGGCAACCCTATTTGTTATGTATGCAACATGCGGGTACTTGTCTGTCTTATTTTTATAACAAGATTGACTAAGTTAGGGTAGTTGTATATTTTCTTGTGTAAACTTATGGTGAATTGCTACCAAGCTCAATACACATAATTTACTGAAATATGGTGTTTTATTGGTCATAACAATATTCATGATGTGATGTCTCATGAATATTTCTTTATTTCCGTTGCTCATTTTGCAAAACATAAAAGTACGAGCTGCTACTAACATGTTATTTACTTCACAGGTTTCCCAACTGCAATCTACCTTAGACCAAAGATCCAACTTCTCAAACTCATCTAGAAATGACTACTCAAACCAAACACCATCCTACCGACAAAGTGACTACAACAGACCTAACACTGTCAACCCTACAAGTCATGGTGTCCGAAATATGGGTGACACAAGACATGATCGGGGCGTGATGGACTCAAGACCATCTCTAACACAAGTTACAAATCACCCATCAGACTCCAGAGATCACTATGATTCCGGTCGTCGACGAGAAGACACAAGATCAGACTTCCGGGACCCCAATAGAGGACCTCTTGTGACTCCAGCTATAAGACCAGTTTCGTTAAACACTCTGGTACATGGTGTTGACTCGCATAATATGCCATCTGACAATAACATGAGGGGTCCAGAAAGACCCAGTATCAGAGATCAGGATAGTCTAAGGGGACTTGATGTGCCTGGTATACGGGGTCAGGATGGTGTTAGGGGATCTGATCCTGGTATGCGAGGTTCAGATAGACAAGGAATGAGGGCTTCAGATGGGGCCATGAGATCTGATGTAGGTATGAGAGATCCCAATTACCAAAAAACTGACCATAGACAAGTGTCAAATACAGATATGAACCATCAGCAATGGAGTTCAACTTCTGGGGGTAACAATCAGTGGTCTGATGCTGGCCGGTCGATGCAGAATCAGAACACTGGGTATAACTATCCACAGGCACAGGGGAATGTTGGTTATGGACAGCAGGTATGTTATTCTGGAGATATATTACTCTGAGACGACCTCTGTGGCGCGGTGGCCGAAGATCTGCTTGCGACGCAGGAGGTTGCGGGTTCGATTCCCGCCTCGGGACAAATTTGTGTACGATCTACAGACATTTGTCCAGGGCGTTCTGGATGTTTTCTATGTATAATAAAAAAATATCTATCTATCTACCTAGTACCCATAACACAAGCTCTGCTTAGCTTGGGGCTAGGTAATGCTGTGTGATTTGTCCAGCATTAAATCTAAAAAAATCTAAATCTATTGAATCAAAAGCTAAAGAAGTCTTTTTAAAAATTTAGTTAAAATATTTTTTACTCTAAAATCTAGTTGGAATTTATTATGTATGTAGAATGATAGTTCAAAAATTGTACACAAATTCAAGATATAAATTTTCAATACATACACTAATATAATAAATTTGCAAGTTTGTATGGATGGATGTTTGTAACCTCTTCACGCCAAAACTACTGAACTGATCTGGCTGAAATTTTGCATACAGGTAATTCTAATCCTAGAATCAAACATAGGCTACTTTTTTCCCATAAATCTGATCCCGTGGGTTAAAAATCACCTTTTAAACGTTTCCATAGGAAAAACGCGTGCGAAGCCGCGGGGTGCAGCTAGTTTTCAATATTTGTAAGCAAAACCCAACTAAATCATCACATATTATTATCAATAGAGTGAGAAGACATTATATCAGCCACATAAATAAACACCTTCAAGAATAAACTTAAAAACTGGTTGCAAAACTGTCGTTTCGGTTTTGTATGGACGAAAATAAATTAAATTAAATTTGAAAACCCTCTAACTGCAAAAAAACGGTAGCTACCCTTAAGGGGACAAAAATTTGCCCCACCCTGTATAAGTAGGTATGTTTATTAATATTCACACACCAATATTAATGGTAGTATTGCATTGCTATGCTACCACTGATACATTATCAGTATTGTAATATTTGACATGATTCTCTGTGAATAAATGATTCTATTCCGCTTGTAAATCGCCAGTGTGATAGCCTCTATATCGTATCCATTTTGAATGGAGCATAAACGTAAACAAACCGCCCATACTTAACCTAAAATTCACTTTGTTGGCGCGTCCTTTTATACGTTATTTACATTACTTGACGATTTTAGATCCTCCCTTCAATAAAAATTGCTTACAATTATATCTGAAACTCGACGCCAAGCAAGTGAGATTTTGTTATTTATGTCGTACTTTGTTTACTAACATGCTGCATTCAAAATTGATGAACCATAAGTATCCTATTTGTCTACAGGCCATCGCAACTCTACAAGGTGGTTTTGCCACCCGAGGGCCCCTACCCCAAACTTACCAGCAGCAGCCAAAACCTGCTCCTGTTCCTGACAGGGTAAGTTTTTAAGATAGATAGATAAAAAATCGTGTGGTGCCGGCGGCATAGAATTTGCACCACCCCAATTCTTCCCGTGGGTGTCGTAAGAGGCGACTAAGGGATATCTTCTGGAGGGCGGGCAGCAGCGCCCCCTGCAGAACAAATCTTCCACCAAACTGCGATCCCCAACCCGCATGCCCAGCGTGGGGATTATTGGCATTACCCCCCATGAGTTAAACACCAAAAAGGCGTTTATCAGGGGGAGGCCTGCGTCCAGCAGTGGACCGATACAGGCTGTGGATGGATGGATGGAGATAAAAAATACTTTTATTGCACACTTTAAACTACACAATTTACAAATGAAATAGTTAAAACAAAGTGACAATTGCCGGTCTTAACGCTCAAGAGAGATCTCTGCCTGACAACCTGGTATGGATAGAAACGTCGGATATACATGGGGTATGGTATGGTCTGTGTGCATGTAATAATTATTATGGTACTACTTAATAAATAATAACATGTATTATCGCCAAACGGAATGTATCCTATCCAGTTTGAAACGTTTTTGCTTTGAGTTAAAAACAAAAGATATCGAGCAAGCCGGGTTTGGCAACTATTCACTTCAAAGAAAAATCACCTTTATGTGGTAAGGCGCAATTTTTGCTGATCATCATTGATTAATTAAAAAGGGAAGATGAGGTACTAGTTTCTCGAAAATGGCAACCTCATATTGTGTAAAATTGTGTGCTCCCATCCCACCTCAGTCACCGTCGGAACGGCGGCACGGGCGGTCGTAATTCGCGTGAAATATTCAGTTCAGTTCAGTATTGATAAGAAAAAAATCTTACAAGTCAAACACATTATAGATATATACTAAACAACTTATTGTACAAAAATAGTTTACACTAAGTACGTAATAATATTTCTTACTAAAAGTACCTATGGTTTATCCATCCAGCATGGAGCATGTTAGTCTACGAATAAGAATAGTCAGGAACAGTAACTGCTTTAAAAAAATGCCCCAACCAAAGTTGTGCTAAAGTAGGCGGGGCTTAAAAGTCGGGCTCAGCGCGCCATCAGTCGGATATTTATCTTGCAAGCGAACACACGTCCAGTCTGCACAGACGTTTACGTGAGTATCTTTGTGAAATAGCTGTGAATCATCATGCCAACATGTGTTGTGAAGTGGTGCAGGAGCCATACAAGATTAAAATGCCTAGGGATCATTTTTCACTAGTAAGTAGTAGCTAAATTATAATTACATTCCTAGATGTTCAAATACGTCATCAAAGTGAAATGTTCAATACTATGCAATATGAAGTCAGTAAATTTTGACTTCGTTTTTTTGTTATTAATACAAAACAATATTATGGTCAATAATACGCAAATTGAAGTCTGTTATTGATTTATTATATTTGAGATACATATTTTTTAATCTTTGAATTTTTTTCTTCTTGTTGATGAAATATTGAAATGTAACAAATACAATTAAGATATATTTTTAACACTTATGTATGTATTTATTTTGCTTGTATTTTGTGTTTTAGTTTTCCTGCCGATCCTATTCGGAAAAATAAGTGGATAAGTGCAGTAAAGCTAGAAAGACAAAAAACAATTACTAATGAAAACTATGAAAACCAGCAGAGTATAAAACAGAAGAGAAGAATTGCACGGTGTTATCAAACATGTAAGACCAACGACGCTTCAACTGCCAGAAACCGTGGAATATATTATAGGCTTTACTACCCGGAAACTGCAAGCCAAAATCAACTATCCAGAATGAATGAAAATGTATATTTTCACAAGCTTAATTTGAAAGATTTCGATGTACTCTCGTATCCATCGGTAGTTTTGTTTAAAATATTCTCACGCACCGAGACACTAATAAGATATAAATAAAAATTCAATCAAAAACATCAATAAATATATAATAATCCTAAATAAAATCCTAAATATATAAAACCCTATAATAAATAATAATCCATCTTTAAAGATACAAAGCTATCTCTAATTCAGAATCCAAGATATTTTATGTCAACAAAGACATTCATCAATGAAAACTTAACCCCACGAAAAATCACTTACTCGAGCTAGTAATCTGTCAGTAATATCAACAGTGTTTTTCTAAAATATTTGATACTGAAGATATTATCGTTGAACTTCTGAAAATCCGTCTTCACTACATTGTGAAGAAAGACTCTTTTTTAATGTCTTCTAGACTAAAACTTAATAAATTAATCATATTTCGCGGAACATAGATTTCATTGATGTGTACAAAGTAACAAAAACAAATTAATAAAAAATCATTGTTAACCATTATATTATTTTATTAATAACTTGGTTCGCTCTACTTATTGCATAACATCATCCACGCCGCCTTGTTTCAGCTGTCATAGCAGACATTGCAGTACGCGCGCGAACCAATCACCGCTTTCATTTAGCAAGCGCCAACCAATCCCTGCTTTCGTTCTGAATTCAACTAATCACGAAGCAATGTCTAATTGGAACTTTGGCTATGATTAGTTTTTTGACTTATACGTCATTTTGGTTTGAGCTAGGCCCACTTTTTGTTTGAAGTTTGTTCTGAATTACCCTTCCTGACTATTCTTATTCGTAGATGTTAGTAAATACACCATGATACAAATAACAAAATCTCACTTGCTTGGCGTCAAGTTTCAGATATAATTGTAAGCAATTTTTACTGAAGGGAGGATCTAAAATCGACAAGTAATGTAAATTACGTATAAAAGGACGCGCCAACAAAGTGAATTTTAGGCTATAGACATATTTCTATGGACTATAGAAATAAGTTAAATAAGATCTGTAACTTTTCTATAATCTGAAATAAATGAATAATTATTTAATTATATTATATAATGTATAATATATATAATGTATAATATAACTATCGTATTTTGTCCAGCCATTAGCGTCGTCCCGCTCGAACGTGCTCCGCAGCGTGGAGATCATAGACACCCCGATACAACCTCGCGCGCAGACAAACTACCCACAGATGCAGAATCCTGTAAGTAACCTTAGCCCTGACTTGAATAAAACAATAGGGTACAGTCCGACCGGAAAGAGTAGAAAATAAATGAGGGCGCCACAATTGTTTACAATTTACATGGTATCACCATATACTATGGCTACTACGTTTTGATACTTAATATTTTCAAATATATTTATAACACATTGCAGTTCTTATTTTATAAAATTTTACAACAAATATTTATGCTCATCACATAAAGGTGTGTCTTGAATAAGAATAAAACCCATTATGCTATAGTAAAGTAAAGTAAATATGTTTTTTTATTATATACATGCATTAAAGAAATCAAAGCCTCCTTTTGTCCACCGCGCCGATACCGAGACGAATAAAACAAGAGCTATGGTGAATGCATGCAACCTAAAAAGAAAGCAAGCATATTTTGTATACTCAAGGGGAAAAAACACAATATTAATCAATTTTTTTGAATAGTTATATAATAGGTACTAAATCACACATAACTCACTCTAATGACTCAAAGTCAAGATACTCAATACCCGACATCGATTCTTCATTAAATTTTTGTGGTAGATCATAATTAGAAGTTCCTGCCATACCATAATTTTCATCTTCACGTTGTACCTATTTTTTTTGCCTTCATTAAAAATCCTCCTAACAGTGCTCCTAACAGTGCTTTCGGATTTTCCTGAAACAAAACATAAGTAAAGTATCAAAAATAAAGGATTGCACTACAAAATACGACTCAATGGAACAAAAATCAACAAAGACTATTATGTATGATAAACTAGGATTTTTGATGGATTTACACGATTCTTTTAGTAAATTATAACAGTTCACGTTCAATGTTATTATTTTTAACCAGATACTTACGGTAAAATCTGCTTTTCATTTATAAACATCTTCTTATTCAGTTAGCAGCGTCCCGGCTTGATACTCAGCCAAACATCTCCTAAACACTTTGTAAATAATATCACGGGCTCCACTGTGTATAGTTTTATTCATATTGCTAATATTTTACGAATTATTTGCTTATACTTAGAGAAATAACAATAAAAACATCAACAACAAATCAAAACGAACAACTCGAATACCCGCTCGACCGAAGTTGCAGTGTTTCCACTAGCGGAAAATTATTCTGGTTAGTCAAACAAATATTCGCTTCTAAACAAAAAAAATCAAATTGATGTCAAATCAAATAAATTCAAAAAAATACAACTAAACAATTTCATTTACTATAGTGATTGAGATTAAATTTTATTAGGTATTTAGAGTAGTTTTTATTAAATTACTTTATTTTTATTATCAATTAAAATTAAATTACTTAGGTACCTAGGTTTTCACAATTGCATTCATGTTATAAATATTTATAATTTAACGTCGATTAAAATTGTCTTTTTCATCCATCATTGGCCGCTATTCAACAGTGATTCGATACTACGTTATTATTGTATAATACTACACGTAGAACGTAGAATGCCCGTATTGGGATACTTGCTTTATATTTTGTTTTTAAATATTATTTTAAGATTTGGAAGAGGCGGCGATTTGTGTGTTTTAAGTATGCGTTGTAAGATACTGCGTTATGATTCTGTTTTCGAATAATCAGCTTATTGTATCTATTAAGCGCATTAAAATTATCAAAATGTCAACAAAACATTTTGAATGCTTGATTCTTTTAATTTAGCATGATTTTTAAAAATAAGCAAGAGAAGGTAAGTGTCTATGCAAGACGATACTTTATCAAAAAATACGTGCATAGTTCAATTTTGCAAGGAAAAGCTGAATCTGGCGGCAAACTCACTAAAGCTGTCTTTCAAAAAGAGTTGCCAGTTTATAGTAAATTTTAGTTCCAAATTAATTAATTTCTACTCTTTCTGGTCGGACTGTATATGCATGTGATTTTTTTTTTTAAATTGCTGATGGATTAGCGTTTGGCTACCAACTCACTTTAAGAAAGCGAAGATGTAGCCTAAGATGGAGCACGCTTTTCCAGAAGGAACTTATTTACCCTACATTTGAAGACTCCAAGATTGTACTTAGGGATTGCAATCCGAATTATCCGGATATCCGCTAGTTTTCATATCCGGATAATGAGAGTACCGTTATCCGGATAATACGAATAATACGGGTACCTAGTTGATTTTTCTAATTCACAACGCTACAGCGTCCAGCATTTTAGAAATGCTATATTTTATACATACAATATTTTATGCATTTAAAAACATACCAACATGTTATCATTCGTGCAAGTCTCTTAGCTTATATGCAAGCAAGACCTACACTAGCGTGGAATCGCATCACTAGAAAGCGTTGACACTGGTTGGTTAGAATCGACTTGCTTACAATAATACGGTTTGAAATGGCGCTGTATGATCAGGGAGGCCAAAGAAGCAAGATCTTGGAGAGGGTCTATAACGTGTAGGGTTGGTAACTGGGAATACCACTCACAAGCGTAGAGGCAGAGCGAGTATTTTCTGCCTCAGGTTACCTTTGTAATCAATCACTTAAGAACAAAAATGAAACCAGACTCCTTAGATGCCCTAAGTTTCTTGAGGTCATATAACCAAAAGTAAAATAAAGGTCCAATTAGAAAGACCTGCTTATAAAACTGGGCTAACTGTTTGTTATTGTTATTTTGTTAATTGTTTTAAGAGGTTTATTTAATTTCATTGATATTAACATAAATGTTTTAGAGTACCTATTAAAATATGAAGTTGATGTGCATTACTAGAAAGGATACGTAATTATAATACAAGATTATATTGTTTGCTAATGATACTTCATTAATTTTTAAAATGCGGCAAAACACAGTTCATTGGTTTAGTGTCAACAATCTTTTGCCTAACGAAACCAAAACTAAATGTATAAGATTTACTCTACCTAATGTTAAACAAGTTAAGGCTGATGTAAACGTAAAAGGAGAAACGTTAGAAATTATAGAAAGAACCGTATTCTTAGGAATCACCTTAGATAATAAACTTCAATGGGGTCCACCCACACATAGATAAGCTATCGAAAAGAATTAATTCTGCAGCATATCCAGTCAAAAAAATCCGTGATCTTACAGACGTGGACACATCTACACTGGTTTATTTCAGCTACTTCCATACTATTGTCTTACGGTATACTGCTGTGGGGGAACGCTGCAGATATTAACACCATATTTGTGCTGCAGAAGAGGGCTGTTCGTGCCATCTATAAAATGGGTCCCAGAGAATCCCTACGTGATAAATTTAAAGAAATAAATATAATGACAGTACCAAGTCAATGTATTTATGAAAACTTGTTGTATACTCATAAAAATATAAATAGTTTCCCAAAAATAGCGATATACATAATTTAAATACTAGAAATAAACATAAACTCGCTGTACCCACAACTAGGCTTCATAAAATTAATGTATCTTTTAAAGGGCAATGCTTCGCAAAGCGCTTCAACAACAAAACCCCTGCTGAGCTGCAAAAATTATTAGTAAATAAATTCAAACAAGCTGCCAAAACTTTACTATGCAAAAAGGCTTACTAGAAAATATCAGATTATCTAGAAAATAAAAAAGCTGAGGGTCGGATTTTGCTCCAACTCGAAAAATAACAACTAACAGGCTAAAAGTGTCTGCGTCATTTTTTTACTTTAGTCTATATACCCAAGCAACCCTTTATTTCCGTGTCAGTGTATTATTTAATATGTTTTGACGTTTCCTAAGTGGACATTTATTGTATTTATGGAAATAAAGTTTTTTGAATTGAATTGAATAAAAAAATTGTTCGATGGAAAGGAGTAAACCGATTTTATTTCATAGATATTTTAGTTTTTCAACCCATTTGATCGACACTCTTATTTTTACCTCTATGTAGTTCAGTTTCTATGCGAATGCTATTGTTATTTTAGTAGAACTTTATTACTTGGGATATTATTTGATTTCTTGGAAATAACCCATAGAGTAAACTATAGTAACCAAAAACCTTAGAACTTTATTACCTACTTATTCTATCATTTTTGAGTATAAATTACTAAATACTGATACTTTATGAACCCAATTTCCTTGTTTTAATTAAAATTTCGTATATATATTAAATTATCCGAAATATTCGGATATCCGAATAGTAAGGCTCACTACTATCCGAATTATCCGGATACGAAAATTGATCGGATAATGCAATCCCTAATTGTACTCTAGTGGGAAGACTGACGCAGGAAGATCATTCCACTCTTTGGCTTTCAAAATGGCATTTTGCATTTGGCATTTTGGCTAAAAAACAAAATGAACCACAAAATGGCTAAAAAAATAAATACGTATTCTCTATTGATATAGAAACATATCTATATATATTTATTTTAGCATTTTGAGATGTTTTTATTGTAGAAATTAACCATTGAAAAATTGATATGTTAAATATCAATCCCTAAATTTCAAAATGCTACGCCATTGGCTAGAGCGGACGTGACATCACTGTTCACATTTCTTCTTTTATTCTGCTTGCTGCACCATGATTTGACACTATTCTGCCCACTTCACTTTTCGTATTGTCAGTTATTTTCAGATTTTTCGGAAAACCTCTTTCCTGAGATGATCTATCTATCTATAAATACAAAAGGTTTTAATCGAGCGTGAACGTCGACGTCGATTAAACATGGCGCCTATATGGCAGCGTTTTTATCACCCGAAAATGATTGTATAGTTTTGAGTTGTTTTTACTTTTACCTTTTTATTGCGAAATTCAGTGAGTGTCTTATCATTTTTCGTTTATTCGTTTAAATAATGACCTAAGGAATCGATTAAAACAATAAAAAACAACGATGCATATACCCTATTGGAAACCCAATTCAATTTGCCGCTATCGTAAACCGAACGCCCTTATGGTACGCACTTGGTTGCTACCTTACTAACAGGACCTAATTTCTAGTAGCGGCATAATGCTGAGACAGGTTTTTTTTTTGATCCGTTCAGTAGTGCTGTGTGGTGCTGGCTTAGAACGTGCACCACCCCAGCTCTTCCCGTGGGTGTCGTAAGAGGCGACTAAGGGATATCCAACGCCGGGCGGGTAGCAGTGCCTCCTGCAGAACTATTCTACCACCGAACTGCTATCCCCAACCCGCATGTAGAAGCGGGCTGTTCGTACCATCTATAAAATGGGTCCCAGAGAATCCCTACGTGATAAAATAAATATAATGACAGTACCAAGTCAATATATTTATGAAAACTTGTTGTACACTCATAAAAATATCAATAGTTTCCCAAAAAATAGCGATATACATAATGTAAATACGAGAAAAAAACATAAACTCGCTGTACCCACAACTAGGCTGCATAAAATTAATGTATCTTTTAAAGGGCAATACTACTAATAATAATAGTATACGCTTCTACAATAAAACCCCTACTGAGTTGCAAAAATTATCAGTAAATAAATTCAAAGAAACTGTCAAAACTTTACTATGCAAAAAGGCTTACTATTATATTATATACAATATCAGATTATCTAGAGGATAAAAAAGCTTGGGTCGGATTTTGCTCCAACTCGAAAAATAACAACTAACAGGCTAAAGGTTTCTTCGTCGCTTCTTTACTTTAGTCTACATATTGAAGCGATCGAAATCAAAAATACCACTTTATTTCCGTGTCAGTGTATATTTTAATAAGATTTGACCTTTTCTAAGTGTACATTTATTGTATTTATGGAAATAAAGCATTTTTGAGTTTGAGTTTGCATGCCCAGCGTGGGGATTATGGGCATTACCCCAATTAGATAAACGCTAATAAGGCGCGTATCAGGGGGAGGCTTGCATCCAGCTGTTGAACTGATGAGGTTGAGGAGTACCTTTGGCGTAAACATCCATATTGAAACATTCGTATTTATAATATTAGATTTTAGACCGTACGCTTTGCCATCTTATATAAAAATATAAGATGGCAAAGCGTACGGTCTGTCTGTAAGCGGTTACCTCAGCCTATGGACGCCTGTAATATCAGCCAATTAATATCGACCATTGTAGATGTCTAGAATTTCTTAGACAGTCCATTAGACCTTGTTAAAAGACCTTGGTGCCAGACTCAATTGAATGTTTTCGCTATGTCTAACTAAGCTCACAGCCAGTGCCTCGCCGTGACTCTCAATGGCCTGGACCCATTCATAAATAAATAATGTTAGACAACTCACATAGCACTATCTAGCCCCAGCCTAAGTAGAGCTTGTGTTATGGTTACTAGACATTTGAGGCTACATAATATAGTTTTTCACTATATAATAAACTTATTACTAATGCTAGACAAATTAATGACGTCAATTTATGGTTTAAAAACTCTAAAAATGTTAATTAACATAATTGATGTGTTTTTTGCAATGAATACTATTATTACCATACTACTGCGCCCCGCGGCTTCGCACGAGTATATAGCTTCTCTCCCCCTAATGTTACAAAAATAGCTCGAGGGCTGACGACTACAAAATTCTAATTACAAAATTTGATTATCAGAATATATTAGACACCAATTTTTTTGCTTGTTATAATATAATGAAATTATGTTAAAATTGTCAATATTCTAGCCTTTTATGTTTTATGTTTTTATTTAGGACAGTTATTACAACATAGGATATAATTAACACTTAAAATTAATACATAAACCAATAAGTGTTTCCACCATTTAAAATCGTACAGAAGTAATAACGCTAAGACGTGTGTGAAACATAATTGATACAGTTAAAATACTTAATAAACAGTACATAATAAGTATTGTATTCTTACAGATGACTATAATGAAAGACAACTTCCAAGGCCCTTCACAGTACAACGTCACGGGGGTGTCGCCTACAACGCCCTACCAAGCACAGGGCCCGCCGCAGCCTTGGAGCCAACAGGTTAGCTCAAATACTGCTCATACATAGGAACATAGGAAGAATTCTGCAAATTAATAGAATAGAATAGAATATTATTTTATTATAACTTAATCAACAAAAAAACACATATGGCTTAATATAAAAGACAAAGCATCTGTTGATTAGAGTCACAAAACGGTCTCTGTCTCAGCATGAGCTGGTTGTAAACACGTTACAATCAACGCTGGTCTTCCGACAGAGCCATTTGGTGACGTCACGGACGATAACACATCTACTAAGATACAAAACAATCAACGAATATAACGATTAAAACATACAAAAACATAAAAACAAGCAACGGTTGACAAATAACTCATAAAGAAACAAAGCACAAAAATACATAGCGTGGGTTTTTTTTTGTATAAAATTAAAAATAATATATACCTAGTGTAAATAATAAAATTATACATAGCCTCGTTATATGATACTTGTATCGTTTTTATGACTCTCCTGTTGTTTTTGATCTATAAAAATAAAATTGTTTGACTTTAAAACTATAATAACTTTGCAGGTTCCTTATTGAAAATATAAATTCACACAGCTATGCATATAGCTGTGTGAATTTGCAGAATTTAAGAAAGAAAGAAAGAAAATGATTGATTAAACACTACACTACACAACAAATAAAATAAAAGACTACTTAGTAACACGGACAGACACAGTAAACAATCAATGAAAAGCTAAAACTAACACAAGTAGGTAGGTACCTTAGTACCTATTGGTTGGTACTAAGTAGCCACCTCAGCAGGCAAGCGAGCGTATGTGTGTGTGTAGGTTTAACAGGTCCTGACTCAGCTTGTTGCTCTACACAAAAACCTAGAGTAGGTAATTTGTGAAGGAGCAGGAGGATTTGCATCACCCATAAAATGCACTAAATCATCAAAATATGTAGGTTTTTGTGTAGAGCAACAAGCTGAGTCAGGACCTGTTAAACTTACACACGCACGCTCGCTTGCCTGCTGAGGGGGCTACTTAGTACCAACCAATAGGTACTTAGGTACCTACCTACTTGTGTTAGTTTTAGCTTTTCATTGATTCATGCAAAGGATGAGGCTCTAACTTATGTGACAACTCTTTTATATAAATTTTATTGATGAAATAAACAATTTTATTTTGATTTTTTTCAGCAGGCTCTGCATAGCAGCAGTAAGCAGCCTTACGACAAGTCCTACGACGACCGTCACTTAGACAAATCGCTGCCGAAGTCCCAGGACTACGATAAACGGCGTTTCTCACCGCCTAGAGGCGGCAGGGCTGTCTCTCCGGGAAGGTAAGGCTACGTTCCGATTCAGGCTTAATGCGCTAACGCGCGCATGAAGTCGTTTCGTTTCAACTTTCAGCGCGCTGACAGAGCGCACGGCAACGCCCACTTCGCCACGCCCCTCGAGAGCACGGGAGCGCATGAACTGCCTCACCTTTCGAGACAAGGCAGCTCGTGCGTTCCTTCAACTTCTTTGTGAGTGCCGTCTGAGCGTTTCGTTTCATTAATCGCGCCAACGCGCACGAACGCGCTCAGATGAATCGGAACGGGGTTTCGTGCGCGCATAGCTCGTGCAGTGCGTTAGCGCTTTAAGCTTGAATCGGAACGTACCCTAAGTAAGTGTAAGATATCGACGCAGGGGCGCTCAGAGACCGGAGTGAAACGACCGCTGGTTGGTAACACACTGGTTTATTAACCGGCTTCAAAAAAACCAATGTTAGACAATCTATTTTTATGTTAGTGTAAGTTTTTTATTAATGTTTTTGGGAAATTAGGTATGCAGTTATGTATATTTTTTTACAAAAAGAGCGATTTCTAGCTGTTAGTGATAAGGCCGCCGATTTTGCTACACTTGATTACAGTTAGTATTAATTTACTTTTTAATTATTTTCTGTATTAATGTACAATTAAGTTTACAATTTAGTTAAGACTTGTTACTTGAAAGACATACAGGTTTAATGTCTTTATAATTATATTAAACTAGCTGTGCCCCGCGTCTTCGCACGCGTTGTTCCTATGGAAACGTTTAAAGGTGTTTTCCCGGCAGTTATTCGAATTTTTCTCGCCGTAAAAACCATCCTTGATCTTCAAGAACATTAAAAAAAAACAGCCAAATCGGTCAAGCCGTTTTCATGTTATGTCGTGGCAACGGAAAACGGGTTTCATTTTTATATACATATATAGATTATATTCCTTTTTTGTTTACAGGAGATCACCGCCTCGCTCCATACAATCTACTAACCGCCCCCAATCTTACTCCGACCGCCGCGTCTCTCCTTCCAGACCATTTCGTCTGTCCCCAAACCGACACGCCCCTAGCCGCTTCTCCCCAACAAGACGGGATATGTCCCCCCGACGTAATTCCCCACGGAAAATGTCCCCTAGACGCCACTCCCCACGACGATCTCCAAGACGGATTTCTCCGTTCACCAGAAAGATTTCACCAACACGGCGAATCTCACCCTCTAAAGACGGGCGAAGAATTTCCCCATTTGGGCGTAAAATCTCCCCACCGGGCAGACGGATATCCCCTTTAGGGCGTAAAGTTTCCCCAAATGGGCAAAGACGCGTTTCCCCATTCGGTCGGAAAGCTTCCCCACCGGGCCAAAGAAGAATTTCTCCCTTTGGAAGGAAGATTTCTCCCGGACGCAGAGTTTCACCGAAAAGGGACGAGCTGCGTCGAACGTCGCCAAGTATGATGAAATATGATTATTATGTAGAAGGTAATGCCTATAACCAGTTTTGATTTATTTATTTAACACCACCGCATATACAAGATGCGTCAAGACTACTACCGAAAAATGCTAGGGGGCAATCAGACCATGACTGTGAAAATACTTCGACGAAAAATATGTCGACCCGTCAACGTCCATATTTTATTCCTAGTACAAAAACAACATTGTATCTACATATTTATCATATTTATACGAGCAATTCTTGTAAATATGAATATGAATCTCGGAAACGGCTCCAACGATTTTCATGATCTAGCTAGGATTCATTTTCAGAAAATGTCGTTTTATTCGTGTTTTCAATAAACTCACTAACTTTATTTATTAAATATTTATTAATTTAAATACCAAACTGAAAAATATAACTCTTCCTGACATCTATTGGCGAATAGTAATACTATAATTTCTAAAAAGCACAATTTACCACAACAAAAAAAACCGAGCGAACCTCAGTCATCCAGGTAGGTACTCTAATTTAAATAAGCAAAAACTAAATTGATAATAAATAATCAGGAGTTTAAAATGTACTTTCTCAAAAGTAAATATATTAATTGTGCGTTTGTCTCGTCAGAAATCCAGGCTTTCCAGTATACAAAAATTAAAAAGGGGCTCGTCGCGAGCTTTAAAAAATTTAGGCATGAAATGCTTGTTTTGTTTTGTGTGCATGCATATTAGTATTCCCCTGCCCTCCTATAAAACTCTAAGGCCCGTATTATAAAAGCAAGCATTACTTATGCAGTCATTACGTGAGTTCTACTCTAGCTTAGAATCTCTGCTCAAGTAAATCTTTATTATAGAACGTAACTCTCATGTTACTTAGATAGTTGCACTAGCAAAATCTCTACATGAGTGAGTGGGGTTTTGTTTATGGTCTACACATTTATGTAGGCGAAAAACGTTCCTTTACCTTATCAGCCTGACAATCACAATTTATTTTTAGAGCTTTTTTGTGGTTAAAATAAAAGTTTTGGGCGTAGAAATCCTTTACAAGCCTTACTCAAGGACCTCACTTGAAGATGAAGATGATAATAAAAGATGAATTCAAAGAATCACTAGGCAGAGATATGAAACTTTGAAATATTTCTAAAGTTACTAAAGCTAAAGCATTTACTCAAGCTTGGTAACCGTTCATTAATACGTAATAACGTGGTAAGAACGCATCATTACTCAAGGGTTACATGAGTGAGGGTAGATTTTGACGCGAGTTCCCTAGCATTGTTTAAAATTAGTCTTCACTCAAAACTATACTTAAGCATCACTTAAGCAAAGATGAATGACTGAGCATGCGTTCATAATACGAGCCTAAGCCTCGCTTGAACAACAATATTTAACTTATTTATAATTTAATTTAATTTATAATGTTGGACAATTCACGCAGCATTATCTAGCCCACAGCTAAACAGAGCTTGTGTTATGGGTATTAGATAACTGATATACTTAACACAATACACTACGTAGATATATATTTTTTTATTATACATAAAAAAACATCCAGATCCGTAAACAAAGCCTAAAATTAGCAAAGCCTACCTATATGCAACAGTCGTTCGACGAAGGCGTTTTGAAAGGGGAATCGTGCGGGGGGCAAGGGACGGGTCGGGAGGGGGGACGCCCCGAAGGTACTAAGGCGGTGATGTATGTCCCTGTCCCGTCCCGTCCCGTCGCGTCCCCCCAAGATTGCCTTTTCAAACCACGTTAAAATGCCTTCGTCGAACGACTATATACATTTTGTATTTGTATTTATTTAACTATAAAAACTTTCGTAGATTGACGAATTCATTATGAATGTAAGTAAGGTTCTAGATGCGCGTGTCTAGAACCGCATCCTTTCGAGCACTGTGTTGTCCCTCGTTAATGGATGAAATGTTAGGTGTTCTTCCAACACAAACTGTGATGTCCTCGTTAAGGGATGAAAGAACACAGGCTTTTGAGCCGGAATGACACGGCTCACAATCCGTGCATGCGAATTGCATTTTGTTGAATCTCGTCAGACACAGTTTTGTGCGGAATTAGAATTTTAGTTAGTAGTTTTTTTAATAACATTTACTAGAAATTGTAATCAGCGATTTATTTCCTCAGGTGATCGCAGAATGGGCCCGCGGGAGTCGCCTTCCCGTCGCTATTCGCCCAAGAGATCGCCTCTGAGAGGCACTGACAGGTAAATCGAAGCAATATTTATACTTTCCTCGGTTCTATGAGCATAGATATTATGGAAAAGTTACTACAAAACCTATGAAACGCCAAGAGTACTAGAGCCAAATTCTGCCAACCAATCGCTTTAATATTTCAGACGATAGAATCAAAAAGTATGTATGGATGTTTGTTACTCTTTCACGCAAAAACTACTGCTAGGATCAGTGTTTTTTGCATACAGGTAGGCCTGGAATAACACATAGGGAGGATGGATAGATGGATGGTTGTTATCTCTGCGCCAAAACTACTGAACGGATCGGGCTGAAATTGCAAACATGTAATTTTAATCAGTTCCCTAGGCAAAGAATTAACCTTAAAATGTCTCCATAGAAACAACGTGTGCAAAGCTGCGGTTACTATACCGTGTCCATTTTGAATAGAGCATAAACGTAAACAAACCGCCCATACTTAACCTAAAATTCACTTTGTTGGCGCGTCCGTTTATAAGTAATTTACATTACTTGTCGATTTTAGATCCTCCCTTCAATAAAAATTGCTTACAATTATATCTGAAACTCGACGCCAAGCTAGTGAGTTTTTGTTATTTGTATCGTGGTTTGTTTACTAACATGCTCCATGCTGGATGGATACGGTATACGTACGGTACAAGTAAACTATGATGTCAAAAATTCTGAAATAGGCACGCGGGCGAAGACGCGCAAATTATATTCCCTTTATTCTTATGTGCCAGTGTTTTCTTAACAGGTATTCACCAAGTCTGACGAACTATGGGCATGATGATAAAGATGGCAAAGGAATGCTGAATCGTTCTGCCTACGAAGCAAAACAGGTAAGTGATATTTCATATCGACTATTGACTGGATTCATCGGAGTTAAGACACATTTTAGAATTTTGGTAGAACTGGTGTTTGAAATCGTAGCATTTCGGCATGCCGTCGGCATGCCATCTCTTGTCAGCCATTTCTTTCCAGTTAAGCTGGAGATATATCATACATGGGCAAGAGTATCTTTGCTATGGCCCCTCTATATACAGGGTGTACAGCCCGTGTGCCATACGGTAACTGGGAGTTTATATTTTTATCTCACAATATCATATCTGCTATTTTGAATACCCTAAAAATTACTAACCCTCTCGATGGTGTTGAAAGCATGTTAAGTTCGGTTGAACTTGTGCCAAAAGGTAAGGGGTGATGGTGGAAACCTACCTAAGCGCTTCAATGAATATCCGCTAGATGTCGTTATGACAAAACTAACGTTATCGCAGAAAGCAAAAAGAAAACCAATCCTAGATCGTGCAAAGGCTTGATTCAGTCACAATTACATACGGCTGGCCGACATCAACTGTCGGTCGAAAGACCACCGAGCTCAGTGGACCAGTTGGATCGGGTCTGTTCAGAGAAGATCTCCCTTTGTTACTACATATTTGAAAGAAATTCCACATTATCTGAAAAATTAAAAATATACTTCGATTCATCGGCTACTATAAATTTAGATAATCTTATTGTGTCAGAAGAAGAAAAAAATAAGATTTAGAACTAAATTATAAAGCCTTGCTCAATTGTCTTTTAATGCAGATAAGTTTTCCACTTGCATCACTAATATATACTACCTGACGGATGGACGAGTAGGTGATATTTTGACAGAAGTTTTCATTGAAACATTTCGGCAGACAACGGCTTCTTGATAAACAGTGTGGTCAAACCTGCTCTGAATATGAATAAGTAAAGTTGCTTTAAACTTTTCTGGATCCAAGATTTAAACAATCAAACCACGGGGAGGCGAAATAGAGATTTTATGACGAGCTTCGTGAACAAGTTGCAAAAATAAGCAACAAGTTGCAAATCAAACAAAAACTACGTAAAGATTTCGTCGACTTCGTTTGCCCAATGATGTATTGGTGCAGAATTTTTTACAAGAGTTGGTTTCATCTCGCTTCCAGCTCGTTTGCGTTGACTGAGATTAAATGACTTGAGAATAAAAACTCTACTTTTCTTAGAAAAGAAAATTACAATCAAATAATAGAAACAAGATCTTTCTCAAAAAAGCAATGTCGGCATAGAATGGACAGAGAGACCATCCTGCCTGGCAACATAAATGCAGACTGACTAGCAAACGTAGAGCAAGAGCAACTCCAACACAACAAGGTATAGCTCTCTCAAACCTCACCCACAGCGAAAGTCAAAAACAGACTAAACTTAACTCTGATAAAGAATACCAAAAACTATGGAAGCATCGAGAGCAAGCATACTAAATCAATAAGCATACTAATCATTGAGGCATCAACCCCATCCTCACAGAAAAGCTTTTGGTGACTGACAACTTCGTCGGTAACCAAAAGTTCTGCTCTGGTACTTTAAGGAGCCGGGCTGGTTAGGGCCTGTTTAGGCAGCACAATACAGTCCTATGCGAGATGGCCGTGTAACTGCAGATCTCAGTCCCCCCCCCCTCTCCTCTTCTTAGACTTAGACTGAATATAAACAACTTGACAGTGACTCTGCTGATGCTGTGCGTCAGATACTCACCAGCTCTTGGATCACGTGTCGCTTCGATCAGAGGCTCAGATATTTTTCTAAAATCCAGAGGGCCTCGGTACGCCTCGGACTCACACAATGGATCTCCCAACTCCCATGGGACTGTTGTCATACGGTCGGGCGTCGATGTAGCAAACATTGGACATAGAACTACCGATGATAATTTTATTATGATGTTGGCCAGCCGCGCATTCCAATCCGGGCGGAGTCTAGTAACTGAACTAACAGCTACAGGTCGACCAATGTTTCATGAGAAGCACTAGCAGCCATGTATCAAACCGGTCCCGGGATCGAATAAAGAAGCTGAAATCACCACTATTAAAGGAAGTCTTTGACAGCACCAGCTAACAAGACAGCGCATCTTAGTGTCCAGCGGCAGGCTGACCAATGTTTCATGAGAAGCACTAGCAGCCATGTATCAAACCGGCCCGGGATCGAATAAAGAAGCTGAAATCACCACCATTAAAGTAAGTCCTTGACTGCACCAGCTAACAAGACAGCGCATCTTAGTGTCCAGCGGCAGGCCGACCAATGTTTCATGAGAAGCACTAGCAGCCTTGTATCAATCCGGACCCGAGGTCGAATAAAGAAGCTGAAATCACCACCATTAAAGGAAGTCCTTGACTGCACCAGCTAACAAGACAGCGCATCTTAGTGTCCAGCGGCAGGACGACCAATGTTTCATAAAAAGCACATGCAGCCATGTATCAAACCGGACCCGTGGTCGAATAAAGAAGATGAAATCACCACCATTAGAGGAAGTCCTTGACTGTACCAGCTAGCAAGACAGCCCATCTCGTTGTCCTTAGGCAGGCCGACCAATAATTCAAAAGAAGCACTGGTAGCCTTTTATCTAACTAGCCCGGGATCGAATAAAGAATATGAAATCACCATCATTAGCGGAAATCCTTCACTGCACCGGCTAGCAAGACTGCGCATCTCGTTGTCCAATGGCAGGCCGACCAATGTTACATGAGTAACATAGGCAGCCTTGTATCAAACCTGACCAGGGGTTGAATAAAGAAGTTGAAATCACTGCCATCAGAGGAAGTCCTTGACTGCACCAGCTAGCAAGATGGTCCAGTACGTACTTTCGTAGTCCTAAAGCAGATCGACCAATGTTTCATAAGAAGCCCTGGCATGGCAGCCCATCTTGTTATCCAAAGCATAGATAATATAATACGACTATAGGTTTTTCCGGTAGCACTCAGAGAACAAGTTATCATGGCTGCCCGAATCTGAATCTTCTCAAGAAAGAGACGGCCGCATTTGTTTGTTTGGGAATCGCAGTATTTACAGTTTGGGAATAACAATAAAAAACGAAATTTGAAATTTACATGTTATGAAATTGAAATCAAGGATCATATATATTTTTTTATAATATAAACAACCTGTATCATTTATATTTTATAATGCATTCGTCGTTTCAGACAGACTATGCGACTTGCTTATTTATAACGAAAATTTTCGAATCACCATAAACGTGTTTGCAAATTAAATTTCACTTTGCAGGCACAGAAATACACAGGTGCTAGTTTTAGCCATATCGAGGCCCAATACTCCGCGCCTTCTCGTAACGACTCTAAGATATCTCCATGGCAAAGCGACAAGGAGTATCAGCCGAAAGATGAAGCAAGGGCCAATCAGCTCGAAGATGCTAGGAAGAAGCTGACTCCAAGGCGTTCTAGATCCAGATCTCCCGTCAAAGACCGCTTCAGACGGCACTCACCTTCTCCAAGGTCGCCTCGCCGCTCCTGGGCGTTGGAGAAACGTCGCAGCCCTGAGTTACTGCCCCCACCGCCCCCGCTGTGGCCCGGACAAGAAGGAGAAAAACCCAAACATGCCATCTGGGAGCGCAACGTACCAGAACGCTTCGACGATAAGCACAGGAACGAAGAGAAATTCGGTAATCGCGCTCCAAGATTTAGCCCGAGAAGAGACACCTCCCAATACACTGACAAATTGGGAGATTACCGAGAAGGCCAGTATAGAAAGTCACCGCGCGACGAGAAGAATCTCTTCCCTGAAGTAGACAAAGATATCGATGACATATACCAACGCGCAGTTGAGTTCAGACGCAAAACTGAAGAGCTGAGAAAATCCAACGAGCACCGAACTAGATACGACGATGAAGACCGGAGAAGAGATAAGAGCCCACAAGATAAAACGAAACCCACCTGGATGCCAGTCAAGACACAGAACAAAGTTTCAGAGAAAGACAGAAATCAGATAAGACTTGAAGAATTCGTTAAAGAGAAACGTGAAAAAGCGTCACATGAAATCGCATTACAGATTCTAGAACCTCACAATTTCACTGGAGAAACGAGGTTGAGAGTCATTGATGAGCTCAAGTTCAGTGTCTTCAATATCTTGTTAGATATGTTCAAAGACAAAGACGTGTCGTATATTGAGCTGGTGATCAAGTTCCGCGCTAGATATGACGCGAAAGATGAGGAGAAGATATTGATGGATATTCTCGCGAACATGCCAAATCATTACCAGAATTCCTTGAAGAGAAAAGGCGATGGTAAGTCTTTGTTCACAATTTTTTTTATCTTTATAGCATTTTCGAATAACTTTTACTATTTGATATCCATTGATCAATGTCTAAGTTTGCCAAGTTTGGCCTTTAAAACATTCAATAGTTATCCTTTCTTATCTCTACTAGAGTCTGTTCAAAGAAAGTAGAGTCATAGGAATTGAGGGCGCTCGTGTGCCAATTGACAACTTTTTTTGTGTTGACAACACTGCTCTGTCATTGCAGTACGACTAAAAGTGTAAGGTCACCGTAAGAGTCGTGGCGTTACGGTGATTTTTTTGAACAGACTAACAATATAGATGATATCTGTCTATCTAGCGAACTGACAAGACATAATTTCTTTAATTTTTCTCCAGTTTTGTGTTGATTGTGTAAAAGAACATTATCAGTGAATAGGTAATCGTTTACAGATATGACAGAAGCAACTGCGAAGGTGTCAAGACCAACTCCAGCTTATTCTAACGCAGGTTGGTTCTATTTTCCTAAATTGTCTAACTGTAAAAAATCGATATCGCAAGTTAGTTACATATTTACCTTCATAATTCTTTCAGTAGTATCCCGACCGTCGCTTGCTGACGCTGTCAGTAAGTATACTTTTATATGCATGACATGTGTTCTGTAGATATAATGTTGAGTACATTTCTCGATCGGTTGTTTGCCTGTTGGTGTATAGTTTCTAGATTCTAATGGAGTCTACACATTTATATCGCAAACGCTGCCATGGCGAGGCAAGTCAATACCCCAAATTCGCCGGGTCAGCGCCACGAAATCAGCAAGTTTTAACAAAAAGTGGATGGCCGCGGACATACCATGTTGTCAGGGATATAATGTAGCAAAACGTCGGCACTGTCGCTGGCACAATTAAAAAAATAATGTAGCCAACAACAATCCGTCGGGCAGTGTTGACGACTTTGGTGTGTAGACTCCATAAAGTTCAACGGGATGTTTGTATAGATAATCACGACGTTGATTTAGTTCCAGATTGGACGATCCCGATTGATCCGCCGAAAGTTCTTAATCTCCCACTGCCTACTCCGATGCCCGTTGCTCCGATGGTGAATCCAGCTATAAGCAGTCTGATGGCACATCAGTCGGTCTACGTACCAATGCCACACATGTTCAACTTGTCTCCAGCAATGCCGATGTCTTCAGCTATGTCGGCCGCTATGCATTCCCGTATGCAACCAGACTTTGAAGCCAACATGAAGGAGATAGAATCCAGAATGCAATCTCATATTCAGTCCAAAATGTACGAACCTTTACCAGAGGTAGAACCGGAAACCGCTGAATCCGTTCACAACTTATATCTTTGTCAGGACGATTTCGAACCTTTCTCGGATAACCAAGCGGCCAAACTTAGGGCATTCTTGGTCTCGCAAATGTTTAGAGCGTCCGAAATTAACAACGGCTGGGCCCCTGATTTTGCTTTTAAAGGTCTAAACAGTTCCATTCGCTACGAATTATCGACAGCAGACGAAGAATCCAAAAAGTGGCTTTTGAATTTAGATTTCAGTGACTTTGAATTCTTCAACATTCTCGTATACACTAAAGAGGAGTTGTGGTATGAGCGGGCTGCTATATGGTTGCCTGGGCATTCCAGGTATAGGAACATAGAACCGCTGGAAAAACTGCGCTTGCAGAACAAGCACGTCGAGGGCATCCATATAGGTAAGTGGAAGTGTGTAAAAAAGATCGTAACGGCGAACGGGACTCGACTGTACGTTGACATGCCTCCATCGTCAGCCAGAGCACTCGAGAAGAAGAAAATGATGCTGAGCTACGAGCTAGGTAAAGTCAACGTTTATTTAAAAGCAGTTGCAGTAGATAAGGAGGTTTTCGATAGCGGTCTCAAAGCGCATTCTTTAACGGACCCGTCGCAGCTACTCTCCGCGATACAGAACACGGTAATGCCGACGATATCTAAACATGAATCAGGAGTTGTTAAGCTCACTCTCAACGGCACGAAAAATCTGACTATCGAACAAGCGGGTAAAATAAAAGAGATGATAATCTATAATCTTTTCAAATATCACGAGCAGGAGGGTAAATCAAAAACGGACTTTCTCAAGTACGGTTTTTGTCAGCCCGATAGTTTCGGTCTAGTTCCGGAGAACCGCGAAAGTAAACGATGGTTGACGGGCCGAGATTTCGGGAAATTAAATAAAAAAGCCATAATGGTAGTGTTAGACGGTGATGAAAGTAAAACGAAATTCTTCAGGATGTCATTCACATCTCACTATTCCCACCTCAATAATTCAGTAAACCTACCTCGTTTTATGGAAACATTGAAGGTTAGCAACACAGGGGTTAAGGGTCTTAACTTCCAGTATTGGAAAATCAACCGTATCAATGGTGAAGTAAAAATCGATGTAGATTTAGAATCCGTAGAAACTCTCATAAAACTAAATTTTAAATTAGATATGAAATCTAATAAGAACGACTTGTATACTGTGTCATTAAAATCTGAATATTCGTTGTCTAAGCTTCAGGAAAAGATAAGAAAGTGGAAAGCTGAGCAAATGGACAGTTACGATGTTGCTAATATGGATTTGGGGTCAGATTCTGATCAATAAAAAAACATTAATGTTTTATAGCTGGTAGAGCATAACTTACTAGAGTTATGCTTCGTATAGGTACAAACCTAAGATCACCGCTCCACCCCTTTTAAAACATTGAAAGGATCTTTGAGGTGCGCTGAATTTATATAAAATAAAGTTAACTTTAGGTTATTTCAAAGTACATGCTTAATGCTTATTTATACTATATGTTTATATATAATGTTTGGTGTTCTCGAAGATATTGAGTGTGTTGATTGTACCTAACCATTATTGACTTGGTATAGGTATACTTATCTAGATTTGTCTAAGCTGAACTTTGTTTAGTAATATTTTAGTGGATATAAGTAGTCATAAACTCAGAACTCATAACATAAAGTATGTGTATTTTTATTTTTTCCGTGGTAAATCAATTTATGTTGTTTAATTTCAAGTTTCATACATTATAAGTTAGATTAAAATAGTACGTAATTTGCATTATGTTGTTTTTCTTGGATTAAAAGGTGTCATTGGTACCCTGGTCATGGTCTTATTATTTGATTCTATTGTTTTCAGTTATAACCAAAATAAAATTAACTTAACAACTTTAACATAAGGTAAGGTACTCGAAAATTTTAATGTTGATGCATGTGTCATACGAATACATAGCTTGAATTTTTATTTTTTTACATAAAATATGATTTTACATTGTCTCTCTGACTTTCAGTTTGAAGATTTCAACTGATGTTTCAATAAACGTGGATTAAACTAAATCAGTGCTGGACAAGGCTCTTTTCTGCATCTGATGTTTGCAATTCGTCTCTCACTCAAGATGTAAAATTTGACTGGGCCGGTCTAGCAGGTTAGTGTTCATCAGAAATCACACCAAAATTTTCAGATGCAAGCAGCCAAATACATGGTTTGTATTATGCTCCGTAACGTCAAGATAATAACAATTAAAAATTTGTATTCCTTGGCAAACAATTTCAGATTCGATCGTTTTAAACGATTGCTGTTTTCTCTGACTATTTTTGGTTCCTGCGTTTGTTAATGTCAGCAAGTTCAAAACACGAGGGATCTTCCATGTTACCCGTATGCAGAAGATATTGTTCCGGTGTTTTATAAATGAATGTGGCGGTGTCCATCAAATATTTGTTTTCATATCAAATAATTAATCGTAATGAGTTTCTAAGTGTACATTTATTGTACAAGAAATGAGTTTTTGCTTATTGATGTTCTGCCACGTTTAAATACTACTACGACCTGAAGTTTTCTCAAATGTGTCGTTAACGCATTCACTGCCTAGACTCGGCGGCGCGCCGCGTCTACTCCACAGGGGACGGAGTTGGGCATCCGCATCTTGAACCGCGCTCAGGCGCAGTGCTCGAAGGGATGCGGTACGCGCGTGTCTAGAACTGCGCTCAACCTGAAGATGTCCCTCGTCTGTCGTTAAGGGAAGAAACGTTAGTGTTCTTCCAACACAAACTAGGTTCGTAGTTATCCGCTTACATTCATAGTGTTAGTTTAACTTATCAACGGGCCCTCTTCCCTCAATATTATTCATTTCATCAGATGGTTTGTGAATTACCAAGTCTTTCTGAACATCGATTTTTGCTGAACCTCGGATCATCGCATGTTAGCAGCATTCTAGTCTTCAATGTAATTAATCTTAAGGTATGTTTCGTCCAGCTACTGTTTCAGCGAATCCGTATGATGCTATTGGTATCTTCAAAAAGGGTTACCTAAATTTATGGTAAGATGCAAAACCTGTGTGGTTTGCTGTCCAGAAGGCATTCACTGCACAGCGATACGAACGGCAAGACCTCACCGCCGCGCTGTTGATGGCACTCGAATAATGACCGTTTGCGTCATGGGTACTGTGTGGTGTCTCTCAAAGCGACTTGCGCGTGTCATGGAATATGAAGCGAACATATCAACAAGCAAGATAGCAAATACTCGAGAAACAGTCTTGTCTTTCGTTTGGTAAAATAAGAAGCGACTTTTACCTTCTAAATTGCAGGCATTGAATGCTGCATTGTCGTCAATACTTATTTTCTCGAAAACGTTGGTAAACTTTTGTCTACAGATTTTATTATAGGACCTCACGTCACAACACAACTCAACCTGTGTCTGCTTTTTGTGGACTTCTGCCGTCCCCAAAATCCTATCTACATAATCATTGCGTGCATCTTGAGTTAAATTTTTAAAAAATAAATCTCAAATTCAGCTTTTAGGAGGCCAAACATGCATTAAAAAACTTTTTTAGTGTTCACAATTCAACTACCTAAGTTTATATTATGATTGTATTAGCGAATGCCTATTATTAGCTTTCTGTGACTATTTCAATTTCTATTGTAATTAGTTAAGCTGAAGGCAATCCGAATCCAATAAATAAATAAAACTGAATATTGATAATCGCCATTCAACGTTTGGTCAACTGATTACACCCATCTTCTAGCCGTCTTCAGAAAATTAAAAGCGAGCATTTAATTACAGATAAATACAGCTCTCACGGCAGCGCTCGCTTGACACATGACACTCGCAAACGCACCCGGGACGAGAGAGATGACAGGGACGCGAAAAGGGATTCAACGTGGACTCGTAAAATCACCAGAACAGAGGACAGATCGCGCGTCGATAGCAGAAGTATGAATCATAATATTTTATCCCTCTTGTGACCGATTTTGCACTGCCCGTATCCAGCGATTTCCCTTCACCGAGTCGTTGGTCCGTTGCGTGGGGTGCCTACCCACTGTGCCTTCCGGTTGGTGCGTGGCCATGTTTAGGGAAGGTTTGCTATACTCTGCACACTTGGCAGGTTGGTGATCTTTATGGTAGGCCTATGTCCAGCAGTGGATGTCGTACGGCTGATATGATCATGATCCCATTTGTAAATCACGTAGAATACAGGCCTAAATAAGGGCCTTGAGGTACTCCACTATAGACAAATGCTTACTATGTGATGGATATTTCATTCACTCTAATAGTTTGAATTGTAGGAGTTCGATTACGTGTCTATTATTTGACGTTTGATATCATCAATTCCAATGTTTTTATAACAGAACTGCTTACAAATAATTTAGCAGAATATCAAAAGCTCTTGTACGTTCCAAAATGTTTTCTGATATTCTATAGCTTAAGGCTCTACTTTCATATTTTCAATACTCCGTAAAACTCCACAGATCACCGTATTTCCAGTCCGACTCATAAAGAAAGAAAATATGTGTCCCCAGCTCTAAATGAATACTTAGATGCTTATGATAACCAACACAAAAACTACTTAGAAGAAAAATCTAAAGTTTACACACCACCAAAAGTTTACGAATCAAAACCTGTAGCCTACGTAGAAAACGAACATAGAAAGATAGACAACCAGCCTACATTCATTGAGGACAAGCCGAAAGTGCCAAGAATTCGGGAAATTCATCCTAAAGATCGGGATATTATAGTAGAAGAAACTATGCCTGAAGAGAAGCTACCGAGTGTCGCCGATCGTACGCGGCCATTAAGATTTAATGAACTTAACCCCTTAATGAATTCGATGGTTGAAGACGAAATGGAAAATATGATGATTAATGTAAGTTAACCTTAACATTTTACAAAAGCTTTTTGAAAATGGTTTATTCTTTTATTGCCTGCGACGCAAGAGGATTGATTCCTCGGAACAAATGTTTGTACGTTTTGCATGCTATAGAATAGTTAAACATGAGCTCAAAACTCACAACAAACAACGTGTATACCATGTTTTACGCAATAAATATATCATTTATCATTTACGATCTGCAGCTAGGTATATTAAGTGGGTGAACACGAACACCTTAGTCTGGTTTTAGTTTATGTTTAATAAAGATGTGAAAATACAAGTATTTTCACAGGTTTGGCAAACATCGATGTCGGATGACACTCGTAACGACGCTGAAAAGTACGTGCTTGATAAAATGAGGAACGAAGTTGTCGGTGATTTACGAAATGTAAGTTATTCATAACTAGCTGCAACCCGCTTTGCACGCCTATCCCACGGGTACTGATTTATGATATAAAATCCTATGTGTTATTCCAGGCCTAGAACTACCTGTATGCAAAATTTCAGCCCGATCCGATTACTAGTTTTTGCGTGAAAGAGCAACAAACATACATACATGTTTATAAGATTAGTAGGATTTCTATACAGAATGCCGCCGAAAGTGTGTGATTCTAGACATCGAGGGGTCAACGATTTTTCTAGGATTTTTAGAACTCTTCCCGCGGGGTTCGTAAGAGGCGACTAAGGGATATCCATCGGGGGCGGACAAAGCGCCTCCTGCAGAACAATTCTACTACTACTGAACTGTGATTCCCAACCCGCATACCCAGCTTGGGGATTATAGGCAATACTCCTATGGGATAAAAGCCAACAAGGCGCTTATCAGGGGGAGACATGCGTCCAGCAGTGGATCAATATATACTTTTGAGGTTGTGAGGTTGAGGTTTTTCTTCATTATTCGTTTTCTTTTACGTATAAATAGTTATTATTGTTTTGAAACTATCAAGTAATCATTTCATGATATAATTAATTTTGTTTTAAAAAACTATAAACCGACATCAATTTTTATAGCTTTTGTCATGAATTTTCATGGATCCCATTGTCAGAACTGAACAAAATTAAAATGGGACCACAATGGAAGCACTAGCTTTCATATAAAAAAAAATATGAAAATCGGAATACGCAGTCAAAAGTTCTAAGGTAACAAAAAAAATATACAATTGAATTGAGAAACTCCCTTTTTTTTTAAGTCGTTTCAAAACACTGGCTTTGGTGAAAAAACAATTGTTAAATATTATGCAAGAGTGCTTGTAAAAGAACACGAATAAAAAGAAAAAAACGTTATTTACAATTATATAGTTGATCTCCTTGGGGTCCAGAAACAACCCCTTCGGCTTAGTACAAGTACCCCTTTCTGTGGCACATTGTTTATGTATATAGTTGTTTTCTATTTTAAATAACAAGCTTATTTATTTTTACATAAAATCCACAGCTCTCTTAAATAAAAGTAACTTAAAAGAATATCACTCACAGCCAATAACGGATTCACATTTTATAAATAAAACTAAAGACGGACGACAGTCACCAATCAATGTTGTCAGAATTATTATACATTACAGTAAAACAAAAATAAAGACAAACAGCTAACTATTCAAATAATGTACATAATAAATACCCATAAACAAAACTAATTTCAAATTCTTATTTTGAACTCTATTTTAGCTTTAACCTAATAAAAGATAAAGGCGTTACTTTGCGGAATTCCATTGCAAAACATTTGGAAGAAAAATATTCCGCGCAAAACTTAAATATTTTTCTTTGTTGAATATGAAATAAAAAAATATGAGTTGAATATAAAAAAGAACTTAATTTCTTAGTATTGTTTCGCTTTACCACATTTGACTTTCCTAAATAAATACATTGTATAAACTGTGGTGCGCTGTCTTATAAAATAAATAATATTTTGATTCATATAAAAATGTTACTTCATGCATATCTTATAAATAAAAATAAAGTGTTCATTAGGATATTAACATTTTTATACCTACATATTTTTATTATTATTATTATTATTTACAGACCATGGGACTGACTGTAACGAAGAGACTTCTTAACTTAAGCAATGAGTCCTCTCACAAAGGATTGCTTATTAAGGTAAGGGATCAAAATTTAATACTTATACACATATAATTATTCAGGGTGACGACAACTTTCTAGAGTGACAAATTCCGAAATAGACAATTTCCTAAAACTATGTATTAAAACTCGTTAATTTCCTAAGATGACATCCTAAAATAGAGTCATTCGCCGTAGTAGGTGTGCTCCTAGGCGCATGACTTAGAATACACGTTCTTGGAAAAAAAATTAAAATACTCAGGCATACTTGGTTATATCAATTTACGTTTCACATTATATTAACTACTTAACTTTTAAGAATGAATATTGAAATTAACACAAAGTAATGAAATTAGTGTAGTGACACAGTTTAACTATAGTACGAGGCGCAAACGCGTTTCGCTAATTCAGCTTTTTCATTAGTTGAGCTGTGTCTCTTCAGTCATTAGCCGTTGTTCCATTAGACGGCACGGCGACGGCCCTCATATTCCCTCCTGAGACCTCTTATTCATAATAGTCTGCTAACTTAAAGCGTTGCTATTTCTCACTCTGTCTTCTTCTATTGACATAATTTAAAGCGAGACAACACTGCTTAGCTACTGTTTTAAGTTAGCAGACCATTATGAATAAGTGGGTAGATGTCAAGATCAGATACATTATTCGCGTTTAACAATGTCTGTTTGATAGTAACAATTATCACCATAAATAAATTTCATCATCATAAATGGAAAATTGAAATTTGTGTAAGTGTATTTTAATGTCTATGGACTTACGGGCCTGAAATAAATGTTTTTTTTTATTTATATAGCCTGTATGAGTCCACTACTGGGCATGGGCCTCCCCTAATGAGCGCCATAGCGCCCTGTCTTCAGCTTGACGCATCCAGCATCTGTCTCATCCCACCAGAGGACGTACTGCGTCCTACGTACCGAGTCGCGATATTTCTAATTGATTGTAATATTCTTCACAGATACAAATGTCCGGCATAGAGAGCTCACGAGACGTGTACGAATTCTGCAAAACTTACAAAATTGATAACTTGAAGAGCATTCAGCCGCGTATGTACGCAGGATGCGTTCTCAACTGGACGCAATTGGACGAGCTTTACTCAGTCAAGAACTTGACTTGTGGTATGTTACCTCCACAGCCTATAGTGTTCCACTGCTGGACGCAGGCCTCCTCCTGATAAACGCCTAATTATAAAGATAAAACACGTGTCCAATATCTTATGAAATTTTTTTTAAGGACACTAACTTAATTTTCTAATTTTCATTCTAAGTGATAAGTGAGTAATTAAGATCTGCACGGACATCTCGTGTTGTGCATTACCCCCTGCCTAAGCAGGCCCTTACCGGTCCAGCTCCTTGAAGTATCGAAGCTGGACTTTTGGTGACAGCTTCGTTTCAGCTTTTCTGTGGGTGTGGATAGGGTTGATATGCCTCAATGAGATTCTTTAGCCCCGTTTTGAGTCTGGCCTCCTCTGTGGCCATGCAGTGTAATACACGGCCATAACAAGGTTCTGCCAGCGGCTACGCACGCGTTTCTATAAGATAAAAAGTACCTAGCCAATAATATAAATACAGATCTAGAACTATCCACAATTTCAGACCGCTTAGAAAGCAACGTTTCTCCTGCTAAGTTTTCACTTACTCTGGTTTTTGTTTCAGGTAAATCCAAGGTGACCATCACGGTAATATACAACTTTTTGAAATGTCCGCCGATGCTCAAGACAGTTTTCGACGGAAACCATAAATCCGAAGTTACTACTTTTAAAGCCGATATGGTTAGAAGTAAAGATGCAAAGAAAGAAGAAACCAAGAAAACAATTTCTAAAGATAAAGCTACAGTTAAAAAGGTGGATAAAACTGAGCTTAAAAAATCTGATACAAAAGAATCTCCTACAAATATCCCACCGAAAGCGGCAGACAAAAAACCTGCTACCAAACCATCACGGACAACCAATGTTCAGAAAGAAACAAAACAGAACTCAGAAAAAACGGACTCTAAAATGACTAGCGCAAAGACTACGCAAGCCATTGCATTGAAAGAAAGGGGGAAAGGTGAAGAAAATAAACATAAAACTACCAAACCATCACAGACAACCAATGATCAGAAAGAAACAAAACATAACTCAGCAAAAACGGACTCTAAAATAACTAACGCAAAGACTACGCAAGCCACTGCATTGAAAGAAAGGGAGAAAGGTGAAGAAAATAAACATAAAACTACCAAACCATCAGAGACAACCAATGTTCAGAAAGAAACAAAACAGAACTCGGCAAAAATGGACTCTAAAATAACTAACACTAAGACTACCCAAGCCACTGTATGTAAAGAAAGGGGGAAAGGTGAAGAAAATAAACAAAAAAGTCAAACAGTCGCTAAAGCTACCCCAAGAACTGCTACCAAGGAACCAGCTAAGACCGTTGCTAAAGAACCAACTAAAACCGTTGCTGAGGAACCAGCAAAAACCGCTAATAAACAAACACCTAAACCAACCGCTAAAACACCAGCTAAACCGGTCGCTAAAGTATCACCAAAACCAATCACTAAAGAAACTAAACCCGTTGCTGGCAAAAAAGAAACATTTGTTAAACCAAAATCACCAGAAAAGAAAGCTGTTGATGCTAAAGCCAAAAATGAGTCGGAAGATTTTGAGGAGTTAGATGACCATGATATACTAGCATTGCTATCTAGCGGTATAGTGTTAGATGCGTGTAGTGGATCGGATGATGACTGAATCCGCTTACTCCGTTTATCCACCCTAAAACTGCCAACGTAGGATGGATCGGTAGCATGTCCATCTATCTACCCTGAACGGGGTGGATAACCGGAATTCATATCTGTATGTTCTTACTACTTTTTACCCTAAGTACCTACAGTTTGATTTGACTTTTCAAACAAAAAGATAGAAAGAAGAAAGGAAATCTAGGTAGGTATGTATGTATATCTTATGAGTACACTGTTTGTCATCAATGAGCGCGGCTTAAATACATGCTATCTCACCTGTCATTATAGACATACCCGCGCGATGGAATGAAATACACAATGATTTATGCCGCCGAACAGACTTTAGCACAAGGGTTATACTCGTAATAGAAAAACTATTGTGTGTATCTCTTAAAAATAATTTTATTTTAACTTATTAATAAATAAACTATGTCGGTAAACCCTTTATTTTAGAGTGTTCTTTCCCCTTGTGTTATTTATTTTCGCCCAAAGTTAAAATTCGTGTTGAAATACGAATGTTTAGGAGCTTGTATTTTTCAAACGTATACTTTTTTACGGTTTTAGTTGTTTATAAACATAGTTTATGTATAAATTGATTTCATCCTTAGATTTGGATTGTCAACATCAAACAGCCGTGTTGTTACCCTTCCACGTTTGTATGAAAAAATGAACCACTAGTTCCACCTTAACTATTTTAATGTTAAGTTTTTTGAACCGGGTTTGTGTTTTTCTGTAAATAACTGGACATGGGCTGAGGAGAAGAGAAATACGGAAGAAAAATATGAATTACGAATATCTACTCCGTTCAGGGTGGATAGATGGACACGCGTTTCCGAGTATCCACCTTAGGGTGGAGAATCAAGCCACTAAATCGCAAATATATTTTGAATCGTAAAAGATGACTATTGTAATAATAACTGTAGACTGTAGTGATACAAAAGTGATAATCACAAAGCTAGAGTATAATTTTATTAATATTAAATTAATTATATGTACGCTAATTTTTATTTTAGTCTAGTAACTTTCGGGTAACTATCCAGTAACTACGGGGCCAACCACGGAATGAGATATAAAGCCCAATTTTCGTATATACATTATGTACAATAATGTACATACCTTAATTTTGTTGCGTTTTATAAGTTGTTTCAAAAGTCTCAAGGGTAGTATTCATAATATTTCATATATATATTGTACGGGACACCTTTAGTTGATATAGATAAATGATAAGAAGAGTATATGATAAAAACTCTTATATTGATACTTTTATAATTGATTGATATTTGAGCACGCGCCTACCATGATGAGGTGAAAACGTGAACTGATGCAATAACTAAAGTGGAAGGCGCGTGTAACAATTGACCTTAATATTATCCCTGATTTGACAATAATATGCTGGCTTATACCTAAATGCACGGTTGCGCTGCACCGTACATGCTCCCGGGCGAGAGATGTAGGTGAAGATGCTGTATGATAAATGATAGGGTTAGTAATATATCTAATGATAAAATGATAAGATGCGTTAGCCTAAGTAAATTTAAACTTAAACGCTATGTTAGTTAGATGTCGTCCACATCATTTTGGTGAAAAGTGGGAAAAACTCTCGTTGGTGTTGTTGCCTTATCAACCATTTGAATATTTTGATTTTTATACAACACCGAAACAACTCGCGGTTTTTCGACTAAACTAGATGATACACTTTTCACTGATTGAACACTTTCACTGGCACTAGCACTATTGTTGTCGCCGAAGGAGACCCTCAGCGCCGGCTGTGGCGCCGGAGCAGCAGCAGCAGTGGCGGCGGTGGCAGCAGCGGCCCGCTCCCCGCGGCCCGCGCGCACCCCCGCCCGCCTTCGCCTCCACAGGAACGCGACGCCTGCCACGCACCCAACCGCGACCAAAATATATATGACCGCGTAGTGATGGACGTCGTGGCTGGAAATCTGCTCGATTTCACTTCGTTCCGATTTCATCTGCTCGATCTGCTGTCCGATCTTCTTCAGAGACGTCTGTCTGGCGTTGACTTCGACGTCTGATCGATTCTCGCTACCATCGATTGGCACAGTTAAATTTATGATATTGTTTACTGGAGGGATATCGATTGATAATAAGTCGGGTTTTGCGTGCATCTCATTCATGTGGTGATTGTGTGAATATATCATGAATGAATCGGCTCTTAACGTACAGTCATTGCCCATGGATAGCACGCCGCCCTTGCTGATGTGTTCGAATGTGACATGATCGCTGCACATCAATCGCAGTGTACATTGGTCGCAGCAATAAAATAAATAATTGTTTAATTTATTTAATGCAATCCAGTTGTTTTGGCACATCCTTGTGATGGTTTGACATCTCTCCAGTGTATTGTCCTTGACACACAAGTTTTGATCGCTATGCCTGTGATAGATGGGGCTCTGAACCTCGCATAGTTTTGTGGTAGGATTTAATTGAAAACATGCTTGTAAATCTTTCTCTGTGATAGGTAGATATAAATCTCGTTGGATGTTCATCGCAATGTAGTCGGATATTGGTATGATGGTGATCGTGTTACCTTTGTTCATGGTAGGAATAGGTATGATCTTATAGATGTCATAGTTCTCTCTGGTGACAAGTGGGATCTTCACTTCTAAGAGCATGTATTGATCCGTAACTCTCACCTTAACCCGCAATAAATGATACAGTTTTGATAACCCGTCTCCTCTGTGAAAATCATCTATAGGTAATGATACATCCTTTGATAAATGCCCAGAAATAATACTCAACTCTTCTTTGATTTGATCCGGTGATATGATATGGATATTGAATTTCCCGTGATAAATATCAGTAACCGTATCTAAAAGAGTGTCCTGTATCTGTTTAAGATTGCCTAGAATACTATTGGCGATGATAGACGACAGTGTGAACTCATTACTAGCTATAACACTCTCTACCTCCTCTTTTAGAATTTCATTTTTCTGCGCTTGATTGATCATGTGTTGGTTAAATAATTTATGTTGTTGCTCTACTGATACTTCTAAACGCTTCAAAAAGGTATATTGTGCTTCAATAATTGATGTTTGATTTTTCCAAAGATTGGCAAGGTGATTTTGATTTTTCGTAACGAGGTCAATGTCGCGCTGATATTGTTGTGCAAAATCATCATCTAGTACTCCGAACAATGTATGTGCCAAGTTTCCTATTCCATTGATAAGGCCTCTACGTACTCGGGTTCCAATGACGTTGGATTGTTTATTAAGTAACAGCTGATCGTAGTATTGTAACTCGATAAACCCGTGACGTAATTGCAGTACTATCAAGTCGCACTGTGCTCTTTGTTTTTGTTTTGCGCATGACGCATGCAGGTGATTTATATAGTTTGACAGTAACCTTGACCCTTCCCAGTAGGGATTCATATCATAATAAATTACCATCTTCCATTCGTCCCTGATGAGTTGCATTGTAGATAGTTTGTCAAAATAAAGGCTTTGTTGTTCCTTAAAAAATGATATGTTGTGTGCACAAAATGCATTTTGTGCACACATAGTAAACAATAACAGCATTGTAAGTATGTAGTTACTGAGTTTACTGCCTGGTCTTTTCACTCTATCGGGCTTAGGGCTCTGTTGATTATCTTTGCTCTGTTCCGTAGCTTTTTTCGGTGGCTGATTCTCAACCGGTAAGATTGATAATTTTGTGATTGGCCTCTTGATAACGCCATTTTTTGTCTTCACTGAGACTACTCGCACATAACCATCGGTGCCGGGGTGGACGTCAATAACTCTGCCTAACGCCCACTTCCCCGGGGGTAGGTTAGCTTCGTGTATGATTATGATATCGTCAATCTTGATATTTTCTTTGGGCTGTAGCCACTTGCTGCGTGGTGTTAATTGTGTTAAATATTCTGCTTGCCATCGTTTCCAGATATCTCCGAACAACTTCTGTGTGAGATGCCATCTTGTCCTTTGATCACTTTCTGTTTCGACAATACTTAACACTGGGCCGCTTGATAGAAAGTGTGATGGAGTCAGGTAGTTCAGATCTTCCGGATCTTCCGTCAGCGCGCAGAGTGGCCGAGAATTGAGAACGGCCTCCAACTGAGTGAGTAGAGTCGTATACTCTTCAAAGGTGAGCTTCTGCTCGCCAATGACACGTCGAAGGTGGTACTTCACGCTCTTTATGGCCGCTTCCCATAAACCTCCTGCGCTCGGGTTGCTGGGTGCATTGAAATGCCAGGTTATCTCCATCTCACTGACCTCTGATAAGAATTCTGGATTGATAATGCTCCTAATCTCTTGTATCTCTTGCTTGAGAATTTTGTTAGCGCCGACAAAGTTTGTACCATTGTCGCTGTACATATGTGATGGTGTGCCGCGTCTTGCAGCCATTCGTCTCAACGCTGCTAAGAATGCGGACGCAGTCAAGTCTGACACTAACTCGAGATGTACAGCTTTTGTCGCCATACATATAAATAATGATATGTAACCCTTGAAGCTTTTCATGCCTCTGCCCTTGCTACATTTCACAAACACGTGACCTGAAAAGTCAACGCCCGTATGATAGAATGGCCTTGAAGGATTTGACCTCGATCCGGGCAAATTTCCTTGGATCTGATCGTGCTTTGAAGGGTTATTTCTTCTGCATGTGATACATTGGCGTAAACGCATTTTGATAGCTCTATTACCACCAATTATCCAATACTGTTGTCGTAGTTTTGCTAGGGTAACACGTGCTCCACCATGATATGTTTGTTTGTGTGCGTGGTCGATGAGTAGATTTGTCACATGTGTCGCGAAGGCGAAGAAATATTTTGAGTAGTTACCTACCTAGGTTGTAGGTAGGTTGATACTGATTTTAGCGGACTGGCCATAACCGGTCGAGGCGAAGCGGGCGCGCGCACAGCGCGGTCCTTCGGCGATGAACGGCCGACGATTCATTCTGTTACGAGACAGCAAGCGAGACACATCGGTGAGTGACTTTGAGTTACATTGTATGCAATTGAGATCTTTTGCCACCGATATTAGAAGCAGTTTCAGATTATAATTGTTGTGTGTATACCAATTCGTTGGTCTGTCTGCGGACAAGTAGATCATAGATAAAGTGTGAGGAACGGGATGGCTAAAGGGGAGGATGGAGGCCATAAGGGGAATTATCCCCATAACAGTAAGAATCAGTAACCAGAGCACAGGTGGAACAGCCATCATAGCTCACTGAACCAGAGCACAGGTGGAACAGCCATCATAGCTCGCTGAACCAGAGCACAGGTGGAACAGCCATCATAGCTCAATGAACAACAGTCCGATGGAACAACCATCACAGTCCGATGAATTAGTCATCACATCCAGATAGAACAGCTAAGTATCATGTCAAATGGCTTAGAACCTTAGAACCGGTGGAACAACCACCTCGTTGTTGCTTAACCTAATTTCAGCACTTCTTTAAATACTTTTTTAATGTTTACCACATACATACCTACATATAATATTCGTCATAATTCAGAGTATAGAGGCATTTGGCGACATGGTGGAGATGCAGGGATATATTATCTCAAACCTTACAGTCTAAAAGAATCGGAACACAGTGAGTTATAAATTTATAATAGATACACTAGTACGCTAGTAGTAGTAATTCAATGTCCGTACATGATTTCGTAAAATGTCATGTGGGTAGTTTTACTAAAGGTGTTCGCCCGGTTCGACGGAGTAACTTAGTAAAATTCTATAATTAGATCGTAGAATATTTTACGACTTTGCTTATCTGCAAATTTGCGAAGTAGACAAAATTTTCAAGCATTTTACTACCGTTTGGTAGACCAGGTACCTACTATATTAGTAGGATATTATGCTGCATGACCGTTGCTTTCTTGCACTAAAGGAATTGTGTAGATTTTACACTTTGCCCGGGCGTAAAAGTTGGTTTTTATTTAGATGTAGTGTCGATTCGCCCATTAAGGATCATTTTCACAATTTCCTCATAGACTTCGCAAGGAGGATTATGCACATTAACTGTACAAAACAATACCAACAGGAACAACTTATGGTAGTTAAGAGTGTGCAATAACGCCGCTACGAGATGGATTTCGAGCGAGATCACAAGATATGGTTTTCTTGTGAGTGAGAAGTGCAGAGCATACGTGCACCGAATTTACTATTTGCCAAAACTGTTTTTACTTAATTACGGGTTGATGAAGCAACCAATCGAAAAATTAAAAGACACAACTAAAGAAATAAGACTAGGTTTTTTAGCAAAACAAAAACCGAAGAAGAAATGTGTGCTGTTCCTGAGATAAATAGCAAAATGTGTGAAAAACATATATTTTTCCTAATAATTAACTATTGAGAAAACTTTCACCAATCGTGTTTTTAAAACACGCAATTCAAGATAAAATATCGAAGTAACATTTCATTAAATATGAAGGTAGTAGATTTCACAGATTCTGAGATAAATAACGATTTTAAAGTGCAATTTTGAAGTAAATTGCTTATGGCACACTCATAAAGAATTAAAACAAAGACTGAGGCCGTTGGCGCAATGGGCGGCCTTATTTGTTCCAGGCAACCTTTGAGCAAGATAATAAATCTACCTATGCACTAGACCCGCAGTAGGTATCTAGGGTGTTCTTACACTGTATGACACTTTGAGTTTATTAAAAGACCTACACCTAATGTGACTGACCTGTACCTAATGTGTTACAAATACAATATAATAGGCCTACCAAACAAGTTCGGGCATTGTATATTAATCCATGACAAAGTAACGTATTTTTTTGTAAATTCAGGTAAAGTCTGTTTGTTAAAAAATGCTGTGTTATTTATTGATCGTGAGAGTCAATTTGCATTAAGTGCCTTACTGCTACAGCAGGTGAAAGGGGACCTTAGTCCACTGCTGGACATACAACTAAATAAGGTTGCAGTAGGTTAAAAAGTCACTAATTACCTTCTAAATAAACCTAATGTCGAGAGGTTTTAGTAGAAACTTACGTTGATATGTACCTACTAAATTCCTTGGTACCCACGTAGACAGTAGATAGCAAGTCACAAATAAAAATCTTGCAACCTTGAAATAAAAATAAAGCTTCAAATACAGCCCTAATGCAAAAAGATGAGACGTTGGGAAGAGGCGGCGTCTCACATGAGACGTTGGGAAAAACCGCGTGTGAGATATTGAGAATAGCTCGTAATTGCTACCTATAGTACCTAAGAAACATAGGTAGGCAAGAACTTAATACAAGTAAGTTGCTAAATAAATTACAATGTTGTTGTAGATTTTACATAAGGACAAGATCTTTCGCTCATGGTCAGTTCAAATGAGGAACTGTACTTAAAATAAACAAAATAAGTATCGTCCTAACCCGTTTGAAATTATTGTACGAATCAGTACAATCGTGCATAAACTCTGCCCAGTGTGCCCTTAAGCAAATATCTGATGGTGAAGGTAACTAAAGAGAGTTAGAGTACCACGGAGCTAAACTTAAGAGTGCTACTCAGAGGTTTGTGGTAAAAATCCACATCTATTGTAAATAAGCTACAGAAACTGACACTGCTAAGATAACCGAGTACACGTTTATACAAATTCAGGCTGAAGATTTGGGAATATAATTAGATATTTGTATATAGCGCAATGATGAAAAACGTAGTGCAGCCACGATAAATGGCGGAAATCTTAATATTTCTGGTAAATTGACAAGAATGGAATTTACTTTTGATGGTGACATTCTCAAGTGACAGGTACCATATTTAGGACCAATTGTCATCAAATACTGACGGTAGAAGTATCAATGAAATAGAAGGATAAGATAAGACACAACTAACACAAATAATAGCATAGCTGTCCAAACTCTAAAGGAAAAGTTCGGTAAACCTGCGGCAATTATTGACGCACATTATGTGGCATTATACAGGATAAAACCAGTCAATAAAAATCAAATAAAATAATGCAGATATGTACTTAATGGAATAGAGAGACACCTACTCGTATTGAGCTCCCTAGGCGAAGACGTAAATCACGAGCATCTCGGACTGATGACAATGGAGAAATTCTCTAAATATCTAATCTAAGAAGTAAGAATGAAGATGATAGACGAAGAAGAAAAGTAGACGGTATCAGAAAATATCTAGAATACATAATATCTGCTATAGAGACCTCAAATAGACTAAAGACAGACACAATAGGTGTAAAGATTACAGAACCGGCAAATATAGAAGAGAAAGACATCACAGAAAAAATAACAATAGGAGCATTACATATAAAAGCTGTAGAAATAACGAACAATAGGCCACGTATAAATAATAATAATAGAAAAGACAAACACAAAAATGATAACAGACAATTCAGTAAAACACAATCAAAGAAAAGACAAAACGATGTCTCAGAAAGTTCAGAAGAGCCACCTAAGAGGAAATTTACGAGAAATGTATATGTTGTAGGCAAGATTATTTTAATGCCAAATGTACAAGGTACAAAAATGTTCACAACAGGAAAGCTCAACTAGGAAACCGTTGCTTTAACTGCTTTCAAGAAGGTCACAGGCACAATCTTAGTTTCGGATATCTGTGGTCACAGGGTAAGCACCTGTAGAAATAATCGCAAGTGTTAGTATTGCTCTGAATAAGGTGCGTATAACCAGGCCATATTTTGTCCTAAAAAAAATTGCACAGGATGGTAAATGAAGTCAGCTAAAACAGAGAGTTAGCATAATTATGAATATGGCTATAAACACCACGCTGTTTAAAAACCTTGCTTAGTCATAGTAAATAAGATCTGAGAAAGATTACGATTTCTCAGTTACGGCTGTTAGCGTTCGAACATTGCCGAGTCAAATACCTATAGCCATAACTATAGCCTAAAGATGCTTGTTCATTACTGATTAAATAGACCTATAAGTATAAGTATTAACTTTTTGGTGCGAAATCACCACCTGAAATGAATGAATTGAATGCCTTTTACGAGTAGATTGTAATATGCAGAAATAATGAATCAGGCAGTGATTAGATTGATAGTAATGAATTGACTATTATTTATCTTCGTTTTTCTCGAGGGAAAGGGTATTCATTATTTTTTGTTTGGTCAGGCAAAATCAGTGGCATTATAGAGTCGTAATTAGTTTAGTACACTGGCGTATTAACTATCTACGAAGTACATCCTGAATGATGTAATACATTCAATGGAAAGAGATCCTAAAATCCGTATCCAATCCGACTACCCCACAAAAGCATACAGAAGGAACTGCTTGCGTTCGTAAAGATGTAAAATTAAATAACGAAAGTTGTTAAAATGTAATTATTGCTATCATCCACAAAACTTAAGGGCCCTTCCCGGTCCTATTATCGTCAACGAGAGCGTGATTGAAAAGCTTGTTGTTTCAACCAGCGCAATGTAAAAGAAAGAGGCAAAGCGACAAGAGAGAGGAATCGCCTGATCCCTCGTCGGCATTTGGTTAGTTTCGCAGTTCACTCGCAGGTAATCGGCCCTAGGAAAAACAGTGTTTAGAAATTTCATGAAACTTGCAACAGGGAAATAAGAGTTTTTTAGTAAGCCTTACAAGTTTGTGTGAAATGAAACTTTGTGTCGTTTAGAATCTCCATTAGATTTGCAAGGTTTCTATCTAAATATTGTGTTTACTTATACAATTTATGTATATAATATAATATACCTTTTAGTTAAAAGTTTCAAAGAAAGATGTATTACAACGCCATAATCACGTAAGAGCGTTTGTATGAAAAGTAAGACGGGTTGGCCGCTCTTAAATAATGATAAAGATAAAGATAAAGATAAAGATAAAGATAAAGATAAAGATAAAGATAAAGATAAAGATAAAGATAAAGATAAAGATAAAGATAAAGATAAAGATAAAGATAAAGATAAAGATAAAGATAAAGATAAAGATAAAGATAAAGATAAAGATAAAGATAAAGATAAAGATAAAGATAAAGATAAAGATCATTTATTTGCTTAAACATGTGTAGATATAAGATTTTATAAACAGGTATGCAAGTATCAACATGTTTTACCGATTACGGTGTACAAATTATGAAAAATGCCATGCAACAGAGACAGAAGCTAAAATAATAATGAAGTTATTAAGGTGTGTATAAGTTTTAATTGTAAGTGCATTGTACAGACTCTTCAATGCAAGTGTACGCTGTAGTTGTTAATAAGCTCAGTTCTTTACACGCTAATATTAATGTTAATTTTGTTATTGGCAAGTCTACATTAGTGCCCTTAAGGGACTAAAATAACGTTCCGGCTCGTAGACGAGAATTGCTGGTAGTTCAGTTCTATTGTGATGTAGTTTGATAAATTATGTCACAGTTTTTGTATAGTAACCCACAGAGTTACTATTTTTGTAAAGACAACTGTATGATGCATGGGCCGATCGAGCCTTCGTGACTAAACGCCCGTGCCGGTTAAATAAAATCACTATTGCTTTGACTAATAGCAATCTAGTTTTGAGACGGTGTAAAGTAATTCTGCCATTTGTGCCGCGAATAATGATTTCTAAAATGAAACAGATTTAAGTCACTACAAATAACCTACCAACAAAACAATATCTGTCTGGTATAGATTGAGTACCAAGGCAGATAAATAGACTGGTAAAGGTATGCGACGCTGCGTTGCTTTGCAGCGAACTTGTATCGTGAGCGCCCAGGGCAGTCAAAATATTAAGGTTAAAATTCAGGTTGAGTTTCTGTCAAAAATCTTGCAGCGTCCAAACATCAACATTTTTAGACTAACTCCTTGGTTGAGGAGGGTCTTACGAATACTATTACTATAGATATTGTCGAAGAATGAAATGAAATTAGAATCAAATATGCTAAGTTAACTACTCAGAAGCAACGCTAGGTTTGCCACATAGAGAGAGTAGTAAAAGAACTATATGTCGGAGAATGTTTTCTTTCCATAAGAACTATGTAGCAGTAACAAATTGCCATAGTTGATTGTATCGGATAACGTCAAATAATTCAAACTTACAGCTACACATAGAAAGCAATTGACGCTGAAATGTATACTAGAATTAGCTCCATGGTATGGACTGAATGGAGGTTTGGACCGGAATGGAGTATACTATGAAGAGAGTATTGGACACACACAATCAGTTGTGTACGAAAATAAAAGAGCTTGAAGCTATGATCACAACCGCTTACGACGAGCGACGGTAGTTGCTGAGCTGGAGTAGGTACGTGTTTACTCGTCAAGATTATCTGCGTGTCGATGATTTTGCAGAATAGATTGATGGTAACTAATCAATACAAGAAAGGTTTATCTACAGATAAAATCAGAGGCAAATAGGGCGCACTGGAGGGTTGGACGAATAGCAGAACTAGAAAACATTTTGGATTGGGAGGTAAAAGTTGCAAGAGACATTGAAAGAGACACAGATCTACTTAAACAGATTGAGTCCCAAATGATAATAGGTAAAATATATTTTTTATTGGCTCATAAAACAAGAAAGTATAATGATAAATAGAAGAAAATACACAGTTATAAAATACAGTATGAGACCAAAAGACTGCCACTCAAAGAAGAGAAAAAGAATGATGAAGAGTAAAATGAAGAGCGCAGGTCTTCTGTAGCACCTGGCGTAAAGCGCATTAATTGAACAAAGAGCAAAGTGTAGTTTCAAATGTAGACCCAGTTCCACTGATCAGAGCTAAAGGTTCTGAGGAACATAGAATAAAGTCAGTACATCATGCTGCGGTGCAACCAGAATCAAAAACTGATACAGTAGAAATCAGTATGAGGCCTGATTGGCCTCATACTTCAGCTCGGGCTTCAGCGGTTAAAGTCAGAGAAAAGGTCAAGGAGTGGACCACTTACTTATTAATTGTTTCACCAGTAAATTCAGTTAATGTTCAAAGGCAGATTAAGTGATCGACATACAAATCCTTGTTTGATAAATAGTATTGATATTAATATCTTTATTTCTCATTCTTCCTTGAAGGGGGGGGAATGTCGCGAAGGCGAAGAAATATTTTGAGTAGGTACCTACCTAGGTTGTAGGTAGGTTGATACTGATTTTAGCGGACTGGCCATAACCGGTCGAGGCGAAGCGGGCGCGCGCACAGCGCGGTCCTTCGGCGATGAACGGCCGACGATTCATTCTGTTACGAGACAGCAAGCGAGACACATCGGTGAGTGACTTTGAGTTACATTGTATGCAATTGAGATCTTTTGCCACCGATATTAGAAGCAGTTTCAGATTATAATTGTTGTGTGTATACCAATTCGTTGGTCTGTCTGCGGACAAGTAGATCAGAGATAAAGTGTGAGGAACGGGATGGCTAAAGGGGAGGATGGAGGCCATAAGGGGAATTATCCCCATAACAGTAAGAATCAGTAACCAGAGCACAGGTGGAACAGCCATCATAGCTCACTGAACCAGAGCACAGGTGGAACAGCCATCATAGCTCGCTGAACCAGAGCACAGGTGGAACAGCCATCATAGCTCAATGAACAACAGTCCGATGGAACAACCATCACAGTCCGATGAATTAGTCATCACATCCAGATAGAACAGCTAAGTATCATGTCAAATGGCTTAGAACCTTAGAACCGGTGGAACAACCACCTCGTTGTTGCTTAACCTAATTTCAGCACTTCTTTAAATACTTTTTTAATGTTTACCACATACATACCTACATATAATATTCGTCATAATTCAGAGTATAGAGGCATTTGGCGACAACATGACCAGAATGCGGGATGATGAGTGGATGCATCATGTCATTGCTTATAGAAGCGTTTGTGAGTCTGCCTCCTACTCTGACCAAGCCTGTTTGGTCTAATCTCGGGTTTAAACACAAAAGTTTGCTCTTCGAGTCGACTTGATTATGTTGATGTAAGGATGAAATGTCTTTTCCAAATTCAATGTTTTGAATGTTTTTGATAATTTTTAATCTCGCCGCTTTGAGTTCTGTCGCGGTAAGAAACGGCGATTTATTATTTTGCTTGAAACGTAACACGTATGCTAGTATACGTGTCACCCGAGTCCAGCTACTATTATTGTTGAGTAGCGTTGATATGACGTCATCTTGCTGTCGTGACGCTGTTGTCGTGACGTTGCTTTGTTTAGGTTTCTTGACCTCTTCATTAGTGATAAAATCTTGCTGTTTTGATTTTTGTTCGTTGAAAGTCAAAAGCCAAGCTGGTCCATGCCACCACAAGGGATGATGAATGATCTGTTCCATGGTTATACCCCTGCTAGCACAGTCAGCTGGATTCTCGCTTGACTTCACATACCGCCATGTTTTGGGTGGTAGTATCTTTGTGACCTGAACTACTCTATTAGCTACGAAGGTTTTCCAGCGTCCCGGATCGCCCTGTAACCAACCTAGTACGGCCATCGAGTCCGACCAACCAAACAGTTTGATATCATAGCCAGGTAAACATGATAAAACTTTTTCCATTAGCTTAGAAAGCAATAGAGTGGCACTAAGCTCTAATCTGGGCAATGTGACATCTCTCTTCGGTGGAACCAATCTTGATTTAGCAGCAACCAATATAATTGAATTTTTTGAATTGCCGTATTGATCTTTTTTGATAATTTTGCAGTATATGACGCAGGCATATGCATTGTTTGATGCGTCACAGAATCCATGCAACTCGATGACGTCATGCTCACAGATCTGTAACCATCTAGGGATTCGTAATTCGCTGATATTATTCAAATCCTTTCTGATTTTCAACCACTCGTTACTAATATCAGCTGGGAGTTCATCGTCCCAGTCAATGTTGTGAAACCAGATTCGCTGAAATAGCAATTTGAACTTTGTTGTAACTGGAGTAAGCCAACCAAGCGGGTCGAATAACTTTGATATATCTGATAATAGACTGCGTTTTGTATGTTTGATTGTTTCTGATAAATTTATTTTGAGATCGAAAGTTAATTCATCTGATTGTGGATGCCACCGAAGTCCGAAAGTCTTTGTTGTGGCTTCATGTTTGAAGTCATATTGAGCACTGCTGTTTGCCGTGCTGACATTCTGCAATAGTTCTTCTGCATTAGAGGACCATTTACGCAAGTTAAAACCGCCTGATTCCAATAGTTGAATTAGATCTGATTGCAGTTGTTTCGCGCTTTGAATGTCGTGATTTCCATTGATAAGATCGTCCATATAAAACTGTTCTCTTAGTGTTTTTGATGCTGGACTTGATTGATACTTATGGCCCTCATCATGAGCCAATTGCTTTAACACCATCATGGCAAGGAATGGTGCTGCTTTCTGTCCATAGGTGACCGTAGTGAGGACGTACTCTTTCATGCTGTCTGATGCTGATTCACGCCACACCACGGCCTGAAGACATTGATCATCTTCGTGAACTGATATGTTTCTAAACATCTTTTCGATGTCAGCTGTGTAGGCATACTTGTACTGCCTCCACTTGATGATAAGTGATAGTAAATCTTGTTGTAGATTTGGACCACGATACATGACGTCATTTAAACTGCGGCCACTTGATGTTTTTGAAGAAGCGTTGAATACCACTCGAAGGGCCGTAGTCGTGGAGTCCGCCTTAATCACGCAGTGATGAGGCAAATAAACGACAGGTTTTAATGACTTCTGTGGAAGTTGCATGTGGTTTAAAGACATGTATTCTGATATGAATGACTTGTAACCCATTTGCATGTCTGGGTTTTTGATAAATCTTTTCTCTAGCTGTTTCAATTGTGCTACTGCCCTTGGTTTTGATTCTCCTAGCTGTTCCTTGGCATCTGAAGTCAAAGGTAGCCTGACGATGTATCTTCCATCGGTCTGCCGAGTCGTGGTGTTATTAAAATATTCTAAGCAGTGAGCATCCTCTTGTGATAAGGAAGTTTCCTGAGGAATATCTTCTATTTCCCAGAAGCGTTGAATATCTTCCACGTTATTGATGATAACGTTACATTGGAAAGATTTTACGTTTCCGCATAAAACCCAACCAAGGCGTGTTTGTTGTGCGACTGGCAATGATTTGTCAGATGAAATGATCCCACTCAAAATGATACAAGAGTAGACGTCGGCCCCTAAGAGCAAGTCCACCGGTCGATTGATGTTAAAGTCGGGATCGGCTAGTTGGATGCCTTCTAGGAAAGACCAAGTAGGCTTATTAAATGTATGATTAGGTAAATTGTTTACCAAGTGTTTCATGATATAAACATCGGTATCAAACTGATAATCGTTGTACGTTGAAGAACAAGTGATATTCAGAGCGCCTTTACAGTTATTTTCCTTCGCTCCTACCCCAAAAATAACGCCTTTGCACCTTTGTCTGGGTAACTTCAGCCTTTGCGCTGCATTTTCGGTGATAAGAGAGGTTTGTGATCCCTGGTCGATCAAGGCTCTCAATTTGATAAATGTCCCATCAGCTGACTTAACCTTCACCATGGCTGTTGCCAATAAAGTTTCAGTAATATCATCTTGAGACACGTGCGTAACATTTTTCTCGTTTTGTTCATTTTCAGTGCATGTCTCGTCAGCAAACGCTTCGTGAATTAAAGTATTGTGCCGACCATTGCATTGACGGCAACAGGTTTTTGATAGGCATTTTTTGCCAAAATGATCATATAAGCAATTCATGCATAGTTTTAATTTCGCAATTGAATTACGGCGCTCCATCGGTTTCATTTTCAGGAAAATTGCACAATTAAATATGCGATGAAATTTTTTGCAGAGTTGACATCCTGTTTGCTGTTTTTGTACAACGTTATTCATTGGTTTTTGGTTACTATTTGATTTATAATTATTGTTAGATTTTTGATTTTGTTTGTCTGTATGTTGACCCGATTTTGTATTATTTGATTTATACGGAGAACGTTGTGATGTTGACGCCTCCAATGATGTGAATTTGCTTTCCAAGAAGTCCGTAAAATCCTTGATAGTCGGCAGAGCCCTAGGATTTTTCAATGATTGACAGTACTCCTTGTCGGTCTCGAGATCCAGCTTCTGCTCCAAGATGAACATCACCAAAGGATCCCAAGAGCTGATATCAACGCCCATATTTTTGATAGAGTTTAGGCATTCGACGACACAGTCATGCATCTTTTTCAGTTGAGTTACTGATTGTTGTTGGATAATAGGTAAATTCATGATAATACCTATGTATGAGTTGAAAATAAATTTTATATTATTGAATCGGTTGTTAAGAATGTCCCAGCATACTTGATAGTTATCTGCAGTGATGCGCAGATGCGAGACAATTTGATCAGCTTCTCCCTTGAGTTTGCCTTTCAAAAATTGCATTTTTTGACAGTTAGACATAGACCCGTTGTTGTGGATGGCCTCGATGTACAGATCTTTGAATGTCATCCACTTTTGATAATCACCGCTGAATGATGGCACTTCTGTTTGAGGGGTTGACCTTTCCCTGTGGCTTGCTGAGGAAATCTTCAGAGTGACCTCCTTCTTGATTTCTAGATACCTTTGTTCATACCTGTTGAATGTTTGTTCATATTCTTGATTTTCTTCCTGCAGTTCACTATCGATTTTCCAGTGTAGAGAGTCGATAGTAGACCAACGCAAGTTTATGGTTCTCAAAAAATCTTCTAATTCGTAGTTTTCAGTCATGTTGGAGTAATTGACGTTAGAAATAGAACGGGAAAATGCTTTGAAGTAACTTTTTTGACAGCGCAACATCTCGTCTAATTTACTATTATTACCACTAGAAGAAAATTGAGGAGGGCATGAGCTAGGTACCGCGGGAAATTCAAACGATATGGTCTGCTGCTGCGGTGTAGACGCACCGGAGTGACCTTCCGCTGCTGGTGATGATGATGGGCCTGGGTTATCAAACTTTCTCATGAAGGGAGTTGGGGGCTTAAGGAGAGGTTTCTCCTTCGTAATTTCCAACAAATAGTTGTTAAGAAATGCTCGTGTGTCGTTATAAAATGCTAAGGTACGTTCGTAGCAATTTTCTTGAAAATATGCATGCGATTGTTCCTGACTCTCTAGTAATCTGCTATGATTAGCTTGGAATTCCTGCCAATATGTTTCAAGAGTTTCCAGCCTTTTCTTGATATACGGAGCGGTCTTTCGATCGGCCCCGTCTTTCTTAAAATTCACAAGGAGCTGATTCATAGCTCCCATGAGCTGATTTTGGGTCACAATAAGATCCTCCATGGTTGAAGTGATTGAGATGTCAATGGTAGAGAGTAAAAGGAAAGATCTTACTTGTGTGCTGCTTGCAGTCCTCTAGAGTAGGTGTATCCTTCCTCCTTATGCACTGCAATCCATATGCTGGTAATACCCACTTACGCGAACACTGTTATTAGCCCACTGTAAGTAGCCCTTAGTCGGATGACCAAAAAGGCTCGAAGGTTCGAAGGACCAAAAAGATGTACGGGACACCTTTAGTTGATATAGATAAATGATAAGAAGAGTATATGATAAAAACTCTTATATTGATACTTTTATAATTGATTGATATTTGAGCACGCGCCTACCATGATGAGGTGAAAACGTGAACTGATGCAATAACTAAAGTGGAAGGCGCGTGTAACAATTGACCTTAATATTATCCCTGATTTGACAATAATATGCTGGCTTATACCTAAATGCACGGTTGCGCTGCACCGTACATATATATAGAAATGTATTTATTTGTTCATGAATTACTTACGACTCAGGAAAACTTTTAGAACGCCAAAATGAAGTCGTATATGAAAGTGCAGCTTCATATTCTGAAGTGACTGGACTATTAGCCGTAATTTGTTGCAACACTGCAGCCAGTTGTAATTTTCTTTGTTAAACGCGCATACCCGAGCCAATATGACAGCGGTACCTTATCATATTACTAGCTGTGCCCCGCGGCTGTTCCTATGGAAAAGTTTATAGGTGTTTTCCCGGCAATTATTAGATTTTTTTCTCGCTGTAAAAACCACCCTTGAACTTCAATGAACATTAAAAAAAAAAAGAATTGGTCCAGGCGTTATTGAGTTATGCGCTTACCAACACATATATTATGATATTTTAAAAATCCATCATACAGTTCGTGGTATTTATTATAAGCTATTTTTTAATACCTCTGTAATAGTTTTATCTTGTATAGTTTAGGCAGAGATGCGAAAATAGTTTAGTGGCCAAGGGCAACTGCGTATCTCTCCCTAAGCTTAACAAAATAAAACGATACCAGAGGCATTAATTAATAATTTATAATAGATACCACAAACTGTACGTTGGATTGTTAAAATTTCCTGTGTTAGACGTAATAATAAGATAGAATAGGTGGCGGCTCCACTTTCACTCATGTATACGCCTTTATCCCATTGTACTTTCATAAGCCTAGGTAGGTACCTTATATTATTAGATTTATTGTACACGTTTTGGTAGGTTGTGGTACGCGAGAAGGACGTATGCATATAATTAAGTTATAATAAAATTTAATTAGTCATAAAGTACTTTTTATTTCTCACACAAACAGTTTTTTATCAGTTACCTTCGTACCTAAATTGTTGAGTATTATATGAAATATACGAATATATAGAACTATCAATTTATTTCGGCTGCTCTGCCATTTCTATAGGCTCTTCTTCAACCTGCAAAAAAAGTTTAGTTGAATAAAATTGTTTTTTAATATTGTTTTCTGAAAAGATTAGAACCAACCCAGTCATACGCATCTAAATGAGTTTTGACCAAAAAAATTCCTAGAACGCACAAGGAAATTATATCTGTTCCAACCACCCCATTAAGCTCTCCCATAAATGAGGCGGATGCAAAGATATAAATCGTTAGATATGCCCTTACCTCAGTGAGACCGCGCCGTTTTGTGTCCAAGTCGAACCTTAAGCCTGCCTAAACCTGCACTCAGTGTACATCTAAGCACAGTATTAGCCGGACGTGTTGTGAAGGACGTTTGCGGGCAGTTTATAGCGTCACAAAATGACGTGTGCCTTTCGCAAGCGCAACAACAATTCTAGAAACACAAACAAAGCCAGAGGTGTAACATTTCACTCGTAGGTATTGCGAGTTAATGAAATAACTTTTATTTTATCGTCCGCATTGTCAAAAATGACTACAATAACAAATTTAAATGGCGAGTGCACGAAAGAGAAAGTTGTGTTTGCACCTAACATGTGAGAAAAAGAGATGACACTATTTTCTCAGTACGCTTGTTTTGTTTGTGTACATTGCTACAGTTTTTGGTGGTCGGGGCGTATCTAACGATTTATATCTATGGGCGGATGAGAATAAACGTTGCCGTAATAAACGTACTCCATTACTCGAGTCAATCAAAGCTGACTGAGGTAACAGAACAGGCTACTTTGAATCCCGGAAAAGCGCGTACGAAACTGCGGGGGTAGTTTGTGTTAAAGAAATATAATTTATTCAATGGAAGTTCGATTGCACAAGAACTAACGAATTTTCTGGAATGATCCACTGTGCCTCGAATCATAGATTATCCAACAATCTTTTCTTCTTCGGGGCTGCATCTTCTATCCTCTTCCTCTCTGCTTCCATTTCATCTGATAAGTCGTAGATATCTTTTGGGGCTACCTGCGATGTATGAGGATGGGTTAGGAAAGGGACACTGGACCAGATGTGGAATTGGATGATTTGGATGGGACAAATACCTAGATAAATAAAGACGAGTGGATAAGTAGTCTGTTCAAAAAGAGAAAGTCGTGCTTTCGACAATTTTACGTAATTTTTACTTTCGCTTCCCTCTTAAAATATCCTTCTGATGTTAAAGCCCTACTCACATCAACGATAATTATTAAGCGCGTCCTGTGTCGCGCGATTTTGCGATATTTGCTTGCAGGACATTCTGTACTAAAGCGCATACGTTGACGCACACTGTCGCGATTCGTTTCCGAGGCGTTTCCGCGACCTGTGATATTGCTTCTTTTGAAGTGCAAGGCTGCGAAGCTGTAAGGCTATGAGGGGGCGGCGGGTTCACCCGGCCGCGCCGCCGCCGCCCGCGCCGCCCCGCCGCGCTTAATAATAAGCCGCTGTGTGTAAGGAATCGCGGTGGAAAATCGTCGAAATCGCGCTTTACAGACGCGCTAACTAAATAGCGGCTGTCTGCAGAGGGCTTAAAAGTATATTAACAGACAGCATCTGCCAAAATGGTCTACGAATAAGTTATAATAACTTATTAATTTTACATCAATTGAAAAAAGAATATAGAATCATAATAGGGTATATGCATGCGATTTCAAAATGGCTAAAAAATTATTTACGTATTCTCTATTGATATAGAAACATATCTACATATATACCTAAGAATTTTGATATGTTTTTATCGTAGAATTTTACCATTGAAAAATTGATATTTTAAATCTCAATCGCAAAATTTCAAAACGCTACGCCATTGACTAGAGCGGACGTGACATCGCTGTTCACATTTCTTCTTTTTTTATTCTGCTTGCTGCACCATGATTTGACACTATTCTGCCCACTTCACATTTCGTAATGTAGGTTATTTTCAGATTTTTCGGAAAACCTCTTTTCTGAGATGATCACTTCTGAGGTCGTCACAAAAGGTTATAATCGAGTGTGAACGTGAACGTCAAATAAACATGGCGCTAATATGGCAGCGTTTTTATCACCCGAAAATGATTGTAGTTTTGATTTGTTTTTTTTACCTTGTTAATGCGAAATTCAGTAAGCGTCTTATCATTCCTCGGTTAAATAATGACCTAAAGAATCGATTAAAACAATAAAAAAAATCGATGCATATACCCTATTCTGTAGATATGTTACGTTCTCCCAGTGTTAACAAATAAATGGCTTGTTTGTTTTGTTAGAGACTAAACGCATAGACAAGCTTTATCCATTTTTTTGCAATATACCTACTTATGGTTAATCCATTTTGAATGAAGCATGTTAGTAAACAAAATACGACACAAATAACAAAATCTCACTTACTGGCTGCCACTTTTGAGAAGCTAGTGCCATTCAACTCCCCTTTTTAACATCGATGATGAGTAGAAAACCTACCCATCCTCAAGATACATCACATCAATCTAAAATTAAGGTGCTTCATGCAACCAGCGAAACCTGCCTGCTAATGCTATGTGTGGCAAAGAAATTCCAAGTATTATAATAGCCCTACTGACATCGCCGCTAATTTTAGGGACGTCCTGTGTCGTGCGATTTTGCGCGCCGCCTAAATCGCGCTTTATATTAACCTGCTGTGTGTAAGGAATCGCGCAAAAATCGCCGAAATCGCGAATGACTAATTAGCGGCTGTCTGCGGAGGGCTTTATTAGTCTGTGCGTCAAACATTGATATAGTTTTTTTTTTTTTTCTAGAAGTATACGTAGAAAGAGAAACCTATCTATATCAATGGAAGTAGGTATACCTTCTACGATGGCATCATACGTGCGAATGTTTCGTTCTCGTTCTTTCGCGTATTCTTCTTGTATTCTCTTTGATTCATTCATTCATTCCATGGTTGCCGGAGCGCGGTCGTTTCGCTGTCGCTCGCTTACGAAGTTATTATTGTATGTATCTATGTATTGTATTCTCTTTGTCGCTCGCTTTGTCCTGTCCTGTCCAATAATTTTAGGAAAAAACATTTAGAATTTGTTTTCTTCCCGTGATCATTTGCCAAAATGAGACGCACGCATCGCGGCGGTTCCAGGAGTCAGCGCTGGCAGCAGCAGCGGCATAACGATGCCCCTATACCAGTGCCTTTGATGCCCGACCATCTCGGGCTTCAGGTATGCCATTTTGTGACTCGCTTACATGTTTTACCAAGTTCTCCTAAAGCTCATGACTACTTGTAAGAGAGAATATTATTTTTGTAGGTTTTTCAATAGCTAAGCTGTAAATTGTGGCCAATGCACGTCAATTACATTTCAAGCAGATCAATGTTTTGCGTGGCCATTTTATGACCGGAACCATCACCGTATTGTTTCCAACTACCTACCTAATGTTATTCATCGGCTTTTATTGCCATCATTTTTACCAAAAGAAATCAGAAGTTACAGTGGCATAGTAAAACACTTCTCTATAGTTGCCTCTCTGGGCAGGTAATGCCTGATCCTATGTACATGTTATTAACTATACACTTTGTACAAGAAAATCTAAAGCTTTAGGGAATATGTCATAAGTACAAGTAGAAGTGATGTTTGAGATGATGGCCTGTAGAAGTTTCAGAGGAAAAACACCCATATTTAAGTATACACCAATACCAAACCAAACTATAATAGTGGAATCAAATAATATCCCAATAAAAAAATAAACGGACTTCAGAGCCATTAGCTCTTACATAAATTACCCATAGTGCCAAAAACTAGTTATGGAATGTTTGGGTTTACCAACCCTGCATAAGTGGAAGACGTTATAGAAGATGATGAAGTAGGTAATTTTTTTATTTGTTATTTACCAGGATATAGACAAGGAGTTGGAGCTTCTACAGCGTAAGCGTGTGATCATTGAACACCAGCAAATGCTGTCCCAGGACTTTTTGGTAAGATACTTGGTGGAAACGAAGCCAAACCTTGAAATATTTTAATTAATGTTAAAGTAAAAATATCCAAAATATGTAATGTACTGTATAGTTTTTAACAGACTTCAAAAAAAGGAGGAGGTTCTCAATTTGACTGTTTGTTACCTCAAAACTTTTAACTGGGTGGTACAATTTTCATGATTCCGTGAAAGCTGGTGCTTCCTGTATGGTCCCATTTTAATTAGGTCCAGTTCTTACAATGGGATCCATGACAAAACTTTATGAGAAGTCTGTTTATAGATTTTTTAAACAACTTTAATTATAAAACACTCAAATAATATGTCTGGTAAGAACACTTTACAGCAAATAAAACTTTCTTGATCAGCAGTGCTCACTCACCCTACTAAACTTCATAAATAAATATTGCTGGACAATCCACACAGCATCAGCTTAGGGCTAGACCTAAGCTAAGCAGAGCTTGTGTTAAGGGTATTAGATAACTGGTATACATCACACAGTTACAAATGAATGTTTGGTATATATAATATGCTCCCAAAGAAGCTATTTATCCATTCTCTGTGACCATTGTATATAGGTGGTCAAAATAACTTTGCAGAGAAGTGCCTTCCATTTTCTATGCTGATGTTTATTTTTTCCAGAAAGCTGCTAAAGTGTGAGAATGATTAAACTTTTTCAAAACAAAATTGATGACTAATGTGCAGTTCAAATTCAAAGAATACTTCTTGCTTCCAACTGATTCTTAGCAAAGAATAAACACACAATATTGGCTGTATAGCTAAGCAAGTTCACTTTGCTATAGACATCAATGGATGCTGTGGTTATATCTTGTTTAAATTTGCCAAAACTGCTAGACATATTAACACTTTCATGCAATATTGCTCTTCTGTGTGTTTCTGTGTATTGCACCAGAAGCTCAAGTGAAAGAGTTAAACATGTTGCTTAGTAAAATGGTTTTGAAAAAGTTTATTCCATATTATTGTTTGAACAAAACAATTCTCACTCCTGTGTAGCACAGATACTTAAAGATTCTCGTTTATGATAATAATACCAGTATTAATTTTCAGAGGAATGAGCCACAGTTTAATCAGAGCTCGCGTTACGACGACTACTCAAAGTTATATGATGATATGCGCACATACGACCACCCCAGTCGTAAACGGCCTATCGCAGTGTGGGAGCAGGACATACCCAACAAACGGTTCTCTGGGCCGAGCAGGGCTCCGCCGCGGGCGCCGCCGCGGGCACGGCCTCAGCGCCCCGGCCCAGTGTTCAACGCAGGCTACCAAGGCGCGCAGCCCCGCGTCCCTTTCCGTGCTTCGATCAAACCCTCTCAAACAAAGACCCCCCCAAAAAACTTCAACAACTCCAAAGTGACCAAAAAGACTACGCCGATGAATAAACTGGACACATACCCGGTCGCGGAGCGTAAGAAACTCATCGGCGAGGCCAACGGTACACCCGATGGCATAACGAACAATGCCAAACTGCGCTCTGACCGCGAGCCGTCCGCGCAGATGACGGGCCGCCTCGAGCTGGCTTTGGGCAGCATCATCAAAGATATAAAGATGGACCCAGAGTACGCGGATGCGGTCAAATCCGTGTCTGTGGTGCGGCAGATCAAAAAGATCGTTCGCGATCGCATCAGGGAGGTCATGATGGACCAAATAGTCGGGCCGGGCGATGCTATCAAGGCTCGCTACCGGCAGGTCTATGACGTGCAATCCGATAAAGAGATTGTGGAGAAAGCTGTACAGTATGTGGCAAATAAAATGCCAAAAATAGGTAATGCTATAATGTGATCCCCAGTTCACATATCTGGTTCCTTTTGTCAAAGCAGTTGCACCATTTGCAATGGAGCTACAGCTTGACGACAATACATTGACCATAGTCCAACAGTGCCTATGTGATGCAAACAAACATGCAACATCTTTTTTGTTTGCAATAATGGTAACGACATGGTATAATATTGTCTTTAACTTCGGCCCACAAGAAAACTAAAGACAAACCAAACCTTAAGCTTTAACCATCATATCCTATTGGTTTGTTTATAATATTTTCTTACTTTACCTAGTGATGAATTTCGCGAAGTAAACTATCAATATTTTACTTTTTATCTTCAAATCCAGTGTGGATTTTCTTTCCCCTTATTTCACCAATGCTGTACTGCATCTCCGCAATCCGATGACCAGATAATGGTGATTATGTATCTATGTTTGATTTGCATCACATAGCAATAGATATTCCAATGAATTGTAAGATTCGTCCTTATTTTCCAAATTATAAATTTCGATTTAACATCTTTTTTTTTGCAGAATGTAGGTATTGAATGAGTATGATGTCGGAGATAAAAACAAATTTATTTAGACAAGAATGATTACTATATCTGTGATAATGTTTTTCAGTGTCCCCTGAAGAATATTATAAGATCAATATGACTCAAGTGGTGGAAGCAAGGCTAAATGAAATGTTGGAAACGGTAAATTTATACATTATTTTTTACACTTGTTCATCACACTGAAAACCTGAAAGTCCAAATGACTTTCCAATGGCTTTTTGGCAGCTGTTCTAGAAATTATATCATTTTTCAAAAACACCAAAATCACCTCAGCAACATTTATTTTATGTTTGTAGTTTTGATGTACTATAGAAATTTATATAAACAGCTTGCAGAATTAACCTGTGGCAATAAAAAAACTCCAAGCACTGATGACCCAGCCGCCGCTGCCGCCGCCGCAGACAATCTAGATCAGACGCTCAAAGACGAAGCTTCGAAGAAATTCGAGAACCAAGAGATGTTTGTGGCTTTGGAAAAATTGATGTCGCATCGAATTAATCGCGCCATCGCGAAGCAAATTCCGGTAAGTGGGAACAGAAGAAACCCTGTATCGACGATCTCAGTTCGCTTGTGATGCAGAATGTAAATAGAATAGAATAGTTTATTGCAAAAAGAATCATAACAAATAATTACATAACAATTTGTCTGGCATTAATATATAATAAACACACTAGTAGGAATTCTTGTTCAAAATAATTATGTATTAGCCTCAGCTGCCTAAACTAGACTAAAAGTCTGTAATATAGGCAGCTGTGCTCCCCCTACAATTTTTCATTAATTAAAGAATAGTGACAAATAAGCAATGTTGGACAATTCACGCAGCATTATCTAGCCCCAAGCTAAGCAGAGCTTGTGTTATGGGTACTAGATAACTGATATACCTTATACACGTTACATAAGATCTGCAGATCGTTCACACATTTGTCCCCGGGTGGGAATCGAATCCGCAACCTCCTGCGTCGCAGACGGACCTTCGCCCAACGCGCCACAGAGGTCGTCGAAGGTTGCAGATTCGATCCCGCTGGTAAATTTTTTGTATGATCAGTCATCTGATATCATAAGCTCAGCTTACTTTGGGGCAAGCTGATGCTGTGTAAAATGTGCCAGTATTATTTATTTCTCAATATCATAGAAACGTGTGAGAAACTGTTCAGCTGGGAAGGAAAGTTATTAGCTACTAGCTGGGCCCCGCGGCTTCGCACGCGTTTTATCCCACGGGAACTGATTATGGGATAAAAAGTAGCTATGTTTGATTCCAGGATTAGGATTGCCTGTATGCAAAATTTCAGCCAGATCCGTTCAGTAGTTTTGGCGTGAAGAGGTAACAAACATCCATCCATACAAACTTTCGCATTTATTATATTAGTGTGACAGTGTGATTTATTGATCCGATATCACTGGTCAAGGTGAAAGTTTAATTTAACATATTAATATAGCCATTTAATTTCATTGCTAAGACAATAATCTTATCGGATTATTTGATACCTATAAAAAACATAGAGCACTAAACTATAGATAACTTAGCGCTGTTATTCATGAACTATACATGACGTTATTTGTAAAGCTTCGGTAGTGTCATCGTTTCAATACGTATTTATGCTCTTCCCTGTAAAATGTTCTGAATAAATGATTTTTATTATTAACTGCACGTCACAAATGCACTGCAATCTCGACTGCAGGTCGACGACTGGCGTCGTCTGCAGTTGTACCTTGCCGCTGTGTATGCCGCCCTTAGCTTAACTATGGTTATTTTCAGGTACTCTTTTGGTCCGTTTTCTGCTCACTCTTTTACCCAGATTTGGACATGCAAGTGCACATGAAACTTATAAATCCTATATCTTTTCAGCATATCATCCACGTACAAAACCTATCCGCTCAGTTCCTCCAACTGAAGAACGCCGTTGCGATGGAGACTATCAAGAAGTTAGCGCGGAAGAATTTCACGGAGGATATCGCTAGTGCGGCCCTGAAAGATATATCAACAACCCAGGCTCCCAAGTCGCCGTATATACCGCTGCCGTACTATGCTAAGGTAGAGCTCTTTACAGAGTGCACGGCAACTATTAATTTAGTATAGTTTATATAATATTAAGAAAGTATTTATCAAACAATGTTGTGTCCGCCTATTATAAGCGTATATATTAGAATCTGCCTAGTTATTAAGTTAAAACAAAATGCTTGATGTATACGCTGTTGGCGTTCCTTTTAATAAATAAATAAACTGCACCCGACGTCTGCCGTCGAGTCAAGTGCAGTAGCCTTGCAGTCTGCAACTTGTATACGAGCCATTGGAAGATCAGAGAACACTATATTTTTATTTAACCCAAAGTAGAACTCTTCAGTTAACATTTTTAACTTTTCCATTCTTTGCATGCCTATAACTGCTTTATTTACCTAGATCTCGTATAAATATTGATATTATAAGTAAGAGCTTACGGAAGTTAGTACAATTGTATAGACGAGGCATTTCAGGGTTAAAAAAGCCGTCAAGCTCAATCACTTGGTTTCACTTACCCCAGTTTTTATTTGACAATCTTTTTTATTTAATCTGTATGCACCTTAATCCAGTTAGTTTAATAATATGTATAAAAGTGTTTATCCATCTTATTTCAGCTCATGGGAAAACCAGGGCTGCCAAAACGTAACCTAATGCAGGCATTCTTTGAAGACTACCAGCCGAAATCCATCAAGAAGCATCGATCTGTGCACAACCTGCTCTTTGTTGGATTTGAAGACAAGGAGTCGTTAGATAAGCTGCTGACTGCTGATGGAACTAAGATTGGTAAGTTGGAGGTAGTAGATCGCATTTTAAATATAATGTTAAAATTAATTTTCCAGGATATAAGCAAGTCTGATTCGAATTGCCGTGTGGTACTGACTGGCTTGAATTTGCACCCTAACATTTCCCGCGGGTGTAGTAAGAGCCTGCAATTCTACCACCAAACTGCGTTCCTCAACCTGCATGCTCAGCGTGGGGATTATAGTCACTATCCTTATGAGATAACAGCCAATGGCCCTTATGAGGGGGATGCCTGCCTCCAGCACTAGACCAATATAGGCTGTCGAGGTTGAGGATTAATTCTAACTGCCTGCGGTCTACCCCAAATTTCATTATGATTCATTCAGCCATTTAGGTGTGAAAATACAAATTTAATAAATTTATGTGGATTTGTCATCATCAAAATTTAACATTAGTCATGATATTGCCATATTTGATCAGTATTGTTTGTTCGCAGGAAAATCCACAATCAGCATCAGAGTAAGCGAGCGCAACCAGGCTAACTCAAAGCCAGATCAAAACTCGGTAAAAGCAGAGCTGGACACATCTACGTCCTCAGATAAAATCATAGGATCAGAGCTAGATGAACAGATTACCAAGCTTCTAACTGATATTAAAAATGATACCGAAGATCAAGTAGACGAAGCGAGCCCAGAGGTTAAAAAAGAGGGTGATAGTCACAATGAGGAGAGTACAGAAGAACCCGAAAATACTGACAAACAAGAAACTGACGCTGATACTCTAAACACTGACGCTGACGACACTGAAGCTAACAATAAAAATACTGACGAAAACAGCACACCGCAAACCGACGAAGCCGTAGATAACATTGAAAACACAAACACCCAAGATTCCAACGGGACCCAACCAGAGGCGGAAAAGGAAGATGCGGAGAAAGCCGATGCAGTGCCGGAGGTTAAAACAAACATCCAAGGTTCCAACGGGACACAACCAGAGGTGGAAAACGAAAACGCGGAAAAAGCCGATGCGGTGCCGGAGATTACCGATGGTAAGCTAAAAGGCACTCCGGTAAGGACATCGGCTAGACTTGCCAGCACGCCTAGCCGGATTCAGACGAGGCGCGCGAGCAGGCTCGTATCAAATGACGCTTAAGCTTATCATGGGTGTTGCGGAACGCTGATCGTCGATGTACAATGGCTTTCCATTGTTCAGCAAAATGAGTTACGCTGAACGTCGGCATTGAAGAGCGTAGCTGCTCCCTTGAGGCATATAGCTAATTTGAATGACTTATTATTATTATAATATAAATTTAATTATATAGGTATAGGTATTATTAGGGTGACTATTCATAGTAAGCAGTTGAAAATTACTATTAGAATAGCGCACATTCTTTTGATGCTGATTATTGATAATAATTACTAGATTTGAACATGCCAGTGACCTTTTACCATGAATTACAATTAATCTATTGTAGAAAGTCTATATTCCCAAACACATAACTTGTGTTTAATATTTTTTTGTCAAATTAGTATCAATAAAATAATGATATTCCTTAATTATGTAGTATTAGATGAATTAATCACTACTCTATTAAGGTTTGGTTGAGCTTAAATAAATACCTAAATACTAAATCTTTTTTCTTTTTAAGATTAAGACCTTGAAGACCTTTCACTCTGGTACCTATTCTGGTAGGAAAAACTAACAAATTGGTGACTTTTATCTTATTAGTCTGTTTAACACAGGAAAATTTTAAAATCCATGATTCTAACTCGATGGGTTTCTATAATAAGTTATTTTTAATGTCTCGTTTTGGTCACCAAACTCTGCCTAAACTAAAACTATTACAGAGGTATATAAAAAATAGCTTACAAAGATACCACAAACTGTACGATGGATTTTTAAAATTTTCTGTGTTAAACACATAGAGTTAGAAGATGGTTAAACGTCATAATAATATGATAATATAGGTGGCGGTGCTTAACTTAACTTACCACCCTTCTTGTTTCACGTCATCACGTAGAGCCTTGGGGTACCTTTGTATATAGGAAACGTGGAATATACGTACCAAAAGCTGGTTAATGTAGAACTCGTAGGTGATTGTGTTCGTGACAGGATCCAGTGCTATGTGCATCATCTCATCAAATTCTTCCTGAAAAAAAAACAAGTTAATTGTATTCGACGTTCGGTCATAGGGAAATTAAGGTCGATACCCGGCCGAATATCCGGTCCCTGGTCGAACTAGTCGTTGCACTGAATCGCTATTTCTGGCATAGTTTGGTGGCATAGCTATGTTCAGCTGTGGAATGGGATGAATGAAATGATGAATTAGATATTTAGTTATCAAAATCATCACATCACACTGACACGTTTGTTACTTCTTCACGCCAAAACTACTGGACGGATCTGGCTGAAATTTTGCATACAGGTAATTCTAATCTTGGAATAAAACATAGGCTACTTTTTATCCCATAAATCTGTTCCCGTGGGATGAAAATCACCTTTTAATGTTTCCATAGGAAAAACGCGTGCGAAGCCGCGGGGCGCAGCTAGTAAATTTATAAATGTGAAATATTGGATGTTTGTTACCTTTTCACGTTTGATTCCAGAATTTGAATTACCTGTATACAAAATTTCAGCCAGATCCGTTCAGTAGTTTTGGCGTGAAGAGGTAAAACATCCATCCATCCATCCATACAAACTTTCACATTTATGATATTAGTGTGATAAATTAATGGCTGTTAAATTGCCACTGTCAGTATTCGTAGCGTTTGTGGGAGGCCTATGTATGTTCACCAGTGGACCCAAATAGCACAACACTTGCTGTTTTAATGGAAAAATAACAGATCTCGCTTGCTATAAGTATAAGTAGGCTTTATTTTGTTTGTAAAGCACATACATACATCTCTTGTAATGCCTGTTATTTGAGTCTATATATAATAAACAATATTCAGTTCTAAAATTTCTGTTCATATACTTAGCAGCTGTTTGTATAGTAGCTGTAGTAATCGGCTGTAGGTCCAAGAGAAGTATAACCAGTCAGCTGTATTTCAAGCTGCTTAAGGAAATAAATTAAATCTTTAATAGAGCTCATCACTGCACCAGATATCAGCGAGTATTGTACAGTATTTTGGATCTTCTAAGAGAATCAAATTCTAAAAAAAAAGAACAAAAATTCTAAAGCAATATTGGAAAGCTCAAAACTCAAATTATGGTAAATATCCCGTTGTAAATAACTTTAGAAGCAAATTCTGTTGCACAGAAACTGGATTCGGCAAAAAAAAATTAAAATACTTAATCAACTTTAAAAAATGGAGGGGTTTCTCAATTCGTCTGTATTTTTTTATGTTTGTTACTTTTGACTCCGTCCGACTCCGGTCCGATTTTCATGATTCTTTTTTATTTGAAAGATGGTGCTTCCCATTCAGTTCTGGCAATGGGATCCATAATTAAAGTAGGTGTATAGTTTTTTTTAAACAAAATTAATTATTTATTAAGTACCTTAGACATTTCCAAGATGTAGGTATGGTTCCTATTTTCTCACTTAAACAGCCTGTGTCTACTAAACTCGCTGATGATGATGATGGCGCCTACGTTAAGAAAAGTATCTGCCGTCTGACAAAAAATTACTTGTCATGACACGTCAATTAAGCTACTAACCTCGGTAAACGGTTCTCCCTCTTCAAGCATGAGCGAAGTAAACCTTTCTTTAGTGAGGTACCCTTTACCTTCCTTGTCGAAGTATCTGAACGCTGCCAACAGCATGTCAGCACTGGCAGGATAGAATCTGAAATATGATTTTTTATTTATAGAAATAGTAACGTTTATTTGTTACTCAAACAGATACAATTTAAACGAAAAGTAAATAGAAAAGGTACCTATGGTATGTAAAGGGCTAATTACGGAGACCGCGTCTCCGTAATTAGCCCTTCACATACCAAACTGGGCGTACAGCGGCGCGTGTTTAATTCAAACATATGGCGTTGGTAGAGTGTGTATACAGGGAAGCGATTTTAAAAGCGTTTGTTTGTAGACGCGTCGCTCGCCCCGCCTCTTCATAAACATCACCACCGTACATTGTGGTGTGTTTGTGTTTACGCGCGCGTCTTCGTAAAGAGTGCAAAACGCCAACACGCCGCCGCCCGACGCGTAAATACTTGTTGTACACAGCTATTAGCTATTGTTTTATTCTGTTATTATTATTTTATTGTTATACAAAATAAGGGTCAGGTTTAACGTTACGCTAAAAATAAAAATACCTCATAATCTACGCTGAAATTTTGTACTTTGCAGGCAGTTTTAGTGTAGTTCAAACAAACAATTAATATTCCTGAAAAGTTATTCCATCAAGACGTTCTGATAAGACAAGCTTAACACATTCATGGCCCAAGACGCACGTGCCAGGCTCTCCCCCTGGTACCGGCGAACCTTGATTAGCTTTATATAGGATGTTTATTCCGAAAAAACAAGTGCGAAGCCACGGGCAGAAGCTACCTTATGCTTAAACTTAAAAACTGCATAAACGGATTAGGGGATTAGGTAGGTACCTGTGTTCTATCATGACTTTCAACATGAAAGGTAGAAAATTAACAAGCGGAACGTTGCCCGTAGCTTCCTTATTCTCTGTAATATTGATCACTTCCTGGATTTCAGCTTCAGTTGGGCAGCAGCCTAGAAAAAACTATAAACGTAAAATCTCTGAATGTTGCGGAAGTGTACCTACATAAATAGCTGTAAAAACTTTACCTAGAGAACGCAGAATAGTGCCAAGTTCTCTAACATCAACCACTTGCTTTCCTGAGTGATCGAAAACCTCGAAAGCTTCTATTATTCTTCTCTCCAACTCATTGTTTGGAAAAACTGCAAAGTAGTTTTTTACGAAATTATTGTAAGCTATCTTTGTAATGTTGATCTGTTTGTGAAGCAATTTGTAGTCTTACTTTTAGGTTCTTCTTTCTTTGCCATATTACAATAAATTTAATGAGATTCGGATGTGATATCAAATATTCAACTTAAAACTAAACAAAATATCGAATTTATAAAATTACATGAGTTTTTTTTTAAGTTTTTTTTTAATTACATGAGTGTCGTATCCTAGTGACAATTGATTTATTGAAATTTGAATTTTCCGCGCCTCTGGTGAATGAACGAGCATTTCCGGAAGTCATAACTGAAATTTCAATCATGTTAACCATGGACTAAAGAAAATTCTATCGACTCGTACCAAAGACAATATTTTTAATCTGTTTAGACAATACAAACCAAACTAACTTCCGTCGGCGCCATCTTTCACCGAAGATTTGCTTTCGCTTGGCGCTTCTGTTTTATTTTCGCGAGTAATGTTCAATTTACGTAAGTGCTGGTGTTTTTAGTGATATTAGTACAGTGCAATATCTAAAGTGGTGGATAAGATAAAAACTATCAATCATGGATCCCGCCAAGATGAAAGTTGTGGATCTGCGATCAGAGCTTGGTGCTCTCGGTTTGGATACCAAGGGAAACAAGCCGGCATTAGTCGAACGGCTAAAGAAGGCGTTAGAAACAAAAACAGGAAAAGGTAAGCAATTTAGCATTCAATCATGATAATCAACTACGCACTTTCAAACTGCAACTAATAAAATGTTTTCATGAAATAAGATAACGATCGATGACACACGTGTACGCCAAGCCAAATTAAAGGTACACGGTTTTGCAACAAACCGTAAATTCTAATGACGTCATGAGTACACAATATTTTGTATGTTGCTCAGAATTTGGCGGCTAAAAGGTAGGTGATTCTTAGCATAGATAGCGACCATGTTGATCAGAAGCTGAGAGTTTATTTTATTGTATGTAAACTCAATCTCAGTTGTCTTCCTTTATACACCTGAGCAGATACTTTTTCAATAATTCAAAACATGGTGAAATAAAATCCCATAGCATTTTGTTATTAATTGAACATAGAAAGCGAAATGTCAGTTTCATTAAATCTTGAAACCAATATAATTAATACAATACAATACACCAACCAAAATAAAATCTTTTGTATTAGATTTTGCACCAGACACAAGTTCAATGGACGGTCCTATCGCTTCGAAGAAATCTCTTTCAGGCAACATTAGTCCTCATGTCTCAACCTCAACAACCTTTATTGGTCCACTGCTGTATGCAGGCCTCCCCTGATAAGTGGCTTATTAGCTGTTATCTCATGGAAGGTTATGCTCATAATTCCCATCCTGGGCATGCGGTTTGTTGATCATGTCATCAGATTGGTGGTAGAATTGTTCAACAGGAGATGCTGCTGCCCGCCCCCAGCTATTGTCTTATCATGTCTGTGTAGGTGTACATACTATTTATACAAGACTAGTGTACATGTATATAAACCCTTTAATGAAATGAAAAAAGTTTATTTAGCATGACACAAAACATGGTTATGAAAGACTAAAGTTAGGAATTAGCGATTTAGTATAAGAGATAGGTACTAAAAATTAAACATATGATAAGGATGCAGGGTCAAATCAAAATCTACCCAAGGCCTATGCTCAAGAAGTAAAAAAAAAAACAAACATCCCAGTATTAGTACTTCCGCAAGCAACTAGCCAACCACTCAATGTCAAACCAAAAAAGTGTCAACTCAGCATGTTGCTGAGTAGGTACGTCAGATTACCTAATCAGCTTAAATTGTTTAAATTGTATACTCTGACCTTCAATAGTTCCATGTTGTAATACCTCCACATTCTCCACAGCTATTACTGATACAACAATTCTAGACACTTCATCTGAAGATGTTGAGGATACACCGAAGCGTCCCAGCCCTGCTACCAGGACACGGAGAAGATCCTCTTCAGCTAGACATGCAGGAACACCTGCTAAGGTAAACTAAACTATCCAAGGATAAACTATCCAGCCACAGGGGCTGTAGAGGTTCATCGAGGCATCAAACCCCTTCCACACCCATAGAAAAGCTGAAACTAATTTATCAGTCACCAAAAGTTCTGCTCCGATAATTCAAGGAGCTGGGCTGCTTAGGGTCTGTTTAGGGAGGGGAGTATTGTGCATTACACAATACACTCCTATACAAGATGTCTGTATATAAAAACGCTTGTGCAGCCGGCAATACACTCCTATACAAGATGTCTGTGTTGATTGAAGGATTTTTAGGACACAGAACATTGTAGTATGCCTTCCTTGATACAGGCCTAGTGAGGAAGCTAATGCAACTGTTAAAATTCACTAAATAACAATAAATTCAACAAGTAACATAATTCCTGTTTATTAACCTAGTTTGAAACTTTAAGTTCTGAACATCCGTAACTTTTCTATGACTTTTCTAGAACTAAGCAAAACAAAATGAGGGGTCAAATTTTTTTGCTTTTATTTTGTATAATGCTGCAGTAAATATTTTCACTCATATAACTTTTACTCAACATTATAAGTGCTTATCATACTCACTAACTGCGCTTTACCCTGCTCAAACACAAGTACCTTTTTTATTGATACTATGTGTTATTAAAGTAAACTATTAGACATTTTCATTGCTACTTCAAACTGTACAACAACACTACCTGAATGCACAATAATTATTACTTGCATTCATTTATGTTTTAATCGTAACATAAAAATCTGCTTTACAGCATGCCCGCAGAGAATCACCAGAGCCAATACCTGAAGTTAAAGAAGAAGATCGTTACTCTCCTGGAAATTCATCTCCTGAACCTGAAAGGTCAATGTCTCCTGAACCTGTGAAGATAAAGACTCCAGAAAAGTCCAAATCTCCATCTCCAGTTAAAGAGCCATCTTCCAAATCATCTCCTGAACCATCTCCCAAATCATCTGCCGAAGAACCATCTCTCAAATCATCTCCTGACCCATCTGCAGAACCATCCCCAGTACCTTCTCCGGAACCATCCATGGTACCCGCCCCGGAACCTCCAGTTGAAGAGCCTGTGGAGAAGTCTCCCACTAAACTTCCGGTGGAGAAATCACCCTCTAAGAAAACTCCTAAGAAACAGGAAGAATTAACTGAAAATGAACCTGAACAGTAAGTTTTTATGTACTAACGGTTACTAAAAACGCTTGTGCAGCCGGCACACGCGTTTTTCGAGTTAAAAAGAAACTCCTTATTACCAATATTGTAAAACTAAAAATGCAAAAAATCTTTAACTATAAACTATTTGTATATGGAATCACACCAGGTGCAGAAATAAATGCATATAAGTTTCTGTAGATTTAATAGTTTTGGCATTGACACACATCGTAAAATGGTTTTATGAATATATAGAAGGCGTTACTGTATAATATGTATACAGTAACGCCTTCTATATATTCTGCCTAGATATTATCTATTTCTCAACTACACAAACTTTCGCCTTTTTAATATTAAAAAGAAAATAACGATAGTCATACGAAACCCCATTACATATCCAGAGGTGCGAGTTTATTTGATGGTAGTAACGAGAGACATGATTTTAGTTTCTCGTTTTTGTATGGGATTTGCGTTCCCTGACCGCACGCAGTATATAATAGCAGACCATTGCCGTATTTGTCTACCCGGCAGCTATAATTTAAAGATGTATAATGTAGTATGATACATCTCATAATATCTTTCCATAGACATCATCAGGTGACCAGGCACGGCAGCTATAATTATATTTTTACATGATTGTATGAAATATGAAGGGATGTAATGTAAATTCATATAAATTATACTGTGTGTGAAGTTTTATAGTTCTTCTCGTGCGGCGTTTTTGGCCTATGTTTAAAATTACAATAAAACAGAAAAACTTTTTGTTTATTTATCTACTTTGTTTATGCTTTTTTGTCTGTGTAGGACCATTACTGTCTTATCTTATGAGTAGGCATTAATAAACTGCTGTATTTCAGGCCTGCAGAATCAGAACCAGTAACAATGAAGACTGATGGTAAGAATAGAATTATATCATTTATTCTACATCCATTGTTTATGAGCAACATACGAATGCGTGGTATAATCCTCACAGTTTCGGATTGTTTTCGAAATTCGTTACTAAAACGAACGACTAATCGCGCTTACATAGTAGTACTTAGACGGTCAGTATCATTCGTCTTTAATTCTTATTCTAAGTGGAGTAACTAAGATATGCATGGACGTCTCGCATAGGAGTGTTTTGTGCATTATCCCCCTGCCTAAGTAGGCCCTAACCAGCCCAGCTCCTTGAAGTATCGGAGCAGGAATTTAGGTGACTGACAGCTTCGTTTCAGCTATTGTGTGGGTGTGGATGGGGTTGATTCCTCAATGAGGCACTTCAGCCCTGTTTTGTGTCTGGCCTCCTCTGTGGCCGTCATTCGTCTTTATTCGTACGTCAAATTCAGAAAAAAATGTGTCTAAATTAAGCGCGCCTACGTGTCGATGGCTGCCGTCCTTTTGTAAAAGCCCTAACATTAAAAGTTACAACCTTTGCCTCTCCTCTATCAGTCAGCAGCTTTATTTATTTTTTCCAGTAGATCCCCCAGAAGCAATGGACACGTCTGAACCGCCGGCGCTGCCTAAAAACTCTGAAGATGGTCACACGGTGGAAAAGCCCGAGAATGCCGGACAAGAGGCAGAAAATCCCGGTGGTGATAAGAAGAGGGAGCGCAAGAGTAGATTTGCGGTATGACACTCTTTTTTTAGGGTTCCGTAGTCCTGACAAGGAACCCTTATAGTTTCGTCGTTTCGTCATATCCGTCTGTCTGTCTGTCCATCTGCCCGGGGTTTTGCTCAGAGACCGTTAGTACTAGAAAGATAAAATGTATAGGGGTTTGTATACATACCAAATACTATTTTTTTTATTTAATTACGCCGACAAAGTGGTAAAAAAATATTTGGAAAATATTTTTTTAGGTTTCGTTATCTACCCCATCGTGTAGGGTATCGTTGAAAAGGTCTTTAAAAATGAAGGGTTGTTGAATACTATTTTTCGAAACAATTTACAAAATATAAAACTTATTAAATTTAGCGCAAATATGTGACAGATGACAATCTGCGAAAGACTGCAGGCAGATGATGGATGTAACATGCTTAAGACTGAGCGCTATAGCGCTCTTTAGAGGCGGTCTATGTGATTTACAGTAAATAAACCATTATAAGTAAGATGATTGATTTTACGTTAGCATACAAGATCGGCCAGGTGGGATGACGATCTGCGAAAGACTGCAGGCAGATGCTGGATGCATCAAGCTGAAGACAGGGCGCTATGGCGCTCATTAGGGGAGGCCTATGTCCAGGGCCTATGTGATGATGATGATGATGATGATATAAGATTTAAAGTACTTTATACTTATTTCATGATTAAATGTGTGTGTGAAGCTTATGAATTGCAACCTCTTGGTAAAATAGCATTCAAACGAAATTATCATTTCAATTCAATTTATTTATTTCGGATGTTCACCATAAATGGTAGTAGTGTTATAGTATGTTTTGATATTTCAGGATTTTCAAAATTCAGTTTCGAATGTGACAACCTCTAATCTAAAGCAATAGTTTTCTCACAGAACATTTATATATTCTAACATCAAGGCTTGGAGGACGCAGGAAAGACGAAATACCAAAAAATAAACATTTTTTATCATAGGACCGTGAACCGGTACGTGAACTTACCGAGGAAGAAGAATGGGACCTCTTCAACGAGCGCCTCCTTGAGAGGGAGAAGGAGCGAGTTGAGAGGGAGAAAAAACAGGCTGAAGACGATGCAAAGAAGCTTGAAGAGTTTGCTAATGTAAGTACATTACTTCTAGGTTTTCCTTAAGTACAACAACATGTGCTTCTTCTAAACTAAATAAATACGGCTGGAAAATCCACACAGCGTCATCTAGCCCTAAGCTAAACACATTTGTGTTATGGGTACTAGATGACTGATATACTAAATACATAATACAAGTCTTGGGTACGCTTCCGATTTTTCAATAACGTCCTCTTACTAGAAAACAACTAAATACATAACATAAAAAGGGTCTTCTGAGATATTTATAGGTTCGGCAACGCGCCTGTAATGTCCCTGATATTGCAGGCGTCCATACGGTAACCGCTTTCTATCAGGCGGCATGTCTGTTTATCGTCTAAAATGTTTGAGAGCTTTGTTTTAATAGTATCTTCAGGCAGTCCATTTTTTAAATATTTAGGATATTGATAGCCGACTTTATACCCAATTCCCTTTCTCTATCTGTTGTCTGTATTATTCAACATCAACCAAGATTATGTGTGTGTTATTACAAAATTTCGTTCCATTGTTGCTTTTTCAAAATTATACAATATCGAGTAAGCAGATGACAGGGTTTTGTTTTATTAATTTAAATGTATTTTTTATTTTGCCTCAAAAAGTATCATTCCATAGATGCCAATAGCTCTTTTTTTGGCGTTTTTGCTATAGCTTGTTTCATAATTTGGCCTCATGCCTTTTTTCCGTATTTACGTAAAGTAATGGCTAACATTTAGCGCATTCTTCAGGACCCTATCAAGTTCAAGCGTTTACAACGCAAGTTTGAGAAGAAACAGCGTTGGAACAACTATTACAGAAACATTGAAGTCACCAATGAAATCCTCACTCCGCCTACCGAGGTAAATAACACACTAAAATCTATTTAATCAATATAGTAAACATATTAAACTAGGTTTTTTTACTCTCGCATTTGTGCTCTAGAGTTGTTCCATTATTATTATTATTATTATTATTAATTTATTTAATATAAAGTAATCCATAACACATTATTAAAACAAAATTAGTGAGGTCCACAATAAGTTAAACATTACATCACGATTTATTTGCCCGCATATTCGTACAGCTGGGGAAAGTCTCCATTATAAAATTATTATGCCCACATAACTATTTGCTATGACAATAATATCTTTATTGGAAAAGACTAGTTTTCTTAATTTGAACTCATTCTGAACGAATTATTCTAGGGGTATTCAGATGTTATTTAAAAATGGATTTATTTTAACTAATGAAGTTATTTAGTTCAATTATTGTTTCTATTATTTGATTGTAATTTTCTTTGCTTTTATAGAGACATGAAGTAATCTTCAACCAATGTAACAATCATAACAATGTAACTGTCATATCAAGATAGAATTCAAACACCATTATCCAAGGGTGTGTGGGGACTATAACCCAATATCACATTATGATGTAGCTGTGTGTAGTTGGCAACATATAAAACATATGTAAACATACCCTTATCATAATTTTAGGCAAGAGTGAAACCGATAAATAGTCGTAACAACGCCTAAAGTGTGGTTGAGAAAAGTAACAGTGTTATAAAAATTGTGGCTAAACATTTTTTTTATTAAAACAGGAGGACTATGAAATCAAAGGGCAGAAACATGGAGCTCAAGGCAAGAAAGATGCAGTGCAGGCAGAGGCCAAGTTCGTGGAACCCGAGTTGGATGATAGCAAGATTACTTTATCTTGGTGTGAGTATCACATTTCAGATTTCATTTATTCAAATACACTCGAGAGCAATGAATCCGGGTCACTTAAAGAATGTTAAAAATCTCGGAAACTAAAAATGATAGGTTAATGCAATAAATTGTATTTAATAGACAATGTAATACTCCTTAAATGAAAGTAAAAAAAATATGAGTCACCATACATTTTATTAACACAAAATTACATAAAGAAAAAAACTGCTGATCTCTCCTTAAAACAAAAATAGGAAACATGAAATTTTTGAACTTTATTACGATTTTCTTGAATTTTAATACTTCGTATTGCCTCCTCGTGCTTCCATTACTGCGTTTACGCGGTTTGGCATGCTGTACACCAAGTTCCTTATACGATTTTGGGGAATATTCTCCCATTCCTCTGTGAGAGCAATTTTGAGCTCACGAAGCGTGATTGGGGGAGGGTTTCGTTGTTTTACGCATCTGCCTAGCTCGTCCCAAGCATGCTCGATCGGGTTGATATCCGGGCTGCGCGCTGGCCACTCCATACGAGTAATGTTCATCTCTTGAAGGTAGTCATTCACAATCCTACCTGTATGAGGTCGGGCATTGTCATGCATAAATATAGCGTCCTCACCTAAATTGACCATAAATGGACCAACGTGATCATTGAGGATTTCTTCCACATATCTTACGCTAGTTAAAGAGCCGTTTTCTATGATCACCAGCTCTGTGCGACTTTCAGAGGAAATTCCGGCCCACACAAGTACAGACCCACCACCGTAGGCTACTTTTTCTTCGATGCATGCTTGCTTGAATCTTTCCCCTGGTCTTCGATACACTCTGTGTCTTCCATCGTGCTTGTAGAGCATAAATTTTGATTCGTCGGAGAACATAACTTTTGACCAATCTTCAATACTCCAATTTACGATTTTTAGGATTCTTTAAGTGACCCGGATTCATTGCTCTCGAGTGTAGTTTCAGGTTTATAAATAGATCTTAAAATTATTCTTTGAGTAACTACTACCAAAACCTGCCTTTAACAGGCTTATGAATATAATCATCATCATCAAACTATACTAGTCCACTGCTGGACATAGGCGCTAATTCTTTGAGCTATGTCGATAACTTTGGTTCTCTGTCGGATGTATTCCTTACGAATCCTATCCTTCAGAGAGTCTCCAAGCATAACTCTTTCCATAGCTCGCTGAGCGACTTTGAACTGGTGGACCAGCCCTACCGCGTCTAGCACATCAATGTAAATTGTGTCAATACGGCTTTCTTACATTTTTTTTAATAATTATCGCTGTCTGCCGTTAATATAGGTACCCTATGTCATATTTGATGTTCATTGTCTGAATTGTAGGGTACTTAGCATTTATGCTTGAAGTTAGCCGTAAATTTTACGTAAACTTGTGATAAGAATGCAGGCTGGCAGTACTCAGATAAAAAAACAATATAGCGATTCATGGCTACTTATCATTATCCATGTGTCCAGTGTTTAGAATAGATAAATATTTTTCTACTATGTAATTTGTATTGTGAAAGTGTTGTTCTTTTTTGTTTTTATTATATGACAGATGTAACGGTTTAGGCTAAGTCCTGTAATGTTATATCTTGATGTTTAAAAAAAAAAAAAAATCATTCCAAAACACGCGTGTGATCCGCAAGCAAATTCTACTATATTATAATTTATAAGTTCCTAAGTTAATTGTTTCAACTATAAAGTCCCACAATTCCTAAGCTATTTGTTATTTTACAGATGATAGCGACTTAAACCAGTACCTACACTTGCCTGAACTGAACGAGGTGACTCCCATGAATGATGGTGTTTTTGTCCACGCGTGGGCAGGCTCGCGCGCCTCCCACGGAGTGAGCACTGGACGCGTCTGTTTCGAGGTAAGGGCATTGTGTGCGGAAACTTAAATAAAACTAAATAAAAAAAACTTAAGGACAATGATTGCTTAAAAAAGTACAATTTAGAGTTGATTGATTATTAAAAGCTATTTATGCAACAAGTGCGGAAAATAGGTGATTTCCGACGAGTGTATGTGAGTGAGAACCGACACGATTCGGAAATGATCTTTACGCACGTGTATCATACAATGTTTTACTATGCATTGTGCGAGTAAATGAAAAACTAGTCACACTAAACAAGACTAATTGTGTCTGACGAGAAATTTGCCGAATGGCGGGCTTTTTTTTTCTTAAACACATACGCGCTTTACGTATCTACTACTGCGCAGTGCAGAAGCCGCCATGTCGTATCGCAAAGAGACCCAAGAACTTTTCTTACGTAGTGAATACTCTTTGTTTAGGGCTGACGGCGAAATTGAAAAATATAAAGCACTAGTGCGGAAAAGTGGAATTTTTCCGCACGATTTGGCTCCTTAGAAAACGCATTATCGAGCACATGTATGCGTGGCATTACCCCCCATAAGATAACAGTCGATAAAGGCACTTATCCTGCCTGCGTCCAGCTGTGGACCAATAGAGGCGGTTGAGTGAGGTTGAGGTTAACCAGTGGTAATTTGTTTCAGGTCAAAGTGGGTGCCTCTATGACGACAGCCGAGTTGGTTGAGAAGGAACCGCACACTGCCAGCTTGAGGATTGGATGGTCCACCGCGGATCAGTCCCTGCATCTTGGTAAGTTCCTCTACGGTTACAACATACATCAGCAAACTTGCGAACGCGGCATTTGGCTCGCTGCACTTTACTTTGATTATTATAATTTTCGCCGAACTTCACTCCGATTCCAAATCCTGGATATTTTTTGTATACAAAGAGGTTACAAAACCTACGGAATATTGGTGAAAAATATCTAACGTCATTGGTATCGTCTAAGCTAAGAACAGAAGCTCGAAACAATTTTTGGGTTTATAAGCTTTCATTCACCATCAAATTCAAATTTAAACATTTTTCGCTGCACATGTGAAGATTATGCGTTGTTGAAGTTGTCACTTTGTTAATACAATTATTCAGAATCATTTATTCATTTGTTTACATGTTGTTAGTGTTACATAGTCTTAGGTGTTACGAGTATAGGTGTCAAACATGTACAAATACAAAACTCATTAATATTAGTTTAATTTTATTAATTAGTTTGGGGTAAGGTAAAAGCGGCAAGTATTGTCGCGTCCATCGGCGTTGTCCGTGAAAACTGTCGTGCAAACCGTTCATTTGGAACGAAAACAGAACTCTACTAGGGGCCGGCGGGGTAAGAAAGCTCGGTCAGGTGGAGGGCAAGGAGTGTCCATTCTATACAGTAGTATTATTATAAACTTCTAACTTGCCCGCGTGGAAATTTCAGAAATGTTTTGCAAACCACCTTGGGTAGTTTTGTAGAAAAAGACGTGATTCATTGTTTTCATTGTAATTTTTTTATAGCGTATTTATACCAAGTTTTGAGAGAATCGAACCAATTAATAATAATGTTCCATATAAACTTTACCACTCTTTTTAACCCCTTCAAAAGTTTTTTAAAATAGACGAATAGCCTATGTGTTATTCTAGAACTTAAACTACATACTTCTTCATCTCAATCGGTTAGCGGGGTCCTCCTTCTTATCAGAAATCGGAGTGGAGTGCGAGACTGCCGACGGCTTTGGTTGGAGTACTGAGGGCCTACTCGGAAAAGAGAAATCGAAGATTCGTTATCGTTGTCGTGAAAAACCAACTCTTATGTCGTTTCCACAATATTAGCGTTTGCATGAAAACGAATCAGAAACTTCGATTTCGTTTTTAAAAGTACGGGTTCTGAGTAATTAAAGATTTACATGATAACAAACTTATATACTAGTAGGATTCTCTGACAGAGTGGACCTTTGTTTAAATGTAGTGCAATTTCAGGTGAAGGTGAACGCAGTTGGGCGCTCGCGAGCAACGGACACGCCGTCCACAACAGCGAGATCAAAGAGTTTGGCAAGGAACTGGCTGAGAAAGACGTTGTTGGCGCCTATGTGGTGAGTATCTCACGTCGAATTAAATAAAACAAAGCTAGTAAAAACTATCGTAGTTTGACGAATTCATTACGGATGTAAGCGGAGGGAGAGATGCGGTAAGTGCGTCTAGAGCGGCACTCACCCTGATGATGTTTTGCTAACAAATCAGTTCGTGATTAACCCGCTTACATCCATTAAAGCTTTAAAAATTCAAAGCATGAAAATGCCTCAATGGACTCATTGAATTTGCACCACCCATGTATTTTTGAACTGCAATCCCTAATCCGCGGAGTGGGATCATGGGCATTATCCTCCGTAATATGATAAAAGCTAACAAGGCGCTTATCATGTGTCCAGCTGTGGCCCAGCATAGACTGTAGATTAACCTTATTTATAATTTTATTTATTCTACCTCTGCTGGATAGAGTATAAATTGCTTCTGCCCAAGGGTGGTCACATGGTCCCTGGATAAATCTTATCCGTATAACACTCAAGCAAAATACATAGTTGATAAATTACAAGTTACATACATGTAATTTCTATACTGATCAACAGAAACAAATTAAAATTTTATTAAAGAATAAAATTTCAATCAAATAAAAAAATAAATTAAAATTACAGTATTTACAATAGGGTATATGCATGTGATTTCAAAATGGCTATAAAAATATATACGTATTCTCTATTGATATAGAAACATATCTGCATATTTATTTTTGCGTTTTGAGATGTTTTTATTGTAGAATTTAACCATTGAAAAATTGATATTTTAAATCACAATCGCAAAATTTCGAAACGCTACTTACATTGACTAGAGCGGACGTGACATCACTGTACGCATTTCTTCTTTTTTTATTCTGCTTGCTGCACCTTGATTTGACACTATTCTGCCCACTTGACATTTCGTATTGTCGATTATTTTCAGTTTTTTCGGAAAACCTCTTTCCTGAGATGATCACTACCGAGGTCGTCACCAAAGGTTTTAATCAAGTGCGTACGTCGACGTCACATAAACATGGCGCCAATATGGCACCGTTTTTATCACCCGAAAATGATTGTTGTTTTGATTTGTTTTTTTTACCTTGTTAATGCGAAATTCAGTGAGCGTCTTATCATTCCTGGGTTAAATAAAGACCTAAAGAATCGATTAAAACAATAAAAAAAATCGATGCATATACCCTATTGAAACAATTGAGCTTACTGCAGAGTGCAAGCAAACAATCTACTGGTAGCACAACTGAATAATCCCCAATTATAACTAGTAGGAATGATGCAATTTCATATGTCCCATCCCTAAACGGATAATTGTAACAGAAGTTAAACGATTAAGAGCCTTCTTAATCCTAACTGATCCAAATCTATTACCACAATAGATTTAGCAATTCAATGGTATCTTGAACTTTATTCGCACCGCTAAGGAATGGAGCTTGTTTCCTATATGTTCTGTTTTTCCGGCCAATTACAACCTGGGTCTCTTCAAGACAAGGGTGAATCTTCTAGACCTTTGTGATTTATACACCCACATCTTCGCTTTACATCAAATAAGATGGCGGTCAAATGAAAAGTCTTGGTCTTTAAGAAAGTGTTTAACACTAATAATTTGTTTCACAGGACCTGGAATCAAACCCCTGCAAGATTTCCTACACCCTGAATGGCGTCGACCTGGGTGTTGCTTACGAGTTTGACAAGGACGTGTTAGAGGGGAAACCGCTCTTCCCCCACGTTCTTACTAAGAGTATGTGCTACAGGGTCAACTTGGGACATGACAGGTAAATTACGTATATCGTAAATTACGAAGATATTTACTTATTAAACTACCATAAACATATTATAAATTACATAGAACAGAAAAAATAAGGTCTTATAATACAGCTCATCACTTCCTGAGTGACCAAGTGGTTTACAGATAGAACCGGCTTCCTGAAGAAGTTGTAACAGCACCCTCTGTAAACAAACAGATTTAAAATCAGACTACTACTGGTTACGAACGCACGCAAAATCTGACCACTTAAAGAGACAACTTATAGTAAAAAACTTTAAAAAAGCACTGATATAGACCTAAAAACTCTCAGCGGCTCTCTGCTATAAACCAATAATAATAATAGTTAAAGGATGCCATCATTTTTCTTCTCTCTAATAAGATATTATAATGTAAGTTGTTAATAACGTGTAATGAATTATTAATGTTAAATAATTTTAAAGCTAAGTAATCTATTGCATTGGATATATAACTGTAAAATGAAAATAGTTAGAATAAATAAATGCAAAAAATAAACCTAAAGTAACTTTAGTAAGCCTTTATTAAGGGCGTAGGGTAAAATAGGGGAACGAGTAAAATGAAAAAAATAGAAACGATTATCTTATTGCACGCATCCTCCAATTTTGATTCACATCTAGAAACATTTCTGGCCTAGCGGTGGTACGTTCGCCTTTCAATCCGGAGGTCCTTGGTTCAAATCCCATCACCTGTGCTATCTTTGTTTGTGATTCATCATTGAATCATGATTGTATCGTGCAGGTAAATTACTATTTCGTATTTACTCTCGTATGTTCTATGGTGTATGAGATCGCAAGCGAAATAACAATCCTTTTAGTCAGAGTTATTTATTTTTAACCGATTTCGAAAAAAAGAGGAGGCTGTATGTAAGTTTTTAGATTCGTTGAATTCTCCGTCAATAATGGATCGATTCTGAAAATTCTTTCGGAATTGTATAGACAATGATCGCGAGGTGGTCCCTAAATATTTTATTCCCGAGGGATTAGTATTTATCCCGCAAAACTTAAAAATTGTGTAAAAAAAAATTAAGGATTCGAAGTCATATAAACAAAAATTTACATGTTGATAAGCTCAAAACTAGTAAATTAAATAAAGTCCGAGGAAGGTTCTTGTGAATAGCTTTTTTAATTAAACCGAAAAAGATACTTATCATAATATACATATTCACTATGTTTCGCGGAGAGCCGAAACTAGCTGACGACTTACTCTGATAGATAAAATATAAATAATGCTGGACAATTTACACATCATTATCTAGCCCCAAGCTAAGCAGAGCTTGTGTTATGGGTACTAGATAACTGATATACTTAATACAATACACTACATAGATAGATATTTTTATTATACATAAAAACATCCAGAACACCACAAAACACAGATGTTGTTTTATTTTGTATTTGATGTGGTCTTCTACAATGCAGACTACAATTTGTTAGATCTTATCGGAGAAGGTTTTTCATGGAATTGTTACTACATATTTTCCTTTATATAAACCGAAAAATGTAAAAACAACCCTTATAATAAATATAGTCCTTATTATTACTAATTGTTACATGTCAAAAATTGTATATACACAAAATATGAAAATTTTTATATATTGTATATTTTTATATCTATTACTATAAAATACATTTTAAACTGAAAATGTACCTAAGCTTATGAAGTGTTCCCTAATTTTTAAGCCTATCCTATTCAATGCGCTAGTGCTAAATAAAAACACTTTTTTGACAGATACAACATGCTAACAAAGACAAAGATTGTCCGCAACCGTCTCGAGATCCCCGTAAAACAAGTCTTGGAAGAAAAAAGGTTGAAAGAAGAAGAACTGCAGAGAGCCAAGGACGAGGCAGAGAGGCAAGAGAAAGAGAGAAAGGATAAGGAGAAACATGATAGAGAAGAACGACAGAAGAGAAAGAAAGAGGTAGGTATACACAAATGGAGGGAGAGGTGTTTCAGATTTAACGTATTTATCAGTCTGTCTGTGGCATTGCACTCAAATTGCGAATCGATTCCGATCCCACCTCTTACCGCTGTCTAACGATCCGGCGATGGCGATCCACAACCCGCATGCCGTAGGGATATGGGTATTACCCGTATGTGATACCCCGGTGCGTCGAAAAGCCGTTGGTCTTGCGCCTGACCTCTCCCCAGCCTTGTCGGTCTGTCGTCCCATCGGATTTTGAGAGTGAGGGAATAGAAAGCACACCTGTGTTTGCGCGCACACTTATGTTCTAAATATTTCCTGCGCATCTGGCTAGTCTCCCATGAGACTGGCCGCCGTGATCGAAATTCGGCTAGGAGAACATTATGCTCAGAGATTGTCAAACAAACAAAATGTCACAGGATACGGGTGGTTTTTGCGTAATACCACAACATCTACTTAAGACATATGTTTACAGTTTTTAGTTAAGACGTGGTAGTAAGAGAGGGGTTTACCACACTATGGGTAATTTCTAAGAAATCGAATAATATACCAAAAATACCTACTTTGACGGCACTCGAACCCGCGTCCTCCCCGGGGATGTGATAACCACTATGAAGCCAAGTAATATTCGATAAATATATATTTTGCAGGAACGTGAGAAACAAGATCGCGAGAGGAAAGAGAGGGAAGCGGCTAAGAGACGCGAACAGGGCGACGTGGAGAATAAAGAAAAGGATGCTCAGGTAAATACTAGCTAACTTACGAATTAAATAATTAATGCTGAACAATTCACACAGTATTATCTAGCCCCAAGCTATGCAGAGCTGGTTGGTACTAGGTAACTGATATACACCTACATACATCGATTTTTTTACCTGACTACCTGCGTAGGGTTAAGTTAACACCCTATGTTTGTATGTAGTATGTATGTAGCCGATTTTATGTTCCCACGTAGCTCTAACTACAAGTCAGATTACAACAAATGACGTATTGTTTCATTTGGCAAAAAATATGAAATCTGACTAAATCGGGGGTGTAACGAGATATCGGGAATTAAATGGGGGTTGAAAATTTAGTTGCTTGTTTACTAAGCTAATGAATTATGTATGTGCCTGAGCAAAGGCCGACTACTTGAGTATAAAAATATTATGATATCAATCGGTAATATTTATTTGAAACATCATTTGAATGCTTGTTTACAACTTTAACCTATCCTCTCAGTTGCGGGCCGTTGCGCGCGAAACATTGCGGATGTGCGGGGGACATTCGTGGGTGGTCGGCGCGCGCACGCCGCGTGCTTAATGATTGATGATTGTCTTCTATTTTACTATTGTACCTATGTATTATTGTACCTTTATGAAATCAGCTTGAAATATTCTAACTAACTGTATAATAATGATTACTTTTTTTTAAATGTACACTTCGCTACTCGAAGTTAAAGGTTGAGTAAGCTGATGGATTACCGCCTTATGTGCGAAAAGCCCTGAATCTTGAAAACAAAAAGATTTTTAAATAAAATAACTATTTTATTTACAAATATACACACCATGGTAAGTTTTAAAGTTAACAAAAGCATAACTTGCCATACATTATTTATAACAAAAAGCATCAACAAAAAAAGGTTCGTTATCGGCAACCCGTCGTCTAGGCTGCGAAGGGGTTCAACTACCGAGATTATTTATGAGTTCCACACATGTCAAGTGGCCTATTTAGTGGTTTTAGTCGCAAGAGTAGTTCATAAACTCTATTCAAACAAAGGTTCACACATCCCAAACAATTTATTTAAGATTTATGAACAAAATACCAGACCCCTTGAAAAACAACACCAAATACACACTTTCAATTTATGTTTCGTAGTACAAAGTAGGTTCAATAAGTTAGACAAAAACTTTGGTATCCAAAAACTGTAGTATATTTACAATATATTCGTGCTAAAATAATCACCTGTTACCATACAAAAACATTTAGAAATTCAACAACCAAAACTTACAAAAACTTGCGAATTTATACGACGTCAGTCTCAAGGATTTTCTCGGAGTGCGAAGCGGCCAGCTCCTGACGAACGTATTGACTGCTAGTATTTACTTCACTATTTTGAAGAAATTTAATTACATTCTAGCAATTTCTCACCTAAATAACATAAAAATATGTCTTGTTGACCTATTTCATTGATTTATTTAGTAAAGTCAATTAGATTTCAAGTCAAAAGGAAAGGATTTTGTTAGCGTACTTTGCAGAAAAAAATTGGGTGGCTGAGGAAATTAGCAAGATTTTGAATGAAAACTTTATCCAAACCGAAACCAATGAATGAAAAACATTAAAAACATACCTGTTCATTGTGATTTAAACACCAACAACAATAAATTTCACTTTTTAGTCGTAAATAACGTAATACAACACAAACTTGTTGCAAGGCAACAAACCGAAAACGAGCGCGCGGAACGAATGAACTTGTGACCTTTTTTTGTTCCGGAGTTTATTTTTATTAACCTTTGCTACCTGTCTCTATTCATCAACGAAGCATGTGACTAGGTTAGAGGAGTGAAGCTATAGGCTTTTGCCGTAATTATCGCGCAAAAACTGACGTCTCATTGAAGTGCCCATCGGCCAGGACCTGGCCGCTACGCACAAGCGCAAATTTTGACAGCAGCCAGAGCCTGGCTTATCGCCACTCCAAAGGCTATTCGGGTTGTAGTTTTTAACTTTATTTGATTCAAATTAAAAAATGCTTTATTTCCATAAATAAAATAAATTATGTACACTTATAAAAGGTCAAATCATATTAAAAAATTCTCTGGGACCCATTTTATAGATGGCACGAACAGCCCTCTTCTGCAGCACAAATATGGTGTTAATATCTGCAGCGTTCCCCCAAAGCAGTATACCATAAGACAAATTCATTATACATTGTTCCTACCTGTTCAGGCAAACGGCGACAAACCATCAGAAACATTAGAAGTAAAACAAGAGCCGCCGGAGGAAGAAGTGGTGGCCGCGCCGCCGCCGCCGCCCGAGCCTGCCGCGCCGGCCGAGCCCGCCGCCGAGGTTAAGGAGGAGCCTGGTGAGTACTATCATCAGATACTATACTCCGATTCAAAATCCAAGATATTATGTGAACGCCAACAAAGACATTCATCAATGAAAACTAAACAAAATCTTAAAACAATAACAGAAAACAACAAGGTTATCACTAAAAACTAAAACAACAACTTCAACAACGCATAATCGGACATGTGCAGCGAAAAATTCAATTCGTAAACAAAAGAGAGGTCAATTAAATGATGAATGCTTTCAAATCAATAAATTATTTCGAGCTTCTGTTCCTTCCTAGCTACGATGATACGAATGTCATTAAATTTTCCAAGAATATACCTTAGGTTTTGTAACAGAGTCAGAGTCAAATCGTTTATTTCTTTAGACTTAGAAAATAAGCACTTAGACAAGTAATTTTTTTTACTATATCAAAACAGCTTGATAAATAGTTATTACAAAAATTCTAATTCACTTCAATTTCACTCTAATTAACCTCTTTGTAAACAAAATTATCCAGGTTTTTTAATCTGATTATAGACCATTGATGAACATAGATCTTAAAAGGCTTCACTCACCACGGCAGCTATAATGTAAAGATGAACATTTTACCACGATAGATCTAATAAAACATTATAACAACATAGATCTTATTACCTTTTCTACGGTCCATATTAATATGCCTTAAATTTAACATACTATTACATAAAACAAAGCTTAATTTAAATAAAATTGTATGCGCTGTAAATTACGCCTGTAACGTAGGATGCAATCATGGAGCTATTTAACGACGGTGCATGACGGTGTGCTTGCAGGCAGCCAGTGAACCGTCGGAACTTGACACCCTTCGGCCTAAACTCTTCACTCATGTAGGTCGAGAGTTGTTGAGTTGGAACTCCCACGATAAGTGAACAGAGAGCTTAAAATATTCATTATTTATTATATTTTCTGATTGGTATGAATTCATGATACATTATTTTTAAAGAAAAGTCTTGTAGAAACCAAGTTAGGAACGAATCCGACCTACTGCTGGGCCCTCTCTATGCCACTCGCCTGAGTCCAGCGCTAGTCTCGGCCAGGTGCAGCCCAGCCCGTGTGGAACGAATATCCCACTAAATAAGAATAAACTTGCAATAAGTAAGCACTGCTATGTCCTCAGCTGAAACCGCCGAGACTGCAGAGGCGACCGCGGCGGCGACCGCAGCGGCCGCCGCAGCAGCCACCGCGGAGGCCACCTCGGAGGCCCCCGCCGAGGTGACGGAAGAACAAGTGCTGGGCGGACATGTGCTCGACCACAGGATCAATTTTGTTATCAGGTAAAAAAAAATCTAAAATATTAATACGAGTTTCTGGTTGCGTTGTTAATATGGAACAGTTTAAAGGTATTTCTATCACGTGGGAAATGATTTATGTTATGGGATAAGAATTTCCCTTTGGGCATATTCGGCGTTACTTCCCATTTAACTCCTCAACCTCAACAGCCATTATTGGTCCACGTCTGGACGCAGGCCTCTCCCTGAAAAACGCCTTATTGGCTTTATCTCATGGGGGCATTGCCTATAAATATAATTTACACGCTGGGCATGCGGGTTGGAGATCGCAGTTCGGTGGTAGTAGAATTGTTCTGCAGGGGGCGCTGATGTCCGCCCCTGACAGATATCCTTCAGTCTTCCCTTACAACCCCTACAGGAGTTGGCCATTTAACTCATCAATAATAAAATACCAGTTTTAGTTAGTTATTAGTTTTTTAACATATCCTAACTGCGACTCTGTTCCGAAAACCTGACAGCCTGATACATTCTTGAAAGATGCGATTACAATATAAAAACACTGATTTGGCGTCTATGAGGCTTAGCCCTCGCGTCTAAACACGATTATGGTAAAAATGTCTAGAGTAGGTACTAATTAAAGGTAAATTCAATTTTATACATTAAGAGATAACCTGATTAGTTTAAATAGTATATCGTCGTTTCATTCTCGATATAAATGTGTTCAAAACGTAGTACTTCAAACCTACAACGTAGCTGCACGATTTTTTAAAGATGAATCGATCTTTCAGTCGTTTGTTAACTCGAATTATGGCAACTCGCCTACGCTCGACACTAGCTTGTTTATTCATTCATTCTAAAGTAATCTAAAAGCAAAACTTTTGTAAGGGTTTTTGGGTGGGATGGGTTTTCATATCATCGAACGAAATGACTCGTACGTTATCGATCGAACTTCTCTTGAGAAGATCGTTTAATACCCTACTATTTTTATATTCATTGCAAGATTTTATGATTATTTCGTGATAATCTGCCCACAGATACACAGCCGATGAAGAATTAGACGGGGATGAGGCATGCCTCCTGCCTGGCTACATTCTGATCGCTGAGGGTACCCTAGTGGAAGGGCCCAGGCGCCCAGCTTCTCTCGCCGAGTGTGAGGTGAGCATGACTGCCAACTCCCTGCTACTAAATACTATATATATATATAGCTATAATAGCCATATTACTTACTGTATAATCTCATGTCTAATGTAACTGCATCTGCATCTGCATTTATTGTTTTGTGTCTCGGAACGAGCATAGTCGGTTTATAGTTTGCACGAATTACGTGCCTTCCAGTGATTTATAAAGGAATTGGCATCAAGCGACTGCCTGAAGATACGAGTCAAAGACTCCCTGTGATTGTGATGAAGAAACAACTGAATTCAAATATGTCGGTGCGTACAACGGGGCGTACCATAATGGCAAGTCGCTACATTATTACGCTAGCCTCGCTAGCCTAGTTAACGTGTGCGCAGACAGATACAGTAGAATGCGTCTATCTGGCTATCTGGTTTCCAGGACGGGGCTATCTCGCGCCCTCTGGCCCGACAGCGGACATCGCCTCGCCTCGTATTGCGTTGCACCACCAGAACACCAAGTCACAAGTAATGTTCCAATTAGTTTAACAATTGTACTAATCAGCTTCGGACGAACGGAGCGACGAAAGAGTCGATGTTTGAATGCTCTAAAACAGCAAGATTATGATTCGACGTTATTCAACTCGCAGATGCCATCGTGGAGATTTAAACGCCGAGAATAGGTCACTTCGGCTGAAGATGGCGCTTGAAGTCGCGAATACCTTCACAGCACGTAGGGGATGCGCAACAGAACGATAAACTGTAGCGTTCATTCATAGCGACGGGATTGGACCATTTGAAGTTACAACTCCGACACAGCGCATACGCGTATATGGACCTCTTCCTTTCGCATTCGCAACCTTCCCATTGCGCAACCATTCACCAAAAAGCAGCGTTCACATTGGTAGTATGTCGACAGTTGACGCAATGGGTGATTGTGCCAACAAACCTAATATCTCTCTCTTCGCTAGGTCATCCTCATGGTCGGTATGCCAGGCGCGGGCAAGTCGCACTGGGTGAAGCAACGCGTCGCTGCGTTTCCCGACAAGCGGTACAATGTCCTCTCTACGGGGTCGCTGTTTGATAAGATGAAGGTATGTTTGTATCCTATTATAACATTTTACACTACATACAAAAGTTGGTGATTTGTTGTCACAAGTTGTAAATTACCTAATGATGGGTTGATGTTGTAAAAAGTTTTTTTTTTTAATGTTGCGATGTTATTATTATAACTTTAGATATGTATGTTACATTGGTTTATTTTAATAACTAAATAGCTTTATGTTATTTATTTGTATGTTGAGATGAAGCTGAATTGTCCATTATTTATTATTATTTTTCAGGATTTTAGATTCTAAGTCCGGGAATGTGTTCGTAGCGGTCGTAACTGCATTAAATTAATATAAAAAAGTTGCTGTTATCTCTTATTTTTCATTTAATCTAAGCCTAGCCTAAGGTGTAAAGCTGAGCTACTTTAAATAATAGTCATTTATTTCAGGCGAATAAATGTATTCTATGGTAGTAAAAAGTAAGTGCAAGTAATAGACAAGGTAAAAGTAAGTAAACAAAATAACAAATTATAACATTGTAAAATAACATCGCAATATTTCAAAATATAAAATTACTAAACATCTATCAAAATTTACACACACACAAAACACTAATAACCATCTCTTTCAGTAGAAGGTTTGACTGAATAAAAACAAAGCATACATACTCTGCTACTGCTCTACGAAACTAATACACGTCTGTGTTTTCAACAGGAGAAATCAGCTTAAAAATATGACATTTAATTATAGACCCATAGAGGTCCAAATTGATACCAGTGGATCGTCGCCCGAAGAGGAACGACGTCCTACGACTCAGCAGCATTGTCCCTGGTATCAGACAACCTTATATCTATAGACCTAAGGCCTAGATTTACAGCTCCAGCCATTGCTAGATAATCATACGTGTTTTTATCATTCAGGTGGACTGTAAGCCTTTCAAGGCTGCCTACGAGGGACGATGGGACGCGATGGTCTCCAAATGCGCTAAGTGTGTGCTAAAACTTGTGGAGGCGGCACATGGACGGAGAAGGAACTTTATCTTAGACCAGGTGAGATTCGCGACAATTTTCATTGCACACCTATCACTGAGAACATAATTTGATCTTCAGTTTGTCGTTATTTTTCAAAGTTGAGTGTTTTCATATGTACAAATGAGAAGAATTCGTTTCGACACAAACACAAGTCGACTTGTAAATTAAATAAATTAATTAAATCGTTTTTAATATCGCAACTTGTCACTTGTCAAAATAGAAAAATCTAAATCAAAACTAAAAACCTATTTCAACGAATATCCAAAATTCAATACTAATATTTAGAAATTGTGGATCAAATTATGTTGCCAGGCTTCCAATAAAACAGATGGAGCCCCCCTTTATTTTGCGAATGTTATCCGTCGCAAGCCAGGTACGTCCTAATCTAAGCTCGACCGACCCGAGCCCTGTAGTAAGTAGGGGCGAGGTCCACTTAAACACGATACAGATGTCTAGTGTTCTAGGATTATAACGAGTACTTTCCTCCACATTATCGTCGGTAACAGACAAATGTCTATCCGTCGGCCCAACGGCGCAAGCTGCGAGAGTTTGAAGGGTACCGTCGCATCGCCGTCGCGGTTGTCACCGATGAAGAGACTTACAAACAGAGGTCCCTGCTGAGAGAGTCCGCTGATGGCAAGGAAGTGCCGGACGCTGCCATCTTGGATATGAAAGGTAAACCGTCAAAATCAACAAAGGCTTTCATATTCAGTCATCTTATTACATCCGTTCCCACTCGAACTTAACCCGTTGTCCTAGATGCTCGAGGAACGCGACACGTCTCGACGCTACCTTTCCAGAAAGCAATACAGAACTTCTCCTCTAGATATGGGCCGTATAATGAAAGCTTACGAAGAGATCTACGCTTGAGTGACATTTATTACCGTAGAAAAGTGTTACTCAAACATAGATCGATCACTGGGCAAGCTTTCTTAGGACGGGCCTAAAAGGTGCACATTTAAGTGGCAGTCTGCATATTTGTCAGTTTGCTTTCGCGCTCTCATTCAAATGAGTACCTGTCAGCTCAGTAAATAAGTTCATATATTGCTTTCTCGAATGTGTACACCGCATCGCGTTGTCGTTTGTCGTTCAACTAGGACACTACGTAAGTCTCAACTCCGCCTTTAACGTGCCATTCTTTCCGCAGCAAACTTCTGCCTACCGGAAAAATCCTCGTGGGTAGATGAAGTCATCTTCCCGGATATGAACGAAGAAGAAGCGAAGAAAGTGATCGAGGCATTCCACAAGGAAGCGAGAGCGGCGGGAGTGATGCGCGAGAGAGAGAAGAGAGATAGGTCTGCGGGGAGAGAACCCTCGGCTGCGAAGAGACAGAAGTCCCAAGATAAGAGACATGGGAGAGAGGATAGGGGACGGTCGCGTGATAGCAGAGAGAATAGAGGTGTGTAACATTGTTTATTACAGGTTTAACTATTAAGTTTTAAAAGGACCCATGTGAATCCGCTTGCGCTTAGAATTTGCACTCTTCCCAGGTCCGTAAAAGTCGACTGAGGGATATCCGCAGCAGTGCAGAGCAGCCTGCTCAGCGTGGGGATGATGGTTGTTTTTAAGGGAAGGTCTAAGTACAGCAGTGGACTAGTATCGACTGTACTTGTCGACGAGCCATGGACCTCCATTTGAATTTATTTATTTTAGTTTGAATAAACACGGACAAGTCATAGTTTCAGCGTCAAACTAATCGACCAATTTTGTAACGCCGTATTCCACTCTAAGGCTAAAATAATTCACTCTGACGGCTGCCACACTAGAGTGAGACAGGGCTAGGTAGGCATGGCGCTTTTAAATATTTTGCGTTGTGGCGGGCAGTAAACCGAAATCAGCGCAAAAATATTCCGTCTTCCCGCGGCTTCGCACACGCTATTACGATTTATAGAATAAAAGTAGTCTATGTTTTATTCCAGGTCTAATCTAGATCTACATCTATGCAAAATGGTGTAGTGTAGAAATTTAAGTTATTCTGTGCCTCCCCCAGATTCTTCTGTTTAGCATTTCGTTATTTCATAACAGCATTGTCTTAGTCCTGCTAAATCATGAAATTAAATTCTACAAATCTATAATTTGTGCATTTATAACATTAGTGTGATAAATAATATTTGTTCACAGAAGACCGGTGGGGTGGCGGTGGCGGCGGCGGTAACCGTTGGGGCAACAACAACCGAGGCGGCGGCGGTGGCGGCGGCGGCGGCGGCGGCGGTGGTGGTAACCGCTGGGGACGCGACAGAAGCGGCTCGAACAACCGCTTTGGAGGCGGAGGCGGCGGTGGAGGAGGCGACCGGCCGTGGGGTAACAACCAGCGGTATGTTATTTCTTTTTTACATTTCACACAGCATTATCTAGCCCCAAACTAAGCAGCGCTTGTGTTATGGGTACTAGATAACTGATATACATTATACAATATACTACATAGATACATATTTTTTATTATACATAGAAAACATCCAGAACGCCCTGAACTTCGCCCATCTGCAGATTTTACACACATTTGTCCCGAGGCGGGAATCGAACCCGCAACCTCCTGCGTCGCGGACCTTCGCCCACCAAACATGTCATCGCATGTTGTCTTTTATTTATTTAGTTCGGATTGCCATAGGCTTAAATAGTTACATTAGAAATTTAGGCATTCGCTAATAGAATCACCATAAATTACCTAAGTGTGAACACAAGATTTTTTGTCGTCGACTATTGCGGACCTAATTATGTGCAATTATTTTAATCAATCATATATAAAGAAACAATAGCTAATGATTAAGTAAAAATAATAACATCTTGTGTCTTGCGGGTGTCATAGGAGAGACCAAGGGATATCTATTGGGGGCGAGGAGCAACGCCCACCCAGCTTCGGGATTATAGGCAATACCTTAACATAGGCTAAGTTCCTGTTAAGTTATATCTCTATGATGAAATGAAAAATTGAATTGAATTTGAATAAGTTAAAAGCCAATATGGCACTCACCAGGGGGAGGCCTGCGTCCAAAAGTGGACCAGTAGTGTGTTGTTGAGGTGGGGATTTTGTCTTGTCGGTCGTGAAAGTCGTAGCGTAAGAAAGAACCTAGTCCTCTAACGCAACCCGTGGAGTATGTCGAAAGAATCGACTATGGGAACCTACGAGGGGAAAGGCAGAAGCATTCTGCTGTGTATATGATCCCTGCCTATGTTTTTTCGGCCAATTATAACCTGGGTCTCTTCAAGACAAGGGTGGATAGGTATATAGGTATCTTCTAGACCTTCGTGATACACCGTCGGCCGCATCTTCGCTTTCTATCAGGTGATATTGCTGTCAAACGAAGGCCTATTTACCGTAAAAAACTGATCACTAATCCGCCTGCCAACCGTGGTGAGATGCCTTATAATGGCTGGTCGAGGAATTACCAGCGGTATGTAGTCTTGTGCTGTGTGGTGCAAGCTTAGAATTTTGCACCACCCCATCTCTTCCCGTGGGTGTCGTAAAAGGCGTCTAAGGGATATCCCCGGGGGGCGGGCAGCAGCGCCCCATGTAGGACAATTCTACTACCGCACTGCGATCCCCAACCCGTATCCCCAGCATGGGGATTATGGGTATTACCCCCTCGTTAGATAAACGCCAATAAGGCGCTTATCAGGGGAAGGCCTAACAGTCCAGCAGTGGACCAATACAGGCTGTTGTTGTCGGCTTATCTCCAGGAGATTCATTACAACAACATCGGTGTTGTCGGGTTATCTCCTGGAGATCAGTGTTGTCTGTGACGTAATTTGTCACATGTTCTTTGTATCTACTGTTTCTTTACTGCTCCCACTTGCACAAAGTGTAGAAAAAAAGACAAGGATCGCGTGCGACCTATGCTTAATGTCTAAAACACACCAACATCGGCGGTGAACATTCGTAAAAATATACCTTTCATTCGTCTTTCATTTTCGCGATAGCCTTCATTTTCAAACCTTTTTTTATTTGTGAGTTTCGAGTTTTTTAGAAGAAAAACCAAAAAGAAGCATGAGTGGGTAAGTTTTTATCAGTTTTTTGTTCATAGATTGTGTATTTGATATAGTTTTTGTACAGAAATACTTATTTCCACAAACTCGCGTGACATTTTGCCGCGTCATGCCGGCGCGGCGTCAAGCTGGCGTTTTTCCACTCATTACTAGTAATAAAATAATTGATGATAGAAATCTGTAGGTACCACGTATAATGTTAGGTATCTTGTTATTTGTTACAAATCATATAATTATCAAATAACACAAGGCATACGCGTAACATTCAGATGAAAAAAATGCAATCCAAAATGATCTCCAGGAGATACATCGACAGCCACGCGAATCAGAGGTTAATGTTAACTTAAATTATTTAAGTGAATACTAATAATACCTATCTAATGGGGCACAATAGGCGGCCTTATCGCTTAATAAAGCGATCTCTTCCAGGCAACCTTGTTATGCTTTTTTCTTAGCGGACTTTTCTTATTTATTTTTATTTTGAATAGACATTTCGGAGGACGAAGCACGAATGTGCGCGATGGGCCGCCACCGGTGCCGATGGAGGTGGAGGATGAGCCATCGGTGCCAATTGAGGGGTCCCATCGTGCTGCACATTCGGGGCTGCGCGCTGGACTTACCCGCGGTGGTGGAACGGACGGGCCGGATGGCGTCGGGCGTGGCAGAGGACAAGGTGGCCCTCAACGTCACGACAGGCCGGGCCCTCGCACTATTGACGGGTAAGTTTTTTTGCTTTTATCACCTTTTTATTCAAACATAATTTTAAGTAGGTATTAAATTGAATCGTTTTGAATTTTAGATTGGTGATTCGGCAAATCTCGGAGATGCCGGAGGGCCGGGGCCTGGAGACTGCCCTACACCCAAAAAGAATGCGCATGTGGCAACCGTAAGTATTTCTACCTATGTATGTAAATAACTAGTTTCTGCCCGCAGTTTCGCACGTGTTGTTTCTTTGGAAACATTTAAGGGTGGCAAAAAAAGCCGTCGTTTCCACGGGTTCAAATTAAATTTCTATCCCACGTGTTGACAACGCGTACTAGACTTACCCCCGGTTTCTCGAACGCTTGTCACATTGAATGGATAGTCAACGGCTTGTTATATACGCACCGCGGAGTCTGACAGCGTGAATTTTAATCTCGCGGAATATAACCTGCGTGCTTAAGGTGGCCACGAACGTCTTCCAAATCTCAGCGGCCGGCCCATGCGGATTTGTTGTTGTTTCACGTCGAATGAAATGGGGCGCGCTATGAGTGAGAAAGCGCATCTAACCATCAAATACAAAGCTGTGGATGTGTGTGTGTGTGAGTGTGTGCGCTCGTGCCCAGTGTCGGCACAGAATAGGTTCTAATTAGTATGTAGTCGGTTGATGCAATCATTTACAAAATAGGTAGGTACCTACCTATAATAGAATAGGCAAGTATACTGGTCTACCAACTAGGTACTAACTTTATTTTTGTGACATGTTTGAGACTTTTTGGCGGAAACTTGATAAGTAGGTATAGGTACCTAACCTATACCTACTCATCAAGCTTCCGCCAAGTTAAAAAGCACTCGTTAGGTAGGTAGGTAAGGTACCTACCTAACGTGTGCTTTTTATGTTATGAACAATATTCCAATTGTTTTTTTCATGTATTTTATACTTACCTAGGTACTTAGTTCCCACTCCCACCTACCACTACGTATCAAATCAATCAAGTGTAGGAAGGTAGAGATAAACCAGATGGGGCGTGCATTTTTACAAAAGTTTATCCGTAGGTACTACTAAATAAAGGTACCTAACCACCCTTACTTACCTACCCAGTGTTTTTGGTCCTTTTGGTTTTTTCCCTTCTGGCTGAAATTTTGCATACAGGTAATTCTAACTTCAACGCGTGCGAAGCCGCGGGGAGCAGCTTATAAATAAAAATGCATCGCCGAACGACTGCACCAAATTGGATAATTCTTGTTTTATAATATATACTGCTAGATAATCTCGTGTGGATTATCCAGCATTATTTATTTATGTGTTCGTTATTGTTAGAACAAGGTTTGTAAAGAAGAAAAGTTAAAAAAAATATATATATTTTGAATCTCAAAGTAAGTGAACTAGGGCAGAACGAAGTTCGCCGGCCCAGCTAATTACCGGAGGCGGGCAGCGCCTTCTGCCGAACAATTCTGTCACCAAACTGCGATCCCCAAACCGCATGCCCAGCTTGGGGATTATGGGCATTACTCTCCATGAGATAACAGCCAATAAAGGTGCTTATCAGGGGGAGACCTGCGTCTGTGGACCAATATAGGCTGTTAAGGTAATAATTTACTATAGTTTGTCCGAAACTCCTGTACCGCGCCTGAGATATGCGCGCGGCGAGACGGGGGGGAAAGTCGTACGACGCACACGAGATAAATATCCAAAGAGCGCTATCTCGTGATATCAAGACCATCATTTTTAAAGTGGCCGAAAGAAAGCTCTCAGCACTCTTGCTCTTTTTTCCCCGGCCCCCACCTCGCCGCACTTTCCTAAGGAGCGGTGCAACAGTTTCGGTCGGACTGTAACGTAGCACACTGCTACTTCACACTCTGTCTTCTTTTATTGACATAACTCAGAGTGAGAAGTAACGCTGCTTAGCAGCTGTCAACATTATTTTCCATAACGTTTTGCGAAAGACTGCAGGCATATGCTGGACGCGGCAAGCTGAAGATAGGGTGCTGTGGCGCTTATTAGGGTAGGCCCAGGGCCGGATTTACCATAGGTAGAAGCTGAAAAAGCTAAAGCTTAGGGCGGCGAAACTGACCCCAAAAAAAATTAAGGTTGCGGACACGAGGTGGGGTGGCGGCGGCGGCAGTAGCCGCTTTCCCCACTCTTGCCGCCTTGGGAGGGCCTGCTGCTGCCGCTTCGACTGCCTTCGTGTCCGTTCCTTAGGTACTTTTAAAAAAAAAATTGGAAAGTAGGAAATATTACTAAACATTATAATTATTTAGAATATGGTATTATTTATATAAAAAAAAAAGACGTGTGGCACTCGGGGACTGCCGCGGTAAAGCTATTGCAATGCCATCTAGAGGCGAGTTGCTGAACTAAAGAGACAAACGTCAAGGTTTTTTCGTTACGGAATTTCTGTATTCGGTCCCCGCGCTCAAGGCCCGCGATAGAAGCTATGCAATAGCTTAAAAACAATAGATATTGTGTTTACTAATGAAGTTTCAATTTGAAAATAGAAATTAATAATTTAAGTACGTATTAGACATGTGCACCGTTGCTCATTTCACCGGCGGCGGCGGCGCCCGGCATCGAATTGATTGGCGAGGGCGGTGTCATCAGCGTAATCGGCGCGTATGTGAAAATAAGTAAAATACGCCTAAATCCTTACTGAACTTTTAATTAACCACTCATATCAACAGTGGCGAATTGTCCACAGGCAGGAGTAGCAAAAGCTACGGGCCAAAATAATAAAAGTTTAAAAAATTTTATGCTCTAAAATTATTGCAGATACTCATTGCTATTTAAGCAGTCCTAAATCTTTCAAAAACATCTTCACAAAGCACCTTTAGTATCATCCAGCACAAGTCGACTTGTGTTTCATTTGACGCACCATTGTACATTTTTGGATGCATATCTACCTGGAATGTTTTTAGTTGGTAGCTCTGCGCCAAAGACAGATTTTAATAAGTAGTTATTTTTAAAAACCTTTACAATAAATCTTACAAAACTTTTATTTTTACTTTATTTCTAGAGCTGCTACCATTCTTGTCTTAGATGCGAGTAAAATGTTTTTTAATACAAAATAATTAGTCTCAATCAGATTCAGATTTGTGCAGTTCACTTTGCTCACCATTGTCTTAGCTATTTTATTTGCTCAAATTTCAGTTCTTTCTTACTACTACAGATAAAATGTACCTAAAAGAACAAAAATGTATCTTTCCGCCTGCCGGTACTAAAACTTGCCCTGGTTTAAAGTAACTTTGCACAAATTTTCATTTTTGAACTAACGTTAAATTTGAAACAGTAATGAATTCAATGGCCCCCAGTTCACATTTTGCTACGGGCCCCGCGCTGGCTTAATCCGGCCCTGCATATCAACAATATTTGGCATGCTTGCATCATAGCATAATAGACGTGACATCAAACAAATCACATCTTTAATTATGACCGACAATTAATTACATTTGTAAAATCTAAATTTAAAAAACTTAAAAACCTCTACGTCATGGCGACAAACTAAATCAAACCACATAGTACAATAAAATGTCAAGTGCGATTCGGACTTGAGCACCAAGGGTTTCGTATAATAGGGTATATGCATGTGATTTCAAAATGGCTAAAAAAATATATACGTATTCTCTATTGATATAGAAACATATCTAGATATTTATTTTTGCATTTTGATATGTTTTTATTGTAGAATTTAACCATTGAAAAATTGATATTTTAAATCTCAATCGCAAAATTTCAAAACGCTACGCCATTGACTAGAGAGGACGTGACATCACTGTACACATTTCTTCTTTTTTTATTCTGCTTGCTGCACCTTGATTTGACACTATTCTGCCCACTTGACATTTCGTATTGTCGATTATTTTCAGCTTTTTCGGAAAACCTCTTTCCTGAGATGATCACTACCGAGGTCGTCACCAAAGGTTTTAATCAAGTGTGTACGTCGACGTCACATAAACATGGCGCTAATATGGCAGCGTTTTTATCACCCGAAAATGATTGTAGTTTTGATTTGTTTTTTTTACCTTGTTAATGCGAAATTCAGTGAGCGTCTTATCATTCCTCGGTTAAATAATGACCTAAAGAATCGATTAAAACAATAAAAAAAATCGATGCATATAATTAATATTTAAATTATTTATATGCATCCCTATTGTAAGACCTGGTTTCTTGCCAAATATCAAGATTCTAGCTCAACGGGAAGTAGGTATAGGTACCTCTAACTATAGTGATTGGACTATGGCTTGAATAAAATATTTGTTTTTTGTGAACAAGCTACAAATTAACAAATTTTAGTCCTAGCTTCTACATGATTCACTTGTTAACTTCAAAATATTCGGACATAAACGGTTGTAACGTTTGATCGCGTTGACATAGAAGTTTTATTTATATCACGGCTCCCAGAGATTATAGACTTGAGTTTTTTGAGACCAAGTACGAGCAACTTTTGGATATTTTGACGTTGACAGGTGCATGGTTACCAGTATCTGGCCTTACCTAACCTATTTATCTTCCTTAGCCCACCACACCTTATAAGTAGTGTAGTAAAAACAAACCTTTGCTTTGCTTTTCTTAACTTAAAATTAAACCCAAAAAGTTGTAAAAATAATGCAAAAACAAAATTTTTCCTAAAATAATTGATTTTGTTTCAAAAAACTTCAAACCGAATCCGGTTTGAATTATATAGTTTTTGCATTAATCCCATAGTCGTAACTGGACGAAATTAAAATAGGACCACAATCAAATAAAAAAGAACATGAAAATCGGACCACCCAGTCAAAATAATAATAATAATAATAATGTTGGACAATTCACACAACATTAACCAGTCCCAAGCTAAACAGAGCTTGTGTTATGGGTACTAGATAACTGATATACGTAATACAATACACCACATAGATATATTTTTTTTTGTACATAGAAAACATCCAGAACACCCCGAACAAATATCTGCAGATCGTACAAATATTTGTCCCGAGGCGGGAATCGAACCCGCAACCTCCTGCGTAGCAGGCGGACCTTCGCCCACCGCGCCCCAGAGGTCGTCAGAATTATTAGGTAAGAAACTTTTAAAAAAATACGGTCGAATTGTGAACCTTCTCCTTTATTTGAAGTCGGCTAGAAAATGAATTTACTTTATTGTGAACAGTGTATCTAGTTTTAGAAAACTTACACAGAAGTCGGTAGGAGCGGCAAAAAAATTCAAGCTTTGGGGCGGCAAATGTGTAAATCCAGCACTGGGTAGGCCTATGTCCATTGGTGGACTAATATAGGCTGATGATGATGATGATAATTTATCGTTAGAGGAACACTAGAAATACGCCCTCTAACGTCGTCATTGATACTTTTTGGATAGGTATCCTCGCATCAATTTTATAAGCCTCTTGTTATTACGTCCGTTGCCATGGGGATCATAGAGATAAATTATTAGTAGCTTTTACCCGCGGCTTCCCACGCTCTATTCAAGTAGCTGCCAAATTTCATCAAGATTCGTTCAGCCGGGAACAAAATGTCCATCCTATGTCCGTCTCCTGGTTCTAAGCTACCTCTCCACCAATTTTCAGCCAAATCGGTTCAGCCGTTCTTGAGTTATAAAAAGTGTAACTAACACGACTTTCTTTTATATAAATAGATAAAGATAGATCAGTGAAATTATCATGAGAAGAGGATGTTTTAGATACTACATTCTTTTTATGTTTCAAACTTTAGACAGTAAAGAAATAATTATTAAACTTCGATCAGACTTGGCGAAGATGTCACCCAAAATGTAGTTTTTCTGAAGTAGGTAGGTAGGTACCTACCTATTTGGTTGTTTTTTAAGCTTGACGGGATAAATACTAATCCTTCGATTGTAAAACTTTTATGTGATCAATTCAGAACCATTTTCTATAAAACAGCAAAATAATTCGGTCCATAATCCATAGTAGGTTAGATAGGTAGCTTAGCTAGGTACCTACTTACTGGATGGGTCCATTTTTGCTGGTCATTTGCAAGTATGTTCGTAGTTTACCAAGTCAAAGGCAAAATCCAAATCCAATACACAGGCCAAGTCGTAAGTTTTCTAAATAGAAATAATAGGTACCTACCTACCTAGGTATCTCGTTTGATTACGTCTAAATAAGGCAAAATACTAATACGTGTAGGAGAAATAAATAACTAGCACAGAATAGCCGACGACGCCCGACCGACTACGAAAAGATTCGTCGCCGCGTCGTCGGTCGTCGTCATCGCATCGTGTCGGCTATTCGGCGATGTTCGCCTTTTTTCGGAATTTCGCCCCCTGCGCGCCGCATCGCCCCCCGCGTGCGAGCGAGCGGTTGCAGAAACTAGAAGGAATTTCACCAATTTTTGATAGTTTTTCGTACTTCCCGATTCATTTTGAAGAAACGACTGATTTTAGAAATATTTTTGATTATTTCTAATTGTGAATATATTTAGGATGTCTGCAGTGTGGCAGATTTTCGAATAAAGGTGTCTATCATGCATAAAAAATAGCTTGAAAATGACTCGATTTCGTGGTCAAAATATGGCAAATTAGTTTCGCTCTCATTTAAAGATCATAATGTATTTTAAAAAACGAAAAAACTACAGACATGGCTTTTTGTCATCCGATTATGTATGAAAAATTTCAATACGATCGGGGACGTAGTTTCCAAATGGATCGGGAAGTACGTTTGTATGGGGGCTAAGGTATCCGTTCTGTCCTTAACGTAACTTAACGTACGACGAATAAAATTCCTTGCTATTTTACCTACAACTTTATAGTGCTCGAAACATTCATATTTTTCCGCTAGTGAACTTCCATTAAGTTACAGAATTCTGCAAAAAAAACCACGCGAGTAATAAAAGCAGTGCGTGTACAGCCTGACAAATTGTCAACAATTTGTCAAAATAATAAGCGTTCGAGAAACCGGGGGTTAGTAAATTATTATTAGTAAATTTTAACTTTTGTTTTAAAATGCCCATAGATCAAACCAACACAACGCAACCACGCAACCACCACCGCCATCGCCAGCGCTATCTCCAGCACCATCCCCGGTGCCATCCCCAGCGCCATCGCTAGGGTCATATTCGGTGCCGCCACCGGGGTTGTAAGTTACTTACTTACCTACTGTTAAATTTATTTTGAAATTTATGTCTAGATATGGATACTACAACACTGGTTTTGTTCTAGGTTTGTGGAATGTGGAATGAGCCCACGTCTGGGCTCTCCGAGCCTACCAGCTGATCCGAGCCCGGTACCTGCTGATCCGAGCCCGGTACCCGCTGATGATCTATGCTTACCCCCTCCCCGTCGCCGTCAGAACCTGCGGATGGAAGATAAAATTGCCCTCGTCAATTATGGTAAGTACTCCGATGCACTTAGCCCCCAAATGCATACTTGTTTGCATTTACATGCACATCAATTAGGTATTTCTAAACCATTACATATTTATTTATTTGTTTGTTTGTTACAGGAAGTGAAGAAGAGTCCGATAGTGACGGCGACGAGGAGGGGACGCCCGTCTGTGTTATTCCAAGGGTGTTCCAGAGCATAATGGAGACACCCTTGGATAACGACATGGGTGGAGACCCAGCAGAGCCGCCCGCCTCTGCAGACTCTGCACCAAATATCGACGCCGATGTAGCGCCCGCCGCTGACCGCTGGCCGCAGCCCGCTGATGTCGCTCCAGAGGTTACGGACCAGCCATGGAGTTTGTATGATTTTAAGTGGACAGAGTTTCCTGATAGTCCGATTACACCTGAGTCGAGACGGGAAACTTTCTCCCAAAGTAATGTTGGTCCGACAGCTCCGCGTGACGACCCATATGACGTTTTCATCGACATATGGGATCGGCAAATTATGGAGCACATTGCCTCAGAAACAAACAAATATGCTCAGGAGTTGGCAGCCCAAATGATGACCCATAATCTCCAACCCACAAGCCGCATCACCCAGTGGAGTGATACCACCGTGGATGAGTTATATGTATACCTTGCAATCGTTTTGGCGATGGGGATTGTGGTGAAGTCTCGACTAGTGGAGTACTGGAGCTCCACTCCTGACATATTTTATACGCCCGGTTTTAGCGCACACATGTCTATCAATCGGTTCATGTTGCTTAGTAAGTGCTTGCACTTCAACGATAACAATGACATGTGTGCGGTAGAACTGGGCTCTTCTGAGGCAAAGTTATTTAAAATTGAACCAATTGTGTCACACTTACAAAAAAAATTTGAAGAACTTTACACCCCGAATCAGAACATTGCATTAGACGAGAGTCTTTTGATGTGGAAGGGCTGGCTTGATATAAGCCAGCTCATTCCAAACAAAGCAGCAAAGCGGGGAATCAAAACTTATGAGATTTGTGAATCTCAAACCGGCTATCTATGGCGGTTTGATATTCACGCACACAAAAAGCCTCCCCTGCGACCATCAGAAGATCCCTTACAGGCCTCAACACCATCCATTGTGATGAGGCTAATAAAAGGGATCGAACACAAAGGTTATACACTGTGGATGGATAATTTCTATAATTCTCCTTGTCTCGCGCGCCATCTCAAAAGTTTAGGTTTTGACTGTGCAGGAACTCTGCGAACCGACCGGAAGCTCGTTCCGCAGGCCCTGCACAGTCTCACAAATCGGAACATGCGGCCAGGAGATATCACCGGTCTTACCTCGGGGGATGTGGACGTCATGGTATGGAGAGATACTAATAGGGTAGCTATGATCTCTACATACCATGGCCAGGCTCAGCAGACAACCCGAGGTTCCACCAAACCCATCTTGATACGGGACTACAACATCATGATGGGTGGGGTGGACAAAAAAGATCAACTCCTGGCCATGTACCCTATAGAGCGCAAACGAACCACGATCTGGTACAAAAAATTGTTCAAACGCCTTCTTAATATTTCTGTTTTAAATTCTTATGTAATCCACCATCACCAGAATCCTTCCGTTTCCCACCGTAACTTCCGCACCATACTCATAAAATCCCTTCTGTCCAAACATTCCTCTCCTTCCCCGATTCCGTCTGCACCGCCACAGAATGTCGTCGATGTGCGACACCGCTTGTCGGAGTACCCTATGGGGAACCACCAACGCAAGCGGCTCAGATGCGCCGTTTGCAAGAAGCAGTCGCGCACATTCTGTGTCGGTTGCAACAAAACCGTTTGCATCGAACCCTGCTTCCTAATTATTCATTCCTAACTATTTATTTATGTAAATACTGTGTATGTAATATATTTATTTAATATATTCCATTTTTATATGTTTATATTATCTATATTATATATACTTCTTGATATAAATATTTTATATATATTTCTTTTTTTATGTACTTATTTATTTAATTATTTGTACCTTTTTTTTTGTACCAGATCGTTGTTCGTTAATTTTTTTTTTCATCTGTGCGAATTGTAGAAATTATCCATCCACACTGATAGACAGACAGACAGAGTTACTTTCATTAATTTTAATTTATATTATTATGTATGGCCGTCAGTCTAGATTGTTTGCAACAGTCTGCAGTTAGTTCAACTGTTTCAATTGTAAAATACTATTCTTTGGAAATTGTCCGTCCATACTGACAGACAGAGTTACTTTCAAATTTATATTATTATGTATGGCCGTCAGTCTAGATTGTTTGCAACAGTCTGGAGTTAGCTCAACTGTTTCAATTGTAAAATACTATTCTTTGGAAATTGTCCGTCCATACTGACAGACAGAGTTACTTTCAAATTTATATTATTATGTATGGCCGTCAGTCTAGATTGTTTGCAACAGTCTGGAGTTAGCTCAACTGTTTCAATTGTAAAATACTATTCTTTGGAAATTGTCCGTCCATACTGACAGACAGAGTTACTTTCAAATTTATATTATTATGTATGGCCGTCAGTCTAGATTGTTTGCAACAGTCTGGAGTTAGCTCAACTGTTTCAATTGTAAAATACTATTCTTTGGAAATTGTCCGTCCATACTGACAGACAGAGTTACTTTCAAATTTATATTATTATGTATGGCCGCCAGTCTAGATTGTTTGCAACAGTCTGGAGTTAGCTCAACTGTTTCAATTGTAAAATACTATTCTTTGATGGTACTTTTCTTTCAAAGAAATAAGAATGGTCTAAATCGCTAATCGTAGAGACATTGATAATAATTTCGTATTTGTTTTTTTTTTTTTTTTCAAAATAATCTCGTCTAATGCAATGCTTTATTTTTATTTGTTACTTTTTATTTGTTTTTCATTTAGGTTTAGATTTTTAATTTATATTTGTGTGTAAATGTGACACAATTGGTCGTATCCATGTTCTGATATCTTGTCACTTTGTCCTCGTTCTGTCGATCCATCTCTAGGAGATACTTTGTATAGTGAAATTGATACTTTTTGTTATACTTTTCGATTTCTAAATATCAATAAATTGTAGAATGTCAATTTGTATTTAGAATAAAAGCAACAGAATTTATGCTGTGATCCAAACTTTGAGTGGATGTTATTTGCGCCTATTTTCAAGTGCTTTGTTCATTGTTCGTTTTCTCGTAAACTAAACACTTTCACAGCTAAATCTTTGTCTGCGACAATGCATGTGAACCAAACTATGGTATTTATTAATAACCTAAGCCACTTGACTTACAGTATTCGCAGAATCGAAGTATAAACACACCCGTTTTTTCACCCGGCGCTCCGCGTCGCGCGAACCGCTCGTTTCTTTTATTGTGCTAGTGTAGTGTATATATTATTGTAAATAAAACAACAACTTTTTGTAGAAAAAAATGGTTTTTTATTTATTTAGAACGACTTTTGTACAATAAACTGGCAAAAATTGTCTCATCCTGATTTCAAGCTGGAATTATTAATACATTGCAAGGTAATACATGACTATAACATGTTTAATGTGTTAGCTTATTTCATAACGACTCCAACAATATAAGATAGACGTATAGTTCCCTACAAAACTTTAGAGATATCGTCATTTTAATCACACTCGACGATACCGCGCGAACCACCCAGAAAGGCGCCCGACACTCCCGGCCATTGCTACTGTTTTACATAGCCCCAAGCTAAGCAGAGCTTGTTTTATGGGTACTAATATACAATACAATAATGATAATGTAGTCTTGCGGTCAGCTACGTGGTTTTAGCGTCAATTTTTCAACACCAGCAAATTACTGTTGGCTAAATGTGTATTTCAAGGTTCCATTACATTAGTTCAGAAGTGTAATTGATGAACTCACCTTGACAGTTTATTGCTTTCCATTTCTTGGAGCGGAAAAAGAAAGTATTGCCGACCTCAGTAGCGTATCGGGCGAATGACCGCCTGCGACGCGGGTAGGTCGTGTGTTCGATTCCTGCCTCGGGACGACGTCTTTTAACGATCTGCAGATATTTATTCAGTGTGTTCTGGGTGTTCTTTATGTATGTATTATAAAAAAACGTACAGTACAAGCATCTGCCCGGGACTTCGCACGCACTTTACTGGCATAAAAAGTAGCAAGTGTCCCTGTAAAACAATTTGGCTTACATTTTTTTTTTATTATGTTACTTACAATAACCATTGCTCTCTTATCCACAGCGGCGGAGACTATAACAACCGCGATCGCGATAACTTCCGCGGCGGCTCCGGCGGCCGCCCCCCCATGCCGGGCGGCGGAGGCCCGCGCGGGCCTGTCGGGCCTCCCGTCGGGGACCGCTTCAACCGGGACCGGAACAACCGGCCCCCGCAGCAGGGAGGGGAGCGAGACAAGCGGGGACCGCCAGGACCACAGGGACCCCCTCCTACCGGTGAGAATGTAACACAGATGTGTGGTGGTGACAATGCTAACATTGTTATTGCTATGTCTTAACATAGCAAGACAGTTATAATTCCCTGGAGGAATCTAAACAAAAATTGTGCAATTAGATTTCGCTTACAAAGTCATCTAAGGTCATTTATAGTGTAATTGGATACTAATAAATTATTATACTGCTACTGTTTTACACTAGAATAATTAATAAAATACCTATTATAGACTTTAAGGAAAAAAGAGAGACCTTTGTTCAGCAGTGGGACAGCAAAGGCTAAAAATAAGTAAATAAAATATAAAAATAGGGTAAAAAATTATAAATAGTCAATAAAAATTTGTAGATAAGCGATTCTCAGCGCACAAGATTCAGCTGCCATGATCTTAAACAAGGATGGCAGTCGTCATAGCGGTGCAGTTTTTAGTTTTTATTAAGCTATTGCATAGCTTCTATCGCGGGCCTTGAGCGCGGGGACCGAATCCAGAAATTCCGTAACGAAAAAACCTTGACGTTTGTCTCTTTAGTTCAGCAACTCGCCTCTAGATGGCATTGCAATAGCTTTACCGCGGCAGTCCCCGAGTGCCACACGTCTTTTTATTTTTTACAAACAATTCACTCTTCGCCAAACAGATACTTATTCTATAATATTATCCTATAAGTGCAATCAGACCCGTTGCCCTCTTATCACACTAATTATTATAAATGCAAAAGTTTGTATGGATGTTTGTTACCTCTTCACGCCAACACAACTGAACGGATCTGGCTGAAATTTTGCACACAGGTGATTCTAATACTGGAATAAAACATCGTTTCCATGGGAACAACGCGTGCGAAGCCGCGGGGCGAGGTTAGTAGGATAAAAATAGACGGGGCAAAAGTTATTTGACCGCGCGCAAGTACATAGGTGAAAACAAAAGTATGTACCTTTTATTTTCAGTCAGACTCCCATAACATTCCACGCAAGTTCATAGTAGCTGTGAATCGACTATATTACTTCGGGTCATACCTACCCAGTTGCCTTCAATCGGCAACTTGCCGTCCGAGTATAGACTAGCAGCGCCTCGCGGTTTCACCCGCATATTTCCCGTTCCCGTGGGAATTCCGGGACATAATATAGCCTATAAATGCCTATAATATAGCCTTTTTAATAAAATAAAAAATCATTTATTTCAGACCATAAGTCCATAGACACGTTAAAAACACAATTACAATTTCAAGAATAAATTATTTTTTAATGATGAAAGAATTTTTTTCCATTGGGCTAGTAGTTTCCGAGCCAACAAACAATCAATTAAATCTTTATAGTAAATATAAATAAAAAAATCTTTTATTTCAGACAGCACAAAATATCTATTGAGATCCTTATTATGTTAGTCAAAAATATTCTTAGTCTATGTATGTTAGTAGTATTCATGAGTGTTATAAATTTGGGTATTATTTCAAACACTGCAAGCGCCTGATGACGCTACTTCAATAGGGTATTATATGCATGTGACTTCAAAAAAGCTAATATTTTTTTTACGTTTTCTCTAGTGATATATAAATATATCTGTATATATATTTTTGTATTTTATGGTGTTTTTATTGTAAAATTTAATCATTGAAAAGTAGATATTATATGTATGTCTCAACAGCAAAATCTCTGAACGCAACGCTATTGGCATGTGAAGCGTGACGTCATACTTGAACATTTTTGTATGGGCACGAAGTTTTGACTTTGAGTTTACATATGAAACTCGATGATCCGTGACCTCATAAAATGCAATGGCCAACATGGCAGCGTTTTATCACCCGAAACTGAGTGTAGGTTTACTTTTAGTTCTTTACCTCAATAATTTAATTTTTTTTGGGTGTTATATTTTTTTTCGTTTATGTATTAACCTAAATAATCAATAAAAAATAAAAAAAAATCCATGCATATACCCTATTATGCGCAAGCTAATGTTGTATTTACTACAGGAGGTGGTGGCGGCTCGTGGCAGCGCGGCGGACAGATCCAGAACAACCGCGGCGGGCCCGCCAACAGAGGCGGCGGCAACAACCGCAACCCAAAGGTAACTACTAAACGCACTAGGTTGCGGGCTGAAGAGGTTCTTTCGACATGCATGCCGTATGCATCAGGGTCTTAATTCAACTTAATTAATTGACCTAAGAAATCACTAAATTTCACAATGATATCAAAATGACACATTTTGGCCCTTTACCTCTGATGAAAGAAACTATAGAGGGACGCGTGTCAAGGCTCCATTATATCAATCTCTCCGTGCAAATGACACCGAACGCACGCATTATCTAAAGTTTCGTCTGTCTATTGACGATTCTTCGACAATGCCATTATCTTAGTAAAGCGTTTGGTTCGCAGAATTTAGCTGCAGGGCACGGTAGCCGACGTGCCGGGTAATGTCAAGGGGCGACTCACAGTAACAGCGTGCCGTCCCATATATTTTTACTTTTCTCGTGAAAGCTGTTAAGCTTATACATAGACCGTAGAGGTTGCGGGAAGTCGCTGCTTGCGGGTAGCGCAAAATCGGTCATTGTTGACATCTTTAGGGGAAGCCTATGCCCAGCTGTGAACTTCATGAAAAGGGCCTTAGGGGACGCCTATGTTTAACAGCAGCCAATGATCATGATCATGTCTACTATGTTTTGCTAGCTGATGGCAATTCAACAGCTAGCTAAACACAGTATACACAAAAGCAATAGGGGTTTATAAGCTTGGTGTGCCATTGGGTGGATATGGCTGTCTCTCTCACAAACGAATGAACCGAGATTTAGATTGTATTTCAAAGCTAATTTAATTAAGTGTGCTAAGATACATGTTCCATGAAAAGCAAAGCTCGAACGAACTCAAAGTTAGCCATGATTCGTGTTATTCTAGCGTGGATAATTGACAAAAGTACACACTTGTTACTGGACTGGTTTCCACAACTAGGCCACTAGTGGGCCCTTTTTTGCGTTTCGGGTGCACGTCTTACCACCCGATATCTTTCAGTCTTTCAGGTAAGCCAGCAGACGTGTGCGTCCTCAGTGTCCCGAGGTAGTGTACTCGTTGAGACACTACGCTATGGTACTCTACAAGCACATGCGCGGCCGTCTCCTCTGCATAGCGCGCTGTCCGTTATACCCCAGCTATACACACTGAACTCCTCTGGAATAAAATAAATATCAAAAAATGTGAAAATGTGTATGTGTGTTCGCAGGACGGCAACCAAAACCAGCAGCAGCAACCAGGTTGGAACCAGTGGGCCGGTGGGTGGGGCGGCTGGGGGAACTGGAACCAAAACCCACAACAGCAACAACAAGGTATGTGGATAAGAACACGAACTACACACAACAGCAACGCGTTTTGGTAATTATCGGAGTCTAGTGACCTCTGTGACAACTGCTAGGGGAAACGAGAACTAACATAGTGTAGCAAACTCTCCGGTCAGGTGGGATGACGATCTGCGAGAGACTGCAGGCAGATGCTGGATGCCCTTAGCTGAAGACGCTCATTAGGGGAGGCCTATGTCCAGCAGTGGACTATTATAGGCTAAATGATGATGATCATCTGGCAAGATGGGCAAACGAAGGTTCGCCTGAGGTGCAGGAGGACTACTCTTTCATCGAAAGACGATTCGTTCGAAAGTCCGCGTAATTGCTACTCCGGTTTCATTTCGTTACGGAACTTCCTTCGAACGAAAATTGTTTGAAATTTAAATTTTCTAGACTTACTCTGGGAATATTTAATGTGGCCCTGACTAGTTGTTTTTTTTGTGAAGTGATCAACATTATTTGTACATTATGGATACATTAAGAATTATCAGACACATTTTGAATCTAATAAGGTAATTTCGACGCTTGCGTTAGGCGTTTAGCTCTGTTTCTCCGTAAACAACGCCATATTGTTGTCTGAATTCAGTGGGGATCGCGCCGCTGCACGCGCTGCGTCTCCGTAAACAAGCACTTAGAAGAAGGTTTTGTCAAACTTACGCTCTGCTGACAGTAAGGATTAAAAACAGTCGTCATCGACCCACCAATGTAAATAAGCGCACTAACTAGTGGTTTCTTGTCCAACTATTCTGCCCGTGGAAAAAGATAAAATTATGAGAATCGATAAACACCTAATTTCCTATTATATATGATAATAATATTTGACGCCTAAAAATCGTTATTTACCTGGCATGTTCTAGATTTAGGTGCAACATGTGCTTTTATACTATTTTACAACTTTAAGACTCATATTTTCGAATATATGACTTTTGCACTTAACGCTGGTTGGGCTTCGACCAACATGCTAGATTTTCTAGACGTTATCCTCGCTGCTTCTTTTGTCTGTACTACTCACATGTGCTATGTCGGTAAACCCTTCATTTTAGAGTTTTCTTTCCCCGTCTGTTATTTATTTTCGCCCATAGTTAGGCTAAAATTCGTGTTGAAATACGAAAGTTGAGAAGCTTGTATTTTTCAAACGTATACTTTTTTTAGTTTATGACGATATAAATAAAATTGATTTCATTATTAGTTTTGGATGGTCAACATCAAACAGCCTTGTCCATAGTTACCCTTCCACGTTTGTATGAAAAAATGAGCGGCTAGTTCCACCTTAAGTAAGGATCACAGTATGTACCCATTAAGAATGTTGCAATGGAAAACTGGCAGGTATCAGTATCTTTCTATGATTAATGAACTTACTATTCATTAAGCTGTATATCTCGTATCCTATTGCAGCTACACCCGGCTGGAACAACTGGCAAAACTGGCAGAATTGGAACCAAGCAGCGGCAGGTGGGCAACCGGGACAGCAGCCAGCCGCCCCCGCTTCCGGCGCCCCCGGTGGAAAGAACGCGCCGGCGCAACAACAACAACAACAGCAGCAGTGGCCGGCTAACTATAGCGCGCAGCAGTGGTACCAGTGGCAGCAATGGCAACAACAACAGCAGCAAAATTGGGCCGGGGTAACTATACCATTAGGAAGCGGCAGTCGGCCGGCGATATCTCGCGAAGAACGGACTACCGCTGGGGTAATCGAGTTCTTGATTGGAGACCGCGACTCTGCAAACGTAGTGCAGGACGTCCTCCGGCCAAGTGAGATGACGATCTGCGAAAGACTGCAGGCAGATGCTGGATGCGTCAAGCTGAAGACAAGGCGCTATGGCGCTCATTACGCTTATCAGGAGGCCTATGTCCAGCTGTGGACTAATATAGGCTGATGATGATAATAACTTTGTCCTATGAACGCGAAATCCTATGCCGCTCTTAAGAGCAGAGGCAGTAGTAAGTGTCAGAAAGGGATATACATAGAAGGGAGGATGTTAAAAATTTCAGTTGCCAAATTTTTTATACGGATGATTTTGCAGTATAAATATATAAATAATGTATGATTTTGTTTCAGTATCAACAACAACAACCGCAAGCCCAGGGTAACCAGGCGGCGACAAATCCGCAAGACGCTCAGAACGCATGGGCACAATATTACCAGGTAAAAGATACAATTCATTGATGCAAAATATCCCTTCGATGGGACTCGAACCCGCATTCTCCCCTCATTTCTTGGATGTCCGTACAAAGTCTCAGAGATTTTCGAGACCCACGGTACACGACTTCGATTGATATTTTTAGAAATTACCCATAGTGAGAGCTAACTGCTTTTTAATTAATGCAAGTTTGCACATAAACATGAAACAGTTGAACTATCTGTAGACTGTTACAAACTATCTATGCTAATTGTGTTGTAAGAAATACCCGTCGAAAGCGTCTCCATGACGCTGGCTGTATTACCCGCTGTATGGTGAAAGGTGCGCCAGATCGCTCTCGGATCGCACCTCGCTTTGACCAGTCGCTCTGATAAAATTTGTTATTTTCTTTGTATTGTTATGAATGAGGTCATAATTTGTCTATAATCCCGTATAAAATACCACGTATATTTATTTGGTTTTGTTATTCATATTTTGATGAAAAAGATGTATCTAGGATTCTATTTTTCCATTGCAATGTGCGGTGGAGAATTTACCTTCTCTGAATGCATGACATGCCAATTTGCATAAACTTTGTTGGATCTTATCTTACATACCAGAAAAGGATTTGGCACGGAATTTAACTTATTATTATTATTATTTAACTTGTGTTGTCACACTGTTTGGCAAAGGTCTCCCCCAAACTCGTCTCGTATATTTAACTTTACAAGATTTAAAACAACATTCTTATTTTCAGAATTACGGGAACGCGGCAGCGGCGGCCGCCGCCGGCGCAGCCCAAGGCGACAAGAAGTCATAGATACAGATACTCAAGCCAAACTAAACATCAATAAACAACATCAAAACATCTTCCTTGCCGATGATTTTACGCGTAAAATCAAGATCACTCCTACAACGTAAAATCAATTATATCTTCTCTAAATGATGCTAAAAAGAAATTTAGATTTTTCTCTTGTTATCAATGTTGTATCTTGTTTGGCTAGAATTTAAATAGTTTTACGGATAAGTCGGGTTGCCACCGCGAAAGGGGTAATTAGCGGGAAATTAGACATGAGTGAGTAGAGTTAATTTCCAAGCTTTCTGCTCGCTCAGTCCACTCGATTATTTGGCGGAAATACAAGCAGTTTACTCTTTCGAGTGTAAACAGATCGCTCCGCTCGATGTGTAAACCCGGCTTTAGAATTATTACCCGCGCGGTTAAAGCACTATAAGTTCAGCAGAATCTGTTTTAGTTTCAGCCAACAGTCTTTTGTAAATACTTGGCAAATCCCCATTGGTCTATCTTTATTCCAGCTAGATAATAGACGTCAGATTTATCTACACGCTGTAGAGTAGTTTATTTTAAGATACCATATTTTTAGATGACAAAAACATAGGTAAGACCTTTGAAACTATCCAAATTTACTGTCGAATCTAGAATCCTACCTGTAAATGTTTTCTTTAGGAATAAGTTAGTTTTAGTCGTTTTGGTTTTCTTAGCACGGGTTATGTGGTATATTCCGTTTTGTGTCACTGAATTGATTAGCAATAATATTCTTACACATTACAAGTTTTGTACATTTAAAATTCGTAAAATTATGTGTACATTTAACTTAATGAATTAAACATTGGACGTATTTATTATCTATTAAAGTATTTTAATATTTCATTTCCATAAATTTAATATAAGTATTTATGATTTAGGGTGTTACCACACCAATCGATCAATCGTCGATGGATGGCATTGATCGACGTTGACATATTCATCAATGGTGGGTAGCTATGGTTGATCGACGATCGCTAGCATCGGTGCTGTAGAAACTATCAATTGCAATCCATTCTAGCATCGATCGAAGATCGATTTATCGGTGTGGTAACACCCTTAGATAAGATCCAAATACAGTAGGCAATAATAAAACCAGAGGTAGACCATAAGTTGACAAGTTACTTCCAAGTAATAGAGTGAGTGTAAGCTCTGCTTTCGTTTGTGTACAATCGGTATTTTTACCTGGTGGGAATCTTATTGAATAAATGTATGAATAAGAATTTGGTGTTTTAAATGTCCCCTTCGCAGTGTCTACTCCAATTTGTTCAACATCTGTCCAACCAGTTGATATTGCATAAATTTCCTATGATAAAAAAAATGACTGTATTTGAACTGAAATTTTTAATCATATTATTTTTATTAATATAAAACAGGGTTAGTTGTTAGTTGTGGATTATAAAACTAATCGTAAGTACCAGGTTTTCGAAAGTTGTCGCTGTCACCCTGAGGGTGTCGGGGTACCACACAGGCAGACCACAGGAGGCATTTTGATTTCACAAAAGCCGAGATCACGCACGGGTCGCGAAAACCTCTTCGTCGTTTCTGCTATCCTGGTTCCAGATATCGGTTTTATGCCTGTTTCAATTTCGAGTCCTCCCCATTTTTCAATGTTCAAAAATTGGAGGGAAGTTATCCAATATGTTTAACTGGTTGCACAGATAGTAGTAGAACATACTTATTTCAGTAGACAAACCGAAAGAGCTCTCCGCTCATTACTCCAATACAATGGCTTCCCACAAACTTCAAAGAGTGTGGTCCGCGAGCTGTCTGTCGTCTGAGGCCGTCAAAATAAAATACTTAATCATTGATTAATTAAAAAGGGAAGATAGGTTACGTTTTCCCAGCGCTTACTCAAAAATTGGCATGTGTTACAACTACACGCAAACACATACGATCACAGTTATATTTCCAGTCCTGTGCAATACAAAGAAGAACAAAGACGGAAAGACATATCTAAGACCGAAGTGAGACCGATAGGTACAACAATAAATAAATAATAAATAAATAAATAATGCTGGACAATTCACACAGCATTATCTAGCCCCAAGCTAAGCAGAGCTTGTGTTATGGGTACTAGATAACTGATATACATAATACAATACATTGCATAGATAGATATTTTTTATTATACATAGAAAAACATCCAGAACGCCCTGAACAAATTTCTGCAGATCGTACACAAATTTGTCCCGAGGCGGGAATCGAACCCGCAACCTCCTGCGTCGCAGGCAGACCTTCGCCCACCGCGCCACAGAGGTCGTCACAATATTTCACGCGATTTACGACCGCCCGTGCCGCCGGTCCGACGATGATTAGTCACCGTCACCTCAGGGTGGGAGCACACAATTTTACACAATATGAGGTTGCCATTAGTACCTCACCTTTTTAATTAATCAATGTTTTTAATGTTACTAGATGGAGCCCATATTTGAACGCATATTTTTGTGCTGGAGCGGTGTAATCCAGGTATGCCAGAGTGTGCGCCGAAAGCTGTGCTTATTAAACCTTTGGTTTAATTCTAAATTCAATGCGTTTGCTTAGGCCAATTAGATTTGGTAACATCTAAGATCAAAATAATTACTGATCTAAAGCCTGAGTTAGATCCCGCGGAAGGCGAGAATTATACCTAAAATTTTGGTGTGTTGTTTTATGTAAAGCCAGTTACATAAATAAAAGTTTTAAAGTAAAGACCTACCTCAATTCCCAATTCGTCTCGGTCGTGTGGCGGCACAGATTAGGTACCCCCTAATTAGGGGGTACCTAACCACAGATTAATCTGTGTGTGCAGGAGTTTTGCAGGGGTATTTTAATTCGTCGGATTCGATATTGGAAACTGACAAATCAAAATAGCGATCCAAAGTCCCATCCTCTCCAAATACCCTTGCAGGAGTCATCGGGGGTCCGCAGACGGCACAGGAGGATGATTGAAGTCCAAGTGCGGGATAAACAGGGAGTGAACGCGGCACGCGGTTTTGAAGATTGTTTTAGCGAAGGTGACACGCGACTGTCTCTGACTGTGCATCATCGTAGACTAACCCAAGATGGCGGCTTCTGTCCTGTGCCTACGTGGTACCAACCCCAAGCGTGGGGTATGCGGAACTCTGATTCGTCGATCATTTCGGTAGGCAAATATGTATTAATTTTGCAAAACCAGCAATGTAGGTACCTACCTATTGTGAAATTGTTCCCCAATGGGCGAAACGACGCTAGTCATTTTTCGTAGTGTCGTTTGGACCCTTAATGGGCGAGACGAGACTACTCCAATTAAGACAATGAGGACGCGGGTTCGATTCCTGTCGACGCCAAAATTTTTTTGGGACATTTGGTTTCTTAACTAAGGTAATCTTGGTTATGTGAAGTACTAACCAACGGCGTACCTAGTTTACATGTAGTATAATACAAATATTTAAAAACGAGCGTAATGACTAACATAATTTGATGCTTCATACATGCATATTATATTACTTAAGTCTTTATCTACCTATTTAAGGTAACGTAAAGTACCTACAAATATACGACATCTGGCCTATACAAATTAAAAAATGCAGTTACTTATCCTGTCCTGGTTAGTTGGGTGAAAAGCTTCAAGAAGCGAGAATAGATAAAAAATGGTGGACAACTTACACTCGTCTAGCCTCGAACTAAGAGGAGCTTGTGTTATGCCAGATAACTGATATACCTACCTACCTACTTGTAGCTCGAAGTTGTTTACTACAGGTGCATAAATAGATTTTGTTTTCCATCCAGAACAAATATCTGTACAGATCGTACACAGAATTGTCTCGAAGCGGGGTTTGAACCCGCAATCTCCTGCGATGAAGGCGGACCTTCGCCCGCTACGCCACAGAGTCTTCAATTAGTTTAAATGAATAAGAAGTCTCTAAATTAGATACACGTACCTATACAAACGTTACTCAGATTTAAGCCTGAAGTAACGAGTTTTAGAGTTTTAAATCAAAATGTGTCAAAAATTGAACTAAATCTCAGTTGCGTATGAGTATAAGGATGTGAACGCAAATGCGGCTGAAATAAATAAATAAAACAATACATTGAAAACTTTTTCACAATTTATTCATTTCAAAAACTTATGAGCTACCCACCAATTTAGTCCAACATTGGCATATGAACCACCTCCACTGAACAACCTATTCACTGAACGATAACAAACCATGACATGATCATTATGAGTCATGTCATTGTCATGCATTTGTTAGCGTAGAACATTATAGCGACACTATTTAATCGGTAAAAAGCAGTTTTCTGTTAAAAAGGCACTGATCTCTGTTTGGTACAAGTATCTAATTGGTGTGGGCAAAGACTTTTTCAATAAATCAACAAAGAATGGACAATCCACACAGCATTTATTAAAATCATTCATCGAGAAGCCGAAATCTATAGTGCGCTCATAAAGTAGGTAACTGATCTTAGCTTAACACTTTTATAGCCCAAGACGCATACGGGCTTATCCATCCCTGTCAGGAGGCTGGACAATGAATGCGTTATTTTAACGTGTTCTCGGCCAAGCTTTAGTGATACCAGGAAGGGACGCGCCTTGCTTTGTAAAGATGTTGTAGCTACATAACCGCGTGCGTCAGTGGCAGTGAAAGTGTTAAGTATATTTAGAAATAGTTTCGTCTCAGTGTCAAGTTAAAGATGAACGCGTAAAAGCTTTACGCGTTTACACAAAAAATTATAACCACCGAGTTAATACTGAATTCACATGATAACCCAAAGTGTGGTCTATAGATTTAGGCCTAACATACTGTTACTGTATTATTATTTTTTTCGAAAAAACCTAAAAAATGGAACAAAGTATTTTGTGCACCAAATAAGGATATATCGGTAAATTGATTAAAAAAAAGTATAAGATGGGTATTCTTACAGCTTTCTAATCTACTGATGTGATTGATTTAGAATACATACGCTTTTCATAATTAAACAAACATCATTTATTAACAGTAAAACTGTTTTAGTCCTCAAATAAAACTACGAATTACGTTTCCCAACATAGTAAACAGTTCAAACTTAAACAGCTAAATTTCTAATTAATTAAATACAGAGACAGGGTTAGTGTAGACTTATAAAATAAATATAGTAAAAAAACATGCAAAGTAAAACTAGATTACAAAATAAGGTAAAGCAAATTAAGACTACACACACACACGAATTCCATGGTAAAAATGCACACCCTATAGTTAAACAGACAGTAAATAAGGAGTTAGGTATTGTGCTTTTAATTATTTTTAATCATAAGAAAGGAATGCTAAAAGATTGACAAGTAATTAATTAATGTCATGTTTTTAAGAGATAAATAAATAGGTAAAAACAAGGTTAAAAAACCATTAACTTCGGTGGAGAGAAATAGGAAATCAATAAAGAGATCGCCTTTCGGTGATGCAATAGTCTTTGGGGCTAGTAAGTATGGCAATGTCTTTGGTTTTTGACTGTGCCCCATTTTGACATAAAAAGAGCCAATAAGCAAGTTATGTAAAAATATTTTGAAATGGCAAAACGACTAAGTAGCTACAAGAAATAAATTCAAGTAATCTACACAAAAGTAAACGAATAAAAAATCTATGTATTTTTGTACAATTATCTACTTAAAAACTTTTAAATTTACAAGTTTATAACATTTTAATTTCATAGGTTAATTATGTAAGTATGTTTTATTATCAGTTTTATAACACAGTTTAACGGAAGTACTTTTTGTGTTACAACTATAATTTATATTATTGCTGAGTATGTAACTTTAAATATAGTATATTTTACCGTTATTGTGAATAACCTAGTTTTGACAACATTATTAGTAGGTAACGTATAGATAGAGTATAGGTATAAGCACCAATTATGTGCTAAACTGTTTTTCACATTTATTGTTAACCGCGTGGAGACTATGGTAAGGCCCCAAGTTACTATATAAAATATCATGCATTTTAAAAGTAGGGAAATGGGAACCTATACTCCAGGCTAATTCGATGTGAAATGCTTGTAAACAAACTACCATACAAACTAATCTTAAAATTTAATAAAATCAACATTGTCGCCGTGTTTTTAATATGCAATTAACATTCCTAGTTGATTTTAGATCTTTCCTACATTAAATATTGCTAACAAATTTTGTATATCTAAATATCGACGCTAAACTTGTTATTTCGGTGTGGTTTACAGACATTTCACGTCGAATATGGAGCATAGTTTGTCTTTGTTGAGGTTCTTGTCAAAACTAGCACAATAATGAATGAAATCTTACCCTAGTTGTACAAAATGTCATTAGTTTGAAACACTGAGGTGAAAAGTGGCACATTTTCGTGATTTATTCCAATAACGTCTTTCAAATTCTCTCGTTAAGGCTTATTTTGGCGCATTGTCAAGTATTTCTTTTTAAATCGAATTCTAAATTTTAGTATACCTACTAACAAGAAATATCTAAGTCTAGATACATTAGTAAGATTCTAAGAATGATTGACAAAAATAAGTTATTTTGATAGTTTTAACAGCGTTTTTACATAGAATACGCTCTGTAAATTCACTTGCAAAGTTATACATACATACAGATTTTAGGTGAAACTTCCATCTGAAAGGTCAACCGTTTCCATATTAAATACATACAGTCAGACGACACTTTTTCATTAGGATTAATGTAATTTACTATAATTCCTTTTTATATTTCTTCGTTATCCCATAAACTCGAACATTACTAAATAGAGCACTCAAATGACTCTGCGATCCCCAATCAGCATGCCCAGTGTGGGTAATATAGGCACTACCCCCCACCCCATGAGTTAAAGCCGATAAGGCGTTTATCAGGGGGAGGCCTGTGTCCAGTAGTGGACAAACATAGACTGTTGAGGTGAGGAAATAAATCAAATTGCTATATTTCGACCCATTTTTATAAAGATGAGAAGTTCTTATCATTTGAAATTACTAACATATAAGGCGTTACGAATTAGATTTTAGATTTTATAATTTAATAATCTTATAAAAAGACAAAACGGACGGATATCTATTTTGACATAAACACACAAAATCTAAAGCTTTGTTTCCGATAAATAGATAATTTTGTAAAAGAAACCGTTCTCTGCCTAAGGTAAATAAATAAGGTAAATTGAACCTAGGTATAAAATCTCAACAATCTTGAAACTTACTGGGGATTTTTTTAACAAGACCTAAAATTAGCTTACCTAAATATTCGAGTAACGATTAAATTTTAATTAACACCACCGTTTATGGATGACAGATTAAATTAACGATTTAATAACAAATGATAACGGATAGAATTTGAATGAACACCACCGTTTATGGATGACAGATTAAATTTACGTTTTAATAACAAATTACTACGGATATTCCAATAACAAAATGTTGCCAAAATATTGAAAAAAAATCAATCAAGGAATGTGAAAAGGAGATTTAGATTATTGGACTATATTAAACTTTTTGACATTTATATTTTCGTACGTGTCCCTCACAGAGGGACCTATGCCCAGCAGGGACAGTATAGACTAACAACAAGTAATTTGTTTTTGAGTAAAACGGCTTTTATATATTGTCTTCAGAACTACAATAAATTTTAGATCAATCCGTTAACAGTAACTTGATTTGATCCAAACAAATAAACAATCTGGGCAAGCTAAATAAACCCGTTTTAAAAAAGCAATGCGTCAACCACAACCGATGGTGTCGAATGAATTAAACCTATAAATGCTCACTTTAGATATAAATTGTACATATAAGACCGGAGACTCATTTCGTTAACTAGCATATTTTGATTTATCACTTGCTAAACTTTGATGATAAATCGACGTCGATTGTAAATAAATCGACGTTACTTAATCTTTTCCCGCAAAAGTCACACAAAAACAATAAGTGAGCGGGCGGCGATTGAATATAAATACATAATCGCCGTATGACACGCTCATAGGTGTAGCATGACCAGACTAACGCTGCCGAGACACTCGTCTGTGGAGTTAATCCTTAAGAGGCGATTTTTCCGAGACTAAGGGCGCGTTCCCACTGTGTCGTGACGACATAAAATCGTGCAGTTAACATTTTTACGAATTGAGAATGTTATTTTTGAAATATTTTTAATTTAGTGTGTGTGTTATGGATTGTAGTAATCTGAAATAAATGAAATACAACACAATAAAATGAATCGTGGCTCGTATATTAAAACGGAGGTGTTCGTTCGCATAGGACGGCAATTAAACTGTCCACGACTTTTTTTTGTTATGACGATAGATTGTTTTCTACAAAATAGCTAGCACGACAGTCGTCTAACGATTAAAAAGCGCCACAATTCATATTGTGTCGTTGTTGTGACCAACAAGGCGACCGCCGTTAACAGTAAAATTACGTCAAAATCCAATGGGAACAAGTATCATTCGACGATAAAAATCGCGACAACACAATGACGTCAAATAGTCGTGATAATAGGAACAGCTAGAGACAACAGTCGTCTAACAATAACGGTGACGAAACAGTGGGAAAGCGCCTTCTCATAAAAAATCTAATTTAGTTCAAAAATAACTTAGGTTGTACGTTAATATTCGTTAAGATATTTTCACCTATTCACCTAATAAGGACGTCACACGAGTTTTAGAGAAATGTAATTATAATATTAACGCGTCTCGTGCCTATAGCCTTCAGTTCGACAATGCGCCAAAGTGAGAAAAGTCTTTAAACTTTGTCTTTAGTCACAACGCACTCGAAGATACCGCTAGCTCGCCGTGTGGCGTCTATGGACAATACAAAACAATACATAAATAATTAAGAAAAAATATATAATTACACATACACCAGACATGCACCTACACCTAAGCATGGACAGCCTTAGAACTTGGCTAGGGTAGAATAGACAATAATTAATTTTGTTTTGAAAAACTATAATCGACTTCAATTTTTATCGTTTTTTCATGGTTCATCCCACTGTCAGAACTGGACCAAATTAAAATGGGACCACATGGGAAGCACCAGCTTGCATATCCAGTCAATATTTCTAAGGTAAAAAACAAACATATCACTAATAATTGAGAACCTCCTCCTTTTTTTGAAGTCGGTTAAAAATTACATTGAATCTTCATTTAAGATATTTAAGTTAGTAATATTAAGATATTTCTTCAAGATATTTGTAATTAATTCTTTAAACTTCAATAATTAACGCATTCTATGAAATTTCCTCTATTCTAGCATAGACAAGAACTTATCTAGGCCGTGCATACTAATGCATGGATAAATGAGGGGTGGGGAGGGAGGGGGGAAGGGTTATCGTTCTAGGTAGCGAATACTGGTACCTAGCAGTATTCGCTACCTAGAGCGAATAGGCTGAATAGGCATTAGAACATACGAAGTTTTAAGAAAATTATGAGCAGGCAACTGACGAAACAAATAAAGTAAATATTCTACGGTAAATGAAAATGCACTGTAATGCAAATAGGAGAACTGATAAATAATTTACTCAAATTGTAGCAACCCTCTTTCAAACACAAAATGGTACATTATTTTGTGTTTCGTAGAGGACAGTCTATTTGACGTAGGTAACAATAAAAAAACAGATCAAAATAGCATGATTGAGCCATATGCATGAGTGAGTTGAACAAAAAACAATGCAATTTGTTGATATTTTGTTGTAAATAAAATATATGAAAATGAATGTCTTGGTGTTACAATAAATTAATCTATCAACTTATTATTTTGTCTACGGATGGTTTAATTTTGATATTTACGAGTATTGTCTCTGGGTGCAAATTTATTAATTTCAAACCTAACAGAAAGCTCCCTTTTATTTAACTACCACAATCGAGTTTAAGATAGTGAAAGACTAAAAATTAAGTAAATTTGTAACTTAATTTAGCAAAGTGCAAGGGTTTTTTGTTGTTGCCGTAGATTGCTCTACAAATAATTGATTTTGTTTTAAAAAAGCTATAAACCGACTTCAATTATATGCATCCCATAATCAGAACTAGACCAAATTATTATATATATAATATAATATATTATTGTCACATAATGACTGTCACTTCGACAGTTACTGTCATGTATGACATAATAATCAGTGGTCAGTTTGGTATAATAAAATGACAGCTTATGTTAAAAGTTGAAACCGCCAAATCTTTTAAACTGCTCGTGCTAGTTTCGTTTTATAGCTCAATTAAAAGGTGATGACAAAATTCAATTTTTTATGACAGCTGTCTCAATTGAATCAGTCATATCTAGAAAACTACTGGGTTTAGTTTTTGAGCTCAAATGTAAGGTCAAAATCTAAATTTATGAGGACAGATGTTAAAATTAAAACAGTCTTATCTCGGAATCTACTTGTGCTTGTTTTATTTAAGGGTCCAAATGAAAAGTGACGGCAAAATCTAACTGCAGCGAGATGTGAGTGTTTCAATTTTGACAGCGGTCATAAAAAAAAATTGTCTTCAATTTGTCTCAATCAATTATAATTTCTAGCTAGAAATTTATTCCGTGTTTTTATTTCAAGATAAGTCCGTTATATTTTTCAACACCTTAATGTCATGTATGTGTATGTAAGTATGCTGTAATTTCCGACTATAGTTTTTTGCCTTTGTGGCGATTAACGAATGTCATTTTGGAGCTTTCATTGAAAATTATTGTATAAATAATCGATGATTTAGATTGTAAACACGACGCTCTGACTTTCGTGAGATGTTGGGAATAACTCGAATTGAACTAAAAACTTCAAACTACCCGCAACAAAAAACAAGTGAGTTTATGTTAGTAAACAAAAAGCTTGTTCGTTTACTCACTCGGCTATTGCGGCGTCTGCGGCGTCGAGGAGCCCGAGTGCGCGGCCGCCAGCGACTGTTGCAGTGCCGCGGGCGTCAGCCACTCCCTGCCATCACATGGTATAACTACTAGTTGTAATATGAACCTTAGGGACCTATACCTAAGTCTACTATTGCCTTACGTCTGCGGCGTGGAGGACCTTTTGTTTTCATTTCATTGTTACTTTATCTAATTATATTTGATAATTGACCACAACCAAACCTTATTTCGGCAGTGTGTATAACTTATTACAAGGTACTTATTAGAAATAAGAATTTTTATAAGACTAAGCAAGAGATCTTCTCTTATTCTTGCTTCTTTAACAGACATACAATAGATCTTTTCCGTTGACAATTGTGCCCAAAATATAATAGATTACCTTTAGTATTTAGTGTGCACGTAGACTACAATGTGACTTACTTGGGCAGACACCGTTGTAGGAAGGGAACACAGGAACTGACGTACGCGAGCCGATTCACCCACGCCGGGATGTCTCGGTCGCAGAGAGCCTGAAAAGAGTCAGAAAGAAAAACATAAGAAAATTTATTCCTAACAAGTGAAGGTATATTGATTCTTCTTGAGCGGCGTTGTGCACTTTTTTGGCAATAGTAAACTCGCGTCAGGGTAACGTGATGCTGATCTAACATGTAACTGGTAACTGGGCAAGCTAAATAAAACTGTTTAAGGGTCTGGCAGACTGACGCGGCTGCGGTGGCGGTCAGTCCAATTTAACAACACCTGTTCGTCAAATAGTACTGACCCCTGCCGTAGACCGCGTCAATATGCCAAACAATTTTCAAATGTGTTAAAATTCAATCAGAATTCAATAAACCAAAGAAGATCGATCCCAAGATAAAACATATCCTAACAATGAAAACAATCAATACACGTGTTCAAGTAGAAACCTGGCACAAGTCCATTTAAAATTACAAATGCTATAAGGTTCAAAATACTCCGGCATAATGAAGTATTGTAGAACCTCACCACAAAGAGTATGGATCTCTTATGTTTTATTCTCTTCGTATATACCTTATGCTTCAAAATGATGTTCACAAATAAGATCAATACGTAAACTGGTATAACTTTTTACAAGAAATATTTGTGGTTTAGGTGCTAGCATGGTAATTATTATGCGTTGTGGTATTTTATTATGCGTTGTGGTATTTTATTATGCGTTGTTTAAGTTTCCCTTTTCCTTTCTGGGATTACCATGCTGTTACCTTGTTCTTTTCTTGAAACTATTGTATTGTTATCCGATTTAAAAAACTTTTTGTTAATAATATCGTTGTTTACAGAAAATATCTTGGATTCTAAAACCGAATATTTTCTACTCAGTTTTACTATAAACAAGCAAAATTACATCTTACTCCTTGAAACATAGAGTTCAAATGAAGTTTTATCCAGAATAAGTAGTTACTAGTAATTAACTAGCCATAGATAATTATACGTCTATTGTTTTCTTTGAGGAAATACGCGTAGAATCGAAGTTCTCAAGGACGTGGATTGACCATGAGACGACCTTTTTAATAGGTATGGTTTACATAGTTAATGGCGTCGATTCTTTTGTTTAGGGATGAGCTATAATTAGGAATTCGGAATTTCAAATAGATGAAAACGATTCTATGGCTGAAAAATTTGACTGGCACGTTAAAAATTAGGATGACAGCTCTAAAATTAAGCTAACAGACCTAAAACAACTCAATTTAGTTAAAATGGCCATAACCTTGCGTAACATTTTAGCTGCTTGAAAAATTAAACTAACGGGTTTAAAATTAGGATGACGTCTCTAAAATTTGATTGATAGATCTTAAACAACTTAACTAGTTAAAAGTAGCTTTAACCCTATTCTTTGAATTACATTTTAGCTATGGTTAGAAACGTCTACCTAATTTTAGCAGGCATCTACATAATTAGATCATGATTAAAATTTATCGATTTTAAACTGGTATCGATTTCAATTTCTAAACAACTTCTCATACAAATGGATGAACTGTTTGACCCATGTAAAGAAGTATTTTGAAATAACATTTAAAAAATCTTAGAATTTAGGTTAGGAATCCTAAAACAACAGAATAGACACCAATGTTGATCGAGTCTAATCAAGTCTTAGGTCAAATTCATGTACACAATTTATCGCCTAAGTTAAAACTGGGCCGAACGTAAATAAAACAGGTCAAGTGTGAGTAGGACTCGAGCGTTCATGTGAAAAGGGGTAGTAAGTTTAATATTATTAAATACATTTTATTATACGATGTAACTAAAATATATTGATTGTATCGACGTAACTGTGTGGATTATAGTTTGATTAGTGTTTAGATGAATTGTTTTGCTCGAAACAACCTTATCTATATCGTATCCATTTTGAATGGAGCATAAACGTAAACAAACCGCCCATACTTAACCTAAAATTCACTTTGCAGGCGCGTCCTTTTATAGGTAATTTACATGACTTGTCGATTTTAGTTCCTCCCTTCAATAAAAATTGCTTACAATTATATCTGAAACTCGACGCCACGCAAGTGAGATTTTGTTATTTGTGTCGTACTTTGTTTACTAACTAACATGCTTCATTCAAAATGGATAAAACATAGAGGCAGTATAAAATCAACCTTCAACCTAAAATCAATTTTCTGGATGCGATACTGAGGTAGCGGGTACGTGCTACCGTGTTTGCCTATTTTTAACCGACTTTAAATATAAGGAGGAGGTCTTCCATTATTTTTTTTAAATGGTTTTAAGAGTCTTTAAAAAGAGAAGCGTCGTCGTCGTCGTGTCGTTACGGTGAACTAACACATTTAGTCGTACTGCAATGACAGAGCAGTGTTGTCAACGCAACAAAAGTTGCCAATCGTCACACGAGCGCCCTCAATTCCTATTTTTGTACAGACTCTACCTTTGACTGCGGGTGATCCAATTATGATGATTCTTTTTTTACTTGAAAGCTGGACCAAATAAACTGCCCATTTGGGTCCAGTTCTGACAATGGCATTGGTGGATATAGTGAAAAAATACATACAATCTAAATCGGTTTATAGTTTTTAAAGCAAACTCAATTATCCTATAAATATTCAGCTAAGGATGATCATAATGAATTTTCTGTAAATAACGATTGCTTTTGAACACCAGTTAATTTTATGATGAGCTCAAACCTTTAACTTAGATTTGTGTGTCTCAGTGCGGTATTAAGCAAGATCTCGCTGTTACGATCACTCTTTAATCAAATCAATTGAAAGTGTGATGTGATGACATGATGAGTTAAGGATTTCACACACAGCAATTATAATGTGTATTTATGTTCATTACATCTCTTCATATTTCATACATGTGAATGTTAATAATATTCATTATAGCTGCCGTTTGTGAAGCCAATTATGTTATAATTATAACTAAGATGAAAATTTTATGTTATTTAAATCAAACCTGCGCCAATTTAAATCACATTCAATTTTCAGAAATCGTTTATTAATTTTCTAAACAAGTGTGTAGTTTTAATTCGTTGTTTTGTTTAATTTGAGATTATGATAATTTTGGTGAAACTTACCAAACAAAATGCAGACGTAAAATGGTTGCAATTGTTGTTCATAAGATGGTACCTGGAAGATAAAAACAGCATATAAACTTTATTTCAGTAAAATTTTCTATCTACAATAATTAAGGTACTTTCCCTTCATGTGACATGAGACACCCTGTATTTATATTACCTTTTAAATTTTATCTTCTGGAGGGAAAGAAAGCATTTGCTTAGCGGTAGTTAAAAAAGGACTATTTAAATTCTTACTATAAAAAAAAGACGTGTGGCACTCGGGGACTGCCGCGGTAAAGCTATTGCAATGCCATCTAGAGGCGAGTTGCTGAACTAAAGAGACAAACGTCAAGGTTTTTTCGTTACGGAATTTCTGGATTCGGTTCGGTCCCCGCGCTCAAGGCCCGCGATAGAAGCTATGCAATAGCTTAAAAATCAAAGCTTTCAATAATATATGTAATATAATATAACATACCTGTCACCGCGAAATTGTTTCCCTAATTCTGCGACCAATCTTCTCACCTCTTCTGCGCTGAAGTTCGTATAACCTATGTGTAAGCTTTGTCTGAAAACAAATAATTATTAATTTACTATTTATATATATGTACTATAAAACGTATGTTATTACTAGTTCCTGCCCGCAGCTTCGTACGTGTTCTTCTATGCAAACGTATGAAGGTTATTTCTATCCCAGGAAAATAAAAATGGGATAAAAAGACAGTGTAGCCTATGTATAATGAGAAGCAGATGCACAGAGCAATACCATCCATACTTGGTGGATGTACCCTCCACTCGCACTAAGCTGTTGTGTATTATGTATTTCAGTCAGTACAGTACCAATAACACAAGCTCTGCTTAGCTTGGGGCTAGATAATGCTGTGGGAATTTTCCAGCAATATTTATTTATTATTTATTTCTCTTCCTTCATTATTCGTACCGGTAAGGAATGAAACTCTCTTCCTGCTTCTATTTTTCCCATCAATTACAACCTGGGTCTCTTAAAGACAAGGGTGAATAGGTATCTTCTAGATCTTTGTGATACACGGCCACATCATCGCATCAGGTGAGATTGCGGTGAAACAAAGGCCAAAGGTAAGCAAAAATAAAAGATTCCCGGATTAGAATTATAAAAAAACGTCCTTCTCAGGGCGGTGAGTCCCACATAATTCTGGTATCCCCGCAGACCACTCTATTCGTAAAAAAAATTTTACACGACGAATAAAAAAAAAAAAAGCCTCTCCCAGTTCCTTCCACATTTTCCTATCTCTGGCCTTTGTCATCCAGTTAGAACCAGCTCTCTTCGTTAATATGTCTTGCCATCTCTTCTCCGGTCGACCTCTAGATCTCTTTACATCCCTTGGGATCCACTCTGTGATTTTTCTGGTTCAACGGAGAGTAGAATCCGGAAGATTATTTTCCATCCTGCACACCTTTAGGATTAGAATTACCTGTATGCAAATTTAGGTAGTTCTAGGCTTGGAATAAAACGTAAGGTAACTTGTTATCCCATAAATCACTTCCAGGATAGAATAACGCGTGCTAAGCCGTTGGCACAAACTATTTTATAATATTTATTAGTTTGAATGGAATGATAGCTGTAACGTACGATTTCGTCCGCATTTATTTTTAACTTCTGAATTAAGTAAATCGGTAGCGTGAGCTACTAATATTTTACACTTCCGGTACGAATATTTTATACTTCTGGGCTAAAAATGATGCCATCCTTATTATTTTGATCATTGACAAGGACGGCGACATTTTTGGTTCTGTCAAATTATAGACACCAATATCTGGTCCTACACAAGGCTTATCTAACAAGTTTTACTAAGTATTTGACGTGGGTCCGCCTGCGACTCATAAACTTATAACTAAAAACATATGCGAAGTCGCGGGCAGAAGAAATTACGTTTCTAATTCTAATTCTAACTGGGGGAACTAAGATCTGCACGGACGTCTCGCATAGGAGTGTATTGTGCATTATCCCCCTGCCTAAGCAGGCCCTAACCAGCCCAGCTCATTGAAGTATCGGAGCAGGACTTTAGGTGACTGACAGCTTCGTTTCAGCTTTTCTGTGGGTGTGGATGGGGTTGATTCCTCAATGAGGCACTTCAGCCCTGTTTTGTGTCTGGCCACCTCTGTGGCCGTGCAGGAAATGACGTTTATTAGAAGCTAGAATCACACTAGTAAAGGCGAAAGTTTGGATGGATGTATAGATGTATGGATGTATGGATGGATGTTTGTTACCTCTTCACGCCAAAACCACTGAACGGATCTGGCTGAAATTTTGCATACAGGTAATTCTACTACTGGAATAAAACATAGGCTACTTTTTACCCCGTAAATCTGTTCCCGTGGGATAAAAATCACCTTTAAACGTTTCCATAGGAACAACGCGTACGAAGCCGCAGGGCGCAACTAGTGTTTTAATAATTCTCACCGGAATCGAAACTGTTCCCCTAACTCTCGCTCGTCCCGCGGCGCGATCTCGAAGACCCCCGTAAAGGAGTACGGATGGCCCCCGTACGCCCATTCTGAAGGCCCCACTTGGACCCCGCTGTGGAAGACCCCCACGCCCGCACTCGCGGTGTACCTGGAAAGGTGTTCCCTATATCAATCACTAGCGACCCGCTCTCGGTTCAAATTGTTACTGAACCAAAAATGTCGAAAAATAAACAAAAAATATGTGACAAATGACAAATAAAATAATTAAATCAAGTCCAAACGTCTCATGAAGACTTTTCGATAAATAAAATAGCAAGAACAAAACAGAAATAACGTAGTAACTACTAACAAAAAGGTCGATGTTTATGAATAAATTAAAAAAAACTAAACGTCCGGCAAATTTTACAAAAAATAAATCTTAAATAGAGGTTTGTACGCTGTACATCGATCAAAATTTTCGCCGCCCCCCCCCCCCCCCTTAGATGCACAATGCGTGCTCTGAAGCCGTCTGTATCAAAAGATTTCCTTTTTGGCATGTATGGAAAGCATTTGCAAAGAAACAAATCTACAAGCTACAAACAAAATTGTGCTAGCAAAAAACAACGGAAAATAAGTTGTCTACATAAATAAATCAACTAATTGGTATTTCCTCAGCTGGCCGCATTCCGCTTAGGCGATTCCGTCTCAACTTACTCTTTAGAATCGGTATCAAAGTATACCTGGCGACCATCCTTCACACTGCAAATTTCGGTAGATTTTTGACTTCATCTGTGGGGCTTTGGGCAAGAAACCGGTATAAAAGGCAACAGCTTTCGCCTGCGATTAGCTTTGGTATAGATAGACAATGAAACAGCAAAGTTTGATACATTCATATTTTTGAAGTGGCAAAAGACGGTTCTAAATTGACCAATTTATATAGAGACAAATAAAACACAGCGAGCCGAAGGTTATAAATTCAGTACAGGTACTGGGATTTACATAAGCTTTCAACAAAGTAAAATCATTTTTTTTCTTCAGTGCCGGAAATAGGGCGGTGCGAGTGGTGTTCAGTTCAGGCACAGAGCTTAAACCCGAGGGGGGCGCACAAATGACCAGGAGGACTAAATACCTACTCCAGTTTATACTGGTGTAGGCGCCAACAAACTGCACCTTAACCTATGAAGGTTCAGTGGAGGGGAGGGGAGCGCAGACAAGTATGCGAGACAACATATATAACAAATAATAATTTCAAGAAGGGCGCCATCTCTTATCAAGTCATGTAAATTAAGGAGATTTTTTTGGACCTAGTTTACGCGTTCACGTTCCGTTCGTTATAAAAAGTACTGTGTCTGCTGCGTGTAAAGGACTAAGTAAGTGCCTACTTCGCGTTTTATATATCTCATGAATCAGGGTACAAATTTGGGTATTTACGGCCCTTTTTTTCCCTACTTCTGCTAAATTTGTCGTTTCACTATGACATAATAGTATCGTCCCAGAATATCATATTTTGGTATGACAGCAAATTCAGATGCAGGAACACGTCAAAAGTGTTAAAGTTGAAACTATTTCTATCAATCTCTTCGAGGTAATAGCAACGCCCGATTACCTTGACAAGCCAGGATAGCGATGTACTCACCAGTTGGTCCAGTACATGTCGTATACATTGAGCAGCACCGCGGTCTGGCCGGGCAGCGGCGGCCGGGGCTCCGACTTGCGCGACATCAGCGACATGCACGACGGAAACATGCCGCAGTCGCAGGACTGGAAAACACGGAAATGCTTATATTTCTACTTACATTAGGCGTTTCTTGATTGGCCGGCCCTATCTAACTTTAAATGTTTTGCTTGGCAAATAAACCCAATTCAAAATTCAATGGGTAGCCCATAGCAAAGCATATATTTGGGTATACAGCTAATGGGTGTTCTTTGATCGGCCCCGACGATAACGACATCGGTGGATGCATAATTCTATGAACTTCCGGCACCGATATGTCGGGCCGGGCCGGACCGGCATCGGCCCACAAAAGGTAAAAAAAAGGAATTAGCAACCACCGATGTCGGGGTCGTTCCGGCTAATCAAGAAACACCAATTAGCTGTATTCACAAATATAGACGTATAATGTATTTTGCTATGGGTTACCAATTGAATTTTGAATTAGGTTTATTTGCCACTCGTAACAGTTAAAGTTAAATAAAGAGAGCACAGAAAACAAAAAACTTCAAGCGAGTGACAAAACTGTCCCTGTCTCTCAGGAGACAGAGACAGTGTTCCTTGTAAGTGTTTACAATAAACACTGATTTCACGACTGGTATCTAATAATAAGATTTTTTTACTACGTAGTTTTATTTGGTCCTCAATTCTCGCTACGGTTATAAAAGAGAGAGAACGTAACAAAGAGTGTGACTCTTTGTTACGTTCGCAAACGCAGTGTAAATTGGCCGTAATCGTAAGTATTTACAACCAACGCTGATCTTCCGACAGAGCCGTTTGGTTATCAGGCATTTCTGGTAATCAAGAGCCTTTCGACCAGATAATGTGCATCATAGATAAGCGGACCTGTGACAAAGCCTGATCGCTTTTGTTTGGTTGGAGGTTGACACACCTATTTTTAAAGAATACTATCGCAATTTGACTAAATCATTGTATTTGGACATTAGCGGTCTAGAACCTCAATAACTGAGTGAGATCACCAACGTTTCGATTAAGGCTTCGGCCAAACGTGCGCGTCAAAAAAGCAAAGCGTTTGCAATGGCGCCTGAATGGAGCCTTGCACACCAACGCGACTAAGAGCTATCAGACATTTCTGGTAATCGGCCTTTCGACCAGATAATGTGCAACATAGATAAGCGGACCTGTGACAAAGCCAACTGATCACTTTTGTTTGGGGAACTTTTAAAACGAATAGTTTTGCGTTGATGACGCTCCTACTTCACGTCCCGCATGTTTCACGCGCAGGTTAAACCGGAGCTTTTCAATGTATATTCGTCAAATACGCTGATGCTGGAAGATTTTCCGAGCTTGGGCCACCTACGCCGGTATTGGGTGTAAAAGTCTCATCTCATCACGGTGTAAAAGTCTCATCTTATCACAAACTCACCATAACGTAGGCTTGCATTGGCCAATTTAGAAGGTCTGACTGGGCCTTGGGACACTATGCTAAACCATGCATATGTATAACGAAGCGATTGTGTTAGCAGAATTGGGCTTTATATGATGAGGTACGTTATAATCAAGCGAGCTAAAAGACGAAACGTTGGTGTTTTTTTATCAAATTGATTTATTATTGAAAAGACTTGCATTTGGCTTCATCTCGCCTGATGGGATGCGCTGATGAGGCCCCTATGTAGTCAACATCATCAAACTGCTCTATCGGAAGGCTAGCACGGAAAACAAGCTAAGACACCTCGAAATTAAAGGGGATAGATACTAAAACCAATTCTGACCATATCTGTTAAACTTTTACAACGATAATACAAAAAGGTACAATCATTACATACGACAATACGATTTACATTCAAAATTACAATATGAACCAAATTAGATTTACATACGTACACTGAAGGCAATAAGCACGCAAATTATTTAAATGACGTGCAAAGCTACCTACGTTATAAATTTTACATAAATATCGAAAAAGCTAACAACTTTTATGACAGAAAGAACAATAGTTTACTGTATAACAAAACTGAGTAAGTATATAATATGTAAGAAATAAAAGCGAGATCACGGTTCGGAAGGGATCGATTTATGTTGCGTGGGCGTGAACATAACATTGTTCTTGTAAACGAAATATTCTGCCTGTCTCATTTAACTTCCTGAATTTCACTACCTCCGGGTAATAAAGATGGATTTGCGTCATCGTACGCGAAATGGAGCTATGAACACGTAATAATTACAATAATAAATCGACCAAGGGCGAGTCGACAAGGGGTTCCGTACCATACTTGGTATTCTCTCCCAAGAGAAACAAGAGGACCCCCTAAAACATTTTTTGTACCGTTTCACACAACGGTAATGGAACCCTTGAAAGCAACGCAAAAATGCTGTAGAAATTAAATAGCGATAAAAGTTATTTTTTGTGGCGTGCGTGAGGCCTTGTAATGTAAGTAAACAAGTTAAGTGTACAATCGTGGACAAAAGTGCGATTCACAATATATATTTAACTGGATATATTTACTATATTTAGACTATTCTGACAATATGCAGCGCCTCGCGGTTTCACCCGCGTAGCTCCCGTTCCCGTGGGAATTCTGGGATATAAAATATAGCCCATGTTACTCCCTGAAAAGTAATATTTCTAATGGTGATTTTTTTTAAATCGATTTAGTAGTTTCGGAGCCTATTCAATACAAACAAACAATTTAAATCTTTCCTCTTATTATATATATTAGTATAGAAAACACAGCTGGTTTCTAAACGCCTGATTTTTAGATAGATTGGTTCAGTAGTTTTGGCGTGAAAAGGTAACACACATCGATTCATCCAAACCTTCGCATTTATTATATTAGTGGAAAATGATTAGTGTTCGAACAACCCACTGTAAGCAGGAGGAAAAAATGTTTGATTATTTTGATCTGTGTTCGAGAAATCAGAAAGCTTTTCTGCATTTTTTTCTTTTTAAGCTATTGCATAGCTTCGAACCGAATCCAGAAATTCCGTAACGAAAAAACCTCACACTCCCCACTCTGACCGGAACAGCGGTGATACTTTTTAGTTTTGCCATCTATCGATGAATAGTAGAACTTTTAATGACTTTTTGAAATATGACGTTTGTCTCTTTAGCAACTCGCCTCTAGCCTCTAGATGGCATTGCAATAGCTTTACCGCGGCAGTCCCCGAGTGCCACACGTCTTTTTTATTAATGCAATTGGTTTTACTTCGTCTATTTAGTTTTTTATCGATTTTATCATATTTTGTTTGTTTTTAAGTCAAAGAGATATAATCGCAGTATAAGTCTAATCTTTAATAAAAAAAAAATATATAAATCGTGTTAGATGGAGGGAAAATTCGGTCGAAAAATGAAGAAATTATTAAAGTGAAAATCTCCGAATCCGTGTTTTATTAAATTTTGACTTTTATCTATCATTATTCGATAACGAGGATCCCAAAATAACGGAATCAATACTCGCTGTCAAGATTGTCACGATCCATTTAGGACGCGACTGTACCTTAGATTTTGTCCATTGCGAAGAAAAATGCTTATTGTTTAAATTGTTACCTTGTGAATTAATTATTTCCTTCAACTATTTTGTTTTCTTATTAGGTTAACGCGCACGTAAAATATTTTAAGGTAAACTGGTAGTTTTTTACAAACAAAGGATTTTACTAGTTATTTTCCAAAAGGAACTTTTGCAGATATTTGTTTTCTACGTATAATATTAAACAAACCATCATGTATTGTAATATAGATTAAGTTTAACGCTTTCACTGACCAGCCTCTGCGGTGAACCCGAAGGGGTGCGCCGAATGTGGCATTGGCAGTGAAAGTGTTAAGTAATTCATGTTTCTAACCCACCACCTATCACATAAGCTTAAGCATAACATAACTAAACGAATTTTTGTTGTACCTACCTTTGTGAGAGAAATAAATATTTTATTATTATTATTTTTATATTAAGTATGTAATATACTTATTATCAAGTACTCATAACATAACCCAAGCTCTGCTCAGCTAGATGATGCCGTGAATTGCCGTGTGAATTGTCCAGCATTATTTATTTATTTATGACTCAAGCCTTCTCTTGATAAGGGCCTTTATTGATTTTTTATCTGATGGAGGTGTAATGTCCTTAATCCCCAAGCTGGGGTTCAGTTTGGTGGTACAATTATTCTGCTGGAGACGCCGCTCTCCATCCCCGGTGGATATCCCATAGTCGTCTTTTACGTCACCCGCCGGAAAAGACCTGCAGTGGTGCAAATTCTAAGCTGGCACCACACAGCAGCGAGTATTTATTTATTTATAACTTTCTATATATAATATATATATATAATTTCTACGCAGTAACTGATTTATTCAACACCAGCTGCGCCCCGCGGCTTAGCCCGCGTAAAAAACAAAAGTTTCAAAAATGTATTGCGGATTAGGGGTAGTTAGTATTGTAAAAATAAAAAATACGCGATTTATCATTTGATTTATAGTTTATTTATACCGAGTTTTGAGTGAATCGAACCATCGAATTATAATTTTCAATATTAACTTAACCACCCTTATTAAACCTTTCAGAGGTTAATTTTCGAATGTTAGATTAGCCTATGTGTTATTCTAGAACCTAAACTATCTTCATATCAAATTTAAACGAAATCAGTTCAGTAGTTTCGGAGATACGTGGTAACAAACATTAACGCAGACTTTAATTTATTATATACTAGCTGCGCCCCGCGGCTTCGCACGCGTTGTTCCTATGGAAACATTAAAAAGTGATTTTCATCCCACGGAAACTGATTTATGGGATAAAAGCCTATGTTTGATTCCAGGATTAGAACTACCTGTATACAAAATTTCAGCCAGATCCGTCCAGTAGTTTTGGCGTGAAGAAGTAACAAACATCCATCCATACAAACTTTCGCCTTTATAATATTATAAGTGTGATTAGTAGGATTCATGTGAAAAGAAACACATGTCTATCAAAACGATTGCTTTGGCCTTTTCCAAGGTTGGGAAAATTATAGGTAATCTAATATCATTACAATTACAAGGTAAATAATGGTTCTACGACTTGGAAATACAAGTAGGAGTGAGTACGCTTGAAATGACTATATTTTACCGCAGCCTACCCATATGCAAACAGTCGTTCGACTACGTCTAAGTATAGTTTACTTGAATAGAGTAATTGACGTATCAAAAACTCATAGGGCGTTCATTTAGTGCAAGCACAGTAAGGCTAAAGGAGATTCAGAAAATGAAATCAATGTTTATATATTTTTGAAATTACTATATATTATTTATTTACGAGTATTAGGTATTCATTATTAATTAAGACTAGCTGCGCCCCGCGTTGTTCCTATGGAAACGTTTAAAGGTGATTTTTATTCCACGGGAACTGATTTATGAGATAAAAGTAGCCTATGTTTGATTCCGGGATTAGAATTACCTGTGTGCATAATTTCATCCAGATCCGTTCAGTAGTTTTGGCGTGAAGAAGTAACAAACATCCATCCATCCATCCATCCATACAAACTTTCGCCTTTATAATATTAGTGTGATTGTGATATACTGAATTTTTTGATCTACAAAAAGGCACTGCCCCTTTTTGTTCGTCAGTTACGATTAGAATGATAAAACTTACGCCAAATTTATAAAACCACTTATTTTCTTGGTGGTTAAATATACGTTAATGTGTATGATTGCAAAAATGTGTAAGATGTTTTTAGAATGTATACCAATGTAAGTTTCTTTATTACACCACGAATGGTCCTTAGAAACCTGACGTAGTCATTTTTTTGTGATACTAATTAACAGATTTTAACACTAAGGCGATGCCTAAAAAACTAAAAAAGAGTGACCTAGTTCAAGTTAGATTTAGTAAAAGTAAAGTAATTTAAGTTCTCTACATTTTTGTAAAAGTACCTTGCTTTATAATTTTATACTGTACAAATAAACTACAAAAAAAACTCTGCTGACTAACTTTGCATATAAAATAGTGATCGCTGTTATTAGAACTCTCGTTTAAACTAGGTTACGAAGTGTATTAAATTGCCCCGAACGGCTTCATTAAGGAAACCTTAGCGACGAATGCAGGAATAAATTAAACGAGCAAGGCCGATCTAAAGATATATTTAATTTAGTGGTTTGATACTTATTTAAATATACATTTTAAATCGTTATTGTGCAATTTTTGACACGACTTGTCAAAGTTAGCTGCCTAATTGAACGATTATCACCAAAAACAAAACACACAATTGTGTATTTTGGGGAATTCAAATTTCCTCCTACCTACCCTGCATTGAGATGTACATATTTATGGGGCCTCCTTGCATAGATGGTTGACAAATTACACCCCGGATTAAAAACTACAATGCATTCACTGCCCAGCCTCACACGAAGCTGGAGAATGGCACCTGCGTCTTGGGCCATGAAGGTGTTAAGGAAACCCACAAATTTACAACATTTCTTAAGTTATTTCTGAAGAGATTAGTTTTTTATTTTTCTTTAGTAAAATATTCTAAAATATGTACCATAGGCGATTGTGGTCGCTTGTATAAAAAAATACTATTTCTAACTATATGGTGATTATTTTCAGTTAGGTAGGTACCTCTTTAGGAGTCACTGTAATCCTGAGCTTTTTCTTCATACTTCAGATCACAAAGAATAACTTCACTTGTTATGTACTCTAAGTTTTGTGAAGACACTGAAACCTTCACTTTGAAGCAACAACTGATATTTGCACAACAAAAACCGTACAGAATTGCGAGAATTTTGACTCTAAATTTGAATTACATTACAACCACACAGCAACATAGCAGTTCTGCAAATGGCTGTTAGTTTCTACACACTACTACAATTATCTCGGAAAAAAAACCGCAACCAGCATACCTGAAGCCTTCGACGCAAGTTTATTTCTCAATTTGCAAGTCACAGACAGGTCTACCTCGCTGGTTCATAATATATTATCAACTAGTATGACTTTTTTAATCCTCATTTAATCGAGAAAGAATCCTTTTATCAGTCATTTAAGGTATATCGATGGTCTCTTTGTTTGAACGGTGAGATAGCTCTTAATATCTGTGTAGGTAAAGTTAGAACATAATACTTTTAAACGTTTTCCAACTTTGCAATTTCGAAAGGTAGGCGATCAATACCCGATAAAATCTACAATCTACAATAATAGTAATAATATTTTTATTGCATTGCGGGAGTAACAACCTAATTTAAAAAGAAATCGATAATTTGACTTTGACCAATCACAACAATAATTAAAATTAATTCTTTGTACGCCTTTCTTCAAAACGATTGGGTTCCAAAGAAATTAGGAAATTTGGGTGAGACCTTGTTAGACAGAATGTATCATACATTATACGTCAAAGTTGACCACCGAAGCTACAATTTATCTAATTATCTTTTGGTGAAAACCACCCTAAGAAAATAAAACACGATCAGGTCCAGGTTCATCCGTTCGGGTCCACGTACAATGTCACAAACAGATAGGTACACTACACAGATCCTAGGTACATCGGCCAAACTTGTAATGAAGGGTCGTTTTCAGTCGAGAATTAATAATATTACGAGCCACCTACGCAAGTGCCCCCGGACGAACTCTACATGAACCACTTTTCGTTCCTATTCGTGGGTGTAAAGGTCATCAGATGATTTGGCATTCTCAAGGCAGGGTAACTACTAGGGATACTTTATATTTCTTGTACAGTTTAGAAAAATGTCGTTTTAAGCTGGGGCATATTGAACGGATAATCCGTCATTTTATCTAGCTTTTATTTTCGAGTAGGTATACTACGCAAAATATCGCTTCGGGGCTCGGGGTTTAATATAAATTTATGAATTGCTTGTTTTTGCGGTAGGTACTAAAGCCAGAATGCTCAAAATGTACTCAGATTTGAGCACGTATTAATTCGCAATTATTTGAGTTTTTATTGAAAATCTGTCAAAACTTGAGTGAGACGTGCTTAAACTTGAATTGCGTTTACGTATTCGTGGGTTAAGTTAGGTTTGTCTGGGTTTAAGCTTTTTATTTTACTATATTATCAATCCCTAGTTTTTGTGTTTAGTTACGCTGACATTTATGTTTACAGAGCTTACTCTCTAGTTCGACGTAATTTCAGGGTCAATAGGATATACAACCTCGTGTTGTTTGATGAAGCATTTGATGGATTAAAAAGTGTAATTGCATGTTATAAAAGTGTTTGGTATGGTCACTTCAGTTTTATTGAGGCAATGCTGCGCTGCTATTATGCAAGGTTTTTTTTAATTCCTGTAGGTATATTATATACATATTTGTTGTTTGGGGCGATTGATTTAAATCGTGAGTAATTAATTAAACAAAGCAAGTTTTCGATTTGCGGCAAATTACTTTTTCGAATGCTAGATTTATCCTTTGTACTCGTGAAACTCGAATGAAGAAAGTTAAATCATACTAGTAAGAAAATTCAATTTTAGATAAATTAGACCACCTTATTTGATTTTAAGGAAATATTATGACTTATGTTATGACACAATAAAAGCGCGCCACTCGCGAAACTTACCACCATCAAATATGACGGTGAAAGCAAAATAGTTAGGTAGTTAAGTAGGTTAATGTACAAATCAATGATTTACTTTCATTATTTTTAAAGCTTCATTCTTAAAGCCTAAACATGCGTAGTTTTAAGACCTTAGTTCAATTTAAGCCAAATTAAACTTTTTAATTAAATTGTTCTTATTTGTAATTTTGCAAAATAACAACATGCTATTGCAGAACAATAACAAAGTACAAATACTGCCATATAATACATAAATATTGTGTAAGTTTGAAAGAGATTAAAATTCTAGGACATCACATAAATAATAATGTGCAATTTTAATAATAGATTAACTAAACTGCAGATGTGTTATCATCCCAAAGTGATCATGTCTTATTTATCTTAATTATATTGCATTTTGTTATTTGAACTTTTTGTTGTTTTTCCTATGCTCAAAAATTTTGGTTTTTTATTTAATTCTTGTTTCTCTTAGAAAGACATACTTCTAAGAAGCCTCAGAACAGGAATAAATTAAAATAACTTATATTACTTTCTAAAATATCAAGCCAAAATCTTATGTTTACATTTCATTTAGGCGTAAAGTTTCGTATAATTATTTAAATCAACATTACAACCAAAGTTAAGTTAATAAAGGTATAAGTTGTGATCAGTTTGGAATGGCACACACAAAAAACACAAATCTTACAAATTGTCTACTATCGCAGGGATCCTCTTGGGACACCGTCGGAGAGTTCAGGAGAGGAACCTCCTCCTGGCTCCCGGAGCTGGTACACCGGCACACATCACATCTCTTCATTTCTAACCATAACTGTGGACTGTCAAATGTACAGTCAATTTCTACACTACCCATTGAATAAGATTAAAGCTAACTTTTTTTACTAGTGCATTAGCCCTAACACTCAAGGTAATTCCTAAGAAATCATATTTGACTCCTTATTGCCTATTATTCCATCACTTAACATTATGGTGTAGTTGGTTAGGACATTCCTGTACTGAAGGAAGGATGCCGGTTCAAGACCCATCAAAGTATTTTTTTAAAATATTACTTGTTTTCTCAGACTAAACCTTTTGTGTTATTTACTTAAATTTGTGCCAGGATTTAAAATGTTTTGTTTGAGTTTAGGGCCCATGGCGAATTTTAGATATTGTCTATAGTCATTAATAAATCATGCAATGGCAGTTACCATTACCACAGTTAATTAAAATATTATAGATAGTGACAATAAAGTAAATGTAGCAGACAATGTAAATATAATAACAAGTTCAATGTTATTGTAAACAGACTAAGGCATGTAACCCAATATCAGAAATCACTTTGTTACATACCGATATTAATGTCCAATGGATATACCTACCTCTTCATCACTGTCTATCAGTGAAGTCTGATCCATAACAAAGAAATTTGAAGTTTTAAGAACACTAAGGAAATAATAAATATAAAGTACAACTGCGATCACTTTTAGCGACTGAATGATCGTACAATAAAACGGTGACAATCAACTTTAAATATCAGTAGAAGTAATAAATGTAATGAAAAGACATGAAAATACCATTGTATGCAAATCATGTGTTGACCATTCGCTATTTTAATGAAGATATTGAACATTACATCGCGCGTCTAATGCGAGATTGTGACCTAATATGCCATCGGAAACAGAACCAGAATAATTAAAATAGCTACGTAAAACTTACCACTTTCAAAAGGTTCCTCTGGTAAGTACACGTATTCCATAGGAGTTATCTGAGGAGTCAGATAACAAGCTCTATTGTTGATATCGTAATTGTGAATTTTGATTATCAGAAATCTACGGACGATACTAGTCATTCAATTATTCTTAATTTCTGGAAATAAAATAAAATGAACAATAACCCCAAAACGTTACAGCGAGCGTACTTTGACAACCCTAATTTTTGACATGACAATAATATGACGACTTGACATTTATTTTATCCATAGACAATGATAGTTTCGTGTTGTATAGTGATGTTCTTTGTTTCGCCAGTTCTTTGAACATTATTTAATCGAACTATTTTCATATAGTCGATTTTCGACAATAAAGAAATCGATCGTTTTAGTTTAACTGTGGTTCAACACGTCACCGTATTCGTTGTGTGTGGATTGGATGTGAACTGTCAATATTTGAGAAATTTTTAATGTTTTGTTGAAATAAAGCAATAATTTACAATGGTAATTGCGTTTTCCAGTGCAAAAAACATTACTGCTTAAATTCATAACCAAAAATTTTCAATTATGATTTTGTATTTCGGATAAAAACCCCTGAAGTGTTCGGCTTATGTTTACAATAATTCAGTGCTGTTTTTGTGCTTTTTCAGGTGCTAATTGCCGCTACAGTATGCACAAAATCTGGAAAAGGTAAAATAATACATATTCTTAAAGTCTACGCGTAAGGTCTTGGGCGTATGACTGTATTTTTAGCCTCAAAAGAATAAAAACTTTGGATGATGTGTTTCACAGAGTTTGTACTAAAGGAGGTCTCTACCCCCTATGTTTCAGCCTTGGTGTCGCGGCAATTCGTCGAAATGACGAAGGCCCGTATCGAAGGCCTGCTGGCCGCTTTTCCGAAGCTCATGACTGCAGGGCGCCAGCATACTTTTGTGGAGACTGAATCAGTCAGGTAACCCATCTTTAGCAATAATTCTTTAATAACTTGATGAGCAAAAGTAAACTAAGTACATATTCAATAATAACATGCATGTTTATATGGTAAGTATCAATAAATACCTAACCAAATAACAAAAACTCCAATTATTCTAATGCCTTCTTATTATAATAGCCTAAACCAAACTGAACATAAAAAGTTCCAACAACTAAGAAGTATACTGCTTAGTCAGTTAGTCTCCATCATTTCATATAAAATTCAAGGACAAACTCTAATGTTCATTTACTAAAATTTAAAAGAAGTTTACAGTGGGTGTATTTTAATTCATCAGAAAGTCCGTTGGTTTCAATATAATATACTGCTGCGGAAGCACTGGACCCTCATATGCAGAAAGTGTGCAAAGTATACGTTCAGAACACAGTACTGCACACAAGTCTTACCCTATGTATATCTGACTTTTCTATCTAACATATACCAGGTTGTTTAGTAGAGATTGCTTGAGTGATAAGACTGCCAATTGTCACTTAGGTTATATTATAACTATTTCACTTGTAAATTGTTTTTTTTTTATTTTAATTGTGCAATAAAAGTATTTTTTAACTGTGGCTGTCCCTGTACAAATTACATATTAAATTATTTATTCTGCAGGTATGTGTACCAGCCTCTGGACAAACTGTACATGCTGCTCATCACCACAAAGGCCAGCAACATCCTCGAGGACTTGGAGACACTCCGGCTCTTCAGCAGAGTGGTAATATTTTATACTAGTATAGCTACTGCTTGCAGCTACGCTCAAATACCTATCTGGATATAAGATAGCTTCATAATAGCATTCAAAAATAAAATATGTTGGATAATTCACACAGATCTAGCCCCAAGCTAAGCAGAGCTTGTTTTATGGGTACTAGATAACTGGTATGATAATGTATGGTACTAGTTTGTTTGGGTCTTGAAGATGTTTTGTGAATTGTCCAGCATTTTTAATAAAAATATTTATTGCTTTGACTTCAAACTTTCTTCAATAATGTAAAAAAATATAAAAAATAATACAAACTTATTTTTTTTTATAAATGTCTTAAAAAATTAGAACTCTTAAACAACTTATTAGATTACACATCAGGCCCTTCAAACCCTAATTTTAAGCAAGTGATATATGCATTGGTTGCATGATACATAACGAACACTAAACTTCAATTTACCTTTTTGAGTATGCCCCCAGATTTAGCATCACTTTTTTTAAGCTACCATTTGTTAGCAGCTTATTGTGCTATCTGAGTGATGATACCAAATATATTTTCCTTTACAGGTCCCTGAGTACTGTAATCAGCTGACAGAAGCAGAGGTCCTCAACCAAGCTTTCAACTTGCTGTTTGCATTTGACGAGATTGTAGCTCTTGGGTACAGGGAGAGTGTTAACTTGGCGCAGGTATGAACTAACAGTTATTTTAAGAACAGACTGTATAAAAATATAAGAATGAAAATATTTAGTAACAATTCCGCGAAAAAACCTCGCGCTAAGTCTTGGCGTGCGGAGCTCGAAGCTCGAAGTTGTTTGGCGCTCTCGGTGTCAAGATCGAGTGGTGTGGTGTCCTGATGATGTCTCGTGGAGAGAAGAAACTAGTTGACGGCTTACTTTGATAAATGTTCTTTCATTTTGTATAAATGTATAATTTGTCATAATCGTTTTATATAGTTTTTTATTTTATTACTTTGTCTTTTCGTGACGTCACTTTTTCGGGCTCTAACGGAAGACCAGCGCTGGCTAGAACTCTTCCGGGAGCCTAGCAAGGATTTATACTGAGTTATGGCCTTTTTATAACAACGTTTATATAACTACATACTTTAAGATTGTATTTTGATTCTACTTCATAGTTGTAGGATACAATATTCGTATACTAAGTTTCTTCTGTTGTTATAAATAAATGTATTTCTTTCTTTCTTTCTATTTGTTAGATTTTATCGCAGAAGGTTTTTTCGCGGAATTATTACTAAATATTTTCATTCTTATATTTACAATGGATTTCCGCAAAGTAACGCCTGAATCTATTATGTAACTGTATAACAAGTTAAGCTTTGCTAAATTTGCGCGTCAAAAACGAAGGACGCGAAGCTAGAACATCAACAACGCGATACTTTCCTCAATAGTACCTGCGTTGTGTAGGTGTGCAAGGCGCCAGCGTGGTTGATGTGCAGTATTTTCCGAGGCTCAAGTCTTTATCTAAATACTACACTAAGATCAAAAATGTAAGGTATCTTTTGGTCAACAACACGAAAATTTTTCCTTAGAAAGTTTCTGTGTCTCGGTCCCCTTTTGCTTCCTGCGCTGGTTTGACTAAAGCTTAAGTATTTATATTGCACCGAAATCAAAGAAAAAAAAGTAATGTTTCTATTGGTCTTGGTATAGTTGGTCCAGAAAAGCCTTCCAATTTTTCTTGCATTATTAATTAAACCTCCAATTTTTTTTGCTCTTACAGGTTCGTTCATTTGTTGAGATGGATTCTCATGAAGAGAAGATCTTCCAAGCTGTCAGACAGGTTCGTTTTTATAATCAGATGTTTAGATTATTTATGATAGCTGAAAGCTTTAAATTACTTATTATTACTGATAAATCAGTTTTGGTGTATTTGTTTTTTTATAATATTATTGAGAGTTGGATTGTCCAGTCAGTAAACAAAAGTCGCTGCACACGAATTTCATTTTAACTGAACTCTCCGCCAGTAACTCTCGTATATATATTTTTTGCTCTATACGTTAATGTCTTTATTGAAAAAAAAATACAATCAAATAATATAATAGATTAAAACTAGTATTTAGTATAGAGAAAGCTGTGCGGTGCTGGCTTAGAATTTGCACCACCCCATCTTTTCCCGTGGGTGTCGTAAGAGGCGACTAAGGGATATCCATCAGGGGGCGGGCAGCAGCGCCCCCTGCAGAACAATTATACCAACCAACTGCGATCCCCAACCCGCATGCCCAGCGTAGGGATTATGGGCATTACCCTCCATGAGATAAACGCCACTAAGGCACTTATCATGAGGAGGCCTGCTTCCAGCAGTGAACCAATACAGGCTGTTGAGGTTGAGGTAGTAACTGCAGACTGTTGCAAACAATCTACGGGTAGCTCAACTAAATTATATTCTGTAGACTCAAGAGCGTGAAGCGGCTAATCGGATGCGCGAACGAGCAAAGGAACTTCAGAGAGAGAGATTGGAGGCAGCTAAGAAAGGACTACCGCCGCGCTCGCAGTTGTCATTTGGTAAGAAATATGTTTTACTAGCTGCGCCCCGCGGCTTCGCACGCGTTGTAAACGTTAAAAGGTGATTTTCATCCCACGGGAACTGATTTATGGGATAAAAGTAGCCTATGTTTGATTCCAGGATTAGAATTACCTGTATGCAAAATTTCAGCCAGATCTGTCCAGTAGTTTTGGCGTGAAGAAGTAACAAACATCCATCCATCCATACAACCATATATCCATACAAACTTTCGCATTTATAATATTAGTGTGATGTTTTCCTATTTCTCGGGTATTTTTTTTTTGCTGTACACTGTTGTGGTCTCGGAATGTCAATTTGCAGGTAAAAATGAAGTTTCTGAAACATCAGTCTATACTAGTCCACTCCTGGACATAGGCCTCCCCTAATGAGCGTCATAGCACCATAGATATAAATCGTTAGATACGCCCCGACCACCAAAAACTGTAGCAATGTACACAAACAAAACAAGCGTACTGAGAAAATAGTGTCATCTCTTTTTCTCACACGTTAGGTGCAAACACAACTTTCTCTTTCGTGCACTCAAATATATATATATAAATTTGTTATTGTAGTCATTTTTGACAATGCGGACGATAAAATAAAAGTTATTTCATTAACTCGCAATACCTACGAGTGAAATGTTACACCTCTGGCTTTATTTGTTTCTTGAATTTTTGTTGCACTTTCGAAAGGCACACGTCATTTTGCATCACTATAATACTGCTCGCAAACATCCTTCACTACATGTCCGGCTAACACTGTGCGTAGATGTATACTGAGTGCAGGTTTAAGCAGGCGTAAGGTTCGACTTGGACACAAAACGGCGTGGTCTCACTGAGGTAAGGGCATATCTAACGATTTATATCTTTGCATAGCACCCTGTCTTCAGCTTGACGCATACATCTGCCTGCAGTCTTTCGCAGATCGTCATCCCACATGGCAATTTTATTTAGTTTGAAAATATTAATCTTTCCTACATATCAGGTATGGCTTTATAGAAATAAAGTTAATTGATCCTTACTCTTGTTTGTTATCATAATCATCATAGTAAGTATAATAAGTGGGTGGTTGCAGGCAGCAGCGGTGGCTTCGGAAGTTCGTCTATAACCGCCTCGTCCATGGAACCCACTGTTGAGAAGATACCCACCACTCCGGCTAGAGATAGGTATGTTCTATTTTTAACCGACTTCAAAAAAGGAGGAGGTTCTCAATTGGTCTTTTTTTTAAATGTATGTTACTTCAGAACTTTAGACTGGGTAGTCCGATTTGCATGATTCTTTTTTATATGAAAGCTGATGCTTCCCGTGTGGACCCATTTTAATTTTGTTCAGTTCTGACACTGGAATCCATGAAAATTCATGAAATAACTGTAAAAATTGAAGTCGGTTTATAGGTTTTTTAAAACAAAATTAATTATATGGTATGCCATCGAGAGGCAAGGCATGGGATCGAAAGAGAAGTCAGTTCAGTTTTAAAAGATCTTTATTTATAAAATTAAATAATAAAAAGTAATACAAACCCAGTGTACATTTATCCTAGACAATATTGAACATAAAAATAAACATGTTTAAGAGCTTGAGTGTTTTTTATATAATAGCCGGGCTTACCTCTTGCGAGTTTTCGGCTTTCCGTTGCCGGTAACTAACCCAGTAATCGTATTTATTCTCTACCCTCTATAGAACAGAATAGCTTATATTATTAATGAAAGCCCACATAAGTGTTTTGTACTTTTTATAATAGTCGGGCTTACCTCATGCGAGTTTTCGGCTTTCCGTTGCCGGTAACTAACCCAGTAATCGTATTTATTCTCTACCCTCTATAGAACAGAATAGCTTATATTATTAATGAAAGCCCACATAAGTGTTTTGTACTTTTTATAATAGTCGGGCTTACCTCATGCGAGTTTTCGGCTTTCCGTTGCCGGTAACTAACCCAGTAATCGTATTTATTCTCTACCCTCTATAGAACAGTTTGTTTCCTCCACAGTCGTCCACTGGCCGGTCGCTCCGCCATGAAGCTGGGGTCTCGCGGTGCGGACACGGACTCGTTTGTGTCCCGGCTCAGACACGAGGGCGAGGCCGTGGCGCCGCTCGCCGCAGCCGGCGCCGCCGCCGACACCCTCGCGCCCGTTGTTAACATCAACAGGAAAGAGTGAGTATCACACTAATATTATAAATGCGAAAGTTTGTATGGATGTATGTACAACTCGGTCAGAATATCTGTGCACCTCGCTGGAATGCGGCGCCTCTCCCGCTTCCCCTGTCACCTCCCCGCGCACTCCCCGGTGCGACAGTACGGTTAGCATCTTCGTTGCCGATACACGTCCCGATCATTTTGATATTTTCGCTTTGTTGTTGTTTTGTTTTTTAATATTTATTGTTATGTGTCAGGAGCACAGATATTGTGACCGGGTTGTATGTATGGATGTATGGATGTATAGATGTATGGATGTATGGAGTATGGATGTATAGATGGATGGATGGATGTTTATTACTTCTTCACGCCAAAACTACTGAACGGATCTGGCTGAAATTTTGCATACAGGTTATTCTAATCCTGGAATCAAACATCGGCAAATTTTTATCCCATAAATCAGTTCCCGTGGGATGAAAATCACCTTTTAACGTTTTCATATGAACAACGCGTGCGAAGCCGAGGGGTGCAGCTAGTAGTAAATACAGTCTACTTCTCTGTGAGCTTAATAATGCTCCGCCTTGCTATACATGCAGGTACTTAGGAGCGCAGCAACTCCCCGTTAAAACACACATGACACCAATTAATATTAATGTAATTTTGCTCATAACAGAACAGACAAAACAGTTCCTATTTGAGCAAAGACTGGAAAATATAATAATAGAATATATAGTATAATAGTTCTGGACAATTCACACAGCATTGTGGTAGATATGGGTACTAGATAACTGATATACTTAATACAATACAATACATAGATATTTTTTATTATACATAGAAAACATTCAAAAGAACAAAAATATCGAATACATCTGATTTACTAACAAAGCAGACTTTGGACAGTTACCAGTATAGGCCAAATGACAATTACTGAAAGTACATAGATCAACGCTATTTTTAAAACGTCTCTAAAAAAATTATAAAACCGAACTGATAGACAAAAGTCACAGAATAACTTTAAAGTACTGACGGCAAAAGCGTAATAAAACAGTATAAATTACTAATTTCCGTTCGACAGCATACACCTGCGTTTCGAAGAGCGTCTCAACCTAGTGGCTGGCAGGGACGGCGATATCCAGAGCTTTGAGCTCTCAGGTATGTGTTATTATTGTAATAAATACAGTAATACCCCGCTTTACGCGAGGGATACGTTATGGGAAAAATCGTATGACTGTATGCAATAGGTACATAGTATTATTTTTTTACAGAAAAATAAATCTATTGTCTTTTGGGTAGCGTTTTTTTACGTTTTTGTAAAATACGTTCATTATCCAACACTTTTTTTAATTGATTGACACACGGTCATCATTATTGTCTATACTCTGCAATATTGGACATGTTGATGCCTGAATAAATTTTTGGCATTTGAGGGCGAAATTTGAAATTCGCGTTATAGTGAAACCGCGCTTAACGGGGTCGCGTAAAGCGGGGCATTACTGTAATTGTAAAATTATAACATTACAATACTGTTACTATCCATTAAAATGATAGTGTTTATTTTATATAATAATCGCTGAGTTTGAGTTATTTTTCCTTGTAATGTTTTTTGTTCATGTACCTAATAATTAAATTTTATTATATTTTGTCTATGGTTAGGTATGTAGTTGTCTATTGTATTGTCATTACTCATAGGGACCCTAACTGAAAACCAGCGCAGTATTGGGCAAATGCCTTATATTGCAAAATGCTGAGCTCCCTTTTATCCCAATGGATTGTTAGATTTAAGTATCTACTTATTAGTTTTATATAAGTACCACTCCTTTGTTATGTATTGGGTAAAATAAACAAGTTTTTACCTTTATCTTTTATCAAATACGATAAAGATGATATTATTTTCATCAGGCTCTTACAAGATTCACTGGCTAAATTATTTTCAATATACATCTGTTTGTTCGTATAAAGTAGAGAACTGTGTAACATAGAATAACAAGAAATTTTGTTTAGTCAACGACAAAAATCGCTGAACGTTCTTTTGTTTACTAGATTCGAATGCTAAATATTTTTTGTGTATGTTAATTTAAAAAACCACAAGGATACAACATGTGTATGTAATTTTGAAAACAGAAAGTGTTCAGCAATTTTTGGCACATTAAGATTTTATGTTTTTAGCGTGAAAGCCATACTACAGATTAGATTGTTGTGATATTTAATTTCAGGTCTTCTAACGCTGAATATTTCAAACGAGCAATATGGCCGGATTCAAGTTCACGTTGACAATAAAGACACGCGGCCTCTACAGCTTCAAGTGAGTTAATGCTGTTGGTTTCTACCTATAAGATTTATGCAAGACAAGCCTATTTCATTTGTTATTTTATTTGGTAGGTAAAATGAAATGAAATTGATTTATTTCTCGGCCACAACAAACCCAAATACAATAAAACCACTTAGAGCTAAATCATGAAACAAAGGTGAAATTATTAATTCGATAGTAACAGCGCCTCGCGGTTTCACCCGATCCCGTAGGAATTCTGGGAAAATATAGCCTATGTCACTCCCTGAAAAGTAAGCTTTTTAATGATGAAATATTTTTTTAAATCGGTCCAGTAGTTTCGGTGCCTATTCAATATAAAAAAATAAATCATTCCTTTTTATAATAGTATAGATACACCGTGGATGGAAGGAGAGAATGTACCCAAATTCTTTTGGGTTAAATCTACTACGTATCATCAATGTACGTATACGTAGTAGATTTAACCCAAAAGAAACATGACAAGCAAAAGCTTGTTGTTTCATCCAGCGAAATGTTAGAAAAAGAGACGAAGCGAAAAGAGAATAAGCGCCTGATCGCTCGGTTGGCATTCGGATACTTTCGCCTCTCACTCGCGGGTAGTCGGCCCTAGGAAGAATAGTGTAAGGAAATTTCAAAAAACTTGTTCCGGGAAATGCGTGTTTTTCAGTAAGCCTTACAAGTTTGTCAAATAAAACTTTTGTCGTTTAGAATCTCTTTTATTAAATTTGCAAGGTTTCTATCTAAATATTTTCTTTACTTTTACCATATATAAGTACATTAAGACCAAAGTTCAGGTAAAATTTGTGCTAAAAAGCAGATTTTTGGAGGCTTATATTGAATTTGTTCCTCCAAATTTTGCTGTAATAGAAACCTAGATAGTGCACAAGACCTAATTAGTTAAAAGTTTCAAAGAAAGATCTGTTACAAAGCCATAATCACGTAAGAGCGTTTGTATGTAAAGACTACGAGTACAATACATTCAATTCATAGATAGTTTTTTTTTTATTATACAAAGAAAACATCCAGAACGCACTGAACAAATATCTGCAGATTGTAAAAACATTTGTCCCGAGGCGGGAAGGCGGGAACCGCACCCGCAATCTCCTGTGTCGCAATCGGAAGTTCGACTTCGGTACTTTCTATCAAAAGAAATAAAAGACTTCACCAAGCTAAGTTAGCACCGCTTTATTGTGTACTAGCTGCGCCCCGCGGCTTCGCACGCGTTCTTTCTATGGAAACGTTGAAAGGTGATTTTTATCCCACGGGAACTAATTTATGGGATAAAAATGCACAATACACTCCTATGCGAGACATCCGTGCAGATCTTAGTTCCTCCACTTAGAATTAGAATTATTTATTTATTTATTTTGATAAGTTTACAAAGCAGATTACATTCATTTCACATCTGAAATATGGAAATTACAAGTTATTATCTAGATTGTAGCCCTAAATGTAAACATAGCATGATTGATGGATAGTTAGTTTTGCAAACATAGGTACCTACACGAGTTTCCCTAAAGACAACTTAATAATATTATTATTTCAGGTTATAATGTCGATGACTAAGAGATTGAGAATACATGAATAAGTGAAGTTTGTTTAAATTGAAATAATTAATTTTGCTTAATTATATTATGTAGATTCTATTGTAATTTTTTTAGACGCACCCGAACGTAGACAAAGAAGCCTTCCGTTCAAGCGGAGTGATCGGTCTGAAACAGTCACAGCGTCAGTTCCCTCTGAACAGTGACGTCGGCGTGCTGAAATGGAGGCTCGCCACCACGAGCGAAGATAAACTGGCGCCATTGTCTGGTAAATACTTCTGGAGACCTCAATAGCCTGTATTGGTCCACTGCTGGACGCAGGCCTCCCCCTGATAAGCGACTTATTGGTGTTTATCTCATGGAGGGTAATGCTCATAATCCCCACGCTGGGCATGCGGGTTGGGGATCGCAGTTTGGTGGTATAATTGTTCTGCAGGGGACGCTGCTGCCCTCCCCCGGTGGATATCCCTTAGTCGCCTCTTACGAACCCCGCAGAAGTTGGTGTGGTGCAATTTCTAAACTAGCACGACGCAGCTAACATTTAAATACTTACTTAAATTCAGTAAAAAAATCTTTAATCATAATTAATGATGATGAATCGGGTATTTCTCTCTTGTAATTGTTTACGCAATAAAAAAGTCATCGTTAGCCTGTCGCCTGACCTAGTCCACTGCTGGACATAGGTCTCCCCTAATGCGCGCCATAGCGCCCTGTCTTCAGCTTGACGCATCCAGCATCTGCCTGCAGTCTTTCGCAGATCATCATTCCACCTAGCCGGAGGGCGTCCTACACCATGTTCTCCGAGTTGCGGTCTCCACTCAAGATCACGTTTACCCCATCGGTTGTCAGATCTTCGCGGCATATGACCGGCCCACTGCCACTTTACCTTGCTAATTCTTTGAGCTATGTCGATAACTTTGGCTCTCTGTCGGATGTATTCGTTACGAATCCTATCATTCAGAGAGACTGAGCATACATGTAACTAAGCAGTAAATATACTTTTATTTTACTTTACTTTACTTCTTGCAGTAAACTGCTGGCCGTCCGAGGGAGCAAACGGCAGCTGTGACGTCAACATTGAGTATGAGTTGGAACAGGAACATCTAGTGCTGTCTGATGTTACCATTCTCATCTCGTTGCCGGCGTATGTATCATTAAATGTTTCTGTCTCTTTCTTCATTAAACAAAATAAAATAAATAATGTTGGACACTTCACACAGAATTATCTAGGAGCCGCAGGAGGTTGTTGTTTCGATTTCGATCCTTGCTTCGGGACAAATGTGTGTACGATCTGCAGATATTTGTTCAGGGCGTTCTGGATGTTTTCTATGTATAATAAAAAATATCTATCTATGTAGTGTATTGTGTTATGTATATCTAATATCTAGTACCCATAACACAAGCTCTGCTTAGCTTGGGGCTAGATAATGCTGTGTGAATTGTCCAACATTATTTATTTATCTTGGAGCTACCAAGCTAAGCGAGCTTGTTATGTGGGTACTAGTTAACTGATATACTTAATACAATACACTACATACCAAGTGCATAAATAACTGAAAATTTAATTTAATTTTTTTATTTATTAAATCATATTTTTAGATCAAAGGACATCATTCATTTTGGACCAAAAATCAAAAGTGCCGGCCAACGAATAATTTTGGTGTATTCCGGTTAAGCATAATATTAGCACCATTTTTTGTTATGAAGGCTAAGCTGTAGGTGCAACATATGAATTGTTATTTCAAGTCAAAAATCGATGTTTCATAATTACCTACTACCAATTATTTTTTACCAATTATTAGGTTGTATTTACAAAATACACAATTTTTATAACCAGATAAGTTAATATTGTGTTAGTAAATGATATCTTGATATATTTTATAATGAACCTAAGGCTCCGCACGTAAATCACTTAACTTATTATTGACTGAATTCGTTACGACTTACGAAGTATAAAAGTTGAGTTGACCCTCCCGCGCTCTGCCTAGAAATAACTGAATTATGCACTTAAAAGGGGACATTTTATTTACTCATATAAGTCATTGATATCCTTATAAAAAATTACTCATTTGGTTAGTTAGTGAAATATCGATTTTTCAGTAAATATCAGAAATTACGAATTTTTGACCTTATTTAACCACTTAAATAATAATAGCACAACATAGCCGTCATAGCAAAAAAATATCGAGACGTTATGTTCTACCGAAATGTGTAATCTTTTTTCGTTGGCCGGCACTTTCAACTTTTGGTCCAAAAATGTATGAAACGTGATTGTTCTCCTTTTGTTTCACAAAATTACACAAGTTTTTAGTTTTAATTATGATGACACAACAAGATTTTAAGCTTCTAGTTTCATAAACAAAAATCTTTGTTTAATAAAAATTGGTAAATTATATTTAATAATAAATAGCAATATTGCAGCCTTCTCAGCTTCCAACCTGTTTCTCAGTGGATTATATATGAATCCAGCTCCACTAAATAATTGCTCGCTGGGAACACTGGCTGGAATCTGCATCCGTAAAAACTCCGCATTGATTGATGCGAATGTGAATGCGCATGCCGATGTCTGCATCAATGCAAATAATTAGCATTTACGGATGCGGATGCGAATATTCGTAACACCCCTAGATCGGATGGTAGTTTGTGCCAAATGGCATATCCCAGTGCCCTAATTTATGTCTGAACATCCATGTTAATACCTGTGTATCACAAATGAATAAATGAATTGAATTGTGTTACATTCTCTATCTCATGGGGCTCATAGTACCCACGCTGGGAATGTGGTTAGGAATCGTAGTTCGGTGGTAGAAATATTCTGCAGAGGGCGCTGCTGCAGGAAGAGTTGTGATAGTGGAAATTCTAAGCCGGCACCACACGGCAGATCCCTAAAAACAACACCAAAGTAGAACCCACTACACTAACATCCTTTATGTTATTTTCAGTACTGGCTACAGCAATGTGGTAGTGAACGCATGGGAGGGGAGCTACGCTCAGAAGGGACGCACCCTCGTCTGGAGCATTCCCGTCATAAACAAGGAATCCAAGTCTGGCACTTTGGAGTTCACGTGAGTAACGTAGATTGAACAACAAACATAACGTTTATTTACCTTTTTAGGGTTCCGTACCTTAGGGTGTTGGTTGTAGTTTGGGTAAAACGGGACCCTGTTCAAAATTAAGAAATGCTTTATTTCCATAAATACAATAAATGTACACATAGAAAAGGTTAAATCATATAAAAAATACACTGAGATGGAAATAATGTGGTATTTTTGTTTTCGGCCGCTTCAGTATGTAGACTAAAGTAAAGAAACCTTTAGCCTGTTAGTTGTTATTTTTAGAGTTGGAGCAAAATCCGACCCAAGCTTTTTTATCCTCTAGTCTTCCGTCCTCTATTACATATGACCTCGCTCGTCTGTCTGACAACAGGCCGCGTGCTTAGACGGTTGAAATTTTCTTAAATTATGTATTTCTGTTGCCGCTATATCAACAAATACTAAAAAACAGAATAAAATAGATATTTAAGGGGGCTCCAACACAACAGACATGATGTTTTTGAAGTTCAAGATAATGGTACCGAACCCTTCATACGCGACTCCGACTCGTCTTGGCCCGTTTTTTTATAAATACGCGATAAATACCTGTGCCATGTTTAAAAAACATTATTGTTAACTGTAAATATGGCATCCCTCTATATTTAAGCTAGGACCCGCCTAGCTTAAAGCCGGTCGAAATACCCGCCGAGTTGAGTAAATACACCAACCCGACTCTTTGTACGCAACAGTGCGAAATGATGAGAAGAGACAAAATTTATAATTGATTTATGCGAAATTGAATGAATTTAAGTAGATTTATTAGATGCGCTGTTTCAATCTTCTAAAAATTATAGTTAACTTTGTCACAAATAATCACAATCAAGTTGGTAAAAATCACGCTCTTAACACTTGTTGCACTTAATCATTCAAGGATTTAATCAGGTGAACTTAACAAACAGTGACTAAACAATCTCAAACTTTTCTTTACAGATGTACCCCAGCCACACCGAATGATTTCTTCCCCCTCTCCGTGACCTGGACATCAGACACATCCCTAGCCCTGCTGACCACGAAGAAGGTCACCCTGGCCGATGATGGAGCTCCCGTTGACTATTCGCAGGACATCAGCTTCCATGCTGATAAATATGAAATTGTTTAAGGGTAGTGTTCATGTAAGGTATTACCGCTTACCTTAAGAGAGGAATTAACTTATAGAAGCGTAATATTATTATTATTTAAGTTTGAAGATTTCATTACAGATGTAAGAGGGAGAACCTGTATATGTATTTTCTTTCTTTCTTTCTTCTTCTAACCTTATTTGTTATATAACGTAAAACCACACTCACCCAGAAGCTGTCCCAAGTTAAGGGATGAAATGTTGGTGTTTTTCCAAAACAAAAATGGTTTGTACCGTGTCCATTTTGAATGTAGCATGTTAGTGAGCAAACCGCAATACTTAACCTAAAATTCACTTTGTTGGCGCGTCCTTTTATACGTCATTTACATTACTGTGTTCATGTAAGGTATTACCGCTTACCTTAAGAGAGGAATTAACTTATAGAAGCGTAATATTATTATTATTTAAGTTTGAAGATTTCATTACAGATGTAAGACTAAGAGGGAGAACCTGTATATGTATTTTCTTTCTTTCTTTCTTCTTCTAACCTTATTTGTTATATAACGTAAAACCACACTCACCCAGAAGCTGTCCCAAGTTAAGGGATGAAATGTTGGTGTTTTTCCAAAACAAAAATGGTTTGTACCGTGTCCATTTTGAATGTAGCATGTTAGTGAGCAAACCGCAATACTTAACCTAAAATTCACTTTGTTGGCGCGTCCTTTTATACGTCATTTACATTACTTGTCGATTTAAGATCCTCCCTTCAATAAGAATTGCTTACAATTATATCTAAAACTCGACGCCAAGCAAGTGAGATTTTGTTATTTGTGTCAGTTTGTTTACTAACATGTTTTATTCAAAATGGATATGGTATAGTTAACCTGCTTACCTCTGTAATTAATTATTAAAGATGGTTAGAACCAAGATTTTATTGAATATAATATTCCATGCATTGATTAAAAATTACTATCATTATTATTATGTAAAAATAAAGTATGTTATGTGGAATCTGGCTGAGTTTTTGTTAATTAACCATTATAAATTACTAGCTGCGCCCCGCGATTTCGCACTTCTATCGCACGGAAACTGATTTATGGGATAAAAAGTGGCTTGTGTTTTTCCAGGCTTAGAACTACCTGTATGCAAAATTTTTTTGTGCAATAGCAACACGACATACATATATGTTTACAAACTTCCACGTTTATAATATTAGTAGGATTATTGGCCTATGGAATCCCACTGCAGAGCAAATAAAAATAATAGAAAGATATTTTTTACATAAAATTATAATCACTTTGACTGAACCTGGCTTATGCACCTCATCTTCTATAACTTTACAGGCAAAGTGTTACAACTTACTTTATTAAATCGAAAAATGTATCTGATTGCACAATTTAACACAACATTACATTAATATAACTATTTGCACTTAATAAATATGAAGTCATTCCTTTACATCAAAATTAAACTTAAACTCTGAGCTAGTAAAGGCAAATTTAAAGTTTTTGGCTTCTTTCTCCACCTTATTGGTGCTGTTAGAATCAGTTTTCTGTTCATTAACACCAGAATTAGTGCTGTCACTGTTTGGGACCATGTTGGCAGCACTTGTTGAGGCAACAGCATCATCACCATGGCAATTATTGCCATTATCAACAGCCTCTGGGGGTAGGGTGAAATCGAATTTGAAGGAACTGTCCCCGGTGGTCAAGAAAGCTGATTTCCGGAGGAATGTAGCCTTTGGTTTGTCTGGCACCTCTGATATCTTGATTTTACTTGCCACTGGAAAGAAGATACTTGACTCATCATCTTGCTCTATATTATTTCTTCTCTCAATGAGTTCTCTAACAATTGGTGTAGCTTTGGGTCATAGTTGCATAACATTTTCTAAAAACAGAAATAGCACTCATTGCACAATTCATAGAAATCAAGGTGATTGTATTAAATCTAAAGTAGAATCAAGACATATAAGATTCATTACAGATGTAAGCATTTCAACTTCAAACCTTGTTTGGTTTGAAAGAACACCAATGTGTCTCTCATTAAGGGATGAAATGTCGGTATTCTTTCGACACAAGGTTCGTAGTTAACCCACTTACATACATATTGAATTTGTTACACTATGATAGTTTTGATGGTTAAATGTTTTATCTATTAATTGTGATGTTTTCTAATAGTATTTATCAGATCATCATCTAAAGAAATTAACATAAACCTATAAGGACACAATGTGTTCGAAATGGTGGAGAGCTGGTGTTAAAGTCTGAACTGGGATCTTTGTAAAGAAGATAACACACTTTTGATCAATTTATTCTCTTCAGCTGCCATTTTCCCTCGATAATCTCCAAAGTGTGTTCTCATCAGTTGTCTTTTGCGGATAATTGGCTGATTGTTGTTTTTCAGAACTGTTAGCACTTTCCATATTTCTGTTACTGAAAAAAGAAAGAAAACATAAGTGGGCCAAAGACATACCCTAGTTTAATAGTAATAGTAGCAGTGAAAGCTGATTGCGTGGTCAAATGTTTCAAGAAGTAGGAAGAAGAGAGAGATTGTTTAAACGTTATTTGGTTGCACTTTCCAGCAAAATAGAAAGCTACACGCTGCAAAAACAGTTATTGGTGCAAGGTGTTTTTCGAAGATGTAAACAATCTTTCAAAATGCTTTGAAGGATTGTTATCATTTTTTACAGGTTTTTATGACTAGAATAGTTTTATTCTGTTACAAACAAGTAATAGTTGTTTATATAACTTACATTGTTTCTCATTTCCTTTCTTTTCGCTCAGAGAACGTTCTAATTGTTGAATACACCAACACAACTCTAACTGAAATTGTCTCATTGATTCCTCAGGACCCGTGTTGTTTGGGCCATCTTTTTCAACTTTACATGGCTTCTGAATAGTAGTGGTTTTACCTTTACTGTGTAATTTCTTAGCTTTAGGCATTGTAATAGATAAATTAATATAAATTCAAACACTCGACCACCACGTTTTGTTTTGAATATTGACGATGGAAAATTTGACGGATTCATCCATAGACAAATCTGTTTGTGAAGCGTCATTTCGCTGATGTGATGTCATTCGATTTGAACATGTACCTACCTCAGAACACAGAGTATTTGATCCACACTTTATCAATAACAAATCACTATCACAGACAGTGTATCGATCACTGTCCTGTATGTGAATCGAAATCGAATCGACTAATACAATAATTATTGACAGCCCTAGTTCAGTTTTGGCTACGAGACTATAGAGCGCTATAATTTATGACGTAATATGGAAGAAAGATGAACTAAAATTATAACCTCAAAATCTCGATATTTCGTTTTCTATCTGTGAAGAGAATTTTACGAAATATATAGTATGCCGCTTGGAAAGTTTGGAAAAATTACTATCTCGTGGTAATTACATCAATAATACACATATTCCAGTTAATTTATAAAAATATCTTGGTGAGCCCTGCATTATTTCAGTATGTACAAAAATTAATTTCACCAATAATTGATTCAGACATCTCAGAAAATTAAAATTATTCCATGTCTTTCAAATAAGTTACATAAAACTAAAACTAAAAGCGTAAAGAATATGTTGGTTGAGATTGTTGATTTTTTTTCTTCATTTTAGGTTTCTTGTTACTGTGACCAGTTTATCGCTTTTTGTGGTGGCAAAAAACCAAATAAATGGGCAGCGTGTAGAGAATATGAGAGTACGTGAACGCATGCGAAAGTCCAATCAAGGGGAATACGAAGACGTTTACAGGAAGCTCTGAAATAATACTTTGTAAGTTACTCATACAATAATATTTTTTGATGTTGTTTTTGTTTAGAAATCCTGTCTGAAAGAGTTTCAGGACAGTAATGTAACTATTGTAAACACTATATTGGTATTTCCATACCTACAATGTACAGACTACGACAAAACAGCCAACCACCCTGAAAAATACATTGTCTTCAGCCATCATAATATAATAATACACTTTTTGTTTTTAGATTATAGACATACAAAATGGCTGTCCCCAATTTGGATCCGGCCAAGCTACAGCTTGTGCAAGAGCTCGAGATTGAAATGATGTCGGATATGTACAGTCGACTTGTGGGATCATGCTACAGGAAATGTATACCTATCAAATACCATGAGGCTGAACTTGGTAAGTTTGGAACCTATTCTTAACCCATCTACACATAAGATTGGCCAATGACTGCTCTTCCAGCGCACCATTTATTAGCAATAGAGTGGGTCACAATTGAAACCTATTACCAAAAGACATTCTATCAGCCCAATAAACATATTCAAGAATAAACTTTACAACTGGTTACAAGATGACAAAAACAAACTAAAAAAATAGTGATGCATTGACCAAATTCAACACTGTGAGATAAAGGCTGCTCTCTGTATATCAATTAATAGATAGAATAACTGTCTTAAGGCCTAAGTATAATCACTCAACACTGCAACACAATCATAACATAACAGTCAAATATAGGCTTAAACTTATTATCTTTAGATACATTTTAGTGTCAAAATAGCTTTCTACAAGCTTCAAACAAGTTGCCCACAAGCTGTTTGCTATTGCTGATTGCTTATTATAAGTTAAAGCCCATATTTAAGTTTTGAGGCAGGTGTCAACCTTTAATTTCTTAAAGTTTGTAGCACCAACATTCAGTGATTCATTCATTCATTCATTCATGTGAGGGTGTTGCCAGAAGCCTCCCTTTCAGTTTATCCTATGCAGCCATCTAGGCTGATCAGCTTTTACAAAATAGCACACTAATATTATAAAGACACAAAGACGAAAGTTTGGATGTTTTTTACCTGTTCATTCACCTCTTATCGACTGAATCTGATTTTGAAAATTTTTCAACTGCTAATATTAGTGGAAAAATGGACCCCACATGGATTGGGATAATGCACAATACACTCCGATGCAAGACATTTAGTTCCCTAATTTGCAGCCTGATTGCTGAAATCAATCTCTTCCGGGCAGACAGTTAACACAACCACTAAAGTAGTACCTTTTTATTTCCAGGCAAAGGAGAATCTGTCTGCCTAGACCGCTGTGTGGCTAAATACCTAGATGTCCATGAGAAAATCGGCAAAAAACTGTCCAACATGTCTCAAGGAGAGGAAGACTTGGGTAAAATGAACATACCTGATAAAAAATAGTAGAAGGATCAATAGTCAATATTTACAGTTGGAGGCACATTTTCAGCTATACAGAAAAAGCTAGATAAAAAATAGATGACCAAACAACAATAATATTGTTTGATCTTCTATTTTTTGCAAATTATTTGGTACTGATAAATTAAATTACTGCATTGTATCTTTCATGTGAATATGATCCTAGGTGTTAAAAAACAAAATACCTACCTCAAATTGTTAGATTGGATTCAGTGTTCAGTCTCCTATGTGATGCATTTTATTTTTAGTATGGGTGTTTATTTTTAGCTTTTTAATTTGAATAGAATGTTAGTTGTTGAAATAAAACTTAACAGAAATTATTTCATGTTTTTATTTGCATAATTAAGAATATTACTAAGCTAAACCTACATCAAAATCAGACTAGACTAGAAACTATGGTGTGTATTACAAATGTATAAAGAGTACAAGTCCCACTTCTGATATCCATAAGTTAAGATTTCATTGACAGTCTAAGACTCGTGCTCAGTTTGTAGACGCTCCAATTGACCAAAACCATAACCAGGCTTGTAGTTCTTGACCAGCTGAGCAATAATGTAAATATTCGCGACAAAGAATAACAAACCCTTCACCCAAATATAAAAGAAAACCCCAAAACATTGGAATTCCAGTAAATACGCGAAAAATAGCCAAGCTGCTTGCGGAAATACCCACACTCCAATCATAGCTATAGCGAAAAAGGGAGAAATGTCAATACTATGGAAAATTAACGGCAACAGCGAAAAGAACCAAATGAAATACTGAGAGGTCAGAACACTGTTATACGCAACCAAAACTACTGTTTGACAGAACATTCCGAAGGGCAAACTCTCTTCACAACCAAAAGTCAAACTTAAAACAAATAATATTATGAATTCTAGAAACTGGGTCACCGCTTTTACTATGTCAAAGGACAGCTGGTCCATAGTTAAATATGAATAGTAGAAGAGTACAGAAAAGTTGTGTCTTGTATCCTTTCTAAAGAGGTGGTAAAGATAAGTCTCAAAGAGAAATTCGTAGCCGTACAAAAAGTACATGCACGAAGTCAGTGACACCAGAGTGGTGACACAACTCAGAGCTAAGAATAACTGTTTTTTGTTCGGGAGAATGATGTAATACAGAACTTCTTTGAAAGTGACGCGACCCTTTCCGAATTTACCCAAACTGAGGTACATTGGAAAGCTAAACGCCAGAGGGTACAATCTAAGATGAATCGCAACGCCTAGGCAGACACCCGAGAGAATATACTTTGCAGAGCTTCTGACTACATCCGTTTGAAGAAACAGCAATGATAAAATTATGATAAAGCAAGGCACAGAATCTGCGCTCCCACGAGACGTGATAGTAATGCTCATAGGATTGTACAGCCAAAAATACGAGCAATACGTAGCAATATTGTCTGACAACTTAAACTTATTCAATTGGCGTTTCACCAACGTCCTGAGAGCTAAAGTTATGAGAACATCGAAGACGCAGAAGAGAACCTTTCCAAAATCCTTCCACAAGATGTTAGGGATCATTAGATACGCGATAATAGGGCTGTATCGATACGTGTGTCGCTTGTAAGGAGAGTTTCCTTCGAAGACATGTCGTCCCGCGTCCGTGAATACTTTGTAATCGACGTCAGTGAAGGGAACAGCGAATTCTTCGTCATGGAAGTTAGCGTAACTGATCAAGCCTAGACGTATAAATGTGGCTATAAATAGATGATGCTTCAGCGGCAGCTGGAGAAAATCAATCGATTTCTGACCCCAGTCCATCTTTGCCTTCAAGGTTGTACTAGTCTTCAAGGTTTATAATATCCCGGTCTTCAAGGTCTTTAACCTAGCCTTCGAGGTTTAAGAGTCTTCAAGGTTTATATCCTAGTTTTCAAGGTCTTAGCAGCGGATAGAAGACAAGTGTTGAATTCCTGGAACTCTTTACCACACTGATCCTTCTTCACCGATCCTTCGTGGAGTAAAACACAACGAGCGTACAACTGTGCTTGTTTGGAACACTTTGCAAATATCAAGGGATATTTCGCAAATCTCTCTTTAGCTTTTTTGACTGCTTCCATTATAGTACACGCGGTGTGAATGTCGTTGGTGGTTCGGATATGTCGATTTCTTCCCTTTCAGCGATGAAAATATCGTACAGTGGTTTGGAGAAGAAAATTCCAAAGCCTACAACAGTGAAGGTGAGTTGAAAAGTTCTCGGGTAGCGGTAGATCCAGCTTCTTTGTCCCAATGGCAAGATTTTTCGCGGACGATTCTTTTCCATTTCAATCTGTGAACAAAACATAATTGATTGTAGTAAATAGTATATGAAATGGCTGTCTGGTGCCGGCTTAGAATTTGAACCACCTCAACTCTACTCGCGGTTAAGAGGTGACTAAGGGATATCCACCGGGGGCGGGCAGCAGCGCCCCCTGCAGAACCATTCTACCACCGAACTGCGATCTCCAACCCGCGTACCCAGCAGCGTAGGTACGGAATTACGAATAATTACACCACCGACCCATGAGATAAAAACCAATTAGGCGTTCATTAAGGGGAGGAGAGAATGGAGGAGAGAATGCTTCCAGCATTTGTATAGGCTGTTGAGGTGAGGGATCTGAGAATAATTCTAACAAAGAAAACGACTTCAATTATATTGGTTTTTGATGGATGCAATTGTCAGAACTGGACCGAATTGAAATTTAACAACACGGGAAGCACCAGCTTTCAAATAAAAAACGTACCATCAAAATCGGTTCACCCATTCGAAAGTTCTGAAGTAACACATAAAATAAAAAAATAAAATCGAATTGAGAACCTGTCCTTTTTTGAAATCTGGATAAAATACAAAGAATCAACTGTAAGCGTCAGAGTAGTAGTAGGTAACTTCGGTGAGCAGCTATAAGGTTTCCACGCGTTTGGTTTGGTTTGCCATAATCACCACGGCCACGGTAACAGGTGGATTGTTGCTCGCAGTAGCTGTAGAGGTGTTAAAATACACTGAAGGAGGCTGGTGTCCTCGGAATCCGGTGGGTATCTAGACTGTTACGACATCCAAAGGCTGGGTTGGTCACACTAATAATACTTATAAAAGCGGCTGTTCGAAGGGATGTATATTTGTTACTTCTATACGCAACTAACGGAACTGAACGGATCAGGCTGGTTTTGTTATTGATTAGATCTAGATCTGCAATAACATTTTGAAATAGGTACCTAATGATCAAACATTCGAAGACGTCAATATTGTACTCTGACGGGAACGAAAACATACGCAGGAAGTTCGTTCAACTTACTTTTTATTCCATTAAATCAGTTGCCTTGGGATATAAACAACCTTTAAACGTGTCCATTGAAATAAAGCGTGCAACCTCAACATCAACAACCTATATTGGTCCACAGCTGGAGACAGGCTTCCCTCTGATAAGCGCCTTATTGGCATTAATCAATGAGGGGTAATGCCTATATACCCCACGCTGCGCTGGGTTGAGGGTGCAGTTCGGTGGATTGTTCTGCAAAGGGCGCTGCTGCCCGCCCCAACTGATATCCCTTAGTCGCCTCTTACGACCCCCGCGGGAAGAGTTGGGGTGGTGCTAATTCTAAGCCGGCACCTACGGCACACGCATGCAAAGCCACGGGTAAAGCCTAGTTGGTGCTATCACATCTATGGCCCAAGACGCAAAAGCCCGCCGGTCTCCGTGTTGAGGTGGCACTGGGCATCGCACCGCCGAGACTAGGCATGGACATGAATGCGTAAATCAGTATCTATTAGATATAGATACATTGATTGATGAACACAGTTAGATATAACACAGAACAGATACCTAGGTATATATAGGTAGTACCAGTAATACCTAGGTAAGTATAAGTAGGTAGTAATAATTATACAGACTAGCGTAGTAAATAATATAAAAATATAATGCTGTAACGATGCAGGTTCAAAGGGTTCAACCTCAGCTTGATGCTACCTCGCATTAATGCTAAGCAGCGCTGGTTTTCAGATGGAACCTGTAAGGTGACCTCACAACTGAGCACTGATGCGACAGAGGGCATCTCTTTCTACACTATGCAAACTGAGCGAGACGTAAAACCATTTTAGTCCAAATCAGCCAGGAAGCGTTCCGTGACAGATGGACTTAATTACTCACCAATAAGCCTATAAGCCTACTTACGCCCGTCAGTGACAGGGGCGAAGATCCTCGGTTCTAGCGAGTACCCAGAGCAGACTAGCGAGGCCGAGAGAGGCTTGTACTTCAAACAGCACTGCCGTAGAGTCTCGAATACACTTGCACAACGGGCTTCTTGGAAGTCTTGTTCTGAAAAGAACAGAAAAACTTTTTATAATCACTTCGTTAAGAGTAAAGCTGAGCTTGTAGTAGGTAGGTAAGGTACCAGTGTAAATGCCAGACCCACAAATTGGGCGGCATAAATACCCATCTGTGTCCCAATCGGGGGGAGAAAAGGTGACGGAAGAATGGGGTCGGCGTGTGTCGTAGTGGAATGATGGGCTCGTCGGCCATGTATGGGAGGAAGAGGGGACGCCAGTCGTGCGGCGGTAGGTTTATGTTCCCGTGGCGTGGTTCGGAATGGCGTTCGAAAATGGCGAGAGGGTCACCGGAGAGATTTTCGTGGCGACTCCCACATCATTCTGGTCTCCCCAGACCAGTCTATTCGTAAACGGATGCCCTCGCATAATGAAAATAAATTATTATGCGTAATGTGTTTTTTATTAAGCTTATCAGTCATAGTACCCCTAACACAAGCTCTGCTTAGCTTGGGGCTAGATGATGCTGTGTGTGTGGATTGTCCAGTATTATTTATTTATTTGTCCCATGACGGGAATTTGTAATTTCAATAACTTTTATAATAAGCACCAAATTTTATACCAGAAAAAAATTATTATTAATGAAATGAGATGCAGTGTTGTTGATTTTCTTTTCACTTCATGTTTTTGTTCACAAGTGGAAGAAGATCGAACCCTCAGCCTGTGTGTTTATTTATCGTGGCCACCCAAAAGAAAAACCTCGCTATTCCTAGCAGACATTGCAACCCACCTCAGTCTTTTGACGACTCGTCTCTGTCTAGCTCTGCCGCGTTAGCCTTCTCTCGGGTCAGGCAAATCATAGGTAAATTCCTATTTAATCCGAGGCAATAGAGGATAGAGGAATTAAAGCCTCGGAAATAAAGAAAATGTTTAATAACGCATTCACTTCCTAGTCTCGTCAGTGCGACACTAAGGAAGACATTACGTCTTAGGTCTTAGTTCATGAAAGTGTTAAGACATTTTACCTTTCCTAGACCCAAAGTAAGCCTACCAAAGTAAGTCTCCAAAACCCAAAGTAAGTCAGAACTTGTGTAATAACAAGCAAACATCTTACTTTAAATGTTCAGATCATCAACGTTTTCCCGCGACGGGAAAATGGTTACGAGTCTCGGTCTTCGTTAATAGGTTGATCGATACGCGTACCTTACCGTTTCACATGTGACGAGACTTGACATCTATGCTTCAGCAGGGCTCAGGTCGGCAGTCGTGTGATATTATTGGTGCCTAGATAAACGCCTAGGTTGTATAAGAAGGTCATACCACTTAACGTCAAATAGACCATCTGGTTGTTCCGATAATTAAAAATGTATTTTATAATTAACACGGTCTATGCCACAGGAAAACGTTTTTTCCTGTGCCATAAGTTTACTTCAAAATCGTTATTTATCTCAGAATCTGTGAAAGCTACCACTTTCATATTTATGGAAATGTTACTTAGATCTTTTATCTTGAATTACTTGTTTCAAAAACATGATTGCTGAAAGTTTTTTTTTTTAAATATATACTTATATTGCACAATTTTGCTATTTATCTCAGGAACAGCATACTGTTTTGGCTTCAGTTTTTGTTTTGGTAAGAAATTTAGAAGTATTTATTTAGTCTTTCTTTATATATTCTTTTCTCTTTAGGTATATATTATTTCTTTAGTCTTAATTTTTCGATTGGTTGTTTCATTAACTTGTAATAAGGTAACATCAGTTTTGGCGAATAGAAAATTGGGTGCACGTCTCTGCTCTGTACTTCTCACTTACGAGAAAACCTGGTCCTCCCGCGCGAAATCAATCTCAGCGGCGTTATTGCACACTCTTAACTTTCCATTCGAGTCGAGTCAAAGTACAAATTTTGTACAAATAAAAAAATCATGATTAGTTATTTACTTTGTAGTTAATTTATACCGAGTTTGAGTGACTAATTTTTTTTTTATATAAAACAATATAAAATCAATGGTGAGTTGACTTCTTCGTTCCTACCTACCTATTAGGAAAGCTTGCTCAGTCATCGATCTATGACTAAGCAAGCGTAGGTACATAGTTCGGGCCTTAAACCTTCTCGAGCCCTTAGAGTTTACTAAGTAGATTTCGATAAATCAACTGCACCACAGTCAATTATTTATTTTAATAATTGACTGTGGTGCTGGCTTAGAATTTGTACCACCCCAACTCTTCCCATGGGTGTCGTAAGAGGTGACTAAGGGATATCCACCGGGGGTCGGGCAGCAGCGCCCCCTGCAGAACTATTCTACCACCGACTTGCGATCCCACCCAACCCGCATGCTCAGCGTGGGGATTATGGACACTACCCCCCATGTGTTATACGCCAATAAGGCGCGGAAGGCGTGCGTCTAGCAATGGATCAGTATAGGCTGTTGAGGTTGAGGTAAACCACAGCGCTGCGTAACAATTTCTATGAAAATACTGAATTTAGTTCAGTATAATTATGTTAGTTGTCTATTACTTACAGATCCTATCACTTAGGTTGGTAGTTCCTTCATATAAAACTTACCTGATAATTATTTTAACGAGTGTATTAAATACGCCTACGAGTTCCGTTCATCCGATAAGGGATACGCCCTCTTCTGTATTTGATCTGCTATAAGAATAGGCTGTACCTAACTTGCCCAAGTTAGGTACCATCTAGCTCCATATTTAATTAGTATGATACCTTACTTGACCTCGAGTAATGAGCACATTTAACTTAATTACTAGTATAGTACTAAATTGACGACATCTGTGGCGCGGTGGGCGAAGCTCCGCCTGCGACGCAGGAGGTTGCGGGTTCGATTCCCGCCTCGGGACAAATGTGTGTACCTACGATCTGCAGATATTGTTCATCTAGATATTGTTCTGGATGTTTTCTAAGCATAATGTAAAAATATCTATTTATGTAGTATATTGTATTATGTATATCAGTTATCTAGTATACATAACACAAGCTTTTCTTAGTTTGGGTCCAGATACTGCTGTGTGAATAGTCCAAAATTATATACATTTATTCAGAATATTTAAAGTGACACCCACCATGCGTCATCATTACATAACATAGTCAAGCAGCACAGATTAAAATCGTTAGATACGCCCTTACGCCCAAAAACTGAGGCGTTTTCTATGAATGCGCGAGTTAACAAAATGCTGACGCATATTATTCATAGATAAAATTAGTGTTTTCAACAGTAAACGGAACTGTTATTATTGCTTTTGGTTGTGTAATCACATAGCACGAACTTGCGTGAACTAGCACATCACAAAACCACACAATTCACTGATTCCAAATGCAAAAACAAGTCTGGAGCTCTCAAACTTCTTTTGGCAACAAACACGGCGCGGTCGCACTACGAAAAGGAAGGAAGTATCTATCTTTGTCAAACAGGCAAACTATCGACATCCATTCCTATACCTGCATAATATGATCAAATTTATGGCTTTTTAGATAAATTATATTGGCGTCAATTCAGATGTCGCCAAAACTAAATTTGACGTGTGCGTTACTGGGGCGGCACGTCGCGTCGACTCGGACCAAGATGAAAATATATAGAAAAATCAGAGCCCTATTCCAATTTCACGAGCCCCAAAAATAAAACTAGAGCGCCCTATGGTTTCGGAGTTATTCGAGAAAAACAGATTCCGCTGCAGTAAAACGTTACTGCAGCGGCATCGTTTTTACCTTTAGCTTTAGCCAAATTTAAAGTAGCTTAAAAGATAGCTTATATTTGAGCAGTTCATGAGCCGAGCAGCGGCCTTTGTGCGCCCTGTGGTTTACGAGATATCAGCAGTTCCCGCTGCAGTAACGTTTTGCAGTACCAATATTTGAACAAATAAAAAACGAAGTTCGGCAATTTATACATATATTTTATTAACAATATGATATCGCAATCTTAATCTCAATTCATCAGAGACAACTTTATACAATAGAGTACTTACTATACATAATTTATTTATGTCTTCTACATTCACATAAAATAAAAAGTATTTAACAATTATAAGCTGGCTGTAAAGTTTTCTAAGTTAAAACATGAAACCTTTGTTGTTACAGCAAAAGGAATATTAAAATAAAATGGTGAAAAATGTATACCAATATTTTTTCACAGCCAGCCTTACATCTTTTAGAACTTAGTCTATCTTCAAACTTCATTTAACATTTCCAGATTTTTCTTAGTTAAAATACAGACCTAATAAACAAATATGAAAGAAAGCTTTCATTGAAATTTATTGCTATTTTGTTAAATTATAAGAAAAAATATAATTTAGAATTTTTTTTCTGGCTAACATTGTGTTGTGCTTGTCTAACAGTAGTAGTTTCCTAATAATGTTGATGGATTCAATTGACTTCACACTTTCAATTGATAGCAATTGATATAAGGACTTCAAGATACAACTGAGTTGAATAAAATACAGTACTATGCAAGATTTTAGATATCAACCATCATATTGCTTCTTGATCAACAAAAGCTATGCATTTGAGGATCTCAGTCAAATAATTTCATTAAAAAAATTAAATGGCACAAACCTTAAAATTTTGAACAGTGTATTATTAGCACTTATAATTTATTAATCATTCTGAGTCATCTAAGAGGTACTGAGAAAGATTTGAATTTTGATCAGTAACAACAATTATTCTGTTTAATTCCTAGGTAGGCACAAGATCCAACAAGAGTTAAGTTTCATTCTTACTGATTAATATAAGGAGTACATTTTGTTTCCAATCAGTGTTCACTTGGTTATTAAAGTCATACTTTTGCATTCAAATTAATATGATACTGTTAATGGCTAAAATTATTTGATAAGCTACCTTGAATGTCATAGTAACTTGTAAATCATATTTAAAGTACACAAACAAAGTGATAATTTAGTTTCCCTTACCTAAGTATAATAATTATACATATTTAACAATAAAAAATATGGCTAATTATATTAATATTAATAAAGGCTTTATCTATTGCTGGTTTACATTAATAATACAATAACTTTTAAAACTGTATAAAACCTAAAGAAACATGCATTGAAACAAAGTAATTATAATGGTACTAATTCTCATTCTAAAATAATAAGCCACAACATTGTGAAGTAACCATTTAAGCTTGTATTTTCTTGATAAATGGATACCAGAAAATCTATATCAGTCCATTGAGTGACACTGTTATTTATATCACACTAACACCCAACCGAACCCAAATTCAACGAGTTATTTAATGAATAATATTCTTATCTGAAGTGTTATCAATAAAACCAGAGTGGTTAAATCACTATATTTTACAACATGCTATTTAATCTATCTACTTGTTTAAATAATAAAGCTGGAAGAGGATGCCTGCCTTTAGGGGTTACTACAGGCCTTTATTACCATTATATTTTCATGTATAAACAATTTATGTCTGCGTCTGTCCGAAAGACCACGCATGAATGTATTGGTTATTGAATTGGACTTGCTTCTACACTTTCTGGTCGGGTTAATACAGGTTTCTCTGCAACTTGTGGCTTTTCTGCCAATAGAGGTTTCTCTGCTAACAGTGGTTTCTCAGTTAGTAGTGGTTTTTCAGCTACCAGTGGTTTCTCTGTTACTGTTGGTTTTTCAGTTACTAGTTTTTTTTCAGTAACTAGTTCTTTCTCAGCTTGCAGTTTTTCAGTAACTGGTTGCTTCACAGGTTCCGGTTTAGCAGCCACCTCAGGTTTTTCAATGACATCACTAGGATGTTCTTCTTCATTATTTTCAATGTGTGAATTGGATAATTTCTGTGTTATTACTTCTGATTTGTCTTGCTCCATCTCAGATGGACCATTCTGCTTGTGATCTGGCATAGCTGGGGAGATAGACCTTTGCATAGAGTTTTGCATAGTGCTCTCGAGGTTTGGAGATATGGCTCTTGAGTTCTCTTCACTGGAAGCACTAGGTTGTCTTGCCATTGACTGGCTCATGGGATATGACAATGTTTGAGGGAGGTGCGGGTTATGTAATGGCAATCGAGATTTATCACTCTTCCTCCAAAGAGTAACTTCCTGCTGTTTGAAGTAGCGTCTGTCCTCTGTGTCCATCAGTACGAGATTCAGATAGTACCGAACTGAGAACTTATTGTTTATGTCCCTCATAGTGGGAGTCAGATCATATCCTGCAAGAAACACTCTGATTGGAATACTCTCCCCCCTGACAGGAGCACCATCCATGATTTCATACTTAGCCACAGTCTCATTCTCAGTGAATGTGTTAGGCCCAGAGCCTGTCGTTTCTCTCTTGATTATAGATATTTCCATGTGTTTGATCTTTATGCGCACCAGTAGGAAGTATATTTTACCGACAATAACATCTTTCAGATGGTATTTGGACTTGTTGTATTCAAACTCTATGTGTAGACAGTCTTCAATGCCCACTTCCATTTTTATCGAGTTTAGGGCGTCAGGATAGCTGCATAGTGTGTGCACTGCGATATCCACCTCCTTTACGACGTCCGTGAGGCGGCGGACTATCGTAGCACGCAGGAAATACCTAAGCCTGACGTTAGCGCCAGTGTACACTTCGTAAGGTTTTTCGACGTTCGCAAACTCGAACGGATAGGACGTGTGCTGGAGCAGATCGCCCGGGCGCGCCAACTCCTTAACCAGCGATATGAACTCGTGATGATTGCCCCTATCGTAAAACAATTCGATCTGACCTATTAGCTCGACCTTGATTCCTTGATGTTCAAGTTTCGAGCCCGGTTTCCTGAGTGTTACGTTCACACGCCCGGACACAGTCTCGCCATCGTAGTACAGCAGTAATTTCTCCTTTTTGCCGTCATCAGTTTTCACTTCGGCAACCTTCCGTTTGTCAGCATCATCAAAAACGATTTCGATATCCGCAGTTTGACCGAACCCGAAAAAACTCATTTTCACACTGTACTGTTACGCGTATCACCGGAGAGTTATTACGTGGTTTTATACAAGCACAATGAAGATTTATTTGAGCAAAACATTGAAAAACGGCGATGAAACGCCCGCGAATCGTGAAGGCGATTGAAAGATTCAAGCAAAGATGGCGGTCGATTTTGAGTCGGCTGTCGTGAGCAGGATATTGAACTAAATTATTACTGAAAAAACTCACCATTAAGGCATCTCTGGAGTGCACACGCAAATTTCTTGCAGGGATCGATCGACATAGGTAAAACTAAGCACTTTCAAAGGAAAATTTTACGAAATATTTAGAATTTCAATCATGTGTACATTGAGTGACATTTATTTGATTTTGGCAACACTATTAATATCTTGCGCTGATTTTACGTAATCGATCGATTACGAGTTTATAATCACAGACTAAAAACACAGTGGTTCCATGATTCCATAAACAAAACAATGGTGAAAATCGTTTCTGCCAACATAGAGAAAATTTCACCCAAACACATTTTACTTTCAGTCAATCAATCAATCAGTCATTCATTCATTTTCAGTCATTCATTCATATTCATTTTCCAATAAATGGCGGATCTCCAAATTTTATAACGAAAATCATTGGATAATTTGCGAATTACAACGATTACAGTAGGCAATAATATGATGGAGATGAGTCGTACTACATTAGGGATCGCAGCGGGGATAGCTGGAACTTTGTTTCTTGGATATTGTGTATACTTCGACCAACAACGTCGCAAGGATCCCCTGTTCAAGAAGAAGTTGCGAGATCGTAAGAACTACAATTGTTTACCTAAATTATAATTCATGCATGAGTATTTCCTATAATCTATGAACACATTGTCAAATAATCTTCCTCTCAAATCAGTTTCGTTCGGTGTATTATTTGTTCGATCACAGGGTTTATAACCTATAAATAATATACCATATTGCGGCTTTTACTTGCACTGCTTACGAATTTATCGCTTGAATAAGCAAGCTAAAGAGCGGAACTTGAGCTCTGTAGAAATCTGCATATCAAATCTGTTGTCTGAACCCTCGGTAGTCGGCAATCACAAACATTGCGATGCCTTTTGTGGCTGCCTGTGTGATTGTCATTGGTCATTGTGCCAGGCCAAACTGCCAAACACAATGTCAACCTGCATATTCTGCATAATTGAAACTGAGACAGAAATAAATAACCCTGTGATAGGTAATGAATGAGTTATGCCCTCTCCTTGGCCTAACAAACAAGAACTTCCATGGATAAAATACTATAATGATGTAACAAAATGTGAAATTGATGCAATTTTACTACCAAACTAGATAAGCAACTGGCAAGTAATCAGTTTATGCATGCAGTTATCATTTTATTTATTGCGGAAATGGTATCATAAATTACTGACTTCCAACTAATATTCAAAGACTTTGACTTCATTCATGTTTAAACCACATAATTAACTGCTCCTGGCTAATGTGGATAGCGAGTTCTTGAGTGGCGATCATGTCTCAGCTAACATAGTGTAGGACCAGGACTAACATAGGCTGATGATAATCATGGTGATGATGAAATTTGTATATCATAGCAAAAATTTTAAGAATAAGGATTTATGTTCATGAATTTTGTGTTTATTTAATTTGTATTGAATTGTACTAGGCTGTTCAGCTAAGGTGTAATTTTGATATAAGTCCTATTTGCTACTAGGTCGTGTTGGTAATAGGATGTTATGATTATATGCCATTTTGCTTTAGGACATTTTGTTAATAGGGCATTCTTAAATGTCCTTTCTATATGAAAGTAAAAAGTGATGCAATGACGAAGTTCAATATTGTGTGATAACACATCAGTCACCAGTTGCTTGTCTATTAACAATAAATAAATAAGTAATTTAATGTTTGAACTCCAGGTAGACAGAAGAGCCGGCAGAATGTTTGCAGATCAAGCACATTGGGCGGCCCGCTGCCCGACATGAGCGATCATGAGGCTATGCAGAGGTTCTTCTTACAACAGGTAACATTAATTACTGCAAACAAGTAAAATAAATCAAACAGCTCCTTTAGATTCAGGAAATAATACAAACAATGAGCCTTATTATCTTATCATGACAACACAGATTTAAAATATTAAGTGAACAAAATAAAAAAAAAGTTGTTGAAAAAAAACTTTTTATTTTATTTTGTTCACTTAATATCTTTATAGTATAAAAATTAATAGTTGTTGTCTAAAACTTAAAAATGGCTTAATTGAATCCAATAATTTTGGTTTTGTTGGTCTTTAAAGAAAAAATAATGTAGGTAGGACTAGATGAACTTAGTAAGTTCATCTAGTCTAAAATAATTGCTGTTTTAAAAAACTATAAACCGACTTCAATTGTATAGTATTTTCACGGATCCCATTGTCAGAACTGGACGAAATTAAAATGGGACCACATGGAAGCACCAGCTTTCAAATAAAAAAATAATAATGAAAATCAGATAGCAGCCTTTGCCGTGGCTGCTTTCAAGAAGAAGAGACTGTGGAACACATCATGGTACACTGCACGGCCACAGAGGAGGCCAAACACAAAACAGGGCTGAAGCGCCTCATTGAAGAATCAACCACATTCACACCCACAGAAAAGCTGAAACAAAGCTGTCAGTCACCTAAAGTCCTGCTCCGATACTTCAAGGAGCTGGGCTGGTTAGGGCCTGTTCCTGTTGCCACTTCCCCCACTTAGAATTAGAATTAGACCACCAAGTCAAAAGTTCAGAACAAAATAACAGCTGAATTGAGAATCTCCTTCTTTTTTGAAGTCGGTTAATAAAAGAGAAACCACCACTATTGGAGAGATTCTCAAAATAGTTAATTTATACATGTCTGACTGGAAGGTCAGCTTATTCCTAGCTAGTGAAGACTGCCCTGTCTGCATAGACCTGCCTATTTATTTATTCATTATGTTTGCATCAGATCCAACTGGGCGAGGAGCTGCTAGCAGCGGGCGACCTGGAGGCCGGCGTGGAGCACCTCGGGCAGGCCGTCGCCGTCTGTGGACAGACGCAGCAGCTACTCAGCGTAAGTACAACACTTGATTCTATATCGGTGAGGAGAGATTTCGACACAAACCTGGGGGGACACTCGCTAAAGCTGCAGCGGGGCAAGTACCAGCAACCCCAGAGAGCACACACTGCCAAATCGCATAGTGAAAACTTGGTGAAGTCTTTCAATAATAGACTGGACATAATATATTTAAAGTGCATTGACAAAGACTAGGATATACGCGCATCAGCTTAAGAGCTGCTTATGTAGCACAAATAATAATAATAATCACACAGAATTATCTAGCCCCAAGCTAAGCAGAGCTTGGGTGTCCTAGATAACTGATATACAATACACTATATACTATATACAATACACTAAATAGATAGATATTTTTTATTATACATAGAAAACATGCAGAACGCCCTGAACAAATATCTACAAATTGTTAAACATTTGTCACGAGGCGGGAATCGAACCCGCAAACTCCTGCGTCGCAGGCGGACCTTCGCCCGCTGCGCCACAGAGGTCGTCAAAAGTTAACCTGAGCTTGCGATTCTACTTCTTTCGGTCTTAAGTGGGAATAAGCCAAAAACATCACTGCTCAGCGTACAGCAGTTCCCCTCATTTCAACCTCAACAGCCTGTATGGGTCCACTGCTAGACGCAGGCCTCCCCCTGATAAGCGCATTGGCGTTTATCATGGGGGAGTAATGCCCATAATCATCACTCTGCGCATGCGGGTTGGGGATCGCAGTTCAGTGGTAAAATAGTTCTGCAGGAGGCGCTGCTGCCCGACCCCCCGTGAATATCCCTTAGTCGCCTCTTACGACACCCACGGGAAGAGTTGGGGTAGTGCAAATTCTAAGCCAGCACCACACAGCTGTGTGTTTGTGCGTAGTAGTAACTCACAAATGCAACTGTAATCAAATCAAAATAAGTATACCTAATATGTTAAATTGGGAAAGTTAATTCGTAATAGGTTACGAAAATCCTAGTTTTGAAACACAGCAATCCAAACTTGTGTTTGTATTTACCGGCTTATTATTGATTATGTTACGCCACATAACGCGCTCGTCCGTTTACTAGGCAGCCTTGCGTAACCTTACTTATTTCGGTTTCTGAAGAGTTATAAACCACATCAAACGCGATATCACGAAATAAACTCATATTTAAATACTTTCATTGCTCATGCAGGACGCACATGTATGTCTTCACCTTCTATTCTGCGGCTTATCTCACCGCATATGTTGGGCAGTGAATGCGATAGAAATTAACTTCATCATTGCTTATCCGACAGACTGCAGTAAACCAATAACGTACTGTAATTAATCAATATCTGACTACAATTAATCAATCAATCTATACTAATATTATAATGAGGAAATATTTGATTATTTGTTTGTATTGAATATGCTCGGAAACTACTGAAGCAATTACAAAAAATAATTATTTTATCATTAAAAAGCTTACTTTTCAAGGAGTGACATAGGCTATAATTTATCCCGTAATTACCACGGGAACTACGCGGGTGAAACCGCGTGGCTTTGCTAGTAATCAATAAATCTAATGCTCACTGCAGTAAATCAATATCTTTCTGTAATAACTTAATTTGTACTCTCTTCATTAAGTTAAGTTTAGTGAAAAATATGTCTTTTCTATGTATACCGTATCCATCGAGCATGTACAGTCAGTTCAAAAAGAGAAGAGTCGTGGCGTTTTGGTGAACTAACACTTACCGCCGGACTACCGCTGGTAGTCAACGGCTTGTTACATACGCACTGCGGAATCTCACAGCGTGAATTTTAATCTCGCGAAATATAACCTGCGTACTTAACTTACACGTACGACGAATAAAATTCCTTGCTATTTTAGCTACCTACAACTTTATAGTGCTCCAAACATTCATATTTTTCCGCTAGTGAACTTCCATTAAGTTACAGATTTCTGCAAAAAAAAAAACACCAAAAAAATATTTAATAAAGTATCAAGTTCATTGAGTCAATTTGACACACTTTTGCCCTTCTGGTCGAAATGAGAATGACATCATTTTCGGATAATTTAGCTCACTGCAAGCGTAGCATTACGACAGAGATAATTCTTATCTTATATCGCAAGGATTAAGAACAAGATTTAGTTCTTTAACTACTACAAATATTTAAATTGACGTCATGTTTCTAGGTTAAAATAGAAACACAGTTTCGAGTAGAGTCTGTTCAAAAAGAGAAGAGTCGTGGCGTTTCGGTGTTGTCAACCCAACAAAAGTTGTCAATTGGCACACGCGCGCCTTCACTTCCCACGACTTTTCTCTTTTTGAACAGACTCTAGAATGTTAGAACAAACCACGACACAAATAACAAAAACTTACTTGCTTGGCGTCGAGTTACAGATGTAATTGTATATTAAAGAAAGGATCTTAAATGAAAGGATGTAATTGTTTGATGAATAATACTGGATTGTCCAGTATAATTTATTTTTATTATTATTGAGTCTTATCAAATGAGTGCTTTGTGATGCTGGCTTAGAATTTCACTACCGGAATTCTTACCGCGCGTGTCGTAAGAGGCGACTAAGATATCCACTGGTGGCGGGTAGCAGCGTCCCCTGCAGAACAAATCTACCACCGAACTACGATTTCCAATCCGTATGCTCAGAGTGGAGTTTATAGGCATTACTCTCCATGAAATAATAACCAATAAGGCGCTTATTAGGAGCATCCAGTAGTGTACCAATATAGGCTGAGGTGAAGTCTTATCAAATAATCTTTTCTCTCAGGTGCTGCAACAGACAATGCCAGCGCCCATTTTCCACCTTCTTCTGAAGAAGCTTCCAGAAGTTTCCGAGCGACTGCACGAGTCCATGAAGGCATCTGGCAACACTCTCCAAGAAGAGGACGTTGAATAAACACTCCTTTCAGCTGACTACACTTTGTCAGACCACTTACACATTCATCTTTAATTTATTGTGTATTGTAAAAGACCCGTAATCGGTTGATTTGTTTAGTGCCCGCGCCGGCACTATAGACGCAGGGTTGTCATTCATGCGTATTTTAGTAAATTTTAATGTTAGTTTTTAATATTATGTCATCTAAAACTTGTGTGAAAAGGTGTTCGTTAATTTACGCCCCCGATTTGAGTCGCTAAATATACATGGGCTTCGTAATATTTTAATATTATCAGCTCCTAAAAATGTGTAAGTGGGCATAGTTTTATAGCTGTTCTTCATGAATCAACTTTTAGACTTTAGACTGCATAGGAAGTGTATTGAATATGGTTATTCTGATAGATGAGCAAGAATGCGATTTAAATAGACAATAACATGCAAAAATGTCATGTACATAATGACAGCACAAAAGTTGTTTTGGATATTCCAAGCACAAGTTAGGGAATTTATTGCATTTTGATTTCATTTTCATCTCATTGTAAAAGGTCTACAGCAAATTTTGAATGGTTTTTGGTAATTTTCTATCAAAATACTCTTGTAGTTTTTCTAGCCATATTCTTACACTTTGCTTTCTAAGCTTTCAAATCAGCCTAATTTTTCCAAAAACTTTTAATGACGCTTTCTATCTAACACTAAGGAGGTGTCTATTTTTTAAGGAAGCGTCTCTTTATCACTCTAAAATACTTCCAAATAAGGTTGACACATTCTGTAACATTTTTAGAATTGTTATTTATATTTTTCTTATTTACATTTTAGAGTACGAAAATTACTAATAGGAATGAATGAAAATGTTAAGTAAAAAAATTAATTATTAATGCCGTAATTAAGGCTTTGTTATGGCGCGAAAATCATGTGAGTAGGCTGTGATAGGAACGTGCTTTTCAAAAGATTCGCCACCTTGATTCCATGAACCTATTTTGGAACTTGTTTTTTCGGTTCTAACACAATGTTCAGGGAGGAATGAAAGTTCAACTCTAGCGTAGGTATTTGTTAGTTATTTAGGTTTTGTTTTGTGTTCACAACTGGATAGGGATGCTTGTGAGTTTTGATTGAGATTTTATTGTGGAAATAAAAGATTGTACAAAAGTTTTGTTTTTCTTTCATAATGGATCCGTTTTAGACTTCTCATAGGTCTGTATTCTGAGTGTGTCTGGTTACTGCAAAGTTAGCGTTTACTTTATTTTCCATGGAATTGAGAAAGTTATGTAAACTTCTCGCTTGGAGCGTTGTCACATTGTCATAGAAAATAGACAGAGGTATTTCTTTTATCCGAGATTAACGCAAACTTTGAAGAAGATACCTACAGTCGATGGCAATTTACACTCTGCATACTGTTACTGCATATGTTGAATGTGTACTGCCATGCTGTTAACTACAAAGTTTGCCTGGGATCGCTGTTCACATTTCCATAGAAAATAAAGAAAACGCAAACTTTGTAGTATGGCATACGCACACAGCGTACTGTATGAATTAGATATTTACCCCCTTCTAATTCTAAGTGGACACTAAGATGTGCACAGACAAGAGTGTATTGTGCATTGTCCCCCTGCCTAAGGCCCTAATGCGGAAATCAAAAACAGACTCAAACTGAAAATGAACACTAAGAGCCATGGGATCGTCGGACAGACTGCAAGCATACTTAAACAATATTCCCCTCCAAAGACAGTAAAACCACGAACACGACGCTCAAGGTGAGACGGAAGGATAGATGTGGGCATCATCACAGGTCACTGTGAATTGAAGCATCATCTTCTCAAGACTGGAGCCACAGACAGCAGCTTATGTCGTAGCTGCTTCCAAGAAAAAGAGACTGTGAAACACGTGGTATACTGCTCGGCCACAGAGGAGACCAGACATAAAACGGGGCTGAAGTGTCTCAACCCCATCCACACCCACAGAAAAGCTGAAACGTAGCTGTCAGTAACCTAAAGTCCTGCTCCGATACTTCAAGGAGCTGGGCTGGGGCCCTAATCAGCCCAGCTCCTTGATTTTCCTGTCTTTGGAGGGGAATATTGATTTAGTATGCTTGCAGTCTGTCCGACGCTCCCATAGCTTTTGGTGTTCATTTTCAGAGTTAAGTTTGAGTTTGTTTTTGACTTCCGGTGTGGGCGGGTTCGAAACTTAAATCTTGTTGTGTTAGAGTTAGTCTCGCTCCTTCTTTTGCTATTCTGTCTGCGTTTATATTGCCTGGGGAGGATCGACTCTCTGTCCTTTTAACCCCTTATTCATAATAGTCAGCTGACTTAGCACACTGCTAAATCTCAGACTAAGAACAACACTACTTACTAGCAGCTGTTTTATGTTAGCAGGCCATTATGAATAAGGGGGTTAATATGGATATTTCGAAGTTTATTTATTTAATCTTATGGGATAAACTCGATGAGAAGCGGGAACATATAACGAAAACTGGTCGTAGAATTCTTGGAGATAAACGAAACAGTCCCATTTCACCATTTATTTGTCAAATAAAAATTATCAACAATTATTTTACCAAACATTGGTATTCACTAAAATCATAACTTATTTACATAAATAAAATATAACATGATGGCCCCACTGAAAACATAACCAATAAATAAAAATTTAACAATGATAACATTGATAACTATTATCATAAAGCATCAGCCAACAACCTGTACTGTACGTACATATTTTTTATGTAATTATTACATAACAATTTGTCGTTTTCCTGTAAATTTGTTAGAAAGGCCTATATACAAAAGACGTACACATATAAACGAACACTAAAAGCACCTTCGTTGTAATTTTTTTAACTTATGGCTTTAAATTTTAATATAAGAATTAATTGTTCTTTTATAGCGTTTATACAAACCGAGTATCTAGGCAGTCTGCTGCTTCGTTTGTTTGAAAGGTATAGCCTCCTATACTGTGTTTGTTTCTTCGGAAAATTATTTTGAACCAGGGGTCTACTCGGAAAAGGAAAATCGTAGTTTCCTTTCGTTGTCGTGCAAAACAGGGAAATATCGATTAAGTTTTTAGAGTACGGGTCCAGACCCGAGCCCCAGTTTCGTTTGACGATGGTATCTATAGAAAAGTAATCATGACATCTAATTTTAGTGTGTAATTTGCGTAGTTCCTTGTCCACATCCTAGAGGCGCTATAACAAATCACAAGAATAATGAAAGGTCACGATGACGTGTCGATAGTATCGTCAAACTGTACTCAGGGCTCAGTATGTTGAGTGTGTACTTGGCAAGCAGTCTGGACATAGATAGCGAACGACATCGATCGCAAAGTTTTACCGAATATATTTTAACGTATTTTGATTTTCTTTACAAGAATCAAGTTTCAAATGATTTAATAACTATTTATTTCCATAAATCTACGTAGATTAACATAAAGAAAAGTTTAAATTTCTTATATTCATATTGATTTACCAACGGAATTATTCATTTTTGTCGCAAGCGACCGCCATCTTTACGAATTTTGTCGCAAACTTTACGATTTCGGTGAAGGATCGCTACAAACTTATCGGGCTGTCTAATTTGCTCGCTATCTATGTCGAGACTGCTCGCCCTGGCATACTGTTTACTATAAAGTTTGCGTTAACATATTTTTTTTGTAAACTTCCCGCTTGGAGCGCTGCTGTTCACTTTTCCATAGAAAATAAAGTAACGCAAACTTTATAGTAAACAGTATGACAGTACACACTTGGCATACAGTGTGTCTACCATGAGTTGTCAGTTAGATCGCCTGCCGTTACTATGTATATTAGTAACGTAAATGCGCGACTCATACAGCGCATTTTAGTTCCTAACTATCAGCTGGAAGCGCTTTAGAAGTTTTCATAATTTTTTTTAGATTGTAAAAACTCATGGTACACTGATCTTTATTGAACCCAGGTAAACTCCCTCTTTACAACAGCAGCAGATTTACCTAATTAAGTAATGATTTTTCTAGCTACAGTCTACCCCAAAACCTCTGAATCACGTTTTCTTTTCAACGGAGCTTCTTATATAATCCTGCGATATCTTCATCACTTCCAACGCTCCTTTTTCTATCAACGCCTCAGCCAAGTCTTTACCTAGCTGATCGCACTTTTCTATAACATCTATATGTATACTATTATTAACACTTAACCCACAGTAAATAGGTTTAGAGAGACCGTCTAATTCTTCTGAGGTTCTTACATCCTCGCAACTTATATCAGTCTTCTTTATAAGTACATCGATAGGGTTCACATTGTCGTCGAACTTTATTTTTTTGTTGTCTCTTTCTTCCTCGGGGCTGAGTTTGTGTTTGATTGTTTTTCTGACTTGCGTGAAGGTTTGTGAGAGCGTTTCGTTGAGTTTTGTTGTGCCGTCGAGACTCCAAACCGCTCCGGTGATGGAAAGCTTGTAGTTTGAATCAACTTGTTTTAGGTTCGTCGAAACGCCGACAGGGGCGCTGCATCCGCCACCTGAAAGAAGAAAAGTTGTTATAGCGAAAGTTTGGATTTTTATCTATATTTTCGGCCGATTTGACGTTTCATTTTTATTATAAAGTTTTTAATTCGTTTTTATTTTTATATTATAAAACCACAGATCCCCTTGTACTGTCCATGATCCTATCCATTCATTTTTGTCTGGTATAGATCGCTCTTGAGCGATGAGACCGCCGAAGCTACAATTTAGCTTAGTTTTAAGTTGTCTTGTTATAAACAGTTTCTTTTAGTATAAAAACTTTCGTAGTTATACGAATTCACTATAAACGCCATAATCACGTCACAGCGTTTGTATGAAAAGTAAGACGAGTCTTAACGAGGGAAATCTTTATCATCGCATCCCATAGAGCACTGCTCGAAGGGATGCAGTACGCGCGCGTCTAAAACCGCACTTTATCTGATAGATTCCAACACAAACAAGGTTCGTAGTTAACCCGCTTACATTCATAATGATATAATGTACAATAACATTGACGACCTCTGTGGCGCGGTGGGCGAAGGTCTGCCTGCGGCGCAGGAGGTTGCAGGTTCGATTCCCGCCTCGGGACAAATGTGTGTACGATCTGCAGACATTTTGTTCAGGGCGTTCTGGATGTTTGCTATGTATAATAAAAAAAATATCTATCTATGTAGTGTATTGTATTATGTATGTATATCAGTGACCCATAACACAGTCTCTGCTTAGCTTGTCCAACATTATTTACAAAAAATAAAAAAAATAAGTTTCTTTTAGATTTAAGTATAAAGTAGGTATGTTCTATTCTTATTATAAATATTCACGGGTACACCCACAAGAATTGCTCGTTTAAAGGTATAAGATTGTCTATCTTACCCAGTGTCTTGAGAAAGCTCCTCTCCGCAAGTATCCTGCAGTAAGTCTCTGCGTGGTTGAACGGCGCTAGCATAGCCAGTATGGTTTCGTTGTCGGCGCGGCATTCCACGGCGAGCGCGCCCTGCCCTACCGCGTACAGCATTTCAGAGCATGGGAGAATCTGCAAGGAAATAAAACTATTATTAACTATAACTATTAATATAACTATTAATATAATTTATTGTATTTATAGAAATAAAGGGAGGCCTGCGTCCAGCAGTGGACCCATACAGGTTGTTGAGGTTGAGTTGAAGGCTTACGTACTATAATAACAAAAATCATTGTACCAGCTTAAGACCAACGGTGGGACCTAACATCATCACACTAATATTATAAATGCGAAAGTTTGTATGGATGTATGGATGTATGGATGGATGGATGGATGGATGGATGTTTGTTACCTCTTCACGCCAAAACTACTGAACGGATCACTTTTTGTAATGTCTGTTTTGTATATCCTTAAAATTTTATAAATAAAGTTGATGATTACTAAAGATATTTTATTACTTCTATTTACAGCTTTTGAGTTTCTGTACTTATAACATCAACTATTAAACTTATATCCCAAGATATTTTTATTCTATTCTAAATAAACCTTAAGGTGTCGGTAGGAATATGAATATCTAAAATGGAAAGATGTGATTGATTGTTTGTTTGTGTTTGTGAAGTCTGAATAGGACGCTAGGTCACATTACTAGCGCGCTAGTAATGTGACCTAGCTAATATATAAATCGAAGGACCAAAGAATTTGAGTGAATTTGATCTAATGCTGTACCAGTACTTATACCATGTCCATTTTGAATGAGGCATAAACGTATACAAACCGCCCATACTTAACCTAAAATTCACTTTGTTGGCGCGTCCTTTTATACGTAATTTACATCACTTGTCGATTTTAGACCCTCCCTTCAATAAAAATTGCTTACAATTATATCTGAAACTCGACGCCAAGCAAGTGAGATTTTGTTATTTGTGTCGTATTTTGTATACTAACATGCTCCATTCAAAATGGATAAACCATAGACGAAATATTAAAGAAATGGATAGATTTTTGCTCGTTACACAGGGGTAGATAAAATAGCTTGACACTGACCTGAATTCTCCAAGCAGAACGCAGAACTATAGGGATACAGGATTAAACCTCCACTCGCGAGTGTTTATAATGTTTTCAGGGAGGACATAGGCTATATTTTATCCCGGGATCCCCACGGGAACGGGAACAACGCGGGTAAAACCGCGAGGCGCTGCTAGTTTTGTATAAATGTATAATTTGTTAGATTTAATCGCAGGTTTTTTTCGCGGAATTGTGTGACTAAATATTTTCAGCCTTATAGTTTTAGACATAACAAACATATAAACAAAATATATGTTACCTATTCGTATATAGATAAGTCACAGGTAATTACTTAGGTAAACTGCAATACAACCAACTGATGCTGAGACTGGGACCGTTTTGTAAATCTAACAAATTGTATTCGTTTTAAGTTCTTTTTGTCTTAAATTGTATGTGTCTGAGTTACAAATAAACGTTTCTATCTATCTATCTATCAATAGATATATTATGTAGATTATAGATCAATAACGCGATGGCAAGGACAATTTAACCAACCTTCTGTTGTAAAAGTGGCTGGGTCAATCACCCGCCCTTCAATAAGTAGGTATACTTGATTCAATCGATTAGATCCGGCGGCAATGGCGGCGCGGCGCGACGGTGTAAGTAGGTAGGTACCTACTTATTCAATGTTTAATAGGTGTGCTGTATCTATTTATCATACAAAGAGACTTTTCTAACAGTACCTAGGTACTATAGCAGCGATCCTCGCGATTTCACCCGCGTAGTTCCCGTAAAATATAGCCTATTTTCAAAATTAGAAAGCTTACTTTCACGGATCCCCCGTGAAAGTAAGCTTTCTAATTTTGAAAGAATTTTAAAAAACGGTCTAATAGTTTCCGAGCCTATTCAATACAAACAAACAATCAAATCTTTCCTCTATATTAAGAGTTTTTGAAGTTACCGCATACGTTAATTTCTACTCTCAGTTGTAGACTGATGCGGCAAGCTGTCAAGGCGTTCTGTCGCTCCTTAGCGGAGCTCTATGTCCAGCAGTGGGATATAAGTTGATGGTACTATACCTTACTGATCCGCTTAGCCCAGCCCATCCTCTGCAAGCCAGCGGTCGCCAACACAAGCGCAGAGTACGCACGCGGCTGTTGGTCCAACTTCCGCAGTCGAGTGTTGAGGTTTCCGCGTACGTTTTCTACGCGAAGTTGTGGATGGGATGCGTTTAGCTGAGCAGTGCGGCGGAGAGAGGATGTACCTGTAAATAAGCATCCATAAATAATATTAGTCATACAAATAATATAATGTAGCAGCTTCGCAAAGTTTTTTTTTGGCAAAAAGTATCTCAACGTCATACTCATACCTACATTCTACTATTAGTACACTGGTACGGGCGCCGGGGTCCACTCAATGGACCTCAATATCAACATATCGATAACGCTAGGAAAACACAGCTCCATATTCCAATGCGTATGCGCAGCAATAACCCACGCAGCTACAGCAATACACAAGAGAGACATAAACGGCCAACAGGTACGCATTCTCTCCGACAGCGCTACCACACTCAGGGCTCTGGAGAACAACAGCTGTAACTCCAGGCTCGTATACGAATGTCACTTGGCACTAGAGAGGATATCCACTGCTAATCGGATCATTCTTCAATGGATCAAGGGACATAGCGGATCACTAGGAAACGACGCCGCCGACGAACTGGCACGAAGGGGATCGGAAACCACCGAAGGTCCCGCACCTTTCCTGCCCTGCCATTCTCACTACTCCAGACATGGATTCGGCTTAGAACCAGAAAAATGCATAACGAACGATGGTCACGCCTGCTAGAGTGCAGACAAGCCAGAGCGGCGCTTCCATCAACCTCACCCAGGCTTACGAAGCACCTACTCAACCTAAATAGAACGGACCTGCGCATCCTGATAGGAACTTTAACAGGTCACTGCCCTCTGAACAAACACTTATTCACCATCGGAGCAACGGACAGCCCTCTCTGCAGAGGGTGCCTCAGCGACGACGAATCAGCTGCCCACGTAGTCCTGGAATGCGAGGGAGTAACAGCGCAACGAACAGAAATCCTCAACTTGCCGAGGTCACTCCGCGAGGCCTGTGAAGAGTTAGGCTGGCTGTGCTAGCATAACGCGGACCTAGTAAGAGTCTAAATGCGGAAATAGGAGTACTTCCACCATACCATACCATCTACTATTAGTAAAATTGGCCTTATGCCGTTCTAATAACATCACACTAAATTATAAATGTAAAAGCAAAAGTTTGGATGGATTTTTTTAAGGTAGGTACTTTTTCACGCCAAAACTACTGAAAAGATTAAGCTGAATTTTTCGTACGATTAATAGGAGATAGTTCTTGGCCTGGAATAAAACATAGGCTGCTTTTTATTCCATAAATCAGTTCTAATGGTAAATAAATAACCTTAAAACGTTACCATAGAAACAACGCGTGCGAAGCCGCGGGCCGATACTAGTTAATAAATAGAAATAGAGGTAGAGAAAAATATATTGAACAACACAGTTATAAGTGCAGAACAGATAGTAAGTAGGTACTAATAATTATACAGACTAGCGTAGTAAATAAATAAATGCTGTAACGATGCAGGTCAAAGGGTTCCTCAGCTTGATGCTACCTCCAATTAATGCAAGGCAAAATAGAAATAGAAGAAGGAATAGAGTTTAGTGTTTCTAAAATTTAAGCGTTGTTTTCGCTTTTTGTAATTCACACAGCACTATCTAGTCCCAAGCTAAGTAGGGCTTGTGTTATGGTAACGATATACATAATACAATACACTACCTACATAGATAGATATTTTTTATTATACATAGAAAACATCCAGAACGCCCTGAGCAAATATCAGCAGATCGTACAAATATTTGTCCTGAGGCAAGAATCGAACCCGCGACCTCCTGCGTCGCAGGCGGGCCCTCGCCCGCTGCGCCACAGAGGTCGTCAAGTTCAGTTTTCACTTAGATGTTATCGAGTCAAGTTTTATCGCGATTAAAGCGAATTTTTATAGGTACCTTATCGATCAAATCTTATCTTGGATTGAGTGTATATACACAACATACGTTTCGTTTAACAAAGAAAGGTTAAACGAAAACATTGTTAATAGTAGAAAAACAGCTGAGTCAATTGCAATTCAAAATTACCTACTCAGTAGGTATAATGGAGCTCTTAGGGCCTGTGCACACCGTGATATTTAAACACGCCGCCAGCCACGATGACGTTTTGTAGGACGGCGTGTTTTTTATTCCATATTGCAGTTTGTTTTCAGTTGATTTGCGTGCGTACTATGGCATTATGTATCGATACAACGAATTTTAATAACGTGGCGTGAACAAGCCTTTATTTCGCGTACCGTAAACATCTACGAGACGCGCCTGCAGTGTCACAAGCAATGAAAGGCAATTCGTATATCTGTAAGCCTTGCGCGCGCGAAACGCGCACGAATTGCCTTGCATTTCATTATGGCATCACCCCCTATTAGATAAACGCCAAAAAGGCGCTTATCAGAGGGAGGCCTTTGTCCAGCTCTGGACCAATACAGGCTGTTGATATTTAGGCATGTAACATTGCAGCTCTATAAGTTGGATTACGATCCATTCGTTCTACTTTTGTGAAAAGGATAGTCATAGTCTTTGGCGTTCATAGGAGCGGGACAGAGCATAATTACGTTTTTTAGAACAGCGTATATTTAATTATTGAGTAGTATTAAAATTGTGGACTTAACTTACCTATGACAGACCCCTCAGGCAATGTCCCCAATGTGTGTTCCTTTAAATCCTCCCTCAAAACCAAGGCATCTCTCGGATCTTCTCTGCAACGAAAATATAACCATTTCACTATTACAATGCATTATGATCTACCTGCCGCCGTGATGTTTAGAATTTGCACCACCCCAACTGTTCCCGTTAGGGTCTTAAGAGGTCCGTTTATATAATGGGTCCTTCAGTTTACAACCGGCTGCTCGACTGGATCCGTGATGCAGTTTCCACAGCTATTTTTAAGATCAAACTTAGAAAGTGGCTCACTGAATTAGTATTGTATGATACAAACGAATTTTTTAATTTGCCTTTATTATAATTATAATTTAATTTTTTATATTTAATTAAGTGTGTGACATGTTATAATGGTATTACGAATAAATTCTGTATTCTGTATTCTGAGGCGGGGGATATCCGTCGGGGGCGGGTAGCAGCGCCCCCTGTAGAACAATAATTGTACCTACTACCACCTAATCTCCACCCGCATGCCCAGCGTGGGGATTGTAGGCAATACCCCCATGAGATAACAGCTAATAAAGCGCTTATCAGGGGAAGGCCTGCGTCCAGCAGTGGACCAATATAGGCTGTTGAGGTTGAGATTGATGAATCAGCTGCTTCATCCGTGTGTAAATTATACAAATTTCAGATAGGGCTGGTTTTGAAAAAAAAATCCTATCCATGTCCAGCAGTGGACGTCTTTCGAATGATGATGATGAAAAATAAAACGTTGACGGAAATCATCGTGAGAAAAAGGAATCCTATTGAACTTCCTGTGAAAGTGGATCCAATTATTATACCTACATAATGCCGATTTGTTATAAGAATCCTCATTTATACATTTAATATCATTGATAACAATAATGTTTTGTATTGCATCATCATCAAAAATGTTGATATACCTACTGATGGTAATGTACCTAATTTATCGTTATAATTATAATGACTTAGGAAGTTCATAGTTGGAAAAATGCAAATTAGCTGCATACATTTTTTTTATATTACGATGTAACAACTTTTTATTGACTTTTTCAGTAAAAACAAATACCGTTTCTTGATAAGAAGATACCTTGATAAAAATGGATTGGAACTCAAAACCTACACTTTTATTATAAAGATCATGGAACACAAAACCTCTGCCTTTTCCTCAATTATTATTATTGATCATTGCCAAATCACTTAGTTACCGACTGCACCGGTCAACTGCAAGCGACTTCAAGCAACGTCAAGCAAGCGAGCACGTCATCGACTAAAGTTGATTTGACGGCTGTTGACGGCTGTCGTCGCCTACAGTCCAGCCTTGCAGTCCGGTCAGCAGTCAGTGTATTTGCAGTCCGTATATAAGAGTGGTTATAGTTACTCAATTCACAGATAGATGGAGCAATTGGATGGCATTTCCCAGCAGTAGAATAAAAATAATTATTATAAAATACTTAAAAAATAATAATAATAATAATGCTGAAGTAACTACCTACAACAATAGGGTATTTATGCAAGGTTTTTTTTTAATCGATTATTTAGGTCCTTTTTGGTTAATACATAAATGAGAAATATAATGTATAAACCAAAAAAATAATTATTGAGGTGATAAACAAAAAGTACAACTACACTCATAAGTGATAAAAACGCTGCGATATTAGCCCTTGCATATTGTGACGTGACTGTTCATTGGATCCCCTAAGTCAACTCCAAGTCTAAACTCCACACCCATTGATCAAGTATGACGTCACGGTTTGTGTGCCAATAGCGTTGGGTTTAAAAGTTTTGCGGTTAAGATTTAAAATATCTACTTTTCAATGAATAAATTTCACAATAAAAAACATCATACACACAAATAAATATAATAGATTATATTTCTATATTAATAGAGTTTAGGTAAAAAATATTAGCTTATTTGAAGTCACATGCATATACCCTATTGTACAACACTTGTATGAAAGCTATTTTTTTTATTGTATGAAATTTATTTTATGGTTTTAATTACTTATATACATTGGTTTTAATTACTTATATACATAAGTTTTTTTATTATTATTTGACATTGTGTCTATTCGAACTCAGCTTTGCAGTGCCCTTCCAGAGAGCATATACCCAGTTACTAACTATTCACTTAGACATAAGAATGAATTGTACATGCAAGCAAAATAAATCAAATAATGTATAATACAGAAAAACCAATGGACCAACAACCTAGTGGTAGTAGGTATAAGTTGCTGGATGCAGGTAGTGCAAAATCGGCCATTTTGGCAGATCTTTAAGGGAGGCCTATGCGCCTATGCTGTGGATGTCCAATGGCTGATATGATGATGACAAACAAACCTCTCAAACACCGCTCCTATAGCCAGGCCATCAGGTAAAGTTGTCGGCAAATCTTTTAGAGAGTGTACAACGAAGTCCACTGTGTCATTCCTGAGAGAGTCTTCTAAGTCTTTGGTAAATAGCGCCTTTTCTCCGATCTTCGGAAGCGATATGTCTAGGATACGGTCCCCTAGGGTCTCCATTGTTACTGAAAAGAGTTCTTTTATGAACACAATGACAGGCACCTTATATTAACCATATTTTTTTTATAAGTACCTAATTAACTTGTTACACCTTGAAACTATTGTGTTATGTGGGAACTTGGGTAGGTAAATTTTATTCTATTTTAATTTTTCAGAATTATTTATTAGTTTTGAAAAGTGTAAGTGAATTTGATGTTTTAATTCGTCCATCTAAAAGTGCCTATTAGGTGGGTAGGTTATAAATGCCACAATAGATTCTTATAGGACTCAAGTTGGACTAAGTTAGATACCCACTTGAATATAATGAAGTAATAATATGAAGGGTTTTACTCAAAAGATGTTTTGTTTTGAGTATTATCATAGCATCTTCATATAATTAAGCCCTAGTAAAATTAGGACTTCTGAATAAATTGACTTCAAAACTATACTAAATGTTTCAATAATTCTACAAAGGTTGGATGCAAAATAACTTTTCTTCTTAAACATTAATATGCCAGCATACAGCAGGGTAATGCAGCCAGCATCTTCGGTACACTTCCGACTGGTATTGACACGGATCAGTTGTGCTACCGGTAGATTGTTTGAAACAGTCTGCAGTTAGCTCAAATGTAAACATATACTTACTAGTTTTAATTAATTTTTATTTAATGTAATTTTCTTTTTCAATAGGTATATGAATTTTGTACTTGTCTGCATCAAACATTGTAACATACCTATAGTAAACTCAGCACCAGGGTTACATTCCTTCAGGCAGTCTATGACATGATTGGTTTGGATAAGAGCAAGCTGAAATAAATAAATTACTCAAATCAACAGGTCAATTTTTTTACAAACTTATGAACTTTTATCACAAGTACATGACTATGATAAAATGGGATAAAAAATTATTTATCTGACTATTATGTGAACATGCTGAAGTAAATAGACTTGCGAAACAATACCTAGCACCGATTGATTTACACAGAATTCTGAATTTATTAACATAAATTGTACACAGGAATAAGCAATGTTTTGAATGATGATAGCACGATATTTTTGGGGAGTATGATGACTTATTGAGTATGCTTACCTCGCTTTTTCTAGAGCCAACTCTGATAACATCCTTTGAACTACTTTCCATAATTATATCGATGAGGAAATACCTATGTTTTTATATAACACGGTAGATTAAGATTTAGGTTATAAGCTGAGATAAAACTGCAAAGTTAAAAGGTGGTATAAAATGATTAATCTTGTCACTAACACGGTAGTGGACAAGGTACCTATTTATTTGATAAATCTTTAAATTTGAAAATTCTACATCGTACACATCACCACAAAACCAAACACAAATACGTTCGTCCGACCGCGAGCGAACGAGCAACAAAGAGAATACAATAACTTCGACGAGCAAAGCCAGCAAAATAAATTGAGTTGCCAACTTGCCATGCCAACACGGCGGCGGCGGATTGCGATTGCGGCTTTTGATCATAAATATACCTTTTTGTCTCTTCTGCCTGGCCCTCAACACGAATTCTCTGCTAAGCAAATGTTCATTAGAATTGAAAATTAAACTTCTCTAGATTGCCTTGCCACAACTTTTAATGGACATCATCAGCAGAGTTGTTTATAGGTAGGTAGGTACGTCATAATCTAGCTAGTCTTGTTGGGTTGACAAACTGCTCTGTCATTGCAGTACGTACGACTAAAAGTGTTAGTTCAACGTAACGCCACGTGCTGTTCTAGCAAGAGTCGGTTCAAAACGAGAAGCATTCTCGTTTTGAACAGACTCTTGCTAGAAAAAAAGACGTGTGGTGTGGCACTTGGGGACTGCCGCGGTAAAGCTATTGCATAGCATTTTTTTATCCCAATGCCACCTAGAGGCGAGTTGCTGAACTAAAGAGACAAGCATGATATTTCAAAAAGTCATTACAAGTTCTGCTGTTCATCGATAAGTATAGCTTCAAAACAACTATTTCTTTTCTGAACAAAAAGTTATCTACGAAATATTTGGCTAGATAAGGCACAAAATTATAAAGTTGGCAGTACCTACTTTAGAAAATTTTGACGTTTCGTAAATGCTCAGTCCATGGTACCTATATACCATGGTTCAGTCAAAGTGGCCACTGTCTGACTGATAGATATTTCTCCATCTACAACTGTCAAAAATAATGGTTGAGAGGTGATTTCGTTCGTCCTATCAGCCTTGCAGCGACGACGACGCAGCGTCAGATTTTTCAAAATACCTGCCTACCCATATAAGTTTATACTTTAGCTATGTGCCTACCACTCTTAGCGTAGCGTTCGGTAACGTTAGGCTTAGTTCGCACGAGCGTAAAAAATCCGCCGCGATAAAACCAGGCGTTGGCGTTTTTTTAACGCTCGCGATGTGAGTGTTCATACGAACGCTTTTAAATCACTATTGCCTCGCCTCTCGCTTCAGAAACACGTGAAAATGGATAAGGGCAAATTACTAGCAATAGCGGTTTGTGTGGCCAGAAGGCGAAGAAGGATACAGAAGGCGTTCTGGGTGCATCCTCTGAATGAACAGAGGTTCATAAAAGGGCAGTTTATATTACTGTACGAAGACTTGAGGCGAATTCCCAGTAAATTTTTCAATTAGTTTCGAATTTTTATAACAACATTTGACGAATTGACGTTTTTCTTCATTTGTAAGGCTTTCCCAGTCGTCGCAGAGTTTTTCCATCCAGGCATCTCTCTTGGATATAGTAGAGTACGTTGCCATTTATTTGGCATAAAGGTAGGGCCGAAACTCCACCTCTATAATTAGCATTTCTGGATCTATAAACCACGACATTATAGGTATCGACATTATACGCAAACGAGTAACGCACGCCCATCCCAAGCCCATCCGCTAAGACAGCTCACGGCACACTGAACGCTGCGCCCGCTTTTTTTTACCGCGCGTGCGAATATTAGTAGGTAGATTCATATGGTCTATTCATTCAAACGCACAACGCCCAACGCTGGAAATAGATCACTGCGCGATAAAAATACGTCGCGTTTTAAAAGCGCTGATGTGCGAACAGCTACTTGGTTATGCATTTGTTCTATTTGAGCGGTTTTTTTACGCGCGGTAAAAATCAGCTCGTGCGAATGAGCTCTTATTCTCTTTGTCTACCACCGTAGTATTTATGTAGTTATTGAATTCTCTTTGGTGTTCATTGCCTGTCTTCTTTCCCAATAAGTAAATTAATAACCAAAATATTATAACAAATTTGTTTATTGATACCAACTACATACACTACACAATCACTATGAAGGACAAAATGTTTTAGTCAAATTGTTACGATTACATACAACTACAATACAAGAAATCTAAATGCAAATAATTCGATTAAGCCATGTCTTATGTACCCTGAAGAGTTAATCTTATTAAAAAAAAAAGTTTAAATTTTAACATCACAGACAAAACATATTTAGAAAACCAATAGTAAAACTATGAAGTGGTGGGAAATTTATCACACAACATAATTATGCCAATAAAAAAGATTTTATGTAAATGTTTTTGTTGTAAAAGGCGGGTATTTCAACAAAAAATTGAAGTCTTCACTCATTTGCGTTTGGAGCTCCTCAAACGCATTCTATTTGCGATTGAAACAGATGATTTCTTAGATGCAGACTCTGAAAGGAAAATACAAAATATTAGTTCAGTGTAAAACGAAATTTATCATATACCTCCCTCGACGTTACCAGCCTATATTGGCCCACAGCTGGACCCAGGCCTCTCCCTAACAAGTGCCATAATGACTTTTATCTCATGGGGGTAATGCTCATAATTCCCACGCTAGGCATGCGGGTTGGGAATCGCAGTTTGATGGTAGAATGGTTCTGCAGGAGGCACTGCTGGCCGCCCGGTGGATATTCCTTAGTCGCCCTTTTACGACACCCGCGGGAAGAGTTGGGATGATGCAAATACGGCTACGGCATAGTATAGGCGAAAAATATTCTAGTTTCATCTCTTTTACATAACTAAATTATGTGTAGGGTTAAGTTCCATAGATAGGTATAAAGCTCTACTATAAGATTTGATTGACGACTCTGTGGCGAAAGTCAGCGACGACGCAGGAGATTGCGGGTTCGATTTCCGCTCCGGGAATATATAGAGTTCTAAATCTTAAAAAATCTTCGTCACTAGAAACATTTACTAAGAGAATTATTAAGTATATTACTCATCTGGTACCCGTAACACAAGCTCTGTTTAGCTTGGGCTAAGATAGACAGACACTGACTCTTGGGAGGAAGTATTAGAGCAAACGCCTACCAACTTTGACTGGACAGCAGCCCAAAATATGATAAACCGCGAGAAGGTTCTATGGGCAATCAACAGCTTCCTTCCCTTCAAATCACCCGGACTGGATAGAATATTTCCAGGTATGCTTAGATGGTGCAGCAATATACTAGCCGACCACCTTGTCAGAATCTTCAGAGCGTGCATCGCCAACAAATACATACCGCTCAAATGGAGGGAAGTGAAGGTTGTATTCATACCTAAACCAGGAAGAAGTGACTACACACAACCAAAGTCCTTCAGGCCCATTAGCCTGACATCATTTCTTCTAAAAACACTAGAAAGACTTTGTGACCGAGAAATAAGAGACAATACACTCTCTCACAATCCACTACACCCCCAACAACATGCCTACAGCAAAGGAAAATCAACAGAATCCGCCCTGCACAGCGTAGTCTCACGAATCGGAGGCGGACTAACGGCGAAACAGCCGACACTGGCGGCCTTTATTGATATTGAAGGAGCTTTTGACAAGACCAGATTCAACAGCATACACAGAGCACTCACCAGATATGGTGTCACGCCGACCTTGGCTGAATGGATAAACAACATGCTCAAGAACAGAGCAATACAAGTCACCATCAATGAAACCACAAGAGGTGTAGTAGTCAGGGGCTGCCCCCAAGGCGGCGTCTTATCGCCCCTACTATGGAACATAGTTGTAGACGAACTAATCCGCAAGCTAAACGGCCGCGGACTGGTTACAGTAGGATACGCGGATGACCTCGCTATCCTAGCGACTGGATGTTTTGAGAATACACTATGTGACCAGATCAAGCTAGCCTTCAAAATCATTGAAACATGGTGCAACGACCACGAACTCACAGTCAACCCAACAAAAACAGAACTAATATTGTTCACAAATAAACGACATTCTGGGAACCTAACACTACCAAAACTGTTCAACACGGAGATAAAACTGAAAACGGAAGTCAAGTACCTAGGGGTCATACTAGACAGCAAATTGCTATGGAATAAACACCTTGACTACAAACTACAGCGCGCCACCGCTACCTTTTACCAATGCAGCAGAATGCTAGGAAAGACATGGGGACTTTCACCAAAAATAACCATGTGGCTCTACACTGCTATCATAAGACCAACCCTAACTTACGGAGCGATAGTCTGGTGGACTAGAACGGAGCTAAACACCGTGATAACCAAACTACAACGCTTCCAAAGAATGGCATGCTCGGCGATTACAGGTTGCATGAGAACCACACCCGGTCCAGCCCTCAACATAATTCTAGACCTAGCACCATTAGACCTGTACATACAACAAGAGGCGACAATGTCGGCGCTAAGACTGCACAACTTGGGGCTCTGGGGAGTCACAAGCAGCCCACATGCTCAGATATTAGACAGGACTATATCATACGAGCCTCTCATAGCCGCTCCATGCGACAAAATGACCAGTAAACCAATATCAGATAAACACTATCAGATACAACTCTATGAGGATACGAAAGACCAATCAGGCGCCCACGAAGTAAGAATCTACACAGATGGATCTAAAACAGACACTGGTACGGGCGCCGGGGTCCACTCAATGGACCTCAACATCAACATATCGATAACGCTAGGAAAACACAGCTCCATATTCCAATGCGAATGCGCAGCAATAACCCACGCAGCTACAGCAATACACACGAGAGACATAAACGGCCAACAGGTACGCATTCTCTCCGACAGCGCTGCCACACTCAAGGCTCTGGAGAACAACAGCTGTAACTCCAGGCTCGTATACGAATGTCACTTGGCACTAGAGAGGATATCCACTGCAAATCGGATCATTCTTCAATGGATCAAGGGACATAGCGGATCACTAGGAAACGACGCCGCCGACGAACTGGCACGGAGGGGATCGGAAACAACCGTAGAAGGTCCCGCACCTTTCCTACCCCTGCCATTCTCACTACTCCAGACATGGATTCGGCTGAGAACCAGAAAAATGCATAACGAACGATGGTCACGCCTGCTAGAGTGCAGACAAGCCAGAGCGGCGCTTCCATCAACCTCACCCAGGCTTACGAAGCACCTACTCAACCTAAATAGAACGGACCTGCGCATCCTGATAGGGACTCTAACAGGTCACTGCCCTCTGAACAAACACTTATTCACCATCGGAGCAACGGACAGCCCTCTCTGCAGAGGGTGCCTCAGCGACGACGAATCAGCTGCCCACGTAGTCATGGAATGCGAGGGAGTAACAGCGCAACGAACAGAAATCCTCAACTTGCCGAGGTCACTCCGCGAGGCCTGTGAAGATCCCAGGAAGATTCTGCGCTTCTGGACGGAGTTAGGCTGGCTGTGCTAGCATAACGCATAATGGACCTAGTAAGAGTCTAAATGCGGAAATAGGAGTACTTCCACCATACCATACCATACCATTGGGCTAAGATGATGAGAAGTGAATTGATTCCCTAAGATATTTATTAAAGGAAAATTACAAAGATGTCGCGCGTTTTTTAAATGTGTTTAGATGAAATGTAATACTCACTTTTAACAATCACAGTTGGTGGTGATTTATCTTCAATTATTTTAATTTCTTTCTTATTTTTCTTAGTCTTTGTTCTATCATTGCTCTTAGGTGCTAATTTTGATTTCGTACTACCTGCACTAGCTTTTTGTCTCGTGATTCGCGTTGATGGCTCTATAGATTTTGAAGTTCTGATTTTCTTTACTGTCTTAACTGATTTTGTAACTATTGTTGGCTCTGATTTCGTAACTTTAGCTTTCTTTCTTTCTTCATTTTTTGCACTTTCTGGTGATTGTTCTGCCTTGGTTATTTTATGTTTCTTTACTGTTAACTCATCTTTTGCACTTTTCTTTACCATCACTTCATCTTTTGCACTTTTCTTTACTGTCACATCACCTTTAGCATTTTTCTTTATCGCCACTTCATCGCTTGCCGTTTTCTTTACTGTTACTTCATTTTTAGCACTAACCAAACTAACTTTTTGTCTTGTAACCCTTGTTGAAAGTGCAACTGATTTCTTAGATCTTGGTGATCGTTTAACCTCTTTTTTAGCAGGAACGAATGCTTCGAGTTCCCTCTGCTCCCGTTCCTGCTTAGCTTTGAGGACTTTAACCATGGCTGGTGTATACCCATCAGGGATATCGGTATCCACTTTTAAGACCGAATCTTTGTTCTTCAGTATGGCAACCACGTCTCTCATAGCGTCTGTTGGATTCAAGCCGTTCAGATAGTCTTTCTGGATTATTTGTGACTGACCACTTGAATGACTGTTGTCTGAGGCATTGGATAGTTTCCTGATCCTGTATGTGCAGTCATCATCGTCGTCATCGTCATCGGTCGCTGCGTTCCGTTCTTTGCGGATGATATCCTCTGGGTTTCCAGCTAAGATCTCGGCCCAAGTGAACTGCCTTGCGGAACCCATAAAGTTTCCGAACTTTCCGATGCTGTTACGATGCCGCCGTACGCTCTTACGCTTCTTCAATTGCTTCTGTTTTGAACGTAGGTTCTTGGGCGACATTTTCTTGCCGATAACCCCGTGTTGCATTAGAGATTTCTTCAATCTGGCGACTAGATCAGCATCTGAGACGAAGAAGTTTCTAGATGCACAAGGCTTGCGGAAACCTTCACTGGAAATGTTCAAGGTATGCCGCAACAGTTCCAATTTTAAGTCATTTTCTAATGAGCAAACATTCTCTCTCTCAACTGATTTTTTTATCCCGTTGATAGCCAGGAAATTTGGCGGAGTATTCTTCCTTCCGAACCTTCTGGAATAGCACAACTTGTTACGATTTACCGGCGACATTGGCGAATCAACGAAGCTCACATCAGATTTGTTCCCGATTTTTAACAATTCACTTCTAAACAGACTTCTACAATACTCATAATCAGGCTTGTCTGTGTAATCTAGACTTGTGACATATTCTAGGAATTTCTCTATAAATTGCGGGTAGAATTCAGTCTTGAAGCAAGTCTTTAAGAGGAGCTTTAGATCGCTCATGTAATTTTTCTTTAGCGCATGCACTAAATCTGGCTCTGCTAGGACCTCTGCAGTTTTCCAAGGAAGAGTGCCTGTAATCCAGTCTAAGAGGTTATAGCCTAAAGTTTCTAGGTCAGATCTTCGGGAATGGGCTCCAACATGAGAGTCCCTTGAACTGTATTCTAAAGTTCCATCGTGGGCCTTACGGGCGTCCTCAGCAAACTCTTTATGCTGACCTTCCGTGTCTAGGAACTTTGAAGCTAGACCGTAATCTAGTAGATAAATCTGTCCATTTGATTGAGATAAGACAGCCTCTTTATAAACCTCATTATCAGTCTCAGTTTTTTCTGGTACCATTCTCTTTTCGGGTCTGAAAATCTTTAAGCTTTTGTCTCTCTTAGCTTTTGATTCTTGGAATTGTTTTGTTGTCTGTATTATACTTTTATGTCCGAAGTCATCAATCAATTTCTGGTATGATTGATCTGAGCAAACAGAGCTGTTGATGTCTTCATAGTTCACGTAACTTGTCAGTTGCCTCAAGTTGAAAGCGTGATGTCTATGAAGTGTCCGAGTATCTTTATCAGTGAGTATTTTCCGCAGCTTCTTCTGAACATTCACCAGTCTTTTATCCCCATCACTAGAAGTAGGACTTTTATAATCTTTTGCAATGAAATCCTCGTCTGTGTAATAGTTTGAGCTCCTTGGTTTAGCTTTCCTTTTCGATGACAGTGCCTCCTTGATTTCTTTCTGTAAAGACGGTGTCAGTCTGACAACGGGAACTTTGCCTATTTTAGAGCCATCATATCCGAGCATTAGGTTGGAGCTTTTGATGTCCGAGTGGGTATAACCCTCGCTGTGTAGATATTCTAAGACGTCTAGTATCTGAATGGCTAGAACAAGTACATTTTTGAGTTCTAGAGTCTTGGAGCGAGTTCTGACTATGATCTTGTGGAGATCTATGTCGTAGCGAGGCAGAACCAGGAAGCGATACTTGCTGCCCGAGGTTTCATCTGTGAATGAACCGCTGGCGATGTAGATCGGCATGCCGAGACGCTTTTGCTTGTGTTGTTGTCGCCATGCTTTAACTGTAATGATACAAAAGAAAATGATTATTAATAGGTAGGTAATTGATGAGGACATCAGCATGAGCTTCAGAGAAGTCTAATGCCTCCATCAAACAGAGGGGCTTTTGTCATATCTAACACGCTTGGCAGGCGTATGGGCGATCGTAGTAGAAGTGGTAAAAATACACAGAGGAAAACAGCTGGTCTTACCTGTTCTATTTACTTATTTCGATTTCGTTTCCGTTAGTGACTCTTACGATATTCAACGTTTACTACTACTAGTAAACGTTGAACATCTCTATTTATTCCATCTATATTTACAAGTCAAAGAAACTTATGTAGAACACAAAATAACATGAATATAATATTTTTTCCATTGCAGATTATCAAATACAAAATTTGAATAACAACATTACTTAATCAACAAAACAAGGAAATGAGTAACTTAACATTGACCTACATTCAAACCTGCTAAAGCAAAGCAGACAATTTTTATCACTACTTATTTTATAACTAGTGAATGACGCTGAGACAAAGAGCCTAGTAAAAACTTTGTGATATATTGTCAGCCACATCCTCACTTGTTTATTACTGATTTATTATATTAGTTCTAAAATCTAGGCCTCTCAACACAACCTCAAAGTGTCTCTTACCATTACTAGCCTGAGCAGTTCGTATCATACAATGCACCTCGACGAACAGAGGTCCGTTGGTGTGGGGCTCAATCTTGATGACGTAGGGGGCACTGAGCTTGGTCACATCCTGGTCTACATTGTCTGAAGCCAGGTATATGCGCCCAAAGCTGCCTCTGCCTGGAAAATTTAAATTTTTGTTTTCACTTTTGGCAGACTATATTGCTAACTATGGTTTATCCATATTGAATGAAGCATGTTAGTAAACAAAGTACGACACAAATAACAAAATCTCACTTGCTCGAGTATCAGTTATAATTGTAAGCAATTTTTATTGAAGGGAGGATCTAAAATCGACAAGTTATGTAAATTACGTATAAAAGGACGAGCCAACAAAGTAAATTTTAGGTTAAGTATTGGCGGTTTGTTTGCGTTTGTACTCCATTCAAAATGGATACGATATAGTGACCCACCCCGGCTTCACATGGGTGCAATGCTGATGTATTACACAAATAAACCTTTCTGTGAGTGGCACAAGAGTTTTGAGTCCTGTACCTAGTGGTGGGCGAAGTCGGATTGTGGATATTGATGATCATTATGTACTTTTAGAATTTACTGGCATAATTCAATTCAAGAATTATCGACTAGCTGCGCCCTCCTGCTTCGTATACGTTGATTTTATCCCCTTTTAAAACTTCCCTAGACCTCCACGAACATTTCTAGACAAAGATAAGATAGATCCCTTCAGCCGTTCTCGAGTTTTGGCGAGACTATCAAACAGCAATTCATTTGTATTATATATATTATATAGAAAGATGATCATTAAGTAATTTAAGAATTTACTGGCAGAATTTGAATTAAATAATTATTTAATTTTTTACTAGTTGAGGAGTTGATTGAACAAAAAATAGAATTCTATTCTTAGAACTTTCCCATAATGTATGTTATAATAACAAAAAACCTTAGTACATACTTGGTTTTGGAGGAGTTAAAAGTAACTTTAGAATAAGTAGGTAGGTACATGGATATTCAGCTGTAGATATTATTGACTCTTTCTAGCCACAGCCAGAAATAATAATAATAATAATGTCCAAATAGCTGGGAACACACACACATGTGGTAATGCATTTACCATCAATTTTGGAAAGACAAGTAATAAAGAAAGATGTACCAACACTAAATAGTATCTAGCCTTTGAAATAGATTGACTCATTTATTTATGAGGTACCTACTTATTTAGATTTTTAGAACAAAGTAATTAAACAGCTAAAGGACACACAATCATTTGATTTCTTTTGTAGTATTTACTTGTAAGTATTTCACAATAAAAAGAAAATAATACAATTTAAATTATAAAATATATATTACATAAATATTTTCATCATAGATGGGTGATTGAATACTCAAGGTTAGTCAAATCTAACTTCAGTCCAGCCTACAACCATCACACAGTGGTCAAACAACTTTTGAAACTAGTTTTCTCTTGGCAAGTGTATCATTTACAACCTAATACAATACAAGTAGGAGAAGTACCTACATATGAGTAGCATGTTCATGCTATGGCTTTGCTCTACAGCTTTAAAGTCTTTTTTGGGATATTTACCATGATTTGAGTGATGAGTTTTCCAATATTTTGGCAGTTATTCAGTTATTCCATGATCAATCATAGAGCATGAAACTGTGCCGAAATATTGGAAAGTGCTATGATGGATTTAAAAACCTAGCTTTACTTGCAGCGTTGCACACACTTTTAGTACTATTAGTACTGAAATAAAATGCCTATGTTGTTCTAGATCCAGACCTTTATGCATGCCAAATTTCAATGTCATCTAATCAGTTATTTTGCGATGGCTTTCCCTAAAGATGTCACGACATCATAAACTTCCAGCTTTACAATATTAATAGGATTACCTTTCTGCTTGAGGCTTTTTCCTAGCTATGAAGAAGGTAAAACAAAACATGGTAAATGTCCTGTTGTAAATCAGTTTAGTCTTAATAACCTGGATTTAAGTTTTATTAAGCAGATAAAAGTTCATGATTTTGAAAATGTTTAGATTGTAAGCAATCTGGAGCTGCATCTACGCAGAGTTCTGTCTATCTAAACCTTAGATTAGAGGTTTCAGACTTTTGTTTGTGTTTGTATATGAACATACAATGAAGGACCTTTTGAACAGTTTATAAACATACTAGGAAATTTAAGAATAATATGTAACAGCTGGTGATTGCATTATGGAGCCAGTACTTTTAAGAAAATAGATGATTTCACTCCACATATGTATTACTCACACATAGTATCGTTTAGTTACACAATGATGATAAATGTGTGTAAACACAATGAAACAAACTGATGATTTCATAACAGACTACCTATTTGAATCAAATGTACCTAAAGTTTATGAAGTAAAAGTGTTTCTACATACCAATAGGCTTCCCGATGCGCCATTTCTTTTGCTGAATGTCAGTGAATATGATGCCTGGAGTTAGAGCCTCATCATCACAGAAACTGACATCCAAACTCGGAGTAGAAGGGGCCGGTGGTTCTTCGATGAATTTGGACTTCTTTTTAGGGGGTAGTGAGAACTGTACAACTTCATTTCCACGGCGGGGCATTGCAATATCGAACAAAATACACGAGCCACGGCTTCATGGACACAACATCTCTTTCGAGCTATAGTATGGACTGAAGAACTGAAGTTGGAGGAAAATACTGTAGATTACACCTTTAGGTCTTCATAAATCTAATAAATAGCAACGTGAGCGGTAATGTGACTGTAAGAATCGTAATTATCGGTTATTCAATACGGTGGCAAGTACCTGAGTAAATAATAGGTAAAAACAGTAAGTTTTCGCGTACTATGACATTGATAGAGGACTGCTATCAATTTATTTGTAATGCTAACGGCAAATGTTATTATTATTACCATAAGTCCAAAATTCTGTACCGAAAATTTACTGAGCGAACGAAATACAATCAACTGATTACAAATCCGCCATGTTGTTTGTGTTTTTAGGGATTGCCACATTGAAATTTCAAAGAAATCGATTGGCCTTATAATGTTTTAGTCGATTTTTCGATTCAAGCAACTTTCAATGTCAATAATCTTGTAGGCAGCAATTTCTTTAATTTTAATAAAATCAGTCTGATTTTAGCTGAATTGTTTAGCTACGAAAATAGGTTTAAATACCCACATAATTTTCACTTTCTTTAATAAACTATTAAAAACAAAAAAAATACATGTCGACACTCCCTACGTATAGTTGTGTATCTGCAAAACACAAATTTTACAGGAGAGCGTTTTAAAGATTTGAAAATGTTCAAATGCCTATAACTGGAGCCCTTTTTGAGATATTTCTGTGAAAATTGGTGAGATGCCCTTACTGTAGATCTAGTTTAAGATAGCTACTATTTTTTATTTAAATCTATACTGGGTAAGATTTTATTACACTTACATATTTTTACGTGGTGCTTATAATTTAATAAAATGCCGTATGTGGCACATACACACTTTTTCGTGGGAGATTAGAAGAATGACAATATTGTAACTGCCTGTTACACGGTTATACTTAGTAGATATATTTGACTAATTCTGTTTAACTGGTGCTTACATGCTTAAACGTTGGAAATTTTATAATTTAATAATATGCTTCTACATATTCTGTTTCGGCAATTTGGCCTGGTGAGCAGGTCGCCAGGCCCTAATTGCCGAATATTCACTTGCTTACGAAACTAAGCCTATTACTTGGATCATTAAATCATTTATTTGTGTATAAATTATAAAAAAATGTTTTTTTTTTTTTAAGCTAGGTCAGAAATTTTTAGTAGTAAAATGTAAAACTGTATTCGTGAATGGGGGTTTTCCCATTTATCTTATTAATTTTTTCGCTAATATTGGTTGTTCTTATATTATTATTTTGAATAAAACAAGAAATAAAAGAACTCAAATACCGTTTATTAGGGAAGTAAGTGCTCACCTAAACACAAAAAACCTTTTATGGATTGTTATTTCAAAAATAAGAAAAACAAAACCAACTAAGTAGGTAACTAACTCAGCTTTAAACTCTTAACGACTATAAAACACGAGTAATCAGTCTGTACAATAGGTACTTCAACCTAATTATTATCAAAATGTGAACACAGAATTAATATTATGAAATAGCAAACTTGACATGTCAACATCTAACTATGTAAACAATTTACATAATAATATGAAATACAACATTTATTAAATTGAGATCGAGATAATAGGAGACACAGAGACTTAAGGTTATAAAATTAATAATAACAAATACCTATCTAAACTTGACTATTCAATTTCTAAGATAAGTATTAATATTAAGGTTTCCGACTTTACAAAATTAAATATGCTTTTGTCTCCACAAGCAGACCCCATCTCTCTCTTTTTCCTTAATTTACCGTCTCTTTATACTCAAATATCTAGCCATTGGTACTCCAACTTCCCGTTTTTCGGAATGTACCGGTACCTATAAAGTATCAACTGGAGCTCCTCGGTGTCATTCTCACACTAACTTTGAACTTTGGCACATTCATCGAGTCGAAGGCCAAAACAGCAGCCATGAAGCTAGGGATTCTAAATAAGGTTAAGCGATACTTCACACCGGCACAGCTTCTATCCCTTTATCAAGCACAAGTCCGGTCTGGTTTGGAGTATTGCTGCCATGTTTGTGACGGCTCGGCCAAGTACCAGCTTGCAGCCTTAGACGCGATCGAACGAAGAGCCTTCAGACTCATTGACGAGCAGCACCTTGCAGAGACTAAGGTTCAAAGTCTCGAACACCACCGCAAGGTTGCTTGTCTCTCGATCTTTTATGCGATACATTTTGTAGAATGCTTACTTGAACTACATGACCTGATCCCACCATCTCCCTTCCACTCCAGGACAAGCAGACGGATAGCGCAATACCATCCATACTTGGTGGATGTACCCTCCACTCGCACTAAGCGGTTTTCCTCCACCTTTATTATTCGCACCAGGAATGGAACTCGCTCCCTGTCTCTGTTTTTCCGGCCAATCACAACTATTTACCCGAGTCTCTTCGAGACAAGGGTAAATAGGTGTCTTCTAGACCTTCGTGATACACCGTCGGCCGCATCTTCGCTTTCCATCAGGTGAGATTGCGGTCAAACGAAGGTATATTTATATTTACCGTAAAAAAAGTACTGTACCACTTATATTTGTAAAAAGTAGTACTTTTTTTGTTTTCCACGGCTTCAGGATGTTTTTCTTGAGTTTTCTGGGTCAGGTTTAAAGGTTTCTCACAAAAGCGTTGCGACGTTCAAAGGCAATGTCATTATTCCCTGGAGCCTCCACCACAAGCTTGCAAGGAAGATTGTAAGATATGGAAGCTGGGACATGCAATTCAAAAGATGCAGGACTATCACCGTTAGTGTTCCTAGAATGCAAGAGGGAAATGCGCGGTGCAGGTTCTTCATCGCTGTCAGATATTATCTCACCCATTCGGCTTAGGTCACCCTCAGTAAAATTATCTGAGAATGGCACTGGAGACACATCTGAAAAACAACAACAAGGGGCAAAATTAAAATCTACTTTTTCATGGGTAGAGAGCGCCTTGCACTTTTGAAGTACATTTCTGTTCATAACTCTGAAGATCCTTATCAGATCTTCAACATTGTAATGACACCATTGGAATTATTTTCTTTCCGACAAAAAAAGAATCAACAAAATCGGTTCACAAACAACAAAGTTATCCGCGACCGCGACCAAAAATTACATATACATATACATATATATATATATATATATATATACGGTGGAATAGAGAAACCTCCTCCTTTTTTAAAATTAGTAAAGAAATATTGTTTTTTATTAAATAACATGAAAACATAAACAGAGAACTATGTAAGTGCATGGGTTACTATAACTTTCATTTAATAACTTTCCGATGTAAAACTATGTAAAAGTCAGTTACCGAATTTTGATTTAACAACTTATCGAAGTATAAATATGTAAGTGCCTAGATACACATTATGATCATAGTGAATCCCGATGTTTAAATATGTAAGTGCGTAGTTACACATTTGTACGTGGGTTTTCAAATTTTTTTGGAAAGTTTCAAAATGTTCTCACTAATAATTGTCTATTTAGTCAGCAATGAAGGCAATAACACACAACTGATTCAGTAAACCTAATAACTATGATTGGACACCAAAAAGTACTAAAAGTTGGTAAATCATTAATTATGATTGACTTACCTGGTCTCGTAGTAGATATAGCTGGGTCTAGGATATCTACTTTTCCTTTCTTAGTAGCGTCTGCTTTTAAATTGTTCAGGAATCGGAAACGTTCACTTGTCATTTTGCGGCAAAAAAATATTTACGAGTCACACACGCATTCTACTCACTGTCCGCGCAAGAACTGCGTAACGGGCAATTACACGCCACCGGCACCTCATTCCCCCCGCGTCAAAGTGTGTATGTGGAAGATACAGCATTATATGGCGGGAAAATAATGAAGTTGGACAGTTATACGATCAAGAAGAACGTACTTAGAGTAGACATTTTTGATTTTTTGTAAGTTATAATGATAGACTGGCATGTGTAGATGCCAAAAATGCATCAAACGTATAAGTGTGTATCTGGCAGTTAGACGAAGATACGTAGGGAGTGTCGATGTGTGCTGAGGTAAAAATTTAAAACATCTAAAAATTGTAATTCTCGTCATCGATCAAATTTTTAACCGACCCCTCCTTAGATTCACATTCACAATGCGAACCCGTATCAAAATACTTATTTCCTTTGGCATGTATGGAAAGACTTATAATTTGTGTTAAATAATTTTATTAAATATTAATCAAATTCGGGACAAATATTTGTACGATCTGCATTTGTTCAGGGCGTTTTGGATGTTTTTTAGGCACCTATAGTTAAAAAAATATCTATGTGGTTTAGTTCAGTTATCTAGTACCTAGTACCCATAACACAACTGATAAGTTTTAGATAACGGTTCAATTTACAGATTGTTTCTGTAAATGGGTAGAAGGTAGTCTCAGTGTCTCTTATAAGTGGGTAGTAGGAATAGCGTTGTTCTTTTTCGAAAAATTGGTTAGGCAAGTATATTCCGAATATAAACTCTTACTTTGATGCAAAAAAAAAGAAGAAATGAGTCTATTTAGCAAAAAACTACTCTGAACATGAGATAATCGAGTTGAGCCAGTTCCATATATTTTGCTAGCCAAGGCACAGAAGAAATATATAGTACCTACAGGTACTTACTGTAAAGTTTTTGTTCAGATTGTCTTAAATCTTGTGTTTGTTATCCAGTAGGTATGCTACTGGATAATTATATTTCTACCTACCCTACCTATCGCAAAACCACTCATTTTTACGGTAGGTAAGGTAGTTAGGAAATCTGGTGAACAGAGTCTGTAATATCTATACCTAGATATTTTTACCTGAGAGAGATAAATTCTTCACAGATTTCATTGCAGCTGAAATTTAAGTAGGTAGGTACCTATATGATGTTTTTCCAGCCGAATACCGCGGCGGCAGCCACTCAGATAAGCCATGTGCGCAGAGCGGGAGGCCAGCGTCCACCCCAGTGGACCAATACAGGCTGTTGAGGTGAGGTATAAATAGTAGGTAGATACCTACCTAACAAACAGATATTCTGTAATCTGTGGTAAGTAACCTATGCCTATATACCTATACCCTAAACCTAGATAGGTACCTAGATAGGCCTACCTAAAGTTTGAGATCAAAAATTTGTATCAAATCAAAACCATGGTAAAAAATGTAACTGCCTATCTACTTTAATTAAAAACTAGGTCCCGTACTACCTACTTCAGAAGTACCTATTATAATACCTACTACCGTTCTGTGCCACCCACCTACCAGAAAACGCTCTACAAGCCCTATAATTGCAGCGTTTTGCAGTGCACCGAAACAAAACTTTTTATTTCGTTCACTTCTCTCTCATTCACGAGTCGACTGCGAGGCGAGAGCCCGTGTGTGTCACCGCTTCGCACACGCGAGGCAAATCGAACGCGATGATCTCTTGTTTATCAACAAATTCTCTACCATTACGTGATCTGTGACATAAAACAAGAAAGCAGTGATGTTCTAGCAGTTTTAATAGAATATTTATGGAAATCATGTTGAGTTATCGTTGAGTGCACGAAGATGGAAGGTGCGAACGCTGACTCAGATCATTCTATGACTTGGGAAGACTTTTTTGGTAAGTAGGTCTAATTATTAATTAGTAGGTACAGTAAGCAAAATAGACTATAAAAAAATACGCGTGTTCAAAAATTTAGAAAAAAAGGATAGAAAAGATGTTTTTTGCAGCCTGCACGTTAAAGGGTTAGTAAAAAAAACAAAAAATATTAAATCGATATAAGTTAGAGCATAGAAATAAAAATCGATATTAAAATCGCGAATTTCCCGGGGCAACTCGTGATAGGGACGACGCTAGCACAGTATTTCCACCATCTATGGACATGCAGGGGCAGGGTAGAATGCATGTTGCGTTCGTTGCCTCCTCAGCGCATGCCATAAAATATCCATGCATGCAATTTTCTCGAACACGCCTGTATTATATTCTCTGCCTGCAGCTAAGTTTTGTTTGCACGATTTTGTTTGATAATTTTTATCTGATTTATGTAACTACAAAGATTGTCTATTGTGTTGGTACCTATACCTACAACGGCTAACGGGCGCGGCGGCGGCGGCGGAGGTGGTGCGGCAAATACTAACTACCTAGGTCCTAGACTTGTAATCTCTTTATGTAAAGAATACCTTTATGTCGGACAGAGATAAAAACTGAAGGTATCTTTTTAGAACAATAGCTACACTAAAATAAAACGTAGTAGGTACCTACAACTACATTATTATTGAGTAAGCTCTCTCTGACCCACGAACGAAGTTACTAGGTACTAGTAGTTTACCGATCAATCAAGTTATTTCTTGGCTGTACCCTAGCCTATTTCCTATAGTTGTTCTTTTTTCTAGAAATAATCTTTGAAATCAATGCTGCCAATGTACGAGAAGAGAATTAATGAAGTGCACTTCCGGGCATCATGACCGGATGTTCCAAATTTAAATTCGACAGTTGGCGCCGAGAAGTGTTGCTATGGGAATACGTTCATTTTGGATTTATTTTATCGCCACTTGGCGTGTAGGCGGGAAATAAAAGGCCATTATACGATGAATAAATTATTTATAGGGTATCATCATGAAAAAACATTCCTAAATTCCAACTGGGCTAAGCCTGATTTAAACATTATTATTAGTAGAATGTCTGGTGAAAAACCAATTATTTTTACAACATAAATAGTAACACATGCGAAACCTTTAAGCTGGGTATTCATCGAATGTTCCACTTTTAATGAATTTAATTCCAAGCCAAAAGCACTATCTTCAAATACTTCTACTTCCTGCCAAAGCACTCCTTCAATTTAGTGAGATTAAATTGAGTTTTTGCACGCAATTTCAGCTCAGTAAATACCTAATAACACTTACTTATGTACCTACGGTACCTAGGCGTACCGTAGGTACATAAGATCTAAAAACGTATTTAATAGATAAGTAGGTAGGTATAGCTCAGTCTGTATTGGAATGGCTGTCTAAAATTCGGAGCTAACGTTATTTTTATTTCGAGTCATCTTTATACGTTATATAGTGTGTGCAGTTTATTTGGAAGTAAGACAAGACATGTGATTATAAAGCATTAGCAGGAATAATCACAGGGGCGGATCCAGGATTTTATTTTGGAGGGGGCCATTTTGACAATGTTCAGATATAGGGTAAAAAAATCACAACCTCTTCCTCCACAGCCTGTATTGGTCCACTAATTTAAGCTTTAATGACTGGACTAATAGCCAGGATTCTGTAATGGGGGGTCAGGTGAAAGAAACAAAGAATATACCTAAATGTACCTTCATAAGGCGAGTTCGTAGCTCAAGAATTTGAGTCACGCATCACTACTAACAATAAACCACGGCGAGCGAAGCGAGCCGCGAAATTTTTAGGGACTTTTCCGGGTTTTAGGGAAAAGTAAGTGCGCAGTGGTAGAAACACATCAGTATGAAAAACAATCAGCAAGCAGAAAACATACAGCACAGCCCTGAAAATTTTAAAGAGTGCGCGACTGAGATTGAATTGTTAGGAGGAATTGTTAGATACATAATGAATATCGGTGAGTCGCAGTCTTTTTGAAATTGGTGAGGTATGCTTAGCAAGACGCGAAAGCTATGATAGTAAGTTATGAAAAATAATAAAATTTTAACGATTTACAACAAAATAGATGAGCCCTGCCCTAAAGAATCTACGAAAATCAAAATCTGGTGTCTGCTTGGAAAAGGAATATCGAAGTTGTGTTCGCTGTCGTACAAAATGAACTCTCGCTCGCATAAGATTAGCTTATCACGTAAACGAATCAGAAACTTCCATTTCAGTATAAGGGGGGCCCCTTCATGTGCACAGCCAGAGACGAGACTGTACTCCAGCGGAGCAAGCCGCGAAACCAAAATATTTTTTGTTAATTTCTCGCGTTAGTAGTCAAAATGATCTTATTGTGAGACCGAGACCATGTATTATTAAAAATGGACCACGAAACAGAGGACAATGTAACCGAATTTTTTTGCTGTTTTGTCGTTTTGTTAGATATTTTGATATTTTGCAACTGAACTGAAAACTGAAAGGAGGCTTTAGTTCAGATCCAGGCCACGTCGAGAGAGGCAAAAGATGTTCGCCACGCCCGTGGTGATACATCTGTTAGTTAGTTTTACATTGAACTAACTACAAATATTCGATACGTATATAACTCTAACGTACGTACTTATTTAGCTAGGGCTCTGCTAATAAAGGGCAAGAACACCTCAATGCAAAAAACAAATTAAAATGCAAAAAGCAGTGATATTTTTGTCATCTCTCTGTATTGTGTATTAAATTGTTTGAATTGAATGTAACGAAAGCGGGAACGCGTACGTTTCTTTCTTCGCAAGTTCGCGTACTCGCGAGTAACATGCGCGCACACTGTACTACTTTTTCTTTTACTTAACTTATCTTTTTAAGTTAAATCCAATACCGAGGTATACTTAGACGAGTAATTTTATTTAATATATATTATGTGGGTTTAGTCAAATAAAGAGCGTTTTTGTAATTTAGAACTGAGTTTTTAATAAAAGAAAAATACGAATCGACACACTTTACGTGTTGACGTAAGTAAGAAGGAAGTCCAGTGTCGCAACCAGAGGGGTGGAATGGAAACCAAACTAAAAACTAATTCGGATGCGTTCTCATTCTATCAATATAAACAGCTTGAAAAATAGTTATTACTGTCAATCAAATAAGAAATGAGGTGCAATTGGCTATAATTCACTTGTGTTCACTAGCGGAAGAAGAGAAATAGATATCATTTACCTATGTTCATTTCAAAGTCGTTGAACGTGTCGATGGACGTGGTAATACTGAGAAGAAATAAACCTCTTGAATTTAGTTTGTAGATGTATGTAAAGTACCGACTTACCTAAAAAATATATTTCTGTACTTTGATATAAAGTAGGTACCTACATAACCTACCTAAGAGTAGGTATGCCGTGGCCCGTGTAAAAGTGCATCTGAATTTAATCGTAAAATTGAGTCGAAAGTATGGAACTCTTGGGCCTTTTGGGGCCATGGCCCCCATGCCCCCCCCTGGATCCGCCAATGAATAATCACCGGTTTAGGCTAGTCTTATACTAATGAACTTCCTAATGATGAGCGCCAAAGCACTCTGGCTACATCCAGCCTCATCCGGCATTTTAGAGTACTTATTAGTACCAGAATGAAACCACCAACCCTATAAATAAGTCTATGTTAGACATAGGGCTATATTTATTCGTAGACATAGGGTATAGGTATAGTGTATTTGTCGGTCGACTGGCCACACCGGCGCCGGCGCCGCGTTTGTGGTCGCCTGTTGCGATATCTCTGTAAGGCAATCTGCTTCTGTCTGCTGCAATGTATCGCCTTTGTAAGTAATCACTTACTAACGATTATGGTACGTAAATGTTGACTATCGCAGCTTTACTCGCACTTCCAAACAACATCCTCTACACGCGGAAAAGTTCAGAAAGTATGTTTGGTAAGTTCTTAGTGGCTGCATTGGGTTGCCCAATCTGCCTAAAAATATAGTAGGTATGTTTAGTTTAAGTCCCTTACCTACACCTACATACTTTCTTCTACGTTTCTTACCTTCTCGTCTGTACTACCTTGACTGGATATTAGTCCAAAGACGTTAGATAAAGTGTATATGGCTGTACCTTATCTTATCTCGACGGTGCGGTGGTCCCTACTTATGTCTGGCACCAAGCTTAATATTAAACCCAGCACTGTTCATAGTGTTCACCTTAAAGAGAGTTACGGAGTGGCGCAATGACTTTAATCGTAGTGTTGTAACAGAACCCGTCGTGCCATCTGGAGACCGAGGCTGGTGTCATTTTGGTATGTTATTAATACGTACTTGTAGATACTTATTAATAAATCCTCTATAGGCTCTTACAGCATGCAATCAGATCAAAATATCAGTAGACAAGCAAGGCGTCACAGTGTGCTGTCGCAATCGGGAACGCATCTGGTTCCCACTACCAAGCGGAAGGATAGGTAGGGGTTAAATTCAAGTCTTGTTATATTTATTTGTAAAGATTCACGCAATTTCATAAAAAAATAGTTTCAAAAGAAATAACTTGCTTAAGGATATGCCATTTAAGGCACTTTCTTAAAAAGCTCCACAATTATCTAAGAAAATAAGCTCGCTATGTGAAAGTGACAATTCGCGTTGAACCTTCTAAAAATTGGCAAATGTCACAATTTGACTCATAAATAACCTGTGTCACACTGCAATACACACACACACAGACAGGCCGACAAAAGGCGCCAAATTATTCCCGGCAAACAATTGACAATAATGCAGTCATAGGCTGCGGTTTTGTAACATTCGCCCATTACCATAATGCAATTCTGCGATTTGTTATGTTGGCAATTATTTTTATGATTTGAAGATCGATGAAATTGGCAAAGTCTGAGTAGCATTTGAAGGGTTGGTAACTTGCATTTTGTAAAATGGCATCGATATTACAGGTATGAAATTTCTGTCTTGGATGAGAAAAATAGGTACAGTAAGAGTTTGCAAATAATAATCGGTTAAACAGATCGTATTAAAATTTGGCAAGAAAATAGGTAGTACTGAAGAATAACATAAAGCTGAAAAAAGCCGTGCGAGTAAGCGAGCATTAAAAAAAAAGACGTGTGGCACTCGGGGACTGCCGCGGTAAAGCTATTGCAATGCCATCTAGAGACAAACGTCAAGGTTTTTTCGTTACGGAATTTCTGGATTCGGTCCCCGCGCTCAAGGCCCGCGATAGAAGCTGTGCAATAGCTTAAAAACAATTACGTATTAAAGTAAGCCACAATAAGCTTACTCACACTTACCTTTCTACATAATATCTACTCTAAAACTAGCTTAAAAATAAACCTAGGAATACTAAATTACTGCTAGTGCACGTAACATCATGATTGGCTTTCCAAACAGGATGTTATATTTACCTACGCTTTTTGCCGAGGAAACTGTGTTTACTTCTATTGATTAAAGGCAACTAGATTTTACTGATTTGCTTCCACATGATACGCTTAGACTTTACAGGCATTTCCATAGAATCACGCACGTCTAACAAACAACTGACTGACCATAATCTCTGCAAGCTTAGTTTACTAACACGTTCAGCCGAGCGCGTAATCTAGCTTCGTTATGGAACAGCGGGCAACATTGCTTGTTTTTATGCAAGTTTGATGTTAGATTTTCAGCTCAAACCGTTTACAAATACGGTCTTATTTATTTACTCTGCAGGGTTGTAAGGGAAGTATAGATACATTTTGATTTCAATGTTTTTATAAATAGGGTTAGTTTTACAAAACTCAGTAGGTACTATGCCGTGTGTGTAAGCCGACGCTACATGTGTTGATTTTTTTAATTGGTCTGGTAAGGGGTAATTTCAGGTTCGCACGCTATGACGTCAAATTATATGTGTTGCTAATTTATAATGATTATCGAGTACAGAGATCATGCATGTACATAGGACCTTGTATGGTAAATATAAACAGCTGATGAATGGTTACCCTTGTACTTTCTTACTTGTATTTAACTAGATTAGCATTAGGTAGGTATGGGTTAAGTTAGAACTTTAGAAGTGTGTGCGTAATGGGTAATGGGTTATTAAACGTATTCAATGTTTTCCATTGAAGTACCTACCTACTATATGTTTTCCATTGTTATATTACATAGGTACTTTTATTCATACCGGACGTACTTATTCCCGTAAAACAAAGGTTTTCACATTTACCTTGCTCGCGAGGAAAAAGCATAGCAAACCAATTAATCAATATGTTTGTAATTAATTCGTCGATCAACCTATGAAAATCAGAAAACGTAAGGTAGTTAAAATAATATATCTATAACAATATAACGTAAGTACCATTTTTAGGGTTCCGTACATAAAAGGTAAAACAGGACCCTATTACTAAGATTTTATCAAAACGTACTTTCTAGTAGGTAGGTAGGGTTCGGGTTATGTATGTCGAAAGTTCCCACCTGTATAGGTAGCTATACCCTGTCCATTTTGAATGAAGCATGTTAGTAAACAAACCGCCCATACTTAACCTAAAATTCACTTTGTTGGCGCGTCCTTTTATACGTAATTTACATTACTGTCGATTTTAGATCCTCCCTTCAATAAAAATTGCTTACAATTTTATATCTGAAACTCGAGGCCAAGCAAGTGAGATTTTGATATTTGTGTCGTAGTTTGTTTACTAAAATGCTTCATTCAAAATGGATACAGTATAGTAGGACCCATTGAAAGTTCTATTTTTAAAATTGGAATTCAAACAGAAAGGAATGTCTCGATTTTAAATATGGATGAGATGAATATCACGGAACCGAGCCCTTGTATAAAAGTAAAATACCTACGTATAATATAATATAATAATAATACAACTAGGTAGGTACATTACCTAGTTGTCAATTTTAGATCCTTCTTTCAATAAATATTGCTTACAACATCTGAAACGCGACGCCAAGCATGTGAGTTTTAGTTATTAGTGTCATGGGTTGTTTACTAACATTCTATGATCTATTTATGTCTATTTGTCATAAAACTGCATGTTATGTCACTGTAACAGATTCTAATAACATAAATTAAAATTCACATGCTTGTAGTCGAGATAAAGTAATATAATTAATTGGGCTATATTTATTGAAGAAAGAATCTCAAAACATCAAGTAGGTACTTTCCATTATTTTTAAAAATCGTCAACAAGAAAGTTATTTTGAGGTTAAGTACTGCGGGTTTGTTTATTATTTGTGCAGGGTTTAAAAATCGAATATACATGCTCTATGGATACGGTATAGTTACGGATCGACTCATATTTCCTTGCCTACTTGACTCCCAGAAGTGCATTTGGTATGCATAAAACGTCGATTTGTTTAGTAAAATACCAATTTCAACGCATGGTTGAACCCAGACTGTGTCTAGACGGGGTGGTTTTACGACCAGCCTATAAAGAACCCCCCGTTTTGCCTGGACCCTTTCATTTTGTATAAATTGTATTGCACTTGGGGGTCTGTGGATATTAGGTAGCCAGAGTAAAGATTTCGCTAACTTTGGCGATGGGCCAGATTTATTGTTTCAATAAGGTTGCAGGAAATAATTTAGAATATTAAGTAAAATGCTCTATTAGATTAATAAAAAAGAAACAGCGCATTATATTTAGGGTTCTGTGGCAGAATAAGAAAAGCCGACTTCAAAGAATAAATAAAACCCAAACCAATGTTGGCATATCATGTCAAACATAAAAGTTTGTAATTTTATTTTATTCGTCTTCTCGGTACCTACCACCACTGTGCTTTGGGTACCTATCGCCACATTTTTTAAAAATTTTAAGTTCTGTGAGTAAGATACCTACCCTATATCCCCTATATACCTAGTAGGAAAGGTATTACACCTTTAGTATTACCCCTAGGTATCCTACTAGTAAATGTGAAAGTCTGTGTGATTGTTTGTTACCTACCACTGCTACCACGTATCTCCGTAAGTACTTAACTAATTTAGATGTAATTTGGTAACCTCTGTCTTGTAAAAAAAACTTTAAAATATCTTTCGCCAAATCGGTACTTTCCGAGTTCTATGGGTTTGTCCACGTTGAATGGAGCATGTTAGTAAACAAAATACGACATCAATAACAAAATCTCACTTGCTTGGCGTCGAGTTTCAGATATAATTGTAAGCATTTTTTATTGAAGGGAGGATCTAAAATCGACAAGTAATGTAAATTACGTATAAAAGGACGCGCCAACAAAGTGAATTTTAGGTTAAGTATGGGCGGTTTATTTACGTTTATGCCTCATTCAAAATGGACACGGTATAGTACCTACTTCAGTTAAAACGCTCCATGTGTATGTTATCATTTAAAAGTCGAACGCACAAACCATCGACAAACTAGCGGAACACGGAACACGCTATCGTATATAATCTTTACGTTCTTGGCAATGAAATGGGGTCCCTTTATTATCAGGGGCGCGAAAGACATTCACCAGGGTTGCCACTTTCACATGTCACTGGATAGCACAGGAATTATTTGCTGACAGGTTTAAAAGAAAACAGAACACCCAGATAAAAATATGGATTTAAGTTTGCTTGGGTCATACATGTGTTTGTGTTACCTCTATTCCCACTGATGTCCTAAATACCTAGATGTCTTTCTTTTTCTTCTTCACCTATCAGCAGTCGTGCAGTTGTTTTTCAAATTCTATGTCAGAGTTTCGTTCGACTCCTTATATTATTCTCTCGTTCGTCCAGAGTTGGGGCCCAGGTTTCAATTAGAGCGTTACTCCCGTCTGGGCCATTAACTTCAGACAACAGACGTTCTTCGAAAATGTCTCGTTTGTTTTTAATTTCAGTCATTATCTGTCAACTGAGGATGAAATATTGTTGTTTATTGGACGACAAGGACCGTTCTGAGAGAAAATTACTTTTTCAGGAATGCAGTTCAGCTGGTTTTATGTAGGAAATCAATAAAATAGTAGTTACTCTTTATTGAACACCAAAAAGAGAAAAAACAGAACAGGAAAACACAAACACAGAAACGTGAGTAGGTAGGTATATGCACTCATATACAATAAGACATATTTGATTCAAATTTGATTCAAATTCAAATTCAATAATGCTTTATTTCCATAAATACAATAAATATAACCTAGAAAAGGTCAAATCATATAAAAAAAAGATACACTGACACGGAAATAAGTAAAGTGGTATTTTTTATTTCGGCCGCTTCAGTATGTAGACAAAAGTAAAGAAACGACCAAGAAACCTTTAGCCAGTTAGTTGTTATTTTTCGAGGTTCCAAGCTTTTTTATCCTCTAGATAATCTGATATTTTATAGTAAGCTATTTTGCATAGTAAAGTTTTGACAGTTTGTTTGAATTTATTTACTGATAATTTTTGAAGCTTAGTAGGGTTTTTCTTGTAGAAGCGTACCTATACATTGCCCTTTAAAAGATACATTCGTTTCATGAAGCCTAGTTGTGGGTACAGCGAGTTTTATGTTTGTTAGAAATAAACACATTCTTTAAATTATGTAAGTATATCGCTATTTTTTGGTTATTTATTTATAGTTTGATTATGAAGTATGAGTGATCTCTACCAGGCAAGCTAGGAGTTTTCTTTCTTTTTTTTTCAATAACTATACAAAACAAGAGCTAAGTTATTAGGATTTTCTGGCGTGCGTGATACTGCATACAAATTATAATGAATGCAATTTGTATTCTATTGATATGCAATGATAGGGAATTTTTATCATCCTGGTACATAAATGAATAAATGAGTTTGAAAGCAATAAATTAAAAAAGAAAATTACAATCGTAACAATAAAAAAAAAAATAGAAATTTATAACTAAGCCAAGCAAATAAAGCCCAAATTAAATAATACTTAATAATTACTGATTTCCACAACTTTTCTCGATGCAGATGTCGGTCGTGCGTGTTGGTCTGTTATTAAAAGTAAGTGTACCTTCTACCTACTACGCACATCAATAGTAAGTACATACTTAGGTACCTACTATTTTAAGTTTTTACGATATCTAGGTAAGTGGGCTAGACAAATTGTTTAAATAAGTATGTACCCAATTTAACACCACATTTTATTGTGACAACCCTATCTATTTGGGATAGGTCTGCGTCGGTCGATATCACCTCTAGCTTTGAGTTTTTACGACTAACGTGAACCTATGCTCAGTTGAGTTGAGACCACAGACATACATATACCTACTTCAGACAGACCTAGATACAGGTACATTCACTAGCTTGTAAATGATTTATGAGTTTTATAAAATCTATACAAATATTTATAAGAAAGTCGTGTTAGTTACACTATTTATAACTCAAGAACGGCTGAACCGAGAGCTTAGAACCAGGAGAGGGACATAGGATACTTTTTATCCCGTTCCCGGCTGAACGAATCTTGATGAAATTTGGCAGGGAGGTAAACGGTATCCCGGGGACGGACAGCTACTTGAATAGAGCGTGCGAAGCCGCGGGCAAAAGATAGTATATTTATAAGAAAGTCGTGTTAGTTACACTATTTATAACTCAAGAACGGCTGAACCGATTTGGCTGAAAATTGGTGGGGAGGTAGGTTAAAACCTGGAGACGGAAATAGGTTATCCCGTTCCCGTGGGACATGACATAAAAAAATCCACGGGGCGAAGTCGCGTGCAGCTGGTAGTTGAATAAATGTAAAATATGAAATTCCAAGATTAGAATTACATGTGTGCGAAATTCACCTCGATCCGTTCAGTAGTTTTGGTGTGAAGAGGTTACAAACATCCATCCAAACTTTCACATTTATTTCATTCATCATCATCATTAGCCTATATTAGTCCACTGCCGAACATATGAGCGCCATAGCGCCGTGTCTTCAGTATAGTGCTTCTGATGCAACCTTATGTCAATTTGTCTGCTCTATTGTGAGAGGGGTGAATGACCGATTTCCTATATTTAAAATAATGATTCTTATATTGAAAAATTAACAATTTAACAATGTATAATTTTGCCTTAAATTTAAAATATTTATTCAATCAATATCATTTTTAATGTAATTTAATTTAATTTAATGTTAGTTATAGGTCTTTAGTTCTTTGTACATAAATAATTAATTAATTAGTTAGTGTAATTGGCAATCGCCGTTCTAATTAATAAAATAAATAAATAGATGCATCAAGCATCAGCATCTGCCTGTAGTATTTAGCACATAGTCATCCCACCTGGCCGGAGGGTGCCCTACACTACGTTTGCCGAGTCGCGGTCTCCGCTCAAGAACTCGTTTACCCCATCGGTTGTCGGTTCGTGAGATATGGTATTTAAATATAATTATATTATTAGTGTGATTCACCCTGATAATGAAAAGGATAAAGATACACAATGCCTATTGCATCGCCCGTTTCTTTTCGAACTTTACCGACGCTCTAGCGTCTAAATACAAACTCTACCCTCCCATTTTTTTCCACTCATTTTTTTAAGTCTGGTGAAAATGTAGAGAACCGTTTATTCTCTACATCTTCACCCGACTTAAAAAATGAGGAGGTTCTTAATTCGGCTGAATGATTATTCTATGTATAGGCACAGATGTTATAATACTATTACAGGAATACATAGGTATGCTTTCTTTTTAGGCTTATTCCACTAATCTCCGTTGACAGTCAACGGGAATAAGTCAACTTTTTGTTCATTATTCCCCGTTGACGCTGATGCGAACTCGTTAATCCCCATTGCGTCAAAAATAATGTACTTATACCTGTAAGAATGAAGATTTATTTATTTCTAAGGTCTACTCGCTTGTTGATTAATTTTTATAATCATGTTATATTGCCTAGGCAACGATTCATTAATCGTTTTAATAAAATCCGTTTTTTCCTATTTCTATTTTTATGTTTCTTCAATAAAACCATAGAGCTATAAAAAAGAAAACATAAGTATTATAAAATAAAATATGTATACTCAGGGTTAATTAAGCTCGCCTTTGCCATTACTTCTGTACTTAATGTTTTATGTTTTTTAAATGTTTTAGTGCAATAAAGAATTAAGAATATGCCTGTTACTCGATATCTTCGATAACTGTTACCCAATTTTGATGATTCTTTGACTTTGGTACAGAGAATGATTCCGAGGTGGTCCACGTAAGTTTTATTTTTGAGAGATTAATACCTACTTGTCCGGTAACATTTAAAAAATGTGTACCAAGGTAGGTAATTGGAATTTTAAAACAGGGATTTTTCGTAAAAAACCTCATTATTTATCTTCATATAGGTATTACATTTCTTACCAGCAGTGGATTAATATAGGCTGATGATGGTGATGAAAAGATTTTCTTGCACCATTTGTTTTTTAACTATTATGTAAGGTTGTAGAAAAACTCTTCTTTATTTTTCTTTACTTATTATACTTTACTTTACTTTACTTTATTATTATAAATTCTATTCTAACACTTCATAGCCCATGACGCAGATGTCCCACTACGTCCCCGTGTAGCGGACTGGGCAGTGAATGCGTACTTAACTAAACTAAATTATATTATATTATACTAAATTATATTATACTAAACTAACACCTTCATGGACCATGACGCAGATGTCCCACTACGTCCCCGTGTAGCGGACTGGGCAGTGAATGCGTACTTAAAACTAAACTAAATTATATTATACTAAACTAACACCTTCATGGACCATGACGCAGATGTCCCACTACGTCCCCGCGTAGTGGACTGTGCAGTGAATGCGTTAAGCATTTTGCCATTGAAATAGTGTGAAAACAACGGTATCTATTTAAATATTCTTTTTGAATATTATTATTACGTAAACATAAGTCACTCACATAAAACAAAATTATGGGTACCTAAACAAATTACAAACCCCATGTTTTAACGCAATTTAAATAATGAAAAGCCATCGAACAATAAAATTAGCCTGGGAAAGGATCATTTTACTGATTTATGGTAAAACACCCTATGAAACCGAATAATGGGTAAAACTAGGGGTGTTTTGCGCTATTTGTAACCATTGGGGACGAGTTTGTACACACATGTTTATAGCGATGACTAAAAAAACGAATAAATAGGTAGGTACTTATTATAAAATATGTACTCAGACCTTACAAACATAAGTCTTCAAGATTTTGGACCACAATGTGGTAAATAAACTTTTTCGTTCTAGGTTATTTTATATGAAAGTTTTATGAAAAAAAAACAATACAAAAAAAATTTGACTATTAACTACTTAAAAAGCTATTAGTTACAAGACTCCTAAGGAGTTGCCAGTATTTTTTTTGTAAATATCACGTATAACATTTTATACAAAAGAAGCCTTGTGTTTGAATAGAATAGCTACCCAATCGGTACACAGCACTCGTCAAATACAAAAGAAAAAGTCAAATAGGTATCTTATGACATTTTCGAGCGCGGGAACTGTCACAATACGTTATCTGTGACATCGCTGTGACATGTCGCACAATAGTGCTGGGACACGATATCGATTCGATCGCAAATCGCATCATTAGCGAGATCGCATCGACATGAAACGATGACAATGACTAATTCGAAGAAAGTATTTTTTTAACTTTCTCTATTCTGAACTTCCGTGGCATAGAGATATTATAGTACATAGAGAGCGTGTTCACGCTTTGATCGAGAAGACACAAGTGTGAACATCATAGAATAGGGTATATGCATCGATTTTTTTTATTGTTTTAATCGATTCTTTAGGTCATTATTTAACCGAGGAATGATAAGACGTTCACTGAATTTCGCATTAACAAGGTAAAAAAAACAAATCAAAACTACAATCATTTTCGGGTGATAAAAACGCTGCCATATTGGCGCCATGTTTATGTGACGTCGACGTACACACTTGATTAAAACCTTTGTGACGACCTCAGTAGTGATCATCTCAGGAAAGAGGTTTTCCGAAAAAAACTGAAAATAATCGACAATACGAAATGTGAAGTGGGCAGAATAGTGTCAAATCATGGTGCAGCAAGCAGAATAAAAAAAGAAAAAATGTGCACAGTGATGTCACGTCCGCTCTAGTCAATGGCGTAGCGTTTTGATATTTTGCGATTGAGATTTAAAATATCAATTTTTCAATGGTTAAATTCTACAATAAAAACATCTCAAAATGCAAAAATAAATATGTAGATATGTTTCTATATCAATAGAGAATACGTATATATTTTTTTAGCCATTTTGAAATCACATGCATATACCCTATTGTCAAATGGTCAAATGGTGGCTTCGGTGGTAGAATTGTTCTGCAGGGAACGTTGCTGCCCGCCCCCCGGTGGATATGCCTTAGTCGCCTCTTAGGACACCCACGGGTAGAGATGGGATGGTGCAAAATCTAAGCCTACTGGCTTAGATTTTCCTTCCACACAACAGCAGCTTAAGGCCCATACAGCAGCGAAAGTGGCGCCCCCAACTATTTTATCTTATTATTACGTTAAACGCAGGTATTTTTAAAAATCCTACGTTCAGTTTGTGGTATCTATTATAAGCTATTTATTAATGTCTCTGTAATAGTTTCATTTTGTAAAGCTTAGGAAGAGATACGAAGTTGCGCTTTTTGGCCACCAAACTCTAATTTCGCATCTCCTCCTAAACTATATGAGATAAAATTATGAAAGAGGTATTAAAAAATAGCTTATAATAGATACCACAAACTGAACGTAGGATTTTTAAAAATTCCTATGATGAACGTAAAAATATGATAAAATAGGTATCGCTGTCAGATTGGCTCGGGTATGCGCCTTAACTGTGTAACAAAAGTGACATAATTATTTTTGCAGATACCTTTTCACGCATAAACCGATTAACAGAAATTGGGCAGGGTAAGGACGGACATCATAGTCTATTTGACTATCAAAACTTACGATAGTTTCACTTTGTTTGACGAATTCGTTCCGAATGTAAGACTTACCCTTATGAAGTCACTCGTTGGGGAATTAAACGTTGGTGTTCTTCCAACACAAATAAAGTTTGTAGTTAACCCGCTGACATTTTGTTTTGTTTGGGAAATATTAGGTCCTTACATATGAAATTGGCGTTTTGTATGGGAGGAACAAAAAGTCGAATATTTTTTAATATAATATATTGAATTAATCAAAGTATGAATCATTATTTTCTATGCACTTTTGCCATCTTATAGGTAGTTCATTGATCCCTTTACTAAAAAAACCAGTCGGACGGGAATCAATAAAATCTTTGAAGGCGATTTGGACTGCCCCATCGGAGTTGAATTTTTTCCCTTGCAAGAAGTTATCCAAATTTCGAAAAAAATGGTAATCTGTTGGAGCAAGGTCCGGGGAGTACGGAGGATGTCTTAGACTTTCCAATTGAAGCTCTTCTAATTTAGTAGCCGTCTGTTGCGCAGTGTGTGGTCTAGCGTTGTCGTGAAGCAGCAGTGGCGTGGAGCGATTGACCAGCCTAGGTTGTTTAGCCGCTAGCTTTTCCATCATGGTTTGCAATTGCTGACAATCACAGATTACCCCCAATAGATACCGCATTACGATACTTTTGTTCGGATGCTAGCGCACCAAAATTGGCGGAAGGCGCGGGTTGCGGGGACTGTGACAAAGGCGTTGTGATTGGCTATTTCAAGGTCGCACTAATAATGAACTAAGGGTATACTCACCGTAGGGTTGGGAAAGTGAACACCAAATTAGAATTCATCGATAATTAGTTTGTAAATTTCGTATTAAAAGAAAGTAAACAATTAATTTTCTATAGGATCATGAATTTATACAGACATTCAAACTAATATTTTAAACCTAAGTAAATGACAAAACATTACTACTATTTAATAAAATAAAATAAAAAAAATTGTACACATTACACAATAATGATGAGAGATCATCTGTTTTGAATTCAATTATAAAGTAAAGAAAAGTAAATTAAAAGTTTATTTCAATAATAAAATAGCACTATTTAAGGTTACAAATGTAGTAGGTTATAGAAAATTTTGTATTTATACAGTCACAGTCTCTGTATGTGTTGTTACCCGTAGTCGAGTGACTGTCCTCCGTACTAGTTAATACAATAATACCTACCTACCGAGAGTCCCGCTCATCTACGTCATCCACCATTTTTAACGATATCGACTAGACTCGAAATAAGTGAAATTCACAACACTAGCGTAACACGTGCTTTCGCCGAAAAGGACAACGAGTACAATAACAGCAATGCGGAAAAGAGACAAGTGACCGTCCTTACGTACCATTAGCCATTATAAGCTGACCTGTTCTATAAATGATAAATTTGTAATTATTTTACTTGCCGATGAAATGTTAATCCGTCCTTTTGGTAGTTTGAATTTCTTGATGATTTTCCACACGATTTCACTGCACATGAAGTCATTTTATCCAATTTTCTATCTCAAAACCAATTTTCACAAGCGTTAGAGCACAGAAACGTAGGGGTCTGACACTTGGTCGAAACTGAAGCCGTACTTCGAAGCGGCGATTTACAACTGAGCATTTGCACTGATGCGTGGTGCGCGGTCGTCGTCTTTCATGCGGAATCTATTGGGGGTAATCTGTGCTGACAATAGACATCAGCCGTAATAGTCTGGCCAGATTTGAGAAAACTGTAATGAACAATACCGGCACTAGTCCACCAAACGCTTACAAGTAACTTTTTTGGGGTTAATTTTCGCTTGGGGCAGGATTTGGCTGGCTGGCCAGGATCCAACCATTGCGCTGAGCGCTTCCGATTATCGTAAAGAACCCATTTTTCATCACAGGTAATGATTCGGTTTAAAATACCTTCATTATTGTGCCGGTTTAGTAATGTAACGCAGCAGTCGACGCGCGTTTGCCGGTTTGCTTCAGTCAATTCGTGAGGTACCCACCTTTCAAGCTTTTTAATCTTCCCAATTTGCTTCAAGTTAATTAAAACAGTTTTATCACTAACATCGCAGCCTGCAGCTAACTCGGACGTGGTTTGCGATGGATCCGCTTCCACAATAGCCTTCAACTCTTTATTATCAACTTGAGTCTCAGGCCGTCCACGGGGCTTGTTCTGCAGGTCGAAATTTCCAGAACGAAAACGTTGGAACCAAAAACGAACTGTGTTTTCTTTTGCAACACGACCGCCATACACATCATTCACCCTTCGAGTTGTTTCCGCAGCACTAGTGCCACGGCGGAACTCGTACTCGTAAATAATGCGATATTTTAAGTTTTCCATTTTGTAAAATGAGTGACGCAAACAGAAAAAAACAGAAGAAAAAAAACAAATGAATGACGATCATCGAAGCACAAATACATGAGTCTATAGCTGTACAAATTTGAATTTGGAATTCCTTACCAAAGAGGAGAAATTTGTGATTAAAGTGGCCAGTACGAAAAACGCCAATTTCATATGTAAGGACCTAATATAAGTTCTTAATACTTAAAATTATGATTATTTAAATATTTGTAATAGATATAGGCTACTTGAAGCGCGTGCGAAGCCGTAGGCTGAAGTTAGTGTGGATATTTATATATTTTCACTCCATTTGTGATTGTAGAGTCGAAGGCGAGCTATTTTTGTGGACTTTCTCCAAGTCCGTCCGAATATGGCGGATTGTGCTATTTCCGCCGCGGGCAAAGACCCCGGGCGGGCTTTTCGAGGAGTTGGATAATGAGGGATGGCAAGATGAGACTGGCAGCCTGAATTGATTCTTTGGATCACACATCTAATAATATTATAAAGAGGAAAGTTTTATTTGGGAAATATACAGTTATATACTTAAAATTAAAAACATAAACCAAAGGAATTTCCGCTATTAAATCACACAATTACAGCTAATTGAACAAAACAAGAAAAAATTGTATGATACAATACGAAAAAAAAAACTATAAGAATAACGTTATAATTACGAGTTTTGGGCAACGCTTAAAATAACTTTCCTACGATAGTTAGATAGTGACATATTAAATATATCGATGTTTGTCAATTTTATATTGAAAAATTCACAAACTCGACCAAGAAATATTCTATCAATAATTTGTGTTTTTATTGTTTGTTTGCATTGAATAGGCTCCGAAACTACTGGACCGATTTAAAAAAACTTTCATCGTTAAAAAGCTTACTATTCAGGGAGTGACATAAGCTATATTTTATCCCGGAATTCCCATGGGAACGGGAACTACGCGGGTGAAACCACGAGGCGCTGCTAGTTATTTATAAATAATAAAAAACAATTCTGGAAAAAAGACAATTCACGCTGCAAAATCTAGCCCTAACCAAGCTAATCAGAGCTTGTGTTATTATGGGTTCTAGATAACTGATATATGTATATTTTTTTTATCATAGGTACCTATATAGACGACCTCTGTGGCGGGGTAGCTGAAGGTCCGCCTGCGACATAGGAGGTTGCCGGTTCGATTCCCGCCTCGGGACAAATGGGTGTGATTACCAAACCACAATTTTTTTAACAAATACGGAAAACGAGTTTTAAAAACTGAAGTCTTCCGAACAAAATTAACATAATTTTCAAGAGTGTAATATACATTAGTGATGGGAAATTAAGTCTTGAGCTTAATTTCCCATCACTAATGTAAGCTACGCCAGACCACATAGCGTTTAATCCAAGGTTTATCAAAACAAATAGCTAACTAAAGTTCATTTTGCATTCAACTGATCGTAGTACTCCAAATGTAAACATAAACAGAGGAAGTTTTGCAAATAGAAAGGGGAATGATCGAACAATAATCCTGAACTAATGAAAGCTCTATTGGGTGCTAGCTTCTGTGTAGCTGTGTGATGCTGGCTTAGAATTTGCACCACCTCATTTCTTCCCGTGTAAGAGGTGACTAAGGAATATCCACCGCTGGGCGGGCAGCAGCGCCCCCTGCAGAATAATTCTACCTATTATTGATTACAAATAAATATTTAAAATTAAAAAAACCGTTGTTCACACCGTACATAATGTATTAAGATGCTGGAATAACAAAACCCGAAGATCAACTCGAGTTGAACTTGACGAGTTAAATTACAAAATTATAATTTAAATCAAAAAAGTCTGAAGGAAACTTCTCAAAAGACTCTTATTTGTGACTGTACATTTCTTATAGGCTCTACCATTTACATACATGGAATAGAATTATATCGGAAATAATAATGCACCTTATTTCTTGTTTGATAGTAATAACTTTTTATCAAGCTGTTTATATTGCAATTTATATTTTTAGCTACAAATAAAGCATTTCTTATCTTATCTTATATAGTAAAAATTTGACTTGTCTAAGTACTTATTTTGTAAGTCTAAAGAAATAAACGATTTGACTCTGACTCTGACTCTGAATAGAAATATACGAGAAATATCCGCAAATAAAAAGTATCAACCTTATTTTTGGTATGGCCATGGTCCTAAGGTACACTAATTAAAATGAATATTCTTAAAGACCCATCAAGTTTAAATTAAGTACCTACCTACTTAATTTAAACCACTTTCAGAGGTTGATTCTGTACTACTCTGTTAAGGCACTACCTACATGTCGAAGATTGCTCTTTTTTAAGTAAAATAAAACAACACTTCTGAACAAGACACGTCTCCAATTTTAAGATTCTATATCACACTAATCACATCACAGTAATATTATAAATGCGAAAGTTTGAATGGATGGATGGATGTTTGTTCCCTCTTCACGCCAAAACTACTGAACGGATCGGGCTGAAATTTTGAATACAGTATTTATAATTCTGGAATCAAACAGGATACTTTTTATCCTGTAAACCAGTTCCCGTGGGATATAAATCACCTTTAAACATTTCTATAGAATCAACGCGTGCGAAGCCGCTGGGCGCAGCTATATATTATACTTAAATGCGAAAGTTTGAATGGATGGATAGATGTTAGTTACCTCTTCACGTCAAAACTACTGTACGGATCCGTCTGAAATTTTGCATACAGGTAATTATAATCCCGCAATCAAACATAGGCTACTTTTTATCCTGTAAATTAGTTCCCGTGGGATATAAAATGCGTGCGACGCAGCTAGTCAGCAATATTTTTGCATCCCCCTGATTTAATTTGACAAAATCTGTGTGCTACATAAAACCTACAAACAGCTGTGCAAATGGCTACGGAACCGGGAGCGGCTGATATAAATAAAGTTCAAGGTCAATGACTTATCGACCAGCCCTTCGGCCAACCCTTGGGCACAGAATATATAGTACTTAGTGCCCTTGTGGTAGATCCATAGGGATGGGGTATATCCGCCCCTAGCGCGTTAGAAAATGCGGGATATCATTGCGTTGTTAAGGCGTTCTCTTTAGTCTAGCGATTCTTAAAAAGGGCTGCACGATTTTTGTGGGATTTTCACTGGCAGATGTAATAGCGTAGCCTAAGTTACCCAAACTTAGGCTACTTTTATTTTAGAGAAATAATAAATCAGTATTTCGGAAAAAAAACAAACCTATGAAATTGTGAAGTTTACGTAGGCAAAGCTGTGGGCAAGTGTAAAAATAATTAAGTGTGATGTAGACTCATGTGGACTCGTGAAAGTATCGCCGCCACCTGTTTTATCATTATTACCGTTTAACATAGGGAATTTTAAAAATCCATCGAACAGTTTGTGGTATTTATTATAAGTTATTTATTAATGCCCCTGTAATCGTTTTATTTCGTAAAGCTTAAGCAGAGATACGAAATTGCCCTTTTTGTCCACCAAACTCTATTTTCACATGTCTGCCAAAACTATATAAGATAAAACTATTACAGATGTATTAAAAATAGCTTATAATAGATACCCCAAACTGTACGATGGATTTTTAAAATTTCCTGTGTTGAACGTAATATGATAAAATAGGTGGCTCTGTCATATTGGCTCGTGTATTTTTTTATGTCGGATTGATTTTGGAGCCTATTCAATATAAATAATCAAATCATTCATCTTTATAATATTAATAAGAAAATAGTTTTTAGTCTCACAATATATCGGCGGGTCGCGGTCGGCAGACTATCTGATTGGACGCCAGAGAGTCGTGGACTAGCAAACAGCAATACATTCAGATCGTTGCGTATTGAATGTAAACTACGCTTAATTTACACTTGCTGTTTCCATTACCGACTTACTGGCGAGAAGAAAAGTGAATTCATGAATTTAAAAGTTAGAAATTAAAGAACAACAAGCATTCTGTATGGTAGAAGTAGAAAATGATCCCTCAAAACGATGAAACATTGGTGTTATTCCGACACAAACGAGGTTCGTATTTAATCTGGCTACTTACTACATTCACAATTAAGTCGAAAATAAGTCACACTTTAGTCAAATTATAAATAAATTAAATATAGAGTAATATTATTGATTTCTGTCACTTCGGTATGTAGACTAAATAGACTAAATGTAGAGTAAAGAAACGACGAAGATACCTTTAGCCTGTTAGTTATCAATTTTAAGTGGTCCTAGTCATCTTCGCTACGTAATACCGTGTTATACTTCATTTATTTATTCGTATTGTACTCTACGCTACAGTTCTTAGATACTTGAAATAAATTGAACGACTTCCCTGCACCACTGTACCTACCTTAATACTGATAAATTCTGCTCTCACGCAAAAACAGCGCCTCTTATAGCGCTTTGCGTAACGAAAGCGTTTTGTGCCGGACTGTACGTGATGATACTAATAATGTTTTGTTTTGTATTTGAATGTACATCATTGTATAGATTATCGCACCGTTACCGCATTATAATCTATACATATTGTAAAGGCTGTGAATATGTGGGATGCTTACATTGTGAACGAAAAATGTTCAACAATAAGGCTCATCTTGTCAAACGACTACACTTTATCTAAGTCCCACGTAAGAGAAGCCGCGGGCAGAAACTAGTGAGTGTGTCATAAATAAACTCGAAATAGAAAGTCAATTCATCACGCTATAATGGTCAGACGTACAAAACGTATTATTATAGCTATTGATTGTCATCCTACGCACGATACTTTAATATTAGATATTGCCTACGACTTATCTGAAATAACGTATTAGTTACCTATGCCATGGTAATAGAATTTAAACCAATATTGCTTCTGTTTAAACACAGAGCGAAAAATTTCCTTACACTGTAGAAATTAAATTAAATTTAACGATATTCTATAATCCCTTATTTGAGATAGGAGTGTTTTAGTGGATCTTTATTAATGGAGATTAGTGGAGCTTTAGCCATGTCCATTCAGTCATTTCATAAAGCTCCACTGTGATTGATGCAAACGCGTTTCGCTTATTCAGCCATCATGGCTGAATAAGCGAAACGCGTTTGCATCAATCACAAAACTTACTAACTAACTAACATCAATCCTTCTCTTTTATTTTTTTACAAAAAACAAATATCTTCCCAAATTGAACTAACATCGGTACGCTCATGCAAAAGTTTAGTTGATTCTTACATTACTGTTTCTTATCTTGTTCAAACTGCAGAGTCTAGATTAACGTGATAGCAAAATGAGGTTAACACTAACACTTCACAAATGTAGAGGTAGATAGATACCTAGGCCTACATTTTCGGTCAGTTACCTTTGATATTTTTTAATGTAATTGTAGAGCATGACAGAAAGCATATTGTGGGGGGACATTCTGTAAATTTAGTGCGTAGTATAGATAATTTAGATTCTAGACTAGAATATGCTAATATATTTTTTAATAATTAACCCCGTCAGTGGTTAATTATTAAAAATGAACCACTTCTGTTGTGGGGTCTCTCTGAAGGATAGAATTCGTAACGAATACATCCGACAGAGAACCAAAGTTATCGACATAGCTCCAAAGAATTAGCAAGCTGAAGTGGCAGTGGGCCGGCCACATTTCGCGAAGAACCGATACCGCTGGGGTAAACGAGTTCTTGAGTGGATACCGCGACTCGGCAAACGTAGTGTAGGACGCCCTCCGGCCAGGTGGGATGACGATCTGCAAAAGACTGCAGGCAGATGCTGGATGCGTCAAGCTGAAGACAGGGCGCTATGGCGCTCATCAGGGGAGGCCTATGTCCAGCAGTGGACTAGTATAGGCTGATGATGATGATGATTATGACGGGGTTAAGAAGGGTGGTAAAGTTTCTATGTAAAATTATTATGACTTGGTACGATTCACTCAAAACTCGGTAGGTATAATATCCTACTAATATTATAAACGGGAAAGTTTGTAAACATGTTTGTTGCTCTGTCATGTCTGTTCACGAAAAAACTACTGAAAAGATCGTGTTGCAATTTCTGCATACAGGTAGTTCTAGGCCTGAAATAACACAAAGGCTACTTTTTATCCCATAAATCAGTTCCCCTGGGGTTCCCGTTCCCGCGGGGCGCAGATCACTCTAATATTATAAATGCGAAAGTTTGTATGGATGGTATGGATGAATGGAATGATGGATGTTTGTTACCTCTTCACGCCAAAAGTACTAAACGGATCTGGCTGAAATTTTGCATACAGGTAATTCTAATGCTGGAATACTTTTTATCCCATAAATCAGTTCCCGTGGGACACAAATCACCTTTAAAAGTTTCCATAGGAAGCAGCTAGTAATAAATTATAATATTTTATTTTAAGAGAACTTAGCCGCGGTTCCGCCCGTTTAGAATAAAAGTAAATAAATAAATAGTGCTGGACAATTCACACAGCATTATCTAGCCCCAAGCTAAGCAGTGATTGTGTTATGGGTACTAAATAACTGATATAGGTACAAAATACAATAAAAATACATAGTAAAAATTGAAATATAAAAAAATTATACATTAAATATCCCGCCCTAAACATTCCTGGTGCAAAGGTGCCCATACTGTTTGCAGCATTATGTACCTAGCTGAATAAAGATAGCAATAAGCAAATATGGCAATCCATTAAAAAAAAAATAACTAGGTATAATATTTTTTCATATTTAATATGTGGTTATAAATCAAAAATACTCTTACATAATTGGTTGATTTACCACCAAATTGATCTTCGGAGAAAGTGATCTTTATAAGGCATCATACCAAAAGAACTCTCGATTCGTTTTGACAACCCGTATCTCCAAAATAAGCGATGTTATGTCAAACTTCTGAATGTTGTCCAGTTTTTTCGCATTTCACATCAGTTAACGCAAATACAAGATCTCGGTTCATGATGAATCGAATACATATGTAGATAATAATTATAATATACTAGACGCGCCCCGCGGCATCCACGGTTTAAAATTATGTTTAAAACTTTCTTAATTTTTTCTTTCATACATAAGAATCTTCTTCTAACCGTAACAAACACAACTAAAAAGAATTTGCGAAATTGGTCCAGTCGTTCACGCGTGATGCCGTGTGTGACCAAGACAAATGGGGATTAATTTAATTTTATATGTAGGTATAGAATATGCTGTCGTGCCTTTGAACACAAGCTCTGCGATGGCTTGGGGCTAGATAAAGCTGTGTGGATTGTCTAGGATTATTTATTTATTTGAATTCGGAAATTATACTGTGTGAAGGGTAGTTTCACCCTGCTACAAGAATTCATTCCACTAGGATCCAAATAAAAATAAGTAGAGTCAGAATAAAAGGCAAACCTCAATTCAATGTGCTACCTGGTTGCAGCCTTGGCCGAGTTGTAGTAGATCCGCGACCTATTACGCATAATATCCTCACCTCACCTCACTTCAGAAGCCTATATTAGTCCACTGCTGTACGCAGACCTCCCCCTGATAAGCGTCTTATTGGCTTTTATCTCTTGGGGTATACCCATAATCCCCACGCTAGGCATGGGTTGGGAATTGCAGCTGCTGCATTGCAGCCTCTTACGACACTCGCAGAAAAAGTTGGGGATTTCGATACAGAATTGTAGCCCTTGAAATGTAACAACTATCTTAAGTGCTTCTACCTAGTAGGTACCTATATCGTATCCATTTGTTGGCGCGTCCTTCTATACGCAATTAACATTACTTGTCGATTTTAGATCACCCCTTCAATAAAAATTGCTTACAATTATATCTGAAACTCGACGCCAAGCAAGTGAGATTTTGTTATTTGTGTCGTACTTTGTTTATTAACATCATCATCATCATCTGATGATGATTCATCAGCCTATATTAGTCCACTGCTGGACATAGGCCTCCCCTAATTATTAACATGCTTCATTCAAAATGGATAAAACATAGTTTTAAAACTATGTAGGTACCTACCTACTAATATCAAGATCTACAAGTACATTGTTATGAAGGAATTGAAAATCTGGTTCTTGTATTTTTCAAAGCAATTAAATTATAGGGAAGTAAGTACTTACAATCAGTCTCAAGTCTTCAAGACAAGAGTGATCTTCTAGACCTTCGTGATAAACCGTCGGGGCCACATCTTCGCTTTCCATCTGGTGAGACGGCCAAACGAAGATATACTTCCATAAAATCATAGCGGCACCAAAGAATACATCATCTGTGAAACTTTTGATTAATGATTTGACAACTGTATAGCTATCACGGTTCATGAGATACAGCCTGGTGACAGACAGACGGACAGCGGAGGCTTAGTAATAGGGTCCCGTTTTACCCTTTGGGTACGGAACCCTAAAAATGTATAGAGCAAAACAAAAAGCCCTGAATCAAGCCCACAACAAGTGCATGCAAAGTGTCATTTGGCATGAAACTGGGAGGACCTGTCAGACCACATAGCTGGTCGCGCTTGTATCACAAGTTTTAACCCGCCACGTAACCTTGGCTTTGAGGACACTGTAACACTTCATCTTTAATTTTGTTCATGAGAGCGTTGTATTGTTTGGTAAAATAAAAGTAGGTATATTAAAAAATACTGGACAATCCACAAAAAGCTAGCAAAGCTAGCTAGCAACAAGCTAAGCAGAGCTGGTGTTTTGGATCGTTTTTATCTTATACGAGTACACACAAAATACCCAGACGGAAGTGTTAACCTGAGTCAGAGTCAGAGTCAAATCGTTTATTTCTTTAGATTTACAAAATAAGCACTCAGACAAGTCAATTTTTACTATATAGCTTGATACAGCTAACAGCTTGATAAATAGTATTTACTATCAAATAAGAAAAAATGTGCAATTGACTTTAATTCACTTCAATTTTTTGTCCACTAGCGGAAGAAGTGAAAAAGAAACTACTAGCAAGTTTATCGCTTATCAACTAATACGATCTTTGCATATCTACATAAGTCTAACACAACGATCTGCGCTGCGAGTCTAACATACAACCTCATTTTGCTATCACATTTTTATCTAGATTCTGCTTAGATTCTGCAGTTTGAACAAGGTAGAAAACTATCATGTAAGAATGCAAACGTATATAGGATGTCCTTAGGCCAGGTGGGATGATGATCTGTGAAAGACTGCAGGCAGATGCTGGATGCGTCAAGCTGTGGACAGGGCGCTATGGCACTCATTAGGGGAGGCCTATGTCCAGCTGTGGATTAATATAGGTTGATGATGATAATAACCCAGATGGAACAAACATTTAATGATCTTTCAAGCTTTCGTTCTAAGACGGATTTCGAATCAAGCCCACAGAGGTCGATCGAGAGAAAATTACCGAGCTCTATGGTTTAATCCATAGATATCAGAAACTCTGTGGTTTAATCCTAGTGAGATCTGCCGATAGTATTTTAGTTATGTAGCATTTATTTATGGTATGCTTATGTAGCCCATAAATTCTGCTTAGTTTGGGGCTAGATGATGCTGTGACGCATTATTTTTAGCATTATTTATTTATTTAATTCGGGTGGTAGGCGATTTCCTCGGAAAAATGATCTGATAAAAAAAAATGCATATACATATATGTTATAAGAGCAAATAAAAGAGTTATAAAAAAGGTCCTTTTGTCCTTTTTTCAAAATAATATATTATGATAGTATCTATCTATGCATCAAAGGAATCTTTTCATAAGCTCTACCGTGACTCTACCTTAACTACTAAGCTTTAAAACTCAAAACTCCTTTCTAAGAATTTCTTGCTCAAAACTCAACAAGGTGTAATAGGGTACCATATTACTAAGATTCCGCTGTCCATCCGTCTGTCTGCCTCTATACAATAGACAGGCATATAATTTTTTTGCCATTTTTTATTTGCCATATATGTATAATGAGTACGGAACTCTTCGTGTGCGATTGCGACTCGCACTGTGCCGGTTTTTTACTTTATAGTTTAAAGGAAAAAACCGGCCAAATGCGACTAAACGTGTCTAAAGTGTTTAAAGTTTAAACCATATACCATACTCTTAGGCCCGTATTATGAAAGCTTCCTCAGTCATCGATATATGCTTGAGCAACGCTTTTCGATAGCATAAACGTCACTCAAGCATAGCTCTATGACTGAGCAAGCTTTCATAATACGGGTCTTAGACACGTTTAATAATTTACGTACAAATCGTACTTAAACCTACTAGAAGCATAAGAATAAATAAGAACAGAGAGAAATAAGTCAGCTTTGTCTATTGTTATTTTCTTATGGTGGAAGTCTCAAACCCTATTCGGTGTAGGTACTCGTAGGTAGGAAAGGTACCTAGGTAGACCCATTCAAGTTTCAACAGAGGGCGTGGGCGGACGAGCTGCGCCGGCGCCGGTTTGCGATACATTTTTCAAGCCCTGAGAGCCGTTAGTTTTGTTTACCATTTTAGGAACAGGCTTTATTAAGATCACAGGATTATTTAACTTGATTCTTGATCTGGGCCAGTGTTTTATCAGCATAACTAGAATAATTTTTTCTAAAGTCCGTGTGTACGATCTGCAGATATTGGCGTTCTGGATGTTTTCTATGTATAATAAAAAATATCTATCTATTGTATTATTTATAACAGCTATCTACCCATAACACAAGCTCTGCTTAATTTGGGGCTAGATAATGCTGTGTAAATTGTCCTACATTATTTATTCATTTATTTATCTTTCTGAATAAAAGTCGCAGAACTTTGTCTACTTATTTGTTAGATATATCTTAAAATGGGACGAATCAGGAACGATTTCTGTATAAAATTTCATTTCCCGCTTTCGGATTATTTTGACCCGAACGCAGTGGGAATAAGAATAAGAATAAGAATCATTTATTGTGTCCTGTGTTTACATAGTTGGTCTTACAAATAATTGTTGCAACAGTTTGTCCTTTCGGAGATACAATAATAGGGTATATGCATGTGATTTCAAAATGGCTAAAAAAATATATACGTATTCTCTATTGATATAGAAACATATCTACATATTTATTTTTGCATTTTGAGATGTTTTTATTGTAGAATTTAACCATTGAAAAATTGATATTTTAAATCTCAATCGCAAAATTTCAAAACGCTACGCCATTGACTAGAGCGGACGTGACACCACTGTACACATTTCTTCTTTTTTTATTCTGCTTGCTGCACCATGATTTGACACTATTCTGCCCACTTGACATTTCGTATTGTCGATTATTTTCAGTTTTGTCGGAAAACCTCTTTCCTGAGATGATCACTACCGAGGTCGTCACCAAAGGTTTTAATCAAGTGTGTACGTCGACGTCACATAAACATGGCGCCAATATGGCAGCGTTTTTATCACCCGAAAATGATTGTAGTTTTGATTTGTTTTTTTTACCTTGTTAATGCGAAATTCAGTGAGCGTCTTATCATTCCTCGGTTAAATAATGACCTAAAGAATCGATTAAAACAATAAAAAAAAATCGATGCATATACCCTATTGCACATTTTTTATCACACAATGTTAATAGAATGTGGAATAACTCCTTTCTACTATCTATGCCATCGCAGTCCCCAAAGAATTGCAAAACTTAATGGATGCTCAAGATGCGATGTCATAAAAATGTCACTCAGCATTCACTTGCGATAAAATAAAAAGTAAAATGCAGATTCGATGTAACTTGTTCAACGACCAGTCAACATCAAAGGCGGTGTTGCCATCATAAAAAATCAAATCTGCGTGGGTAATTCAAGACCTGGCAATACTTGGGCGGTCTAGAGCATTTAACTGATTTTAATCTCTTACTTCATGACTGGTGGTAGACATTGAAAAACCTTTTTGTCACTTTTATGGCTAATGCGGAGGAAGATTTATAGCTAAAATGAAAACCTTTTGTTGACAACGTTTTGAAATAATTATTAAGATACTAGGATCTTCCCGCGGCTTGTCAGGCGTTTGTTTAAGTAGGTACCTATTACCTAACCTACACCATTGCTCTAAACGAAACAAGTAATATCGTGCTGATATTTTTACTAGCCATAATAGTGACAAAAAGCATTACATACCTTTGTATATCATATCAGTCATGAATGTTACAGGCTTAAAATGTTCTAGACCGTCTAAGTATTGCCATAATTATCTTGAATTACCCATGCAGATTTGATTTTTAGGGTTCCGTACCTCAAAAACCCTTATAGGATCACTTTGTTGTCCGTCCGCCTGTCTGTCAAGATATAAATAAATTAAAACATTTTTATTTCCTGCCAGTTACATAACGCATAAAAATTACATAAACTCCGGAAATCACGATATCCATTGATTTTTCACTTTCGTCTAGTGAAACCATATCCCACGGGGCGGTTCAATATGCGTCACACGCAACTATATGTATGCATGAAGATAATGTATGCGCTTCACATAATTAATTATTTATATATTTTGTGTACTTATTTCTGCATAATTGTATAAGTAACTGGATAAATCTTATGATAGCGTTGCCCTTGGCTTTAAACGTAGGTTATATTTTTTTTCAAATAGGTAGATGTTTTGCTTACATTTTGCCATTTATTTTTGCCATTATATCTCAGGAACAGCTTTTTTCTTCGGTTTTTGTTTTATTAAGAAACCTAGAAGAATTTCTTTAGTTATATCCTTTAATTTTTCGATTGGTTGTTTCATTAAATTGTAATTAGGCAAAAACTGTTTTTGGCGCATAGAAAATTCAATGCATATCTCTGCTCTGTACTTCTCACTCGCGAGAAAACCATATCTTGTCATCCCGCTAGAAATCCATCCTGCCCACTCTTAACCTAAAATTCACTTTGTTGGCGCGTCCTTTTAAACGTAATTAACATTACTAGTCGATTTAAGATCCTTCCTTCCATTGATTTAAAAAGGGAAGATATGTTACGTTCTCCCAGCGCTTACTCAAAAATTGGCATGTGTACTACACGCAAACACATACGCTCACAGTTATATTTCCAGTCCTGTGCAAAATACAAAGAAGAACAAAGACGGAAAGACGACCGAAGTGAGACTTAGACAACAATATTTCACGCAAATCACGACCGCCCGTGCCGCCGCCGCCGCCGGTCAGACGGTGACTGATGTGGGAGAACACAATTTTACACAATTTGAGGTTGCCACTTTCGAGCAACCAGTACCTCATCTTCGTTTTTAATTAATCAATGCTTCCTTGACTAAATATTTCTTACAATTACACCTGAAACTCGACGCCAAGCAAGTGAATTTTTGATAATGTTTCGTGGTTTGTTTACTAACATTCTACATGCTCGATGGATACGGTAGGTATAGTTTATCGTACAGTGATCGCGTTTAATTGCAACGGTGAAATTGGACCTTATTATAATGACCACTGCTTGCTTACGCTTAGCTTTGTATTATGCCTCTATTGTTTCATCGATTGCCTTATTCAAACAAAATACGCAATAACGGCCAAGTAGAAGTGGTTTTGCCAAAAGAGAGCTGTAATAAATAACATGCAGTGTTTACAGTGATAATGTTTTGAATGCTCAATGGTTTTATTGGTCATCTTATGCAAAATGTGCTTTATTCAATGCAACAAAGATACCATTTATGCATTTATATCTATCTATGTAATAAGTAGGTAGTAAGAAGTTAGAAGAGATTTCGTTGGTTCGCCCCGTCACGACCGACGTATATAGAAAACTGAAATACGTGCTTGTTAATTTTAATAAAAAATAAACAGAATAATGCTTAATACATATACATTTTCTTTGTTGATAAACATTTACTTATTTATACATTTACACATAAATTAATGTTTTGTTTATTTGTTTACAGGTAATTTGCATCAAATTTATAAAATTCGAGATTATAATGAAAAAGATGGCAGTAAGTAGGTAAGCGCTTATGTACGAAAGTTAATTTCAGGTTTTTTTATAAAGGAAAACAGCTCCTATGGTGTGTGTTCTGATCGCTATTGCTTCATACGTTTTTGATCGTACTAAAATGTATGACCAAAAAAGTTTAGGTACTTACTTTCCCCCTAAACAAAACATTCGCAAGGGGAAAAATATTGCAAGGGGAAAATGTTTTTTTTTAATACTACTTTTCCCCCATAAGGGGTATTTGTCAAGGAGGCGCTGGAATGACCCGTTAGCGACCGTTTTTTTTTTAACCGGAGAACAACCGGACTTTAATGTAGAAAACTGCCCCAATAAACATATATTTTTCCGTCTTGAACACATGTCTTATTTTTGTGTCAAAACAACTTAAATTCTTAATCATCTAAACGCCACAATGCTCGTGCCTCGTGACGATCCATTTAGACTTTAGGCATGTCAGGAATTCCCACAATGCCCATAAAACTCTACTTTCTACATAATTTGACAGTTGACAGGTCCAATTCTCTGTCGCCCCGGGTGAGGTCTCGTTGACAGATTTAAACGCGGCTTTCACTGATAAATGTATTTTGACAGATGCTTATTGGTTTGGCTATTGTGCAAAGGGTTAAACTTAAACGATAATATATTATTTAGAACAAGAATATTATAGCATAGATTTGTTAAGGCTTACGTAAGTTATTTTTTTTACAAACAAAGCAGTAACCCCCAAAATTTTAGATTTTAACACATTTTAAGGTTTTGCTGGGAGGGTTTAGACTTAAACTCGTCTCAGGTTTGACAGTTTTTAATTGTTAAAATACTTAATTGAAATCTGTCAATTAAGTATTTTACCTTAATAACACTTTTATTAACAAAGAAAATTACAATCAACGAACAGAAACAAATTAGAACAAGTATTTACAATTGAAACAGTTGAGCTAACTGCAGACTGTTGCAAACAATCTAAAAAAAGATCAATTCGAAATTATAACCCGTTCGGTCTACAAGTTCAAGTTCATATTCTGTGGTCCTAACGGACTTTACTAGATGACTTGTAGTTCTCAGTCATGACCAAAAAATTCGGACAAAAACTTAATTTTACGCATTAACAAAACACATGCCATAATGATAGGTTGTTCAGATTAAAGTAAATGTTATTTGCGCTAAATTAATCCAAAACACGCGATGGCAACATTTTGGACCTGGTTGGTTGGATTAAGGTGTAGTTTGCCTGGTAGATTATGGAATTTAATTGCTTGCTTTACATAAAAGAGATTGGTACCTACTATGTATTTGATACTAGACATTTGACTTCCAGTGGAATTCTGGACAAAAAGTCAAGAAATCCCCTTCGCAGGAAAAAAATAGAATTTATGAAATAGTAGGCACGAAGTCTCGTTAGGGATCCGTTGATGGATTGAGCCATTTTAGTGAAATGTGACTCAAAAAACAATTTTTCAGTACCGTAACGAAAGCGTTTATCTATGAATTATAGTAGTCTTTGCTTTAGCGCTGAAGATAAAGGCATACAAATTATGCAAACAAATAAGATCAGTAGGTTTAGGGTCAGCACCCAGTTGAGATTCGAGAAACAGCTGTATTATTATCATTATGATGATGATGGTGGTACAGCATGTTTCACATCATCACTATCATCTTCTTGATGATATCATGTGCGTTTTCCTTGAACGTGTTATCTATCACTACGAAAAATACAAAATTTGAATATTTTAGCTGCACCATATTTATATACTTATGTGGGTACAATTAAATAGGTAGGTATTATTATTATTTAAAAGAAGAGTCTGACTTCTGATAAAGCTAAATTTAATAACATAAAAACAGTAATACATACAACTGAAATGGCGATGCACATGTTTTTGTCCTTTTTTCCTTTTCTCCTGTGTGGTATCCCCGAGGAAGTAAGAGAAGTAAAGGCAGTCAAAACAAACGATGATGTATAAAAAATAAATAAACACAAAAGGATTTAATTATTTTAAGGTCCTATGTATTTGTATTTTAATTCCATAAATTATATATTCCAAACTGCGATCCCCAACCCGCATGATTACATTATAACAGCCGATACAAGCGCTTATCAGGGGGAGGCATGCGTCCAGCAGTGGACCAATATAGGCTGTTGAGGTTGAGGTGATTTGTATTTATTTATTTCAGAGAATTTACATAGGATTTGAATTAATAACACTCTAAACCCAGATCACTTCACACGCATATTTTCCCAACCTCACCTCACCTGCCATATTAGTCCACTGCTATACGCAGACCTCCCTCTGATAAGCGCTTTATTGGATTTTATCTCATGGGGGATGTAATGCCTGTAGGGGTATGTGTTTGCTAACAACAACCGCTAACACCAAACCGATTGTTACCAATATCCGAAATACACCGTCTGACTGGACCAACGGCTGGTTTAATTCGGTAACACGTCTACTGACTGGGTGGCACCATATTTATCGACGCAGAATCGGCATTACCTTCCTGCGTATTCCGTAAAGATGACCTTGGTTGGTTGCTATTCATTCAGAAATAGCAGAAATCAAAAATATTAATTTATTTCAGTGTCTGTGTTTATTTTTATAACTGACCGTTTTCAAGTATACATTTATTGTATTTATGGAAATAAAGAGTTTTTGATTTGTTATAGCAATTATTAGCTGTTGTTTGACAAGAAAGCCTTGTGAAACATGTTTTATATACATATAAGACAATACTCGTATAAGACAGTAATCTCTGATTGAAGAATAAAAATTTGAAAAAAAAACAAGAATAAAATAGGTGTTCAGTATAGTATAGTAAATCACGATAGAAATTCTTACGGAATCAGGGGTTGACAGAAAAAGCTATCAATACCTATAGGTTACACACATTATCAACTCGAAACAATGCAAAATGAATAAAAACAAAACGATGGAGATTTATTTATTTATTTTTTATTTATTTATTTATTTATTTATAAAAAGTGAGAGATGATGTCTTTACTTATGGATGAGTTACTTTGTAATTAAAAAGAAATGTACATAATTGTACATTATAATGTTTCATTTCGATTGAATACCATAGAGATGACAAAGGAAGTAGAGTAACCTAAAACATGGCGGCGAACTCCGTAGTTCCGTACCAAAGAGTATCGTTGCGTTTCGTGTTACGCATAATTAGATCCAAGTCTGACAGTACGTACGAGTGTATAAATGTGGTAAGCGCTTTTTAACCCGAGCTTAAACTTGCTGCAAAAAATGCTGAAAGGAAGAGGATGTTTGGTCTGGCGATTTGTTTTATTGTCTGAGAGCGTTGGGAACAGTTTAATTCAAACATATAACTTATTATTTGCATTGTTACATAGCCCTTAATGATAGTAACGAAATGGGGGGAGAGAAGTGGTGACGTAAACTAAATTCACCTGAGCTTATTCACATAAAAAAACGTACGGTATCATCATTGAATAATTAATTAATTAATCAATGGGTATCATGTTTGTTTAATATATTTTCAAGGTCGCCTCAGATAATTCGGGCATAATTATGTGTCTAGGAGCTACCTATCGCTTGAAATCTGATTGCGACTTCCGTGAATCCAAGCAGTTTTAGACAGAACGGACAAGGGGTAAGTTAAACGCGCACATGTTCGCCTAACGTGTGGCTCCTGCAACGCGGACGGGCGCGCGGTCACCTTGACGTCCCTATTCGAAAGCCTAAACGGAGAAACAATTCTTATTGAACATTGGCATGGGGTAATTGGTACCGACATATTAATATATCCATATAGGCTACTTGAAAAGAGCGTGCGATGCCGCGCAGAGAAGCTATATCTGAGTATAGATAGAATTAGAGTCAATTGCATTATTTCTTACTAGCTGCGGCCCGCGGCTTTGCACGCATTGTTCCTATGGAAACGTTTAAAGGTGATTTTTATCCCACGGGAACTGATTTATGGGATAAAAATAGCCTATGTTTATTACCTGTTTGCAAAATTTCAGCCAGATCCGTTCAGTAGTTTTGGCGTCAAGAGGCAACAAACATCCATGCATACATCCATACAAACTTTCGCATTTATAATATTAGTGTGATGTGATTTGTCTACTATTTATCAAGCTGTTTATATAGTAAAAAATTTACTTGTGTATTATGAAATACATATATATTATTATTATGAAAGCTTAATCAGTCGTATTATGAAAGCTTACTCAGTCGTCGATCTCTGCCTGAGAAACGATTTTCTATGGAATACACGTCACTCAAGCATAGATCTATGACTGAGCAAGCTCTCATAATACGGGCCTAAGTGCTTATTTAGTAAATCTAAAGAAATAAACGATTAGACTCTGACTCTAACTGTATATAAGTTTAAAGTCTGGCCAAGCCAAGTCCTGACTGGATACTATATGTCCAGAAGGCTGACATTATCTTTCGTATTGGGACCAAGGACAGCCATACAAATATTTGTAGATCACACATTTTGAAGGTATGATACGAATTAACTCACGGTCACTGGGTAATAAAATTAAGTAGGTATACTTACAGCTCCGGCTAAGTATGGGAGGAAAAGGGGACGCCAGTCGGATCGCGGAGGTAATATGTTCCCGTGGATCGGCGAAAACGGCGAAAGAGGGACACCGGAGAGGTTTTTAGTGGGTATTACGCCCTTCTCAGGGCGTCGAGTCCCACACAATTCTGGTCTTCCTCAGACCAGTCTATTCGTAAACGAATTTTCCACGCCGAAGAAAAAAAAAAAAAAAGGTATACTTACAGCTGTGTCGTGCTGGCTTAGAATTTGCAAAAAAACGCGAATAAGGCGCTTATCAGTGGGAAGCCTGCGTCCAGCAGTGGACTAATGCAGGCTGTTGAGGTTGAGGTATATTTTTTTTTATACATAAAGTAGGAGTAAAGACATAGTACATTAGGTACAGGTACTTATACTTACCCATATTCTTAATCGCAATACGCATACGGGTTTTGGAATATATAAAAATACCTATATGTATCCTCTTAAATGACATGAAGTAGGTAAAATGTCACCAAGGTCTTGGTGACGCTTCTCACTGATATTGATAAGATCAGTTTAGCTACCTACCTGCCTCTAGATTTTACAATAAAGCTAGTTAAACCCAGTAAAACCTAGTTAATAAAACCTAGTAAAATTAAGTTTGACGAATTATTTCAGATGCACGACCTACGAACCGTACTTATTTAATTTTGTGTTGGAAGAGGGTTCGTAGCTTACCCGTACAACCGTAATGAGTAGGTATCTGTAGATTGTTTTCAACTAAATAATCACAGTCATCAAAATTTAAAACATATTTTAGTACTTACCTAAATGCATTATTTGATTACTTGCATAAAGTGACGACCGTTTAGAAAGACGATGTTTGTATGAAAGAAACACACGTGTGCAGGATATTATGGCTCTTTTATTTTACTCTACTCGATAGAGTTGTGCTGTTGCAGAAGAAAATTATCGATATCGATTAATTGTGCATTAATACGTATACCTGCTATTATAAAGAGTGATACCTAGTCATGTTTTTGACGAAATTTGAATGTTATATTTACGAAGTAGGTACATCATAAATTATAAAACAAATTGCACGTTTTGATTTTGATTTACATATTGTAAGAGACTTACAAGACCCAACTAAAAAAAATATCAAGAGATTTTACTATTTTACAAGTTTAGTCGTAGAAACAACCGCTAGATGGCCAAACCGCAGCCAATTTGTATAAAATTAGTGATGGAAAATAAGGAACCAAAACCAACGTATGATTTTCATGGTTCGAACCAATTCGACTCGCTCTCTACGTGTAAGCCACATTTGGGTCACTTACGAGAATGTTTTCATAAGGCATATCATATCGACTTCAACCGCTGAGACCGCGGAGATGGCTAGTAACTCTATATGTCCACTAGAAATTGCCTTTTTCCTGTCCAAAACAAGATAAAATCCTTTTTGCAGTGAAGGAGATAAAGATAAGACTGTAAAAAGAGAAGAGTCGTGGCGTTTCGGCGAACTAACACTTTTAGTCGCACTGCAAGCAGTGTTGTCAACCCAACAAAAGTTGTAAATTGGTAAACGCGCGCCCTCCATTCCCACGACGCTTCTCTTTTTGAACAGAGAGTCTGACATTATACAAAAATATTTGCAAATAAATAATTGGTCAACATTTTCATTTAATTATCTTTTTTTGATAAAAATGGATATGAAAGGTATAGGTTATTTTAATTGACAAACGCTACAGAGCTTATGATATGGGTAACTGCTATTATACTGACTAATTATCATGCATAGACAGACATTGTTGGTAAATATAGCGCCTAGGTACCTACTTTTATTTTATAAATCTTCAGTCCACCAATAAAACGTAAGCAATAGTGTTGTAGTAGTGAGATTTATCGATAAGAAAACTTCGATAACGAAGTTCTTATCGATAAATCTCACCACTGCGCGCTGCCTGGTGCGATATGAGAAGGTCAATGCACTCTGACACAAATGTATGCATGCACTCATTGAGATAAAAACTGTGTTTGAACGTTTCTTTTGCGCGTGGTTTTTATATAAATTGTCTAGCTCTGTAAATATTGATTTAATGGCACCTGTAATGTATCTGTATTATATTTTAGTTTTCATTGGCATGTCTACATAATTTTGAACAGCTCGATCGTCTTCTGTTTTTTCATATAATTATCTACACAGACGTCTCAAATGGCCTCCTGTTACGAAAAACAAAAGAGGATCGCAACAGTCGAAAAGACGTCAAAAGATAAATGAAAAATGTTAGCTTTTTTTGTTTATAATTTGCATTTACTCGTTGTATGTAGGATCTTAAATCCCCTATAAGTAGATACTTATTGCTTGGCGTGGCAGAAATTTGAGATTTATTTAAGGTTCTAAGTTTATTCTAGTATCTATTTGCTTACATAGTAGTAGTTTTATGTACTTGAAGAGTCTTAGAATAAAATAATGCTACAAGTAGTTGGGAAAGTTCGGCCTTTCTAAACAGGCTCTAAGTAGGTTCATTAGACTTTCAACTTAGACATTGATATGAAGTTTTTCAGCGTTAGATTGTAATTAATTACTTAAACCGGATTTGAAGAGATCGGCCATTTATATATTTACATTGTTAATTTAGAAACCGATGCCTACCTCTATAGGTTTGACGGATTAAAGATAAACGGTCAAAAGTGATATCTAAAGAATTTCGAACAAGGTTGCCAACTTTATTTTGTGTTGACGATTAATTTAGGCAGAATCAATATCAGTGCTTGTTTAAATAAATAAATAATAATGTTGGACAATTAACACAGCATCATCCAGCCCCAAGCTAAGCGGAGTTTGTTTTTTTGGGTAGGTACTAAATAATTTTTTAATTAGAAAACAACCAGAGTTTCTGTAATGAATATCTGCAGATCGTACATACAGCTGTCCCGAGGCGGGAATCGAACACTAAACCTCCTGCGTCGCAGGCGGACATTCGTCCGCTGCGCCACAGACTTGGCCAACTGATTTTTTTACTATACACAGAAAACATTTACCCACTGCAGCGCCCGGAAAAAATATCTACAGATATATTTTTCCGCAACGTTGCTGGTGGAAAAAAATTAGAGTCATTTCGATCATCCTTAAAATAATTGTGAATAACCTCCTGCTCATACCTAATTGATTTCGCAAGAAGCGAACGAAGGTGAGTCTTTGAAATGTCACACTATTATTAAAAGTGAGTTAAACAGCTACCTTCGGATTGATTAATTTTATGTCTTGAATTTTTATTGCTTAACGCTTACCTGAGGTGCGTGCTGTCTGATTAACTAGGTATCTACTGAAATTCACAATAGGTATAATATATTTTAAGTACACAATTTTTCATTTTCTGTACAAAATTGTACAAACAAGTTTTTTTTACTAGTGGCTCCACATTTGGAAAAAATAATGCCAGGCATCGTGCCTTTAAAAAATATATCATTATATTTAACAAAGATCAGTGACATAATAAGTGACGTATCCAATTGAAAAAAATATCGATGGGGTATACTTTCAATCGATAAAGTCCACATTTTATGCGGGACGACAACCATGAGGTAAGGAGGTCAAGACAACGAATAGTTCATTCATAAACTGGTTAGCACGTCACGGAAAAACGCGTCACTATTTTTTACAAACTCTAAAGTTGCGCTAATCTTTACGCCTTTGAAATAACGTCTATATTCGTCTAAATGAAGTATTATAGTTGTAGCTGTGGTTAATTGGTATTATTTTGCCTTGTTCATGATTCACCAGTCAGTCAAGGCGTAAAGAGGATGAATATCGCGCGTCATGTGGCTTGCTCTGCTCGCTTTGTTTTTTTTTAATCGGTGCGTGTGACAACTCTAACTCCGTTCTCTCAGTCTAATTCGGGATAGTGTGTGAATAAGTGCGGGTATAGAGAGATTTCGACTCCACTCCAAGTTTATGGTAAGTTACAACTTTTATGATTGAGATTTAGGTGTCTGTGTCTAAGTGGAATCTTGTTAGAACTTGAAGTTAATTTGATTTATTAGTTTTGCTCGGATTCAGCTAGCAGTTTGCCATAACAAGAGTTTATTTTAGTTGTGGTTTGGTTTTATTAGTTTGTTTAAAATAGCGGGTCTTGGAAACAGCCTACAGTAGTTTAGTTAGCTAGTCTTTTAGGTGGGTGCATACAAAATTAATAACAAATTAATTATATATTGAGTCACCTACCATTGATTGTATGTTTTTCAAAAGTAAGTAAATTGGATAATGGGTTCTTGTAAAAAAAAATATCTAAGGCAAAATGTTCTTGTTATTTATTATGCTATAGTAAATTAGTAAATATGTTAGAAGGGTACACAACCTATGCAGCAGATACTACTTATTTGACTAAATAACACAAACATGGGCTTAAAACCTGTAATCGTGTATTAAAGTCAACAACTAACCGTTTTAGAGTGATGTCATCATTCAAGTACACAAATGGCGGAAGAACCTCTTGAGATTTTGACTTGGAAATCATCGGAATGTTTTGTACTTGCATTTGTATAATGAATATTAAATGTGTGCTCAGAAAATTTACGCAGTACCTATAGGAATAAAAACGGTTAGGTTAGGTGGTGGTGTACATAGGTTAAGCTTGATTTTTAAGGGTTGTTTTTAATAACTTAGAGGATGCATTATGTTATTTAGTTATAGATAGTGTAAGCTTTGTTTAATAAATTTGTAAAATAAGCAGAAATATTCCATAAAGAACAGCTAGCCTGAGTCACAGCGCAACCCAAGCAGGGTGATTTGTGTAGGAAACTTGCTATCCAAGACGGCCCGAGCAAAACCGATGTTTGTTTACGTGGGAAAAACCATCTCGAAGCAACCCGAGCCGAACCGATGACGACTGTTTACGGGCTCTGCCGAACCGAGGAGCGCCGATGCGAAGCTTCGGGTGGCTCAGTCGGGTTCCGATAAAAAGCCACGACAACGGACCGGGCGGCCATTCCATGGCGAGACGCCAATTACAATAACAAGTGTAACAAGTGTATCAGTATAACTAAAATACTGCTGTTAATTAAAATGCTATTAGAGTTAAATCAGTGCTGATAATTATTGTATTGGGTAAAATAAATACCGAGAAAGTCTACACGTGTTTCCTGTTCCTCCTGACTTTGTAGTAAGATAACAAGTCAGAAGTGGGATTCTTCCAAAGAAAAGGTACGTAATTAGTGTTGTTACTAATCTTTTCTACACGCCCAGTATATACTTTACCTTTCATCCCATTTGGCCAGCCATTTTAGAGATAATGTTAACGATTCCGAGTAGTGTCGTTTTGCAAATTAATGGTCGGAACGAGGCTATTTCAATTGTGTATCTTTCTTTCTTGATTTTTGTTCAATGACCCCCCAAATGCCAAGCAGGCCATATTAAGGCAATTCAAACTCGAGCCTGCAACTGCCAACCCATCCATATGGCAAATAGTCAAGGATCGTTTTTACTGGAAAATAAGAAAGTGTGTGTGGTGCTTTTAGCATGTACCCCACGTGCCAATGTGATTATTATAATGTATGAATTTTTATTTAAAAAACACGTGGCATTTTGAGAAGATGGCAAACATAAATTAACTATGGTTAAAACTTTAACAACAAATGACATTAATAAGCTAAGTAACATACGTTAGGTTAATACGACAATTTTCACATAAAACGAAAAATCATTTTCCTATTTTGAGCAATTGATGTCGTTGAAAATTCTTTTTCAGCCCAGGAGTTACATGAGATGAAACGAGGAAGAAACTGGACCGCCTGCAGAGACGCCGTGAGGATCCTAGGCGCTTCAGGTCGTGGATGCGGGTTCTCCTTTAGTCACCGGTCAGCGGTCACTGCCAATCTATTAGGCGTTACCTGCTGCTACGTGTAACTCCATGACACATAAATCTAGAAGTGTAATGTAAATGTAAATGTTAAAAGGTAAATGTCAAGTCAAATGTAAAAAGGTCAAAAGTCATAAATCAAAAGTCAAATGTCAAAAGGCAAATGTTAAAAGTCAAAAGTCAAAAGTCAAAAGTCAAAAATCAAAAGTCAAAAGGCAAATGTCAAAAGGCAAATATCAAATGTTAAATGTTAAATGTTAAATGTTAAATGTTAAATGTTAAATGTTAAATGTTAAATGTTAAATGTTAAATGTTAAATGTTAAATGTTAAATGTTAAATGTTAAATGTTAAATGTTAAATGTTAAATGTTAAATGTTAAATGTTAAATGTTAAATGTTAAATGTTAAATGTTAAATGTTAAATGTTAAATGTTAAATGTTAAATGTTAAATGTTAAATGTTAAATGTTAAATGTTAAATGTTAAATGTTAAATGTTAAATGTTAAATGTTAAATGTTAAATGTTAAATGTTAAATGTTAAATGTTAAATGTTAAATGTTAAATGTTAAATGTTAAATGTTAAATGTTAAATGTTAAATGTTAAATGTTAAATGTTAAATGTTAAATGTTAAATGTTAAATGTTAAATGTTAAATGTTAAATGTTAAATGTTAAATGTTAAATGTTAAATGTTAAATGTTAAATGTTAAATGTTAAATGTTAAATGTTAAATGTTAAATGTTAAATGTTAAATGTTAAATGTTAAATGTTAAATGTTAAATGTTAAATGTTAAATGTTAAATGTTAAATGTTAAATGTTAAATGTTAAATGTTAAATGTTAAATGTTAAATGTTAAATGTTAAATGTTAAATGTTAAATGTTAAATGTTAAATGTTAAATGTTAAATGTTAAATGTTAAATGTTAAATGTTAAATGTTAAATGTTAAATGTTAAATGTTAAATGTTAAATGTTAAAGGATAAAGGACAAAGGACAAAGGACAAAGGACAAAGGTCAAAGGACAAAGGACAAAGGACAAAGGACAAAGGACAAAGGACAAAGGACAAAGGACAAAGGACAAAGGACAAAGGACAAAGGACAAGGACAAAGGACAAAGGACAAAGGACAAAGGACAAAGGACAAATGACAAAGGACAAAGGACAAAGGATAAAGGTGATAAATGATAAAGGTGATAAATGATAAATAATAAATGATAAATGATAAATGATAAATGATAAATGATAAATGATAAATGATAAATGATAAATGATAAATGATAAATGATAAATGATAAATGATAAATGATAAATGATAAATGATAAATGATAAATGATAAATGATAAATGATAAATGATAAATGATAAATGATAAATGATAAATGATAAATGATAAATGATAAATGATAAATGATAAATGATAAATGATAAATGATAAATGATAAATGATAAATGATAAATGATAAATGATAAATGATAAATGATAAATGATAAATGATAAATGATAAATGATAAATGATAAATGATAAATGATAAATGATAAATGATAAATGATAAATGATAAATGATAAATGATAAATGATAAATGATAAATGATAAATGATAAATGATAAATGATAAATGATAAATGATAAATGATAAATGATAAATGATAAATGATAAATGATAAATGATAAATGATAAATGATAAATGATAAATGATAAATGATAAATGATAAATGATAAATGATAAATGATAAATGATAAATGATAAATGATAAATGATAAATGATAAATGATAAATGATAAATGATAAATGATAAATGATAAATGATAAATGATAAATGATAAATGATAAATGATAAATGATAAATGATAAATGATAAATGATAAATGATAAATGATAAATGATAAACGATAAACGATAAATGATAAAAATAATTTATAAATAATGAATGTTAAATATTAAATGATAATTAAATGAATGATAAAAAAAACAAAATTATGACTAATAATAAATGATACATGATAAATGATAAATAAATAAATGGTACATGGTAAATAACAAGTGATAAATGATATAAAAAAAATAACTTACAGTAAATGATAGACATATGATAAATGACAAATATGACTTCATATTATACAAGTTAACTATTATAAATAAAAGATGAATAATAAAAAATGATAAATAAATAAGTAATAATAAATGATAAATGGTTAGTGATAGATAAATAATATATGACAAATAACAGACTACACATACTAAACAAATGAAGAATACAAATGACAAATGATAAGTTAACTAATATAAATAAATGATTAATAATATAAAGAGCATAATGATAAATAAATAAATAATATAAATAAACAAATCATAAGAAATGTTACATGGTATAAATAAATTAATGATACATGGTAAATAAATAATAAATCAATAAATGATGAATGATAACTTATAACAAATGGTCATTAATAATAAATGATAGATAAATAATACATGGTAAATGACAAATAACAAACTACACAAATGACGAATACAAATTCTAAATGAAATGATTGATGAAGTTATCGCCAAACGTAACGCCTATCCAGTTTGAAACTATTTCGCTTTGCGTTAAAAACAGAAAAATATCGAGCAAGCCGGGGTTGGTAACTATTTATTTCACAGAAAAATCACTCTAGTGGTGGTAAGGCGCAATTTTTGTAGGTTAAACTGAAATAAAGTCAGAAATAAAATTCATAAAATAGATATCTCAAATACTTATGATGGTGCTTTTTTTTATCACAATCATATTAAACTCTCAGATTGTTATAAGGAAAGTCAACATTGCAATAAATGCAATGCTTGCCGCTTTTAAGGTGTTCAATCAAAATAATAAGAAAAGCAATAGATAATTAAAATCTAATAATAATATAACAACAAAAGAACATTTAGGACAGACGTAAACAAAAACCACATAACAGTGGTCTTACAAAAAGAAAGTGGTGTCCGAGTATGTACTCCCATTATTGATAAAATTCATAAAATTGTATTTCTCTAAGTGCTTATTTCTTATGCCACAAAAAGGGTGATTGAAATCTGCATCGCAAAAATATCATTTCGATGGTAGTTGCCAAACATAAAGGCAAAGGAATTTGCTAAAAAGTTCGGAAATTGTAATGACGATTATAAAAAAAATAAAAGGTTCTAATAAAAAGTAATAATGAAATGATCATGAGAAATAATGAAATAGTAAATATAATGGAAATACTGGACCGGATAAATCCGACAAATAACTAAAAGATGATCTGTATTAACGTTTGAAAACAAAAACGATTTGAACATTAAAATTGTGGTTCTAGTATTGTTGTAGAGATGGAATTTGAAATAATTAAAGGTTCGAATTCATTATAAGAGAAAAAACAAGAAATGATAAAAATAACATTCGTTTAGATTCAGGTTATTAGTAGAATCAATCAATTTAATTCCTTTAATTTTGTAGTTTCTAATAGTAGAGTAGTATTGAAACACACTCAATATTATAAAATTGGTAATGTAACTAGCAATGTAGTATGGTAACTAGCAATGTAGTAATGCAGTAATGAATCTTATGGCACAAAATCAATGATAAGATAATGTAATATGGAAATAAGAAATGTAACAATGCAGCGATGAATCTAATGATGACACAAAACCAATGATAATGATAAAGTGTGTGCGTCTCATATTATTATATAAATTCACTCTCAACAAGTATTTCCTCACTCTTATAATCCAATGAGATGGCAGACGGACATAGCCGGAGAGATAAGGTGCAGGATCAAGCTTAACATGCTTCTTCAGAATGTATTTACACCTATTGAGTACCTAGATATCACGAGGTCGTGATTTGATTATCAGGATGGACGAATTTGTAAGCTTTGTTTAATAAATTTGTAAAATAAGCAGAAATATTCCATAAAGAACAGCTAGCCTGAGTCACAGCGCAACCCAAGCAGGGTGATTTGTGTAGGAAACTTGCTATCCAAGACGGCCCGAGCAAAACCGATGTTTGTTTACGTGGGAAAAACCATCTCGAAGCAACCCGAGCCGAACCGATGACGACTGTTTACGGGCTCTGCCGAACCGAGGAGCGCCGATGCGAAGCTTCGGGTGGCTCAGTCGGGTTCCGATAAAAAGCCACGACAACGGACCGGGCGGCCATTCCATGGCGAGACGCCAATTACAATAACAAGTGTAACAAGTGTATCAGTATAACTAAAATACTGCTGTTAATTAAAATGCTATTAGAGTTAAATCAGTGCTGATAATTATTGTATTGGGTAAAATAAATACCGAGAAAGTCTACACGTGTTTCCTGTTCCTCCTGACTTTGTAGTAAGATAACAATAGGTAATTAAGGCACGCTCACACTCTAGAGCGGGGGTGTCGGAGTAGTGCTGACAAGGACCCAGAATCGAAAAATGAAAAACAATAAAAATGACTTCTGATTCAGAAAACAGTAAATGAAAAGTAATGTTTCCCCCTAAGTCAACAATTGCTCTGTTTGTTCGGATACCTAATAAATAAACTGAGTCACCTCGTCAACAAGCATCTCTAAAGCGCGTAGGTTTATTTGCATATATTGTACGACTTATTATAATTACGAATATACAAATAGTTCATATTTTCCTGCACCAATAGGATCAGGCTTGTGGTTTGGTAACAGAAAAGGAAAAAGTTCAATATGCTCTCTATATTTTTTCTTAACAAAAATGTGGTCTTGACAAATACACTATGGAGGGTTACCCAAGCTTTATAACGTTTATTAATGGTTCAGTATGTACCAAGACAATAACGATCTAAGTCCATTATGTCATAATAACATAGCTAGGTCCCTTACATAATGAAGGAAGGCATTGCTTCCTAGATCTTTGTCCTAGCCTCGAGGTACAGGTGTTCTTTAACCTTATCAGTAGTTACTAGTGAATCTATGTTCTCTTTTAAAATTATTATTATTATTATATTATTTGCTTTTTTAAACATTTCATTGAAATAATGTAAGTTTCCACTATAAGTTAGCAAGATCGAATATGATATTTTCAAGATGGTTTTTCTCAAAAATTTTATATTAGAGCTGCAATAGTGACAACATCAATTTTAAAATAAGCAAATAATTATGTAATAGGTAGATTGAATACCTCAATAATATTTATTCCATGAAAATATTAGCGTCTACAATATTAAAATAAAAAACTAAGAAAATATTTAGGGTTACAGTATAGGTTCTATCGATAAATACCCTTACGTCACATTCCATACCTGTCACATCACTAAAGGTAAACAGCTTGCATAACGAAGGGAGCTTCCTACACCTTTGTCTAGCCCTTGGTGAATAAGATGGCTCAGATCAGATCAGCTTGTGAGGTCTCTCGTTAAATTTTATGAACGCTTGAATGTGAGTCTGATAGTTGGAACTTGCATTTTAGATTTATATTGACGACTTCTGGACTTGGCATTGAATAGAGGTACCTATCGATTTCGTATTTTGGAAGTAAAAAGTATGTTGTTTTTGCTGCGCTGCTGGGTGATTTGTTTTGTCTTCTGAATTTTATGAAGTAAAATTTACAAAATTCTTTATTTACCAGAATTTGACGTAAGCGACGATGAATTCTGTAATTACATTAGTATGAAAAAGGTAGAATCTTGGGAATAGTAGCTGATTAGAATCATTGTTATTGTATTTTGATCAAATGACTAATTTTCAAGTATTCAGATGTATATTAGTTATTCTACTCTAGCTTTCTGAACATGTAAATTAAATAGGTTCAATAGTTAAGTCGTGGGTGCAAAAGGGAAGGAAATAAATCAAATATTGATTTATATGTTATTAAATAGGAACTGCATTATCAATTTCCTTTGGCAAACTGCACAGCTGTAATAAACTATAACTTGTCAATATTATCATGGACAGACAATTACTGATATAGTGCGATGACATTTATGACAAGTAAAACTGTCATTCGAATTCAAACTTTATTGCCTACGTGATTAGGTTTCTGTATATATGATGACTCACATTTGTTTCTTAACACACGGTGCTGCTAGACATGGAGTCTATTAAAATGATTGACAGTTCGATTTAAACCAACGCTGTTTAATTCTTGTTCTTGTCAAGAAACACTGCGCCTACATTGTTAGATCACAGAATTGGGAAAATCCTAGAACTAGAAACATTACAAAATAGCTAAAACTTTGTTACATAAATGATTGACAAGATAAATAGTAATAAATCAAATTCACCGACTGACATTTAAAAAGAATGTCTATCTATTATTGAATTGGTTCGTCAAAGAATAAGGGCGTAGATTTTATCGATAGAATCTGTGATGGTGGTACATCACTAGTGCTGTGCAATCGTTGTCCTAGTTTTGAAATGCTAAATCTTAAGTAGGATTTCCTTTTGATTATGGTAGGTGGACATTTTCATACCATCGTCAGAGCTATTTTCGGAGTCACACTCGTTTACAACTTCAAAGAGGTGGGAAGAAGTATTATGAAATTAAGGGCCAGAACGTCATGCTGACAATCGATTTAATTTTACTGTTTTATTTCCCATTTCCAAACCTTTTACTGACACTCTGAGAAAAGCTTTTCGAATAACTGTACGTAGCTGTCTTCGTAAACATTTTATTGCTTGAATATGTGTTAATGCTGATGGTATTTTGCGTCTTAAATTACGTGCTAATACGTAACGTTTACGGGTTTATTCATAAGGATTGATTATTTATCGCTACATAAATATAAAACGAAGGCCTCGCCGTGCCTGGAGGTCTACTCTAAAAACCAAATAGCGAAGTTTCTTTTTCTTTTTCGTGTAAATGTTCTGTCTGTCTGAAAACATACTAAAATAACACTGTTACGGGTTTGAATGGACGGAGTTATTCGTGAGAAAGGCAAATAAAAAAGGAAGGTATATTATTGACTAGTTTCTGCCCGCGGCTTCGCACGCGTTGTTCCTAAACGTTTTCTATCCCATGGGAACTCCTTTTACCCACTTTTTATACCATAAATCGGATAAAAATGGGTAAAAGGATAGAACCAGCCATATGTTTGATTCTAGGATTGGAATTGGGTAATGTATAAAAATTTCAGGCTGATCTGTTTAGTGGTTTGGCGTAAAGAGGTAACAAAAATCCATCCATCAAAATCATTGATTTAAAAAGGGAAGATAGGCTCAAAAATTGGCATGTGTTACAACTACACGCAAACACATACGCTCACAGTTATATTTCCAGTCCTGTACAATACAAAGAAGAACAAAGACGGAAAGACGTATCTAGGACCGAAGTGAGACTGAGACAACAATATTTCACGCGAATCACGACCGCCCGTGCCGGCGGTCAGACGGTGACTAATGTGGGAGAACACAATTTTACACAATTTGAGGTTGCCACTTTCGAGCAACCAGTACCTCATCTTCGTTTTTAATAAATCAATGATCAAAATACGATGAAATTTAAGGATGATTGTAGAATACGTAGTAGAAGACGTCGAAATTGTCGACGTCGGAATTATTCCTCTTGAAAATATATATATAAATAACTTTCGTGGTTTGACGAATTCGTTATGAATGTAAGCGGGTTAACTACGAACCTTATTTGTGTTGGAAGAACACCAACGTTTCATTCCATAACGAGGGACATCTTCAGGGCGAGTGCGGTTCTAGACGCGCGCGTACCGTACCGCATTCCTTCGAGCACTAATACGGTTCGTAGTTTACCTGCTTATATTCATAATGTAATGAGTCATTTCTTCTTTCATGACTGAACGGATCGGGCTAAAAATGAGACATGATAGTTGTGATCCGGAAAAACGCGTTCGATGTTGCGGACATAAGCTTGTATATCTAATTTATGCATTGGAAATATAAATGGTAGTGATTGAATTGCATAGAGTTCTAACTGTAAGTGAAAATAACGTACCTTCGTGGGCGGTTTATGGAGATAGCTATGGTTACTCGTTACAAACGTCTCGTTTTGGATTTGGAACGAATTAACGAAGGTGTGCTAAAATGTTCACTCTACACTTTACCACACTTGAGTGAAGTTTGTAGTGGGTGTGTGTTTAGATTGAGAATAAATTTGATGTTAAACTTTGAGGTTTCTTTCTTCAAATGACTTTGAAGCACAGATAAAAGTAACTATTCAATACTATGAAGTATTGAATAGTTTTACCAATCAAGTTTTATAACTATGTAGTTGCCTAAAAAACTACCTAATTAAAGAATATAATAGATATAGGTAGGTAGGTATATGTGAAAACATAAAAATCTATAATTAACAGAGAAAATAACAAGTAGGTGAATAATGCGAATAAATTAGATCAAGGTAGTAGGTACACTGTAGGAAACCATCTAAAGGTAGCTCAACTCAAATATCAAAGTATGTATATTTATATTTTTACTAGCTGTGTCAGTGTGTCACCCATAACTAATAAAAGCTGTTAAAATTTCATGCATTTCCGGTAACTCAATTCAAATGTTTTGTAGCATTTCCACATAATAATATCGTCAGTGGAAAGGAAAAAATGCTTAAGCGCCAATATGGCCAAAATGAGTTTTATATTATATGTATTTCCACGGATAATTTTACTACCGTCCTACATAAGTGAAAGGTTTACAAATAAATAAAAAATACATTCGCTTTGAATGAAAATTGTAAGTACCTACAATTTTTATTCAAAGCGAATATATTTAAAAAAATTCCATTTATAAATCCTGCAAAAACCATAGTTTTTCGAACCTGTTTAGCATCCAAAAATGGCGTTTCCCGCCAACACGGGGCGCCTTGGCGCCGCGTAGACGCGGGAAAATAGACGTAGTCATGGTTCCAAGGAGTTTACAATCTTACACGCACCGATACGATTAAAAACAACAAGCTTCAATTTATGAAACAAAATGCTCCACAATGTGGCTAGTACGACAGTACACCGCGACGGTGACTGAGGTGGGAGGACACAATTGGACCTATTTTGAGCCTGTCACTTACGAGTAGCAGTGCCACATCTCCATTTCTAACCGACTTCAAAAAAGGAGGAGGTTCTCAATTCGGCTTTTTTTAATGTTTGTTACCTCAGAACTTTTGATTGGGTGCTCCGATTTTCATGAACCTTTTTTTATTAGAAAGCTGGTGCTTCCCGTGTGGTCCCATTTAATTTGGTCCAGTTCTGACAATGGGATCCATAGTTGAATTCGGTTTATAGTTTTTTTTAAACAAATTCAATTATTTTATGTACCGACATCGACGCTAATGACTATACAGGCCCCGCCCCGTGTGCAGCTCGGATGTCGGTGCACTATTCATATATTGTGCAAGTCTATGTTTAATCTTCTACGAGTACCTACGTGCCGAAAAAGGTGAGAAATCGGCTAAGAAAGGTTTATTCGAGAATCATCTTTTTCACGAAAAAGTTCGTAAAAACATCGCTACTAGACGTCGGTCGTCGCATCGTGTCGTGAAGTGTTAAAATGCAGATCAGTTTAGAAAACTGGAAAATCTGGCTCGCTTGACGCTTTTTGTGCCTATTTGTTAGATTAATGGCCTAGGCTTAGCTTATTCGGATTCTTAGAGGACATTGCCTTTGTTGCTGTCTTTTCTACACTGCATACTAAAATATAAAAAAATAAAGAGGAAAGCTTTGTTTGTTTGTTTGTTTACTACTGAACTGATTAAAATAAATCTTTCATCATTAAAAAGCTTACTTTTCAGGGAGTGACATAGGCTATATTTTGTCCCGGAATTCCACCGAGAACGACAATCTATGTGTAACGTCTTATTTATGACTAGTGTAATGATAAAATATTTTATTTATCTGGTCCAGTAGTTTCGGAGCCTAATGTAAACAAAAAACAAACAATCAAATCTTTTCTCTAATATTATTAGTATTAATAGATGTTATGGATAGAAAATAAGGCCCTAAATGAATCCGTACAACAAACACTTACAAATTTACATATTTTTTTTCTGCATAGTACCTACAAGAATTGGCGTGTTTTTGGCACGTGTGTAAGTTGATATCACCCAGGTTTTACCAGATTATCGCTGTCAGCTGGATTTCATTCATTGCTGTATACCCCCCGATGTTTGCGCCATTCGGTCCTGCATTTGCAGCATCTTTTGGTCTTTTGGGAAAGCTTCATCTTAGGCTACGTCTTCACTTTCCTAATTGGAAGAGGTATGGTGGTTAAAAGTTTTGCCATTTACAATAGGTACCAAAAAATCGAATGCCAAATTTAAATGTGAATCATTCCCGGCGCATGGCGATCAGCTGAAGTACAGTTAACGAACTGACTAATTCCACCTCCCTTTTCCATCTTAGCCATTATAGGAAGTGGCTATCTGGCAGCAGCATAATTGAAACTTTTTCTTTTAACCCCTGCCCATAATGCGATGCCATATAGCAAGTAGGACTGTACGTACAAATGCCATGGAGCCCGCCTCAGCCGTCCCTTTGTCTCAGCTTTCTCCATGTAGATACATTGTGGCTATTTTCTTGCAAAGTATGCTTCAACGTCTAACTAGCGATTACTAAAGGAAACTAAAGGTTTCCTTTTAGCTATCTTAGGATCGTTAGCAAACTAAACTACGCTAGCTTTTGTAAGGCCGATTTCACCGATCGTATAAGTAAACTCTACTTCTAATTCAATGTAGGGAACATTGAATTAGAAGATGAGTTTACAAAAAAACGAGGTAATCTTTCGGTCGAAGTCGGTAAAAAAGGGACATCTTCATGGTGAGTGGCGAGCACAATATATGTTCCTCCTTAATTATAAGCTACCGCGAAGACGATGTTCGTCTAGCCAGTAGCCGTGTCTCGGAATTCCATGAATGTATTGTACGGAAAGAAGGAAGCGTCTAAATCTGTACCTTTGATCGTTCGATCCGTGCATTACCGTTAATTAGCCGGTTAGCCTACGGGGAAATGTGCCTGGCTGGACAATGTTGCAAGCTTTGGAGAGATATAGCTGCGAAGAGATCGACGAGAGGTAACGCTCCGCCTGCAACGCAGGTTGGGTTCGATTCCCGTGAAGGGACAAATGTTCGTACCCAAAGTCTTGCTGTGAAATATGCGTTAACATTCATATAACCTTGACACGGCTTTTTAGTTATGCTTTTTTATTTGGTTAAGGAGAGATCTCAACTGCGTTAAATAAGACCGATTAGGTACTTTGAAATCGAAGTTTGGCTGTGAAATACGCAATACCACCATCGAGAAAGGTGCCACGAAAATTCTGATCGAACCTAATCCTTAAGAATAAATAAAAACAGTCTAGACACGGCTTTTAAGTTATGTTATTTATTTTGTTTACTATTATTTTCTTCTGAACCTAAGACAATATAACTATTTTGGATTTGCATGCTGAAAAAAAGGGAAATTCTCCGAAAATAACAGCAGCGATAAAATTATTAGTAGGAAAGCAAACAACTTCCAAATGCCGACATTATAAAGTTGTATCTAATAACTCCAATGAGTAAAGAACAAAAAGCTCAACTCACAAATAACTTGCTTTTTATTACCTTCTAATGAATATTGATTTGAAGGCAATAAATACACGATAGGTAGGTGAGGTAAAGGATCAGGCACAAAGCGTGAATTCCAAGCCAACTACCGCAATCCTGACTCACCGACCTGCTAAGGGAATGCAAAAACAACGTGTTTTGTTTTAAACATCCATCTGCATTCTAGGCACTAGTAATTATAGGATAGGATCGGTTAGCCGAGCTTAGTTGTACTGAAAGGATAGTGTTCTGTGGCGTTTACAGATATCTGTTCAGGGCGTTCTCGGTGTTTTCTATGTATAATAAAAAAAAATGTCTCTGTAAGTATTAAGTATATCAGTTATCTAGTACCCATAACACAAGCTCTGCTTATCTTGGGGCTAAATAATGCTGTGTGAATAGGGTATATGCATGTGACTTCAAAAAAGCTAATATTTTTTTTACGTATTCTCTATTGATATAGAAATATATCTGTATATTTATTTTAGTATTTTATGATGTTTTTATTGTGAAATTTAATCATTGAAAAGTAGATATTTTAAGTCTCAACAGCAAAATGTCTAAACGCAACGCTATTGGCACGTGAAGCGTGACGTCATACTTGAACATTTTTGTATGGGCATGAAGTTTTGACTTTGAGTTTACATAGGGGATCTCTATGATCCGTGACGTCATAAAATGCATTGGCTAACATGGCAGCGTTTTTACCACCCGAAACTGAGTGTAGTTTTACTTTTAGTTTTTTAACTCAATAATTTAATTTTTTTTTGTGTTATATTTTTTTTCGTTTATAACCTAAATAATCGATTAAAAAAATAAAAAAAATCCATGGATACACCCTAGTCCAGCATTATTTATTTATTTGATTTATATATTATCGATTTACTTCGTCGGTTCTATTAGAATAAATAAGATATCTTTTGAGAAAGGCTTCAGTTAGTATATTCCAGAAAAAAACAGTTTTGTAGATTAGGCTCATTGGCCAAAGGTAAGGAACGCGGTAAGTTCGCTTTATTGCGATTCATGGAACACAAATCTGGAGCCTATTCCATGAATCGCACATAAGCTATGCAAAATAGAATTTTATTGATTAGTTTCGGCCTTTGTCGCAGCTATAGTAGATAACCTGGGAACCATTGGTACCAATCGTGAAAGGTCGAGGGGTCAAGGAAGCTTCAGTTATTCCAAATGTTTCAGACATAAAAATTTTCTCGGCAACTATACATTTCCAGTTTTCCCCTTAAGGATTTGTCGAGGAGGAAAACTCGAATAACCCTAAAAATTTAAGCAGTTATTTGGAGATTAGCCTCTGCTCATTTCCAAAGGTGTGCGTTGAGTAGGTTGCCTTATTATTTGCACCACTCCAACTCTTCCCCCGAGTTTCACCTTTATGTTAGGGGGGCCGAGGTGACTTAGGTATATATCCACATGGGGCGGGCAGCAGCGTCCCCCGCAGAACAATTCTACAATCGAATTGCGATGCCATGCCCAGCGTGGTCATTACGAGCATTCTCCCAATGAGATAAAAGCCTATTAATCGCTTATCAGGGGAGGCCTGCATCCAGCAGTGTAAGTCCAGAATACATCTTACTTTAGTCTACATACCGAAGCGGCCGAAATCAAAAATACCACTTTATTTCGAGTCCGTGAATTTTTTAATATGATTTGACCTTTTCTAAGTGTATATTTATTGTATTTATAGAAAAAAAAGGATTTTTGGTTGTACCTACTTTACTTAGGTACTTACTTTTACTTACTTACTTACTTTTACTTACTTACTTACTTTTACTTACTTACTTACTATTACTTACTTACTTACTTTTACTTACTTACTTACTTTTACTTACTTTTGCTTACGTTTACTTACTTTTAGATTTGAGGGATGGAAACATGGAATAGATACCTAAATAGGACTTTATTGATTAGTTTCGGCCTTTGTCGCACCTATTGTAGATAGCATAGGAACTATCGGTACCAATCGTGAAAGGTCGAGGGGTCAAGGATGCTCCATTCACAATTAGAAATGCCTCTGGTTCTGTGTCACCAGAGGGCCTAGCCAACCGGCATTCGCTATAAAGCGAATCGAAAACAATTGTAAGATTCGTAGGTAAAAATTCGAAACAGATCACGTGACATATCTAAGTCATTTGTCAAACCCATACAATTTTGAGCTTTTCTACTATCGCTTTCGACATCGATTGTTACATTGTCTAGGCCCTCTGATCTGTCGAATGAAAATGGAGGAATGTTATAAACATTCCTTCATTTTCATCTGGGTCTGATAGTGAAAAACTGCGTAATTTCATTTATAAATATAGAAGACTAGCTCCTGACCAGCTTCGCACGCTCTTGTTTATTTTTAACCGACTTCAAAATAAGGAGGAGGCTCTCAATTCGACTGTTTTTTTGGGTTTTTTGTCATAGAACTTTTGAGTGTCCAATTTTCATGATTCTTTTTTTGTTTGAAAGCTGGTGCTTCCCATGTGGTCCCATTTTAGTTTCGTCCAGTTCTGACAGTGGGATGAGAAAATTATGTATATAATTGAAGTCTGTGTCACCTGATCTGTCCAATAATAGTGAAGGCATGTTGTCGAAATTAACCGCGGAGGCAGATTATAATAATAGAAAATTTTTGTTTTTTTTTAACTTACCTACATAATTTTTGTAACTCATGCTTATAGACTTGAAAAAATCAAGCATGCTCATCACTCCATAGAGTAGCCACTTGACTAAATATTTTTCCAAGCGTCCATAAGGCAACAATATTCTTTACTCAAATTAAATAACTTTCCCCGAGAAAGTGGCAGTGACCCGAAAAATATAAATATTCCATTCAGTTCGAGACTTATAAGTGAACCACATTGTAAGCACTCGAGAAATATGAACTATGGTCCATTATATGGGCCAAAAATACTCTGAGTCATATCTTGAGTATGCTACGATGGGATATTACGAGAGCTGATAAAACACTTTGAAGAACGGAGTTAGGAACATTATGCGTTTTAAAATTAGACAACTCTAGTATAAACGTAGACAATGATTTTAAGAAGTTTTTGATTTTGGGACTTCGTTTGTTCACTTCACACTATCGAAAACTAACGCACGCAACTAAGGTAGCGCGTCTCGCAGGGATTTTTTCAAATTGAAAATCTGACGAAAATTTATCACTGACGTGTTAAAACTGAGTTGTATTTGCTTATTATGGGGCTTACTGATGGTATATTATAAGCTTTTTTCAACGATATCTGAACTGTGTCATATTATGCCAGTTTTATTCGTAAAATTAGCTTGTATGTAGACATATCATCTCTTTACGTGTCTGGTGTGCCAGGGAACTCTAGCCTCTATAATGGGATACTTCCGCTGAATCTATCTGCAGAATATCATCGATATCTGTTTCTTATTGGATAACAAGAAATAGGATTCAATAGACGACGCTTATCAGGGTGATATAATGTCCAGCTATGGAGTAATATGAAGCCATTATTTGTTTATGTGATTAAGAAATTTATCATCTCTATGCATGTTTTTTTTAAATCACACTTCACATCACACTAATATTATAAATGCGAAAGTTTGTATGGTATGGATGGATGGATAGATGGATGGATGGATGGATGGATAGATGGATGGATGGATGGATGGATGTTTGTTACCTCATCACGCCAAAACCACGCCTGAACGGATCGGGCTGAAATTTTGGATACATGTTCTTATCCTGGTATCAAACATACACAGGCTACTTTTTATATTTAAAGTTTCCATAGAAGAACGCGTGCGAAGCCGCGGGGCGCAGCGAGTGAATAAATAATTTTGGATAATTCACACAGCATCATCTAGCCCCAAGCTAAACAGAGCTTGTGTTATGGTTCAGTTGTATGATCTCCATGCATGATTAGTTGTATCATCTCTATAGGTGTCCTTTGTGCCAGTGAACTCTAGCCCCAGTAATGGAGTATTTCCGCTGGATCTAGCTGCAGAACATTATCGATATCTGTTCCTCATTGACTCTAAATAAAATAAATTGGATACATTGTAATCAAAGAAAGGAGTAGAAATTAATACTATACACTAGCCAAACTCGGATCGCAATTTGGTGGTAGAATTGTATTGCTGGGGTGTCGTAGGAGTCGAATAAGGGATACAAATCGGGGGCCGGGCAGCAGCGCACCCTGCAGAACCATTCTACCACCAGACTGCGATCCCTAACCCGCATGCCCAGCGTGGGGATTATGGGTATTACCCTTCGTGAGATAAAAGCCAATATAGCGCTTAGCACGGGGAGTAGGATTGTGGAAAAACTGACTTCAAACTATTAGTATTTACACTGTTTATTATGTTTTGCGGGACAATTTGTAATATCTCTAATTCTAATTCTAAGTGGGGGAACTAAGATCTGCACGGACGTCTCGCATAGGAGTGTATTGTGCATTATCCACCTGCCTAAGGACGCCCTAACCAGCCTAGATCCTTGAAGTATCGGAGCAGGACTTTAGGTGACTGACAGCTTCGTTTCAGCTTTACTGTAGGTGTAAATGGGGTTGGTTCCTCAATGAGTAATATCTCGGTAATAACATTTTTTGTGGACCATCTTGGAATCATTATACAATATCAAAAGAATTAATGAAAAAATCTGCGAACATACATTAAAAAGATACACACACAGCCGAACATAGAACCTCCTCGCTTTTTGAAGTCGGCTTAAAATAGTGACCGCTGCTCATTTGTTTGTATAGTTCCCCCCTTGAGATCTTCAAGGGAGAGATAGTCAGATGATCATTTAATTGGTAAAAAAATTAGTAACAAGTCAGGAAAATAAAAAATGAGGTTCGTACAAGGTGACAAATTAAATACAATTTTAACCACTAAATTAGTTATAAACTGTCATGTAACCAATATTGAAAAATAAATTCAAATCAACGAGAGCTGAAATATAATTTTTTTCGATTCCTCTGTTCCGCTTAAAAGGGGATTTTGTCAGGCTCCCCCCTGACAAATCTGGAATAGCCCTGATCTGAAGTACCAAACCTACCTAATCTACAGTGTGTTGTTTACAAAGGTCCTAGGATCCTACGTTCCATAGGGGTTGTTTCCAATACATCCAATAGTAGGGTACATTCAAACGGTTCATCTTACCTAAGAAAATCTTAGAATAGAACCAAATTAGTCATGACGTCGTACTTTGGAGCAAATCTCTTGTAAGCTAAAATTGTCAAGGCAATCTAGTAACATTACAGTCAATTTGTTATAGCTACACTTATCTAACAAAGAAACAGACGTCACGGAAAACAATCAACTCTTAACATAGGTAGTTATACTCTAGCTAAACTCGATGTAGAAGGATTGAAAACAAACCACAATACAAAAAACTATTAATAATAATTGAAAATTGTTTATTTGAATAATAATATGTTACACTACATGCTAAACAGTGTTTAGGACATCCTTTTAAGTATGAAATATAATACCTGCATACATTTATTTAAGACTTGATAAAAAATTACAGATCTTATTTAAGTTATAGTAATTCACACTTCACGCTATCACACATTATAAATGATAGATAGTTTGGATGGATGTATGGATGTTTGTTACCACTTCATGCTTGGTTTGTTCCGCCCCCTAACAACCAAACTAAGACAACTGCTATTCCGTGATCATGGCGCATGAAACTGCGCCGAAATATTGGAATGCTCAAAACTTAAATCTTGGTAAATATCCCGTTGTAAAAATAACTTCAGTAAGACAACAGGTTGTCTGTATGGAAATAATTTTCCACGGGGATAACCAGTTACCTGGATGGAAATGCGTACAGGTAAATCTAATCCTGGAATGAAGCTTAATAGACTTTTTATCCCATAAATCAGTTCACGTGGGATAGAAATCAGCTAAAAAAGCCGAGGACAGAAACTAGTAAAATATAAAAACTTAGTAATAACTGAAACTCGACGCCAAGAGAAGTGAGTAAAACTTACTTCAGTTATAACCGTAGAAGGATCTCAATTTCACAAGTAATATTAATTGCGTATAAAACGACGCGGCAAAATAAAGAATTTTAGATACCGTATGGGCAGTTTGTTACCATACATTCTACATCGAGTTTGGCTAGTGCATAGTCTGCTCCAACAAGTACACAGATAAAGGAACAGTAGCAGATAGGCATGTCGCCTCATTAAAAGTCAGTTAGCCAGTAACTAATTGATTTTACTGTTGTCTTGTCTTGTATATAAAATTATTTTTTCTAGATAAGACGAAAATAAATAAGCAAGGTTTGAATTAATAACGTCAATAGAAACAATAGCAGGTTCATCATTATATATGTTTATTAACTGTTGTATAATAGATGCCTGTTGGTAGATTGTTTGCAACAGTCTGCAGTTAGTTCTATGGTTTAAATTTCAATAGTAGTTCTAATTTTTCTCTTTTATTTGATTGTTGGTTTTTGTCAGTAAAATGTCTGTTATATCTGTTGTTAAACTTTATTGCAGGTCATCTTACTATTACCTATCTATCATTAAACTTTATTGATTTCGTTTTTCGAAATCTTAAAGATTTTGTTAGATGAAAGGAAGGCTTTTGCTCAGCAATGAGATCCAATCAGATAAATGGATTGGAACAACTTTTATAACTACATCCTATAATATAGTCTGGCTCTCTATTTTGATTCTACTCATAGTTGTAGGATACAATATTCGTATATTAAGTTTCTTCTGTTGTTATAAATAAATGTATTTCTTTCTTTCTTTCACTCTCATAATCCTTAATATGATTTTAGTGAAATAGAATCTAAAGATATATTGCATTAAATCTCAACATAAAAAACTAACAATACTTTTCTTCGTTCCAGGTAGCACCACAGACCTCGCACCAGCCCTCATCGGCATCTACGATTCATTCCTAGGACCGTCGATAAACACGAAACCTGATATTGACATCGAAACAGCTAAAGACGCTAGAAACAACCCACCTTTACACCCACCAGATGATAAAAACAAAAACGCTGAGGTAAAACTTAATGTTAAAGAAGTAGAAGGAAGGTTAGAAGTTATTGAAGAATTCAGAGAGACAAAAGATCCAACAATGCTTGCTGGCAGTGTTAAACTACCCATAGCGACTGTAAACAAAAGCAGTCTCTATTCTCTAAGAACTAAAAGTGATGTTAGTGAAAATCAAAAGTTTGATCTTGCATGCAGTGATTCAGTGCTAGATAAAAACAAAAGGACGTTTAGAGATAAAGAAATGGCAATGGGCGCATTGTCCCCGAATGTGAAACGTATGATATCAAGTGCAAGTGAAACTACAACAGTGAAGCTTCAAAAGAAAACAACTAACGTAGCAAGGGCATCGATGAGGCACAAATCTAATATTCCTCTAGTTGGAGCAACGTCTAAAATATCTCAATCGGGTGTCGACATCCTACCTTCTGTAGACATTTACGACACACCAAGTTTCAAACCTAAGCTTGAGGAAAAAACTGTGCCAGTGAAGCCAGAATTTAAGATAGATAGCACAGAAGTTGCATACGATGTTCCCACCAACAACAGACCTGCTATATACGACGTGCCAAACAAAACCGCCTTCGAATCTCTATCTTTACCATATATAGATCAATCTATCGAGCTATCTATAACTTGCAATGATAGAGAATTCGATACGAAAGTTAAGGACACCTCGCCTAAACAAGCCCCTAAAGTACCACCGAGAAAGAGCAGCGAAGGATCACCTTCGAAATTCCCTAAAGTAGCTGGCACCAACAGTCTAAACAGAAAAGACTTTAACTCAAAGCAGTTACCTAAAACTGGACCCTATCCAGAAGCAATAGGGTCGACAGGGAATTTGAAGTGCTCGATACCAGAAAAGGAAGTGGTAAGATTGAATCCGCCAATAGAAGTGAGTCGACCACTATCAATGAGTTCCATTGCGTCCTCCAGTTCGACATCCAGTAGTGGTGTTCAAAATAAAGGAGGAGTGAACTCCGCGTATCTAGCTTCGATAGAGAGTTTGGACGATCATAGTGATGTTGACATGACGTCAGCGAATGGGAGTAATAACTTCGTGAACAGTGCTGGGATGCTGAACAATAGTATTTCTGAAGAAGGAAAGTCTGAGGATGCTGCTTCGAGTAAGTAATTTTTGATGTTTCCAGATTTTATAGATAGATAGACTGACTCTAAAGGAACGTACGCATACTAATATGATCCGTTATTTATTTTTATTTTTTTACAAAATTTAGTCTTGCCGCCTGTGTCTGAGTTTTTTAACCACTAAATACTGAGCGACATGTATAGCTCGAAAAACTGCAACGAAAGAAAATCATGAAAAAGAACGCGCAAAATGATTTTACTAGAGGATATTGACTACGTGACTAAAACCTAAGCCTCTTCCCCTGTGACCAAGAGTAGTATTTTGAATATTCTCTTTGACCGGGTCACATATACGTTCCCTGACCGATGTGACTGTGTGCTTATCAGCCAATTTCGGCTATTAGCATTTTTAACTTACACTATTTACAGGGTGATGATTGTCTACCTTTTCGTGGCTTACATACCCAAGTTAATGGCTACTAAGTATAATGTATTTATTATTTGTCTTGTTATTCATTGAGTGATGAATGTTATGATTGACTCATCTTGCAAAAAGTTCAAGTTCTTTGATCATCGTCAACCTACACAATGTCATTCTGATCCATTACGTGATCCATTGTTTTGTTTGAATTAATTATATTTATTTACAGCACTTGTATGACCTTGCTGAGTCACATAAAATAATAGAAGAGAATTCTCCTGTTCGAACCAAAAAATTCTGCTCTACTTACAAAATAAGCACTAAAAAATAAATATCCAAGACGTTGCCTAGAAGATTCTAGGCAACGTCTTAGATATTAATTTTTTAGTAGATAAAAGGGGAGTTTATAGGTATTACTGAAGTCTTGGAGATCCAAGAATTCAGTAATACCTATAAACTCCCCTTTTATCTACTCCTCCTTTTTCTTGCCTTGCCCTCAAGTCAGTAACTCCGCTCTACAAAAATATAATCAATGAGTAACTTAAATGTTTTGATTTGTTTAGTTTTGCATCGTTCCCGTGGGAATTCCGTGATAAAATGTCCTATGTCACTCCCCGAAAAGTAAACTTTTTGATGTTAAAATATTTTTTTTAATCGGTCCAGTGGTTTCTAAGCCTATTCAATACAAACAAACACACCAACAAACAATCAAATGTTTGCTCTTTATAATATAAGATTAGATTATTTTTTATTTGTTTGCCCTATATGAGTTACAACGAATACCTAGTTACTTTTGTAAACAGGCTTCCCGTGATACAGGCTTGCCTCGTGCGGGGTTCGCCGGTAAATTGTACCTATCATAGCAAATAAACCGTTTTTTTTTATTCAGGCATATGTTAGTTTGCAAACTTGACTTCTGTTACCAGGGCATCAGATCGTGGAAGAGATCTCAGGCCTGTCGCAGCTGGAGCGAGTCTGCTCCGAGATCGTCCAGACGGAGAACGTATACGTGGAAGACCTTCGACAAGTTGTTGAGGTGAGTGTTGAAAGCTGTGATATTTGGAGATCAGTTTTTTTTGTTTGTATGCTACCGACAATACAATACAATACAATACAAATACTCTTTGTTGCACACCAAGATATAGATATACAGAAAAGAAAAACCCAAACACAAAAACAGTTGCGCAATGGGTATCGCTAAGAGCGATTTCTTCCGTGCAACACGTGATTATTGTACAGGTATACCGACAGTTTAAAGTAATCATCATCATCAGCTCGTATTATGTCCACTGCTGAACACAGGCATCCGAACGAAAACGCCACGAATAGCGGTCCTGAGCCGCCTCCATCCATCGACTCCCTGCGACCGCTACAATGTCGTCGGTCCATCGAGTGGAAGGTCTTCCCACACTCCGTTTCGCATTGCATCGCGGTTTTAATGTCATTATCATCATCAGCCTATATTAGTCCACTGCTGGACATAGGCCTCCCCTAATGAGCGCTATAGCGCTCTGTCTTCAGCTTGACGCATCCAGCATCTGCCTGCAGTCAATCGCAGATCGTCATGCCGAGTCGCGGTCTCCACTCAAGGACTCGTTTACCCCATCGGTTGTCGGTTTTTCGCGAGATATGGCCGGCCCACAGCCACTTTAACTTGATAATTCATTGAGCTATGTCGATAACTTTGCTTCTCTTTAAAGTCAGTTTTCTGAATGGTTTATCTCTGCGTACAAACCATCAATCATCAAGTTTGTAGACTTGTGCACTACTTGTGCCAGTGTTATATGTTGGGTCCGTTTTTATAGAATTTATTAAAGCGACTACCTACCTACTTGCTACGCTATCATCGGGACTTTGTAGGGTGACCATGGTGGAATATCTAATGTTTGCGCATGTCGAGCGGCTTTAATGAAATCAGTTTGTACTAGCTATGACTATGAAGTTGTTCTATACTCCGATTCAGAATCCGATATCTTGGATTCGGATTATGTCAACAAAGACATTTATCAATGAAAACTTGCCAAAATCTCCTCACAATAACAGAAAACAATAAGGTAATCACTTAAAACTAAAACACTAACTTAAACAAAGCATAATCTCACATGCGCAACGAAAAATGTTAGCAAAAATGAAGACGAAAGAGATTTCAATTAAATTATGAATGAAGGCTTTGGAAGCTTTCATTCATATCCAAGAATTGTTTCGAGATTCTGTGCTTAGCTTTGACGCATAACAATGTCGTCAAATATTTTCCAACAATGTTCCTTAGGTTTTATAACCTCTCTTTATACAAAAAATATCCAGGTTTTGGAATCGGAGTAATTACCTACACAACATAGGTATTACCCATTTGGGCATATTGGGTACATCCCGACTAAACCAGCCATAGGCCAGCGCATAGCTAAAATAATAAGCTGTCAGGATGTCAGGAGTCGGGAGGCCTGGATATGGCAGGCCTCCCTATCTTAAATATGTTTAGCTTGCTAGTCATTGTTGCGAGTACATTGTAGGCCTTCGCTTACTTTCTTTGTCCCTGTCCCTTGATGTTATGTACCAGTAGATTTTTTTTAGAAGACGCATAACTTTTTTTCCCCATACCTCTTGAAACCGTGTTCACCCTACAACCTACCCCATATTAGGATACAGATATCCCGTTAGATCCTAGATAAAACCCGTCTACTCGCGCCGTGGGACAAACCATGCCATTTTCAGCTCTATAATTATGGGGCATATAGAGCACTTTCCCGTTATGTTATCTAGATACTTCAAATTATCTGCAGTTAAATAAAAAATGGTTTCAATAGAGCTTAGGACATTTAAGGATCCGTACCCAAAGGGTAAAACAGGATCCTTTTACTAAGACTCCACTGTCCGTCTGTCCGTCTGTCACTAGGCTGTATCTCATGGACCGTGATAGTAAGACAGTTGAAATTTCTGTTGCCGACAAAATATATTAAATATAAATCTTATATATAAAAGAAAGTCGTGTTTGTTACAACACTTATAACTCAAGAACGGCTGAAGCGACTTGGCTGAAAATTGGTCGGGAGGTAGCTTAAAACCAGGAGACTGACATAGGATACTTTTTATCCCGTTCCCGTGGGATGTGAGATAAATTCCACGGGGGCGAAGCCGCGGGGTGCAGCTAGTATTATATAAAAATATTTAAGAGGTTCCCATACAACAAACGTTTTATTTATCGTTTGTATAGATATTATGACACGAAAGCAAAAAAACGATAAAAAAATTGCCAATGAGCGGCGAAAATTGTATGAGTGATATACTCACGAAATTGATGAGCAGGCTTTACAAACACACATACTTAATAATTTTATTCACGTACAGAACCTAGCGTCAGGCAAATCAAAAGTTTGGATTAGGAATACAATTAAACCAACCAAGCCAATTAAAGTAAAGCAAACGTGGTGTAGGACGCCCTCAAGCAAGTTGAGATGAGGAACTGTCGAGTTGAAGACAAGGCGCTTTGGCACTCATTAGAGGAGGCCTATGCCCAGCAGTGGTTAGTTAGTCCACTAGCATGATGATGATGATGATGATGATAATGATGATGATGATGATGATGGTGAACCAAGCCAATAAAACACCCATAAGAGATTGTAACATATTATTACCAGCTACTTAATTCAGCTACCACATAGCTTAACAACTTAGTTATTAATTTATTGCAAGCGGTTAACAACTTATTTAAATAAAACACCTTTTAAAGCGCTTTCTCACACGAGGATTAAAGGTATAGTTATTTATGTTAGTAGGTTCCAAGGTTTTAAAGTTCTCACTCGAAGTGAAAAAAGAATTTAATGTTCCGGGCAGTTTACACAATATCATTATAATTAAAAGTAAGACTGTATCCCATATCACACTAATAAAAGAAATGGGAAACTTTGAATTGGATGCTTAGATGGATGGATGGTTGGATGTTTATTTCACGCTAAAACTACTGAACTGATCGGGCTGAAATTTTACATACAGATAGATCTAGGCCTGGAATAACACATAGGCTACTTTTTATCCCATAAATCATTTCCCGTGGGATAGGCGAGCGAATCCGCGGGGCGCAGCTAGTCGTAAAATAAAACAAAAAGTAATCCCTCGGACGTTAAAGGATACTTTACATAAATTAGTAATAATTAACTAATTTATCTACTCTAATTAAATATTCAAAAATTCAACCCTCTCACGTGCCTAATTAGCGATGACAGTTTGACATGTGTCAGTGTCACAGTCATCGGTCACTTTCGTATCGTCTACTGACATGACACGGCTTGGCGAGTGAAATTTGGTTCATTAACTTTCATGGGGCATACATATTACCATACAACACAAGGTACGAATCTTTGGGTGAATATCGTTAGAAATAAAAAAATAAGGAAACGAAGTAAGTAGAGGGTTAGATTGATAGATATTTATTTATTACTAGCTGCACCCCGCGGCTTCGCCCCCGTGGAATTTATCTCACATCCCACGGGAAAGGGATAAAAAGTATCCTATGTCAGTCTCCTGGTTTTAAGCTACCTCCCGACCAATTTTCAGCCAAGTAGCTTCAGCCGTTCTTGAGTTATAAGTGTTGTAACAAACACGACTTTCTTTTATATATATAAGATTTAACATAAGTGGCGTTTTAAACCCGAGCAAAGGTTTATTTAGAATCTTGAGTTCTTTTTGATACTTATCTATAATCAATCTATAATTGATATATGCTAGCATCGGAAATTAATGCGATAATTGAAAATTTATTGATAATTCAAATCAATTATTAGCTAGGGAATCTAGAAGGAAGAAACAAAAATAACAGATAAATAGGAACAATTTGAAATTGTTCCTATTTATCTGATAATTTTGCTCAACGCTCACTTTCGTGTCAGCTACCGACTGACTCAGATAATTCAGATTCTATATTTATCACCTACTCCTTGTATAAGCTCACTTCACATCACACTTTAGTGGTTTACCGTAGGGGTTACAATCTGCATAAACACAGTTCTCGGCAACTCCGGGCCGCAGTGTTGCGTGCGACCCCGCTGACCTGGATGCTTCACCGCACCTGCAACATGCAACCCGATGAGTTATGACATTGTTTCATGCAGTTTATGGACATTAAGGTTATTTGAAAACGAGGGTGTTTTTAATGTACTTTATTAGTCGTCGTTTTTACACGACTGACCAAATAGAAGTGTCATGTTTTCAGAGTCCATTGTACGTATTACATGAGTATCTATAATTCTGAACTGTTTTGGATGAAACTGGTGATAATTTATGGTTGTTTTTAATAAATTTAAAGCAGTCGTGATTTATTTGTCAAGTTTATTTTTAATTCGACGACCACTGTGGCGCGGTGGGCGAAGGTCCACCTGCGACGCAGGAGGATGCCGGTTCGATTCCCGCCTCGGGACAAATATTTGTACAATCTGCAGATATTTGTTCAGGGCGTTCTGGATGTTTTCTATGTATAATAAAAAAATATCTATCTATGTAGTGTATTGTATTATGTATATCAGTTATCTAGCACCGATAACACAAGCTCTGCTTAGCTTGGGGCTAGATAATGCTGTGTGAATTGTCCAGCATTAAAAAAAAAATTGCTTGTAGGCGTAATTTTGTTTTATCATTCTGTTGATATCCTCAAAGTCAGAGGTACCTAATTATATTGATAGAGACGAATAATTATGACTAAAACAGAACATATATCACACAACCCATATTTTTTTAACCTGATTATATTTCTATCATGATAATCACGTCCGTAGACTTTTATAGATAGTAGCAGCGCCTTGCGGTTTCACCCGCGTAGTTCCCGTTCCCGTGGGATTAAATATAGCCTATGCCACTCCCTGAAAAGTAAGCTTTTTAATGATGAAAGATTTTTTTAAATCGGTCCAGTAGTTTCGGAGCTTATTCAATACAAACAAACAATCAAATCTTTTCTCTTTATAATATTATACAAGTATAGAAAATTTACCTCCCATCGTCAAGATATCGATCCTCTTTTCGTCTTACTACATTTTTATGGCATATAAAACTACACTAGCTATCACAGCCGTACATTACATACATACAAAACTCATTCACGTTCAAAACAACCCATTCATAATACCATAACGATAGTTCCATACATTTATTTTTATCGTTTCCAACACATGGTCCGCTGTATTTCTGAGTCAAATCTCAGCGTGGGCAAGTCTCTTGAAAATAACTCGTAGTTGCGCTGTTAGCTTCTATTTTAACTCAATAACATGGAATAATGGTTTTTGTTAGTGTGTAAGTAGTTTTTGTCCCTGCCTTCGCACACAGATTACTTACAGAATTCTGTTCCTAATGTGTGGCTGGCTGGCTGAAATGTGTCACTGTTTAGGTCATACTGAAATAATGACTAGTTCAAATATATTTTGTGCGAAAATATAGGCTTATTCAGGTGAGTGTTTTTAATGGATGTAAGTATCCATTAAAAACACTCATTCTGAATATACATAGATAGATAGATAATTCTTTATTTGTCATCCTAATAAAACAGAAATTTACATAATTAGACAAAGGTAATACAGAAAAGAAATAGAACTGGCGGCCTTATCGCTTAAAGCGATTTCTTCCAGGCAACCAAAACGATTGTGACAAAATAAAGGATGGCGGTGTTGTAGAGTAAGAGCCTGTTTCACAATATCCGGATACGTTCCAAAGAAGCTATTTGTTACTTATCCGTTGGATAAATATCATGGTTACGTTGCACGACTACCAAATAACACTAACTGTCGTTTATAGGCATTGATTTAAAAAGGGAAGATAGGTTACGTTCTCCCAGCGCTTACTCAAAAATTGGCATGTGTTACAATTACAACTACACGCAAACACAAACGCTCACAGTTATATTTCCAGTCCTGTGCAATACAAAGAAGAACAAAGACGTAAAGACGTATCTAGGACCGAAGTGAGACTGAGACAACAATATGTCACGCGAATCACGACCGCCCGTGCCGCCGGTCAGACGGTGACTGATGTGGGAGAACACAATTTTACACAATTTGAGGTTGCCACTTTCGAGCAACCAGTACCTCATCTTCGTTTTTAATAAATCAATGTTTATAGGATATGAAACGCGACGTTTCTAATGTGGAACTTTTATCCTCTAAATAATTTATGTGTTAGATAGTTCTTCAACACTTTAACTGGACAATGTGAAACAGACTAGTTGCGGGTTCGATTCCCGCCTCGGGACAAATATTTGTACGATCTGCAAGTATTTGTTCAGGGCGTTCTGGATGTTTTCTATTAGGTATATAATAAAAAAATATCTATCTATGTAGTGTATTGTATAATATTATGTATATCAGTTATCTAGTACCCATAACACAAGCTCTGCTTAGCTTGGGGCTAGATAATGCTGTGTGATAATGCCAGAATTATTTTTTTATTTATTTTATTTTATTTTAATGTTTATTTATTTATTTATTTATTTATTTGTGTCGCCTATTACTCGCAAGTTACCTCGCAAGTTCTTGCATACCCTACGGTTCATTATGTGATATCTTTTTAACTATGAAAATATTATGAGTAAGTGATAAATTTGATAATTCACCTCCCACGTTATATTACGGTAATGTTTGTGGGATTTCATTAATCCGGATTTCTTAGACTGAGGTCCAATTTCACCGTTATTGCCTTTTGAACGCGTTTACGAAAACGGAGTTTACATCCGACATTAAATGAATGCAGAACTATTCTACCACCGAACTGCGATCCCCAACCCGCGTGCCCAGCATGGGGATTATGGGCATTACCCCTCCCCCCATGAGATATGCCAATAAGGCGCTCTTGGGGACGACGGCCTGCGTCCAGCAGTGGACCAATACAGGCTGTTGAGGTTGAGGTTGAGGATTTAATGGATGAATGTCAGTCTGTCCGCTGTTTGCTGTCGTGTTTGACATGACAGCTTAGTTTATCTTTTATTGATCGCGTTTAATTGCAACGGTGAAATTGGACCTAAGTCAGTATTAATTTTTCAGGTGGATCATGGTTACTGACGATGACAATAATGATTGATAGTTCTAATAGTAAAAAGTCCCATGGAGCAAGTAGGAAGGTACTCTTCAAGCTATCAAAGCTCTTGTAGATCCACCCACACAATGAAGAAATCTGAAATAACATGCACTTGCTTTTACGGCAGTTTGATTATGTAATCCAACTTTTACTTACGCAGATATTTATTATTCTGTGCTTTTTACTAGAGATGATTCGGATATCCGGTAACTATTCGGTGTCCGACATATTCGGTCGTTTTTTTGCTATTCCGAATGTTCCATGATATCCGGCTCGATACCGAAAGGCTTAGAATCAATGAATGGTTGGATATCGAAAAAAAAAATTATGTTTTATGAATCAACGTTATTTATTATTATAAATTACTGGCGACCCGCCCCAGCTTCAGGTGCAATACTGATGTATTAACCTTTCTCGTGAATCACTCTATCTATTTAAAAAACGCATCAAAATTTGTTGTGTAGTTCTAAAGATATAAGCATACATAGAATCAGACAGATAGGAATCGACTTAAGGACTTACAAATCAGTAGGTAAAAAAACTAAGCAAGGGTTAATTACCGTGATTTGTAATTTTACTAAATATCTATAATGAATTTATGTAGCTTAGCACAAATCCGTACCATCCATACATTTTCAGTAAGAATCATGAATGTGAATTAATTTGCTTTACTACCAGTATGGTTATATTTGCAAGTTACAATTTTAATTGAGTTACACGGGATCACACAATTTTTGTGCGGAATATCCGTTTGCCGGATATTCGGCGCTCCGGCCGACCCACTATTCGTTGCATCTCTACTTTTTACACCCGAAAGTACAGTATGATAAGTGTCTCGTAAAAGAAATTGAGTTAAAAGTTGATTATTGGGTTTTAAAGTCATGTAATCCTTATTAATGTGCGTTGGGACGTTGGGAGCGTTTTGATGTTTCTGGTAAGATAGAGTAATTGATTTACCATCGGAACCATTCATTTTTGTCCGTACAGGAAGGTCTCGTCTTCGACACATCTCTGCATTATACCTCAAGAGCTGTAAAATTCAAAAACCAGTGCAATAGATGCGACAAACACGCAGTTCAAATATTATTCTGGACCCGGCCTAACAGTATACGCCTACGGCATAGTGCGGCTATACTATCGATGTTTACTGTCGATGTTTCTGTCAGTTATCGATAGATAAGTAGAACGTTCTGTGTAATGAGATCAAAGGTATGAGATTTGTGATGTTGTTTTGAGATTCAGTTTACGTTTCTTAGAATGTTGTTAAACATGTTAATTAAAGTAGGAATCAATATCGAAAACGAGTAAGGTTACCTTTATCTTGATATAGTAAATGAACTAGTGGTTGTACATGGTTTTGTCTATGAAGTGTGAATAAAAACATAAATAAAATATTAAAATTACAAATAGCAGCAAATGATCGAACTTTTAAATCCATCATGGTTATTAATACTCAAGTTATCAAATCATGGTAAGCAGCAAATGCCTTTATTGCAATGTCAGAGGCAAAAACAAACATTTGACACACCTGTGTGTTTGTAGGCCAGTTTTATTTATGAAAATGCTAATTTATATGTACCTCAGAAGATAATGCGTAATCGAGAATAGCAAGAATAGTATAATATTATATGATCGGCAATCGATAACCTGTAAAAATTTGTTTTTAAGAAAAGCTAGATAGTTTTTATGTTGTCCTCCTTTTTTGAGGTATATTAGTTATCTGTATAATATTTAAGCTACCTACCCGTTTTCATTATCGTGTATTATACCAGAATAAACGTATTTCATTCATTCATTCTTCAACCGCAAGTATTTTTTCCCGTTTCAGTAACACATTGCTATAGTTACGGAATGACTGGCGTTTTGAATTGCCTATACTTTTATCATTATAGCATTAAATCGATAACACCCACCCTAGTTCATCGACTATGCCCGTCTCTACGCGGTGCATCGGCCATACATCAAGCCCACGTGCCAAGCACCGTATTTAAATAACTATATTCTGTATGCCTCAAGTTATAAACTTATCGATGATTAACTTATGAACATTTCTATTTACCACGAGAACATTATTTTACATTAAGATTTAATCCAGATTCGTTACAAATATTATGTAACCATGTTCGATGAATAGAGCCATAATAATATTCATATCCCCTTAAAAAAAAAACAAGGGTGAAAACTGTAATTTTTTTTATGTTCAGTTTTCCCCTTTAAAATTTCAAGGGGGGAAACTGGAATAACTTACCATCTTATACATGTTTCTTGCATTATTTAGCAGTTAGTTTAATTAAATAATTAGTAAAGTAAGGTAATAACCAATATTCAAATAATACTTTTAGATTTTAGAGAAAGCACAGTTACAGTTACGCGTTCATGTCTTTTGTATGAATTTTGCCAATTCATTACCATTGTAAATTCATCAGCTTATACATCAGCTTAGTATCCACTGCCTATGTCCACAAGTGGACACAGGTCTGCCCTGATAAGTGCCTTACTGGATTTTATCATCTTTATTACAGCATAATCCCATAAAAGCGGGTCTATGCTTTACTATGGATATTAAATATGTGTTTATTTCATGTGTCTTCTTGTTTTTTAGGGGTAATAATTTATTGAAAAGAACATTACAATGAGTTTTAATTAACTAGTATTTACTTCTTGTTTGATGGTTAGGACGAAATTAAACGTAAATCGCTCATTGCTTTTCACTTGTACCTTTGACTTACAAATTATCATTGGAATCTATAGAATGGATGATCACAAATTTTGACGGGAACAGATTATAAATCACTTATTTATTTATTTTTAATTCGAACCCATGTTCAATGACAAAAAAACTCGTATATTACTGATAGATTTCGAATTTATAACGTCTCTATAAAAATATCAATTTATTTCATTGCCACGTGGGCTTAGCTTTCTCTAATTTCTGTTTGTCAAAATAAATATAAATTAGTCAAATACGGTTTTGGTCAAGTCAGAAAGTGAATTAGATTTATGAAGCGACTAGTTTTTACGCGTAGCTTCTATTTTGTGGCTTTTGAAAACCAATATCTAAGATTCTTAAGTGTACAATTGTTCATTTTATTTATAGAAATAAAGGGAGGCCTGCGTCCAGCAGTGGACCGATACAGTTGTTGAGGTTGAGGTGAGGGCTTACGTACTATAATAACAAAAAACATTGTACCAGCTTAAGACCAACGGTGGGACCTAACATCATCGCACTAATATTATAAATGCGAAAGTTTGTATGGATGGATGTTTGTTACCTCTTCAAGTCAAAACTACTGAACGGATCTGGTTGAAATTTTGCATGCAGGTAATTCTAATCTTGGAATCAAACATAGGCTACTTTTTATCCTATAAATCAGTTCAAAATAAAAATCACCTTTAAACGTTTTCATAGGAACAACGCGGGCGAAGCCGCGGGGTGCAGTTAGTACAAAAATATAATTAGTAATTTTTGATACTATTTATCCACAAGCATGATGATGTCCTCGAAGCCATATGCGCAGGACATTATTTTAGTGCACAAGTGTATGCGCAAACAATATTCCTGAAATGACGACCTCTGTGGCGCGGTGGGCGAAGGTCTGCCTGCGACGCAGGAGGTTGCGGGTTCGATTCCCGCCTCGGGACAAATTTGTGTACGATCTGCAGAAATTTGTTCAGGGCGTTCTGGATGTTTTTCTATGTTTAATAAAAAAATTCTATCTATTTAGTGTATTGTATTATGTATATCAGTTATCTAGTACCCATAACACAAGATCTGCTTAGCTTGGGGCTAGATAATGCTGTGTGAATTGTCTAGCATTATTTATTTAATTTTTTTTATTTTAACTCTTATAATCCGTTGGTCCTGCATCTGCCCTCTCCCCGGTTGTGTCGGTCTTTGTCCAGTAACTATAATGTAGTTACATATACTTCTAATAAACTCTACATACCTACCTAGTAACTTAATAATTCAGTTATAAAACTGGTATAGCCTGACAATGACAATGAGTGTACCGGTTACGACATACGAGTCGACTTGCTTTGTTTACGCACGTGGTGTGTTTGAATGAACGAGTCACTGGCACGGGGACTGGCACTAAAATAAATTATCCGAAATAATAAAAACCTGTCGAAAATAAAACTATTACAGAAGCATTCATAAATATGTAACTTATAATTTGATACCACAAACTGTAAGATGGATTTTTTTGAAATTTCCTGTGTCAAACAAAATAATAAGATAAAATAGGTGGCCGTAATTTACTTTGTAGGCGCGTTCTTTTATACGTAATGAAATAAATAATAATAATAATTTACATTAATTGTCGATTTTAGATCCTTCCTTCAATAAATATTTGCTTACAATTACATCTTAACTCGACGCCAAGCAAGTGAGTTTTTGTTATTTGTGTCGTGGTTTGTTTACTAACATTCTACATGCTGGATGGATACGGTATAGATCGCTTTGTTTACGCACGTGCCGCTTTAGAAGGAGCGAGTCACCGGCACGGAGACTTACATAAATAATTAACAGTTAACACGTGCGACATTCGACCAGTTTAATTATTATGGTCATTTAGGAAGTAAATTTTATAACGTTGTTTATTACGTGTTCCCAAAGTTTTAAATCGTTAGAATAGGCCCTTTCCGTAGTGAGTCCGCGCCGTGTTTGTTGCCAAACGAAGTTTGTGAGCTCACAAACTTGTCTTTGTCGTTTGGAATCAGTGAGTTGTGTGTTGTTTGGTGTGCTTGTTGACTAAAGTTCGTTCTAGTGATTTCACAATGAAAAGAAGTAATAGCAGTTAGGTTTATTGACTAAGACTAAGTTAACTTAACTATCACATTTCCATAGAAAATAGAGTAAGGTAAACTTTGAAGTAAACCAGTATAGCAGTTTACACTCAGCACCCAAAAAAATAAATAACCAAAGGTTCTAATCAAAATAATATGTATAAATAACTACACGTAACCCTATATTCTCTAATTTTATGGTTATGTCAGCAGCTTGACTTCATTTTACTTTATTTTCATTATGGACTACTGTTTTTATTGTGATCTTATCTGTGGGGAGTCGTTTATTGTGTTTGTCACTTTCGGGGTCTCTCAGGCCCCATAAAGTTTTATTGAAGCGTTATTTGTTGGGTATTGAATTACTTGAAAGGAATTTGGTTATTGTATAAGCTTACCAAAGAAAGAATAGATCGATGAAAATTGAAAGAAATTAGGTTTTTGTGGATCTATATGATTTTTGGAGAACGGTTTATGTTTATGATATTTTGACCTTATGATTGCCCAGCATTATTCATTTATTCTATAAATATATGTATTTTTTTATTCTATAAATATAGTTAATACATGCTCCATTCCATAATATATAATACGGCATGCAAATTTAACGATAAGATAAAAAAACAATGTAGGCTGTTTTTTAGCATATGTCCCCATGTTCAACCCAACGATCCTATCCATCCACGGTTGTCTGGTAGAGAAAGCTCTTGAGCGATAAGACCGCCAATTGTTACATATTTTGTAATGTGTATTTTGTTTTTAAATTATTTTTAGTTTGCAATAAAGAATTTTCTATCTATCTATCTATCTGTTTTGGTAGTCTCAAAAAGATAAACATTTTAAAGTTCAAGTATGTAAGTTATATGTTTTGTTAGAAAACATTGCTTTTTCCATCTTCTGTCTTGATATTATCATTTATATGTAAAACAAAGTAAAACCATTAGAAAGTACAATCAGACAAGGTTAGCGGGTGGTCCTACATACAGGGTGCTCTATAAGGAAAACGCTCGTGATACGCCTATCACGCTATCTGCGCTTTCTCGCACGGCCTGTATACCATGCGGAGTTTGTTAGGGATGGTTTTTTTAATGTTTTTAAACAGGGATTCCGCACTGTGCCCTAATTCTGATGACATGTTAACGTAGGTTCAATTTTACAATTTATAACTATAATAGTACTTTATATTGAGCTGGACTGGCTAATCAAAGCTAAAGACAGAAAAGCATGGAGTAAAATGGAAGAGGCCTTCACTCGATGAGAGGTCCTTAATATTTATTAATTTTAATTTAATTCTAATCTTTTTTTGTATAAATTAAGTGTCATATATAATATTAATCTATTCATAATTAATTTTGTAAATTCTATTATATTTTTGAAATAAAAGCCTTTATTATTATTTTACTTTATATTGAGCTAAACACATTTAACTAATACTTTTAAGAACTATTGTTAACAACGTCCACTTAAATCACAGTTGGATACATTCACTTAAGTTAATTCATTTGAGATAAACAGATGTTACATATCAATTGATTACAGAGATAACACATAAAATTAAGAACAATGTATACTATTATGCTTAAAATTTATATCACACTAATATTATAAATGCGAAAGTTTGTATGGATGGATGGATGTTTGTTACTTCTTCACGCCAAAACTTCTGGACGGATCTGGCTGAAATTTTGCATACAGGTAATTCTAATCCTGAAATCAACATAGGCTACTTTTTATCCCATAAATCAATTTCCGTGAAAATCACCTTTTAACGTTTACACAAGAAAAACGCGTGCGAAACCGCGTGGAAATGTTATTTATTTTAAAATATTGTGCTAATGCACAGTTTCGTTGTTACACTACAAACATAATCATAATTTATTTGAATTAAGTTCCTACTTCCAAGAAATTACATAATCATATAGATGCATATTAGAATTCGTAGGTAACTTACCTACTTCGCACATTTGTCCGCGCGGATAAATTGTAAGAAATTATTAAATAAAACTTTAAATTCGATTTCTTTGGCTATGTGATACCTTCGGGTGTGCCTCCTAAATAAAATCGCAATAAAATCACAGAATTTCTTTCTCGGTACCTACGTTCAAGTTCAATAACCTATATTGGTCTACTGCTGGACACAGGTCTCACCCAAAGAAACGCCTTATTGGCTATTATCACATTCAATGCCCATAATCCCTACGCTGGGCATGCGGTACAATTGTACCACGAAACTGTCGCCTCTTACAACACCCACGGGAAGAGTTGGGGTGGTGCAAATTCTAAGCCGGCCAATATACCACACGGCTCGGTACCTAACCTACGTGATGCAGAAGAAATATATTACATTCACAGTTTGCAGTCCAAGTGTTAAAAACATAACTAGGATCTGACACATGATCCCGTTCTATTTTAGCGGAATCTGACAGACGGTGGCATCTCGTCTTCCGCTCTACTTTTGTTACTAAACATAGCAATACCAGGCGAAGTCCTAGATATGTTCTAGACAAAATTCCGTAACACATTTATTAATTTCATTCAATTCGTTTATTTATTTACACTAAGAAAAGTCAAAAAACAATAATACATTTTAATACAGTAAAATAAAAATAAATCTCTAACATTTAATTAACTTAATAAATTTGTCCAAACTCATTATCTGAAAGGAAGTCTTTTACCGAATAGTATGCTTTTTTGTAGTGTTTTTTTAATTAACTTTTTGAACGTTCTTTCGTTCAGTTTTGTTGCTTTGTCAGGTAAGGTATTATAAAATTTAAATACATATAACTTACATTTTTTCCTATTTATAGTCAATAGACCTTCGTTTGAGCGCAATCTCACCTCAAGCAAAGATGTACATGATTAAAAAAAAAGGTTTATATTTTAAGCACAGAGGTCCATAATCATGTTAAATACTTACGTAACTTAGGCCCGTATTATGAAAGATTCCTCAGTCATCAATCCATGCTTGAGTAACGCTTATCTATGGCATAAACGTCACTCAGCATAGATTTATTTCTGAGCGAGCTTTTGTAATACGAGCCTAAGGCCCGTATTATAAAAGCTTTGCTCAGTCATAGAGCTATGCTTAAGTGACGTTTATGCCATAGAAAAGCGTTGCTCAAGCATAGATCGATGACGAAGCTTTCATAATACGGGCCTATGACTATTATTTGTATCGATTAGATGTTAGTAGGTACGGCATATTATAGGGCGGTATTATATAATTGGGTATCAGTACAGAGAAGGTTGATCCAGCAGTTGAAAAGCTATCGCAGCATAGTTCGAATGATGATATGATTTGAAAAATTGACTCGAATCCTAGGATAAAGGCTAATTTCGGTTATATTTATTGCCTCGTGAAATGTGTCGCTGTAAAATAATTTGGATACTGGTGTCATCCAAATTTAGGTTAGTTTTAGATAATACTATTTAATATAATTTTAAAGTTTATTAGTACGGGATTGACATAGTCATACCAATAACTCAAAGTCCCTACAAGAAGGCTACGAACCCCTCCCAAATCTCAGCGGCCGGCCCGAGTGAATTTGTTGTTGTTTCACGTAGAATCGCATCGTGTTGGCCATTCCGCGGCATTCGCCTTATTTTGGAATTGTGCTCCCTGTGTCGCATTGCCCCCCGCGTTTGAGCGAGCTGTTGCAGAAATTTGAAAGAATTTCTCAATTTTTTATATTTTTTCGTACTTTGCGATTCATTTTGAATAATCGACTGATTTCAGAAATATTTTTGCTTATTTCTAATGGTGAATATACTTAGGATGTTTGCAGTGTGACAGATTTTCGAATAAAGGTGTCTAACATGCTTAAAAAATAGCTTGAAAATGACTCGATTTGGTGGTCAAAATATGGCAAATTAGTTTCACTCTCATTCAAATATCATAATGTTTTTTAAAAAACGAAAACACTACAAACATAGCTATTTGTCATCCGATTATGTATGCAAAATTTCAATACGATCGGAAACGTAGTTTCCAAATGAAGCGGGAAGTACGTTTGTATGGGGGCTAAGGTATCCGTTCTGTTCTTAAACAATTAAGAATAAAAAAACGTAGAGCCTTTTCTGTGATTTTTGTGGAGGAGTCAATGATCAAACACTTGGAACATTCCTTTCTAATCTGTAAACGTAGTGCAATCGAGTCGGACGTCCATACAATAGCCAATTCGCAGCTTGGCATTAGTTACCATCTACCAGTATTGTGCGGGAGCAACGCACTGCTACAATGAACTTGTGGATAGTTGTTGCTGTAAGGCATAGAAGGACATTCTTTCTATTATAAAGTGTGTCTACCATTAGTTGTCATACGTTACTACAGTAGTTACGTAAATACGCAGATAGTTATCTACGCGACCCATACTGCGCATTTTAGTACCCAACTATCCGCTAGAGGCGCTTTAGAAGTTTCCATACATATTTTAACTACAGTCGCTAGCAAGTATAGATTGTGAAAACTCATTATAGACTAGACACACGTGGTCACCGTTACGTATCGAGCTAATTATCAAAAAAAGCCTTCGATATATGGCCGTAAGGTCGTTGTTTGATGCGAAGCAATCATTCGATATTTTGCCATTTTATCAAGTAGGTAGATGTACCTTGAATTGCTTCTCTGAGTCATGTCGGGATTTGACCCGGCCAATGCATCGAAGTAATATAACAGTGCATTTCGCTTGCATTTAGTTACCATCTACAAGCTTTGTGCGGGAGCAACGCATTGTAGGTAACACTGAAATTGCGGGCAGTTGCAGCTGTAAGGCATAGACAGAAACAAAGAGCTCCTACCTACCTGATTATATTTCATTATCATCATCATCATCATATCAAACGATTGAGGTGCGCTGCCCGTATCTAGCTTCTAAAGGGTGAATGCGGTTCTAAACGCGCTGAAAAAGCTTGTACAAAGTTCTATTTCATATAAAAAATTCATTAAAAATGTGTTTTCACTTGATGTTTTATATAAAATTTTTACCCTCTCTCCTTCTATACGTTACAAAGCTGCGCTCGAGTCGACAATTTGTCCTGACTCGACATTGCCAGCTTTATCGCAGACGTGCATTTTCATGCCCCGGAGATATTTTGAACAACGACAGAACAAAATACCCCTATTTCTTTAAAAACATTAAAATCTACTATAAAGGTGCGCCCAGAACAAAACGTATATACAAAGCATCTATTAAATATAGTTATTTAATATGATTTTATCAGCGTGGGCGATTTTTATAAAATTGTAATATGGATAAAAAATTATATAACACTTGTTAGCCCTCGGCTTCGCTCTCGTTGTTTATGGAAACGTTTTCTATCCTATGATGGAAACCGATTTATTCGATAAAAAGGGTTAAAAAGGCCAAGAGCTATCCGCATGCGAAATTTTAACCCGATCCGTTCAGTAGTTTAAACGTGAAGAAGGTAATAAACATCCATCTATCAAAACTTACGCATTTCCAATATTAGTTTGATTGGTGCGATGCTACTTAACCTGGACGTACCTTTAGGCTGCCTTACTTTTTATGGAACTTACAAGTTATCAAATATTTAACCTAACAAACCTTCTTATATAAATTACCTGAGTAGAAAAGCTGTGTGGTGCTGGCTTAGAATTTGCACCACCCCAACTCTTCCTGCGGTTGTCGTTTTAGGCGACTAAGTTATATCCACTGGGGAGCGGGCAGCAGCGCCCCCTGCAGAACAATTATACCACCAAACTGCGATCCCCAATACGCATGCCCAGCTTAGGGATTATAGGCATTAACCTCCATGAGATAAATGCCAATAAGGCGCTTATCAGGGGGAGGCCTGTTTTCTGCAGTGGACCAATACAGGCTGTTGAGGTAGAGAAAAATATCATCATCATCATCATCAGCTTATATTAGTCTGGACATAGGCCTCCCCTAATGAGCGCCATAGCGCCCTGTCTTCAGCTTGACGCATCCAGCATCAAAAATATGTTGATTATTAACCTGAATTTATTATTTCCAGGGTTACCTGCACGTGTGGCGTCGCGAAAGCACCTTCTCCGTCGAGGAGTTGGAGGAACTCTTCAACAACATCGAAGACATCTATAACTTTAATAGGTGAGAAAACCTTTTAAACTTTCGCGCTTTGTTAACATAATTTAATGATTCTTGGTACTGCTAGAAATGTAGGGGAAATAAAAACAAAGGTACGCGATTCATACCCGATACATAATCATTCAATTATTTTAATAGGTGAGATTTAATAATTGAAACAAATTAGAGTCGACTAGTATTCTACAGGGGGCGTTTCTGCCCACCCCTGGTGAAACTGCAGAACTATTCTACCGCATGCCCAGCGTGGGAATAACCCCCCACCATGAGATAAACGCCAATAACGCGCTTTTCGGAATGTTCTAAGTGTTTGATCGGAGGCCTGCGTCCAGCAGTACCAATACAATCTGTTGAGGTTGAGGTTGAGATCTAGTATTTACATTTGAAACAATTGAGCTAACTGCAGAATGTTGCAAACAATCTCCAGATAGCTCAACTGATCCATGTACCAGAAGCCAGCGTCGAAAGATTTAATACGCCGCGATCATCACGTATTGTTCTGCGATGGTCGCGGCGTAAGAATTGACCCTCTGACAGCTTCTGACAGTCGTGAGAGTCGACTAAACGAACCTACCAGAGGAATTGCAGTAGCTTCTTTCTGAGTATTCCATACTAATATTATAATAAAGAGGAAAGATTTGTTTGTTTGTTTGGAAAGGCTCCGAAATTATGGACCGACGTAAAAATCATTAAAAAGCTTACTTTTCTGGCAGTGACATAGGCTATATCTTATCCCTGAATTCCCACGGAAATGGGAACTACGCGGGTGAAACCGCGATGCGCTGCTAGTATTTTAAATTTAGATATTATTTATTACTTAATAACAATATACATTATTAACACCTGTGATCACAAATTTGTCTGACTAGCGTGGTAAACCCTCGTTCGTGGAGGCATATTTAGCAATTGACTTACGTGTAATTACTGTGAGGTGCCGGCTTAGAGTTTGCACCAACCGAACTCTTCCCGCTTGTTTCGTAATAGGCGACTAAGGGATATCCACCAGGAGCGGGCAGCAGCGTCTCCTGCAGAACTATTCTAACGACGAACTGCGATCCTCAACCAATATAGGGGATTATGAGTACTACCCCAATGAGATAAAAGCCAATAAGGCGATTATCTGGGGGACGCCTGCGTCCAGCAGTGGACAACTATAGGTTGTTAAGGAGGTTAAGGTGGTATAATGTGTAATAAGGAAAGAATACTTAGGTATTGTTGTTTGAGGACATCTAAAACGCACAACAATATGAAACACCTACATTTAAAAGGAATTTTATATTGTTGTGCGTATCTGGACCAGGAAAACAATGAAATTCATATAAAGTGTATGACAGGAAAACCATGTAGGTTAGTTTACGTTACCTACCTAAGCACCTATCGAGGTGGTAGGTCGTTATAAAATAAAATAAAATAGCCTTTATTTTCTCACACACTAGATATACATAGGTACTTATTCTAAGTTTTGTTATGCAAAAAACCAACTTAATATTTATAACTACTCTAATAAGTTAGGTAGATACCTACTCATTATTATTTTTACAAGTGAGGACCGCTTTGTGTGCGGTAAAGGCCTTCTTCAACTCTTTCCATCTTACTCGGTCTCTAGCTACTCTGCTCTATGTTTTCCCTGCAACTCTAACGTTAGGTCGTTACGGTAATTTAATTATTGAGAGTATGAAATATTAGCTATATTAACTACTACGCGACCCACCCCCGCTCCTCTCGGGTGCAATGCTGTTTATCTTTATATATAAAAGAAAGTCGTGTTTGTTACAATACTTATATCTCGAGAACGGCTGAACCGGTTTGGCTGAAAATTGGTGGGGAGGTAGCTTAGAACCAGGAAACGAACATAGGATAGTTTTTATTTCGTTCCCGGCTGAACGAATCTTGATGAAATTTGGCAGGGAGGTAAACGGTATCCCGGGGACGGACATAGCTACTTAAATAGAGCGTGCGAAGCCGCGGGGCGCAGCTAGTTATACATAAACCTTCCTCTTGAATCACTCTATTTAGAAAAATCGCATCATAATCCGTTGAACGCGTCTTGGTCTACGGAGGAATTTAAATCTTTGACGCATATGGCACATTATGGCCGTTGCAGCTGTTACGAAAACACCTTTCAGCGAAATCGAAGTTTCTGATTAGTTTTCATGCAAACGATAATCTTATGCAAGCGACAAAAGAGTTGGTTTTGCACGCCACCGAAACTTCTATTTTCCTTTCCGGAGTAGGCCGCCAGTACCTGGCTCTTCGACTAGCAGACTTTCAGCCATGCAGTCAGACTCATCGGAAACTAGCAATATGTGCGCAGGACATAGTATAGTATAGTGTAGTGTATGAGTGCAGGTGCACTCTCTATTCTGAGGGAATCGGTCTGTCATCCCATATTATGAGAGTGAGGGAACAGAGACAATACAAGAGGGTTCTGTCGACTGGGGAGCAGTCCCAGCTACCGGATCCAAAGATTTAAATCGTTAGATACGCCCTTAGAGCAATAGCGCACTTGCGGCTACGATGCGCAACCACGAGATGAGAAAAATGGCGGTATCTCGATTTCTCGGCCGGTCGCGGCGGCCATCGTATGGCCACATTAGTATGAAACCACCATAGAGCACGCGCACCAGGCCGCTGCGCAAATGATTAAAGAACTTGTCATCATATTGCTGAAGGTCGGTGAAATAAGTATGAAATAATCCCTTTGTTCGCCTTTCACGTAGTAAGGGATGGACGAATTCTAGTGAAGGAACAAAAACACACTATTCACAGATTCTAATTGAGTGAGCTCACTCACTTCGTTTGGCGACAAACACGGCGTGGTGTCACTGCGAAAAGGGCCTATCTAACTATTTAAATCTTTGACCTTATCGATTTAGTTTTATTATTTTTCTTTCAGCGACTCAAAAATGAATAACAAGAAATTATTGATCAAGTCAAATACAGTAGGTACAATCAAAGAAAAAAGTATTTAAGAATCAAACATTAAACATAAGTAAAACAGCTGTCGCAAGAAAAACTGTAATCAAAGCAAATTGTCAGGACTAAAAGGAAGAAAAAAGTTTACGAAGCAAAATGGTGGTATTTTGACAACATACGGCATAATTGACGTCCCCTTCTCATTGAGATATCGACTGGCACCCTTGGAGGCACGAGACAACAGGGACGGACTCAGTACACTGCTAAGTGCGAGACATTCTCTACATACTTAAATCTAAAAGTAACATAATAGCTCACTGTAAGCGTGTAATGTAATGTATCCATGTACCTACCTAATGTTTTTTACATATATAGTGTACGAAAAAGAATTTTCGTATTTGTATTGTATTGTTTATATGTATAAATAGTATTATATTAATTATTATTTGATTTTATTTTCCTTTTTGATAAAGTAACTAAAACAGGTATTCATTGTGACTTTAACTATAGGAAATCTCTGACATTTATTTGTATTTATTAATATGATTAACTATTTATTATTTGACGAGAAATCGATCGAATTTTACCGACTACGTAATGCCGCCTGTCATTTTTTAATAAAGCATTTCATTTTATTTCAAACTTAATAAAAAAAAAATATGAATAATTCAATCAACATCAACTAGTCCCAAGCAAAGCAGACCTCTATCTACCTACATAGATAGATATGTTTTACTATACATAGAAACTACCCAGAATACCCGGAACAAATATTAACAGACCGTAAAAAAATGACTCAAGGCGGAAATTGAACCCGCAACCTGCTGCGTCACATTGTACGATAAGAGATCATCATCATCTACCTATATTAGTCCACCGCTAGGCATAGGCCTCCCCTAATGAGACCTATAGCGCCCTGTCTTCAGCTTGACGCATCCAGCATCTGCCTGCAGTCTTCCGCAGATCGTCATCTCACCTGGCCGGACACAAGCAAAAGATATTGCTTCAAAAATCTTTCCAGGCAATTAAAAACTGGCTTAGCCTCAGACATTAATTAATTTTTGAAATCTATGTCAGTGTCATAAAGTCATAAATAACATAACACCTCATAACGGAAGGAATACTAATAAATCAAAGTCCTTGTTTACTAATTTATACCTTACATTTATATATTAAGACAAGATTTATATTTTTTATATTTATTTATGTTTAAGTTCAGAACATAAATAAATATAAAATTACTCTTTGATGAAAAAAAACACATTTATGTTTATAAAAATCCTAAATGAAAAAATAATTACGTAGGCAGATTATTATGACCAGGTAGACATAACATTTATTTCGTAGATCATATTAGGTAGGTACGTAAGTGGATATTACATTATTTCCTAGTAAATCTATTTTGCAGTAATTTTATTAATTGAATAGGGTGGATACCTACTTTATACCTACTGATAAGTATTCCTATATGTATACATACATTATATCTACCTTCTAGATTATAATTAAGTTATTTCTTTTGCAGACCTTAGTTCAATTTATAGTCAACAAAGCAAATGCCCCTGGAATGGAGTATTAGCTATAACCAATTTAATGCTTTCACTGTCCAGCCACTGCGGTGCGACCCACACGGGCGAGCTGTAGCCGTAGAACTGGAATATGTACAAAAATGCTATCGCAGCTACAAAAACTAGTGGTCTAAAAAGTTGTAACGATTTTTATAAAGGTTCAATTTCTGAATACATCCCTGTACTTAAGAGGGTGTCAAAACAATAGCAAGGGCCCCCCAGGGACTTGAGTGAGGGTAGTTTTAAAAGCAAGCTTCCTATATTAACGTTATTGTGTTCTTACAAATGTGGAATGTGGGGGTGTGTCAAAATGTCAAAATGCATGTGTGCGTTTGCATGTACGTGGATTGGTGTAGCGCTGTTTCACACCACAGGTTTTCATGTCAAATTCATTTTTGTCGTTTCATACCAAAAAGTGTCTGCGTTTCAACCCACATAAAAAAAAATTGTCAGCGTTTCAACCCAAAATTCTATTCATCGGGTATTTTTTTTAATGTGGTTATTTTATTTAAGTACTTTTTCACAACTAGTTAGAAATGAGAAAAGGGGTTATTGATTTAGATACCGGAGTTTGATTTCTCGTATTGACGATACGCCTGGAGGTTACATTTTTGTATGAGATTTGGTACAGGTACATACAAAAATGGCTTTTTGCTAATAGCCATTTTTGTATGATATTTGGTACAGTCAATGCCTCTACCGTGCGGATATTTGGAACTAGACAAATCCCATACAAAGAACTGGTAGCAAAAAGCCATTTTTCTAACAACTATTCAAATAACATCTATTAACCTTATCTGCAACGCTAAGCCGTCAAACTACAAAAACGCTTACTTTTTAACCGATTTCAAAAATGGAGGTTTTCAATTCGTCGTAATGTTTTTTTTATGAACATATCCAAGTGTGTGGTCCTGGATCTGAGATAAGAAGAGATCGAATTACATACTAGTTTTTATAGCTATTGCTGTAGGTTTAAAAATAAACGGTGGGCGATCACATTTATCGTGTTAGGAAATGGTTCTATAGGGAATACGTGGAGCTAGTGATTTAGCAAGAACTTAGAACCTTTACAGCGGTTAGCAGATCTAAGACATAAAAGCACAGAGTACATTTTTTTTAAAACAACTATAGTCAGTCGTCAGTCGTCAGTCGTCAGTCGACTCTCGTTAATTCGAAACTCGAGGGACTGTTAAAATATTACGAATTATCGAGTGTTTGAAATATCAAATGGTCACTTTTCTTTTCAGCTTCCTCTACTTTTTCGATTAATTTCTTCTGTTCAGCAATCGTCAAACATTTAAACATTGTAGCGCTCATACCTAACTAATAACACAAAACTTTTAATCTGTATACCAACGAAAGAGTAACAGTAACTGAAACATGACTAAACAGAACAAGTCGAGCGGAAGTGGAAGGAAGTGTCAAATAGTCAATCTAATCATAATAAAAACAAATCTTTCCGCCTTTTTATCTCTGCAACTTTGAATTGTCGAGTGGTGGACGCCGATGAGTTCGAATTAACGCGTCGTTTTGTTACATAACAATGATTTTTTCGTTCGAATTACCAAGTGCATAAAAATGTATTGATTTAGTTCGAAATATAAAGAGATTTTGTAGGGAACTCGCGATAACTTTGAATTATAGAGAGGTTCGAATTATCGCAGGTTTGAATTAAGGAGAGTCGACAGTAATAATAATAATAATACTGCATTATGTTTTCAACTCTTGAATATATGTACATGCTCTAAAAACAACAACATGAAAATCTAGAACAAGATCTTAAAAACAACAACATACCTTCTTTAGTTTTGTATTTAAGTTTTGAAAATAATTTCATGATAGAGATCTAGTTATAAAATAATTTTAAAAAATCTCTTAATAAGGTACTATTATTGGGTATTTATCGCGTACCTTTATTCCAATCAGTGATTATGTTAACAAATCGCGAAAGTTTAAAAAGTATTAGGTACCTGCTTATAGATAAAGTAAAAGACTAATATTAAGCACCTCTATGAAATCATAAAACAAAATATCCCATATTTCTTAGAAATTACCGACCCTGAGTAAAAGTCATGGTAATTCCTTTTTAACGTTTACGCTCTATAATATCGAAACCGAAAGTAGCATCTCTATTTAGATTTAAGTAAAGCATAACACACATTATAACGACTGTGCCCTGCCATCTCATTTTATAATTTATTTATTCATTATGTTGATTGAGAAGTCAATGAAATTACTTATTTAACATACTTTGTTTTAAACGTAAACTTTGCAGTGATAATTTCAAATGCTAAATTGGAAACGCTTTATCAAAATAAATTCAAAGATCTTTATTTTCGCCAAATATGCTATACCAATTATTATAATAGGTGATATAAATAATATCCTCATGTCTCACTAGACGTGACATCTACGTGTAGCAATATCATAATCAGCATAAAGCTTGCCAAAATGGGTGTAACATACCTTTACCTAATAATTCTTCCCAACCGAGACAATTCTCACTTTGGTTCAGAGATCCTTAAAAGTCGTCGTTCCATAAACATAAAAGGTACTGTTTATATTTTAAATATCGTAGACATGGTAGTAAAACGTGCCAACACCGGCGAAACACTAATTTGCATCAGCTTTGTGCGAACCGGCAGAACGGAACGTTTATACGTTCCGTTTTTGCCGTAAAGTTTTATAACCTTACTGCAGAATACTTTAACGAAGGATCTGTTGTCTGGAATCCCACAGCCAGTTCTGTTGTTCTTAAAAGAAGAGTGCTATTATGTCTAACCATGAAACCTTTTTGTTGGATCTAATGGGTTTTGGTTATCTCTGAAATCGATTTTATAGACGAAATAAATATTCTGTTTCAACATTATCAACGTCATCATTTGCCGAGGTGTATAGGACTCCAAAACATATTTTCTGTATATCCTGAAGTACGTTATCCGTCACACCCTGGGCACTCGACCAATTTTCAGGTCAAAGTACACGAGCAACCGTTTGTCTGCTTCCGGTTACTAAGTTATGAGTCGAAAAAGTCAAACCATCACCACAAAAAATAAACAACGATTCGAAGTTGTTACGAACCTAACCAGATTAGGGTACCCAGCATTGGTATTTTAATTCGTCGGAAAGGCCGTCGGATTAAATATCGGAAACAATTGACAAATCAAAAAATAGCCGAAAAGTTCCGTCAGAATTGAATTCAAATTCAAATCTGACGTTTTCGCTATGGAAACGAATCGAATAAAAATACTCCTGCAGGTATCATTAGGAACTTCTTTGTGCATTTGTGCAAAATCCTCTTGCTCGATAGTCATTAGATGACTCACTCGATATCGCGTCAGGTCTACAATTTCACACTTAATTATATCGATGGTTTAACTGAAGCGTAGGAATGGAAAGTTCTAATAGGTGAAAGATTCACTTTCTTTGGTTCGGACAAGAAATGTTGGCAAATTATAGGGCTGATAAAGTGTGCTTGGAATTGCTTAATGTGAGAGAAAATTGAAAACTTTTTGTCCCGGACGTTGAACGGTGTTGCGCGTTAAGATTATAGCTGAATCGTGTTATCCCTTGACGCGACTTTTACAGACTATAAAATCAAAACATAAGGTCGGAGCACGGACTTGCCTTGATAAAGTAATTTGATTGAAAAAGACAATCAGCCGTTGTTCTTTGAATTGAAAAATACGCCGTGTGTCCCGGAAGAAGACAGAATTCGTCCTGTCCCTATATCAAAAAAGGCAGTGTCTAACTTTGATTGTATTGACCTAGTTCCTCTTGCTCGGCAAAGGCTAACCGATTTTTTCTTTCCCTTCCAGATCTCTCTGCGAAGCCCTGAACACCTGCCGCCTCGACGCCACCTGCATCGCCCGCTGTTTTGTCGACAACACCACTGGTTTCTCCGTCTATACCTCCTACTGCACCGGCTACCCTTGTACCATGGCGAGATTGGCTGCGCTAGCGTCGGTTCCCACCAGTGCGAGGGAGTTTAGAGAGAGACAGATGGAATTGGGACATCTACTGCCGCTGGCGTCGTATCTGTTGAAGCCGGTGCAAAGGATATTGAAGTATCATCTGCTTTTGCAAGTAAGTTAGAGAAAAAAGAGAAGAAATGACACAGTTTTAAGTTTGTCGCAGGTGAGGCACAAAAATGTGCATTCAATTTATTTAGATGCATTTCTTATTGATGGCACCAGGCAGCTCACGGGCCACGCGCATCAAGTTTGGGGAATACCATTTAGTCACTGTAAAATATATTTTTAATTATTTCAAATAAAGGCTTTTTTATTGTATAAGCCTTTATTTATTTAAATGCACATTTTTGTGCTGTGTGGTAGCGATATTAGATTTATGAGCGCAAAGCTTAAGTCAGGACCTACGAGTAAGTCAGGGCTATCAAATACTTTTGTCATCACAATCGTACTCTGTGATGACAGACAAACATGGGGCGGACCAACGTACAGTACAAGTCCGGGCCATGACTTGATCCTTACAAAGGCCTTAGTCTGAATACAGACCCTTGAACACCCTTGATGTTTTATTTCAGAACGTGGTGAAGCAGTGTGCTTCCCGTGAGACTGAGTACGCGCTGCTGAAGATGACCGGCATAGCGCAGCACATCGACGACATGAAGCGGAGACACGAGCATGCTGTTAGAGTACAGGTGAGAGAGGAAAGAAGAGAAAGAAGAGATAACAAGAGAGGCCGAGTTCTTTTCCACCAGAGCTTGGCTGCGTGACTTATCTAAAGCCCCCAATACATGTTGCCGAGCGTAGGCCGAGCCTTTGATTTGTGCAGAAAAATCGACACGTCTTCGATGTAAGGCGAGTGGCCGCAAGCAACCGAGAGCGGTGACAAGTCACTGCAAATGACCTCTATACTATACACGTTGGCTCTTCTTGGCGCACTCGGCCAGCTAGGCGAGCGATATCGAGCTATGACAAGGCAATGCAAACGTGCCGTCTACACGTTGTTATTTGACACAAATAACTTAAACAAGTCTTATTAACTAAGGCCACTGGTTGTACACTATTGTAGGAAACGGTAGGGAGAGGAAAATGAAATGTTGTATATTCTTACAGGAGATCCAGTCGCTCCTATATGGATGGAATGGCCCGGATTTGACCACCTACGGAGAGCTGTGCGCCGAAGGGACATTTAGGTAAGCTCAGTGGCGGACTAGCCATATAGCAGGAGAAGTAATGCTACGGGCCCCGCACAAAAGAGGGCCCCGCGCTTGTGGCTAAAATATATGTAGAATAACAAAATTTCGCGGCAATCTCCTTTAGCTGTTGCTTCCATTTGGCCAAGAACTGCAAAATTACGAAAAAATTGTTTAATTTGCTGAGCTTAGTCTTAGGTATGAGACTCAAACCTAAGACTAATCTCAGCAAACTAAACTCAAACTATGAGTGCAGCCCGCCCCGCTTGCCATTGTGTTGGCTTGACAAGCTTTATGTAAACCACCACGTTGTCTATGGCCAGGTGACCCGCAATCCTGACGTCAGGATGGCCGGTCATCTTGGATGGATGGATGTTTGTTACTTCTTCACGCCAAAACAACTGGACGAATCTGGCTGAAATTGCATACAGGTAATTCTAATCCTGGAATCAAACATGGGCTACTTTTTATCCCATAAATCAGTTCGCGTGGGATGAAAATCTACTTTTAATGTTTCCATAGAAACAACGCGTGCGCAGCTAGTGTGCGTGTCCGTGGGGCGCAGCTAGTGTTTAATAACTTCTTTATTATAGAGGAAAAAAATCTATTATTGTAGTAGGCAAATAAAAGCAAATAGGAAGCAATTTTTGGACAGAATTTGAAGTCATTTCAACGTGAAAAAAAAAGGTGACCCGTTATTGCAATTCAGTTCACATTTGCTACGGGCCCGCGCTGGCTTAATCCGGCACTGGGTCAGCTAAAGTTTGTTAAAGCGCATCTCAGCTCAGCTCAACAGCCTTTATTGGTCCACCGATGGACGCAGATCTCCCCCTGATAAGTGCCTTATTGGTTTAATCGCACTATTAGTAATGCCCATAATCCCCACACTAGGCATACGGGTTGGGGATCGCAGTTCGGTGGTAGAATTGTTCTGGGGGTGCTCATCGGCGTGGCCCGTTGGGCCACTGCTGGATTTTGATAACTTTTTCGCATAAGTCTTACGCGGACGCGCTTTTGTTTGCAATTGGAAGTCTCCACGGGGGAGAAGTGGTCGACGCACCTGTGATCGATGCCCGCGATCCTATAACAAATCCTAATGTCCTGTGCGTGTCTAACTAAAAGATTAATGTTTTTTATGATGATGCTCCTAGCCGAATGTCAAACCCGGTGGCCACGTCTCATCTGTGACTAGACAGATGCGCAGGACATAATAATAGTCACTTTTGATCGAGTTACCTTTAACACGAGTAACTGCATCGTAAAACCGGGTTGGGGATGTACCTTTTATAAAAAGCTTATTAAACAACTTGTCCAAATTGTTGTCCCCTACTCTAAAGTGAAGTGGACAACTCGTCAACAAGAAATTCGTCTTTACATTTCAAGGGTTCCGTACTGCAACATTGTTTAAAAAAGTATTGAGTATCTTATATTAATTAATAGGTATTACACTACCGATGTATTTAAATATAAATAGGTATATAATTATTTTCATCTATCGGTACTTATCTGTAAAACTTAAATTAACACGCCAACCTCCTCTCAAAACATGTTTCTAGTTGGCAGTTGGTAGAAAATGCCTCGGCATTAAGCACACCCTTTGTACTTTACTGCAATAAAGTGTTAAAAAAAAGAAGTTCTAAGAATATATCTGTTCGTATTCCAGAGTATTCGGCGCGAAGGCGATGCGTCACGTCTTCCTCTTCGACAAGATGCTGCTAGTCACCAAGAACAGAGAGGATGGCATACTGGCGTACAAGTCGCACACCATGGTGAGTTGATGATGATGAGCCTCATATAACTCTCTTTGCAGTTTAGGGGAAGAAGTATTAACATTGATAAATAAATAAATAAATAAAAATAATGCTGGACAATTCACACAGAATTATCATTCACCAAGCTAAGCAGAGCTTGTGTTATGGGTACTAGATAACTGATATACATAATACAATACACAACATAGATAGATATTTTTTATTATGAAAAACATCCAGAACACCCTGAACAATGTCTGCAGATCGTACACACATTTGTCCCGAGGCGGGAATCGAACCCGCAACCCACAGAGGTCGTCATATGATATTGATATGACCAATACACGAAAAAATAAGAGACGTCATAGCCATTATCACTACACAAAACAATGGTACAATAAATTCCAATGGTGACGATGACAATAATGGAAAAAAATAATAATAATAATAATAATAATAATTCTTTTATTTCAGATAACATAATCCATATTTTGTTAGTAGGTAGTTTCTTATATTAAATGTTAGTCACTAAGGTACATACTTATCGCTAATATTAAAATTATCTTAGACTACCTACTACATTTACACTAAAACAAACAAATTTAATCAGATTAAATAGAAATAGAAATTAAGATTACATCAATGTAAGATATGAAAACAATGATCTCTTTGCAGTGCAACAACATGATGCTGGTAGAGTCCATAGCGGGGGCGCCACTGTCGTTCCACGTGATACCCTGGGACGCGCCGCGCTCCCAGCTTACATTGCAAGCGCGCTCGGCGCGGCACAAGCGAGAGTGGACCTTGTTGTTGAAGAGGGTAAGGTTACTTTTTATACTGTAACATTGTTGTTGTACACATAAATTAACGTTCAAACCACGTTTAAAAGTTGACACGATCACCTTTTGTTTTTCGTATAGTGAAGCCTAGATATGTGACGTCAGCGTGGATAATTGAATGAAAAAACAAAAGAAAATCAAGCCTTAATAACTATAGCTAGTGTGTGTGTGTGTGTAGATTTGCCGGTTCTGAGTGGCTCAGCTTGTTACTGTATAATACCAGAAACAAACTTGCATTCTAGATTTTCAGAAAAAAGAACATTCTTTAATTAGTTGGTTTGCTTTCAGGTGATATTAGAGAACTACAATGCTGTGATTCCCTCCCACGCTCGACAACTGGTGATGGAGCTTGGACAAAATAAGACTGATGGTAAGTTCATTAATAAAATATACAAAGAATACTCTGTCCTAATAATAAAACTCTTGGATATGGAAACAAAACAGAAAGAAACGATTGTAGCAAGGTTATTATTTTACAGATGACATCCTAGCAGAGAAGTCTCACAACCTCATAACGCAAGCGTCGATGAGGAAGCAACTGTCGGCACCAGAGTACTTAGAGAAACGGAAAATAGACAGAGAGAGAAGAAAATCATTCGAAAACGGCATACGAGGAAGAATGAAGAAAAACAGAAAATATGCACAAACTAACATAAGAACTGAGACACAGGATTGTGATTGTAGTCAGGTATCAGCTGAAAAAGGAGTAGACTATACTTGTGATAATTGCTATATTGATTTGTGTTCAGATTGTGAAACAGAACTGAACAAAGATCATGTAGATGACAAATGTAGCTGCAAACATGAAGATAGAGAACTAACAGGTGAAAAGTGCCCGGAATGTGATAGGTCATTGCATTACATCGATTCTGGTAGCGGTGAGCACTTAGAAAGAAAACCTCACTCATGCAAGTGCTCAGACTTTAATTCTTCACAAGAAAGCTTCAGTAAAGAGTTCGGGGGATCATTGAATAAAACGCGAGGCTATCATTCCTCTGATAATATTATCAATTACACAGAAAAAGGGGATGGGAAGGACGAATTGACTGTAGCTAATAACTCTTTGACCAATGTTAGAAATATACCCAAGACTTGTCTCAAATGCGCTAAAATTAAAGAAAACATTGTTACAACTGATGTTACATTAAGTGTTAGGCCATCTAGGTTTAATGACAACGAAAGACGAAAAACAGATTCTATCACAAGATCCAAGTCGAAAGATGATCCTCAAAGATCAAAGCTTTCAAAAATAGGAACTTGGAGAAGAAAATCTGAACCAGGATTACAGCAGAATATGATAGGTATAATAAATAAAAAGTCTCAAGATAGTGACAGTGAAAAACACGAACCGAGAGGAAATGAAAAAATTGAGTTTCAATGCAGAACTTGTGGATCGAATAAAATAACGCGAAAGGTAAGAGCTATCGATGGAACAATTATATCAGATCCTGAACTAGATGGACAAAAACGAGGGGGCCCATTTAAATCAAATTTAGAAATAAGAATGTATAACACGAAAAATATACCAAAGAAAATATCCAAGATCAAAAAGAACCGAGCAAAAGGATTAAGATTGGGTTCGGACACTACGGCTAAATTCTATGCTGAGTTATCATCAGATGTGTCAACAGAAAATATTTTGCACATATCTGAATCGAATGACAGCCTTAATGTCGATAAACCTAAAGAACCAACGACTACCGTACCTAGCACAATCAGCAAAGATGAAACTATTGACGAAGAAACATACAGAAAACTAATAGAAAAGACAGATTCCTTTAAGAAAAATGAATTGGAAAAGGTGAAGTACTTAAATAAACAGAAAGTAATAACAGAGGGATCTGAAGTTGAAGACAAAACAGGTGAAGGAGAACTCAAGCAAGAAGACGTAGTAGAAAGTTGTGAAGAAACAGAACAACCACTAGAGCAAATAATATCTCAACTGTTACTACAGAATAGAGATTTCCAAAAATTAGTAAAGAAACAACAACAGAGAAACAGCGCACAGAGGAGACATCAGAGACTAATGAAATCACACTCTAACCCTGAACATGTAATCGCTGCTAAGTTAGATACACTGAAACCAAAATATGGAAGACAAACTTCTGAAAATATTGATATAATTAATGTAAATGAAGATGAAACCGATAAAGCCAGTTCACATACTGAAGTCAACAATGCATATGATGAAGATCATATATACGAAACGTTAAGGGTTGAAAACCGAGTAGATGAAAGTCTACATAGTCTTGACACTAAGAGCAAAGTAATACAACATACTCATTTGAACAGACCTAAAAGGTTACCATCTCCTCCCAAACCACCGAATATTATAGAATCTTCAAAAGTTGGTCCTGAATCAGACTATGTGTATCTTTCATTTGATCAACTCAGTAAAATTAAAAATACAGAAGAAGGTATTTATGATGTCCCTGTAAAATCGCCACAAAGAGTAGATCAACGGTCATCAAATGAATATTACGTCACTATGGAAAACCAGACAAATGTACCAAGTGAAGTAAATATCTATGACAGTCTGTTAGAAGTTTGCCGACGCAAAAAAGACTCGTTGCCTACAGAGTACCTTCCTATGAGTCCAATGGACCAAGAAAGCCCTAACGCGCCTGAAATATGGCTAAGTCGTCAAAAGGAACATTTCAATGTATCTCGAGACAGAAAATCTGGCTCTCTTCCAAGAAGTTTTCAAGTAGTAGTCGGCCAAGACGAAGATAACTTGAGTACTTTTAAATGTAAACCTAACTGTAATAATAAAACCTATGTTAACAGAGATGGTAAAGTCAAAAGCACAGACCGGCCATATACTATTGCTTCTGATCAAAGTGAAATCAGTTATGAAGATGGTGAAAGCTACATGAGTGAAGGTGACGTACTGAAATTCAATAAATCTACGAATTCAGAGACAAATTATTCACAAAATATCAGCCAGTCAACTCTAGATTTAGAAGAAGAAATTGATAGATGTTACAAAAACAATTTTGAAAGAGTTGACAATTTAGATAAGAACAAAAACGAAACAGTCTTGACGGTATCACAATCAAATCTGAATACATCGATGACATCGTCATGCGAAGTGCTACCTGCAGAATTGATCGATGACAAACCAGTTGAAATAGAAGTGATACACCCCGAACACAAAATATACAAACCTACTAGCAACATGCTTTCACTGAAATACGTACTAGGCAAATTCAAAAACAAGACGCCTACTAAAAATGAAGAAGCTGAAATCAATGCGAATGACCCTAGTAGTCCAGAGAGCACTAGATCAGAATTGAAAAGCCCTACCACGGAAAAACGATCAGCTTTGAACCCTAGAAGTTATTCAAAGAATTTATTGCAGAGATTTAGAAATATAATTGGTGATGAACATGATAACAACGAGAATAGGTCTAAGTCACCAGTACGTTCTCAAAAGTCGATGGAAGATATTCAAAATAACTTGGCTACCAGTGAAATAAAAGTGGTTATCACCTCAACGGAATCAAGTCCTTCCACATCTACTATTGTTTATGCAGTAAACAGCGAACTTTTGAGTAAAAGTGTATGCGTACAAAGCTCTATGACTCAAAGTCAAAATGAAAAGAACAATCTAGAAGTACTTTCCTTAAGCTGTGACAATATTCCTCAAAATGACGCATATCGCCCTGCATATGATAAAAGTACCAGTGTGGTTTCAAATACATCGACGAATAGCTCACAATCGAAATCAAACAACAACTCACAACAAAGCTTAATCAAGCTCCCAATTTATATGCAAGGAAGTAAACATCTTGGTGCCAGGATAGCTCAATCCGACTACGTCGATCCTTCAACACTAGTGATGGAAAAGGCGGCACTTAAAAACATAAACGTACTCATAAACAAAAACGCTGTAAGACCTGATAGTCTGTTCTCGAATTCATCATTTGTCACTTCATCAAGCGAAGGAACGTATCTTGAATGTCAAAACAAATTGGTTCAGAATATGGATAGTAAAGAGACATCGCATGGTGCTTCAGATGAAAGTTTCTATGAGAAGTCCTTTGAAAAGATTGAACATGTTACCGATGAAGATGTCTTCCGAGATTCGGCCGTTTATTCCGATCAAGAAGACGAAGAAGCTAAGACGGATGCTAAAGTTACAAAAACTACAAAAGTTGATAGTCAACGGCAAAGGTCTTTGAAGTCACATAATATCATGCAAACTACTACAATCACTGTTCAAACTCGCGCCAGCAAAATAAACATTGATAGAGCTACGAGTGCAGTAACAACCAAGAATGAAGCAGTAAAAGCTAAAGTAGCACCACCGGTACCAGCTAAACCAAGACTGAGTAACATACCTTCGACATCGACGTTCCAAACAAGGCAAACTACGACCAAGACTTCAAAAAAAATTGAAGTGACATCGTCAACTGAATCTGTCAATATGAAGACGATCAAAAGAAACACGCACTACAAACAACCAGTTTTAAGATCTGAATCAACTCCTGAAAACATTACTACGGACGTTAAAGACAAAGAAGATAGCAAAATCAAAGTTAACGGCCAAGATAAAAATGAAAAACCAAACCTTAAAGAAGAAAACAGCGTAAAATATCCAGGAAACATCCAAATAAAACGACTAGGCTTCGAAAGAGCGAGTCTGGACTCTGCTACGCGTAAAATTAAGACTGAAACAAGAAAAACGAACGAACCATCGAAAGTAACATCTAAATCGGTCTTTGAGCGACGCATGGAAATAGAATCCCTGTCAAAAAGCAAGCCAAATCACCTAAAGAAACCGACACAACTTGAAAAATCTAAAAGTATAACAACTAAAGTAACCGGCTACGAAAGAAGTATGAGTGAGGGGAAACGAGACAGCGATCTAAAGAGAGAGACAAGTATAACGCCCAGTAGTAGCACAGAAAGAGCAAATATTCCTCCGTCTAGAAGCAGTATTACAGAGAACAATGATGATAAAGCCAGCTGGGTGAAGCAAGTTGTCAATAAATTCCAGTAAATTCTTTATTACAGTGATATTTCTGCATTTATTTATTAGTTTTCTTTACTTATTAATCTTCCAAAAAAAGAGTGGTTAATACACATACAAGATTAAAAGTAATGTTGACTTCGTTTCAAAATCGATCTCTATCACGTTGTAATCTTCTTAACATTTAAAAATAAATAAATACTAATTAAAACGTGCCCCATACTTATTCAATGTAAACCTTATTTTAAGGTGTTAGTATAAAATAACGCAGTTTATTACTAAATAATCTAAGTGGAAACCTATTTTAAAGACTATGAGGTAATGAATCCGTCTGTTTTTGTACTCTTTTGTACCCGACGAATAAGGTAATTTTAGGAATATTATTATTAATAATAATTAACTTTCTGTAAATATCTAGTTGTTTATTGGCTTAAAACTAGTGCCATAGGTATGATTTAAATATTTTATAACTATTTTTATATTTTAAGCACTATACATGTTCAGAAATATATTGAGTTTGACTTTACTTTTGTAGCACAAATTTAAGTGTTCATCTATATAAGTTTAGTTTAATGATTTTATAATGTGTACCTAATAATAACTATTTTTGTATTATTTAGTAAACATAAAAATGTAGGGTTTATTTTGCGTACCTTACGTACATACTTATGAAACTAACGTTTTATTCTAAAGTGCCATTGCTAAAATTGTATAAAATACTGTAACATAGTTTTGAAAATATTTTGCTTTTTATATGCGCACATTTTATACTTAAAACTTGTTTTAAAACAAATGTTATTACTACTATATAATGAAATTCGTTTTTTTCCTGTGTGTTTCTTCTGTGCAATGATTATTTACTTAAAATATTTATTTTTCTCATTTTAATATAAGTTTTTGTTGTTTAGCTACTAACACCAAAAAGTAGATTTTTTGAGTATTATTTTTGAGTTATTTTTTGCTAATAAATCTACATAAAAATTGTGTTGTTTCTTTTTTTATGAAACGTTTGTACATCCATCAATACATCGTAGCGCTGCTACTACTTGGCTTTTGTCATTGGTGATTAGTTAATCAAAATGTAATTACGTTAGACCACAAACAATTAGGTTTAAATTGTTGAAGACCAAATTGAACTTAAGTTATGTGTGTAATTGGTGATTGATTAGTTAATCAAAATGTAATTACTGCATGTGCATGTGTAATTTATCTGCATGCTTAGCGGTTATAACCTAGTACTAGGTTATAACCATTAGAACACAAACAGTTAGGTTTAAACTGTTGAAGACCAAATTGAACTTAAGGGGCCGGAGAAGACCGCGCAAAAATTCTATTCGAGTCGCGTACAAAACTCCGCTCCGAATATCGCTATCTCAGGTTAGCTGATGCAGGCGCGCGCGGGGCACGGGACGCGGTACTACAATACGTGAAGGGAACACACAACCATAGTGCCGTGCCGTCTTATGCGTGTGTGTGTGTGTGTGAGTAAATGTAGGTTGCTAGGTATCTATCTATACATCTGCCACTGATAACAATTTAAAGGCGGTAGCTACCTATTTCTTTAGGGATGTGTATTTATTGGTTAGCGCCTTATTGGTTTTTATCTCAGGGGTAGTGCCCATAATCCCCACGCTGGGAATGCAGGTTGGGTTGATCGCAGTTCGGTGGTAGAATTGTTCTGCAGGCCGCCCACCAGTGGATATCTCTTGGTCGAGACGTGGTGGGTGGGACATCTGCGTCATGGGCCATGAAGGTGTTAGTATGTATAGTAATATACGCATTCAATGCCCAGTCCGCTACACGGGGAAAAGTTTCGACAGATAGATAGATAGATGTTTATTACTTCTTTACGTCAAAAAGAGGCAGAAATTTTGCCTAGATAGAAACTTACAACAAAAGTTCTGCTTTGCTGGAATTACAACACAACAAACTTTCGTTATAAATATCCATCAATTTGTTTGTACCTACTTACCTAACTACCTACCTATAATTTATGCAAGTGTGATTGAAGCAGGCATAAAATGCCCTGTACTTATTTTTTAGGAGTTTTGTGAGAATATTTATTTGTTGTGTAATGAATGAGTGATCTGATTACATTACAATATCATAGTAGGTAGATCATTTACAACTCAACCTTACCTACTTACACACAGGTACCTGAGTAGGTGCATGGTTCCTACAATTTATTATTACTACGCACTTTATCTACAAATATAATTAATTAACCTACCTATCATCCTATAGTAATTCTAATAGATACCTACATAGGTAAGTAAGTAAATACTAAACTAGTAGCTAGGTAGGTAAATGTGAAACATTGCATTTAGTTACAACAGAGGTATTATTACCTAAACCTAGGTAAGGTAGGTCCCCCATCTCATACATAAAAACATCAAAATTCAAAAATCAAAAATGCTTTATTACCATAAATACAATAAATGTAAATGTACCTACACTTAGAAAAGGTCAAATCATATCAAAAAATACACTGACACATTTTTGATTTCAGTCGCTTCGGTATGACTAAAATTAATGAAACAACGAAGAAACCTTTAGACTGTTAGTTGTTATTATTTTTCGAGTTGACTCGAAGACAAATAAGTTATAAGAAATGAAAAATAATTATAACGCCGCGACGCGACGTGGAGATTTGAACTCGGTTCTTCTCGCGTCTGAAGCAGGCAAGGTCCGCCTACGCCACGGAGCGGTTACACTTAGTGACGAAAATAAGATTTGCACCATAAGTTCACCTTATGTGTACGTACCTAGGATGACGTCACAGAAAATGTTTATTATAACCTACACCTACATTTACTTAGATTTTTTTAACAAACTCCTGGATTTTATAAAACATACAATTCCTACATTCGTGCCCGAAGTATCTACCTACTAGTTTGCTTATCCGTTTTTTTTTCCAAGTTTTTCTATAAGGCCTAATAGGTAGGTACGTAGGTACTTATATCTCAAGAAATCTACCAGGAAATGCCTATGTAGTAGTATGCAGTTACCTACCTATACTTCAAAAAATTAAAATATAAGTCAAAGTTTGGATAGATACCTAGATAGATGTTTGTTACTTCTTTACGTCAAAAAGAGGCAGAAATTTTACCTAGATAGAAACTTACAACAAAAGTTCTGCTTTGTTGGAATGACAACACAACAAACTTTCGTTGTAAATATGTTTGTACTTGTACCTGCATACCTACCTACAATTTGTGCAAGTTTGATTGAAGCAGTAAAACAGCCACTAACGTATTTTTTAGGTGTTTTGTAAAAATATTTATTTGTTTGAGTAGGTAATGTAATGAATGAGTGATCGGACTACAATGTCATTGTAGATCCTTTACAACTACCTTACCTATGGTTTATCCATTTTGAATGAAGCATGTTAGTAAACAAACTACGACACAAATATCATAATCTCTCTTGCTTGGCGTCGAGTTTCAGATATAATTGTAAAAAAAAATTATTGAAGGGATGATCTAAAAGCTACAAGTAATGGAGATTGCGTATAAAAGGACGCGCCAACAAAGTGAATTTTAGGTTAACTATGGACGGTTTGTTTACGTTTATGCTTCATTCAAAATGGACACGGTATAGGTACTTACACACAGGTTTATAAAATTTACTATAATACGCACCTCATCTACAAATATAATTTATCTACCTACCTATCATCTTATAGTAATTCTAATAGACATCGACATAGGTAAGTAAATACTAAACTAGTAGCTAGGTAGGTAAATGTGAAACATTGCATTTAATCATAACCACAACACATGTATTATTATTATTAAAAACTAAACGTAGGTAGGTACGCCATCACTACATAAAAACATCTCAACTACCTGAGTAGGTACTATGCCACCTAACTAACCTTCCTATCCCAATCCAACTAATTATATACCTACTACTGTACTATACTCTATATATCTTTTTTATTATACATATAAAATACCCAAATCACCCGATCTATAGAGAAATTTGTCCCGAGCCGCAAATCGAACCTGCGACCCCGTTGCGTTCCGCGCGGCGGAACCTCGCTTGCCCGCCGAGGTCTTCGTGAATAGTGAAAACAATGCACCTACTCATCCAACAAAACGCCTTACTGTTAGAAATTGATGACATGACATTTGATTGAAGCATGACATTGTCCCACCTCACAAAATAGAATGAGGCCCTCATACAAACTCGTTTTGAAACCATGTACCTACCCAACACTTGATGTAGTTTAGAAAATAGTAAATAAGAAGTACTCTTCCTTCTATTCTAACGTCCATCCATAGTAAGTACCTAATAAGGTGTCCCTGCGACAACGACCTCGGAGATCGTCGTTCGTTGTCGTCGTCGTCACACGGGGCCGAGCGGCGCGGCTGCGGCGGCGGGCGCACCGTGTAAATACACGTTGCATTAGCGTGTGTGCGTGGCGTGCGTACCTGTCCGAGCGATCACACAACCGAAGTAATCCCGCCCCGTGCGTGCGCGATAGCAATAGTAGCCGTTCAAAAATGGTATGAATTTGGTTGTGTTCCGTAATACCAAAAATGATGAATGAAAACTGGTCTATTTTGGCATAAAAATGTGCAAAATGCGATTGTCTATATTTCGTTTTAGGTAAGTATTTTGAAAAAAAAAAACAACGGAGGGACCTAGATAAATACGATTCAAATACAAATAATACAATAGTATACTGCAAATATGGTTGAATTAGAAATCATTTTGGTATTGCGTTTGTATGGGCAATTCACCCTTCCCCGGCCTCTTAAGTTAGGTAGGTACCTAAAATCTAGATAGATTCAGCTACACTCAGATACAATTATTTCATAGTCATCAGGTTTTTTAATAGTGCTACGTCGAAATCATATTGGCCAAATAGTAGGTAGTTATCTAGCTTCACACGGCAGGAACTTAAAAACTGGGTAAGGCCACCAGCAGGGGTATTTTAATTCATCGGAAAGGCCGTCGGATTCGAATTCGGAATCTCTTTACGAAGAACGCTATTTTAAACTGTCGGATTCGAAAACTTTTGACATTCGAATTCGGATCCATCATAGGATAGTTCCCGACAGCCATTCAGTGTCGGAAACGATTCCACCGGAGTATAAGATTCTTTGATATTGTTGATATTACTTACTTAAAGGATTTAGATTCAAGGAAAACTCATTTTATTAACAACGTGAGCATAGGAATAATATCTTGATCGAAACAAGAGAAGTTTTACCTATTTAAGTACCTATTCAATCGAGGATTTTCTGCCACTATTTATTTTTTAGGTTGTTTACAAATTGAGTAAACAATAGCTTTGTTTCAAACCATAAGTTGCTGTTGAATACCTATATGCTGCATATACCTACAAGTAAGGGAGAGAGAGAGAGCTCAACGAAACATCCACAGTTCGCAGACAAAGAACTATCATTCTTCATTGCACGCTGCGAGATAATGTCGAACCCCTTCCAACTCACTCATGAGCTACCTACCTCTATTTTACACCGACAATAGCTCAAGGGTTGATTGAGGAGTTGAGGGGCTCTTATAGTGAGACAAAATACTCAAATGCAATGCCTGTAGAGCTAAAAGTAAGTCTCTAATAATTGTATTGAGGAAGGTTAGGCCACCTACTAGGTATAACTTATGGAAAGTAAGTGTCATGATGGGATCAACCTGCCTACCTAATTATTTACTTCTTTTTTATAGTTTCTAGCAGCTCTTCACTTTTATGCCCAAGATAGCTATCAAAATCCTGATGGGAGGGATGCTGGTGTTAGCCCTAGGCAGGCATCCGCTTCAAAAGCGACAAGCCAAACTACAGCTGTGCTAAATTTGCCACAAGTGTTGTGCATGTGGATCAAATTCCCTGTTGCCAGGAATGAAAGGGAGCAAATAATTCAAATGTAGTCTGTATGTAGGTGTATATTTTATTGAAATAAATAAATAATTAACAATTGCAACATTTGTTTAAGATATTATGATTTTTAGGTATGTGATAGGGATTTGATAATATTAAACATATTATCAAGATATCCTAGCAGCACACATGATGCTTTCATTTTAAGGACTAGTGCAGTCAAAGACTGGATGGCAATTATCTCCGAAACAGCTTTTTGCTGGCTTCTTGGTTAGCAACTGCAACAAAAACATGCAAGTAATTAGCAGAAATCAAATATAATAGGCAACTTAACATAACTTTGAGGTGATTCTGGTGCAAGAGCGTCAAGAGTCTGAAATTGAACCAGATGACCCTGCAGATATTGAGGCTGGAGAACATAATATCACTGGATATAAACAATGATGTTCACCGCAGAGGAATCCAAGTTTGATAAATTATTCTAATGGTAATTGCATTATTACATAACTTCATCAATCAAAATTACCTATATGAATCACAAAAAGAAATGTATCTCACCTTAACCTCTCTGCTGGCGGGGTTCGCGCGGCGGCATGGGCGGCGCGGCGGCGGCGTCTGGCGGACCTCGCCACGCGTGCGCGCGCGACGGCGCGTGAGGGAGTTGTGACTGTGACGCATTCTTTCGCAGTTATCTCGATTAATTTGTACCCAGACCTAGGAAGATCTGAGGTTAATCTTTATCTCTAACGCTTCTCAATTGCATCCCCTAGATGTACAACTAGGTAAAGATGTTGACACAGTAAGTACTTACCTAATTTCCCTTATGGGACACCGTAGCGCGCACAATATTTTTGCTCAACTAAACTTTACTCTTTTTCTCGAGATCTCTTATTGGCAGACATGATGATGCATTCGACTGTTGATAAGGACTATAAACTATGAAATTCAACATAGGGCATGTTGAATTTCGTAAAAAGCAGTCTACCTACGAAGGGCATGTTGAATTTCACGAAGGGCAGGTTGAATGGGGATAGTTAGGCGATACAGGAGTCGGGATACTTTAGTAAAAAAGTTAAAAAAGTTAAATTATTTTCTTCTATATATATATTCAAACACCACGTGTTCACGTGACGAATTTTCTGCAGATGTTCATTGAAAACTGTCAAAAAACTGCGGCGTGCTAAAATCTGAGTTGCATTTGAGTAACCTACCTATTCGGGGGTAAATAAACTCAACTCAGGTATAAGCACATCTCTAGTTGAGACTTTTTGACAGTTTTAAATTTCCGTTCTGTCAAAAATTCGTTATTTAAGACATGCTTAAATATGAGTTGCTGCAGGGAGTAAATTCGTTCGTTCGCTTACAGCGCTGCGTCTAGCGACTTCTTTCGTGAAATGTATTCTACGGTAGGCCTTGTTACCCTTGTCTTGGGGTGAAATATGAAAGTATAATCTACGTGCATAGCTACGTTTCTACGTACCGTACCGCCGCGGTAGGCACTACCTCGCGTGATGTCGTTTAGGGGCAACTTTTCACGACTTTCCTGAATTTTTATTGTGCCATCGTCTTTAGCTATGTTTGCCGTTGTTTGTTGTTTTTGGATGGGCAATAAAATAAATCTTGTCTGTTGTCGTAAGGTTTGTTATTCTACGGCCTACTGAATCATAAATTTAGGAATTTAGATAGGTACCTAGGTACTAAGTAAAGAACTCTACGTACAGGTACCTATGTACATATGTGCTGATGAAGTAGGTAAGGTTTCTACCAAGGATTTTTTACCTTCATATGATAAAATAAGTCGTTCACCATCTCACACCGTATGAATATCTTGTCCCAACTGCTGTGTGTGTCCTCGTCATGTTCTCCATTGGTTTTACCAACCTTATGGTCTAATAATACCATAGCATAAGCATATGGAGTAAACAAAGGCAAGGCAAAATCTAATTATTCCGATGAGCAATAAGGTTTGATTTGTGGTTTCTTCGCGAGCTCGCGTGTTGGTGGCCGTTTCCCCCCAAAATTCTGATGCCATCATGGCGGGGCGGGCGGGTAGCCTGAGATGCACGCAAGACACTGCCTGTCACGTAGTCTAGGAGACGTATGGTCATTTCTCACGGAGATTTGATTTTATGACGAAGGAGTTTTTAGTTACAAGAGTTGAATTTCGTGCGTTTCAATACATGGTTATAATAGAAAACGCTTTATTGCACATTTAAATCTAACAGAAACTATTTAAGACATTGCAACTTAAAATTTGCGACAATTCGTGGTCTTATCGCTCAAGGGCGATCTCTACCAGATAGCCATGGATAGTTTATGTAGAGGTGTTAAGTTAGCATAGTCGGTTGCGTTTAGGAAGGTTTCGTTAACAACAAATATTAACGCTTTCATTGCCCACCATAACGCACTAGACGCACATAGTGGAGCTCCGTTGTCCCTTCGGGTCACACCGCTTTGGGCTTAGCTGTGATTGCGTTAAACAAAACCTAACAGTCTAGACAGGATAATACACCTAAAGACCCCATAGGATTCGATTTAAATTGAATATCAACCTTCAATAAGTATCTTTACTGGGTAGCCTCTCGAATTCATTTCCTGGCCGGATCCGGCGAAAGTCGTGGGGAACCGTTGGGAGTAGGTGTTTATATTGGTACTCTAGCTTAGTAAAATGTGGGCCACACAAGTTCTTTCAATGTGGTGGGCCCTAAGAGGCAAGGCCTATTTCTAGCTGTGGACGTCTTTCCGCTTAGATGATGATGATGATAAAACCGATTTACATAAAAAATAGGGTTGCGTGATAAGGCTCCTGCACTATGTCATCCTGAAGAAAACTTTCCCGTTAGAACGAACCGATACACCTGTATCAAACGCACGTGCGAAAGAGACAAAATACAGGAACCCAGCAAAAAGTTTACTCCAAAACCATTCCTCCTTACATCTATTAGCTGATTCGGAGCGCCCGCAATGCCATCCTTCGAAAATAATTTCCAATTTCAAAACTAGATTTCAAATTCGCATTCTTAAACAGTTTACGGAGAACGCTATTGTTATAAAAATTTGCATAGATTCGCGGGTTTATAGTTTCAAGTCTAGTGCCTAGTGATGGGGTCGACTAGTTATTTGACAAAACCGAAGTCAGCTGGTTACCGGATAAAGAGCGGATCAAGCAATGCGGGGTCTGACAAGGAGATGAATGGGAAGTTGAAGAGGAATAAGATACGGTGAGTTGATTAATTTTATTAAAATAATAATAAGGAGATTGAAATATATTTATTTATGACATCAGGACTGACATAATTATATTTACTACGAAATAAAATACGAAAGAGCTAAAATAATATAATATCGTAAGCCCGTTCTCGACTCTACATATGCAAGTCCACAATCTTTAAAATTTTATTCTGCACAGCACGGTTCGTACATTTACATAATTTATAATCATAGAAACTTTAATAAAAAATCAACTTAAGGTTTTACTGAATTGCCTACATTCTCAATTCAATTTTATGTTTGTCGAGCTTCCACAAGTTTACAATCTTCAATTTCATTTTGCATTGTTGCATTGCACGGTTAGTGCAGCTTGTGTGTAGAGTTTGAATTTATAATCATAATTTTTTTTTGTAATTGCGTCACACATGCTTTGACCTAGTAGTGAATTAATTAAAGAATAATTTTGTCACCTTTTCGCAAAGACGCACTTTTTCACCAAAATTAGATAGATAGATTATAACTTTATTGCACCATCAATACATACAAAAACAAACAAAGATATTACTGCTAACTAATCTAGAGAGGCTCAATCGGCGGCCTTATCGCTAACAGCGATCTTTAATAAAATTAATCTTTAATTAATTATTATTTCATAAATCCTTTAATTATTTTTAAATATTTTTATAAATTTAAATTCTCTAGTTTGTAACTAAGTAAAACCATTAAAATGAGTAGGAAAGTTTGGTGAATTCCTGCCAAAATGTCTACCTATCAAATTTAGAAGATTATCAGGTAAGCAGAGGTGAAATAGTTCATTCATTGGTGTATAAAATCCATTTGAACCCGTACCCCTCAGATTGAAAGTAGCACTAATCCCCACTAGGCCAACATAACCTCATTCGACATTACCTATTAATTACCCACTCAACTGAATATAGGTAGGTAGGTATGTACCTGGATTATTCCCTATTCCCGTTGCCACCGTCTGTTTACACCAACAACCGTTACCCTAGCAACAACACCGTGAAATCAATACCACTTTGGTGAAACACCACTCTGCTCAAATTACGGGCGCAATGCGCATCACTAGTTCCAATTTTAAATCTTAGTTTTTTATTTTTTAGTTTATAAACCTTTTTTGTGAAAGATGTGACCTTTTTAGTTTATAATATGAATTATTATTCGTATTATGCGTGCAGGAGGCCGTCCAAGATGACCGACTATGGACTGAACAAGAGGGTTCCTGATTATACAGAGATGGCGTACAAAGAGGCGGTGTCTAAGCTCAGATACTTTTTATCAGGGAATTATGCGCCTAGCGTAAGTAAAGTTTAATTAAATTGATAATGTTTCAAGTGCTTGTTTAACTGTGTGATTGATTGGGTGCGGTTGGATTAGAAAATGATGTAGCTAATTAGATTTTATTAATAATTACGCGTGTATTTTTTTTGTTTACATTACGCAATTTACGCGGTACCTAAGTAATAAAAATTTTATGCATTAGCGTAAATATGAGAGTTTGGATCAGCTAAACTCTCTAAAGACGATGATAATGATGGCGCAGTAATTTAATAAAAAATATTTATGATAATTTCTCATAAATTAATAACTACATATACCTTTTCAATGTCGTCTTACAACTTTTTAGCCATAGGTACCTAGTTAATTTAGATTTTACGACGAACTTACAACTTACAAGTAGCGAAACTCATAAAATACTTAATTGACCGGGGAACAAAAACACTAAAGAATCCTAAATTATAAGACATGTCATGCAACTCTAAGTATGGACTGAAATGTAAGCTTCAACTCTGCTATATCCAGGTCCGCAGCTACGGCTCTCCGTCTATCAGGAACCTTGATGAATCAGACGGCGACCAGAAATACCCTGTGTCTCCCGTGTTCGCGGACCTGAAGGCACGACCGCGCCTCACCACCAAGTATGCCACGCTGTATGCCGACAGCCTGAACTATACGCCGACGACGCATGTGCCGGCGGCAGGTGAGTTGGAAATAAATACCCTGTGTCCCCCGTGTTCGCGGACCTGAAGGCACGGCCGCGCCTCACCACCAAGTATGCCACGCTGTATGCCGACAGCCTGAACTATACGCCGACCACGCATGTGCCGGCGGCAGGTGAGTTGGAAATAAATACCCTGTGTCCCCCGTGTTCGCGGACCTGAAGGCACGGCCGCGCCTCACCACCAAGTATGCCACGCTGTATGCCGACAGCCTGAACTATACGCCGACCACGCATGTGCCGGCGGCAGGTGAGTTGGAAATAAATACCCTGTGTCCCCCGTGTTCGCGGACCTGAAGGCACGGCCGCGCCTCACCACCAAGTATGCCACGCTGTATGCCGACAGCCTGAACTATACGCCGACCACGCATGTGCCGGCGGCAGGTGAGTTGGAAATAAATACCCTGTGTCTCCCGTGTTCGCGGACCTAAAGGCACGGCTACGCCTCACCACCAAGTATGCCACGCTGTATGCCGACAGCTTGAACTATACGCCAATGATACATGTGCCCCCTGCGAGTGCGTTTGAAAATGTAACGAAAAACGGTTTTTGTACTCAGTTAGTTCAATCTTAAAAAAACATAAACCAAAATCGGGTGGCTATAGGTACGTGCACTGATTATTAATAAATTTAAAATCAGATTCAAATTTGCAGGAAAGATAGTCATGCTAAGAATTATTTTTAATTTAATCTTGCCGGTAACAAGACAAGGTAGACAAACTATAAATGGTTTAAAATGTCGTAGAAATAAGATAAACATAAGTTTTGATTAATAAAGAAAAAACAAAATACATTACAACATAAACATGGTTTGTATTATGTGCATATTCATACCTAGGTACTTTAAAATCCCAAAACAAACATTGTGTACATGATCTTTCAAATCGAGCGCGTTTAAATCTTTTGTATTGAAAAATTTTCGACGCAGCAAGTTAAGGGTTCGATTTCCGCCTCGGGACTAATGTTTGTACGATCTGCAGATACCTATTTGTTCCCCTGAACACTGTTCTGGTAGTTTACTATAAATAATTAAACAATATCTATCCATGTCATTTATTGTATGATGTGTATCAATCAAATGCTGTGTGGTGCCGGCCTAGAATAGCACCACCCCATTTCTTCCCGTGGGTGTCGTAAGAGGCGACTAAGGGACATAAACCGGAGGGCGGGCAGCAGCGCCTCCCGTAGACCGATAATATCACCGAACTGCGATCCCCAACCCGCATGCCCAGCGTGGGGATTATGGGCACTACCCCCCCAATGATTGCACACGCCAAAAAGTGGCCCCTAGTTCCCGGCCGCCTCGCTATTCCTGGCCATGGTAGCGGCCATGGTAACGGCGGGGCAGGGGGTGCTAAGAATCCCCGGGCTACGGCAGGCTACCGATCATTACTTAAAAACTTGACCCTGGCTACGTTTAACGGACGCACTCTGAGGCTTGATCACCATCTAGCGCAGTTGGAAGTGGAGTTAGAGAACATTAAATGGCATGTTCTGGGGTTATGTGAAGTCCGTAGAGAGGGGGAGGACACCGTAACCTTAGACTCGGGCCATCTTCTCTACTTTCGCGAGGGTGATAAAACATCCCAGGGTGGCGTAGGCTTCCTCGTCAACAAGGCCCTCTCTAACAACGTTCAGGAAATCTCCAGTGTGTCGACCAGGGTAGCGTACCTGATCCTTCGGCTGTCCAAGCGGTACAGCTTGAAGGTAATTCAGGTTTACGCACCGACCTCGGCACACTCGGATGATGGAGGATATGTACGAAGACATATCCAAAGCCTTACATAACACCACCAAGGCTCACTTCAACGTTGTTATGGGGGACTTTAACGGCAAGGTGGGAATCCGGACTGGCAACGAATCCCGAATAGGCTCGCATGGTTATGGAGTTAGGAACCACAGGGGGCAAATGCTTGTCAACTTCCTTGAGAAGGAGGGGCTGTTCTTAATGAACTCTTTCTTTAAGAAACCGCCCCAGAGGAAGTGGACGTGGCGAAGCCCCGACACTGTGACTAAAAATGAGATCGACTTCATCATGACGGATAGCAAGCACATATTCAGAGATGTCTCAGTGATCAACAGGTTTAATACCGGATCTGATCACCGACTGCTCCGAGGCTCTCTGAATATCAACTTAAAGCTTGAAAGAAACCGTCTGATGAAGTCCACGCTCCGACCTAATCCAATCCAGATCATGGCGGGCACCGAGAAGTTCCAGCAGCTTCTCGGGAATAGATTCATTGCCTTGGATCCCACTGATGACGCTGACGAGACCCTACACAATCTGGTCGAAACGTTGAGGAACGAGGGCATCAGATTCTGCCAAAAGCAGCGTACTGGCAAGAAATCCAAACTCTCGGATGAGACTCTCGGGCTGATGGCAAAAAGACGGGAAACCACCCAAGCGACTTCTTCAGACAGGTCAGACCTGAACAAGCGAATTGCGAAGATGGTACGGCGCGACCTTCGGAGCTCCAACACACGCCTCATTGAAGAGGCAATAGAGCGAAACCGAGGGTCCAAAGTATTCACTCAGCAGCTTGGCAGGAGCCACCTGACGAAGCTTAAAACGCACGATGGGAGGACCGTTTTGTCGAAGCTGGAGATATCCGCCGAGATAGAGGATTTCTATGGCCGATTATACGCTGCACATGCCCCTCGTCCCCAACGAGTCGACCACGATTCAAGAGCCACCCTGACACGCCACTATACCGACGAACTGCCAGACATCAGTCAAGACGAGATTGTGCTAGCTCTGAGGCAGCTTAGAAATGGAAAAGCCCCCGGTGAGGACGGCATAACATCAGAGCTTTTAAAAGCCGGAGGAGCCCCTGTTATACAGGAACTACAGAAACTCTTCAACGCCGTCTTTCACAGTGGGAGAACTCCAAAGGCGTGGAGCGGGAGTTTGGTGGTGCTCTTTTTTAAGAAGGGAGATAAAACCCTCCTTAAAAACTACAGACCCATCTCACTCCTGAGCCACGTCTATAAGCTGTTCTCACGAGTGATCACGAACCGTCTCGCCAGGAGACTCGACGAGTTCCAGCCACCGGAACAGGCCGGGTTTCGCGGAGGATATGGCACCATAGACCACATACACACAGTGAGGCAGATTATACAGAAGTCCGAAGAGTATAATCAGCCCCTGTGTCTGGCCTTTGTGGACTATGAGAAGGCCTTTGACTCTGTCGAAACCTGGGCTGTTCTGGAATCCTTACAGCGATGCCAAGTAGACTATCGTTATATCGAGGTGCTGAGATGTCTCTACAACGCCGCGACCATGAGTGTCCAAGTACAGGACCAGCAGTCCAAACCCATCCAACTGCGCAGAGGAGTGAGGCAGGGGGATGTTATATCCCCGAAACTGTTCACGAGTGCCTTGGAAGATATGTTTAAGACACTGGACTGGAAAGGTAAGGGCATCAACATAAACGGCGATTACATCTCACACCTTCGATTCGCTGATGACATAGTCGTAATGGCGGAGTCGTTGGAGGAGCTAAACCAGATGCTGGACGGCCTAGCTTTAGCCTCACGATGCATCGGTCTCGGCATGAATTTGGATAAAACCAAAATCATGATCAATGGCCTCATTGATCCGGGACCGGTCAGCGTACATGGCCACCCTCTCGAAATTGTTTCCGAGTACACTTACCTTGGACAAATTCTGCAGTTGGGTAAAAACAATTTTGAGAAGGAGGCCAAGAGGAGGATTCAGCTAGGCTGGGCAGCGTTTGGAAAGCTACGTCGAGTCTTCTCGTCATCCATACCGCAATGCTTGAAAACGAAAGTTTTCAATCAGTGCGTCCTACCCGTCATGACCTACGGAGCTGAGACGTGGACACTCACGATAGGGCTGGTCCACCAGTTTAAAGTCGCTCAGCGAGCTATGGAAAGAGCTATGCTCGGAGTCTCTCTGAAGGATAGGATTCGTAACGAATACATCCGACAGAGAACCAAAGTTATCGACATAGCTCAAAGAATTAGCAAACTGAAGTGGCAGTGGGCCGGCCATATCTCGCGAAGAACCGATAACCGCTGGGGTAAACGAGTTCTTGAGTGGAGACCGCGACTCGGCAAACGTAGTGTAAGACGCCCTCCGGCCAGGTGGGATGACGATCTGCGAAAGACTGCAGGCAGATGCTGGATGCGTCAAGCTGAAGACAGGGCGCTATGGCGCTCATTAGGGGAGGCCTATGTCCAGCAGTGGACTAATATAGGCTGATGATGATGATGATGATGTGTATCAATCACATAGTACCCATACCCATACCTCAAGCTCTGCTTAGCTTGGGGCTAGATGATGCTGCGTGGATTGTCCAGCATTATTTATTATTTATTTATTCACTTTAGTTCCGGCCCCAAGCATTGGTGTAGGTGGCATCAGCGGCGGTGGTGTCGGCGGCAGCGGCGGCGGCGTCGGCGGTGACTCCACCAACCCTGACGTCATCAACTTTATACAGAAGCAGGAAGAGTACATCGAGCAGTTGGAGCGAGAGAGCCAATATTGTAGGGTAAGTGAATAAAGAAACTATAATGGGAATAACGAAGATAATGACAAATCAGATTTCTGATGATCTGATGATTAGGTCTGCAACCCGATGGGGGTTGCAGACCTAATAGTTTCGCTACAATGACGAAGTTCAGATTGAAATCTGATTTTTATTAAAATGTTGCCAAAGTCTAAATAAGTTTTGATCCGCTCAATATCGCAGAAAAACATGGGGCTTAAATCGATAGGTACTGAGGTCCCCTACTCATTGTCTCCCCTACGCACTGTGTGATATGGACACATCAGCCAAAGGCTGCTCGTCCATTATCAATAAATAAAATGAATAAATAATAATTTTAATGACCGTCCATGAGCCAATAAGGCCAATAAGGCGCTTATCAGGGGAGGTCTGCGTTCTGCGTTCAACCTCAATTGCTTACGTGGACCAATATAAGCTATTGAGGTTGAGGATACTAATTATGGATGATAATAATAATGCAAGCTATTTACCTACTTAAGTATTGAGAAAATCATACCAAGCATAACCATGCATATTTTCTCTCTCAATACTTATTTTATATAAGTACCATACATAACATTTTATTTTATTTATTGTGGAGCATTATTTTGGTAAACGCAACATGAAAATAATTTACAAATATTTACAAGAAAAAATATAAACGACGTCATTTTTAAAAAAATATCAGATTTATTAATGATAACTTGGTAAGGAAAAGAAAACTAACCTAACATAAAACTGATATTCAGGACGAGCTCAACAACCTCCTCGGCAAAGTTAAAGAAGTGATCTCCGAGAACGAGCACCTTCATGAAGCTCAGAAGAACAAGCTGATCACGCGCATGTTCCACTCTTACAACGCAGGCTCCGAGACCGATGATCTGGATGACGTGGGAGACAGCACGGGATTGGATAGTGATAATAAGGTAGGTGGTGATGATTTGAATGGTGAAGCTGACGAGGTAGGTGAAGAAAATGAGACGGGTGATGTAAGTGAGTGATACTAAGGCAAGCTTATGAGGTAAATGATTATGAGGAAGGCGATAATAGTGAGGAAGGTGATAATTGTAAGGAAGATGGCTTTAATGTGAAAGTAGATAGTGAGGTAGGAAATGATTATGATGTATTAAAAATAAGATTATTGATGACAGAACGGTGGATGAATATAGTCAATAATGGTTTGCAAAATTTAGAATGGACAATGAACACCTCCACGTGGTTTGAACAAACCGATCACTTGCGTGTTCCACTCTTAAAACGGGGAGATAGCACGAGACTGGATAGTGATAATATGGTAGTTGGTAATGAAGCAAGCGACGATAATGATGACTATGGGGCAGAATGTCATAAAACAAGTGAAAATAATGAATTTGGTAGGTAATGGTAGTGAGGTAGTTGAAAACAATGCGGGAGGTGATGTCAAAGTTTCTGACGGAAATGTGATATCTCATGACATTAAGAACGGCCAACCCGTCTAACTTTTCATACAAACGCTCTTACGTGATTATGGCGTTTGTGACAGATCTTTCTTTAAAACTTTTAACTAATTATTAGTTAAAACTTTGCTACCTAGATTATATACTATAATCTAGGTTTCTATCAAAACAAAAAAAAAACAATTTTTTTGAAACAAATTAAGTATAAGCCTCCAAATATCTGCTTTTTTCCCACATATTTTGCTAGAACTTTGGGCGTTCATAATGTACTCCTAAATTGTAATAGTAGAGAAAATATTTAGATAGAAACGATGTGTCCACTACACATCGTTTTTTCAGATTGTAAACGACACAGTTTTATTTCACAAACTTGTAAGGCTTACTGAAAAAGGTTTAGTAGCGAGATGCCTACTATCGCACTTAACCGACTTTTACAAATTTTTACACACTACGTTGCATAACGACAACTTAATGAAACCAAAACACGTATTTCCTGGAACAAGCTTTATGAAATTTCGGCACACTATCCTTCCTAGTGCCGCGAGTGAGCGGGCGAGCGGCGATAGTAACCGAATGCCGACCGACCAATCAGGCGCTTTATCTCTCTTTTCGCTTTGACTCTTTTTCTAACATTGCGCTGGAAGCTTTTCAATTACACTCGCGTTGACGATAGTAGGACCGGTCCCCTGAAGGTAAATGACGATAAGAATGTAAGTGTACTTTACTAAGCACAATAATAACAATAAAAAAATTACATCAAAAGTTGTTTTCGTTTAGATATCGCCATCCAAGTCCCGCAAGACTTCATCTGCGAAGTACCGCGGAGGCTCCAAACTAGAGGGTCCAAACATCGTGTTCGAGTCGCGCATTGCGGAGTTGGAAGCGCAGCTGACGCAGAGCAGGATCGATCTCAAGAAGGTCCAGGTAAGGGTCTTCCCCGCTTACAACGAGCATCATGACAACCTTTTAGTACGTCCACATCATAGAGTCCACATTATATAGTACGTCCACATGTTGGCTGTGTAACGGCAATCGTAAGCTTGCAAGAACAGACTATATTAAGACTCATTCATAACATAACATAAATCCATAACTTAAAATTTCAATTCTGAGTGGGGGAACTGGTATCTGCACTGACATCTCACATGGGATTGTATTGTGCATTTTCCGACTGCCTAACATGCCCTAACTAGCCCATCTCCTTGAAGTACTGGAGCAGGACGTGTGTTGATTACAGCTAGAATATTTAATAACAAAGAAAATTGAAATCAAAACATAGAAGCAGATCAGATCTATTATTTACAGAAGTCATTAAAGCAATCTGAATCTGGATAGGAAGACGGCGATCTAATTGCAGCGGAATTTCTTTTAGGAGGAGAACAATGAAAACAAACGCAAACTTGCCTCTGGGCTCGTTGACTCAACATGCCTTGACGGCTTCAAGCGGCAGATCGACAACTTACAAAGGTAAACTTATAATAAGATACGTCAAACTATACCGTGTCCATTTTGAATGAGGCATAAACGTATACAAACCGCCCATACTTAACCTAAAATTCACTTTGTTGGCGCGTCCTTTTATACGTAATTTACATTACTTGTCGATTTTAGATCCTTCCTTCAATAAAAATTGCTTACAATTATATCTGAAACTCGACGCCGAGCAAGTGAGTTTTTGTTATTTGTATCGTGGTTTATTTATTAACATGCTCCATGCTGGATGGATAAACCATAGGTACTATACTTTTTATAGTATAAATATACGATGAGATGATTTGATTGAGTATTCACTCAATTGTAACCCATTAAGTTAATGTTGATACACGATTTGAGGCTGGGGATAGTCCGACAATGGCAACATTAGTAAAACACTTTTTATGACAATTTAATTTGACTATTAGAGTGCAGATGGTTTTGAGGATTAAGAGTAAGTATTGCTACTCTTATTCCTCAAAAACCATCCTCAATCAACAATCAGTATAACCCCTATGATATAAAAGCCAATAAGGCTCTTATCAAGGGGAGGCCTGCGTCCAACAGTGGACCAATGAAAGTTGATGAGGTTAAGGACGTTGAGGAGTAAGTGAGTTGAAATATGAGAAGTAAGAGACTTTTTAGGGTTAAGCTCGCCTTTGCCATTACTTCTCTACTGTATGTTTTCTATGTATGTTTTTTTTTAGTGCAATAAAGAATGAAGAATTAAGAGACTATGAGAAAAGATAACCTCTATAAGTCGGAATTACAATAACTGAGTAACGATAGTAAGCTGTGTGAAATTTATAAGACTGTCAGACATCATGTATCATTACAGAGACAAATCCGCGTTAGAGTCGCAGATATCCAAGTTGAAGTCGAGTCTGGAACAGCGAGACGACGAAGGACGGTTCAAGAGGAACGACTCCGTAGAACTGCAGCTGAGGGATGAGAGAAACAATCTGGAAGCTGAGTTACGTAGACTCAAGGTGAGCTTATAGAGTTAGCACTGGGGCAATTGGTCTGTAAAGAGAACTCTATTAGATTGATCTAATAGAGTCTTCAAAGTCTATCGAAGTTTACCTTTTGCCTTCAAAGGCAAAAGGTAAACTTCGATAGACTTTGAAGATGCAGCTGAGTTACAGTAAATATTATTTCTAACGACTTGAGGGAATTGAGTTGCATGGATGCTACAAATACAAAGAAGCTAGCTTGAAATAAAGTAAAACTCAACGAAAAGATTCTCTCTAAGGTAAAAAGTTATAAGTGCCCGAATTTGCGATTTCTAAAAGACGATTACTTACAGACATCCATGAAAACCTGCCTTTGTAGTAACACAGTACTAATATAAATAAACTAGAATTATAAGATATAAATTGGTACTACGGATCAGTTGAACTACCTCTAGATTATTTGCAACAGTATGCAGGTAGCTCAATTGTTTCAATTGTAAATATTTGTTCTACTTTATTTCCATTATTTAATTGTATTTTTCTTTTTCAATAAAGTAATATATTAATGCTCAGATATAAATAAATGCATCGCACACGTATATAATATAATCTAAGCCTTTTTCCAGGAGGACCTATCCAAAGAGCGTAGCAAGGTCCGTGATCTAGCTGGCGAAGGAGCAAGACGTGCTATACAGGAACGTTCTGCTGCCGAACAGAGATACAACGCACACTTCGACGAGCTGCAACACGACTTGGCGGCGCAGTACGACAATGTGGCTAAACTACAGGTGAGGATGATGTGACAAGACAAAGTTTCATTTATGTACAGCTGGGTTCCAAAGCCAACAAGAGTAGACAATAGACGAACAACATAGCGTATTGCTAAAGGAAGTGAGATACAACGCGCACTTGGACGAGTTTTAAAGTTTATTGGCGGTGAAGTACGACAATGTGGCTAAACTACAGGTGAGGATGATGTGACAAGACAAAGTTTCATTTATGTATAGCTGGGTTCGAAAGCCATCCAAGAGTAGACAATGATGACTTAGTAAAAAAGCGGGACAAGGTCCGCGAGCTAGCCGGCGAAAGGTACCGACGTGCCGTACAGGAGCGTATTGCTAAAGGAAGTGAGATACAACGAGCACTTGGATGAGTTGCAAGGTTAATTGGCGGTGAAGTACGACAATGTGGCTCAACTGCAGGTGATATTGATGTGACACGACAAAGTTTCATTTATGTACAGCTGGGTTCCAAAGCTAACACAAGAGTAAGACAATGACGGACCTGGTTAATGAGCATGGCTAGGTCCGCGATCTAGCGGCAATGTGCAGAAGGTAACAAAACTATGGGCTTATATAGGTACCTACACAGACTGCAAGTTGACAACTACATACACCCTTTGACTTCAGGCGTCGCGACGGCCTGCAATCAAAGAAGAAAAACACGTTTACTGTGGGTTCAAGGAATGTTAACAAGATGGACATTTTGTAATACTCTATCCACTTTCACGTAGGAATGAGAAAGACTTTCTCAGTTATTTTCGTCAAAACATCGACTGCATTCGGCGACTGCCAACGCCTGCAGTCAACTGCTATCAATGTGCATACAAAACAAATTTTTCTTTATGAATTTTAGGGAAAATCAGGCAAGTTTTAAAATTTTAAAATCTTTGGAATTGTCTTTTGACTTCGTGACATTCCTTTAGTTATTGGTTTAAGAGTTCACAGTAGATAAAAGTGCCATAAGAACACTGGTAATCATCCTTCGTTCATTATAACCAACGTGCCTATCGCTGCCAGTCGATTGGCGGTATTGGTGAATGTATCCCTCATACTTTTTTCTCAGCTCATTTGGGTCGTTAAAAATAGTTTGAATGTTACACTTAGATATTAAATCTGATTTACCAACTAATAGTATATTTTTTGTAACAGCTGGACCTGGAGCGCCAACGACGCGAGGAAAATGACCTAAAGCGAGAGATCTCCATGAAAAACTCTGCCATTGAAGAACTGAAGATGGAACTCAAGAACAAGTCGTGTAAGAATCTCTTACATTACAATAACTTGAGACAACGGATAAGAATGCATTCTGTCTGTTGCATTTCCACACCAGTGAGAAATTTATTTGCACGCAGCATGAGACTAATAGACTCAAACTAGCTTTGCAGTGCTGGCTTAGAATTTGCATCACCCCATCTCTTCCCGTAGGTGTCGTAAGAGGCGACTAAGGGATATCCACCGGGGGGCGGGCAGCAGCGCCTCCTGCAGAATAATTTTACCACCGAACTGCGGTCCCCTACCAGCATGCCTAGCGTGGGGATTATGGGCATTACCCTCCATTAGATAAATGCCGATAAGGGGCTTATCAAGGGGAGACGTGCGTCCAGCAGTGGACTAATACAGGCTGTTGAGGTTTAGGTTGAGGAGTTTATTTAATAATAATAATAATAATAATAATAATAAATTTTATTGCAAAAAGAAATCATTTCAAAACATAAATTAACATAATTAATTTGTTTATATTGTGATTAGATTAGTTTCAGAATGGTTCAATAAATATGAATACAATTCCACAGCGTCCTTGCAAGCGGACTTAGCCCAGGCCCACGCTGAGAAAGCATCTCTAGATGAAGAACTAGCCAGCGCTCGCCTGGCCATGGAGCGTCAGCAAAGACAGGCCAAGCATGAGACTAATAGACTCAATTCGGAGGTAAGAGGGAAAGTAGATGATGTTGAAACTAAAGTAAAGTTGAAACTACTAAAGTTGAAACTAACAACTAAAGTTGAAACTATTGATTTGACAAAAAAACTTAAAGGATCGTCAAAAGATGATATGATAGTGCTGATAAAAAGCGTGCTTATAAAGTGATATGATAAAAGTTATTGCCTCTGTTTGTTCTATTAATGTTACTTAGGTTGGCCCTATTTCCCAATATGATAAAGGTAAAAGTAATGACAAAACCAAGAAAATTAAAATTGGTTATTATATTTTTCAGATCCAATCTCTCCGCCAACGTTTGGACCGCGCTGACGCTGACCTGGTGCATTCTCGTCGAGAGAATCTACGTCTTTCAGAGCAAATCTCTACATTGGAGAAAGAAGTAAGTTGTAACCAGAAGTTGAAATGATGAATAGAAATGTTTTGGCCCTACATAAAATACCAAAATACAATAGACGTATTCTTAAACAGAGTTGACACGTAAATCAAGACAATCTAGCAGAGGCAAAGGTTGATCCGTCATCGCGTCTAGAATGGGCCTTAAATTATACAATATTTACCAATTCTGATGATGACGATGTTTGTGAGTGGTCAAGAGATAAGATCAAAAATAAAATAAACAATACTGCTAATAATCACAGTATTACAATTAATGTGATTGTTACTTTTACAGATGAACATGAAGAGTTTGACTCCGATGACTCCGGAAAAAAACAAAAAAGAGAAAGAACTGTCATCTATGCTCGAAAACATGGAGAATAAACACGGTAGGTCTATCTAAATGCTTTTGATGTTTTGTCTATCTCAATGTTTAGATTTTGGGCACTTCTATTTTGGGATATCACATTAATGGGTAAACTATTGATGTTTTGAAAGATCCCATATTCATCCAAAATTCAACGTTCAAAACATTCATACTTTACCCCGCTTGCATGACCATTGGTAGAAAGGGCTTCTCTTTCAATTTCAATAGTTTATTCATCAGATTGTTGATTGGGGTTTAAAGCGAGAACATTTGGTTCACAGCTAATACCGTCGCTGAGTTGGAGTCCATGATCCATTCACAAAACAGTCTGATGGAGAAACTGACAGGAGAATGTCGCTTGCTCACTGACAAGCTCGACGACGCAAACCGTAGGCACAAGTACGGATATCCTCTACTATAGCATGACCTAACTCACTCTTTACTTTAACATCTTTTTGCAATTCATTTTTCTCTTTCTAATCCAAAACATTATCATTGCCCGTTTGAATTTCGATATCCTAACGTCGTGCTGTGTTTTCATTGGTGGCAGGCAGTGCGCAGAGTCGCGGCCGTTCAGACGAACCAATCAGAACACAGTGCGACCTTTCCGCATCCCGAGACCGACCTATAGCGAGCCGATCCAAGCGCCGCTCCGGAAAAGAGTCCGATTCGTCGAATAACTACCCGCCGATCGTGGTTGGCCCGTTGACGACAAATCAGGAGCTCGACGTCAAGGGAGAGAAAACATACAACTTGCCGCTTATGATTCAACAGCCCTTTTTACGGGAGAAAAAGGAGCCAATCAAAGTTGACATAAGCGTGAAGCTGATACCGAAACCAAGGAAGAAAGATCGCAAGAGGAAGGAGGCACGGGTAGAAGAAATCATCATAGATGATTATAGAGGCGTTACTAATAGCATAAGCATGGAGGTTGTAGATGGAGACATAAATGTGCTGAAGGAAACTGTAGAAATTGTTGAGAATGACGACCGGCCTGACGTTGATGTCCCTGAAATTGTGATTCAACACGATTCAATGGAAACTGATGACATACCAGAGCTTCCAGAACTAAATCTCGAAGAACCAGAGATGGTAGACGTGCCTAGAGAAACAGAAAATGAGTCGGATGTGACGAAAATGGACGAATCACAAGGCGAAGAACCAAGCCCAAATGAATAAAACACTACATTTTCAGGGTTACAATTGAAACAGCTAAGATTAGACCTAAAAAGTTAAAAAGATTTGTATGACTAAAAGATAAATGTATTTGCAGTTCCTAAAACTTAGTAGGTTTTTTACGAATTCTGCATTATTAGATGTTCGTCGTAGAGTAAAATTAAATTAATTTTTGCAATCTGCTTACTGTGATAGTCTGTTGCTAATTTGTTTGTTAAGCTTTAGGTGTTTGTTCGTTTTGCGAATTATGTGTTACATTAGTTTAAACTTGTTGACTTAGATTGGATGTAAAATGTTTAAATATCGTCGTATTGTTATCATTCGAATCAATTTCTGTACTTAACTAGTTGTTCAATATCTAGTACTGTGTCGTCCAAATGGGTAATGATAATGTGTGCAATAAAAAGTAACGTAGCAAAAACGTTTTCTAACTGCTACATCTCATCACCCATCTTACAAGCTATTTTCGATTTAATTTTCAGAACAGACAGAATACAATTGCTTTGCAGAAATTCTGAGTTAATGAGAAAGCTTAGAAATTTGTGGTCATCACATAAAAAGTACTGCACTACCGCTGTGCCCTTACGGAGTTATACACCTTTAAGTGGCTACCCCCACAGTCGATCGTCGTATGACCTAGATCGCACCTTTTACACATCGACCCCGTACACAAATAGATTTAGAAGAGACTCAAGAGCTAGTAGTATTGGGGAGCTGGTCAGAAATCTGAGTGATTTATCGATCAATATGATCGAAGATGATGATGATCTAGCGAAGGTAAGGGTGGGTGATGCTTTTGCATGGGATATTGATGTTTGATATCTGTATATGGCTTTGTTTGTACCGACAGTGTAGTAGAACTACTAAGTGTAAGTAAACTAGCAAGTTTAGTAATCTTTATAAAATTTCCAAGATTACTCTCAATGTGATTACAATGAAATACGAACCCTACAGTGAAATAGATAAAATCCCCTAATAGAAGCTATCTATTAAATCAGTATCTATTTCTGTCACACTGTTCTTTATCCGTAATCTACAGTAGCTTTCATTTGCTTCAGACCATGTAACACATTACCAATTCCATCATTTTTATCTGTTTATCAATTATAGAATCAAATAAATGGCTCATCGTCAAGAACGACTTCTTTTTCCTCGTTTGTAACGTTTGGCATGCCAGCACTTGTGTTTGTTTGTTTGTCACGTTGTGTGTGCTGCAGGGAAGAGCTGGGCACTCTGCAGCGCCAAGTAGACGGTCTGGGGCGCTCCCTGCAGTCGACTCCTCGCTCGCCACCTAGCCACTATCAAGGTAAGGATGATTAATTGGCTATAGAATCATTATAATATCTTCATCTTCATCAATATCTTCATCTTCATCAATATCATCAGCTTCATTACCATCAATTACATCAGTAAAGTCAACTTCGACCTTAATGTCGTCACCTTCTGCAAAACATTGAACCTTCTTGCCCACCTAACTTCCAGTCGACTCCTCGCTCGCCATCTAGCCCACTATCAAGGTAAGGATGATTCCCTATTGAATCATTAAAATATCTTCATCTTCATTACCATCAATTACATCAGTAAAGTCAACATCGACCTAATTGTCGTCAACATTAAACCTTCTCCGCCAACTAGCCAATATCAACATGAATTCTAGCTCTTCAATTAGCCTCTATCAAAGTAAGGATGCTATGAATATCATTTTAATGATCATATAATGTAATAATGATTCATTATTATTTTTATCTTTTTGACATCACTGCGCTTTAAAATATTGAAAGCATTGGTAGGTACAAGCAACTTCATCATCATGATTGTCATCGTCGGTATAACGTCATGACGTAATGCCTAATACCTTCTATGCTCGACTGTATTAACCGATTTGATGCAGAACCATTCTACCACCAGACTGCGATACCAAACTCGCATGCCCAGTGTGGTAATTATGGGTTTTATCCCTTAAGATAAAGTCGAGAGAGTCCAGCAGTGGATCTTTAGAGGTTGTTGAGGATGAGGAGGATAATATCTTCTATTAGCATGCCTTATTGCTTAGCATGTACCATACTAAGGTAAGGCCCAGCTTTGGCTCTTGGATCTTGATTGTTGAGATCCTTATCAATTATATCACCATCATCAGCTTCATGATCATTATCTAAAATAGCCTTAAGTATATTGTTTTTGTTTTTGGCGATAATTTTTTATAAAACGAAGTATGTATGTAACTAATAAGCGTTTTGGCTTTTTGCTTGTTGAATGCCATATTGATTGGTTGTTCTTTTATTTTTGGTAAGAAAACAATGTTGGTAAAAATATTTATATAATTTGTATATACATATTAGAAGTGTATGTACTTCGTTTAATCAACGTATGAATACCTCATAAATTTTAATTTTAATTTATTTTTATTCGAACGCTACAGTGATGTACAAAGCCAACCCTTTAGGATATAATTATAGTGAATCAATCAAAACAATATTTTCAGCACCAACCCCGCCCAAACCCGCAGCCTACAGAGACGTACCGGCCTCTCCCAGTACCGGACGCCACGATCCCAGAGCTGACGCCTCCGGACACCCCGGACTCGTCCCGGACACCCACCGGACCGGAGCCGGAGCTGAACTAGCCAAGCAAGCAGCAGACACCGCACGGAACCAAGCTAGAACTGAACAACTAGTCAAACAAGCTTCGAGAACTTCACTCTACAAGCAAGAGAATGACGACATCGACACAGCTCCTGTTGAACCAAATGTTGTAAATGAAACTGTTCCTCACAAAGAAGATACTGCGCCATACACTGAAAATACTAAAGAAACTAGAGATGATGTTCATAAAGCGATAGACAAGACAGAAGTTGAAGACAAGGAAAAGTATGAAGATAATATTGAACCGGAATATGAAGAAACTCAGCCAGAGTATGAACAAAGTCACCCGGAATATGAACAAACTGAACCTGAGTATGAACAAACTAAACCTGAATATGAACAAACAAAACCTGAGTATGACCAATCTCAACCTGAGTATGAGCAAACGCCGGAATATGAACAAAACTATGAACAACCGGCTTACGCAGAAGGGCAGTATGAAAACTACGAGCAGTACACAGATCCTAACGCACAATACACAGACCCAAACACACAATACACAGATCCAAACACACAGTACACAGAAAATGCACAGTATGAAGGAAACTACGAGGGCTACGATCCAAACTACCAGACACAAGCTTATCCAGAATATGGTTCCACAGAGCAAGCGGAGACGGATGCAGCGCCTAGTCAAAGTTAGCGAGATATATTTTGATGTGCAATATTATTTTATTTTGCTTAAAAGTGCGTATTTTTGCATTGGGTTACGCTTTAAATGTTAGATTTTATCGTTTTAGGTTCCTCGACAAAAGTTTTTTCTATAAAATAAATATAAAGAACTTAGAGCTCTTCCTATCAATACATAATTGATTAAAATGTGCATAAAATTTAGGTCTTTACTAATGAAGATCGTCTTAATTGTAATCTTTTAGAAGGCACAAAAAGTAAAGATTTTTCTAGGTACTTAGGTCCCTACTATCCCCTACTATAAACTTACGATTGAGTCCAAAGTTTTATTGCTCAATAAACTAGTTTCAAAAAATTATACGTATATCTTTTTGTGACCCTTGACGTCCTTATGACGATAAATAAATCTGTGACCGGAACTTCGGTACCTACATGGGTACCTACCTATTTAAATGTATAGAGAATAAAAGCTTATGGTGGGTCACGATGCCAATGGTTATGACATACTAGTGTTGGGTAGGACATGGTTTCAAAGTGAGTTTGTATGAGGTCCTCATTCTATTTCGTGAGGTGGGACAATGTCATGCCTCAAATGTCATGTCACGTCACGCCTCATCAAATGTCATGTTGCGAGGTACGAGTCGCCTAGGACATTTTGTCACATGAGAGTGTTGTGATGAGTGACCCGTTTTCATTTACTAAAAGTGAGGCGTTTTGTTGGATGAGTAGGTGCATTGTTTTCACTATTCATAAGACCTCGGCGGGCAAACGAGGGAGGCTATATGCATATAAGTATGGTACAGTAGTAGGTAGGTAATTACTAGGATTGGGATAGGTAGGTTAGTTATGTTAGGTAGTACCTACCCAGATAATTTTGATGTTTTTTTATGCAGTGATGGAGTACCTTACCTAAGTTTAGGTACTTATACCTCCCCGTTGTAACTAGATGCAGTTTCTCATTTACCTACCTACCTACTAGTTTAGTATTTACTTACCTATGTAGGTATGTACTAGGATTACTATAGGATGATAGGTAAGTAGATAAATTAAATATGTAGATAAAGTGCGTATTATAATAAATTTTAAAAAACTTAGGTACCTACATGTGGGTAAGTAGGGAAGGTAGTTGTAAAGGATCTACAATGATATTGTAGCCAGATCAAGATTACTCATTCATAACACAAACAAATAAATATTCTCACAAAACACCTGAAAAAAATAAGTAAGTCGTAATCGCTCACTTCACAGTTCACACTCACTCGCCTCACCACTCACTCCGCAAAACGAGACGCAGCATGATGACGCGACGTCACGTTCGAGCGCGAGCGTGACAACGCGAGGTGTCCTTTACTCAGACAGACTGGGACAAAAATAGTGAGGTGGGACAAGGATTGAAAATGAGGTGTGTGACATTTTTGAATGAATGAGTGGGACAAATGAGTTGCCTCATGTATGTCCTACTCAACACTATGACATACCTAACATTACCTATAAGCAGGGCGACGACTATACCACAATGGGGTAGTTGCAATGATATTGCAATGCTGAACTAGCCATGCCATGGGGTAGGTATAATTATCTATCATCAGCGGTCTTCAACATTTTCTGGTTTTAATAAACGAATTGAATTGAATTCACTTGTAAAAACGAAACGCAGGCAAGAAACTCAAAAGTTTTCATACACACGCCGCCGAATGAATCGCGTATCGTTGTTGGTTAATAGGGGCCACAAACTATATTGGTAAGGGCTCAGATAATTTGTCCAGGTATACAAAAAATAATTTATTTCTTATCATTTTCGTTCCTTTTAATTTATTTAGGTACCTACCTACTTTTAAAATATTTTTATCCGTTATAATAAATAATACCTAGTGAAAATATTATTTTTATTTGATTTTCTACTGTTCGGTAATATGGTTTGTTCTAGTAGGTTTTTATTCCGTCTGGTCTAAGTCTGGATGGGTCTTCGTGAATTTGTGAGTATTATATTGTTCTATGATTTGTGGTTTTGGAAAAGGTGTAATGTGGATAATCCGGGTCTAGTGGCCAGCGACGTCCTTATCATTAAAGTTTCACCAGCGACATCTACTGATACGACTGAGTATCAAGTTACTGTTTGTTGTTGCTACTCAACACTAGGTGGCGCTTTATACAAACAAAAATATGACATTCTCGATATCACTATTCAATGAGTATGCTACAAATGGAATAAAAATAGCCCCTTTTTTTGGAACACAACATTCAATGTCAAACTGAAACGAAAATAGTGGTACCTACAAAAAACATGCAAAAAACGAAAGAAGTAGAAGACAAAAACAAATATTGTTTGTTGTTGTTGGCTTAATTAAATACATTTTCTAGCAAAATACAAGCTTTGGGTTTGGGAGTACCCAGTATCCAATCGTATTGTTGCACCACCCACACACAACACAGCAATTCCAAAAAAGGATAACGAGTTGGTACCGTCCCTCTGTTCTTTTTAACAAAATAAAAGCGAGGTTATAAAAACTTGTAAACAAACATGGTTTGCGAGAAATGCGAGAAGAAACTCGGTCGTGTGATCACTCCGGACCCCTGGAAGACGGGAGCTAGGAACACAGTGGAGTCAGGAGGCCGAAAGGTGGGAGAGAACAAAGCTCTAACCGCTGCGAAGGCGCGGTACAATCCGTACACATCGAAGTTTGGCGAATGCAAGTAAGTAGGGCTTTTGCTGGGTTTTTATTTGATAGATTCTAGGCATCTTTGCGAAGCTTTGGAATCTTTACGAAGTAATTTATTTTTCTGTGTACGAAGTAATTTATTTAGGTATCAGTGTTACACCAGAAAATAATCTAACGGAACAACTATTTTGATTTTATAAGGTAAAATGGCCTTCAGAAGCAGTAACTGCTAAAGCTGTTTTCAATGTGTTAATGTTATGAACTTGTAACTGAAACTGGTTTATCTATCATATCTTGAAATATTGTAAATCTGATAAAGCCAACACTATACTCGGGCCAAGCTGAATATACTTACAATTTTTGTACACATTTACTAAAAATATACCTGAGGACTTTAGAACTTCTACTACTTGGACAAAATTCAGCTAGGAGGGCATTATTATTATAATTGTTATTATAAGGTTAAGTTAGTAAGTCCTTCTGTGAACTCATGATGGATTATTCCTATCTTTACAGAATATGCAGAATCAAAGTTCACCAAGTAGGCTCACACTACTGCCAAGCCTGCGCTTACAAGAAAGGAATCTGTGCAATGTGCGGCAAGAAAATAATAGACACAAAGAACTATAGACAGAGTGCGACCTAGTACTATAAGAGTGAACATAGGGTAATTGTAATCTAGTAGTTACTTTTTTGTATATTAATTATTAAATTTAAATCAAAGGTTTTACACAATTTCCAAGTTTTTATTTACTCCTCAACCTATATTGGTCCACTGCTGTTGGTGTGTGTCGTGTACAAAACGGAATCTACAATTACCTACCTATGTTAGCTTGGGGCTAGACAATGCTGTGTGAATTGTCCTACATTATTTATTATTTATATTACCTGCTATGACATCAATTATCTGCCAAGGAAAGGTTCGGAGGTTAGCTCAAACAAAGTGTCAGCCATACTTAACTAACTATAACTACAGTAGACCAACATTTTTAAAGTTGTTCATTTGTTACCGTGCTTATTATAGGTAACATGCATTTAAACAGCTGTTATTTTATCTTTACAACATCCTCCAACAGCCTGTATTGGTCCACTGCTGGACCCAGACCTCCCCCTGATTAGCTCCTTATTGGCCTTTGTACTATGAGGGGTAATGACCATAAACTCCATGCCTGTGCTTCACGCTTGGCATGCGGTGTAGTGGATATCCCTTAGTCACCTCTTATGACACCTGCGGGAAGAGTTGTGGTGGTGCAAATTCTAAGCCAGCACCACACGGCCACTTTACTACATTACCTACATACTTCAATTTTATTTAGGTATGTATATTAAGATTAGATTTTATAGAAGTTACGTAGTTAGTTTTGAGTCAGCCAAATCGTTGAACGCTAAGCGTTCTACAATCGGACTAAGCATTTAGCTGAAGGGCACCGCCGTATACAAACGGGCTTATTTTACGTTGCAGCTGCGACATTTATACTTATATTATAAAAAGGAAAGATTTTATTGTTTGTTTGTTTGTATGGAATAGGCTCCGAAACTACTAGACCGATTTAAAAAATCTTTCATCATTATTAAGCTTACTTTTTAGGGAGTGACATAAGCTATATTTTATCCCGGTATTCCCACGGGAACGGGAACTGCGGGTGAAACCGCTAGGCACCGCTAGCGTAATACAAAATAAAATGTAATATTATAACTTGTTACGTGAGTAAGTACCTACGTCAAATTCAATAGCAATTTATAGGCTGTAATTGATTTTTCTATTTCATTTTTAATGCTTTTTTCCTTTCCACGTGATTAAAAAATAGTTAACTAGCGTAACGCCCGCGTATTCAAGTTTCTCTTTATAAATACTCTAGAATTCTAGATGAATGATTTAAAAAATAAATCATCATCATCATCAGCCTATACTAGTCTGGACATAGGTCTTCGCTAATGAGCGCCATAGCGCCCTGTCTTCAGATCATCGTCATACCTGGAAAATAAATAATGCTGGATACATTGCAGTATCATCTACCCCCAAGCTAAGCAGCGCTTGTGTAATGTATGGTTATGTACCTCTTATTATGTAGGTACTTAATACATTATACGTCAATACCTACCTGCATACCTCAACCTCAACAGCCTATATTGGTCATCATGGTTCATGAGCCATGAAGCTAGGGATCCTAAATAAGGTTAAGCGATACTTCACACCGGGACAGCTTCTATCCCTTTATCAAGCACAGGTCCGGTCTGGTTTGGAGTATTGCTGTCATGTTTGGGACGGCTCGGCCAAGTACCAGCTTGCAGCCTTAGACTCGATCGAACGAAGAGCTTTCAGACTCATTGACGAGCAGTACCTTGCAGAGACTAAGGTTCAAAGTCTCGACCACCGCCGCAAGGTTGCTTGTCTCTCGATCTTTTATAGGATACATTTTGGAGAATGCTCACTTGAATTACATGACCTGATCCCACCATCCCCCTTCCACTCCAGGTCAAGCAGACGCACAGCGCAATACCATCCATACTTGGTGGACGTACCCTCCACTCGCACTAAGCGGTTTTCCTCCACCTTTATTATTCGCACCGCAAATGAATGGAACTCGCTCCCTGCCTCTGTTTTTCCGGCCAATTACAACCTGGGTCTCTTCAAGACAAGGGTGAATAGGTATCTTCTAGACCTTCGTGATACACCGTCGGCCGCATCTTCACTTTCCATCAGGTGAGATCGCGGTCAAACAAAGGTCTATTTACCGTAAAAAAAAAAAAAAAAAAAAAAAAAAAATTTGAGATACAGCCTGGTAACAGACGGTCTCGTTTTACCCTTTGGGTACGGAACCCTAAAAGGGCATTTTACTCGTACCTTTGATGAATGAAACTACACGAAGAGGGACGCGTATCAGGGTTACGCAGGTTAGGGTTGAAACCATTCTATCAATCTCTCTGTGCAAATAGCACCTCTGTCTTGGTTTATTTCGTTTACTGGGTACTTTAAACAGTTACTATTGTCATAGTAAAGCGATTGGTTAGCAGATTATGCAGCTGTGTGGTGCTGGCTTAGAATTTGCACCACCCCATCTCTTCCCGTGGGCGTCATAAGAGGCGGCTAAGGTATGATTTTGCTATAAGGTTTAAGAATCATACAAACTGACACTCAAACAAACGGAGGCTAGTTTTATAATAATTGAAATGTCGTCAAATTTCGTAATTTCCGCCGGTTGTAAATAAATTTAATTGTCGAAAAGTTATGTGCGTAAAATGACGTCCTCGGTACCATGTAGACGTCGAAGCCATTATACTCGATGACGACGGTCGCGCGACATGGTGCGTTTCAATAGTAGTACGTGGTTAATAATCGTAGTGTTTGTGAATGTGGTGAGTTTTTGTTGTGGTCGTGGTTTTTTATAATGAACTAGCTGCGCCCCGCGGCGCTATAAACCTCACGGAGCCCGAGACATTTCCAACGAATGCAAAACCGTGGAAATCGGTTCGTGCGTTCTAGAGTTATAGCGTCAGGAAGGAAAACCCGACTTATTTTTATATTATAGATAATATTTAAAAATTTGGTTAGTGTCTCACCTCAACAGCCTGTATTGCAGGCCTCCCCCTGATAAGCGCTTTATTGGAGTTTATCTCATGGGGGTAGTGGGCATAATCCCCACGCTGGGCATGCGGGTTGGGATCGCAGTTTGGTGGTAGAATTGTTCCGCAGGAGGCGCTGCTGCCCGCCCCTTTGTCCCTTAGTCGCCTTTTACGACACCCACGGGAAGAGTTGGGGTGGTGCAAATTCTAAGCTAGCACCACACAACAGCAGATTTATATTAGGTTAGTGTCTAAAAAATCATTCGTATCATAACAGAATTTAATGTGTCATGATTCGTGCTGGTTTAGAGTTTACCAATATTTTGGCATGCGCCATGATCACGGAATAACTGAAATGTCTGGCCAGACATAGGGTCATGCCATGCCTCGTTATTTTATTATTAACGCATTCACTGCCATCCCTATGAGGTGCAACCCACAAAGGTATCCCATAGCACACGTCCACACTCCATGTGCGGCATTAACCGATAAATACTCAAAAGTAAAACTGGGTTGCAGTTTTAAGCACATCTCAGAAGACAAATTTTTGACAGAATTTCATGGAATACTGTCAAAAAGTCACTTGAGAGGTGCTTAAAACTAAGTTGCGTTTGAGTATTCGGGGGTAAGAATGTCAATGTCATACATCATAATTTGTAAGTAAATAAATACAATTATAGAGCTACAAACTTAAGTAAAGACACCGAAGTGCGAGATGCTAAGTATTTAAAAAACTTCGGACCTTAAGGCGCATACTCGAGCCAATATGACAGCGCCATAGGTATATTTTATCATATTATTACGTTTAACACAGGATATTTGAAAAAATCCATCGTTTAGTTTGTGGTATCTATTACCTATTAGCAATTTTTTAATACCTCTAATAGTTTTATCTTTTATAGTTTAGGAAGAGATGCGAAAATAGAGTTTGGTGGCCAAAAAGCGCAACTTCGTATCTCTGCCTAAGCTCTACACGTAATAATAAGATAAAATAGGTGGGGGCACCACTTTCAGTGGTGTACTGCCTTAATAGTTCGGTCTTAAGACTGCTATTAAGTATACATTTCAAATATGCAGTAAGTTTAAAATCTGGTCTATTTGTTTTAAATCAGGTATCTGCAGCAAACATCGAAGATACTGAAGAAAAAGTTAAAATATATTTTATGAGCCTCCTCAAAAACATAGTAAATATAAACGAACAGCGAATAGACGCTATGAAACATATCGAAGATGAAAAGGACTTTAGACTTGGCAACTACTTATCGAAAATTCATAACTTAGACGATTCGCTAGAATATGAAACGGATCAAAAGAATTCTCTTAGGATCATTGATATGAGAGTGAGTATAGAAAAACCGGCCGCGGTGGGCGAAGGTCCGCCTGTGACGCAGGAGGTTGCGGGTTCGATTTCCGCCTGGGGACAATTTGATAAATAAATAATGCTGGACGATTTCACACCATTATCTGTGTTATGTGTAGCTGTTATAATTAATGCAATACACTTCATGGATAGATATATTTTTATTTTACATAGAAAAGATGCAGAAAAACCTGAATAAATATCTGTAGATCGTACAAACATTTGTCCCGAGGCGGGAATCAAAGCCGCATTGCAGACAGATCTTTGCCCGCTGCTCCACAGAGGTTATTTGGTCCGAGTGTTTTCATTCTGGTAGTTTCCTGTTTCATTAAAAAAGTATTTATCTATGTAATGTATTTTATTCCGACTGCTATTGATATGGATCAGTTGAGCTACCTGTAGATTGTTTGCAACAGTCGGCAGTTAGCACAATAGGGTATATGCATGTGATTTCAAAATGGCTAAAAAAATATATACGTATTCTCTATTGATATAGAAACATATCTACATATTTATTTTTGCATTTTGAGATGTTTTTATTGTAGAATTTAACCATTGAAAAATTGATATTTTAAATCTCAATCGCAAAATTTCAAAACGCTACACCATTGACTAGAGCGGACGTGACATCACTGTACACATTTCTTCTTTTTTTATTCTGCTTGCTGCACCTTGATTTGACACTATTCTGCCCACTTGACATTTCGTATTGTCGATTATTTTCAGTTTTTTCGGAAAACCTCTTTCCTGAGATGATCACTACCGAGGTCGTCACCAAAGGTTTTAATCAAGTGTGTACGTCGACGTCACATAAACATGGCGCCAATATGGCAGCGTTTTTATCACCCGAAAATGATTGTAGTTTTGATTTGTTTTTTTACCTTGTTAATGCGAAATTCAGTGAGCGTCTTATCATTCCTGGGTTAAATATAAATAATGACCTGAAGAATCGATTAAAACAATAAAAAAAATCGATGCATATACCCTATTGCTTCAATTGTAAATAGGTTATTTTAATAAAATAAATAATTTGTATATTTATTATTTGATTGTCATTTTATTTTTCTTTGTGTAATAAGTAACATTTATAGTATTCATGAAAATAAAAAGTTATTATATTAAGTAGCCCTCCGGCCAGGTGGGATGACGATCTGCGAAAGACTGCAGCCAGATACTGGATGCGTCAAGCTGAACACAGGGCGCTATGGTGGTCATTAGGGGAGGCCTATGCCCAGCAGTGGACTGATGATGATGACGATATTATGTAAATCGATTATCTAGTATCCATTATACAAGCTCTGCTTGGCTGATGCTGGATTATCCAGCATTATGTATTTATGTAAAGAGGTCGTTTTGTTAATTAATCACATGCTCGGTACGGAGATTCCTAATTGCATTAAAGGTAAATAACTAATGCTGGACAAAACACAGCGTTATCTAGCTCCAAAATAAGTAGAGCTTGTGTTATGGGTAGTTAATATAATACTCTACATAGAAAGGTATTTCTACTATAAAAGTAAAAGTCTCTTATACCTTAGTCACGCATTATCCTTAGGTCAATTAAAATAAAGAATAAGATGAATAGACCTAACGTGCTAACAGTGTTTAATTTAAAGTTTAGAACTGAATCGGTTCTGTAGTCAAACATCAAATATTATATATTTTTTAGAGAAACCTCAATCTCGCGTTCAAAGAAACATACATGCAACATCGACCAGTGATCAACAACGACGATAAAATATTTCTACCATCTAAGAGATTTACTTTTAAAACTCTAAAAAACAGTGACAAGGAAACAGGCGGATATCAGAGTGAACCCGGTATTCTAGATATAATAAACCGAAATTTAAGGGAAAGGAGTGAAAATATAAACAAAATATTTCGAAAGGATAACGATATTATAGTACTACTAAAAAAATATCTCGGTAAGTCTAGCATAGATAATATAATAGCCAAATTAATTAAGTCAGATGATAACAGTGAAACAGAGAAAAATATTTTTTTTCAAAACGATAATAATATCCTGGAACTGCTAAAGAAATATAGAAGAAAACCCAGTATTCATGATTTAATAATTCATTATATCAAATTGAATGAAAAAAGTTATCAAAAGAAAAGGAATGAAGTCCGTCAAAAGGAAGACATCATAAGAAAACTGCAGGACATAATAAATGTACTAAAAAAACAAGATACGATAAAAGATCAGAATGGAAATATACAAAGAAAGATTGTAAACCACTACTGTCATCATGATGTAACTGAAGAAGATACAAAATGTGAGGAAGATAAAAATACGACTCTTTGTATCACCAACTGCTGCAAGTTTGCTGATAAGATTGATTTAAAACATCAAGAAGGTGATGCAAGAGGGAAAAAACAAGATAACGTACTTTTTGAAAATGGAAAAGAAGATAAAGAAAGCCAATGGACTGATTTTAGCCACGAGTTTGGCAAAGGTTCAAGGGAACATAAAGGCGACCGACAAAATGCAAAAAAATCTCGCAGAGGATCCGGCGGATGCGGCAAGACCGCTGCTAAATCATGCCAAAGTACGTGCTCCCGTGTGCACGAAAAAACTTGCACCAAATATAAATGTGTCAGACAAGCTAGACAGGCTTTCAGAAAGGAATGTAAAAGAACTTGTACAGCTGCATTTTTAGGCCCAGATGATAATGAAGAGCGGCTTTGAGTAGGCTCACAATAAAATTATGTTACGTTTTGTCTGATTTTAATTTGTGAGCCTTGTAAGTGTAATGTAATGATTATTTATCGCGTACCTTTGTTTTTATTTCCTCTACGTTTCTACCGCATTACAGCGATCGTGGTCACGGGGCTTGTTCACTTACTCTTATACTTACGAGTACTTAAACTAAGAAGACATAGTACATAGTGCATCAAAAAGGAAGGATCAAACTTGTTCAGGAACACTACAGGGGTTGTTGCGATTCGATCATAGAATACATGAAAAATATAAAAAGACCGCTGCATATTTTTTTTTATAAAATACGCACCTAGTAGTAATGTGTTCAGATTGCTTAAGCTTAAAATCTTAAATAAGCGTTCGTTAATGTAAAATAATGAACGATTTCGACCCTATTCCGACACTCAAAAAAATTTATAAACAATTTTTAACAACTTAACTTGAGTTTTAACAACTTGTATAAAACTGTTTTAGACAAGTTGTTTGGCAGGTCGTGTGCCATATATGGTAACTGAGGGTAGGTGAAAGCAAGTGCACTAGCTTGGCAGCTATTTGAAGCCTCAAAAGTATCTCGGCTATTTTAAGATTTTTTTGCTATTTATTGTGTTTTTTCTGAAAGTCTACTTAATTTAGATTTTCAGAAAAAAGCTATAAATCCCAAAAAGAAATCTTGCTAATTATTGCCAAAACTTACGACTTGATTTGGTATGTTACTCTGGGAAAAGTGTTCCTGGTTGGTAATAGAGTCGATTAGACCAATTTCCTTTTTTTGACAAATGTCATTTTTGGGCAAACCGCCCTTTTTTTTCAAAAACTAAAAATGACAATATTTTCTTTTTTTTTTCAAAATAAAACAGAAGGTTTCTGAGAACGAAACCTAACTACAAAAGAAACGGTAGCTACCCTGAAGGGGCCAAAAATTTGCAACACCCTGTATATTCCCGATCATTCTGTAGTCACCCCATATTCTAGTAATTTAAGCTAAAGACACGGATCTCAGTGTTTTAAATAATAGTTTTGTAACTAAATCCGTTTTGCTGTCAAATACATCATTTTTATTTTCTTTTAGAGATACCTCAATCTTGCATTCAAGAAAACATACACACGACCATCAACGAACATCAACGACGACACTAAAATGTTTTTACCCTCTAAGAGAATTACTCATAAAACTCTCAAAATCAAAAACAAGAAAAATGTATCAAAAAATAATTATACAATTATCGAAATACCAGGCGGATATCAGAGTGAACCCGGTATTCTAGATATACTAAACAAAAAGTTGAGAGAGATCAGCAAAACTATGAACAATAGAATATTCCGAAAGGATAATGATATCATAGAACGACCAAAAGAATATCTCGGTAAGTCTAGTATAGATAATATAATAACCAAAATAACTATGCCAGATGATAATAGTGACAAGAAGAAAAATATAAAATTTCTAAAGGATGATAATACCCTAAATCTACCAAAGAAATATATCCGAAATATAAGAAAACACAGTATTCAAGATTTTATAATTAATTATATTAAATTGAATGACAGTTATCAAAAGAAAAGAAACGAAGTTTTTCAAAAGGAAGACCTTATAAGAAAACTACATGGCATAATAAATGTACTTAAAAACCAACATATGATAAAAGATTATAATGGAAATATACAAAGAAAGATAATCAACCACAACTGTGATGATAAAATCAAAGAAGATAAAAAATGTGAGGATGATAAGAAGAGGGCACTTTGTATCGTCAACTGCTGTATATTAGATGGCAAGATTGATGTAAAACATCAAGAAGGCGATGTAAGAGCGGAAAAACAAGATAACGTAGATTTCGTTTTTACTTTTGATAATGGGAAAGGAGGTGGAGAAAGCCAATGGACTGATTGGAGCTACGATTTTCCCAAAGGTGAAGCCATTAGTTCAAGGGAAAATAAAGGTGACCGACAAAATGCAAGAAAATCGTGGAGAGCACCCTGTGAAAAGAACCCTGCTCGATCATGTACAAAAGCGTGTTCCATTGCGCACATAAATGTTTGCACCAGATATAAATGCACTAGAGAGGCTAAAAAGGCTTTCAAAAAGGATTGCAAAAGTACCTGTATAGATGAGTATAGCGAAGAGCGGCTTTAAGTAGGTTAACGTAATTGAAAGCATGTTTTATTTGTGCTAATTCTGTAAGTTGATAGGTAAATATCCTTTCGAGAAATCATACAATCATCGTCCACAGCCTGTATCGGTCCACTGCTGGACGCAGGCCTCCCCCTGATAAACGCCAATTTGGTGTTTAACACATGGGGGGGGGGGGGTAATGCCCATAATCCCCACGCTGGGCATGCGGGTTGGGGATCGCAGTTTGGTGGAAGATTTGTTCTGCAGGGGGTGCTGCTGCCCGCCCCCCAGAAGATATCCCTTAGTCGCCTCTTACGACACCCACGGGAAGAATTGGGGTGGTGCAAATTCTATGCCGCCGGCACCACACGGCATATACAATCATCATCACCGTGGAAAAGCAGCAATTTTTTTTTACCCGAATTATACCAACTTAAATTAAGTTATGCAATTTTGCTGCAATATTTAACAATTCCAATAAAAGTTACAAAATAAAGTTGGTTATTAAATAAAATCTTATATATTTATATGAAACCGACGATGATGGTGCAGAACAAAATGATTCATCCGAAGAGAACGAATTAGTTTAAAATAGCAGTTTGTTAGTGAATCATTTGATGTTCATATTGATAAACTACCTTGTCCCTATTTTATTACTTAATAATAATAAAGTGTATTTACTAAAATATATAGGAAATGCTTTGTCGTTTGTAAAACTAAAATTTGGAATTTGTGTATTTTTTAGCGATTTTTACTGTAGGAATGTTTTTTGTAAGTTGTTTTCTGATGGTTTCATATAGGTTGAATCTGGCGGAGACATATTTGTCCGAGAAATATTTTACATTGTAATGGTCTTTGTAGGCGTTAGTTAAATGAATTTTCCGGTGTTGATTTCGCTGTGAAGTAAAGAAAATGTCTTCTGTGGGCCGATTTTAATACTGATACCCTTGTGAAACAAACAACTCATCCAGTTGTATAAAAAATTGTTTGAAACTAAGGAAGATAAGTAGGTATAACATCTATATCGGGATTGTTACGCTAGTTTTTTTCTGTTTGATCGTTGTTTTAAGAGCGCGATCTATGCCAATGACCTTGCTCAAATCGGCGTTACCAATGAAAATTCCCCGCACCACACCTGAATTATATCACGCAGCGCGCACCAACATAAGTTAAGTGTGTTGCATACAATACAACAGATACCGCCACAGAATAAGTACTAGTAGTTCTAGCCGTGCGCTGCCGCCGCCGCGCCGCCGCCACCGCATGGCGTCTACAGATTGTTTATTACATTTATTAACCGACTTCAAAAAAAGGAGTAGGTGCTCAATATGTTTGTTACCTCAGATTTTTTGACTAGGTGTCCCAATCAATATTCATTTTTAACTTTCGCGATTCGTTACCATTATTTATAACAATAGGTACTTACTATTAAATACCCGATTAAATAAAAAAAATTAAATATATTATACAGTTTGTTATTATTAATAAATTATGTTTATAGCTGGGTCTATTACTATAAATGTTGGGATTATATTACGGGGTTATGGTTGGGATATTATCAGTTTATTATTATTACGTATTACATTACAGTATCGAGGCAGAAGGTAAATAAAACAAATTGGTTGTTGATCGGGACAAAAAACAAGGTTTTATACCTACAGTATATTTTTTACTGAAATTGTTTTTAACATTTGATTTTGCTATCTTAAGGAGAGCCTTGTTTTGTAGAATACCAATAGGATGCAAAGGAAACCTTCTTATTATTACTGACTCTCTGTCCGTCTGTCCGTTTGTCTGTCCAGGGGCTGATGAAGCCAGCACTGGACCCGTAGCAAATTTATACGAAGTTGCTCTTGGCTGCCACCAAACTCTCTTATCGCATCTTCACATACCGAAGTATAAATACAATAATAATTATTATATTACTAAGTTGAAAATGGTACATAACGTCTCGTAACACTGTTTAGTATCTGGCTTAAAAGCATACCTAACTCGATTTATTTTGCCGTAGATAGGTACCTACATCAACTTTAACTTCAACTTCAACAGCCTATTGGTCCACTGCTGGACGAAGGCCTCCCTGAAGAACGCTTTATTGGCGTTTTTCATGGGGGGTTATGCCAATAATCCCCACGCTGGGCATGCGGGTTGGGGAACGCAGTTTGGTGCTAGAATTGTTCTGCAGTTTGTTCTGGGGCGCTGCTGCCCGCCCCCGGTGAATATCCCTTTGTCGCCTCTTACGACACCTACGGGAAGACATGGTGTGGTGCAAATTCTAAGCCAGCACCACTCAGCTATGATAAGATACCTTGATTGATCTAAATCATGGAAAAGAAAGAAGCTGATTTTCCATGCGTTCCTTTCAAAATGCTTCCCTACATCACCGTTAAGACTAAGGTTCAATTTAAACCAAAACTTATGATTATGAATTATTATATGATAGAATTATTAATAGGAATTAAAAATTGTAGAAAATAAATCTTAAGTCCAATGTGGTAAGGTTTTAATGTCCAAGTGGACCTTTGTAATTTTGATTGCTGCGTTGGTTAAATTGCACTTACAACTATAAAAATAATCGACTATGAAAAAACTTCGAATGTATTGTACCTATTTCGATAATTTTAATTGAATTCGCAAAATGATCATGCTCAGACATGATATTTTTATTACTTTAGTTCTTAAATTGTGTTTGGTAAGTGTTTTTGAATTATTCTTATTTTGATACCTACCATTACGTGCCTTACCTACAAATCTATAAATGTGATGGTGAATAACATTTTTCTTAAAAAAATGTCAATGTAGTAGAAAATGAAGATTAATATTAATTCAATACTGAATTTTATTGAATTCAGGTTACAACAGAAGCTAGTTTCTATCCTGAAAAATCTTTACTACGTGCAGGAAATCCAGAAGTGTTAGACATTTTACTTCGTGGCAATGGAAACCCAGAAATATCAACTGTTCTTAGTGACAACCACAAACCTATTCTACGCATTGGCAATCCAGCATTAGATGCTACGCATCGCGAAAACCTGAAACCTGTTTCTGGTGGCTTTCCAAAACCTGTTATTCGTGTCGTAAAACCAAGAGTAGTACCAAATCTTCATGGCGGCTTGCGTGAGCTCAAGCGTAAACTGCTACGTGATTACACAAAACCACTTCTCAATAATCCAGCTGGGCTACGGGTCCGCAAAGATTCAGAATCAGACAGTCATTTATTTCTGAAATCTGGTAATAATAAATACATAATCGAAGACAACGATCTAAAAGAAGCATTCAATAAGATGATTGGCGCGGTGACTAAAGTCAACGATGAAAGAATACAAACTCTTAATAAATACTTTGATCTGGATAGTTACCTGCCTCAGGTGTCGAGAACCACGAAACAGAAGAATCCGTTAATAGCTATTATCATGAATGTGAGTGGTATTAATTTCTTTATGTCCACTTAATATTTTTAATTTCCGAATTACCTATGTACGTTTCAAACAGAATATGAAACATGGTATTGTTGTCACGAAACAAATAAGATTAACTGAATTCATTCGCTTCACAATATTTTAGAGTTCACTTAATCGAATTTAAGTTACTTCTAATACCCAGTATAACACTAAATAAAATAATGGTAAATAAATAAAAAAAAAAAAATAGTGTAAGTACTTGTTTGTTACAGACACCGAACTATAAATCCAAGTACGACAATCTAAATATAAACTTTACCGAAGACCCGCAGTATGTTAAAAAACACAAACAACCTAGTATGCCTAATATATTAAAAGAAATTATAGATGGTACTCACATTAACCATGAAGATGATGATGATGATGATGATGAAGTAAACATATCACAAGGAAGTGATGAGACTCATTCTATTAAACACGATTACCTAAGAGGTTGGAAAAGTTGCAATAAAAGCGCGTCAAAAGCTTGTCGGAAAGCTTGTAAAAAGGCTTTTAAATCTGCATGTAACGATTATACGTGCAGCAAGTCAATGAAGAAGCTTGGAAAGAAAGAGTGCAAGAAAAGATGCAAGGAATCTTTTTCCAACAGTGCTAGTTCATCTGAAAGTGAATAATAGTGCATTTTTTCGAGGTCTGTAATGCTGGCAATCGTTTTTTCAGTTTATGATTTATACTACAACCTCGAATACAAACTATTAAAATCACCTAATCGAAACCCTTAAATTTGTTGACTGTGTAAAAATATGTGACGGGCATTATTTTCTTCTTTACCTACTAATGAAATTTGTCTGCGATGTACCCTTGAACGCCAGTTCACGGTTTGAACATAGCTGCGGTTGTAAATACGTGACACTATGAATGACAATTGTCTAAATAGTTATTCGTTTGAGAACAACTGTATAATAAAAAAAAAAAAAAAAAAAAAAAATCTATTGTAAAAAGACAGAACATAACGAGCATTAATCGAATAAATATATATATAAGTAAATTTAGCCTGAACTAGTTAATCCTGTGTTTCAGGCAATATGAGTGCTAGTTATGAAAAACAATAATCACTTATATTTTATTGTTGCTTCTCTGTATCAACGTAGGATAGATTTTGAAGTGTTAATTATAATAGTTTTTTTTTACAATTATTATAAAATATTAGCCGTGCATATATATTAGACATTAGCCGTGCATATGAATTTAGTCTGTCGTATAGAAACGGACTAAAAAATACATAAAATTTATTCACAAAGGTGAATTTTAGGGTTGTTGGTTGAGGGCGAACTTTAGCATTCCGTCTTATAATAGTAAATTCAGTGTTGTAGGGGCTGCGTGCTGTCTTAGTCTTGTGCTCATTATAAATAGCTGCCTGACTCTGAGCACATCACAGGACTCATATAGGTTAGTGGGAAAGATGAAAGTACTAGAAGTTGCCACTTTAAGTATTGCTTTTTGTGCTCTTTCTACTGTTAGTAACAATGTTTTCTCCTGTGTTTGTATGAACAATCGTTGCCAGTTTTTCATGCAGGTTTTATTATTCTAACCAGTACTCGACAGGCTATACCTACTGGTCCACCTCTAGACTCAGGCCGCACCCTGATAAGCATCGTATTGGACTTTATCTCTAGGGAAAATACCCATAATCCCCACGCTGGGATCGCAGTCTGGTGGTAGAAAGGTTCTGTGCTGCTGGCCGCCCCCCGATAGACTCTAGTCGCTTCTTACGACACCCGCAGGAAGAGATAGGAAGAGGTGCATATTCTTAGCCGGCACTACACTGGCCAGAATCGTGATGAAATACTGTAGAAGTGTCTATGTAGAATATAAATAAATAATGTTGGACAATTCACATATCTCGGCAAGCCTGACAAACAGTAACTACCTACATTATACTCGTATTACAACCAAATTAAATAGCTCAGATGATAGCAGTTAAAAGGAGAAAAAGGCAATATTTTATATAGATATCATCATAAAACGACCAATGAAATAACTAAGTTAACCCAAATTTCAAAAATAAATTATAAGTGATCAGGGAGGAATGAAGTGCGTCAAAAGGAAGAAATTATATAGAAAACTTAAGGAACTAATAAATATAATAAAAAAATACAGAATGGGAATATACAGAGAACAATTGTCAACCATGATGATGGGAAAGAAGGTGAAGAAAGCCAATGGACTGATTTGGAGCTACGAGTTTGTTACGTTGTTACGTTGTTGCGTTCAGTTTTGTTCGACTTTAATTTGTGCCAATTTTGTAAGTGAACAAAATTGTACGAGAATTATACTAACTTTGAATAAGAAGTTACATAAAATTATTAATTTGATTAAAAAAAAATACAGAGTGTATCAAAAAGTAAGAATCATGCTTTACTAATGTTATTTTGAGTCCTGCGTTGGTTATTATTGCACTTATAACTGTAGAAGTAATTGACTATGAAGAAACTTCGAATGTATGTACTGTACCTACTTTGATAATTTTAATTGAATTAGCAAAATGATCAAGCGCAGACTTGACATTTTTATTACTTTAGTTGTTAAATTGTGTTTCGTAAGTGTTTTTGAATTCGTCTTATATTAATACCTACGTACGAATCTATAAGTGTGATGGTGAAAAACATTTTCCTGACAAAAATGTTAATGAAGTAGATAGTGAAAATTAATATTAATTTAACAATGATTTTATTGAAAGCAGGTAACAGCAGAAGGTTTTTACTATCCTGAAAAATTTATACTACGTGGAGGAAATTCAGAAGTGTCAGATATTTTGCTTCGTGGCAATGAAAACCCAGATAGATCCACTGTAATAAGTAACGGTCCCAAACCTATTCTTGGCATAGGTAATCCAGCAGTAGCTACTACGCATCGTGACAACTCGAAACATGTTGCTGGTGGTAATCCAAAGGTTGTTATTCCTATCGGAAATCCAGCAGTAGCAGCTCTACTTCGCAACAACCTAAGAGATATCCTTCGCGGTGGCGATCCAGAAATATCAGCTATGCTACGTGCCAATCCGAAGCCTTTTCTAATTGGTGCTATGACAGAAATACCTGCGATGTCTCGTGACGAACTAAAACATAATCTACTTGTTATCCCAGAACTATCCGCTATGCGTCATGGTAATCCAAAACCAAATCCTTACGGCGGCGTGCCTGAACTGCTCCGTGAATACACAAAACCACTTCTCGGTAATCGAGATGGGATACAGCTTCGTCATTTGTTTCTGAAATCTGGTAATAATAAATACATAATCAAAGATTTCGATCTAAAAGGAGCGTTATATAAGATGATTGACAAGTTGACTAAAGTCAACGATGAAAGAATACCGAGTCTCAATAAATTCTTTGAGCTGGAGAATTACCTGGCTCAGATGTCGAGAACCACTAAACAGAAGAATCCGTTAATAGCTATTATCATGAATGTGAGTGGTATTGATTTCTTACTGCCCAATAAATTATTTATTATTTTCGTATGACGTTTCAAACAGAATATGAAACAAGATATTGTTATCACGAAACAAAAAAAAGATAACTAATCATTCGTTTGCTTTACATTATTTCAAGTTAAACTTAATCAAAATATAAGTTACTTAATAAATAATTTAGCTACGTGTTTGTTGCAGGCACAGAACTATAAATCCAAGTACAACAATCTAAATATTAACCACCTAACAGAAGACCCGCTGTGTGTAATTTTCAAGAAAAATCACAAACAACCTAGTGTGCCTAGTATTGTTAAAGAAATTGTCTTTAATTATAACGAAGATGATGATGAAGTAAACATATCACAAGGAAGTGATTCTCGTTTCACTAAAGATTATCTGAGAGCTTGGAAAAGTTGCAATAAAAGTGCGTCCAAAACGTGTCAAAAAGCTTGTAAAAAAGCTGTAAAAAATGTGTGTTACGATTATCGCTGTAGCAAATCATTCAAGAAGGACGTGAAGAAACAGTGCAAGAGAAGATGTGACGAAAAATTTAACAACGGTCGCAAACACGCAGCCTATCTCGGTAAACCTGTTACCGGTGGAACATATTATAACCAAATTAATTAGGTCAAAATAATAACAGTTAGAAGAAGAAAACGACAATATTTCTTATGGATGTCATCATAAAACTACCAAGGAAACATCTAAGTTTAAAATTAAATAATTAAATTTATTATATTGAAAAACATTTATCAAAGTCAGAGAACTATTTTCGTGTAGTAAATAAACAAATATAACCTGTAATATTTGTAAACTAGTATTTTAATAATTAAAGAAACGCAAGAACACTTAACATAAATATAAAAACAATATGTACTTAGTACATATATACATAGTACTTAAACTAGCTTTATTTTACTGCATTGTATTATTATGTTCCTATAGTTATTATTATCCTTGGACACCTACTGATCTATTTTGTTTTTGTTTTGAAATGCTCTCTTTTTCGTGTTCGTGATATCACTAATTTCAGGATCAAACTGAAAACCAGCGCTGATCCGCGCACACAAGTGGTTCAGCACAGAGCTGAGTTTGACCCTTTTTGGCCAACAGGGGCAGCACAGTCGCCAAATTAACATCTGTATGCACCTATCTATGTATAGCTAGTATAGTATTATATTATCTGTGGTATAGCCTACCGTAATTATAGCTATTGTACCTATGTAGTCACCTGTTTTGGCCAAATAAATGTATCTTTATCTTTATCTTTATCTTTATATGTAGCCACTCTATTCATCAATTTAGGACCAAGTCAAAATCATAACTTAAGCAAACCAAAGAATATTTTCTACTCTGATTTCTTGAATGCTAATGTGTATGTCCATTTGTGTGATGGACGTGTAATTTTTACAAATTTTGCTAGGCATTCTTTCTGTCCGAGCGCTAAAATGATACTGTAGAAATCGCAGCTTAACACGTCGAATGGTTTCTCGTTTGATACAGACGACGGTTTCAGGGTGCGCATTGTGAATCTGGGCCGGTGATTACCTTTATCGATGACTACCAATACTTGTAAAATATAAGGTAATCGGCTATGAAGGAACTTCGAATGTATTGTAGGCACCTACTTCGATAATTTTAATTGAATTCGCAAAATGATGAAGCTCGGCACAACAGTTTTATTATTGTTACATTATGTTTGGTAGGTAAGTGTTTAATGAGTTATTCTTATTTGTTACAGTACGTACGAAGCTCTAAGTGTGATGGTGAAATAGTACATTGTTACCCAAGGGATGAAAGTAACTTCATTAGACCCGAAACGGAGTTTGGCGCCCGAGCGAGCGTAGCGAGGGCGCTATTATTTCGAGAGACTAACTAAGTTACTTTTACCTGAATCTACAAATACAGAATGAAGTAAGTAGGTAGGTATTTCATAGACAAAGTTTATTTATACAGGATAGAGATGAAATAGGTACTTCATTCTGTACTTGAAAATCACTTGTCAACAAATGTATGTGGGTATTTTAATATGTATATCAGTTATCAAGTACATCCCATAACAGAAGCTCTGCTTAGCTTAGGGCTTAATTAGAGAACATCCTAGTGGTGCATTATTCCAAAAAAGGATAGGTTCTTATTTGCACAGGTATAACTTATTTTCAGCTTATTTTCAAGATCATAATACGTTAAACCATCCAACCCAACAAATTATTCCTACTACGTGGAGGGCATTGACCGTGTGGTGCACATGAATAAAAACACTGATTTTTAAAGTAATTAGAGAAAGCTTAAAATAAAACTGTCCATAACATTTTATTCATCTTTATTTATACAATACAATAAATTGTAATTAATAACCGTGTTAATTGTATTTCAATTATACAAATAATAATGTTGAACTGTTATTCTCTAACAAACTCATTACATAATAGTATGTTTGTTAATAAATATATAATTAATATGTTCTACAACTACTTCATAAAAATGGCTCAGAAAACTAGATTTCTGTTTACCTCTACCTATACCGTTAAGTACATTCAATATATACTAAATAGTTCCTAAGTTATTAAACTTACGTTATAAATTGGTAATACTTTCGGGACGGAATGTCATAAGGAATGGAATATAAATATACATAATCTCAATATTATAAATTGTAACATCTTGTGACAAGTTTATTAAAAACTTATTCAAAGAGACCAACGTTATATAAACATTTCATATAACGCTATCACCTACAAATTAGTTTGTCTAAATAATATTTTTTTTGAAGTTACTCCTGTATAGAGCAAACAAAAAAATACTCATATCGGTCTAGCCGTGAAGTATTAGCGAGACAAACGAACATCCGTCAATTGATTTTTATATAGCGGGTGCTAAGTAATTTACTGATATTGCGTGCACAGCAGGTCAGTCAGAAAAATCCTAAATGATGAAAGGAGGGGTTACCTACTAACATTAAGGTATTATGTATTTATATTATAGTAAGGTAAAAATAAGTACCAATTTTAAGAATTCAGACCTGGCATCTTTAGAACGTATTCACAATGATGGGCAGAACCTGCGGTTTTGTGAGTGAATTAACTATAACCATGTATTATAGATATATATAGATATAAAATACTCACAACCGAAATGATATTTATGTAGTCAAAGTTTAATATAAAGTAACGGCACTTACGGCTTTTTAATTTAGAATTATTACGAATACAAAAAACGCACGCACCTAAGATTTTCTTAAATACTCTCAGTTTCTTCGTTAAGGTACTTTCTTAACACCTATGTATAATTATAACAATTGTATAATTTGTAAACATTACCAAAAGGTATCACGTTATTGTATAAATTACAACAATTTGCCTCCACTCGGGCTTCGGGAGCTGCTTTTGATAGAAGTTACAGTAATATTACCAGAACTACTGTGTTGTGGTGACTGTGACAACGGCAGTGAAAATTTGCTTTCTGTCAGATTCTCCTGGCTCAGCGACTTTTGAGACGCAAATATCGGTATCTTTGACGACACTGCACCTAAGGGCTTAGTTTTCTCTGTTTTTACCGGTATATTGCTTGGTTTAGCCATCAGTGTCGGTTTTGCAGCTTGCTCCGCCCGTAATTGCTGATCTAATTGCGATAGGCGTCTGTTTTCAATATCTGTGCTGGTCACAATATTGCCTTTCGGAGATTCGTAGGTTGCCGTGCGGAATTTTATGTGGCTATTTCTGGGTAAGTCAAAATCTGAGTGTCGTTTCTTTGGTTCGTTGTTCGGTGTCGTTCGTTTTGCTTCGTCTTGCTGTTTCGCGGAGTGGTGACGCTCGTTTACTATAAAATCATTAAGAAGGTCTACGTCTAGTTCGTAGGAGAGAGGTGGTTCTTCAGGCGGTGCTCTTTGCCTGCTTGAAATTTTGTCTTTGCTGACTTCAGATTTCTGTTTTAGTTCGGTACGAGGGGTGACTACTTGTATTTCTGTGATGTGTGATTCCTTGTGTTTGTTGTGGCCTACAGTTTTGGCACACTGTTCATTGTCTGTTATTTTTGATGGATTGATGGAATATCTAGTTTTTGTGAGTTCAACGGCGTCATCGCTAGAAGTTTTTACATCTTCAAGATCTTGAATGATCTTGATTCCTAACTTCGATAACTCTTCAGGGGTTTTCTGTTCCATAAAACTAGGATCATTTTGGAGCTTCGCCATTAGTGCTTTTGCTTGTTCTTCATCCATATCTGTCGTGTTTAAAATTATTGTTTCAGTTCTAGTGTACGCGGGTTCATCAGTGGTAAAATGCATGTTAGGATTCTGTCGTTTTATCTCATCAAGTACTCTTTTGTCGATATCTTTCACGTTGCCTTCTTCTAAAGCCAGTTCGTCAATCTCTCCCGGATTTCTCATAATACCGAAACTGAATTGTTCAACCTGTAAAGGTGCTTCTGCTGTCGTTGTTATATATTTTGTGGAAATTTTCTCCACGTTTTGTTTTATTACTTTGTTTCCGAACTCGTCTTCTGTTGTATTTACAGTGACTGTCTTTTGTACTGGCTCTTGAGTCATTGTGATGGACATACTGGCTGGTTCCATGTACAATGTTTTCTTTTCATTCTCGCGATGTCTTCGTATTCCTTCTAAAACGTCCGGTGGCATTACCCTCATCATTGGTTCGCCAATTTCAATTGATTTCGTGTACGACTTTGTCTTCTGTTCCTCTACCGGTTTATTTTTCTCAGTTGTGATAGTAACGACGTTGGTTGTGTTCGATGTTTTAGGCTCTGACCACTGTGATTTGAACGTGGTCATTGAAGGTTTCTTATTTTCTTCATACTTGAAACTATTGTTTGATCCTACTCTAATATTGCTTACAAAATCATCATAATCTTTTGCCTTGGTTTCAATAGCTTCTTTTTGCGGTTTTAAATCGAAGTTAACAATATCTGGTTGATGCAATGATTTTAAATTATCTGTCATTGGTGTCGATGAATCTTTAGTTGTATCACTGGTGCTGGCCCCCTTAGCTTGAGAGTTTTGATCAATATGCACGTTTAGTATGGGGTTTTTAGCTAACAATTTTTTCATCATATCAGATTTAGGCCTTTCCAAGCTGTTGACATAAGTACTGCGAGATACTTTTACGTCATCTGGAATGTTTGTATCATAGGTCATTGTTAGCTTCTCTTGATATTTGACTGGTGATGTTTCTGTCTTTACTATTGAAGTTGTTACTGTAGGTTGCGTCTCTTGAGAGCTGTCAAGTGATGACACATTACTTCCATCTGACGTAGATTTTGCGAATTCGGTGACAAGCTTCATATGCACCTTCAAGTTTTCATCCATAATTCTACGTGCCAAGTGATCAGACGTTTCATGTTCCGGCTCTTTGTAGAGTTCAAAGTCTTTGCTTCTCATATTAGAGTCGATTTCATCAATACGCTCAGATTCAATGGAACTGTTAGAGCCCTTGACTATGGCATCTTCTAAATTACCAAATTCAGAACCTTTCTTCAAACGATTTTTTTGAAATGTACTTAATCCTTCCATGGCCGAAGATTTGGTTATATTTAAACTGAGACGCGGTTCTTTATGTTTGATGACGACGCCTTTGTCAGAATCGATCATATCGGGCAATACATCATCATTGCTGGATTCAAAGAATGTGCTTTCTACAACAGACATGGCTTTTCGTTTTTTAGGTGAAATGGTGCTTTCTTGTATTTCAGCTTCTTCGGCTGAAATATCTAAGCTCTGGGCGCGTTCTAGGGTGCCTGTGGATGGCTTACTAGTTTTTGCTCTTAGTTCAAATCGAGATAGATCTCCTAGTGACTGAGCTTTGCGTTCATTTTCATCTAATAAAGAATTGTTATCTGATACTGAATGGGCAGTATCATTCAATGGTGAACTGTGAATTGTTATGTCACTGTTGTTCAACTCAATAGTTGTTGACCCTTTCTCGCTTTTGTCGCTTTGATTGAAAGAAGTTATCGAATGACCATCAAGGTTGGACGATAGATTTGATTTGGAGTCTTCATAGTAATTATTGAGAGAATCACTTTCTCGTCTCAAAGGTTTGTTGACAATATCGTCAATGTCATCTTGGCTGAAGTTTATTGAATCCTCTGCGCGAGATAAATTTGAGATTATACTTCTGGTTTTGTAGACCTTAGGCGTGGATGTATTGATGTGAGAAGTAGTGGTGGTTGACGTTGTATTGGGAGAAGTTATAGAGTTATCGAACAGTAAACTAGAATGTTGTTTTTCGTTTGATAAGAAGTCACACACATTTTGAAGCTGTTCTATGATGCTGTCGTCGGTCTTGTTTTTCTCAGCATCAGGAGGTGATGGTGCCTTGCCTTTTGATTTTTTAGATGGTTTTGGTGCCTCTTCTTTTTTAGCTTCTGGTTTTGGCGCTTCTTCTTTTTTGTGTTCCGGTTTAGGTGCATCTTCTTTTCTGTATTCAGGCTTTGGCGCTTCCTCTTTTTTGTATTCACGTTTGGGTGCATCCTCTTTTTTAATTTCTATCGTTAAAGTATCAAGTTCTGCCGCGCTTCTCCTATTCGTTCGGGCAGCTCTAGCAGCGTCCATCATGTGCTGTGGTAATTCTTGCGGAATTCCATTCTCATCTCTTCTTATTCCACTTGAGTTCAGTTCAGTCCTGCCAAATGTACTTAGCGATATTTCGCTTGTTCTCGAAGAGTTTAAATCTGATTGATTACTTACATTACTAACATCTGATTCATTAGTTTTCATCCGAGCGTTAGGGATAGGTGGAGCCATTTTTTCTCTTCGTTTTGCGACCACAGGTTTCTTTTGTTCAATTTCATTTTCGTGTTTTATTTGAGTCGGTGGCGCTGGTTTCTGCAGTTCTGGCTTATCTATCTCGTCTTGTGATTTCTTTTCTGCTGTTACTACACCATTTTCGAAGTTCTTCTGTTTCAGTACCCCATCATCGGGCACGTTCGGAGGTAACACTCTAATACCAAACTTCATTCCTCGCTTAGGGTCGTAATCTTTCTTTTGAAGCTCAGCGTGTTCATAATGTGAAATTCCATTGTTATCAGGTACAATTATCTGTACATCACTGCCCGTAGAATGTCTATTTTTATTCCTTTCTGGTTTATTCATAGCTGGTACATCTGAGTACCTATTCTTACTGGCCATTTTAACGTTCTTCTCGTTCTCTCTTTCTAGTGTAGTGTCTTTTTTCTCCTTCTTGTTTCTCTCCAGGGTTGTGGAGGTGATGATCTTGTCTGTGATGATCTTCTTGATGCCTGTCTTCTGTTTTGTTTCTAGTGTCGAGTTGTTAGAGTGCGACGTGTTGGGTGATTTTGGTGGATGCAGTAGTTTTGCTTCTTTCTCAAGCTGAAATGGAAGAAAAGTTTCAATTAGTAATAGAAAGACTTCCGAGATCCTGTTTTCTTTTATTTCCAAATTAAGTTTCTACTTTGTAAATTAATTGTACGTTATCTTTCTTTAACCAAGCAAACTTCTTGCAAAAACGTTTCAAGTTTAACTTGTAGTTGTCATGATTCAGACTTATTATTGTAGACAAGTAGCTCCAATCTTATAATTCATTCATATAACTTGTATATCGCGATAAATCTATATACTAACATAACCTATTGTTCAACATGAAAGACAATGGGCCCATAACCACGCATTCCAAAACCTACTCATTGTATACCAAACACTCACTGACGATGCGGTTATTTTCAATAAACTATCCTATCTCGTCTTAGTAAGGTTCTATATTGCTTGTTGACTTATTGACATCCAGACGTTTTATGTTTAAGCTAACGAAGCCTTAACCAAAATATTAAGATCTATCTTAGCTGACAGTTGCTTTGAAATGTAAGTAAAAGAGAGGTCTAAAAAACTGGTTTGAAAGGTATTGATGAGCAATAACGCATGGATTGGTATGCAATTTGCGGTGTCCATATAAATATTGTAGGTTTACTGCAAGTGACCTCTGGTTTCATTGAATATTGAGACGTTATCCGATGTTGATGTGACGTGATATTATTATGTACTCACGAACACTTCTGAGAGACTAACTGAAATGGAAGCTTTGAGTTAGCAGCGAGTGAATAGAGCTGTGAAATCACGTTTTGTACGTTCAAAATGTTACATATTCAATATTTTTATTGCAACATGCTGTACATAGAGGATCTTAGAGATAAAGGGTTTTATTTTGGTTAAATTTTGAATTTATGACAGAATTTTATTATACACTAGCGGCCCGACCCGGCTCCGCACGGGTGGACATTTGGTTTTAAACATATTATAAATATAGCATATGTTACTCAGGGATAATGTATAGCATTCTAATGATGAAACAATTTTTGAAATCGGTTCAATAGTTTTTGAGTTTCATCGTTACAAACATACAAATCTTTCCTCTTTATAGGTTTATATAGCTTGCTTGAATCTCTTCAGTTTGTCAGCCATAATGGTTAGAAATATGGATGCTCTGTTTTTACCTACAGCATTACACTTTTTTGCTTAAATAGGATCTTTGTCAACAGTAGTCGAGTAGCTAAACAGTAATTCAGGTTTACAAAAAAAAGTAAAACTAAAAATTTTGGCACGCAAAATCGTTTGCTTAAAAAACCAAGCTAGGTAGAACTTGTTTCTGTATGGGTAGACAATAATGTACGTACAAAGGTTAAACTTAGTACTAAATGTCCTAGACGTAAACCCACTCAAACCTACTATTTTCACCGACGATTGACTCCATTTTGATTACGAATAAAAAAACAAAAGAAAATGAACTTATGACCAGCGAGTGAGTGATTCACTCACATCTAAATAAACCAGCAGGGCTCTCACGATGAAAATGAAATAGAAAAGCTATGCAAACATAAACGCTACGTGAGAAAGTCTCAAGTTAGTTCCAAACGAAAGTTGAACATCATGCTTAACACTTTCCAACGCTCGTAAGCGTTTTTACATCTCAATTACTGGGATGTTTAACTAGCAAGTTATGGCTTTGAGGAGCTTTGAAATTTTAGATTAACTTCTAGGCCCCTTTTTGATTTCGTTGTATGGAAATTATTCACGTGTTTACAACCAGCTCATGATGAGACAGAGACCGTTTTGTGAGTCTTATCGATAGAAGGTCCGTTTGTTTTTGTTGATTCAGTTACAAATAAATTATATTCAATTTGTACAGGGTTATTGGTAATTTACGTGAGTAAGTGAATTGCAAGTCTGTCTATCAAACATCACGAACACATTTATTAACACTTTCATGGCCCAACACACAGATGTGCTTCTCTTTCGCCGTGTCGTGGCATGGTGCATGGCGGTGCGATCCGCAGGGACGCGCTGGTCAGTGAATGTGGTATACTAACACTTTTATGGCCCAAGATACAGATATGCTTTTCCTTTCAAGGGCTACGCAGTGAATGCATTAAGACACCGTGCTGTAATTTGACAAGACCTCATTCATTTTACCGTTCTTTAGAAAAGTTTCCTTTGAAACTTAAAATCAACACGCCTCTGCCCTGAATAAACAGTGGCTGTGAGGGTGTGTGAACGGTCTTTAGTACTTCATTAGTTAGGAATTAAAACTTGCCGTCTTCACGAACGTATTTGGGATCATGAGCAGAATTAGCAGCTTACTCAGTGTCAGTGATTTTCTAAATCCTGAGGTCTGTGGTCTTTTTTGTGTTATGTATTTAGATAAATAATTATTTATTGTACATAACACACAAACAAAATACAATACGTATTTTGTTTGTGTGTTATGTACAATAAATAATTAATTATAATTAATTAATTAAATAGGTCTGTTATGCAAGAGCTTACATTTCCTTCTGTCGTGTTCTATCTAAATACAATACGTATTTTGTTTGTGTGTTATGTACAATAAATAATTATTTATCAGATTATATACAGAACACGACAGAAGGAAATGTAAGCTCTTGCATAACAGACCTATTTGAGTCCAATTCCGGAAATGAGAAAAAATGAGAAGAAGTAAAAATGAGTACCTATCTACTCTTACCTAAATCTGAGTATTTCCTCTCTCTCTCATCTCGTAAATAAGCATCTCCCAGACATAGACGCAGCCTGCGGTGCAGGTGGCAGAGGTAAGATGGTGACCAGTACAATTTGCAAGCAAAAACTTACATCTCCACCGCAGGCCGCTTGTGTCTGGCAGAAATGGCTGAGGTCTTATGTCTCTTGAGAAGGTGGTGTTTCGTTTTCTCGAATCCTGCATCTTGTCATTAAGTACCTACCTACTTAAATCGTTCGTATTTCATTACGTTTACCCTCTTCTACGAATCTACCGAAGAATTACTTCGAGTATTATGTTGAACGGCGCTTTTGCTGACCTATTCATGCTTGTTCTAAAATTGTATTTTCATTTGTTTTTTTAAACTATAAGTATCTATTTAATATAATAGACTATGTTCTGTTTTTTTTTGTTTAGGATATAAACTTATTCTATGTTTTTCTTATACTTAGTTACAGTAGGTATGTTTTGGTACCTTATAATAAAATTAATATTTTCATCTCATTTTGTTGGTAATAGTCTGAAATTTCGTTTAGTTCAGTCAAATTACTGGTCTCCAAGATACAGGCTTTGCCTAGGGTGGAGATCGCAGGAAAATCTCTAAGATTTATTATTACTATTTTTTTCTTTTTTCTTATCTTCGTATTGGGCGTCCTCTTATTATTTTCTACTTTTGAGGAAATAATCCCCAATTCCGATTAAAACTTAGTATCTATCTAAAGTCGTTTGCAGTCAGAAGACCTCTGTTTAGGTTAGCAGTTGCAGTTATAAAAACCTTGTCCATATATTTGTTCTGATGTGTCAATTGAATGTTTTGCAATTTGATACCTTTTACAAATGTTGTTAGCAAGTATGACACAGGTAGGTAATTTCGTACATATCTTAGGCCTTATGCAAGTCAATTGACAAACTATTGCGAATTTCTGGAAAACATGTTGCTAATATGAGTGTTGGCGTATATACTGTACTGACAAACTATTGTTTAGTCAAATAGTGAGCCTACGCACCTATTGTCCTAGCTTTTTTATAAATATATCTATACCTTTACCTTACCATACCTTTCGAATTTATAATACCAATATTATAAATTCGAAAGCTGTTTGTTTTATTTTAAAAACTATCGTAGTTTGACGAATCCATTACGGATGTAAGCGGGTTAACTACGGACCTTATTTGTGTTGAATGCGGGACGCGGGCGTCTAGAACCCCACTCGATAGGGTCCCTCGTTCTTCCAACTCAAATGAAGTTTGTTGTTAACCCTGAGTTGTTGGTGTTCTTCCAACTCAAATGAGGTTCTTAGTTAACCCGATTATACCTGTAATAACTTTGTATGTTTTGGAAGGGACGTAAATGGCATCCCGAAAAGAGATAGCAACTATTTGTTTATAAAAAAGCTAGCATAGAAGGAGTGAAATAAAGAACAAGTAACTCCCCAAATTTTGACCCGATATAGTAAAACAGACTGAAAATGTACATACCGTGCTAACATCGCCCGTAGAGCCAGCTCGTTTGAGCAGCGGATGGTGCACCGCCCTCCCCGCACCGCTGACCCTTCCTCCCTCGACGATCTCCAGCTCCACGGGGTATGGGGAGGCGAGGGAGAGGATTCCGACTGCATCTTCTAACGGTGTGCCCGTGAACTCTATCTTGATGCTCTTGATTTTATCGCCTGGAAAATCGAAATAAATTGGTATTTATTTATAATTTAAATACAGTAATGAATATAATAGAATAATCTTTTTAGTCAAAGGTGAAACACATTAAAATTATAAATATATAAAATTTCGGTGTATGTCAAATTTATACAAAAATACAATATGCAGATGTTCGCTGTATAAGAGTGATAGGCAGTTAGACAATAATAGTTGCTAGCAACATGGTTTAGGTAGGTACGGGACCTCTGTTCAATTCTTTTTGAAACTCTTTTTATTCTGTAAACAGTTTTGTGAAGAAGAAGTCCTTTTTCTTCTTTCTTCTTTCGCTTTGGGCAGGAAAGTAGTAGTAAAAAGTAAACTTTTTACCGCAGCGCGGTAAGAATAAAGCTAAATTTGTATAAGGATTTTATTAATAAACCTGTCAATAGTCAATAATTCTCATCTCATCCTCAACAGCCTATATGATTCCACTGCTAGACGCAGGCCACTCCCTGATAAGCGCCTTATCGCCTTTTCTCTCATGGGGGATAATGGCCATAATCCCCACATTAGGCATGCGGGTTGGGGATCGCAGTTCGGTGGTAGAATTGTTCACTTCACACTGCTGACCATCCTCGATGGATATTCTTTAGTCTCCTCTTACGACACCCACTGGACGAGTTGCAGTTAATAATACCTGGTTGTAACTTGGCCGCAGCTGCCGGTCCACTCCGCAGTACTGAATGTACCTGCAGACCCTCCCTGGCGCCTCCGCCTGCCTTGAACCCAAGTCCTGTGAAGTCGCGCGCCCATAGCTTCACTCGGCGGATTCTTGCACGCTGTAACAAAATAATGATGATGTGTTAGATTTGTATGTAAGACCCAAATATTTATCCCTGGTAAGACCTTGATTTGGTAGTCGTTAGAAATAGAGTCTTGCTCTACTTCAGCTAAAGATTTAAGAGTAGTTTATACATTAGTTAGGCGGTTCAGCAGACCTGGTATGGGGCGACAGAAAAGCCCATCTGGCAAAGCATTCGCATGCAACTGTGCATGTCCTGTCTGTGTCCCAATCGGGGGAGGTAAGGTGATGGAAGAATGGAGTCTGCGAGTGTGTGGAATGGTGGGCTCGCCGGCCATGTATGGGAGGAAGAGGGAAGAGACGTCAATCAGACCGCGGTAGGTTAAAATGTTCCCGTGGTTCGGCGAAAATTACGAACGGTTCTTTAATTTTTTATTTGTTGTCACCGTAGAGATTTTAATGGGTATTACGTCCTTCTCAGGGCGTCGAGTCCTATATAATTCTGGTCCCCTCAGACAATTCTATTCGTAAAAGAATTTCATAGCCGAATCAATAAATAATTAATATTGTTTAAAAAAAACTATAAACCGACTTCAATATTTACAGTTTTTTCATGAATTTTTATGGATCTCATTGTCAGAACTGAACAAAATTAAAATGGGACCACACGGGAAGCACCAGCTTTCATATAAAAAAAAATCATGCAAATCGGACCACCCAGTCAAAAGTTCTGAGGTAACAAACATAAAAAAACAGACGAATTGAGAACCTCCTCCTTTTTTTGAAGTCGGTTAAAAAAAGTCAGTTCAGCAGCATCTTTATGGAGTGTTCATAGCAGCTAAAAAAATATACCACCTACTTTATTCCTGTCTAAGTACTACTTAGTAAAACTAAGGGCGTTACCCTAATAGCTTCCCATTATTGATGGTGCGTTTTACTCCTTCACATATTTGGTTCACATGAACTTAGGGCTCTTATACACGGACTGCATGTTTTAAATACATGGACAGCAAGTAGCCGACTGCAAGGAACTACACCAGTCGACAGCAGTCGATGGGCAACCTCCCGTCCGTGTATTTGAGAAGTGCATTCCGTGAGCATTTATAATCATTTCTATAATTTAGGTTAAACTTTGCTATCTGACTGTACTTTGGATAAAAATATTCAACTAATACTTTTTATCTCATTAAAACGAAATCGGGTGCCTCCACCAAGGGGTCGTCAGACACCGGGGGCGTAAGCCGCGAACCCCTAAGTTCTTGTGAACTAATGATATGAAGGAGTAAGTAACACATGTTGGATCATGTATTCTTCACAATGTAGCAAAGCCACTTGTCACGTGAACGGCATCTTTCATGTTGATTGATTGTAATATGGATGTTGTATTGTAATCCTCCTTTGTCTAACTTATAAATGAAAGGGTAAAGAAATAATCCTTACGATGTAATACGTTATATCTGCATATATTATGACAATACTAGCTGCGCCCGAGGCTTCGCATGCGTTGTTCCTATGGAAACGTTTAAAGGTAATTTTTATCCCACGGGAACTGATTTATGGAATAAAGAGTAGCCTATGTTTGATTCCAGGATTAGGATTACCTGTATGCAAAATTTCAGCCTGATCCGTTCAGTAGTTTTGTCATGAAGAGGTAACAAACATCCATACCTACCTCCATACAAACTTTCGCATTTATAATATTAGTGTGATGCGATAAAACATGATATAAACTGTAACTGCATTTCCTTTCAATCCACCATGACATGCACGCACACGCAATCTGTAGGCAATGCTAACACCATCAATCGTGGGAAGCTATTAGGGTCAGTAATTTTCTGAGGCTTTATCTTTAAATATTCAAAGCATTCGTATATGAAAATATCCAGGTACCTACTTAGCAAGAACATTCTGTCCGCAACAGGCGTAGATAGGCATGTCCGTTCATTCGCATTCGACGCTGAATCGATTTGTACAAGTCGCGGTGGAATGCAGATTATTGCGTTTAGATTGTCACTAGCGGTGTGCTCTGGCTTGGCATCAAAGATTTTATAAATAAATCGAGAAAACAGCTTTTATTTTTGTCATGCATTTAAACAGGGATATTTATCATGATTTCGGTTCTGAGATTCCAAATATTTCGGCACAGAATTCCTGCAAATAATCAATTACGTAGGTACAAAGTGTTCTGTGATCATGGCGCATGAAACTGTGTCAAATTAAGTGAAGTTCAAAACTCAAATCATGGTAAATATCTCGTTGTAAATTATTTTAGTGCTGGTTGTTGGTGTGCTAACCATAATAGTTTTAAATGTTTTATTTTATATCAGGCAATACTTGTGTATTAGGTTTCGCTAGTGCCATTGCCTTGTCTTTGCTTGGATACACTTCGAGTTTGTGGTCGGTTTTAGAAGAAAGTACGCAGATAAATATCAAAACCAGAATATAACACCTCATATCGAAATTAAATAGTTCTATACGAGTATGGTCCTTTAACTAAACTAATTGTTCCATTTAACCATTTTCATAGTGTTTATTTGGTTTGGTTTACTACTCGTTTGTGATACATCCATCCATGTCATTCTCAACAGGTGAGATTGTCGTCAAACGGGGCAATTCAGCCAGCCGCGTCTTGGAGATGCTTCTGACTGGTATTGATAAGGATCAGTTGAACTACTTGTAGATTGTTTGCAATAGTAACTGCAAATAGCTCAATTGTAAATACTAGCTATATAGTTCACTGTAGTTTAGGTCTTTTTACAATATTCAACAACAATTTGTAGAAACGTCTACGACTCTATATCTACCAATAATAATCCCTCTTTCATAAGTCCCTAACCCCAATGACCTTTCTGAGCCATCTCTGAACCTAAGGTTGCGGGTTCGACTCTTACGCAACTGCTATGAAAGCGTCTTCTAAAGGGCCGACGACCTCATGGTGTGACTTTTAGAAAAATATGGTACCTACATGCAAAACTTTTTGGTGGTTTTTACAACCAAAAAGTTGATACTACTTATTATTCTTTCCTAAACTAGGTACCTACTTAGATATAGCCAAACTACGAGTATTTCCACACGCCCAAAAAAAGGGAACTACATAAGATTCAAAAGAAAATAATAACGACAATCGGTGAACGTTTGTTTCGGACTTTTACTTAGTCGTGTTTTCGTTTATAACTATATTTTTTCACAATTTAGGAAAAACCTTCTAAGTAGGTTCTAAATTGAACATACTGGTTCGGACTGGGGAGCGTCTACGTACGCTTCTATGGTGCGGAAGGGAAGCTCCAAGACCACCCGCCCAGCAAACTGATGTCAAACACATCACCAGAAGGACCGGCAGACAAGCCTGGTCCTAGTGAAACTGACACGCCCGAGCACACCGACTCACCAGCACCCCCCTCTCTCCCACACTCTTCGCCCAAACCTTCGTGCTCAGGAACGGAGGAAGCGCTGTGTGAGGAGATGATAGAAGACCTGGTGCTGGCTTCGGATGAGGACGACGAGGAGGACAAGGGGACGGGAAACCAAGATGGTGGTGACCCAAAACCCGTCCTCTTATAAAATCGTCCAAGCAAACCTCCAGCACAGCCTCACTGCTACGGCTAACCTGCGCAGAGTGCTGGGGGACCCAAACAGCGAGACCATAGCCCTGATCCAGGAGCCGTGGATCAGGGCGGGACGTGTGTGTGGTCTCAACAATCTGAACGGTAAGCTAATATACGACAACACTTGTAATAACCCGCGTGCGTGCATTTTTGTGCCTCGCAACCTAACTGTTGTACCCATAACCGAGTTCTGTTCCAGAGACCTGACGACCGTCAGGCTCCAGGGCATTTTCGGGGAGGAGACCGAAGACGTAGTGCTAGCGTCAGCCTACATGCCCGGCGACGAGATGGTGCCCACGGCAAGCACTACAGATCTGGTAAGACAATGTGAACATAATAACTCCAAACTGATAATCTCAGCAGACACGAACGCGCACCACCCCATATGGGGCATGCCCGTCGCAAACAGCAGAGGAGAAGACCTGGTAAATTTTCTCTTCACCTCCAAACTCACCATAGCAAACAAGGGCGCGGAACCAACCTTCGTGACGAAACGATGCCGCACTATAATCGATCTCACCCTTGTATCGGATAACTGCTCTGACAATGTGCGCAACTGGAGGGTATCAGATGAGGTATCCTCTTCCGACCACAGGTGGATCAGATATGAACTGACGCTGAACAAAATGATCCCAACACCTACGCGCAACCCACGAAAAACAAACAAGGTACTGTTCATAAACTCTCTGCAGCAGCACCTGAGTGAGGGTGATCCGGTATCAAGCATAAACAACACTGCAGAGATCGAAACTGCAGTACAAAAAATCACGCAGAGCCTTACCAAAAGTTATGAGAAATCTTGCCCTCTCACCGTTATCAGTAAAACTGACTCAGGTAAGGAAAACTGGTCCCGGCGATTGGAGGAGCTCAAGAGTAAGGTCCGTAAGTCATTTAACAGAGCCATGAACACCTATGACGACTCCGACTGGTACGTATACAAGAAGTCCCGGGCGGAGTACAAAAAACAGTTACGCCGTAGGAGTCGTCTCAAATGGAAAAACTTTTGCAATAACATAGAATCAAACTCTGAAGCGAACAGAATCAGGAAAATCCTAGCAGCGGAACCTAACCGCGAGATTGGTTCGCTAAAGAAATCTGATAACACCTACACCAAAACAGCAACAGAAACACATGAACTACTCCTGCAAACACACTTCCCGGGGTGCGTTTTAGGTAATGAAACTGAGTGGCGTAACACCAACCAAGTCAAGCCATCGGTTACAGACTGGGCAGTAGCTCGCTCTGTGGTAACCAATGAAAAGGTAGACTGGGCCATCAACACTTTCAAACCATACAAGTCGCCAGGTATGGATGGAATATTCCCCGGCCTCCTACGCTGGGGCGCAGCACACATAGGCGGAACGCTAGCGGCAATCTTCACAGCCTGCCTGGCATTCCGTTACGTACCGCTTATGTGGAGAGAGGTTAGGGTTCTATTCATACCCAAACCAGGAAAAAGCGACTACACTGAAGCAAAGTCCTACAGACCGATCAGTCTCACCTCCTTTTTATTAAAGACCCTAGAGAGGCTCTGCGATCGACACATAAGGGACAACATACTAACAATAAAACCATTACATCCACAGCAACACGCCTACAGCTCAGGCAAATCTACAGAATCTGCACTTCACACAGTAGTTAGCAGACTAGAACAAGACATTTCAAACAAAACGCTCTGCCTCGCAGCTTTCATAGACATTGAGGGGGCCTTTGACAAAACAAACTTCGACAGCATCAACACAGCCCTACAGAAGCACGGAGTGGAGTCAACGCTTGTGGGATGGATCATTGGCATGCTCAGACTTAGGGCAGTACGGATCGACGTACACGGGGGGACCAGGGGAGTTGTGTCAAGGGGATGTCCTCAGGGCGGCGTCTTGTCACCACTTCTGTGGAACCTAGTGGCCAATGACCTAATCACCAAGCTTAATGACCAGCGCTTCTATACGGTGGGCTATGCGGACGACCTTGCGATACTCATATCGGGCCACTTTGCCAGCGTGGCATGTAACATTATGAGCAATGCACTAAAAGTCGTCCAAAACTGGTGCATAGAATATGGACTTACCGTAAATCCAACCAAAACAGAACTAGTAATGTTCACCAACAAACGAAAACTAGGAACGTACCAACTCCCTTTCCTGTTTGATACCCAACTAACACTTTCCGATACAGTTAAATACTTAGGTATAACTTTAGATAATAAACTGAACTGGGCAACACACTTAGAAAACAAGACAAAGAGAGCCACCATCTCGTTCTGGCAGTGCCGGCGAATGCTAGGAAGAACATGGGGCCTTAGCCCAAAGATCACCCTATGGCTCTACAACACTGTAATAAGGCCCTCGCTGACTTACGGTGCCCTAGTTTGGTGGCCAAGAACGAACCAAAGCACAACCATAAACAAACTGGAAAAGTTCCAGAGACTAGCCTGCGTAGCGACTACAGGGTGCATGAGAACTGCCCCCACGGCAGCACTTGAGGCCCTGATAGGCCTGACACCACTGCACCTACATGTGCAACAAGAGGCAGCCGCAGCAGCTTACAGACTCTGGGCTTTAAGTTTATGGAACCACAACACTAAAGCACAACACACCACTATCATAGACGAACATGCAAACAGTAACCCCATGCTTCTCTCGATCTATGATAGGATATCCAAAAAACACATACACACAAGAAGCTTCACCATACAAATGCACGAAGAGCCAAGTGATAGCTCAGACATATACGAACTAAGAATATATACAGATGGCTCTAAAATGAAAACAGGTACCGGGGCGGGAACTTTCTCGGAAGATCTAAACATCCATATAACAACAACGCTGGGTGCATACAACTCCATCTTCCAGGCGGAATGTGTAGGTATAATCCAAGCTGCAAGCGCAGTGCTACGAAGAAAGGTAACTGGCCAAAAAATCAGGATCCTCTCGGACAGCGCGGCGGTACTACTGGCCCTGCACAGAAGAGAACACAACTCGGGACTTACATTACAATGCCACCACCTGTTAGAACAAGTAAGTAAGTCGAATAGAGTCACACTACAATGGATAAAAGGACATAGCGGATCAAGAGGTAATGATGAAGCGGACGCACTGGCGAGGAGAGGCTCGGAGCGGCAACCAACAGGGCCCGAACCGATAATTCCCCTACCATTCAGTCAAGTCCGCGCTTGGATCCGCCAACGTACAATCAAACAACACCAAGACCACTGGGCAAGTATTCCAGATTGCAGACAGTCGAAGGAGGCCTTCCCGGTTTTAAACCCGAGATACTCCCGAAAGCTACTCGTGACAAACTCCGACGAATTGTCGGCATTGTCACAGGACATTGCATGCTAAACAAACACCTATTTAATCTGGGTATCACGGACAGCCCCCTATGCAGAGGGTGCATGAATGCAGAGGAGACGGCCGCGCATGTGCTTGTAGAGTGCGATAGCGTAGCTTCTCAACGACTACACTGCCTCGGGACACCAAGGACCCCTAGGGAGGCATGCACCGGCGTCAGCGAGCTGCTGGCTTTCCTGGAGGACATCGGGTGGTTGGATTAGACTAACAGCCCCCCACCCGACACGCAAAAAGGGCCCACTTGCGGCCTAGTTGCGGAAACCAGCCCAGAAACAATCATCATGAACATACTGGTAATAGGTGCTTTTCCTTTTGCTCATCTTAAATTAGGGGGTTATAGATAAGATAAGATACTTCGTCCGCGAACGAGTTGTCCACTTCACTTTTGAGTAGGGGGACATCTAGTCTCTCGAAATGAAGGAGTCAAACTCGTCCGAGAGTTACTTTTCAAGGGTCTGTATTGCAATGTTTTATCTAAAAATCCAAGCACAACTTTTTGGGGTAGCAAATAAATGAAATATTCATCCATGGTAGCATGTATAGCCTACTACGTTGCTAGTAAGTTTAAGTATCATAAAACAAAACAGTCAACAAAATTCCTCCACTCATAGTAAAATCTGGATGTTATTCTCGACGTTGTACACAAACAAACCGACGTGACTCAGGAATGTGTATATATACCTGCTCGGAATGCAGATCATTGGGTTTAGATTGTAATGATACCTGCCGAGCCGGTTTGTGAAAATGATGTAGCGTGGTATACATGGGGAAAATTACTTTGGATAAGGCTTGGAAAGCTAGAATGTAGGTACGAGGCAGATAAAACAAAAACTCTACTCCATCAACCTCAACCTCAACAGCCTGTATTGGTCCACTGCTGGACGCAGGCCTCCCTCTGATAAGCGCCTTATTGGCGTTTATCTTTTTGGAGGGTAATGCCCATAATCCCCGCGCTGGGCATGCGGTTTGGGGATCGCAGTTTGATGGTAGAATTGTTCTGCAGGGAGTGCTGCTGCCCGCCCCAGAGAAAAATTTAATATTTTTATTATTATACACTCATTTATTGAGTTTGGGTGGGAATTTCGTTAAAAAAATATTTATACTGTAGAATATAAAATATTGCATAACTATTCTAAGTTTCTGAATAAAGATTTTGTACTTTTTGTATTCCAAATATATGAAATGGTGGTTATTATTATTATTATCAGTGTTTATCTTTTCTGTATTTCTGTATCTTGGTGTGCAAAAAAGATTATTTGTATTGTATAGTACAGTGGTGGATATATCTAGACTTGTTTTTTTCAGCTTTACTTCCATAGTATTATGGTATACCTACTACTGTGGACTTCTACATAGGTACATACCGAAGCGACAGAAATAAAAAATATTACTTTGTTTTCTTGATATCCATTTAATTTACTTAATTAATAGGTCGGTATAAGACATCCACGGACCATGTTAAACGCTCGTATTAAAGCCAAGATCATATTCATATTTTATTTATTGCAATTGCCATTCCTTCCCTATCTGAATAACAGCTTTAAAACTTTAATCTCAATGCCGAGTTTAAGTTAAGACGGCCTTCCTACTTTAACAATCAATTACTATCAGGTAAATGGTCCAAAAGGTAGGTCGCACAAGGTCGCAAGGCTTAGTTCACACGGATGTGCGAGGAATGACAGGTGATCTCATACTGCGGTTGGGACGGATTGAGGATCAGGGCTTTGGGGTTAGGGCTTTGTGGTGGATCGCTCTGGCAAGGTATATTGACTTTTAACGCTTAGCCGCCTAGCCCCTCCGGTGCGCCGGAAAGCAAGGCTAGATAAAACGCTTGAACTCTACGCAAATTATGTAACATTTATATGCTATATTTGACTATAAAAAATTTCTTAGTTTGACAAATTCATTATGGATGTAAGCTGGTTAACTGCGAACCTTATTTTGAAGTTTGCGAGAAGTTTATTTCATTGTGAAATATATCTAAGAATAACGAGTTTAAGCCCATATTTGTGGGGTTGGATTAATGTACGCAAAGTTTTAGGGAACAAGTATGTACTTAGACAGGTAGCAAAATTTTTGCGCATTTTCTATAAAACCCATGCTAAAGCAAACTTTTGTTGTTGTTCGTTTAGACATTATGTTGATCTTAGAAATGACTTAGAAATACATATATTTATCTGCTTACTGAATAACTCGTTTTTACGAGTTATTCAGTTAGCAGATAAATCTAATTTTTTAACAGGCGCCCCATAATTTTGGAGCTTAAAATTTGCCCCTAACCTGATTACGTCCAAGATGCCAAGGTATTTCTTAATGCAGGTATGAAATCATCGAGAATCGATCGTAAACTCATGGTACCTATGTAGATAAATACCAAGATGGATGCTTTGAGGTAGAAAACTGTAACTTATCCATACTCTCATATTACTATATGTTATATTATGTACGTACGTGTGTCGTGTTTGTTTTATTTATTTTAATTACCTATAGTTCATCTACCATTACAGACACACCTAATGCGATAGTGTACTTATTTATCTATTTACTACCATGTATGTATATGGTATATAAGTATATAAGTAGAGCAACAGTCTCTTTACTAACTAATACGCGAAAATTGTCTACAGTGGACATATTTGAAGATAATTAATTAAATTTATCTATATTGTTGGTCTAGTTTTATCTAAAGTAACTATTTGTTTGCGTCTTACGTATTCATGACTGCCTTCCCTACCTTCCTACCTTTGTTTATTTATTTATGAAAAGTGCACTATTTTTACAGAGGCACCTGATAATAGTGTACCTACTTAGTCTTAATAATATAATTATTATCATTAAAAATTAGTCAAACATTTCCTCCAATAAAATAAAAAAATACCTATAAACAAAGTAATGTTTTCTTCCTTATGGCCACAAATTTAACGGAGTATAATCTAGGTAGGTATGTAACGTTACTTAGCTTCCAAGTAAGCAACAGCAATAATGCCTAGATATGAATACGCAATGACGGTAATTGAATTGAGCTTACATAACGCAATGTATGTTAATAGACTTTCTATTTTGAAGTTGTCAAATAACTATGCTTCGGTATGAGCCGAATTCACAGTTAGGTAATAAGATATTTTTTTTTTTTGGAAAAAAAACTATAAACTGACTTTTAGTCTATTTAATTTTACACAGTTTTTAAGTTTTGCGGGACAAATACTATTCTGCTCGGATTTTTTTTGCGAAAGAATCCGCAAAATCAAAACCGGACTGTTGAAAAAATTTTGTGTGGGATCTCTTAAAACTTACAACTGTACATTTTTACTCTACTCTGGCTTTGCGCTTTGTAAACTCCACTTGAACTCCACATAAACAATTTTCTCCAAGTGAAAGAGTGAGACGTTTTTCTATAGGCCCAACATAGGTTATACTATGTTGGGGAACTAAAATCATAGACTTAAGGATATGTACGCTGAACAAGCATTGGGTAGGTCTCGCAAAACCAATAACCGTTGAGGAGTAAGGGTTCTCTAGTCCGACCCCGATACAAACCGAAACTGTAGCGGTCGCAGGGACTCAATGAATGGAGGTGGCTCAAAAACCACTATTTGTGGCGTTGTAAGCGGAAGGCCTACAGGGCCAGCAGTGAACTTTATGGATTGAAATGATGACGTAGGTACGTTGTAGAAAATAAGGTTCAATTTACTTGTAAATGTGAGTCATCCTTGCTCTAATCTGGCTTAGTAATCTTCGCTTGCGTGATGAAAGCGAAGTTTACTAAGCGAGGCTAGTTTACGAGTATTATCTGCTCCTCACTAAGTGGCAGGGTTACTCTTATTTCAAGGAAAATAAGGTTCAATTTACCTGTAAATGTGAATCATCCTTGCTCTGCTCTGGCTTAGTAAATTCCGCTTGCAGCACATGAGGCTTGCCCATCATCTGCTTCTCTCCAAGCGGTAGGGTTGGCGCGTCGTGCTGCCACGCGACTTCCTGTCTGAAGCCAGGGTTGTCGAATGCGAACTCATCTTTGACGGATTCAGGATCGGTTGAGAACACCAGGTGTTTTCCTGTGAAAGAAGAGAAGTGGGTTAGATTTTCTGTTGCGGTTTTACTTGTTGATGTTTGTGTGGGCTACCACACGCCTATCTAGCCGTTCTCGAGTTTTTGAAGCTAACAAATCTACAATATACTCTTAGCAGAGCAGCGAATTCTTAACTATGGTTTAGGAGAATGAGAGTATGATTGGAACAACATTTAAATCTATATTGTAGATTTGTTAGCCTCAAAAACTCGAGAACTGTAGGCTAGACCGATAAGACTAATTTTGGTTTTGAGAATATTTGTAAATGTCCAAGGAAGAAATAACTAAAGTTTATAGAACTTTTATTAACGGTACGATGTTCGCTGGGTCAGATAGTAATTAATAATGCTGGACAATCCAAACAGCATCACCTAACTCCAAGTTAAGCAGTGCTATTGAGTTATGGGTATAGATTGATATTATTTTACGATTCTGTAGGCAATAGTGTTTTGTTTCTTGACAAAACACTGTCCGTTTGCATTATTCATAAACTGTATTGTCTTACTAAAGCCTTGGTCTCTTGATCTCCACGCAGTACGCTGCGTACTGAGTACTGTCCGTTACCTAAAGGCTTGGTACCGGTACCAATTCAATGGTTCTTAATTTAAACTCGTATGTAACTAGTTTTCAAGGTATCTCAGGAACTAAATTTTTAGCTATTTATTTTTAAATAAAAATCAAGTTATTTACTTATATGTACGATAATGTGTCACTGTGTGCAGCGTTGCCATTTTGTGCTGGCATAGAATTTGCACCAACCCATCTCTTTCCGCGGGTGTCGTAACAGATGACTATAAGGGATATCTACCGGGGGCTGGCAGCAGCGTTTCCTGAAATTCTACGACCAAGCTGCGATCCCCAACCCGCATGCCTAGCGTGATGAATATTAGCATTACCCTCCATGAGATAAGGAATAAGGCAATATCAGGAAGAAGCCTGCGGCCAGCAGTGGACCAACATAGCCTGTTGAGGTTGAGGTGTCATTTATGTACCGCATAGTTTAACTCTAACGCAGCGAACTGCGTAATCATCAAGCTGTGTTAGTGAGTTGTGTTAGAAGGGTGAATTAACCATAGACACATAATGTTGGCATTATTAATAAAATAGTTTTTTATCTCTGACAAAGGATAAGCAATATTCATGAATACAAAGGCTATGTTTACAGGAAAGTGATATACTCTGATGTGATATACCCGTTTTGCGAGAGACTGGTGCCTGAAAAGGTTATGAAACCTGTATTACAGGTCACATGAGCTCTCGCTCCAAGGATGTAAACATAAAAGTTTAAAATGTTTAAAATAAAAGTTTGGAAAAAAGATAGTTTACAAGTTCTAATTTGTTTTAGTTAGCTCAATAAATGTTTCAATCTTAACGAAGAAGACAAGTCAAGTCAAGTCGAAGTGTAGAGTTCAACAGATCACAAATTAAAAGTTTGCAAACCTTTCATACAAAGTTTATGTAGGGAAGGGACACGTTTACCAACAAAATCATCAAAAAATTCTCAACACTTTCAGTATTTTGTCTATCTAGAATCACATTAGGCTTAACTACTAATTGATGTGAATTCTTCAAATACGTTGACCAGTTCGGTAATTTAACTAGTATCAGTCAACGATATCCTAGTTTAGGATTTGTTAAAAAAACTAGGCCTAGATCTCAGTAATCACTGGATCCCCGTGGTAAAAAAAAACAAGAATTTCTTAAAATTTAAAAAAAAAATACAGTACTTAAACACGATCAAAATTATCCCCATTTGACAATATTATTTTAATGTCTAATTTTGATTAACTTTGACATATTTGCATGGTTTGACAACTCAATAACAAAATTAAGCCAGTTAATTACCGCTGTGCAAACGAGTGTAGTAATACGAGAAGTGTTTGTGTTTCTTATTAAAAATAAATAAATACACAGAAGGAGGCTCCTGTCTCCTCTGATATTCCCCATCTCCCCCTTCTGGCTCCCTGAGTCGGTTCTTACGATTTCCACGGGCTGAATGGGAAGGGTCAACTTATTAAGCTATTGCATAGCTTCTATCGCGGGCCTTGAGCGTGGAGACCGAATCCAGAAATTTCGTAACGAAAATAACCTAACACCCCCACTCCGACCGGCACAGCGGTGATACTTTTTAGTTTTGCCATAAAAAATGCTATGCAATAGCTTTACCGCGGCAGTCCCCGAGTGCCACACGTCTTTTATATTTATATGATCCTACATAAATATTTGATCGCACAACGTTATGTTTTGTCGATATATTCACAATAAATCGCTTGTAATGAGTGCTAATTCACACGATGTTACCGACTCTTGCTTTCGATAGTTATCGGATGTGACAGCGACAACTTTCACGATATGTGCGAGGCCTTCGACAAGAGGGCATCGAAAGCGTGCAGCTATCGCTGAGCGCTTATTGAAAAAGGTTAAATTTATTTTTTTAAAACTGACTGAGAAGTTTGGAAGGGTGCGGGGTAGGCCTTTACCCAACAGTGGGAAGAGAAAAGCTTAAAAAAAACATGGTAAATTGGTTTCTGCCCGCCGCGCCCAGCCCGCTGCGTTGTTAAGATGGATTCATTTTAAAGGTTATTCATCATCCTATTCAACTATCATCCTATGGGAACTCATTAGTAAGGCATATGACTAATTTTAAGTTTTAGACATCTATGCAAAATTTCAGCCTGATCCGTTAAATTTTGGCATGAAGAAGTATGCGTTCATCCAAACTTTTGCATTAATTTGATAGATTCATTAAAGATTTGACGTGCTGATATACATAGATATTTATCATGTAAGACACGTGAGAAGTGACGTAAGATCACCTATCGGTAAGATGGTGATCAAAGTTATAAACCTCTCGTAAAAGATATTTTGTGTTCGCAATTTTTACCTAAACAAAACTTTTTGTAACAAAAACGCAATATACCTTGGAGAGTAAAAACAAAACCATAAAAGTTATTCAGCAATAAAAATCGTTTTTGAGAACCGATTATCTTACTGTCAATAACTATCACAACTTGTTTAGCCGCACTTGTCTCACTTTATTTCATTAATTACAATGAATTTAAATTTAATCTGGAAATTATGAATAATATTAAATTATATGAAAGTACAATTATTATTGATCTATTGTCGTACAATAATTTATTTAACAACCATCACGATTAACTATGTCATTATCTTAAGTACGTTATTTATAATGAAAAACTCATCGAATGCAGCGACTCTTATATCAAGTCAAACATCACTTTAGGTACTAAGTTTGTTTAAACTTTAATTTTATTAAACTCACTACCCCACTACCTTTAACTCCATTTAAGCAATTTTGCGTAACGCCTATTTTCGTATATTCCCGTCGTCTAAGCCTAACTACCTACTACTACGGTAACTAGTTCATTCGCTCGACTTTTTATGCGAAGTGTAATTTTCTATTGAACATGCGTTATGTAGGTTATTGTTTTTGTTGAGTGAAGATCGTTGATTGGTAGAGATCATGTTTACTTGTGGTTTATTATCTTCAGCCTAGTCTACGAACTACTACGTTGCCAGTTGGTTAAGCTCTCAGGGATTTACCAACTGGCAACCAGCGAAAACAATTGAAAGATTCGTAGGAAAAAAATCGAAACAAATCACGTGACATATCTAAGGCATAATATAAAACCCATACATTCAATGACATACATTTATCTTCTTTTCTACTATCGCTTGCGACATCGATTGTTACATTGTCTAGCCGAGGATTGGTTTTAGAACAGGAGTTTTTGATACTTTTTAAAAGCTATTGAAAACAGACTTTTTATTTCGGCTGAAAAAAGCGAATTGATGAAGAATTGTGCCGACGACACCTGAGTGGGAAAAGAGCGAGAAAATAATGATAAACAAGGCTTTTTTGATTATCGAAGCTTCTAAAAGATAGTCCTGATTTATTCAAGCTAGGTACTCTAGTTTCAGTTTTATGCATTTACCTGAAATTATAAATGAAATATTTCATGGTCTTCCTTTTATTAAAAATGCTTTGTTATTTGGAAAAAAACCATCCATAAATATTATCAATTGATAATACGAGTATACTATGTATCAGGTATATTGAAGATACGTTAAAGTAAAGTTATTTTTTTCACAATTAAATTTGGCGGGTTTGATTTTAGGTCCAGACAGGCGATTAATTAAAACTTTTTATGCAGTTTGAATTGTTTTTACACCAAAATGAAATCTTCTTTTAGTAAAATTTCTATCTTTTCTATCTTTTAATGATGACATTCTAATGATAACCTACCTTTATCATACCTACCACAGATTAAGTAATGATAGGTACTTCGTTTTTTGCTCACAATTATTATATACTAGATGCGCCCCGCGGCTTCGCACGGTTTGATCCTATGGAAACTACCTATGGAACTGATTTATGGGATAAAAAGTAGCCTATGTTTAATTCCAGGATTAGGATTACCGCCCGATTAATCTTATAAATTATAAATTAAAATTTTAGCCCGATACGTTCAGTAGTTTTGTCGTGAAGAGGCAACAAACATCCATCCGTCCATCCATACAAACTAGTATTATTAATTATTTATTTATTTAAAGTACAAAACACATCATAATCACTTTCAAATATGGGGTTAAATATTGCTAGAATTAAGCTTGATTGCAACATAAACATGTACCTACGTGCTGCTATAATATAAATAGATATCGAGTGGGTAGAGTTTTTACTATCTATTATAGGTTATTGAAACAAGACAGTAAAAAATGTATTAACTGAATACGATTAATATTAGTATGATTATGTGTGATATAGTGTGATTTATTTATGATTTTACCCTGATTACGTTATATCTGACATCACCACAATGTAATGAATAAAGCTGTAACCTTGTAGTTACGTGCAACGATCTCTGTGCGCCGAGATAATATCTATCGTGTGAACGGTTTCACTTCAAACTAGGTCTTGTTGCATCTCGTGGCAAGTGGAGAAATGTACAAATAAAATATAGAGAAATTGATTTGAGACAAGCCGGTGAGTCTAGATTACGAACTGCATGAAACTTTGGTAGGTAATAGAGTCAGAGTCATATCGTTTATTTCTTTAGACTTACAAAATAAGCACTCAGACAAGTATTTTTTTTTTACTATATAAACAGCTTGATAAATAGTAATAACAAATAAGAAATATGGTGCAATTGACTATAATACACTTAAATTTTTGTCCACTAGCGGAATAAGTAAAAAATAGTAGGAGGATAGTACAAGAACTGCAGAATATTTGGTTTACCAATTTGTTTTTACAATATGTAGAAAAAATAACAGGTATAAAAATGCATCAGAGTGTAAGACTATTCTTATTATATTACTGATATTCTTAAAGTATTTAATAATAATAATCATATATTTATAAAACAAAAAATCCAACAAATCAAAGACTAGGAATCTTTTCAATGACGCACGTAATACAATTTAATTTACACCCTAAGTCCATTTCATGCTTTTCCCATTTCATAAAAATACTGTTATAACTAAATCCTCATTCAACAAATTCCTATTATATCATATTTTCTGTACATTCCATGGCTGGCTACTTTACGCACCAAATTTTCACTGATAGACAGTTAAGTTGGTTATATAATAAAATGTTTGTGAGCTAATAGTTATGTAAATGAAAATACTGTTCACATTATTCAGTGCGACAAAACAAAGATATCAATAAAATATGCTTATTTATCTAAGATTCATCTATTTTTCTACTTTCATAATAAGAACACATAAATCTTGGATGCAAAAAGCATTTCCTACTTTAATAAATTAACAATTAATACACAAATGGGAGAGTAAAGAACTCGTTGTCCGACGTAACTTTTACTTGACGTGCATTTTAATTATTTTGAAAGTGTTCCAAGATATTTGCACATAGAGGCTTGACATTGTCACTGCCTTCGCAACTCTCTGCAAAGGAATGATAAATTACTTAAGGGCAATACCTTCTTAGCTTTGAATTATTTTAATAGCTTTTTTTACGGTAAATAGACCTTTGTTTGACCGCAATCTCACCTGATGGAAAGCGAAGATGCGGCCGACGGTGTATCAGGAAGGTCTAGAAGATACCTATTCACCCTAGTCTTGAAGAGACCCAGGTTGTAATTGGCCGGAAAAACAGAGGCAGGGAGCGAGTTCCATTCCTTTGCGGTGCGAATAATAAAGGCGGAAGAAAACCGCTTAGTGCGAGTGGAGGATACGTCCACCAAGTATGGATGGTATTGCGCTGTGCGTCTGCTTGTCCTGGAGTGGAAGGGGGATGGTGGGATCAGGTCATGTAGTTCAACTGAGCATTCTCCAAAATGTATCCTATAAAAGATCGAGAGACAAGCAACCTTGCGGCGGTGGTCGAGACTTTGCTCTGTATCTAATCAAATATTGAATAAATAATTTTAACATGCATTAAACAATTTTTATTATACCATTAAATAAATATTTATGTCTAATACAGCCATTGTTTACTACATCCATGACGATATGTAGTGATCATCAGGTGGAATATTTAATTAACGATGAACAAACTTGAAGAAAATAAAACAACAGTTACAGTACTTCGTTAATGCATTTTACAGTAAGTCGCTTCCACGGCGCGTAGGAAGTAAACCTGTCAATTTACGAGTTTTTCAGTGTCCCATTCTTTGTGTGTCCCCTTAAATGCGGTTACGTCACTTTGGCAGTTGAATGTCACCGACCTGGGTGGGTGTGCGCTTTACAAATAAGTACCTACATCGCACAAAAGTTTGAGCATTGTTGTTGGTTGCGTTAAAAATACTGTCTTTCTTCAATGTGATTGACTTTTGTAGCTATCTAAACCTTTTGCAGATAGTTTTATTCAATTTGTAAATTGTTTCTATTTGTGTTGGCTTGGTAATTCGTTTCTCAGGGTCATAAAGATGCAAAGTAGCACAAAAATTACTACAATTACGATTTTTTCCGCAACGAACCTCGTTTGCAAACCAATTGCTATTTGCTATCATTCGACAATCGACACCCTTACAAAATTAGGTTATACAAAATGCTCTGTGCGGGTTAAAGAGTGATAAAAAATTCAATATTTATGCAAGTACGTTATTAAAAAATATAAAAAATTAAAGACTCACCTGAATTTTCCATGTCTAGAAAGATCAAACACAGACTGATTGTGACACAAGATGAAATATCAGGCGGAAATCACACGAATCTAATCTTTTAGGTATCTTATCAAATGAAATGACAAAAACTGCGATTGGTTATCTAACTATTGTTATTGTTTACTTGTGTGTTGACGTCCAGGAATAATAATAATAATAATAATGTAAAAAAATAGGTATATATGAAGAATCCACATTAAAAATTTCCAACGGGCTCCGCACTAGACAAAGCCTGTATGAATCATGGCGACCACATACGAGTGAAATCCATAGTATTATTTTAACTTGAAAACGAAAATGTAAAAAAAAAAACCTTTGTAAAGAAACAATTATATATGTACGTTACTTTGTCCAGTTTACAGTTTGCCAGTACAAAAGACATCAACGCGCTGCTGCGTGAGGCCTCGGCATTGATTCCCAGTTTTTTGTTTGTTTTAAGTTATTGCTTATGTTTTTTGTTTCGTAAATTATTGCTTAGCTTGTTAGGTACTTAGGGATCTACTCCAAGGGCAAGATATCGCACGACAGTGCCACTTAATCTCCTTGGAGTGTTAATGTTCCTCGTACTTAATTCTTTAAGTGACACCCGGCGTCATCATTTCGATAATTTTCTTATTGACTTGCCAATGCTTCTGCTTCAAAAACAGGGATCTCTCAAGGGACACAGCATTATCTAGCCCCAAGCTAAGCAAATCAAATCAAATCAAATCAATACTTTATTTGCATAAATGTAGGTACAGTAGGTCTTATATCTATAGTTGGCTCTACTACATTCTGCCACAAAGTGCGTGCAAATATCACAAAGGTAGGTAAAAATGAATATAGAAAAAAGGTTTTACATATTTAACACAAGCTTACACATAAAATTCGATAAACAACAGAACAGTTTACGAGCAACAAAAACCAACAGAGTTCACACAAAAATAAACAATTGGAGATGGCTATTTCACCGTATAAAAATAATGTCAATGGAATAATTTCAACTTCTTATTTTATTAGTCAATTGAATAAACTCGTGCATGAATTATTAGAGATGTCAAAGATTCAATGTCGAAGAAAATAAAAAAGATGTCATATTTAGAATGTCAATAATTAGAAAGAAATAGTATGATTAAATTATTGTAGTTTATCATCTAGAAATTCATTCACTGTGTAATAGGATTTTTCAGTTAATAACTTCGTCAAAGTACTTTTAAAAATATTTAAATTATTGATGGCTCGAATAGAAGATGGGATTTTATTAAAAATTATTGGTGCCATGCAGAACACACCTACACGTAGAACCCTCGTCCTTGCAGTATTACGGTGTAGGGTACCCGCGCGTCGGCTCTCTGCAGGGTAGAAACTGAACAGATGTGGGTTTTTCCTTACAAAAACCGCCGTTTCTAAAATGTACAGAGCTGGTAATGTAAGAATTCTATATTTTCTGAAAACATCTTTACAAGAGTCTATTTGTCCCATACCAAACATAGACCGAATACATCGTTTCTGGGCTATAAAAACCTGCAACTTGTCTGTGGAATTACCCCAAAAAATAAGTCCATATCGAAGGATAGAGGCAACATGACCATAGTATGCAGTGATCAACGTTTGAGTGCTTACTATTTTGCTTAGTTTATATAGAGCATAAGAAAATTGATTAAGTCTTTTACATACATTGTCAGTGTGGTTTTTCCAATTAAGTTGATTATCTATTTCTAGTCCTAGGAATCGTGTGGATTTTATTTGTTGAATTTTTGTATTAAGATGTTCAATGTCAAGATTTATAGGTAATTTATGTCGTTTAAAAATCATAAGAAATGTCTTAGCTAAATTTATTTTTAAATTATTATATGTCATCCAATTGATAATTAATGTCAGTGTGTTATTTATTTCAATTCCCAGATTAGTCAATGAGTTGTTAGTAAATAATACTGTACTGTCATCTGCAAATAATGTCATTGAATGATTTGTAACACTAGGCATGTCATTTATATAAACAATAAAAAGCAAAGGGCCTAGTACGCTGCCCTGAGGCACTCCGTAACGTACGATTCTGGTGTTTGATGCGTATGTCATGTCAGTGTACGTCTTGGGGCAGAGTTTTTCGATGTGTGTTAACTGTCTTCTGTTGTCTAAATATGACTTTAATAAGTCATTGGCGCTTCCTCTTATTCCATACCGATAAAGTTTTGAAAGAAGCAATTTATGATCGACATGATCAAAGGCTTTGGTCATATCCATATACATAGCAATAGCAGTTTTTCCTTTATCGATATTGGTAACCCTGTTCAGAAAATCGTACACTGCCATGTTAATCGTTTTGTTTTTCCGGAATCCATACTGTTGGTTCGATAGGATGTTATTAGATTCAAAAAAGTTATTTAGCCGTCGCTATATAATTTTTTCAAAGATTTTTGAAAAAACTGGTATTAGCGCTACAGGGCGATAGTTATTTATGTCATCTTTTACACCTTTTTTAAATAGAGGCTTGATTATGGTGACTTTAAGACTATCTGGAAAAATACCATTCTCCAAAGATAAATTAACAATGTGACAGATTATTGGTGCTATTATTATTGCTACCTCTTTTATAATATGTGTGGATATACCATCGTACCCGACGCTGCTGGTGTTTTTCAAAGAAATTATTGTTTTAAGTATGTCAAAGGGATCTGTAGGTACTAGGTATATTGAATTGTTATTATTACTGATTTTATTCGGATTCATGTCAGTATTATTAATTAGATTAGTTGTATTAGTATTAGTTACGATGTCAATAAAATAATCATTAAACGTGTTCGCTAATTCTGTAGGATTTGTAATTATGTCATTGTTAATGGTCAATTTCGAAATACTTTCTTTTGGTTGATTTTTTGTATGACTATTTATTATTTCCCATGCAGCTTTCGATTTATTTGAAGACGTTTTAATTTTGTAGTCATTTTGGGATTTTTGTGTAAGTTTTATAATTTTCTTCAACCGTTTCGCGTAGGACTTAAATTTTTGTTTATTTTCAACGTTAGGAGTGTGACGATAATTCCAAAGTAACTTTCTTTTGTTGATGCTACACTTTTTTATGCCTTTTGATATCCACTTTGGCCGTTTTTGGTAGTTTATCTTAATCTTTACAACAGGAAAGCATAAGTTGTAAAATAGTATAAACATCTCACTAAACGCGTTGTAGGCTTTGTTAGCAGAGCTTGTGTTATGGGTACTAGGTAACTGATATACATAATACCATACACTACATAGATAGATATATTTTATTATACATAGAAAACATATAGAACTCCCTGAACGATCTGCAGATCGTACACACATTTGTCCCGAGGCGGGAATCGAACTCGCACCGCGCCACAGAGGTCTTCAGACAATTTGTCAATTTGTTTAGCTTCTAAGACTTATATAGAAAACTTATTTATACAGAGAAAAACAAATTTATTTATATAGAGAAACTCAACGATATTTACAGTGAGTATTTGAATAGACCTAAGCCTTTCTTCAGATTTCTAAATAAGATCGCCCCCGTATGGAAAATTATATAACTAACACATTTTGCGAAATCGACTTTATTGCATTTTTATAAAGTTCAATTTAAGCTGCATCTTTCTGTGTCACTTATGTTTCGATGTAATAATTAATCAAAAGTTATATTTTAATGAAACCTGTAAATGGAAAAATAGATATAGATGAATTCAGATAAAAATAGCGAAGGAAAATTCATAACTCGGCAAATAAATGTGCAAACATAGAGTAGGTAATAATTGTTTTTGTTTTAAAAAACTGTAAACTAACTTCAATTATATAGTTTTTTCATGGATCCAATTATCAAAACTAAACCAAATTAGAATGAAACCATACGGAAAGCACCAGTTTCAAATAAAAAAAGAACCATGAAAATCGGTCCATCCCGTGAAAAGTTCTGAGGTAACAACCATAACAATAAAAAAATACAGTCCTATTGAAAATCTGCTCCTTTTTTTGAAGTCGGTTAAGAATACGTAGCGCTCATAGTGTATAAAGTACCTAAATCTTTTTACTTTGTATACTGTGGGTGCTGCGTATTTAGCATGAATTATAGTTATTCCGATGGGTATTTTTGTTTTTAGAAAGACTAAACTTATATCTCTTAACAATGATAAGGAATAAGCAGATCCAAAAGTAATAGAATGCAGTGTGAGAGCTTGGAAACCTAACAATGTAGTGAAAGCAAGTCGAAGAGGTCAATGTCAGTCTAAATGCAGGAAATGTAAATGCTAGCTTGGGAAATCCTAAAGATGGCGGTCTGTTGGTCATACTGTAGGTCAACGGAAGCATGTTGACTTGTAGGTTCATTTAACTAGCTAGCAGGCTTATCTAGCTACCTAGGTTTATCTAACTACCTTGTGACTTGTGGGTTAATCAAGCTAGCTAGCAAGTTCATCTAGCTAGTTAGTAAGTTCATCTATCTAGCTAGCAGGTTTATCTAGCTAGCTAGGAGGTTCATCTAACTTAACTCTGTCCAAAGAAGTATCCTTTTTTGGCATACCACTGTGAATTTTTTGTTGTTGATAAGTGTTTTTAAATACAAATCTTATACCTTAAACGAGCAATTCTTGTAAATGTGTATATATACAATCCGGATCTCGGAAACGACTGCAACGATTTTCATGAAATTTTGTATACAGGGGGTTTCGGGGGCGATAAATCAATAGGATTCATTTTCAGAAAATGTCGTTTTATTAGTTTAATTATGTGTTCAATAATTAGATTTATCGTATTCAATTGACTCTTCCTGACATCTATTGGCGAATAGTAGTTCTATAATTTCTAATAAACACAATTTACCAAAAACAAACCGAGCGAAGCTCAGTCACCCAGGTATACTAAATAAATAATGTGGGACAAATCACACAGCATAACCTAGCCCCGAGCTAAGCAGAGCTTGTGTTATGGGTACAAGAAAACTGATATATTTATTAGAATACATTACATACATAGATACTAGATGTTATTATTAAAAGTACAAAATTTTATATATAAACGAAAAATAAGAAATATATTTACGAGCAAAATACAGTTAACCCTCCATACATATTGTGTGCCTACGCCTAGCAGAGTCTATAGTGAAACTTAATAATAAAATGTGAATACCTCTGTTACACTTACACCCATGGAATACAATAAATGGTTGAGTATTAAGTATAAAAAAATACCCAGATCATCCATGAAGGAACACTTGAAATAATACTTTGAAAATCTTGTGTTATTATTATAATTGCTTGTTACGTCTTTTATATACCTAATAAACATAGGTTAATAAAAAATCGTCAGAATGTATTCAGTTTCAGTTTTAGTTCATTTATTTATCTTTTGACACAGTAAACATGTTCTTAGATAAGTCACTTTTACATTTTTAACTTAAATAATAGCTAATTAATAACTACCTTAGCTTCAGTACCTACCTACCACATCACAAAATATGTTTTTATCAGCCAAAGCTTCGTCAATTGTGTAATAACTCTTATTCAATAGAATGGTTTTGTATGTAGGTATAAGTAGGGAAGACATTTCACAGGGTCACGGTTTAAATAATTCGCAGGGAGCTTTAGTTTCCATCATTACATTACCGACTGATTTGACTAAAAAACACCTTATACCAACATGGCCTTTTTTGAGATATTGATTTTTTCTTTATATTTGTAAATAATAAGTGTCACTGACTGTACAAAGTGTTGTTTAAAACTATCAAACACAAGGCGAAACGACTCATCCATCGCTATTAAGTAATTTGAGCCCGTTTGCAGGCGTTCCAAAATAATTGTCGAGTTCGTGTGAACTGAAGACAATGGCAAGCTTAACTAGATAGTGAGCATAGACTGACGTAAATTGATGTTGCTTGGTACAGCAAGGATGGATAGGTTTTATCTCACCCTACTTTTAATTTTAATCCTGCAATGTAATATGGTGAAACTATCGTAAGCTTAATTCTCGTCCGTGGAGCGCAAGATATAATATTTAGCTAACATTATGTTATTCGGTATAAACTTGAGACTAGACTTAAAATAAAGGAGATATATCTTTGATTGACCTGTTAAGTGATGATCTTTCACAAAATTGTTGGCTAACGCTTATTATAAACAATCATTTTTTCGCATACGTTATATGCGAAATAACGATCGCTTATCCGTTTCTAGCATAGTTTAGATTTTATTAAAATACTACTTGAATAAAATGTAAACTACACACTACACTACACTTACTCGATGAAATGAAATTAACTAAATTAAAACGCTCACAACGATATTTTTCTCATTCGTAACGTTATTGGCTCAACGGTCCCGGTGTCATGACGAGTAATTTGTTGTATGGGGGTTATAGCTCGCCACACGAGATATCGCCATCTTCCTGTTGGTGGATATTCTGGGGCATTCATACAGCCCCCTTCATACCCACAGCCATCTCATAGGCGATGTACCCCTCAATCTTTTACCCTCCGCCCTGCAGCACGTTCAATGGAGACATCGTGCATCGGGCTCGATACGTGCCCGAAAAACTTCAAGATTCGAGATTAAACAAGATACAAGATTTTATTGATAAATATTAAATTTACATGTCCAATCAGATACATTACATTATTGTTAACTTATGTTAAGGTTATTTCAAATAATATTATATCATTTTAATTTTGCTTCACTATATACATATAGGTACTTAATTTAATCTAATCCCCTACAGCCCTACCTATGTTTTGCACCTGACATTTTTTGTATCGTTAAATCAGGCACGGGGATTGTATTCTACAGTTCGGATAGGTTCGTTTGAAGACAGACGCTTACAAGGCCAACTAACTACCTACTTGTATTATATATATATATATATATATAAGAGTAGACTCTGCGTAATGTTAGCAAGATTATTGAAGCTAACAGAATGATTTCCAAAGGTGTCGTTCGTGACGAGTGTAAGAACCGTCGGCTAACTTGTCCGTAAGTGTGTCAATCGGAACCTGTTGACCGCGAGGTGAAGCTTACTGCGGTACTTTCCACCAGCTGTAGTTCGATTATCAATCAAGGACAGTATTATGTTTGGTACCAAATTTTGTGCCAAAGTGAGACTAGGTGTAGGTATAGGATGGGCCAACGATGACGTCAAGAAAATGAATGCTAAATGAGGTAGTTTCGAATACCCCGTGGGTCATTCATCACCAACGTAGGGATCCTAAATTACCTCATTGTATGTTCCCTGATTTTTCGTAGTTTTCGATGTATGATTTTATTTACGTTTTATTTGAGAATTTCCGGGCGCAACGGTTTTATCCACTTCATAAATTTTTATTGTGGAATTTTAGGGTTTTTTTTGTATTATCTTATCACCAACAATTTTTTTTCAATTTATTAAAAATAGGGAATAAATTTTCTTCGTTAAAAAAATTATGGTGGCGAAGGGCATGGGTGGATCGCCTAATAACTATTCCATAACATAAGCACTGGCCCCTACCTAGCCTTTTTTTGAGAAATACAGATAGTACTAACATTAGCATTGAATTACAGCCATAATTATAATTATAATTATGGCTGTAATTCAATGCTAAATTTAGTTTGATCAGTCGATTTTAAATAAACCCTAATAAGTTATGTGAGATAGACTTATATCAAGGCAACATTTAAATCAAAACATTGTCAACTATCTGTACTAACAAAACAATATTGTCAAATGAATAAAACAATAGAATAACAACAGTTTTAACAAGAATTCCATTGTGCTAATTCAGCGTTCAATCTCTCGAACCGGTTCTAATATCTCACGGCCGTCGCCATCTTGGTTTTGTGACAGCTGACACGTAATGGCGGGAACGTAATTGTCTATGGTTGAGTAATAAATTCGATTCAGCTAGTGATTCCGTCTTTGCTGAATGATTTTCGTTGCGGTTTGAGACGGTATTTGTGGGTGTAGTAAATCCGTTACTTCGAACTTGTGTGTTGTTTATAAAATGGTGGGATAACAGAACCTCCCAGTATTTGTACGAGTATTAACAGATTTAACGTCGTCATCATCAGCCTATGTTAGTCCACTGCTAGCCCACTTGGCCAGAGGGCATCCAACACTACGATCTCCACTCAAAAACACATTTACCCCAGCCAGCAGTTGTCGTTTCATCGCGAGTTATGGCCAGCCCACTAACGGCTTCAGCTTGCTCATTCTTTGAGCTATGTCGGTAGCTTTGGTTCTAATGTGCGTATGAAGCCGCAGGCAAAAGTTATAGTACAGTTAGGTCAGGTAACCTTAATCAATTGGCGATGGACCATCATCATCATCATCAAAGGCCGTTATATCTACAAAGAGTACTCATTTCATGTAGTATTTGTTTTTAGCACTTACGTAGAAGACTTGTAAGATCTAAACGGGAACGACAAATGCAATGGAGAGTTTTCTCCAATCCAATACTCTGTTGATATAAAAACACGATTTTATAACAGAAGCCTTAATATAAAGGCTACTCTATCTACCAGTTAATTCGACTGACTACACGCTCTGTCAATGTCAAGCCTTGATTAATTGACACAGATTGTACTCGTATAGAAGTTCACGGCAAACCGCAGATTACGATAATTTGAACAAGCCTGTTAGTTACTACCAAGTTGTTTCATTTTTAAATTTTAATAAACAAAAAGTGAAAATATTATTTCCTGAAGGTTCTCATGCGAGTGGTATGAGAACCGTAGTAGGTATTTTAATTTTAATCTACATATTTGTGAAACCCCCTATGGGTCCTTTTGTAACATGAAAGATTTTTTTGTTTATATTTCAGTTTATTATATAGGATTCATTCAGATACTCATCTGGATTCGACAAGCTCTGCTTAATTTGCAGTAAACGGATGTCTTGTGGAAAATGTGGAAATCAGTACCTATAATAGAAATACTAATAGTTATTTTATTACAGTATATCACTAGCTGTTTACTGTTAAACCAGGCGTAGATTAACAGTCATCATCATCATCATCAGCCTATATTAGTCCACGGCTGGACATAGGCCTCCCCTAATGAGCGCCATAGCGCCCTGTCTTCAGCTTGACGCATCCAGCATCTGCCTGCAGCCTTTCGCAGATCGTCATCCCACCTGGCCGGAGGGCGTCCTACACTACGTTTGCCGAGTCGCGGTCTCCACTCAAGAACTCGTTTACCCCAGCAGCGGTTATCGGTTCTTCGCGAGATATGGCCGGCCCACTGCCACTTCAGTTTGCTAATTCTTTGAGCTATGTCGATAACAGTAAATGTGCATATTTGATAGTGTTTGCATCCTGCGTTCTTTTTACGACTTCAAATCTATTTTGACCACTTTACACATCAAGAATTTAGTAAAGTTTGACATTTCCTGGAAGTCAAAACCAACTTGTAATAGAGCGCAAAAAATCTAAAGCCAGTTTTTAACAGACAAAAACATCGGTTTACACAAAGGTAAGATTTTCTATCCGATCGGGAACAAAAACGATTAACTTCTTTGTACCTACACTATTAAACAATTGAACAAGTAATTGTTTAATAGTTTTTGGCGAGGACATGACACGAGAGACCCTGGACGGAGATAAAGAAACTTATGGAAAATTCCCGGCACATTATCGCGATGTCAGGAAGTTAGCCCATCATGCTCCTACTCCCCTAAGACAACTACAAAGATTGTTGGGTAGTAAAATGATTAAAATGTGGACGCTCATTAATCTTTTACTACCCAACACTCAAGGACCAACGTTGGAAAACACTGTTCGCTGCCGAGGCTCTTTAGCCACTATAACGCCCTATCAAAGCAACATGACCTAACTGTTACACTCCCAAAATTCTAATATAGTCTTCATAAAATTATATTTCCCAGAGCTTCCTCCCAATCTTATTATATCTATAGGTATAAGTAGTATAAGTTACAATCGCAACATTTGTCAACTATGTTCCTTCCTACCTAATTTTAGTTTTTTTATACAAGTATGTATGTAATACTCACTAGTCTGTATGTTTTGTATTGTTTATTTTCATATAGATAATATTCATTACATTAAATTTCTAAATTTTATCCTTTAAAACGGGCAATGTTTAGTCGACTCACATGCTGTGACACCCATTTATTAGATAAGCACTAGACCTTGGTCATAAGGTTTTGTTATGTAATATTTCATGTTTTCATGCCTTTTTTATGTAATATTTAACGTAACGTGATTTTTCTGTTGAGTGTCCTATAAATGAATAAATAAATAAAAATCAGGGAGGCCGTTTCCCAGCTTTGAAATGAATGGGGTTCGTAAAATTATAATATTATGGTGTATTTGACATTTCATTAGTTAAAGTCTGTGGATGGCGAGACAATATGGCATTATATCTAATACGACATAAGACAGTTAAATTATTTTCATTGAAAACGTAAGTGAGTAGGCAGCTAACAACGTGCTAAGTAAAGATGAATCAAAAGAGCAAAGCTGAGCTCAGTTGTTGAAGGTTAAAGCGCAAAACAATACATTAAGTAGATACATACTTGTTTAAGTAACTAATTTTGTTTTTATGCAAATCACTTTACGATTGTTTAGTTTCAGTTTCGTGGTTTCAGTTGAGCAAACAAATGACGATCGAGACAAAAATGTAGCATTGATAAACGATATCTTTTTGTCGGCTACAATGTCATGGTAACACGAAATTGTGTACAAATTAATATGTTGTCTTTAATAACTAGTGCTGTAGGTAATTAAGAATTTCAAACGACTTTTAAAACAAAGAAGCTTTTGTCCATATGTCTATAAAAAGTAGTGCAAGACGGAAAGCTGCTTGAGACTATTTGCGTATTTATCTATCACCTGTTGGGTAAATTATCCTTAAAACAAAAGACCCGATACAATTATACAAATCCGCAAAAACGCACTAACTGAATCCTGTATTTGTCGAAGGTATTTGACAGCATCGATTACCACCATCTGCCAAAAAGCTCAATACAATGCACCTTTAGTAACTGTCAGTCAGTCGGTATGTACATCTGTGTCGCCGAATACAAAGGTATTCAGGCGATTCCAGTTTTTATCTGCGTTTCTGCGAGATCGCCCGGCCGGTGTGCCACAAGGTCGAACGCTGGCTCCGCTAATTTACAATGTTGTTTGTGTTTACGTCTGTTTTATTGGTCTCAGTTCATTTATTTAATTCTTAAACGTTGTTGGTGGGGAAGCTTTGACAATTATATGAATAAGTGAGCTGTTAAGTCAATTTATTATTTTATAACTTATTTGGGAACTTAAGCAATGCTGCTAGCAATGAATGAACATGTAATATATATCTCTGATATGTCTTGTCATAACGGTGTTTTTTTTTATAATAGACTTAGAGTAGTACTGTTGTAGACTGAGAGTACCACTTTTATTATTGCACGATTAATTTAAGGTAAAGTCTATATTATCCTATGTATCCATAGTTATTTTTAAATAAATTACCTTTATAAAGTATTTACTAATTATTTCTTCTAATTTAATGTTATAGAGCGCCTTCTAGCAATAATTATTTGTTGGCTAGCAAATATTCGCAATATTTTTCACGTTGGAACCATTATCTAATTCTTAGGTAATTAAATTACTGTTTCTGGTATGACATCACCAAATTCTAAATGTATATAGAAGTGAATGTCCATCTCAAATAAGTTGGCAGATTCATTAAATAAATTTTAAAATGTTGTTTAACAAGTAGTTGACCTTGCTAATGAGCTAAATTCGCATATTATGAATATTCAAACTAAGCAAGTAAAGGTGAATTGAAGGTATAAGATCAAGGCGCCACTCAGCAATCATAAAAATGAATTTCAATAAACATTTGCGGTGAATACCTATTAAGTGTATGAACAGAATCATCTTAAATTAACAGACGATTTGATCGATCGATAAGTAAGAAAGATTATCTATTATCCTTTTAAGATTTTCTAAATTAAGCCAAAGCAAAAAGAATAATAATATTTTTGAGAAGTTTTTCAAAGAATATTAAATACAATTTGACTGTAACCAAACAAATATGTATTATTAAAAATCAGCACAGCAAATAAATATCAATACATAATACATATGTTTAATGTAATATTATCAAAAAGTGGCATTTATAGAATAACCTTAAATCAATAATTAATAATAACCAGGTTAATAAGCACGCATGTATTATTGTGACATTCAATACAATTACTTAATTAGTCATACATTACGTTCTTACGCTGGTTTTAATTTAAAATATCATTAAAGGGCAAGGAGAGATTTAATTTCCGGTCTTATTAACTTCTTTGTCAACGTTCTGATTAAAAAATTATGTTTCATAACATTAAATTCTTAAATATATAATATGACCTATATTTAGCCTCACCTTCAAAATTATTTGTATCGAGCTTGTAACTAGGGATATTTTGGTAAAATAAATAAGTCATAATAAATAATGGTGACGATCTACGAAAGACTGCTGGCAGATACGGGATGAGTCAAGCTGAAGACAGGGCGCTATGGCGCTTATTAGGGTAGGTAGGCCTATGTCCAGCCGTGGACTAACATAGGCTGATGATGATGATGATGATAATGAGTGCTGGATAAGCCACACTGCCTAGCTCATTTCCAAGCTAAGCAGAGCTTTTGTTACTAAATGATTGATATAAGTAGGTTATGTACATAATACATTTTAATTGTTCATACTAACACTCAGAACACCCGGAATATTAATTGGAAAAATATATTGTACAAACATTTGTCGCGAGCGAGACGGGAATCGAACGCGAAAACTCCTGCGACACAGGCGGACATTCGCCCACTGCTCCATAGAGGTAATTTTCAATATTATTTATTGCCATCGTTTTCATTTAGAGCTTTCTACAATTCTTTATTATTATTACGGACATTGTTAAGAATCCGATTTATTTTAACTATTAATTTTCTTACGGCTCTTATTTGTATTTTGAACGTGTAATATACTCGTAATATCTTTTACCTTTTATGTCACCTCATTCGTAGTTTTGCCTTTATTATGAATCCCCTTTACTTATGCCATAGGTGTGAGCGCGTGTCGAGTGATTGTATTTAAATTAGCTTTTTATGCATCCTGTGCGTCTTGAGAAACTCGATTGTCAGTCCCATCGTCTGTCTTATTAAAATTCTCAAATAGGATTTTATTTTAGTTTTGTTTACTATGTTTGATACAATCTATTATTCGTTTTATTACTCTAGCTAGAAGATAATTGAATTAAATATAAGACTTTATCAATGTTTTAAAATGTTTTAACGTCATTCAACGTTTTACGCGTAGTCCTTGTAAAAATATGGAACTTTCGACTTCTCTTCCAATTATTATATTCTTCATCGCTTTAATCTGACCAAATGATAATATATAATGCTGTGAGAATTGTCCAGCATTATAATAATAATAATAATCATTATAATTAAATAATCCCATGGAGAAATCTGGCCTTCTAGAAATAATAATAGTAGATTTAAAAAACTTTGACGTCAGAGTTCTTAACGAGCGAGGGTGTCTTTATAACAATGTAGAATTCGATTTCTTGTAAAAAATATATACCTAATATATATAAATATATAATTCTTTTTCGCTTTAATCTGGCCAAATAGTCTATGCCCTAAGGAGATTCTCCCAGGCGCACTGACTTTGCTTGGTTAAGTAGCGTAAAAAGAAAAACAGTTAAAAATAGTATATTATAACAAAACGCACCTACGGCATCCGTGAAATAGGAGAAAGTTTCAATTTATTGCAGGTGTCTACCGTCGTTCGGAGCTCTTAACGGCTATATATAGAGTGTTAAGTATACGTTATATGTATACATACGTAGGTACATGAAAACTGTTACATATACAGTACCTTCGAATACGGTAATAGAGGTACAATCTTTTATAATTTTGCCTGAGGGAAGATCACCGTTTTGAACATAATATAAGAAAAAAAAGTTAAAAGAACAGTATGGATTTAAAAATAAAAATAGTGTGATCAAATAATTATATCGATAAATAGGTATTTAGATTAAGTTGAGGTTGAGATTGAGATTTATATATCATAAAACTCTAGGTTACGTTTTATTCTTAGTAACATCGATGTCACAGCCACTTTGAACACCTTACCTATCAATTACTAATTATAAGTACATAATAACATGGAAGTAGTATGTACGAAATGTACGTAAAATACTTATCTATATAATTTGCAGCAACTACGTAAATTCATAAATCTGCCGTCTTTACAAGACCTGCATAGTTAGTGCAAGCCTTGACCCATACGTTTTAAGGCATCTTTGGGTATAACGTAGGTAAGTATTACAAATTTTACATAGTAAACATTTTGTGAGTTCTGTTTTGTGAAAATTCTACAAACGAAACGGCTCCATGGTATGTAATTTGTATTCTGGTCAGGTTTTTGGTTCATTGCAAAGTTAGGTAATATTCTTGAATCGGAATAACTAAGTTTAGCTATGGTTTATCCATTTTGAATGAAGCATGTTAATAAACAAAGTACGACACAAATAACAAAATTTCACTTGCTTGGCGTCGAGTGTCAGATATAATTGTAAGCAATTTTTATTGAAGGGAGGATCTAAAATGGACAAGTAATGTAAATTACGTATAAAGGGACGCGCCAACAAAGTGAATTTTAGGTTAAGTATGGGCGGTTTGTTTACGTTTATGCGCCATTCAAAATGGATACGATATAGGTGTACCCATTCTTGCTTCAGTAAACCATCTAAGTAAACCTACATTAAGATAAGACCTAAGCAGTATACAAGTACATACCATCGCCAAACGTAATGCCTATCCAGTTTGAAACTATTTTGCTTTGCGTTAAAAACAAAAGATATCGAGCAAGCCGGGGTTGGCAACTATTCACCGTACAGAAAAATCACCCTAGTGGTGGTAAGGAGCAATTTTTGCTGACAGCAATATAAATAAATTAATAAATACGTGGGTGAACTGAGATCTGCACGGAAATCTCGCATTCGCATAGGAGTGTAGTGTATTGTATGAGGTAAACCATGTTCGCATCTCACTAATCGCACTTCACACAAATAACTATACATAAATGCGAAAATTTTGATGGATGTATGGATGGAGGGAGTTTTGTTAGCTTTTCACGCCAAAACTACTGAACGGATCGAGCTGATACTGTGCATACTTACAGGATATTCTAATTCTGGAATCAAACATCGTTTACTTTCTATCCCAAAAATAATTTATTTTACTTATATTTCATGGGATAGAAACCACCTTAACATATTAACAATTAACAACACATGCAAAGCTGCGGGGCGATAAGAACTACCTGTATCCATATTTTCAGCCCGATCCGTTCAGAAGTTTTGGCGTGAAGAGGTAACAAAAATCCATACATCCATACATCCATACAGACTTTTGCATTTATAATATTAGTGTGATTATTACTAGTTCATTTCGGTTTTACATAAAAAATCTCATTTGAAGGTGCAAACGGAAGACATTAGTAATTTAACATACCCTCCCCGAATCGCCCCACAATCTGAGGCAGTATCAGATAACGGAGTAGACATAACATACTCAAACATTTGAGTACAAAATAATGGCGCAGTCTTTATCTTATCTTCGAAGACTATTCTGACCTAGCCTAGGTTTGTCACTAAAGTTGTAAGAAAGGCCACTTAATTATATCTTTACAATTTAGATAGAGTATTGATAGACATGTTTGTTTTTGAATACAACGTTAATTAAATTAAAAGATCGTATTTTCTTCTACTCACCTATAATTTAAGAAAGACTTTACAAAACAGGCCCCATAATTCTTACTGATGCAGGTAGGATTTTTAAGAAACGCCTCAGTTTAGATATCAGTCAGAAATAACATATAGGATTTCTCTAGCTCTGGCAACAAGTTCTAAACAAAAAATTTTTTTACAGATTATAACCTTACCAATCTCTACTCTGCTATCACCAGCCAGTATTTTATTCGTGGCTTCGCTCCGCATGATAAAACCTTTTTACGCAGCTCATCTCTACAAACACAAATGAGGTTGTATACCTATGTGTGCGCTCAGGTGGGAGCGGCCGGGCGGGTGGCATTCCTCTTGTGACCCACATAGCTTGACTCTCGTTAGGCCGTTCAGAATCGGCCTTTGGGATTATATCAACGGTTTTTTGACGCAAGTTTATCGGATGTTTTAAATATTTAAGATTTGGTGTGATTTATACGTCCAGCTTTTTGGTATTTTTATGAGATTTTGATGGAATTAGTTATTTTAATTGTTTTATGAGGAGGATAAACCAGAAATTAAGAACCTCTACGATCAGTAAATACCTTTAGTGAGCGTTTTTGCTTACTTAATTAAGGAAATCAATTTTTCGATCCAATCAACAAAATTGATCGTTATCGAAATAACCACGTGTAATTAAATGATGGTATTGCGATTTCCTCTCGGTTCTCGGTAAGCATTGCATTAGTATTACACCTTTTTATCGGTAAGTCGGTCAACACTAGCCATAAGAGACAAGTCACGAAACTAAACAGACTGTAACGATAGCTACATAACTGATAAATATATGATTACATACACGAGTAGTCGTTTATTTAACTACTTTTAGAAAAATCATTGACATAGTGAATCTAGTTCGTTGAAAAACATCTTTTTATTCTGTTTCTCAACGTCATATTAGGTACCTATTTATTACCTTATTTATGCACGTCTAAGAATACAACTCAGAGTTAAATCACGTTTACGACACAACTAATGAATTCTACGAGCTGTTATGGAAATTGCTCGAACCATTATTCTGACAAATAAAATAAATATTGCAGCGTGACCGAATAACAACCTACTGTTGAAATCAATTTTAATCTCACATAAAACGGGGCTGCCAGCTCACTAATCTCACTTTACGCATAAGGTTTGTTGGTTAAAGTTTTAAAAATGGTGGAATATAACTTTCACGCTCCATGCTCGATTAACGCACTTTAGATAGATACATAGAAAATTATTTATTGCACACTTATTGAAAGAAACAATACAATAGAAAAACTTAAAAACTGAGTGACAAGTGGTGGTCTTATCGCTCAAGAGCTTTATACGTCATTTACCGAAAACTAGTGATTAAAGCCCTATTGACATAAAAATGGTATAGGTAAACGAGGTTTTAAAATTTTTAAAGAAGACGAATAAGATCTCTTGGTGCAAGTCTCCTTGGTCAACATGTACGTACATTTCGTGGTATCAAATTCAACAAACTCATTATTCCCTTACTCCCAAGAGAATAACTGTTGGATATCTTACTATTATTCTAAACTATTTTAAAAGTAAGTAAACACTTAACTCGAGCTCACAAAATTAGGAGTAAGGAGAGCATGGAGTTGTGTCTTAAATACTTATAAAATATTTTGAATCGTTTGGTAATACTGAAACTGACCAAAAGATTTTTCTCAACAATTGTTTTTGAGCTTAGTTTTTATTTATTTTGTTTACCACATTACTACTTATTTAAACTTATTATTGTCTATGACCTTTTTACAGCCATTCATTAACTTAAATTATAATGGTTTAATTTTTTTTTTTGGTTTGGTTCTCTGATAATTTTTACTATTTTTTAGAACTAATATTACATTTTGCAGCATAGACTTGACCAAGTGTTCCTTGTGAATTTACGGTAAATAAATGATTTGAATTGTATTGAACTGAGTTAACCACAGAGGTTTGGAAAGGTGTTTAAGTTTAAGGCTGCACAGTCAGTTTATTTAACACATGTCATTTGACTGTCAACCTTGCCATGAACGTGATTATTCACGTTTATGATAATAACAACGGCAAGTAAGATATAGATAGGTACCTACAGGTATTGTTGAATGATCTTGAATAGAATTATGGCTTGTTTTGTTTTATTTTAATCTTTTGTGTTGCACGTAAGACACAAACATGTGTAATTAGGAAATTGTTGGTAATATTAGAAATCAGCTTACAGACCAGCTAAAAGGATGCTTATTAGTTTTACAGCTATTTTAAAGTGGTTATTAAATTAAATAACTAATCTCACTTCCTCACTGCATCCTCGAGTTTTACTAATAATTTATTTTCTAATTATGTATTTGAGAATAATTATAGCAAAACTTTTCGGGTGGTATGGGAGTAATTATGATCCAAATTCACATAATTAAGTAATAAATAATAATACTGGACAATTCACACAGCATTATCTACCCTCAAGCTAAGCAAGGCTTGTGATATGGGTACTGGAAAACTTATATATATCAGTAGGTACATATACATAAGATAAATAGATATTTTTCGTTCATAAATAGTATTCGGAATATATAAATAATATTCCCCTGAACAAATATTTGCAGATCGTACAAATAGGCGAGAATCAAACCAGCAACCTCCTGCGTCTCAGGCAGACCTTTGCTCACCGCACCACAGAGGTCGTCAGTTGGATTAATTTTTAATTATGAGCGAGTAATGTAAGAAATCCCAAGTTTCCCAAGGGCCAATTCTCACAACTCTCACTATACCGCGTGTACCTGTATCGTATCCGTGACGTCACCGTCCTTCGATGCCAGGTTTTTTTCTTCGTAGTTTCCATCCATTCCCAAAACAATTAAGCGACCCTTTTGTTTTAGGGTAACACTGGCCATTTTAAAAAAGAATGGAATTCGAATGGAATGTCATGGATCTGTTTTGAATTACCGGGTTTAGTTTTCATTCATCTAAAGCAGCATTAGTTTTGACAATGCGTTCTCTGTCCTATTGTAATGCTATATAGGCTTGGATTTAAAAGTGACTTGATTCAAAATGTTAGCACTGATTTAAAAATAAAAAAAGACGTGTAATCGAAAGCCGTACGAATCACATTATAGTACTACTACGCAGTTTAGCAAGTCTTTGGTTGGCTTTTGCTAAGCGATCATGGCTATTTTTAGTTTAATAGGTACGTTAGGTACGTACAGGTAGGTAGGTACTTATCTCTCTTCATACTACGCAAGGACGTGTTTTGATTTAAAATGATACTGCGTACTGCGTACTACCCCTTACCAATGTAGCAGAATTCGACAGAACAAAACCCACCCTCATAAATCTAAGTAACATTCTAAGACCGGCCATCGATTCTAAACGTTTTTTATATAATTATTTTACCGGCACCGCAATTATCACAGCGTAGTGCGTATTGATAATTTCACTTGTGGTGAACTCACATATTTATTTACATTTTATAACGTTATATATTTACACTATTTACAGATTAAATACTAACTTACCTACTTAAATAGATACATACATAATATACACGCACGATATTACGGATAAATAAATAAACATTCACTATGCAAATATCTTAAATCTAAATCTATTCCTTCAGTCATACACACTTCCACTACATTCCACTACAGTAATAACAACGCACTCCTTTCTTCGCATCGTCGGGTAAAAATATTAGAGGCGCGCGGGAGCTCGCTCGCCGCTGTCTGAGAACCTGTTTTGCCCCGCCGGCGCTCCATTGCGCCGCACTCGAGGATCGAGAGCCAGACCAGTCACAGCCTTGCACTTGCCGCGGATGCGCGTGCTACTTTCCGCTGTAATTTCTCTGCGCGATCTCTTACGTAATCTATCCCTAATGCTTTTGTCTTCTCTGTGCTTGTATGCTTAATTGATTCAATAAATCCCGTTCGTGTCTATTGGAAATTGGAGTTATTTATCTACCCAAACTGGTGACCCCGTGGAGAACACGATAAACAATGGATCAACCGACAACGGCAACAACTAAGCCGACGAAGGAATCAGCAAAGCCTACAGATGACTCAACGGCAAAGAACTCGAGCGGATCAGACACGGACGATTCGCAAGTTGGTGTAAACTCGCGCCCGCGCCGTAGGAACAACAAAATGGCCAAACCGGTAAAAAAAGAGATTCCGCCGACGCCGCAACCTATGCACGTAAGAATCCCACCGTTTTGGCCAGAAAAACCGGCTATTTGGTTCGCGCAAGTGGAGGGCCAATTTGCAATCATGCGGGTGACTGATGAGACGGCCAAATTCTATCACGTTTCGGCTAATCTCGATCGCCAGTATGCCGCCGAGGTTGAGGACATACTAACCGGTCCTCCCGACTACCAACGGCTGAAGGACGAGCTCATCAAACGACTGTCGGCGACTCGTGAGAACCAGGTGAAACAACTTCTCTCACTCGAGCAGCTTGGTACGCGTAAGCCGTCGCAGTTTTTGCGACACCTGCAGCGCCTAGCCGGACCAAACATACCCGGAGACTTCGTGAGGACCATCTGGTCCAGCCGGTTACCTGCCTCGATGCAGCCAATCGTAGCGTCGCAGTGTACGTTGCCCCTGGATTCACTCGCCGAGCTCGCAGACCGCGTCCACGACATCGCAGCGCCAACGTACCAAGTAGCGGCGACCGCCACCGCCGCATCATCATCATCAGCGGCACCGTCGTCGCCCATTGACGAGTTGACGCGACAAGTAGCCGAACTGACGCGCCAGGTAAGCGCATTAACTGTGCAATCGCAACATCGCTCCCGCTCGCCCGAGCGAAGAGGAAGAAGTCGCGGCCGTTCGTCGTCACGCCGCTCACGTACTCCAGCGAAGAGGTCTGAGTCGAACTATAGGAAGTTCCCCAACTGTTGGTACCACCATAGATTCGGGAGCCAGGCCGATAACTGCATACAGCCGTGCGACTACGATAAGAAGAAGTCGTCGGAAAACGACAAGGGCAGTCGTTAATGGCGGCCGAAGATTGCCCTAGCAGTACTGGTCGCCTATTCGTGACGGATCGTAGATCGGAGGTGCAGTTCCTGGTCGACACTGGGAGTGACCTATGCGTCGTGCCGCGATCAACGTTTCGACCACCGCGCGCGAAGACGGACTATCAGTTGTGTGCAGCCAACGGATCAGCGATAGACACTTACGGTTGGATAGAGCTTAATCTTAATTTAGGTTTACGTAGGGATTTTTTGTGGCGTTTTATAATAGCCGACGTAACGAAACCTATAATAGGCGTAGATTTTTTATCTTTTTACAACCTCACTGTCGATATTCGCAATAAGCGTTTGATAGATGCCACAACTAATGTTTCAGCTGTAGCTAGTATTTTAGCTGTAACCGAAGGCCATGTACCTAGTGTAAAGGTTGTGACTGGAGACTCCAAATTTCATCTGTTACTTTCAGAGTTTCCAGAATTGACACGGCCAGCGGGTGCCCTTCGTACACCTAAACATAACACAGTCCACCATATTCGCACCACACCAGGCCCCCCAGTATCGTGTACACCCCGCAGACTAGCGCCAGACAAACTGAAAATCGCCAAGTCCGAGTTCGAGGCAATGTTGGCAAATGGCACCGCCCGTCCGTCGCAGAGCCCCTGGTCGTCGCCGCTCCACCTCGCCCCTAAAAAAGACCAAGGTTGGCGACCCTGTGGCGACTATCGAATGCTCAACGCGCGGACGATACCAGATAAGTACCCTATCCGCCATATCCATGACTTTGCTCATAACCTATCTGGTTGTAAGATTTTTTCAACTATCGACCTTGTAAAGGCTTACAACCAGATACCGGTTTTTGACGAAGACATCCCCAAGTGCGCCATCACGACGCCCTTCGGCCTGTTTGAATTCCCTTATATGACCTTTGGCTTGCGCAACGCTGGCCAGACGTTCCAGAGGTTCGTTGATGAGATGACCCGCGGCCTAGATTTCTGCTACCCCTATCTCGACGACTTTTTGGTATTTAGCAAGAGTGAGTCTGAGCATGAAGAACACCTCCGCCAGCTCTTCAACAGGATGAAAGACTACGGCATGCTCATCAACACTGCTAAATGCATACTAGGTAAGTCCGAGGTAACATTTTTAGGCTACCACATCTCTCAACACGGAACGAAACCTCTGGAAAGCAAAGTTCAGGCCATCAAGGAATTCACAGTCCCCAAGACGGCCAAGCAGCTTAGAAGGTTCTTGGGCATGATAAATTTCTACCGCAGGTTTATCCCCCAAGCAGCCAGTATTCAAGCTCCTCTGAACGCTTTACTGACCGGCTCCATCAAAGCGTCGCAGCCTGTCGATGTAAGTGGAGACGCGTTGAAGGCCTTTGAAGCGTGCAAAGACAGTCTATGCGAGGCAGCAATGTTGGCTCATCCCGATACAACATCAAAATTAGGTCTTGTGACCGATGCATCTGACTTTGCCACGGGTGGAGTCTTGCAGCAGCTTCATGATGGAAATTGGCAACCTCTAGCCTTCTTCTCACGCAAGTTGAGTCCAACACAGCAGAAATATTCACCCTATGATCGAGAGCTCCTTGCGATCTACGAGAGCATTAAATATTTCCGCCATTGGCTAGAGGCTACCACGTTCACCATCTATACTGACCATAAGCCACTGTGTTTTTCTTTCCATAACCGGAAAGACCACTGTAGCCCACGTCAGTATAGACATCTAGATTTTATTTCACAGTTCTCGACAGACATACAGCACATCGCCGGGAAAGATAACGTCGTTGCTGACACGCTCTCCCGAGTCGAAGAACTGCAAGCTCCAGTCGATCTAGAGGTGATCGCCAAAGCACAAGACTCCGATACCGAATTGGCAGAGTTCATGAAGACTGAAAGCAGTTTGCACATCAAAAGGTTGAGTATACCTGGAAGTCGCAACCAATTGTACTGTGACGTCAGCACAACGACTCCCAGGCCTTTGGTACCCAAGACTTTGCGCAAACAAGTTTTCGATAGCCTGCATTCGTTAAGCCATCCCGGCGCAAAAGCGAGTGCGAAACTAGTCGCAGAACGTTTTGTCTGGCCACTGATGAGGAAAGACTGTCGCGAATGGTCTAGGGCGTGTTTGCCGTGCCAGCGCACAAAGGTAAATCGACACGTTACGGCGCCGTTAGGCACCCACGATTTACCGAAAGCGCGATTCAAATACGTCCACCTAGACCTCATCGGACCATTACCCCCGTCAGGTGATTTTAGGTACTGTTTGACAGCAATCGATCGCTTCACGCGATGGACCGAAGCTGTCCCTCTTACCAATATCACCGCGGAATCAGTTGCCAAGGCGTTCCTATCGGGCTGGATAGCGCGATTCGGCTGTCCTACCGACATTGTTACTGATCGCGGCAGACAATTCGAATCCGCGCTATTCGAGCAGCTATCAAAATTTATCAGCTTCAAGCATCGCAAGACTACTAGCTACCACCCACAGTGCAATGGTCTCATCGAGAGGTTTCATCGGCAGCTAAAAGCGGCAATAATGTGCCATGCAGATAGTAGCTGGACCGAAGCGTTACCCCTGGTACTACTCGGCATAAGAACTTCCTTCAAAGAAGATTTACAATCATCTTCTGCCGAGCTAGTATACGGTGAGCCGTTGAGACTGCCGGGAGAATTTTTCGGCCATAAAGTTGACGGATGTACGACTGATATAACTGAGTTCTCAGCTCGTATCAGATCATTCGCCAACAAGTTGCAGCCAGTAGCTACATCTCACCACTCAAACAGCAAAATCTTTATCTATAAAGATTTAGATACTTGCTCTCACGTATTTTTGAGAGATGATGCTGTGAGAGCGGCCTTACAACCAGCGTATACTGGCCCTTACTTAGTGGTCGAGAGAAGCGCTAAAACTTTTAAAATCAACGCGAAGGGAAAAGTTGTGACAGTATCCGTAGACCGATTAAAGCCAGCCTACATACTCGCGCAAACCAACGACCTTCCTCCACGAAATCCCCAACCACCACCGCCTCCTGTTTCTCCTCCAGAGAATACTGAGAAAACTACTCGTTCTGGTCGCGTAGTCCGATTCCCGGATTACTATCGCCCGTATACCACGGTCTCTCGGGGGGAGTGATGTGGTGAACTCACATATTTATTTACATTTTATAACGTTATATATTTACACTATTTACAGATTAAATACTAACTTACCTACTTAAATAGATACATACATAATATACACGCACGATATTACGGATAAATAAATAAACATTCACTATGCAAATATCTTAAATCTAAATCTATTCCTTCAGTCATACACACTTCCACTACATTCCACTACAGTAATAACAACGCACTCCTTTCTTCGCATCGTCGGGTAAAAATATTAGAGGCGCGCGGGAGCTCGCTCGCCGCTGTCTGAGAACCTGTTTTGCCCCGCCGGCGCTCCATTGCGCCGCACTCGAGGATCGAGAGCCAGACCAGTCACAGCCTTGCACTTGCCGCGGATGCGCGTGCTACTTTCCGCTGTAATTTCTCTGCGCGATCTCTTACGTAATCTATCCCTAATGCTTTTGTCTTCTCTGTGCTTGTATGCTTAATTGATTCAATAAATCCCGTTCGTGTCTATTGGAAATTGGAGTTATTTATCTACCCAAACACTCACCGTTTTCTTTCTTGGGCCATACGTTATGCAAAGATTTGCTTTTCTTCAATTTAGTAAACAAACCCATGTTTAACAATTCACGAGTCAAAAATACTACAATCCAATCATAATTTTTCACTAAACTTCAAAATTCGTAGAAATTACACAACTTTTAGACCAATAATATTTATGTTAGGTATTTAAAAAGCCGATTGTTCCCACGATATATGGCATTAGACTGAATTTGAATTATAAGAATGTTCATTATAGGCGATAACAGACGATAAGCGATTTGTTATCGAATAGCTTAGCTATCAGAACGCATATTTGAGTGGCTACGTACACAAACAAACGTGTTTTTATCGGTAAATAAACTTGAAAAGTCTTAACTCTTCTACAAAGTATAGAAAATATTTTACCGTAGCTAGGTAGGTACCTACTACTTGGTTGGTAGAATACAAACCAAATTACTTGGTAGGTACTAACAAACCCAAGTACTTGGTTCTAGCAAACCAAAGTACTTACTAGTTGCTACTTACAAACCAAAATACTTGCTAGTTGCTACTAACTAGGGATTGCAAATTCCCGGTTCTTCAAGGAACCCGCAATCCCGGGAAATGTTGAAGTCGGAACCGGGAAATCCCGGGAATTCCCGGGAAATATATTTATTTTGTATTTTTACTGAAATTAGATAATTTAACTGCCTCTTAAGCCATGTCGCTTACATCAACTGATATAACATACCTTATATTGCATAGGTATGCGATATAAGGTATAATATACGAGCTGTATTTCTATACATCTGTTAAAATGAATACCAAGTTCTTAATTCAATGTGGTCGATGTGTTTTGTTCCCTCGTTCGACACCAAGCCTTAAAACTTTTCGTTCTAAAGAGTCGTGTCGTGACTGAATCCAGCACCTTCATTTACTGCACTGCCTACAACAACACTCTCAAGGCAGCAAAACTCCATGAGGCTGGACTTGATCTTGATAAACAGAAAGTATCTTTGTGTGAAAAATCGCCGAATATATGAATTAATTGTTACAAAAAAGCTATTTTAAATCAAATTAATCGGTTTCAAATTGTTATTTTTATTACAATCAAAACACGCTTTGGTCTATCCAGTTCAAAGGTTTATTTAAATTTTTGAGTTTTTCTGCACTTGTCAAGTCTATATTGAAGAGTAGGAATGAAAGAATGTCCTTGACAAGGACCACCGAAATTTCGGAAGGGCTCTGGTATATCGGTCTGCACCCTGACAACACTAGCCGAACTTTTCAGAGTCATTTTGGTGAAAGCTGTTTACTGTTTGATTGCAGGAAAAATAATTACTGATTGAAATCAAGTGATATAAATCATCTCAACCCTGCCTAGTACCGCGAAGGTACCCGATATATTTGAAATGCTATAAGACGAAATGAAATATATTAAGTTATGTCGTTTCGGTATTAGTATATAAATTTCCCGAAATTCCCGAAATTTCCCGGGAAATGAATTTGGATTTCCCGGTTCTTAAATGGGCCAAAAATTCCGGGAATTCCCGGGAATTTCGGAACCGGGATTTCCCGGGACCAAACCCTACTACTAACAAACTAAAGTAGGTACCTACTTGGTTCTAGCTAACCAAAGTACATAATTTGCTAGTTGCTACTAGCAAACCAAACTACCTACGTGGTACTAACTAACTAACATATGAAAATAACTAATATTTGAATGAAGACTGGTTAACTTACTATTCACTTCTCTTCTCGTTTGCGAATAATAAAATACCTCAATAGCAATTTCTATTTTAATAAACTTACTTATATTCTTGGTACCTACTACTACAATATTTCATCAAATTTACCGTACCATAAACTAAATATCCATGGTCCTATTTTCTTATTGTTTAATTTTAATTATACTTTATAAATTTATATTTAGGTTATGTTTTTCTGACCTATTTTTCAAATAGGTATTTCTGGTGCAGTGCTCGAAGGGACACGGTACGCTCGCGTCTAGAACAGCACTCGCCCTGAAGATGTCCCTCGTTATGGGATAAAACCTTGGTGTTCTTCCAACACAAACAAGGTTCGTAGTTAACACACTTACATGCATAATAAATTCGTCAAACTACGAAAGTTTTTATAGTAAAATAAGTCCGCGCGTGCAATCTCCAAAACATGTTATGTACGCAATAAGTTGTCATATATGTACCTATTAGAATAATTACCGATTACCATAAATATTTTGTTACATATATATATGTAATACGATATTGTATTTTGGTTGTATACTTATGATGTTTGTATTCCTTAAATAAACAAAAATACATCGCAAGCGAAGACGCGCGCGCGCGTTTAAATCTTTTGTATGGACTATGTATGGACGAAAATCAATGAGACAAAATTTATATTTTTTGCTTCAAGTTTTTATTTCAAAATGATTATGATTACTGATGGGTGCTTACTTCAAATGTCAAAAACGTGTTGAACTAAAGATTATGAATTTATGACTGAAACATATTTTGTTAGAAAATAAAATTCACCGAATGGCTCCTTAAATTTTATAACCTTGTCAAATGACCACTCACTACTCAGGTTACTACGAAATTGGCAACAGCCGTACCGTAGGTACCTGTTTTGATTTGTAGATTTTTTTACTTCGTCATCATAAGCAACTTAGGTAAAAACTTAGGACAGTATTAAAATTAGTTACTATATTTGTGACACATAACTTTAAACAGTGGCATTTTACTTTTGAAAAAAAAAATACTTTAACTCAAAGGGAAAATAAAAACCTCTGCGGTGGATAACATCTTACTGCCCCGTCCAAAACATTCACACCCTGTTTACAGGCCTATTAGTAGGCAAAAAATAGTGAGGTGCGGTCTCCAATCAAGAACTTCTTCGGACTTCCAATCCGTTCTTTGCAAGATATAGCTATGTCCATAACTTTGTAAGATGTTAATCCTAATAGGTATGACTGATACTTTGCATTTGCAAAGGACATTAAGTCAATGAGGTATTGATGGAATTAGGAATACCTATCGTTTTTGGTTTCTGAGCGTGAGTAAACATGTTATTTTGCACACGGCTACAAAATTATACGTAGCTCTAGCTACCTACTATGAACTCTAATGTTTACCTATCGCTGAACCGGATCGTTTGAAATACAACCTCTCCATAGCTGGCAGGCTGACACGCCGCGTTTAAAAAGATTCGTAATTCGAATTAGGAGTGTTTTATTTTTTCTTTATACGAATGAGTTCGAATACCGGTAAATGTTTAAAATGGTCAAGTGTGTCACGTTTGAATAGTTGTTTTCGGAACTTGATTCTGTGTTTGAATTTTTGCAGGCTTCACAAGTCTAGGCATAGACTTGAACAGTTACCTGCCATTTTCGAAAATACAAGTATACATACGACATAATTAGAGATAAACCATTCTTAAAATGATCTCGCCCAACAGATTTATACCTACCAGTTTATTACTCTTTAGTGCGAGGTATTGAAATATAACTTTTAAAAGTCTGCTTGCTTGGTAACATCCTACTAAGACTACTTAGACTTTTTTATGGTTAATTTTTTTTCTTTTTGGTCTCAAAAGAGTTATAAATAGGTAAAATTCCGTGGAGAAGCGTTCATTTTAAGAATGCTTTATCTTTCTACTTAGCTATTGAATAAAATATGCTCTCTGTTCTCGTAAAACCGAAAGTCTGGACGGATGTTTGTTTTGAATTTTTCTTAAAGAACTTACAAAACGGAAGTTCAACTCATTAAAAAATAACGATACTTACGTGTTCTAATAGGTAAAATAAATCTCCACTTGTGTACAATTACGTCACATGTTATGACCAAAACGTTTACACATCCACGAGAAAGCTAGGTAGTTTCTCTCTATAAATTACATAAATACACAGTCTCAGTGAGATGCAATTTAAATGCTTTCTTACTGCGTGAAAATACCTGCATAGTTTTTAAATAATCTGTAAAATACTAGGTTTATTTTAATTAGGTACAAGTATGTCGAAATTTACAAATTATTTGGTAGAATCAGAATTAGAAATATGTTTATTGCTAATACTCTTAACAACTTTGTACAAAAAAGATCTTAGGTAGGTATAGTTTCAATTAGCTAGGTATTTATGCCAAATTATTAAGTTTTAATATTTTTAAAATCTGTTTTAAATAACAAGAAAGCTTATGAAATTGCTTGGGAAGACAAATCCAACGACCCCAAACTCGACGGGGCTATGTCGTTTCGTTACGAGTTCTTTTGGATACCTTCTGTCTCTATCATCAGATCATCTCGATGGTACATGACATTACATTGTCACTGAACTTACATAAGTACACAAAATTTCAGCTCTATCGGATACATACATACGTACATGAGAAGTTAAATAAAAGCTTAACTTCCATAAAAAAGTAAAACTGCGTGGTTCTTCTACTGTCAAGAATTATTTATTATCATATAACATAGTATCATCTATGTAGTCCCAAATTAGCAGAGCATAAGTAACTAGTCCTAGACAACTGTTATTCTAAATAAATAGAGTAAGTTAGTCGAAAAGATTATTTGCCCATGTTGCCATTAAAATAGGTGAAGTTGGGCTTGGTTATCTGGCTATTTGGGCCATTATTGACCATAAAAGGTTAATTTTATCAGTGATAAAAGCTATTTCAGGCTGTAATCTCGTTTTTACGACTGTTTAGCTACCTCGGACCTAATTTTAATGCTGTTAACCTATCACTGATAGCAAATGATTGACTATTGGGTTTGGCAAATTTAACCCTGAACTGCATTCGTGGCCATAAATAGAACACGTCAAAAAGTTTTCCCCATTTCTTAGAGTCTGTTCAAAAAGAGAAGAGTCGGGAATGGAAGGCGCGCGTGTGCCAATTGACAACTTTTGTTGGGTTCACAACACTGCTCTGTCATTGCAGTACGACTAAAAGTGTTAGTTTACCGAAACGCCACGACTCTTCTCTTTTTGAACAGACTCTACTCGAAACTGTGTTTTTATTTTAACCTAGAAACATGACGTCAATTTAAATATTTGTAGTAGTTAAAGAACTAAATCTTGTTCTTAATCCTTGCGATATAAGATAAGAATTATCTCTGTCGTAATGCTACGCTTGCAGTGAGCTAAATTATCCGAAAATGATGTCATTCTCATTTCGACCAGAAGGACAAAAGTGTGTCAAATTGACTCAATGAACTTGATACTTTATTAAATGTTTTTTTGAAGGTATTATTAATTTAATTTAGTTGATAACTGCATCATTATAATGTTCATAGTTTATTGACTAATTTAGAAGTACAGAACCTTAATTACGCGATATTGAAAAAATTACTATAGAATAGATTGGTTAGATAACAACACTATAAAAATACTGGACAATGAACTAGACCAAAATATCAGATTTCATTATAAAAATCGCTCGAAATCTTTGTTAGTACTTTATCTAACAGTGTACAAGTACGATTTATATAAATAGATATTTAATTTGTTCGTGTAAGTTATAAATAATATAAAATATAATATTAAAAACTAAAATAAATCAGATTTTTAAAACTCGCTAGGGACCTGTGACCTTTCACACGATGGACCGATGATATGGCAGCGGTCGCAGAAAGTCGATGGATAGAGACAGGACCGCTATTCGTAGCGTCGCGTCGTCGGTCGTCGTCGTCTGGGGAGACCTATGTCCACATTGTGCACCAGTGGACGCATACGAGCTGATAATTATGATAAGACCTTTTTCCTAACTGCTTACATGTAAGGTATGGTGGGTAATCAGTAGGTACTTTGAGTACTGGATGTACCTACGCATTGAGGGACACAAACCAAGATAAGTATCCTTTGTTTGAGTTATTGCATGAAAGTACGTGAGGTGTTTGTTAACAGGGGTATTAACAAGGCACTTGATAAGGTAGATAGCCTAGTGGCACCAAAACTTTCAACTTCAATCATTCGAAGAACTCTGTGGCGCGCCTGCGACGCAGGAGGCTTCGATTCCCGTTTCGGGACAAATGTTTGTATGTCGTACAATCTGCAGATATTTGTTCAGGGTGTTTTGGATGTTTTCTTTGTATAATAAAAAAATGTATTGCATAATGTATGCCAGTTATCTAGTACCAATCGATAACACAAGCTCTGCTTAGCTGGGGGCTAGATAATGTTGTGTGAATTGTCTAACATTGTTTATTTATTTATTAATAGGTACTTGTCGCTAGTTTTTGTCTGTGGCTCCCTTTGTAGGTATAAAAGATTGAAAAAATAAAGTTGTAGGTTACCTTACATAAAAGTGTCTTCGTAAGTGTAGTTTTTAATTTTATCCACATATTTTCAGCAGGCAGACTTAGAGGATTGATATCGTAACTTCGTAATGCACTTACGGAAGAAAGAATGAGATTTCGAAGAGAAGTCTTTTCGACGAAAATATTTCGGACTGGAGGAAGCCTCTACCTGAAAAGGGTAGATGTAGGTACCTACGTACCTACCTACTCACAAAATACATACATACCTACTACAAAAAAAATGGACTACGAAAAATTTTAATTATTTTTATATAATCTTATTAATTACATTTGTATCAATAAAAAATTAATTGTTTTTAACTATTGTTAAGGTAATGGAAAGTACCTGGAGAAGCGAGCTTCGCCCGGTGAAATTATCGTATTATTATTTGCCAATAGATGTCAGGGAAAGTTGATTACGATAAAGTTGATTATTGAAAGCACCAAAAAAACGTTATTTTTTTTAAATTAATCCTGTCTAGATCGATTTATCGCCCCCAAAACCCCCTGTATACTAAATTTCATAAAAATCGTTGGAGTCGTTTCCGAGATTCAAATTATATATTTTATAAAATAAAAGGCTTTTTCTATTTTATTTTTTCAGCAGAAAGAGTCTAATTATTTCGTGTGGTTTGGGTTACACAGATCTAAACTAAAGTATTACAACCTAAACTAGGTCCGATGTAATCGAAACTACAATCAAGTTAATCGATTCAATTGGGCAAACCTGTCTGCGTTGGGCAATCAAGCATAGTGTTTCACCGCGTCTCCGCTTCAATGGTTAACACAAGTGCATGTTTATAAACAATCAGCACTCAGTTATGTGTTTATGTGATTTATCGGGTCGGAAGTGGATTTTTTGTCTGTGTTATTGAAAATTGATTTAGAGAAATTTTTATGTATTTATTATTTTCGTTTGGAATGTGAGGCCGCGTCAACCAGTACCTAACTAGATAGACTGATGATGATTTTTTTCTGTGTTGTATGTAGGAATCTACAACATTTTATAGCTGTAAAAACAGGGCCGGATTTAGAGGTCCAGAGGCCTCGGGGCAACAAAGGAGCGGAGGCCCCCTCGCCCCAAATTATTTTGCAAATAAAATGAAATTTTTTTGTGTCGAGTTTTTCAATAAATAATTTATTAGGTCTTAGTAAAAATTCGAAATGATTTAGATTTGTTACACCATGTTCGCAAGTTCGTATTTTCTCAGACGCACGATAATATATCAAATTCTGGGATTCCCTGCTACAAGCACGCCACTCAGCGGACACTTGTCAACGCTGCGACGGGAATTACACTCGTACAGAGTACAGACATAAAACGCGGGAAACAGGTACTGTCGTTGCAGTTGTATCTCGTATCGACACGCAAATACGAAAAATAGGCTGAATAGGCTTGTAAAATCCGCAGAATATACTATAAATCCCCCATCCGAACTGGCAATTTTTATTCTATTGCGGATTCACATGGACAGACAGAGGGCAAAAAAAACTCGCACTCACTCGCTGGTTAAAGAAAATTATGCTTTTGGAAAATTATATTGAAAAAGGAATAGACAACTACATGAAGACGAAATTACGCACGCAAAATTCAATGAACACATTCTTTCCTCGATCATGACTTATATTCTTCAATAATTAATTATACAAATACAAATAAATTATTATTGATCGACTATGATTTTTTTCAATTTCTTGCATGCAGTAAAGTTCGTGAATAATTGATGGCATTGAATTGTGTCACAACAATAATTATTTGCCTATCAAACTACATACCTTGCTGCATAACGAAATATGAAAAAAACTACCAATTAGTCAATAATCATTGATTTGATGATTTGTTTAAGAATTGAAGAGCACCAATTGTTCACATACTGCAATTAATTTATATGTATACAGGGTGGGGCAATTTTTTTGCCCCTTAAGGGTAGCTACCGTTTCTTTTGTAGTTAGAAGGTTTTGTTGTTTGGAACCTTCTGTTTCTATTTTGATGAAAAAGATATTGCTATTTTAAGTTTTTTTTTAAATGTAATTAAATGTACATGTCGCCCAAAAAATGACATTTGTCAAAAAAAAACCAACTTGTTTTTTTTTACAAATGTCATTTTTTGGGCCAACCGTACTTTTTTCAAAAAACAAAAAATGGCAATATTTTTTTCTTCAAAATTAAACAGAAGGTTTCTAAGAACAAAACCCTCTAACTACAAAAGAAACGGTAGTGACCCTTACGGGGCCAAAAATTTACCCCACCCTGTATATAATAAAAAAATTACGAGATACGGAATCGAATAGCCAACCTCCGAGGTTGCGGGCAAGTACCACCCCACTCAGCCACTGAGCCATTGGGGTACTCCCTCAAGGGGTAGTAAATTGGAAAGGCTTATCAGGGCCATTTGAGATTTTGATTTGATATTTCACTGATTGCCTGATATTTAAGATTAATTATAATCAAATAATCGTGTATGTACAAAGTACTGTAGCAAAAAAAAAATCAAAGGAAAAGATGTTTACTAGTGTTTACTAGTTGGAATTTAAAAGATTTTTTTTTCCGAAGTCTATTGTGGGGGCCCCCTGCTTGTGGAGGCCTCGGGCTTTCGCCCCGGTTGCCCTCCCCTAAATCCGGCCCTGTGTAAAAATAGTAAAACTTTATAAAAGTTGCCCATAAAGTAGGCACAAAAAACAACAATTTATTGTAGTCAAGTAAAGTTAAGACATTGCTTTTTTAAAAACAAACAAGTCTGAAACCAATAAAATTCGCCCAACAAAAACCCTGCAAGCCTTCGCCAATTTAAGCAAATGCCTTTCTACCGATTTAACCCAACATAAAATTAACCAGATATCCAGTAGCTCAACCGACCACTTCTCATTAATAGTCGAATAGCTCGAATTACGGGCTCAGAAATACGTTGATAGTAGATAAACTTGTTTTGATCTCGTTCTAAGTAGGGTTTACCTACCTACTATAGTGGTATGCTATATTAGTTTACTATTTTTAATATAAAATTATCTGGCTCAATATATTATAGAGTGGGGCAAAATTTTGGCCCCATACGGGTAGCTAACGTTTCATTTGTAGTTAGAAGGTTTTGTTCTTAGGGACCATCTATTTTATTTTAAAGATTTTTTTTTGCTATTTTCAGTTTTTTGAAAATAAGCCGCCAAACTGTGTAGGCTAAAGAATTTTTGTGATGGGGACATAGACATAATAGTAAAATTTTATTTAGATGGCGATGGTTTATGTATATTTTTATAGGTACAGAGTATAATGTAAAGTACAGAATTACACATATACTAATATAATAGGGAAGCCGAACGATGCAAAGCAGTAAAGATAATGTACCTAGGTAGTTAGTGGGTACGAGTAGGTATTTATATTTATATAATTATCTATAGTTAAAAAACTTTGACTTAATGTACCTACTTTATTAGTGTAACTGTATTTGAGAGTCCTTTTTAATTTAAGAAAAATAGTTTGATAGCCCAGAAGTAGGTATTTTCTAATACTTATTCCTTTTTTATTTCGCTCTTCCAAAGATATATGTATTTATTTATATAAATTATTATTTTATTCAAACATTATTATTACCCGTGTACCTAATAATATTTACGTTCCTACCTATGCATTAATTTATTTGTATTATATAAGTCTTTATACGGATTAATATGAATAAATGTAAGGTATTAAAACAGCGGTCTACGCTTGTAAGCAAAATGAGAAAGTTTTGTCTGTTTGTGTTTACAGACAGCCTGACAGTTTATGACGGATGCGTTTTATGTTGTTATATTCTTAATTAATCATTTCCGAATTATGTTAAGAGGTAGGTAGGTTTTTGTACCAACTTATGTTACGATGTTCGGGGAAAAAAGCAAAAAATATATAGGTATTATGTGTACCGTGTTTTTTTTATTTTTTGCATGAATCGGAACGCATTTTAAAGGAATCCTTAGCTTGAAATCGCGCAAAACTTTCCGACCTAGGTAGGGAAAGTACCTACTTGATGATGTACGGTACGTCGTCGTCGGGTAGGTATCTACCTACTAGGTATCCAGATACCTACTCGTAGGCAGGTAGGTATAGGTACCTATAAGTAATTTTCATTATCTCCGACTTGTTGAGACGAAGACGTCTTGGTTTTATTTTACAAAGGCTTAATGACTTGCCATAACAAGTATCTCTTTATGTAGGCATGGGTAGGTAAGGTATCTACAGGCAGATAGGTAGGTACCTACATTCTCAAGTTCATAAGATTCAAATAACGTGGGACGGAGCGACTCATCTCACATTACTAAAACTTACCTTTCCGTGACTTCCAGTACAACTTCCTCAGGTAAATAATCGCTGCCACGAGCAACAGTGCGGCCAGGAAGGACCCTATGGCAGCCCCTGCCACACTACCAGCTCCATAACAAGCCTCCTGCCCCAAAACACCAGGCAAAACCGTCACAATAAAAAATAATAATACACACATTTTAAAAATCACACATCACTATGGCACTTTGAAGTTTGCGCGGAACACGAGTCACATTCCTTTCGAAATTTGAATTGTTTTTTTTTCTGCGCGCGAAAGACGTGCGCTGCGTTGGACAACGCTTTCTGCTATGCGTTCAGTTCACATCTCTTCTCTGGCTGTATGAGCGAGCGTACGGAGCCACCGGTTTTTACAAAGTTTCACAAACTGATGTTTATTCTGTGGTAAGTTGTGGAAAGATTTTGTGGGACAGAGAGGAAACGTGTTTGGACAGTGTCTTTTTGTAGGCAGGTAGGTAGAGGCAAAGATGATTTAAATCTTTAGGCAGGATTTACTTACATCTTTGTCTTTGATTGAAGGTTTCATAAAATGTAATGTAAAATTAAAACAATTAATACGAGTTTTTATACTTCTGCGTTTAAGGGTTAAAGGTTTAAGGCAAACCTAGGGGCAAATATGGCACGGGGTCAACAGACATCATTGAGTCATTAATATAATTATCTACTCGGTACTAGAATCCTTGGTATTTTTAACCGGCTTTAAAAAAAAGGAGGAGGTTTTCAATTTTTCTATTTTTTTAAGTCTGTTACCTCAGAACTTTTGACTAGGTTTTCATGATTCTTTTTTATTTGAAAGCTGGTGCTTCCCGCTGTAGTTTGGTCCAGTTCTGACAATGGGATCCATATAATTGAAATCGGTTTACAGTTTTTTTTTTTAATTAATTTGTTATATATAAATATATAAAGGAGTTACAAACCCAAATAAATACTTAGGTAATTTTATATTATACAGGGTTCTGCGTGAACTGCAGGTTCTGTTCATCATCACGACTTCACGAGCACTTTTGTACCTACTATGTTACTACTACTATGTTACTAATATTAATATTGTAGTGTCCTAACCGGGTCCATGTTTGAAACTATTTGTACCTATCTAACCCACAACATGGTGTCAATAAACATTTTGAATTTGAATGTGATTTTTTGTAAAAACGCCAGGTCTTATTTTTTTATATTATATATCTATTCAAAATTTAAGAACACGTTTGTCCGGAACCCAACGAATTACTCAAATTATTCCCCTCCGAAACCCAGTGTTAATTCAGGACGGGCTATCCTGTCCTCTCAGACCAAGTAAAAAATCTTTTTACTTGGTCTGTCCTGAATGAAAGTAGACTTAAAAGTGACTCTGGGTCTGGGTCAGGTATTCTACCATGTCTATTCAACTGTGGTAGAATAGCGAAAGCGTCATATTTTTATTTTTACTTTCCTTGTGTTCGTAATGAAAAGCACAGTGTTTACCTCGGGTGAAAGTAACATTTAGTCCCTCGAACTAGTAGCACCCTCGTTACGCTCGGCCGCTAAACCCCGTCTCGGGACTAAATAAGTTACTTTCATCCCTTGGGTAACAATGTACTATTATTCTTCTTCTTTATTAGGGATGACATTGTTTTCATTATAGCGGGTATTATTCATTCTCCACAATGAGAGTTGACCATCCGCTCTTGATTGGAAAACGTTTTTATTAAGAAACGCGACATTTCTAAATTCAAAATTTATGTATTGACTGTTAATTGTTTCAGATATTATTGCAGTTTGTGTGATCCGATAATTATGCTTTTACAGTAGATAGATATTTACGCTGCTGAAATGTCACATAATTTTGATTTCCAGTCCGATCCGATATTAATGCGTTACAAGGCAATAGATTATTATGCCGGGTGTAAATCATCACATATTTTTACCGGCTACGTATCGTCACATAATTATACCATCAATGGATAATCAGATATTTTTGCAGCGCTGCCCATAGTCATATATTTATGCTGGTGACTGTACCTATTACTTACTTATTATATAGAAAGTTGGATGATTCTGCCTTTTATGGCTCAAGAGATAAAGCAATGACAAAGGAAAGCAAAAATATGTAACAAAATCTTCACCAGAAAGAGAATTCTTTTCAAAGTAGACCTGGTTTTCCTCCTGTTTTGTTGTCAATCTACAAAAAACCTAAATTTTGTTCTTAGCTTATTTGTCTTCCTAAACATTCTATGCCAAATTTCAAAAAGGTTGCGTCTCACTCCGCTCGCCGATATTAAAATTAATATTGTAGCGTACGAATAAGAAATTGTAGCTAGGTATTAGTTTCTCAACAATTTTCTTTATCTAGTTTGTGACCACCCAAATAAGTAGTTAAAAAAAATATCAGTCGTTCCGCTCAGCTAGATAATCTTGTAAACCTTTAGTTCCTGGTAAGTACTTTGGTACCAAACTTATGCTGCTTCAACCTTATCAAACTTATGCTGCGGCAACCCCCTCCCGCCATCTAGTTGTTGGCCATGAGAACTTTGATAGTTGTCGTTAAAATTTTCATGTAATTATCACGCGTGGGTTAGGTACTCTAAACCTATAAGATCCTGATAGGTACCTACCAAACAAGCTGCGAGTATGGCAAACCATGAGTTTCATAGGCAAAACACTACCGCCATCTATTTGCTGGTTGATAAATTATTTGAATATCGCGCGAATCTGTGTGAAATTTCGTGTCTCGAGTCTCGGTCGGTGCTTGGTGGTGATGATTGGAAAGAAAATGTCTTCTTCGTAACAATAATCTAATAATCTGTTCAAAAAAAGAAGAGTCGTGGCGTTTTGGTGAACTAGGTAACAGTTTTAGTCGTACCTACTGCAATGACAACAGAGCAGTGTTGTCAACGCAACAAAAGTTGTAAAATTGGCACACTAGCACCCTCACTTCCCACAACTCTTCGCTTTTTGAACACACTCCACAGGTAGGATTGACAACAAATATTACCATAATTATCATGCTGCAGAATAACAGAACACGTAGTAGGTACTTTTCTGTTCCTATCATAGTGGTAGGTAGGTAGGTACTTTGTTTAGGAATAAGAAAGCTCCTTTGCCCAGTTTGCCTTGACCTCTAGCGGGGAATTTTACAAGTTACGGCTCTGTAACTTTACTGAGAACGCTACTCGGCAGTAGATGGCGTTACTGTGTCGTTGATTTCAGGAACTTCATGCTAAAAGTCTTGTTTTGTCCTTGGAACAATTCAAAAGTGCGGTGCTTTCGGATCGAAAGTCAATAATTTTATCGAAAAATTTGAGAGACCAATAAATTTTCAATTCTGTATTATTTTAAAACAGCGAATGAAATATTACACACCTTTTATAATATTAAATCCTAAATCGAAAAACGAAACGTTGTAATTGTAACTATAATACATTGATAACTAGAAAAAACTCGAGCGAGATACCGGAGATACTTATGCATCGATAGCGCAAGCAAACTTGAAGAAAATAGAAAATGAACATCACTAAAGTAGTAAATTTTCATTTCGCTCTTCGCTGCGTTGCTTGATTTTTGTTGCAAAAATACCGAAATAAATAGTTTCGTTCGTGATAAGATCAGCCGGCAGTAGTTTTGCCGCAAAATCCTACACAGAAAATCATGGAAAACGATATCTTGGACTCCCTGATCGACATAAAGTAAGTTTTTTAGCCATATCTTTTAGGGTTACCCATCGAAGTATACAGATTTTAGATTATTCCACGAAAGATGTCGCAATATTATCAAGAAATCATGATTCACAATACATCTATCTACTATTTCGATCAATAGTTACAATCTTAGTCTTGTAAAATTGATAAAATATCTCAACATATCACCAAAACATTTGTTTCCAGCTACCAAGGGCCGCTTTCAGATGAGGTAGCTTTCGCGAAAGCCCTCGACGGAGGTCCGAAATCACTAGAATTCATCAAACTCATCCACATCCTGGCTGAAGATCTGAAGTCTCTCTGCAGTCTTGAAGAGTCGGTGAATCTTATAACTTCAACGGATGAAAGTAGCTCATTTCTTTTGGAACTCAGCTCCTTCTTGAAGGAACTAAAATGTCCTTACAAATGTTTGGTTACTGGTAAGTTTAAAGTAAAATGTACTCATATGATCCATCGAACATAAGCTTTTCTACTGGTTACATTATGATTTTGTATACTCTAACACTCAGACCAACAAAAATAGTCTGAGACTCTAACATTACAGTGCAATACCTATCCTATCCCTCAATAGAAAAAATTTCAAGCAACAGCGCTTTGATAATTATTATTGCTTTTATTAAAGGGTAAGGGGCAAGGTAAAGTAAGTTTACCTACCCTTTGAGTCTCAATTTCATAAAAAGTGAAAAATCTGCTTAATCCTACATAGGAAACTAAGATTTGCACTGATATCTTTCATGCTACAGTACTTCACTGTGAGGTCCTATGTCCTACAATAATGAAATAAATGATGCTGTGTGAGTTGTCCGGCATTATTTATTTAAAAATAAATAATCATAAGTACATAAATAGAGCACTTTCAAACATAAAAAAACTCCTTATCGCAGGTCACATGTCATCCCGTCTGCAAAGCAAGGAGGATCGTTTACTGCTGCTCGACTTCTTAATATCAGAGCTGATGGCTGCGAGGATGGTGCAGGTTGACAACCCTAATGAGAAGCAGGGAGCTTCCATGGAGATTGTTATGGTAAAATAATTTAGAACACTCACAAACTCAAGGAAAATCAATATTACTTGAATAGCATGGCTGGCGGCCTCCTGCCTGTTAAGGGTTCACTTGTGTAGTCGTTTTACTTTGTGGCTTTGCATGCAATAGAGAAGAATTTTGAAAATTTCCTGTTGCATGTAAGTAAACACTACCATGATGACTGATGTCCTCTGTAGATCAGTGTGTGGAGGTCAACCTTTGCCATGCTGGTTTGATTTCCGCAAAACAGACAAAATTTGTATGATCAGCCTATATTTATTAATTATTTTATTTTTATTTATTGATTATTTATATAATGTAGACTTAGACTAGCTTAGAGATTTATGTCAAGTGTCAATAAAAATATAGGCATAGGAGCGGAAAGCATGCATTTTTTTATACATGTATAAAAATATATTTTGTGATTGGTTGGTATCATCAATCTTAAGCTGGATCCTAGACGTAGGTAGCCTATCATATTTCACTAAATGCGACCATCCTTTAAGCAATATAGTGTAAAATAAATCGCTATACCCATCCAACATGGTGTGTGTACCAACTTCAGCAGTAACTAGAACTTAAACTACCTATCTATGTACATATCTGTAATAAATGAATGTGACTTTGACATCTACTTTGCATATTTGTTCCAGCAAGAATCCCCAACGGCGAAACACTTAAAAGACATACTAATAGCTTTAAAGTTCAACAAGCCTCCTCCAAACATCACGCCAGCAATGTTGTTCTCTAAGCTGGAATCTAAGTTGAAAGACACCATTGCGAAAGAAGGTAAGGTAATCAAAGAGATTAACTAACACTATAGGTGCAGACCTCCAACTAGATGAACCGACGACATTTTAGGTCAATAAATTAAGTAAAGGTCAGTTTTTTTGGCTTAGGTCAGGGTCAGTAAAAGTACGTTTTTTTTTAAAAGGTTTAGTAAAATCAGTATTTTGAAGATCCAGGGGCTAACAAAAGTAGTCTGGTTTCTGTAGATGAAAAGAATGCCGTTATGGAGTGGAAATCCCTTAAAAATCTCTTAACATTATCTTTTTCTTTTCGGTACCTAGTAGTTCCAAAAACATAACTACCTCTATAGTTATGAATTTATTATCTCAATCCTTCTTTTTTATATTAAAGATAATTTATTAACATACTAGCTGCGCCCCGCGGCTTCGCACGCGTTGTTCCTATGGAAACATTAAAAGGTGATTTTCATCCCACGGGAACAGATTTATGGGATAAAAAGTAGCCTATGTTTTATTCCAGGATTAGAATTACCTGTATGCAAAATTTCAGCCAGATCCGTTCAGTAGTTTTGGCGTGAAGCAGTAACAAACATCCATCCATACATCCATCCAAACTTTCGCCTTTATAATATTAGTGTGACTTAACAGTATTGGAAAATGGAAAGTATTGATGTCAAGTTGACCGACCGAGCGTCAGTATTCTAAAGACTAGTAGGGGTATTTAATTCATTCAATTCGTTTTCAAAGCGAAAACATCAGATTCGAATTTGAATTCTATTCCGATGGAACTTTAAAACGCTATTTTGATTCATCAAAGGTTTCCGATTTCAAATCTGACTCCCTTTCCGGCGAATTAAAATACCCTGTTGGTCAGTAAATGAAAAAAGTAAATAAAAAGTATTTCAGGTTTAATAAGGGTCATTGGTGGCCAGATGTTGCCGAAACTAGACTCAACTAATTTGACTGGACTAAAAATGATACCATCCTTATTATTTTTATCATTGTGACAGGTGTCCCTATGTGATAGTTTGAGTACTATCAAATTAGTTTAGTTTAGTTTTGGCGATATCTGAATAGACACCATTGTCAGTAAAATCAGTATTTGTGGCCATGGAATAAGTTTCCACCCCTGCCTATGTTCAGCATTGGACGTATACATATATAGTGTGTAAGCCCTCTACTCAGGGAGACTTGACTCATGTAGTAGTTAGTTAGCACATATTTGTAAGTACTTTTTTATAGTCAATAGCCCTTTGTTTGACTGCTGATGGAAAGTGAAGACGTGGCCGATAATGTACTGAGGGAATTTGGGATAGTTTTTGATTTCTTGACACTTGTTAACATTAGTTTACCAAATACCTGGATGACCGAGTTTCGCTAGGTTTTTTTGTAAATTTTGTTTTTTTAGAAATAATGGTATTATTATTCGCCGATAGATTTCAGGAGTCAGGAAGAGTCATATTTTTCAGTTTAGTGTTTAATATATTATATAAGATACAATTTAATATCCATAATCTCATCTGTCATTAATTATAGACATATCCACGCGATAGAATGAAATGCACAATGATTTGTGCCGCCGAACAGACTTTAGCACAAGGTTTATCATAGAAAAACTATTAAATGTATCTCTTTAAAATAATTTTTATTTAACTTACTTTACTAAACTATGTCGGTAACCCCTTCATTTTAGAGTGTTCTTTCCTCGTGTGTTATTTATTCTCGCCCAAAGTTAAGCTAAAATTCGTGTTGAAATACGAAAGTTTTAGAAGCTTGTATTTTTCAAACTTATTTTATACCTTTTTACTGTTTTAGTTGTATACAAACAGTAATAGTTTATGCCGGTATAAATTGATTTCATCCTTAGTTTTGGATGGTCAACATCAAACAGCTTTGTAGTTACCCTTCCATGTTTGTATGTAAAAATTAGCGACTATGGTTTATCCATCCAGCATGGAGCATGTTAGTAAATAAACAACGATACAAATAACAAAAACTCACTTGCTTGGCGTCGAGTTTCAGATATAATTGTAAGCAATTTTTATTGAAGGGAGGATCTAAGGGCGGCCGTACACGGACTGCTTGAAGCAGTTGAGACCGACTGATTAAAGCCGCGACCGCGCAGTGAACTATAGTCATGCATACATTGCCGTACACACGACTGCCCGAGCAGTCGCGACCGCTTCAAGCCGTCAACTGCATGATGAAATTCCATCGTGCAGTCGACCGCTCGCGAGCGGTCGCGAGGCATACACCGACTGCTTGAGCCGTTGACTGCGCTAGAGCAGTCGACAGCCGACCTTCCCCCCCTCCCCCGTGGCCTCGCGGCGTCTGTCTGTCTCGTCTCATTTGTCGACTGATTTTTGAACATGGAGGGCGTGTGCGATACTGATGCGCTTATTAGTGCAATTAAAACGCAAGTCCATGTTGTTCTCTTAATTTAAATTAGATGAACCCAACAATTTTCTCTTTTGACGTCGCCGCCGCCGTCGTCTCCGCTTGAGCAGAAGCAGCAAAAGCAGTGCTTCCTCGTCAGAATCCATGACTCGACTGTGGTAGAAAATCAACTACTCGAGCGGTGGTTGGTAGCGTAGCTCCAGCAGTCAACAACCGACCGCTCGAGCAGTCGACGCCGACCGCTCGAGCGGTCCGTCTACTTCGCTCAGCCGCTAACTGCTCGAGCAGTCCTTGTACGGCCGCCCTAAAATCGACAAGTAATGTAAATTACGCATAAAAGGACGCGCCAAAAAAGTGAATTTTAGGTTAAGTATGGGCGGTTTGTATACGCTTATGCCTCATTCAAAATGGACACGGTATAGTTCAACCTTAAGCCAATCTCAAGGAACCAATGCCGATAATCCCTATGCTATGCATGCAGGATCGCAGTTCAGGTTTCAACTTCAACTTCTTGTGTGTGGCTTCTGCGTCTGGTTTGACGCAATTTTGCCAATGTCCGTGTCATGACAGCATCGCAAGCTTTTTGGGAGTGCATAATAAACTTTTTTTATGTAGGTATTAGGTTTAAAATGGTGTCTAGGACGCATAGCTGCCCGTTCTCCTGTGAATTTTTTAATTATTATCTCACATTTTCTTTACAGGTGTCATACTCGTCGGAAAGCCCCTCTACAACAAAGCCCTCACTGTCAAAGACTGGAAACTGCTAGGAGATACCTACACAGAAATGTATGAAGAATACAGCCTGAGGAGAGAAACGCTTATAACAAGACTCGAGTGCACTATACAGAGTTTCGAGGTAAGCAAATAAATAATTTCAAATTTAATCCTAAAAAGTTCTAATTAGTTAGATTATCAGATGATATTGGTATCTATAAAGATGTTGCCAAAACTAGACTAAACTAATCTGACGGGACTAAAAATGATGCCATCCTTATTATTTTGATCGTTATGACAGGGACGGCGATATTTTTAGTATTGTCTGTAGTTTAGTTTAGTTTTGGCGACATCTGAATATACATCATTGGACACGTATATCTTCTTTTGTCGTATAAACAAAAAAACATGAAGATGTAGCCAGTTAAACTTACGCGAAACGTTACACCTTGCGACACTGTGCACCGTTGTTAGGGGGCTAGTGACGTCACACCGCGGTGTGACGTCACTAGCCCCCAAACATTGACGCACTTTATTTTTGCCATTGTTAGTATGATTGACAAAAGAAAATAAATATGTCTCCATAAGTAATTAGTAAGTAGTGTATCTTACTAATGGCACAGATAATATAATACTATAGCTAATGGCAACACCCCACTTGGCTAAACTGAGTAGCTTACTCGGCAATTTGCGGACATCTATCGGGCATTTTGTTTATCAGGTATTCCGAGTAATCTAGTGCAATAATGGGCACTGGCATTCTGCTTACGAAATGAGTGACTTCTCGCTTTTAACCGACTTCAAAAAAAGGAGGAGGTTCTCAACTCGACTGCTTTTTTTTAAACGTTTGTTACCTCAGAACTTTTGACTGGGCGGTCCGATTTGCATGGTTCTTTTTTATATGAAAGCTGGTGCTTCCCGTGTGGTCCCATTTTAATTTTGTTCTGCCTTGAAAATGGGATCCATGAAAATTCTCGAAAAAACTATTCAAATTGAAGTCGGTTTATAGTTTTTTAAAACAAAATTAATTATTTATTAACAAAGTAATTTCTCTTCTCTAGTGGTCCGACCGCCTAAAATCCAAGAAAGACGCCATCCAGTCCATCTACCGTCCGCAACGCGAAGCCCTAAAGGTGAAGCCTGACGTCCATCTGTCAGACTTCCTAGCAGCGAGGTCCTCGCTCCTAGCGGTCGAGAAGACGAGCAGTGCAGCTGTTAGGAAGAACACTCAGAGTCAAGTCAACAAAGTTATTATTGGACAGGTAAGAGAAATAAATGCATATAATAACCTTTTGGTGTTAAATTCAAAGACGATGTAACTATAATCTAGCAATAGTGATAGTGCAGTTATTCAAAAGCTTGCCTAACGACATGAAGGAATCGTCATCATCATCATCATCAGTCTATATTAGTCCACTGCTGGACATAGGCCTCCCCTAATGAGCGCCATAGCGCCCTGTCTTGCTTGACACATCCAGCATCTGCCTGCAGTCTTTCGCAGATCATCATCCCACCTGGCCGGAGGGCGTCCTACACTACGTTTGCCGAGTCGCGGTCTCCACTCAAGAACTCTTTTACCCCAGCGGGAATGTGCTAGCATAAATATGATCAAAACAAAATTAAAAAATTCGTTTCTAGCCTAACTTATACTTAAGTTAATTAATTAGCTTAAGCATTATTTTAAGATTATTTTTTGTATCTCATCATAAGTGAACATTATTGTTTTATGAGATGTAAACATCTTTAAACCCAAAGTCCATCTATCCACAGTCGCTTCATAAACTCTCTTAGGTTTGCTGTAAGAAAACTCTTTTAGGGTTAAGCTCGCCTTTGTACATGTCCAGTATTTGTTAACTTTTATGTACGTTTTCTTTATGTGCAATAAAGAATTTAAGAAAGTAAGACTTTATTTAATTTTTGCAGGTCCCAGATAGAGGCGGCCGGCCTAACGAGGCGCAGCCTCCGCCACCAGAAATGCCTTCCTGGCAACAGAGACAGCCTGGACAGGTTAGTTATAATTTATTTAGACTAGCAGTATCTCTGTTACTCGATTCAATTCAATTCAATTCTTTATTTAAAACCAGACATAACATTACAGAGTACACTCAAATGCGTTACATCTATGGTTTATCCATTTTGAATGAAGCATGTTAGTAAACAAAGTACGACACAAATAACAAAATCTCACTTGCTTGGCGTCGAGTTTCAGATATAATTGTAAGCTAATTTTATTGAAGGGAGGATCTAAAATCGACAAGTAATGTAAATTACGTATAAAAGGACGCGCCAACAAAGTGAATTTTATGTTAAGTATGGGCGGTTTGTTTGCGTTTATGCTCTATTCAAAATGGTTACGTTATAGGAAATCTACTTGCTAGTGAAAATAAAATTACAACAACATAACAGGACTAAAAATTCGTAAAATAAAAAGAATGTTAAGACAAACATCAGCAAATAAAAACAAAGACATTGTTACTACGGTTACATAATAAAACACATGAATCGAAGCGAGGTGGAGATGAAGGCCCGTATTATGAAAGCTTGCTCAGTCACAGGTCTATACTTGAGTGACGTTTGTACCATAGAAAAGCGTTACTCAAGCATAGTTCGATAACCGAGCAGTCTTTCATAATACGGGTCTTACAGTTGTCTACCAAGGACAAGAAATAAACATCACAGAACGTCAAAGCGTTTTGATTGCTCGATTTCTACATGTGTATAACTGACTGATACATATACACACATCAACATTGTCTAGGGATATTCAACATTTTGTTGATTTTTACAAAAACTGAAAATAATTTCTTTAGAAAAGTGGTATGGCAAGAATCTTTATTCTATGTTGTTTATGAATACTAATAAAACACAACTGTTTGATATAAATTTTTTGTAAAAATTTAAGTGGGAACAAAATTTCGAAAAATTAGAAAATGTACAAAGTTCGGTAAATTGTGTTAAAACAATTTTTACGTTGCCGTGACTTTATAAAATTACCTTTTAACAATTTAATAATCAGTGTTGCCTCCCCTGACGTTTATAACACGTCTGCACCGGTTATTCATTCTCAATATGAGGTCATCAAAGTCTCGCTGTGGTATGCGATCCCCATGTTCTTTTTAAATGGCAAAAAATTGGTCAACTGTGGTCAAATTCGACGGCAAATTGCTGAAAGCCCTTCGCTACAACATGTCCCAAGCGTGTTCAATTGGGTTTTAGTCGGGTGACTGTGCAGGCCAGTCTAAAACCGCGACATCATGTTCCTGAAGGGCAGCTGACACTAAACGCGCCGTGTGTAGAGGGGCATTATCATACATGAGCTGGAATTCCTGGCCAATTTGAACTCTATGAGGGATGATCACAGGTTCTACGATCTCGTTCCGGTATTTTAGTGCCGTCATGCTGCCTCAATATCCAAATGAGCTCGGTTCGCGCGCCAATACAAATTCCCGCCCAAACCATGATTGTCCCACCTCGGTACGAATGGGCCTCTTGTGGCTGCTGGAGACGACTTTTTCTGCCTGAAACTCTCCAAACACGTGTTCTTCGTGAATCGGGGTGGAATCCAAACCGAGACTGATCAGTAAAGAGAACCATTGTCCATTGGCCATTGTTCCATAACAAATGTTCTTGAGCCCAAAGTAGTCGCCTTCCGCGATTGCCTCGTCGTAGAGCTGGCACACGAAGCGGCCTACGAGAATGAAGATCGACTTCATGTAGCGTTCTTCTGACGGTTTGGTCGCTGACTGACAGCTGATGGTCTAACTGAAGCCTTTGCACTAGCTGCTTTGCTGTGAGATTGGGTTCCCTCCTGGCGGAATTTTGGAGAAAACGATCCTGTCTAGGGGTGGTTACTCGTTTTTTCCAGTGTGGCGCTCTCTTAAATCCCCAGTAATATGAAAATGTGACCACAATCGAGAAATTACGTTTTGATTGGTGTTTAGGGTATTGGCAACCACGCGTTGGATAGCACCGGCTTGTAACATGCCTATCGCTCGACGTTCCATGACATAAGAAATATCACAAGATACGTTAAAATTAAAAATTACTTAGATAGCACTTTATTGTTAATTAAATAAAAGTAAATTTATCTTGGGCAAAATTAACGTTGTTTTATCTAGATCGGAGTCCCCATTCTATCTTTTGTTTAATGCGTTCTTTTTTTATTCTATTTACAAATTTAGAAGAGGGAACAAAAGAGGTTTAATTCCATGTATAAACTTTTTCTAAAAAGCAAATATTTTGTAAGCAAATCATTTCGAAATGGAATATCCCTAGACAATGTTGATGTGTGTACATAATACAATACACTACATAAATATATATATATTTTTTTATTATATGTACATAGAAATCCAGAACGCCCTGAACAAATATCTGCAGATCGTACAAACATTTTTCCCGAGGCGAGAATCGAACCCGCAACCTCCTGCGTCGCAGGCGGACCTTCACTCGCCGCTCCAGAGGTTTACTCGAAGTGGAGTGAAGATTTATACTTGTCTATCAAGCAAGGACAAGATCCTATCTTATACCTTTAAACTTTTTGACTGATTTTCATGAAATTTAGTATACAGGGGGTTTCGGGGGCGATAAATCGATCTAGCTAGGATTCATTTTCAGAAAATGTCGTTATATTAGTTCAATTATGTTTTCAATAATTCACTTTATCGTAATCAATTGACTCCTCCTGACATCTATTGGCGAATAGTAATACTATTTTAATTCGTGTTTTCAATAATCAACTTTATCTTAATTAATCTCTGAGTAATCTCTGAGTAACCTTAGAATTGAGCAACGCGACACCTAGTCAAACGAACTAAATGTAACTTTAGTCTGTGAACAGGATTGGATAAACATCAATGTTTTGTTCAAAAAAGTCCCAGAGAATTTCGGCCGAGGCGGTATCCGACTATGTAGTCTAGCGGTTATACTGTACTGAGGGGTGAATGCGGGTTCGGATTCCGTCAAAGTCGAAATTTATTGGGATTTCTTTTCATTTCTTCGAACTACATGATCATGTTTCTTAATTTATACGATAATTTTATGTCGTGCATGAGGTCATGGAAATACAAAGGGAACTTCTTCTTATAACTCTCAAAAGTGGGAAGTTTAACAACTCCAGTGAACGGTTCCCTAGAAATTTCAGCATTTCACAATCAAAAGTAACACGATTCATGTTCCATGTCCGGAGTCATAATTTTTTTGTTGGGGTTTTTCTTGGGGCCTAATTCCACTATTTTTTAAACAAAATGCCATAATGGCGCCATACGATTATGATAGAGATTTAGTCGTAAATTTATTTGGTATTCCAATAACATAAGATTACAATCTCTATGACTTATAATATCGTGTCAATAATGTGGTGGGGCACATAATCATAATCGTAATAGGCATAGATATGGCATAAACAAAAAAAGATCGTGTTAGTAGAATACCAAAAGGTGTCAATGGCGGTGATTGTTACGCGATAATGAAGCGATAATATTGTCATAGTGAAGCGATTGTGTAAGTGGAATCAGGCCCCTGTAAGACATTTTTTAGGTCAAATTAGTATAATGGACTCATAGACCCTATCTGTGTAGGTTATAACAAAATTTCAGTTGGACGTAACCTGTACACTTTTTATATTTGTTCTGAGACAGTTAACGTGTCCTTAACTCATCTAATCACTAAGACCTGATGTATGAATGCAATAAATACTGAATTCATTCTGTCAATCTTTCCTACTAAACAACATTGGGTAATAAAAAGGATATTCCGCATACTGTCACTCGATGATTAGCTACGGAATAACAATGTGGGGGAACGCTACGCAGGTTAAGAGGGTTCTCATTTGCCAAAAACGATCTCTACGCATTATTTATGGCTTATCGAGATTAACGTCGGTAAGAGCTTTTTTCAAAAAAACTAAAATTATGACAGTCATATCCATATTTATATACAAATCTCTATTGGAAATACACTCAAATAAGTAAGAATTACCAATGAAAATGAACTTATAAATAAATAAATAAAATAAAATAAAATAAAAATGCCATTTATTCCATAACCTTAATTTCAATTATCATGTGTACAAATAGTTTCTTAAAATTCATATTACAATGTTTGTTTCGATAATCAAATATTATTATTAATCAATTTATAAAATAATTAAAGCATGCATTTTGCATTTATAAGTACCTAGGAATAGATTTTCATTAAATATTATTTTTGCTTGAATTTTCATAGGTAAATATTATAAATTATACGAATAGTTAGGACCCCTTTCGGGTACAGGCCTCCTCCAGTTTATAAGTGTACTTATACCTAAGTAAGTATAAGTGTCTTAGAAATATTCTTATTCTGCCTTTCTAATCATTCGTGAGCTGGAGGGTTGTGGTCGAGCTCTCCCGCGGTGACCAGCCGTATTGGGATGCATGTATTTGTATTATGTATTTTACGTTTCATTATATGTATACATAGTTGTTTTATGTTTATTCTTTTGTAAGATATTTTTAATTTCTGGAGGGGGCGGCGCGCTAGTTGCTATTGTTGTGTGTTTTTCTTTAGTCTGTGTCATCGGGTATTTTGTTAAATTTATAGTTTCATTGTAAATTTTCTTTTTCTTTGCAGCTCTGTTTTCCTTGTTGATGGTACGCTTATGATCTCTAAGTAGAAGCTTCTTCTTTGCGTTAATTTCTTCGCTGGGTATTTTCAGTGAAGAGCTTGGCCCTCTCACAATTAGTTTGTTATACTTTATGAACGCTTGATTTCTTTCTCTATTTCAGATTTCAGCTGTTCCTGTAGCTTTTTACGTTCCTGTAAAACTTTTTGCGGAAAATCTTCTTTTAAGTAGATGCCAGCTTGAACAAGTTTGTGCTTATTTTTGAGGATCAAAGTTTTCTTGCCATAAGTAGTAAGGCTCACTTTTATGGGTCTAGGATTCTCTCCTTTTATTCCAATGCGCCGTACGTGTTGGATTTCACTGGTGTTGCTTTCTATTTGTAGGTCGTTATTCATTATAGATAGTATTAACTTTTCAAGTTCAAAATATGTATTCTCTTTTTCTGGAACACCGAAAAACACTAAGTTCCTGATTCGTATTTCTCTCTCGAGGTGATCTAGGCGTTGTTCTTGTTTTTGTTGATTTATTTTTAGTTCTTCAAGTTGTGGTTGCAGAGTGCTTATTTTTTCATTTAAAACGTCAATTTTTGAGGAAAGTTTAAAGTCAATGTCTCTTATTTGTTGTCCGATGGCAGTGATAGCCTTCATGATTTCATCCATTTTCCTTTATTTACCAAGAAAATGCAAAAATATTGCGCAAAAAGTGCGATGCTCAACAAGGATTTGATCCAGCGGTCGCTCTTCAGATTCAGCCCAACTTGATGCGCTAACCAACTGATTTTATTTGTGGAGTTGATGTTGGTTGTGCGAGTGCAGCGCCCTCTCCCATAAATTTATAAAAAGAAAATGAACTTACATGGTTACAATTACCGGAACAAGAAAAAAATAGTAGTACCTCAAACTAAGCTTGTTAAAACTCACAAACAAGGCATATGCATAAAGATTCAAATGTATAACAAACTACCGCTGGAAATTATAAGCCTTTCTCTAAATCTATTTAAACTAAAAATTAAATCTTTCTTATGGAATCACAACCCTTTTACCATATTAGTGAATACTTGAGTTGTTCTTTTTCTGATCTGCATTCTTAGTCGAATTTTACATTTAATATAGGTAACTATTATTTTCTTTAATACTGCATACTTTATTATACCATTTATGTAATAATAATGTCAACGTGGAATAATTAATTATGTAATGTTTAGAATTATCTTACACATGAATGTATAAATTGACTTGCCAATGTTATTTAGTGTAACGAAATGGTGAATAAATAAATACTAATACTGAAATACTGATATAATTTCAGGGTGGTCGCGGTGGCATCGGCGGTGACCGAGGCCGCGGCGGCGGCGACAGAGGACGCGGTGGTGACAGAGGCCGCGGTGGTGACAGAGGCCGCGGTGGCGACAGAGGCCGCGGTGGCGACAGGGGCCGCGGCAGCGAAGACCGCGGTGGCAGGGGGGGCCGCGTGCAGGGGGGGTATAGCCAGGCCACTGGACACGACAGGTAATACAGAGGCCGAGGCGGCGGTGACAGGGGCTGCGGTGGGGCTACAGGGGGGGCTGTTATAGGGGGTATAGCCCCAGGACATCGGACACGATAGGTATCTCTGATACTTTACTTGAAGTGTGGACAATACACAATACACTCTCATGCGAGATGTCAGTATAGATACCAGATCCATCCAGATCCCGTTACAGATAAGAATACCAATATATGAAAATGTACGGGACCGCCTTACAATGAAGCGATGTCTGTTGTAGAATTTTTTACTCACTTCGTGGCTTAGGTTAGAGGCTCAGAACAACCCGCTAGCTACCAAAGCCAAGTCTCATACAAAAACAACTCTTAGTAGTGCTTCACACACACACAAACACACACACACACACACACACACTAGTCTGTAATACTGTCGTGTGTGAACTCGCGCATACAACTACATCGCTTACACACTTATCGCCGAATAAAAACGTTTCGCCATACGTTTTTATTCTGCGGAAACGGTACTATACAGGGAAGGACTGCTATACTAATAACCTCGACATCAACCTCAACAGCCTGTATTGGTCCACTGCTGGACGCAGGCCTCCCCCTTTTAAGCGCCTTAATGGCGTTTATCATTCAACGTACACGTACATACCGTAAAACGGGGTGAATAGAGACACCAGACTGGCAGCAGTAAAAGCATCCTTAGTCCGTGCCTGGTCACCTGTGTCAGTCGATCTGACCTCCGCAAAATGATGCTTTACTACAGTATTTCATCCATTTCTATTCACCCTTAAGCCTCGTTAACCCTAAACTTTAACCCCCTTAATAAATAATAAATAATGCTGGACAATTCACACAGCATTATCTAGCCCCAAGCTAAGCAGTGCTTGTGTTATGGGTACTAGATAACTGATATACATAATACAATACGCTACATAAATAGATATTTTTTATTATACATAAAAAAAACCAGAACGCCCTGAACAAAATGTCTGCAGATCGTACACACATTTGTCCCGAGGCGGGAGTCGAACCCGCAACCTCCTTCGTCGCAGGCAGACCTTCGCCCACCGCGCCACAGAGGTCGTCCCTTATTCATAATATTTTGCTAACTTACCACACTGCTTAATCTCGCTCTGTCTTCTATTGACATAAGTCAGACTGAGAAATAACACGACTTATCAGCTGTTTTATGTTAGCAGACCATTATGAATAAGTATGTTAATATTTATTTCAGACCGCAAGCTCAACCGAACCGCCAAAACTACCAAACCTATGAAGTGCCGCCGGGTGGTTACCAGAACAACGGCCATGGCCGCCGCGGCAGCAGCGGTTTTGATAACCGGGGGAGTGATAACCGGGGGAGTTTTGATAACAGGGGGAGTTTTGATAATAGAGGTGGTTATGATAGCCGCGGGGGGTATGACAGCAATAGAGGAGGCGGCGGTTATCAAGGGTACGATAATACTGGCTTAAATCAAGGTGAGTAAATATACCTTTAATTTTTTTTAACGTTTCACTAGATAGAATAAGGATAGTTAATTTTGTTTTAAAAAACCAAAAACCGATAAAAAAGAATAAGTATAGTTTTTTCATGAATTTTCATGGATTCCATTGTCAGAACTGAACCAAATTTAAATGGGATGACTTCCACACGAGAAGCACCAGCTTTCGTATAAAAAAAGAATCATGAAAATCGGACCACATAGTCAAAAGTTCTGAGGTAAAAAAACAAAAAAAAAACAGTCGAATTGTGAATCTCTTCCTTTTTTGAATTTGGTTAAAAAAAGTCATCATCAATTTGGATGAAATAAAATGAAAATATTTATTGAAAAAGAAATACACAATAACAAAGGTTAACTTACTGGCTAATGTAAGGTGTTATCAGTTTCTCGTCAAGTAGATAATAATTATGTATGATGTTGGTTGCCACAAATTAACTATTTTATAAAAAACTATCGTTTAACGAAAACTTAAATGATTGAATTTATTATTATTTTACCTACTATTCATCATCATAATCATCACCTTTGCGTCCCACTGCTGGGCATAGGCCTCTCTATGCTTATGCCATTCGCCTCGGTCCTGCGCCAGCCTAGATCAGAGGGCCTAGCCAACCGGCATTCGCTATAAAGCGAATCGAAACAATTGAATGATTCGTAGGGAAAAATTCGAAACAGATCACGTGACATATCTAAGGCATATGTCAAACCCATACATTTTTGGACTTTTCTATTATCGCTTTCGACATCGATTGTTACATTGTCTAGGCCCTCAGGTGTAGCCCACGGTCTTTCGGATGTCGTCAACCCATCACGCCGGCGGAGGTCCCCAGCTTCTACTTCTACTACTTACCCACCATTGACCACCCAAAATAAAACAAAACAACAAATAACTCTTATTTCCCCCAACAGGTGGCAGCAACTACCAAAGTCAGAACCAGGGCTACAAAGGGGGCTATCAGAACGAGCATGACGACAGAACGAGGGGCGGGTATCAGGGGAGGGGCCGAGGGGGGTACAGAGGCGGCCGTTGATGTACTGCGATAGTTCAATGTAGACTTGATGTAGAGTTAGCAAATAGTAAAATGGCGTCTATTCAGATATCGCCAAAACTAGATTAAAATCATTTGACAGGCCTAATAATTAATTTTGTTTTAAAAAACTATAAACCGACTTCAATTTTTACAGTTTTTTCATGATGTTTCATGGATCCCATTGTCAGAACAGAACAAAAAAAAATGGGACCACACGGGAAGCACCAGCTTTCATATAAAAAAGAATCATGCATATCGGACCACCCAGTCATAAGTTCTGAGGTAACAAACATAAAAAAAAATACTGATGAATTGAGAACCTCCTCCTTTTTTTGAAGTCGGTTAAAAAGAATGTCATCCTTATTATTTTCACCGTTATAACTGCTAAGCTTGGGGCTAGATAATGCTGTGTGAATTGTCCAGCATTATTTATTTATTTATTAAAACAGGGACGGCGATATTTTTACTCCTGTCAAATTAGTTTAGTTTTGGCAGCATCTGAATTAACATCAATATATCTTTTCTTATTTCTTAGGGTATTAAACTCAGTGAGGTGTTTGGAGTTTAAAATCTTTTTCAAATAGACCCCCTGAGACTATCATCATCATCATCTTCAGCTTATATTAGTCCACTGCTGGACATAGGCATCCGACAATGAGCGTCATAGCGCCCCTTGACGCATCCATCCAGCATCTGCCTGGAGTCTTTCGCAGATCGTCACCCCATTCATTACGTTTGCCGAGTCGCGGTCTCTACTCAAGAACTAGTTTACCTCAGCGGTTGTCGGTTCTTCGAGATATGGCCGGCCCACTGCCACTTCAGCTTGCTAATTCTCTATGTATATTTAAGGGTTTTTACTAAAAACTAACAGTAAACCTGAATTATAGAATAATATATCAATTTGTCAGCAAGAATTCTTGCTTGCTGACAAATTGATATATTTTACCAAATCTGGTATAGCTCCCAAACCGATGAACCGATTCCTATTTTGTTTGTTTGTTTGAAAAGTGATGTGATTTGTTCTCATGCGTGTTTGATAAAAATATAGTTTAGCTTCACTAAATCACAGGAAACATACCAATCCATATCCACTATTCTATCCATCATATTCCACTATTTTTTAAACAAAATGCCATAATGGCGCCATACGATTGAGATAGAGATTTAGTCGTAAATTTATTTGGTATTTTCTTACCATAAGATTACAATCTCTATGACTTATAATAGCGTGTCAATAATGTGGTGGGGCATGTCATAATCGTAATAGTCATAGATATGGCATAAACAAAAAAAGATCGTGTTAGTAGAATACCAAAAGGTGCCGTTTGTTTGATCCTTTGTGAATAGAACACTGTATAAAAGAAGCCTTACTTCACTTACACATAAATAGGCAGTGTTTTCTTAAGGCAATTAAAGTATTTAGCTTATAATAAATGAACTGATAATGATGACAAGATCAGTAAAAATTTATGAAATACATTATAGCACACTACTTTTATATCCTGTGATTGATTATGTATTTAGTAAATTCTACTTATAATATCGACACACTTAAAACTAATTACGGATATAAGCGGGTTAACTACCAACCTTATTTGTATTCGAAGAACACCAACGTTTACTACTCAGTGCTTGGATCGAGGCAGGTGCGCGTGTCTAGAACTATACTCACCTTTAAGATGTTCATCGGGATGAAACATTGGTGTTTTTCCAACTAAATAAACAATTCGTAGTTAACCTCCCTGTATTCGTCAAATTAAGATCGTTTTTTGATAGTAAATAAAGAAAATACTAAATTATGTACTGTGATTGATGATTCTGTATTTAGTAGATTCTACTTAAATATCGGCATTATGTAATTTGTGCTTTTGCTCACGATATACATTAGATTATAAGTGTAAACATAGTGAATTGGCATTTGAAAAAACCGATTGTGTCATCGAATATCTATATAGAAAGCTAGTTAATATTTTATTTGTAAAATTTTGCCTTAAAATATAGATAGGAAAATAAATCGTTTGTAAAAACAAAACCACTAACGAAGAAATATAAAAGTAGTCTTAGTTAATTATGTTATGGAAAAATATAATATTGGTATTGATACGAGAATTCACTAAAAAGGAATATTGTTGCAGGTAAACAATATTATAGAAATGCCTTTTGAAGACGCTGCCTATTTGAAACCAAGATAAATAAATGAATAAGAATTATTCATTTAAGTATGAAAGCAGTAAAACTAATGATTAATAAAGATAACATAATTTAATATAGATTTAATTGTTACTCTAATTAGGTAGCTTATTTTTTTCTACCTGATGGTATTGTTTGTATGTATGTATACTGTGCTTTACTGTGTTCATCATAAATACATTTTTGCAATTTATTTTAATATCTACTTTGGTTTTATTTATTTAGTACCCATAACACAAGCTTTGCTTAGCTTGGGGCTAGATGATGCTGTGTGAATTGTCCAGCATTATTTATTTATTTATTATGTACAGTTATATTGAATTGGAAGAACCTGGATAAGTTCGTACCAATAACATTTATTAATTTCAGTCTGGAATTGTCCAGAATTTTTATTGATAATTTGGCCTACCTGTGAGGAAATTTTCTCAACGAAAAATAATATAAACATTAGATGACCATTGGAAAAAGGTTTATTTAGTTCTAAAACTAAAAAAAATTTACACAGGTATTTAAAATAATAACAAGCTAAGTGCGAGTCGGCTTGCGCGCGAAGGGTTCCATACCATTATCAATAGATTAGGTAAATCTATGCTATTGTCTATAAAAACGGCAAAAAAATCATATCCGTTGTATGCCCCTTAAATATTAATTTTATTCTGTTTTTTTATATTTGTTATTTCAGGTCTAGAACTAAATCTTTGCAATATATCAACCTAAATCCTTCATTATTTATTTATTTATTAGGCTACTAAATAGAGAACACAAATTCTAAAACAAAATACTTAAAACTAGTGCTCCTCTATATTAATAATAATAATATATACTCGGACATAATCTGAACATTTCAACTGTAACTATTCATGAGATACAGCCTTGTGACAGACGGTCAGACGGAGACAACGGAGTCTTAGTAATAGCATAGACTAATTAATTAGTCTATGGTAATAGGGTCCCGTTTTATCCTTTGGGTACGGAATCCTAAAAAAATACTTCATTATAGCTTTGCTCATTCAGAATTAGTTGGTTACCTCTACAAAGATCATCTTATGGACTCAACAAACCAAAGTCTGCGGGCTGCCGGCAAGATTACCAAAAACTTGGCTGCCTACAATATTCATACACTGAAATGCACTGAACTCGCCGGGTTGTCGCCCATCACAGTCACCAGAAGTTAAAAGGAGATAAAATATGTATACAAATTATTTTGCAGTGCTCTACAGGGTGAATGTACTATTGACCCAAGCCTACATTAAGACCTGAGGACCTATGGTTTATCCATTTTGAATAAAGCATGTTAGTAAACAAAGTACGACACAAATAACAAAATCTCACTTGCTTGGCATCGAGTTTCAGATATAATTGTAAGCAATATTTATTGAAGGGAGGATCTAAAATCGACAAGTAATGTAAATTACGTATAAAAGGCCGCGCCAACAAAGTGAATTTTAGGTTAAGTATGGGCGGTTTGTTTACGTTTATGCTCCATTCAAAATAGACACGATATAGATGAGGTATCAGTTGACTTTTCATTCATGAATGTCTTTGTTGACATAAAGTATCTTGGATTCTGAATATAATATGTATAAGTATTAAATGAGTACACTTATCTAAGCTAAATCCAATCCTATGAGTGCCCTATAAGTCTTCGGTACTCCACTTATAAGCCTCTTCCTCTTGTGCTTTCCTCTTGCTGTGCTGATCGAAGTATTTCTTCTCGTACCCGTTGGATCGGTCGACGCCATCCCAGCGGTATCCAGGGCGGATGTTGAAGCGGTTCGGCGGATGTTGACCTTTGTAGGTTGGCCGTTCTGGAAACAGAGGATTATTAAAAACAGGATTTCGATGTTCCTCTTCTATTTACTAATAGGAACAGTAGCTCTTTTATACGTACTAGCTGCGACCCGCGACTTCGCACGCGTTGTTCCTATGGAAACGTTAAAAGGTGATTTCTATCCTACTACGAACTGATTATAAAAATAAGTAGACTATGTCTGATTACAGGATTAGAATTACCTGGATGCAAACTGGGGGGACTGATGGGACTGGCCGCCATGGTTGAAATTCGGCTAGGAGGGCATTATAAATACGAAAGTTTGGAGGGATGGATGTTTGTAACAAACATCCATGGCGGCCAGTCCCAACGAAGACCACACAGGTGCGCAGGACATATTAAAGTGCACAAATGCAATACCCTCACTCTCATAAACAGCTTAACGTGCTTTCCGAGGCACGGGGGTTTAATACCGCCAACTTCCTGTGATTTCAAAATGGCTAAAAAAATATATACGTATTCTCTATTGATATAGAAACATATCTACATATTTATTTTAGAATTTTCAGATGTTTTTATCGTAGAATTTTACCATTGAAAAATTGTTATTTTAAATCTCAATCGCAAAATTTCGAAACGCTACGCCATTGAATAGAGCGGACGTGACATCGCTGTTCACATTTCTTCTTGTTTTATTCTGCTTGCTGCACCATGATTTGACACTATTCTGCCCACTTCACATTTCGTATTGTAGGTTATTTTCAGATTTTTCGGGAAACCTCTTTCCTGAGATGATCACTACCGAGGTCGTCACAAAAGGTTTTAATCAAGTGTGAACGTGGACGTCAAATAAACATGGCGCTAATAAGTATAGCAGCGTTTTTATCACCCGAAAATGATTGTAGTTTTGATTTGTTTTTTTTACTTTATTATTGCGAAATTCAGTGAGCGTCTTATAATTTTTCGGTTAAATAATGACCTAAAGAATCGATTAAAACAATAAAAAAAATCGATGCATACACTATTGTATTTTAATAGATTCTCCCAGCTTTTGTACCTTCGCTTCGCGTATAAACTCTTCAGCGTTTGCCTGAGTACAATTACAATATTACGTACAATAACATCATCAGCCAATGCATGTGTTAAAAATAACATAATCATAATAATACGCAGAAGCAAATTGCTGCCCATTCTCTGGAAGGTCCCCCTGAGTAGGCTCTCACGGGCTGAGTTGGAGGGTCGATTCTAACGCCCCATAATCTAAACTTTGGATACACTAGTCGCATGGCCGACCTCATCAGTGGGCGTGGCCTAAATGTATGCTATCTCACCTGTCATAATAGGCATACCGCCGATATAGGATGAAATGAACGATGATTTATTCGTAAAATGGCTGCATAACAGACTTTTAGCAGAAGTATTGTAGAAAAACTATTGAGTGCATCTTTTCTAAAACTATTGAGTGCATCTTTCAAATTTATTTCAACTTTTGAATAACTAAACTATGTCGGTATTGGCTTTATTTTAGAGTTTTCTTTCTCCGTATATTATTTAAATTTGCCCAAAGTTGAGCTTGATCAGTGTTGAAATACGAAAGTTTAAAAGCTATTATTTTTAAATGAATACTATTTTACGGTTTGGGTGGTAGACAAAACATAATGTAGATTATGACGAGATGAATTGGGGTTTTTAAACCTACGCGATCAGAACACATTATTATAAATATTCACGGGTATTTATCTCGTTTATTTACCTATTTTCCAGACGTTTCAACAGGTTTACACTCTGTCGTGGTCACGGGATGACGCATACGTCGGGAAAAATAGGTAAATAAAGGCGATAATACCCGTGAATATTTATAATAATAAGATGAAAGGATCTTAGTTATCCTTAGTTTTTTTTTGTATGGTCAACATCAAACAGTGTCGTAGATACCCTTCCATGTTTGTATGGAGAGATGAACGGTTAGTTGGACCTTAAGGGTAAATACGTCAAGATTTAAATAAAACATCTTACCTGGAGGTAACTGGCCAGCCTCTCGCTTCCTCTCTCTAATATACTTGAGCATAGGATCTCCATCTCTCTCTATATCCTTCAATCTATCCTCCAAATCACGGTCTCCTTTATGCCTGGCTAGTGGCTTGGACGCTTCGTGCATGTAGTCTTGCATTCTTTCTTGCTGGTCTTCTAGTTGTTTTAATCTGTAAGAAAAGTTTTTTTAGATAGCTCGTAGATTCAGGCGTTTCTTTGCGGTTTACTTTAAACTAAATGAAAAAAGAACTCGATGTGTAGTCTGATGAAATAAATTGATCTTTCCCTAGCGCTCGGGTAAACAGTAACAATTAAACTTGTATGTTAACTTGTGGCAGGGAATTACTATTTCTATAATTTATGTAGGATTTTATAAGAACATGCTAATCATAAAAATGGTAAATGTCCCGTTATCATTATAGATAGTTTAGGTTAGATCATCAACAATACGGTATATACAAGTGACTTCAACAAAGCTAAGTAATATTTTTTTTACATATTCTATATTTATTATCGAATATAATAGTTAATATTTTTTTTCGTTTATGTATTAAGCTAAATATTCAATTAAAAAATCCATGCATATACCCTATTGGGATATACTGTACTCATTGCTGTTAGAATTTGACTAACAAAAAAATTAAATAAGTATTGCAATTTTATTCTCGATAACATACCCTTTGCTCCATTTCTTGTATTTATCATCTATTTCCTTTTGCCGTTCTGCTTTCTCTTTCTGCTTATTTCTCTCTTCTGATGTATCTCTTTTACCTAAAAATAAAAATAAAGTATTAAAAGTGAGTCCTAGAAACATAGGCCTTATATAATCTCTGAATTATTACATTATGCATGTATGCATGTACCTTGTGTTGGAAGAACACCGACATTCGAATTAGACGAATTTTTATAGACAATCAACATCAAATATTGTAAGAAAATCAAATAATATCCCAGTGCGAGGGCTTACGCACTATAATAACAAAAAACATCCAATATCTTAACCTTCCGTTTTTTTAAGCTATTGCATAGCTTCTATCGCGGGCCTTGAGCGCGGGGACCGAATCCAGAAATTCCGTAACGAAAAAACCTCACGCTCCCCACTCCGACCGGAACAGCGGTTATACTTTTTAGCTTTGCCATCTATCGATGAATAGTAGAACTTTTAATGACTTTTTGAAATATGACGTTTCTCTCTTTAGTTCAGCAACTCGCCTCTAGATGGCATTGCAATAGCTTTACCGCGGCAGTCCCCGAGTGCCACACGTCTTTTTTAATATAATGGTCAAATAAATAAATGTGATTAATTCAAATGAAAATTACCTTTCCGAGAAACAGCTTTAGCATTCCTTCCACTAACATCATCAGCCATTTTACTGAAGACTTCATCTTCTTTTCGTCTAAAAGTTTCATTCTCCATTCTCAACTGCCTTGCATCTTGTAACCCCGCCATTTTCCCTTCTAAAGTTCGCGCCATCTTTTTATTACTCGGAGGTGGACTGTCAGAACGCTTGTTGTCTCTGTCATTTCTATTTACATCTGTATTTCTGTCTCGATCTCTCCTTGGTGGTGAAGGGTCTGAATCGCTTCGGTTTTGTCTCTTTTCTGCATTTTTGTCTTTTTTCCTTGGAGGTGATTGGTCTGAGTCACTGTTGTTTCGTTTTTTTCTGTCTTTATTGACTCCAACTTTTCTATCTCTGTCCCTCCTAGGAGACAAATCAGAATCACTGCCTCTTTTGGAACTCTTGGGGTCGGATTTAGCTTTCTTTTCAAATTCTTGGCTGATCATTTCTACTTCATTCTTCTCAAATTCAAAGTCTCCCCATCTACTTTGTTTTTTTGCCCTACCTCTTTTCCTATCATTTGTCTCTTTTCTTGGGGATTTATCTCTTTTTCTAGGAGGGCTGTGATCACTATCATAATTCTTTTTTGACCGTCTGTCATCACTTTTTGAGTAATGTTTTCTAGCTGGACTGGCATCGCGACCATGTTTATTTGATGATTCTTTCCTTGATAGCTTGTCATCATGGTGTTTTGAGGAATTTCTTCTTGGTGGACTAGCATCACTGTCATATTTTTTTGTTGATTTTCTTGGGGGGCTGGCATCATTATCATCATTTCGCTTATTAGACCTCCTTGGAGGGCTATCATTATGTTTTCTTGATGATTTTCTTGGTGGGCTGGCATCACTATCATCATTTTGCATTTTAGACCTTGGCAGGCTATCATTTTGCTTTCTTAATGATTTTCTTGGTGGGCTAGCATCACTGTCATCTTGCTTCTTTGATTGTCTTAGTGGACTGTCATTTTGTTTTCTTGTTGCATTCTTTCTTGGTGGACTAACATCACTATCATGATTTTTTGATGATTTACTTGGGCTTGCATCATTATTTTTATTTTTGCCCTCTCTTTCTCTCTCATCTTCAGAGTCACTGTACATTTTACCGAAGATTATTTCATTTTCTTTTTCATCCTCTTTTACAGTTTGTCTGATTTCTTCTATTTTGATTTTGCTGTTGAATCCATCATCCTGAAAACAAGTGAGAAAAGGTAAGTTGTCGAATACTATTGTTATTATTTGCTTTATTTGGCTTTCATGTCACTACAACCATTATTGCCTTGCCACACATAATGTGGAATACTATGTACCTAACTAGGTACTGAATGCCACTGTACATAACTATGTATGTACCTACAGTGGCATTCATTATCACCTGACCCCCCTGGCAAGTTCCAAGTCTCGTAATTATATCAGTTATGTTGTTTTTATATAAAATGGCTTGCTATCTTCATTTTAATGAAAGATCCTAGTTTTAAAATAATTCTGCATTCCTAGGAATGGACCTCAAATGTAACAAAGGGGTTCGCTAACAATGAACACGTTATACACTTCTAATAACACACTACATTTAATTCAATACTCATTAACTAATAGAGTATCAAGAGGACCCTAGCAGGCCAGCAAACCCTTTCATACCATCCGGTCTCACAAGGCAACTCTGGACCGGACACCTCGGACTAATTTAAAGCTTTTTTTTTTAAATACTAGAGGTCTCTATAGATTGAAATCTATGTGTCATTCGACTAAATACCGCACACCAATCTGTTCCGCAGCATTCGTTCTCAGTTCAGGTCCGCAAAGTTGCAGGAAGCACTCAGTCGTCTGATATTATCGACGTAATCTGCGGCGGACTCGTCCCGTGTTTGATTGCACTTGTAAAACTTGAATGACATGGAAATCTCGTTCGGTTTTGGGCAATAATATCTCTTTGGTAAACTTTTAGAGAAAATAGTTACTGTGCACTTAACCTGGCACTTGAAACAGTTGATTACTGAAAATCAGCACGGTTTCATGAAATCCCGATCTACTTGTACTAATCTTCTTTGTTACTCGTCTAATCTTACTAATTCCTTAGACAACCGGATTCCTCTTGACGTTATATATACGGACTTTAGCAAGGCGTTTGACAGAATTGATCACGGTCTATTGATACATAAACTATCCGGACTAGGTATATCCGGTAACTTCCTGACATGGATCTCATCCTATCTTCATGACAGGCGCCTTATAGTTACTGCAAGCGGTTATAAGTCCTCATCATTCCTGGCCACTTCTGGTGTACCCCAAGGGTCACATCTTGGACCAATCTTGTTTAACGTTTTTATAAATGATATCACTGATTGCTTTAAACACTCGAAAATTTACCTTTACGCAGATGACATGAAAATTGTTCACCCCATCCGCTCTCACTTAGACACCATAGCTTTACAAGAAGACTTAAATAGACTGTCTGTTTGGTCAGATAAAAATCGCATGCCATTGAACATCAGTAAATGCTTTCATGTCCACTTTAGCCGTAACAAAATTCAGATCCCAGCTAAGTACAATATTAAAAACATTACACTCTCCACTGTTGACGAAATTCGTGACCTTGGGGTAGTTTTCGATACATCTGTTAAATTTAACTCGCATATTTTAAAAACAACAACTAAGGGCTTTAAGACATTAGGATTTATAATAAGAAACACTAAAGACTTTAAACATTCATCCACAAAAATTAAATTATTTAACTCTATTGTCAGACCCATCCTTGAATACGGCAGCTTAATCTGGAACCCTTTCTATGAAATATATTCTAAACGCATCGAAAGCGTACAGAGGCGATTTCTGTATCACGTGGCTTACGGTGATTATCAGGCAAAAAAACTATCTAGTTATGAAAGTCGATTAAAACATTACCACATGCACCCACTATCCGCACGACGATCTATGCTAGATCTTATTTTCTTACATACGCTCTTCAATGGACACATTGATTGTTCTGAATTGATTAACAATCTTCTTATACACGCTCCATCTCGTCTACCCAGGAAAATTGCATATAATCTTTTCTCCTCAGAATTTTCAAGAACGAATTTAGGTAAATATGCATCTCTGCCAAGACTCTGTAGGATTTATAATTCGCTTTCTAAATCCGAGGATATCGACCTCACGGATTCGTTGTCTAAATTTAAGAAGAAAATCAGAAGTATTATTCTCCCTGCCTCTTAATGTACGAACCTACCCATATGTTTCACTAGTGTTTAATTTGAAGTTTCATTCGTTAGTGTTTAATTCGAAATTATAAATATAACTATTACTATACTAGGAAAAAGCAATATAATATATAAAAATATTGATGATCTCATTGTTATCTTAAATATAAATTTATATATCCATTAATAGATCTCAAAAGTAATTTAGAAAATATTTTTACTTTTACTTTAAGTTTAAGTCATAAGAATTTATTATTTTACTTTTAATTATATCTTTGTAGCTACTTTGTCCGTTCAGTTAAAAAATAACACTGTTAATTTGTCATAATTATGTTTTTGTGCACGCTGAGACGTCCTAAATTATGGAGTCACATAGATTTAAGAACCATATTACTTGCTACTAATTACGTTGTGTGAACTCATGTTGGATGTCCTATCTAAATAAAAAAAAAAAAAAGTAAGAACAGTTTAAGCAGTCTAGCTTTGTCCTCGCGATGCATCGGTCTCGGCATGAATATGGATAAAACCAAAATCATGATCAATGGCCTCATTGATCCGGGACCGGTCGTCGTACATGGCCACCCTCTCGAAATTGTTTCCGAGTACACTTACCTTGGACAAATTCTGCAGTTGGGTAAAAACAATTTTGAGAAGGAGGCCAAGAGGAGGATCCGTCTAGGCTGGGCAGCGTTTGGAAAACTACGTCGAGCTTGTAAACGAAAGTTTTCAATCAGTGCGTCCTACCTGTCATGACCTACAGAGCTGAGACGTGGACACTCACGATAGGGCTGGTCCACCAGTTTAAAGTCGCTCAGCGAGCTATGGAAAGAGCTATGCTCGGAGTCTCTCTGAAGGATAGAATTCGTAACGAATACATCCGACAGAGAACCAAAGTTATCGACATAGCTCAAAGAATTAGCAAGCTGAAGTGGCAGTGGCAATATTTATGATAACCGCTGGGGTAAACGAGTTCTTAAGTGGAGACCGCGACTCGGAAAACGTAGTGTATACGCCCTCCGGCCAGGTGGGATGATGATCTGCGAAAGACTGCAGGCAGATGCTGGATGCGTCTAGCTGAAGACAGGGCGCTATGGCGCTCATAAGGGGAGGCCTATGTCCAGCAGTGGACTAGTATAGGCTGATGATGATGAAGAACAGTTTGTATTTCAGCAAAACTCGCAGAACTAGCTTTCCTTGGCGTAATCAAGGCCAGTAATGTCTCAAACACTCGTGCACCTCATAACGCGAGAAAATTTGCTCGTTTAACACCATCTTCCAAGACGCCATTGGCCTCGAAACAAAAACTCAATCGATCGAGATAATTTTGCTAATTGTCCGTTTGTGGATTGAACTGTTTGAATTTCACTGCTTTAGAAGTCATTTTTATCACTTTTCACCAAACCTCGCCACTATTATGTCCAGGATATCAATTAAAACACATTGTTGTGATGTAGACGTGTATTGCAGCTAGGGAGCTGAATAACAGAAGTGAGGGTAGTTGTACATAAACTAATATGTCAGCGAGATCAGCCTACCTACATAAATCCACTTTATATGGAACAACAAAGTAGAATAGATTGTATAGATGATAACATGAACTGTTTTACTAAAGATTGTCTGCGTTGATTAGAGTTTTGAAGTTTGAGAAATCTTAGCTTGTTATGTGCAGACACAGTGCATGCAGTTGTATGTAGTGTGCAACCTACTCGTAAAATCCTTGAGGGATAAAAGCTGATTAGTAAGAATCCCTAGGGATCCGCAAAAAGTATCGATACCTGAGTATACTCGATACTTTGGTTACGATACCGAGTAATTTAGTGGTCGATACTATTTATTACGATACTGAGTAAGAATCGATAGTTTTAAACTTCGCGAGCGTAAGTAACATAGAGTAAGTGAGTAAGTACATAATACCTCCTCCAAAATCTCGGATTTATGATAATGACGCTTTAATCTTGGAATTTAATAGAATTATGATAATAGACATAGAAAAGGTACATTCGATACAAATTATTATTTTGAATAATCTTACTAAGTTTTTCCGTACCAAAATTGTTAAATAAGAGTGCTTTGAAGTTATGAGAAATTAAATCTTTATTATAAAAATAACTAACTAGCCCGACCCGAAATTCTTGCCTGTCTTAATGTGAGCTGGTCGCTATTTCGAATCCAAACAGGCGGTAGAGTAGACGTTTCAAAACGATCCTATAAAATCATACTGACTAAGCGAACTGTGTTTTTCTGATTTTGATACCGAGATTTTGGATTGTAATAAATATAATTTTAATTTACTACACCACTCTTAAGTACTATCTTATTTACAAATTGATCAAAAATTTAAAAGTACTCAATACCTGAGTAACTTGATGCTTTTGATACGTGTATGATACCAGTATCGATTACTTTTATTGCGATACTACTCATGAGTATAGTATCGATACATTTGTTTCAATACCATATTCCTAAGAATCCCTAACAAGTTAGTAAATAATAGCTAACAAAACTCTTGATCAAACTACCAATCATATTTACAATTTTATGCATATAATTTTACACCCTACATACCTGATTCATTGACATGGTCTTGATTGGCTAGCAACAAAGGGGTGTGGGCAAAATGGAGGAGGCCGTTGTCCAAAGACGCACACAGGCAGATGACGAAGCAGAGGAGTATTTTAAGTTAGTGTATACAAAATAGTGTATTATAAAGAATAAGAGTATACTGCTTAATGTAAGATGTCTGAATAAAAGGCTTGTATTATTATTACACTGTACTTTCATGACCAGTGTAACACATGTGTATTTTTGGTAATTTATTACTACTTAATTATCTGAAATGGACTCTATTATTTAAGTTATTTGGACTGTATAAAACGATTGTTGTTGTCTGAAATAAACATCTTGTCTTATCTTATTATAACATACCTGATTGATAACCTTCCATTTAGTGCTAGTTTGGAACTGTTCCAGTTTCCTCAATTCTAATGGCCTATCGTCAATGATTCCGGCTACTTGTGGAGCATCCTCACCCTCGCCGTAGATGTCCAGCTCATCTGTCTCCAACGCACGGAGCTTGGACAAATCCAGGTCATCATCAATGATCTTGAAGCTGAAATTATAAAATAAGGATTCTTAACAAAATACAATAACAAAAATGATTATTCAACTGTTAGATTATTTGCAACAGTCTGAAGTTGGCTAGATTTTATCAATTGTAATTACTTTAATAGTCTCAGTTGTTTGTTTGTATTTACAAAATAATTTATTAAGAATATACCTACTTAACTTACATGGCAAATGTAAAAAGGTTGCAAAAATTAATTCAATGAGGAAACAAAACTTAAAACTTAAAGAGACCTCGATTTAGGTCAGTGGGTGGGTACTTATTATAATGAAGGTGGATGAATGTAACTGAACCACAAAATATAGAATGCCTACAAATGGTTCATACAGGTAAGGTAGCAGAGCAGATTCCCTATGACACCAAAAGAAAGGAAAGCTTTATCCAATGTTACTTGAAAAGCAGTGGGTAGTAGCTGTGTGGTGATGGCTTAGAATTTGCACCACCCCAATTCTTCCCATGGGTGTCGTAAGAGGCGACTAGGGGATATCCATCGGGGGGCGGGCAGCAGCGCCCCTGCACAGCAAATCTTCCACCAAACTGCGATCCCCAACCCGCATGCCCAGCGTGGGGATTATGGGCATTATAAGTTGGCCCATAAGTTAAACGCCAAAAAGGCGTTTACCAGGGGGAGGCCTGCGTCCAGCAGTGGACCGATACAGGCTGTTGAGGTTGAGGTTGAGAGGTAGATTTGGGTTTATAGTAAGGTAAGGTTAGCAGACATACAGTTACCAGGAAAATAGTTCAAACAGTACATTACGTCCGTCAGTTTGAAGACTATGCCTCTTACTGCAAGGTTCTGTTTTATTTATGTACGAACAAGCATTGGAAAGTGAAATAAATATGTAAATACAAACCTATTTCCTTTGATTGCTTTCTTAACTTTTTTCTTCTTTTTCTTTTTGTCTTTCGATGGTCCACCAAGGTATTTCTGCAAGTAAGCTTTCTGATCTATTTTCCCAGACATTATAAAGAGAAACTATTTCGAAATTGATCAAAATTTGTAAAACACAACACAAACACAGCGCAACGACGGCAACTTGACTTTGACTGACTTGACGTTGACTATCCTGAATGACATTGAGTTGTCATGTCACGGAACTTTGTTTCAACTTCTTTCTTATATCGAATTTTATGTGTAAGCTTGTGTTAAATATGTAAAACCTTTTTTCTATATTCATTTTTACCTACCTTTGTGATATTTGCACGCACTTTGTGGCAGAATGTAGTAGAGCCAACTATAGATATAAGACCTACTGTACCTACATTTAAGCAAATAAAGTATTGATTTGATTTGATTTGATTTGATTTGATTCTTATTGCTTGCTTTACTTTTCGCTACGACTCGGTAGAATGAATCACAGACATCCATCTTTCATTAATTTCATCTTTATGCAGACATTTTATCTGTACGAGCTATGCTATATGATAATAGGGTATATGCATGTGACTTCAAAAAAGCGAATATTTTTTTACATATTATCCATTGATATTATCTATTGAAATAGAAATACTGAATATGTATTTTTGTATTTTGTGATGTTTTAATTGTGAAATTTAATCATTGAAAAGTAGATATTTTAAGTCTCTGCAGCAAAATGTCTAAACGCAACGCTATTGGCACGTGAAGCGTGACGTCATACTTGAACATTTTTGTATGGGCATGAAGTTTTGACTTTGCGTTTAGATACTCTATGCTACGGGACGTCATAAAATACAATGGCGAACATGGCAGCGATTTTATCACCCGAAACTGAGCGTAGTTTTACTCATAGTTTTTTACCTCAATAATTTAATTTTTTTTGGGTGTTATATTTTTTTTTCGTTTATGTATTAACAAAATAATCGATTAAAAAAAACTAGTTGCGCATTATTTACACGTGACAAGCTTTCACCATGGCCCGATATTGTTACAATGTTTACAATGTTTTTTGTAATTCCTGTTTGTAAGTGGGAAGTTCAATGACAAACAGGAATTCGCGTGGTACCGTACGTGGCGGGACGGTGTAATTAGTTAGCGCGTCTTGCCGTCAAACTGCCCACCAGTTAATTTAATTTAATTTAGGTTTTGTTTCGTTTAGTTTTGTTTCGCAGTAACAACGGATCCAATTGAGTAGGTATGAACATAGATTTAAATAGTATCTATGGGTATGAACTTAAAGGGAGCTAATATGGAGCTAATGTACCTACCTACCTACCTACCATTATCAAACAGTAGGTACCTAACCTTATCTACCTATCTAATTTTAATTTTATGTGCAAGGACATCAATATTAATTTGGCCTTCATTGTCCTAAATAAGCAGATGTACCTACTAAAGTAGGAAGGGTTATACCTCCTACCTATTACCCACTTAGGATAAGGAAAAAAAACAAAATTTAGTAAGTATATTTGCAATTTATTGCTTTTGCTGAGATTAGGTAGGTAAATAAAACTAAAAACTAATCGTTTCTTCCACTGTAGGTAGCCAATACCGTATTCCGTGGTTTCTCCAAGGGTTTATCAGGTCATCTTCGTTGGAAAATCTTGTTGGTCTAGTAATCTAGGTAGGTTGGCCCTATTTTATATGGAGCTGCGGGCGGCGGCGGCGGCGACGGCGTGGCGTTAAGATTCAGAGAATGAGGCCTTCCCTAAAAAAATGAAAGTTTTTAGTTAAGTAGGTACCAGGTATAGTCAGCAAAAATTGCGCCACCACTTATAGTGTGATTTTTCTGTGAAGTGAATTGTTGCCCCCCCTTGCTCAATATCTTTTGTTTTTAACGCAAAGCAAAATAGTTTCAAACTGGATAGTCATTACTTTTGGTAGGTACATACCTACCTACTAAACTTAACGTACACAGAGCTGGCGCGCTGTAGTTTTATTGGTACCCATTGATTTATTAAAAACGAAGATGAGGCACTGGTTGCTCGAAAGTGGCAACCTCAAATTGTGTAAAATTGTGTTCTCCCACATCAGTCACCGTCTGACCGGCGGCACGGGCGGTCGTGATTCGCTTGAAATATTGTTGTCTCAGTCTCACTTCGGTCCTAGATACGTCTTTCCGTCTTTGTTCTTCTTTGTATTGCACTGGACTGGTAAAATAACTGTGAACGTATGTGTTTGCGTGGAGTTGTAACACATGCCAATTTTGGAGTAAGCGCTGGGAGAACGTAACCTATCTTCCCTTTTTAAATCAATGTTGGTACCACAGAACTTTTTACTGGGGGTCCGATTTTCATGATTCTTTTTTAAATGAAAGCTGGTGCTTCCCGTGTGTTCCCGTTTCAATTTGTTCTAGTTCTGTCTGACAATGGGATCCGTGAAAATTTATGAAAAAACATTGAAGTCGGCTTAAAGTTTTTTAAAACAAATTAATTATTCTATTATACACAAATTAAATCTATACAGCATGTTCTATGGGTAGGTAAGTATGTAGCAGGGTTGTTGCTGATGCAGGTTTTTGACAAATCAGCGGATGCAGATGCTGATGCTGATTTTTGATCTTGACATCAGCGGATGCTGATGCTGATGCTGATCTTGGCCAAGTGCGTGTCTGACCGAGTTTTCCTTTCTTCATCATCGAAACTGAGTCTTGATAAATTATGCCGTGTAGAGTTCCGTCCCCAAAGGAGCCAACGGGCCCTATTATTAAGCTTCCGCTGTCTGTCTGTCTGTCTTTCTGTTCATCAGTTGAGCTACCTGTAGATTGTTTACAACAGTCTGTAGTTAGCTCAATTGTTACTACTAGTTCTAATTTATTTCTATTAGTTATTGAAGCTTCGAACTCTGCAGGGTGTAGGCTTCAGATGATTTTTCAGTGACGTATTCGTTCGCCCTTTACGGGAATAATCTTTTTACAGACTTCACACTTGGCAGTTTCGGCATTAATTAATTTAAAATAATTCTAGATCTCACTTTATAAAGATGGTGACATTATTATAACCGCGCATACAAACAACACAACACTACTGACGCGACTTACTTCAAATACGGACGAGCACTAAACACACTTGTTTACCTAAGCCCCGCCCGCTTCGGACAAGTTGCGACTCGAACATCAGCATCGAAAATCAGCATCGATCGATGCGGATGCGGATGCTGATGCTGATGTCTAATTTTATGCTGATCATCAGCGGATGCTGATGCTGATGCTGATATCCGCAACAAACCTGGTATGTAGTAAGTATAAAAAATAGAAATGCTTTACTGATTAACAACTTCGTTGATTTGAAGATTGTAATAAAGCTTGGGACGGATTTTGCTCCAACTCGAAAAATAACAACTAACAGGCTAAAGGTTTCTTCGTCGTTTCTTTACTTTAGTCTACATAACGAAGCGATCGAAATCAAAAATACCACTTTATTTCCGTGTCAGTGTATTTTTTAATATGATTTGACCTTTTCTAAGTGTACATTTATTGTATTTATGGAAATAAAGCATTTTTGAGTTTGAGTTTGAGTTAAATTTTATTTCCTTAGTGTGCATACATACATCAAACTCCTCAACAGAGTGTTTTGGTTCACTGCTGGACGCAGGACTTCCCCTGATAAGCGTCTTATTGGCGTTTATCTAATAGGGAGGGAGTAGTGCCCATAATCCCCACGCTGGGCATGCAGGTTGGGATCGCAGTTTGGTGGTAGAATTGTTCTCCGGGGGCGCTGCTGCCCGCCCCCCCGGTGGATATAAATTTAGCTTTTTATTATTCTTTAGTTGATTAGTAGGTATACGAGTTTGCCCTACATTGCAAAAAATAATGTTTCCTCATGTAAATGAATTTATTCTTAGTGAGAAATTCCGATTTCGATATCCCTTAGTCGCATCTTACGACGCCCACGGGAAGAGATGGGGTGGTGCAAATTCTAAGCCAGCACCACACAGCCCGTGCGGTGTGCTTCCATAACTTACTATTGTTTTTAGATTATAATGGCGGTATAGAAATTGAAGAAAATTACAGTAAGTATACCTATATTGTATCCATTTTGAATGGAGCATAAACGTAAACAAACCGCCCATACTTAACCTAAAATTCACTTGGTTGGCGCGTCTTTTTTACGTAATTTACATAACTTGTCGATTTTAGATCCTCCCTTCAATAAAAATTACAATTATAATCTGAAACTCGACGCCAAGCAGGAGAGATTTTGTTATTTGTGTCGTACTTTGTTTACTAACATGCTTCATTCAAAATGGATAAACCATAGGTAGATAGATAAGGAAAATTAATATCATAATAAATAATAATAGGTAATAGAAACAAACTAGAACTAGTATTTGTACTTGAAACATTTGAACTAACTGTCTGCACTGTTGCAAACAATCTACAGGTAGCTCAACTGATCCATATCAATACCAGTCAGAACTGCTGAGAAGACGGCGGCTGAATTGCTCCGGAGAGGCTGATCAATGTATTTAGAGCCGAGAAGGAGTAGTAATCATTATAGGTAAGTAACTATTTGGTTTACGTGGGCTTACTTACATAAGATGGCATTAATTTATATAATAGTGCGTCATACATGTTGTACGGGACCTGTAATTTAATAAATAATTATAAACATACCTATCATTAAATTTACAAAGTACCTAAGTACATACTGTTTGTTTATTTAATAGGATAATTACATTGATTTATTAAAAAGGGAAGACAGGTTACGTTCTCCCAGCGCTTACTCAAAAATTGGCATGTGTTACAACTACAGGCAAACACATACGCTCACAGTTAGATTTCCAGTCCTGTGCAATACAAAGAACAAAAAAGACGGAAAGACCTACCTAAGACCGAAGTGAGACCGAGACAACAATATTTCTCGCTAGTACGACCGCCCATGCCGCCGGTCAGATGGTGACTGAGGTGGGAGCACACAATTTTACACAATTTGAGGATGCCACTTTCGAGAAACCAGTACCTCATCTTCCCTTCTTAATAAATCAATGGATAATTATTTACAATATTTAGGCTAGTAAGTGACCTATTTAGGTATACTAAAGGATTGTATGGTAACCATAGTAGATAAAATGCATTATAAAATACATAATATGAGCCAATGCCTTAGCATTGGATCATATTATGTATTTTATAAACAACAACCTAACATTAGCTTTAAGTAAGGGACTGCTAACTTAGTTACGAAACGAATTTTTGATTTATAGGTTATTTTAATGAACCTATCTTATAAATTAAGTTGCTATAGAAGTGATGGTATTTTTGAACACTTGGTGTATGTGTGTGTGTGTTCTTTGCACAGGAACACTAATCAAAATGAAATGATTTTAGATTATATCTGCTTACTTACTTCAATTGGTTGGGGGTGACGTATAGGCACGACCTAAAAGAAAATAATACCTAATGTAACTTTTTGAATATATTATTTATTATATTTTATATTTTTGCATAAATACCTACTTCACAATACCATATAATAAAATCAATAAAACAGTTGTGAGAAGGGTTTTTATAGACTTAAAAATAAATAAAATATTGTCGAAATGTCGATCTTACGTCGGCATTTATTGTCTGAAACAAATAAAAATATTACTAAAAATATTAGCACATTAAAAACGACGAAATATATAAAAACACGTTTCGAATTGGTTACATATCTGAAGATAAGAGACTGAAAAATATTTTTTTTGAGATTTATTTAGTGTTTGATTTCCTACACTAGCTGATCAATGGCAGAAACCTTAATATTGATGGAATAAAAATGGCGTTTTTTTTGTCATCTCACTTAAATCTCTCATTTATTATTGACGATTGATGTGGCGCGGTGGCTGAAAGTCCGCCTCAGACGCAGAAGGTTGTGGATTCTATTCCCGTCCTGGGACCATGCACAAGAAATATGAGCTAATGCTAACTTAGTTATGTAATGCATTTTTAATTTATAAATGACCTATGTTCTAACTCCTATCTTATAAATTAAGTTGCTAAAGAAGTGATGGTATTTTTGAAGACATGGTAATAAATATTATGCACAGGAACACTAATCAAAATTATTATTTTTCGGATTACATTACTCACTTCAATTGGTTGAGGGTAACGGATAGACACGACCTGAAAGAAAATAATACCTAATGTAAATTTTTGCATAAATACCTACTTGACAATACCAAATAATAAAACAGGTGTGGGTTTTTTTTAAGACTTAAAAATAAATGAAATATTGTAAAGATGTCGATCTTACATCATGGGTATTTATTTCCGGAATCTGAAACAATTTTTTTTTTGTACCGTTTAGTACTACTTTAACATTTGTACATTAAAAACGACGAAAATTACCAAAACTATCTAAGAGGTTTCGAATTGCTTACATATCTGAAGGTAAGAGACTGAAAAATAAATATGTTTTCTATTAATATACCTATTCAATACGTTCATTCATAGTATTTAAAAAGGAAAAGAAACAATGTGGATTAAACTTTACAAATTAAATACATATTTCATTTAGTCAAAAAGTTGGAGGAATTATTTGCTGACTTACTCCAAGATAATTCATATTTACCTGAAATTATTAGAAATATAAAAATAACACATATTTTTAACTATTTAGAAAACTATACTAATCCATACTAATGAACTAATATTTTCTATTATAAAGGAGAGATTTGATTGTTTGTTTGTATTGAACAGGCTCCAAAACTACTGAACCGATTTAAAAAAATCTTTCATCATTTAAAAGCTTACTTTTCAGGAAGTGACATAGGCTTTATTTTATCCGCGAATTCCCACGGGAAGGGGAACTACGCGGGTTAAACCGCGAGGCACTGCTAGTACACAAATAAAAAAAGGCATTTGGATATTTTAACTGACACTTTCATGGTCTGAGTCACTGACGTGCTTTTTCAACGTCTCGAGGGGCGAGTCGCCACACCGATGCTAGGCAGTGAATGCGTTAAAACAATATTTTATTCATTCAGCATTCTTCAAGATCATCATTGAAGAATAATTATTTGAATCGAAAAGCTTTCATAAAATTAATAGAAAAGAAGATTACTTACAGGTCTTCCTGTGGGTGGAACCTGTGGAAATACTTTTAAATAAGATATAAAAAACAACAATTATTCAAATCATTTTAATGTGTTTAATGTCTGTATACTTACATAGACCACGCGTACGGTCTGCAAAGCAGAACCCGAGTTAGTATGATAAAAATATATATATATATAATATATAAAACATTAAGAGGGTTATGAGGATTTTTATAGTTTTATTATCAATAAAAATATCTTACGCCTTGGCCTCCATAACTCTGCAAAAAAAAACACGTTGATTATGGTATATGTATATACGATATGGTATCTATTAGAAAAAAATATTAAGCTTTAATATAAAATTAATTTCGTGTTAGTTATTAGTACAAATATTTTGATAATAATAACATACCGATGCCACTGAATCCATTTGTTCAGCCAAGGCAGCTAAGCTAGAAGACTGTAAGAAAATTATGTGTTATAAACACGAAAAATTTATATTCTTAATTAAATTCTGATTTAAATTATTGAATCAGTCATCATCATAGATTATTTTTACATGAAAAAGTATTTTTAATAACATAAGTACAATACAGAATCAATGTTACCCTTAAATTATGGTGATTGTCTTCACGTTCATTCAAATTCTGAAATGATAAAAAATTTACCTCCTGACAAGACTTCGAAAAGTCTTAATAACAGAGTAGTCTATTAATCTGTGATATCAGATGATTTGAAGTTAAACGGTATGTAGCCTGATAAGTACGTTTCAATAGGGTATATATGTGACTTAAAAAAAGCTAATATGTTTTTTTACGTATTCTCTGTTGATATAGAAATAAGTATATCTGTATATTTATTTTTGTATTTTATGATGTTTTTATTGTGAAACTAGCTGCACCCCGCGGCTTCGCACGCGTTGTTCCTATGAAAACATTAAAAGGTGATTTTCATCCCACGGGAACAGATTTATGGGATAAAAAGTAGCCTATGTTTTATTCCAGTATTAGAATTACCTGTATGCAAAATTTCAGCCAGATCCGTTCAGTAGTTTTGGCGTGAAAAGGTAACAAACATCCATCCATACATCCATGTAGTGTGATTTAATCATTGAAAAGCAGATATTTTAAGTCTCAACAGAAAAATGTCTAAACGCAACGCTATTGGCACGTGAAGCGTGACGTCATACTTGAACATTTTTGTATGGGCATGAAGTTTTGACTTTGAGTTTACATAGTGGACTCGATGATCCGTGACGTCATAAAATGCAGGGGCTAACATGGCAGCTTTTTTATCACCCGAAACTGAGTGTAGTTTTACTTTTAGTTTTTTACCATACTAATTAAAATTTTTTTGGGTGTTATATTTTTTTCGTTTCCTAAATAATCGATTAAAAAAATAAAAGAAATTAACCATGCATATACCCTATTAACCAAGAAAAATGGGATGATAAATAAAAAGTAAATTCTTGAACAAGCCAATATTAACATATATTTTATGCGTAGAACTTATTTTTTTAATATACTCAGAAACAGTGATTCATTGTCCATGGTCATTACTCGATCGATTGATGATTTTTGATGATTAAGTACTTACTCGTTCCCGTCTAACATCATCTTTACGGTCCTGATAACGTTTGTCCTGGTAGCGTCTATCACGACGATCATTTCTGTCGCTATCCGCACGATTTTCATCTCGTCTGTTTACATAATCCACATCGTCGTCGCGTCTATTACGGTCTCGCCTATCATTTTCACGTCTATCATATCTGCTCTTATTACGTCGATCTTGATCGCGCCCATTGTCACGTTTATCATATGAATTGACGTAATAATCGTTTCTATCCTGGTACCGCTTATCACGTCGATCTTCAGACGTAACGTCATTCTCGCGATCCCGATCACGTCTGCTCTCATTACTTAAATCTTCATTACGTCTGTGACGTCGATCCTGATCGCGCTTGTTATTTTCACGTCTGTCCTGATCTCTTCTATTGTTTCTGTTTTTATCACGTCGATCATTTCTACTTTCTACAGTGACGTCTTCATCGCGTCTATTGTCATTTCTACTTTCTACAGTGACGTCTTCATCGCGTCTATTGTCATTTCTACTTTCTACAGTGACGTCTTCATCGCGTCTATTGTCATTTCTACTTTCTACAGTGACGTCTTCATCGCGTCTATTGTCATTTCTACTTTCTACAGTGACGTCTTCATCGCGTCTATTGTCATTTCTACTTTCTACAGTGACGTCTTCATCGCGTCTATTGTCATTTCTACTTTCTACAGTGACGTCTTCATCGCGCTTATATTGTTCCCGTCTTTGATCACGCCTGTCTTGCAGATGATTACCATATTCGTATCTAATGTAGTCATGTTGGTGTCTATCATGCTCCCTTTCACGTCGGTCATCACCATAGATCCTATAACGTCGATCTCTACCGCGTCGGTTTTGTTCTCGCCTGTCATCATCGCGCCTATCTCCACGTCGATCCTCGTATTCTTGTCTGTCATTGTCATAGCGGTCACGTTGACCTTTACCGCCCACAAGAACTTCTCTATAATCGTATCTGTCTCGTCTATTACGAGTATCTTCTCTGTATTCATCTCTTCTGTCATTTTCGCGTCTTTGACGATCATCGTTAACATCATAGCTGTCATCGTCTTCCCTATATTCGTCATATCGATCACGTCTGTCATAAGCTCGATTACGTCTATCATCTTCGGCCCTATCATCGGCACTGTCTTCAATCTGAAACGTTTAAGTTAAGGTAGTGCTAAATCTATATCAATACTTTACGATACCAAGCTACAATAGATATTGATTTAGCACTAGATAACATCTATAATACAAAGGGAATCAAAAATGTTTAATTTTGTTGATTGGTCCTTTTTAGGGTTCCGTACCTAAAGGGTAATAACGGGACCCTATTACCTAACCTCCGCTGTTGATCCAATTGCCCATCAGCGGGCTGTATCTGTAGGTATATCATGCATCATTAAAGGACAATGTACGAGTATAGTAGGTATTTTAACTGAATAATAAAAATAAAATAAATTTAATGATAAAGCGGACACTACGTCCATAATTATCATGATCCATAATTATCATGATATATATTGAGTAGGTACTAGGTACCGTACATCGATTTTTTTTCGTTTTTTTTTCGATTCATCGCAAAATCTGTTTAAATAGTTTTGTGGTACGGAACCCTCTGTGTGGGGTCGACTCGCACTTGGCCGGTTTTATTATTATAAACCTTATACAAAAATAATGGCTTACCTTAACACTTAGAGATTGGAAACGCCGACGGCCATCCTGTAAATTTAACGTGTTGTAAGCTCACAGAAATACATTTTGTCGGTATTTGTGTTAAAATATTGTTATTTTATTAATGTGTTAATGTAATTCAAATTTTATTCTACCTACTATGTAAGATTATTCTTATGTGATTTGGGTTTTTTGTCAGAAATAAACGACGTTTTTTTTTAATTTATTTATCTAAAATGGTGAATATTTTAGTATGCAAATCATTTTCGATACTAAATAGGTGGATCGACAACTGTTACTTAGAAAGCTAAGTAGGAACATAATATAAAGGAATGTGAGTACCTACATTATACTGTTATAAAAATTAAGTTAGTGTAACGTTTAAAAATATGCACCTGATCTAAATCATCGAGGCTGTCCGGCACCTGCATGAAATAAAAATATAAAGTTAGGTAGGTATATGATAATTTTCGTTGTTCAACTAAAAAACAGAACAAGTGGACATATAGCTAGATGAAGAATAAACAAAAGACGATTCTGCCAGCTTTCTATAAGCGAACTTGTATAGAATTTATTATACTTACTTCGAATTTGTTATTATCTGCACTTTTTATGAAAGATTGCCCAAGTATTACTTATGCAGTCATTACGGGCTAATATGAAAGATATACTTGAAAAAATGTTTACCGTTATATTTTGTAAAAATAAAGTTACAAATCTAAGAATTCAGAAGGTCGAATTTTCTTTAAAAAATCATAAAAATAGCCGGCTTTTAAGGGTTACGGTTATTATTAAGATTCATTTGCTATGTCCAGCGGTGGAATGTATGTGGTGATAAAGGTGGACTTACACTGGGTGCGGCGTACACTGCTCCAAGGATACACAAGAAGATTAGCGACTTCATTTTGCTTCATACTAATGCTGCAAAAGTGTTTGTTCTTTCCTTTTATTCATACGATAAGCGCCATGGCTAATCAATTTTAATTATAGCAATGTTTGATTAATTAGGTGTGAAATACAGTATTATGGAAATTAATTGACCAATGAAAAGTAATTAGTGTAAACAAGTTTTTTTAATTAGTTACGTGTTGGAAGTTATTGGGTGTTTCTGGATATTTGCAACAGATATTTCTGATAAGCGTTTTTATTTTTATTCTGAAAATTTTGTTGGGCTTTATTTTATGTTTTTAGTAAAGGAATGTAAATTAATTTGGTCTTATTTGGTTTTTATTAAAAAAAATAGCTGTCCCTTTACACCGTTAGTATAGATACATTTTAAAAAAAATAAATAAATAAATAAAATTTATTCAAAAAACACGTAAAAAGATAAAACATAGAGAACATTAAACTGTTAAATATAGCTAAGTATAACCTGAATTAATATAATTGATATAATTTAGCCTGAACTAGGTAATCCTGTGTTTCAGGCAATATGTGTGCTAATTATTAAATACAATAATAACTTACTACTACGTTGAGGGCATTTAGCTAAACAATGTTGTTAACAAACAATTTGTGAATATTTTTATATAATGTATATAATAAGGTACTTAGCTTACACTGTGTAAAACTAGATAATTCACTATTCTAACTAGATTAAACTTAATGTGTAAAAAGTAATAATAATAACTTACTTAATAATATCTAATAGCTTCTCTGTATCATCGTAGGATAGATTTTGAAGTGTTAATTTAATAGTTTTTTTACAATTATTATAGTTAAGTGCGTAAATATTAGACATTAAATTTAGTCTGTTGTATAGAAAGGGACCAAGGAATAGATAAAATTTATTTACAAAGGTGAATTTTAGGGTTGTTGGTTGAGGGCAAACTTTAGCAATCCGTCTTTCATTAGTAAATTCAGAGCTGTAGGGAGGGGCTGCATGCTGTCTTAAAACTGTGTTCATGATAAATAGCTGCCTGACTGTTAGCACATCACAGGACTCATATAGAAGATTAGTGGGAAAGATGAAAGGACGAGAAGTTGCCACTTTAAGTATTGCTCTTTGTGCTCTTTCTACTGTTAGTAACAATGTTTTCCCCGCTATACATAAGAACCTAAAACGAACAAAAGAAAACAATTTTATTTGCCTTATACAACACAATAACTAATTTTACTAAACCTACCTACTTCCCTATTAGTATTAGGTAATGAAGTTCATAGTAGGTAGGTCGCTTATATAGGTAGGGTAATAATACTAAATAATAGTAAATCGTACCTCAATAAAAAAATTACGAGATATGAATTAAACATGCGTAAAACGGTAAACGTATTGGTAGGAATAGGAATATTTTCGTACAGAACCAAAGAAAAGAATAGATACTTTAACCCATTTCTTTTCAAAAAAAATTTGTGTACCGGAGGCCCGGATGTGTGACATCAGCGTTCATAAATATGTATAATTATACGTATACGACGTCAGCATATATACAATATGTACCAGTTATAATTTTATGATCGTATTTGTATTATTTTTCACCTACGACTGACGTCATAGGTGGGTGAAAAACAACAGACGATGGCGCCAGCTTTGAAAAATGTACATAAGCTACTGTTACACATGCTCTAAAATAGCATGCTAAAAACGTGCTATTGAGTATGCTCAATATGAGCATTGAGCATGCTTATGAGCAGTTTACATTTGCTAGCAATAGGCATACTTGTTTTAAGTATGTTCCTGAATAATAACCTTTAGGTAGATAGGTACCTACCTATATTCTTCGTAAGTACTGCATTTATTCCAAATTTCAGCCCGGTCCGTTCAGTAGTTTTGACGTAAAGAGGTAACAAACTTCCATTCAAACTTCGCATTTATTCTTAGGCCCGTATTATGAAAGCTTACTCAGTCATAGAGCTATGCTTGAGTGACGTTTATGCCATAGAAAAACGTTGCTCCAGCATAGATCGATGACTGAACAAGCTTTCTTAATACGGGCATAAGTGTCTTTCATTCATCGATAATAATGGAGGACACCTTTGTCTACTAAAATAACGCAACTCCATCTTTAAAAATTCTTTCTCTGTAGAGGCAGTGTGGTTGTGGAATGACTTGCCATTCGTAAGGCAAAAACATGTGATATATTTAAGCAAATGGTGCCCAGGCTTTTTATTAAGAGGTTATACAAATAGTTAAGCTTAAATGTTTGTTATTTGTAACTAATACTATAACTTAATCTTTAGTAGGTATTAAAGTATGTATTTACATATAAATAGGTAGGTATATATAATTATTTTCATCTAAACGTAATCTGTTAAACTTAAATTAGCACGCCAACCCAGTAAAAACATGTTTCTAGTTGGCAGGTAGAAAATGCCTCGGCATTAAGCCCACTTTTGTACTTCAGTGTAATAAAGGGTTTAAATAAATAAATATGTTAATAAGGACGTAAGATCCTTGGATCTTTGTTAATAACGTATAACTTTTACACCTAAGTATCAGAAAGCAAGTCTGCTAAGCAAAAACGTCCAACAAAATAATGAAAGCCACACAGAAAAGCTCTTCAAGCCCCCAATAGTATATTCAGGACATATCGATTGAATGCAAGAGATTTCCAGGATCCATACAAACATTTCACCACTCCATGGCTACGCCGGGACCACCTGTACCTACGTATATCTATATACAGCGTAGCTGCGTAGTACGTAGCTACGTACAGCCCAGACAGACAGTCAGGAGCCAGTTGCCCCTTGAAAGCTGCTCGGATCGGTCGTAATATTTCACGCGCTTTTGTGACGTTACGTTGACAATTGACAGTGTGTGCTTTTTGTTGGATTTTGTCGGTGTTGTATTCTGCCAGGTTAGTATAATATTTTTTAATGCATAAATACTTTTTCTCCTCCGTAGCGTTCAGGGAAGAATTCGTAGCGTTCTGAATTTAGCCTACCAACGTATTTAAAAATAAATACAAAGGGTGTTCTGTTGGTGCCTTGGGACCTCACGTCACCCTGTAGGTACTTTATTTATCTTGGAGTTGCTACGTATGGTTTATTAACACGATTTTTTACGAGCTCGCTACTTCGCATAAAATTCCATGAGTATTGAGGTGCATAAAAAATTTATTGGTTTTAAAAACATGTCACCGAACATAGAATTATAATTAGGTAGGTATTATAAGGCCATTGTTGCATATGCCTATACTCTGATTCAAAAACCTGGTTATTTTTTGTATACAAAGTCGTTACAAAACCGAAGGAATATTGTTGGAAAATATTGAACGACATTGGTTTCATCGAACCTAAACACAGAAGCTCGAAAAAATTTTTGGATTTGAAAGTTTTCATTCATCATTTAATTGACCTCTCTTTCGTTTTCGAAGTCAAATTTAAACATTTTTCGCTGCACACGTAAAATGATGTGTTGTTGAAGTAAATGTTTTAGTTTTTAGTGATAACCTTGCTATTACCTTGTGGTTTTATGTTAATGTTATATGATTTTGTTAAGTTTTCACTGATGAATGTCTTTGTTGTCATAAAATATCTTGGATTCTGAATTGGAGTATAGAATAAAACTGGCCAAATGCGAGTTAGGATCAGTCTGAATGGGTTCCGTACCAAATCATTATTACATTATATGAATATTACTAGCTTCTGTCCCCGTTTGTACTCGTTGTTTCTGGTGTAAAAGAAGGTACCAAGCCTATTGTTTCAAGTCCACGAAAATCAAATTATTGTTCCACGGAAATGTTTTTAGGTTATTTTTATCCCATGCTACATGCACGGGGCTAGGGGCTAAACTCAAACGCCTATATTAGCCCACAGCTGGACGCAGGCCTCCTCCTGAGAAGCGCCTCCTTGGCGTTTATCTCATGGAGGTCCATAATACCCACGGTGGGCATGCGGGTTGGGGATCGCTTTCGTAGAATTGTACTGCAGGGGGCGCCGCTGCCCTCCCCGTTGGATATATGTATCTTAGTCGCCTCTAACGACATACACGGGAAAAGTTGGGGTGGTGCAAATTCTAACGCGGCATCATAGACCTATTTAGTTAGAAACTAGAATAATCACTTAACTATAATTGATGCAATAAATAAATGAATTATGAATGAGCTACAATACAATATTTTATATATATGTTTAGATATATATAATGAATGAATGAATGAATGAATGAACACTTTATTGCACTACTAAAAATCAATATGCATGGAAGTCTTATATCTAAATAATAAATAAATATAGTACAAAAGGCGGCCTTATCGCTGAGAGCGATTTCTCCCAGGCAACCTGAGTAATTAAATAATATATTGTAAGGGCACATTAGAGGCAACAATATGTCGTTAACAAAATCTACCGACAATCCTTATTTAAAATTCTGAGTATAGCTCATCCACAAATTAATTACATGGTGACACAATTAAATTATTCAAATTCATGTCCTACAAATTGAAAGGTGTGGTATTTTATGACTAATTTTCGCGTAAAATTTCGTACCATTGTAATATTAACAATCTTTTTTTTGTCGTGACGATAAATTGTCCATGAAATGTCAAAAGCGGGCACAGCTAGAGACGATAGTCGCCGAGCGATACAATGCTACATCGAACTACGATCCCCAACCCACATGCCCAGCGTGGGGTTTATAGCCTACAATATATATTACGCCCTTCCCGTTTCTATCCGACAATCTAAATCCCTTCCTATCTTTAAAAGCATGGTTCACCAACACTATCTGTCCGCTCTTGATAAGTCTTCTTGATATTATGTTAATTATTAATTTTCTGTGTTTATTTATATATTAATGTGTCATCAATTACGCCACCGTCAGCTTCTAAACGTACCTATCCTATTCATCTAAAGATTGCCTGGAAGATATCCGATTGTGCCTCTCTAGATTAGTTAGCAGTAATTTCCTTGTTTGTTTTTGTTATGTATTGATGGTTCAATAAAGTTATAATCTATCTATCTATCTATCTATATTTGTCCACATCCCAGGATGTGGACAAATATAGATTGTAGGCTGAGGTAGAGAGAAAGGTTAGTTTCTACTACTCTTCTCTAACTAGAACCCTCTCTCTCTAATTAGCACATTCTTATACTGAGGGGAGAACTTGGGTTTATGTCCAGTCGAAGTAGTTTTTTTTTGGATATTATTTGATTACACACTATACCTACTACTATGAGTTAACATACTATAGACTACTACGTTTAACTCACTCACACCACCCCTCTACTGTAACTTGCGGATAACTATATATATATACGATAGGTCATACTTTTAGTACTTAGTTACTTTACTATTAACTGTTAATATTTAAGTATGATTAATTGATATCCCTAAGAGATATAAATAAAATAAAATAAATAAATAAATATACCAAAATACTTTAGTTTCTTGTTGTTATAGAGCTAATATGACAGCGCCACCAGTTTGTGGTATCTATTATAAGCTATTTTTTAATGCCTCTGTAACAGTTTTATCTTGTATAGTTTAGGCAGTGATGCGAAAGTAGAGTTTTATGACCCAAACGGGCAACTTCGTATATCTGCCTAAGCCTTGCAAAAAAAACTATTACAGAGGCAATAACTTATAATTTATACCACAAACTATACGATGGATGTTTAAAATTTCCTGTGTTAAACTTAATAAGAAGGTAAAATAGGCGGGGACTTTCCACTCGTGTATGCGCCCTTATTGTTATCCTTTGAAACTGTTTCTATTTTTTTTTCTATAAGTTTTAAATAAGGGATCGCCACTATAAGTCGACTCCGTTTGACTGAGTCATGCCAAGCGTTGGCTCTCGTCCTTTACTGGATGAGTCATCAGAAACGGAGTTTGTTTAAAACTGAGTCAAGATAAATGTGATTTTATTTAAGTTTCACTATGTGGACACAAGTAAAAACCTTAGCGTGTGCAGATGACGAAAAAAGTGTTACTAATTTTGCGTTTCACCAAATGGACACACGTTTGTCCTCTTTCGTGTCTCGAGTTAGTGAAAAACTCCTTCGAACAAGGTGCCTTTATGTACCATTATTTTTTTTTCTTAAAAATAATGTAAGTACTTCCATAATGTACTACTTTTTGGAGTAGCTAAATTATATGATGTTGGCAAATGTAACAGTATGTTGTCCAATCCATTGTCTGAAGAAGCCCGAAAACTTTACAACCTTACTTTAAGTTTTTTCGGTAGAAATTAGTTTTTAGTTTTCAAATATATAATTATGTTATAAATATTGTAAATATGTACCAATTAGGCGATGTGGTCGCTCTGCAACAAAGACTTTTGTAGTGTGGTTTAAAATTAAAAAAAAAAACAAAAAAAGTACTTCCATCTTATATTTCTGAGTAAATTACGAGACTGCGTCGCGGCGTACTCGTTGCTCAATCGCATAGCTTTGATATCACCCGCAAATCGCCAGTGAGATTAAAAACAACTATACCATACAATGACAATACCATCCCAAGGCTTGCGAACAAGGGTTTAAAGAAAACATTAAAAACTGCTATGGAAAATAAATTTTCCCCTACGTCGTGTTTTCATCTACAGAGTGTTTATAAATAAGTTTGATCCTAAAAGTTCTGATACTTGTTTAAAAGTCGATATAACCTGGTGTGACTCAGTTTACAGGGTTCTTTGTTTACTTTGCGTGGTGTTTTTTGATATATAATCGGCCGATCAACAGCCAACGATGACGATCGGCGAAAGACTGCAGGCAGATGCGTCAAGTGAAGACAGGGCGCTATAGCGCTTATTAGGGGAGGTCTATGTCCAGCAGTGAACTAGTATAGGCTAATGATGATGATGATCAACAGATCGGTTAACCTTGACGAAATACGTGTGTATAGAAACATATCATTGCCGAGGCGCAGCGAAGAAAACCTTCGGTGTTTATAACACCCATATTGAATGAGAATAATTAGAATCCGAATCCGATCTGCAAAACCGCGGTGATTATGGCAAACCTCTCTTGTTGGGGAGAGGCATTTCCAGCACAGACATAATGCTTGATCAGAGGGCCTTAGTCAACCGGCATCCGCTATGAAGCGAATCGAAAACAATTGAAAGATTCGTAGAGAAAAATTCAAACCGATCACGTGACATATCTAAGGCATATGTCAAAACCATACATTTTTGGACGTTCATAGTATCGCTTTCGACATCGATTGTTACATTGGTGTCGATTCTGTTGTTTTAGGATTAGCTAAAATTAGGATTTCGGAATTTCAAATAGATAAAAACGATTCTATGGTTGAAAAATTTTACTGAAACGTTTAAAATTACGATGAAAGCACTAAAATTAAGCTGACAGACCTATCAGAATCAGAATCAGAATATTTTTATTGTAAACTGTTCGTACAATTTGGTGTTACAAAAATAATGGTACAAGTTTCACAGTTTGTCCAACGGGACGTACAATACAACATAGGTAGTTAGCACATAACATATACCCTACAAGAAAAAGGGAAAATAATCTAAAATTAACACAGGTGAATACATAAAATACTAGGTTTTAAATTACATTAATTTACAGTATTGGTATTCTATTAACTAACAAAGTCACTATCTCTCTGAAAGTACTCTTGTAGATCATAAAAAGATTTTGATACAAGCCATTTACTAAGGTTATTTTTAAACTTAGGACCCTCGAGAAGTTTGAAGTCTAGGGGCAAGCTATTGTAAATTTTAACTGCAGAGATATAAGCACTTTTTTGAAACATAGTATTATTTATTTGTGGTATGCAAATATCGTGTTTATAACTAGGTTTTAATAAAGCGGAGCGACTTGAATGGTTTTCAAAAAAGTAGTATTTATTATTTTTAACAAAAAGACAAATTTCTAAAATGTAGATACTAGTTAGTGTTAAAAATTTCTCTTGTTTAAATATATTTCGGAGAGATTCAGTACTTTTCATATTAAAGATAGAGCGTAGACATTTTTTTTGTAAAAGAAAGGTTGATTTTACATTAACGGAATTTCCCCAAAAGATAATTCCGTAGCTTAGATGGGGATAGACGAAACCATGATATGATTGTTTAGCGATACCTTTAGTGGCTATGGAGCTAAGGACAGAAAGAGCGTAGCAATATTTAGAAATTTTCGAGTTAATTTTGCTTATATGGGCTTTCCAATTTAAATGACAATCTAATGAAATACCTAAAAAGTTATTTTCATTGACTATTTTAACCTCGGTATTTTTATTTACTATTTTTAGATTTATAGTTGGCGTTTTGTAGTTTTGGAAGCGCATTATATTCGTTTTATTTATATTTATTTGTAAATTTATAGATTGGAGCCAGTTGCCTAAAACAACTCAATTTAGTTAAAATGGCTATAACCATATTCCTTGCGTAATATTTTAGTTTTTTGAAAAATTAAACTAACGGGTTTAAAATTAGGATAACAGCTCTAAAATTAGATTAATAGATCTAAAACAACTTAAATTAGTTATAAGTAGCTTTAACCCTATTCTTTGCATTACATTTTAGCTATGGTTAGAAACGTCTACCTACCTAATTTTAGCAGGCATCTAATTAGGTCATGATTAAAATTTATCGATTTTAACGATTTCTCAAACAAATGGATGAGCTGTGACCCATGTAAAGAAGTATTTTGAAATAACATTTTAGAAAAAAACATTTTAAGCTCACAGCAAAATCCCAACCACTCAACTCGAGAGGTTTTGCGATTTTGAAAAACATTCTAATATAGGTATTTTAAGGACCTTTATAGAGAATACCATAATTTTTTGGTCTACTTAGCATAGAAAATTTAGGAATCTTAAAATTTAGGTTAGGAATCCTAAAATAACAGAATCGACACCATTGTTTAGGACCTCCAGGCTACGAATATATCTATATATACGAATATATATACGAATATATAAGAATAGTCAGGAAGGGTAATTCAGAACAAACTTCAAACAAAAAGTGGGCCTAGCTCAAACCAAAATGACGTATAAGTCAAAAAACGAATCATAGCCAAAGTTCCAATTAGACATTGCTTCGTGATTAGTTGAATTCAGAACGAAAGCAGGGATTGGTTGGCGCTTGCTAAATGAAAGCGGTGATTGGTTCGCGCGCGTACTGCAATGTCTGCTATGACAGCTGAAACAAGGCGGCGTGGATGATGTTATGCAATAAAAAGAGCGAACCAAGTTATTAATAAAATAATATAATGGTTAACAATGTTTTTTTATTAATTTGTTTTTGTTACTTTGTACACATGAATAAAATCTATGTTCCGCGAAATATGATTAATTTATTAAGTTTTAGTCTAGAAGACATTAAAAAAGAGTCTTTCTTCGCAATGTAGTGAAGACGGATTTTCAGAAGTTCAACGATAATATCTTTAGTATCAAATATTTTAGAAAAACACTGTGTTGATATTACTGACAGATTACTAGCTCGAGTAAGTGATTTTCCGTGGTCATTTATTTTTATTTATATCTTATTAGTGAGCATATTTTAAACAAAACCACCGATGGATACGAGAGTACATCGAAATCTTTCAAATTAATTAGCTTGTGAAAATATACATTTTCATTCATTCTGGATAGTTGATTTTGGCTTGCAGTTTCCGGGTAATAAAGCCTATAATTTATTCCACGGTTTCTGGCAGTTGAAGCGTCGTTGGTCTTACATGTTTGATAACACCGTGCAATTCTTCTCTTCTGTTTTATACTCTGCTGGTTTTCATAGTTTTCATAAGTAATTGTTTTTTGTCTATCTAGCTTTACTGCACTTATCCACTTATTTTTCCGAATAGGATCGGCAGGAAAACTAAAACACAAAATACAAGCAAAATAAATTTACACATAAGTGTTATAAATATATCTTAATTGTATTTGTTACATTTCAATATTTCATCAACAAGCAGAAAAAAATTCTAATATTAAAAATATGTATCTCAAATATAATAAATCAACAACTGACTTCAATTTGCGTATTATTGACCATAATATTGTTTTGTATTAATAACAAAAAAACGAAGTTAAAAATTTACTGACTTCATATTGCATAGTATTGAACATTTCATTTTGATGACGTATTTGAACATCTATGAATGTAATTATAATTTAGCTACTACTTACTAGTGAAAAGTGATCCCTAGGCATTTTAATCTTGTATGGCTCCTGCACCACTTCACAACACATGTTGGCATGATGATTCACAGCTATTTCACAAAGATACTCACGAAAACGTCTGTGCAGACTGGACGTGTGTTCGCTTGCAAGATAAATATCCGACTGATGGCGCGCTGAGCCCGACTTTTAAGCCCCGCCTACTTTAGCACAACTTTGGTTGGGGCATTTTTTTAAAGCAGTTACTGTTCCCGACTATTCTTATTCGTAGCCTCCAGGTGTGCAAAGGTCGCGTCGGTCAAATAACCTTAAAAAAAATTCTTTACAAACAACGCGTGCGAAGAAGAAACTAGTATTCCAATAAAAATACGAGCATACCATTCAATATTTTTAATAAGCATCCTAAATTATACGTTATTTTTCATCGGAAAATCCCGCAGAACCCTAGAATATCGAAATTATTCCTAAGTAAAGGATTACTGATAACAGTCTGGTGCAAAATCTTCTACATCAGCGTTTCAAAATGGCCGAACAAATTTACCCTAACAAAGGGAAAATCCAATGAAATCGTAATTTAAAAAGTTCTCACAGATAACTCTCGTTAGGGTAAATGGGGGATGTTTAATTTCGCTCTCGATCTTCCCTAGAACGTTACAAGGTTGCTGCGAATCAGCGATTTTAACGCTCTAATAATTTCTACTGACGTTGAATGTAAATACACCCTGTGTACGAACCTCGCCCTAGGCCCCGATTTGGGGAGTTATTCACAGCGTCTCCCGAGAAGTATTCTCAACGTTTCACGAAAACGTACCTATGGCCAACGTCTCAAGAAAAGAAAAGCGTCGTGATTTCCAATCTACATCATCGATTATTTATCTTTTTCAGTAGTACTTGTCCAAAGATGAAGACATAACATTATGATTTTTAATTGACGACCTAAGTGGCGCGGTGGGCACAGGTCCGCTTGCGACGCAGGAGGTTTCGGATTCGATTCTCGCATCGGGAAAAATGTGTGTACGATCTGCAGATATTTGTTCAGGGCGTTCTGGATGTTTAGATAAAAAATATGTATCTATGTGAATTATGTATATCAGTTATCTAGTACCTACCCATAACATAAGCTCTGTTTAACTTGGGGCTAGATAATGCTGTGTGTATTGTTATTTTATATTATTACTTAGCTATTGCATAGCTTCTATCGCGGGCCTTGAGCGTGGATACCGAATCCAGAAATTCCGTAACGTAAATAACCTAACACTCCGACCGGCACAGCGGTGATACTTTTTAGTTTTGCCATCTATCGATGAATAGCAGAACTTTTAATGACTTATGCTATGCAATAGCTTTACCGCGGCATTTTTTATTATTATAGCTATTAAAATGACAGTTACTGTCGTTATGACCGAAATCGTCACAAGCGCTAATAACTGAGAAACGGTTTGAATATTTTTGAGAGGTGATCGAAATAAATTCATATAAATTTTGTAGAGGTTTCTGTAAATCGTTGTCTGAGAGTTGGGGCCTGTGTCGAAACAATATTTTCGCAAATAATATGTAAACTTATGTTATGTTATAAAGTTATGAACAGGTCTCTCGTTGCAACTTTTTTAAAGTTTTTTATGGAAAAAAATAAATTAGCGTTGTAGTAGGTAGGTATAATATGTATTCACAGTGTTTTGTACCATAATAGGATTTATTTCATACTTTTAATTTTACTATGAGATTTGTGACAACAGAATACACTTAAGTACATAGATAAATATTGATGGTCTCGCCTGGATCGAAACAGCAACCCTGCTTTCATATTTCGCGCGCTATACGCAGTGAGATCGAAGCATCCAATCACGGATAACGACTCCAGCGCCTTCCGCGAGTAAAAACTTCACTTCCGTTTCGCGACAAAATCAACGAGCATCGCTCCGCGCCGATTTTGATTTCTTTTCGAACTTTACTGCTTATTTGTGATTCTCAAAACGTGAAAACCCAAGACTGACCACGAAAATACCTAGTGGTATTCCAAAAACTGTGCCAAGTGTCTCAAGATAGTAGCTACATCAACTTCAGTCCCACCGGTGGATGCGTGTCAGCGCGCAGGCGGCGAGGTGAATCAGGTTAGCTCAATAGATTTAGGCGTAGACATAAATTTGATCCTTTCGAGCAGGATTAGTCTGTGTTTCAGTGTTTTGTTGTCACAAATCTCAGTTTCCTATTTACACCTGTCCTTAGTTTGTACTTATTGCGACGTTACGCGTCCGGTACAAAATGGCGGAGCAGGATTTGTTTGAACGCGAGGTTATTTTAGACGAACTAAAATGTACTTTAGACGTCTTTTCTACAGATGAAACAAAGTTTTTAGCTAGGTGTAGGGATATCGTCGTAAATCAAAGAAAGTTTCTTAAATTACAGACAAAAATAGAGAAAACTCTCATGAAGAACAATACTTTTGTCAAAGAAAACGAGTTAGGTATTCGTAGTATGTTCAATGACCTATATTATACGGTCTTAGGTCATGTTGACGCTCTAAAAGAAAGCCAGAATGAACAGCGACGCGCGAGTCGTTCGTTTTCTGTACCTACAGTTTGTTCACACAACCACGAAAGACTGCCTACGTTGCCTCTTCCATCTTTCAACGGCGAATCAACCGATTGGCAATCGTACTTTGACTTGTTTTTATCACTAGTTCACAACAAAAGTACCTACTCGGATACTGAGAAGTTTAGATATTTATTATTAACGTTAAAAGATGAACCTCTCAATCTTGTTAAATCTATACCGATTACGGACGAAAACTATTCAGTTGCGTTTGAGATCCTTATCTCTCGTTATCAAAACAAGCGCGCAATTGCATCTAAACACTTAGATCGCATTTTGGATATCGAGTCTTGTTCTGAATCCGTTCAAAGTTTGCGTAAACTACTAAACACGTACCACGAAAACATGCAAGCTTTGGATAGGATGCAATTGCCCGTTGATCAATGGAGCTTCTTATTGTTAGGTATTTTATTACGTAAAATTCCTAACTCGCTGCGAAAACGCTTTGAGCTTTCCCTACAAAAACCTACCGATATTCCGAATATAAAAATGTTAATCGAGTTTCTTGAACGAGAATTGTCTGCTTGTGTAATCTCAGATTCGAGTAGTACAAAGAATAAAAATCAAGGTGCTGCCGGTAGACCTATCGCGCGTTCCATTGGGGGTAGCACGGTAAAACTTCAACCAAGGCAAGCGCTTGCCGTAAACGTACAATCCGAGAATAGCGCGAGCAAATCTAAGCCTTCGGTCGAGGGAAATAAGCCTAAAAATTGTTTGGCATGTAATGAGCCACATCACTTATCAAAATGCAACAAATTTTTAAATCTTTCGCTGAGTGATAGGTTTCATTTAGTGAAGGGTAATAATGTGTGCTATAATTGTCTAAGCACAGGTCATGATATGCGACAATGCAAATCAAACTTTGTGTGTCGTTCTTGTTTCAAACGTCATCATACGCTGATTCACTTTGATAAGATGGACAGTAACGCTGTCTCCTTACCTCTCGCTGCGCAGGAAGATAAAATGAGTGCTAACTCTTCGAACTCAGACCCAGAAAACGCACACTTAGCGATGGCTTCAACAAATCACGCGAGGACAAGTAGGTCTGCGCAGGATTCGTCTCCACGGACGAATATTGTGCTACTATCGACGGCGCTCGTAAATGTTTGTGTAGGTATAGATAAACGAGCTACCGTGCGTTGTCTCATTGATACCGGCAGTCAAGCGACTTTTATAACAGAATCTTGTGCACAGCGCTTAGGGTTGAAACGGCGGAATGCGAAGATACCTGTGCACGGTATAGGTGATGGCAAACCTGTACTACCGAAAGGTATTGTCTCGTGTCGTATAACACCAACGGACGCACCTCAACCGTCAATTCCGGTTGAAGCCCTGATTCTTCCAAAATTAATACCTAAAATGCCTAGCATGCCACTACCTCAAGTAGGGTGGCCACATATTCAAAATTTAAAATTAGCGGACCCGTCATTTTACAATCCGCAAGAAGTGGAGATGCTGGTAGGAGCGGACATACTGTCCCATATATTATTAGGCGATGTTGTTACTGGTTCACCGGGTTCTCCGATCGCGATGAACAGTATTTTCGGATACCTATTACTAGGATCTCTCTCGTTCGAGTCTACGACTCCTCCCAGAATTCAAGCTTGTTTTAGCTCATTGAACGATGACGGCGACTTGAAAAGATTTTGGGAGCTGGAGGCAGTGCCTGAAGAGAAGGTACTAACGCCCGAGGAACGGTTGTGCGAACAAATTTATGAGAACTCACACATTCGTGATAGCACCGGGCGTTATGTAGTCGCGCTTCCCTTCAGACCTGACGCCCAGCCCTTAGGTGAGTCTAGGGAAATTGCCCTCGCCCGATTTCATAAGCTCGAGCGTCGGCTAGAACGTAACCGTAAACTCAAGACCGACTACCATGCTTGCCTACAAGAATACCTTGACCTCGAGCATATGGAATCGGTCAAGGATGCCCCTCCTTCTGGTCATCCTTATTACATTCCGCACCACTGCGTGGTCAAAGAATCGAGTGAAACAACTAAAACGCGCGTAGTGTTCGACGCGAGTTGTAAAACCTCCAACGGTAATTCACTCAACGATATCTTATTGACAGGTCCAAAACTGCATCAAGATATTGTAGATATCTTACTAAAATTTCGCGTACATTCTATTGTATTCACAGCAGATATAAAGCAAATGTATCGTAATATTCTTGTTAGGGAATGTGACCGGGATTTTCAACGCCTATTATGGCGATCGTCACCACACGAGCCCATCCAAGAATTTCGTTTACGCACTGTCACTTTTGGTGTAAGTTCATCGCCCTACCTAGCCCTTCGTACGATAAAGCAATTAGCGCATGATGAATCGTCAAACTTCGGTCAGGCCTCCGCTGTCTTAGTAGACCAAGTTTTCGTAGACGACGTTATCACCGGTGAATGCGACGAGAATAGGGCCCTAACTCTTCAGCGGGACCTTATAGGTATTTGCGCGACGGCCGGCTTTGAGTTACGTAAGTGGCATAGCAACTCGCCAGCGATACTTTCTGCAGTTCAAACGGCAGATTCTCACGGTGAGCGGCCCAGCAGTGTCCCTTTTGCACCCATGGAGAACGATCATCAAACGAAAGTTCTCGGACTACAATGGAACCCGCATTCCGATCGCTTTACCTTTAGCGTTCAGTGTAGCTCTGATAAAATCACCAAACGTACGATTTTATCACAAATTGCCAAGATTTATGATCCTATGGGTTGGCTGTCTCCTGTTACGGTGTATGCCAAGCATTTAATACAGTTACTCTGGATCTCGGGTGTCGGCTGGGATGACCGCCCCCCCACTGGTATCATAAACTCTTGGGTGGCCTTTATTCAAGAGTTACCGCTTTTATCACAAGTCTGTATTCCACGCCACGTATTCTACGATACGTGTTCTCTTCAGTTGCACGGTTACGCCGATGCATCGGAGAAGGCATACGCCGCGTGTGTATACCTACGTCTCACAGACGAAAACGGACAGACCAGGGTACACCTACTCCTCGCAAAAACGCGGGTCGCACCCATATCTCCGTCTCTTTCTATTCCACGGCTAGAGCTTATGGCGGCCTTATTGCTATCGCGACTTATAGGTACTGTGCTACGCACATATCACGGTCGCATAGAACCGGACGAGGTCTATGCGTGGTCGGACTCTTCCATAGTCCTTGCATGGTTACGATCACCGCCCTATGAATGGAAGATTTTTGTTTCGAATCGGACAAGTGAAATTCTCACAATTCTACCGAGCGATAGGTGGAGACATGTGCCCTCTGCAGACAATCCGGCGGACGCGCCGTCTCGCGGAATGCTACCTTCTACGTTTTTAGAAAACAATCTTTGGTTTCACGGTCCAAAATGGCTTTCTCAAGACGAGTCCTTCTGGCCCGTACGGAAAGACATTCTTTGCACATCAGAAGAAAAACGAACCGTACCTTTGACCTCGACTGTAGCAGTTCCTAACATTTCGAAGAACGACCTTGACCTAATTAACAGGTTTTCGACCTTAAATAAATTAGTTCGAGTCACATCGTACGTATTTAGATTTTATAACCTTTTGAAAGGCAAAATAAACAAGGAAAACATTTCCTTTCCGTCGCACGTTTCTGTGCAGGAATATAACTTTTCGCTAAATAGATTAATTTATTTAGTTCAACAGTCCACATTCTCTGAAGATATTAAAAATATATCCCAGAATAAATTTGTTTCCAACCAACTACAAAGAGTTAATCCATTTATAGATAAGGATAACTTTTTACGCGTCGGTGGACGCCTTCATAAGTCATTATTGGCATTTCAATCAAAACATCAGCTAATTTTACCTAAAAAACATAACTTAACAAATTTAATAATCGATGACGCTCACATAACTCAGCTGCATGCAGGTACACAGACTGTTCAATACTTACTACTACAGAAATATTGGATATTATCTAGTCGTGATATCATTCGCCAACGAATACATAAATGTGTGCGTTGCTTTCGAGCGCGGCCTGCTAGGATACAGCCGAGAATTGGGCCGCTTCCGGCCTCTCGCGTGAGGCCTGAGAGGCCCTTTTTGAAAACTTCAGTCGATTTTAGTGGCCCCCACTATGTTCGTGCCAATAAAGTTCGTAATGCAAAGGTAATCAAATGTTACGTTGCAGTCTTTGTTTGCATGAGCGTAAAAGCGGTACACCTCGAATTGGTTTCGGAATTATCTAGCGAGGCCTTTTTAGCGGCCTTACGTCGATTTACATCGCGGCGTGGTTTATGTACTGATATCTATTCAGATTGCGGTAAAAACTTTGTGGGTTGTAATAACCAATTAAAAGAACTATATCAGTTCCTTAAGAACGATTCTATTCAAAACGCATTAAATGCGCAAACTTTACAGCAAGGTATTACTTGGCATTTCCAACCACCTTATGCGTCGCATTTTGGTGGCCTTTTTGAATCCGGGGTACGTTGTTTTAAACACCACCTAAAGCGTGTTATAGGAACACAAACGTTAACTTACGACGAGATGCATACTTTGTTGAACCAAATTGAAGCGGTCCTCAACTCGCGGCCTCTTTGTGTGACAAGTGCGGATTCAGACGATCCTTTACCACTGACGCCGGCCCATTTTCTTATCGGTGGCCCTCTGACGGCCATACCAGATGTCCCTCTGACTGAATCGAATCCAAACCGTTTACTCAGATGGCGATGGGTACAACAATGTTTACAACATTTCTGGAAACGTTGGAGTAGGGAATATTTGCATGAAATTCAACAACGCGGAAAATGGTATCGAGACCAAGGTCCTCCTATCCAAGAGGGTACTATTGTTGTGGTTTGTGATGATAATCTTCCATGTCTCCAGTGGAAATTAGCTCGCGTGCACGCTCTTCATCCTGGTTCTGATAATATAACGCGGGTGGTGACTTTACAATCCGGAAGTACTTTCTTCAAGAGAGCAGTAGTAAAAATTTGCCCTCTCCCAATAGAATAAAATGGTAATATTTTGCCTCACTTATGTAAATACTTATGCGTTAGTTTACCTTAGTTTATCGTATTTTTACATCATTTTGTATTTTTTTTTTTTTTACCAAGTCTTTAACTTAGAGACTTGTAATTAGTTTGTACTATTTCCATAAAATATACTTCTCTTAGTTTGTGTTGTACATACATAGGTACTTATTTAACTTTTTGAAACAACATCACATTGTTTCAAGGTGAGCGGCATGTTTTGTACCATAATAGGATTTATTTCATACTTTTAATTTTACTATGAGATTTGTGACAACAGAATACACTTAAGTACATAGATAAATATTGATGGTCTCGCCTGGATCGAAACAGCAACCCTGCTTTCATATTTCGCGCGCTATACGCAGTGAGATCGAAGCATCCAATCACGGATAACGACTCCAGCGCCTTCCGCGAGTAAAAACTTCACTTCCGTTTCGCGACAAAATCAACGAGCATCGCTCCGCGCCGATTTTGATTTCTTTTCGAACTTTACTGCTTATTTGTGATTCTCAAAACGTGAAAACCCAAGACTGACCACGAAAATACCTAGTGGTATTCCAAAAACTGTGCCAAGTGTCTCAAGATAGTAGCTACATCAACTTCAGTCCCACCGGTGGATGCGTGTCAGCGCGCAGGCGGCGAGGTGAATCAGGTTAGCTCAATAGATTTAGGCGTAGACACACAGAAATAGTAATAATTATTGTTACGATTTCTGTAAGTTAATTACTCTTTAGCGTGAGGAGATGAAATATAACTTTTAAAAAGTGTGCATGCTTGGTAGAATCCTGAACAAAATAAAAAAGTCTGCGTTTTGCTCACAAAAGAGAAATAAACTGGTACAACTGGTAAGCATGGTTTATCTCTACCTACGTATTAAACCACCTAGATGTAAACAAAATACATGCCGGTTAATAAGGTTTTAGTAAACAAACCACGACACAAATAACAAAAATTCACTTGCTTGGCGTCGAGTTTTAGATGTATTTGTAAGCAATATTTATTGAAGAAAGGATCTTAAATCGACCAGTAATGTAAAGTGCGTATACAATGACGCACCAACAAAGTTAATTTTAGGTTAAGTATGGGCGGTTTGCTTACTAACATGCTACATCCTCGATGGATGAAGTATAGTTAGGCATAGATTTAATGTGGTTAACATCAGTGTCATTGATACGCATACGTTTATTGAATAATGAGATTATGGTATTATAGCACATGCATCAATCAAGGATGCAAATGGAAACCCTGTTAGACTTAACATCATCATCATCAGTGTCAGTGTCGAACCAAAAATTACTGCTCTACTTTCAAAATATCCACAGTCAAAGAGTGGAATGAACTTCCTGCGTCTTTTTTCTTATTACAGTAGACTTAGAGTCTTCAAATTGAGGGTAAATAAGTTCCTTCTGGAAAAGCGTGCTTCATCTTAATCTACATCTTCGCTTTCTTAAAGTATTTGGTAGACAAAAGCTTGTCCATCATCAATAAAAAAAACTGTAATAAGCAGTTTAAATTTATTTGTAAGGTATTCATGCTCTACCTACTTTGAGGCAAGATGGTTAGTAAACAAGTGATTAATTATGAACTCCACATTTAAACCCTTTCTTTACAACAGACTTCGGAAGGGGGTTTTCCAATTCGACTGTTTTTTTTTATGTTTGATCCCTCAGAATTTTTGACTGGGTGGTCCGATTTTAATGTTTCTTTTTTTTATGAAAGCTGGTGCTTCCCGTGTGGTCCCAGTAATTTGGTCCATTTCATACAATGGGATCCATGAAAAAACTATAAAATCGAAGTATAATTGAAGTGTATGTCCTGTCTGTGCTCCGATCGGGGGAGTAAAGGTGACGGAAGAATAGGGTCGGCGAGTGTGTAATAAAAGTGGGAATAGTGGGCTCGCCGGCTATGCATGAGAGGAAGAGGGGGAAAAAAGAAAATCGGACCTTCCAGTCAAAAGTTCTGAGGTAACAAACATAAAAAAATACAATCCAACTGAGAACTCTTCCTTTTTAACCGACTTAAAAAAGCAAGAGGTTCTCAATTCGACTGTTTCTTTTTTTTTATTCATGTTTGTTACCTCAGAACTTTTTACTGGAAAGTCCAATTTTCTTTTTTCCCATTTCATTTGGTCTCTGACGGATCCATGAAAATCCATGAAAATACTATAAAAATATGAGTCGGGTTATAGTTTTTTTTAACAAAATTAATTATTTAAAGTCGGTTAAAAACCAATGACATTCTTCAATGGCCATATTAGACCAAGACCAGTTGTGGAACATGGCCACTGTTTTAAATTTCACAATAATGAAAAGCTGAGAGTCTTCATTCCATTACCCGACCATACTTTACAATAATAAAAAGCCCTACATAAAAATAAACTTTATTAAAAAACTTTTCAAATCAAAAGCATAAAGCACTGGCTTTCACTGAATCAAAACAAAGGATATATTGCTTCATATCGTGTAGACTCCACGTTCAATGGGATTATGATATACTAGCTGTGCCTCGCGGTTTCACCCGCGTAGTTCCCGTTCCCGCAGAAATTGGGATAAAAGGGATCAAATATTATGCTATGTCACTCCCTGAAAAGTAAGCTTTTTAATGATGAAATATTTTTTTAATCGGTCCAGTGGTTTTACTTTAGAAACTTCTGTAGTTTGACGAATTCATTATGAACATATTTATGGAATTCTCCTCCGATGCCGAAGTGTCATCAGATAATCCGATCGGATTTACGAAAGGACACTACCGGGGAGAAGTCAGTGGCAGCACCAACCTTTATTCCCACGTGTAGTTATGCTCGTAAGTAAAAGAAACAGCTTAATGTGAGTTAGGTAGGACTTATTTTTATTGATGCGAGGCGAAAGAGCAAAACTTTTGGAAAACTACATACCTAAATGGTGATCGGTCACTCACGTCACGTTTAGTTCTTTGTTTGTTTGGTAGTTTAGCAATTATTGTGTTTACAGAAATATGTAAGGGCCTTAACCATATAATTTAACATTCAGTTGGACATCGGTGTGGACTGGTGTGGCAGCAGATTTGGCTTAGGATTTCAAGAGGCCTAGATATGCAGATCTCGACAGAACCTACGCATTTGCTCCCCTGGAGTCGAGATCTTACCTCGATCTTGCGTCGTGATCTTGCCTCGATCTTGCGTCAAGATCTTGCCTCGATCTTGCGTCAAGATCTTGCATCCATTGGGGTACCGAGGCTCAAAAATCTGAGCGATAGGTCGAAGCGATGACACGACCAGACGCGAATTTGCACTGATCGATTATGTATCAAATTAAACAGTTGACGTTTCCTTATCGGAGAAAAAAGAGGCGGAACAAACAAAAAAATAAATAAAAAAGCGACGAGCTGATGAAAAAGCGACGAGCTGATGAGCATTAAACTCATTTTTTTTTCAAGAAAACTTATTACACCATATGCTTGGCTGGATGTAGCACAGTTCCGCACCGATAAATAGTATGGATATAAATTAGTTGTCTTAGATTTACTTACATTTACAAATAAGACAACTATCTACTCTTAAGTCGCATTATATTTAGACCTAGATATACAAAGATTGTATTAGTTGATAAGCGATAAACTTGCTTAGTGGTTTTTTTTTCACTTCTTCCGCTAGTGGACAAAAATTGACTTGTCTAAGAGCTTATTTTGTAAGTCTTATAAAATAAACGATTTGACTCTGACTCAGCGCTGCTGATGCACTATTGCTTGACAACGAGACAATGGGACTCATACCTCACTATTACCTCAATGCAACAAAATGGCTTAACCGATTTTGATAAGACACTCGTGCACTCGCTTGAAAATCGGGAGTGTTAGTCCATTTTGAATACCATTGTCTTTAATATTCCGAAATTCTGGACACAGTCCACGACTCGGGTTTTTAGTAGTTGCTTGTTTTAGCAATAAATAAATAAAATAACATAAAATAAATAAATAAAAGATGCGGGACAAATCACACAGCATTATCTAGCCCCAAGCTTAAGCAGAGCTTGTGGTATGGGTACTAGATAACTGATATACATAATACAATACAAAGATAGATATTTTTTTATTATAAATAGAAGACATCCAGAACGAACGAATAAAAAAAAATTTTAAATCAAAACTAAATAAAAAAAGCTACCGCGCCTATTAATCAGTGCGCTATTATTTCATACCCTAAAAACCCACTAATCTGTGCGTTATCAAATCATACCTTAAACACATTGTTTCATTCAGAAATCCACATTTACCTAAATAATTCATGCGTATTACGAAAGTGAGAGAGATAAGGTATTTAAATCCCGGATTCCACGAATACCGGCTTGACCCTTCAGGGGTTAAATCAAAGGGGAAATCAAAGGGTATCACCCCTATTAGGGGCTCAAACTATCTCTCAAATATGTAGGGGTATCACTGTAATAGGTAGGTGTAGGTAATAAACTTTAGTCATTATTTGGCTTTTACTAGCGCTCGCTCAAACGCGGGGGCGTTTGAGCGAGCGGTTGCAGAAATTTGAAGGAATTTCTCAATTTTTTATATTTTTTCGTACTTTGCGATTCATTTTGAATAGACGACTGATTTCAGAAATATTTTTGTTTATATCTAACGGTGAATATATTTAGGATGTTTGCAGTATGACAGATTTTCGAATAAAGGTGTCTAACATGCATAAAATATAGCTTGACTCGATTTGGTGGTCAAAATATGGCAAATTAGTTTCACTCTCATTCAAATATCATAATGTTTTTTAAAAAACGAAAACACTACAAACATTGTCATCCGATTATTTATGGAAAATTTCAATACGATCGGAAACGTAGTTTCCAAATGAAGCAGGAAGTACGTTTGTATGGGGGCTAAGGTATCCGTTCTGTTCTTAAGAGAGACAGACAGAGAATGTTCTATTCATGATGACGCATCACGTAAATATAAAATGCATGTAACTCTTTTGAGTTACACTTCGACGACCTCTGTGGCGCGGGGGGCGAAGGTCTGCCTGCGACGCAGGAGGTTGCAGGTTAGTTTCCCGCCTCGGGACAAATGTGTGTACGATCTGCAGACAGTCCAGGGCGTTCTGGATATTTTCTATGTATAATAAAAACATGTATCTATGTAGTGTATTCATATAGTATCGTATTGTATTCATATGTCTCACCAAGGAAAGGGATATCTAACGATTAAATTTGTGATCCAATCCCTCTATCCTCGCCGCATTTTACTAAAATCCTCTAGGTATAAGGATCACGGTGCGCAGTCACCTTTATTATGCTGTAAGTGTACAGGCAGCGTAACTGAATCCGCGAGCAAAATCTAGTTTCAGACATAAAATTTAAAAAGCTTTGTTCGCACTTACTTGCTTGTAGGTATAAATATATTTTACAGGCAGCGTAACTGAATCCGCGAGCAAAATCTAGTTTCAGTCATAAAATTTAAAAAGCTTTGTTCGCACTTACTTGCTTGTAGGTATAAATATATTTTATATGGTAGAAAATAACGGTTTTACTATAAAACTGAGTGGACCATGGTCGTTAAAGATAACCACCTCAACGCAAGTAGGTATATAGCTGCAGAGCTTTGTTTCATACAGCCACAGATATTATAATACTAGATCAGCCAAACTACAAGTCGTTATACACACATAAAAGGCCTCCCCCTGAGGAGTATCTCATGGGAGATAATGCCCATAATCCCCACGCTGGGCATGCGGGTTGGGGATCGCAGTTTGGTGGTAGAATGGATCTGCAGGGGCGCTGCTGCCCGCCCCCGGTGGATACCTCTTAGTCGCCTTTTACGACACCAGCGGCAAGTGATGTCGCCGCCGTATAATAGAATTAGTCTATTGTAGAATGGCTAGGCCGCCCATAAATCGAACGCAGATTTCATTACGGATGTAAGCGGGTTAGCTACGAACCTTATTTGTGTTGGAAGAACACCAACGTTTCATCCCTTAACGAAGGACATCTTCAGGTCGAGTGCTGAATATGCCCCGAAGGTGTCCGTTAAGGGATGAAACCATCGATTAAAAATTTCGCGGGGGCCGGCGAAATTTTTAATCGATGTATGAAACGTTAAATCTGTGTTTGTTTTCTGGAAAGCCTAGCCATTCTACAATGGGCTGATTCTATTATACGGCGGCCGCCGGCGACATTTAATGAATTCGTCAAACTACGATAGTTTTTATAATAAAACGCAGATTTGTTGGAAGCACCTTTGTATGTATGTATGTAGCCGATTTTTATGTTCCTACGTCGCGCTGAAATTACTCGTTCAATTTCGACAGTGCGGTATCGATTGATTTGTCTTACCCATCTCGTTTTATTTAATTGTTAAAATAATACCAGAGGTTTATTTTATCTTCTTATTTCTTCAATGACTGAACTAGCAAATAAACAAATGGGCAGCTACAGAAACACCCAAACTGGGGCGATGTCCAACGGATGTCAAGTTTCATGATATCTGTCACTGTGACACAAAACAAAATGGCCGTCTGATATTACAATCAGGGACAGTATCGGGTAGGCAAAAGGGATGGGGTGAATAGAAGGGAAGTTGTCATAGATATAAGTAACATTCGGTTGCTATGGTACGTTCTCCATAATTTACTGTAATTTTGTGACGCAGAATAAATAATAATAATAATAATAATAGACGATTTACACAGCATTATCTAGCCCCAAGCAGCGCTTGTGTTATGGGTACTCGATAACTATTTACTTTAATTTTATTTAAGATAATTTTGACCAAGAAGAGAGCTAGGTGAACCTACGCAGCAGTGGGTTTTATTGTACACTAGTTTTTGCCCGCGGCTTTGTACGCGTTGTTTCTATTCCATATTCCATTCACATTTAAAGTTTATTTCTATCCGATGTGAATGTTTTATGGGATAAAAAAGCTTTTGAGATAAAACTTCAGCCTGATTGATTAAATCCGTCGTTACAACGTAAAGAGGTACTCGTAACTATTATCCAAACATACAAAGTTCTCTTCAATTCTGTTCGCGCATCGATAATACCCATGGGTCTGGTACTAAGTGGCGAAATACACTTTTAGCGACAGAACCATCAAAATCAGTATACCTATAATTATGGAATAATCGGCAGACATACAAAGAGGTGATTTAAATCGTTAGATAGAGAGAGAGAGATGAGAGAGAGATATATAATTTATTTACCCAAAAACACTTAAATTGGTAGGTACATGGGTACAATACAGATATGAAGTAAATAGCTTAAAATAATTTTACAAACTAAGTACTTACACTTACACTAAATACAGGGTGGTAAAGGGTAAATGGGTCCCTGCCTCAGCATATTGCAGTATCAGGCAATTGCCCAACATTGCGCTGGTTTTCAGGCAGGGCCCTTGAGGAGTGACTTACATTTTACTATAACCTTATAAACTAGACACTTGTTGTTCTTAAAATAACTTAACACTTTAATAATCTAATCTAAACACAAATTTTAAAACAGTCAATCAATTTCCTACTAAACAATAATATTTCATACATAATATTTTCACAAAAATAAACCCTTTGTATTGCTGGCCAGCTGTGAGTGTTTGTCACTGTCAATCGGGTAAGGGAGCTGGCAGCACCAGGGCAAAGACAAGATAACAAATCCAACCACTACCAACATGACGAAACTAACCGACGCACCGCGGGCGGAGGCGACTGAAGGAGGGCTCGTCAATCATACATTTTAATTTTATTAGCCTTTGCCTTTGTTTGTTGTCTCGTTCATATCGTAATGTTACATCCTAAAGAACCGGCAAGGAAAGTTATCGGACAAATCATACGAAATACTGTATAAATCTGTTATACGGAAGTATGGCGGATTCAACAATGTTTGTGTGTTCGCAAAGCAAAGTGATCAATGGCGGTATTGGGGACCGGTTTTTATTCCTAGAGGGACACTCGTCCGCTGCAAGCAGCCTGTGCATAACCTACCAGGTAAGTTCCTATGTAGTAATTTTCATTGCACTAAACTTATTTACAACGGGATATTTACCATGATTGGAATTTTGAGTTTTCCAATATTTCGGCACAGTTTCATGCGCCATGATCACGGAATAACTGAATGTCTTGCGAGTGAGTTATTATTGGCAGATATATCGATCTACCCTCTTTTTTAGTCTTTTGCTACGAACGTTACCACTACCACTGGTTTCATTATCGAACGCTACTCGATCACGACACACGACACTAACGGTATCACAACGCGGTTCGGCTAGTACATCACTTCTTCGTTTTTTACAAATTCTCACTACAGGATTCCAGGTTCCGGATAGTTGGAAACCTTCTTCTCGGTTGAAGTTCCTGTGTTTGGTAATCTCAATGGCCTCCTGTACCAATCTTGGTATGTAATGTCGCTCTGTTGAGATTACTTGTGGATTGTGTAATTCGATCCAGTGGTTTGAACCAGACTCCAGAAGATGCTCGGCTATGGCAGACTTCTCAATTGCCCGATTCTTTACTGCTCTTATGTGCTCCTTGACTCTGCAGGCAATAGTGCGCTTCGTTTGGCCTATATAAGAGCTTCCACAGCTGCAGTCGATCTTGTACACTCCTGGTTTTTCTAGTGGGAACGTGTCTTTAGGTGTGCGCAGGTAGTGTGAGATCTTTTTCAAAGGCGTGAAGAAAGTTTTGATGGAGGATTTTTGCAGAATTTTTGCAACCTTATCCGTCACTCCTTTTATGTAAGGTAGGAATGCTGGCTTGCGCTCCACCGTACTCCTATGCCGTGTAAGCTTTGTGCCGGAACGAGTAGGCAATGATCGCACCTTATAGCCATTATTCATCAAAACATTTCTCACGTGGGCCAACTCACTCTGTAGGCTTCTATCATCGCACAGGTCATAAGCGCGGTTCATGAGAGATGATACCACCGAGTTAAGGTGTCGAGGATGGTGATGTGAGTCACCATCCTCGATGGAGCGCAAGCCAGCATTCCTACCTTACATAAAAGGAGTGACGGATAAGGTTGCAAAAATTCTGCAAAAATCCTCCATCAAAACTTTCTTCACGCCTTTGAAAAAGATCTCACACTACCTGCGCACACCTAAAGACACGTTCCCACTAGAAAAACCAGGAGTGTACAAGATCGACTGCAGCGGAACCTGGAATCCTGTAGTGAGAATTTGTAAAAAACGAAGAAGTGATGTACTAGCCGAACCGCGTTGTGATACCGTTAGTGTCGTGTGTCGTGATCGAGTAGCGTTCGATAATGAAACCAGTGGTAGTGGTAACGTTCGTAGCAAAAGACTAAAAAAGAGGGTAGATCGATATATCTGCCAATAATAACTCACTCGCAAGACATTCAGTTATTCCGTGATCATGGCGCATGAAACTGTGCCGAAATATTGGAAAACTCAAAATTCAAATCATGGTAAATATCCCGTTGTAAATAAGTTTAGTATTAATAACCATGATGGATTTAAAAGTTTTTTCATTGCACTGTCTCTGCCGCAGGTACTGGTACCTGCTACCGGCAGAGACTATACAAAAAGAAAAATCGGTACGTGTACCTTAGATTAGATAGGCCCTTTCTGTAGTGAGACCGCACCGTGTTTGTTGCCAAGCGAAGTTTGTGACCTCACAAACTTGTCTTTGTCATTTGGATTCAGTGAATTGTGTGTTTTTGGTGTGCTTTGGTGTGCCTTCACAAAAGTTCGTGCTAGATGATAGCACAGTAAAAAGTAATAATAATAGTTATGCTTATTGACAAAAACACTAATTTTATCTACACAAAAACAGATGTGCGTGCGTCGGCATTTTCTTAAGGGCCATACACTAGCTGATAGGTGTTATTTGGTGTTATTTAGAGGCTTTCTCCTCCTAGAGGAGTCAATGTTATGTGCTGAAAAAAATATATGTTATTTATTGACCTTTTATCTGTAAAGTGAACGTACAAAAAAGTTCTACCTGTTCATTTACCATGTGAAAAAAATTCACAAAGTGCAGCTGTTTTGGACTGAAAATTTGTATCTACTTCTAAACGACTAAGAATTTTTTTCTTCACCTACATGACGGCAAAGACTTTATCTTTAAGTTGAACGTATGATTTTGTGATGCGATGGTTTTTCACGTAGAAAATAATTATTTTACATTTTTCCGTATAATTAGTGGGCGCTTACCTTTGGAGGTGGTCGCGCGGGCGACGGGAGGCAGTGTCGCGCTGGCTGTCGTACGGGGAGGTTGTGTTCGTCCGCCTCACGCTCACCTACGTGCTTTCGCTTTACTTTGCTTTTCGATAATAATTAATTATATTGGCGCACAGAAGATTTATTTATTATACACTAGCTGCGCCCCGCGGCTTCGCACGCGTTGATTTTATGGGATCAAGTTGATTTATGGAACTGATTTATGGGATAAAAAGTAAATAAATAATAATAAATATAATAAATAATGCTGGACAATTCACACAGCCTTATCTAGCCCCAAGCTAAGCAGAGCTTGTGTTATGGGTACTAGATAACTGATATACATAATACAATACACTACATAGATAGATATTTTTTATTATACATAGAAAACATCCAGAACGCCCTGAACAAATATCTGCAGATCGTACAAACATTTGTCCCGAGGCGGCAATCGAACCCGCAACCACCTGCGTAGCAGGCGGACCTTCGCCCACCGCGCCACAGAGGTCGTCAAAGTAGCCCTTATGTTTGATTTCAGGATTAGGATTATATGAATGCAAAATTTCAGCCCGATAAGTTCAGCAGTATTGACGTGAAGAGGTAACAAACAACCATCTATCCCATACACACAAACTTTCGCATTTATAATATTAGTGTGATACATCCGCGCATGAACGCTTTATTTAGGGTAAGATAGTTTGTAAAATATTGAAAATGCCGAAGATCAGTAAGCTGAAGAAATCCAGAGCTCTGTAAGCTCAAAAGTTGGAAGCAATTGTGTAAGTATAACTACTTGCTACCTAGGTACATTTTATTTTATGCTATTGTTACTAATTAGCAATATTATGTAGGTACCTACATATTTCTTATTTGTAATATTTATTGTAGGAGATCGAGGAAAGGGCAATAAGTCGAGAGGAAGAGAGAGAAAGAAGAAGTGAGGCACTAGGTACATGGTCTAGGTACTGATTGGAGTAAACTGAGAGGTGGGGGACCTCTCCGTTTACTCCAATCCGAGTTAACAATAGGAACTGTACAGCTACCTGCAGCTACGCTCAGAGACACATATCGATACCTCTGGGCTCAAAGGGCGTAAAGGACAAAAGGCGACTTTACAGGACAGGCAAAAACCAAAAACAAAAAGTTTATTTTGACTGTAGTTTTTGGTTTTGGTGCTATTTAGACAAAACCTAGGAATAAAGTTCTTAGAATTTGTGCTATTTTCTAAAACTGCGTTGATAAACTGTCCCAGTGTTATATTTACTGAAATAAATTTCCTATACGACCAGAGTCAGAGTCAAATCGTTTATTTCTTTATACTTACAAAATAAGTACTTAGACAAGTCAAATTATATAGATAAATAGTCCATAAAATTACACAAAAATGACTTTTACGACTTTTACAAGAAATTCCAACTATGCAAGCACCTTAGTGCGTAAAGCTACTAATTTTGTTCAAAACTGTACAAATTAAGGACGTAATTGACAAATTTAATATTTATTTAACATTAATATAGTCGTGAAGGATTGATTATTAAGCATAATTATTAACAAATTATGTTTTTTTTCTATGTATTGTGTTATTATTGTTGAATTTATCCTAAAATTTCAATAAAAGGCCATTGCTATATAAATAAAACAAAGCTTAAAATAAAATTAAAACTGTTTATTCTATATTTAAAGGCACTTAAATTATTTAAGCAATCAGAACACATTATAATAGATATTCACTGGTATTTATCGCGTTTATCTACAATTTTTTCTCAACGTTTCAACAGATTTACATTGTCGTGGTCACGGGATGAATGTAGTACTGGTACCGGCTCTGCGAAGTGGGGGCAGCTTTTTTAAACAAAAAATTCTCATCCCGCTTCGCACAGGCGGCGGTAGTTCAGTACTACAGTCATTCAGTTACTTCGACAGAGAGTAAATCTGAGAATATACAGGGCGGGGCAAATTTTTGGCCCCTTAGGGTAGCTACCGATTCTTTTATAGTTAGACGGTTTTATTCTTTAAAACTTTCTGTTTTATTTTGAAGAAAACAATATTGCCATTTTTAGTTTTTGAAAAAAAACGTACGGTTCGTCCAAAAAATTACATTTGTCAAAAAAAAAACAAGTTGGTCTTAATCGACTCTATTTCCAACCAGGAACACTCTTCCTATATATTAAAAGGCCTTCAAAATTTGCCTACCAACTTGTGACATTGTTGTTTTCACTTACTCGTTTTTTCATAGAAAATGTATGGGAATTGTTTTTTAATTATTGCCAAAACTTACGATGTAATGTGGTATATTACTTTGGGAAAAGTGTTCCTGGTTATAAATAGAGTCGATCAAGACCAACTTGTTTTTCTTGACAAATGTCAATTTTTGGGCGAACCGTACTTTTTTTTCGAAAAACTAAAAATAGCAATATTTTTCTCTTCAAAAAAAAACAGAAGGTTCCAAAGAACAAAACCGTCTAACTATAAAAGAAACGGTAGCTACCCTTAAGGGGCCAAAAATTGCCCCACCCTATATAATATAGCATAATTCAAGTATGTATAGTAGAACTATACAGCCTACTTCACATCTATGTCGGCACAACACTGCGATGCGCTTTGGTATTAAATAATTTTTACATTCAAGATTGGTGTTTACATCCTTCTTTTCACAATAATTAAATTGTGTTTAGTGTGACAGAAATGCAAATGTCGTAAAGGTTCTTTATTTGCGAATTTGAGGTAACTAAATATACAGTTCGATAGATTATTTAAAACTGAGTAAAACTGCATTATATAGTCAATTTCGACCAAATGTCCTTTACGCCCTTTGATCCCAGAGGTATTGAAAACATATTATTATAATAACAATAAATGTTAAATAATGCTGGACAATTCACACAGCTTTATCTAGCCCCAAATAATATAATTTTAATATAATACAAAGTATTAATACATTGCGTGAATTCTATAATACGTTTACTGTTTGAAATGGTAATGCATTTCGAAATGAGAAGGAGATTGGGTTAAAACGGAACATAGCCTTTTTTTCATCTTGTAGTGTTCGAGTTATTTGTCAAACATTTTTGATAAGTTTTGCCATTCATTTCCTCAAAATATTTGTTACCAAAAAAAAATTTGACCGTGCGTCCTATTTATCCCAGCATGGGACAAATAAGTAAACTGGGCACGACTGAAATCTTTTGAATGAACATAACAAAGAAATAGCCTATTATTTTGTATGTTACAGCCAAAACCAATGACACCAAGATCACTAGAAACATCTAACCAGGATTTTAGACCAGATCCAACTGAAGATGGATTCGAAGTAGAGATAATTAGTGACGACCTCCATGGCTCTGTGGGCGAAAAGAGGTTGCGGTTTCAATTCCTGCCTCGAGAATGTTGCAAATATGTGTTCTGGATCTTTTTCTATATATAAAAAAATAGTGTAGTGTATTCTGCTTAACTTGGGGCTAGATAATGCTGTGTGAATTGTCCAACAAAATTTATTCATTTATTATAATGACTTATTGACTCATATTTCAGCATATTTTTTCTCTCTTTTCGTCCCTTCCGTAATTTACTTGAAATTAATGACTGTTTAATCTAATAGTTCATTGTTCCAGCTAGATTCAACAGAACCACAGTCTACACCTATAGTATTGTAGCAAAGTTCGTGGGTGGTAAACGCATAAATATTTGTCGAAAACGATCTTATTAAACGCGGATCCAAGCTGCAGTTGTGTCGTTTAATACTCATAAAGCTAAAACAATCGAAGACATTCTAGATCTATTCCATTAAGAGACCCAAATTATATATTAGAAGCTATTGAATACAAAAAAAGCAATTAAAAGAAAATAAAATGATAGAAGAGGAAAAAATGGAAGAAGAAATAACAGTGACAACTAAAAACATAGATAAACTAATTGAACAGGAACCGATAGGAGCAGAAATGACGTGGATATACAGTAAAAATAAAACAGAAAAACCAAATCAGAAACAGAAACATTGAAAGCTGAGGCAGCGAAATGAAACACGTATAGAAGTCTCACAAATAGTACGCGAAAGGCAATTAAACTTTTTGAAATTTTGATATGGGTCTTCATTTGTAACGGTATAAAAAATCCAGTCTGTAACAGTAGTTTTATCTCTTGTTCCAGGATGCTCTTTCTCCTCTAGCTAAGAAATTTATTGTTTTATCAAATCATTCCATCTGTATTTCTGGTTTAATTTTTATATGGGTGTAAAAAACCTAAATACCATGAAACCGTATTTTTTCTCTTGGTCCATTAGTGCCCTTTTTCCTCTTGCTCAGAGATTTACTGTTTGTTACCTTACCTTTTACCTATACATTCGTTGATATCCTACTAACATTAAAATTTAAAGAAGTTGAATGTTTGTTACTACGTGTAGGGATAAAACTTTTGAATTATTTAAATATAGGCTACTTTTGAAGGAAGTAGTTACCTACATCACGTTACGTTATTGGTACGTTTAATAAGTATCTCGTAATAAAATCAAACCAACAGTGACGAAAATGGCTTTGTTGTTTTATAAGTATGTTGGTACGGTTTCCGTTAGCAAGGACGTGCGCGGAAGCCAGTAGGTTATTATCTCTGAGGCAATCGATACACCCACTTATTTCTCAGAGTATTATCGCGATTTGCGAGCGATTGTGCAGCGAGTTCGCCGCGATTGAGCGTTTCTTCATTGGTCCACCTGGCTTAGCACCGGTAGCGATACCGACCTCCTATCCGACCTAAATGGTTTTTATCTCCCGCTAGACTGTTTTATATATTCAAACCGAAATGCAGATTGAATATATAAAACGGGCCAGCTTAGGGTATAACTTAGACGTTGCTCATAATCTATTATTGTATTTGTGGGTAGATAATATAAGTTAATACCTTGATCAAATTGTATTTTTTGGAAATTATTGATAGTTACTAGGTATTTATCTGGATGGAGTAAGTATTTAATAGGTGAATGCATGATTCTATGAAATTGTATGGTTCACTGTCTCATTGACCCGGTCGCGTAAATGGAAATGCTTCTTCAGTACGTCCCCACGTCTTCAGCACGGCTTCATTCTTCCAGCGTCTTATTATGGTAACCATCAACATTGACTCCTAGCGAAGCCCGCCCAATACTCGCGATCGTACGCTTGCTTTGAAATCGCTTGCAAATCGCCAGTGTGAGACGGCTCTTTTCACAGCTGCGTCTGTCTCATAACATTCCAGTTTCTAAGGTACAATTTGCTCGTCACCATTATAGTAAAAGCCTTGATATTATCAAGAATCCATTGAATGCCGTATGTCATGTCGTGGGAAAACTAGCTGAAAGTTAAAATTGATTATTGATCACACATAAGTACCTATATGATTACTGCCATGATTCGTACGCTGCAAATATCTGCAGATCATAGAAACATTAGCCAGCGGAAGGAAAGGAACCGGTTGCTTTCTGCATCTCAGACCTTTGCCCATAGTGCCACAGAGGTTGTCAAAATTAGGTTTCACAAGGCTCAATGGTTTCTTGGAAATTCCTTTTTTACGCTAAGGAATTTTCAAAAAACCTTAAAATAACATATATTTAGATCTCTAGTTACGCCAATACGATCAAAAAAGTGTCATTGTCTTGAATGCGTGCGTTAACAAAATGCCAACGCACGCACTATGAGTTGATAAAATTAGTGTTATTGTCAATAAACCTAACTTTGACTATTGCCACTTACTGTGCAATCACATCGCACGAACGTTTTTGTACAAGCACACAACAAAAACACACAATTTATCGATTTTAAGTGAATGAGCTGAGTTTGGGAAACCCCTTTATAAAGATATAGTTTTTACGTGAAGAGGTAACAAACATCCATCCATCCATACAAACTTTCGCATTTACAATATTATTGTGATGGATGTCACATGAATCTGAATAAGCAGAAAGTTTGGAATTAATCTGATCAACCATTTTTTAAAAAAAATTATATTATTTGCTACGACAATCAATGCCCTAATCTAATATTAAAATATGTTAAGTGTTTTACGATCCATGCAAATGAGAAGTAAAAATATGTAAGATGTAGAAATTTAAAAAATACTTTGTTTGATAATAAACTATAAACATATATGTATACATTATTATGTGTAGGTGTGTGTATAAAGATTTCACATTGACTGCTTCTACTAGCGACAATAGAACAATCTTTTTTCTCCGACACAATAAGGGAAACTGTGACGTTACGGTACTGAAGGAAAAGCGACGTAGAACGTAATTATGTCACGATACACGTTTCATAAGAACTTTTTATGCAAATGACGTTGGGAGCCATTGTCCAAGTTATATTGAATTAGCTGCGGCCCTAGGCTTCGCACGCGTTGTTGTGAAACGTTTAAATCGTAATTTCTGTCCCACGGGAACAGATTTATGGGTTAAAATAAAAACTTTGTTTGATTCCAGAATTAAAATTACCTGAATGCAAAATTTCAGACCGTTTTTTTACTTTTGGCGTGAAGAGGTAACAAACATCCATTCAAACTTTCGCATCACCATAATATTATAAATGTGAAAGTTTGGATGGATGTTTAGATGGATTGATGGATTTGTCTATTTCGTCCAGTTCCCAGAATCTTCATTCCTCAAATGTTAAACTCTTCATGTGTCCCTGAATGTCCAGTCTATCTATTTTGTCAAATTCCCCTTCTTCCAATTTCCTGAATGTCCATTCCCCGATTGTCCAAAATCCCTGAATTATTAGCAAATACATAAATGGTTTTCAAGTAGGACAAAAACCTACTTAAAAACCTTTTCATCCAAAGACATTATTAAGCAAGAGAATTACGTGCTTAATTTCACAGACCGTTTAAAACGATGTTAAAAACGCAGTTGTCACTTCAATGATTAAAATATAAAAGTAGATCGATACTTTTAATTAAATAATTTTGTGAAAATGGTTCTATAAAAATTCGTCTCCTCTAAGAAAATGAAAACGTAACAGCTCTAAATTAAATTCAAATATTGATCTTTATAATGTCGCCGCAAATTTGCATAGGAATCGTTTATCTGATCTTGTCAAGGCTCGTGGTGTTGGTTCGATAACCAGGGCGACGCAGCAAGAGTGATAATATCCGATAGCGAATAGCATATTCATGATATCTTCTTAGATGAAACAAAGATCACCTTATAATAATCATTTGTGCTTAGCCACTCAAAGCCCGAATAATAGGTATGTAAAAATTTATAACAAAATCCCTAGCATAATTAATGACGAAAAAACGACATAGCTTTCGGTAGAAAACTTAAAAACCTACTTGCTGTAAAAAGCTATTACCCAGTTGACGAATTCCTATCCGACAAACTACTGCATAACATACATTAGATGAATGACCTCGATACTTTTCCTATGTGATAATTATTAAACCACCTCAACTTTCTAATTTAAATTTGTGTTTACACTTGTGTGTGAAATAATTATCGAATATCTACTTATCCTATAAATTTTTTTGACCTTTGAAATGTATAAATTCTTTTGCAGTGCTCTACAGGGTACATGTACTATTGACTTAAGCATACATAGCCTATGATTCTTAGGCAAAATGTAGCATTCTAATGATGGAAGAATTTAAATAGGTCAGTAGTTTTTAAGTTTATTACACAGATAAAACACACAAAAACCTAAATTTCCTCTTTTTCTCATAAAATGAACAGCGGCTTTCAATAATTTTGCAATAAACTAAAATAAAATAAATATCCATAACCATAATTAATTATATTTTATAATCATAAAAACTTAATTCAAACATAATTATTAAAAAAAAATTGCAGTACCTGTCAATTGTCAAAAATACTTCGTTCGCAGCGTCGTTCGATAAGAAAGTAAAAACGGTGCCAGTTAGAGTACGATTTACACGAAAACGAAAAAGAAACTTCGCTATTTGGTTTGTAGAGTAGACGCCCTGAGCAAAAATCAAACACGGATTTTCATACCCAAAAGGAAATGTAGACTCGTTTATATTTTCACTCTGAGATAATAACCGGTTTGACCCGATTTACAGCGGTATGCAAACTTCACTGAACTTCCATCCGGAAACTCAATTTTATGGTTAAAAAAACAGATTTAAAATGATTGGTTATGATTTGCATTCGATAAAAAAATTTTTTTAGCATTTGGAGGCATATCAGAATAATGTATTAATTAGTTCATAGACTCTCTACGCTTTGTAGACCCTCTAAGCTTCGTAGATGTACTATGATTCGTAGACCCTCTACGCTTCGTAGACACACTACGCTTTGTAGACCCTCTACGCTTCGTAGATATACTACGATTCGTAGACCCTCTACGCTTTCTTGACCCTCTACGCTTCGTAGATGCACTACATAGCGTAGACATAAATAAATAATGCTGGACAATATACACAAATATCTGCAGATCGTACAAACATTTGTCCCGAGGCGGGAATCGTACCCGCAACCTCCTGCGTCGCAGGCGGACCCATACCCGCTGCGCCACAGGGGTCGTCAGAGCACATAGCTTAGTGCCCAGAAATGCTTTGTTTTTACCTCGGATAAGAAAACAGATGGGTACGACTGGTGTACCTCCACTGCATGCATACGCTCTTGGGTTTCCAATCAACACTAGAGAAAACTGCTTATAATTGTATATGTACGGACATATACAATTATTAGCAGTTTTCTCTCATAGAAAAGGAACCCTTAGTATACCTACTATATTTGTCTATAGCACCCGAGAGCTATTGTGAGCGTCGCTTTTGTTATTGACGTCGGATAATTGCCAATACTCTTTCTTTGTTTCGTTGTTGTCTGTTGAATAGGTTCGTTAATTAACAGAGATTTTAAGAGTTATTCCCAACGTCTCACGTGAGACGTGCTCATTCCCAACGTCTCACGATAAGTATTCCCAACCTCTCACGTACGTGAGACGTTTTCTATTCTCATCGTCTCTCGAAAAATCTGAGTTTTTTATTCCAATCTACAACATCTGTTGATCATGTTTTTCAAGACTGGCCGTTAACAATAAAGGAGTTGAGCTGTCTCAATATTGTTTATAACAGTGTGCATCAGCTCAACTGTTTTAATCTATTTGTTTTTTATGATGCGATATCTGTTAAAATGATTTTTTTGTCACACAATTCAGATTAAATGTGACTTTGACAGTTACTGTCATATCATCATCATCATCAGCCTATATTTATACTTGGTTTTGACTTTGACCACGCCATCACGTGTCATTTTGGTATCCTAGAATAAACCCTCGTTGACAAGTTTTATTTAAATCCATTAAGCTAGACGCAGCTCGCGTTTTATGTCTGTGATTAAGCCGTAAATAGGTAAAAGGCGCACTCATTTACTTTCAGATTTATAATATTATGCATACAGTATGTTATTAATTAGTTGGTAGGCATGAGAGCCTATATTTTCACTGTAAAAATCGCCTTCAATAATTGCCTCTTTGGGTTAGCGGCCATTTTTAATTCCCTATCCCATCGTATCTCTTTAGCACGTTCTAAAAATGATCTATATGTCAGATTAATCCACAGGGGCTTATTTTATCTTCAGAAACCTAATTTAACGGGTATCGAACATTGATCAGGTCCTGTCGACAAAAATAGATCTACTTTGGGTCCTTGGGTGTCTAAAATATCAGTAATCAAAACCTTTTACATTTCTAGCGATTATTAAACGTCGTTGCTTATAAAGACAAAGTTAAAGATTCACTACATAATATTATTATTGCATAGTCGTTAATTTTCAAAAGGTAGGGCCTATATCCAGCAGTGGACTAACATAGGCTCATGATAATGGTGATCAAAAGTAAAAAGTTCACTTATCCCCGTTGACGGGGATTAGTGGAATAAACCAGAATTTCCATAAAAATAAAGCCGGCAATGAAAAATAATAAAACTATTATCAACACCGATATGTCGGTCGCAAAAAAAGGGTCAGAAGTCCGGTTCACTTAATTGTAACTCACCACTGACCACTGAGACTACACCGCCCTTTTCGGTCTTCGTTTACATGAGTTGGAATGTGGAAACGGATACCAGCTAAAAATCGATGATAGATTACAGCCACCCAAGTTTTTGGTAACTCGGTTGTTCATAACCTAATATTTTCTAGATTTACTGGTGTATAATTTAATAAAATATGTTTCGGTTTCCAATTTATTGGTTTCGCGTTAATTAAGCTGTGGTTTTGGGATCGGATTAACTAACGGAAAATGAATATTAATTGATGAAGCGCGTAAGTATATTTAAGCAGATTATAAAATCGAATGTTTCGTACACGATTGCCGTCTTTGTTGCACCTTTTCTGAAATTATATGTTAGAGTTAGTAAGGCATGTGTTTTTCAATAATATTATCTCTAAAAATCTAAAAATTTATAACCTTAGTTTTCAAACATGACACGTTAAATGTATCCAATGAAGCCGATAAATTGAGAAATTTTCTTTTAGCAATCAGCGAACATTGATAGATAAAATAAAATAAAATAAAATAAAACGGTTTTATTTATCGAAATTACATACATTATTCGAACCTATAATTATTAATAAATCAACATGCACTAAACAAAATATAATAATGACTGATATATGAATATATAAATAAATTAATTTACTGTTATTAATTGCTATCATTATATGGCTTTATTTTATTATTATCTAGGTAAGTACTACATTTTATTAATCAGTTTCTTTTTCGAGAACCCCTGTTAAGGTGAAGGCCTCCTCCAAAGTTTGCCATGCATCTCTCTCCTGAGCCAGTTGCATCCAGTAGCAAACATTGATAAGTTATCTTAAATCTACTGATTTGATTTTTTGACAACTGATATGTAAACTTTTCAAACTTTCGCGTGCTATTTACATAATTAATAATTATTTATCGGATATTTATCGCGTACCTTTGTTTTATTTACCCAACGTTTCTATCGCGTTACAGCAATCGTGGTCACGTGACGACTGGATGTAATTGGAGTTACAGCCGAGAATTGACGGCAGTATCCACGACTACCCTGAATTCGTCTTCAGAATCAGGAATGTCCAAGTTCACACGACGACACACTACACTTACCAAGAGACAACACAAGACACAGAAAACGGAGAAGCCGAAGAACGCCCGAGGTCAGCAGACAACCCATCTTTTTGCCGTATGTGAAAGGGGTGACGGATAAAATGGAAAATATCCTGAAAAAGTTCTCAATAAGCTCGGTTCTCACTGAAATAAAGATAAAAAAGATAGAAATAAATATAAAAAATTGTAAATGATCATTTGATATTGATTAATCCAATCAAGCAGTGTGTTGAGTATACTTACTCACAATTTTGTTATAATTATTATCCTCTTGTTACTTTCCTTAGTGTGGTTATTTTTGATATTTTCTTGTGTAATTTTCTTGTCCATAAATTTTGATGCGGGCGTAATGAATTGAATGAAGTGAGACAAATGAATTTTCTCTTTTTGAATGAGTGAAGGCATGAACGATGGTTATTCTGCGTTCGGAAACTTGTTTGCCTAAACACAGAGAGATTTTAAATTCAAACATGTATCCATTCGTTTTTTTTATCATATCTGAAAATTGTCTGATCCAAACTCGAGAACAAGGTCAATGACCCATAAACAACAACTATAACAATCTTATCTCGTATTCATTGAAAACATCTTGCCAAGTTGTAGCAATAGTACGGATTTTACTTGGATGTACGACTTGGCAGAGCCGCCAAACTGTCTCGCTCGAGGGAGTGCCCAATCGTCCCTGATTTATGCCATATTTTCTTATTTTTCTTCGTCATTTTGAAAGTACTAGGTATAAAATCAAAATAAAATTTTGAAAAACCCACGACGGATATAATAAATAGAACTTATGTACTTAATCGAAAAAGGAAGAAATAATTTTTGCAAAACCCTCGACTAAATGGAATTGAAAATGACAGTTAAATTACCTTTAGTTACAATTATAGCTTCCTAAATTTTTTCACCTATCCATTACTACAAAGCCAAAAAAATCCGTCGGGTGGCTGCAGACAACAGGTAATCTATACGTTTTTTCAATTGTAAATTCAACATATAGTTCAAATTTGTATCTATTAATTGACTGTATGAGATAATCTTTATACCTACTCATTTAAATTCAGGAACCTCAACCTCAACAGCCCGGATTAGTCCACTGCTGTACTGCCCACTGATAAACGCCTTATTGACGTTTAGCTCATGGGGGTAGTGGCCATAATCCCCACGGTGGGCATGCGAGTTGGGGATCGCAGTTCGGTGGTAGAATTGTTCTGTACGGGACGCTGCTGTCCGCCATCGGTGGATATCCCATCTTACGACACCCACGGAAAGAGATGGAGGTGGTGGTGCAAATTCTAAGCCAGCGCGACACTGGGTACCGGAAAATTCAGAAAATAAATGGCAATTGGCTATTGGAAATGGCAGCCCCCCCCGACGGAATTTTTTGGCTTTGTAGTAATGGATAGGTGAAAAAATTTAGGAAGCTATAATTGTAACTAAAGGCTAACGGTTAACTGTCATTTTCAATTCCATTTAGTCGAGGGTTTTGCAAAAATTATTTCTTCCTTTTTCGATTAAGTACATAAGTTCTATTTATTATATCCGTCGTGGGTTTTTCAAAATTTTATTTTGATTTTATTTTAAACTTTTTAGAGATTTTCTACTTTACTGACAGCCGATTTTTCGAAAGCAGATCATCCTTTTCATTAATGAATCAATGGTCAACTCTTTAATCAAGTGTATTTTTAACAAGTCAGAATTAAACACGTCATGGTTTTTGACAGTTTTCAATGAAAATCTGTAAAAATTCCTCACTTGAGATGTGAGACGTGCATGAATTTCAGTTGTGTTTGAATACTCGGAAGTTTAACTTTCGGAAACTGAACTGAGGGGTGAGTTTGACGACAATATCGAGACGTCTCAGTTTCCCATAGATTTTAGTATAGCGCCCCATCTCCCCGTATCGTGCGGACTGGGAACTACGTAAATCCCATACAAATATGAGACGTTACGATCATGTCTCGTTACTATCGTCAAATAGGCTTTCTTTTTGTTAAGTTTTGAAATCGTTGCGTTTCGTTTCACAATAACCGTCAAAACAACAAAAAAAGAAAATTGTGATAGCCAGGTTGATAAGGTCAAGGAACGCTTTTCGCCTAGATAAATGTGTAGACCATAGACAAAATTCAACTCACTTTAAGTAGAGATTTAGGTAGTGCAACTAGCTAAGTAGCGTCAGAGTTACGTTCTTTAATAAAGATTTACTTGAGTAGAGATTCTAAGCTTGAGTAGAACTCACGAAATGACTGCATAAGTAAAGCATGGGGAAGCCTATACAATACGGACCTTAGTAAAGCAAGCTGAGTGAACCTTACATTTTTAGTAGTATACCGACGACAGAGGCACGCCGCCCTTTTTGTATTTATTTTATTTCAATTATTAAGTTATTATTAAATAAGCAACGCATCGCGTTGTCTAGCAACGGAATGTGTTGGCAAACATGTCTATAAAGGTACAAAGGTTGCCTGGAAGAAATCGCTCTTAGCGATAAGGCCGCCCATTGTGCAACTGTCTTTGTGTTTGTGTTTTCTTTTCTGTATTTCTGTTTCTTGGTGTGCAATAAAGAGTATTTGTATTGTATTGTACAAAAATATTTGTTTTAAACGTCGATTGCAGCGCCCCCTGGTGAGCAAACACCATAAAACTTTGCTAAGAACCATCGCCAATGAACCCCATACCTTATACTGAAAACTTTGTCTCAATCGAACAAACCGTTCTGGAGATAAATGGCAACATTGGTTTTCACTAAATACACATATAACAGCGCCCCCTGGTGAGTGAAGACAATAAAAACTAGCTAAGAATCATCGCCACCTAATTTCAAACCCGAAACTGAAAACCGCACCGTAATCGGTCAAGCCGTTTGGGAGATAATTGGGAACATTGCAAATTGCACATACATACATACATACAAACAACATCACACCTTAAACGCATATACCGTCTCCGTGCCGTCGCGGGTAAAAATACTAGGTATGATGTTTGTTTATGTAATGTATGTACTTACGTGGGCGTGGGCGTGGTCGTGGGCGTGGGCGTGGGCGTGGGCGTGGGCGTGGGCGTGGGCGTGGGCGTGGGCGTGGGCGTGGGCGTGGGCGTGGGCGTGGGCGTGGGCGTGGGCGTGGGCGTGGGCGTGGGCGTGGGCGTGGGCGTGGGCGTGGGCGTGGGCGTGGGCGTGGGCGTGGGCGTGGGCGTGGGCGTGAATATAGATACGTATACGTATATTGTTTGCAGCCCCCGACGGATTTTTATGGCTTTGTAGTATAAAAACTTAGTGGCACCAAATAAAAACCCACCAAAACCTGGATGAAGCGGGTTTTTACAGTCAACCTTGGCATTCTCGCCATGTGATAGTGATAGAGGGTTTGGGATTATTAAAGTATGCCTTCGTCATCAGTGAGCTAAGTAGTAGTAGGTAATTCAATGTTCGTCAAACATGAACTAGTGTATGATCATAATTATCATCGAGTAGACAGATCTTCAGCAGTAACTTTTAAAAATGCATCGTTCAGTTTGTGGGATCTATTATAGGTTATTTATTAATGCCTCTGTAATAGTTTCATTTTATAAAGCTTAGGCAGAGATACGAAGTTGCGCTTTTTGGTCACTAAACTCTATTTTCGCATCTCCTCCTAAACTAGGTATGTGAGATAAAATTATTACAGAGGTAATACAAATAGCCACTGCTGTACTGCCCACTGATAAACGCCTTATTGACGTTTAGCTCATGGGGGTAGTGGCCATAATCCCCACGGTGGGCATGCGAGTTGGGGATCGCAGTTCGGTGGTAGAATTGTTCTGTACGGGACGCTGCTGTCCGCCATCGGTGGATATCCCATCTTACGACACCCACGGAAAGAGATGGAGGTGGTGGTGCAAATTCTAAGCCAGCGCGACACTGGGTACCGGAAAATTCAGAAAATAAATGGCAATTGGCTATTGGAAATGGCAGCCCCCCCCGACGGAATTTTTTGGCTTTGTAGTAATGGATAGGTGAAAAAATTTAGGAAGCTATAATTGTAACTAAAGGCTAACGGTTAACTGTCATTTTCAATTCCATTTAGTCGAGGGTTTTGCAAAAATTATTTCTTCCTTTTTCGATTAAGTACATAAGTTCTATTTATTATATCCGTCGTGGGTTTTTCAAAATTTTATTTTGATTTTATTTTAAACTTTTTAGAGATTTTCTACTTTACTGACAGCCGATTTTTCGAAAGCAGATCATCCTTTTCATTAATGAATCAATGGTCAACTCTTTAATCAAGTGTATTTTTAACAAGTCAGAATTAAACACGTCATGGTTTTTGACAGTTTTCAATGAAAATCTGGGAACTACGTAAATCCCATACAAATATGAGACGTTACGATCATGTCTCGTTACTATCGTCAAATAGGCTTTCTTTTTGTTAAGTTTTGAAATCGTTGCGTTTCGTTTCACAATAACCGTCAAAACAACAAAAAAAGAAAATTGTGATAGCCAGGTTGATAAGGTCAAGGAACGCTTTTCGCCTAGATAAATGTGTAGACCATAGACAAAATTCAACTCACTTTAAGTAGAGATTTAGGTAGTGCAACTAGCTAAGTAGCGTCAGAGTTACGTTCTTTAATAAAGATTTACTTGAGTAGAGATTCTAAGCTTGAGTAGAACTCACGAAATGACTGCATAAGTAAAGCATGGGGAAGCCTATACAATACGGACCTTAGTAAAGCAAGCTGAGTGAACCTTACATTTTTAGTAGTATACCGACGACAGAGGCACGCCGCCCTTTTTGTATTTATTTTATTTCAATTATTAAGTTATTATTAAATAAGCAACGCATCGCGTTGTCTAGCAACGGAATGTGTTGGCAAACATGTCTATAAAGGTACAAAGGTTGCCTGGAAGAAATCGCTCTTAGCGATAAGGCCGCCCATTGTGCAACTGTCTTTGTGTTTGTGTTTTCTTTTCTGTATTTCTGTTTCTTGGTGTGCAATAAAGAGTATTTGTATTGTATTGTACAAAAATATTTGTTTTAAACGTCGATTGCAGCGCCCCCTGGTGAGCAAACACCATAAAACTTTGCTAAGAACCATCGCCAATGAACCCCATACCTTATACTGAAAACTGTGTCTCAATCGAACAAACCGTTCTGGAGATAAATGGCAACATTGGTTTTCACTAAATACACATATAACAGCGCCCCCTGGTGAGTGAAGACAATAAAAACTAGCTAAGAATCATCGCCACCTAATTTCAAACCCGAAACTGAAAACCGCACCGTAATCGGTCAAGCCGTTTGGGAGATAATTGGGAACATTGCAAATTGCACATACATACATACATACAAACAACATCACACCTTAAACGCATATACCGTCTCCGTGCCGTCGCGGGTAAAAATACTAGGTATGATGTTTGTTTATGTAATGTATGTACTTACGTGGGCGTGGGCGTGGTCGTGGGCGTGGGCGTGGGCGTGGGCGTGGGCGTGGGCGTGGGCGTGGGCGTGGGCGTGGGCGTGGGCGTGGGCGTGGGCGTGGGCGTGGGCGTGGGCGTGGGCGTGGGCGTGGGCGTGGGCGTGGGCGTGGGCGTGGGCGTGGGCGTGGGCGTGGGCGTGGGCGTGGGCGTGGGCGTGGGCGTGGGCGTGGGCGTGGGCGTGGGCGTGGGCGTGGGCGTGGGCGTGGGCGTGGGCGTGGGCGTGGGCGTGGGCGTGGGCGTGGGCGTGGGCGTGGGCGTGGGCGTGGGCGTGGGCGTGGGCGTGGGCGTGGGCGTGGGCGTGGGCGTGGGCGTGGGCGTGGGCGTGGGCGTGGGCGTGGGCGTGGGCGTGGGCGTGGGCGTGGGCGTGGGCGTGGGCGTGGGCGTGGGCGTGGGCGTGGGCGTGGGCGTGGGCGTGGGCGTGGGCGTGGGCGTGGGCGTGGGCGTGGGCGTGGGCGTGGGCGTGGGCGTGGGCGTGGGCGTGGGCGTGGGCGTGGGCGTGGGCGTGGGCGTGGGCGTGGGCGTGGGCGTGGGCGTGGGCGTGGGCGTGGGCGTGGGCGTGGGCGTGGGCGTGGGCGTGGGCGTGGGCGTGGGCGTGGGCGTGGGCGTGGGCGTGGGCGTGGGCGTGGGCGTGGGCGTGGGCGTGGGCGTGAATATAGATACGTATACGTATATTGTTTGCAGCCCCCGACGGATTTTTATGGCTTTGTGGTAAAAAAACTTAGTGGCACCAAATAAAAACCCACCAAAACCTGGATGAAGCGGGTTTTTACAGTCAACCTTGGCATTCTCGCCATGTGATAGTGATAGAGGATTTGGGATTATTAAAGTATGCCTTCGTCATCAGTGAGCTTAGTAGTAGTAGGTAATTCAATGTTCGTCAAACATGAACTAGTGTATGATCATAATTATCATCGAGTAGACAGATCTTCAGCAGTAACTTTTAAAAATGCATCGTTCAGTTTGTGGGATCTATTATAGGTTATTTATTAATGCCTCTGTAATAGTTTCATTTTATAAAGCTTAGGCAGAGATACGAAGTTGCGCTTTTTGGTCACTAAACTCTATTTTCGCATCTCCTCCTAAACTAGGTATGTGAGATAAAATTATTACAGAGGTAATACAAATAGCTTATATTAGATACCACAAACTGAACGTAGGATTTTTAAAAAATCCTATGATAAACGTAAAAATATATTATAAAATAGATATCGCTGTCATATTGGCTCGGGTATGCGCCTTAAGAGTGTGCAATAACGCCGCTACGAGATGGATTTTGAGCGGAATGACAAGATATAGTTTTCTAGCGAGAGACAAAGCAGAGACGTGCTGCAGCGAATATTTTATGCGGCAAAACTTTAACGTAATTAAAAGTTAATGAAACAACCAATCGAAAAATTAAAAGACATAACTAAAGAAATACTTTTCTTAGTAAAACAAAAACCGAAGGAATAAACGTGTGCTTTTCCTGAGATAATAAGCAAAATGTGTGCAAAACGTCTATTTTTCTAAAAATAAACTATCGAAGAAACTTTCACCAATCGTGGACATGACATTCGGGATAAAAGATCGAAGTAACATTTCCCTTATTAAGAAGGTGGTAGCTTTCACAGATCCTGAGATAAATAATGATTTTGAAGTAAGTTGCTTATGGCACACTTAACTCGGCGGATCCGTTCATTTTGGCGTGAAGAGGTAACAAATATGCATCTTAACATCAAAACTTTCACATTTATAATTTTGGTGTGCCGTAGTGGGACGATAGATTCAAAATCGCTCACTGCATCAATACTAAACTAATAAAACTTTATCGACAATGATAACAATGAACACGTAGGTAATTATATGATCAAACAAGTTACGAAAAGCACTTAAATCCATTATCAGGGTTCATGCTACAGTGCCGAAATAAACTCTAAAGTACCACAAATCATGGTAACTAAGTAAGTAAGCTATATCAGCTTACTTACGTAGTTTCCATGAGTGCCTTTAGTGGTTTTTACTACCAGCATAAGTTAAAACTTATCATCATTTTATAAGTATTTATGATACACTTCTACACTACTATTAGAGCACTCTAGATTTTGTGTATCTTTTAGTTCTATTTGAAAAAAATAGTTGTAAGTTCTACCATATGGTAGAACTTACAACTATTTTTTTCAAATAGAACTAAAAGTTCATCAAATAAATTGAAGTAATTTGACAAAATTGAAAATGTCGCTGTCCCTGTCAGAACGATGAAAATAATAAGGATGGATATAATTTTTAGTCCTGTTGTAGTTTTGACGACACCTGAATAGACTACAATACCAGAAAAAAATAACAGGAAAAAATATATAGTAGCCCTAGGGCTTAAAATCGAATTATAATCCCGCAGCGATAAAGCTAAATCAAAATCACACACATTTTTTAAAGAGATGTGCAAAAATTTAGTTCGATACTTGCTGAGGTATTAAAGAGGGGAAAATGAACAGACAAAGCGAGAACTAAGGGTTTCGAAAATGATCGCCAAACCCAAATAAAATGAACAGATTTCAGACTGAGTAAGAACTCAAGCACCTTACTTTCTATAAAGTACCGATCAGTTTCATTCAAACTTCCAATACTTATGAGGTTAAGGGTAGATAAGTTGAGGACACTTGGGCACAACCCCGCTCGAGTTAATTTTGTTCTTCCTTTGATAAGTTGTAGGAGATATTAAAGTTTGAGTCCAAGTGCTCCGGAAGTTAGGAGATTGAATTTTGGCGCACATTTTCTTGTCTCATAACATGTTTAGGATGATTAAATTATTTCAAACGGGATGTTAAAATTGAACGCTCTAACAAGGTTTGAAGTACTTTTTCTTTGTTGTGAATGAAACATAAATAAAATTACGAGGATCCTTAAAAAGTATGCAGGGTCTGTGGTAAGAGGGTAGGTAAACCAATACTTTTCTTATTGTGTTTTTTTAGAACTGGAAATAGTAATAAATAATGTTGGACAAATTACAAATATCTAGCCCCAAGCTCAGCAGAGCTTGTATTATGGGTACTAGATTATTGATATGCTTTATAAAATACACTACATAAAAAAGTTTTAATTACAAATAGAAAACATTCAGGACACCGTGTTAAAAATACTTACAGATCGTATACACTCTATTTTTCTATATCTCTATCTCGGGGCAGGAATTGAACCCGTTACCTCCTGCATCGCAGGTGGACATTCGCCCGAAGCTAGACAAAGGTCATCATAAATATCTAGGTAGGTTGTATGAACTTAAAGCATGCCAAGTTTCATTAAAATAAATTTAGTAATTTTGGCGTGATGCGCCAGCTGGCCAGCTGGCCAGGATACAGACAGACAGACAGACAGATATTATAGACAGAGAGATAAAGAGAGAGTCGGTAGTCGGTACTTTATTGTGCTATAAAGCGATATAATGGGAAATAATAAACCTATCATTTTAAATTCAGAAATAATTATCCCACAACTGTATTAATATTAAACCCGACCGAGAAAAGCGAAAATTTCACCGACGCGTGCTGCAATTAAGTCCAAAATTTCGAGTAAACAACTGTGGTCTAATTTCAAACTGTACAAACAAAATCTAAATTAAGTCCAAAATTAAATAACAGCAGTCTAGTGAGCTGTGTGGTACTGGCTAGAATTTGCACCACCCCGACTCTTTCCGTGGGTGTCGTAAGAGGCGACTAAGGGATATCTATCGGGGGCAGGCAGCAGAGCCCCCTGCAGAACAATTCTACCACCGAACTGCGATCCCAAGCCCGCATGCCCAGCGTGGGGATTATGGGCATTCTCCCCATGAGACAAATGCCAATAAGTCGCCCTGCGTCCAGCAATGGACCAATACAGGCTGTTGAGGTTGAGGTGCTGCAATTAAGTCCAAAATTGTGGTCTAGTTTCAAACTGTACAAACCAAATCTAAATTTAGTCCAAAATTAAATAACAGTAGTCTAGTTTAAAACTGTTGGAACAAAATCTAAATTTAGCCATCGCACGTTTAATGAGCGTCGGTTTTGTTTAATTATTCACAGGCTCAAAGGCGAACAAGCTCTCCGTAGAGTTGGTCCGAAAGTCCGGAAAAATAATAGTGTAACTAATTTAGATAAAAGATAAAAGTAAGATGGGTGATACAAACAACTAACCCTTTTATAATTGCTGAAGAAACGTATCTTTCAAAAAAATACTGGCGGCCCCCTTAAGTCTGTTAAGGCGATACGCCGAAGCATACTAGCGCCGCCGCCTATTTTATCATATATTACGTTAAAGAAAGGAATTTTTAAGAAATGATTGGCCCGTTTATGGTACCTGCCATAAGCTTTCTTTTGATACCTCTGTTATAGTTTTTTTTGTATTGTTTAGGAGGATATGCGAAAACAGAGTTTGGTGGCCACCAAGTGCAACTTCGCATTTCCTCCTAAACTATACAAAAAAAGTATCGCCTCAAAAACGATTCCCCATCTCCAGACGATGTGACGTCAACTTCACATTGAATGTGCGTCTGCACTGTTTTTCATCAAACAAACTTATGCATCCTCTATGAAGTAGGTACACACAAAATTGTACACGTTAAATTAAAAACACAGTTTCGTTGGTAGGATTACAAAAATGGCGAAATTAAATCATTTAAATTCAAACCATTTAAAACGGAATCCATCTGTTTCAATTTTGAATAGATGTTCTAATTTGTTTCAAATCTTTGATTGAAATTTCCTTTTTTAAATTCGAAAATGTGTGTGTGTTCGAAATTTAATTAAAGAAAGATGGCTCCAAACTGAACTATTTCTTGTGGTTTTCTTGTTTTGTAATTGTAAATAAAAACTAAATCCGGAACTAATAGTGCATTTAATGAAAAAAGTCCGGACAGCCCCACCCTACCCTTTGAACGAAGTGAGCCTGTGTACAACAGGAAAAGTGCCTCAAATTACAAATGCGCTACTTTACATCATTTTCAACCGTGTTGCATTATCATAGATGCTATAATAGCATGGCGGTGGCTCGTAATTAAAACTGACCATGTGTGGCGAGGGATTTCTTTGTTATAGAATTATATGCAAAGGCTACAAAGAGATAAACAAGATTGTTCGGTCTTTGCTCAAATAAACATAGGGTAGATAACTTAGTGAGACTACCAGCCGGTTTCGCCTACCCTCTGCTTGGAAATCGGCGAATGAACTGGATGTGACGTGTGCCGCCGGCGATATAAAAAAAACACCGAGTGCGCTTCTTTCATCGACCTGTTCCGCCCCGACCGCCGCACAAGCCGGACGTTAATACGTAAATCTTGGAAAACTGAATATCGAATCAATTCTCATCATTATTTGTGTTGCCGTGCAATAACCTACGAAAAACATTACAAACACTCGCGAGTGGAGTTTTAATCCTGTGTCCCTATATATCTGCGTTCTGGAAGCTGGATCCGTGCATGGCTTGGAGAATTCAGGTCAGTGGTCAAGCTATTTTATCTACCCTGTGTAACGAGCAAAGATCTATCCTTTTCTTTAATATTTCGCCTAGGTACTGGTACAGCATTAGATCAATTCACTCAAAATCTCTGGTCCTTCGATTTATATATTTTATTACTAGCGTCCTATTCAGACTCCACATTTTGGTACTTCGAGCCTGGATTATAATATTTTAAATTGATTTTCGTAAAATCATCCATATTTGGTGCGATATTCTTACGTTATTTTGTCATAATTACCACGTTGGTAATTCACTTTGCGAGACGCCATTTTGAACAGCGACAAAGACGTTACGTACCGTGTGCGTAACGATTTTTCAAATTAAATTCACAAGCCGTGCTTGTTCTATTTTTAACTTGATTCTACTTTAACTTTATTTTACTTTTATATTTTTACCGAGGCATTTCCCCTATTAGTCTTTACGCTTCCTTAAAATGTCTACCGACATGGAAAAGGCTCCATCAAAGAAAGAGCTAGAAGCTGTTAGGAATTTAAACAAATCAATAGCTAAAAAACAACGATTGTTTTCGCAAATGCAGCAGGTTTATGATTTGTCGAAAAAACTTGATAATCAACCAAGCATAAAAGATATGTTTCTTTTGCGTGCCTCAGAGTTACAATCATTGCGGGAATCTTTTGAAGCCACTTGCTTAGATGTTTATGAACTGCAATTGATAATAAATCCCGAAACGCAATTCTCTGAGAACGACCTAAAAAGCTTTGATGACTTATTCTTTCAAGTAAAATTGTGTGCTGGCAAATACAATATGGCCGACGTGTCGTCAAGTGCCACGAATAAAAATCACAATGTTGAAATTCGTCCGCGTTTGCCCAAACTAGAGTTATTTACATTCGATGGCAATATTGAGAGTTTCACTACATTTTATGAAACATTTTGTTCTTTGGTGCACAATCAAACCGGAATTTCAAACATAGACAAATTTCATTACCTGTTGTCATGCACAAAAGGTTCCGCGCTTAGCATCGTAAAAAGTATACCTATAACTGCGAGTAACTACGAGGTAGTCTGGAAATCCTTATTGGATAAATATCAGGATAATAGAATGCTTGTGGGTAAATACCTAGATAAGATGCTCAACTTTCCCGCGCTAAAATCAGAGTCTCCTACAAACTTAAACAATTTTATCGAAACTTTTGATCACTCGTACCGAGCTATAAACGCCCTAAACATTGAGCACCTATCTAGCTATGTACTGTGCCACATTGCTTTGAGAGGATTAGATCCAAGTACAAGAAAAACCTTTGAACAAACTCTAGATCAAACGACCATACCTACCTATGAACAGCTGATGTCCCATGTGCACAATCAGATAAAAATCTTAGAGCATTCACAGTCTTATTCTAGTCCCACCATCTCGCATAATAAAAATTCTGCGTCAAACAATCAAAACCGTAAACCAAGTGATAACAACAATAGAAAGGTATTTGCTTCGCAAACGCAATCGAAAGACATTAAATTCACTTGTTGTCATTGTGACAAAAATCATATGATTTTTCGCTGTGTGCAATTCCGTGAATTATCTCCTGCGCAAAGAATCAGCCGTGCTGATGAATTGAAACTATGTCACAACTGTCTCAAGAAAAATCATTCGACTTCCGACTGCCGAAGTGAATACAAATGTTTTACATGTAATCAACGTCATCATGCATTACTGCACTTTGACTCGGAAATCAAACCCACTACCTCGCGAGCCGTGCCCGCCAACTGTAGCAGTGTTGAGCCGATAAATGCTTGCACAGCGCATGACACCAACGTAAACAAACACCATACGGTATTATTAGGTACAGCCATAGTCAATGTGAGTGACTCACTCGGGCACTCGCATGCTTGCCGCGTTCTTATCGACTCAGGCGCCCAGTCAAACTTCATAACCTTGAATTGCTTAGAGCGGCTAGGGTTGGCACGTCAAAGATGCCCGTTCAATATTGTAGGTTTGGGTGGAAACGCAGTAAAGAACTTCGGCATGACATCATGCACGATTTCACCTCGGTATTGTGATAAGCCTACTTTAAAAATTGATGCAATTATTTTACAAAAAATTACTTCGGACTTGCCTACGGTAGAAATTTCGGATGAAATATCCAAACAATATAAAAATCTTTCATTAGCAGATCCTTACTTCTATAAAAGGTCACCTGTGGACATCATACTCGCAGGTGATGTATTTCCTCATATTTATGATGGAAATAAAATAACAATAAGTTCCACATTACCCACTGCGCTAAGTAGCATCTTTGGGTACGTATTGTGTGGCAAAATTGAAGTACCGTGTACTTCTGATGATGTCGCTAATATTGCAACGTCTTGCAATTTAGTGTCGTACACTAATGACAGCGACACCATCAACAATCGGTTAAAATCATTTTGGGAAATAGAGGAGGCGCCGTGCGACATCCCTATGAACCCACTCGATAAATTAGCCGACGAGATTTATTCTGAGCGTCATTATAGGGACGAGACTGGTAGGTACGTTTCACCTATCCTACTGGACCCTAATCATACTCCTCTTGGCGAATCTTATAACCACGCCGTGCGTCGGTTACAGCACTTAGAGCGCCGATTTGCTCGTTCCCCCGAGTTGCGTGAACCCTACGTAGAATTTATGCGCGAATACGAGCAGATGGGGCATATGCAACTATACACCGGTACAGAACCAAGTAGGTACATTATACCACACCACTGTGTGGTGAAAAGCTCTAGTACAACTACTCCCGTGCGAGTAGTATTTGATGGCTCAGCAGCAACATCTAACGGAGTATCATTAAATGATAACCTACTTACGGGCAAAAAACTTCACCATGATATTTTAAAAATCATTTTTAATTTCCGCTTGTATCCCATTTGTTTTACTGCTGACATAGCCAAATTCTACAGGATGGTTCATATCAATCCTGCTGAGCGCTGTTATCAGCATATTTTGTGGCGGGAAAAACCAACTGATAGAATTAATACATATGAGCTTGTGACGAATACCTACGGCCTGCGCTCATCTGGGTATGTAGCAGTACGCTCCCTACAGCAACTAGCCGCTGATGAAGGTGCACGCTATCCTCGCGCTGCTGAGATACTTATGAATGGTTTTTTTGTAGACGACCTGCTATGGTCGACGCAAGACCTTAACGAAGCCTGTACGTTACAGGATGAGCTCGTAGCTCTGTTAAAGCTTGGTGGCTTTGACCTTCGTAAATGGGCAAGCAATGACCCCGAGTTGCTTGCAAGGATTGACGCAGACCAAGCAGTCGCTATAAACTTTACTGACGACACCGTGTGCTCGTCACTAAAAGTATTGGGCCTAAGGCTACCTATCGATGATTGTTTTTCGTTCGATTATAATATGAAGGATAATACCTATACGAAGCGGTCCGTACTAAAGTTGCTTGCTAGCATTTTTGATCCTGTAGGATTTTTATCCCCATGTACTTTTTTGGCAAAATGCATAATGCAAGATTTGTGGAAATTAAGCCTTGGCTGGGATGATCCGCTTCCTTCCGACTTACGCGATAAGTGGTCTTCATTTATCACTTCATTGTCTTGCCTCTCATCACTAAAAATTGAGCGACACATGCTTATACCTAAATTTTGTGATGTGCACCTAGTTGCATTTTGCGACGCATCAACCCGTGGTTATGCTTCAGTAATTTATTTACGCAGTGTTAATCAAAACAATGAGGTGAAGACCCGTTTGCTTATCAGTAAAAGCAAGGTCTCTCCGATAAAGCCACTTTCGATCCCAAGGAGCGAATTGATGTCTGCTGTGTTGCTTTCTAAGCTGGTTTTATTTGTCAAACAAAACATTCAAAATATTTCATATAAAATTACAGCATTGACGGATTCAAGTGTAGCGCTAGCTTGGTTGCAAACCCCTCCCTACAAACTAAAAACATTTGTTTCAAGTCGTGTCGCTCAGATAGTGGAGGTAGTTCCGTCAAACTGCTGGTTTCATGTACGAAGTGAGAACAATGCCGCTGACCTATGCTCACGCGGCGCATTACCTACTCAGATCGTAGCTGAGTATGAGCGTTGGTCGAGCGGCCCAGCGTGGCTTAAGGATGACGTTCATCTGTGGCCGATTAGTACATTTTACGTTACTGAAAAAACGGATATTTTAGAACTTAAGACCAGTACTGATACATTCAATTTCACTTCTCATAAAATAGAAAATGAAAACTTAGGCGCTATATTTGAAAAATTTTCATCGCTTAATAAATTGCAACGCGTCATTGCTTGGTGTTTGCGATTTATAAAAAACTGCAAAGCATCTCAACGTTCTGTCGGCCCGTTATCAACTCATGAGTTAAAAGCGTCCCATGACCTTCTAATAAAAACAACACAACAACAATACTTTTCTAGCGAAATGAATAACATTAAAAATAATAAATTTGTTCCTTCTCTAAGGAAGCTTTCACCCTTCGTGGATGCGCATGATTTCCTCAGGGTGGGGGGTAGGATCAGTGAAGCTGACCTACCCTACAACAGTAAGCATCCCTTATTGTTGCCTAAAAAATGTCATTTTACAATTTTAGTAATTGAACATTATCACAAAATGTACCTACACGTGGGACCTCGTTCCCTACAAGGAATCTTGTGCAAGCGATATTGGATCTTATCAGCACGCAGTATGATTCGAAGTGTGTTGTCTAAATGCATCACTTGTTTTAAATGCCGCCCTACGTCAATACAGCCCGTAATGAGTACGTTACCTAGTGAACGATTAAAAATTAACAAAGTGTTCAATGATGTTGGCTGCGACCTAGGTGGTCCATTGCACATAAAGGCCAGTTTAAATCGTAATGCAAAAATTCTTAAATGTTACATGTGTCTTTTTGTGTGTTTTTCCACAAAGGCTGTTCACATTGAAGTTCTTAGCGATCTATCAGCTGATTGTTTTCTCGCCTCGCTTGATAGGTTCGTGGCGCGACGCGGCTTATGTTCTTGTCTACATTCGGATAACGGAACGAATTTTGTCGCCGCTGCGAAACACTTAAAAGACGTTTGCAAACTTTTCAACGTTAATAATAATATAATTTCTGAGGGTTGCTCAAAACGTTCTATTGAGTGGAAAAATATTCCACCAACGGCAGCTTCAATGGGCGGATTGTGGGAAGCTGGCATAAAATCTGCCAAGCATCACCTACTCCGTGCAGTAGGCGAAAGGGCACTAACCTTTGAAGAGCTCACTACTGTCTTCTGTAAAATTGAAGCGGTCATGAATTCGCGGCCCCTTTGCCCCTTATCTGATAACCCTAATGAGTTTGATGTTTTAACACCGGCTCATTTTTTGGTAGGACAAAGTCTTCTTGCCGTGCCTGAATACGATTTTGATGACGTAGATATGAATCGCCTGTCGCGTTGGCAGCGCTTGCAAAGAATCTCTCAAACGTTTTGGAAGAAATGGTCTAACGACTATTTGCATACCTTGCAACAAAGAACAAAGTGGTTCGCATCTCCTCCCAATTTAAAAATCGGTGACTTAGTTCTTATCAAATCCGAGTTAACTCGTCCGCTGAAGTGGGCTCGCGCTAAAGTGGAACAACTTCACGAAGGTCCAGATAAAATAGTTCGAGTTGTTACTTTGAGGACGCAAAAGGGACTTATAAAAAGACCGGTTAACAAGCTGTGTCCTCTACCTTATACAAATTAAATTTAGCTTTCATATGTCATTCATAAACCTGCTTAACATTTTATTTGAGTAGGTTCATATAATAATCAAAGCTTAACTAACTTAACGTAATAAAATGTATCTATATGTATTAAAATTTATCTGCCCTATAATGGACACATTCCTTCTTTCAACCTTATAATGCTGTACCAATTAACTGTTAGGTAGGTACATTAAGGTTAGGGAAATTATCATGATAATTTCTGTGGGGGGTATGTTCGGTCTTTGCTCAAATAAACATAGGGTAGATAACTTAGTGAGACTACCAGCCGGTTTCGCCTACCCTCTGCTTGGAAATCGGCGAATGAACTGGATGTGACGTGTGCCGCCGGCGATATAAAAAAAACACCGAGTGCGCTTCTTTCATCGACCTGTTCCGCCCCGACCGCCGCACAAGCCGGACGTTAATACGTAAATCTTGGAAAACTGAATATCGAATCAATTCTCATCATTATTTGTGTTGCCGTGCAATAACCTACGAAAAACATTACAAACACTCGCGAGTGGAGTTTTAATCCTGTGTCCCTATATATCTGCGTTCTGGAAGCTGGATCCGTGCATGGCTTGGAGAATTCAGGTCAGTGGTCAAGCTATTTTATCTACCCTGTGTAACGAGCAAAGATCTATCCTTTTCTTTAATATTTCGCCTAGGTACTGGTACAGCATTAGATCAATTCACTCAAAATCTCTGGTCCTTCGATTTATATATTTTATTACTAGCGTCCTATTCAGACTCCACAAAGATTAATTCAAAAATGTATGAGGAAGAATAAAATATCTGTTAACTATTATACAGGGTAGATGCTGTATGTTTTTGTATACAGGGTATTTCACTAAGTAAAATGAAATTTATTCAATTTACTCAAACTTACTTACATAGGTACTTACTAATAATAATAACGTATATCTAATTTTTGTTTAACAACTTATTAAAGAAATCGAACATTTTTTTACAAAAGTTAATACCGCTATTAACGGCAGCGGTCTCGCTCTTGCACTCAGTGGTATGGAATTCTAAAGAAATTGCGGAGATACTACAACATTTTCATAACAAAACGGTAGGTAATTGTGGATGGATGGATTTTGAAGAATTTCAAAGTTATACTCGTATAACTCAAAAAACTCAACAACCAAAATTCCAATACCAATTCTAACCATTCTAAAAAAAAATTTAGGGTAGGTTTACTGAACAAGAACACGTCGAAAACCTTGCATGCTTTTAAAACCTAAAACTTCCAAGACCAAGACCTAGACACGTTTTACGAAATTAGGTCTCTTTTAAGTTACTTAAATAGTGCTTAATCGATCTATTGGACATATAGCTGCAAATTATGTCAACAGATCCCAATAACATAAATAAAAATGCCCTTTCTTGGACTCGACATAAAGAGATATAATTGAACTATATTTATTGAAGAAAGGTCAACAGTAAGTTAATTTAAGGTTAATTAATAGTTAACAAATATTTTTCATCTCTGTCTGTTTTTCGTTCACTCTGAATTATTGATTTCATCTAGTTTTGAATGTTTTTAGTATCTAAGACATATGCGACTCGGTCTCTGCAAATGAAGATGTGACCTAAGATGATATACTTTTCATTTCTTGATGATAAATCAACAAATGAAAAGTAATGACATCATAACTTCACCTCTAGGACAAACAAAATAATAAACACCACCGCCGTTTATCAAAATTTACTCAAGTCATCTGCCCCGGGCGTTCGCCGTACATACCTTGCAAACTTGCCTAGAAGCCGGCGGGGTGAGGAAACTCCGTCAGGCGGGAGGCGAAGATTATCCATTCTACACGTTAGTACTATTATATATTCTAGGGTAACTAAAGGCTCGTTAAAAGGTAAAAATGCAACACACTTGCGTAGTAGCAGATAGTAAAGGTTGTAAAGCAGTATTAACCTTCAACTTTTACAACCTAGGTTCGTTTTATTTTACGTTAAGAGTAAGCAGGCAGTAAGGCAGTAAAGTTTTTATTTCATGCAAATGCAAGGATATTACGCTGTTGTCGCTGTAAATAATAAATGTTTCATCCCATCTATTCGAAAAGACGACTTGTTTCGCATTTAAGTGCACCCAAAGGAGATGTTTTCTATAAGAAACATTTAACAGACAGTAATGAGTGTTTAATCTAAGTGCGACGCAATTATCTCTGCCACGGAGGACTTATCATGAACAGTATGCCCCGACACTTTACTTATTAACTGTCAATATTTAAGTATGATTGTTTGTAGGGATACCTAAGAGATAAAAAAAGGCGTGTGGCACTCGGGGACTGCCGCGGTAAAGTAATAAGTATTGCATAGCATTTTTTATCAACTTACGTGCCGATCGGAGTAGGGGGGGGGGGGTTAGGTTATTTTCGTTACGGAATTTCTGGATTCGGTCTCCACGCTCAAGGCCCGCGATAGAAGCAGGTATTCACACGTTCTGAACAATTCAGCCTGAGGCCATTGTCTCTGATTGCCCTAGAAGCGCTAGACATCTAGCACTGTTAGTCACGGAAGCAAATAAATCCTTATGTTCGTACTCTTCGTAATGAAGCGAGCTTCACGGCCATTTTGTTGGGATGAGCTGTAGTAAGAGCTATGTTTTGATTCAATAAATAAATAAAAATAAAATAACTGTAGGCTTCTCCTACCTACTACGTACCTACTTACATAATTAATTCTATATCCCGTCAAGCGGCTTGTGTACACATGGTGCTCATAATGGCTTAATTCTCTAAGGGCCGGACATTGTTTTTGTCTTTACCATAAATGTCGGAATGATGGACTTCCATTGGCTGAACTAATGTCAAGCTTCATTCAATACGAAACGAAATACAGCCAATAAAATCAAATTAAGACCGGAAATTGTTACCATTTGAGCAAAATTGCCAAGCACCCCGCAAAAGGCTCAGTATGCCGCCATCTTTGAAAAATTTGCGCAACAGCAAGATTTTTAAAAAAATTCTCAAGAACGACTCATTGAATATTCCTCGTTGATTATTCTTTGTATTTACTGGGAAGATACTGTAGATTATGTGTAAATTTATAGAATCACCAAAAACGTTAAAATTTTAATGGAGTTGTATGGAGTTTTGCAAGGTGATTCACCAGTGACGCGCGCGCGCTGTACGCGGCGCACGCCTAAAATGGCGTCCGTGTTTTGTTTTAGTTTGTGAACAGTATTGTGGTGTAATTATTGTGTTATAAAGTGATGTGAATACATATAATTATGCGTAAATACCTATGCTACCTACTAAAAGTGTTAGTTTTGGTGAATATCTATTGTGAAGTGAAATATGATGCAAATTGTGTCACGATTTTGACTCGAAATCACGAACTTGGAAAGAAATTAAATAATTTCTGTATCATGTAAGTTTTATTCAATTATTTTAACGGCATGAGCTATTAGGAAAGTTTACGACGAAAACAATGATGTATGATTTATCACACTATCACACTAATATTATAAAGGCGAAAGTTTGGATAGATGTATGGATGGATGTTTGTTACCTCTTCACGCCAAAACTACTGAACGGATCTGGCTTAAATTTTGCATACAGGTAATTCTAATACTGGAATAAAACATAGGCTACTTTTTATCCCATCAATCTGTTCCCGTGGGATAAAAACGCCTTTTAATGTTTTCATGGGAACAACGCGTGCGAAGCCGTGGGGCGCAGCTAGTAGGCTATATTTTATCCCAGAATTTCCACGGGAACGGGAAATACTACTACTTATATCCCACGGGAACTGATTTATGGAATAAAAAGTAGCCTATGTTTGATTCCAGGATTAGGATTAGCTGTATGTAAAATTTCAGTCCGATCCGTTCAGTAATTTTAGCGTGAAGAGGTAACAAACATCCATCCATCCATCCATCTAAATAAATGTAATTGTAATAAATGTAATGTGTGTCACCAAATAAATGTATTTTCTTTCAGTTCTTTCTTCTTTCTCTCTTCTATCCATCCATTCATTCATCCATCCATCGATACATCCATACAAACTTTCGCATATATAATATTAGTGTGATATCCGGCTACAGGAGGAAATATAAAAATGAGTCCCTATTTCCCTTGGTCACTTTTAATAAGAAACCATTAGGTTCTTAGGAGTCTGCTATTGCTTCACCGAACAAAAATTAAATTACAGCCGCCAACAAAAGTATGACATAATTTCCTCCATGCATGAAAAAGAAAGTACGTACCAATCCCCAACTCGATTGAGTCATAAACCCGGACCCACTTCTGTATGCATGAGTTTGCATGACATGTTTACTGGTTTTATTTGTACATCTCATTTATTTGCATGCAACGAGCACGAATGTGGAGTTATTGAGTTGAATCTGTTGAGCGTAACTTTAAACATATTTTATACTAGCTGCGCCTCACGGCGTTCCTTTAGAAACATTTAAAGGTGCTTTCTGTCCCACGAGAACTGATTTTTGGGATACAAAGTAGCCTATGTTTGATTCCAGAATAAGAAATAGTTAAATGAAATATTAGCGATCTGTTCAGTAGTTTTGGTGTGAAGAGGTAACAACATCCATCCGTCCATACATACATCAAACTTTCGCATTTACATATACTAATAATATTAGTGATGAAGTGTGATACCTACCTACTACTAGTATTAAGTAACTAGCTGCGCTCCGCGGCTTCGCACGCGTTGATCCTATAAAAACGTTAAAAGGTGATTTATGTCCCACGGGAACTGATTTATGGGATAAAAAGTAGCCTATGTTTGATTCCAGAATTAGGATTACCTGAATACAAATTTTCAACCTGATACGTTCAGTAGTTTTGGCGTGAAGATGTAACAAACATCCATACAAACTATCGCATTTATAGTATTAGTGTGATAAAATGTAATAAGTATGTATTTAAGTATTACTGCTGCGCCCCGCGGCTTCGCACGCGTTTTCCTATGGAAACGTTTAAACGTGTTTTTTATACCTTGGGATCAGATTTATGGGATAAAAAGTAACCTATGTTTGATTCCAGGATTAGAATTACCTGTATGCAAAATTTCAGCCAGATCCGTCCAGTAGTTTTGGCGTGAAGAAGTAACAAACATCCATCCATCCATCCATACAAACTTTCGCATTTATAGTATTAGTGTGATAAAATCTAATAAGTATGTATTTATGTATTATATCAGTCATCTAGTACACATGACACAAACTTTGATAAGCTTATAGCTTGATATGCTGTGTGAAATGTCCAGCTTTGTTTATTTACTAGCCTCGCGGTTTCACCCGCGTAGTTCCCGTTCCCATGGGAATTCCGGAATAAAATATAGCCTATGTCACTCCCTGAAAAATAAGCTTTTCAATGACGAATGATTTTTCAAAATCAGTTCAGTAGTTATGGAGACTATTCCATACAAACAAACATACAAATCTTTCCTTATTATAATATTGGTATAGATTATTAGAAAGGCAAGTGTGAAGTTGTGAGATGTCTGGGTGTAGCTAAAAAATATGCACATGTCAATATAAATCTTGGTTTAGGTTGAATCGCGAGGCATATTTTCAGCAGTGGACTAATTTAGGCTGATGGGCTTATATCCAGAGGTCCATAATTCAATTTCATAGTTCACTTAGGTATGTTCTCTTTCTTTTATTGTCATGAATCATGTTCTGCTTGTAAGTTTTGTAATGTAAGTTTATTTTCGGTGCAATAAAGAATTAGTATTATTGTTTTTTAATTCCCGAGGGTTCCATGAATTAATTCCAAGTACCTGCGGGGAAAGAATATTTCATTGGTTTTAAAATGGCATGGACCTTTTGTATTATATACCTTAGTCTTTACTTTACCTATTGTGGGTTGTTTAAGAGTTATTATATTGAACTCATTATTCAATACACAAGACACACGTACATGAAATTACAATACAATGATTATCTTTAATCCTTATTTAGGATATGACTACTCAAATGGGGCTCTCTGAAGTGACTTTCATATAATCTGTAACCCATAACTAGGGTAGGTGTTTTTTGGGAGAGCTTGGTGGAATGACTGGCGAGACACGGCTTAACTGCTGAAAAAGCTGAATTAGCGAAACGCGTTTGCTCCGCGTACTGCTAGCTAAACTGTGTCACTACCCTGTTGGGAATCAAAGTATGGAGCATTTTTTAAACAATGTATTTGTGGAACTTGTTTCCAGACAAGTTTGCTGATGATGATGACGTTACAGCCCTAAACATGCGATGGACAACATGGCCGTGCTATGCTTGCAGTCTCTCTGAAGCATAGGATTCGTAACAAATACATCCGACAGAGAACCAAAGTTATCGACATAGCTCAAAGAATTAGCAAGTTGAAGTGGCATTGGCCGGCCATATCTCGCGAAGAACCGACAACCGCTAGGGTTCTTGAGTGGAGACCGTGACCCGGCAAACGTAGTGTAGGACGCCCTCCAGCCATGTGGGATGACAATCTGCGAAAGACTGCAGGCAGATGCGTCAAGCTGAAGACTGGGCGCTATGGCGGTCATTAGGGGAGGCCTATGTCTAACTGTGGACTAGTATAGGCTGATGATGATGATGAAGATGGAAGTGCTTAAAACATAGCATGTCATATCTATCGCCTAGCTATCACTACCGCTCGTAGACCGCTCCCATCACACCCAAACTAGGTTGCAGCACGCGACAGCTATTTATGTACCATTCTATGACAATTAACTTAATTTAAGAATATTTATAGGCGTTAATGTTATTATGACACTTCGTTATAGAGACTGAAAATATGGAAATCACATAAAAATAACTTTACGAAATTCTACTAACATTATAAACGCGAAAGTTTGTAAACATGACGTATGTGTGTAAACATGTATGTATGTTTGTTGCTCTTTCACGCGAAAACTACTAAACGGATCGGGCTGAAATTTTGCATACAGGTAGTTCTGGGCCTGGAATAACACATAAGCTACTTTGAATTCCATAAATCAGTTCCCGTGGGCTATGCGTGCGAAGCTGCGGGGCGCAGCTAGTAAGAAATAAAATGACCTGATTCTTATTGACCTGGTCAAACAATAAATTAAACAAAGAAACGTCACAAGTGCAAAAAAATAAAGTATATTTGCTCGATAAACGTAACATCTTCCTAGCATAGTCGGGTAAAAACAAATATAACATGAGCAAAGCAACCCGCGTCATGGGGACGCGGAACGTTTCTAATTTGTATTGTTAGTATCAGTTGAGCTACGTCTAGATTATTTGAAACAGTCTGCTATTAGCTCAACTGTTTCAATTATGACCAGCCAATGACCCGCGAAAGTAGTATACTATGTTTAATTTAGTACTGACCTCCTTGTTCATTTTTTTAGTTTTGTATGTTTTTATCTGTATGTTTTTTTTCTTTGTACCTACATATGTGTGTGTCGATATAAAAGATATTCTATTCTAGTATGTGTAGATATCAGGGTGTTCTGGATGTCTTCTATATACAATAATAAGAAATATCTAACATTTTAGTTAGTGTATTTATCTAGTACCCATGACACACAGTCTTCGGGCTTGTATTATAAAAAAGAACACAAATGGTGGGCATAATGGCGATGGCATTTTTTACCTGTCAACCACAAAAAAACAACAAAAAGGCGTACTTAAACTTAGACATTAACTTACTATGATAAAAAAAGAATAAGTCTAAACTATATTAAAAATTTATATAAAAACAATATATTAAAACATCTATATATACAAGAGATACCTACACAAATCTAAAAGTGTTGTGAAAAGACGGTAAATTAACTAGAAGACGGGTAAAGGATTCCCACAAAATGCACACGAGTCAGTTTTTTTGAAACCATCTTTTGTTTCAACTTTCTTGATATCGTATGGATAATCATAATATAATATATCTTTTATTATTATTATAGTAACTGTCCAGACCCGGAATAGATAACACTTTAATCAAGTTTAGCATTCCCATTATCAAGCTAATTTATTTTACAACAAACTCCACAAGCATTTTAAATTCCAGTTTATGGTTTTCCCAAAGGCGATGTTCCATTATTTTGTGACATGTGATATGATAAATGAAAATTGCGTGTTTGGTTTCTTTTTTACCCGACTACTTACCGAAGCGGGTTATGAGGTTGACACCCTATGTATGTATGTATGTAGCATTTTTATGGTCCCAGCGCTGAAACTTCTCGTTCGATTTCAACTATGACGTCAGTAGATATTGGGGGTCTAACGTGATAGCGGGGTCTAAGTATCTACCTAAAGCCTTCTTGACGGAGACGCGGGGCGTGCAGTAGCGCGGCTCTCACCAAATTCAAACATGTGGCGTTGGTAGAGTGTGTTTACGGAGAAGCGTTTTACACGCGTTTGTTTGATTTGATGCGTCGCACGCGGCGTGTACCGCCTCTCTTCACGCCCCGCCTATCCATAAACATAACCGTACATTGGGATATGTTTGATTTACGCGTGCGATGACGGAGACGCCGCACGCGCCACTGCATGCCCTGTGTCCCCGTAAAGAAGGCCCTAGGTAGATACTTAGACCCTGCTATCACATTAGACCCCCACTATCTTCTGACGTCATAATTGAAATCGAACGAGTAGTTTCAGCGCTGCGGGGCCATAAATATCGTCTTAGGATCGAAAATTTAATTGTTAAATTAATTATTACTTTATTATTTAAGCACAATCCGTGAACGCCGTAGTCGAGTTTTAGTTTATTTTATCTTATGATAGAATCATTTTAGTCAGATCCATTTATGTTTAAAAGATTAAATCTTTAAGATCTGTATACAGTGTAGCGTAAATCCGAGATTTCACTCGCGTTGGTTTTTTTTTGTTTTCCTACTAATTTTATAAACGCGAAAGTTCGTAAACATGTCTGTATGTTTGTTGCTCTTCCACGCAAAAACTACTGAACGGATCGGGCTGAAATTTTGCATACAGGTAGTTCTAGGCCTGTTATAATACATAGGCTACTTTTTATCTCATAATACCATCAGTTCCCGTGGGATAAGCATGCGAAGCCGCGGGGCGCAGCTGGTATCTTCATAATTTTTGTTTAATCGACAAAAAAAAAAATACGTGTTGAATATCACATCACACTAATATTATGAATGCGAAAGTCTGTATAGATGTATGGATGGATGGATATTTAATACCTCTTCACGCCAAAACTACTAAATGGATCGGGCTTAAATTTTGCATACCGGTAATTACAATCCTGGAATCAAACACAGACTTATCCCATATCAGTTCCCGTGGGATATAAATCACCTCTACACATTTCCATAGGAACAACGCGTGCGAAGCCGCGGGCCGCAGCTAGTATTCTAACAATGTAACAGACGGACTAATTAGAGTTTTTAGGACGCTAGCTTTTTGGAGGCCTACACAAGTCTACTGGTCGAGTATGGCTAGAAAGAAGAGGAAAGCCTATAGTACAGGATCTGTAGAAAAGTTTGAGCTAGCCGTAGTCCCAGACGAGTCTTGGTTTGTAACTTTCGCCAGTACCCCGGGACCTAGACACTGCTTGATCGATATGGTCCCGGATCGGCGCTCCATAGCGATTTAGTTCATTGACACGTCTCTTGTTGTTTTTAGCCTCATGTTTTTGTTACATGGAACAAAAACAACCAAACTAATAAACAAAATAAATTAATAATGCTATACAACACACAAGTACCTATTAGCCCCAAGCGTATAGTAAATATTATACTATCAGTGCACAAGCACCTTTTAGCCCCAAGCGTAAAGTATTATATTATCAGTGCCCAAGCTAAACAGAGCTTGTGTTATGGGTAGGTACTAGATGACTGATATACGTAAAACAATGCATAGATTACTTACATAGATATTTTTTACTATACCTACACAGAAAATACGCAGAACACCCGCAAAAAATATTTGCAAATCATTTATCCCAGGGTGGGAATCAAAACCGCAACTAAAATGGTATTGCAGAAATTAGTTATACACGTAGGCCTCTATTTATGTTTATGTAACTACATTTTGATATGATTAACTCGTAGTAAAAGGCAAAAGTTAAGTACTTTCTATTTCGAAACCAGACGCCAGTAAAAACCGCCAGTTCCACATATCCCTTCTAATCTATATCTACTAATCTATTCATACTGGTAGGGAAAAACTGTTTTCCACCTATTACTATCGATCCCACTAAGGGGGAAACGTGGATGTTTTTTATGGCAATTTAAGCTTTGCCATAATCACCAAGCTGCTCTGGGTAAATGGATTAGTGAAGGCTGTGTAGGTGTTGAAAATACGCAGAAGGATGCTTCCTTATGTAGATTCCCTTTTATGATGTAAGATAACTTTCAAAGGGAACGTGTGGATTGTCCAGCATTATTTATTTATTAATTACATCTACGCATCCAAGCTACTGCCTTCGAAAAGCACAAGACGTCAGGTTCATAATCCTACTAATATTATAAATGCGAAAGTTTGTAAACATGTATGTAAGTTTGTTGCTCTTTCACGCAAAAACTACTGAACGGATCGGGCTGATATGCAACATACATAGACTACATAAATTTTCTTTTGATCCCATAAATAATAAATCAGTTCCCGTGGGATAGGGCAGCCGCGGGGCGCAGCTAGTGTGACATAATTTATTAATGACAAGGCCTCTGTAACAGCTAAATTAAACTTATTATTATAATTTTATTGTGTTTTGGTCATTCATCTGTGAATTCATCTCACACAGTCATTATACAGCTGATTCTTCTGTTTTGTAACAATATTTGTCTATATATACTGTAAGTTTATTGAAATAGCCTTTAAGATTGAATATTTGACATAACCAAGTGTTTCAATGAGTGTTTCTGAGGTTATTAACAAATGAACTGAACTGAACTGAACACAGGCTTCGAGATATCAATTTATAAGTCGAGTAGCATGTGAAAACCTGTTTAAAATAACTAAAGTTCATTCACATAAAATACGATTGTTATAGTCTTGCAGAAACTGTACTGTTAATAATTGCTCATAGTTATAAAAGCGATAGAGTTTTAAAACTATTGGGTATTGTAAATATAAAACTTTATTCACTGAATTCATTGGTCTTTATAGCGGTTGGGGACGTTTTATTGAAAATGGAATGGCTTTTCAGTGGTTTTTGCTGAAATAAAATACCACTATATTGAGCAATTTTTATTTAAATCCTTTTAAGTCCAAAGTTGTTAACAAAAACTTATTGAAATAGAAATTGAAAATTCAACCATTCAGACATACAAGTAACATTTATTTTGTTTGTAACACATAATTAAAACTGAGAACGGTTAGTGAAATAAATCAAAAAAGTTATATATTTAAAACTATAATAATTACTTCATTTATAATGCGTGCTAGACGCATAATGTTTTGTTGTGTTTTGTTCACAATTTCGGACCATTCTCAAAGGAAACTGGTTCACTTTATGACTCTGACTGAATGAGATTCATTAGTGTAGGTAGGTAAATAAAGAAATTAGCACTGCCCAGCTGCTTTCAGACAGCATGGTGAGTCCATGTCATAATAAGATGACATCATCGTTCTAAGAGTAGCTCAGAACCTTTATCTACGAGAGACAAATGTATGTATGTATCAATCAGACAGACAGCCACGCGTCACGATCACGGCTGAATGAGATTCATTAGTACTGCCAGTCACTTTCAGACGGCACAGTGTGTCCATATCATACGACGTACAGAAAAGTAGCTCAGAACCTCCACCAGAGACAAATGCATGTATGTATGTATGTATGTATCATTACTAGATATTAACTACATATTTATGTACCTTTTTTTAGTCTTAATATGGGAAGAAGCTGTTCACCTGTAACACAGCTACATTATAGCTACCACAAGGAACAGAGCTCTCATTTTAACTGTACTAATATTTTGGAAAATAAACGATTTTGTATTTTGTATCAATCAGACAGACAGCCACGCGTCACGATCACGACCGAATGACATTCATTATTACTGCCAGTCGCTTTCAGACGGCATAATAATAAAAGTTTTTATTTTGGGAAAGGTTAACAAAGAACTTGCATTAAACTTATCTAAAAATATAAATGAAAAAGTATTTTTCCAACAATAGTACTTAGTAGCGAAACCCATCCACCTTTGTGGATCGATAAGATTGACTCCTTGCTCTAACTAAGTTTTCACTTTTATGTAGACGCAAAGGCTATCTCTCGGTTTCCGCCAGGCTCTCTTTCATAACATAAGTGAAAGGTAAAATGTTGCTGCTATTGCGATTGGTATACGTCTGAAGAAACATAATACAGAGAATAATAAAAATAAATCCTACATATATACATACAAATGGCATAGTTTGTCCATGTCATATGACGTACAGAAGAGTCGCTTAGAACCTCCACGAGAGACAAATGCATGTATAGTATAAGTCAGTTCATTAAAGAAAGGAATTTAAAATGGCGGTGTTTATCGAGCTATCTCGCTTGCACACTAATGTCGTCTATAATCACTCTCGCGCGTACCGCTGCTGGCAGCAAAAAAAATAGTCTCGATTTGCTTTCACGCTGTCTTGACCAAGATCACAATAAGGAACCTCTTGAAATTTTGTTTTATACGTTGTCAGGTGTACAGAAAGAGCAAAAATGAAAGGCATTTCATCAATAAAACAAGTTTCTACTTTTTTCGATAAAAACAACAATAACGATCTTATGATAATTAATAGATGGCAGCAAATGTTTTTAAATTTTCAATTCTAACGCGGGCGAAGCCGCCGTTACAAACTAGTTTGAAATAAAATCGCATGTCGATTTTATTTCAAACTAGTCTTATTTTTATTATGTTCAATTGGAAAAATATCTTCGACTTACATTTTATTTGCTAACTGTACTATCTGTCAACGCAAGTACAAGCCCCCATTTTAGATTCCTTTCTTTAATAAACATGTACCAATCAGACAAACATCCACGCCACGCGTCACAATCACGCCTGGACACGGACGAAGGAAATCAGTCTTACTTCTCTGATCGTAGCCCCTGATTGAGATTCATTAGTGTCAACTGCTCTGAGACAACACGGTGTGCCTATGGCATATCACAAACAAAAAAGTAACCTAGAACCTCCACGAGCGAGAAATGTTTGTATGTATGTATCAATCAATCATTTTAAAAACACGATTGGTGCAAGGTTTCCCGATAGTTATTTTACTATTCATCTCAGGAACAGCAAACTTTTTTCTTCGGTTTTTGTTTTTCTAAGAAACCTAGAAGTATTTCTTTAGTACCTTAGGTATGTCTTTTAATTTTTCGATTGGTTGTTTTATTAGGGTAATTCTCACAGGGCTCAAAAATACGTGTCCGACTCGAAAAAATACATAAAAAGTATCCGTAGCCCTATGAATCTTTTTCAGGTAGTAGATTAGCCAAAAGTAATAGGGGGGGCCTATTTTAGTTTTTTAATTTTCCTATTCTAAATAAGTAAAAATAAATAAAAACCTTGGAAATACTGATTTTCGTGGTGCGTCCGGACCTCATGTTCTAGTGTTTATAATTTTTTATCTCATTGCCTATAAATAATAGCACTATTTCACACAGGTTCACAATAAACCAGATAGTTACTAGCTTAACTGACACTATTACTACTTTACTACTAGCTTTAGTTAATAAGATACAACTAGATAACTTCGCGTCCGACGTTTAGCTCTGATAGCCATGGCGCGCACTAATTCATTCATAAAAACTGTACTTTAGTAACTACGTGAATAGTTGTTACACAGAGACAAACTGTCAGTCGCGATCCATCAGTGGTGAGAACAGCACGTGTCCATGTCTCCGCGTCGCTTCGAAATTACGTTAAGTAATCACTTTCCGTGGCTTGGTATACCGCAAGTTCTGATTACCATGTAGACTATTAATTCGTTCATACTAATCCTATTGTTTTAATTGTTTTAATAATATATGCTTTTTGTGTTCCTAATTTCTACTGCAGACATCAATGTAACATAAACCAGCAAATTATGAAATTATTTAGGATTTTCAACTTTTTTCTGATTTTCGTGGTTTTGATTTCCATGTTTTTCGTGGACAAAAAGTACACGAAAGGTCAGTGAAACCCACGAAAATCAAATTTGCAGGCTTATTAACATTTGTTAATGTATTGTATAACACGGCTTACACATTGTCGTGTTCACGGTGTGACACCCTGACCGTGACAGTGTGTAAACCTGTTGAAAGGTCGGGAAAAATAAGTAAATATATATTCACGAATACATCTTAATCGACCACCTGATACTGATTATATAAACTTTCATACATAGATAATATTGTTATTGTGATTTTTTTTTAATAATTTGTTTTATCTCAATCAAAATAACTTCAACCAGCTTTGCTCAAATTGCAATGCTCGAAGTCAATACATATAGCTTATAACCAATGAATATGGGAGGGATTAGATAAGCCTATTTTACTAGTAATTTAGGTATTTATTTATTTATTTATTTATTTATTTATTTATTTATTTATTTATTTATTTATTTATTTATTTATTTATTTATTTATTTATTTATTTATTTATTTATTTATTTATTTATTTATTTATTTATTTATTTATTTATTTATTTATTTATTTATTTATTTATTTATTTATTTATTTATTTATTTATTTATTTATTTATTTATTTACATAATAAGGTATGACTCCATCGTTAGTATCTAGAAACGTGACTGATTATTTATAATTTTATTTAATATTATTTAAGATTGTTTGATCTCATGTGATCATGTGATTGAAAAAACGTGATAATTGATGTTAGATTTTTTGTAATACTCTCTTAGTTTATATATTTAATAACAATATTTAATTTTGTTTCTTAGTTTTAAGAAAATTAATATATTTTTATCTGCTTACTAACTTTTTTATTAAAAATCTACCCGAAATTTCTTCTTAGAATGATTGTAATAGGCTAGTTCAAACAAAACGTACATTTCAACACATTAAAGTTCAATAATTTTGTATATTTGATTTCGGTGGTATGAATGTTGATTTCCATGGACACCATAATTTTAAAATTGAATAACTTCGGAACCGTTAGGCCAATAAAGTTCCCTCCACTACCAATAAATTAGTAATCAAATCTACTTATAGAATATTTCGTCATTATGTGTAATTTCAACAAAAAAAAATGTGCCACGAAAGTCAGACAAAATCTGAGTTTCCGAAGAATCACCCATTAACTTGTTGTAATTCTGTAAAAACAGCTTTGGCGCATAGAAAATTCGGTGTATGTCTCTGATCTGTATTTTTCACTCGCGAGAAAACCATATCTCGAAATCCATCTCGTATTTTATTGCACACTCTTAAGCGATATACGTACGGCTATATTCACAACTTATCCATAATCCCATCCATAGTCATTATGACTATCATAACACGACTAGTTTCAGTCCACCGATTAAGGTTATGCTCCCCCTATGGGAACTGATTAACGGCATGTAAGGCATGTGTAGCCTATGTTTTATTCCAGTCTAGAACTACGTCTGTACAATGTACAGTCGTATCAACCCGATCCGGTCAGTAGTTTTAGAGGTAACAAACATCCATCCATTCAAACATCTATTCATCCAAACTTGCGCATTTACAATAGTGTGATATCCTGCGCAATAAACAGTCAGAAGATCTGCTTAGACGTTTTTGTATTATGACAATTTTGAGATACGAATGTATTCAAAACTCAATTTCTGTGTATGAATCTATGCAGAAATAACTAGTGTAAGTATAGTGTGTTTCTAGAGACGTGTCCTAAGTGTCAATTTTACGTAATTCGTTGATATCTCTGAGTGTTCTTTCTGGTTGTAAACTATTGGCAGCGATTCTGTGCTTCCACCCCACCCCATCGCATCCCCTTGTATTGTGACTGTTGAAATTAAATACCAGTCGGTATGAACTGATGACTGTATTGTTTCGATTTCAGAATTCGAGGAATGTTGTACACCGCAATTTTGTGTTGAATGTCGCACCTATTCCCTATACATGAAAAATCTAATAAATAAGTATTAGATCACTATTACAAATTGTATCGATTTTTCTTACAAAACACTCATAGGTACCTACATCCAAACTTTAGTACTTATAACATTAGTGTGACTGAACTTTTATAAGTAAAAACTATCCCGTTCTGTGTGTCTCCTGTTCCTATGCCATCATGAGCTGTCACAGTTAGATAGCCTGAAGTTACTACAGAAGTAACATGCCTACTTACTATCCGCTAAAGCCGCTTTAGAAGTTTTCATACATTTTTTTACAACAGTCACTAGCGAGTATATAGATTGTGAAAACTCATGATAGACAGACTGGTATGAGTTAATTCATGTAACGTTTGCAAATACTTTTAGTAGGACTTGAATTTAAAGTATCTTTCTTTTGTTACAGGTCCCCAAATTCTGCCAAAATAAATCTACAAACCACCATGCTGTAATTATAATAAAAAAGTGATAGTAGTGTGTTTAGAATATACATTTTATACGCGAGTAAACAAAGATGGGGTGCAACACTAGTTCAGAAGCAAAGGCAGAGGAGAAGCCCAATCAAGAAAATGATGCGAACAAGCAAACAGGTGAGTAAATAAAATTATTTGATGCTTTTAGAGAACGAAAAACTTACATTGAATATTTTTATTCTAAACGAATAATCAAAATTCATATTCATTTTTATTCTTCGATCGGCAGTAGAAATCGGCGGCAATATTTTCACTGTTATTAAACATTTTTGTGAGAATAATAAAAAGTACTTGAGAATTATTATTATTAAGAGCATTTTCTGTACAAAACTAAAATAATCATCAAAAAGACTCGCATTTCCACGGAAAAATCGACAAATATACCACTTATAACATATTTACAGTGAATTTTCTACTTCTAATTTTCTATCATGTTCTCCTACCTGCGTTTGTTCCGCTGCTCAGATATCCAAACTATTTCCTCGTATGATAACAACTCATGTGAATCGAATTTAATTCCCATCTATAAAACTGTAGGTACGATAGTACTTACTAGTAGTCTAGGTAAAAACCAATTATAGGGAATTTCTTTTATATGGAGTGTAAGAAGAAAATACCTACTTAAACTTGAGTGAAGACAAAGTTTATCTTTTTCAGTCTACCTAGATACCAGGTACCTAAAAAAATGTATTTGTGAAAAGTACAACGCCATCTATAGTTCCAGAGTTTGCAAAGCGCCATCTATATGAAAACCCTTGAACTACGTCGTCTGAAATTTCACTACCGACAGCCAAACAGTAGCCGGCAACTCAATGTTTTAAATGTTTCTCAACGTTTTCGCTAGATGGTGTGTAATGTAGGTATTCGTAAAAAAGTGTACAACTTTTATATTCTTGTATCTTGATGCCTTTTACGACGATGGTAATGATATTGGATGAGGCTTCAAAACCATTACGAACATAATGGTGGAAGCTATAAAATTGATGAAAATTCATATTCTTTACACTTCTAAAAATAAGTTCACGTCTTGTAAAAGTGGAGGTAGGTATTAGAACAGAAAAGATATATTTTATGAACCAGTTGTTTCCTTTTATATTTTATCTATATTTTTGGAAGAACATCTGGGACTCTTTACCTCTTATCATCCAAACGGCTGAATCGTTTGTGATCATAAAACTCCGATGCCTTGTGTTGGAGATTATATTTTCTGTAATATGAGTAAGCAGGTAGGTCCTCTAAAATCTTAATAAACCTAACTCGATTATATTAATATTTAAAACCACTAATTTCGCCTGTTTTATCCCAAGAGCAATTCTGAATACGGGTTGCCAAATAAGGTAATGGATTAAATAAATAGAACAAAACACCAAGACCTATACGATTTATACGAGCTATTTTCTTTTCTCTCCAGGGTAATGAATGTTTCCTACAAAAATTTGATTAAAACTCAACGGTCTCTTAATTATACTGAGTAAAGTTGTAAGGGTCTACGAGGGGTCTATGAGGGCTCTACGAGAGGTCTACGCGAGCTGCTCCGTAGCAGGTGCTATGACACGTAGGCATTATATTAATTTACCTCGATGAGTTTTTACACGAGAACATTTATAAGGGATATAAGATTTAATTTTAACCTACTTATTAAATATAGTACAATACATAAAATACTTTACAAATACTTTATTAACATATCTCTTTCAGTCAATTATAATTCCATCGGACCAATTTAAATATTTGTGTTAAATATTGAAAACATCACGTTCCAAATTCGAAATTATTTTCATGGTGGCTGACAAAAGAGTTCGGTTCTGTTATTCGTTTGCTTTTAGCTTTGAATAAGGCTACACTTCAACTGAAACGGTTCAATTAATTCAGTAATTCATTTATTTGTTTGTGGTGGTATATCCACCAGTTATTGGGATTGCTAGTTTCTGCCATTTGAGTTTGGATATGCGACATACAAAGTTAAATAAATAAATTGCTACTTTATCAGGATACAGTCTAAACATTAATATTTTATATAGCATAAAGTACTAGCTACGCCCCGCGGTTTCGCATGTATATCCCACGGGAACTGATTTATGGCATAAAAAGTAACCTATGTGTTATTCCAGTCCTAGAACTACCTGTTTGCATAATTTTAGCCCGATCCGTTTAGCAGTTTATAGAAACAGCTACAAACATGCATACAGACAAACTTTCGCTTTTATAATATTAGCAGGCTTGTAAATGTTTATAGTTTATAGTTTATTTATTTATCATCATAATGTAACATTACAGTTTAACAAAAAAACCAATGCGTTACAACATGTAAGTACTTAAAGAATAATACCTACTTAGTAGGTCACTAGGTATATTGCTAATAGGTAGGAAGGTGTAGGACCTTACTTACACAAAATTACATTAAATAATTACAACATACAGAAATAAACTAAAAAAAATAAATAATATGTTAAATCCTTAATGTTATAGCACAGCACAGCCCAAAATACAATCAAACATAGGCAAGTAGGAATGTATACAACAAAAAATATAGAAATAAAACTTAAATGTTTAACAACAGATGAAAAGCAATTTTTTAAAGTACCTAAACTTGAGCACAATATGCACGTCAGCTTATCCATTAACATACTATCTATTTTATTTATGAATCCTTAGGATACCTAAAAATCTTTAAATAAGTAAATAAAATCCTGCATGTAAGGACATGCATCTTTTGCAGCGATTTATATTAGACATTTTATGTCGAGGGCTATTTCTCAATTAAATTAAATCGAGCTCGCTAGAGACCAATGTCAAAGTTAGTTTGAATATTATAATTAATATTGTTTTAAAAACTATAACCGACTTCAATTTTATAGTTTTTTCATGAATTGTCATGGATTCCACTGTCAGAACTGAACCAAATTAAAATGGGAGCACACGGAAAGCACCATTTTTATATAAAAAAAGAATCATGAAAATCGGACTAGCTAGTCAAAAGTTTTGAGGTAACGAACATAAAAAAAACAGTCGAATTGAGAACCTCTTCCTATTTTGGAAGTCCGTTAAAAAAATAGTAAGCGCCTAAGGCATTGAAGCAATTGTCAAGGACGTGGGGCGTGCATTGGCGCGGCCTGCACTTAAGGCCCATACACCAGTGAAAGTGGCGCCCCCAACTATTTTATCATATTATTACGTATATCATAAGAATTTTTAAAAATCCTACGTTCAGTTTGTGGTATCTATTATAAGTTTATTATTTATTAATGCCTCTGTAATAGTTTCATTTTGTAAAGCTTAGGCAGATATACGAAGTTGCGCTTTTTGGCCACCAAATTCTATTTTTGCATCTCGTCCTAAACTAGAAGAGAAAAAATTATTACCTACAGAGGTATTTAAAAAAAGCTTTTAATAGATACCACAAACTGAACGTAGGTTTTTTAAAAATTCCTATTATAAACGTAAAAATATGATACAATAGGTATCGCTGTCATATTGACTATACGGGTATGCGCCTTAATTAAAAACATATGGCGTTGGTAGACTGTGTTCACGCGCCGCTTCACGCTCCGAGTCTCCGTAAACAAGGTCTCACAGTTTATCTTCGAAACTTTGGTAGCAAGATGTTATATAGCGTTATGTTGACTTCATGTTTTTTACACACTTCCCCTCTACTCAGGTTACTACTCAGACCCAGCTTTAGTGCTGGCCGGCCTTTTATAGGTAATTGGAAAAGCATAGCACTATTATTGTCATGGCCTAACGAGAATGGAGCAACCTTGCCCCTATAGCCAAGGCAGACCTTATAGCCATGACATACTAAGCCATAGTTTGTTTTTAACGATGTTATTTGAGCCCAGCATGCTTTTCTTTGTTGTGAACAGTGTCGTCAATTTGTTTTTGATGCCGGATTTAGGTTGTTGTCCTAGCGTTGGCGAGTAAGCGAATAACTATCGGCTATTTTCTCGCTCAAAAAACGAAAAAATTAGATATACATTCCGTGTAAACAAAATTCTATTATTATTATCTATTTCTTACGGAGGTAGCTTAAAACCAGAAGACGGACATAGGACTTTTTATCCCGTTCCCGTGGGATGTAATATAAATTTCCACGAGGGCAAAGCCGCGGGGTGCAGCTAGTTTTATATAATTAAGTTTCACTATAGACCCTGGGGCACACAATATGTATGGAGAGATAGGAGGACGTCGTTAACTGGTTAGGAATTTAATACTCGTATAAATAGTTTTATTTTTCGTTCAAATATTCGTCAATCGTGTAGTAAGCCTTTGTGGTTAATAAAATCTTTAGTTGTTTTATAAAAACATTGTCGTTATTTTCGTTTATCAACGCGTCAGGCAGTTTATTATATATTTTGCTGCATTGCCCCGCTGTATGGTAATAGTCATTACAATACAATACAATACAATATATTTATTGGTAACACCAAGTTACATGTCGTGTACTAAGGTACAATAGTAGCTATTATTTTATTATATTTACATAGGGGCTCGATGAGTGTAGTTTCAGTTTGGAGGCAGGTCTTGTAAGGGTTTGTTTTTATATCTTAAGGAACGAGAGGGGAAGGTTTTTTTCCTTGTTTTATAAAATCATTTATGTTTTCTAACGAATTTAAGTACTTATTTACATTAAACCTTCGAAAATTACTTTAGCACTATTTATCAGAGACAGTGCAATATACCTCGTGTGTTTTCGCTTGATAGGAATTGGAAACTTTCTCGCGTAGATGTACAATGTACTATTCTACTAGACTACTTGGAAATGGAAAATCGAAGTTTCTGTTTCATTTCAAAACTAGCTCTTATGTCGCTTGCATAAGATTAGCGTTTGCATGAAAATAATCAGAAACTTCGATTTCGTTTTTACGAGTTCAGGTACTTTTAGTATACATCTCTGTATACTACGTTATGAACATCGTTGTTTATAATTTTGTTAATCCTTCAAACTGAGGGTAATTATTTTAGATTGTTATTTATTTGTTAAGTTCAGTCAATTTTGATGGTGCATACCGGTCCACTGCTGGACGCAGGCCTCCCCCTGATAAGCCCTCTGCAGAAAAAATCTACCACCGAACTGCGATTCTCAACCCGCATGCTCAGCGTGGGTATTTTGAGTATTATTAAAAGAGGAATTCCATGTTGTCCAATGCTATGGCCAATATTCAATAACTCCATATCATTCATATCATCTTGGTGGAAAATGACAAAATCATGACACGTGTCTCGTTATTTTTAATAAGCAATATTGTTATCTATTTCACCGCCCGCCTGTATTTCGTTCTATAGGCACTAAAAACTTGTTAGTATTAGTTAGTACCAACTACACTATTGTATTATAAAACTCGTAGCACTTGCTACGCCGTAGCTCTCGTAGAACTTCCGTAGACCATTGAATCGTAAGCGTCTAATTTTATTACTTAACTATCCGCTGTTCATAGATTTTCTCAGTTATTTATTATTATTATTTATTACTATTACCATCCTTTTATCCTAAAGTAACATTTCACAAGCATAAATAGATTACTTCCTATAAATATAAAAATATATAGGTTACATACAATTTACATGTTAAGTTATGCTTTAGGATTGATTCAGTTTGTAAATAGCGCTAGCTCCCCCTTTGGATAACCTGTGTGGGTAGCTAGCCTCTTTCGTGCAAAAAAATCAAGTTGGAACAAACACTAGAATATGGTGCAACAAGTATGGTATGAGACGATTTGTTGATATGGAATGGTTGATACGATCGATTGTGATCTCTCCCGAGGTCACTAGTCTCGTAAGAGTCTAGGCAACCGAAAAGACCACAGGGAGGGGGAAGGAGGGGGCGAAGTAGGAAAGATTGAATTTAATTTAAGACGAAGTTTTAAGCAAATCCTCAGTTTCTCGGTAGTTTAGACTAGACAGCCAATCTGTTAATTCCCTTCTACATAATTTCTTGGAAAGAGTTAATAAATTACTTTGATCTCGACTTTCTTTACTGAGAAAAAAAATCGATCAAAGGATCTATGCGATGGGTTTTAGTGGACCAAGAGGTATATAACCCTCTCAGAATTGTTTGCGAGTACACTTACCTTGCACAAATTCTGTAGTTAGGTAAAAACTATTTTGAGAAGACGGCCAAGAGTAGGATCCAGCTAGCAGCGTTTGGGAAACTACGTCGAGTCTTCTCGTCATCTATACCGCCATGCTTGAATACGAAAGTTTTCAATCTGTCCGTCTTACCCGGCATGACCTACGGAGCTAAGACGTGGACACTCACGGTAGGGCTGATCCACAATATCGCTCAGTGAGCTATGGAAAGAGTTAGTTCAGAGTGTTTGAAGGTTATGATTTGTAACGATTTTGACATTCGACAGAGAACCAAAGTTATCGACATAGCGGCCATATCTCGCGAAGAACCGACAACCGCTGGGGTAAAGGTTTATTGAGTGGAGCCAGCATCTCGGCAAACGTAGGAAACCCTCCGGCCAGGTGGGATGAAGATCAGCGAAAGACTGCAGGCAGAGGCTGGATGCGGCAAGCTGAAGATAGGGTGCTATGGCGCTCATTAGGGGAGGCCTACACCCAGCAGTGGACTAATATAGGATGATGTACGTTAAAAGCTTTTTTTAAGCATTTAAAAGCTTTAGGTACATGTAAAAGCTTGTCCCTATCTGAAAAGTTTCTTATAAAAACTTGTAACATCTTCGTAAAATCTTCGTAAAGTAATATTGACATACTTTGCAACTTCTGAATTACGACAGTGATGGATTGAACGACGAATTAAAATTACTTTGACAAATGTTTTATGTTCTAGGTTATTATTCAAGTTTTTAATTAAAATCGGTTAATCTATGGATATTACCGTTTAATATCATAGCACCAGAAAGTCGTGAGTCTCAAGGACTGAATGATTTTTGTGGGTTTCACTCTTTTAGAAGCTTAAGGCACATACACCAGTGAAAGTGGCGCCCCAACTATTTTATCTTATTATTACGTTAAACACAGCAAGTTGTAAAAATCCTACGTTCAGTTTGTGGTATCTATTATAAGTTATTTTTTAATACCTCTCTAATAATTTTCTCTCATATAGTTTAGGAGGAGATGCGAAAATAGAGTTTGGTGACCAAAAAGCGCAACTTCGTATCTCTGCCTAAGCTTTACAAAATGAAACTATCACAGAGACATTAATAAATAGCTTATAATAGATACCATAAACTGAATGTAGGACTTTTAAAAATTCCCGCGTTTAACGTAATAATAAGATAAAATAGTTGGGGCGCCACTTTCGCTGGTGTATGGGCCTTAATGGAATAAATACAAAGCTTAATCATCAGCAGGTAACATTATTTTTGAAATCTATGACATTTCTATAAAAGCGGCGCGCTCGCTGTCTCTGGTTCACTTTTGCTCGAGTCGTCGTAAGGTCAAATACCTTGGTAAAGTACATTGTTCCTACAAACAAATTGTTATTGAATTACATAAATTGGTTGTGAAATAATTTTGAGATACCTAAATTATTTTGTTATTAGATTTGTTTTTTTTTGTGATAAATTTATAGAAACCACTTATTTTATCAATAATTTCATGGTTTTGTACCATATCAGTCAGGTAAAACTCGTGTGCAGGCTGCACACGTGTTTTACCTGAATAAAAGAGTTTTATCTTAATCCTCAACCTTGGTGAAAATTACTTGAGATAATAAAAAATATAATTTACTTCACTAGATGTGAAAACACGTGTTCATTAGATCAAACGTGTTTCACACGTGTATAAAAATAAGTTTTACGAAATTAAAATACATTATTGAAAAAGAAAATTACAATCAAATACTATACCTACTAGTATACTTAGACAATTAATACAATTGTGTTAACTGAACTGATCCATATCAATACCAGTCGGAAGCGTTACCCAAGACTATGTTTTCCGGGCAATTACAACCTGGGTCTCTTCAAGACAAGGCTGAATAGGTATCTTCTAGACCTTCGTGATACACCGTTGGCCGCATCTTCGCTTTCCATCAGGTGAGATTGCGGTCAAACAAAGGTCTATTGACCGTAAAAAAAGACGCTGGCTGCCCCGCTGTATGGCAATGCTGATACGCTGCGCTGCGCCAGATACTCACCAGCTCTCGGGTCACGCGTCGCTTCGAACGAAGTTAAACAGATATAAAATACAGTAGGTACTTATAACAAAATTCGCTAAAGTAAACTCGGTTTTTATGACTGCTCGGCCGTTTAGAAGTTTTAGACCATATTTGATTAGTAGCTACGAATGTTGAAGTACCTACCTTATGTGAACATCAATAATATGGAAATACCGTTACCTGAAAAATAAAACACACATGTTCAGCAAAAAATATGCTAAAATAATAACACAACAAAACGTATTTTTCCCGCCCGCCGCCCACTATTGCCTAGTGAGGGCCGTCTCGCTCCATCGATATCGATGATCACGCTTCATCGACGTTGAAAGCTATCGACAGCTCTGATTTATAATTAACCTCCGCGGTGAGATGGTATCGATGTGCACGACCAAGTTGTTATTCTGTGGTCGATTAGGGACGGATTGCGGTTTGTCGATGATCTGTGTGACAAAATAGGTGTTAGTGTTGAGTAATTTATTTTATTGGTGGCCACAAATAAGTGGTAGTTGTGTCCTTTGAAAATGACCCCATAGAAATGGTGTTAGATGTACTTAGAATAAGTGTTCACTGATTTTTCAAAATAAATCATTGCATTAGTGTGCTTTATGTCTTTTAATATATTTGTAGTAGTTTCTAGAGAATCGACCCATTTCTGTAATTAATTATTCTGTACATCCAATATGTCTTGTTGGTACGCACAGCTTCTGAGAATTTAGTAATAGAAGTTAATTTCCGAATCGAACGACATTCATGAATAAACTGTTAAATTTAAATCAAATACCTACTCTACTAGCGTAAACTGCAACCAAAGCTCATAATACACATCATCCAAAATGTTCACATTTAGTATCAAAACCGTAATATTGCATTCCAACACGTATTTTATAACTTAAAATGATATAAAACGTGACTTGCGTAACTTTAACAGCTATAACGTTGCGCTATAACCCATTAACAATGCCGCAAACCCCATTCACAAACACATAGATCAAAATTCCCCGTGGAAACAAAGGGATGGGCACAAAAGACAACAATGGCTCGCTGAGCCATTTCTTTGTACAATTTGATCTAGCTGTTAGGAACTACATGACCTTATATGAGAACAGTGACAATACCAATAACAGACATATTGGTGAAATATCACGGCCTAATACTAAGTAATAATATCATGTCCATGACCGCTTTGCCACGAGTGTTACGAAAGGGAAGAAGCTTAAACAAAGATATTGTAATGACTAAACTTACGCTTTCTGGTCAATGATCATACACGTACTATAAAAGTCGAAATGGGTACACAATCAAATGTTGCGTCTATCGACAAAATAGTCGATAAAGTTTATCGTTTGGCTACAACCCTACGCGCGGACCCGCCAGGTCGCACAGTCGATCCGGGAGGCGCGAGGTTCGCACGCGTTTGAAATTCAAAAGTGGAACATTGAACTACTGACACATTGAACCAAACGTGCCCGCGTGTGTGTGAATTTTTGAATTTAGAAGGTAAGTTTGTATTTATGAATGAAGGAATATTGTTTTTTGTGTTTGTTGTTAAAAGGTGGTGTTGCCATATTGATGGGGATAGAAGCTGCTACAAAAAAAGAAAAAGAAAACGAACCTTTATAACACAGAAAACTATGTCTGCTTTTAAGAGATTTTGGCTTTATTTTTATATGAATCTCTGTTATCTTATCATGGCTTTTAAATTCTGTATGTAGTGAACCCTAATGTAACCTACCAAACCAAAATAAGGTTCTAAATGCCAGTCCAACATAAAAAAAAATCTATAAAGATCCGTGCAAAGCCTTTGATCGTATGTCTTATGATGACCGCTCGAAATTCGACACTTTTTATTCAATGTGGAAACGAAAAAAAATTGTTCAGTTTCTATTTTACTTCCGTGAGTAAACTTTAACTAAAGTTTGTATAGGGTTATGTTAATTAGGTTAGAAATAATGAGGGGTAGCAGCCCCTTTAATAATAGATCTGACATTTCAACGACAAGGTCTATGAAAGTCCCTGCTGCTCTGCTCTGCTCTGCTCTTTAAGTTTTAAGTGATCAATGAAAAGTATAAGTAGATTTACATAAAACATAAAAAAAAACATCCGGCAGATATAACTGATCAACAAAATATAGATGCAGACCCTTTTCAGGTCTTTCAACCCATTTCCCGCCGATAAATAGAGCACAAAATTAGTTTTTTGTGATGGAAATACACGGACATATCCGAAAGTATACGAAATACTTCGTATAATTTTTCAGGGCTTTTGGAATAGCCCCGAAAGTGTTCTGGGGCGTTCGAATAGCCATAGATATATTTTATATGTATTCAATTACTCTTTAAAATCCAGAATAACAATCAGAATAATCAAATTCATGGTAAAAAGCAGGTCAGTAAATTCATGCATAATAACTCACTTAAAATTTATTGAATTCTATTTAATAAAATTATATTTTAATTAAATATAATTCAATAATACAATAACACGATAATTAAAATGTTTCTTCTGTTTTCTAAAATTCATGCCAGATTTCGAACCTACAGAATTTCAGCAAAAGCTTGCAGAAATTCTACCTACTAAACTAACGAGGCTCGAGACCCTAATATCTTTTCCTCGAAGTTACCATCTCTTTGACCTCAAATTCCTTATGTAGGTCAAAGCAAGCCACTATAGTATGATAAATATTTGATTGGCCAAGTTGCTACGGCCCTTTCTATGTTATATAACTTATACAGAGTTACCTATACTTATATATAACTTTACGATTGTGGTTTCAACAAAAGGAATGTTGTTGAGCTTAGGGATAAGTAGGCCTCTTTGTTAGGAGCCCGCCTTAGAAGTTATGCCTTACGTATTTGTGCTGCTAAGCAGCATTGCTGTTTTACACGAAGAAAATTACTGCTGGCAACAAGCTGGTTTGAAAAGGAGTCTTCGCACTTTCGTATTTTGAATTTGGTAAGGGCGTATTGACACGTTAAATGACAATCTCGTACTTGACCTAACCTAAGTTATAATTTGCGCTGACACTTCTCCGTATTTTTTTTTTTGCTGATGGTCAAGCTACCAACTTACTGATTATACTTATAAATCTGTGGCGAAGTGGCCAAAGAACTTAACTTTCCCAGAAGGAACATATTTGGATTTGAAGAACCTCAAGATAGTACTCTAACGGAAAAATAGACGCAAGAAGCTTATTCCACTCTTAGGCTGTGCAATTTTTTTTTTATATTTTTGTTTATTGCTGATGGATTAGCATTTGGCTACCAACTCACTTTAAGAAAGCGAAGATGTAGCCTAAGATGGAGCATGCTTTTCCTGAAGGAACTTATTTACCCTAGATTTGAAGACTCCAAGATTGTACCTACTCTAATGGGAAGACAGACGCAGGAAGGTCATTCCACTCTTTGGCTGTGGATAAAATTATTGTATATTATGAAAGTAAAGCAGATTTTTAGTAATTCTTTGCTAAGATCTTTGTGACTGGTCTTCGATAAATATCATCAGCATATGCCTCATTCATCTATAAAAGATGATGTAAGCAGCAACCGTAACTCACCCCTTTTTCCATTCCCTAGATAGATAGATTGATTATATCTTTATTGCATCATTAATACATTAAAGGAACAAAGAAATTACTGCTAACTATATCGAGAGTGGTACAATCAGCGGCCTTACGTTAGATTCGGTGTTAGCTTTCCTTTGTCAGGAGTTAGTTTCCTTTTGGAAATCCTCTCAAAGATCTACGAAACTTCTTTGAGGCCGACTAAGGGTAGGCGATAAGTCTACGCAGAATCTGCGATAGTTTTACTAAGCTTTGGACGTCCGAACAAAAACAAAAGTAGGTACAGATTAAAAAACTTAACATGCATTTAAATCAATAATAATAATAATTTTAATTTTGATTTAAAATTTTGTTTTAAAAAACTATAAACCGACTTCAGTTTTTATAGTTATTGACGCGGGCCTCGCCTTACTGGCGTTTATCGTATGGAAGGTATTTTATTCTCTATTGATATAGAAATATATCGGTATATTTATTTTTAAATTTTAAGATGTTTTCATTGTAAATCATTGAGAAGTAGATACTTTAAGTCTCAACAGCTGAACCGTGACGTCACAAAATGCAAGGGCTAACATGGCAGCGTTTTTATCCCCTGAAACTGAGAGTAGTTTTACTTTTTGTTTTTACCAGAATAATTAATTTTTTTTTGGTTTTTATATTTTTTCGTTTATGTATAAACCTAAATAATCAAAAAAAAAAAAAAAAAAAAATCCATGCATAAACCCTATTGTCGCGTGAGACAAACTCGCGCTTGACCGGTTTATTTAACTGTTCAACTTAACGACTCTGAGTCGTGAAAAATAATTTGAAATTTTTACTACCGCTAAAAGTGAATAAACTTAAAATTACCTGCCAGATGTTCTGAAAATTATTGCTGTCTTTCAATATCTGAATTGGCAATTGGAATTGAGCTAAAAGTATCAAATATCAAAGTGCTTTATTTCCTTTATATCTTACAGGACCTTTGGAGATGTCTATAAATTATATTCTTGATAATACCTCTAAGTAGTTTTGTAAAAAGTCCTAGAGACTTTCAAATACACTGGACAGCAAGTTTATAGACCGCCATCTTGGATCTCTGATTCGATTTTCACAAAAGGTATAAAGCTGTGATTAAAACAATTTTTTTTTTCTAAAGTACCGTCAAATCACATTGTAATCAAGCAACACCTATGATTTGTTCTGTTTTGAATAGAGTTCGCGATTAGCGTTCTTTTGTAGAAACAAACGTACCGAATTATATTTCTGTGTGTCTGCACAAACTATACTAAATTAATGTATGACATCATTCTCGATCTATTTTTGTAACATAGTAGGGGGAGCGCAGCTGCCTATATTACAGACTTCTCAGTCTAGTTTAGGCAACTGAGGCTACATAATTATTTGATCAGGAATTTCAATATGTACTTTACTGATTTATAATGTCAGACAAATTAATTATGTTAATTTATGTTTTGAAATGATTTCTTTTTGCAATAAAATTTATTATTATTATTATTATTATACTCCATGAGTTTGCACAATCTATACTCGCTAGCGACTGTAGTTAAACGAAATAGAAACTTCTAAAGCGCCACTAGCGGGTAGTTGTGTACTAAAATGCGCAGTATGAGTCGAGTAGTAGCTATCTGCGTATTAACGTTATTTTATTTGCATATTGAAGAGTGTATAACGATGATGATAGAAAAAAAGATCCGAAAGCAAATAATGAATTTTGAATTTGCAGGTTTCAGGTCGAGTAGAGTCTGTTCAAAAAGAGAAGAGTCTTGGCGTCACGGTGAACTAACACGTCTTGTAGTTGTACTGCAATAACACAGCAGTGTTGCCAACGCAACAATAGTTGTCAATTGTCACACACGCTCCCTCAATTTCCACGACGCTTCTCTTTTAAAACAGACTCTAGTGTGCAAGTAAAAAGTTATGCTTTAATAAATGTTACCAACATTAGATTTACATCATGCTAACTGGACATTATAATGATGTAAACATTAATTAAATAAACTGAATAAAATAACATCCCGTTCAGTTAAATTCTGAACTCTTGTCCAGATTATTAATTACTGAGCTAAACTGGGCTATATTTCAGGCAGCTAAAAAAGGTTGAAGTTTTCAGATAAAAAAGTTCCTTCTGTTTCAATGAGGAAAATTAAATATTGTGGACATGAATGTAAAGTAAACGCGACTTTCAGCAACTTTCAGAACAGTCTCAAAGGTGCATGAATTTTGTAATCTAACTTTTATTATAATAATAAACATTAAACCGCTCTGCGGGCAGTTATTTAAAAAAAATATTCTTCTGCTTCTAGCTTCTTTTAAAAAGGCTTTGGTAAGCCCTGTTTACAAGGCCGGTGACAGAAAAAACCCGTCCAACTATAGGCCGATCTCTCTGCTATCCACGCTCTCCAAGATTATAGAAAAACTAATTAATAAAAGACTTCTGGGATACTTGGAGAAAAATGACCTCTTAAGCACCAATCAATATGGTTTTAGACACGGACGCTCCACAGAAGACGTACTAACGCTTACGTCTCTAATTAAAAAATACTTAGATAATGGCGATAAGTGCATTGGTATCTTCCTAGACCTACAGAAGGCGTTTGATACAGTGTCTATACCAATACTCTTGTCTAGATTGGAGGGTGTGGGTATTAGGGGAATTGTACTTGACTGGTTTACCGACTACCTATCAGGAAGATCTCAACAAGTTAGGGTTGATGGCTATGTCAGTGAGAGTGCTCAGTGTACATTTGGTGTTCCACAGGGTAGTACACTAGGACCTACACTATTCCTTATATATATAAAACAACCTATGTTACACTACCCTTAATGGACTTGACCTCCTTATGTTTGCGGATGACACTGTGCTCCTTATACACGATAAAACATGGCTAAAGACAACCCTCATAGCAGAAAATAATCTTGCTATTGTAACTCATTGGCTAGATAGAAGTTTGCTTACAGTTAATACTAGCAAAACCAAATACATGTGTTTTAGTAAAACAAGCTATGGGAGTTCTAATCCTGCTTATCTCAAAATTCATACCAACCCCTGCAACATAAACGTCGTACGAGAAACTTGCTGCTGCCCTACTCTTTCCAAGGTCGATTGCATAAAGTACCTTGGTGTTCTTATTGACGACAAGCTGAACTGGAATCCCCTTATTAAGGCACTAACTTTCCGAATTAGGAAACTTATTTATATTTTTAAAACACTTAGAACTATTGCCGATAAAAAATTATGTATCCAAATTTATAGAGCATTATGTGAATGTTTATGTAGGTACTGTATCTGCTCTTGGGGTACTGCCGCGAAAACACACCTTATTGCGGCAGAACGTGCCCAGAGAGCTGTCCTTAAAGTGCTCCTGTATCTCCCATACAGGCATCCTACTACGGAACTCTACAACATAGCTGATGTCCTAAGTGTAAGAAAACTATTTATTTTTGAAAGCCTTAAGCGGTACCATAAAAAAGTTATTCCCTATTTACCTGAATCTAATAAAAGAATTTATCGATGTCCTGTTCCTAGCGTTAAGACCCGTTTTGCCAATAAGTAATTTAACTTCATTGTCCCCCAACTCTACAACAAACTAAATAAAGAGCATAAAATAAGATCACTTAAACTTTTTGAATTCAAAAAAATATTAATTAACTGGCTTAAAAATTACGATTACGATGGCATTGAAAAAATGCTTACTGACTTATACTTCTAACGTATTACCTGTCTACCTAAAAATATGTATTATTGGTACACTTTACTATAAATTATTAAATTTACGTATATATTGTCATCTTCTTCTTATGTTTTTGTTTGTATTCTATTGGAATGTTCCGAAGATAGATTTAATTTGCATTATGTTTTTTTCATCAATATTTTTTAGATACCTAGTCCTTGTACATAGTACTACTATAGACTACTATATACTAGTTGACTACTATTAACAATTTGTGAAAGTTCAGCGCGCGAAAGTGACGCCATTTTTTTTGCGAAAGTCTGAGTGAAAAGTGTGTTTTGTGTACTTTATCCCAAAGAATCGGTAAAAGTTTCTTATTTATTATACGTTTTAGAGGGTTACCAAGGTTTTTACATAGTTTCAATAGTATATGTTGATAAACATAAGAGTAGTAGTAGTAAAAGTAGTAGTACGATTTTACGACCATTTTTTCAAATGAAGGGTCTGTGTAAAATTAATCAAAAACACAATAAAAAACATTTATAGCCAGTTTTATAGCTTTATTGCATAGCTTTCAGATAAAGTAAGCTGAATCACCCTACTATAAAGCATTCTAGACCTAGACTTAAAATAACACGTGAGCGTGCGAATCCGCATTCGCGTGCAAAAATCTGTCGATGTTAGCGGTTTTTTAGCGCAAAAAATCTCGATATTAAAGAGTTAATGAATAAGAGAAGCCTTGGGTCCTGTAATACAGCTTAGGCTAGTACGGGATCCTGCGGAATCAACATTATATTGTAAACATTTTATTGTGTCAGAAATAAACGATTTGTATTTGTATATATATTTTCATTATTAGTAGTGTTTTTTAACAAACTCATACGGGGCAATGCAGCCAGTGTTGGGTACGCTTCCAACTGGTATTGATACGGATCAGTTGAGCTACCTGTAGATTGTTTGCAATTGTAAATACTAGTTTAAATTTATTTCTATTATTTGTTTTTTTTTTTCAATAAATGATTTATTAAAAAAAACTTAGATAATAATAATAATGTGGGACAAATCACACAGCAAAATCTAACCCTAAGCTAAGCAGAGCTTGTGTTATGAATACTAGATAACTGATATACATAATACAAAACACTACATAGATTATTCTTATTTGTAGGTATATGCTCTTTTGTACGTTTTTATGGAGAAACCAAATACATATAGATGCTAATACTACATTTGTATTAATATATTTTTTACATCAGATATTAAAAAATAATAAACAAATAAATAATAAATAATGTTGAATAATTTACACATCATTATCTAGGCCCAAGCTACGCAGAGCTTGTGTTATGGGTACTAAATACATAATACAATATACATACACCAGTGAAAGTGGCGCCCCCACTTATTTTATCTTATTATTATGCTATACACAGTCACAAGTCTTAAAAATCTATCGTAGTTTGTGGTATCTTTTATAAGTTATTTATGAATGCCTCTGTAATCGTTTTATTTTGTAAGGCTTAGGAGATACGAATGTGCGCTTTTTGGCCACCAATTTCTATTTTCGCATATCTTTCTAAACTATAAAAAATATATCTATTACAGAGGTATTAAAAAATAGCTTATAATACCACCTTAAGACACCACAAACAGTACGATGGATTTTGTCAATTTTCGATGTCGATGATTACGTTTAGTAATAACATGATAAAATAGGTGGCGCTGTCATATTGACTCGGGTATGCGCCTTAAGCTTAAACCTATCCTAAATACAGGGTGCCCCATTTAGATCGGTCAGTATGGGAAAGTCTGAAGCTATAAGATATATGAAGATATCTTCTTAATAGGAAGCATTATACCCACCAGCCTGATTTGATCCATTGCTGAACACAGTCCGCCCACTGATTAGTGTATAGGTTTTTACCTCATGGGGGGAGGTAATGTCAATATTTCCCACGCAGGGCATGTACGCAGTTCGGTGGTAGAATTGTTGCAGCCGCAAAGGGCGCTGCTCCCGGTGAATATCCCTTAATCGCCTCTTACGACACTTTCGGAAAGACTTGGGGTAGTGCAAATTCTAAGCCGGCACTACACGGCCACATTTACAAAGGCTGGATATTATTACTTACGAGTATTTACACAAAACCTACAACTAAGACTGCGACAAAAAGCCAAGAGCCAAATTCGCACTCGGAAATGTTTCCTCGCGTAGAAACGAAGTGAAATATTCGGGCCAAATGCAAATGCCAAGGGATTCGCTGGCTTTTAGAGTAAGTACTATACTTTTAAACAGAATTTAAAATAGTATGAAGTATTCGGTCGAGTTTAAATGTTTATTTGCTTATGTTACTCAAATAGAGTTTTAGTTAGATACGAATGTAACTATTATTACATTGCCATACAGCGCGCGGGGCAATGCAACCAGCGTTTTGGGGACGCTTTCGACTGGTATTGATACATTATGTCACTTCAGTTGTGCTACCTTTAGATTGTTTGTCACAGTCTGAGTTAGCTCAATTGCTTCAATTTTTATATAATACAAACATAGTTCTAATTTGCTCCTATTATTTGATTGATATTTTCTTGTTCAATAATGATTAATACTATTTTGAATTCAGTCATCCCGTGATCTTGACAGAGTGTTAAACTGGTGAAACGTCGGGAAAAATATAAAATAAACGCGATAAAAACCCTGTGTACGAAATGCAAACGAACGACTTCGTATTTTTGGAGTAGCTAAATTATATGATGTTGGCAAATGTAACAGTATGTTGTCCAATCCATTGTCTGAAGAAGCCCGAAAACTTTACAACCTTACTTTAAGTTTTGTTGTGCGGTGTAAAATAAATAAAAAAAAAGACGTGTGGCACTCGGGGACTGCCGCGGTAAAGCTATTGCAATGCCATCTAGAGGCGAGTTGCTGAACTAAAGAGACAAACGTCATATTTCAAAAAGTCATTAAAAGTTCTATTATTCATCGATAGATGGCAAAACTAAAAAGTATCACCGCTGTTCCGGTCGGAGTGGGGAGCGTGAGGTTTTTTCGTTACGGAATTTCTGGATTCGGTCCCCGCGCTCAAGGCCCTCGATAGAAGCTATGCAATAGCTTAAAAACCCTAAGGCGATGCTAGGTCTATAAGTTAGTAAACTGGACACATGAAGAACTTTATCCCTGTTATCGTATATAAGCTCTATTTTCCACAACAAAATATAATTTCAAGAGTTCCATGATATTTCGAGAAAATATCATTTTATAGCAAAAATAATCCTCGAAAAGTGTTCTCATAGCCGAGATAAAAGGGTAGGAGAGGGTTTTGGTTGGAACTACCCGTAGGTGATATAATCGTATTACAGTGGTGTTATTTACCTTTATCCGGGCTTTAGCGGTTATTTCCTCAGATCAAAATATCCTGTGGTTTAGCCACGATTAAGGTTGCGAGGGACCTTAACTGTCAGCGCATTGTCAGGTATTATATATAGATATAATACCTGGCAATACGCTGACAGTTAAGATATTTATCTGTATAAAAATGAAACCCGTTTTCCGTTGTCACGACATAACATGAAAACGGCTTGACCGATTTGGCTGTTTTTTTTTAAATGTTCGTTGAAGTTCAAGGATGGTTTTTACGGCGAGAAAAAATCTACTAATTGCCGGGAAAACACCTATAAACGTTTCCATAGGAACAACGCGTGCGATGCCGCGGGCAACAGCTAGTATTATAATATTTATATTTATTTTATAAAATAAGTGTAACTAATGGTTATGAAGATGGCCCGCATGTAGGTGCCTATTATGTTTGTACACTTCTTACCAATAATTGTACCTACCTAACCCGAGGAATGTAACATTTCTGCACAAATCCAAGGGATTTTGAGAATGTTAAAATTTAAAATTAGATTAAGTTTTTATAAATAAAAACCAAAACCAAAAAAAAATACCTTGATGTTTTAGGGTGTTTGTTGCCCAAGGGAGATGAGAGAGTAAATTTTATTTCCAGAAAAACTAGTCGTAAAACAACATTAAATTTTTTTATATTTCTTTTGAAATCATGGTTATTAATAAGTCATTTACAGCGGGATATTTACCATGATTTGAGTTCTGAGCTATGATCACGCATGAAACTGTGCCGAAATATTAGAAAGCTCAAAACTCAAATCAGAGTGAGACTCAGATTCAAATCGTTTATTTCTTTAGACTTACAAAATAAGCACTTAGACAAGTCAATTTTTTACTATAAACACAGCTTGATAAATAGTTATTACTATCAAATAAGAAATAAGGTGCAATTGACTCTAATTTACTTAAATTTTTTGTCCACTAGCGGAAGAAGTGAAAAAGAAACCACTAGCAAGTTTATCGCTCAACTAATACAATCTTTACATATCTAAGTCTAACACAACTCATTTATGTTCGTAACTATTGTCGGTGTGGAACTGGGTGACATCCGGCCAAATCATGGTACCTAAATATCCCGTTGTAAATGACTTTAGTGTTCATATTTCTTTTATAGCAATCACTGTGTTCATTTGTAGGTCTTAGTATCTAAGTAGTGTTTAAGCTACACAAAGTGGTACCCAAGCAAGGCGTGACAATAGGTTTGTAATAGGAATTGGACCAAGTTTCTAGAAAAATCTCTAATAGCATAATACATACCTAAATTTAAAATCTAAATTACTTCCTTTTTCGAATCCGTCTAGCAAACTGGCCCTGGCAGCGTAAGCTCTTAGCTTTCTTTAAAAAAAAACATGGTACTATAACACTATAGTACTATCTATTAAAACATTCTGGAGCAGATTGCCACGCGTTTGGTTTATCGATAATCTATAATTGTTGATGTATTGAATCAGCTCCGAAACCCGAGTTAGAATTTTCTTTCATCAATAAAAGCTTACTTTTCAGGGAGTGACATAGGCTATATTTTATCCCAGAATTTCCACGGGAACGGGAACTACGCGGGTGAAACCGCGAGGGACTGCAAGTTTCTAACCTAGAACTTACCTGAATTTAAAATCTAAATTACTTCCCTTTTCCAATCTGTCCGGCAAACCGCCCCTGGCAGTGTTATCTCGAGGCTTTCCTTTCTTTTTTCACCGTACAATAAAAGTATTTGTCGCTAAAAATAAAAACTATACTACTATAGGACTAACAATAAATAAATTAATAAAGTTGGACAATTCACACAGCATTATCTAGCCCCAAGCTAAGCAGAGCTTGTGTTATGGGTACTAGATAACTGATATACTTAATGCAACACACTTGAAAGAAAGATATTTTTTATTATACAATAGCTGCGCCCCGCGGCTTCGCGCGCCTATCCCATGGGAACTGATTTATGGGATAAAAGTATCCTATATGTTATTCCAGGCCTAGAACTACCTGTATGCAATTTCAACCCGATCCGTTCAGTAGTTTTTACGTGAAAGAGCAACAAACATACATACAGACATGTTTACAAACATTCTCGTTTATAATAGTACACCCTGAACAAGTATCTGCAGATCGTTCACACATTTGTCCCGAGGCGGTAATCGAACCCGCAACCTCCTGCCGTCGTAGGTTCATGCCCACCGTCTATTATTACATTCTAGAGCAGACTGCCTGTACCTGCCTACACGTTTGGTTTATATCTGTGTGCTAATAGAGATGTAGCTCGCCCTTAATAAAGCCATTGTGCTGAGGCAAGCTCAGATTAGATTGGTTCCAAATGAATGGTTTTGTTGACGGGATAAAGTGGTATAGGTACCTACTAGGCTTATCTTAGTAGCTACTTTATGTAATATACGGGTTTAGATAAGATAAAGCTAAAAATTTGTTTATTAAACCCAATACAATAGGAATATAACATATACAATAGGAACATAAAATAATTAACAAGATAAATAGAACTAAACAGTAGGTACTTAAATCTAAGAATAGGTACTGTGTGAATTTGTCCAACATTATTTATTTATTTATTAATACATTGGGTAAAGAGGGACCCTAGCTCAGCATTTTGCAGTCTATGGCAAATGCCCAATACTGCGCTGGTTTTCAGTTAGGGTCCTTATGAGTGACGACAAAAACATTACACAAAGATGACAACTAATTTACACTAAAATAAAACTATCATTTTAATTGCGCGCATTGGTAAGTGAGTTTTCGAGCTGGTAGCCCGATTTTGGTACCAACATAAGAAAAAACAGTAATTTTTGCCAACCACTACCAACATACGCGACAGAATTTTGACGCCTGCCGCCAGCAGCGGCGCGGCGTTTATTTATTTTTGTTTTAGGATGTTCGGCGTTGATGGAAACGGACAAATCTCATTTTATCAGACTTTAAAACTGTGAACCAGTTTTGAGAGTTTGCAATAACGCCGCTATACACGACATAGCTCAAAGAATTAGCAAACTGAAGTAGCAGTAGGCCGGCCATATCTCGCGAAGAACCGATAACCGCTGGGGTAAACGAGTTCTTGAGTGGCGACTCGGCAAACGTGTGACGCCCTCCGGCCAGGTGGGATGACGATCTGCGAAGGACTGCAGGCAGATGCTGGATGCGTCAAGCTGAAGACAGGGCGCTATGGCGCTCATTAGGGGAGGCCTATGTCCAGCAGCGGACTAGTATAGGCTGATGATGATGAATAACGCCGCTAAGAGATGGATTTCGTGGGATGACAAGGTATGATTTTCTCGCGCGTGAAAGTAAAAAGCAGAGACGTGCATCGAATTATCTGTGCGCCAAAGCTGTGTAATTTTTAAATACAAGTTAATGAAACAACCAGCTGAAAAATAAACAGGTATAACAAAAGAAATAATTCTAGGTTTCTAACCAAAACTAAAACCGAAGAAAAAGAGTGTGCTGTTCCAGAGCGTGTGAGATGAATAGCTAAATGTGTTCAAAACATAAACTATTACGAAAACTTGCACCAATCGTGTTTTTAAATCACGTAATTCAAGATAACACATCTAAGTAACGTTTTCCTAAATATGAAGGTGGCTTTCACAGATTCAGAGATAAATAACGATTTTGAAGTTAATTGCTTCTGGCACACTCGTAACGATTTATTTTTGTGAACATTTTAAAACAATCTTGTTCTCTCATAATTAAAAGGTATCGTTACTCAAAGCAAACACGCTGCAAGTAGTTATGTAGTTTTTTATGTGCGCTCATAATAAAAACTACAAAGGCTACCTACAATAAGGCGTAGTAAAAGTTCTTTTCTTATATACTTTTATCATTTTCATGTAGATTACATCGCACTACAAAGGCACGAAATATATATTTAGCGCTCACAAAGATACTAAACGGGTAAGCCCCGGAACTTTTCCCTTTATTAGGGCTTTACTACTTTGTATAGTACTTTGTTGACATTTGTATTTCCCTTATCATTCTTTTACGGGAATTCAGGTTTAGCTTTAAGGCGCTTACCCGAGCCAATATGACAGCGATACCTATTTTACCATATCTTTACGTTTTTCATTACTTATTCATACGTTCAGTTTGTGGTATCTACATATTTTAAGTTATTTTTAATACCTCTGTAACAATTTTATCTAATATAGTTTAGGAGGAGATACATCAAACATCACGATCACTAGCCAGCTCCGTCCAGTCGGCCCGGAATTTGTTTAATTCGTCCTGCCATCTCCGTCTAGGTCTACCACGTCGCCTTCTCGCCTGGTCAGGTTACCAGTCGGTGGCTACTCTAGTCCACAGCTCTCCATAATATGAATAGGTTAAAAAATTCATATAGATTTACTTAAGACCAGCAAGCCGGCCATAAGTGAGGTGGGAGGGGTAGCAAAGATTTTTTATTGATGGTCATTGATTTTTAAAAAGGGAAGATGAGGTACTGGTTTCTCGAAAGTGGCAACCTCAAATTGTGTAAAATTGTGTGCTCTCACCTCAGTCACCGTCTGACCGGCGGCATAGGCGGTCGTACTAGCGAGAAATATCTGTTATCTCGGTCTCACTTCGGTCTTAGGTACGTCTTTCCGTCTTTGTTCTTCTTTGTATTGCACAGGACTGGAAATATAACTGTGTTGGCGTGTAGTTGTAACACATGCCAATTTTTGAGTAAGCTGGGAGAACGTAACCTATCTTCCCTTTTTAATTAATCAATGTTGATGATGTAATTAAGAAATATTCTGAAGTTTTTGATTATAATAGTTAACACTATGGGCATAGGTACTATTTATTGTTATTTGATTTCAAAGAATTATTCTATTATATATACCTGTCGGTAAAATAGAAAAAGTGAAAGAATACGTGCAGCAAATGGAATTCCGAAACTTAGAAATAAATAGAACGGTTTGAACGACAGTTTGAATTACAAATGACGGAAAAATGAGAAAATTCATGAAGATTCAAAAAGTCTTACCTGTCCGGTATCTCACCGGTAAAATATTCAGCAGGGGTATATGACAACACCTACTGCGCCCCGCGGCTTCGCACGCGTTGTTCCTATGGAAACGTTTAAAGGTACCCTACCCAACGGGATCTCATGTATGGGATAGAAAGTAGCATTATGTTTGATTCCAGGATTAGAATTACCTGTACGCAAAGCAGCATTTCAACCCGATCCGTTCAGTAGTTTTGGCGTGAAGCAAAAACTACAGAACGGATTGCGCTGATATTATGAATATGGGTAATTTTAATCCAATCAAACATATGCAACATATTTTAATCCTATAAATCAGTTCCCGTGGGATAGAAATCATATTTAAACGTTTTCGACAAACAAAGCGTGTATACGAAGCCACGGGTAAAATCTCAACCTCAACCTCTACAGCCTATATCGGTCCACTGCTGGACGCAGGCCTCCCCCTGATAAGCGCCTTTAGTGGCTGTTATCTCATGGGGGGTAGTGCCCATAATCCCCACGCTGGGCATGCGGGTTGGGGATCGCAGTTTGGTGACAGAATTGTTCGGCAGGAGGCCCTGCTGCCCGTCCCCCGGTAAATATCCCTTAGTCGCCTCTTACGACACCCGCGGGAAGAGTAGGGGTGGTGCAAATTCTATGCCGCCGGCACCACACGGCGTAAAATCTAGTGGGCACTAAAATCCCCCTTTTTGTCGTGTGTAAAATAAAGGATTGACCCCTGGCACCTTAAGTGGGTTTCAGGCAAAAGCTTTTAATTAAAGATTCTGTGCGAGAGATAATCTATAGTCCACCTTTATAAAAAAGCTTTCAGATTCTTTCACAGACGTTTTATTTTTAGCTCGGGTCCGCTACGTTTTATTCGAAACGTGCTCTCTAGATTTTACGAATGCATTTCTTCTAAATTTTTGTGCTTATTTGAAACGAGTCTTTATACCACCTTTGCATCGTTTCATCTGTTTTCAGTCAACCGCAATCAATCATTATATTTATTTTCATGAATGTACAAAAAGTTTTTAATTTTAAATAATTTATCCAAATACAAACTAACTTCTAAACTGCCAAATCTTAGTAAATACAGTCATAATTTTAAATCAACATAGAATTAAAATCCACAATAACAATTTAAAATATAAAATTTTAAAATGTGTTTGGAGATAAGTCATAAAAACAGTTTTATAGTTACCAATGTTTTAGTTTATTTTTAATCATGTTATTTTGATATATAATAATAATAATAATTTAAGGCATCTAAGTACAAGTACAAAGTAACTTATCTCAAACTCAAACTCAAAAATGCTTTATTTCCATAAATACAATAAATGTACACTAAGAAAAGGTCAAATCATATTAAAAAATACACTGACACGGAAATAAAGTGGTATTTTTGATTTCGATCGCTTCGCTATGTAGACTAAAGTAAAGAAACGACGAAGAAACCTTCTCTATGATAAAGACCTCAGAAACGAACATTATCTAAACTTATATTATAAAGAGGATTTTTTTGTTTGTATTGAATAGACTCCGAAACTACTGGACCGAGTAAAAAAAATATTTCAACATTAAAAAGATGGCTTTACAAGGACTGATATAGGCTATATTATCAAGGTATTCAAATGGGTACGGGAACTACGCGGGGAAACCTCGAGGCGCTTGTTAAAAAATTTAGTTATAAATAATTAAATTTATGTTAGGTTATTTACTTGAGTGACGATGGATACTAATGCAGTAAAAAAACATACATTTTATAAAAAGAAATGTGACAATATGGAACTTAACACCTTTCCTGCCATCAATCACGAATCTCAAATTTCGACACTTGTAACATGCAGAGAATGTTCAATAGTACTAATATTATAAATTCAAAATTGAAAGTTTATCTAAGTGTCGAGAGCTAAATTTTTTACCAACTCGATTGTGACAACCTCAACCTCAACAGCTTGTATTGGTCCACTGCTGGACGCAGGCCTTATCGGCGTTTATCTTATAATGCCCAAAATCCCGACGCTGGACATGCGGGCTGGTGACAAAGTTAACTATAATTTGTGCGGAATTGAAAATATGCGCTGTTTTCAAAGTGTATTTAACTTTGTCACGATCGAGTTGGTAAAAAATCTCGCATTTGACACTGTTACCTTTTCATGCCTAAACGGCTGAACGGATCTTTGTGAAATTTGGCAGAGAGGTAGACTGTAGTTAAGAGAAGAATCAAGTTAGAAATAAAACATAATGGAATGTCTAATCTATTACTCAATCATGACAGCCAGACAGATAAGCGATGACATTTAACATGTCAAATCAATGACAGTAACATAATTGGAACATGAAATCACCTTTACGTTATTAGCTGATTGCTTTTAACATGTCAGTTAGTGACAAATCACCCATTAATTGACAGTTAATGACTAATCACCCATCAAATGACAGTAAATGTCAGTTTAGTATGTACTAGAGTCCATACACTAGGGGAGAATAAAGACGTAACACCAAGTTTATTTTTGTCACGATGGAGTGATGTTGTTGTAGGGTGGAAAAACACAAGAAACATTTAAAGGGCAGTTTCTTACAGTAGTCGTCACAAACGCTACACAAACACAAACTTAGAAAAAAAAACTATAGTCAGAAATAACAACATATATGTGAAAATAACACATGGTGTCAAAAAAAAACGACTTTATCACGAACACTACTCGTAGGTACTATAGTTTGACCGCAACCGCTGTACCGCTTACCTTAGGAAAGTGCGGCGAGGTGAGGGGCAGGGAAAAAAAGAGCAAGAGTAAACATGAAGTCGATATTGTCGGATAGATCTTAGGATATTGAGATAAACAAAACGTTTATTTTATGTAACGATTTTTTATAACTTAATTATCTACAGGTATTCTGACATAGATTCTGCTTCAACTTCATCTTCCGTTTCGCCATTGGAACTTGAATTGGAGTCGTTCTGCAAATTTATTATTAATGGATCGATAATAATAGTAAGTCTACTATCGCGATCACTTTTATATTCAAAGCTTTCTTCTTTTCTTTAAATATTCGGCCACTTTAAAAATGATGGTCTTGACATCACGAGATAGCGCTCGACCCATCTTTGGATATTTATCTCGTGTGCGTCTTACTACTTCCCCCCCGTCTCGCCGCGCGCATACTTCAGGCGCGGTACAGCGGTTGCGGTCAAACTATAGTAATTTATTTTAGGGCAAATTAAATTTGACGACAAAAACTCCATATTTGATGACAGCTGTCATAATTGTATTGACCATATCTCAGAAACTATTTGCGCTAGAGTTTCATAATGAAAGCTATAGTCACTCCATATTGTTTTCAATATAATATATTATATATTTATATATATAATATATTTGTGTTTACACATTAATAATACCGGTATGAGAAAGTTTGGATTTAACACACATCCATCCATCCATACAAACTTTCGCATTTATAATATTAAAGATAACATTACCGTGGTATAGTAGAAGCTAAAAACCTCGTAAAATAAGGTAAAATAATTACACAAGCAACAACGTGCCTCGGAAATCCTGTTAATGTTCTAATCTCATTAGAAGCACTGACTACACTGATAAGTAGGGTGTACAAAGTAGAGATCAATATGTACGAGTACCTATGCAAAGTCGGTAAATTGTAAGTACATACTTAGATCCTTCATATACTTCCCTAGTGGTCAAAAAAGTAAAAGTAAAAAATTCTTTATTGACATAATTATAGTTTTACATACAGTAATGAGTTCATAGGCTCCTGAACTAGTTAGAAACTGTGTTTCAGGAGCCAGTGGCTTCTTCAGCTTATAATAAATAAATAAATAATAATAATAAATAATGCTGGACTATTCACACAGCATTATCTAGCCCCAAGCTAAGCAGAGCTTGTGTTATGGGTACTAGATAACTGATATACATAATAAAATACACTACATAGATAGATATTTTATTATTATATATAGAAAACATCTAGAACGCCCTGAACAAATACCTGCAGATCGTTCAAATATTTGTCCCGAGGCGGAAATCGAACCCGCAACCTCCTGCGTCGCAGGCGGACCTTCGCCCACCGCGCCACAGAGGTCGTCAATAATCAGTTGATTATGTTAAACCACTATAAATAAGGTAAGGAGTGTGCCATAAGCAACGTTATACATCAAAATCGTTATTATCTTACTAATCTGTGAAAGCTACCACCTTCTTAATTAAGGAAATGCTACTTCAATCTTTTATATTGAATAACGTGTTTTAAAAACATGATTGATTAAACTTTTCTCGATAGGTTACTTTTTTTTAGAAAAATAAATGTTTTGTTATTTGTCTCAGTGATTCGACCCTTCTGTTATCGCGACCATTTTGCGCAAATGGCCGGGAGTGTCGGGCGCCTTTCTGGGTGGTTCGCGCGGTATCGTCGAGTGTGATTAAAATGACGATATCTCTAAAGTTTTGTAGGGAGCTATACGTCTATCTTATATTGTTGGAATCGTTATGAAATAAGCTAACACATTAAACATGTTATAGTCATGCATTACCTTGCAATGTCTTAATAATTCCAGCTTGAAATCAGGATGAGACAATTTTTGCCAGTTTATTGTACAAAATTCGTTCTAAATACTTAAAAAACCATTTTTTTCTACAAAAAGTTGTTGTTTATTATTATATTAATATATACACTACACTAGCACAGTAAAAGAAACAAGCCTTCCAATACAAATTTTTCACAGAAAACGGCTTACAAAAACATGGATCATACCGGCCGACGCGGAGCGAGATTTTTTCATCTGAATATTACGCGTATGCCTTGTGGTATTTGATAATTTTAAGGTTTGTAACAAATAACAAGATACCTAACATTATACGTGGTACATTTATTATTATATATTTATATATTTTTATATATATATATATATTATACCTATTACGTCACAGTCAACACTGATCTCCAGGAGATTACCCGACAACACCGATGTTGTTGTAATGATCTCCTGGAGAAAAGCCAACAGCCGAGGGGCCGAGATAGCACACGTTTTTGTTCGGATTTTGTTTTGCCAAGAAACCTAGAAGTATTTCTTTAGTTAATGTCTTTTATTTTCGATTGGTGGTGGTAATTAGGTAAAATAAGTTTTGGCGCATAGAAAATTCGGTGCACGTCTCTGCTCTGTACTTCCCACCCGCAAGAAAACCTTATCTTGTCATCTCTTTCGAAATCCATCTCGTAGCGGCGTTACTGCATACTCTTAAGTAAGTATGTTAAAACATTTAACAAAAATATCTCAACGTCTGGTCGAAGCGACGCAACTTTGGTTCGCTGCCGGATGTTACGAATCCTATCCTTCAGAGAGACTCCGAGCATAGCTCTTTCCATAGCTCGCTGAGCGACTTTAAACTGGTGGACCAGCCCTATCGTGAGTGTCCACGTCTCAGCTCCGTAGGTGTCTTCATGACGGGTAGGACGCACTGATTGAAAACTTTCGTTAACAAGCATTGCGGTATGGATGACGAGAAGATTCAACGTAGTTTTCCAAACAACCGTGTGGATATGGAACTACAAAAATCTTCATACATACTTAAGACGTCACGAACACGTCTCGTTACTAACGTCAAATAGATTCAAATCAATTCAATTCAATTCGTTTATTTCAGACAACAATAAATTTGATACAAAAATATAAGTTAATGTGTCTATATTCGAGTCGTACATAATACACCATAAAATTAAATCGAATTTGAAATTCGCCCCTCTCTAGATAGATTTGAGCAAAGCCATGAATAGAGGCTGAGGAGGATGTTGGAATAATGTGATCAAAACCTCCAAATATTGGATCCCAATTAACTCCATAATAAGCCTAACTTCACTAATTTCGAGCCTCATCTAAATTTCCATGTTGTTACGAATTTTGCATATCCCATTAGCGGTACTGCCAACATAATGACTTGAAATTAATCATTATAACTCTAACGGGGTTGGGGCTAACTGGGTCAGGGTGTCAGTCATGATAATCATTAAAAACCGGGTAAGTTCTAAGTCAGATTCGCTCACAGAGGGTTCAGTACAAACTGTATTTTTGTGATGTCAATGCAAACTAACTGTTTGTGGATTTACTTTTATATTTGTGCTATTAAAACTTGCTCCAAACTGCGATACCCAAGCCATAAGCCCAGCATGCGGATTATGGGCACTATCCCCCTTGATGGCTTAGTGGGGGAGGTCTGCGTCCAGCTGGACTAATATAGGCTGTTGATGATGAGGTCGAAGAAGGGTTTCTTTTTCCTTTTACTTTTAAGAGGCACGAACTTCCAAAAAGAAAGAAATCGAAATCCTTTATCACCGTCAAACACACGTGGCCACCACGGGTCTTTAGTCGTTTCGCACCACAAGCGATTCGAACCGCGGTGCAAATCGCCCAAGTATTCCTTTTGGGTGGGTTCTTTCCCACCGCGGTGTGAATAGACTAAACCTTTTTTTGAATTAGTCAATTCATATCACAGAGAGTAACAATGCGGTTTTCTTTTTGAATGGGTGAATTCTGACAAAAATAATGTAGTTTAACTACACATCTCTTAAAGTACAGTTAGGCACAACCACAATGGGGCCTATCTCATCTCATCAGCGCAAAAAAAATTATAAACAAAGTATAACAGTCTAAAATAGACCCTTTCTTATGCTTTCCCGTTATCGTATAGTAAAAAAAACATACTTTTCTTTAGTTTTTCATAAGTTTTAACTTAAGAAAAGTATGTGTTAAGTTTTAACTCCATCATGGTTATTAATACTAAACTTATTTACAACAGGATATTTACCATGAGTTTTGAGCTCTCCAATATTTCGGCACAGTTTCATGCACTATGATCACGGAATAACTTTAGTACCTATTAATAACCATGAGGATTTAATAGTTTTATATCTTACCTACATGTATACAGTGTAGGTGCTACTGCGCTAATGAGTCTTTTAGCTTACGGCCATCTCTATAGAGGTTTGTATGACCTATGTAGATATGGCTTCATATCCACAACCTCAACCTCAACAGCCTGTATTGGTCCAGGCTGGACGCAGGCCTCCCCCTGATAAGCGCCTTTTTTGTGTTTATCTCATGGAGGGTAGTGCCGCTAGGCATGCGGGTAGGGGATCGCATTTGGTGGTAGCCCCCCGGTGGATATCCCTTAGTCGCCTGTTACGTCCCCCAAGAGAAGGTGGTGCAAATTCTAAGACCTATCCAACGGGATAAAGTATTTATCAGACTAAGTTTAATAACAAAGAAAACGACAATTATAAGCAATCCAGACAACCAACGTTTTGGGTACGCTTCCGACTGGTTATAATATGCATCAGTTGAGGTACCTGTAGATTGTTTGAAACAGTCTGCATTTAACTCAATTGTTTCAATTGTAATATTCTTTTAAAATAAATTATTATATTAGTACCATAAATATAAATACTTACAACGTATTTGAGGAGAACAACTTCCTATCACAGTAATTTTTAAATACAATTTTTTTATTTAATTTTCAACACAAACCAGGTATTTCTGAATAAACAAAAGCTACCGGCAAATGGCCGCAATCAATCGAGCAGAGAAATAACAGCGCGAACCATCCGAACCGACGCGTTCGTATCATCAATCATTGCTGGTTTATACCTCACGACACGACTCGGAATATCATATCCATAACAACAAACAAAAAATGGAGAGTTAGAATGCTACCTAGAAAATGTTTAGAGCGTCTCTCCAATTGCTCCTATACTCGTAGTCTGTCCGGTAACAGGTAACATGAGTGAAGAATAAAATAAAAATTGTGCGAATTTGCTAATGATATTTAGTATCTTAATAATTAAGGTCTCTGGTGTGACTTGAACGTCTACTTGTTTAGACAAGTCGATTGGACCGGTCTCTGAGCTTTTGTTGTAAGCTTAAGCTTACCTTTTAACCGACTTCAAAAAAGGAGTCACTCAATAAGACAGTATTTTTTTGGTTACCTTAGAACTTTTGACTGGGTGATCCGATTTTGATGATTCTTATTTTATTTGAAAGCTGGTGCTTCCCGTGTGTAATCCCATTTAAATTTGGCCCAGTTCTGACTTTGGCATCCACGAGAAAACCTTAAAAATGAGGTCGGTTTATAGTTTTTTTTAAAACAAACCCAATTATCCAAAAAAGCTACAAAAGGCAGACAAGTTCAGAAATAAAATTTATTGTAGTAAGTGCAACAGGAGAGAAAACTCGGTTAAAACAATGTGAGTACAATCGACCATAGCTAATTGATATTTGACTGATAAAAGCTAATAAGGCGTTTATCAGGTACGTCCAGCAGTAGACCATGAAAGGGTGGTGAGTTGAGGTGATAAATATTTTGGCACATTCACCTGATCGGATCGTCCGATATAAATGAACTTACAACGAATAAATTCTTCCTCATCGATATCGTGACGAAGAGATTTTGTCACAAGCCCTCCTTTTTTCTAATATTATTTTTCATCGTATTTTGAAACTTGTTTTTGTTGACACAAAGTTTTTATTGCTTTGGGCTCTTGTGAGCCTACTTTATTATTCAAAGGCAAAGAAATATGAATTTTAAAGGTTTTTTTCACAAAATATAGGACGCTAATGTTTCGGAAAACGGAAGTTTTATCTGATTCGAAGTTATTTTGTGTTTTAAGTCTTTCTGTTTCGGTATTACAATACAAAAGTCATTATGCTTGTAGTTATTGTACACACAGAAATAAAATTTCATTTATACACACAATATACAAAAATCCCCCCTTCTCTTTCATCACAGGGCAAGGCATGACTTTTGGGGACAGTATCGCTCACGTCCGTAGGTGTTGACCCTCTGATACCCTACACGTGCCCTCTGGTGGTAGGCTTCGGCCGTGGCTTGTCACCACCCTCCGGACTGGGCCAGTCCGTGAAGCAACTCTGTTGTGTTTCGGAATGTGGTCCGGAGTAGCCATCTTCTAGACCTTCGTGATACATCGTCGGCCGCATCTTCGCTTTCCATCATGTGAGATTGCGGTCAAACGAAGGTCTATTTCTGATAAAAAAAAAAAAAGACTCAAATTCTTTTGCACATGATGTAATTATTTTTTCTTAATCATTAGCTATTGTTTCTTTTTATATATTAATAAAAAAAAATGTTTCTGAAGCGAAAACAACATATTCGAATTTGAATTCGATTCCGACGGATCTTTAAAACGCTATTTTGTCAAAAGTTTCCGATATCGAATCCGACGATTTTTCCGACGATTTAAAATGATTGCGTAAGTTTGAAAAACTTTATAATATTAGAAGGATAGATCTATTTAAAAACCTGCTCTCTGTTCTATGCTGTGTGAACTGTATATATTTGTTACGTCAAAAACACAATAAAAAAAACAGTCGATAGAGTCTGTTCAAAAAGAGAAGAGTCGTGGCGTTACGGTGTACTAACACTTTTACTCATACTGCAACGACAGAGCAGTGCTGTCAACGCAACAAAAATTGTCAATTGGCAAACGCGCGCCCTCAATTCCCACGACTCTTCTATTTTTGATCAGATTCTAGCTAGCTATCAGACATAGCAGCTTACCTATCTGCTTTGTTGGACACAACGCGACTCACTGGGCTGAGAGTGGCTTAACAACAGGTCAACGTTTTATAAATACCTAGTAGATTGGCTTTTTTCATTCTTTTTAACGTATTTTATAAAGTAATTGATTTTATTAAGGTTGGCTGTCCACACTATTTGCATAGTGGATGCGTAGTAGGTGAAAAATGCTTTTAGTTTGACCCGACAATAATAAAAATGAGTAGTAGACTAAAAAAGGGGGGAGGGGGCAGTGTCGCAAAATAATAAATAAATAATGTTGGACAATTCACACGGCATTTACTAGCCCCAAGATAAGCAGAGCTTGTGTTATGGGTACTAGATAACTGATAAACATAGTACAAATACTACATAGATACTTACATATTTTTTATTATAAATAGAAAACAACCAGAACGCCCTGAACAAATATCTGCAGATCGTACAGACATTTGTCTAAAATAAACTAAAGTAGTGATTTTAACAGAATAATTGTTTTAAAATCAATTTAATAAAGTGCGTTGTTGGTCCTAATAAAGCCGTGTCACCTGAAATTATTTAGCATAATATTGTAAATATTAAGAATTGGAAATTCTGCAATTATTCTCTCACTAAAAAATTAATAAATTAAAAGTAGGTAAAATCTAGTTCGTAACAACATTGTATCTACTGTATTTTCATAAGGATGTTACTCTGTTTTGTGAACCAATGAATAAGTAAATGAATAAACTTTCCACTCGGAGTGCTGCTGTCACATTTCCATAGAAAAAAGAGTAAAGCTAACTTTGTAGTTCACACTCAGCATACTGTACAAGCAAATTAAATTTAGATTTAGATTTATTTATTTATTTTGTTTACATGTACATGGTATACAGCTTAGGTTATTGTATGCTTAGGCCAATAGTACATGTACCCTGTTGTATTTATACATTTAAAATGTCAAAATTAAAGTTAGAGAGGATATGTAGATAAAAATAAATTATTTCACAAACAAGGTACAACAATACATACTCGTAAAATGGTGAGATTACGTTCACTCAATCTCTGTCAAGTTTTGCAATCAAGTTTTTGTTTTCCAGACAGTCGTCTTTTGTGAGAAAACTAGAAGATTAACTACAAATCAAAAAACTTAATGGTGTTTGGTCACGTTAAGAAAAAACGGGAAAATACTGGGGTTTTTCTTTTTAAAAAACGACCCACAAAGTCCGGCCGCGAAAAAGGTTTTTCTGAACCCAAAAAGCCTTTTTGTTTTATGCAACAAATTACAGAGTGTTTGTTGTAAACGTGCTTTGAATGAAATTCGAAAATTAGGAAAAGGCTGCTCTAATTTTCAGGCTGTGGGGTGAAAACTTGGGCACTTTAGGTTTTTAGGTTAATTCTATTTAGAGTTTAGGTTTAGTTATTCGATCTTGCATTGCGTTTTCTCATCATAACTGTTTACTGGACCAATAAGCTAATTTTACCAAAGTCTAAACACTTAACACAAAGTCAAACTCAAAAATGCTTTATTTCCATAAATACAATAAATGTACACTTAGAAAAGGTCAAATCATATGTTGAAAGTATGAGTTTACTCAGTACATAAAGATGCTATTTTTGTAACAGCATACAAAGCTGTACCGATGGTACAGCTTATTATTCAGTTTCACTTTCAGTCATTTATTTCTTGTAGGCACATTTACATTGCACTTGACAAAGTCTTACAATAGTAATTTAAAATAAAAGATAGGTGGGTTTGTCTACATTTACGCGATGTTATTCCAAAATTTGCGATCTGTGAAATAATCCTTTATGTCATAGGATAACTCGATAAAATTCGTAAAAAAACAATATAATCCTCCAAAGAAAAGAAAACAGCAAACAAGAAGCTGCTAGCTAATATGAGCCGCGATGACCTAAGCACAATGGTAGGCATCATCACAAGACACTGTGAACTGAACCATCTTTTCAAGTACTGGAGCCACAAAGAGAGCCTGTGTCAAAGCAGTTTCAGGAAGAAGAGACAGTGGAAAGTGGATTGAAGAGTCTCGTATAGACATAAACATACCGAAAAGCTGAAACGAAGCTGTCAAGCTTTTAATCGCTAAAATTCCTGCTCCTTCACTTCAAGGAGCTGGGCTGGTCAGAGCCTGGTTAGGAGAACAATGCACTAAATATCAGTGCGGATCTCAGTTAAACGGGGGCACATAGAATTAGAAGTACTATCACCAAACGTATGCGTATCCAGTTTGAAACTATTTTGCTTTGCGTTAAAAACAAAAGATATCGAGCAAGCAGGGGTTGGCAACTATTCACTTCACAGAAAAATCACCCTAGTGGTGGTAAGGCATAATTTTTGCTGACTATACTCTTACCCAATAGAAATAACCTTTGTAGAACTAGAACAATAAAAAAGTAATTGAAGTTACTCGGTTACTACCCGAGAGCTATACTTTTCTCTTTCTTGTACACTCGCCCTAATAGAATATTGATAAAGGAACCTCGTAAACCTTTTATTGCGACTACCTGAATTGGACTCATGTTGAACCCTCATCATATGTGACCTTTATTACAATGGGTTAAGGTCTAAGTCGTAAATCATGCCTTGTAAGAAATTAGGTATTTATTTACGATGCCTTGTGGTAGAACAAAAGGCAAGCAGGTTGCCTTAAACTTCATCATCATTTGCAGCAGGATTTCTTTTACTGGCTTGTTTCTACCCTCGTCTGCGCATGCGTTGTTTGTATTTTTATCTCATGGGAACTGATTTATGGGATTAAAAGTACCCACCAGGTAAAGCGGGGTGCATAGAGACTCCAGGGTGAGTAGAAACGGACGAAATAGCTTAGTTAGCCTATATTTTATTCTACGTCCAACGTAGTTTTTGCGTTATTAGAAAAAAAACCCGTGTTTCCCCGACTGGGGTATTCCACTGGGGGAAACAGGTATTTTTTTCTTATCTATCCCACACTGTTGCGTTTCTGACCGCGGTTTCGCACGTTTCGCACGTTTCGCACGCGTTGTTTCTATGAAAACGTTTTCTATTCCATGGGAACTGATTTATGTAATAAAAAATTACTTTCGTTTGATTCCAGGATTAGAATTACTTGTAATCAAAATTGCAACCGGATCTGTTTAGCCGTTTTGGCGTGAAAAGGTAACATTCATCCAAGTATACAAACCGACATCTAAACATCCAAACCTTATAATATTACTGTGATTGGTAAGTTACTCCATCGTTGGCTGATAAAGAAAGCGTAGACTGCTTTCCTAGACGAAATCTCTTCTTTAGAATCAAGTTACATCGAAAATAGATATAATCAATTCGTTAATATAACCAAACCGCCGCGCCTTTGTGTATGTCCCTGATACCAACAAAATCGACTTCCACCGACTGATAATAATCATGATAACGAACACCTTGCCAAATTACTGCGCGAAGGCGCGTGAATAGCCCAGTGAATAGCGCGATAAATCAGAAGAAGCGCCAGTCATCCGCCAATTTAGTAAATTATCTGTTCTTTTGGGTTGCCAGGCTTTTTTATTTCACGTTATAGCACACTGAAGAAGAGCTGTTTCAGTCAAAAACGTAAAAACACCCGCATCTTTTCAAAATGTGTCACAAGACCTTCATGGTGTGTGAAATGGTATTGGTGAAAGTACTCATTTTTCCGCATTTAGACTCGTGACTGTGAAATAGTAATGAGCCGGAAATGAGAGATGAGTAGGTGGAGTTAATTTCACCGCTGGTGAAGATATTGGTATCCAGTTTACACTTGCGATTTAAAAACTAAAATTTAAAATCTCATTTGATTTTAATAACTATTTATCAAGCTGTTTATATAGTAAAAATTTGACTTGTCTAAGTGCTTATTTAATAAGTCTAAAGAAATAAACGATTTGACTCTGACTCTGACTCTAAAACGTTCGCTCTGCTCGCGGTGGAAATTCCGGCAGTAGTTTTCGTATTTTATAAACCTCTACCCGTTGTGCGATTACGCAAAACTACCCGTACTATCTTTATTGACATTTGACAACCCTTTGAATAACCTTCGTAATTTGCTATGGATATGACCATGGAAATGGATTTAAAGGGCATTTAGAGGACTTTTAAATGTCAAATAAAGGATGGGTAGATTTTGCGTATTAAACAGCTGATCACCATTCCAGCGTGGATAATAATTATTAAAAAAAGTGTTGGACAACTCACACAGTATTATCTCCAATCCAATCATATCCAAGGGTAAACAGAGCTTGTGTTAAGTGTTGTGTGTTGGTATCGAACCCACAACCTCCTGTGCCATAGGCGGACCTTCGCCAGACATGATCAGCCGGTCTAAAACGGGGATTCTACCCGTGTTCAACAATCCCCGTGTTAGGCCTACAGTATTGGATGTATTTGTGCTGACGGAGAGTGTCTCCACACGAGTTTCTATAACCTCCAAGAAAAAACATTGAGATTCTATAACATTTAATTCTAAAATCGTTTACTCCGGCTAAACTGCAAGCTAGTGTATTGTTAGCGCTTACGATAATACACGCCAGGTGATTTTATCAAAGGAGGCGATCTCAATCATCACCGTGTTTCTATAACCTCCATGAAAAAACATTGAGACTCTATAACATTTAATTCTAGAATCGTTTACTCCGGCTAAACTGCAAGCTAGTGTATTGTTAGCGCTTACGATAATACAAGCCAAGTGGTATTATCAAAGGTTCATTTCAAAACGTTGTTGACATTTTGTATATAACAGAAATTGCAGGTGTCGTACCATTTTAGAGCTTAGAAAGTGATTCTCTGAGGGACCGTTGTCAAAACAAAACGAAGCTTGCAATAGCATATAGCATATTCTGTTTTCGGAGCTATCATTGCATTTTTATTACTACCGCCGCCGTCCAGGATTCTCTTTGGTACCAAAAGGCAGTGAAATACCTGCTATGAAATGGCTGACAACATTTAATATTCGCTATTTGAATAGACACTTTGTTTTTAACTTCCAACGATGCTTTAAGCTTTAGGTACCTACTTAGATGAAGTTCTATTGACTACCTAAGTAACGAAATGAAACGCAAAAGCTTTCATTTCGCGTTACAACGATCTACCTGTATTATTAGGATGATAATAATTATAAACACCCTAAGATCCTAGATATCTTATTATTTAATCCAAAATAACATACAAAAGTATTATATATTTATTTTCAGCTTGTCTTATCCCACTGCAGGGCAAATGCCCTCCCACCTCACATCACACTGATTTTATAAATGCGAAAGTTTTTATGGATGTATGGATGAATAGATGGATGGATGTCTGTTACCTCTTCACGCCAAAACTACTGAACGGATCTGGCTGAAATTTTGCACACAGGTAATTGTAAACCCGGAAACATAAGCTACTTTTATCCCATAAATCAGTTCCCGTGGGATAAAAAGGACCTTTAAACATTTCTATAGGAACAACGCGTGCGAAGCGGTGAGCGCAGCTAGTTTCACTATAAAATAACATTAGATTAAAAATTATCCTCGTCCGATATAAATTCTGCGAAAAGAATAAGCAGCACGAACAATTTATTGCATTTTAAAACGTAAATTCATATTATGTTGATATACAGCAAAAAAAAGCAAATTTTGAACAATATCTGAGATATTCCACAAGGTAACCGATATAGCTCTCAGAATTTGCAAGTTCAATTGCAACGGTACGGTCATTATAGTTGCAAACTGCCGACGTGGGGCCAAAGTTTCTGGGGTGAAACCGCGAATGGCAAAACTCGGGGACATTATTGCTTTTCTTGAGGCCAATGAGTTTCATTGTTGAACTCCATTTGTGTTGTGTTTCGCAACAGAGCAGAAATAAATGAGCGTAATTAATGTTTGGTGTAAGGTTTCTTTGGTATTTGAATGGTGGTTCGATGATTTAATTAATTACATCAAGTAAGGTTTCATGTTAAAATCAATTGATTAGTCTTTATAGTTAAACATACATATACTATTTTCTTATCATTATGAATTAACCAAAATAATAATTTATGTAACGTGTTATCGTATGGTTTTTATTACTACTGCTATACAATTTTAATTATTTTCTTTGTTCGTGTGATATATATAGCGACTATCACTTCAATGTATTAATTAATGCATTGATTTTATCTACTAGGTACTATTAAAAGACTGCCATATTTAACATTATCAGTAGATCCATGTTAGAACTACTGACACAGTTTTTGAGCAAAACTCAGAGGATCTACTGAATTTTGTAATCCTTAATTGAATAATCTATTCAGTGATCTACGAGTACATCATACTTCAAAACAATAAATTTCAAGATGGAAAACCTCTTTGATGAGATCAAAGAGTAGTTATTGATTCGCAGAAGGATCGCTGAATTCCTACAGATAAATATTTATGAAGGCATCAAAAGGGTTTTGTTGAAACATTTAAAATTTTATGTGCAGTTAAATGATAGAATAAAAATACTTCAAGAGATCGTTTCTAAAGATTGAGCAAATACTTAGAAATAGTTTTAATCCCGATATAACTAGGAACTGGATGGAACAGTTGAACTACCTGTAGGTAGTTTATACTAGATAACTCAATTATTTCAACTGGAAATAGGTACTATTTCATATTTGTTTATATTGCTAGGGACATAATATTAATTCGAAAGTTATTTATTGCTGACGAAATTTTTGAAATGCTTTTATAGTCATGTTGTCAAAAATATTATTTCAATTATTCTTTTAATAGTATATCTGACGATTGTAAAAGTAGCAACTCGTCAATATCTAAAGTAGTTAGATAAAATGATTAGTAATTTATAGTATTAAGGAAAAATTTAATAAAATATCTAAGGATCGCATTTCGATAGTCTTTCTTTTAATTATGGATTATATGATTCAAGCGAATACAAGATTGTATTCGCTTGAATCATATTTTCCATAATTTAAAAATTTAAGTAGTTACCCGAACATCTAGAACAGAGTTCTCTCTCAAGTTAGAATATGTTTAGTCACGTACAATAGTCCGCTCCTTCAATAGATACCAGCTACAATATTAATAAACACGACACAACTTGAACCACGTATACGGGTCAACAGAAACGAGCCAGAAGCACGAAATTATTAACACAGAGAGGTGGTGGAACGCGAACTTCTCACGGATTTTTTTAGTTGCATTTCCTGACTTAGCTATAGCTTTTACGGTTGGGAAACTAATTCTATCGAACAATCCATTTATCGTTAGTAGTTATTAAAGATATCAATATTTTTAGAGATTATTATAAAAACGCTCTTTTTATAACCTTGCCAGCTCCATGTCATCATTAAAAAAATGTTAAGTGTAGAGATAGCCATGCTTGCTTAATGAATGGGGTTCATCAAGGCTATACTATCGGACCTTGTCTATTTATAGATAATATTGATTTTTATCAACACTACACTGTCTGACTATCATTAGTAATGCATGTTACATGTTCACTTATAAAATTCAGTAAATTCATTTTTACTGACCATGAAGTTAATTACTAACATTGGCTTATTTACTGTACTAGAATACGTAGTAGTAAATTGTTTAGATATTTATGATAAATAAAAATATTAAATCAATCTACCTATGTCTTTTTTGAAGCCTGTTCGTAGATCCTTGATTAATATAACCCATAATTCAACACACAATAAACTTGTAATAACCGATCGTCCATAAAAAACTAAACAACATCGTACTGCTTGAAAACCTAATATTTCAACAGCACATCAACTTACTTTATCACATCATAAACGTAGGCTGAAAGGGGGACGGGGGGGGGGGGGGGGGGAGGTGGCTCCTGACGTCACAACCATGTACAAAGTTACGGACTTCCTACATTGTTCTCGGTTATATTTTGAGCGATAATTTTGCTAAGCTGTTGGCTGTTGACATGATGGCAGGTAGAGTGCTCTGTGCTTTGCAAGTCAAACATTTTTGTTTAAAATAAAGCTTGCAAGTTTTTTCACTTTTGTTTTAATTAAAACTTGCAAGTTTTTTTCTACAAATGTTGCAACTTATATTTAAAAAGAAAAAACAAAACGTAAGTAATCGATAGAGCCTCTTTAGGGAACTTGGCATGTTCTTTTCTCGAGAATGCCATCAACTGAACGTCCTATTTTTACCAGACTGCGCAAGATGGGATGCTATGCTTTTAATACCGACACCAAAGATATGTTTCTGTCCAAGTTTTCAAATTTATTTTCCAAATTTATTTTCCAAATTTATATTCCGGCGTGTACCTCATCAGTTGTATTACATCTCCTGTTTATATGGAAATCAATGATTTTTGACATGGACTTAGAAAGTTTTTCGTTTTTTAGATCTGTAGTTTTGATAAGTTTTACTAAGTACATTGCTGTAAATAACATTGCTGAGCCCTTTTCACTGCAAACCAGCAGAACATTTTGGTCTATACAGACTGTATGTAAATGGTCTGCTAATATTAATGTCAGATGGTTTGCAGTTGGTACCATGGGAATGAAATGACCAGATGATGATAAATTCATTTTGCTCAAAATTGTACACTATATTTACCGGTAGAGTACCCTAGGTAGTATAGGTACGCCTTTGTTACCCTGCGTTTTATGTCCCACCAGTTCTGTACTAAACTGCAGCATAGAACTACCGGGAATAAGCGACCCCTTTACACTAAGGTCGTGCGTCTTGCAACTCTAAACACCAAACAATTAACCGTATGTCTGACTGTCCCAATGAAGATGTATGGAGCAATAAAGTTTGCTGCGCTGTGACCATGCTGTTTAGTTTACAAGGACACATAGACCCAGAATTTAGTAGAAAATTGTTTTTATTAAACTGTTCAGCTAGAATGAGTATTCCATACAATTTGATAGTAGTAGTACTTGAAACAAACTTAAATTTATACATTATAGTTAGAGTCAAGAGTCAGAGTCCAATCGTTTATTTCTTTAGACTTACAAAATAAGCACTTAGACAAGTAAAATTTTTACTATATAAACAGCTTGATAAATAGTTATTACTATCATACAAGAAATAAGGTGGTTATTCTGTGCCATAGCACAAGCTTTGGTTAACTCGGGACTAGACGAAAAAGAAAGATAAAAGATGTTGTGAATGAGAAGAAAGATGTTGGAAAACTGTTAAAACACAACATATAAAATAAGTTCATAAAGAGGCAGGTTAAGAAGACATAAAAAGTAAAGCAAAGGTATGAATTAGGTCAAAGAAGAAAATAAAACAAACAAAACAACTATTGGCGCAGAAGAAAACAAATTAATGAAACAAATAGAGGAAGTAAGTGTAAGTGCAAATAAGACGCTCACGGTAACATAGTCTAGCCGAACTTGGTTAATAAAAGCTCGGATTCTGGTGTATTCAGACATTGGAAGTTGAGAAAGAAATTGACGATTTTTAGGGTACCTACCTATCTTAACTATAGAATAATCACAAATAGAGTATTTGCACCACCCCAATTCTTCCCGTGGGTGTCATAAGAGGCGACTAAGGGATATCCACCGGGGGGCGGGCAGCAGCGCCCCCTGCAGAACAAATCTTCCACCAAACTGCGATCCCCAACCCGCATGCCCAGCGTGGGGATTATCGGCATTACCCCCATGAGGTAAACGCCAATTAGGCGTTTATCAGGGGGAGGCCTACGTCCAGCAGTGGACCGATACAGGCTGTAAAGGTTGAGGAGGAGAGTAAAATGCGAAACGTTGGATAGATACGTGGATAGATGTTAGTAACCTCTTTATGCTAACGAACTGGGCTTACATTTTTGGTCGTTAACTTACCTTAAGCCGTAGGATAGCGTTCCTATGGTTTATCCATTTTGAATGAAGCATGTTAGTAAACAAAGTACGACACAAATAACAAAATCTCACTTGCTTGGCGTCGAGTTTCAGATATAGTTGTAAGCAATTTTTATTGAAGGGAGGATCTAAAATCGACAAGTAATGTAAATTACCTATAAGAGGACGCGCCAACAAAGTGAATTTTAGGTAAAGTATGGGCGGTTTGTTTACGTTTATGCTCCATTTAAAATTGATACTATATAGGGTTGCCTACGTATTTCGATTACGATTTCGAGCAGATGAGATGGTTCAATCTAGCATCAGTGCTTATCATCAGATAAACCATCTGCTTGATTCGGTTTTTATATGTCAAATACTAGGTCCCACTTGCACAACGATTTTTATATATCTAATTTTGATTAAATTTAAGGTATTTATATGTTTTGATAACTCACTGCATAATAAAGTCGGTTAATTATTGTTGTGTAAGCGGGGGTTGTTAAATATTTTATTATAATTAAAGTTTTCTAATAACAATAAAATTGTGGGCAATTGTGATACGGCTGTTTCGTCCTCACACATTGGAGTATAATTAAATAATAATTGGTAAATAAATAAAGAGTTTTACTGCACTTGAATTGATTGTGGTCCTACGTTCCGCTCATTTCATCGTTCCCCTACCACGTACTCAATAATGTCCTTGTCTGACCTTTACAAATAAAACCGCGCAACAAAATCCAGTAAATATTTTTATAGACACGACAGCAAAAATCTGAAACATGTCCAGGTCAGTTCACCGTGTCATGTGTCCATTTTGATGGACATAAAGATACGCTTCGCGTTCAACCACACGCGATTTTATATTATACAATAGCGTGACAAAAGGTTAGAGTATAATCGAGGATTTTTTCCTAAACCCTATTTCTTCTCAAGTGTAAAGACTCACAACAATGTATGTTTTGGATATAAGGGGCTTAGGGTTTCGTGATTTTTTTTGTTAATATGAGATTATAGATCGCACTAGCGTCTGCCTTCAACTTTGTTCTCAATTTTCGATATGTTGTTGGATGAAAAGAAGCGTCTGGGATTAAGAAAGTCAGAAAGATATTTACAAAAAGAGAACTATGTAACCTTAGATAGCAGGTAGTACCAAACACCCTATACGTTTCTATAATGTTAAGACCAATAACAGTCACAATGCATTAATTTGAAGAGCTTCGTGCTCGTTTAATTCTTAAGTAAATGGAAACAGTGAGGTTGACTTATTCAACATCAGTAAAAGTAGGCTTAGAACTTAATTAGTGATTTCTTTTTTCAAGTGTAAGTTAACAACATAATTGTGTTACCTATTTAACTGAATTCTTGTTTGTTTTTAGTGTTTTTCTATTCATTATGTTTTTTATTCCTAATATTATGTCGTCAGTTTACTGTGTATCATGCTATTTTTAAGTACATAATTATTATCTATGTGCGGAAACTTGTGATCAACAAACATCCACTGGTCTATTCAGGCATGTTCTGTATTTTTATCTGAGTTTTTCGAAAACCCAGCTAGAAGTTTCTCCAGTATTTTGAAAACCAAATAAAACATTTTACAAAATTTTCGGTTTAATTTTATCGGGGAATACAGCGGCGGAAACCACGGTCGACCTTGTTTCTTATATCTTACCAAGGTCTCATAATTAAACAAATGATATAAGCCTATAGGCTTAGTAGGTAATCGTATACGATTACCTACTAACTGTACATTTGTAATGCCATTGAAAAGGGTCTAACGAACGCACGTGATGTGCTTACAAATGGAGATCTGAACGACATTTACAGTGAATTGATGGCAATTGGTGACGACTTTTCTCAAATGGTCTTAAAGGAGTGCTGGATATGAATTTCCCAATACTTTTGCTAGTTAGATATAGTCTGTTCCAAGTTATTTATCAGTTTTTTCGTGTATAGAGTTTTTTCTTTCATATACAAGTATTCAATAACACTAAAATAACATAAATTCCTAACCAATTCACGCTTAAACTACTGAAAGGACAGACCGCAATTTCGCTCATTTCTAGACCTCGATTACGTATACCTACGCTACTTTTTATCATAAAAATTAGTGCGAAGCGACGTCCAAAACTAGTAAAAAATAAATTTTTTTTATATCATATTTCAGTAGGATCCAAAAGTATTTTTGTCATTTTTCGTCTAAATCATAGGTTGCTTGTTACATAGCTAATTTATAACTATCCAAGAGAAGCAGTCAACACAATATTTATAAGAAATTATAACCTAAATAATTTATTAGAAGTCGCTTTATTTTGGCACAAAGACCAGAATCTTGTTTAAGATTAATGTAAATGTTAATCAAGGAAAATCGCTATAACAGAGAAGTAACTGAAGCCTTATATTTTCATTTAACATTCAAAAGTTTTCTCATTTCGCAACATTATCCGAAACAAAACAAATATATCTCTCGCGTTTAATTTCCGTCTAAAAACCACAAAAACAATATCGAAATGAATGGTATACAAAATATTGAGTATTTTGTTAGGTAGTATGGCAACCCCCTTATTCATATTGGTCTGCTGACATAAAATGGCTGCTAAAGGTGATATCAAACGGTTCACTCAAGTGGTTATTCTCTCGAGTGATTGCTTCATTTTCCTTTCATTCTATGTTCACACGGCTTAGAGGAGAATGATATAGAAAAGAACATTCACTGTTCTTTTCTTTCAAATATCATCGAATAAAGTTGTGCGTGTTGGAATTACTTTAATTTGTGACCATTTAATCAAAGAGTTCACAAAAAAGTAGCAAAGAAAACGTCGAGTGTTCAGTGTTCAGAACGTTCATTTCTCGTTCATTCGGGGTGGGAGAGAGAGATACCAGATGCCGATATCCAACTGTTGGATCGGTTCACTAATGAATTCATTCGGCATTGTGTTTAGATTCGTCACTTGGAGTGAAAGATGCAAAATGAAAGACAAAAATGAACAAAAAATGAACCGTCTGATATCACCTTAAGTAGTGTTATTTCTAAGTCTGACTTAGGTCAATAAAAGAAGACAGAGTGAGATTTAGCAATATGCTAAGTAATCCGATGGTCATGCGGTCGATTGTGTCGATTTGCTGAATCTAATAAATATTACTGAAATATGAAAAGGAAAGGATGTACTATTTACACACACACACACACACACACACACACACACACACACACATACTCGTGCAATATACACACAAGCTGGGTTTTGTCGAGACTGTCTGTCATGGCTGGAACTCGGTTAGCAATACCTATAATTGAATATTAAATCTAATTAGCATATTGATTTCTTAGTTCATGATCATAATTTTTATCAGCAATAAATTACTTTACTGTACCTATGTTTTTACATTACAATGTACATAATGTATGTATTGTGATTTTTGCCGAACTATACTCTCAACGTCTTAGCAGACTATTATGAAAAAGTGGGTAAGTGTGTACTGCCGTACTGTGTACTACAACGTTTGTGTTACCTTTGTGTCCTATAAAATGTGACAGCGGAACTAATTTACGGAATAAAAAGTAGTCTATGTGTAATTCCAGGCCTAGAACTACCTGTTACCCGTTCAGTAGTTTTTGCGTGAAAGAGCAACAAACATGTTTACACACATATATGTTTACAAACTTTCGCGTTTATAATATAAGTAGGTTTCAAAATTCTATAGAAAATAGAGTAACGCAAAAGTAAACAGTATGGCACCAACATAGAAAATGTATATTAGATGCTAGTAGAAAACCAAAAGGCATCAAAGTCGGTGAATGAGACGCGAAACCACTGTCATATAGAATTAGATCCCAGGTTATAGTGGACTCAACATCCTATCCCTAGCAGATAGCTGCAGATTTACATTTGAGTCATGGGCACGGAATGTGTTCGAACTAATGAATTTATCAAGATGAATTAGACTATAGAAATAATCTGACTCATTTAATTTATATTAACCTTTAGGATCTTTTTGAACTTTGTGACTTGTAAATTTATGATTTAACTTTGTAATCAGATCACTGATCACTTAATTTCCTATTTTTACTTGTTATTTGAATTATGATGAATGTCCAAGAGACATAACAGTAAGATCTTAAAGAACTTTGATTTGTCGCTTGGACGCTTCCGGGAATGGATGAAGCGTTAAAGGCCTAGGAGATACCACAAATATCGTGAAACAGTTGAACATTTCCACCATAAATATTTCAAACATTGCATCGTACGGTCAGACAGACCGTTGGAAAGACGGTATGACAGCTTGAGCCGACCACTGGACGAGTTGTGGATTAAAATTGTGAATTGGCTGGCAGTGGGGCGTGGAACAGAAGCTTAAAACTGAGCTTCAAGTTATTGCTCGGTTTTATTTCACTGTGTTTTGATTGTTCTTTATTTGACGGCCTCTGTGGCGTATTCGGTGAACATCCACTTATGAAGCGACAGGCTCGTTCCAGTATTATGACAAAAATGTAGTGCTTGAAGGGTTCGTTCCGGTCTAGTCGTTTTATAATTAATTAATCCTCTTGTGTTGTAAGCGTTTGTAACGTCCGCCATGTTGGATATACTCATCTCTGCATCCACATTGTGATGATGTCAGTCACGGACACGTTCCAGGCCCGTCTCGGACACGCGTTTTCGAACCTAAAAATAAGGATTTTATGAAAACTCAAAATAACACTATGAACCCAGTCTTCTACTAAACCATCGAGGAAAATCTTGTTACCAGACCGACTTATTTTTGTTCGCTGCAAGGTCATCGATATTTAGTAAGGCATAATAATCTTAATTATAATCATTTATTGCTTGAAAAATGGTAATAAAGGTAAGCTTAAAATAAGTTCACATAATTCACCGGTAAATTTGGCATGCAAAATCGATCGCTCATCGATATCTTGTTAAGTCGACTTTTGTTTGGTCCACGTAATGTCACTTCGAAAATGTTTTGTAGGGTTTTAGGATTTTAGGGTAAAATACCAGAAGCTGTACTTACTTTAGGGCGAGATGATGCTGTGTAACTTATGTAACGCATTTTTAGGTAATTATTGTAGTCTTGACAAGCAGACCCTTTATGCCGATAGGAGAACCTCTGTCAATTTCCTAAAAACAAACAGTTTTTAGAAAATTGACAATTTTTAAAATTTTTAAAATTAGTTCTCGTAATGCCTCCTATTGCGGAAGCTTTTACAGAAATCCGACCACCGGAAATAGAAAACCCCAGCGGGTTTCCTTACTATAATTATTATTCAGACGTGTGTAGGTTTTGTTTTCCTCTCGGTAAGTATTTATCGAAGAAAAGATACCTTTGCTAAAATGCGGGTTTTTCTTGAACATGAAGTGAAAAAAATTATAGATTTTTTAAGCTTTAAAAATTCTGCATTTTCAGCACTAGGTTTTGGTTAGAGGTTTTTGTTTTATACAATATACCTACAGAAAGAACCAACATACAGAACAAATTATATATTTAAGTACCTGGTCTGCCAACCATCAACCTTTATTTGGCGATTAATATGTTTTGTTAATATTATTATTATTTTCAATGAATAATTTTAGCTTGAGGACCTTTTTACTTTCAAAAAAATCTTGGATATTCTTACATTCGAGAATGCACAAAAAAAATCTAGATCGGGTTACATAATGTAAGTATGCCATATGTAACCATCATAATTTGACATAACCATTCATTCCCCTCTCATTTCGTTCGCATGTCGTTTTTCGTGCATACCGCGGTACCCTAATAAAGAAGGACATTTTTATGGCTCGCATAAAAAGTTGGTGTGTTTGCGTTAGCTTTTTATGTCAAAATTATATTTTTGCCTTTGAAGTGGTTTTTTGACCTTTACTGGCTTCTTTCCGCGACTTTGTATCTCACATGTTCAATCTCAGCTGCTATAACTTTAGTGGCTCGTTCATGCTAGTTTTATCGCTCGTTGTTCATTTTTCTAAGCGTTTTAAGTCAGTAAGTTATAGTCTTTTTTTATTATTAATAACGGCCTACTATTTTCATTTTACAATTGGTAAAATGATGTTTTTTTTAGTTTTAAAATAATTCTACCTTCTGTTTTCGTAGATATTGACTCCTAACATAACAGAGGATCAAGATCAGCAGACAATGAACGCCACTATACCTCGTACCGACCCACCTATGAGCAAATCCTTCACTGAATTTCAAAAATGTATTAATCGCGACAAAAGCTATAAAGCTAAATTTATTAAATATATACAACTCATTTCCACTGTTATCTATCCTAAAATGATAATCGTCCACAAACGCCTACTAAGCTACAAAAACAACGTAAAAATGTTCATATTTCCGATTCGCCACTGTTTGTAATTTCCTCTCGCCGCTACCGGATATTGGACCGTAACAAAAGGACAAAAGGCTTGCATTTAATCGAGAAATTACTCAGCGAGAATTACTGGGCGAATTTTTTATCGGAAATATTCGTGCAGAAATTCAAGGAACGGAAAGATAAATGTTAATTGGCATTTATTTGAGAGGCAATTATCTTTAGCCGAACCATTTATGGCGATAAAGTGAGAGGTAATTTTTGTCTGAAAAAGAAATGATCATTAATTTTATGTGAGTATTTATGGGAACGGTATTTGACAAATTGATTACGCCATTTTGTCATGGATTTACAAACTGCAAAATTGTATTTATTGTTTTATTGAGGGGTGTTCGATTTGTATTTACAAGAAGCAGAAAATTTGTACTAAATATATGTAGGTGGTAAGGCCGTCGATTGGCAATTTGAGTATATCAATGTCAAATGAAAGGAAAACAAAATAAAAGGCTTAATTGGCAACACAAACAAGAAATATAAAAAAGTTGGATTTACTTTAATTTGAAATTGATATACTATAATTGCCTATTGAGACACTGCCACCTATCGCGGAATATGGAACTAACTTTTTTTTTTAAATGCAAATCGTAAACCTCCCATTGTAAATACTAGTTCTAATTTAATTTTATTTGATTGTAGTAACCTACCTAATTTTCGTCGTTAATATTTTTCTTTTTTATATTTACTTAAAAAGATTTAATATGCATGGTAAAATCAATGGTAGATAAAGGTTAAAATCCACTCCAGTTGTCAATTAGGAATAGGGCGTTTTTCCATTACCCGGCCCGGCACCGGCACGGCACCGGTATGGCCGTGCACCGGCACCGGCGCCGGGGTTTCGTTTTTCCACTGCGCCGGTGTCGATGCTGGTTTACGCCCGGTGCGCTCTCCTACCCGCCCCGCGCAGTTACACACTCACACGGCTACAATTCATAATAAATATGCAATACACATGCAATTTTGCCGGGCCGGCACCGGTGGGAAGCTTGCTACCCCGGCGACGGCGACGGCGCCGGCAGGACTCAATGCCGGGCCGGCGCCGGCGCCGGTAAGTGAAAAAGCGAGCCATACATTTTCATACATTTTTGCTTCCCCGGCAACGGCACGGCGCCGGCGCCGTTGCCGGTGCCGGTGCCGGTGCCGGGCCGGGTAATGGAAAAACGCCCATACAATCAAATTCAATCTAAATTCAATCATTTCTATCCATGATTGTTTTACCAACAAAATGTCAAGGAGAAACAACAAATACAAGGTGCCACGAAATATGTATACTCAGCCGAAAACGAAGCCGAGTGCAAGAATAAAAACAATACTTACTTACTCACGGTTCAGTGATTTAAGGCTGATCACAACAAGACACAAGATTTCTCCTGGCATCTCGGTTCTGGAATGTCTCTCGCTAGCAATAGAGTTAGCGAAGATCGGCTTCAAATTCGTCGATCCAGCGATACTCTAGGCCGGCCGATTGCTCCACACCCCAGATACTAAGTAAAATCTGTAGATAAAGTACGTCTCATAGTTGCAGCGTTTACTCAACAGCTGGGCTGGCAATTATTTATTTTTATATTCTACCACCGAACTGCGAACCCCAACCCGCATGCCCAGCACGAAGATTATGGGCATAACCCCCCATGAGATAAACGCCAATAACGCGCTTATCAGGGTACTGCGTCCAGCAGTAGACCAATACAGGGTGTTGATATAGTTGATAAATGAATATACACGCTGCCACGTAATAAACTCAACCTCAATAGGTTGAGTTTATTACGTGGCAGCGTGCATATTCATATTAATATCAGTTGTTTTAGCCCTAGGTTCATAGCGTTTACCTAGGCACTATATTATTTTCTATCTAGGTCGATGCCATTATACCTATTGGATAGAATATTTAGTGTGCTAGCCTCGTTTATCTAGCCTTAGGTAATAGCATCCAAGGCTTTGCATTTTACATCTAGCTGAATAGATTCTGCCCTCGGTTTTGTAGATAACCTATGGGTTTGGGATCTCTAGGACACTTACTTTGAATATAAATTGTCAGATCGATTTTGTAGGTAGTTTATTATTAATAATAGAAAATAAACCGATTGAAACTTTCATTCGAGATTGTGCAATAATGATGTATATGATACAAATTATATTCCACGGTTTCTGCCTTCAGCTTGTTTTCCTGAAAATAAAGTTTAAAGTTTATTTCTAACCCTGAGTAGCCGATTTATGGATTAAAATGTAGCGTTAGTTTCTTAGTCCAGGTTTTGACCAACGCAATTTTTTTGCTTGATCCGTTTTATAAGTTCTACCATGAAGCTGATAAAAAAGTGGTAACAGTTCTTTGACGTCACAGTCCTATAGAAAAAATGGGAGTTACCGATAGTTCTGGCGTAAAGAAATAAGAAATTGAGTAATATTCTCCATCGATACAAACCTTTACGTTTTTGATTTGAGTGTGATTTTCCATTTCATCAAAATGCCGCAAATTGAGATTTACGGACACTTGGACACTTATTATTATATTAGTAGTGTGTGTAACTTGATAGGGGCTTATTCTATTAGCAGGTTTCTCTATGACACGACCATTTGCGTAATATCGCGTCAAAGCAGCGAGTAGGTAAATATTTAAGGGAATAGGATTATTAATAGCCTGCCGACTTCTGCAATATTAAATTATAATCTTCTTGAAATTTCATCACGGTAATTTATGATGTGACATTGTGAAATTAGTCTGACACCTTTATTACTCGAGTGCCAAGTTGTTCGTAATTTTTGGTGCAAATTGGTTTTAATTTTGTTCAGTTTTGATTTATTTTCTTTTCTTTCTATATGAGATGTTTTTTTATTATAGCTGCGTCCCGCGGCTTCGCACGCGTTTTTCTTATGGAAACGTTAAAGGGGATTTTTATCCCTCGGGAACTGATTTATGGGATAAAAATGTAGCCCATGTTTGATTCCGGGATTAGAATTACCTGTATGCAAAATTTCAGGCCGATCCTTTCAGTAGTTTTGGCGTGAAGAGGTAACAAACATCCATCCATCCATTCATCCATACAAACTTTTACATTTATGATATGAGTCTGTCATTTATATTTACTCTGTCAGCCAGATAATCAGAAATATTCGACACATATTTTTACTTTTATCAATCTAATAACTCGCTATATCTTCATCATTATTTGTTTAATCAACAATACAAAAAATACGTGTCCAATATTTTCTGAAAATCTAACTGACCTGACCGCGACTAGGCAAACGCAGTGTAGGGTGCCCTCCGGCCAGGTGCGATATCGATATGCGAAAGACTGCAGGCAGATGCTGGATGCGTCAAGTTGAAGGCCCTGGCGCTCATTAGGGAAGACCTATGTCCAGCAGTGGATTAATAATGATGATGATAACTGACACATATTAATATTCTGGTACCGCCCGCACGGCGAACTACCTACTTCTACCAACACCTACATAGCTCATACAAATATTATTCTGCAATTAAACCACAGCACATCATAAATTCAATGTTTACACTAACCGCTACCCTCTTTTGCCATTTTCAGCACTAAAACTACGCTGCCGGTTAAATACGCCTGACCTAGTTACAATCATAAGGCAGCTAATACAATATTCATTGGCGTTCTGATTTTCGTTGCCTTGATCGAATGCTTGTTAGCTTGATGGTAGAGCGACCAACTGAAACTGTAACGCTTGAGGGGCGCGTGTTCGAATCCTTATGACATGAAAAAAATTGTGAACTTTAAAATTTTGAATTAATTTGTACATTGACTATCACCTTTTTATAATATACATACCACTCGCAGCTTCACACGCGTTGGCCAGTATTTTTAGTCGCTTAGACTGTTAATCCCCTTCCCCGTATTGTTGTTTATTTTGAACATATCTTGTGCATACGCCTGCCGAACGGTGGTGTTTGTGTTTGAAGGAGGGCACGGTTCAGCTGTGGACAAATGTGGCGTTGATGAGGTGAGTTTACCGCAATAAATAAAACAAAGCTTTCGTTCTAAGTGGTTTGGCCACAGAAAACACGAGGCATGCGGGCGGATTAGAGTGGAGATAAAGATAATTGCAGTGAAGGAATTAATTTGTTCTCTGGGGGATGCTGCGGTTTGTTTACTTACGGGCTGAAGGCAGGATCTGTACCTACCACTTTAACTATATCTACTTGTGTTATTATAAGAAACGAAACAAGGAAACAACAAATTGAAATTTTATAAAACTTGATGCTCGCTTTTGAAAAAAGGAGATGGCGAACGCCTACATAATGTTATTATCACCAGACGAGTATTTTGACACATCATTTATCAAAATCACCTTAGCCGTTTTGATGGTTGGGTAGGATAAAGACTTATCCGTCAACCATAATATAATTTAATAAATAAACAATATATTTTCGGATATATAGAATTGTGGAGAATTTACACATGCTTTCCTTCGTGATGAATTTACTTTGTGGAAAATATACAACCACCCTTAATAAACATTTGAAATGCATATAAAGCCCACGCCTCGCTTGTAAAAAGCAATTTTCAATGCTTTTAAAGTTCTTTTCAGTATTAATAAAAACTTGTAACAAAAATCCTTTGTTTCAAAGCCAGTTGAAAGCTACCACGTAATTTATACATCTACATATATTATTATTTTAAACGTAATTAAGTTTTCGCTTATCTAGCCCCAGTTTACATAAAGCACTGCGTACGCGTACATTAGAATGAAATTTCAGCTGCATTTTGCCTGCTATTTTACGAAGTAAAGATGTTAATTAACTTTTGGCTAATTGAAGGCAAGCTAGACAAAACCTTTTCGATTTAAACACAATCTTGAGGATTTTGTAATTTAAAACGATCAGCTAACTAACTAGTAAGATTTGTTTAAACTTAGCTCTCAAGTAGTGGGTACTGTGATCACATTGACACCCATTTTTCATGGATAAAGGTACCTAGCTAGTAGTAAGTAGTATTGTACAAAGTTCGTTAAATATTTTCATCAAATATTTAACGTATATGATATTTTTTGTATAGTGGTTTTTAACAAATCATCTTTTAATTAAAAAATAAAATCACTTCAATTATACGGTTTTCTTATGAATGGAACTGAATTGAGCGTTAGATAAGCGATGAATTGAAATGGTACACGGAAAACACCAGCTTTCCTAATAAAAAAATAATCATCAAAATCGGTTTACTCGGTCAAAAGTTCTGAGGAAACAATCATAAAAAACAGTTGAATTCAGAACCTCCTCCTTTTTTGAGGTCGGTTAAAAATATGTTGGATTTGAAATCCCAGTAAACCATAATTATATTCAACGGTACTTTGCGGATATCCACTGGCAAATATTGAAGTATAAAATATTTAGCAAAAATTCCCCGTAAACCTAGCTAAAATATTCGCAGGACAAAGCTGCAAGCTGTGAGCATATTTGCGAAATACTGCAAAACCGCGGCGTGATGTGGTTTAGCCCACGGATTCTGTGTAACTGAATATTTTTGGCGGAGGCGGTCTGTGTGTGGGTGGTTAATACCAGGGCAAATTTATTTCGTTTTATTTTTATAATACTTAAAATCTTTGTGAAAGTTTAATGCATCATGGTTTTATTATTAAAATATCGTAGTTTGACGAATTAATTACGGATGTAAGCGGGTTAACTACGAACCTAACGCGGGATGCGGTACGCGCGCGTCTAGTACCGCACACGCCCTGATGATATTGAGGGATGAAACGGTGGTGTTCTTCCAACACAAATAAGGTTCGTAGTTAACCCGCTTATATATGTAATGAATCCATCATGGTTATTAACGCTAAAGCCTACAACGAGATATTTACAATGACTTGAGTTTTGAGTTTTCCATTTGGAAAGCTTATAATTTGTATTAAATTCCAGATTCCAGAAAACAGAAATTATTTTTTTTGGGGGAAAACCCTTTAAGGGGGATTTCAGGGGAGAAAACTGGAATACCGGTTCATACGTGCACATTTCGATCTTTGATTGTTTCTCATCAAACGCTCAGGGAAGACTCAGGGAAACGATCGCGAATTTTACTCTTACACGCAAGAACTAACGAATGGATCGGGCTGATATTTTGCATAGGTACAGGTAGTTCTAGGTTTAGAATATTCCATAGGCCTTTTATCCTATTAATCAATTCCAGTGGGATAGGTGAGCGAAGCCGCAAGGGCAAGCTAGTATACAAACAATGCCAACTTTTCAAAACGAGGCAAAAAGCAAATACCCCAAAACACTGACACTCCACCAATTGTGCAAAGCGGTTTGCTGAAGCGATAATTATCTAGATATACAGTTACTCTCAAATAAATGTTTCATACTAAGTTGCCGAGTCTGACCACATCTCCTTTGTGTAACCACGAATGTAGTGCTGTCTTCAACTACTGTAGCTGGTAATGATTCAGCTACGTTAGTTTGGTTGTGAACTTAGCTAGGTTTAAGTTTACTTAGTTTAGACGATAATTAAGTATTACTACTTTTAAAACGACTTGAAAAAAAGGAGAACGTTCTGAATTTAATCAACTGTATTTTTTTAAATTTGTATGTTTGTTACCTCAGAACTTTTGCCGGGGTGGTCCGATTTTCATGATTCTTTTTTTATTGGAAAGCTGGCGCTTCCCGTCTGGTCTCATTGGTCCAGTTCTGACAATGGGATCCATGAATTACATATATAATTGAAATCGGTTTATAGTTTTGTAAAACCAAACCAATTATTACAAAGAAGGGGTTTATTAAGTACAAAAGACTCATGGAATAAAAAAAATACCGGCTCACCCTTAAGTCTGTTAGCAATTCAGGGAGCAATTGTTTTAAAAAACTTTTATAATATTCGTAATTTAGAAGACATCGAATACGATAATTACATAACTGATTAATCTTCTTTAAGATTTAAAATATGAAAATATCAAATCAATAAAATCCGTCTGCTATTTTATTTTTGAAATGAAAGACACCTCTACCACTCTAAGGTTATCTTTAACTGTTTAATAGAAAAACGTCAAACACACTATTGAAACTCTACACGGCAAAACGCGATGGCGTGTTCAATTGAAATAAATCCTATTAATTCTATGACCAGTGTGTCTACCTCAAGTTTTCACAATCCATACTCACTAGCGACTGTAGTCCAAAAAATGTAAGGAAACTTTTAAAGCGCCCCTAGCGTATAGTTGGGTACTAAAATGCGCAGTATGAGTCGCGTAGATATTATTATCTGCGTTGTAACTACTGTAGCAACGTCAGGCGATTTAACTGTGACAACTCATGGTAGACATATATTTGTCTTAAAGCTGAAAATTATGTCAATAGATTCAATAACATAAATTTAAATTCATATGCTTGGAGTCGAGATAAAGAGATATATGTAATTGGACAATATTTATTGACTGAAAACATTATTGAACACAAAAACAAAAAGACGTGTGGCACTCGGGGACTGCCGCGGTAAAGCTATTGCATAGCATTTTGTATCTACTTATGCAATTATAATTTTATTTATTTATTTTATTCATACAGTATTGCTTTTTCTTTGATATTAATTCAAGTTACACTTTTTGACCGTGGTGACCAGCTGCTTATGTATTCGTCCGATTTCGGAGCAGCTTGTCTCGATTCGTGCGAGTTTCGTAGTCGTACAATACGTCTAATCGCACGCACACTACGCCGTGTCGAAGACTGCCGAACTGAAACGACGTTAGACGATGCACGGCCTTCAAGCCACACCTCCTTGCCCGGCGGAGTAGGGAGCGTGAGGTTTTTTCGTTACGGAATTTCTGGATTCTGTCCCCGCGCTCAAGGCCCGCGATAGAAGCTATGCAATAGCTTAAAAATTAAAACACAACGTGACACGTGTACACCTACACCCACTGCTAGCTTTCCTCACGTAGAATGTTTATAATGTGATTGTTACAGCTATCCTTACATGAGCTATCTATGGATTCTTACATAGTGTAGAGCCGACAATAGTTTCACGTGCATTACTGCCTTTGTTCCGCGCCGGACTTGGTACTTCTTTGTGTGCACTGCAGTGGGCTGGCTTAGAGCAATTTTGTCACTCGGGAAATATACGGTATCTTCAAGTTACTCTATTTTTGAGTCAGAGTTTCTAGATTTGTCGCTATTGTAGCTAATGGTTTCAATACAAATACTGCCAATACTAGACTAAACCAATTTCATAGGACTATAAATGTTGCTGTCTCTATCATAACCATCAAAATAATAAGGATGGCATCATTTTTAGTCCTGTCAAATTAGTTTAATCTTGAGTCTATTCAAAAAGAAAAGAGTCGTGGCGTTACGGTGAACTGACACTTTTAGTCGTACTGCAATGACAGAGCAGGGTTGTCAACGCAACTAAAGTAGTCAAATTGGCACAAGAGCGCCCTTACTTCCCATGACTCTTCTCTTTTTGAACAGACTCACTAGAGTCTGTTCAAAAATTAATTTTGTTTTAAAAAACTATAAACCGACTTAAATTTTTACGGTTTTTTCATTAATTTTCATGGATTTCACTGTCAGAACTGAACAAAATTAAATTGGGACCACATGGAAAGCACCAGCTTTCATATAAAAAAAGAATCGTGCAAATAGGACCACCCAGTCAAAAGTTCTGAGGTAACAAACATAAAAAAACAGACGAATTGAGAACCTACTCCTTTTTTTTGAAGTCGGTTAAAAAGAGAGTAGTGTTAGCGATAGCGACATCAAAAACAAAACACCAATGTTGGATTTTTTTCTGGCTTCAGTGATTTAGGTTTTTTTACATATAATTTATAAGCTGTGACGTATCAAGTTATAATTAACAACTTGGAGGCAACGAGAGAACAAGACCCGGTGTGAACAACTCTACCACAAATAAACATTTGTGGTAGAGTTAGATTATTTGTGTTATGCATTGATTTATTAAAAACGAAGATGAGGTACTGGTTGCTCGAAAGTGGCAACCTCAAATTGTGTAAAATTGTGTTCTCCCACATCAGTCACCGTCTGACCGGCGGCACGGGCGGTCGTGATTCGCGTGAAATATTGTTGTCTCAGTTTCACTTCGGTACTAGATACGTCTTACCGTCTTTGTTCTTCTTTGTATTGCACAGGACTGGAAATATAACTGTGAGCGTATGTGTTTGCGTGAAGTTGTAACACATGCCAATTTTTGAGTAAGCGCTGGGAGAACGTAACCTATCTTCCCTATTTAAATCAATGGTGTTATGTATGTAAATCAAGGCAGGCGCAAATTAGAGAAGTGTAGATGGGTATAAAGGATTTTCCCAGTAGTGGAACCGTACAGGTAAATAAGAAAACCTCATTTTGTTACAATAGTATGTTTGTGCATTTTAGTTGGCCATGACACCAAAAATACTTAAAACCCAATAACACAGTCATATGTAATTTACATTTGTAATAAAACCAAGATAGAAGTCCACTGCAATACAAGAGCCTTCCCCAGTGCACAATGAGAGGGTTGCATTGATGTATTGGCTTGGCTACAGATTTATCAAAGAAAAACATATTATAAAAGATCATGGTATGGCCCATCACCTCTTCAGATATGTATCTCTTTTTCTCACCAGTCACTGGAGCTATCCCGTCCCTTTATCAGACACTCCTACTATTAGTCGTATCATATAGCAAATCATTTGTGGATGTGTACATCCCTTTACGAGACCAACTTGCGAACCACTTAACCGATCATAAAGCGTACCGAGCTCGGTGAGGCGTTAACACTTAATGGCTCTCACCAGTGAGTAGGTATATGTATCTTCATGACAGAGGGAATTAAGGCAAAGCCATTTCTGAACGCTTTTAATAAAAGTATTTTTCTACGAACGAATCAAAAGTCTATTCTCCTAGGTTATTTGCGAGCCTAACTCTTACCAAGGGTGTCGTTAGAGGCGACTAAGGGATATCCAACGCGGGCGGGCAGCAGCGTCCTTTGCTGAACAGTTCTATCATCGAACTGCGACCCCAGACCCGCAAGCCCAGCTTGGAGATTTTGAGTATTACCCCCCATAAAATAAACGCAAATAAGGAGCTTTACAGGGGGAGGACTGCGTCCAGCTGTGGACCAATACAGGCTGTTGAGGTTGAGGATCCTCTAGGTGTTGATGAGGTGCGTTTCTAGTTGTGACCCTACTCAATACGTAAATTGGACTAAGCAAGCACACTTTACATTATGTATTGAAATGTAACCTTCTTTGAATAACTAAGAAAGATAAACCCTCGGTTCCGTACTGAGGCTTTTGGGTCTACAAAAAAGTATCTGAATGTCTGGTCGAAGCGACGCGTGACCAAAGAGCTGGTGTGTTTCTGGCGCAGCGCATCAGCAGTGCTATACAGCGGGGCAATGCAGCCAGCGTCGTTTACGCTTCCGACTGGTATATGGATCAGTTGAGCTGCCTGTACATTGTTTGCAATTTTGCAGTTAAAGTCAGTTGTTTCAATGGTAAATGATAGTTCAAGTTTTTGTTCTATTATTTGATTGTAATTTTCTTTTTCACTAAAAAGCGACTACCACTCCACACAACAAGGAGAAATAGAACCTCTTTCCAATTAACTAAAAAGAGACTAGCTCGAGCCTTGGACTTAGAGAGACCAAATGAGTGGCAAGTAAACGTGATCGCCGAGAGAGCTGACAAAGCGAACGCCTCGCCACTTGAACTCAAGCAGTCTGTAACGAACCCCCGAGGGCGGCCACTATACGCGAGCTTGCTTTGTTTGTTGGTACCTATGGTTTATCCATTTTGAATGAAGCATGTTAGTAAACAAAGTACGACACAAATAACAAAATCTCACTTGCTTGGCGTCGAGTTTCAGAAGTAATTGTAAGCAATTTTTATTGAAGGGAGGATCTAAAATCGACAAGTAATGTAAATTACGTATATAAGGATGCGCCAAAAAAGTAAATTTTAGGTTAAGTATGGGCGGTTTGTTTACGTTTATGCTCCATTCAAAATGGACACGGTATAGCTTGTATTGGGAATCTAAATACATAGATAAGACTAATAGGGCTAGAGTTGGCAAGTCTTAAACAATACTAGTTGACGACTGGATGCGTCAAGCTGCAGCCAGGGCGCTATGGCGCTCATTAGGGGAGGCCTATGTTCAGCAGTGGACTAGTATAGGCTGATGATAAAACAATACTTGTTTAGAATTGGCAAGTTTTAAACAGTACTAGTTTCTGCCCGCGGCTATACACGCGGTGTTTCTTTGGAAACGCTTAAAGGGTATTTCTTTCCCACGGGAACTAATTTATGGGATAAAAAGTAGCTAATGTTTGATTCTAGGATTAAAATTAACTGTATCCTTAACTTCAGAGCGATCAGTTTAGTAGTTTTGGTGCGAAGAGGTAACAAAAATCCATACATCCATTCACACATCCATTCATCCATCCATACATCCATCTAAACTTTGGCATTTATAATATTAGTAAGATATTAGTGTGATTCTCAAACTTTTGCACTAAAATCAGGCTACTTTTTAGTTTATTTTTTTGAAATTGACGCGCACAATGTATATTTGGATAACATATTTTTTAACTCTTATGTTTGAGCTGAGTAACGTACGAAGAAAAAATATATTTATTTATCTTAGAAACCTGACAGTCAAAGAAGCTCACGTCTTCGTATTTATTCGTAGCCTGGAAGTAAAAAACATGATATTAATCGACGACAATTATACTTTAAGCCATCATGACTTTAGAACAGTGGTTGATCTTCTTCAAACATGGCTAAGAGGCTCTTGATACTCGGAAGGCAAAAATCTAACTTTTTGATAAAAAAAATTGCAAAAGGTACTTTAAAGCAACTAACATACGATTGGTACCATTTGCACGAAAACTGATTAGATAGTTCGATTGATTTTTTAAGAAAATGGCCGAGTTCTTTGCAAATAAACAGGGTGTTATTTGAATAAGTGCGCAACCACTTGACGTGCTGCTTCAGATTCATATTCATTAAACAAAAAAGCCGAAAACAATTGAAATTTTATGTAGATATTTTTTTACAAATAATGTCTTACTACATTATTTGTAAACTACTTACTGTACTATCAGCCATCCCAAATATCACAACCACCTGTGATATTGCGTAACCACCCAATATAGGTATTTAGGGAGTTATTTTAATTAGTTTTAAGTAACTCCCTAAATACATATATAATATAGCGTGTTATAACTGAAGTGAAGTTTAATTAAGAGTTGACGTGACCATAGCGATCGCTTTTCATTTCACAGATATCTAGATATAATCTCTATCTACAGATATAATGTCACGTCACTTCCCCTAAAATAACCCCTAACCAGCTTATTTCCTATTAATTGTCTGTTTGTTTTAAATTAGGGTTGCTGCCTGTTAGGCGCTCCAAGACGTTTGCATAGGTTAGGTAAACGTAATGTTCCTTGATTTTATGAGCATGTGGGAAGTTTAATTGAGTTTGGTATTAAATTCAAATGAAAATACCTACAAGGTGATGGATAAGCTTAATTTTGTCGTTTTTTTACATAAAAAATTTAAAGTCCCTAAAAATAAATTGGATTATAAAAAAGTACAAGTTGAACTTGTTATGTTTGTTATACGTTTACTGGAATGTGATGGTATTGTTCAAATAATTAGGTCTAGAAGTTTAAATATACTCCATACAGTCGGGAATACTATCATCATAATGATAGTAAGTAGCTTTGCTGGTATGATGTAAGTAAGGCAATGCTAGTGCAATGTCCCTGATATAACAGGCGACTATGAGCGCGGTAACTGCTTAGCATTAGGACGACCGTATGCTTGTTTGACACCTTGTATATAAAAAAATGTGTAGCTGTTGGTAACCTAAAATTAAAAACATAAAATAGACGTGTGGCACCCGGGGACTGCCGCGGTAAAGCTATTGCATAGCATTTTTTATCCCAATCCAACCAAGAGGCGAGTTGCTGAACTAAAGAGACAAGCGTGATATTTCAAAAGTCATTAAAAGTTCTGCTATTCATCGATAGATGGCAAAACTAAAAAGTATCACCCCTGTGCCGGTCGGAGTGGGGGGTGTTAGGTTATTTTCGTTACGGAATTTCTGGATTCGGTCTCCACGCTCAAGGCCCGCGATAGAAGCTATGCAATAGCTTAAAAAAAACATAAAAAGTCTTATGTAGGAACATAATTGAAGTACAATAACAGAAATAGGCAGTGATGCGACCTGCAGAAGTGTCGCAGATCGCAACGCCCACCTCCGGGATTATATTACAGTTCGATAAGTTCCACGAACTGTAAGCACTTATGTTTAATTACAAGTTTATAATAGGTTTTATAAGTTTGTAGTTTGTCTTATTAATTAATGAAGTTAAATATACTTAAAAAAATATAAGCAATAAAAAATTTAAATAAAATTGTGTAAGTTATACAAAACTCACTCGGTGTCACTTCTTAATTACCTAGTCACCGGTACCTAAAGATGAACATAAAATACGCCACCTACAGAGAACTAAGGGAGTCGAACTGAATCAAATAATTCTATCGACTAGCCCATTTCGGTTTTTATACAAAGAATTCTAAAATTAGATTTTAGGCGTGTTGAATAGAGTACCTACGAAGTTCTTTCAGAGCCTGTGTCAAAATCTCAAACTTTTAATGACACCTTATTTACTTTACTCCGAATTTCCGATTGGAAACCAAAGTATTTCCAAAAATGAAGTTGTTCCTTGTTCAAGTTTATTTAAAACTAATTCTTCGAATTATTTATTTCGAAGCTTTTCGTAGAAATGTTGTGCTAGAAAAGCTAGAAAAGTTCCATGGAAAAACACAAGCCAACCTGTTGAGTTATCGATGAACAAAATGGGTAGGTACCTACCCAGTAATGAAACCTATTCCGTGGGTTGTAATTGCTTCAAATTGACAGTCCAATATTGGACTAATGACTTAGCTGGCACTATTGGCAGGCAGATTGGTAATCAAATTCGATCAAATTCAAAATTCAAAAATGCATTATTTAACTATAGAAACTTTCGTAGTTTGACGAATTCATTATGAATGTAAGCGGGTTAACTACGAACCTTGTTTGTGTTGGAAGAACACCAACGTTAAGAACACCTCGTTAAGGGATGAAACGTTGGTGACTTGGTGTTCTTCCAACACAAACAAGGTTCGTAGTTAACCCGCTTACATTCATAATGAATGCTTTATTTCCATAAATACAATGAATGTACACTTAGAAAAGGTTCAATCATATTAAAAAAATACACTGACACGGAAATAAAGTGGTATTTTTTCCGCTTCTATATTTAGACTAAAGTAAAGAAACGACGATGAAACCTTTACCCTGATAGTTGTTATTTTTCGAGTTGGAGCAAAATCCGTCCCAAGATTTTTTATCCTCTAGCTAGATAATCTGATATTTCATGGTAAGCCTTTTTGCACAGTAAAGTTCTGACAGTTTGTTTGAATTTATTTACTGATATTTTTTGCAGCTCAGTAGGGGTTTTGTTGTAGAAGCGTATAAATAAATAAATATAAATAATGCTGGATAATTCACACAGCATTATCAAGCCCCAAGCTAAGCAGAGCTTGTGTTATGGGTACTAGATAACTGATATACATAATACAATACACTACATAAATAGATATTTTTTATTATACATAGAAAAACATCCAGAACGCCCTAAACAAATTTCTGCAGATCGTGCACAAATTTGTCCCGAGGCGGGAATCGAACCCGCAACCTCCTGCGTCGCAGGCAGACCTTCGCCCAACAGTATGCATTACCCTTTAAAAGATACATTCGTTTTAAGGCTAGTTTAATCGCAGTGGAGGTGTCTAAATACATAGAAGGAAGCTGCTGCTTTTGCTAAGGCTTTAAACTGCTCCATTAGGTTGTTGGTCTATCGCCTACCAACATTGCGTCTTCCGGTACGTCCAGCCACCACCTTAACCTCAACTTCAACAGCCTCTATTGGTCCACTGCTGAACGCAGGCCTGCCCCTGACAAGCACCTTATTGGATGTTATCTCGTGGGGGCAGTGCTCATAGGTTAGGCTAGGTTAATAGCTATAGCCAAACTACCTGTACGTTGAGAAAATTTTGATTTAGTAGAGGGAGTAATCAATCGAAAAACTCTACGATTTGACACGAACTCAAAATCAGGGGAGGAACTGAAGGATTTGTGTACTGCTAGGGCAGTTTTTAGTATGTAGAGTTGGCGAACAGTAAGTACTCTAGCTTCTTTATAGAGGTCCGATGTAGGATATCTGTATGGCTTACGGAGCATTACTTTTAAAACAGAGCGCTGCGCTCTTTCTGCTTGGATGATAAAAGATTTCGCTGCACTGCCCCAACAAAAAATACAGTAGGTTATAAGCGATTGACAGAGAGCGAAATAGACTAGCTTAAGGGTATCAAAGCATGCCACATAACGGAGGTTTTTCATAATACCTATAACCTTTCTAATACGGGTTGTAAGAAAACCAATGTGAGTTTTGAATGTTAGGTTTTGGTCAATATGTACCCCCAAATACTTCACGTCTTGTGTACGGGTAAGCGTTTCACAGTTACAGCGGCTTAGGCGATGGCAGGAACTTTCATGAACTTGAATAGTTGCAAGTAGTTATCTCGTGGGGGCAGTGCTCATAATCTCCACGCTCGGCATATGGGTTGGCGATCGCAGTTTGGTGTTACAATTGTTCTGCTGGAGACGCTGCGAGCCCCCGGTAGATATCTCTTAGTCGCATCTTATAACAACCGCGGGAAGATTTTGGGTGGTGAAAATTCTATGCCGGTACCTCACGGTGTCAGTTACACAGTTTAAGCGAGCCATATTTGCAACCGTTGAATAGCTAAGTTTGATTGGCAGCATTTTAAACAACCAATATACGCTATTTCATTTGTAGATGATTTTGATCAACGAGTGGCTAAAGTCTACTCAGATAAAAGCTTTTTGGCACAAATATGAAAAGACACGTCGAGATTTCATGTTTGGCGGTTTGACAGGTAGATAGACTTTCAAAGTTATTGTTTTAAGTAGTCTATCTATTTTAATATTATCTGGAATGGACATAGAGATACTCTAATATCTTTATGGGTATGGAGGTCACAAAAAGTTTTGGGTACACTTTTTGCTCCTAGGTTAATAGCTTAAAATCTAGCATCGAAAAGCCTCGATTGAAAAAATATACCCACTAAGTTACTTATATATTTTATACATGTATATCTATATGATAAAAATTACCAGAAGGTAGAGTGCCGAAAATACTGGCAGCATCATCACATTGAAGTGCAATGCTAATTCGTTGATCGAAATAGAATCCGCACATAAGTCTTACGGCTAAAGAGGTACAACTACATAATTCCGATCACGATCGTGAAATAATGGATACCTAGACCTACGAGTGATTTTGACCCGTGAAATGTTCGGAATAAGACCTTCTAGACCAAGGAGAGCATGATTATTGTACCTACATAAAAACGAAATATTTTTTTTATTTACTTTAGTTCTGCGATAGCAGCGCCGCGTCTATAGGACATCGAGTCGTGGCACGAAGAGTTCCTAGTTGTATTCTAAAAGAGGTTTAAAAGGAGTTCAAGCTATAACACAACATAAACAAAACAAAGCCATCAAGACTTAACCCCGTTCTAGTATACGGTCTTAAGTGAAACATAAAATCTCCTTTCAGATTCTGTGCCAAGAAAAACTGAAAGAAAATTCTAAAATTTGGCTTGTGGCCTACGCTTTTCTGCGATGCAGCAAAAAATTGAAGTTTTATACAAATTGCCATTCTATCGAATTTACTAGCAGTTAGAGCTTACTTAGCTAATGGGCACCATTTTTCTGGGTGAGGATAAAGAAGTTTACCTACGTACTTAAAGAATCAAAAGCAAAAACAAAATATTGAAGAAGAATCCTGTACAATACCATGTACCAAGTACCTGTGGGCCGGCCATATATCACTTAGAACCGTCTTCTTGAGTGGAGACCTCGATTCGGTTAAAGTAGTGTAGGACTCCTCCGGCCATGTGGGATGACGATCTGTGAAAGACTGCAGGCAGATGCTGGATGCATCAAGCTGAATACAGAGCGCTATGGTGCTTATTAGGGGAGGTTTGTTTCCAGCTGTTAATATAGGCCGATTATGATGATCATAATGAGAAGAATCTAGGTTACAATTTACCTCCGAATTAGACTATATTTTTATAACGTTATTTATTTAAAAAAAAAAATTGCTGCATCCACCGTGTTTTTTCCGCTCTTTCACATCACGTTATCGAGTAATCGCAAGTTTTGATCTCTCTATATCTCTATATCTCGGAAAGAGTATTTTTGCTTTTCGTTATCTGAGTGCAAAAGCCAATTTAGCTAGACGCTAGAAGATAAAGTAAATTGAATTTAGAACTTCACACGGTGGTGTGCACTAAATTGTGAATCAAAACATCATTAAACCTATGTACCTCCATGGTTCTGAATTTATCATACCTACCTACAACCTACTTTTTTGCATTTAGTCATTTCCTCGCGAAGGTGGGATGAAAAGTTACGTGTTGCACTCGAGTGCAAAGATTTTTTTACCTCGTGCTTCTTTGATTCGCTCGGTAAAGTTCAGGATTCTAATTTTTAAACTTACTCTCTCGCTGCGCGTGTTTCAATTTTAGAATCCTTCGCTTGCTCGGTCATCAAAATTGAGCACGCGGTTAAGAAGCAACTTTGCACTGTATAACAAATAACTATTGTTTTCAAAACTTTACAGCCTGTACAAATCTAGACTTAACCAACATGTGCCTAATTTTAAACTAAGTATGAAGATATTCTTAGATGTCATTATAATGTTGATGTTGAACTCAGCTGTAAATGGTTCTAGCTAAACTTAGCTTAATTAAACCCAGTTAATGGTCAGTTTAAGACGGTTACGGGCTGTTAATGTTGTTATTGAGTGATTTTGCTGCAAATGCTGTATGAAGTACCAATTCGCGCGCGATCACAATGGGATGCAACCATTTCGAACTGTAACAAGAGCACGTGGAGATTTGCTCTGGTAAAGTTCCATCTCGTTTTGACGACGCGCTGATTGAATGGGAAATGTGACGCTCTTGCCAAAGTGAACGCTATCACTTTGACAAGGGATTTGGCCCATTCTGATCGTGTATGGGTTTAGAAAATGTCTAGACTTTCGCGTAATTCCTGCACCGTTGCCAGACCACAGCAATAAGCATCAAACTCGTCATTATTAGATTTAGATACATTTTACAGTTTGGGGGGGGGGGGGGGGGGGGGGGCGAGCCATCTATTTTCTGAAGATGCTGTCAATAAAAAATACATATTTTTGAGCTGTGTGGCAATAATGTGGTATAAATCTGCGACAACCTTTATACCTATTTCCCTACATCGTTTATATGCCAATACGAGCTCAAACACAGTAACCAAGTAACCGGGTTTTGCTCAACTGCGAATAGTTGAGCAATGGCCATTTATTTATTAAAACCGAAGATGAGGCACTGGTTGCTCGAAAGTGGCAACCTCAAATTGTGTAAAATTTTGTTCTCCCACATCAGTCACCGTCTGACCGGCGGCACGGGCGGTCGTGATTCGCGTGAAATATTGTTGTCTCAGTCTCATTTCGGTCCTAGATACGTCTTTCCGTCTTTGTTCTTCTTTGTTTTGCACAGTACTGGAAATATAACTGTGAGCGTATGTGTACTTGTAACACATGCCAATTTTTGAGTAAGCTCTGAGAGAACGGAACCTATCTTCCCTTTTTAAATCAACGGCAATGGCCCCCCAATTGCCCAACTTCATATAACTGCTTCAATTCAATTCTTTTTAAAACAACAGCAACTGTTTTCCTCTCATTTGTAATGCAGTTAGCCCAGTTGCTTACTGCAGATTTTTTCAGTGAACTTTTCAGTGCAACATGAGGCCAACACAAGACTAAAGGGCCTGCTACACTGTTTTATCATTTTTTTATATAACACCTTTATAGGTAGGCAGTAGGTATTGTGTTTGTTACATTGACCTATTTTTTATTCTCATTCTATTATATTGGCAGTTTTTTTATGTACCTACTCGTTCGTAGGTAAATTGTAACCAAGAATTTTATAAATTACTAAATATCTCTAGCTGCCTACCTCCACCAACTCTTTGCTGTATTGTGTCTGTTAATTAATAACGTGGGCAACACCGCGGGGCGCAGTTAGTGTATAATTAAAAACATATATCAGTGTAACCTTATTTATTATGTAAATCATTTATCTAGTACCCATAACGTTCTGATTACTTAAGGGCTAGATGGTATTGTATAATTATTATTTGTCCAGCGTTATTTTATACACATACAATATAAGACCATTGCTACCGACCGGTTAGCTACGAGGAGTTCAAAGACTGTAAAAGTGACGCATTATGTAATGATGTATAAATAAGTACATGGATAACTGAAAACTTTTACTATAAGTTATCTAACTTAAATTTGGTTAGACCCAATTAGATTAGTTCCACAGTCTCTTCTTCTTGGAAGCAGCCACCACATAAGCTGCTGTCTGTTACTTCAGTATTGTAAAGATGATGGTTCAATTCACTGTGACCTGTGATGATGCCCATTATCATTATAAGGCCCTCTCGGCTCATCTTGAGCATTGTGTTGGTGTTTTTCCTCTCTTTGGAGGGGAGAATATTGATTCAGTATGCATGCAGTCTGACGCTCCCATAGCTTTCGGTGTTCTATTTCAGAGTGAAGTCTGTTTTTTGATTTCCGCTGCGGGCGGGTTCGATAGACTGTTGTTATGTTGGAGTTAATCTCGCTCCTTCCTTTGCTAGTCTGTTTGCGTTGCGAGAGGTTGATTGTATTGATTATTATTGATTGGACACAGTGTAGCAGAACCTTTATGTTGCCTCATGTTGCTAGAGCAGCATGTTGCTCTTCTAATAAGCATCCAGAGAGCTCGTTTGCGTTGCTAATGCGCTTTGAAAGCTAATGTAGGTAGTGTAGGGTGTTGTGCTTATGTTTAGATTGAATGTGGGTTTCTACTTGTTATTTACTAAGTGGTAGTGAGTTTTTGCAGTACACCTTTTTGATTAGATAGATAGATAGAAGTTTTCATTTGGCACACAAGGACAGCACAGAACACAGATTGAAAATAGGTAGGTATAAAAACACAGAAAAAAAATAACTAGAACTAGACTTAGGTTAGGAGATAATAAAAGTAATCTTAAAATAAAATATAAAAAACTTATACCCATTGGTGTCGATTCTGTTGTTTTAGGATTAGCTAAAATTAGGATTTCGGAATTTCAAATAGATAAAAACGATTCTAAGGTTGTAAAATTTGACTGACACGTTTAAAATTAGGATGACAGCTCTAACATGAAGCTGACGGACCTAAAATAACTCAATTTAGTTAAAATGGCTATAACCATATTCCTTGAAAAATTAAACAAAGGGTTTAAAATTAGGATGACAGCTCTAAAATTAGATTGATAGATCTAAAACAGCTTAACTTAGTTATAAGTAGCCTTAACTCTATTATTTGCATTACATTTTAGCTATGGTTAGAAACGTCTACCTAATTTGAAAAGGCATCTAATTAGGTCATGATTAAAATTTATCGATTTTAAACTAGTATCGATTTGAATTTCTAAACGATTTCTCAAATAATGGATGAACTGTTTGACTCATGTAAAGAAGTATTTTAAAATAACATTTTAGAAAAAAAACATATTTTGCTCGCAGCAAAATCCCAACCACTCAACTCAGAGAGGTTTTGCGATTTTGAAAAACGTTCTAATATAGGTATTTTTATAGAGAATTCAATAATTTTTAGGTCTACCTAGCATAGAAAATTTAGAAATCCTAAAATTTAGGTTAGGAATCCTAAAACACAGAATCGACACCAATATTACATTATATTATTATTTCTTCAGTCTCTTAAACCTTTTAGAAATTTAGTTATTTAAAAGGATATTTAGCTATTCCGTGATCATAGCGCATAAAACTGTGCCGATATTAGAAAGCTCAAAACTCAAATTATGGTAAACTCGCAGCGCAAGCAGCGCCTCGTGGTTTTACCCGCGTAGTTCCCGTTCCCGTGGGAATTCCGGGATAAAATATAGCCTATGTCACTCCCTGAAAAGTAAGCTCTTAATGATGTTTTTGTTTTAATTCGGTCTAGTAGTTTCGGAGCCTATTCAATACAAACAAACAACCAAATCGTTCCTCTAAATAATATTAGGTTATAATATAAGAACCTTTTTTTATTGTGAATAATCCGTTTGCCACTGCACTGTTTGCATCTTTGTCAAGTCAACACAAACTTTGTTTTGTTTGATTTGAACAGCGTCTCTAGGTATAATTAATTTTGTTTTAAAAAAGTATAAACCAACTTCAATTTTTAGTTTTTTCATGAATTTTCACGGATCCCGTTGTCAGAACTGAACAAAAATATTTTTTCTTTCATATACAAAAGAATCATGCAAATCGAACCACCCTGTCAAAAGTTCAAGGTAACAAACATAAAAAACAGACGAATTGAGAACCTCCTCCTTTTTTTGAAGTCGGTTAAAAAGAAGTGACTCTCATTATAAACATATTATGTGGATGTGTTTGGATGGTTTGATGCATGGTGAAACGTAAGCCCCCATAATTTCATACGTAGAGACCGTACACTGATATTGGACTGAAAACCTAATGTGAAATACATATTAACTCGGCACTTTACATACTTTGTCGATTTAGGAGGAGATGATTGTTAAATGTCTTTTTAATTGTATTAATGGCTAGGAAAGCCGGCCTCTGCTTATTAATTTTTAATTACAAAATAAGTTAGAAGAAGTTTTGCCGTCATAATTATAAAGGCAAAACCTTATCAAATGATCTTCATTAAGCAGTTTCGCTAAACAATTTCAACAATAATTTTGTGGAAAAATTTTGCGAGAGGCTATATACCAATATAAATATTCTCTTTTTTACAGAAGAAGCAGCAAAGTCCAGCTCTACCGACGTAAAGTCAGAAGAGCAGGCAGCGACCAAGATCCAGGCAGTGTTCCGAGGGCACCAGACAAGGAAGACCATGAGCATGAAGGCTGTCAGCAAGAAGCCTGAGCCAGAGCCGTCCAAGGCTGAGCTCGAGGCTGAGTTCAGAGCTGATGATAAAGGTAAGCAAAATAAGACCCTGATACCACCAGAATGAAGTCGCTTTTTGTGCGTTATATGACTTATCCTTCAAAGATAAGCGGCTTTCGAATCGGCAAGGGACATTAACTCCTGTTTCCACTCCAATAGCATACGTTTTATCTGTGAGATAGATCCATGGTACCAGACAATGAAGATGGTCAGTCAAAAGCCTGAGCTCGAAGGTAAGCTCGAGGCTGAGTTGCAGGCTGATGATAAAGGTAAGCGATATTGGACTATGTTTAAGTTCAAAATGAGGTTAGGATGTATTATGGACGCAGCTGCAGAGGAGTACTTACTCAAGCATGTTAGACCAGCGTTAAATTTTTCTCACAGTGCCAAAATTGGTCATTCTGTAACTTGTGACAATAAAAAGTATGGGCTCCCTGTGCTCGCCATACTTCGTAGCAACACCATTGTCATATAGAAGCTGTTAGCATCGCAGAATATCGTCCCTGGTTTCGTTTCGTTCCAAATAGCGCGGGGTGTCAGTTTGTGACAATAAAAAGTGCGGCTCCCTGCGCTCTCCATACTTCGTAAAAGCATGATTGTCATTAAGAAGCTGTAAGCATCGCAGAATACTGCCGTGGCAGTTTGTGACAATAAACAGTGCGGCTCACTTCGCTCGCCATACTTCGTTTTACACACAAGTCGTAAATAAACTCTGTCAAACTCGACTACTCCCCTTGGAAAACATCGATAGTTATTTCTATTGCAGAAAAATTATATCATTTCATAACAAGGTAAATATAATAAGTGTTTTTATTTTTCGTCACATTAACAAAAATAAGTTAATATTTGATTTTTAATAAAAAATCAAATCCGGTTTCGTTTCGTTCCAAATAGGTCATGCAGCGCTCAATAACCGCCATAATTACGACAACCCAGCGTAAAAAGCAATCATGCCATAACATAATTTTCATTTCGTACTAGATTTGCAAGTGATCCCCTACTAACTGTTTTAAAAGAATTTTAGTCTTTTGAATTTGACTCTAACTGACTCCGTAAGAAAATCATTTTTCATGAAACTGTGCGCCCTATCCCTACTAGTATAAAATACTTTAAATTAACTTTTTAACTGTGAGAACACCATCCAAGGACCTTTACAAGGAGGTTGGAACCGTTTTTCTGGCGGATGATAAAGCTATACGACTAAAACACATTTGTCTGTGTGATAATCCGAGGCAAATTTCCAAGGACACCTTCTTGTTGCGACCAAGGACTTGCGATATTAATTCCTGTTTCTGTGAGAATAAGGTAACATTTCTTGCTTCATAGAAGGTAGTAAAGAAAGCTCATAATAATGTGAGCAAAAGTGATCCAAAACTTTTTGGTTCCAACGAAATATCAATAGTGTTCAAATGAGTAATTCAGTGTGTCACATATTTGCCGTTCTTTACGTGAATATTACTCAATTATTTTATTGGGGCTAGATAATGTTGCGTGTATTGTCCCACAATATTAATATTTGCATATAGATACATCTAAATAGACCAGCTGACTAGATGATATTAATTTCTATTCTAGATGATAAGATCACTTTCAAAACTTTTTTAAACCCTGTTGTAATATCCAAGAAGCTATGGCCCGTATTATGAGCCCGCTTGCTCAGTAATTAATATTTGCTTGAGTAACGCTTTTCTATGTTATAAACGTCACTTGAGCATAGATCTATGACTGAGCAAACTTTCATACCTCAACCTCAACCTCAACAGCCTGTATTGGTTCTCTGCTGGACGCAGGCCTGCCCCTGATACACTTCTCGCAGTTCGGTGGTAGAATTGTTCTGCAGGGGGCGCTGCTGCCCGCCTCCTCTGGATATCCCTTAGTCGCTTCTTAGGCCACCCACGGGAAGATATGGGGTGGTGCAAATTCTAAGCCAGCACCACACAGCGCAACTTTCATAATCCGGGTCTAAATGTCCTTGGTAGTATCCAATGAGGTACAATTCAGAGCTGGCTGGCTGAGACAAATTATTCTCAAACATTTTGGTGTGTGCCTAAAAGTTTAATTAGCACAGCGTCTAACGAAGTAGGTAATTTACATTATTATTTTTCTCCTAAGGCGTAAAAAGAGGGAAATTTTAAAAACTTTGAGGCTGATTTCATCAAACCTTTTCCAAGCCAAACGTAATGTTTTGATGGAATAGGGTATATGCATGGATTTTTTTATTATTTTTTTCGATTATTTAGGTTAATACATAAACGGAAAGAATATAACAGCCTAAAAAAATTAAATTATTGAGGTAAAAAACAAAAAGTAAAACTACACTCAGTTTCGGGTGATAAAAACGCTGCCATGTTAGCTTTGCATTTTCTGACGTCACGGTTCAACGGATCCCCTATGTCAACTCAAAGTCAAAACTTCATGCCCATACAAAAATGTTCAAGTATGACGTCACGCTTCAGGCGCCAATTGCGTTGCGTTAAGACATTTTGCTGTTGAGACTTAAAATATCTACTTTTCAATTATTCATTTTCAAAAAAAAAGACATATTTAGTTATCAATAGAGAATACGAAAAAAAATATTAGCTTTTTTGAAGTTACATGCATATACCCTATTGCAATCTTAACTCACTTATATACTAAAGCTATACAGAGTGGTACATTTAGACCGGTCAGTGTTGGAAAGTCTCAAAATTTAAGACATACGAAGATCTCTCCTTAGGAACCATGTCATCTATTTTAATAACAGAAAGAACTGGATTCATGCATTTAAAAAAAACTTGTCAACTCAAGTCAACTTGTACTCATGGCATGGCTTATAGTTTTAGGCCCGTATTATGAAAGTCTGTTCGGTTATCGAACTATGCTTGAGTAACGCTTTTCTATGGAACAAACGTCACTCAAGTACAGACCTGTGACTGAGCAAGCTTTCATAATACGGGCCTTAGACTTCCCCATACCGACCGATCTAAATATGCCACCCTGTATATAAGTCTTTCTATATCAAGTTGAATCTATATGACCAAATCAAATTTAAAATACCTATATAATTTTTATCTGTATAAATAAATAAAAACAAGTAGAACTAGTAATAATAATTGAAACAATTGAGCTATACTGTAGACTGTTGCAAACAATCTTCAGGTAGCAAAACAGATCCATATAAATACCAGTCGTCGCGTACCCAAGACGCTGGCTGCATTGCCCCGCTGTATGGCAATGCTGATGCGCTGCGCCAGATACTCACCAGCTAAATCAAATCGAACAAATTTATTAAGATTATTTCAGAGAAGTTGATGATGATGATGATGATTTCAGAGAGTTTCCTATAAAAAATTTAAACCTATCTCGAATGAGAATTGAAAATCTATTCTAGATGAACCAAGCGAGTGCAGAATATCGCAAATATTTTGCAAAGCTTTTCCACACAAAATATCTTCGGCATAGCAAATGCTTATAAAGTTTTGCTTCTTCCTATCTATGTATAGCCTACCTTAATTATAGCTATTGTACCTATCTATGTAGTCACCTGTTTTGGCCAAATAAATATATCTTTATCTTTATCTTTATCTTTATCTTCTGACGGGACTAGAACCTGCACCAGTATTGAAAGCTGCCAATAGCAGCAGGGATCCACGTTTCACGTTTACGGAGCTATTCTACCTGTGCTATGGCTAAGCTAAAGTTACCATGTTTTTATTAATTGATCATGTTTTAAAAAACTATAAACCGACTTCAATTATATGGATCCCATTATCAGAACTGGACCAAATTAAAATGTGACCACACGGGAAGCACCAGCTTTCAAATAAAAAAAGAATCATAAAAATCGGACCACTCAGTCAAAAGTTCTGAGGTAACAAAAAAACGAATTGAGAATATTCCCCTTTTTTTTCGGAGTCGGTAAAAAATTTACGCTATACTTAACCTGATCATCACTTTTCTTTGTTGCCAGAGTGAGTAATGCTTGTGGTTTTGTGCTTCATCCTACATTGCATTATACTGACAATTCTTTTTAAATTTAACACCACAATGAATATTGGATTTTCGTGCTGTGAGTTGATAATAAACACACCCTGAGAATGGCTCCTATATATTTGTTGACGCTGTTTATAATTTGTATATTCCCTCTTCATAGTAAGTTTACTTAAAATTTTGTTACCATAAGCACGTAGAACTGTATTAAACCTGTATTGAGAGAGACGAGAACGTATAGACATAGAACTTGCTAATGACGACTTCTGTGGCGCGGTGGGCGAAGGTCCGCCTACGTACGACGTAGGAGGTTGCAGGTTCGATTACCACCTCGGCACAAATGTGTGTACGATCTATAGAGATATTTGTTCAGGGCGTTCTGGATGGATTCTATGTATAATAAAAAAATATGTATCTGTGTAGTATATTGTATTAGTTATCTAGTACCCATAACACAAGCTCTGCTTAGCTTGGGGCTAGATAATGCTGTGTGAATTATCCAACATTATTGATGAGTATATGTAAGGTTCCACATAAGTTAACTGTCAGAAATATGTACTTATCCTTTTTATTTTAATCGTGCATTAAAATCTATTATCTTTATAAAAATCTACATTCACTCAACAAACTAGTGATTAATATCGAAAGTATGTCGGTTCGTGCACTAAATTACAGGCTGCTAGCGTGGAGTGAATATCACTGGAAACCTCATTAGTGGACTGGGCCTCTATTATTTAGCAATCACCCAGTTAATAATAAATTGTGTCATGAAACTAGGTCCATAAAGTCTGGTTCGCATTGAAAGAGTTAACTTTTAGATATTGGCGAGTCGGTTACTACTAACCGACTTTTATAGTTTACAGTTTTCGCTACTAGACAGTAGCGAATAGTGAAAACTGTAAAATTGAAGCTAGTCGAGTCAAAATAAAATAGGCAGTTTGCAATGGGGAGGCATGACCATAACAGATCAGCAAATTAGAAAAAATACAGATATCCCTGTCTTTTGTGTTGCAAAAGCAAATATATGTTTACCTCTCTATCAAATAAAACATTACAAAGGTATAGATAGAATATCCGTATGTATAACAGAAAGTATCTTACGTCATTGACCACCGAATATCCAAACGTTACTCGAACAGTGTCTACAATGAGTTGTCACAGTTATATCGCCTGACGTTACTACAGTAGTAACGTAAATACGACTCATACGGCGATTTTAGTTCCTAACTATCCGCTAGAGGCGCTTTAGAAGTTTTAATAATTTTTTTTAACTACAGTCGCTAACGAGTATATATTATGTACATTGTGAAAACTCATGGTAGACACAGTGATTTAAGTTTTCAAAGCATTCGCAAACGACGAATAATATCGCGACTTGAGACACACTTAAAAATCTGAGCTGCGTTTTAGTATGCAGGGGTTAAAATTTTTACCATTATTCATGGTTGCATTTAATTTTGATTAGTGTGAGCATGGCTTACGGTACGTTCAGACCTATACAGTTTTTTAGTACCTACCTACTGGTAATTTCAGGCTTTGGGCATTATTCTTTTTTGCCATAAGCCTTGCAAATCTCGATGATTCGTATCTAGAGCGGTATAGTGGTAAGTTTTGCTTGGTTTTAGCTCGGTATTCACGAATATTATTGCCAGCAAAATAACCGCATACTCACTAGGATTTCGCTGCCATTCTGGGTGGCAAACAACGCGTAGGACTGAATAGCCTGTAAAGGTGAATATATACATGTGCAGAGGGTGCGGTATATCTCCTTTTGAAACTAGGAACTATCATAATAAGGCTTCTTCTTTAACACCTGCTCATGGAAATAGAAACAGCTTGATAGGTACCTTAATAAATACATTTTGCTAGGCAATTCCTACAGTGTCATATAGCCCCAGGCTAAGCAGTGCTTGTAGTATGGGTACTAAATGACTGATAATACTATATTATTATAGAAAATAATGCCCTTCTAGACGAATTTCAGCTATTGCGGCCACTCTCAACAAAGACTAGCCAGATGCGCAGGATATATTATAGTGCACAAGTGTGCGCACAAGCACAAATGCACTCTCTATTCCCTTACTCTCATAGTCCGATGGAACGGCAGACCGGGATTGGTATACTATAGGTATACAATTCATTACGTAATAAATTGAAGTTTATCAGTCGTCTAGTACGAGCCGTCTAGTGCTATCTGTTTAGATTTCTTATATTTATATATATAAATCAGTGAAATGTATAATGCTTTGATGGTTTTTTATCTTCTGGATGACGGCGAAGCGAAAAAGACAATTTGCGTTTCATCTGTAATACAAAAGTTTTATTTACTAAGGTACATTTTAGCCTATGTATTACGTAATAACTTAGGGCAAAGATTCACTAACCTGTAATACAAAAGAAACAGTTTTGTATTTCAAAATTTTCTTCTCTAAGCGACATTTCCTTGGATCGTTTCGTTCTTTATGCGAACTTTCCTTGTATTTTGCGATAAATTAAAGCCACGAAAATATTATAGAAAAAATGTTGAGTGGTGAAACTAAATGAATGCGAATGACAGGCAAGTCAAAGTTGAATACCATGGTGAACATTCGAAAGAGAAAAGAAAAAAAGGAAATAAATAAAGAAGGCTTTAATTTTCAACTAGTGAGTGGTGGAAGTGCATACTTGACTAGTACATGTATTAATAATAGGTTATTAATTTGCTAATCAAGAGGGACGGGACACTAGTATAATTAGGATAGAACTTCACTTACAGGCAAGTTCGTTTAATCTTATATAATTATATGAAATCTAAACAGAAATTGTACTACAGCTTGTTCTGCTTAATATTAAAGTAGGTACGTATCTAATTGGGAACCAAAAAGAGCAAAAAATAACAAAAGTACCTATTTACGAAATAACACAAATTAAAGTGTAGATTGGATGAGCTCAAGGGTCCAATGGTCCAATAAAGACAATGAAAGTGTACCTTGGAGGTGTCTTAAGAAATAAGAACTGAATTCACTTATTTCTTGTAATCAGATGGTCTAATAATCACTTTAATAGATTTATTTTGCAGCAAAGCTATTGTAAGCTGTGTGGTGCTGGCTTAGAATTTGCACAACCCCAATTCTTCCTTCGGGGTGCCGCCGTAAGAGGCGACTAAGGGATTACTTAATACAACATTCGTCATAATGACTACCTAGTCATTATGGCGAATGTGACTATTACTATTACGTATTGTGACTATTACGCTTAGCAGATGGATTGATGATTGCAAAACAGATATTAAAAATACCCAAAAAGAAGCTGCTACTCTGCTTTTGTCTCTGCTACTTTGCTTTTTTACAATTGCGCCTGTTTAATATTATTACATTATAGGTCATAGTTAGAATACATAATACATTTTAACTCACCTACTTAGTAGAACATAATTGAAACTAAAATACTATTAACATCTGTGTAACCTATACCTATACCCCTGTGATAACCATATAATGCGTATTAAAGTAACTACTGTAGTAACGTCAGGCGATTTAACTGTGACTCATGATAATTGAAATCGACTATAGTGTTTTTTAAATAAAATTAATTATATTCACCCTGGAATCTCTATTCACCTCGTTTTAGAGTTCTATTTCCTTAAGTTATCTACTGCCCTCTATATCTTGCAAATCGACACGAAAACCATTATTTTACAACGTGAAGACAAGGAAAAAAACACGCTACAAATAAAGTTTTCCCTGTCGCAGAAAATGCCCTCTATCAAGGACACAGTTTTGTCGAAACGGATAAAGAAATCCAGGCTTTCCATAAATCAGGGAACAACAACTTTTCTACGAAATAACTATGTTGTTAACAAAGTTAACGTTAATAACGAATAAAGTTCTGTGAAAACGAACATTAACAAGTGGAAAAAGAAGGTGGAATGCGCCCTCTTAATATAAAGCCTAAATTCCCTGACTACCTCCCACAAAACGTAACTTAGCTACTTTTCCCAAGTCGTTGGCAGGAAATAGTGTTAAGTTCGGAAGCGAGGCCGGATTCCTGCATGATTTATTCACTCTTTTGCGTTTTATTCGAGAGCCAGTCGCCATATTGATTTTGGGAACAAATTCTTGGGTATTTTGACGAAAGTTTTCACAAAAGAAAAGGATTTTCTGATACTTGGAATCGAATCCACTGACAATTCGTCTAATCGCTCTAAATTGAAGATTATTTGTTTGTTTGTCTTGTCTTTCGATGTTTATTATATGGAACTATGGATCTTAACAACCTAGTCTTATGCCCATATTATTAAAACTAGCTCAGACGTAGATCTAAGCTTGAGTAAGATTTTTTATGACATATATGTCACTCAAACTTAGATCTATGACTGTGTAATTTTTCATAATACGGGTCATATTCAAAGAGGATTTCTCTGGGTAAAGATTATTCGTGTTGAGTCCAACAAGAATAATCTTTTCTCAGAGAAAAATTACACTTATAAATGTAATTTTTATGAAATAAATAATCAAATCAAACAAACACGTGTAAAATCGCTTCTCCGTAAACACACTCTACTGATGCTTTATGTTTGAATTTAGTGCGGGCCGTACCACTTGGGCTAAGAGAATGTTAAAATGTTAGATATAAATGAGTTTTTATTAAAAAAAAATACAATATAACCCAAATAAGAAAAACCAAAATACACTCAGAAACTGTTTTATTTTTATTAGCTACGGTATAGTAGTGCAATAAAGTGTTATTTATTGTATCCTATCAACTCACTTATTTAAAATTGCATTCAGTTTCAAATACACTTACAGGAATTCACCGGGAGACAAGAGATAGGCTTAGAGGAATCTCTTTGCCACCTTCTGTAACGAACCTCAAAAACACAAAGAACACATGCGATAAAGCTTACCAATCCCGTGTTAGAGTAACATATAATCTCGTAAATTAAGATTTCTCCAAAGCTCCATTTTAAATTCTCACTAAACCCAGATTCAGTTCAATCGCTTATAGTCCCCGGCGGTATTAGATTACAATTTATACCTCAGTGGCCCTGGGGGTATTCTAGCAATTTAGTAGATACTAAGTCCTCGCTTGCAGTTATGGGTTCGGAAACTATTTCTGTTGGAATACTTTAGGTTTATATAATGGAGCTCAGCTAAGGAAGAACGTAGCTGGCTTTGTGATTGTTGTTGTATCAAACTGAAATTGGTTAATTCGATTTACAGAAAATAATAAAGAGGTAGAAAAACTTTTTGATATTTCAGTAACAGTGTAAAAGGTTAGAACTAACAGGTTTGAATATGAAAAAGGAAAGATGCCCGGAAATTAAAAAATATTATTAGTTCGATGATATTTTAGGATAGGATAACTTTAGTCCGACCGGCTAGTAAAAAAAATGCAGGCTACGCAGAATGATCCAAATAACACAAAATAGAACAAATATTTTAGTGGTTTGGGAAATTTACAAAAAGTCGCGTGTTTTTTATGATGATTTGTGATACGTTTTGTTAGGCTATTTGACTACATTGAAAATATATTTATGACAAAAAATGTTTAAGTTTCACGGGAATTGATCGCCGTAGTGAGTAAAGCCGGCCCCTGTACATAAAATTATATAATATATATAATAACGTTTATTGAAAAAGATTCAAGTCTTAAAACTATTACATCTTTGATCCCCAAACTAGGATAAACCTGTATCTTGGGGACCTCCTTCCATGGGTTCTTAACATAAAATATGCAATCTAACGTTAAATTAAATCAATTTAAAACAATAATATGAAAAAAAAAAAATAATAATGTTAAGTGATGGGTCTCCTGAGAACACCAGTCTCATAAGAGTCTGGGCAACAGGAGACCCCATGAGTGTGTATGAGGTTGTGTGTATTGTGTGTGTGAATGGGGGAGGGGTGTGTTGTTTGTGTTATGTGTACGTGTGTATGTGATTGGTGCTCCTGAGGGCACCGGGCTCTTGAGAGTCCGGGCAACAGGAGATACCATTCATGTGTGTTGTGTGTGTGTGTGTTTTAAATTAAGTTTTTAGTTGTAATGTCAATTGTGTAGTACTGTGTGTATAATTAAGTTCGAATAGATAGAATTATACAATCATCTAACAAAAAGTAAAAAATCTTCAGTTTGATCATAATCTAGAGTTAACAGCCAGTTAGACGTTTTAAATCTACATTCAGAGTAGGTAATTTCGTGTATACTCAACTGTTTATTAATTTTATTGTATAAATGATTTGACATATATGTGAATTGTAGTTTTATATATGCTGTACGGGGTTGAATATTAGAGCAAATTTTAAAGTTTCTTCTTGTATATGGTAGATTTCTGTCGAGAGGAGTTATTTTGTGTTTTTTTAATATGACTTGTAGTATGTATAACTGTCTAACGGTTAGTAGTTTACACTCAGAATATAGTAGTCTAGTCGGATATCTATACGGCCTGAAGGACATGACCTTTAAAACGCATCTTTGTGCTCTTTCTAACGGCAATAGGGTGGTTTTATGTGTTCCGCCCCAAACGGAGACACAATATTGGGTTATAGATTGGCAGAGAGCTTTGTAAACAATAGTTATAAGACGAGTATCCGCTATATGTCTCAACTTTTTGAATATCCAGGATAACTTACGTACTCTACCTGTCAGCAACCCAACATGTAAGTCCCATTTGCACATGTCATCAACTATAACTCCCAAATATTTAATTTCCTTAGTTTTTTTAATTTCTAGGCATGTGCAAATTGTACAATGTGTTAAGGACGAGGCCCGATGACAATTATGTAGTAGCAGTTTAAAGGATTCTGGTGGTTGAGTTGATTTAGTGATCGTGAAAGTCATAAATTTAGTTTTTTCAATATTTAATGTTAGTAAGTTAGTATTGAGCCACATTGATACAGTTTCAAGGCCTCTTTCAGCATAATAGTGCACCTCTGACCACGTCCTTCCGTGAAATACAAGGACTGTATCGTCAGCAAAGCTGATGACAGTTCCCTTTGTTAGGGCCATGTTACATAAGTCATTAATGTAAATTAAAAAGAGGCTCGGGCCAAGGACGCTTCCTTGGGGAACACCGAAATACACTGGGGAATCATTACTTATATAATTCATTATCTTTACCCGTTGAAATCTATGACTTAAGTAGCTCCTAAACATCTCAAGCGGTATACCACGTATACCATACCTTTCCATCTTTTCAAGCAGAATCGGAATCGACACAGTATCGAAGGCTTTTTTTAGGTCAAGAAAGACGCCAATAACTTTTTCCTTACTATCGATCTGTTTTGTCACTGTATTTATTAAGTAATTGACAGCATCTTCTGTGCTCTTGCCTTTTCTGAAACCAAATTGGGAAGAAGAAATAATATGGTTCTTTTCCAGGAAGTTCACGAGTCGGTTATTTAATATTTTTTCGAAGATTTTGGAGAGGACAGGCAGGACAGAGATAGGGCGATAGTTATTGACATCTTTCTTGTCCCCGTTTTTATGGATAGGATGGATAAGAGATTTTTTAAAAACATCAGGAAAGACACCTTCATTAAGACATAGATTATAGATTTTTAATAGATAGGGTATTAAAATATGTCGAGCTTTTTTAACAAACGTGGTTGGTATTTCGTCCCAGCCAGTGGCACTACTGTTCCTGAGGTTCATAATTATAGAGTCAATTTCTTTCTCTGTGGCTTCTAATAGTACAAGAGAGTTAAGAGTAGAAGAGGGTAATTGCGTAGTAGATTGTCCATGTGAGTTTTCGATAGCTTGGGCAAGATTTTTACCAATGGATGAAAAAAAATTATTTACATTGTCTAGCGATTTATTTGGGTCATGCGTATTTATTAGTTCGGAAGAAGGGGTTCGTATGTTATTAGTGTTAGTAAAGTCTTTAATCTTTTGCCACATTAGTTTAGTGTTATTTCCGGCTTTCTCTAGTTCCGCTCTTTCATATGCATTTTTTAGCTTCTTTATAATTGATCCACAGTAATTCCGATACCTGGTATATGTTATTTTAAGAACATCATTATTAGGGAATTTTCTTAGTTTTAAGTGCATTTGGTCCCTATTGCGAATGCAACGTAGTAGGCCACCAGTGATCCATGGTTTTAAAATACGTTGGTTACGAGATACAGATAGTATATTAGTATTAATACGAATTGAATTAATTATAGCATTTGTTAAGGACTCTGCTGCTTGGTTAGGATCACAGTTGCTTAAAATAGAGTTTAAGTCAGTATTTATTAAGTGTTTAATAGCTTCCTCATAATTTATCTTTTTTACAGTGCGTTCTGGTTTAGGTTTAGGCACATCATTAACTCCAAGCAAGACAACCTTATGGTCTGTAATAAATGTGTTTATGACCAAGCAAGTACCCAAATACTCAGTTTTAGCAAAAATATGGTCTAAACATTTATTCTCTCGTGTACATAAAGTGTGTGTTGGTAAAAAACCTAAACCATAGAGCAAATCAAGATAAGAAGAGCTATTAAGATCCGAATTTCTTGACCGTATATTGATGTTAATGTCGCCTATAATGTAAATATTTTTGAAGGTAGTTAATTTATTAATTAAATTTTCCAACGAGGAGAGAAAACTAGTTATATTCCTAATGGATGGTGATCGGTATAAAGAGATTATAGCTGTATCTTTGTATTTAATTAACAGACAGGTGCCATCCTTAAAAGATGGTTCCTCACATGAACAATCTATACAATCTCTCACATATACTACGACTCCATCGTTTTGGTTCCGTAGATTAGTTGTTATATATGTATTGTAATTATGTAACACGGGGGGTTGAATGTGGGTTTGTAACCAGCATTCAGTCAAAATAATGAGTATTGGTTCTAGTTTAGATCTGTGTAAGAAAATTTGAAATTGGTCAATGTTTTTATAAATACTTCTAATATTTAGTGTCATAAGAATATTACTAATTTCCTTATTATTTAAGTAGGACGTACAATCTTCTGGGTTACATAAAAAAGCTTGTGTCATTGAAAGATCATCTAGCTCTTGCGATATTAATCCGTTTGGTGTATTATCCATATTGAAGGGCAAAAATGATCAGTGATTCAAAAGTGTGTATAGTATGGTAACAATATTCAGAGAAAGTTCCCAAGCGTACAATAGGTTCGGAATATATTAGTTGGTTAGACAGCCTAGTAAATAGTGATAATAGTGTTTTTTTGTTGTGTAATTTTGGTATTTTGTGTTTGGGTTGTGTTTGTGTGTATGTTTGTATGTTTTGTGTTTCTTGGTAGTGTAAAAAATCTAAAATAAGCCAAATAATAATAAAAAATATTAAACTAGCAGAATCTATACAAATATAAGAAAAGTTACAGCAAATGTATTTAAAAAAATATTTATGTAGTAGTCATATGCTGGTTTTCAAGGGTGCTAAATCGTCTTCACTCGTGATTCGGATAGCGGGCTGGCCATCACTTTTGCGAATGAACACGTAACCATGTGACGTCCAGCAGTACTTGTAGGAGTTGGTTTTGGCAAAATCTCGAGCCAATGCAAACAATCTCTTATTTTTAGAAGTAAGCGTTTCTGAGATAAAGACTCTAGTCGACGAGCCCTGTACCCCGAGGGATGAGGACTCCAGTTGTCCATTTCTATCCCGTTTAAACTTTTTTAGAGAGTCTAGAATGGCTTCTTTTTTTACTACTGACGTCAACTCTACAATAATCGGTTTGTTTTCGGTTTTAGATTTCGTCCTGAACACATCTTTGATCTCGTGTATCTGAACAGGCGTCTGGAGCTTTTCACTGACTTTGATAACTAGCGAAATGAGGTCAGTTTTACTCTCGCCTGTTTTTTGTGTAAAGTTACGGAATTCAAGTCCTGTAGAGCGGGACGAACGTTCCATATTTTCCAATTTATCTTCAAGGGATTTTATGTACAGTACTTGGTCTTTTCTTTCATTATCCATTTTCATCAATTTCTTTTTTAAATTATTTTGCTCTTCAGACAAGAAATCCACTGTCTTTTGTATCTCAGCATTTTGCTGTTTAATTTCTTTGACGGTAGACATAAGAGCAGAAAGCTTGGAATCCTGTTGCGTCATAGAGTTAGTGAGAAGTTCTCTCATGTCATCAATCGCGTCCTTTAACTCATCTGTGCCAATTTCTCTCCTTCTTTTGCTTAATACATTAGTAACAAAGTTGGCTCGCTCTTGTCCGGTTTTACCAAGTCTATATAGATCCGGTGCGGAATCATAATTCAGCTCTTTTGGCAGAACCAATTCTGTGTCTGTTGACGTCGTCGCCTGGGGAGAACGTTCAATTGGCATCGTAGGTTAAGCTACTGTTTTAGTTAGTTACAGGGAGAGCGTTTGTTGTCGTCGCCTAGCGCCGTCTGTGAGTGTAAATTGTACTTGTAGAGCAGCGCGCAAAGTACCAGGCACTCATAAGCGCTCGATGGTGGAGCGGTGCGCGGTGCAGTACAGTGCAGTGGCAACCTGTGCGTTGTAGCGGTGTGTGCGTTCACTCAGGTAGTAAGCGAGCATGTGCGGTAGCCGTGCGGAGGTGGCGGGGCGCAGCGGCGACGGGGCGGGGTGCGTGCGCGCAGCGGGATCGTTGTGTTAGTGTGCGAGCTGAGTTGATGTGTGCACAGAGGAGTAATAATATGTATGGGTTGACTCACTCTTGCGTTGGCTCGTAATCTGTGTGCGTGCGCCCGTAAATGTTAACTCCTTCTGTTTTATGCGGTCCTATTTTCTTGAAACGTTATTATTGTGAAAATTGTATTTAAATTTACGAAATAAACTGTCGCAGGTCAAACACGTCTACTCAAAACGGAGGTCCGGGAGGAAGGGGAAAATTGTAAAAGTCTGATTGTAGGTAGTGTGGTTAAATTGCGCCTTCGTCGAATGTACAACGCCTTTGACCTTAGACGAGGCAGTTTTATCTGAAAACAAAATATTCACTTATTTTTAAACGTTTCCGATCAGAACACTTTATTCACATCACTCATTGGTCGCTTGACCGATGCGCGTGATTGGCGGAGCGAGCTTGTGCAACTGCATATTGCGCTATCTCGTAGAGCCCAAGACGGTGACACCGCTGTGCCTGTGCACAACTGTCCTTATTATTAAGCGTGTCTAAGTTTATATTAGAGAACCCTAGTGTCTAGATAAACCTAATTTAGCATTTAAGACCCTACTTACCATAAAAATGAATCATTCATAAATCAATAAACGTATCTATCTATCTATTAGAATTATTCATTTATCGCGTTTTTTTACCTATTTTTCCCGACTGACGTTTCAACAGATTACGTTACTACGTAATCACGGAATGACATCAGTCATCCCGTGTAGAGTGTAACCTGTTGAAATATGTAAATAACACTTTGTAGTGGTCACAGGATGACTGACGTCACGACAGAGTGTAAACCTGCCTTGAAACGTCGGGAAAAATAGGTAAATTAACGCGATAAATACCCGTGAATATTTATAATAATACTTATTATTCAAGTTTAAAATCTTACATAAAATAGTAACTTGAGACCAAGTCAATCGCTGCTGGTGTGAGTTTAGCCTTTGGCCTTAGACGACGTAGTCTTATCAGATATAAATAATCTCCAGAACTTAGCTATTATGCAAACTCAAACAACTAAGTTATTCGTCCCTCTATTCTACCTTGTTTCGAACAACTACCAAGTTTGAGGTATTATGTTGAAGCATTTGTGCCATCTAAAGTGAGGTTTTTTTTTTAATATATTATTTTACCAAATCGTTATCAACCGTCTTCTAAAAAAATCTGTTTATGTTTGTCCGTTATATAATACCTGTAATATTGTTTTTTGTTTAGTGCAAAATAACATCAAGCTATAATTTGAAAAAAAATGGAATAAGTACAATACTAAATTGGTAGTAATTCATATAATTTAAATTACTTAGTTTACCGTGTATAATTAAGTTCTGGTGACGTAGCTCCTAAAATACTGATTCAATTTCGATTTACTTTTTTTACATATTTAAGTTTATCCTGTGTTGTGTGTGGCTGTGATGTTAAATCGGCTCAAAGATTTTCAAATTATTGTTAATACAGCTTTTTTGACCTGTTCGTTTAAAATGCGCTGTCTATGTACGAATATGACGTGAATAAATGAGAATTTAAACTCTACATCATTCGAGTTCCCAGCCAACTCTCTCACTGAAAATATTTTAAATAAGAGCGTTCTCACAAAGTATTTCATAAAGCATTTCATAAAGTCTCTCAAATAACTTGAAATTTTCAGTCCAACCTGTCGTATTCAGGGACAAAACTAACAAGAGGCGACATTTTCAGCGTCAAGAATTTCTACACCCTTAGAGGCTTTGTCCACTGAAATGAAACTTTATAAATAACTGGTTTCTGCCCGCGGCTTTGCACGCCTTAAAGTTTATTTTACTTACGCGGTCAGAAAGAACACGTCCTTGGGAGAAATATCTGACAATTGAGCTAACTGCAGACTGTTGCAAACAATTTAAAGGTAGGACAACTGATCTATATCAATACCAGTTGGAAGCGTACCCAAGACTCTGGTAATATTGTGTACATAGTGTAAGGTCTGGATTTCCACCCCTGAAGCGATACGTGTGCATTTGATTGGAATGGATTGGATACGTCGTACGTTTTTCGGGTAGATTCGGGCTGACATCGTAGTCTAGCGGTTATGACATCCCCGTACTGAAGGAAGGACGCGAGTTTGAATCCCGTCGATGCAAAAAAAGAGTTGGGACTTTAATCGATTTTTTAAGAAATTACCCTGAGTGTTTTTTTTTTACGGTAAATAGACCTTTGTTTGACCGCAATCTCACCTGATGGAAAGCGAAGATGCGGCCGACGGTGTATCACGAAAGTCTAGAAGATATCTATTCACCCTTGTCTTGAAGAGACCCAGGTTGTAATTGGTTGTAAAATTATAATAACCAAAAACCTTTTGAACCCATGCTTTTATTTCTCTGAAAGATATACCTATCCCCTGAATAAATAAAAGCAAATTGAATCAAGTTTGCTTTGTGTATAAAAATGCGGGGCGTATCTGACCGTATTTGGGGCACTAGGGGAATAAATTATGAATTTTTGATTATGAAAACAGGACTTCGTCCGGAAACCTCTTTGCAGGAAATCTTCTTTATTAAAATTTAAGTAAATGTTAAGAATGATATCAATAATTTGATGTTTTTACAAGAACTTAATACAATATAAAATTCCTGAATATTTCCACTGTTGTTTAAGTTATACGGGACAAATTGTAATCCGACAGTGATCAAACTTTTACATGAGCACTTTGGGATATTTTTTTAAATAACCTATGCTGGTCCACTGTTTGGCAAAGTTCATTATTAATAAAATTTATTCTAAACTACATACACAGTTATAGACATAGGTACAAAAGCGAAAACATCAGAAAACAATAGGTGGAGATTATCGAGTTATGTAGGTAGGTACCCACATAAGATAAGATGCATAAAAACACTTAGGTATACCTTCTTACTCAACTTCAACCTCTACTTTAAAAGCCTGTGTTAGTCCACTGCTGGACGCAGGCCTCCCCCTGGTAAGCGCCTTATTAGCGTTTATCCATAGGAAGGTAATGCAAATAATCCCTACGCTGGGCATGCGGGTTGGGGATCGCAGTTTGATGGTATAATATGTTTTACAGGGGGCGCTGCTGAACGTGGATATATATTATACTTCTTCTTACTACCTACACTCAAATTGCCCCCTCCTTTTTGAAGTCGGTTTAACTTGAATACTAACGATTAAACACATCAGTCGCAATTTCTTTTAACAAAGTGCTACGCCCTATCGATCCTCAAAAATAGGTCGGCAAATTGACACTCAAGACACAAAATCGATTGGTAACTATCGCAACGACCAGCTAAATTAAGCCTTAAAGCTATCGTGTTAAGGTGTTGGTTGTTCTTCGATAGTTGAATGGGTGCCAACATAATCCTCTTTATTTGTGGGGCGTCATTCTGTCTGCTGTCAAAGCCTGTTTGCTTACAACTTTGGGAAATGGGTTGATGATAGGAAGGATATTGTATCAAGTGTTTTTAAGGCGCATACGAGCCAATATGGCACCGCCACCTATTGTTAGCCGACTTCAAAAAAGGAGGATGTTCTCAATTCGACTGGTTTTTTTTTTCAAAAGTTCTGAGGTAACAAATTTTTAAATTTAAAATTTAAAAATTTGTTACCTCAGACCTTTTGACTGGGTGGTGCTCCAATTTTTCATGATTATTTTATTATTTGAAAGCTAGTGCTTCCAGCGCGTGGTTTATAGTTTTTTAAAAACAAAATCAATTATACGTTTAACACAGGAAATTTTTAAATCCATCGTACAGTTTGTGATTTTATTTTATTTATTTATTTTGCTTTATCTGGAGAACAAACATGTTTTGCACACTTTGCAGGAATAAACTTAGATACTAACGTTAAACAATTTATATGTCCTTGCTACACCTATAATAAGATATTTTGAATACCTCTGTAATAGTTTTATTTTGTTTAGTTTATGAGATGATGCGAAAATAGTTTGGTGCCACAAAGAGCAAACTTTGTATCTTACTTACTCTTACTACTTCGTTAAATTTTTACATTTTTGACACAGTTTCTCACCCGGCCGATCCATTGTTTTCTGGGTCTTGTAACCGAAAAAAAATGGCCGCTGAAAAAAATTATTAGGTGGGAAAAGTCCACTCTGAGTTTAGTTTTTCAACACGGAAACGAATGAGTCGAGCGATTTTTGTATGGAATTTGATAGACGTATATAGCCTGCGCCTCTATAGCGTGCGGTAATAGAACTATGCAAATCCTTTACATAACTAAATTGACCTTTTATAATACTTTTGGGACACCAAACTTAGGGTAGGAGGTCTATTTCGAAAAATGGAGTTGACGGATGACACCAAATCGGATAGAACAAAACAAAGAGCTGCCGTCTATCAGGGGTATTTTAATTCATTTCGATTCCGAAGCGAAAACGACAGATTCATATTTGAATTATATTCCGACGTGATTTTAGAACGCTATTTTGATTTGTCAGTCATTTATTGTAAAGTTTCCGATGTCGATTCCGACGGCCTTTCCGACGAATTAAAATACCGCTGCTGTTCCTTCAATGACCTTATATTCTGACATTTATTGCTTATAGATCCGAATCATAATAATAATAATAATAATAATAATAAATTTTATTGCAAAAAGAAATCATTTCAAAACATAAATTAACATAATTAATTTGTCTGACATTATAAATCAGTAAAGTACATATTGAAATTCCTGATCAAAATAATTATGTAGCCTCAGTTCATCATCAAAGGCGTCAGTGACGCGAAAGAAGAAACTTACAGGCAAGGTATCTCCATACTTTGAGAGAAAAGTGCCAAATGCTTAGGATATTTGGCAGTTTTGCCAAGTAGGTAAAAAAACGCAGTCAGAAGAAATATTTTCAAGACTGACGCTTCGATTCTTAAGTCATTTATAACGGGTAATTACCATGATTTAAGTTTTGAGTATTCCAATATTCTGGCACAGTTTCATGCGCCATGATCCGGTTACCCGTTTAAATGACTTGTAAATTGTTAATAACCATCGTAAATTTAAAAGTTTTACGCTCTGATTATTTTTACTAAACCTATTTCTTGTAATCCGCGGCCATAACTACTAAGATTGTGATCACAACTAGAATTCGCGGTATGGAAATGTAAATACAGATTTTCATTACGATAAACGAACCGTAACGTCACAGAATAACTTATAGTTTGTACTCGTCGTAGATATTTTCTTATACCCTTTTTTACACTATTTTCAGACATATTTTAATGGAGGGCTAGGATAAAAAGTAGAAGCAGCTACAATAGATCAGAGTAGAATAAAGTGTGTGAGGAGCAGAGTTTTGAGGTGTTTCGAAAGTGGTTCGAAATTGGATAAAGTGTTGGCAGATTTAATTCAGTATTTGCAGTCTCATATACTGAATTAATAAATAAATAATTTATTAAGCTATTGCATAGCTTCTATCGCGGGCCTTGAGCATGGAGACCGAATCTAGAAATTCCGTAACGAAAATAACACCCCCTACTCCGACCGGCACAGCGGTGATACATTTTAGTTTTGCCATCTATCGATGAATAGCAGAACTTTTAATGACTTACGCTATGCAATAGCTTTACCGCGGCAGTCCCGAGTTTTCTTTTTTTAATTATTATTTTAGGGCTGTAGACGCGCTTATCAAGGGAGACCTTTGTCCAGCAGTGGACTATTATAGGCTAATGATGATGGTCTCTCGTTCTTTTTAATCCGGGTACTGACCAGTGTTCCTGGACCTAATGTCACACAGTGAGTGAACGAGTTAGTACGGAGAAAATCAACTGCAAACATCAAAAAAATTAAAGACGAAATTCTTATCTCGGAAAAACGCGTGCGTATCCCGGGACAGAAAATTTGCCACACTGAATGTTAAATGCCTAAGTTTGAAAAGATTGATGGATGTTTGTTCTTCACACCAAAACTACTAAACGGAATCCGAAATCGTGTAGCACACGTGTGATTCCGAGGGCTAGAAACAACACAATTTAAAATAAATGAAACAAACACACAGAACCTATAAACTTTCCGAACTGTTTCCACAAACAAGGTCAGCTGGTTTGTGTGAAATGTAGTTTTCATGCTAATTTCCACGAAGGTGAATGTTTCTTGTGAATGCTAAAATGGCGACGGCTAGAACTAAGTTTATTGTTGCGGGTAGTGCAACTAAGGCCTTGTTCATATTAAATTCAAACATATGGCGTTGGTAGGGTGTGTTTACGGAGAAGCGATTTTACACGCGTTTGTTTGATTTGACGCGTACCGTGCACCGCCACGCTCACGCCCCATGAAAATAAAAAAATTGGATATGTTTGTTTATACTTGATCGATCGCTGCACGCGCCTTCACGCCCCTCAACAGCCTGTATTGGTCCACTGCTGGACGCAAGCCTCCCCTTTGATTTGATCTTACTGGCGTATATCAGATGGAGGGTAATGCCCATAGTCCCCACGCTAAGCGTGCGTGTTGGGGATCACAGTTCGGTGGTAGAATTTTTCTCCAGGAACGCTGCTGCCCGCTTCTCGGTGGATATCCCTTAGTCACCTCTTACGACACCCACGGGAAGTGATGGGGTGGTGCAAAATCTAAGCCAGCACCACACAGCCCCGCGTCTTCGTAAACAGAGCAAAACGCCCAAAGCGCCGCCCGACCGATTATAACGCTGAAATGTATACTCGTGTGCGAGACCACAAAACCAACCTTTATTATGTACGAATGCAAACTCGATACAAAATGTATCAAGTAATACCAATTGCGAGGGATAAACCGAATTTACCGCTCGCATTTTGGTAGCATTGTTTACATAATAATAGAATGAGAGATTTTATTTGCCTAAAAAATACCTATATCTACAGCTACGTATTTCTTTGCTCGAATATGAAGAGAATTATGGACATTGTATTTGTTCTAAATTTGTTCTTTGTGTTCTTTTTAGCAATTTTCAGTTTTATTTTATTCTTATATTGATGACGTTACCATTGTTTTATTAATGAAACATTGTAGGAGGAGCACAGCTGCCTATATTACAGACTTTTAATCTAGTTTAGGTAGCTGAGGCTAATACATAATTATTTTAACAGGAATCCTCACTAGTGTTTATATTTATAATGCCAGACCAATAATTGTAAAGTGATTTTTTGTTATGATTCTTTTTGCAATAAACTATTCTATTCTATTTTAGCTGTATATTTTGTTTAAGGTTACATACCTACACTTACTCTAGATATTGATTCGAGAACCATAGATTTGTCTTTTTTCATCAGGCCATAACACTTTCATTGCCCATTACGGACATATTCTTCTGGATCGTTATGTGTTGCTGCAAACACTTTAAATGACATCTATTATGTAACTTGTAGCGCCCCGCGGCTTCGCACACGTTGGTGATATGGAAACTCATAAAGGTGATTTCTTATAAAAACTGATTTATGGGATAAAAAGTGGCCTATGTTTGATTCCAAGATTAGGACTACCTCTATGCAAAAGTTCAGCCCGATCCGTTTTGTAGTTTTGGCGTGAAGAGATAATCAACATCCATCCATACAAACTTTCTCATTTATAATATTAGTGTAAAGTGTGGTGTCATGTCAAAGTCGTAGTAGAGTAATACTCTATGGAAATATTTTTGGTTCCGTTTCCGGTATGGAACGAAAGGACTTTTGAAATGTTCGCAATTATTTGTACATGTGCCCTGGTGTACTAATGTTTATTGTACCTTCATCCTTACTTAGTGTTTTCTGTCAAATAACAACACCGAAACAGGCTATTTTGTTTAAATACTTTACTGAAAAAGAAAGTAAAAACCAAAAAAAAGAAATAAATTAAAACAAGTAGATATTTACAATTGAATCAAGTTAGTCTAGTTCAAGGCCGGCCAAACACAAGCACGCGGGCACGAAGTGAAAAAAGTTTCTAGTGAAGATTTTCCAACATTGCGCGACTGTGCTATGCAAATTTTAAGCAGGTTTGGTTCCTACATAGAAAAAACATTGTAACTCTATCATACTTCAAAAATTAACATCGCAGATCCCTCAATACAAAACACATTTCTGATTTGATTGTATATTAAACATCAGATTTAAACCAAATATTGACTATCAGGAAAACCTTCTTATGAATATGTAAGCCGACACAGTCTCAGAGATTTTGCTTACCTGGATAATTTATTGGCCAGCCTTGGTCTAGTTTATTAAAAAATCTTTTATCTATTTAATACTACGACTTAAAGTAAATACCTTTTTTTGCATACCTAAAGCTTTAACCCTATGATATTTAAAGAAAATATATAGAACGTAGGTAAAGTACTACTTAAATCTCACAGAGGGGTTAAAACTGGGCTCAAGCTAACTTCGTTAGAGTAACTACCTACTTTCCATTTTGCTCTTTGACATAAATCTAACCTCAAAATCCAAGTGAAGTACAAACAAAAGAAAAATGGCACAATGAAGGCATTGTACAAGTTAATCCTTTGAGTTAGTACTGTATATTCTGTAGCAGGATTTAGCTCTGAGAAGGGTATAAATGATTTATTTCACTTCCGATTTTCTCATTATACTTTGTACTATAGCATTTCCTTACAGAGCTTTGTAATATTCTTTTTTTTTTGTTAGTGAGACCACTGTCTTACTTCTCTTTTTCTTGCGGGTTTTTACGACTAAAAATAGATTTATGTAGTTCAGTTATATAGACCAATAAAGAACAATCTATATAGATTGTAGTCAGATAACTGAACTATTAGATTATTCACTAGCTAACATTATGTTAGCTGAGATATGGCGATTCTTGGTACATATTAATCGTGGGTCATTCTTGGACTGTCTAGAACATAATTTTACAACATTTGATATTTGCCTAGAGCTTAAAATGACTACTACATTATGGGTCGAGCACTCAAACCTACTGAAACACAAATTGACAAGCTGAAAAGACCTAGAAGATATTTCGCCTTATTTTTTTTTTTTTTTGTTGAACTTGCCTTCCCCAAACTAAGAGCGGGATTATCCTTAATAATGATTAAACTGCCTAGCGCCTAATGCACCTCGCTTGGCAGGCATATTACTAATCGCAGTGGAGGTGTTAAAAATTCACAGAAGGCTGTCTTTCCTCTGGTAAATCTCTTAGTCGTCTTTTAACACTTTCTCGGACTAAGTTCAAACCAGTAATCATCACAGTCATTTATGATATCCTTCCATTTAGCGCACGCCATCTCAGATATAAAATATATAATTCGGACAATAATAATTCACACACATTAGCTTGCCTCAAGCTAAGCAAAGCTTATGTTATGAGTAAGTAGTAGATAACTAATATACATAATACAATGCACTACATAGTTAGATATTTTTTTCCGAAACACCCTGAACAAATATCTGCAGATCGTACACACATTTGGATCGAGGCGGGCCTTTATATGGGCCTATTTTCAACCACATTTGTGGTTACGCAACAGACAGCTTAAAATCATGATTTCTTTGAATCTTTGTTTGCGAAGCCCTATGTTTTATTAGTTTTGAACATGATTAAATTATCTACTAAAACTACCTTAGAATTTAAAAGAATTCTTTATAAAGGCATGTAGACCGATCTCACCTCGATTCATCTAAAATGTGTCAACCTTACTGAATATCACATCACATCACAGTTTGTATAAATGGATGGATGGATGGATGGATGGATGTTTGTTACTTCTTCACGCCAAAGCTACTGGACGGATCGGGCTGAAATTTTGCATACAGGTGATTCTAATCCTGGAACCAAACATATGGTACTTTTTATCCCATAAATCAGTTCCCGTGGGATGAAAAATCACCTTTTAATGTTTCCATAGGAACAACGCGTGCGAAGCCGCGGGGCGCAGCTAGTACATATATACATATAAGGATGACTCGGCTAACATGCAACTGCACCATTTACATATCTACGAGTACATGTTTGTTTTTGGTAACATCCGATAAAAAATTACAATGTGTAGAGAAACACCTACAGAGTTGTTTTATCACCAGTACCTACTACGTGTCTATAGAGTTGAACTCTAAGTGCTCTCACCGTTTCAATAAAGTAAATTATATTTAAATTGGGCCTAATTCAAACTCAATAAGCGACTCTTTTAATAAAATCCAGACATTTTCATCTAAAGATTTTTTCCTATTTTACCGTGAAGAAAATTAATTTAGAGGAATATTACGTCAAAGACAGCTTAATAAGATCTTCTTTAAGACGGTAAAAGATCGTTTAAAATGTCGCTTGTGCGTCTGACTTATAAAATGAATAAGCGGTATAAAACTGCTAGGCGTTACGGGGCTTATTGTGATATTCGCAGCGACCATGATATATTATGTTACGCCGCGCTGTGTGCTAAAATTCGTTCCGTTGCTTGTCGCGAACGCCTTCTTTCCCCGTACTGAACGTACGAACGAACACTCACTGTGCAGCACGTTATATAACTTGCTTTTTAGCAAAAACATTCATTCCTACATCACTGTATCGTCATCGCTTGATAAAATATTCTTAATTCAAATCTGGCGCCAATCACTCGTATTCGATCGATTCAAGCAGCGTTTGTTTCGTTATCCTTCTGTTTTGAATTGGCACCAATGGGCGCCCTCGGGCCATACGACTGACCAATCAGAAGGCTCTTAAGCATCATACATCATACATCAATTCAACTGTGTTACGAGAACCCCGAAGGCAGACCTTCCTGCGCCGCCGCCGACGTAGGACAAGAGACACTTGCTTCCCTCGAAGAAGAAAACACTAAACTTTATCCCTAGTTGAAATTAACTATATATAGATAGCTATCGATTTCCGACCGTGTTTATGAACCTACTCAAGCCTTGTGAAAGACGTTCCAACTGTGAATTGTGTTTCCCTGGACCACACCAGCTGTTTCCCTGGATGGAAGCCGTTGCCGAGACCAGTTAAAGAGATTCCCTTAATTCCTTAGGTCCAGTCGTATCTATCCAGAGGTAAGCCATTCTATAACTTAATAACCGCTGCAGTGACGGCTCGAATACCTACCTATCTATAAAGTTATTGTCCCCTGATGTGCGAGGCGAAGATCTGCGCACAATCACACTAATATTATGAATGCGAAAGAAAAAAAAATATGGATGGATGTTTGTTACCTCTTCACGCCAAATCTACTGTACAGATCGGGCTGAAATTTGCATACAGGTAATTCTCCTGGAATCAAATCTACTTTTTATCCCATAAATTAGTTCCCGTGGCATATCAATTATCTTTGAACGTTTCCATAGGAACCATACGTGCGAAGCAACTAGTAATGAATAACTTGTATTATTTTTCATAGAAATGCTCATCAGAAGTTTTTTGACACCACCTGGCTTGAATCAACAAATTTAATCAAGGGATATGTACTGGGGGCGGGCAGCAGCACCTTCTGCAGAACAGTTATCCAAATACAAGAATCTATATATATATATATCTATATATATAAAAATGAATTGCTGTTCGTTAGTCTCGCAGAAACTCGAGAACGGCTGAACGGATTTATCTTATCTTGGACTTGAAATGTTGGAGGTCTAGGGAAGGTTTAAAAGGTGAGAAAATCAACGCGTGCGAAGCCGCGGGGCGCAGCTAGTCTATTTATAAAAATAAATTTACACGTCAAATCAAACTACATTGAATTATTGTTAACTTATTTCTAATGATATTATTTCTATACTTCTGAACTACGATACCCGCATGCCCGGCGTGGAGATTATGGGCACTATCAGAAGTCTGGCGGAAAGACATTCATACAATTACATTTAGACGGTGCACGCGGATATTGCCTCCGAAAACAATTGGATAAGTGACTTTTTTATGTACAAATACTGTATATTTAGTAGAATTTTTGTAAGTTTGCCTCGTCACTTAAAATATGGATCACTGTGTCTGCAATAAACAGCTTTTATTATAATAATAATAATTATTATTATTACCCCCATGAGATGAAAGCCTATAAGGCGCTTATTAGTGCGAACAGTGGACCGATAAAGGCTGTTGAGGTGAAATGGTAATTATCACATCAAAATAACATGCAAGTTTATAATGTATATCCGCAAATGTTTAACACTTCGTGTGGTTTATTAATAAACGATGAAAATCAATATAATACTTTCGCTAACCCCCTTAACATAATTGAATGCGAAACAATGGCGAGACGCGGCGAAAACAACCAGATCGATTGGCCAATTACAGCAGGCATTTGCTACCCTGGGCCGAAATAGGTTGAAAGTAGGTAACCTGCTTACCGAAATATTTAATAATTATCTTATGGTCGACTTCTCCATTTTGATACAGGACCAACAGCAACATTTGAAATAGGTTAGTGACAATATAGGTCCTGCTACATATTTTTTGTTAGTAAGGGTCGGTTCACATCTGACTTAAGATGCGTCGAGCGTATCATAGGGAGGAAAAATAATAATAGGGAGTTTTCATATCTGACGGAAGATGCGTCGGGCGTAACATCGGTCGCGTTTTTTTCACTTCTTCCGCTAGTGGACAAAAAATTTAAGTGAATTAGAGTCAATTGCACCTTATTTCTTGTTTGATAGGAATAACTATTTATCAAGCTGTTTATTTAGTAAAAATGTGACTTGTCTAAGTATTTTGTAAGTCTAAAGAAATAAACGATTTGACTCTGACTCTGACTCTGACTCTGTTTATTCGGTCAAATAGGGAGTTTTCATATCTGACGGAAGATGCGTCGGGCGTAACTTTGTTTTGGCACATTATTACTCCACTTTTTGTTTGGACTACACCATTTTTATTTGATTTGGTGTAGACCAACCGCAGACCGGGTAATTTTTTTTATCCATTGACCTACCTGATGGTATAAACCTACTTGGGTTAAAATTTTCATCTATTGATTTACCATACAATCAGCACGAACTAACACGTTGCAAATTATCTTATCGTATTAAAGGACAAGTTGGCAAAAATAAGAAATTTTTATACATTTTTACGGTTATTCTCGCTCGTCTCCACGTTTCGTCCCCAAAAGTGACCAATGGGAAGTTTATGTAAGCATGGTTTTGTAGGTTTAGTTTTTTTTTTTGCTGAACTACTAGCAGGAATAACCCTTTTATTATACCTACGTCTGTTTTACCAAGCGTGTCCCAAATAAGCTCCTTTTCTACGCTAGATATAAAACAACATAAATGTTAAATTTAAAGCCCTTCATCGCGTGTGTATTCGCGATGTACTCAAAAATCTCCGAACGTATTTTTATACGATTTTCAGCAACATCTTTGCTATTCTCGTTCCGTCCAAAAAAACTATTTTAGATACAACCGACCTGTTTCCTACGTTAATTTCGTCTACGGCCAATTTGTTGAGAGAAAATTGGTAACAGATTGAATTATACACCCAATATATTTCGGGCCTTGTTAACTTTGATGGGTGTATTGGGTTGGGCAGTACCTATCTATTCTACAGGGGCTTTATTACAAACATTGTTTTACTTTAACATTGTTGGCTTGTTTCTGTTTTGATAAATTTATCAAAATTCAGAGTTCATATAAATTCTCTATCTTCGTCTAATATTATTCTTATCTTATCACTCCGTCCGGCCTCTGGCTGGACAATATAAATAATAATACTAATAATAATAAACAAATATACGGTTCTCACAGCATCATTTATGCCCCAGCTAAGTAGAGTTTGTGTTATGGTACTGACCCATAACACAAGCTCTACTTAGTTGGGGAACATTGTTTATTTATTATTATTATTTAGAATCCATAATTATAATTATTCGGAATTATATACAGGGTGGGGCAAATTTATGGCCCGTTCAGGGTAGCTACCGTTTCTTTTGTAGTTAGAAGGTTTTGTTCTAAGAAATCTTCTGTTTTATTTTGAAGAAAAAACATATCAAATCGTAAGTATTAGCAATAATTAAAAAAAACAATTGCCATACATTTTCTATCAATGGTTCTTAATATAAATTCGTATGAAACTACTTTTTCAATCGATGTTGAGCGAACATGGAACGAGACACGACTTTGAACACCTCTGGGATTAAATTTTTAATTATTGTTGACTGGAAACAAGTGTATAAATTATTGAAAAACACACCTTTGGCCATACATTTCTGTAAGTTACATCCACAAAAACACAAAGCTTGACAAAAAACCTTCCATTTAAGAAGACCGGCGAAATTTGAACGAAAAACTAATGTAGTTTCTGTTTTTATCCTTTCTTAAAATCACTAGTGAGAAATAAAATAAGCGTATTATCTATTGTAAGAATTTCGAGAAAAAAATGGGTAAGAACCCTATTAAGCCCTTACAAACTTTTAGAACTAATCTCTTATTCCAAAGAACACTAAAAGCTATCTAACAAGTTCATCAGGCATTCTCTCGGCAATTTCTTTTTCATTTTCCGTCTTTCTTGGCAGCACTAAGGCAATACAGTGCACGCTCATTACCTTGGCTCTAAGCCACGATCGTTTCATGGTTAGTTAGATGCAGAACGATGACATGAAATTTCTCGGGGTTAACAAGAAGACGGTAAATTTTAAGGACAGTTAGCGTTGGAGTGAGCTTTTCTATTCGTTTTTGTCAACAAGAAATTGAAAAGTTTACCCAATGGCCTGCCAATGGTCCATTGGTCAACAAGTTGGGCGAATCATCACAGACGTTGTTTTTTTTGCTTTCGTTTGGTTACTTTTATCAAATGCGCGCATGCTTGCTTATATTTTGGATATTGTCATTTTGTAGCTTGCCAATCTGTATATTGGCAAATATGCTGGCTAATATGTATATTATTGACAGTAATTTTTGTATTTTATTAGCCAGATGGCTATTATTAAAATTTAATAATATAAAATGTGTAAATTTCAGTACAAATAAGTGAAATATTTTCATTAACAAAGAAAATTAAAACTAGACTAACATCTCGCCCCATCGTGTATCCCACCCCTCATGACCTTCGGAGCTGAGACGTGGACACTCACGATAGGGTTGGTTCACCAGCTCAAAGTCGCTCAGCGAGCTATGGAAAGAGCTATGCTCGGAGTCTCTCTGAAAGATAGGATCCGTAACGAATACATCCGACAGAGATCCAAAGTTATCGACATAGCTCAAAGAATTACCAAGCTGAAGCGGCAGTGGGCCGGTCAAATCTCGCGAAGCACCGACAACCGATGGGGTAAACGAGTACTTGAGTGGAGACCGCGACTCGGCAAACGTATAGTAGGTCGCCCTCCGATCAGGGGGGATGACGATCTGCAAAAGTCTGCAGGCAGATGCTGGATGCGTCAAGCTGAAGACAGGGCGCTATGGCGCTCATTAGGGGAGGCCAATGTCCAGCAGTGGACTAATATAGGCTGATGATGATGATGATGATGATGATGATCTCGCTCCAAGCTAAGCAACGTGTTTTAAAAATCAACGTATAGCTATTCCTAAAATATCGGCAACATCCCTTATCCCTTACCTATGTAAAAATAGACGGTTTGTTAACTTGAGCTAAAGGGACGAAAAGGGTCGAACAAAAGCAACGGTGCGAAAAAAACTACAGAAAATATACCGAAAAGTGTTTCTCAGAATGTTATTACGTCTTATTTGTGACAGGTAAGAATTTATGTTGAAGAAAAGAATAAATATCGTAGGAAAATAATTTATGACCATAATTTATTAAGAAGTAGGTGCTGCCTGTGGCTTACTTAGAAACAGGATAAAATGCGGCGACCAGTGTGTCTACCATGATTTGTCACCGTTAAATCGCCTGCATTACTACAGTATTACGCAAATATTATAGTTATCCACAGCGCGTACCCAACTATCCGCTAGAGGTGCTTTAGAAGTTTCCATACAATTTTTTAAATACAGTCGCTAGCGAGTATACATAGATTGTCAAAACTCATGGTAGACACACAGGACCACTTTAGGAGGTAATAGATATATAGATAGATTTTAGCTTTATTGCACCGTCAATACATAAAAAAGAACAATAAATTACTTTTAAGTATATTTAGTGTGGCACAATCTACGGCCTTATCGCTAACAGCGATCTCTTCCAGGCAACCTTTGGATGGATAGGATGGGTAGGAACGTATAGAAGCTGACGGTGGCGTAATTGAAGACACGTTATTATATAAAGATCGATCTAGCGATCGAGGATGCCCGAAAATGTGTTAGATGCAATAGATTGCAGGAAATACATCCAGCATTGCAATCTTTATACATGGGCCACTATGCATGATCGAAGTTGACAAATGCTGGCTAATTAAGATAAGTTACTCCACTTACCACTCGACAAAAAAGAGCAAAATTTTATAATCTGCTGTACAATCCACAATGCCACAAGCGGATCTATGAAAAAAATGTTTTTAATATGTGCATTGTCATCTACAATAAGTTACCAGAACCCATTAAAGATCTCAATGGTAATTTATTTAAACAAAACATAAATCTGTGGCTGCTTGACAAATGTTTTTATAGTGTAAATGATTATATTAATTTTAAGTAGAATCATTTATTATATTTTGACTATTGTTGTAAATTTTAATAACCAGATTGTTGACTATTTATTTTATTTTAGATTGTATTAATTACCATTATTGATTATTATTGACTATATAAACTGATTACATCTACGATATTCAATATTTGCACACCTGCTTGCGGGACATATACCTGTAATAATGTATTCAACAAATAAATGATTTCATTTGATTTGATTTGATACCTATGTGCTAGAGTGGTGTCTATTCAGATGTCGCCAAAACTAAACAAAACTAATTTGAGAGTACTAAAAATGTCGTTGTCCCTGTCATAACGAACAAAATAATAAGGATGGCATAATTTTACTCCTGTCAGATTAGTTTATTCTAGTTTGGCAACCTCTGAATAGACACTACTATCTTACTCTATCCTATTCGAAGACTCGACTTAACGAATGAATAGGAAAAATCGCTAGTAATTCTCTGTCATATCTCAATTCTACAATAAGACCTCTGAGCATGGGCAAACACACAATATCATAGTGAACATTCAATAGAACTGCATTAGTATGCAACTCACTCTCTCGCATGGAAATGGCAGAAACTTGTCTTATATTTTCTGCAAACAGTTGGTTTGTTTAAACTAGTTGAGTTATTTCGCTCGTGCGGTGAGTTTCAAATACAAACCCAGTCAAAATATAAGTTTTTGTATGGAGTAGGTTGCATTGCATTGTACTTTCGGTGCTTTTAGCTAAAGTATAATAAAGTATGCTGTGTGGTGCTGGCTTAGAATTCGCACCACCCCATCTCTTCCCGTGGGTGTCGTATGAGGCGACTAAGGGATATCCACCGGGGGGAGGGTAGCAGCGCCCTCTGCAGAACAATTCTACCACCGAACTGCGATCCCCAACCCGAATGCCCAGCGTGGAGATTATGGGCAATACTTCCCCATTAGATAAACGCCAACAAGGCGCTTATCAGGGGGAGGCCACCGTCCAGCAGTGGACCAATATAGGCTGTTGAGGAAATAAAGTCGTCCTAGCCGAATTTCGGCCTCAGCGGCCATTCTAAACGCAGACAAACCATGTTCGTGGGACATATTATTATGCAAAAGTGTGTGCGTAAACACAGTGCACTCTGTATGCCTTTGCTCCTCTAATCGGGACAAACATATCTAGTCGGGGAGAAGTCAGACGCAGGTCCAGCGCCTTAATATGCCGTCGCACGGAAATATGATCCAGGTAGATAAAAATGATAATTATTAGGTCACGTTCAAATTGAGATTGATTGGGAAATTACTCATGGTTGAATTAGTGAATAACGACTAACTAAATTTAAATTCGAAATAGATAAACAAGTCGGTGTAAGTGAAACCCGCTATCTCAAAACCCCTCGGTGACCATGGTCACCGAGGTGGTCGGGTACTCGAGGGGAGTAGATTTAAAATCAGCGCCTCACGCTTCTTGCATGCAGCATATGGCTGAATCTACTCCCTTTGCCTATAGTTTGTTTTGTTAGTGTATAATTCTAGCTTGTGTTATGAAAATACTTTCTGTAAGATAATATTTTAATTGGAAGAGCATCAAATCAGAGTATGTTTTCTGAGCTTATCTTTCAATTTATCGCACGCAATTGACAGTTCAATATTTTGATTCTAACTGCGATACTCAGAACGGTTGCCTATGTCGCTTCTCTACTCCCAAAAAATAAGCGCCACGACTAATTTCCCGTTTTTTCTTTCGGTCAGTATTTTTTGTTCGTGAACGCAAGGATCAGCAAATCATTTTCCACTTTTTCCCCACTCTTGCATACGCCGATCGTCACTAAAAAACTTCACCTCACACTAACCCGTAAGAAACATCTTACGCCATGCCTTCTAGCCCCATTCATTCATTCATTGATCGATTTTCACGATGAATCCCGTTCAGTTTAGTGCTGGTTACAGGCTTCGTGAACGTTGCTGGTCTTCGTGAGAACAATTCCTTATGGTCTGGTCGCTATGTGTACCAGTAGTCCGGCGTAATCGGATTACGTAATCGGAGTACGATCTCTTCACGCAGTAAGTCGCATGTACCGGTCTTCCTGAACGGTGGTACCTCAAATTCTTCTAAGACCACGACGGGTCGTTCTCTTGGTACCAAAAGGTTTATGATAGCCTATCGCGGGATATTCGCTCTAAAACCATGGAACTTTGCGAGTGACCAGCCTTTATCAATATTACTGGTAGCAGAATTATTTTCCAAATGCATCGTAGTTTTGTCTCCTCAACAGCCTATATTGGTCCACTGCTGGACGCAGGCCTCCCCCTGATAAACACCTTTAGTAGCTGTTATCTCATGGGGGGTAATGCACATAATCCCCATGCTGGGCATGCGGGTTGGGGATCGCAGTTTGGTGACAGAATTGTTTGGCAGGAGGCGCTGCTGCCCGCCCCTCGGTAAATATCCCTTAGTCGCCTCTTACGACACCCACGGGAAGAGTAGGGGTGGTGCAAATTCTATGCCGCCGGCACCACACGGCGAAGTTTTGTCTATTTACAGTTAATTGATCAAATTACACGTTTAACTTCTAAAAACAACCGTGTTGTTAGTAGACTTGGGGGTAAACTAATCTGAAATCAAATCACAAACTTGACAAAACGCTTCCCACTTTACAATATGTAAGAACTAACAATTGTATACCATACCGTTAACACTAATAACCCTATTACTTCACTGTTATGGTTAACGCGACTCTGGAGAACGTAGTGGCATTCATAAAAACCAATATTTTAACGAATGTCGGCAAAACTATTATCACGAAACCAAAATACTTACTCAGGTGGCCCTTATTTTGTTTTGAGTTTCAAAACAAAAAACTTAACCTAAGAGCGGCCAACCCGTCTTATTTTTCATACAAACGATCTTACGTGATTATGGCGTTGTAACTTTTGTTTGAAACTTTTAACTAACCCTTCGGTTGTCGGGAGATCTCCAGGAGAGATGATACAACAACATGGGCGTTGTCGGAGATCTCCTGGAGATCACTGTTGAACTGTGACGTAATAGGTATAATATAAATATATAAAAAAAATATAAATATATAATTATAAGGTACCACGTATAAAGTTAGGTATCTTGTTATTTGTTACAAACCATATAATTATCAAATAACACAAGGCATACGCGTAAAATTCAGATTAAAAAATGCGTCGCGCGAACCGCTCGGTATGATCCATGTTTTTGTAAGCCGTTTTCTGTGAAAAAATTGTATTAGAAGGCTTGTTTCTTTTATTGTGCTAATGTATATAGGTTTCTATCGATAATGATAGTTTAATTTAAGTCATCATCCATCCAGCCGTACTCAGAGACATCACATTGACGTCTGTGAGTACGGCTGTTCTATACAGCATTTAATAGGGTATATGCATCGATTTTTTTTATTGTTTTAATCGATTCTTTAGGTCATTATTTAACCGAGGAATGATAAGACGCTCACTGAATTTCGCATTAACAAGGTAAAAAAAACAAATCAAAACTACAATCATTTTCGGGTGATAAAAACGCTGCCATATTGGCGCCATGTTTATGTGACGTCGACGTACACACTTGATTAAAACCTTTGGTGACGACCTCGGTAGTGATCATCTCAGGAAAGAGGTTTTCCGAAAAAACTGAAAATAATCGACAATACGAAATGTTAAGTGGGCAGAATAGTGTCAAATCATGGTGCAGCAAGCAAAATAAAAAAAGAAAAAATGTGCACAGTGATGTCACGTCCGCTCTAGTCAGTGGCGTAGCGTTTTGAAATTTTGCGATTGAGATTTAAAATATCAATTTTTCAATGGTTAAATTCTACAATAAAAATATCTCAAAATGCAAAAATAAATATGTAGATATGTTTCTATATCAATAGAGAATACGTATATATTTTTTTAGCCATTTTGAAATCACATGCATATACCCTATTGTTTTGTTATAAAAACATACAAACGTATTGCGAATCTTCTCCTTTTTTAAAAAAAATAGTTTATACTCGTTATGTTCATTCCGTATGTTACTAAGTAATTAATCGACCAGTTACAAGTCATTCGCAAATGTATGGAACAAAAAGGGATAGAGAGTGACGTGCTCGTGCGTTGATTGATTGAGATTGAGTGTTCTGCGTGTGATGGATAGGGGGCTGTGTTGGCATGGTGGTAGCATGGATTGGTTCGAATCCTCGAAAAACAAAACAAAATTTTGTCGACAGGTTTTATAAAACTCTCTCGGGGACCAGTCAGCATTCAAGGTATAAACTATTTTTAATCCTCAAATTGTAAGCTAGTATCTTTTGTAAGAGAATATAAATTCATTCAAAAATACTTACAAGAGATTCGAGTGCTTAATTTTCTTTACCTGTGGGCTATTGTAAAGCCCGATTGGGCGCCTTCGTTTGATTCGCGGTAGGCCCGATTGGCCATGCGCTGAATTCTGTTGACTCGCATGAAGCCTTTTAGGCACTAAAATAATACAAAATCGTTCATCAATTGAACATTTATTTTAAAAGAAACAAAGGAATAATTAAGCAAAAGCTCTGATTTTTTTTTTCAAATCCAACTAATAAGATTAAAATAAAAAATATGATATATCACTATTCTGACATATAAATATTAAAAAGTACGTGTGTGATGATGATCTCCTGGTAAAAAATAATGCTGGACAATTCACACAGCATTATCTAGCCCCAAGCTAAGCAGAGCTTGTCTTATGGGTACTAGATACCTGATATATATAATACAGTACACTGCATAGATCCAGAACGCCCTGAAAAAATATCTACAGATCGTACAAATAGTTGTCCCGGGGCGGGAATCGAACCCGCAACCTCCTGCGTCGCAGGCGAACCTTCGCCCACCGCGCAACAGTGGTCGTCAAGCCAAGACGGTAGCCAAATTTTGGCCAAGGCGGCCAGACTCAGCGGAGAATGGCCATGTGCGAGGACAGATTACAGTGCACAAGTGTATGCACAAACACAGGTGCACTCTCTATTCTCTCTTTCTTAATCCTATGGGACAGAAGATAAATACGACTGGAGAGAAGTCAGTTGTGCCCAAGTCCTGTTTTCTTGGCCCTATGGGACCAAAGGCTTAACGCATTCACTGCCCAGCCAGCGCGACCCCATAGGGTTTCCCACCGCTACACGTTGGCGGAGTTAGACATCTGCGTTTTGGGCTGTAAATATCTTAGCGTGTTTTATTTAATATTTAATAATGATAATATTTAATAATGCTGGACAATTCACACAGCATTATCTAGCCACAAGCTAAACAGAGCTTATGTTATGGGTACAAGATAACTGATAATACATACATAGATAGATATTTTTTTATTATACATAGAAAACATCCAGAAACAAATATCTGCAGATCGTACAAATATGTAGAGGCACATGACTGGAACAGCGCTGACTTCCTGACTTTGGGTTGCCACTGCAAATTTTTCCAGCAAGAAAAATTTACAGAGGCAACCCGGATTCAAGCCGACCTAGAATTTAACCCGAAATTCGAACCCGGGGAATATTATCAGGTACCTACGGTCTACTTCGACAGTTTACATACGTTTGAATTTGTTTTAAATGACTGCAATTCTGTTAATTACACAAATTTAACCCATCTCAACAATCCCTGAAATCAAATACTTCGAAAAACAGTTATCGGAAATCGATCGTCAATTTCACCTGGAGGGATCTTCAAATCTCATTTTGAAGAAGATCGGAAGTATCGACTTAAGGAGTGCCTCGTTTGACTCTTGGAGCGGAAACGGAAGCCTGGATCAAACACGTAATCGGTCGATTTAATTTAAACAAAAACTGTGCTTGATAGAAAAGAAGAATTCTATCAACAAAAAATATAGTTTTTGTGTTGCTTTTTGCTTAATAAACGTATAGATATATACATATATATATATATATATATATATATATATATAAATGTATAGAGTAAAGTAACAATTTTTTCATTTGCTAAATAATTTACAAAGCTTAGGTAACGTCCGAAACAATTCCAAAATATTGGAAAGGTTAGAACTCAAATCATGGTAAACATCCCGATATCAATAATAAAGTTTCAAATATTTCTCTTTTTACAATTTAAGGCTTCGTGAACTAATAATAGAGGCATCGAGTTGATGACGTATTGATTACGGCCCGCCGGCAGGAGATTCGATTTCCTGGGGGTTTGAGAACCGTAATGGAATACCTTGGCTGATGTTCATTTTAGAGATAATTATTGGTGCCGTGTTTGATTTAACTGAATTTCATGTTATTCGATCTGTTATTTCTGTCCAGTATTGGTTAAGGCCGTTAAGATAGTAAAGTCACTAACTAGTTCAACTTGAATTCCACTTAATCAAAATGTTTTGTCACCGTCTACGCACACTTTAGGATTTATAATAAAAATAGTGATGCAGGATGATTCACACAGCATTATCTTGCCCCAAGCTAAGCAGAGCTTGTGTTATGGGTATTGATAACTGATATAGTTAACACAACACACTACATAATATAGATACATATTTTTTATAATAAATATCCAGAACACCTTTTACAAATAAATATCTGCAGATCGTACACACATTTGTACCGAGGCGAGAATCGAGCCTGTAAGCTGCGTCGTAAGCGGACCTTGGCCCGCCGTGTCTCAGAGGTCGTTATAATATAATATAGCTTATAGTTTCTTCTAAGTCAAAAAATACATGAGTGTTAAACTTTACCCTGATCTAGTGAGTAGCTATAGCCAGACGAGCTAACAAACTTCTATTCAAACAAACTTTCGCATTTAAAATATTAGTTGGTAGGTAGTATGGACTTTGTTCCATGTATCACATTGTCAGATAAAAGTAATATTAATTTAACAAGACATAGTGCCGACTCTATGGGCCTGCTTAACTCTATTTTTCATACAGAATAATTCTCGTCGTAGACCCAGCTACGACGCGTAGCACATCAATGGCGTAGCACATCTACGGCGTAGCACGTCTACGGCGTAGCAATTTTACGGCTTACCCAATCTACGCAATAATTTTAAAACCTCATACATAACTAACATGCATAACCCTATCTGCAGTACACATCCGTGCCAAGATTCCCTGTATCCCCGCACCCTGTATATTTGGCAAATAGCAGCCATAACACTGACAAATGCGAGCACCATGTATAATTCCGTATACAGCCCCGGGGCTTTGTTGGCATTTGTAATTATCTGTCTCTGTCTCACGCGCAAAGTTTTGTTCGAGTTAGAGGGAGAGGTAATAGGTTAGTAATAGATATTTATGACTACTTTGGTAACAATGATATGTGGCCTTCTTATTTGGATTAGCGGCGATTTGTAAATAAAAGATTAGGAAGAAAAATAGTGGAATGAAAGTCTTTGCTTAGAAAATTGGAGACAAATACCAGGTATAAATTTGTAGTGTTGCTTTTGTTTGAGGTTATTTTGTTTGATTGGGTATTCATATTAAGGCCCATACACCAGTGAAAGCGGCGCCCCCAACTATTTCATCTTATTATTACGTTAAACGCAGCAAATTTTAAAAATCCTACGTTCAGTTTGTGGTATCTATTATAAGTTATTTAATAATGCTTCTGTAATAGTTTCATTTTGTAATGCAGAGATACGCAGTTGCGCTTTTTGGCCACCAAACTCTATTTTCGCATCTCCTCCTAAACTATATGATATAAAATTATTAAAGAGATATTAATAAATAGCTTATAATAGATACCACAAACTGAACGTAGGATTTTTAAAAATTCCTATGATAAAAATACGTAAAAATATGATAAAATAGGTATCGCTGTCATATTGGCTCGGGTATGCGCCTTGATAGTTAGTTGTAGTTAGTTAGTAGCGTGTTTTTGTAGTGTGTACTGCTATAAAAATGAAGAAAGGCATTAGTAAATTGCTTACCATTTTAACGCAAGAGCCATATAATAATAAGAATAAGAATAAGAATAATGCTGGACAATTCACACAGCATTATCTAGCCCCAAGCTAAGCAGACAGTGTTATGGGTACTAGAAAACTGATATACATAATACAATACACTACATAGATAGATATTTTTTATTATAAATAGAAAAACATCCAGAACGCCCTGAACAAATGTCTGCAGATCGTACACACATTTGTCCCGAGGCGGGAATCGAACCCGCAACCTCCTGCGTCGCAGGCAGACCTTCGCCCACCGCGCCACAGTGGTCGTCAGGAGTGGATATAAATCTCTTTTCCGTTTTTAAGAAGCCTTATCGGTCAACACTGGAATTAATAATGATAGCGGATATCGTCCTCCTCCTCAACAGTCTATAATAGTCCACTGCTGGGCTCAGGCCCCCCTTGATAAGCACCAAAAATCATGTCTGTTGTATGGAAGCCCCACACAAACTTATTTTATTCTGTTTTTCAATATATGTTGTTATAGCGGGTAACAGAAATACATCATCTGTGAAAAAATATAATGATAAAATACTCAAAACTGAACTGACAGAAATATATCGGAAATACATATATAGACGACCTCTGTGGCGCGGTGGGCGAAGGTCCGCTTTCGACAAAGGCGGGTTTGATTCCTGCATTGGGACAAATATGTGTACGATCTGCAGATCAGGGTTCAGGGCGTTTTGGATGTTTTCTATCGATAATAAAAATATCTATTTAAGTTTATTATATTAGTGTATTCTATTATGTATATCAGTTATCTAGTACCTACCCATAACACAAGCTCTGCTTAGCTTGGGGCTAGATAATTTGAAAATTGTCCAACATCATTTATTATATGTTTAACAAATTTTAATACAAATATTGAATAGGCAAACGCTTCTCTGAAAACAGTCACTGTTGGGAAGAAAATTTCCAGTAGTTCGACTGGTAATACTACTGGGAACAGCCCAAAATTAAAATACACTCTAGTAAAATACTCCCGTTTTCGCTGTCTATCTGTTCTTTACACGCCGGCACATGACGTATGCAAAACGCATAAGACAAGTGGTGTTTTGCTTTTTAAAATTGTACAATAGAAAAGTCAGGCGTAAGCTCCGCGAAAAAAACCCGACATTTTTAATACGAGTTAAGTGAAAAGAATGCCTTGCAATACAAACGGTACGTGTGGTGACATTTTGCAGTATATAAGTCGGGTAAAAATAATATGTTTTACCCGACTGCAAACTTTTTTAAAATTTATGTTTGCTACATTACTTCTTGGGACCCACAATTTCTTCTCAAGACCTACCTAGAGCTTGATAAACAACTATCATTAATTTCGCACAGTGCCATCTCGTGTTACTTTTATTACTTCTGGAATTACGTAGCGTAGGTGCTTGCAGAAAAATTCTTCTGCTGAACTGTGATCCCCAACCCGCATGGATATCCCCTTAGTTTGCCTCTTACAACACCCACGGGAAGAGTTGTTGGTACAATTTCTAAGCCAGCACCACACAGCAACTAGGCTAAAGCTAAAGCTATATAATTATATGGCTAAAGCTTATTTGTTCATTAGCTAGGTATATTAAAAAAGATTGGAATAAACGTGTCTTAGCAACACTACACAGGCTATTTGTTGTATTAGTGCTAGGAGAAAGTGGAGTATCGACAGAATTTACTTATATCTTTGATTTCATCTACACTACCTACTTTATTAACATAAATACCAGTTTTCTCTGCTAAGTGAGCTTTGTCAAGGGGGAAACCTGGAATAACTAACTAACTAGTTAGTTTTATACCTCATATTCTTTTTGAAGCTATAGGATGCACCGTTATTTTCAATAAAAAACAAAAGAAAATTAAACAACGAATTTTTTGGTTATAAAACGAGTGTAGATAGGGTTGCCAGATGTCCGGTATTTAAGCGTACAGTCCGGTATTTTCGAGGCCTGTCCGGTAAAAAAATAATGGTCATACCGGACAGAACAATGTCCGGTATTTTGAGGGAAGTCGGTACTACTGGTCAGAAGCACCTACAAAAGTAGGCATATGATATTATCCCTGAAACGCAAAACTCGCGCGCGTGTCGAACGCCTTCGTCGAGCGCATTTTCAGTGTGATGGGGAATATATTGACCAATGAACGAAACCGCCTTGGTTGGGATAGAGACTGAAAAGTGAACTGTGTGTTTTTTTCAACATAAACTCGACCTGCGCTGATTTTAAAGAACGTGTTGTATCAAATAAAACAGTACGCGGTTGCGTCAAATGCAATATTATGTTAAAAATAAGTAAGTAGGTACTACCTAAAAGTACCTAGGTACAACATACATAAATTAGTTCAAAATAATGATTTTGAATGACTTTCTAAGTGAGCATAGTCTTAGAGACCACAATTTTAAGGCTGCAATTTTGTTACTAACTTAGTTGATTTATGTGCCCGTATTTGTTCGACCTACCTTACACCCAACCGCCACCGCCCCCCCCCCCTGGGGTCGTCCGGTATTTTTTCGCGACTCACCTGGCAACCCTATGTAGATAATATATCATTAATTAATAATCATTTACAAACAGAGATAAAAAATACATTTTCGTAGCTGGTTATGATGGCAAGTAGATTCCGCTCTCGTAACTGATTATCAAGCAAGAAAATTATTATCTGGCTATAAAAGATTAGTTACAAACGTGGATAAAAGGAAATAAATCTGAAATCACCGTGGAGTGTGTAAAAGATATCACGATGGGTCACGTAAAACTGGTGGAAACTTTTCTGGTTCTTATTTTGCTCTCATGTTTTCTTCCTTGTTAGACCTATTTCAAGCTTGATAAACAGGTTTAATTAAGCTCTCAGGTTGTGCATTGCAATCTTGTGTTGTAGGTTACTCTTCTTGCAAGAAATTACGTACAGTTTGTAAAATTACATTGTGTATGAAGGTGCTATAAAATTAAAGCAATGGTAAATAAATATGAGCTCAAAACATGAGATTCATTTGATGTGTGGATTAATCATTTGACAAAACTGTGAAAACCTCCTAACAACCGTGCCCGGAGGGTTTGTTCCTATATTTCTATCCCGGGAATATACGGGAGATGATTTATGGGATAAAAGTAGTCTAAGTATGATTCCAGTTCTATAATTAATTTCAGCCCGATCCGTTCAGTAGTTTTAATGTAGGTAACAAACATCCATCCAAACAAACTTTTGCATTAATAATATCAGTATGATAGTGTGAAGTGTGATATGATATTTGGAAGTCAACGTAAAGACATTGACTTGCAAATACTTATATTATAACACTTCATTCGTCCGTTTTAAATAAAACCATTTAAAATATTGTTTTATGCTAACAACATGGCAACCTACATTTTAAAAGCCGTGCTATAAAACCTGAATTACCTTAAACATTGTATAAAACTCTTAATTATATTGTTAACTACCTGAAGGTGTGGCGTATTCCGTAAATACGTGAATTTATCTCACTTAACGTGAAATTCAGGGCGGAACACGAACTTCCTGTTTTTGGAAGTTCCTTCAATTACGATATTACGTTGCTGTTTCTAAACTTACCTAATAGTATTTAGTTTAAGTAATTGTTTTGGTATTAACTGGTGAAACCGTTTGTTTTCTCTAGAGTACAAGTTGATACCCTATAAACAATTCGCCAAAATATGGGCTTAGTTTAGTCTAAGCTCGAGACATCTGTATGTAAACTGCCATACTTTTTACTACAAGGTTTGTGCTACTTTGTTTTCCATGGAAATGTGAGAGTTATGTCGTTTTACAGATTCTTTATTTTTAAATACAGTTTACATAATTGAAAAAACTGAAAAATTCGGCCTGAAATGTTGCGTCCTGGTAGTTTTAGGCCTGGAATAACGCAAAGATACACTTTTTATCCCATAAATCAGTTCCCATGGGATAGGCGTGCGAAGCCGCGGGGCGCAGCAGTAGAAAATAAAGAAACGCAAACTTTGTAGTAAGAAGTATCATATGACTGTTCACACTCAGTAATGTCAGTTAAGCTGTTCATAGCGTACTTACTTGCATGGTTCAAAAAAACAAGGACTGATAATCCGGACTGACAAAAATCGTACGGATTATGGCAGTGCTCAAACTTTTTAGTTTGAGGTAATTTCATTGACCAAACTTGATGTAGAATGTTTGTAAACAAATCATCGAGTTTCAATAAAAAAGTAAGTAAGATTTATCGAAGGAAGGATTTCAAATCGACAAGTATCAATAGTATAAATATTTTATTATAAAAACTATCGTAGTTTGACGAATTCATTACGGGTAACGTTGGTGTTCTTCCAACACATATAAGGTTCGTAGTTAACCCGCTTGCATCAGTATAAATATTATCGATAAAATTGCACCGTTGTTAAGAATAAAGTTTATATTTAGGTGCTTCTGTATAAATCTAACTTTAGAGCATAAATATTAAGTTTTTATTGATATTCTAATACATATGTACCTGTATTGTTATTGGAATACGTAGAATTCAAAACCGGGTTTACAAATTACCAATTTGTTTCGTTGTTCCTCTAACGATAGATTTCATTCTTAGAATATTTATTTTCTTGTTAATATATATTGCTTACTTGATAATCTCGGAAAAGCGATGAAAAGAAAATGCCAAAAGAAAAGTACACCTTTTCTGGTGTCGACATAATATTACATTTGGAAGAATTCTTTTTCATGTGAATTTCTTAACATGGTAATAAGGTTATGAAATAAAAATATTATACCTATAATTCAAAGGAAATGGGTATTCTTTTGAATACAAGATTAAATTTTTTTGAAGGGGTTTTTTCATAAAACATTATTTTATTCGGTACTAGTTGTGCCCCGCGGCTTCGCACGCTTATCCCACGGGAACTGATTTAAGCGATAAAATGCCTATGTGTTATTCCAGGCCTAGAACTACCTGTATGCAAATTTTTAGCCCAAATCGTCTAGTAATTTTCGCGTGAAAGAGCAACAAACATACATACATATTTACAAAATTTCGCGTTTATAGTATTAGTACCTATGAGGTGTAAATTTTTAAATGATATCATAATAATTGTTCATTGTTTTACAAGTTGGTAAAAAGGCGATATTTATTTAGTTTTCAACTGACTTCAATCTAGATTCTATATTGAAGTTAAAAGGATGAGTCTGTGAATAGAACTCAGTTCATGGCTGTATTTTTGTGTAAGTACCTATATTTGTAACTTGATATTTGTATGTTTCAATTTCAGGAATATTGTTAAAATAAAAAAGGCAATATCCCCTTAAACTTTTATCTGAATTTGATGGTTCTTCGCGCAATCCTAATACGAGTACCTATTTGTCCCGTAAAAAATATGCATACAAATAGGATCACAATTTGTAATTTAATAATAAACAAAAATTATTTGGTCTAACGTCATTCAGACTCAGTTTTTACCAATTCTCAAATATTTGACATAATTTAGAAAAGTTGAACAGAAACCCCAACAGGATGAAAAATATATTTTAGGCCAAAAAGGATAGTCAAGGGTTCATAAAGGTAGTACGTTACCCTATATATACGCGAACAAAAGATTAATTGGGGTAGAATGCGTATACAGGGTAAAATATACCCTGTATACGCAACGCTCAGTATATTGAGGGTAAATTCTATACGCGGGTCGAGGTCGAACTTTTAAAAGCCTTGATGTTGACCTTTTGAGGCAAATTGGTACGAAACTACAGGGGCGGAGTAAGGGAATAAGAGAGTTATAGTATAAAAAACTAAACCTTCGCGATCTGTCAATTCAAAAGTTTTAACGGATATTGCGGACCTTCTGTTTTCTGATTGTGATATGGTTTTATTTTAGTTAAAGTATCATTGTAAATTATACTAGCTGCGCCCCGCGGCTTTGCACGCCTTATCCACGGAAACTGATTTATGGGTTAAAAAGTTGTCAAAGTGTTATTCCACGCCTAGAACTAACTGTAGGTATGCAAAATTTCAGCCCGATCCGATCAGTAGTTTTTGCGTGAAAGAGCAACAAACATACATATAGACAGATTTACAAACTTTCCAGTTTTTATTATTAAATAATAAATAATGTAGGACAATTCACACAGCATTATCTAGCCCCAAGATAAGCAGAGCTTGTGTTATGGGTACTAGATAACTGAAATACATAATACAATACACTACATAGATATATATTTATTATTATACATAGAAAACATCCAGAACGCCCTGAACAAATATCTGCAGATCGTACAAACATTTGTCCCGAGGCGGGAATCGAACCCGCAATCTCCTGCGTCGCAGGCGGACCTTCGCCCACCGCGCCACAGTGGTCGTCAATTATTAATTAGTAGGATGTGGTTTGGTGGTTGTTTATTCTACACAAGATTTTTATTCGAATTTATTTAGAACAGGGGTCGACGTCATGACGTCATCATTAAATGTCATCGTAAAACTGCAGAGTTCGTTAGTTTGTCATAAATGCAATCAGATCAAACTGTAAAAAAATTGAAAATAGTTTTTTTGACAGCTTCACAGTTTTTACATATGTTTTTTTTCCCTTAAAAATTTACTTATGTATAATATATAATTTACATGTGATGACGCTACTTACAGCTTTGGTTCACAAAGATTTACACTCCATTTTTATTATTACTATCATGTCCTTAGACCGGCCCTGCGCCCATGGTTTACAAGGGTATTGTCACTATACCTGAACAGATTTCAAAGCTTTTTTGTATAAAACAGACCCTTTCAAATTCGACTTTATTGTGCGATGAAAAAGGCACCGTTTCCCGAAATTAATGACGCGAAATCGTCAAGTTGATCAGTCTTTCGTGACGTTTCAATATGGCGATCAATTTATTTATTGAACAATTTTTCTTCGGTTCCTTGTTTGTGAAAACACGATTTATTGAAAAAATTACGCACTGTTTTGCACCTAATTATGTCTAGATCTCAGGAACCCTGCGGTCTATAGAAAATATTTTTGTTTTGATTCGTAGGTTACTAATTCATTGGTTCCTTGGTTGGGTCCTTCATTAGTAGTGTAGTTTTCTTGTAAATATACTAAGACATTATTTTTGCGCCTACGCCGCCGTTCCAAAAACGTATGCTCCCCTCCTAGGAACGCCAAATCCTAATAAAATAAATAAATAAATCCAAATCCAAAACTAATCTTTTCTCAAAATGGTGATATGATCATAGGTATGAAGACCCTGTGTTTTCAATCTGTCATCTCATGTCGGGGAGCTTTTTCCAACTACGCCATAGAGGTCAACAAAAGCCTCAGCTGCTCATGTTTCAAATTCACATCTCCACTCAAATCAATAACATCCTCAATATCTCCAGATAATATTTAGATACTACGTTCGGAATATTTTAGGGTACCGCACGGAGCAGCCGGCGTTTCATAAATCATTCCACACAATCGGGTTCCGCCGTGAGTTATAGTTTGTCAATGGCATGTCGGCAGGGCTGTCGCTCGTTAGTTATCGGCTTATTTTTGGATGTGGTGGCGCATGGTTTTGTTTGCGGTTGGATTTATGATGAATAATGACGACCTTGACGTATATTTCATAGCCTGTTAGGTAGGTTACTTTGTCAAACTTTTGGTCTCCAAAATGAGAGGCTCAGTAGTGATTGATTACTACAGAGAGCAAGGTTTTTTACGGAATTTTTTGCCAACAAAATTATCTTTTATTAATTTTTGCTAAAAACCAATTCGGTGCAGTAATTATTACAATGTTTTATGAGGAAGTTGTGATTTCAAATTTGAATTGTAAACTGCCAGATTATATACATATATTATGTTGTACAATGTACAATGTTTTGTACCATAATAGGATTTATTTCATACTTTTAATTTTACTATGAGATTTGTGACAACAGAATACACTTAAGTACATAGATAAATATTGATGGTCTCGCCTGGATCGAAACAGCAACCCTGTTTTCATATTTCGCGCGCTATACGTAGTGAGATCGAAGCATCCAATCACGGATAACGACTCCAGCGCCTTCCGCGAGTAAAAACTGCTCTTCCGTTTCGCGACAAAATCAACGAGCATCGCTCCGCGCTGATTTTGATTTCTTTTCGAACTTTACTGCTTATTTGTGATTTTCAAAACGTGAAAACCCAAGACTGACCACGAAAATACCTAGTGGTATTCCAAAAACTGTGCCAAGTGTCTCAAGATAGTAGCTACATCAACTTCAGTCCCACCGGTGGATGCGTGTCAGCGCGCAGGCGGCGAGGTGAATCAGGTTAGCTCAATAGATTTAGGCGTAGACATAAATTTGATCCTTTCGAGCAGGATTAGTCTGTGTTTCAGTGTTTTGTTGTCACAAATCTCAGTTTCCTATTTACACCTATCCTTAGTTTGTACTTATTGCGACGTTACGCGTCCGGTACAAAATGGCGGAGCAGGATTTGTTTGAACGCGAGGTTATTTTAGACGAACTAAAATGTACTTTAGACGTCTTTTCTACAGATGAAACAAAGTTTTTAGCTAGGTGTAGGGATATCGTCGTAAATCAAAGAAAGTTTCTTAAATTACAGACAAAAATAGAGAAAACTCTCATGAAGAACAATACTTTTGTCAAAGAAAACGAGTTAGGTATTCGTAGTATGTTCAATGACCTATATTATACGGTCTTAGGTCATGTTGACGCTCTAAAAGAAAGCCAGAATGAACAGCGACGCGCGAGTCGTTCGTTTTCTGTACCTACAGTTTGTTCACACAACCACGAAAGACTGCCTACGTTGCCTCTTCCATCTTTCAACGGCGAATCAACCGATTGGCAATCGTACTTTGACTTGTTTTTATCACTAGTTCACAACAAAAGTACCTACTCGGATACTGAGAAGTTTAGATATTTATTATTAACGTTAAAAGATGAACCTCTCAATCTTGTTAAATCTATACCGATTACGGACGAAAACTATTCAGTTGCGTTTGAGATCCTTATCTCTCGTTATCAAAACAAGCGCGCAATTGCATCTAAACACTTAGATCGCATTTTGGATATCGAGTCTTGTTCTGAATCCGTTCAAAGTTTGCGTAAACTACTAAACACGTACCACGAAAACATGCAAGCTTTGGATAGGATGCAATTGCCCGTTGATCAATGGAGCTTCTTATTGTTAGGTATTTTATCACGTAAAATTCCTAACTCGCTGCGAAAACGCTTTGAGCTTTCCCTACAAAAACCTACCGATATTCCGAATATAAAAATGTTAATCGAGTTTCTTGAACGAGAACTGTCTGCTTGTGTAATCTCAGATTCGAGTAGTACAAAGAATAAAAATCAAGGTGCTGCCGGTAGACCTATCGCGCGTTCCATTGGGGGTAGCACGGTAAAACTTCAACCAAGGCAAGCGCTTGCCGTAAACGTACAATCCGAGAATAGCGCGAGCAAATCTATGCCTTCGGTCGAGGGCAATAAGCCTAAAAATTGTTTGGCATGTAATGAGCCACATCACTTATCAAAATGCAACAAATTTTTAAATCTTTCGCTGAGTGATAGGTTTAATTTAGTGAAGGGTAATAATGTGTGCTATAATTGTCTAAGCACAGGTCATGATATGCGACAATGCAAATCAAACTTTGTGTGTCGTTCTTGTTTCAAACGTCATCATACGCTGATTCACTTTGATAAGATGGACAGTAACGCTGTCTCCTTACTTCTCGCTGCGCAGGAAGATAAAATGAGTGCTAACTCTTCGAACTCAGACCCAGAAAACGCACACTTAGCGATGGCTTCAACAAATCACGCGAGGACAAGTAGGTCTGCGCAGGATTCGTCTCCACGGACGAATATTGTGCTACTATCGACGGCGCTCGTAAATGTTTGTGTAGGTATAGATAAACGAGCTACCGTGCGTTGTCTCATTGATACCGGCAGTCAAGCGACTTTTATAACAGAATCTTGTGCACAGCGCTTAGGGTTGAAACGGCGGAATGCGAAGATACCTGTGCACGGTATAGGTGATGGCAAACCTGTACTACCGAAAGGTATTGTCTCGTGTCGCATAACACCAACGGACGCACCTCAACCGTCAATTCCGGTTGAAGCCCTGATTCTTCCAAAATTAATACCTAAAATGCCTAGCATGCCACTACCTCAAGTAGGGTGGCCACACATTCAAAATTTAAAATTAGCGGACCCGTCATTTTACAATCCGCAAGAAGTGGAGATGCTGGTAGGAGCGGACATACTGTCCCATATATTATTAGGCGATGTTGTTACTGGTTCACCGGGTTCTCCGATCGCGATGAACAGTATTTTCGGATACCTATTACTAGGATCCCTCTCGTTCGAGTCTACGACTCCTCCTAGAATTCAAGCTTGTTTTAGCTCATTGAACGATGACGGCGACTTGAAAAGATTTTGGGAGCTGGAGGCAGTGCCTGAAGAGAAGGTACTAACGCCCGAGGAACGGTTGTGCGAACAAATTTATGAGAACTCACACATTCGTGAAAGCACCGGGCGTTATGTAGTCGCGCTTCCCTTCAGACCCGACGCCCAGCCCTTAGGTGAGTCTAGGGAAATTGCCCTCGCCCGATTTCATAAGCTCGAGCGTCGGCTAGAACGTAACCCTAAACTCAAGAACGACTACCATGCTTGCCTACAAGAATACCTTGACCTCGAGCATATGGAATCGGTCGAGGATGCCCCTCCTTCTGGTCATCCTTATTACATTCCGCACCACTGCGTGGTCAAAGAATCGAGTGAAACAACTAAAACGCGCGTAGTGTTCGACGCGAGTTGTAAAACCTCCAACGGTAATTCACTCAACGATATCTTATTGACAGGTCCAAAACTGCATCAAGATATTGTAGATATCTTACTAAAATTTCGCGTACATTCTATTGTATTCACAGCAGATATAAAGCAAATGTATCGTAATATTCTTGTTAGGGAATGTGACCGGGATTTTCAACGCCTATTATGGCGATCGTCACCACACGAGCCCATCCAAGAATTTCGTTTACGCACTGTCACTTTTGGTGTAAGTTCATCGCCCTACCTAGCCCTTCGTACGATAAAGCAATTAGCGCATGATGAATCGTCAAACTTCGGTCAGGCCTCCGCTGTCTTAGTAGATCAAGTTTTCGTAGACGACGTTATCACCGGTGAATGCGACGAGAATAGGGCCCTAACTCTTCAGCGGGACCTTATAGGTATTTGTGCGACGGCCGGCTTTGAGTTACGTAAGTGGCATAGCAACTCGCCAGCGATACTTTCTGCAGTTCAAACGGCAGATTCTCACGGTGAGCGGCCCAGCAGTGTCCCTTTTGCACCCATGGAGAACGATCATCAAACGAAAGTTCTCGGACTACAATGGAACCCGCATTCCGATCGCTTTACCTTTAGCGTTCAGTGTAGCTCTGATAAAATCACCAAACGTACGATTTTATCACAAATTGCCAAGATTTATGATCCTATGGGTTGGCTGTCTCCTGTTACGGTGTATGCCAAGCATTTAATGCAGTTACTCTGGATCTCGGGTGTCGGCTGGGATGACCGCCCCCCCACTGGTATCATAAATTCTTGGGTGGCCTTTATTCAAGAGTTACCGCTTTTATCACAAGTCTGTATTCCACGCCACGTATTCTACGATACGTGTTCTCTTCAGTTGCACGGTTACGCCGATGCATCGGAGAAGGCATACGCCGCGTGTGTATACCTACGTCTCACAGACGAAAACGGACAGACCAGGGTACACCTACTCCTCGCAAAAACGCGGGTCGCACCTATATCTCCGTCTCTTTCTATTCCACGGCTAGAGCTTATGGCGGCCTTATTGCTATCGCGACTTATAGGTACTGTGCTACGCACATATCACGGTCGCATAGAACCGGACGAGGTCTATGCGTGGTCGGACTCTTCCATAGTCCTTGCATGGTTACGATCACCACCCTATGAATGGAAGATTTTTGTTTCGAATCGGACAAGTGAAATTCTCACAATTGTACCGAGCGATAGGTGGAGACATGTGCCCTCTGCAGACAATCCGGCGGACGCGCCGTCTCGCGGAATGCTACCTTCTACGTTTTTAGAAAACAATCTTTGGTTTCACGGTCCAAAATGGCTTTCTCAAGACGAGTCCTTCTGGCCCGTACGGAAAGACATTCTTTGCACATCAGAAGAAAAACGAACCGTACCTTTGACCTCGACTGTAGCAGTTCCTAACATTTCGAAGAACGACCTTGACCTAATTAACAGGTTTTCGACCTTAAATAAATTAGTTCGAGTCACATCGTACGTATTTAGATTTTATAACCTTTTGAAAGGCAAAATAAACAAAGAAAACATTTCCTTTCCGTCGCACGTTTCTGTGCAGGAATATAACTTTTCGCTAAATAGATTAATTTATTTAGTTCAACAGTCCACATTCTCTGAAGATATTAAAAATATATCCCAGAATAAATTTGTTTCCAACCAACTACAAAGAGTTAATCCATTTATAGATAAGGATAACCTTTTACGCGTCGGTGGACGCATTCATAAGTCATTATTGGCATTTCAATCAAAACATCAGCTAATTTTACCTAAAAAACATAACTTGACAAATTTAATAATCGATGACGCTCACATAACTCAGCTGCATGCAGGTACACAGACTGTTCAATACTTACTACTACAGAAATATTGGATATTATCTAGTCGTGATATCATTCGCCAACGAATACATAAATGTGTGCGTTGCTTTCGAGCGCGGCCTGCTAGGATACAGCCGAGAATTGGGCCGCTTCCGGCCTCTCGCGTGAGGCCTGAGAGGCCCTTTTTGAAAACTTCAGTCGATTTTAGTGGCCCCCACTATGTTCGTGCCAATAAAGTTCGTAATGCAAAGGTAATCAAATGTTACGTTGCAGTCTTTGTTTGCATGAGCGTAAAAGCGGTACACCTCGAATTGGTTTCGGAATTATCTAGCGAGGCTTTTTTAGCGGCCTTACGTCGATTTACATCGCGGCGTGGTTTATGTACTGATATCTATTCAGATTGCGGTAAAAACTTTGTGGGTTGTAATAACCAATTAAAAGAACTATATCAGTTCCTTAAGAACGATTCTATTCAAAACGCATTAAATGCGCAAACTTTACAGCAAGGTATTACTTGGCATTTCCAACCACCTTATGCGTCGCATTTTGGTGGCCTTTTTGAATCCGGGGTACGTTGTTTTAAACACCATCTAAAGCGTGTTATAGGAACACAAACGTTAACTTACGACGAGATGCATACTTTGTTGAACCAAATTGAAGCGGTCCTCAACTCGCGGCCTCTTTGTGTGACAAGTGCGGATTCAGACGATCCTTTACCACTGACGCCGGCCCATTTTCTTATCGGTGGCCCTCTGACGGCCATACCAGATGTCCCTCTGACTGAATCGAATCCAAACCATTTACTCAGATGGCGATGGGTACAACAATGTTTACAACATTTCTGGAAACGTTGGAGTAGGGAATACTTGCATGAAATTCAACAACGCGGAAAATGGTATCGAGACCAAGGTCCTCCTATCCAAGAGGGTACTATTGTTGTGGTTTGTGATGATAATCTTCCACCTCTCCAGTGGAAATTAGCTCGCGTGCACGCTCTTCATCCTGGTTCTGATAATATAACGCGGGTGGTGACTTTACAATCCGGAAGTACTTTCTTCAAGAGAGCAGTAGTAAAAATTTGCCCTCTCCCAATAGAATAAAATGGTAATATTTTGCCTCACTTATGTAAATACTTATGCGTTAGTTTACCTTAGTTTATCGTATTTTTACATCATTTTGAATTTTTTTTTACCAAGTCTTTAACTTAGAGACTTGTAATTAGTTTGTACTATTTCCATAAAACATACTTCTCTTAGTTTGTGTTGTAGATACATAGGTACTTATTTAACTTTTTGAAACAACATCACATTGTTTCAAGGTGAGCGGCATGTTTTGTACCATAATAGGATTTATTTCATACTTTTAATTTTACTATGAGATTTGTGACAACAGAATACACTTAAGTACATAGATAAATATTGATGGTCTCGCCTGGATCGAAACAGCAACCCTGTTTTCATATTTCGCGCGCTATACGTAGTGAGATCGAAGCATCCAATCACGGATAACGACTCCAGCGCCTTCCGCGAGTAAAAACTGCTCTTCCGTTTCGCGACAAAATCAACGAGCATCGCTCCGCGCTGATTTTGATTTCTTTTCGAACTTTACTGCTTATTTGTGATTTTCAAAACGTGAAAACCCAAGACTGACCACGAAAATACCTAGTGGTATTCCAAAAACTGTGCCAAGTGTCTCAAGATAGTAGCTACATCAACTTCAGTCCCACCGGTGGATGCGTGTCAGCGCGCAGGCGGCGAGGTGAATCAGGTTAGCTCAATAGATTTAGGCGTAGACACATATATTATATTATATTACGGTTTTGTCACCCTTTATTGTAGATAAATACACAGAAAAAGGTTTCGTGTGTGGTCTTTGAAAGATTCTTTGAATCCTTATTAAAATTACACCTTACTCAATTTCCTCCTAAACTAACAACTATACTAAAATACATCTAAGTACTTATAGTCGACACGACATCATCGTAGCATTTAAAAACTGACGCGATTGGCTTTTATTTTTTCATACAGTTATACTGACGACAACGTCAGATAATAGGGTATATGCATCGATTTTTTTTATTGTTTTAATCGATTCTTTAGGTCATTATTTAACCGAAAAATTATAAGACGCTCACTGAATCTCGCAATAATAAGGTAAAAAAAAACAAATCAAAACTACAATCACTTTTGGGTGATAAAAACGCTGCCGTATTAGCGCCATGTTTATTTGACGTCCACGTTCACACTCGAATAAAACCTTTTGTGACGACCTCTGTAGTGATCATCTCAGAAAAGAGGTTTTCCGAAAAATCTGAAAATAACCTACAATACGAAATGTGAAGTGGGCAATAGTGTCAAATCATGGTGCAGCAAGCAGAATAAAAAAAGAAGAAATGTGAACAGCGATGTCACGTCCGCTCTAGTCAATGGCGTAGCGTTCTGAAATTTTGCGATTGAGATTTAAAATATCAATTTTTCAATGGTAAAATTCTACGATAAAAACATCTCAAAATTCTAAAATAAATATTTAGATATGTTTCTATCTAGAGAATACGTATATATTTTTTTAGCCACTTTGAAATCACATGCATATACCCTATTATCTAGGACCACGATATACTAAAACAAAAGGGGAATGTGCACTTTGATAATAATCACTACGATGACGCTTAGTGTTTTTATAAATTGTTACTTATTGCGACAACCCTATTGCGGTTTGCTATGAAATATCAAACATGGCGACAGCTTATTGAAACAGTGGAATTAGATCACTGTTTAATGCAAACTAATTAACCCGGGGCTTTGTTTGAAAATATACTTTAATTTCATATCAGTTGACAGGTCGGTCACTAGGTCACACCAATACTATAAATTCAAAAGTTTTGATGTTTAGATGTAAACCTCAAGCTCAACAACCTGTATTGGTCCACTGCTGGACGCAAGCCTCTCCCTGATAAGCGTCTCATTGGCTTTTATCTCACGCGGAGGAAAGCCCACAATCTGAGCTGGGCATGTAGGTTGCGAACGCAAAATTCGGTGGTAGAATTTTTCTGCAGGGGACGCTGCTGCCCGCCCCCAGGTGGATATAAGAGTTAGGGTGGTGCACATTCTAAGCCGGCACCACACAGTCATAGCGTAAATCAATGTTATTTGTTTAAATTGTGGCTTAAGAAAATTACTGCTAATAATATATGTATAACAACAAAGAAACAGTATGCACGATACTAATTTACAAATAATTGGGCGTAATTTACAAGTCAAATTAGTAGTCAAGTAGTCAATATTCTACAAATCTTACCACTGAATCTCAACTATTTAGCATAAAATATAAAGACGTAGAGTTAAGGGCAAAGTTACACAAAAACTTTGGGCCAATTGTACCCTTACCATTCCAAATTGGTGGCAAAGTGGCAATGTGCAACATGGCCACATTCAAAATAAATCTGTTTCTGCCCCATGTGCTATTTGGTACAGGATTCGAATTTGGCACGTCCAGCAGTGGACCAATACAGGCTGTTAAGGTGAAGATAGCTTTGGGTCAGTTTTCAAACTAGGAGATGTCGCCTAACCCAATAAAATTTGGGTGGATAATGATTGAATATAGAAAATAATTACTAAGATCTCAGAAGTTTAGCTCCTTTTGGCTTTGACTTAGCAAATTTATACGAATACTAGCTGCGCTCCGCGGCGCGTTTTTTATAGGGAAACGTTTAAAGATCATTTCTATCCCACGGGAAGTGATTTATGCGATAAAAAGCCTATAATTGACTCCAGGATTAGAATTACGTGTATGCAAAGTTTTAACCCAATCCATTCAGTAGTTTTGGCGTGAAGAGGTAACAAACATACATAGATCACATATTAGTGTGATGGGTAATCCCATCACACTAATATGTGCGTAAAAGCGACAGTAATTCTGTCTGTCGGTCTGTTACCTTTTTACGGATAAACGGCTGACCGAATATTAATGAAAGTTTGACAGAAAGTTTAGTCGATATCCCAGAGACGGATATAATGCTACTTTTTTCCCGGAACACATCGGGAGAAGCCACGGGCAGTTTGTTTGAATATCACTGCAACTAATCAAATAATGAACGTAATATTATCGTGAAAATAGTTCGTACTTTCAATAGTATGCCCCACCTTTAAATCAAACCTTGCGTGATAAACCGGCATTCAGGGCAAGTTCGAAGTTCCCTTGAGTTCGTTTGGTAATTGAAAAAGTTTGAGAAACGCAGGGAGGCAAACAAATTCCTTCGTTTTTCACTTTGTAATATTATGGAGAATATAATGCGAGGTAACTTTTTTAATAATTGCAAGTACGTTCTCATGTTATATATAGAAAAGTATTCTTTTTGTCATATATGTAGGTAATAAAGATAATTTATTGAATACAATATCGGATATAAGTTATATGTATTATGAACTATGTGGTGCTGGTTTAGAATTTGCACTACTCTAACTCTTCCCACGGTCATAAGGGATATCCACTGGGCGCCGGCAGCAGAGGATTCTGCAAAACAATTCTACCACCAAACTGAGATTTTCAACCTGCATGCCCAGCGTGGAGATTATGGGCATTACCCCCCATGAGATAAAAGGCCAAAAAGGCGCTTATCAGGGGAGGCCTGCGTCTAGCAGTGGGCCAATACATTGACTATTTCATGTCGGTATGGTAGCATTCAAAAGAGATATCTTAAAAGTTCTGCGGGAGGACTCTGTATAGAATATAAAATAACTAGCTGCGCCCCGCGGCTTCGCACGCGTTGTTCCTATGGAAACATTAAAAGGTGATTTTCAACCCACGGGAACAGATTTGATTTTAGCCTATGTTTTATTCCAGGATTTGATCTGTTTGCAAAATTTCAGCTAGATCCGTCCAGTAGTTTTGGCGTGAAGAAGTAACAAACATCCATCCATACATCCATACAAACTTTCGCCTTTATAATATTAGTGTGATGTGATGTGATGTGATTAAGTAAAATTTAATATCAACTTGCACTAGCCAAGTACATTATGTATACATTTATAGCATTAGGTTAAATTGTATTTTAATTTTCTGATTAACTTTATCTAAATATTTTTTAGTTAATTTAAGTTTGTTTGATTTAGTTTATGTTACACTGTCGTTATTTTGTAAGTTTCTTTATTAAAATGTAAATCTCTTATTGGCCGTAAGTCATATTATTATGGTAAAAATTTTTAGAATACAGGCTATTAGTTGGGTATCTTACCCAAGAGAAGAGCTGTGGTGATGCAAATTCTAAGCCGCCACCAAACAGCATTCAAATAAAACAAAATATATATTTAACCCTAAATGGATTTCTACTTAATAGTACCAAGTTTTCGGCTGGAGTCCATTGTTCCACAAGGCTCTAGTGGCCCCTCCTTAATCAAGGTAAGATCGCATGTTTGGAGGTGTGTCATGACCTTGTGACGTCACGATCAGAACGTTTGTGGCACTGTAATTGTATTCCGCCAGATTTTGCTGATTAAGTCTTTGTTACTAAGATTCCACTTGGTAGGTAGTATATTTGGGTTATTCCACTTTTCCCCATACCCAAGCCAATTATTACATTTAACATAGAAAATTTTAAAAACCCATCGTACAGTTTGTGGTATCTATTAGAAGCTCTTTTAATGCGTCTATAATAGTTTAATCTCATATAGTTTAGGAAGAGATGCGAATAATATAGTTTGGTGGCCAAAAAGCGCAACTTCGTATCTCTGCCTAACTCTTTCATAATAAAACTATTACCGATGCATTAATAGATAAAACTTAATGCTTATAATAGATATCACAAACTGTATGATGGATTTCTAAAATTCCCTGTGTTTAACGTAATAATAAGATCAAATAGGTGGGGGCGCCACTTTCACTGTTGTATGCGCCTTAAATATTATAATTATTGAGGAAAACTATTATTGTTAGCCCACGAGATAAGTTTTTCAAGAAATGTTCTCATGAGGCACACGATATTGGTCGGATTGTCTTGGATTGTAATTGAGTTATCCTTATAATTGGGTTTCTTTAAAAAAAACTATAAAACTACTTCAATTTAATGGTTTTTTCACGGATAACTGGACCAAATTGAAATGGGACTACACGGGAAGTACCAGCTTTCAAATAAAAAAAGAATCATGAAAATTGCACCACCCAGTCTAAAGTTCTGAGGTAACAAAAATAAGAAACAGTCGAATTGAGCTTTAATTACATGAGTACTAAAACTAAATATACTTACTTCTTATTGAACTAGGTGAGAACTCTGTCAATATCACTATCAATAATATTTTATTTGCTGAAATGTAGGTATAATTGGTCTTATATTTATAGTTGGCTCTACTACATTCTGTAACAAAGTGCGTGCAAATTTTACAAAATGAATTTAAAAGTAGGGGGACTTACACAATTTACGCATATTACAAATTCGATTTACGAGCGACAAAAACCAACCAAACACCCGAGTTCAACCAACCTGTGTCTAGATAATCCTAGCATAGGCTATAATATGGAACTACTAACCAAAATGTAATATTGTTTTTTTCGTAAATAACTAATTGAATTCAATTCAACTTAACTTTAAAAACATAAAATCATGTTTTCCCTCTTGAAGATTATCCTTATGAGGGAAAGCTATTTGTGTTAGGCAGAAACTAAAAGGTGCTTTCTAGAAGATTATCAGTTAGTATTAACAATAGATATCTACGCCCATTCTCTGTAGTATAGCATACAATATTATCAGATTATCATCTATTTCCATTCGAGATTCAAGATGAGCACGATCTGCTTCGAAAAATATTGAAACAAACACATTGTTTACCTTTAATATAATCGAAAGATTGTATCTAAACAAAAGAGTATCTCCTTTTTAAACAAGGCTGGCCTCACACATCCGGAATGCCTTTCTGAATTCAGAATTTGAATTCAGGCACCTTGCGTCGCACATTTCTTAAACATTCAGATTGATCAGAAGTTTCGTGGATCACAGCACATGCAAACGTCTACTATGGAAGAGGAATATTCAGAATCTGATTTCAGTATGTGTGCGCCACTCTATTCAAATGTATGGAATTACGCGCGTTCTGAATGCCAATCTATTCGAATGTATGGAATTACGCGCGTTCTGAATGCCAATCTATTCGAATGTATGAAATTAAGCGCGTTCTGAATTCAGAAATGTTTATATTCCGATCAGAAATTCAGAACGATCGTCAGTATCATTCTTACAGATCGATCAGATAAATTCTGAATCTGAAAAAAAACAGAGAGTGTCTTGAGAATGTATATTAAATTGATTCCTGGTTTTCTGAATTCCGGTTCTGAATTCAGAAAAACATTACGCATGTCTGAGGCCAGCCTAGACATCAATTCTCCACTTGCATAGAAAATAATACAATATTATCAGATTATCATCAGTTTGATGATCATTTTAAACTACAACCGACTTTTGTGTATGGTATCAAGATGGTCCATAAACAAAAGACAACCTCTATTATAGAATGTGTCATCTTGAAATTGAATGGAACGAAACAAATAAAGGCTACGATTTTTCACCGATAATACCTACGGGCAATTAAAGCTGGTCAGATTGTAAACTATCGATAAAATGAGAAAGAAACTCACTGAAGCGCATCCAATGAAAAAGGATTTAAATGTATATACCTACTAGCTGTACACAATCATATTATGTAAATTTGCCATATTATATGCTGTTCCGTTTACATATTTTATGTATTTTAGTGGAACGTTTCCTCGTTTCGCCCATTCCCTGCGATGTTTTGCACAAAAACAACGCGATGAGCACTAAGCGGTATTGGACACTTAATTCTGAAAATTCATTGTGATCGATCTATTGTTACGTTTTCAGTGGCGGTGCCATACCCCTTACAAAAAATGCGGTCTAGCCTAAAATTTGTCCCAATAATAAATTAACGCCATAGCGCTTTGTCTTCAGCTTGCCGCATCAGCATCTGCCTGCAGTCTTTTGCAGCTCGTCATCCACCTGGCCGGAAGGCATCATAAAGATGGAGAACACTGTACACGTTTGCCAAGTCGCAGTCTCCACTCAAACATGTGTGTGTACCCTAGCGGTTGTCGGTACTTACAGATACACACTTCAAAGTTATAACAGCGCGTTTTAGCAAAGAACGTAGTAGCCTATATTGTTGGGGGTTAAAAATGTCAAGATTGGACTTTTGTTACGTCACAGTATGCGTCAGCATTGTCCGCAGGGGTGTCAAAAAATTGCGTTTGAACCGTAGTGTGTGCAAGGCCTTTTGAATCCTACGAAAAATCTGCTAGTAGTCTACCGAAAAAGCACGTGCCTAGAGCTCTAGTCCGTTACTAAAGCCAACAAAGTTTACACATGCAATTTAACGTTACATATGAGCCAGCACGTCGGCTCGCAAATTACTGCAAAATTCCTTGTTCTAATTTGTCTCTGCAGAGTTAAGAATCTGTAGAACCGAGCAACCTAATTCCGCTCTGTCTGCCTAAATGGCAATGCTACTACGATTCGTCGATAGGTTATGTGAAATAATTCCAACCAATCAATTGTTGTATAATCTGTGTGCAATTTAAATGGGACGGAACTATGTATGTCAAAGTCAAATGTTTGACTACTTTTGCTGAAGTCATATTTTTTTTATCGTTACTTCTGGTTTATTTAGATGCATTAGTGTGTGTGTGATGTAAAAACTGTAACCCCCTTATTCATAATAGTTTGCTAACTTAGCACACTGCTAAATCTCGCTCTGTTTTCTTCTATTGACTTATGACAGATTGAGAAAAAACACTACTTAGCAGCTGTTTTATGTTAGCAGACCTTTATGAATAATGGGGTTAGTTTTCAATCAACTGACGTCCCGGCGTCAATGTTTCCATATAAAATATAAATAATATAGCTGGAAAAAGCGCGAGATTTCCCGAGAGCACTCTGTGGCGATAATCTAAGCCTTCTCCGTTCTCCCTGTGACCAATCGTGATATTTTAAGTTGTCCGTACATATTTAATACCGGATAATTCAATTTACTTTATTAAACACAATTAAAGATTCACTAATCTTATGAGTTATTGACAGTACTTACTTACTTTAAATTATAATGTTTTTGCCCAATCATCGTTTCAATTGGGTATTATAAAAACATTAGTCTTGAGTACATTTACCTATTTATAATCTTCCATATGAGCAATGCCGCAAATAGCAGCGAGCAATTATAACCGATAGAACTTAAAATATTTCACTAAAGAAGCGTTGGAATACAATCCACACGCTGCACAAATTCTCAATAAACAGTAACTAACATAAACTTCTGAATAACCGTTCAAAATAAAACCGACTCTGCTTCATGACTTTTCAATAGAATCGTATTCAAAGGAAGCGCAAAACCCCAATATTTTCAGTGAGAACCCGAGAGCTGTAGCGTGAAATATTTCATATTCACGACATCAAACGCGGCCACAGGCATGTGAGAACAGCTAGGAAAGGTTTCACGAACTTTTCGTGCAGTTTTCAAAGTATTAGAGAGATTAAAGCTCTCGGGTAGTGCAACTTTTTGCGGCAATGCAGTCGGAACGCGTCGCGATGCGGTTAAAGGTCGTGCGGGTATAGTTTCAATTATTAGTATACTCTCGAGGCACACGTAAACTTCTTCTACTTTTATTTTGCACTTTTGCCGTCTTTTTATATGCCGAATAAAAAGTAGAAGTTTAAGTTCGTAATTTGTCTATTTTTATGGTGAAGAATTTCGAGATCATGGCAAAACTTCGTTTATTTATGGGAAACATCAGCAGTGTACATATCAATGGGTGCTCAGCAAAACTTCTTTATTATCAAAGAATATAAAAATTAAATAATAGAAACAAATCGGATACAAGTTTTTACAATTGAAACAATTGAGATAACTGCAGACAAACAACCCACTGGTAGCTCAACCATCATCCATGTCACCAATTGGAAGCGTCCCCAAGACGTTGTTTGCATTGCTACTCTGTATGGCAATGCATCTACCTCTAGTTCTGATTTAACATGCAGCAACAGCATATATGTCAAGATAGAGTATAACTTTATCTACTTATTCTTCAGATCTTTCATAGTTTGCTATCGACGTTCGGGCGGTCGTTTATCAATAGATGGTGGCTCTATAAAGTGAGTTATTATTTGGCAAGTTTCACACTTGAGTAGTTTGAGCGTTCAGTGATAGCAAACTTAAACTTTAAGTTGGGAATAAACCACGTGTGTCACTTTCCAAACCCACTTTTGATATGATAATGATGTCGATTCTGTTGTTTTAGGATTCCTAACCTAAATTTTAAGATTTCTAAATTTTATATGCTAGGTAGACCTAAAAATTATGGTATTCTCAATACCGGTCCTAACTGAACCTATATTAGAACGTTTTTCAAAATCGCAAAACCTGTCTGAGTTGAGTAGTTGGGTTGTTGCTGTGAGCAAAATATGTTTTTTTCTAAAATATTATTTCAAAATTCTTCTTTATATGGGTCAAATAGTTCATCCATTTGTATGAGAAATCGTTTAGAAGTTCAAATCGATACCAGTTTAAAATCGATACATTTTAATCATGACCTAATTAGATGCCTGCTAAAATTAGGTAGACGTTTCTAATCATCGCCAAAATGAAATGCAAAAAAGGGTTAAAGCTACTTTGAATTAAGTTAAGTTGTTTTAGATCTATCAATATAATTTTAGAGCTGTCATCCTAATTTTAAACCCGTTAGTTTAATTTTTCAAGCAACTAAAATGTTACGCAAGGAATATGATTATAGCCATTTTAACTAAATTGAGTTGTTTTAGGTCTGTCAGCTTAATTTTAGAGCTGTCATACTAATTTTAAACGTCAGTCAATTTTTTAACCATAGAATCGTTCTTATCTGTTTGAAATTCCGAAATACAAATTTTAGCTAATCCTAAAACAACAGAATCGACACCAATATTTGTACCAATTATAGACAAAACGAATTCGTAATACGAGCTAGCAAATCATTCAATTCAGTGGTCAAAAATTTGTAGAATTTTTGACCACTAATTCAATTTTGTAGACGGACCTAAGTACACTTTTTTCTTTTTCCTTGCTCTAAAATGTATACCTACTTATGTTCTGTCTATAAAATAAATATATTTTATTCTTTATTCTTATTCTTAAAAACATTGATGTCGATTTATTTAACACATCTGCAAGTAAGCTCAAACGCTTGCTTAGCGATGAATGCTTTTTAAGATAACTCATTTCTAATTTTTGTGTTGCTTATTTCCTTCTTAATACTTTTCTTCAAGTTGTCTACTTTCACTGTGTAATTTATTATCCTATTTAAATAAATATCTGCGGAAACTTATAATTGGCCCTTAGCACACATGCGCTGGTCTGTACCGGCATGTACTCGTACTAAGTAAATAACTATTTTCCTAAAGTTCTGAAAATAAAATAAAATAAATATGTTTTGCACAGGTAGGTTCCTGAAATCTCAATGCAAAAGTGCAACATATTGTTGTGATAGTTTTGTTATAGTCTTCTCTAAATGATCAGTCCTCGCAAAATCTGCTCGTGCAAGTCTCGTTAAAATCTCGCTGGTTAATTTTTGATTAAGGTTGGTATACTTTTAATGTTTTTAGATGCCTTACAGAGCACAGTTGCACATTATTCTGAATCCAGAGCTTTTCCAGAAGTTTCCACTGAAAATCATGCCGCACCTTATCTTCGCTTACGTATTCTTTTGCCATACACTCTTTATTGACAAAGGAATTTTAATCAAATAGTAGTATGTACCAATCGAAGATATTTACGACCATACGCATATTGTCTGCCAAAGCGAAAACACAGGCTGCTTATTTAACAAGGCATAAAACAAAAGATCTCAATAAACACTGAACTGACTACCGTTTGTTTCCACTAAAAGAGGCGTAAAACTTGGTCCGATTTGTAGCTCTAGCATAAGTTTTTGATACTTAATGAAGTTTGGAGAATCCACGTTAACTCTTTAAAACTTTATCCAGCTTTGTCCGAGTTCAAGCGTTAAAATGTTGGCTGTGTTGTTGAGTATAGTATGAGAAACAAATAAATAAAAAATGCAGAAAATCCACACGCCGTCATGTAGCCGCAAAGAAAGCAGAGCTTTTGTTATAGAAACTAGATACTGATATACGAATTTTGGTTTAGTTGAGATTTAAAGATTACGGTTAGTGTATCTACAAATTCTTTTATATGCCATTTACCTACTTGAAAACTCATTTTAACAAAGTTTTCTTACAAATAGGTATAAAATATAAATTGTACTGAACCAATTTTAAGATGTTGCCGAACAACGTAACGGACTATTGCGATATTGTCGGACGTGAAAAAACTTCAAGGGGAAAACTGGAATTCATTTTCCCCTTGATTTTTGAATTTCAGTTTTCACCGATTTTTGGCTTTCCAATTTTCCCCCTAGGAAGAATTAAACCAAACAGAAGCAATAAAAACCACAGTACTTATTAGTTTTATACATTTTTATGTTGTATCTGAGAAGCAATGCCAAAAAAGACAGAATTTAAAAAAATGACCACAGAATTAATCAGAAATGACACAAAAATAATGAAAATGACACTAAATGACAAAAATTACACCAAATGTCAAAATAACGAAATAGCTATTTGGACAAACTGCGACTGACTTCTTCCAGAACGTTTTACTTAGGTACTGTACTGATAGTTTTATTTTCTGCTCTGACTTTTACACAACGAATCTGATGCTAACCCTCACACTTGATATTTACGGTAGAGCAATAAAATTCACAGTGCCCTATTATTTATTGAAAGGTCTCACGCAACGTACCTATTAACCTTAGAAGGATCGGGTCAAAGGGTTCAATTCTGTGACCTTTACTGATGTAACATCCTTCGAATCATCCTTAATGCGTTCTTTTGTCTTGTTACCTAGAATTTTACAACTTAGTTATGCCTCCAAAGAAGTATCCTTTTTCCGACTTCAAAAAAGGAGGAGGTTCTCAATTCAATTGTTTTATTATGTTTGTTACCTTAGAACTTTGACAGGGTGGTCCGATTTTCATGATTTTTTTTTATTTGAACGCTATTGCTTCTTATGTGGTACCATTTTAATTGGTTTGATCCATGAAAAAACTATATGATTATAGATGGCTTATAGTTTTTTAAAACAAAATCAATTGACGACCTCTGTGGCGCGGTGGGCGAAGGTCTGCCTGCGACGCAGGAGGTTGCGGGTTCGATTCCCGCCTCGGGACAAATGTGTGTACGATCTGCAGACATTGTTCAGGGCGTTCTGGATGTTTATTAGTATAATAAAAAAATATCTATTTATGTAGTGTATTGTATTATGTATATCAGTTATCTAGTACCCATAACACAAGCTCTGCTTAGCTTGCGGCTAGATAATGCTGTGTGAATTGTCCAGCATTATTTGTTTATTTATTATTATTTAATTATTTGCATAATGTATTACGTTATTTTCAATCTCTATCTGTCAATAGAAACTTTTTCTGTTAATATAATTTCTGTCAATAAGCAAAGTGCTCACGTTAACTCAGGCGAGCTCACGAATACATCTATATCAACCAACCTAGTTTTAGATATTTTATTCGTATTTACTGATCTGATCATCCAGATATTCACTGCAAATTGAGCCAACGAATTAGTAACCTCCATTTATCAAAATAAGGAATGGCTGACGGCAACTTTTGGGCTTGCTTTTTGCCTCAAATAGCCTCTTCGAATGATGCATGGTTGTAAGCGAATGAAGCTGAAATGTTCGTACTTTTATCGTAAAAAAGATTGGCGTGGAAGATAACTTTATTATTCTTAGTATACATAAAAAAAATCACAATATTTTGGGGGTTTTACCCAAACGCAATGAATGATTTTACTATTAAAGTGCGTATGGCTCTCTTCAACCTCCTCAACCTTAACAGCCTGTATCGGTCCACTGCTGGACGCAGGCCTCTCCCTCATGGGGTAAATCCCATTATCCCTACGCTGGGCATGCGGGTTGGGGATCGCAGTTTGGCGGAAGATTTGTTCGGCAGGGGGCGCTGCTGCCCGCCCTCCGGTGGATATCCCATAGTCACCTCTTACAACATCCGCGGGAAGAGATAAGGTGGTGCAAATTCTAAGCTTCACACAGCTTTTTATTTTTATACGCAAACAACTAAAACAAACAGAACTTTTCAAAGCATCCAACTACCGTACAGTAAACTTCAGATCAAAGCGCTTTTATCAACTTTCTGGCACGGTTTTTGATCCCTTTGAGCAGTTTACTACGCTAGCGTATAGGCTCGGTTATATAAAGCTGGCTCGATTATACTTTTTTCATAGATATGATGACAATGTTGAGGTCAACAGGGGTATTTTAATTCATTCGATTCGTTTCCTAAATGAAAATGTCAGATTCGAATTTGAATTCTATTCCAACGCAACTTCAGAACGCTATTTTGATTAAGGCCCATACACCAGCGAAAGTGGCGCCCCCAACTATTTTATTTTATTATTACGTTAAACGCTGCAAGTTTTTAAAATCCTAGGTTCAGTTTGGGGTATCTATTATAAGTTATTTATTAATGCCTCTGTAATAGTTTCATTTTGTAAAGCTTAGGAAGAGATACGAAGTTGCGCTTTTTGGCCACCAAACTCTATTTTTGTATCTCCTCCCAAACTATATGAGATAAAATTATGAAAGAGGTATTAAAAAATAGCTTATAATAGATACCACAAACTGAACGTAGGATTTTTAAAAATGCCTATAATAAACTTAAAAATATGATAAAATAGGTATCGCTGTCATATTGGCTCGGGTATGCGCCTTTATCAAAAGTTTCCGACAGTATTATTTCCGAATCTGACGGCTTTTCTGACGAATTAAAATACCCCTGCTGGATTTTGACTGAAAAAAGCGCTAAACGGCAATCGCTTAGCATATAGTGCTGAGTTTATGGAGCAGAACTAGAATTTACTATGAAATTTTTGTGATACCCAAAAGAAAATGGTAAACAAAAACACTAAAATACCTTTATGGTATTTTAGTGTTTTTATAATTAGGTCGAATTAAATTTAACTCATATTCTATCTACAACAAATTGGTCGCCACGGTACATAAACATAATAATAACGTTTTTTTTAGTTTTACGGGACTATGATATTGAGTTTTACACAACAAAAAGTAATCCCTTGAAAAAATTTTAAAAAATGTTATAGGACTCGCTTCTCGGGACCATTCACTATTTACTCAAAAATATTTGGTAAATAATACAGCCGTTTTGAGGAACCTCCGCCCTTTTCAAGTTAGTTAAAAAACAAAAGACAGTGGTGCCAACTCTAGTTGATCCAGTCATTAAGTCTATAGACCGAAGGTTCAAATTCGCAAGTCACGGACCCAAATCCGAGGTTTTAACACTGAAGTTGATAAATCGCCTCGACTCTGATATTAAAATGAGCTCAGAAGCTAGGTAATACATCAGTCGTATGGATTTACATACAGAAAATTCGGTTATAGAACAAAAAGCGGAAAAATCTGGATTATTTCGGTTTAACTGATATAATGTCTTTAAGTTTTTTGAGGTCAGAGGTATCTGTTGGTTTTAAAAGATGGTCATTTTGCGAGAGGAAGGAGCCATAAAATCTTAGGAGTAAGATATTAAAGAACCTGCACAAAAATCCTTCGATAACCATTGATTTATTAAAAGGGGAAGATGTGGCACTAGTTTCTCGAAAGAGGCAACCTCAAATTGTGTGCTCCCGCCTCAGTCACCGTCGGACCGGCGGCGGCACGAGCGTTCGTGATTCACGTGCTTGCTGCGACGTACTTTTGTGTGATTTACTCACTCAAAGACTGCGTTTTTGTTGTTCGTTATATTTAACAGGACTGGAAATGTAACTGTGAGCGTATGTGTTCGCGTGTAGTTGTAACACATGCCATTTTTTGAGTAAGCGCTGGGAGAACGTAACCTATCTTCCCTTTTTAATAAATCAATGTCGATAACTGTCTTTACTACCTGCCTACTACAAGTTCTCAAATCTTAATTGTTATCAATACAAACTCAGGAAACAATGTTTTCAAGACTACCCCATATTTGACCTGAAAAAAATCATTTTCATGTTGAATTTTTGACAGAATACTTTGTGCTCTTCTTCTCAACACAAACAGGATTTCACACACGGCAGCTATAATGAATAATATATACCTACCTCTACATTATAGCTGCTGTGTGTCCCTTAGTGACCATTTTACTGACGATTTTTATTCAAACTCGACTTCAAAAAGAGAATTATCCATTTTTGTGTTGTGAGTTGTTAACATTTTACCTTGAGAATGGATGTAGTAAAAGCCGTTCACCTAAGGCCCTCATTCATCCCTTTGTCATCAACAAAGGACCAACGCAATCTAAACCGTTTAACCCCGGCTTAAAACTGAAATCACAAACACGGATTGACAACTCAATTTTCTGCACCATGCCCTCCTCATCAAGTCCTAAGAGATTGGTACCCCGTGATTGAATGCTCTGTCTTATCGGATCAGGACAAATTGCCTGTCTTTAGGGTAAAACCCCTTCTTTTTCACTTGTGAGATAAATTGGCGGGAAGAATACATACTTTAGTAATAAAGTATAAGTTACCAGATGTCGGTAATCATTTTGAGGTGTAATTGGCACGTCATTTTTTGACTCATGCTTATTCCTTGTCAATTTCAAGTACTATTTGTTAACTTACCAAAAATATTAAGGTTCCTGATAGCTAATATTTTTGGTAAGTTTACAAACAGTACTTGATATTGACAAGGAATGAGCCAAAAAATTACGTGCGGGAAAAAAGGATTGGTTCCAATCAATGCCAAATTTCCTACCTGACAATTTCACAGAATATTTGAATAAATAATAATGTAGGTTATTACCTAAATTAGTTCCAACACAGTAGTATAGTTTGGTCATACCTGACGGTCTTGCCGTAAGGATCGACTCCTACAACTTAACCCGTGGATGCAGTAAGAGGTGACTAAGGGAACCAACCAGAGAAAGGGCAGCAACTTCCTTCTGTATATTTTTAACGTCTCTACTGCGGTCATATTTCCGCCTGCCAAGCGTGGTGATATGGAAAACTCCCTTTTTATGGGCACGTGAAGTATTGGAAGTATGAGTGCTTTGCTGAGTCATTCATTATCGGAGGTCTTGAGTCTCCAAGACTTACAACAATGGCTGACTTATCTTATTAGGTAAAAATCCGCTAATGCTCTTTACATTAATTTAAAGACCCAAGTTGTTACTTGTAAAGTTTTAAAACAATATTAAGCTAACGTTCATCAAAACCTCATTTCATTAAGCTGTCAGTCTTATCATTAACACAGAGTTGAATATAACCACAAATTCAGAGTGAAATATTCAAGCTGCTATTTAGTTTGAACACAAAGGACGCTAATCTAAACTGACAGGGGATGGCTACGCACAGAAAATTAACTAGAAGCAGAAGTGATACTTTTATAACCCCTGACGAGAAAGTTTGAGGTTTGTACTCGTAGCATCTGGCACTGCTGGATGCAGGCCTCCCTGCGTCTTATTGAATTTTGTTATGGGGTACCTATCATACCCACGCTGGGCACGTGGGTTGGAGATCGCATGTTGGTGGTAGATTTGTTCTGCAGAGGGCGCTGCTGCCCGCCCTTGGTGGATATCCGCCGGCTCTTACAAACTCGCGGGAAGAGTTTTGGATGGTGCAAGTTCTAAGCCGGCACTACACAGTTTATGGCATAACTGCTCCTTACTGATCATTCATTTTAATTCGCTCATGCGAACGAAACGTTTTCTAAAAAAACCCTATTTACAAGGCCTTAATAGGCGGTTTTTTTCACGGAAGGAAGGTTTTAGTAGACTATCATTAAAACCTGTGTAGGATCTATGCTAATTTCAAGATAAAAGCGCCATCGTTTCAGTCTGGTCGATTTTTTTTTTAAATTTAAAATATATTAATAGTGCTGGACAATTCACACAGCAGTAACCAGAAACTAAGCAGAATTTGCTGCACCACCGTAGTCGCAAAATTATTGTATACTAGCTGTTCCTATTATACGTTTAAAGGTGATTCCCACGAAAACTGATTTATGGGATAAAAAGTAGCATGTTTGATTTCATGATTAGAATTACTTGTATGCAAAATTTCAGCCCGATCCGTTTAGTAGTTTTGGCGTAAAAGAGGAACAAACATACGCTAACATCCATAAAATTTTCGTGTTTTTATTATTAGTAGGATAGAATAGTATCTAGGCAGTAGGAAGTAGACTAGATTATTTTTTGTTGGAAAATGACGTTTTAGTTTCAGCTGAACCGATAGAAACGGTTGTCCAGTCCAAAATTAATTGAAAAAACAAAACTTTTCGTTTTACCGAATTTCCCAATTTTCCGGACAAGTTTTTCAATTCTCCTGTACCTCAGAACTTTGCTTGGAATATTACAAACATTTATTGAAAGCTAAAGACTGGACAGAAATCGTTTGAATTTTTAAAGGTTTTGTACTTTTCCAATCCTATAGGTAGGTACTATGATATCTATTATATTACCTCTTTAGGGTGAAACTTTTTGCCGTTTTGAAACAAGGACAATGTCAAAACTACTGAATGTTTCTGCGGTCTGAAATTTTGCATTAGTGCAGTAAACCTAGAATAACATAATTTAAACTGACTAGCTTCTGCGCGCGGGTTCACTCGAGTATTTTCATTATATATAAATCGTAAGTAGACGAATCGCATTTTGGACGAACTGCTAACAAATCCATTATCTAAGTTAGACTTTTTTCTATATGAAATTTTGGAGATCTTTAGTAACTAAATAAAATGTACATGTCACATTTCGCCTATAAAATATTAGTTTGATTACACATAATAACAATACATAAAAAACACGTGTTTACTATACATAAAAAACACGTGTTTATAGCTGAAGCTGGCTTATTATCTACAAAAATGTTAAACTTGTTCGCAGAAAAAATAGATTGCTTATATAATAAATTACATTTTTAGCAATTTATTACATAGTACTTTAAGCTATAGTGTCAGATAACAAATTGCTATACCAATCTAACATGGTGTATGTACCAACTTCAGCTGTTACTAGAACCTAAGCTACCTTTCTATGTACATATCTGTAATAAATGAAAAACTTTTGAACTATAACTTTGAAGGTAGAAGCGAGTAAATAATACTCTATTCTACTTCCTAATGTAGTTAAATTCAACTACATCATCAACTGTCTGTTGTAACCGCTGTTGGCAAACCTAACATCTCGTAAACTGGAACGTTGTGGCATAACCCCCAACATTAAAAGCATACTGTATTATATGTATGATATACATGTATGTATATGGTATGCCATGCTGCATTCTATTGGCTAGCCGGCTTTGCTGTGTATTGCGTGCGACAGAGATTCTCGGCGTGGCCGCGTGAGCTTAGTGGCAAATTTTATCTCAGATAGTAATTAAGGCGCATACCCGAGCCAATTATGACAGCGCCACCTATTTTATCTTATTATTACATAGGAAATTTTAAAAATCCATCGTAACGTTTGTGGTGTCTATTATATTAAAAGCTATATTTTAATACCTATGTACGAGTAATAGTTTTATGTTAAATAGTTTAGGAAGAGGTGCGGAAATTAAGTTTGGTGGTCAAAAAGCGCAACTTCGTATCTCAGCCTAAGCTTTACACAATGAAACTATTACAGAGGCTATAAATAACTTATAATAGATACCACATACTGTACGATGGATTCTTAAAACTTCCTGTGATTAAAGTAGTAATAAGATAAAATGAATAAAACCATTGATTAATTACAAAGGGAAGATAGGTTACGTTCTCCCAACGTTTACTTAAAAATTGGCATGTGTTACAACTACACGCAAACACATACGCTCACAGTTATATTTCCAGTCCTGTGCAATACAAAGAAGAACAATGACGGAAAGACGTATGACGTGATAAGTGACCGAAGTGAGACCGAGACAACAATAATTTACGCGAATCACGACCGCCCGTGCCGCCGGTCCGACGGTGACTGAGGTGGGAGCACACAATTTTACACAATATGAGGTTGCCATTTTCGAGAACTAGTACCTCATCTTCCCTTTTTAATTAATCAATGAATAAAACCCATATATTTTTATAGTTTCTAAACAAGAGATACCTTAACGACAGCTGGTTTAGTATAGAAAAATACGCAAAGTAGTTTTTATGTGTCAAAACCTTCGGTTAGCTTACCGAATTGTTCATAATTCATACTATGAATAATACATTTTTGTTTAGAAGCTTTTTTAGCATAGGTATCCAAAGCCCTGAGAAAGAGTAGATAGTATATTATGTGAACAGCAGTACGAGTGGTATTCAAAATAGCGTGCAAGTCACCACCACAATGACATCATGTATATTATTTCGAGATAGTATAATTTTCGACAGACATAGTTTTTTAAACGACGTCAAAAAAGGAGGAGATTTTCAATTCGACTGTATTTTATGTTTGTTTCCTCAGAACTTTCGACTGATTTTGATTATTCTTTTTTTATTTGAAAGCTGGTGCGGTGTGGACCTATTTCAATTTGATCCAGTTCTCTCAATGCCATCTTTGAGAAAACTGAAAAAAAAAATTAAAGTCGTTTTTTTGGTGGAATTATTCATATTTCATTTTATTTGATAGAGATAAAAACAGTTCAGTGGTTCCATTACAATACTATATCTCATAATATTGTAATTGCCCGCTGTGTTTTTATTTATTTACCACTGCATAGAATATCAGACAAAACATTGCTTTTCTCTAGCAATTACTCAAGTTGAGCGAGGTTTGTTGATAAGTAACACGGGTAACTTATATCGTATCTGTACATCCCTTTTTCCTGTGACTCAAGGCCAAAGGATTTAGTAGCATCGATACTGTAAATACCTTTGTAGGATTTAGAATTCAGACTTAGGTCTTAGATCTTCACTCAAAGCTTTGTGGGTCCGTTTCAAAAAGAGCTTTAGTTAACACTTTCTTGAAGACTTTGTAAAACCACAATACTTTAGCTACTGTTTGAATAGTGGTGGTATTTTTTATATACTTACGGTAAATAGGTAAATTCTGGCTACAACCGACGAGAGATATTATGACAGATAGGTACGCATATCTATATTGTAGTAACTTGTGTATGTCAATTATCCCATGACACAAGTTCTGCTCAGCTTAGGGCTATATTATCTATGAATTTACCAGGATTATTTATTTATTTATTCTATTCAAAACTTCAATAATTCTATCATTATCCAATTATTTATTTCAAGAACAGATGCCTCAGGGGTATACCAGCAGCGTGTTTCTGTGTATAATGAATCATATTACTCATTTCACCAATAAAATAAAAGTGAAGATTATGTATTAAAACCTCATGACGTATTTTCCCATGACGCATATTTGCCGGAAACTGGAAACATCCTATTTACACCTATTTGTATTGTAAAGTCCGTTTTAAATCAACAAAACACAACAAAAACAAAAGACGCCTCGTCGATACATCGATGAAATGCAAACTGAAAATGGAATAAGCAACACAGGGAACAATATTGATAGCAATATCCAATATGCTGAATACCTGATTCGCAATTCTAAACATTGTCTAGCTGTATCACTAAACAAATACCAATCAATAAGGTACACAGTCCCGTAACCAGTTAAGCTCAGATGATATTTCAGTATAATCCACGTCGACAGGTTACGGATTTCAACGAATAGTTGGCATGTCGCCCGGTATACCCAAAGGATATGCCTCTTGAGGTATTCCTGGTTTATAGAGGTACATGACTAGCCCCGACTATTCCTTTGAGAGTAGAGACATTGGTTGTAGGTAGCATAGCCTCCTGTGGACAAAATCTGACCGAGACTTCGCAGTGGTATATTTTTATACAATATGATAATATCACACCATCACACTTTTGTTATAAATGCGAAAGTTTGTATGGATGTATGGATGGATGGATGTTTGTTATCTCTTCACGAAAAATCTACAAAAGGGATCGTGCTGAAATTTGACATACTTAATCTTAATTCTGGAATCAAACATAGGCTACTTTTTATGCACATAAATCCCATAAATCAGTTCTCGTGGGATATAAATTACCCTTTAACGTTTCTAAATAATTAACGCATGCGAAGCCGCGGGGCGCAGCTAGTAGACTATATAAAAGACAATATACCAGAGCGGGTAAATTCAGCTGTGTGGTACTGGCTTAGAATATGCACCACCCCATCTCTTCCCGTGGGTGTCGTAAGAAGCGACTAAGGGATATTCACCGGGGGCGGGCAGCAGCGCCCTCTGCAGAATAATTTTACCACCGAACTGCGATCTCCAACCTGCATGCCCAGCGTGGGGTTTATGGGCATTACCCTCCATTAGATAAACGCCAACAAGGCGCTTATCAGGGGGAGGCCTGCGTCCAGCAGTGGACCAATACAGGCTGTTGAGGTTAAGGTTGAGGTTGAGGAGGGTAAATTCACATGTATAACTTATATTATTGAACACCCTTATTCTTAGTTGTTTCCTCCAGATTTTGTCGACTTGATTCAGCTCACTCATTTGTGTTGAAAGAACACCACCGTTACATCCTTTAACGAGCAACATCTCAACTTCCAACAGAATTAAAGTGCGTAGTTAACCCGCTTACATTCGAACTCTTCAAACTACGATAGTTTTTATAGTAAAAACCTTTTCGTTGTTTCAGACCTCTGCAACGCAGCGACCAAGATCCAGGCCTCGTTTCGCGGGCACCAGTCCCGCAAGGAGGCTGATAAGGAGGCCATCGCCCAGAAGGAGAAGGAACTTCAAGAGCAACAGGATAAGGTATACTTAAACCTTATATCTTATATTTCACTGTTAGGTAGGTGCCTATGCACTAACTAGCACTTGGTTTTGTTTTTATAGTATTACCTTATTGAAATTTTCTAATCTATTTGTTATTTTGTATGGGCCAATGTTTTTCCATTTTATTTTGTCATGTATGTCGTTTTAATTTTTGTACGTTATAATATAATTTTTGCACACCAAAGCTGTCTAGCTGGTAAGCCATCACAAGGGATATTTTAAAATAATCATACCAACCATGTAACCCGTTGTCTGCAAATAAATGATTTGATTTGATTTGATTTGATTAGATTTTTCACTTTCTTCTTTTTTTATTTCATGTTCACTAGGTACCTACCTACCTGCTTACCTGTATGTACTTAATTATGTGTGCCTCTGATATTTGTTAGGTTTTTGTTTTTGTTACTTTTCCTGTGCTGTTTGTGTGTCGTGTGTACCCAATAAATAGTCTATCTATCTATCTATATCTGCGTAGAGCTAAGCTCGAATTTAAACTTTGGCCCGAGTCGAAGGCCAAATTTGCTGCGATGAAGCTGGGTATTCTGGCTAAGGTTCGACGGTACGGTATAAACTGAGGAGCTGTCCCGGTGTAAAGACACCGGGACAGCTCCTCAGTTTATATAAGGCGCAGGTCCGAACTTTCATGAAAGTACTGCTGCCACCTTTGGGACGGCTCGGCTAAATACCAACTTAAGGCTCTCGACTCGATTGAAAGACGCGCTGTTAGACTTGTAGATGATGTGTCGCTTACAGAGTCTGGCCTACAAAGCCTCGATCACAGGCGGCGCGTTGCCATTCTGTCAGTGTTCTACAAGTACCACTTTGGTGATTGCGCGCAAGCATTGCACAACCTTATCTCTCTTTCTCCCTTCAATCATAGGACTGTCGCACAAAATCATACCACCCATTCCTGGAAGACATATACCATAGTGTAAAACAATCTGCTCTACTTTTATAATATCCACAGCCAAAGAGTTGAATGAACTTCCTGCGTCTGTGTTCCCATTAGAGTACAATCTTGAAGTCTTCAACACTAAGGTAAATAAGTTCCTTCTGAAAAAGCGTGCTCCATCTTAGGCTATACCTTCACTTTCTTAAAGTGAGTTGGTAGCCAACCACTAGTCCATCAACAATAAAAAAAACCTGAAATGATGAGTTGAATCATCATCTTGACAAACTCTGTGTGAAGATCTTGTTGCAGGAAGTAACTAGATCGATACCCTCCTCGGTAATATATTAACGATTTGTAGGTATATATGTATTTCGGGCGTTCTCTATTTTTAATAAAAAATATATGAGGCACAATCTTAAAATGGTCGACAACAGGGCTAAACTATTTATTTTTATTCGTCTCCGTTCATTCTCCAAAAAAGAGACATTGGTATTCCTGAATTTTATTCCTCAACCTCAAAGTAGAATCCATTTAAGATGGCTGTGTTACTTACTTTTGGCTCCACTTTAATTTTTATGTACGATATGAAGTAACACCCAGCATTGGGAAAAACGCTTTCTTCTATAAACTCCTATAAGGTTGATATAAGAAACTTTTTTCATAACTACCAAAGCACAGTGATTCAGTGCCCTAGTGGTTGTCATAGGGTTTCTCGTAGGTCGGACTGTCGTTATCAATACTAATTATTATTTTTATCCTTTTTTGTAATACTGTACATGACAATAACATTAAAGCACGACTCAATCGCGAATTTTCGACAGTTTTCAATGAAAACCTATCAAAAATAAGATGAACTTATGTCTGAGTTGCGTTTGAATATTTGGGGGTAAGATAGATAGGAAAGCTTATCTCAATCATCCCTATGACTCATGGAAAACAGTGCAGTGATTCTATAATACTACTATGCTATACTTTGTTGACGTGTTTCACGTTTTGTTTGATATGTTAGCTCAATACTCAATACGTTTTGTTTGATATGTTAGCTCAATAGAACCATCCCTTTCTACTCAACCTCACTTGCGGATAACGGAGCTACTCATATTTTTTTGTATTTAGTTACTTTAATATTAACTGTTAATATTTAAGTATGATTGTTTGTTATCCCTAGGAGATTAAAAAAAATACCAGCGTTGCCCAGAACGGTTCCATATTTATCTCTCCAAAATAAACACCATAATTTTGTTCACAGGAGGACATTGAGAAGATAAATTTGGCCGACCCAGACTTGAACAAGGCGGCTACCAAGATACAGGCGTCCTTCCGTGGACACAAGGTGCGTAAGGACGTGCCCAACTAAAGTGACCATGGGCTAGAATTTGACATTATTATTTGGGATATTGAATTCGAAATATTTACTAAGGTACATTTTATTCCGGTTCTATTTGAGGATAATATGTAAAAAATGCTTGCTGTTCGAGTTTTTTTATGTAACGTTTTTATAATCTGCAAACTTGTTATGTAAGGAGTTTTTATTTTTTTTATTTAACGTCAGTTTATTCGTTCATTTTAACACAAGAATCAAGTCAATATGTAATTTTTCCATCCCGTATTGCGTCGTACTACTACTATTGCTTTGAATTTCATAAAAAAATAGTTTTAACTTGAGAGATTTGCTGTGAGTACCAGTAAATTAAATAATCTTTTAAACTTTTATTATTGTGCTAAGTTCCTGTTTTGTGTCAGTATTATTGATAGTCTAGTCATGTTTTTAGGCTTTTGATCCTATGTATAAAAACGAGTAATTATAACGATACTTCTAGTCGCTTTATTTACTTAATTCATATCAATGTGACAATCGCTATGAATAAGGTTCTACTTTATTATCATAAGATTAGTTCAAGTATTATTTAAGGTTTATTATCATTGAAATGTCAATTCTCAATTAATAATAATGTCAATTCTATCGCGTACTATTAAATTAATGCTATGGATCAACTCATAATACCAGAGAGTTGAAATATTGTAATTAAATATTTATTATTATAGGTGTCTATCCCTTTTCTATAAACTATGGTCACCATACTTCATGTATATGAATGCAAACTTTCTTTAAAAAATTATAACATTCCAGTCTTTTCGATTTGTTAGTAATTTTAAGAATTTGTTTAGAGTTTATGGTAGCGTAAGATACATATTTTTAGAATTAGTGGCCACTAAAAATTTTGTTTGCAGTTAACTTTCAAAAGAATTTTAAATTATTAATTGTTACCATTGAATACATCCTATTTCAAATTGTCGCTCACAAAAATACAACACTGGATTGCTTTATGTATTTGTTTATTTTAATATTACATTAAATAAATAAAATATACGCCTATACACGGATTTTTTATTACATTATTTCTCTTCCATCGTACGAGTAGATAGGTAATGACAAATAATAATGACAAATCATAATTTGTCATATTAATGACAAAATACAATTGACTAAATTGGTATTATTGTTTCTTAAAAAAATTGAGGTAATCAAAAAACCGTAATAGGTCCCTATCCATATTGTTTTTTGTGGACACTTAATTATGTAAACACTATTGACATTTAAGGTAACTTAATACGACATTATTAACATACGAAATAAAATATTACTCTCTTATATAACTTCTGCTTTGGATGATGATGATTAATGGCGTCAAAAAAACCTCGAATACGCATAGGAAAAACACTCCTATAAGCTGAAATTAAAACAAAACCCCAGCATTCTGCATCGGCCCACTTTGCACGAATCTATTCCTAAGATTATCATCACTAAATTGCTTGAATGCATTTTTCCCTTTTATACTAAGCTCAGTGTTCAACCACTTCCGATGTATTCTTTCATTTATGTCTTTAGTTGTATCGTAGTCTCTTCGCCATGAATTTTGAGGTTGGACGCTGTTGTAACCATAGTAAGCATTTCTAATTCCATCAACATCTCTGTTTGTGCCATACACTTTATTGCAATAGTTTTGTATTCCTGGAATAGCTCGAGAAGCATGCTTGCCATAATTTACAGTATAAGCAGAAGGTTGATAATAACTGCAATAACCGTTCTGATGATTTGGTTTATACGGTATTTGATAATTGTATCCATACCAATATCCACTAGGCCTCTGATAATAATTATAGCTAAAGACATTTTTCTTATCTGTTTTCTCAATTCTTTGTTCGTCTGGAGTCCGAGGGTCGAGTTGATTATGAATATCTATCGTTTTCAGTATTTGGTTATACTCGTAGGGCTCTAGAATATTATTTGCTTTGAATTCAGGGTCCACTGTAACTCGTGGTATATCAGATATATCAGATATATCTGATATTTCTTCGTAGGTACTGCTTTTTATAGTAACACCTTCGACTTCATCTGAAAACAACATTCGTTCTAAAGTACAATGTGAAAAAACTTTAAAAAAAATACGAATATGCTTTCTTACTCTATATACAATTGATTGGTCCAAGCATTCGCAATCATATTAATGACAAAAACAACCTTAAATTTTTGTGCATAAGAGCTACTACATTCAAACCTCTGGGACTATTAACTTAGATCATGATTAACGGACGGATAAAATAACACAAATGGTAATAAATATCTTGACACATAAAATGTTAACCAGAATAGTTTTAAAAGTTTCAAAATCATACTTGCCTTTATTATCCATGTGAGGAATTTTCTTATCAAGACCTTTGTCCAGTGTTGCTTTCGGACTTGCAGACAATCTGTCATCACGAAATCGTATTTCTATATCTCCGATGCTTGTTGTATCTGCAATTACGGAAGCGTTAGGCGCGTCTAATGGGCTGCACATACGATAACGATCGTTCTGAATAGCCTCTAGGAATGGATGTTTCTTTTTTTCTTTGTCATTATCATTCGGATTAAGTTTGGTTTGTCCTGAATCTTCAGTTTTATCATTGATCGCTTCTTCTGTAATATTTGTTGTGTCAGTTTTAATGTCGATTTGTTTGATTTCCGGGTTTAGTTTTTCTTTTGACTGTAATTTTAGTTCGGTGACAAGTGGTTTCATAATTTGAGATTTCGTGTTAAACAAATTTTGTGATATTGGAATATCGATGAAGATTGCAGGTTTATTTGGGCTTGTAATGTTGGTTGGAATTATTTTATTGAATTCGTTTATTAATTTATTTCCAAGTTGGGGATCTGTTCCTGTCATAGGCGTAGATTCATCTGTAGAAACTGCAGAAGCATCTTTTGAATCGTTTGTTACATCTTCTTCTTTTAGTTCGCTTTTATTCATATTAGTCTTGTTTAGTCCATTGTTTTTGAAATTCAGGTCATCCCAATTTTTGGCGGGAACCATAAAAGGTTTACGTTGATTGTGAACTGTTGGTTTTATTCTGAAGACTTTGGACTGCTTTCTGTTTTCTGGGTTTACGTTTTTATTTATAAAGTTGACTGGTCCTAAATCTGGTGATTTTAACTCGATATATTTTTTTATTTTTCCAATTTGATGATTTGTCAAACTTGATTGTTTCTTCATATCTTCAATATGGTTTTTATGATATATCTTCACCCGCGGATCTTTTGTTTCTGACACCTTAAACAAATTGTTAGTTTTAACTTATTACAATCGTTCCAATTTTTTATAGTTATTATTTCATAATCAAACATAACACATTATATTACGCTAACTATAAAATATTTAAATTCAAACCTGTTGACTTATTGTAATACTCCATATTAACAGAAACACCAAACAAGCTATTAAATTCTTCATGTCCATTTTCGATTGACCGCACCCTAGCCTTTTACCAAACTACGACCAATTCATGTTTTAAAATTCAAATCTAAAGCTTCTCTAATTGATTTTCTATGACGTCTAATAAAAGAAAACATTAAAGTAAGTTTATAAACTTTATACGTAAGATTTTGATGTTATAATTTACTTTTGTTTAAGGTACGACGGAGTGACACACTTCCATTAGTATTATTCATTACATTTTTCCTCATATTAGACACAGACTTTTAAACCATCTTTTGATAATTTTAAATACAAAAAAAAATTCAGTTTATAAATTATGTGTGTCACTTGACTTCGCCAAAACTACTAATAGGCCAGGCTGAGACTTTCCATGCTAACATGGAAAGTCTAAATATTATTACTACTATATTACTGCTGTGTGGATTGTCCAGTATTATTTATTTACAAATATCGTGTTAACGTGTAAACATGCTTATAAGAACCTTAATTTTGTTGTAAGTGATTATGAGTGAGATATATACGTGGCTGGTAACCCTTTTTTATAAATATATATGTAAATAGAACAAGAATCAGAAAGGTAAGAAAAAATCGTGAGTGCAGACGCGGTCAGAAGTTTGTTTCTAATAATAATTCTAACAGTAAGTGTCTGCTACTTGCCTGAAGACTAGTCTAGAAGATCTAGAAAGCTGAGGTCCATAACGACCAGTAAGTGGAGTATCAATAGAACAACGAAAACGATAGCAAAACAAACCCTCCATCAAATTAAATCGAAGATTCTTAATTTCCGTAGATACTTACAAATAGATGAAGCAATTCAAATTCTTTGAATTAGAGACGACATGAAAAAATGTTTTTATTTCTATTTTTGTAACTTCGCCATGTAGACTAGAGTTAAGTAAAAAAGGAACAAAGAACCTTTTCACTTGCTTAGCTGTTTGTTACTTATCGAGTTACCCTCTTATTCATAATGGTCTGCTAACATAAAACAGCTGCTAAGTAGTGTTATTTCTCAGTCTGACTTATGTCAATAGAAGAAGACAGCGAGATTTAGTAGTGTGCTAAGTTAGCGTAGAAGTTAGCAGACTATTATGAATAAGGTTAGAGTAAAACACGTCCCAAGTATTTATTCCAAAAGTTAAATAATTTGATAATTTTTATATACCGATAATTTTTGCAACTAACGTGGAGTTTTGTTGTAAAAGCGTACCTATACATTCCCTTTGTATCTTCTAATAAAACAAATTAGTCTGTTTAGTAAAGTGTAGGTATATTTTATCAATATACTGTTTATTATAGGTATGCAAAGCTATAGACCATGTTGAACAAGGTGTCGAGCAGAGGGTAGAACTCAAGGACAGCGCATGTGAGTAGCACTACAATGGTGATGATTCTGAAACAAAAACATATAAGTATCTGAAATACGTAATAATCCTCCGAAACGATTAGGGATAGGACCCACTTTGAGAAATGACCACTATTAAATAAGCTCATAACGAAAATTATCCAGTTCTAGAAATGTTTACTTCTGATAATACCCACTTCCAACAAAAATCCGGTGAAAACGGTGTTTTCCGTGTGGTCCTATTTTTATTTGGACCAGTTCTGACAGTGGCATCCATATAATTAAAGTCGGTTTATAGTTTTTTTGTGGACGTGTGTAGGCTGGTATGATAAGGAACAGAATAGAATGACATTTATTTCGACACACCAATAAGTAGTAAGTAGGTAGGTACCAAACATACAAAACTACAACAAAGAACAGGAGGTTTATAAATAGCCGTCAAATTGACCCATAACCCTGTGCCGAAATAGGTGTTGGCCTAGTATGTGCAAGGTGGAATCAGACGGTTAATTTTTCCTTCATTTTAATTTTCATTCGACACTTTTCACTCGAAATGATACTTTTGAACATAAAATGAAACAATAGTGCCGAATGAATTCACCAATGAACCGATGCAACTCTGTGGCGCGGTGGGCGAAGGTCCGCCTGCGACGCAGGAGGTTGTGGGTTCGATTCCCGCCTCGGGACAAATATTTGTACGATCTGCAGATATTTGTTCAGGGCGTTCTGGATGTTTTCTATGTATAATAAAAATATCTATCTATGTAGTGTATTATGTACCTATATCAGTTATCTAGTACCCTTAACACAAGCTCTGCTTAGCATGGGGCTAGGTAATGCTGTGTGAATTTGTCCAACATTTTCTTTTTATTGATCCATGACCCTGTGCCGAAGTAGGTGTTAGCTCAGCTTGTGCTGAGCGATTGCCGCTCAGCGCTGTTTTTCAGCCAAACCTATGTGTTGGCGTTACGGAAGTCTAGTCCGTGACTAGCTTTTAAAACAAAAACAATAACAAAAAAACAGCCATATGCGAGTCAGCTTCACGCACGAAGGGTTCCATATATTGATCTATAAAAATCAAAAAAACTTTCCTCGTAAAACACAAAAAGTCAACGTGACGCGGGTCTCGTTTTACCCTTTGGGTACGGAACCCTAAAAATGCTAAGTAAAATAGGTAAAAACCTCGCTGCTGGTTAGTAATGGTAGATGATGGTGTCGATTCTTAGTTTTAAAATATGTTAAAATTAGCTAAAATTAGGATTTACAAATGTCAAATAGACGATAGCTTTTCAAACTGAATAGCTATCTTATATTTGACATCAAAACTGGCTAAAATAAGAATTTTGGAATCGTTACGAATCGATTATGCAATCGAAATGTTTCGGTTGACATTCCTAAATCCTAATTTTATCTTATTCTAAAACCACTACCACTTCTTTCAATCGTCACCAATGTTTAGTTAAGATTATTTCTTACCTGTTTATACTCCTCGCTATTTCCAACTTATTGGGCAGCCGCAGCAGCGATTTTCGAAGGGACTTCACCTCGTAGATCGTATCTTCTGGCGCCGTAACCTGAAAACACACAGTAAAAAGTTATTCCACCTAGCCGAATTTTGACCAGGCGGCGATTCTCAACTGAGACTAGTCGAATGATGATCCGGATGGAAACGTCGCGCGAAGCTGTAGTGCGCTTCTCTAGGCATGTAACAGTGCATTCTAATTTCGAACGTTTGGAAAACTACGTCGAGTCTTCTCGTCATCCATACCGCAATGCTTGAAAACGAAAGTTTTCAATCAGTGCGTCCTACCCGTCATGACCTACGGAGCTGAGACGTGGACATTCACGATAGGGTTGGTCCACCAGTTTAAAGTCGCTCAGCGAGCTATGGAAAGAGCTATGCTCGGAATCTCTCTGAAGGATAGGATTCGTAACGAATACATCCGACAGAGAACCAAAGTTATCGACATAGCTCAAAGAATTAGCAAGCTGAAGTGGCAGTGGGCCGGCCATATTTCGCGAAGAACCGATAACCGCTGGGGTAAACGAGTTCTTGAGTGGAGACCGCGACTCGGCTAACGTAGTGTAGGACGCCCTCCGGCCAGGTGGGATGACGATCTGCGAAAGACTGCAGGCAGATGCTGGATGGGTCAAGCTGAAGACAGGGCGCTATGGCGTTCATTAGGGGAGGCTTATGTCCAGCAGTGGACTAGTATAGGCTGATGATGATTCTAATTTCACCGAGCCCGAGATGTGCGTGCTTTATTCTCTGACTCTCATATTCAGATAGGTGGCAGAATGCCACGAACGGGGAGAGGTCAGGAGCAGGGTGCACTCCTTAACGTGCTTTCCGAGGCACGGAGCTTTAACAAAGCTTACTTCCTAACTCCGTACTGTCACTATGACTTTTCTTGCTAGAAAAATATATGTAGATCGTTTAATTTGTAACATTAAGATATATTTTATATTGACTGCATTAGATGTCCGAAAGTTAGTCCACCATTCGTTTGTGCTAAGCTTGTGGGAAGTCATTGACTTCAAAGTCATAGTAAAATGTATCTAAAGATACATACATAAAGATTCTAAACCATTTTTAGGGTACTTGGATAGGTGACCGCGTCACGTTGACTTTTTGTTTTTTTACAAGGAAAGATTTGTATTTCTGATTTTTATAGATAATGGTACAGAACCTTCGTGCGCGAGTACGACTCGCACTTGGCCGGTTTTATTGTTCTTTGTGGTAGCGGTATTGGAGAGATCGGCCACATCACGGCCACAGAGGAGGTCAGACACAAAACAGGGCTGAAGTGCCTCATTGAGGAATCAACCCCATCCACACCCACAGAAAAGCTGAAACGAAGCTATCAGTCACCTAAAGTCCTGCTCCGATACTTCAAGGAGCTGGGCTGGTTAGGGCCTGCTTAGGCAGGGGGATAATGCACAATACACTCCTATGCGAATCGTCCTGGACGTCCGTGCAGATCTTAGTTCCCCCACTAAGAATTCGAATTAGAATAAGCGGTATTGGATCAATGAGCGCAGAGCTATAACCTCCAAATATAAACGAATGATGATGCCTACCTGGAAAACTACGCCGTTTTCTATGTGAGACGGTTTGTATTTTGATGGTGCACACGGCTGTAAATTATTTTACAATGGGTAACAAGGCTTGAAAATAATAATTAATTACGAGTAGTATCCAATACACAGGAAAAGAAGAAAAGATAGACAGAGCGCTAAGATGGAAAAACTTGGAGTAGAGTAGTAAGAGACCGAGTAAGATGGAAAGAGTTGGAGGAGGCCTTTACCGCAGACAAAGCGGTCCTCACATAATAAAAAAAGTAGGTAATTAATTAGAGTAGTCGTAAGTATATTAAGTTAGTATTTGCAAAGTAATATTTAGAATAAATATCTATGTATATCTAGTGTGTAAGAAAAAAAAGGCTATCTTATTTTATTATCAAGGCTTTAGATATCTTAAAACCTGCCCGCAGCTCCGCATTTCTAACTAATAATATCGGGCCCTTTTGTACTTGTGGAGAACGGGGCTGTTCACATGCTATTCTAGTGATACCTTTTTGTCTAGATCTTAGACAAGTTTTTTGATAGCTCTTTGACTAGCACTTTGGCTAGCTTTTTGACTAGCTCTTTGACTATTGACTATACAGTATCCATCGAGCATAGGTACACAAACCGCCCATACTTAACCTAAAATCCACTTTGTTGGCGCGTTCTTTTAGTAATTTACTTTACTTGTCGATTTGAGATCCTTCCTTCAATAAATATTGCTTACAACTACATCTAAAACTCGACGTCCAAGCAAGTGAGTTTTTGTTATTTGTGTCGTGTTTTGTTAACTATCATTCTACACGCTCAATGGATACACTATAGCTCTCACTCGAAGACCCAACAGTTACCTTTTCTGTCACAGTGACCGCCGTTTCAGATGGTACACTGGCACGAACTGGTTCAAGACTCCCAACAGGTTTTACGTCAGCATGTATCGGCAGAGCATTATTCGTCTCAATGCGCAGAGCGCCGGCTGCGTCTCTTTTCAGTCGGACTGAAGACAACATCTGCAATGAGGTTGCTGTTTTACTTTCACTGTGAGAAAATTCTAGCCCATTAATAAAGCTTTTGTGTCTTAATCACTACACTGCGGTATGCGCTTACATACTGCAGAAGACGACTGTGTTGGACGTGCACTAAAGTATCACATCACACGCGAAAGTTTGGATGGATTTTTTTTACTACTTTACGCCAAAACTACTTTTTACTTTTCTTGAGGTAGGTTTATAGCTAGACCTAGAATAAAACTAATGCTACTTTTATTTATCACATAAATCAGTTGGAATTGGATCCTCTACTTTTCTATCGCATTGCGCAATTGTGGTCACGGGCTGAAATTAGTCGGAGTTCCAGCAGAGAATTGGCGGCAGTATTTACGACTAAATAGTGCCGTCATTGTGCTGTCATGTCGTTTCTGAACACGAATCGAGGGTCAATTCGTGTCCAGAAATTGTACTTTTCTATTAACAAAACTTCTTGTTACAAAATTTTTGTTATTATAGTCCATAAGCCCTCAAGAATCAAGTCCCGTCGAATTCAAAAACTTAATTTATAAAGGATATTATTTTATTAAAGATAAAAGTACCTGTTCAAAGAGATCATTGGGGTAGAAGTAAGATTTCCTGTCATCATCATAGGGATACCACTCGCCGAGTGTATTCGAGGGGTTGCTGATGAGGGGCCTTGAGGGTAGGAAGTAGTTGGAACTTGGGTAGCCCTTCGACTGTTGGATGAGAAGAATTCCTCAGGTGATCAGAATGCTGGCATCTATTTCGGTCAAAGAATTAGCATTGCCATTCGACGTGACAATGACAGGGCGCTGTGGCGCTCATTAGGGGGCGTAATATGAACCACGATCAATCAATAAAGGTTGATAATATATATATACATATATTGGAATAAATATATATTGTGTTATTCCAGGTTTAGAGTGCTACATTTATGGAAAAAAATATTTTTATTCTATATATCAACAAAATTTTAGCTCCATACGTTCAGTAGTGATTGATGATTAATAATAATTCGATTGTGTACACTGCATGCAAATTAATCATTAAGGTATACTTAATTAGATTACTAAAACTTAATTTACTTAAATGCAATTTTTGTTTGATAAAATTGTTTATTTTAAGTAATAATAAAAACGTTCAGTAGTTTTAGAAAGAACAAGCTATAAACATCCATTCAACGTTCACATGTATGATATAACTGAATTTTTATAATAACACGTTAACTACTATAGCTACCAAAACAGGTGATTTTGAATAGCTTCTCTATTATATTTAATGACTTAATGATAAAAAAGAAATGTTATCAGCAAATAATTGCCTCTAAGTACCCTGAACATACTTTCGATTTCTATAAAACCAGTTTAATGTCTGCAGTTAGCTCAATTATTTCAATTGTACATAATAGTTCAATTCAATTCAATTCAATTCATTTATTCCATAGGCATACATATATATTGCACTTAGAAAAGTCAAATAACAATAATACTTACAGTAAAATAAAAATAAATCTCTTAGATTTAATTAACTTATTATATTTTTCCAAACATCTTTATCCGAAAGGAAGTCTTTTACCGAATAGTATGCTTTTTTTTGTAGCGTTTTTTTAATTAACTTTTTGAACGTTCTTTCGTTCAGTTTAGTTACTTTGTCAGGTAAAGTATTATAAAATTTAACACAATTCACAGCAAACGATTTGTTAACCTTCGTAAGCCGCGTAAAAGGTTGGACGAGACTATTTTTTGATCTCGTATCATACTGGTGGCTGTCCGAGTGTTTACAGTAACGTAAAATATGCTTTCTTGTATGCATAATGTTTAAATATATATAGAGAGATGGCATTGTTATTATCCCTGTATCATCAAATACAGATCTGAGGCTGTCTCTTGGTCCGAGTCTATAAATTGCCCTTACTGCTCGTTTTTGTAGAATGAATATTTTATTCGAGTCAGCGGAGTTGCCCCACAAGAGAAGACCATACGACATGAGGGAATGAAAGTAACTGTAATATACCAATCGAGCTGTTTTGATATCAGTAAGGTCTCTTATCTTGTATACAGCATATGCCGCAGAACTTAATTTTCCTGCTAAAATCTCAATGTGTTTACCCCATTGAAGTTTTGCGTCAATTGTTATTCCTAGAAACTTAGTATAATTAGATATGTCAACTGTATTATTATTAATTTGTATAGGTACTGTCATAGAATTACTTGCCAATGTGAATTTGATACATTTAGTTTTGTCAGAATTAAGCATTAAATTATTTACATTAAACCAATTGTCAATTATATTTAAATATGAATTAATACTAGAAATGTCAGGACTTTTACGATTTATTCTAAATAATAGTGATGTGTCATCGGCAAATAGTACTATATCAGCGAATTTTTTGACTAGAAATGGTAAGTCGTTTATATACACTAAGAATAAGAAAGGACCCAGAATAGATCCCTGGGGAACACCAATATTGGAGCTCAAAGCGTTGGACAGTGCACCATTTATATCAACTGACTGCTTCCTTTGTGATAGATATGACTTGATTAATGCCAAAGCTTCACCTCTCACTCCATAATGATGAAGTTTTAAAAGAAGAATTTCATGGTTGACACAATCGAAAGCTTTCGATAGATCACAAAATACTCCCAGCACGTCAGTTGATATTTCCCATGAGTCATATACGTATTCTACGAAGTTAACTACGGCATCAGTTGTAGAGCACCCTTTAGAAAAACCGTACTGCTGATTAAAAAGCAACTTTCTAACGTTAAAATATGAAGCAAGTTGATGAAGCATAATTTTTTCATAAATTTTACTGAGAACTGGTAAGATAGAGACGGGTCTAAAGTTACTTGGGTTTGTCTTTTCCCCAGACTTGAACAGTGGAATTATTTTCGAAAATTTCATCAGGTCAGGAAATACTTTGTTGTCGATGCAGCTATTAAAAATAAAAGAAAGATGCGGCGCCAGCAACTGAACCACATTATTAACAAGTCTAACTGACATGCCCCAACGATCCTCCGCATCTTTGAGCTTCAATGATTTAAAAGTTTTTAGTATATCATGAGCACCTACCTGAAGAAATCTAAATTCATTTGTACACTCACACGTAACGTTGTCACTAATGAGGTTAAGTGCTAATTCTGGGGATACCGTGAGAGATTTAGTTACTGCATAAGGAATATTCGCGAAAAAGTCATTAAATGTGTTAGCTACTACGTGTTTGTCATTTACAATCTTACCGTTCTGCCTCAGTTCAAAGTCTCGATTCGATGAATCGGTTTGTCCAGTCTCAGCTTTAATAATCGACCATACTGATTTAATTTTATTTTTAGACCTTTCTATCTTTTCAGCTAGGTATTGAGACTTTGCCTGTTTACAAACTACTTTAAAAGTTTTGCTGTAAAGCCTAACATAATTTGCGAAAGTGGTACTTGTGTTGATTGATTTTAAATAATAAAGCTCATACATTCTGTCCCTGCTAATTCTAACGCCTTTTGTGGCCCAATCATTAAAAGTCAATTTAGTTTTCATTTCATAGTCAGACACAGGAAATAATTCATTAAAATTATTTACAATAATGTCAAATAGGTTATTATAATTTGAATTGGGATTAAGATCATCAAAATTGAGTTCAAGTACTAAATTTTCACTTAAATTAGATTTGAACTGGTCTATTTTCTTTTTTGTAATTTTTCTTGTCCGAACAATTTGTTTTGAATATGTTCTTGAGGCCGACACTTCAATATACTGACCAATGTGGTCAGATTTAATGCAGTGAAGGACTGTTTTTTCATTGACCAGACAATTACAAAAAATGTTATCTAAACAAGTTGCTGAGTGACTGGTAATTCTTGTCGGTTCCAGAAATTGAAAATCAAGATTGTAACATTGTAAAAGTGTTAGTAATTCTGTTTTTTGTGTGGAATCAACTAATAAATCAACGTTAAAATCACCAGAAATAACCAAACTCTTATTATTGTTGTTGCTCAATTTTCTCATCACATCATCCATGACTGTTAAGAAAGTCTTGAAATTACTTAATAAAGGTGGCCTATATATGCTAACTATAATATGTTGTTCTAGCTCAACGCATGCAAGTTCAACAGTATGTTCTACTGATAGATTTTCAACATCAGTCCTCCTCTTGAACTTCAACGATTTCTTTATAAGTATAAGACTACCACCTCTTATCATTTTCTTGCGGCAAAAAAAGCTACCAACACCATAGTTGTCAAAATTAAATGACATTTCATGTTTCTTAAGCCAACTCTCAGTAAAACATAATACGTCTATATTAGCCTCTTCGAGGAATAAGCTTATTTGAAGTTCCTTGCTCAATAGACCCTCAATGTTTTGGTGCATTATCGATAGACTATGTTTATTAATCTTTCGCCTAAAAAATTTGAGGAGTTAACAATCGTTTGCGGCTGAATAGTGTTATATGAGAATTCCCTTTCAGATGAAGTTATTTTTTCTTTAGCAGTCGGATGTTGCTTGCAAATAGTCGACAATAACAATTTACACAATGTAATTTTTATTGAACTACGGGAATTATGATAATCATTTATGTCAATTAGGTGTATGTTGCTGTTCATACAGGTTAGGTTATATAAGTCTAAATTTAATTTATATAAGTATTCATTATAGCTCTGCTGGTCTTTACAGTATGGCAGCAAACATATAATAATTTTTGTGCGCTTACTTATATCATTTAATAGAGTTACAACGTTTTTTAATTCAGACCGGCTTATATCTACTCTTTCACCCACCACCAACACATGCACTGCTGGAATATGTCCATTCTGTGCACTGTCCACCAATCGCAAGGCAAGTTCTTTCAGAGTTGATCCCGGGCTGCAAAAGTTCAGTATTTTCGTAGATGAACGCACGGATAGTTTGGCACCTAAGCCTTGTCCATAGCTATCTGAAAAAATAAGAACATTCTTCTTGTTCGACATCTCAGTCGGATGTGTCCGCGTGTCAACTGTGGATTCATTGTGAATGAAGTTCGATTCATTCGGAGGTTTCTTAAGAACACAACCATTATCAAGAAGGTTCTTTATATGTTCTACTTGCTTTTCTATGAAACCTACAGTAAGAGTAGTTTGCTCTCTTACTTCCATATCATTTTCTAAGTCTTTAACCAGCTTCAATAGTTTTTCGTTTTTGTTCTGTACATAATCTATCATCTTATTTCTCTGCTCCAATCCCTTCATTAATATAGCATTCTGTTCTGAAAGACTTTCGGTAATCTCTTCGGTGATTTGCATCTTAATTTCTTGGTATTTATTGTCATTAATATGTTTAATTTCTGTAGATTTCAATTGTTTTTTTAAGTCTTCGCATTTAATATAGATTCTTCTTAGTTTTTTCAGTATAGTATTCATCCTTTTCTTCTTAAATTTGCTTTTGACTATTGCTTTCTTTTTCTTAATTTTTGGTCTCACGAGTCTATTACCTGACTCAATTTGCAGATTATTATGCTTAATCAGTAGATTATTATAGTCATCCGTAATTTTTTCCAAATGTAGTTTTAGTGGATATATTCCTTTTATTATTTCATCTTCATATTTTTGTTTTTCTGTGTGTATATCATTAAGTTTCTCTCGTAAAACTGCTATTTCTTCAATTAGAACATGTTTAGAGTTTTCCGCGTCAGCATATTTCCTATTCAAATGATTTTTTTCTAGACATAGTTTCTCGAATTCATGCATGTTGCACTCTTGTTCGTCCTTTAGAGTTTGAATCAATTTGTCCTTTTTTATTATGTTTGATTTAAGCTCATCTTGCGATTTTTCGTATTTTTTTAGAAGTTGTCTTAAGTTTTCATTGCAATCCTTTGACGCAATCGAAGTATTGTCTTGATTGCGTCTAATTTTTGAACGAGTATTCATTTTAAATGAACAAAATTATTTTCTACAAGTGTCGTATGTTTTCCTGTAGTTGGTAACCCCAAAAGTTACTTGGCGGAAGTTGATAGGTTTCTGAACGAAACTTTTGTCTGTGATTGTTGAGTTGTCGAACGTCAATGAACTGCCAGTTTTGACAATCAGCTGTTTGTCTCACACAATAATGACCTTAGTATCAGCTGTTTCGTGTCCAGTATAGTAAAAAATCGTACTTACAGATTTTCTTGACAAAAATAATGCTTCAAGATGTGATTTACAGTAATGGCCGTTGTCAGCTATTGTTCAATGTGTTTGGAATGATTTATCAGCAAAAATACCAGTGGGACTTCAATTATTGATTCTTCAACATAACCTTAGCAGGTTTGATTACGTTTCTTTATAACTTTTGGTACTGAAAAAACACTTGAGCTATTTTTAGAAACGGTAAAACTATTGACCGACTATTTACGTATGTTTACGTTTTGACGACCTAATAGTTCTAATTTGTAACTAATATTACTATTACTATAATTTTTTTTCACTGTGTTTGTTTAATAATTCGCTTTTTTAAATCCCTTGCCCAAAGTTATTGTATTCCGAATAACTTTTATGTAGTTTTACCGAAGATGGCGGAAAAGATTTCCATATTATTATAATTAATGATTATTTATCGGGTATTTATCGCGTACCTATTTTTTTATTTCCCCTCCGTTAAGTGTTTAAAAAGTTTTTAAAAGTCACAGCGACACTTTTTAGAACTAGTGGAACTTATAGTTATTTTCTTAAAATTATTTTAAAAATAATATAAGAAGCTACCTGCTCATGTAGATCAATTGGATAGACGTGATTCTTGTCATCTTTATATTTTGTTTCATCGACATGTTTGATTTCACCGATAGACCTCTTTTCATCGATATGCGGAGACGATTCGCCAAGGGTAAATTTTGGCTTCTCGTAGATTGGCTTCGATGGAGGAAAATACAAGGCTGATGGGAAGATCTTTGGAAGCTATTTATTAAACAAATATATTTTTATATATTATAAATACAAATACAAACACCTATTGGTGGGTAAAGACCATCAGAGCGAGAGCGAGCGAATGCAAGAGAGTGGGATTTGACGTCGGTCCATTTTTCTTTGGTGGAAAGTTAAAGAGTAAAAATGCGTTTATTTTGCAACCACTATACTATGTAAGGTCGTCTCAACTGACACTGTGGGCTCTGTGTTACTTCCGGAACTAGCGACATCTTCTTTCAACTTAGTGAATTATTTACGCAGGTAGCTGTAACTTTTGACTAATTTAAAATTACAGTAATGTAAGCGTGTTACGTCACCACGGTCACGTGAGGCTGTTCTAATATGTAAGATCAGCATCACGTGACCCTGACGCTAGTTTACCATTTATTACCCATGCCAAAAAAGTGCACAACGCCGCGAAGTTAGGAACGAAGTTTTCACTTCAATAAACACATTAAGAATACAGTACAGAGTGTACAACATTTACTACTTTTATGTCTGGAAATTTTAATATTAGTAGGTACGTAAAAGAGAAATGATGAACGGATTGTGTCAAGGCCAAGAATGTCTTCTTACCACCATATTGGCATAATAATTTTCAGAATCTTTGAGAAATTTTTGAAATTGAGTTACACTATTTTACTGGTGGTGAGAGCTTATTCCAGCACTTTGTAGCAGTAAATCTAAAACTGCCACAAAATGCAGACGTTCTATGCTTTGGACAAATAGGACAGATGATAGCAAAACTAACATTACAGCTGTAGTAGTGAAGTTTTGTCATACTGGTAGATTTAAATTGAAAAAACCTAAACATGATGTAGCAGTCGCCGAAGCACCGCTGAAGGCGAACGAAGGCCTTCATTTGGGCTCGCTTGCTTTCGCACTGATGTCCACACAAGTTCTTTCGCGTTCGTTCGTTAAACTTCACTTGCTCTCGCTCGCGGCATAATATGAACAACTCAATGGGCTTATTTTACACTTACACAGTTTTTATTTGATTAAGAACTGCTGTTTATACTTACTTCGTCATCGCTTTTCCAAGCAATAGCTGTTCCAAGAAACAAAATAATCAATATCATATTTTCATGGCAGAACAAAATGTCACAAATACCTATTTCTGTTCATGGTACTTAGTTATTGCTTATCGGAAACCAAATGTTTTATTACTTTATTTATTGAACAGCCTTCTTGCCGTGAATTCACTTGTCTGGCACCAAAAAGTTAGCTTTATTCGTTTTTCCTCACAAACGCAATTCTAAAATGTTCCCAAAATTACTTTGATAAATAATCACCTCAACCTCAACCTCATCTGTATTGGTCCACTGCTCGACGCAGGCCTACTCCTGAAAAATCGCCTTCGTTTGAACAATTTAATCTAGTAATTTATACTTGAAAAAAACACGTTTTTGGATTTTTTATGTTCTTTACTAAACCTTTGTAGAATTCATTGAAACAGCACGTGAAAAGCCGCGGGCTGAAGTTAGTGATACAATATTTGGTTGATGCCCGTGGTAACCCACGCTAATGAATACGTAATGCGCAATTTTCACGCCTATCGAGTCAAATCGAGTCAAATCGAGTCAAAAGGGTTCCGTTAAGTTTTCGGCGTTCTGAGGTATCCAACATCCAGCCAGTTATACAAAATAATATATTAATACGATACTTTACTTTACATAATATAACAGGTGAGGTGAGAATTCTCTATGGTAACATAAACGCACAGGTCTTATCACACTAATATTATAAATGCGAAAGTTTGTATGGGTGTATGGATGGATGAATGGAATTACCTCTTCACGCCAAAACTACTGAACGGATCTGGCTGAAATTTCGCACACAAATAATTATAATCCCGGAATCAAACATAGGCTACTTTTTATCCCATAAATCAGTCCCCTTGGGATAAAAATCACTTTTAAACGTTTCCATTGGAACAACACGTGCAAAGCCGCGGGGTGCAGCTAGTATTTTATAATAATATCACACTTATTATTATAAACGCGAAAGTTTAGATAGATGGATGTTTGGTACCTCTTCACGCCAAAACTACTGAACGGGTCGAGCTGAAATTCTGCATACAGGTAATTCTAATCTTGGAATCAAATATAGGACTTCTTATCACATAAATCAGTTACCTTGGGATAGAAAACGTTTTCATAGAAACAACGTGAGTGAAGCCCCGGGCAGAAACTAGTATTTTATACTTATACCTATTCTGGTTTTATCTGCTATTTCGATACACTTTTGCTATCGCTTGTACTTGATTCAGTGAGAAAAAAACAAGTAGGTTTCTGTGAAGAATTATGTTGAAACTTATATGTTTGTGTATTGTTTTATCGATCGTCCATGGGCATAACGGTGTAAGCATCTTTTCTAATCTTTTCAGTTCTAGGTGATATTATTGTTTAATTAAACAAATTGATTGCGCCTTTCCATTTTCCGAGGACTTCCGTGCGGTGGCAGATTTGGCCGAGGATCGCATGAGGCGCAAATGTGCAGGTATCAACAGAGCCTACACATTTGCTGCCATTGGAATCAAAATGCTGAGTCCGTAGGGCACCGATGCTATTAGGATTTAAAAAAATGGTGTCTGGTCAGCGCATCAGCATTGCCATACAGCGGGGCAATGCAGCGTTTTGGGGACGTTTCCGACTGGTATTGATATGGATCACTTGAGCTACCTGAATATTGTTTGCAACAGACTGCAGTTAACTTAATTGTTTCAATTGTTAATACAAGTTCAAATTGGTTTCTATTATTTGATGATTATGAAATTACTAATCAAATTGATAGATTCGAAATATACCTCTGTCATACGGAATTATGAAGAATTATGATCTAAACTCGGTTAATTTTTAACATCAAAAGCAGTTTGGTGTATCCTCAGACGACCAAGGTAACTGCGACCTGCGGCTTCGAATCGGACAAATTATGTTTAGGTGAAAGAATTATATGAAAAAATTGAATAAAAATACAATACTTAACATCTATTGTACCTATATCACGAAATAAAATGTAATAACTACATACATCACAGACGTCAAAAAGAGTTTAGTTTGGAATAAACCACAAAAGTATAGTGATATAGATGATTGTAACTGACGTAAATAAAATGTAGAACACAAGTAATCGAGCCGAGATGAGTTTTGCATAATTTACGAAATCTATAGAGGATTCGTTTTCTTCCATACTTATGATCAATGATCAGTGTGTCTACCATGAGTTGTCACAGTTATATCGCCTGACGTTACTACAGTGTAACGTAAATACGCCTACGCGACTCGTACGGCTCATTTTAGTTCCTAACTATCAGCTAGAAGCGCTTTAGAAGTTTTCATAATTTTTTTTACTACAGCCGCTAGCGAGTATAGAGTGTGAAAACTCATGGTAGATACACACACAGGCTACGTTCCGTTTTTGACAGAGCGGTAGTAAACTTAAGAGTACACTGCTTGTCATCAGTGAGCGCGACCTAAATGTATGCTATCTCACCTGTCATTATACACATACCCGCGCGATAGAATGAAATGTACAATGATTTATGCCGCCGAACAGACTTTAGCACAAGGGTTATCATAGAAAAACTATTGAATTTACATTATTATAAATATTCACGGGTATTTATCGCGTTTATTTACCTATTTTTCCCGACGTTTCAACAGGTTTACACTCTGTCGTGGTCACGGGATGACTGGAGTACTGGAGCTACCGCCTTTGCGAAGCGGGGGCTGCATTTTTTGCAACTACCCTCACTTGATCTTCTAAAATAGGGATGTCCATCTGTACACTCGGACGACACACTACACTAACCGTGTCCGCGATGCACTGAGAAACCGGTCTACGAGTACACTTAGCTACTACTGGATTCCACGAGGCAGAGAGTCTGAAACCGTCTTCACGATTGAAATTAGGATATTTCTTAATTTCAATTGCTTCCCGAACCATTCTCTTGTAGTAATGCCTTTCATTGCAGATAACTTGCGGTTTATGAAGTTCAATCCAGTGATTGGGTCCTGAGTCTACTATGTGCTCGGCTATTGCAGACTTGTTTACTTGTCGATTTTTGACCGCTGCTATATGTTCTTTAACACGTTCAGCGACCGTGCGTTTAGTCTGGCCTATGTAGGAACGCCCACAGCTGCAATCGATTTTGTAAACTCCAGGAACTTGCAAAGGTACAACGTCTTTAGGTGTTCGTAGACATTTTGCCATCTTGGTGAGTGGAGTGTAGATCGACTTGATTGAAAATTTACTGATAATATTTCCAATTTTGTCCGTTACTCCTTTCACATAAGGCAAGAATGGAATGGCGTAGCAATGGGAAGCCCTGTAGCACCGGTACTCGCCAATATATGGATGGAACATTTCGAATCCATGATAGATCTGACGGCCCATGGTATAAAACTTTGGAAGAGGTACGTCGATGATGTTTTCTGTATATTGAACGGGAATAACCAGGAAGTCGATCAGCTAACGGATTATTTGAACTCCATACACCCTAAGATTCGCTTTACACATGAAGTGGAGGTAAACAGAATGTTAGCTTTTCTCGACCTAAAAGTGATGGTAAAATGCGACGGGACCTTGGCACATACCGTGTATAGAAAACCCACACACACGGACAGATACCTGAATGCGGCTTCACACCACCATCCAAGGCACCTGGAGTCAGTAGTCTCCTCACTAGTAAACAGAGCTCATGACCTCTGCGACCCTGAACATCTGCAAGGTGAGCTAGATCATGTTCAAGGAGTTCTGGAACGGAATGGCTACAATACTCGATTCGGATGTCCGCCTAAGTGGAGGCGCAAACAGGGACACATCGATGTAAAAAGACAGCCGGTGTTCTTGCCTAATGTGAAAGGAGTAACGGACAAAATTGGAAATATTATCAGTAAATTTTCAATCAAGTCGATCTACACTCCACTCACCAAGATGGCAAAATGTCTACGAACACCTAAAGACGTTGTACCTTTGCAAGTTCCTGGAGTTTACAAAATCGATTGCAGCTGTGGGCGTTCCTACATAGGCCAGACTAAACGCACGGTCGCTGAACGTGTTAAAGAACATATAGCAGCGGTCAAAAATCGACAAGTAAACAAGTCTGCAATAGCCGAGCACATAGTAGACTCAGGACCCAATCACTGGATTGAACTTCATAAACCGCAAGTTATCTGCAATGAAAGGCATTACTACAAGAGAATGGTTCGGGAAGCAATTGAAATTAAGAAATATCCTAATTTCAATCGTGAAGACGGTTTCAGACTCTCTGCCTCGTGGAATCCAGTAGTAGCTAAGTGTACTCGTAGACCGGTTTCTCAGTGCATCGCGGACACGGTTAGTGTAGTGTGTCGTCCGAGTGTACAGATGGACATCCCTATTTTAGAAGATCAAGTGAGGGTAGTTGCAAAAAATGCAGCCCCCGCTTCGCAAAGGCGGTAGCTCCAGTACTCCAGTCATCCCGTGACCACGACAGAGTGTAAACCTGTTGAAACGTCGGGAAAAATAGGTAAATAAACGCGATAAATACCCGTGAATATTTATAATGTGTTCTGATCGCGTAAGTTTAAAAAACTTTATTGAATTTACCTCTTCAACCTTCAGTTTAGAGTGTTATTTCCCCGTGTGTGTGTGAAAAGTGGCCTCTAGTTCCCGTTATTTTCGACCACAGCTAAGCTAAAATTCGTGTTGAAATAAGATAGTTTAGAAGCTTGTATTTTTCAAACGTATACTTTTTTACTATTTTAGTTGTTTACAAACATAGTTTATGACGGTATAAATTGATTTCATCCTTAGTTTTGGATGGTAAATATCAAACAGCCTTGTAGTTACCCTTCCACGTTTGTATGAAAAAATGAGTGGCTAGTACCACCCTAAGGCTACCCCGTACTGTGAAATTATAATCCTCAAGATAGAGTCGAGCTGATTATAGTGTTACTCTAATATTTAATGCTACCTTGCTTGTGGCAAACCCATACCAAAACCAGGATTTGTTTCCCAGGCATGGCTTGCAAGTTACGGCTTACCGTAACTTTACTGGATAAATTGCCACTTACCTACTTTAAGGCGCATCCCCGAGCAAATGTGGCGCCGCCATCAATTCTATCCTATTATTACTTTTAACACAGCAAATTCCTAAAATCCATCGTACAGTTTGTGATACCTATTTTATAATATAAAACTATCATAAGATAATTGTTAATGCCTCTGTGAAAGTTTTATTTTGTAAAGCTTAGGCAGAGATACGAAGTTAACTTTTGTGGCCACCAAACTCTATTTTCGCATCCCTGCCTTAACTATACAAAATAAAAACCGTTAGGAGGTATTAAAGAATAGCTTATATTAGGTATCACAAACTGTACGATGGATTTTAGAAATTTACTGTGTTCAACTTAATAATAAGATAAAATAGATGGTGGCGCCACATTAGCTCGGGTATATGCCTTAACTATCGATTTAGTATTCAAGCATCGTTCCGCCGGTGGCTGACACAAAACAATTGCTATTGATTCTTGAATAAATTATTACTAGTAAGCGCCGGCGGTTTCGTTGAGTTTCTTTTCTATACTTATTTTGGTGTTTACATTCGGATTCAGCATGCGTTATCATTTTTTTCTATACTTATTTTGGTGTTTACATTCGGATTCAGCATGCGTTATCATTTTTGATGACCTGCTTCATAGTAAGCAATTCGGGTTTACTCGCGGCAGGTCAACTACTGATGCCGGTATAGAGTTAGTATCGCATATTTTTGATGCTTGGGAGAAGTCGCAAGATGCCTTGGGCATTTTTTGCGACTTGTCCAAAGCATTCGATTGCGTACACCATGAAACATTAATCAGGAAACTACATCACTATGGAATAAGGAACACCTCCTTGGATCTTCTCACATCTTATTTGAGTGATAGGATGAACAAAGAGTTGACATAAATGGGAAACGGTCTTCGGGGTCTGTAGTTACAATGGGTGTACCGGTCGGTCCTTTCCTATTTTTAGTTTATATTAACGACCTGCCTCATCTTGTCAAGAATAATCACGAGATTGTATTGTTTGCTGATGATACTTCATTAGTTTTTCAAATGAAACGACAAAACACTAATTTCGACGATGTAAACAATGCAATCTCAAAGGTAGTTCATTGGTTTAGTGTCAACAATCTTTTGCTTAACGGAACCAAAACGAAATGTATTAGATTTACTCTACCTAATGTTAAACAAGTTAAGGCTGATGTAAACGTAAATGGAGAAACGTTAGAAATTATAGAAAGTACCGTATTCTTAGGAATCACCTTAGATAATAAACTTCAATGGGGCCCACACATAGATAAGCTATCGAAGAGACTTAGTTCTGCAGCATATGCAGTCAAAAAAATCCGTGATCTCACAGACGTGGACACATCTAGACTAGTTTATTTCAGCTACTTCCATAGTATTATGTCTTATGGTATACTGCTTTGGGGGAACGCTGCAGATATTAACACCATATTTGTGCTGCAGAAGCGGGCTGTTCGTGCCATCTATAAAATGGGTACCAGAGAATCCCTACGTGATAAATTCAAAGAAATAAATATAATGACAGTACCAAGTCAACATATTTATGAAAACTTGTTGTATACTCATAAAAATATCAATAGTTTCCCAAAAAATTGCGATATACATAATGTAAATACTAGAAATAAACATAAACTCGCTGTACCCACAACTAGGCTGCATAAAATTAATGTATCTTTTAAAGGGCAATGTATACGCTTCTACAACAAAACCCCTACTGAGCTGCAAAAATTATCAGTAAATAAATTCAAACAAACTGTCAAAACTTTATTATGCAAAAAGGCTTACTATAAAATATCAGATTATCTAGAGGATAAAAAAGCTTGGGACGGATTTTGCTCCAACTCGAAAAATAACAACTAACAGGCTAAAGGTTTCTTCGTCGTTTCTTTACTTTAGTCTACATACCGAAGCGATCGAAATCAAAAATACCACTTTATTTCCGTGTCAGTGTATTTTTTAATATGATTTGACCTTTTCTAAGTATACATTTATTGTATTTATGGAAATAAAGCATTTTTGAGTTTGAGTTTGAGTTTATGGTAATGTGAATGTTATACCTATGTAAAAGAAAATCAACCTTGCACTTGGAGCGCTGCTGTCTCATTTCCATAGAAAATAAAGTAGTGTTCGCGCCACTACTCAAGTCCTATAGTCATATATAAAGAGTCTAAGAGGTCGGACATTTGGCAGTCAACATGAAGAAGAAGAAGAAAGAAAGAAAATTCATTTATTTGGATCCAATTACATAACACGTCACATGCGTAGAAATTACATGGTATATAGTCAGTAAAAAAATGAAAAAGAATTACATATAAATGAGACAAGGAAAGTAAATAAAAGAGCAGGAACATGTTAAATGAATGTAATATAAGTAACATCGATAGTAGGTATCCATTATTTCATTCAATTTTGTAGTTGTACCCCCTTTGTCGTAAGACTTGAGTCGTGGCGCGAATGATAGTACACATTCCAACGATCCTATCCATCCACGGTTGTCTGGTAGAGATCGCTCTTGAGCGATAAGACCGCCAATTGTCACATTTTTGTTATGTTTATTTTGTTTGTTAATTATGTTTAAGTGTGCAATAAAGAATTTTCTATCTATCTATCATTCAGTATTTCCCTCACTCAGGTCCCTACAACTTAGGGTTTTGTGTTCAGAAAATAGTGCAAATTATAGAAAATTAAAGTAGTTTTGCTTGAAAATAACGATTTTGTTACTGTGTAGAGCCCCATCTGGCAACAGTGGATTCCATTAACTGTCTTTCATGAATGTTTTGGCTTCAGTAACTGTAAATTCGCATAGGTGTAAAAAAATATTAGAAGCAATTCCTAGCAAGCCTAAAATGCAATTTTAACTTATTAATAAAATATAAGCATTGACGAAAAGACTTTTTAAACTTTAGTCTGTTGTTATAAACAACAAAACCAACTTTTTGTAAAATTCTTTCAGCACAACTCCCACAGAGCTTAAATTCTTGTAAAATAAGTATCGTTAGTTTCGTTCAACTTGGGCTATTTTGTAACTTTGCTTATATAAGTTGTGGTTCTTTACAAAGACTTACCAGGAATCTTTCATTCTGATATGTGAAACTTTGTTGATGTTTGTCCTTTTATAAAAAATCAAATCATGTCTTATGTAATAAAAAATAAATAATAAAATTCAGTTAAAGGTTTTTACACCGGGATATTTACCATGATTTGAGTTATACGCTTTCCAATATTTCAGCAAAATAAAACAGTTATATCAGACAACACAAATAGTCAAAATTATGTATATCAACCAAAGAACCAGATTGTCGGTTAAGAATAAAATATATCAACCGAAAAACCAGGTGGTTAGTTAAGAATAATATATATCGATCGACAGAAAAGCTTGTTGGTTATTAAAATTAAGAGCCGTAAGCGAGTTATTGGAAACAATACAAATCAAGGGAAAAATAACACAAGAATTAAATAATAAAATAAGACAAAAAAATAATTGATGTCTTCCTAGCCGAATTTCGGTCACGGTGGCAAGTCTAACGAAGTCCAGCTATGTGCGCAGGACAATGTTTATTATATACCTACAAGTGCGTGCGCAAACCTCAACCTCTGCTTAATAACTCAAAATCCCCACACTAGGGATCGCAGTGCGGTGGTAGAATTATTCTGCAATGAGCGCTTTTGCCCACCTCCCGGTGGTCATACCTTAGTCGCCTATGTCGACACCCGCGGGAAGACTTGGGGTGGTGCAAAATCTATGCCAGCACCACATGGCAGTGCAAACCATAGACTTAGAATATTAAAACAAAGGTACACTTTCTATTCCCTTACTCTCGAAAAGAAATAATAAAATACAAACTTCGTATCATTTATTGACGAAACGGGTTTTCACATATTAAATGGAGCATACTATTCTATATCAACTGTTTAGTTTCCCACACAAATCGATATTATATCGATGTAGAGATATTATTATTGTGTCCTTCTTATTGAAGGTAGGCATTTTACCACTTATGTCATAGCTTACTTAGCTATATTCGATTTTTTTAAACCCTGCACAAATGATAAATAAACCCGCAGTACTTAACCTCAAATTAACTTTCTTGTTCTCGATTTTTAAACATAATGGAATATACTTGCTGATCGCTTGCGGTCAAATCTGTTCAGTTGTTTTGACGTGAAGAAGTAACAATCATCCATCCCTCAATCTATCCAAAATGGCATTTATGCGACGATTCTAAAATGACTGTTTCAGTTAACCCCTTTTATTTTCCAACAGTTATTAAAAACGGATGCAGCGATGCAATCAGCTTTGATGCCTCAAGAGCTCAACCCAGCGTTCGTCTCTGAAAAGGTCAGTAAGCAGATATCGATCTAAGTAAAATTCGGGAGATTGGGTAGGTAGGTACTAGTTTCTCGAAAGTGGAAGGCTCAAATCAGGTCCACACACCATAAGTGTGAAATAACGCCGCTACGAGATGGATTTCGAGCGGGATGACAAGATATGGTTTTCTCGCGAGTGAGAAATACAGAGCAGAGACGTGCACCGTTTTTTCTAGGCGCTAAAATTGTTTTTACCTGTACAAATTAATGAAACAACTAATCGAAAAATTAAAAGACGTAACTAAATAGATACGTATTTTCTAGGCGCCAAAATTGTTTTCATCTTATTACAGGTTAATGAAACAACCAATCGAAAAATTAAAAGACGTAACTAAAGAAATACTTTAGGTTTCTTAGCAAAACAAAAACCGAAAAAAAATATGGCTTTATGTAGATGCTTACTAAAAATTCCTGTCGGTTATCCACGCCACTGGGGAATCTAAGTTAAGATACAGCTTCTTGAGTCTACACCAGTCTACACGCCAAAGTCAAAGCCAGCAGCAAATACTTTTTCGGACTCAAACGGAAGACCAGCGCCTGCTAGACCTCTTCCGGGAGCCTAGCCAGCATTTATGCTGAGTTAGGGCCTTATTATAACAACTCTATATCACTATATCTTATAAGATGATCTGGCTCTCTTTTTTGCTTCTACTCATAGATGTAGGATACAGAATTGATATAAATACTAAGTTTCTTCTGTTTTTATAAATAAATGTATTTCTTTCTCTATTTCTTCTTTCAAAACGGGCCAGACGACTCAAAAATTCTAATTAATTAAGTTTAATAATAATTTCTGTAACTTTTTGTTTGATTAACAAAAGAAAAAATACGTGTCGAATATCTTCTGATAGCTGACAGACTTATTAGAATTTTTGATCCATCAGGCCTATTGTCTTAACAACTCGGAAGAAAAAACGTTGTTGGCTGCCTTTAATACTCTACACTAAAACGTACCATTCCGCCGGGCCGTGTCGCCGACTTTGGTGCAAACTCCATTAGTAGCGATTGATTCATTCTACGAACTGTAAAGTAATTCACTCTGGCTGCGTTTTAGGTAGATAGCGGGAAATACAGTATGGGCGGATTTTCAGGGAAACAATTGAAAATATTAAAATACTCTTATAAAAAGTTAAGTTCAACAAAATGGTCGAACTAATTAAATGTTTACATTATATCTTCTGTTGTCTGTGTTTTTTTTATGTGCAATAAAGTGCATTGTATTGTATTATTGTCCTAAACAAAAAAATATTCCTTAGTCTCCAACTATAAAAATATGATATTTTCGTAGTCCGCTTGACCAGATAACTGAACTGCACAACGACGGGCTAAAACGGGATTTTTATAGTAACTTAAAAAAAAATTGTTCGCATGGCGGGCGGAAAACTTTCCATTAAAACTGACAAAAAACGCTTCTGCTCACCAGGTTAACATTGTAGGGAGGTGGACGATTTTGTTCCTCATCAAAACTTTTGCTTCCGATGGGATTGAACCTACACCATTTATTTAACCTAATTAAGTCACGAGAGTAGATATGTTGTCACATTGGCTTAAAACTTTTGATGAGCTGCCTTTATCGGTAAAACATCGTTTAGCAGGTTCAATTCCCGTCGGATACTAAAGTTTTAATGAGCTTTAGCATGTAAAACGTTATAAAAAGCTTCATGGAATGAACATCAAGGTTTTAATATCGACTCTTCTATAAAGGAGCGACCACCAGCGACATCGAAAGATACTTAATAAAAATGATTACTGACTCATGAAAGAATACAGATTCTATTTTATTATAACAGTAGTATATTAATATTCACGCACAAGCCTAAAACTACTGGTAGTATTGCATACACCCCGACATTATTTATTAGCTAGCTGCGCCCGCGGCTTCGCACGCGCTGATCCTATGGAAATATTAGAAGGTGATTTTCATCCCACGGGAACTGATTTATGGGATAAAAATTAGCCTATGTTTGATTCCAGGATTAGAATTACCTGTATGCTAAATTTCAGCCAGATCCGTCCAGTAGTTTTGGCGTGAAGAATTAACAAACATCCATCCATCCATACCAACTTTCGCATTTATAATATTAATGTGATTTAACATCAAGGTAATATTTAACATGTTTTCATTGAACTGATTTAATTGAATTTATCCAAACCCGTAAAACGAATTGAGACTAACAAGTACACAGATGGTTTACAGCCTTATCGGTCTCAGCGATAAGGCCGCTTAATCCTGGGAATTTACTAAGATACACACATAAAACAACACAGGTAACGTTACTAAAGAACGGTAACAGTATTTAAAGTACACAAGTAACATGTCATGTTAGGTAAAAATATAAACCGACTTCAACTTTTTATCATTTTAGTTTTATCATGGATCCCTTTGTCAGAACAGGAACAAATTAAAATTGTATCACATGAAAAGCACTAGCTTTCAAACCTACTCCTTTCCTACCTCTATATCCATGTCCACTCCTACGCTCAATGCTCATCGAAATCGCATTCATAGAATTATCAATTTATAGCTCAGAAAATCTGTGTTGGAGATTTCTATTTTCTCGCTGCCAGACTGAAAAAGGCGAAAAACCTTTAATTTTGTGCCCATTTTTCAACTAGAAAAAAAAAACAACAGCGAGTCTATCTCAGCATTTTGCAGTATTAGTCATTTGCCCAATACTGCGCTGGTTTTCAGTTAGGGTCGATAATAGACCTAGGAGTGACGATAATACACAAAGATACATAATATACCTCTATACATATACAAATATACCTCAATAGCCAATATTGGTTCACTGCTGGACGCAGGCCTCCACCTGAAGAGCGCCTTATTGGCTTATCTCATGGGGGCAATGACCATAATCCCCACGCTGGGAATGCGGGTTGGGGATCGCAGGTTGGTGGTATACTTATTCTGCAGAGGGGGCTGCTGCCCGCGTGGTACAAATTCTAAGACATAATATAATACTTAAACAAAAACAAGCCAGAGATAGTTTATAGAGATTAAATGGTTTTCTCCGATAAGCTCGACTTTAACGGAATTTCCCCTATACATTTCAGGATTCCCCGATGCGCATGGTGATCCCCCTAGACAGATATCGCCGGGACTCCCCCACGGAAGTGACCCTAGACCCAGTTGGACACACAGCACTCAGCCAAGTAAAGAAGTTCAGTCGGATCACAGCCTGCGTCGTGCTTGGCATATCGGCTGTTACTGAGATTATACTGTACTTGCTTGAAGTTTATTATAATTAATCAAATTTTTATATGTATCTTTTACGTTTTATTATTTTGATATATTTATTTATCAGCCATCAGCTCAACTAATTACAATAGAAATTAAAATAGTCACAGAAAGCTCATATGATACGCATTTGCTAATAGAATCAAAATAAACTACCTAAGTGTAAACGCTGAAATTTTTGTCGTCGACATAATTGCGTACTTAATTATATTGAATTATATATTGAAGTGAAACCTTCTACAGGCGTAGGTTTTCATAGCAGCTCATTTAACTTATCCGTCACGCTCGAGTTGGTTACGCTTCCGCGTAACTGAATGATGGTTCCAGTTGGAGCCAAAATTTACCACATAGTTACTCTTATCCGGATGGCATCCTTTTAAAGTTTTCACTTATAACATGAGACTTAAACCCATGCTTTCTCTATTAAGGATATTATAGGATTACTCGTAAGTCTAGGGACGCCCCCACAGAAGTGACCCAGTTCTACCCAGTTGGACACACAGCACTAAGAAAAGTGAAGAAGTTCAAGCAGGTCGCAGCCTGCGTCATGTTAGGTCTATCACACTGTTACTGGGATACCTCCACCTACCTATTCTGTACCTCCTGTCACGCTTGGGTTGGTTACGCAGCGTAACCCCCCTAAGCGTGACGGTTGAGACTGTATCAAAATTTATCCACGTCTGAATGATAGACATGCTGTACTAAATCACATAAAAACAGGGTTTCACGTCTAAAAATTGTTGCTCTATGAAACGTATGGATTAGTCTAGGTATTGCCTAGTTTTTATTTACTGTAAATAATTTTATGAAATAACATATCAAAGTTGGAAAATCTTGCGATGCTCCTTTTTCTATAACAACCCTACAAGTGTGTCCAGTGCGTATACTTGCTACTTTTATTTTCAAATTTAAGCAGTAGGTACAATACTAAATTTTCTCGGGAAAAAATATTGCCGTGGGCATTCATACGATAAAATTTAATTAAATCCTTTTACAATTCGATCCAAATAATAAAACATGGAATAGGCTTAAAATATGTAGGTAAATTAAAATTCACGCACATCAACTGCTGGCCGTATAAAATAGCCACCATTTGGTTCACCACTCAGTACCTAGTGGGCTGGCAAAATGAGGTGGTGGGCCCTTTTATTCGTTTTTGTGGCGCTATTGAGCCCTGTTTGGGTAAGTTATTTTTTGTGTTAATTTTACCACTGATATTGATGTCTTTTTTGACATTATCTAAGACGAGGGTCGACTCGTTTCGTTAAGATTTATTTATTTCTTTGTCTTTTTTATATAAATAATAACTTAAATTAACCCAAAACCATCAAAATTAGGTGCATAAAAACCACATACAAATTAGAAAACTTTATGCTACAAAATGGGGACCGACTCCGCGTTAAGTTAAATTAAAATAGTCATTGCGTACCACAACGACAAAAGAGAGGCTTTTTTCTGGGATCTTCAACTTCTTATTTTATATGGCTATAATTTTCTGATTCGTTTTCGTGCAAACACTTATCTTATATACTGTTAAATGTAATATAATGTTTCTACTAGCAGTGACTTGCGGTTTCACCCGCGTAGTTTTCGTTTCCGTGGGAATTCCAGGATAAAATATAGCCTATGTTACTCCTTGAAAAGTAAGCTTTTTAATGATGACAGATTTTTTGAAATCGGTCCAGTATTTTCGGAGCCTATTCAATACAAACAAACAAAGAATTAGTCAAATATTTCCTCTTTATAATATTAGAATAGATTATCACCATTACCATGGTTATTGATTTTATACCACGTTTTATTTTTTTGTAGGTTCACGCCGCCGTCGACAAACCTGCAAAGGATGTTGTCATTGAATATGCTCAACTTGCATCGCCTTTGCCATCACACGTAAACGTACCGGAACTACTTCAAGACCTTCACTCTCGTAGCGGAAACTAATAATCACAAATCATCCTTTATAAACCCATTTATTTTTAATCAAGAATCGATTGATAATTTAAGAATATTAACGCGTTTCCTAAAATGGCTGTCGATTTCTTTGCACTGATGTGTATAGAATTGGCAATATGAAACTAGATATAAGATTACTCAACTGAAATCCCACTAAATGTAACAGCACTGTATACATAATCTATAGTATTTTTTAAGTATAAATAGACGACGTTTTTATTTATTTAAGGACGCCTAAAAAGGTCGATCCCTCCATTAAAAGTTTGTGAGCGAATTTAAATGTTTTCGCCAGAAAAGCTGTTGAATTCAGGATTACTTCGGTTTGAAATTTTAAGGTTTTTCGTAAATAAAATGTAAGTTGTTATGTTTTTGCTGTTGTTGAGTTACTATTTCTTACTAATAATTTATTTAGAACTTCACACTCACATTATAAATTGGATAGTTTTTAAATTGAGATGTATGTTACCTCTTCAAACCAAAACTACTAAACTATTTGTGCTGACATTGAGCAAAGATAATTATTATGTATGGGCATATCAATACTCATCTCCTAAGAGATATAAAAAAACCCTTAAACGCTTTCGTTAGAAAAAAAGGGGGCAAATCTGCGGGAAAAAAAATCATCAAAGCTTAAAAAAATTAACTATCCAACTTTGCCTTAATCACTATCCCTTGATCCTCAACAACATTTACATTATTAGGAAATACCAAACTAGTTAAGTTTCGTGGAGCCTCTACGGTATTTTGTAGTTCCTCTACGCCATTTCGTAGACCCTCTAACACATCGTAGAACGTCTACGATATTTCGTAGACCCTCTACGACTTTATAATGGAATCCATGCCATATTGTCATTATTTAAAACTTAACTTTATATTTATTTAAACTAAGAATTAAGTGAAGAGTATTTATTTATTATTTATTTATTTATTCAGGGTAACCAACTAGAGATAACACAAGGAATACAAATTATAAAACAAGATACTTAAAACTATATATAATAGGTATAAAATTAGCCTAGGTAAGTCTATGATCACTTCTAAAAAAGTAAAACAAACAAAATGTTCCAATTACTTCATAACGTTGTTTGGTATGGCACTAGGGTAAAATCGAATCTCTTAGATTGGAAGAACTTCTGCTGCTCGGTATACCAAGTGCCTGCACCATCGTCGTCATGCTCGATGGGAATTAATTCAGATTTACATCGTGGGCGTGTTGCGCTGGTGTCTCGGACTAGAAGATATATAGGAAATACTTTGATTGCACACTCCACTGCCCAGCTCTGCGATGCGAAGCTGGAGTCCGGCACCTGCGTCTTTATTTTATTTTATTTTATTTTATTTTCAATTTTTCTGAATAACTTACAGCTAGTTGACTAAAATTTTGTTGAAAATGTAGAACATGCCTGGATAGACCAGAAGGTTTTTTTTGACGGCTAATTACAAGTTTCCGCAGATAGGTATACTTAAAAATTTGTATAATACAAACTAAGTTGACGACTAATAAGAAATAACATAAACTCAATGAATAGAAAAATACTTAAATACAACAAGTATTGAGTTAAAAAGGTAACTTAATGTAAGTGGTGATCGTTAAAGTAGTACATAGTTAGCTACACTTGAAAGAATAGATCACTAAGTAAGCGTCTAAGCTTACTGTCACCACTGTACACCAGTAGTGTTGAATATGTCTACCTCACTGATTCGATTTACTAGGAGATTAAACGAGCAAGACGCTCTATAAACAAATGCATTCTGCCTAAAATTGGTCTTAACTATAGGAACGTAAAGGGTGTTCGGATTTCTCAGTGCAACGGTGCATGTGCGCAGTCCTATCTGCTCAAGGAGCTCCGGGCAATCAACAGTGCCGTTTTCTATGTTCATTAAGTAAGTCAAATTAGCCATTTCTCTGCGTTTGTGAAGGGGAGAAAGTGAAATTTGCGACACCTAGTCTCGTAATCTGCCAAATAAATACAAGCTCGATACTGCAGGTATCGTAAAAATCTCTTTTGGATGGACTCTATTCGCGCGGAGTACACATCGTACCTTGGATTCCACACCTGGGAGGCGTATTTTAGGTGACTGCGTACGTACGCACAATAAAGTATTTTGTATATGTCTTGGGCCATGAAGGAGTTAAAGCTAAGAAACAATTTACAAATGAAATAATTATAACCTAAGTGACAATTGGCGGCACTATCGCTCAAGAGCGCTCAAGAGACTACACACTAATACACACTATAGAAATTATTGAAATAATAAATAGATAATGTTCATCAATTTACATAGAATTATCTAGCCCCAAGATAAGCAGACACAAACTGTGTCACTGTCTAGATCCCACATGGAGAACAATATTTAAGTTTCTAATTTTGATTAACTTTGACGTATTTGTATGATTTGATGACTCCCTAATCATTAAGCCAGTTAAATGGCTATGTCTCAGACTACTCGTAGAAGACTACGTGACAATTTATCGATAACGATATGTCATGGTGGCGACAAAATAGGCAGTGTCTTCGAATGCCAGAGACATGGTAAGTACCTGCGTACCTACAGGCCGTAGCCCGTACCTACAAATTCTTAAACAACGCGAAATGTTGAGGTTTTAATTTATGGCTCAAATGGTAAGTAAGCGCTGCTGGCCCGCCCCTCGGTGGATATTCCTTAGTTGCTTCTTACGACACTCGCAGGAAGAGTTGGGTGGTGGGAATTCTAAGCCAGAACCACACAGGAAAAATTTCCAAAGTACTTATTAGGTAGGTAGTCAATAACATTTTATTGTTTTCTATTACATATAGTTATTTCATTACACGTTTATTACTACAAAAGTATAACAGTTAAAATGTACGTAATAATGAGAATTTCTTCCTTCTAAAAGTTATCTTCAGGTTGGAAGAAGTTCCTTCTGCTCGGTAGATCATGTGCCTGAACCATCTTCCTGCGTGATGGGAAAAGACGCTCGTAGTTAAGGTTCACATCATGCGCGTGCTGTGCTGGCGTCTCAGACTTGCGTCCGATGGGGATGTAGTCATATGGGACCTGGAAACGTATTTTTCTTTATTAAACAAGTATAGCAATTTTTGGTCAAAAACAGAGTTTATTTGACCTTCAGCAAAAACTCAAAAATGAATCTTTTCGCGTCTGGTCGAAGTGACACGTGACCCGAGAGCTGGTGAGTATCTGGCGCAACGCATCAGCATTGCAATGCAGCCAGCGTCTTGAAGATGATGAAGATGATGATTGTGCATTATTGGAATATCAATTATTCGATTTTTTTCTTTAGGTCATCACTACTCATCAGAGTCAGAGTTAGAGTCAAATCGTTTATTTCTTTAGACATACAAAATAAGCCCTCAGACAAATCATTTTTTTACTACACACAGGGTGGGGCAAATATTTGGCCCCTTCAGGGTAGCTACCGTTTCTTTTCTAGTTAGAAGATTTTGTTCTAAGGAACCTTCTGTTTTATTTTGATGAAAAAAATATTGTCATTTTTAGTTTTTTGAAAAACAGTACTGTTCGCCCAAAAAAATTCATTTGTCAAGACAAACAAGTTGGTCTTAATCGACTCTATTTCCAAGCAGGAACACTTTTCCCAAAGTAACATACCAAATCTAATCGTAAGTTTAGGCTATAATTTAAAAAAAACAATTCCCATACATTTTGCTAGGAAAAAACGAGTAAGTGAAAACAATATACAATATCAATCATTCAATGGTTCTTAATTTAAATTTGTATGCACTATTTTTGTCAACTCTCGCTGCTTGCATTTTTATTACACTTCTAGTATGGAATACCTGCGTCATTTTAAACAGCGACCAATCTGTGTTTTATTTTTAACTATTTAGTTTTCATCATTATCATCATCAGCCTGTATCTTATTAAATTGGACATTAACGCATGGTTTGGTAACGTACTCCACAAGTCTCATAAAATCGTACTGTCTCCCTGTGGCAGTACGATATACGTGTGCATTTCCTCAGGTTAGTAAATAAATCCGCAGAGGTTGAGAGATCACAGGGATTTTTGTGTAAGATAGAATTGAACTAGAATATGGACAAAAATGACATCGAATAGTCATTGGTTAAATTATCTCAGTGGTTACCAGTGGAAAATTATCTCAGTCTAAATTATCAGCATAAAAACCAAAGTCAACACTGGTCTAACCAGAATTTAGCTAAGCAGTGTCTAAACAGTCAGACTTGGGTTTAACAAGAGTTAACTCTCGTTTAAACTTTGTGTAAGCCGTGTAACGTGCGCTGACTGTAAACTGATGTTTTAACTTTTTTGTGGTACAAAGGTTTAAATTTTAATACATTTTAATATTTTTCGCATTCGTTAAAAAGACGACGACGACGATTACTAATACGACGTAATTTTCTCTAATCTACCCTAGACAACAATCCCTTTACTTGGCATACCTTCTGAATGCCAAGTCTTAAGGCCCATACACCAGTGAAAGGGGCGCCCCCAACTAGTTTATCTTATAATTACGTTAAACGCAGCAAGTTTTAAAAATCCTACGTTCAGTTTGTGGTATCTATTATAAGTTATTTATTAATGCCTCTGTAATAGTTTCTTTTGTAAAGCTTAGGCAGAGATACGAAGTCGCGCCTTTTGGCCACCAAACTCTATTTTCGCATCTTAAACTATATGAGATAAAATTATTAAAGAGGTATTAAAAAATAGCTTATAAAATAGTTACCATAAACTTGCTGCGTTAAACGTAATTATAAGATAAACTAGTTGGGGGCGCCACTTTCACTGGTGTCTGGAGTCACCCGAGTGGCTCTTTTCTCACGGTTCAGTCCGTTTAACCACAAGGTTGCCAGGACCATGGGAAAGTGGAGGGTGTTCAAAAGTGTTGCCAGTAAAAGCTTGGCGGTACAGCTCATAATATTTATCAATTTGTCATAATGATTACCGTACAGACCAATTGAGCAAGAACAAGCGAAGGCTATCAAACGAACGTGAAAGAAATATTGTGGAAGATATTGCGAAAGCAAGCCAGCCCAAACTAAAAAGGCCTTAAAGTTTTTTTAAGCTTACGCGATCAGAACACATTATTATAAATATTCACGGGTATTTATCGCGTTTATTTTCCTATATTTCCCAACGTTTCCAGAGGTTTACAAAGTTTTTTAAAAAGGCCTTCGTTCGCCTTCGGGCGTTGCCCAGCCGTTGTCGCTACATCAAAGAAAATGGAACGAAAATGTACCGATCGTCAGATTCCACTTGTTTATACGCTCGCGCTCACTAGCTTGGTCCACTAGCGCGGTACTCTATGATAACAGACGGCCCGTTTAAAGATCAGATAGAAGTAATAAGCATTAGCATCTTTCAAAGAAACATAATTCAATTCTATGCAATCATCAATCTGCCTGCCACGTATCATATATCCACCGACCTTACACCAACGCAATGATCACCAACTTTGTTTTGGATGATGAATGATGATGATGATGACGTTTTCAGGGGATCATCCGAGGTAGGTACACAGCTTTTGTCATACCTGCCTTACCTGCGTAATATTAACACAGAGTCAATAATTTTATCAATTTCTACTTTAGTTCTAAGAGTTGCTGTAGTCACTTTTAACATAATTTTGGATGCGTTTCAGCCTAAAATGCTGATAAAATTCTTGTCCCGTTGAAGTCGAACAATTTTGGGATATTATTTGGTTTCTTAGCTATAACCATATAATACCATATAAACTATAATAATCAAAAACCTCACAATGTTGCTTTCAACTTCGTTATGCCCCGTGGTTTTTGCGTTACATCGTGTAAAAATATATTGTTATAAAAACTTAAAACCGATGTCTTATCCCTTAATTTTTCACCGTTTTTAAGGGAAAATACCTTTCATATATTTTTTTTTAAATAAAGTAAAATATTTTTTTAATAAAATAGGTCCAAACATTGACAGATAAATTTGACGAAAGAAAAAATAAATATCGTTTGACATTAATAAAAATAACATCGATATAGGCACCTACAAATTAATCGTAGTAACATGAGAGCTAGGAACCTGGTTTTTATTGAAAAATAACCATCACAACAATACTGAACTCGTCAAATAGCTACCGACTATTTTAGCAAAACAGTTAGGTTTGTTTTTCAAGTAGGTAAGTATAAAATACTGCCAATGGATAATCAAAACTAGCTAGGTTATGATAAAACAACAGGGCTTTTTGTCCGATACGTTAAATGTGACTACAACATCTTTTAAAATTGGACACACTCTAAAAACCATTTCATCCGATTCAAAACCCGTTGATCCAATCAACAATATTCATCGAGCAAATGGAGCAAAACAACAATATCCATCGACAAATGGAGCAAAAGGAATTACCTGCGGCCTTGCATACACGCCGGCAAAAAGCAAAATACACAGTAAAAATAAATTCATTTTCTCTGTTCGCTTCACGGTTAAATCTTATTAAATCGCCCGTTTTATGGAGATTGCTTTCGCTGTTATTTCTGTAAACAAAGAATTTGATGTTAAAACATGATTTTGATTTTTTCTAGTGTGGGTAACGGAGGTCAATAAAAGTTCGTTACTACGTCCGTTCAAAAAATCAGGGATACGATTCTGCTAACCCTTCGGTTGTCGGCTTATCTCCAGGAGAGATGATACAACAACATGGATGTTGTCGGGTATCTCCTGGAGATCACTGTTGAACTCTGACGTAATAGGTATAATATATATATATAAAAAAAAATATAAATATATAATAATAAGGTACCACGTATAATGTTAGGTATCTTGTTATTTGTTACAAACCATATAATTATCAAATAACACAAGGCATACGCGTAAAATTCAGATGAAAAAATGCGTCGCGCGAACCGCTCGGTATGATCCATGTTTTTGTAAGCCGTTTTCTGTGAAAAATTTGTATTAGAAGGCTTGTTTCTTTTATTGTGCTAATGTAGTGTATATATTATTGTAAATAAAACAACAACTTTTTGTAGAAAAAAATGGTTTCTTAAGTATTTAGAACGACTTTTGTACAATAAACTGGCAAAAAGCGATTGGCTTCAATGGTATTGTCATAGAATCGCCATGTTCCCTCCTTAGATGAAACTTCAGATCGTCCGGTGCTATTTGCGCATTTGTCAAAAGTGTCCAATTTGAAACTTCTTTTACTCTTTCCGTAGCACGCACTAATTGGAAACCTAACTACTTAACTAATCGAATCACTATGACAATCAACATGTGATGTTGGCATATTGTCATGGTGATGCGATTACACATTTTGGTACCTCATGGTGGGTACATACCGAGCGAGCGAGCAAAGGCTCACAAACGAGCACAAACGAATCAGTGTGGACGTTATGTTGAACGTACCTATGTGAACCCAAACAAAGAGTTGTTCACCGTCATTTACCGACTTTTACATGCGTTTATATGTCAAGAATCACACAATTTTCGCTGGGTCTGTACCCAATACAAGAAAGAAAGTGTGTATAGATGGAGGGACGCACGTCAAAGTGTAAAAGATTCTATGAATCCCTATGTGCAAATAGCACCACACGCAGGAGGTTGCGGGTTCGATTCCCGCCTCGGGACAAGTGTTTGTACGATCTGCAGGTATTTGTTCAGGGCGTTCTGGATGTTTTCTATATATAATAAAAAATATCTATCTATGTAGTGTATTGTATTATGTATATCAGTTATCTAGTAGCCATAACACAAACTCTGCTTAGCTTGGGGATAGATAATGCTGTGTGAATAGTCCAGCATTATTTATTTATTTATTTATATTATTAAACCGAACAATGATAAGACGCTCACAGAATTTTGTAATAACAAGGTAAAAAAAACAAATCAAATCTACAATCATTTTCGGGTGATAAAAACGCTACCATATTGGCGCCATGTTTATTTGACGTCAACGTTCACACTCGATTAAAACCTTTCGTGACGACCTCAGTAGTGATCATCTCAGGAAAGAGGTTTTCCGAAAAATCTGACAAAACCGACAATACGAAATGTGAAGTGGGCAGAATAGTGTCAAATCATGTTGCTGCAAGCAGAATCAAAAAAAGAAGAAATATGAACAGTGATGTCACGACCGCTCTAGCCAATGGCGTAGCGTTTTTAAATTTTGCCTAGCTATTTAGCTTATCGAGGGCTCTATATTTATCGAGTAATAATTTATCCTATGATGCTTCGTATTACCTGATAAAATATCACATGATACTGAGAATTGCCTTCTGGTAAGTAAGAAATTGTACAATGAAAAATAAAAAATCCTATAATTCCTAAATTATTTTGCATTTATAATTTTGATTTTGGTAGATGTCGAATTGACTTCCTAATTGATTACTCTTTCCTATTCAAATTAATCAAAAAGGCTTTATGTATATCAGTTATCTAGTGTTTAGCTATTTACCCGTATTTGCTTTACTTACTCAACCTCTGCTTAAATTATCACTATTGACATAAAGTTAACAACAAATGCAACATGAGAGTCCGTCCGTTATAAGTAACAAACCAGATCCAATTGATGTCCATAAAAAGAGATATGATAATTTAGTACAATACCAATTAGGTTTGCAGTTTCTTCTGTCATAAACAAAATTACATAAACCAAAGGACAGTCTCTACGGGCTTGCCTATAGAGTCTCGCAGCGGGTTAGAAATCGCCGCTGTGTTATCCTTATAGAGCCACGCTCATAATATGATTATGCGGAACGATGGAGTTTACACGAAAGTATCTTCCATGTAGGATTTAAATAAATAATGTTGGACAATTCACACAGCATTATCTAGCCCCAAGCTAAGCAGAGCTTGTGTAATGTGCCGTAGAAACTGTATACTTAATACAATACACGATATAGATAGATATTTTTTATTATAAATAGTAAACATCCAGAACATCCTGAAAGTGGCATTTGGTACTGAAATAATAATTAAATAGGTGCATTTATTTAGATACGTATAGTTTTAAATCTGACACCAAACAAAAAAGTATCTAGCATACGAAAATGCCCTAAAAAAAGTAGTGCTTTAAAGAACTAGCTAAACCGACCAACAAAAACTTCTAGCCTAACCTCACCTCAACTACGAGTACCGACATTAGACGCAGGTCTGACCCTAATAAGCGTTTTATTGCCTTTTACCTCGTCGGGGGTAGTACCCAAAGTCCCCAAGCTGGGCATGCGGGTTGGGGATCGCAGTTCAGACGCCGCAGCCGCAGCAGTTGCCCGCCCCCGGTAGATATCCCTTAGAGCCTCTGCGGCACCCCCCCACTCTTCCCGTGGGTGTCTTAAATCGTGGGAAGAGTTAAGGTGGTGCAAATAGGTGTGATATGTAGGTATCCTCATCCTCATCCACAACAGCCTATAACGGTCCACTGCTGGACTGTGCTGCCAGAGCCTGTTATGTAGGTATATACCTACTCAAATCATATAAATATTTGTCCCGCAGTGGGAAAAATCCCGCTTTCTTCTGCATCACGAAGATCGTTAAAATAGAAAATACTGAATTGAATACTAATGGAATTGAATTCCAGTTCAAATGGAAACTTCACTAGTAAATACAAAAACCAATCTGGGTCTCCATGACTCGGATGAAAACTTTAAATTAGTCCATCGTATAGATACAATTAAAATTCAAAATCCGTTCGGAATTCATTCAAGCTTGAAAATGGAGATTTAACTCGAAACGAAAACAAGAAGTTTGAATCTTTAATGGCGAACTAGGGTTTTCAATTTTACGATGTTCGTTTGCTTTTCTGATTACTTTCCTGAAAAAGAAAATTACAATCAAATAATAGAAATAACTAAGAACAAGTAGGTATTTACAATTGAGACAATTGCAGACTGTATTGTTTAATAAGGTTGCCTGATGTGCTACGCCAGGCCAGATACCTATCTATTCACCAGCTCTTGGGTCACGCGTCGCTTCGACCAGACGATAAAATATTTTTCTAGGGACTCTTCGAAATGACGGGAGAGGTGTACCGAAATTAAACACACGGATGCTGGTTACATACTATGTAACCAGTTATCCTTTTTATACTATTTATTATTTTTACATGGGTGACGTAAGTAGGTAGGTGCCCTCATCTCAAAAAGTTATGGGACTCCTAGGAAAGTTTTCCTGTAACTATAACGGTTAAGGTAACCCTTGCCCTGCCTTTACTATCCCGTCTCAAAAATCCACCCTGTATACTTTTCTTCGTAGAGTTCACACACAAACTTTTTTAAAACTCGAATACTCAAACGCAGTCTCAAGTCGATTTTAAGACAGTTTTCTATGAAAATATGTCAAAAGTCGTCGTTTCTACTGTTACCCTATGTCATACATATCATACAAGATTGGTAACTAACTACAGATCTCTTTTCCGCAATATTTTTGTAAAGCATTAACTTAGATTCGAACGTGAAAAAATCCGACCAATGCTATGTAGCTTTCTACTGCGATCTATATGCAAGTGAAATCGAGTGTAAAACTAAGTTAAAATCCCCGAGAGCGAAAACTTTCGTCAGTTCGCGGCGATAACATTATAATAACTATATTTAGTTGAAATGTTTTTACAGTCAAGTAGTTTTGCTATTGCAAAATGAAAACAGTTTTTGTGAACTCGGTGTTATCGATATTGCTTTGCGCTGTGGCCGCTGTAGTAAGAATCTTTTTTATGATAATCTCACCCAAATATCCATCTTCGTCTTTATCGATAGACGGTCCACTGTAGAGGACCCATCTAATAAGCTAATCGGTATCTATACCTACTTATAACGAGGACAGATTTGATTGTTTGTAATTGCTCCGAAACTACTTAACGATTGTAAAAAAATGGTTTTATTATAAAAAAGCTTATTTTTCAGGGAGTGACATAGGCTATATTTTATCCCGGATTTCTGATTGCCCTTAACCAAAGCTCTGCTAATTTGGGCAAACATTACCTACTATGATAAATACCTCCAGTAATAATTCATGTATTCTTAAGCCTTGATCTCTTAAACGCAGTACGCTGCGTTGTGCGCTATACGGTGCCAGATACATGATCGTATGAATAACGTCTCGTCGTCTTTTGTTACTTACACAGTACGCAGCGTACTGAGTACTGATCAAATAACCTAGGCTTTGGTCATTATCGTTACGTGGTAGAGTAGGTTACAATGGGGTTGGCGTTCTTCCAACACAAATAAGGTTCGTAGGTACAAAAAAATAAAACAAAACAAAACAAAAAATATTTATTGACCAAAATATAAACACCAACAGAAAACTTACATTTAAACGGTAATGTATGAGTATACTATACAGTGTAGCTCTGGATGTAGAGTAAGTTCTCGATTCCTCGCTCTTACTAAGAATAAATCTTGTATGAAGATACGAGGGATCCCAACTTCGGTTTTTACTACTAGTTACAAGGTTTTGTATAAATGTATTTTTCGTTAAAATTAAGCCTTATATGTTATTTATTATGTTAGAGTATTATGTAAGGTTACATGTATAGTCAGCCAGAAATAGATGAAGAGTTAAACCGCTTACATCCGTAATGAATCCCACTGCGTCTTATTATCAGGTTATCAAAAACCACATAGTACCTATTTGACTTAGAATGTATCTAGGTACGACTTAGGTAGTTACAATAAAAGGTACACAAACAAATATTATTTTGCAGACTCTACCGACTTTAATTTTTAACGCCTTTGCACGTTACCTATATAATAACAATTTTCCCGACAACTTAAACTGATATAAAAGTAACATTTCTTGAGTAAAACATCTTATTCGAGGAAAATAAATGGTTTCCTGAGGAAATAACAGATCGATACGTCTGGAGCAAAGAGACCACCTACACCAACGAGACAATTTATTTATAACCGCGAGAAAACTCGCTATTTGAGTTTTTCGTAGTAAAAGTCGTGGGTTTAGGAAAATCTTCTCAAAATACGTACTTACCTAACAGCAAATGTTCATTGTTACCATAGATCTAAGTAAAATCTAGATATGGTACAGGGGCGGATCCAGGATTTTATTTTGGGGGGGGGCATTTTGACAATTTTCAGATATAGGGTAAAAAAATCACAATCTCTCTCGTAGGGATGGGGGAGGGGGGGGGGGGGGGGTTAATAATATCCCAATTGTTTTTTACTTTGACGGGACTTGAACCCGCGTCCTTCACTAAAACTACTTAGAAGAGGAAACAGATCATTGTTGCCAGGGTTCTTGAGTCGTAAGTTACGTTTCGTTTCCTGAAATGTTACATTTTTGCTCCAAGCAAGAGTATCATTATTGTTTATTTATGGACGTGTTTTTGGGGTCGAACTCCGGCGACAAATGTAAGCTAACCTAACCAAACTTATTCTATTACTTTGAACCACAAGGCAGTCATTTTAGTAAGTTCACTTCGGAATTTGAGATAGCCAGCTGTAAGTCTGTAAATACTTGTATATCGACACCCTAAAAGTTGTCTCAAAACCTACATAATGGTAGGGTGTGCGCAACTATTACATTTCAAGGTCAATAGTTCAAGAAAAATAGTTTTTTTGTAAATATCTCATTTCCTATGGGTTTTTTGCTATTTGTATGTATGATCAATATTGTAGCAGACAAAATTCTCTATAAATTTTGTTTAAAAATTTTTTTATACGGTGAACCGTTTTCGAGATAGAGGGCGGAGAACGCGCGGTCACAGTATCACGTTTCGCATTGCCCAACCCCATACCTGGGGTTCCAAATCATGCCCTTACCAAGTTTGAACTTGATAGTATACACGTTTAAACTGTTGATGAGCAGCTGCACTTGTTGGTGGAATATTTGAAAGCTGTACGGGTTTATGGATGGATGGATGTTTGTTACCTCCTCACGCCAAAACTACTGAACGGATCTGGCTGAAATTTTGCATACAGGTAATTATAATTCTGTAATTAAACAAAGACTACTAGACTTTTTATCCCATAAATCTGATACCGTGGGATAAAAATCACCTTTAAACGTTTCCATAGGAACAACGCGAGAGAAGCCGCGGGGCGCAGCTAGTATAATATAATAGTTAATAAAAATTGGCAAATATTTATAATCATTGATTTATTGATAGTTCATCAACTATATGACTTGCTTAGTCTAAAATATTGTATTGTAACTCAAAAACACTATCTATAGGTGATACATACGTGTAGATTAGTCACATTGTTCATAGTCTTAATTTGTTGCACTATCCTGATAACTACCCGTGAAAACCTTCGATAAGCTTACTGGTATTTATTAATTTGTAACTCTGTATATAAAAGCATCTGGTTTTCCATGTAATAAATAAATAAATAAATAAATATATATTATTATGGCGCGTTTTCGACCGGAGCACCGGTTGACCTGAAGTGATGCTGTGACCGCCCTCTAACTCGAAAACGGTTTTCCGTATAAAATAAAAATTTGTAGAGAATGTTGTCTGCTACAATATTGATCATAATTATATACAAATAGCAAAAAACCTATAGGAAATGAGATATTGACAAAAAACCGATTTTTTGTGACCTTTGACCTAGAAATTTAATAGTTGCGCACACCCTACCATAATGTAGGTTTTGAGACAACTTTTAGGGTGTCGATATACAAGTATTTACAGACTTACAGCTGGGTATCTCGAATTCCGAGATTCTTACCTAATTTAAGCTTAAATGACTGGACTAACAGCCAGGATTCTGTAAAGAGGGGTCAGGTGAAAAAAACAAAGAATATACCTAAATGTACCTTCATAAGGCGAGGTCGTAGCCCAAGAATTTGAGTCACGCACCACTACCAACAATAAACCACGGCGAGCGAAGCGAGCCGCGAATTTTTTAGGGTCTTTTCCGGGTTTTAGGGAAAAGTAAGTGCGCAGTGGTAGAAACACATCAGTATGAAAAACAATCAGCAAGCAGAGACAGCCCTGAAAATTTTAAGGAGTGCGCGACTGAGATTGAATTGTTAGGAGGAATTGTTAGATACTTAATGAAAATCCGTGGGTCGCAGTCTTTTTGAAATTGGTGAGGTATGCTTAGCAAGACGCGAAAGCTATGATAGTAAGTTATGAAAAATAATAAAATTTTAACAATTTACAACAAAATAGATGAGCCCTGCCCTAAAGAATCTACGAAAATCAAAATCTGGTGTCTACTTGGAAAAGGAATATCGAAGTTGTGTTCGCTGTCGTACAAAATGAACTCAACCAAAATGAGCAAGCCGCGAAACCAAAATATTTTTTGTTCATTTCTCGCGTTAGTAGTCAAAATGATCTTATTGTGAGACCGAGACCATGTATTATTAAAAATGGACCACGAAACAGAGGACAATGTAACCGAATTTTTTTGCTGTTTTGTCGTTTTGTTAGATATTTTGCAACTGAACTGAAAACTGAAAGGAGGCTTTAGTTCAGATCCAGGCCACGTCGAGAGAGGCAAAAGATGTTCGCCACGCCCGTGGTGATACATCTGTTAGTTAGTTTTACATTGAACTAACTACAAATATTCGATACGTATATAACTCTAACGTACGTACTTATTTAGCTAAGTATTCTTAAAAGGGCTCTGCTAATAAAGGGCAAGAACACCTCAATGCAAAAAACAAATTAAAATGCAAAAAGCAGTGATATTTTTGTCATCTCTCTCTATTGTGTATTAAATTGTTTGAATTGAATGTAACGAAAGCGGGAACGAGTACGTTTCTTTCTTCGCAAGTTCGCGTACTCGCGAGTAACATGCGCGCACACTGTACTACTTTTTCTTTTACTTAACTTATCTTTTCAAGTAAAATCCAATACCGAGGTATACTTAGACGAGTAATTTTATTTAATATATATGTAGGTTTTAGTCAAATAAGGAGCGTTTTTGTAATTTAGAACTGAGTTTTTATTAAAAGAAAAATACGAGCATTCCACACACATTACGTGTTGAAGTAAGTAAGAAGGAAGTCCAGTGTCGCAACCAGAGGGGTGGAATGGAAACCAAACTAAAAACTAATTCGGATGCGTTCACATTCTATCAATATAAACAGCTTGAAAAATAGTTATTACTGTCAATCAAATAAGAAATGAGGTGCAATTGGCTATAATTCACTTGTGTTCACTAGCGGAAGAAGAGAAATAGATATCATTTACCTATGTTTATTTCAAAGTCGTTGAACGTGTCGATGGACGTGGTAATACTGAGAAGAAATTAACCTCTTGAATTTAGTTTGTAGATGTATGTAAAGTACCGACTTACCTAAAAAATATATTTCTGTACTTTCATATAAAGTAGGTACCTACATAACCTACCTAAGAGTAGGTATGCCGTGGCCCGTGTGAAAGTGCATCTGAATTTAATCGTAATAATTGAGTCGAAAGTATGGAACTCTTGGGCCTTTTGGGGGGGGGGCATGGCCCCCATGGCCCCCCCCCTGGATCCGCCAATGATATGGTACGTTCCCCCAGCACATACTCACACCTACCAATGTACCAGCTGCCAACTACAAGCAAGCACTTGCTCACAAATACAAATACAAAGTAAGTTAAGTATTTAATGTTAAGTATTACCATAATTATTACATGCACACATATCCCATGTATATTCGATGTTTCTGTCTATACCATGTTGTCTGGCAGAGATCGCTCTTGAGCGATAAGACCGCCAATTGTCACATAGTTTTAATTATTTTATTTGTAATTGTTTCTTAGTTAAAAGTGTGAAATAAAGTATTTTCTATCCCTATCTATCTATGCAAATACCTACCTACAACTCAGTTACATTTTCAATTTTGTGCAAAATTTTAAATGAATAAATACGTGGCGAGTGGACTTCACATCCACATCCACAGCCTGTATCGGTCCACTGCTGGATGCAGGCCTCCCCCTGATAAACGCCTTTTTGGTGTTTAACTCATGGGGGGGTAATGCCCATAATCCCCACGCTGGGCATGCGGGTTGGGGATCGCAGTTTGGTGGAAGATTTGTTCTGCAGGGGGCGCTGCTGCCCGCCCCCCAGAAGATATCCCTTAGTGGCTGACTTAATTACACCTAATTTGAGCATTCGAGAACTTTCGAAAAGCTCCTCGTTTCCCCTTTTTGGCTTAAATCGATGTTGATAACTATCAAAATCCGTTCTCACTACTGAAAACACTCTAACGTAGGTATATTACTGACTATGTAAGGTAAAGTTAGAACCTGATTTTAGTAGGTAAAATAAATCTATCGCAGAGTTAGTTTACCAGAGCTAGGCATGTACCCATGTGTACACGGAAAGAAATATAGACGACAATTACACCCTTCGAGGCGGTCCCTTAGGCACGTTTTTCTTCACGGTAATTTCGTAGCACGCGTAAGTGCTAGTAGGTAAATCGAATCGAAAACAAGGTACGTTAGATAAGAGGCAAAATACCTACTCACGACAATCTCATGTGCTCAATTCTGACATCTGAAAACAGGTATTGCTAGTTACGTATGGAAACGTACTGTAAACGCTGGGAGATCGTACTATTCATCGATGTAGAAAAGGGGAGAAGAGGCACTAGCTTCACGAAAGTGGCAGCCTCATATTGTGTCCTCCCACCTCAGTCATAGTCGGAACGGCGCCGCTGGCGGTCGTTTTTCGCGTGCTCATTGTTGCCTCTAGGTACGTCTATCCATCTATGTTGTTTATAAGTAGGTATATTGCAAAATAAATAATACATAAATATAAAATAGAGTGTCATTGCGTTTAGTTGTAACAAAACGCAGGCCATTTATTGTGGGTATTAGTGGTATGGAAGAAATCGGATCGGTCCTCCCCATTGATTAATTAAAAAGGGATGATGGGGTACTAGTTTTCGAAAATGGCAACATTATATTGTGTAAAATTGAGTGCTCCCACCTCAGTCACCGTCGGACCGGCGGCACGGGCGGTCGTGATTCGCGTGAAATATTGTTGTCTCGGTCTCACTTCGGTCTTAGATACGTCTTTCCGTCTTTGATTATTCTTTGTATTGCAAAGGACTGGAAATATAACTGTGAGCGTATGTGTTTGCGTGTAGTTGTAACACATGCCAATTTTTGAGTAAGCGCTGGGAGAACGTAACCTATCTTCCCTTTTTAATTAATCAATGGTCCTCCCACAATCATTTAGGTAGACCTAACTTGAGGCAAAGGCGACGACTTATCAATTCAAAGTTTTAGGTAAAGGCAACAGTTAAGTGCCAACTTACTTACTAAGTTTAGGCGAGCTAAGTAGTTGAGAGTTTAAGTTGGTCTCAGTTAAAGCTAGGCGAGGTAGATTACCTTTCTTACTTACACAAGAAATGGTTTAGCTTATAAATCGACTTCAAAGTTGTTTCTATTTACCTGAACTAGAAGTAGGCGCGTCCTTCCCCGGGTCGCACCGCTGAGGCTGGGCAGTGAATGCGTTAACACAATTATAAACTTAAACAAACAAAACTCAAAGGTTCACCTTTTATCTACAAGGTATGACAAAACACCGAAATTGTTTTATAGGGATCCGTACCCAAAGGGCAAAACGGGGCCCTATTATTAAGACTCCACTGTCCGTCTGTCACCAGGCTGTATCTCATGAACCGTGATACTTGAGACAGTTGAAATGTTCACAGATGATAAATATATTTATTAAATAAATAAATAAAATAAATAAATAAAATAAATAATGCTAAACAATTCACACAGCATTATCTAGCCCCAAGTTAAGCAGAGCTTGTGTTATGGGTACTAGATAACTGATATACATAATACAATACACTACATAGATAGATATTTCTTTATTATACATAGAAAACATCCAGAACGCCCTGAACGAATATCTGCAGATCGTACAAATATTTGTCCCGAGGCGGGAATAGAACCCGCAACCTCCTGCGTCGCAGGCGGACCTTCGCCCACCGCGCCACAGAGGTAGTCAAATTGATGTATTTCTGTTGCCGCTATACCACCAAATACTAAAAAATAAAATAAAATAAATATTTAGGTATGGGATATTACCTACAACAGACAGACATGATCTTTTCGTGCGCGAGGCCGACTAGCACTTGGTCGGGTTTTTTAAAAGTATTTCCGTCTTTTGCTCCGTTATTTGTGGACTGATTTCGATGATTTGATTGCAGTTGTATAGAGGTGATTTCGGAGTCATCTAAGTTCTGTTCCGACCTCAAAACTATAAGCCAAACTTCCACACTACCACTGTATGCTGGCACTTCACATGACTATTTGTATTTGTGTATTTGGCACATTCGGCAAACAATTACCATGTGTGGACAGTTTATTTGACAAAGTGTACGCCTTATTTGCCCGTTTGACAAATAAGGCCGATACCAAATACGCGTTACCGTTCCCTTGTCGGTTTTTCGAGGCACATCAAAGCAGTCAAATAGGTTCGATTGTTATACACTCATGGACAAATTTAGAGGAACGCAACTTAAAAAAGACAAATTAGCTTATAATCGTTGTCTGTTTTTTTCTTTTAATAGTGTTTGAACAATAAAATGAACATTTTAAAACAAAACTAAAACTAGCTCGATAAAATAACCAATTAGTGACAATTATCTTAATGCAGTAGTTGTAAGGAAAATTAACACTTGTATCCTATCATATCGCAAATTGAATATTTTTCAACAGTTTTTTTTTTGACCCTTCCATCATTTGGCATAAGGCAAAACCGGAACTCGTCAGTGAACAATATCTTGCTCCAAGCATCAAATCAAATCAAAGTGCCACCATTAAACTGGTAATAAATTCATATTGGTGTCCATTCAGATGTTGCCAAAACTAGACTAAACTAATCTGACAGGACTAAAAATGATGCCATCGATGACATATCATTTTGATCGTTATGACAGGGACAGTGATATTTCAAGTACCTACTGTCAAATTAGTTAAGTTTCAGTTTTAGCGACATCTGAATAGACACCATTGTGTATCTAAATGCTTATTATGTAAGCCTTTTTTGTAAGAAATAGAAGGATATCTTACATTACACATTATATATATAGATGTTCATCATTTTCAGCTTATATTGCTGATGATGATGGGCATGAGTATTTACAAGCGTTTGGATACTTATCAGGTAGGTCAACAACTTAACGGCAACCAGTTTTCGACCAACCGATGCGTAGTACTACCTATATTCGACCACATAAACCTTTTCTAATGTTCCAGCCTCAACACCAAGAAACAAAAGACCAATTTGAAGAGTCAAATCACACAGAACTCCAAGCAGTAGTACAACCACAGGAGCCTTTGCATTCAGAGGTTGAAACCCCACTCGAAGTCAAAACCAACATTGTTATTGACATACAAAATGAAACTCAAACACAAACGACACCAAAAGCAACCACCACTGTAAAAGAACTGATGCCCATATTCGTTGCAATACCAACTGAACCTCAGCCAAGTTTCTTCACAAAACTGTATAGAATGATATTAATACCGATAAGAAAATTTATCTACGCACCCAAAGTGATTGCAGTCATGTCGAATATAGGCACATGTCTAGTCAACGGAGCTATGGAGATAGTTTCTTTCTACTTCCCAGCACCGTTGATACCTCTTATAGCATCAGCAGCTGGGTTAGTCATACCTTTTGAACCAGTGGTCATGTTGCGGGAAAGAATGCCAGTGGACAGCTACAGGAGAGCTTTTCAAAAAGCTGTGACAGGTTTTTTGGGGACATTTGATAAGTATAAGTATGATGATAACGATCCTTATATGACTAGGAGGTTCAATAGAAGATCTATGGGAGATACAAAGACGAAGGATAATGCGGTAATTCCAGAAGAGATGAACGATTAAAAAATAATTAGTAAATGGCGTAATTATGATATCTGATTAGCGTTTTTATTTGCAATGTTACCTGTCCTCATAAAGGTCTAGTTCGCTCTCGTGCAAGATAAAACGCAACAAAGTATTGTTGTAAGAATATGCTATACCTACAAGAAAGTTGCAAAGCATTAGTAACTTGGCAAGATGTTTGTTAGTTGGGTTTTTACGGATTATCCGATTAATATTAATTAATCCTTACATTAAAAAAACCCAATCTATTGTACGTCTATATAATCTATGTATATTACATGTTGATTGATTTTTATAGCCTCTTGATTTGTGATGTATATCCGTCGTCTATTGCGCCGATGATGTCCTATATATTGAAGAAGCCGTCTTACCATCTTTGCTCTGCCTCTTCGTCATTGAACATCTTTGGCTCTCCATTTAGTCGTTTATGCAATTCATCTTTGATCTATCAGTCTTGCTTATTGTCCTACCCATTTCGACTTGATACTTGTGTCCCGCTGCATACGATTTTATTTAAAAAAATTAAAGTCTGTAAAGTTTTTTATTCTTATCTACAAGAAATGCATAAACAATTTTGTGTACGACATATATTATTAATCAATGAATGCATTCATAGTCATCACTCCAAAGAAGGGGCAGAAGAATGAGACTCTACCGACAGTTCTATTGGAAGATCCACCTTTAAGCTTGTTTACGGACGCTGGCGGTTTTGTTGTGGCGCCTCCTGGTTTCGAAGTGCCTTTTGTAGTGGCTTTAGCTGCAGCCTTTGTAGTGGCCTTTGCTGCAGCCTTGGTAGTGGCCTTAGCTGCAACCTTGGTAGTGGCCTTTGCTGCAGCCTTGGTAGTGGCCTTTGCTGCAGCCTTTGTAGTAGCTTTTGCTGCAGCCTTAGTAGTAGCTTTTGCTGCAGCCTTTGTAGTGGCCTTTGCTGCAGCCTTGGTAGTGACCTTTGCTGCAGCTTTGGTAGTGGCCTTTGCTGCAGCCTTGGTAGTGGCCTTAGCTGCAGCCTTGGTAGTGGCCTTTGCTGCAGCTTTGGTAGTAGCCTTTGCTGCAGCCTTTGTAGTGGCCTTTGCTGCAGCTTTTGCTTTAGCCTTAGTCGTGGCTTTATTTGATCTTCGAAATACACTATTATCTATGTCACTCCAAAAATGCCGGTATCCTTTAAAAATAAATAAATCTTTGATAATAGTTATCTCGTTCTTGTCTTCACGACGTAAAGAGTCTTGTAGTGCAGTGACTTTGTGTAGAACTTTGTAAATTCTATGTTTCTCTTCTTTATCGAAATTAAATGTTTTGAAGTCAATGTGGTTAGGAATATTTGCGGCTTTAGAGAGCTTCGTCTGAAAATAAAAACACCATTAGGTATATCAGAAGTATTAAAGAATTGAATCATCACTTAGTAAGTACTTATTTCATCTAGCTACGAGCTGTGTGGATTATTATTATGTAGATACCAAAAATAGGAAGGAGAAAATTATGAATTTCATGGATCTGTGCGCGCGCAAACCGCAGCTATATATAACTAAATATATTTAGAAGCTAGACTTGCTCGCGCGAATAATTGCCAATTAAAATACATCCCAGAACTTATATAATGAAAAACCAAGACGGTGGGTTATTGCGAACGTAAAAGGCTTAAAAGGCATAGGTACCTACCTAGCTGTTACATTTTAGTAGGGGGAAAGTGTAATCAAGTCCAATAATTAGTAAAGCTATTGTTAAAACATCAATGTAATTTTTATCTGTGATACTGTTCATTCATACATTCGTTCTCATGTTCGATCTATTTGTTCACCGTTCTTTCTTTCTCTTTCAATATAGGTACATACATCGCGAACCACTGCGAACGCAACAATTCTATTATTATTATAAATATTCACAGGTATTTATCGCGTTTATTTACCTATTTTTCCCGACGTTTCAACAGGTTTACACTCTGTCGTGGTAGGTAAATAAACGCGATAAATACCCGTGAATATTTATAATAATGTGTTCTGATCGCGTAATTTTAAAAAACTTTAATTCTATTATTTCTATAAAATAAGAGAATCAGCACCCCACAACCAAACTAGGCCTTTTCAGCCATGGTTTACCTTTCTCTTCTTTTACAACTCAATATTATTGCCATCGAACTTTGATATCATCATAATCATCATCCTGATTCTACAGCGGCGGGGCCTTGGTTTGAGTAAAATCCGCCATTCTCTCCTAATCTTGACCTTTTCCTGCCGACCGGGCACTCCACGGTATTCGTCGTAGGTGCTCTGACCTCCCAGGACCCCACTCCCATCCAAGAAAATATGTTTGGCGACATTTTAAGCCCTTTTTTAATCAATTATCCGAAATTTGAACTGTAACTTCATTTGTACGAAATAACAGGCCTTTTATTTTTTTCATTACATCTGGCGTGTTAATCTCTAATGCAATTAAAATAAGGCATGCAAAATGTTGAAACGTGAAAATTTTAAACTGAGTGATTCAGCTTTGAACTGAATTAAAAAATCAACTTTGGATTGAATTAAAAAATAAGCTAGGTAGGTACTTCTGTGCCTCTGATCTTCCAATTCACTGGAAAACTTTTCTAGTCAATGGTTAGGTATAAATATACCGGTTACGATATACCACATGTGTCAAAACTACATAAAACACATGACATAAGCATTTAGGCAAAGAATCTGCCATGTTTAAAACCTGTACCTAATCGTGATGTGAGCATTATTTCGCTAAAACTTCGGCCAAAGGGAGGTTGCGAGTATGGTGGCCTTTTTTAACCTTCTTAAGTTCGAAAAAAAGAAAAAAACCTTAACAGTAAACTAGCACGTGTCCAACTATGACACCTACCGGTACCTACCCATGCTTTTGAGCACTGAATGTTGGCTTATCTACCTAAAAGTTAATTAATGTGCATTACTGTACTTAAAATTCTGGAGTATACAGGGTTCATTTTCTCAATGAAACAACTATATATAATTTTACTTAATAATATATTTGCAACATATTTTTGCTAAGGCGTAAAACAAGACGTAGCCTCAATTGATTACTTAAGGTATTATTAATAAAGTGCATTCGAAAACAATGATCTAAATAAGTAAAATGAAATAACATTGAAAAATACACTTAACAGCAATCAAAAATTTAACAAAACGTGTGATAGTAAATTTTACAAAATTTTATGCGCAACTGGAGACGCTTTTTGGTATTGTCATTTGATATGAAAATTTTAAATTTTAACAGGTATTTTTTTTCAAACTCGTTGATTTTTGATCTAATCATAGATGCTAAAATGACTTCTAGAGCATAATCTAGATGTTCTTATTTTTATGCTCGTGTCTTGAAGTAGATACATATAAATAAAAAATCAGGGCAGTTTTTCTACCGATTTATCTGTAGCCTTTCTGGTGGCCCCTGCTGCAGCTTTGGTAGTGGCCCCTGCTGCAGCTTTGGTAGTGGCCTCTATTGCAGCCTAACACACCCAAAGTCGACGCGACGGTTTGTTGCAAATTTCCACTGTATGAACTGCCTATAAGGAAACTTCAGAATCTTGACAATTTGTCGACAGCCCATAGACTTGGTTGTGAAGACTCCATTAAAATTTTACCCTTGTCGTTGATTTAACCACCGCAAAATGTTTATTTGTTATAAGATCATAATCACCCAAGATCGCAACATTTAAATAAATAAAATCAATGCATGCCAAGAATTTATTAAATGACTTCATAAAGGCGTCCAAATTATGTTTAAATATCAATTGGAATTCTAATTTAGGTTATTAAGGGCTTAATTTTCAAATACGATCTAATTTTAATAATGAATTGGCCAAAATTTCTAAGAGTGGCCATAAGTTAGCTGCCTTATAAATTTACATTTTCCTAAATTTAGAATTTCGTATTAAAGAAATGTGCTACTACGTTTAGTCTCGTACTGGAACAACGTGTGTGAGATTATAAACCTTTCGCTAAATATATTCGTAAATAATAACTAGGTACATTATAACTTATTAACCATATGCGATTAGCAAAAATAATTATGTGTTCATTCTTAATTATAAATGTAAGTAGGTAGATAATAGTACACACTATATTTGCAAGTAAATACATCCATAATCTATGAATTACAGTTACATATTTGTTAATTTTACCACATATTAGAGTCTGTTCAAAACGAAAAGAGTCGTGGGATTTGAACGTAACAAAAGTTGTCAATTAGCACACGAGCGGTCTCGTGTGCCAATTGTCAACTTTTGTTACGTTGACAACACTGCTCTGTCATTGAAGACGACTAAAAGTGTTAGTTCACCGTAACGCCAACACTCTTCTCTTTTTGAACAGACTCTAGTACTACGTTTAACTACTGTCAAACTCTGACTAGCTGCACTGGTGGATATGTTTCTAAAGTGGGTAGTTATACATTATGCTATGTACTGTTACATTATTATTTAATTAATTCTAGTCGACTGACTATGAAAATATGTATAAGCGAAAGTAATTGAGACTAGATAAATTACATCCTATAAATCAGTCATTCAAATAAAGCAATATTAATTATATTCATAAGAACTGGCATATAGTAATTTTATGCAATTGGCGAATAATGTTTGTGCGTAAATTGCATATAATTACACACAAAAATTATAAGCCGCTTTTTTTTCTCTTATTTAACCCTATTTCCTGTTATTTAAAAGTACGTAATAAAATAAAATCAACCATGAAAACTAGTATTACTTACTACTAATAGAAAATTATTGATTATAATTAAAATGATTATAGTAGGTTATTCGAATTTTGCACTTGATTTTTTATTTTTTCTATAAACATACGAAGAGTAAGAATCAATATCAATTTTAATAAAATATGGTGCATTTCGAAAACTCTTAAAATACAATTATAACGTAAAAACTTTTGGAAATTCTTATTTTTGTTAGTACGATATTTAGAAAAAAAATTAACAAAATATTTACAGTGCACATTTTAATATTAGTCAAAATTCAACGTGAAAAGTGTATTCCCGTAACTATATTAAAAAAATATTTACTCAACGATTTTTTTTAATTATTTTACGAAAATATATTATTATATTTACAAAGCTTAGAATACTGATCAGAAATAAATGTTACACTGGAATATGCGAGTGTACTTAAGAAATTCACGAAATAAATACATTCAAACGTTAAATAAGGCAAAAAAGATATTTACTTTTTTAATACTTCATTTAAACGTTAAATATGGCAAAAAAGATATTTACTTTTTTAATACTATAACCAATATATTAAAAGAAACGTTCCCTAAACTCATGTTAGGAGCCATTACTATATTATAATGTCGAAATATACAAAAATAGACTCGAAAGCGTTTGAAGATTTTGGCTCTTACATCGGCTAACACTTTGTTTTTTTTTTAATCGCGGTGAACAATAAAAAACATAATAATTATATTTGGTTAGAGAAGTGTTTTCTATCTAATATAGATTATCTAACATTGACTGCAGGTGAATTGTAAAAAAAAAACTAAGTGGAGACATCGGTCTCCACTTGGTTTTTTTTTATAGCTAGGCCGCAATCCATAAAAAAATACTCTTATCAGAAATGTGTGTGGTCATTTATTAAGCCACACAGATTTTGCTTTCGTAAGAACTAATATTTTCCCCTATTTACTGGCTATAATATAATACGTTGATAAAGTAGGTAATATAATTCAAAACTCTAAGATGTATTTATGTATTTAAAATTTGTGATCAAAATATTTGAACCATCTAATATTATTATTGATTCAAGCTTTTTACATAATTTTTATGACATCACTTATTTTAGATTTGTTTAAATTGCTCGTAGGGAAATACTATTCCTGAACTTTTAAATACACAGTGTTTATTTTTAATAAATATTGGTGTTCTTGTTCTTCTAGCAAAAATTCCATTCAATTTAGGAAATAGGAACCATTATGTATTTCTATTTCGAAAATATAGATCCATAGAAACAAAATCATATGAAATTAAACTAAATGAAGGATAACTAATTTTAATGACAAACTTGTCATGAAATTTAAATAATTTAGACAAAAAAAAAATCGATATTCAAACGAGAATTTTCAATGTAATTTTTTAACAAGTAAAAATTTGTACCATGCAGCAATTAATTTCTACATTCCCTAAATTCAAAATTCAACATTTATGAGGTAACTTAGCACCGAATTCGTGAAGAATATCACAGGCCATTTCCAGATCGTTTCTCGTAATTCCCAATGCTCGGACGACGATGTCTTTCGGATAGCCTTCGCCGACTAAGCGAGCAATGTAGTCCAAATTTATGTTTTCGTACGAAACGTTGTCATTGTACTTACGGCCGTGCTTGTCGTGTGTGAGAGGGTTGATTTTTTTCGCTGTAAATAAATAAAAACTGATATAATAATGTGCTAAGTAACTTATAACTAAGATATTATTTTATTGACACTCTTTTGAACATAAAAAACCAGATTCAATTATTACTAAGTAAAGTACAAGCCAGTCGAAAGTAAATAACTAAGGATGCGGTGCGAAACCAAACGAAATTTTTCACTGCCGATCTGTGTAGCAAATATCGTGTGCAAATCACAATAACAACACAATATGAATCGTGCCGTTTTTTATTGTTTTACAACTCTAGCTGTTCCCATTATAATGAAAATCTATAGTCACAACAAAAAATGTCATGGACGACAGATAATCTTATAACCGTGTCGTCCTAATATAAGTACTAAGATAAGTGAACACCTTTTAAAATTACAAGTCACGATGCTTTAAGATCACGACTTTCACCATACCAGTAGGCACGTCAAGACTGGTATATACAGGGTGGGGCAAATTTTTGGCCCCTTAAGGGTAGCTACCGTTTCTTTTGTAGTGAGAAGGTTTTGTTCTTAAGAACCTTCTGTTTTATTTTGAAGAAAAAAATATTGCCATTTTTAGTTTTTTGAAATAATTTACGGGTCGCCCAAAAAATGACATTTGTCAAAAAAAACGAGTTGGTCTTAATCGACTCTATTTCCAACCAGGAACACTTTTCCCAAAGTACTTAACATACATACCAAATCAAATTGTTAGTTTTGGCATTAATTAAAAAAACCATTCCCATACATTTTCTATGAAAAAACGAGTAGTGAGAACAACAATGTCACTCATTCAACGATTCTTATTTAAACTCGTATGTAACTACTTTTTAAAGTTAGTAGGCTAATTTTGAAGGGCTCTCAGGAATAAAATTTTTACTTATTTTTATGTTTAATTTATTAAATTATTAACAATAAGATGACTTTGTCTTTTACTGATACAAGGCAAGTCTCTATTTTAGTCACAGCCATTTATGTTTATTCCCCACTACCGCTACTCAAACCCACGTCACTTCAAGATTCTTTTGGATACTTACGAGCCACGGCCGGTTGATTAACCTCGACAGTAACGTTTTCGTACGGCCCGTTTTCAACAGTCACGTTCTCATATGGACCGTTCTTGATGTCTTCTGATGGAAACTTGGGCATCGTTGTAGACTTGCTAGGCTGGTCTATACTGCCGCTCGTGTTGGTTGGCAGCGATCTTTGTCTGGGTGGTGCTCTGGAAAGTTTATATCTTATTGCAGTTTTTTTTTTGTTTTTACCTCAACCTCAACAGACTATATTGGTCCACGCCTCCCCATAATACGCGCCTTATTGGCGTTTATGTAATAGGGGTAATGCCCATAATCTCCAAGCTGGGCATGCGGGTTGGAGATCGCAGTTCGGTGGTAGAATTATTCTGCACGCTGCTTGCCCCTCGGTGGATATCCCTTAGTCGCCTCTTAGGACACCCGCGGGAAGAGTTGGGCTGGTATAAATTCTAAGCCAGCACCGCAAAGCTGTTTGTTTCTACGCTCGCGTGTAACTTTTTTGTGTCCTGATTTGATTTCTTTCTGTGTGTTGATTTTTCTTATACTGACATCTTATTTATGTACGTATATTGTAACTTTTTGTATATTTGACATTATAATTATTTATCATTTTTATTGTAAAATATTCCGACACATATATATTTGTTTGAGAATAAAGAAACTGAAACTGAAAATGAACTGAATCGATTCAAACTGTATTTTTGCATAAAAAGTAAGTTCAGAAAAATCTCATTGGGATAACCGATTTGTTAGAAACCTGTATTCTTCCTTATCTGCGGATAAGTCAAAGTCAAAGTCAAAGTCAAATCGTTTATTTCTTTAGACTTACAAAATAAGTACTTAGACAAGTCAAATTTTTACTATCTAAACAGCTTGATAAATAGTTATTACTATCAACAAGAAATAAGGTGCAATTGACTTTAATTCACTTCAATTTTTTGTCCACTAGCGGAAGAAGTGAAAAAGAAACCACTAGCAAGTCCATCGCTTATCAACTAATACAATCTTAGGATAACTAAGTCTAACTGGTCTTACATACTATTGTCTGTATGGAACTGGGCGACATCCGGCCAAGCGTTAACATCATTTACGTAGTCATCTACGGAGTAATAGGCTTTCTTGATAAGATTTCGTTTTATGTACAGTTTAAATTTACGAATAGGGAGCTCAGTTGCTTCAGATGGAAGCTTATTATAGAATCTTACGCAATTGCCCACAAATGATTTCCCTACCTTTCGTAATCTATATGATGGGATGTGTAATTTGTTCTTGTTTCTTGTATTTTTATTGTGAACATCACACCTTTTCATAAAGTTATCTCTGTTTTTGTGTGTATACATTAGATTTTCATAGATGTATTGCGATATTACTGTTAAAATATTTATTTCTTTAAATAATTCCCTTAACGAGTCTCGTGGATTTAATTTATAAATAGCGCGTACCGCCCTTTTCTGAATAACAAAGATAGTCTGGATGTCAGCTGCCTGTCCCCAAAGCAAAATACCATAAGACATAACACTATGGAAGTAACTGAAGTAAACTAACCTAGCTGTATCTTCATCGGTAATGTATCTAATTGTTCGAACCGCATACGCTGCTGAACTAAGTCTGTTTGCCAGAGCATCAATTTGCGGTCTCCATTGAAGAGAGGAATCAATATGTAACCCTAGGAAAACAGTTGAGTCTACAAGGTGAACAATCTCATCCTTTAGCATTATCTTAGTTGGGAGCTCTCTTACATTTGGTAACATGAATTTTATGCATTTGGTTTTTGAAGCATTGAGTAAGAGGTTATTGGCGGTGAACCAATCTAGTATTTGTGAAAGACAATTATTTACATCGTCATAATTATGTTTATTTCTGTCAACTTTAAAAATCAATGAAGTATCATCAGCAAATAAGACTATATCACAGAGATCTTTTGCTAGAAATGGGAGATCATTTACATATACTAAAAATAGAAAAGGACCCAATATTGATCCTTGCGGGACTCCTAAATCGATTTTTGATCCCCTAGATCTTTCTTTACCAATATCTACTTTTTGGACTCTATCAGATAAATATGATTGCATAAGGTCCAGTGCCTTGTTTTGAATTCCATAATGTCTTAGTTTATTTATTAATGTACCATGATCAACGCAATCAAAAGCTTTAGAAAGGTCACAAAATACACCAATAGCGTTTTTCGCTTTATCCCATGCATCCAATATGTGCTTTAATAAAACTGTACCAGCATCAGTTGTCGATCTACCCTTGGTGAAGCCAAATTGATTTTTATGTAACAACCTATTGAGGTTGAAGTGAGAGGACAACTGTGTGAGAATAATTTTTTCAAAAACTTTACTCATTGCAGGAAGTATTGAAATTGGCCTATAATTGGCCGGATCAGTGTGGCTACCAGATTTATAAAGAGGAACCAGTTTACTATATTTCATGAGATCAGGGAAAACTCCTGCATCAATACAACTATTAAAAATGTAAGCCAAGTATGGAGCAACTTCCTTAATAATAGAACTCAGTACTTTGGTTGAAATACCCCAAAGATCCTCAGTATTTTTGATGTTAATAGACTTAAATGTTTTCACAATATAATTAGCGTTTACATGACTAAATATAAAAACCTCGGTACATTTATCTACAGATGATTCTAATAATTTAACCGCGATTGAAGGTGAGGAGTTTAGAGACCGGGTAACAACTTTAGGAATATCAGAAAAGAATGAATCAAAAGCATCGGCAATATCTTTATCGTTTATAAGTATTGAATTATTAATTTTTAACCTTATTTCTCTTTTTCGTGACTTAGATTTACCAGTTTCGTTATTTATAAGTCTCCATGTTGCTTTGATTTTATCAGATGAGTTTACAATTTTTTTCCTCAAAAACAGGCATTTCGCTGTGTTACAGACTTTTTTAAATGTTTTTGAGTAGTTTGTTAAATACAAAAGAAACGCAGGATCATTTAACATAGCTTCTCTAGCACCATAAAGATCATATAGTCTATTCCTACTTCTATAAATACCGGGAGTGGCCCAATCGGTAAATCCGACCCTGTCCCTAACTGTGCATGTTTTATATTTAAATACTTCGCTGTGTTCTTTGTTTATAACACTTAAAAGTTTGGCAAAAAGATCATTAGGGTTATCGGAACAAGTTATATTAGCTACTGCTAGTTCCACTTGACTTTGAAAATTCTTAATACGGCTCTCTGTAATAGGCCTATAGGTATATTTCTCAACTTTGTTTTGATCGTTAAGATTATAACTAAAATTAACACTCTGACCATAGTGGTCTGATTTGAAATGTTTGATTACTGCTTTGTTGGTTGGAGATAGACTGCAATAAATATTATCTAAACAAGTGGCAGATGTTAGGGTTACCCTAGTAGGATCATGAAAAAGATGTCGTAAACTAAAGCATTTGAATAAATTAAGCAGCCTATCGGCGAGGGGATTCACTAAAATATCTATATTAAAGTCGCCACAAACAATGAGATCCTTTCTACATGAAAATAATTTCAGCAAAACCTCTTCCATAGTACATTCAAAAGCTACTTGATTTGCGTCAGGAGGGCGGTACACGCACACTATGATGTGTCGCTCCAGTTCCACACAAGAAAGTTCAATAGTCCTCTCAATAGTGAGGTTTACAATATCTTTACGTTCTTTACATTTAAGACTATTTTTAACTATAATCAAAGAGCCACCACGTATTGCAGCTTTTCTTTTATAGGAACTTGCAAAACAATAGTTATTATAGAAGGGCAGTAACTGATTTTTTACAATCCAGTGTTCTGATAAGCACATAACATCTACATTCAAATAATTCAGAAATAATTCTAATTCTAGGATTTTGCTGGGTAAGCCTTGTATATTCTGATGGACTATATGAAATGAATTTTGCTTTCCCGTTGTCGCTGTGGTCAGTTTAAATTTGTATTTACTGACACAATAGCTTTAATGCCCTCATTAGTACTGCTACTAACTATATAGACAGGCTCGTCAGGTAACTGCGTTATACTATTTATAACGGGATCAAAAATATTATATGCTAACAATTTAGCAATGTTCAGTTTGTTTTTTTTGCTTAGGTACATTGTATCCTTATTCAAAAAAGTATTACTAATAAAGTTATTAGTATCAAAAAATAATACATCACTATGACGACATGTCATGTTGTACATCAGCATGTTATTTTTACATATATTGTCATTTTGAATTGATGTCAATGACTTTGAGTAAGGATACCCTGGATTAGAGATTGAAACCCGGTATGTTTCTCAATCCAGCCAGCTCCGCTGAGCCCGGCCGGAATGTGTGTTAGTGCGGAAACCTTTAAAGTATTTTATGAAATTTTTCTATATATGAACGAATCAAGGTTAATATTGATATCAAACTCGACGCAGCTCGCAGCGGTTGCCATGCCAACGTATATTCTACTAAACGTATCCATAAAAACAACGTGTGCGTCTTAGTAATAGGGTCCCGTTTTACCCGTTTACGGAACTCTAAAAGATCTTATAGATAACTACCTAGTTGTAATAAACTTACCTAGTTTCATTCTTGCATTCGAAACTACATCGCTCTTGCACTTTCAAATCAGGCTTCTCTGGCCTTTCAGGCGGCCTGTCATGTCTATTCTCCTGCAAAGCAGGCCTTTCTAGCACAATATGACTTGCGTCATTCCACTGTAGTAAACGAAACATGGGTCGGTATTCCACAGGTATCAAATCTTGCCTATCTGATGGAAGTTGAATGTCTAAAGGATTTTGTCTATCTGTAGGTGTCGAACGCCACTCTATTCTGTCGTTATTTACAGGAGTCGAGCGCCATTCTATTCTTTCGTTTCTGTCATGTTTTTCTGGTATTGGGTTTGAATGTCTATCTCTAACTTCTAAGGGACCAGAGTGTCTAGTTTCTGAGCTATGTCTATTATCGGTTCTAACTTCTGTCTGTCTATCTTGTCTTAATTCTAAAGGTCTATTGTCTGTTCTATTTTCTACGTTGTTTTGTTTATCGTGTCGCTCTGGTACATTTCTATCAATTCGTTCTGGTAATGGCCATTCATTTTTGTCAGGTAACTTATCATTCGTTTGTCTATCGTTTCTTTCTGTATTTTTATCAGTTCTTTCTGGTAATGGCCATTCGTTTTTATCTGGATAATTCTTTTCATTTCTATCAGGTGCTCTTTCATTCCATTCTAGTAATGCACGTTCTGTTCTTTCTGATCTATCAATTCTGTCTGGTAATGGTCTTTCCGCACGGTCTGGTATTTGTCTATCTTTTCGCTCTGCTAGAAATTTTTTCCAATCACTGCGCTCTGGTATTTGTCTATCGTTACGTTCTGGTCTTTCAATCAGTTCCGGTTGTCTGTCGGTGCGTTCAGGTAGTTGACTATCATTGCGTTCTGGTCTATCAATCCGTTCTGGTTGTCTGTCAATACGTTCTGGAAGTTGACTATCAGTATCTTTGTCTATACGTTCTAGGGGAGGGGCGGGTAATGGTCGACTGTTAGATTGTGGAGTATTAGCTCGACGTGGCTTCTCGAATGCTCTGGGGTCTGGTGGTATCTGTAAAAATGAAAAAGACCATCGATAATCGTCCAAATTCGGTCGCTTTCCAGACTAACAAAATTTGTGACAGTCATTATTTCTGACGCTTGCCGCTTGTAGGTTAAATATGTAAAAAAAAAATTATTACTTAGAATCGTAAAATAGTAACTCTATTTTACGATTTTATGTGTCATATGGGTGACTAAAGGAAAGAAAGACCGGGGGCAAAGAATTTAGCCAAGCATCAGATAACTTCTGCAGGATAAAAAATCTTTGACGGGTCCTAATCTAACTCCAATAACTAACCAATCGGATTTGGTCTGAGCACAGGTGATGCTCAAAAACTGATGTTGGTTCTGTTCTTGTCAATCGGCAGTTCGACGACCTCTGTGGCGCGGTGGGCGAAGGTTCGCCTGCGACGCAGGAGGTTGGGGGTTCGATTCCCGCCTCGGGCCAAATATTTGTACGATCTGCAGATATTTGTTCAGGGCGTTCTGGATGTTTTCTATGTATAGTAAAAAATATCTATCTGTGTCGTGTATTGTATTATGTATATCAGTTATCTAGTACCCATAACACAAGCTCCGCTTAGCTTGGGGCTAGATAATGCTGTGTGAATTGTCCAGCATTATTTATTTATTTAAGTTATTTTTCTTAATATATATTGTTTTTTGAGTGTTTTTCACGAGCGTTGTTTTTTGAGCGTTTTTTGTAACTAAGTAAAGCTTTCAAATCCAAATTCAAATTCACTTTATTTAATCACAAAAATAACATTACAGATAGCTTTATCTAATGCGTTATTAATGGTACGCTACATATAATACAATTCTGGTAGTAACTACTACTAAATTATACTTAGCTTATTTTGGTTTGATTTGATAAATATAAATAACGGACCGTCGCCGTGTGGTGCCGGCGGCATAGAATTTACACCACCCCAATTCTTCCCGTGGGTGTCGTAAGAGGCGACTAAGGGATATCTTCTGGGGGGCGGGCAGCAGCGCCCCCCGCAGAACAAATCTTTCACCAAACTGCGATCCCCAACCCGCATGCCCAGCGTGGGGATTATGGGCATTACTCCCCCCATGAGTTAAACGCCAATAAGGCGTTTATCAGGGGGAGGCCTGCGTCCAGCAGTGGACCGATACAGGCTGTGGATGGATGGATGAAATAACGGACATATACCTCATGCCTAGTATCAATAACTCCAGTGATTGTCTCAGTAGACCCAGTGATGATGGAAGTTAGACGATGCCTTGAATCTGGTTCGGGTTCTAGAGACGAACGTCGTCTTGGCTCGGCCGGGGATAGTAGATCTGTAAAGTGGGGATTCCGTTAGTTATTCTGTCAATTTAAGGTTTTATATAATGCTTTATATAATGAAGCAGACCAGAATAGATGTAGCAAGACTTGGTGAGCATCTACATATTCTGGTCTTATTTTTTTTTATTGATGTTGGATTAGCGTTTGGCTACCAACTCACTTTAAGTAAGCGAAGATGTAGCCTAAGATGGAGCACGCTTTTCGAGAAGGAACTTATTTACCCTAGATTTGAAGACTCCAAGATTGTACTCTAATGGGAAGACAGACGCAGGAAGGTCATTCCACTCTTTGGCTGTGGATATTATGAAAGTAGAGCAGAATTTTTTGGTGCGACACTATGGTATGTCGAAAAGGAATGGGTGGTATGATTTTGTGCGTCTGCAGGTCTGCTTCATTATAAACTATGGGTGACTATGCCCCGGGGCAACCTTAGTTTTCCATAGTACATAAATGTAAGTAAACTTCTCATAATCCATACCGCAATTCTTGAAAATTAAAGTTTTCAATTACCCGTCATGACCTACGGAGCTGACGTGGACACTCACGGTAGGGCTGGTCCACCAGTTCAAAGTCGCTCACTGGACTATGGAAAGAGCTACGCTCGGAGCTATCCTTCAGAGAGGCTTCTTGGATAGAATTCGTAAGGAATACATCCGACAGAGAACCAAAGATATCGACATAGCTCAAAGAATTAGAAGTGACAGTGCCCACAGTGACAGGCCATAGTGTTTCAGGTCGTCATCAACCGCTGGGGTAAACGTGTTCTTGAGTGGACACCACGACTCGGCAAACTTAGTGTAGGACGCCCTCCAGCCAGGTGAGATGACGATCTTGGATGCGTCAAGCAGACACAGATAAAAAGACAGGGCGTTATGGCGCTCATTAGGGGAGGCCTATGTCCAGCAGTGGACTAATATAGGTTGATGTTGATGATGATGAGGTACGTAAGAACCACCAGGTCGACATAACCGTGGAAAGACTGCCGAGAGACTGAAGTACCAGGCAAACATAACTAGGTAGGAGCCAGGAGCTTACCTTGAGCGCTTGCAGTTGCCAAATCTTGCACACTGGAAGCCGATGCAATCGCAGGTTCTGCTGGTGACAAACTCTTTCTGGGTGGTAAAGGGGGCGCCCTAAGCTCCCCATAAGCGTTTTCATTCAACGCGGGGGTGCGTCTAGCGGCGCGGGGGGAATGGCGAGGGGAGGCGAGGGGGGAACGTACTGAGGGACGAAGAGCGTCGATGGTTGATGTGGCTGCGTTGAATTCTGCCCAGTCCTGGAATTGGAATTGGAAATTATTGTGGGTGGTTTTAATTGAATTAATTTTGCAACAAGAATATAGAAATATACTTTTTTGTTGAGTAGGCAGTTAAACTTTGAAATATTTCATAATGATAAAGTTCCTAATGAAATTAAAATAATTTTATACTTACAAACGGTACAGCATTCCTTTAATTGATATGAGTCGGTTCTTTTGATTTGAGTATGGCAAGACTTTATATTTAGTATTCTAAGTAGTTTTTTCAAGTTTAATAAAAATATGCTTCAAGAAATACCTGTCTCATTCTTTAAACATAGGAATTTATATTTTGACCGAAATGGCGTAAAATAGGGGAGGCCTTTGCCGATATATAATTAACAAAATTCATAATTTCTTATTCATGCCATCTAGTTATAAAAAACTAAAAAAAAATACAGGCAAAGAAAAACACAACAAGCACATGTCCACCAAGCGTATAATGTCAACATTCATAACTTAGAAATAAATAATTATAATTATTAATAATAATTAAGAATAACTTCGTGCCGAGCATAAATGATTTTTGTATGTCTATATTTTTATATGTATGATTCCGAGGTTGTATTATATCACTTATTTGCAACAAAACTCCTTCGTAGGAAATTGTAATCTATAATCTCTCAACTTCACAAACTTGTTAATACAGCTCAAATCTTCAATTTCATCATAAATTTGAGGCAAAAAGCCTCATTTCGCTAAGTACATTTAAATTACTTACAACCTAACTCCAAATTACGGACATTTGATCCCGTAAAAATTGCATTGTCAACAACTTAAATTAATTCATAATTTACTATTTTATGTATTCTAAATTTACTACTAAATAAATAAGTAAGTACTTAGATTACTCATAACAAAACAGTGGCAAAGAAAACATAAAATAAAAAAGTCTTATAAGTTGTAAATTGTTTTTTTTAAGTCAATTTCACCATGAAATTTTGATTTATAACTGGTTGGTTATGTAATTCAAAAATTAATAAAAAGTATAGAAGCACCTCTTAAACGATACGGGTACTTGGAATTGACTAGTTTAAAGAAATATAAAATAGTTTCTCATGAATTAGTTTTTATTTTACGGCCAACTTGCACTTGTACGTGTCGGGAAATTTTCACGATAGATTTTTATCAAAGTAGAAAACTTGATTTTAGATAAACTTAAATTATTTTGGATAAATTTGATGCAAAATTTCTAGAAAATTTATAAAAATCAACAAAGCGTTCATGTGGACTCAAGATACAAAAAACACATTACCAAAAGAATAACAATAAAACTAACTATTTATTTAATTTAAACTACGTACGAAATGATAAAAATGAGGTGTATATAAAATTTGATACAAAAGTTCAAAAATAACTATAATTTTCTAATTGCAAGCTTGCTCCCATATTACGATGATTGGTTTCAAAACTACTTTTCTTTATTAAGTTTATCATGCCTATATTTATAGAGCGCTCTTTTCAGGACTAAGCTGAGTAATTGTCGATTCCTTATAAACGAAGGATAGGTGTAAATAAATATGGGTTTTCATTATTTTAAAGAAGAAATTAAGTCATGTGTTGTTTTTAATCCTAAATTTATAGAGAAAAGTTCTCCGATAACCACGGCTTGATATATCAGAGAAAACTAAAGCAAAAAACCGCAATAGTATTATTTTTATTTAATTGTAGTTTTATGTTTATTAAATTGCGGTTACTATTTAGGATTTTGACAGACGGTAAAGAGAAAATAGAAAGCACATTCCTTCGTCCAGCAGTGGGCTACTGAAGGTTGATGATGACGTCCCTGAGTGAACTTAAGACTATGCTAAGCACGTTCTCAAATTTATTTAATTTATAAACGTCTTATCGACGGATCGTGATCCATGGACGGAAAGGCCTTAGCAACATAAGCAGTAGAAGAGTCATTGTCAGCTTGTTATTTTCTGTGTTTAATCCTATATAGTTCATCCTCTTTCATTGTATTACCATTAATGTAAATCATTGTTTAGAATTTAGATGATATCAACTGTAGATACCTAACATGTGTACCAACGGTGGAAGAAATACGCATTACTGAAATTCTTAGCAAAGCCAAAGTACGCTCTATAGATTTAGGCCAGAGTAGAGCCTTAGTATCACTAAATCATATCAAATCATGCCTGTTTTAGTTCTAACTTCATACCCTGATTAGTTTGCAATAAATCACAAGATTTTGATAAATACAAGCGAAGAGCAAAAACAAACGTAAAATGCGAGCAGCAAGCATTATTGTTTACAAAGGAATGCTTGTTTACTAAAGTATGCTATGATTAGAATAAATAACCGTCTAATATTAGAAGGAATTCTGTATAAGACTTTACAAAATAGTTAAAACTAAAAGACCATCTCGACAGGCGAGTGTCTTTTGACGGTATTAGAAATATTTATTTTATTTATTAAATATGAACAAAGAAATTACAAATGGAATGTTATACTTAGAGCGATTAAACAAAAATAAAATCTAGGACTTGATTTGGCAGTTAGTACTTCAATAAATGTAGTCGAAAAGTCGTTTTTTTTACTGTTTTCTAGGTTCAACAAGAAATTGAAATAATAATTTTGCGCACATTGTAATGTAAGCCTTTGCTTAGAGAAATTTAGAATCATCAATGTAGTTTTATAGTCTATGGACATAATGTTGATTAAGGTAAAAAAAAAAAAGTCGAATAGGCAGACTCCAAGCGCTGCCTTCAGAGACGTTAATGATTACTTAAACCGTCACTAAGTAATGGTTTTTGTATTAAAATCTTTACTAAGTGACAGTTACCGTCACTCGTTTTTTAAAGACAATCTTTACTATGTGACTGAAAACTGTCACTTAGTAAAGATTTTAATACAAAAACCATTACTTAGTGACGGTTTAAGTAATCATTAACATCTCTGAGTGCAGCTGTAAGAAAACAAATAATTCGTAGATGGTTTAAACTTGGGTTTATACAACGTATAAAATTTCTTATCTGTCTTTTAAATATCTTGTAGAAGCTAAAAAATAGTAAGAGCCGATGTAAATAATACTGTATATTGGGAATGGCTTTTTATTTCACTATATTAATTTCGTCAGCTATACACTCTCCCGTGAAAATAAGGCTATAACTACTTTGTAAAGCATTATAATGGGCTTACCACATTTTTGACGAAAAATCGACTAAGGCTGGTAAGAAACGATCAGAAAAAGAAACGTTTTAGAGTTAAAATTTACAACTACCTTTTATGTAACGTTTATTACCTTTATGTAGATATACATACAATAACGACTTATCCATTGATTCAACGTCAGATTTTTTTATCAATTTACTAGAATTCCTGAGTCGTGTGAAGATTTTTATGAATCATTCAAATCGGCCAACAAGACTCAACCGCTTCACTTTACACGCGCATATAGTTAACGTTTTTTTCTGATAGTTTTTGACCGGCTTAGCCAATTCTACATCAATAGTAGTAAGACCCAAGTCCACATTTACAATGGAATGTCCCGAAAAAAAATCCGTGCACACACGTCATGTCATGTTGCGTGCAAAACTAAGCATGCGGTGATTTCCGTCGGCGCCTCTGCAAAGAAATAATGAAAGTGAAATGATGATGACATGCTGGGTTGGTATTTAGCCTTGGGTTTGCGCAAAAAGTTGAGGTTCTGATGAGGTTTGAACCCGCTACTTCACTTATGCTTCGTAGCTAGAAACTGATTGAGATTTGAGATTTGGGCCGTATCCGATTTTGTTCGCAATTTCGATTACGTTTTTAAATGAATACGGTCTTAAAACGAAATCGAAGTTTCGGATTCGTTTTCATGCAAAAGCTTACTGTATGCAAGCTACATAAGAGTTGGCTTGGCACGATAGTGAAAACCAAAAATTCGAAGTATGAAACAGCCCTCTTAGAAATTAAACCGCAGTTTCTGATTCGTTTTCTAACAAACGCTTATCGTATGCAAGATACATAGGGTTTGTAAGGCAGCGCAAAATAAAATTCAATTTATATGCCCCCAGATGATTTCAACCACGACATATTTATCCGTTCCTACATTTCATCTCATTGTTGCGTTGCATGGCCTCAGTCTGTTTTTAGCTTAAGGCTACAAAATTCGGTCAAAACTATGGGTAATAAAATAATACGCCGAACGGGCGACGCAAGACTTTCTTGCAAGACTTGAGAACGGTAGCTTGCAAAGTTACCTCCTACCCAGCTATATTATCCTGGTACTTTTAAAGGCCAGACCCAAATTTAACAATTAAAACAACATTAAAACAAATTCGAAGATAAACGATCGTGTAGAATATTCCGAAACATATTCAGTAAAGTTTTTTTTAACTTTAGTTTTTCTTGTTTCTAACAAGAAGATTAGGACTAATAATAATTTTAATTGGAAGTTATTTAACAGATGCTGGTCAAATCCCACCAGAACCAAAACTTATGAACGAATATTTGAATACAAAAACACCGACGAAATCAGAGCCACAAAACTATATCAAAATGCCAAATACCAAGCCGCAGAACAAAACAAATGATTCATACAAGCCCAAATAAAAACATCACAACTAATCGTACACCATGCTTACAATAACGATGATTGAAACTATCATGTTTATTGACAATAAAAACACTTATAACGGCTAGTACATATCGGTAATTTTCATAGTAAAATAAAAGACAGAAAAAGATTACGTGTGTTTTCTATGTAAAATAATTGGGTTTGTTTTAAAAGAAGCCATAAACCGATTTCAATTTTATTGTTTTCTCATAGATGCCATTGTGAGAACTGGATGAGATTTAAATGGGACACACGGGAAGCCTGGCGCTTTCAAATAAAAGAATCGTCAAATCAGATCACCCAGGCAAAAGTTCTGAAGTAAAAAACATAATAAAACAGAGGAATTGAGAACCTCTTCCTTTATTGAAATCGGTTAAAAGTACATAGTACATATTATGTATCTTTACAGCTGACTATTCATTGTTTGTCATAGTATATAATTGTAGTTACAAATAAATTTACATTATTTGTAATATAATTTACTAAAAGGGTACGTTTTGGACTTCCAAGTAGAAGCCTGTTCAAAAAGAGAAGCGTCGTGACGTTACAGTAAACTAACACTTTTAGACGTACTGCAATGACAGAGCAGTGTTGTCAACGCAAAAAAAGTTGTCAATTGGCACACGAGCGCCCCAATTCCCACGAAGCATCGTGGGAATCCTCCATCTCTTTTTGAACAGACTCTATCTAGATACGGGGTGATTGTACAATCCGGCGCGCCGGTACCGCTTGAGTACTCAAACTAATCTTTAGTTTGAGTACTCAAGCCTGAAGAAATTGGGCACGTTTTTTTATTTTGTCGATCAAACAAAAAATACTCAAGATATAGCCAGTTAAAGTTCCGCATGCCGTCCACTTTATTTAACGTAAAAAAAAAAACGACGAACCTTGCGACGCTATTTAGCAAGGCGTGACGTCACTACCCCCCACTCTTAAACGTTGACGCGCTTTATTTTTGTAATATTTTGTTTGATTTACAAAAGAAAAAACGTGTATCATCTGATAAACTAAGTGACGGACTAAATAGAATAATATTTTTTTACCCAGAACCAGGGCATGGAATACCGGTATTTACAGTAAGTACCGGTATTATGCAATTTACCGAAAAGAAAATGCTGGTATACCGAAATAGTGCCGGTATTACCGAAATAGTACCGGTACCAAGCCCTGCCCACAACAGTACCCTATCGTTGCTGTCTTTTTTATTTCCATCGTAAAGTAAGGGATGGTAACATTTTAGTAGGTACTACGTAATCTATCAACATGTCGTTATAAGTGCTTTTATTATCCATGATCGACCTTTTAACTAGCGTATTAAGGTTTTATTTACCTCTGCATCATCAATGTCGTCTGTCAGTCCGTTGAAAGTAGCGTTTCGCCAACCATTGCCGTTGTAGTTCCCTGATATTGTTACGTCTATGCCTGGAAAACATCAAACGTTAAATATAGTAAAAATTTACACTAATATTTTATAAGTTTAGATAGATAGATGGACGGATGGATGTATGGATGGATGTTTGTTACCTCTTCACGCCAAAACTACTGACAAATCGGGTTGAAATTTTGAATACAATTCTAATCTTGGAATCCAACATAGGCTACTTATATCCCATAAATCAGTCCCCGTGTGATAGAAATCATCTTTAAACATTTCCATAGAAACAGCGCATTCGAAGCCGCGGGCAGAAACTAGTATTAAATATTGTAAAACATCAAACTAATATTATAAACTAGCTGCGCCCCGCGGTTTTGCACGCGTTGTTCTTATGGAAATGCGATAAAAGTAGCCTATGTTTGATTCCAGGATTATAATTACCTGTATGCAAAATTTCAACCCGTTCAGTAGTTTTGTTGTGAAGAGGTAACAAACATCCATCCATACATCCAAACTTTCGCATTTATAATATAAGCGCGATGTGATGTGCTAGTTTGGATAGATACTTCTCATCCGCGCTAAATATCCTGTCCGAGGAATACGTAGAGATAATCAAATACTTACTAGAACCATTGCACCCGGATGACCCCGAAGATCCAGATGAATTTGAAGATACTGGCTTCACTGCAGTCTTTGTGTTTACTCTGGGGGAAAAGATCAGATAAATAAATAACATAAATTAAAAATAAAAATTGTTTATTTCAAGTACAAGACTCATAAAAACTACACAATAATATTAAATGAAAACATGAAGAAAATTAGAATTAAATGGATAATATTTGCTCTTAAATTATGAGTACATTGTTGCTGTTGGTGCAAGTACCTTATTTAGTCCCGAGACGGGGTTATTTAGCAGCCTAATAGATAGAGGGACTAAATAAGTAACTTTCACCCGAGGTAAACACTGTGCTTTTCATCACGAATAGGTACAAGGAAAGTAAAAATAAATTAAAAAATCAGGTGTTAAATTAATATCTCAATCAGTGTATCTACCACGAGTTTTGACAATCTATACTCGCTAGCGACTGTAGTTACAAAATGTATGGAAAATTCTAAAGCGCCTCTAGCGGATAGTTGGGTACTAAAATGCGCTGTGGATAACTATATGCGTATTTACGTAACTACTGTAGTAACGTCAGGCAATTTAACTGTGACAACTCATGGTAGAGACGCAGATCGGTGATAGTTTTTTCGAAAGTTTTTCTCAAAATAGTTGTTTTGCACACATTTAGCTATTTGTCTCAGCAACAGCACACTTTTTCCTTCGGTTTTTGTTTTGCTAAGAAACCTAGAAGTATTTCTTTAGTTATGTTTTTTAATTTTTCGATTGGTTGTTTCATTAACTTGTAATAGGGTATATGCATGTGATTTCAAAATGGCTATAAAAATATATACGTATTCTCTATTGATATAGAAACATTTCTGCATATTTATTTTTGCGTTTTGAGATGTTTTTATTATAGAATTTAACCATTGAAAAATTGATATTTTAAATCTCAATCGCAAAATTTCGAAACGCTACTCACATTGACTAGAGCGGACGTGACATCACTGTACGCATGTCTTCTTTTTTTATTCTGCTTGCTGCACCTTGATTTGACACTATTCTGCCCACTTGACATTTCGTATTGTCGATTATTTTCAGTTTTTTCGTAAAACCTCTTTCCTGAGATGATCACTACCGAGGTCGTCACCAAAGGTTTTAATCAAGTGCGTACGTCGACGTCACATAAACATGGCGCCAATATGGCAGCGTTTTTATCACCCGAAAATGATTGTAGTTTTGATTTGTTTTGTTTACCTTGTTAATGCGAAATTCAGTGAGCGTCTTATCATTCCTGGGTTAAATAAAGACCTAAAGAATCGATTAAAACAATAAAAAAAATCGATGCATATACCCTATTAGGTTAATACAGTTTTTGCGCATAGAAAATCGGTGTACGTCTCTACTCTGTACTTGTCACTCGCGAGAAAATCATATCTTTCATCCCCTCGCGTTATTTCACACTCTTAAGACATATACATTTTTTGTTTATTGTATTGTTTTTTAGTCTAATGTGTTGTAACGATTGTGGTGTATCAACCTCAAGTAGGTACATATTGTATAATGTATTCGATGTAATGGCTATAATAGTTTCATCACCTTCAAGTAAAATTAATGTGTATCTATCAGTGGATTCCTGTCAATAGCCCACCAACTTCTATTGTATTACCCATATATTTTGTAAAATGGTTTCCCTAAAAATGAATGAATAATAATTAATTTTGTTTTAAAAAACTATAAACATACTTCAATTTTTATAGTTTTTTCATGAATGTTCATAGATCCCATTACCAGAACTGACCAAAATTAAACTGGAACCACATGGGAAGCACCAGCTTTCATATAAAAAAAAGAATCATGAAAATCGGACCACCTAGTCAAAAGTTCTGAGGTAACAAACATTAAAAAAAACAATCGAATTGAGAACCTTCTCCTTTTTTTGAAGTCGGTTAAAAAATAAAACTTACTTTTCTGTATTAGAGCTAGGCGGACGCGGCGGTACGAAGGCATCCACCACGACTTGCTCCGTCCCTTTGATCTCCGCTCGACAGAACGGACAGCCCTGTCCTTCTGAATCCTGTAACAAGTAATCCAAATTTAACTCAACACCATTGATTAATTAATAAGGGAAGATAGGTTACGTTCTCCCAGCGCTTACTCAAAAAGTGTCATGTGTTACAACTACACGCAAACACATACACTCACAGTTATATTTTCAGTCCTGTGCAATACAAAGAAGAACAAAGACGGAAAGACGTATCTAAGACCGAAGTGAGACCGAGACAAAAATATTTCACGCGAATCACGACCGGCCCGTGCCGCCGGTCCGACCGGTGACTGAGGTGGGAGCACACAATTTTACACAATATGAGATTGCCATTTTCAAGAAACTAGTACCTCATCTTCCCTTTTTTATTAATCAATGCTCAACACACATAAAACGAAATCTTATCAAGAAAGCCTATTACTCCATAGATGATTAGTGATTACATTAATGATGTTGGGCGGATGTCGCCCACACCACACCTTATTTCTTGTTTGATAGTAATTACTATTTATCTAGCTGTATAGTAAAAAATTGACTTGTCTAAGTGCTTATTTTGCAAGTCTAAGGAAATAAACGATTTGACTCTGACTCTGATTCCCAGTTCCACACTGACAATAGTATGTAAGAACATAGTTGTGTTAGACTTAGTTATGCAAAGTTTGTATTAGTTGATAAGCGATAAACTTGCTAGTGGTTTCTTTTTCACTTCTACCGCTAGTGGACAAAAAAATTAAAGTGAATTAGAGTCAATTGCACCTTATTTCTTATTTGATAGTAACAACTATTTATCAAGCTATTTATTTAGTAAAAAAATGACTTGTCTAAGAGCTTATTTTATTTATTTTATTAAGGAATAACTAACCACTACATTAAACTTATAATACATTTGTGTTAGTACTTTACTTTGTAGGTAAAGATAAGAGTTATTCATAAAGTACCGTCCAGACTCCTAACCTCGCCTGTGACACCTATCTTCGCCTATTTTCACGAAACTTTAAATATAGGTACCGAAAATTTATAACAATACTAATTGTATAAACTACCAAATACGTAAAAAAATTATTCCTAGCAACATTTTTGCGCTCAAAATGAGGCTAACTTTACTTTACTTCTGACACACACAAATTTTTCGGCAACCGGAGCGTAGAGTTTTATGAACACCAAACTTCGCCTACTACCTCTTTTTTGAAAAACAACTCTATTACAGTTGTCATAAAGTTTAATTTTGCTTGTTCATATTCCAGACTTTGTATCAGTCACACCTATGAACTGTTAAGTATCTTTTTCACTGACAAAAACTAGACAGGCGAAGATCGGAAACCATGCCGAAACTTCGCCTATGACATATGAATCGTTATTTCAATCATTTTTACTGCATTATATCAAGTATTTATGACCTTTAATTAAGTAGAAACGTTTCATAATCAGTGAAAACTAAAATACTCTATAACCTGAGAGCATGAGACAAAAATGTGTCAAAAACCAGGCGAAGTTAGGGGTCTCGACGGTAGCCCACAGCGCTATCCACATTTTTTTTTTATACATCTATATAATATAAAAATGAAACCCGTTTTCCGTTGTCACGACATAACATGAAAACGGCTTGACCGATTTGGATTTAAATGTTCTTTGAAAGTCAAGGATGGTTTTTACGGCGAGAAAAAATCTAATAATTGCCGGGAAAACACCTATAAACGTTTCCATAGGAACAATGCGTGCGAAGCCGCGGGCAACAGCTAGTACAGAATAAAAAAACATGCAACAAAAAGGCCTAACGAAAACAAATCTAAGCGAGAGCTGGGCTCCAATTCAACAACTAAGTTTAGTGAAAAAAGGAAATGCTAGAAGGTAATTAAATGATTCTAACTGAAAAAACAATAAGAATATTTTATGTTGGGTTATTACTCAAATTTACTTGAAAAAGTAAACTGTGTAACAACTTTTTAAATTTATGTAAATTGCAAATAAATATGTCATATGTATAAATATGTATATATTTTATATACCTACGTTATTATTATAGGACTCAACCATACGACGAATGGGGGCACGAAGTCCTGAATTTTGCATGTCTAAAGAAATAAACGATTTGACTCTGTCTGACTCTGACAAATAAAGTGCACGCTGCAAGCTGACCGTGTGTGCCTTAAAGTATTTTCCGCGTCACAGGCGCAGAGTTAACCCGATTCAGCGTAACCAAAACCGGCGTGACGGTTTGGTTTATTAGAAAGAGTGGCTTAATACTTACAATCTGCCAGGCGGTGAGGCAAGGCGTACATAGTAGGTGTCCACACGGCTCTATCCGTATATCCTTGTCGTTTTCAGCGCAGATCTTACAGAGTTGGAAGGTGCTTCCTGAAAAAGAATGAAAATGCGTTTAAAATAAATTATTTTAACATCCACGAGCTGAGTTTGAGTGGCTGATTCTTATGCTACGTACACATCTATGAAACGTGCCTGCAATGTAAAATGTAACATACAAGGCAATTCGAGCGCTTGCCTTGCATTGCAGGCGCGATTCGCAGTAAAGTAAGGCAATAGGGTATATGCATATGACTTAAAAGCCAATATTTTTTTTACGTATTCTCTATTGATATAGAAATATATCTGTATATTTATTTTTGTCTTTATGATGTTTTTATTGTGAAATTTTATAATTAAAAAGTAGATATTTTAATTCTCAACAGCAAAATGTCTAAACGCAACGCTATTGGCACGTGAAGCGTGACGTCATACTTGAACATTTTTGTATGGGCATGAAGTTTTGACTTAGAGTTTACATAGGGGACTCGATGATCCGTGACGTCATAAAATGCAATGGCTAACATGGATGCGTTTTTATCACCCAAAACTGAGAGTAGGTTTACTTTTAGTTTTTTACCTCAATAATTATTTTTTTTGAGTGTTATATTTTTTTTCGTTTATATATTAACCTAAATCACCGATTAAAAAATAAAAAAATCCATGCATATACTCTATTCGTAAATCGCGCAAATCGTATACCTACGAATTGCCTTGCATTGCATGTTACATTGCAGGCGCGCTTCGTAGATCAGAACGCGGAATTAAGCCGCGGTTCCACTGCAGCGCACGCTGTGCACGGGCACGCTGCGCACGTATTCATTTGTTTAACAACGTGGGTCAACGTTTCCACTGCAGCACACGCTATACACAAATAATATAACCTCACGACTATGTCCGACTATAGCACAGCACAGTCTTGACTCATACGCCTTGTGGATACCACGCATTTCGTGAATCTTGTAAAATGACATTGGAACTGAGTTTGTTAGACAGTTCGTCAGACGATGAATTCGAAAGTGAGATCGATGATCTATTAATAAGTGAATTGCGAAGGAAAAGAAAACACCGTTTTTGGATAGAAAATCATATTACATTCAGAAATAATCACGGAGAATACAAGACGTTATTTATGACACTAAGTAATGAAAAATTTGAAGATTATTATCGACTATCACGACACCATTTTCAAATTATACATGAAATGATTAAAGAAAAAATTGAAAAAATGGATACTACTTATCGAGAATGTATAAGTTCTGCTGAAAGGCTTGCCATCACCCTGAGGTAAGTCGTATCATATTTTAAAAAGTGTATTCAAACAGTTGTTAAGTGGCTGGCATCAGGTAAGGTGCTGGCTGTTATTATCGGTCAAGTGGCTGACATCATGCAAGATGCTGGCATCAGCCAGTGTGCTGGCATCACGTAAGGTGCTGACATCGGGCAAGGGGCTAGCATCAGGTAAATTGGTGGTTTGATAATTTGTGGCACTTGTGTATCCATAAGAAGACGAGGTAAGGCTGATTAATAAAAAGGAACACAGTACTGTCAATACGTGCGTACGCAACAGAGAACAGGAATCGACAAAATGGCGCGGACGTCGCTTCCCCGCCCGTCTCGTCCCCCACCCGACTATCCCGCCCCGCTTTCGTGTACCGCGTGTACAGCGTGCATGGCGTTGCCAACGTTGAGCCACGAGCGCGCATATCCCAGCTAGCTACGCGTGTCAATTCGTGCGTAGCGTGTCCGTGGGTTGCAGTGGATACAATCACATATATTTTCTTGCAAAGCGAAGTTTGATGCACGTGCGTAGCCTCTCCGTGCGCTGCAGTGGAACCGCGGCTTTATGCTGAGCCTGCGACGGCATGCTACTGCATGCTTATTATAAGCCGTGTACTAATCTGTGTTACAGGGAACTCCCGAATTCTCAAAAGCTACTCAGATTTAAGAATGTCTCAAAAGATCTTGTGTTAAGATGTGCTTAAATCTGAGCTGATTCGGGGGATAATGTACCATTTGTAGCAAGCATTAAATATCAGTCTCTGTTTATTTAGTATCAGTTCCTTTATTCTTAAGCAAATACATTTGTGTCGGAATATTTTACAATAAAAATGATAAATAATTATAATGTCAAACATACAAAAAGTTACAATACATAAATAAGATGTCAGTATTATAAAAATCAATACAATATCACAGAAAGAAATCAAACCAGGACACAAAAAATTACGTACACACTAGATTAATATTTTATTGTCTATGCTATTTGACTTTTGTCGTTGAAGTAGTTGTCGATGGAGTAGAAACACTTTTCCAATAGGAAACTTTTCAACTGTTTACCAAACTTAACGGGACAGTATATAGTTTTAAAGAGAATTGGAAGCCTATTATAAAGTTTAACAGCCTGAAATCGAACACTGTGCTTTGCTATCTCGTTGCTCGTTGCAAGCGCGTTCTTTCCCCATACTGACTGCACGAATGCTCACTGTGTAACATTACGCCTTGTAACACCGGTCAGGTCAATACCCGGCTTATGACATTCACTTTGGTTTGAGATTTAGACTTGCATTGCAAAAAGAGACTTACCCATCTCACAATAAAGCTCATACTGCTCCTGCGTGACCGTGATGTGATCTTCCGCGGGTGATATAATGGCACTGCTCAGATCTGGGTTTACATCTCTGCCGTCTGGGTATAAGTAGCTGTAATGAAAAAATGTTAATTGCATGGATGAAGGAACAAAGTAACTAGGTATACCTTATCCATCAAGCACGAATAATGTTAGCAACCAAACCGCCTATACTTAACCTAAAATTCACTTTGATGGCGCGTATATCATCATCATCATCAGCTACTAGTCCACTGCTGGACATAGGCCTTCCCTAATGAGTGCCATAGCGCCCTGTCTTCAGCTTGACGCATCCAGCATCTGCCTGCAGTCTTTCGCAGATCGTCATCCCACCTGGCCGGAGGGCGTATATACGAATACGTAATTTATATTAGTAGTCGATTTGAGATCCTTCCTTCAATAAATATTGCTTACATCTGAAACTCGACGCTAAGCAAGTGAATTATGATAATTGTATTGTGGTTTGTTTACTAACATTTTACATGCTCGATGGATATGATTAAAGATTAAGCGCATCCTACACTACGTTTGCAGACTCGCGGTCTCCACTTAAGAACACGTTTACCCTAGTGGTACCTAATCGGTTCTTTGCTAGATATGGCCGGCCCACTGCCACTTCAGCTTGCTAATTCTTTGAGCTATGTCGATAACTTTGGTTCTCTGTCGGATGTATTCGTTCCATTATTCTCTTTTTTTTGATGATTAATCGTTTAGCTACCAACCCACTTTAAAAAAGCGAAGGTGTGGCCTAAGATGAAGCACGCTTTTACAATAGGAACTTATTTACCCTGGATTTGAAGACTCTAAGATTATACTTTAATGGGAAAACACCATCTTTTTCGATATTCGTTTGTCCACCAGTATACATAAACATCTCTACTATTTATCCATTTTGAATGAAGCATGTTAGTAAACAAAATACGACACAAATAACAAAATCTCACTTGCTTGGCGTCGAGTTCCAGATATAATTGTAAGCAATTTTTATTGAAGGGAGGATCTAAAATCGACAAGTAATGTAAATTGCGTATAAAAGGACGCGCCAACAAAGTGAATTTTAGGTTAAGTATGGGCGGTTTGTTTACGTTTATGCTTCATTCAAAATGGACACGGTATAGTCTGTATTGATTCGGTAATTTAATGCAGAGAGGTTTGAGTTACTTACAATCCCTCCCTATATCCATCCAACAGCGCTTGCACCAAACTCTTGTTCTGCGGTATTGTTTGCAGTATCTCTCCATCTACAGTTACGTAGCCTATCGCCCACTGACCTAGCCGTGTGCAGGACAACCTGAAAATTAAATAATAAATAAAGTAAAATAGCCTTTATTTCTCTGCCATTCTTCATGAATAAAAGAAAAGAATAATGCTGGACAATTCACACAGCATTATCTAGCTCCAAGCTAAGCAGAGCTTGTGTTATGGGTACTAGGTAACTGACATGTACTTACATACCCAATACAATACACTACATAGATAGATATTTTTATCATACATAGAAAACATTTAGAACGCCCTGAACCAATATCTGCAGATCGTACAAACATTTGTCCCGAGGCGGGAATCGAAACACAAACCTCCTGCATCGAGGGCGGACCTGTGTCGAGGGCGGACCTGTGTCGAGGGCGGACCTTCGCCCACCACAGAAGTCGTCAAATACATTTGTTCTGAGTTAAAGATTCATAATTGTAATATTATTTTTAACTGACTAATAAAGTATGGTAGAAACCATTGACAGAGACTATGGAGAAGTCTGGAGGTCTATTGGTATTAATAAATTAAAGTAAACATAAATAACGCCAAACAGGGCCACTCTTTAAGAACAAGATCGAAGTTCCAGATTCGTTTTCTTGCCAATGCTAATCTTTAGAGAGTTGGTTTTGCACGGTAGCGAAAACGAGAATTCGATTTTCCTTGTCCTTGTACCTACTCGTTATTGAATATTTATCATCCATATACCCTGAACTCACCTGAACACGTAACTGCCAGCCTTGTGAATGTACTTCTGCAACCTCGCCTTCACCTCGTCGTATGTGAGGAACGCGACGTATCCAGGATGCGTCACCGCCAGCAGCTGCCAGTTTCTTAGCAGCGTACTCCACGGTTGGAATAGCCTGGAAAAGAACAAGTTTTTGGTGTCAATATTATGAGTCATTTGAGCTGGGTACGGGTTGAGTGAGAGACCAATTCCTACTGTGTATATTTTAAGGAATGGGTTTGGTTTGGTTAGGTCATGCGGGCAGAGAGATAATTCACGTTACATTCCCATGCACGACGTAAATGGAGATCGCTGTTCCCCTCTTCAAATTCGGGATATTTTAAAATATCCATGGAATTTCATATCCATAGGATATCCATGGCATCTCGGTGATGAGCTATATATCGCCCTAAGGTGTAGGAGTATGTCTCATCAGACTTGGCGCGTGGAACTCGAAGTGGCAACATCTCTGGTGGGACTCTGCCGTTGTTGTTTGGCGCTCTCAGTGTCAAGATCGAGTGGTGTGGTGTCCTGATGATGTCTCGTGGAGAGACGAAACTAGTTGACGACTTGCTTTGATAAATGTTCTTTCATTTTGTATAAATGTATAAGTTTGTATAATTTATTAGATTTTATCACAGAAGGTTTTTTCGCGGAATTGTTACTAAATATTTTTCATTCTTATATTTACAATGGATTTCCGCAAAGTAACGCCTGAATCTATTATTTATCTTATGTCTCATTAGCCACCCAGCATCCGACCATTACCGTTCTCGTGCGGTAAGTAACCACACGAACCACACAAGCTTGAGCGTAGACATATAAGAGATGCCTGGAGAAGTCTCGTGAGACTATGATCATCATTGAGTTGCTCAATGATGAATGAACTCAATGCTTTGAAACAGGGTTAATGATTGATATAATAGAACGAAATTAAATAAATCAAAATTCCCATAAGGATGTTGCTAGCATTTACTAGTTATTTAATGCTAGATTGATCATAACTGTGCAGATATTAATATAGCTTATGCGTTTGTGGTATTTATTGTTATCTTCAGGAAAATTGCATACCAAGAGTTTCTGCACATATTTCCTGTGTGTGTTAACACGTGTTAGATAAAAGTGGTGTTATCTGATTAATAATGTTACCATAGAATTGAGCCAGCCAGGCCAGCTGGTCGCTGTTAGGATACCATAACGACTAGAAAGGACTAACACTATAAGAACTTTACAATCTTAGATATAGAAATAATTGTTAGTTTTAATTGGTGATGGTCAAGCCTTTAGCTACTAACTCACTTAGGTTAGTGAAGATGTGGCCAAAGATGTAGCAAGCTTTTCCAGAAGGGATTGATTTACCCTGATATGAAGACTCCAAGATTATACTCGAACGGGAAAACTGACTTAGGAAGTCCATTCCACTCTTTGGCCGTGCGTTATGAGAGTAGAGGATAATTGTTTGGTTCGACACTGTGGTATGTCGACCAGATAGGTGGTATTTTTCTGTGAGTCTGCTGCTGGTCCTATGGTGAAAGGGAGGAGATGGGAAAAGGTTGTCCAATAACAGAAAACAATCAGTTATAGAACACTGACAGTCTGGCAACGCGCCTTCTGGGTTTGCTAGCACACGAGTACCGCGCCGATATTTTGGTCTTTTGCAGAGCCTCGTTTGGTTTGTAAGCCGTAGATGAGGAATCGTAGAAGATATATAATTCAAAAGTAACCTTGTAAAACCTTCGATCTCAAAGTTGGATATGAAGTCGTAACACGGTTACAGTAAGGTCTATCGTCACGTTGAGCGCCATTGTCTCCAACCCAGATGATATGCACTTTTTACGGAATATCTTGAAACGTACCAAGAGCCAAAAACAAAAAGAGCATCCCTCTATATTCAATAAGATCCTCTTACCTCGTGAAAACGTCGAACTCGAAGTTGGATATGAAGTCGTTACACGTGAGGTCTATCGTCGTTTTGAGCGCCATCGTCTCCAACCCAGATGATATCGGATGCACGTTGTTCAACTCTTCACGGAATATCTTCCAGGGTACCAGTGTGCTGTGAACAAAGAAAATTCATTCATAAATTTTTGTTAAGATATATATTTAGAAGACGAATATGTACCTAAGGCAGTATTCTCTAACTAGATTGTTACCTAACATAATCGTAACTTAATAAAGCACTCAACTATAATCTACCTAGGCGATACCTTTTAGAAAAAATATTGTCTACGGCCTGTGTCCATGTTTTTTTTTAAATTTTGAGCATTTCATCCGGTTTACGATATGACTGTATGACGGTACTCGGAGCTCTGATTCTGAATCCAGTGAACCGATTTCTATGGAAATGGTATAAATTTATATAATTTCCTTATGACGCGACATCTGAATTAGACCAAAATTCTCCTGGTCTAATTTCTGAATCAGACCAAATGAAATTTAATGTCGCCACCGCTCTTGATGCATTTTTATAACTATATAATTTATAGAATTTCCTCATGACGTGAGGACATCAGGATATCTGAAGGACATCTGAATTAAAACTGGAGAGTTTATATAAATTGTCCTGGTCTAATTCAGATGTCGCCGCCGCTCTTGGTGCATTTTTGAAATTTTTCATTAGTACTTAAAATATAATTTCGAAAATAGTATGAATGAAGTGTATAAATAAAATACAATCGCGAATGCACGTGAATAGGCCAGCAAGTCTGTTAAAAATACGTGTCACACTTGTAGGTGCAAAACTGAAAGGATTACATCATCGTTTCCACCAATAGTTTCTCTCACACTAGGGAGTGTATTAATATGTATTGTATTGTGTCAATTGTATGTAATAACAATGGGATATCATGAGTTGAGTGCCATAATCAATTGTATAGCTGAAACAGTGGAATTATACTGAATAATAGAATAAGGTAGATGACATTCGTGGGACATTCTGGGAACGGTTAACGCTTTGTTTGATCTAAGGTTTAAAATACTAGAGGAAGTGTTCAGTTGGAAACAACGATATAAAAAACATGCGTCGTTGAAGTGGTATAAATAATTGTTCAGTTAAGGAAGAGTTAATATAACAAACAAGGCCGATATGCATAATAAATCGATGCAATATCTGCACTTCTACAATTTATTCTGGGTTAACTTGGGTACACAGGCCTCCCCCTGATTAAAAGCTTTAAATGTCTTTTAACATAGGGGTACTACTGCCGATAATACCGCTGGGCATGCGAGTTAGGGATCGCAGTTAGGTGGCAAAATTGATCTGCAGGAGGCGCTGCTGCCTATCCCTGGTGTATATCCCTTTATCATCTCTTACGTCGCCTTCATAGCTTTAAAAATATGTCCAGTACAGTTCAGTTCATGTATAACCTTAGGAACACTTACTGGAACTCTTGGTAACGTATGTGGCATTCAAGTGGTAGGTACAATTATCCTTTGTTTGGTGTAGTACATTCTAGATTAGACAGATTCGTAATTCAGCAGATTTGCTAGTCCACGGATCCTTTGGTGCAATTACCGACAGGGTCAGTAATGACTGGCTAGCTGGCTGCGATGATGATGGCCGAAAGCGCAGCATAGAGCAGGTCCAGGCCATCGCAGCGCGATCAGCCTTGGCCAGCAGTGCGTCATTCATTATAGACTAAGGCTTCTATTGCTTTAATCAAAGAACGCGAGTTCAAATTTTAAAAAGTCGCATGATAATGCCGTTAGCTAGGGCCAGGAATGGATTAAAATTACAAACAAACCCAAATTCTCTCAAAGACTCTTCAAACTCTTAGTGCATAAAACCATCCCGAACGATTCGCTCACAACCTTACCTACCTTTTTCATTGTTAAGGTATATATTTTCTGTGTATATTTAGAAAACAATTGCTACAGTTCTCATTTCTCTCTGAACCCTCTGCAACCTTTAGGTCTGGACAACAGAAACGAGTGCAAATGATAAATATTTAAAGCCCCTCTCAGGTGATTCCCAAGTGCCCGATGTAAATTCGCCGGTCCGGTCGACCCTCGTTTCCGGTTACCCGGATATGAGTTTCACACGTGGTTTTACTCGTGTGGAATGTCAAAACCAAAAGTTGCTCTTCGACTATTAGGGAAATGTATACATTTCCCTAATAAATGTATACATTTCCCTCATAGTCGAAGAGCAACTTTCGTAAAAGTAAAGCAGTTCTTTCATTAACAGCTGAAACAACGTTCATCCTGAACACTGCCTAATTTCATCTGACGAGAATGGCGATGATTAGACGGGCCAGATTGAATCTAAGTGATACAATCTGGCCCGTCTAAAAGATAATAAAAGACCACCTGAAGCAACAAACAAGTAAACTCCCTTTCAACCTTAATATTACTAACAAAAGTCTACCTACGGAAACCAATAAGACTTAATTCGCTCTTGCGAATATAGCCAGCCACCTAGAATAACATTCAAACAAACAAACAACTCTTTCCTCCATACTAGCACCGATAGTCTACCTACAGAGAAACAAACGGAAGCTCATACGATGTTTCCTTTGGGTATGATAGGGACAAGGAGGCCAACTACAGCGGTTAGTAACAAAGGGGATATGCCGAGCTGAGTTTTTATCAACTAAACTGACAGACGAGTTTCCCCCTTCTATCTATAACATAACTAACAAAAATCTACCTAAGGAAACCAACAGCAGCACATACAACTGAATTTACTCTTACGGAGCTAGCCAGGTAGAATGATATAAATACAAACAAAGAACTCTTACCTCCATACTATACATAGTATACTGTGCCAAGCCTGCCAACTACGGAAACAAACGGAAGCATATACGACGTTCCGTTTGCCTTCTGATAACGTGTGGGGACCAGCAGCTAGGAAGTAAAGGGATATTATGAGCTGAGCGTTTATCCTGCTGAACACAGTCGAAATTTAAAATTCGATGATGATACGGGGCATGTTGTGTTCAGTTAGGTCCAAAATATAATTCAATCTTGAGACCAGTTACAACTATTATATGCGTCCATAAAATTATTAACTAGCCGCGCCTCGCGGTTTCACCCGCGTAGTTCCCGTTACAGTGGTAATTCCGATATATAATATAGCCTAGGTATGTCACTCCCTGAAAAGTACTTAAGCTTTTTAATGATAGAAGATTTTTTTAAATCGGCTTAGTAGTTTCGGAGCCTTTTCAATACAAACAAACAATAAAAACTTTCCTCTTTATAATATAATATAGACAATACGGAAGCAATACGATGACGTTCCCCGTTCGCCTTCTAATAGCGTGTGGGGGCCAGCAGTTAGGAACGAAGGGGATATTCCGAGCTGAGTTTCCTGTCCGGGTGACGTTTATATGACTTCCGAATGGTTAAGTAGATCGAAGTGTTCTGGGGCGTATTTGAAACAAAAAGACGAGAAAGTTTTGCAGAAACTTCGTGAAGTTGACTAGATACAGACAAAGGGCCAACGGAGCGTGACAGCTGAGGATCTCTGCAGAGATATCACTTGATATACACTTGTAGTCATGTTTTATTTTATTCTTGATTTATTATTTTATACCACAAAATAACATTTTTTTTTCACCAATAAACCTTTAAGGATTGTCGAAGCGTCGCATGACCAAAGAGCTGGTGAGTATCTGGCGCAGCGCAACAGCATTGCCATATACAGCGGGGCAATATAGAAAGCGTCTTGGGTACGCTCCCGACTGGTATTGGTTCATATGGACAGTCTGCAGTTAGCTCAATTGTTTCAATAGTAAATACTAGTCGTCAAATTGTACTGACCGCCACCGCAGGCCGCGTCAGTCTGAGACCCTTTATGGCAGAGTCCGAGTTATGATTCTCGGTAGAAATACATTGGTCTCAAAAGGCATGTTTAAATTTAGTATCGGAGACAGACCTAAAACATCAAAAGCTTGGACACCATCTTCCATTATGCAGTGTAAGCTCAGCCTCACACTGTCTTACGTGTACAACTGAATCAATAGCTGCAGTTGCACTAGTTAGTACTGACTATTTGGTTTGATGTTACGTGTATGAACATCTGTGTGTGTATATGTATGTTAGCTGTGTGGTGTTGGCTTAGAATTTGCACCACCTTAACTCTTCCCGTGGGTGTCGTAAGAGGCGACTAAGGGATATCTATCGGGGGCGGCCCTTGCATGCCCAGCGTGGGGATTATGGGCATTACCCCCCGTGAGACAATGCCAATAAGTCGCTTATCAGGGTAAGGTCTGCGTCCAGCAGTAGACCAATACAGACATGAGGTTTAGGTTGAGGTGAATTCTAAATTGGCTACGGTTTATTTAGACTAATTGGAAACAACATAATGAGTAGAGTCTACTCATTATGTTGTTTCCAAGTAGACCATGTTAATCTCTTATGGTTGTTTGAATGTAGAATTCACCTGTTGGCAATCAGATCCTGTAAACTCTGTCACTAATCACCCGCGTTAATAACCTTTACATGGTCATCATAGCGGCCCGCAAATGAGGCAGACATACCCTGATAAACGAATTTCATCGGAGTAGATACAGGCACCGCTCCCAAACGACGAATATTGAAAATTAATTCCATTAATTGGGAATACGCACACTCCCCTCTCGTGTGGGAGACGGCTGGTGATTTTACCACGGAACAATGATCAAAATAATCAAATTTATTATTGGGAGTATGCTACTAGAAGAATCTACTACCTATACCGTGTCCATTTTGAATGAGGCATAAACGTATACAAACCGTCCATACTTAACCTAAAATTCACTTTGTTGGCGCGTCCTTTTATACGTAATTTACATTACTTGTCGATTTTAGATCCTCCCTTCAATAAAAATTGCTTACAATTATGTCTGAAACTCGACGCCAAGCAAGTGAGATTCTGTTATTTGTGTCGTATTTTGTATACTAACATGCTCCATTCAAAACTATAAACCGACTTCAATTAATATCGTTTCTTCATGGATCCCAATGTCAGAACTGGGTCAAATTTAAATGGGGAGCACCAGCATTTAAAAATGAATCATGAAAATCGGACCACCCAGTCAAAAGTTCAGAACCTCCTCCTTTTGTTTGAAGTCGGAAAGGAAAGAAAGGTAGCAGAAAAGAAAGGTAGCAGCTTCCTTCTGGTTGTTTTTTTTTACTTCTTACCTCAAATTATGTAAGCCAAGGCTAGCTTTAAGCGTATACTTTAGAAACACTTCGATCTTCTAGCGAACTGTACGGAAGGTACAGTTCGCTAGAAGATCGAAGTGTTTTCGAATTGCAGATCTGAGAAATTCGTAGCATAGTGGCACTTATTGTTAGATATTTTAAAACCAGTGCATAGTGGGTATCGAGCTACTATTGTACTTTAGTGGGTAGGTACCTACTAAAGTACAATTACATACGAGTATATACTAACGTACATAATAAAGTAAATAACTTGGTCTTACCCATAGGATTCGCAACGAATACATCTGACAGAATACAAAACATCATTATATCGGCCTACTCACGTCTACCAGATAGGTCTCTCCTTTTCGTAAAGGTCCTACTGTAGCCGCCGACGAGACAAATAGTGATTCTGAGCCGTCTCGTCAATCTATGCTGCAATATCGTCAGTCTATCGAGTGGATGGTCTTCCAACACTTCGTTTTGCGTTGCATCGCGGTTGCCACATTATGCGATGTGGCAGTGCTACATTCGTTGCCAACCTATATAATGATATATAGGTTGGCAACGATTAAGTGATCGCAATGTAGGTGTGATCACATTAACTCTCAAAAGATAAAACTTATCACAATACTACATACTTATGTATATCGTCAAAAACAGACGTAAGTGTTGAGCGGCCAGCTCCCACACTATCCCATCCAATTACAATTTGGCGACATCGTCTGGACCGTCATTTAGTCACGACCCCGTGTATCGATTCACAGATTTGCATTTTTGATTCTGTCGCTCTTATGAAGCTTATTGGTAAATACACCCCAATTTGATAAGGAACTTTTAATACGAGGGTGGAGTTGGAAATTAATACAGCCTGTATTTAATTTGAAACTCTTCCCTGAGGAACGTTCGTTTTATGTTATTCAATTTGTTATTTTCTTTCAGCGTTCTTGCAAGACCGTGAGCACAAAGAGTAAAAATTGTAAGTTGCAACTCTTGTAATTTCAATTTTTCCTTCTTGTGCTCCAAATAGGATGCAGGACAATGTTTTTTTTTCAAAGTTGCAATTTATTTATTTTCTTTCATCATTGGCCTGTTTTTCTGTCTACTAACAGAAAAATGGTTATTTTACTAGCTTTTAATAAACTGCAATTATTGAATGAATAGGTTAGCAAGCATAACAGTTATCTGGTTCCCATAACATAACACAAGCTGTGTTAACATGAAGGCTACACCTACCTAAACTTAGTTTAGAGTCTTTTCCAAACGAGAAGAGTCGTGGCGTTACGTTGTACTAACACTTTTAGGTGTACTGCAATTACAGAGCAGTGTTGTCAACGCAAACGCAACAAAAGTTGTCAATTGGCACACGAGCGCCCTCAATTTCACTTTTCTTTTTGAACAGACTCTACTTTGATCCGCATAGTCGAGCCGTAAGCTTCAGATTTTCAGACGGGCTATAGGACAATATTATACAACTAATCTTGCACTCTCAACAGTGTAAGCAAGATACCCGGCACTGGAAGAGCACGTAAAATAATACTACTTATCGCTCTGATCCTCGTATAACGGGGTGGGCTGGCTTTCAACTTAAGGGTGTGCAATAACGACGCTACGAGATCGATTTCGAGCGGGATGACAAGATATGGTTTTCTCGCGATTAGGTAGGTACAGAGCAGAGACGTGCACCGAATTTTATATGCGCCAAAACTGTTTTTACCTAATTAAATTACAACTTAATGAAACAACTAAGTAATTTTTAGATAAACAAAAACCGAACGAAAAAGTGTTCTGTTCCTGAGATGAATAGAAAAATGTGTGCAAAAGTTCTATTTTTTTTTTTTTTATCTAAGTAAGTATAGAGAAAACTTGTTCCAATCAATCGTGTATAAAACACGTTATTCAAGATAAAAGATCGAAGTAACGTTTCCCTTAATGTGAAGGCTATCACAGATTCTGAGATAAATAACGATTTCGAAGTGCAAAATTTCCAAAATTGGCACACTCTTAAAGCCCGCACTGAACAGGTACAATTCCATTGGAGCCGGATTGTATTTCAGAGGGAATCGTCGAGGGGTTTAGGTTTACAGCACGGCTAATAATAGCTTATTTTATGCAAGAGATCGGAACCAAGTATTGGACGACCAGAGTGCTTGAGCTCACATGGAGGCAAGTCTGAACAAGGAAATGGTCTTACCATTTCCTTGTTCACATAATGAAGACGTGAGGGAACCATCAGAAATCACCAATCACTGTAGAAGCGCCTCGGCAACAACTAAATGTATATGTAGGTACTTAATCTTGATTAGAAATAAGAATATAATAGTTTAATTGGTATGTACCTTTTGTTATTGCTGTTAATAAATGTTTTTATATCTTTTTTTATCTTTAGCACCCTGGTCGCACCAGGCGTGTCGTGTCGGTTTAGAATTTTCACCACCCGAACACTTTCCGCGGGTGTCGTAAGAGGCGACTAAGAGATATCTATCAAGGGGCAGCAGGGGGTAGCAGCGCCTTTTACAACCAGACAGCATCCCCAACTCGCAAGCTTAGCGTAGGGATTATGGATAAATAAATAAATAAATAAATAATGCTGGACAGTTCACACAGCATTATCTAGCCCCAAGCTAAGCAGAGTTTGTGTTATGGGTACTAGATAATTGATATACATTACAATATATATAGATAGATATTTTTTTACGATACATAGAAAACATCCAGAACGCCCTGAACAAATATCTGCAGATCGTACAAATATTTGTACGATCTGCAGATATTTGTTCAAGGCGCTGCTACCCCCTGCTGCCCCTTGATAGATATCTCTTAGTCGCCTCTTACGACACCCGCGGAAAGTGTTCGGGTGGTGAAAATTCTAAACCGACACGACACGCCTGGTGCGACCAGGGTGCTAAAGATAAAAAAAGATATAAAAACATTTATTAACAGCAATAACAAAAGGTACATACCAATTAAACTATTATATTCTTATTTCTAATCAAGATTAAGTACGCAATAACAAAAGGTACATACCAATTAAACTATTATATTCTTATTTCTAATCAAGATTAAGTACCTACATATACATTTAGTTGTTGCCGAGGCGCTTCTACAGTGATTGGTGATTTCTGATGGTTCCCTCACGTCTTCATTATGTGAACAAGGAAATGGTAAGACCATTTCCTTGTTCAGACTTGCCTCCATGTGAGCTCAAGCACTCTGGTCGTCCAATACTTGGTTCCGATCTCTTGCATAAAATAAGCTATTATTAGCCGTGCTGTAAACCTAAACCCCTCGACGATTCCCTCTGAAATACAATCCGGCTCCAATGGAATTGTACCTGTTCAGTGCGGGCTTTAAGAGTGTGCCAATTTTGGAAATTTTGCACTTCGAAATCGTTATTTATCTCAGAATCTGTGATAGCCTTCACATTAAGGGAAACGTTACTTCGATCTTTTATCTTGAATAACGTGTTTTATACACGATTGATTGGAACAAGTTTTCTCTATACTTACTTAGATAAAAAAAAAAAAAATAGAACTTTTGCACACATTTTTCTATTCATCTCAGGAACAGAACACTTTTTCGTTCGGTTTTTGTTTATCTAAAAATTACTTAGTTGTTTCATTAAGTTGTAATTTAATTAGGTAAAAACAGTTTTTAGCACCCTGGTCGCACCAGGCGTGTCGTGTCGGTTTAGAATTTTCACCACCCGAACACTTTCCGCGGGTGTCGTAAGAGGCGACTAAGAGATATCTATCAAGGGGCAGCAGGGGGTAGCAGCGCCTTTTACAACCAGACAGCATCCCCAACTCGCAAGCTTAGCGTAGGGATTATGGATAAATAAATAAATAAATAAATAATGCTGGACAGTTCACACAGCATTATCTAGCCCCAAGCTAAGCAGAGTTTGTGTTATGGGTACTAGATAATTGATATACATTACAATATATATAGATAGATATTTTTTTACTATACATAGAAAACATCCAGAACGCCCTGAACAAATATCTGCAGATCGTACAAATATTTGTACGATCTGCAGATCCCGAGGCGGAATCGAACCCGCAACCTCCTGCGTCGCAGGCGGACCTTTGCCCACCGCGCCACAGTGGTCGTCTCGATAGTTGTACCCCTGGAGATAAAACCCAATAAGGCGCTTATAAGGGAGAGGCCTGCGTCTAGCAGTAATGTGCTAAATCAATTGGCTAAATCAGATCGGATGATGATGATGTTTCTGCTGGTGGATACAATGGCCTAAACGCTTTTCCTCCTCCATCTTCCGAGAATAGACCCCGCTTTTGATTGTTTTTCCGGCCAATTACAACCTAGTGTTCAAGACAAAAGTGAATAGGTGTCTTCTATAGACCTTCGTGATACGTCGGCCACCATCTCGGTGAGATTGCGGTCGAACGAAGGTCCATTGACGCGCCTATCCCACGGGAACTGATTTATGAGATCAAAAGTAGCCTGTGTTATTCCAGGCCTAGAACTACCTCTATGCAAAATTTAAGCCCGATCCGTTCAGTAGTTTTTGTGTGAAAAAGAGCAACAAATGTAGGTGGATAGGTACAGACATATTTACAAACTTTTGCGTTTATAATATTAGTAGAATAGTAGGGTAAAAAAAATTACACATTTGGCTGAAACTTACATAAATCATAGCTATTGGAATAATCCGTGCGAAACAGAGGAAATGGGCTAGTGAAACCTAAAGGCCTTTGGCGTATTTAACTTGCACAATACAAATTTCAACCCACTGCTTGCGTACCTATATGGGTAGACAGTCGACACCCAATGGATCTATTGTCTGAATGCTAAATACACAGTACCTTTTATCGAACAATACGACATAATACTTGGTTCTATAATCGAATATATTTTCTGTAGACAAAGGGGTTAAATAACTACAGAAATATTGGCCGTGCGAAGAGCGAATCAGAAACTAGTGATGTCTTAAAATATTTCATTTGATGACATTACTATATTCTCTCTACGGCTTCGCACACGTTGTTTACATGGAAACTATTTTGAGTATTTTTGGCGTGAAAAAGTAACCTAACCACACAATAATATTTAAATCCAAACTTTCGCATTATTATGTGAATGTAAGTGATGATCATCGGAGAAGATCGCAGCTTTCATTCGTAATTATATATATATGTATTTGACTCCTGTTCGTCGAACAGGAATTAAACTTGCAACTCTTGCAGGAATAATTGATTTTGTTGAAAAAAAACTATAAACCGACTTCAATTTTATAGTTTTTTCATGGATTTTAATGGATCCGCTGTCAGAACTGGAGCATATTAATATGGGACCACACGGGTAGCACCAGCTTCTTATATAAAAAAAGAATCATGAAAATCGGACCACCCAGTCAAAAATTCTAAGGTAACAAACCTAAAAAAAAAAAATATTTTAAGTCAATTTGAAAATTTGAAGTCGGTTAAAAAGGAGGTTTTTCGCGGAACGTGTGCAAGTGATGAAGTTTACTTACAAAAACTTCAACAACGCATAATCTCATAGCATAATGTACGGTTCTGTTATTGTTATAAGTTTTGTTTAAGTTTTCATTTACCTACTACACTTACCTAAATATTTTTGTTCACAGAAAATATATTTGATTCTAAAACCGACTATAGTTTCGATTGTTGAATCACTGTGTACTTTGATAATCGTGAAGGGTCAGCGAGAAACAAATACGGAATTGGTCCGAACCGAACTTGGATATCTGTGCGTAAGATATTTATTCGTCATTCATTACCATTAGGTATGCAAGAATTTAGAGTATCAATATAAATTATGATTACTTAGGTACTCAGATACTTAACTTGTGATTACGTATTCTATCTGAAGAACAGTTTCGATACATAATTATCTATTACCTAGTACCCATAACACAAGCTCTGCTTAGCTTGGGGCTAGATAATGCTGTGTGAATTGTCCAGCATTATTATATAATTATTATATTTAATGAAAATAAAAATATTATTAAATAAGGCAGTATCACATAATAATATACCTAATTTATTTCACGTAGGAGCAGTTCCATAAAAGGTTGCATTTGCTTTATTTCACTCGGCTTACGTCAAATACATGATAATTGAATATTTTTGTATTTACCTACATTTATATATATTTAATTATGTATCAAAGAAAAGGTTACCGTCAGGAAACTGTTCCTGTCTGAAATGGACTATACTAGTAGCTTGATAGATAATATCTACCTCTCTAGATGCCCCACACAGTAAGCACACCGACCGGGAACAAATATCTGCAGATCATAAAACCCGTAGGAAATCGAACCCACAACTTCCTGCTTCTCAGGCTGACCTTCGTCCACAGCGTCACAGAGATCTTAAAAATACCCATAAAGTGCAAAAAAGTGTAAAAGACTGAAATAGAAAAGTAACAGCCATTACTTTTTCAAATGCGCATTTAAAGAACACACAGAAACTATGAACGTACAGAACGAAATATCACCAATTATAATAAAAACAACCATAAATCTATGAGTACAAGGAGTGGCAATACTTTATCAATCGAAACATCCATAGCTCATTGAGATACACGAGTAGAGCTGACCTGACTTGAAGGTGATTTCCATAGACAGAACACGAACTGATCCATTCAATTAACAACGTGGTAAAAGGTAACAAGGGTGATGCTTCAGCGGCCCTTAAGGGTCGGTTCACATCTGACGGAAGATGCGTCACGCGTATCATCGGTCGCGTCTATTCGATCAAATAGGGTGTTTTTAAGCCGTGTGGTTCCGGCGGCATAGAATCTGCACCACCCCAAATCTTCCCTTGTCGTAAGAGGCGACTAAGGGATATTTACTTGAGGCGGGCAGCAGCGCCTCCTGCCAAGCAATTCTGTCACCATACTGCGATTCCCAACCCGCATGCACAGCGTGGGGATTATGGGGTTACCCCTGTGAGAAAACCGCCAATAAAGCCGCTTATCAGGGGGAGGCCAATATAGGCTGTTGAGGTTGAGGTAACAAATTATGCTCGCTGCGAATGGCCCGTATCAACGATCAGTGCCCATCTTAAGGTTCGGTAAAAAGGTAGATATAATAGCTATTGAATAAGGTTTGAAAATTGTAGTAACATTATGGCTTGTAGAGTATTTTAAGATGTATTTGACTTTGTAGCACTAAAGCCCTCCTCCGCTTTTATAGCAAATGAAATTATTTGATAACTCAAGACGGGATTGAATGAAATTGCGAAACGGCGCGGGGGCGCTTCATTAAAATATTTTATGGCTAATACTAAATTTGGATTAAGGATTATTACTTGTGTCGCGGTAATGATGTTGATGTTGTGCGTAAAATCTTTGTTCTGTGGGTACTCTAAACCAGGTTCTCAAACATTTCATTTTAAATATTGTAGGTATGCATTTTTGTATTTGCCCCTGATTTATGCATTATAATCTTAACCTCTTTAAATATTGGTGTTGAAGTATAAAAAAGTATTTAATATTTTATTAATTGTAAACTTAATACACATAGCAATGGTCTAAATAACATTTATAAGAAACAATACAAATAATAAACCGACAAAATATGATATATATGACCAAAATTTGTATATTAGCTCCTTTTTTCATTATTATTTAGTAGGATAATTTGTAACGAAAGTATGATTATCTCTGCTCTTAAGTATAGACAACCAGCAGAACAAATGCATTTGTAGCAAGTGCAAGTGTAGAGTCTACTCTGGTAAATATCTAATACCTACATATACGTACAGGGTGTCCCATAACCTGAAGGTGAAGGATTTTTCCACTTTGAACCTAGACTTAAAAATAACTCCGCGAGAAAGAAATACACGTTTATTGTGAGTTCCAGAAATATTAGAAGGTGGAGAACAAGATGGACACCTTTTTTACTCTCTATCCACTTTTATTTATTTGGCACACAAAACAATCAAGATATGTAAAAACAAGTAACACAATCATACAAAACTAGGCTGTATTCCTTAACATGTGTACACAGCATGATTAAAGTGCAGTATTGATTACCTATCTCAGACAAAGGAATATAAAGACAGCTTACGGTGAACTAAAAAATGAAGCCACTTTTTTATAGTTGAGTGCGTGAAAGTGTTTCCATCTGAAAGAAAAACTCCCTATAATTTGGGAAGTAGTATTATTGGATAGGTTAAAGATAGATTACTAGGATGAAATGAGAGACGAAATTATAATAATAAAAAAATATTCGTGATTAGCACTCTCGATTAAATTTTTGTTTAAAACGATACTCATTAGGTAAAAAAATTCAGCCATCTTGAATTCTAAAGCAAACTCATTTTCTAAATCTACACCTTCGATTCAGTTGGAGACGATCGATACTTACCCTTACATGTAAAACTGCAAATAACAAGAATGTCCACCATCTTGAATTTTAATATTACTAACTAGGGCTACCTGGTGGTTATGTAATAATTGTGTATGTTGTTTATTATTTAATTGTGTTCCCCTTTTACCTAACCTACACCCTCGATTTGATCGAAATCGATAACCAAGAGAGGAGACCACGATTTAAAAATGTCAGCCAAATTGGATTTTGAAATGGACATCTTTTTTGTACTGTCCAAGTTTGAGTCAAAAACGATCCGACCCACGCCTGCCATCAAATTCGTAATCTCCACCCCAATGTTAGTCGAAAACGATACCCATATCATATTCATGGATAAGAAGGGGGTTCAGCCTGAACCCCCTTCCGCCTCTCCTGAACCGTTCAGGAGAGGCTAGGCACAGCAAGACTCGCTGCGCTTGCCTTGCCGTGTGAGTGTGTCCTCAAATTCGTAATCCTTATTCCCATATTACTCGAACATGATACCCATATCAAAATCTTGGATCTTCACGCCCCCAGCCCCCCCGGAACCCGGGGAGTGGGTTGTTGGCTGGGGGTGTGAAGGGTGACGGCATGGCTCGCTTCTCTGTGCCCCGTAGTCGCTAATGCTCCACCGAATAAAAAGGCTAAAAACAGGCCAATTTTCGGTTTTTTATGTTTTTTAATTAAAAAAGGGGTCTAGGGTCCAAAGGAGGAAATATTTTTCTGCATTTAGAATTATTTATCCTCCTCTACATGACTGTGAAAAAATTCTGTAAAGTCGCTCCGTTTGGGAGATCTCAACGGGGGCTAAAAATGGGGGTAGGGCGGGGTGTATTTTTTTTAGATTCAAGAAGATACCCTTTATATGATCCTGCAATCAGAACCCCTCGATATCTCCTCTATTTGGTAGTACTCAAAAAAGGGGGAGGAGTTTGGGGGGCATGGGGAGTAAAAAAATTGTCTTAAAAAAGTGACTTGTATTCGTCTACACGGCTGTTATTTTTTTTTAATTCAAGTCACTCCGTTTGGGAGATATACAACGGGGGCTAAAATAGGGGCGAGAGGGGGGTAATTAACTTTTTCCTTTGATTTAAGAAGATACCCTCTATACGACCCTGCAATCAATTTTCTTCTATCATGTCGCTATCTGGTAGCACTTACAAAGGGGGAGGAGGTCTGGGACAAGGGGGGGTTAAAAAAATCAGTTTAAATCACTTGTCCCCCTCTATACAAACGCCATAAACGTTTTGATCCAAGTTGGTCCGTGTGCAAGAAGGTTAGAGCGGGGGGGCTCCGGGAGGGGGAGCAAATCGCAAAAACCGAGGGGGACCGAGGAATTTTCCCTCGGTCCAACATGAGAAATACATTATCGCAAAAAAAACAATACCTCACCCTCCACCATCCGGGAGAACAATTATGTGAGTGAGTCAGTGAGTCCGTGGTAATCTAGCTATATCGTCGTCGGTCCAATAATCGAAATCCTCGATTAGTCTAAATAGCTACCAATTATGTGAACCCTTGAAGCGAAAATTAACAAATAGCTTGGGGAAATCTGAAATCATACGCTGGTAACATTCGTGCTCTATGTCACTGTCATTGTCATTGTCTTTGATATCAACATAGTGTTGAGGTTTTGTGTTCCAAGTAAAACAAAAACAAGTGTTTTATAGAAAGTTTTACGGTGTTATTTCAGTACTTACAAGTGAAACGTTATTCCTTCCCACTTCTTGACCTTTCTGCTGCTATTTTGACAGTTCTTCACTGCACAGGAAACCATAGTTATCTATTTACACGTCGAGGTGTCCTGGCTCGCGCCTCGACGGGTACTGACGAGAACTGCGCACGGTTTGGTTGATATTTGTGTGCGTGAGCGCGTGTGTTTACAAGGTGAGCACGGTTTTCTACGGCTTCATTTTTTATTTCACCGTAAGCTGTCTTTATATTCCTTTGTCTGAGTTACCTATATACTAATTTCTTGAGAAAGTATCGTAATATTTTCCTATCCAAGTTTTATGAACGAAAATATTATGTAAATCGTATTACGAAGCTGGTCATGAAGTTATCGACTGAAACTAAGGATATTAATGTTTCAAACATTAGAAGTTTTTCTTTTTATTTAGGTCTCCCATCGACATTCGATAAAACTTGAAATGTAGCTGAAAATTAAGCTAGGCATTAGTCAGACCATTTCCTAGAAAGTACCTTGCTTCCAAAGAACTCGTTTCGTAGAATTCCCTTTACTTAAATTTTCCTAACAAAATGTGCCTTTCCAGAATTACGGCAGAACCTAAATATACACACGAAAGATTCCGTAAAATAATTACGTACCTACTTTAACATTCTACATTCATGTTCTGTAGAATCTACATGCTAGCTACATAAGTGAGCCGAGACTCCGAGAGCGATAATGCTAAGGTCTGTTTAAACAATGCAAGCAACTGTCCAGATGCTTCTTTACATGATGCTTTTTCAATAGGCAGGCAAATCTTAATAAGTTTTATGAAACCGAGTTCGAAAGTAGAAGGACGCATAACCTTTCGGCTATATACGCACTTCCTGATTTCTTCATCAATTGTATTCTCCCAGTGCTCCAGACGTATATACCTAGATCAAAGTTGGATCGAGACAATAATAAGCACGCGAGATAATAAAACGACCGCCAGCTGCGCCGTTCCGACTATGACCGAGGTTGGAGGACATAATGAGATACAATTTGAGGCTGCCACTTTCGAGAAGCCAGTGCCTCATCTCCCCTTTTTTTCATCGATAGCTGATAGTGATGATTGTTTTTTATATTTGTCTTGGAATACTTAAAAACAGTGCTAAATATACCTAACGACATTTGAAGTCAGATTTTGTAAAAACATCGAACTATCTATAGTACGTTTGCCTATGCCTCAGGGGTCAGTATCGCTCATGTCAGTATCGCTCATGTCCGTAGGTGATGACCCTCTGTTACCCTACACATGACCTCTGGGTGGTGCTAAGAGCGGTACCCTCTGGTGGTAGGCTTCCGCCGTGGCTTGTCACCACCCTCCGGACTCCAGTCCATGAAGCACCTCTGTTGTGTTTCGGAATGTGGGCCGGAGTAGCCATCTTCTAGACCTTCGTGATACATCGTCGGCCGCATCTTCGCTTTCCATCAGGTGAGATTGCGGTCAAACGAAAGTCTATTTCTGATAAAAAAAGGGTACCTAGATCGTACTGCTGAAGCGAGCTACACACAGACCAAGTAACTCGCTAAGCCAACTCGCAAGTGAACTCGCTTTGTGTAACCAGGGTCATAATATGTGACGTATAATTTTGTCAGTGTTGTGGGAAGCTGGAGCGGCGGGGTGCGTGTTTGTGGCGGAGCGAGCTTTACATCAATAGAAGCACCCTGTTTGGGTGAGATTGGTGTGGTTTGGAATATGACGTTAATAAGGTTAGATAGCAGAAAGTGCGGTTTAAAATAAAATGACCTATTTAATGCTGATGTTTGGTAAAACGGACCGAACGTATTCGTGACACGACTTCTCTTCAACCTCAACAGCCTGTATTGGTCTACTGCTGGACGCAGGCTTTTCCCTGATAAGGTCTAGTTGCACAAAGGATGATCACCACTCAGTGATAGAACCTTTGATAGAACGTGGAGGCCACGTGGCTAAAAATTGTGATGCGCCGGTTAGTCTAGGCAGTGAAGACGTTAATTTGGTACCTACTCGTGCTTATAGGTATTATACTAGCATTTTAACATAATTGCATGCTAATACCATGTTAATACTCATGTTTTGGCAAATAAATGATTCTTATTCTTATTCTAGCTGCGCCACGTTGTTCCTATGGTAATTTTTATTTTATTTCACGGGAACTGATTTATGGGATAAAAAGTAGCCAGCTTGGAATCAACCAGGATTAGAATTACTTGTAAGTAAGTATGCAAAATTTCAGCCCGATCCGTTCAGTAGTTTTAGCGTGAAGAGGTAACAAACATCCATCTATACAAACTTTTCATTTATAGTATTAGTGTGAAGTGTGATATATGGAGCAGGAATAGCCATGTCTGCCGCACGTCCTGTAGGCTATGATCACCACTTAGAGGAGTCCCGACCCAACAGCGTAAGGCGTTGCGGTAGACCGGAGAAACGATGGTGTGACGAACTAAACACATATCGGAGAGGCCACCTGGCTCAAAATCGTGATGCATGCAGGGATCAGAGGGGGGCCTTTGTCCAACAATATCATACATAATAGATTAAGGCGTTACTTTGCGGAAATCCATTATAAATACCGGATTAAAATATTTAGTAATACTTAATTCCGCGAAAAAACCTTCTGCGATAACATCTAACAAGTTACCTACCAATACAAAATTATACATTTATACAAAATGAAAGAACATTTATCAAAGTAAGTCCTCTTACTTACTTACTTATTTTCTACTTTATATTTGCAACATTATCATCTTCCTGTTATTATACCACGCTAGGTGGGGGTCGCGGCACAACAAGTCTTTCTTCCACCTTCTATTGCCATGTCATCTTTCACACAATCCATCTTTTCTTCGGTCTTCCTCTCACCTTATATCCCTTCTGAGGTCTAAGGCTTTTGTCCAACAGTGAAGTCAGAGCCTAAAGCCAAAGTACAAAATCAGAACTTAGACGTAATTTTTTTACTATATAAACAACACATTGAATGGCACATTAAAGGCTCATTAAAAGCAATATTAGAAAATTCAACTACACATGAGGCAAAACTTCACTTCACCCCTACATTTTAGCATCACTGACGGACGATAGCTAGTTTTAAAGTGATTCATTAGCCCCAATAAGTGTTCATTTCGTAGTGAGACCGGCCGTGTTTGTTGCAAAACGAAGTTTGTGAGCTCACAAACTTGTCTTTAGAACATTTGTCCTAAGGAATCAGTGAATTGTGTGTCTTTTTGGTGTGCTTGTTCATAAAAGTCCACGCCATGATGTTGCACAATTTGATTTCACTATAAAAGCAATACTTAATATAAGTTCAGTTTATTGACAAAAACACTAATTTTATTTACTCATAGTGTGCGTCCGTCGGCATTTTGTTAACGCACGCATTCAAAGAGAATGCCGAAATAGTTTTTGGGCGTAAGGGCGTTTCTAATGATTTAAATCTTTGGTAGTACATAATTAAAGTAAAGTAGGTAACCACTTACACTACAGGTGAGGCAAAGCTTGATTTTTACAGCGCTCTAAAGTTTTGTTAACGCACGCATTCAAAGAGATTGCCATATAGTTTTTGGGCGTAAAGGCGTATCTTATGATTTAAATCTTTGGTAGTACATAATTAAAGTAAAGTAGTTAACCACTTACACTACAGGTGAGGCAAAACTTGATTTTTACAGCGCTCTAAACTGTAAGTTCATCGGGTAAACTCAAAAGTAACCACTAACACTACAGGTGAGGCAAAATTTGATTTTTACGGCGCTCTAAACTGTAAGTTCATCGGGTAAACTCAAAAGTAGGTAACCACTAACACTACAGGTGAGGCAAAACTTGATTTTTACAGCGCTCTAAAATGTAAGTTCATCGGGTAAACTCTCTCTGGCTAGAATAGTTGACCTACTTGGAAATTATTAACGAACTTCCTCGAGGGGTTTCTCGGATTATACGTACTTTAAATTTTAAAGCTCTATCGAACGATTTACCGACTATAAACTTTGTTGTGGTTTAGTGCAGGTTTTAATAAGCTTTAGGTCACACAGGTGACAACCATGAGTTTTCATAATCTGTACCTACTCGCTACGCTAGCGACTGGTAGTTAAAAAAAAGACGTGTGGCACTCGGGGACTGCCGCGGTAAAGCTATTGCATAGCATTTTGTATCAACTTATGCAATTATAATTTTATTTATTTATTTTATTCATGCAGTATTGCTTTTTCTTTGATATTAATTCAAGTTACACCTTTTGAGCGTGGTGACCGATAAGAATTTTACAAGTACAGCTATTCACTGTTGTACATAAATACCTATACACCTATATACTTTCTCATAAACAGCTGCTTATGTATTCGTCCGATTTCGGAGCAGCTCGTCTCGATTCGTGCGAGTTTCGTAGAGTCGTACAATACCTACTTCTAATCGCACGCACACAACGCCGTGTCGAAGACTGCCGAACTGAAACGACGTTAGACGATGCACGGCCTTCAAGCCACACCTCCTTGCCCGGCGGAGTGGGGAGCGTGAGGTTTTTTCGTTACGGAATTTCTGGATTCGGTCCCCGCGCTCAAGGCCCGCGATAGAAGCTATGCAATAGCTTAAAATGCATGGAAACTTCTAAAATGCGCAGTATGAGTCGCGTAGATAACTGTCTGCGTATTTACGAAACTAACTAGGTACTGTATTAACTTCAGGGGAATTAACTGTGACAAACACAGGTTCCCCTACTGAGAACAAGCATTAGAAATGAATAGATTGATAGAACAGATCAATCAAAACAATTGTACCTACAATAAATTTTCTTTTCAAAAACTACAAATCGACTTCAATTTCTATAGTTTTTTCATGAATTTTCATGGATCCCATTGTCAGAACTGAACATTATTAAAATTACCACACGGGAAGCACCAGCTTTCATATAAAAAAAGAATCACGAAAATCGGACCACCCAGTCAAAAGTTCTGAAGTAACAAACATAAAAAAAACAGTCGAATTGAGAACCTCCTCCTTTTTTGAAGTCGGTTAAAAATATACCCAGTACTAGTTCAACAGAAACTAAAGATAGAAACATAATATAAGATTTCATTTGACTATGTGATATTGAAATTGTATTGAGGACGCCGCTTGAAACAGGTGGGCCTTACTTATCTCATCCATATTTAATGAGTGGATCCATATACACTTGACGAAGTTCAGTTATTCTCAGATGGTGGATAAATAAATAAATTATGTTGGACAATCCACGCGAAGAGCTTGTGTTATGGGTAGGCCTTTTGGGGCTAGATGATGCTGTGTGAATTGTCCAGCATTATTTATTTATTTATTGATAACATAACATAACATAGATTACGAAAGGTAGGAAAATCATTTGTGGGCAATTGCGTACGATAACAAGCTTCCATCTGAAGCAAATGAGCTCCCTATTCGTAAATTTAAATTGTACATAAAACGAAATCTTATCAAGAAAGCCTAATACTCCATAGATTACATTAATGATGTTAATGCTTGCCCGGATGTCGCCCAGTTCCACACCGACAATAGTATGTAAGAACATAGTTGTGTTAGACTTAGTTATGCAAAGATTGTTTTCGTTGATAAGCGGTAAACTTGCTAGTGGTTTCTTTTTCACTTATTCCGCTAGTGGACAATACATTGAAGTGAATAAGAGTCAATTGCACATGATTTCTTTTTTTATAATAATAACTTTTACTAATAATAACTATCAAGCTTTTTATATAGTAAAAATTTACTTGTCTAAGTGCTTAGAAATAAACAATTTTATTTTGACTAACTCTATTTAATTGGGTTGATTGACTCTGCTTCCCATCCGAAGCGAGCTTCCTATCCCTATGAGAGTTTTGTTGCGGTCCAAATGCAAAGAACGTACGGCAGTCGACGGCAGCGTTTGACTGCCGTCTCGTCCGCAATCAACTGCAGTCGTGACAGACGTCTTCTGAAGTCGACAACTTGTACTCGTAGTTCGTGTAAGAGCCATCAGTGAGCGAATGAGGTCACGGAAGAAAATGAGAGCAAAGCTTATTAGTGTACCTATACGTACCTACTTACGTAGGTTCCGTTATCCTGAATTCATTCTGAAATCATACAACTCTCGACCTGCTCTCGACCGACTTTTTGCGCAGTTCGATCATTACCGACAAAACATCAAGAGTTGAACTGTAATTATCATTAGCAAGGAAAAGAAGGCTCGAATTCAGTATTAACGATGTGATAGATGATAGCAAATATCTGATTATTGGAGTTTTTTCATCTGAAATATCTAGTTTAAATGAGTTTTATTGAAAAAGAAAACAACAATCAAATAACATAAAAACTTAAACATATCATATATTTGTCACCTCGTACATAATATAATTCAAGATAGGGGTAAGTATGAAGATTTTGGGCCTAATCCCAGCATTATTTTTGTTCAAAATCGCCGCTTACAATAAAATTTGTATATTTCTAAGTCCTAAAAAGAAACGGCATTTTTTTTAGGGATTTAATGCAAAATGTGATATAATACAATCGCTACAGGTGTTTCTTATATTATTTTCGCATCAATTATGAAGCTGTGAATGTTCTAGAATTTGTTTATTTATTTACCTATTCATTTATTTTAAAATATGGACATGGATAATTACAGGCGTAGGGGAGCGGGGGGCTTGTTGTAACGGGGGCAAGTATTAACAGCTTAATAACTCAGTAGGTATCAAATATTTTGTTTTGGAATTTGCGTTTAACAAGTCCTTACACGGTGGCCTACGACGTGAACACATTCAGTATCATTCGGAAGTGCGCAGTGAGTGGTCGTGTGCAGGTCCTTCAGTTATGAGAGGTAACGTAAAAAACTTAAGTTCGTAAAGTTTGATTCTAGGTTACTGCATTGTTTTTTCGAAGTGAGTTTTCTTTGATGTATGTAGTCAAATTAATAAGCTATCTTATGTAAGTATTTTCTTTTTTATAAATTATACGATTTTATTTTAATAAACCTAAATGTCCAAAGTATTGCCATGAGGCAAGTTGTAACGACTTCTCGGGGCACGTTGTAACATATTATAACTTGTCCCTTCATGTTTTTAAAAGTAAGTGTGTACCTTTGCTTGTCGTTATGCACATTCATAAATAGTTTTTTGAATACCTAATAATACAATAGTCCACAACTGGACAAAATTCCTACATATTGCAGAACTAAACTAACGGATTTATATATTATTTTCTGTGTTTTAGAATGAGATATTGCAAGTATCAAGACGCGCTGCTAAGTGACAAGGGGTAAAAATATAAATTATAAAATAAAATATAAGGCAAAAATATTTGACATTTGTCACTTTATTATACATTGAGAAAAATGAAAAGGACGAGCCTCTTTCTGTTAGATACACCAAATAAAGATAAGTGTTTACGCCAGAGAAAGAGGAGAAAATTTCCTCGTATATTCTCAAATTTGAAGTTATCTACTTCGGATTGCTGCCATCAGAAGTAAAGAAGTTGGCTTACCATTGCGTTATGGCTATTTATAATAAAAATATCGCGCTTTCTTGGCACGAGAATAATATGACAGGCACAGACTGTTTTAATTGGAATCAAAGACTATCACTGAGGACCCCAGAAGCTACATAACTAAGCAGAGCAATATCATTTAATCAAAATAACGTAAAGGAGTATTTTCAAAAGAATTTTTAAAAAATGTAATAATTAATATTAATAAAGAAACACTTGCTACCCCATTAGTTCGTAAGAATGAATTTATTAAGATGAATTTATTAATTTTAAGTAGAATAATTTATTATATTTTGACTATTATTGTAAACTTTAATTACCAGATTGTTGACTATTTATTTTATTTTAGAATGTATTAATTACCGTTATTTATTATTATTGATTATTATTGAATATCTGATTACATTTTTACTTTAATATTTGCACACCTGCTTGCGGGTTGAATACATTTGACATTACTCTAGTTATAAGATCTGACATATACCTGTAATAATGTATTCAGCAAATAAATGATTTGATTTGATTTGATTTGATTTGATTTGAAATAATGTTTTAATTAGTAAGTATCAAACATTAAATAAATGTGTGTTAATGTGCGTAATTAAAATTATGCTTAATTCTGTTTACCAAACAATAAATGCCTGAAATTCTCTGAATATGTTGCTTAAATTATGTTGTTACTAGCTGCCCCACACCAGTTACAACTTGCCCCAGGAACGGGGTATGTTGTAACAAGCGACTATGTTTGCAAAAATATTTTTATTTAAGTAATCATTACGAAATCCAGCACAATCATTATTCTTATGGATAAATGGATATATTACCTCTACTGTGAAATAATTTTTTTATTAGCATACTTGTTATCTTGACTTCCCCATCAAAAAAACTAAAAATTGTTACAACATGCCCCCCGCTCCCCTACCTTATGCGATCGTGTACAATCTATTCAACACCATAATAAAATAATGCTAAAGCGAAAGGTCGACAAAATTCAGAAGCACTCGGCTTACCAGTGGGACATCTTTAAAATACAAAGTGTCAGCTCTTATCCAGTATCTAGGTCAAAACGACTGATCAATAGCGCCCTTAGGTCGTTCTTAGGCCAAGAACCATTAACTGACACTTGGCATCTATACCTAGTCGAAGAAGTAGCTTGCTGAGCGAATTGTAATAATACTTTCTGAAGAGCTTTTCTCGTCTTCTCTTGGGTGGGAATAACTAAAAGGAGAGCAATTTTAGAGCTGACTATAATAGTCGTGGATATTAAACAATCCAACCAACTTCGATAGGAAACTAAGTCCATCCCAAGGTCTCTTCCATGTAGAAAGAGATCGCTCAAAGCGATAAGGACGCCCCTTTGTACTTCCTTGGCTCTACATTTTCTCCTATATTGTATTTAATTTTTGTGTAGTACAATAACAAGTTACGAGTAAGTATGTATCTTACCGAAAAGCGCGTGCGAAGCCGCGGGAAAAAGCTAGAAGTTTATCAAACACACACAAACCATAAATGCTTATTCATGGTTATAGAAAACCAATCACCATAAAGTGTGGAGCACTTCCTACAACTATCGGAAGTAACTTTATGTACGTATTTACTTATTTCAAAGCTCGCAAAGTAATAGACACACGTACGAGTATGGACACACGCTGAAAATACACCTGGGACGTTTGGCTACGTAAAAGAACTACGCCATTACGTTACAAATACAAATGTCTATCGAAACTGTAACTTATTACGCACTACAGGAGCCACAGGTTACTTTAAAGTTGCTTAGGGGTATTATACACTGGCAGTGAATTGGCGTGTTGGCCGTGCGATGCCGGTTTAGAATTTGCACCACCCCAAATCTTCCAGCGGGTGTCGTAAGAGGCGACTAGAGGTTCTATCCAACGGAGGCTGATGGGAGCAGCGCCTTCTGCAGAACATTTACCACTAAGCTGCGATCCTCAATCCGCAAATCTTATCAAGAAAGCCTATTCCTCCGTAGATGACTACGTCAATGATGTTAATGCTTGGCCGGATGTAGCCCAGTTCCGCACAGACAAGACAATAGTATATAAGTCGCTTATCAACTAATACAATCTTAGGATAAGACTTCGTTATCCTAAGATTGTATTAGTTGATAAACGATAAACTTGCCAGTGGTTTCTTTTTCACATCTTCCGCTAGTGGACAAAAAATTAAGTGAATTAGAGTCAATTGCACCTTATTTCTTGTTTGATAGTAATAACTATTTATCAAGCTGTGTTTATATAGTAAAAAATTGACTTGTCTAAGTACTTATTTTGTAAGTCTAAAGAAATAAACGATTTGACTCTGACTGTGACTCATGCCCGGTATGGTGATTACCCCTATGGTTGGGCGTTACCCCTATGGTACAAAGGCCAATAAAGCGTTTATCAGGAGGATACTTGCGTCCAGCATTGGACCGGTATAGGCTGTAGATGAGTGAGGTAGCGTGACTAGCTTTGTCAGCAAAAAAACAATTGAGGCGGAATAATTTAATGAAAAATAATTTGGTAATTTATGGAGTACTAATGAGGAATTTAAGTGGTTTAAAGATTTAATAGAAATTGAAAACCATCATGAGCATGAATCTGATGCAGACATTTTGTGCGATTGCAATGAAGAAGAAATAAGCAATGTTTTAGTATATGAATATGTTAATTTTGAATAATAAAACGCAAATATATGATTACAAAAATGAGCATGTATTTTACTTGTCTATGATGTATCCTTAATACAACAACTTAGTATCGGTAAGAGTCAGAAATTATGTAAGTACCGGGACAAAAGCCGATAAATACTATATAGCCGTTCAAATTCCGATAATTGCAGTATGATTGGACCAAAACCCGATAATTCCTTTTTTAAAACTTATATTGCCGGGAAACTATTAACACTATATTTTTTTAATCTAACCTATTTAAAAGGCAACACACATCACATCCTACAAGCCAAATTTACGGTAAATTTCTTTGGTTAACAGCATAACCATTTTTTCGTAAATCAGTTTTTCGTATTTTCTGAAAAAACACAAAAAGTGTATTTATCGGTTTTTGTTCCGGACCTCCTCAATTTAAATAGCCTTTCGCTTTATAGGGTTACAATCTGTGCCTCGGAAATCACGATGGCCTGCACCTGGCCTCTCCCCAGTCTGTTGTGTCCTCAGAACAGATTATGAAAGTGAGGAATAGATTGTACCTGTGTTAGCGCAGGCACTTGTGAATTACAGTAAGTCTTGCGAACATGGCTAGTCTTCGTCAAACTGGTCGCTGTTACCGAAATTTCTAATATCGCTTTCGACATCGATTTATACATTGTCTATGTCCGCGTTCAGACGATGTCCTACATCATCTACATCATCAGTCCTACATCGGCTTTGACATTATGCCTTAGATATGTCACGTGATCTGTGTCGAAATTTTCCCTACGAATCTTTAAATTGTTTTCGATTCGCTTCATAGCGAATGATGGCTACGACCTCAGGCCATCCTAAATGTTTCTTCGCTACCCAGCCAACCAAGCTTACGCACTGCAAGTGTAAATACCCCTTTACCAAGGGGAAGCTACGTTGAATAATAGAGTAGTATTTATTTTCCCTAGCATCTTGTTAAATTTACTACCGGATAGGGATAATACTTGGGTATACATACATCTTGTGTAAATTTATCATTCTGACCCCTTAGGAGATGACTAAGGGTTATTTGAGCCAGTTTTGCTACAAGGTAATGTGATTAAAGTGAAGATAAATATGAATAAAGGTGAATCTTGTGAAGTTGGTTCATAAGGGTTTTGTTAGTTTATGTAAAGATCTTATAAGAGTTATCGGTTGCAGTTTCTATGGAAACGTGTCGGTCGACAATTTTGGTCAACATATCTACGGCGCATTTGAGAGTATGCCTCATGCCTCATGCCTCATCAACAATGGCCGTGTGGTTCTGGCTTAGAATGTGCACCACATCAACTCTCCCCGCGGGTGTCGTAACCCGTATTTAGTATGTTATTTATCGCATTATTCACCTATTTTATCCGAAGTTTTAACAGGTTGACTGTCGTGGTCACGGAATGCCTAAACTCATTGTGGCGTCTATGGGAGAGGCCAATGTCCAGCAGTGGACGATTCAAGGATATCATATACGCAGTGCGCTCACTGGCTGAAGAGAATCTATGTAAGTACAAGCAGAACTTCATTTTTATTTACGACTGAGGGGACCGGGTCTAAACGACACCTTGAGTGTCAGCTGACTCGGCCCTGTTTTTCTTTAGGAAATTATTTTGTTTCTTGTTAAATTAGGGTTGGCACCTTGGCAGTTTGACGTTGATTGGACTTTTTGTTTATCTTTATAAGTTTTGATTTTATCCTTGAACTGGTGTTTAGTACAAGACGTGTAAACAATATGAAGCCAAATAATGGAGTTTGTTTAAAAAAATTATAAACCGACTTCTATTACCTATGGTTTTGGATGCCATTGTCAGAACTGGACCACACGGGAAGCATCAGCTTTCTAAGAAAAAAAGAATCATCAAAATCGTATCACCCATTCAAAAGTTCTAAGGTACAAACATAAAAAATACAGTCGAATTGAGAATCTCCTTGTTTTTTTTAAGTGTTTTAACAAGGCGGGAAGAATCCGCGGACTGACACGCGTTTTTTGCAGAAAAAAAATGAATGCCTAGACGTTATTTTCTTCAGCTAGTGTATAAAAAGTGAAAAGAATAATATTCTCTTATCATCACCTTATAATTGTTTACTGATGTTTGTTTTTACGGTGTAGGATAAATTCACTAAGAAACTCACTTCAGAGTGTGTATGTATGTATGTATGTATGTATGTATGTATGTATGTATGTATGTATGTATGTATGTATGTATGTATGTATGTATGTATGTATGTATGTATGTAGTAGTTTACTTTTAAGGCTATGAGTAAATATTTCTTTTTTCTTTCTATAACAATAAATAGGAACACAAACAACTAAAAAATTTAAATAATAATGAATTAATTAATTTTTTAATGATAGAAAAAAAAATTAAGGAGTGCATTATATTTATTATGTTCGTCCCTGGGTTTTGCTCGCCTATAAATTCATCAAGACAAATTAAATATTCCGATCTTACTTCCCTACATTCTGCCATTACGATTACGAATAGGTACTTTCGCTGTTCACGTAAAAGCGGAAAATACACAACAAAATAATTGTTAACCAAACAAAATAAAGCAGACTACAGAGAAAATGTTGAAATATGAAAATCCCGAGCCAAGTAAATAAAGAATTCGACTTAACAATTTGCAAACGCTTAATTTACAATTGACCCTTTGTAGGGAAATAAACAAGCTTTTTGGGACGTTATTTTTGCATTTAACTTCAAAGATAACACGTCGTGGGCTTTTGCTCGAAAGTGGTTGTAATATCACGAAATTAAGATACATTTGTAAAGGAAAAATGTGTATCAACGTTTTGATGTATGATGTCAAGACGCTTGTTTTTGAGTGGGATTTACACATTTTTTTTTCATTTTCTTCCGGTTTTAGTAAGTTTTAACTAATTTCTGCCACGGTTTCACACGCTTCGCTTCATAGCGCATGCCGGTTGGCTATGCCCCCTGGTCCCTTTTTTTAATTTTGTTCCGGTTTTAGTAAGTTTTAACTAGTTTCTGCCGCGGTTTCACACGCTTCGCTTCATAGCGAATGCCGGTTGTCTACGCCCTCTGGTCCTTTTTTTTTCATTTTGTTCCGGTTTTGAGTAAGTTTTAACTAGTTTCTGCCACGGTTTCTCACGCTTCGCTTCATAGCGAATGCCGGTTGGCCAGGGGCCTGATTCCACTAACACAATCGCCTCACTATGACATCGCTTCATTATCGCGTTACAATCACCGCCATTGTCACCTTTTGGTATTCTACTAACACGATATTTTTTTGTTTATGCCATATCTATGACTATTACGATTATGATTATATGCCCCACCACATTATTGACACGCTATTATAAGTCATAGAGATTGCAGTCTTATGGTATTGGAATACCAAACAAATTTACGACTAAATCTCTATCTTAATCGTATGGCGCCATTATGGCATTTTGTTTAAAAAATAGTAGAATTAGGCACCAGGCCCTCTGGTACACCTTAGTGGGCTACGGCCTCTTGAACGCTTAACAGCTGAATAAGAATTTCATAATAAAGCAATAACAATGAACATACCACTTGAGTCAGCTTATAAAACAGGGCAAGCATGAGTCAATGTAAGTGGGTATACAATTTACGTGTCACTATAGTAGCGTGCGTGAGATACTCCGAGACCTACGCAGAAAACCTACGCACGGGTAATTTTAGTTGCAGAAGTTCCTAGTCACAGTAGAATTAGAGTAAAAACGACGAGAAATGTATTTTTTTTTCTAGAAATATTTGGTAATTAAGAGAGATTTGTGGGGTGGGAATGTTTTTTGGGAAAAGACTGGAAATTCGTAGGCGATTATCGCAGCGGGAAATAGTGCCCGGGACTCTTAGCCCGATATCCCGTTGATTTTTCGGGACGCATTATCCAAATACATAAAAATAAACGTGCCGTTAGCTTTAGCCGTCACAAGGCTTTTCACAAATGCTATAGTCCTTCATCATCATCATGATGATGAAGGACCTCCTTATGTCGTGCAAAAACGCCCTTTTTAACCGACATCAAAAAAGAGGAGGTTTTATGTTGTTATATTTTTTTATTGTACTTAAAGTTGCTTTAAATAGGAAAGAATTTCAAGATGATCCCAAGATATTATACTAAGGGAATCAGTAGGTTTAATCCGCAAACATGAATTCGAAATCGATTGTTTTTTTTTCGAAACGTTGTCGGTTCTTATTTTAGGTAAATTAAATTGCTCAACAAGTAAGTAGCCCAGTAAAGTTAAATAGGCATTTTATTTTGTATAAATATGCGTTTAATTTTAGTAAGTTTCCAAAAACCTACAATCCCTTGAATAATTAATCGCTTGATCCAAAATGAACGCTTGTAGCCCACAGCTCCATATTTAGATCGCGAAGTAACGAACTTCCATTGAATGGAGGCTCATGAATATGGAAGCACCTGAAACAAAAGAGCTACAGGAACGCCGGGGTTTCTGTGTACCTATTTTAATTTGGCATACAGAGCGCAAAGGCCCAAAATTCGTTTTGAGATTGGGGCAAGGCGGAAAGTTAGACGGTTACGATTTAGTTATTTTTTTAGTTTTGTCCTTGCCGGGTTCATATCTAAAACTCATAGTACTATTCCTCCAACTCCACTCTATTCCTTAAATTCAACAGCCTATATTGGTCTACAGCTGGATACAGGCCTCCCCCTGATAATCGCTTTTATTGGCTTTTATCCTCATGTGGGTAATGTCTATATAATAGGGTATATGCATCGATTTTTTTTATTGTTTTAATCGATTCTTTAGGTCATTATTTAACCGAGGAATGATAAGACGCTCACTGAATTTCGCATTAACAAGGTAAAAAAAACAAATCAAAACTACAATCATTTTCGGGTGATAAAAACGCTGCCATATTGGCGCCATGTTTATGTGACGTCGAAGTACACACTTGATTAAAACCTTTGGTGACGACCTCGGTAGTGATCATCTCAGGAAAGAGGTTTTCCGAAAAAACTGAAAATAATCGACAATACGAAATGTCAAGTGGGCAGAATAGTGTCAAATCAAGGTGCAGCAAGCAGAATAAAAAAAGAAGAAATGTGTACAGTGATGTCACGTCCGCTCTAGTCAATGGCGTAGCGTTTTGAAATTTTGCGATGGAGATTTAAAATATCAATTTTTCAATGGTTAAATTCTAAATAATAATAAAAACATCTCAAAATGCAAAAATAAATATGTAGATACGTTTCTATATCAATAGAGAATACGTATATATTTTTTTAGCCATTTTGAAATCACATGCATATACCCTATTCCCACGCTGGGCATTCGGGTTGGGGATCACAGTTCGGTGGTACAATTGTTCTGCAGGGAGTTCTGCCCGCCCCCGGTGGATATTCCTGAATCGCCTCTTACAGCGCCTGCGGGAAGAGCTGGGGTCGTGAAAATTCGAAGCCGGCACCACACAGCTCGTGTTGTTCATATTTTTTATGTTAATGTTTATCCAAGCTGAGAATAATAAAGTTAAATATAGTTAACTTTCCTTTTTCCACCCTCCCAGATTTAACATTTGCAGACTACGTGCTCCTGGTTTATTTATTTATATTTATCGAGGTAAACCACAGCGTTAAAATTTTCATATAAATACTTAAAATGTATATAACACTGAGGCCAAAAAGGATTACACAGATATTAAAGAAACAAGTGACGTAATTGTACAAAAAGCATAAGCAAAAAACACAAACCAAGCTCAAAACTAAATAGTCCGTACGTTCCCGTAAAAACTAAATAGGATTTTTGCATTTGTTTTCGTGCAAACAAATCATAAACAAGCGACATAAGAATTGTGTTTGCACGACAATGGAAACGACACTTCGTTTTTCCATTTTGAGTATGCCTCCAGGTTTTTAACTCAACCTTAAAGAATTTGTTTTTGAGATTTTGCTCTAAGAGCTACCTTCATACCTAGTGGGAATTCACCGTAATGGGCCCCAATTAATAGGAATTAACCACAATGGGAATTTAAAATAATGGCATTCAACTTAATGGGAATTCAACTTTCGGGGAGTCCAACTTAATGGTCCAGAAGGAAGTTGCCGACTGCAATACAACTTCACTCGTCGACTGCTGTTGCCTGCAGTCGAACAATTGAACAATTCACACAGCATTATCCAGCCCCAAGCTAAGCAGAGCTTGTGGTATGGGTAGGTACTAGATGGTTGATATACATAATACAATAAACTATATAAATAGATATATTTTTATCATACATAGAAAACATCCAGAACGCCCTGAACAAATATCTGCAGATCGTAAAAATATATGTCCCGAGGCGGGAATCGAACCCGCAACCTCATGCGTCGCATCGCTGCGCAACAGAGGTCGTCTAAATTTACAATGAACATTTCTTTTCCAAACATTCATCTTCGAATATCATCACATCACACTAATATTATAAATGCGAAAGTTTGTATGGATGTATGGATGTTTGTTACTTCTTCACGCAGAACCCACTGAACAGATCAGACTGAAATTTTGCAAACAGGTAACCCTAATCCTGGAATCAAACATAGGCTACTTTTTATCCCATAAGTTCCCGTGGGATAGAAATTACCTTTTAACGTTCCCATAGGATCAACGCGCGCGCAGCCGCGGGACGCAGCCAGTCAGTTCATAAGGCAAAGCTTAGCAAGATTTATTACTTAGATTTGGACAGATTACTCGTTAGATTTATTGCCAAAGCTTCATAAAACCTACCTACTTTCTAAAGCGGCATTTTTGTTTCTATTAATAAAAAATATCACTTTACATAGAACAAGAGGAAGGCTTTTGTTTAGAAATATCAACCAATTAGCTCACAGCCATTAACCTAGATTCCGATAAGCTTCTGCACGGGTTAGGAGTTCCAATGATAACTTCGTTTTATCTACTTTGATATTGTTTTTAATAAATTAAGCCTTTTATCCTGATAGTCATTTATATTATCTACACTTATATTATAATGGAAAGATTTGATTGTTTGTTATAATTATAATTGAATAGGCACCGAAACTACTAGTCAGAGTCAGAGTCAGTCAGAGTCAAATCGTTTATTTCTTTAGACTTACAAAATAAGTACTTAGACAATAATTTTTTTTACAATATAAACAGCTTGATAAATAGTTATTACTATCAAACAAGAAATAAGGTGCAATTGACTCTAATTCACTTCAATTTTTTGTCCACTAGCGGAAGAAGTGAAAAAGAAACCACGTTTATCACTTATCAACTAATACAATCTTAGGATAACTAATTCTAACTGGTCTTGCATACTATTGTCGGTGTGAAACTGGGCGACATCCGGCCAAGCATTAACATCATTGAAACACGTCCGACTTTCAGTGTTGCCACAAGGCGACTAATTTAAAAATTCTTGTATCAGTAAAAAGCTTACTTTTCAGGGAGTGACATAGGCTATATTTTATTACGGAATTCCCACGGGAACGGGAACTACGCGGTTGAAACCGCGAGGCGATGCTGGTCTATACTAATATTTATAGAATATAAGATTATATTATATAGAATTATAGAATATAATATAAGAGGAAAGATTTGATTGTTTGTTTGTATGTATTGAATAGGCTCCGAAACTATTAAACCGATATAAAATCTTTTATATTTAAAAAGCTTACTTTTCAGGGACATAGTCTATATTTACATACATAGCGAAGCGATCGAAATAATAAATACCACTTTATTTCCGTGTCAGTGTATTTTTTAATATGATTTGACCTTTTCTAAGTGTATCTACACATTTATTGTATTTATGGAAATAAAGCATTTTTGAGTTTTGAGTTTTGATTTTATCGTTATGAGTTTTGAGTTTTTTTTGGGGGACAGTATCGCTCACGTCCGTAGGTGTGTTGACCCTCTGATACCCTACACGTGTCCTCTGGGTGGTGCTAAGAGCGATACCCTCTGGTGGTAGGCTTCGGCCGTGGCTTGTCACCACCCTCCGGACTGGGCCAGTCCGTGAAGCAACTCAGTTGTGTTTCGGAATGTGGTCCGGAGTAGCCATCTTCTAGACCTTCGTGATACATCGTCGGCCGCATCTTCGCTTTCCATCATGTGAGAATTGTGAGATTGCGGTCAAACGAAGGACTATTTCTGATAAAAAAAAAAAAAAAAAAAAAAACCCGGAATTCACATGTAAACGGGAACTAAGCGGGCGAAACCGAGAGGCTCTGCTAGTAATGTTATAAAGAGTGCAGACAAGAATTGTATGCTTGTTACGAATAAACGAAAAACTACTTGACCGATTTCAAAAATTCTTTGCCAATTAGAATGCTACATTATCCCTGAGGCTATATTTATATGTTTAAAAAGGTTAATGTCCCCCTTGCGAAGCTGGGATCTTTTCTATTCAACCACGTTAAAAAGTAGCCTAAGAGTCGAGTGTCAAACTTCAGTAGTGAGTGTAGCTTTGGACCTTCTCTATTCAACAACGTTAAAAAGTAGCCTAAGAGTCGAGTGTCAAACTTCTGTAGTGAGTGTAGCTCTGGACCTTTTCTATTCAACCACGTTAAAAAGTAGCCTAAGAGTCGAGTGTCAAACTTCTGTAGTGAGTGTAGCTCGGGACCTTTTCTATTCAACAACGTTTAAAAGTAGCCTGAGAGTCGAGTGTCAAACTTCTGTAGTGAGTGTAGCTTTGGACCTTCTCTATTCAACAACGTTAAAAAGTAGCCTAAGAGTCGAGTGTCAATTTTCTGTAGTGTATTCAACCATTATAAAAGAAGCAAACGCTATAAAGCTCAAGTTTTATAGCGCTATTCAGTAAACGAAACATCAATTGTACCTAACAAGCATGGAATCGCAAATAGCACGAGAAAAAGCAAAGGTTTCGTTCCCCTCCATGCACATAACTGCCAATTAACCGATACAAGCGATGCTGTTATTAATATTGCATAATTAACTATCACGATGATAAAATATGCATGCATACGGTTTAGGGCGCATTCACACTGTGTCGTCACGATGCCATATAAATTGCATAGGTACCTCAACCTCACCTCAACAGTATAGGTCCACTGCTGGACGCAGGGCTCCCCCTGATGAGCGGCTTATTGGCGTTTATCTCATGGAGGATAGTGTCCATAATCCCCATGCTTGGCATGCGCGTTGGGGATCGCAGTTTGGTGGTATAATTGTTCTGCAGAGGGCGCTGCTGCCCGCTCCCGGTTGGATATCCCTTAGTCGCATCTTACGGCACCCGCACGGGAAGAGTTGCGGTGGTGCAAATTCTAAGCCAGCACACACACATCTAAAGCGCATGATGCTTAAACTACATGACGTGCTTTAATTAAGCTGAACGACGTGCGACGACGTTCTGTCGTCAGAAGGTCGTGCAATTTAAAGCGTGGCTTGTATTTATAGGTGTTCATATAGGTATATATTTTACCTCAGAACTTTTGACTGGATGGTCGAATTTTCATGTTTCTTATTTTATATAAAAGCTGGTACTTTCCGTGTAGTCCCATTTTAATTTGGTCCACTTCTGAAAGTGGGATCCATGAAAATCCATGAAAAAACTGAATAATTTAAGTCGGTTTTATTTTTTTTAGAACAAAATAAATTATTTTTTGGGACGATAGATCGTCTTAAATAATAGGAACGGGAACAGCTAGCACGACAAACATAAAACGATAAAAAACGTCTTTTTTTTTTCATTTACATAATGTCGTTGTTGTAGTTTGCAAACTAAAATTATACGATAGTTGTTTCAAGATAAGAAATCGCGACGACACAATGACGACAATCGTCGACGACAGACGTCGTTGTGATATGAACAGGTGGAGACGTTAGTCGTCACACGATAATTTTATTATGATACAGTGGGAATGCGTTCTAAGGTTCTAACAGGTGTAAAATGCAGTGTTGTTTACTAGTTTGCAACTAGCGAATCATAATTATTCTAACGAGGAATCTTGAAAATGTTAAATAATATTTGAAGTGTGGAGTACTAGCTGCGCCCCGCGGCTTTGCACGCGTTGATCCTATGGAAACGTTTAAAGGTGATTTATATCCCACGAGAAATGATATATGGGATAAAAAGTATGTAAACCTATGTTTGATTGCAGGATTAGGATTACCTGTATGCAAAATTTCAGCCTGATCTGTTCAGTAGTTTTGGCGTGAAGAGGTAACAAACATCCATCAATCCATCCATCCACACATCCATACAAACTTTCGCGTAGTGTGATAAGGCCTCAACCTCAACAGCCTGAATTGGTCCACTGCTGGACGCCCCTACTAGTTGCATTAGGATCTCGGAGCGGTCAATTGGCAGAAAGCCTGGAACCACAGAAATATTTACCCGCTTACAAAACCCCGAAAAAGGTAGAAGTAGATTTAAAATAAATTGCATCTAACTAAAAGAGACGAAGCGTTGGCCCATGGAAGAATTTAATTAAAAAGCACGAGATAGATTGCAGTTGACACCGTAATTAAAACTACATTTGTGGAAGTAGGGCATGCTCCGGATTGCGAAAACTAATGGGCGATGCTTTTTTATCACCAACGTAGGACTGGCTATGCACCATTCCATCTCTTTTTGCACCTTATTTCTTATTTGATACTATTATTACTATTTATCAAGCTGTTTAAGTAAAAATTTGACTTGTCTAAGTGCTTATTTTGTAAGTTTGAAGAATTAAACGATTTGACTCTGACTCTGACTACGATTTTTGAACGTGTGCATTTTTAGAATGGTTTACGTTACGTCTACCTATCTAGCTGTGTGGTAGTGCATAGAATTTGCACCACCTCAATTCTTCACGTGGGTGTCGTTAGAGGCGACCAAGGGATATCCATCAGGGGGCGGGCAGCAGCGCCCCTTGCAGAAAAAATGTTCCACCAATATACGAACCCCATCCGCATGCCCAGCATGGGGATTATGGTCCCCATGACCCCCCATGAGTTAAACGCCAATAAGGCGTTTATCAGGAGGCCTAGGGGTGGACCGATACAGGCTGTTAAGGTTGAGGACCTACTTATGGTACACGACATAAAAGACCATGGTGTTGATGGATCAAGGCGGTCTAGACGACGCCTTGCTCATTCCAGATACATACATCCATTGTTAAGCGTGCCTTCTCCAAGCAAGGTTATACCATGATCACTACACCTGACTGGAGGACTTTTGATTGCGGAAAAAAGATTAAGTACCTACACAAATGGAACTTTCTGCCAGGGAAACCTAACAGGAGTAGTGGTTAAGGCTGGTTTTAAGACCTGATTTCGACCAGTGAAAAAAAAACAGATAAAACAGATGTTACTTAATACAAAATACTAAACCAGATGTGTAGCCAAAAAGTTTATCTAGGGGGAAGAATAACCCACAAAAGCGGGACCGTATCCATATTTGCAGCTGGAGTAAATAGTGGGTAATACTATGATTCACATTTTAGTACTGTTATAGTTTTGCAATGTGGAAACAGGTGTAATTTTTACGCAACTGTAATCAGTATTAAATAAAATAACGAGAAAATGAAGTGGAAAAATAATAGCTGTTTAACCGTTTCACTATTAAACGGATATTTATTAGATTAGGCAACGAGATATACGGTTTCCTCGGGAAGTAGAAAGGTCATGGTAGCAATATACTTTAGTGGGTGGGCTAATAAACTGTAGTATAGACAGAAAAAAAACCGATGGTACAACAACAACTGTCAACTGTATAAGCATAACTGTACCACAGAAACGAGATAGATATGTAGTTTCCTCGGGAAGTCAGAAAGTTTAGAAAGGTCATGCAAAATATACTATAGTGGTACGGTGGTCTAGTGAACTGCAGTATCGACGGAAAAATAACCGATGTTACAATAACTTTCAACTGGTCTAGTAGAACTGTACCACGGGCAAGCGAATTGATACAGGAAAAGAACTGTGAAGCAGCAGGCTGAATCTAGTTGACGATAAGTAGATGTCTCGAGCTGGGTGCTGCCTTGAATTTGCACCACCCCATCTCTTCCCGTTGGTGTCGTAAGAGGCGACTAAGGAATATCCAACGGGGGCGGGCAGCAACGCCACCTGCAGAACAATTCTACCACCGAAATGCGATCCCCAACCCGCATGCCCACCGTGAGTGATTACTGGCATTACCCCGCCATTAGAGAAACGCCAACAAGGCGCTTATCAAGGAGAGGTCTGCGTCCAGCAGTGGACCAATACAGGCTGTTGAGGTTGAGGTTCAGATGTCTCGAGACATACACAAGCAGTGTAAGAGGTAAAGACGTCAGTAGTGCAGCTTATGTCCCCGGCAACAAGCGCCGTTATTGACACAATTTACGCGTAAGCACCAATTAATGCTGCACCGTTATATCAGTCGACATCTCGGGCTGCACAATACAGATAACTACAGAAACCTAGATACTTGATCCAGTGGCTCAACGACCGAAAATATATCTTAATTTACTTCTCCAGGCCTCTCGGTTTTAAGCTGTGTAAGGACTGTCAGATAAACTTTCATTATTTTGCTACAAGCTCTTATTTAACTTGCCCTATTAGTATGTGAAGGACCAATCTTGCAACTGAATTTTAGACTAGTTATCTTCAAACGATTGAGCTGAAGTGTAGGTATATGTAAGTTAGGTGACACAAAGCAATGTTATGGTATCATCGAGCTGATCTGATGAAGGACACAGATGGTGGCCATAGGAACTCCTAAACGAAACGACGTAACTCCGTCGAGTTTGGGTTCCTTGGATCTACCTTTCCACGGACTTCAGTCCCGACATGTTTATTTTCATTATTAGGTATATTAATTTATTGCGATTCTTTATTATACACAAGTACATAAAGTTGGTACAAACATATACATTTACTAGCAGCGCGTCGCGGTTTCACCCACGCAGTTCCCGTTCCCGTGGGAATTCCCGGATAAAATATAGCCCATGTCACTCCCTGAAAAGTAAGATTTCTAATGGTGAAAGATTTTTTCAACTCGGTCCAGTAGTTTCGGAGCCTATTCAATACAAACAAACAATCAAATATTTCCCATTTATAATATTAGTCTAGATATCTCGCAAGGGATAATAAGATACGAGCATCTTCTATACAGGCTTTTAATTCACATACATAGCTGTATACCCTGCCAGACAGAAATCATTGAAAGAAAGGAAGGTACGCTTTGGCTCTCCAATGGGACAAAGTAGGCCTAAAATAAGACAGGACCTTTGTAAAGTTTGTCCCAAAGGAACACTTGGATTTCAGTTAAAGTTTGTTAGTAAAACTTGAAGAGGCCCTACGCTACTGATTGGAAAACTTTCAGATTAATGGACTGCGCAGAGAAAATTATACACATTTTTTCATCAATCGTGTTACATCATAGTTTGATTCTGAGATAAATAACGATTTAAATGTACAATTTTGAAGTAAATTTCTTATGGCACACTCTTAAGCCTTATGTTTTTAAAAGAGGCAAAAGCAAGAGGAAAAGTGGTAAGAAGTGGCAAATATATTCGCGCATATCAGCTTGTGTGGTTTTCAATGAAGTGTAAGAATAACGAACAAAATAATCAACATTATTGTAGGAGTCGAAAGGCAAAACTGGGATGGCACAACTCTCGTGATAAAGACAATTAAAGACACTGAAATGGGTGATTAGATCTATGGCTTCTTCTGCTTCTTCTGAAGGCAATTTAGATACCTACATGTTGTAGTTTCTCAGATTCATAAAAAGCGGGTAAACTACGAACCATTTCATCCCTACACGCGGAACATTATCAGTGTTCTACCTACATAAAAATTCGTTGTTAACCCGTTCACATTCATAATGGATTGAACAAAAAGTAGACAGGGTAAGTGGTTAAGTCTACTATGCTGTAATTCATAGGAAAAACTTCATGATCAAAAGCTCACATGTAGTAAAAAATAAAACGAATGTTTCGTAGCCAATACTGTCAGTAATGGAAACTACCCTCAAGGATCTGGTTCTTACAAAAACTATCGTTGTTTGAGAAATTCGTTGCGGATGTAACCGTATTTACCCTGAAGATATTATAGGGATATCTTCAGGGTAACACCAACGTTTTATCCCTTGACGAGGGCGTCAAGGGATAAAACGTTGGTGTTCTTCCAACAAAAATAAGGTCCGTAGTTAACCCGCTTACATCCGTAATGGTTCTCGGTTAACTTAACTAGTAAGTTTGCCTAGATACTAACCCTCTATAGTTATACAATACTGAGTCATTCCTGTGTCGTCCCAAAGTTTGCGTTGGAGCAAAGACTTTATTGACACTTGCAAGGAGTGTAAAGTTCCTGATTGCAGCTTTTATGTGCCTAGTTCAAGCTGGACGATATTAGAGAGGTTAAGGACACTTGGCGAGCAAATTGGGTGGTGTTTGGCGTCCGGTGTGGTTTTATTAGAACATTAAAAGTGACAGGCGTAAAGATAGCACAAAGAGGTTCGAACATCTTTAAATTGATGTTCTGAGCTCTAAAATATATAATATCGGAATCTTATTGTTATCTCGAGACGTAAGCGGACAATTAGAAAAGCTATTGAAACCACACGAGTACCTTATAATTTTTTGTCGGCGACACATAGTTTACGGGATATAATAAAGAAGTCTGTATTGAAAACCGTAGGTACATACTGCGTTATTCCACGTCAACAAAGATCGAATTACTGTTTTATGGACGATTTACGGTTATTTCTAGACCATGTGAACCGTTTTATGGGATAAAAAGTAGCCTGTGTTAATCCGGAAAAACGGGTGCGAGCTACTTCAAGTACTTATACTAAAATAGTCTAAGCCTGTAACGAATTCTAGTGTATGTAATTATTTAAAGAGAATACTCAACCTAACCGTAAAGAGACCTTTATAAGTAATTAGTTTTGTAACGGAAAGTAATTAGTTACCTCTACCTAATCTGTAAAAAAAGAGAAAATTGCCGCCCTACTCATAAAATATGAACTAACTTAAGTTTAACTTAAAACTCAATTAGGACGTTAATCTCTATGTACAGTAGGTACCTACATATTATATTTAAAAAAGCTTTTCATGTTTCTAGCTCTAGATTTTCAAGAATACAAAAAACATAAATTCTTACCTACTTATATAATATTGTCTGTGTTTCATTCTGTTTTGTGCAGTCTATGTTTGTGAAGCAAATAAACTATCTATCAAGGCATGCAAAGTAAGACAATATTATCCACAATGGCCTATTTCCTCATGTTTATACAGAGTTGAACTGCATTATTCAAATGCAAATAGGCCCGTGACAGGATATCAGCCATCTACAACGCTTTTGGTTATCTTTATTGCACGTAAGTTATTTGAAGCGATTCAGTTTTGCATGGCATGGTCTAATCTTGATTTGCACTGCGTCTGTAACATTATTAACCGACTTCAAAGTAAGAAGGAGGTTATTAATTCAACTGGTTTATTTTGTTCCCTAAGAATTTTTGACCAAGTCAATAAGCGATTGCAGTGTTTGAAACTACACCTAAACTGTAACACCCATGAATACTAACATTGATTAAGAACATTTTTGACTAACATAATATTGACCTAAATTGATTTTTTGTGTTGTCTGAAATAAATGAATTTTATTTTATTTATTTATTTATTTAAGTGATTCGATTTTGGCATCCATAAGAAAACCATAAAATTAAAGTCAGTTTATACCTAGTTTTTTTTAAACAATCACAATTATTTTATGCGAGAGAGTAGACTTATCATTCTAGCGATACACTCATTTATTTTATTTCTTCTATTTGACGGAATAAGAAGCGATTCAATAGAATAGTGACCAAAAATAGTCCGTCAGTAATTTTTATCGGAAGATATCACAAGTATTTAACTTAGTCGATAAAGAAAATGATGAAGATATAGCCAGTTAAAGTTCCGCGTGACGTCACACCTTGCGTCACTTTTTAGCAAGAAGTCACTAGCCTTAAGGTGGAACTAGTCGCTCATTTTTCATACAAACGTGGAAGCTACAAGGCTGTTTGATATTGACCATTATAATCTAAGGATAAAATCAATTTATACCATCATAAACTATGTTTGTATAATGTATACAACCAAAACAAGTAGACGTTTGGAAAATACAAGCTTCTAAACTTTCGTATTTCAACACGAATTTTAGCATAGCCTTTACTTTGGGCGAAAATAAATAATATAACACTCTAAAATGAAGGGTTTACAGACATAGTTTAGTTATTAATAAGTTAAAATTTGACTTGTCTAAGTGCTTATTTTGTAAGTCTAAAGAAATAAACGATTTGACTCTGACTCTGACTCTGAGATAAATTTATTTTAAAGAGATACATTCAATAGTTTTTCTATGATAACCCTTGTGCTAAAGTCGATTCGGCGGCATTAACCATTGTGCATTACATTATATTTCGTTGTCTATAATTAATGACAGATGAGATAGCATGAGATAGCGTTTTGTGAACTTTTTGTTTGATTGACTAAAGAACAAATGTTTCCAATATCTTCAGAGAATCTAACTTTTTATTTATTCAGGACAGTACCCTATTGTGATCGTTTTGAAGGTTCCATGTTTGGATTCGGATGTACCTATGTAGAGTCTGTTCAAAGAGAGAATAGTCGTGGCGTTACGGTGAACTAACACTTTTAGTCGTACTGCAATGACACGAGCGGTCTCAATTCCCCTCTCTATGTATGTTTTTTTTATATGTGTAATGGTCGTCGATTTTTCTGTTAATTTTGGGCGATGAGCCTTTCGCTATTGTACTAAAGAGAATAATCCCGAGACGGTCCCATATAAATGCATTTATTCATAAGAGATTACCATTTGTCCTGCAAAAAACATTTGAAAATATCAATGAACTCGGAAGTTTTTGTCGGTTTTTCATATTTGTAAAAACAATAAATAATTCAATGTGCGTTGGAAATGGAATATAACTAGGATTGTACTTATAACCTTCTACGTATGGCAACGCAAATCCATCATATTATCCTGATGGCATCGGAAAAAGCAATAACTCTTTATATAGCATCAAATTGAAATGTCCGGTGTTGATCGATGGGATACCCTACTAGCTAGTTACTTTAAATTGTCAACTACTTTTATAAATACTTACAAAATGGGTAACGTTTTATAAATCAAATTATGCCTTATCAAGTAAAATAACGTGATGCGATATAAATATGAAGACTAAGTATACCGAAATTGACCCTTGAAATCGAAATCTTAGCTTCTTTCGTTTTGAGACACTTCCATGTAACCTTTTATAGTTATTTTTGGACAAAGTAGATTACCAACTAAGGGCTCTTATACACGGACTTCAAGTTGCCTACTACATCCGCCAGCCGTCAACGAAAAAAGAAAAATACGTTTACAGTGGGTTTAAGAAATATAAGTGAATATGGAACAAGATAGACACTTGTTTACACTCTATCCACCGGTGGGCGGGCAGCAGCGCCCCTGCAGAACAATTCGACCACCAAACTGCGATCCCCAATCCGCGTGCCCAGCGTGGGGATTATGGGCATTACCCCCCATGGGATAAACGCCAATAAGGCGCTTATCATTGGGAGTCCTGCGTCCAGCAGTGGACCAATACAGGCTGTTGACGTTACACTCTATCCTATTTTACAAAGGAATGATAAAACTTTTTCAAAAACGTCGACTGCAGTTGGCGACTGCCGTCGCCTGTAGACTTCCGTATTTATACAAGAAGTCCTTATGGAATCATCCTACATTTTAATTAGATTTCTAAGTTCCATTTGCGCCACATTACCACGGTCTGGTGATGTCAATACAATTTGCAAAATTGGGTCGTTGCATTTCCATTTCCATAATGGGATGTGAAGTGCCCTCTTAGCTCTACTAAACACTTTGAAATTAACAAGTTTAAATAGGTTTATTCAATTTACTACGTAGGAACTTAGGTAATTCACTTTCAGTGTTTTGCAGACCTCTGTGGCGAAGTGGAGAAGCCAAAAATTACGGAAACCATTCCCGACGCGGGACAAATGTCACAGAATAATTTGTTTTAGTTCAGGGTGTTTGCTTGATAATATTATTTTCCTGAGTAAGTAGGTGTTGTAAGTACTTACAAGTAAGTATTTAAACTTTTACCTTTTTCTTAAAAATCTAAGCACCAGATGGCAGAGTGCCTACAATGCTGACTGCATTACCTGTGCAAGTATGATAAAGTCGTACGTGCTTTCGAGAAAAGTATATATTTTACTCATACTGAGAGAAAATGTCTATTAAATATTTTTGTATTAGATATGTAAAATAACACGGGAAAACCTGAGTAAGACATAAATTAGGGTTCATAACCAGATAATTATAGTAAACAAGATAATTACAATAATCTCAAGATAATTCGAAGCAATCCGGATGCAGGCCAGTTTGCATAATCTCCATAATCATCAAGTGAAAAGGTCAACACACGAAAATACCCAAAATTCTTTAGCCAACGACATCGCAAATTTTATCGGTCATAACGAGGGAATAGCGATCGTAAAGCTCGGTAGTAAAACTCATATTGGTGATATTGGTTTGCGTAGTGCGGTACAGTTATGCGACTCGTAATGCAGGTTTGATGCGTTGCAGACGGAATAGATCGAAGGACAGCGACTCTATTATGGATCTTGTAACGTATTCGTTATGTCTAACCTAAGAACAGGTATATATTTTAATACAACCCGAGTAGGTACCTATTGCCAAAAATCCTTATATTTAACCGACTTCAAAAAAAGGAGGAGGTTCTCAATTCGTATGTTTTTTTGTTACATCAGAACTTTTGACTGGATGGTCCGATTTTCATGATCATTTTATATTTTTTATATGAAAGCTGGTGCTTCCCGTGTGGTCCTATTCCAATTTGGTCCAGTTCTAACTATGGGATCCATATAATTGAGGTTAAATATATTAGGAGCGAGACTAAGAACACTTTTCTGCATTAATGCTGTAACTGTCTACCCCTCGTGCGTAGTGGCAATATTGCCCAAAGCTGTGGGCTTGTGGCAAACCTAGGTGCATTCTCTATTCCCTCACTCTTATACTCTGATGGTACGGCAGACCGACATGAGTCTGGAAACTTTCCAGTCGGCGCAGGACATACAACGTGCTTTTTGAGGCACAATTAGTGTAACACCGCTAACTTCCTGACTCCGGGCCGCTACTGTGAATTTTCTGAATTGTTCTGAAGTGTTGAAAAAAACTATATTGGTTTATAGTTTTTTTCAACACTTCAGGGGTAGACAGTTTCAGCATTAATGCAGAAAAGTGTTGTTAGTCTCGCTCCTAAGATATTTAACAAATTACCTAAACTGTACAGAAACTTGAATGAACAAACATTTAAAAGTCAATAAAAAATTATGTTAATTTCTTAATGTTATAGCATAGACGATTTTTTTAATGATAAATTGTAGATAGTTCTTAACGCTACATGCTGTCATCTCTTAATAATTTTTGCATACCGCAAACGGTCAAGCATGTTGTTTCTATATTACTATGGTTTGTCCACGTTGAATGGAGCATGTTAGTAAACAAAATACGACACAAATAACAAAATCTCACTTGCTTGGCGTCGAGTTTCAGATATAATTGTAAGCAATTTTATTGAAGGGCGGATCTAAAATCGACAAGTAATGTAAATTACCTACGTATAAAAGGACGCGCCAACTAAGTGAATTTTAGGTTAAGTATGGGCGGTTTGTATACGTTTATGCCTCATTCAAAATGGACACGGTATACCTATACCGTGTCCATTTTATATATCACTTTTTTGTAGACATGTTACACATGATAAATATTTTCATTTTCATGCATGAATATGACTGAATTGACCTGCAGTCACAACAAAATAGATCGAAGCGAAGGACAGTTTATTACGGTTCTGCAAGTTTCCAATTTAGTTTGATTCAATCGGAGATGGAATTGATATTCATCGGATTATTATGTATCAAAACGTGAATCGTGATGGGTTCGATCGGAATGCACCTTATTATGGTTGATATTGACTTCCTGTGGCGAAAAGTACAGTTATTTTCCACCCAGTTATTGAATGATATTCAATTATGTGTGGCATCTATTCGTTCCATCATTAGTGGTATAATAATTAATTTTGTTTTAAAAAACTATAAACCGACTTCAATTTTTACAGTTGTTTCATGAATTTTCATGGATCCCATTGTCAGAACTGAACAAAATTAAAATGGGACCACACGGGAAGTATCAGCTTCTTTCATATGAAAAAAGAATCATGCAAATCGAACCACAAAGTTCTGAAGTTCTAAAACATAAAAAAACAGACGAATTGAGAACCTCCTTATTTTTTTTAAGTCGGTTAAAAACATGTTACAACGCTATATTCTTATCGAATTATCCATTTTTGTCGAACCCTCCGATTTAGTCTGTGGAATTCGTAAGGGAGTATACCAGAGCAAGGTCAGCAATTTGATTCAGTGAATTTTTAACAGCTCTAACACAACCCCTCTTGTTTGGGGGAGACACGTTCAGCAGTGGACAAATGTGTGACTGAAGAGGTACACTCTTGTCATCATCAACATCAATCCAATGATCACATGCTGATGTTGTCAAGTGTCATGCAATCCTAAATTCCAGATCTCTATCATTGATCTGGCGATGCAATTCTAAATCCAGGCGTTACTTTGGGGATATAAGCAATATTAAGTACCTCAGAGCTCTTTCACGCTTTCTGTTTCAGAGTCTGATGAGATTAAATAAAATATAATTCGCCTCAGCCTTCCTTTCTTTGTGGGAGGGATCCCACAAATTGGCGCGCCATCTTCGTAGCATGCCATGCAATCAGCGATGGTAAAAAACAGACTTTGATTTACATAATATCTAAATTGCAGAATAATCACATCCAAGCAAATTGTTCTTAATTTTTTTTTCAAAGATCTGATAGGTATCTTCAGGCTTTTCAGAAAAAGCATTAAAAGGAAACCCATCAAGAGCTTCATTAAAAACGGTAACATTAAGAGCGGCTGTACGTCTTCATTTGAGTACCTAGTAGCTATAACTTGCAATTAAATTAATGCTCCTCGCAACAGGCGTCTTTTTTCTGATGGAAAAATCAGCTAATAGATATAGTTAGTATACTGCATTGATTTATTAAAAACGAAGATGAGGCAGTGGTTGCTCGAAAGTGGCAACCTCAAATTGTGTAAAATTGTGTTCTCTCACATCAGTCACCGTCTGACCGGCGGCACGGGCGGTCGTGATTCGCGTGAAATATTGTTGTCTCAGTCTCACTTCGGTCCTAGATACGTCTTTCCGTCTTTGTTCTTTTTTGTATTGCACAGCAGGACTGGAAATATAACTGTGAGCGTATGTGTTTGCATGTAGTTGTAACACATGCCAATTTTTGAGTAAGCGCTGGGAGAACGTAACCTATCTTCCCTTTTTATATCAATGGTTTACTGCATGTATACTAATTATATCTATTACTAATAAGAGTATGGGTCATTCATCATTCATGTAAGTATTTATTTACAACTTCCTCAATCTCAACCTCAACAGCCTATATTGGTCCACTGCTAAACGCAGGCCTACCGTCGATAGGCGCCTTCTTAGCTTTTATCTCATGGGTTAATTGCCCATAATTCCCGCGCTGGGCATGCGTCGGGGTTATGGGCATTACCCCCCATTAGATAAACGCCAATAAGGCACTTATCATATTTTTTCATATTTTCATTCATATTTTTATCACAGATTATCTAGAGATCTTTAGTTTCGAAGTACTTACTTACATTTATAGTAAGTACTTATGGAAATAAAGCATTTTTGAGTGGTTTTTTTTCGACTTTCGTAAAATTTTTGTGACCACATAGAATCATCGATATAAAAAAGGGGGGATGAGGCACTGGCTTCTCGAAAGTGTGTCAATTGTGTCCTCAGTCATAGTCGCAACAGCGACGCTGGCGGTCGTTTTTCGCGTGCTAATTGTTGTCATGCTTTGGTCTAGGTACGTCTTCCTATCTATGTTATTCATAAGTTAGTATATTGCAAGAGAATGTAAAAAGCGTGTCTTTGCGTGTAGTTGTTACAACACAGGCCATTTATTGAGTTAGCACACATATCTACAGAATTTTACATCTACGCATAGATGACAATAAAATATGAGACCTATAGAAGAAACACCCAAACTTCAAAAATCAAGAGTCGTATCGCAATATCAAAAGAATCGAATAAATCAGAATCATCGGCGCGTTATGAAAAATTGCTTGAGATGAAAAAAGGCGTCCAAGAAATATCGCAGATTCCATTGATTTACGCGAGGCTTGCTTTCGCTCTCGACTCTATTCGCTCTTAAATAACAAAGTTGGAACGCCTCGAGTACCCAATAACAAAGTCAAACAAAGGGGATTTTCAGTTGAAAGGTCAAGTGACGTACTATTTGAATTCAAGTTAGATGTTGACCTTTGGAATGGGTTATACGAGTATTCGGAACAAACAATTTTTAAACAAACAAATATTCCGGGAATCTTTATTTAAGTAATAAGCCGGATCTACACACATTTGTATCAAAATAATGGTATTTTGATTTTCAGATTAAAATTTCCGAGTCTTTACAGGCGTATGAATATAGTATAAAGAATTCATATTTATATAATATATCCACGGTCGAAACTTTGTCCCAGAAATCTAAATTTCCGAATCTGTCCTTTATACTAACAACGTGGTCCTCTAGAGACTCTAGACACTACGTTCTGCTAGCGGAAAATGGTGCGTAAAAATTAGAACATACAATAGAGTTCCTAACGACAAAGGAGTTTAGACGAGTATTTTGATACCTCATTTATCAAAATCGTTCCGACCATTTCGATGCTTTGAGGTAATAAAGAGTATCAGATAACATAGAACACTCGAAAAACATTTAACCCACCCGCGCTGTGGTAAAACACGTATAAACCATGCATTTATTGTTCGGAAGAAGCAAAAGCTTTTCTCTCTTGTTCTGTCTGCGATCAGTTGGCTTGGCTCAACCACGAGTAGGATTTTTGGGCTTTCTATTTTATGTTGGGTGAAGCAAGAAACATCACACTTGCACTCTAACTCCTGTGTATTGTGGACATTATCCAAAAGCTGAAAGTATGTTTTTCTATTATTTCTCTCTCTATCACCTGTCGCATCTGGTTATGCATATAACGGGCATATTCCACTTATCCACCCTAAAACAGCCACCCGGATGGATACTCGGAATCGAATGTCTTTCTATCCAGCCTGACCAGCATGTATATTCGTAATTTATATAATATCTCTCTTCCGATTTTCTCCCCTGCCTATGTAGTCATTTACAGAAATATACACAAACCCGGTCCAAGAAACTTCGTGAATACAGAATACTGAATACCTAGACTTTATAATTTTTATTTTTAATGAATACAATCTTCAATCGACGACGATCAGATGTGAATTCCGATTGGATAGAACGACACACGTTTCCGAGAAATTCAAGAATCCACCTAAGGTCGGCTGTTTTATGGTGGATAAACGGAATAGGCGCATAAGTGGTGACTAACTCTAGCCCAGAGCTTATGTTAGATATATTAGAGCTTTGGTGATAAGCTGTGAAAAACCAAACGATCCAACGTTTAAATGGACGAGCTTTCAAAATAATAATTTACTTATGCAACGGTACCATAACCGTATATAAGGTAAGATATTTGTGACTCATATCATAATATTATGAGTTTATGAACGAACACCATAGTTTCAAACTATGCATACCTAACTTCGAGACTGTCAGTTCAGGCGTTGTGATTGGAAGCACAGTTGTGAAGTTCTGGTCATGGCCTCGCAATAATAATCAGGCTGATGTAAATGCGAAGTTTGGATGGATGTTTGATGCTTTTGAAGTAACTTGGAATACGGAGATTAGATACAAAGATGAGATGTCAGAATTTACAACGCTCTAATTAGTCTCCGTCTTGCTTGTGAGATTAATTAAAAAAATTTAGTACCTAGTCGACGAAAAAAGTAATCAACGAAACAATTCGAACAAATGTCCGTGAAGTTATTTTGTGAAACAAAAAACCTTTCAAGGGCTGAACTGAAATCTTTAGAAATGATTGCGCCATCAAGAACTCTACAAAGTGTTCCAAAAGTGTTGTTATTCACGAAGCAATTTGCGGCCGCAATTATCACCAAGTCCCATGTGACAATAGATGGTTTTCCTCCATAATTGCTTTCGACTGCTGGCCGATACGGAAAGTGATTTGGGTTAAACTGCGTAATCATGAGACACGCTTGACGTGGATGAAGTCATACTGAGTGATTGTGTTGCGAAACAAGAGACATTCAAAGGAGAGATTGCTTTTGAAATTGCATTGTCTCTAAGTGCACGGTAAAGTTACAGAAGGTTCGCAAACAATAAAGACGCAAAGAAAGGCGTGTCTTGTATGTTTGATAAGGTAAAGTGATGAGAGTAAATATGTTCAGGTGGATAATAGCGAAGGAAAATGTATTATATTAACTTAAGTGAACGGAGATATTTGAAATTTATACAGCATTTATACAGCACATAAATAGGTACCTATATGATACATACAGCACATAAATAGGTACCTATATGATACATTATATATTGATTACCTTAATTGATGGATTATTTTTTCTGTGTGAAGATCAGTCGGAAATAAAATCTGCAGATGGTAAACACATTTACCGAGGCGGAAATCGAACCGCAAACTCGGAACCTTCGCTGGCTGAACAATATTGTGAATTTAAATTGAAAAGTCTGAGCTAAGCAAAATAAATTAAATTTATTCGCAAAGAAAACAATTACAGTGCTGCAGCTTTTAAAATTAGTTCAATCAAGACGATAAAACACATAAGGCAACGTAAAATCTTCTAATCAGGAACAAAAGATCCATAACCACTGACGCATTTAAAGATCAAAGAATTTCCGCTTCCAATTAAACAAATTGACCTTTGTTAAAACAGCAACAAGAAACTCGAGGGAAAGACTAGAGAAGTCGAAACTTTCAAAGGAGCTTTCAAATATAAAAAATTAAAAACTTTTAGTCTTTTATCAGGCTCACGTTGTTAGCAACTAAGTTGAAGGCATGGAGTGCGGTGAAATTAATAACGTGCGAAGGACTGAGGCCACGCCAGTTTTTATTTATTAAGAGTTTTGCTCCCAGTTTCACTCACGTAGGCTACTTGGTTCAAACATGATGCTTCAGAAATCGTGGTAAGAAGCCTAAACGCCTTTAATTTCAGGATCTACATTATTGTATATGATTTGACTGATTGATATATGGAAGTCAGATATATCTGTCAGATCTGAGTTAAGAACACAAAACAATCAATAAAATTATACAATAATATATTTAATTTGCATGAAATTGTGGAGAACACAAACAAATTGATTTGTGTAAAAACACATCAATGCTCACGAAAAAGCCCTTAGGTAAGTGAAAAGGGTTCTTTGAGATATTGCGTAGCAATTATTAAAGCCGTAATTCTTGAGAGACAAGTTGCGGAAACTCTGAAAGGCTTTCTTAGATACTTCCGACGCACAAATAAGCTTTATGGGTTAGATTTTGATGTTTGATGAGGACAGATTGTGAACGTTATTTTGTCGTCTGGTGTATTCCTTAAGTACTTTTTATTGGTTTATTTCGTCATCGTGTATGAGATGTTTACTTATTGTAGCTACTAGAAAGTTCATTCCTTTTGGGTGAAATGACGATTTAGTGAACCATTTTATGCAAAAAACAATCAACTTCTGAAACTGATACATTCATATCAAATGTACATATGTGTTATAGTAAATAAAAAACGAGAAATAATGTTTTAATGTTAACAGACATTTACCGGCAACCCCCAAGAGAAATCAATCGAAACACAACCATTCGATCCGATCAAGTACTTACTCCCTGGTGTATGGAAAAGAAATCGCAAAGGGTTCTCCGGGAGGGTCCTGTTTTAATAAATAAATAATGCCGGACATTTCCACTACCTACGCAGAACTTAGACCAGACCAGATATCTGAAACTCGAGGACAGCTAAGTGCCGTAAATTGGTAGATAGGTACTTTACTTACATGCTAATTTTGTCCATCTCAAAGTTGAGAACTGTATCTATAATAGTTTTGGCTTTGTTTGATCAGAGCCGAATAAAAAGATTAGGTCTAATACCTACCTACGCTCGGAAGAGGAATTTCACACGAGCATTAGGAATTCTTTTCGGGTGCGAATGAAATATTATTTCCTTCGCGACGATTGAATTTCAGTTATTTCGTGCCGAATCACAGGATATTTGGAATTCTTCTATTATTTGGTCGTTTATTGTGTGGATAGGTATGCTCAAATCTTTGATAAATTCTTATAACCGCAGATAAGTATTTTGTAAATCATACTTCTTGTAGAACCTTTCAACATTCTTAAATTTGTGTAAATGTGTCTTTATAATGTCCAAAAAGCGCAGAATATAGCTGGAAATCCAGGATTTATTCGATTGAGCAGATAAAATAGCTTAACCATCCACTTTGTTTTATCAATCCTCATGCTTGGATGGAACTGGTACTGTATTCCATTGAAAACTAGTAACTTTGTATTCAGAAAACGTTTTCAAACAGATTCAGAATGAGTAAAACTTAGCGGCTACGAAACCGTATAGTTACTAGTATACGTTGCAAAACAAAGGATTGTCTATGTTGATGCAACTCGTGCTAAGTGGAGATTGGTTCTGGGTTTTAGTTTTAATTAAAGGCTCTCATGACGAAGTTCGTATCGAAATAATTTGAATTGAAGTCGAGGACTGGTAGAAAACAAACAGGACTAGATGTTGATCAGCACGGTATATTACCTGAAACAAAAACAAAACACATTATAGAATTCCGATGTTTAAATAAAAACGGTAGTGGTTTCTAAGAATCCTTGTAATTTCAATGAAAGGCTGAACACCTCATTTTCCTTACTCTCATATGTATTGTGTAAAAAGATAATCACTTAAGGTTACAATACAACGTATCATCGCATTTTAATTATGCTCTGCTCGCTCGTCCGACATTTCAAAACAAAAGAAATTTATTTTTGCCACAATTTTTGCATTCATCTGCCATCATCAGTGTCTAAAAATAATATGTACGTATATCGATCGTATATTTTCCTAACTGTGGGAACTGGATCGCGTGTTCCTAATAGAAGGATCTCCTTTCGTGTTTTGTTCTCTCAATATTATTTAATAGTGTTCTAATTAGTAACGTTCGCCTTTGCGTTTGCATGACTTCGGACCGTTTTGAAGATTTTGAACTGCCAGCTGATTATCGAAAAGTAAATTACGGTGTTGAAGATATTGATATACCTTTTTGAGGAACACCTTAAATACCTACTTATTTATAACAAGCATCATCAATTCAGAGTAGTGTCCTTACTGGAGGATGATCTATCATCCTCCGCTAGTAAGGACATCTAGAAATACCTACACATAAAACACTTTGATGTGTGTATTTTAAATGTATTTGAAAAAATTAAAAAACTGCTTTAAATTCCTTATTCCTGTTTTTTTTTATTTTGCGGGAGGTAGGTTTTTTTTAGGGATTAATTTCCATACTATACAATAGCAATGTATGTTCGTCCGTCGCCGTAAAGTTAGAAGAAAAACACTACCGCCGACAGTAATATTTACTCATTTTATTGAAGTGGGTTAAACATACATATAAAAAAATCCTCTTCGAACAACACTTGTGAGCTTACATTCATAATGGAATCTTCAATGCAAGTGCAGTTTTTGAAGAGGCGTAAAAAAAGCAAATGGCCGAAACGGATACAGTGACGGATGTTCGCTTCAGGCGAGAGAACATATGACGTGGTCACAGTGAGTTTGAAATGGTTGGATCAATTAAATACATTCAGAGATGGTTAATATAAGTCTACTTGATCAGACGATAATTCATGAGAAGTCAAGAAAAGAACAAAAACGTGGTCACAGAGAGGAACGGTTGGATCAGTTAAATACATCCATAAATGGAAATAAATTAGCTGTGGGGTCAACCCTACTTGATCAGACGATAATTCATGAGAAGTCAAGAAAGAATATAATGACGTGGTCACAGGGAGACAGGGAGGAACGGTTAATACAAAATGGGTAGAAACTAGCTTTGCGCTCAAAATAAGTGTAGGTACTTACTTGATTAGACGATAATTCATAAGAAATCAAGAAACGACTGCATGCAGCTTAGAATTCAACACATGATTCTGCATGTATAAGCAAAATAAAATTTCATAAGCTTTTCGATAAATACTTAGTATGCAATGGGATGGAATAATAGTGTTTGTATGTATAATGCAATCAATAGATTATTGTTTTGTGCTGTGTGGAGCTGGCTCAGAATTTGCAGCACCCCAACTCTTACCGCGGGTGTCGTAAGAGGCGACTAAGGGATATCCATCGGGTGGCGGTTAGCAGCGCCCCCTGCAGAACAATTATACCACCAAACTGCGATCCCCAACCCGCATGCCCAGTGTGGGGATAATGTACTACCCTGCATACGAGAAACGTTTGTTTACGTATTTAGTTTATTTTAGTTTAAGGTAGTTTTTGTATGTAGTTTTAAAATATTACTATCTGTGTAGTTCGTTTTTTCTCTCTTTGTGTTGTATGTACACAATATCTATCCACAGTCGCTTCATAATCTCTCTCTATCTCATAGGATTGCGGTTAAGCTCGCCTTTGTACCTACATGTCCAGTATTTGTTAACTTTTATATATGTTTTTTGTTTTGTGTGCAATAAAGAATTTAAGAAATAAACGCCAAAAAGGCTATTATTAGGGGGAGGCCTGCGTCCAGCAGTGGACCAATACAGGCTTGAGGTTGAGGTGGAGGTTCAGATTATTGTTTTAAACTGAAATAAAATATGCCGATTCTTCAAAATGCGTCTCAGAAATGTCTGTGACTGAGGCTACCTTTTTGTTCTCCCTTTTCGCTGTGGCATACCTACCACATGAGAAGCGTATAGTCGGGATAGCGATCATTGAGGGCATGCTTTTTTGCTTTGGCGGCTCTTCATGTGTACAAAATACGAGAGCTATTTAGGGCTCGCCGCTCGATTCAACGGGCGATTTGTTATTGAACGTGGCAATAGATTGGCATTGACAAAGTGGCATTGTATTGTAGGTCACTCTGGCTCACTCTCAACCAGCTGGTATAGTGGTATAATAAATCGGCCTACAGAAGGTGTAGGCTGCTTCTTTATGACCACCCCTGGCGGTCTTATGCCGGATCCAGCTTCTTTCTACTACCTTCAAAATTGCTATGGACGGGAAGTGGTCTGCCTCGTCGCATATCTCTGGGTCAACATTTGATCTTGGGTAAAATAAACAGATAACAGATAAACATTTTATTTATAATTTATTACATTATACATCACATTGATTTAAATTATTAAAATAAAAATAGTATATTATTAATGAATAATTAATTAATTAACAATCAGAATTTTAAAATTCGTCGTAGGTATAGAACGTCTTCTCTACGAGCCAGTTTTTTAGTTTTTTCTTCAAATTTTCTAGACTCGGTGCGTCCTTTACCTTGTCTGTAAATAATATCTCCTTGTTACTCTACTCTAAATCTCAAAACTCTAAATATAAATTAGACAGGCGCTAGGCGTTCTATCTAACACGTGTAGTGCAGTGACCTTTTCGTACCCGCAGTTGTAACCTGATTATAAGTGGCAGGTTACGGTAAGTCACGTGCCTTTCAAAGGTCAGATTTTAGGTCCCATCCCTCCTGTGTTCAGTCCCATTATATAATCGCTAAATTAACTAAGGGCTCTTATACACGGATTGCACGTCTCAAATACACTAACGGCAAGTCGCCGACTGCAGGCGACATATACCGCGATTAAGATTCAGAAATTGTTTTCCTGTTTGGTTCTACATCTTTTATCACTTAACGATCTGCTTACAACTCTCAATTACTTAAAATCAATTTCCATCACCATTAATCATTTTGTTTCAATCAAGTCTTCTCAGAACTTCAAGGAAGCTTCCATTTCCTGTCTTGCGCCTTTTGATGTGTTCTGAAAACCGCAAACTAATTTATAACAGACAACAGTACCATGGAGATGTTAGGGCATTATCTGTGCAAATATAAAAGACGATTTTTTTACCAAATATAAACCAAATAAATAAAGGTTGACAACAAAATACACCGTCGGCCACATCTTTCCTTTCCATCAACAGGCAACATCAATTGAGATTGTTGTCAAACAAAGATCTGTTGATTATAATAAGAAAAAAAAATTGAATCGTTTTCATCTCGTCTAAATTCCGCCGTAGGTATGGTCGAAACAACAAGTAGGTATTTCCCTAGATTATTCTTTAGCTAGTTTTATAGGAAAGTAAGGAACTGAAGAAAAGAAACTAACAAAGAATATCCTAACAGTATACTCGCTGATATTCACAATATACCTATTCGCAGAGAAGATAGTTACACAGGAAGCTTATCCGACAAATGCCCGGCTATATATATGGAATATCTGGACAGGACACATGACGGGAAATCGAAACGTGCAAAAAGAAACCAATTGAACCGTGCGTGAGACAGAAATAAAACCAGCGGGGGACAGCTTAATTTGTATGACGCGGATGTGATACCTACTTGTTTATGTGATGCGGTCTTACAAATATATTGAAACCAGAAGAAAATATCAAATTACTATTTTTTTGTTAACGACATTGGGTAAGACAGGTACGACATTGCGCAAAAACTACGCCTGGATTCGGAAAAAATATGCAAGCCTGGGACCATGGCACGTATAAAGGATATACACCTAAAATTTATAATTTCTGGAAAGTGCAAGATTTTTTAACGAGGCCATAGAAAATAAATTTCGAATTTCGCAGTCTCATTGACTATGTTACGTTTTGATAAATGTCAAACAGTTTAACTTAGTTTTGAAAACATAAACATGTTGTTCCGCGCTTTTACGAGCTGCCTGTTTATGATTTGTACTGAAGTACACCCACCAGGTTCAAACCTACGCATTTTGTACACCCACGCAATGCAACTCAATTCATCAAAAACAAGATCTGCATTTATAGCCATAAAAATTGTTTATTCAAGTTCAATACTTCAATGAAATTGTCACAGAAAGTGGAAATATTGATCGTATTCAGAATATTCCGAGTTATTCCGGAAATAATATTCCGGCAGTGATGAAACTTGGAGTATGCAGATAGTTCTGCAACTTGGAATATTATCTACATTTCAAATAAGATGGGAAGATATACTCTACCTACCTCTATACTACAATACCCTGCTATATTGTATCTCAGGTACAATATTAGACGACCTTTTTTAGAGTAACATGAGAATCTCTTTTATCACCTGTGCCTCATTACTGATATTAACTCCCATAACCCTTTCAAATTATATCGGGCAAAAAGGATGCAAAGACCTTTATATTTTATCCCACTTCTTATTAGACCCTTTTCACGGTAAGTCTACCTTCTTTCTTTGTTGTAATTGAATCTAAAATCCGTTGATATTACATTTTGAAGTACATACGAGTACCTTCACTATGGTAAAACATATTCTCGTAAAGGAAACTAAATGGAACTTGGCCGGCGGCTCTGCCGCATGTCCAGTAACTTCTGGGCAAAAACGATCGAGTGTCCACCGGCCCACCTAAAGTGGAAGCCCCAGCTGTGCGATTACGTAAAAACCACCCGTGCTATATTAATAGAGGTATAGCCGAGGTTGAGGCTAATCTTCCATCGTGGGCTGTCACTGGGTTAACACTTTGACTGCCAACGACGCACACGGTCATGCACGACAGCTTACACAGCGACGCACCCATTTGTGTCAGTTTAGAGCATCAGCTTGGCAGTGAAGGCAGATCGGAGAAAGTCATTGCCCAGCCAGAAATTAGACAGTAACGGCAAAACGAATAACTATCCGCATTAAAGTAAGCTCAGAATATAGGTACTATTCATTCATACTCAATACTTTCCGTTTAATGACCCAATAAACTAAAATAGTCACATCCGATTGGCAGAGTCCCGGGCAACGCAAGGTTATGCGCGTTCAAACCAACGAAAGTGAGCTGGCAACCATTCATGGTCTTATCACAAGTTGTTTCAGACAGCCCATTCAGAACTTTTGAAAGAAGATTTGGGAACATCCACTTTAGGATTGGTGAAGTTTAGCTTTGTCAGTGACGAGTATTACTCTGTAGATTGGACCACCGGCGTTTGGTCCGTTTTTATAACACAAGCAATTCTTGCCATTGTACCTATCGGAAAAACTGAAAACTGTTACGAAGGCTACGGGGAGTACTCCTCGTAAAACGTAGGCTTTTAAAATGACCTTATTTCCGTAGACTCCTCAATTTAATTTTAGAAAATAAAACTGTTGCAGCAGATTTTTCCGGAAGATTATTAAAGATTATCAAAGCCTATCTGAAGATATTTTCACTCGCTCAGCTATAAATCAAATTAGTCTGAAAGGAATCGAATAAGAATTACGATAATTCTACATTTAGAGAGAAGGATTTCAGACGTAGATTTACAAATCAACAAGCTCGTTCATAGAATGGGCAAAAAATTGTAATAAAACTTTAGATTAGGCATGCCAACTATGGCGAAATATAGAACAAAATATAAACAATACCAAAAATAGTTACATAAGTAAAAGTGATTTTAGTGAGTGATAGTAGTAAAAATCCAAACAATCAATTGAGCAATTCACTCACACATAATAGTGGAATTTCAGAACCATTCATTCATTCGTGGAAACAAAAATGGCGTCGAAAAGGACGTAAACAATCAACAGTCTCCCACTCCCACGCGTACGAGTTTATCAATGGCGATATCCTGGGCTTCATTATAATGTGTGGGCTGACTCACGATGATACAAACTCAGTCTAATGTATCTACTACAACTCCGATGGCTCAGCAACCCTAAGTGTGTTTTAGCCTCCGCTATGCAAAGAGTCGCCATTACTGCCCGGCATGTGCATTTTCTCGCCAGACCTCCATGTGTAGCCAACGCAGGTTGGCTTCCATTCCACCACATCTTTCTAGCGGTACCGCGGGCGTTTCACGGGTTTTCGCCAACACGGGTCCAACTAACCTTGAGATTTTTTTGCTGAATTTGTTGCATGCTTAACTATGGATTTTGATAAAAAAAACTCATAACACGTGGTCGGCTACAAAAAATACCCTAAAAACTTAATAGACTGTAAACTAGCAAAATCATACAGGTACAAGGCATTTTTTACAAAATGATAAGCAATTATATTTTCTACATAATTACTTAATCGGTTCGGAAAGTGCTTATTCTATTTCTAAGTAAGATGATAAAAAGGACAAAGTTACGGTTTAATACCTTTACAAATGAACAAACAAATAACATTGATTTAAAAACGTTTTTAATAAATCAATGACAAATAAGCAGAGAAGAAACAGAATAATATTATAAGTATTAGGATAAGATACCAAGACCGATTTAGATAATGTAGACGGAGACGCTACAGGTTGATATTTGATAGATAATGGACCAGATGAAGATAAGATACCTAACTGAATCGTATACTTACTCATCATCCATCAGACATGATAATGTTACACGTTAGAAGTAAAGGTGAATTGTGTAATACATTTACATAACTTTGAGATAGAGATAGATATTGAAAAACCTACTACTTACATCTAAATTTAAAACAGTTACTCTAAAATCAGAAAAATCGGTATTTTTCGAAAAGGTCTTGAATGAACTGGATACTTAGATATAGTAACCAAGTTACGTATCAGATGATAAGACTTTGTGATTGAGTGAGTATTATGTTATGACATACGACGGAAACGTATTATCAGCTGAGATAAAAAGCATGAATGAAATAAATAAAACAAACCTATTTCGAGATGTAACCAGACAGAATTACCTAAGAGCAGATGATATGATATTGAGAAAGATTTTTTTTTGGAAGTCATATATTCTAATCACCATCAAAAAAGATGACTTTGAAAGGATAAAGCTTAAACCCTAACATTATTATGAGAATAATTTTTGTAAGACACATATACCTAACCTGGGAATAACAGAATATAAAATGGACTTAGTCAGAAAAACGTAGATGTTCTGTTGAGCTTGAGCAGAACATTTCAAAGAAGGACGAATAAAATTACACCTATACTAGTAAACAAGCGAATCGGAAATAAATACGGAGTTATATATATTATATAAAAACGAAAACATGAATGCTTCATGACTAACTACGCAATCAGCTCTATCTCAGTTCTTATTAGCGAAGGTTTTAGAGATATTAATACTTACCTATACGATACGGGGTATTTTTAAGATGGGAGTGGATGGCCAAATCCGAAACCATAATAATTAAAAAGTTGTGAAGGAGTCATTGGCTCAATTTATGAAAAAACTAGCTGCGTTTCGCACGCGTTGTTCCATATGGAAATGTTTAAATGTGATTTACTTATATCCCACGAGAACGGATTTATGGGATAAAAAACCTATGTTTTATTCCAGGATAATAATTACCTGTTTGCAAAATTTCAGCCCGATCCGTTCAGTAGTTTTGGCGTGAAGAGGTAACAAACATCCATCCATCCATACAAACTTTCGCATTTATGATATTAGTGTGATAGTGTGATGATAAAAACAGCATAAAAAATATGGTTAGCCTAGGTAGAAACAGCATCAAAAACAATAGAACCGATTTCCATGAAAATAACCTTGACGGAATCCAGGCAGGCGCACTTCTGTTGTTTACAAAAGTAACACCAACTTGGCCAAAACAAAACAGAATTCGGTAAATTGATTCTTCCTGTGGGAGAATAACAAATGACATCGGAATTTTGTCGTGATCGACGTTAACAAGTCGAAAAGAATCTAGAATTTGGCGCTAGCTAAACAGTCAAAATTGAAGTAAACAATAACAGTCCGGAGTTTTAGATTGGTGTTTGGGGTTAGGTTAGTAAATTTCTTATGATTGATCGATGACGCAAGAGATTTTTACAGATTCTGCTAAGGATGTGCTGTATGTGGGTGGTCCTTTAGTTTCCAACCTCTTATCGCTAGAAATTCCTCAACAAACTGAGTAATATTAAATAAAATCTTAGAGATTTATCTTCATGAATAGAGGATACATTTACTTTGACCAGTAATTCTCTTTAGTCTGATTATAAATCTAGAGCTCAGGTTGCCTCGAGAGTGGTTACCAAGGTTTATTAAACATCAATAAATTCAACATACCCGCAAAATCAATGAAACCGCTTCCATTCATGCACATCGGGCGCTCAAAACAGCGAATGTATCAAGGGCGTGAAGTGAAGATACGATAGACGTTTGTCGTTTCCTGGGTATATTTATAGCGAGAAGTACGTCTGTAGTAGTTTATGTATGTAGTTGGAAGCACTTGATAATTTCCCAGTATAATAAGTCAAGCATGTTGTCTCTGAAAAAATTGCCTTTAAAGAAAATGAAGGAAAATGTTTTCTTTCAAGAGCTAAATGGCAAAGCGCTCCGTTTGTAATGTAACATTATTGTATTATCATTATTTATCAAACATTTTTAGTAGTACCGTTCGTTACCGTTTGTGTTTTAGCATTTTCTCGAAATCTTTCAACAGCTGAGTATTATTCGGATATTTTTCATTCAGATAATCATATAATGATGGAAAACGTGGGGCCGAAACATAAGCACAAGTGGGCAGATTATTAAAAAGAAAGAAAATAACAAAATCGACAGATATTAGGTCCTTACATATGAAATTGGCGTTTTTCGTACTGGCCACTTTAATCACAAATTTCTCCTCTTTGGTAAGGAATTCCAAATTCAAATTTGTACAGCTATAGACTCATGTATTTGTGCTTCGATGATCGTCATTCATTTGTTTTTTTTCTTCTGTTTTTTTCTGTTTGCGTCACTCATTTTACAAAATGGAAAACTTAAAATATCGCATTATTTACGAGTACGAGTTCCGCCGTGGCACTAGTGCTGCGGAAACAACTCGAAGGGTGAATGATGTGTATGGCGGTCGTGTTGCAAAAGAAAACACAGTTCGTTTTTGGTTCCAACGTTTTCGTTCTGGAAATTTCGACCTGCAGAACAAGCCCCGTGGACGGCCTGAGACTCAAGTTGATAATGAAGAGTTGAAGGCTATTGTGGAAGCGGATCCATCGCAAACCACGTCCAAGTTAGCTGCAGGCTGCGATGTTAGTGATAAAACTGTTTTAATTCACTTGAAGCAAATTGGGAAGATTAAAAAGCTTGAAAGGTGGGTACCTCACGAATTGACTGAAGCAAACCGGCAAACGCGCGTCGACTGCTGCGTTACATTACTAAACCGGCACAATAATGAAGGTATTTTAAACCGAATCATTACCTGTGATGAAAAATGTGTTCTTTACGATAATCGGAAGCGCTCAGCGCAATGGTTGGATCCTGGCCAGCCAGCCAAATCCTTTTTTTTTTTTTTTTTAACGTGGGGAAATCCTTTATGAATATCTATGGGTCCGGGGGGACCCAAAGATTATGTCGGACTCCATATACCGACTAAAACCACCACGTGTGATCTTCTCACGCCTTGTGCCGGGGCCACGGGAACGCGCATGCACTCTTCCGCAGCCCTAGCGGCGACGGCCCACAACTAAATGCGGGCCCCTCCTCAGATCGATGGGACTGGGTCCGCATCGCCTCTTCAGTGGCACACGAGAACACACGCGCGCGCCACCCCGGGGCATTATGTTGTCGACGGCAGAGTCCCCCGACTCTGTCGCCAACGCCCCTGTTATGGGGGTTGGAGGTGGGCGTTGAAGAGCCGTCTCCTACGCCCGGCTCTCCGTCTGCGGATCGGGAGAGTTGAGAGAATCTCTCTCTCGCGCTCCGCAGACTCCTTCCGCGACATGACAATATCGCAGAAGGACATCACCGCCTCCCACGACCTCTCGCTTTCCAGCATCGATTTAATCAATGCTGCAAGCGACAGGTCGTCCCCCACGACTGCGACGAGGGCACGGCGCTCTTCAGCCCAGGCTGGGCACGCCTCGAGCGTATGCCGCGCAGTATCCTCGTCACAGCCACAATGATGGCACTCGGTCGTCGGTTCCCTTCCGGCTATACGGCACAGGTACTTCCCGAAGCAACCATGTCCGGTCAGCACCTGTACCAGTCGAAAGGAAAGCGACCCGTGCGCCCTGTCCAGCCAGTTCTCGAATACTGGCCGGACAGCCTCGATGGTCCAGCGGCCGGCTTGAGGATTAGCTAGCCGCTCCATCCATTTTTCCCTTAGGACCCGTCGGATATGGAGCCTCCAAGCAGGCACCACACCTGGCGCAGGAGGCCATTCGCCTCGGATACGGCGTGCCACACGCCACTCATAAGTAGTCGCATGGCACTCCGCCTCCAAGTCCCACGGAGGGGACCCCGCCAGCAAGCAAGCCGCCTCGTAAGAGACGGTACGGTATCCGCGGACAACCCCAACAGCCATCACTCTCTGCGCCCGTCGCAGGAGAGCGATGGTTTTCTCCGTCAAGGTGTCGGCCCAGATGGGCGCCCCGTAAAGGGCCATCGACCTTACCACCCCCAGATATAGGCGGCGGCTTGACGCTTTGGGTCCCCCAATGTTGGGCAGCAGGCGCTTGAGTGCACCCGCGGCGCCCATCAAACGAGGGACCATGCGAGTGAAGTGCTCGCGGAAGCTCCATCTGCTATCGAGGACGAGCCCAAGATATTTCATCTTGGAGTCGACCTCAATACTCACTTCCCCGATAGAGATAGTGGAACCCCTTGGTGGCACCCGCCGGCGGCCATGAAAACATACGGCCTCCGACTTGTTGAGCGCCACCCGGAGTCCCAATCTCTCTATCCTCCTAACGATGAGTGCCACCGACTCCGTGGCAAGATGAACAGCCTCCTCATATGTCTCACCCCGGGCAGTGACAAGTGTATCATCTGCATAGCAGATGATGCCGGCGCCCGGACTGAGAGACTCTCGAAGGGCCCAGTCGTACCCAATGTTCCACAGGAGCGGCCCAAGGACCGAGCCCTGCGGAACGCCGCACGACATTGCTCTCCTCTGCAGCGCACCACCCCGGCCGGAATAAGAGACAAACCGGTCGGAAAGGTACGCCGCGACTATCCGACTGAGATAGGGTGGCACTTCATGGTACTTCAGCGCCTCCCTTACGCAAGACCACGGTAGCGTGTTGAACGCGTTGGCAATATCGAGTGACACTGCCAACAACACGCCACCGCTGGCCACTGCCTCCTCCGAGCGAGCCCTGACGAGACGGATTGCGTCAATCGTCGACCTGCCCGCCCGGAACCCGAATTGGTAGTCGGATAGGTCCGGTCCGTCCCTCCGGAGATGCTGAATGAGCCGAGAAGCTATTACTCTTTCGAACAGCTTGTCAGCTTCATCCAGCATAACCAGGGGCCTGTACGCAGACGGAGAGTCTGCGGGGCGCCCGTCTTTCTTAAGCAGGACAAGCCTGCCCGTCTTCCACAACGTTGGGAACCGACCCGCCTCCAGACAGGCGTTGAGTAGCCGTCGGAATCGGTCCCCTAGGTGTTTTAATGCATGGACCCAAATCCGGCCGTGTATTCCGTCAGGCCCCGGGGCCTTATTTGCCCGCAGCCTACGGACGGCCAGACCTAACTCAACGTCCAGCACTGGTGGCACCCTGTCATCTTCCGTCCTCGCCCCATCCTCGGGGGCCATCTCGGGAGGCTGATACTCGGCCCCATTAGGAAATAGGGCGGAGACAACAGCCTCCACCAGCTGAGGCTCGAGGGACTCAGTCAAAGGGGGCGCCCATGGTCGGATTTTACCCCGAACCATCTTATAGGGACGCCCCCACGGATCCCTGCTGAGACCCTCGAGAAGCTCCGCCCGAGCCCTGTCTTTGGCGGATCGGATGGACAGCTGCAGGGCCTTTACGCAGGCCCTGTACTCCTCGTACAACTGTCCCTCCACCTCAGCATTCCTACGTCGCAGCCGCCGGTAGCGAGTGAACTGGCGTCTGGCATCTACACATCTAGTGCGGAGGCCAGAAATATCTTGCGACCACCAGTACACACTGCGTCGAGGGAGAGGCGGTTTTGCCCGGGCCATGCTTGCATCGCAGATTTGCGTCATTGCATCCCGGAACCATTCCGCCTCCTCCTCAACCGCCACCGACCCCTCAGGTGGGGTCTGCCAGGCCCGGACTATTGATGCCTCCACTAGTGCCTCGACATCCAGGCTCCTCAGAGCCCACCTTGGTGACATCGGAGTCTGCCTTCTCGAGTGACGAGGGTCAGGGGCTACGGGAGAAGAAGAGACACTGAATCGAATATAAAGGTGATCCGACAGCGTCTCCACATTCTCCAGCACCTGCCATCCCCGTACACTACGCGCGATTGTGGGGGATGCAAATGTGACATCCACAATAGACCCTCCGTTATGCCGCACGCAGGTATTGATCGACCCCTGATTAAGGATACAGAGGCCGACCATCGCCACCCAATCCTCCAGAGCCTCGCCGCGAGCATCCGTCAGAGGAGAACCCCAAGCCGTGGATTTGGCGTTAAAGTCTCCCGCGACAAGCACAGGACAAGGAAGAGTCTGTCCGATGAGGGCCCCTAACCCGCCCAGGAACGCTTCGAACTCGGCAAGACTTCTGTTGGGAGAGAAGTAGACTCCGATAATCACCATATCCCTCCACCTCGCTGCAACGTATCCACTTCCCCTAGCCACCACTGAGAAGGGCAGCGCCCCGGCAGCCACAGACGAAATTATGGTCACCAAGCCGTCGATGTCCCCCACCCAATTGTTATTATCAGGCGGGACGAAGTACGGCTCGGAGACCACCGCCACGTGTATCAACCACTCAGCCATGGATTGCAGGAGCAAATCCTGCGCATTGGCCGAGTGATTGATATTCGCCTGTGCCTTGGGGCTTGTGGTTGCAGGTGAAGGAGACGCCCGAACCATCCAAGCCCTAAATGACCGCATAATGGAGGATGTCGCCATCATTGCGAATGTGGCGACAAAGTCCGGGAACCTTAAGGGGACCTTTGTCAAGGCCCTAAAAGAGTCCGCAGCCTCCATTAAGAAGGCGGTGGAGGTTCTCCGCAGTCGGTCCTCTACGGAGGAGACCGCGATACTGCAGGCGAGCAACTCCCGCCTTCAGGCTGAGGTGGCAGAGCTCCGCAAGGAGATGGCGGAGCTCAGAAGAGAAATGGCTGAGCGGACCAGTGGCGGCCTGGCCCCTCTCGTCTCTCAGCGCCCCAGGCCACCGGAGCACTCTCCAACCCCTGGAGGACCTCAAATGGAGGAGCTGACGCGTGCCATCATGCTGCAGGTGGGTGGCATGTTGAACGCGCGTCTGGAGGCCTACGAGGAACGGCTTCTCCCAGAGAAGCGCATTCGCCCACCACTTGCGGTGGACAAACGTGGTCCTCCAGTACTGTCTGCGGCAGCTCAGCCACTTGGGCCCACCTCACACAAAAAGGCTGGCCAGCCAAAGAAGACGGTGCCTCGCTCCTTGCCACCGGCTCCCGAAAATATGAATGAGGGCTGGTCGGTGGTCGCGAGGCGGGGCGCCACGAAAAAGAAGGGGAAAACTGTGACCACAGTCTCGGTTGCAGCGGCTAAGTCAGCTCCCAAGCCTAAAGGCACTGCTTTGCAGAAGTCGGTCAGCACCACTAAGGCAAAGCTGCGTGCACCTCGATCCTCGGCTGTGGTAATCACACTGCAGCCTGGGGCTGAGGAGAAGGGCGTTACGTACGCGAAGGTGCTGGCTGAGGCCAGGCAAAACATCAGCCAGCCAAATCCTGCCCCAAGCGAAAATTAACCCCAAAAAAGTTACTTGTAAGCGTTTGGTGGACTAGTGCCGGTATTGTTCATTACAGTTTTCTCAAATCTGGCCAGACTATTACGGCTGATGTCTATTGTCAGCAATTGCAAACCATGATGGAAAAGCTAGCGGCTAAACAACCTAGGCTGGTCAATCGCTCCACGCCACTGCTGCTTCACGACAACGCTAGACCACACACTGCGCAACAGACGGCTACTAAATTAGAAGAGCTTCAATTGGAAAGTCTAAGACATCCTCCGTACTCCCCGGACCTTGCTCCAACAGATTACCATTTTTTTCGAAATTTGGATAACTTCTTGCAAGGGAAAAAATTCAACTCCGATGGGGCAGTCCAAATCGCCTTCAAAGATTTTATTGATTCCCGTCCGACTGGTTTTTTTAGTAAAGGGATCAATGAACTACCTATAAGATGGCAAAAGTGCATAGAAAATAATGGTTCATACTTTGATTAATTAAATATATTATATTAAAAAATATTCGACTTTTTGTTCCTCCCATACAAAACGCCAATTTCATATGTAAGGACCTAATATAAATAGACGAATGAAAACTTATCTCTTTTAAACTATCCATAGCAGAGAAATGTCAACATTTAACGGCGAGCAGAAGTATTTCTGTTTAAAATAGGGATGCTTTTAAATTAATAAATGATGGTTTTCTCGTTCAATTTATAATGTCGAAAATTACTTACTCCCACGGAGCTGTCTAGCCCACGAACGGCTGTTTTCTGATTAACTATCCACCACCCTATGACTAGACTCTAGACTTTTAAGAAAAAGGTGCATTGAGTATTCATTTCTCAATGAATAATTTATATGTCCGAAGTGAAATGATTATAATGTTATGTTCTTTCGAAATGATAGCAGGTAAGTAGTGAAGGAAACAAAGGGAAATAACAGAAGAAAGCTTGATTAGTTAATATTCAAAACTCGCTAAACATACAAGCCCTGGCAGATTTCCAATACAATACAAGTGAAGTTGCCACAATGTGAGCAAAAATAAATCCATTCAAGAGCGAAGAGTATCAATCGAGCATCGAAGTTGGCAATACGACAGAATTCGACCACAACCGCAGCCAAACTACACATTTCAAATACGGCTTAAATCTTACAAGAATATGAAGACTCAATTCTTACTTACGGCGTAGAAGATAGGATTGAAATTCAACCGTACGGGGCAGAATCCCAATACTGAATGAATATTGAACCTTTCATAGCTGACGACAATACAGTTACTTTTGCTATGGCAAACAAAGAACCTGAAAACCACGAATTGTCCAATAAAGTGATTTGTAACTTAGCGTAAGGGAATAAGGTTTAAGATGGCCGCTGTAGGCCAAAAAGTGCGAATGAAGCGAGTAGTTTTTTACGAGGTCAAGTTCAGAGGCGGGATCAATTGGTTTAGAGCTTAGCGGTCTTCAAGATGATATTGTTATTTTCAATTGGCGGATAGATGCTGATAGTAAGACTAAATGACTGGAAGAAGACCAAACGTCTTAAGTGCTCCATGACACGAGGTTCATGAGATAATTGCCTCCGAGACGATCATTTGAGACATCAATGACGTAAAATTTGACAATTGCGAATGACCATCTCCGAAGCACTTAAGAAACGTCAGTTTGAAAAAAAACACGACGTATACTAAGTAAAAGGTTAGGCACTCGCCGACGGATCAAATTCATATAACTTGAACTCCAAATGTCAGAATTACAAGTTGGCATTTAACTGATCACGACCTAGTCAGTTTTAGTGCGTTCCAAACTGGTTTAATAACGTTTAGAAAGGGATATTTGATGAACTTTTGCGATAGGTAGGTAATAAACCTTTTCTACAAACCTTGTTTCTTTGTATTCAGTTGCAAATCATGAAAGTTACATTTATTCATTTATTTGCCTACGGCAAATAAATGAGGTACTGTTTATTGTAGGTAAGTACTGTTTATTGAAACTTATTTTATTGGTGAATTCTTAACAGGATAATAAGTATGAATAGATCTGATAGATGGACTTAAGGGAACCAAAGTGTCTCGCGAAAAATCGACAACCGTTGGCAAAATGTGTTCTTGATTGAAGACAGCTACTTAAAAAACTTAGTGTAGAACGTTATCTGGCCAGGTGGTATGACCGCCGGAAAAATATTGCAGGAAGATGCTGGATGCAGCAATACAGAGCGCTATGGAGCTGATTAGGTTAGTCCTATGACCAGCAAACGACTTATTTAGGCCGATGATGATGATAACATGATACAGAATTTATAATTATAATTTGGAAGTGGCTTTCTAAGGTATCATTAGTTTTCGTGCAAAGATCTGATATAAAAATGTGGTTAATAACAGAAATAGCACAGCAATATTGTTTTGCAAAGATCCGAATCAAATTTCCACGAAACTATACTACACGAACGTAAACGTATAGGTATGTAATGTATTCTGCATTCGCTTCATGAATGAGAAATGTGTTTCTATGTCCTTGATCGATAGAACATACTGCTCTGCGATGAATGCAATATGCATGTAAGAAATAGAGGACAGTATTATCAAGTCTTATCTATTGTATGTCTTTGTATCACTAAAGTCGGTTCTCATCTAACGGAAGATGCGTAGCGTATTATCGGTTTCGTAAAGCCAGACCAGACAATTATAATGAAAAAACATTCAACCTTTCACACTTAACCGATGATGCGTTAGTGCAGCGAGCGTACAGCGTCTGTTCCTTTTCCGTTATCGCATTGTCGGTGTTTTATTCAGTTTCTGCATTCAGATTCTACATGTCGATGACGCGTTATAATGTGGCAAAACGAAGTTTCGCCCGACGCATCTTTCGTCAGATGTAAATCACTACATTTTATGACGTTGGTCAAACCTGATAACTTTCAAATAATCATCATCCGACACACGTCACTCTGCAAGGCGAGCGAAGCGGTGCTACCAAATAGCGACGTGATTGAGTGTATTCAATTGCAGGGTCGTATATAAGGTTTCTTCTTGAACCGTAAGAAAAAAAAGTACCCGACTGTTACCCACATGCACACTAGGTATAAACATAAAGGTACTGTCAATCTATCTTATCTAAAAATAATTCTTAATCTTTTGCGATTATGCAGAATTCATTATTGCTTTCTTCGTCAGCGTTGTGGTTTCCGGACTCAATTTTCCCGACTTAACATCTTGTGTCAGCTTCAGAAACATGAACACTATTTGCAATATTAACCAGTTTAACACGAACAGCGCATGTTGAACAAAGACCGCAAGTTTGACAAGTTCCGAAAGTTTAATAACCACGGAGTAGAATATGGATGCGGGGCTTAAAAGCTTATTTATTTTAAGACGTGCTAACCCCAGTAAATAATTCTAACTAGTTCTGTAGTTAAGGTAAGAACATTTTCATTGGAAAAACTGCGGGAACTTATACGACATAATCCATTGACTTTATATTAATACCTACTATTTAATATGACAACCTTATTTATTATATGTACATACATATAATATTATCTGTATCAAGTACACGACACCTTAGCCAAGGTACAATTAACATTTTTCGTTTCTTCTCTAGATGAGTGGACAATAAGCTAACATGAGTGCAAAATTAACAACTAACCGGAAATACCCGGGCTTCCTCACATCAGTATTGCTGCTTTCCGGGTTACTATGCAAATTAACATAATATGCAAGCATGTTTAATTATCTTTTTAGTGACGCCTTATCCTCTGTACCTACCTATATTAGATACTCTTCCTAATATTTTTTCAAAAGTTTCAAAACACCAGAAACAACATAAAGCCATTCGCTATAGCGGGATAAATTGGCCCATTTGTTATATTCGTAACATAGTTAAAGCCTGTGGAAATGAAGGAGCCTCCCACGCAATGATCTAGTGGAGCACTGAAGTTTCGAGATGAGGGGAACCAGTAAGCCTTTACTAGTTAGTCACTAAGCTGTGGCGAAAAGGGTGTTTTCGTTGGCAGAGACCGAGATTAGCAATTTATTTGTAACTGTATTTCTTAAATTACCTCCGCTATTTCGGTTTTGCGATTGAATTCTTTCGACGGAAAATTGAATTTTTGGGATCTTTGTACGATTAGCTTTGTAGATACAAAGCGTTATGTTTCTTATGATAATGATAGGCTGGTTTAGTTTAGATTGGACAGTACTACGAAACTCTATGAATTAAGTTTTATAGATACAAACCTACATATTGAAGGTCCAGGCTCAATCAGCTATATGAAAGTCTTTGAATCAAGTAACCTAATGATTGTGGTTCTTGGCGGAACAATTTTTCGCAACGAAACAGTAAAACTTATAGCAAGCACTTCATTTCCGCCGGCAAATGAACGCCATTAGCTGCAGTTCAGGCAACAGTTGCCACTGCAGTCTGAGATATCATCATTAATCTGCAGAAAGCTGGCGTTGATTAAGTTCAAAAGATAAAGATACTACATTGCGCTTCATTTCCAACTACAGCGACCTGTCTTACAGTTATCATTCGTATAGTTTATTAAAATGGTCCTTCGAGCGGGATCAAGAATTTGTAACTTTGAAATGTTCATCAAATAGACCTCAAAGGGACGACGAAACGCGTTTTCGATAAAGATCGCTTAGCTAACACTAAGGAAATGTTAATTCAATGTTAAGCCAGTTTTGGAAATAAAAGTCCTACTTATAGCTTTCTTCTTTTAAAAAAAATTGATTTTATAAACAATGGCCATACAAATACTATTTATTTACTCAGTAAAACCTCATCGCGTCACGTCGTCGCATAAGTTAATTTTGTATACCCAGTTAGACTGGTATCCTGTACTGTATGTATGTGTATAGTTTGTCACAGGATGTCAAACTTGATCATACTAATTACAGATTGAGTGAAAAGATAACAAGCTGTACCTATCATAAATTGGTGCCGAAATCGCTGAATGCTCTTAATTACCTATACCACTAACGTGGAGCAAAATCTGTCGGCTACAAGAAAATGACTAAAACCAGAAAAAAGGCAACAGGGACGTACGTAGCTAAGACAACCTTATCAAACATGCAAAATCAAGTGAGTCGTGAAAAGCTTCCCTAAATATAACTCCACGTTGCCATGTCAAAGGTACACCTTGTTACGAGCGTGTTTTATGTTTATGTTCATTGAGGGAGGTGACCCGAAACGAAACACACATACGATGTGAAAAGCAAGACAAATATGTGCGAAGGCACCCGAGCAATGAACGAAAGATCACCTTAAAATAACATGCATTTGTCAGAGGCGGCAGATTTTTTAATAACGTGGACATCATTTATATGGATTCCTCGCTAGCGACCGAGTCGCTGTTGATTGACACAAAGCAGCTAGATGACTTGCTCAATCATAAATGCTAAAGAAGAAACTCTTAGATGAATAGAATGTAGCGTAGCACCACGCCCTCTGATGTCTTCATTACTTTGCTTAGCGTTCACTCAGTGACTCTTTTATGGACGTTTTACAACTGACTTTAAAGGCCTACACAGAAAATAATGATCTGAGCGAAACCATTGTCATTCGGCAACGTCTCTTAAATACAAGAGCAAGCATTTTGTTTTTCAGTGTTCAAGTTGTACTCAACCATAAAAGTTTAATAACATCACGTGTACGTGGGCATGGGTTGTTTGTCGTTTTGCAAAATATACGTTTTTTTATCACAAGACGGTACCAACCCTTTGCTCAAAAATGGAAGGAAATCTATATTACCTAACTTGCTGAGCCCCGCGGCTTCGCACGCTTTGTTCCTATGGAAACGTTTAAAGGTGATTTTTAACCCACAGTAACTGATTATGGGATAAAAAGTAGCCTTTGTTTGATTCCAGGACTAGAATTACGTGTATGCAAAATTTCAGCCCGATCCGTTTAATAGTTTTGGCGTAAAGAGACATCCATACAAAGTGTGATACCTATTTTAAGTTTAGTCATAGTACTAGTTTTATTCAGCTTTGATTGATGTGCTTAATGTAACTTTATTTGTTATGTATTTTACTTTCCCTTTGTGGTGTGTTCCTATGTGTGTGCTTAATAAATGTCTATTCTATCATATTCTATTCTATTCTATACCTACAATAGTTTCCATTTATGTAAGGCAAACGCAAACCACAGAGACGCGATCTCGAGAAAAAACGCCTTTGAAAGCCAGATACCCAGAACAAAGGCAAGACTGCAATTAGTGTCCGTGTTTCAAGCAACAAGACTTGTATTTTATCGTAACTATTTCGAAAGTGCAAACATGCTTTAATGACCGTTTTTTTTGCCACATGCACGCCATTTCATTTAACCCTTCACAAAGGTGTTGCGCCACCTGTCATCCTGTTTCCAACAAGGCAATTTGCGGCGCATTAGTAACGGTGGTAAAATGCTTTTCTTGTCTCGTCAGACCACTTTCATATTCCAAATAATTTTGAATAACCAAGCAGTTTTGCTAAAGCTGGAGCAATGGACCTACAGGACAAGAAAAAACACAAATTTCAATGAAACCGCGTTGTTTCTTAGAAATGATGGTCTGCAGCAACTCGATCACTCATCGCTCTAATTAAAAGTGACACCCGACGAAATAATGCACTGTGATTAATACGGAGCTTGGATATAAACAGAGTCTTGTATCGTATAGGTATATTACGTCAATCTTAATTAGCAGTTCCGATTTCAAAATACGATGAGCTGGAAATTTATTGCACAAATTTTGTCCATGTATGTTTGGTTCGAGAGAAAACCTTTTAAGAGCTCCCAGTTGTTTTGGCATTGCTGTGTGGGCAGTCCGGAAAATATTCATGGAGTTCTCTTCAGGGCTCATTGGCCTTCCGAGGTCGGTAATTGCATTTTGTGATTTGGTACCGTTAAAAAGCGAGCATTAAAGATCACATGAGCAAAGAACTTTCCTTTGAAACATGGAATTGTTACTCGTATCTGAATATTTGCCAACAGGAAAAAGTACCAATTCATGACAGTTCACGACAGCATTTTGGCAAAATATTTCTATAAAATCCTAAATCGAAAAAGTTGTACCTATTTCTTTTCGTTCTTGTGGTTTTGATTTTACTTCACCATCCCACCATTAAATACTCCTAGAATAGAAACCTAGTCTGCAACAAGTCTGCCTTCCCAGAATAACTCCGAGGACTTCAATGACATCATCAAGAGAGAACCCAAGTGTCAAAGGACAGCTCTTTCCGCAAGCAACTTCCTTTCAACTAAGTACTTACTACGCAGAAACGTGGGTATTGCTCTTGGAACGTGTCCAAGCGAGATTTCCAAGACCGAAAACATGTTGAATGTTCAACATGAATGAAAGTGACGTTTCCGCCAGGCATGCTGGACTCATTTTGCCTATTGACTCCGCCGCCGTGCAACGTATGGACAATTGTTGTTACCGGTGAACTCTTTAATACTTATGTCATTGAATGCACCTACGGAGAGGACAAGAGGAAGTGGTTCGTTAGTAAAATTGCTGAAATGCATATTAGCATTTTCATACTTGGGTAGTATCAGAAGTAGGTTAAAGGTCCGATCCGAAGTTTCATTGTAGCTATTAAAACTGTTCAAGATTAGTTCGCCTAGTACAGTTTTAATCGCCGCAGGCCGACATTAGCATAGATGATTTCCACCAGGTTTTCTGAAGTCCCTTTCTGAGTTTCTCGTTCCTTTTCTAAGTGTACATTTATTTATAGAAATAAAACATTTTTGAGTTTGAGTTTAACATCTACAACAATGTATCTAATGTATGTAGATAATGTAGATACCCAAGATTTAGTGATCGACATTAGAAAATGGGATGAATAGCGTACATCGTCCATCGTTATGTGTTTGTGCCAAATCAAATGTAGTATTTGTGAATACCTTGAGATATAAGAGACCACTAAGCTCCTGTGGCCATTTACAGCGTTAAGCCTACTGAAATACCGCAGGATTGCTAAAGGATAATTCAGAACTGATTTTTTTTTGCTTGAACCCTACGGTAGCCAAGCTGGCATACTGGCAGGCATATTGACGAAGACAGTCCAATATGTTTTCCAAAGGACCTAGCCAGCAGTGCACTAATATAGGTTGATAGGATAACTGCTAATAATGATGCTAATGACCATCTAAAAATTACTTGCATCAATAAGCAGAGCAGGTAAGAATAGATCAGTTGATATTTTTATGGAGTTGCAAGTACTGTAATAGCCCATAATCCCATGAGCATAAATATCAGCTGTTGTTACAGACGCGGTCACTTGGACTATATAACCGCTTTTGTTTCCGCTGGCCGGATAAGGATTACCGCTGTTATGCTTCACAGTCGGATAAGTACACCTGTTCAAATTGCCAACGTTACGGTATTGTAGGGTAATCTAATACCGAGGGAGATTAACAGTAGAGCACAACTAGGAAGTTTTCGGTTGCTTGAACATAACTCCCTTATTTATACCTCTCAACTATAAGCAATATGCTTATGGCTGTGAGTAAGTAATGGACACATCACCGGTACGTAAAAAAAAACTAAAAATTATCACAATAATATCTAGCCCCAACACAAGTATGCAGTGCTTGTGGTATGGGATATTATTAGATAACTGATAATGATATGTAAGTAACACTTTTTGGAAAAAAACAGTTAAAAATCATTGCTAGACTTTTTCGGCCTGGAAACTTGGGTATAGGGACTTTTTTATGTACCTATCCTATCATGTTATCTGATAATTCTCTGATAGCGTGTATGTCGTATTAGCAATAAAGACCTTTGTTTTTATCAATCATAGGAAGGAAATAACCACTCAGCCCTTATCATATCACGTATAAACATTATACACGAAATGTTGATTATTCATTCATTACTTCGTCGTAATCGTAATCTAGATTGGAGAAATGATAAGATAGATTCGACTGTCGGCTTTCTAAAACAACGTTTTTTTAGGTATATTTACCTATTAAACGGACTTCCGTATAATAGGTAAATATAGGTACCCTACGTACCTAACCTAAATTAACCTCAACCTCAACAGCTTCTAGGTATTGGTCCACTGGCAGGACACAGGCCTCCCCCTGATAAATGCCTTATTGGCGTTTATCTAATGGGGGGTAATGCCCATAATACCCACGCTGGGCATGCCTTGTCGGGGATCGCGGTTTGGTGGTAGAATTGTTCTCCAGGGGGCGCTGCTGCCCGCCGCCCGGTGGATATCCATTAGTCGCCTCTTACGACACCTACGGGAAGAGTTGGGGTAGTGCAATTTCTAAGCCAGCAGGGCTGCGCTAACCTAACCTAACTACTTAACGATTAAATCTTATTTAATCAATGAAATGCCACAGATTCGGTTGCGGGAGACCTATTATTTTATTGCCTAACCTGACTGAAAATAAATAGATAATTCTGGGCAATTCACATAGCATCAACTAAGTACCTACTAATCCTAAAATAAGCAGAGCTTGTGTCACCGGTACCGACCTACTAAGTACTATACTAGATAACTGATATATTAAGGGCATGTAGATAGGTACCTACCTATCTACATGCCCTTAATAATTTAATTACGTAACGAACATAATTAGATCTATAGATTGTATTTCTTATGTACGTAGAAAGCACTCGTCGTCGCATCGTACGAACATTTGACCCGAGGCAGGAATCGAACCCAACCTCCTGCATCGCGGGCGGATCTTCACCCGTTGCGCCACAGAGGTCGTTCTTCATTAGAAAATTTAAGCTTCAATCATCAAAATGTGGCCATCGCAAAATGACACTACACAACTAAGGGCTCAAATACACGGACGGCAAATTACCGACTGCCATCTGCAGTCAACTGCAGTCGAGCCTTGCAATCAACTGCAGTCGTGCCTTGCAGTCAACTGCAGTCGTGCCTTGCAGTCAACTGCAGTCGCGCCTTGCAGTCGGCAGTTCGGCAGCTTGGAGCCGTGCGCAATAATTGTTAAGTATTATGGCCTTGAAGTCCAGTAAAATACAAGATAGGTTTTAAATGGAACAGACGACAAGACTAGATTTAGGTCATAGTAAAAAAAAGCCTTTCACCTAAGGCCTACCTAGGTCACTTAGGTCTACAGTGAAAGCCTGAGGTGAACGAACCTTGCCGGGCAGGCCATCTGCTAGGTCGTCTCACACCTGTTTTAATTGAATGTTTGCTGCCAGTGCCTGCGATATCGAAAGTGCACTATCCCACATACTTTCGCCTTTATTCTATTATCCAAGAGAATTTTACCATACACATACAAGTATATAGCAATTCTCTTGAAATCTTTAAGAAATAACGTTTATCAGGTTTCAAGATAATTCTAGAGGAAGATCAGTAGACTCATTCTGTAAAAATCTCGACTTCGAACTCGAATTCACTCAAGTGACCGAACTCGCTTCGAACGCAAAATCACTTCACCTTGAAATGGTATTCTGTGTTTATTTAGATGAACAAGTGAAGTGAACTGAGTATCGAAATGAGTAGGGATTGAACCTACGCGTTACAGCTATAATCGACAAATCAATTTATCTTTTTTTGGGTTTCATACAATAAAACGAGAGAAAATTAATGTATTTCGTAATATTATGTCAATAAAAAGTCGAAGTTCACAAATGTCAAAATCTCACTCAACTTAGTTCATTTCATTACCACGCTCGTCACTGAGGCGCTACAAGCATTATCGAGTTTTACAGAATACAAAACTAATATCTCACCGCGGATTCAGCTGAGTGAGGTTCGAAATGAGTTTATAGAATGAGCCTACAGTCACTGAACTAAACGACACATGTTAGGTACCTACCCTGTGTTACTTTCGATACACCTTAACCATTCACCCCCAATTTTTCTACCCAATATTATTTGGACTCGTTCATCCCAAAACATATGCTCCGTTCAACCCACTCCTAAAATCGAAGTCATTCTTCTGTATTCTAAACAGTACAGTCACTGTAATATTGATGAAAAAATGAACTTGATGTAATTATTAACCAGAGTAACACAGTTGTGGATTGCGTACCTCTAAACTAAGTTGAAACAATCTCTTTTCGAAAATCTTCCTGCCTCAGGGCAAATTCCCAACTTATGTAGGTAAATTTAGAAAAACATATTTTTCGGACGTCATTTCCACAAAATGATTAAATTAAAATAAACCGGCCAAGTGCGAATATACTCGAACATCAAACGAGAAATCTGAACACAGAACCTGCCCCGTTTTTCGAAGTAGGTATAAATTCGCCCTTATTCATGTTATAGCGCTATTATGAATGGACTGATATCTTATCACTGTTATCATACCATGTCTATCTATAGGTGATTGGTTATCATTATTGGTTGGCGGGATTAAAAATGAAGTCACCGGATATCCTTTTGGACTCGAGCAAGGGTTGCTTTCTTGATTATCCTCTATCGACGTCTGCGGCCTTTATTAGGGCTGCTGTGAATGGATGGGATTATGGACATTACATCCTCTGCGATAAAAGCCATTATGGCGCCTATCAGAGGGAGGCCTGCATCCAGCAATGGACCAATTTCGGCTTTTGAGTTAAGGTGAGGTTACAGTGGGTCGCACCAAACGGCATACCTATGATTTATCCATTTTGAATGAAGCATTAGTAAACAAAGTACGACACAAATAACAAAATCTCACTTGCTTGGCGTCGAGTTTCAGATATATAATTGTAAGCAATTTTTATTGAAGGGAGGAACTAAAATCGACAAGTAATGTAAATTACGTATAAAAGGACGCGCCAAAAAAGTGAATTTTAGGTTTAAGTATGTTATGCTCCGTTCAAAATGGATAAGATATAAATGCTTCATCCGATGTCGGTAGGTGAACACGCATATTATGCCGAATATGCACGTCTCAAGTAAGTAACTATTTTTTAACACGTTTCAGTATTAGTGGGGAAGCCATGGATATTGAAACAAAGTAGGTACTTAATTGGTAAATAAATGTTATAATTACTTTTTAAGATCGATACGTTTTTTTTTAAACGGGATCCCTGAACAAGCAACTGCAATTTGTACTGCGACGGGAATCAAACCACCCTCCCATCAACTACCTATACCCAGACGGCGATACCCTCTGCGCCATGGAAGCCCATTTATTTATTAAAAAGGGAAGATAGGTTACGTTCTCCCAGCGCTTACACTAAAATTGGCATGTGTTACAACTACACGCAAACACATACGCTCACAGTTACATTTCCAGTTCTGTGCAATACAAAGAACAACAAAGACGGAAAGACGTACCTAACACCGAAGTGAGACCGAGACAACAATATTTCTCACAAGTACGACCACCCATGCCGCCGGTCAGACGGTGACTGAGGTGGGAGCACACAATTTTACACAATTTAAGGTTGCCACTTTCGAGAAACCAGTACCTCATCTTCCCTTTTTAATAAATCAATGTGGAAGCCATGTTTGCTCAATCTGCCCTCCAATATTACCTACTGTAGACAAAAGCCATTTTCATCCACTTATAATCTTTGCTGAGCTAATGGAGTCTACTCAAGACAGGTCACTTTGGCCATGTATAAAGTGATTACTTTGCTAAGAAAGGAAATGTATGCTCAGTGTGTGAGTAGGTACATAATAGGTAATGTACGCGCAATTAACGGTAATTTTAGACGATGTTCAGCGTAAAGGTTTGCATTTTTAATTCGTGTGTGTGTGTGTGTGTGTGTGTGTAATTATGTGCAAGTAGGTACATAAATTACATTGTAATCTTAAACTAAGCTAAGGTCAAAATTAATCTTATCCTTCTCATTTTAGAAACTTGAAAAAATAAGTGTTTTATAGCACACAATAACACACAATTTTTTGTTTGTTTTTAATTGATCTTGGATCAAATCAAAACAAGGACATACATACATACAAAGATGCGATTTTGACTACCTAATTAGTTTTATATTATGTTGAAGGTGGAATGGTCAATGACCCATTCTTCACCCAAAGTCAAGCAATGTTTTTGTATGGTTTTCACAATTATTGTAGTAAACATTGATGCCTGGGTATAGTAAACTTAGAAAGCTTGGCCACCGCGGTGCCGGCGAAATAATCGACCCCTACTACTCAGTCTTTATTGCACATATGAAAACAATCTACAAACATAATAATCATTACAAATTATGTGACAATTGTCATCTTTTTACCTCAAGAGTTATCTCTACCTGACTGTCGATGGATATGAATGTTGGATTTAACAAAAAGAGTTTTTTTGATGTCTATTTCTTAAAATAACTGAGCAGCTTGAAATTCTGCAGTTTTCTTTCCCAAGATAGCTTCCATAATCAATAGGACAGCAATGTTTTCATTAAACATCATGTGACAATAATTAATACAGAGACAATGCAAAAACAATGGGAATGGGAAACCAGGAAGCCGTTGCTATTGAGATGGTGTTGGGAATGGCATTGTTACCGTTTAATGCCACTTGGGAGAATGGTTAGGATTGGATTGATGACGCAAGATTGACAAGAAGTTCACTTGGGTCGTTATGATTATGATTTCATTAGGAATCATAATCTAAGCAACAGGCAAGAGGTAAGGAAAATTATTTTACATATTTATTTGATGCAGACTAACACATGAACGGATGATAATCATAATCGGTTAATCCAATGGAAAGTAAGTCTACAAACATACAAAAAACTTGTCTAATTAATAACCTTCTTCTTTTTTGAAGTTGGTTTGTAGTTTCGACTTCCAACACAAATAAAATTAAATCTGGATTTTGCAATTATTTCAGACAACTCAACAATAATATTAATAACTAGCCGCGGCTTCGCACGCTCTATTCAAGTAGCTCTATGTCCATCCCCAGGATACCGTTTACCTCCCTGCCAAATTTCATCAAGATTCGTTCCGGAAACGAAATAAAAACTATCCAATCTCTGTCTCCTGGTTCTAAGCTACCTCCCCACCAATTTTGAGCGAAATCGGTTCAGCTGTTCTTGAGTTATAAATAGTGTAACCAACACAACTTTCTTTTATTATATAGATTAATAATATCCCTTTTCATGGCATCTGCCCATTAGGGCATTAATTTTATGGTATACCTACCTATACCTATACCCACTCAACATTAAATAAATAAATGGACGTCAAGCAATGTTTTTGTATGGTTTTCACAATTATTGTAGTAAACATTGATGCCTGGGTATAGTAAACTTAGAAAGCTTGGCCACCGCGGTGCCGGCGAAATAATCGACCCCTACTACTCAGTCTTTATTGCACATATGAAAACAATCTACAAACATAATAATCATTACAAATTATGTGACAATTGTCATCTTTTTACCTCAAGAGTTATCTCTACCTGACTGTCGATGGATATGAATGTTGGATTTAACAAAAAGAGTTTTTTTGATGTCTATTTCTTAAAATAACTGAGCAGCTTGAAATTCTGCAGTTTTCTTTCCCAAGATAGCTTCCATAATCAATAGGACAGCAATGTTTTCATTAAACATCATGTGACAATAATTAATACAGAGACAATGCAAAAACAATGGGAATGGGAAACCAGGAAGCCGTTGCTATTGAGATGGTGTTGGGAATGGCATTGTTACCGTTTAATGCCACTTGGGAGAATGGTTAGGATTGGATTGATGACGCAAGATTGACAAGAAGTTCACTTGGGTTGTTATGATTATGATTTCATTAGGAATCATAATCTAAGCAACAGGCAAGAGGTAAGGAAAATTATTTTACATATTTATTTGATGCAGACTAACACATGAACGGATGATAATCATAATCGGTTAATCCAATGGAAAGTAAGTCTACAAACATACAAAAAACTTGTCTAATTAATAACCTTCTCCTTTTTTGAAGTTGGTTTGTAGTTTCGACTTCCAACACAAATAAAATTAAATCTGGATTTTGCAATTATTTCAGACAACTCAACAATAATATTAATAACTAGCCGCGGCTTCGCACACTCTATTCAAGTAGCTCTATGTCCATCCCCAGGATACCGTTTACCTCCCTGCCAAATTTCATCAAGATTCGTTCCGGAAACGAAATAAAAACTATCCAATCTCTGTCTCCTGGTTCTAAGCTACCTCCCCACCAATTTTGAGCGAAATCGGTTCAGCTGTTCTTGAGTTATAAATAGTGTAACCAACACAACTTTCTTTTATTATATAGAATAATAATATCCCTTTTCATGGCATCTGCCCATTAGGGCATTAATTTTATGGTATACCTACCTATACCTATACCCACTCAACATTAAATAAATAAATGGACTGGACTGGAATAAATGGATAAATAAATCAATGGCAGGAGTTCTGTAGATGATTTAACTCGTCACTTAATTTTTACCCGGTCTAGGGAGATGTCAACAAACTGCTCTCCTTCAGGGAAGACATCAGGTGGTTAGGCAACACCCCCGCACTCTTATATGTAAAAAAATCCTGTGGCCAAGTATCAGAAATCAGTCCAGAAACATGGATAAATCTAAATTCCTGTTTATGAATTTTCAGTATGACTCACAAGTTATATAGAATAGTTCAAGAGGATTTTTTAGTTTAGTATCACTGAATAATATTATTAAATAGAAGCAGTCAAAAGTATACCTAAATATGGTATTTACCTGTTCCCGAAGTTGCTCCTCCAGAACTCAGCAGCATCGCTCTTGGTGATCCGGAACTGGTCTCCAGCAAATGTCCCATTCGGGAACATTGCCTTCAACTCGCTCAGCATGTGACTAAACACCAAACTCAGCTTTGTGAGGTTCCTCCTATAGTGAGAAGACTCATCAAACATCTTCTCTTTTCCCTCCTTGAACAACTTTATAGCCTGTTTGCACTTTTTTATCAAGTTCAGAATAAATATGTGAAAGTGTTCATTACTATTCAACGCCTGCATATTATCCTCATACTTCTGGTAAATAATACGCAACCTCTGATAGGTATCAGGTAAAATGTCCAGTATAAACGGAGGGCTATTCTTTAGATTCATCCGGTGGTGTTGACATAGTTTCACCACTTTGTCCATCAGCTTCCAAGTCTTATCCAAAGTCCGCTTGTCTGTAGCCAGCTTTGTCGGGCAGACAGCATCCGAAAAAGCGCCCTGAAGTTTCGAAAATATAGAGGAAATGTTTTTTTGTTGTGACTTCTGCCGAGGTGTTGCCGCCATGTTGAAAACACAGTTGACATACAAACGAAAACAAGGTTTTTGTAAAACGATACTACACTTGAAATGCACTCATCACTTTATAATTAGGTAACCGACCGTGTGTTTTCTCATAATTACACGATAACACAACATTTGCGACACAAATAACCACACGGTGCTGCGAGCATTCACTGACACATCGACGGACGGACGCGTATGACAATTTGACACTTGAATGAAGTGAATGACAAACAACACTTGAATGAATAGAATGAATGCAAGATTGAATGAGTCTGTGCTGCCAACGCTTTCAAAATGAAAAGGTCGAAAGTCATTAATTTAAGGTAGGTAGTGCATGAGAGTAACTTTTTCGTATTTTCTGCGCGGTAGATTATTGGAGGAGTACGCGACGCTGCTGCGGCGTTGCCTTGCCGCTGACACGAGATTGGCTTGAATTAAATTTATGAAGAGAACACTCAAACACAACCGTGCGTAAAATCATATCAAATTTTAGTGTAAGTGAGTTAGATAGTTAGTACCTATATCTCCTAAATAAAACAAGTAACGAATTACTATTCCATAATGAAGAAGGTATCGTAGGTGGAACAATAAAATAATATCTTTGTCTGCCTTTCTTTTTCAATTAAGTTTCTTAAAGATACACTTTTTCAGTTTCTATTATGTAGTCCAGAAAGATTATTTATTGCTCGTCAGTAACGCAGACCAGCTATTAAATAAATATATTTTTATACGTGGTGCTTATTTCAACTCATTTAATTATTGCTGGCAGCACTGCATATAAGTTTGAATGCTCGAGTTTTGAATGGATTTACCCACAGACATCTGCAGTGCTGCCACTGAAAGTAAATTGCACCGATTGTTTATGTTGGTATCAGAAATACATTAAAAAACATTTGAAATTATTAACTTTACTTGTATTATCCAGAATTTATTTTTAACAAAGAATCAAATGCAAAGTTGCAGATTGTTTTAAAAAATGTAGAGGTCAACTGAACCCTAGCAATACTAAATAATAATAATACTATTGTACCTACTTCTACTAGGTATTTTTAAAATTTATATTTATACAATGAAAGTAAAAATTAGAACTTATAGCAGCAACGTACTCTCGTAGTTTCAGTAGTTGATGCTTTGCCCGATCTATCCACTGGTACCTTTTTACACATCACATAGGTAACTCCTAACCCCAAATAGACCCAAAGTTAAAATGTAATTTAATATCGTTCTGCTGGCTTCTAGTGCCATTTATTGGGTAAGATAGTCTCCTACCCAATAAATGGCACTAGAGATTATACTTCATAATTTTGAGTAATAGTTTCATAATACCGTCCGAATTCTTAGCTACTCGTACCTATATATATACCCACAATACATGAATAATAACTTATCTAATGTAACTATTTATTTATTTATTTTGCTTACATGTACAGCTTAAGTCTTAATGTATGCTTAGATCAATGGTACACGTACCATGTAGGGCACTGCAAAAGAATTTATACATTATAATATGCTAGAATAAAATTAGATATGACAAGTAGATTTACATGATATAAATAATTCACACACAAGGTCAAGTAATTTAAATTAGAAAGCTAGGGTGGTTATTGGTAAGGTATCGAGGTCATTACAAAAATTGGTTTTGACTAATTTCTTCAAACACATCAAGTTTTGATGATCGCTGGTTTAAGTTATCTGTCCAGTTAACATGGTTTTAACGTTTTACAACTTTCCCTAAAATCGTGCTAATTAATTTTGAATGGCAACATTTATTTCATTATCTGTTATTACTTTGCCTGCCATCTGCCAGGTGAATTCTCAAACTCTATGTGCCATGTGGTCCCAACAACCAAAGTTTTTAAGATACCCACTAGATGGTAGCGCTCGCCAGATGAGGCATAGTTCTAAATCTTAAACTAAAGGTTCATGTAGTTCTAATCATTTTCGCTAGGTGGCCAAAGCAGTACCTCAGCATAAATAATTCAAATATTATTAGGTAGCCTCAGTAATTAAATGCTACATAATGCCCAACAACTAAATTTATTACTTATATTTTCTTAGTAAGACCACATACCAGTTTTAAATTTATGTACAAGATGTAATTGCAAAATAACTTTATTAGGTAGGTACTTGTGCCGTGTAGGCATTCATTAATTAAAAAGGGAAGATAAGGTACTAGTTTCTCGAAAATGGCAACTTCATATTGTGTAAAATTGTGTGCTCCCACCTCAGTCAACGTCGGACCGGGGCGGCGGCGGCACGGGCGGTCGTGATTCGCGTGAAATATTGTTCTCTCGGTCTCACTTCGGTCTTGATACGTCTTTCCGTCTTTGTTCTTCTTTGTATTGCACAGGATTGTAAATATAACTGCGAGCGTATGTGTTTGCGTGTAGTTGTAACACATGTCAATTTTTGAGTAAGCGCTGGGAGAACGTAACGTAACCTATCTTCCCTTTTTAATTAATCAATTGCCGTAGGACTTTATTATCAAATATCTATAAACTAATATTCAAAGGAGGAAAGATTTGATTGTTTGTTTCTTTGTTTGTATGGAATAGACTTCGAAACTACTTAACCAATTAAAAAAAAGACGGGTGGCACTCGGGGACTGCCGCGGTAAAGCTATTGCAATGCCATCTAGAGGCGAGTTGCTGAACTAAAGAGACAAACGTCATATTTCAAAAAGTCATTAAAAGTTCTACTATTCATCGATAGATGGCAAAACTAAAAAGTATCACCGCTGTTCCGGTCGGAGTGGGGAGCGTGAGGTTTTTTCGTTACGGAATTTCTGGATTCGGTCCCCGCGCTCAAGGCCCGCGATAGAAGCTATGCAATAGCTTAAAAAATCTTTCATCATGATAAGGTTAATTTTTAGTGAGTGGACTATATTTTATCCTGAAATTCCCACGGGAACGAGAACCCAGCGGGTGAAACTACGAGACACTGCTTGTATCAAATAAACAACTAGCTTACTATCTACCTACATTATGTTGTAACGCAGTTTTCAGAACTTTTGGAACTCAAAAACATAGTTTTCTTTTTGGCATCAAATTTGTTTTTTCTGCCATCGGTAGTGAGAAGTAGCTACGTCATCGCACGTTGTTGTATGGAACGCATCTGTTGTGAGAAGTGTTGGCTTAATTCTCTAAGTGAGAAGTACATAGCTACGTCATCGCACATTGCTGTATGGAACTAATCTGTAGTCAGAAGTAGCTACGTCATCCATTGATTTAAAAAGGGAAGATAGGTTACGTTCTCCCAGCGCTTACTCAAAAATTGGCATGTGTTACAACTACACGAAAACACATACGCTCACAGTTATATTTCCAGTCCTGTGCAATACAAAGAAGAACAAAGACGGAAAGACGTATCTAGGACCGAAGTGAGACTGAGACAACAATATTTCACGCGAATCACGACCGCCCGTGCCGCCGGTCAGACGGTGACTGATGTGGGAGAACACAATATTACACAATTTGAGGTTGCCACTTTCGAGCGACCAGTGCCTCATCTTCGTTTTTAATAAATCAATGACGTCATCACACATTGCTGTATGGTACGTAACTGAAGTCAGAAGTAGCTACGTCATCGGACATTGCTGTATACAACGCATCTGTAGTCGGAAGTAGCCACGTCATCGCACATTGCTGTATGGAACGCATCGGTAGTCAGAAGTAGCTATGTGATCTGAGATTGGTGTATGGAACGCATCTGTTATAAGAAGTAGCTACGTCATTGCGCACTGCTGTATGAAACGCATCTTCAAATACAGAGTCAACTCTTCATTCATCGTCGTCTTCATCTTCGTCCTCCTCATCATACGGCACCTTCGTCGTCGTGGTAGTAAATATTCTAGTGCGGTGAGATTTCCGCGATATCCGTGAGATACGTTCCGGGTAAGACCCTGGCACTTGTGCTGTGTGCCTCTCATTGTAGTTAACGCCGAAGTGTCTCTGGTTGCTGACGTCTGTGATGCTTACGTTGTTGTGTCTCTTGTCGGATTTGTTGTCGTGACTGGAAAGTTAAAGAAGAAAGGATTTTACCAAACTTCGTATAGAGTCCACAGGCGATCGTAATACTCGCTTCTATTTCGAACGAATTATTAACATTGACAGTTAATAGTGCCAGCATTCTGGAAACTCTGCCTTTTGATGACGGCTTAGATTTTTAAGAAATAGTTATACTTGTAAATAATAGTTGTACTAAATGTTTTTATTATTTTATTGTTCTTAACTAATGAATAATGTGTTGTAGAAGAAAATAAAAATGATTTAGCACACACAAAAAACAAGGAAATTAATTACTTACCGGAATAAAGTTACCTTAAACTGCTTTACTCATGTTAAGTATCCTACGTGATCCTACTAAGATACCTTAGAACGTTTAAAAATAGAGTTAAAGTAGTTAGTTACCTGGAAAAAGTTTTGAGGTGTTTGGACGAAGACAATGCCAAAACTGCTACAGAGAGCCGACTGAAATTTTGAATACTTAGATGTAGTTCTAGATCTAGAATAAGTAGGTACCTACCTAACTAAATACTTTACTATGGCTACTTTTAATCGCAAAAATGTAATGTGCTTTGCTCTTGGCTGAAACTATCGCCCGCAGTTTCGTACGCGTTTTTTTTTGGAATGAAAAGTAGCATAAATGTATTGACTGGTATTGATATGGATTAGTTGAGTCCCTGTAGAGTGTTCGCAACAGTCTGCAGTTAGCTTAACACCTTCATGGCCCAAGACGCAGGTGCCAGTCTCTATCTGCGTGGAGCTGCGGCGCGCCCCTGCGGGTCGCACCGCTGAGCTGGGCAGTGAATGTGTTATACACTAACACCTTCATGGCCCAAGACGCAGGTGCCAGTCTCTATCTGCGTGGAGCTGGGCAGTGAATGCGTTATACACTAACACCTTCATGGCCCAAGACGCAGTTGCCAGTCTCTATCTGCGTGGAGCTGCGGCGTGCCCCTGCGGGTCGCACCGCAGAGCTGGGCAGTGAATGCGTTAAATGCTTCAATTATAAATACTAGTTTCTTATCTATTGTATTTGACTGTCATTTTCTTTTTCATAGGATGTTCTTTCTATAAATAGATGCTTTTTATGTTTAGTTTTGACTTTGCTTCGGCCAAACATCTTCACAACCGGTACAACTTCACAAATTTCCGCCTTCAATGATGATGATGACGATGATTATGAAGTACGCTTTGCCCTGAAGACATCGCTTACAGTTTTTTCTGTTGTCGTTTGTTTTTATATACATAGTAGGTAGTTAGTTTAAAATAAAATTGTTTTTGTTTGTGTATTGGTCAAGCAAAATACATTCAATTAACACGACATTTATCAATAAATCAAATTTATTTACAAACACACAAGATAAGGTTAGTCACAGTAAAACAATTCCAACTTACTGTTCCGGGCACGGGTTCTTATCCAATGCGATAAACTTCATCAGGTACCCCTTCACACCAATTAGGACATTGTCGGCGGAGTCCATAGCAAAAGAGTTTACTCCTGGTGTCTCAAAAGTTCCCAGTCGCACTGCCGAGGCAGTAAGTGCATCCAAAAGGTATAGATTACTGAATTCATCCATAGCATACACTTCATCTGATCGACTTACGAACACTCCTGTCATTTTATCTTCTAGGAGTCCTTTAATTTTCACTGGAATACTCTGTCCATTTTGTAGAATATACGTTGTTTTTGATGCTATAAAGTAGATGTTATTTCTTGTGTCTACAGTTAGTCCGTGTCCATTTGGTATAGCGGAATACGTTTCGCTTTTCTGTCCGTCATTTGTCAGCATAATCACTCTATTCTGAGGCCAAGTAGCTATATACATCGTTGCTCCATCTGAAGATGTAGCTAAGTACATAACATCTTCCCCTAAAGCTGTATACAGTTCTATAGAACCGTCTTCTTTGTATTTATACACGCCGCTATCAGTAGCTAGGTAAACTATATCGTTAAGGTTATCAACGCAAGTCGACTGACCTAAACCAGCCACTTTTATCATCTCAAACTCTCCACTTGGGTGTAATACTTGTAGAGACATTTTCATTTCGTCGCTTATTAGTGTAAAGAATGTGTTTCCTGTTTTCCAATGAATGTTCATATCAGCAGGTATTCCACTGATGTTTCTAGCTTTATCTCTCTTGTAGATATTGTTTTCTAGATGTAAAAGGTTCGAACAAATATCAGATGGTAAGCCCTTGGTCATTAGAGTTTTTCTTGTCATGACCGGATTGCATTCTATGTACAGTAGTACCGATAAGTTTATTAGTAGTATTAATTTCAGCATCTGAAAGTGTTGTAAGAATTTGTTAGTAAATCTAATATGTCAAAATTGTTAAGCTTTCTAAAATTCTAATTACTCTATATCCGTGTCAGTGGATTGTATAATAATTATAATTTGTCATTTTCTAAATAAACATAAAGAAAAATAAATAAATAAAGCGTTTTAGATTTCATTTAATAAACGCTTGCAGCAAGGAGAAATCAAAATTTTGCAACAATTTTGATAATAATTTTAATTAAAAGAAACACTAAAGTTTTTAACATTAAAAGTCTTTTAGGTTATTTTCATAAAAAATCTCAGAATTGTAAGCTTATAGGTTTACTTTAATCAATCATTGAAACTGAAATTTTAAAATATTCAGAAACAAATTACCATAATACTAGGTACATACACTTTTTGAATAGTTGTTTAGGTTTAGATTACCTTGATCGAAGATAAGTTCCCGTAAGTTCCACTAGCGAACTGTTCCCTCGAAAATGTCTGCTTTGAATCAAATAATGATTACGAACTATCACAACATCTTCTCTCTACTGTCTCCGAATGACTAAAGTCTTGTTATCCAGCGTCCTGTTATAAATCAGTTTACTCTGTTATTGTTTATGTGTTTGTTTATAATTAAACTGAATTCTTTGTATCATTTGTTATCGTTTTCTCGTTATTATGATTTCATCTAAGTGATCAATCGAGTGACTTCCGATCTGTGGTTCCACTAGCGTGGTATCAGAAGGTTATCATTTATCGTCAATACTCTTACTTGGTAATCTCTTCTATTTTTCGCTAACACTCAATAAAACAATCCTTTTGTCTTTAACTAATTGGGTAGTAAAATTAAAAAAGTTGTTAGTTTTGGGTCATTATTTAATTTAAATTGTACCTACATTCAATTCTAATGAGGTAAATCCTTTGTTACGTCTGGCCAAGGTCCGCCTGCGACGCAGGAGGTTGTGGGTTTGATTACCACCCCAGGATTCGGGGCAAATGTTTTTACGACCTGCAGATATTCCGGGTGTCCTGGATGTGTCCTTTGTATAAAAAACTATCTAGCTATGTAGGGGGGGATGATGTGTGACAATTCACACAGCATTATCTGGCCCCAAGCTAAGTAGAGCTTATGTTATGGGTAGTATATGTATAACTGATAAACATAATACGCTAGATATATATTTTTGATGATCCATAGAATACACGCAGAACACCCTGAACCAATTTGCTACTGTTACTATTGCCAGCATTATTTATTTCTACTTCTATACTAATAAATAATTTAGGTAGCATAATTGTAATAATTTATTATGAAGAGGAAAGATTTGATTGTTTGTATTGAATAGGCTCCGAAACTACTGACAGTACTACGGACAGATTAAAAAAAATCTTATATTATTAGGAAGCTTACTTTTCAGGCATTGATTTATTAAAAACGAAGATGAGGGACTGGTTGCTCGAAAGTGGCAACCTCAAATTGTGTAAAATTGTGTTTTCCCACATCAGTCACCGTCTGACCGGCGGCGGCACGGGCGGTCGTGATTCGCGTGAAATATTGTTGTCTCAGTCTCACTTCGGTCCTAGATACGTCTTTCCGTCTTTGTTCTTCTTTGTATTGCACAGGACTAGAAAAAAACTGTGAGTGTATGCGTTTGCGTGTAGTTGTAACACATGCCAATTTTTGAGTAAGCGCTGGGAGAACGTAACCTATCTTCCCTTTTTAAATCAATGAGTGATAGGCTATATTTTTTTATCGATTAACGAGGCGCTAATCTTATACCTTTCAACGAGCATTTTTTGTAAATTATATAATCCGGATCTTGAAAACGGCTCCTTCGATTTTCATGAAATTTAGTATACACGGGGTTTCGGAGGCGATAAATCGACCCAGCTAGGATTTATTTTCAGAAAATGTCGTTTTATCAGTTTAATTATGATTTAATTAGATTTATCGTATTCAATTGACTCTTCCTGACATCTATTGGCGAATACTACTACTATAATTTCCAATAAGCACAATTTACCAAAAAAGAAAACGAGCGAAGCTCGGTCACCCAGGTACTGGTTTATTTATATTGCAACTATCATGTAGACACTCAGTGATAGTTTGATACTCAATAAATTCCACTTCTGCAATTCCATACTTATTAAATCAATCTTAGCCTTCAGTGTCAAGTTTCAAAAGTTTTGCCTCAATGAGGTTAAGTAGTTCGTCTCGCGGTGACTGGTTTGCAGCGAATGCGTCTTTCTGGCGCCAAGCATGGCATGGTGAGCCGGAACGGTGGTATTAATGTGGATAAGCCCAAAGATTTAATTTAAATCGTTAGATACCCTTACACCAAAAAACTGAGCCATTTTCTTTTCTTCGACGACCTTTGTGACGCGGAGGGCGAAGGTCCGGGTTCGATTCCCGCCTCGGGACAAATGTGTGTACGATCTGCAGATATTTGTTCAGGGCGTTCTGGATGTTTTCTATGTGTAATAAAATATATCTGTCAATGTAGTTTATTATATTAAGTATATCAGTTATCTAGTGCCCATTATCAAGCCCCAAGCTCTGCTTAGCTTGGGGCTAGATAATGCTCTGTAAATTTCCAGCATTATTTATTATTTATATTTTTGAATGCGTGCGTTAGCAAAATGTCTATGAGTAGATGCTAACTTTTATTTGTGCTTTTTATTGTACAATCACATAGAATGAACTTTTTTGAACAAGCACACTACAAAACACACAATTATCTAATTCCAAACGACAGAGACAAGTTTGTGCCTGTCTCCCTACCTCCCCGTATATGCCGATACTAAGAATCTCCCTTAAATGTATCTTTAAAGGTATCATTTGATTTATTAAATCCCTTTTTAATTAATCAATGGGTATCCCTATTTTGTTTCCTTCTGATACTTTTACTAAACAAATAATTTTGTGTCATTTCTGGTAAACCTCATAAACTCGCAATATTTTTTCTTATGTGTCTTCGCAATACATTTTTCTTATGTGTCGCCTTGTGGCTTATGATTTGCACTACCCAGACCCCCGGCGGATGTCGTAAGAAGTGACTAAGGAATACCCACCAGTGGGTAACAACCCATAAATAACAGATCCACCACCGAACTGCGATCTTCAATCTAAGGCTAATAAAAAGAAAAACTTAATATAAAGGATTACACCCCTTGTCCCCTATGTCCAGCTATAGACAAGTTTAGACTGTGGATGAGGTGTAAATTTATTTTTAGTTTTGCAATGTAATATATCTTTGTTAAGTACAGTCTTATCCACACATAGATCAACGTTACTCAAAAACCTAGTAGAATTTGCGTAGGTGTCGCCGAATAAGGTCAAATCTTTGTTGTCTGTAGTGGTTTCTACATTCGTATACAATGCTAATTCTATTAATTATTATTTACGACTGGTAACAACAAATTATAAAGCCGTTTTTGACAGGTCTTGTTTATAATAAGTGTCAGCTGGATTGGTTAAAATTAATAATTTTATTGTTTTGAATTAAGTAACCAAAAAGTAAAACTAAAAAACTTTGAATTCCTGTTTTGCGAGAAAAATACTAAATCCCTTTGGATTTGTCCTGGATTTGATTTGATTTAGGTCCACAATTGACGGAAAAATCTGCTAAAATATACATACTTATGAAAACAAACATACATACGCTGGAACATAGAATCTTTTCCTTTTTTCCAAGTCAGACAAAGGTACCTACTTGAGCCTCTTTTCCAATTGTAAATAGTAACTTTAATATGTTTCTTTTAGATAGCAGTTATCTCCATTAAAATGTTAATTATTGCTGACTTGAGGGCTAAAAATAGACAGCCATAAATACAGCCACTGGGAACCTCTTTTTTAACCAACTGCAAAAAAAGAGGAGATTCTTAATTAGATGTATTTTTTCGTATTGTTTTATGTTTATACCTACCTAGAACTTTTGACTGGGTAATCCGATTGATGATTGTTTTTTTATTTGAAAACTGGTGCTTTCCGTGTGGGTCGATTTCAATTTGGTCCAGTTCTGACAATCATCTATGAGAAAACTGGTTATAGTTTTATAAAACAAACTCAATTATTTGAAATCGCGATAGCCGACATAGGAGCCTAGAATAAATATATATATTTATTGTACTTATTGCTTATGTACAATCACCATGTTTTACAAATAATTTTAGTTTGTTGTATTCATAGTATGATAATAAATATATATCATTAATCAGGTATTGGATTTCCACCTTCAACAATTACGTCATCAGGCAGGTATATTCTTCATTTTATGAGCCTAAGCTTGTCATAACATAATTTATATGCAGTTGTATTTCAAAAGCAAGCTATAAAAGTTAATTTGTTGATTTTACTGCCCAATTGACTTCGATTTTGTTATTTTTATTGCATTAAAAGATTTGAAAATCATAAGATTTTCCGTTGGTATAATATGGTCTTTATTATCAAAAAAAATTACAATCAAATAGAGAGAGACAGAAATACATTTACTGACCAGCACAGAGTTATTACACAGAACAGATAGGAATAAGCAGGTAGTAATATACAGACTAACGTTGTTATTTAAATAATTGAAACTTAAATGTTACTCGATCCCGAATATTCAGTTAAGCATGAAAGTGTTCGGTTGATGTCACGATCGCGTCTGGTTAGTAACGTCAAATAAACTCACCCCTCTGGTTACCAGATGAGATCGTTTAAAGTCATCCCGTGACCACAACAGAGTGTAAACCTGATGAAACGTCGAGAAAAATTGGTTAATGAACGTGATTAATACCCGTTAATATTTTTATATCCCGTTATAGCTAACAGCGCCTCGCGGTTTCACCCGCGTAGTTCCGTTCCCGTGGGAATTCCGGGATAAAATGTAAGACTGACCTGAAAAGTAAGCTTTCTAATGGTGAAAGTATTTTTTAAATCGGTCCAACAGTTTCAGAGCCTATTCAATACAAACAAACAAACAATCAAAGCTTTCCTGTTTGTAATATTATAATATAATATATTAGTATAGATTATTGTTCATAAGGAGACGTTAAAAGTTGATTTTCATCCCACAGAAACTGATTTATGGGAAAAATTCTGACCTGGTAGAATTACCTGTATGAAAAGTTTCAGCCAGATCCGCCCAGTAGTATTGGCGTGAAGAAGTAACAAACATCCATCTATCCATCCATCCATACATCCATACAAACTGGGTTTCCATACTTTCCATCCATGCAACTAGTGTGATTTGTTCTGATCGCGTCAGTTTAAAAAACTTTGTTGAGATTATATAATATACCTACGCTAGTACAATATATTATTCTTTGATATTACTGAATATCCACCACCATAGTATATATCAGTGCAGTTGAATTTATCTCATTTTAATTGAATATACGTAAACCGAGATCGTGGATAAGGGGAGGTTTCACCATGTGAGGGGTGAATTTCATAAACACCCTTGAAACGATACTGGAACGTTAAGGCGCATACCCGAGCCAATATGACAGCGATATCTATTTTACCATATTTTTACGTTTATAATAGGATATAATAGATACCACAAACTGAACGTAGGATTTTTAAAAATTCCTGCGTTTAACGTAATAATAAGATAAAATAGTTGGGGGCGCCACTTTCGCTGGTGTATGGGCCTTAAGAGTTAACGTTATGGGGAGTGACCGTTCTGATCTGACCTCATAGGTTTCATTTGTCGGTCAGTTTATATATAGAACTTACTTTGGTTATTTTATTACAATAATATCAAATTCAAAATATTGGCTTAGCCAGTGCTTAGTATCTAGGTATCTATGCAGGCTCATTCAGTTACTGGCATTGTGTTAGTATGCGCGCGTTAACAAAATGCCGTCTCACGCACACTATAAATAAATAAATAAAGTTTGACAATTTACACAGCATTATCTAGCACCAAGCTAAGCAGAGCTTGTGTTATGGGTACTAGATAACTGATATACATAATACAATACAATACATAGATAGATATGAGTATATAATATTAGTATTTCTGTCAATAAACCTAGGGAACTGTTTTTATTACCATTTATTGTGCAATCACATTGCACGATTTTTTGTAAACAGGCACACCACAAAAACAAACAATAAACCAATTCCAATGAGCGTCTAATTACAGAAAGGGTCTATCTAACGATTTAAATCTTTGGCGTCAGCTAAGCCAAAACTAAGTTATTATAGCTTTCGGTCTTCAAGATGCACGATATGTTTTTACAGGATCTTCAAAAATATTGCATTGTCTCTTATGCACCCACCTTTAATCACCAATTTGGAGGTAAATGTCCGTTAATTTCGTTCGGTTTTGCGTGAATAATGAATCTAGTCGGAATACGGAGTATTGTGACCGAATTTTAATTTGGTAATTTTGCATACAATGGAGTTTTAAAGGGATTATTTTTAAAATTTGAGTCGTTGGGTTTCTGATGCAGACAGCATTTTGGTTTTACTACAAAAAAGTGAGACTGCTAGGTTAGGTGTTGGTTAGTGCTAGGTTTAATAATAAAACGTTCTCATAAAACAGATATAAAGTATCGTAGTACTTTATACATATAATAATATATTTTCTAACAGGCATGCACAACAAAAGCGTTACCACGAAATTGCGTTGTACGACGGTTTACAGTATTAGACACGGCTTAAACATAGTGTAAACGAGAGTTAAACTATTATGAGATATGCCCTTACCGCAGTGAGACCGTGCCGTGTTGTGTTCAAGTCGAACCTTACGCATGCATAAACTTGGACTCAGTGTACATCTAAGCACAGTGTTAGCCGGACGTGTTGTAAAGGACGTTAACGAGCAGTTTATAGCGTCACAATATGACGTGTGCCTTTCGAAAGCGCAACAACAATTCTAGAAACACAAACAAAGCCAGAGGTGTAACATTTCACTCGTAGGTATTGCGAGTTAATGAAATAACTTTTATTTTATCGTCCGCATTGTCCAAAATGACTATAATAACAAATTTAAATGGCGAGTGCACGAAAGAGAAAGTAGTGTTTGCAACTAACGTGTGAGAAAAAGAGATGACACTATTTTCTCAGTACGCTTGTTTTGTTTGTGTAGATTGCACATGTTTTAGACATGATGCGACATGTTTCACACACATTGCTACAGTTTTTGGTGGTCGCGGCTTATCTAACGATTTAAATCTATGTAAAATAGTTATTTTACTAACTATTTTATTTCCTTTGTAATAAGCTTCCCCAGAAAACCAGCGCTGCTATTATAATATTGTCCCATAGCAGCATTGCGCTCAGCCGCTGATCTTTTTGTGTTTGATGTAATTTAATGAAAACCAGCGCTATTTTTCACCCTGGTGCAGAACAGCATAAAGCTGAGACTGGTCCGTTTTGGCTCACTTCGGCAGCACTGACACTCTAACCTAATAAGAGTAGGTAGATTAGTTATAAGATTTTTTTATATTTAATTTTAAGATTACTTTTATTGTCTCTAAACTGAAGTCTAGTTCTGACGACCTCTGTGGCGCGGTGGGCGAAGGTCTGCCTGCGACACAGGAGACATATATCAGTTACCCCTATCACAAGCTCTGCTTAGCTTTGGGCTAGATAATGCTGTGTGAACTGTCCAGCATTATTATAATTATTTATTTATTTTATTCTTCTATTCTAATATCCACGACAAAAGACTATCGAACCTTTTACAAAATTCCACCGTTTGCCTTCTAATTATAATGAAATAAGAAGTTTCAAACGTTTCGGAGGATTAGAACCAGAATAGGAAATGACCACTATCATTGACCACTATTCTAACCATAACAAAAAATGACAGTTCTAGAAATTTCCTCTTCTAATAATACAATATTAATCTTTTTAATAAATATGTATGTATATGTAACATAAAAGAAAGTTGTGTTAGTTACACTATTTATAATTCAAGAACGGCTTAACCGATTTGGCTGAAAATTGGTGGGGAGGTAGCTTAGAACCAGGAAACGGATATAGGATAGTTTTTATTTCGTTCCCGGCTGAACGAATCTTGACGAAATTTGGCAGGGAGGTAAACGGTATCCCGGGGACGGACATAGCTACTTGAACAGAGCGTGCGAAGCCGCAGGCAAAAGCTAGTTTCTAATAAAGTCTAACGGGGTTTGTTAGACCACCATAAATGACCTTCGATTGTACAGTATTTGGGTTATCACTTTGTTTTGCTAAAAATAATGGTATTAATAATTACACTTATAAATCGCAGAGAATATAATTAATTTTGTTTTTAAAAAACTATAAACTGACTTCAATTTTTATAGATTCTTCATGAATTTCCATGGATCCCATTGTCAGAACTGAACAAAATTAAAATGAGACCACACGGGAAGCACTAGCATTCATTTAACAAAAGAATCATGAAGATCGGACGACCCAGTCAAAAGTTCTGAGGTAACAAACATGAAAAAAAAACAGTTGAATTGATAACATCCTCCTTCTTTTGAAGTCGGTTAAAAAGACGCACAACTAGTTTCAGTCCGTGGCTTTGCACGTTAATCGTACGGGACCTGATTTATGTGATAAAAAGTAAAACCTAAGTTTCATTTCAGGATTAAAATTATCGATATGCAAAATTTCAGCCCAATCCGCTTACTAGTTTTAGCGTGAAGAGGTAACATCCATCCATCTATCCATCTTTACATCTAAACATTTAAACTTTCGAATTTATAATATTAGTGTGATACTGATTGTACAGTGATTATTGCATCTTGGTCACAGAAACTGATATTTGTAACTCATTGCCAGACTTTGTTACAGCTTTTTTTTTCTATAGATGTAATGTTTCATTATAGCTCCTCGTTACATTGCATGTTACAAATTGAGATAAATTATCTTCATCAGAGTGGCTAGCATGAGTTTTCACAATACCGAAACGGATAAAGTTTTAGAGATCATCACCGTATGCTGAGTTTGTACGCCATACTGTTTACTACAAAGTTTTCCTTTACGTAATTTTCAATGGAAATGTCAAAGTTATGTAATCTTCCCGCTTTGAGCGCTGTCACATTTCTATAGTATTACAGTACACATACACACTCAGCAACAAAGATACGATTTAATTCTTTGCTCAGCATACCGTTTACTACCGTTTACTAACCAAAATGATCATAGGAAACTATGGTGTAGGGTATGGTGCAGTAGGGGCGCTGAAATGCACTAGATGTCAATAAAACGTAATCATAATCATAATCATTTATTTGCCAGAATGTACGTAAACTTTTATAGTTGCGGCGTGGCGTGTCCGCGCCACAGTCGAAAGTGGCACAGTCCCTTTATTTTATTTTGTGAAGTAAATAAACAAAAAAAAAATTAAAAAGTTCGTGTTTTTTTTCTTTCCAACAGCTACCCTCAGAGCTTCTTTTCATTAAAAAATATGTTGTTGAGTTATGAAGGGTTAATAAACTAAACACAAGCCATACTAAGGTTTCAATTGTCACTAAATGTATCTTTATTAACGAGATTGATTCATTCAGAAAAGTTTGATTTAAAAGGTTTATGAAACACAAGTGGTTTGAGTGTAGAAACATTAACACGGGTTTTGACAATAAGCAGTGAATCTCACATTCATAATATGTCAGCGAATAAATTTTAATATATCGTAAATTTCTTTTAAAAAAAATCTCCGGGCCGGGTATTGCAAAGGGAGTGTCATCGCCAGCCCAGCTTTTGGCATACGAGTACCTATATTGCAAATTTTGTGCACCAATTATTAACTGGTCAGTAACGTAAGTCACATTTGGTCATAATTATGATAATTTCGAACCCTGTTATCAGTTAAACTCCAACACAAATAAACCTACCTACCTATAAAATTATTATCATTATAACAAAAAGCTGTAGAATTATAATTTATCAGTGTTGTTTATTTATAACAACTTCTATCAGTAAACCACAATTATTACTAATGAATAAACGTGTTTAGAATTGGGATTTGGTTGCCATAAAATGAAATGAAGAAGAATATATCACAAGAACTATAGATAGAATAGAGAAAACTATAAAGTGCGAAAGTGATATCAAAAAGTTTTGTAAATTCAAAGTGAAAAACAAAAAACGAAATGGGTAATAGCAGTGAAGATGGTATGGTAGATCAATCATCCAACATAAACACTACAAACAGCGAAATGTATAAAAATATTATCGAAGAATTATTAATTAAAACAGATGAAGAGTTTACAATTTTACTGCACGGAACTCAGTTTATCACAATATTATTAGTATCCTGGGGGATCCTTGGGTATTTTAGACCATTATTTCGAATTAGAGATCCCTGTAACCATATAGTTTTGGAACACATCCTCACGGGGTATTTTTATATGCTCTGTGTTTTTGTATATAACGCACTAGATAATGAGGATATACAAAATATATTATTTATGATATTTTACAGCTCCGATATTTTTCTCACAGTATTATCATCAATTTTATCAATTGTAACATTTTTAAAGCTATGTTTTGAAGATGTTCTAATTACAAAGAAACGCCTTATGTTAGCATTAGGTGCAATAATAGCCCTATTTGAAATTTTAGAAGAATTTGGATCTGATTGTTTTTCAGAATTAGGTTTTGATATTCATGTAGCTTGTGTCAGTTTTTGTTTGACATTTGTTTTGTTTGTTTTTATAATATTTTCTTGTATAACATTTAAAAATGTCACGTTATCACGTTATTATGCTTTATGTTTGTTTACCATGATTCTGAGTGATATATGTTTTTTACTCTATAATATTTTTACCGTGACAGAATATGGAAATATCTTTGCTTTTATTTTTTTTGCTAGTGTGTATACTCAAATTATAAGTTATATGATGAGTCAAATTATATTTTTAAATTGTTTAACCGATTTACATTAACAGTCTTGTTTCCTTTTGATAACCCTATCGTTGCTAATTTTTACAAGAAAATAATACTTCCTTGTTATATTTTATTATTTTTAACTCTGGGTAATTTAGCCCAGAAACCTTCAAACACTAATAAGTAGCAAAATAATACAGAGATAGAGAAGCCCCGATAAAATAAATCACAATGTAATTATGCCTGCTGTATTACTTTAACAATTGGTTTTAATCTAAACTGGTTTATTTTAATTTTTATTTCATATTACTGTATTAAGAAACTGATATAGGTACCATAATCAAATGAGATCTTGCTACCAGAGACTAAAGCTAAACATATCATCTCTGTTCTGATGAAAAACAAAATGGAGGGATGTTAAAACTCAGAATAAAATTGGGATCCAGCGCTGCGATGTGTCCAAAATGTGACAATACAACCAGATAACAACCAGATAACAAAAATAATAAATTGCCTGGCTTACTAATCGCATTTAAACGGATCCATCTACTTCTTCCTAAGCCCACAGAGTTTCAACACAGTAATTCTTTATAGTACACTACTCAGTTAAACCCCATGATTCTACCATCTATAATTTGTCCACATTTAACAGAGAAACAGAACATTTTCCCATCAAACCAGTGCACTTAATTGCAGCACGTAAACAAACAATAGTTCCTAGTATAAAATTAAAATGTTGGTGCAGAGAGCTTCGAAATTAGAGAAACGATTCGAATAATACTAGGATGCGGCCACCGTCATAGCAAGTGTATCGGCAGATAAAACAAATGTTGGAAAAGTTAACATAGCATCATCTAGCCCCAAGTATAAGCAGACCTAGTGGGGTACTGGATAAAACTAAGAATTTTTAACTGAAAATAAAAAAACCGAAAAATAACATATCATTATTTCGTGGCTCTGTCCACGTCATGAGACGTCCAATTTAGAGAAACAACACCTATCCACAGAACATACAGGCACACCTATCTAACCACCGGACATCCAGCATGGAGCATCCAAACACGAACCTTTCATTTCGAGTCACATTTTAAACTTACTTGACTTTTTTAGACTAGTGAAGTGGGTATGTAAGTGTGGATTCTTTCAAATTCCTAATACGTTTTTTGTGGAGTTACCGATTTATATCTAATGCAATACAATAAAAAATACTTTATTGTCTATCAACAAAAATACAGTACAAAATATATTAGATAAAACAAAAGTACAATGGTCGGCCTTATCGCTTAGAAGCGATCTCTTCCAGGCAACCTTGGGATGGATAGTATTTTGTGAATTTATGAAAGGCAGCCGTATACCAAATATATCTTAGATAAATATTGACAAAATTATAAATACATAAAAATAGGAGCAACTAAATATATAAAATAAATATCAGACTATAAATAACAATACATACAATACATTATAAGTAATAAAATATACATGAAAATAATAATTTATAATGCGCTTTTCTCTAGTGAAATCCTGAAGACATTATTCCTGAAGAATCATGAAATGCTCATGGCTCTAACTCATATCACTTGGGTTACCTGTAGATTGTCTGCAACAGTCTGCAATTAGCTCAATTGTAACTACTAGACTACTTTTTTGTTTCCTTTCTGTTATTTTATTGAATTTTGTTAATAAATTCAGTAATTTGGATTATTCTAATGCGGCTCACTGAAGACCAGCGCTAGGTGGAGGGAGACACTAGTGTTCATGCAAGCACAACGCTGAGTGGAGGCCATATTTGCCTTAGAAAGTTTAAAGATTTATCCAGTAGCATAAGTTTTCGTTTTGAGTGCATTGATTAATTAAAAAGGGGAGATGAGGTACTAGTTTCTTGAAAATGGCAACCTCATATTGTGTAAAATTGTGTTCTCCCACATCAGTCATCATCTGACCGGCGGCACGGGCGGTCGTGATTCGCGTGAAATATTGTTGTCTCAGTCTCACTACGGTTCTAGATACGTCTTTCCGTCTTTGTTCTTCTTTGTATTGCACAGGACTGGAAATATAACTGTGAGCGTATGTGTTTGCGTGTAGTTGTAACACATGCCAATTTTTGAGTAAGCGCTGGGAAAACGTAACCTATCTCCCCTTTTTAATTAATCAATGTTTTAGTGTAAGTTTTCTTTTTATGGTAAATAAAAATATTTTTCTTTCTTTCTTTCTATTCTAGGTGAAGAAAACAAGGAAATTTTAATTCAATAGCAAGTAAATTTAAATGATGTCTGTCCAATCCACACTAACTTACCATCTGGTCCATACCACCGTGTGTCTGTTGTAGGCTGTAGCCGAGATTTGGCCACATCCGGTAATCATAACAGAGCATCTCGCATACCAATAGGTATCCAATTCATGTCTATTATAAATGTATTATGTTGTACGAAACTGGAGAATACGTTTTTGTATCGAAATTGACGTAATTTTTTTGAGTAGCCACTTGCCGTGACACTTTTTTACACGGCAAGAAGATGATTTTGAATAGTTTTTTAGTACAAAATAATAAATTGTACATCAAGGCGAAAAGGTTTCAATTAATATAGTGTGTATTCAGTATTCAGTATTTATTGCATTCATACAATCAGGTCTTAGTGATAAGGTGAGTTTAAGTTAAGATCACAGTATGTATGTACCCATTGTGGGTGTTGCAATGGAGAACAGGCAGGTATCGCGCATACTGCGCGATACCTGCCTGTTCTCCATTCTTAACTTAAACTCACCTTATCACTAAGACCTGATTGTATGAATGCAATAAATACTGAATAAATTAATAATAATGAATTTTATATTATACTTACTAATTTATAATTTAATTTGCGAGTCACTAAAAGGATAATTGAAGAAATCGTCAAGTTTGTAGTAACATTTTTTTATGAGCATCTCTTTCAGTTTGCTTTCGCAAGGGTTATTTTTTTCTAGACATTTTAAGTTTTCTGGGATTTTATTGTAATTTTTTACCGCCATCGAGTTGGGGGAGGATTGGTGGATTTTTAGTTTTGATTCCGGCTTCACCAGGTTATGTTTATATCTAGTTTGGTATCGGCGGGGCTGGTCATTTATTTTTGGAAAAAAATTGGGTAATTTCTCACGAATTTGCTTATTTCTAAGATATATATACTTACTAGGGTTAGGATTTTCAATGGAATAAAGTGGGGTCTACATGTCTCTGGCACTCTTATATTAGCTCTTATATAGCTGTGTCATTTGACATGTTATGAAAGTAAGCATAGGCTGATATTAAGAGAAAAAAAACCACTTTAGAAATGGATTCAGATACACATTTCTCGCCGCTAATTTAATTTTTAGAGTTTTCCCGCATTTAAGTACGCTTGCAATGAGGTACTTTCTATCTTAGGTTTGGAAAAGGAATAAGGAGCTTTCTGAGCAGCTGTAGTATTAAAAAATAATAATGATGTCATCTTAGCCAAATTTCGGCCAGGGCCAAAGACCCGTCACTCTCTATTATTTTCACTCGATATTATTATAGTGCACAAGTGTTTGCGCAAATATAGATGCACTCCCTATTCCCTCAGTATCATAATCCGATGGGACGGCAATTCGATACAAATAATATATTAACGGTAATAGGTAATAGATATAAACTGGCATTTTCGGTAAATTAATTAATCAAACTTCCACTGAAAATTGATTTTGGCGATATCAGATCCCGTTACCGAAATAATTGGGTTTAATTTACAAAAGCATTGTTAATAAATATTAGATTGAATACCTATTGTTTACAGCGATAGGATAGGTAGCTTTGGATAGATTATAAATCTATGAATAGGGAAATGCAAAAATTTCCCTAATTCATAGATTTATAATCCATCCAAAGCTACCTATCCTATCGCTGTAAACAATAGGTATTCAACAGAATATATTTGAGGGGGCTCCCATACAACAGACGAGCGTCTTCGAGCGTGAGTCTGACTTGCTCTTGGCTGGAATGCGAAATGCGATTTTTTTTGCACTGTTTTATTTTGAGAGCCAAATAATAACTTTTACTCTACTTTATTACTTTCCAATTATTGTTTTCTTGCTGAAAACCCCCTTCAGCTATCTGTTTTTTTATACATATTTTTGCATCATGCAAATCATTAAAAAATCATTATTTCACAAATAACTAGAGCTTTGTCGTAAAAAATGATGTAGTTCTTTGAAATTTCAAAACGATATTAGGAATGTAAGAATAGTAAGAAAAAGTATCTTAACTACAATAAATAATATATCGAAATTTAAAAAGTCGTAGAACAAAAGTTGATCTCCTCTAGGACCAGAATCACCTTCTTCGGTTAAGCCCACATATTTCATAGCACCCTGTATCAGAGTCAGAGTCAAATCATTTATTTCTTTAGACTTACAAAATAAGCACTTAGACAAGTCAAATTCTTACTATATAAACATCATGATTAATAGTTAAATAAGATCAAATACCTAGGAATTAAGGTGAAATCGACTCTTTTTCACTTAAATTGTTTTGTCCACTAGCGGAAGAAGGAAAAAAGAAACCACTAGCAAGTTTATCACTTACCAACTTATACAATATTTGCACTAGGTCTAACACATCTATGTTCTTACATACTATTGTCGGTGTGGAACTGGGCGACAGCCCGCCAAGCATTAACATCATTGTAGGAATAGGAATGGATCAATCGTTTGTCCTATTGGAAACACTAATAGAGATTCTGATTAAAATCTGCGGGGGTATTTTAACTCATTCGATTCGTTTCCGAAGCGAATACGTCAGATTCGAATTTGAATTCTATTCTGGCGGAACATAAGATCGCTATTTTGATCTGTCAAAAATACCTGCTGGAGTGTCCATGTTCATACACCCCTTCTTTTTTATTCGGTGCGGAAATTCGTTTACGAGTAGATAGGTCTTGGGGGAAGCAGAATTATGCGGGACTCGACGCCCTTAAAAGGACGTGATAGTGATACCCACTTATAACTTCTGCAGTGACCCTCTCTCGCCATTTTCGCCGAACCACTGGAACATTTGTCGATACACTGAATCTAAATTAGTTTTCCACACACCTAAAACAAATCACAGCATTCCCCAAACACCCACACACAAACAACCAAACCGATTCTAAAACCGTAACCGATACCTATTAGCGCCCGAATTATTAGACCACAATGCCGATTCGGCTGCACCGGTGCGCCATACATCACCGCACGACTCACTGCCCAATGTTTTCATTATAAGGGTGCTTCTGCACCAGAGACTGTGAAATCCACTTTGGGCTCATATCCCACACCCACATCGACTGCAGGCAACGGCAGTCGTTGACTGCAGTCGACGTGTGCAGTTTCCTTGCAGTCAGTCTCAGTTGGCAAATTGCAGTCCGTGTGTATGAGCCATTTGTCCGCTGAAATCACACCATAAAATAAAAACATACTTGTGCAATGACACAGATCTGTGTGACTCAGCACAGTCTTTTTTTTATTTACCTGTAATAGACCTTGGTTAGAGAGGTTGGATAGAAAGCGAAGATGCGGCTGACGGTGTATCACGAAGGTCTAGAAGATACCTATTCACCCTTGTCTTGAAGAAACCCAGGTTGTAATTGGCCGGAAAAACAGAGGCAGGGAGCGAGTTCCATTCGGTTGACGGTGCGAACCGAATGGAGTCTGTCTGTGAAGTAAATACTATACATTATTATATTCCTTGCCGTGTTAATCACAGCACATATTTTTAGAACCCAAAAAGCATCACCTTTGAGTTTTGAGCTTCCCAATATTTCGGCTTAGTTTCTCATTTGTGTTTCATACACTCTTAAAAGACATTCGTCTGTACGTAGTCTTAGCTTGCCTGTCTTCTACCAGCGCTTCTTACCTGGCACATGATTAAGCTTTAGCAGCTTCTTGCAGCGACGGTAGCTCTATTCTTGCACTGGTTTTTATTCCATATTACTGTTAGTACAGATTGCAGAAAAAGCAATACATTTTTATTTATTTTGGCCAGAATCGAGCTCGGTAAAAGCTAGCCACATTTGTAGACTCAGCAGTCTTTTTGTTTTCTTACCTGTAATAGACCTTCGTTTGACCGCAATCTCACTGTGCGACTGACGGGGTATCACGAAGGTCTAGAAGATACGAGATAGACTAATTTTAAAACAATGCTTTTGAACTAATGCCAAAATCTGCACTAACTCATGTAACCCTCAAGTAACGATGCGTTATTGCTTCATTTTTACGCATTATTGAACAGTTTCCAACCATTACTTGAGTAATTGCCTATTTGAAACTCTCATATCACTGCCTAGTGATTCTTTGAACTCACCTTTACGCAAGTGTGGTCTGGGCCATGCTTAAGTAATGCTTGGAAAAGGTTTCTACGCCCCAAAGCTTTTTATTAATAACACGCCAAAAATGTTTGAAATCGTTGCGTTTCGTTTCACAAAAACCACCAAATCAACAAAAATACATTGTGATAGTCAAGTTGTTAAGGTAAAGGAACGTGTTTCGCCTAGATAAATATATTATGTAGACCATTGACAAAACCCTGCTCACTCAAGTACACTTTGCGAGCCTTTTCTAGCCTTTGCTATTATTTCGTACCAATTTTCGATTTTTCGGCTAAGATATAATTATAATTTAAAGTAGAAGGGAACTGAAATCAGCACGGATATCTTGCATAGGTATTATCGGAGATAACGGTAACATTTTTTCTTTGCAGACTTGTAACAGATTGTTCTGCTGTCCTTCCTTTTGAATCTGGCGTTCACAAGTTGTCTAGATAGGCACCATTACAATGGCCACCGTTCTTTGTTCATCTGTGCACTACACTTCACTATGTAACTCTGCACAGTTTGTATTCTGTTTAAGTTGCTCTAGCAACGGGTGTATCGCCACGATAGTCTGAACTCTTATGATATATACTAATATTATAAAGAGGAAAGATTTGATTGTTTGTTTGTTTGTATGGAATAGGCTCCGAAACTACGGAACCGATTAAAAAATATATTTTATTATTTAAATCTTACTTTTTAGAGAATGACATAGGATATATTTTATTCTAGAATTCCCACGGGAACGGGAACTACGCGGGTAAAACCTCGAGGTGCTGCTAGTTCAATATAAAAAGATCTATCTTGCCTATAACACAGCAAGGTGGAAAACAGGAACTCCAAAAATGGGTGAGAAGGAAAACAAGATTTCGAAAAAGAAATTGTAACCCTTTTGATGATACTTTTCATAGTTTAGAAGCATTTTGCATCACAGTAAAAGATAACCCCGTTATCAAATCGTGAAAGTAATACTGGTACCTATCGTACTTTTCTTTGAACGTAACTTCGAGTTTGGCTCTTCGGTTATTGTCTTGTGTATCCATCTATTTTGTATGGCTTAATTATGTGTAATGGTTGCAAAATAAACGCCTTTTTACTTTTACTTTACTTTACTAATTTTATTTGTTAATAAATGATCAATTATTTCTAAAGTTATTTTCAACTGGATATTTATACCATGATTTGAATTTTGAGCCTTCCAATATTTCGGCGCAGTTTCATACGCCATGATCACGGAATAAGTGAAGGCACTGAGAGTAAGTTTTTATTGGCAGATAAAACGATCTACCCTCATTTTTTGTATTTTGCGACGAATGTTACTACTACTACCGGTTTCATTATCGAACAAGTATTAATAACCAATAAGGATTTAAAAGTTTGATAAATTTTTTATTAACATCAGCTGGGAATAAGCCACATCCAGGAAGGTACCGTAATGTTTTTTTGTTTGTTTGTTATATCCGTTTGGAGCACCCTTCCCACAGAGATAATTCGTGAGAGCTCGCAACAGAGGCCGATTAGAAATGATTATGTATTATTAAACAAATAAGAGTTGCTTGAACACGAACTTTTCAATTATCGTATAAACAGTTATGTGAATTCAATGTTGTTAGTTATAGGTATAAACAAACTTGCATGTTTGACTGACTTAGGGGTTAGGGATCATCTCTATGGACTAAAGTATCGTAGCGTGGCAGTAAAGTGTGAAGACTTGCATAGAGAATAAGTAATAATAATAATAATATTGTCCTCCTAGCAGAATTTCGATCACGGCGGTCAGTCTCATCAGAGACTAGCCGAATGCGCGGGACATAGTATAGTGCATAAACAGGTGCAATCTATTCCCTTACTTTCATAATCCGATGCGAGGACAGATTGACACGTCAGGGGAAAGGTCAGGCGCAGGACCAACGGGTTACCGAGCTTTCCGATGCACGGGGGTGTAACACCGCCAACTTCCTGTCTCCGGGCACTCCGGTGACTGTGAATTTTTCCAGCTAAAAAAACCACAATATCAAGTATTGGCCCGACCCGGGATTCGAACCCAGGACCTCATAATCAACGGTTGAACAAGCTGACCGCTAGACCGAGAAGGCTTTCTGGCTCTACTTCTTAAAGCTGACACCCTGATTACCATCTATTTATATTATGCAAGCCTGTTTATTTGTAAGGAAACATAAAGACTTTTTTAAAACCAAGCAAGATATTAATATTGACTACAATCGACGTAATAGGAACAAAATAGTACTACCTACAACTAAACTGAAACTGGTTAGCCAAAGCCCATACCATAGATTGGCAAAAATCTACAATAAAATACCTGAATATTTAAAAAAGGAAGAAAGAGACACTACCTTTTACAAAAAGACTAAATTATTTTTATTAGGAAAATGTTATTATTCTATTCAACAATTTGAAACAGAGAGGCAGAAATGATATATAATATATTATATACCTATAGTATATACATCATTTTTGTTTCTCTACTAAGGTACCCCTTTGAATGACTGACAAAAGATTCTGGCTTCTTAGTTTATAATTTTAAATCTAATGTATTACTTTTAATTATGCTTGAAAATTAATTTATAATATTTGATAATAATGTTTTGACTATGTGTTCGAACTCAAATTTGCAGTGCCCTTCCAGGGTGCATGTACATAATAACAACTAATTCACTTAGACTTAAGAATGAATTGTACATGTAAGCAAAATAAATGAAATATGAAATATGAAATATGATTACGACATCTACATGTTCTCACCATTATCATTTAAGTTTTTATATTTTATGTATGTTATTTTTAAGATATATATTTCTATGGACTATAGAATAAGTTAAATAAGATCTGTAACTTTTCTATAATCTGAAATAAATGAATTAATATTATAAATTATTATTATATTATATAAAAGTTAACTTTTAAAGGATTTTTACATCATTATCCGTTTTTGGTAGCAGGAGTTAGACAAAGCTATAGAGGAGAATGTCATTCAACCGTCGATCGAATATCTTGAATATTTGATTATCGAAGCAAACACTTCAACCTCAACAGCCTATATTGGTCCATTGCTAGAAGTAAGTCACACCCTCATAAGCCTAGTAGTGCCACTTTATTGCCTAAGGCAAAAAGGCGCTTATGACGGGGTGACTCCCTATGGACTAAATCCCATGGGGGTATTGCCCAAAGTCCCCACAGCGGCATACGGGTTGGTGATCGCAGTTTAGTTTCGTTTGGGAAGTGTTCTGCAGGGGTCGTTGTGGTCCGCCCCTGGTTGATATCCCTTAGCCGCCTCTTACGACACTCACAGGAGTGGTGCAAATTTTAAGTCGTAACCACATGGAAAACAATCATCACACTACGCAATTCTTAAATTATTAAAGTGTAGGTAAATTATTAACCTGTGGAAAAAAACGCATCCGATGATGTTTAGATTTAATTTTCGTGGTGATTTACCAGATTCGATTTTTTTATTATCTGCAAAAAAGAAAAACAATGCTGTACTTTAACTAAAATTAACTTACAATATGCGATTGTTTTTCTTAAACACAGTTTAAAGTTATTGTTGCTGTGATATTCTTTCTTAAAAATCCTATATCTTTATCTAGACTCTCAGCATGTAAATTTAGTTTATTGTTCAGATACCTGCATGCTGATATAATTTGCAGTTAAATTTAAGCTCGACTGTATTGCACAGGCGGATTTGTTTTATTTAAATGGAACAAAAATCCGCTTCGCTGCCGAAAATTCCACCGAAATGCATCCATAAGCATTTAATTACAGAGTTGTTTATTGAAATAATGAGTGTTATTATGGTCTTTGGCCTAATTGTCTGGTTCCAATTGAATTGAATGGCCAAAGTACTGTATCAAGAATAAAATCCTACTCTATTCACAAAAGGCGCATCAAAGAAATATTCTACCTCTAGGTATTAACTATGTAGATTTATTTTAGTTGCTGAAGACAATTAAAACGCAATACCAATTCTATAGTAGTTATTTTATTTCAATAAATAAACAGTTCCTTTTATGCATATGATGATAAGAATATATCTCAAGATCCTTTATTGCCTAAGACCGTAGAGATAAGAAGCCCTAAAAGTATTTTTCATACTTTTAAGGCTCACCCCTATGGTTGTATCTGTATAATATACCATTTCAAAATGCAGAGCGAATATCTGTAGCCTTGGTTTTTTAAACTTGATTGGATAGACTGCTTCAGCATCAAAGAAAGAAAGAAAATAATATTATATTTTCGTCTTTTCGTGGTCGTCGGTAAGGTAGGTGTAAGCCAGGAGGTGTGACGATCTGCGAAAGACTGCTGGCAGACGCTGAAGCGCGCTGAAGACGCTTTGCTGCTCATTGGGCCTAGTCCACCATGGAGTGGATAAGCGTATTAACATACGCTTATAATACGCCAATCCGCTGCATGATTATGATAGATAAACCTTTGGTCTATTGATAAGTACGCTTCGTACTGCGTAATAGCCCTTACCGCTGACACAGTATTCGATAGAACAAAATACTACTCTAGACGTTTGCATACGTTTATGTGTGGCGCGCATTACGCACACTGCAGCGTAATACGTAGTGACCAAGTGACAAACCCCCTTATTCATAATAGTCTGCTACCATTAAACAGCTACTAAGGAGTGTTATTTCTCACTCTGACTTTTGTCAATAGAAGAAGACAGAACGAGATAGCAATGTGCTAAGTTAACAGACTATTATGAATAAGGTGGCAAGGCTTTAGGGCCATTATAAGGCCGTGGCGTTAACGGCGACAATGTTGATCTCTCGAACTCAGGTCTGTGTATGTTGTAAGAGTCGACTAAGGGAACCTTCCAAAGAAAGAACTGCAGCAGGATTCCTTAAGTAAAGTTGTAACACCACCACTGCGATCAAGGTCACGTATAGGTACATACGTTCACTGCTGAACGTGCCTTCCCAAAACTTTTCAAATAACTGATCAGAGGGGTGAGTCTATTTGACGTTAGTAATTTCTTGATCGATTCTTCTCCATAATCATAAGATTTTCGTAGTTCCCTGTCCACACGATAGAGTTTTTTCAAAATTGTATGGAAAAAGGATGTTACGATCAAGTCTCGTTACTAAAGTCAAACAGACTGACATCTCATCTCAGCCGTTATTCGCTCTACCTTTGAAAATGACTACAGCAGAAGTATTCTCGCATTAAACACCAGCATTCATCTTTATCCAGGATCTTAGAGCCGGCACCCTCGCGTATACTCCCGGAAGGTTGGGCCTGGCACAACCCACGCCGAAGGAAACCACTCCGAGGAGCTGGCCGTTGTCTCTGCTCACAGCTGGACCACCGGAGTCACCCTGGTAGAGACAAAGTTGATAATACGGCCTTGAAAATTGCAACTACAGTGGCGAGACAGTAAAGTGATACTAATTACTATCTAGACATTTATGATTAACTAATGGATTTGAAGCTTTCTGGCCTCTTTGGTTCCTAAGAATTAGGTGAGTGTTTACAGAACACTCTATTATACCTCCACACACACAACTCTATTATATTCAAACAAACTGTGCTTTTTTCCATACATCTACTGCTGAATATGCCTCGCCCGAACAATCAACGGAGGCTTACAAGGTAAGCTTGGCAGGTGGATTGGCAATGGAGGTATTTATTTATTTATTTATTTTATTGGAAAATCAACGGCTTACACTAACTTAACACAATATGGTGTGGTATGGTAAAGTATGGGAGAAGGAAGCCGCAGTCCTTCCTCTAGTAGGTCCTCATAGTGGTTTATTCCAGTTTTCCCCCTTGACGGGGGTTTCCCCTTAAGGAATACTAAAATTTATTTATTTGAAGTTCAGTTTTCCCTGTTGAGAAAAAAACTTAAAGGGGGAAATTTTTAGCTGGCTCTTACGACATCCATAGACCAGAGCTGAAAGGATCGATTGTAACGCTGAGCCAGTTAAGGCTAAAATATCGATTTCGACACATCATTATCCCTACTTAATAATGGTACGTCAACAGTCACCTGGCAAGAATCCTTTCCTCCCTGGTCTTCTCCAGCACACACCATCCTGGCCGTGATTCCACTTAGCTTCTGACTGCACTGCGCGTTGGTGAGAGCTGGCACGTCCACGCTCATAAGAGTACTGCTGGTGTCTCCGTTCTCCTGGAAAATTAAACAACTTGGTAGTATTGATTTAGATGATGATCAGGTGAGTCACTAGGGCGTATAATAGACCAGTTGTCCACCACGTATCAATGGATTAAAACCACGCTGCTTCTAGTGAGACATGGCTGAACGAGTACAGTTCAGTGTAAGCATGGATGTGAAATTTAGAGGGAAAAGGAGTCTGGCAATTAAAGAAGTGTATCGTGATATATAAAAGCATTTCTTAGTTAATGGTATCTTTCAGAATCTTGCGCTAGCCGCATTCAACCTGTATCGGTTTGAGCAACAGTGCGCCCGATTATTATCCCAGCTATAGCAGCAATTGGTTTAGAATTTTCTCTAGAGTGATCTTCATTTGTTGCGATGGCTAATTTAACTTACAGTGGTGGTTCCCCAACCGCTCACTCTGAGTACAGTTCCTCCAGGTATATTCTCATTGCTCTGAGGCAGAGCCACCGCCTTTGTCCGTTGCCCATCCAGAGTCATTGCCTGAGTCAGTCTGATGACGGCGATGTCGTAGTCATTAGGACGACTATTGTACAAGGGGTGTATGCGGAAGGAAGAGGATTGGTATTCAGTGCCACCGCTATCGGAGTCGGTGCTACCGATCCTGATGTAGGCTCTTTGGATTCTGGAATGTGTTAACAATTTTGAAGATAAAAAATGGTCTAGATTTATATTGTAAATGGAAAAGGAGAATGTCTCTGCACTACTGTGGGACACTACTGCAGGCTAGATGAATACTGAGATGAAGCCCATAATGTTACAGTTTATTGAAGTTTTGATGGAGTAACTAGAGCAGAAGGAGGCAATTTTACCCTTTCAGGCAATGTGCTGCAGTCAACACTGCCCTGTCACTGATAATGGACCCTCCACACTGGTAGTAATCAGTTCCCTTCTGCAGCAGAAGGTATGCTTGATAAGGGAACATGTCGATAGATGTCGCGTTAGTGCCGCCGACGATTTTTCCGCCATGTTTGGCGGATCTGTGTTTTGCGGTGACATCTGAAGGAATAAAAGATGGTCAGTGTTAGATATGTAAGTCTATCTATACATGTAGCGTTGGTGCGGCTGCGCCGCCCCTCGCGGTAGTTTAATAAACGAGTGTGCAGTAAGCCGTCTTTCCTTACGCATGTCCCTGTCTGCTCCCCGGTCGGATATAAAACAGTCAGCACATCAAATACGATCCTAGCAGTATCTATTCTCCGTAGACGGATACAGGTTCTCAGTGACCCTGTTGAACCAATCACCACCGAGGTGATGGCAAACCGAGTCGCCCCGGAGGTGACACAAACAAGGCTGTTGTTTACCCGCTCACATTTATCAATAAATATAATTTTTAATAAATAATCGGTAAACCACGATATTTTTATAGTAAAACACGAACCTTGACTGAGAGCCACACAAATCAAAATCACCAAGTATTTCATGATATCCTCACACACTGTACGCTAGAATATTGCAAGAAATGTTTATATAGGTTTAACAATAATTATTTAAAGATTTCACCTAATTATACGGAAAATAGACCATTTAGCGATAAGGTGCTTGTTTAAAAGCAATCAGGAGAGTATTTTGTTGTTTTCAAGTTTAATTACCAAGCTTAAGTCTTTGGGAAGCAGGAAAAGATTTAAGTAGGTACCTACCTACATAATGATTTTGTTTAAAGCATATTATATATATTTTTTTAAATAAACAATGTTCATTATCTGATTTCATCACTATTTTTCCTTTATATTATATTGTTATTATGACTTTAACATGCGAAGACAAACCTCTACTCCTTTATTTACGTTATGTTCTTTGTTTTCTAGTATTCGTACCTTACTAACTACCGGAGCCCTTACACAATCAGGGTAAAAAGGTCGAAAATACCACCGCGGCATCATATTCTAAATTCGCAAAAGAGTCTTCTAAATCGTTTTCTCATTGACGGAGGAATCGACGAATACCTGTAACAAATAATACATTACAGTTGAAAGGGTTATACCAGTTTTGTCTCTTGACAAATGCCCCTTCCCCCCTGAAGGGTGGAAACTGGATTAATTTTTTTGAAGTCAAGTTTTCCCTATTGAGAAAAAAACTTCAAGGGGAATACTGGAACATTTTTTTGAATTACTGATTCGCCGATTTTTTGGCGTTCCAGTTTTTCCCTTTGGGAGAATGAAACCAAATAGAAGCAATAAAAACCACAGTACTTTTTATGGCTCACCCATGAACATTTATCTACGTCCATGGGCTCACTATTGACTTCTTTTACAGTACATATCTAGCTGTGAAGAAGAACCATAAAAATCCCTTCGTTCTTATGCCAACATGGTTCACAGGATAAATTCCCGTAAACTGTAAAACGAACGGAAGTTTCATGACGGAAATGAGAGCTATAAGTGTAGGTACCTACTACGTCCGATCTGTTCCTGAAATACGTTTCCACACAATGTGGCTGAATTGAATAGACGGCTAGGAAGGAATAGGAAGTGGGACATTTTGTAAGGACGACCCTGTATCACTTCAGCGTTGTTATGATATGTCTACATAAAAAATATATAAAGATAAAAAATTCATTATGAATGTAAGCGGGTTAACTACGAACCTTGTTTGTGTTGGAAGAACACCAACGTTTCATCCCTTAACGAGGGACATCTTCAGGGCGAGTGCGGTTCTAGACGCGCGCGTTTCGCATCCCTTCGAGCACTGCGTTACGCGACCGCCGGGGGCGGGACAAGGTTCGTAGTTAACCTCCTCCTTTTTTTGAAGTCAGTTAAAACTATAATAAGTACCTACAAATATACGACACTTTCCACATTGCACTTTCTAAGTCCTCGTGATATCACCATAAATGACTTTTTAGTTGAAGTGACAGTAGTTCCTGTTAAATAATCTGGAGGATCCAGTTATACTATTCTACGTTTTAACTGCAGATTCTGAAATTACGTACGTTTAAGGAGGGGATATAGGGGTAGTGTGGCCACTAGATTAGATTACAATGAGGAAGAATTATTTTTAAAATTATAGTAATCAAATAATATTCCTAAAAAAATCACTTCGACGGTACTCGAACCTGCTTCCTTCCCAGTACCTACGGGGATGTGATAACCACTACGCCACGAAGTTAGATATCGAGGAAGTCGAAAATCTGTGGAACTTTTTGAGGAACTGTAGCGCCGCGCCGTTAACGCCGTTATGTTCAGTTCGTTTGACGAGAGGTGTCGCTTTTGCTCAATTTTAATGTTTCATCCATACAAATGGGATATAATTTTATGTTAGATACCTATACCTATAACTTTATCATCACCAAATAACTTGTTATTATTATAAGTTAATAATCCAAGCGCTTGTCGTTGTAATGAGAAAATTTAAATTTATCCTGAAAATGAACTGTAAAATGCACAAAAATTGCTGCCGTTTAACCAAATGAACCTACGGGCTTAATAGGCCAGCGTAGGATGAATTTCCTATACAAACGCAAGACCAAAATGATTTCTAATTCAACCATATTTGCACTTTATATTGTATTATTTGTATTTTTTTTTTGTTTGAATAGTAATTATCTAGGTTCCCACATAGCTTTTTTTTTTCAAAATACGAAAACGAAATATAGCTAATCGCATTTTGCACATTTTAATGGCAAAAAAATACACCAGTTTTCTTCCTATTTGTTTCGTATTAAAAACAATAATATCTTACGTGTTGTTAACGGTGGAACGTCACACTACTATTATAAATGCGAAACTTTGTATGGATGTATAGATGGATGGATGGATGGATGGATGTTTGTTACCTCTTCACGCCAAAACTACTGAACGAATCTGGCTGAAATTTTGCTTACAGGTAATTCTAATACTGGAATAAAACATAGGCTATTTTTTATCCCGTAAATCTGTTCCCATGGGATAAAAATCACCTTTAAACGTTTCCATAGGAACAACGCGTGCGAAGCCGCAGGGCGCAGCTAGTAGCTTATATTGTCTAGTTTCAGAATAACAAGACTATGTGAAGAATACAAAAAGTTTTCAGTCATCAATCATCAATTTTGGTAATAAGGACAGATTGGCGGTGTTGGTTGTCGTAATATTCGATGTTCCTTTAGATTCAAGTGCTATGTCGAATGACAACCTGAACAGCAAACTGGTTACTGAATAATTTAGTTTTCTATTTTTATGTTTATAAATAGGTGGCACTTGCTGCAACAATTACAGATTTAAATCGTTACCCTTACGCCAAAACAGGTGACTAGTCTTTTTAAGCGAGCGTTAACAAACTGCCGATGCACGCACACTATTGCCCTTATTATGAAAGCTTCCGCAAGCATTACTTATACAGTCATTCCGTGAGTTCTACTCAAGCTTAGAACACTGCTGAAGTAAATTTTTATAATAGAACGTAACTCTGAATCTACTAGTTATTAGCTAGTTGCACTCGAAAAATCTTTACTTGAGTGAGTAGAATTTGTCTATCGTCTACACATTTATCTAGGCAAAAATCAGTCCTTTACCTTATCAACCTGACTATTACCATTAAGTTTTTAGAGCTTTTTTGTTGTTTCGATGGTTTTTTGAAACAGAACGCAAAGATTTCAAACATTTTTGGCACTTTACTTAACAAAGAAGCTTTGGCGCGACGAAATCCTTTCCAAGCCGTACTCAAGCGTGGTCCAGACCACACTTGAGTAAAGACGAGTTCAAAGAATCACTAGGCAGAGATATGAAAGTTTGAAATCGTTCTAAAATAGGCAATTACTCAAGTAATGCTTTGTTACCGTTCAATAATACATAATAACGTGCTAAGAAAAAAACGCATTGTTACTTTACTTAAGAGTTACATGAGCAGTAGGTATAGATCGATGACTGAGCATGCTTTCATAATACGGGCCTATGAGTACATCACATTGCACGAACTTTTGTGAACAACCACACCACAAAGACACACAATTTACTGATTCCAAATTAGTGAGCTCACAAACTTCGCTTTGCAACAAATACGGCACGGTCTCACTGCGGAAATAAATGAATAATTAAAGAAAAAGGAAATGGCCTAAGTATTTAACGATTTAATTCTATAACTTTCAAACATTATAGGTATGGAATTTTAATAAAATTAGGATAAGAATCCATTTCCATGGCCCCACATCAAGTTTATTCAGAGACTCTGTTATTCTGATTGCATTATCGAATTGAACGAATTGCACGGAACACAGTCATCTTTCATTGTAATTTAGACTTTAGTAATTCTGGTTTAGAATTGAATAATGCCTTGCTACTATTTGGTTAGAATGTTGCTTTTGGATGGTTTATGAATTTTATGACATTACACTAAAATTATAAAGCACTAGGAACGCCTCGCGTTTTCACCCGCGTAGTTCCCATTGTCGTGGGAATTACGGGATCAAATACCTATAGCTTATGTCACTCCCTGAAAAGTAAGCTTTTTAATCATGAAAGAATTGTTTAAAATCGGTCCAGTAGTTTCGGAGCATTTTCAATACAAACAAACTAACAAATATAAAGCATTATAAAACCGATAGTTTGAATGCATGTTTAGTAGTTCTTCACATGGACAAGGAACTACTGCATGGCAAAAATATTAGTCTTCATAACGTAGGGAAAATAAATAAATAAATAATGCAGAACAATTCACACAGCATTATCTAGTCCCAAGCTAAGCAGAGCTTGTGTTATGGGTACTAGATAACTGATATACATAATATAAATAAAAACACAGGTACACGATAAATACCCGATAAATAATCATAAAGAGCCATAAACAATTTACCACAAAATTGTACTTCAAAATCGTTATTTATTTCAGGATATATGTAACAGCTACCACCTTCATATAAATAGGGAAATGTTACTTATTACATATTATATTGAATAAGGTGTTTTAAAAACACGATTGGTGGAAGTTTACACGATATTTTATTTTTTTATTTGTTGTTACAGCTAATGTCCAAGTTTCCTACAAGTAAAACAATGGCTAGAATCGACAGAGCTGCACAACCATTGTGACTCTGGACGGTAGGACTAATGTCACTAAACTAAGCAATAAACTGGAATAAACAGCTTCACGGTAGTGTACACTGCAGGACAGTATAATTGGACTATGAATAAAATAAAAAAAATTAAAACAGTTGTGAACTAGATAAGAAGTTTAATTAATAAGCAGTTTTCTTTATTTAATTAATAAGCAGTTTACTTTATATAATTAAGAAGTAGAATTATTTTTTTTAATGTCAAATGTACATGTAGAGGATTTTTGTTGCAATAAGCTTTTTAAATTTCTTCGAGTAATGTATGAATTGTTAGGAACATAATAACGTATTTTGAAAGACCTGGGAAGGAAGGTGTGTTAAAATGTAATACACTATTTTGTAAACCTTATATAATAATATATTGTACTGTTGGTCTTTTGTAATTAAATAAGTAGGTACCTTTTTAAAAGATGTAAACTCATTGTTTATGAAGATTTAGCAACATGGCGTCGATTAAATATGGTTGTCAGTTTAATTATTTATGAATTCTACTTTTCTGCTCATCATATTTTTATTTGAAACCTTTAAAATAATAACTAACCACGCGAAATTTATTTTGTTTATAAATCACTGTCGTGCGAGCGAGTCAATAGAAGTTAACGCTTTCAATGCCCGTCAGGGGCGCCGCCGCTACTTTCAAAGGAGGTGACATCTGCGTCTTGGACCATGAAAGTAATGAATGAATGAAATCACCGTCTCGTCCTAGAGGAAGTCTTAGGCCCGTAATATAAAAGCATGCTCAGTCATCGACATATGCTTGAGTGATGCTTATGTATAGTTTTGAGTAAAGACTAAATTTAATACAATGCTTCGGAACGAATGTCAAAACTCATGTAACCCTCAAGTAACGATGCGTTCTAACCACGTTGTTACGCATTATTGAACGGTTACCAAGCATTACTTGAGTAATTGCCTATTTTATAACGATTACAAATAATCATATAGTGATTCTTTGAGCATAGTGATTCTTTGAAGTAATCTTTACTCAACTGTGGCCTGGACTATGCTTGAGTAATGCTTGGAAAATATTTCTACGCATCAAAGCTTGTTGAAAAAAAATAAAGCGCCAAAAATGTTTGAAATCGTTGCGTTTCGTTTCACAAAACCACCAAATCAACAAAAATACATTGTGATTGTCAGGTTGATAAGGTAAAGGAACGTTTTTCGCTTCGATAAATGTGTAAACGACAACGAGATATCATCAATGTATGGTAAGTCTATGATTGCACTACTAAGCCCGTAGGCTGTAGCAATATTTGATCTGCCTATTGGTGCTTGTCACAACATCAACGATACAGGTAGGAATAGTGAGCAGGGACTTGCCGATCGAAGAAAAAATATATATGGTTACAGAGTTTGAAAAAATGTATATGCTATAGCAAAACAGTTTGACATGGTTTCCAACCAAATTTTTAATCCTGTTTGGTTGATGTCTAAAATAAGTATAGGATCAATTTTACAAATCAAGATGATATAGACAGCAGATAAATAAAATAAATATAATAAACGAGTATTTAGTTGTAGCGACTGAACGAGTATTATCTTTGCTAGCTTTTGTCAGCGACAAACTAGTAAAGCGAATCCTGGCGGCCGGCGGTGTAAACAGAACAGTCAGCGATCAACTATTAATATACACATCTCTTTTGTTCACACGGAAAGTATTTCTTATTGTACTTTTTTTGAGCGAGAAAATACCCGATAGTCGCTTATTCGCCGGCAGCGGACAACCTTACCCCCTTATTCATAAAAATCTGCTAACTTAGCACACTGCTAAATCTCGCTCTGTTTTCTTCTTATGACGTAAGTCAGACTGAGAAATAACACTACTTAGCAGCTGTTTATTTATTTATTACAAGAAAAACCAGATGCTATTATTATACAGAGTTACATATTGATAAATACCTGTAAGCTTATCGAAGGTTTCTACGGGTAGTTATTAGGATAGTGCAACAAATTAAGACTATGAACAATGTGACTAATCTACATGTATCACCTATAGATACTGTTTTTGAGTTACAGTATTATCCACACTAATATTATAAAGGCGAAACTTTGTATGGATGTATGGATGGATGCATGGATGGATGGATGTTTGTTACTTCTTCACGCCAAAACTACTGGACAGATCGGTCTAAAATTTTGCATATTCATTTTTATCCCATAAATCAGTTCCCGTGGGATGAAAATCAACTTTAATGTTTCCATAGAAACAACGCGTGCGAAGCCGCGTGGCTCAGCTAGTTATATATATTTTTAAACTAAGCTATTTTAATCATTATTATCATCATTGGCGCCAACAAATCCTCTATCTTTATTAGCAGAAAATAGTCTGCTTACATAAAGATAGAGGTTACATAATAATGAATAAGGGGGTAACAGCAACCTACAAGTTTTTTGGTTTAGTGATAATTTCCTCCGCAAGTCCTTGCTCCCACCTCGCACAGGATTGCTATTCACCGTGGCCAGGCGATCTGCATTCTGGACACGCACCCTCAACGGTCTATTTGGATCAGTTTCGCTCTATGCACTGCCGATAATTAAACTACACTGTTTATGATTGCTGCGTGGTGCTGACTTAGAATATGCACCACCTTTTATAAGAGTCCCCTGAATCGTCAGAAGTCGAATTACTTCAACATCAACAGTAGTTTTGACTGCAATTCAATCAAGTAATTGCAGTAGGAAGAATTACCACTTGTGAAAAATATACAATATGAATTTTTCCTAAAACAGAAATTGAACATGGATGAATTATCTTCTTAAGGCGCAAACTGACCAAGATACAAGCTACCAATGCATATCTGATTTCTATAGAAACAGTACGAAACCATCCATTTCGTACTGGTTGCCGAAATAAAGGGTACTTACATGTGTTAAGTGGGAGTAATCAAGTTGCTCCCACTTAACACATGTCATACTCATTGACGATCAAATAGTGTTCGGTCTGCCGTGTGGGCAACAAAAAGTGTCTACGTTCGCGCAGCGCCTTAGATAACCGCTAGACGTCCTAAGCATAATATACTCGTATAATGAAGTCGCTTCGAATATCGGTGGCTGTTGCGCGCTTCCACGACTGATGCAATTGTGGCGGTGGTAGCGCGCTACAGCCACCGAAAGCTGTGGTCGGCGGTTCGTTTGCGCTAAGCCTAACCTTTATATTGTGTGGTTAAGTCATTGATATAGAAGTATATGGATAGATTGTATGTGTAACCGGTGAGCAAGACCGAGTATACGAGTGGGCGAGGTTAAAGGTGTTGCCATGCTATTTTCTTTCCCTGATTTTAGGTTCATTATTTCACGTCTGATTGGATTAGATTTGCGATTTTCCTGTTCATCAATTTGGAGATACATCTTCAGAACAGGCTATTCCACCAAACCTTTGTAGGTACCTTTCTACACTGGTCACAGGTATAATAATAGGTCCATAGTTTTTGTCACAGCCTTTATGCACAAATTAGACCTAATGATTTTGTTTTTTCTAGAAGTCAACAAGTTTGATTTTATATTCATCCTGGAGATCAACCCTTGTCAGCTCGAAGCTATAGGGAAGCAACCCTTAGCTTCTATTTAGCTCATAGCTACCTCTAGCTCATCTCAGCTTACATTAGGTACTTACTGTTCAGTAAACTGCCTCAACACCTACAACCTCCTGCATCGCAGACGAACACTCGCCCGCTGCGCCACAGAGGTCGGTAAAACATTTAATTTAGGTAAGCATAAAATTAAAACAACTTTTAGTGAGGTGGGTATATTTTTTTACTATAGTGTAGGCAATAATTACAAAATACGAGTAGAAATAAGTTTTAGAATACAGAAAAACAATGTAGTTATAACAATAATATTTATGTAAGTAATTAAATTTTAACAGCAGACTTCAAAATCACATTTTTGCAAATTAACTAGTTCTCCGAACAATAGAACTCGCGAACATTAACTTTTTAACCGACTTTAAATAAAGGAGGAGGTTCTGAATTCAAATGTATTTTTTTTATCTTAGTTACCTCAGAACTTTTGTCTGGGTGCTCCGATTTTCATGATTATTTTTTAATATTAAAGTTGGAGCTTCTTATGTGGTTCCATTTTAATCTGGTCCAATTGTGACAGTGGGATCCATATTTGAAGTCTGTTTAGTTTTTTGTACAAACAAAATCTATTATTTAACAATTACGAAATCAGACAATTATTGTATTTAACACAAAGTTTATGCCAAACATTCTGATCAGATTTTTACCATTTTTTACGAGAATAATGATTTTTTTTTTACTTTTCGATTATAATAAAAATGCAGACGTTTAAAATCTCGTGTACAGATTCCACAATTTTATAGATATGTTTATCTATTTTATTTTATTTTATCAACATATTATTCTAAAGACCCCATTTTTGCTTTATTTGGGGGAAGTACGCCTTTAATTAAAAAACCCCGACGATAAAAAAAATCTATAGAATCTTGGAATCTGTACACGAGATTTCGTAACGATCGGTTGTAAAATACGACCTGAAGAGGAGTGCGGACAAACCGACAAAGATAAAAAATGCCTAATTGAAACAAAGACATTTGGTCACTAACGTTCACTCAATTAAATCTTGAACTTTGGATATTTCTAAGATAACTTATAGGTAAAACGAAATTTATTGGTACTTTTGAAATTATACTTCAGGTGAAATGAGCAGACAACAAAATGTAATGTCACTTTACACTAAACAATAATATTACCTACATCCCGAAATACTTATTCAAACATTTTATTATATTAGTAGCATTATAATAGTTCGCCGTGTGGTGCCGGCGGCATAAAATTTGCACCACCCCAATTCTTCCCGTGGGTGTCGTAAGAGGCGACTAAGGGATATCTTCTGGGGGCGGGCAGCAGCGCCCCCTGGAGAATAATTCTTCCACCAAACTGCGATCCCCAACCCGCATGCCCAGCGTGGGGATTATGGGCATTACCCCCCCATGAGTTAAACGCCAATAAGGCGTTTATCAGGGGGAGGCCTGCGTCCAGCAGTGGACCGATACAGGCTGTGGATGATGGATGATGATAATAGTAAAAAAGTGCGATCAATCGATTGACGATTTTTTAAATTGGCGCTTACGCCTTTTCAAAAATGTATGCTTTGTCCCGCTCCTATGAAGGCAAAATCCTTTGATTTTGCCTGCTACAAATTTGGATGACGCCTTCGGTTCGCATCCTTTGCGACCGGTGGCTTCTATCCAAAGCAACCGGACAATGTTGTTTTCGGGAAATCTGTAACAAATAAAAACATTTTACAATACGCATCAGCTCATTGTGTAAATTCGATTTTATTTAATTCCTGCACAAAAGATAAACAAACCCGCAGCACTAACATCTCAAATTAACTTTCTTGACGACGGTTGACGTTGACGATTTTTAAACAATGAAAAGTACTTGCTGATTTGAGATTTTTCTAAATGTATTGAGCTTGACTCCATGCATGTGAATTTTGATTTGTTGTTGGGATCTGTTGACATAATTTGCAGCTACATGACAAAAATATTTCAATGCACTATTGGGGAATTTTATTTTCGAGTGCAGGCAACCCTAAATTTTCGTAATTTTAGGTTATAATAATGAAAATTCACCTAAAACATCGTTTTTGAGCCATGTCTGTATGTAAAAGCGAAGAAATTGTAATTTTATAATCTTTAGATAGTCAAAAGAACTTGTACTTAGGAGTGGAATGATAATGTTCGGCACTTTTGCCTCACCGTTACTTTTACATCCAAAAACACTACACCGAGCCATCATTGTGTTTCACTTAAAGGTTTAGTTCCTTTTTGTAGCCTTAAAAAGTTCATAACCACAATATTTTGCGAAGTCCGTTGGCATAGAATGAAAAAAAAACAACTATGGTCGATCACTACGCAAATTTGTTTAGCTCATCTAGTAGCTAAATATTGCAAAAATCCGGCTATGCGGTTGAGACACAAAACCAATCGTTCTATCTCATTTCTTCATAAGCTTAAATCATAAGTCGTTCTCGCTTTAGTGCGAGTGAGATGGCATTCGTCAGCGTTCTATAGGTTTCTCCTTCTACGGGTTAAGTAGTGTGAAGGTTCGTCGGTCGGCCAGAGTCAGAGTCAAAGTAAAATCGTTTATTTCTTTAGACTTACAAAATAAGAAATAAGAAAATCTTTATTCATAGCCATTGATTAGTTAAAAAGAGAAGATAGGTTACGTTCTCCCAGCGCTTACTCAAAAATTGGCATGTGTTACAACTACACGCAAACACATACGCTCACAGTTATATTTCCAGTCCTGTGCAATAAAAAGAAGAAAAAAGACGGAAAGACGTATCTAAGACCGAAGTGAGACCGAGACAACAATATTTCACGCGAATCACGACCGCTCGTGCCACCGTTCCGACGGTGACTGAGGTGAGAGCACACAATTTTACACAATATGAGGTTGCCATTTTCGGGAAACTACTACCTCATCTTCCCTTTTTAATTAACTAATGTTCATAGCATACAGTAGTATACACTACATACATACACTGAAGTAAGTTGTTATATGCACTTAGACAAGTAAATTTGTTTTAATTAATATCGAATAAGAAATAAGGTGCAATTGACTCTAAATCACTTAAATATTTTGTCCACTAGCGGAAGAAGTGAAAAACACATTCTTTCTTCTCTTACAATTGTAAATAATTAATTTTGTTTTAAAAAACTATAAACCGACTTAAATTTTTATAGTTTTTCACGATTTTTTATAGATTACTGTGTCAGAACTGAACAAAATTAAAATGGGACTACACGGGAAGCTTCAGCTTTCATATAAAAAAAGAATCATGAAGATCGGACCACCCAGTCAAAAGATCTGAGGTAACAAAAATAAAAAAATATACAGTCGAATTGATAACCTCCTCCTTTTTTTGAAGTCAGTTAAAAAACAATCTATTGATACTTATCCTTAACTATAATAATGCACTGAAGTGTACAGCGTCTGCCCCCGTTACTGTAACAGCTCTACAGGCTTATCATAAAAGCTTATCGCCCCCGAGTTATACCTAAAGTCGACTCTACAATACCTAGTTATTGCTGTGTTACACTATACCCTGTTAGTTTTAATTTAACCTATTATTTTAAACTTGAGTTACTTACCTTACTTTAATTACTACATCACACTAATATTATAAATGCGAAAGTTTGTATGGATTTATGGATGGATGTTTGTTACCTCTTCACGCCAAAACTACTGAATGGATCGGGCTGAAATTTTGCATACAGGTAATCATAATCCTGGAATCAAACATATGTATCCCGTAAATCAGTTCCCGTGGGATATAAATCACCTTTAAACGTTTCCATGGAACCAACACGTGCGAAGCCGCAGGCGCAGCTAGTTATCAATAAAAACATGTGTATAATATATATTCTGATAACCTAACTGAGGGACTATATATTAAAACTTTTAAACTTTCGCGATTTGTTAACATAATTAATGAAGAAGAAGAATTAATGAATGGAGAATAGGTAAATGAACAAGCGGAACACCTGCTAGACTCAGAAAGCAACCACTGGATTGAGCTACATGACCCTAAAGTTCTATGCCATTGATTAATTAAAATGGGAAGATAGGTTACGTTCTCCCAGCGCTTACTCCAAAATTGGCATGTGTTACAACTACACGCAAACACATATATGTGTTTGCGTGTAGTTGTAACACATGCACGCTCACAGTTATATTTCCAGTCCTGTGCAATAAAAAGAAGAACAAAGACAAAAAGACATATCTAAGACCGAGGTGAGACCGAGACAACAATATTTCACGCGAATCACGACCGCCCGTGCCGCCGGTCCGACGGTGACTGAGGTGGGATCACACAATTTTACACAAGATGAGGTTGCCATTTTCGAGAAACTAGAACCTCATCTTCCCTTTTTCATTAATCAATGCCGTGAATGCCACTATTACCAAGAGATGGTTCGAGAGGCTATTGAGATAAAGAAAACACCTGATTTTTAATCGTGAAGATGGTATTCGTTCTCTTCCTCGTGGAATCCTGTACTTAATAAGTGTGTGCGTCGTAATCAGAATGTACCGCGGTCGGACACGGTTAGTGTAGTGTGTCGTAGTGTGAACTTGGACATTCCTGATTCTGAAGACGAATTGAGGGTAGTTGTGGATACTGCCGTCAATTCTCGGCTGTAACTCCAATAGGGTATATGCATGGATTATTTTAATCGATTATTTAGGTTAATACATAAAGGAAAAAGAATATAACACCCAAAAAAAAAAATTGAGGTAAAAAACTAAAAGTAAAACTACACTCAGTTTCGGGTGATAAAAACGCTGCTATGTTAGCCATTGCATTTGATGACGTCTTCGAGCTCCATAATGTAAACTCAAAGTCAAAAATTCATGCCCAAACAAAAATGTTCTAGTATGACGTCACGCTTCACGTGCCAATAGCGTTGAGTTTAGACATTTTGCTGTTGAGACCTAAAATATCTACTTTTCAATGATTAAATTTCACAATAAAAACATCATAAAATACAAAAATCAATATACAGATATATTTCAATATCAATACAGAATACGTTAAAAAAAATATTAGCTTTTTTGAAGTCACATGCATATACCCTATTACATCCAGTGGCCCCATAACCACGATCGCTGTAATGCGGTAAAAACATATTGGTAATAAAAACAAAGGTAAGCGCCACTTATATTATAAATGCGAAAGTTTGTATGAATGGATGGATGTGTAACACACATCTTCACGTCAAAACTACTTAACGGATCGGGCTGAAATTTTGCATACACGTTATTATAATCCTGGAATCAAACATAGGATACTTTTTATCCCATAAATTAGTTCCCGTGGGATAGAAATCACCTTTAAATGTTTCCATTGTATCAACGACTGTGAAGCCGTGGGGCGCAGCTAGTACCCGATAAATAATTAATCATTATGTAATTAGGACTATATATATTTTTTACCCTATCCTAGCCTGCACTCGCTTGCAGTTGGCTGCAGATGGCGGCTGCCGTTGACTGCAGTGAAATGCCGTCGCCTGCAAACAACTCTAGTGTAGTTGGCTTGCAGTCGGAAATTGCTGTCCATAGATGAGTATTTAAGTAAAATAAAGTAAAAGTAAAGTAAAAAGTCTTTATTTAGGAACATAATTCACAGGTAAAATAACAGAAATAGGCAGCGATACGACCTGCAGAAGTACAAATACTGTGTCGCAGATCGCAACGCCCGTCCGTCATTTGACGTTATCTATTACGTTTAACATAGGAAATGTTAATAATCCATCGTACAGTTTGTGGTATCTATTATAAGCTATTTTTAATATAAATGTCATAGATTTATTTTTAACTGACTTCAAAAAAGGAGGTTATCAATTCGACTGTTATTTTTTAATGTTTGATACTTACCTACCTCAGAAATTTTGACTGGCTGGTCCGATCTTCATGATTCTTTTTTATATGAAAGCTGGTGCTTCCGGTGTGGTCCCATTTAAATTTTGTTCAGTTCTGACAACGGGATCCATGAAAATGCATGAAAAAACTATAAAAATTGAAGTCGGTTTATAGTTTTTTAAACAAAATTCATGATTTCCCTCTGTGTTGTGTGTCCCTATGTGTGTGCTAAATAAATGTCTATTTTATTATTTTCTATTCTACTGTAATATTAATTTTAGAAATAATAATTAATGGCAATATTCGTTGTTTTGTTTATCCCTGCTATCCTCTCTGTTGGCAACTAAACCACGCATGGGTTGTCTACATCCTCTCTTCGCCATATTGATTTGACATTGACGTACCCACTGAACCGTTTTCGATGATAAATTGCTTGAACAATAGCTCAAGAAACCCGAAACATTTGTATTAACTTCATAGGTTACGCAAACAATGGACAGTTCAACTTTTGCAAGAATGAATAAGAGTTACTAGAAGTGAGATACATATTTATTTTATTTATTCGACACACATTACAATGCCAGCTAAAACGAACATACAAAAATAAATGTTTTTATCTACATTGTAGCCTTAAATGATGTACCTACCTATGTGTGTACGTACAACTAAATATGCAAATAAATAAATATAAATGCAAATAAATAAATAATATAAATAATGTTGGACGATTCACACTGCATTATCCAGCCCCGAGCTAAGCAGAGCTTGTGTTATGGGTACTAGATAATTGATATACATATTATACATAATACAATTTAATACATACTAGATAGATATTTTTTTATTATACACAGAAAACATTCAGACCGCCCTGAACAAATATCTGCAGTTCGTACACACGTTTGTCCCGAGGCGGGAATCGAACCCGCAACCTCCTGCGTCGTAGGCGGACCTTTGCCCACCACGCCACAGAGGTCGTCATATATAATTTTTGTTTTTTCATAGAAAATGTATGCCAAGTCGATTAAGACCAACTTCTTTTTTTTGACAAATGTCATTTTTCAAAAACTAAAAATGGCAATATTTTTTTCTTCAAAATAAAACAGTATGTTCTTAAGAACAAACAATTCCCATACATTTTCTATGAAAAAACGAGTAAGTGAAAACGACAATGTCACTCATTCAATGGTTCTTAATTTAAACTCTTATGTAACTACTTTTTTAAGTTGGTAGGCTAATTTTAAAGGCATAGTTAGTTTTTACATAGGCCTACCCTGATAAGCGCCTTATTGGTGTTTATCTCATGTAGTAGTGCCCATAAACCCCACGCTGGGCATGCGAGTTGGGGATCTCAGTTTTGTGGTGTTATTGTGCTGCAGGGAGCGCTGCTGCCCACCACCCGGTGAATATCCCTTAGTCGCCTCCTACGACACCCGCGGTCTTCCCGCGGGTTGGGTGGTTTTGGTGGTGCAATTTCTAAGCCACCACACAGCTGTCAACTGAACCTAGGTACTCAATACCTTTACTTATCGCAGTATTTCAATATCCGGAAAAGCGTCTAAGTTGAAGTCTTTTCCATTTCCGTTTTAACATCTTTGACTTACCCTTATCACTGAGTCGGGTCGCGCAGCCAAGCGAGTCTAGCCGATTTATACCCACAGTTGAATTGTTTCAGTTTCCGTTCTATACGTTGCTATTTTATTGACTTTGAGTGCGTAGAAAATCGTTGGCGGTGTTTTTTGGGAATGATTCCCATACGTCTGCCTTCTCTGCCCCCCTTGTTAGGGGCGAAATGAAAAAAAAAACTTTTTGCCGCCTTTGATGCGAAGGTGGGATACCTATATAAAACTTTTATTTACTGAAAAATTTATATCTGTTCCCGTGTTTAATAACGAGGTGAGAGATCGGACAGTTAAAAAAAAATGTTCGGTCCGTCTTCTTTTTAACCGACTTCAAAAAAGGAGATTCAACTTTTTTTTTTTTAAATATATTTTACATCATAACTTTTGACTGGGTGCTCCGATTTTCATGTTTTTTTTTATTTGAACGCTGGTGCTCTCCGTGTGCTCCTATTTTAATTTGCTTTTGGTTTGACAATGGGATTCATATAATTGAAGTCGGTTAAAACAAAATCAATTATTTGCAATGAAAAATCTAGCAACTCACCCAGGATCGTTAAGGGATCCTAAATAAGGTTAAGCAATACCTCACACCGGGACAGCTTCTATGCCTTTATCAAGCACAGGTCCGGTCTGGTTTGGAGTATTGCTGCCATGTTTGGGACGGCTCGGCCAAGTACCAGCTTGCAGCCTTAGACTCGATCGAGCGAAGAGCCTTCAGACTCATTGTCGAGCAGCACCTTGCAGAGACTAAGGTTCGAAGTCTCGACCACCGCCGCAAGGTTGCTTGTCTCTCGATCTTTTATAGGATACATTTTGGAGAATGCTCACTTGAACTACATGACCTGATCTCATCATCCCCCTTCCACTCCAGGACAACCAGACGCACAGCGCAATACCATTCATACTTGGTGGATGTACCCCACAGATTACTCCCAATAGATACCGCATTACGGTACTTTTGTTCGGATGCTAGCGCACTAAAATTGGCGGAAGGCGCGGGTTGCGGGGACTGAAACAAAGGCGTTGTGATTGGCTATTTCAAGGTCGCACTAATAATAAAATAAGGGTATACTCACCGTAGGGTTGGGAAAGTCGAACACCAAATTAGAATTCATCGATAATTAGTTTGTAAATTTCGTATTAAAAGGCAAATAAATAAAAATACGCGATTTCAATTAATTTTCTATAGGATCATGAATTTATACAGACATTAAAACTAATATTTTAAACCTAAGTAAATGACAAAAACACTACTACTATTTAATTAAAAAATGTAGTACCTACACATTACACAATAATGATGAGAGATCATCTTTTTTGAATACAATTATAAAGTAAAGAAAAGTAAGTAAAAGTTTATTTCAATAATAAAATAGCACTATTTAAAGTTAAGGGTTACAAATGTAGTTATAGATATATTTTTGTATTTATAACAGTCTCTGTAGGTGTTGTTACCCGTAGTCGAGTGACTGTCCTCCGTACTAGTTAATACAATAATACCTACCGAGAGTCCCGCTCATCTACGTGATCCACCATTTTTAACGATATCGACTAGACTCGAAATAACTGAAATTCACAACACTAGCGTAACACGTGCTTTCGCCGAAAAGGACAACGAGTACAATAACAGCAAAGCGGTAAAGAGACAAGTGTCCGGCCTTATGTACCATTAGCCATTATAAGCTGACCTGTTTTATAACTGGTAAAATTGTAATTATTTTACTTACCGATGAAATGTTATTCCGTCTTTTTGGTAGTTTGAATTTCTTGATGATTTTCCACACCATTTCACTGCACATGTAGTCATTTTATCCAATTTTCTATCACAAACCCAATTTTCACAAGCGTTAGAGCACAGAAACGTAGGGGTCTGACACTTGGTCGAAACTGAAGCCGTACTTCGAAGCGGCGATTTACATCTGTGCATTTGCATTGATGCGTGGTGCGCGGTCGTCGTCTTTCATGCGGAATCTATTGGGGGTAATCTGTGATGTACCCTCTACTCGCACTAAGCGATTTTCCTCCATCTTTATTATTCGCACCGCAAAGGAATGGAACTCGCTCCCTGCCTCTGCATTTCTGGCCAATTACAACCTGGGCCTCTTCAAGACAAGAGTGAATAGGTATCTTCTAGACCTTCGTGATACACCGTCGGCCGCATCTTCGCTTTCCATCAGGTGAGATTGCGGTCAAACGTGGTAATAATAACCATAAAAAAAAATATCAAGTAGAATATGCTAATACTAATGTATATTAAAGGGCAATGTATGCGCTTCTACAACAACCCTACTAAAAAAAATTATTATCAATAAATAAAATCACACAATCTGTCAAAACTTTGCTGTTCAAAAAGGTTTTCTATAAAATATCAGATTATCTAGCTAGAGGATAAAAAAGCTTGGGGCGGATTTTGATCCAACTCGAAAAATAACAACTAACAGGCTATAGGTTTTTCTCGTCGTTTCTTTACTTTAGCCTACATACCGAAGCGGCTGAAATAAAAAAATACCACTTTATTTCCGTGTCAGTGTATTTTTTTAATATGATTTGACTTTTATTATGGAAATATAGTATTTTTTTATTTGAATTTGAATTTGAATACCCATACATTTTTGGACTTTTCATCACTTTCGACATCGATTGTCATTTTGTCTATACCGTGTCCATTTTGAATGAGGCATAAACGTATACAAACCGCCCATACTTAACCTAAAATTCACTTTGTTGGCGCGTCCTTTTATACGTAATTTACATTACTTGTCGATTTTAGATCCTTCCTTCAATAAAAATAGCTTACAATTGTATCGTGGTTTATTTACTAACATGCTCCATGCTGGATGGAACCATAGGCCGTTAGAGGAAATGAAACAATTGATGTCGAAAGCGATAGTGAAAAGTCTAAAAATTGGGTTTGACATTATTCCACAGATATCTCATGTGATCTGTTTCGAATGTTTCCCTACGTATCTTTCAATTGTTTTTGATTCGCTTCATAGCGAATGCCGGTTGGTTACGCCCTCAGATATATAGATGCCTAATCAACATTATTGGAGACGCATAGCTCGACTTATTAGCAGTAATTTGACGCGGTATTACTAATCATGATTGACGTACACTGCGGGGTATAGTGCAGTTACAATATGCCTGGCTAGTAGCCTTTGTTCTTACTGTACACTGGGTTGCAAAAAAATCTGATTTTGATAATCATTTAACACATAAAACATGCATGTGCTACATCCAGGTAGTCTTTCAGTGTAGGTCGTTATTTTAGTAACATAAACAGTCTTTAATAATCAGGGTACAAGGTGTGCTACATTTTATTTATTGGTAGTTGGGTGCAACATTTGAAGTAGTAGCTAGAATAAACCTGTAAGAACCACACGAGTCTTTTTTTGAGCTATGGTTGTCTATGACGATGTCTCAATATAATTTTTACGGGCCTTGAGCGTGGAGACCGAATCCAGAAATTCCATAACGAAAATAACCTAACACCCCCACTCCGACCGGCACAGCGGTGATACTTTTTAGTTTTGCCATCTATCGATGAATAGCAGAACTTTTAATGACTTTTTGAAATATCACGCTTGTCTCTTTAGTTCTGCAACTCGCCTCTAGGTGGTATTGCAATAGCTTTACCGCGGCAGTCCCCGAGTACCACACGTCTTTTTTTACGGTCTTTTCTTGTTTGGCGTTCTTTTAACTTGAACAAAAAAGAAAAATCTTATAGTTAATTCATAGTCGTAAAACGTAATGGACTATTACTTATGTAAACGTATATATACAACCTATTCATATCGCGGATAATAATAACATTCCATGTAGGTTACCATAATGAGATCTTGCTCTCCACTTCTAAGTTTACTTCGTCCCACATTATTATAACTCGGGCTCGCAAATTGTCCCGCAGTGTACAGGTAGTCAATTTGTCGAGATTAGTGGCGTGCGCTGTCAATAGACGCAGTCGGGTTATGAGGCTCGGACGACGGTGTACCCTACTTATTATACCTACTGATTACTGGAATACGTTATTGTGCTCGGAAGTGTACATTATTTAAATTGCTTAGATATTTCGTTGTCAACTATTATGAGCTTAAAGGGAATCTCTTGAAAGATGTTTGTCCAGCAGTGGATATTCACCGGGGGGCGGGCAGCAGCGCCCCCTGCAGAACAATCGTACCACCGATCGATCCCCAACCTCCACGCCCAGCGTGGGGATTATGGGCCCCCCATGATATACGCCAATAAGGTCCTCTTCAGGGGGAGGCCTGCGTCCAGCAGTGGACCAATACAGACTATTGAGGTTGAGGGTAATTTGTCGCTGATAGCAGTTATTTAAGTGTATGCAACGTGATTTTATAAATTTATAAGGATTATAATCCGTATAAATACCGTGTAGTTCTAAACTAATTAATAAATAATAGAACATACAAAACCTTTAAAATACGTGAAATTCGCAACAATAATCGATGAACCGTAACTTTCCGCGAAACCTTACAAAACACTCTGAAAGTATAAATTAGCGAGCAAAAACTTTCTGCAAAGAATCCATACAAAACTCGACTGCCTTGTTTGAAAGAGTAAAATTCTCGGAATGTGGATACAAAATACAATTTATACAAAATTAATTTTCCTGCCATTACAAAAAAGGATACAGTTTACTGGTAGCCCCCGCACAAGGCTTAGAACCTGTATCGCTAAAGGCCGAATTACAACGAAAGATGAAGTCATTATTTATAACGAACGCTGCATGGCTAAAATTCCTGAAACTTCGAACAAGCCACGTCTCCAATTTTTATATATTTACAAGCTACGGCCCGCGGCTTCGCCCCGTGGAAATGTTTGATTCAAATCCCACGGGATGAGAATTTTCAGCAAAATCAGTTTAGCCGTTCTTGAGTACATTTGTAAATAACACGAGTTTCTTTTATATTGTATAGATTAGATAAGGTTTTACCTAGCTAGACTGTAGCTACGCTGAAAATGAGAAACTTTACTCAACATGCATATTTTATCTAAATAATAGATTTTAGAATTTAGATTCGTTATTTTGATAACTTCTACGATTATCAACTTGGGGAATGTTAATTTTATGTAACACTAGCCGCGGCTTCGCACGCGTTGTTCCTATGGAAACATTAAAAGGTGATTTTCATCCCGCGGGAACAGATTTATGGGATAAATGTAGGATTAGAATTACCTGTATGCAAAATTTCAGCCAGATCCGTCCAGTAGTTTTGGCGTGAAGAAGTAACAAACATCCATCCATACATCCATCCAAACTTTCGCATTTATAATATTAGTGTGATGTTGATCACGTGCGGCTCGTAAAGCAAGTCCTTCTGTTCTTCTTCCCCCAGGACTCCCCCAGGACGCCTTTGAGGATGCCCCCGCGCAGGGCGGAGGAGTCGCTTTGCTAGCCGCGATGTGTCAGACGACCTCATCACAACGCGACCTGCTTGCAGCTCACGCACCAATAAAAACTAGTTATACAATCTGCTGAGTTGCTTACCAAGATGTGGATGTGGCCATGGTGACCAATGGAAACGTGTCATATGCGCAAGACTTAAATTATTGTGCACAAGTGTATGCGAGAACACAGGTGCAATGTCTAAATTAGAGAAGATATATAATAATAACAATAATCTATATATAATATAAAAGAAAGTTGTGTTTGTTACAACACTTATAACTCGAGAACGGCTGAACCGATTTGGCTGAAAATTGGTGGGAGGGTACCTTAGAACCCAGGAGATTGAGATAGGATACTTTTTATCCCGTTCCCGGCTGAACGAATCTTGATGTTTGGCAGGGAGGTAAACGGTATCTCGGGGACGGACATAGGGTTCTTGAATAAAGCGTGCGAAGCCGCGGGGAGAAGCTAGTAGGTAATAAATTCATTTATCTTCTCTTCACAAAAAGGTTTTATAGCTAAGTAGGTCTAATATTAGAGTCTATATCTAAACTCTCTTAATCTGATGTGTTGGTCTCGATTTGTGCTGTATCTAAACTAAACTTAGTACCAGACCAGAGGGCTTAGACAATGTAACAATCGATGTCGAAAGCGATAGTAGAAAAATCCAAAAATGTATGGGTTTGACATACCCTTAGATGTGACCCTGTTTCGAATTTTGCCCTACGAATCTTTCAATTGTTTTCGATTCGTTTCATAGCGAATGACGGTTGGCTACGGCTTCTGAGGGCCTAGACAATCGATGTCGAAAGCGATAGTAGAAAAATCCAAAAATGTATGGGTTTGACATTTATAATGCCTTAGATATGTCACGTGATTTGTTTCGAATTTTTCCCTACGAATCTTTCAATTGTTTTCGATTCGTTTCATAGCGAATGCCGGTTGGCTACGCCCTTAGTAAGTTCTACCAAAACAGTGTCTTGTGCTTAGTTAAATTAGTTTTCGTGAATTATTTCCCGTTTTCCCAAGAGAGAGTAATAGATAGAGTAGTTGTCGGCGACGTAACCCCAATTAGAGACAATTCATAGTGAAAAATAAGACAAAATTCTCGTTAGATTTTTTCCTATTAGAATTACGTAACTTGAAATTACACTTTTTTGTTTGTTGATATTTTGTGATCAAATTAGTGTCAAAAGAAGGGGCTTAACCCAAAACTATGTTTACAAGTTAATTTGTATAAATCGGTTAAGTAGTTTTTAAGATATCGTAAATTTAGTGTTTAGAAAATAAGTTCTTATTGGTTTTTTGTTAGAATTTTGTATGAGAATCTTTTTTTATGTATAAAAACCTAGATTTTAAGACTTATTCATAGAAAAGCATGTTTTCGCCTTATATAACACATAGAAATAAGATAATCCATAAGGAAATGACTGAATAAACAAAGAATTACGGTCTCGACTCAAGCGAAATAGAACGTTAGGAATAGGCCAAATTTAGATAGGCGCCCGAGCGGTATAGCTTTCCTTATATAAATATATCCTCGCTTCCGGCAACTGCCAGTCGCAATCCAACCACCGGAGTGAGAAGTAGTCAGCAAGCAACATCAAGAAGTCCTCAAGAAGTCAGCAAGTAGTAACAGTGAACAGTTTAGTAGTTTAGAGTCAGTGAGCTAGTTCAGTAGGCCAGTGATAGTAGGCCAGTCCAGTAGGCAAGTGGGCCAGTCCAGTAGGCCAGTGCAAGTGAGCTAGTTCAGTAGGCCAGTGGGCAAGTAAGCCAGTCCAGTGGGCAAGTGAGCCAGTCCAGTGGGCAAGTAAGCCAGTCCAGTGGGCAAGTGAGCCAGTCCAGTGGGCAGTGACAGTGAGCTAGTCCAGTAGACAAGTGACAGTGAGGCAGTCCAGTAGCCACATGACAGTGAGCCAGTCTAGCAGTCAAGTGACAGTTAGCCAGGCTAGTAGACAGTGAGTTTAAACTAAACAACAGTAAAACAGTTAGTGAGCCGAGACCTTTAACTTATTTATAGATAAACAGTGTGTGTGTTTGTGTTTTCCCACGCCAAGTTCCTCGTCCCAGTAGGCAGGTAGGATAGTGCCGGGATTTAGGAAACAGTGTATGTAGTGTCGGTAATAGTGCCCTGTACCAACTTCTCCGCGACCCAGTACGCATTCAGGGGTGCGTGACGGCGTGCGCCACCAGCCATACGGAAGGACAAAGTGCACGTCGAAATCTATTGGGATACTTTCCCAGGGGCGTATCAGGTCATATCCTGGTGAACGCTGCCCGCAACAGTTGGTCCTTCGAGCCGGATCCCTGTAGTGGAGAAGTCTGAAGATCCTCGAGGAGAAACCGGACGATTTTGAAGACTCGAGATGCCGGTTACCAGGTCGCAGAAGGATGCCCCCTTACACCCTCAGTCACGTGCCTCGGATAGGGCCGGGACACCAGGAACGTCGAGACCAGAAGGGGTCACGTCTGCGTCAGGACCGGAACCAGGAACCATGGGGACTGCCTCGGATTCTTCAGGTACATCTGCCGCCACGGGCACATCCGCAACTACATATACATCGGCAAACACGGGTACTACGGGTACCACGCATACTTGGGACACTAATGTGACTACGGATACTGCTGCTACGAGGGAGACGATTGCGACCACGGCTGCGTCCGGGAAGGGACATCCCAGTGAGGGACATGCAGCACAAAAAGTGACCAAGAAGACTCCAGATCAGGCGTTGGCACAAGGTGTAGAAGGATCCACCACAACCTTGAAGCCAACAGGAGTCGGTCACCGAGCCAGGTCCATGAAGACCACGAGTTCATCAGCCAGGAGACGTGAGCTGGAAGCCAAGGAGCAATTAGCACGCCGGGAGCTGAAAGAAGCCCAAGCGGCTACGAAGCTAGCTCGCGTCCGACTGGAACTGACACAGTATGATGATGAAGACTCTGTGGGTGAAGACCTGGAAGAACAAGAGGACAGAGAAGCACAGGTGCGGAGTTGGATACGGACATCCATATTGGAGGACGACAAAGAGGAACCGGAACAGCGAAGCCTGAAGCCCGAGGAGGTGCCCCAGCAGAGGGTGAAACCTGAAGAGAACCCTTCAAGTGCCACGATTGAGATACGAGCTCTCACGTCTGCCTTGAAGGAAGCCTTCACCGGAGGAAGAGGCCCAGCATCCCAGCCGAATTACATCCAAGAGCTACCCTACTTCGACGGGAACAGCATCGAGTGGATGGCGTTTAAGGTCGTCTACGCCGATACCGCACCGATGTTCAACAATGTCCAGAACATGGCTCGATTAAGACGAGCACTGAAAGGAAGCGCGAGAGAGGCAATTAAGAGTCTGCTGTACTCCGAAGCTTCTCCGCTAGAAGTTATGGACGCCCTCAAACGAAGATTTGGAAGACCTGATGCGCTGGTGCTAGCCGAACTGGACAAGGTCAGAGCTCTATCAAAAATAACGGAGAACCCAAGGGACATCTGCATCTTCGCGAGCCAGATCAACAACAGCGTAGCAGCAATCAGAGGGCTGAAGAAACCACAGTACCTGCATTCACCGGAGATAGTGAAACAAATTGTGGACAAGATGCCGACGGTTCTCAAGTTCCGTTGGTACGACTTCACTGCAGCATCAGATGAAGGCGGGTTCTCGGACCTCACCCTTGTCTCACAGTTCCTGAACACAGAAGCGGACAAGTGCGGGGCCTTCGCGACGTCGGAAGACAAAGGCGGTGGCCTCAAGAGGACCAGACAAGCAGCGCACTCAACAACAGAAAAGGACAAGGACTCCAAGGACAAGGACCAGAGGAAGACCGAGAAGACCTGCCCCATATGTGAGGGTGAGCACTTTCTCTTGGAATGTCGGAAGTTCTTGAAGGCGTCAGTTCCGGATCGTTGGGCAGCCGTCAAGAAGACCCGCATATGCTTTAAGTGCCTTCAAGGGAGGCATAGGAAAGAGAGCTGCAGGAAGCCGCCGTGCAAGGGGTGGCATCACCATCTACTTCACGTCGAACCAGAAGGAAGGACCTCTGATGAGAAGAAAGAAACATCACCAGAGGCCGGAGTCACTGGAGCAGTGAACACAATCAACAACGCAAGGGCCTACCTGAAGATCGTTCAAGTGGAAGTCTTCGGGTCCAAGGCATCAAAGAAAATATTGGCCCTCATGGATGAGGGGTCAACGGTTTCACTATTGGACAAACAAGTGGCAAAAGAGATCGGCGCTCAAGGAATACAAGAAGAACTGGTCATCGAGACAGTTGGAGGCAAGCTCATCAGGAAGAAGGACTCGCAGGTGCTGGACCTCACGCTAAAAGGGGTTCATCAAGGACAAAGGAGGACCCTGAGGCGAGTTCGGACCATCGACGACCTGAAGCTGACGCCACAGTTCCTTGACAAGAAAAAGATGCGAGAATACCCACATCTGAAGAGGATCGCCGATGCTCTACACTACGAAGGGGAGTCACCACAGCTACTCATCGGACAAGACAACTGGGAGCTGATCGTGACTCAAGAAATAAGAAGAGGCAAGCCAGGTGAACCGGTCGCATCCAGGACGGGACTTGGATGGGTGCTCCACGGGACAGACGTCAGAGGTACGAGACCAGTGCATTTCCTCAACACATGCCTACACATTAGCACGCCGGAGGAGGAGATGCATCACACCATCAAGGAACACTTCGCCATCGAAGCACTTGGTGTGCAGCCCAGAAGACCAACAACGGACTCAGATGGAAGAGCACTCGCCATCCTGGAGAAAACCTGCAGACGACTGGAAGACGGACGCTTTGAAGCTGGACTCCTGTGGAAGAACGACAAGGAGCCCATGCCGGAGAGCTACACTTCCGCCAAGAACCGCCTCTTCAACATCGAAAGGAAGATAGACAAGGATACGCAACTGAAGCTGGAATACGACAAGCAGATCCAGCATCTTATCAGCAGCAACTACGCAGAAGAAGCACCAGATGGAGAGGACGAGTCGAAGAAGATGTGGTACCTACCGCATTTCTCCGTGGTTCACCCCTTGAAGAAGAAGATAAGGATTGTCTTCGATGCCGCAGCCAAGTCCAAAGGAAGAAGCCTCAACGACGCTCTGCTGCCGGGACCTGACCTGCTGCAGTCGCTCTTCGGAGTTCTGCTAAGGTTCCGGCAGGGACCCCTCGCAGTAGCAGCCGACATCAAGGAGATGTTCCTGCAAGTCCGCATCAGGCCGGAGGATCGAGACAGCCTGAGGTTCCTGTGGCGAGGGGATCGTCGCGACGTGCCGCCAAAGAAGTACAGGATGACATCAGTCATCTTCGGCGCAACATCATCTCCGAGCACAGCAATCTACGTGAAGAACAGAAATGCAGCGGACTACAAGGAGCAACATCCGGAAGCGGCAAGGGCAATCGAGCGGAACCACTACATGGACGACTACCTCCACAGCTTTCATTCGTAAGAGGATCACCGGAGAGTGACAGCCCAAGTGGACTCCATACATAAGAAGGCGGGCTTCGAACTCAGGGGATGGGCGTCCAACCAACCTGAGCTGCTGCAAGGAGTGAACACTGAAGCGACGGAGAAGACTGAAGTGGACCTAGGCGAGAAAGAGGAGAAGACTCTGGGACTACGCTGGTTCACGGAACGGGACTCCATCGGCTTCAGGGCAAACCTCCGGAACACACCAGAAGAAATAGCAAGGGGGCTCAAAGTGCCCACAAAAAGGGAAGTCACCAGCGCCGTGATATCGACCTTCGACCCACTAGGGTTGGCATCACCGGTCCTCATCCAAGGGAAGAAGCTGCTTCAAGACATCTGGCGGAGCGGCGTCGGCTGGGATGAAGAAATCGAGGAAAAGGAGTACGCAGCGTGGACAACCTACTTGGAGAAGATGAAGCTACTTCACGACCTGCAGATCCCGAGATGCCTGGCGCCACATCGCACTGAGGGGGAGCTGCACACATTCACCGATGCCAGCGAGACGGCGTATGCAGCTACAGTCTACTGGAGAACGGAAGACCAAGGCGGGATCTACCACACCAGCTTGATGGCAGCCAAGGTACGAGTCACTCCATTGAAGCCGGTCTCAATCCCGAGGCTGGAGCTACAGGCGGCCCTCCTAGGAAGCAGATTGGCGCATTCAGTCGAAGAAGAAATGGACCTGAAGGTGACGAAAAGGACATTCTGGACAGACTCCAGCATCGTGCTCTCTTGGATCAAGACGGACCCGAGGACGTTCAAGACGTTCGTGGCTCATCGACTGGCTGAGATTGAAGATCTCACCAAACCCCAGGACTGGAGATGGGTCCCAACAGCGCAGAACCCTGCGGATGACGCGACACGTGACGTACCAGAAGACTTCAACTGCACTCACCGATGGTACACTGGACCGGACTTCTTGACAACAGAAGAGGATCTCTGGCCAGCAGCAAGGACATTCAAGAAGGAGACCACCGGCGAGGAAAAGGCAGCAGACATAACGGCAACAGCAAGCGTCACCCAACCATCACCAGATCCAGAGAGGTTCTCATCGTGGACAAGGTTATGGCGAGCCACAGCAAGAATTCTGCAGTTCATCAGACTCTGCAGACGAAAGGAGAAGGTCAACGTCAGCCAAGCAGACCCCGACTGGAAGAAGACGACAAAGAAACCAAAGAAGACCATCACACGAAGTCAGCCATCTTCACAAGCGGTAAACCACATACCGCTGGAAGCTGATCTACTGGAGCAAGCGGAAACTCTACTGCTGAAGAAGAGTCAAGAGAGAAGCTTTAAGGAAGACATCAGGTGTCTTCAGCAAGGAAAACCAGTAGAAGGCAGCAGCAAGATGAAAAGGCTCGACGTGGCGCTAGAAGATGGACTTCTGCGGCTGAAAGGAAGGATCGACGCGATACAGGGTGTGACCCGGGACTACAAGCGGCCCATCGTGCTCGACAGCAAGGACAAGACGACACAGCTCATCATAAACGAGTTCCACCGCCGCTTCAACCATGGGAACCACGCAACGGTCATGAACGAGATAAGGCAACGCTTCTGAGTGCTGGGACTGAGGTCAGCAATCAAGGCTGTTCAACATGGATGTCAATGGTGCAGGACAAGGAAGGCGAAACCCCAAGATCTACCAACTGGCAACCTACCGGGCGAGAGGCTGATGCACAGTAATCCACCGTTTACGTGCACCGGCGTTGACTACTTCGGCCCAATGACGATCACCGTAGCAAGGCGTCACGAGAAAAGGTGGGGCGCTCTGTTCACATGCTTAACCACTCGAGCTGTGCACATCGAGCTTGCTCCATCACTCTCCGCGGACAGCATGATCATGGCGCTACGACGATTCGCTGCCAGAAGAGGAATGCCGAGGAAGATCTACTCGGACAACGGGACCAACTTCGTCGGCGCAAACAAGGAACTGAAGGAAGCCCTGGACACCATGAAGAACGAAGACCTCATCTCAGAAGCGGAGAAGATCGGCGTGCGATGGAAGTTCATCCCACCTGGAGCACCAAACATGGGCGGTGCATGGGAGCGTCTAGTGCGGTCCATCAAAGCCGCACTGGGCGCCACACTCAACGAGAAGCATCCACGAGAGGAGGTACTCCACACCCTCCTGCTGGAGGCCGAGCACATCGTGAACTCTCGGCCTCTCACCCACCTCTCCGAGAGCCTTGAGGAGGAAGCACTCACTCCAAACCACTTCCTCCTCGGGCGATCCTGCGGCGCTGCAAGAATCGGGAGCTTCGAGGACCACGAGCTCGTGGGCAAACACACCTGGAAGACCACGCAGCGGCTTGCCGACCACTTCTGGCAACGCTGGCTGCGCGAATACCTGCCCACCCTACTGCCAAGGAAGACTTCGAAGAGGACCAGCGCCACGGATCTACGAGTCGGAGACATTGTGCTCATCGTCGACCACACCCTACCGAGATGCACATGGCCACGCGGAAGAATCCAGCACGTGTATCCTGGATCAGATGGGCGTATCCGGATCGTCGACATCGAGACCAGAGGAGGAGTGCTGCGCAGACCCAGTACGAGAGTAGTGCTGTTGGTGCCGGGAGAATCGCCGAGTCTGGAGGATGGTGCGACGCACGAGGGGGAGAATGTCGGCGACGTAACCCCAATTAGAGACAATTCATAGTGAAAAATAAGAAAAAATTCTCGTTAGATTTTTTCCTATTAGAATTACGTAACTTGAAATTACACTTTTTTGTTTGTTGATATTTTGTGATCAAATTAGTGTCAAAAGAAGGGGCTTAACCCAAAACTATGTTTACAAGTTAATTTGTATAAATCGGTTAAGTAGTTTTTAAGATATCGTAAATTTAGTGTTTAGAAAATAAGTTCTTATTGGTTTTTTGTTAGAATTTTGTATGAGAATCTTTTTTTATGTATAAAAACCTAGATTTTAAGACTTATTCATAGAAAAGCATGTTTTCGCCTTATATAACACATAGAAATAAGATAATCCATAAGGAAATGACTGAATAAACAAAGAATTACGGTCTCGACTCAAGCGAAATAGAACGTTAGGAATAGGCCAAATTTAGATAGGCGCCCGAGCGGTATAGCTTTCCTTATATAAATATATCCTCGCTTCCGGCAACTGCCAGTCGCAATCCAACCACCGGAGTGAGAAGTAGTCAGCAAGCAACATCAAGAAGTCCTCAAGAAGTCAGCAAGTAGTAACAGTGAACAGTTTAGTAGTTTAGAGTCAGTGAGCTAGTTCAGTAGGCCAGTGATAGTAGGCCAGTCCAGTAGGCAAGTGGGCCAGTCCAGTAGGCCACTGCAAGTGAGCTAGTTCAGTAGGCCAGTGGGCAAGTAAGCCAGTCCAGTGGGCAAGTGAGCCAGTCCAGTGGGCAGTGACAGTGAGCTAGTCCAGTAGACAAGTGACAGTGAGGCAGTCCAGTAGCCACATGACAGTGAGCCAGTCTAGCAGTCAAGTGACAGTTAGCCAGGCTAGTAGACAGTGAGTTTAAACTAAACAACAGTAAAACAGTTAGTGAGCCGAGACCTTTAACTTATTTATAGATAAACAGTGTGTGTGTTTGTGTTTTCCCACGCCAAGTTCCTCGTCCCAGTAGGCAGGTAGGATAGTGCCGGGATTTAGGAAACAGTGTATGTAGTGTCGGTAATAGTGCCCTGTACCAACTTCTCCGCGACCCAGTACGCATTCAGGGGTGCGTGACGGCGTGCGCCACCAGCCATACGGAAGGACAAAGTGCACGTCGAAATCTATTGGGATACTTTCCCAGGGGCGTATCAGGTCATATCCTGGTGAACGCTGCCCGCAACAGTAGTGGTATTCCCATACCCATTAAGTCTAAGTTAATATATTGGATTGTCTAAGTTTACGTGAAAATAAACGATTATTTCCTTAACTAATGTGTATCGTGTGTATTAAATAGGTCCAGACCAGGAAGAAGTGCGAGGGCTTATGTATTATAATAATTTTCTCTAGTTTTTAGAGTTTCTTTCATCTGGATTCTTCGTTCTTTTATAGTAAAGGGATTATTCGCTAAAGTGCCTACTAAGTCTAAGAGATTTTCGACTGACACGGCATCCGTATTACACTATAACGATGAATCTTGATGACAATGTTTAGCAATTTTCGTACCTGACTGTACCTGTACCTAGTGTTCAGGCGAGCCGTGTGCCAAGTGCATATAATGCAATATCTCCTTAATGTTCTTATAATGCCATAAACAATCTCACCTGGTTTGCAGACGTAGTAAGGCGAAGCCCACACGGGCGATTATTAGTCGCGGCTACTCAAAGTTTTAAAATATGGTGCATTTTTAACTATAATAATAAATTATATGTTTTGAACAACTATAGACCGACTTCAATTTTTATAGTTTTTTATGGATTTTCATGGAGTACATTGTCAGAACTGAATCAAATTAAAATGGGAACACACGGGAAGCACCAGCTTTCATATAAAAAATGAAAAAAAATTGGACTACCCAGTCAAAAGAACTGAGGTAACAAAAAAAATACAGTCGAATTGAGAACCTCCTCCTTTTTTTGAAGTCGGATAAAAACTATTGTAGTTTGACGGATTCATAAATAATGGATGTAAGCGGTCAACCGCACTCAACCTGATGAAGTCCTTCGTTAATCGATATAACGTTGGTGTTCTTCCAACACAAATAAGGTTAACCCGTTTACATCCAGTTACATCCATTATTAATTGGTGTTGGAAGAACACCATCATTTCATCCCATAACGAGGGACATCTTTAGAGTGAGTGCAGTTCTGGACGCGCGCGTACCGTATCCCTCCGAGCACTGCGCACGAGCGTGCGTTGAGCCCGCGTCGTGACTGCCGGGTTGGAGGTGGTGGGGTGCGCTGCTTGTAGATGCTGCAAAGCGTGACAGTTATATACTATATTTCTTTTGTTACATACGGTACTAACATTATATAAATTGTAGAAAGTGTTCCTTATAACCACAAAATAAACTATCTCGCGCCAATACGAAACAATCTACACCTTAAATCTACACACACACATGAGTTTGTCAGCGCCTCTATACATTGCGAGTAAATATATCACGGAAAATGTGATAGAAATTATAAAGATTTATAGCATTTTTAAACTTTTTTATCGCTACGACGACGACGACGCGACCCCTATCTAAACAAAACGGTGTAAGTTTTAATACTAAACGATCATTTAAGTTTGTGCGTTTGCAGATTCATTAACTCATTATGCATCTTAAATTCATTTATTTATCAGCTGCGGCTTCGCACGCGTTGTTCCTATGGAAACTTTTAAAGGTGTATATTCCACGGGAATTGGTTTATGGGATAAAAAGTAAGCCTATGTTTGATTCCGAAATTAGAATTACCTGTACAAAAAAAAATTGAGCCCGATCCGTTCAGTAGTTTTGGCGTGAAGAGGTAACAAACATCCATCCATCCATCCATACAACTATTACATTTATAATATTAGTGTGATTATTTATGTGACATCATTAATTATATTAGTATCGTCTCACATTCTATGGCTCATCTGCGCCCACTCTTAAAAGCCACGGTAACTAATTAGCATCGGAACTAATGAGTGTTACCTGCTAGCTACTAGCACGATTTATATCTCTGTTGGGAGCTCCTATACGACTCTTATACGAGCTATGTTAGTTTATTACGTATCTATCACGTGGTTTTAAATAATATCTGCTGTGGAAACATTAACCTCAACCTCAACTTCAACAGCCTGTATTGGTCCACAGCTGGACACAGGCCTCCATAAGCCTGATACGCGCCTTATTGGCGTTTATTAAATGGCCTCCATAAGCCTGATACGCGCCTTATTGGCGTTTATTAAATGGAGGGTAATGCCCATAATCCCCACGCTGGGCATGTGGTTTGGGGATCGCAGTTGGGTGGTAAAATTATTCTGCAGAGGGCGCTGCTGCCCACCCCTCGGTGTATATGCCTAAGTCGCCTCTTATGATACACACGAAGTGTGGAAGCATAATTAGTAGGAATTATTAGTGACGTGCTGATTATTAGTTATAGCTGTGTGGTGCTGGCTTAGAATTTGCACCCCCCAAGTCTTCCCGTGGGTGTCGTAAGAGGCGAGTAGTGATATCCGACTGGGGGCGGGCAACAGCGCCCCCTACAGAACAATTCTATCACCGAACTGCGATCTCCAACCCGCATGCCCAGCGTGGAATTATGGGCATTACCCTCCATGAGATAAACGCCGACGCGCTAGGCGACTGCGTCCAGCAGTGGACCAATACAGGCTGTTGAGGTTGTGGTTGAGGATGAAATATTTAGTCGATAATTATAGTCTAATCTAATTTATTGGCAACTCAATAAAACGAAAAATACTCCACGCCATCTGTACTGTTAACCTTGAGGAGTGTTAATCCTGGTCTAATCTCATTTATTGGTAACACGAATGAGTTCGTCAGCTCGTTACGTCACCGCAGCACACCATTCATGCAAGTAGCAGATACTTTGAATCATGCTGTGTTGCATTAGTTTATACTAATACTAGCTGCGCCCCGCGGCTTCGCACGCTCTATTCAAGTAGCTATGTTCGTCCCCGGGATACCGTTTATCTCCCTGCCAAATTTCATCAAGATTCGTTTAGCCGGGAACGAAATAAAAACTAATACTAGCTGCGCCTCGCGGCTTCGCACGCTCTATTCAAGTAGCTATGTCCGTCCCCGGGATACCATTTACCTCCCTGCCAAATTTCATCAAGATTCGTTTAGCTGGGAACGAAATAAAAACTATCCTATGTTCGTTTCCTGGTTCAAAGCTATCTCCCCACCAATTTTCAGCCAAATCGGTTCAGCCGTTCTCGAGTTATAAGTGTTGTAACAAACACGACTTTCTTTTATATACAGATTATAAAGAGGAAATATTTGTTTGTTTATATTGAAAAAGCTCCGAAACTACTGGGCTGATTTAAAAAAAGTGTTGCAATATTAAAAAGCTTACTTTTCAGGGATTGTCATAGGCTATATTTTTTATCTCAGAATTCCCACGGGACCGGGAACTACGCGGGTGAAACCGCAAGGCGCTGCTAGTTCCTTCTAAACATGCGTCTAGAGCCGATGCTGTGCCGAAATATTTAGGCGATAATTATAGTCTAATCTAAATTTATTAACAACTTAATAAAACGGAAAGAATGCCACGCCGCTGTGCTATAAACCCTAAGGGGTGTTAATCCTGGTCTAATCTCATTTATTGGTAACACGAATGAGTTCGTCAGCTCGTTACGTCACCGCAGCTCACCATTCATGCAGTAGCAGATACTTTGAATCATGCTGTGTTGCATCAATCTATACTAATATTATAAAGAGGAAATATTTGATTGTTTGTTTATATTGAATAGGCTCCAAAACTACTGGGCCGATTTAAAAAAGTCTTGCAACATTAAAAAGCTTACTTTTTAGGGATTGAAATAGGCTATATTTTATCTTAGAATTACCATGGGAACGGGAACTACGCGGGTGAAACCGCAAGGCGCTGCTAGTTCCTTCTAGACATGCGTCTAGAGCCGATGCTGTGCCGAAATATTTAGGCGAGAATTATAGTCTAATCTAATTTATTGGCAACTCAATAAAACGAAAAAAACTCCACGCCATCTGTACTGTTAACCTTGAGGAGTGTTAATCCTGGTCTAATCTCATTTATTGATAACACGAATGAGTTTGTCTGCTCGTTAAGTCACCGCAGCTCACCATTCATGCGAGTAGCAGCTACTTTGAAGCATGCTGTGTTGCATTAATTCCTTCTAAACATGCGGATAGAAAGCCTATGGATTCAAAGTACCGGACACAAAAATAATTTCTCCTTTTGGGTTGAAATAGTTAAATTAAACCAAATAAGTGCGAGTCGGAAGCACGAAGGGTTCCGTACCAATAATAAAAAAATACAAATCTTTCCTCGTAAAAAAACAAAAAGTCAACGTGACGCGGTCACCCATCCAAGTACTGACCGCGCCCGACGTTGCATAACCTCGGCGATCGGTTCTCAAGGTGATAAGGACGTTGATGATGAATTGAATTAAAAGTGATTTTTATTATTGGTTGTTACAGCGGCAACAGATATACGTCATCTGTAAAAATTTCAACACTAGCTAGCTATCACGGTTCATGAGATACAGTTTGGTCACAGACAGACAGACGGACAGCGGAGGTTTAGTAATAGGGTTCCGTTTTACCCTTTGGGTTTGGAACCCTAAAAATTATGTGTAAGCTAGTAGTAGTAATTCAATGAGTGTATATTTGTATATTTGTATTTATTAACCATAATAACATTGGAAGTTATACAAGGCAAGTCATGGTTTACAAGTCACATTCAAGAAAATTTTAATGTTTTTATAATAATATAAGTGGTACACAATATATATTCCATTCATAATAATTCATATAATTCATTTCATTTCAATGTCGTTAACAGAGTCATAAATCAAACAATTAAATTTCTTAAATCAATAAATTGCTACACATAAATTCATTAATACTATAAAATGCATGGCATGCGAGTGAACATTATATCAAAGTGATCACTTTATTCAATAACTCGACACAGACCAGACATATTCGTACGCGTGTCCAGTCGGTGAAACTCAAAATCTTATGTAACTTGAAATTTGTTACATGTTCAAGAGTCCTGTAAGGCCTAAAAAATAAACCACTTTGATATTTGACATTTATATTTGAGTCCGGTGATTGGTACATCCATTCCAAATCGTTCATCGCTATTCACACGATTCGTCTAAATGCTCTCCCAAATTCAAACCTCTATTCTGGGGAGGTTTTCCTCTCCAGAATAGAGGTTTGAATTTGGGTGAATGTCGAGGTCGACATTATGTCGAATATGCTCATATTCTCTATTGAATCATCGCTCGATTATTATTTTAGTTAGTGACGAAAACGCGACGGAATTATTTTTTTAAAGACCAGCCTCTGTCTATCTGATCAGCACACCTTAGACCACTGCTGAACGTGGGTCAAAATTAAACTTAGTTAATTTCTATTGAAATGAAAGTTACGTAAAGTTCCCGCTTGGACCGCTGCTGTCACATTTCCATAGAATATAAAGTAACGAAAACTATGTAGTAAACAGTATGACTGTTTGCTACAAACTTTGATAAAAATGTGACATCGCTCCTAGAAGAAAGTTAATACAACTTTCAAATTTCCATAGAAAATAGATTAACGCAAAACTTTGTAGTAAACAGTATGACAGTCGATGGTAGTTCACACTCAGCATACAGACGAATTTAAGACATAGGCACCTTTTTATTCCTAGTTAGAGCACTCACAAAGTAATAGTGCCTAGTAATGTGATGAGGTGATGACATTACATATACTCATATTTTAATTCATACATTCTCAAAATATTATCCAACTTCTCCTCTTCCTTTTCGGAGTCGATTTTCCAGAATAAGGCATTTGTCCAATGCGCTGCAGGTTTTCGTAGGACCGTAATATCGAATGGAGGAGAAAGTGGAGTGGCACAAAAATTTGGGGGTCTATACCCAGCAGTTTAGGTAGTCAGGTTGCGGACGATGATGATGCATATCGAATATACGAATGTTTTCGTAATTTCGAAATGATTCCGTAATATCGCAATGTCGGGAATAGGAGCAATGAATGGTTTATCAAACGTTCATGAAATTCATACTGTTGCGGCCGGCAAGCATTGCTCTGATGGTGGGTGCTGATGAAATAGTTCACAAGTTTTCTGTTGCAGCTCAGCATGTACCATCGCCAAACGTAATGCCTATCCAGTTTGAAACTATTTTGCTTTGCGTTAAAAACAAAAGATATCGAGCAAGCCGGGGTTGAAAACTATTCACTTCACAGAAAAATCACCCTAGTGGTGGTAAGGCGCAACTTTTACTGACTATACAAGCGCAGTAGTCTAGTGGAACTGAGTTTCAGTTTAGGTAGTAGTAGTAGCTACTACTACTACCTAAACTGAAAACCAGTTGCACCTTGTAGAGAAATGGATGAAATGCGAATAAAACTGAACGCATAGTTTCACAAAGGACTTACACTAACAAATTATGGATCAAAAATTATCTGAAATAAAAGAATTTAATTTAATTTAATTTAATTTATTTATTATTTAATGGCAACAAATTCTCATCCACTTCATTGACTCGTTTGGATAGTCCTCATAAAAACATCAGTTTTAATGAACTTAGAAAATATACTATTAAAGTGTAAACAATCGTACAACATTAATTTATCAAGCCTCACTTAGTTATCCAACTCTATCGAGCAAAAACATCGATAACAGCGAACTCTATCGCAAAAACACAGTCCCTACCCTAGACGATTGCCAACCTGCCATCAATTTGGGTAAACGTACCAAATTACCGATTTAAATTTCAAATTTGTTCTCATTCAAATCTGGAGACGAATAAATGGGGCTGGGTTTGGAGCTATCCTTAAGGGTAGGTTTAAACGAGGTTAGTGGTTATCCTTTCGTCAGTGCGGCATTTACAAAGGGGCGAAAAATCAAGATGGCCCCCTAGTTTGACCTAACTAAAGCTGATCCACAGACAGTGTTCAAAAATAAAAATAATCATGATTTAGTTTGGTAGTGATTGACTGGTTTTGTTTGCGTTTCTTGTCTTTGCCCTGTGCTGCCAGCTCCCTTACCCGATATCTTTTTGACAGTGACAATGACTCACACAGCTGGCCAGCAATACAAAGGGTTTATTTTGGTGAAAATATTATGTATTTTGTTGTATAGTAGGAAATTGATTAACTATTTTAAAATTTGTGTTTAGATTAGATTATTCATGGTATAATAAAACAAGGTATGTCACTCCGGGAAATCAGGGTGACGTAGTTGTCACCAGATTACCAACTCCAAAAAAAAATTGCCATAATTAGCCAAATAAATGAGCTTCACGTTTCGTTAAAATAAAACTTTGTTTATAAAATATAATGATTTTAATTAGAGAGGGTATCTATACACAATAATATAGAAAACAGAGTGAATTTAAGGGTTCGGGAAGGTTCAATAAATGTTCAATGAAGGTTCAAAAAAATTATCCATTATATTATTAATGAGCTTCACGTTTCGTTAAAATAAAACTTTGTTTCTACAATATAATTGATTTTATTAGAGAGGTTATCTATGCAAAATAATATGGGCCACAGAGTGAACTTGAGGGTATGGGAAGATTAAATAAAATAAGTTTATTTTCTAAACTTTTCAGAGGGAGCATTTCCTCCTGACTGGAATGGAATGAACGTAAGAAAAGTAAATACCTACATTTTAGATATCTCGGACATAATATAATTCCCAACAACCTCAAAGACGATGCTGACATTAAGAGGGAACGTAGGGCGCTGGCATGGCAGTTAGAGGTAATATGCCGCAGGCTTTCCCGGTGTACAGAGCAAGTAAAAATAACTCTTTTTAAAGCCTACTGCCAAAATATGTACACAAGAAGCTTGTGCCTATCATGCCAAAAACTCGTTAGTGACCCTATGTATCCAATATAATAATATTTTTAGGATGATGTTGGGGCTGCCTCGCTTCTGCAGTGCATAACCTCTCTAATAAAATCAATTATATTGTAGAAACAAAGTTTTATTTTAACGAAACGTGAAGCTCATTAATAATATCATGGATATTTTTTTTGAACCTTCATTGAACATTTATTGAACCTTCCCGAACCCTTAAATTCACTCTGTTTTCTATATTATTGTGTATAGATACCCTCTCTAATTAAAATCATTATATTTTATAAACAAAGTTTTATTTTAACGAAACGTGAAGCTCATTTATTTGGCTAATTATGGCAATTTTTTTTTGGAGTTGGTAATCTGGTGACAACTACGTCATCCTGATTTCCCGGGGTGTCATACCTTGTTTCTTATACCATGAGATTATTAAAGTGTAAAGTTATTTTAAGTCTAGTTATGAAAATAAAATGTATGTCACTCCTCAAGGGCCCTGCCTGAAAACCAGCGCAGTGTTGGGCAATTGCCTGATACTGCAACATGCTGAGGCAGGGACCCATTTACCCTTTACCACCCTGTATCTAGTGTAAGTACTTAGTTAGTAAAATTATTTTAAGCTATTTACTCCATATCTGTATTGTACCTACTAATTTAAGTGTTTTTGGGTAAATAAATTATCTCTCTCTCTCTCTCTCTCTCTCTCTCATTTCTCAGAATTTTTGTATGCTTGCCAAGCTCTTCCACAGTCGAAAGGTTATAAGTTTTTTTAAAGCCTCTGTTGTAGTTTTTTTTTGTATAGTCTAGGCAGGAGGTGAGAAAATAGAGTTTGGTAGCCACCAAAGGCAACTTCGTTCCTTTTCTAAGGCCTAGTACGAGTAACTCGCACAAGTTACTGGAACTGCTACTATCCTCGTCTATCCGCCCCTTCCCCGGACATTACCTCTCGATGTTTTCGTCGGATTCCTAATATCGCTTAAACCTGAATATTCAGAGGGTAGTTGTAAGATTTTAATTTAGATAAGAACCTTCTTTTTGATGTGACGTTTGCGGCTTTAATTTTGCGCGGAGTAGTTGGAAATACTTGCGGTGGGATTTTTAAGGCGAGAAGGAAATTATTTTTGATATCAAGTTGAGATACTAGCTTGAGTGCTTATTTTTGTGCGGCGATTTCAGGGATTTACTTCTAAATACGATAGTAATTTGGACATAGTAACAGTGTATTTTACCAAGGTAAAACGTACCAGAGACAGCGAGTGCGCTGCGTTTATAGAAATGTTGTCGTCAAAACAATGTTTCCTGCTGACCATTATTTAAATAGACAAGACACGATGCTTCAAAGTTTACACTACTACTTTCATCATGATAAAGTGGGAACACGCCCTTATGCCACCAAAAGTTGCTCGTCTCAACCACCCCTTATTTTGTACAAAAACACCTAACTTTTTCAGAAACCGTACAAATACTCACTTAGAAGGATTGTAGTCTGTCCGACCCTTGGAGATTAAGTGAAAAAACCACGGTTCAAGTTACCGGGGTTAAAGGTATTCGCTAATCGATACCTTTTATTGGAAGTGTTTGTTTTAGCCTCGGAAGAATAATTTAGACGTGGATCTGGCTGGCATAAGGCGTGAGCAAATACATCCAACCCCGCTACCTTCCAACACAAAAGTAAGTACTAAAGTTATTTACAACGGAATATTTACCATGATGTGCCGAAATATTGGAAAGATCAAATTTCAAATCATGGTAAATATCCCGTTGTAAATTACTTTATTATTAATGACCATGATGGATTTAAAAGTTTTATCGTGAACAATTGTATTTAAATATAAGGTTAAACTCGTTATGTTAAAATACATTTTACATTGACAAAATATCAATGTAAAATGTCACAAGCAACAATGGCCAGCGAACTGTCTGTTATCTGATGCCGTCAATATAAAATGCATCTTAATCTGGTAGCGGTGTTGGTCGTGTGGCCAAAAAATGTCTGCAGTAACAAATCCTAAAAGGGTGGCTTCTTAAAGAAGTCATCTATACTCTCTCTCTCTCTTAGAAATTTTCAGGCGTTTTTCCTATCTGCCTAAAAATTTGGTCACAGGAATATTCATGCGTGTAATAAATAAAGTTTAATGGTGTTAAAATAAAAAATTACTAGATATTTTTACTGAAATTTACTATTACATATTTCAGATTTTGTACTCGTTACCCTTGATACTACCAGCTATTTTATCGACACAGAAAATTTCTCGTGCTAAAAAAGACTTTAAATTACCTGCAACTTCCCAACAAATACATGGCGATGTTGGTTCACAAGCGTTTATTTTACAAATGCCGTTGGAAAGAACAAAGTTGAAAATGTCTGTTTTTAACTCGCCATTTTCGCGACGCGAGGTGCAAAGCACAACTTCTTTGGACTTTTTGGGTCAAAGATAAGTTGATCGCAGAGTTTTTGTTTAGATGGTGCATGTTTTTATAACTATGGTTTATCCATTTTGAATGGAGCATGTTAGTATACAAAATACGACACAAATAACAAAATCTCACTTGCTTGGCGTCGAGTTTCAGACATGTAAGCAAAGCTTGTAAGCAATTTTTATTGAAGGGAGGATCTAAAATCGACAAGTAATTTAAATTACGTATAAAAGGACGCGTCAACAAAGTGAACTTTAGGTTAAGTATGGGCGGTTTGTATACGTTTATGCCTCATTCAAAATGGACATGGTATAGTTGGTTTATCCACGCGGACCGTAGGCATAAAAGGGTGAATTAGTAGCTTTATGCAGGTATTCTCAAAATGTTATTGCAAGTAAATAATTATCTTAACAGAAATACAAAAATATACTTAAGTAACTAAATAGGAAAATCCAAATGATGTTCTGTACACGAACTTAGACTGATACTAAAATGGAAATTTCAATTAAATTTTCATAAGAGAGAATTTTCATATCAAGAACTTCCGAACCATTTTAACAGGTAAGTACCCAATGAGATCAGAGTCTTAATTGCGCAGTGTTTTTAATATCCAAATTACATGTCAAGCTAAAATAAAAAAACAACCATATTGGAATTAGGAGTATATGTTCATTACTTCTCGACTGCCCAATATCGGGAGGTAGTAAGACTTATCTCCATTACAGAAATATGCTACTGTCCTAAAAACATCTAATCAATCCATCAGTAGTAGTAGTAGTAGTTCAGTTATATTGAGATTGGGCAAGTATTTTTTGATTTCTCGATTTAAAAAAAAAATATGCTGCTATAGTTACAGTTATAATATTTATTTGTGCAAACATACATGTAAATATTTGTACATACCTACTGACTCTAAGTACTTGAATGTTTGCAAACCAACCTTTAGCTAAAAATGTAATTTGTTGCCGTGTATTTTATAGGTACGCAACTTACATTCCTTGTAGATTTAACATCTTTGTTTCAAACTCAACGCCAAGTAAGTAGATTTGTCAATTTAGGTGTTCTTGCTGTGGTTTGTTTACAAATTCACATCGAATTTAGATGAAATATTGAATGCTTCTTCTCCTTTCGTGCTGCGGTTTTGTGTTCTTTTGTATCGGATATCGTTTTCCGGCATTTCGACTTCCGGTAATCCGTAGTACAGTCCTATCTATTCAACACTTTTTCTTTGCTCTAAAACTTTTCTATTTTGCACACAGTTTTAGTCGCCGCCTGCTAACAAAAGTCTTTTGTGAACGAACGAGGTTCTTCGACGTGTGTTTAGTCTAATTTTGTTTTTATAAGACTTGAAGATATTTTATAAAACAAGGTTTTTCAGTTAAAATATTAGAAAATATTATCATAAATTTCAGACAGCAGAATAGCGCTTTCAAACTTTATGAAAATAAGAATATTTTTATTCCAACTCAAATAGAGACAACAAAACTTATTGTAAAATAAAAGTAACAAAAATAAAAATGCTTCTTTCTTTGATACACTGATTATTTACAAGATCAGAAGATCTGAATTTAAAAGGTTACTATAGGGTCAGTGTAAAGGTGTCTTAATCCTAGTTGTTAGTAGTGTACGGATCAGTGTTAGTGTTAGCGGTGAAAGCCTTGCCAAACGTTTCCAGTCAGTCCAGAGTTTTCCTTCAGTATTTGCCAGATCATTGCTCCAACGGGTTAGCGGCCATCCCTCGTTTTGAGTCGCAGAGGTATTCGTGGTGATTTGACTTGCGTTGGAGATGACCGGCCCAGCTCCACTTAAAGCCTATGACTTCTGTATTCTTTAAAATAAAACTACTACTGACAAAGTATTAAAAAATATATATATTTAAAAGAAAAAAGGAGTATTGGGAAAAATGATAAATGAAGGAGTAAGTTGTAAAAATATAAACTCCATAGAAAATATTATAATTATGAAAATAAAAAAAGGGAGAACAAGAATCAGTGGCCGATTATGATAGCGCGAGGCAAATGTGAACTGCTTACTGTCTAAATTTAGGATAAAGGTAAATTTCATAATGAATATTAGAGCGATAGTGGGAAAAGTTACCTTAAACTAAAGCGATACAAGCCTTGCTGCCGGCTTCAGAGACCCCCCCCCCCCCCCCTCCTAGACGTGGGGCCCGTATTAATGCTTTATGGCAAAAACACAGGTCTAGAAATAAAATAATAACAAAATACAAGATAATCAACAATAAGGTACCCAGACGTAGCGAACGAAAATTCCATTGTGTCTTAGCCCTTAAAAAAGGATTTATAACCAAAAATCCAAATTGGTAAATATCCTCTCAAGGAGTATTAAAGTTTCTTCAAACAATGAACAAAAGCGCTGATCTTATTTCAGCCAGGTATGTTTCAGTATCGATAGCAGAAAAAGTTATGGCTTTTCATGTTGAACTAAATTTGAACGAAGGGATTATGCCAGTTTTCATACCTGAAATCCCCATAAGAAGAAAAAACTAGACTGAAAAAAAAACACAAAAAACATAGATGTAAGGTAAGACCTAGAATGACACAAAAGCTACTTCTTATCCCATAAACCAATTACCTACCTTACCATGGGAAGTACCATAGAAATAATCTTAAATCTTTTACATTATTAGAACTGTAATTAGAACTTCGTTGGTTTGGAAATGTTATTTCACACCAACAAAGATTTCACCTATTAGGGACACAAAGCAACGTTTAAAGACTATTATTTATCCCTGAAAAATCCATGCGAGGCCGCGAGCAGAGATTAGTTCGAAATAAGAGTGTTTACATTTCTGCCATCAGTACTAGGTAATAGCCATTTTAATATGCTAATAGGTGAAAATAAATTCGGTATAGGCATTTTACGGGGAATGAAGCATAAATTGAATTTTGTGAGGGTGCGTGGGGAAAACTTAGGGGTGTTTTACAATGAAACCAGTAGCTTTTGTGACCTGGTAACCACAAAGGAGAACAGAGATTCTTGTGGGTGACGTAAACTGTAACTTTGAAGCTTGGGATCTACTTTATTTCAACAAAACATTATGTTTAAAATAAATAATATATATTATTTTACTAGGTATATTAAATCTTCCACCAAACTGCGAAATCTTCCTTAAATCTTCCACCAAACTGCGATCCCCAAACCGTATGCCCAGCGAGCAGATTATGGGCATTAGTTAAATGAGTGAGTTGACTATGAGTTAAACGTCAATAAGGCGTTTATCAGGGGGAGACCTGCGTCCAGCTGTGGACCCGTACAGGCTGTAGAGGTTGAGGTTGAGGTACTAGGTATAATATTTTGACGTTTTACTATCTACATACGTATATTTAAATATTTATTTTACAAAGTTCCACCTACCTTCCTTCAATACTATATTGGTTGGTGAAAGAAGATTAATGGTATCTGAACATGGTTTTAAGATGGGTACCAAAATTTTCAAAAACTACTTAACTGATCAAGAAGAAATTGGGCGTACATATACATACGTACACATAGAACATAAATAATAGGTAGGATCTTTGAATAGTCTTTGTAGTCTTTGAGGCTGCGGCACGAGAACATTTTTTAAAGTCCTGAACGAAGTTTCTTGGATATTTAAAAGCTGTCTATGTTTTATCGACTAAAAACCTGAACGGATCTGAATTTGGCTAGAAAATAGATTGTATCCTGAGGAAGAACATAGCTTCTCTTAATCTAGGAGTCGCTACTGAGTTCTAAATAATAAATAAGTACCTACTGTTTGATGTATTTATAACTTTGTGCAGTGGCAACACAATGTAATAAACACTACATCTTCGAAGGTCGCCGTCGAAGGCATCCTGTGTTGCATTCAGGAAATTATAGTCGCGTGATTCAGCGAGTTTGAGCCCGCAATCTGGCTGATGGTAGACGGCCGACTTTTTGTCGCAATCTCAAAGTAGGTAGGCACCTAATAAGTGTAGCGTAATAAGCGATAAGTGAAACACTATGGTTTCTACTCATGTAAGTTTAACAAGCTGTTTGTTTTCCTAAATAAATAAAAATAAAATAAAATAATTATAGTGTGTGTTGATAAATACAATAAAGCGACTTCAAATTCTTGAATATTTCCGAAGTGAATATTCAGAAAGTAGCAAAAGTTAGGTTTGGAAGTCGTTTTAAATCCGGAAGTCTTCAATAGCGCGATCTAATTCTTATAGCGAAGGTTTAATATAGTTTGATGACACATGGATGATACGCTGCGTGGTGCTGGCTCAGAATTTGCAGCACTCCAACCCTTCCCGTGGGTGTCGTAAGAGGCGACTAAGGGATATCCATTGGGGACAGGCAGCAGCGTCTCCTGCAGAATTATTCTACCACCGAACTGCGAGACCCAACCCGCATGCTCAGCGTGGAGATTATGGGCACTACCCCCCCATAAGATAAACGCCGACGCGCTTGTCAGGGGGAGGCCTGCGTCCAGCAGTGGACCAATACAGGTTGTTGAGGTTGAGGTTGAGGATGACACGATTTAAATGATTTCGCGTGCACTGTTTACGGCGTGAACAGTGCACACTGGTTCACATGTATGGGATACTAGCTGCGCCATGCGGCTTCGCACGCTTTGTTTTTATGGAAACGTTAAAAGGTAATTTTCATCCCACGAGAACTGATTCATGGGATAAAAAGCCTATGTTTGATTCCAAGATTACAATTACCTGTATGCAAATTTCAGCCAGATCCGTCCAGTAGTTTTGGCGTGAAGAAGTAACAAACCACCAAAACAATGAAACTAGTCGTGTTGCCTTAAAATTACCGCAATGTTTTTATTAAAGTTTTACGAGATAAGTAAGTAGTTATTTCTTATAAATTTGTATAGGACAACGTCGGGATTATTTTTAATACAATAGTGATTTTATTAAAAAACAATTTTAATCATCAGTACGAAAAGCATCATTGCTAAGCACCAATTTTATTCACACTCTGTTTTGAAAGTTAAAGCTTAAAGTGAAAATTAACGCTGCGAGGCAAGAAGAGGTAAGTCGCTCTATTCTGTAATTGTTTAAATGTATCTCATTATAATTACACCCTGTGTTTGTATGAGAACAAAGTTCTTTATACCTTATTGCATGTGAGCAAATGAGTAAGGTTTTTTTGTAGATTTAATCAAAAAAATGCTTTATAAGTCGCCAGTCTGGCAACTACAAAGTAGCATCTAACCCGCCGTTGTTAATGTTGCCAGTTCTAGTTCGGCATTATATTGTTTGCGTTGGGTAAGTAATTACTCAAACTTGGCCGCCTTTCGAATTAGAGCTCTAACTACACCTGAAGTTTAGGTCGTTGTTATGAACGCATTTATTATGGTGGAATGGGGCTTTTGTTTTTGAAAAAGGTGGTTTCATAAAAGTTGCAATAAAATCAGTTTTACGCAAGCACATTTCGACTCCATTAAACAGTTATAGATTTAGATTGAAGTAAATATTTATTGACACAAATATTTTTTCTTCCGGTAAAATAAAGTTAATTTAATTCCCCACACTTTATGGGTGACCACCAGAATTACGTTTTAATAGCTTACTTATTGAACTCACTAGATATTTAAATCTTTAGATACGCCCTTTCGCCAAAAAACTGTGGCATGTCTTGCCGATACACGCACACTAAGAGTAGACAAAATAAGTTATTTGTCAATAACCCCAACTGTTAATCATGCCGTTTATATTTTTATAACAGAACGAACTTTTGTAAACAAGCATACCTTAGTCAGCTCACTCACTTCGTTTGGCGACAAACACGGAGGGGTCTCACTACGGAAAAGGCATATCTAACGCATCGTTATAGAATTATAATTCTATCTCGATGACCTAGCGATTTAAATCTTTATCTTCTTTTTTCACATAGAAGATGATGTCGCTAACAAGAATTTAGCTAACCCGTGGGAGTTAACTAAATTATTTTTAGTGACATCGGTGTAGTTTAACAATCTGTTGTGAGTAGTTACGATCACGTCAATCGTAACTCCTGGCATGCTGGGTGACGGATCTCTTCCCGTGGGTGTCGTAAGCGGCGACTAAGAAATCTCCCCGGGGGGCGGGCAGCAGCGCCCCCCTGCAGAACAAATCTTCCACCAAACTGCGATCCCCAACCCGCTTACCCAGCGTGGTGATTATGGGCTCTTCCCCCATGAGTGAAACGCCAATAAGGCGTTTATCAGCTGGAAGCTTGCGTCCAGCTGTGGACCGATACAGGCTGTTGAAGTTCGATAAAGCGTAAAATTTTATAAATTCCAAACTTTCAGTAATTAAAACCATAATGATCTAATTTAATTTGCAATCCATTCCAGACATTTTGAATTTAAATGACCACAAACCTTATGCATACAAATTACCCTGGATTTTCAAAAAAAAACAGCGATCGTTATTCCACGCCCGTATATGAAGATAACCTTTCGCTCGATACTCCAATTCCAACCATAAAATTCAACACTGGGCTGATAGTATCGATACCCATTCTATCGATACATTCAAGACTAATTACAATACTATAATAGTAAAAGAAGTACAATACCTACTTGCAATGTTTATTTCAAATATTTTACAGAAAATCTGACTTCTAAATTGATTTTACCAATAAATTGTGTTACTGTATTTCTGACTAGGTATTAGGTACGAATACCTACGTAGTAAATTAATTTTACCAATAAATTGTGATTCTGTATTTCTGACTAGGTATTACTAATACGTAGTAAATTGATTTTACCAATAAATTGTGTTTCTGTATTTCTAACTAGGTATTACTAATACGTATTAAATTGATTTTACCAATAAATTGTGTTTTTGTATATCTGACTAGGTATTACTACTACGTAGTAAATTGATTTTACCAATAAATTGTGTTTTTGTATTTCTGACTATGTATTACTAATACGTAGTAAAATGATTCATTACGGATGTAACCGGGTTAACTACAACCCTTATTTGTGGTGGAAGAACACCAACGTTTCATCCCTTAACGAGGGACATCTTCAGGGCGAATGCGGTTCTAGACGCGCGCGTTCCGCATCCCTTCGAGCACTGCGCGCGAGCGCGCGATGAGCGCGTGACGTGCCCGCCGGGGATGGGGGTGGTGGGGGGTGCGCCGCTTGTAGGTGCTGCAGGGCGTGTGAGTCATCTACTGTGTCGGGTGTTGGTGTCCTCTGGGTACATGCGGAACAAACAGTATCTACCCCCGGCTCTAAACTCATACGGCTGTTCGACTTCCCATTGAGACACGGCTTCCAGGCGGGTGGTAGGTTCCAACCTCTGTCTCTGTTGAAGTTAGGCCTTCTATCTATCTCTATCGCCTCGCGTATCTTGCGGGGAACGAAGATTTTTTCCCTAGACAAGACACGGGCTTTGTCGAAACGTACGTAATGAGATGGCCTTTCCTCAATACAGTGTTCTACCACCGCCAAGCTATTGGTGTCAACATTTTTCACAGCGCGTATATGTTCCGAGAGCCTTGTGGATATGTTCCTCTTCGTCTCCCCTATATAACATTTACCACACTCACATGGGATCAAGTATACTCCGGGGACGTCCAGTGGTATTCTATCCTTCGGAGAGCGTAGTAAGTGCCGGAGTTGTTTGAGCGCGGAAGATAGTCATACTGCTATATTTTCGTTGTAGCAGCTGACCGATCTTATCCGTGAGCCCTTTTACAAAGGGTAGGTATGTGACCGCTCTCTCCACGGAATAGGGCCGCTTTCTTTGGGACATGTTGGCAATACGGAAGCTCTGTCTCCAGCCATAACCATTTCGCTTAAGTACCTCTTTGACGTGTTGTATTGTAGCTCACTATCTATGTATTGTGCGTCACATATTCCTTTAAGCTCTATTTATAAGAGTGCGCGGTACTGAAGCTAGGTACGACGGATGATGGTGCGAGTCAGCCTTTAGGTACCTATCGGTATGTGTTGGTTTGCGATAGACCGTGTGTGTTAATCGTCCTGAGTGTGCTCGCTTAACCAAAACATCAAGAAAATGCAGAGCCCCGTCTTTCTCGTACTCCACTGTGAAAGCTATTTTGGGATGAATGCCATTAAGTTGTTCCAAAAGGGTGTTAATTTGGTCATAGTGTATAATGGCAAAAACATCATCCACATATCGCCACCAATGTCTCGGCCTCACTGGTGCATTTTCCAAAGCCGTGCTCTCGAACCACTCCATGTAGATATTAGCCACGACTGGCGCTATTGGAGACCCCATGGCTACCCCGTCCTTTTGTAGGTATTAGTTACCACGCCATATGAAGTACCCGCTTGTTAACGTGTGCTCTATCACCTTCATGTACTCAATAGGTGTTCCTGCGATATTCAATATATTCTGAATGATTTGTAAAGTCTCTGCTATTGGTACGTTCGTGAACAAGGAGGACACGTCAAAATTCACCAGTCGTTCATCCTTTTGCAGCACGATATCTTCCAGGAGCTGTGTGAAGTGTGTCGAGTCTTTCACGTAGCTAGAAGTCTTTCCTACATACGGCTGTAGTAGGTTCGCCATGTATCGTGCTGTTTTGTACGTAGGAGAGTCTATCTGGCTGACTATAGGGCGGAAAGGCCAGTTAGGTTTATGAACCTTTGGTAGACCATAGATTTTAGGGGGTGTGGGGTTTATGGGTCGCAATGATTCATAGTCTGTAGATATAGCGAGCAATAACTCCTTCAACTTCGAGGTCACTCTATTAGTCGGGTTGTAGGTAACTTGTGTATGTCGACCCGTCTCTGAGAAGGTTCGTAGTTAACCCGCTTACATCCGTAATGAATTCGTCAAACTACGATAGTTTTTATAATAAAATAGTAAATTGATTTTATCAATAAATTGTGGTTACCGTATCTAGTAAATTGATTTTACCAAATAATAGTGTTTTTGTACTTCTGACTAGGTATTAGTAATACCAAGTCAGAAATAGAGAATCACAATTTATTAGTAAAATCAATTTCACTGCGAGAGAGAGAGAGAGTATTTATTTACTCGACCAATTTAGTCGCAGACAAATTACACTCTAACAAAAAAAGTGCGAGCAAAAAGTGTCGCGTGTTTTCTTTTGCTGTAGTTGAGTAGCGAATTTTGTTGTAGCAAAAAAGTAATTTAATGTTGAGAAAGGGCAATGTCCATAACCTCAGCGCTGGGCATGGGGGTCGTAGTTTGTTCTTCAGGAGGTGCTGCTGCATTACGGGATACCCCGGTGGATATCCCATATTCGCCTCTTACAACATCCGTGGGAAGAGTTAGGTTGGTGTAAATTCAAAGCTTGCAACCACACAGCAATTTTTTTCCACTTCCTCGTTACGAAGAGGGATTTGATTGGTGCAAATTCTAAGCTGGCACTACACAGCTGTTGGCTACCACTTCCTCGTAACTATTAAAGCCAGAATATCGACGACATCCGCGGGAAGAGGTTTAAGATTGGTGCAAATTCTAAGCTGGCAATACACAGCTATTTGCCACTACTTCCTCGTAACTATTAAAGCCAGAATATCGATACAATCCCAACACTAGACAGATAATTACGTTACTTCGATTTTCAATCCACTCGGTAGCAGCACTAATGTTTCCGTGACCGCGGCCGCTCAGCACTAATGGAGGATATCGGCAGCAAGAGTGTTAACGGTTTGATAGTGAGTGGTATTGACTTAACTAAGTTTTTTAATCGCTGAGGGCAGCGGATTAGATTATGCACTATGTTATTACTTGTTTCGACCCGCGGTTTCGCATGTGTTGTTTCTATCATCATCATCATTAATCAGTCTGTATATGTATAGTCCACTGGTGGACATAGGCTTCCCCTAATAAGTGCCCTGTCTTTAGCTTGACGTATCCAGCATCGTATTCCTACATCTGCCTACAGTCTTTCGCAGATCGTCCTGGCTGGCTGGAGGGCGTCCTACACTACGTTTGCCTAGTCGCAGTCTCCACTCAAGAACTCGTTTAAGTGGTTGTCGGTTATACGCGAGATATGGCCGATATGGTTTTCTCTATGGAAATGTTTAAAGGTAATTTTTATCCCACGTGAACTGATTTATGGGATAAAAATTAACAGAATTATTATACTCGTATGTTTGATTAAAATTACCTGTATGCAATATATCAAATACAAAAAATACAAAATACAAAATGTTTATTTCATTAACAAAATTTTACAAATATCATAATCCGTGCTCGGAACCTCCTTTTAAGTATAAAATACCTGTATTAGGAGGTAACGCTCTTCCATAACATACATTATTATGAGTAACAAAAGATTCTCACCAAAAAAAAAACATTTTAGTAGTCGCAATGTGCGTAAAATCAAAAGGAATGAAAATGAAATTAAATTACAAATTAGTCGAGGGTAGATTTAAGTTAAAGTAAGTTCGAAGTAGGTGTTATGTGGTGTGGTACAAGTGCAAGCGGCTCCCCAGGACACCGGTCTCATAAGAGTTCGGGCAACAGGAGCTACCTACTTAGTGTGTGAGACGTAATGCATGTATATGTATTGTGTGTATGTTGCAGTGTTAGTGTATTATGTAGGTGTTCTATAGCAAAACTCATTTAAACTCAATACCTACATAAGAGTTTATGCATATATATTTACGTAACTAAATTTATTTATTTTATCCAAATTCTATATTTATTTATATTCTAAAATTGTTTCAGTTGTGTCGTAGTTTAGATTAAGTAAATAATTAGATAGGTTGGTTTTACATTCAAATGTATTCATTGTATAAATGTTTAAAATCTTGTTTAATTTATTGTACATATGAGCCGATTTAGATACGTATTGACGAGCAGCATAGGATGATTTAGTTTGTATTTTATTTATTATATTTTTATTTTTCCTTCTACTTTTTATGATATTAGGGTCGTAAATTATGGTTTTGTGTAATTTAGTAACTGAGTGCAGTATGTATAATTTTCTAACAGATAGGGTATTCAGTAATGAATGTAACGTTTCAGTCGAGAATCTATATGGTTTAAATAACATAACTTTCAGTAGGGATCTCTGTGCTCTTTCCAGATTTATAAATTTAGTTTTAGTCGCTCCACCCCAAATTGATATACAGTAGGTTATAATTGATTGTGCGAGAGCAACATATAGTTTATGTAAGAGATTTTGTGTCGCTATATGCCTTAAATTTTTAAATATCCATGTTAGCTTCCTAGTTCTGCTCATGAGTTGTTCGAGGTGTGGGTGCCATGATAGTCTTGAATCTATTATGACACCCAGGTATTTAATGGACTCTACTTTTTTTATTGATGAGCAGGAGCACAAATTGTCGCCCATACCACACTCATGGATCTTAATTGTATATTCGGAAGGAGGCTGAGTGCGGTTGTACATAGTAAAACACATAAAATTAGTCTTTTCAACGTTGAGGGACAATAAGTTAATGTTAAGCCAATTAGCAATTATTTCCAGACCCTTCTCAGCCCTTTTCCTAACTTCATTCTGCATAAGAGAAAATGTTACCATTGGGTATACTTAGCTCACAAAGATCATTTATATAAGTCAGAAACAGTGTGGGACCAAGGACACTACCTTGCGGGACTCCGTAGTTAATAGGGGTGTCTTCGCTTTCTACCTCACCAATCCTTATTCTTTGTTTTCGTCCCTGAAGATAACTTTTTAATAGACTAAGGGGTACACCTCTAATTCCCATTTCTTCTAGATTTTGTGTAAGTATAGCTACTGAGACGGTATCAAATGCCTTTTTAAGATCGAGAAAGACTGTTAAGCATTTACGCCCTTTATCTACATGGTCCACGACGAGATCACATAGAGTTGATACAGCATCTTCCGTACAGAGACCCTGTCTAAACCCGTATTGGTTTCTTGAAATTATTTTAAATTTGTTCAGGTATGACACAATTCTTTTATTAATTGTTTTTTCTAGAACTTTAGAAATTGCGGGAAGTACCGAGATTGGTCGATAATTTCCGACTTCATCTTTAGCTCCATTCTTGTACACTGGCGTTATGACAGATTGTTTAAGCATGGTGGGAAAGAGTCCTTGCGCTAGACAGAGGTTTATGAGATGACAGATAATAGGGGCAGTAATCTTAAATGATGATTTAAGAAAGCTGGTTGAAATTCCATCGCATCCTGGAGCACTTCTTGATTTTAAATTCATTACAATTTTCTGAATCTCGGTTATGTCACTATCTAGCATAACACAAGAAGAGCTATGGTTAACAGATAGTTTGAAGAAGTTTCTACTATGGAATGTGCTTTTTTGAATTATGTTTTCCGCTAACGTTTTTCCAATATTTGCGAAATATAGGTTAACAGAGTTTGCTGCATCAACAGAGGAAGGTTTATTACTAAGAAGATGGGTATTTGATATTTTGGCAGGCTTATAGTTCGCTATATGATTGATTGTTTTCCACAGTTCTTTAGTATTTTTCATTGAATTTTGTAATTGTTTTTGTTCATATTGTCTTTTTAATTTTTTTATCAGATTGTTGCAAAAATTTCGATATCTTCTATAGCTTATTTTAAGTATTTCATTTTTGGGGTCTTCTCGTACTTTTTTTCTGCATGTTGTTTCTGTTGTTGATACATCGTAGAATCCCATGCGTTATCCACGGTTTTAATATTCTTTTACTTCTAGGAATCTGAACTATTTTAGTGTTATTTTTTAGACTTTTATATATCATTGTAATGTATTTAATCATCCTAATTAATTCAGTAATTTGGCGTGAAGAGGTAAACCTTTGAATAGATTGTAACGTCCGTCCATCTATCCATCCATCCATCCAATTTTTGCATTAATTTTATAATATTAATGTGATACCATGGGATTTAGAAACTTAGGTTCAATCTGTTCTTATAGGGTCAAATCTGATCAGCATGACTGTAAAAATTATGAAAATTTTAAATAAATCCCCTCCTACTTCTTTACCGACAAATTGCCAGCGGAGGACGTTTATAAAATGCAAAACTTTTGTCAAAGTCTGGCAAATCAAATAAATGGTACTTGCCTAGGTTCAAATAAAAAGTGATAAACACAAATTATTATCTAATTTCAAAACATATGACTCACTGTACATCTAAACAAGATTTAGGTTATTTTCGCTCTGGACTAATATATCTAGAGGATTTATAGTGACATAGACACACAGCGATTCGCCTTTAAATATCACGAAATGCTAAATGTTGGTCGTTATTCGAAGCACTGGCTTATAGACTGGAATATAGTCTTGGTCATTGAAAATTGGACTAGCTTTTTATTATATTTTCAACTACATGCTGAAACATCAAATAATTATCTCTCGCAAATATCTACTGATTATGGTACTGACCGAAGTTTCGGGGCGTAATTTATTAGTGGGTATAAATGAACACAATAGTAGTATGCTATGCATATTTGACATGATCTAAATTAAGGATACTCAGCTAGTTCTAGTGTACAATATATTGGTGTTCAGTAAATAAATAAAACATTTCATGTTTTATAAAGTTACTACGCTTTATTTACGCTATTTACGCTACCTGTGTGACACGTTAGATTACGTCCCGTGTACGGCCGGCGCCCCGCCGCCGGTCAGTACAGTACCCGGATTTATAGGCTCCATCACAAACGTGCATACCACTTGTCTATGGCTAGGGTTCGTATATATTTTTTTTATATTTTTTTTATATGAAACAGCCTTTTGTTTGACCGCAATCTCACCTGATGGAAAGCGAAGGTGCGGCCAACGGTGTATACATATGGAGCGCAGCGGGTCGGTAGTAAACTCGCGAGCAATAAGAATTGCCTCCATGCTATGCTATGACTGTTTTCAGGATTGCGCAACTTTATACCTATTATTACTTTACACATATTATTATTATTAAATGCCCTTTACACCGAGGTGTGTTTCGACAAAGGATGTTAAGATAAGGTGCATCTTTCGTAATTTTTCCTAGATTCCTCATTTTATTCAATGCCTACCTAGAACGTTTTTCTATTAGATTTGACACAGAATTCTTCCTTACACGAGGCAACATCACCCGACTATCCAATAAAACTAAAAGTATCAAAACCAGTCACGCTACAAGGATTGCCTCCGTGCTATGACTGTCCTAGCTTGCACAACTGCCCTTTACGCCGAGGTGTGGTCCGACAATGGATGATATGAGAAGGTGCTTCTTGCGAAATGTTTCCTAGATTGCGGAAACTGAGGAGAAATAGAAACAATTGACTCTGCACTTTAGTTGCAGGCAAGTACTTGTTTTTTAAACGACTTCAAAAATTCACAGAGGGTTGTTTCTATTTTTTTAATGTATTATCTTCGATTTCTTCGTCAATAATAGACCGATTATGATAATTTCTTGCGAAATGTTTCCTAGATTGCGGAAACTGAGGATTGGAAATAGAAACAATTTGACTCTGCACTTTAGTTAAGTAGGCAAGTACCTACTTGTTTTTTAAACGACTTCAAAAATTCACAGAGTGTTGTTTGTATATATTTAATGTATTGTCTTCGATTTCTTCGTCAACAATAGACCGATTATGATAATTCTCTTTAATATCGAGAATGATCCTGGTTTTGATTATTATTGGATTATTTTATCGCCTCGGCGGCGTGGGCGTGGGCGTGGAAGCTTGCGGTCCAACAGTGGACAAGCATTATGCTGATGATGGTGATGATAATGCTGTAAATTAGGGCAGTGAACGGTTCTCTCACGCTACTGATAGCATTGTTAGTTCTTGTTCGAAGCTTGGTAATAAATAGTATGATAGATAAGGCTTTAACGGTGCTTAATCTTAATATAACTAGCATGACTAGGTAGCGTCTGGGAAACTACTACAAGTCGTCTCGTCATCCACCCACCAATACCTAAACACGAATGTTCAACCAGGAGCCGTTTTGCTGGAGGAAGGTAACGTGATGCAAAAATGGGGTCGGCGAGTGAGTTGAATATTGCCGGCCATTAATGGAAGAGGACGCCAGTGGGCAGTAGGTTTTAATGTTCCCGTGGTTCAGCAAAAGGGACGAGAGAGTATCACCGAAGAGATTTTAGTGGGTATTGCGTCCTTCTCAGGGCGCCGAGTCCCACATAACTCTGGTCCCCTAAGACCAGTTTATTATAAACGAATTTCCTCGCCGAATTAAAAAACAAAGGGCGTTCTCTAAACCAATCACTTTTCTATGACAAGTTAGCAAGGCTAGCCAGCGTCTGTGAAACTACGTCGAGTCTTCTCGTCATCTATATCACAATGCTTGAATACGAACGTTTTCGATCAGGGGTCGTTCTGCTAATCTAACTTTTCTATGTCGAAAGGGGGGAGGGAAGGGGTAGTGCAAGTTCTAAACCGGTAGAACACAGTCTGCCGAACAATTATACCACCAAACTGCAACCCAAAGCGCATGCCCAGCGAGGGGATTATGGGCAATACACGCGAAGAGATAAAAACCAATAAGACGCTTATCAGGGAGAGGTCTGCGTCCAGCAGAGGACCAGGTTGTTGAGATGATAAAAATAAAGATAAAGATACATTTATTTGGCCAAAACAGGTGACTACATAGGTACAATAGCTATAAGTAAGGTAGGCTATACATAGATAGGTGCATACAGATGTAATACTGGCGACTGTGCTGCCCCTGTTGGCCAAAAAGGGTCAAACTCAGCTCTGTGCTGAACCACTCGTGTGCACGGATCAGCGCAGATGTGGTGAGGGGATATTTCTGTGATGACAATGGTGTCATCACGGAAATATCGCACGGTTAGGCTAGTCTATCAGTTCCAAATCACTCAGCGAGATATGGAGAGCTATGCTCGATGTTTTTCTGATGGAAATGATTCGACAGTTTGCACAAAAACAAATAAAATAAGCCGCGACTGTAATTACGGCCACGTGTCTCCATTTTAGGTCGTCCCATAAAAGTTGCCAGATAAAAACACCCATATCGTTTAAAATTGCCACAGGAAAAAAGCAATTTTCTTAATAGCTCCCCGCTTCGAAAGTTTCGTACTGAATACTCACATTAAATGGATTGCGGGTTCGTATGGTAATTAGACGTTGAAGTTTTAAGCTTAGCGATGGGTGTGGTGATTTTCACGTGTAAAAATTGGGTTAAAAGTAAACGACTTGTTCGCAAAGCTGTAACTGTGTGGTGCTGACTTAGAATTTGCACCAACTCTTCCTATCTATCGTGGGGTGGGCAGCAGCGCCCCCTGCAGAACAATTCTACCACCGAACTGCGATCCCCAACCCGCATGCCCAGCGTGGTGATTATAGGAACTACCCCATGAGACAAATACTAATAAGTCGCTTATCAGGGGGAGGCTTGCGTCCAGCAGTGGATCAATACAAGCTGTTGAGGTTGGGGTTGAGGACTTGTTATAAGTACCTACCTACATACTTGTTAACTCAGTGTTACATTTTAACTCTTATTTCTATTTTGTATTTGTTGTGTTTTTGTATGTGTTTTATTTTATGTAAATACCTATTATAAGTTATAACGTAGTACAAGTTACTAGGTAGTAGTTTAGTAGGTATATTGTATTATTAGCAGCATCGCGGTTTCATCCGCAAAGTTCTCGTTCTCGTGTGAATTTCGGGATTAAATATAGCCTATGTCACTGCCTGAAAAGTAAGCTTTTTAATGATGAAGTATTTTTTTTAATCGGTCCAGTAGTTTGGGTGCCTATTCAATACAAACAAACAGTCAAATATTTTCTCTTTATAATATTAGTATAGATATAGATAAGTACAGCCTACATAAATAGTTTTTCGCTTATAACCAAGAACTAAACAATGCTATCAGTGGCGTGAGAAAATCGTTTACTGCCCTAATTACCAGCATAAAGTGCATAGTGTCGGTGCCTAGATTTATCTATGCAAGCAGATACTGCCAATCTAATATCGCTGAGAAGCGATAACTAGGAGTCAACTAACCCATTACTTAATGAATTAATCAGTGTGAATATCCATTAACTCGCTGTACCCACAACTAGGTTTCGTAAAAGTAATGTATCTTGGCAATGTATACGCTTCTACAACAAACCCCCTACTGAGCTGCAGAAATTGTCAGTAAATAAATACAAACAAACTGTCCAAACCTTGCTGTGTAAAAAGGCTTAGGAAATATAAAATATCAGATGATCTAGACAATAATAGAGGATAAAAAGCTTGAGACGGATTTTGATCCAACTCGAAAATTAACAACTAACAGGCTAAAGGTTTCTTCGTCGTTTCTTTACTTTAGTCTACATACCGCAACCGAAATCAAAAATGCCTACTACTTTTTATCATTTTTTTTTTTTGTAATATTATTTGACATTTTCGAAGTGAACGAGTACATTTTATTGTATCTATGGAAATAAAGAAGTTTCTATTTGAACTTTTGATCCATAAAATATTTGAAGTGAGTCCCGTTTACGAGTTCTAAAATTCTATTTTAATTCTCTAAAATACGTAATCGATTGTTTCGTTTTAGAGTACAACCTACACCAATAGGTGGATGGTGGTATGCACGGATTTTTTTAATTTTTTTTTAATTTTGTTTATTTAGGTTAATACATAAGTGCAAAATTTAAATTATTGAGGTAAGAAACAAAAAGTAAAACTACACTCAGTTTCGGGTGATAAAAACGCTGCCATGTTAGCCATTGCATATAATGACGTCACGGATCATCGAGTCAATAGCGTTGCGTTTAGACATTTCGCTGTTGAGACCTAAAATATCTACTTTCAATGATTAAATTTCACAATAAAAACATCATAAAATACAAAAATAAATATACAGATATATTTCTATATCAATAGAGAAATATTAGCTTTTTTGAAGTCACATGCAACCCTATTGGCCGCAACAAAACTCGACATTTCGTTTTGGAGAAGTAAACATATAAAAATACCCCCTATACCTACGGTCTTGGCAATAATTCACTTATGTTTTTAGAATGACCACCTATTAAAATCGTTTTTGAAAATAAAAATGACGACCGGGAGAGAACCCATAACTTTTGCATCCCATAAGGACATTTGCTTACTACGCCACATAGGTTTTTCACTCGTAATGTAATTAGCGATGGCCTACATTCCGTATCTATTGAGCGCAGGTTTAAAATTATCTGCTATCATTGTAGCCCTAGCATAAACTTATCGAAATGTAAAGCAATGTACATTTCGAAATGTAAAGCAATGTACAGTTTGATAAAACATGCTAGGCTAGGGCTACAGAATAGTCTTAAACTTATTTCATAAACTTAAAACTGACTTGGAATTCCTTAGTTTTAAAACAATATTTTTATTTCGCGAGATATTCTAATCCCTCTTGAGTAAAATAAATTAAGAAATTTTATTGAAAGAAAATTACAATCAAATCATAGAAATCAATTAGAACGACATATTATTTACAATTCAAGCAATTGAGCTAACTGTTGCAAACAATCTACAGGTAGCTCAACTGACTAAATGACTAAATTAAATTTAGAGGGTCACCTCGAGATTATTTTTTATACACCTGCGTATAAATTATACAAATCGTTCCATAAATCACGGGAAATCGAGAAAAACCATAGGTACAAACATTAATTAATTAAAAAGGGAAGATAGGGTACGTTCTACCAGCGCTTACTCAAAAATTGGCATGTGTTACGACTACACGCGTTTGCGTGTAGTCGTACAGTGTTTACATACACTCACAGTTATATTTCCAGTCTTGTGCAAAGAAGAACAAAGACGGAAACACGTACCTAAGACCGAAGTGAGACCGAGACAACAATATTTCACGCGAATCACGACCGCCCGTGCCGCCGCCGCCGGTCCGACGGTGACTGAGGTGGGAGCACACAATTCTACACAATATGAGGTTGCCATTTTCGAGAAACTTGTACCTCATCTTCCCTTTTTAATTAATCAATGGGTACAACCAACAAAAATTTCCTTTAACGAAGTCGGTTAAAAAACCCAGTGATCAACAATCAGAACATAAAATAATAAAATATACATTTAATATAAATTTTACAGCGACAAAATGGCTTCCCACAAACTTCAAACGTGGCCCGCGAGCTGTGTGTCATCTGATACCGTCAATATGAAATGCATTTAAATGTTTATTAAAACCCATATTTTAATCACATCCTTGTGCTGCGTGGTAGCGGTATATGGACGGACATCCTTTAGAATCAAATGTAACCTACCAAGATCTTATTTGAATGGTTGGTAAGTACTGACTGTTCTAAAAATAAGTGGTATCGAAACCAACAACTTACAACGTTTTTATATCGTTACGTTAACGTGTCGCCCGCTACCTAGTTCAGAGTAGCGTTTAATCTGGGATTAAGCGCGGCGTTTCGTACAATATTTCCATTCATTTGTAATGGCTGTATTTAGTGGCTGTAAGCTCAATAGTGGCACAATGCCCGGTTAGGGCCGGGGCGTAATGGGAGCAATGGCATCGCGAATATACATAATATGAATATAAATCTACTAGTTTTCATCGATTTTTGGAATCATTTTAAAATATTTTGATGAAATGTCCAATTGTTTATTTATCTGATGGTAAAAACTGCTCGTTCAAGTTTTATGTTTTATGTTTTTTATTTAGGAAACAAACCGTTATTATAACATAGGATACAATTGACACTAAAAACAGGACAGTAAACAATCGATGTCGATATTATTTTGTATAACAATAAAATCAATTTTGTTACATAAATGCACAAATAGCGATACAAAGCGATATACTTGCTAGTGTACAAAAAAATTAAGTGAATTGGAGTCAATTGCACCTTATTTCTTATTCTGATTTGTAGAGAATATTATTAAAAGAGAAGAAGTTCCACTAGTAAAAAATTTACTTGCCTAAGTGCTTATTTTTGTAAGTCTAAAGAAATAAATGAATTGACTCTGACCCTGACTCTGATACTATAGAAGATATATCACTTAAAATAGTAATTATTAAAATAATGAATATCATACAACTAGATTTTACTTGGATTTGCCGACGTGCTCTAGGGATTCTAAGTTGGTTATTAGTTTTTTCTAAAACAAACACATTATGTGAATAGTACCATAACAATTGATCACGATTTAAAAAAACCATAAACAAACTTAATTATATGGATCCCATTGTTAAAACTGGACCAAATTAAAATGTGACCACATGGGAAGCATCAGCTTTCATATAAAAAAATAATCATGAAAATCGGACCATCCAGTAACAAGCTCTCAGGTAACAAACATAAAATATATACAGTCGAATTGAGGACCTGCTCCTTTTTTTGAAGTCGGTTAAAAATGGTAGTTTAATAAAATTTATTCTGCTCCCGGTGTACTCGACGTGCGTGCAATAATTTCAGTAAAGCCCAGCTTTGGAGGCTTGAATAAATTTACGGCAAAGTTCTAGATTCCTAACTCTATTCTAGAGTGAGCTTTAATTGTAGCTACGTTACTCTCTTCATCTCCTTTTAAACGATTTTCTGTATTCATATCTATATTATATTATGTATAAAATAACGTCGTGTTAGTTACACTATTTATAACTCAAGAACGGCTGAACCAATTTGGCTGAAAACTGGTGGGGAGGTAGCTTAAAACTAGGAGACGGACATAGGATTTGTTAAGTTTTCATTTCGTTCCCGGCTGAACGAATCTTGATGAAACTTGGCAGGGAGGTAAACGGTATCCTGGGAACGGACATAGGCTACTTGAATAGAGCGTGCGAAGCCACGGGCAAAAGCTAATTACAAATAAAACTTTCTCAACTTATTATCCATCATGGTTATTATTACTAAAGTTATTTACAATGATTCACATCCACATCCACAGCCTGTATCGGTCCACTGCTGGACGCAGGCCTCCCCCTGATAAACGCCTTTTTGGTGTTTAACTCATGGGGGTAATGCCCATAATCCCCACGCTGGGCATGCGGGTTGGGGATCGCAGTTTGGTGGAAGATTTGTTCTGCAGGGGGCGCTGCTGCCCGCCCCCCAGAAGATATTCCTTAGTTGCCTCTTACGACACCCACGGGAAGAATTGACAATGATTGGAAAGCTCAAAAGTGTCAGATTCAAATCGTTTATTCGTTTATTTATCGACTTACAAAAAATAAGCACTTTATCAAGTAAATTTTTGGAGGCTTGATTCCTAACTCTATTCTAGAGTGAGCTTTAATTGTAGCTACGATACTCCTAACTCCTTTTAAACGACTTTATGTTTTCATATTATGAATAAAACTTTCTCAACTTTATTATCCATCATGGTTATTATACTAAAGTTATTTACAACGATTGGAAAGCTCAAAAGAGTCAGAGTCAGAGCCAAATCGTTTATTTTTTTAGACTTACAAAATTATTACTTAGACAAGTAATTTTTTTACAATATAAACAGCTTGTCCACAAAGGCCAATGGCCTTTGTGGACTATGAGAAGGCCTTTGACTCTGTCGAAACCTGGGCTGTTCTGGAATCCTTACAGCGATGCCAAGTAGACTATCGTTATATCGAGGTGCTGAGATGTCTCTACGACGCCGCGACCATGAGTGTCCAAGTACAGGACCAGCAGTCCAAACCCATCCAACTGCGCAGAGGAGTGAGGCAGGGGGATGTTATATCCCCGAAACTGTTCACGAGTGCCTTGGAAGATATGTTTAAGACACTGGACTGGAAAGGTAAGGGCATCAACATAAACGGCGATTACATCTCACACCTTCGATTCGCTGATGACATAGTCGTAATGGCGGAGTCGTTGGAGGAGCTAAACCAGATGCTGGCATGAATTTGGATAAAACCAAAATCATGATCAATGGCCTCATTGATCCGGGACCGGTCGTCGTACATGGCCACCCTCTCGAAATTGTTTCCGAGTACACTTACCTTGGACAAATTCTGCAGTTGGGTAAAAACAATTTTGAGAAGGAGGCCAAGAGGAGGATTCAGCTAGGCTGGGCAGCGTTTGGAAAGCTACGTCGAGTCTTCTCGTCATCCATACCGCAATGCTTGAAAACGAAAGTTTTCAATCAGTGCGTCCTACCCGTCATGACCTACGGAGCTGAGACGTGGACACTCACGATAGGGCTGGTCCACCAGTTTAAAGTCGCTCAGCGAGCTATGGAAAGAGCTATGCTCGGAGTCTCTCTGAAGGATAGGATTCGTAACGAATACATCCGACAGTGAACCAAAGTTATCGACATAGCTCAAAGAATTAGCAAACTGAAGTGGCAGTGGGCCGGCCATATCTCGCGAAGAACCGATAACCGCTGGGGTAAACGAGTTCTTGAGTGGAGACCGCGACTCGGCAAACGTAGTGTAGGACGCCCTCCGGCCAGGTGGGATGACGAACTGCGAAAGACTGCAGGCAGATGCTGGATGCGTCAAGCTGAAGACAGGGCGCTATGGCGCTCATTAGGGGAGGCCTATGTCCAGCAGTGGACTAATATAGGCTGATGATGATGATGATGATAAACAGCTTGATAAATAGTTATTACTATCAAATAACAAATGAGGTGCAATTGAGTCTAATCGACTTCAATGTTTTGTGGGACCACGAGTTGCGACCCGTTTTGTCCACTAGCGGAAGAAGTGAAAAAGAAACCACTAGCAAATTTATCGCTTATCAACTAATACTTACAGTCTTTGCATATCTAAGTCTAACACTACTTATTTATGTTCTTACATACTATTGTCGGTGTGGAACTGGGCGACATCTGGCCAAGCATTAACATCACTTGTAATCATCTACTGAGTAATAGGCTTTCTTGATAAGATTTCGTTTTATGTACAGTTTAAATTTACGAATAGGGAGCTCAGTTGCTTCAGATGGAAGCTTGTTATAGAATCGTATACTAAAAATACAAATCATGCTAAATACCCCGTTGTACATAACTTAAGTCCTATTATGAAGGTAAAAAATTATGTAAATAGAGTGTTTTGTCGGGTAAAAGGGGAAAAAACATTAATATTGAAGGCATTTTTGCATTTTTTTTTTTTTAAATATTTTGACCAATTATTAAAAAAAAACATTCCTTAATTAGTATTCATTAACTAGTAGGTATTTACAATTGAAACGTTTGATTTAACAACAGACTCTTGCAAAAATTCACAGCTGATCCATAACAGTATTTATAAGGATGACTTGAATGAAAGCTCAAAAATAGCGATAAACTAACTTTTTGAATGGTTACTTTATGTATAGCGCCTTTTGTTGTTTCGACTGTACGTGAGATTCGGAGTCTTCATCTGTTGAACGATTTTTGGCAGCGGCGGCGGCGGTGTCTCTAACTAATAAATATAATGTCAGTTTGAACAATAATTTAAGACATAGAATTACAATCAAATAATAGAAACGAATAAGATACAACTACAAGTCGCATTTACAATTATAAGTTGAAACATTTGATCTAACTGCAGACTGTTGCAAACAATCTACAGGTAGCTCAACTGATCTTTATCAATACCAGTCGGAATAATAATAATTTGATTACAGTTTTTAAACTTACGCGATCAGAAAACTAAAACCTGTCGGGTGTTACCAAAACAGTCAAATCACTTTAAAAAATCATCTCGTTTTCTTTTATTTATCATTTGCGGAAATAATACGATTCAAACTATACCTACTTGCATAAAGTTTTTCCTAACTGGAATTTTATTTGATAGAGAAATCGACGAAAATAGATCAATAAACAAATGCAGCCGAACATAGCACCTACTTCCTTTTTTTTATGTCGTTTAAAAATATGAAGACACTGCTAATAAAATCATCAAGGCAAGCAAGTTTTAAAGAAATCATAAAACAGTAATATCATCGATCTTACAAAGTCATAACCCCTTCACACAGAAGCCTTACGACCCCGTATTATAACTGGATTATAAAACAAGAACCTTTAGGATAATATTCCTTCTCTTTCACTCGCCACGCGACTTTCGCTGTCTCTTTCATTCGCATGGTATTTCGTATGTTTGTTTCTTTCGCACGGCACGCTTACCAGTCCTTGAAATGAAGATGGAGTAGTAGTTCTAAAGTTGTGTATTTTCACTTCTATGTTTCATGTAAGACTGGCTTCTGCCCGCGTATTTTCATATAATATATATGTTCTAAATGGACGCCATAATTTAATCTTGATCTGTTCAGTAGTTTTGGAGATTGGTAGCAACAATTACATTCACAAACTTTCAGATTTAATTAGAGTCTAATCGTTTATTTCTTTAGACTTAAAGCACATAGACAATTTTTTTTTACTATAGCTTGAGAAAGAGTAATTAATATCAAATAATAAATAACGTGCAAGTGGTATTGTTAGTGGGATTAGACGGTATTTTTTTTGCCAAAACCTCCAAAAATTTTATGTTTTTCCGTAAAATAAAGCTAGATAGATATTCTTGAATATTGTAGATAGATGCTTTACCTTTCTCATTAAGAAAGGTAATTAACGTAAACTAGATTGGAAAGGTAATGAAGATCCTATTTGTATTGTTAATTAACATAAATTTAGGCTCCATTTAGACTAATTTAGAGCAAGAAACTCACTAACATACCTAACCTTAATTTACGTGTAAAATTTTCTCTTTAGGTATAGGTATGAAGATGGAGTACTCATTAAAATAATTAAGATCTAAATCATGTTTATTTCTTTTGCAAAATAAATGTTTGCGTCTTTTTAATCGATTTATTATTGACAAAGCAGGATCTGTTTTAAAACCCACACAAAAATCAAGAAAACCAATTTAAATTCCTTCAATTCAATATCCTGATCTCAGCTTCTGGAATCACAACTTTCGAATGACTATAGACCTAAGTCTCTAAGCAACAAAGGCCATTCTCCGTTGCAGCCAATGTCTAGTAGCCATACTACAATATGATTATAGCCTATAAAGGACTTTAGACCTAAAGAAGCTACATATATGAGTAAATCTCCTCTAAAACCTGTCTCCAATGCCTGGAAAAGGTAGCCGATTCTCAAGAACAGAAACTTCAAAGCAGATAAGTCCTAAAAGCGCTGGTTTTAAGAGTGATTTTCCTGTAAAACCAGTGGTCAGTGGCTGGGCAAGGTAGCTATGGGTGAATGTTCTCACTTCCGCCGTAACCAGTCCGGTGACAGGTGCAAAAACTAAGAATCTCTCGACTTGACCAGAGATCTTAGCGCCAGATGGTACTTGCTATGTTTTGAATGAGTTGGATTTTTATCGCTTGAGTTCGGTTGAGCAAATGACTATAATAATAATAAAGTTTATTTGAAACTTTTGTTTGAAAATAAAAAATATGAATTATTGCATGCTTACTAAGTTTCACAATGAATCTCAAAAGTATGTACCTAGTATGCAAAAGAAAATGTATGTGTAATTAATGATTGTATAAATATTATTAAAAAAATATTAATTATAAAATTTAAATTCTGGTAAGTAAATTTTTACAACTAACAAAGGTGCCTTGATCAGGTGGGACCAATAATTATAGGCGTTATGTTTTAAATTATATATAAATACAAAAACCACAGACCTGATGAATGATAAAACAGTCAGTATAGATAAATCTAGTCAGTAACAGTGTTCTCGTATCCTACTTATATTAACAATATAACCATATAATATATTCAATGTGGATGAGTGGATAAGTAATTCCTAATATTGGCTTGGTTCGAAGAACTTGAACTGATTTTTATGTACGGTTTTTTGTTATTCCATTGCGTACCCTCACACTCAGAGTTATTTCTAAGAAATCAAATAATATCCCCAAAAGTTATGACGGCGCGATGAATAAAATTTTAAGTCTATCCTTTTATACATGTGTAGATACGTACGAGTAGAGATATACCTATATACGTACCAAGAGAGATCTGAATAACCAAAACCTAGCCAATCAGACCAAAAAGTAAAATCGAAACCCATTCCTCAATAACATAATCGTCTTTCCCTTCAAAGCCATCCATCTCATATCTATTTCAGAATGTTTATATCGAGATTGAGACCCCAACCCCAATCTAACCATTTCTATCCCCTCATACCCAACAAAAGATGATCCGATTTCAAAAATAACTACGGAACGAGGTAACCCGAAATAACTAGCGGCGGGAACACAGACAAATTGATCAACTATTTTGTAGTTGGTCGTAAAAAGTGGGAGTTCAGCAGGGGTATTTTAATTCATTCGATTCGTTTCCGTCAGTTCGATTCCGATTTTCAGGGATATTTTAATTCGTCGGAAATTGGCCTTCGGATTCGATATCGAAACTTTTGACGGAGAACTAAACATACGCTTTTTTAAACTATGAGTCAAAATAGCGTTCTAAAGACCCGTCAGAATCGAATCGAATAAATTAAAATACCCCTGCTGTTCTGAGCTCTTAGATAGATAGATAGATAATACTTTATTGCCATCGACCAAAAATTTCGCTGGCCCGCGGAATTTTTGATCGATGTTTATTGCACACATAAATCTAAAAAGATCAAGAGATCAAGACAAGAAAAGTTAAAACTAAGCGACAATTGGCGATCTCTACCAGTCAACCATGCTCTTCTCAGTTCGTTATAAAACGATCAATAAAAATAAAATCAAACCAAAATTCAAACATTCTTTTTTTCACTGCCCTTCCTATACAATGTACGCATAACTTCTTGAGCAATTATTCAATAAATTTTCCGCACATTGTTTATGATTAAGAAAATATTTATAGTATTTTTAAGTCGCCTACCCGAGCCAATACGACAGCGCCACCTATTTTATCATTATTATGTTAAAAACAGGAATTAGTAAAAATCCATCGTACAGTTTGTGGTATCTATTATAAGCATTTTTTTAATAACGCTATAATAGTTTTATAGTTTAGGAAGAGGTGCGAAAATAGAGTTTGGTGGCTAAAAGCACCACTTCGTATTTCTGCCTAAGCTTCAAAGTTTGTTTTAACATGGGTTGCAACATGGTAGCAAATGGTTAACGATGTGCGAATAACTAAAGATTTAAATCGTTAGACGCCCTTACGCCCAAAAAACTGTGGCATTGTCTTTGAATATGAGTAGATAAAATTATTGTGTTTTTAACCGACTTAAAAAAAAGGAGGAGGTTTTCCATTCGACTGTTTTTTTATGTTTGTTACCTCAGAACTTTTGACTGGGTGATCCGATTTCAATTATTCTTTTTTTATATGAAAGCGAGTGCTTCCCGTGTGGTCACATATTAATTTTGTTCAATTCTGACAGTGGGATCCATGAAAATTCATGATAAAACTAAAAAATTGAAGTAGGTTTATAGTTTTTTAAAACAAAATTAATTATATCAATAAACCTAACTGTTATTATTGCTTTTTATTGTGCAATCACATTCTGCAATCGCCTAGCATGAACTTTTGTGAACAAGTACACCACAAAAACTCACAATTCTTTGATTCCAAATAACAAAGACAAGTTGGTGAACTCAGAAACTTCGCGTGGCAACAAACATGTCGCAGTCCAACTATGAAAAGAACCTATCTAACGATTTGAATCTTTGCAAAACTACAAAACATCTAGCCGGAATTCACAAAAAATCATTGTTTTTTAAATAACAAAAAAACGTTACTTTCCACTTAATCTCCGTTTTCGAACTCTTCTCCAAGCTTAAAGAACGCTAGAGTTGAAAGCTTTTGACTTAAAAGTTTTTCAGCACACTTTGAATTTGCCTTCTTTTATAGTAGATAGTTTATGCCATGCCTAAAAAGTATCGTTTTTAACATAATGCACTAAACTGGTCAACAATTACAAAAAAAGCATTTTTCTAATTGTTGACCAGTGATTTTCAAATACAGAAAATATTAAAGTCGCAAATTCAAATTCACTTTATTAAACACAAAAATAACATTACAGATAGCTTTAATCTAATGCGTTATTAATGAAGACTGTCACTTGTCAATTAGATAAATTTTTCTGTGGATATCGTAGGTATTTATTGTATTTATTTATTTACAAAATATACCCTCTCCAAAGAAGTATTCTTTTTTGGCGTTATGCACCACTATGAATTTATCTAATTGATGTGTTATGGGTTAAAGGCAGTATTATTATATGTATAGGTATTCTCTTATGGATTGAGGAGGCCTTCACCCGAAAATGGGTGCTCAAATCATAAGACAATTGCATGTTATGTGAAAGTGTTTATTTTTAAGAAAACTAATAATTATTAACATAAATTACAAATAATGCATGAACAAGTGACGTATCTATTAATTAATATTCTCTGTTCATTCTTATCTAACACACAAAATCAAATGTTTAGTAAGATTTGGAATAAAAGGCTTATTATTATTATTATTACCATAGGTATTCTCTTTTGTAGGTAAGTTTTGGTTTAATTAATGCAAGAAGTGTATACAAAAACTCTATAATCACCTACTCGTGGATAACCATGTGAACACATTTTTCAATTGTAAGTACAGTCGGACAGATTCAGATTCAGATTATTTATTAATAACGTTTACAAATAATTTGTTACATGTCATAAAAGTAGTATAAATTAATTTTATGATTAAATTATAAACAATTAGGACAAAATGATGTTGTTAAATTAATAACAATACAATAGGCTAGAAAGTAAGTATTTTTCCTCAAAAATACATCTATGTTTGAAAAAATTACCTCATAAAATAATACTATGCAGTATAATAATATATACCTAATAAAAATAATACTATGCAGGCACTTATGTTTTAAGAATTTTTTTTAGACTGTTAACATTTTCAATATTTGTGCCCAGCTCAAAAATTATAGCTCTAAATTATTATATATTATTTCAAATGCAATTTCAAATAATAATATATATATAAAAAAAAACAATAAAATATGCTGGAAAAAACACACAGCATCATTTAGCCCCAAGCTAAGCAGAACATGTGTTATGGGTACTATACCAGTTATCTGACATACTTAATACAGCATACATATTTTTTATTATTTAAGTATGCATACATATATATACTTATTTTTCATACACAGAAAAATAATGACCAAAACTGTTTCGTCTCATGGTCTGTCTTGCTTTCTCTCGGCATCCATTAATTGTTACTTATTCATTACTATTTAACCACCCAACTGTACCACCAGATTATAAGTGCTTACAATTTGAGTTCATACAAATTATTGTTCGGAACCCACGCATTGTTGCGTACTATTAATTACTTGGATCATTAAAACGAGCTTTAATAACAGTAACGTTTACTATTGGACAAAAAAACCGCTTGAATGAACTTGGTATGTTTTTTTAATATTCTGCACGTATAAAAAAACTGGTTTTATAATATAAGTTTTGCTAAAATCATGGTTTTATAAATTTTAAGAACGACCTATTCGTGGTAGGTAAGTAGGTACCTCAAATTCCTCAAAAAAATTATTTATAAATGAAATAATTATCTACCAGCTATACAGTGTAAGTCTGCATGCGGTGTAATAAAAAGGGAAACAACGCACGATTTTATCGACGAAAATTTGTAAAAAAAACTATTTTTTTAGTGTTGTAAAAAAAAATCTACGACGACCCCTATCTAAACAAAACACTGTTAAATAAACTAAACAATAAATTACTATGAAACAAACTCTGCAATGATTGGAAATAACAAGAGCTACGTCACTAGAGTCACACACCGAAAACTGTGAAGAGAACAACCCTCAACTAAAATGCTTTTTTAATGCAAAAACAGCCCTTTTTTCATCATTTTTGTAATCATTTTTAAATATCGCAATAAAATCAGCTAATTTTCTTTTTTTTTACTTCTTTTTGTTCTACATCATTATTATCTATCCCATGATAAAAATGTAAGGTTCTTATCTCAATCAAAACATTTCTTGCTTGGTGATGATGAACCATTGTTTTTTTAGTAAGTCACCCTATTACTAAGCCTCCACTGTTGGGCTGAGTACTAAACCCTATTCTCAACATTCTACTCAACTTCAACAGCCTGTATTGGTCCACTGCAGCTGGACGCAAGCCTCCCCCTGATAAGCGCACTATTCGCGTTTATCTCTTGGAGGGTAATATCTATAATCCCCACGCTTTGCATGCGGGTTGGATCGCAGTTCGGTGGTAGAATTGTTCTGCGGGGGGCACCGTTGCTCGCCCCCGGTAGATATCCCTAAGTCGCCTCTTACGACACCCACGGGAAAAGCTGGTGCAAATTCTAAGCCAGACCACACAGCTCTACTTCTACTAGTTACCTACCACTTAGCATCAACACCCACTCAGTAAACACCCTGTCAAAACTCAACACCAGCGAACACTCTGTCCTAAACCAATAACCTTAAAAAGTACAAATGCCCTACAAAAGGTCAAAATGCTGAATGGCCCAAAATGGTACAAATTCCTGTGCGTTATTAGACCATAAAAGGGTCAAAGGGCCACGTTTGAAAGGAAAGGATTTGAGACAGTAGAATTGTGTGAATCTACCTACCTATGAATAGCGAGAAAGAGACAAGAAAGGTTAAAAAACCCTTCAAGGGCGAGGAAAGAAAAATTAATGTTTTTTTTTTGTTTTTATTGATAGACTAGCTGCGCCCCGCGGTTCGTGGTATAAATGTTTCAAACATTCTTAATTTTATCTTTCATTACGAACTTTCTCCTGACACACAACAAAAAAGAGCCAGCGAAATTGGTCCAGTCGTTCAAACATGATGCCGCGATCAAGGGACATAGCGACAATGATTTAAATATAGTTAGGGATTAATTTCTACGTAAATAGATATAAGTGTTCTGTTGTTTTAGAATTTGCTAAAATTAGGATTTAGGAATGTCAATCGATACTTTCCGATTCCTTAATCGATTCCTAAATCCTTAATTTAGCTATTTTTGATATCAAATGGAAGATAACTAATCAATTTGAAAAGCTATCGTCCATTTGTAAATTTTAATTTTAGCTTATTTTATGTAATTCTCAAACAAAAAAATCGACACCAATGTTAACTTAAAAAAAAAAGGATTTGTCTGGACGAAGAACACAGGAAAATGGCTAGTCGACAAGTGTATAAAAATTAAACTACTCGACCGATTAAAAAAAATCTTTCAACATTAAAAAGCTTACTTTTCAGGGAGTGACATAAGCTATATTTTATCCCGGAATTCCTATGGGAACGGGAACAACGCGGTTGAAACCGTGAGGCTCTGCGAGTCGCAAATATGAACATAAATTTGACATCCGTGCTGGACACGCAACAAGTTCAATTATTTAGTTACTAGGTATAGCTCAATGCATACTATGATAATACTTGTCATTAGTGTATGCCAGTCCCGAGTATGAACAAGTGACTACTTACTACATAAATAAAATAAAATAAAAATAAAAAAGCCTTTTATTTCCTACTAACACTTACTTTGTTTTAGAGTAAAAAAAGATTATAATATGCTACATTTCTACTTTTCTCGTTTATCCTTTAACTATTAAGTTATTTAAAATAGTATTACATATATATATATATCCTAATATCATTTAGTTTCCTATAGTAGGAACCCCATATTGGGTGAAGGCCTCCTCCAAAGATGACCATTCGTCTCTGTCCAGTGCAGTCTGCTTCCAGTTTGGGCCGGCTATCCTTGCGATCTCTTCATCCCAACGTGTCAACGGTCTTCCCCTTACTACTTACTACATAAAATTTAATAATAATCTATTTAAATAACAGAGAATCGTGTTCGTTACTCTATTTATAACTCTAGAACGGCTGAACCGATTTGGCTGAAAATTGGTGGGGAGGTAGCTTAGAACCAGGAAACGGTATTATCCCATTCCCGGCTGAACGAATCTTGACGAAATTTGGCAGCGAGGTAAAAGGTATCCCAGGATAGACATAGTCTACTTGAATAGAGTGTGCGAAGCCACGGTCAAAAGCTAGTAATTATCTAGAAAGAAAAAAAAATATTTATTAAACACTACACTACACTGCAAATAAAAAAAAATCTAAAACTAACCTACACAATATAATTGCCAAAATAAATTTGATAACACCAGTATCCGTTAAGTTCACATACAAGTCACTTAGATCATAAAGACTCGATGTTAGAAAAGCTTTAAAATAAACCAGATATTGACGAGCCAATCAAAAACCTGCAAAAAATTTCAATACGCGCGCAAGCTACTACAATCTTTGTTTAAACCCAAAGCCACACGTTGACACCAAAGGCTGAGAACAAAACAAGTGAATGCAAACTCAAAGCTCTGACTGAGCTCAGTTCATCCCACGGTTAGTTCTATGATACCGCGGCGGCGGACGGACGTGTCAACTGTCAATGTCAAACGTGCGCGGGAAAATTTGGACGGAAGAAACTGTTTGTGTAAACTTTTTAGTTATTTTGTGTTGTTAGTGAAGTGTTGAAAGTGTGTTTTTCTTGTTGATTTTTGGATGCTTGGGTACGTATTTTTTGTTATAATTGCTTGTAGCTGTTAACATTTTTTATTCAATGGTTTTTGTAAATTACTTATTATAAAAATTTTCTAAATTGTAATCTGAAAATTAGGTGCCCAAACCAAATAATATAAATGAATTTATAATGTAAAATATCATTTATTCATTTATGTTGAACCATAAAAGCTTGTTAAAAACAAAGGACTCGCAGTTTTTCCGGTTAGTTCATGAAAATGCTACAAGATGGCGCCACTGGTTATGTTTTGAAGCTTGTACACGAAAATAATAACTGCAAACTAGGACTTGGACTTCTGTGCAAAGGTTGTTTTTGGTTTGAATAGGTTGTTGTGAGATTTTAATGACGTAGTATGTTTGTACGAACATCATAATACTAAAGAATTGAATTCTTTGATGTTATGTTTGCCAGAAATACTAAGAAGGTCGATTATTATTTTGCTAACATTGTATAAACTATGGTTAGATATGTATAATTATGTTTATAATGGCAATATCGTAGGTTTTTTCTGATAATTTAATACAAAGTAAGGTGAAATTTGAAAAGAGTAACATAGTCAATATAATACATAAACATACCTATTTGCATATTATTATTCATTAATAACTATATATCTAGGTTGATATTCTATATTTACTACCAAGGATAGATGTACATTATTACTCTACCTTACTATAAAAACCTTTTATCTAAATACTAATCTACTGGTTTTACGCAAATAAAACCAAAAATCACCACTTGATCTACGACCCAACATTAAAAATAAACACTTTCAATAAAAAAACGCATTTTAAAGTAGTCAGTATCCAAAAAACTGATACTCAAACCAAAATTAAATCAACAAAGACTAACAATAAAACTATCGAAAACGACTCTACGGTTCTCGAAAATAAAGATGTAGAGATATTTTTATAAGCGCATCTCCAACATGGTTGGTTTTTTGATATCGAAAAATCGAAATTAGACTCTACAGTACTTGAAATAAAGACGAAAAGGTACAAAGGGTCTTTGATAAGGTTTTTATGAGAAACAGGTTTGGATTCGTAATTAGGACAGGTGTCCGATGGATCCCTTTTTGCTGGACCCGACTAGATCTTTATTTTTATAGTCCAAGCTGATTCGTGAGATGAAGATTTTGTACACTCGGCAATTAGAGTAAGAATAAGAACATCTATCATTTGGATAGTAACATAGAGTTTTTATTAGACTTTTGCTGTGCTGTTTGTGTGTGTACATTATAAACAGCACAGTAAAGTAAAGTTACGGTAACAAAAAACAGGGTCATTATTTTAGGTACACATATTAGGTTGGCAGATATTTTTTTATAGATAAAATGTATTTAGTTTAAGTAGAGTACCTAACTGTTCAAAAATAATTATAAAAATAACTCAATTGGTCTTACACGTGTAATTTTTTTTATTAGTTGTCTGTTATTTTATCCATTAAAAACCGAGTCGAGTGGATTTTACATTTTTGTACGGATTCTAAAGCATTCGTTTTGTTTTTATTTTCCGATGTTTCATAAATCGATTTATTATAATTGTATTATGAAGAAGTATTTTGGAACAAAATAATTAACCTTTACTAAGGAAATACTATAAATATGTAATTATGAAACTGAAAAAAACTCTATGTATGTGAATGTTAATTTTCTCGACTTTTCTATTTATATTTACGATGATAATGATGATGATTTTTTTTTACAGTACATTATCTTTAAATACCCTGTATCTTGAATTGTATTCTCCTAATCCTATAACTTTCTTGTATTCATTTCTTACGCCGACTATACCTTTTTTATTTGGCGGGATGACTGTATCAATTTGAAAGATAAGATGTAATAAAATTAAAAATGAATATCTTCGAGACAGTTTATGTAACGGTGGTAGGTTATAGTGATAAAAGTAAAAATGAAATAAAAATAAGTACCCTGTATGCTTGTTGTGTAGTAAAACGTAAATATGGACATAAAACGAAGTTGCTCGGTTAAAAAATCGTAAAATGTTTATTTTTTTTGTGTCTATGTAATAAAATGACGGACAATTAGATAGTTTTTATATCTGTTACTTTGCTATTGATTGAGAAATTAGGTAACAAATTCAAAGTGGTTTCTTTACTTTCACGTCTGATAAATAAACTTGTACGTAGGTAAATAATGATTTATTGCTAGGAAAAAAATACAGCAATATTTGTTTTAAAAGAATGCAGCTCAGTTTCATCTCTGGTCAAATTTTGAACGGTTATTACGAGTATGTATATGATTTTTATTAAGAATTTGAATACTTGTATTTTCTGGTTCATTTTTTAATATTGTCAATTATTAGATACGCTTGCAATAATTTTCAAAATGTCTATAGATAAGATTTGTATTGAGTTTGACGTTAGTAATACTAATATTATAAATAAATAAATAAATAATGCTGGACAATTCACATAGCATTTCAAATGCGACAGTTTGTATGCTTACAGATGCTCGGATGTTGGTTATCTCTTCACGCCAAAATTACTTAACTATATAATATGTACATATATAAGTATAATAGGTAGTTCTAAGACTGGATTTATACATCGGGTTCTTTTAATACCGAAAAAACGCGTGTGAAGCCGCGGTATAAACCTAGTGGTAAATAAAGTCACTTATTCAACCTTTGTTTTCATACTCAAAACTATTCATCCTTTAAACATTAACAAGCGTCAACTGTCAAAACACCTTATCACTATACAAATAAATGTCATATTACATTAACACACAAGTTTAGGTACACCTACGCAAAAATCTGGAGAATAGATAAAAGCTCGACCAGTTTTAGTAGAACTCTACTAAAAGGTCAGTCGGTACTATTTCTTTTGAATAACGGGTGACTAAAGTTCTTTTTAAATTGGTCTGTCAAGGTATTGTTGGTGGTTATGGAATAAAAAGTACCAATTTAGTGTAATCGGAGGTCATAGTGATTATTATCACCAATTTATGAGAAGCAAGAAAACATCAGCTTTGTGTCTTGTCTTAGTTATACCATAGACATAGTAGTGAAAAATTCTACGCCTATGATTATACCAGAGTTCTTAAATTTTATCGCCATAGTAAACATTTACCGACCATTATAAATAAGGGGAAGGGGCCCTTATTCATAATAGCCTGCTAACTTAAAACAGTTGCTAAGCAGTATTATTTCTCACTCTAACTTAAGTCAATAGAAGAAGACAGACTGAGAACTAGCGATGCTTTAAGTTAGCAGATCATTATGAATAAGGGGGTTAATGTTTACTCCTATTTTATTGACGTAAGTTTTTTTTACACAAATCTTTCTAAGTAATATTTTTTAATGTATCAGTTATCTTGTTGTACCCATAAATAACATGCACTACTTAGCTTTGGGTAAACTATTTTTGCCTTGACATTTTATTTTTCGATTATTTCGAGAGTTATCCCATTCGCCGGTAGAAAAATAATAAAATAAAATTAACCAGGCGAATGGCTTCGCGGTCCCTTTACCTTGCGGTCCCAATTGACGGAAGCGTCTTGCTGTGTGGATTATCCAGCATTTTTTCTATTTCGCTGATTGTGTCTGTATACATGTCTGTATAACTATTAAGGTATACCAACTACACTACCCAAGTTTGAACTAAAAACAAATTCTTCACAAAACGTAATAAAATACTCTGCCATACATGTTTTACATAATAAACTAGCAGTGCCTCGCCGTTTCACCCGCGTAGTTCCCGTTCCCGTCAGAATTTCGGGATAAAATAATATATGTATAGCCTATGTCACTCCCTGAAAAGTAAGCCTTTTAATGATGAAATATTTTTTTTAATCGGTCCAGTAGTTTCGGAGTCTATTCCATGCAAAAAAACAAACAATCATATACTTCCTTTTTACAATATTAGCATAGATCATCTAGGATAGATTATATCTAGATTATATAAGGTATACCTACTTTTATTTTAAAAAACAAAATAATCTCAAAACTAAAACGAAGACGCGCTCTCTAAATTTAAAAAGCTATTTTCCTTTGTGGCTCGAGTAGCGATTTCGTTTTCCTTTCGCTACGTCCATGCAAGTCCGCCGGACATAGCCATTGCAGCTTCCTGAAACGCCAAATATTTTAACTTGTCGGATGTTGACTCATACACACAGTGTAGGTATAAAGAGCTAGGCAAAAGTTGTTATTGGGGTTTTTCCAGCTAAAAAATCATAGTAGCAGCCCCAGTTGGCGGCGTTACACCCCCGTGCCTCGGGTAGAGTTTTTTTTTTAATCAGAAATAGACCTTAGTTTGACCGCAATCTCACATGATGGAAAGGGAAGATGCGGCCGACGATGTATCACGAAGGTCTAGACTAGAAGATGGCTACTCCGGACCACATTCCGAAACACAACAGAGTTGCTTCACGGACTGGCCCAGTCCGGAGGGTGGTGACAAGCCACGGCCGAAGGCTACCACCAGAGGGTACCGCTCTTAGCACGCCATGTAAATCGTTGTTCTTGACCTCTTCCCTTCGTTCACTATAATCATGTCCTGCGCATTTGCGCATCTGTATACGAAATTTGGATTCAAGTAACTTTTTAAGTTTTCTGGAACAAATACTAATTTGCTCGGGAATATTTTTTTGGAGACCTTTCTTTAGACATAGATTACACGTATTTTTTGCCACCTTGCCACCACAGTAAACTCAATATAAATAAACAATTTTGAAATTAAAATAAAATACATAAACGTCAGTTACACAATAAAAACATAACATAACTTTAGATTTTAAAATAATCAAATTACTAAACTTGTGGCATAGATTTTAGAGGCTCATAATTGGTATTTCAAATATGATAAGCTATTTACCACTGAGCTGTGTCACACACTAATTAGCACTGGGTCATAATTGTCATTGAATTTTGTACAAATTGTAATAAATTTGCATGATACGAGCAATTGAAGTTCTGGGAATATGATTCATATTCATTTCGGCCACATTTCATCCAATTAAGCCAATGTTTGGACAAAGGGGATGCACATTCGTCGCTGTGAGAAATGATGACATAAAAGGGACACTCAAAAACCATTTTATTGAGCTTTATTTATTTATCAGATTGACATCAAAATGACAAAACTTCAGCAAGATATACTTACAGTCGCACTCAGAATTGTTAATGAAAGTTTAATCTATCACTTAGTAAAGGTTTCAAAAAAACATTACTTAGTGACAGTATAATTATGACATAGATATAGACATAGATAATCATTTATTTGCTATGCCTTTTATTTGGCTGAATAATAATTTATCATGAGCTAAGAATTTAATACAGATATCCCCTCTTTACTGTGACAAGGTATAGTGCATGCTGCATTTCACTGTACCAAAGTGTAGCACCATATCCTACTTTCCAAGCTTTATTACATTAAAGACATTAACTAAAGACAAACAAACAAACAATTATTTTGTTGTAGCTATACAAATAAGAGAAATTTATGACAATGACGTGAAACTTTCTCCTTCACTTCCCCAGGAAATTGGTTGAAAATAATTATTTTGTACGACGATTGACTTTTCCGGTGAATAGAGTTGAGACATTCATTATGTTACTGTTATTTTTATGATATGTTAAGTTCACTATGTATGTAAGATAGTCAGATAGTCATTTTATTGGTAAAATCATTTACAAGTCACAGCATTGGTACATGATAAACAACAAATTAAATAAAAAATTTACATACTAAAATAATAATTAAATTGTCATTGTACCTCATATAAAAAATAAATTAAATTAATTACAAAGAAAAATAATAATTACCTAAGTAACTTGACACCACCGCCCATGGTTAACCGATTTTGTTGATTCTTTCAATATTATATAGAGAATGATTTCGAGGTGGTCCCATAGAATTGTTATTCCCTAGGAATAAGTATCGATCCCGTAAAATTTAAAAAGCTTATCATTTCGGTTCATTGGTAACTAAGGGTGTCGATGGCAACGGGTGTAAACAAGATACCTACCTAGAAAAACAAATTACAAAGTTGACGGATAGTGGATTGCATAAAACGAAGGATGTCCGTACTGTCAATGACCCTTCTATGAAAATGATAATGACTTTATTTCCTATAAATCCCAAAACAAATGTGTGATTTAGTGACACGTCCAAAGCATGCACGTTTGCACGTTCAGCAGTAAGGTTGTTCGTTTTGTGTGATCGTCAACCAAAACTTCGTATTTTGTGTTTAAAGTAGGCCTTTCATTCATCGTTACATGACTGTGTCATCACAACAAACTAAATTAAACTTGAATTTCAACTAGATGTTAGGTACGTCTTGAAGAATTTGAAGTCGGTTTAAAGTTTTTAAAACAAACCCAATCATATGTATTTGTCGTTAATGTAATATCGCCAGTTGCAAGATTTTCCTCATACATTATGTATGTATACTAGCGCATGCAAACCGATAATCGGTAATCGATAAATTATCGGTAATCGGCTCATTTTAGCCAGCGATAATTATCGAAAAACATCGATAAAAAACCGATAATTATCGAAAATAAAGCATCGATCATTTCCTGCAACGACGACAATGAATTGCCTCGTGAAAATTCGCCAAATCAAGTCAGCAGCACCCCATTATCAAATAAAGAATTGATTATCCAACAAATTTGACTATTTTAATTGGATTTCTTATTTAAAAAACATTTATAGACACCTAATGATTACTAGTTCATTATACTGACTCATTTACTTAATTGTTAAAATAGTTCGTTCATATTAGAATCGAAAATGTCAACTAATTAAAAGTTATTGGATTAGTAACACTAATCGAAATAATATATTATCTGGATATGTATCTAAATGGAGGATTTTGTTTTTAGTTTGTAAGATATATATAATATTTTAGTTGTTTTATTCACAAATACCTACAGGTGCTTTTTATAAAGCTAATAGGTATATAATATACAATGTGTCTGGTTACCGGTGTCGGAGACTTTGGGGGGATAAAGTGCGGTAAATTTTATCTCCAAATCACTAGTCTCCGACACCGGCAACCAGACACATGTATGACCATATTTTTAACTAAGTACCTACTTTACGTCACAAAGGCTAGACACAGGGGCTGATTATACTTTTTGGATTTCTGTATAACCTGCCTCACTGTGTGTATGTGGTCTATGGGAGTGCCATAACCTCCGCGAAACCCAGCCTGCTCCGGTGGCTGGAACTCGTCTAGTCTCCAGACGACGGTTCGTGACCACTCGTTTGACACCTTAGATAATGTTCCCACTTAAATTAGATTTTGGTTGTATGTAATAAAACCATATTCCTGAGTAAATAATGAGTCATAATGAGTCTCTTATCAATGAGCTACTGAAAAATAATGTAAAGTTCAATAAATTTTTATTATTTTCCATATTATTAATGGTACATTCAATCCTTGAACGAAATATTGAAAAACCGGAAGCTTAAGTAGTAAGTTAGTCTATATATATATACATTTACTATATATTATATATACATACTATATATACACTGAAATATATAGGTAGATAATACGTAAATCTTGGTGAGTGTACATTGGACAAATTAACTAGAAGCCGAAATACCAAGCTATTTTCAAGTTTGTAAAAGTAACAGTCATCAACGAAAGTTGTGACGAAAGTCATAAACTTATACATAAAAAAAGACGTGTGGCACTCGGGGACTGCCGCGGTAAAGCTATTGCAATGCCATATAGAGGCGAGTTGCTGAACTAAAGAGACAAACGTCAAGGTTTTTTCGTTACGGATTCGGTCCCCGCGCTCAAGGCCCGCGATAGAAGCTATGCAATAGCTTAAAACTATTTTATTGTGCATTTTCGAAATTTTCTAATGGCAAATTAGATAAATTAAATAATGGCACAATTTTCGCTCATGAAACATTAATGTTCTTTAACATCCACCATCCAAAATGTGATTAACAATTCAAAAAGTCATTAACAAGTAAAAATTCATCAAAACTTTTGAATATTTAGCTCCCAAAGGTACTGTATGCTGTGTCAATCAAACTTCACCAAGGTTCGTACAAAAACCCCGAATGGAGGAAAATATTGCGAAAATGGCTGAAATATTTTGAATTCAGGTGAAATATTTCGAAAAAACTGAAAAAGTCCGAGTTGATTGGAATTGATGCCTATTCCAGAAAGCGTGAATATTCTCATGAATTCTCAATTTTTTTGCAATCACTAGAGCTGAGAATATGTCAGAATAGAAAAGAATAAGTACAATATTATAGCTTATACAGAGTGGCATATTTAGATCGCTCAGTATAAAAAAAACTTGTATTCAGCTCGGCAATCGAACCCGGACGTTTTTGAAAAGACAACTAACACTACATAATTATTAATATTTAGATATCGACCGAAAAATCATGACTAAAATTAATATAACGCATTGTTTTTTTTTCAAGTAATTTAAGAAGTGCTCAACTTCGGTTTTCGTTGGCTCAACTTGGTATGGACGTAGACCCTTTAATTATTGAATTATTTTAATTTTAAGCTTTTTTTATAGTGGCAATAGTACGTGAAAGTCAACTTGTCATCATGAACTGTCTACCTTTTTTCGGTTCAAGAGATACTGATAGACTAACGGACAAACATACAGCGAAGGCTTAGTAATAGGGTCCCGTTTCTATTCTGCTCTTCGGGTATAGTAACTCAAATTTTTGGCAATTTTTTCTCTACGTTTGTCAAGGCTCGCAATAAGTACCATTTTAAAGATTTTTTTATTATTAACACCCTTTAGCTTCTGAATTCTAAGTTAATAATCCTACACATAGTGAATACTAACTATGCTTTACAGAAATTATCCACTTAATCGCTTTATAATAGATCAAAGCGCACAGGTGCTCTTTAAACAAAACCAAGGAAAAAAAATTGAATAGGTACCTTAGTCGTACTTACTGTGTATTCTTTATTTTATTTATCTGTAACGATTGTAGGTGTGTCTGACTGATTGCTATTTATTTTTAAGTTCAGAGTTAGCTCATTGCAAATTTAACACTTCAGCAGTCGCTAACGGGTCTATCAGACCCAGTCCTCTATTGTTTTCATTGTAACTATTGAATCTTAAGGATTACGGTGTATCCGCTCTTAGTACCTTCCGACGTTAAAGTAAGACAGCGAATAACGGTCGCTACAGCCAATTGGCGCACTTTGCTGGAGTGCTAAGGACGTAAAAAATGCGTATGGGTTCTTTGGACCCGGTAGCGACTAAATACGTGAGTGATTTTCCATAACTTTTTATCCCTAATTAATTGTTCCAAATTTGTTTTTAGAATAAAAAAGGCAACCTAAGGGTTCTTGAGCTTAGGGAATATTGAATAATCCTTGAACAAAGAAATAAAGAATGAAAATAGTAAACAAAAAGTGCATTGTGATCTTTGCCATTGGAAAAAATACAGAAAAACTAAAATTTCCTGCGCTAAAATGCAATATCCCAATTTGTGGAAATACACTAAAGCAATATGTGTGAACTGCAATAGTTAAAATTTACTTGCAATGTGACAAAATAGTGCCGATTTATAGTTAAGTTCCAAAAAAGTTGTTTTTCGATTGTCGATTATTAGAGAAGTTTTTTAGTTTTTCTTACGAAATAATGAATGATCTTTTTTTGTCAATTTGAATTAGTACATGATAGAAGTATTAGAAAAATTAAGAAATTTAATGTTATGGTCATTATTTGATAAGATATAAGATAAAAAATAAAATGTGTCGTTAAAGTCAGACGAATTTTAGTATGTTTTTGAATAGCGTTTTGTTATGAATAAAAGTAATAAATACAAATGTTTAATACCATATTTAGCTTTATTCTAGAATATAATTACTGTTAGGAAATACACAATAACATTAAATTCAGCAGTTTTAGAAAAATCCACCCGTATTAAACTGGGTCCGGTGGACACGGTAGCGACTCCTAGCGTATCAAAACAGGGCGCGACTGCTCAAGTGTTAAGTGCATCGTAAGTAGATATGCTCATTGCTGAAGTTTATGGTATTTTATATTAAAATCTCTATCAACAATGTATGTCTAAATTATTCAGCATTTATTTTGGAACTATAAGTTACTCCAAAACATTAATATACTGTACAGTTTCATCCTTTTTACGAAACCAGGAAAGTCTATTAAGAAACCAGTAAAAATAAAATCAACTTTCATGCAAATTCTAAATGAAGCCGCGTGAAGCCCTAGTCTCGCATACAAAGAATTAATTACAGCCTCAATAACTACCAACCGGTATATCAAACAGTTATGGCAGCCAACACGAAACTGGTTTGTCAACTTATTGATTCTTCTGCAATGAATGTACACTTTTTGCACGGAGCCTTTGGCCGGTTAAAACGGGAAATTGTCAAATTGGGGTTATGTGGTTTTGTTTATTTGACGACGATATCTTCGGTGAGTGGGCGAAGGTTTAGTTTGATATCCAAAAGGTTTTGGGATAAAATGTGTATTCAAATAAATCTAGATTATTGGAATATCATATTTTACACATCATCACATCAACATCCTAATACTAGTAATGTGCATAAATATTTAACAAACAAAAAAAACAACTGAAACTTTTCGTAAATGATTTAAAAAAAACAGACGGACAACAAAATGATGATATAACCCTTTAAAGGATTATATTTTCCTTTTGAGGAATGGTATCCTGAAAAGCGTCTTATTGATGCTTATTATCAGGTAGTGAGGTAATGCAATAATGTTTATGCTATCTATAAGAGTCAGGTCAGTGATGGATCTGTTGAGGCGCTGCCTCCTGCCCCCCGGTGGATATACCTTAGTCGCCAGTCGCCACTTACGACACTCCCTGGAAGAGATGGATGGGTGCAAATTCTAATCCCATTCAGCAAATTCAAGTACTTAGTTAGTCGGTAAACAGTTATTAAGTTCCCATAAAAAGCTTACTTTATAACTAAAATGATAGTTAGTTTCATCTCCCATCACAAGAATTTTCGCGCATAAAAACGTAACGACTCAATAAACACCTAAATAGGATAATTTGATCGATAAGTATTCTCGATTATATCGTATTCGTTCCCACGGGCGTGAAATAATCGATTTAACATCGATTTGACTTACAATCGGTTACAGCTCACAGCATCTAAAGAATGCAGTTCCGCACGCACTGGTGCTGGAAAAACAACGGTGTGATGGATTGTGGAAAGAATGGTGCATTCACTGCCGAGCCTCTGAAGGCCAGTGCTGCTGTTGCTCTACGGCTGCTGCAAAATGCAGATGTGTAAAATATGCTGCAGTGGGTACTAAAAATATCGCCGTCCCTGTCATAACGAAAATATAAGGATCGAAATGATGAGTTGAGTTTAGTCAAGTTTTGGAAATATCTGAATAGACACCAGTGTCTCGATGTGTCTCGATATATTTCTGTAGTATTATTAAAAAATAAAATATGAGTAAAATACGAGTTTTAGAAAATTACCTGCGAAAGACTGCAGGCATATCCTAGATGCGGAGAGCTGAAGGCAGGGCGCTCTGGCCCTCATTTGGAGGCCTATGTCCAGCGGTGGACTACTAGCTGCACCCCGCGGCTTCGTTCGCCTATCCCACGGGAACTGATTTATGGGATAAAAGTAGCCTATATGTTATTCCAGGCCTAGAACTACCTGTATGCAAATATTATATTCTTGCGAATTTCAGCCCGATCCGTTTATTAGTTTTTGCGTGAAAGAGCAACAAACATACCTACATACATACAGACATGTCTACAAACTTTCGCGTTTATAATATGAGTACGATAAATTCCTACCTAACGACTTGTAGTTAGAAAATTATTACTGCGCAAGAAACTGTCGGGCAATACATTTAATTAACAAAACTTATAGGTTTCCTCATCTTGTATATATGAAAAACAAATTAACACGAAGATAATATTTTATAATAGACAATTTACATTGCATCATCTAGCCCTAAGCTAAGCAGGATTTCGACCCTGCTTAGCTTAGGAAGCTACCTAATTTATTGTGATAACGTCTATTCAAAAAAGTGTCACGTTGTTCGGTTTAAAGTTTCTTTATTTTCTCAAAGAACATAAAAACAGTTCACTTAAATGAGAAAAACAAAACTTGTACTTAAATGTAAGTATCTACTGCTTAGATTTATATATTATATTAGCTCATGTGTGCTAACTAATTAACATAATCGTACATCTACTTAGTACAAATTGTTGATGACATTGTCATGACGACTGAATCAAGATTAAAGTTCTAATTTCGTCTACTATGAGTAGATAGAGCGTTGATAGCTAGCTATCACCAGAATGGCAAATACAGTAATATAAACTACGATGAAAGATATTCAAAAGATCAAGTAAATAACGTTATCTCGTAAAATTAGCGTTCCCAATCCTTTCTGACTATAAACTTTAGAGAAAACCATTTTTTTTATAAATTTGTGGACACTATAACTGCCTTTTGTGTAGTCCGAAGTATAAGTGAATAAAAACAAAAAACTCAACGCTTTAACAAAAAGCCAAACTTAAAAATCTTGTAAGCGGAAACTTATTTTATATTGTTTGCAAAAACAAAATGGAGACGGCTTTAACATAATTTACATAGATACGCTACGAGCTTCAAGAAAAACTCGCGGGACTACACACAGGTTAAATATTTGGTAAATAAAAATGTTTGACCTTTTTTTTGCTAGCATCGTAGGAGGCAACTGAGGTAATAGAATATTTGTATCATAGAACTGCGATTCCCAACCGGCATGATCAGCTTGGGGATTATGGGCATTATCTCCCATATCTCCAAACCAATAAGGCGCTTATCAAGAGGCTGCGCCCAGCAGTGGACCAATATACTGTTGAATTAAGGAGGGTGGAAGATAAGTTCAGCAGTGGATGAATGTGTTCTGATATAAATTGAAAATCTATACTAATACGAATACTAGATAATAATATTATATTATAAAGAGGAAAGAATTGTTTTTTTTGTATCGAATAGGCTCCAAAACTACCGGACCATCTTTCATCATTAAAAAGCTTACTTTTCAGGAAGTGATAAAGGCTATTTTTTATCCCGGAAGCCCGACGAGAACGGAAACTACGCGGGTGAATCCCGATCGCTGCTAGTAATTTATAAATTGACAGTCAAGCTCAACAACTTATCCATATAAATAAATAAATAAAAATAAATAATGCTGGAGAATTCAAACAGCATTATTTAGCCCCAAGCTAAGCAGAGCTTGTATTATGGGTACTAGATGACTGAAATACTGGTATTTGATATTCACATTAATAAAACCGACTTTAGAACACTAAGTCGCATACCCGAGCCAATATAACAGCGCCACCTATTTATAGGAAATTTTAAAAATCCATCGTACAGTTTGTGATATCTATTTTTATATCTCTGTAATAGTTTTAACTCATATAGTTTAGGAAAAGATAATAGAGTTTGATGGCCAAAAAGCGCAACTTCGTATCGCTGCCTAAGCTTTACAAAATGAAACTTTTACAGAGGCATAAATAAATAAAATATAATAGATACCACAAAATGTACGATTGATTTTTTAAATCTCCTGTCTTTAACGTAATAATAAGATAAAATAGGTGAGTGCGTCAGTTTTACTGGTGTAAACTGCAAAACAAGCTCAAGACCGTTTTCAACTGTGTGTCACCTGATATTTGCCATTCCTACCCCCAGTACGTGTAAACAGTAACAGTATGCTATACATAATACATGCGTTCGTGTAATCGGTGCACTGTCAAGCATTTTGTAGCGAAATGTATTGGAGGCACGAGAAAATCGCTAGGGAGTAAACAAATACGGTATGTTAGAAAAATGAAAGTTGTAGTATAAAGTTCGATGTACACGCGAGTCTATCGTTACACTAATATTATAAACTAGCTGCGGGAAGCGGGTTTGCACGGCTTTGTTTCTATTTAAACGTTTAAAGGTGATTTTTATCCCAAAAATCACCTTTAAACGAATGATCGCAACGATTTTTGGGATGAAAAGTAGCCTTTGATTCCAGGATTATAATTACCTGTATGCAAAATTTCAGCCCGATCCGTTCAGTAGTTTTGGCGTGGAGAGGTAACAAACATCCATCCATCCACACATCATACAGGTAAAACAAAAAATTATAGTATAAAATCTTTATGTCTGCAATCGTGAGAAGTAAACGCAGCAATCGGGAAGGAATAAACTCGCTGTTCCATAGCTATGCCATAGCCAAGCTATTAAAAAAAGTTCAAGATGGCTGTACAGTTTAAATCCAATAAATCCAGGTTTCCAGCAATTTTCCTGGCACACGTAATAAGCTCTCTCAATTAGACTTTATTTATTGCACATTAAGATTCAATTTACTGTCAATCAAGTTGGTCGTGATCAGAACGCCGCAATTGACTTTGAGTATCTCACAGGATTCCTTTAGTTTTCACTTCCGGTCGGGGCGGAAATACAAAGGGTAATGGCGGTAATGGGTACCACGAGGCATTTACTGTATATCCAGTTAATATTGCTAGAATAGTGTGAGATCCATTTAAGGTATCCACGAGACACTGTCGTGGGCCCATTTGGAAAATAGGATAAAGAATTTATCCGTAGTCAAACACATGTTAATATACAAAAACATACGTAATAAAGCGATATGTTTTTTGTTATATTTAATAATAACCAATTAAAAAAATTATATATAAATTTTAACTATTTAAAAGTTGTAGCGTCTAATTGTGAGTAGCTATTTGTTTGCGGGCAAAAGTTTCAATGAAATTAAAAATTATCAAACTTGGCTCCCAGTTGGTACAGACAATATAATTATGTACTATTATGTGTACTACATTATATATATTGTAAATCTCAATATTCAATATATTTCTATAGCTATGGCTACCACCTTACGCCCGGTTGTTATTCGAAAATCACACCAATATTATAAATGTGAAAGTTTGGATGGATGGTTTGTAACCTCTTCACGCTAAAACTACCCAACGGATCGGGCTGAAATTTACAGGTACAGGTTATGCTTATCCTGGAATCAAACATAGGCTACTTTTTATCCCATAAATCAGTTCCCATGAGATCTAAATCACCTTTGAACGTTTCCATAGAAAGAACGCGTTCGAAGCCGCGGGTTGCAGCTAGTGCTCGATAAAATAACAAAAAAGAACCTAATATAATTTTTCTTCGTAAAATAATGTTGAAGAACTAATATTATTAAGTATTGAGATCAATTCCTCAGTCTAAGTCTCAAGGCAAAGCACATAAAGGGCTTCCTTTCTCGTAAGTAATGAGATTTTGCGTGAGTCGGTTGAAAGACTTCTTCAGTACAAATTGTTTACGTAGGAAGTTTAATAAAGCTGAAACCTACCTGTTTGACTAAGATTTTTTAAAATAACTCAAAAACTCCCCTTTATCGGTCCACTGCTGGACGCAGGCCTCCCCCTAATTATTATTACCGCCTTATTGGCGTTTAACTCATGGGGGATAATGCCCATAATCCCATCACTAGGCATGCGGGTTGGGGATCGCTGTTGGGTTCTAGAATTGTTCTGAAAGGAGCGCTGCTGCCCGACCCGCCGGTGGGTATCCCTTAGTCGCCCTCTTACGACACCCACGGGAAGAATTGGGGTGGTGTAAAACTAACACCTGTAAGCTTTGTTTAATAAATTTGTAAAATAAGCAGAAAAGAACAGCTAGCCTGAGTCACAGCGCAACCCAAGCAGGGTGATTTGTGTAGGAAACTTGCTATCCAAGACGGCCCGAGCAAAACCGATGTTTGTTTACGTGGGAAAAACCATCTCGAAGCAACCCGAGCCGAATAAACGTAAATGTCAAATGTCAAATGTCAAATGTCAAATGTCAAATGTCAAATGTCAAATGTCAAATGTCAAATGTCAAAAATCAAATGACATAAGTCAAAAGTCAAATGTAAATGTAAATGTTAGAAATGTTTTTGTCAAATGTCAAATGTTAAAAGTTAAAAGTCAAAAGTCATAAATCAAAAGTCAAATGTCAAAAGGCAAATGTTAAAAGTCAAAAGTCAAAAGTCAAAAGTCAAAAATCAAAAGTCAAAAGGCAAATGTCAAAAGGCAAATGTCAAATGTAAATGTTAAATGTTAAATGTCAAATGTCAAATGTCAAATGTCAAATGTCAAATGTCAAATGTGATATGTTAAAAGTCAAAAGTCAAAAGTCAAAAGTCAAATGTCAAATGTAAAATAAAAAGTCAAATGTCAAAAGTCAAAAGTCTAAATGTCAAATGTCAAAGTCAAATGTCAAATGTCAAAAGTCAAAAGGCAAATGTCAAATGTAAATGTTAGATGTTAGTCAAATGTTAAAAGTCAAAAGTCAAAAGTCAAAGTCAAAAGTCAAATGTCAAATGTATGAAGTCAAAAGGCAAATGTCAAATGTAAATGTTAGATGTGAGTCAAATGTTAAAAGTCAAAAGTCAAGTCAAAGTCAAAAGTCAAATGTTAAAAGGTAAATGTCAAGTCAAATGTAAAAAGGTCAAAAGTCAAAAGTCAAATGTCAAATGTCAAATGTAAAAAGTCAAAAGTCAAAAGTCAAAAGTCAAAAGTCTAAATGTCAAATGTCAAAAGTCAAATGTTAAAAGTCCAAAGTTAAATGTCAAATGTCAAAAGGCAGATGTCAAATGTAAATGTTTGTTGATGTCAAATGTTAAAAGTCAAAAGTCAAATGTCAAAAGTCAAATGTCAAAAGTCAAAAGTCAAATGTCAAAAGTCAAATGTCATGTCAAATGTCAAATGTAAAATGTAAAATGTAAAATGTCAAATGTCAAATGTCAAATGTCAAATCTCGAATGTCGAATATTAATGTAAAATGTAAATGTCAAATGTAAAAGAAAATGTAAATGTCAAATATCAAATGTCAAATGTCAAAAGTTAAAAGTCAAAAGTCAACTTAAACTTCAACTTCTTGCGTGTGGCTAAGTCAAAAGTCAATGTTGAAAATGTAAATGTCAAATGTCAAATGTCAAATGTCAAATGTTAAATGTCAAATGTCAAAAGTCAAAAGTCAAAAATCAAAAGTCAAATGTCAAAAATCAAAAGTCAAAAGTCAAATCTCAAATCTCAAATCTCAAATGTCAAAATGTCAAATAACATATGTCAAAATGTCAAATAACAAATGTCAAGTCAAATGTTAAATGTAAATGTCAAATCTCAATGTCAAAAGTCAAAAGTCAAAAGTCAAGTACCAAATGCCAAATGACAAAAGCCAAAAGCCAAAAGTAAAAAGTCAAGAGCCTAAAGCTAAATACCAAATGCCCAATGCCAAATGTCAAATGTCAAATGTAAAATATCAAATGTCAAAAGTCAAATGAAAAAAACAAATGTCAAAAGTGAAATATTAAATGCCAAATGCCAAATATCAAATGTCAAATGTAAAATATCAAATGTTAAAAGTCAAATGTAAAATATCAAATGTCAAAAGACAAATGTTGAATGTTGAATGTTGAATGTTGAATGTTGAATGTTAAATGTTGAATGTTGAATGTTGAATGTTGAATGTTAAATGTTAAATGTTAAATGTTAAATGTTAAATGCTAAATGTTAAATGTTAAATGTTAAATGTTAAATGTTAAATGTTAAATGTTAAATGTTAAATGTTAAATGTTAAATGTTAAATGTTAAATGTTAAATGTTAAATGTTAAATGTTAAATGTTAAATGTTAAATGTTAAATGTTAAATGTTAAATGTTAAATGTTAAATGTTAAATGTTAAATGTTAAATGTTAAATGTTAAATGTTAAATGTTAAATGTTAAATGTTAAATGTTAAATGTTAAATGTTAAATGTTAAATGTTAAATGTTAAATGTTAAATGTTAAATGTTAAATGTTAAATGTTAAATGTTAAATGTTAAATGTTAAATGTTAAATGTTAAATGTTAAATGTTAAATGTTAAATGTTAAATGTTAAATGTTAAATGTTAAATGTTAAATGTTAAATGTTAAATGTTAAATGTTAAATGTTAAATGTTAAATGTTAAATGTTAAATGTTAAATGTTAAATGTTAAATGTTAAATGTTAAATGTTAAATGTTAAATGTTAAATGTTAAATGTTAAATGTTAAATGTTAAATGTTAAATGTTAAATGTTAAATGTTAAATGTTAAATGTTAAATGTTAAATGTTAAATGTTAAATGTTAAATGTTAAATGTTAAATGTTAAATGTTAAATGTTAAATGTTAAATGTTAAATGTTAAATGTTAAATGTTAAATGTTAAATGTTAAATGTTAAATGTTAAATGTTAAATGTTAAATGTTAAATGTTAAATGTTAAATGTTAAATGTTAAATGTTAAATGTTAAATGTTAAATGTTAAATGTTAAATGTTAAATGTTAAATGTTAAATGTTAAATGTTAAATGTTAAATGTTAAATGTTAAATGTTAAATGTTAAATGTTAAATGTTAAATGTTAAATGTTAAATGTTAAATGTTAAATGTTAAATGTTAAATGTTAAATGTTAAATGTTAAATGTTAAATGTTAAATGTTAAATGTTAAATGTTAAATGTTAAATGTTAAATGTTAAATGTTAAATGTTAAATGTTAAATGTTAAATGTTAAATGTTAAATGTTAAATGTTAAATGTTAAATGTTAAATGTTAAATGTTAAATGTTAAATGTTAAATGTTAAATGTTAAATGTTAAATGTTAAATGTTAAATGTTAAATGTTAAATGTTAAATGTTAAATGTTAAATGTTAAATGTTAAAGGATAAAGGACAAAGGACAAAGGACAAAGGTCAAAGGACAAAGGACAAAGGACAAAGGACAAAGGACAAAGGACAAAGGACAAAGGACAAAGGACAAAGGACAAGGACAAAGGACAAAGGACAAAGGATAAAGGACAAAGGACAAAGGACAAAGGACAAAGGACAAAGGATAAAGGTGATAAATGATAAAGGTGATAAATGATAAATAATAAATGATAAATGATAAATGATAAATGATAAATGATAAATGATAAATGATAAATGATAAATGATAAATGATAAATGATAAATGATAAATGATAAATGATAAATGATAAATGATAAATGATAAATGATAAATGATAAATGATAAATGATAAATGATAAATGATAAATGATAAATGATAAATGATAAATGATAAATGATAAATGATAAATGATAAATGATAAATGATAAATGATAAATGATAAATGATAAATGATAAATGATAAATGATAAATGATAAATGATAAATGATAAATGATAAATGATAAATGATAAATGATAAATTATAAACGATAAACGATAAATGATAAAAATAATTTATAAATAATGAATGTTAAATATTAAATGATAATTAAATGAATGATAAAAAAAAACAAAATTATGACTAATAATAAATGATACATGATAAATGATAAATAAATAAATGGTACATGGTAAATAACAAGTGATAAATGATATAAAAAAAATAACTTACAGTAAATGATAGACATATGATAAATGACAAATATGACTTCATATTATACAAGTTAACTATTATAAATAAAAGATGAATAATAAAAAATGATAAATAAATAAGTAATAATAAATGATAAATGGTTAGTGATAGATAAATAATATATGACAAATAACAGACTACACATACTAAACAAATGAAGAATACAAATGACAAATGATAAGTTAACTAATATAAATAAATGATTAATAATATAAAGAGCATAATGATAAATAAATAAATAATATAAATAAACAAATCATAAGAAATGTTACATGGTATAAATAAATTAATGATACATGGTAAATAAATAATAAATCAATAAATGATGAATGATAACTTATAACAAATGGTCATTAATAATAAATGATAGATAAATAATACATGGTAAATGACAAATAACAAACTACACAAATGACGAATACAAATTCTAAATGAAATGATTGATGAAGTTATCGCCAAACGTAACGCCTATCCAGTTTGAAACTATTTCGCTTTGCGTTAAAAACAGAAAAATATCGAGCAAGCCGGGGTTGAACTATTTATTTCACAGAAAAATCACTCTAGTGGTGGTAAGGCGCAATTTTTGTAGGTTAAAACTAAAATAAAGTCAGAAATAAAATTCATAAAATAGATATCTCAAATACTTATGATGGTGCTTTTTTTTATCACAATCATATTAAACTCTCAGATTGTTATAAGGAAAGTCAACATTGCAATAAATGCAATGCTTGCCGCTTTTAAGGTGTTCAATCAAAATAATAAGAAAAGCAATAGATAATTAAAATCTAATAATAATATAACAACAAAAGAACATTTAGGACAGACGTAAACAAAAACCACATAACAGTGGTCTTACAAAAAGAAAGTGGTGTCCGAGTATGTACTCCCTCTATTGATAAAATTCATAAAATTGTATTTCTCTAAGTGCTTATTTCTTATGCCACAAAAAGGGTGATTGAAATCTGCATCGCAAAAATATCATTTCGATGGTAGTTGCCAAACATAAAGGCAAAGGAATTTGCTAAAAAGTTCGGAAATTGTAATGACGATTATAAAAAAAAATAAAAGGTTCTAATAAAAAGTAATAATGAAATGATCATGAGAAATAATGAAATAGTAAATATAATGGAAATACTGGACCGGATAAATCCGACAAATAACTAAAAGATGATCTGTATTAACGTTTGAAAACAAAAACGATTTGAACATTAAAATTGTGGTTCTAGTATTGTTGTAGAGATGGAATTTGAAATAATTAAAGGTTCGAATTCATTATAAGAGAAAAAAAAAGAAATGATAAAAATAACATTCGTTTAGATTCAGGTTATTAGTAGAATCAATCAATTTAATTCCTTTAATTTTGTAGTTTCTAATAGTAGAGTAGTATTGAAACACACTCAATATTATAAAATTGGTAATGTAACTAGCAATGTAGTATGGTAACTAGCAATGTAGTAATGCAGTAATGAATCTTATGGCACAAAATCAATGATAAGATAATGTAATATGGAAATAAGAAATGTAACAATGCAGCGATGAATCTAATGATGACACAAAACCAATGATAATGATAAAGTGTGTGCGTCTCATATTATTATATAAATTCACTCTCAACAAGTATTTCCTCACTCTTATAATCCAATGAGATGGCAGACGGACATAGCCGGAGAGATAAGGTGCAGGATCAAGCTTAACATGCTTCTTCAGAATGTATTTACACCTATTGAGTACCTAGATATCACGAGGTCGTGATTTGATTATCAGGATGGACGAATTTGTAAGCTTTGTTTAATAAATTTGTAAAATAAGCAGAAAAGAACAGCTAGCCTGAGTCACAGCGCAACCCAAGCAGGGTGATTTGTGTAGGAAACTTGCTATCCAAGACGGCCCGAGCAAAACCGATGTTTGTTTACGTGGGAAAAACCATCTCGAAGCAACCCGAGCCGAACCGATGACGACTGTTTACGGGCTCTGCCGAACCGAGGAGCGCCGATGCGAAGCTTCGGGTGGCTCAGTCGGGTTCCGATAAAAGCCACGACAACGGACCGGGCGGCCATTCCATGGCGAGACGCCAATTACAATAACAAGTGTAACAAGTGTATCAGTATAACTAAAATACTGCTGTTAATTAAAATGCTATTAGAGTTAAATCAGTGCTGATAATTATTGTATTGGGTAAAATAAATACCGAGAAAGTCTACACGTGTTTCCTGTTCCTCCTGACTTTGTAGTAAGATAACACACCCCACAAAACTCATATCATTGTAAATATCCCGTTGTAAAAGATTTTAGTTTAAAAAAATTGTTAATAACATTAGTCAATATTGGCCCAAAGCTAGACATAAAGTTTTCCATAGTAGCGCTCTGTCTTCAGGTTGCCGCAACTAGTGTTCTGCTCGCAGTCTTTTGCAGATCGTCATCCCACTTGGCCGGAGGGCGTCCTACACTATGTTTGGGAATAGTCTAAAGTTATTTAGGATTTTCGATTAGTCAGGTGACTAAAATTAGAATCTGACGTTTTCGCTTCGGAAACGAATTGAATGAATAAAAATACCCTAGGAGGCAGGTGTAGTTAAGTATTTTATAAAAAAACACCTTAAGTTTCTATAAGCTATATATTAATATGAAACAGAAATTATTTTATTTGTAACTCAAAGACACACCAAATATTAAAACTAACACTAATTGATTGGGTATTAAGCCCACCTTTTGTACCTTAAGTGCAATAAAGTTTTAAATAAATAGAACACGCAAATGAAAACATACTTGCTGAAGTCACAAAAGAGCTCCGTACCTATAAACCACCTTACTTTTTTTGATACCTTAGTAACCAAGACCTTGTCGTCAATTCATCGATGACACAAAAAAGTGAACGCACGCCTTTGACAATCAAAACACACAACTCAAGCACGAATAAAAGACATATTCGAACAAATAATTCTTTCAACACGACCACAAATTATCGAAGCAATCTTGATACAAAGAGACGACAAAATGTTTAGCACAATTCTATTCATTAACAAGCAAAAAGCGATTGGAGACAACAGTTATCTCGGCGTGATCTGGGGTTTGTGGAGTGGGAATAATAAACGGTGATCGTTGTATGAACAAAAAACGTGAACAGGTAATAAAGTAATCAATCGGTAGGTAGTTGATGGTTCAACTTTTTTGCCAGGTTGACGGTACTTTTTAACAATTTATTAGAATACCTACGTAGAACACTGCGGAACCCGCGACTACAATCGCACTCACCCTAAAGATGTCGCTCGGGATGAAAAGTCTGTGCTCTTCCATTCTATCCAACACAAACTAGATTCGTCGTTTACCCGCTTACATTCATAATGGATTCGTCGAACTACAGCAGTTTTTATAGTAAAATATCATTGAATGATTCAGATTACCTAAAATGAAATCAAAATTCTGCAGATGAAAAAATGCAGACAAATGAAGACAGAATATCATGTCAATCTTTACACGATTTAGGTCATTTTAATTTGACAGACCCACTCGGCAAAGCGCCATCTTTTTAGTCTGGTCAAACATTTTTTGACGATAACATAATGTTGAACAAAAGAAAACGCTTCTGTATCAAATGTCACGCTCTGCGTACCTGATTACATTACTCCCCTAAAACTCCATGTTATCGATAGACCAGATTTATCGATGTAAAGTTGACAAAGTGTCGACACTTTGGGGGGTCGATAAAAACATGTGACAGATGTTTTTCGGTATTTTTTGAAACCGATACTCATTTTATGAATGAGTGGGTCTGTTTGGTTTATAAATGGGTTTGAAATTAACAGTTGGTTTGAAGTTAAACTATCCCTATTGTTATCTTGAAAAATCAATAACGTTTTGGAAATTGTGATTTACTCTGGGCGGCATTATCTTTTTAGATCAGGTTTTTACTGCGTTGTTTTGTCGTATAAATAAAATAAATACGAGCAGTAAAAAACCCCATGGGAATGTAGAATTTCAGAAACAAAAGTTTAGTTATTCAATGATATTTTAGTTTTACTACAAAAAAGAGCTGGCTCTAGGGTTAGACATATTTTTTTTTATTTATTATGGATGGTCCAATAGGTAGTTACCTAAAATTGTTAATGTTTAATCCTCAGGCAGACCTCTCTATTTGTGGTTGAACATGGTTTCCACGTAGACAACCAGTTGTCTAGTTTGGTTGCCTGGGCAGAAAAAACAACCCGTATTCTTCGTTAGCGTTTGGTAGTAGTAGATACGGTCCTTTATTCCCATCTTGTAGCCAGATTTGGGAGCTGGTTTCCAAATGAGAAAAAAAATCTCGATTTGAAAGCTAGCTTGTCCTTTGTTTTTCATTCGAAAACTTTTTCAACATTCGAGAAATGTAACCATTAAGTCCATGAGCAAAAAAAATTAAAATATTCTCTAACGGTACCTTGTTTATGAACAAAAACGATTTAAGATAAAAATTGTTTTATTATAATAAACCTAAGTATTACATGTCATACCTATTGAATTCTTTTGTAGTAGATACCCGAAAAGGCTACCGCATTTATTACCGCCAGCCAACCCAGGTGCAAACTTCCACATATTTAATATCACCTTAAAACACCAACAAAATAAATTTAAAAACATTCAGCAATTACTGTGATGTGATGTGACAGTAATAACTTGTCATTCACAACGTACGGTAGAAATAGTGCAAAAAATATTAAAATATTATTTCTATTCTGAACTTTAAGTCGAAGGGATAAGAACCATGTGAGTCACAGGTTTTTAATTGGTTTGTGGTCCAAGTTATAGGAGACTGGAGTTATTGACAGATGAATGATGGATTGATTATCGAATGCGCATTTTAATGTGTATTGATATTATGGGCTCTGTAAAAACTTTTTCGTTCACACCTTTTTTTTAATGCATGAGAACAAAAAAACGGAAGCTTGTGGGTTAAAGTCAGAATAAATATTGCAATACCTACATCATCCACTGTTACACGCAATCAATACATTTATTTCCTTTTTCAATTAAATGCGATGGTATTAAGTTATATAATTAACATTAATTTTATTGGAGGAAGAAGAAGAAGACCGAAGAAAATATGGATAGATTTCGTGAAGGCAGACATAATTTTCTCTCCCACTATACGCGTGAGCAATTAAATTCCATATGTTTTGTATTGAATCAATATATTGAAACCAGTTTGCATGATTTGATTGATGTATTGTGTAAGTATACAAACATGATTCTTATTTTCGGACTTATAGTACCTAATTGGGAAAATAATAAAAATGGCTCAAATGATATCGAAAGCATTTTTAACAAAAATATCATCTAAGTAATTATTTAGAAGTACAGTTTTTTAGTTTTACTTTATTCGGACAATCAATACACTAATTAAAAAGACAATAATTCTAGGATCTCGGTCTAACAGTCTCATTCAGAGACGTCAATACAATTCGTTTTCTTGCACAAAAAAACCCAAAAAAAAACAGGAAATGAGGCATAAGGATGTGCAACTCGACGACCTCTGTAACGCGGTGGGCGAAGGTCCGCCTGCGACGCAGGAGGTTGAGGGTTCGATTCCCGCCTTGGGACAAATGTGTGTTCGATCTGCAGATATTTGTTCAGGGCGTTCTGGATGTTTTCTATGTATAATAAATAATAACTATCCATATAGATTCCCCGCGCTTGAACTGTATCGGGAGAGTGGTGTATTAACTGTCCGTCAGCTCTTTATTTCTAGAATCTCTGTCTCTGTTCATAAATCCATTGTAACCACTTCTGATAATAATTTACGCCACTTATTAAGTAGTAGAAGAGTTTATAAAATACCTGGCCCGTCAGTTAAAACTAACTTTGCGCAACGTTTTGGTGACTGCTTAAAAACTTTCATATATAACACAGTTGCTAAGCATTGTAACATTAAAGATAAGAAACTTTTAGAAGCCAAACGCTCTATTAACAATTGGCTACAAACCCTCTCCTACGACTCTACCGAAGAATTACTTCGAATAATATGTTGAAAGGCGCTTTTGCTATTAGCTATTTACAATTATTCGTGCTTGTTCTCGAACTATTTTCATTTGATTTGTTTGCTTTTAAACCATATGTAATTTAGTTAGGTAAGTACTAGACTGTATTCTGCTTTTTTATGTTTAATGTATAAGATACGAATTTATCCTGTGTTCTTCTTATACTTAGTCTGGTACAGTATGTTTTAATATTTCCTTACAAAATATATTTTTTTATCAAATTCTGTTAGTAAGTAGTCCGAAAGTTTGTTAAGTTAAGTCAAATTACTGGTCGCCACGATATAGGCTTAGCCTAGTGTGGAGACCGTAGGAAAATATCTGTTAGATTAATTGTTACTACAATAAAATATTTTTTCATTTTCATTTTTCATGTAGTGTATTGTATTGTATAACAGTTATCTAGTACCCATAACACAAGCTCTGCTTAGCTTGGGACTAGATAATTGTGTGAATTGTCCAAAATTATTTATTTATAACATCATAATGGGTGGCCTTATCGCTAGAAACTATCTATTCCAGACAACCTTGGGATAGGCACGAAGCAGTACACGTATAGACGGTGCCTTATTAATTTATGAGATACAATAAATACCTACTTAAAATACATAAATATCTGTCAATGATAGCTCAAAACTTTCACTTAGGTTTTGCTAAAGATTTCAATACAAAAACCTTTACTTAGTGACGGTTGAAGTAATTATTAACATCTCTGAGTGCGGCTGTGACACACTTGTCTATCTTGACTAATCTATGTTCGATAACAAAGTACGTATAGTCAAAAAGAGAAGAATCGTGGGAAGTGAGGGCGCTCGTTTGCCAATTGACAACTTTTGTTGCGTTGACAACACTGTTCTGTCATTGCAGTACGACTAAAAGTGATAGTTCACCGTAACGCCACGACTCTTCTCTTTTTGAACATACTCTAATCAACATTCAAGCGACCCAAATGACACCTGATTAGTGATTTGATCGTTAATTACTTAAATATAAAGATGATCTGCGTTCTTATAGCCGGCTGTTAGTAAAGATTCCAATACAAAAACATTTACTTAGTGACGGTTGAAGTAATCATAAACATCTCTGAGTGCGTCTGTAAGTGTTTAATTATCATCTTCACCAGCCCATATAAGTCCACTGCTGGACATAGGCCTCCCCTTATAAGCGCCATAGCGCCCTGTCAGCTTGACGCATTCAGCATCTGCCTGTAGTCTTTCGCAAATCGTCGTGCCACTTGGCCTGAGGGCGCCCTACACTACGTTTGCCAAAACGCGGTCTCCACTCAAGAACTCATTTTCCCCATCGGTTGTCGGTTCTTCGCGAGATATGACTAGCCCACTGCCACTTCAGCTTGCTAAGTCTTTCAGTTACTAATAAATATTTGAATACGCGTATGTTTCCAACTTAAAGCTATGAGTACACGACAAGGTTTATTTGTCGAGACAGCATGCAACCGGTCGGCTCCAGGAAGCCGAGTGATTTCACCACAATAATATGGTTTATGGCATATCACTAAAATTATGTAGATATCGCCGTGTGGTGCCGGTGGCATAGAATTTGCACCATCGCTACTCTTCCCGCGGGTGTCGTTAGAGGTGGCTAAGGGATATTTACGGGGGTGGGCCGCAGCACCTCCTGCCGAAAAATTCTGTCACAAAACCGAGATCCCCAACCCGCATGCCCAGCGTGGGGATTATGGGTATTACACCCCATGAGATAACAGCCAATAAAGGCGCTTATCAGCGGGAGGCCTTCGTCAAAAAGATAAGAGTAGTGGGAATTAAGGCGTGCGTGTGCCAATTGACAACTTTTGTTCCGTTGACAAGTCACGTCTTATGACACTATAAATGCTACTTAACATTGATTTATTAAAAAGGGAAGATGAGGTACTGGTTCCTCGAAAGTGGCAACCTCATATTGTGTAAAATTGTGTGCTCCCACCTTTTTTTTTATTGCTGATGGATTAGCGTTTGACTACCAACTCACTTTAAGAAAGCGAAGATGTAGCCTAAGATGGAGCACGCTTTTCCAGAAGGAACTTATTTACCCTAGATTTGAAGACTCCAAGACTCTAGTGGGAAGACTGACGCAGGAGAACACCTCAGTCACCGTCGGACCGGCGGCACGGGCGGTCGTGATTCGCGTGAAATATTGTTGTCTCGGTCTCACTTCGATTAAAAGTTCAAGCACATCTTATTAAGTAACATATTTATATATTTTTTTTGTGTACCAAATAACAATGAATAATCTTTAACTTTATCTCATCTTTAAGTTAATCAAACAATTTTCCACTATGTAGCTCAAACCGAGGTAATTTTCTGTCAACTCTGCCTGATGGTGTAAAAGGCCTCAGCAATGCGCTCTGTGCCACCGCCTTGCTAAAAGCATTTGCTTAATTGTAGAAGATTTGTCTGAGGTATACCTCTACTTCGTCGAGCTTCGTTTAGATTGGTTTAGTTAAGACATGACTCGACTATCAACCATGTACAGTGCCGTTCAACCTCAACAGCCTATATTGGTCCACTGCTGGACGTAGACCTCCCCCTGATAAGCGCCTTATTAGCTGTTATCTCATGGGGGGTAATGCCCATAATCCTCACGCTGGGCATGCGAGTTGGGGATCGCAGTTCAGTGGTTGAATTGTTTGGCGGGAGATGCTGCGCCCGCCTTTGGTAAATGTGTGATACTAAAAATTTTACCCCAGTAAAATTTCTATTAACACAGAGATAATTGAACATCAGAATCTAAAAAATGAAGATAACAAGCTATTTATAAAAACAACATAAAATACAAAAAATTAATGTATCTAATTACGAACCTAGAAACGTGTTTTGGGGGTTACCTTATGATGAACGCCATTATACCTACCTATTGGACGAGAAGGTAATGGAATATGATCAAATATATACCACCACAGCATGCTAGAGCAAAATCAAGAGCGTTCATCAAAAATCAAATCTAGAAGAAAATAATAACAGCGTTTTTTGTATTTCTCAAAAGTTATTTCTGACAGCCTAGAAAATGACATCTGTCATAAAGTCGCTATAATTGCAAAGCACCCGTATGGACAATGATGATGAGTCATCTTGGTCAATGATTTGTATTACTAACTCTGCAGATCGACGACCTACGATTATTTCTGTACCTACCTACGTCTATTAAATCGATGAACATGGGTAGCATATTCAAAAAAGTGTCACGTCGTTGATGATGTTGTCATGACGACTGAAGCACTGAAGATTAAAGTTCTAATTTCGTCAAATATAAAGCGTTGATAGCTAGTCAACACCAGAATGGCAAAAACATTATATAAACTTCGAGGTAAGATTTTCAATAGATCAAGTAAATGACGTTATCACGCCAAATTATCGTTCCTTAATCGACTTTAGAGACGAAACAAATTTCAATTTAAAAAATACAGCTATATGAATTTATATAAAGTACACCAAGTACCTAACAATATCACTGAAATCACACAAGTTTTCATAAGCAGAGAGTTCTGGTTATTTAGAAAGACTGGTGGGAGGTAGCTGGCAATCGCAAGAAGTAGAAAGAGAGACAGAAAACCTTCACCCAGCTGTGAGACACATCTGTGTTTAAATAAAAAAGGAGAGTACTCTTTTCCAGTACCATTTTGACGTATTTTCTGCGCTAATAAATAAACCATCTCAACGCAGAGTAGAATCGTGGGAAGTCAGGGCGCTCGTGTGACAACACTGCTCTGTCATTGCAGTACGACTATAAGTATTAGTTCACTGTAACGCGGCTCTTCTCTTTTGAACAGACTCTAATCAACATTCCATACCATTGACGTATTTTCTGCGCGAGTAACTAAACCGTCTCAACGCAGCACAATACATCTCCGACACATAACAAACGTACACTCAGCCTGTCTTGTTTACCGTACACGTACCACGGAGTACCACGTAGACTTAGTACTATTATTTATTATTCTGTGTGCCTTAGAAATGCGCTAGGAGATTAATCACAATGCTATGTGGAGCTGATCTTCAGTTGCTTTAGACTGGCTTTAACGTAGGCACTGCAGAGAGCTCAGCGAGCTCTGGAAAGAGCTATGCTCGGAGTCTCTTTGAAGGATGGGATTCAAAACGAATACATCCGACAGTGAACCAAAGTTATTGGCATAGCTCAAAGAATTAGCAATTTGAAGTGGCAGTGGTCAAGTAAAGATGATCTGCGAAAGACTGCAGGTAGATGCTGAATGCGGCAAGCTGAAGACAGGGCGCTATGGCGCTCATTAGGGTAGGCCTATATCCAGCAGTGGACTAATATAGGCAGATAATGATGATGATCTTCAATTTTGTAAGCCAGCACACTACAAAAACACAGTTATTTGATTATAATTGACAAAGACAAGTTTGTGAACTCACGAACTTCGTTTGGCAACCAACACGGAGCATTCTCACTACGGAAAGGGCCTATCTAACAATTTAAATATCTGCAAAAGAAATATATAATGTAGTATCACGAAGGACTGATTAGCAAAACTGCTTCCAATTGAAAGATTTGGAATTTCAACTAGCTGTGTGTTGCTGGCTTAGAATTTGCACCACCCCAACTCCTTCCGCGGGTGTCGTAATAGGCGACTAAGGTATATCCACCGGTAGGCAGCAGCGCCCCCTGCAGAACAATAATTATACCACCAAACTGCGATCCCAACCCGCATGTCCAGTGTGGGGACTATGGGCATTACATTACCCTTCATACGATAATTGCCAATAAGGCGCATATCAGGGCCTGCGTCCAGCAGTGGACCAATACCGGCTGTAGAGGGTGAAGTTGTGGATATAACAAAAGATTGATAAACCATAAAAGTTTATTTGTAGAAAGTATGCTACATAAACCAGAGTAAATTGGTAACCAAATACGGGCATTGAGCTGTTAAAAGCACGATTTTTTTGTTATCACTGTAAATTGTATTATTTATTTATCACTGTTGCATGACAGAGGTATTCTCAATGTGTTAAATGGCTGTATGGATTCTATAGAAGCTTCTTCATAGAGTTTGATAGTTGGTTATGGTTTCTATTTCAAGAAAACATTTAGACGTGAAAAAATTTAGATTTGTAGAGGAACATACCTAATTAGCTTTATACAGTAAAACTATTATCTATTATATATAATACATATTGAAAAAACCCAATGGAATCTGGATCGAAAAAGACATTTACTTTATTTGCGATTATATTATAAACTGGTTGCAAAATAAGTGAAACCATTTATCTTATTTTTGCACTTCAAACCCGAAATTAGAACTCCACTTAATTTTATAATCTTTGAATAGATTTTTACTTATTTTACGATGTTTCTGGTGTCATTTATTTTAATGTTTTTATCTTGTACATTTAATTATCTTTATATTGATATATCCCAAAGTTATGTCATTTGCATATCAGAACACATTAAGTGGTAATTACTTTAAACTTGTCTTATGCCACTTGGTCGCTAAATACCCCAGTTATTTATTTAATATACATATGTATGTATTTGTAAATGTATATACATATGTACATGTACATATGTATATGTCAACGACGAAGCTACGTTTTGGCTAAGTTCCGTTACCTTCAAAAGTTAAATAGTACATTGTTACCCAAGCGGTTAAAGTAACTTATTTTGTCCCGAGACGGGGTTTGGTTACTTGTACTTTGAAACGTCGTACTGATTTCATCCCGCTTCCTAGGCAACTTCCGACCTACTTTCCGAGTATGAGTGATGAAAAAAATACATAATTATATATGATGTTTGTGTTCTTTAAATAAATAAATAAATAAAAATTGCTATCACTATTTTAATAACGCAAGTTTGTTAAACTTAGTAAGTAGTAAGTATTTACTTCATTCGTTATTTTTCGCGATAAGGTAAATTGCACGCAATATATTCAGAGCGCCCAAAATGTATGGATTCGTAAAATTGAAGAGAGCAATCCACTTTTTTACATTTATTACTCGCCTGCCTTAAATAAGCCATTAAATTGTTATTCACTTCAATTAATTTTAATTAGTGCAAATGTTTTCGTGCTTATCGTTAAATCGGAGTTGGAAGTATCAAGTATCATGTTTCTTTAGTCTTCATCATGACATACAGTGTTACCAACTCATCTGATAAGATTGGACTTAATTAGGGAAAAGGATGACAACGTTTTAAAATTAAGAAAGTCACGGTAAAAGATTTTGAAAATGGAAACATGGATTCAAAATAGACTTTCAAATTCTTAGCGCTTACGTTTACGTACGACGTAGAAGTTTTATCGAATTGAGAGAAGAATTTGTAACCAATTTGATAACGGAATGTTTTAGCACCCTTTCAGATAAAACATAGGTAGGTATGCAATAAATATGTAAGCCAAAGAAATAAAATAAAATGAAAATTCTATTTCAATTCGTAAAAACAAAACAGAAATTCACTAGCTAAAGTCTCGTCAAAAATAAAACAGGCAATCAAAAATACCTCAACTTAGTCAGAATTAAACGCTTAGCTAAGTCGCATCGGAGTTATACTAATAAGTAGCATACGATCCTATTCTGTAACACAAACTCAACCCAAAAGCAACTCTACCACTCAATTATTAAAATACAATTTCGCTCCACACACTTTAGTTAACACACACTACCTCATCCACCTCTAACTTTGCTAAAAACGACCGTAAGACAAGTAGTTAGGGTATGTTTTAGTTTGTAGGGTGCAGTGGTGCAGTTGCAGTAGGAAAAAAAGGATTGGTCTGTGTAGCAGTGCGGACAAATTTAGCGAGAGACTCTGAAAAGGGGCAAAAAAGATACTCAGACGTTGGCACCCCTTTTTCAAGGTAAATTTCCCTGTACATCAGGAGTTAAAATAGCGTAGTTTTTTACGCGCGTATTTTAAATGTGGAATTTTCGTTCGAATTTTTACAGGTTTGAATTTGTTAGGGTTTTAGCTTTGACTAAGTTTAGTCAAATGGCTGACTTTTTTGTGGGGAAACAGCAAAATAATAATGTATGAGCAAGAGCTAAAAATATTCAGGAAAATACTGAACTTACGCACACGTTTCATCTGTTACTAGTAGATAATTTCAAAAATAGAATCCGCTGATTACCTATCTCAAGTAAACAAATTACAAAAAGAAAAACATGCCGATCTATTTTCTGCTCTATTTCCCCGAACTACAGTATATTTTAAACTGAAATCGTCTAGATAATTAACTTCAACTCAACGTCCTAAAATTCGAGTAACAATTGAAAGCAACGTGTTCCAAATTTAAAATAGGAAAAGAAAATAGGTTGGCTACGTATCTGAGAGAGATGGGATGTATTTGCTTATTTATGATTGGTCAAAGGAATGCTTGCATCTTGTATGGCGCTTCTAGCCACCTACACTTTTGAATTTGGAACGTAGTGATGACAGACGAACAAGTGTGAGCTGTAAATTATATCACCCAAGACGATTTTTTGTGAAGATTATGACAAAATAACATTTGGAGTCACCAACGTTTAAATTGGAGATCATTTGCTTTTATTTTTAGTAAGGCTTATTCTACAATCTTGTGAGTTATGTATAAGTAGGTACATAATTAAAATTGAAATAATTAAAATAAGCTCTTGCTTGTTAATTCAAACAAAATGGGTATAAAAGTGGGGGATTTCCGGTAAACAGATCCCTAAAATCCCCCACATAGCTCGAGATGAAAACAATACCAGTAAATATGCCTATACCAGTAAATGAATATCTAGAAATATACAAATAAATTCCATTCATATTAACAGATAAGCCTTATTTTACTTACTCTAGCAATTATCTAGAAAAATAAATAACTTTTTTTTTTATTTTTAGCCATTACTGTCGCACTGCTGGGCAAAGGGTTTTCTCCTTCTACTTCTAACTAACTTCCATTATTTACTTAGTTAATTTAATTACTTACTACTTACTAAATTATTATGAAGAACCTACCTACCAAGTACATTGCCCTTCCGTCTCCTAATTTATATCATGAAAACAATTATATCAACAAATGGTCCAAATAGACACACGTGGTCTAAGTTCTCGTACAGATTTGGAACGAAATCTATACATACCCATTTTTATGAATCAAGGTGCTTTTAGCTTGATACCTAGACTTTTAGTTTTTATCCATATATACTAATAATAATTAATAATATAACAATTAAATGTTTTTCTACACAGTTTTTTAATGGTTTAAAAAAAACAAAAAACCAACACTATATTCCTTTGTTATGTGACGAAATTCGTTAAGGACGCAGAGGGATGCCTGATGAATATTTTTTTGCTTTCTGTGGCTTTCTTGTCACTACGCAAATTATCGGTTTATTGTGATAGCCACTTGATGTGTTCAGCCTCGAAGCAACGGCGTTTATAAAAAAAACAAAACGCTTTATTGCCTTTGTAACATGGAGTGTAATGCCCATAATGCCTACGCTGGGCATGCTTCCTCAACCTCAACCTTAACAGCCTCTATTGGTCCACTGCTGAACGCAGGCCTCCCCCTGATAAGCGCCCTATATAGGTGTTTATCTTATGGGGGGTAATGCCTATAATCCCCACACTGGGCATGCGAGTTAGGGATCGCAGTTCGGTGGTAGAATTGTTCTCCAGGGGGCGTTGCTGCCCCCGGTGGATATCCCTGAGTCGCCTCTTACGACACCCACGGCAAGAGATGGGGTGGTGCAAATTCTAAGCCAGCATCACACAGCTTGCTTGGGCATGCTTGAATGTGACTGAATACTAATAAAAATTTCAACAAAAAGCGACTGAAAATAAAACCTAATTTATACAAAATGTGTACCAATAGTGAGTCACGGTGGGAACCTAGCCATATGGTCCGGTGATTCTAAACTCTGGATGCGGTCATATTGAGATTCATAAATAATTTGAACGTATTTTTATGATCTTCCCGTGTGGACATCCATGAAAAATCCATATAATTGTAGTCGTTTTTTGTTAGAATTATTTTGGATTCAATTGATGAAAATAGACACATTATTGGTAAGAACGTTGTTCTATCATGTAAAAACTGTTTAAGGTATCAAAATTTGTCCACTAGGTGACATTTGTCCCAAGGCGGGAATCGAACCAGCAGCTATGAGTAGATTATGAACTGATTTGAACTAGCTACTCAATACTTTACGATCTTTTGCATAGAGACAGCTTTTTGTTTTTATGGGGGACCAGATGCACATAATGTACTCGTATAAATGTATGTATAGTTTACTGATTCATTGAATTCTTTATTTTAACGTTTAAAAATATCCCTATTTAGTTGACACATTGTCTATGAAAAATACACTTCATGGTTTAGTTTCAAGTGCATTTTTCATGGACCAAGTATCACCTACGGGCAAATCCGAACACCATTTGATAAATGCCCCAATGTTGTGTGCCCACGTTCGCAATTCAAAAACTGGCCGCATGGGTCCAGTTACTCGACAAATAATTGAGCATCTGGACTCACTTCGGGCCACAGCCTGCGCCTTTTTACAAAACAAGCGCACTTGTTGCGACTTTGCTGGCAACTTTAGTACGAGTAGAATTTTAAATATCAATGTGGGTTTGTTCTTTGTTCCTGATTTTGGGAGTTTTCCTAATACTTCCTTTATGGAACATGCCAAAATCAGAACTATGTAACACAACTCTGTAGATTTATGATCTGTCTATTATATTATACAGGGTGAAAAAAAATAAAAAAAATGACAAACAAAACGTAAAAAAAATCAACTCATAAACTATGAAAAGTCTGGGAACATACAAGTGGATTTTTGGGTATCCCCCAGGGGTAAACACCCATTTTTGACGTCACTTTTTGGACACCCTGTACAGACAGATTATATCTACATAGTTGGTGTGCTTATAGGTTCACCGACCACAGCTGAACATGTCTCTGCCTCCCTCAAACAAAGGGGGTTTTTACCATAATCACCACGCACAAGAGGCTTCCGTCAATTGGGATCCCTTGGCGAAGGGACCGCGGTCCCATTCGCCGGATTTATTTAATTTTATTATTTTCCAGCGAATTGGACGCTCACGAAATGACCGGAAAAATCTATTGTTCAAGGCAAATAAACAAGCTGAATTGCGAGGAGTCGATTCTTACGCAAAGTAAAGCAGAACTTAAGGGTATGGTCGTTGGTATCAAAACAGTACCTATCTATATATTATTATCAGAAACAAACTACCAAAAATGTTGTAAAAAGATGAACAAAAACTCGAGTGGCTGAAAATTGAGGTGACCATGACAGACAGACTTGTCACAAATTGACATCTGACATCCAAATCCCTCGAATCCATCAGTCCCTGCCCTACCGGAAACACATGTGGATTTGTAGAACTTTACTTCTAAGGGGGCGTTTTCTAAATATATCCAATCATACGCATATTTCGTTCGGGCTTAGTTTCGCCCCGCAGCCGGTCGACCGCGGTCCGGATTCCAAATTCGAATTTGAATTTAGAGTTCTGTGTTCGAAAATGAGTGGAAGTGTTTGAAAGTTCTGTTGGTAGAATACGATTTCGTTTTTTTATAAATGAGGTAAGTGTTCTATTTTAAAAAGTTTTTGCTATAGGATAAGTTGTTTCAAATTTATAAATTCTTTTGCGATGTCTTATTTATTGAAAATTAAGTAGGTACCTATGAGAAATTATGGTATGCGTTCATTTTATTTTATTTCGTCACATGATAAATTACGAAAGTACTTAACCTCAATTTAATTTTAGTGGCTATGTTCTGAATAGAAATGCTAAAACACGTGGTTTTTGTAAAAAATGTGTTATTCTATCTATAATCTAAAAAGATATGACAATAATAGGTAAGTAAGTACAATATAGTGTGGTCTAAATGACGATGGTACTAATTATTAGTGTGATGAAATTAGCGAATGTAAATTTCGCAATGATGAAATTCTTTGAAATTTCATGAAGATGTAAGTGTTGGTTGAAACAAGCAGCTCAGACATGTTCAAACCTGTTCAATATGATATTAGGACGGAAGTCGTCCAATTTGGTCTTCGTGGAAACTCCTTTTCCTAGCAACATGGAAACTTACGTGTAGGCTTTAATTATAATTGAAAATTGTCGTTCTCGGAATCTCCATTATTGTTAAAACCCGTCGTAAGTATATACCTACTAACCATTGATGTAAGTAAAATTTTGGAGATCATGTATAAGTGATATTACAAGATATTGGAAATAGCTTGTCTTTGCGTGCATTTATAATAACACAACACCATTTTGTTGGTATACCTACAAAATTTTACTTAGAATGCCTATCAATCTCAGAAAAAAAAATATTGTGAGCTATCAATAACCTATTCATCACATTAATATTACACGACTAAATGCGAAATGCAACTTCTGAGCTATCAATAAACTTTTCATCACATCACACTAATATTATAAAGACGAAAGTTTGTATGGATGGATGGATGTTTGTCACTTCTTCACGCCAAAACTACTGGACGGATCTGGCTGAAATTTTGCATACAGGATTCTAATCCCGGAATCAAACATAGGCTACTTTTAATCCCATAAATCAGTTCCCGTAGGATGAAAATCACCTTTTAATGTTTCCATAGGAACAACGCTTGCGAAGCCGCGGGACGCAGCTAGTATTATAATATAACTGTTACTAATATGCAAAAGTTTGTATGTTGAAATGTAATATATTATAACGCCAAAACAACTGAACGGCTTCGGCTGAAATTTTGCTAACAGGTAATTTTAATCCCGGAATAAAAAATCGGCTTTTATCTCATAAATTAGTTACTGTGGTATAGAAATCACCTTACGTTTCCAAAAATGAGTGTGATTATAATAAAGCCATTTCTTGACTCAACGCTGCGGAGAACGTACCTACCATATCTGCAGAATTTTACTTATATCTATGATACTCGACGACCTCTGTGGCGTGGTGGGCGAAGGTCCGCCTGCGACGCAGGAGGTTGCGGGTTCGATTCCCGCCTCGGGACAAATATTTGTACGATCTGCAGGTATTTGTTCAGGGCGTTCTGGATGTTTTCTATATATATAAATAAAAAATATCTATCTATGTATTGTATTATGTATGTATATCAGTTATCTTACCCATAACATAAGCTCTGCTTAGCTTGGGGCTAGATTATGCTGTGTGAATAGTCCAGCATTATTTATATTTATTTATACTACCTTTTATTAATTACTAGCTTCAGTCAACGGCTTCCCACGCGTTGTTCCTGGATCATCATCAATTTGAAGCTTGGGTAAAGATCCTCCATCCTCAAACATCCTTTATTGGTCCATTGCTGGACGACAGACCTATCCATTATGAATGTAAGCGGGTTAACTACGAACCTTGTTTGTGTTGGAAGAACACAAAAAAAGACAGACCTATCCCTGATAAGCGCTTTTTTGATTTTTAACCGACGTCAAAAAAGAAGGAGGTTCTCATTTCGACTATTTTTCATTACTTAAGTTATATCAGAACTTTTGATTGGGTGGTGCGATTTTTGATGATTCTTTTATTTGAAAGCTGGTGCTTTGTGTGGTCGAATTTTAATATGGTACAGTTCTGGTGATGAGATCCATGAAAAAAATATACAATTGAAGTCTGAAACTGTTAATAGTTTTTTATAAACAAAATCAATTATTGAATATGTGGTTTGGGGATCGCAGTCGCAGATCGCATAAAAAAACTGTCCCTGTTAACACTTGTAGAGCTGTTAAGTTCAACGTACAGTTAAACTTAGAAGAGAATGAAAATAGGACTAAAGTGAAGGACTGAACTCCTGAAGCGTCCTAATGATCTTGCTGTCTCTTTCTTTTGTCTGCATAGTTTTGTAGTGACGAGATTACAGAAGTAGCTTGTTCTAGATAAAATATAAGTACCTAAGGTGCATTGGGGTTATTCCTTAAATGGGGATATTCCTAAAATGAACCTAAATAGAACTGTGGAATTTTAGGAATATCCCCATTAACGTAATACCCCAATGCACTATACTGACTTATAAAATATTAATAAATAAATAATGTTGGACAATTCACACAGCATTATCCAGCCCCAAGCTAACAAGCTAAGCAGAGCTTGTGTTTAGGGATACTAGATAGAAAACATCTAGAACGTGTACGTGTGTACGATCTGCAGATATTTGTTCCCTGAACAAATATCACATTTGTCCCAAGACGGGAATCGAACCCGCAACCCCCTGCCTCGTAGGCGGACCTTCGCCCACCGCGCCACAGAGGTCGTCTAAAATAATAAACATAAACTCACTGTACCCACAACTAGGCTACATAATACTAATGTATCTTTTATGGGCAATGTCTTTCTTGCTTCTACAACAAAACCCCTACTGAGCCGCAAAAATTATATATATAGTAAATAAATTCAAAATATTAAATATCCGATTATCTAGAGGATATTAAGGTTTTGGACGGATTTTGCTGCAACTTGAAAAACCACAATTAACAGGCTTACAGGTTTCTTCGTCGTTTCTTTACTTTTAGTCTACATACCGAAGCGGCCGAAATCAAAAATACCACTTTATTTCCGAAGTGAACATTTGTTTTATTTATGAAAAAAAAGCATTATTCAGCTGAGTTTGAGTTTGTGAGGTCACTTATAGGGTTCAACATGGGTAGGGCTCAACCTTTTAATTCACTTAATAATACCTACTTAGGCATTATAATGCCTTTGCCTAGAATGTATTCTACTGATGATGATGATGAAATGGGTAAAACGGCAAGCGACGCACTAGTTTTGTTATCACTGGGTAATGTTTCCACCATGTGTGGCCGTATAGTGTTACCAACTGACTCAGATGTTATAAAATAAACAGAATTCGATAAACAATTTGAATGCATTAGTTTGAGTAAGCTTTTGAAGGTTACCGATGAATTTAAGGATAGTCACTTACTTATAAATATTTAGTTTTTCAGACCTTTTATTTAATAATGGCAGTAAAAGAAACTAGCGCAGTAGCGCATTAGCGCCATATAAAGTACTAGCTGCGCCCCGCGATTTCGCACGCTTATCCCGCGGGAATTGATTTATGGGATGAAAAGTCCAGGCCTAGAACTACCAGTATGGAAAATTTCAGCCCGATCCGCTTAGTGGTTATTGCGTGAAAGAGCAACAAATATTTTTTTACAAACTTTCGTGTTTAAAATATTAGTAGGATAAAATAAGACAAAATCTCGGGTGTTTATAACATCAGTACCTGGATGACTGAGCTTCGCTCGGTTATTTTATTGGTAAATTTAGTTTTTAAGCTATTGCATAGCTTCTATCGCGGGCCTTGAGCGCGGGGACCGAATCCAGAAATTCCGTAACGAAAAAACCTCACGCTCCCCACTTCGACCGGAACAGCGGTGATACTTTTTAGTTTTGCCATCTATCGATGAATAGTAGAACTTTTAATGACTTTTTGAAATATGACGTTTGTCTCTTTAGTTCAGCAACTCGCCTCTAGATGGCATTGCAATAGCTTTACCGCGGCAGTCCCCGAGTGCCACACGTCTTTTTTAGATTATTATAGTAAATAATATTATTCGCCAACAGATGACAGGAAGAGTCATATTTTTCAGTTTGGTCTTTATGTTGATGAGAATAAAGCCGATAATTGAAAACAAAAATAACATAGTATTTCTATTCGTCAATAAATGTCAGGAAGAGACAATTGATTACGATTAAATTGATAAAAAAATATTAAAAACACGAATAAAACGACATTTTCTGAAAATGAATCCCAGCTAGATCGATTTATCGCCCCCGAAACCCCCTGTATACTAAATTTCATGTAAATCGTTGAAGCCGTACCGAGATTCAGATTATATATGTTTTTCTATGTATAGTAAAAAATATCTATCTATGTAGTATATTGTATTATGTATATCAGATATCTAGTACCCATAACACAAGCTCTGCTTAGCTTGGGGCTAGATAATGCTGTGTGAATTGTCCAGCATTATTTATTTATTTATATACAAGAATTGCTCGTTTAAAGGTAACGATAAAATACAAAGATAAAAAAAAAACAGACAGACGTGAACAAAAAAATTAAAAAATAATGAGTCAAGAGGGAAATCGCCGGTAAGCGCTTATAAGTTTCCAGCTTTCTTTCTGTATACGGCCTAATACTGGCGGCAGCAATCAATGCCGCAGAAGGTGACTAGCACTTGCGTAAAGACCTCTATGGTCGTGAATATATGTAGGATAGTATATAATATCTTTTAGTCATTGATTAATTGAAAAGGGAAGATAGGTTACGTTCTCCCAGCGCTTAGGTAATCAAAAATTGGCATGTGTTACAACTACACGCAAACACATACGCTCACAGTTATATTTCCAGTCCTGTGCAATACAAAGAAGAACAAAGACGGAAAGACGTGCCTAAGACCGAAATGAGACCGAGACAACAATATTTCACGCGAATCACGACCCGTGCCGCCGGTCCGACGGTGACTGAAGTGGAAGACACAATAAGAGGTTGCCATACCTAATCTTCCCTTTTTAATTAATCAATGCTTTTAGTGTCCAATGTAACTAGCTACACTAAAATTGTCCTTATAAAACCTAGTGCGCGGCACAACACAATGTATTCGTCAGATTAGTTAACATTAACATACATATATGTACACAATTTTAAATATTAAAGTAGAAAAAAGTAATGCCTTAAGTAATACCAAATTGAGTAAAATATAGTACCTATATCTGGCAATAATCTCTTCCCACTAAATTCCATAACAACTCTATGAACATGGCTCCAAACGACTTACTTTTAATGGTTCCACAAATATTTTATGGTACCCTAAAATAATAAACACGGCTTGGCCACAGCCTGTGATAATTTTAAAAGTACTTCGTAATTATGAAAAAAGTTATCGTCATAAAAAGTAGGCGTAATGTCGCCACATGGCCGACATAGAAAGAGAATGATTAGAAGTGACATGAAAAATATATAATATATAATTATGGTTAAAAAGGCTTGATTGGGGTAGAGTTTTTAAATGTGACGTAGAAATGTAATACTGTAAAGTAATGGAAATATCAAGTGTTGTCGAGTTTTAAGACTCCTGCTTACATAATTGCTGTACTTAGTACCTACATCCTTATTTCTTGTTTGATAGTAATAACTATTTATCAAGCTGTTTATAAAGTAAAAATTTGACTTGTCTAAGTACTTATTTTGTAAGTCTAAAGAAATAAACGATTTGACTTTGACTTTGACTTTGACATCCTTTTGGACAATAAAGCGACTTTATTTTGACCGATAAATCTCACCTGATGGAAAGCGAAGATGTGGCTGATGGTGTATCACGAAGGTCTATTAGACAAAAAAATTACAATATACATTATTCACCCTAGTCTTGAAAAGACCCAGATTGTAATTATCCGGAAAAACATAAACAGAAAGCGAGTTCGATTCCTTAACGGTGCTTATAATGAAGTTGGAGGAAAATGGCTTAGTGCAAGCATCCAAGAAGCAGTATAACAATCCAACGCTTTGAGCTAAAAGTACCTATATTTTGTAGTTATAATTTTAGATCTACATCTCATCGTTTGATCAATATTTAGAGTAGTTATGTTCAAATAACATTATGGCAAACTCACGGAGTACAAATAGAAGTGACATACGGTTTGGACTAATGTTTTGATTTGAAAGCGCACTTAGGATTAGGTGATATTTATAACTCTATGCCACATGGGAACACTAAAGAGCTGTCGGTAATGTGTATTTAGTGTTAGGGTGTATGCTTGCACTTAATATACTAATAGAATCTTTGTGAAAACTTGCAAAGCTCTTTGGCAGTTGTAGTATAAATTGACATGGTCGAGTTTACCAGAGTGTAAACGTTTACTGCTGAAGTAAGCTCTTGTAAGACCATTATTAATGTCGGCCTGAACGTACCTGATTTAAAAGATTCTAGCAGCAGGGTGCCTATTCTTGTTTTAACTTTTTTTATTAGATATTATTATTATTTAGTATTTCAGTTAAATTTTACTAATTTAACAACAATATATATGTGTTTTTATGAGACAAATAAATGATTTACCTACTCAGTTGCTTACTTACTAAAGTGGGTAGTTGTATCTATTTAATCGTCATGTCTAAAAGTTTAATAAATCTATATAGGTAGGTATAATAAATAATTCACATGACATGAGCACATGTTTCACACATTGTCAGCCTATTGCTTATTGGTGTTTAATTTATTTTATCTGAAAATAGCAAACCAATTATTTAAATTAGATAGGTATCTTAAAATACAAGACAATATGTCTATGAATTAAAAAGTTAGATGTCTTCGAAAAGGTTATCATATTACAAATTATTAACCAATTAAATTTAGAATGATCTATTTTATCGCGGACCGATAGAATTATTATAATTTAAAGATACAATCGCGTAAAAAAAGATAATAAAACTATCTTAACTTTATTGTTACGAGTAATAGCGCCAAATCATTAATTTCGAAAGTTCACGCTATTTTATAATATTTTTTAAACTTGTTTCGATAACTGGTTTTAACAGTCAAAAGTTTACGATCTCCCAAAACTATGAAATTCTGTAGATTATTATGTTTTTATTTACTATCAATCATATTTTTTTAAGTTGAATGATTAGTTTTAATCATTTGGAACTTGATTGAGATTTTTTAATTTATTGGTTGGATTCTTTAAGTTTCACTAAAGCATTAAGTTATTCGAGACTTATTAGTAGAATGCTAGACGTTTGGAAAGTTTTATTGCCAAAAAACAAAAATAGCACAAAATATTTTGTTAAACTGTCGACTGTTTTTTTTGCGAAATTGTTACTTAATATTTTCATCCTTAATATGGATGAAAATATTAAGTAACAATTTCGCAAAAAAGGATGTTCGCAAATCAACGCCTGAATCTATTTATGTATAAGTGTTTGAAGTATAAATATAATTAAAAAAAAACAACTACTATCGATGGCAGCGATCTAAGTAAAAAATTGGGAACAAAGTACTAAATTCTCGAAAGTGGAATGTTCAAATTAGGTTCAATTAGGTCCACACACATCAATTATATCCGGATCGGCGCCACCGCCGTCCGCGTTTCGTGTGCGTTATGTCTCGGTCTTACTAGCAGTCGGCTGCAAGCGACGACAGCAGTCGACGACTGCAGTCTCCTGCAGTCGACGGACAAATCGCTGTCCGTGTATTTGAGACGTGGAGTCCGTATATCGGAGCCTATAGCGCTGCAAGAAGAACATTTATTATCTACCGAATGTTAGCTAGATCTATAGAACTAAACATTTTTTTCTATTGTTACAGGAACGAAATGCTTCTAGAAACTTCATGAAAACCGAACAGATGAGACAAAGCGATTACTGTCACCAATATGCCCCATCCGTATAAAATATGGCGTCCAAAAGGAACCAATCAGGAACGTTTATAGGGCGAGCGAGGGATGATTCAAAATTCGAAAATAGAACGGCGGGAAGGAAATGGCTACCGGATGTCGGAGTTTGGTTCCTTGCGTTTACTTTGTTGATGGCCAGTTGCAATTGTTACCAGGAACAACGGTTTGCGATGGAACCGCAGGATCAGGTAAGTTCCTTTTTTGTAAAGACTTTTATTATCCGCATGCGATTACAGTGGAACCGTGTTCACGTAAATATTTTACGCCATAGTTCTCAAGCGAGAAAAGAAAATTCAACGGTGTACTTTTAAAAATAACTTTCCATAAGGAACAAAGCTTTCATTGGTCAGTCTCGTCATGTTTATAATGTTAAACCGTAACTTTTCTCATTAATTTCAATTCAAATTGGTAGATCTGGTAATTTGATAACTATACGCAGTTTGATTTTATCAACAAGGCCGCCATTGAAATCTTCAAAATACATTCATATGTTATATGTATACCTTCGCAAATTTAAGAGATAACCTGCAAAATAAATTGACAAAATAAATTGACGTAGACAAAATAGAAATGTCTGACCGCTTTTATCTTAGCTTGAAATGGTTTCATCCCATACTGATCGCGCGCAAACTATACACACATGTTTTTAAAAGAATTTATTGACAGGAAGCTGCCATTTGCTTTTGAAAACAAAGTTTTTGTCTTTGTTTATATTCCCTTTGTTTAAAGCGTTGTTTTTGACCATGCTGTTTCTTTTTTACGTTTTAGCGAGAATTTTACACATGTAGAAGTTTGTTTGTACTGACACTTTGTTTGGTTTGGTTAGGTTATGACTATTATTTTTAACTATGGATTACCTAAAATAGTTTGATATTGGTGTCGATTCTGTTGTTTTAGGATTACCTAAAATTAGGATTTCGGATTTTCAAAGAGATTAAAGCTATTCTATGGTTGAAAAATTAGACAGACATGTTTAAAATCAGGATGACAGCTCTAAAATTCAACTAACAGACCTAAAACAATTAGGTAGATTGTCTCCTTGCGTAACATTTTAGTAGTTGTTAGTTAAAAGTAGCTTTAACACTATTCTTTGCATTACATTTTAGCTATGGTTAGAACCGTCTACCTAATTTTAGCAGGCATCTAATTAGGTCATGATTAAAATTTATCGATTTTAAACTGGTATCGATTTGAATTTCTGAACGATTTCTCATACAAATGGATGAACTGTTTGACCTATGTAAAGAAGTATTTTGAAATAATATTTAAAAAAAAAACGTATTTTGCTCATAGCAAAAATCCAACTACTCAACTCAGAGAGGTTTTGCGATTTGATAAACGTTCTTATATAGGTATTTTTAGGACGTGTATAGAGAGAGAATACCATAATTTTAAGGTCAAGATTAAAATTTATCGATTTTAAACTGGTATCGATTTGAATTTCTGAACGATTTCTCATACAAATGGATGAACTGTTTGACCTATGTAAAGAAGTATTTTGAAATAATATTTAAAAAAAAAAACGTATTTTGCTCATAGCAAAAATCCAACTACTCAACTTAGCATAGAAAACTTAGAATTCTTAAAATTTAGGTTAGGAATCCTAAAACAACAGAATCGACACCATTTTCTATAATGTCATTAAGATCTGTCTGCGCGGTATCAGTATGGGATGGAACCATTTCGAACTAAGACAAAAGCAGCCGGACTTTGACATCGTTTTAGACAACGCGCAGATTTTGTGACAATTTATATAATAATAATTTTATTGGCCAAAAAACAAGCATAATGAAATCACAGTGGGGATACAATAAGAATTACAATTACAGACAAACTATTTTCAATATCGGCCATAGAAGTAGTTTTTATCATCTATATCTTTTTTTACGATGCCTCAAATAAATGATTATTATTATTATCTACTTATTATAATAAATATAATAAACAGGACTATATCATATTTCATAAATAATTGTGTTAGACATGCTTTAATTAAACAACTAACCTACCTACTTATAGCTTGGTATTTAAACACAAAGTAATAAAATTTAATAAAAATTCTACCATTTAAAACATAACGCCATACAAACAAGAGTTATAATTTATACCTAATTTAGAAACCAGTTGGAAACTGCATTTGAATTTCGAACCATAGACAACATTAGTGACAGGTTGAATGCCATTCTACATTTATCAATCTAGTTTATGGACATTGGAGGTGATTGACCAAATGTTTGAGTTTTATTGATGATTATTGATATAGAAATTTAAAATAAAATAAATAGATTGGACGATTTTTCAAATTACTAGCGCCAGTTATTATGTACTTATAGGGGCTTTACATCTTGACTTAGCTTTTTTACAACCCATCTGCGGCCCGCGGCATCGCACGCGTTTTTCCTATGGAAATGTTTAAAGGGCATTTTTATCCCACGGGAACTGATTTGTGGGATAAAAAGTAGCCTATGTTTGATTCCAGGATTAGAATTATCTGTTTGCAAAATTTCAGCCCGATTCGTTAAGTAATTTTTGTGTGAAGAGGTAATAAACATCCTTCTATCCATCCATACATTTATCCAAACTTTCGCATTTATAATATTAGTGTGATAGTGTGATTCCTAAATGGGCTACTTTTTATCCCATAAATCAGTTCCAGTTCAGTGGGATAAAAATCACCTTTAAACCTTTCCATAGGAACAACGCGTGCGAAACCGCGGGGCGCATCTAATAAAATATAAAAGATGAAAATATTTTTATTTTATAGACAGATCTCACGGTATGTAACTAAGGCGGTCGAAATAAATAAATACCTAATAAAATAAACTAATATTCGATTACTTAATACAATACACTAAGTACATAGATAAATACTTTTTATTAAACAAAGAAAACATCCACAACACCCTGAACAAATACCTGCAGATCGTACACACATTTGTCCAGAGGCGGGATTGAACCCGCAACCTCCTGCGTCACAGGTAAACTTTCGTCCACCGCGCCACAGGTCCACTACAGTCAGGAAATACATATACCTACCTCGTCGAGGTGAATACCAAATTTTAGATAAAATTCAAGTTTCAAATAACGGCTGCCGTCTTTGAATCATAACAAAAAACTTAACAAAAGAACACCAATAAAAAATCCCCCTTCGAAACATAAAAACTTTAACCCAAAATTAATTAACCAGACAATTCAACAACGGAAACCACAAAATATCAATTAGAAACTAATACTGCAATCGTATTAATTTTATTCCATTATATTCCAATTTATTATCCATAATGCACCACTTTCAAAATAATGCGCATAGATTAGGCTGGGAATAAACGGGCAGATAAGCTTGATGTTTTTAATAATTTATGGTAAAATATTAATTTAGATTTTGACGGCAGCGGTGACGTTGTGATGTGTAAGCTTAGTCTGACTAATATAAGTGGAGAAGAACCAATTTAAACCAAACAAATAAGACTGACGAAATAGAAAATACGTGAATCGCTTTATTCAGTTATTTTTTATTTTGTCTATTGGTATAGTTTGTTCTAATGCATGGCTGAAGAATCCACTCGATGTGGCCTCACGCATCTTTCGCAAAGTCTGTCAAGTCAGTTTTCAGTAAAATATGGATATAAAATTTTATCAAAATTATATAAAAAATATAAAAAAACATCTACATTGCGGCGTTACAATCGCTTTTTCGAAAAATCCTAAGGAGCGCCAATTTTTCAGCCTAACCAGCTCTTGTTTTACCGCGATCGTTTCTCGAATCTGCGAAATTCATCATTTTATTTTTCATTTATTTCTACAAAGATGTTTTCACACGAGTCATTATGTATAGACGAAATACCTATGTAAAGATGTAAGAAGCCGCTAATCTACATAAAGATTGACGAAGCTGCAGCTTGAAACGGATTCGTGCTAGAAGCTGTCCGTCTATCCCCACCCTTAATTTAAACTGTTACGTTCACAGATTACTATCTTGTAAATTGTTTATTATCGCCTAAACGTTGGACTATAATAATGTCCTATGAATATTTATTATACATAGATTAGCCGGGCTTGATATAAATTACGCAGAAGGAATTTATATGGAACGACACGATGTAAGACAGACGGAACCACCGGCCAGTCTCAACAGAGACTAGCCGCAGTAAATTATTATAGTGCAGGTGTCTGCGAAAATAGAGATGCATCTCTATTTGAACCGAAATTTTGCCGTCCCATCGAATTTTGAGAGGGAATAGTGCTCTCATTATTTGATGAGATGGCAGACTGACGTTACGACGGGGCCAGAGATCTGTGTATTTTAGTTTATTCGATTCGTTTCCGAAGCGAAAACGTCAGATTCAAATTTGAATTCTATTCCGACGGCACTTTATAACGCTATTTGGATTTGTCAAAAGTTTTCCGATATCGAATCCGACGGCCTTTCCGACGAATTAATATACCCCTGCAGAGGTGGGACCAACGGTTTATCGTGTTTTCCAAGTAGAAAAAAAACAAAGTTTTTGATCATTCTTTAAGAACCGAGTGTTTTTCGTCCCGGTAGTTCCATTATTCAAACTATCACGAAAGAGTTTCAGTGTTTTCTAGGTACTAAAGTTTTTGTCTCAGTTGTTTTATAAGTTTTCTTGTAACTACAAAAACTTTTGTCTATTTGACTAGCTAGATAAAAAGGTGAGAGTATTTCTTTTATCTAAAGGAATTGTTGAAAGAAACACCTTATTCTAGGGAAGGTGTTATTAAACAGAAAAATCGGACGGTTAAATGCGATGCTATTACCATTGACGCTTTTGAAATAAGTTTTTAACATTAAACGATAAAATTAACAAGATGCTAATCGTCGGATAGTCTTTCAAGGAATACCACCCTTAAAGATCATAAGGATTGGCATATTTGGCGATACCGATGACATAATCCGTAAAAATATCCCCCACTACGAGGATATTGCAGCGAATGACGTCACCGATACAAAATCCGAGAACAGTAGACGCTCCATCGGCATATTATAAATACCGCCGCCCACGTCCGCAGCGGATGCTCTGATCCCGACGCAGACTTTACAGAAAGCCCTAAAGTTCTTGATATTTCCATCATGGATTGAATGAGAAATAAAGTTCTCCACATATTCTATTACCTAGATAAGCAGTTTACGGCTGGCTTTCAATGTCTCAACTGTTACGATCTGTACAACAATAGAATATTTAGAACAGATGACGAACATAATTTGTGTCATCTGTTCTATTATGTATGTTGTGGTATGTTGGCGCCAGACTTTTGGCAATGGATCAGAATGCATTTTTTTCACAGGTCGATAATACCTACATAATAGTTACGTCTATATTTGTTACGTTTACGTCTAAAACTATAAAAAAGAATACAAAATAAAAATCTTTTATGGCAGACTGTGATCCATGATGAAAATTAATTCAAGTTATGGACATTTTCATCACCCCTTTTCATCACACTGCTGGACAAAGACTTCCCCTAAATCATTGTACTATCAGTCGATCACGTATTTTTACCCGCGACGGAACGGAGACGGTATATGCGTTTAGGGTGTGATGTTGTTTGTATGTATGTATGTATTTATGTATGTATGTATGTATGTATGTATGTATGTATGTATGTATGTATGTATGTATGTATGTATGTATGTATGTGCAAAGTGCAATGGTCCCCATTATCTCCCAAACGGCTTGACCGATTACGGTGCGGTTTTCAGTTTCGGGTTCGAAATTTGGTGGCGATGATTCTTAGCTAGTTTTTATTGTCTTCACTCACCAGGGGGCGCTGTTATATGTGTATTTAGTGAAAACCAATGTTGCCACTTATCTCCAGAACGGTTTGTTCGATTGAGACACAGTTTTCAGTATAAGGTATGGGGTTCATTGGCGATGGTTCTTAGCAAAGTTTTATGGTGTTTTCTCACCAGGGGGCGCTGCAATCGACGTTTTAAAAAATATTTTTGTACAATACAATGCAAATACTCTTTATTGCACACCAAGATACAGAAATACAGAAAAGAAAACACAAACACAAAAACAGTTGCACAATGGGCGGCCTTATCGCTAAGAGCGATTTCTTCCAGGCAACTTTTGTACCTTTATATACGTGTTTGCCAACACACTTCGTTGCTAGGCAACGCGGTGCGTTGCTAATTTAATAATAACATAATAGTAATTAAAATAAAATAATTACAAAAAGGGCGTGCCTCTGATGTCGGTATACTAGGTACTAATGTAAGGTTCACTCAGCTTGCTTTACTAAGGTCCGTATTGTATAGGCTTCCCCATGCTTTACTTATGCAGTCATTTTGTGAGTTCTACTCAAGCTTAGAATCTCTGCTCAAGTAAATCTTTATTATAGAACGTATGTAACTCTGACGCTACATAGCTAGTTGCACTACCTAAATCTCTACCTAAGTGAGTTGAATTTTGTCTATGGTCAACACATTTATCTAGGCGAAAAGCGTTCCTTTACCTTATCAACCTGACTATCACAATTTTTCTTTTTTTGTTGTTTTGACGGTTATTGTGAAACGAAACGCAACGATTTCAAAACTTAACTTAAAGAAAGCCTATTTGACGATAGTAACGAGACATGATCGTACGTCTCATATTTGTATGGGATTTACGTAGTTCCCAGTCCGCACGATACGGGGAGATGGGGCGCTATACTAAAATCTATGGGAAACTGAGACGTCTCGATATTGTCGTCAAACTCACCCCTCAGTTCAGTTTCCGAAAGTTAAACTTCCGAGTATTCAAACGCAAATGAAATTCATGCACGTCTCACATCTCAAGTGAGGAATTTTTGACAGATTGTCATTGAAAACTGTCAAAAACCATGACGTGTTTAATTTTGACTTGTTAAAAATTAAATTTATACACTTGATTAAAGAGTTGACCATTGATTAATTAATGAAAAGGATGATCTGCGTTCGAAAAATCGGCTGTAAGTAAAGTAGAAAATCTCTAAAAAGTTAAAAATAAAATCAAAATAAAATTTTGAAAAACCCACGACGGATATAATAAATAGTGTGTACTAAATCGAAAAAGGAAGAAATAATTTTTGCAAAACCCCCGACTAAATGGAATTGAAAAAGATAATTAAATTACCTTTAGTTACAATTATAGCCTCCTAAATTTTTTCACCTATCCATTACTACAAAGCCAAAAAAATCCGTCGGGGGGGCTGCCATTTCCAATTGCCAATTGCCATCTATTTTCTGAATTTTCCGGTACCCAGTGTGGCGCTGGCTTAGAATTTGCACCACCACCTCCATCTCTTCCCGTGGGTGTCGTAAGAGGCGACTAAGGGATATCCACCGATGGCGGGCATCAGAGCCCCGTACAGAACAATTCTACCACCGAACTGCGATCCCCAACTCGCATGCCCACCGTGGGGGTTATGGCCACTACCCCCATGAGATAAACGTCAATAAGGCATTTATCAGTGGTCAGTACAGCAGTGGACTAACCCGGGCTGTTGAGGTTGAGGTTCCTGAATTTAAATGACTAGGTATAAAGATTATCTCATACAGTGAAATTTGAACTACGAGTATATGTTGAATTTATAATTGAAGAAACGTATAGATTACCTGTTGTCTGCAGCCACCCGACGGATTTTTTTGGCTTTGTAGTAATGGATAGGTGAAAAAATTTAGGAAGCTATAATTGTAACTAAAGGTAATTTAATTATCTTTTTCAATTCCATTTAGTCGGGGGTTTTGCAAAAATTATTTCTTCCTTTTTCGATTTAGTACACACTATTTATTATATCCGTCGTGGGTTTTTCAAAATTTTATTTTGATTTTATATTATTGTATTATTAAAATCCCCGTTGACTGAGTTAGTAAATTGAAACATTTCAAGACAACACAATTAACCAAGTTATCCAATTTTCACTCCTTGCCCGTGGTCCCGTTCAGCTGGTCTAGTTTACCTGTGCCACGAATTTTTTTTTTTCGTTGGTTCTATTGACTGGACCACGGAATATTTTTTATCCATGATACAGTTTTTTGGACTACCGAATCGATGGTTTATTTATTTGGCCACATTTTTCGATAAGTACCTACCATTTTTTATGGATTCATTGACCTTCGTTTAATCGCAATCTGACTCAGCTATTTTAAAAGCAAGACAATAATGTTTCTACGTATTATACGTCATGCGTAAAGAAACTTTGCCAAAGTTTTCAACTTGATTTTTTTTCCGTGGCACAGTTAACTTAAACTGGACTACCGAATCGATGATTAATACCCCACTTTTCGATACCAAAATTACTTACATCAAGTAAATATTATAAATTCGTCGTCCAAAAGCTATTTTAAAGCAAGACAATTATTGTTTCTACCTAATGCGTTTCCTCCTACTAAAAATAAACTTTGCTAAAGTTTTCAACTTTCCTCCTGGCGCTAGGTCCGAATAAATTTGAATTTATAAATCTGAGATTGTGGCACACCAAGTGGAAAAATTTAGGATTTCAACGTCATTAGTTTATTTATACACGTGATTTCGTTTGTTTTTCTGTTCCAAAGTAGCTCGAAAATCTTGTTTACGATTTTGCTTGGTATAAACGGATATTAACCAAAACTAAACCGTATTATAACAGTATTTTTTTCACACAACAATTAAAATAAGCAAACAAGTTGAGTGCGGCTGCACTGTACAGTAAGATTAAGAAATCCATAAACGAATCTGACTAAAAAATATTATAAAAAACACACATGTCTTCAAATCAAAGCTAATCTAATCAAAATGGATTGGTAGAGCGAAAAAGTAGTTTTTCAATGGATGCCTTTTCCTGGCGCGGGGCTAGTAGAGTCTGTTGATGTGTGATGTGAACTATTATTATCACAGGTATTGTCCAGGTTAGAGTATATTATTTTACCTAAGCCGTCAGTAAAATTATCAGAATATATCAGACACATAATTTTTTCTTTTGTCCATGAAAAAATAAATTACAAAAAAAACGTCAAAGTTTGGGAGTGGGGGCTAGTAACGTTACACCTTGCTAAAAAGTTTGGCAAGGTGTGACGTCACGTAAAACTTTAACTGGCTATTATCACCATGATTTTGTTAACTAAAAAAAGAAAAAAATAAGTGTCAAAGTTTCTGCTAATCTAACTGACTTTTTAGAACACTAACTAGCCTTGTGAAATAAATCAACGTCAGTTCAAGTCATATCGGGCTCGATGTGTCACAGTAAAATTAGAATTTATAATTATCAAGATTTGCATAGGCATTCTGTGAGGTTATAAAATCGTTGTTTCGTTTATCATAGAGTTAAAATCAGAATAATAATTATTATCAGGTTATAAATGATCGGAATTATAAATTAGAATTATGAGGCTATAAATAGGGTTTTGGTTAAAATGCCAATGAACTTTTCGGGATTTTATCTATTTTGACGTATATAATAGTTTATTATGATCAGTTTTATAATGTTCTTTACATTTTTGTTCGATTATAATCAAGAAACTGGCCCCGTCTGAATGTACATTTTAATTTTAAATCTAACGTCGTTTTAAGAACTGCTGGGCAACATCAATGAAATCAAACGCGCAGGTCAGATAAACAAAATTAACATGAAAAATAATAAAAAGCGAGACATATTAGCTTAAATATTTCTCGTAGGTAGGTCTCATCATCCACCTAATGAGCTTTTTACTGTGAAGCATAAGATCATGGCCTCACGCTTAAGTACGGAATCCCGGACCTTTATCCCTGACTTCAGATAATCCCCCAAACATCCAAACTTAATCCCCCTTTCTTCTTCCACAGAGTGCAATAGTAGGCTCCAGAGTGACGCTGCCATGCCGTGTGGAGAACAAAGCAGGGATTCTCCAATGGACGAAGGACGACTTTGGACTGGGGACTCAGAGGAATCTAAGTGGATACGAGCGGTATTCCATGATCGGAAGCGACGAGGAAGGTGGGAGAAGTCATTTTTTTTCATTTTATTTTATTTATATCGTGTACGTACCTAGTTTTTTATGGTCGACAATTTACACAGCCCCAAACGAAGATTAACATAACGACCTCTGTGGCGACGCAGGAGGTTGCGGTTTCGATTCCCGCCTCGGGACAAATGTTTGTACGATCTGCAGATATTCGTTCAGGGTGTTCTGATCGTTTTCTATCTATAATAAAAAATATCTATCTATGTAATGTATTGTATTATGTGTACCAGTCATCTAGTACCTATAACACAAGCTCTCTTGAGGATGTTGCTATGGGGATTGTCGAGTTTTATTATTTTTAAAATAAAAAAAGTCGTGTGGCACTCGGGGACTGCCGCGGTAAAGCTATTGCAATGCCACTTAGAGGCGAGTTGGTGAACTAAAGAGACAAGCGTGATATTTCAAAAAGTCATTAAAAGTTCTGCTATTCATCGATAGATGGCAAAACTAAAAAGTATCACCGCTGTGCCGGTCGGAGTGGGGAGCGTGAGGTTTTTTCGTTACGGAATTTCTGGATTCGGTCTCCGCGCTCAAGGCCAAATAAAAATCATTTATTTCAGACCTGCATGGTCCATATCGGTACACATTATTATAGCTTGTACTAGGGGAACTGAATAAGCGTTAGATACTTAATACACTGTACTTACTATTAGACGCATAGATACTTTTGTAGTTTTAGACAAAACTAATGAAATAGCGTTTTGGCAGGTTTGGTGGGTAGAGCCTCTTAGACTACAGATTATATAATTTGTGTACCCTAAACACAAAACCCACCAACACCATTCAGTGCGATACAGTCAACTTTTCGGCGGTACCATTATGGATATATCTAATACTAGCTGCGCCCCGCGGCTTCGCACGCGTTGTTATATGGTAACGTTTAAAGGTGATTTCTATCCCACGGGAACAGATTTACGGAATAAAAAGTACCTATGTTTTATTCCAGTATTAGAACTATCTGTATGCAAAATTTCAGCCCGATCGGTTCAGTAGTTTTGGCGTGAAGAGGTAACAAACATCCATCCATACATCCATCCAAACTTTCGCATTATATATATATATGTAGTTAGTGTGATGTGATTTGAAGTACTTTGCAAAACGCTGCCCATATTAATGTATAGATAGGTTGAAACTTTGCACGCGTTAGCCTTGAACCTAGAATATGGAGGTAAATAATATAGCGTCGAGTTTTTCTCTCAAAAGAACGTTAAAGAACGTTTTGTACAGATAAAATACTTACCATCTTGCTGATATAGGTTTGAGAACGCTAATCTCCATATATTTAGTCACAACTTCACTTGAAGTCGGCTCAGGGTGCCTTACTCTTACCTCCAAAACAACGAGGTAAAAGAACACCACTGCTTTCGTCTGGCTCTTCCAGTTAAATAAATCCAAAAAGATATAAAGTCACAAAAAAGATAAAAAAACTCAGAAAGAATTAGGTCAACTGACTCACCCAGAACAAATCACTTGACAACAAACAAAAACTAATTTCTGTCGGAAAAATGAACGGAAAAAAATATATTTCTGTCGGACATAAATAATTATACCCTGTAAGAAACTTCAACGACAGGTCAAAAAAGATAAAAAGCAAAAAAAAATGGTTGGAGACACGCGTTGTCATCATCAAACGAACAGGAAACGGCACATCCTCAATTCTTTTGACGCGTCCCATCACATTGACCTTCCGCTTTCCCAATTTGTACCTATTCTGATGAACCTTAATTTGTATCATCAAAGGCTGCTTTTGATATAGGAAGCAGGACCATTTCATCATTTTGATAATAAGCCTGTTCATCTTGTGGTGCCGGCGGCATAGAATTTGCATCACCCCTACTCTTCCTGCGGGTGTCGTAAGATCGTAGAAGCCGTCTCAGCGATTTTTACCAGGGGGCGAGCAGCAGCGCCTCCTGCCGAACAATTCTGTCACCAAACTGCGATCTCCAACCCGCATACCCAGCGTGGGGAATTTGGGCATTGCCCTCATCAGATAACAGCCAATAATGGCGCTGATCAGGAGTAGGCCTGCGTCCAGCAGTGGACCAATATAGACTGTTGAGGTGAGGTTGACGATTAGCCTGTCAACGTCCACTGACAACGCAATATTTTTTTTTTTTTTCAAAAAACTAAAAACCATCGAATACCTTTATTTTACACTGTTTTTAAGTTTTACGGGTTAAATATGCATCCCTCGGGAATAACATTTATGGGACCATTTCGGAAACCATTAAAACCATTCCGAAATAATTTTCATAATCGGTCCTTTATTGACCTGATGAATTGACTAACAAAAAAACTGAAGTCGATTTAAATATTTTCCATTCATTAAACACGTTATCGGCTCGACTCGAAAGTGAGGGAAATTGAGCTTGGTAAGATATCACGTTTATTTATTTTTTCAGATATTTATCACGATGCTTACTTTTCCCGAATTTCATTAAATAACACCTGTATTTAGATACAATATTCAGATTTGTTTGATACTTTATCGTACCTATAAAAAATACACGATGCTTACTTTTCCCGAATTTCATTAAATAATACCTGTATTTAGATACAATATTCAGTTTTTTTTGATACTTTATCGTACCTATAAAAAATACACGTGAGCATATACGTACACGCTAGTAAGCATCGTTTGTAAGCTCCGATAGCCCGCTTACAAGCGTTAATAACCTGCTTTCTATGCAATATTCTGTACAACCAGCAATTCCGCAGTTTCAATAGGGTAGGGTCACCACGCGCCCGCTTTTCACGACATTGTCCTATTTGTTGGCACTTCCTGAAGGAATATAAATAGGTGGGTATAAATAGATGGCTTAATGGGAAGAGAGTTTTTTCAAGAAGTTTACTTTCCAACTATGAAACGAGTTCAGCGCATCTTACCGACATAAGGTTGATCCAGTTCAAGAGCTGTTATGTCATACAATAGTTTGATTTACACTCTATCAAGCTGAACTTAGTTCTGTTGATCTTAGTTTTAGTAGCAAACGTTAAAAGAGGACATACTTAGGTTAACCTGAGACCTGAGCTCGGATTCGTATTGTGGAACCTATTTTTTACGACTAATATCAAATATACCACTTTGTTTCCGTAGAATGGTTGGAAACTCTTAATAAACATGTAATTTGACGAAATAGACATTCAGGCAATTGACTATTTAGGGAATTGGAAACCTGGAGAGTTGGATATTTGGGGAATGAACGTTCAGGAAATTGAACAAAATAAACAGGCTGGACTTTTAGGGAATTAGACCAAATAGAACGAACCTATACAAAACAAAACAAAAGTATACTAGAAATGTCGTTTGTGATAAAAAAAAAATACTCAACGAATGTTTCGTGTTATTGAGAAGTTAATGGTTGTTAACTATAAATAAAAATGGAATATGACGAAATAGACATTTAGGCAATTGTATATTTAGAGAATTGTACATCTGGAGAGTACACAGGTATGACAGTCAGTGGTATACATCTTACAAACTTTTCATGACTCGAAATAACAGGGACTAAATAACATGCGAAAGTGTAATAGCCACCTTTTTACACTTTCGCAGAACTAATTTGTAGTATTTACGTAGAAGCAAAATTATATTTTCCAGTCATAAAATAGAAATACCACCCCGCACTAATGAAAACTTTCGCGTTACAAAATAGAGCAGAAATTTCGTTGCACAACATGAAATAGAATTTCCATAGATGAAAAAAACAAATGAAAAATGCGGAGATGCTATTCTTAACTCTATTTTTGGGAAGTTAGGTTGAAAATGTAAAAACTGAGCATTTTTATGTACAAGTTGACGCATAAAATCGTAACGATGTTAACCAGTAATGAGGTTTCCACAGATAATGGAAAAATTCCGGATTTTTTTCGGTCAAGAGCATGTTGAGCTCTTTTCAAAAAGTTCTGTGTTCATTTGAGCCAAATAATGCAGGCTAAATAAAAGCAGTACTTATTTTAAACATAATTTTAAACATTTAGAAATGCTTGCCAGTTCTAAGGTGTGGGATAATCACAATACTGAAGTTCAAAGCGGTGAATTGGAATGACGAACTTTGGAAAACGCATGCTGGATGCGGAAATCTGAAAACAGGGTGCTATATGGCGTTCGTAAGCGCAGCCATAATATGTCCAGTAGTATAGTCTACGTTTATAAAAACCAAAATAAAAAAGCTATTTATTCCATAACCAAGTAACAATAATCATATTTAAGATCCTCTATGTAAAAATGTTCGAAATAAAGTTTATTATTTATTTCTTGGCCCAATGGTTTCCCGTGAGCATCACACAGTCTTCAGTTCCCTTATACGTTGTGTATGTGGTACGTGGTCGCCTCTGGTGTGCTATAAAGCAACAAGGGCAATCAGTTCAATATGTAGGTTAAGCATATTACTCCTAAAATGTATCTCAAATCAGCAGAATAGAATTTAAATCTCAACAAAGCAAGCCTGAACCTTGAAACAGCGCATCAACAATCCGCCGACATTCGGTCGTTCACCCGGCGTATAAAAATATAATTATAACAAACTTCAACGTTTTTGTTTGTCTGTAAATCCATGGTCTTGAAATACATTGAAGTAGCTAGCTTTCGAGAGGAATTTAGCTTGAAAGGCATATTATGTGGGCTTCGTTTGACGAACGTATAATTAAAGGAGTATATACCTACTAGCAAGGACTTTGTGTATTGAGAACCAACTGCTCCGTATTCATCTTATGGACCTATCAAGAACGTTTTGATGGGCATGGCCAGCAAAGGCAAAATGCCTACAAAGGCAAAATGCCTGCACAGTCACTGTTTTCAGTAGATATGAATAGTTTGCCGACCAAACGTAATGTTTCCTGTAAAAGCTGTCTGTTTCCGCATCGACTGTCCACTGAAAACACGTTTATTAGAAATCATTGCCAATGCCACAAAGCAGGAGCTTGTTTCTCGTAAATACTTAATAGTATTTTCTTCCCCTTTCGAGAGAATTCCCAAAAACATTACCTGCCAGTCTTCATCAACACAGATATGTCTACTGTTCACATGTCTTCCATCAAACGAGTAGTTTTTCCATCGCCACGCTTACCTTTTACCTTATACTTATAACCTACGCTGCGTTCAATACAATTTTGATCATAATAGTAAATTTTCAACAGAAAAATAGTATTCTTTTAACAAATTCGCGGATGATTCACTAGTCGCGTAAAAATCTAATAATATTGTATGATGCCAAGATATCTGAAGCGAAAGTGAAGCGTAAATTTTGAACGTGCTTCTGAAGTATTTATGGTGGAACGAACTTACAAGTAGGTAGAGTGTAGGTGAGATGTATTTATTTGAGTTGTTTATATACTCATAAAAACTAGTACCATTTTAGCCAAAACTTCGAATGTTTTTGTTCGAGATAATAGATGGCGTTTATCAACAAGCACTTAGAATTTAGATGTAGTTAAATCTACCTCATGACCACCAGGTCAAGCTTTTGTTTATTGCAATCATGTATACGTGCGTCTTTAGTCTGTAACGATTGCTGTCGCGTTTCTATTGTAATTCATTGACAGAAATCGTTCTTATAAGTACCAGAATTCTATATACATAGTACGCTAAAACCGATAGTTGCGCACAATAACAATCACTACCGCAACTAATGCTGCATCAGGGGCACCTAGCAGATAAGCAGTAAGTAATATAAGATAGATAGGTAAAGCTTATAGTTCCATAAACTAGTGTCCGTACTCATATGAGTAAAAAGTATATATATTTCAGTGTCTCAGTCCACAAAGACACTCATTCTCAAATAGACAAAGTAGAATCTTAGTTTCTATAGAAACGCTTTCCGTTGCTTTCAAGAAAGCTGTTGAAAAATGATCCCTCGGTTTTTAGCGTTGAGAGAGTGTGGGTAGGTTTGCCGGCTATTTTTGTGTACAAATGGATCTCGTGTTGGGAGGTACAAAGATGCATTTGAGAATCGTAGTGGTTCTGTTAGGTATTGTCCGATACATTGAGAGCCGTTCAGGTTTGTGTCAAACCTGACAAATCTGTCTTACAATTTGCTGTCGCCCAATATTAGGTAACATTTAGGAACATGTAACATTTAGGTAACATTTAGGAATATGTTTACATTTAGATAACATATTGGCTAAGTTATCAACAACAGCAGTAACTTTACTCGAGTTACAGCTGTTGTAATGACTTTGCCAATTTTAGAATGAAAAATAAAAATTACAACTACGGTTCTAAATTGGATTCCTAGACATGCATCCTCTATCTAGACCTAAACAGCCTGTATTGGTCTACTGCTGGACGCAGGCTTCCCTCTGATATGCGCCTTATTGGCATTTATCTAATGGGGGATAATGCCCATAATCCCCACGCTGGGCATGCAGATCGCAGTTCAGTGGTAGAATTGTTCTGCAGGGGGCGCTGCTGCTCGCTTTCGGTGGATATCCCTTAGTCGACACCCACGGGAAGAGATGGGGTGGTGCAAATTCTAAACCAGCACCACAGCAGATATGCATACACAATATGATTTAACCACCTTCTACTCTAGAAAACAATAATATGTCAGCCTATGTTTAAAACCATTCCGTGTAGTCATAGTGACCAAGCAAAGAGCATGTTTTAAGATCCCTTTTGTTCCAGGAGATTACTCCCTGGACATTCGAGACGTGAATCTGGAAGATGATGGCGTTTACCGGTGCCAAGTCAGCTCGGGTTTGAACGGTAAGAAGAACCTATAATATTATGTCTGTAGCGGTTGTTAATGATGTTGGGCGCCAATTATTTGGCTGATTTTTCAAACCTGAGATTAGTCTTTGAATAGTTATTTACCGTGTAAAATGATCTGTCTGTTTATCAGGTTAATAAATATTTTTATCTTTTCAATCGTCTGTAACTAGAGAATAGGCTATCCGTGGTTCAAGCTTACCAACTTTGCACCATCTGCATCTGTGTGCAAGTGCGGTGCACAGATACAGTAGTCAATGTGTTATATACAAGAACGACAACAGAACGTGTACTTGGCATTAGAAGTTCGTTAAAAACAAAATTCAAACACGTCCATCATAACAAATCACCGTACATGGTAAGAAGGTTTGTCGTTTTTACAAAAAACAAAACGAATGAACCTATCAGATTAACTTATCAATTTTTCGCTATCAGACATAGCCTAAAACTTCACACTTATTCGGGAGATATAACCCTATCTTACCCTATTTATAGCAAGTAGCTTTATTCATCAGTTAAGGGTTTTATTTGATAGATAACTAAAACTTTAACAAAATTATAATAAAAATTTATTTAATAAAAGCCACCGTGAATAAAGACCATCTAGTTATTTATCTGAGGATTAGAAAATCCTAAGGAAGTTATCGATTTTAATTGTCTTATTATTTGTAATACTTATTAAACGTAACCATATCGGAAGGTGCACCTGAAATTGATTAAATTATTTTTGTTTATAATTAAATGTTCTGTTATTAAACTTGTCACCCACATAAATTATTTACAAAAGAAGCAAATAAAATATCATAAACGTAAAAATTAAAAAAGTTCTTAAAACATTTTAAATAACTATACATGGTTCTAATTTTAATATTATGTTTGATCACAAGGGGAACCAGAAATCCGTTCAAGATACGCCCAGCTGACGATATTAGTAGCACCAGAACCACCCAAGATTATCCAAGGAGCCTTCATTGACGCTACTGAAGATCATGCGGTTGATATTGAGTGCGTATCTGTTGGAGGAAAACCAGCTTCTGAGGTGAGTGAAACAAAGTATATGTTCTTATATTAGGTATATAATATTATATGAAACAAATAATGTTCCTTTATTGGCTCTTATGGTATTATCCTGTATTTCGTCATTGATAGATTTTATAATCAGTATGTAAAGTTTTGCTTTAGGTACAGAGTGGCTTTATGAGATGGGCGTGGATGCCATATTTCGATATTCGACAAAATCAGAAACCATGAATGTCCCTTGACCTTGTACTATATTATTATTATCTTATCTTAAGCATGTTAGTTTTTCAGAAATTTGTTCTCGTCTTTTAATTTTTTTAATTTGTGACTTAAATATATAACTAAAGCAACAAACAAGACGTTCGTTGCACTCGCTAAATATCTAAGTTTGTACCTATCAGAATAAATATATTTTCATCATTTACTGTATGAAAGTAAAATAAATGCATTCTATCTACATACATATTATCAATCGAATGAAAAAATGCATATATTACGAAAAAGCCAACAACGTCGCCTTGAAGACGGTTGAATTTGGGTCGTATGTGGTGTTTTATGGTCAAATTAGTAATAACGGAAACTAGATAGAACCCTCTCAAATCAAGAATCTTTGTTGTATATCCCTAAATTTATGTCTATATAAACTCATAGAGATTTGATAAAAGTAAAAGAGCAAGAAATTCATTTGATGACTTGTTTATAACAGAAGTTATGGGACTTTGTCGGTTTTTGGTTGACAACGAAACCAGAATTTTTACAGTCTTCAAAGGATATATTGTACTCAGCGGAAAAACCTTTCATTGAAAACTGTCATAACGGCCCTTTATGAGATAAAAACTGTTCAAAATCTCCTTTATTTTTAACAGTTTTTATAACCAAATAAATAAATAATAGAGAATCATATTTCAGATAACTTGGTTAGATGGAAACCAAGCTGTAATAAAGAAGAAGGTGAAGAACAAAATCGAAGAGATGCCAGACGAAAAGAGATTCAAAACGAGGTAGGTGCTAGCACTTTATTATTTGTGGATTCGCCAAGAGAAATGATTTCAAGACTCGGTGGCCATAACTTGTTATACTCGGTTATGTGATCGGTTTAGTGAAGCGAAGCAAACATGTATACAAATATAACCTATTTATTATACATGTCATTATAAATACCAGCGTTCTCTGATCCGTCAGTCGGGTGTTAAATATAAATAACCATTAGCTTTAGTTAAGAATATTAAAGAACCTAATTTGTGTCGGAAGAATACCAACGTTTCATCCTTTAACGAGAGATTTCTTCAGGTTGAGTGCCGTTCCGCATACGAACCTAGTTTGGGTGCTTCTAACACAAATTAGGTTTGTAGCAAAACCACTTACGTTCATAATGAATTATATAGATAGATAGACTCTTTATTAGGTACACACACAAACAGCACAGGAAAAGTAACAAAAAAGAACAGTAAAAAATATCAAAGGCACACATAATTAAGTACATACAGGTAAGCAGGTAGGAAAAAAGAAAGAATTAGTGAAAATAACGAAAGTTTTTATATAAAAACCATTCGCTATAGTGTCAAAATAGCATTTACTACATGTATTCGGAATTCTTTTGTTTGTATTATGACAACACTTTTCCCTCACTATTATTGAAAACGGGTTAGGTTAAAAATGTCACCGGGTAAAGTTGTCATCGCAAAAATCTAGCGTAACTTTGTCATCGCTCAAATTATTATAATAATTTTAGGGTAAATTTGTCACTGCCTATTTTTAAACCACTACAGGTACAGTTAGCGATACACGGATAGCGATTAGTTGATAGAACTTTAAAATGCAAGGTAATATGCACAATTGTTTAACTTGCCATGGACGAGACTCCATCAAACCAAAAGGTAACGGCGTTTAATGATTACTTCGTTAGCCAGTGGCTGGACCAAACAAGTATTGGACGAGGCTAGAACTGCAAACTTATGTTATGTTTTTTTATTTATAATAATAATTGTGACTTTTTGACGCTTTCGCATCTTTTCAACAGGTCTGTATTAAGGCTAGTGCCAAACAAAGAGCACCATAACCAGACCATAACATGTCAAGCGCAGAACACCGCCGATCGAGCGCCGAGGATGGCCACTGTACATATTGAGGTAAATTGATATTGTACCAATTGGTGACTTATACTAAAATTTACTTTTTTATACTTGCAAAATCTTAAACCCGTATCATCCCTTTTAAGAACGGAGTTTAATGTCGTCATTACAATCAGGTTCCGTTAGAACTCCATCTAAGAATGCGAGCTTGGGAAAAAGCTTCACGAACGCTAAAACCCAAGCATTATTTAGAATTCATTCCTTTATTTGATTTTAAAAAGATGCAAGACGTTGGCTAATAATTTCTTAAAAAAGAAATCTCACAACCATATTTTCCAGGTCAAATACGCGCCAAAGATCAACATCTCGGTCACATCAGGACTAAACGGACGAGTTCCAGAAGGTTCAGAGGTCAGGATCCGTTGTGATGTGGACGCAAACCCCCCACCACAGGTCTACCGGTGGTACTTGAATAACAACCCGGTGGTTGGTGACTTTGCTGAGGAAATGGTAAGTGAAAAAAGAATATGCTGTTCCTTTCAAAAGCCTGTGTTGTCCCTTTAGTTTCTTTATTTCGCTCTTATGGTTTCATCCTGTATTTTTGGTGCGCAAAGGCTTCGGAGAAAAGATGTATAATAATAACAACGTATAGAATTTCATATTTGCCTTGTCATGCGGCGGTTATTACGTCCCAGGTATGGATTAGCTCCTTGGCATTTGAGCGGATCAAAGTCCAAAATGTTTGCAAAGATTTGGCTACCGTCTAAATCACGGATCGCTTTGTGCTACCGTAATATGTCATCAATATCACCGATAACACGGGCGTAATCATTATCTCAGCCAAAACAACACCTACAGTTGGACATAGACCTTCCCAAAAGATCGCCACGATAACCAATCCTGCGCTGGTCGCCAGCGGACCCCATTAACCCATTGAAATGCCAGAATTCATCTGTTTCAATTAAATTTCTTCGGCATAGTTAGATCAATCATTTGGAAATGTGCTAATGCAGTCAACTGTAACCAGCATAGCATTTCCAATGCTGACTGACAGTTATGCAACCGCAAACCAGTTGGGGACGTGTGGTGACTGGTGTTGGTGCGGTTGATCCAGGATTCTAGTTCTGCTGTAGGGCTGCGGTCAGCACGGTATCCATTGCAGTGAGGTCGGGTGTTGGTAGAACGGTGGCCGATATAATGCGGACGTTAAATTGGAAAGGGGTGGACAGCAAAAACGGGAGTAAGAGCTGTATTTGACAAAAAATTACAAACATTTAATATCAACTACGAAACGTAGGCTACTAAATCTTAGGATTGAACGACACGCAGTAGTAGATATTTTTAGATGGTATGCAAAATCCGCTTCCTACCACTTTCTTTACCCACCGACGCGATGCAGTCGCGTTCTAGCTGTACACTGAAAATAAAGAGAACTTCAGCTACAAAGATAGGTAGTAAGATAGGTGTAGGTATTAAATACCTACATTGAGTTATACTTCTAAGTCACAATTTTTTATGCGCGTTACGTTCAAAATTTGCAAGAAATACGTCATCAAAACACTCCTTTGTGAAAGTGGTCATTAAATGCATGCTTTTTTGACTCATGCATGCCGATATTAAACAGATAAAACCTCCGAATAATGCATTTGCCATGCACACATCATAAAAACAGACAAAAACAACCATTCTAAACCACGTAGCCTTTTGGACTTTGCCTTTCAACAATAAACTCGACTTCCTAACCCAACAACCCAGTACAAATTCATACAGCAGGATTCATTCATGCATAAGCTATTGCATGCGCTCTGCTGAAAAATTCACCAAGTACTTTCTTACTGCAACACAGAATACTGAGCGGGTTGGTCCAGAAAATTCACCTTTATCATCCTTTTACGTTATCTCTTTTCGGTAGTTATAAGCCAAAGTGGCCGCCACTTAACTGGTTAAAGTTTCGCTGTAAGAATATAAGAATATGTTTTGATTAATAACGAAATATAAATACAATACAACTAACCCCGAAAAATAGGTATCAAAATAGCGTCACTTGATCACCAGGACATTAAGCATTAGATATTATTTCGATTTTGTTCATCTCTGAGGGGGTATGATTAAATCAATTCACTAAGAAATTCAGGACGAGGCCATTGCCCAGCAGTACGAGAAAAAAAAACTTACTAGAGCAACAAATAATATAATACTTTATGTAGTATCACAGAATAAATATATAGTACTGGTATACCAATATCTAGCTAAGCGCTAATCTCAAAAGGGGAATTACTAGGGTGCCCCCTACTAATTCCCCTTTCGAGATTAGCGAGTGTATTGCACTCGCTAGTAAATGACACTAGATGCAACATAATAAAAAAGTGGTATAAACGTCAGGTTTTTTTTCTAGAGTTTTCCAGATTCAACAAGCTTTCAATGCAACTAATCATCATCCACTACCGTTATAACTCAAGCTTTAGCCCGTAGCTTTGAACGCATTTTTCCGGGGTGAAAATAATCTTTAAAAACTACGTACAACTACCTAAAATTTCCGCTATATCATAAGTGAGAGGTAAAACTTTTGCATTTATAATAATGTAACGTGATGGTCACTCTGCAACAAAGTACGTAAAGCTCTAACAAGCAAATTAAACCATTGATGCGGCTTATTGCAGTCATGACTGAGTTACGAAATTACGTAATCTACTTATACCGTCCACGTATATTCACTTTTATGTGGTCGTGCTATTTATTTTTGAGTGCCTGTTTGCTAACAAGCAAATTAAACCAGTGATGCGGCTTATTGCAGTCATGACTGAGTTACGAAATTACGTAATCTACTTATACCGTCCACGTATATTCACTTTTATGTGGTCGTGCTATTTATTTTTGAGTGCCTGTTTGCGGAGCGTTCACTTTCCGGCGCTTGAAACTAAAATGGAGTTAGAACTTCATTTTCAGACAAAGCGAAAGCGTTCCTTTTCGAGGCTTCCACGCTTTTGGCTATGACAAACGAAATAACGTAGGTAACTGACCTTAAATTGCCATAATAGCTTAGAAATTGCGCCATCAGAAATCAAACCTTATACAGATACCAATCATTTATTTCTGGCGCAGTGCATCAGCATTGCAATGCAGCCAGCGTCTTGGGGACGCTTTCGACTGGTATTGATGTGGATCAGTTGAGCTACCTGATAAGAGATTGAAGATCGATAGATTTATTTTAACAGTTAGCTTAAATGTTTTAAATATAAATACTAGTTCCATTTTATTTATATTATTTAACTGTAATATTTTTTGACAAAAAGGTATTTTATTTGCAAGCAACGGGTTACAGACTGGTTACAGTAAGCCTAGCATATCGTCATCCAATAAGTATAATGTTTGAAACTCATTCCTTTAACTGCAATAATTTACGCAATGTTTGACGATTCGATACGATGACTCATTTTTATCTATTCTAAGCTTGACACCAATATACAGCCTATAGTTTAGTAGGTTTAGCTTAAAAAGACATACCTATATTCTAAGACTTAGTTATTAAATGCTAGCCACGCTAGAGACTTTGCTTTCAGAAGGCCTATGTCTAACAATGGACTACACAGTTTATTGATAAAATCACCGGACACAACCACGTTCCATATATAAAATAAATAAATAAAATATTTTTCACAAATGGAAATACTATTCGAGTTCTAGTAATTCGTTTACAGAATAGAAATTATTTTCGACAATCCATCGTTTTAGTCTTTATTTAAAAGGTAGATTGCCATCAGATGTGACAGTCTGGTAGTTTGTTATACTCTGCCGGACCTATCACATGAGTTAACATTAAATACTACGTGAACTATTAAATACTTGAATAAATAAATAAATAATACTGGACAATTTTCGCAGCATTATCTAGCCCCAAGATAATCTTGTACGTAGGAATGTTATCCATGATCATACAATTTCCAAATTATTTTGTTTCAGATTATCTTCAATGCGACCAGAAAGCACAATAAAGCGGTCATCAGATGCGAAATCAGCAACTCTGTTGGCAAAAGTGAAGAGAAGGCAACACTCAATGTTACATGTAAGTTTTTCGACATTGACGAGCATTTTCATTGGAAGCGGCAGTGAGATGATGAGATTGACAGTTTTCAAAACAACGTTATATCCTTTGAAACTTGCTGTTTTTCTTTGTTTGCACATTCACTGATGATCAAAAACAGACACTGGTGTCAATTCAGATGCAACAAAAACTAAACTAAAACTAATTTGCAGGACTAAAAATGTCGTCTTCCCTGTCATAACCATCAAAATTATAAGGATGGCATAATTTTTAGTCCTGTAAAATTAGTTTAGTCTAGTTTTGTCGACATCTGAATACATACCGTCAGCGTCCACTGTTTGACGTGACGACGTCATGCATGATTCTTCAGCAAAACCGGAGTTATGTCACCACTTACCCTTCCTTCACTTCAATTAAGTGTGTAAAGTCTGTTTGATGTTCTGTAATCGCGAGATTCAATGACTTTCAACAGATGACATGTTTGATCATTGAATTGATTATTCACTTGTGGATCTAGCCAATGAATTTAATGAGACATCGATTTGAGCCTTGAGTATTCACTTGGTTGAGTGACATTATTTGATAGATTTTACTGAAAACTGTTGGCAATTCAAGACAAGCTCAAATCTGATTTGTGTATGGGGGGTTTTGTTATCATTTTCTCGGACTATCACTTCACTGACTGATAAACATGTCTTGATATTTCACAAATCAACCAACCATTTTGAGCCATTTATAACCAACTTGCCAATTAGAGCGATTCATTAACGTCTTGATTTACCTAACACCACTCCTAACATGTCTCGATACTTCATTAACCTGCCAATCACCTAAACCCACTCAATAACATGTCTTGATACTCCACAGACCCGCCTACCTTCCGCACCAGGCCACAGAACGTAGAAGCTGAACTTGGTTCCACTGTGACGCTCAGCTGTGATGTGGACGGTCAGCCTACTCCGGAGATCAGATGGCTTCTGCATGAGCCCGGCAGGATCGGGGTAAGTGAATACCATGTTGGTTAGGATCATCGTCGATGTGACACTCCATTCCAATCTGATTAGATTTGATACAGTTTTCTACTGAATACTATCGTTGTTTCGCTTGAGTATCTTCTTAATCATCAGAATAAAAAAAAATTGTAACCTACTATCGTATTAATTCATGCTTTTTTCACTACATTGCTGAACTTGGGACCATAAAAAGGTTAGAAAACTTTTTCTCCTACTTATGTAATCAAAGATAACTAGAGATACATTATATAGATTAGGAATTAGTCCCCAATCACGATTAATTTTAGTAATTAAGCTATTATTAGCTTTCTGTGACTATTTCAATTTCTATTGTAATTAGTGAAGCTAATGGGCTCCGAATTAAATTACGTTAAATTACCGAAATAAAATTATGCAATTTTAAAATGTTGTTATCACTACTTTTTGGTCTTAGTTAAAAAAGAAAGACTAAAGTCAATTTTATGAGCGTCACATATCTTCCAGCAGGTTAAAGGGAAAGCACCTAACCTGAGAGTATTGGTGAACAAAGAAAATGCTGGACGCTACATCTGTAAGGCCAGTGTTGAGGGGTATGCTGATATCGACAGCGAAGCTACCATCTTCATTAAAGGTAACCTTGACAAAGTAAACTAAGAATTTCTAAAGAACGAATAGAATAAAAGAACGAGATTTAAACTTTGTCTTAAATGTCAAAGAATATAAATATTTGGACGATTTTGTCGTACTTGATGAAAGTAAAAAGGATTGAATAGTTTTGTTTGGTTCCAAACAAAACTATTCAATTACAAGACCTTTAGAACCTTACTGACGATCATTATTTTCTAGGACCGCCAAAAATCCTATCAAACAGAACACAGTTTGGTTCAGAAGGGGATAGCGCAAGGATTGAATGCATAGCACTGTCTGTGCCAAAGCCTGTTGATATCGGATGGTATTTTGAGGGAAAAGAGATCAGTGTGATCCATGATCCGGTAAGTAACATTGCGAAAGAAAACCACGGTGGTTTCATATGAGACAAGTTACGAGTATATCTATAGAATATAGTAAAGCTCTCTGTTCCAAGCTCTCATCCCTTATGGTCCATTTGCATGTTAGCAGAGTTATTGAAAACGTTATTTGTTATTATAGACTTTACGCATATAGCGAGTCTTCTAAAATTTTCATCTAAGACAGTGAGGCTACGTTGGAAAATACCTACTTTCATCCCAAGACGACCGTTTCAATAAACATGTTTTGCAGGACTATGCCACACTTGAAGAAACACTAGCAGATGGTAGCATAAAGTCTAGTTTGGTAATCAGATCGAGTCAATCCAAGCACTACGGATTGTACAACTGCAGTATTACCAATGAATACGGGAATGCCAATTCTGGGATCGTCTTCAAGCCAATAAGTAAGTTCGGGATTATTTTAATTGACTTAAAGGTATATAAATCAAATCTGTAAATAAGACTACCTCTTTTCATTATAAAGATCCCTATAACAATTCCAGTGACTCTGTCATTCTCTTAGCAGAAAGAACATTTCGGGTGTTAAAAGCAATTTTTTCCTTTTCTTAAAGATTGATACAAACATACGTTTTTAATCAGTTTGTAATAATTTGTACCATGAGCCCATTTTCTGTTTCCAATAAAGTTTTTTGTATTTTATTAAAAATATCACGTTTTCCACAGAAACCCTGCCCCTCTTCATAATTCTTATAGGGGTAACTTCCGGGATCATCATCTTCTCTGCCTTCATCATTCTCGTAGTTATCTGCCACCGGCGTAGAAGGAACACGCAGATCAGTGAGAAGCCTGACGTCACTGTGACTGGAGATATGTATAAAGAGAGCGACAGGAGCTCTAACATCAGTGATTTGAAGTTGGGTTTGCCGCAGAGTGATGGGAGCTACGAATTGGTGAGTTCGCAGGTTTTTTTGTTTAGTATACTTAACAATTAGTGACGCCAACAAATGGGTTCAGTCACAAGTTTTTCAGGTCTTCTACCATTTTGCCCTGTCGACAGAACGACACCAATTTCCTCTAAATCTTTATTGACTTGTTGCTTTTATACTTGGCCTGATACCTAAAAAAATATAATGAGTCCGTCAGTTATCAGAAGATATTGGACATTATTTTTTGACATGATTTGTTAATATGAAGATGAAGCCAGTTAAAGTTCCGCGTGACGTGACGACACTAGCTCCCACTCCCAAACTTTGTCTATTTTGTTTGATTGGCAAAATAAAAAATACGTGTCCAAATATTCATGATGATAACTGACGCACTAATTAGAACTTTTTAGTCGTCAGGTCTGTAACAATCGACCTTTCCAGCTGAAACTATGAACGTTGTACGAGTCGATTAGAGAAAGGTTTCTCTAGTTTGGTAGGCAATTGTTGATAAGTTTAAAATACTGCTAATGCCCTTCCTCTAGTAGGTACCAGAGGAAGATGCGGATTTTTTGACGGCAATATCCCCCTTGTTCAGAGGATACAGGTTCAATAGTGGATGTATAATGTGCTAAGAAGTTCACGTGGTGGACAATTTCACGGCCGTGGTACATTAAAATCCACCATGGTTTCTATCACTTAAGTGATCTACAACGGGATATTTACCATGATTTGAGTTTTGAGCTGTTCAATATTTGGCACAGTTTCATGCGCCATGATCACGAAATAACTGAAGGCACAAAATATAAAGCTCAAAACACAAATCCTGAGAAATATCCATAGGTATTAAGGCGCATACCCGAGCCAATATGACAGCAATACTATTTTTTCATATTTTTACGTTAATCATAGGAATTTTTATAAATAATAAATCCTACGTTCAGTTTGTGGTATTTATTTTAAGCAATTTTTTAATACCTCTTTAATTATTTTATCTCATATAGTTTAATATAGTTTAGGAGGAGATGCGAAAATAGAGTTTGGTGGCCAAAAAGCGCAACTTTGTATCTCTAAGACCTAAGCTTAAGCTAAACCTAAGCTTTACAAAATGAAGCTATTACAGAGGCATTAATAAATAACTTATAATAGATACCACAAACTGAGCGGATTTTTAAAACTTGCTGCGTTTAGCGTAATATTAAGATATAATTAATTTTGTTTTAAAAAACTATAAACCGACTTCAATTATTACAGTTTTTTCATGAATTTTTATGGATCCCACTGTGAAAACTGAACAAAATTAAAATGCTACCACACGGGAAGCACCAGCGTTCATATAAAAAATAATCATGCAAATCGGACCACCCAGTCAAAAGTTCTGAGGTAACAAACATAAAAAAAAGAAAATACAGACGAATTGAGAACCTCCTCCTTTTTTTGAAGTCGGTTAAAAATAGTTGGGGCCGCCACTTTCACTGGTGTATTGGCCATAAGTTTTTATTTCATCGTAGTAACATCGTTGTTTGATTTCTTCTTTAGGACTACACAAGTTCAGAGCGATCAGACAGCAAGCCACCAGTAGGTCTGCCACTGGCTGGACCAGTGTCCTTGCCAGCTAACATGAGAGACGATCCACTGCTGCAGTTCAGATATAGCAATGATTACTCCGATCCAGCGTATAGTGATGCTTATTTTAAGGTAAATTGGTCGTTTCAAAATAAAAATATATAGGAGTCAGAGTCAGAGTCAAATCGTTTATTTCGTTAGACTTACAAAATAAGTACTTAGACAAGTTAATTTTTTACAATATAAACAGCTTGATAAAAAGTTATTACTATCAAACAAGAAATAAGGTGCAATTGACTCTAATTCACTTAATTTTTTTGTAGGAGATATTAAATATACTGATTAGTTTTTATGTGGTATTTGGATATAATTTTAGTAGGTATGTTTGTGGTACAACGACATTTTTAGAGTATTTTGCAATTTGCTTTACAATTTCAACGACCTTTGGAGCAGCAGACGACGCAGCGGTCCGCCTGCGACGCAGGGGGTTGCGGGTTCGATTCCCGCTTCGACAAATATTTGTACGATCTGCAGATACCTATCAGATATTTGTTCAGGGCGTTCTGGGTATTTTGTATGTATACTAAAAAATATATATATATCTATGTAGTGTATTGCATTATCTAGTATCCATAACACAAGCTCTGTTTAGCTTGGGCCAGATAATGTGGTGTGAATTGTCCTGCATGAATTATTTATTTAATTATTTATTCACTTTATCAGACGTTAAAATGTATCTTTTAAGAAAAAACTAAACTACTAAAGAACTAAAGCACTTGGAAGCCTTGTTTGGTAGTCATCTTGGGAATGTTTTTACTCTCATAAACACTTTATTATTTATCACATTTCTGTTGCTTGTAAATTATTATCCTACACTAAATTTACAAATTGTACCTGCCTAATTACTACTTACCCTCATTTTCTTTCATCAACACCTATTAAAAATTCACAAGACCTTTGAACCTTTTTGCTCTCGAAAAAACTTCATCCAGGTAAAAACTACTCTCATTAGGTAGCAAGCAGCAACAGTCGTAATCAAAATTTCTCTTTATTATAATCAAAATTCCCTTTTTCCATAGCAACCTCCGGCTGCCTACATTTACGATTACCCTCAAGGATACGCCCCACCGCCAAACCTCAGGGTCCAATCTCCAGAAACCCAAGCAAACAGGTACTTACCATTTTAGTTTTCAGGGCAATTTAGTTAGAAGGTAAAATTTCTATGAATATTTGAGGGTTCCGCTTATGGATTATCTAGGGGATTTTGAGGGTGTTTCGGGATCAAATTCCGCTGTGGTTTTTGTAGTTTCTCGCTTGGGTTTTGGCTAAAGTATTAAATTTTAAATGGAATTTGTGAAAAATTTCTTTTGACAGAAGAATTTGAAAATGTTCCTGCAGTAAATTCTGTTTATTTCGATAGTTTTCACGAACGTTATAGAGTTGTGCATTAAATTGGGCGGTGTGTAATAGAATAAGTTTGATACGGGAGGATCCCACGGCCCCACAGAGTGGAGTAGTTTATTTGAACAGTTGGAAGTCGCCACTGTTGCTCTATTTATCAATTGAGCAGTATCCAAACTGCTTGCTTAATCGCAATTGAGCGGTTAAACTGAAACTTGTATTATCTAACGAAACAGTCAAGATCATATCTAATCTTTCTCTAAAAATTAAAAATTATGTCTTTATTTCACCAATCTCTACCCAGGTCCCTCCAAGGTTCTTTAACCCGAAGCATCGACACGGCATCAACGTTACCACTGTCTGCCGGCAACAACTCTGCCAGCAACTCCCTGCAACGATCGAAAAACGACGAGACTGATGCCATCAATAACCTGGGATTACCGCTTGGTGGGGAAAACAGTAAGTGCTTTCTATTAATAGAATGAAGCATTTCTATCTATTTAGGTTCGGCTTAGCGCATTCTCCATTGTGCTCTTTCAGTGACGATACTGATCAATCTGTACAGCACCTTTTATTGGAATGTGGCAGATTTGGATTGTTAAGGCACGACTGCGAGAGTAAAATGGATATTGTTAATAATGTTGATAATTTAGAGGCAATAATTGGTGACAATAACTATTTTATTGTCACCAATTATTGACCATTGGTGACAATAAAATAGTAACTATTTTCCTGTCGTTTGCGAAGAATATTCTTTGCATAATTGGCAGAGAAAATAGGTCTTTGTTGAAAATGATTAGTACTTACGTGTTTAACATTGTTGTTCTGCTATATGCTTTAAGGTTCAAAGTGCCATCTAGTAGTATAATGAAGTAACTCTCATTGTACTGTCAATGTGACTACTACAAGACGTAGGTAGTTTAACATTTTTGTTATGTCATCAACATTGCCACTGTCAACCGGCAACGATTCTTCCATGCGACTATTTTCTTTTGATGAATTTTTCGAAGTTTTTTTCTATACTTTTGCTATTCTTGTAAACTGATTTAGTACCAAATGCAATCGGAAATGTAACTGATATCAAAACTTTTTATTGATGTATGTAGTTGACAGCAAATTAACCAGTTGTTTTTTCTGCAGCTCCGCCAGCCCCGATTTACGCACAACCTCACAACAAAGGCGTAGATTTGAGATACGCGGCGACGTATGGCAACCCTTATCTGAGGAATAGCTCAGTTGGTAAGATATAAAATATCCTAGAAGTTGATGTTGATAGACCAGATGTTTAGGCAACTGGAGCCTATAGAATATTTCGCTTAATGCAAGTCTGAATCGCCTACGAAGCTATCAGTTCTTCATTATAGTAATACGGTTTTTTTGGTCATTCTTAGAACCAATGAACTTAAGGTTGCTCCTGCGGAGGAAAAACTTCAACTGCTGGACATAAACCTCCCCTAATGATGACTAGAGTGACTGAATTGGCTAAATCCAGCAGTTCAAATGTTCACTGCACTTAATATCACACAAATTCACTTTCACAATCACTAGACCATGTCTATAAATCGAATAATTATTGATGCTGTAAAATAGAGATGGTTCGACGTAAAATATTGTTTTTTGTGAGCTAAATACTATATTATGCATTATTTTGTTTCTTTTAGGGTACGGCGTCCACACAGCTAAACCAGCGGCCACGCCCGCCCCGCCCCCATACTCCGCACGTGGTTCGGTGGTGTTACCTTCAGGTAATTGAAGGTACTATCATCAGAACTATTGAGAACGGATTTGAACTCTAACATGTCTTGACAAGGCTGCATTTTGATTTTTCTATATTTTCTATATTCTATTTTTCTTTGATCGTGGTATTTCTTTCTCTTTTTTTTACTCTTTAGCTTTTTATTTTTTACTGATTCGTTTTTATTTAACTCTTTAATCATAATGATGTCACTGACTTAATCTTGTTCACAGTTTGCTTTAATTTTGATTTATTCAACTTTTTCTCATTTTTACACCTTCGTCTCATTTTCGCATGTCACTAGTTTCGCTACTTTCATATAATTAAAGGTTTTATCATCAGAACTATTCAGAACGGGTTTGAACTCTAGTATGTCTTCATAAAGCTTAGTTTTGACTGTGTTGTTAAATTTAGTCGTGTATGCTCTTGCCTCCTCAAGACTATTTCCTTCTTTTCCTTCACAAAAACTGATGAGAACTGGTTTGAACACTAAGAAATCTCGACAAGGCTGTGCATTGTTTGCTTTGATTAATTGCGAGATGTTTTTTGATTCTTTTATTATTTTCCCTTATTTTGATCTAAGTATTTTTTTCTCTGAACACATCTTCGCGCCCGGCTTTCATGTTACCGTCAAGTAATTGAAGGTACTCCAATTACTTGATGCTATGGGCACCTTACTATTTAGTTATCATTAGAAATATTGAGAATGGTTTGAAATTGATAAGTTCGTCGTTTTCTGCTGTCTCACTACTACTTTTTAATTACTTTATCTATTTTCTCAACGAATCCACTACCTATTCCCTCCGATTCTGCTGTCACTTATTCTATTTATTTTTTATTAATGCTAACTGGTTTCTTTTATTATTTACAAATACTAGTTTAACCAAGATTAAAAAGACGTTGTTTTGATTGTTGCTTTGGTTTTTTTCTGTTACATATTTATCTTTGATCTGATATAATTATTTTCCTTTTATATATTTTTACATAATTATACTATTTTTAAGTGTCAAGAAGTTGGCATCATTATATAATACGCACAATGGCATGTTCATAAAAAAAAAATATTTTGCACCATTCGTCTATTTTACTAGTTATATTATCATTGGCGCATACACGAGCCAATATGACAGCGCCACCTATTTTATCATTATTATTACGTTTAACACACAAGAGTTCACAAAATGTGCAAACTTGCAGAACTACAACACATTACACTCAAAGTGAACAAATTTTAGAGCTTTAGTGGACGGTGGAACATAGTAACCTTTCAGTGCGGCATTTATAAAGCGGCGGCCATCTTGAAAGAAATCAAGATGGCATCCTTGTGCAGCCTACCTAAGGCTGTTACACTGACAGGGTTCAAAAATAAAAAAATCATGATTTCTCTGAATTTTTGTATGCGAAGCTCTGGGTTTTATTATTAAAGCGCATACACTCAGGTAAAAGTGGCGCCTCGCCTTTTTATCTTATTATCGCGTTTAACACAGGAAATTTTAAAAATCCATTGAACAGATTGTGGTATCTAATAAAAGCTATTTGTTATACCTCTGGATAAAACTAACAGAAATAGATAATAGCTAAAGGTATGTTTTTCAATAATTTATTCATCGTGGTTGAATGTGGAAAATAATGCATTTAAACTTCAGCTTTGCGGTCGTCGGTTGGTTTCGTCGCAAAAGTTTGATTTATCAACAGAAGCTTATCGTTTTATTAATTTTTCATGCAATCAATGCAATTTAGTAGAATTATATATCAGGTTCAAAGGATATTAATAAAACCTAGGGACTTCGCACACAAATTGAGGGAAATCATGATTTTATTGATTTTGACCCCTGTCAGTGTGGCAGCCTTTGTTAGGCCGGACAGGCACGCCATCTTGAATTTTTTGAAGATGGCCGCCACTGCTCAGATTCGAACAAGCGTCTGCTTCAATAGACGGTTATCAAATAGGCCATGAAAATGACTTTGAATTATGTCAAATCAGATGTCATAAGTAGGTACATCTAGCTACTAAAAATAAAAGCGCAATATGCTTTTTTTAATCTTTCGCGATATGTTAACATAAATAATGATTTTATCGAGTAACAAAACAAAGGATATTCGATAAATACCCGATAAAAAAACAAAAGGTACGCGATAATTACCCGACAAAATCATTAATTAGGCACAATAGATTGCCGTAAAGCGTATGTGTAACACAGAATAAATTAACGAAATAACGATCTGAACGAACATTATATATTATTTTATCTAAATGTCTCTCTGAAAAGCATGCTGTCCCATGGTGATCAAATGTCGTATTTAAAGTCTATGCCACTCGGGCCTTCTCAGTTTGGTTGAATTATTTTTTTCAGCTTGGTCTACCGTTATTTTCCATTTAATTGGTCTAAAGTCTATCCAAGAAATAGGTAAATATCTACGTCTCTGAATTCAAGTTCCAACAGTACCAAACTTAAGCCACAACGATTTCTCGAACTCTCATAAATCTAATTGCATCCAAAGAACCGCTCTTAGGGTGAATAATTTATTGGCAATGCTTATTTATCGACTCCCGCTTACTCTTGCTTCAAGTTTTTGTTTGAACAAACTTTGAGGGCTTTTGACTTGTGTTTGCGTTTGTACTTTTGTCTCGTTCGATAAATTTTGGCTTAAAAGACAGGCCGATTTTTTGAAAAGGGAAAAGGCTGCTTACGCGTACATAATCATGGAGTCTATACAACAAAGTCGGCGATATGGATCGACATGGATTTGGTGCCAACCAAAGTCAGAGGTGATATTTCAGTATATGAATATTGTAGGCAGCTGACAATGTTTAGTCAACTTGTTGGCTTGTTGGCTTGACTTGTAGGTATACCCTATAAGAAAAATACAAAGTAATTAACAGAGAATATACAGCTAAATGGAGAACCTCCTCCTTTTTGAGGTGTATTGATAAAAACGAAAACATTAAAGAAATTGGATTTCTTTAGTTGAGAAAAAAATTTAAAACAGCTGAGGTTGTGTTACTTGTCGTTGCAACAATTAATATCATAAACTTTCTCTACTGTTTCATAGATGACGCTTAAACGTAAAACGTGTTTAAGCCGCGTTATTTGTAATTGTTACACTAACCCCACTGTCACACTTGCCTTGTTTGACCTTTTATACAAAAGGAGGCTTTTTCTAGTTCTCAACATGGTCCACCTCCACTCTCAGTAGGCACCTACATTGTGTCTCTTATGCATTACTTAGATACTGAGACCCATATTATGATAGCATGCTCAGTTATCAATCTATGCTTGAGTGATGCTTATGTATAGTTTTGAGTAAAATAATTTTAAAATAATGCTTGGGAACTCATGTCAAAATCTACACTCACTCATATAACCCTCACGTAACGATGCGTTTTTCGGTTTAAAGAAGAATTTATTCTCATAAAAAACTTACATTGAGTTCACATAAAATGAGATTTATATTAACTTATTTCTAATTTCTTTCTGGCTAGCGCCCTAAGTTTTATCATTATACGATATTTATAAAAATAATATTTAATAACTAAGAAGACATGCAAAAAAAAAACGTTTTTAAAATACAATACGAGATCGTAAAATACACAGAGCAACATAGGTACTCTAAATAAATTTCAAACCATAATGGTTTTTACCACGTTATTCCGTATTATTGAACGGTTACCAAGCATTACTTGAGTAATTGTCTATTCTTGAATAGACAATTCATCAAGATTTCAAATGCGTTTCGTTTCAGAAAAATTATCAAATCAATAAAAAAGCTCTAAAAATTAAATTGTGATACTCAGGTAAATAAGGCAGAGGAACGTTTGTCGCATAAATAAACGACCAGAGACAAAACCCTACTCACTCAAGTAGAGATTTTGCTAGTGCAACTAGCTAAGTAGCGTCAGAGTTACGTTCTTTATTAAAGATTAACTTGAGCAGTGATTCTAAGCTTGAGTAGAACTCACGTAATGACTGCTTAAGTAATGTTTGGGGACGCTTTCATAATACGGGCCTAAGATATACAAATATTAATAAATTATTTCAATAAATAAATATGAATTATTCTCTTTTCCTCAATACTGGTCGATAATGTGTGATTGGTCATAAATACAACATTATCCTCGAAAAATGTGTTTATATTTGTTTTGTTTGTTACAGGTAATATAAAACCAGCCCAAGGTACTCACGTATAATATTTGCCACAAAATGGTGTGAAAACGTCTATAGTGCGAGACTTTTATAATGTGAAGTGCGAATGTAAAGTAATCAATTCACTTTGATGAATAGTGATCAATGTGATCGGTTGATTGATTGACGAACTTTATTGATCCGAGATTGATCGCGAGCATAAGATTAAACGAACTTCATTGATTTGTATGGCGGGTCAATTGTATTGATTAAAAATATCGAATTAATGATAAACAAAACGTTATCGATGGAATTTTTAATATAAGTGCATGATAATATAAATGTTTGATACATTTCAGCCAAATGTGCATTTTTGTAATGAAATAGTCTAAGATTGTAAAATATTAAGTTCCTAAATAGAAGATAAAATTACGACTGACATTGTAAATATACCTACTATAAATCTCATTTAGTCTTCTTTTTATTATATGAAGCTTATTTTATTTAACTGTATTTTATGCTTACCTAAATGTTTTAAAAATATTAGCCGTAGGTAGGTATGAGTATTATTATTGCTCAAATAATAAGTATCTTAAAATACTATTAAAATAAATTATACTTTCTGTATTCGACTCTCGTGAATTATGAGTATTTATGAGAAACACAAGTGAGTTAGCTAATTTTACAAAAAATATCTGTAAGGATCATGATTATAAAAAAAAATATGAATCCAGTTTACGATCAATATTGATATTTCTTGATCATTATAGTAGTTATGTGTTTATAATTATTATTTAAAAAAAAAACCATGCATAAACTTTTGTTCAGTACTGTGTCGGCACTGTTTGAATGTTTAAAAAATCTCGAATCTGGTGCCTTAGAACAAATTAAAATTAGTTTATATAAATTGATCAAATTTGTAAAATTCTGTGATAAAATGTAGTGAATTCCTGTGCATTTTATGGATAAGAACGTATTTCTTTGAAAAAAGTGGTCAAAAGCAATGACCTACACAAAGCTAGAGTATTTTTTTGCTACAATATTCTTACATGTATTGAATTGAATTCTGAACATAATATGTACTATAAATTACTTTAATTACATACACTTAATTTTTTGGCCTGATACCTAAATAGGTTTGTATGAATCATGTGGACATTTATACTTCTGGCTTATGTATTAATATAATCTAGCCACGGTGGGCATTAAAAATCTGACCGAAAGAGATTGTTGTTATATTTTTCGTTGTTAAAAAAAGGAAAATTAAAAAATATTGCATGATAGTGTTTTGTTTCTTGCATGAGCCATTTCAGTAATAAACTGTTCTCCAAAGAAAGCTTTGTTTTATTCTTTTAAGGTAATCCCAAATAGTTTTGGGACTTACCTCATCCCAGATTTTGTAACTAAATGATGTAAGACCACGATTTCGGATAGCCATCGATGGAATTTTACGGACTTATAGGGGAGGACGGGGGTTCGAATCTCGTCGATGTCGAACATTTTTGGGATTTTATTTGATTTCTTAGAAATTACACAAAAGTGTAAAACTTCATCATAACCAAAAATCTTTTATATTATTAAATTTAGTAATATTTAATTTTCAAAATCTACTTACTGAAAACGAAATAACGAGGAAGGTTAATACATAAATAGATAGAGATAAACCATTCTTAAAATGTACGCCTCTCCAAAAATTATAACTGTTCACACTCGACACTTATAAAACTCTGAAAAAACTTAAAACCTACTACGAGTCCTTTAAGTTTACCCTGTTTTTTAGTTTAGTAACTTATTACTAATTACTGGGAATATATTTTGTATGGGATCATGCCACGGAATTATTTTATATACAAGAAATAATTTCAAAATCAACCATAATTGACAGACACAACGAATTTAGATGAAAAAACATACGCAAGCCTCCTTGTTTTATCAAAGTCGGTTAAAAGCAAAGTTTCACTGTTAAAGTAGTACCTCTAGTTAGCAAACTTATATCACCAAACAAATCCACTAAAAAAAGTAACTAAGTACCGTAATCTCACATTAATGAAGAAATTACCCACTAGCTCTGTAGTTCAAATGTTGGAAAAAAGAAAAAACTAAGAAAATGTGTTTTTGATGACGACTAATGTGCCTCATATAACTGCCTACTGAATTATAGTTAGCCACTTCTGACTGTGTGTGGGATATATGATATCATACTGGATATACGGACATACGGTCTTAGTCAAAGATGTATATCGTTAGATAGGTCCTTTCTGTAGTGAGACCGCGCAGTGTGTTGCTAAACGAAGTTTGTGTGCTCACAAACTTGTCTTTATTCGGAATTAGTGAAATGTGTGCTTTAGTGGTGTGCTTACACAAAAAAGTAAAAATAACAGTTATGTTTATTGATAATAACACTATTTTATCTAGTCCTATTGAGCGTGCATCAGCATTTTGTGAACGCAGGCATTAAAAAAAAATGAAAATAAAAATATTTATTGAAAAAATAAATACACAATAACAATGGTTAAATTAATGTTAGCTAATGTAAGGTGTTGTCAGTTTCTCGTCAAGTAGGTAATATTATGTATAAACTACATATATTGGTTTGATTTAGGCATGTAAAGATCAGGCAAGGTTCGTCTTTGCGGTATTACAAATTGTTCATAGTTATTGTCTAGGAATTCACTTAGGCCCATATTAATAAGAATAATAAATAAATAACGACTAAACTTAGATGCTGGAACTTTTTGGAGGTTTTATGTCACCTTACTCCATAACTAAACTAGCCTGAACGACGGAATAAAATTTACTTCGAGACTAACCTTCGAACAGAGCGTACTCCTTTATAATTCTCTGTTTATTAGTACAAATTTTACCTAAAATGAGAAATAGCGGTGGAGTAAAGTTACGCACTCGATAATCGGATTTTATAAATAAGGCCGTTAGAGATTAAATGGTTTTATCTAGTAAAAGAAGTTTCATTAAAAAATGATTGTTCACAAGTTATGAGTCGAATACACAACGGAAATTTGTTAAAAGTTAATGCCACAGTTTTTGGGCGTTTAAATCTTTGGTCTTACTCGGTAGTTTTACTCTTACGTTTAAATAGTAAAAATTTGACTTATCTAAGTGCTTATTTTGTAAATGTAAAGAAATAAACGATTTGACTGTGACTCTGACTCTTAAACGAATAAAAAATAACGTGTGAGCCGCAAAACCCGCTATTCCAAGGCTTGCACCGAGCTAGCTCGATGGAATTAAATAATGTAATTTCCTGTAGGTACAAGTGTGTATGTAGAGCCCGTAGTTATTACTCGACGTGTTAGTTCGATAGAGTAAGTAAGGCCCCGTTTTCGGAGACGCGAGGCCCCGGCATCGCAAGCGTAAACACAAACATATTAAATAAAAATAAAAATAAAAATTATATATTTCAAGTACCAAGACTCATAAAAATACACAATAATAATAAAAACACAAAAATGAATAATAAAACACAAAAATGAATAATAAAACACAGTAAATAATAATAAAACACAGTACAAAAAAAAAATTGATGTCGAGAAATATTAAAATGAATAATAACAAAATAGGCGTTTCATGAGCGACGCACAACGCTTCCTTATGATGGCGTGAAAACCATCAGTGTGCGCCTCACTGAACATACCTGAAGTACTGCAGAAACGTGGCAACCCCATCAGCACTCACTCACTAAACCCATTGTTATATTGCACGCGCAGTGCGTTTTACGCCTTCTGTGTATAGGTCACCCACAGGCTGCCGAAGATCATCCTTACAGACAGTATGCCTTGAAGAGCGTCACCTTCACTATATGCAATATACGGTGATGTTTATGAATAGGCGGGCGTGAAGAGTGGCGATGCACGCCGCGACGCTTGCTACGCGTCTAATTAAACAAACACGTGAAAAAACGCTTCTCCGTAAACACACTCTACCAACGCCATATGTTTGAATTTAGTGCGGGCCGCGCCACTGCACGCCCCAAAACAAGGACATACGTGAGAACCTGTTTTATGGCTGCATATTAGATGGCTTTGTTCCAAATACATTTTAGTTATTATTTCCAAATACATTTTAGTAAGATATGAAAATAAATGTTTTCAAAGTCAACTTAAACGTAAAAACTACTAGTTTTTACTAAACATGACAAAAACAATTATTTTCTTCTTACTTTCAAAAATGTTGTCAAGAAAACCGTGGAACTAAATAGAAAAAATCATCACATCACACTAATATTATAAAGGCGAAAGTTTGGATGGATGTATGGATGGATGTTTGTTACCTCTTCACGCCAAAACTACTGAACGGATCTGGCTGAAATTTTGCGTACAGGTAAGTCTAATACTGGAATAAAACATAGGCTACTTTTTATCCCATAAATCTGTTCCCGCGGGATGAAAATCACCTTTTAATGTTTTCATAGGAACAACGCGTGCGAAGCCGCGGGGCGCAGCTAGTGTTTTTATAATTCTATCTCGATGTTTTGCTCCCATACCTCTAATTTTAATATTTATTGAATTTTTAGTATTTATTGTTATGAGTAGAAACACAGTGAAAGTTCAACTGTCTAGCTAGTTACCTCTGACAGCCAGACAGACAGCGAAGGCGAGACTAATCGAGTTCCGTTTGCACTTTTCGGGTAAGAAAACGTAAAAATTAGATGAAGACAGTGGTCGACGGACGACCTCTCTTGAAACAAATAAAATAAATGTCTTTTTAATAATTAAAGTTAAATAATTTTAAAAACTTATGACAAAAGGGATCTATCCCCATTTTTGAATAATTTAATTGGAAATTCTTGTAAATAAAATGAGATTTTATTCAACAACAACTTACGTAACTTAAGATAAGATAATCGGTAATTATTTTAAAAAATATAAAAAGACGTGTGGCACTCGGGGACTGCCGCGGTAAAGCTATTGCAATGCCATCTAGAGGCGAGTTGCTGAACTAAAGAGACAAACGTCATATTTCAAAAAGTCATTAAAAGTTCTACTATTCATCGATAGATGGCAAAACTAAAAAGTATCACCGCTGTTCCGGTCGGAGTGGGGAGCGTGAGGTTTTTTCGTTACGGAATTTCTGGATTCGGTCCCCGCGCTCAAGGCCCGCGATAGAAGCTATGCAATAGCTTAATAATATTTTAACTAAAACGTAACTTTACAGACACACCTACAAAACTAGTTACACAGCTAACTAACTATTTAAAACTTTCTAAGTTAAACTTAGACAAGTTTCAATTAAGGTTTAATAAGGTCATATAGGTTGTATGCGGACAATTATCCGCCCCAGTGGGACAATGACCTGTTTAGTTATGTATACTCCAGCCAAATTCGGTGTCAAATATTTCTGAACAAACTGCCCATACCTTCAAATCATATCCCATGTTGATTTGAGATCTTTTAAATGAAACTTAAAGCCAAAATGAGACTTTTAGTTTTTTTGTTCTGCTTAGTTTATGAACATTTTCCATCTAACATGACTGGATTACAGACGAATGCGACCTAAAATTTAATGAACACTTTCACGACGCGACAAGCTTCTCGATACCCGTCTGACGGTAGCGCGCTCCTGCGGTTCGTATTTCATATCACATCACACTATATAATATTATAAAGGCGAAAGTTTGTATGGATGTATGAATGTATGGATGTATGGATGAGTCAGAGTCAGAGTCAGAGTCAAATCGTTTATTTCTGTAGACTTACAAAATAAGTACTTAGACAAGTCAATTTTTTACTATATAAACAGCTTGGACAGATGGATGTTTGTTACTTCTTCACGCCAAAACTACTAAACGGATCTGGCTGAAATGGTATAGGTTGCATATAGGTAATTCTAACCCTGGAATAAAATATAGGCTACTTTTTATCCCACAAATCTGTTCCCGTGGGATGAAAATCACCTTTTAATGTTTCAACATACAACGCGTGCGAAGCCGCGGGGCGCAGCTAGTATTTCATATGATCGTATTAGCGGTTCAAATCCCGGTTTAAACCAATGGTTGTAATTGGGGTTTTTTTCTAGCAAAAAAAAATGCAGCCCGGAGTCAGGTAGTTGGTGGTGTTACACCCCCGTACCTCGGAAAGCACGTTAAACTGTTGGTCCTGCACCTAACCTCTCCCGGGTCTTGTCGGTCGGATTATGAGAGTGAGGGAATAGAGAGTGCATATGTGTTTGCACGCACACTTGTCCACTATAGCAAGATAGGTAACTAGCGCACCTCCTCATGTTGCATCATACAAAAATACCGCGAAAAGGCTTGTCAGTAAGTGTGCCCAAATAGTGTTCAGAGTTTAGAAGTGTAATTTTGTAAATAAAATGTATGATGGCCCTGTTGTTTTATTGTTTTATTATTATTATGGGAATGTTAGCTTATAAAAAAACTTAGTTTATATGGGAGAGGTAGTTTTATTTTAGAGAATTATCAAAAAGTAAGGCCAAGAATTAGGTGGTTTAAGTTACAGTTACAATACCATAGGTACCTATTTTCTCTTGCATGTATCATTTAAAGATCATGAAATGTTAATAAAAACATTTCCTTATCAGTTTGTGCCTAAATTAGATAGATAAACTGGACTAAAACACCAAAAAACGCAATTTTAGTTTTTGAAAATCTTGCAAAACCCCAACAGTGCGGGAAGCCCATATATGTAGGGCCGCATTGTTAACGCCATTTTGATAAATTCGACGTCACTGTTGAGTGGTTATTATATGTCCTGTGCTGAAATCCGGCTAGGAGGGTATTAATTAATTAATTAATTAATTAATTACTTAATTAATTAACCGTACCTTTATTTATTATTTGCACTCTTAAGTAAGATACTTGCTCGCATACTATGAGCGGTTAAAATCCAATGAACTTACATTTACATATTAACTGATATGCAATGGTTTTTGCCCACTGCCACATACGGAACCAGTCTGTCAACATTGCTGTTCACCGCAGTCCTAAGAGAGTTGAGTATTGGACTAGAAATTAGCATTAATATCAACAGATGTGAGTATTGACTCTGACGGTGTTTTTATCGTATTACTAGCTGCGCCCCGCGGCTTCGCACGCGTTGTTCCTATGAAAACATTAAACGGTGATTTTCATCCCACGGGAACAGATTTATGGGATAAAAAGTAGCCTATGTTTTATTCCAGTTTTAGAATTACCTGTATGCAAAATTTCAGCCAGATCCGTTCAGTAGTTTTGGCGTGAAGAGGTAACAAACATCCATCCATACATCCATCCAAACTTTCGCCTTTATAATATTAGTGTGATTTCAATACAATACAATACAATACAAAATACTTTATTGCACACCAACAAAAATACAGTACAAAAGGAAATTACATAACCAAAAGTACAATGGGCGGCCTTATCGCTTAGAAGCGATCTCTTCCAGGCAACCTTGGGATGGATAGTATTTTAAGAATTTAAGAAAGGCAGGGGTGTACCAAATATTTCACTAACAACTCTAACGACCGTTCTATGTAACTTGCTCAGTTAACGACCAATCCTTGAGTAAGGCTATGATATAAACTCACTCAAGTATGATATGTCTATGACTGAGCAAGCTTTTATATTATAATACGGGCCTAAAACATGACTCCTCGTACCCCTAGTCGTGCGTATTTATAATAAGTACTTGTTAACGTAATTTCTAAATTTGAGTTCTGTGTCTGAAAATAATTTTTTAACCGACTTCAAAAAAGGAGGAGGTTCTCAATTCGTTTTTTTTGTTTGTTACCTCAGAACTTTGGACTGGTTGGTCCGATTCTCGTAATTCTTTTTTAATATAAAAGCTGGTGCTTCCTGTGTGGTTCTTTTTTAATTTTGTTCAGTTCTGAAAATGGGATCCATGAATATTCATGGATCCCATTTTCAGAAACTTCTACTATAAAAAATGAAGTCGGTTTATAGTTAAAAAAAAAACCAAATTAATTATAATAAAACAACAAACTACTCGGTTTGTAAATGTCTGTAACTAGGTAGGCACTACCTAGGTACTTAGATTTAGAAATAATTTTAATTTGAATTTTGTCCTGGAAATGTGGTCAATTCTAATGGCACAGGAAGAAACTAAATAAATTTGACGCAATTGAATTTTTCCCCTTTTTTATCGGTTGCTATGGATATGGATTTAAAGTGCTGTAAAATTATGAAATTAGTTTAGTTTGGTTATTTCGCCATCTAATTTGACATCTAAAGTATTTTTGAGTAGCAAAAATAATAGTCCATTAAATAGTCCCGTTAACCCTTTCATGGATGTATCAGACACCAAACCGGACCACACAAAGATTAGTCACAATCCAGCATCCTCAAACAAATTATAGTGTCCAGTCGCGTACCTCCACGACAGCATTGTAAGGTGAAGCGCAAACATAGACACTTTTTGTTGCCGACACAGAACACCGAAAACTTTTTGATCGTCAATGAGTATGTGTGACGTCAAGTAGCTATGTGGTGCTATTTAAGAAGTAGCACCACCCCATCTCCTCCCATGGGTGTCGTAAGAGGCGACTAAGAGATATCGACCCGGGGGGCGGGCAGCAGCGCCCCCTGAACCACCAAATGCGCTCCCCAACCCAAACAAAAGCATGCCCAGCGTGGGCATTACCGTCCATTAACTAAACTCCATAAAGCGGGTATCAGGGGTAAGCCTGTGTCCAGCAGTGGATTAATTCAGACTGCTGAGGTTGAGATTGAGGAGTATTGTGTTAAGTGGGAGCAACTGGACACACGTATGCGCATTGCGCAGGGAGTGGATGATTTCATACTGGCTCTATAGAAATCAAATATTCATCGGTAGCTTGTATCTCACACAAGACACAAAAGTGTCAACATTTGCGCCCTACCTAAATGGAAGAGAGGATTCTATTGATAATGTCGTCTATTTGTGGCGACCAGTTTGCAGTTTTGATACTCTCTCGATCGATAGGATGTTGTATGGTCGTTTGAAATGTGCTGCATTGTTGGTATTTATTATCTCAACCTCACCTCAACCTCAACAGCCTGTATTGGTCCATTGCTGGACGCAGGCCTCAGACTGATAAGCGGTTTATTGGCGTTTATCTAATGTGGGGTTATGCCCATAATCCCCACGCTAGGCATGCGGGTTGGGGATCGCAATTTGGTGGGAGAATTGTTTTACTGGGGGCGTTGCTGCTCGCCCCCCGATAACACCCACGGGAAGAGTTGCTGGATTTACTTTCTATTTAAGGTTATGTTTATTATTTTTATAAAAATAAAGAAATAATATAGATAATTTTGATTTGATAATTAAATCCGCAACCTCCTGCGTGGATAAATATTTTCAATTTTTTTTTAGAAATAAATAATTTTTGGGACGTTCGCCAGCGCGATGTGTTGACGACATCCGAAAGACCGTAGGCTACACCTGGCCCAGACTGGCACAGGACCGAGGCGAATGGCATAAGCATAGAGAGGCCTATGCCCAGCAGTGGGTCGCAAAGGGCTAATGATGATGATGATGATGAAAAAATTTTTCATTATTTTATTTGATGCTATGTAAAGGTTTTTATATTGAAATGTTTACTAAGATTCAGTTTTAAGTAATCAGTAACGTTTCCGAATGCGGCTGTAAGTCTTCATTTCGAATGATAAGACAGGTAGATCGTAGATACTAACTATTTAATATCCACTAACATTAGGCCGGTAACATCAATTATTCGGTGAAAATGTCGTATGTCGCATACCTACCACTATAACTTCAATTAACAATTGGATGGTGTTACGCAGTAGGTTGCCATTCAGTATTCTGAATAATTTACTTTGTATAATAAAAGTGGACCTAATTAGAAGGGAATTTTAGCCATAGTTTTGCAAAATTGACATTTTATATTTGATTTTTTTCCTGCAATAGATGTCGGGATTGAGTACGTCCAAGAGTATCTTTATTTTGGCCAAATAGTCTCTCTCCAGGCGAGTCAAACCCAAGAGATTGCAAGACGGACAGAAAACGCCTGGAGAAACTTTTGGTCACTGAAAGAACTCATGAAGGGCTCTCTAAAAATGTCTAAAATGATCTCTAATCGGAATCTCTAAAGAACCATTGGAAGTACAAATTCTTCCCATCCTCACCTACTGAGCTCAGGCGTGGTCCATGACCGAACGTCAGAAGTTCACCTTCAGAGTTTGCTAACGAGCCATGGAGCGCAGTATCTTAGGAGTGAAGCTGACAGACGGAGCAGTGCACTATACTGCCCTCCAAAACCCTTATTGTTGACGTTAGTCAAAAAGCTGGATGCCTGAAATGGAACTGGGCTAGACACGTCCGAATGTCCAGTGACTTGTCGGCAAAGACTACGACAGTGGAGCCCACTTCACTTTAGGAGATGACGTATAAGGCCTAGGAAGAGATGGTGAGACGAGCTTAATGCACAACAGCCATCATGGCCTGTAACCGAGTTAAATCGTGAGTAGTAAAAAGAAAAAAGAGAGGCTTTTGCCCAGCAATAACGGCTAATTAAAAAAAAGGAGCATTGTTTTTTGAGTGTTCATAATATGTATTACCTAAAAGCAACTTTAGCTTTAACTTTTTTGACTGTAGCAATTTTGATAAATGCGGTATCAAATACTCGTCTGGAATCTTTTATAGTTCTTAACTACATTCTGTAGTCCTTTGTTCCGGTATTTTGAGAAAAAAAGAGAAAAAAGCAGGGAATGAGTTAGGTATTTACATAGTTTTCAATTACTTACTTGTTAAATACCGCGTAAGTCTGAACAAGCCCTTAGAGAAACTCGATGTTAACGTTATAATTTGATAATTGTTGAAGGTAAAATGGTTGTCTAGGGTGGGGGCTAACCTAAATTTATTAAAGGTCAATCGGTTAGCAAAGACAACTCTTGCCATCATTAACGACCAATCAGTATTTCTCGCCTTGCTGGCCTGATAAAATTGCTACTTACTCATTGCTTTGCACACCAGTCATATCATTTTCCTTGCTGGTCTGCTTTACTTTTAATGAAACGACAAGTGGCCAAGTCGCCAAGTGGCTCTGACATAAGAACAACGTCGCCTGCAAGTTTGCTCAAATCAGCTGCTGCTCAAATCCATTTCCTCTTAGTCTGAGTGTATTGTGTATTTCTGTGTGAATCTTAGTAAATAAATAAAATATAATTGTTTTCTATTATTTTTACTACCTGTGTCAATTAAAAGAAATTATTTTACTTCATATCTCCATCTTGCATAAACCATCCTCAATTAACAGTCTGGTAACAAATTGACGCGGTCACTGTGTACTCAAGGCGCGGCCATCGTGACTGACACGGCTTGTCTGCATTCTGTGGTCAATAAAATAGGAATATTAATAAACCTTGTTTTAGGCGTTTTGGACGAAAACCGAACCCTAAGTTTTGGTATATGATAGTTATCTTGATCCATTTCGATGACGGCGACTCAAGTCATCACTCATTGTAATTTCTGTCAAACTACCCCTTTTGGGAGTATCTTCTCGCTTCTATCATAGGGACAGCAGACGCACAGAATCATACCACCCATTCTTGGTCAACATACCACAGTGTCGAACCAAAAAATTCTGCTCTTCTTTCATAATATCCACAGCCAAAGAGTGGAATGAACTTCCTGCGTCTGTCTTTCCATTAGAGTACATTCTTGGAGTTTTCCAATCTAGGGTAAATAAGTTCCTTCTGGAAAAGCGTGGTCCATCTTAGGCTACATCTTCGCTTTCTTAAAGTGACTTGGTAGCCAAATGCTTGTCCATCGTCAATTAAAAAACAAGTGATAATGCCTCCGGGGCTCACGGGATCCGTTTAGTAGTTTTGGCGTGAAGAGGTAACAAACATCCATCCATACCAACTAACGTATAAGTAGATAATATTTGTGTGATTAGTGCGACTCTGCGACAATATCAGCAAAGCGATTATTTACCGCGTGTGGTGCCGGTGTCATGGAATTTGTACCACCCCAACTCTTCCCGCGGGTGTTGTAAGAGGCGACTAAGGGATATTTACCGGAGGCGGGCAGCAGCGCCTCCTACTAAAAAATTCTGCCACCAAACTGTGATCCCCGCTGGGCAAGTGGTAACCAAAAAGATTTTTTTAAGGGCATTACTCCTATGAGATAACAGCCAATAAAGGCGCTTATTAAGGACCTGCGTTCAGCAGTGGACCGATATAGACTGTTGAGGTTGAGGTTGACTGGCTACCTACCAGAATCGGGCCCCTGTGCTAGCACTGTACAAAACTACCGTTCCCATCGAGAAGCCTAGGTAAATCCTAATTGCACTAGCTGGCCAGCTCCCAACATTCATCGCCGTGAGATTAATTACCACGATTTACGAGCTGGGCCTACGTTAACGTTACGTGAACGTGAAGGTTGGCATTTGTTCACGTGATTCATACGTGCTTTGTTTCGTTAGATTGTACTCTTCTGTTTTTGGATTCTTTAGGTTGGCTGAGTATTGATGTTGAAGTCAGTGCACTTTCGGGAAGAGAAACCTTCCCTAAGGCCCATACACCAGTGAAAGAGGCGCCCCCAACTATTTTACCTTATTATTACGTTAAACGCAGCAAGTTTTAAAAATCCATCGTTCAGTTTGTGGTAGGTATCTATTACAAGTTCTTTATTAATGCCTCTGTAATAGTTTCATTGAGTAAAGCTTAGGCAGAGATACAACGTTGCGCTTATTGGTTACCAAACTCTATTTTCGCATCTCCTCCTAAACTATATGAGATAAAATTATCAAAGAGGTATTAAAAAATAGTTTATAATAGATACCACAAACTGAACGTAGGATTCTTATAAATCCTATGATAAACGTAAAAATATGATAAAATAGGTATCGCTGTCATACATTGGCTCAGGTATGCGCCACCCGTCGAGCGCCATACAAGCACATGGTGCTCGTAAGCGTTTGGTCGCCATTGTTTGGCTTTTTACCATAAATATCGGAATGATGGACTTCAATTGGCTGAACTAATGTCAAGCTTCATTCAACACGCAACGAAATACAGCCAATAAAATCAAATATAGACCGGATATTGTTACCATTTGAGCAAAATTGCCAAGGACCCCCGCGAACGGTTCAGTAGGCCGCCATCTGTTAAAAATTTGCGCAACAGCAAGATTTTTTAAATATTTGTCTCAAGAACGACTCGTTGAGTATTCCTCGTTGATTATTATTTGTATTTACTGGGAAGATATTGTAGATTATGTGTAAAGTTATAGAATCACCAATAACGGTAAAATTTTAATGAAAAAACGTGACTAACTTTTGCATCGTGCATTTTTGCAAATCAAAGTTCCATGTCCGCTTTGTCTATGAATGATTTTCTTTAGAATTATGGGGTTTTATTTTATGGTTCTTTATGTTCATGAATAAGCTAGGTAATTTATCAAGGAGTACTTAGATACCAAGAAGCAAGTACCTACCTGCTAATAGCAAAAGCAAAAGTAGAAATCATTTTGCGTAAAGTTTGTCAACCCACGACGGCGAGACAAACAATGGCCGACCGGCCGTTGTATGAAGTTTTTCAAGGTGATTCACCAGTCAGGCGAGCGCGCGGCGTGCGGCGCACGCCTAAAATTGCGTCCGTGTTTTGTTTTAGTTTAAAAACAATATTGTGGTGTAATTACGAGTATTGTGTTATAAACATTGATTAATAAAAAGGGAAGATGAGGCACTGGTTTCTCGAAAGTGGCAACCTCAAATTGTTTAAATTTCTTTTTTAATGAATCAATGGTTGTAAAGTGATGTGAATATATATAATTGTGTGTAAATACCTATGCTACCCACTAAATGTGTTAGTATTGGTGAATATTGTGAAGTAAAATATGATGGAAATTGTGTCACGATTTGGACTCGAAATCACGACCTTGGAAAGAAATTAAATAATTTCTGTATCATGTAAGTTTTATTAAATTTTTATAATGTCATTAGCTATTAGGAAATTTTACCACGAAAAAATGATGTATGATTTATAACATAATTATACCATACTCCCGTAAAATTGCTTTTTCTGATAACGTCACGTAAAACTTTTCGCCGGGCTGGCGTTCAAGCGACATTTCGTGACGGGAAGGCTTTTTTAATGAACGTTCAATTACTAGCTACAATGAAACGGATAAGTCTAAATCATCCTCGGTTCTACAGATTATAGCCTATATATCACACTAATACGGACCAATTACATAACACACACATAACACGACATACGTACAAATTATAGTTCAGTAGAAAATAAGAATAGAATTACATATAATAAATCAAGGAAAGTAGTAGGTACATAAATGAAAGAGGAGCATGTTAAAGGATTGTATATAAAGGGCCAAAAAGGTCCCTGTCTCAGCATTATGACGTTACAAGCCAAAGCTATATATTTCAAACTTAGAACTACCTGTATGCAAAATTTCAGCCCGATCCGTGCCGTAGTTTTTGCGTGAAGAGGTAGCAAACATCCATCCATCCATAGATTTAAATCGTTAGATATGCCCCGACCACCAAAAACTGTAGCAATGTATGTGAGACATGTCGCATCATGTCTAAAACATGTGCAATTTACACGAACAAAACAAGCGTACTGAGACCACCTCCCTGATTATGACGACCATGTAGCGACTACGAAGAATGTAGAATCAAGGAAAATAATATCCTGGTATGTATGTAATTCATTTATTTCAACCTTTTTCAAACAAAAATATTTGAAGTAGGTACACTGTTTGTCATCAGTGAGCGCAGCCTAAATGCATGCTATCTCACCGTCATTCCGTCAGTCATTAAAGACATACCCGCGCGATAGAATGCACAATGATTTATGCCGCCGAACAGACTTTAGCACAGGGGTTATCATAAAAAAACTATTAAGTATCTCTTCAAAATAAATTTATTTTAACTTATTAATAACAAAGCTATGTCGGTAAACCCTTCATTTGAGTGTTCTTTCCCCGTGTGTTATTTAGTTATAAAGCTAAAATTCGTGTTGAAATACGAAAGTTTAGAAGCTTGTATTTTTCAAACGTTTACATTTTTTACTGTTTTAGTTGTACGAGTATACAAATACAAACATAGTTTACGATGGTATAAATTGATTTCATTCTTAGTTTTGGATGGTCAACATCAAACATCCTTGTAGTTACCCTTCCACGTTTGTACGGAAAAATGAGCGACTAGTTGCATCTTAAGGTACCAGTGAAAGTAGCGCCCCCGCCCATTTTTATCCATAGGAAGTTTTAAAAATCCATCGTACAGTTTGTGATGTCTATCATATAAGTTATTGATTAATGCCTCTGTAATAGTTTCATTTTGCTAAGCTTAGGCAGAGATACGATGTTGCGCTCCAATCTGAATGTAAAGCCTTCCACTTTTGATGAGGTAGTAGCTCATCTTCCCCTCTTTACTAAGATCAATGCTTATTGCCGTATTTATTACAGCAATGTGCCATTTGGCCACTTCGTATGCAGGTAATCCTAATTGCGAGGGGCTGGCACTGCGCCAGTCATCGGAGATTCATTATAATGCTTTATGCTGTGGGTTCGACTCCCGGCAGGTCGTTTGCTTGCTTTTTATTGACTTAAATTATAGTTTTTGGAATTAGAGAAACTAACGCTTTTGGTAAAAAAAAATTCATGCCGTCACAGAATTTAGGTATCTACTTACGAAAGTCACGTAGTAGGTACTTAATAGTACAGTATGCAGAGTGGATTTTTTGGACGGGGGTACGTACCTTGCTGCCTTGCCTAAAAAAGAGCTGTTCCAAAAAAATATGCCAGTTTTCCCCACTGAAGTACTTACTTAAAAAAATGCCAGTTTTCCTCCTAAAAGGGGATTTTGCAAGGGGGAACACTGGCATAATTTTATTTAAAGTCCATTTTTCCCTCTTGAGAAAAAAAATTAAGAGAGAAAACTGGAATTAACTTTTTTGAATTCCAGGTTTCACACTCATCGATTTTTAGCGTTCCGCTTTTCCTCCTTGGAAGAATGAAACCAAAGAAAAGCAGTTTAATACATTTTTTTATTGTTTCTGTACAGCAATATCGAATAATTAGGTTTGTTTAAAAAAAACTATGAACCGACTTTAATTTTATACTTTTCTCATGCACTGTCTGAACTGGATCAAATTGAAATGGAATATTACGGGATCACGCACCAGCTTTTAAATAAAAAACAATCATCAAAATCGTATCACCCAGTCAAAAGTTCTGAGGGAACAAAAATAAAAAAATACAGTCTAAACTTCGCCTTTATTCCGTCCTTATGTCCTCTAAATATAATTATATACCGGTATCGGTGACCGGGTGTTGATCATCCAAAACTAAGAATAATATCAATCCATTTCGTGAATCCCTATGTTATTATACAACCATGTCAGGGAAATGTATACATATGAAAAATACAAGCTTCTAAACTTTCGTATGTAACACGAATTTAAAAGCGAAATTAAATAACATACTGAGAAATAAAACTATAAAATGCAGCCCTTAACGACATAGTTCAGTGATCAAAAAGTTAAAATAAATTTATTTTGAAGAGTGTTTTCAATTGTTTTTCTACCTATTGCTTCTACCCTTGTGCTAAGAGTTTTCCAATTTTTTGGGCAGCCGTTTTACCAATAAATCATTGTGTATTACATTCTGGCGCATGAGTGTACTATGACAGGTGAGATATTGTTGAGTTCACCGTGACAAACAGTGTACCCTTAGAATATAATAGAATAGAATAGAATATATTTTGTTTCGACACACACACACATAGGTACAAAGAAAAATAAAAAACATACAGATAAAAACATACGAAACTAAAACAAAGAACAAGGAGGTCGGCACTAAATTCAGTACCTGAAAAAAAATTGCCCCGTAGTCCACCGTAACATCGACATAAAGCGGTGCGGAAAACGTAACACAACGTACTATCGTAACGGGTCTATCATCTGCAAAAAGGTTGACGCAGATCTGCACTGCAGAATACAATAATGTGCATTCAAATTAGAGACTTAAAACGTAATATTTAGATGAATTTTATATTGGAGACATCAGATACCAGACACGGCCCATACACGAGTGAAAGTGGCGCCCCCACCTTTCTTATCTTAAGATATACACAGGAAGTTTTAAAAATCCATCGTACAGTTTGTGATATCTTTCATAAGTTATTTATTAAAAACCTTGTAATAGCTTAATTTTTTAAAGCTTAGCAGAGATACGAAGTTGTGCTATTTGGCCATCAAACTCTATTTTCGCATCTCTTCCCAAACCATATAAGATAAAACTATTACAGTAGTATTATAAATAGCTTATAATAGATACCACAAACTGTACGATGGATATTAAAAATATCCTGTTTTGTACGTAATAATATGATAAAATAGGTGGCGCTGTCATAAAGGCTCGTGTATGTGCTTTAAGCCATTTCTCACTATATCTAGATATGACAAGTTGACACCGATATGAATGTTATTGAGACATGCGTAAGCGGCGCTGAATGTATTCCATTAGCATCATCATCATTGTTCTATAACAGTCCACTGCTGGACATTAGCTTCTCCTAACGAGCAGCACAGCATCCTGTCTTCAGCTTGCCATATCTAGTCTCTACCTGCAGTCTTTCGAAGGTCGTCATTTCACCTGGCCGGAGGACGTCCCATGTTACATTTGCCTATGTTACATCTCCACTCAAGAACAAGTATACTAATAAATAATAAGAAATAGAGTTGGAGCACCCCAACTCTTCCCGCGGGTGTCGTAAGAGGCGATTAAGGGATATCCACCGGAGGGTGGGCAATAGCGTCCCCTGCAGAACAATTACAGCCGCCAACCCGCATACCCAGCTTGGGTATTATTGGCATTACCCTCCATGAGTTAGGCGCAAATAAGGCGCTTACCAGGGGAGGCCTGCGTCCAGCAGTGGACCAATACAAGCTGTTGTGGTTGAGGTTGAGGAGAATTGGACAATTCACACAGAATTATCTAGGTCCAAGCATAGCAGAGCTTGTGTTATAGGTACCACAAGATACCTCAGAAATGGTCGGTTCTTAGCGAGACAGGGGGTGATATATGTGCTAAGTCCTTAATACCGATGACCTTATACAAATCCGATCGGCATTATCTTCTAAGAGGATTAGGGGGACTGTCGCCACTCGATAGATGGCGCTAGTTGTTAGGTTTAACTTGAGCTTAACAAGATGAGGTTAAGACCTTCGTTGGCCACAAGTTTCGATCTACTGTAATGTATACTAAGCTGTAAACTCCGAGGCTTAAGGCTGAATATTCATCATTTGTCAACTGACCAGTACTGAGCAGATAATGGGCATAATCGCTAATCATCAGACCACAGAGGGTGTAGCCAAACATTAGGCATTCGCTATTAAGCGAATCGGAAACAATTGAAAGATTCGTAGGGAAAAAATCGAAACAGATCACGTGACATAGGTATCTAAGGCATCATGTCAAACCCATAACTTTTTGGACTTTTCTACTATCGCTTTCGACATCGATAGTTACATTGTCTAAGCCCTTTGGGTCAGGACATCAGACATGCCAAATCACTCCCTATCTTTAACAAAACTGCTTGATTAGCATTATCTATTGATGTTAAAAGTTAGACTGTTAGAAAAGTTAGACTACTGGTTGGTAGGTTGCTGCAGTAGTACCTACATAAGTAGGTACTACCTTATAGTGGTATGTTATGTATTATAAATATAGTATTGAGTATTTATTGCATTCCTACAATCAGACATGTATGTATGTATAATATATATTGGCTAAGCTTGGGGCTAGATGATGCACATGTGAATGATCCAACATGATTTATGAATATTTATTTATTCATTTTTATTTTAAAGATTTTTTTATCTCGTAAAACTGACTGTTTTTTCCTTAAAGTCCAACCCAAGGTTGCCGAGAGATCGCTGGGCTCATAGCGAAAAGGCCGCCTTTGTACTTCGTCTGCTCAAGTGCTCATAGCATTTATTGTTTTCTGTCTTGTGTAGTACAATGACCTATTATCTACATATCTATCATTCTTATAGGGATTAAATAATTGTTTATAAAAAAGGTTGTTTAGGACTTTACTAAGTACAAGACCATTTATTTTTAAAGCAACAGGCTACGGACGCCTTATGGTAAAGACTTGACCTTTTCTAAGTGTACTTTTATTGTATTTATGGAAATAAAGCATTTTTGAGTTTGAGTTTGAGTATGATAAAATTACTATTTATAATAACAAACACTGAATAAATCATAACTAATTAAATTAAACTACAATTTAAGCATGAAATTGATATAAATTAGTGTTTAAATAAGACAAAGTTAAAAAAAAACCCTAGAGTAAAAGCTCAATAAATTATATTTTTTGCATTTAAAATAAAATTTAACCACGAGATAACACTTATTATAACCAACTCAATTCGTTTGTAACTTTAATATATTTTTACAGTAAATTACACAGTTTATTTAGGGATGTACTTACCTCTATAATTACTTTGCGTTGTTTAACTCTTAATTATTTTAAACGCGAGCCTTTTCCTAGAAACCAGACAATGGATAGGGTTGCTTCTACATGGAAAAACAGATCATTAACTCATATCATCAGACTTAAAAAAAAAGAACAAAACTTTTTGATAAGTGAGCTTAACAATTTCTTCTTCTTATAGTGCTAACTGTGCCTATTCATTACTGAAATCGGCGGTCATCCTCTTGAATTTTTCCTTAAAGTCAAATCGTTAATTTCTGTAGACTTACAAAATAAGAACTCAGACACGTAAATTTGTTTACTATATAAACAACTTGATAAATAGTAATTAATATCAAATAAGAAATAAGGTGCATTTGACTCTAATTCACTTCAATGTTTTGTCCACTAGCGGAAGAAGTGAAAAAGAAACCAGCGTAAGCCTAAATATGTAGGTGACAGTCCATCATGCCGTAAAGGCTTGTCCGTGGTAGGCAACTTTTCTCTATTTGATGATTCTTACCAGGTTAAGTCTTTTAACTCCTATTCGTTTTGAACCGACTTCAAATAATTAATTTTGTTTTAAAAAACTATCAACCGACTTCAATTTTTACGGTTTTTTCATGAATTTTCATAGATCCCATTGTCAGAACTAAACAAAATTAAAATGGGACCACATGGGAAGCACCAGCTTTCATATAAAAAAAGAATCACGCAAATCGGACCACCCAGTCAAAAGTTCTGAGGTAACAAACATAAAAAAATGAAAAAAAAACAGACGAATTGAGCACCTCCTCCTTTTTTTGAAGTCGGTTAAAAAGCAAAAATTCCACTGTGTATTTTTATTTTTGATCCCTCACAGCTTTTGCCTGTGTGTTACGATTTTGATGATTCTTTATTATTTGAAAGCTGGTGCTTCCTGTGTGGTCCCATTTCAATTTGATTTAGTCCTGACAATGGCATCGATGAGAAAACCATAAGTATTATTGAACAAACTAAATTATTTAGTCCAACTTATGCTCAGAATGCGATGGTACATCCACATCTCGAAGTCAAAGTCAAAGTCAAAGTCAAATCGTTTATTTCTTTAGACTTACAAAATAAGTACTTAGACAAGTCAAATTTTTACTATATAAACAGCTTGATAAATAGTTATTACTATCAACAAGAAATAAGGTGCAATTGACTTTAATTCACTTCAATTTTTTGTCCACTAGCGGAAGAAGTGAAAAAGAAACCACTAGCAAGTCCATCGCTTATCAACTAATACAATCTTAGGATAACTAAGTCTAACTGGTCTTACATACTATTGTCTGTATGGAAATGGGCGACATCCGGCCAAGCATTAACAATCAATAACATCGAATGCCTCTATTCGTTTGCGATGGTCTTCTTTAATTGCCCATGCGTTGTAGCCATACAGTGTGGTGGTCTTCACATAGAAAAAAGAATAATAGTAATAGTGATTCTCAAAGACTGACAAACATTTAACATTATGAAGCGTGTATTCTATATTAAAGAAAACAGTACTAAACACAATGTACATTTAAAGGATTTCGAGAGACTAACATCTAGGTATATATATATATCATCAAAATGATGGATTTAACATAAAAAAAGGTTTTACTTCTCAAGAGGTTCCTGGAAAAAACATTTCACTATCTATAATATAAATAATAATTGCTCTTATTTTACCATAGACTTAAAATAAATATCTCACCTAAGTTGTTGATTTATGTACAATTTTTTTTTTAATAACATTCATATTTTTATTGTAACTTTCCTTGTATTCGTAAAATTTGCACAGTGTTTACCTCGGGTGAAAGTGACATTTAGTCCCTTAAACTAAAGCCAAACCCCGTCTCGAGACTAAATTAGTTACTTTCATCCCTTGTGTAACAATGTACTACTACTTGTCTTAAGGAAAATTTATTTACCTATGTTTGCAACACTTATCAATCTTATTTAGAACTAGAATCTGGATAAAAACCTGTAATTTCAATATTTCTCGAATGTAAAAATGATTGTAAGCCACTGCGTAAACTTATAACAATATATAAATAAATAAATGGAGTGGCAACCCTAGAGTATTGCTCTTTAGCTACAGTAACGGCGAAAAGCATGTTCCAGACAGTTTCCAACGCAACTTCTCGGTTTTATCCGTTAACAATTAACGGATAATGGGGTAACGGAGTTTTCATACACATCATTGTGTGTGGTTTTCATTCGTCCTGCCTGTCATTTTGTGTTTGTTTATTTTTGTGTGACGTTTTTTTGAAGATCAAAGGAATATCTAAATGAAAAGAACACAGTCTTTAATTTGTAATACTTAGTAGTTAATGCGCATACCCGAACCAATATAACAGCGATACCTATTTTATCATATTTTTACGTTTAGAATAGGACATTTTAAAAATCCATTGTACAGTTTGTGGTATCTATTATAGGTAAGGTATTTTTTAATACGTCTTTAAAAATTTCATCTTATATAGTTTAGGAGGAGACGCGAAAATAGAGTTTGGTGGCCAAAAAGCGCAACTTCGTATCTCTGCCTAAGCTTTCTCAAATTAAACTATTACAGACATTGATTAATTAAAAAGGGAAGATAGGTTACGTTCTCCCAGCGCTTACTTAAAAATTGGCATGTGTTACAACAACACGCAAACACATACGCTCACAGTTATATTTCCAGTCCTGTGCAATACAAAGAAGACCGAAGTGAGACCGAGAAAACAATATTTCACGCGAATCACGACCGCGCGCCCGTGCCGCCCCGGTCCGACGCGACGGTGACTGAGGTGGGAGCACACAATTTTACGCAAAATGAGGTTGCCATTTTCGAGAAACTAGTACCTCATCTTCCCTTTTTAATTAACCAATGATTACACAGGCATTAATTAATAACTTATAATAGATACTACAAACTGTGATGGATTTTAAAACTTTCTGCGTTTAACGTAATAATAAGATAAAATAGTTGAGGGAGCCACTTTCACTGGTGTATGGGCTTTAAGTAAAGGCATTATAATATCTATGTACCAACCTTACCTACCTACTTATTAAATCTATGCAGTCAAAAGCATGACACACACCTGAAAAGCACCGCTCCAGCACTGGACAAAAATGTAGGTACATTCAATAGGGTATATGCATCGATTTTTTTTTTGTTTTCATCGATACTTTAGGTCATTATTTAACCGAAAAATGATAAGACGCTCACTGAATTTCGCAATAATAAGGTAAAAAAAAAACAAATAAAAACTACAATCATTTTCGGGTGATATAAACGCTGCCATATTAGCGCCATGTTTATTTGACGTCCACGTTCACACTCGATTAAAACCTTTTGTGACGACCTCAGTAGTGATCATCTCAGAAAAGAGGTTATCCAAATTATATGAAAATAGCAGTCAATACGAAATGTGAAGTGGGCAGGATAGTGTCAAATCATGGTGCAGCAAGCAGAATAAAAAAAGAAGAAATGTGAACAGCAATGTCACGTCCGCTCTAGTCAATGGCGTAGCGTTTTGAAATTTTGCGATTGAGATTTAAAATATCAATTTTCCAATGGTAAAATTCTACGATAAAAACATCTCAAAATTCTAAAATAAATATGTAGATATGTTTCTATATCAATAGAGAATACGTATATATATTTTTTTAGCCATTTTGAAATCACATGCATACCCTATTATGGGCTTTAACTCGTAAAATTATAATACATTTTATATTGATGTCATCAAATGACAGACAGCTCAGCTCGCAGACAACTCTTTGAAAGTTGTGGGAAGCCATTTTATTACTGTCCATTGTATCTCAATTTAACGAGTTAAAGCCCATATTTGAATGCTTTTTTGTGCTGTGTGGTGTGCTAGCGTTATTGGATTAACCAGCGCAGAGCTTTATATCGTGCATAACCATATTTTGTATGAAAGAAGCATACACCTAATTACATACACTACAAACAATTAAGTTTTGTCTAATGGTAAGCCTGCTGGCTTTGCATTGTACCTTTTAGTTTCGAATGGGCATTAAAAATAGCTTTTCAGATATAATCTAAAACCCGTAGGGTCCTTTTTGAAACTATTGGTTAAATGCTATTTAATATTTTGAATATAATTTAATTTTAATGTGAAAGGGATGGACCCCGATACAAGAGGGGTGTAATTTAGACATGATATGTGTATGTTTAACTTTTGTATAGTACTTATCGACACACGTCAACAGCCTTTATTAGTCCACTGATAATTATAATCGTCATTATATTGACACATAGGACACCGATATATTCGCGGAGGAGAACTCATTATTCTTGCATGTCCAAATTTTTTAAGAATGCAATTCTAGACTACTTTTAGTTTATTAATATAGCTAAGGATGAAAACATTTAGTAACAATTCCGCGAAAAAGCTTCTGCGTTAATCTAACAAATTATACATTTATACAAAATGATAGATTATTTATCAAAGCAAGTCGTCAACTAGTTTCGTCTCTCCACGATACATCATCAGGACACCACACCACTCGATCTTGACACTGAGAGCGCCACTCCGAGCTCCGCGTGCCAAGTGAACATTTAGTTTATTTTTATTTTTTTACTAGCCGCTGCTAGTGGTTCACCGGCGTAGTTCCCGTTCCCGTGGGAATTCCGGGATAAAATATAGCCTATGTCACTCCCTGAAAAGTAAGCCTTTTAATGATGTTTTTTTTTAAATTGGCCCAATATTCAGAGCCTATTCCATACAAACAAACAAAAGAATAATGATAATAATGAAATTAATGAAAGCTATGTATTAGTATCGATAAAAACTATCGTTGTTTGGCGAATTAGTTACGGATGTAAGCGGGTTAACTACGAACCTTATTTGTGTTCGAAGAACCCTCTGTTTACTTTAAAAATAGAGATGTCTCTCCATCCCTCTCCCTTTCTTTCCAAAATATGAATATGTTGTGACACAGTTTACCTTACAGTATGTACGCGGCGCAAACGCGTTTCACTAATTCAGCTTTTTCAGTTTTTAAGCCGTGTCTTGCCAGTCATTCCAACGAGCGCTCCCAGGGAACATCTACCCTAGTTAAGGGTTATAGATTACTAGCTGCGCCCCGCGGCTTCGCACGCTTTGTGAGTTATTAAAAGGTGATTTTCATCCCACGGGAACTGATTTATGGGATAAAAAGTAGTTTTAGCCAGATCCGTCCAGTAGTTTTGGCGTGAAGAAGTAACAAACATCTATCCATCCATCCATCCATACATCCATACGTCCATACAAACTTTCGCCTTTATAATATTAGTGTGATTATAAAGTCACTTCATAGAGCCCCAATTGAGTAGTCCTATCCTAAATAAGGATTAAAGAATATATTTTATTGTAATTTTACGTACTCGTGTTTTGTGTATTGAATAGACTCAGTTCAACGTTTTAACTCTTTTATTACAAACAAACCACAATAGGTAAAGTAAAGACATTTGTATTAAATTCAAAAAATATAGCATTTCGTAGAACTTCGTAGCGCTATACGCTACGGCCGTAGCAAACGAGGTTTCACGCATTTATGTCTGTGTACAGAGGGCGTAGCCAACCAGGGGCCGCATTCCAATAACGCAATCGCCTCACTATGACAATATTCATCATCATCATCATCATCAGCCTATATTAGTCCACTGCTGGACATAGACCTCCCCTAATGAGCGCCATAGGGCCCTGTCTTCAGCTTAACGCATCCAGCATCTGCCTGCAGTCTTTCGCAGATCGTCATCCCACCTGGCCGGAGGGCGCCCTTTACTACGTTTGCCGAGTTGCGGTCTCCACTCAAGAACTCGGTTACCTTATCGGTTGTCAGTTCTTCGCGAAATATGGCCGGCCCACTGCCACTTCAACTTGCTAATTCTCTGAGCTATGTCGATAACTTTGGTTCTCTGTCGGATGTATTAGTAACGAAGCCTTTCAGAGAGACTCTGAGCATAGCTCTCTCCATAGCTCGCTGAGCGACTTTGAACTGGTCGACCAGCCCTATCGTGAGTGCCCACGTCTCAGCTCCGTAGGTCATGACGGGAGAGCACAATATTATCGCGTATCAATCGCCACCGTTGTCACCTATTGGCGTTCTATTATGACCTGTACAATGTCAACCTATCGGATACTGGTGTTATCCAAATAATTTTAGCCGCTCCACTGAGTCTGAGGCGGCAATTAAATATTTTTTTTTATTTCTTAGTTAGTTTTAGATATAATTTAGTTTTACGTACTTTGTTAAATACGGGACTGACATAGTCAGCAATGACTCAATGTCCCAATAAAACACGTTCTTAAATATTTTCACAGTAATAAAGAATTTCATTGACATAGAAAATAATGATCAAATAATAGAAATAGGTAGAACTAGTGTTTTCTCAACAGCCTTTGGTAGATCAACAGCCTGTTTTGATAGCCTATGGATATCTTAGCGATAAGACCGCCAATCGTCACTTAGTTTTAATCATTTCATCTGAAATTGTGCAATCAGTATTTTCTATCCGCTTATCAGGGATGCCTTTTCTATCCGCTTATCAGGGATGCCTGCGTCCAGCAGTGGACCAATACAGGCTAAATACTATTACTATTATTTGATAATTATTTTCTGTGTAAATGAAGTTCTTTATTACTGTAAAAATATTTAAGAACTTATACTATAAGCAACATAAGAGCTTCATAATTTGGTGACGAAAAACATCATACTCCATTTCAAACGACCTAGTTATCCACAAACGTCACGCGAGGGTAAGGGTTGAACGGGGTTAAGGGTTGTGCGCCTGTTTAATATTTAAGTGACGATAAGTAGCCTCGTAGGGATGAAATTAGCAGGTTTGCTTCCAAGCTTGAGGTAGATTAAGTGATGATGATTTGGTAAAAGGTAAATTACGTACTGCTTAGTACAGTAGCTGTTGTATTTTATTTTAATAAGTTACACGATTTTAAGTTTTAAGCTAAGCAGTCTAGCCACACGTGTTTTATAAATGCAATATATAATTTTGTTTTAAAAAACTATAAACCGACTTAAATTTTTACAGTTTTTTCATTAATGTTGATAGATCCCATTGTCAGAACTGAACGAAATTAAAATGGGACCATAAGGGAAGCACCAGCTTTCAAACAAAAGTTCTGAAATAACAAACATAAAAAAAAATACAGTCGAATTGAGAATTCCTCCTCCTTTTTTTGAAGTCGGTTAAAAAAGACATACCCTGTATTACTTAATAACTCATTTGCAATATATAGATAGCCTTTGAGGCATAAAGAGTTATTTTGCTAATAATATGGCATAAGTCAATAATCCCGAAAAATCTACACAGCATCTAGCCCTAAGCTAAGCAGAGCTGTGTGGCGCTGGTTTAGAATTTGCACCACCCAAACTTTTCCCGTGGATGTCGTAAGAAGCGACTAAGGGATATCCACCTGGGCTGGGACGCAGCAGCGCTCCTTGTAGAACAATTCTACCATCCGCATGCCCCTACATTTCTATTGAACAATGCATTCGAACTTTCTATACAGTCACTCAACTTCAACTTCTTGTGAGATGGCTTCTGCGTCTGGTTTGACGATGCGCCGTTTGCGATGTAAAATTGAAATTACATAAAACTAAGTAAATTACCATATTTTTTTTTTCAAATATTTAATATTCTTTAAAATAACATTTGAGAAAAATATTTGCCAGTTTTAAACAAAATAAAAATTAATAGTCTTATAGCCATGATGGTAAAAGGAGAGACCTATTCTATCATGGCTTTTCTGCCATCTCTAGAGACGAGAGCTTTTCTACCATGCGGCAAAAAGTAGTCTATGCCCAAGGGAAAATAAAGCGGGAGAAAGCGGCAATCCAACCTGTTTAGTTTGGTATATAAGTTAAATCTGTTTAGTTTTTTATAATTTTTGTTTTTTTTCTGTTACTTAGTTGGAGCGACATAATCGCAATGTGATTAAGCTCTTTAAATAAAGATTTAGTATTATAATCATATAGCTATTACTTAGCTATTTATTACATATTTATTTTTACTTCCATTTTATTTGTGATGAAAAGCACAGTGTTCACCTCGAGTGAAAGTAACTTTTTAGTCCCTCGAACTAGTTATACTTTCATTCGTTAGGTAACAATGTACTATTTACGAGCAAAGCCGCATGCAAAAGCTAGCAAGTAAGTATAAAAAGCTCCTGACAAAGGCACAAACAAGTCTGTATTAGTTTCATATTGCGGATCCGAGACATGAAAAATTACCTTCGACTTTGAACATTTTTCACCTTTCGCGCGTGAAAGTGATCTAGAATCACTAGATGTGGCTTTTTCGTTTCTTAAACAAATAAAAACGCCCTACCCCTTATCAATACTCTCATTTTTATTTCAATTAATTTAATTTTAATGATTTTATGTCTGTCTGTGTATTTTTGTTACTTTTTGGTATCCTACTAATCCGATCTTTTTTTGTTTATGCCATAGCTATAAATATTACAATTATGACAACTGTTTGACAATTTGACCGTTCAATGGTGTGGTGGGGCAAGTATGGCCATAGTCAATATTAAATTTGTTTAAAAAATTGCGGAATAAAGGCCCAGTGTGGAGAACATGAAACGGAGAAACTAAACTTATTATAAAACCGGCCAAGTCCGTACCATTAAGGCCCATGCACCAGTGAAAGTGGCGCCCCCAACTATTATATCTTATTATTTGGTTGAATTTTTAAATATCCTACGTTCAGTTTGTGGTATCTATTGTAAGCTATTTATTAATGCCTCTGTAATAGTTTCATTTTGTAAAGCTTAGGAAGAGATACGAAGTTGCGCTTTTTGGCCACCAAACTCTATTTTTGCATCTCCTCCGAAACTATATGAGATAAAATTATAAAAGAGGTATTAAAAAATAGCTTATAATAGATACCACAAACTGAACGTAGGATTTTTAAAAATTCCTATGATAAACGTAAAAACATGATAAAATAGGAATTGCTGTCAGATTGGCTCGGGTATGCGCTTTAACTATAAAAATCAAAAACTACAAATTGTACTTGTAAAAATCCAAAAAGTCAACGCGTCACCCATCCAAGTACTGATCGCGCCCGACGTGACAAGGTCGTTGCCCCCTTGATTATTTTGTTTTTAACTCATATTATTGTGCCTGTATTGTTGTACTTTTACTGTTGTCATTGCGGCAACAGAAATACAATCATCTGTGAAAATTTGAAATCTCTAGCTATCACTGTTCATGAGATACAGCCTGGTGACAGACGGACAGACAGACAGACAGATGGCTTAGTTATAGATCCCGTTTTACCCTTTGGATACTCTAAAAACTATGCCTGCACTACACAAGGACAGGGTAGTACGTAGGCAAGCACCTTACATAAATAGTCGTCGTCGTACATACATAATAATCTATCTATTATTATCCAGTGCCATAGAAGTGAGAATACTCGATCTACAGCCACTGCGTCGTATATCTAGGAACCTCAACCTCAACCTCAATAGCCTATATTGGTCCACTGCTGGACGCAGGCCTCCCCCTGATACGCGCCTTTATTGGCTGTTATCTCATGGGGGTAATGCCCATAATCCCCACGCTGAGTATGCTGGTTGGGAATCGTAGTTTGATGACACAATTGTTCGGCAGGAGGCACTGCTGCCCGCCTCGGGTAAATATCCCATAGTCGCCTCTTACGACCTCCGCGGGAAAAGTAAGGGTGGTGCAAATTCTATGCCACCGGCACCACACGCCGATGTATGTATGATGATGTGATGTGTAATACGTGTTAATAGAGTTGCATAAAAGGGACCTCACGTAACGTAAGAAGGGGAAAACTAATATTCGTGTACAAAGATAGATACAACAAATTCTTATTTCCACACCGACAATAGTATGTAAGAACATAAATTAGTTGTGTTACCTGATTACCAACTTAGGCCCTAGGTTGGTAGGTTCTTAACACTTCCATATTATGGTATATTGCTGTGGGGAAACGCAGATATGCAAAAATTGTATTAGTTGATAAGCGATAAACTTGCTAGTGGTTTCTTTTTTAGTTCTTCCGCTAGTGGACAAAAAATTGAGGTGAATTAGAGTCAATTACGCATTATTTCTTATTTGATAGTAATTACTATTTTTCAAGCTGATTATATCGTAAAATTTTACATGTGCTTATTTTGTAAGTATAAAGAAATACCTAAATTCATACCTTACCTACATCGACTACATTTATTGATGCTTACCTATGTAATAATTAAACCACCTCAGCTTTCTAATTTAAATTACTTGACCTTGTGTGTGAAATAATTATCTAATATCTACATTTTATTCTGCCATTTTAAATGTATATCAAATCAAATCAAATCAAATCGTTTATTTGCATGAATACAAAATTATACAATGTCAGATCTTATAACAAATGTATAAATTATACAATGTCAGATCTTATAACAAATGTATAAATTATTTTGCAGTGCCCTACAGGGTACATGTACTATCGACCTAAGCTTACATTAACACCTAAGCTGTACCATATACATACATGTGAGCAAAAAAACAAACTAATATTATAAATGCGAAAGTTTGTATGGATATATATGTATGGATGGATGGATGGATGGATGTTTGTTACCTCTTCACGCCAAAACTACTGAACGGATCTGGCTGCATACAGGTAATTATAATACTAAAATAAAACATAAGCTACTTTTTATACCGTAAATCTGTTCCCGTGGGATAAAAATCACTCTTAAACGTTTCCATAGGAACAACGCGTGCGAAGCCGCGGGGCGCAGCTAGTAAATACATAAACGACTCTGACTCTGACTCTGCTAGATTCGACCTCCGTATATTCCTTTGAGAATGTACCAATGCGATATACAACGCTTTTCGCTCTTCGTTATGATTTATGAATGGCCGCCCTACGCCGCCCGCCCTAGCTTTCAATTAGGAGTTTGACGAGTCACTCGATATCGATACGAGCTTGCGGACTCGGCATTAGATGTTGTGCGTCATCATAATCATCATTAGCCTATACATAGTCCATTGCTGGGCAAAGGTCACTCTGAAACGAATGGATGTTAGGCGAAGTGGACGGATGACGTCAGCTCACGCAAAAACAAGGACAGCCGATCCGTTCTTTCACCTTATTGAAATATTGTACTTAACGACCTCTGTGGCGCGGTGGGCTCGATTCCAGCTTCCGGACAAATTTGTGTACGATCTGCAGACCAGTTCAGGGCATTCTGGATGTTTTTCTATGTATAATAAAAAATATCTATCTATGTAGAGTATATTGTATTATTAACACAAGCTCTGCTTAGCTTGGGGCTAGATACTGATGTGTTAATTGTCCAGCATTATTTTTTTGTTTATCATGAAAATTATTCTGAAATTGATTACATGCGAAACGAAGATACATATCCGAAACTAAATGTTGACATGCCCGAAAGAAATGTGGCATGTGTAATTTCATTAGTTTACATCAATAGTATTCAAATAGTAAGTACTTACCTACTGTCATAAAGTTAATCTTTTGACGAGATTGAAATGAATAGAAAACTCATTCAAAAACTACATCCATTTTTTTAAAACATGAGGTAATCGAGCTGTTGAAAAGATAAAAATGAATAGATAGATGTATAATTGGTGCATCTGGATCTTGGTTGATCCAGATGCACCAATTATACACTACTCACGTGTAAGTCTGATTCAGTAAGTTGGTCTACGGAGAAGAGAGCTGCTGCTTTTTCTTTTGGTCTGGCTTTAGTCGGATACACGAACAAACACAGTGAACAGGTTAACAGGTCCTGACTCAGCTTGTTGCTCTACACAAAAACCTGGCGTAGGTAATTTGTAAAGGAGCGCTGGTTTTCAGTCAGAGTAGCTTCAGTACTCTCAAAGCCTACCTCTACCTTTGTAAATGATTTCCGTCGATAAATAGTACAAAGTAAAACATAATTACCTTCGTAAGTAATTACGTAGAATTTTCAAGTACCAACGTACTTATTTCATTACATCAAAGGCACCGGAAGGTACCGGAAAAGTTAAAAATCCGTAATTTTAAGACGAATTATTATGCGCAAAGCTAACCACATTAATAAAATAAAGTTAATACCGCGATATTCTATTATGTCTAATTTATATTCGAAATTCCGAAGTTCAAAGGGTGGATATTTTAACAGAGATCATGAAACAGCCGGACAACGTTATTTAGATTTTTAGAAATACTAGTTTTTTTAAATTTTATTGTATGAGTCACTACTTATTCTGTATATGTTGGGTTTCTGGGTTCAAATTCCGGTTAAACCCTTAATTCATATCGGGATTTTTCTAGCAGAAAATGCACAGTCCGAAGTCAGGATGCTAGAGGTGTCAAGCAAACCGTTGCTTCTGCGTTCGACCAGATCGTGTTAGTTCCATAGGTTTATGCAAGAGAAGGAATATAGTTCACCTGTGTTAGCGCACACACTTGTACACTATAATAATATCGTGCGAACAGAACAAGTCTCCTTTGGCACTGGCCACCACCACATCACGTGGTGCAAGCAACATTTTTATTGTACAGTGTGTCTGCCATGATTTTTAAAATCTGTACTCGCTGGCGAATATAGTTAAAAAAATGTAGGGAATCTTCTGAAGCGCCTCAGCGGATAATGAGGAACTAAATTGAGCAGTATGAGTCGCGTAGACAACTATCTGCGTAACTACTGTAGTAACGTAACTACTGTAGTAACGTCAAGAGATTCAACTGTGATAACTCATGGTAGACACACTGTTGTTAAACTTTCTTTTTTCTAGTTTAGTAAGTTCATTTATGTTTTTTTCACTCTATGCTTTGATGACTTCAAGCGATACTCATCTCCGAATTAATATTGTGTGCTACAACGCTATGCCCTACTTAGATTGGTAAACTCGGCCTTTATTTTCGCGTCCATTGCATTAACTCTCACATACAAGTCGCACAAATTTCCCACAGCGTGTGATGTGTTTAACAATTTCACTTCAAAGGACGGATTCGGCTGAAGGAATTCTAATGCGGTAATTATTTGGGAATACCTACCTTCTATATGTTATTACCTACATGTATGTAATTTCAGGTAATGAAATTTAAATTGTCATGTTGTTGTTAGCTGTGTGCTGCTGGCTTAGAATTTGCACCACCCCAACTCCTCCAGCGGGTGTCGTAATAGGCGACTAAGGGATATCCACCGGGGGGCGGGCAGCAGCGCCCCCTGCAGAACAATTATATCACCAAACTGCGATCCCCAATCCCCGTTAAATTCGTTGAGCTATGACGTCATGGTTTTCAATTTATTAGTTAATTAAAATTTCTGTGTAGTAACTAATGTAATTTGTTTGCTAAAAATCGTGTCAGTTACTTAATAAACAATAAACTGATTCAATCGACCGGCTAAAGAACCCAATAGAAAATGTATTTACAAATACCCAAAAAATACCCGCAAAATATCGCTTACCACACCCGATGCCCGATAAAGCTTAACCACCTCGCTGCCTCGCATTATCCCAATAATTCTCTCGCTACAATAAAACTCATAGTCACCTGAACTATCTTTTGAAAGTACCGGCGAGATCAATGAATACGTAGTGCTAACGCACGGATCTTAGGAGAATGGACTCCGCGCTATTCATGAATTTCCCCGTAGACCACCACGGTGAAACTTGCATGTGAACCATGGGTAATGGACGATTTTTTTATAGTTTTTGCACAATAGCTGGCCCTTAGTAGCTAAGGAATTGAGTTCCGTTGCGAGTGCAAAAAAATATCAAGGCACTGGCTGTATAATCATCGTAAGTGTGAGGTGTGCATAGCTGTGTGGTGCCAGAATTTGCACCACCCCAACTCTTTCCGCAGGTGTCGTAAGAGGCGACTAAGGGATATCCACCGTGGGCCGGGCAGCAGCGCCCCCGACAGAACAATTTTATCACCAAACTGCGATCCCCAATCCCCAGCGTGGGGATTATGGGCATTACCCTCCATACGTTAAACGCCAATGAGGCGCTTATCATGGGAAGAGATCGTCCAGCAGTGGACCAAACAGGCTGTAGAGGTGTGATGTGCATAAGGAGTATGACGTCCCCGCAAGCAGAAAGGAAAGAGCGGTGATGATGGCGTTGCTCAAAGTCAGCACAATTTATTATCGTGTTATAGAAGCATGATGACATGAATATTCCGTTTTGTTTTCAATCTCTACACTGCTCTTCAATTTGTGACTTGTGCTAGCAAGATCGAATTCTAGAAATGCTGCCGCTCGTGATTTTATCTTTTGCAAGCTGTGAAAACACCATAGATACTCGCTGTCCTTCTTCCTCGCGGAAAATGGGTGACATTGTTTGTCACACTGTCACTTCTTTTAAAGCGCATACCAGAGCCAAGTTGAGTTGACCCCACACAAGCGCCTTAAGACAATAAATGATACGCATTCTAAGCTATTTATTAATATTTATAATTAATATACAATAATTTTATTTTGTGTCTATACAGTGTGAGTCTTCATAAAGTGCACATATCAAAATGGGTGAAAATATACTCAATTTTATCGACGGAAAAAAAGTTAAAAAAATTCTAAAAAATTTATTAATTTTTTTATGGCCTTTTTAATATTTTTTATAACCACTGTCTACCCAATGTAAACAAACTGTTATTACTTTTGAACTAAGAGTCGTATCTCTATGAATCAAAATTAATTATGATCTCTAATGATAGGCTGTACTTATAAACCAAAAATACTTCAAAAAATACACACCATAAATTAATAAATAAATGATATTGGAAGAAAAACTGCCCATTTTTTGATCATTTTTACAATAATTAATAAGTTTCTAAACAAAACGTCCCATAAACCCTATGTTATTGTTATTTCATGTTATTCTACTTTGTATTAGCTTTATAATAGTAAAATAACCAAGCCAATAACTTAAACACAACATTTTCTATCGGTGATTGAAGACAGGCCCTTCTGGTGTGTTTTTAATAGGGAAATCGATTATTTAAACAAAGAAAACTAGTTAAAATCATTTACTAATTATTTAACATTAAATTATTTACAGGATCAAACAAACTAGTGCATTAACTGTTCAAAATGTCCACCTCGCTGTTGTAAGCACATTAAAGCGCGAAGGGAAATTTGTTGAGTGGCTCTTCTTATCATTTCCGGATCGTTGCGAATATTATTTGCGCAGTTCTCGATCCGGTCATATAAATCGGTTTCACTTGAAATATGAGTGTTATACACCCGTTGCTTCATTGCCCCCCATAAAAAGTAGTCGAGGGGCGTCAAGTCGGGTGAACGTGCAGGCCACCCCAGGTCCTGTTCTGCCAATCCATCGGTTAGGGTAATTTTCATTCAAGAATTCTCGTACAATTCTCGCGTAGTGGGCAGGACACCCGTCCATTTGAAGAAACATTCTTTGCCGTGTCCTTAACGGCACATCCTCCAGCTGTTGTGGAAGTTGGTCCTGCAATAGCTCCAAAAACCTTTCGCCGTTTAGAGTTTGCGGCAATATCAGCGGTCCAATTAATAGGTCATCAATAAGACCCGCCCAAACGTTAATAGTAAATTTTACTTGAAATGTTGATGGGCGTTTCAATTTCGGGTTTTCACCTTTAGGGCACCACCGATGTAAATTTCGGCAATTAGTGATGCCATCTCTTGTAAAGGATGCTTCGTCCATCCATAGTATGGTTTTTGAAAATTCGGGATTTTCACTTATCTTTCTTAGTATCCATGTCGACATTACGCATCTTGGGCGCCAGTCTACATCTTCATGCAGATGCTGCACTCTTTGATAATGATAGGGAAACAGCCCTTCCTTCCTTAAAATCCGCCACACAGATGTTTGAGAAATTCCATAACGCAAAGCCAGACGTCTAGTGCTGGTACTTGGATCAGCGCAGCGTACAAATCATTTAGCACTGCTTCCTCGATAGCGACGTCAATTATAACAGCCGGTTCGCGGTGATCTCTCGTGGCTCCAATTCCGAAAGTGCATATTTTTCGGTGAACTTCTTGGAAGTTGCGGGCAGATGGTACGGGCTGCCTATTCGGGAACGCAGCTATGTAAGCTACGCGTGCGGCTCGAGCACTTCCCCGTGCCATTCCATAATAATAATGGATGTCGGCAATGTGTGCCGGAGTGAAATCACTTATACGCGGCATCACGTAAGCATTCAACAAAAGCGTAGTACTTCGCAAACAAAAACAATTTGGATAACGAAAGTGTATCGTCATCGCATTAAGATTCTAAATTCAAATTCTGGCGCCAATCACTCGTATTCGAATTGATTCAGCAGCTTTCATTACGTCATACTTCTATTGTGAATTGGCACCAATGGGCGGTCTCGGGCCATACAATTGACCTATCAGAACCGAATGAAGTTCATTGTTTAACCACCAATTGAAAATGTTGTATTTAAGTTATTGGCTTGGTTTTTTTACTATTATAACGCTAATACGATGTAGAATAACGTGAAATAACAATAACATAGGGTTTGCAGGACGTTTTATTTAGAAATTTGTTATTATTTAAGTTTTTCTTCCAATATCATTTATTTATTAATTTATGGTGTGTATTTTTTGAAGTATTTTTGGTTTATAAGTACAGCCTATCATTAGAGATCATAATTAATTTTGATTCATAGAGATACGACTCTTAGTTCAAAAGTAATAACAGTTTGTTTACATTGGGTAGACAGTGGTTATAAAAAATATTAAAAAGGCCATAAAAAAATTAATAAATTTTTTAGAATTTTTTTAACTTTTTTTCCGTCGATAAAATTGAGTATATTTTCACCCATTTTGATATGTGCACTTTATGAAGACTCACACTGTAGTTTAGGCAGAGATGCGAAAATAGAGTTCGGTGGCCACAAAGGCCAACTTCGTATCTCTGCTTAAGCTTTACAAAATAAAACTATTACAGAGGCATGAATGAATAGCTTAGAATAGATACTACAAACTAAACGATGGATTTTAAAATTTCCTATGTTAAACGTAATAATATGATAAAATAGGTGGCGCTGTCATATTGGCTCGGGTATGCGTCTTAAATGTTTAATTGTCGAAGCACTGCGTCCATTTTCCCTTATCCGTGTATTCCAGAAAAGCACAATAATGTCCATAGTACCCTTTTCCAATTCAGTAGTTTTTTAAGCGGCGATTTTTTACGGTACATTGATTTTGATGTGCAAAGAAAAACTACGGGCGGCCATTTCCTACCTGAGTTTCGTATTGAATTGAAATGGTTTTTTTCAGTTTATTATTATGAGAATTCACTGTAATTTAATTCTTCATTCGATTTTACTAAAGAACGGGATGTAATTCACTTCTGGTTTCTATTAATGAATTTATAGTGTATTTTATTACCTATCTCGATATTTCTTTCCACCAAAAGGTTTTTCGAATACGTCTCCTTGAGTTCGTTGCGTTGCGTGTCAATGTACGGCTACCATAATAATATGTTCCTTGTGCTCTTAACAGGCAATGTCATGTAAAATGGGCAAGAATGTAGGGATTCTCTACGGGAAATAGAATTACCTCGGACTCTAGACGATATTGGCGCTTTTGTACAAGTTTACAATATTGAAACTAGATGGTGCTGTGAAAATTCACCTATTTTACTCGTGAATTCCCTTTTGCGCAACTGAGTTTGCTCAACTACAAATAATTGAAAAACAGGGTTTCTCGTGTGTGCAACTTTTATTATATTTTATTAACTTATTCAACTTTTGTTAAATTTTATGCTATTTGGTGTATTTGGCTTTATTTGGTGCCCATCTACAATCAAAAACAAATAGATTTTTACATTCAAAATAAAGATTTCTAAAAATAAATGACAGTAAATGTCAAATGACAGCTACTTCCAAAAATTACAGATTAGTTCAAAATGTCAGAAATGTAAGCAGACGTTAATTAAGGCGCATACACGAGTGAAAGTTTCGCCGCCACCAATTTTATCTTATTATTACGTTTAACACGGGAAATTTTAGTAATCCATCGTGCAGTTTGTGGTATCTATTATAAGGTATTTATTGATGCCTCTGCAATAGTTTTCTTTTGTAAAGCTTAGGAAGAAATACAAAGTTCACCTTTTTGGCCACCAAACTCTATTTTCGCATTTCTATTGCAGAGGTATTAAAAATACCCTATAATGGATACTACAAATTCTACGATGGACTTTTAAAATTTCCTGTTTTAAACGTAATAATATGATAAAATAGGTGGCGCTGTCATATTGGCTCCTGTATAAGCAAGCAAACATTTTCAGTCGAAACCTGATCGAAACCGAGCAAAAAGAGTACGAACAGAAAATGTATTCACCTACTTAGGGACAAAAAACCGTGGAGTTCCACTTAAACACATATTTTTTCATACAAACTCATACATTCCCATAGATCACGAGCCTGTGTTGTTCTGATAGCGACTGATTCAGTGTGGCCAAGGCTGAGCAATGGTTATTGACTGAATGACCGTGACCGTATGTTTTTTAGGGTTCCGTAAAGGATGTCAAAAGGACTATATGATCATGAGAGGGAATTTGAAGTGTATTAGGCAATGGAAGTGGGATATTGACAGTTTTCAAAGTAATTTTCACGAACAACGGCAAAATTGCTTATTTGCCAATATTGTAGCCTTCCAATAATTTGCTGTCGACAAATTCCCCATCGATATATTTTCTATCGATAGGTAACCTTCTAGAATCTTCCATCAGTTTATACAGATATTGAAAGATTTTAATTTTAGCGTAAAATGTTTCTAAGCAAATCATCGAATGATCGATAACTCGCTGCATGAAATGTTATTGTGCTATCTGAAAGAAAGAAAGAAAGAAAATTACTTTATTTTTAACTTCAACAACAGAAATTCTTAGGTGTTACTTACAGACGAAATAATAACATAATTAAATTTTCGTTTCTATCTAAGACGAATTCTTCGAATATTATGTCTTTCAAGCGAGGTCTATCATAACGAGGCCTTAAATCGATAAACAAAGAGATTTTAAGTCGATAATGTCAACTATCTATATTATAATCATAATCATAATCTTAATGAATGTAGGTATACAAAGGTCTTACAATTATATCATAGGTCCTATACATTCTGCCTCGTCAAGGCGTGCAAAACTATCTTAAAACTAAGTACTTACATAAATAGGAAATTACATACAGGGACACCAAACAAAAACAAAGCAAAACAAAGTATTAAAATCCGCCAAATGTTTCATTATTTGCAAATGATCAATTCTGACTCGTTACAGTGGGAATGGAGGTCGCTCGTGTGCCAATTTACAACTTTTTTTTCGTTGACAACACTGCTCTGTCATTGCAGTACGACTAAATGTGTTAGTTCACCGTAACGCCACGACTCTTCTCTTTTTGAACAGACTCTACCTAAGAGCACTTACGTATCCCTCTAGAAATTAACACAACACAATTCACCATCCATCCGTAAAAAATCTCAATTTCGGCTTAGAAGTTATTTTGGCACTAGATGGATAGAGAGATACACATTTATTTGCTTTTCAAAAACACAATAATACAGGTTCGGCCTATTAGGTCTGATTCCCTGAATGTCCAGCCTCCGAAGTCTTTTCACTAAAAGTCCATTTACCAAATGTCTTATGCCCCTAACGTCTGTTTTTAACGATTTATTTTGACCTGCTAGGTTCAATGTCCTACATAACTAATTCAATATTTGCTAGAATCTTTAAATTTGCCCTAATAAGTGCAGATAAACAAGAAACCCTATAAACGACTACAGATGACTGATATTAAATTCACTGAATACATTATTTAAACTAGAAAACTTTCCACAAACAATGTAGCCAAGCTGTAATTTTTTATAGGATCATAAAAAAATATTATTTCGTTTCTAAATTCATTATTCGACTCTCGTTTGAATGTTAATTTCTAGGATAATCTTTTGGCAATGTAAAAATTGTGAGAATTTTTTGTAATGAGAGTTATTTTTGAGATTTAATAAAATAAACCGGTCAAGTATGAGTCAGTATCGCGCACTAAAACCCGTATTATGAAAGCCTGCTCAGTCATCGATCAATGCTTAAGTGATGCTTAAGTATACTTTTAATGACTTATTTTAAAACAATGCTTGGAAACTCATTTCAAAATCTACACTCACTGTAACCCTCAAGTAACCATGCGTTCTTACCACGTTATTACGTATTATTGAACGCTAACCGAGGTTACTTGAGCAATAGGATAGGTATATGCGTGGATTTTTTTATTTTTTTTTAACCGATTATTTAAGTTAATAAATAAACAAAAAAAAAAATTTTTGGGTAAAAAACTTAAAGTAAAACTACACTCAGTTTCGGGTGATAAAAACGCTGCCATATTAGCACTCAAAATCAAAACTTCATGCCCATGCAAAAATGTTCAAGTATGACGTCACGCTTCACGTGCCAATAGCGTTGCGTTTAGACATTTTGCTGTTGAGACTTAAAATATCTACTTTTCAATGATTAAATTTCACAATAAAAACATCATAAAATACAAAAATAAATATACATATATATTTCTATATCGATGGAAAATACGTAAAAAAAATATTAGCTTTTTTGAATTCACATGCATATACCCTATAATTGCCTACTGAACGATATCTAACCGTCGTGCATCCATACATACATACAAACTTAAATATAAGTGTGATTGAAGTGATCTCAATCAGGTACGAAACCAGTACTGGTCGGTGTTACGAGGTGTAGCATAATGTACTATTCGCAGCGAGCATGATACGCGATCGAATTATCTAAGATTATACGTTACGCCGTATCATCATCAGCATCATCATCATCATCATCAGCCTATACTAGTCCACTACTGGACATAGGCCTCAGCTGTCCTCAGCTTGCCTCAACTTGCCGCATCTAGCATCTGCCAGCAGTCTTTCACAGACGTCATCCCACCTGGCCAGAGTGAGCGTCCTTCACTACGTTTGCTGAATCACGGTCTTCACTCAAGAACACATTTCCCCAGCGGTTGTCTTAAGGCCCATACACCAGCGAAAGTGGCGCCCCCAACTATTTTATCTTATTATTACGTTAAACGCAGGAATTTTTAAAAATCCTACATTCAGTTTGTGGTATCTATTATAAGCTATTTATTAATGCCTCTGTAATAGTTTCATTTTGTAAAGCTTAGGAAGAGATACGAAGTTGCGCTTTTTGGCCACCAAACTCCAATTTTGCATCTCCTCTTAAACTATATGAGATAAAATTATACAAGAGGTATTAAAGAATAGCTTGTAATAGATACCACAAACTGAACGTAGGATTTTTAAAAATTCCTATTATAAACGTAAAAATATGATAAAATAGGAATTGCTGTCAGATTGGCTCGGGTATGCGCCTTAACTTCAACTCATATTTCATCCAAAATCCAAAGCCATGATTCTTCTAAAAGCGAATCACTGTTACAAATTAAAAAGAAATATTATTTCGTTGACATTTCCTTTGAAATGATGACGCCCAAAAATAACTGTCATTATGCGACAATTATGAAAAATGACTTGGTGTCCAAATTTATGAGGTGAATGAAAAGACAAAAGGAAAAGTCCTCGGAGTAATAAACCGAAACATAGTGAAAGAATCAAACAAAATGATGTATGTATGAACATAAAAGTTGCGACAGTATTTTTAATAATAACCCTGTATATTTTTGGCAACTACGAAAAAGTATGGCGTGTAAATTTACGTAATATAAAACTGAAGTACATTTACTTATTAATACCTATTTATTATATTTCACTAATTACTTCTACTTTAACGGTGAAATTACACGCTACTTTTGAAGGTGCCAAATTATTAACACGGTTGTTACGAAAATTACTGTCAACCTCTTATATCAAATTCCTATAACAAAAGTTTTTCGATATTATAAAAGAATTATAAGCATATTTCACTAAAAACTGAAGATCTTGACTGAGAACGGTGCGATAATTATTAATAACCATAGCTAAAATCACTCTCGATAAATCATATAAAATAATTACTTAACCTAAATCAATTTGTTTATGATTGTGATCGAATAGGCACATTCACTAATTAAATAGACTGACAATTGACCTCGGAGTTCAAATAAATATTTATTATTATTTATATATCGATTTATTTATACGAACCCCCCTTAGGTGGTTTGGTCACTTACAAATTAAAACAAGGAATCTAATCAATTAGACGACCTCTGTGGCGCCTACGACGCAGGAGGTTGCGGGTTCGATTCACAAAAGTGTGTACGATCTACAGACATTTGTTCAGGCCGTTCTGGATGTTTTCTATATATAATAAAAATATCTATCTTTGTTTTGTATTGTATTATGTATAATATCAGTACCCATAACACGAGCTCTGCTTAACTTGGGTCTAGATAATGCTGTGTGAATTGTCCAGATTTTTTTTTAAAATTATGTATAGTTTAGGACCGCTTGTGTTTAACTAAATATATACTTCTCTTCATAAAAGTAAAATTGATCAAGAAAATATAACTTTGGTAGTACATGATGAATCAACTTTAGCTTCCTCAATAATATTCCAAGTGCGATACAAAAAGGACAAAAGAACAAAAATCACAGGCCATTAGTAATTCGCGAACTGGGTTCTGCATTCGAGTTGTTTTGTTATGCAAAGTTATTTCGCGCTGGTTCCGTACAGTTGTTTTTTTATCTTGTTAGCAAAAAGTTTTGTTATCAAGTCATTACTTGGAAATATACCTACAACCCAGCTTAGGATTTGTACGCTTACAGAAACAAAACTTTTTTTAACATAATATTCAAAAATTTAATTAGGCTTCCTCATTTAAAAAAAATGTTCAGCAGGAAGTGACGACCTCTGTGGTGCGGTGGGCGAAGGTCCGCCTGCGACGCAGGGGTTCAATTCCCGCCTCGGGACAAATGTGTGTACGATCTGCAGATATTTGTTTAAAGCGCTATGGATGTTTTCTATGCATAATAAAAATTATCTATCCATGAAATGAATTGTATTAAAACTTTTTAAACTTTCGCGATTTGTTAACATAATTAAATGATTATTTATCGGATATTTATCGCGTACCTATGTTTTTATTTCCCCTACGTTTCTACCGCATTACAGCGACCGTGGTCACGGGGCGACTGAATGTAATTGGAGTTACAGCCGAGAATTGACGGCAGTATCCACGACTACCCTCAAGTCGTCTTCAGAATCAGGAATGTCCAAGTTCACACTACGACACACTACACTAACCGTGTCCGACCGCGGTACATTCGGATTACGACACACACACTTATTAAGTACAGGATTCCACGAGGAAGAGAGACGAAAACCATCTTTACGATTAAAATTCGGGTGTTTTTTGATCTCAATCGCCTCTCGAACCATTCTTTTGTAACAGTTACGGTGAGATCAGATGGTTCTTTAGCGCACAGCGTCTATCGCAAACCCACTCACACAGACAGGTATATCAACGCCGCATCACATCATCACCCGCACCACTTACAGTCCGTTGTGTCATCACTCACAAACAGAGCTCATGCTTTGTGTGATCCTGAACATCTAGAGGACGAGCTTAACCATGTACAGATAGTTCTCAAACAAAACGGATATGTAAGCACAAGACACACAAAGCGGAGAAGCCGAAGAACGCCCGAGGTCAGCAGACAACCCATCTTTTTGCCGTATGTGAAAGGGGTGACGGATAAAATGGAAAATATCCTGAAAAGGTTCTCAATAAAGTCGGTTCTCACCCCCACGCAAAAGTTGCTCAGCAACTACGAACACCAAAGGATGTCATACCTCTCCAAATGCCAGGCGTCTACAAGGTTGACTGTAGCTGTGGCCGCTCATACATAGGGCAAACTAAAAGAACTATTGCCGAACGGGTTAAAGAGCACATAGCAGCAGTCAAGAATAGGCAAATTAACAAGTCGGCGATAGCGGAACATCTGCTAGACTCAGGTAGCAACCACTGGATTGAGCTACATGACCCTAAAGTACTATGCCGATTCGCGCTCGAGAGCGCCACGAAAAACGGTCCCTCCACGCTTAAAAAATCCGAAAAATAGTGAAAAGTGCTTCGATTTTGACCTGCGATACACGAAAAGAAGCGAAAAGTGAAGGCGCACCTGATTGTGAAATCAGTGTTGCCCTAAGTGTTGTGGCCACGAAGATATTGGCAAAAAAGTGATTTTTTGGTTATTTTCAAACCTGAAAAGTGGTTTTTCTCGTGATTTCCAGCGACGACCCACATATTTTATACTGTGGAACGGAGGGCATTTTGGTTCACTACAACCGTGCTGACTTGCAGATTTTTTCCGTGCAGGAGCACGGAGATAACACCAGAAAAACAAAAACCACGTGGCGGCGTGATCAGTGACCCCGTGCCGCTAGATCATCATCGTGGACGAGATCCCAAGGAAGCAGTCGAGAGCAGCTGGGAGGCACTTTCAGAACCAAAAAAAGACCTCTTGTGACGGAGATAGAGACTCAAAAAGTTTTGTGCTGTTTTGATGTTTACTGTAAGTGTTTTTATTTTAAATTTTCAGCGACAACATAGGCTTATTTTTTGTCTACGTAGTGTCCCTATGTTGTCAAACAACTTTGTGTAAAAATTAGATTTTTAAGACCAACAGCTTCCGAGCGCGAAAATATTAAGTAAGATTACAAACCGCAAATAAAGTAAAAAGCTTGTTTCTCGGAAACGGCTGGATATAGGCAATTTTTTATATAAATTTGTATATATTATACTATATATTACACTGAACCCTTAGAGCCTTACCTGGAGCAACTTTGCAAAATAGGCGAAGATATCGGACAAAGCAGACTAGTAATAGGCGGCGATGCAAATGCTTGGAGTACCTGGTGGGGTAGCCGGACGACTGACAAAAGAGGAGACGATATGCTGGGTGCTCTGATGACCTAAACCTTCAGATCCTGAATCAGGGAGAAATCCCCACCTTCAACGCCATCAGAGGAGGCAAAGTTTACACCAGCCAAATTGATATTACGGCATGCTCTGCTGATATGCTGGACCTGATTGAAGGATGGAGGGTAGATGACGGAGTCACGAGCGCGGACCATAATGCTATCACCTACAACATTAACCTAAAAAGGGCAAAATGAATAAGCGTAGCACGTACAACAAGAGTTTTCAATACAAAGAAGGCGAACTGGAGTCAGTTTCATGAGAAACTTACTCAGTTAAAAGCAGAAAACAATATTAACAAAACAGAGATAGGCAAAATCAAAAGCACAATACAATTAGACAAACTAACAGAAAAATTTACAAATTTAATTATACAGGCAAGTACTTACGCTATTCCAAAGAAGCAAACAAAAGGAAAACTTACATCTCCGTGGTGGTCCGAAGAGCTCGCAGCCTTGAAGAAGACGTCCGTCACCCTGAAGCGCAGGATCAGATGCGCAGCGCCGGTCCGTAGGGCGAAGGTCATCAATGAGTACCTGAAAGCAAAAGAAAAGTATCAACAAGAGGCAAAGAGAGCACAAATAGAAAGTTGGAAGGGTTTTTGCGAGAAGCAGGATAAGGAAGGGGTTTGGGAGGGGATCTATAGGGTCATAGGAAGATCAACTAAAAGACACGAAGACATTCCCCTCGAAAAGGACGGGAAAGTGATTAACCCGAAAGAATCGGCAAAACTACTGGCAGAGGTCTTCTACCCGGAGGATCTAGAAAAAGAGGACAATGCAGACCACCGCCAAATAAGAGAAAAAGCCAAGTTTGTAAACGATAGAGTCTATGATGAAACCCATGACCCACCTTTTACAATAGTAGAGCTGGAATCTGCAGTGGAAAGCTTCAACCCCAAAAAGGCTCCAGGAGCGGATGGCCTCACGGCAGACATCTGCAAGTGGGCGATTAATGAAAATCCCAACGACTTCCTTGCATTAGCGAACAAATGCCTAGATCTGCACCACTTTCCCACCATATGGAAGGAGGCCACAGTAGTAGTCCTCCGAAAACCCGGAAAGGACAGCTACACGCACCCAAAGTCCTACAGGTCCATTGGTCTCCTTCCAGTGCTTGGGAGGATCTTTGAGAAACTGGTTGTATGGCGAATAAAATGGCACATAGTACCGAAAATAAGTCCTAGGCAATACGGTTTTATGCCCAAAAGGAGCACCGAGGACTCTCTCTATGACCTGATGGAACATGTTAGAAGCAAACTTCATCAGGAGAAGCTTGTAACAATGGTATCCTTGGACATAGAGGGAGCCTTCGATAGCGCCTGGTGGCCCGTCGTAAAAATACGACTAGCTGAGGAGTCCTGCCCGATCAACATTAGGAGGGTCGTAGACAGCTACCTTAAGGACCGAAGGGTAAAAGTTCGGTATGCGGGGGAAGAACACACAAGGAGTACCACAAAAGGATGTGTACAAGGCTCCATAGGGGGGCCTATTCTGTGGAATATCCTACTTGACCCGCTACTTAAAGGATTGGAGCAACGAGGTGACTACTGTCAGGCGTTTGCTGACGATATTGTGCTGGTTTTTGATGGGCACAAAGCGACGGAGATTCAACGACGTGCCAACGACGCCCTGGCGTATGTTCTGGAGTGGGGTGTCAAAAACAAACTAAAGTTTGCTCCACATAAGGCACAGGCTATGATTATCACTCGCAAACTGAAGTATGACACTCCACTACTGAGCATGGGGGGGATCGAAATTGGCATGTCGAGAGAAATCAAACTCCTCGGAGTCACTATCGACTGCAAGCTCATCTTCAACCAGCATATAAAAAACGTCTGCCGAAAAGCTCTGGACATCTATAAGATGCTAGCGAAAACCGCAAAGGTAAGTTGGGGACTCAACACGGAAGTCATCCGGGTGATTTATACAGCGTGCGTAGAGCCCGTAATTTTGTACGCGGCAAGCGCCTGGGCAAACTCCGCCAACAAACTGGGTGTGCAGAAGCAGCTTCAAGCGGTGCAGCGTGGATTCGCGCAAAAACTCTGCAAGGCATACCGCACCGTCTCCTTAAACTCGAGCTTGCTACTGGCCGGGATATTGCCTCTCGATCTTCGGATCAAAGAGGCAGCTATCCTTTTTGAAGCCAGAAGAGGGATTTTGCGTCCAGAACAGGAAGACATGCGAACGGAACAACTGATGCCTTATGCGGAATCTCGGCATCCAGCGGAGCATACTCGCCTCGAGTTCACATGCCTGATGGACCAACACGATGTGGATAACCACAACCATGAAGTACGAATCTACACCGACGGCAGTAAACTTGAGGATAAGGTCGGGGCGGCATTATCCCTTTGGAATGGTGACGCTGAGACCAAATCCCTCAAGTTAAAACTGTCACCGTACTGCACGGTCTATCAGGCAGAGCTCTTGGCGCTGTGCAGGGCTACGAGGGAAATGATGAACCGTAAAGAGTCTTGCTTTGGCATATACAGTGACTCCAGGGCAGCCTTGCAGACCATCGTTAACAACAACTCGCTTAATTCCCTAGCTGTCGAGGCCCGTAATAACATCCAAGCCGGCAAAATGTTACACAAGAACGTAAAACTTTACTAGATAAAGGCTCACGCGGGACTGCAGGGAAATGAGCGAGCAGATGAGTTAGCGAAAGAGGCGGCACTGAAGTCAAAAAAGAAACCGGATTACGACCTCTGCCCGGTATCATTCGTCAAGCGACAGACTCGTCTGAACACGCTTGACGAATGGAACCAAAGATATAGAACGGGAGCGACCGCCCGAGTCACTAAGATGTTTTTCCCGGATGCGGTGGAAGGATATAGGATTGTCAGGAAAGTAAAACTAGACAATTTTGACGCAAGTACTTACGGGGCATGGCGGGTTCTCTGAATATCTGAACCGATTCAGATGTAAGGAGAGCCCGTCATGCTTCTGCGATCCGCAGCAAAATCAGTCCCTTCCTCATATTCTATTTGAGTGCCCGGTTTACGGTTACAAGAGATATGAAGCCGAAATGATATTAGACTGTAAGCTAACTGAAGAAAATGCACATCTGTTGGTAAAAGATAAGTTTAAAATAAATAAGTTTCTTGAGTACTGTACTAAAATAGCAAAATTAGTAATAAAAACAAATTAAAGATGTAAACTTATGATGAATATATATTTGAATATATATATGTCATGCATAAAATAGATTAAAGATAGAAATAGATAGACTATGTACAACACAAATAGAAATTAAGAAGTAGAATAAGTAAACATGTAATAATTTAATCTTCGTCAAAGAATAAAAGAAGGCACACCTATTATTATCCTGTCATCCCCATCCCATTATAGGAAAGTAATTGGAATGAAAGGTTCAGAAATAAAATGTATCAAAATTGTTAAAAGTAAAGAGAGAGATTAGTTATATAAAGAAAAAACAAAAAAAAAAAAAAAGTACTATGCCGTGAACGCCACTATTACAAAAGGATGGTTCGAGAGGCGATTGAGATCAAAAAACACCCGAATTTTAATCGTGAAGATGGTTTTCTTCTCTCTTCCTCGTGGAATCCTGTACTTAATAAGTGTGTGCGTCGTAATCCGAATGTACCGCGGTCGGACACGGTTAGTGTAGTGTGTCGTAGTGTGAACTTGGACATTCCTGATTCTGAAGACGAATTATTGATCGTCAATTCTCGGCTGTAACTCCAATTACATTCAGTCGCCCCGTGACCACGATCGCTGTAATGCGGTAGAAACGTAGGGGAAATAAAAACAAAGGTACGCGATAAATACCCGATAAATAATCATTGAATTGTATTAAGTATATCAGTTATCTAGTACTCATAACACAAGCTCTGCTTAGCTTGGGGCTAGATAATGCTATGTGAATTGTCCAACTTTTTTTTACGTATACAGCTGACGATGATGATGATGATTTAAAAAAAAACTAATGTTAAGGTACGCGATAAATACCCGATAAATAATCATTGAATTGTATTATGTATATCAGTTATCTAGTACTCATAACACAAGCTCTGCTTAGCTTGGGGCTAGATAATGCTGTGTGAATTGTCCAACTTTTTTTTACGTTTACAGCTGACGATGATGATGATGATTTAAAAAAAACCGACGGAAACAAATAACTAGTAGGTATTTACAATTAAAATAATGTTAAGGTACTCAACTAATTCCAGACGTGTTCAAGCTGCATTTAGTTAAGAATTTAAAGTGAATAAAAAAACACCGGATTTATTATTAAATGCTAAAATACTAAAAGTATTAAACACACTGAGTTACAATACAATCCTATTGTAAATAAATGATATTACTACGGATGTAAGTGGGTTAACTACGAACCTTATTTGTGTTGGAAAACCCGCTTACATCATGAATTCGTCAAACTACGATAGTTTTTATAATGAAATGATATCACATTGCTATTTTCAGTTCATCCCCATCCTAAACTGCTTTTAACGGGCAACTGCTGGACTCAGGCCCCGTAATAAGTAACTTATAAGCTTTTATGTCGTTACAAATCTGTAACTTACCAATAATTACCTATGCGTAAATTATTTCTTAATGAACCCTAAAAGAACAAAAGCTACCTAAAGACAAAAACATCTAAGACCTACGTAATCAAAAGGCAGTATTAGACAGCAGTTAAGGACTTAATCAGTGTAAAGATGTTTTAATGAACATCGTGAGCAGTAAGTAAGGCCGAAAAATGTTTGGGCTTAACTTTTTTCTGGCACGGGACAAAAGCTCGGGCCGCAATTTTTGGAACTTCGACTTTGTCGCATGTTTAATATCCAATGCTTTACAATACCTCAACCTCAACAACCTAAATTGTCCACTGTTGGACGCAGGCCTCCCCTGATAAACGCCATTGGCTTTCATCTGACGACCTCTGTGGCGCGGTCCGCCTTCGACACAGGAGCGCAACCTCCTGGTTCGATTCCCGCCTCGGGACAAATGTGTGTACGATCTGCAGACATTTGTTCAGGGCGTTCTGGATGTTTTCTATGTATAGTACAAAATATCAATCTATGTAGTGTATTGTATTAAGTATATATATAATGCTGTGTGAAATGTCCAACATTATTATTATTACTATTATTTCAAGGGAAGTATTGTCCATAATCCCCACGCTAGGCATGTGGGGATTGCAATTCCGTAAATAATGTTGCAGGAGGAGCTATTTTCTGTCAACAGACACAAAAAATCTCATAGACTAGCCTTTTGAATATGCATTACTATTGAGAGCTAGTTTTGTGTATTACATGCGCACAGACCCCATGTATATTCGATGTCTCTGTCCATACCAGGTTGTCTGGCAGAGATCGCTCTTGAGCGATAAGACCGCCAATTGTCACTTCATTTAAATTATTTTATTTGTAAATTGTTTCTTAATTTAAAGTGTGCAAGTAGTGTGCAGTATGTGCAGTATTTTCTATCTATCTTCTATCTTTGTGGAGTAGAAAAGTTATGCATAGTTTTGAATCCAAAATTCTGCAAACTCTTGGAAAGAAAATCGAAACCACCTTCAACTCTAGCTAAAAACTTACAAAAGTTTACTGTCAAAAGCTAAACTCATCAGCAGATCAAAAAGAGTCAAATCCCCAAGAGTTTCTTCCAAAAAACTTGTTCAAAGGCAAAAAGTATCCAAATAAAATTATGTTACGCGAGCGAAAGATCCGTCTTAAAATATTCACGATGTTTCAGTACTAAACAAGATATCAAAACAGCCCGATGTGGAAAAAAGAGGGTAATGTTTTTTGCAACATGCTTCGGGTCGGCTATTTGAATTGGGTCACACGATAGCCAGGGAACTGTATAGAGCTGTAACTACTATTAAATAATTTTTATTTGTATATGTAAAAGTTAGTATTTAAGTAGATTTTGTTATCATCTTACTGTTTATAATTTAATTTTGTGTGTTTTGTCTTATACATCGTTTTGACATTGTTACATAAAATCTACAGCTATCCTTAATATAAATATATTAATAATGCTAGAAAATTCACACAGCATTATCTAGCCCCAAGCTAAGCAGAGCTTGTATTATGGGTACATACTAGATAACTGATATACATAATACAATACACTACATAGATAGATATTTTTTTTATTATACATAGAAAACATCCAGAACGTCGACGAAAAAAAAATTATGAAATGATAAAACAAAAAAATGATCAAATGAATTGAAGTAGTATTTAAACTGTACAATGAACACACATACTACTTATAAACCTTCAATAACCAAAACTAGGTAACGTCGTAACGAAACGTAGTCTATACGTGTACAACTGCTTCTTATCCATCCCATGTTGTCTGGAAGAGATCGCAATAACGCCGCCCAGTATGCAAATCTAATTTCTCTCTTGTCCTGTTCTTTTGGTGTTCAATAAAGTGTTATGGATTGTATTGTGTAGGCGGCCATATCGCTGAAAACAATTTCTCCCACGCTCTCTCATCTCTCAGATCTCTCACAACTTAAGTAAGTACTACTTTATAGAGCAGGTATAAAAAAAATTAAAGTGAGTACCTACGAAAGCAGGTTAAATGATATGATAGCGTAAAACATCTAATAGTTCTACCATGGAACTGCAGGGATAAAAAAGTTGTAACTGTTCTATGACGTCACAGTCCTATAGAACAAATGGAAGTTACCGGTATTATCAACTTCACAAAATACCAAACAAACCAACAGGTCAGAAGCTCAATCACTTTCATTAGGCAGATTCGAAGTTTACAGATGGTCCAAAAGGAAAAGAATTATTTTAATTCAATTCCGTGTCCTTGTTGAAACCCTATAGAGGGTTAATTATGAGGTTGGCTTCTAAGGCCCGTATTATGAAAGCTTGCTCAGTCATCAATATCTGCTTGAAAGTCGCTTTTCTAAGGCATAAACGTCACTCAAGTATACATTTGTGACTGAGTAAGTTTTCATAATACGGGCGTTAGTATCTTTTAAGAAAAAAGGCTTCTTTTGACGGGATTCATTTCAACAAAGATTGGATTGAAAATTCATAAGAACTTTGAATTTTCAAAACTGAAAAAATAGAAGGTCTTTCAAAAATTTACTATAAAAGCTAACTTCCTTAGCCGTATACGAAAATGCTTGAATAGGGAATATGCATCGTTTTTTTTTATTGTTTTAATCGATTCTTTAGGTCATTATTTAACCGAAGAATGATAAGACGCTCACTGAATTTCGCATTAACAAGGTAAAAAAAACAAATCAAAACTACAATCATTTTCGGGTGATAAAAACGCTGCCATATTGGCGCCATGTTTATGTGACGTCGACGTACACACTTGATTAAAACCTTTGGTGACGACCTCTGTAGTGATCATCTCAGGAAAGAGGTTTTCCGAAAAAACTGAAAATAATCGACAATACGAAATGTCAAGTGGGCAGAATAGTGTCAAATCATGGTGCAGCAAGCAGAATAAAAAAAGAAAAAATGTGCACAGTGATGTCACGTCCGCTCTAGTCAATGGCGTAGCGTTTTGAAATTTTGCGATTGAGATTTAAAATATCAATTTTTCAATGGATTAATTCTACAATAAAAACATCTCAAAATGCTAAAATAAATATGTAGATATGTTTCTATATCAATAGAGAATACGTATATATATTTTTAGCCATTTTGTAATCACATGCATATACCCTATTATGATTGAAAGTATAAAGTACCACGCTTTTAATGATGTATAATAAGTAACAGTTTCTCAACAAACACTTGTAAAAAAATCGATCTGAAAGTGTCATATCACAAATTTTCCTACAACAATCAATCTACTTCCTTACATTCAAGTTCAAGTTATCACTATTAAAATATGTTATTATAGCATATTTTTTGTGGTATAAGATAGTTCAATTATCCTACTTCATATAAACATTGAGAAACATTTAGAAATCTAACTTTTGTCAAAGTGATTTTTGAGACGATAATTACGCTTTTGACCCATAGTACGGCGCTCAAGCGACATTTCGTGACGGGACGGCTAGCGCTTGGAGGGTGAGAACCAATAGACATTAAATTGAATAATATTACATTAAAAAAGTGCCGTATGGCTCCGGCTTTGAATTCGCACCTCAACTCTTCCAGCGGGCAGCAGCACCACCTGCAGAACAATTATATCACCGCCACCCGCATGCCCAGCGTGGGGATTATGGGCATTACCCTCTATGAGATAAACATCAATAAGTTGCTTATCAGGGGGAGGCCTGCGCCCAGTAGTGGTCCAATACAGGCTGTTGAGTTTACATTATTCCCTAGCTAGATTATTCACATGAGTAGGTATAGACACGTACTACGTCACGTAGACACAAATATGATGCGGTGCCAAGTTGGTATACCATGGACGTGATTTACTGTTACGTTCACGCCGCTGTCAGTTCGTTACCTTCGGTAATTGGTTATATATAATACAGGGTTGTGTAAAGAGACCCTGTATATTAACACCTTGTTTTTTCTTCAGTCTTCACATTTAGAGAAGAGTTTTGGCGTTTTGGTGAACTAACACTTTTAGTCGTACTGCAATGACAGAGCAGTGGTTATCAATGTAACAAAAGTTATAGAAACTTTCGTAGTTTGACGAATTCGAAGAATTAGAAATGAGTTATTTTGGAACTTAGTTAAGATGGCCATCTAAACTAAATTCCAAAATATCTCATATCTTCATAAGTTTAATGGGATTACGTAGACTTTTAAGGTAAAAGCAAGAATTTCAATAATAAAAATTATTACCGCATATATGTATATCAATTGCGCAACTCAGTTGAGCAAATTGAGCAATGGCACCTTTCCATAACAAACTTATTTTATTCCCGATTGCTCAACACAAGTCACAATCGATAAAAAAACTATATTATTATCAATATTTAAAAAATATTTGAGCTGAATATTAAATTATTTATCCCCACTCTACCTTATAGCGGTTCTAGAGTAAAGGTGACACTAAATAAAATTACTTTATCCATTCAGACCACCATAAACATGCCCGCATCAATATACTTACACCCCCCCCCCCCCCCAATCCTCCCCCAATTGGTTCCTACCAACCACATATAAAATATCTTCCCACATAAAACTTCACCTGTTATACAGGGTGTAAACGAAAACTGAGCACTAAATTGGTTGTCAAATGTTATTTGTAGTAACATGTTTATGAGTTGTAAAAATAATGGTGTTTGTCCGGCTGTAAATAATCCTATTTTCAGTTTCAGGTAGGTATTGGACTTTGCAGTCTGCTGTATTACTAGTATTTTACAAAAATAGGTATCTAGGTGCTTACTTCTGAAAACATTCAACATTTCAATTTTTATCTAAAAATAAACTTTTTGACTTCAACTTCTTAAGGAATACATGACGAAATACTCAAAATAACTCCCAACCTCTCATAATAACATCGCAAGCTTCACACTTATATTATACTAGCTGCGCCCCGCGGCTTCTCACGCGTTGTTCTTATGGAAACGATTAAAGGTGATTTTTATCCCACGAGAACTGATTTATGGGATAAAAGTAGCCTATGTTTGATTCCGGAACAATAATTACTTGTGTGCAAAATTTTAGTCAGATCCGTTCAGTAGTTTTGGCGTGAAGAGGTAACAAACATCCATCCATCCATACAAACTTTCGCATTTATAATATTAGTGTGAAATGCGAAAGTTTGTATGGATAGATAGATGGATGTATGTTACCTCTTCACGCCAACCCTTTGAATGGATCGGGCTGAAATGTTGCATAAAGGTAATTTTGATCCGGGAAACAAACATAGGCTACTTTTTATCCCATAAATCAGTTGTCGTGGGATAGAAATCATCTTATAACGTTTCAATCTAAGACGCGGGACGCAGCTAGTTTATAATAATGTAGTGCCAATTATTAGTGAACTAAGCAGTACTTAGAATACTGCTACGTTGTTGCCTAGTTTGATCAAAATCACATGAATTCACAAAGACATTTCAAACTCAAACATCCAGTTCCTCTTAGACATACGATTGGGTAATTATGATAAACAAAATGATAATTCCAATCGTATTGTGTAATGTATTGTATACCAATTTACTATACCTAGATAATGCCAATAGCATGTTACAACAAGACAACTGTCTCAGTTTACGGCCGAGTTGCCTCCTTGGCTTAACAACTGCAGTCCATGTTAACACCCTGTATATGTTCGTTACGTACAAGTTAAGGTGCTGTCGAGTCGTAATTATTACGACTAGCGACCCATGGGAAATGCTTGCGACAAAAAGTCGCTGTTTATTGTTGTCAGCAAATATTTCGTTCAGTTCTTTAGATGTGGTTGTGGACGGAAGCTCTACTTTTCCGCATCGAAAACGGAAGCTAAGAAGTCTAGATAGTTTACTATAAGAAAATATTTTTTCTGGCGACTTTTAATCGCATCTCAAGAACGCCTTTTTAACACACATGTAACAGTTATTGCCACAATAACAGTTTGTTACTTGACTCGACAGAATTAACTGTATTTGGCTGTTTTTACGCTCGAGTACCTAATTGAGGGTCGCTTTTTACGGCCCAGGTCATTGATGTTTTGTTTTATAGATGGGTTACATAATATGGGCCAATAAAACATCGACTCTACCGTGGAATTTGTCTGTCTCTTCTTTTGTACCACGGTATGTCATATACATACCGTGGTGCAAAAAACAGAACCTGAAAAATTTCATTATTTCAAATTATTCGCGAATGTCACTTTATTTATAAAAAAAAAGTATTTTCGTTAAAAATTTATTCTGACCTTGGCAGTTGCCTCACCGCCGACGATGAATATGAAGCGAGTAAAGCAAGAAACTGTGTCAGTGTATTTTTTATATGATTTGACCTTTTCTATGTGTACATTTATTGAATTTATTTATGGAAATAAAGTATTTTTGAATTTGATTTTGAACTGAACGAACTGAACGAGTTGGCGAGCAGTGGGAAGCGAGTGTTTTGTTTCGATAGTCTCTCGGCTATAGGCATGCATGTCTGAGCGAGTATCGTTGAGTGCCTAAGCGAGTATTATCTTTGATAGCTATTGTACGCTCGCTGAAACGAGTCTTCGTCGGCGTTGTGAACAATCAGCGATCAACTGTTAATATATGCATCTCTTTTGTTTACACGGAATTTCTATACCTCTATTGTACGTTTCTTGAGCGAGAAAATAGCCGGTAGTTAGTAACTTACTTGCCGGCAGCGATGGGACAACTACCTTTATTAGACTGATAACTTTGATACTTCATAGTTATAGAATAAGTAAATGAAATGTTATTTAAAAAAAAGGTAGGTAGTAATTGTAAAAAGTAAGAATAATATAAGTGATTGCAACGTAAAATTGCGTTATCATATCACCGAACTTCCTGTCATAAGTTTAAAAAAAAAGGTGAGTTAGTATTAGTTGCAAAAAGTAGGAATAATATATCACAATTCCACCAAAAAATTGCGTTATCGTATCACCGAACTTCCTGACATAAGTTTGCAAAAATTCAACTCAGGTCCCATTAGGATATTAACCATCTGCAGGCAAGATGGTATCTCTCAGACACAGCCAAACCGATTTGTTGTTGCCATATCGTTATGTTGACGTATGATAGACAGCAATATCTTCTTAGAGTCTTCTGGTCATCCATACCGCAATGCTTGAAAACGAAAGTTTTCAATCAGTGCGTCCTACCCGACATGACCTACGGAGCGGAGACGTGGACACTCACGATAGGGTTGGTCCACCAATTCAAGGTCGCTCAGCGAGCTATGGAAAGAGCTATGCTCGGAGTCTCTCTGAAGGATAGGATTCGTAACGAATACATCCGACAGAGAACCAAAGTTATTGACATAGCTCAGAGAATTAGCAAGCTGAAGTGGCAGTGGGCCGGCCATATTTCGCGAAGAACTGACAACCGATGGGGTAAACGAGTTCTTGAGTGGAGACCGCGACTCGGCAAACGTAGTGTAGGGCGCCCTCCGGCCAGGTGGGATGACGATCTGCGAAAGACTGCAGGCAGATGCTGGATGCGTCAAGCTGAAGACAGGGCGCTATGGCGCTCATTAGGGAAGGCCTATGTCCAGCAGTGGACTAATATAGGCTGATGATGATGATGATGATGATGATGAGACACCAATATCATGCATCAGTAGAATGCTAACATTATTTTCACCTCAGCTGTAGAGGGAACTAAGGTTTACATTATAACAAGCTACAAAGGATTTTTTTCTTTTCTTACTTCATTTCCGTTTAGGAAATGAAGTAAGAAAAGAAAAAAATCCTAAAAAACCAAAAAACCCATTTCTAAGGCATTTCCAACGTTCCACTAGAAAAGCTAGTTTAAAATAATGTTTTCGCTCAAAAAACCTCCTAGCTCTGAAACGAGCGGCCAACAAAGGAAATATCCCAGAGTTTCATACGTTGCCTGGGGTGTTTTAAATTCAGTGTCGACACTGCAATGTATAGAGCAACTTTTCGTATTTGTTATCGAATTGGAAACTAAAACAATAGGGTAGTCCGGCGAAGACTGGACAGTGGCCATGTTTTGGGGGAAAGTAGTATTTTAATTAACCCGCTGTAGTTTCGTAGCAAAAAAGTTATATCTTTGACTTCACTTTCTCGATAGTCGTGACGTCTCATCGTAGCTCAGTCTATGGCCGTGACACCCATTTATATTATTAGATCTATATCTTTATAAAAAGACACACAATCAAGAGATAAGAAGCGACTAATATAAATAAATGCCTTAAATAAAAGAGAAGCATCTGCCTTTAAAATGATTCCTTCTCATTTTATTCTTGACCACGGTCATTAAGAAATAATCTGCAAAATGCCATTCAATAACCAACTTCTAATATTTCGATGCGGATATGGTATCAATTTATTTATTTATTTATTACAAGGAAAACCATATGCTTTTATATACAGAGGTACAAATTGATAAATACCAGTAACCTTGTCACGCGTAGTTTTATAATAATTATCCCAAAATGTCAGGTCGACCAACCAACATCACAAAACACAGAAATGTCCTGTCTCTGGCTATAACATACCCATTCTGTATTTCTCTTTACTCCTGTTCAGTTCGTTATACACAAAAGCAACGACAATGTCTTGTCTCTTGTCACACACTGTGCTTTCTCCTTTGTACCCAGTCTCGGCTATCCAACAACGTTCCATGGTCACCCTACACACCGGACAACAGACAATGCTATCAATGCATAAAGAACATCTCCCACAAGCTAAACACTGCTGGCAGGAAATTAAAAACTTTTACCAGCGTCTATTGAAATGAATCGGTTACAGGGACGGAAGCAGGGCTTTCGGGGGCAATCTGATCTTTGAATAAGTATAGTTCAGTTCAGTGTTCAGTATGCTTTCTAATAAATTAAGTATTTCTGAGTTTCGCTGATTTCGAAGCTTTTAAAATAAGAAATTAATTAATATACGGTTTTCTTTTACTCATTTTCTAAACTTATAAGAAAATAGATACCAATATTATTGTAGAAATAAAGTTACGTTTACAATTTTATACGGTAATAATTTTATGTAAAAAAATATTTACAAAATAGGCATAGGTCTAACATGATTTTATTTATGCTTATTTGACATAATCAGATTGTAGAAATAGTGTAAAATGGCACATAAAAAGGTAGATACAAAGAACATAAAAATAACTTTGTAAATAATGAATGGAGGAACAATGCATGACAACAATTAGTCGGTACATAATTTCAAATCATCCAAAAAAGTACGGATATAGTATAATTATTATGTGTGCTGCAGTCTAACAAAAAGGCAATACTCAGCGATCATTGCAATAATTAGCTTACGGTCACATAAGTAAAACCTATAAATATTTTTCTGTACTGCTAGAATTAATTAATAGATTTTATTCCAAAGACGATATTTGGTAGATTATTTTATCCCCTGACTCCTAATAATAATCCACTGTAGTTAAAGTTAACGGCGCTAGAGTCCGAAGTAAGTATTAATGTTTTTCGTGGTGTAGTTGGTGCATTCCCGTACTGAGAGAAGAATGCGGGTTCAAGTCCCGTCGAAGCCATTTTTTTTGGGGATATTATTCGATTTCTTAATATTATTCTGAGGGCGAGGAGTTTTACGAACTATATTTCAAAAACCTTAATCCTGATTCCATCCCTGCCATATTGGCTTTAACAGGCAAACGCGACAGTTTTTCTTGTATCAGCTGGTGTTTTTGTTCAATTTGGTCAACTTGGCTGAGGCTAGGGTTAAGTGTAATTTTCAATGGAACTGCAGAAGCTGAAAAATAGACAGTATCTCTTTGTTACACAGTATATTTTTGCATTGCAGTTTGCAGTTTGGAATAAGGTTTGTTGTTTTAAATTATGACAAAGTACTTTTATCAAGTTATTTCAGTGAAATGAGAAGCAAAGCGATGCTATTTTTAAATGAATAATATTCTATTATTTTATCAATTCGTTCAGGTGCCAATACTTTGATTACATAAACCCTAAAGTAGAATGGAAGAAAAGTCGTAGACGTAAGCCCTAAAAATTCGAAATACTACATAACTAAATTACAAGCACGAGGTTGACTGGGAGAAATTGCTCTCAGCGATGAGGCTGCCTTCTATACTATATTTATTTATTATTTGGATTTAAGACTTTTATGTTTATTAATTATTATTAGTTCATTCATACAAGTAAATAGCTCCTAAGTTTTATGGCTTTAAAAAACACTGTTAATGTTTTATGATGTATTGTTTTACTTTTTTAAGATATTTTTATCCTATTTTAAAGATGAGGCACATATAATTTTTAAGCTACAGAAGGTTTAGAAAATTATTTTAGTACCGGTGTTACAGCGCGTAATGTACCATTCGCAGTGAGCACGATACCTTACATCTCAACCCCAACCTCAACAGCCTATATTGATCCACTGCTGGACGCAGGCCTCCCATTGATAAGCGCCTATATTGGCTGTTTTCTCATGGGGGTAATGCCCATAATCCCCACTTTCCACACGCTGCTGTCCGCCCCCGGTGAACATCCCCAAGTCGCCTATTACGACACCTGCAGGAAGAGTAGTGTACGTTGCAGTGTGCTAGAATTCGTCTTATTGTTCGCTGCGAGCGCACTCTATCCCCGTACTGACACTGACTGCCCGAACACTCGCTGTAACGTTACATTACGACGACCTCTGTGGCGCAGCGGGCGAAGGGGCTGCACGGCAGGAGGTTTGATTCCCGCCTCGGAACAAACGTGTATACGATATGCAGATAGTTGTTTACAGCGTTCTGGATGTTTTCTTTGTATAATAAAAAATATCTATCTATGTAATGTATTGTAGTTATCTAGTATCCATAACAAAAGCTCTGCTTAGCTTGGGGCTAGATAATGCTGTGTGAATTGTCCGGAATTATTTATTTGTTACGCTCCCGTAACGCCGCCGGTTAGTACAGTTTTATAAACTTAACCGATTGTCTTGTCAGTTTAGCTAAAGTTTTCGTTTTCACTTTAAACAAGAGTTTGGAAGATTTGGAAAAAATGGAAGATCATTCGAGTGTTTGTATGAAAGGAGTCAAATAATCAAATGACACCTTATTCCCATTCAAAAAATGCATTCCAGTTTTCCCCCTTCAAGTTTTTTTAAAGGCGGAACTGGAAAAAAATTAAAAACAGTTTTCCCCCTTATTAAGGGGGATTTGACAAGCGGGAATACTGGAATAACCCTAAATTATCAGAAGTTCAAAAGAAAACTAAGTTTTATTTAAACTTTCTAACGTAGTTTTTCTTCGTAGTAAACACTAAAATATGGTAATTATACACCCCCGACGTCCACATACAACATACTACCTACTTATTCTGTAGAACGCAGTGACACAGAAAACAGATTTTTACAGAAAAAAAAAACAAAATTGGTTGTTCCACATGTTACAAAGGTTTTATATGAAAGCTGGTGCTTTCCGTGTGCAACGGGATCCATGAAAATTCATGAAAGAACTATAAAAATTGAAGTCGGTTTATAGTTTTTTCAAACAAAATATGTTTCTTTATTTTTCGAAGCGAAGTAAAATAATAAAGTCATTTCCTCTTCGCTTTGGTAGGCCCCATTTTCCGATTTGCATAAAATACAAACGCTTTGTCATCTACATCTACTTACCTACCGGATTAAAAATTGGCAATCACTAACCTGCTACTTACTATGTGTGGCATTTATCTCGTTACAAGCTGCGTAGCTGCTTGCGCGCGTTTTTCCTATGGAAATGTTTAAACGCGATTTTTTTCCCACGGGAACTGATTAATGGGATAAAAAGTATCTCGCATCACGCCTGTTTGATACCAGAATTAGGATTATCTGTATGCAAAATTTCAACCAGATCCGTCCAGTAGTTTTAACGTGAAGAAGTAACAAACACCCATCCATCCATAAATCCATACAAACTTTCGCATTTCAGATTCACAATCCATGTACTTATTAATAATATGACACATAATCAAACAATAAAATTACAACAAAAATTTTGAACAAATAATTAAAAATTTGATAAATCAAAATAATATTATGAATACAAACTAACCTAATGACAGCTGCTGACAGCAGCAGTGTGGTGTTTCAAATTCATCCACCGAACTGCGATCCCCAGCCCGCATGGTCAGCGTGGGGATTATGGGCAATACCTCCCATTAGATAGACGCCAACAAGGCGCTTATCACGGGGAGGCCTGCGTCCAGCAGTGGATCTATATATATAATCTGATGAGGTTGAGGTTGAGGAGGGAACAGAAAACATAGGTAGAGTCGAAATAAAAGATAATTTACATTACAGTGTAACAAATCGTTTTTTTTTCTTTTCCTCTTCATCGCCCAGTTTTCTGTGTAAATGCATCCTCACAGGATAAGCTCGCGTGCTACGAGCTAATTCTCCTCGGATAAGATTACACTGAAATACTTCTAGCCAGTTAACGTATGAAAACTGTATGAAATTAAATTAACGTAATTCAAATAAATTTAGCTTAACTTGATTTATGATGACTTGGAAGATTTCTAAAGTCAATAACGTGTGTGGGGGTTGGTTAGTTATTTTTGAAACCATTACGAATTTACTTATTAAAATTATTTTTGTTGTGTTTTACATGAATTTTTCTTTAATATTTTAAGGGTAAATACTTATCAAAACACAAGTAAATATATCTGAAAAAGAAGCAAATGCGATACTAAATAAATTTATTAATTTCAATTTTAAAGTTCCTAATTTTTTTTTCTTAAATATAAATAGATCTAAGCGATAAGGCCGCCCCTTGTACTCGTCTTATGTAATGTATCCATGTACCTAATGTTATTATTCGTTATCGTTATTTTAACCCGCTGTTTGACTCGCTCGATTATTGGGAGTGTATTAAAGTGTTTAATGTGCCAGTCCACTGTGGCCCACGGGCTATACGAACACATTTTGGGAAATGGGCGGGCAGTTTTTTCACTTGAACTCGCCTATGTATCGTTATTTTTATGGTTTACAATAAAGTATTTTTGTATTGTATTGTATTGTAGATACAGTATATTTACCAGTGTGAGATTAAACAAGTATTTCTGGTCGTTGTCTTGTCATTCGATCAGAATCTTTACTAATATTACATAGAGGAAAGATTTGATTGTTTGTTTGTATTGAATAGGCTCCGAAAGTAATGGACCGATTAAAAAAATCTTTCATCATTAAAAAGTTCACTTTTCAGGGAGTGACATAGGCTGTATTTTATTTCGGAATTCCCACGGGAACGGGTGAAGCCGCGAGGCGCTGCTAGTAATTAATAAATAAGCTAGAAAATATTGTTTTTTTTGGAATCGGTACCGAATCCAAAAATAACAAGAGGATTTTGTTCAGTTGTTTATTTCCAGAGATCATAGAAGCCTCCGTTAGAAAAATGAATTAGGTAAATCAAAAATAGGACTTCATTTCCTTGAATTAGGTAACTGTAACGTATTAAAATATTAAGTAGGCAAATGTTTATATATATAGAATACTTAATTTGTGAAATTTCAATTATTATTCGGCAGTAAACCCGTTTTCCAAGGATCCTGTCAATAAAGCCAAAATGGCGACGACCCAAGAAGTTTATTCTAAACGTAATGCTATGATTCTGCAGAGAACCTGGAGTGGCTTGATTATTGATGGATGTGGCATCTCTCGTAAATAAACTATGACTGATGTAGTCGTGTGTAGTTTGTATTTCTAGGGTTATAATTAACATGGATCAATAACATGGCGAGCTGAGAAATAAAAGATAGAATAACATTTAATTTGACACTCATAATAATCATACTAATATTATAAATAGAGATAGAGATAGAGATAGAGATAGAGATAGAGATACATTTATTGAACAACACAGTTAACAAAACAGATAGGTATAAGTAGGTAGGTAGTAACAATTATACAGACTAGCTTAGTACATAAAATGAAAATATAATGCTGTAACGATGCAGGTCAAAGGGTTCCACCTCAGCTTGAAGCTACCTCGCATTAGGTACCTAATGCAAGGCAGCGCTAGTTTTCAGATGGAACCTGTTAGGTGACCTCACAACTGAGCACTGATGCGACAGGGCATCTCTTTCTACACTATGCAAACTGAGCAAGACGTAAGACCATTTAAGTCTTATTTAGCCAGGAAGCGTTCCGTGACAGATGGGCTGCTGTTTCATTTTAGGGTAGACTGCCTTTAGTTTGTAGTCACATAAATGGTATAAACTTATAAGCAAAACGTCACCGAACGCTTCTTGTGAAAAAGAATTTACAAGCCGTGCCCGCAAACAAATTGACACTGACAGTCCTTTGGAACTGAAGGAAGAAAGAAGGAAGTCAAGTCAAACAAATTACAATTACATACCACAAGCGAGATGTCGACTGTCGAGACAGTAAGGCTTAATTCGCACGAGAGCTTTTTTAACGTCCGTTAAAAAAGCGTTCAAATAGAACAAATGTATTCCTTTTTATCGAGCAGTGTTGTATTTTCTGAGCTGGACGTTGGGCGTTAAATCGAATAGACCATATGAAACTCCTTATTATTATTCACACGAGCGCTTAAAAAACTCCGGCGTTGCGTTCAGTGCCCCGACCGCTTGCGCACCGGTTGGACGTGTATGTTTTGTGCTTACGCATTCAGAAGGTCGATACGATGTCGTGGGTTGTAGATCCTGAAGTGCTTATAATAGAGGCTCGGCCATTTCTATATGCAAAGACATTGCCAGAATACTCCAATGAAATTATAAAGAATAATGCCTGGGAGGACATAACCAAAAAACTCTCAGAGGACTGGGAAACCCTCGACAATGATGTAAAAAATAGTCGATGTAATTCGTCAAATGTTGTTATAGACATTCGAAAATAATTGAAAATTTTTGCCGGGTATTGCCTCAACTCTTCGTATAGTATCACAAACTGTCCTTTTAAGTAGGTATCTCTGTTCATTCAGAGGATGTACCCAGAATGCCTTTTGCTTTTTTTTCGCCTTCTAGCAACACAAATTGCTATTGCTAGTAATTTAGTAGAAACCATTTTCACGTCTACGAAGCGAAAGCAGAGACAAGAGTGATTTTAAAGCGTTCGTATGAACGATCACATCGTAAACGTTTGCGCCAACGCCGAGTTTTGACGCAACGTTTTTTTAGCTCTCGTGCGAATGAGGCCTTAAAGCAGCGAAAAGGAGTTATTTTCTTTTACATTTCTAGTTGTCAAATTAATTTGACTCGTTCTGCGGCCAGTAAATATGAGTGAACGTGAATTTAAAGTGAAAGTGCGACCGATATTGTGTCATGCTCCATGCAGCCTATCTGAGACTGACCAAAACACAAGAGTGTGTTAACCAGCCACGGACAAGCCGCGCTCGAAGGGTAGTGCTGAATTGCAAATATTAAAATACACGATGTGAACCAGGATAAAGTAAGGTAAGAGTGTTATTGTATACCTACATACATATAAAGATTTCAGATTTCAGATTTATTTATTGACCATTTTATAACTATGACTGTTATACTAGGTAAGTCTAAATAAATTTATATAAATTAAATGCAAAAGTTTGGAAGTTTAGATGTATGGATGGACAAACATCTATTTAAACTTTAGCATTTTTAATTTTAATGTGATTTTTAGACTCTTTTAAATGAAGACATTATGTGAACATGTTAATTATAGATGTAAGCGGGTTAACTTCGAACCTTATTTGTCTTGGTAGAACAGCAACGTTACATTCGATCCCTTATCCATGCACGTTCACCTCCCTCCACCGTAGTTAACCCGCGCAATAAATTCGTCAAACAACGATAGCTTTTATAGTGAAAATGTTATTTATTTGCAGAAAATTAAAACTGCCACATCCGATTCCCGTCTTTTCTTACAGCCTTGTCCAAACCAATATCGTCTCATTAATAATGGCCGCTCCGAAAGTGGTGCCTTTAAAATAACCCGCTGTTTGACTCGCTCGATTATTGGGAGTGTATTAAAGTGTTTAATGTGCCAGTCCACTGTGGCCCACGGGATATACGAACACATTTTGGGAAATGGGCGGGCAGTTTTTTCACTTGAACTCGCCTATGTTTGGTTGAGCATAACGTCCCTAGCTCCTGGATTTTCTAGACTCGCCAGGATCTTTCCGCTGTCTGTCTATCCGTCTGTCACCAGGACCTTAGTCATATAAATTAGTAGGAATTTCTCACCTATCAGTAGTCGTCCTGTAACTTTGTTTAAATTAGTATTATTTCAGTCGCTTTTTGTAGAATTTTTTAATTAGCCTTCAGTATTTAGTCACTATACTTATTCATTAAGTAAGCTGTTAATTTCCTGAATATTGTTAAAATAAAATAAAATAAAATATCTCATGAACCGATTGAAGATGATTATTAGACATGTGAAATTTTAACAGATGATGTGTTTCTGTTGCCGCTATAACATCAATACTAAAAAACAGAATGAAATAAATATTTGAGGCGCTCCCATACAACAGACATGACTTTGGTTTCTGTAAATATTAAATACTATTTTATATCCATTTTGAATGGAGCACAAACGTAAACAAACCACCCATACTTAACCTAAAATTTACTTTGTTGGCCCGTCCTTTTATACGTAATTTACATTACTTGTCGATTTTAGATCCTCCCTTCAATAAAAATTGCTTACAATTATATCTGAAACTCGACGCCAAGCAAGGGAGATTTGGTTATTTGTGTCGTATTTTGTTTACTAACATGCTTCATTCAAAATGGATAAGCCATAACTGCGCGCCGCGGCTTCGTACGCCTATCCCACGGGAACTGGATTATGGGATAAAAGTAGCCTATGTGTTATTCCAGGACGAGAACTAGAGTTTTTGCGTGAAAAGCAACAAACATAATGTACATGTTAACATGTTTACAAACTTTCGCCTCCCGCGATACAGATTCTGAACCTTGTGCGGGGGGGGGGGGGACCACTTGTTTAATTAATTTTCTTAAGTAATAAATGTCTTTTTTTCTGTTAACTGTACATTAACGCATTCACTGCCCAGCTCGCGGTGCGACCCGCAGGGGCGCGCCGCAGCTCCACGCAGATAGAGACTGGCACCTGCGTCTTGGGCCATGAAGGTGTTAGTGTATAACGCATTCACTGCCCAGCTCTGCGGTGCGACCCGCAGGGGCGCGCCGCAGCTCCACGCAGATAGAGACTGGCACCTGCGTCTTGGGCCATGAAGGTGTTAAAGCAAATTAGGTATATGGTCCCAGTCGACCGATTCAAAAATGTGATCAGGTAACTGGGACCGCGGTCCTAGTTATGTATGGGCCCAGTCGCCTGTACCCTCTTTTTGTTTATAATATTAGTAGGATGTGACATCGGCAAAATGTTGTTTGTCTAATAGCTCTTAGTTATTTCAATAACCGTACCTGGCGTTAACGTTAATAAAATTTTACGAAAGAAAGACTTGACGACTGAGGAACGTGACAAAATGCAAATTGGCTGAAAGAGAACTTGACAGAGCAATAACTAAATCAATAGTGGAATTGCCATATGTTATTCCATGTTAAGGACCCGATTTATCTATATTAAAAACTTCTCTTAATTCTTTACTATAAAAAAGCCGAAAATTATACCCTAATACAACATTATTTTGCCTCAGCCTACAAAATGACACTTTGATTAGCTAGACATGATCCTGAATTTGGGATTCGGCCCACGAAATTTTTAGCAAGGCCTTTAGCAAATTAACCAAACGACCAGCTTATACTAAACAGCTGTGTTACTCTTTTGAATAGCCTTATCAAGTGCATAGACTTTAGTGAAATTCATTATTAGTTCAATAATGGGATTTGTATCGAGTTTTTATGGCGGTTAAGTGTGATTTAGTTAGTAGCCGTTAGTAGACAATTCTTCAGCCTCAGTTAATGATCCAAATCTACTAATATGTATTTACCCTCAACCCTCAACAGCCTGTATCGGTCCACTGCTAGACGCAGGCCTCCCCCTGTGAGCGCATTGGCATCTATCTCATGGGGGGTAATGCCCATAATCTCCATGCTGGGCATTCGGGTTGGGGATCGCAGTTTGGTGGTAGAATTGTTCTCCAGGGGCTCTGTTGCCCGTCCCTTGATGGATATTATCTTAGTCGCCTCTTACGACACCTATGAGAAGTTATAATAAATAAATAAATAATAAATAAAATCCGTTTATTTCAGGCACAAGTAAAGACCCATATACAAATCTTAAAGTTAACACAATTTACAAAATAATAAAAATAAAAAGGAAAATACACAATGTAGATAATTAAGTAGTTAGTCACCCAGAGCAAAATGCTGTTGGGCCGTTATTTTCTATTACCGTCCATGTGGACGGATATCCAATACTTGTAAATTGGGTTGTTGTACACCGTGTCAGAGACAGCCCTCAGTATACTATTACCTGAGCGATTGAGCCTATTCCAGAAAGACGCCACTCGAGATCGGATGATGGCAAAGAAGTCCGAAATTCCCGCCTCGGAGAACATGCTCGACGCACTGCAGTACCTCGGTAGCCTCATAAGAGTCCGGTAAGCGTCATTGTACTGGACTCTTATGGTATTAATAGCTTTTCTGGTAAAGCTAGTCCACAGTTGGCACGTGTACATACCCAGACAATATGCACGGAACAAGGTGTTTTTAACGTCGGTACTGCAGTTCGTGAAGCGGCGCGCGAGCATATCCTATCATATCCCCATACTCCTCACGGCGAGGGCTCTCCGTTCACGTTCTATGTCATCATCGTCTCTCAGCGTTTCTGTGAGCCAATGTCCCAAGTATTTGAATCCCTTGACCATTTTAATGGTGTCGCCGTTAATATGAACATCGGGTACATTATCTGGACCTCGTCCCGACCTGAACACCATCATTTCCGTTTTAGTTACATTATATTTCAGCCCATGAGAAAGGGCATATTTCTCACAGACCAAAAGTAATTTCTGTAGACCTTTGATTGAGGGACTAAGAAGCACCATATCATCGGCGTAGCTTAGGTTGTTAACGCATACACTGCCCAGGTAACAACCAACCTTGGTGCTTCTTAGCTCCTCAATCAAGTTATTAATATAAAGGTTGAACAGGTCGGGAGAGGTCAACCCGCCTTGACGAACACCGCACTCTAATCTAAAATCACTAGAGGTCGCCCCATCTCACTACGTTATGGGGTGGTATAAATTCTAAGCCAGCTGTAGTGCTTTAATAGCCGTTATTAGACAATTATTCAGCCTCAGTTGATTACCTGAATGTGGACCTACTTATTTAAATATTCGATCACATTGAAATAGGTTATTCTGTTGCGGGAGCTTTTTAGCACGCCACGAACCCGTCCACCTTGGGGGTTATGCTCTATGACCTGGAGCATAACCCTCCTGCTTTGAGGGGGTGGGCTTGAGTGAATAGGAAAACAAAAGCCTACGTACTGTTATATCTATTATAATAGATGACAGTACGTAGGCTTTTAGATTTTAGATAATTATCTTAGTATAGGCTACACCCTTCCCGCAAGCCCCGCGAGAAGCTTGCTTGACATGATGTTCATTTTGTTCTGATTAAAAATAATATTAAATAGTTATTTTTTCTTCTGATTTGTGCTACGCGGACGCAATCTTGCGTCTAGCGTCTATATTGTCTTATATAGTGAAGTACTGAAAGCCGCGGGGACGTACTGAATAGTACCAGTAGTAGTATAGGCTGTAGTTGTAGTAAGATGATGATGATGATGATGCATGGGTATTTAAGGCCCATACACCAGCGAAAGTGGCGCCCCCAACTATTATATCTTATTATTACGTTGAACGCAGGAATTTTTAAAAATCCTACGTTCAGTTTGTGGTTTCTATTATAAGCTATTTATTAATGCCTCTGTAATAGTTTCATTTTGTAAAGCTTAGGAAGAGATACGAAGTTGTGTTTTTTGGCCACCAAACTCGACTTTTGCATCTCCTCCTAAACTATATGAGATAAAATTATAAAAGAGGTATTAAAAAATAGCTTATAATAGATACCACAAACTGAACGTAGGATTTTTAAAAATTCTTATGATAAACGTAAAAATATGATAAAATAGGAATTGCTGTCAGATTGGCTCGGGTATGCGCCTTAAATGTCTTGAGCATCTAGCTGTTCCCATCTGGTCTGTGGGACCCCTGGCGGGTTAGCGGCATTATAAGAATAAATAATGAGTTTCCCAAACGTTGGGATCAGAAGAACTCCTATCCCCTCAATTAGTGAGTTAAGATTAATTTATTTTGAAGAGGTCTATGAGATGATATCATCAAGATTACATTATACCTGGGGTTTCTTGTGTTGGGTGTATTAATATTTCACTTATTCACTTTGACGAACTCTAATTTATTAAAAGCTGTTACGATTGTCTTTTGTTTCGTAAATTAATCCAAGCTGACGTCACAGTAATAGGCTAGTATAAGAAAAACAAAAAGTAATCGCTTTTTAAAATGTACCTAGGTACTTAATATGATTGAAACTGATACCAATTACCTACGTATTTAGAGCAGCAGTTTTTTCGGCATCTAGATTACGGCGTGCTACAAAGAGGGATTTTTCTGTTAAACGTTTATATGAGATACCTATTAATTTAAGATGAAAAATATAGTACCTATGGTTTATCCATTTTGAATGAAGCATGTTAGTGAACCAAATACGACACAAATAACAAAATCTCACTTGCTTGGCGTAGAGTTTCAGATATAATTGTAAGCAATTTTTATTGAAGGGAGGATCTAAAATCGACAAGTAATGTAAATTACGTATAAAAAAGGACGCGACGAATTTTAGGTTAAGTATGGGCGGTTTGTTTACGTTTATGCTTCATTCAAAATGGACACGGTATAGGTACGTACCTAGAGATTAACTTACGACGAAACTCAGAGTCTTTCACTATTATTATCATTGGCGTAGCTATCCCCCCCCCCCCCCCCCCCCCGCTCTGGCCAAATATTGTTTTGCCTAGTGTTCTGATTTTGGGGTAAAGTCTTGGTGGACTTAACCAAGACTTTACCCCAAAAGAACACTAGGCTTGTATTTAAGGTGTAATAGAATTGTGAAAAGAACCTTTAATTATCTGTAGATGTTTTTATCTTAGCAAGTCTAATACGTACCTACCCATTTTAAAACCTAGCGCGATCCCCTTTTGTTTTTCGTATCTTTCGGCCTGGATTCGCCAGCGTGGATTGTATGAAAAAATGGTTGTCTCTAAAGTCGGTTATGGAACAATAATTTTACGCTATAACGTCATTTAGGTACTTGATCTATGGAAAATTTTACCGCGTAGTTTATAATACTGTTTTTGTTGTTAGCTAGCTATCAACGCTATCTATAACACGAAATTAAAACATTCATCTTCAGTGCATTAGACCTTTAATCGTCGTCATGACAACATCATCAACAATGTGGCACTTTTTTTGACATGCTACCCATGTTCATTAATTAATAAACGTTATCACGTCAAAAACAGAAGCAATCGCACCAGGTTTATACAATTTAGGTACAGTCAAAAAAAAAAAAGTGGCGCATGTAGGATTTTTTTAGATAAGTTATATTTTGTTTTAGAGAAAACTAAATTTAATGTCAGCTCCGATTCCTTCGATAAATACCTACTCGTACCTTCCTCCAATACCAAGCAAAGGCATAGGGCATGGAATTTAGAACACAAGGCGTATTACCGCGGCCGTGCAATCGTAACCGGTGATATAAGTTCTGCCGTGGACTGGGTAATGTGCGGACTCAGTTTTGTAGCGAACCAGTCAATTTTACAAAGGGAATTGTAACGTTAGAGTCTATTAGTCAGCATAGACATTAAGTCCACACTCCACCCTCTTCCAAACTAACGGGGTAATGCCTATAGAAAACCTCCACCGATTTCCATCAAATGGTGCTAAAAACACTTATCAATTACCCTCATTTAGCTTTGAATGTCAAAGTAACAACCACAACAACAATAACTTTGTATGAAAATTTTATTTTGAAACTATGGGATTTTAAGCAGGATGGAACTACTCTTCCAAAATGCATGAAACAGTCACTGGTGACCGATTTTTGAATGTTTTAAACAAAAATGGTATGCTCGTGGAGTTAGTTATATACCAATGTGCATCTTCAAGATTTAGAAAAACAGAATAAAGATTACCTAACTTGGTTAAAAAGATGTTCATTTATTATTCAATCTGTACCTATTTAATTCCTATCTAATATAAAGAATAGATAAGAAAAAAAAACGTTATCACTCGCGTTTCTAGTTAATAATTCTAGCCCAGCTATCAAACCGTTGAAAAATAAATCTAAAATACTTAAAAGCTCGCCTTAGAAAACAAACTAACATTTTAGCTTGATTTGTAAATTTTCAAAGATTTCCCTAGGTAGTTAGTACCAACATTCAACCAATCATTTTTGTTTCTCGATTCTACGCTTTTCCTATCCCAAGGTTAGATTTCCCTAGGCACAGAGGCCATTTAGCCAGGAAAAACGTTCGATTTCCTTTATGGTAGCCATAAAGGTGTTTAACTCCGGGATATAATAATAAAGGAGGGAGTGCGATTGTGCCCGGGGTGGTTTTCCAAAGTTACGGTGAGGGGGTGTATTTTTGGTATGCGCTGAGATTCACGGATTTTGCACTGATGAGAACAAATTCCGAGAAGCCAATGTGAGCGAGTAACGGTTGTTAACGATTTTCAAGTAAGCAAATCCTTCTAGCACAGATGCCCAGGGATATCTAACCTTACGATAGGATAGTCGAGTTTATCTATACTCTAATATAATATTATAAAAAGGAATGATTTGATTGTTTGTTTGTATTGAATTAGCTCCGAAACTACTTGACCGATTAAAAAAGTTATTTCATCATTAAAAAGCTTACTTTTCAGGGAGTTACATAGGCTATATTTTATCAAGGAATTTCCACGATAACGAAAACTAAGCGGACGAAACTGAGAGCCGTTACTAGTACAAAATAAAGATGAAATATATTGTTGACTAGCCGTGGCTTTGCACGCGTTGTTGCTATGAAAACGTTTAAAGGGATTTCTATCCCACGGGAACTGAACTATGGGATAAAAAGTATCCTTTCTTTGATTCCATTATTAGAATTACCTCTATGCATAATTTCAGGCCATTACAGTATTAAATATTTGGACATATTTTGGACACTAATAGACTGGGACAAGGACATTAATATTTGGGTCAAAATCTTCTACCGTTTTAACACTAGACTTGTGTGGTAACTGCTAGGTGGTATTGAGTAGTTTCAACATTATTAAAATCACACTAATATTATAAATGCGAAAATTTGTATAGATGTATGGATGTTTGTTACCTCTTCACGCCAAAACCACTGAACGGAATTTTTGAATACAGGTAATTCTAATCCTGGAATCAAACATAGGCCACTTTTTATCCCATAAATCAGTACCCGTGAGACAAAAATCAACTTTAAACATTTCCATGGTATCAACGCGTGCGCGGTTAATTTTTAATAAACATTAACACGTATAATTCACTTCGATTCCTTCTACGATGGAAAGGGAGATACTGTTGATAGTAATAACTATTTATCAAGTTGTTTCTATAGTAAAAAATTGACTGGTCTAAGTGCTTATTTTGTAAGTCTAAAGATATAAACGATTTGACTCTGACTCTGACTCTCTGACTCTGTACCTTCCTGAAATCGTTCACGTCTTGTAGTGAAACCTGTTGCATAAGGTTTTATAAGTCAGTAACAATAAACTGTTGTGTAAGGGAGCCTTAGCAAGATAACGGGGCATTTGCATAGAAATAACCGTAAAATAATTTCACTTGATATATTTATTAGAACATCGAGACTTTTATAGGAAAACACGCAATTTCTTTTTGTTTATTGTGTATTTACCATGAAATACCTGTAGAACTTGATCAGAGGGCGATTTGGCGTGATTATTTTAATGATCTACTATTATATTAACCGACTTCAAAAAAAGGACGAGGTTCTTAATTCGACTGTATACATAATATTATATTTTTTAAGTTTAATGTTTGTATGTTGTATGTGGTCCGATTTTCATGAGTCCTTCCCGTGTGGTTCTATTTATTATTATTTTTTTATCTTAATAATTTTGATTTGGTTCAATTTTGAAATTGGGACAAAAACCATTAAGTCATTTTATAGTCTTTTAAAACTAAATCAATTATAATAAAAATGCTAGGGTTAGTTTTAGCCCAAATTGCCGTTAGTTTACATTGAATTATTTCAACAATGACGCCAAAACGACAATTTACAACTATTATTTACGTACACACTACCAATTATTAAAAATCTAAGCCGTCACCAGAAGGCAGTGCCCAGAATGCTGGCAACATTGCCACGTTGATGGTTGAATGGCGATAACTTGTTGACTGAAATATTTAGAAGCCAGCATTCTGAATATCTGTACTACTATATATGTAGTAGCAAAACCTCTTGTTTCTTTTGCTGATTTAAGGCCTTTTTAGAAAAGCCTTTAAAACTACTTTGTGCATGTACTTTCTATTCATTTTACATTGAAACAACCTTGAAATTTGACTCCTGTTTTATTCGTATTGAGTTCAAAATTTAATCAAAAGATACCTACTGTAAAATGTTTAATGCAAATCTAAATTGGGTAGGTTGGTAACTAAATCTTCATGATAGCGAAATTTTCCTCATTAAACTTTACAACCATTCTAAAACATTTTTATTTTGTTCGCAACAAAATTCAAAATAGGCCAATTCCCTAAACGCTTGGTGCAATCATTATACCTGTAAGGGTTTTATAGACGAAGTTACTTTTATAATCCTAATATAATTATAATTTTTTGTTTACACGAATTTGATATTCAAGCCGCATATACGGATCAGGCTTTTGCCTAATCTTTGGACATTCCGAGCTAATTGTAATTTAAATCATTTCATTACAAGTGCAAAAGATTGAATACATCTAAAATCATTGCTCTTTTAGCAAATTTTGAAGGTACCAGTATTATTATCGATACCTTTAAGGTGTATAATTTACTTTCACAGCTTTATCTAAGTACACCACAGAAATCCATCGACAGAAATGAGTCGACTTGTATTTGACTCTTTCCTGACCCTTGTATCTTTGACTAAAAATATAATGTAGTCAGTAACAATGCACTGTTGTTTACGTAATAAATTTTAATTTACGTTAAATACCCTTCTTCTGTGAGTCTGACTAGTGTATGGCTCATGGCCACTTAATTTAGTCAGAGATACAAGGGACAGAAAAGCTGTCCGTTGTAAATCTGACTTAAAATACAATATAGCCAGTTTATTTATGTAGTACACCTATATTTAAATTACCTATTTTAGTGGTTTCGACGGAAGATCATCGTTGTAGTACCTATAACCTTTAGCAATCACAACATATGCTACGTCGAACGTCATTTTGTATTTTATAGGTGGGTATCATAACGTATAATAGTTTATAATGGTGTTGGTAATTTAATAATTTAATTACTTAAAGTAGGTACATTATTAGTGTTATATTTTTAACCATAAGTTAACCATTATTATCTAATTTTATCTTAAAATGCCGCATCAATTGCCACCCACCTCTTATAACGCCGCTCGCTGCGGTCTCAAAGTTGCCAGTGTTGCCACGTCTGAAACCGCCTGAAAGCGCACCAAAACAAACAAGTCGCATTTATTTTAAAGTTCTCGTAACGACTCGCTCTTTCTCACTCTATCAGCCTGTGGGTAATAAAATTTCAGAAAACTTTTGCTGTTATAATCTGTGACTTGGTTATTAGTAAAACATTTAAATCCGTCTATTGGTTGATAAATTATACGCCACAGAAGAAATATATAGTACTAAATAGTACATAGACAAAGCGCATAGAGCACTTATAAAGTGATATTTAGATCGAATTCGTCGTCTTGGCAGTTTTTCATTTCCAGCATGAGACTTTAAAAATGAAAAAAAGGGACGTGTGGCACTCGGGAACTGCCGCGGTAAAGCTATTGCAATGCCATCTAGAGGCGAGTTGCTGAACTAAAGAGACAAACGTCATATTTCAAAAAGTCATTAAAAGTTCTACTATTCATCGATAGATGGCAAAACTAAAAAGTATCACCGCTGTTCCGGTCGGAGTGGGGAGCGTGAGGTTTTTTCGTTACGGGATTTCTGGATTCGGTCCCCGCGCTCAAGGCCCGCGATAGAAGCTATGCAATAGCTTAAAATACGATTTACCTTAAACTCATTAGACGGCGCGGGGTTGATATTGTGTGGAAGCTCGCCTGTCTTGACGGCATTGGAATAAAAACTCTATGGATGCGTTTTTGGTATACGATATTTACTGAAATCTCTAAAATCCTTTAAAATACAACCAGTGAGCGTTTTTCCATTCTCCCTAATCATCGTAGTGATCGTCTTTGCTCATAATCACATTGGCCCGTGGAGGTATTCATTAAAAACTAACGATCTGCATTCAAATGGTTTTGTAAGGTACGTTTTTTATTGCGAAGTTGTGGAGAAATAAACTTAGCTTAAAGTTTTATTACCAACCCTGACTGGGAAGTTATTGCAGACCGTTTAAATCTTTTTAAATTGTACTTGGAGATTAATTCGTACCTGATGTTTCTTCATTATTTCTGTAACTGCTTGGAGACAAGAAAACGTCCGACCAGGTGCTTCCTAAGGTACGATTAAAGCTACGTTTAAAGTTAAAGCATAAGCGGGAGCGGATTTTAGTAAAGTTTAGAAGTACATTTAGTTTACCGTGTTTATGAAACCGAAAACAAATACTTCTTTAATTTGCAACAATTTTTTTCAGCCGTTATGTACCTTTTTTAAATGCGCACGCATATCGCAGTGCCACGAGACAGGGAGACAGTACGATTATGTAGGACTCCAATACCACTAAAACCCTTCTTTGCTGGTGCTTCCGCATCTGTCGCTTGTGGTTGGAACATAGGGACGCTTTCGCTTTCTTACACGAACCGACCGCGACTTCGGCCACGGCCAGCCGTTTCATCGTCTGCGTTGGAACGGCCGCATGGGTTCCTCTTAGCTTCATAGCCAGGCCGCGATTGAGGAGTAGGAGAAAAGGTAGGAACGGAGGGTGGATATGTATTTACGTCATCAACATCATCATAATGATGATGCGATGATGAGCTTTTAGATTTTTGTATGAGTTCACAGCAAGACATGGTCATAATGTTAAATGAGTCCCATAGTGCCGTCTTCATCTTACTGCATCCAGCATCTGCTTGCCGTCTTTTTTAGGTCGTCATCCCATCTTGACACTGGGCGTCTTACAATAGGTACCCAGTACCTACTCTTGCCGTGTCGCGGTCACCACTCAAGTCCACGTTTATTAAAACTAGAGCTATGTCAATAACTTTGGTTATTCGTCGGATGTAGTTTCGAATCCTTAAAGAAACTCCAAATTGATTGCAATTCTTTGGCTAGCTCGGCGCTTTCGGCTCACAAATGTACGCAAGCTAATGTCTTGGTAGTAGTCAGAATGTAAAATGTCTTATAAAAAATGCTTCCTAGGCTAGAAGAAAGACGTGTCACTTCACAGGTCACGCATGTTGAAGAACTAGGTAACATACTATGTTTTACCCAACATCCGTCAGCTAGAAAAAGAAGTTTATAATCTCATGTGCCTGTTATTCTACCAGCAAAGGCCTAAAGGTAAAAGTGTTTTCTAGATCCTTCCAATTTATTGTCTTGTTTATTAATTTCTTACTATTTTATTTCAACAAAGACACAATAACTACACAACGACGAATAACGTCTTCATAAGGTTGTTAAAAAAAACCAATCGCATAACGAAGCAGTCTAGTATTCAATATTTAAAAAAAATATATAAAAACTTTCAAGCCACGCTCATATTCTATAAAATTACATCAAGCCTACAAAATACAAACTTTTTATAGTTAAATTTTTTTCGACGTTCTACACAACCGATTGAGATGTAAATTACTAGAATTAGAATTGTACATGAACTCATTTGATATTGACATCATCTGCTTAACAGAACACTGGCTGAAAAGCTATGAGCTCATGTTTAACTTCAGTAACCACCAGGTTGGTAGTTCTTTTTGCAGATCACATGCTATTCGTGGAGGCTCTCTAATATTACTAAATAAACTCATAAAGTTCAAAGAACGTAAAGACATAATAAACTTATCCGTTGAAAGCCACATCGAAGTAGCATGTGTTGAGCTGGAGCAAAGTATTGTAGTAAGCGTATACAGCCCACCATCCGCCTCCTTTGAAATATTTGAAAGAATCATGGATGATATCTTGTATAAAATATCAAAATCACATAAAAATGTCTTGGTATGTGGAGACTTTAATATTGATCTTTTAGAAGTCTACTCCCTCAGTAGTAGATTAACTAATTTATTTAATTGTTATAATTTAAGGCCAATATTTATGGAACCAACTAGAATAACTGAAACCTCAGCAAAATGTATAGATAATATATTTGTTTGTCAAAATGAAAAAGTATTAAGTAAAAAAATTATAAGCAATTTAAAATCAGACCACTTGGGTCAACTAATTAAACTAGAAATACAAGTTAAAAACTATAATTGTAAACAAAAAATTAAATATACACCTGTGACCACAAGTCGATTTGAACGGTTGAAATTGGATTGGGATTCTAAACCATCACCTGATTACTCACTTAACAACCCAAATGAGTCGTATTGTAGTTTTTTTAATAAATTCACCAATGCGTTCAATTCAATATTCACACCCAAATCGAGGATGGTCTCAGAAAAACTTAACTTTAGTGAGTGGGCAACAGTGGGTATACATAAAAGTAGAGTAACTTTGTATGAACTATATAGTGAAAAACAATATAATTTTAACAAGGACTTCAAAGAAAAAGTAAAAAATTACTCAAAAATGTTTAGAAAAGTTTGTCAAATAGCAAAATCAAATTATATTAGCTCCAAAATTAAAAACAGTGAAAATGTAATAAAATCAACATGGAAAATAATAAATAGTGAGACTGGAAAGGTCAGTACCTACGATAATGATTACAATTTAAAGATTAACAGTTGCACAATCAAAAATGACATTGAAGTAGCCCAAGCTTTTGAAAACTTTTTTACTGACATTCCGATCTCTACCACAAAGTCCCTAAATTCTTCTCAAGCAATTGCCGAGTCTTTACTGATAGAAAATGTACCTAAATGCGAAAATAAATTTAATTTCAACCACGTTAATGAAAAAGATATTATAAAAGTCTTTAAACTTTTAAATATAAAGAAAACTGCAGATCTCTGGGGCATTTCCGTTAGAATTATTAAACCTTTGATTGATACCATTGCACCAGATCTAGCTTTTATATTTAATGGGTCTATTGATTGTGGTGTATTTCCTGATCTAATGAAATGTAGCAAAATAATCCCACTGTTTAAATCAGGTAGTAGGTCTGACCCCACTAACTTTAGACCAATATCAGTACTGCCAACATTCAGCAAAGTTTTTGAAAAACTTATTTTACATCAATTGCTCAGTTATTTCAATTGCAATGACCTGCTTCATAGTAAGCAATTCGGGTTTACTCGCGGCAGGTCAACTACTGATGCCGGTATAGAGTTAGTATCGCATATTTTTGATGCTTGGGAGAAGTCGCAAGATGCTTTAGGCATTTTTTGCGACTTATCGAAAGCATTCGATTGCGTACACCATGAAACATTAATCAGGAAACTACATCACTATGGAATAAGGAACACCTCCTTGGATCTTCTCACATCTTATTTGAGTGATAGGATACAAAGAGTTGACATAAATGGGAAACGGTCTTCGGGGTCTGTAGTTACAATGGGTGTACCGCAGGGATCTATCCTCGGTCCTTTCCTATTTTTAGTTTATATTAACGACCTGCCTCATCTTGTCAAGAATAGTCACGAGATTGTATTGTTTGCTGATGATACTTCATTAATTTTTAAAATGAAACGACAAAACACTAATTTCGACGATGTAAACAATGCAATCTCAAAGGTAGTTCATTGGTTTAGTGTCAACAATCTTTTGCTTAACGGAACCAAAACGAAATGTATTAGATTTACTCTACCTAATGTAAAACAAGTTAAGGCTGATGTAAACGTAAATGGAGAAACGTTAGAAATTATAGAAAGTACCGTATTCTTAGGAATCACCTTAGATAATAAACTTCAATGGGGCCCACACATAGATAAGCTATCGAAGAGACTTAGTTCTGCAGCATATGCAGTCAAAAAAATCCGTGATCTCACAGACGTGGACACATCTAGACTAGTTTATTTCAGCTACTTCCATAGTATTATGTCTTATGGTATACTGCTTTGGGGGAACGCTGCAGATATTAACACCATATTTGTGCTGCAGAAGCGGGCTGTTCGTGCCATCTATAAAATGGGTCCCAGAGAATCCCTACGTGATAAATTCAAAGAAATAAATATAATGACAGTACCAAGTCAATATATTTATGAAAACTTGTTGTATACTCATAAAAATATCAATAGTTTCCCAAAAAATTGCGATATACATAATGTAAATACTAGAAATAAACATAAACTCGCTGTACCCACAACTAGGCTGCATAAAATTAATGTATCTTTTAAAGGGCAATGTATACGCTTCTACAACAAAACCCCTACTGAGCTGCAAAAATTATCAGTAAATAAATTCAAACAAATTGTCAAAACTTTATTATGCAAAAAGGCTTACTATAAAATATCAGATTATCTAGATGATAAAAAAGCTTGGGACGGATTTTGCTCCAACTCGAAAAATAACAACTAACAGGCTAAAGGTTTCTTCGTCGTTTCTTTACTTTAGTCTACATACCGAATCGATCGAAATCAAAAATACCACTTTATTTCCGTGTCAGTGTATTTTTTACTATGATTTGACCTTTTCTAAGTGTACATTTATTGTATTTATGGAAATAAAGCATTTTTGAGTTTGAGTTTGAGTTTGAACCAACGGACAAGTAATTCGCTGTTATTCATAAACCATTAATTTAAAACCATCATAAAACTATTTTGTTTTAAAGGTCGGTATTTTTTTATTTATATATTTATTAGATTAGGTGAATAGGTATCTTCTAGACCCTCGCGATACACCATCGTCGGTCGCATCTTCACTTTCCATCAGGTGAGATTGCGGTCAAACGAAGATCTTTTTAACGTAAAAAAAATATAAATATTACCAAATGCGTTAAAAGTACCTATTATCGAATATTTTATTGACTATAATACTTCTTTGATTGAACCATCCAAGCAAGTAATACGGTACCCTACCCTTACTTTTGTAGACAACTCCAACAACTAAATACAATCCAGTAGGCTTGTTAAACAATTTTAATTGAAACAAAGCAAGTTTGTTATCAGCAATCAGTGCAGGTTTGACCCCCTTCGTTATCAGTGAGTTTAAACGATTCTGATACAGACTAGCACAGTGGAAAATGTATTACAGAAGCAAAAACAAGTTTTATTGACTACTTAATCAGAATAGGTACGCATTTCTATAACATAGAAGTAAATTAAAATGACAGCTGTCAAACAAAAAAGTCTTTCAAACTGGACAATGATAATGTCATGAAAAATTTCGTAATAAAATAAATTACTTTAACTTATTAAAAGAAAATTACAATCCAATAAAATAAATAAATTAAAACTACTATTTACAACTGAAGCAATACAATTTAATTCTTGAAATTTAAGGATGTAATGTAACGTAAAATAATGTATGTATTGTAATGTAATATAATGTATTGTAATTTCATTTATAATGTATTGTCTACACACCAAAATCGGCAAACCGGTGCGCAGCGGTGACAAATTGACCAAACAAGGTCGCGTCATCGCGCGTCTCGGATGCCTAAAATTTAATAATTTAATCCAATAAAAATAGTGGACAAATATTTTTTTTCTTTCGCCAATCTTACAAAAATAAAGTACGATAACGTTTGGGAATAGGGGCGTCGCAAAGTTTGACGTTACGCGGAATTTTAACACACCGTTTTTTTTATAAAAAAAAAACTTTTCCGCTATCTTTTGATAATCTAATTGACGGACAAATACGATTTTTAAGGACGCCTATATTTATGCACTGAAATATTGCACCAACCCCGGGCTGTGTCGCCAACTTTATAACAGTCAGCATTGTTTTATAAACTTTATAACATTCAGCATTGTATCTTCCTCTCCTCCGTAGACCGAGACATGTTCTCGGTGACCCCGTTGACCCAATCACCGCCGCTAACCCGGAGGTGACGTCAACCGATTCGCTACCGCACCCCGCCGGAAGCGGGGTCTAACAACTCCCTCTTTTCCACCTGCGGGCGCCTAAGGCGTCCACGCCCTCTCGTAGCTCTGGCAACAGCCCAAGCCGAGGCTTGCACCTAAGTGGTGGTCCTTGTGCGTGTTGCCCCAACCTAAATTTTACCGTCAAGGCGCTATCTGCTCCCGCCAAAAGTCCGGTAACGCTGTCATGGCCTACGGTCAACAGCATTATAGTCCATTCGAAAAAAAAAGCATTGCATCTTCACTGTCCAGATATTTTTGCTGTGCCTGTTGAGCTAGGTAGAGCAGTAAGTAGACTTAGTTATCTAGATGTAGCTTAATGTGAGTTAGGAATCGCAAGGCTTTGCAAGGTGTACTATGAGTACACCTTATTGACGAAAGAGCCAAAAACTCGTGTGATTTTAGGCGATACTTTCGTGACCACTGCTGATACTGAGTGTCTAATGATTTTTCAAAAAACTTAGGACACCCATGTTTATTTCCAGATTTCATAGAAACCTTCTTTTTTTGGGACATAATATGTAGGTATCTATGTAGTGTATTGTATTAAGTATATCAGTTATTAGTACCCATAACTCAAGCTTTAGTTAGTAGGGCTAGATAATGCTATGTGTATTGTCCAGCATTATTTATTTATTAATTCTTCATAACACGCGGCATGGCAATATGGCGTACGATAAGAGCATCTCTAGACCATCTGGTTTCATACAAATTCAAGCGTCCAGCATAATACCCCAAAAGTCGTTTTTAGTTCTTCGTTTTTTTTTTTAGTTTTTCGTCGGAAAGGCCGTCGGGTTCGATATCGGAAACTTTTGTCAAAAATCAAAATCAAGCGTTCCAAAATTCCTTCCGAATAGAATCAAAATAAAATACCCAGCGGGCCTATTCGGAAAACAGAAATCGTAGTTCCTAATTCGTTTTCAAGCTACTCAAAAGTCACCTACATTTTAAGGACTCCTCATACTTGGAAGGCCGTCACGGAAGGCACCTTCAACGTCAACTGCCGCCGTCTGTCAACTGCAACTGACTGCAGTTGACAGACGGCGGCAGTTGACGGACGCAGTTGCCTTGCCGACGACACTTTACCGAAACGATATGAGCAGTAAGATAGCGTTAGCGAATAAAACTTATAAGTAACTTCGTTTTTCATTTTTACGAGTAGGCCCACTGATCTCATTATACATCATGTACGTTACGTGACGTGGTCTGTTTTAAGCTTAAGTTTGCTTCGGAATGTGTATATAAGCACTAAAATTCACACTTACCTCCGGCTTCACTCAACTCACTCAACAGCCTATATTGGTCCACTGCTGGACACAGGCCTCCCCCTGATAAGCGCCTTTAATGGCTGTTATCTCATGGGGAGGTAATGCCCATAATCCCCACGCTGGGCATGCAGTTTGGGGCTCGCAGTTTGATGACAAAATGGTTGGGCAGGAAGCGCTGCTGCCCGCCCCCCGGTAAATATCCCTTAGTCGTCTCTTACGACACCCGCGGGAAGAATAGGGGTGGTGCAAATTCTATGCCACCGGCACCACACGACTGAAATTATGAAGACAAAGACTTTGCTGGTAATGTACAGGTAAGGTGTATTTAGATTCCCATAAACACCGGATGTGTAATATAAGAAGAATTTAACCTTACATAAATCACTTCGAATCATTTTGTGGTTCATCATGGCTGCGTGGATAGCACCGTTTTCATACAAAATGATCTAATGCATTGTATAATTGAACACAATAGTTATTTTATTTAACTAATAATTTATGTTACATGTACGACCTTCAGAAATAAACGATTTATTATTCCTATTATTATAATTGGCTAGTAAGAATAAGCATGTACGACTTATAGAGCTCTGAATAACTGAAGGTGTAAGGACGATTTTTATTTTGAATAACGTTCATTTAATTGTTTTGAATTTCCAAATTAATGACTTGTAATATTTTTTAATTAAATTATCACTGTTATTATGAACAAATAACATTATCATAGATTCAGGCGTTACTTTACGAAAATCTATTGTATATACAAGGATGAAAATATTTAGTAACAATTCAGCGAAAAACCCTTCTGCAATAAAAAGCAAAAAATTATACATTTATACAAAATGAAAGAACATCTATCAAAGTAAATCATCATAAATAACATTAGTGATTTGTGCTTACATTCATGTTTTTACTTAGTTTTGTAGGTAGGTATTTAGTAGAGTATATGGTCCTTCTCCTATGGACCCTTCTGCAATAAACTGCAACAAATTATACATTTATACAAAAATGAAAGAACATCTATCAAAGTAAATCATCATAAATAACATAAGTGATTTGTGCTTACATTCATGTTTTTAATTACTTTTGTAGGTAGGTATTTAGCAGAGTATATGGTCGGTAGGAACGTAACTTTTCTTGCAGGTGTCGTAAGGGGCGACTAAGATATATCAATCAGCAACAGCGCCCCATGCCCCCTGCAGAGCCATTTTCCCCCCCCAGACTGCAATCTGCAACCTGTATGTCCAGCGTGATGGCTTTGTATAGATTCAGATTGAGATTCATTTATAGATATAAGAAAATATATTTGACGGCTTCTGTGGTGCGGTGAGTGGTTCGCCTGCGACGCAGGAGATGACGTGTTCGATTCCCGCCTCTGCAGATATTTGTTCAGGGCGTTCTGGATGAATAATATGTATAATAAAATTGTATTCTATGTATAATTAGCACAAGCTCTGCTTAGCTTGGGGCGAGATAATGTTATGTCAATTGTCAAACATTAATTATTATTTTATTATTTTTACTCAACATCTCAACTTATGTGACGTGTTTTTAAATAGAGATAAAGATGAAAATAGAGATAGAGAAACATTTATAGAGCAGCACAGTTGAAACACAGAACAGAATGAAAAAATAACAAAAATTGAAGACACAGTCAAAAATAAACAATAAATTGGCACACGGAAATGGCATAACGGGTGAAGGTTTAAAAGAGTTGAACATAAATAAGTAGTGCAACAACTGTTATACTGAGGTAGAGGGTTTACCTCAAAACACAAAAACTTTCACCAGCCGCCCCCTGAAGAGGGGGGGGCCTTCAGGGGGCGGCTTGAGACCATTATAGGCTGTTGAGGATTGAGAAGGAACGTAAAATTTTGTATGAAAACACCACCAATCTCTCATCAATGCTAAAGCGTTCACTATTTTAAACAAAAGTAATTGGTTTAGAGTAATTAATATAATAATTAGGGCAGGGGCGTAGATTACAAAGAAATATGGATAATAATTAAAAAGTAATATTATTTCACCATTGATTTAACCGGTGTTAATGTGAGAGAAGATTATGATGATAATCATTATCTGATAATGAGTGTTATAATGATAATCAGTGGGATAGATTTAGTAATATAATTATTATCTTTTATACTACAAAAACTTTCGTAGTTTGACGAATTTATTATGAATTTAAGCGGTGTTCTTCTTACACAAACAAGGTTAATATTGAATAATCATCATCATTGGATTGTCAAGCATTTATTTATTCCTTGGTGCGCCCCGCGGCTTCGCACTGATTCGAACTGATTTATGGAATAAAGAGTAGCCTATGTGTTAATCCAGGCATAGAACTACCTGTACGCAAAGTTAAAAAATTTCAGCCCGATCTGTTCAGTAGTTTTTGCGTGAAAGAGCAACAAACATACATACAGACATGTTTACAAACTTTCGCGTTTATAATATTAGTAGGTTTATAATATTACTAGCTGCGCCCCGCGGCTTCGCACGCATTGTTCCTATGGAAACGTTTAAAGGATTCCGGGATAAAATATAGCCTATGTACCTGAAATGTAAGCTTTTTAATGAAGAATTTTTTTTATTAATCCGTCCAATAGTTTCGGAGCCTATTCAATACAAATGAACAATCATTATCTTTCCTCTTTAAAACATTATGGTTTAAAACATTATGCTGGACATAGGCCTCCCCTAATGAGCGCCATAGCGCCCTGTCTTCAGCTTGACGCATCCAGCATCCGCCTGCAGTCTTTCGCAGATCGTCATCCCACCTGGCCGGAGGGCGTCCTACACTACGTTTGCCGAGTTGCGGTCTCCACTCAAGAACTCGTTTACCCCAGCGGTTATCGGTTCTTCGCGAGATATGGCCGGCCAACTGCAACTTCAGTTTGCTAATTCTTTGAGCTATGTCGACAATTTTGGTGCTAGGTTGGTAGTACCTAATAATTGCTATGGATGATTATTCAGTTAATTATTATTGATATTGCTCGCTTTGGTGGCTTTTGAAATCAAAGCGAAATTTTGTCAAAGAGGTTCGATTCCCACGCCAGGATTAATGTTGAAGGACTGCATAATTAATGAAAATGACGACTGAATACAAATTAATTAACTAATTGATTTATTTCTCAACAACTACATGTGTGTGTGTGTTAATTTTTGTAACGATAATATTTTACTGTTTAATTTTAATATTTAATTTTCAAAGACGCACCTTACAATTAAAACTTTATATTACTGAAGAGTGGAACCCTCTCACAGGTATCTCTATACTTAAAAGAGGGTCCCAAACCATTACATTTATATTAATTTAAGTTTTCTTGAATAAATATTTTGTATTTTTTGTATGGCGCTCATTAGGGGAGGCCTATGTCCAGCAGTGAACTAGTATAGGCTGATGATGATGATGATGTTAATTTAGATAGTTGTCCCCGGCGAGTAAGCGACTATCGACTACTTTCTTACTCAAGTAACGTACAATGGACATATGTACATACTAACTGCACCCCGCGGCTTCGCCCCCGTGGAATTTATCTCACATCCCACGGGAACGGGATAAAAAGTATCCTATGTCAGTCTCCTGGTTTTAAGCTACCTCCCGACCAATTTTCAGCTAAGTCGTTTCAGCCGTTCTTGAGTTATAAGTGTTGTAACAAACACGACTTTCTTTTATATATATGATGATGATAGTGTAAACAAAAGAGATGCTTATGTTTATAGTTGATCGCTGACTGTTAAAACCGCCGCCGCCACCGCCGGCGAGGTTTTGCGCCACGCCGTTGTTTGTCGCTGAGCGATAAAAGCTATAGAAGATAATACTCGCTCAGTCGCTCATATTGGCTCAGATACTAGCCGAGAGACGAAACGTATCGAAACTTCACACTCGCTTCTCACTGCTCGCCAACTCGTTTGTAGTTTATGGGTACGTTCCGATTCAAGCTTAAAGCGCTGACGCACTGCACGAGCTATGCGCGCACGAAGCCCCGTTCCGATTCATGAAGAGCGCGTTGGTGCGCGTTGGCGCGATTTTTGAAACGAAACGCTTAGGCGGCACTCACAAAGAAGTTGCAGGAACGCACGAGCTGCCTTGTCTCGAAAGGTTAGGCAGTTCATGCGCTCCCGTGCGCTCGAGGGGCGTGGCGAAGTGAGCGTTGCTGTGCGCTCTGTCAGCGCGCTGACAGTTGAAACGAAACGACTTCATGCGCGCGTCAGCGCATTAAGCGTGAATCGGAACGTAGCCTATATCTCTTCTCGCTTTTTGTTCATCGGTGAGACAACTGCCATATTCTTGTCATTTTTAATTAAAAGTGTATAGCGGGTTCAGATCCAATCGCGGACCAAATTTTTGCTAGGTACTTCGTAAAAAGTAAACTATTTTGATAAGCCGGAAAACAAGTCAAAATATCTAGAGCCTTAAATAAAATCACACATAAAATATACCAACAGCGTTAAAGCATCCCAACCCATGTCTATCTGTGTCATAATTTTTTTATGTGCAACCCTTCCGACCAAAGTTCGTCCCTGGCCGAATCATGAATAATTTAGTTCGACCCTGTTTTTGAGGTTCTCACAATGTGTGGGTATGTAGTAGGTAGGTATTGTTTTGTGGTAGAGCTACTTTCAAAGAGAAAAGTTAGTGAATTAACGTTAATTCACCAAATTAACTATTCTGAAAGTGTTTTACATAGATAAGTACAGCATTCATGTAAAATTTTTTAGATGTCTTCTCCCAGTGCTCTCAATAAATGGCCTGTTTTTTGTTACAATTAAACGCAAAGAGCCGCTTTTTCCAATATTTTGCAATATACCTTATGAACAACATAGATGGAAAGACGAACCTAGATCGAAAAGTGACCGAGACAATAATGAGCACGTCTAAACTGACCGCCAGCGGCGCCGTTCCGACTATGACTGAGGTGGGAAAACACAATTGAACACAATTTGAGGCTACCACTTTCGAAAAGCTTGTGTCTCTCCCTTATAACATCGATGAGACACAGTGTAGTCACATTCTGTAGATATATGGTACGTTATCCCAGCGCTTAACAAATTGCTTGTTTTGCGTTACAACTAAACGCCATTTCTTTGAGCCGTTGTTACAGACAAACAGAACTACATTCACTTTTATACCTCTAATATTCTTTTGTGACTATGGATTTATAATCACAACCTCAATCTAAATAGCCTGTATTGGTCTACTGCTGGACGCAGGCCTCCCCCTGATAAGCAACTTATTGGCATGTATCTAATGGGGGGTAATTCCCATAATCCCCACGCTGTACAAGGGTGTTATGGATCGTAGTTCGGTTTTAGAATTGTTTTGTAGGGGCGCTGCTGCCCGCCCCCTGTTGGATATCCCTTAGTCACCTCTTATGATATCCACGGGAAGAGTTGCGGTGGTGCAAAATCTAAGCCAGCACCACACAGATATGCGCGGAATTATAAATAAACCGCCAAATGATACGAAAAGGCAACTTTTTCAGAGAACATAAAATTTCACTTGTTTGAATACATACCTGTTTAATTTTTCAACATTATTTCTCGTAACTCGTACTCGATTATGTATTTGTTACACTCGAAACGTTATTAATTGTAGAGAGTGTCTACTACATTGAGTAATTAAAAAGGGAAGATAGGTTACGTTCTCCCAGCGCTTACTCAAAAATTGGCAAGTGTTACAACTACACGCAAACACATACGCTCACAGTTATATTTCCAGTCCTGTGCAATACAAAGAAGAACAAAGACAGAAAGACGTATCTAAGACCGAGGTGAGACCGAGACAACAATATTTCACGCGAATCACGACCGCCCGTGACGACGGTCCGACGGTGACTGAGGTGGGAGCACACAATTTTACACAATATGAGGTTGCCATTTTCAAGAAACTAGTACCTCACCTTCCCTTTTTAATTAATCAATGCTGTACTATGTGTCTGTACCAGTTAGGTTCAAATCGACTGAATTTTTTTATGCTTGTTACATTACAACTTTTTACTGGGTGGTTGGTGGTCCAATTTGCATGATTCTTTTTTTGTTTGAAAGCTGGTGCTTCCCGTGTAGTCCCATTGTACTTTAGTTCTGACAGTAGGATCCATATAATTGAAGTCGGTTTATAGTTTTTTTTAAAACGAAATCAATTATTATGTTTCTACTGCGGCAAAGAAAATATGCATGTTCTGTGAAAATTTCAACTGTCTACCTCTTACGGTTCGTGAGACAGATCCCTAAGACAGACGGAGTGTTCCGTTATCAACCTTCGGAAGCAGAACCCTAAAAAGGAGTTGACTACTTCACATAGTAACTACATATGAAATCTAACACAAATGAAATCTCATAATTCTGCTCACGATAATTTTCCCAGTTATTTCCGTCCAGAAAACTACAAACTCTGCAAAGTAAAATAAATAAAAGCTTTCAAAACATCGCACAGTAAACGCCAATTTATCAAACTACCCGCAACTGACGGATTAAGCGGTTTTATTTCAATCAAAATAGTGCTTTATTTCAATCAGAATAAAGATTTATTTGATAAGAGGATTTTACCGTGAAAATATTCATGAAAATATTTAGGAGGGTGGATTATTCAAATACCGTTAAACAGTGTAGGGCTTTATGTCACTATACAATATTTAAATGCTGCATTAATATTACTAAATAGGTGAAAATTTATTTAGTCTCGGCCTTTGAGTTATAGGGTGTCTACACGATACCGTAAACGGTGACACGTCTCAAGACGACTGTAAAATGAAATCTTTTAGGTATAACGGTAAGAATTTATCTAGAATATTAACAGCCGGTTTCTCGAACGCTAAGCAAATCCGAAATCAGTTGACAAGGTAATTAACTTGACATACTGTTCAAATCAAATCGGGTTGCACGAACGCTGATTAAACAAACAAATCAAAATCACATTAGTTAATTATTGATTTGACAGTCTTGTCAACTAATCTCTATACAATATCAAAGTACATAATGAACATTCAAGGAAATGACAGTTGATTAGAGATTTGATCATTGATTAGTTAATTATAAAGATAGACCGCAGATCGAGACGAGAGCCTTCAAACTCATTGACGAGCAGTACCTTGCAGAGACTAAGGTTCAAAGTCTCGACCACCGCCGCAAAGTTGCATGTCTCTCGATCTTTTATAGGATACAATTTGGAGAATGCTCAGTTGAACTACATGACCTGATCCCACCATCCCCCTTCCACTCCAGGACAAGCAAACGCACAGCGCAATACCATCCATACTTGGTGGACGTACCCTCCACTCGCACTAAGTGGTTTTCCTCCACCTTTATTATTCGCACCGCAAAGGAATGGAACTCGCTTCCTGCCTCTGTTTTCCCGGCCAATTATAACCTGGGTCTCTTCAAGACAAGGGTATAGGTAAGGGTATAGGGGGAATAGGTATCTTCTAGACCTTTGTGATACACCGTCAGCCGCATCTTCGCTTTCCATCAGGTGAGATTGCGTTCAAACAAAGGGCTACTTACCGTAAAAAAAAAAAAAAATCGCGTTCTATAAACCGGCTGTAAGCACAGCATATCAGGCATACAGAACTTTCTGGTATTTTTGACCTAAACAGCCGTTTGTCCAGCGCCCGCGCCGTGCCTACCGCGACCTTCGCTGTGCTTTAGTTTTTTTTTAAACTCTTAATTCGTTCACAATTTAACTTCTACCACTCAGAAGGCGAGCTTATTTGACTTAAGTAATGAGAAAAGAAGGAGATTCTCAGTTAGACTGTTTTTTTTATGTTTGTCACCTCAGGACGACTGGGTGATCCGATTTTGATGATTTTTTTTATTTGAAAGCTGACCCGTGTCGTCACATTTCAATTTGGCCCTCGCGTCTCGTTAGTAACGTAAAATAGTCACCCCTATGATTATTACGAGTATTTTCTTCGACTAAACGCTCCTGAACATGACTTGACAAGGCTTTTCTTAGATTGCACCACGAAACACAAAGATCTGAAACGGTTGGCTACCTGATAACCGCACTGATCCATCACGACAAACCGTCAGCCGCATCACGACCACCTGGGACAAACCCTACTCAAGAACACAACGCAAGATTAATAGATCTTAGATAGGACTGATTTGAGAGACTGGCTATTTGGAGATTCTGCGTGACAAAGGGTTTTTAGTTGAAGAGCGTAGTGAGAACTTGAAGCGTCTAATGCCAAGTACAGACGAAGCGAGCGAAAGTAAGCGAAAGCTTACGAACAAACGCAAAGTACCATATATACATATATCATGTTACAAGTCTATAAGTACATATATAAGACTCACTTCGATTACACATAAACAATTTTTATTAATTGTGGCCGGAAATACACAATAAGGTATATACTCTAACCGAGAAAAAATCGAAAAATATATTATTGAGTTTGCTTACGCAAAAAGCAGTCGGAAAATATTACTTTTCGTTCTTAAAACAACACAATAAATTTTAAAATTTAATAGGGTATATGCATGGATTTTTTTATTTTTTTAATCGATTATTTAGGTTAATACATAAACGAAAAAAAATATAACACCCAAAAAAAAATTTGTGGTAAAAAACTAAAAGTAAAACTACACTCAGTTTCGGGTGATAAAAACGCTGCCATGTTAGCCATTGCATGTTATGACGTCACGGATCATCGAGTTCCATTATGTAAACTCAAAGTCAAAACTTCATGCCCATACAAAAATGTTCAAGTATGACGTCACGCTTCACGTGCCAATAGCGTTGCGTTTAGAGATTTTGCTGCTGAGACTTAAAATATCTACTTTTCAATGATTTAATTTCACAATAAAAACATCATAAAATACAAAAATAAATATACAGATATATTTCTATACCACTAGAGAATACGTAAAAAAAATATTAGCTTTTTTGAAGTCACATGCATATACCCTATTCAAAGTTGTGTTTTTCATCTGTTTTCTCACATTATGCAATAGTAACCGCCTTGTTATTACGTCATAGGGCTGCTGTATAAAAAAGTATTTTATATATCATACATACAGGCAGTGCATTTGTTACACAGCCAACTGACGTCATAACCACAGAGTGGCGAGTAGGAATAGTGGCGTCTAGCGTTTTCGTTAATACCTGTGAAATTTGAAAATGTAAAATTTATATGAATTTTTATGGCACATACATTTTTTGTGTATTTTTTTAATGGTCTGTAAACCCAATAACACCTGATTGAGACACTTTAAAAATATAGGTGTTATACCCTATATTATAACATTAGAAATATCGCTTATGTTGCTGTGGAACCGGGGCCCTTACCGATCCCAGCAAGATGTGAATGCACCAAGGTACAAGGTCATACGTGGCAGAGTTGAGAGGTATAGCGTACAATTAGCTTAAGCATTATTTTTAAATAAGTACTTTTGTATCTCATTTTATGTAAATATTTTTGTTTTATGACAAATAAATATCTTTAAACCGAATATCGATGCATTATTCGGTTTAACACTTCAGCAGTCGCTAACGGGTCTATCAGACCCAGTCCTCTATTGTTTGCATGGTAACTATTGAATCTTAAGGATTACGAAGTATCCGCTCTCAGTACCTTTCGACGTTAAAGTAAGACAGCGAATAACGGTCGCTACAGCCAATTGGCGCACTTTGCTGGAGTGCTAAGGAGGTAAAAGATGCGTATGGGTTCTTTGGACCCGGTAGCAACTAAATACGTGAGTGATTTTCCATAACTTTTCATCCCTAATTATTTATTCAAAATTTGTTCTTACAATTAAAATGGCAACCCATAGGTTCTTGAGCTTAGGGAATATTGAATAATGCTTGAACAAAGAAATAAAGAATGAAGACTGCTCAAAAAACGCCAGTTAGTAGTTAGTGAACAAAAAGTGCATCGTGATTTTTGCAATTGGAAAAAATACAGAAAAACGAAAATTTCCTGCGTTAAAGTGCAATATCCAAATTTGTGGACATACACTAAGGCAATGTGTGTGAACTGCAATAGTTAAAATTGACTTGCAATGTGACAAAATAGTGCCGATTTACAGTTAAGTTCCAAAAAAGTTATTTTGCGATTGTCGATTTTTAGAGAAGTTTTTTTAGTTTTTTTTACGAAGTAATGAATGATCTTTTTTTGTGAATTTGAATTAGTACATCATAGAAATATTAGAAAAATTAATAAATTTAATGTTATTGTCATTATTTGATAAGATATAAGATAAAAATTAAAATGTGGCGATAAAGTCAAATGAATTTTAGTATGTTTTTGAATAGCGTTTTTTTATGAATAAAAGTAATAAATACAAACATTTAATGCCATTTTTGGTTTGATTTTAGAATATAATTACTGTTAGGAAATACACAATAACATTCGATTCAGCAGTTTTAGAAAAATCCACTCGTATTAAACTGGGTCCGGTGGACACGGTAGCGACTCCTAGCGTATCAAAACAGGGCGCGACTGCCCAAGTGTTAAATAATATCAAATTGGCTGGGGGATAAAAAAACTTGGGACGAATTTTGCTCCAACACGAAAAATAACAACTAACAGTTTCTTCGTCGTTTCTTTACTTTCTACATACCGAAGCGGTCGAAATAAAAAAATATCACTTTACTTCCGTGTCACCTTTTCTAAGTGTACATTGATTGTATTTGTGGATATAAAGCATTTTTAAATTTGAATTTGTCGACCGGGTACAGATGATTCTGTCATCTGTACCCGGTCGACAAACTTCATTTTGCGTGTCTTATATTACTAAAGGGTAGCTATCATCCTTCAGAACGTTCTTTTATTTCAGGCCAGACATATTAGGTCTTCTAGAATGCTTGCCATTGAATTGAAACTAAGTAAAAAAAAGCACAGGACCACATAGCATCATCTAGCCCCGAGGTAAGCAGAGCTTGTGTTATGGGTGATAGATGGCTGATACACATAAGATGTATATTACTCAGACAGAATTTTTTTTGTATACATAGAAAACGATCGTGAAAATATAGGTCCCGAGGCGGGAATCGAACCTGCAACCTCCTACCTTGCAAGCGGACCTTCACCCGCTACGCCACCTCATCGGTCGTTTGAAAAACAGCAAGAGTCTTAGCACTAATACTAAAGATATGAACAGAAACGAATCCACAGAACACGCTGTTCCAGCGCGTTCAAACAAGTTAAGCGCAATGCACTACGATAGTCCTACTCTATGAGTGTACTCTATTGACAGAGCTATGACGGGACGTAGCGGGTACAGGCGGGGAGAGAAGTGTTTGAAGGAAAATTCCACAAATAATGGAAAATATTTTATTAGTACCTAAGTGAATAATACTACTGATTTTTTAGGCTTTCAGTGTCCAAAAGGGTTATTTACAGGAGACCCAGGCTCGATAGAATTTGATAATATTTTTGTTTCCATTGAGTTAATCTTGAGCAGAATTACTTTAATTTTATAGTGACAGCAAAAAGGACGAGCTAAAAAAAGCCTTAGCTGGGCTTCAAAATCAGGAGTGATGATAAAGATAAAGAAATTATCGGGATTCAATATTGTGTTATGCGCAAAAGCAAACATTTTGAAATACACGATAAATAAAAACCCATAAAAACAATTAATATCAAAGAAAACATTAACATTAACCAGTTTCCAAATTCCTTATATTATTTTATTCCTAAATTTCAGTACAGATTCAATTAGTGTCAGGTCACCCATGATAATTACTACGATCCAAATTTGTAGTTCAAACAATAGTTAATTAATGTACGGCCCTGTATATAATCGTCTGAGATAGTAGTTTCACCCTTCGATGAGTAACGATGGGCCTAAATTGTGTGAAAATCTCAATTAAATAATAGCTTAAATCATAGTTAGCTCGAATTAAATGTTAAATGTATTTTAGGTTAAAGATAATGAAATACAAAGGCTCGTTTGACCTTCAATTTAAGCAGAATATTGATCTTGTGCTTCGTAATATTTTTTATCGAATGTCTAAGAATAATAATAATCCTAGCCAAATTTCGGACTTGGCGACCTGTCTCAACGAAGACTAGCCAGGTGCAGAGACATATTATAGTGCACAAGTATGCGCGCAAACACAAATGCACTATCTATTCCCTCACTCTCATAACCCGATGGAACGGCAGACCGACACGTCCAGGGAGAGGTTAGGCGCAAGACCAACAGCTTACGTGCTTTCCGAGGCACGGGCTCGGCACGGCTGCCGTGAATTTTTCTTGCTAGAAAAACCCCAATAACAACTATTGTCTCGACCCGGGATTTGAACCCAGGACCTCATAATCAGCGGTTGAACATACTGGCCGCTAACTGGCCGACTTACAATTAGTGTGTGTAACACAATTTTTTTCGGGTCTTCGGGCTTTCATCCAGCAGTGTTGACTGATAATCATGATGATATTTTTGAGCTCATAAGAATCTACTATCTTTACAGGTAACTATAAACTAACGTGCCTGTAACTCTGGTGTATGAACCTATTTGACATTTGTACCTACAAAAAGCTTCCATAACTATTCAATCAAAGCATCTTAACTGGCACGACCTTCAATAAAAAAGGTTTTGCGAAACAAATACTACCTACCGAAAGATAAAGCTTGCTTCCACTTGTCTGTACGTCAGTACAGTGCAGTGTTTACCCTTCAAACGGTCTCAGCATTGAGCTTACAATACGGCAGACTAGGCGTGCTTTCATGCGCCCCGCGTCGCATAACAAAGTTGTGCTTGCTTGTACTCCGTGCTTGTAAGTCTTCTGTTGCGAGTCTATACAGTTGTGATGATTTAGAATGGATAGCAGTTTTTTGAACCACTAAATATTGAAATTGAACTTTCCGTCTCAGCATACTTACTTGCTGGATACGTCAAGCTGAAGACAGGGCTCTAAGGCGCTCATTAGGGGAAGCCTATGTCCAGCATTGGACTAGTATAGGCTGATGCATTTCCGCATTTCCAGTTAAAGATAAACGGAAATGAGGTGTAAAAGAATTTTCCCAATGGTTCATAATTGAGGGAGAATTTGACGCACAAACAATAAAAGAAGCAGAACAACGCACAAAATCACTCTTCTGTTTTGCGAAGTCATTTTATGATAGGCTATACCAGGGTATACCCACTGCCTGTAGCTATGCCACACCAAAGGCACCTTTACAGGCCTCACACCCTTAGAAATTCAACAAACACTGCTAAAAAACAAACATTAATAAATAAGCCTTCATAAAAACTCATGAAGGAAAGAACAAACATTTCATAACGTAAACATCTTACTCAATCAAATAAGAGACGTTACAAAAAATTGGATGAAATTAAATCTACATTTTCATCGAGCTACAGACTTCCTGACCGGATATTGTTTGTTGTAAATATTTAAGGGCGGCCGCATACGGGCAACTTTCTACGGAATTAATCATGTATTTTCCAACTAGATTTAAAGTTTCTTAAAAAATTTGAAAATATAATTTTTGCTTAATAGATTTTATTTTATTTATTTTATTTTAACAATATTCAGGAAATTAACAGCTAACTTAATGAATAGGTATAGTGACTAAATACTGAAGGCTAATTAAAAATTTCCACAAAAAGCGACTGAAGTAATACTAATTTAAACAAAGTTACGGGACGACTACATATAGGTGAGAAATTCCTACTAATTTTGTTTTGACAAATTACTTAATTACGAAGATAAACAAGAAGATGCATCAAAAAATTTACCACTCACTATTCTTTTTATTTTAGTGGAGGGATTAAAGAAAATATCTATATTTACCTCTCTAGAAAGAACGTTAAAACATCTGCATGATCTTATCAAAAATGTGTTCTGCCTGTAGTTGGTTTTACACGAGGGAAGATGAAAAGTTTTAGGGTATCTGTGAGTTCTAAAGTTTGTGTTAAGTCCGAGCTGTTGCAGAAGCTCCGCGCAGTCTACTTTATTATTAACAATGCCAGATAGATAACTTAGATCCGCTATGGCCCTACGTTCCTGGAGAGGCAAGAAATGAAATTTCCGACATCTCGTATAATAATCGGGCAAAAAGATTTTTGCACGAAACTGCACGTAACGTAGGAATCTTCTCTGTATGCCTTCCAAGCGAGAGATATACATATCATACCTAGGGTTCCATACCTGCGAGCCGTATTCCAAGTGGCTGCGCACATAAGAACAGTAGAGGATCTTAAAGGTTTTTATATTTGAAAAATCGCGGGACATTCTAAGGATGAAACCTAATGCTTTCGATGCCTTGCCAACTATTGAGTTGATGTGTTCATCAAATAAGAGTTTGCTATCAAATATTACGCCCAAATCTTTTATCTTACCAACTCTAGTTAAATATGCGTTTTGTAGTGTATAATTAAATTTAAGGACATTGGGTTTACGGGTAAAAGAACAGACGTAGCATTTAGAGACATTTAAATCGAGCTTGTTGAGAGTGCAATAGTTTTGAAGTCGGTCTAGATCATCTTGGAGGCGGGCCGCATCGACCGCGTCTCTTACAGGGTGAAGGATTTTCATGTCATCCGCGTATAGCAGAATCTTTGAGTGAGCGAAACATGATGATATATCATTGACCATTATTGTAAAAAGTAAAGGTCCCAGTAAGGATCCTTGTGGGACACCAGAAGGGACACTCATCGGCGAAGATGAGTACCCACTGAGTACGACAGTCTGACAGCGGTTACGAACGTACGACGAAAACCAACGAAACAAGTTGCCGCGGATACCTATCCTATGCAATTTTTCCATGAGAATCAAATGATCTATACGGTCAAAGCATTTACTATAATCTGTGTAGATAATATCCACCTGAGAGGGCTCAGACATATGTTGAGAGAGATATTCACTACATAGCAGTAGGTTCGAGGTGGTAGACCTCCCTCTGAGAAAGCCGTGCTGGTTCGAATCTAAACTGTGTTTAAGTGTTGGATAAAGCTGAGAGTACACTAGCTTTTCCATGATTTTAGCAAATAAGCATAACTTAGAGATAGGCCTATAATTCTCAACCATATTTCTGGGCCCTTTCTTGTGTATCGGTGTTATGTGAGCAGATTTCCAGACTGTAGGTACAACGCCTTCGTTGAAAGACCTACGGTATAAAATAGATAGGGGGGTGGTTAAGCTACTAGCACAATTTACAATAAAGACAGCTGGGATATTGTCGGGCCCTGCAGACTTGCTAAGATCTAAAGATTTTAAAAGCCTAAACAATTCGCCTTCCAGGACTTCTATGTCGCAGATGTCGGCTGAAGAGGTACATGGCTGTTGGGGAACGAAAGGCACTTCGGGATCCAATGATGTACTAGGAGTGTTAGCGAGGAAAGTAGAGTGAAAAAACTCACTAAACATGTTACATATTTCTACGCCTTGATCAGACGATCGGCCATCGTACTGAAGAACGGACGGATAGGCATTAGTTTGGTTTTTACTTTTCACATAACACCAAAACGCGCGTGGATTATCTTTTATACAGTTTTCAATGTTATTTATGTATGTGTCAAACATTTCATTCTCCATTGTACGTGCACGCTCCTTTAATAATAAAAACGAGTCGCGGTCATAAGCGTTTCCGTACTTTTTATATTTAGAATGAAATTTGTATTTTTCTTTAAGTAATTTTATCAGTGGACGCTTATACCACAATGGATACTTACAGGACGGTATGATAATTTTAGATGGTACAAAAGTGTTACGTAAATTGTATAAAATATTGTAAAATAAAGAAATCGCAGCTTCAATACTACTGCCGCTAAGTTCGGTAAGCCAGTCATATTTGTCTAGCTCGGCGCGAATCAACTGGAAGTCAGCGTTATTGTAGAAAAACTTTGTGTAAGATACCGGTTTTATAGTGTGTAATTGTACGAAATCCGCTACAACTACTAATGATTTATGGTGGGGGTCTTCGGCAACTAAGGGGGAATCGCAACATTTAACCGTGACGTCATGGTTTGAGAATATTAGATCAAGCAGACGTTCATTAAAATTAAATAAAGAATTGTATTGAAGCAAGTTACATGTACTAAAACTATCAAAGAGATCAAATTGGAGTGAACCCTGAATGTTTCCTGGTTCTAGCGAAACGCCATCGTTACTCATTGTCCACGAAACATTTGGTAGGTTAAAGTCACCAAAAACCACAAATTTATCAGATACATTTTCGAGAACTATGTTAGTTAGATTTTCTATAAAGTTTGATAACTGCAAGGACATTGAATTACCTGCATTTTGGTTACAAATGTAAACAGTGCAAATATGCATTTTATAATTAGACCTAGGTTTGCGATTGTGCAGTGTTAGCGTGACCCAAATATCTTCTGCAGAAGAGGACCACTCGTTACGACATTCAGCCATAAGATCGCGACGTACGGCTATCAAAACACCACCTCCAAGTGACTGGTTCGTTTGACTGTACTTACGGTCTCGCCTCCATATAACATACCGATCATCAAATAGTTCACAGTTGGAAAAAGTGTCATTTAGCCACGTCTCTGTCAGGCAGACCACATCATACGAAGCAAGATTTAAATTTCTATAAAAAAGAGAAGTTTTCGTGCGCAACCCTCGGACGTTTTGATAGTAGAAGCTAATCGGCATCATTTTTAATAAAAAGTGCTGTTAGGCTTTGAAATGTTGCTGAGATTAAAAACTGGCGTGTAAGTGACACAAAAATGAGGCATTTAGGCAGATAAATTATTAGAATGAAGGTGTAGATAATGCAGAAATAGCGTATTTGGTTGCGAATAGTTCGCATAATATCATTAGCAGGTAGCGGCAGAAACAAGTGCACAACTGAACGGCCCACGGTAACTGCGTAATGCTTAGTGCGTAAACAAGTTTGCAAGGCAGGGGTGAACAACATATGGTAGCGGATGTTTTTACGTTCATGATATGAGATATAGATATTGTACATAAATATTTTAACGAGCTTGTAAATGAGTGTTTTAGCTAAATTATTGTATATAATTATTTTAAATATTTTTATAAGAGGATTTAAAGTTTTTTTAAATCTAATTCTGATCTTATATTGATCACAGGAGATCCCGCGTTTTTTCGCACAAAAACCTTGCATCCTTTGACCCATGTAAAAGCATAGCCCCGTTCCTTTGCGAGAGCCTTCGTTTTGCTAAGAAGAATCTTATTTTCAAGGGTAAGATGGTCGTTCACGTAGATGCGGCTGTCTCCCAGTAGTCCCAGATCGCCTGCAAGCGTGGTGCATTTTTTAGCCGCGGCTACAAAATCATCCTTGATGTATCGAGTATGGATAGCAACGACTATGCTCTTATTATTTTTATCATTGCGCATGGGTACTCTAGCAATGTAGTTGATTTGCTCCTTGGGGATCGTGCAGTTTATATGCGCTCCTATCTTGTTGACGACGTCGAATAGGTTCTCGGAGCTGGACATGGGTACTCCCTTAATTTCCAGATTGTTGAGTCGTGATCTCTGGTCATTCTGCTTCACCTGTGCTTCAAGGTTATGAACTCTTAGCTGCAATTGATCGATACCCTGCTTAGCTTTCTTAAGAGACTGGATTTCTTTGTCCATTTCCACGATTTTATCAGAAAGATTGACCAATCTACGATCAACAAAGTCTATGGAGCTTTTGATTTCCGCCAGTTCAGGCTTCATGAGTACGAGCTCAGACAGTTCAGCTTTCATACTTTTAATACTCATATCCAGCATAGGTAAGATTGCCACCTTCAGTGAAAGACTCTTCAGCTCTGCTAAGACAGAATCCATATCACCTGGTGTCGGAGAATTAGGTGTAGAATTCGGTGTAGGTGTTTTGAGAGCTTTACAAGAGGCACACTTCCAGGTGTTCTTCCTTTCTCCCAGTCGACGATATCCTTGCTCGGTGATGCCCGCGCACGGGAAGTCAAAATGACCCCGGCAGCCGAAACACTCCGCTCCGTCGCGGAACTCAGCATCACAGCGAGTGCAACGAAACATGTCTAGGTTCGTAGGTACCTACTAAAGACGTGACTGCCAAGGTTATGACCAAAGGTTTGGTAGCACTGGTGTTAGTATGCACGCGGTGGAGGCGCTTGTAAGCGTGCGCACGGTTCGTCGTCCACGAACTGACTGATATCTAACTAAATGGTGTCAATTCCGTTGAATTTAGCAGGGACCAGAAACGATGCCGTTCCTTTCTGTATTGATCGAAATAAAAAGAGCAGCAACATTTTTTATGCTTTCTCATTAGTTATTTATATATAAATGTACGATTTGCAGACATTTGTTCAGGGCGTTCTGTATATTTTCTATGTATAATAAAAAATATGTATCTATGTAGTGCACTGTATTAAGTATATCAGTTATCTAGTACCTACCCATAACACAAGCTCTGCTTAGCTTGGGGCTAGATGATGCTGTGTGAATTGTCCATCAATATTTATTTAATTCGGATTGTCATCAGCTTAACTAATTACAATAGAAATTTAAAAAGTCACAGTAAGTTAATAATAGGCATTCGCTAATAGAATCGTAATGTATACCTAAGTGTGTAATACCTAAGTGTGAACACTAAAATGTTTATCGTCGACAGTTGCGTACCTGACTAAATTATTTTAATAACCAAAAAAAAGAAACAATAGCTAATGATTAAGAAAAATAATTACATCATGTGCAAAAGAAGTTGAGAGTCATGCATGTCATGTCATGCAGTTATTTTTAGTTTTTGTTACAACCAAATCGACACAAATATGTAGTTATTTACTGAGAATTATAAATATTTTATGAAAGAAACTTATTCTTCTGCTCAAGTGGAAGTTTAGCTTTTAGTTAAGTAATTTATGGACTTTTGATGAGGCTGGTTTTACCTGCTTTTCAAGTTCTGTTTACAAACTTCCCAAGGGCTTCCTCAAATTTAGTCGATAAAAAACAAATTATCCTTTATTGAAAAACTGATACCTTATCTTCTAGAAAAATTGTATTTTGAAGGCCTTTGTGACCAAGAACTGAAAAATATATCCATTATCACATCGCGTCACCGAGCCGTCACGTGTTACATACATCCCACAGCGTGACTACGCCACCTCTGTCGACGCGAACGCGACTCAACCCGCGCGACAACAGCCACATAAGGGGAGGAAGCAGAGAGGCCGCGAACCTAGCCGTGCTGCTGTACCTTCGGGTCCGCCGAAGGACCGATGCGACAAGGAAGGTTTTATACTTGTTCAGCGGAAGAAGAGGAAACCTGCTTGTCGCAATCAGTGCGGAACTGCCGCACCGACCGCATCGGGGCACCCATGCCCTCTACGTGCCGAAGTACCCACCACGCAACTCTACGTGTCACGCGTCCACTACGCCGTAACAATCGAGGATGTGGAAAAGTACCTGCGACAAAAATCCGGCTTCAGTTTGAGAGTCGAAAAGTTGGAGTCGCGCCGTAATGTGAACTTCGCTTCATATATGGTGCGAGTGCCGACGGATCGACTTTCAATGTTCTTGGATAGCGGATTTTGGCCGAAGGGTGTCGTGTTCAGGAAGTTCCGTGGAAGGCTGATACGCGACACCGCGCGCTCGTCACTGACCCAGTGCCAATGACACGATTCTTTATTAAGTTTTTATTTTTATAAGTATGTATGTTAGTCTCTAAGGTATTTATCATATGGGCCCTAGTTAAGTTACTTTGTACTTATCTTATGTTGTCTGAAATAAATGATTATTATTATTATTATTATTTAATCTAAAATAAATGTATACTCTTTAATTAAAGTTGGTTAAGAAAAGGTATATTTTTTAACGGTTCCTTATTGAAATCTCTATCTATGGTGTAACGGTAAAGTTATGTATGAAAATTTTGTGGTGCCATTTATTTAGCAATGATTCAGACATTGTCATCAGTGTGTGTCCAACCTTATATTCTCATCATTCATGCAATCCAAATGTGCGTGTGAGTGGCAACACGACCGGAAAATATAATTTAAGAGTAAATAGGATGGAAGCCTCAGTTTATATTATAATATCATTGGATGCAAGGTACTTTGGAATATAATCCAAAAATACTTAATTTTTAACCGACTTCAAAAAAAGAAGGAGGTTCCTCACTTCGTCTGTTTTTTTTTATGTTTGTTACCTCAGAATGTTTGACTGGGTGTTCCGATTTGCATGATTCTTTTTTTATATGAAAGCTGATGCTTCCCGTGTGGTCCCATTTTAATTTTGTTCAGATCTGACAGTGGGATCCATAACAATTCATGAGAAAACTGTAAAAATTGAAGTCTGCTTATAGTTTTTTAAAACAAAATTAATTATTGAAAAATAGTTCATACATTTTCATTATAGGTACATAGAAAACACCCGGAAAAAAATACTTGCAATTTTTACAAATATTTGTTCCAAGGTTAGAATCAAACCGGCAACCTCCTGTGTCGCAGGCTGCGGGGTAAGTCTGGTTGATGATAAATCGAGACGTAATCGTAATGTTTCCTTTTTCAACAGCGTACAGCGCCTATATCGTGCGGACAGGGAACTACGCAAAGTCCATGCGAAAATTACTTCACGATCACGTCTCAAAACTATCGTCAACCGGACTCAGGCCTCTGATAGCGGGTAGGTTAGGTATATGTACCTACAATGCAACTTTTGACTTTACTGATTCTGTTAGTTGGGTACATGCATCATCATCATCAGCTCATATTAATCCACTGCTGGATACAGGCCTCCCCTAACACTACGTTTTTTTTTTGTTTTTTTTTTTTATCATAAATAGTCCTTCATTTGACCGCAATCTCACAATTCTCACATGATGGAAAGCGAAGATGCGGCCGACGATGTATCACGAAGGTCTAGAACGTTTACCGAGTCACGGTCTCCACTCATTTCACTCGTTTACCCCATCGGTTGTCGGTTCTTTGTGAGATGTAGCCAACCCACTGCCACTTCCGCTTGCTAATTCTTTGAGCTTTGTCGATAACTTTAGTTCCCTGTCGGATGTATTCGTTACGAATCCTATCCTTCAGAGAGACTACGAGCATAGCTCTTTCCATACCTCGCTGAGCGACTTTATACTCTTGGAACAACCATATCGTGGTATATGCATAGTATTTTTAATGTTTTTAATCGACCATTTAGGTTAAAATTTTAATTATTGCGGTAAAAACTAAAAGTAAAACTGCTCTCGGTTTCGGGTGATAAAAACGCTGCTATGTTGGCCCTTGCTTTGTGTGTGACGTTTCTGATTATCGCATTACCTTTGTCAACTCAAAGTCAAACCTGCATGTCAATACAAAAATGCACAGGTGTGACGTCACGGTTCCGCTGCCAATAGAGTTGCGTTTAGAAATTTTGATGATGAGATTTAAATATCTACTTTTCAATAATATTATAAAATTTTACAATAAAAATATCAATTATATACAAAAATAAATATAATGATATATTATTATATCAATAGAGAGGACGTAAAAAATCATTAGCTTTTCTATAGTCACATGCCAACCCGATTCTGTATCTCCGACAATTTAAACCCACGTGTAGGTAAATGCCCAAACTAGACCCAACATTCTTATTATCTTAACAACGAAACAGAGGGCCTATTTGCCCACTATGATGGACTAGCAACTTAATTACGGTCACTTCCGGTCGAACGACAAAACGTTGGACGTCGCTTAATTTTGACGGGTTTCCGGTTAACGGTGACATTTTGTTTGGATGTATGAATACTTTTGAGTTTGGCGTTTTGAAGGGTTTTCCTTTATCATTTAATGTCAAGTTGGTATGATCCGGGAACAGAAGGTACATAGCAGTGGGTGGTCCCAGACTAATCACTTTATTAAATCCCACTAAAATCATATCACATCACACTAATATTATAAACTAGCTGCGCCCCGCGGCTTCGCACGCGTTTTATCTATGGAAACGTTTAAAGGTGATTTCTATCCCACGGGAACAAATTTATGGGATAAAAAGTAACCTATGTTTGATTCCAGGGATAGAACTACCTGTAACCAAAATTTCAGTCCGATCTGTTCAGTACTTTTAGCGTGAAGAGGTAACAAACATCCATCCATACATCCATACATCCATCCAAACTTTCGCATTGTGTGATGTGATGCGATTAGCTGCGCCCCACGGCTTCGCACGCGTTATTTCTTTGGAAACGTTTAATGGTGATTTTCATCCCACGGAAACAGATGTAGGGCATAAAAAGTAGCCTTTGTTTTATTCCAGCCTGCGTCCAGCAGTGGACCTGAGGGCCTAGACAATGTACTAATCGATGTCGAAAGCGATAGTAGAAAAGTCCAAAAATGTATGAGTTTGACATATGCCTTAGTTATGTCACGTGATCTCTTTCGAGTTTTTCTCTACGAATCTTTCTATTGTTTTTGATTCGCTTCATAGCAAATGTCGGTTGGCTAGGCCCTTAGCACAGGCTGTTGAGGTTGAGATGAGTATACGCACTAATGAGTCTTATTTGTGGCCTATAGCCGTGGGGTATTGCGTCTGGTCGAAGCGACGCGTGACCCGAGGGCTGGTGAGTATCTAGCGTAGCGCATCAGTAATGCCATACTGCGGGGCAATGCAGCCAGCGTTTTGACACGACGAATGGTATCGATATGGATCAGTCTTGTCTGCTACAGTCTGTAGTTAGCTAAATTATGTTTTTGGGACAGTAGCCCAGGTTAGATCAAACGGTGACGTCATTTAAAAAAATAATGCATCTCCCGAAAATACCCATTTTCCCTTGATTTCTCCTAGTGTTCTAGTTGTGATTTTTTTAAGATTTTGTTTGAGAATTTTGTTTTGATAAAAATCTAGTGAAGAAAGCAGAGACGAAACGAAAATTTTCAGAAGAACAGAGGATTCCCCGTTCCCGTGGGAATTCCAGGATATTTACTTATACGGTTTAGTAGTTTCGGAGAATATTTAATATAAAATAACAAACAAACAATCAAATCTTTCTTTAAAATATTATTAGGTATAGAGTTTAGATAAAGTATTAAGTACTAAATAATGTAAACACATCCATTTTGTTTACTTCGTCAAACCTTTCCCCTATCAGAACCGTAAATTATAGACTACACACAACTAACACTATCGCTTAATATAGCAGAATTTTACATAAGCCCTGAGGTCGGTCCACACCTGACTGAATCATTCATGATCGCATATTAGAACAGACAATTGTGTGGGAAAACATTCAACCTTTCACACTTAACCGATGATGCGTTAGTGCGTCGAGCCTACAGCGTCTGTTCCGTTTCCGTCAACTCATTGTCGGTGTGCTCTGTAGATGCTGAATGCAGAAACTGAATAGACGCGTAATAATGTGGCAAAACGAAGTTACGCCCGAAGCATCTTCCGTCAGATATGAAAACTCCCTATTTAACCAAATAGACGCGACCGATGATACGCTCGACCATTAATTTATTAAAAAAGGAAGATAGGTTACGTTCTACCAGCGCTTACTCAAAAATTGGCATGTGTTACAACTACACGCAAACACAGTTATATTTCCAGTCCTGTGCAATACAAAGAACAACAAAAACGGAAAGACGTACCTTAGACCGAAGTGAGACCAAGACAACAATATTTCTCGCTAGTACGACCGCCCATGCCGCCGCCCCGGTCAGACGGTGACTGAGGTGGGAGCGCACAATTTTACTCAATTTGAGGTTGCCACTTTCGAGAAACCAGTACCTCATCTTCTCTTTTTAATAAATCAATGCGCTCGACGCATCTTCCGTCAGATGTGAACCGACCCTTACCTTACCGATGTTCATCCCCTGTAATAATTTCATTCACAGAATTATTACGTCAACTCTACCTGCTATTCCAAAGCAAACTATGCTACCCGGTGTTTAGACAGAAATTTGCATGAGGTGGGAAGGTGAAAACAGAGAAATTAAGGCCCGGGTACACTGTTTACTTTTATCGGGGTTCAAAGTTGTGATTAACATGTGAAAGAGCTTTAAGTTTCGTTTGTGGGGGCTTCCGGACATGGACGCTTGTTTTTGGGTGGAAATCGGAACACTTTGTTGTTTTTAACGAACAAACACAAGAAACTGTGTTTTATAGGCCGATCAAAATAGGGAGACAGATTTTAGATAAGAGTCTAATTGTTAGGTAATAGTATTTAGATATTTTTGTAAGTGCTGATTCTGATAAGGTTTCTGATTTATCTTTTTATCTAGCGGTACAGAGGGCCATGACAATGTAACATCGGATATCGAAAGCGATAGTAGAAAAGTCCAAATATTATGTATGGGTTCGATTTAGGTATGCCTTAGATATGTCACGTGATCTGTTTCAAATATTTCTCTTTGTATATCTCTATAATTTTTGAATAGCTACATAGCAAATGCCGGTTGGCTACAGATTTCGATGTGATATTATGGACACAGGCTACGCACTCGGTCTCGAAGCTACGTTTTATGTAAACAAAGACATTTACGAGTGAACATTTAATGCAAACTCATAGCAATAACAATAAACGACAAGGTAACAGCTAGGTAATTACTAATTAACTACTAAAACATAAGCACCAAGTTCTTACTTTCATATTTGCATTGCGTTGTGCGTATTTTCACACGCGTAGCATAGTCGAATGATAGCTATTAAATATAAAAAAAAATATTTGAACTTCTGCTGTTAGCAAAAATAGAACCAGTGCAGTAAAACAGCATCCAATGTTTCTTCTTTCAATATTTTTATATTTATTGATTGATTATGTAGGGATCTCCAGATATTTTATTAGTATTGTTACCCTTTTATATTATCCTTGTATATCTTCTCAAACTCGTATGTTATACTTATAAAATTAAGTCGTTTAAAACTTGTACTACTAGTTGAACTAGTTGTAACAAGCAATTTCTTGTCTACTCAAATAATATGCACCTATCAATTAGGCTGCAAAAAATAAGCAATTCCTACACTGTAACCAATAATATGTCCGCAAAGTTGTTTATGGCAAAACTCTCCATGTCTCATAGAGGCATGTTCACTGTTCAGTAGTGGAAAAAAGAAATCATGAAAAAATAATAACCGAAAGACACCAAATCAAAAATTCACAAGCCTGTCACACAGCACAAAACCTCTATTGGTTTTTTGAATCAAACGTATGCATAACATTAGGCCCCCTGCAGACCCGACATCACTGACAAATGTATGCGCATATATTATTGTACAGATAGGCTTAGTGAAGCTAAAATGGCGCATAGACTATGAATGTGGTGTGGCTGTTTGAATGTCTTTATGCTCAAGTAATACTCTATGATCTATCACAATAATATTATAAATGCCAAAGATTGTGTGGATGTATGGATGGATAGATTGATGGATGCTTGTTACCTCTTCACGCCAAAACTAGTAAACGGATCGGGCTGAAATTTTGCATACAGGTAATTCTAATCCCGGAATCAAACAAAGGCTTCTTTTTAAACAATGGACAATATTCATTGAAGAGAGGATCTCAAATCAGCAAGTACTTTCCATTTTGTTTAAAAATCGTTAGCAAGCAAGTTAATTTGTATTAAGTTAAGTACTGCGGGTTTTTTTATCGTTTAAGCAGGAATATAATAACAAACAGTATATTTTTGTGAAAATTCTTATAAATCTCCAAAGAAGATTAAAATTCTTAAAAATCGGAAAATGTGTTCTTGAATGGAGACTCGGCAAACGTAGTGTGTGTGTGTGGAAGCTTTCCTAATACGGGCCCGAACCCCACTTTTGTTAATAATCATATTAATTATTTTAAAAATGGGACCCAAAAATCGCCGATGATGAGGCCAAAATTTCAGAATCAGAAAATGTTTATTTTTAAGAATAAAAATGTTTATTGTAATTATTTATATTATTTAATTGTATTTTTTTTTCAACAAACTATTAATATTTGTGTTGGATGAAAGAAAGTTTCATCCCTTAACGAGGGACATCTTCAGGGCAAGTGCGGTTCTAGACGCGCGCGTTCTGCATCCCTTCGAGCACTGAAGGAATACTCGAAGGGATGCACTCGACCTGAAGATGTCCCTCGTAAAGGGATGAAACGTTGGTGTTCTTCCATCACAAATAAGGTTCGTAGTTAACCCGCTTACATCTGTAATGAATTCGTCAAACTACGATAGTTTTTATAATAAAAAAAACTAATAATAAGCTACTTACTAAGGTAAGTAAGTACCTACGGAAAATATACTCGGCAAAAGCATCCATAAATAAAAAATGGCGGCTTATTTCCTCTCTAAAACTCCGCCATTTTACCTCTGTCGATATCCGCAGTATGAATGGAATACCTAACTGTGTGAACTGCACCTAAAACAAACAAAAAAACTCTGAATTTATTCGACCGCTGCGAGTGATTCTAAATGTTTTGAATGAGAAGGGTTGTTGATGAACTCTCTAATTAGGAATCTCTATGGTTTTTTATCTCTACGAGGTGTAAAAGTAAAAACATGTGGGTTGCGTTATTAGCCGACAGGGAACAATAGTCTTATAGAGTCGAAAGTATCGAATTTTGATTAAATTTTAATAAAACCGGCCAAGTGCGAGTCGGACTCCCGCACGAAGGGTTCCGTACCATTATCTATATTAAATATATGTAAAGGCAGAATATATCTTTGATGTTCTGTCAGTCGATGTTAACGTTACTTTCATATGGAATACGTCATCGGAAAGAAAAGGTTGACATAGCCGATCTGCGTCGTGAAAAATACGGAACTGAAAATAAGATATAATAGAAGAAAAAGGTGTTTGATAAAGAAACATAATTATCGTTTCTTTGTTTTACAGGTAGGATTGATATAAGTTAGTGTTTATTTGATTTGTTTGTATAATATCAAAGTGCAACCACTTACAATAAAAACTTTGTTTTACAGAGCAACTTCATTGTTTTTATCAAAATACCAAATCTAAGAATAACCAGTATATTTACAAATCTTTCTTCCTAAAAAAACAAAAAGCCAACATGACGCGGTCACCCATCCAATAAATATAAATAATAATGACCGCGCCTGACGTTGTTTAAACTCGGTGATCAGTTCTCAAGGAGATAAGGACGTTGTCATCCGTAATTATTAAAATTATTTAATTTTTATTATTTGTTGTATAGCGGCAACAAAAATACATCATCTGTAAAAATTTCAACCGTCTAGCTATCACGGTTTATGAGTTACACCCTGGTGACAGACGGACAGACGGACAGCGGAGGCTTAGTAATACGGTCCTGTTTTACCCTTTTGGTACGGTACCCTAAAAATTTACTACCTAACTAATCAATACCTCAATAAAATAGATAGGCACTAATTGATAATTCGGAAAAATGCTTAGAAAAAGAAATAATTTCAAAAAAAAAATGGCGGTTTAGTTTCAGGCGAACAACTCCTCGATTTTAGTTGCGCCAAAATCTGTAAATTTATTCTACCGCAGTGAGTGATTACCAATGTTTTGAATGAGAATGGTTGTTGATGAACGAACTCGCTAATTTGGAATCCCTATAGTTTTTTAACCGACTTCAAATAAAGGAGGAGGATCTCAATTCGACTGTATTTTTTTTTAATGTTTGTTACCTCAGAACTTTTGACTGGGTGGTTCGATTTTCATGATAATTTTTTTATATGAAAGCTGGTGCTCCCGTGTGGTCTCATTTTAATTTAGTTCAGTTTTGACAACGATATGCATGAAAATTCATGAAAAAACTATATAATTTGAAGTTTATAGTTTTTTAAAACAAAATTAATTATATTTTATCTGTACGATGTGTAATTACATATATTATTTGCCGACCTCTGTGGCGCGGTGGGCGAAGGTCGGACTGCGACGCAGGAGGTTGCGGGTTCGATTCCCGCCTCGGGACAAATGTATATACGATCTGCAGATTTGTTCAGGGTGGTATGGATGTTTTTTATGTATCATAAAAAAGGAATAACTAATGCAGGACAATTTACACAGCAACATTATTTATTATTATCTAGCCCCAAGCTAATCAGAGCTTGTGTTATGGGTACTAGCTAGATAACTGATATAGTTAATACGATACACTACATAGATATATTTATATTATACATAGAATAAAATCCAGAACTTAAACAAATATCTGGAGATCCTACAAACATTTGTATTAATTAAATGACTAACTGTCTCTCCTCAAACTTCTCAACCCTGTATTGGTCCACTGTTGGACGCAGGCGTCACCTTAGTTGATAAGCGATAAACTTAGTTGATAAGCGATAAACTTGCTAGTGGTTTCTTTTCACTTCTTCCGCTAGTGGACAAAAAATTGAAGTGAATTAAATTCAATTGCATCTTATTTCTTGTTTGATAGTAATAACTATTTATCAAGCTGTTTATATAGTAAAAATTTGACTTGTCTAAGTAATTATTTTGTAAGTCTAAAGAAATAAACGATTTGACTTTCACTTTGACTTTGACCCGGAAGAGCGCCTTAATGGCGTATCTCATTAATGCCCATAATACCCACGCTGGACATGCGGGTAGTGATGCATGGGGTGCTGCTGCCCGCCTCCGAATATCCCTTAGTCGCCTCTTACGACAACCACGGGAAGAGTTTGGCTGGTGCAAATTCTAAGCCACCACAACACAGCTCCTTAGTTGCAGGCGGAGGAACTTTTTGATAACAACTTAACTTATTTACCATACGCGTATATTTTTGCATTAATATAATTTAGTTTGCTAACGAATGTACAAAAACTATTTGTTTAGGAATTTGTATACAAATTGAACCCGTTCAAACGGAATCGTAACGGATATGAAATAAATAAAACAGTATAAACAAAACATGGCGTGATCCGGCGATGCATAAACGATTAGGTCTACTCTAGAAAACGTACGGGCGAGTTTTCTGTTATATTTGGTCTTTTGTAGATAGTTAAGTATGTCTGCCTCTCTGTTTGAGCTAACCTCCGAATTCGAATTTGAAGAGACATTTGAAGACAACAAAACCCCTACTGAGCTGCAAAAATTATATCAGTAAATAAATTCAAACAAACTGGCAAAAGTTTACTATGCAAAAAGGCTTACTATAAAATATCAGATTATCAAGCTAGAGGATAAAAGAACTTGGGTCGGAGTTAGCTTAAACTCGAATAACAACTAAGAAGGTTTCTTAGTTATTTTTCGAGCTTAATTAATTTTGTTTTGTAAAACTATAAACCGACTTCAATTTTTATAGTTATTTCATGAATTTTCATTGATCTTATGGTCAGAACTGAACCAAATTAGAATGGGACCACACATGAAGCACCAGCTTTCATATCAAAAAATAATCATGAAAATCGGACCACCTAATCAAACGTTCTGAGGTAACAAACAGGCGAATTGAAAACCTCCTCCCTCCCTCCCTTTTTTGAAGTCAGTTTATCACACTAATATTATAAAGGTGAAAGTTTGGATGGATGTATGGATGGATGTTTGTTACCTCTTCACGCAAAAACTACTGAACGGATCTGGCTGAAATTTTGCATACAGGTAATTCTAATACTGGAATAAAACATAGGCTATATAGGCTTTTTATCCCATAAATCTGTTCCCGTGGGATGAAAATCACATTTTAATGTTTTCATAGGAACAACGCGTGCGAAGCCGCGGGGCGCAGCTAGTTTATTATATGTTGGATTTTAAAGATTAATATGTATCTACCCATTATCCAATATCAGTCGTTCTTAGTTTTATTAAATCAACGTGTTTTAAATTAGCGTTGGAAATTTGGGCATTACCCACAGGCTTTATCCATGGGATAAAAGCCAGTAAGGCGATTATCAGGAAAAGGCCTGCGTCCAGCAGTGGAGAAATATAGGCTGTTGAGCTGAGGTGAGCTTACGACCCTTTAAAAATTACCAGCTCCCCTTTAAATAAGTCTCATATTATCTCATAGCACAGCTTATTCATGTACCAAAGCCCATAAAAGTCCACAAAAGACTTCACAGCGCTGCGTCCAATTTTCGCGTCAATTCCAAAGCCCTTTCAATACCCGTCTGTAAAATTAGAAGCTAACATTCCATTTGGAATGCACAAAGACAATTTCACTTTGAAAATTGGTCCTATAAAGACATACGGAACTCCGGGCTATTACGGTTTTTACATTAGGCCGCGTTTGGCGGAACGCCAATGGGCACTTCAAAAGCTATTGCCTTCCTTTAGGAAGTTTTTGCCTATTTTAACGCGCACTCATTGAGGACAACTGCTGTCGTTTTTATTTATGCGTTAATCTGAATACGTTCTGGGTTTTAGGAGTTCATTGGGTTTTATTAAAATTTCGTGGCTATTTTTTGCGTAGAATCGTAACGGGCAACGGGAAATCTTCCAGTCATCATCATCATCATCAACCTATTCCAATACTGTCATATTAGTTCAATGCAAAATCATAATACTAGCCCCGCGGCTTCGCACGCGTTGTTCCTATGGAAACGTTTATAAGTGATTTTTATCCCACGGGAGCTGATTTATGGAATAAAAAGAAGCCTATGTTTGATTCCGGTATTACAATTACCTTTGTGCAAAATTTCAGCCAGATCCGTCATGTAGTTTTGGCGTGAAGAGGTAACAAACATCCATCCATCGAACTATCGCATTTATAATATTAGTGTGATTACCAACTATACCAATGTACTTTAGCTGCACTTTTGGGGTCTTTCAGAGTAGCTCTCACATCTAAACACAAGTTTACTTAATTAGAGCGAGGAGACGATGCATTTCAGCACTAAGGTTTTAGGGTAGAGTACTATACCTACTAAGATGTAAATTTAACTATTTTAGTTTGTATGATATAATCTAATGAATTTTTAACCAACTTCAAAAAACGAGTCTCAATTTGAATATCGTCTTCATCATCATCATCAGCCTATACTAGTCCACTGCTGGATATAGGCCTCCCCTAATGAGCGCCATAGCGCCCTGTCTTCAATTTGAATATATTTTCTTTTATTTTTTATTACACAGATATTTTGACTGGGTGATCCGATTTTGACGATTCTTTTTTTATTTGAAAGCTGGTGCTTCCCATGCGGTCCCATTTAAGTTTGGTCCAGTTCTAACAATGGTATCCATGAGAAAACCATTAAATTGAAGTCAGTTGATGGTTTTTTAAAACAGACCCAACTATAAGTACACTGTTAACCTGTTGAAACCGTTTTTGGAAATAATTACTTCTATGATTTTTTATTATAAATGCAAGACATAGGCCTCCCCTCATGAGCGCCATAGCGCCCTGTCTTTTTCTTTCTCAGTCTTTCGCAGATCATCATACCATCTGACTATTAGAGGGCGACCTACTGTAGTCTTCACTCAAGAACACGTTTACCCCAGCGGTTATCGGTTCTTCGCGAGATATAGCTGTCCCACAGCCACTTCAGCTTACTAATTTTTTAAGCGATGTTGATAACTTTATTCGTTGCGAATCCTATCTTCAGAGAAACTCCGAGCATGGCTCTTTTCATAGCTCGCTGAGCGACTTTGAACTGGTGGACCAGCTCTATCGTGAGTGTCCATGTCTCTAAGCTTCCAATAGGCATCAAGAAATGAAATCAGGCTTTGAACGTCAAGAATATTTACATTCAAACTAGGAAAAACAGTGATCACTTAGATATTTTGTTAATTTCAATATTTCAGCTAAGGTAAAAAAACGAACAAGAAACGTTAACCTTGTCAATTAAATTTTACAGTTGGAGAAAAACTCTTCCCAAGCTTTTTTTATTTTCTAGATAATTTGATTTTTGTAGTATCTTCCACAAGGAATTAAATTTTATTAGATGATCAACCATATTTTCATTGGTTACACTATATTAAATTAAAACCGTATCTGTGCACAACTCTATGACCGTTTGTAAGTTCAGTAAAATTATATAATCTTAAATTTTATAGTAGGATCCTCTTTACAAAGACTTATATTGTAATAGCTAATGAACTATGTTCTTTTAACAGAATGAAAATAAAATTATGACCGTATCTGTGCACAAATCTGTGCCCACCCCCTACTTTGTGAGTTCAGTACTATATCTCACTAGACGACATTACGGGGTCCACTGAAGCCTCTTACTTGTCCAGAGTTTTGGTACTCGCTAAAGGCCTGGTTAGACAGAGCTAGCTAACAAGCTGCTTTTATACCTCAACTGCCAGTACTGACCCACTTCTGGACGCAGGCCCCCTGATATGAGCCTTTTTTTTATGTCATGAAGGGTAATGCCCATAATCCTTACGCTGGGCATGCAGGTTGGGGAGCACCGTTTGGTGGTATAATTGTGTGTGCAAGAGTACCTGCTATACCCACCTCCCGGTGGTTATTCCATAAGGCGTTTATCAGGGGGACCTGATAAATGCCTTATTTATCTTTGTAACAGGTCTGCATCCAGCACTGGACCGGTATAGGCTGTAGATGAACAAATCAAAACCAACATTCTTTATTTCCATAAATATAATAAATTTATAATTAGAAAAGTTCAAGTTATAAGATTAAGCACTGACAAGGAAATATGTCATATTTTTTATTTCTGTCGCTTCGGCACGTAGACCAATGTTAAGTTTTGCTCACATTTAAAGAGCATAATGTTTTTAAATAACCAAAACACTACAAATATAGCTATTTTTAATCCGATTATGTATGGAAAATTTTAATACGATCGAGGACGTAGTTTCCAAATGAAGCGGAAAATACGTTTGTATGGGGGCAAAGGTATCCACACTGTTCTATAAGCAGCAAAGCTCGACTGTCATAGCCGAGTAAGTAAGTCTTTTGCAATGCGAGTAGAGTGCTAGCAAGTAGGAACAAACTGTGTAACAAGACCTTAAACTAGTTCAGGGTTCAAATTGGCTTGACTGAACTTTACTTCTGTGAATGTGAAAGCTTAGATGTTTGAGTCGAGTAAATTTTATATTTTTCTTATAGATGCAGGGTCTATTTAGAATCTATTAGTATAATAAGTACCCTGCGTCTATCCTCATTAAAAATACCTATACCTATAGGTATTTTAATTAGGTTCTTATTCTTATCTAGATAAAATTTTAAACAGATTTTAGGTTTTTTTGTCAATGTTGTTAGACAAAAGAGTCCAAAAAAATCGAATGAATTCAGTCGGATTTTTAAAAGATTTTGTTTAGAATATATTTTTTCTTTTTTTGATAAAACAAAAATTGAGAAAGATGCCACATCAAGTTCTGCGTGACGTCATACCGACACTTTGTTTTTCACTTCGCAAGGTTTGGCTTCGACTTTGACGCGCTTTATTTGTCTTTTTTCTTTGATTGAGAAAAGAAAAATATGTGTCCAATGTGTGCTAAAAATCTGAAGTAGAAGAATTTAATATTTCTTTACCCATGGAGAAAGTCCGTTAAGGACTTAATTTAATATTTCTTTACTCATGAAACTAACCTATTTGAATATCCTGACTAAAAAGTGCTTTGCTCTCTTTCTCCTTGGATTTTTTTTATTAAGGGTGAAAACTGGAATAACCCGTTATTGAGATTTCTATCACTTTACAAGTCATCTTTCTTTTTCAAAAACTTACCAACATAATCTAATTATTCTCTTTACGAAATTACTACTGCAATCGATCTTGTTACAACTCACGGAGTATAATCATAGAGCATTTTCAGTTAAAATATTAATAATAATAATGTTATGTGTTGAGCTACGGTTACTCTAAATTTGTAATACCACCGACCTATATTTCTAATTACACGACACACATATTTCATTCAATCTATTACAATTACTTACTACTGTTATTTACTAGATAGTATTTTTTTAAGTTATTGTTTTCTTATTTTTTTTTGGATTCAATATAAAACTAAAAACACTATAATAATTGTGTCCAATAAATGATATTTATTCTAAGCTTCACCTTTAACTTGTCCTAGTTAGATCTTTACACAGCTTTATAACTATTTTACCCTATCATCACTTCATTATACGAATATAACCCAAAATACTAAATTTACAAGATAAAGCTACTCTAATATCTATCCTAAGTAAACTTAATAAAGTTTAATATTTAGAATAGCAGTCTGTCTGTTGTTTGCCCTTTACGTGCGAGCAAACCAAATAACTTTATTTGAACATTATGTCTTGTCACTTGTTCTAAAGCTATTTAAAATGGCGTGTCTCGCCTGTCAATTCCCACGCCTCAACAGCCTGTATTGGCCCACTGCTGGACGCAGGCCTGCCCCTGATAAGCGCCTTGTTGGCATTTTAATAATGGGGGTGGGGAGTAATGCCCATAATCCCCAAGCTGGTGGGAATTCCCATGTGTCATGTGCAAAATATCGGCTAGATGTATTCTGTAGTTTTGGCGTTGCATTCGCCTACATATGGTACAAGTTCAAGCCACTTTTGTCTTTAAAATACTCAAATATGTACAAAAAAATTAACCATGCAAATCATAAAATATAATTATATGTTAAAATTCTGTTGATAAGTTACGTTCTTCAGCGCAAACTAAAAAATGGCCCGCGTTGCAACTAAACGCAAAGATACGCTGCTTCTAATATTTTGCAATACACCTACCTGCTTAATAATAAAGATGGAAGGATATAGGTACCTAGACCAATCTTCTGAATTTTACAAACGTCAATGATGCAAAATATCACTGCTCAAGCGAAGTCACAGCGTCACACTAGTGAAATATAGAGGGTGACAAAATCAAACAAACCTCAGCGAGTTACTAAGACGTTCCCTAGCCAAGTGGGAGCATAATCTTAGACACAGTTGAAGTAAGAACAGTAGGTTAACTATTTTATTATAAAAACTATCTTTGTTTGACGAATTCATTGCGGATGTAACGAACCTTATATGTATTGGAAGATACGATAAGAACCATATTTGTGCTTCGTGCCGAAGCGGCATGCGCGCATCTAGAACCGCACTCGCCCTGAAGACACAAAAAAGGTTCGTAGTTAACCCGCTTACATCCGTAATGAAGAAGGTTAACCTTCGACAAAATTTTGCCACTCTGCGGGCCTAGACAATGTACCAATCGATATCGAAAGCGATAGTAGAAAAGTATGGGTTTGACATAATATTCCATCAAAATCACATAGTCACGTGATCTGCTAATTAATGAGTAACGAATAATATATAAAAAAAACAAATTACATAACATAATGTATATAAAAATGAATTGCTGTCCGTTAGTCTCGCTAAAACTCGAGAACGGCTGAACGGATTTATTATCTTGGTCTTGAAATGTCTGTGGAGGTCTAGGTAAGGTTTAAAAGGTGAGAAAATCAACGCGTGCAAAGCCGCGGGGCGGAGCTAGTTGATAAATAAATAAAAGAAAAGACGCGCTTTTTGTTTTGATTTATAGTAAAATTTAATTATAATAAGTCCCTGCATAGTCTTATCAATCCGTAAAGATCACTGCCATCTATTGAGATCTAAGATACTCGTAAATACACAGAGTATTTTTTTTTTTTTTTTTGGTTTGAACCAAGCTATTCTCATAAGACTGTGACACAGTATAATCTTTGGGTTATGGCCTTCTGAATTACAAGGGTGTAGGGCGTTACGGCCCAGTAAGTGATTTCTAGCTATTTGTTTTTGTTTTACTGGGTAATTATTTGCTTAGAACGGTTATGAAGCCATTTTGCGTTTTGGCGAAATCTTTTATTTTTTTAACAAAGGTATAATAAATATGGAATTTGATGTTAAGTGACGCAAGGTGTTTTTTAAGTTTGAAATCACAAATATCACCTTATTTCCATATCCAACGCAGATCAATTTAAATTTTAGGAAAAGATTAAAATATTGAACCCATAATTTGAAAGAACCCATCTACCTACTTTAAAAAAAACAATCTACTTTATTAGTTTCATTATTTTCATTAAAATAAAAGTACAAGTACCATGGCAAGAAAAATAAATAGTTCTTTCAAGTTACGCCTTAACAGTTATTACTGGAACACCAATAGAAGTGAAAAAGAACCCATTACGGATGTATGCGGGTTAACTACGAACCTTATTTGTGTTGTATGTCCCTCGTTAAGGGATGAAACGTTGGTATTCTTCCAACACAAATAAGATTCGTAGTTAACCCGCTTACATCTAAATGAATCTGTCAAACTACGATAGTTTCTATAATAAAATCAATGAACCCTTAGAACATTTGCCTTTTTTATAATTCAAGTATATCCCGTATAATAAACGCAGACCCAGTCCGTCCATAAAAAAAAAATATCCCCAGCCAAGCCTGCATAACCTTAGAAAGATCAAATTTATTTTCAAAAAATGTAAATAGAGGTAGATAACCCATAAAGTCTACCTTACCTCAATCTGGACCCGTCATAGCAGACAAAAGCGTATTTATATGAAAACAATAAAATCCATGATGTATGGGAATCTGGTTTCGACGCAATTTATAGGATTATTCCACCATGAGCTGGGCTGGACTATGGGGAAGATATGGGAATTGATGGACAAGGTTCATTTAGGGTTTTAATATTGTTATGACGTAATCGAAATTGACAAAAAAATTAAGTGAATTAGAGTCAATTGCACCTTATTATCTTGTTTGATAGTAATAACTATTTATCAAGCTGTTTATAGAGTAAAAAATTGACTTGTCTAAGTGATTATTGTGTAAGTCTAAAGAAATAAGCGATTTGACTCTGACTCTGACTCTGTTATATTTATGTAAGAATCTTTTTATAATATATGTATATTATGTATGCTCTGGGATTTGACAAAATGAAATAACAACATTTTTTTTGATAAACTTTTTTTAGCGACTTTAAAAAAGGAGGAGATTCACAATTCGACTGTATTTATTTTTATATTTGTTAGTTCCGATCCAATTTCACTCATTATTTTTTATTTAAAAGCTGATGCTTCCCGTTTGGTCCCATTTCAATTTGTTCCAGTTCTGACAATGACGCTGTTTAATATTAACAGTTAGTACATATTAAAACTTTAATCAAAAACCTAGTGCTGACAATAAATCGTCTCCTTACTCTTGCCAAGCAAAACTTGTGATATGAGGGCTAAATACATTTTTTATATTATACACGGAAAATTTATAAAAAAGCTGAGTAAATCAGAGTGAAATATGGCTGGATAACGACTTTTAGTAGTAGACAGTCTACCACATCCTTCATTTCATGAATCGTCCAGGATAATGCTTTATGTTTAAGTACCTAGGTAGGAATATTTATATGTGCAGATTGAACGAAGCGCAATGATAAATACACTGAAACAACATAGTGAGCCTTTTGCGTCGCCGTTGCAAACGGGCAACCAGCCAGCCTAGCACGGTTATTGTTGTCCAAGGTAGAATAGAGAAAAATGACATCGCATCGTGACGACCTCTGTGGCGCGGTGGGCGAAGGTCCGCCTGCGAGGCAGGAGGTTGCGGGTTCGATTCCCGCCTCGGGACAAATATTTGTACGATCTGCAGATATTTGTTCGGGCGTTCTGGATGTTTTCTATGTATAATAAAAATATCTATATAAGTAGTGTATTGTATTATATATATCAGTTATCTAGTACCCATAACACAAGCTCTGCTTAGCTTGGGGCTAGATAATGCTGTGTGAATTGTTGTCAGCATTATTTATCATTATTTATTTATCGTCATACATTGCGTAAATTTATTGAAGTCGAAGAAATGAATTTCAAATATTTTACGCATTTGATGACAAATGACGTAATGTTTTTCTATTCTACCCTAAACAGAAATCCCCGTGCTTGGTCTATAGGATGAATACTCAGACACTTCGCTACTGAGTCACCGAATTTGCCTCAAATTTACGCGAAATTCAAATAGATTAGCAATCGTAATATTTTTTTGCCTTCAAGGATGCGTTTTTGTTTTCTTATTTGTATAAATAAGAAAACATTTTCTATGAACCCATCTCTTAACAAATTTCGATTTATTTAATTTTGTCAGTAATTAATAGTAATAATGAGCTTTATTACTAAATTAACACATTGAACAAGTAGCATAGTAGGTAAGTATATTCATAATAAATATATGTATATTAAAATTCGCGCGAATCTGTGTCAGATGCCGTGACGATAACTTGGCAGCGAAGAGACTGAATATCCCCGCATCAGAGACTTTATAACCTTTATTCTAGGAGTTTTAGGTATGATAACAAATATCTAGTAAGTGGTGTGGTGTGTTTATAGTCCAGTATTATTTATTCATTTATTATATTGTGATGTATAGAGATTACTCCGGACCACAGTTATATAGGTGATGATTTATTATGTGATCGAATCCTTTACTAAAATATCATACTAATATTTATTATAAATGCCAAAGTTTGGATGTGAATATGTTTGTTAATTATTGACGCCGAAACCAATAAACAGATCACGCATTTTTTTTTGTGTGTAGACCTTGATTGACTTCATACTTTACTTTTTCAGTTTGTAAAGTTGTCCAAGTATAACTTAATATCTGAAAACTTTAAATTTTAACTTTTGCTTTTTCAGTTTTTAAGGCCTCCGTGAAAAGAAACAATACTGGCAGCTTTTGTAATTTATATGAAAGTATCGCCATAACAACCGATTACTCAATACAAACTTAGATTTGAGCACGTCTCAAGTGTTGGTCACTTAAGTTTTGACAGATCTTTATGGAAAACTGCGAAAATATCGCGATTTGAGACGTCCGCAAATGTAAGTTATGTTTGAGTGTTCGAGCGAAGGCTTGAAGGCTACGAAAAACAAAATTAATGTTTATATTTTATAAATTAATAAATAAAGAAATAAAGCTGGAAAATTTAACACAATACACTACATAGATTTATTATCAAGCCCCAAGCTAAGCGGAGCTTGTGTTATGGGTACTGGATAACTGATATACATAATACAATACACTACATAGTTTTATTTTACTATACATAGAAAACATCCAGAACGCCCGGAACAAATATCTGCAGATCGTGCAGACATTTTTCGCGGAGGTTCGTCGCGCAGGAGGTTGCGGGAATCGAACCGCAACCTCCTGCGTTGCAGGCGGACTTTCGCTCACCGCGCCACAGTTGTCGCTAATTTTGTTTTTCGTAGCCTTCAAGCTCTTCCCACACGAGGAATATGGTTGCTCGTCTACAATGACTCAAAAGCCTACATGCATACAATTTCATAAAATTTTCAAACAAATTGCCCATAAAAAACTCGAGTCATAATTCATTTTTTAACGGGAGCGAAACGAGCGGGAGAAATTAATTTGTTACTACTAAAATGAATATTTACAAAGGTCTGTAAGGGACTGCTGGTTAAATGGATGGGTTTAACCTTACAAGTCATAGGATCAAAGCCATGGAGTAGTTATGTTGGGATAAAAAAAATTATTCGTATTTATCCAACGTATATCATAATATGTTTACTACGCCGAAGAAGGAGGTTTCAGACCACAATGGCGATCGGCTGTGGGGAAGAGATAGTTTAAAATTACTCTTTTCAGTTCACAAAAAGTTTTAATTTTACAGTGCCTAAATAAAGTGACAACCCTGCGCCTGCCTTTCACGAAAAGCGAGTATCAAAGATTTCTGGACAGACCGGACAGACGAGCTGCATTTAGCAACGGAAAGAGTCATTTGATAAAGTTACTAGCTGTGTGGCTTAGAATTTGCACCACCCCAACTCTTCCCGTGGCTGTCGTAAGAGGCGACTGAGGGATATCAACCGAGAGGCGGGCAGCACCGCCCCCCGCAGAACTATTCCAACACTGAACTGCGATCCCAACCCTCATGCCCAGTGTGGGGATTATACGCACTAACCCCCATGAGATAGACACCAATAAGGCGTTTATCAGGCGAAGGCCTGGGTCCAGTAGTTGACCAATACAGGCTGTTGACGTTGAGGAGGTTAGGTAAGTTAGCTGTAGTGTTTGCGGCTTGCCGCTAGGGCTGCGGAAGAGTGCATGCGCGTTCTCGTGGCCCCGGCACAAGGCGTGAGAAGATCACACGTGGTTTTAGTCGGTATATGGAGTCCGACATAATCTTTGGGTCCTCCCGGACCCATAGATATCCATAAAGGATTTCCCCACGTTAAAAAAAAAAAAAAAAAAAAGTGGTTGCGGCTTAAGAATCAACCCCTGCGACTCATCCCGCGGATATCGTAAAAGCCGACTAAGGGACTTCGCCAAACGAATATAAGTACTACGCCAAATAATACAAACATATCTATCACTGCGGGTATCAAACTCAACGGGAGACAAAAGAATGCACAAGTGTTCCGGGTTTTATACAACGAATTCAAGGCAACTGTGCCGCAAAGCTTGTCAAAGACATGTAGGTAAATAAAAATGAACGTACCTCTTTAATTAATATTTCGGTAAGCTACTTAATTTCAAGTTAGGGTATATGTTATGGTAAAATTTTCTACCTAATGGTAATACAGTATTTTGACGATCAAGGGTTGAAACTTATTTATAAGCAGGTATTACTTAACATAGGTTAATTTTTCACTTACAATTTTTTTCACTTTACACCGACTTAAAAATTTACCCTTGTTTAAAGAGAAGGAGGTTCTCAATTCAATAGTTTTTTTTATGTTTTTTACCTCAGAACTTTTGACTGGGTGGTTCGATTTTCATGATTATTTTCTTATATGAAAGCTGGTGCTTCCCGTGTAGTCCCATTTTCATTTAGTTTAGTTCTGACAATAGGATCTATGAAAATTCATGAAGACATAAAAAAACTATAAAAATTGAAGTCGGTTTATAGTTTATTAAAACACTAGCTGCGCCCCGCGGCTTCGCACGCGTTGTTCCTATGGAAACATTAAAAGGTCATTTTCATAACACGGGAACAGATTTATGGGATAAAAAGTAGCCTATGTTTTATTCCAGGATTAGAATTACCTGTATGCAATTTCAGCCCGATCCGTTCAGGCGTGAAGAGGTAACAAAACATCCATCCATACATCCATACAAACTTTCGCATTTATAATATTATAGTGTGATAATTAATTATAGTTATTTAACACAAAACTACTCTCTATAACCTTCATCATCCTTCTCTATAAACTTCACTCTAGCCGCTTAGTTCCAATGTTTCTACGATACCTAGTTTTATTTGATAGTATTATAGTTGAAAATCAGAAAAATAATTATATGACAATATAAAAAAAAATCTCGCAAAAAAATATTAAGAAACAATGGTAACACGAGGTAAACAAGAAATAAAACATGTCAAATTATTGTTATTTGATGCTTGGTCTCTTTGTTCGTTTCTATGAAATCTGTCCAAAAAATTTATGTATAAATAAATAAATAAATAATATTGGACAATTCACACATTATCCAGCCCCAAGCTAAGCAGAGCTTATGTTATGGGTACTAGACAACTGATAAACTTAATAAACTACACAGATAGATATTTTTTATCATACATAGAAAACATCCAGAACGGCCCTGAACAAATATCTGCAGATCGTACACAAATTTGTCCCGAGGCGGGAATCGAACGCGCAACCTCCAGCGTTGCAGGCGGACCTTTGCCCTCCACGCCACAGAGGTCGTCATAACATTATATTAATCTAATTTGAATATGCTGAAGAAAGCCATAGCGCATGGCGCTCATTACGAGCCATATGTCCAGTGAACTATAATAGGTTGATAATGTTGCTGTTGAACAAGAATAAAAAGAAATAATTAATTTTGTTTTAAAAACTATAAATAAATAAATAATGCTGGACAATTCACACAGCATTATCTAGCCCCAAGTTAAGCAGAGCTTGTGTTATGGGTACTTACTAGAAAACTGATATACATAATACAATACATTACATAGATAGAATTTTTTTTATTATACATAGAAAAACACCCAGAACGCCCTGAACAAATGTCTGCAGATTGTACACACATTTGTCCCGAGGCGGGAATCGAACCCGCAACCTCCTGCGTCGCAGGCAGACCTTCGCCCACCGCGCCACAGAGGTCGTCAAACCAACTTCAATTTCTACAGTTTTTTCATAAATTTTTATGGGTCCCTTTGTCAGAACTGAACAAAATTAAAATAGGACCACACGAGGTGCACCAGCTTTCACATAAAAAAATAATCATGAAAATCGGACCACCCAGTCAAAAGTTTTGAGGTAATGATGACGACTATAAGTTTATATGGATATATAAACTTATAGTCAGATCTGTGGTAAGATATGAGGAGGATCCAATTATGTTTAAAACCTATCCATTATTATTTTATATGATTGCAAAAACTTACAGCACGAGAGAAGATTAAAATCTTTATAAACAAGACGTCATCAGGTAAAAAGTACGTCTCAACCTCAGTCTCAACCCTTACATATTAAGCTATAACGAAGGTACCTACTTAAACACACCGTTAGACCTTATACCCCCTAAGGGCATTGTTTAGCCCCGCCCTACCCTTTGATTTTTTTGCATACTTTATGTTATACACCCTTAGGGCGAGATCTTCAAACAATATTTTGTGTTCGGTGCGGCTTGTTTTTGTGTGTTTAGGGTGATAAAGTGAGGCAATGTTTTATTAGGTTTTTGTTTCGGACAAGGTTTTGAATATTGGACATTTTTGTGAGGTGTTGAAAATATTTGTAAAATAGAAATTTTCCCGACGTAGTGGGAGAAAGTCTGTTTGAGACACTTGAGAAATTTATCACCTACACCCGGCACAAATAATTGCAAATCGTTCAAATACTTATCCCAGTCTATCTGAAGGCAATATTTTGCTATAATAAAACCGGTAAAGTCGGCGAAGGGCTCCGTACCATTATCTACAAAAATCTAAAATAAAAATCTTTCCTCGTAAAAACAAAAAGACCACGTGACGCGGTCACTGGTCCAAGTACTGACCGCGCCCGATGTTGTTTAACCTCGGTGATCGGTTCTCAAGGTGATAAGGACATTGCCCCCCTTAATTATTAAAATTATTTAACTTTTATTCGTTAAAGCGGTAACAGAAATAAATAATTTGTGAAAATTTCAACCTGTCTAGCTATCACGGTTCATGAGATTGCCTGGTGACAGACGGACAGACGGAGGCTTAGTAATAGGGTTCCGTTTTAACCTTTGGGTACGGAACCCTAAAAACGATTGTAGTTTGTCGAATCCATTACAAATGTAACCGAAAAAAATGTACAAGGTTCGTAGATAACTCACATTCATAATGAATACTAAGACTTTTCTAAACTACGCAATTTCAGATACATATTATGTTTTCCCAAACGATTATTTATTTTAATTTTTTAATTTATTGCAAAGAAAAAAAAAACCAGATGCTTTTTATAAACAGAGTTACAAATTGATAAATACCAGTAAGCTTATCGAAGGTTTTTACGGGTAGTTATCAGGATAGTGCATCAAATTAAGACTATGAACAATGTGACTAATCTACATGTATCACCTATAGATAGTGGTTTTGTGTTACAGTACAATATTTTTAAACAAAGCAATTTTCATCATGATTATTCTCAGACCAAGGAATATAAAGACGCCTTACGGTGAACTAAATGAAGCCACTTTTTTATAGTTGAGTGCGTGAAAGTGTTTCCATCTGAAAGAGCAAATTTCAAAAAGTCGGAATTTTCCCTCGGTCCCTCGAACATGAGAAAAACATTATCGCAAAAAAACAATACCTCGCTCTCCACCATCCGGGATAACAATTATGTCAGTGAGTCGATATCGTCGGTCCAATAATCTAAATCCTTGATTAGTCTAAATAGCTACCAATTTTGTGAACCCTTAAAGCGATAAATAATAAAAAGTTTGGGGAAATCTGAAATCATACGCTGGTAACATTCGTGCTCTATGTCACAGTCATTGTCATTGTCTTTGATAACAACAGACTGTTGAGGTTTTGTGTTCGAAGTAAAACAAAAACTAGTATTTATTAGAAATTTATGTGTTATTTCAAGTTAGTTATGTGTTAGGTGTTATTTCAGTACTTACAAGTGAAACGTTATTTCCTTCCGACTTCTTGACCTTTCTGCTGTTATTTTTACAGTTCGTACAGTTTTTACGGTGAAATAAAAAATGAAGCCGTAGAAATTGTTTCTACGGAATAAGGAATATAAAGACGCCTTACGGTGAAATAAAAAATGAAGCCGTAGAAATTGTTTCTACGGCTTCATTTTTTATTTCACCGTAAGGCGTCTTTATATTCCTTGGTCTGAGTGATTATCAAAGATTATTAGAAAGGCTTGTTAAATTATATGTGCTTGGCCTTTTACGAAGCCAAGTCGCTGAGGGTGGTTCTGGGTACTGACCGGGCGTAGTGTAACTTATTACACAGCGAGCGTTCATGCAGCCAATATGGGAAAAGAACGCTGAACGAGAAAAAAGACGGATTTTAGCACGCGACAACGGCGTAACATTTTATTCTCGCTGCAAAAGGCCTTGTAACATAAATCAGTACCCGGCTTTCTTCTTCTACTCATTCGTAATCACAGATTACCCCCAATAGATACCGCATTACGATACTTTTGTTCGGATGCTAGCGCACCAAAATTGGCGGAAGGCGCGGGTTGCGGGGACTGAAACAAAGGCGTTGTGATTGGCTATTTCAAGGTCGCACTAATAATGAACTAATATACTCACCGTAGGGTTGGGAAAGTCGAACACCAAATCAGAATTCATCGATAATTAGTTTGTAAATTTCGTATTAAAAGAAAATAACCATTAATTTTCTATAGGATCATGAATTTATACAGACATTAAAACTAATATTTTAAACCTAGACAAAAACACTACTACTATTTAAATAAATAAAATAAAAAAAATTGTACACATTACACAATAATGATGAGAGATCATCTATTTTGAATTCAATTATAAAGTAAAGAAAAGTAAATTAAAAGTTTATTTCAATAATAAAATAGCACTATTTAAAGTTAAGAGTTACAAATGTAGTAGGTTATAGAATTTTTTGTATTTATCACAGTCTCTATAGGTGTTGTTACCCGTAGTCGAGTGATTGTCCTCCGTACTAGTTAATACAATAATACCTACCTACCGAGAGTCCCGCTCATCTACGTCATCCACCATTTTTAACGATATCGACTAGACTCGAAATAAGTGAAATTCACAACACTAGCGTAACACGTGCATTTGCCAAAAAGGACAACGAGTACAATAACAGCAATGCGGAAAAGAGACAAGTGACCGTCCTTACGTACCATTAGCTATTATAAGCTGACCTGTTCTATAAATGATAAAATTGTAATTATTTTACTTACCGATGAAATGTTATTCCGTCCTTTTGGTAGTTTGAATTTCTTGATGATTTTCCACACCATTTCACTGCACATGAAGTCATTTTATCCAATTTTCTATCACAAAACCAATTTTCACAAGCGTTAGAGCACAGAAACGTAGGGGTCTGACACTTGGTCGAAACTGAAGTCGTACTTCGAAGCGGCGATTTACATCTGTGCATTTGCATTGATGCGTGATGCGCGGTCGTCGTCTTTCATGCGGAATCTATTGGGGGTAATCTGTGTTCGTGATTCATGGCAGAACGGTGGTGGTCGCCATGTAATGTCGCCACTAGTCGCGAGTCATTTGTTGTATGGGCTGATATCGCTCGCCCTACAATTTATCTCTCCCGGTTGGTGGTCATCCTGGAGCATTCATGCACCATGGCAGATCTTATTTGGTCGGTTTATCTCATAAGCGATGTACGTTTTTACCTCGATAATTTACCCTCCACCTTTCCCTGCAAGACTAGCCATTCAATGGAGTCTTTGTCTCGCCTCGATACCTGGCTTTAGGTGAATCTCATCTTATCTCTATGACATACAGAGTTTCGCTCAAATTGTCACTAATATTGTATTATTTGAAAGGACATTTTTTTACAAAGGTAATTTTGTCGTGTCTCCCAAGAAATAATTTCGCAACTTAAACCAAAAGTAGGTATACTAGACAATATTCTGACACTGACTGAACTCAAAATATTCGTATACGAATACTCAATCAGCGCTGTTTTCATACCGCTGGTTGTACTGACTTGAAATCAATTAAATAACCCAAAAACTCACTTGCTTGACGTCGTGTTTCAGATGTAATTGTTAGCAATATTTATTAAAGAAACTATCTCAAATCGACTTGTAATGTAAATTACGTATAAAAGGACACGCTCACAAAGTGAATTTTAGGTTAACTGTTTGTTTACTTACATTCTACAAGCTCGATGGCTAAGGTATAGCTATAAAATAATGCAATGCCGAGCCATAAGACTAGTCTATCAACCAAGTCTAGCTCTGAAAGCTGTCCAAAAGCTTTGTAAGCCTTTATCTATTGTTTCAGCAAGAAGCCCACTCCGGTTCAATGTGGGCTGGATGTTAGCTTTCTAGACGGACTACAAAAGAGCTTTGTAATTACTTTTGGGGATGAAATAATTCTGGTTTGGTCGACAGTTACATTATTTAAAAGAAGATTCTACCCGTGGCTTTGATGCGAGTACTCTTTATCTATGATTTATTTCTACCTGCGGCTTTGCATTGTGTTGTTTATGCAAATTTCAGTCTGATTCGTTCAGTAGTATTGGCGTGAAGTGGCAATTGACATCCAAACTTTCACATTATATAATGTTAGTGAGTGGTTTTAGCACGCGTTGTTTCAAAGGAAACATTTAAAAGTGATATATATTTCATGGAAACTAATTTATATGATAAAAAGTAGCTTATGTTTGATTCCAGGCCTACAAGTTTATAAAAGCAAAATTTCAGCCCAATCCAGTAAATAAATACATGATGTATAAGCTGTTGACGTTCCTTTTTAATAAATAAATAAAGAAATAAATATAAATATTGACGGATAATCCACGCAGCATCATCTAGCGCCAAAGTAATTTGTATGTTCTGTTTTTATGAGTAGATTTCTGATATACTGAAACATTACATACATTTTCATTAAAAATCAGCCAGAACATCCGGAAAAAACATCGTACAAGGAAGGGAATCGAACCCGTATCCACTGCGTCACAGGATCTTCCCCCACTGCGCCAATGAAGTCCTCAGTAGGTACCGCAGCAGATGTAATTTCACACCAGTCCGTGTTTGCTGCCCGTCCGATTGGCGCTTGTTATTTGTACAGTGTCAGCAAATAAATTGTTTGCTGACAACGATTTGTTTACGGTGAAACTAAAAAATTGCAGTCTTGTGTTTATTTACGATGAGTTTGTTCTATTCAAAATGATATAACTCATTTGTTTTCCGTTTCACCATTAGGATTGCATTTACATACTCGTACTAGGTACGAAATTAAAAATATCAAGAGAACATGACAAAATCAGTGCTAAGACAGATCTTGCTATAGCACTGGTATTTCGTGGTGATCATGGTGCATAAGTTGATGTCGTCATACACATTATACTTGTGTAGTTTTTTTTGTGAAATAACTATACATAACATTTTTTGAGAAATTTGTTGAAATAATAGCTAGATTTAGGTGTTACGTTAACCTTTCTAAGTACAGCGCGAAGTAGCTACAGCTTTAGAAGAGACTAGCTGCGCCCTACGGCTTCGCACGCGTTTTTTCTATGGAAACGTTAAATGGTGATTTTCATCCTACGGGAACTGATTTATGGTATAAATAGTAGCCTATGTTTGATCCATCCAGTAGTTTTGGCGTGAAGAAGTAACAAACATCCATCCATCCATCCATCCATACAAACTTTCGCATTTATAATAATTAGTGTGATAAATCATTCAGCAGTGGGTCGCAAAGGGCTGATGATGATGATGATGATGAAATCATTCGAAAAAAGCACGTCCCCTGCACAAAACATGATACACACGGCGTGCGTTTTAGAATGGTTTATCTATACCAAGGTAGCTGTAGAGAAAACAAATAAGTAGTTTTCCCAGATGAGTGATGACAGCAACCTCTCCACTAACAGCGAAGTCAGCCTTACTTAGCACATTATGAAGACTCGGGGCTGACCGCACATAACTCCTCCTAAGCCATTAGCAACGCTCTGAAGTTAGCAACAAGCTGAGCATAGTCAAACAGGTTGCAACACTGCAGCTAGCGAGTTGCTGACATAATTACTAGCAATACAATTAATACGTTTGTAGCGTGTTAGCAAAACTTTCGACTGTAGCAAGCTGCAATGTGGTACACAGCTTACTTGGACAGCTAAATGAGGGTATCAATTATTATTAAGAGGGCGCATTGCAAGCCATTTTGTGAAAAGATAGGTGATTTTGTATTCGTAGAACATTGTTTTACGGGACAGAGCATTGTTTTTGGAACAAAAGACCGCATCTTTTGAAATAATTTATGTTTTTATCTATTTGATTCCTTGAACCAGTTTCTTCATTATGTGGTATAGTTTTCCGCTAATTTATTATATAGCAATAAGCTTAAACATTTAGTTCAATAGTATTATTTTTTCAGTCGAGTTTTCTCTTCCAAGAAATCAAAGAAAATATGACAGTTTCTTGCATACCAAGATTCCGTGAGTACCGTGATCTATTCCTGGATTGACGACGAATTATCTACTCTTAGACTTGAAATTTTATAAATTTTTTTGCACGTCATCGGTTCTTGTGAAGCGTGTTTTTTAAATTTGTCTTGTCAATTAAATAAGCATACTGAGTTTTAATATCGCTAAAATATTTAACGACACTGATATCGGAACATATCACAAACGTTGAAAACAACCTTTTCGTATTTACGTTTTCGTTCGTTTTCAAACTCAAATTAGAACCATCTTCGCTGCGTGTAAGCAATTACGCATTCTTGCAGTTTGTGTATTATTGTTAAAAAGTGGTTTCCTTGTTAAGTTAAGTTAAGTTTAAGTTTAATTTTCTTTCATTATTGTTTTAATGACATTCAATATCTTGGATTTTAAGGCTAATATCTGGGATTCTAGAGATAGCATGTTAATCTAGCCTAACCTAACTTTATTCGTAAATTGAAACTGTACATAAAACGAAATCTTATCAAGAAAGCCTATTACTCCGTAGATGATTACATAAATGATGTTATTGCTTGTCCGGATGTCGCCCAGTTCCTCGCCGATAATGGTATGCAAGAACATAAATTAGCTGTGTTAGCTTTACCTATATTTACAAATATGACAACTATCTACTCTAATGTCGCATTATATATAGACTTAGATATGCAAAATTTAGTTAGTTGATGAGCGATAAACTTGCTAGTGGTTTCTTTTTCACTTCTTCCGCTAGTGGACAAAAAATTGAAGTGAACTGGTAAATTGCACCTTATTTCTTATTTGATATCATCAAGCTGTATTTATATAGTAAAAAATTTACGAGTCTAAGTTCTTATTTTGTAAGTCGAAATAAACGACTCTTGCCGTGCATTATTATTGGTTCAAGTAGATGCGTTTTTACTTTTATTGTCCTGCTTTTATCTTTTCTCTACAACAATGTGTTCTAGGTGGCTATTCTCAAATCTCATAAATACAAATAATGTTCAGTAAATTAGAGCTTCAAATAAAAACCAACTTGAAACGTTTGCGAAATTGTTGTTTATAAATTGCTCGACTTTTATTTCATTCTCAGAGCCGCAACAAGCCGACATTTTGCGCGAAATATCTAGACATTCTAGATCTAGTAATCCCCATACTTTTCCGGGGTCTATTCTTGAAACTGTAGAGATGTGATATTGACATCAAATCAAATGACACAAACCTCTACCGTTTAACTACATACATACTTACTAATGTTACACGTCTACTGGAACAGACTCGGAATAAATGGTGAAAGATTTATACGTGTTGAAAGGAAACCAGAGTGTCGCCCCAACCTAATTTTACTGGCGAGGCGCCCTCTGCGCCTGCCAAAAGGCCGGTAACGCTGTCATGGCCATCTGCAGTCAACTGCATTATAGTCCATTGGAAAAAAACAGAATCGGAGTGTACGGACTAGGTGTTTGTTATGTGTTTGTTGCTGTGTATTAATTTCTACGGTAATTCATGCATTGGATCGACAAATCTGCCGGTAGCTATGCAAAGGACCGGTAATTCTGCCATCACCGCCATGATCATGTTTTCTCACCATGTTAATTCATGAAAACGCTTAACCCACCAGTATAGTTGGTGTCATTTCGATTCAATAGATGAGTTGTCGGACTATGTAGGCTTTCGTTACGACATTTTCAAGTAAATATTTGCGAGAATAGGTCCCTAGTCCGGTACAAATAGCACCAACTCCACTGGAAAATGCCATCGTCACGGCCGCGGCGGTGTTTCGAAACCCGGAAGACAACTTTAGACGTACAAATACTGGATAAAACTTTGACGTTTGAAATGAACGTGAAAAAATGATATACGAGTATATATTTGGCGTTTGGGTGTTAGTGGGTTTTTATTTGTATAATATTTTTTTTAGCTCATATAGATAAAGCTGTATAAAGTTTGATGGGTTTGTTAAAGTTATTTTATATGTTACTAGCTGCGCCCCGCGGCTTCGCACGCGTTGTTCCTATGGAAACGTTTAAAAGTGATTTTTACCCGGCGGGAACTGATTTATGGGATAAAAAGTAACCTATGACTGACTCCGGGATTAGAATTACCTGTGTGCAAAATTTCAGCCAGATCCGTTCAGTTGTTTTTGCGTGAAGAGGTATCAAACATCCATACATCCATACAAACTTTTGCATTTATAATATTAGTGTGATGTGACTAGCGGCCCGTCCTGGCTTCGCACTGCTGGACATTTTTTTAAATTATATACCTAAGGGGGTTCATAATGGTCCGCCAACCTTAAACAGTAACTAAACATTATTATTCCCCACTTTGACTATATAAAACAAGCTTGAAACACTGTTATTTTCTTTATTGTCTTTTTCCACTGACATATTAAAAGTTAGCTGATCATTATGGGGGTATAGTTAATTATTACTCAAATGTAACATTCTAATGGTGAAAGACTTTTTTGAAATCGGTACAATCGTTTTTGAGTTTATTCTTTATAAACATATAAATCATTAGGTACTCTTTATAATATTAGTGTAGATAGTGTAGATGTAGATTTTATTAGTTAATCAGGACTGAGTGATTATGTGAGTTAAAGTTAAGATCTAAAAAAACTGAAACTGACCAAATTTTCATCGTAATAAACAAAATTATGAGCATCACTTTCAGTTTAGTTTGGGAACATGTTAGTTTTTCGAGACATTTTACGTTTTCTGTGTTTTTATTGTAGATTTTTGCCGCATTCGAATTGGTGATTTTTTCGTTTTGATGATTGATTCTGCACACCTTGTATTTGGATAAATTTATAGATAATTGACACAAGTAAGTAGTTCTTAAACCCTAAGCCCGTTCTCGTCCGACAGTGGACGTTCTCACCTAAAGCTAAAAGACAAAAGCCTTTCCAGATGACAATATCTCCTTTCAAAAATAAATTTCCTTTGTTGTGTAGTGGGGTTGACAAAGCGCGCAAAGCGGCCACTGGCGAACCCTTCGCAGCCGTGGTCTATTTAACTTTGGAGGGTTCTTAAGATGTGCATCGATAGAATTTTCGTTGGAAAGATATTTTTACAGAAGAATGTTTGAGGATGTGTCTTTGGGGATTGAAAATTGTTTGTTGTTAGTTGGTTTAAGAGGGAATTTGAACCTAACATTTGTACTTGATTGCAAATATTTCTATTTAATTGTAATTATCTTTGTAGGTACCAGATGTACTAATTGGTAGAGATGATTTTATCCGATCACCGATTTTACAGAAAATGAAATTAATATTTAATGTAATTAGATTGAAAATATTTTTTCTCTCGATAACATTTTTATGTAAAAGCTTAAAAGAAACGCTATGAAAATAAAATTCAACTGCCCAGAATACCAAGTTCTACAAAATTTAGGTTAATTTCATATCAGAGTTAGATAAACCAAGTAGATATACGAAAGAAATGTAAAAGCTTGAAGAAAAGCTATGAAAATAAAATTCAAGTGCCCAGAATACCAAGTTCTACAAAATTAATTTCATATCAGAATTAGATAAACCAAGTATACGAAAGAAGTTTACCAAAATAGGGTTACTACACCAATAATAATACCAACTTAATATACATACCACAGTGTAATGCAAAAATGGTGGTTCTTATAATAAGAAATTCTTCCTTCATTTTTGTCAAAAGATAATCCTACTTAACACCTTACCCCAAATTCCTAAAACAAACATAAAACAAAAGACCCATTGAAAGTTATAATGAAATCCCATACAAAAACAGAATAAGTACGAACTCAATATTGCAAAGTTTCACTTTGTCACGCGATGTTTTTAGCAAAAACAGTCGCTGTTTTTTGGTAAAATACTTATGTCTGCCAGTGCCCATCCCTATCACAATAGAAACATTGTGGTATCTTTTTTATAGTCAATAGACCTATGCTGAACCACTATTTAACACCATGGAAAGTGAAGATGCGGCCGACGGTGTATCACGAAGGTCTAAAAGGCACCTATTCACCCTTGTCTTGTAAAACCCTAGGTTATAATTAACCGGAAAGACAGACGCAGGAAGCGAGTTCCATTCCTTGCAAATAATCACAGTGGAGAAAAACCGCTCAGTGCGAGTTGAGGGTAATAAGAGAATAAAATCTTATAAATATTATAAAATCTCTCTTCAGTAAAACGGTATACCTTAAACAGGTAAGCAGGTAACATAGTTTTTCTAAAAAAAAGAGTTGCACAGAAAACAACTGGACAAAAGAGTTGTGATGTGTAATATGAGCGGACATAGAGGCGATCAGGGTAACCTGGCAAAAGAAGGACTGCAGCTTCCTTCAGTTTATATTTAAAACCTCAATTGAGATGTCTAACCCGCATGCCCAGTGTGGGGATTATGACACAGTAGTGAACTGATATAGGTTGGTGTTGTTGAATCTTTTTACCTGAGAAAATTAAAATAAAAAGAATAGTGACAAATTAGTGTTTACTTACGATTAAGACAATTAGATAACTGCAGACTTTTGCTAATAATCTAGAGGTAGCTCGACTGATCCTTCATATCTAAACGTATTAATTTGTTTTCATAGACGTGTTATTTTTTAAGCGACTTAAATATTTTTGAGTCGTATATGTTGCTCTTGCTTTAGCTAGATTTAGCTAGAATTAGCTAGCACACCTGTAATAAAAGGAATAAATATATTTTCATTTCAGTTTATTTCTAGTTAGTTTGATTTATTGGCGGATTTACGATTCCACAATACTTTTTAAATCTAATATTTGCAAAAGTTATTTACAACGGGATATTTACCATGATTTAATTCTGATTATGGATTTAAAAGTTTTATTGATTTTGTTTAAAAATAACTATAAACCGACTTCAATTATATGGTTTTCTCATGGATCCCGTTGTCAGTACTAGACCAAATTAAAATAGGACCACACGGGAAGCATCAGCCTTTAAAAAAACATGAAAATCGTGCCACCCAGTCAAAAGTCCTGAGGTAACAATCATAAAAAACAGCCGAATTTAGAACCTCCTCCTTATTTAAAATCGGTTAAAACAGTTTATTTAAAGTTTTTGTACACAATGTAAGGTTTGTTTAAAATCTTCTATAAAGTGAAAATGCTCACAGATTCACCTAAGTCGAGATGACAAATTCTTTCGAATCCAACTTTGGGTTTTCCAATTGCGTTTGTATAAATTGTTACCGGCTTGTCGCCATTTGTTTTGACGCTAGATTCTGCCTGCGACTTCTCTTGACGTCAAAAAAATCTATCAAGTTATGAAATGAATAAATATATACTTACATCGATATAATTATATAAAGCCCTTTTTTGGCACGGACTTCGTTTACGAATAAACTGGTTTGGAGGGTTCACCAGAATTATATGGGACTCGACGCCCTGAGAAGGACGTAATACCCACTAAAGTCTCTCCGGTGACCCTCTTTCGCAATTCTCGCCGAACCACGGGAACATTATACTTACCGCGGCCTAGCTGGCGTCCCCTCCTCCTCCCATACATGGCCGGCGAGCCCACAATTCTAAATACTCGCCGACCCCATTCTTACGTCACCGTTCCTGTTAGGAGCCGGGACAAAGTTGAACCTGACTGACGACTGCTGATGGGCATTTCTGCTCTCATACTACTAGTGTGGGTCTCGCATTAACACCCTGATAAAGCCCTGACCTGATTAAGAGACTAATCTCTTAATCACTCGCAGTATGCGCTATGGGGCGGGAACACTTTTTTTATACTTCTTTTCGTGAAATAGACTTTCGTTTGACCGCAATCTCACCTGATGGAAAGCGAAGATACGGCCGACGGTGTAACACGAAAGTATAGAAGATACCTATTCACCCTTGTCTTGAAGAGACCCAGGTTGTGATTGAATGGTGTCGGCGAGTGTGTGGAATTGTTTTAAAGAAAAACATCTAAAGTGGTTGTAGCTTTTGTTCTGTCGCAGTCAACGTCAGCGGTATGGGGCAAGAAACCAAAGCTTTAGACCCTCGTTAACTTACACTGGCCCTATGACCTACGGATAGAAAGACTGACCTGGTTTAATTAGGTATATAAAACCCCATTTGGAACCCTTTGGGTCGCTGTTATTAGTAGCCAATCCACTGCTGGACCTACGTCTCCCTTAACGATTAACGATTGGATAACATACCGAACCCAGTTTTCCAATTGAAAAAATTGTCCCAAGGATGATCGAGGAACATAAAAAAATGAATTCCGATATTCACCTGGGTTTTGTCAAGAAGAAAACTGGAATACCCCGATACAAACTATTATGCCAAAGAAACCCTTAGATATAAAAAGACAATAGAGAGCCATAAAGAATATTTCGTATTCAAAATATTTAATTTCCAAAATGGCTACCTTGGCTAAAATAACAAAAGCATTTTCGTTTAGCGTTTATTAGAGGCGATGATATTGCTAATTTTGCAATAATGCCTGAACATCCAATTTCTTGTTTCTGTGCTATTTCAGAAACACTCTGTAGAGGAAATAAGATAGCTGGGTAAAGGGTGGAAATTTAAATTATCGTGGAGTTAAGGCCTATGTATTCTTGAAATTGTGTTTTATTAATTAAATACCCGGTTTAAATTTAATGAGTTTATCATTCAAAAATGTACTTGTTGTTGGTTTTGGAGAAATTGGAATTACTAAGGTCTTACGGTATTTTAAAGATAGGTGATCGAGCAATAAATCATTACAGTAGCGGAGAATACTAAATAAAAAAAACTATTAAGTCCTTCAGTTAGATTATAAGAAGATATTGGACACATATCACACTAATATTATAAATGCGAAAGTTTGGATGGATGGATGGATGTTTGTTACCTCTTCACGCCAAAACTACTGGTCGGATCTGGCTGAAATTTTGCACACAGGTAATTCTAATCCTGGAATCAACATATTTAGCTTTTTATCCCATAAATCAGTTCCCCTGGGATAAAAATCACCTTAAAACGTTTCCATAGGAACAACGCGTGCGAAGCCGCGGCCGTAACTAGTTTGTCAATAAAGCGCGTTGAAGTTTGAGACCGATTGACGTCACCTTGAAACGAAAACATTCAATAGAGCTAAAAAGTACTAATAAAAGTAAAAAGCTTCCGCGAGGCAGCAATCAAATTATTTGGGTTAATTTTAAATTTAATTTAGTTTTAAGTAGTAGTAAGTAGTTAGCTTTTATAATAAAAATACTGACATAGTCAGTAATGACTTAAAGTCCCTTAGAAATAAGAGGAAAATAAACAAACCTGTACTTGCGAGTACAACAGTGTTGAAATGAAAAGGTTACAAAAGGGAAGTCAGGCTACATTTCAAATATTAGCACCTGGTATGATTATTATCAGACATAGATAAGAATCGCAATTAACGCAAGGTAAAACAGATCAGTATGAACTATGGCAGAGAAAAATCTAAATATTTTATAAACTCTCAACCACATTTTAGCAAAATTGTTTCAGCTTTGAATAGGGCTCTGATAAAACTAAAAAGCTTCCGTCAACAGGTACATGCGAGAACAACAGTGTCGAAATGAAAATGTTACAAAGGCGGAGTCACGGCTTCGTCAGTGAAACTGACGAAGCATTGTGGCGAGCTGATGCTTAGGATGTAGGAAATGTGGAGGTTCCTAATGGAAATACTGTTTTTGTGTCAAAGTCAAAGATTATACCTACTAATTGTACACTTAAAAAAGGTCAAATTATAAAATTAAACACTGACACGGAAAAAAAAGATATTTTTTATATCAATCGCTTTGATATGAAGACTAAAGTAAAGAAACGTCGAAGAAACCTTTTAGCCTGTTAGTTGTTATTTTTCGAGTTGGAGCCAAATCCCTCCCAAGCTTTTTTTATCCTCTAGCTAGCTAGATAATCTAATATTTTATAATTAAATGATCAATATCCCTACGTTCTCTTCTGGGCGTGCCTCTTCCAAACGAGCGGGCATTTTGCCATGATCACCACGCTTGATAAGTGTTTTGGTAATCACAGTACCCTAACTAGTGTTAAAAATACACTGAAGCTGATACCCTTCCTCTAGTAGGTTTACTTAGTTGACTCCCACGTCTTCCACGGGTAAATTCATCATCATCATCAGTCTGTAATAGTCCACGGCTGGACATAGGCACCCCCTAATGAGCACTATAGCGCCCTGTCGTCAGCTTGCCGCATCCAGCATCTGCCTGCTGTCTTTCGCAGATTGACTTCCTTGTTCGCCGAGCCGCGTTCTCCACGCGAGAACATTTACCCCAAACATATGACCGGCTCACGGCCACTCCTTAGCTTGCAAAATTTTTTGAGCTATGTCGTTAAATTTGGTTCTCTGTCAGGTGTATTCGTTACGAACGGGGGAGTTCGAGGATTTTTACACGGAACTACCACGGCCAGCCAGTCAAAATAATACCACATCCTAAACTGTTCTGAGCTCCTGGTAATCTGGCTTCAGCGAACGCGTCACCGATCCAAATTGGAACTGTCGATGAAAAAACTGTTCGGATAGTTGAATGCGTATTGTGTTAGGTGTTGCCTTATTAATTTTGATATTTTTTATGCATATATTTATTAAAAAATTTCATTAACGATGATATTTCAACCTGCACACTAAACCCTGAGCTTGCAGTGATTGAAATATTACTACATATTAGGTTCCTCAACATTATGTTGTGATGTTTTTCTATGACTTAAGTACCGTATTTTTTTTCTTTTAGTGTTGTTTTTTAAATTGCAAAATAATTGTAATTAATAAGTGTTGTTAATAATAAATGTAACGTTGTATGATGTCGACGACGAACAACTTTGTATGTAGTCAGTAGGTACTTAAACATTATTGTATAAGTTTGTACAAATAAGTATTCTTATATTCTAACAAAAACCTCACAGTCTTTGAACTAGGTCGACAACGATCAAGAGCTAATCGTTAACAGCTATCTATAGGCCTCCACAAAAAATATGGCTTTATCTCAAGAAAATTCGGTTTATCTTCGTAAAAACGTCTGCTGAATCCCAGGTGGTACGTGAAGAGAACATCCATCAATAGCTGACAAGAAGGTACACCTACCCGCATCAACGGAATTGTCAATAGGGTGCTACTTAATTTTGTTTTTACTATACGGGTTTCTTCACACGTTTTGATACAGTGAGCTAGGCCGGTGGTAGCGGGTTGAATTCATTTTTATTTTATTTTAAACTTAACTAGCAGCGCATCGTGGTTGTACCCGTGTAGGTGTGATTGTTTGCTTGTTAGTATTGAATAAACTCCGTTCAATAGGCGTTGTTTTTATGGAAACGTTTTCTATTCCACGAAAACTGATTAATGGGATAAACAGTCGGCCTATGTTTGATTCCAGAATTAAAATTGGCAAATTTAAATTTCAATTATCAAATTTCACACTGATCCGTTCAGTATTTTTGGCGTCAAGAGGTAACAAACATCCATCCATCTATCCATCCAAACTTTCGCATTTATAATATAAGTGTGATGTCATGCTTTTGAACGAAAAACTGTTCTTTATTAGAGGCCATACTTATACATTTATAATAATAATAATAATAATAATGCTGGACAATTCACACAGCATTATCTAGCCCCAAGCTAAGCAGAGCTTGTGTTATGGGTACTAGATAACTGATATACATAATGCAATACACTACATAGATAGATATTTTTTATTATACATAGAAAACATCCAGAACGCCCTGAACAAATATCTGCAGATCGTACAAATATTTGTCCCGAGGCGGGAATCGAACCCGCAACCTCCTGCGTCGCAGGACCTTCGCCCACCGCGTCATAGTGGTCGTCATAAAACCAAAAGTAGCTCAGTTGTCTTTCACCTTTTCATGCCTAAACAGTCTTTATAAAATTTGGCAGGGAGGTTAACCATATCCTCAGTACAGGTACAGACAAAGGTTAGGCACCTCCGGTAAATATCTACTTACCTTAAAACATTGTTTAAGGCCCATACACCAGCGAAAGTGGCGCCCCCAACTATTATATCTTATTATTACGTTGAACGCAGGAATTTTTAAAAATCCTACGTTCAGTTTGTGGTACCTATTATAAGCTATATATTAATGCCTCTGTAATAGTTTCATGTTGTAAAGCTTAGGAAGAGATACGAAGTTGCGCTTTTTGGCCACCGAACTCTATTTTTGCATCTCCTCCTAAACTATAATATGAGATAAAATTATAAAAGAGGTATTAAAAAATAGCTTATAATAGATACCACAAACTGAACGTAGGATTTTTAAAAATTCCTATGATAAACGTAAAAATATGATAAAATAGGAATTGCTGTCAGATTGGCTCGGGTATGCGCCTTAATGTGTAAGTACGAAGGTGCATATTCTATTATTATAAATAAGTCTAACATAATGGTTACGCACTAGTACCCGTGCTACCTATTAAGTTCGTACTCTTCATAATAATGTAATGTAAGTGTAATGTGTAACATTCTGCACAAATCCTGACGGGTTAAGAGAATGCATTAGAATATGTAAGGTTTTATAAATAAATAAAATACAAAATACCTACTTAATAAACCCGTGAGAAAACCACGGCCTTGTATTTTTAACCGACTTCAAAAAAAGGAGGAGGTTCTTAATGGTTTTATGTTTTTTACCTCAGAACTTTTGACTGGGTGGTCCGAATTTCACGATTTTCTCTTTTTATGAAATCTGGTGCTTTCCGTGAAGTTCAATTATAATTTGATTCAGTTCTCACAATGGGATCCATGAAAATCCTTAAAAAACTATAAAAATAGAAGTCGGTTTATAGGTTTTTAAAACAAAATAATATATATCATAATATAAAGTTAATTTCAACTTAAAGTCAAAGCTAGAAACAAATTGGACTATCCAGCTCACTAAGCAATCGGTAAAGTACGTGCATAGAAGAGCGCCGCACTGATTTTAAAAATCGGCCGAAAGTTCAAAAAAATTTTCATTTTCATAAAAATGATCAGAATAAAGAGGCAATCGTGTAGCCTATCAAACTTCTTTCGTATCGTTATAATTTGCGTACTTGAATACTGATAAAGAAATATGTATACAACTAGCTGCGCCCCGCGCCTTCGCACACGTTGTTCCTATGGAAACGTTTAACGGTGATTTATATCCCACGGAAACTGATTTATGGGATATACAGTAAAAAGTCAATGTTTGATTCCGGGATTAGAATTATCTGTGTGCAAAATTTCAGCCAGATCCATTGAGTAGTTTTGGCGTGAAGAGGTAACAAACATCCTTCCATCCATCCATATATCTATACAAACTTTCGCATTTATAATATTAATGTGATATACCTTCATACTGACTAAGAAATCGACCAACCTACGAGTATCAGCCGACAGAAATTCTGTGGTCTGCGGTACCCAAAGTATACCTACAGTTTAAAATGTTTGAAGAAGTAACCTTAACTAATAGAAACATACATACGTAACAGATTATCACATCTCATAAGTACTTATCGGTCGCAAAGTTTCCAGTATCGAAACAACTAAGATCTAAGTTTTAACCCGTATCTCAAACAGCCAAGTAGCTCTGTAAAGGATTTCGTCAGCCGTTATACTTAGCCTTTGTTTAGCTTAATCCTTAGACTAAAACAAGACTTGGTATAGAAACGATACTCAACATATTAAAAATATTTTATTCTTTTCTTTGGCATTTATAATGAATGATTTATCTTGGGCATGATGTCCCCTGAACGTCTGACGCTTGTAACCTGACAAGCTATTTTGATTTCTTAGAACACACAGTCAAGGCCAGACAAGATGGGGTTGAAGATTACCACGGAGGCATGAACCCCATCTACACTCACAGAAAAGCTGAAACGAAGCTGTCAGCCACCAAAACTCCTGCTCCGATCAAGAAGTTGGGCTAGTTAGGACTTGTTAATTTAGAAATAGAATGACTAGACTCGTGTAAGAAATACAGCGGTTGCTTTTTTTGTGCCGGTATGAGTTTCACTTCCATCAAAAACTTATCTTATTCTAAGCTGGCTACTTATTCTGTATAGATAAGTAGCGCCCACATTGTAAGGCCGTCCTAACCAAATATTGCGTGGAAACGTTCTTTGGTGCCTCTTTGTAGTAAAATTGTGGTGAACTTAATGTAAAGGGAGTATCTGGAGACTGTTGTTCCTTTGAGATTAAAGGTACCTTGATAAAAACTGGCTATTGTGATTTATAATGTAATACATTACGTATGGTAACACGTTGTGTGAAGCTCTAAAATAAGGTACCTACTCTTATTCGACTGTCGATACCAAGGTATATTGTAGGTGCCGATAAGTATATACTCGTAGTAGGCCTTCTTAAGGCGCAGAATAGTGAAAGTGGCGCCCTTACCTATTTTATCCTCGTATTACGTTAAACACGGGGAGTTTTAAAAATACATCGTTCAGTTTCTGGTATCTATTATAAGTTATTTACTAATGCCTCCGTAATAGTTTAATTTTGTAAAGCTTAGGCAGAAATACGGAGTTGCGCTTTTTAGCCACCAAACTCTATTTTCGCATCTCTTCCTTAACTATATAAGATAAAACTATTAAAGATGTACTAAAAAATTGCTTATACTCGTATTAGATACCACAAACTGTACCATGGATTTTTAAAATTTCCTATTCTAAGCGTTACACTATGACAAAACTTAACTTGAATAGCGATCATCTTACAGGTATGTAGTAGATTCTCTTTGTTAGTTTAAAAGCTAAGATTTTTTTAGACGCTGGCAATCCATATTCTCTTTGATACTGTTATGACAAAGTCATCTATGTCAAACATGTCACCTGAACTTTGCACAACAAAAATTACAAAAGATTTACAGAAAAATACGAAAGAATAGTAAAAATTCAGCCAAATTATGTAGTGTTTTGATAAAACGCTATTGTTAAAGAAAAATGACATACGTCTGAAAGAAATACCCAATACCTACATTTTTCTGTGAGCCGCTGTTTTTTCTAGCAATATGGGAGTAGGTAACAGCAAAGACAGAAAAATAGATGAATGTACAAGCAATTCCAGGTATACTCTTATTTTCAACTAGCTCCAATTTATGCTGAGCTTGTGGTATAGTCTTCAACTAAAGATTTTTTTCATTTTCTTAGCGGTCTAACTAAAACTTAGCTTCAATCATTGATTTAAAAAGGGAAGATAGGTTACGTTCTCCCAGCCCTTACTCAAAACATGGCATGCCACTTTCGAGCAACCAGTACCTCATCTTCGTTTTTAATAAATCAATGGCTTCAATATAAATTCATAATATAATTTGAGCGAGTAGAACTTTCAATGAATTCAGTAGGATATTCAACACTAGCATCAGGATATTGAGCCTTTCAATACTAGCATACACAGGGCAAGTCGATTCATGACTTTATGAATAAATAGGGTCAGTCTCACATGGTCTGTAAAATTGTAAATCCGTTCTTTTTTTTTTTTTTTTTTATGGTAAATAGACCTTTGTTTGACCGCAATCTCACCTGATGGAAAGCGAAGATGCGGCCGACGGTGTATCACGAAGGTCTAGAAGATACCTATTCACCCTTGTCTTGAAGAGACCCAGGTTGTAATTGGCCGGAAAAACAGAGGCAGGGAGCGAGTTCCATTCCTTTGCGATCTATCCAAGTTTAAGCTTTTCGAGATAACGTCCGTGTAATGAAACTAACTAACGAAGATCTGCATGTATACGTCTCGCATAGGTGTATATTGTGCATTATACCCATGCCTAAGCAGGCCCTAGCCAGCCCAGCTCCTTAAAGTACCGGATTATTAGCCAGTTTTTTTTATCGCACTATTTTTGATCACTATATCGTATCCATTTTGAATGGAGCACAAACGTAAACAAGCCGCCCATACTTAACCTAAAATTCACTTTGTTGGTGCGTCATTTTATACGCAATTTACATTACTTGTCGATTTTAGATCCTCCCTTCAATAAAAATTGCTTACATATATCTGAAACTCGACGCCAAGCAAGTGAGATTTTGTTATTTGTGTCGTACTTTGTTTACTAACATGCTTCATTCAAAATGGATAAACCATAGTTTGATATAGCTTGTTAGACCATTCAGTCTGCATAGGCTAACCGGTCCAACAAAATAATTCCGACTTCAATCAAGTCAAGCAAAGAATCAGACCCGGATGGGCAGTGTTCAGGAAGCATTATCCTCTCGTCATAGAAACCGCAGAGGCTCAAGACGAAAGACTCCATAAATGTGTGTTGCCAGTGATATGGAGCCGAGATCTAGTCGCTTACTATCAGGCCTTTGTATTCCCATAATCTATTATCAATTCATGTGATACCGGTCCACTGCTGGACGCAAGCCTCCCCCTGACAAGCGCTTTATTGGCGTTTATCTAATTTCATTTCATTTCATTTCATTTATTTCAACTATAGGAACACAAGGAACACTTAGTTATGTCAAAGAATTACATGGTTGCTTATGTCTTAATAATAAATTTAAATTAATTCGTATGTCTAAATAATAATACATACATTTTCACACAAAAAGTAGTAAGTACACAGTTGATAAAATGTTCAGCTGTAAAGAGGCTACGTCATAAAAATACAATTAAAACAATAAACTGGGGGGGGGGGGGGGGGGGGGGTAGTGCCCATAATCCCCACGCTGGACATGCGGGTTGGGAATTGCAGTTCGGTGGTAGAATTGTTCTGTGGGGGGCGCTGCTGCTCCCCGCAGAATATGAATCTGTGTTAGACAGAGTTGCCAACGTTGCCGACACCAACGTTGATGAATTCGTTTAAGTTGTGTTTTTAAAGATTTTGACTCCTTTTTACATTTCAGTTTATCAAACTTACGATATGTTATCACAGAGAAACCAAAATGGAAAGTTTTCAAGAAGAAAGAGTAAGTTATACTAAATCTCAATTTATATTATTTCTATATCTATTTGCTACTGCCCGCGGACTTTTAGCTAAACAGTAGCCTTTGTCCGTCCCTGAGATACTGTCTAGTCTACCTTCCTGATGAATTTCATTTAGATCGGTTCAGCCGTTTAGACATGAAAGGTAACATACAGATACACAGAAAGAAGTCTAGAAAACACTTCCTCAATAATAATATTGGTCCACTTCTGGACGGCCCCCTTTTCCGGCTTTTATCTCGTATATTGGGTGTATGCGCATAATCCCCACGCCGCGCATGCAGGTTGGAAATCGCAGATCAATAAGAATTGTTCTGCAGGGGCGCTGATTCCCACCCCCAGCGGATATTCCTTAGTCGCCTCTTACGACATTATTTTACATTATTTTTCACCCGCGGGAAGAGTTGGGGTGGAGCGTATTCTATGCCGGCACCACACGGCAAGGTGACACATAGCCCCGCATACTCAAACGCAACTCAGACTTGAGCATATCTTATTGACAGTTTTTCATAAAATCGTACAATTATTATAAACGCGAAAGTTTGTAAACATTGTAAGTAACCATGTTTGTTGCTCTTTCACGCAAAAACTACTGAACGGATCGGGCTTAAATTTTGCATACAGGGAGTACTAGGTATGGAATAACACATAATCTACTTTTTATCCCATAAATCAGTTCCCGCGGGCAAAGCGTGCGAAGCCGCGGGGTGCAGCTAATCTATAATAAATAAGTCTTTTGAGACACGCTTAAATCTGAGAAGTGTTTGGAGTTATCGGGGGTTAGGAATTGGGTATTAATTTCTACATTCATTCTTTCATTTCGTCTTCTTTTTTTTCAGAATCAGACAACTACCCCAGAAGGGCTGTCCATGTGGCAACAATGGCCCTTGCAAGCAGACAGTAACCCCTAAAGGGGTTACGATGCATTACCCGCAAAAGTAAGTGAATTTTAAAACTTTTTAAACTTTCGCGATTTGTTGACATAATTTATTGATTATTTATCGGGTATTTATCGCGTACCTTTGTTTTTATTCTGAAGATGAATTGAGGGTAGTCGTGGATACTGCTGTCAATTCTCGGCTGTAATGCGTGGAAACGAAGGGGAAATAAAAACAAAGGAACGCGATAAATACCCGATAAATAATCGTTAAATTAAGTGAATTTTCTTTTTTTCACAAAGGATATCCTTATTCGGAACTCCAACCCGGAAATTTTTGAATATCAGTCAGCTTATCGACGAATACTTTATGTTAAATTCCAATCGGTTCTTTAAAGCGACTCACGTCGAATTTTACGTATTTTCAATTTATTTGATTTGAAAAAGGAAAAGGTTTTAAATTTATATGATTATAATGTTTGTTTGTCACTTAATATCTCCACCAATAATTATTAATTTGTATAATCCTTTCGTTTTTGTATAGAGAATGATCTCGAAATGGTTCCGCACTAATTTTAATAAAGCGGTAATAAAATCTTATAAGGCTCGTAACAGCAAGAATTCGATGGCTGTTTTTAGTTTTAAACTCGTAGCTAATATCACAATCAAATAATAGAAACAAATTATAGTATTTTCAGTATTTTCTTTTGAAAATTCTCACAGCATTATTTAGCCCCAAGCCAAGCAAAGCTTGTGTTATGGGTAGGTACTAGATAACAGATAACAGATAACAGATATACTAAACACAACAGACATATTTATTATTATACATAGAAAACATCCAGAACACCGTGAACAAATATTTGCAGATCATACACACATTTGTTATTGGATTGAAATAATTGAACTAAGTGCAGCGAATATCATCAACAATTTTTTATCTCTCTACCAACAACTTCATCAATAATTTTATTTGTAAATAAAGACCAGATAAAAGATCAAATGATTCATCCAGTTTTTCGCCACCTTAAGCGCTTTCAGTACGTATACCTATATATTTTGATTAAAAATATTTAAATCCTTATTTATTACCGTCGCCCGATAGCATAATAACAGTAAGGTGTGCGGTAAATCCACTCCTAATTAGGATTTACACGTTACACCCCCTTTTCACTCCTCTTTCACCCCAGCAGGAGGAAAGGCGACAGTTTCAGTCTGGGTACCTAAATCCCAAGGGATTTAGTTAGATTTAAGTGTAACTTCTAATAACGTTTATTATACTCATGTCAGGTTTGTAAGGAGGATTACACGTAATCTTTCATAATTAATAAAAATTATTTATTTTCGTTTATTAAGGCACAACCAGCCCATAAATATTTTTTTTAAAACTAGCTGTATAGCTGCGTTTACACCACTCAAGATTACACTAATTTGGGGATCATTCAAATAAAAAACAAATCAAGTAGGAATAAACAAAATTAACTTATTTTACTATAAAAACTTTCGTAGTTTGACGAATTCATTATGAATGGAACCCGTTTAAGCGGGTAAGGTTAGCTAGGTACTACTACTACTTCCAACACGAACAAGTTTCCTTGTTAACTCGCTTACATTCACAATGAAATGAAATTATGTTATGAGAGACCCTTTGTTTCTTAAAGTTATGCATCTGATTTAAGTATCATAGGGAATAATAGAGAAAAATCAGGTTTACACTTTTATTTTACACTTCTTCTAGTAAAGAGACAAGTAGCTCTACTTAGCTTGAGTCTAGATGATGCTGTGTGAATTGTCCAGCATATTTTTTTAAAATAACCCTTTATTTATTTAATTAGATAAGCTGTAAGCTTTAAATTATACAATTTGAAGTAATATCAATTACCGTTTCAGGAAAAAAAAGTTTTCAGCTTCCTTTGTTACAAGAAAATCGCTGCAGAAACCTCAAAAGGGCTACTTCAGCAGGTAATTATTATATTCACAAACCTGGGCTGGTTTGCAACTGGAAGCGAGAATAGACGCTTGTAACTCAACTTATACTCTCTGAACGTGAGAACATGCAAAAAAAAAACAATATTCCGTATTAAATACACCTACCGTTCTAGTTATGAAATTATCGTCTACTCGAAGCGAATACCTAGACAATAAAATCTCACGAAGCGACTTTAATGATTATTTTGCTTTTGTATTAATAATGATCTTGAGCTGATCTCTTTTAAAATTCATTAAAAAAAGATAGTGTACATATGAAGGATTTTTAGGTCAACTTTAGTTTTTTCATAACCATTTTGTTATTTTTTGTGATGATGACCTTCTTTCGCGTCCGGTTGCAAACCATCCCAAGGCCCTATAGTAGGTAAAGCTGTTATTGTTATGTAAATGTTATTTCAGTTTTTCAAAAAAATTAGCCTCGCTTAAGACTAGACAGAAAAAGGCAACGAGGCGATTTAGTGAATGTATGTTTATGCCGATGTTTTTCGCTAACCGTAAGTAACTAATATTTTTACCTCTGTGTTTTCTTTTTTGTAATAGGATAAGGGTTTTATTATAATCGAACGAAAACGAGCTAATTTAGATAACCAACATATACTCGTACTATATAATAGTATATACTATATATGATAATGACTATATTTTTTGCTCACTAATGACTAATGACATAATGAATTTAATTATTTTACTAAATTATTTTGCTTATTGACATATGTACCTATGATTTACATTGTTTTGCTATTGTACTGAATTATTGTACTGAAGTATTTAAATTATTTTGCATGTTGAATAACTTAAACTACTCTATTGTATTAAGGTCTTACCTGTAAAGATAGATGTAATGTTTTTAAATAAATACAAATACAAAATACTATTAAGAGGTATACATTCCTTCGTGGTTATGTGACATTATTTTGACTGTCCTCAAGCCCATATTGGTCCACTGCTGGACACAGGTCTCATTCTGATAAGCGTTCTTGATCCCCACTATAGGCATGTGGGCTGGGGTTGACAGTTCGGTGGTAGAATTGTTCCGCAAGGGACGCTGCTGCCTGCCCCCGCAGGATATAAAAAATGGGGAGAGGTTTGCTTGACCTATCCACGGTTGTGTCGGTCTACCATCCCATCGGATTATGAGAGTGAGGGAATAGACTGCTCCTGTGCTTACGCACACTTGATCACTATAAATCTCCAGCGCACCCGGCTATTTTACGTTGATTACCGCTGCTACCGAAGATTCGGCTAGGACGATATCGAACTAAAATTTACAAATTTGTACGTAGTAAAATAATCATAGTAGATTGCATATCGGAAATAACGCCAATCATAAGTGATTACACACTATTATGATCGTAAAATAGTGGATTATGAGTTTAACAACGTTAGCTAGTTTGTGATTTTCAGGTAAGTAGGAACGTGTTGTGACCATATCTCAAGCAGAACCGATAGTCGCTGTGGTAAACGTGTTCCTCGGTGGAGGCCTTGACTCAGCAAGCGTAGAGTATAACGCCCAGCCAGGTGTGATGACGATATGTGAAAGACTGGATGCGTCAAGTTGAAAAAGGGTGCTATGGAACTCCATACATCATAGCCTAGGCGAATCGACAGCTGGACATAGGCTTAATAAGCTCATTAGGCTTATGTCCAGCTGTCGATTCGTAAAGGCTTATGTGGAGCAAAATGTTTGTTCTCTGCTCAAAATATAACATGATTCGTTTCGAACAGATTTTTTTGTTGTTATAATGCAACCATGTCTTTGTTTTAGCTCCAAAGTAGCCCAGAAAGTAAAAATGGTACATCCGAGGAAGTTCCCAACCCTGAAACTGACTGCATTTCGGTCACCAGTATAGGTGAGTAGTATACATAAAGTAGATATGGTACGTTCTTCCAGTGCTTACCCACTGGCTTGTGTTAGAGTCTGTTCAAAAAGAGAAGTGTCGTGAGAATCGAGGGCGCGCGTGTGCGAATTGTCAACTTTTGTTGCGTTGACAACAGTGCTCTGTCATTGCAGTATGACTAAAAGTGTTTGATCACCATAACGCCACGATACTTCTCGTTTTAAACTGACCCTAGAAATACTGGCTCGCTCACTGTTTCTTTTTAAATCATGTGCAATAATTTAAATGAAGAATGAAGATGGAAAGGTGTTCCTACACCGAAGTGCAAACGAGACATACGCATACAAAAATCGAACGCCAGCGGCGCGCTGGTTTGAATATGACTGATGTAGGTGGACCTACTTGCACCAAATTTGAATCTTTCACTTGCTAGAGGCTAACCTCGTAGCTCAATCCATTACATCATCGTAACGGAATCACCTCGCCGCATTTAGTCATTCTGATCATTTCTGCGCGTTTTTGTTTAACCTTTTGGGTTGACAAAAAAACCACAAAAAGTAGTAATTAATAGTAAGTTGCCTGAAAATTTAATTTTGTTTCAGGTTCATGAATCTTCGTTTATTAGAAATATTAAGAAAAGAAATTACTCAAATGTTGCTATGGTTGGAATTAAAAGTCACTGTTTTTTAAACTTTTTATTGTTAGTATTATATTGTTTTGAATAAATAATTTAATCCACCCAAATATGTGGTATAACTTGAACAGTATTTATTTGTGACGAGACAAAATAACTACTTTTATTTATTGTTTGCATACCATATCTTTACATTACCACAACTAAGCAGGATGACAACTAAAATTAATTGGATATTCCTCAAATTCCTTATAACAACAAGGTAGTAAAACCAACTGCCAATCTGAAAACCAGGCCAAGTATCGGAATAACATTTTAATAATGTATTTCCATCGAAAAACGCAAATAAGGTAGTATTTTACAGGAACCTCCCGAGCTATAATACAAACTTTTCCCTGCAGTTGGCAGTAGCGTTATTCAATCCAATCAGAGACCATATTCTGAAGAAAGAGATATAGTTCCAATTTTCTCCGTCCGAACGAGTAAGTTGGTGGCGCGCTGTATCGTTAGTGTGACAAGGGTAACGGCTGTAACGGCTACGCGGCTCTACGAAGTGCTACGAAATGCTACGCTGCTATGAGGAAGCTATTTGATTTTTTTGCTACGAAATTTTCTTTTGCTTTTATCGAGTATAACTGAAAAATGTGTTGGTGCAGAAATAGTCCTTCGTTTGACCGCAATCTCACAATTCTCACATGGTGGAAAGCGAAGATGCGGCCGACGATGTATCACGAAGGTCTAGAAGATGGCTACTCCGGACCACATTCCGAAACACAACTGAGTTGCTTCACGGACTGGCCCAGTCCGGAGGTTGGTGACAAGCCACGGCCGAAGCCTACCACCAGAGGGTATCGCTCTTAGCACCACCCAGAGGACACGTGTAGGGTATCAGAGGGTCAACACCTACGGACGTGAGCGATACTGTCCCCCAAATTGGTAACACCAAGTTACATGTCGTATACTTAGGTACTAAGGTACAATATATATAATATACATAATAAAAAAAAATATAGTTATTTTACAAATTATTATTTTATATTATATTATTAACAAATCAGCAGATCGTAGAACTCGTTAATCGAGTAGAACGACTTTTCTAGCAGCCATTTGCGTAATCTCGATTTAAATACCGCCGTGGAGGTTGCATCCCCGCGGATTGTGTCCGGCAGCCTGTTGTATACGGAAGGACCCATGACGTACACGGACCTCTCCGATTTGCAGAGTTTATGGCTCGGTGCAACCAAAATATAGGCAAGTTTGTTGCTGCGGAGAGCACTGGTGGTATTTACGCCTCTACGTTTGAAAAAACCGATGTTTTTGTAGGTGAACATCGCCACCTGGTGGAGACGTTCGCAACCTCAACCGCATATATTGGTGCACTGCTGGTCGCATAATATTAGCCCTGCTTACTCTTAAGCTAGGTGTGTGGAATGTCTAGCATTATTTATTATTTATTCATTCATTCCTGAATCCAAGTTCCAGGACAAACTTGCCGAGAGGACAGTCCACTCAGCATTTCCTAGCCCTAAACTAAGCAGAACTTGTGGTATGAATGATGAACTAATATCACATTATATGATAGATACTAATAATTTAGTATAAATAGGAAAGACATTATCATTTGTGAAAATACTGCACGGTTTAAAAAAAATATTTCATCATTATAAAGCTTACTTTTCAGGCAGTGACAGGCTATATTTTATTCCGGATTTTCCACGGGAACGGGAACTACGCGAATGAAACCGCGAGGGACTGCTAGTAATACTATAAAAAGGAAAGATTTGTCTGTTCGTTTGTTTGTAATGAATAGGCTTCGAAATTACTGGCCCGATAAAAAAAAAATCATCTCTAAACAGATAACTTTTCAGGGTCACTGGCCATATTTTATAATTTCGGAATTCCCACGGGAACGGGAACTTCGTGGGTGAAACCACGAGGCGCTGCTAGTGTTTTAATAAACATAAAAAAATATTTGATGATCTTACATACGTTCGTCCCAAGGTACCTCGGCAAATCGGTCGACATTTTAGTTATTTTGATTACCTTGTCAGGTCAATTCCCGTCGATGTTGATATTTTTTGGGATTTTATTTGAACTCATGGATCGTGTAAAAACACCCTCCAGAAAAAAGCTGTAAAATTTTGCTTAAAGCCTAATCATCTCAGCTACCCGATGACAATTTCCTCAGTTGAATTTAGTCATTTCAACTAACATTCGGTCACACAACCGTAGGACCTTCTCGTCAAAGCTAAAACTTAAACCTATTAGAAAACTTTGGACCTTTTAGACCCTTAGTATAAGTACCGAAACCTGCCCAAAGTTTACATTAATCTAACTTTGGCCACTTGTCTCGATTGAGACCTAGGCCAGTTTCCTCAAGTTGAGTTTACGTATCAATTTTACCATCTTAACGTTAACCACGAGTTAAATAAAGTTTTTAAAGCTTTAAAAAGCTTAGTTTTGAGGTTGATTTATTCATTCTAAGTAATAGATACATAATTTAACTAAAACGTGGCATTCTCTGAACCCAGTGCCAAGGTTCAAAACGCGGGTTGCCGATTTTGCTTCCACATTCCCCTCGCACACATTGTGAGCCCTTTCATTAATCGGGTTGGCATGTTAAACATGAAATGGCGCCGAACTCTACATTTAGCGACTCTGGTGCATGACATTATAAAAAAAACAAGCACTCTAAGTAGGTACTTCATATCAGTATTCAACAAATTTGAGTGGTTCACGGAACCTCTAACAAACTCGTGTTTCTTCGTTCATGCTTGTTGTAAGGTAACATAAAACCGCTGCTTTCAGAGGAAGGTATCGCTACCAGGCCACGAAGTGTTGGATAATTTACCACCTCCCTTACGGCAACCTATTTTGAAGGCTGCCTTTTAGCGTAGATTTAAAATCACACTTCTGTCCCCACAAATGGCTTGATAGTGGAAGCCCATATCATTATTAGTAATTTAAGTATGTATGTACCTTCTAGCAGTAAAAGTAGTGAGCCCATAATTGTATCTCTGATCTTTTTTCTTTAGCTTTTAAATAGTACCTAAGAGTTTGTGCGTTTAAGTAAAAGTAATACAGTTATATTCTTTCTTTCTTTCTTTCTTTCTTTCTTTCAGTACTGTCCTTTACTCAGTTTTACTCAGGCGTGTGATCCCCAGTTGGTTGACGGTGGGAACAAAGCATGCAAGCGGGAACGAACGAATGCAAACGAATGGGATTCAACGATTACGTTCGTTTCATTTTTCTTTGACGTAGCGACAGCTGCCAGAGCTCGGCCAAAGGCGAGCGAAGGCCTTCGTTTGGGCTCGCTTGCTTTCGCAATGACGTTCACACTGATTCTTTCCCGTTCGTTCGTTAGTCTTCGCTTGCTCTCAATCGGCAGACATTGTATACGTAAATAATCACTCATACAGTTTTTGCCGCTTATTCATTCGTTTTATTTTTCTTTATTCGTAATCTAGTTCTTTATGCTTACAAAATAAGCAATAACACGAGTTAAATTTTAATTTGAAACTGGTGTTACTTATTTCCTCTTCACATAATTTTTTTGTTCGCTAGCAGAAGAAGAAGAGATGGTTGGTACTAATGGTGATGTTGATGACAGGATTTAAGGTCCAAATTCATATCTACTTCATTTTACACCACGTTTAAAGATAAGATAGCTTGGATGGATTTGGCTTACACAATATGTTTATCAGTAGTGTTAATCGCGTTTAAAGTGTTTGGTATAAGCGGACCTCAACTCAGCAGGCGTTATTCAAGCCTACGAGTTAAAATGACTTTGAATTACTTTTGTTTGTAAGGCTTTGGAAGATTATTTTCGGATGAATTGTTTATTTCAGAAGCTTAATTTGAAGAACAACGAATTAGACTGGTATCTTTTTGTGAAGTTGGCAAATTCTTAATAACCAGGGATCAGCAGAATTGTAATATCACACAAAACTCAAGAGATACTTATAAAATGTTAAATGTTAATTGTAATACTTTAAAAATCACAAAACATGGCGCATGTTTGATGAATGATTTCTTTGCCGACTGAAATAAATTATATTAGTTTTGTTGCTGAACTTATTTATATTAGGTTTGTACCAGAATGAAAGCGAATGAGAAATTTTGACAATTCAATCTCAGCACCAAAAGTTTTTGGTTCTGTTGTAAAATTAAAAGCTACATCTTATGAAGTCTATGAAATAAAGGCTACTATAATTATTACGTTAATACTATACTTACAAATTTGTGACTTTATTATGTGCTAGGTACGTATACCTCTTAAAATCACACTATACAATGCTAAGTTACTTCATTAACTTATCAAAATTTTAATATATTTTCGTTTATCGACATTGATTTAAAAAAATATTCGTTTTGGTACTTGGAATATTTAAGTATATTTTTCAACATGATATATTTAATATTTAAGTATATTTTCAACTAGAAAATCAAGTTTTCAGGATTTATTCTTCATAAAAGTCAGCAATTTTAAAGATACTCGTAGTTTGCAAAAATTTTTTTTTAGAATGTTAATAATATTATTATTTGTTATTTTTTTCTTATTGAAAGTCGGATGGATGGTTGGATGGATGGATGTTTGTTACCTCTTCACGCCAAAGCTACTGAATGGATCGGACTGTTTTTGCACACAGGTAATTTTAATCTAGGGATCAAACATAGGCCACTTTTTATCCTACAAATCAGTTCCCATGGGATAGAAATCACCTTAAAACGTTTCCATATAAACAACAAGTGCGAAGCCGCGGGCGGCCACTAGCAATCTATATTTATGTAATATCTTAGACTAAACTTCAAGAAAATAGATAAAACTAATTCATAACATCAATGTCACGAGAAATCTGAGAGATTTAACCCCAAATCACCCCCGTTCCCCAGACTAAGATCTAAGATACCGCCTCAATTTGCCCTTATAATCTGAAACTACAATATGTTTTGTGACGAGGGTTATTTGATTTATTTGCAGAATATTGGCCGTGAGATTTTTATTTCGTGAGGTTTTGTCACCTTGAAAGGTTCGTGATGAAGGTAGACAGTCATCAGTGTTTTTTTGGGTTATGTTTATAATCTTTATTGAAAAATAAAATTAGAATCACACTATTATTATAAATGAGTTTGATCCATACAAACTAGGTGCACCCTACGTATGGATGGATGGATGTTTGTTACCTCTTCACGCCAAAACTACTGAACGGATCGGGCTGAAATTTTGCATACAGGTAATTCTAATCCTGGAATCAAACATTTTATCCCATAAATCAGTTCCTAGGATAAAAATCACATTAAAACGTTTCCATAGGAACAACGCGTGCGAAGCTGCGGGGCGCAGCTAGTAAGGTAAATTATAGAAATAAATTAAAAGTAGTATTTACAATTGAAATAATTGAGCTAACTACAAACAATCTTAAGGTAGGTACTGATCAATACCAGTCGGAAGCGTCACCAAGACGCTGGCTGCATTGCCCCGCTGTATGGCAATACTGATGCGCTACGCCAGATACTCACCAGCTCTCGGGTCACGCGTCGCTTTGACCAGATCCTCAGATAATTTTTTGAAAACCAAAAAGCTTAAGTTCCCCATGGCTTATTTTATTGTCAATAGACCTTCGTTTGTCCGTTAACTCACCTGATGGGAAGTGAAGATGACGTGGCCGGTATATCATGAAGGTCTAGAAGATACCTATTCACTCTTGTCTTGAGCCGGAAAAGTAGAAGCAGGAAGCGAGTTCCATTCCTGAACGGGAGGAATAATGGAGAAGGAGGAAAACTACCTAGTGCGAGTGGAGGGTACATCCACCAAGTATGGATGGTATTGCGCTGTGCATCTGCTTGTCCTGGAGTGGAAGGGGGATGGTGGGATCAGGTCATTTAGTTTCAGCGAGCATCTCCGCTTCTGTGCCCATGGTCTCTCTTTAAGTCTCGACTCCAAGGGGAGCAAATGTGTAGGCTCTATCGAAACCAGCATTTATGCAGATCCTCGGGCAAATCTACCGCAGCACCAGCCTGCGTCTCACACATGGGTTATGTTAAAAATTGTTTATTTTTTCTTATCTCATTTTAAGAAATGATTGTATATCTTATTTACGTATAAGAAATGATTGTATTCTTGTAAGTTTTTAACGAATAAATTCACCATTAGAATGTAGTATTCTAATGGTGAATTAGTTTTTGAGTAACAGCTAACAGCTGTATACTAAAAATATATAGATACTAAAAAAAATTACTTGTCAAATTGCTTATTTTGTTAGTCTAAAGAAATAAACGATTTGACTCTGACTCTGTTTTGAGATGTTTTAATATTTAAAATTGAGATAAGACACAGCTCATTACAGTAGATTTTTATTTATTTATCTATCCGTGTAGTGTATTGTATTAAGTATATCAGATACTTAGTGCCCATAACTCAAGCTATGATTACGTTGAGACTAGATGAAGCTGAGTAAGTGTTGCCCCCGGTGGATTTCCCTTAGTCAAGATGCGACTAAGGGATATCCACCGGGAGAGGGAAGCTGTGCACCCTGTAGAACAATTCTACCACTGAACTGCGATCCCAACCAGCATGCCCAGCGGGGATTATGAGCACTACCCCCATTAGATTAACGCCAACAAGGCGCTTATCAGGGGGAGGCCAGCGTCCAGCAGTGGACCAATACAGGCTGTCGAGGTTGAGATGAAGCTGTGCGGATTGTCCAGCATTAATTATTTATTTTATTTGTTGGTAATGTATCCAGACCTATTTTCTTGCAAATAAAACGAACATTACCGTATTAATTTCTAGTATGGTTTTAGTTTGTTGAAATTTTAGCAAAATAAAACAGATCACAAATATAGAACCCGTGAAAGTCGTTGTTAAGCTACGCGTCCACGGGAGTGTACTGAGGGCAAGGATTTGCATTGATTTGTATCGATTTTTTGTATTTTTCGGCAAATCTGCCGATACCAGAGATCGGTAATGCTATATAATCTCCTAGACAGCCTGGTTTTAATCTTGTCGACACCTGAAAAACACCGCTGCCGCACTTAACAAAAATGTGCATTGAAATATGGGGTTACACCCGTAACATTTAGATGCATATTTTATTGACGGTCAGATCAGAGACAGCGCGCGTGTTACTCGTTTGAAGCTTGTGTAGAGCCATTTTGTCACTGTAAAATGTATCTATAAACAACGAGTTTAAGCCCATATTCGAATGCATTTTTTGTGCTGTGCGTTAGAGGTCTTGGATTAATCTGCGCAGAGCTTTATCGTACGCCAAGCCATCCACCATTTCCTATATTTTGTCGCGTGCTACGTGGTGTGGGTTTGAGTCTGTTTATAGCTTTATTGATATAATAAGGTTCTAGTTTGTTAGAAATTGTAGCAAACTCAAGCAGATTACAAGATATAAACGTATAAACGCCGTGAGAGTCGGTGTAAGTCGCCACTTCTGCGTTCAGCGTCGAACTAAGCAGTATTAAAGTAGTAAGTTTTAGTTTACAACGATAGGGGATGGGGACATACGAGAAGTTATTGCGACATGCTGGTAGAGTCTGTTCAAAAAGAGAAGAGGCGTGGGAAGTTAGGGCGCTTGTGTGTCAATTTGAGAACTTTTGTTGCGTTGACAACACTGCTCTGTCATTGCAGTACGTCTAAAAAAAAGGTGTTGGTTCACCGTAACGCCATGACTCTTTTTGAATAGGCTGTAACAGACTTAACTTAAAAAGATAAAACTTAGGAACTTTTTATTAGCATTCCAGCAGAACCAAATTCATTCTCCTTAATTTTTTATGTATCAGTGGCTCCCTTTAAATAAACCTACTGATTGGTTTAATTTTGTTGTTGTTTGCTTTTGTATGTTTATAGGTTTAGGTTATGATATGACATACTTACTAACATACTTTGTTAGGTAAAAATAATTAAGATTAAAAAGAGCTGGTAACAGAAACATTTACGCTTGCGTTATGCCCGTAAGTGTTTAAATAAAATAAATAAATATAATTCGTTTATTTCAGGCACACAATACAAAATTAGGGACCCATATCACAAATACACTCGAGAGCAATGAATCCGGGTCACTTAAAGAATGTTAAAAATCTCGGAAACTAAAAATGATAGGTTAATGCAATAAATTGTATTTAATAGACAATGTAATACTCCTTAAATGAAAGTAAAAAAAATATGAGTCACCATACATTTTAATAACACAAAATTACATAAAGAAAAAAACTGCTGATCTCTCCTTAAAACAAAAATAGGAAACATGAAATTTTTGAACTTTATTACGATTTTCTTGAATTTTAATACTTCGTATTGCCTCCTCGTGCTTCCATTACTGCGTTTACGCGGTTTGGCATGCTGTACACCAAGTTCCTTATACGATTTTGGGGAATATTCTCCCATTCCTCTGTGAGAGCAATTTTGAGCTCACGAAGCGTGATTGGGGGAGGGTTTCGTTATTTTACGCATCTGCCTAGCTCGTCCCAAGCATGCTCGATCGGGTTGATATCCGGGCTGCGCGCTGGCCACTCCATACGAGTAATGTTCATCTCTTGAATAGGGTAGTCATTCACAATCCTACCTGTATGAGGTCGGGCATTGTCATGCATAAATATAGCATCCTCACCTAAATTGACCATAAATGGACCAACGTGATCATTGAGGATTTCTTCCACATATCTTACGCTAGTTAAAGAGCCGTTTTCTATGATCACCAGCTCTGTGCGACTTTCAGAAGAAATTCCGGCCCACACAAGTACAGACCCACCACCGTAGGCTACTTTTTCTTCGATGCATGCTTGCTTGAATCTTTCCCCTGGTCTTCGATACACTCTGTGTCTTCCATCGTGCTTGTAGAGCATAAATTTTGATTCGTCGGAGAACATAACTTTTGACCAATCTTCAATACTCCTTTTTTTTAGATTTTTAACATTCTTTAAGTGACCCGGATTCATTGCTCTCGAGTGTAGAAATAACTAAAATCCACACACAGAATAAAAACATTAGAATACACAATGTATGTTATGGAATACACAATATAGCAATGTAACATACATTGCTATATTGTGCTATTTAAATTTTTCTGCAGGGACGTACACTGTACATCCCGGCATCAGAAGAATGTAGATTAATGTATGTGCTAAGATCATTGATTAATTAAAAAGGGAAGATGAGGTACTAGTTTTTCGAAAATGGCAACCTCTTATTGTGTAAAATTGTGTGCTTCCACCTCAATCACCGTCGTACTGGCGGCACGGGCGGTCATGATTTGCGTGAAATATTGTTGTCTCGGTCTCGCTTCGTCTAAGATACGTCTTTCCGTCTTTGTTCTTCTTTGTATTGCACAGGACTGGAAATATAACTGTGAGCGTATGTGTTTGCGTGTAGTTGTAACACATGCCAATTTTTGAGTAAGCGCTTGGAGAACGTATCTTCCCTTTTTAATTAATCAATGGCTAACATACATTAGTCTAATAATGAATGTGCTTACAGAAAAACGCAAAAGAACCAGCATAAACGTCATTGCGAAGACAGGCGAGCCCAAATGAGGGCCTTCGTTCGCCTTTGACCGTTCTCTACTACTGAAAAAACTATTTAATAAGTTAACAATTTTTTTATTATCTACTACAGTCATGTCATTAATAAGTAAGTCATAATTTTATGGCCATACTTGCAGATTATACTTAAAACTTTAGCTTTTAGACGTTATTATTGTGACGTAAACCAAGTATAATTATTTCTGTAACATTTAATTCTGTAGCATTTTACCGACTTGGTTGTATCAATGCCGTTCATCTATACTAAAATTATACCGAGGAATGATTTGATTGTTTGTTTGTATTCAATAGGCTCCAAAACTACTGTACCGATTTAAATAATTATTTCATCAATAAAAAGCTTACTTTTTAGGGAGTCACATATGCTATAGTTTATTACGGAATTCCCAAGTGAACGGGAACTACGCGGGTGAAACCGCGTGACGCTGCTTTCATACACATTGAGATTTTATCGTCTTTTACCTCATTGCTTGAAAAGCCTCTACGTACAAAACATGCTCCCTTAACTTCCATTCGTATGTTTTCATTCTTTGCTGAGTCGAGACAGTAAATATAATCTCGCCGTTGGCAGCCTTAGTAAAAATAATAATATCTTTATTTGTTCATGGGAAGATTACGAAGATCCTGAGTTATGACTTACTTTAAACCTGCATGGTAATGATAAATTTTATTTACACTGACAGGGTTTGGATGTAAGGTTTAAAAGTAGAACTCTGTTGCATCACTATGATATTCCTAACCTTAAAACTCTTGAAATGCTTTTCTGGCGACCAGAAAATCTGGGTTGATATCCGTAAATTTCTACGTCAACAGGGACTACCCTATTGCAACCTTTTTTTTTCTTTGTTGTAACTTCACTAACTCATACTCACAAACTTGGACGCACTTTATGTATGTATTTTTTATCGACAAAGGAAATAAAACATAATATTCAATATCTTGCGATAATGTAACTAACGGCCGAGCTACTTAGATTATACACTTGCCTTTTTGGTGCGCCAATTTCGATGATTCTTTTAAAATGTTCCAAGGGTGTCCTGATAAATTTTATTCCTGAGGGATTAGTCGTATAAAAGGGCCTATATAATTATCGTCAAATTACCATAACCACCATAAATATGTATATTTTCTACTTCTAAAATCTCCTATATAAAATCTATCGTTGTTTGACGAATTAATTATGGATTTAAGCGGTTTAACTACGAACCTTATCAACCTTACGAACATTGGCATAGCATACCTGCTAAAAATATACATCCATATATTATTCTTATACCATCATCATTAACCTTTAATAAGCAAATACAAAACTATTTCATTTAATTTCAAGATATTTCATATCCTTATTGGTGATAAAATAAATACAGTTATGTCGTAAAAGTTATTCAAGAGACAAACTTATACGCTACGATACTAATGTTTTGTTTCAACTATCAGTTAACTTACCTTGTGTAAACTCGCACCAAAAATAGTTACCATCGAGACTCGCAAACTTTGAAATTGATAAATTGGCGCTGAGAAGGCTCCCAAGACAATGTTTAAAACAAACTTCTGTCACAGTGGATGTTGGTAAAAGCTGATTTTCATAAAGCAAAAAAAATGTAAATACTCCTTATAAGAAACCACTAGCAAGTTTATCGCTTATCAACTAATACAATCTTTGCATATCTAAGACAAACACAATTTATGTTTTATTACCTACTATTGTCGGTGTGGAACTGGTCTACATCCGGCCAAGCATTAACATCATTAATGTAATCATCTATTGTATTGTATTATGTATATCAGTTATCTAGTACCCATAACACAAGCTTTGCTTAACTTGGGCCTAGATAATGCTGTGTAATTTGTCCGGCATTATTATTATTATTATTATCTATGGAGTAATAGGCTTTCTTGATAAGATTTCGTCTTATGTACAGTTTCAATTTACGAATAGGGAGCTCGTAAATTTAAATCGCTTGCTTCAGATGGAAACTTGTTATAGATGTCACGAAAAAGAAAAAGGTGTAATAAACCAAAAGGGCGTGAATTTTGGACATCGAGTATACTTAGATTTTTAGGATATCGGTATTTTTTTCCTGTATTAAAATGACCTGTGTTTTGATTCGTAAAACCCCAGTGGTTTCGAAAGATGAAGGTGAAGGAAAACCGTTTAGTGCAAGTGGACGGTATATCGAGCAAGTACGGATGGTATTGCGTCGTGCGTCTGCTTATCCTAGAATGGAAAGAGGATGGTGGGATCAAGTCAGGTAGTTCCTGTGAGTATTCTCCATAATGTATCCTATAAGAGATCAAGCGACAGGCTACCTTGCGACGACGGTGCTTGAGACTTTGGGTCCTTAGTCTCTGCAAGATACCTACTGCTTGTCAGTGACTCAACTCTTGTTAGTTTCGTCCTAAATTGAACCAGCTCTTTGTGGTAAGCTATACGAAACACTGCTAAGTTATTCGGCGACACTAAAGAGCTGAACTTACTTTGATGATTGATTGTGAGACGAGCCCTGTAAATGTTTGATTTGGTCGCTTTGGGATTGAATTTTAGTGTTTTAAAGTTGAATAAGTGGAGATCCACAACAAAAGCCGTCCAGGCATGATCAGTTATTGTTAGTTAGGTAAATGCGGAACCGAAATATTATTTTATTTCTTTCTTCATCTAAGATTTGACCTCTCTAAGGTTTGTGTTCACCAATAGATAATCGGACAATTAGTCATGTTCGTTGGTTACAGTTGACGTTTAAAAACGTCAAAACAACTGTTGAAAATTTAACCATCTATGGGTGAACTCGGGTCTTACTCAGTCTATGATCGTAAAGCTCAACGTGTATCTATATTATATATTATCCAACATATCCAACATCACACAACATCATTGCTGTGAGTACAGCACGAAATTGTGCATTTTGAAAATTTACGCCCGTATTTGAATACGGGCGTAAATTTTCAATAAGTTGGTAAGAGTCAAGAGTAGTCATAATTTTTTCCGACTTTTCCGATTTCTAGCTGCGTCTTGGGGCCCCTCCATTTGCTCGTCAGCAGTTAGCTAAAATGTCTCAATATTGTTTGTACTCATCCTAATTTATTTAATTAAGTTGTGCTGGCTAAGAATTTGCTCCACCCCATCTATTCCCGAGGGTGTGTAAGAGGCGACTGAGGGATATGCACCGGGCGGCGGCGGGCAGCTTAACAGTTGAGTCACTGACAAGCAGTAGGTACCTTGCAAAGACTAAGGTCCAAAGTCTCAAGGCAAGGTAGCCTTTCGCTAACACCAAACTACGATGCCAACCGGCATGCCCAGCGTGGGGATTATAGGCATTATCCCCCAAGAGATACGCCAATTAGGCGCTCTTCAGGGGCAGTCCTACTTGACGCAGGCCTCCCACTGGTGGACCAATTATAGGCTGTTGAGGTTGAGGTATTTTATTTTATTGTTAAAGTACCTACTTTATAAAAGCTAGATCTCTACAAAAATGATTTACCTTTGCCCTACAATTTCATTAAAACGTTATCTGATCTTTGAACCCTTTTTATCGGAATAAAATAGCGTAGGTAAGGAATAAATTAATATTTATCCCGAAAAAGCTTATCCTGATTATATCTCAGTAACCTGGTAACAACACAATCAACTTCTGTTCTAAAAGGGAAGAAACCTGGGACAGAAATATATTACTTTTAGTCATCCCTGAAGCTATTCACACTAATAATATGCGAAAGTTTGGATGGATGGATATTTGTTACCTCTTTATGCCAAAACGCGTACAGGCAATTTAAATCATGAAATCAAACCTAGACAGAAGCCTAGGTTCAAAGTAAGTAATCCCATAAATAAGTTTTCGTGGGATAGAAATCACCATTAAACATTTTCATAGAAAAAACGCGTGCGAAGCTCGGGCAGACACTAGTTTTTAACCGACTTCAAAAATGAAAGAGGTTTATCAATTCGACTGTATTTTTTTTATGTTTGTTACCTCAGAACTTTTGACTGGGTGGTCCGATCTTCATGATTCTTTTTTTATAATTTTGATCAGTTCTGACAATGGGATCCATGAAAATTCAAGAAAAACTATTAAAATTTAAGTCGGTTTATAGTTTTTTATAACAAAATTAATTTAAAAAATAAAAAAATTCAATATTAATTTCTTTAGGCGATTTTAATACGAACCTAGTTTTTGTTGAAATAACACCACTGCTAACCCTTTTACTACTCTAACAGCATCAGCTGTGTTGGATAGGCTTAGAATTTGCACCACCCCAAATCTTCCGATCCCCTACCGGCATGCCCAGCGGATTATGGGCTTTACTCCCTTTAGATAAAAGCCAACAAGGCGCTTAGCAGGGGAAGCCTGCGTCCAGCAGTGGGCCAATACAGGCTGTTGAGGTGTAGGTTGAGCTAACCCTCTTTCATCAGTACAGAATTCGTCAAACTTTGATAGTTTTTATAGGAAAATTCTTCTCCTATTTGTAAAAAAAATGCCTGACTCATTGTCTGGTCTATTTGAACTTTGCGAAATGAAAAAAGAACTCCAAGGCGCCGATTAACATAAGTAAGTATTACAAAGTAGTTTGCTGCATTTCGATAGAAAGCAGATAGAGATAAATAAAATGAAATAAAAAGAGCTGTTATTTCCTTACCAGCTAGTTACATTGAATTTATAATCTCAGTAGGTAAAATAAAATATAAACATAAAATATTTACACTTCCGGAGCAGTTTTTGTCCGGTAAGGATCGCATTTGGCGGTGAAAGCCTCCTTCAAGCGTTTCCATTCCCTTCTGTCCCTTGCTGTACTAATCCAGGTGCTTCCAGCTACTTCATCTCTCATCGCTCATCGCACCACCTCTTTGTTGGTCGACCTCGTCTGCGTTTGATCAGCAGATAGAGATAGACATAAATATTAGAATAGAATAGAATATTATTTTATTTGTTATTTAATCAACAAAAAAACATATATGGCTTAAAATAAAAGACAAAGCATCTGTTGACTAGAGTCACAAAACAGTCTCTGCCTCAGCATGAGCTGGTTGTAAACACGTTACAATCAACGCTGGTCTTCCGACAGAGCCATTTGGTGACGTCACGGATGATAACACATCTACTAATACACAAACAATCAACGAATATAACGATTAAAACATACAAAAACATAAAAACAAGCAACGGTTGACAAATAACTCATAAAGAAACAAAGCACAAAAATACACAGCGTGGGTTGTTTTTTTTTGTATACAACTAAAAATAGTATATAGTGTAAATAATTAAATTGTACATAGCCTCGTTATATGATACTTGTATCGTTTTTATGACTCTCCTGTTTTTTTGACCTATAAAAATAAAATTGCGTAGTTTGACTTTAAAACTATAATAACTTTGCTATAATAACTAGGTATTATAGATAACATTATATTTGTTTATTGTTCATATTCAAGGGTAGAGAGGATTTATAAAAATTTACAGAATTACAAATTGATAAATACCAGAGAGCTTGAAGATTTTCACTAAAAGGTTTATTGCACATTCAAAGCTTATAAAAACGATTATCAACAAAACTAAGCAATAGTTGGCGGTTTAGGTGTCATTTTGACTGCTAATTTTTATTTTAAGCTGTTTATATGACGTAACCTGTCTGACATAATTTGATATTTTTCTTAATTTACTAATTAGGCAGATGTAGCCAAAACTGAACTAAACTAATTTGACAGGACCAAAAATGATGCCATCTTACCCCGTAAGTTGCGGTTGAGTACCTACATAAAAAAATACATGTGGCACTCCACTCGGGGACTGGCGCGGTAAAGCTATTGCATAGCATATTTTATCCCAATGCCACCTAGAGGCGAGTTGCTGAACGATATTTCAAAATGTCATTAAAAGTTCTGCTATTCATCGATAGATGGCAAAACTAAAAAGTATCACCGCTGTGCCGGTCGGATTGGGGGGTGTTAGGTTATTTTCGTTACGGAATTTCTGGATTCGGTCTCCACGCTCAAGGCCCGCGATAGAAGCTATGAAGCTTAAAAACAACATTCAACCGGAAACAAATAATACCGGTTGAACTTCTAAAAGCGGGTAAAGTAAACAGAAGAAAAGTTTTAAACTAATTAGTGCATCCTAAGAAAACATAAAAACTGACTCAAGCAAAGTAATTTTTTTCTGTTCGCTGAAGTTCGTTCAAGCAAGCAGAACAAAAAACTGTTTGACATTGGCTTGTTACTTTTCATTCTAAAAATAATTATTTATGAAACCTCATAAATACCTCCTCGGGACCTCTCTTTAACCGACTTAAAAAATAAGGACGTTTTCAATTCGACTGTATTTGTTACGTCAGAACTTTTGACTGGGTGATCCGATTTTAATGATTATTTTTTATTTGAAAGCTGTTGCTTTCCGTGTGGTCCCATTTCATCATTGAGAAAACCATACATATAGTTTTGTAGGATTTAGTTAAATAAAATTCTATCAAATTTAATTCGGCTTATAGTTTCTACAAGAAACCCAATTATTTATTTTGGTCCAACTCAGACATAATCGGCCCGGCGATCGTGTTTCGCGTATGTATTATTGTCTCGGTGATAGTTTGCATTTCCTTTGTTGTTTATTAGGTAGGTATATTGCAAAAGATTGGAAATAGTGTATCTTTGCGATTAGTTGCTCTGTAATTTAAAACACAATACATAATACAGGCAATTTTGTAAAGTTATGAATGATGTTATACTATGAATAGATCTTAATAATATTATATACACAAATATTTCATAAGGTCTTTTGTGAAAGTCAAAGTCAAAGTCAAAGTCAAATCGTTTATTTCTTTAGACTTACAAAATAAGTACTTAGACAAGTCAAATGAGTGAGTGGAAAATAAATGGTTTATTTATTATTATTAGCCTCAAGCAAAGCAAGGCTTGTGTTATGTGTACCTATACCTACTAGATAACTGATATACCTTCTTGTTACAATAGATACACTATCTACATCAAATATTTTTTTTTGTTCTACGTAGAAAACACCTTGAACTCCCTGAACATCTGCAGATCGTACAAATAATAATACATTGGTCCCGAGGTGGGAATCGAACCCGCATCCTCCTGCATCGCAGGCGGCTTCGCATAGATTTAAATCGTTAGATAGGCCCTTTCCGTAGTGAGACCGCTCCGTGTTCGTTGCCAAACGAAGATTGTGAGCTCACAAACTTGTCTTTTATCATTTGGAATCAGTGAATTATTTGTTTTTTGTTGTGTGCTTGTTCACAAAAGTTTGTGCAATGTGATTACACAATAAAAAGCAATAATCATAGTTAAGTTTATTGACAAAAACACTAATTTTATCTACTCATAGTGTGCGTGCGTCGGTATTTTGTAAACGCACTCATTCGAAGAAAATGCTACAGTTTTATGGCGTAAGGGCGTATCTAACCATTTAAATCTCTGTTCTTAGCTACCTTGGTATAATAAGTTAGCTGAAATCATAAACTAGTATACAACCACGAAACCCTAACAAAAGCAATCTACACAATATGTATCTAGTCAATGGTTCGGGTTGGGCCGAAACAATGATAATATTGAAGGCACCCTCGAGACTGGGTATTCGAGTTACGGATTCATATTCACTGCTACGAGTATTATGTTGCTAGGTACACTATTATACAAACCTCTCAGCCTCTTAGGGGATGAGAGCTTTACTAGCGAGTTCTATTAATAAGTTGGATTGTTGAAACCTTGGCCAGTTTAGTGGATATGTGAGCTTATGTAGATGACAAAGCACGTTAAGTCTTTAAGCGGGGGTCAGATTTTAGCGTTTTCAGAAAATCCCATCCCCCTGAATGCTACTCCTTAATTACTCAAACTGTAGTAAGTACAACCTTAAGTGTAGTTAGTTCTACACAAGTGTAAAAGTAAAAGAGTACTACCATCTATTCTTATGGTACTAAACTTAAAGGCAATAAATAAGTAGCAAAAAATTAATGAATTGAATAATGTTCCCAATTATCTCCAGAACGGTTTATGATTGAGACAGTTTTCTGTAAAAGGAATGGGGTTCATTGACGATGGTTCTTAGCTGCTGACAACTTATTGTATGGTGGTTGCTTATCGGGGAGCCAATCAACGTTTTCAAAAAGGACTTTTATAACATTATAACCGTGTTTGGACTCTTTTTACCCGCGATGTAAAGTAAGTGGAATATGTGTGCGTATGCGTTTAGGGTGTGATGTTGTTGTTTGTTTGTGTGTGCAATTTGCACATCAATGTTCCGAATAATCTCCAAAACTGCACGACCGATTATGATACGGTTTTTTGTTCGGAATCAATATTTGGTGGCATAGTTCTGAGCTAGTTGTTATGGTCTTCACTCACCAGGGGGTGCTGTTATATGTGTATTTTGTGAATGGTTTCACAAATGTTCCTATTTATCTCCAGAACAGTATGATATACCTATTGAGACACGGTTATCTGTAAAAAGGTACGGGGTTCATTGGCAATAGTTCTTAGTTAACTTGTTTGGTGTTTGCTCACCAGAAAGCGCTGAAATCAACGTTTTAAAAAAGTACTTTTGTAACATTATATATGAAAAAATGTTTGGACTCTTTTTAGGTATTATTCCCAACGTTAACTAAATTAAATTGAATTATAACCGGTTGTAAGTTACGTAAAAAATAAAATTCAAATGAAAGTTTTGCAAACCCTCAGGGGGTTTGCAAAACTTTCATTTGAATTTTATTTACTAAATGCTAAATGGAATTAAAAGAGACAAATAAATTGTTTATACAAAATAGCTTCCATAGTTTTTTTACTTTTGTTTGACAGAATGACTCGTTAATTGCAAACAAAAGTGTGAATTAAGATGTCGCCAAAACTAAACTTAACTAATTTCATAGGACTACAAATGTTGTCGTCCCTTTCAAAACGATCGAAATAAGAAGGATGGAATCATTTTAGTTCTGTCAGTAGTTTAGTTTAGTTTTGGCAATATCTGAATCGACACCATTATCTATTACACTAATATCATAAATGCGAAAGTTTGTATGGATGATGTTTGTTACTTCTTCACGCCAAAACTACTGGACGGAACTAGCTGAAATTTGCAAACAGGTATTTCTAATACTGAAATCAAACATAGGCTACTTTTTATCCCATAAAACAGTTCCCGTGGGATGAAAATCACCTTAAACGTTTCCATAGGAACAACGCGTGCGAAGCCGCGGGGCGCAGCTAGTTCACTATAAATATAATAAAATGAGTATTGAATCTCATGTCCTCAACTGTACCAAACGCGGAACGTAACTTATTGACATGAGACGACAAACGTATTGGCATGCGTCAGTGTCCCCTTGTACCACAATATGCCAAATATTTATCCTTGGTTCAGTTACTTAGACTCGAGTTACGACTAATGGTTTGGCTTACTTGAACATTATAACAAATATGTACCTACATTATAATATAGTACCTGGGTGACCGAGCTTTGCTCGGTTTTTTGTTGGTAAATTGTGCTTATTAGAAATTATAGTAGTCCTATTCGCCAATAGATGGCAGGGAGAGTCATATTTTTCACATTAATTCCTAAGAAGATTGGGATAAAGTTCATTATTGAAAACACGAATAAAATAGTATTACTATTCGCCAATAGATGTCAGGAAGACTCAATTGAATACGATAAATCTAATTATTGAAAACATAATTAAACTAATAAGCAAAATTTTCTGAAAATGAATCCTAGCTAGATCGATTTATCGCTTCCGAAACCCCCTGTATACTACAAAAATGAAAATCTGGATGTATGGATGGATGGATGGATGGATGTTTGTAACCTCTTCACGCCAAAACAACTGAACGGATCTGGCTGAAATTTTGCATACAGGTAATTCTAATACTAAATCTGTTTCCGTAGGACAAAAATTACCTTTAAACGTTTCCATAGGAACAACGCGTGCGAAGCCGTGGGGCGCAGCTAGTAATGTATGACTACGAAACTCTTTGAGCTACCTCTAGCTAGGGTCTGGGCAGATTAGTGTATTTTTGTTTTGATCTCATTCAAAACAGAAATACACCAATCTAACCCAAACCACTACTCAGTGATTACATTCCTACACATACCATATATTTAAAAATATACTTATTAACTGCTGTGTGTGGTAGGTATCCTGGCGATTTCTATGGAGAGATTAAAGCCCGAATTATGAAACCTTGCTCAGTCATCGAGCTATGTTTGAGCAACAGTTATGCTATAGAAAAGCGTTACTCACGCAAAGATTGAAGACTGAGCAAGCTTTCATAATACGCACCGTAATGAGAAGTATGTGTGCTTGATTGTACATCTTTACTTATAGCTGCAGTGTTTAAAACCCTATAAGTACCTCTATCGTGCTGGTTTCAAACCAGGGTTTACGCAAAAACACAAAAACTTACTTAATTCTAACTCTTACGTACAAAACGGAAAATTCGTAAGTCTAAATGATATAACATAAGATTTTTTTAAACTTAAAGGAGTTTTTGAACGTCAAACTTTTCCAATACACACAAAAATCAGCTCTACCATCACAGGAACAAAGTCCAAGTGTCTCGACTTGTCACACGTCGAGTTATCTCCCACAGTGGCGGGACAATCTTAACTTCCGTCGTATGACAACACCCTCTACCACGAAAACACGAGACAAAACACCCAGTATCGTTAGAAAAGTATCGAAATATTACGTATCGTTTGATGAAAACTTTGTAACATGAGATGTACGTACACCTACTTTTAACAGTCGATGATGCAGAGGCATTTCAACAGTGTAAAATATGAAATGAAAATAAAATTTGGCAAAATAAGTAATCTAAACTAGAAAAAATATATTTGCTAAACCCTTGACTAAATTGAAAAAGACAAATCAGTTATATTTATTTATTTAAATAACAAAAACATATATATTATGTCTATATCTAACACAATCTTAATGGTAATTATTATTATTATATTTACTATTATAGCTTCCTAAATTTTTCACCTACCTATTACAAAAAATCAAAAACTCTAAACGCATAATATACTGTGGTATTCCCTTAGCCGTGGCGTAAGAATATACCCCTTCTACTCAGACCGTGGATGTCGTAAGAGCCTACAATCTACCAGATGAAGGGCAGCAGCTCTCTCGTATTTTAAACACCCCTTCAACACCTTATACGAGTTTCCGTGTAGTGCCAGCTGTGCCGGTTCAGAATTTGCACCACCGCAACTCTTCCCGCGGGGGTCATAAGAGGCGACTAAGGGATATCCGTCGGGGGCAGACAGCTGCGCCCACTGCTGAACAATTCTAGGGATAATATGACCTCAACAGCCTATATTGGTCCAATGTTTAATACAGTGCTCCCTCGATAAGCGCCTTAATGGCTTCATCTCATGGGAGGTAATACGAATCGTCTCTACGCCGGGTATGGTAAGCGCAGATGGAATTGGTATTGCGTTGCTGCCCGCTCCCGCTGGATATCCGTAAGTCAACTCTTGCGACAGCCGTGGAAAGAGTTGGGTTGGTGAAAATTTTACACACAGCAGCACCGATCATCCGCTAAGGTAGAATGGAAATTATAGGAACAGAACGGAATTACAGTAATTCAGGAAATGTGGTCGGAGATTGTCGCTTTGTCTCGTGGTAGGAGGCAACATTGGAAATCTTTTACAATTCGACGACTCGATATTTTCTCAGTTCGACAGAAATAATTACGAAGCCAGCGAAGGGTTAAGGAAAAAAAGGATTTCCTGTTTTGTTTTAGAAAACGTTGAAAAGGATAATGTCCTTTGATATGAACAATCTTTTTAATGCCTAGAATCTAGTTAATTTGATTTAACTGAATAATATGCCTACTATTGATAAAGAAAATTACAATAAAACATAGAACTAAATATGAGAACTAGTATTTAAGATTGAAACAATTGAGCTAACTGCAGACTATTGCCAACGATCTACAGGTAGCTCAACTGATCATTGCTGCATTTCCCCGCTGTATGGCATAGCTCATACGCTGATATACTTATTCCTTGTTGTGAAAATCCTAGGTTTCCGTGGAGTTACGAGACGGGCTTAAAATATTAGGTCCTTACATATGAAATTGGCGTTTTGTATGGGAGGAACAAAAAGTCGAATATTTTTTAATATAATATATTTAATTAATCAATGTATGAACCATTATTTTCTATGCACTTTTGCCATCTTATAGGTAGTTCATTGATCCCTTTACTAAAAAAACCAGTCGGACGGGAATCAATAAAATCTTTGAAGGCGATTTGGACTGCCCCATCGGAGTTGAATTTTTTCCCTTGCAAGTTATCCAAATTTCGAAAAAAATGGTAATCTGTTGGAGCAAGGTCCGGGGAGTACGGAGGATGTCTTAGACTTTCCAATTGAAGCTCTTCTAATTTAGTAGCCGTCTGTTGCGCAGTGTGTGGTCTAGCGTTGTCGTGAAGCAGCAGTGGCGTGGAGCGATTGACCAGCCTAGGTTGTTTAGCCGCTAGCTTTTCCATCATGGTTTGCAATTGCTGACAATAGACATCAGCCGTAATAGTCTGGCCAGATTTGAGAAAACTGTAATGAACAATACCGGCACTAGTCCATCAAACGCTTACAAGTAACTTTTTTGGGGTTAATTTTCGCTTGGGGCAGGATTTGGCTGGCTGGCCAGGATCCAACCATTGCGCTGAGCGCTTCCGATTATCGTAAAGAACCCATTTTAAAACCCGGTTTAAAATACCTTCATTATTGTGCCGGTTTAGTAATGTAACGCAGCAGTCGACGCGCGTTTGCCGGTTTGCTTCAGTCAATTCGTGAGGTACCCACCTTTCAAGCTTTTTAATCTTCCCAATTTGCTTCAAGTGAATTAAAACAGTTTTATCACTAACATCGCAGCCTGCAGCTAACTCGGACGTGGTTTGCGATGGATCCGCTTCCACAATAGCCTTCAACTCTTCATTATCAACTTGAGTCTCAGGCCGTCCACGGGGCTTGTTCTGCAGGTCGAAATTTCCAGAACGAAAATGTTGGAACCAAAAACGAACTGTGTTTTCTTTTGCAACACGACCGCCATACACATCATTCACCCTTCGAGTTGTTTCCGCAGCACTAGTGCCACGGCGGAACTCGTACTCGTAAATAATGCGATATTTTAAGTTTTCCATTTTGTAAAATGAGTGACGCAAACAGAAAAAAAACAGAAGAAAAAAAACAAATGAATGACGATCATCGAAGCACAAATACATGAGTCTATAGCTGTACAAATTTGAATTTGGAATTCCTTACCAAAGAGGAGAAATTTGTGATTAAAATGGCCAGTACGAAAAACGCCAATTTCATATGTAAGGACCTAATATATTGGTTCGTTTTAAAAAACTATAAACCGACTTAAATAACTACATGGTTTTCTTATGGATGCCATTGTCATAACTGGACCAAGCTGAAATGGGACCACATGGGAGGCACCAGCTTTCAAAAAATAAAAGAATCATCAAAAGCGGATCACCCAGTCAAAAGTTCTGAGGTAACAAAAAAAAACAGTTCAATTGAGAACCTCCTCCTTTTTTGAAGTCAGTTAAAAAGACTGAGTGTCGAGCCTTTTGTCACAGCAAGGTTTTGACAATTTGTTTGTATTTATCACAGTTTATGAATTGGTCGTATGAATTGGTGATTCCGAAACCTATCTGAAAAGTAGTTAATTTTAACTTACCATAAATCTCCAAGTTGATAAAAATAACAAAGAAATAAATTTATTCTGAATATATGATAACAGCTTGACAATAGCCACTAAAGTTTTATCTAAATCCCATCAGACGAAAAACTTCGAGGGAAAATATTGCACGCAAAAACTGAATCACCTTTTATGCATAAATCTCGTCTTGAATACCCCAACAACCTATAAAAACAAACACACCATACATAACAGACACTACTTCTCTCATTTTCAACCTTATTTTTAAGGTTCTAAGGTTGGATAGAAACGCAAAGTTAAGGTTGCCAATCCGAGTTATAAATATGAATCTACAAAAATCTGTCTGCGGTCAATTTGACATTATCGCGATAGAAATAAGGGCTATAATAGATGCTTTATTTTGGGTGTGTGGGCCAAAGGCATCTAGGGCTTTCGCACGTTTTTGTTCGTTATGGTCTATGGTGAATGATTTATTTGGAGTGAACCTTGCGTATTTAGATTTGGAGGTTTCAGTGTACCTTACTAGGGTAGTTTTTTTTTTCCTAGGAGATTTTAAAATAATTAGCTGTAAGCTTACCGCTGAACCGATTTTCCCAGCGTGTATTCGTGGACGTTTGAATTTCTACCACTCATAGATTCTTTGTAGGTTTTGTACCCAAAGGGTAAAATGGGACCTTAGTTTGATATCTGTGAACTGGACCCTATTACTAAGTCTTCGCTAACCGTCCGTCCGTTTGTCTGTCCATCTTTAATAAAACAATCTTTATTGCAGGAAAAATGTAGGTAGATTACAAAAGTGATTAGAAAGTTGTTAAAATAAAAAAAAATAGAAACTAACTACTGTATCCTGCAATTGGCGGTCTTATCCCTTGCGGAGATATCTACCAGACAACCATTGTGTACTTATAAGGCACCTTATGTCAAAGGCTACCTATGAGCTAGTTGTATCTAGCTGTGTGTTGGCCTAAGCCAGTGTCAGTGAGTCGGCCACCATGCGGTCGCTCACTACCCCCGAACTAGTTGGTACTGTATCTCGGGTGGCAGTAAACTACTCCTCGCGCCGGCCTTGACAGTAGTCAGGCTCAACTTTAAAAGTTAGATGTTGATGATCTGTCACCATCTGGCATGTATCTCATGAACCGTTTTAGTTAGACTACTGAAATTTTCACAGTTATTAAATACGCATATAGTTATCCACAGCACATTTTAGTACCCAACTATCCGCTAAAGGCGCTTTAGAAGTTTCCATACATTTTTTTAACTACAGTCGCTAGCAAGTATAGATTGTCAAAACTCATGGTAGACACATAGGTGACTTTATTACACAAACCCATTCTAACTTAGCATATAAAAAGTTATTCAATCAAAAACCTAAACAATACTGTCAGGTACCTACCTAACAAAATTAAAAGAAGTCTTACGAAATCTTACGAAGTCCTAACAAATTTTTCCTTACCTGTTAAAACTTTTCCATTTCACTATTATTAAATTACGAACATAGCAAAAAAGCCAAACTAAACTTTATCATCAACAACATAAAGTTTATAAAATCAATACTGAGAGGTAAGTTTAGTACAGTCAACTTTGAAAACTTTCTAAGTGCCCTTTGGTCCAAGGCATGAAAACTGGGTCCAAGTTGTCCAGACCCATGTTTGACATTTGTGACGTGATTTGATTACGTCTATTAAATCATGATGAACATGGGTAGCATGTTCAAAAAAGTGTTACGTTGTTGATGATGTTGTCATGACGACTAATAGATAGAGTTGATAGCTAGCTAACACCACCACCTGCGCCTTATTTCTTATTTGATAGTAATTACTATTTAACAAGCTGTTTATATAGTAAACATTTGACTTGTCTGTGTAAGTGCTTATTTTGTAAGTCTAAAGAAATAAACGATTTGACTCTGACTCTGACTCACCAGAATGGCAAAAACAGTGGTATAAACTACTAGTTAAGATTTTAATCTAATAGATCAAGAAAATGACGTTGTCACGTAAAATTATCGTTCGTAAACCTATTAAAGAGACATTAATTTTTTGTGATACAAAATAGCTTGTGTGTACCCAGGCGTAGAAGTACATATATTTACGAAAACTTGTAGTTTTGGTGTAAAGAGGTATCAAACACGTTCGCATTTTTACAGTTGCAAATAGTCATAAGGCGCATACCCGAGCTAATATGACAGCGATATCTATTTTATCATATTTGTACGTTTATCATAGGAATTTTTAAAAATCCTACATTCAGTTTGTGGTATCTATTAAAAGCGCGATTTGTGAACCACCCGTGTGGATCCCATTCGCACATTCGTCGCGACTTCGCGTTGCGTTCGCGCATTGTTTCGATAGTTTTTGTCTTGCAAAAAAGTGTTCTGAAGGCGTGCGAGTATAGAGGCCTCGGCAGTTTCAGAGAGGCTTTAAGTGTGCAATAACGTCGCTACGATATGGATTTCAAGCGGGATGACAAGTTTTCTCGCGAGTGAGAAGTACAGAGCAGAGACGTGCACCGAATTTTCTATGCGCTAAAACTGTTTATACTTAATTACAATTTAATGAATGAAACAACCAAACGAAAAATTAAAAGACTTATCTAAAGAAAAACTTCTAGGTTTCTTAGCAAAACAAAGACCGAAGAAAAAAGTGTGCTTTTCCTGTGATAAATAGTAAAATGTGTACAAAACATCCATTTAAAAAAAGGTATCGAGAAAACTTTGACCAATCGTGTTTTTAAAACACCTAATTCAAGATAAAAGATCGATGTAACATTTCTCTAAATATTTAATTCAAGATACAGAGTACAAAAAAAAATTCTCGTCAAAATCAGTCAGAAGGCAAAAAAAACATCCCAATATTACAATATTGTAATATTGGGATGTTGTTTTTGCCTCCTCTAGACTAGACCAAACACAGAAAATATTTTGGCTGTGAAAACCGTCACTTCCAACTTGAAGCCCTTTTAAAAACTGGGTCGAGTCTCCTGAAAAGGTTTAAGCGCAGATTTAGCCTTCGCAACGTCTAGGAAATGGAACTCGAGTGTTCAGAGACGGAATTTTAGCTTTCTGCTATGAAATGTTGCGGTCCGGCCGTTGATTTATGGACTTTTGGGACAAATTGTGACAGTAGTGCAACCACAAGTCTAACCTACAATGTATGTAGTCAGTAAGGTCAGTAGTAAAGTATTTTTAACAAGAGTTAAGCTGCGTTTAGCGGTAAGTTGTGTCAAATACAGTCGAAAAATAGCATCGTTATGGTTGGGTTTAACACTGTCAGTTGCACCCATTGATTTATTAAAAAGGGAAGATGAGGTACTGGTTTCTCGAAAGTGGCAACCTCATATTGTGTAAAATTGTGTGCTCCCACCTCAGTCACCGTCGGACCGGCGGTTGTGATTCGCGTGAAATATTGTTGTCTCGGTCTCACTTCGGTCTTAGATACGTCTTTCAGTCTTTGTTGTTCTTTTTATTGCACAGGACTGGAAATATAACTGTAAGCGTATGTGTTTGCGTGCAGTTGTAACACATGCCAATTTTTGAGTAAGCGCTGGGAGAACGTAACCTATCTTCCCTTTTTAATAAATCAATGGCTGCACCGCTTGGCTATTTAGCTACTATACTAAGGTCTGGTAATAAAACATTTTCATTTTAAATCTCATCTCCTTTTAAACAGAAATTTCACACTATGCTCTGACGTTTGAGAGGTAATTGTAATACTTACTTTATTGTCATCATTAGTAGTTATTAAGGTTTTATAAGGTATTTTTTCCAGAGTCACCTGCTACCCTGTTTATCACACTATCACATCACATCACATCATCACATCACATCACATCACATCACATCACACTATAATAATATAAATGCGAAAGTTTGGATGGATGTATGGATGTATGGATGTATGGATGTATGGATGTATGGATGTATGGATGTATGGATGTATGGATGTATGGATGTATGGATGTATGGATGTATGGATGTATGGATGTATGGATGTATGGATGTATGGATGTATGGATGTATGGATGTATGGATGTATGGATGTATGGATGTATGGATGTATGGATGTATGGATGTATGGATGTATGGATGTATGGATGTATGGATGTATGGATGTATGGATGTATGGATGTATGGATGTATGGATGTATGGATGTATGGATGTATGGATGTATGGATGTATGGATGTATGGATGTATGGATGTATGGATGTATGGATGTATGGATGTATGGATGTATGGATGTATGGATGTATGGATGTATGGATGTATGGATGTATGGATGTATGGATGTATGGATGTATGGATGTATGGATGTATGGATGTATGGATGTATGGATGTATGGATGTATGGATGTATGGATGTATGGATGTATGGATGTATGGATGTATGGATGTATGGATGTATGGATGTATGGATGTATGGATGTATGGATGTATGGATGTATGGATGTATGGATGTATGGATGTATGGATGTATGGATGTATGGATGTATGGATGTATGGATGTATGGATGTATGGATGTATGGATGTATGGATGTATGGATGTATGGATGTATGGATGTATGGATGTATGGATGTATGGATGTATGGATGTATGGATGTATGGATGTATGGATGTATGGATGTATGGATGTATGGATGTATGGATGTATGGATGTATGGATGTATGGATGTATGGATGTATGGATGTATGGATGTATGGATGTATGGATGTATGGATGTATGGATGTATGGATGTATGGATGTATGGATGTATGGATGTATGGATGTATGGATGTATGGATGTATGGATGTATGGATGTATGGATGTATGGATGTATGGATGTATGGATGTATGGATGTATGGATGTATGGATGTATGGATGTATGGATGTATGGATGTATGGATGTATGGATGTATGGATGTATGGATGTATGGATGTATGGATGTATGGATGTATGGATGTATGGATGTATGGATGTATGGATGTATGGATGTATGGATGTATGGATGTATGGATGTATGGATGTATGGATGGATGGATGTTTGTTACCTCTTCACGCCAAAACTACTGAACGGATCTGGCTTAAATTGCATACAGGTCATTCTAATACAGGAATAAAACACAATCTACTTTTTATCCCGTAAATCTGTTCCCGTGGGATAAAAATCATCTTTAAACGTTTCCATAGGAACCACGCGAGCGAAGCCGCAGGGCGCAGCTAGTATAGCATAAAAGTGTAACTTTCTGCTATGTAAGCTTTTTAATGATGAAACATATTTTTTTGATCGGTTGGAATCTGGAGGAAATGAAAGAGGTCTTGAATCGGTCCTGTACTATCTATTTTCGGATACTATTCAATACAAACAAACAAACACTCGAATCCTTCCTCTTTATAATATTGATATAAGTATTACAGTAATGTAAATCAATGCAGGTTTTCACATTTTACCTACTCAAGAACTCAAACCGGCACTGTAATATATTGGTAGACCTACGCAATTTAGAATTCACCTATGTTTGTCTTTAATGTATACTATTTCTAGTTTATTAGAAAAATTTGGATAAGTATGCTAAACCAAAATAAACATAACTTACCTACTCATAAGTTATTTAAATTAAGCACCCAAGCTATGCAAAACTCAGTGGTACTCAAATAACTGACCGATTCTGCCTAGCAAACGGGGTAAGAAGCAAAGGGGACAAAGAAAATAGGTACTTAGAGCTGACGATAAATGCATATGAAGCAGTTTTAAAGTTACGTAAAGATTTGGGAAACCATGAGAATCGAATGGAACCTTAAATGTGATCTATAATGTGGAGGATCTTCGAGAGGCGCTAATATGCAGGTCTCGACGGTGCCTACATATTTGCTGCCATTGGACTTGAGACCCTAGGTCTACGGGATACCGAGGCTTTTCGGAAAATGTCCTTCAAAAAATGTTCTGAACGTCGTCGTTTGGTCGAAGCGACACGTGAACAGAGCTTCAGAGTGCGTAGCCAACCGGCATTCGCTATGAAGCTAATCGAAAACAATTGAAAGATTCGTAGGGAAAAAATCGAAACAGATCATGTGACATAAATAAGTATCTAAGGCATATTATGTCAAACCTTCTTTCTTATTCGTTTCCGGAGCGAAAACGTTGCATTCGAAATTGAATTCTATTCCGACGAAGCTTTATAATGCTATTTTGATTTGTCAATAGTTTCCGATATCGAAACCGACATCCTTTCCGACGAAATTGGGATTTCCGAGAAATTAACGCCTATTTCTTTTTTTCAATGAAACTTGTCCAAGTGTATATTTTTTATTTCCATCTAATATTTATGTAGTATTATAAATTATTTTGGTAAAATAATACCCATACACATTATCGGTTACGCCTGTCGTCAGATCTTCGATAAATCGACTATTTCCAATCGATTTATAATCGACTCCTTGATGTTAATCGATACTTTTGTAACTGAATATTAATAAGATTTTTATCGAGAAATGTTTTGACACCGAATTAAAGAGAACAAATCGCTTTTATTATTTAAATAATTGGTTTTTGATGTAATGAATTACTTTGACACCTTTTTGTAAGGATTGTGTTACCTTCTAACGTATTATTGAAACCATACGTTTTATAATTTAACCTTCTAAGTGCATTCATTGTATTTATGGATAATAAATACACAGGTTTCAAAACCTATAACTGGCACCAGTCTCTCACAAACAGGTACCTAATTTTCTAATCTAGACCTAGGTACTTAGCTATAAAACCTTTTTGTGAAGAGAAAAATAAATGAATTTATTAATAAAGAATTTCCTATAAATATAGTCTGGATAATTATTACTATCTACATATTTGTTCTTTACTGTGTTGTTGAATAAATGTATCTCTATCTTTAAAAATTCAAACTTTCGAATTTATAATATAAGTGTCATTATATACAAGTCTGGCCATGCAAACCGTCATACATACATATACAGGGTGTGGCAAATTTTTGGCCCCTTAAGGGTAGCTAACGTTTCTATTGTAGGTAGAAGGTTTTGTTCTTAGGAACCTTCTGTTTTATTTAGAAAATTTGTTTAAATTAAGAACCCATTGAATGAGTGACATTGTTTTTTTCACTTACTCGTTTATTCATAGAAAATGTATGGGAATTGTTTTTTTTAATTATTCCCAAAACTTACAATTTGATTTGGTGTGTTACTTTGAGAAAAGTGTTCCTGGTTGGAAATAGAGTCGATTTGTTTTTTTTGACAAATGTAATTTTTTGGGCGAACCGTACTTTTAAAAAAAAAACTAAAAATGCCAATATTTTTTTCTTCAAAATTAAACAGAAGTTTCCTAAGAACAAAACCTTCTAACTACAAAAGAAACGGTAGCTACCCTTAAGGGGCCAAAAATTTGCCCCACCCTGTATATGATGATGATAGTAGGACTGTTTGTTTGAGCCCATACCTCCATATTCATTGATTCACTATTATATCACACTCAATTCACGAAGGTAGGAAGGTATTGTTGTAACTATATGTAGGTAGCTAGCTAGCTAGGTTACTGGATGTGTGGGGATTGAGAATACAGGGTCACTCGAGCATTAAGTTGGCTCTCTACGTCATCGTCGTCATTCTATGTTACGAGTTTAGCCACTGCTGGATTACTTTACTTTACTTTAGTAGTCAAGAATTTTTTATATTTTGTAGGTTTTGTTCTAATTAGTTGGTATCAAATTGTATTTTATGTTTTAAATACGAAATCCTTTTTTTATTTAAATACTAGCTGCACCAAATATATAAAAAGATAAAAAGTAGCCTTTGTTTGATTCCAGGTTTAGGATTACTTGTATGCAAATTTTCAGCTCGATCCATTCATCCATCCATACAAACTTTCGCATTTACAATATAATATAAGTGTGATATTAATTTGAGTGCCCACAACGCACATTCTCTGTGTTCCTTGAGATCGCACCCCACCCATATGGACTGGGCATTGAAAGCCTTAATCCATTAATTTAATATTTTCTACAGCAATAATAATTTCATGGAGTTTCATGTTATCTTCAGTCTTCAGTCGATAAATTTAGCCTCCTATCCGAAATAATTGAACATCAAATTTCAATTTAATCCGGAATCTTCATAGTAAAGGTTAATGCCTAAAACACTGTCTATAGGTAAATTCACACACCCTGTATAATAAATAAATAAATAAATAAATAATGCTGGACAATTCACACAGCATTATCCAGCCCCAAGTTAAGCAGAGCTTGTGTTATGGCTACTAGATAACTGATATATATAATACAATACATTACACAGATAGATATTTTTTATTATACATAGAAAAACATCCAGAACGCCCTGAACAAATGTCTGCAGATCGTACACACATTTGTCCCGAGGCGGGAATCGAACCCGCAACCTCCTGCGTCGCAGGCAGACCTTCGCCCACCGCGCCACAGAGGTCGTCACCCTGTATAAACCTAGATAGATTGTATTCACATAGGTATATGTCACACACCCTGTATAAACCTAGATAGATAGTGTTGCCAGTTGTATCTCGTCTAATTGGCATGGCGACAGGTTATTGTATGCGCCTGGCTATTGAGGTGTACGCTATTGACGTGCCATTGATAGCCAGGAAAGGTAGGTTAATAAATTTCAGTCTTGGATCTCAGCTTGAGAAACGCTGAAGAAATGTCACTCAAGCTTATATCTATGACTGAGCATGATTTCATAATACGGGCCTAAGAAAGAGCTTTTTTTATTAATAGATAAGATCAACAAGAAAACTAAGTATTTTTTAATGACGATTTTACTAAACTTCTTTAACTTAATTATGATAAATAAACAGCCATGTTCTTAAAGTCATAATGCCCCGAACAAAGGTTTTAAAAAGTACAGTAATAAGTAGAGAAGAGTATTTTTTTGGTTCTTAGTAAAGGTGTAACTTAAGCAAAATATTTTGGAGGCCAAGCATTCTAACATTATATAATAACTTTAATCAATATAAAATTGTATAAATAAGTCGCCGTCTTCTAAAAGTCTGAACGCCCGAAGAAAAATACTGCCTTAGGTGAAATTTACCATCGGAAACTAAAATACTAGGTATTACGAGTATAATGAATGTTGCCCGTTGTATCTCATCTAATTGGCATGGCGACAGTCTATTGTATGCGCTTCTCTATTGAGTTGTACGTTATTGACGAACAATTGACGTGTAGATAACAGCCAAGACAAGTAGGCTAATCAATTTCGCTTTTATGAGAAACAACACTAAGGACAAGTATTTTTTAAGCTATTGCATAGCTTCTATCGCGGGCCTTGAGCGCGGAGACCGAATCCAGAAATTCCGTAACGAAAAAACCTTGACGTTTGTCTCTTTAGTTCAGCAACTCGCCTCTAGATGGCATTGCAATAGCTTTACCGCGGCAGTCCCCGAGTGCCACACGTCTTTTTTATTTGGTTTTCCTAACGAATATTTAAGTAAACTTTCAAAAATAAAGCTTGATCCAATAATTCGACCTATTCTTAAAGCCCAGAACAAAACACTGTCTCATGTGTAATCCAGCCTCTAGAAACCAAATACTATGTATGCATGTAATGTGGTCCGTTATATCTTGTCTGGCATGGCGACAGTCTATATATATATATTTGTATGTCAGTCAATAGATTTGTACGCTATTGACGAACCATTGACGGATAGCTCATTTGCTACACTAATTAACAGGTTTAGGAGTAATATTTTGGTTCTTAGTAATGGTATAAACTTACTAAGAACCAAAAAAAATACTATATTGTAAACCTAATCAACCTGTATAAACCTAAATACTAAACGGTCGGTTGGTTTGGTATTTTTGGTCGATAGATATTGTTGCCCTCTATAATTCGTCTAATAGGGCATGTGACTTCAAAAAAGCTGTTATATTATTTACGTATTCTCTATTGATATAGAAATATATCTGAATATATTTGTTTTGTATTTTATTATGTTTTTATTGTGAAATTTAATCACTGAAAAGTAGATATTTTATATCTCAACCGCAAAATGTCTAAACGCAACGCTATTGACACCTGAAGCATGACGTCATACTAGAACATTTTTGTATGGGCATGAAGTTTTGACTTTGAGTGACATAGGGGACTCGATGATCCCTGACGTCACAAAATGCAAGGGCTAACATGGCACCTTTTTTATCACCCGAAACTGAGTGAAGTGTTACTTTTTGTTTTTAATCTTAATAATTTAAAATGTTTTGACTGTTATATTTTGTTTCGTTTATTTATTAACCTAAATAATCGATAAAAAACTAAAAAAATATCCATGTATATCATTGATTTAAAAAGGGAAGATAGATTACGTTCTCCCAGCGCTTACTCAAAAATTGGCACGTGTTACAACTACACGCAAACACAAATTCTCACAGTTATATTTCCAGTCCTGTGCAATACAAAGAAGAACAAAGACGGAAAGACGTATCTAGGACCGAAGTGAGACTGAGACAACAATATTTCACGCGAATCACGACCGCCCGTGCCGCCGGTCAGACGGTGACTGATGTGGGAGAACACAATTTTACACAATTTGAGGTTGCCACTTTCGAGCAACCAGTGCCTCATCTTCGTTTTTAATAAATCAATGATGTATATACCTATGATCACGACGACAGTCGTCAGTTTGCGTTTGCGACATTCTATTGTATGCGCGTCCCTTTGAGTTGTACGCTATTGATGAACCATTATCGTGTAGAGAACAGTCAGGAGAGGTAAGTTGCTTGAGTTCATTGATAGTTATTGGTAAACTACAACCTCTGTGGCAAAGTGGATAGAAAGCCGCTGGAGATTCAGAAAATCGCTGGTTTTATTGCTGTGCGGCAGCAAATAATTTCATAAATAAATGTTTGCACGTTTCTTATATACACCGTCGTCGTTATGAACCCTTTCGAGGCTTTTTACAATTTCTCATGGCATCGACCATGTATATCCAAGACTGCTATCCATATCAGGTTGTCTGGCAGAGGTCTCGAACGTTTGTTAATATAGAAATAATTATGTACTTAAGGTACTGAGGGACTAGATATTGTAACAACCAACGTCGAAATCGGTAGTACAAAAATCCAAAAAATGTATGGGTATATGATATGTCACGTGATCTGTTTTGATTTTTTCCAACGAATAATTTAATTGTTTTCGCTTCGCTTCTTAGCGAATGCCGGTTGGCGGTTCGCTATTTAATAAATCGGTACCTAAAATTAGTAGGTACTAAGCTATATTTTTTCGCTTTGCAAACTTAGGAGACTAGGGTAGTAAAAGATTTTATTTTTTTTGGTATTTCAAAAACATACAAAAAGGTACCAACAAGTAGTTTTTTTGGCACCGAAAAAGGGTCTTCTTACATTGTGGTCTTATAATTCTGCAGTGTTACCTGCATTAAAATTTCTTAAGCCATTGTGTATCCGTATCCCAACGCTGGTCTTAGATAGGCCTTCTCTGGTCGCTCTACGATTTCTGATGAATTATTAATTTATTAATATCTCGGTCGTGCGTTCCTACATTGGTGCATTGCGGTTAGCATAATCCGTGCTCGTTTGGAATGGGATAGAACCCTTTCTAACTGAAAAAAGTGCTCAAGCATTAACTTTGGTAACGTTCTAAATCATTTTGACCACGCGTGGATTTACTCTGACGATGACATCACACTAACATTATAAACATGTATGTATGGATGGATGTTTGATAGCTAGATACATAGAAAATTCTTTATTGCACTTTTTTCTTTGTTGATTTTTGTTGGATTATATTTTTTTGTATTTTATTGACAGTAAAGACATTTAAAATTATAATTGTACTTACTAAGGTTTTGCACACCTTGTATTTGGAATGCTTATTATTTAAAGTTAAGAACTTTTGTACATTCATTTTTGCAAATAAAGATTATGATTGATACCTAGATCTAATTTTATCCAAATTTGAAAAAAAATATATAACAAAAAATCTTCAAACTAGCTGCCCCTAGCGGCTTCGCACCCGTTATTTCTTAGGAAACGCTTAAAAGTAGTGGATAAAAAAAACTTATGATTGATACCAGAATTAGAACTACCTGTATGCAAAGTTTCAGCCTGATCCAATCAGTCGTTTTGCGTGAAGAGGTAACAGACATCCATTCATACATCCAAAATTTCGCATATATACGCAAGAAAACTGAAAACTTTTTAATGTACCATGCTATACATTTTTTTACACCTAGGAAACCTCAGCTCCCGATTTTCACCGTAAATAGTTTTCCCCTTAAGGGGGATTTGTCATGGGGGAAAACTGGAACCTCCCAAATACGAATAACCTACAGCCAATAAAATCCAGAAACTTTAACCCCACAATTACTGCTTTATTTAATCACTATAAAACTAACTTAACTAAATTACAAGCGTAATCTTGATAACAGTAACTTAGCGAACTTTATTACCATAATAAAGTAACAAAACAATTGCAGTTCTGCGCAGTTATTATCAAACTTAGTTGCATTCCGATATAATGCGGCTTCCTTTGATATTGGGAAGTTATGCACAGGTATAGATTTTACACTGTTTATATTTTTGATTCATAAACATTCTAAGTTCCTATCTACCAGCTTACGAGTGAACTGAGCTTCCTGCGTTTGTTTTCCCATTAGAGTACAATCTTGGAGTCTAAAATAAATTATTCCCATTTGTCAACCTGCTAGACTAATTTAAATGGAACCACACGTGAAGCACCAGCTGAACATTTGACTTGGTGATCCGATTTTTACGATTCTTTTTTTATTTCATAGCTGTTGCTTCACGTATAGTCCCATTTAAATTGGTCCAGTTCTGACCAGTTCTGACAGTGGCATCTATGAGAAAACCATAAAATTGAAGATAAAACAAACCCAATTATTTAGAAAACTGTCATTATATTATTTCATTTTTGTCTCAAAAAGCACTTCAAATAGTTTCCATCACTTCAGCGTTATGCAAACCTTAGATAATCAGCGAATATATCAAAAAGGCATCCCTTGTGAGCTATATCTAACATAGGGTTGCGTCAAGGGAGTCTGATATAGACCCTTTTACTGCGGGCAGCAGTTTTACTATTCCACGACTTTCATAAAAGCATCATAAGGACAAAAATATTTTTTGCCTCAAATTGAATAATGTGTGCGTCAAAACATAAGTAGAGACAGAATAAATGGTATTTCAAACCTGATTTAACTGAATAATTCCTGCACAAATGAAAAACAAAAAATTTAAGTGAATTAAAGTCAATTGCACCTTATTTCATGTTGATAGTAATAATTATTTATCAAGCTGTTTATATAGTAAAAATTTGACTTGTATAAGTACTTATTTTGTAAGTCTAAAGAAATAAACGATTTGTAATACTTAGCTGTTAGTTTTCCAAAAATTGTAAAATAAAATAAAATAAAAAAATAAAAATAAATGATTTGACTTTGACTTTGACTTTGAAGTAATTAACCTCAAATTAACCTTCTTGTTGACGATTTTTAAACACAATGAAAAGTACTTGCTGATTTGAGATCCTTTCTTCAATAAATTGTCCAATTATATCTCTCAATCTCAACTCCAAGCATGAGAATTTTATTTTATGCTATTGCAATCTATTGACATAATTTGTAGCTTTATGACAAATTCATTGCCATTATCCTACAAATATTCTATAGGCGAAAGTACGTGCCGTTGTGAATATATTTGGCCGAGGACGCCAATTGTAAGTAGGTACCTGGCCATACGACCACCATCATTATGTGAGTCTTTGACTGTGTTTTATTCAAATTAGAAACTCAATTCTACACAAATTGCTGTTAGGAACATTAATTAGAAATATCACTGTCTTCAAATAATTTTAGCAGCCCATTACGAAATAAATCATGCCTGAATAAGCTGAATCTAACGCGCTATTCCCTATCTTAGCGTTTTGCCATAAATCAGTTTAGGAACGGGGTACACGGGGCGGTTTTGTCGTTGGTTAGAGGCACCTCGGTTTGAAGAACCCTTTCGGCTAGTCCCTTTTAGTTTTAGCATGTTGGACAAAACATTTCATGGTTTGGCTGATGATAGGAATTGGTTTTAGTAATGCTGCCAAGTTAAAATTAATTATTTCTCTCTCTCGTAGTCTTCCTGTTCTTCTTAAAATATGTCAAGTTTTTGACTACATAACGGCACCTACGTAGAAAACCCATATTATTATTTATTATTAACTGTGTGGTGCAGGCATAGAATTTGCACCTGAAACATGACGAACTAGTCAAATACCACTTTGAAACTGCTTACAAAAAGTGGGGTTTCAATTTTAGGGGTAGACCTCATTCATTCGACCAAGTTCATCTCAGTGGCCTCATTACAGATTGGCCTTTTTTTTTTTTTTTTTACGATAAATAGACCTTTGTTTGACCGCGATCTCACCTGATGGAAAGTGAAGATGCAGTCGACGGTGTATCACGAAGGTCTAGAAGATACCTATTCACCCTTGTCTTGAAGAGACCCAGGTTGTAATTGGCCGGAAAAACAGAGGCAGGGAGCGAGTTCCATTCATTTGCGGTGCGAATAATAAAGGTGGAGGAAAACCGCTTAGTGCGAGTGGAAAAACCTCCTCAGAGGCCTCCTCTTAAAACTCAACCCGTGTAGTCTAACCGTGCGTGGTAGTCGAGTGAATTTGTCACGGCGCACAGCTTTGTGCGTGATTTTGTCTGAATCGGGCTCATTATCGTGTCACCAGTTGTTTAGTTAGTCAAACGGATTTACGATTTGTTGACTGTGCTTTTGTTAGTGATGGGGTAAAACGGTAAAATCACTTTGGGTAATGGGGGAGGATGATTAAGTAAAATCTCACTGGTTTAATTAATAAATTACGAACGTTTGAACGGCTTAGGACTTGTGTTAATGATGTTTGAGTTTATCTATTTTTGGTTGTTGTTTTAAGGGTGATAGGAAGGGAGAAAGTTACTTCTGAATTAATTTGAATGTAACTTCCGAAAATACATTTTTAGATGTAATATATATTTTTTATAATAAATAATAATTTCGACTAGGTATTAGAAATATATTATATTATACTAAAAATTTAACACTTCTTTTCATCCACGCTTTGGAATTATATTATATTTGTTTCAATAAATTATATTAAACTAACTTTCACTAGTATACGTGAGATCAAGCGAAAGTCTATTGCCATAAAAAATAAGACCTTTGATCTGGGAAAGCTTATCACCGTACAACCTATATTCTCAATGCTCCTGCTGCATATTTTGAATAACAACTAAAAGTGAAGCCTTAGATGAATCATTAATTAAATCATAAATAGTACCTTACAAAATCCAAGGTTACCCAATTTCTAATTCGCACCCTGTATAACATCTAGGTTCTGTCAGCCGTTCCCCGTAAAATCACCCAAGCAAGCAATTGCAGTCTCATATAACTGAAGTCATCGGAAGTCTTCAAGTCCAGCCTTAGATTTATCATTAATAAAATCATTAAAATAGTAATAAATCCAAGGTAATCATTTTCTTTGGTTCTCAATTTTTAGTACGCACCTCCTATAACATCTAGATGCTGTCACCTGTTCTCTGTAAAATCACCCAACCAAGCAATCCTGATCTCATTTAATTGAAGAGCTAATTCAACGGAAGTCTTCAAGTCCAGCCTAAATTTATCATAAATATAATCATTAAAATAGTAATAAATCTAAGGTAACTCAATTTCTAATTCGCACCTGGTATAACATCTAGTTACTGTCACCCGTTCCCTGTAAAACCACCTAAGCAAGCAATTGCAGTCTCATTTAACTGAAGAGCTAAGTCAACGGAAGTCTTCAAGTCTAGCCTTAAATCTAAATAAAAAATATCATAAATAAAATCATTCAAATAGTAATAAATCCAAGGTTACTCAATTTCTAGTACGCACCTGGTATAACATCTAGATGCTGTCACCCGTTCCCCGTAAAACCACTCAACCAAGCAATCCTCATCTCATTTAGTTGAAGAGCTAAGTCAACGGAAGTCTTCAAGTCCAGCCTTAGATTTATCGCCTCCCTAATCATTCTGAAAGCAAGGGTAAAACAACGGACTTGACAATTTTATCTCGTAATTTGCAGTTCATTATTTATTTAACCTTTTTTATCGTCAGCTGTTTTTGAGAAAAACCTTTAGGGGTGTTATTTTTATGGCAGCTTCGTAGTTTTAAATTATGTTGAAATATGTCACTATGTACCTATCAGTTAGAGAAAAATGAATTAGAATTATTTCAAATCGAAATCGCAACGAAACATTTTCCTATTTCTTTAAGCTTTGGTACCTAGCTACAATTTAATTCTATGGATAAATTCTTCCTTTTCCAATTTATTGAGGGCTATACATAATAGGCCGTCTTTCTTGATCGAGTTCTTATGTGATAAGTATAAATCATACCTACGGGTTTTTGTGCATGTATAGTAATTATTTTACTAGTGACCAAATAAAACTAAAAGTATATACAACTAATTCAGTGATCGGCTTCGAAGTGAAAATTATTTGAAACAGAAAAACACGACAAAAGTAACTAGGTATACATATAACATGGAACCCTTTCAAAATTCCAAGAGATATTTTAAGAACAGTGTCAAAAGGATTCTTTGAACTTTTGGAGAACGAAAGTTTCCCTTTATCATACGTATTATTTTCATCACGTAGCACGGCGACGGAAATTCCGTTAAAATTACGTAATTACGGTACAGTCGACAGAAGAGTTGATTAGCTGCGCGACTGAGCGTGTTAAAAAATTTCAAGTTGTAACTTTGTTTCTTAACCATCAAAAGCAACCGTATGTTATAACCAGAATTAAGAGTATATCACGTTTTATGGCTTCAGAAAGGTTTGACAGGTTTTTATTTTTGTGCCGTCACGAGGATTTGTGGGCGGTGTTTTTTGTGGAGAGCGAAAGCGGCGGGTTTAGATTTTTCAGCTTTCAAAGGAAATGAAGAGCGCGGCAAAAAATCATAATTTAAAATTGTGAAACTCTGCTACAACCTTGCTTTTGCGTCCACCGGAGTATTTTTTAACAAATTTTCGTTTGATCACAATCTCATCAGAGAAAAGTGACGATGTGATAAAGACACAACAGTAAGGCCGTATACAGAAATAAAGCTGGAAACTTATAAGCGCTTACCAGCGCTTGACAGCGCTGGTCCGTTCTACACAAAGGAAGCTGGTTGTCGCAGTTGTTTATTAATTTTAGATGGCAGCACCCAGCTTATCAGCGCTGTTAAGCGCCGGTAAGCGCTTGTAAGTTTCCAGCTTTCTTTCTGTATACGGACTCAGGCAGAGTGTAAGCCCAAGCGCCCTGTTTTCAGTTTACTGCATCCACCATCTACGTGTATCATCTACTGCAAGAATTTTCTATGCGCCAAAAATGTTTTTACTTAATTACAAGTTAATGAAACAACCAATCGAAAGATTGAAAGACTTATGGTAAAAGACTGACCCGTTTTGGCTCACCTCGGCAGCACTGACACTCCAACCTAATAAGAGTAGGTAGATTAGATATAAGTTTATTTTATATTTTTATTTTAAGATTAGGTACTTTTATTGTCTCTAAACTTAAGTCTAGCTCTAGTCTTCTAGTTATTTTATCCCTCTATGTTTGTTTGTATACCTACCTATTTTCAATCTGTATCCTGTGCTTTCCTTGTGTGCTAAATAAAAACTTCTATCTATCTATCTAAAAAAATACCTTCAAGTTTCTTAGGAAAACAAAAGCCAGATAAAAAAGTGGGCTATTCCTGAGATAAATAGCAAAATGTGTGCAAAACTTCAAAAAATTACTTTCAAGAAAACTTGCACCAATCGTGTTTTTCTTTTCTTTCAGAGATTCTGAGAAAAATGTAATGCCCTCCTAGCTGAATTTCGGCCATGGCGGCCAGTCTCAGTGAAGACTCACCAGGTGCGCAGGACATATTATAGTGCACAAGTGTGCGCGCAAACACAAATGCACTCTCTGTTCTCCCACTCTCATAACCCGATGGGACGGCAGACTGACACGGCCGGGGAGAGGTTAGGCGCAAGACCAACAGCTTAACGTGCTTTCCGAGGCACGGGGTGTAACACTGCCAACTTCCTTACTCTAGGCTGCTATCATTGATTAATTAAAAAGGGAAGATAGGTTACGTTCTCCCAGCGCTTACTCAAAAATTGGTATGTGTTACAACTACACACAAACACATACGCTCACAGTTATATTTTCAGCCCTGTGCAATACAAAGAAGAACAAAGACGGAAAGACGTATCTAAATCCGAAGTGAGACCGAGACAATAATCATCATCATCATCATCATCATCAGCCTATATTATTCCACTGCTGGACATAGGCCTCCCCTAATGAGCGCCATAGCGCCCTGTCTTCAGCTTGATGCATCCAGCATCTGCCGGCAGTCTTTCGCAGATCGTTATCCCACCTGGCCGGAGGGCGTCCTACACTACGTTTGCCGAGTCGCGGTCTCCACTCAAGAACTCGTTTACCCCAGCGGTTATCGGTTCTTCGCGAGATATGGCCGGCCCACTGCCACTTCAGTTTGCTAATTCTTTGAGCTATGTCGATAACTTTGGTTCTCTGTCGGATGTATTCGTTACGAATCCTATCCTTCAGAGAGACTCCGAGCATAGCTCTTTCCATAGCTCGCTGAGCGACTTTAAACTGGTGGACCAGCCCATCGTGAGTGTCCACGTCTCAGCTCCAACAACAATATTTCAACCGAATTACGACCGCCCGTGCCGCCGGTCCGACGGTGACTGAGGTGGGAGCACACAATTTTAAACAATATGAGGTTACCGTTTTCGAGAAACTAGTACCTCATCTTCCCTTTTTAATTAATCAATGGCTGCTTCTATAATTTTTTTTGCTTGATAAACCCTAATAACAACTTTTGGCTCGACCCAGGATTTGAACCCAGGGCCTCATAATCAGCGGTTGAACATACTGACCGCTAGTCCAACGAGGCAGTTGAGGAGGCTTAAGTACCTAGTAGTAAAAGGTAAGACATTCTATATACTAATATGGACTAAAGCCACCTCAATCACCCCACTTCGCCTTAAGAGTGTGCAATAACGCCGCTGCGAGATGGATTTCGAGCGGGATGACAAGATATGGTTTTCCTGCGAGTGAGAAGTACAGAGCAGAGACGTACACCGAATTTTCCATGCGCCAAAACTGTTTTTACTTAATTACATTTAATGAAACAACCAATCGAAAGATTAAAAGACTAATGGTATAAAGTTGAGACTGATCCGTTTTGGCTCACCTCGGCAGCACTGACACTCCAACCTAATAAGAGTAGGTAGATTAGATATAAGTTTATTATATATTTTTATTTTAAGATTAGGTACTTTTATTGTCTCTAAACTTAAGTCTAGCTCTAGTCTTCTAGTTATTTTATCCCTCTATGTTTGTTTGTATACCTACCTATTTTCAATCTGTATCCTGTGCTTTCCTTGTGTGCTAAATAAAAACTTCTATCTATCTATCTAAAAAAATACCTTCAAGTTTCTTAGAAAAACAAAAGCCAGATAAAAAAGTGGGCTGTTCCTGAGATAAATAGCAAAATGTGCGCAAAAAATCTATTTAAAAAAAAAGTTGACTTTCAAGAAAACTTTCACTAATCGTGTTTTTAAAACACGTAGTTCCAGATAAAATATAGAAGTAAAATTTCCTGAAATATTTACGTGGCAGCTTTCACAGATTCTGAGATAAATTAAGATTTTGAAGTACAATTTTGAAGTAAATAGCTTATTAGACATATATCACTCTTAATAGACATATTTTGCGGCATCGAATAGGTATAACAAGTAACTGATACTCTTACATGATGTTTTCCTCGAGTACGATGGTCTGGAAATAAGAAGCGTGGTCTAAGTTACGAAGATTAAAACTAAAATAAAATATTCCCTTTCTTGATTTATCGTTAACTACATCGTCAATTCTTTTTATTTGCAAAAGGAACAACCATGAACAATATAGTGGCGCGGCCCGATCCAAAGATACCAAATGTACACTCTCGTACATTTTTTTATTTTACTACAAAGTCAAACATTATTATTTGCATGTCATCTTGGTTAGTAAATGTAATTTTATAAATATTGTATACAAATACAGTTTGGGCGCTAGCCATGAAGAAGTTAGAAATAAGTAACCATAAAACTCATCATAAGTGAACTAATGATAATAATAATAATAATGCTGGACAAATTCACACAGCATTATCTAGCCCCAAGATAAGCAGAACTTGTGTTATGGGTACTAGATAACTGATATACGGAATACAATACACTACATAGAAAGATATTTTTTATTAAACATAGAAAACATACAGAACGCCCTGAACAAATATCTGTAGATCGTACAAATATTTGTCCCGAGGCGGGAATCAAACCCGCAACCTCCTGCGGCGCAGGCGGACCTTCGCCCACCGCGCTACAGAGGTCGTCAACAACTGAAATGGCTTCAGCTCATGCCTTGGCCCTGCCAAATGAACTGGAAGACAGCTATTATTGAAATTGAAATGGTTCGTCTCATTGATAAACAATTTGGTGTTTTCCGTATTTTTCAATTTGTCTCCGTCTCGCCTTGTTGATTTACCGGATTTGGTATTAAATGTTATTGATAGGTTTTTTGTGGAAGTAAATTGATGTACGATGATTTTTTTTGTTTGAAGAAAGTGTATAATGTTTATAAAGGTAGACTTCGTCATTGATTTTGTTCATTTATGGGAAGTATTGTACATATGAAGCAAATTATTTAGGTAAGTTAAAAAGTGTTAAGTTATCAGGTAAAAAACTAGGTTAGTTTTTTTTGTTTTTTAAGAACATAAACAAATAAATACTTACTGGTCATTACAATTGAAACGGTTGAGCGAACTACATACTGTTGTAAACTATTTAGAAGTAGCTTAACTGATCCATACATATAAACCCAGATGAACAAAGAGGTAAAAAGTCAAGGTCGAAAACATAAAGTGGCGATCACAATAAGTACCTACTTCCTGGTCATTACAATTAAAACGGTTGAGCGAACAACAGACTGTTGTAAACTATTTAGAAGTAGCTAATATACTGTATACGACTACTTAGCATCAAATGTTGGCCAAAAGGCCAGCTGGGTAGGCCTGGTTTATATAGTAAATCTCCTTCTGTAACTACTCAGGAGAAATACCACCTTCACCCGCCAAAACCAATTGCCAATCACGGTTGTAGTGATAATAAAGCAAGATTCAGCATATAAAAAAAATTAAATGACACGAAATATGCAATAAAGAAAAAAAAATGATAGAAATTTGTATTTCTATGTTAATCGAAACTTATTTTATTTTCGGTTTAAAGATCTTTATTTTATACTCAAAAAGAACAAACAAGTCCACTTAGGATGATTATACATTGGTATCTTAAAAATAAGTATTACATAGGTAGTGTCACGGTAATTCTACGGTGTTTAACAATCTAGATAAGTAAGTTCACTAACACGTAGGTAAGAAATAAGTGACCTAACCAACAAAAAATAGGTAGGTACACCTGTTAGTATTATATTATAATGAAGTGGGTAGGTTTTATTTTTATTACTACGACACTTCAAACCAAATAAGGTATGTCTTTGATGATCTGTTATCTGTTTGTTGAAAAGGTATAAATCTCAATCGCACACCAAAAAGGCACAGCATATACCAATATTGTATCTATGGTAATTCAATTTCACCCAATCGCAGTAACATAATTTTGAACTCTACGTCTAAGAAATAGAGCGATACCTATAAATCAATTTTCTGTACGTGCTCCTGGCCTAAGGAAAACTAACTGTGTCATATTTCACTTCTTCCCACCCTATTATAGTCTTTGAAGTACCGAAATAGGGGTGAAAATTGTGTGAATGTATTTCGGAGGCTGGATAGATAAGAAAAGAAATAGCATTGGTGCTAATTTAAGTGATTTTGACGGGAATGGTGCTTCAGGGGCCTGTTTCCTTCCCAGGGGGAGGCGTATATCATATTGTGTTATAGTTTCTGAAATTTATAGGGGAGCGTCTTGCTAGTGTGTGATAGCGGTTTTCATCGACAAGTTTATTATTATATGTATCTAGACAACGGAGTGCAGTCTCAACATAAAATAAAATAAAGATAGCCTTTATTTCTACTTCTTATTTACCTACTTATGTACATTCTATTTTCAAACATTTATTTAAGTAAGTAATCGCCATTTTTGGCGTGCCTCCCCCAGTTCCTTCCACATTTTCCTATCTCTGGCCTTTGTCATCCAGTTAGGAACAGCTCTATTCGTAAATATGTCTTGCCATCTCTTCTCCGGTCGACCTCTTGATCTCTTTACATCCCTTGGGATCCACTCTGTGATTTGTTGGTCCAACGGAGAGTAGAATCCAGAAGATTATTTTCCATCCTGCACATGTGCCTAGCCCAATTCCATTTTAATGACCTTATGACCTCTATGATGTCCCTCAGTTTTATCTCACCTCTGTTTTTTTTGTTTTGTATCCTTACTTTAAGTTTTTGTCCAAGCATGCTTCTTTCCGTTTTTCTTTGGCAAACTGATAGCTTGTTTTCGTATCTCTTCTTCAGTGGCCAGGCTTTAGCAGCCATATGACAGTGACGGTAAGATGGTGACCTCTTAGAGTTTTTTTTTATACTTATCTCTACTTCATTGTTTTTGCAGTCTCAACATAGCGAACGTTAAATACTCCCGATCCAATATGACAGCGATACCTATTTTATCATATTTTTACGTTTATCATAGGAATTTTTAAAACTCCTACGTTCAGTTTGTGGTATCTATAATAAGCTATTTTTTAATACCTCTTTAATAATTTTATCTCATATAGTTTAGGAGGAGATGTGAAAATAGAGTTTGGTGGCCAAAAAGCGCAACTTCGTATTTCTGCCTAAGCTTTACAAAATGAAACTATAACCAGAAGCATTAATAAATAACTTATATTAAGACCACAAACTGTACGATGGATTTTTAAAACTTGCTGCGTTTAACGTAATAATAAGATAAAATAGTCGGGGGCGCCACTTTCACTGGTGTATGGGCCTTAACTATTAACTACAATATTTGCTTGTTGTACCGATGTTTTTGCTAAAAATAAATAAAAATAAATTATGTTGGACAATTCACACATCTAGCCCCAAGCTAAGCAGAGCTTGTGTTATGGGTACTAGATAACTGATATATATAATATAATACACTACATAGATTTAATTTATTATACATAGTAAACATCCAGAATATCGCCCTCAACATATATCTGCAGATCGATCGCCACATTTGTACAGATGAGGGAATCGAACCCGCAACCTCGTGCGTCACAGGCGGACCTTCGCCCACCGCGCCACAGGGATAGTCAAAAAAAGCAAGTTACCGTGCAAAATCGTTACTTGAGACGTTGCCAACTAATCCAAAAATCGTAATTGTAGTGCGAATTTATTCGTTAGGACTAGACTATGTAAGCAAAACGTCTTATTTCCATAGTGCCTTTTTACAGAATGCTCTAGTGAGTAGAACATCTTAGTTGTTATTTTTTGACTACCCAAAACTGTCTTTGCTTCTCTTAACACATTCACAGAAATCGTAAAATTATCAGTTGTTTGTGTAATTGCGACAAAAATTAAAAGCTCAGTTTGTATCTATATAATTTTAAGAATTTGACCTTTTCTAACCGTAGAGTTACATCAATTGTATTTACAGAAAAAAAAGTTTTTGATTAACATCAATTCTACCCGGTGAAAGAATGGTCCCCACGCTTTGCGGGTTAGGGATCGTAGTTACCGAACTGCGATCCCTAACCCGCACGCAGTGGGGTTTATAGGCATTACCCACCCCCCCCCCCCATTAGATAAACGCCAATAAGGCGCTTATCAGAGGGAGGCCTGCGTCCAGCAGTGGACCAATACAGGATGTTGAAGGTTGATTAACATCAAACTACCTACCCTATCGAATTAAATCAAGCTTACATCCATAACCCCGCCGGCCAATAGTATTACAAGCTCACACATTCGTAATGGCCACTTTGCACTTCATCTGAGCGTATTTCTCACCCCTACCACCTGTGGAAGCGGATATCCGGTATATCCTGGGATTACCAGGACACCTACCGTGATAACCCGGGAGCTTTCGCGGTAACCTGGTCAGATTTCCTGGTAAGCTATTTGACTTGGGAGTTTGGGATGAAAAAGCTAAACTGGGTCAGTCAGTTGGAATCGCCAGTGAAGAATAAGTAAGTTTTCATAGATTTTTAAAGTTATTTTGCTTGGATCTGAACGAAATAGGCCAGGTACAGAAACTTCGTATCGAATGCGTTAAATAATGCCTCCAACTTCAATAATTAACGAAATAAATAAATAATGCTGGACAGTAGGTAGACACATCTGGCCATCTAGCCCCAAAAGCAAAGCTTGTGTGAGAATAACTCAATAGAATGCACTACATATCAAATGAAAGGTATTGGTTTGTACATTTTAATAATAATAATAATAATAATGCAGGACAATTCACACACCATTATCTAGCCCCAAGATAAGCAGAGCTTGTGTTATGGGTACTAGATAACGATTTTGAAGCAGATATCTGTAGAATTCATACGCTTGTGAGGGCGTAGTTCTATCAGCGCATTTAACCCCTAGACCGAACACTCTCTATACCATAATCTTAAATTGCGTATGAAAAGAACACCTACCGTGGCGTCTTAATTAACGCGAAAGAAAAATAAACAAGGATAAGTTGGATAGGTATAAGTAGACAGTGGTGTGACCAACCTTCCCTCGATAAAGCGGATAAAACAAGCACTTTCGAAAAGACACATTTCATTACGCGAGACAGCTGGGAGTTAATCGTGGTATTCTATAAAAGAATCCCCTTTACTTGGAGGAAGGCACAGTGAGGATCGTTTTACAGAAGCGTTGCTAATTACCAAACAGTTTGCAGCTGACAGAGCCGTTTGCTGAAGGCAAAGCGAAGAAGGTTGTGAAGAACTACTTTGGTAAGCAGAACTCACTCATGCAAAGAAAGGGACAATTTTGTGACTTCGAATTTAAAATAAGATAAATTTAGAAACAGATTAACCTGAATTTGTAGGGTAACCATAGTGGAAAGGTTAAAGATAGCTTCTGAGCGTGACGAGTGGCAGAGATTATATACTAACAACTTCTTCGAGTCTCTATTTTCTTACGATAGATGTCTGTTTCCTCCACTCTGCTCTATCAGCCGTCACCTTTTAACGCACACCTTTAGCCATGTCCTCTTACACAATCCATTCATCTTTCTTCGATCTACCTCTCCCCTTATATCCCTCCACATTCAAGCCTAACACTCTTCTCGTCACATGATATTCTTCCCTCCGCATAACATGCCCATACCACGCTAACCTGTTACCCCTCATCTTTTTCGTCTCTGGTGCCACTTTCACAATTCCTCTGATGTACTCGTTTCTTATATAATCCTCTTTGTCACTCCACAAATCCATCTCAACATTAGCATTTTCGCTGCATGTACAGTTCGTTCATCCTTCTCTTCCGTTGTCGAACATTTAGATCCATACAGTACGATAGGTCTTAACCACGGTCTTGTTGATTTTCCCCTTCAGCTTAAGGGGCATTCGCCGATCGCCTGTGACCTGTCGCTATTTTATTCTTCCTGCGCTTATCCTGTTCTTGATATCCTTGTTTAAAATAATACTAACGTATAAAATAATATTAACTGCCATTGGTAAACATAGATCTTCACGAGAAAAACCCCAATTAATAGATCTCAACACTTTTCACCAATACTGCAACGAACTACGATAAACAAAGATGTAACTAGATCCCCAGTGTAATTTCTGCTTATAACTCTACATTGTGCTTTCCCTTGCAAGGAGGGGAGATAAAAGAAATTTATTGGCGAGATTAAACCGACCGGGCGATTGTGTGGTGTCAATCTGGTCCAAGGAAAATACGCGAGTTGTCGTATTCTTGTATTCTTTGTTCAGTGGAGGGAGAATAATATTAGAAGTACTGGTTTGTTGTGAGCTTTAAGCTGATACTTTTGATCTGGTACTAGTTGTTGTGATCCTTGTGTTGGTACTTGGGATCATACATTGTTGTATGTATAAAATATTTTATATTTGTGCTTGGAACGAAAGCACAACGCTTCGCTGTTTCTATTGGCATATCGGATCTGTTCTGTATCTTCTAAAACATTTTTTATTAGTTGGTTCTTCCAACACAAATAAGGTTCGTAGTTAACCCGCTTACAACCGTAATGAATTCGTCAAACTACGATAGTTTTTATAATAAAATTTTTATTAAGTTTGTTTACGCGTACAAACTCGATTTTTTACTAATTTCTGAGTTTTTTTAGACATAGCAGGTAATAAAGTTTTGCGTAGAATATTGTTAGCTATTGGTGATCAATCCTTTCCTTTATCATCATGGTTCTTAACAAATAGTCATTAACAACGGGATATTTGATTTATATCTTATTAATTGAACGTAATTTGCTTGTACTAACCTCCTTCATCAGATCAGCACAACCCTGGTCCTGATAAGAAACATTGCATTACATTGACAAAACTCGTTCTAAGGGCAGATTTTTAGGGTTCCGGTAAGCAAAGGTTAAAACGGGACCCTATTATTAAGAATCACACTGTTCGTCTGTTCGGCTGTCTGGTATCTCATGAACCGTCATAGTTAGTCAGTTGAAATTTTCACAGATGATGTATTTCTCTTGCCGCTATAACAAAAAATACTAACAAATGATTTAAAAAATTAAGGGGAGCTCCGATGAGCCATGGTTTATTTGCCGTTTTTGTAGATAATGGTAAGCAACATTTCGTGTGCTTGTCCAACTCGCAATTGCCGGTTTTTTTTATTATTTAGTACCCAGCTTACTCTAAGCATAAGACTTACCTATCATTATTACATACTATCTGCATCCCGCGGCTTTGCAAGCCTATCCCATGGGAATTGATTTATGGGATAAAAAGTAGCCTATGTGTTATTTCAGGCCTAGAACTACCTGTAAGTATGCAAAATTTCAGCCCGATCCGTTCAGTAGTTCTTGCGTGAAAGAGCAACAAACATGTTTACAGACATGTTTACAAACTTTATTGTTTATAATATGAGTAGAATAGTATTATTAAAAAATTAATAGTAGTATTTAACGGGTATTGTCCGCATTTATTTACTAATTATTCCCAACATTTTAACAGTTTCAGAGGGATGAGTCTTTTTGACGTTAGTAACGAGACGTCGTCCATGGTTGTCTGGTAGAGATCGATCTTGCGATAAGACCGCCAATTTTCGCTTAGTTTTAATTTTTCTGGTTGTAAATAGTTCCTTTTTTATTTAAGTGTGCAATAAAGTATTATCTATCTATCTATCTATCTAAGGGATTGCGTAGTTTCTAGTGCGCATGATAGAGGCGTCGTACCAAATTGTATAAAAATCATAAAAAGGAGATGTCACAAACCTAAAATTTGAAAATATATACGACTGATAGTTGTGTACTATAGATGTTCACATAAATCGCACCATCAGCCTGCCTCTAAATCCATCTTCCCCCTCTCAATGTTCCTATAACCGCGAGGGTGGAGGAATTTTTGCTGACTCAGCGCACGCGGTTTGAATGCAGATGGTCTGTAAGCTTTCGAAGTTAGACCAGATCTTGGGCTTGAATAGAGCTTTAATAGGTTAAAAGTTTAAGATGGTCTAAGCTAGTTTAAGTTAGTTTTGAGTGCTAGTGGTCTTATATGGGTTTTAACCAGTGTTTGACTCGTGAATACTACATACGTAACATACGAGTACCCACCATATTTTCGTTAGGTTTCGATGAGATTCTAAATGCGTGCTCAAATTCCGTAAAGGTTTTGAGATCTTGAAATCACATTTTCGTCAAAAAGATTATTTAAGTACCTATCAAATAATAGAAACAACTTAGGACTACAATTTACAGTTGATACAATTTATCTCCAGAATGTTGCAATCAATCTTCAGCTATAGAGTCTGTTGAAAAGAGAAGAGTGGTGGCGTTACGGTGACCTAACATTTATAATCGTACTGCAATGACAGAGCAGTGTTGTCAACGCAACAAAAGTTGTCAATTGGCACACCTCTTCCTCAACCTCAACAGCCTGTATCGGTCCACTGCTGGGTGCAGGCCTCCTCGTGGTAATGCCCTTAATCCCCACGCTGGGTGTCCGGGTTGGGGATCGCAGTTCAGTGGTAGAATTGTTCTGCAAGGGGCGTTCCTACCCCGCCCCCGGTAGATATCCTTTAGTCGCCTCTTATGACACTCACGATGGGGTGGTGTAAATAATGCTGGACAATTCACACAGAATCATCTAGCCCAAAGCAGAGCTGATGTTATGGGTACCTACTAGGTGACTGATTGATTATACATTATACGTTACATGATATTGATCATATATATGTATTATACATAGAAAATACCTAGAACACCCGGCACTGTCATAAAATCTGCAGATTATACAAACATTTGTCGCGGGAATCAAAACCGCACCTCTTTCGTCGCAGACGGACCTTCGTTTATGCGGCGCCCCCACCAATATGTTATTATTACGTTAAACACAGGAAGTGTTTTAAAAATCTATCACACAGTTTGTAGTATCCAAGTTATTTATTAATGCCTCTGTAATAGTTTCATTTCGTAGAGCTTAGGCAGAGATACGAAATTGCGCATTATGGCCACCGAACTCTATTTTTGCATCTATTTCTAAACTTTAAGATTAAAGATTAAGAAAACTATTACAGAGGTGAGGATTAAAAAAATAGCTAATATTAGATACCACAAACTGTACGATGGATTTTTAAAATTTCCTATGTTAAAGTTATAATATGATAAAATAGGTGGCGCTCTCATATTGGCTCCTGTATTCGCCTTAAACTAAAATCGTCATCCAAGCAACATGACAAGTTTCTTTTTCACGATAACATCGCTACTTATGACAGTCAAACAAATCCATTCAACCAAATTGTTATTTTACCAGAAGCTAATCACTGAAAGCGTTAACCAACATGTTAATTCACGTTAATTATTAAATTCACGCTTATTTAGCCAGATACCATCGAAATCAGGCGTAAGTCATCTAAGACTAGATGATTGGGACATCCTGCCGGTAATTTAGGGTTCTGTCGGGGCGGAAGGAACTACGGAACTGAGGGGTCCGTATCTGTTTTGTATTCAGATCTGATATTTTAGATACTTTTTTTTATTTTTATGAGAAAGCTTATATAGGTTTATATAAACTTTATTCTCAAAAGAATTACATAGGTATTCACTTATATGAGAACACAAAAGTTATACATAATACATATTACGTACAGCTAAACATTAAAGTATATTCTAAACAATTTTTTAACAAACATAGATGTGGGTTGTTTAAACTTAAATGACAAAAGAGAGTTGACATGGCATCGATACATTCTTCGGCACTGTTAATTTGACAATCTGAAATGTAATCTTACGTCTAACATCAGAAGGGTGAAATTTGTTCGTTCGTCAATCTCAACAAAGCCGTGTCCGAGTGGTAGCACCAAGGATTACGAAAAATAAACCAAGCAAATTTGGATGTTGTGATTATATTCATTTGTTAGTGCGCACATAAGAAGCGTAATAATATCCACATTTTTTTTGTTAAGGAGTTATTTCGTATTGAGTATTTTATTTATATTTCATGAGCACACAGATCCCCTAGTACTATCCAATGATCCTCCACGGTTGTCTAGTAGAGATCGCTCGATAAGACCGCCACTTGTCACACTTTAAGCTATTCTATTGTTCTATTGTAATGTTTCTTTAAATAAGTGTGCAATAAAGAATTTTCTATCTATCTTCTATCTATTTATCTATATTTCTTAATGCCATTTGGACGAGAGCCACATTAGGTATAGTATGTCATTTCAAAATTAATGAACATAGGACAATTTCCCAAAAAATGTGCCCATGCCAACCTTTATTGGCATAAACCCGTGCCATTTGGTTTTTAGTTTTAAATTCATGTTTTATTAGGACCAGACTGAAAAGATTGCGTTTTTAGTTTGGGGTGTTTTCAGTGCAGACAGTACATTGTTACCCAAGGGATGAAAGTAACTTATTTAGTTTCGAGACGGGGTTTGGCGCCCGAGCGTAGCGAGGGCGCTTATAGTTCGAGCGACTTTGCACCACCCCAACTCTTTCCGCGGGTGTCGTAAGAGGTGACTGAGGGATATCCACCGGGAGGCGGGCAGCAGCGCCCCCTGCAGAACAATTATACCACCAAACTGCAATCCCCAACCAGCATGCCCAGCGTGGGGAGGCAAGTGTCCATCAGTGGACCAAAACAGGCTGTTGAGGTTTTAGGAATTGATGGTGCTATTAAAGATAATATTTAATAATATATATCTATCTATCTATGTACATTAATATACATAATTATATACATAATGTATTAAGTATATCAGTTATCTAGTACCCATAACACAAGCTCTGCTTAGCTTGGGGCTAGATAATGCTGTGTGAATTGTTCAGCATTATTATTATTATTATAATAGTTGCCGTGTGTGTAGCTCTTTACAGTAACACTACTTCCACTACAGACAGTTCCAGATTCCAATCAAGAGATGGCGCACTTGTCTCAGGCAATGACGTTATCAATATTTAATCTCTGACTGATTGCTTACCGGATCTGATTAGATGATAATCATGATATAGAACCTATCTGTGTGAATTGGAATTACGATTGGAAAATTATTTATTAATACAGAAATACAATTTATTGGTAAAATCAATTTACATGTCAGTTTTGCTTAAAATAGTTGTGATACACATTGTAAATAAATACCTACATAATGATAAGATACCTACACTTTGTATACTTAGGTACACAACTCGTATAAAGTGAACAAAATTAACTAATATCAGCATTTAATAATAATTATAACTATAAATATTAGCATTTAATAATAATTATAACTATAAATATTAGCATTTAATAATAACTATAGATTTAAGTAAAATTCTGTTAATAATATTAATTTGTTAAGTTGGCGCTGCTGTTAACAAATGGCCCGTGTTGAGTTAGAACTAAACATTAAGACACGCTATTTTAAACCAACTTCAAAAAAAGGTGAAGGTTCTGAATTCGACTGTTTTTTTGTTACTTCAGAAGTTTTGGTTGGGTGATCCGATTTTGATGATTCTGTTTTTATTTGAAAGCTGGTGCTTTCTGTGTAGTCCCACCCCAACTCTTCCCGCGGGTGTCGTAAGAGGCGACTAAGGGAAATCCACCGGAGGCCGGGCAGCAGCGCCCCCTGCAGAACAATTATACCACCAAACTGCGATCCCAACCCGCATACCCTGCGTGAGGTTTATGGGCATTACCCTCCATGAGATAAACGCCATATCAGGAGGTGCCTGCGTCCACCAGTGGACCAATGCAGGCTGTTGAGGTTGAGGTATACCTAATGAACACATTATTCAGAACTAATGCGGAGAAATTGACGACCTCTGTGGCGCGGTGGGCGAAGGTCTGCCTGCGACGCAGGAGGTTGCGGGTTCGATTCCCGCCTCGGGACAAATTTGTGTACGATCTGCAGAAATTTGTTCAGGGCGTTCTGGATGTTTTTCTATGTATAATAAAAAATATCTATCTATGTAGTGTATTGTATTATGTATATCAGTTATCTAGTACCCATAACACAAGCTCTGCTTAGCTTGGGGCTAGATAATGCTGTGTGAATTGTCCAGCATTATTTATTTATTTATTTATTTATTTAATTACCAGTAGTTCTGTCAACAGAATTACTCAACAAAACAGGTGGGAATAGTAGAGATAAAAGTCAGGTGTAAAGCATAGTCCTTTAAGTCATAGAACTAATGGGGGAAAAAATCCCAGTAGTTTTGTCAACAGAACTACAAAACAGAACAGGTGGGAGTAAACGAAAAATTAGACAGGTATGGTAAGTAAAATAGGATCATAGAAAAAAGGCAATTAAACCTTCCAGTAATTTATAAAACAACAACAAAAAAGATGCGACAAAACTACATTTCCAATAACAAGCTTATCAGCGAGAATAAGGGGGGGTGACTCAGATTGTTGTGGGGGGAGGGGGGGTTCCGCCTGTCTGAACGCCTTGTCTTGCCTCTCACGCTCACCTTAGCAACCTACGTGGAACAACATATAGGTATTTGTTATAAGAATCTAAGATATTGTATGTAAACAAAGTCTTTTTTTTTTTACTATAGAAACTTTCGTAGTTTAACGAATTCACTACGTTGGTGTTCTTCCAACACAAACAAGGTTCGTAGTTAACCCGCTTACATTCATAATGAAAGTAAACAAAGTCGTTTATTTCTTTAGACTTACAAAATAATATCTTACATACTATTGTCGGTGTGGAACTGGGCGACATCCAGCCAGGCATTAACATCATTAATGTAATCATCTATGGAGTAATAGGCTTTCTTATTAAGATTTAGTATTATGTACAGTTTAAATTTACGAATAGGGAGCTCAGTTGCAGTATACTCTTACATGGTGCTTCTTTTTTTATAACTTGTGTATTCTATTTGATTTTAGAAAATAACGACATCTGTAAATCCGGTATAAATAAAAAATGTAGTACCTACTGTAAATCAACAAAAAATACTATGAAAATAGATATTACCTATAATAATTATCACATCAATACAATGAGCGGCTTTATAGCTCTAACGATTTCGTCCAGACAACATTGAAAATAACATAATATGACAATGTAAAACTTGTAACAATAAACTAACAAAAACTTCAATATCGCATTATATCATACGCAAAGCGAAAATGATGCAAATTTGAGAGACGAGTTGCAAATTTTATTGACAGCTTCCAAAACCTACATTTCGCAAACATCTGCGATTACCTGCGTGTCATCATACAATAGGTATTTTCCACAAATAATTCTTTGTTTACAAAAACTATCTTGAATTCTAGAACGGAGTATAGGTATTACGTGTCTAACGTGGCAGTGAAACAAACCATGACATTACGTGCAATGTTGTAGAGATCGAGAAAACCAGAATTAGATATATAGTATAGAGAGGTATCGCAAAACTTATAATAAAATTCTTCATTATGAGTTTTGCGATAATACCTAGTTACGGTAGGATCTTAAACTCTTTTACCAAAAAATAATTTTATGGTAGGATATTAAACTCTTTTACCAATTTTTTTTTTTTTTTACTATAAAACGACTTGATTTTTTATAGTTTTTTCATGGATTTTCATAGAACCCACTATCAGAACCTATGTATATAACCAAATTAAAACGGGAACACACGGGAAGCACCAGCTTTCATATAATGAAAATCGGACCAAAAACGGCTCGAATTGAGAACCTCCAGCTTTTTTTAAAGTCGGTTAAAAAGGAGGTTCTATATTCGGCTTTATGTTATGTTTTTTTGATGTAAGTATGTCCCTCGATTTTTTCGTCACCAATATAGTTTAGAAACATTGACTTGCTAACATTTATATCCAACTACAAAACTTAGGACGACCTCTGTGGCTCAGCGGGCGAAGGTCCGCCTGCGACGCAGGAGGTTGCGGGTTCGATTCCCGCCTCGGGACAAATATTTTAATGATCTTCAGATATTCGTTCAGGGCGTTCTGGATGTTTTCTATGTTCATGTTTTTGATATTAAATTTAAAGAAACCGCTTAATGGATAATAAAAAACTGTCTAGTGTATCGTATTAAGTATAATCAGTTATCTAGTACCCATAACACAAGCTCTGCTTAGCTATTTTTCCATTTTTATTTTTATTAAACTTTAAACACTTTCGCGATTTTTAAACATTATTAATGATTATTCAGTTCAAGCACTTATCGCGCACTTATTGTTCGCCTAGTTGAACTATATCAATCACTTTATTTTTTATATATTTTTTACCTCGGCTTTAAAATTAATAAATAATAAATAAATAAATAATGCTGGACAATTCACACAGCATTATCTAGCCCCAAGCTAAGCAGAGCTTGTGTTATGGGTACAAGACAACTGATATACATAATACAATACACTACTTAGATAGATATTTTTTTTATTAAACATAGTAAACATCCAGAACGCCCTGAACAAATGTCTGCAGATCGTACACACATTTGTCCCGAGGCGGGAATCGAACCCGCAACCTCCTGCATCGCAGGCAGACCTTCGCCCACCGCGCCACAGAGGTAGTCAATTCAGTTTTCTATTGCTGTAAAATAGACAAATTCCAACCAGAAAGAGATAACAAAGGCTAAATTTATCATACAAACTGCGGACTGATTTCCGATAATCTATAGGTAGCTGTTGGAATTGCTATTGTTTTGATCTAACTAATGACCGTTACACAGGATGCTCCGATAACGTCAATAACGTGGAACACCCTGTAATGGCAAATGAGGTTAACTAACTATTGCAATTTGCTAATTTAGATACAATTCCTGAGAGATTGAAGGTAAATTTAGATATTGAACATCCTATTTTGTAGAATTAGGTAGTTTGTGAAATTAAATTCCTTAAATTATTGAATCACTAGCTGCACCCCGCGGCTTCGCACCCGTTGTTCCTATGGAAACGTTATAAGATGATTTTTATCCCATGGGAACAGATTTATGGGATAAAAAGTAGTCACCGTCTAGACGATGGCAAGTCTACGCAAACTCTTAACCTCAACCTAAACAGCCTGTATTGGTCCACTGCTGGACGCAGGCCTCCCCCTGATACGCGCCTTTTTGGTGTTTATCTAGTGGGGGGTAATGCCCATAATCCCCACACTGGGCATGCGGGTTGGGATCACAGGCGGAAATCGAACTTGTAACCGTCTGACATTCTCCCACAGCGCCACAAAAGTCGATATTTCATTAACTTCATAAAATTACCTATTCATCCAAAGATCAAAAATGTTAAAGATAAAAGAAATTTCCCAGAATTTCTTTCCTTTACGTGATCATCTATTTTAATTGAATTTTCCGTTGATTGGCATTCAAAGTTTAATTTGATGAAAGAAATATTTCTCCGAAAGTTATTTATTCAGTATGAAGGTAATTAAATCTTGCTTTTATAGGGTTCCGTGGATTTAGGAAGAAGCCTACGCCGCCACCGTCTGACTATTTGCCCGTCAAACAACTAAGTAAGTATATCACTTTAAGAGCAAGTAATTTTTTTACAGAATACTTATCTACTACTATTCAGTAAAAAAATTATAAATAAGTACCTCAACTGCGACATAGTTGGTACGGAACCTTTATTGCGCGAGTCTAACTTTCACTTAGGCATTTTGTACTTGTTTTGTCCTGAAATCGGTACTTTAAAAAACTTATAATCTTTATAATGTTTAGATTTAAAATATTTATTTGATCTAACAGTAATTTAGTTACAAAATATATCCTTTTGTACGTCTAAAATCAATAAATACACCCTGTGTTTTATATGCTGACGACGTGTCCCTGCTTTTTAGTAGTTCACCAAATATTGACATAAATTATATTAAATCGACTTTATATGACTGCGAACAATGGCTTAAGGACCACAACCTTGAAATAAATTATAATAAAACCAAACTCGTTCAATTTAGAACCTACCAAAAAAAACCACTTGACTTGAGTATACTCGAAAAAAGCCTTAATATAAAAGAACAAGATAACTTTAAATTACTTGGAATCACATTGGACAACAACTTGAACTGGAAATCGCATATTGAAAATATAAAATCAAAGTTATCACGATTTGTCTATGCGCTCAGTGTTCTCAAATCAAACACAGACTACAAAACTGCCCTCTCCGCGTATTATGCCCAAGCTTTCTCAGCATTTAATTATGGAATCGTTGTATGGGGTGAAAGTGTTAATGTCATCGATCTATTTATTCTACAGAAAAAATGCATACGAATTTTGGTAAACATCCCAACCCGGGACAGCTGTAAGCCACATTTTATTGAAAAGGGAATCCTGACCCTCCCCTGTATATACATATTGCAAGCCTCGCTATTTGAAAGAAAAAATAGACACATGTTTAAATCGAAATCGGAACAAGATGACAAGTACAATAGACGCCACGGAAAAATGTTAATTAAACCACCTACTACCCTAACAATAGTAAGTAAGAGCCCAGAATCTAGGCTAGTAACTATTTTTAATAAATTGCCTGCTGACATAAAAGATGAAAAATTAGACAATATTTTTAAGACTAGGTTAAAATTATTACTTATACGCAAATGTTATTACACTGTGAATGAATTCCTTAGTGACAAAAACTTTAAAAGTACCTAGTAGGAATATAGCAATTTTATGACTATTATTTAATTAAAACACGTAGCATGAATCTTGACATTTTATATTTACTATTGACATTTTCACATTCTTTAATTTTTATAATTTTCCATTTATTTTAATTTTATTTCTGACATAATAATTGTTATAGCCCTACTTAATGCTGACAACATAATATGTATCTCTTTTCCTTTGTATCGCAACTATAATATTACTGACTTTTATACCTACATAAGAAGTCTAACCCAGAATGTTGCAACGCCCTTACAGGGTTCATGTAGATTCTACCTATAAAATTGTTAACAACTTATAATGGACATGTATGCAATAAATAAATAAATAAAAATGATACATTCTGTCTCTGCCTCTGTCAGAACTAGACTACTGACTGGATGAAATGGGACCACACGGAAAGCACCAACTTTCAAATAAAATGATTGATTTTGTTTTAAAAAACTAAATCCGTTTACAATTATATGGATCCCATTTTCAGAACTGGACCACAGTAAAATGGGACCACGGGAAGCACCAGCTTTCAAATAAAAAAAGAATCATGAAAATTGGAACAACAAGTAAAAAGTTCTGAGGTAACAAAAAAATTACAGTTGAACTGAGAACCTTTTGAAGTTGGTTAAAAATCAGCCCGTAGGTATACCTACAACTGCTCATTGTGTTAAAAACCTCATTTTCTCTTACAATAATTAAGTAACTAAGCTAAGTAATTATGCGAGCAACGAAACAATCTATGCGATGGGGTAGAGTTATTAATTTTTAGAAGAGACTAAAAATAATGAGAGCTGTTCTTCAACCTCAACAGCCTGTATTTTTCAGTTCATTTTCACAAATGTATAAAGCCTAGGAATATTTTATAATTAATAAAATAATTCTGGACAATTCACACAGCATATCTAGACTCAAGCTAAGCGGGGCTTGTGTTATGGGTACTAGATAACTGATATACACTACACAGATGTATATTATTTATTATGCATAGTAAACATCCAGAACACCCTGAACAAATATCTGCAGATCGTACACACATTTGTCCCGAGGAGGGAATCGAATCCGCAACCTCCTGCGTCGCAAGTAGACCTTCGCCCACCACGGCACAGAGGGCGTCAACTCTCATTTATAAACCTGTGTCATATGATATGGAAAATTATTACTCCAGGAGTCGAGACAATCCGTGGGGTACCAAGGCTCTCTGGGTTTTCAAACTGATTATTAAAACCGTTAAAACCATTTATTTGTCTGATCAGTGACTATTCGAAACCTTTGGAACTCTCTACGGCCCAAGGCCTGACCTTGGTGGTACAATAGGGTATAATGCATGTGATTTCAAAATAGCGAATATTTTTTTTACGTATTCTTTATTGTAATACAAATATAATCTGTATATTTATTTTTGTATTTTATGATGTTTTCAAATTTAATCATTCAAAGTAGATATTTTAAATCTCAACCGCAAAATGTCAAAACGCAAAGCTATTGGCACCTGAAGCGTGACGTCATACTTGAACATTTTTGTTTGGGCTTGAAGTTTTGACTTTGAGTTTACATTATGGGAATTTTGCATGCCAATGTGTTTTGGTGAAGTATGTGACACTCTTTTAATGTTTAAGACCTTGTATTCAGACCATATTTCCTGCAATAAATGAAATGAAATGAAATGACTCGATGATCCGTGACGTTACAAAATGCTTTATCACCCGAAACACAGTGTAGTTTTGCTTTTTGTTTTGAAACCCCAACAATTTAAAAAAAATTGGCAGTTAAAATTTTTTTTCGTTTATGTATTAACCTAAATATACGATTTCAAAAAAATCCATGCATATACCCTATTGGTTTGCGAATATAGTATACAGTAAAGTATACTTATATATTATACAGTTTAGATTTAGGTAATAAAGGTAACCACTGTAAGTTATTCTAAAACACTGTATAAACATTATTTCTATATAACTGAGCTTAAAATTCTTGTCATTTCTAGACAGTTGTAGCTCAATGAAGTGACATCAGCGGCGCGGGTTAATTCCGTTAAAAGATTAACAAACCACAGACACTGTGTATGCAAATGTAAAACTTATAGCCATCGTGCTCAGGATTACTTTGGCTTGCAGTTTTAACACAATTTTTATACAAATGGAAGATAATAATGAAGAATTGTACAATCTTCGTATTTAAAGAATAGGATTGAGAATGACGTCATTTTCCTTGATGATAATCTGTGGTGTGCCTGGGTGAAAGTCCACCGGTGACGCAGGAGGTTGCAGGTTTGATTCTCGCCTTGGAACGAATGATTCTACGGTCTACAGATAATTTTGATATTGTTATTCTAGGTGTTTTCAATATAATAAAAAAAAAGTTAAAGCTTTGATAACAAAGTGAGAAAGAAACCTTTAGATTTTTATTATCTACCTATCTTTCTTTCTATGACAATAAATTATACTCATTTTTTTTAATTATAATGGCTTCTTGCAAAGATAAGAGTAAGTACCTTAAAAATATTTTTCCCAAAGATTTTATTTCCGTAACTACGAGTTGGTATTTTCATAATAATTGAGATTGTTTTAAAAAACTTTTAACTTTAGTTATATGGTTTTTCAAGGATCCTTTTGTCAGAACTGAGCCACAGAGCACCAGTTTTCAAATAAAAAAAATCATCAATACCACCCAGTCAAAAGTTCTGAGGTAAGAAACAAAAAAAATGCAGTCGAATTGAGAACCTCCTCTTTTTTGAAGTCGGTTAAAATAATATTTATTTTTTTAAATGATTTCTTATATTAACACCCTGGATGGTAATAAAAAATATGGTCACGTAATTAGGAGCGTCGTAAGAAATTGTCCCTTATCCGAGTGTTCCGTACTCACATAAATTTTATGTTTCTTTTACGAGGACTTTTTTATTTCTTACGTCGTGGTAATTGTTTTAATTAGAACTGATGGTTTTAATCAGAACTGTGCAAAACAGAAAAGGATGGTACGTAATTAATCTTATTAAAAATCATAGAGAAAAAGGATAGATGGATGTTATAAGTCCCACACTAATACGACCTCTGTGGCGTAGCGGGCGAAGGTCCACCTACGACGCAGGAGGTTGCAGGTTCGATCCTCGCCTCGGGATAGATATTTGTAACAAAACAGGTGGGAATAGTAGAGATAAAAGTCAGGTGTAAAGCATAGTCCTTTAAGTCATAGAACTAATGGGGGAAAAAATCCCAGTAGTTTTGTCAACAGAACTACAAAACAGAACAGGTGGGAGTAAACGAAAAATTAGACAGGTATGGTAAGTAAAATAGGATCATAGAAAAAAGGCAATTAAACCTTCCAGTAATTTATAAAACAACAACAAAAAAGATGCGACAAAACTACATTTCCAATAACAAGCTTATCAGCGAGAATAAGGGGGGGTGACTCAGATTGTTGTGGGGGGAGGGGGGGTTCCGCCTGTCTGAACGCCTTGTCTTGCCTCTCACGCTCACCTTAGCAACCTACGTGGAACAACATATAGGTATTTGTTATAAGAATCTAAGATATTGTATGTAAACAAAGTCTTTTTTTTTTTACTATAGAAACTTTCGTAGTTTAACGAATTCACTACGTTGGTGTTCTTCCAACACAAACAAGGTTCGTAGTTAACCCGCTTACATTCATAATGAAAGTAAACAAAGTCGTTTATTTCTTTAGACTTACAAAATAATATCTTACATACTATTGTCGGTGTGGAACTGGGCGACATCCAGCCAGGCATTAACATCATTAATGTAATCATCTATGGAGTAATAGGCTTTCTTATTAAGATTTAGTATTATGTACAGTTTAAATTTACGAATAGGGAGCTCAGTTGCAGTATACTCTTACATGGTGCTTCTTTTTTTATAACTTGTGTATTCTATTTGATTTTAGAAAATAACGACATCTGTAAATCCGGTATAAATAAAAAATGTAGTACCTACTGTAAATCAACAAAAAATACTATGAAAATAGATATTACCTATAATAATTATCACATCAATACAATGAGCGGCTTTATAGCTCTAACGATTTCGTCCAGACAACATTGAAAATAACATAATATGACAATGTAAAACTTGTAACAATAAACTAACAAAAACTTCAATATCGCATTATATCATACGCAAAGCGAAAATGATGCAAATTTGAGAGACGAGTTGCAAATTTTATTGACAGCTTCCAAAACCTACATTTCGCAAACATCTGCGATTACCTGCGTGTCATCATACAATAGGTATTTTCCACAAATAATTCTTTGTTTACAAAAACTATCTTGAATTCTAGAACGGAGTATAGGTATTACGTGTCTAACGTGGCAGTGAAACAAACCATGACATTACGTGCAATGTTGTAGAGATCGAGAAAACCAGAATTAGATATATAGTATAGAGAGGTATCGCAAAACTTATAATAAAATTCTTCATTATGAGTTTTGCGATAATACCTAGTTACGGTAGGATCTTAAACTCTTTTACCAAAAAATAATTTTATGGTAGGATATTAAACTCTTTTACCAATTTTTTTTTTTTTTTACTATAAAACGACTTGATTTTTTATAGTTTTTTCATGGATTTTCATAGAACCCACTATCAGAACCTATGTATATAACCAAATTAAAACGGGAACACACGGGAAGCACCAGCTTTCATATAATGAAAATCGGACCAAAAACGGCTCGAATTGAGAACCTCCAGCTTTTTTTAAAGTCGGTTAAAAAGGAGGTTCTATATTCGGCTTTATGTTATGTTTTTTTGATGTAAGTATGTCCCTCGATTTTTTCGTCACCAATATAGTTTAGAAACATTGACTTGCTAACATTTATATCCAACTACAAAACTTAGGACGACCTCTGTGGCTCAGCGGGCGAAGGTCCGCCTGCGACGCAGGAGGTTGCGGGTTCGATTCCCGCCTCGGGACAAATATTTTAATGATCTTCAGATATTCGTTCAGGGCGTTCTGGATGTTTTCTATGTTCATGTTTTTGATATTAAATTTAAAGAAACCGCTTAATGGATAATAAAAAACTGTCTAGTGTATCGTATTAAGTATAATCAGTTATCTAGTACCCATAACACAAGCTCTGCTTAGCTATTTTTCCATTTTTATTTTTATTAAACTTTAAACACTTTCGCGATTTTTAAACATTATTAATGATTATTCAGTTCAAGCACTTATCGCGCACTTATTGTTCGCCTAGTTGAACTATATCAATCACTTTATTTTTTATATATTTTTTACCTCGGCTTTAAAATTAATAAATAATAAATAAATAAATAATGCTGGACAATTCACACAGCATTATCTAGCCCCAAGCTAAGCAGAGCTTGTGTTATGGGTACAAGACAACTGATATACATAATACAATACACTACTTAGATAGATATTTTTTTTATTAAACATAGTAAACATCCAGAACGCCCTGAACAAATGTCTGCAGATCGTACACACATTTGTCCCGAGGCGGGAATCGAACCCGCAACCTCCTGCATCGCAGGCAGACCTTCGCCCACCGCGCCACAGAGGTAGTCAATTCAGTTTTCTATTGCTGTAAAATAGACAAATTCCAACCAGAAAGAGATAACAAAGGCTAAATTTATCATACAAACTGCGGACTGATTTCCGATAATCTATAGGTAGCTGTTGGAATTGCTATTGTTTTGATCTAACTAATGACCGTTACACAGGATGCTCCGATAACGTCAATAACGTGGAACACCCTGTAATGGCAAATGAGGTTAACTAACTATTGCAATTTGCTAATTTAGATACAATTCCTGAGAGATTGAAGGTAAATTTAGATATTGAACATCCTATTTTGTAGAATTAGGTAGTTTGTGAAATTAAATTCCTTAAATTATTGAATCACTAGCTGCACCCCGCGGCTTCGCACCCGTTGTTCCTATGGAAACGTTATAAGATGATTTTTATCCCATGGGAACAGATTTATGGGATAAAAAGTAGTCACCGTCTAGACGATGGCAAGTCTACGCAAACTCTTAACCTCAACCTAAACAGCCTGTATTGGTCCACTGCTGGACGCAGGCCTCCCCCTGATACGCGCCTTTTTGGTGTTTATCTAGTGGGGGGTAATGCCCATAATCCCCACACTGGGCATGCGGGTTGGGATCACAGGCGGAAATCGAACTTGTAACCGTCTGACATTCTCCCACAGCGCCACAAAAGTCGATATTTCATTAACTTCATAAAATTACCTATTCATCCAAAGATCAAAAATGTTAAAGATAAAAGAAATTTCCCAGAATTTCTTTCCTTTACGTGATCATCTATTTTAATTGAATTTTCCGTTGATTGGCATTCAAAGTTTAATTTGATGAAAGAAATATTTCTCCGAAAGTTATTTATTCAGTATGAAGGTAATTAAATCTTGCTTTTATAGGGTTCCGTGGATTTAGGAAGAAGCCTACGCCGCCACCGTCTGACTATTTGCCCGTCAAACAACTAAGTAAGTATATCACTTTAAGAGCAAGTAATTTTTTTACAGAATACTTATCTACTACTATTCAGTAAAAAAATTATAAATAAGTACCTCAACTGCGACATAGTTGGTACGGAACCTTTATTGCGCGAGTCTAACTTTCACTTAGGCATTTTGTACTTGTTTTGTCCTGAAATCGGTACTTTAAAAAACTTATAATCTTTATAATGTTTAGATTTAAAATATTTATTTGATCTAACAGTAATTTAGTTACAAAATATATCCTTTTGTACGTCTAAAATCAATAAATACACCCTGTGTTTTATATGCTGACGACGTGTCCCTGCTTTTTAGTAGTTCACCAAATATTGACATAAATTATATTAAATCGACTTTATATGACTGCGAACAATGGCTTAAGGACCACAACCTTGAAATAAATTATAATAAAACCAAACTCGTTCAATTTAGAACCTACCAAAAAAAACCACTTGACTTGAGTATACTCGAAAAAAGCCTTAATATAAAAGAACAAGATAACTTTAAATTACTTGGAATCACATTGGACAACAACTTGAACTGGAAATCGCATATTGAAAATATAAAATCAAAGTTATCACGATTTGTCTATGCGCTCAGTGTTCTCAAATCAAACACAGACTACAAAACTGCCCTCTCCGCGTATTATGCCCAAGCTTTCTCAGCATTTAATTATGGAATCGTTGTATGGGGTGAAAGTGTTAATGTCATCGATCTATTTATTCTACAGAAAAAATGCATACGAATTTTGGTAAACATCCCAACCCGGGACAGCTGTAAGCCACATTTTATTGAAAAGGGAATCCTGACCCTCCCCTGTATATACATATTGCAAGCCTCGCTATTTGAAAGAAAAAATAGACACATGTTTAAATCGAAATCGGAACAAGATGACAAGTACAATAGACGCCACGGAAAAATGTTAATTAAACCACCTACTACCCTAACAATAGTAAGTAAGAGCCCAGAATCTAGGCTAGTAACTATTTTTAATAAATTGCCTGCTGACATAAAAGATGAAAAATTAGACAATATTTTTAAGACTAGGTTAAAATTATTACTTATACGCAAATGTTATTACACTGTGAATGAATTCCTTAGTGACAAAAACTTTAAAAGTACCTAGTAGGAATATAGCAATTTTATGACTATTATTTAATTAAAACACGTAGCATGAATCTTGACATTTTATATTTACTATTGACATTTTCACATTCTTTAATTTTTATAATTTTCCATTTATTTTAATTTTATTTCTGACATAATAATTGTTATAGCCCTACTTAATGCTGACAACATAATATGTATCTCTTTTCCTTTGTATCGCAACTATAATATTACTGACTTTTATACCTACATAAGAAGTCTAACCCAGAATGTTGCAACGCCCTTACAGGGTTCATGTAGATTCTACCTATAAAATTGTTAACAACTTATAATGGACATGTATGCAATAAATAAATAAATAAAAATGATACATTCTGTCTCTGCCTCTGTCAGAACTAGACTACTGACTGGATGAAATGGGACCACACGGAAAGCACCAACTTTCAAATAAAATGATTGATTTTGTTTTAAAAAACTAAATCCGTTTACAATTATATGGATCCCATTTTCAGAACTGGACCACAGTAAAATGGGACCACGGGAAGCACCAGCTTTCAAATAAAAAAAGAATCATGAAAATTGGAACAACAAGTAAAAAGTTCTGAGGTAACAAAAAAATTACAGTTGAACTGAGAACCTTTTGAAGTTGGTTAAAAATCAGCCCGTAGGTATACCTACAACTGCTCATTGTGTTAAAAACCTCATTTTCTCTTACAATAATTAAGTAACTAAGCTAAGTAATTATGCGAGCAACGAAACAATCTATGCGATGGGGTAGAGTTATTAATTTTTAGAAGAGACTAAAAATAATGAGAGCTGTTCTTCAACCTCAACAGCCTGTATTTTTCAGTTCATTTTCACAAATGTATAAAGCCTAGGAATATTTTATAATTAATAAAATAATTCTGGACAATTCACACAGCATATCTAGACTCAAGCTAAGCGGGGCTTGTGTTATGGGTACTAGATAACTGATATACACTACACAGATGTATATTATTTATTATGCATAGTAAACATCCAGAACACCCTGAACAAATATCTGCAGATCGTACACACATTTGTCCCGAGGAGGGAATCGAATCCGCAACCTCCTGCGTCGCAAGTAGACCTTCGCCCACCACGGCACAGAGGGCGTCAACTCTCATTTATAAACCTGTGTCATATGATATGGAAAATTATTACTCCAGGAGTCGAGACAATCCGTGGGGTACCAAGGCTCTCTGGGTTTTCAAACTGATTATTAAAACCGTTAAAACCATTTATTTGTCTGATCAGTGACTATTCGAAACCTTTGGAACTCTCTACGGCCCAAGGCCTGACCTTGGTGGTACAATAGGGTATAATGCATGTGATTTCAAAATAGCGAATATTTTTTTTACGTATTCTTTATTGTAATACAAATATAATCTGTATATTTATTTTTGTATTTTATGATGTTTTCAAATTTAATCATTCAAAGTAGATATTTTAAATCTCAACCGCAAAATGTCAAAACGCAAAGCTATTGGCACCTGAAGCGTGACGTCATACTTGAACATTTTTGTTTGGGCTTGAAGTTTTGACTTTGAGTTTACATTATGGGAATTTTGCATGCCAATGTGTTTTGGTGAAGTATGTGACACTCTTTTAATGTTTAAGACCTTGTATTCAGACCATATTTCCTGCAATAAATGAAATGAAATGAAATGACTCGATGATCCGTGACGTTACAAAATGCTTTATCACCCGAAACACAGTGTAGTTTTGCTTTTTGTTTTGAAACCCCAACAATTTAAAAAAAATTGGCAGTTAAAATTTTTTTTCGTTTATGTATTAACCTAAATATACGATTTCAAAAAAATCCATGCATATACCCTATTGGTTTGCGAATATAGTATACAGTAAAGTATACTTATATATTATACAGTTTAGATTTAGGTAATAAAGGTAACCACTGTAAGTTATTCTAAAACACTGTATAAACATTATTTCTATATAACTGAGCTTAAAATTCTTGTCATTTCTAGACAGTTGTAGCTCAATGAAGTGACATCAGCGGCGCGGGTTAATTCCGTTAAAAGATTAACAAACCACAGACACTGTGTATGCAAATGTAAAACTTATAGCCATCGTGCTCAGGATTACTTTGGCTTGCAGTTTTAACACAATTTTTATACAAATGGAAGATAATAATGAAGAATTGTACAATCTTCGTATTTAAAGAATAGGATTGAGAATGACGTCATTTTCCTTGATGATAATCTGTGGTGTGCCTGGGTGAAAGTCCACCGGTGACGCAGGAGGTTGCAGGTTTGATTCTCGCCTTGGAACGAATGATTCTACGGTCTACAGATAATTTTGATATTGTTATTCTAGGTGTTTTCAATATAATAAAAAAAAAGTTAAAGCTTTGATAACAAAGTGAGAAAGAAACCTTTAGATTTTTATTATCTACCTATCTTTCTTTCTATGACAATAAATTATACTCATTTTTTTTAATTATAATGGCTTCTTGCAAAGATAAGAGTAAGTACCTTAAAAATATTTTTCCCAAAGATTTTATTTCCGTAACTACGAGTTGGTATTTTCATAATAATTGAGATTGTTTTAAAAAACTTTTAACTTTAGTTATATGGTTTTTCAAGGATCCTTTTGTCAGAACTGAGCCACAGAGCACCAGTTTTCAAATAAAAAAAATCATCAATACCACCCAGTCAAAAGTTCTGAGGTAAGAAACAAAAAAAATGCAGTCGAATTGAGAACCTCCTCTTTTTTGAAGTCGGTTAAAATAATATTTATTTTTTTAAATGATTTCTTATATTAACACCCTGGATGGTAATAAAAAATATGGTCACGTAATTAGGAGCGTCGTAAGAAATTGTCCCTTATCCGAGTGTTCCGTACTCACATAAATTTTATGTTTCTTTTACGAGGACTTTTTTATTTCTTACGTCGTGGTAATTGTTTTAATTAGAACTGATGGTTTTAATCAGAACTGTGCAAAACAGAAAAGGATGGTACGTAATTAATCTTATTAAAAATCATAGAGAAAAAGGATAGATGGATGTTATAAGTCCCACACTAATACGACCTCTGTGGCGTAGCGGGCGAAGGTCCACCTACGACGCAGGAGGTTGCAGGTTCGATCCTCGCCTCGGGATAGATATTTGTACGATCTGCAGATATTTATTCAGGGCGGTATTAAAAAAATATCTATCTATGTAGTGTATTGTATTAGGTATAACAGTTATCTAGTACCCTAAACACAAGCTCTGCTTAGCTTGGGGCTAGGTATTGCCATGTGAATTGTCCAGCATTATTTATTAAAGGTTACTTGCTTAGAATTTGCACCACCCCAACTCTTTCCGTGGGTGTCGTAAGAGGCGACTAAGGGATATCTGCCGGGGGCAGGCAGTAGCATCTCCTGCAGAATAATTCTACAACCAAACTGCAATCCCCAACCCGAATGCCCAGCGTGGGAGCTATGGGCATTACTCCCAGGAGATAAAAGTCAATAAAGTGCTTATCAGGGGAAGGCCTGTGTCCAACTGTGGACCAATATAGACTGTTGAGGTAAAGTTGAAGTTCAGCAGTATGTTGATAAGGAACCATGTCTTCATTTTACACTGTCAATAAAAGCGTCTTCAAAATTCACAAAATCACTCACGGTACCCTAAAACCAATATTAACTCATCTCTACCAAAGATGAACGAATCGATAGATAAGTCAACCCATTTGTCTGATAATAATTCGCCGAAGACATTGACAAACGATCCAAATGCTAGCAGATGGCAAATCGCCTGTTTTCTTTTCCCAACATGATTAAAGGCTGATAAAGTTTGCAAGATTGATTGTTTTGGGAAATGGTGTGGGGTAAGTTTTGGATGCCATTGAAATCCCAAGTGTGGTTGAAGTGATGTTTTTGTTTCGAAGAATTTTGGGGGGTTTTTAGAAGTGTAGTTATACAAGTAGAGATTAACCATTGAACCGTTCTAAAAATTCACGCTGAGTATACCTAAGCCTTTTTTCATTTAGAACCTTTTAATCTTGTGCATGCTGTTATTGTTACAAGTACCTATCTAACATGTACCTACTAATCCCATGGGCATTAAAAAACTACTTTAGTAAAAGGGGCGCGCATTTTTAGAATGGTTGTCTTGTCGTTCCGGATGTGATAGGTGTTTTCTAGGTAGAATGAAAAAAAAACATCTATATAATTTGTAATGTATAAGACTGTCACTTATCCCTACACCCATTTCGTACCCATAACACAAGCTCTAAATACGTACGTATGTTTATCACTTAAAACTACTACAGATAGAGAAATTGAGAAACATTTATTGAACAGCACAATTACAAAACAGAACTGATATTATAGGTAGTAATAATCATACTGACTAAAAACTAAATTAGGTAGTAGATAATAATTAATTTTGTTTTAAAAAACTATAAACCGACTTCAATTTGTATATTTTTTTCATGAATTTTCATGGTTTCCATTGTCAGAACTTAACAAATTAAAATGGGACCACATGGGAAGCACCAGCTTAAAAAAAGAATCATAAAAATCGGACCACCCATCAAAGTTCTGAGGGAACAAAAAAAAAATATACAGTCGAATTGAGAACCTCCTCCTTTTTTGAAGTCTTTTAAATATAAGTGTTGGTATGTTCCTTTCCTTTTTTTTTCTCGCTCCTAAGATATACAACAAATTACCTAAACTGTACAGTGTAACCTAAATGAACAAACATTTAAAAGGCAATTAAAAATAATGTTAATTTCTAAGTGTTATTATATTTCATTTCATTTCATTTCATTTATTCCACCATAGGGACATTTATACATACACTTGGTATCGTTGTAATCTAATTTTAAACATAATTAATAAATATTATTATATTGTAAGAATACAAAACACACAAGATTTTTTTTTAAAGGAAACACCATAAGGGATTTTACGCAGGAAAGAGAAAAAATTTAATTAAATAAAAATAAAAACAGACAGACGGTAAGCATAAACACATACTCCTATCTAATTATAAATTACAAATGGTTGGCTGTAGAAGGGCCTAAAATAATAATAATAATGTCACTTAAACAATAATCAAAATTAAATTATTAATAAGAATAAGATTAATGTCAACAAAATGTCAAAAGAGCAGCTGTATATGGGCTTTGTCAAAGTAAACTAAAATAAAATATGATATTAAAATATTTGCTGCTGTAAAGAGGCATTGTCCAATACATTAGGTATATAAACATTAATAATGTCACTAAGTAGGGTATTTATATACATAAATAATGTCAAAATGTCAGGTTAAATAATTACATGTCAGATTTGATTGAATTTGAGTATATGTACTAGTGAAGTATTAATTAAAGAATTTGGCACAATAAAAAATGTAAACAAACATACCGCTTTTTACATCAGCTGTTTTTCCTCCAAAGCCTCAGTAAGGGTGTAGTAACTTTTTGTCAAAAGTATTTTTTTCAGTTTTCTCTTGAAGAGAGCTAAATTATGGTCTTTTAGGTCGTCACTTAGTTTATTGAACATCTTTACACCGATACATAAATAACTTTTGGAAACTTTGTGTGACGGACGGAGCCGGGAGCGGAAGATAAAGTTCAAGTTGCCCTCTTTGTAGCCCTTTCGAGAGGGAATAATTTGTATCCCCTTAGTTTAGAATAGCCTTTCTTTCACACGTAATTATTTGAACAAGAGAAATTGTCAATGTAAATTCATGTTTTGTATAAAAGCTTGCTCGCCCTACCCGCTACTCTAGCGGGACAAAAATTGTAGATATAAGTGGCGCCGTTTTGCTTGAAAAAGTGTATCCAGCCAGTCTTAGAAGTAAATAAATCAGCAAGACGGCGCCAAAAGCCAAGAAGAATAAACAGTAATACAGTCCACAGTTGTTTTAATCAAGCCAAGGAACGTGGAGGAGAACCCTGCTAGGAAGGAAATCACAGTAGGAGCTAGGACCCCCACATTGTTGGTCCTCCGACGCCGGATTAGAGAAGCCATCGTCGATAAGAAGAGCGGTACCCGCGGCAGCTCCTGAGATCTGACTCTGCGACCACTTGAGCAGTCTCAGCGTAGCGAAGCCTTGCGGTTTCCCACTGCGGCACGTCAGACCACTAGGCGTAGCCGTTGAGTGCGGGAGTACCTGAAGAGCGGTACCTGGGTTTGACAATCGTGACCGGCCCCGATCGCAAGGGCGGTCACGTGACCCGGTTTCCCCCTTGGTTCGCACCAGTACTCTGTGTAGCCGAGGTAACGGGAGTACCTGAAGAAAGAAACCGCCAGCCGGCGCAACGTGTATCACTTCGTCGGGGCACGGGGTGCCTGAAAAACCCCGAACGGGCAGCGTGCAACGTTGTCAAGACCAGCGCCAGGGCACGGGGTGCCTGAAAAACCCCGAACGGGGCGGCGTGCATCGTTGTCAAGACCAGCGCCAGGGGCACGGGGTGCCTGAAGATCACCGAACGGTGCTACGTCCGAAGATACGCGTTATCGCGGCCCGTTGGCTTACGGAAACCTTGCGGTGTTATTACTAAGTGGCCAACGGGTTAACGCTTTCGGGCGGTGTGGTGTTTGTGCGGCACCACCAGTCCATCAAGAGCGCAAGGACGGCGCGGGCTGAAGTGCACTCTTCGCTGGTAAGGGACACGTAACACGGGCGCCGGACTGTAGGCACACGCCCAAGGGGTCGGACATTCCAGCCGATTCGCGAGCATCCCGTGTTATCGTGTTCCCCTCTGCTGGGTGGAACCCCCCCTCCTATCCCAACGTATCCATCCCTGAAGGAGCGAACGTCGGCCTTTGGGTGGACAACTCCTGACGGACTGATAGGGACGGTTAGGGACCGTTAGGGGCGCGCTCAAGCGCTGAAGAAGATGACGACGAGAAGTCCACCACGCACGAGGGCCAAGACCGCACTGCAGGTGTACCAGGATTACCCCGCGTCACCATCGGACAGCACGCACCCCGACGCACCACCCGTATCGAACCTCGACGCAAGGACGGAACCCGGACCGTCTGCACGGTTGGAACTCGGACCGTCTGCACGGTCGGAACCCGGACCATCTGCACCTGAAGCACGGATTGCTGGTGCTGCTACGACTTCCGACCGCGCCGCGAACGTTAACACTTGTGACCATATCGAGCGGGGCCAGGCCGAGCGAAACACGACGGAACCTCAACGACGGCCAAATAGTCGTGCTCCTTCGGTACGCTCGCAGCGATCGAACGCTAGCGTCACGGTGCGTATCCGACAAGCGGAACTTGAAACAGAAGAACGGCTCGCAGAGATAAGACGTAAAGAACTTCGGATTCAAGAAATTCTCATCAAGAAAAGATTGGCACACGAACTCGCTGAGATACGTGAAGAAAACGATGCAGCTAGCATAAACAGAGATGGAGATGGTACCGCAGAGCGACACGTCAACGAGTGGCTCCAACAGCATCACCTACGGGGGGAGCAGAGAGATTACAACGATCTAATAGAAACGGATACGGGTACCAGAATCCGCTCAACTTCAGAGGAACGAACTGCTCCACCACGGCTGACAGCAAACCAAACTGCATCTAAATCAAGACGACAGAGATCCCCTTTACCGGAACAACATAGAGATGAAAATGCATTCGATAGATTGACGATAGCACTAGAAAAAATGGCATCAAATAGACCACCAACGAGACAGATGCAAGAACTACCCATCTTTAGCGGTGGAGCCAAAGAATGGCTACCATTCAGAGCTGCAATGCGAGACTCTACGAAGCTTTTCAAGCTCTCATCGGCAGAGAACCTAGCCAGACTTAGAGCGTGTCTGCGAGGCGAAGCACGAACTGCGGTATCGGCACTCTTGTTCACGGCGACTGATCCATCTGTAATCATGAACACTTTAGAACAATTCTATGGACGTCCAGAGATGATAATAGACGAGGCGATAGAAGACATGAGAAGGATGCCACGTTTGGGAACGACCGTAACGGAATTGAATAGTTTCGCAATCAAGCTTCAAAATATAGTGACGGTAATCGCAAGTCTGGATGAACGGGGATACCTAAAAAACCCCATGTTGGCGCGTCAAGTTACAGAAAAACTGACCCCATACATGAAGACAAGATGGTGCGACTATGCCGAGGAATATGGAGACCTGAGAGAAGCGGAGATCATAACGCTATCCAAGTTCCTCATGAGAGAGGTAGATCGCGCCGTACGTCATTCATACTCGGCCGCTGCGGCTCGTGGACATAGCTCGCGGCCGAACGAGGGAAGTGCAAAACGCACTGAAGAACGTAATCGTGCTAATGAACGAAACCGCGGCACCGTTTTAGCCACAACTGAGGAAAACGACAATGCTAAGACTAAGAAAGATGAATGTCTCTGCTGCGGCGGTGAGCACCGAACACCACTATGCCGAAAGTTAGCAGCCCTGACAGTGAACGAACGATGGCTGTGGGCGAAAGAGGCACGAGTCTGTTTCCGTTGTCTAAATAGTAAGCACAGACGCTTCCGCTGCAAAAGCAAGAAATGCGGAATTGATGAATGCACCCAGTCGCATCATGCGTTGCTACACTCGTCAGAGAGCCGAAGAGAGGCACCTGAAGCTCAGAAGGAAGAGTCAGCGCTAACAGCATCAGCAAGGGTACCTGAGGAAACATTAAAAATATTATTAAAGGTCTGTCCAATCACGATCCGCGGACGAAACGGGAGAGAATTGAACACTCACGCATTACTTGACGAAGGGTCAACGATAACACTGGTCGACGAAGAGATCGCCTCACTGCTAGGAACGAGAGGGCCAGTGAAAGCGCTGAATATCGTAGGAGCCACATCTAGTCAGCGAGAACCCGAAAGCCAGATTGTAACTATTGGAGTGCGAGGACAGAGCCAGAAGAACTTTCAGCAGATAAAAGCCAGGACGGTGATGAATCTGACCCTGGGAAATCATTCGGTCGGAACAGAGCTTCTTCAACTACCCCATTTACGAGAGCTGAAACCAGATGTTGTCTGCTACTCAAACGCGAGACCACGCGTACTTATCGGAGCCGACAACTGGCATCTTATTGTTACACGGAAACTGCTAACAGGCAAGCGAAACCAACCAGCTGCTTCGCTTACGGAATTGGGTTGGATAATCCATGGAAACGCCCCTATAAGAACGATAGAAAGGGATACCGAAATTATATGTCATGTGCGCACACTTCAAAGCATCCCAGACAGAGACGACGAGCTAAACGAACTCGTAAAGGCGCATTTCGATATAGACGCCCTCGGAGTCTCATCAAAAGGGAAACCCGATCCTAAAGAGGAGCGCGCCAAGGAAATATTTGAAAGAACTGTCAAACGAAAGAGAGATTATTTTGAGGTGGGATTACCATGGGCGACCGATGAGCTGACAATGCCACCGAGCTACGATATGGCCGTACGTAGGTTACATGGCATAGAGCGAAAGATGGATAAGTCACCTGAGTTCAAGAACGCGTACACAGGCCAAGTGACAAAGCTATTAGAGAAAGGGTATGCGTCCAAGAGTGATGAGGACCACCCGCAAAAGGAACGGTTATGGTACCTACCGCACTTTGCTGTCACGAATCCCAACAAACCAGGAAAAATCCGAATGGTATTTGACGCAGCCGCACGTGCAAACGGAACTTGTCTCAACGACGCGCTTTTGGATGGACCGGACTTACTACAATCGCTACATAGCATACTGTTTCGCTTCAGAATGAAGCCAGTCGCTATCACTGGTGACATACGTGAGATGTTTCTTCGAGTTAAGATAAGGGCAGAAGATCGAGTAGCTCAACATTTTCTGTGGCGAGGCGATGATCGCTCCACTCCGCCCCAGAAGTATGTATGTAATGACGTCTATGATCTTTGGAGCACGGAGTTCGCCCTTCCTAGCACAGAGCGTGAGGGTTCGAAACGCAGCGGACTTCAAGGAATCACATCCGCTTGCGTACTACGCTATTACGGGCAGCCATTACATGGATGACTGGGTGCAAAGTTTTGACGATGAAGATATAGCCGCACGAACAATGGTAGAGGTGCAAGAAGTACACGGCAAAGCAGGTTTTGAGCTAGCCAGCTGGAATAGCAATAAGGAACGCCTACTCAGAGATATACCCGACGAAAACCGTGCTCGTGCACCGAAAGAGCTTGCCGCTAATACACACCTGTACGAGAAAGCATTGGGAATTCTGTGGATACCTACGTCAGATGAACTGGGATTCAACACTGCTATGAACCGAGTACCCATGGAGGTGAAAAACGCGCAAAGGTCACCGACGAAGCGTGAAGCCTTAGGGGCAGTGATGTCTTTGTTTGACCCGCTGGGTTTGCTAAGCCCATACACAATAACTGCAAAGATCATGCTTCAGGAGCTGTGGAAGAAGAAAGTGGGTTGGGACGATCCGCTACCACCCGAGGAAGCATTAACTTTCGATGAATGGCACTCGGATCTGAGACACATCGCCGAGTTAAAATTGCCTCGATGCTACGATGAAAGAAGTGATGTAAAACAGCGTCAACTTCACGTTTTCTGTGACGCTAGTGAGCAGGCATATGCAGCGGTCGCGTACTGGCGCTTGTCAAGCCAGGAAGGCATACGCGTCTCAATAGTCGCCGGAAAAGCGAAGGTAGCCGTTGAGAGCACAGAGCATACCACGGATGGAGCTACAAGCCGGTTTGATCGGAGCGCGACTAGCGGCTGACATCGTATGCTGTCACCAGTGGGATACCGAAGTAATATTTTGGAGTGATTCTAAAACGGTACTACACTGGATCAGAAACAATGCGGTCCGCTATACACCGTTCGTCGCACATCGACTGGGAGACATCGCCGAACTAACCCAACCAGACCAATGGCGATGGATACCGACGGCTCTGAACGTAGCAGATGACGCGACGCGCGCTGGCAATACGGAGCTGAATCGAAACAACCGATGGTTTACTGGACCCCAATTCCTACATGAGAGTGAAGACTGCTGGCCCGCCCCGCATGCTTCTGAGACATCAGAAGAGGAAGTTGTGGTGGCGCACGCCAGAGAGAAGTCGACGTTAGTAGAAGTGTCCCGTTTCTCCTCCTACGAACGTCTAGTCAGAACAGTGGCATATGTTCTCGCCTTCATCGACATATGCAGAAAGCGTGCACGAAGACTGGGATTGAAGCACATACGAGAGGCCGAGTGCCTGCTGATCCAACAGTCTCAGAACGAGAGTTTCTCCGAGGAACTAACGCGGCTATCGATAGGACAGAACGTCGATCGCGCGAGCCGTCTTTACAGGCTTGATCCAGTTTACAACGAGGATAAGATAATCCGTTTGAATGGAAGGATTAACGCTGCAACAGTGCCCGATGAGATGAAACGACCGCCGATCCTAGATGGAAATCACCCAATTACACGTCTAATAATCCAACAAGAGCATTTGACAAAACATCATGTGGGAAGAGAGCAGATCGTAAACCACCTTCGTCAGCGCTATTGGATTCTCAGCTTGAGGCCGAATGTACGAGCTACGCTGCATCAATGTGTATGGTGTAAAATTAAGAAATCCAACCCAGAGAAACCGGTAAAAGGGGACCTGCCTCAGATACGTCTGAACACACATACGCGACCATTCTCACGCTGCGGAGTTGACTGTTTTGGCCCTATGTGGGTGACGATTGGCAGACGACGAGAGAAGAGATGGGGAATGTTATTCACGTGTCTAGCGACTAGGGCGATACACATGGAGCTAATCGCTAGTTTAGATGTAGATTCGGCTATCATGGCGATAAGACGGATGGCAGCACGTCGAGGAATGCCCTGCCTGATAGCGTCCTACAATGGAACGAACTTCCATGGCGCTGACACAGAGCTGAACAGGGCTTTCACGGAATGGCTTCCTGCGCTCAAGGATTACGCACTTACAAAGCGTATCGAGTGGAGATATATCGATCCTGGTGCGCCTAACCAAGGAGGAGCCTGGGAAAGAATGATCAAATCTGTAAAAAGCGCTCTCGCTGTGACTCTCAATGAACGAGCACCCAAAGAAGAAGTACTTGCTACCCTGATGACAGAAGTTGAGCATACCATAAATTCGAGACCACTTACTCACGTACCAGTGGAAGCAGATGACCAAGAAGCCCTAACGCCCAACCACTTTCTGCTGGGAACTTCAGTGGGACTGCCCTACGTGGGGGAATGCGACAATGCTGACAGACGAACTTGGCGCGCCGCACAAGCACTAGCAAACATGTTTTGGGCACGATGGATTAGAGAATACCTGCCAACTTTAACGCCACGAGGTGACGTCAGGCGTAAACAGAATAATGTCAAACCAGGCGACATCGCGATAATAGCAGACGGGACGTTACCGCGAAATACCTGGCCCCGAGGTCAAGTCGAACGCGTATACCTGGGTCCGGACGGTGTGGTGCGAAGCGTGGAGGTGCGAACTAAGGGAGTAATCTTCAGACGACCAGTGAAAAGGCTCATCGTCCTACCGATGGGAAAAGGCTGCGAAGGTCCACGCCAGGGGGAGACTGTAACGGACGGAGCCGGGAGCGGAAGATAAAGTTCAAGTTGCCCTCTTTGTAGCCCTTTCGAGAGGGAATAATTTGTATCCCCTTAGTTTAGAATAGCCTTTCTTTCACACATAATTATTTGAACAAGAGAAATTGTCAATGTAAATTCATGTTTTGTATAAAAGCTTGCTCGCCCTACCCGCTACTCTAGCGGGACAAAAATTGTAGATATAAGTGGCGCCGTTTTGCTTGAAAAAGTGTATCCAGCCAGTCTTAGAAGTAAATAAATCAGCAAGACGGCGCCAAAAGCCAAGAAGAATAAACAGTAATACAGTCCACAGTTGTTTTAATCAAGCCAAGGAACGTGGAGGAGAACCCTGCTAGGAAGGAAATCACAGTAGGAGCTAGGACCCCCACACTTTGGATAGTCGACAAGCGGGATGCCGAATGTTGCCACCATGACGCGTATTATAAGTATGTGTTGCGGATAGTGTAGGTAAATTTTGCCTATTTTTTTTTATAGCCTAGACGATATTTTAATCATAAATTGTAGATAGTTTTTAACGCTGCATGCTTAATTTTTGCATGCCGCAAACGGTCAAGCATATTGTTTCTTTATCACTATATGTCACCTTTTTGTACACACGTTTTTGCAAATAAATATCTTTATCTTTATCTTTATCCTTGCTGTAACGATGCATGTCCATCCAAGGGTTCCACGCACAGATATCATAGACCTCTGTGGTTCCATCTCAGCTTGATGCTACCTCACATTAATGCAAGGCAGCGCTGGTTTCCAGATGGAACCTGTACGAGGTGACCTCACAACCGAACACTGATGAGACAGAGGGCATCTCTTTCTACACTATGCAAACTGAGCGAGGCTTCAGATACTTGGTATTACACTAGTGTAAAACCACTACAGTTTTTCCAGCCAGGAAGCGTTCCGTGAGAGATGGAATGCGCTTCAATTCAGTTACTACAGAACTGATAGAGCATTTTGCATAAGAGTAGTTCTAGACTACTTCTCGATTAAATTTAATAATAATAGGCCACTTTCCTATATCTAGTTATCCCTGAAAAACTTGTGCGAAGCCGAGAAAGTGAATATACAATAACCTGGAATTAAAGAGTTAGACTTACATAGAAAATTACAAAACAAATCGGATCTAGTATTAAAAATTGAAACAGTCAAGCCAACTGCAGACTGATGCAAACAATCTACAGGTATTATAAAAGGGTGGATATGATATCAAATCAAGGACGGTTGGATATCATGTCCACCCATTTATAATTTTCACAACTCAACGTTCCCATTCCTTCGAGGAAAATCAGTTCATTATTATGTTTCGAGATAATCCTGTTCGCGTAGGAGATTCGTTTTCCGATGTGTTTCTGTGGAGGTAGCAAGTTAATTTCAGAATTATATTACGATATTATGAATATCTACAATTCATAGGTATGACGGCTGTGCTCTGAGTCTCTTTGAAGTATAGAATACCTACATCCGACAGAGAACCAAATATATCGATTTAGCTCTTAGAATTAGCAAGCTGAAGTACGGGCCATATCTCTCTCGAAGAACCAACCACCGCTGCTTTGGGGTAAACGTTGCCGAGTCGCAGTCTCCACTCAGCGAGCCAATATGACAGCGCCTGCTATTTTATCATATTATTGCGTTTAACACAGGAATTAAAAATCCATCGTACAATTTGTGGTATCTAGTATAGCTATTTTTTAAGACAAATGTAATAGTTTTATCTTATATAGTTTAGGAGATGCGAAAATAGAGTTTGGAGCCCAAAAAGAGCAACTTCGTCTAAGCTTTACAAAATGATACTATTACCACTGTAATAGTTTCATTGCTTGTATCTATTATAAATTACTTTTAAGAGACTTTGTAACGGGTAAAAGTAATCATAAATAATATTAAAATTAACCTCTATTTCTCGGGAGAACGGTTTTACCGATTCCATTCATGTTTTTTTAATGTTTTCTTATACTTCGATAAAGGGCGCGGGCAGGCGAAGCCATAGGGTGCAGCTAGTAGTAAATAATAATAAAAATAATAATAACTGAACCAAAACGCTAAAAGAGCGTTCTATTCCCGTCCCCATAGCCCCGGAGTTATGAATAGTGCAAATCTACGAGAATGGCCCGCCATTTATTTTGTATGACAATAGGCTTGATTTCAGCTCAGGTGAACTTGGACCTTTTGACAAATTGGACACAAACTATGTAAGTGGGCTGTCTCTTTTCTTTTTAGCTGTATTTTTAAACTTACCTAGGAATTATTTGTTTTATTACCTGAGCGTCTAGACGCGTGACCCGAGAGCTGGTGAGTATCTGGCGCAGCGCATCAGCATTGCCCACAGATTACCCCCAATAGATACCGCATTACAATACTTTTGTTCGGATGCTAGCGCACCAAAATTGGCGGAAGGCGCGGGTTGCGGGGACTGAAACAAAGGCGTTGTGATTGGCTATTTCAAGGTCGCACTAATAATGAACTAAGGGTATACTCACCGCGTAGGGTTGGGAAAGTCGAACACCAAATTAGAATTCATCGATAATTAGTTTGTAAATTTCGTATTAAAAGAAAATAAACAATTAATATTCTATAGGATCATGAATTTATACAGACATAAAAACTAATATTTTAAACCTTAGTAAATGGCAAAAACACTACTACTATTTAATTAAATAAAATAAAAAAAATTGTACACATTACACAATAATGATGAGAGATCATCTGTTTTGAATTCAATTATAAAATAAAGAAAAGTAAATTAAAAGTTTATTTCAATAATAAAATAGCACTATTTAAAGTTAAGAGTTACAAAATGTAGTAGGTTATAGAAATTTTTGTATTTATCACAGTCTCTGTAGGTGTTGTTACCCGTAGTCGAGCGACTGTCCTCCGTACTAGTTAATACAATAATACCTACCTACCGAGAGTCTCGCTCATCTACGTCATCCACCATTTTTAACGATATCGACTAGACTCGAAATAAGTGAAATTAACAACACTAGCGTAACACGTGCTTTCGCCGAAAAGGACAACGAGTACAATAACAGCAATGCGGAAAAGAGACAAGTGACCGTCCTTACGTACCACTAGCTATTATAAGCTGACCTGTTCTATAAATGATAAAATTGTAATTATTTTACTTACCGACGAAGTATTCCGTCCTTTTGGTAGTTTGAATTTCTTGATGATTTTCCACACGATTTCACTGCACATGGAGTCATTTTATCCAATTTTCTATCACATAACCAATTTTCACAAGCGTTAGAGCACAGAAACGTAGGGGTCTGACACTTGGTCGAAACTGAAGCCGTACTTCGAAGCGGCGATTTACATCTGTGCATTTGCATTGATGCGTGGTGCGCAGTCGTCTTTCATGCGGAATCTATTGGGGGTAATCTGTGGCATTGCCATACAGCGGGGCATTGCAGCAAGTGTCTTGGGGACACGACATGACTGGTATTGATATGGATCAGTTGAGCTACCTACATTGTTGACGTTATGCGTACATTGTTTGCTCTGCAGTGAGCTCAATTATTTCAATTCTAAATACTCGTTCTTTATATTATTTGATCTTTTTCAATGAAGTATCATAGCAAAAAGCTATAATATAACATATATTTATATATTATATATATAAAGCTACATGACCAGAGAGTGTAATGAGCTAAAAAAGTAATATAAATAATAAGTGATTTCTCTAACAACACTACCTCGGATTCTTCAAAACCAGAGTGAAAAGTTTCTTCTGGGAAAGCGTGCTCTGATGAAGAATCTCGAAGATTGACTAATGGTCTAGTCTATGGAAACCATTTCTCATAAGTACGATGTAAGTATAATAATATATTTCACATATTAAGGTAAGTGAACAGTGATTTAAACCGGACAACACTTTCACAGGAGGAACCTATTCATTCTGGATCTGAAGACTTCCAGATTGTATTCTTGCAGAAAAACAGAGGCAGGCAGCTCATTTCACGATGTGGCAGTGCTTTTATAAATCTGTTTCGTTTTCTCGCCACACCTCAACATCCTATATTAGTCCACTGCTGGACGCAGACGGGTTGCGAATGCGGGTTGCGGGATCGCAATTTGGTGGTGGAAATTGTTCTGCGGGGCCGCTGGTGTCCGCCCTTAGTGGATATCCGAAAAAGTGGTACAAATTCTAAGCAAGCTCCACACAGCTGGTTTCGTTTGGAGCTACAAAATACTAGGTGGCGTCCGGGATTCTTAATTTGTTCTTGTCCATTGCTACAAGCAACATTTTATGATGATCAACAAGAAAAGGAAAACTATTATTAGGTACTATATTTTTTTGTCTCATATACACTTTTCTTTTTACTCTTATTATAATAGAATAATTGTCCGACCTATAAAAACTTGCATAAATGGAAATACCTTTTTATGATGAGCTAAAAATTATTCTGTCAAACTATTATCCACTAAGATAAAATCTTACCCCCATGTTCATAATGGTCTGCTAACATAAAACAGCTGCTAAATCATTGATTTAAAAAGAGAAGATAGGTTACGTTCTCCCAGCGCTTACTCAAAAATTGGTATGTGTTACAACTACACGCAAACACATACGCTCACAGTTATATTTCCAGTCCTGTGCAATACAAAGAAGAACAAAGACGGAAAGACGTATCTAGGACCGAACTGAGACCGAGACAACAATATTTCACGCGAATCACGACCGCCCGTGCTGCCGGTCTGACGGTGACTGATGTGGGAGAACACAATTTTACACAATTTGTGGTTTCCATTTTCGAGCAACCAGTACCACATCTTCGTTTTTAATAAATCAATTTGCTAAATAGTGTTATTTCTCAGTCTGACTTATGTCAATAGAAGAAGACAGAGCGAGATTTAGCAGAGTGCTTAGTAAGCAGACTATTATGAATAAGGGGGTTAATTGTTAGTAAGCCAAAAGCCATGAGTGCAAGAGCGAGACTCCCTGCCGTCATACAGTGCGAACTCGTGCGGAGGAAAGTCACGTGAATGTTTAATGGACTTGTTACCTACCGTAAACCTACCTACCATTTATAATGTAATTCACGTTGCAGGCTACCAGACCCTGGAACGCCCTCCCCGTTTCTATCCGATAATCTAAATCCCTTCCTATCTTTAAAAGCATGGTTCACCAACACTATCTGTCCGCTCTTGATAAGTCTTCTTCATATTATGTTAATTATTAATTTTCTGTGTTTATTTATATATTAATGTGTAATCAATTACGCCACCGTCAGCTTCTAAACGTACCGATCCTATCCATCCAAAGGTTGCCTGGAAGAGATAGTTGTTAGCGATAAGGCCGCCGATTGTGCCTCTCTAGATTAGTTAGCAGTAATTTCTTTGGTTGTTTTTGTTATGTATTGATGGTGCAATAAAGTTATAATCTATCTATCTATCTAATGATTAGCCTAAAATAAATACTGCCTTATTTGTAAGTCACTTACTTTATTTAGTTTTAGTTATACGTTATTAGATGTACATAAGTTTGTGAAGTTGAATAAATTTCATTTTCATTTTATTCTACGGATACGTGAGTACAGTCGCGGGCAAAAGCCAGTCTCTTATAAAGTAATTAAAATGTACTAATTAACTATAGCGAACGAAAATGATGTACTAGCGACGAGACACTGAAGTTCTGGAAATAATGAAATTAGCTTTCATAATTTAAACTGAAGCTGGAATGGACTTTATCACTTCTTTGTAAGAGGAAATAGATGGAATTCGAATTTGCTTTATTATATTTGCCTTTTTTACGTTATTAACATTGTTCAACTTGGATCCACTTTATTCAGAATTGCCGGAGAATTAAGAGATATAGATATTTTACCAAAATATATAAAAGCTTTTATGAAATGAGACCATTTATTATGTAATTGTACTAACGATTGTACTGGTGTAGGTTCAGGTATTTTGGTCACACAGGTAGAAGAAACCCAGATAACCTTTTTTTATTTCATTAAGCGCGGAAATTCGTTTACAAATACATCTTACATTTACAATGTTCAAATTTCAATTAGTTATTTCTTCACTATGACCCCAAAAGTGAAACATTTATAATTGATTGTAGGTATAAGCAAGTTTACAAACAGCTATCTGGCGATTCCTCTATGTCCCAAACTTCTGCGTAGTTCCATCAATCAACATAAATAATGCGATCCTTTGTACGTCTGTCAGACTTGGGTGAAGCTGCAGAAACTTTTATTGATGCTATAAGCTGTAATTCTAACAAATCGTCAACTTACCTCGCCTGTATAGTGCCACAAAATATAAGGCTCAGTGACCGCTTGTCCACATACGGTTTTTTTTCGTAAAAATCAACGAATAAAGCTCTACGCAAATAAATTGAATAGGTAGGTACCTTTAACGGTTTCAAGTCAACATTTCAATATTTTGCTGTAAATATTGAAATGGTTACGTAACTAAATTTGATTCAACTATTTATAAAACAACCACGGTCGATTCGTTTTCTGTAATCTCTCTTACGGTGAACCGATAATGACGTGGCTTTCAAATACAGATAACTAACTCGTATGTTATTGCAGGTAACTAAGGCAAACCCGCAAAGCGGATTTAATCCACGCGTTTTTTTTCTCGTATATTTTTGTGCTGGCAGCTTCATACGATTGCCTATGATACAAAATTCCCCAGAAGAAACCACGTGGTGCGATTCTGCAGAACGGGGTAAGACTATGTAATTAAATTAAGACGAGATTCGCTTACTAAACAAAATCCCTGAAATAGTGAATTCGAAAGCGAAGTTCAGCGTGTACGTAGCTAAATCAATTAATATAAAACTGATAACTGTACCCCTTAAAATTTGCTTAGCTAAATAAAAATAGGCTGTCAAAACTAATCCTAGGCCCTCTTTTGTTGCACTACACTCATTTCTTGGGCAATTTCTTGAGTGCAAAGTTTTTAAGGTCCAAATGATGTTAGTAAGTTTTTTTGTATCTACTACTTAGATGTGGATCTATTGTCCCCAATTTAGGGGGAGGGGGCAAGTATGGTGGGGAATACTAATGGCTTTGACTAATAGAGGTATTGTTTTTGAAAACTTGCATTAGTTGAGAAAAAAGGGATAAGCAAAATATGAATGATTCGTTTCTGCCCGCGGCTACGTATGCATTGTTTCTAGGGACACTTTTAAGGCACATACACGAGTGAAAGTGGTGCCCCCACCTATTTCATTATATAATTGGTATCAGTTGAGTATTTAATGGTTATTTGATTCGTCAAAGTTTTATGCTAATCTCTGTTTACCATTTCACAAATTTAACCATCAACACGTCAGTGCATTGATTTGTTTGTATGAGCAATTTTAAGGAGACTACACTTTAACATAGGTAATCTATGATATAATTTCCGTGAACACCTTCTCAATTCATGGAAAAACTGGAACAACCCGTTAAAACTTCAGAAGGCACAGGGTTTGTTGTCTAGGAAAAAAATTACGTCACTTTGCTATCGAATGCGTAAAATGTTTGAAATTCATTAATAATTTATGCATTATATGACGATGCAATGTCATTTTTCTCTATTCTTACCTAGACAATCCTCTTGCTAGGCCGGCTGGTCATTTGAACGGGTTATTTTAGTCCATGGTTCCCCCTGTAATTCCCCATTAAGGGAAAAACTGGACCAAATAAAATTAACAGACCTCAAAGAGAAGAAGATTCTAGATTCAGTTGAAATTAAATATATCGAACAATAGAATAGTAGAGATGGTATATTAAGTATTTGTATATTATATTGTCCCGTAAAAAGATATTTTATAATAACTATTTTATTGTTTGGAATATAACTATGAATTGAAAAGAAGCCAGCATTCTGTTCACCTGTGGACTACGTAAATGTAGTGTACACTACATTACATTATTTTAATTCATATAATTATATATATTAAATAATTATCAATATTCCTCACAGGAAAACAATTTTTACAATAAAGGATCTAATCCTACTAATATTATAAACGCGAAAGTTTGTAAACATGTCTGGATGTATGTTTGTTGCTTTTTCACGCAAAAACTACTGAACAGATCGGGCTGAAATTTAGCATACAGGTAGTTCTAGGCCTGGAATAACACATAGGCTTCTCGTATCCCATAAATCAGTTCCCGTGGGATAGGCGTGCGAAAGGCGCAGCTAGTGAGAAATTATATTATTTATCCACAAATATTTTTTTTTTACTAAGACTTCGCTGTCCATCCGTTTGTCACCATTTATTATTAATATTTCATATTTCATGAATAAAAGTATACTAAAAAATCTAATGAGCAGAGTAAAATCATCGCTTTATTTATTTAGTTGACATATTTTGTTGACGTTGACATTATAAAGTTAAAACTACATGAAACTGTATTGTTCCCACACCTCAAGTAAAAAAAATACACCTGAGTTAAAAGTAAAATTATTTGGAAGCGCAAAATCTCTTTTCCAGGTAAATTCGTTCAGATCGCCTTATCGTAAGTTTTCACTCCATCGCTCTTAGCGACTCACTTGGCACCACTATAATATGTACACTGTAGTCTAGACAGAGTAGGGAATATCCATTAGGTATACTCAGTCAATATAGTATTTGGAAATAGATTGGATTTAAAAGAAGTTATATTTTTACCAAAATTATTATGGAGTCGCAGCGCAACTTTCACAGCGGTGAGTTATTTGAAGTTATGTGTCAAGTGATTGCTTTGTTGGGTTTATTCCATTTCCCCCCCTTGAAATATTCCTTATGAAGTAAAACTGGAATTTAAAAAAATCTATTCCAGGTTTTAGCTTTGACCTTTCAAGTTAGTGTACCTTAATTATGTAACTATTTGTTTAATCTCTGTCTTTTTTCACATTTTTTCCACAGGTTTATTGATATTATTTTAGTTTTACAGAATCTTATTATTAGTCAAATAAATGACCACGGGCAGTCTAAAGCCCTCTTTATACAACCGTATCAAATCAAGGAATGCGTTTCAATCAATACCGGTTTCGGTCTACCCAACGCGGATGGACCGAAAATGATAAATTTTTAATTAACCGATAGCAACCGTTACATAGTTTAATGGCGCCAAAAGTTGATCTGGTTTTGGAGATAATGAAATGCTCTCAGTTGAGGTATGTGATTTGAGAACCAATGTGTTGAAGTTAGTTCTTAGGTAGCTAGCCTCGAATGAACAAAGGCTACTTCTTATTCCATAAATCATTTCATTTTATTTATTTAATCTTAAACAATATATTATTAAATTGTGTCGGAAATTTCACTTTGCACATCTTTTTGACTAGAGCGTACTTAATTATATCATTGTTACTCACCACCCAATGGATAGAAATAACTCTATTTATTTTGGTCAAAACTACGTACGTATTAGCTTACTTCAAGATTTCTGGTAAGATAATGGCGGCTTAGTTAAAATTGTGTTCTAAATAAGTCAACTTTAAGACCAATGTGGATTTTATAAATATCAATCTCAGATCACAATAGACTTCCTATTTTTCTGTGCTATTGTATAGTTTAAGCAGTTAGTGTCCCACGACTGTCTAAAAACCTGAGTTGATACATTTAAAAAAACTAATTTTAAACTAATTTTAAAAGTACAACTATTTACTTAGTGACGTGTGAGCTGGTGAGTATCGGGCGCAGCGCATCAGCATTGCCATACAGCGGGTCCACCGCAGCGACACTTCCAATAGGTATTGATATGGATCAGTTGAGCTACTTGTAGATTGTTTTCAACAGTTTGCAGTTATCTCAATAGTTTTTATTGTAAATTCTTGTTCTAATTTATTTATTTTACTTGGTTGTAATTTTCTTTTTCAAGAAATATTTAGTGATACGTCAAAAATAAATCAAAGCCTTATCCCATTGATTATTTCATACACGAGACATTGTATTTTCAATAATAATGTTTAGTAAGTTGTTCACAAATTAAAGACCTCAACCAAAACAATCCGAAATAAATATAATTTACAATTCTAGAGGTCCCACGATGTGTTTAAATAACTCTAATTGATAAATATTAGCATACCGCTTCCTGAATAAATCTGTTTATAATTATATTTGGTACAAATTGTCCTAATTAAATGTGTTAAAAATAGTAATTTATATCACAGGATTCTAACTGGTTATCGAAATTACCTATCAATGTACATACTTGCAATAAATGATTTTGACTTTGACTTTGACTTTGAATGATAGAGTACTTGCACTTTTTTATAGCGAGAAAAAATAAATATATCCGTTTTGAGAGATACCTAGTGTAGTGTGTATAAAATTTATTATACAATGTGTATTTTTAGTGATACACGACATAAATTGATCGAGGGGAGAAATATATAAGGGTTAAAGAAACGAAGAAAAAACAGATGAAGTAGTTTTCATTGAAAAAAATATTAGGTCGGCTTTTTTTTGAGGCGAAAAATTTTTTTTTTTCTATTTTTACCGATACATATTTGTCGTGTATCCGGACCGGACATTTCGCTTGATCAAGGTTCGACAATACACATTGTATCATATAAATACCATTGTTTTAAAATGTACTTCTTTTATTTTATAAGTACAGTACATAATATAAAAAAATTAAGTGCTAGGGCTTGAGATAACGTTATAAAATCCGTATTTTAAAATGTTTACTATAAAAATCACCTATTTTTTACACTTTGTCCATAATTGCTTCTTTTTTTTCAGAATGATGTGACTTAGAAATGAGGACCACACATTCTTCATAGGTCTTATTTATAAACACCTTTATTTTTTTGAAAATGTCATTTGTGAATAATCAGAAAGAAATATACAATCGTAAAGAAGTAAGGTAAGCATTCGAAAATTGAGTAAATTAAATAATTATGTCACATGAAATTATAATTGCTTTTATGTATGTAAGAACTATTAAGGGCTTATGAAAAGAAGAAAAAAAACTTAACTATTCATCCATAGCAAAAGCAAATTTGCTTTCTATTTGAACAATTTCATCATCATCATTTTCATCATGATGATAATGAGAGAATGAGACATCGTTTAGGTACTTCAAAAACGCGTAAAAAACGATTGTTTGATTGATAGATCAAAAAATTGTATGTTTCGCGTTTCAGAACCTTATTGAAAATAAAGACGGAAGACTTGTTTATAAATAAGACGCACCTTCACTTATTATTTTATGGTGTCGTTGATATAAATTTAACAAATCTGGCATTTATTACGAAAAACTAAATAGGATTATATTAGGTCCTTACATATGAAATTGGCGTTTTTCGTACTGGCCACTTTAATCACAAATTTCTCCTCTTTGGTAAGGAATTCCAAATTCAAATTTGTACAGCTATAGACTCATGTATTTGTGCTTCGATGATCGTCATTCATTTGTTTTTTTTCTTCTGTTTTTTTCTGTTTGCGTCACTCATTTTACAAAATGGAAAACTTAAAATATCGCATTATTTACGAGTACGAGTTCCGCCGTGGCACTAGTGCTGCGGAAACAACTCGAAGGGTGAATGATGTGTATGGCGGTCGTGTTGCAAAAGAAAACACAGTTCGTTTTTGGTTCCAACGTTTTCGTTCTGGAAATTTCGACCTGCAGAACAAGCCCCGTGGACGGCCTGAGACTCAAGTTGAAAATGAAGAGTTGAAGGCTATTGTGGAAGCGGATCCATCGCAAACCACGTCCGAGTTAGCTGCAGGCTGCGATGTTAGTGATAAAACTGTTTTAATTCACTTGAAGCAAATTGGGAAGATTAAAAAGCTTGAAAGGTGGGTACCTCACGAATTGACTGAAGCAAACCGGCAAACGCGCGTCGACTGCTGCGTTACATTACTAAACCGGCACAATAATGAAGGTATTTTAAACCGAATCATTACCTGTGATGAAAAATGGGTTCTTTACGATAATCGGAAGCGCTCAGCGCAATGGTTGGATCCTGGCCAGCCATCCAAATCCTGCCCCAAGCGAAAATTAACCCCAAAAAAGTTACTTGTAAGCGTTTGGTGGACTAGTGCCGGTATTGTTCATTACAGTTTTCTCAAATCTGGCCAGACTATTACGGCTGATGTCTATTGTCAGCAATTGCAAACCATGATGGAAAAGCTAGCGGCTAAACAACCTAGGCTGGTCAATCGCTCCACGCCACTGCTGCTTCACGACAACGCTAGACCACACACTGCGCAACAGACGGCTACTAAATTAGAAGAGCTTCAATTTTAAAGTCTAAGACATCCTCCGTACTCCCCGGACCTTGCTCCAACAGATTACCATTTTTTTCGAAATTTGGATAACTTCTTGCAAGGGAAAAAATTCAACTCCGATGGGGCAGTCCAAATCGCCTTCAAAGATTTTATTGATTCCCGTCCGACTGGTTTTTTTAGTAAAGGGATCAATGAACTACCTATAAGATGGCAAAAGTGCATAGAAAATAATGGTTCATACTTTGATTAATTAAATATATTATATTAAAAAATATTCGACTTTTTGTTCCTCCCATACAAAACGCCAATTTCATATGTAAGGACCTAATATTAGGTCCTTACATATGAAATTGGCGTCCACCAAACGCTTACAAGTAACTTTTTTGGGGTTAATTTTCGCTTGGGGCAGGATTTGGCTGGCTGGCCAGGATCCAGCCATTGCGCTGAGCGCTTCCGATTATCGTAAAGAACCCATTTTTCATCACAGGTAATGATTCGGTTTAAAATACCTTCATTATTGTGCCGGTTTAGTAATGTAACGCAGCAGTCGACGCGCGTTTGCCGGTTTGCTTCAGTCAATTCGTGAGGTACCCACCTTTCAAGCTTTTTAATCTTCCCAATTTGCTTCAAGTGAATTAAAACAGTTTTATCACTAACATCGCAGCCTGCAGCTAACTCGGACGTGGTTTGCGATGGATCCGTTTCCACAATAGCCTTCAACTCTTCATTATCAACTTGAGTCTCAGGCCGTCCACGGGGCTTGTTCTGCAGGTTGAAATTTCCAGAACGAAAACGTTGGAACCAAAAACGAACTGTGTTTTCTTTTGCAACACGACCGCCATACACATCATTCACCCTTCGAGTTGTTTCCGCAGCACTAGTGCCACGGCGGAACTCGTACTCGTAAATAATGCAATATTTTAAGTTTTCCATTTTGTAAAATGAGTGACGCAAACAGAAAAAAACAGAAGAAAAAAAACAAATGAATGACGATCATCGAAGCACAAATACATGAGTCTATAGCTGTACAAATTTGAATTTGGAATTCCTTACCAAAGAGGAGAAATTTGTGATTAAAGTGGCCAGTACGGAAAACGCCAATTTCATATGTAAGGACCTAATATAATTAATTACAGAGATTTCAAATTTGTCCGATTAACTAGAAAAAGTCAATTAGATGTCTATACAATACAATACACTTTAGTGTAATGTCATAAAAGAAACATATAAGTAAGGGCCGAATTCTGCCAACCTTTGACTATAATATATCAAAGGTATTGTCTCATACTGTTTTATCAGATTATTGACTACATTTTAACTTGATGTTAAATGTAGTCAATAATCTGATAAATAAGAAAAAGAAAATGAAACAATAAGCAGGGAAAATTTTATGAAACCTCACGATCACGAGCAAAATTAACCGATATTTATATGGTATCTTTAGAAGATATAAAAATCATTTACAATTTTCATATTAATTATCAAGTCACGAGTAGGTGGTCTTTCCTCTAAGGGAAATCTCTTCCAATTGACTTAGGTAGGTATCATAAAATGAGCGTAGGTGCTTTAAACCTGCTTATAGAATCAATACCGTGGTTCCGAGGAGTCGTAATGTACCTACTACGTAGATACTACGTGGAGGAAAGTCAGATTCCTATAGAGTAGTAAATCTGTTCATATATAGCTCAAAACAGGTATGAACCAATATGGCTAAATGACCAAACATCATTCACTTAAAAAAAGTTATGTTTACGGGGCCAATAATAACATAATAAAATAACCCACTAGTTTAATTGTGTTTATGGAAATGTTTAAAGGTGATTTCTACCCCACAGGATGATTGATCTGATTCATGGGATAAAAAGTTGTATTTGATTTCAGGATGTGAATTACCTTATGCTAAAATTCAGCCCGATCCGTTCAGTAGTTTTGGCGTGAAGAAGTAAAAACATCTATTCATACATCCTTAGATACCTCTAATAATAGTGTGAAGTAAAACGTATAATACGTGTCTGCCATAAAAAATTTATAATAAAAAAAAAACTTTTAATAACCTTAAAAATCTGATCTAGTTTATCACGCCAGAAATCTGCCTTCAGCTCTGCATAATATTGTTACTCCGTCACATACACATACATAAAATAAAACTTGATTACTGACTCTGCTCTCTGTTAACACGGGGTGTTCTAAAAAGACAAAATAATTCAGAATACTATTCATCATCATCATCTGCCTATATAAGTCCACAACTAGACATAGGCCTCACCTAATGAGTGCCATAGCGTCTTGTCTTCAGCTTGACGCGTCCAGCATCAGACTGAAGTCTTTCACAGATCGTCATTCAACTACGCTGAAGGGTGTCCTGCGTTTGCCTAGGGTCTCCACTCTAGAACACGTTTATCCCTGTGGTATTAACATTGATTAATTAAAAGGGGTTGATAGGTTACGTTCTCCCAGCGCTTACTCAAAAATTGGCATGTGTTACAACTACACGCAAACACATACGCTCACAGTTATATTTCCAGTCCTGTGCAATACAAAGAAGAACAAAGACGGAAAGACGTATCTAAGACCGAAGTGAGACCGAGACAACAATATTTCACGCGAATCACGACCCCGTGCCGCCGGTTCGACGGTGACTGAGGTGGGAACACACAATTTTACACAATATGAGGTTGCCATTTTCGAGAAACTAGTACCTCATCTTCCCTTTTGAATTAATCAATGGTTATTAACTATTATTTTATTGATATTTCAGATATTTTTACAGATTTTCTACGTACTTACGGATATTTTTGACTCTTTGATCTGATTTGACATTGTGTAATATATTTATATTATTTAATATCAGTAAATATTATAGGGGAAATAATTTTATGATTGTTAACAACATTATATATGAATAGTAATATTTACTGACTACAAGCTGAATAGATTATATTATTATTGTGATGTAGGTAGTTCTACGTGTATTTTGTGTTTGCATTTATTTATTGAACAAATAATGCGATCAAATTAACCACTCACATTAGTTACTTTAATCTTTATTAAGGATTTAAACTATAATAAAATGGAATTTAATTTATTTTCACACTTTAAAATAGTCAAATAAATTAATTGAATAAATAAATAACATCGATTTTGCAGAACAAACAATTCTTTCCTCATTAATATTAGTAAATATTAAAGGGGAAATAATTGTTTGTTTGTATGCTCCGAAACTACTAAACCGATTTAAAAAAATCTTTCATCATTAAAAAGCTTACTTTTCAGGGAGTGGCATAGGCTATATTTTATCCCGAAATTCCCACGGGAACGGGAACTACGCGGGTGAAACCGCGCTGCTAGTATGTTAATAAACTGTGAATAAATGGATCAGCATGTATACCGTCGCAATAGATTCATTAGGTGCCACCGATGCACCTGCTTGCCTCCTCCAATACGAACCGAGTAACGTTCTCGTACCTACCTACCTACCTACCTACTATGCAGTGAATGTATTATGCATACCTCAATTGAACGAGATATTTTGATTGGGTTTTTGCTTCGAAGGAGGGTAATGGATTTAGGATGTTGAGATATAGATACATTTATTTGGCCAAAACAGGTGACTACATAGGTACAATTAGATAAAAGTCATCTATGGCTTATCCATTTTGAATGAAGCATGTTAGTAAACAAAATACGACACAAATAACAAAATCTCACTTGCTTGGCGTCGAGTTTCAGATATAATTTTTATTGAAGGGAGGATCTAAAATCGACAAGTAATGTAAATTACGTATAAAAGGACGCGCCAACAAAGTGAATTTTAGGTTAAGTATGGACACGGTATAGTTACATTTACATAGATACACAATACCTACAGCAAAGAGTTGGTGAAGAAATATTTAGTAGGTTGTCAGTGTGAAGTTTTACTCAGAAACAATACAATACAATACGGTACACTTTATGGTACACTTAAAAATAATACAAAAAAGATACACAGGAAAAGAGAGATAACATAGTTGCACAATGGGCGGCCTTATCGCTAAAAGCGATCTCTTCCAAGGTTGCCTGGGAGAAATCGCTCTCAGCGGTAAGGCCGCCTTTTGTACTACATTTATTTATTATTTAGATATAAGACTTTAGTGTATATTTATTACTATTAGTACAATAAAGTGTTCATTCATTCATTCATTCATTCTTCCAGACAACCTTGGGATGGAGACAGTTTTACACGTATATATGCCGTGTAGGTGGCGTGATACTAGCTGCGCCCCGCGGCTTTGCACGTCTATCCCACAGGAACTGATTTATGGGATAAAAAGTAAAAGCTTATGTGTTATTCCAGACCTGTATGCAAAGACGTGAAAGAGTAACAAACATACATACAAACATGTTTACAAGCTTTCGCGTTTATAATAATAAGACAATAAATACAAGATTAATACATACGATACTTAATTTTGTTTTAAAAAACTATAAACCGACTTAAATTTTTTTCATGGATCCCATTCTCAGAACTCAACAAAATTAGACGAAACGGGAAGCACCAGCTTTCATATAAAAAAAAGAATCGTGAAGATCGGACCACCCAGTCAAAAGTTCTGAGGTAACAAACATAAAAAAAAATATAGACGAATTGATAACCTCCTCCTTTTTTGAAGTCGGTTAATAAAATACATTTTAAATACTATAATAACTGAATACGCACGTAAGTATTTTGATTCCGGGACGGAAGCATGGGGTCGGCGAGTGTGTGGAATGGTGGTCTCGCCGGCCATGTATGGGAGGAAGAGGGGACGCCAGTCACGCCGCGGTAATGCGGTATGGCGAAAGAGGGTCACCCCGGAGAGGTTTAAGGGGGTATCTGCCGTCCGATCACTAGAAGGTCGTTAAGTGATAAAACCAAATTTGTGGGTATGAGCCAAAACGTGGGAAATGCTGTCCCTGGAAATTGGGAAGACATACAGATTTATTTGTTAGACCAAATTATTCATCAACATTTAAGCTATTATTTTATTTAATATTTTGTTTAAAAAGTTAAAAGTTTATTTGTTAATTTAAGATTTTGTGTTTTAGTTGAGCTTACCAGCTTTAAAATGTGACCATCTAAAATGCAAAAAAACGGCTTGCTGAAGCGCAACCGTATTTAAGAGTTGTAACAAACTGTAACTGCGATCATATTTTATAACGAGTAACAGTTACATGCATATTCAAAACTAAATAACGGCTAAGTTAATTAGCCGTGTTCTTGAGTAGTAAGTGAATTGAAATGTAACTAACCTCAACTCTGAAAATGGCGTCATCGGACTTTAGTTGTTTATATTGTTGTTTTGAGATGCTAAAATTAAAGTATTTTCGAAACAAAAACATAGTAGTTGGATAAAAAATCCAAGCTTACTGTTTTTAAGTGCTGAAAATACTGATCTGTAGTATATTGATATAATTACAAATAAGCAGTTTAGTCTAAATTTTCCTAAAATGAATAAGCTTGTTTAAGAAGCAAATAAGGGCCAATTAAAATAATATAATTTAACAATTTAGTTAAAATTGCCTTCTTACTGTTTACGTAATTATGTAATCAATGTACAAAGAGAAAAGTACAACTATTCTAAAAAAAATCTTTATGATTAACCTTATATAATATTAATTATTTTTACATTACTAGCTGCGCCCCACGGCTTCCCACGTGTTTCCTATGGAAATGTTAAAAAGGAGATTTATACCACGTTAACTGATTGGGTAAAAGGATGAAAGATGGGATGGGATGATGGGATAAAAAGTAGCCCATGTTTGATTCCAGTATTATAATTATCTGTATGCAAAATTTCAGCCAGATCCGTCCAGTAGTTTTGGCGTGAAGAAGTAACAACCATCCATGCATCTATCCATACAACCATACAAACTTTCGCCTTTATAATATTAGTGTGATGTGATAGTGTGATGTGATATTGTGATGTGATATTGTGATATTAGTGTGATACTTCAAAGACGTAGTTTACAACAGTTTACAAGAAATGTGTGTGTATACCTTTATTAACCATTATTATCTATGATATGACTTTATTATCAATTATAATATTATTCGTTTTATAACAATTAATTAAAATTGAATTGTTTACTCAGACTAGATTCAATCTATTCTTTCATTTTTAGTTACATTCAGGCATCTCAGGCCAGAATTGCATTTTGTGTGGTGCGCTTAGCTATATCTTTTAACGCATTGATAATTGCAAATGTTATTGCCTTCTCTATAACTTTTGGTGCACCTTTAAATTCTGGATTCAAAACATCTTTATAATCATCAATCACTCGTACTTCAGTTATCGAGAGCATATCGTGGTTATTTCTCTGGAAACAGCCTTGTATTATGTCTTTCAGGTCTTTTACACTTACAGCCGGTTTCTCGAGCACTAATCACATCCCAAATCAGTTGACAAGGTATAACTTGTCACTTAAATAAAATCAGGTTGCACGAACGCTGATTAAACAAAAAAGCAAAATCTCATATTATAAGTTGTTCAAAAACAAATTACCTAATCAACATTCTCTCTGGTGTTGGTACTTCATGACTGAAGATCGTGATCACTTTAGGATATCTCTATTGTGCTGGAATGGACGGCTTGTCTCCAGATAATTCTGTTTGTGGTTATTTTCACCACGTCGTAATACTTGCGACGCCCCTTGAGCTGATCTGTCCATCTGCTTAGAGATCTATCGCGATATCGCTTGCCCTCCACGTTGCCAACAATGACCAGCTTTTTGAGGTTCTCGTTGCCGAGACTTGCAATATGACCGAAGTAGGAGAGTATACGGCGGTGACAAACCGTGGATAGCCTGTCCTTCACTTTCAGTTGCGTAACGATCGATATATTGGTTGGTGCGTTTCGCCGTCCAAAGAATCCTTAACATTCGCCTCCAGAACCACATCTCAAACGCACCAATCCTTTTCTTCTCTCTAGATAAGATGGTCCATGTCTCTACTCCGTATAAGAATATAGGGAAGATCAGAGCACGAACTAAGAGCGCATCTTTGTCTTGCACGAGATACTTCAGTTCTTCCAGATTCCATTAAACCGACTCATTCCGTCCCTTCCCATAGCCATGGGCCGTTTGATCTCTGGCACACAGCTACCATCATTGCAGATGTAAGAGCCGAGGTAAATGAAGTTGTCTACCACTTCGATGCCGCGGCAGCTATTTGGGCCTGAGAGGACTAGAGGAAAAACCTTTTGGAGCCATAGTTTTTATATCCACTCCAGCTAGATTAGAAGCGGGACACACAGTGAAATCCTGAAAGTCGTACAGTTTGCCTTTCCTTTTCATGGCCAGCTCTACCCGATGATAAAATCAATCGTAGCTCATAAAGCTGTGACCAGACTCAAAAAACTGAAGAGTTATTGTTTCGGTTGCTATCAAGTCACTGTTAATCAAATATAATAATTAAATAAAACAATAGCCAGTTCTTATTTTGGGCACAACAATTATCCATCCAAATTATGTAGTTATATTCTTCACCTTGCGGAATTGAATAATGAAAATGATAATAACCACACAAGGATTTTTTCATGTGTCGTGAGGGTCACGAACTACGAATACTTTGATTGAACACCCAGACCCAGAAGAAATATTTGCATCAAATATTTCTACCGCCGCGCCGCGGGATCGAACCCGCCACTTTGTTTCTCAGTTGGTTATTCGTTTACTGAGTCACAGTGGTAGTCTAATAATAGGGAATAAGTATTAACTTGTAATATTATTTTTTAACAGCGTGATAAAAACAATAACTTGAGTATTACAAAAACTTCGCTTTTGAACTAATTTCTGGCCGGAATTCGCACTAATCGTATGTATGTCCTGCCTCCGTGACGTCCTAGCGACATGTTATGTTATATTGTTCTGTGGCGACGCGTGTGCAGGAGTAAGGGGCTTGCAGAAAGCTTCGCAGTTAACCTTTTCCTAGCGTTGCATTGTCATTATACTGTTTTTTAGTTTTGTTTTTATTCACGTGAATGTATTAGTTTCACAGCTAAAAAACGGTCACCGTCTTTTAGTACTGTAAGTGTTTCAATCATACATTGGTTTTGCAATGACTAGCCAGCTAAGTATATCTAGCGCTTTTATAGTGTAGGAGTGGTTAGAAAACTGTTTTTTAGACATCGTAAGTACAAGAGTGGCATGCAGTAGTAAAATATACTAAAACACATGTAAAGTCAGCTAACGGTTTATTTTTATTGTCATTACAAGTAACCGTTTTATAAGCTGGTATAAAACGGACAAAATTAGGCTTCAATACGTTGCTAAGCTGGTTTAATCGTGTTTTAGTATTGTAAAGTGAGGTAACCGTATTTTAGATTTGGAAAACCCCAAAAATTATGTAGATAGTGGTGTAGCTGGACTCTGTATCTCAGCACTGACAAGAGATAGAATTTTTTTAACCAGATTGGAAGATAGAACAAAAGCTGCGTTTTAGTATGGTACACAAAAGTCAAATTTGACGAAATGTCACTTAACGGCCTTTAAGTGATAGGACGGCAGGTATTACGTCCTTCTCAAGAATGGGGTCGGCGAGTGTGTGGAATGGTGGTCTCGCCGGCCATGTATGGGAGGAAGAGGGGACGCCAGTCGCGCCGCGGTAATGCGGTATGGCAAAAGAGGGTCGCCGGAGAGGTTTTAGTGGGTATTACGTCCTTCTTAAGAATGGGGTCGGCGAGTGTGTGGAATGGTGGGCTTGTCGGCCATGTATGGGAGGAAGAGGGGACGCCAGTCACGCCGCGGTAATGCGGTATGGCGAAAGAGGGTCACCCCGGAGAGGTTTAAGGGGGTATTACGTCCTTCTTAAGAATAGGGTCGGCGAGTGTGTGGAATGGTGGGCTTGCCGGCCATGTATGGGAGGAAGAGGGGACGCCAGTCGCGCTGTGGTAATGCGGTATGGCGAAAGATAGTCGCCGCGCCGGGGAGGTTTTAGTGGGTATTGCATCCTTCTCAGGGTGTCCAGCTCCAAGTTATTCTCCTTTCTCCCCTCCAGACCAGTTTATTCGTAAACGAATTACCTCGCCGAATTAAAAATTGGTTTTTATGATGTACATTTTATTGTTATTTGCTCCTGACATTTTCTTCATCATCTGTATTGAAATGTTGGATAGACGAACAATACAAACCATGAATATACCCCTCAACAGCCTGTATTGATCCACTGCTGGACACAGGCCTCCCCCTAATAAGCGCGTTATTGGCGTTTATCGCATGGAGGGTAGTGCGAATAATCCCAACGCTGGGCATGCGGTTTGGAGATCGCAGTTTGGTGGTAGAATAGTTCTGCAGAGGGCGCTGCTGCCTGCCTCTCGCTGGAAATCCCTTAGTCGCCTCTTACGATACCCATGAGAAGAGTTTGGTGGTACAAATTCTAAGCCAGCACCACACAGCTATATAAATACACATAATAAGTGTAATATACATATAAATATACCGTTGTAAGTGATTTTAGTATTCAGTTTGCTCCAAGCTACTGTCAAAGCTACAATACAAGAGACAAGCTACTCAAGCAAGGAGAATGGGAGAACGCATTGAGCTTAAATAATGCGACACAAAGAAAGGAGATTTACGAAATAATGATACAAGCGAGGGGTTTGGATGTGGTATTTATTATACTTGACAAATAATATACAGTCAAATTGAGAACCGTCTCCTTTTTTGAAATAGGTTTCTTATATTTATTGAAAATATTGTCAAAATAGGTAAAAATTGTATTATGAACTCTTTTTATTTATTTTGATAAAATTTCAATATTTCCAATCGTACATTTGAGAAGGTTTTATATTATACTTCATCAATCCAATCATTGTGAAAACTGAGATTGTTCAGTGCTGATAAAATGGCCCCCAACTTAACTGAGAGAAAAATCTCAACTTCACAACCGAATATACATGGCTATTTAAACCACTCGCACCTTCTTATTTCTGAGTTTCTTTAATATAAGCAAAAGTTGGTACTATAGTTATTTTTGTCAACCTCTGACAAAAAAATGGGTAATTATGAATTTTACATATGTCTCTGTGGTTATTTGGTAGCTCTGAAGCCACCTGGCCGGTGGTGGTGTTACGGGATGTAACGTAACGTGTCGTAACAGCGAACGTTCTTGTAGTCAGTACGGAGAATGAAGCGCTCGCAACGAGCAACGAGCTAAACCACCTATAATTGAGAGAGGACTAGACCTAAGAATCTTGCCACTGTATTTTAATTTGTTTATATGTTATCTCTAGTTGGTAGTCCTAATAAAATAAATAAATAAACGAGACGGTTTTTAGCACACGACACGTCACCTATCATGCTCGTTGCGAATGGTACATTACGCCATTTACGCCCCGTAACACAATGAAAATGAAATGAAATTTATTTCTCAACCACAACAAAGACTCGACCAAACATTAAAAATAAAACCAATGAGAGCTAAAGCATAAAACAAACAACGGTGAAATAACTACAACTAAAATATGAGTATGAGTATAAAATATACATGAGTTATTCATTATTGTGGCCTCAGCTCAGCTTGATGCTCTAGCATGTCGCCATACTGTAGCGCTGGTATTCTGATAGAGGCTGCATTGACGTCACAGACCCTTATAATAGGTACCCAATAAACATTTCAAAATTGTTAAAATAGTACTGTTGAGTATACTTACTCACAATTTTGTGTTATTTATTATCCTCTTGTTACTTTCCTTTGTGGTTATTTTCGATATTTTTCTTGTATTGTATTTCTTGTCCATAAATCTTGATGCAGGCGTAATGAATTGAATGAATGAATCGAGTCGAATGAATGTTCTCTTTTTGAATGAGTGAAGGCATGAACGATGGTTATTCTGCGTTCGGAAACTTGTTTGCCTAAACAATCTCCGCCTTCTTGGAAAGAAAAATGTTGGTTGATTAGTTGGGAAGATCCATAAGCGGGCAAATTCTGTCAATTGCTCGCTTGATGATTCCCTTGTTGGTTTTGATGTCTGCTACACGGCATGCCCCATCAGATCCCTTGTATACGGTGAGGATTCTGCCCAATGGCCACTTCATAGGTGGGCTGCTTTCATCTCTGATGAGAACCAGTTGGTTCGGCTTGATGTTAGGCTGCCTGTTCTGCCACTTAGTTCGTTGCTGCAGTTCACAGATGTATTCGCGGCTCCATCGGCTCCACAAATGTTGCCGTGCTTGTTCTATGAGAGCATATCTATGGAGACGGCTGGGGTTTACTTCTTGAAGATCTGGGGCAGGCAGTGAGGTTAGAGGTCTTCCGATTAGGAAATGCCCGGGGGTTAGAGGATCATCTAATTCAGACGATAAAGGAACGAGCGGCCTGGAATTTAAAATGGCTTCAACCTGACAAAATAGCGTAGTTAGCTCTTCAAACGTAAAATGAGCATTCCCTGCTACCCTTTTTAAATGAAATTTAGCTGACTTCACAGCTGCTTCGTAGAGACCACCAAAATGTGGTGAATATACTGGAGAAAATTTGAATTTAATGCCTTCATCGCTTAGGTTTGTGACTGCCTCAGAACAATTTTGAACTAGAGCAGCAATTTCTCGGCTAGCGCCGACGAAGTTGGTGCCGTTATCGCAGAAAATCTCGCGAGGTTTTCCTCGTCGAGATATGAAGCGGCGCAAAGCCAATATGAATGCTTCTGTGGTCAAATCGCTGACTACTTCTAAATGTACGGCCTTGACCTTGAAACAAATGAACACACAGAGATAACATTTTAATAGCTTTGAGCCACGCCCCTTTTTATTTAGAATTAAAAATGGCCCTGCAAAGTCGGTGCCTGTGATTTCGAACACAGCCCCTGGTGACGTTCTTACAGTAGGTAAATTTCCTAGAATTTGTTTGGCAACTGCTCCTTTCAATCTCCTACATCTTAGACAATTTTTGCAAACTTTTCTCGCTAGACATCGGCCCCCAATTGGCCAGTACTGTTCTCGGACGCTTGAAAGCAGCAATTGCGGTCCTGCATGCAGTAATTTGAAATGAAAATATCTCATTACGAGTTCTGTATACCAATGTTTGCTGGATAGAATAATGGGATGTTTCTTGTCAAAATTATAAATAGAATTCTCTAATCTTCCGCCAACGCGGATTAATCCCGTCTCTTGCTCAAGTATAGGCGTTAGGTTATGCAAAGCAGGAACTGACTTGAAATTATTTTTATAGATAGAGAAAGTTTCTAACTGCGACAACTGAGCCAGCTTTCGCTCGGCTAGCTCTAATTCTTCTACTGTCAAAGGTCCTATAATATTGGCCTTCTTTTTTAATGCAGCAATAAATCTATGAACATACGCCATAGTGCGACGCAATTTTATGAAACTTGAAAATCGCTTAAAATCAATGATTGATTTTGGATTAGTATCAATATTTGAAATGTGAACCCTTATTTCCGGAAGCTGTTCTTGTATGTCAACACCGTTTTGCTGATTTGGCCATTGATCTTGTGACCCGTGTAAGTACGTAGGACCCTCCCACCACAGGGAAAGGTGCGGTACCTCTTCGGGATACACACCTCGTGAAGCGAGGTCCGCCGGATTGGACTCCGAGGGTACATACATCCATGCACACTGAGACGCACACAAATCATTTACCTCAGCTACGCGATGCGAAACAAACGCACTTAACTTATGTGGAGGAGTGCTCAACCAGCCTAGTACGACTTTGGAGTCGCACCAGAAATATTTGTATTGTATAGAACAACGAAGTGAATCTATTACTTTTTTACATAGGCGGGCGGCCAATACTGCGCCGCACAGCTCAAGTCTGGGTATCGTTGATGTTTTAAGGGGTGCTACCTTAGATTTCGCGCATAGAAGACGAACTGATAAGTGCCCTAAGGCGTCAGTAGAGCGAACATAAACGCATGCCGCGTAAGCGCTCATGGATGCATCCGAAAATGTATGTATTTCTATTTTGTTTGGGTTTGGACAGACTGCTTGTCGTGGGATGGAGAAGCGCTCGATGTGCTTTAAATTCTGGATCACTTTGTTCCACGTGTCTGAAATATCTTGAGGAACTTCTTCATCCCACTCTACCTGCTGCAACCATAGTTTTTGCAAAATTATTTTACATGTTATAACGCTTAAGCATAATAGCCCTAGTGGATCATAGATTGATGAAGACACTGATAAGACCAGGCGCTTGGTTATTTTAGAGTTTTTAAATTTTTCATGTCGTTGCGAGGATTTGCCTACAGCAATTATAATTGAATCACTGTTAGGATCCCATTCAATACCTAATGTGCTTGTAACATTTGATAATTTTAAATTTTGTTGCTTGTTTTCATTGCAGCTAATTGATGACACAATACCTAATAAGGCTTTAGAATTGCTTTTAATTTTTCTTAAATTAAATCCTGCAGATGCTAGTTGCATTGATATGGATTTATGAATGTAATTTAGTTCTGCTTCACTCGAACAACCTGTTATAACATCATCTATGTATAGATCATGATTCATGATGTCACTTATTACCGGGTCATTACACTCATTTGCTAGTTCAATGATACATCTAGTACTTAGATATGGAGCGGCTGATGTTCCAAAAGTCAACGTATTTAATATTAAATAACCAAGTGGTTCATGCTCATTTTTTCTCCATATTATTGATTGCAAGTGCCTTTGTGATTGTTCTACCATGACTTGTCTATACATTTTTTCTATATCTCCTGTGAATATGTATGTGTGTTGCCTTAGCCTGATCAAAATTGAAAAAATATCATCTTGAAGAGTAGGTCCTACCATCATGATATCATTGAGTGAGAGGCCTGAACTTGTTTTGCATGATGCATCAAATACCACCCGACATTTAGTGCTTTCACTTTGCTCCTTTAGCACAGGGTGATGCGGTAAGAATAATGCGTTTTCAGGTTTCTCAGTCCTTGATAAATGACCAAGAGCTTCATACTCATTGATGAAATCAACATACTGTTCCTTTACATCAGGTTGCCTTCGAAAACGTCGTTCCAATGACTCAAATCTTTTTCGTGCAATGTAATGTGAATCGCCTAATACACTTGGATCCGCTTTTAAAGGCAACGTGACGCAAAACCTGCCGTCCTCAAGCCGCCTAGTGTGCTGCTCGAAATGCTTTTCACACTCTATCTCTTCATGGGACATGACGGGTTTTTGAGGCACTTCTTCTAGCTGCCAGAATTTATCTAACTGATTCCTAATGTCTTGACTGAAATTACATACATATGACATTTGATTTATGTTGTTTTTTTTGCTAGTTAAGATAGGCCCTGAAATTAGCCAACCAAACATAGAATTTTGTAAAACAGGCAACTTTGTACCTAATTTGATTTGCTCTGTGCACAATATATCCCAGAATAAGTCTGCTCCTATCAATATGTCAATCTTCGCGGGAATGTTATAGGTACAATCCGCTAGCGCCAGATTTTTAGGAAGTCTGATTTTAGATACATCAACTGCCTGACTTGGGAGTGACCCTGTAATATTTTTGATTACAAACGCATTGACCAAAGTGCTAAATGTGTTTGTACGCGACTGTACCTGGATGCTACAGCGCTGTAAAGCATCAAATGAAATGCTGTTGATTCCTGTGACACAGACTGACTTGATGTTTTCCGTTTTAATATTTAGTTTGTTTTTTAGTTCTTCACTAATGAAAGATGACTGACTTGCACAGTCAAGAAGGCAACGTGCCTCCACACAATCCTTAGGATCTGTGCTGAAAACATTGACAATTGCAGTTGAAAGTAAAACCTGTTCTGTAGTGTTGCTTGTTGAAAGTGAAATTGGACTTGAAACTAACGGGTTCTCATTAGTCGCCGTTGGCTTGTCAAAATGTAGAAGTGTATTATGTTTGCTGTTACATACTTTGCAAGATCTACCTTTACACTGTGAAGCTACATGTCCGCTACGAAGACAGTTGATACACCATTTTTTCTTTGTGATAAACTTGTACCTGTCTGTCGGTGACATGGCCAAAAATTTTTCACAATAATAAATTATGTGATCATTTTCACACACAGAACACCTTGTTGTATTATTTTTGTTTGTTTCACTAGCTGCAGCCACAAATGATTTCTGTTGTTTATTCATTCGCCTATATTGCTGTGACTGCTGCTTAGCTTGCTGTAGCTCTGAGGGCTGATCGCTGCTACTCTCGGCTGTTGCCTCGAGGACGTTGGCTCTCATACGCAAAAATGTATAAAAATTTTCTAACTTTGGGCGCTCCATCAAAGACCCTTTGTATTCTTCCCACTTTGTGCTTGTACTATTATCTAACTTTGCTGCAAATAAATATATAACTATTGTGTCCCACTTATTTGTTTTTTCACCTAATGTGTTTAATGCCCTTAGATGCTGTGCAATATGATCTGCTAGTGCCCGCAGATAGCTTTCTGATGTGGTGTTTGTTGTGTCTATGGTTGTGTCTAACAAGGACTTTAGGTGGGTTTGGACCAACTTGCGCTTATCATTAAAACGATCACACAAAAGTTTCCAAGCAATATCATAGTTACTACTTGAGAGTTCTAAAGAAGCTATAACAGTAGCAGCTGAACCGGTTAGAGCACTTTTCAAATATTGATACTTGTTTATACTAGCAATAGACTCATTACTGTGAATCATCGAAGTGAATGTGTCATGGAATTCTAACCATTTTGTTCCATCACCGTCGAAATTAGGAATTTTAATTTGAGGTAACTTTATGTTTGCTTTATGGACAGATGCAGCTGAGCATAAACTGACCGCATCACTCTCTACTTTGTGAACCTGATCTATGAAATTATGGGCGTTTGCAATCGCTTCATAAAATCTTTTTTCGGTGGTTTCCCTTTCTGTGGCATTTTCCTGACTATCTATCCTTACTTCAATGGCAGTTTGAATTAAATCATATTCTCTAAATATATCTTCTAATTTTTTTAACCTTGTTTTTGTTTCATGACATTTCAGCTTACTGGTAGATTCTGATGTTATTAATTCCTCTATGTATTTTTCGAAGGTAGTTAGCCTTCCTTTTATAGAAGATCTTTTTGATTTAAGTTCCTTCAAATCATCTGAGGTAGACATGTTGTAATGAAGATAAAAATTCAATTCTATAAATACCTCTGCGTTGCAATGCAAACCCTTGAAGCAACTGTGAATCCGTCCAAAACAATAGGAGCCTCAAGTAGACAATTGTGCCTGTGTAAGGCCACTTCCTTGCTTGTATGCTGTTTTAGCTTAGATAATAATGATAGCCACTATTTGTCGTTGCATATAGTCTGGAATTTCATAAAATAAACGTTAATATTGGGCTTTTCAAGCTGTTATTTCTGCTTAGAAAGGTGCAAACGCTGATTAGAAGCTGCTCGTGACTTGCTTTCAAACAGAAAGATGCAAAGAAAGATGCAAAAGGTTTCAATAATTTTGAAATTGAAAAATAATATTAGTCCGGGGAAGAAAGTTTGTTGGGTTTCGATAGGCAAATATACGCAAAATTTTCTCTTACGCTGTACGTAGCACGAATATTGCTAGTGCTGTGGATAAAAGTGCAAATTAGCATAGAAAATTAGGATAGAAAGTATTATTTGGCAGGCAGCAATGTGGCGGCATAACCTCAAATTGGGATTTGGGAAATTTTAGGGAAAGTTGTGGGAAAGACCGGGCAAGTCCTTTGTAACACTCTTTGCTCGTTCTCCCTTTGATTTTCGCTGCAAACCCACTTAGCAATCAAAGCAGATGCCGATCCAAATTTGCCACGCTTGACAATGGACGCCACCGCGCCGCGCCGGTGCCGTGTAGAAAATTGCAGAACTTGTTGATTGTCACGGTCGCCAACTTGTTGAGTATACTTACTCACAATTTTGTGTTATTTATTATCCTCTTGTTACTTTCCTTTGTGGTTATTTTCGATATTTTTCTTGTATTGTATTTCTTGTCCATAAATCTTGATGCAGGCGTAATGAATTGAATGAATGAATCGAGTCGAATGAATGTTCTCTTTTTGAATGAGTGAAGGCATGAACGATGGTTATTCTGCGTTCGGAAACTTGTTTGCCTAAACAAGTACACCAGTCAAAAAACGATTTTAAACGATACTGACATTCAAATTGTTTAATGGTTTAAAGTAAAATCATTGTCAATCTGTCAAACAAATGTGGATGCCACGGTTATCAAAATACCACATCTACAATTGCCTTCCTTTCATACTCCATGTACATGAGAGTTGGCAAAGTAAGGAAATGGATATAGACGAATCCTTTGCAAGTTAAATGTCCCACATTCATCCTCTTTGTTGATAGAAGTACATAAGGCCTTTGTTTCTATTCTGTAAGATTTTATACAGCGACTGTAGACTTTGATTATTTGGAATAAAAAAGTAGATAAGGGTTAGTAATCATAATCAGCAATAATGTATAATACGTAGACCTTTGAAAATAGTAAAATTGGCACCTAGTGCATAAACCAGGTAACTTTATTTCACAGGCGCCATTAAATCCCGAGCGCAACTCAGGATTCTAGTTTAGTTAACGATGATGTTTATTTTTCAAATGTTTTAATGTAAACTTTATGTCTGTTTTGTACTGTAGGCAGCAAATTTGAGATAAATATTTTTATTAAAATTTGTATGAAATAAAATTTGCTTCGAGATGTCTCTGCTATGTATCACCTCACTTCAACAGCCTATATCAGTTCACTGCTGCAGTGCGTCCCAGGAAAGTCGTCGCGCTTGAGACGACTATTTTTGTCGTGGTCTGTTGCTTTCTCTTTTACTCTAGGATGCCCAAGAGAGATAGAATACTCGTTGTCGAGTAGACCTTCTCGTTGAGACAGACGTTGACAACAATCGTCTCTGGTTTTTGTAAACTGCATAGAGAATTATACCTAACCTTCATAGTTTTCACCTTCTTTATGGTAGTTTAAACATGTCACTGGTAGAATGGTGGTAAACCAGCCTAAAATGCCACAAAACAAAAAAAAGAAGGAGAAGAGAACGTACAGGGTACTTCTGGCTATGATGTTTGGTGTCTTCTAATTTGAGCAAACATATTTTAGAAAGATAGATATTATGCACGAGGTAGGTTTACTGATATTATACCTCGAAGTCCTCGCCCTGATAATCGCACAACCACCCGGCACCACACGGCACATTTTGAACATGTATGTACTGTTTCCTAACTACTCAACTTCCTCAGTCCATACGTTCCAATACCAATAAATAAGACTCAACTCCTAATAAAAGGCACATTAAAAGCTACGGGCCATACAATGTACTTATTAGCTTCTACACGGACACCTCTGACACTTTCTGTCACATTCAGTTTAATGTTAGTGCAAAAAGATCAACTTTTGGTGTGGGACAAGTTACAAGAGATCAGAGGCCTGATTCCACTTACACAATCGCGTCACTATGACAATATTATAGCTTAATTATCGCGTATCAATCACCGTAATCGACACCTTTTGGTATTCTATTGAACATGATCTTTTTTTGTTTATGCCATAGCTATGACTATTATAATTTGACCGTTCAATGGTGTGGTGGGGCAAGTGTGGCCATAGTCAACATTAAATAAATTATTATACGGGGTGTTTGGTACAACGTTTGCTATATGTTATATGAAAACTGTGGGTAGATGGGACCAAATGCAATAGCTTGGCGGCTTAAACCCCAGGGGCCTAATTACACTATTTTTTAATCATTTTTTAAACAAATGTCGCCATACGATTAGGATAGAGATTTAGTCGTAAATTTATTTGGTATTCTATTATTATAAGATTACAATCTCTATGATTTATAATAGCAGCGTGTCAATGGTGTGGTGGAGCAAGTGTGGCCATAGTCATCATTAAATTAATTATTCCTCCTGATAAGCGCCTTAATGGCGTTTGTCGAATGGGGGGTGATGCCCATAATGCTGCCCATGCCCGCCCCCAGTGGATATCCCTTCCTCGCCTCTTACTACACTCACGGGAAGAGATGGGGTGGTGCAAATTCTAAGCCAGCACCACACAGCGCGGTGTCGTGGCGTTCAATCGTAACCTTACATAGGCCATTTGTTGAGTTGGCGCTGGGAGAACTTAGTAACGTAGTATCTACAGAATTTTCCTTATATCTATAGTATAGTATTTATCTCGCTGTCCTCTTCTAAAATCCACCACATTTTAGTAGCTACAGTAAAGCTCAGGGGTGCCTACAAGACCATTTGAATTTTACCACACAGCCGTGCTGTAGTTGAACCACGGTTCATTTATGGAGGACACTGGATGTCATCTTACGTGGGTGTAGTATACGGCAATTACCTACGTAGAAATATTTCTACGTTGCTGTTTGGTGCTTAGAATTTGCACCACCCCAACTCTTCCCAAGGGTGTCGAAAGAGGAGATTAAGGGATATACACCGGGGTTAGCAGCTCCCCTGCAGAACAATTCGACAACTGAACTGAGATCCCAAACCCGCTTGCTAAGCGTCTTATAAGATAAAAACTAATAAAGTAACAGGGGGAGATCTGCGTCCAGCAGTGGGCCAATATAGGCTGTTGAGGTATGCATGATTTACCCAACTATGAATTAACTATTTAATACCTATCTGTTTAAACTTGAAATCAATTTTGTCATTTAAACTGATATTATCAAGTGGAAAGATTTGATTATTTGTTTTGGTTTAGTTCTGACCGTGCCATCCATGAGATAACCATAAAATTTAAGTCGGTTTATAGTTTCTTAAACAAACCCTATTATCTTTTTTAATATCACACTATAATATTATAAATGCGAAAGGATATTTGTTACCTCTTCACGCCAAAACTACTGCACAGATCAGGCTTTGCATACATGTAATTTTGGAATCAAACATAGGCTACTTTTTATCCCATAAATCACTTCCCGTGGGATGTAAATCACCTTTTTCACGTTTCCATAGGAACAACGCGTGCGAAGCCGCGGGGCGCAGCTAGTTTTAACATAAAAGTGCAACATCCTGAGTTAGAAGGCAAACCATCGATGTGAGTGAAATTCTACCTATATCTATGGCATTAACCTATTTATTTCTAACGTGCTTGAGTAACCCACGTATACTGTATTACCCATTTTATGGTCTGTCAGGTAGTTGTGAAGGCTTAAAGGGTCACAAGGCTTCGCCAAGCGAAACTACCGCCTATTCCCTGAACAATAGAGGCTAGAACGGGCTTTGGGATAAGGGTAGTCCAAATCCGATTAGGTTAAGATAGTTTAAATTACTTCAGGACTTTGGAGCGATTGTGTTTTTCTGTTGGACTGGAGTTCTTTTGGCTAATTCTGTGTTAGGGGAGTTTTGAAGGTCAAGGCTGGTAACTTTAATCCCCCAACTCTGTACAATGTAGGTACTTTGTTTGGGGATACGCCATTTTTAGGACAAGACAACCTTCACCTCGCCGCTTCGCTTACGTAAAAATTCTGAAATTTATTGCAAACCCCCTGGGAAGTTTAGAAGAGAAAAAACATGATTAATTATTTACTAAATAGTTTATTTATATCGAATTTTGAGTGAATCAAACCAAGTATTAATATTCCATAGAAACTTTACCCTTATAACGCCGAGGTCAGAGGTTAAATTTTGAAACTTAGGAATAGCCAAAGTATGTTTTACTCTACGATCGCCAAAACTAAATGTACCTGTGTCAAATAAATCTGTTTCTTTTTTACAATAAAGACCACTAAAACTATAACTGTATCATGGTTGCGACCGCAGCAGCTTTGTTCGAATTTTTCGGCATGAAACTAAGCCCTTGTACTCGGAAACAATGTATAAACCCGCCATATTTCACTAACACACGGTCAGCCGGTTAGTCGTGTCTTGTGAAATTAAATATTTTCTTTTATAACACTTTCACTGCCCATGACGCACATCTCTATGATCTACGGCTACAGCGCGCCCTCTCGGGTCACACTGCAGAGATTGGGCAGTATAAATGTGTCGAAGTCTTTTTAGGAATCATAAAACGAATTGAATTCAAAAACTTTATATTCATTGATTAACTAAAAAGGGAAGATGAGATACTGGTTTCTCGAAAGTGGCAACCTCATATTGTGTAAAATTGTGTGCTCCCACCTCAGTCACAGTCAGACCGGCGGCGGCACGGGCGGTCGTGATTCACGTGAAATATTGTTGTCTCGGTTTCACTTCGGTCTTAGATACGTCTTTCCGTCTTTGTTCTTCTTTGTATTGAACATGACTGGAAATATAAGTGTGAGCGTATGAGTTTGCGAGTAGTTGTAACACATGCCAATTTTTGAGTAAGCGCTGGGAGAACGTAACCTATTTTCCCTTTTTAATTAATCAATGTTTCTATCGTATATTTTTTTCCTCCAAAAATTCGTAGATGGTGGGTTGGCTATAAAAAAGGAGCGAAATTAGATATGGGGGGCTGGAACAGCCCTGTAGTGGATACATTAGCCTGCAAATAAATCCTTATAAAAAACTTTGTATGATGAATCCCGCCTAGCTACGGAACTTCCGACCCTTCCCATATCATGGGCTAAAATAAAGTCATTCTTTATTTTATAATGATGATGAAAATGATGCGTCAGTAGGAACTCACCTTATGGTTCCTTAAGTGTTTTGATGACACAGACTCATTCTGTAAATGTTAGTCGAACCCGAATTCACTTAGGTGACCGACTCTCACTTCGAACGTCATTACTACGCTCGTCACTGAGGCGCTACAAGTATTATCGAGTTTTACAATATACTCGTACAAAACTTCAAACTCACTGCTGATCTGAATCAGTACTGAGCTGACTCAGAGAGGTTAAAAATTAGTTTATAGAATGAGCCTGCTGTACGTCATTGCAGTATGCCTAACACGGGTATAGGTAAGAATAGAAAAAAAATACGTCATCGAATGCGTAAAATGTTTGAAATTCATTCCTTCAACTTCAATAATTTACACAATGTATGACGATGCGATATCAATTTTCTCAGACAACAATCCCCGTGCTAGGCCAGCATGAGTGCTAAATTGCGGGAAGAAAACTTTTAAGGTAGTTTTTTAATAATATCCTCACAATCATCTAGCCCCAAGTTAAGCAGAGCTTGTCTTTGAGTACTTGATGGCTGATATAGTACTTAATGTCCAGAGTTTTATTACGAATGAAAGCAGGTTAACTACGAACCTTATTTGTGTTGGAACAACAGTTGTGAGGATTGTCCATTATTTACTTCCCATATCTTGGATTGAAATAAAGTTATTCTCTATCTGGTAATGATGATGCGTCAGTAGGTACTCCCTCTATGGTACCTTCCGTGTTTTGACGACCGCAGGCGTAATGGGTGTCTTAATTCAATTGTGGATAGGTTGGATGTAATAACTTTGTGGTATCTATGAGATGTACGGGTAGAGAAAGTGTTAAGGTTTACTGGGTCCATACGTATGGATTTTTTTTCCGTGATACAGTTCACTGGACTATCGAAAATATCATTTTTGGTGGTCCAGTCAATGGAACTGGCTAAATGGGACCATAAGCAAAGAGCAATAGAAACTACAAAAAAGTAATACAGTTCGTAATGTTAACTATTAACAGAAAACGTATACTTACCTAGTATGTTTCAGGATTTTACATCACCGCCATAATACAACGGTTGAAGGTTTTTTCTCCAAGCATATGGCAAAACCCATGCTTTGCCATAAATTAAGAAACACATAACATTTAGCAGGCTTTGTGATCGCCATAGAGGTTAAAAATACGGAGACGTAGCGATCGCAACGGCACTGTCAGGATCGATTACCTAATAATTTATTTTGTTTGAAAAAACCTACTTCAATTATATGGATCCCATTGTCAGAACAGGACCAATTAAAATGGGACCACACAGAAAGTCTCTCTCTGTGGTCGGTACTTCATGACTGAAGATCGTGATCACTATAGGATGTCTCTATTGTGTTGGAGTGAACGGCTTGTCTCCAGCGAATTCTGTTAGTGGCCATTTTCACCACGTCGTAAAACTTGCGACCCCCCTTGAGCTGATCTGTCCATCTAGTTGGAGATCTACCGCGAGATCGCTTGCCCTCCACGTTGCCAACAATGACCAGCTTTTCGAGGTTCTCGTCGCCGCGCCTTGCAATATGACCGAAATAGGAGAGTATACGGCGGTGACAAATCGTTGATAGCCTGTCCTTCACTTTCAGTTGCGTAAGGATCGATGCGTTGGTGCGTTTTGCCGTCCAAGGAATCCGTAACATTCGCCTCCAGCACCACATCTCAAACGCATCAATCCTTTTCCTCTCTCTAGCTAAGATGGTCCATGTCTCTACTCCGTATAAGAATATGGGGAAGATCAGAGCACGAACTAGGCGCATCTTTGTCTTGCACGAAATACTTCGGTTCTTCCAGATGCCATTCAACCGAGTCATTGCGTCCCTTCCCATAGCCATGCGCCGCTTGATCTCTGGCACGCAGCTTCCATCATTGCAGATGTAAGAGCCCAGGTAAATAAAGTTGTCTACCACTTCGATGTCGTGGCAACTATTGGGGCCTGAGAGGAGTCCAGCTCGGTCGACTACCATCAGTTTTGTTTTACTTGTATTGATAGATAGTCCCATGGCCTCACTCTCAATATCTAGTTTGTGCAATAGCAGTTCCATTTCCTCCATTGATGTAGCGACTAAAGTGGTATCGTCAGCGTAGCGAAGATTGGATATTTTTTTGCCACCCACAGCAAATCCACCATTCCAATGCTCTAGTGCTTTTCGGATGATAAACTCTCCATAAATGTTGAAAAGCAGTGGTGAAAGTATACAGCCCTGTCGTACACCCTTTTTCGTCTTAAACACATTAGAACAGTCGGTGTCAATCCGAACAAAGGAGCGGTTGTTATTGTACAGGTTGCTAACTAGCCCGACCAGGTGTTTTGGTACCCCCATTTCACTAAGTAATCTTTAGTCGCAGTAAAAATCTTTAAAACTTTTAATCTTCCCCACAGATTTTTTATCCATGTGACACAAATAAAGATTTTCTATTTCTATTCTATTTCTATAAAGATTTTTCTATTCCATTCTAGAAAATGCTGGAGTTCTACACATAGCTTCACGTAGTAAGCAAGCAGAGCTGTTAAATTTATTACCACTCAAAACACTTTCCTGTCTCCTCTACCCAAGAAATAAGTACAGAGGCAAGTAAAAACGCAGCTACCGCATCAAATGTGTAATAACTAATAATAAACCGACAGACGCACTTTTTATAAACATTATTACGTTTTATTGACCTTGCTACTGTTATTATGACGATTCTGTTACATTGGTGTTATTTTTGAGGGCATGGTTTTTCGATCGATGTAGGTAATCAATCGAGTGATAGGTATTGCTTGATTATGGGATTTTAAGACCACACGCAGTGTTTATTTGTAGGTAGATAATATCGGATATTCTTGTGTGCATATATAAGTATAGTTATTGTCTTTTTATTGCGTTTAATTATTCAATTCAGTGCATTTTATTTTATCTTAACTATTTTTAGGTTACTTTTTTATGATATTATTATTAAGCCTCTGGAAATAAATGTTGGCGTACACATTATAAAAAAGATGTGTGTGAATTTTAGAAAAAAATGGTGATTTATGTTTAGGACAAAAGCTTTAAACCCCTTTGAGTGTTATTATTATTATAATTACATAGGTTTCCTAGATTATTAACGATATTCAGTGTAAAGCCTCCAATACAATATTATGTTGGCCCCTAGTGAAAGCCAATACCAACGTATAGACGGTATGTTTGCATTGCCTTGCCATCGCTCAGTATCGCTCGCCTAGCTGGTTGAGTAAATACAAGCGCTAACGTGTATAGAGGTCATTTGCAGTGACTTGTCACCGCTCGCGGTCGCTCACGGCCACTGGCTTCACTTCGGGGCCGTGTCAGTTTTTCTGCACAAATCAAAGGCTCTTGCCTGCGCTCGGCCAATCGTGTCCACATGTTAGTGTAGTTTGTGGTGCAATCTCGGAGCAATAGTTTGCGTAGACTTGCCAAACGTCTAGACGCTGGCATTTGCCTTGTATCGATTTGCCTACGCTCGTGTGTGCCTTAGCTCGGCCAACATGTATTGGGGGCTTAACATGTGTACGGCGCGATAAATACAATTATTCTTTAGGTAGAACCAATTTTCAATATTATAAAAAAAAATGTAAAATGAGAAATATGCAAAAGAAAAAAATATTCCTATAACAATGACGTCCTCTCTCCATACATATTGTGTGCCCAGCAGGGTCTATAGTGAAAATTATTTATAAATATAAAGACCTGTACACCTATGGAATTGTATTGAGTATTGCAAATAATAATAATTGGATTTGTTTTAAAAAAACTATACCTAAACCGATTTCAATTTTATGGTTTTCTCGTGAATGCCATTGTCAAAACTAGACCAAATAAATGGGACCGCGCGGGAAGCACCAGCTATCAAATAAAAAATGAATTAACAAAATTTGATCACCTAGTCAAAAGTTCTGAGGTAACAAACATAAAAAAACAGTCGAATTGAAAACCTCTCCCTTTTTGAAGTCGGTTCAAAAACTGCAAGTTTTAAATTGTTATTACATAAAAGTTTTACAAAATAACGTACGATTCTAATCCAAGCCAACTAGGTAACCAACCCAAAAACACGCAAAAAGTTTGTACAAAACTATTTCACCCAGATTCATTGTTATTCGGGTCAAAGCAATTAACTTGTTTGCTTTTATTCGCTTGTCCTGTGCCAAAATTAAAAAAAAATTGAATGCAAGCCAAACTTACTGTGTTAGATTAAGTGAGGTTCTACCATGGGAATGTTCTTACGAAATGACTCACTTTAATTTAATTCGATTCAATTCTTTTATTTCAATAAATATTCTAATAAACAAATTATTTGACCGTTAATTCACAAGGAACACTTGGTCAAATCAATTAATTAAAAAAAGTTATTATAAGTACAGAAATTAAATTTTTTCATAAGGCCAATTTACATGTCATTTTCATAACCTTTTTAACATATACAAAGCGTACACAAGTTTAAAAATAAAAATTCACATTACACATTAATGCATTACAGAAATTTGTAATTAAATAGAAATAAATAAGTCATGAAAAGTAATTAAACAGTCAATAAAAAATCAAGAAATATATATATACAATTAATTAACTATCATTACCATTAGTCTCCTTTTTCTCGAGTAGTTCTACTACAGAGTAAAAATGTAACATGGCTTTAAAAAGGCAATAAGTTTAAATAATCAAAATAAAATTAAAATAGGTGCTGTTATGAAGCTTTGTCTTAAAAACTAAAACAAAAGGCTAACTTACTAATTTTAGTAAAAATTCATAACTTACTAGTTGCTTGCGTTATCTCACGTCGCGATTTAGATTTGTAAATTGTATTATAAGTGTATTTATTGTTATTAAGGAAATAAATAATTTTCGACTTCTTGAGAACTTGTAACTTACTAGTTGCTTTCGTCCTAAGTCATTATTAAGAAAAAAAAAATTAAAAAATACTTGGCTGTATTAAGTAATTAATAGACAACCAACATTTAAGAGGGTGACGGTGACGGTGGTAATGGTTATTTTTTGAACTGTGATTTTTAAGATATATTTCAAAAACCTCAAAAACCATTACATTCATTATAATTATTTCAGAAACTGTTTTACATTATAAACAAAGACCTTTCAATGACGATGAATAGAATGTGAAAATTCATGATAAAGGCACGGATGTTAAAAGTTGGCAACACTGGCCGCGAGCCAGCAGAATGACTGATTTATTTAGTTGCTGATGTTTGTAACACACAGCTTCATAATGTCCAAGAACCCATTAGGTTGCTTCACAGATTGGAACAAAGATTTATAGTGCTCTCATTACTGTGTAAAGAAAAGAGGGGAATTTCAAGGATTTCCCCTTGAAAATGTACTGGAATTGATTTTTTGGAAGACCATTTTTCTAGGGAAGGGAAGGGTAATCTTCAAGAGGAAAAACTGGAATTTACTTTTTTATAGTCCACGTTTTCCTACTCTTGGGGGAATATCAAGAGGGAAAAATCGAATTACCCCTAATTTTAAGTTGTTGTAGACAAATATTAATGCCACGTTCTTCCCTCAGTACGGGAATGTCTTAGAAATCAGGCATAGTGTAAACTATAATAACCAAAACCGAAAGACATAAAAATTCTTGATCAATGACTGAATTGACAAATGACTAGACTGAATTTTTTCATGACAGCAGCCACAAGCAAGCATAGAGATCGGAATTAGGGCCTCTTTTTTCTGGAGTGAGCTCTAGGTCCTTTAAAGTATGAAATCAGGACTAATATCGGGTATTTTCCAGAATTAAATAAATCAACAAAAACTAAAAATTAAAGCTTTTAAAATTTCACGGCAGTTACCTATTGACTGCTACAAAGAAAAATACTGGTTACCATCTACCTTCAAATGAAAACAATAATTTCCTGCCAGAACACAAGAAGTATTTGCAATACCTACCCCTCCAGGTACGGGCAATGATTTCTCAATGGATACGTGCAGGGGTTATAGAGGGGGCAAAGGGGGTTGACCGCAATTCCTTCTAAATTCTTAATAACAGTATAAAAAGTTCGACCCAAAGTTTTTTACGAACGATTTTTCGCAGCGTTTTTCGAAAAGAAAACAAAGATATTAAGTGCATAGGTACTTAAGTATGCAGGGTGTCCCTTCCTTTTTATTTCTATTTATAGGGAGAACTAGCGAACGTCCGCGGCTTCTTACGCGCGTTTCGTTTTTTTTCCTGTGTCTCCGGAATATCGTCTATCTCCCATTACTCGAAACTTTAACTGGCTATCTTTATTAATTTTTGTCTAATCGACAAAAATACTTCTGATAATATTAATGACGGATTAAAATGAATTTCTCAGGACACTTTTTTATCCTCTAGCAGGATGCAGCTAGAGGATAAAATTATGTCCTTAAAAATAATAATTTATTGGTATATAACTTATTGGCTCGGGTTTATTGGTATACAATTTATGGGACTTAAGATGTAAAGTCCCATATCCGAGCCAATATGACAGCGCCAACTACATGTTTTATCATATTATTTCGTTGAACTCAGGAAATTATAAAAATCCATCGTACTGTTTGTGATATCTATAATAACTTCTAAGCTATTTTTTAATACCCCTGTACTATATAGTTTTATCTTATAAAGTTTAGGAAGAGATGCGAAATTAGAGTTTGGCGGCCAAAAAGCGCAACTTCGTATCTCTGCCTAAGCTTTACAAAATGAAACTATTACAGAGGCATTAATAAATAACATAATATAAGAGATAACCACAAACTGTACGATGGATTTTTTAAACTTCCTGTGTTTAGCGTAATAATAAGATACAATAGGCGGGGGCGCCACTTTGACTCGTGTATACGCCTTAAACTATGTGTACCAACATAACAACGTTGCAGAACTAATACTTATAAGATGAACAAGCTGTAGACGGTAGGTACCTACCACGTACTCTCTTGTGCAGTTTCTGAATTAAGAAGAATGACATTTCTGTTATAGTCTCTCATGGGCAAGATGTATGTGAGATTGGATGCGGTATAATAATAGGAATTCATGCATGATTTTTTTAATTCAATTATTAGGTTATTACATAAAAATAGAAAAAAAATATCAGCCGAAAAATTTAAATTTTTGAGGTAAAAAACAAAATGTAACACTAGGTACTCTCAGTTTCGGACGATAAAACGCTGCCATGTTAGCCCATGTATTTTGTGACGTCACGGATCATCGAGTCTCCTATGTCAACTCGAACTCGTCAAAACTTCATGCCCATACAAAAATGTTCAAGTATGACGTCATGCTTCAGGTGCCAATAGCGTTGCGTTTCGACATTTTGCTGTTGAGACTTAAAATATCTACTTTTTAATTAAATTTCACTAAATTTATAAATAAATATACAGATATATTTCTTTATCAATAGAGAATACGCACAAAAAGATTTTTTGAAGTCATGTATTATATTGGAATTGATTTTCAGAAAATGGTAGATTTAAAGCTTGGGCAGGTAAGTTGAATTATGTTGGGATAGTAAGTTTTCAACACGTTTACACGTGTTTTTGAGTCGAGACCGTGACTCGGAAAACCCGGTGTAGAACGCCTTACGGTTAGGTGGAAGACAATCTTTGTTAGACTGCAGGCAGATGGTGGATGCGACCAGCTGAAGACAGGGCGATATGGCCGTGATAAGATATTTATTTATTGATGTAATTAGAACGGCTTTAGGCCAAATCTACTAGTAACTACCATAGATTTAAATCGTTAGATACGCCCTGACCACCAAGAACTGTGGCAATGTTTTGAAATGTGTCGCATCATGTCCAAAACCTGTGATATACACAAACAAAACAAGCGTACTGAGAAAATAGTGTCATCTCTTTTTCTCACACATTAGTTGTAAACACTACTTTCTCTTTCGTGCACTCGAAATTTAAATTTGTTATTATAGTCATTTTTGACAATGCGGACGATGAAATAAAAGTTATTTCATTAACTCGCAATACCTAAGAGTGAAATGTTACACCTCTGGCTTTTTTTGTGTTTCTAGAATTGTTGTTGACGCTTTAAACTACTCGCAAAGGTCCTTCACAACACGTCCGGCTAACACTGTGCTTAGATATATACTGAGTCCAAGTTTAAGCATGCGTAAGGTTCGACTTGGACACAACACGGCGCGGTCTCACTGCGGTAAGGGCATATCTAACGATTTGAATCTATAGTTACTAATAGGTTTTAAAATTAAATAATAGTTACATACATGTCAAAAAATACATAATGATCAATAATAAGATAATTATATAAATTATCTTATAAAACAAAATGACAGAACCGATGGTCCAGCTACTGCTAATGTAGGCTGATAATGATGCAACGCCTAGCAGCATCTAATGCTGTCCGTACCAGTACCAACTTAACAACGTTGCAAAACTAATACTTCTCCGTCTGCGATACCTGAGGTTGTAAGTTCGATTCCCGCTTCAGGGCAGGATGTTTGTGACATTTTGCCAACAAACAGTAAACCTTCGGTTGAACATTCTCTACACTAAACTATAAAATAATTAAAATTAGTCCGAAATTGACAGATAAATTAACATACATAAAACAAATATACATACATCCCAATGTAGAATATCCTCCTTATTTCAAAACTAGCTAAAAACTTTTTCATACCACATCCAACTATTTCTACTATTTGCCTGATCCCTGCTCAGAGACTTTGTTCTGTGAATATTCTTTTAAAAATATAGCTTCAAAGAAACCATCTAGCTAGTTAAGAACAGAACGGATACCTTAGCCCCCATACAAACGTACTTCCCGCTTCATTTGGAAACTACGTTTCCGATCGTATTGAAATTTTGCATACATAATCGGATGACAAATAGCTATGTTTGTAGTGTTTTCGTTTTTTAAAAAACATTATGATATTTGAATGAGAGTGAAACTAATTTGCCATATTTTGACCACCAAATCGAGTAATTTTGAAGCTATTTTTTATGCATGTTAGACACCTTTATTCGAAAATCTGTCACACTGCAAACATCCTAAATATATTCACCATTAGAAATAAACAAAAATATTTCTGAAATCAGTCGATTATTCAAAATGAATCGCAAAGTACGAAAATATATAAAAAATTGAGAAATTCCGTCAAATTTCTGCAACCGCTCGCTCAAACGCGGGGGGCGATGCGACACAGGAAGCACAATTCCAAAATAAGGCGAATGCCGCGGAATGGCCAACACAATGCGATTCTACGTGAAACAACAACAAATTCACTCGGGCCGGCCGCTGTGATTTGGGAGGGGTTCGTAGCCTTCTTAAAGAGAAATGTTGGACAAGAGTCGGCCTGACTATCTACGTATTATATAGAGTACCTAACTGGGTGACCGGTTTTTTTTTGTAAATTGTGCCTCTTAGAAATTATGGTATAATTTGACCGCAACCGCTGTACCGCGCCTGAGGTATGCGCGCGGCGAGACGGGGTGGAAGTAGTAAGGCGCACGCGAGATAAATATCCAAAGATGGGTCGAGCGCTATCTCGTGATGTCAAGACCATCATTTTTAAAGTGACCGAATATAGAAAAGAAGAAAGCTTTGAATATAAAAGTGACTGCAATGGTAGATTTAATATTATTATCGATCCATTAATAATAAATTTGCAGAACGACTCCGATTCAAGTTCCAATGGCGAAACGGAAGATGAAGTTGTAGCAGAATCTATGTCAGAATACCTGTAGATAATTTAGTTATAAAAAATATAATCGTTACATAAAATAAACATTTTGTTTATCTCGATATCCTAAGATCTATCCGACAATATCGATCTCATGTTTACTCTTGCTCTTTTTTGAGTCATATTTTTCACTTTAATTCTTAAGGTAATTGGGATAAAGTTCATTATTCAAAACACGAATAAAATAGTACTACTAATCGCCAATAGATGTCTGGAAGAGTCAATTGAATACGATAAATCTAATTATGGAAAACATAATGCTAAGCTTGGGGCTAAATAATGCTGTGTGAATTGTCCAACATTATTTATGTTATTAATTAATTTATAATTAAACTAATAAAACGACTTTTCTGAAAATGAATCGTTGTGTAGCTAGATCGATTTATCGCTCCCAAAACCCCCTGTAAGTGTACTAAATTTCATGAAAATCGTTGGAGCCGTTTCTGAGATCCGGATTATTTGTATAATTATATATATATTTATACAAGAATTTCTCGTTTTAAAGTATAAGATAAACTTTTGACAAATTCAAAGAATCAAGAACTACGAACCTAGTTTGTGTTGAAAGAACACAAACAAGATTCATAGTTAACCCGCCGACACCATCCATTGTTCTTTCAGTTCTAGCCCTATTTCTTCCGCTAGTAGACAAAAAAATTAAGTGAATTAGAGTCAACACATTATTCTTATTTGATAGTAATTACTATTTATCAAACCGTTTATATAGTAAAAATTGACTTCTCTAAGTGCTTATTGTATAATTCTAAAGAAATAAACGATTTGACTCTGACTCTGGCTCTAAACATTCATAAATATCAGGAAATACCCTCCAATGTTTTTGAACAGATCGAACTCCCTATCATATTATTATAACAGCCCACACATGTTCACAGCTGGACAAAGGCCTTTCTGACGATGACGTCACGAATACCAGTCCTGAGCTCCCTCCATCCATCGATTCTCAGTGGCCACAAACAACAAAAGCTGTGTGGCACCACCCATCTCTTCCCGTGGGTGTCGTGAGAGGCGACTATGGGATTTTCACCGGTGGCGGGCACCAGCGCCCTCTGCAGAACAATTCTACCACCAAACTGCGATCCCCAACACGCATGCCAGTGTGGGAATTATGGGCATTACCCCCCCATTAGATAAACGACGAAACGCTTATCAGGAGGAAACCTGCGTCCAGCAGTGGACCAATACAGGCTGTTGAAGTTGAGGTTTAGAAAACAACTATAAATTGTAATTTACGCCATAAAATAAGATGAAAACCCTTACTTACCCTTCGCGTAAATTATTTATTTATTTGTGCGAATGAAAAACGAGATGAATGCGTGTACAAACTTACATACTTACGTATTCTGTTTCAGGCGAGCTTTCAGACGAAAATATTTTATGTGTCTTGCATACCTACATCACTTATCAACATAAATACAATTTGTATGACATAAAGATTCTAATATTATAAACTAGCTGCGCCCCACGGGGTTGCACGCGTTGTTCCTATGGAAACGTTTAAAGGTGATTTTTATCCCACGGGAACTGATTTATGGGATAAATAGTAGCTTTTTTTTTGAATCCGGGATTAGAATTACCTGTATCCAAAATTTCAGCCCGATCCGTTCCGTAGTTTTGTCGTGAAGAGGTTACAAATATCCATCCATCCATACATCCATACATCCATACAAACTTTCGCATTTATAATATTAGTGTGTTGTGATTTACTTACCAAAAGGCAGAATATACCTACGTCTACCTAAGTCTTTATTGACAACAACCGCAACCTCAACCTTATCAGCCTGTATAGGTCCACTGCTGGACGCAGGCCTCATCCTGATAAGCGCATTATTGGCGTTTATCTCATGGAGGGTTGTGCCCATAATCTCCGCGCTGGGCATGCGGGCTGGGATTCGCAGATTGGTGGTATTTCGGGACTTCGGTACCGCCAAATATAATTATTCTGCCGAGGGTGCTGCTGTTCGCCCCTGGTAGATATCCCTTAGTCACCTCTTACGACACGGAAGAGTTGGGGTGGTGCAAATTCTAAGCCAGCACCACACAGTCAGTTATTGACAAAGTCAACTACAATCAATAGTAATAAATAAGAACTAGTATCTACGGTTTAAAATAATCGAGCTATATGTAGACTGTTGACTGCAATTTACAGGTAGCGTAACTGATCCATTTCAATACTAGTCGGATGCGTCCGCAAGACGCTGGCAGAATTGGCTTGCTGTATGGTAATGCTGATGTACTGCGCCAGATACTTACCAGATTATACTAAATAATTGGGCTACGCGCGAAGAAGCAAGCTGAAATTAGTATACAGGTTTTTTCTACTCAAAAAACCACCTAAAGTCCATAATATTTAAATAATTCCTTCACGACTTTTCTTTAACTCTCGTGGTTTCGAACTTATCCATCACCGACCTTCTCAAAAAAACAGCCTATATACTCTTATTTATACGAAAAGCTCGTCCTAAGAACCGTTGCATAGTAAAAATACGCAAGCAAAATGTCATTTTGTGAGCATCCAACAAAGCAGATGATCTATGCAATCAGGCAAAGCAATAAAAGCCAGCCCTAGGGTATAAAATGCTTTTATCTTTAAGATGAGAGCAAAAAGTAAAGCTGAGGAAAGTTAATGAGAGAGGACATTACCTTTGAACTTGCTTACAATCTGTTTATTATTTAATAGCTATAGTCCTCGGCTTTGCACGCGTTGTTTCTATGGAAATGTTTAAAAGTTATTTAATTTTATATCCCACTCGCATCGACTTGCGGTTTCACCCGCGTAGTTCCCGTTCTCGAGAAAATGTAGGATAAAATATAGCCTATGCCACACCCTGAAAAGTAAGCTTTTTATTAATGAAAGATTTTTTTAATCGGTTCAGTAGTTTCGGAGCCTATTCAATACAAACAAATTTCTCATTATAATATCGGTATAGAAGTATAGATGGTTCCAAGCTAGGAGCTACATAAATAAAAAAATGCATAGCAATCGGTTCAGTCGTTCTGGCGTGAAGAGATAACAAACAAACGTCCATACCTTATCGTTTGTAATATCAGTTTGATACGATGTGCCCTTGGCTTTGATTCCTGATTTGATAAATATACTCATAAGGTGAAGTTAAGCTATATAATTTTCCACAGAAATAATTAATTTTGTTTTAAAAAAACGATAATCCGACTTAATTTTTCATAGTTTTTTCATGAATTTTCATTGATCCTATAGTCAGAACTGAACAAAAATGTGACCACACGGAAAGCACCAGCTTTCATATAAAAAATAATCATGAAAATCGGACCACCCAGTCAAAAGTTCTAAGGTAAGAAATATATATATAAAAAAAACAGCTGAGTTGAGAACCTCCTCCTTTTTTCTTTTTTTGAAGTCGGTTAAAAAAAGTGAGATCCACAAAATTAGCCTCGTAACTCGTTTCTTAATATACTCTCAAAAAATTCAGTAGAAAATAAATATATTTACAACGTAGTTCGGGTCTTTTCAAAATTTATGAACGCAGCAAGTGCAACGCAAATAAGGTGGTTGTTTTTAGTGCTTTTCATTTGAATTCTTGTTTATTTTTGCATTTTTATGAATTGCGCGGAAGTTGTTACAGAAAATATGAATATTCTTCGTTGGCTATTATTTTTTATAGTTTGTAAATTGGGTACACTTAACGCAAAAGCTATTTTTTTAGTTAAAATACTGCTTTGTAATAATGACATTGCAAATTGTCTTATGTCTGAGCGAAGTTTTTGCTTAGCACTGAGACTGACAAAAGAATTTTCACGTATGGTAAATTCACTTCTGTCCACTAAAATTTATCATATAACAATTTGATGTGCATCGTAATATTTATTTCTCATTGTTTGAGTAAAACATGAATTGTTAATATTTAAAAATTTTCGTGCTTTTTTCGTACGGATTTCATCGGTAATACTTATTAACTTTTTTCTGTCTATTGAGTAAGGGTTCACAAAGCTACACCGAAAACCGAATACCCGCGGCTATATCTGAAGATAAGTCCCGGCAAAAAAGTCATCCCCAAACAAAACAGAATAGATCACAAAGAAATATTGAAACTATCCCCAACCCAAATTCGATTTGGCAAAGGATATTCACTGAACCCTTAAAAACCTGTTAAAAAGGGTCCTTAACTGAGTGACCGCAGTAAAAGGACCTTATCTCTGCCCTTTTCTTATCGAACTGTGTTTTTCTATTCGATTTAGCTTTTCAGAATAATCTCAAAGATTTTATACAAAATTGAATCTAAGATAGCCTTTTCAGAATTTATTGTGATCCAAAAAGGTTGAGGAGTGACATCGATACTTCATGGGATTGTGCTAAAAGTCAGGAAAATTTTAAGGCCGAAATCTCTGGCCGAATAATACACGACTACGAAGCCCACCCCACCCTTGGTCCTATAAATTACCAAAAATTTAGGTCGGTTTATAGTTTTGTAAAACAAAATTATTTGATGTCACATTTATTACATGTTTGTACCTACATAACTTTATGTACTTGTAATTTTGTCAGACAGAATAAATCCTTTCTACTTTACTTTACTAAATTATGTGCTAAATTATTCCTAGTCCAGACTGCTTGGTTCACAGGAAAACTAATAATTCCGTGGTACCTATATCTGATTGTGCAACAATTATACCAGACTTTTACCACTGCAGTAATTATGGGGTAGTACCATAGTCCATTAAGGATGTAAGAAGGTTAACTACAAACCACATTTGTATTGCAAGAACACCAACGTTTCTGCGCGTTCCGCATGTGTGCAAGTGCTCGACGGGATGCGTTACCCTCGCGTCTAGAACCGCACTCGCCCTGAAGATGTCCCTCGTTACGGGATGAATCGTTGGTGTTCTTCCAACAAAAATAAGGTTCGCAGTTAACCCGCTTACATCCGTAATGAATTCGTCAAACCACAATAGTTTTTGTAATAAAATAATACCATAATCGCCACACTAAGCATGGCAGTTGGGAATCAGAGGATAAAAAAAAAATTGCACTTGGTCAGGACAGGTAAGTTCATGTCACGCTCTTAATAATTTCAACATTTCACTTTACATCAGACTTCAATTCGTTTGAAAAGAAAAAAAAACGTGCATAATTTATTTAATAATTTAGTACGCATCACTTGTTTCTCCCAGACGAATAAAGCCTAAAAAAATGGTATCAAATATTCAAGTCGTAATTTATATCTGAATTTTTCTTCGAATACTGAAAGGCATTTGAAAAAGATACAATTTCAAATATAAAAAGTATTATTTCTGATCCTATTTTATTCAAATATTTAAAGACGATGTAACAACCCCCCACATGCATTTAACCTATCTTACTTTTACGTCGTGATGTAGAAGCGTGATTGTAGTGGCCAACGGTGATCGTCTAGTTTAGTGGTAGGACCTACCTTGTGTCGCAGAAACCCAAATTCTTTAAAGAAAGCTTTTGACAAATGGAAAACCCTTATCTATTGCTAAGTAAGAACATAACTACAAGGAAGTAAAATGTAATAGAACTAGTTATAGAAGAATGATGTATTAATGATTAAAGGATGTATAATATTGATTTTATCAGCCCTCGCCTTTCTCTCTGAGTTTAGCTCGGCTACTTTAGGCCGCTTCACATGACTTCTCTCTACTCAGCTTCCGAGCTAGCTCAATCACACTGAGACTAAGTTGCGGCATAGGTACGAGCTCCTCCACCGCTCTGTACAATAGTCCTCGGCTCCTAACTGGGCAGACTCCTTCCGCTGATAGAAAGTATGCTGGGAATTCCATACTCAGTCTATCCTAAACTACGGACTCATCACAAAGTCAATGGGGCTTATTCTTTTCCAACCTATGCCAGCTTACGTCCGTCAAATACTCCTAGCATATATAATAAATATAGTATGAATCTACTCACTCTCAGAATTGTGATGTACGTTACTTGTGATGTTCGCAAACAACTCTTTCATGCCATCAAGATTTATCCAATAAAGTCGGTTCACCATCCATTCTTCTTCCACGCGCAAGGTAAGTAGTCTTAGACCATGCTTAGACCTCTAGCCCTGCCGCTTCCAGAGAGGTGAATGGTGACCCCTTTTTATCAGTCGGGGTCTGTCCATACCTAAGTGGAATAGGTGTAAACAGTCTCCTATTCCGCGCATAGCTTCCGTTGATAACTTGAGCCTCATTCTAGATCGAACTTGCTGAAGGGAACGAAATATACATATAAATGCCTCAGATTCCATTCCCTAGGATTTCTCTACGAATGAAACCCGCCCAGCGAGGTCCTTGAACCACCGATTACGACCCTACATTGACCAGGGCCCATCGGTGCCGGGTCCTAAATAGAAATAATACAATTTAGCAGCAGACTTTAGCAATTTAGATCCAGAGGTTGACTACTTAGATTACCAACTGAAGATTATTAAATTCATTAACTGAGATTTAAAAGGTTCCATTAGACCTAGGTAGAGCCGGGCTCTTGTTACAGTAAAAGGGTACCTGTTTGGAGTAAAATTCAGTAAGATCAAGCCAAAGGCTGATAGCAAGATGATGAACTAACTACTGCAAGAATATCTGAAAAGGAAGCAAGATTCTCAGTAACTACAAGGAGACTTTAAAACCTATAGTAGCAACGTTGATTTAACTATCCCTACGTTCCTACTCCTATCTCCTATCCGCGATCCTGACTGCAAAGTCCTAGCCTTACCTACCCGGTACGTATCTTGACTTTAAATCCTATGCCTAGCCGTAGAATCTATCCCTAATAATCCTATATATGTGTCCCTATCCTATCCTACTCTGATTAAACCCTGTTTCCCCAAATTTAGAAGCAGAACTTCTTCACATTTACATTTAAACGTGTAGTGTGTAGTGTAGGCTGACGAAGTGCAATGCCAGCCTTCTAACTATCATTGTTAGGGAGCACGAGGTTGTAAAGCTCGATTTGGCCTAGGCTAATACAGTGTGCTTGTCCTTTGATACTGGCTCGCGAGCCTGGGGTGTATCAAAGCGACCTAACAGAGGTATGGTAATGTATATATAAATAAATAGATAAGACCTTCGCGTCAGTGGGAGATCCTCCACGGAGCCCCCGGGCTTTCTGACCGAAGGGGAGTTCACTGACCCCAATGCAAAGGTAAAATCAGCGCTGTCCCACTCCAAAAGATACTCAGTCCCTAGACAGTCTACCTAACGAGAGGGTATGCATAACAGCCACTTACTATGCTGTCACACACAACCAGGCCTTCGGCCTGGATTTCCTATGCACAGGGGAGTTCTAGCTCGAAGCTGAATTTACATCCTATCAAATTTACAGATCCCAAGAAGTTACACAATGATTTTACGCCTATTCCCTCCCCAATTCTAGACATAATGGGCTTCACAAAAGAATAAGACTTCTCACTCCAGAGGAGAGTTTCAGTCTTCTTTTGAAACGCACTGTGTTAGAATTACCCCAGCAGCTAAACAAACACAATGAAATTACTTTACTGCTCCCGGAGCACACAGAAAATCTTCAAAAAACCATGTAAAATAACCGTAAATTCGACTGTCCTATCAAAACCCCAATTCCCAACTGAAGTTCATCCGCATTTTCATGTTTCAAATTCTGATAATTTTGAATTCTTTTATTTTACGTACGCCTTCTAATAATTTAGTGTCGACAAATCCCCCATCGATATGTATTCTATCGATAGCCGTCTAGAATCTTCCATCAGCTTTTACAGATATTGAAAGATTCTAGTTTTAGTGTAAAATGTTTCTAAACAAATCATCGAATGATCGATAACTCGCTGCATGAAATGTTATTGTGCTACCTCACTAAGACGAATTCTTCGAATATTATGTCTTTCAAATAAGGTCTATCATAACGAGGCTTTAAATCGATACATAAGGAGATTTTAAGTCGATAATGTAACTATCTATATTAAAATCCGCCAAATGTTTCTTTATTTGCAAATGATGAATTCTGACTCGTTACAACGATACGAAAGGTGTCTTTTGAATAAGTTATAGAAAAAGTCTTCGTCAATAATAATATGTTATTGAACTGATCAATGTTGACCTTTCGAAATGTTTGGACCTACACCGATGAACCTAGATTTTTCAATAATAGAAACTCCGTAATATACTGATTAATAAATCAGCATTTACCGAAAGAGAGAAATAAAGAGAAATAAACAAATCAGCTGGCATAGACTGGCTAATCAAAGCTCAAGACAGAAAAGCATGGAGTAAAATGGAGAAGGCCTTCACTTGATGAAAGGTCCTTAATATTTATTAATTTTAATTTTAATTTAATCTTTTTTGTATAAATTAACTGACATATATAATATTAATCTATTCATAATTAATTTTGTAAATTCTATTCTATTAAGGAAATAAAAGGCTTTATAAATCAGCATTTAGAATTCTATTGAAATATAAAATAACAATCAAATTTTAGAAATAAATTAAAAATAATAGTAGGTATGCAAGTTGGGGATCTCAGTTTGGTGGTAGAATTGTTCTGCAGGAAGCGCTGCTGCCCGCCCCCGGTAGATATTCCATAGTCGCTCCTTACGTCACCTGCGGGAAGAGTTGTGGTGGTGCAAATTCTATGGCGGCACCACACGGCAGTGTACCTATTTACAATTGAGCTAACTGCAGACTGTTGCGAACAACCTACAGGCAGCTTAACTGATCCATATATTGATTATTATAACAGAAAAAATAATAAATAAATAATGCTGGACAATTCACACAGCATTATCTATCCCCAAGCTAAGCAGAGGTTGTGTTATGGGTACTAGATAACTGATATACATAATACAATACCACTACATAGATAGATTTTTTTATTAAACATAGAAAACATCCAGAACGCCCCGAACAAATATCTGCAGATCGTATACAAGTATTTGTCCCGAGGCGGGAATCGAACCCGCAACCTCCTGCGTCGCAGGCGGACCTTCGCCCACCGCGCTACAGAGGTCGTCAAATAACAGAATGTTATTTATTACAAGTCACAAAAAAATATGACACTTTTTTTAACTTAAGACTACTTTAGGGCCTGCTGATACTGAGTCAGGTTACATTCATCAGGTTTTTTTGCCCCTGATTCCGTAGTCTCCTAAAAAAGTACTAACTTACAATAGGGAACAATTCAACATTTAAATGCGGTCCGAAGTGAGATTAACCTAAAGTTGAGTTGACTTTTAAGATATGCTTCATGATCATGAGGGGCGGTATACTTAATTTACCTGGGTGCACAAAGTACATATTTTAACCGATTTGTAAAAGAGGAGGAGGTTCTCAATTCGACTGTTTTTTTAATCTTTGTTACCACAGAACTTTTGACTTGGGTGGTCCGATTTTCATGTTTCTTTTTTATATGAAAGCTGGTGCTTCCCGGTTGTCCCATTTTAATTTGGTTCAGTTCTGACAGTGGGATCCATGAAAATTTATGAAAACCTATACAAATTGAAGTAGGTTTATAGTTTTTTTGACAAAATTAATTATCGTTGACTTGATTCATCCGGTCATTTCCGGTGCATAAAGTACACTTTTAAGAAGACTATATTCTCTCTCTGATACCTAGCTGATATAAGTGCATTAAATCGGAGACTTAATTTACCCCTCTGCTTACAAACTATCAACTATGGACACTTGAAATTTTAAACTAAACTGGTAGAAATCTAGTACTTTTATAGCCAGTTTTTTTTTTAATTACGGTAAAAAGACCTTCGTTTTGAGCGCAATCCTGATGGAAAGCGAAGATGCGGCCGACGGTGTATCAAGAAGGTCTAGAAGATACCTATTCACCCTTGTCTTGAAGAGACCCAGGTTGTAATTATCTGAAAAAACAGAGGCAGGGAGCGAGTTCTATTCTTTTGCGGTGCGAATAATAAAGGTGGAGGAAAACCGCTTAGTGCGAATCGAGGGTACTTCCACCAAGTATGGATGGTATTGCGCTGTGCGCCTGCATGTCCTGGAGTGGAAGGGGGATGGTGGGATCAGGTTCGGTTTCTCGAAAACTAATCAAATCCCAAATCAGTTGACAAGTCAATTAACATGCTACTAACACACTGCTCAAATCAAATCGGGTTGCACGAACGCTGATTAAACAAAAAAGCAAAATCACATATTAGTTGATCATTGATTTGACAAGCGCTTGACCAAAGAAATACTTTATTTGCGTTCCAGAATCCCGTTTTCATGTTTGACAAGAGATCTGCTTCAATGATTGGACAGACTTGTCAACTAATCTCTTTTCAATAAAAAAGTACGCAATCAACATTCAGGCAATCCACATGACTCTTAATTATAGATTTGATCATTGATTAGATATAAGAGTATATGCATGATTTTTTTTTTTAGATTATTTAGGTAATACATAAAGGAAAAAAAAAACTTAAAAAAAAACGGCCTAAAAAAATTTAATTTAATAAATATAAATTTAAATTAAAAAAAAAAGGTAAAAAACAATAAGTAAAACGACACTCAGTTTCGGGTGATAGAATCGCTGCCATGTTAGCCCATGCATTTTATGACGTCACGGTTCAACGGATCTCCCCTATGTCAACTCAAAGTCAAAACTTCATGCTCATACAAAAATGTTCACGAATGACGTCACGCTTCACGTGCCTATAGCGTTGCGTTTAGACATTTTGCTGTTGAGACTTAAAATATGTACTTTTCAATGATAAAATTTCACAATAAAAACATCTTAAAATACAAAAATAAATATACAGATATATTTCTATATCAATAGAGAATACGTAAAAAAAATATTAGCTTTTTTGAAGTCACATGCATCAATACATTATGAAGATGATCTGCGTTCTAGACACCGGCGGCTGTTAGTTTCAAGAACAAATTATTGAAATCAAACCGTGATTCAAGCACTGCATTGAACGGGTTAAGTGATTGAGCGGGTAACGTTGTACTGGATGAGATAGAGCAAAGCTATTCTAAGATAATATGTAAGTTGTATTTATTAAAGAGAATAATAAAAAATGCTGGACAATATCCACCACTTTCAAACTGAAGCTAAGAAGAGTCTGCGTGGTATATGGGTATTAGATGATTGCTAAAACTAGTGCAATACATTACTTTGAAAGATACTTTTTACTATACCCACATGGAAAATACCCAGAATACCCTGAACAAATATTTGCAGATTGTAAATACCTTTGTCCCAGGGTGGAAATCGATTCCGAAAAATTCGTTGTCGAAATACTGACTGCGTTCTGATACACGTGAAAAATATTAGCAGTGATTTACTCACGAATTCAGCACTCCTATTATTTAGCCCTGACTCGCTTAGCTCGCACTAATAGATCAGCACGTTTCCTAAGCAGCTCATTCCGCACTGAAAAAATATAATAGTTAAATTTACTAAATTCTCAGTATTTTTTACAAAAGCAACGTGTAAAAATGGGTCCTACACACTTTTTTGTTAATTTAACTAAACACAAATGGTTAAACTTTTACAAAACTGGTTTAGTATTACTGACTCATAGCTTTTGTAAACTATACAATACCAGTCATGCAATATTCACTCATTCTGTTTTGTATAATTTAAGGATTTTGTTTAGTATTTTTTAGTAAACCTGTTTAGTATATTTTACTCCATGATTTACCTAAAAGGTACTATACTAGTTTTGTAATACCTACTCATTCTGTTTCGTAGATTTAACGAGTTGTACTTAGTATTTTCTACTAAATCGGTTTTGTATATTTTACCCCTCAGCTTTTGTAGACTATACGATACTACTCATGTAATATCTACTCCTTCTGTTTCGTATAATTTAAGGATTTCGTTTAGTAAATTTCATTAAACCTGTTTTGTATATTTTACCCCTAATATACGTAAAATGTACGATAGTGGTATTGTAATATTCACTCAATCAGTTTCGTATAATTTACGGGTCATGTATGTATTTTTTGCTAAATAAGTATCGTCTAAAATACCATTATTGTATAGTACGTTCTACGAAATTTGTTTACTTATTTACTTTCGTATATTTTGCAACTTTACTTTGGTTGAATCTACAAACAAATTGAATAGGTATATAATACGCTTGACTTTTAACAGTAGGTATTGCTTTCGTAATATTTACATATTGTCTTTTGTATATTCCACGCTTTTTTTATTATTGATAGGGTACCTGGGTTTTTAAGTTGGCTACTTACGGCCGTTCCCAATAATCAGATGGATTGAATATTTGAGAATGGCTGTAAGAAGCTAACTTAAACATGTAGGTACCTATGATCAATAATCCAAAAAGCGCAAACAAGTAAATAATGGGAGAACAATACGTACTTACCTAAAAGTCAAGGGTATTATAAACTCACAAAAAATGTCCAAGTAGAAAGTTCCAAAGCAGATTAAATAAACGAAAGCAAATGCATAAGTCAAAACAAATTCGTGAAATGTACAAATTTAGCAACAATATATATAACACAGGACATTATACGCAAACAAATTATTATCAAAATCATTACACTCAATTGAATTATCATATTATACATAACAATTAATTAATGAATATTACAATTCCCAGATTTGGCCAGGATAAGGATTCAAATAATAGTAAATGTAAAAAATAAAAGAACTTTTTATTTTACTAACAAACACAAAATGACACCAACAAATTACGTAGGAAACGCTCGTTCCCTCGTTTTACATATTTTAGTTTACCTAGACGTAACAGAATTGCCACCATTATATAAATAAGTACGAACTGAATTCTACAAGAAATATCTCAATCACATCAGGCATAAAAAAAGTTACAAAATAATGATAAACATTTCTGGTTTTATCAATCTCGAAACTCCAGATTCATAATTAAGAGGCTGACAACCGTCAAACATCTTCTCGCCGTATTTACGGTTATGGTGTAGTTTTCTTCGTTCGTACTAAACTTATGCAATCTTTTTGGTAGAACTTGTTTTGATCAAATTCGGCCACTTTTTAAACAACTTCAACTCACAGTTCGAAAACAGGACGTCAAAATCTGATTCAATCTGAAAATAATTTAAATTTTGGTAAGTAGGTATTATATACATTTTATCATAATTTTTTTCAAATTTAATTTTAGGAGAAGAGGAGGTATTCAAGAGGTTGCGGGGTCGATTCCCGCCTCGGGACAAATATTTGTACGATCTGCAGATATTTTCGAAGTAAAATAAAAAATATCTATCTACATTAAGTAGTGTATTGTATTAAGTATATCAGTTATCTAGTACCCATAAGATAATGCTGTGTGAATTGTCAGAAAAATATTTGTTTATTATTTATTTATTTATATAACCAGCCGGTAACACCCACTGCTGAGTATAGGCCTCTTCTTTATCTCGCCACCCCATACAGTCTTAAAGTATGATAATAGAGCTAGTTAACACATAAGATGGATTTTATTTTATATTACAATTTGTATTTTATTGATTGTGTAATTAAATTATAATTGTAATCAATGGCAAATAGACTACAATATTTAATGTAGTAAATAAAGAAACTTACTTCTTTTGAAACTGCCACTCAACCCAGAGATATTTGATTCCACTTCAAATTTATCAAGATCATTGGATGCAATAGACTCTGAGTCCATAGAACAAGTGCTCTGAAAAAAAAAATTAAACTATTTAGTAAGTGCAAAGAAAATATTAACTAATTTGTAATTTTTTTTTAAAGAAATTATAATTGTGCATTAAAGTACATTCACAAAGCATCACATATCCATGTAGGTACCTACCTATAATATTATTTGCTTACCAATGTTTTATTTTCATTTCCGAATCGAGATAGTCCAGCCTTCAACTTTATTCTATCTTTTATTTTATTTGATTGTATGAGTTCATTAATATCTGACTCGGTAATATTTTCAACACAGAAATAGCTCCAAATCGTGTTCTAGAAAAGATTATATAAAAATGATTTAAAAATGTCTTGAAATAAGTAGGAACAATGATGAAATAACTGGGACTGCAGTGGTTTATGAATGACGATGAGCAAAGTACCTACCTATCCTTTCTTTGCTCATCGTCATTCAAAAGCCACTGCAGCCCCGACTACAATGATTATATAAACAGCCTAATGATAAACTACCTAACATCATCAGGCTACAGTAAGCCTATGCTGGACATAGCCCTCCCCTAATGAGTGATTATTATAATTCACTACTAGCTACTCACAGACAGAAATTGTAATAATAAGCTACTATTATTACGATTTCTGTGTAGTTACCCTAGGTAGGCAAAGATGCCCAGTTAACCAAACATCGAGATTATTACAGTTTATCGATGTCATCAAGTCAATTAGTTAGGTAGGTAGGTATAGGTTTTACATACCTTTGAACACTCTTCGAGTGTCTTCCGAGACTCCCCACGGATCCAGCTCAATCACGAAATTATTATCCGTATCAATATAAAGTACGTTCGGATCGGATTCCTTTTCTTCCATGATTGATCAGGCAGGCAGGCAGGCAGGCAGGCAGGCAGGCAGACAAAGCTCAGCAAAATGGCTAACGAAACACCCTCCACAGTTTCGAAAAAAGGCACTTTATTGCGTACTTTCAATGAAAGTAGGTAGTATAATTCTGTTTTACCCATATGAACACAGAATCGTTTTAATATAAGAAGCAGGAGTCCAAATAAAATACAATAACCATGTAAAGCAGGAGTCGTCGTCTTTCGCTCGTTAGCGTCCCACTGAGCGAAGTGAGCGCGACCCCCCTCCCTTATTACAGTTATTAATTTTCTAATACGAAACAAGGTACGTTAAATTAACACTCACACTATTGATTCTACAAAACTACTTTTGTAAATTATTATGCCTGTCCGTAATTTACCTACCTACCTACTTACCAACGCAAGGTTCTTTCGGGTCTAGGTACCAAGAGAAGACTGGTCTTCGGTTTTCCTAGTTATTACCTGCGCCATTTACGAGCACTTCCACCCCCAAGACTCTAAGGCCCGTATTATGAAAGCATGCTCGGTCATCGACCTATGCTTGAGTGACACTTATGCCATAGAAAAGCGTTACTCAAGCATAACTCTATGACTGAGCAGGCTTTTATAATACCGGCCTAAATCCTAAGCAGCTTAGGATTTAGGCCCGTATTATAAAAGCCTGCATAGTAGGTACCATACATATAGATAGAAGATGGAAAATACATAGGCAGGAAGGTACCTACTTATTATAATATACCTAGGGACATACCTAATTGCCTGATATGTATTCGAGAGCAAGTGTCGTCTATATTATTATTAAAAAGGAAAATTACTACTGATTGTTTGTTTGTTTATTTGTTTGTATTGAATAGGCTTCGAAACTACTGGACCGATTTAAAAATTCTTTCACCATTAAGAAGCTTACTTTTCAGGGAGTGACATAGGCTATATTTTATCCCGGAATTCCCACGGGGCTAGTAGGTATAAAATAAATATCAGATTGTCTAGATAGAGGATAAAAAACCCTGGGACAAGTTTTGCTCCAACTCAAAAACTAACATTCTAACCAAGTAAAGGTTTCTGATTCGCTCGATAGGTAGAGATTGAAGTGATCAAAAATTCAAAGTAATCACCTTATTTCCTAGTTTAACTATAAGTTATTAAAATTTTGTGTCCAAGAGTCCTGTAACTTAAAGCACTTAGACTTTTGAGTAGATAAGGTAGGTACCTACTTCGTAGTTTAGATTCACTGTTTCCAGTAAGTACCTAACTCCCTCGAGTTTGGGCTCATTATGATTCGTATGATACATTGGGCTTGGTAACGAAGGTCTGATAATGGAGCCAGGAGGGGCAGGAGGTGATAGTCGAACTCATCACTGGCTAGTAGACCTCTCAAGTTTGAGCTCATTCGATTAGTTTGGTAACGAGGGTCTGGGGACAGAGCCAGGAGGTGGATTGTGGAAATCTTCCCTGGCTACTTCTAAGCCCCTCAAGTTGGAGTTTGATTTACTGGTTTTAGTTCTGTAGAGTTTGAAATAATTCCACTCTAGCCAAGGTGAGATACGTGCTGATGAGGGGGCAAAATACGCCAGCTAACGATAGGTACCTATTCTAAGGAACCCTATTACAAAACTAGAAAGTTATTTTTACGACAGTACATTGTTGATTTTATTATAGTTTTGTGTAAACTGTGCATCAAAATCAAATTATTTATTTAAAATTAAAATGTTACAAGTTTGGATGTTTGTGGCTCAATCACACCCTAACCACTGAACCGACCACAGCCACAAAAGTGGCTCGCAGCGAAAAAGCTTGATTTCCAACTCCACAATAGTGGCGTGACGTAAGCGAGAGCGCAATCAGTTTTTGTTATTTCTTGTGAATTATTTAGATAGACGGACAACTAGCAAAACATTGTACCCAGTTGGGCTGAAAGCTATTAACAAGCTATACCTAACCTACACATTAGATGGAGCTGTTATTTTTAGAAATCAATCTGTAGTCAAAACGGGAAAAAACCGTGCGAGTTCGTGCGACGAGTGTTTATTTATTAATTGAACATCAAATTATAGTTGAATATACTAAATCGTATTATGTTAAATTGAGTTTGGCAAAAGCAACATCCCAGATCATTAATTTTACACAGAACTTTAGTAGTGAAGCACGCGCCAGCTCACGTTATTTTTAGGTACATTCTTACAAAACTAGATAGTATTTTTTACGAAAGTACACTGTCAAATTGTTTACTAATTCAACATCAAGTTATAGTTGAATATATTAAATCATTTTGGTTGAATTGCGTTTAGCAAAATTAACATCCAAGATCATTATTTTTACGTAGAAGTTTAGTTGCGAAGCATGCGCCATCTAACATTACATTTAGGAACCTTCTTACAAAACTAGAAAGTTGTTTCTACGAAATTACAATGTTAAATTTGTTACACTAATTGAATATCAAGTTATAGTTGTATATACTAAATCGTGGATGTTGAATTGAGTTTGGCAAAATCAACATCCTAGATCATTAATTTTACACAGAACTTTAGTAGCGAAGTATGCGACATCTAACTTTATTTTTAGGAACATTCTTACAAAACTAGAAAGTAAGTTTTACGAAAGTACACTGTCAAATTGTTTACTAATTCAACATCAAGTTATAGTTGAATATACAAAAACGAGGATGTTGAATTGCGTTTATCAAAATCAACATCCAAGATCGTTAATTTTACATAGAACTTTAGTAAAATGCTTACGTCACTTGACGATACCCTCGATAAACATTTTACGAAACATACATAAGTGTATTTAACATACAGTTTTCTAGTAACTTTAACTATATTTTATAGGTTAATGTTTACCTTTGTGGTTTAGTAAAATAAACAACGAGTTTTTGTAAAACCAACGAGGAATTAGGTTGATTTTATTAGTTAAAGCCTCAAAATACTCAAGTTTAGTAAATTTAACAATCATATTTTTTCAGTGCGCGGATGTCGTAAGAGGCGACTAATGGATATCCACTTGGCACGGGCAGCAGCACCCTCCTGCAGAACAATTCTCTGAACTGTGATCCCAACCCACATGCACAGCGTGGGTATTATTGTTTTTTTCTTTGAGATAAACCTTAATCAGGAGAGACTTACGTCCAGCAGTTGTCCTAAAGGCCGTTGAGGTGAGGTGAAGTTACTTGAGCACGAAATTTATTTTTAAGCACCGGCTCGCTTCGCTCGCAGTGAAACTAGCACTTAGCACTCAAACTTGGCTCGTTACGGCTGCATTGACTTAGAATTCAAAAGTGACATTTGATAGTTTAATTGAAGACTGATTTCCTCATCGTTTGGATCGGAGGAAGTTTAATTTGTCAGTTTCTGTTTGAATTGCAAGTGACTTGAAGTGGAATTGAGAGAAATGGTGCACTTAATGCATGCTAACTGAACTTAATTAATTGACTTCCTTGTTCTTAACTAGTAGTGAATGAAGACATAATTTAGCATTCAGAGTTGAGAACTCTACCTAATCAAGACTAGGTTGGAAATCACATCACATCACACTTCATACACTAATACCTAATATAAATGCGAAAGTTTGGAGGTTTGTTACCTCTTAACCAATACTACTGATATCGGAATTTTGCATACAGGTAGTTCTAGGCTTCATCAGGCCTAGAACTATGTACCGTAAAACGGGGTGACTTTGATTAATTTTGAAATGAAAATGTCTGCTACATCTTTATTTTCAAATGTAAAAATTTATAAAAAATTGTAGAATGATGGACATACTAACATTGATTTATTAAAAACGAAGATGAGGTACTGGTTGCTCGAAAGTGGCAACCTTAAATTGTGTAAAATTGTGTTCTCCCACATCAGTCACCGTCTAACCGGCGGCACGGGCGGCCGTGATTCGCGTGAAATATTGTTGTCTCGGTATCACTTCGGGCTTGGGTAGGTATTTCCGTCTTTGTTGTTCTTTATATTGCACAGGACTGGAAATATAACTGTGAGCGTATGTGTTTGCGTGTAGTTGTAACACATGCCATTTTTTGAGTAAGCGCTGGGAGAACGTAACCTATCTTCCCTTTTTAAATCAATGCATACTAAATACCTTATTATAAAAAGAAGAAAAAATAAAAAAACTTTCAATTTTTAACATAAAAAAATAAAAACCGCGTAATCAAACTTATAATGCATTTGGGGTTACTTTGATACCACCTGTTTTTTTTACTAATATTGATAGACACCCCGAATAGGAACAAAATCCAATTTAAAAAAAAAAATTGAGAGTTATCGTTTTCGAAGTAGGATTTTTTAAATATTATTGGGGCGGCTACTTTGATCTAAGGGGTGAAATTGATAGTAAGTAAACATTATTTAATTAAATAAATAAAGGCATAAGTATCATGAACTTTTTTATTTAAGAAATATACGACACTTCAATTCTTTATATATCCAATCAACAACCAACATCAGCCTCATTCAGCAATGAATTTAAACACAAATCAGTAAAAACAGAGCAATAAGCTTACTAACATTAAACACTAGCTTCAAAACTTACAACAAAAAATATTTCAAAAGGCATATAGGTAGGTTTACCTACCTACCTCAGCATATTATGCTAATCGGTAATCAGTCTTAATAATTTAAACAGAGATCACTAGCTTCATACGCATGCCTTTATATTTATTGTACAATGTCCCAAATGGAATTCGAGATTGTATAGAAGCAGCATTTATTGTCAATTCATCATTTGTTATTTTCTCAATCGCCGCCTCCAAGGTTTCTTCCGAATAATTTTTATAATTTCGGGTCCCTGCAGTCTTTTTATATGTTCTAACCATGATGAATTGATGAAACTAGAAAAAAATAATATTTTCGTTAAAAAAAATGGTGTTCAATTATGGTGTTGATTTATTGAATAAAGATATCGTTTTACACGCTACCTAACATCATACTGTCAGTCAAATTGTTTCGTAGATCGCGCTCATATTTTTTTTCTAGCGCCAAATGAAATGTAACTTCAAAAAACAATCAAATAAAGTTTTAGGGGCGAGATTGAATACTACTACTTAGATAAATAAAACATTTTAATATTACTAGGGTGAGATTGATAGCTATCAATGTCGCCCCGTGGGGCATATCAATGTTGCCCCGGTATACAAAAGTACTCATTAAAATCAAAATGGCGACCGCAACTAGATCACATTTAAATATTTACATTCACAAAGAAACAAACAATTACGTTGTGCATTTACTGTAAATCAAAATTAAATACATACGGTTGTACATTTGAAGTTCTGCAAGTCGAATTTTCTTGCTTGTTTCCCCATCAACAGTAAATTATTATTTTCTTCATGCACAGGCACCTTCTAGTATGGACACTTTGAGAAATGGTCGCCAGAATGTCAGTCTTGCCAACACAAAAAAAACAATATTCATTGCGTTTCGTATTACGGAGAAAATTAAAAAATAGCATACATTTTAAGTAATCATCAAAGTCACCCCGGTTCTCAAAGACACCCCGTTTTACGGTACCTGTATGCTAAATACACAAAATTCCAAAATTTAGTAAACCATAGTTATACTTTGAACCCAAAAATCATTGATTTATTAAAAAGGGAAGATAGGTTACGTTTTCCCAGCGATTACCCAAAAATTGGCATGTGTTACAACTACACGCAAACACATCCGCTCACAGTTATATTTCCAGTCCTGTGCAATACAAAGAAGAACAAAGACGGAAAGACGTATCTAAGACCGAAGTGAGACCGAAACAACAATATTTCACGCGAATCACGACCGCCAGTGCCGCCCCGGTCAGACGGTGACTGAGGAGCACACAATTTTACACAAGTTGAGGTTGCCACTTTCGAGATACCAGTACCTCATCTTCCATTTTAATAAATCAATGCCAAAAACCAAAAGATTTTAGAATGATTCGAATGAAATGAGGGTACTTCCTCAAAAGTGAAGGGGACATTTCACCGGTAACTCCTATTTGTTCCATAGGACTGTGATGTCATAGAACTGTTACCACTTTATTATCCCTGCAGTTCCATGGTAGAACTATTGAAACGAAACCTGTCCCAATTGTTCTATAGACCTAATAATAGTTGGTAACTCCCATTAGTCCTATACTGATGGACCATAGAATTATTAATACCTCAATCTTTTCGGTGACGAGTTTTAGATTCGGACGAAACTGAGGTACTCTAACCCTTAAATTGTTGCCATGGGATAGAAACCACACTAATATTATAAATGCGAAAGTTTGTATGGATGTATGGATGGATGGATGTTTGTTACCTCTTCACGCCAAAACTACTGGCTGAAATTTTGCATACAGGTAATTCTAATCCTGGAATCAAACATAAGCTACTTTTTATCCTAGAAATCAGTTACCGTGGGTTAAAAATCACCTTTAAACGTTTCCAGAGAAACAACGCGTGCGAAGCCGCGGGGCGCAGCTAGTAACCTATAAACGCTTTCATATAAACAACACGTTCATAGCCGCGGGCAGAAACAAGTTGTAAATTAATGGCTGCTGAATATGCCTTTCAAAAAAGAGGGGGGTTGTTATAACCACCACGTTTGGCAGGCGTAATGGTGATCACAGTGACGGTTGATACACAGAAGCTGATGCCCTTATATTATATATACTAGTTAGTTAGTTGGTTTATTTTTCTACTCTTAAATATCGGGCTGAGTTGGCAGGTTCGATTCTCACGCCGCGGGGAATATCACTGCCTAACACACAAACTCATTCTTTGGAATTGGACTTTTTCTGATTTTTTTATGTCTATGTCCATTTAATTTCTATACCTACTAAACATGTTGGTAAGGTATTGTCGCTTACAATATGAATCTATTTTTCCGCTAGTGGACAAAAAAGTGAATTAGAGTCAATTGCACTTTATTTCTTGTTTGATAGTATCTATATATATCTATTTATCAAGCTGTTAGGTAGTAAGACTTGTCTAAGTACTTATTTTGTAAGTCTAAAGAAATAAACGATTTGACTCTGACTCGATTTACAAAGGTTTTTTAGGTATTTTGGTATGCTCTAAAGAATTTTTTTCATAATATTAAAATGATTTATAAAAACTTTCAAATTCCAATGGTGGCGAGATGTCGTCCTAACCGAATTTCGGCGACGACAAGTCTCAACGAAGACCAGCCAGGTGTGCAGGCAGGACATGTCATATAAAAGTACACTTAACGTGATTGGTAAAATTCAAGTAAGTAGTAACTGCAGCTCTTCCAAAATCGAGTAAGGTAACCTACTCTAGGTAGGTTTAATACCGCCTCTTCACATACCATTTCTTTTCATTCCCTTTTTCCTTTGCGATCCCTAGTTTCACTATTTTCCATCATTCCTGAAGCTATATCTCCTACCCTCCGCTTACATACGACCTTTTTAACCTACCTATCAGGCTATTTGAAAGCCCTGCCTTTGACTCTTCAAGACAGTCATGGATTCAAATTTATAAATAAGCAGACGCTTGCAAAATAAATTCCATACTGTCTCGAGCGTCATAAGTACATTATATGAACAGGTATTTTAAAAACTTTTTAATAACGAGCTTTTGACCGAGCTTACGGTTACGTCGTACCGTTTAGGAGTTCCTATGGTCTCCTTTTGTCTCCATCATCAGACCGAACTTACATAATGTATGTCAGAATAACTGCTCTAAATTTCAGTTAAAAAAAGTTGTGTATTTATTGTACGTATGGGATACATAGATTATAATCCTACTAACAAGGCTACTGAAAGCTTATAAACATCAAATATTAGCAAAATATGAAAAAAAGCCGTATTATCGAAATATCATCTTTTTTCGGGCTTCATTTTCTAAAATTCCAAGTAGTTGCAAGAATAATAATTTTCGCATCACTCATTTACCATAACGAGTGCGATGCGTCCATCAAATCCTATCGTACTCGTATCGTCAATAATAAAAAAATCCGACTTCTCAAACAAAACTATGTAGGTACCCCTTCGGCCGCGCACGAAACCACAAGTTCGTAACTGGTTACAGTAAAATAAAAATTCTGTTTTGTTCGTAATAGTTACTAGGGAATACGTTTATATACTTACACGACACTTCAGTTCCGAAACAGGAAACTTACACATGTCTTAGAGCCGCCTTTCGACCTATCAAACCATTCCATTTTAGTTAGTATATTCTCGAACTAACCACTTGGTGTCCCGAAACGTAACCCTCCAAGAACCAATAGCTAAACATAGTTTCTGAAACTGCTTTTGACAGTTCCCTCCCTGAGGATTTCCCAGGTTTTTGCATAATGTTACGGTGGCCAGATTGTTTAGTCCTGTGATCCTTGGAACCATGAATTTATATGGGAAATGGAACCTTATGGGTTCCGTATATTAAAACGGAGAGCAAAGAAACGTATGTGCATTCGGTTTAAAGAATTTATTCTCATAAAAACTTACATTAGTTCACTTATAATGAGATTTATGGTAACATATTTCTAATCTCTTTATGGCTAGCGCTCTAAGTTTTATCATTATATGATAATTATAAAAATAATATTTACTAACTAAGAAGACATGCATGACCTAATTAATGAGCTATACAAAGGTCCATGGTTTACGCTTGAGTGACGTTATTGTCATAGAAATTTGTTACTCAGGCATTGGTCGATGGCTGACGGAGCTTTCATAATACGAGTAGTGGCACCTCGACCTACTTAGCCCGTGACAATAGGGTATATGCATGTGACTTCAAAACAGCTTATATTTATTTTACGTTTTCTCTATTGATATAGAAATATATCTGTAGTATATTTATTTTCGTATTTTATGATTTTTTTTATTATAAAGTTTAATAATTATAAAGTAGATATTTTAAATCTCAACCGAAAAATGTCTAAACGCAACGCTATTGGCACCTGAAGCGTGGCGTCATACTTGAACATTTTTGTATGAACATGAAGTTTTGACTTTGAGTTGAAGGAGGACTCGATAATCCGTGACGTCTCAAAATGCAAGGGCTAACATGGCAGTATTTTTTTTTTAAAACATGTAGCTTGGCAGTGGTGTTGATTCTGTTGTTTTAGGATTCCTAACCTAATTTTAAGATTTCTAAATTTTCTATGCTAGGTAGACCTAAAAATTATTGTATTCTCTATAAAGGTCCTAAAAATACCTATATTAGAACGTTTTTCAAAATAGCAAAACCTCTCTGAGTTGAGTGGTTGGGATTTTGCTGCGAGCAAAATATGTTTTTTTCTAAAATGTTATTTTAAAATACTTCTTTACATGGGTCAAACAGTTCATCCATTATTTGAGAAATCGTTTAGAAATTCAAATCGATACTAGTTTAAAATCCTAATTAGACCTAATTAGATGCCTGCTAAAATTAGGTAGACGTTTCTAACCATAGCTAAAATGTAATGCAAAGAATAGGGTTAAAGCTACTTATAACTAAGTCAAGCTGTTTTAGATCTATCAATCTAATTTTAGAGCTGTCATCCTAATTTTAAACCCGTTAGTTAAATTTTTCAAGGAATATGGTTATAGCCATTTAACTAAATTGAGTTGTTTTAGGTCCGTCAGCTTCATTTTAGAGCTGTCATCCTAATTTTAAACGTGTCTGTCAAATTTTTCAACCATAGAATCGTTTCTATCTATTTGAAATTCCGAAATCCTTATTTTAGGTAATCCTAAAACAACAGAATCGACACCAGTTTCAATTTAATGAAAAAGCTAATAATTTTAAAAAAATGTATAAAAAATCTATTTTTTTGTTTTATAAATTCTCTTTTCCTCTATTATAAAATAGAAAACGCAACAATGCTATCATTGCTTTATTATTTACATTATTGGCTATCAAATGAGACCTCTATCATCTTCCTAGGACTTCTGCATGGGTAGCTATAGCTTAAACAATACAAGCACCCGTGCTTCGAGGCAAAATAAAACAAAATGGCTGCCATTTTATCATGGAGCGAGAAAAAAAAAATAGGGATAGTGATTTGTCGATAAAATTTACCGTACTTCACCCCCCTAAAGTCTCCGACACCGGTAGCCAGACACATTATACCCCATGATGATGTTCCAGCCAATTTTAACGACGGTGACCAGGCAGCGTAAATGGAAATGCTTCTTCAGGACGTCCCCGCGGCTTCAGTACTGTAGTATAGTACAAAAAAGACGTGTGGCACTCAGGGACTGCCGCGGTAAAGCTATTGCAATGCCATCTAGAGGCAAGTTGCTGAACTAAAGAGACAAACGTCATATTTCAAAAAGTCATTAAAAAGTTCTACTATTCATCGATAGATGGCAAAACTAAAAAGTATCACCGCTGTTCCGGTCGGAGTGGGGAGCGTGAGGTTTTTTCGTTACGGAATTTCTGGATTCGGTCCCCGCGCTCAAGGCCCGCGATAGAAGCTATGCAATAGCTTAAAAATCCATATATATACCCCATGATGATGTTCCAGCCAATTTTAACGACGGTGACCAGGCAGCGTAAATGGAAATGCTTCTTCAGGACGTCCCCGCGGCTTCAGTACTTCACTATAGGACGTGGAAGAATAGACGATAGTACGTAGGCTTTTGTTTTCCTCTCAAGGCGCACCCCTGGGGTTTGCGCCTTGAGTGAAAAACAAAAGCAGGGGGTTTTCCTCAACATTAACTTACTTCTAGCGAAGCCCGCCCAATACCACGAAGGGGGGGGGCGTGTTCGTGGTAACTCTTTGTCCGAACGAGGAATGTATATTTCTAACTGCACCCAGACCTTGGTGCACCGGGGCATCGGCCCAAAATAGGTCAGTGAGTTTGTCTTGGTGGCGAAGTCCAGAAGTATAAGCGACCAGGCAAGCGCTAACTCACCACACCTCCTCACCTCAATAGCCTATTTTAAATCCACTGCTGGACGCAGGCTTGCTCCTGATAAGCGCTTTATGGGCTTTTATCTTATGGTGGTCCCCTGCGCTGGATTTGCGGGTTGGGCATGGTACATAGTTCAGTGGATTCGTCTAGTCGCCTCTTACGACACCCGCTGGAAGAGTTGGAGTGGTGCAAATTCTAAGCAGTGGTGTATATTTTATGCCTTTTAGTGCGATCTATGATGGGTTTTTTCCTACAATGCCTGATTAGTCATTGGATTTGTTTTATGTGTAAAAAAACCTAGCTCAAACATTTTCTTAAATGGTTGAAAAATGCGCGAAATAGCATTAGAGTGGTGCTTCTGTTTTGCGGCCAACTACAAACCTTGGTTTCTTCAAGAAGATAGTGAATTTGAGACCATTATGATACATCATCGTAATTTAACATCAAATTAAGTGAGATTGTGGTCAAATAGCTCGATGTGAATATTTACAAACTATTTAAGGCGCATACCCGAGCCAATATCACAATGTCACCTATCTTATCATATTATTAAGTTTAACTCAGGAAATTAAAAAAAATTCTCGTACAGTTTGTGGTATCTATTACAAGCTATTTGTTAATAAAAATAAAATAAATAAAAATAAAATTTATTCAAAAAACTCGTAAAAAGATAAAACATAGAGAACATTAAACTATAAAACATAGCTAAGTATAACAATTACTACCTCTGTAATAGTTTTATCTTATATAGTTTAGGCAGAGATGCGAAAATAGAATTTGATGACCAAAAAGGGCAACTTCGTATCTCTGCGTAAGCTTCACAAAATAAAACTATTACAGAGGCATTAATAAATTACTTTTATTAGATACAACAAACTGTACGATGGATTTTAAAAATTTCCTGTACATTGATTCACTTAAGTAAAAAGAAAATGATAATAATTAGAGAAAAAACAAGAAATTTAGTCATGGTTGTCAACAGATCCAGATAAACTATACAGAGCACCGGAACCCTTATCTGAAAATCTACTCACTCTTTGCCGTTTTCAGCGTAAGGTCTCGAAACTACTTTAGTTTAGAAGGCCGTTGAATCCAAAATGGGCCGCCTGGCACAGTTTTGGGTCCTTATTAGGGTGATTTCACAAAATCTACTTAGGCACCTACTACTTACAGAAAAAGGTTCTAGAGTCAACCTTGGTGAGCTTTTAGAGATTAAGAAATCTTGGTAATGTTGGTTTGTATATATTTTTATTTTGTTTATTGTTTAGGATACACCTAAATATATTTGTCCCTTTCTCTCGCGCTTCCAACGCTGCTGCTGCCGTAAACGAGCTTGTATCAGCTCTCAGTAATTTAATCTTCAACTAATCAATTTAGAAAGTAAATAGCTCTAGATAGTGTTTAAAGTTTACCTAAGACAGTGTGTGACATACGAGAGAAATATCCATAAAACAGTTTCCATCAAACACAATCTCAAACTGTTAAAATGCTTAGCATGACTGTTTACAGTCTAATAAGAGATTCTTGATGCTGTTAGTAAAGGTAAGAAATAAAATAAATAAAAAATGCTGGACAATCCACACAGCATATCCCTAAGCTAAGGAAATCTTGTGTTATGTATGAGTACTAGATAACTGATATACATATTTATATAGATATTACATAGATATTTTTTATTATACATAGAAAATATCCAGAAAACAATGAACATATATCTGCAGATTATACACACCTTTGTCCCGAGGCTGGAATCGAACCCACAACCTCCTGCGTCGCAGGCGGAGCTTCGCCCACCGCACCATAGAGGTTGTCAAAATCAGCGTATTGTATTTCTTCCAAGTATTGCATTGACGTCATTCTTTAATGGAGGACCTTTCCATCACTCATATTCAGTAAGTTGGTCTGTAGTTGCCTGATAAGCGGGATGAAAGTAATGCTTTTCATTCCTAGGGACGAAAAGTAAACGGCTATAAGGCTTAAAGTTAAAACATAAATTGTGATTGTTATGGATCAGTATAGCTGTAGATTGTTTACGCTTCTGACTGGTATTTATATGGATCAGTTGAGCTATCTGTAGATTGTTTATGCTTGCGACTGCTATTGATAAATGAATCAGTTGAGCTACCTGTAGAATACTGTAGATTGTTTACGCTTCCGACTGGTATTGATATGGATCAGTTGAGCTACCTGTAGATTAGTTAGTCCCACGAAGTATTCCGTAGACGAAACCCCATCTAGGGACTAAATTAGTTACTTTCAACCCTTGGGTCAGACTAACAATGCACTATTTCAATTGCTGATGTTAAGTTTTCTGGTACCTTTATCTTTCTTGTGTGGTCATTTTCGTTTAACGGCCTTGTTATAGGACTTTATACTTTCACAAGGACTTATAGTGCATTGAGAAACTAAATCTTTTGTGTGCGAAGGACTCAGTCGAGAGTTTATTAATTTTGTCTTTGGCTGTTATTTACTCTTCATAATTTTCACAGAAATCGTAATAATTATTACCTACAATTTCTGTGATAATTTTAGAGAGTCAGTTCATAAAGAACACAGTACTTAATTGGTAATTTCATAATAATACGTCGGTTCTAGGGCCGTTCCAGGGACCGAAAAACGTCCCTGGAATTTTGTCCTCCATGTCAAATTTCATAAAAGTGGGAAAAAGTAACAGACAGAAAGACAGAGTTACTTTCGATATAATATTACTATGGATTTTTTTCCGATCAACCGTTTTTTTCAAGCAATTCTATCCATTTGTGCCTACTTAAATAATGGTAAACCCAAAACGATAAATTATTACAAAAGTGATATCTTGAACATCGTGTCTAGTAGCAAATATTAATATAAAAGAATACAGAAGTATGCCTGAGCGTTTGCCAAAAAATATCACGCAGCTCCTTTATAGGTAGACGTATTTTGGACGTAAAAAGAACTTTACGATTTGCCAGCGACCTAGGGCTGTCCATTGCAGTAGTTACCCGAAAGGCCGTTAGAAGGCCTGTATACCTTACGTTTTCTGGCCTTTCCATCTAGGCCTGAAAAACATTCATCTAAGATCAAAATATTTTCATTTCTCCTACAGGGAGCGAAATATCTAACAGCAGTTTTTCTGCGTTGAAATAGAGAGTATCTCTTTTTATACTATGACTCTTTTTAGAAACTAAACGAGACCATACCCAAATATATGGTTAGCAAAAAAAAAACACAGTACCTAGATGTTTTACTAATGTAAAACATCTAGGTACGGACGGCCTAATGGCCGTCCGTTCACAATAATTAGATCCATTTGTGGTTTTGCCTAGGAGTAGGTAGTCAAATTTTAACAACTCTTCAGGGAAGACTTTGACTTAAGACAATTCTAAAATGACAGATAGTAAAATGGCAAATTAGATCCAAAAGCACATAATGTGATAGTTTTTTGGTGTTTTTCATGTTATCCACGCTGATTTCACGAATCCAAGGCGTCAGTATACTAATAAAATTAAACTTTTACCGCAAAATTTTACCTAAGTGCAACCTAACTAAAAAATAATTAATTGCAGTACGACTGTAACAGCTCAAAATTCATCATTATTCAGTACGGAAACAGCACAAAACATACCTTTTGCACTATTTTATCTATGAATATCCGATGTTAAAATTTAGAAGATTAAAATAATATATTATATTCATTAAGCAAAACCGATTAATAAAAAATACTTGGCCTTCAGATAGTGAAGGTTTTTTGAATGCGGTAAAATTTTTATAAGGTCAAAATAGTGAAAAAATAAGCTAGTGACAACCCTAACAAAGCTAAGAACGTATAGCATATTGTGTGGTTGATTATACTTTTGTTGCGGCAATATTTTAGCAAAGTTTAGCTTTAGATGCTTCCACTGAAGTGTTTGTAGAGAATGAATGAATTTGAATTAATAAAAACCTTTAATATCATGTTTCTAAACAAATTCACATAATATGAGCGTCTAAAGTCCGTTTATGATGAAGGAAAACGCCATAAGGAAGAGCTCTTGACGTTATGATTTTTAACACTCTCACGGCCCAAGACTGACAATATGTCAGTCAGCGCCACCCGTGGTGGCCGGCGGCGGTACGTTCTTCTCAGTGTTGCTGAAACTGTGTAGCTAAGAGCATTGTGCGATGTTAAACAATCTTTAATTATTATTTGCTGCCGGTCTAAGGTTCTGCTTTGGTGTGGCGCTGTTTCGCACCACAGAGGGCTTAGACAATGTAATAATCGATGTCGAAAGCGATAGTAAAAACGTCCAAAAATGTATGGGTTTGACTTTTGCCTTAGATTATGTGATCAGTTCGAATGTTTCCCTACAAATCTTTCAATTGTTTTCGATTCGTTTCATAGCGAATGCCAGTTGCCACAAATTATTGTTTTTATGATTTAGAGAAACAAAAGGGAATAGTGAAAAGACGTAAAACCACAGATTGAATATTTATTTATAGCAACATGCCATGTATTTGTACGGTCCCGGTAGCTGAGCAGTATAATTAAATCACAGATGAAAATTCTGTAAACAAAAGTTATCGACATAGCTCAAAGAATAAGCAAGCTGAAGTGGCAGTGGGATGGCCATATCTCGCGAAGAACCGACAACAGCTGGGGTAAACGTGTTCTTGAGTGGAGACTGCGTCTCGACAAAAGTAGAGTAGGACGCCCTCCGGCCAGGTGGGATGACAATCGGCGAAAGACTGCAGGCATATGCTGGATGCGTCAACCTGAAGACAGGGCGCCATGGTGCTCATTAGGGGAGGCCTATGTCCAGCAGTGGACTAATATAGGTTGATGATGATGATGATGATGAGCACAGTTACCACAGCATCTTCTATTACATTAAGCAAAACTCGTGTTAGGGACTAGACAACTGATAAATCTTACAATACACAGCGTGGTTGGTATTGCTAATCGTAAAAAACAACGGTTTTTAATTATTTTCTAGGTTCTAAGTAATAAAGAGTAATAAAGAGGAATAAGAGCATCTAAATCAGTTTTTACCTGATTTTTGAACGCGTGAATAAATAAATGAAATAATATGTACATAGTCTTGCCTAGCCTAGTTAAGGTGTAATTTATCGATTAAGTATGTGTAATTATAAAGACTGAAATTGTTAGCTACGCCCAAAAACTCTAACGATTTAAATCTTTGGTGATACATTATTACTAACCTATGCAAAGCTTTTCACTGTCATAATTTTGACACAAGGATTCATATTAACAAACTTCGTAGAACATAATGAAGGTAAACTTACAATGCGAATTCTAACCTTATGAGCTTTGTTTGAAGGTCGTCTTTTGACCTAGGTTGTACAGATCGATAGGTAATTTAGTGGCTGTACGTGGTTTAGAACATTGATGGTTACTTTTTCTGTAAGCATTCTGCAGTAAAACTAATAACAATTATTTAGAAAGAACAAACATTGGGTTCCTTGTTCTTTCTAGATAATTGCTGTGTAAAATTTCCATGAGTAGCTTCTGAAATGATCAGATGTAAAAATAACTTTTTATTACGACTGCCTTAACTGTGTTTTGTGCCAAATAAACATTTGTAATTCTATTATTCGTTATTTGCAAATAATTTACGTTTAAAACCAGATGATATTTATTATGTTTTTTGTTGTTCTTTTAATGCGCGTCATGTGTTCCTAATTGCATATTTACCTAATAAACAAAATCAATAAATTTCGTACGTTTCATGCGTTTACAGGAACGTAAAGGACCTTCCCGTTAAGTGTACTAGGTAGGTACGTACCTACACGGTACCATATGGTATCGCTAGGAAATCGCTCCTACTTTTTGAACCCTATTCTGCTAAACGCAGAGCAGCTCACTATGATAGACAACATTATCGTTGTACAATCATGACCATAGATACAGGTTTTATTCTACCATATACAGAGTAGCTTAATTAGATCGGTCAATATGGGAAAGTCAGAAACTTAAAGACATACGAAGATCTCTTCTTAGGAACCTTTTCTAAAATCTATTTTTTTATGAAGAGATCTATGTATGTCTTAAAGTTTCAGTCATTCCCATACTGATCGATCCAGATGTGCCTCCCTGTGTAGATTAATGACTACAGCTCAAAACATGCATGTTAACTTTTTATTACAAATATGTAAAAAACTCCGATCGTGTTGATGATTTAAACGAGCCATGATATAAAAAGTAGAAGTTGGTACCTTTTGTTAGAAAAGAGTGTTATCTGATGTGATGACTCTAGGACTATAGTCCTAGAGTCACGCATGAGATACCATTGTCATAGTTTATAATATTAGATATCTTTGAATAAATTATTATTATTATTATCATTATTATTATTATTATAGTGACGCAATTTTAAGCAGAATGTGTATCCCAATGAATAGCGTAACAAGTAATCCAGACAAAAATTGCTTTCCATCGCCACTCCCATCTTGGATGTCTGTCTGATATCCATGATGGTTTCGATTATATTTTCAAGTTTACTTGCTTAGGTAGTGTCGCTATCAATATTAGAAAATAAGGGTGTATAATAAATAAAATAAACATTTACATAGGCCAAAGTTTCATTTTATTTAGAAAAGTATTTGTACATTACACTAATTTACAATGCTTTTTCAATTCAACCTCTATCTACTCTCACTCCTTAAAACCAAGTATTTCATCAACTTGGCAGCTAAAATTGTTAGTAACCACATCATAAGTTAACTTAGTAATTACTTAAATTTAAGTAATGTCTGTGCTACGCTTGAGATGTGGTTACGACAAAACCGCTTCCCAACACTCTATTACTAATTAAAAGTTTAACCTCCTATAAAACAATGCTAAAACTTAACTAAAGTAAACGTAAAACTAAACATCGACTAATTTAGTGCACGTTAAGTAACAACATTGTTTTAAGTAAGGCGTTAAGTTTTAAAAGCTTTACGTAATATTACATTTAATAACAAGTCACTCGTAGTAGCGTTAGTATGTACAAAAATTTACTCTATGTATCACAGAAAAAATAATTTTTATCTCTAGCATAATAGTTTACAAGATATTTTAATGCGATTCAAAACAGTGGTCGCTATTTTAAATTAGAATTTCACAAAATTTTTGATAGTAATTTAAGTTAGCAATAGCATATTATTTAGTTTTTCTTCGAAAATGGAAGAATAACTGTAAAAATATGCATTCACATATAAATTCATTTATCTACAGACGGATGAGATGATTTTAAGCAGATTTTACATTAATCTAATTTACTAAAAATGCTTTAATTGCTATTCTAAGCATGAAATTTATTAAGGACTACTGGGTATTTTCAGTAAAAAATACCTATCGTTTTTAATGTCAAATCATTCCAAATTTAATTATACAAGGCTACAGCCTGGATTTCACTTTCAACCCAGACTGGAAACTTACTATGCCAATAATTGAGGCATAGCAAGTTACCGATTTATAAAATAAAAGCAAGCAAACGTACTTTTTTACATCAACACTTTTTTGAACAGTAAAACTTTAATATATGAATAAAAAGTAAAATTAGAACGTTTTACTAATTATTTCGTAATTTTCGGATACTTTCTAATAATCATATAATAAGTTAGTCAAAACACAAAAATAACGGTCATTTATACAATAAAAACAAAAAATCAAAGATATAGATTAGTCGACCTAAAATTTAATTGAATAGCATTCGTTTCAGCCACAATAGTAAGATAAGTGCGACTCATGTTGAAATAAGTCGTATAAAAATGCCGAGCAAATAAAATATTAGTGTAAAATGGTACGTTTTCAAGAGTGAAGCTATTTTAGGGTCTCGAGAATTTTTAGTGTAGGTAAGTCTAATCAGTCTTAGATTGAAAAATTTAAAACAATTTCACCTTCTACAGAGTATTTGAGCATCATAATGATAAGCCGTAAATCTATATAATGTTTTGATATAATTTGACTATAGTAAATGAAAAAAAAAATATTTTGCTATAATAATAAAAGAGATGGAAGATCTGTGCTCTTTGAAAATTTAATCTAGATGAAATTACTAAAATTGTAAATAAGATTTATGTTTAATCTAATGTTTACCACAAAGAAGAGATATGTAGGAGATATGACGAATGGCACGAAATAGTCATAGTTTTCTAAAGCTAAATCTAATTTTTAGATCGATGGGCTATCGAGGGGCTACAACATTTTTTTTTGTAACCTAGCGGTTGTTACGGACCTCTTTTAATTTGGTTTTTTTAACTGTGTTATAATAAGGCCTTTTGTTATTCTGTACAGTCCACAAGTGTCTACGGATGTTACCAACTGTACTTACCTACTGCTAATGCTGTGTTTTCTATTTTCCTATAAAACGTATAAAATATTTAAACATTTCTATAAACTAACTATATTTCTATAATTTACAAACAATACTAGTGATACTGGATTTTTATGAAAACTATCATTAAAATTGACGATTTGAGAACTAAACTTTATTTATCTATCTACAAAATTGACAATATCATTCCAAAGAGTGAAAAAATTCCGTCAAGCAATAAAAATGTTCGCAAGCGACTAAGGAAAATTTTAACTAATACTAATTTATGTATCTATTAACTTTACAAAATGTACATAACAAGAGTATAGTATCAGTCAAACATTTTTTTGAAATTGACAAAATTCAAACAAATTGACGAGTTTAGGCAAAATTATTATTTTAGGCCATATAACTTTTTTACCTTCCATCGTAACAAAAACAGAACATTCATATAAAAATGCATCGAAAGTCTTCTAAGGTAAGGTTTTGCAGGTACTATACATGCGTGGCTAAGGGTGATTGCAGACCATTACCTGAAAAAAAGTTCAAATTGAAATCATACCTTAAGCTCCGTCCGTATGTTGACCGAGTTATGATCAAAAAGTCCTTGTACTCGTTTAATGTTTTGACAGTCTGGTAAAATCAGGACTCGGCCAAAATTTGAATGCGCGATTTTTTTATTCAACTAAGTAATTTGCTAAAATCTGCATCACGTTGACTAAAATTAGGATAAGGTAGCTGTGCTCATTTGCATTAAAGTGCATCATTTATAATACTTTTAGAATAAAAAGTTTCAAGTCCTTTTTTACCATCACGCAATTTACATAACAGGCAAATCAACAAAGTACTTAATTATAAGAAAAACTGAATCAAAATCAGTGTTAATATTATTCATTCAATTACAAAAAAGGACTAAAATTGCAAGTCAGCTAGTCAAACACAGTTTCAATATATTTTGCTTAGAATATTGCTATTTTTATAAGAACTTACCTTTTTTAGTAACAGTAGCGTTGCTTATGGTTATAGTTCTATTTGAAGGCGCTAGAATGTAGTGCGCGCCAGGTGATTGAGGCGTTGCTAGCGATGTGGCAACACCGACCTGTGTCAAAAATATAGAATAAGAAAAATAAATCTGATGCAACTAATTTCTTTGGGTCGGTATCCTTTGGGCTATCACAAGTTTATTACAAATTCGAAAGTTTTGAAGGCTAGATAGATATATGAAGGATGGATGCAACATTCATGTTGCCTCTTCACGCCAAAACTACTGAACGGATCGGGCCGAAACTTTGCATACAGGTAATTTTAATCCGGGAATCAAACATAGCCATTTTTAGCCTCTAAATCAATTCCCATGTTATAATAATCATTTTGTACGTTTCCATAGAAACAATACATGCGAAACCATGGGAAGAATCTAGTTATATATCCAAGTACTATACTAGTAAGTATAGATCGCAAAAGTGTCAATATGAAAATGTTAATGAAAATAATCAAAACACAACATTGTTTAGCAAAAATTCTGCTAGTAATGATGCAAATCATGGTAAGTTTGACGTAGTATCTGTAGACAATATCAAAGAAGCAATAAACACAACTTTAGAAGCAAATGAAGATGTAAATGACAATGTAATCAAACTTACAGTGGATAGCGGTAATGTGCTATCGTTGGACATAGTCGACGTCGTGATTGGACTTGTGGCGCATTGCGGCGAGGCGACGCTTGTTGGTGATGTTATTGAATGCGATGATGTACCTGTAGAAGAATTAAGATAAGGTTATTCATTTATCAAAGTATTATACATAAAAAAAACACGTAGGAGTGAAACTAAAATTTAGTTACTAAAAAATTTGTTCTTATTGAAATTTTGTTCTCATTTATTGAGGAGCTAATTTATCAGTGACACCATTGATATTGCCACCGGAAAGAACTGGTTAAGCGAAGTTCTTGTATCTCAAGCAATAAACGGAGTGAATATAGAAAATAATTTAAAAAAAGAGATGCCCAGACACAGATTCATATCTATTTTTGTGAATGATCTATCCCTACGTAAGCCGTTGAATTAAAATTATTAAATCGATTAATAACATATTGGCAGCGGCAATGCACGACTAAACCCGGTAGCGCTATCTATGTCGGAGACAAAAGCCCACTCCAGAGTTGACGCTTTGTTAGTAAGTAATTACATAGATGACCACTATTATGTTGAAGACTCGTAAAAAAACGATGGACATAACAGGAGAAACAGTCTTTCCTGATGACATAATTACAGAGTTCCTAACAGAAGAGGAAGGCGGTGGGCCGGGCGTGGATGCAGGATTGGCCGTGTTGACAGTGAAACCTTTGCCTGTTCTCAAATGATGCGTATCATACATAGCATTGCGTATCTTAGGATGACGCTACTTATCACATGGCTAATCTATCACAAAGACAACAGAAGTCTTACCTGACGGCATAATCACAGAGTTCTTAACAGAAGAGTAATGCGACGGGGCGGACGTAGACGCAGGTTTGGCCGTGTTGACAGTAATAAAGCCTCCTCCCGTTCTAAGTTATGGGTTGCCATTTGTGGCTGCGTAATTCACGTCGATGCCATGGATGAGACCGTTTGGCACTTGGCATAAGACAAAGACAACAGAAATCTTACCTGACGGCATAATCACAGAGTTCCTAACTATGTCCACCCCGCCACTATACTCCTTGTATAGTGGCGGGGTGGACATAGACGCAGGTTTGACCGTGTTGGCTATAAAACCTCCTCCAGTGCTTAAAGGAGGGTTGCCATTTGTGGCTGCGTAATTCACGTCGACACCATCGCTGAGACTGTTCGGCACATAGCATAAGACAAAAACAACTAAAATCTTACCTGAAGGTATAATGACAGAGTTCCTAACAGAAGAGTAAGGCGGCGGGGCGGGCGTAGACGCAGGTTTGGCCGTGTTGACTGTGAAGCCTCCTCCAGTTCTTAGATGAGGGTTGCCGTACGTGGCAGCGTATCTTACGTCAACGCCGTGGATGAGGCCGTTTGGCACTCGGCTCATGGCTGGTGGGAAGACAAAGTAAAAGGTTAAGTTTCAAAAATACCTAGACATGTAAAGGAAGAGATTAAAAATTAATATTATAAAAAAATGCAGTATCATATTTTATAACTTAGTAATTTATTCTACCAATTCAGTACCATAACTAAAAGTACAAATAAAATGAATCAGAAAAGGAATATAATAACAAAAAAAATAAATAACAAAAAATTTAAGTTTTTTTTTAACTAAAATTTTTTGTTATTTATGATATACCTATAGTATGGTAGTGGTTTTTACTAAAATTCACATTAATTAAGGTTTAAGCCAAATACATTTCCAGTATCTCCCTATTCCACAATCAAGTCATTCTTACTAAGTAGCTCCCCACCTAGAGGAAGACTTAGAAACTCTGAAATATCTTTTAGAAATATTATGAAGCAAAATGCAACAAGAAAATACACAAAGTCTTAAAACTGCAGCCTTTCTAGAGACCACTTTAGTGCATTAAAAATGCTCTGAAGTAGCATCCGCCTGATATTACGAATTTGTTTCAGTCGCCTCACCTTGTAGGGTAGTTTAAATTATTCAACGTTTACTCGCTGCCAGAAATATTAAGCAAGTTGCGATTTAAAGTCGCTATTTGAAAATCCTTCACCTTTTTGGCACAACCGTAGGCATTTCATCATCACCATAAGTCTATTATACGTCCATTGCTGAACGTAGGCCTCAACGCCACGAATAGCGGTCCTAAGCCGCCTTCATCCATCGACTCCCTGCGACCGCTACATTGTCGTCGGTCCATCGAGTGGGAGGTCGGCATTTAACATTGGCTAAACATCATATCCTAAGCACATGGTACACTCAATGAGATACATACAAGTTTTATCAATGCTAATTCATTTTAGGTAACCATCTACTTTAAGTGCTCATAAATATTTTTCCTCTTTTAAGATTTTTTCTATGTCGCTGCTTTACAAGTAAGTATCAAGCAATAAGGTTGTCGCGCTCATGTTCACTTTCAAACGGATCATCAGCGAACAGCTAGCTAACGAACTAGTAATAATTTAATTTTGTTTTAAGAAACTATAAACCGACTTCAATTTTTATAGCTTTTTCATGAATTTTCATGGATCCTTTTGTAAGAACTGAACCAAATCGAAATTAAACCACATAGAAAGCATTAGCTTTTATATAAAAAAAGAAACATGAAAATCATGAAAATCAGTCAAAAGATCTGAGGTAACAAACGTAAAAATAAAAAAATACAGTCGAATTGTGAATCTCCTCCTTTTTTGAAGTCGGTAAAAAAGCCTTGGAGTCAGTGCAGTATTTTTTGTATAAGAATAGTAAGCTTTTACAAACCACACATTTATTCAATGTCTGTCACCTTGCTTCTTCGTTTTACCTTCAAGGCTCAAGGCATGGATGTCGGCGTGGGAAGACCGATTTATTTCCTAATTAAGCCTTCTTGATTTTTTATAAAAAAAAAAATTGTCCCGAGATGCCTTCAAAATTAGTCTACAAACTTAAAAAAGTAGTTACATACGAGTTTATATTAAGAACCATTGAATGAGTGACATTGTTGTTTTCACTTAATCGTTTTTTCATAGAAAATGTATGGGAATTGTTGTTTTTGATTATTGCCAAAACTTACGATTTGATTTGGTATGTTACTTTGGGAAAAGTGTTCCTGGTTGGAAATAGAGTCGATTACGAACAACTTGTTTTTTTTGACAAATGTCATTTTTTGGGCGAACCGTACTTTTTTTCAAAAAACTAAAAATGACAATATTTTTTTCATCAAAATAAAATAGAAGGTTCTTTAGAACAAAACCTTCTAACTACAAAAGAAACGGTAGCTACCCTGAAGGGGCCAAAAATTTGCCCCACCCTGTTTATGTTTTCAGAACAGCTACGTATCCTAGCAGTAACAATGTCTCGGGATTATTATGTTCTATTAGCTAGAAGGAAGCCTTAAATGGCATCCAAAAGTCGATGATCTGTAGGTTTTCTGAAAAATGCATTTTTCCAATGTATTTTTTTAGAAAAGCTACATATTCTGGCAGTTAATATGTTCCGGAACTATCTTGTTCTATTAGCTAAACATGAGGTCTAAAATTGCATCCAAAAGTCGCGTCTGTAATTTACTAACTGTTCAGATGTGCTTGCATCAAGCTATTTTAAGAACCTCGGGCACTTCGGGCTTCCAGTGGAACTATTTTTGACGTGAACAATAATTATTTAAACCGCTTAGCTGAATAAGCGTGCAGAAATAAACGTTTCATTCGTTGTTCTGGAATTATATTTGTATTGACAGCGTATAGGTATTGTTTTATTTCATAAACATCGATAATTAATAAGACATAAATACTGTTGCTGTGTAGCTGAGTGGTGACGGCTTATAGTTTGCACCACCCCATCTCTTCCCGTGGGTGTCGTAAGTGGCGACTAAGGGATATCCACCGGGGACGGGCAGCAACGCCCCCTGGAGAACAATTACTAACGGAACAATTACTAGGAAACTACCACCGAACTGCGATCCCAAACCCGCATACCCAGCATGGGGCTGATGGGCATTACCCCCATTAGATATACGCTAATAAGGCGCTTATCAGGCGGAGGCCTGCGTCCAGCAGTGGACCAATACAGACTGTTGAGGTTGATGTTGAGATAAATACTGTTACTTATAAGAGTCTAACCCCCGAATACTCAAACGCATCTCAGATTTAAGCACGTCTCAAGTGACGAATATTTGACAGTATTTCATTGAAAACTGTCAGAAAACCGCGATTTGAGACGAGCTTAAACCTGAGTTGCGTTTGAGTATTCGGGTGTAAGCGATTAACGGTTTTAATGATTCAATGTCGACCTCGGTAACGCTGTGTCTTCCTGCGACGGAGCATGTTGTGGGTTTGATTCTCGATAGCGACATATTTTTGTACGAATAAATAATGCTGGACAATCCACACAGCATCATTTAGCCCCAAGATAAGAAGAGCTTGTGTTATTCGTACTAGATGCACATAATATTATGGTAAATTACATAGATAGATATTTTTATTAAGGTCATAGGCACCTTTTTATAGCGGAAGAATGAGTACAAACACAGAAGCTAGTAAGAAATAAAACTTACCTTCACTACTAGGCAGTCCTAAGCTGTTTAAAGCACTACTGCTGTCTTGCCTCTTCCTTTGAAGAGAGTTGCTTTGCGATTGTACTGTAGACGGCGTATCCACGCTTCGTGGCAGACTGCCATTTATTGACCTTAGGAGATATAAATTAAATGTTAAACTTACGCAAATAACAAATATCAAAGTCCTATATTTGCGTCAGACCTCTTGTACATGCCACAAAATTAAAACTATCAGTCATCAAGTGGTTAATATTTTTTTCAAGTTGTCAGAGTCAGAGTCAAATCGTTTATTTCTTTAGACTTCAAAAATAAGCACTAAGACAAGTCAAGTTTTTACTAAATAAACAGCTTGATAAATAGTAATTACTATCAACTAATACAAACAATTGACTCTAATTCACTTAATTTTTTTGTCCACTAGCGGAAGAAGTGAAAAAGAAACATCAAAGTGCCTTATTTCCTTCAGACCTCTTGTACATGTCACAAAATTCAAACTATCAATCAAAAAATGGTTCAAATTATTGTTCAAGTAGTACAAGTCTCTACTCTACTACGTAGAGATTATATACAAATTTTGCAACGTGATGTAAATAAAGCAAAATGTATGGAAATTTCGAGTTCGGTAGACACTTCACCAATATTTATTGTGAAGTGGGCGAAATTATATTAATACATTTTCCGTATTATTCCGAAGTTTTAAAATCAACAATTATGCCAACTTAAAAATTCACTGAAGCTTTTGGAATTGTTGAAATTGGTTTGCCGAAAACATTTCTGTTTAATAAAAGATCAAGAACAATGAAAAAAAACCTGTTCAAAAAAAAATCTTCAAACGTAAGTATGCTATCTCACCTGTCATTATAGACATACCTACGCGATAGAATAAAATGCACAATGATTTATGCCGCCGAACAGACTTTAGCACAAGGGTTATCATAGAAAAACTATTGAATGTATCTCTTCAAAATTAATTTATTTTAACTTATTAATAACTAAACTATGTCGGTGAATCCATAATTTAAAATATTCTTTCCCCGTGTGTTATTTATATTCACCCAAAGTTAAGCTAAAATTCGTGTAGAAATATGAAAGTTTAGAAGCTTGTATTTTTCAAACGTATACTTTTTTTACTGTTTTAGTTGTATACAAACATAGTTTATGACGGTATAAATTGATTATCATCCTTAGTTTTGGATGGTCAACAGCCTTGTGTAAACAATATCATAGTAGTTACCCTTGCACGTTTGTATGAAAATATGAGCGACTAGTTCCACCTTAAAAATCAAATCTATCTGATAACATTTCTCATACCATACAGTGTGCCCGTGTGTATGTCTGTCGACTGAGTAGTTCTTGAATATCTGTATGTATATGTAAAGTTCAATGTGTATATAACTATTTTGTCTTACACTTACCGATTTGGGGTCAATTTATCACTGCTATTGGGCGACTGGACACGAAGCGATCCCGGCGTATAGTCATGCCCGTAGTGGACGTAGGTTTGATACCCGTTGCCGAACCCGTTTACCTATGGAATGGTAGATTGGTCAATAAAGGCGATTAAAGATAAAGGCATAGGATATGTAGTTTTGGTAAACCATCTACTCTGCGGACTGGTGACAATGGCCGCTAGTTCGCAGGGAGTCGATGGTTGGAAGTGGCTAAGGACCGCTTTTTGTGTTTTAAACTTTTTGAGAAAACGTAACAAAAACTACCCTTCATAGATATCTCACAGATCATCCCATAATCGAATTTTAGTGATAAAATCTCCCAAACTACGACCTTTTGATTCAAAAAATGTATTTAAACTTACAAAAATCCAACATCGCCCGTATAATGTCAGCCTCATTCCACCTTATAAGAATCCGCATAGTCGATGCTATACCTAAACGGCAGTATCTACTCTTATCATACAGTCTACATATAAATAGGTAAGTATAATCTAAAACACATCTCACCTTATAACAATCCGCATAGGTGGGATCGGTGTAGTCGTTGCTATACCTATACGGCTGGTAGCCACTCTGATTGATGGATGACATGGGAACGCTCCCCGCCAAAGGGATGCCACTGCCGAGCTTTGCGTTTGAACAGAGCGTGCTGTCCGATCCTGTATTTGGGTAGTCCTGTGAAAGGTGTGATGTGAGGATGTATTTGGATTGAAAACTGACTATTTACCCTAACCCTTCAATATACAAAAAATGGTATTAAAAAACTCGTTTTTCGCCTTGTTTTTCAATACCATTTTTTCAGATATTGCTAGATGAGTCAAACATAACAAGAGTTGGTGGTAATACCTCTAGTTGCTAGGATCATTAAATACAGTTGTTAGTTTTTATACTTTACTTTGACGGGTACCAATCACAATTTTTCGGACTAAGCAAGCAAAATATAATGTTTCAGTTATGTGTCATTTGACCTAACAAACAATATAGTCAAAAAAGCTTGGTCCACGTTTCATACCCTTTTGCTAAATAAGACAAATTCAAACTGGTTTGGCATTCTGAGCTATATAGCCGCGGGTGTGAAACCGGGTGAGTTATTTAAAAATCAGCAAGCCGGAATGCAAAAAATGCAGAGACATTTAATTGCAAATCAATCGCGACAAGCCTAACCCGCTTTAACTAGTTGAAAACTGGTTCCTGTGTGAATGCAGTTTAATGCCATAAAGAGAACTAGTCTCAGTAGTCTGTCTGTGTTAGAAAGGCCGGACATTTGCGCTTCTGGCGTGTTTTTGAATAGCATCGTAATTTTATCTGTCTTGTTGTAAAGACGATCAATACAATAAATAGTTAACTGGGTAGTCACCCATAATCACTGTTTTCTTGCAATCAAGTGTATGGAATTTAAAACGGTTTTATATTATTTATACGTTCTTGCCTCTACGCTGTATTTCCACAAAATATCTTCATAAAATATCACTTTCCGACATTTCGCTATAAAGTTCATTCGATAGTTCAATAAATTCTCAACAATCGACATAAAAGGTCTAGAATAGCAAAATACAGCGGCTTTTTTGCAAAGAAAATATGATTCCATACTTCAAAACAAGGTTATACAAATGTCATGTATATTCAAGATGTCGTAAATACAATTTTCATTACGCATAAAACATATTTAACTTTATTTATGTAGTCGGTTAAAGTGTCCGATGTTGCTACCGTATTTTGTATTTTTGTGAGTTTTACTGTTTTTGTTTTTGTAATTTACTTATCGCGAGTGGAATAGCCCTACATTATTACATTGTTCTTGTCTTTAGCTCTGTTAGTTTTGAGGCGACCGTAATTTTGTTGTGTTTTTAGCTAAAGAAATGTTTTAACACTGACCGTTTTCTACGATATTTTAGTTTTAACATTTTGGTAAGACGAGTATTATGTACTCGCTTCTGCCCACAGCTTTGCAGGCATTCACTAAGGATTAAAATAATTTGCAGCAGGATATTTAATTATTTACTATGATTTGAGTTTTAAGCTTTCCTCAAATCATAATGCTTCATCGAAAAGCTCTGCTTCATCAAAAATGTCCCGTTGTAAATGAGAGCTACTTACCACTTCACATGTCCCATTCGCTTGCCGTAGCTCTAGTTTCAAATCGCTTATGTTGCTATTCCTGTCATTCTCCTTGAATAGTTCTTCAGCTGTCACTGTCACGTCGGGTTTTTCTGTCACCTGCAATAAAGGCTCGTGTATAGGTTTTTGCTAAGGAAGTTTGTTTCTCTGTGAGTTTTCGCTTCTTCTTTTAGTTCATTGGTTTTAGTACCTTTTATAAAAGTGTACAATGTTTGCAACTATATTTATGTCAGTTTTTGTGCTCATTGGCTGTTTTGAGTATACGCACACCCAGTAAACAGAAAAGTCTACAAAATATTATATCAAAAAGTAGGAAACAATTTGATTCAGGTTCAGATTATTTATTGGCAACAAAGTTACAGGTCTTATGATTCTTTCAATATTTTAAGGGTGGTTCAGATTCAATAATAGAACACCGGAAATATATTAAAATCCAAGGCATAATTGGTTTGGAATTTCCAAGGATACCACCTTTTTCACGCACGTATTTTAAAATGTCATCCTTGTTCGTATATATTTTTTTATCTATAATGAACAAACCTGGGTCTGCTTATTCTTCCTCTGCTTCCGTTGGCACAGTATCACGAGCATGATCACAGCTGCCACCATGATGGTACCAGATGTCACTCCAAAGAGAATCAGTAGGAGGGGGAAGGATTCTGTTGAACAAATAGCTATTTAGTTTTGTCACTATGCAAAAAGTTTCGAACGAAGTCTACTGGCTCCTAAAGATCTCCACAAAGACCGATTCATCGCAACCAGCATTGAACGGTTTCCCGCGACCTTCCCAGGTCGTTGGTCCACCACGTGGAGGGGCCTACCCACACTGCGTCTTCCGGTTCGTAGTTGCCACTTAAGAGCCCTTTTACAATTTACATATATATAAAAATAAAATGTGTATTTAGGTAACAATTTTTGCAGCACCTAATCAAAAAAATAGAAAACTTTAAGCTAATTCGAAAACAAGCTGCTGTTTGAACCCTATTACTCAATCAGGCATACTGAAGCTTTCAATTATTAGAAGAATTTTCAGATTCGGCCCAAGTGATTCCAAAGATTACTCAGAATCAAAGTCATGAACCAATAAATTGTTGTAACCTTAATAAAAGAGTTGAGATTAGTTAAGAAGGCGTAGAAAACTGAAATCACTATACAAAACGGTCTCTACGAATTTTTTGAACGAAATCTACGTATAAACTCCCAAAAGTCCTCATTGTAAACATAAAAATATACACAAAAATTACTAATCTATGACATGATAATATTAACCATAATAAAATGGCAGAAAAGAGCAGAATTTATTATAAAAGAGGTAGAGACGAATAGCCCGTGCTTATGTGCGGGCTATAAAGTTAAAACGGCCTATACATTTAGGATAATGTTCGGCCATTGGCAAAGTAATGGAGGTTGAGCATAGTACTCTGATCCTGTCAACTTAATATTTATTATGGTGATGTATGAGCTTTTAGCTTTTTATTTGCACGTAATTATATTGTTAAAATATAATTATTTGTCTTTGAGCTTTTTATCAAGGGATGGCTGTTTTTTTTTAGGGAAGGCATTTATTTGATTAATTAAATAGAAATTACCAAATTTTTTTTTATATAAATTAAATGGATGTCGTAAGAGTTGAGGGAATATATCAGAAGAAAGGAAGTAGCCTTCTATGTATTTTTAACTTTTAACTGCAATGTGATTATTTGTGAGTTTAAATGGCAATCAATACGAAATCATTTATTGCATTTTATAGATATATAGACTCTGCGGGCATACAATAGATATATAGACTCTGCGGGCATACAATAGGTATATAGAGATCTGCCTACCAAGCGTGGTGATTATGTCAAACCCTTGTTTTGGGGGAGGCACGCAGTGGCGGCACTGGTAGTATTGGACATTAGCTGAAGAGAAGATTGTTTCTAGTGAAGAACCGTAATAAGTGGCACAAAGGTTAGGTTACCTATACCCAGTGGGCCAGCAGTGGGTGAATGATGATGATAAGACACTTGTTCTGGAAAAATTATATTTGTAATGAACAAATAGTATTTTTCCAGTATCTTTTGATCAACAACAGCATTCGTTCGTAACCTGATTTCCCCCTCTGCTGGCCCCTTTAAGGGGTTTATTTCTCTTCAGTACTTCGTTTTTGACGATTTTTATTAGCTGGTAGTACACGATCATTTATAAAAGATTTTTAAAGTTCCGTACCCAAAGAGTAATAGGGACCTTATTAATAAGACTCCGCTATCCGTTCGTCTGTCTATACGTCTGTCACCAGGCTGTATGTCATGAACCGTGTTAGTTAGATACTTGAAGTTTTCACTGACAATCTATTTCTGTTGCCGCTATAACAAGAAATACTAAAAAATATATTAAAATATTTGAGAGGGCTCTAATACAACTGATATAATTTTTTTGCCGATTTTATATTATAATGGTACGGAAACCCGTCGGACTTGCACTTGGCAGGTTTTTTTTCTCTTGCTTATGCTATCAGTTATTACCTTATCTGTTATTAATACCCTCTTTTCATGTAAGCATGTTTCCATAACTGAGTAAACATTAGGAAGCTCCCTAGTCAGACGAAAATAACTAGGTAATTAAATGTACAGTATGTACTTAGTACATTTCCGTTATAAGAAAGGAAGCTACTAATGACTAGTTGGCAGTTCGTATCTTCATAATTAGATCATGCTATGAATAAACATGACATTACTCAGATCAAAGCAGAAAATGTGTTAATAATTGTAACCTCAATCTCAACAGCCTATTTTAAATAAATAAATAAATAATGCTGGACAATTCACACAGCATTATCTAGCCCCAAGTTAAGCAGAGCTTGTGTTATGGGTACTAGATAACTGATATACATAATACAATACACTACATAGATAGATATTTTTTATTATACATAGAAAACATCCAGAACGCCCTGAACAAATATCTGCAGATCGTACAAATATTTGTCCCGAGGCGGACCTTCGCCCACCGCGCCACAGAGGTCGTCAAGATTATATTGGCCCATGGCTGGACGCAGGCCACCCCAGATACGGGCTTTATTGGCTTTTATCTTAAAGAAGGTAATGCCCGTAATCCCAATGCCGACATGCTGGCATCCCCAACCCCGGTGGTATAATTGTTTTAAAGGGGCGCTGCTGCCCACCCTCGGTGGATATCCCTTAGTCACCTCTTACAACACTTGCGGGGAGAGTTGGCTTGGTGCAAATTATAATCAAACACCACTCAGTCATAAAGTATTAGATCATCCTAATAAGATAACAAGGTTTTTTTTCCATTTGGAAAAAAATCTTGTTATCTTATTAGGAATCTTGGTTGACTTGTGGATAGTGGAAAATAAAATCCCCGACCAGATAGAAAACTAAACCTTCGCAAATCCCAAAACAAAACTAAGATGAAAATAAAACACCAGATTAAGGTGGAAATATTTACTGCTGGCAAGAAAATATCTCGGATAGATAACGCATGCAATTTAGATAAAAAAATCCTATTCAAAGATAAGGGCGCGGGCATGAAATAAGGGTTCCCCAATTTCACAGAATAAACCTTTTACAGCGTAGAATGTTTTATTTCAGGCGAGCTAAGCTGGATTATAAGTTTAGTAAGCTGACTCTAATCTCGCAATTGTAACGAAAGTACAGCGAATGGTTATTTGTTTATTAGTTACTATTTTATGCCCACGTTTAGGTATGCATTTATTTATTGTTTATATTATCCCTCTGTATCATAGTGTAGGCTGTAGACAACATACCGATTAATCTCCTCTATATTTGGTATGATTCATTTTATTTCGTTACAAAGCACTGTCCGTCGTAGCCTACAAACCAAAGTAACGACCTAGCACCACGAAAGTTCATAAGATCGCGTTATTTGATATAAAACAATATTCATTTTTTTACTTCCGATAATTTGGACAAGTGCGTGTAAGTTTCGATTTCAAAAATTCGAAAAAAATAGTTTTTGTGGATATTTAGCTGTGATCTTAGAAAAATGGGCTGGTAAGTGTATCAACTTTATTATATAACATGAGTTTTAGTAAATTCACCAAAAGTCTGAGTATTTTTTTTAAATTTGTGTTTGTTGGTTGTCGACTACATTGACCGATAAGGGGTAGTTTGGTATTAGAACTTCATTTGTTTATTTGAGTTTTTACATGTTCCAGGGAGACTCGTAGGCGGACTCTAACTGATGATGACATTGAACTCGCGCTTCAGGATGGTGCAGACAGTGAAGACGGTTTGGATTTCGACGACGATACCTCGAGGACCTTGAATTTATACCCTAATTAAAATATTCGATGGGGAAGCGGACCTTGAAGTGGTGGATTCTATAAAAGAATCCATGGAGGATGATCAGGAAACATATCTACCAGCACGGAAATGATCAGATGAACCAAAACTGATCTTCAACCTTCTGCAGCTCAGAACAATGAATATATACTTCACCACAAACACAAGCCAAGAAAAAGCTCGCTCCTTTGAAATTACGCTGGAAAAACTTTGAGCTGAATGCCGAACAGCTCGCGTTTACAAGTAACAAGTCCTTGGATTCTGATGTTCTTGAGCTTGAGACTCCCATACAGGTATTTTTTTATCTCTTACCACTAGAAGTTGTCAAGAAAATTACAGAAGAGGCAAACTTTGACCATGTGCAGAATTACCCAAATAACTCTTTGTATTTGACAGAAATGGATATCAGGCAATTCATAAGTGTGGTTGCTGTAATGTTCTTTATCCAATTGCCAAGAGTTACTTACCATTGAGGTCCAATCCTTGGTACAGCACTAATAAAGGAGGCTGTGGTAGATACTGAACAAATTTGAAAAGATTCGCCAGACATCGCGTTTCAACAATAGCAAGATGTTCCCAGGGACAACCCAGACCATGACTGAATATACAAAATAAGTCCAGTGCTGGACACCTTGAATGCAGCCTTCAGTAAGAGCCCTGTGGAAGAGCACCTCTGTGTTGATGATCACCTTTCAGGATCAGTCTTACCATCAGCAGATTTTCGTCGGGACGTTGCAATAACTCTTTGTAAACGGGCACAAAATCTGCTTTGCCTGGTTGGCACTCGCTGGAGAATGACATCCAAGCCAAGAAGCATAAAGGACCAGCCCAACCAAACATGTCCCTCCGACGGCAGTTTGGCAAGACCAGATTGGGCACTGGCCGTAATGGTCTGCTAAATCAATCAGGTGCAAGTTCCCCAAGTGTCCTGAATTCACTCACAACTCACTCGTAACGTATGCAAGAAATGTGGAGCAGCGATATGCTACACAAAAACTAGGAATAGTTTCAGAAACTTCCATCTTTCATAAGGCGAAGCCTCCTGAAAGAATTCGGAGTTGAATACGACGACAATGGTCTGATTGCTCAATGTTGGCTACAAACAACACTCCCTATTTTCTAGAATATGTTCAAAAATAATGAAATATACGAAAAATCCAAAAATACGTGTCTCTTATTTTATTTTTATTAACCTAAATACAAAAAAATTTAAAAATCTAAGTTCTTGAGTGATAGAGGGTTATGTATGATTGATTACTATTAATATTTTTATTCGGTAGTAAATTATTACAAGCAGTGAGTTGTAATACACGTGCTAGTAGTAGTAATTTAATGTTATTAAGTATTATTTTTATTTAAGTTTACTTATTGATTTTATGATCTGTAAATATGCTATTTTTATTAAATTATGATGTTACTAAAAATTTACGGTTTTCGCAATATTTTTTCTTAATTCTTTACTGCACAAAATAATACAATATGGTAAAACATTTAAAATAAATATAAAAGTAAAGGCGAGCTTAACCCTGATAATAGTTTTCTTCCAGCAAACCTTATTGGGAGAGAGAGACAAAGATATAAAAGTGGATACATGTGCTTAAACAGAGGATAAATTATGTTAAATTACAATGGACATAATTAAATATCCTACTATACAAACATATAATATATTAAAATATACATTACATAAATATTATTTTTCCTTTATTTTTGCTATAAGACGTTCCTTCGTACCAAATTTCAAGATTCTGAGTTCACAGGAAGTACCGTGACACAGCTCCAAGGGACAGTAGACATGAATATCTCCTCGCGTTCCCGAGAAAAAGGGTTTTGACAGACATACAGACAGACAGACAGACAGACAGACAGACAGACAGACAGACAGACAGACGGACGGACGGACAACAAAGGAACAAAGGAACCCTAAAAATATCACCATGTTTATGTGCTTAACTTGCGTCAGGCTCACTACGTGTAAGTTTTGAGTCACCACTTCGTCTGAGATGTGACTCATATACTCCAATCCAGTCGTGCAGTCTACCATCCTATTTAGGCTTTATTCAAAGTCGGGTTATGTCATGTTAGTATTGTAAGTCAAATTTTGCAATGAAAAGATTCCGTCCACTTTTACTTTTCGAATGCCCATTCCTTGGTAAGACCCCGTACACCTACGTTATTCACTTCCAGCCATATCGAACCGTAATTAAATAACCATAAAGTCGTTTTTACACCAAGAGCCTACAAAGTACCACGGGCCACGTCTCGGAGGGGTCGTAAACTCAAAAAAAGTATCAAAGTGCTTAATAAAAGTGATCATGAGGGTAATGTCTTTCGTCATCTTCTGACTTGTACGTACATGCTTATTGAGGCTTTTTGTGGATTGGATTAGGGATTTCAGATTATACAGATATAAAGAGAAAAAAATATAAAGCCTCTTAATCGATTTCAACATTATCACTTTCGACGTAACCGAATTTTCGTGAAAACCTAATGTACGTAGACCCCCTACGTACGTCACCAAATGGCTCTGTCGGAAGACCAGCGTTGATTGTTACTTGTTTACAACCAGCTCATGCTGAGACAGAGACCGTTTTGTGACTCTAATCAACAGATGCTTTGTCTTTTATTTTAAGCCATATATGTTTTTGTGTTGATTAAGTTACAAATATAATAATATTCTATTCTATTCCCTAGAAGACCCAAACTCTGACTGAATAAGACATAATGGCGATTAGAGCTACGGACTGGCAGGAAAAAGCCAAGAATAGAACGGTATGGAGAAATTTACTCGACCAGATCAAGGCTTACCCGCGGCTGTATAGTAAACTAGCTGCGCCCCGCGGCTTCGCACACGTTTTTCCTATGGAATCGTCCAAAGATGATTTTTATTCCACGTGAACTGATTTATGTGATAAAAAGTAATCTATGTTTGATTTCAGGATTAGAATTACCTGTATGGAAATTTTCAGCCCAATCCGTTCAGTAGTTTGGCGTGAAGAGGTAACAAACAACCATCCATCCATACATCCATACAAACTTTCGCATTTATAATATTAGTGTTATATGATGATGGTGATTATTATTTTTGATATAGATTTAAGATTGAGGTTTCACTAGAAATATCTTTTCAATTTGCTTCAAAGAACTTAATATGTAGCCCTGATTTACGAGAAGCGTCACTTAGTTGGATTCTTCTCGGTAGTTGGTTTCACAGTCTTTGTTGATTCTTCAAAGGGAACCCACAGATATGAAATACCGGTAACTAGATTAAAAAGAACGTAGGTAATATAATTCCAAATGTTAAATCAGAAAATGTAATATGCGCCACGCGGCTTCGCACGCGTTGTTCCTATGGAAACGTTTAGTGATTTCTGTCCCACGGAAACGGATTTATGAGATAAAAGTAACCTTGTTTGATTCCAGGAATAGAATTACCTGTATGCAAATTTCAGCCCGATTTGTTCAGTAGTTTTGGCGTGAAGAGGTAACAAACATTCGTCCATCCATCCATCATACATTCATACAAACCTTCGCATTATTGTGCTGACTAGATGGATAATAGATAGATATACTTAATATTATAGTTTATTTGGTTCACAAAGAAGCAGCACAAAAAACAATCAGACAAAGACAATTAAGTTAAGGTAAATAAAGTAATATTTCTCTAATTAAAATCAGACTCCTTAACCATCTATAGTGGAAATCGTAAACCTTCGACAGAATCTTTTTAAGCCATAGAAAACGTTAATATAGTTAAAATAATTTATTTTGAACAAATAATAATTATTATTAATAAACAACATCAGCATATACATATGTCAAGATCCTACATCACAAAAAAGTCTGGTTGCGGAAAACTAAGCCAAAATCTACGAATGTAAAAAGAATTAACACACTGAAAACTATAGACGTTATTTTCAGAAATAAAAATGGCTACTTGCTGATTAGGATTTTGCAATTAAAAACTTCAAAATCATTCATTATAATATGCATTTTTCAAAACCAGCAGTGTTTGTTAAAATGTTCCTTTATGGGCGAAACTGAATTTTTCGTAGTGTCGTTTTGACCCTTAATTTGGTGGAAATAATGGGCGAGATAAAACTACACCCACCGAATCCGAACCCAGCATTGTCTTCTCAACCTCAACCTTAACAGCCTATATCGGTCCGCTGCTGGACGCAGGCCTCCCCGTGATAAGCACCTTTATTGGCTGTTATCTCATGGGGGTAATGCCCATAATCCCCACTAGGCATGTAGGTTGAGATCGCAGTTTGGTGATAGAATTGTTCTACAAGAGGCGCTGCTACCCGCCCCCGGTGGATATCCCATAGTAGCTTCTTACGACACCCACGGGAAGAGTTGGGGTGGTGCTAATTCTATGCCGCCACCACACGGCATTGCTTATTAAGTGCCTTATTGGCTCTTTTCTTTAAGGGGTAATGACATAATCCCCACGCTGAGGCAAATGTGAATCTGCATTATAAGGTGATCACAGTTTGGTGGATTTGTTCTACGCAGAGCGCTGCACCCCGTTGAATAACCCTTAGGGCTCCTTCAGCCGTCGATGTCGACATGTTGCTGGCAGCCGTCGATTATAAATAATAAAAATAAAATGAAATAAAAATCATTTATCTCAGACCTGCATGGTCTATATCGGTAAACCGTTTACAAAAATTACACAGTTAGAAAATCAGAAATTACAGCCATTGATTTATTAAAAAGGGAAGATAGGTTACGTTCTCCCAGCGCTTACTCAAAAATTGGCATGTGTTACAACTACACGCAAACACATACACTCACAGTTATATTTCCAGTCCTGTGCAATACAAAGAAGAACAAAGACGGAAAGACGTATCTAAGACCGAAGTGAGACCGAGACAACAATATTTCACGCGAATCACGACCGCCCGTCCCGCCGGTCAGACGGTGACTGAGGTGGGAGCACACAATTTTACAATTTGAGGTTGCCACTTTCGAGAAACCAGTACCTCATCTTCCATTTTTAATAAATCAATGCTTACAGCGGCAGGTTTGTACTCAGTACCAGGTGTAGGTTGCAAGAACTGAATGCACCCCTTCCCAATGCTGCAGGAATCGGCCGTTCAAATCCTCAGCCACCGCTGTGAGAAGGCTGTTGCGGATTGCCGTCGGCAAGACGTCTTCCGTGTAGAAGTCAACTCTTAGTATACCAGTGGGAAGTCTTAGGCAAAATACATTATAATAATTACGTCAATTTAAATAACTCACTGTTCGGCCTGAGGACGATTTCCATTACATCACTGCCATAGTCGTTGGAGACGTTGCATTTGTAGGCGCCGAAGTGGCGGGATTGACTCTCACGGATGATCAGGGTTGAGTTGACGACGCCGCCGGGTTGAAGGTCTTCTAGGAAGGCGTAGTCCTGGGAAAAGGCTTTGGTAAACTTGTGCGAGCAAAGAGAGGGTGTATTTTTGATGGTTGACTATGAAAATAATTAAAAGGGTTTGTTTAATAAAAACTATAAACCGACTTAAATTTTATGGTTTTGTCATAGATGGTAATACCACCAATTTAACCACCAATTTAATGGCCCAATTTAAATGGGACCACACGAGATGCACCAGTTTCATCAAAATCGGATTACCCAGTCAAAAGTTCCGAAGTAACAAACAAAAACAAACGAAGAAAAATACAGAACCGCGAGGCACTATTAGGTATTATAAAGAGGAAATATTTAATTTTTGTTTCCTTTGTATTGAATAGGCTACGAAACTCCAGGACTGTTTTGGCGTTAAGAACGAACAAGCACACAATGTCATCAATTTCTTCAAACACACGCACGCGTTGTTCCTATTTTCTTTGCTATAAACCTCACGGAGCCTGAGGCCTTTCCAACGAATGCAAAACCGTGGAAATCGGTTCGTGCGTTCTGGAGTTATAGCGTCAGGAAGGAAAACCCGGCTTATTTTTATATTATAGATTACTAAGTATTTGTAGTGTGCTTTATTTGTTTAAACAAATATTTTATTATTGTCCTCACCTGATCATGAATGGCATCAATCTCCTTCCCATCAAAGCTCCAAATGATACTGTCGATTCTGGGCACGGCGAAAGCAGCACACTCGATGTTTACAGTGTCGCCTTGCGAGCCGAATTGTGTCTGGTTCGAGATTATTTTGGGAGGACCTAGAACAAAGCAGGAATTTAATGGACTGAATACATCCATTAATACGTACATTTAACGGAAAAGTTAATCTGTGAAATGTACGTATTGTATTATAGGTCTTGACTCAAATTTCATATTCAAAAATGCTTTATTTCAATATACACTTAGAAAATCAAAACAAAACATATTAAAAAAATCAAAACATATTAAAAAAATACACTGACATGGAAATAAAGTGGTATAGGTATATGAACTTGGAATGACATTCAAAACAATACACTTTATTGCACATTAATAAAAATACAAAAATAAACAATACAGGAAAAAAAAGATAACTGAATTGCACAATGGCTTATCGCTAAAAGCTATCTCTTCCATACAACCTTGGGATGGACACGAAACAGTTGTACACGTATAGACGGCGGCGTGTTAATACAATAAATACATATAAATACATTATTATGACATTCCAAGTAAAGTTTTTGAACTTATAAAATGTTGGACAACTTATAAAACTAAATAACGCCTCGAACAATCTAAAAAGTTTTTGGATGGATTACCCTCTCCAGTGAAATATGTCATTCATTGATTTAAAATAAAAAATAAAATAAATTACGCTAATCAACTGACACAGCAATATCTAGCCCCAAGCTAAGCAGAGCGTGTGTTATGGGTACTAGATAACTGATATACTTAATACAATACAATACATACATAGATACATTATTCCTTAACGCACTTCTTTTAAATGAAAGAAGCATGAATCGTATCGTTCTTTACCAAGCGCTTTGCCTGTAGCAATCAGTAGAAAATGCTTAGCAACGAATACCAACTAGCATTATACGATACCAAATTAAATACCACACTACACCGATTTTACAATCCTCCGGAAAGTTCCGTCCATATTTTCCACCTAATTAACTAGGCAGGGGACGCCACTATCAGGGAAAACGCCGGAAATATCAAAATAAAGCCTTTCAATGATTAAATCGGTTGGAAAATTGTTAATTACCTAGTTAGAATAGTTTGTTTCTAACAATAGGTACACAACAAGATGGTCAAAACATACGGTACCTACTAACCCAGATTTGCCGATGTTTACTATGAAAAGATATTTGATTAAATTAGATGAAATGAAATGGTTTATTTGACACCATGCAATACAAGTTTACAACAATTAAACATTTATGGAAGAAAAACTTAACTTGATATTAATTTTAACTAAGAATTAACACTATGATAGGATGAAATAAATAAATAATGCTAAACAATCCGCAAAGCATCATCTAGCATCAAGCTAAGCAGAGCTTGCGTAATGGGTCCTAAGATGAACAATAAACCAAAGATTTAAAGATATGCCCTTATCGTAGTGAGATCGCGCCGTGTTTGTTGCCAAGCAAAGTGAGTGAGCTCACTCATTTGGAATCAGTGAATTTTGTGATTTTGTGGTGTGCTTGTTCACAAAAGTTCGTGTAACGGGTTTGTACAATAAATGGAAATAATAACAGTAATGTTTATTGACAAAAAAACTAATTTTTAACAAAAATAATGCCACAGTTTTTGGGCGTCATTGATTATCCAACGATTTAAATCTTTCTGATAAGCTTGATATTAATTTTTTGCATAGGTAGTTACATAAATAAATTGCTTTGTATTTTCGTTGTACTTGTACCCAAATAGATATTTCCACAAATGTTTATATTGTAGGAAGCAAACGCAATCTCAACAAAATGTGTATTCACATTAATATTTTTGAATAATCTGACATGCGTTGGTCGATTTCTTCGTCAATTATGGACCGATTGAGAAATTTTCACTTTTGTAACGTACAGATAATGGCCCCAAGGAGGTCCCATAAACTCTATTCCCGGAGCATTTGTCCCGCAAAACAGTGTAAATATTGAGGAATTTAAGTTGGTTTTTAGTTATTTGACGATCTGTGTGGCGCGGTGAGCGAAGGTCCGAATGCGACGCAGGAGGTTGCGGGTTCGATTGCCGCCTCGGGACATATATGTATGTGTACGATCTGCAGATATTTGTTCAGGGCGTTCTGGATGTTTTCTATGTATAGTAAAAATATCTATGTATGTCGTGTATTGTATTAAGACATCAGTTATCTAGTACCCATAACACAAGCTCTGCTTAGCTTGGGGGTACATAATGCTGTGTGATTTGTCCCACATGATTTATTTATTATTATTATTATTTAAAAACAATGCAATTATTATTATTAATTACTAGATGTGCCCGCGGCTTCGCACGCGTTGTTCCTGTGGAAACGGAAGGTGATTTTTAACCCACGGAAACAGATTTACGGGACAAAAAGTAGCCTATGTTTTATTCCAGTATTACAATTACCAGTATGCAAAATTTCAGCCAGATCCGTCTAGTAGTTTTGGCGTGAAGAGGTAACAAACATCCATCCATACATCCTTACAAACTTTCGCATTTATAATATTAGTGTGAAGTATAGCCGACGCCCGCGACTTTGTCCGCGTGGAGTGGTGGTAGAGGTCTACCGATAAAGTAGATAGACAAAAAAACTAGACCTGCAGCTATTTTAATTCATCGGAAAGGCCGTCGGATTCGATATCGGAAACTTGTGACAAATCAAAATAGCGTTCTAAAGTTCCGTCGGAATAGAATTGAAATTCGAATATGACGTTTTCGCTTCGGAAATGAATCGAATGAATTAAAATACCCTTGCTGTAATGATACTTGACCTAGCGATTTGAACTATATTATGTGTAAATTAAATAAAAAAACAAAATATTGTGAGATTAACACTAGTTCCCCAACCTGCTTAATTTTATTTATAGCTCCGTAAGTAACTTATAAAATAATTTTTTGCTGCTAACATATCTCTTTATGTTTATCTTTCTAGGTAGTTAGTCTTTATAGGTAGTAATAAATTTAGTAAAAATTCTCAGCGTTAAATAAAGCCTGAATTAAATTTTGACAATTTTCCAATTAGGTACCTCTTTGATATAGCCGGACGGCCTAAAAATAAGCCGGAAACGCTACCCTCCCCAAAACACACCCATAAGTAGGGTGGAACTGTTCCGACTCCGTTATAAATGGACAAGGTCACCCCTATCAAACCCTTTGTAACCCAGTTTGATACCCCAACCAGCTATTATAATTACAAATTAGTTTGTAACAAACACACATATTCATGTAGGTTTTTAATAGTTTTGACCCGCGGTTTTGGAGGAATTTGGTAGGGCTTTTCCGCGTGTTTGAAGTTTTTAATAGTTTACAATAAAATTATGAATAATTGTATGTTATGATAAAATTGGGTGGGACTAGCGATGGGTTTATGCCGGGCATTTACAGGGCGGATTGAATAAATGACAGGGCAGAAACTACGCTTGTAGTTTTTAAACATTTTGAATTTTTTTCAATTTAAAGTATTACAAGCTACGCTACGTACGTACTTACGTATTAATGTTTTATTCTTAAGACGTTAAGTAGGTACATGGTTTTTATTGCTTCAAGGTACCACTTATTTAAACTTACTTACTAATAATATAATATTGACTCTTAGAAATCACGAAGTAAACCTTATAATGCTTTAAATTGAAGAAAATTCTTGAAAAAAAATCAAAATGTTTAAAGACTAGAAGCGTAGTTTCTGCCCTGTCATCGGGCATTTTTAAGGCATAAAAAGACGTTTATTAGGCATTTACTCAATCCACCCTGTCCCCTCAATGCCCGGCATAAACCCATCTCTAGGTGGGACTGAAAGTAAAGCGTGTGAAAGGGGTTCTATTTAAAATATCTATAATAACATGTAATTTACTGTATTAAGTTCGTTATCACCTAATATGGTAGAATTTTTATAAGACTTTTCAGACCCACGCGATATTAGCTACCCAGAGTAGTAGCTAAAGCTGAGTGGGTATGCGGTTATCCTACTGAAGATTTTTAGCGAGATACTGCGAAGCGATACTTAAGTCATAATAGTACTTCATTATGCCAACCTTAGTGAAAGTGAGAGAAATTAACAACTAGAGTCTGTTCAAAAAGATAAGAGTCGTGGAAAGTGAGGGCTCTCGTGTGCCAATTGACAACTTTTGTTGCGTTGATAAGACTGCTCTGTTATTGCAGTACGATTATAAGTGTTAGTTCAACGAAACGCACCAACTCTTCCCTTTTTGAACAGACTCTATCAGTCTGGGTAGCAAAAACAGCATCTTTTTTTTACTGTAATATAGATCTTCGTTTGACCACAATCTCACCTGATGGAAAGCGAAGATGCGGCCGACGGTGTATCACGAAGGTCTAGAAGATACCTATTCACCCTTGTCTTGAAGAGACCTAGGTTGTAATTGGCATCGGTCTGATTAAGCTTTATAAAAGAAACGCCCGGGAAATGTTCCAATCTCAACAACCTATATTGGTCCACAGCTGGACGCAGGCCTCCCCCTGATAAGCGCCTTATTGTGGGGGGGGGGGGGGGCAATGTTCCATTGAAAACTAAAAAAGCTGCAAATGATCCCACTTTCCATGGAACCCTTCCTCTAGGTAAAATAATAAATACCTTCACTCGGGTTGTTTTATTAATTTACTAGTTATTTTCTTTATATGTGTTGATGTAACCTAAAGCTAAGTCAAACCAAACAGATCGCCTACGGCCACGTGGGTTGACCTACAAAGTTCTAGAAAATAGTAAGACACATCCATCGGAAATTTCTATTCAAGACTTGTTAGACCCTTTAGTTCAGTCCCAAACAAACAGTTTAGTTAAGCATCTACCTCTAGTGTTTGTTATATATAATCAAGTCAATCAACAAATTTAGATGTTAAGCTAGACTGATAACAATTTATATGGAACTAAGTTTGTACGTGGGTGATATTTTCGATGTAACTCTGTTTTCATGATAGTTAAACCGATCCTTCAAATAATAGTCGGAACGAGATTTAGGATGGAACATTGTCAAATTAAATTTTTAATAATTTCTCATTAAATAATAAATTAGCTGCGCCCCGCGGCTCAACACGCCTTTACCACGGGAACTGATGGGATAAAAATTAGACTATGTGTTATTCCCGGCTTTGAACTACCTGTACTTGTAGTTTTTGCGTAAAAGAGAAACAAACATGCATAACATGTTTACACACATGTTTACAAATATGTTTACAAATTTTCACGTTTATAATAATTAATAGGATATAATTCATACGTTTTCAATTGGAATAAATCCATGACAAAGCAAATGTCCGACAGCTTCTATTTAAGTTTGAAATTGTTGCATCCCTCTCTGATTGTGCGTGGACTATACCAGACTGCGTAAATTTTGCTCGGATTCGTGTGTTTTTTTATGTGAATCGTCCAACATTATTTATTTATTTAAATAATGTTGGACGAAATAATAATAATACAATTACAAAAATAAACGTTTCATACAATGAATTTTAAATAGACTGAAGGGAAAACATACCCTTAATTCAGGAAAATAAAACTACCATCGCCTACTAGGAAGAAAACATATAAGCGGAAATGCTAATAGCAAGGGAATTTGTCCATTGGTAAATAACCAGAACTGAAGTTAAATTGCTTCTATTGATTTAGGTTTTCTGTGAAAGCGATAATTATTGCTGGGAAATGAATATAATATTAACTCGTTTCGTCCCACTGCTACTCTAATAAGCGAATGGGAATAATAAATATTTAAGTTAATTAAATAAACACCTTCCCTTTCAAAAGTACTGTTTGTAAAATCTTTAGTACCAACATTTCTTAGGGTTTGGAACCCTTTGATGACATAAAAACATTGGATTCTAGACCCAAGTAGAGCATTGTTTGAGTTACAAAAGTTAACTTCACCAGAGTGTTGATTAGAGATTCACTGTATTTTAAGTATTTAAGGTGCCAGGAGAGCAGAACTCGATTGGAGAAACATAGTTGATTGGAGATTCACTGGTAAATTAAATGTACCTTGACCCTTCATGTCTTCGCATGCTACTCTAGTCAATGATATTATATTTATTAGATTTGGCACTAGCGCGTGGAATCTGAGGCGGCTAAATTAAGACAATAGTCTTAATTTTGATTTAGTCAAGAAGTAGCAGCAAACGAGACCGCGCGTGCCATTATTGCGATATAAATGCTGTGTAGCTGTGCCTTCCGTAAATGCAAAAACTATGGTACAAAGGTAAAAAAGGATGAAGGAGTTCGGTACTACACGTTAATATTAAAAAAAAACTTAGTAATTTACGTTTTATTTCGAAATTACAGCATGAATAAACGTCATCTTTAGTAAAACATCATTGACTCTAGTAGTAAAGTAAACCGTGTAGTGGAAAATACTAGGACGGCACTAAGTGGTTTGGTTTTGTCCCATCCTACCACCAAGGATAGACCCAGTGCTATGGCATTGTCTTTCACCTGGCCACAGGTCGTCCAACCCTACGTTTGCCTTACGATTGAAAGTTAAAAAAATGAAATCAATGTTAGTTGTAATTTTCTTTGTAAATAAGTTTGCTTACCTTTGATGTACACAGACGCATCAGCTTCAATTTCCTTGTATCCATCCACGCTTGCCTTGCAAAGGTACTTGCCCGTCGTATGTGTGTCCACGATGAGAGTCAGGTTTGGTGTTTTTCCGACGCGCTACAAGAAAAATACAAACAAACATTTTACTCTTTGAAAAATTCATTACAGATAAGGAAGAGTAAGCGGGTCCCTCGTTAAGGGATGAAACATTGATGCTCTTCTAACATAAACAAGGTTTGTAGTTTACCCGATTACATCCGTTACCAACAAACATTTTTATAACTGTGGACTTTATAGAGGTATTTAAAATAAAGTTTTGCTATAAATCATTCGGTTCCACTTTCAACAAAGCAAGATACGATGTTTAATAAACATCTTAATTGAAAAAGGAAACTGCAAACAATAAATAGAAGTAAATTAGAACTAGTATTTACAAATGAATCAATTAAACTCTCTGCAGACTGTTGCAAGCAATCTACAGACAGCTCAACAATCCACATCAATACCAGGCGTCGCGTCCCCAACACACGCTGGCTGCATTGCCCGAACGTATGGCAATTCTGATGCAGCACGACAGATACTCACCAGCTCTTAGGTCACGCTTTGCTTCGATGTACTTAATAAGTTAAACAACGTAAAAGTGGGGAGAATTGAATAGGAGTAAACGGAGATAAGATTTTCTACCCTTCAATTTCATCCAACTGCCGAGCTAGATTAGCTGAACTTGACATCTAATCTAGGCGTCTATCTCTTCCTAGATTTCCTTGTTACAAAACAGCAGATTTATGCGTCGTCTTTTTCGTGCATATCATCGTCAATGTTAAAAATTTTACTCACAATATTCTGATCCTCTTCAAAGTGCATCCACTGTATTTCTGGTGTTGGGTAACCATCAACGTCGCAGCTCAGTGTTACACTGGACCCGATTTCTCCTTCCACGTCTTTTGGGTGTGTTCTGAAGGATGGTGGGTCTAGAAGAAAAGCTAGAATTAGAGTATGTTTCTACTGCGAGGAGTGGGTGACCTTTTTACAGATCATTGTCTAGTCCCAAAGGGCAATGCGATATGAGAAAAGACCTTAGCCTCAACCTCAAAGACCTATATCGGTCTACTGCTAGACGCAGGCCTCTTCCTAAGCGCTTTATTGACTGTTATTTCATGGGGATCATAATCCCTACGCTGAGCATGCGGTTTGGGTCGCAGTTCGGTGGTAGACTTCTTGCGCCCCCGGTAAATATCCCTTGATCGTCACCCGCGGGAAGAGTTGGTTTTGTGCAAATTCTAAGCAAGCACAAGACAGGGATAATGAGAGAAGAGAGAAATTGTGTGAACAGAAGGAGAGTTCGGCTAAAATGGGCAATAATGGTGCCAATATATACTTCTGATAGTCTTCATTAGTACACAAACACAATCCACTGCTGATGGCTCCTCCAAACAAACAAGCTGGTTTTATTTATCGCAGATGTTAGAAATACACAAAAAGAAGCTGTTTTCCTTTCTCTGGGAGGTTTCTTTACTCTGCTCTGACATGCTTGCGCTGAGTTAGAGGAGTACATTCCTACGCCACGACCGCCACACGTCTAGTTCGAATAGATTAAGTAAGAAATGAGGTGTGTAAAATTAATGACTAGTCTAATGTCAAATTAGCGTTACATGACCATGACGACATTATTCAAGATTCAACTGTTTGTTTTTTAGAAATGATCTCTCTTTTCTTCTGGGATTTATTGAAGAACAAACGATAAATATAATCTTTTATTTTTATTTTAAAGGTGGAAGAAAACTCTGATGTTGATCGTAAGTTCAAATTAATATCATAATCCCATTTTCAAATTACTTACTTACTAATGAAGATAAAATTATCGGATGCTACAAAATAATTAATGATAAATAGTTCTGACGCCTTTGGCAATTTTAAAACAATGATTCAAAAGAAACGAGGGTATAAAATAATATGTTTTAAAACTAATAAGCTACTAATCTTAGAATCTGTCGTAACGGGTTCCCGTTTGTTGTTGTTTGGCCTGAGGTAATTGGTTTTAGATGAAAATCGACATAAATGTTAATACTTTTCAAAATAATATTGGGTTTGCTCATATTATCTAGCGTAATTTTGTGCTTCAGGCCCTTCTGCCCAGGGCGTAATGGAGTTGCAGTGAATTTTTATAGCAATGCTGTTAAATGATTTGTATTCCTTAGGTTTGATTATCACAGGATATTAGACACGTCTTTTTTCTTTTGGCGATAAATCAAAAAATTATGAAGAATGGCTACATTTAAGTATCGCGTGACGTCATGGCTCAGTATAAAGTGTTACACTTTTTACTGAGCTGAGAGAGAAAAGTCCTATAATATTTTAAACCTAGATTCTATAGAGTCTAGAATTGACCAAAATTTAGGGAATATTATTGAAGATGATTCTTTTTATCAAACGCGTTTTGAATCACAAAATTTTCCGCATTTAGAAATGTTGTGTTCCAAAACTCCTAAAATATTTTTATTTTAACGTTCACTTTTTCAAATAACTGAACTATGATAACATGGTATTTAATGTCCAAAAGAATAGTATGTAGCTATTGTATTAGAAATCTTATCAACTACAAAATAGAGTTCAACTTACAAGTAACTTCCAAGGTCTCCGTCTCCTCAGATTTCCCCACATCATTGAAGACCACGCACTTGATTATGGAGTACTGGTATTTTCTTGTGATATTGTGAATTTTCTGAAAGAATTCATTCATTTTAATCCGTCTCAAGCATTCCACTATAAAATTTCAAATATTATAAAACGTCGCGAGTTGGACTCGCGCACTAAGGGTTCCGTATAATAAGGTATTACACCCATTTTGTAAAAGAGCCTCAATAGGATTTTACTAGACCACAAAAAAATACACAAAAAATCTATTTATATATTTTTTTGCCTTTGTTTTTTATGTTCCCACGTAGCACGGAAACTTCTCATTCGATATCAACAAATGAGGTATCGATTGATTCGTCTCAATACCCCGGCAGTTATAGAGTATGTGACGTTAGACGGTATTGGGGGTCTAACGAGATAGTGGGGTCTAGGTAAGAGTCTAAAATTCCATTGTTAATATACTAAGCATAATCGGTGAACGCCTTAGTCGGGCTTTAGTTTATTTTATCTTGTTGCCTTCAATAGTCCCAGTAGGTAACCATATAAAAAAAATCAAAAACCGACTTCAAATATATGGTTTTCTCATGGATGCCATAGTCAGAACTGAACCTAAATAGGACCACACGGGAAGTCCCTTTCAAATAATAAAAGAATCATCAAAATAAAGTCTCGTACATAAAAAAATTAAATACAGTCGAATTCAGAACCTCTTACTTTTTTGAAATCGAAGGCATTTTAGCCCTTTCTAGTTTTTGAAATCATAATACATCGATTACACCCTTTTCATTATCAGTATAAACAAAACTTTTAAATTACATTACGAAACGAATTTCAATTTTCCTAGAAAATACAACACGGAAATATAACCATTCAATTCAAACTTTCACGCCTAATTAACAGACCAATCAAGCAGGCTTGTCAATCCATCAAGCCAGCTTGTCAATCAATCAGTTAAACGTAATTCAGCTTTTATGCGTTGATCCATTGAAAAGTTTATTCATAATTGACCCAGTTTTGATGAAAAACCCGACCTACATTTAATAGAAGACTTTGTAAATGTTCGATCATGGAAACCACTTCATAAGCAAATTAATTGATGAATTCGTGTTTTGTAGGGTCACTAGGAAAATGGTTAGAAAAACATTAAAGAGACATGAAATAATTTATAAAGAACCAAATTATAAAATTAAAAACGGCCCTAAAGTACTTTCAACATCTACGACACTTGACGTCGTCGTACTAAGGGCAAGAGGCGGGCCCGAGTCTCGTCGAAATTTTTTGGGATACTTTAACTATTTAATTTCTTAAAATAAATTAAATAATGCTGGATCTTTCACTTCTTCTGCTAGTGGAATAAACATTGAAGTGAATTAGAGTCAATTGCATTTCATTCGTGAGTGGTAAGACGCAGGACCAACAGCTTTACGTGCTTTCCGAGGCACGGGGGTGTAACACCACCAACTACCTGATTCCGGGCTGCTACTGTGAATTTTCTAGAACAACCCTGATAACAACTATTGGCTCTACCTGGGATTTGAACCCAGGACTACATAATCAGCGGTTGAATATGCTGACCGCTGGAAAAACGAGGCAGACTAGGAATAAGACGTTAGTAAGGCTAGAGTATTCTTCAGTAACAAAGAAAATTAAAGTCTAGTATAAGAGAGATACAAATTAGAACTTGTCAACCGCGCGGAATAGCCTATTCACATCACATCTACACCTAAACCTCAACCTCAACAGCCTATATTGGTCCACTGGCTGAATGCAGGCCTCCCCCTGATAAGCGCCTTATTGGCGTTTATCTTATGCCTAGCGTGGTGATTATGGGCACTAGCCCATAATCACCACGCACTAGGCATGCAGGTTGGGGATCGCAGTTCGGTGGAAGAATTAATCTGCCCGGGGTGCTGCTTCCTAAACGCAACGCTATTGGCACCCGAACCATGACGTCATACTTGAACTTTTAATAATGTAATATAATAAATAATGTTGGACAATTCACACAGCATTATCTAGCCTGAATATGATATCTAGCATGAAGTTTTGACTTTGAGTTGATCTGATGAACCGTGTCGTCACAAAATGCAAGAGCTAACATGGCAGTGTTTTTATCAGCCGAAACTGAGTGTAGTTTTAGTTTTTCTTTTTACCTCAATAACTGATTTTTTTTTGTTTCTGTCTAAACCTAAATAATCGATAAAAAAAATCCATGCATAGTATACCTACTCTATTGTGGAAGTTAATATATGAAATTTTCAATTTTAAATTATATGTTTTCTGACTTACCAATTCCGTTGTATTTCCGCTAATAAGCTCGTCGTTTATGTACCACTTGTATGTGAGGTTGGATGGATTTGCGTCTGCTTTGCACACTAAAAGAAAAATAATATTATTTAATAATGGAGTCGTATCTTATTTCTAATCACTAAAATGATTGCGACGATCTTGGATTTATCGATTTGGATTCCATTGTCATAGAAAAACGATTTGTTAGGAGAATTAAGCCACACATTTGTCAAATGTAGACTCTTTTTCCTTAATTGGCTAGTAATCTATACGGAAGTAGTTATCTACATAATCATCATCATCATCATCATCAGCCTATATTAGTCCACTGCTGGACATACCGCAGACAATTGCACAAACTTCAGCTTTAATAATATTAGTATTTAGCCCAGAATTCTAAAATAATAATTAAGTATAAAAATTATGTATTATATGATTCTGTAGTATTATTTCTATGTCTAGGTAAAGATGGTTCGGGCTTATGGTCTGATATTAGCGGAGGTCTATGAGCGCCATAGCGCCCTGTCTTTAGACTGACGCATCCAGCATTCCAGCATCTGCCTGCAGTCTTTCGCAGATCGTTATACTAACTATAATAACATCCCATCAACATATAGGAAATTAAGAAAAAAACCCACCTAAACAATGAAATATTATGGCGCATACCCGAGCCAATATGACACGCCACCTATTTTATCATATTATTACGTTTAGCAAAGTAAAGTTTAAAAATCCATCGTACAGTTTTTTGGTATCTATTATAAGCTATTTTTTAATACCTCAGTAATAGTTTGATCTTATATAGTTTAGGAAGAGATGCGAAAAGCGAGTTTGGTGGCCAAAAAGCGCAACTCAGTATCACTGCATAAGCTTTACAAAATGAAACTACACTCGAGAGCAATGAATCCGGGTCACTTAAAGAATCCTAAAAATCGTAAATTGGAGTATTGAAGATTGGTCAAAAGTTATGTTCTCCGACGAATCAAAATTTATGCTCTACAAGCACGATGGAAGACACAGAGTGTATCGAAGACCAGGGGAAAGATTCAAGCAAGCATGCATCGAAGAAAAAGTAGCCTACGGTGGTGGGTCTGTACTTGTGTGGGCCGGAATTTCTTCTGAAAGTCGCACAGAGCTGGTGATCATAGAAAACGGCTCTTTAACTAGCGTAAGATATGTGGAAGAAATCCTCAATGATCACGTTGGTCCATTTATGGTCAATTTAGGTGAGGATGCTATATTTATGCATGACAATGCCCGACCTCATACAGGTAGGATTGTGAATGACTACCTTCAAGAGATGAACATTACTCGTATGGAGTGGCCAGCGCGCAGCCCGGATATCAACCCGATCGAGCATGCTTGGGACGAGCTAGGCAGATGCGTAAAACAACGAAACCCTCCCCCAATCACGCTTCGTGAGCTCAAAATTGCTCTCACAGAGAAATGGGAGAATATTCCCCAAAATCGTATAAGGAACTTGGTGTACAGCATGCCAAACCGCGTAAACGCAGTAATGGAAGCACGAGGAGGCAATACGAAGTATTAAAATTCAAGAAAATCGTAATAAAGTTCAAAAATTTCATGTTTCCTATTTTTATTTTAAGGAGAGATCAGCAGTTTTTTTCTTTATGTAATTTTGTGTTAATAAAATGTATGGTGACTCATATTTTTTTTACTTTCATTTAAGGAGTATTACATTGTCTATTAAATACAATTTATTGCATTAACCTATCATTTTTAGTTTCCGAGATTTTTAACATTCTTTAAGTGACCCGGATTCATTGCTCTCGAGTGTATTACAGAGACATTAATTCATAACTTATACTTAATACAGCAAACTGTTCGATGGATTTTTAAAACGTCCTGTACGTAATAATACGATAAAATAGGTGGGAGCGCCACTTTCATTGGTGTATGCGCCTTTAAAAAAACAAAAAGTTCTCATTAACATACTAGGAAGCAACTAAATATTAAGATGATGAAAACCTATAGAAACTTTCGTAGTTTGACGAATTCATTATGAATGTAAGCGGGTTACCCGTCACAGTAGATGACTCTCACGCCCTGCAGCATCTACAAGCAGCGCACCCCCCACCACCCCCGCCCCCGGCGGGCACGTCACGCGCTCAACGCGCGCTCACCCGCAGTGCTCGAAGGGATGCGGAACGCGCGCGTCTAGAACCGCATTCGCCCTGAAGATGTCCCTCGTTAAGGGATGAAACGTTGGTGTTCTTCCAACACAAACAAGGTTCGTAGTTAACCCGCTTACATTCATAATGAATGATGAAAACCATGACTCATACCTATGACAACGTTTTGTCCTTCAGGAACCCGCCGATTGTATCCCGATTTGATCTGGATCTTTATCTTTGGTGCGTATTTTACCTGCGGACAAACAATCACTTATTCATACGTACATTTATATGTATCAAAAACGAAACTTGACTTGACTTCTTTGTTATTGGCAACATGCGTCTATACCGTGTCCATTTTGAATGAAGCACAAACGTAAACAAACCGCCCATACTTAACCTAAAATTCACTTTGTTGGCGCGTCCTTTTATACGTAATTTACATTCTTGTCGATTTTAGATCCTCCCTTCAATAAAAATTGCTGACAATTATATCTGAAACTCGACGCCAAGCGAGTGAGATTTTGTTATTTGTGTCGTACTTTGTTTACTAACATGCTTCATTCAAAATGGATAAACCATAGTTTTCCCCATTTTGTGGTGTAATCGGTTGCTTGTATGCTTATTTTTTTACGTACAATAGACCTCGTTTGACAGCAATCTCACCTGATGGAAAGCGAAGATACGGCCGACGGTGTATCACGAAGGTCTAAAAGATACCTATTCACCCTTGTCTTGAAGAGATCCAGGTTGTAATTGGCCGGAAAAACATGCTTGAGATCATCTATAAGTGATCAATGATAAAATTACTTTTGAAAATCAATTCGTGTTGCTTAAAATAGATATCTGTGTAGACACAAAATAGATTTCAATTTCCATCGACTTATTATCTAATAATTTTCGAACAAAATACTGTTACTATTACAGGATTCTTCTACCCTATATACGCTAAAATAGTTAAAATGTAAAAAAAACGCAATTTCATAGCCTGAAAATTTATTTCACAGCAAACGCTGAAAAAACCTTCAACAATAGACTGATTACCCACTGCTAAACGAGCCATATCTATAGCTCAATCCATAGCGGTATCTATAGCCATCCTAGTTAACGACTCGCTCGTTGCCTATCAAGTTTATTTATGAGTATTTTTATACGGCAGTTAGGGCTATGAATTTGGTTTATAGTTCCACTATTTAAACAGAAATGTTTCGTATTTATTCGACACTAGTTTGAATAGATCTGTTTTTGTTTTTGATTGCTCTGCAAACGAACGACTGACACTTTTTTCGATCACTGTATTGAACATGAACACTACATTTTTCTATGCAAACCATTCCATAGCGGAAAATTTACCAGGCTTATTGACCCATTCATCAATTTAAAAAAAAAAAAACATTTTTTGATCGGAAGTTGCCCTGGCTGGTTATGATTAATATATTTTTATTGTTAAGGCGCATACCCGAGCCAATCTGACAGCGAAACCTATTTTATCATATTTTTACGTTTATCATAGGAATTTATAAAAATCCTACGTTCTGTTTGTGGTATCTATTATAAGCAATTTTTTAATACCTCTGTAATAATTTTATCACATATAGTTTAGGAGGAGATGCGAAAATAGAGTTTGGTGGCCAAAAAGCGCAACTTGGTACCTATCTCTGCCTAAGCTTTACAAAATGAAACTATTACAGAGACATTAATAAATAGCTTATAATAAATATGTAGATACCACAAACTGAACGCAGGATTTTTAAAAATTCCTGCGTTTAACGTAATAAGATAAAATAGTTGGGGGCGCCACTTTCGGTGGTGTATGGGCCTTAATACTGTTAACGCAGCTCGTATTATTGTTTGTGTGTAAAGGTGGCATTTCAGAAGACATCCTAAACCTCAAATTTTTATTTCATGCAGTTGACAACAAAAGCAAAGTCAGAGTGAAAGCGGATTTGTCAGATTTTAATGATAAGTTTCCCAGGTGCACCCAAGATTCCCTTAGACAGTAATTACAGTCAAATATCAGTTTTGTTTTCGGTTTACTATTATTTAGATAAAATGCATATAGCAGCTAAATGAACTCAGGGATAATTTAATTAGACTCAAAATTTGCACACTGAGAACTGTTACCAGAGATAACTTATTTCACATTATTTTTATAAATGGCAAGACATTATAATATGTATTTATATACCAGCTTTCACTCGCGGCTTCGCATCGCACTGCTAATGTCCCAGGACGGACTCTATTCAAGTAGCTAATGTCCGTCCTGGGGACGGACATGGGCTACTGGGTACTATTTACCTCCCAGCCAAATTTCATCGAGATTCGTACAGCCGGGAACGGGAAAAAAAGTATTCTACGTTCGTTTCCCGGTTCTAAACTACCTCCTTACCAATTTTCAGCCAAATCGTTTCAGCCGTTCTTGAGTTATAAATATAAATATTTAAATCTTTGAGACTGCAGTGTTTGCAAAATGTAATTTGAACTTGTTTGACACGCTCAAATGTAAGCGACTTGTAAAAAAATTCGTTGCCTTCCAAATAAGTAACACTTTTAAATAAGAGTAAATTCTGTATGGCAACTCGTATCTATAATCACCTACCGACAAGTGTTAAAGAAAGCAATATTGAATACCTATTATAATATTGAATTCATATTTTTAAACATAAATTAAAACAATTATTAATTGATAAGGCTTATTACAGTGTTAATTGAATATCTTATGGATACATTTTAGAATAAGACAACTCCTTGATTATTAATAACTAATTTAGATATTGACATTGTATTAATTTGAACACTGTTTTTATTATAAGACTATCTGCACCCCGCGGCTTCGCACGCCTTGTTCCTATGGAATCGTTAAAAGGTGATTTTCATCCCACGGAAACTGATTTATAAGATAAAAAGTAACCTATGTTGCGATTCCAGGATTAGAATTACCTGTGTGAAAAATTTCAACCAGATCTGTCCAGTAGTTTTGGCGTGAAGAAGTAACAAACATCCATCCATACATGCATCCATCCATACATCCATACAAACTTTCGCATTTATAGTATTAGTAGTGTGATTGCATTACATACATTCACTGTGACATTGCATGCTTTAAAGCTGATCATGGTTGTGCTCATTCTACTTTAATCTAACATCTCTGTTACCCATGTTTCGCAAAATAAATGAATTTGATTGAATTTGATTTGATTTGAAACATTCAACATCGGAAATGTACTGTCCCACATAACTCTTTCATCAATAAATTCATTGCGAACATGAAAAATATTTTTGCAATCGTGCATGTCCCACGGTAAAATTGGACATAAAAATATAAAGCATTTTTATATTACTCCGAATTTTACGAACATTATTTATTATTATTTTCTGTAGAATTACAACGGACTAAAAATTCAGTGACCAATTTTCATTTTCATTGAATGCAATAAAAGTTATGAAGCAATAAAATTTCCAAATTTGTACGAGCATGCAATCAATAGGTATTTACAGATATAAAACAGTGTGGTAAAAAATGGTGTTACACCACTGCAGCACTGCCTCGATTGTGATTTTTGATTGCGTTTGATTTTTTCACAGCTCTAAGACACAGTAGATTTGAGTATTTGATACAAATTTTAGCTTGATACCTCCACGTGTTTTTGAGAAAAAGGGTCTTGGTCTACAGACGGACGCACAACAAGAGATCCTATAAGGGTTCCGTTTTTTTCATTTCCAGGTGCGGAACCCTAAAAATGACTGAATGTTTAGTTTATCCTTAACTTCAGTAAAAGGGCAAAATTCTGCATCCGTCCATCTGTAGTTTCCTAAAGGTAAAATGCCAAAATGAGTCATTCTGAGACAAATACCGTTAGTTATGGTAATACCATTAAGAAGGTTGAATGAAAGCCTTTTAGTATGAGAGATTTGGTTATTCTATTAGGTATCAACTGGCACCACAATTTTTTTTTATCAAAGAACTAAAGAAACGAATTTCCATGGCCAAAAGATGTACTCGTAGTAGTAGGTACATTCTTGTTGCATTCTAAAGTTGTAAACTTACATTCACTTCATTCTTCGTTCGTACATTTCCGATGTTCAATTGTTCATTCCATGTTCAAACGCATTTGACAGCCACTAACTCACGATAGATTTAACTTTTGTTTTGCACGTTGTAAAATGGGAAGAGCTTTGTGGAATGTTCGAGAGCTTAGATTGATGTTGCTTCAATATTTGGTGGATAGGGAATGGTTTTAGATGGATGATGCTACATAGAGAATATGGCAATCAAATGAAAGAAGCAAAATATTATTTATTTCTAATAGAAAAACACAGGTACTTAGAGTTTTTTAAACGATTTGCACATGAGACTATCACACTAATAATAAAATGCGAATATTTAGATGGATCGATGGATTTTTGTTACCTCTTCACGCCAAAACTAATTTAAGGATGGGGCTGAAATTTTGCATATAGGTAGTTCTAAGCCTGGAAGAAAATATCCCATTTGTCATTTCCCATGAGATTAGATACAACACAACGCGTTTGAAACCGCGGGCATAAACTAGTTAAAAAATATAAACCGAAGGCTTATAAAGTCATGTTTAGTTACCAAATAGAGCGTTTCCTTTATTAAAATGTTTTAAAAAGTTCGAAAAGACTGAAAAGAGTGTACTTTTTACTCGGGACCGTCTGATCAATCAAATCAAATCAAATTATTTATTTGCAAATTTGGCAAAGATGTGTATAAATTGACATCCTCTCGACAAAAGAGCCATCTAATGAGTTCTAGGTTTATCATTTTTGAAACGCATGATATAAAAATTATCAATCAACTATTCCTTTTTGAGCAAATAGCACTTTCATCAGAATATAAAACTATCATCACCTGACAATAAAAATAAACAACGAATAAAAACATCAAAAATTTTCAACACGTTCGTAGAAGTGCCATCAAAATTTATACCCGAAAAAATGGGCAGGGTCTCTATTACGTGTATGAATGGCAACTCTCGATATCAAGCAGCATTGTCGGCCATCTGATCATAAAATGTAATTGGGTCGCTAGTAAAAAGGGTTTTTATTTTACGACCGAAGAAAAATACATGATAAACATGCTTGGGCTGGGCCAGGGAGGTAGAGTTTGATGGATCGGGTATGTTTTCGTAATTGAAGTAGGGTTAAGCTTTAAAGGTCATTCTTAAAATAATAAAAAATACAAAATGTGTTTCCTCATACTGTTGGAGCTTTATTTAACGATTCTAAAGAATATTTATTTTGGTTGTTTTGTCAATGACGCAAAAATCGCTTAAATTTGTGGCATTTAGGTCTTGATTTTTGTGTGAGGCGTTTTATATTTCCTGCATTGAATCCATACAAAAATACTTTTTGAGTTGGTAATTATGTACTCGGTCAGGCAACTAAAGAAGATTGTTATGTAAGTTAATTTAAATTATTTACATAACTAAATCTTAGAATCGAACATTCAATATTAAATAAGTAAGTGTGGTATCACGTATTCTTTAGCTGTGTATTCAAATTATTGTCGGATGTATCCTTTAAATATTTATAACTATTGTAAATTTCCCCCATCATTTTATTTGGGCCTGTGTTATGAATAGTTAATTTTGAGTCTGATATTTCAAGTTTATTATGATTGTGTTTGATTACGTCTAGGTATTGTCAATTTGCTTAATAAAATATTCCGAGTCTTTTTCTAATCGTTACTTTTCTGTTTCTAAGCTTTTCCAAACCCTTTTATCGTATCTGCTATCGAAGAATTATGTTGGTAGGACATACAACTAGTCTAGCCAAAATGCGACATGTTTGAGGTCAACACTACTTTAAAAAACTGATAGAGGCATAAAACTTATGTATGTATATACCAATTTATAAGTGAACTTAACCAACTCCTGCTGAATGGGTGTTGCTACATGGTCAACGAGTTCCTCAACCGTAGCAAATAAAACTATAATGACTTTATATAACTTAAGTTAGCTCATTGAACAAGTGTATGTTTTTATAACTAAGAATTAGTCATAATTATTTTTCTCACACTCCATGATATTTTGGTGAATATACTGTTTTTCAAACACAATTGCATGGTTGTTTCTGAATAAAATGATTTATGATTATGATTTACTAGCTGCGCTCCACGGCTTCGCACGCGTTGTTCCTATAGAAACGTTTAAAGATGATTTCTGTCAAACGGGAACGCAACGATGATATTTTATGGTATAAAAAGTGGCTCATTTATGATTTGAATTACCTGTATGCAAAATTCCGATCCGTTCAGTGGTTTTGGCGTGAAGAGGTAACAAACATCCATCCATCCATACAAACTTTCGCATTTATAATATTAGTGTGATAAAAAGTACTTTTACAAAGATCGGTATATCTAGCTAAGGCGACGACGCGACGACGCCCAGCCAGATTGTCCAATAGAAAATAAATATAATATCCTTTCCATCACACCCATTGATAGCGTCCATAATAATAACAAATCCTAGTATACAATATCTAGCCCGACCTTTACCAAGTCCAGAAATAACGAAAGTAATAAAGGAAATATTAATATTAATGCCACATCCAGTTAAATGTATCCGAGAGCGGAATAGTAATTTCCTTCTGAATCTTGGGAGGACAACCGTTTTATAACTCACGAGTGACTGTATTGATAAAAATGCGGAAAGGCGTAGTAGTACCAAACGAGGACGTATAAACGCGAAAGGTTGAGGATATTTGGATATCAAGCTTTCGCAAAGACATTTGTCTTTTTTAATGATAATTATGTATATTTGTAATGATTCTTGAAGGCTTGATTTTTTCAAAATAAATAAAAACCAACTTATATTTTTTTGTAATTGCAAATTGAAATAATTAATTTAGCGTAATAACGCGAAATTAATTATTTTATATATTTTCTTACTTATTTAGACGAACATTTTCTCACTTTCTCGTAAGTGAACAGACAATGGTGTCAATTCATATTCTGCCAAAACTAAACTTAACTAATTTGACAGGACTAAAAAACTATCTGTCCCTGTCATAACAATAAAAATAATAAGGATGGCATCAATTTTAGTACTGTCAAATTAGTTAAGTCTAGGTCTGGCTACATCTAAATAGAAACTAATGCTTTAGCTAAACTAAAGAACAAAAAGTAGCTCACCTCCGTTAGTTACTACACCTTTTTCACCCTCGTACATTATTCCTAAACCTACCAAAGCACAATATTCTCCATCACAATATCATGACAGCGTATTTTCTTATAATAATAACGGTTCGGTTCTTCGAGAAATCATTTATTATGTTCGATCGCTATAATTGGTTCAACCATTCATTCTCTCTAATGGTTTTTCGGTGTCACTGTTTATAATAAGTTAGTAGTCAGGTTTTAGATTTTAAAAGCTTCATGTTAAAATGTAAAACGGTTAGTATTATGTAGATAACGCAGGTAGATAAGGTATGTTTTTATGCCGGACGTACCAGTACCACACTGTGTCGTCTAGTCCCGAACTTTAACAATGGTTCTAGTTAACTAATAAACTACTCACACAAAACTAGTAAAATTTACTAAGGTAAAACATAGAAAGGAAAAAAAATATTTTGCATTAAACGATAACTTTTAGTTTAAAATATTATATATTCTTTTAATTAGGTACAGTTAAAACACTGAGTAAAAGTAAGAACAATACAAAATGTTTAGCAAAAACTATACTTTATAAGGCTGAAAAGAGTTTTAGCCAATTCTAAAACAACAGAATCGACACCAATGATAAGGCGGCCTTAAAATGTTTAGTTAAAAACACTCACGAAATTCTAACGAGTGTTAAGTCCGTTTGACTCCAGAAGGCTCTAAAATGAACACTCGAGAAAAGAACACTAATTTCACTTCATCACGTAGTGACAAGGTGGTCGGGTCGAGATTGCACTCGATATCATTCGGTCGTCAATTATTTCTAACTAAATTATTTGTATTGTGGTTTATAAGTCCACAGAATCATTACAGATGTTTAGGGTTTTTGAAGTCTTCATCTGTTCAACTATTTCAGTCAGTGACTGTACCTACACCCTGTTCTGTAAGCCACGTTCAAATAATATACGAGTAGCTATGTATTGAAACGTAAAAAACGAGGCACCTCGTTTGTTTTGCTGGCTCCATAATTTTCTCTTGCCTTCATTCTTTACGTTCCGTGTCGATTTTTGCCTATTTTCTTAAGGCGCTGTGTTCACGTTCTCATTTCCTTTTATTTTTAAAAATTCCGTTCAGCAAACTAAAGGGTGCTTATAGTCTGTTCGGTTTGAACTTTAAACTAAATAACACCGATCATCGACCATATCTAAAAAGCTTTTGGATGGTTTACCCTCTCGAGCGAAATATGTTATTGATTGACAAAGGTGGGGATTCTTATTATCACTACCTATTTACAGCCGTAACTGTCCCACTGCTGAGAAAGGTCTCCATTTTCTACTTCCATTCTTGAAATGAAATGAAATGAAATTTATTTATTTCTTGACCACAACAAAGCCAAACATTAAAAATTAAACCACTTAGAGCTAAAGCTGAACACTGAAACAAAGGTGAAATTACAATAACTAAAATATGAGTATGACTATAACATATTATAAATATGAGTAATTCATCATTATTGTGGCAAAGAAATGGCCTCAGCGTGATGCTCCAGCATATCGCCATGCTGTAGCGCTGGTATTCTGCTACAGGCTGCATTTAGGTCACGGACACCTTGAGAATAGGTACTCAATAAACATTTAAATATAGCAATTTACCTCTGCCATAAGCCATGATGGATTATGTACCTATCTTTAATATAAGAAGTTTAGAGTCTGGAAGTTGACTGTGTTACACCCCGAGCCTCGAAAAGCACGTAAAACCGTTGGTGTTGCACCTGACCTGTCCCCAGTTGTGGCGATCTGTTGTTTCATCGGATTATGAGAGTGAGGGAATAGAGAATGCGCCTATATTTGCACACACTTGTGCAGTATAATATTTCCTATGCATCTGGCTAATCTCCGATGAGACTGGCCGCCGTGGTCGAAATTCAGCTAAGAAGACATCACATCAACATCAACTTTATTTTAGTGCATTGTTATTTAGGTGTTTTGAGTCTCACTTAAGTACTTTTTCCGCTTTTAGACTAAAACTGTTCTTTTGAGGTTAGTGGATACTCAATAATCTCTCTATACCGTTTTTTCTCACTACAAAAATAAATCTATTGACGACCTCTGTGGCGCGGTGGGCAAATGTCTGCCTGCAAGGCAGGAGGTTGCGGGTACAATTCCCGCCTCGGGTCAAATATGTGTAGGTACAATCTGCAGACATTTGTTCAGGGCGTTCTGGATGTTTTATATGTATAATAAAAAAAATATATCGATGTAGTGTATTCTATTATGTAGATTAGTTATCTAGTACCCATAACATAAGCTCTGCTTAGCTTGGGGCTAGAGAATGGTGTGAGTTGTCTAGCATTATTTATTTATTTATTTTATTTATTAGTTTTTTAGTCATCTCACGCGGAAAACGCGCCAGGATTAAAACATGCGTTTTTTAAGTATGTTTATTTACTGTGCCATTAAGCCGTAACACCTGATAATTATTTCTGTAACAAATCGTTGTCAGTGTACCTGTACATCGATGCTATGTTCAGACAATTTCAAATTTCCACTAAAAGGTTTTCAAACATGTCCACCTCTACAGGCAAAGTAAAAACACGGAAACAAAAATAACGACATTAAATCCAACGAGGACACGTTAGGCCCTAAAAAGGGACACCTTAGCCCCTGGAAGGCACACGGAACCCGCGACCGGAATACATAAACCGACAGAAAACAATGCTAAATTGACACTGCGTGACGTTACGGTACCCTAATTACTCAAATGAAATGAACCTTATGACAAGGGTAGTGGGTTGAAAATCAGGTGGCATTTGAAGGGAGAAATAGAATTTCTCTTGATGGATTCAATGCTCTATAAAATTGTCTGATCGAGCATAGCTTCGATGTACACACTGACAACGATTGATTACAGAAATAATTATCAGGTTTTACGACTTAATGGCACAGTAAAATAGTAGTCATCTGATAATAGGTATACTGAAGAGGGCGCATTGCGTTCATAGGAGCGGGACAGAACATAAGGTTTTGGAACAGGACAAGAAAACTACACAACTTATGAAAAAACCCAACCAAGTAACCATAGAATTAGTTCTGCGAATCAAAACAAATATATTTTCTATAGACCACGGGGTTCCTGAGATCTAGACCAAATTCGATGTAAAACAGTGCACTTTTATTATTTTTTTTCAATGAATCGTGTTTTCAAAACCAAGGCATCGAAGATAAGTTTTTTTTTTGTAATTCTTGTTTTTTACCACGGGATCCCATGATAACTGACATCTAGGCCTATTTTTTTAAAGAAATCCACTAGGTTTGAGACTTAGAAAATACGTGTTTGAATCCCTCCGCGTATAACGCGGCAGATGACAATAGCCCTATATTGCCCCTTAGCAAGCTCTTATTTTTCTATTAATTTATTTCTTTCTGTGGTTCAACGCAAAAAAAAACTAACAGATATCCATTGATTTATTAAAAACGAAGATGAGGCACTGGTTGCTCGAAAGTGGCAACCTCAAATTGTGTTCTCCCACATCAGTCACCGTCTGAACGGCGGCACGGGCGGTCGTGATTCGCGTGAAATATTGTTGTCTCAGTCTCACTTCGATCCTAGATACGTCTTTCCGTCTTTGTTCTTCTTTATATTGCACAGGACTGGAAATATAACTGTGAGCATATATGTTTGCGTGTAGTTGTAACACATGCCAATTTTTGAGTAAGCGCTGGGAGAACGTAACCTATCTTCCCTGTTTAAATCAATGCAGATATCCATCCATTTAACCTTAAAGTATTTTATAACTAGGTATCTATAGTTATGTTTTTTTAAATCACCTGAAAATGAAACCCACCCAAAGCAAGTTTTCCAATATCTCAAATGCCAAACCATCATCTATTACGTGGAAACTTCAGAAAGATCAAAAATACGGAAAGAACAAAACTCCAGCCGACTCAATCGAGATCATCGATCAAGTATTCCTGTACAGTCAGCAGTAAAAGGGAAAGGAAAAACTTATTTATTTTCAAACGATGAGAAACAAACATACAATAAGGATTGATGTGGTCTTCAGAATTCAACAATACTCGATGATTCCTGTTAAATCCATTGACTGTCACTAGATCTATGCTAGATGTATTGTGCTGGCTTAGAATTTTCACTGCCCTAACTCTTCCCGCGAGTGTCGTAAGAGGGCAGCGTCCCCTGCAGAACAATTATACCAACAAACTGCGATCCCTAACCCGCATGCCCAGCGTAGGGATTATAGGTTGTCTCTGCCCCTCCATAAAATAAACGTCAATATGGCGCAGGGGGACGCCTGCGTTCAGCATTGGACAAATACAGGCTCTGAGGTTGAGGATGCTAGATCATAATCTTTATTTCTAACCGATTAGAAGTAACAATGGGGATTTACTAATATGGGAATTAATTACAATCAAATAATGGAAATAAATAAGAACTACTAGTAATACACTCTTTATAGTTCATAACGAAAATGATTTATGCCTAATTTCGGCCACGGTGGTCAATCTCAACGGAGACCAGCCATATGCGCAGGAAATTTATGAGGCACAAGTGTGTATTTAAGAACACGGATGCACTCTCTAATCCATATCTCCCTTGCTCTTGTAATGTCGACAAGACCTAGGAGAGGTCAGACTTAGGACTAACGGATTAACGAAATACCTTAACATTAACATAAGGCCGGAAAAACCGTTTCGAGATAAACTTTCTATTTTATACCTGAGCTCAGACCACTATCAGCCATGGAGTTCGTTTAAACTATTTGCACAAGCACAGCACGGCGTAAAAACACAAGATCTCAGAAAAGAGGCCTATGAAACCAATTAATATTCAACCCGGTTAATTCTTTGTTTCAAAACATTAAACAGTTTGTCTATTTTTCAGATGGCCAAGGACTAAAAGGATGCACATAATCATTCAGGCACAGAAAATCTCCCATGTTAATTACATGGCCGAACGAATTCATAAACCAAAATTTCAGAAGAACTTACATTATTTTGAGAATCGGTATTGGAAACTAAAGCATTTCAATGTTAAAAATTCTAGAAACCTTGATATAAACAAGCAAAAAAGAGCAAAACACCCAACCAAACAGCCGACTGCACATCCCGACTTCTAATTTCCAGTGGATATACAAAGATTTGTATTCCCGCTTGTTTACCCTGCACTCGGCAATTCGACCTGAATCGGTACGTATTTTTCAAATACACATTAAGCTACGTTTGTATTGTTTCAGGCCAGTTATCGAATACTGGAAGTGAAACGTTGAATTGTTGGTTTAAGTTGCGAGTTAGAGGTAGTAACAATGTTTTACCATTGCTAAACATATGTACTTATACACTTTTGTAACTGCTGTTTGAGGACCAAACACAATCTGTTTTTTTGTATCAGGCGCAAGACAAGTATTGTTTTATGGCTTCTAATAACGAGAAGTTAACGTTTTGAATAAATAATATTATTTGTTCAAACTGTTAATTTTTCTAGATGCTATTCAAGGCTTGTAGTCTGGAGGGTTCGTAGGACGCCCTCCGGCCAAGTAGGATGACAATCTGCGAAAGACTGCAGGCAGATCCTGGATGCGTCAAGCTGAAGACAGGGCGTTATGGCGCTCATAGGGGACGGCTATTTCCAGCAGTGGATCTAGCTGCATCCAGCATCTGTCTACAGTCTTTCGTAGGTCATCCCATCTAGGCGGAGATCGTTCTACAATACGTTTGCCGTGTTGTAGTCTCTCAGTTTACTGATTGGGCCACTCCCGGTATTTATAGAAGTAGGAATAGACTATATGATCTTTATGGTGCTAGAGAAGCTATGTTAAATGATCCTGCGTTTCTTTTGTATTTAACAAAGTACTCAAAAACATTTAAAAAAGTCTGTAACACAGCGAAATGCCTGTTTTTGAGGAAAAAAATTGTAAACTCATCTGATAAAATCAAAGCAACATGGAGACTTATAAATAACGAAACTGGTAAATCTAAGTCACGAAAAAGAGAAATAAGGTTAAAAATTAATAATTCAATACTTATACACGATAAAGATATTGCCGATGCTTTTGATTCATTCTTTTCTGATATTCCTAAAGTTGTTACCCGGTCTCTAAACTCCTCACCTTCAATCGCGGTTAAATTATTAGAATCATCTGTAGATAAATGTACCGAGGTTTTTATATTTAGTCATGTAAACGCTAATTATATTGTGAAAACATTTAAGTCTATTAACATCAAAAATACTGAGGATCTTTGGGGTATTTCAACCACAGTACTGAGTTCTATTATTAAGGAAGTTGCTCCATGCTTGGCTTACATTTTCAATAGTTGTATTGATGCAGGAGTTTTCCCTGATCTCATGAAATATAGTAAACTGGTTCCTCTTTATAAATCTGGTAGCCACACTGATCCGGCCAATTATAGGCCAATTTCAATACTTCCTGCAATGAGTAAAGTTTTTGAAAAAATTATTCTCACACAGTTGTCCTCTCACTTCAACCTCAATAGGTTGTTACATAAAAATCAATTTGGCTTCACCAAGGGTAGATCGACAACTGATGCTGGTACAGTTCTATTAAAGCACATATTGGATGCATGGGATAAAGCGAAAAACGCTATTGGTGTATTTTGTGACCTTTCTAAAGCTTTTGATTGCGTGGACCATGGTACATTAATAAATAAACTAAGTCATTATGGAATTAAAAACAAGGCACTGGACCTTATGCAATCATATTTATCGGATAGAGTCCAAAAAGTAGATATTGGTAAAGAAAGATCTAGGGGATCAAAAATCGATTTAGGAGTCCCGCAAGGATCAATATTGGGTCCTTTTCTATTTTTAGTATATGTAAATTATCTCCCATTTCTAGCAAAAGATCTCTGTGATATAGTCTTATTTGCTGATGATACTTCATTGATTTTTAAAGTTGACAGAAATAAACATAATTATGACGATGTAAATAATTCTCTTTCACAAATACTAGACTGGTTCACCGCCAATAACCTCTTACTCAATAGTTCAAAAACCAAATGCATAAAATTCATGTTACCAAATGTAAGAGAGCTCCCAACTAAGATAATGCTAAAGGATGAGATTGTTCACCTTGTAGACTCAACTGTTTTCCTAGGGTTACATATTGATTCCTCTCTTCAATGGAGACCGCAAATTGATGCTCTCGCAAACAGACTTAGTTCAGCAGCGTATGCGGTACGAACAATTAGATACATTACCGATGAAGATACAGCTAGGTTAGTTTACTTCAGTTACTTCCATAGTGTTATGTCTTATGGTATTTTGCTTTGGGGACAGGCAGCTGACATCCAGACTATCTTTGTTCTTCAGAAAAGGGCGGTACGCGCTATTTATAAATTAAATCCACGTGATTCGTTGAGGGAATTATTTAAAGAAATAAATATTTTAACAGTAATATCGCAATACATCTATGAAAATCTAATGTATACACACAAAAACAGAGATAACTTTATGAAAAGGTGTGATGTTCACAATAAAAATACAAGAAACAAGAACAAATTACACATCCCATCATATAGATTACGAAAGGTAGGGAAATCATTTGTGGGCAATTGCGTAAGATTCTATAATAAGCTTCCATCTGAAGCAACTGAGCTCCCTATTCGTAAATTTAAACTGTACATAAAACGAAATCTTATCAAGAAAGCATATTACTCCGTAGATGACTACGTCAATGATGTTAATGCTTGGCCGGATGTCGCCCAGTTCCGCACAGACAATAGTATGTAAGACCAGTTAGACTTAGTTATCCTAAGATTGTATTAGTTGATAAGCGATAAACTTGCTAGTGGTTTCTTTTTCACTTCTTCCGCTAGTGGACAAAAAATTGAAGTGAATTAAAGTCAATTGCATCTTATTTCTTGTTTGATAGTAATAACTATTTATCAAGCTGTTTATATAGTAAAAATTTGACTTGTCTAAGTACTTATTTTGTAAGTCTAAAGAAATAAACGATTTGACTTTGACTTTGACTTTCTCCTCTAAGGAATAACTTACCTCAATCTGTATACTGGCTGCCCGGTACGCCCTATCGGCTGTGTTCTGGGCTTGGCAGGTAAACGTCTGGTTATGGTGCTCTTCTTTTGGAGTCATGTCGATTATTGACCTGTGAAACGAATTTTGTAAGTATTTAAGAGCTTAAACAAAAATGATGCAGGAAGTTTTATAATTTTAGATTCTATAAATAGTTTAGAAAGCAACTTTTACCTGCGAATGAATCTTTACTTAAACAAACTTTGAATCAGTTGTCGTTTTGCAGTCTATCGACATTGTTATACGATTAAATTATAATCACCATCTCAGCCGATGGCCGTTTACTGTTGAATACTGGCCTCGCCAAAAAGTTCTATAAGCTGCTATATACACTCGAGAGCAATGAATCCGGGTCACTTAAAGAATGTTAAAAATCTCGGAAACTAAAAATGATAGGTTAATGCAATAAATTGTATTTAATAGACAATGTAATACTCCTTAAATGAAAGTAAAAAAATATGAGTCACCATACATTTTATTAACACAAAATTACATAAAGAAAAAAACTGCTGATCTCTCCTTAAAACAAAAATAGGAAACATGAAATTTTTGAACTTTATTACGATTTTCTTAAATTTTAATACTTCGTATTGCCTCCTCGTGCTTCCATTACTGCGTTTACGCGGTTTGGCATGCTGTACACCAAGTTCCTTATACGATTTTGGGGAATATTCTCCCATTCCTCTGTGAGAGCAATTTTGAGCTCACGAAGCGTGATTGGGGGAGGGTTTCGTTGTTTTACGCATCTGCCTAGCTCGTCCCAAGCATGCTCGATCGGATGATATCCGGGCTGCGCGCTGGCCACTCCATACGAGTAATGTTCATCTCTTGAAGGTAGTCATTCACAATCCTACCTGTATGAGGTCGGGCATTGTCATGCATAAATATAGCATCCTCACCTAAATTGACCATAAATGGACCAACGTGATCATTGAGGATTTCTTCCACATATCTTACGCTAGTTAAAGAGCCGTTTTCTATGATCACCAGCTCTGTGCGACTTTCAGAAGAAATTCCGGCCCACACAAGTACAGACCCACCACCGTAGGCTACTTTTTCTTAGATGCATGCTTGCTTGAATCTTTCCCCTGGTCTTCGATACACTCTGTGTCTTCCATCGTGCTTGTAGAGCATAAATTTTGATTCGTCGGAGAACATAACTTTTGACCAATCTTCAATACTCCAATTTACTATTTTTAGGATTCTTTAAGTGACCCGGATTCATTGCTCTCGAGTGTAGTTATAAGTAGGGTCAATTAGCATGTTTTACCTTGCAGTTATAGCGAAACGCGGGAAAGATTTCAGCTTAGCTTAGGGCAATGACGCTGTGTGAATTACGACAGCATTATTTTTTATTTTATTTCTAAGTGAACAGTGTGATAGATCGAATTTAGTGATTATAGACTTACACTACAAAAGTAACGTTTAGTTTGTTTGAGTTTGTGTTTGTGTCGCTGGTCCGTCAGAAATCCCTGAAGCAGCATACTCTTAAAAGGGTCTAGCGGTTATAACATCCTCGTACTGAGGGGAAAGCGGGTTCGATTCCCGTTAATGCCGAACATTTTGGGAGTTTATTTGATTTCTTACCCCCATATCTTTAGTCGTTACCTCGACCTCGACTCAACCTCTACTCAACCTCCAAATGCGTTTCGGTATGCTTGATGATAAAAAATTCCTCCACTCGAACCGATCTTGGAAATTTTTCTCAGCCGAGTGAAGAAATAAACTGTCATCTCAAGGTACCTCGCGACCTACCTTGAATGCTCCTTGAAAGCGTTTGACCTTTTATTTAACCAAATTATCGACTAAGCATACCGAACTCCGAGTCTGTTTTGGAGGAATGCTTGAGAAACCCTCAGACAAGTTAGAGTGAAGGCGTAATTGAAGAATTGTCTAAAGATATGAGTGTTAGTGTGATAGTTGATTACAAACGATTTACCTTGCAGTGAACCTCTGTCCATCTTGTAAAGCCTCAACAGAGTATGTAACTCCTTGTGTTAAAACACCAGCGTTACTGTCCACCCATGTGATCTGGAACAAAAATTATAATACTATGATCCTCTCTCACTGATTTCGTATGTTATTATGTATTATTTAATACCCCGCGTGGCATAGGCTATGTTATTTCGAGTGTTCCTATATCTATGTGGTTGACGGACGCTCTCAAAAGCTAATTGCGATTATATAGATAGAAAATAGTTTAGTTCAACACCTTACAATGAAACAGATTTAACATAAATTAAACACATAGAGAACGGCAATGAAACTGGCAGCCGCCAGTTATCGCTTGAAGCGATTTCTTCCAGGTATCCAAAACGATTGTGGAAAAAAAGTTGTTGCTTCATAACATAAATATTATCATCAGGGTGATTATTCATCAGCATCATCAAGGTGATTGTGATGGAGTTTGATTTTGTTATATCTTTTATTTATTCCATTTTACTTTTTTTGTTTAATGTTAACGGCTGTTTGTAGTTTTTAGTAAGTTTTCAGTTTACTCTTGCTCACACTTTTTATGTAACTATCATTATTTTTAACCGTGAAAGTAGCCTGCTGCTTCGATTTATTATTTATAAGTACGCGTATGTGCTGCTGGTTTTTCTTTAAAATAAATAAATAATATATACATCTTTAATACTATTTATATATGATTAAGTATAATACACATAATACCTACTGAAATGACTATAAATGAGTAGCATTTCTCATAAAGTTTTTAGACTTTTGCTATATTTGGCGAAGAAAAGTTGTCAATTTAACCATCACAAAAATAGATACACAAAGATTCGGTATTTTCCACATAACAAGAACCAGATGAAAGTATATAATAACAGTTCTGAGAACTTTATGCCCGTATCCTAAAACTAAAAGCTATATCTTTCTATTTATTACGCATGTTTAAGTAACTCGTGTCATATTTATACTCAACGTGTTACATTAACACGTCACGTTCCATTTCACTCAGCTTCTCTACTTGGAAAATCGCTAGAATATTCCATTTGAGTTGGCAATGCCACAGACCAGAAGGAAGTGGCTTTGTCATAAGTTGTAGGTAAATTTAGAGACTTTATTTTAGAGACAGTTGTTCTAGTGGTCACTATGTTCAAACGCAACTCAGTTTACCTCAACCTCAGCCTCAACCTCAACTGCCTGTATTGGTCTACTGCTGGACGCAGGCCTCCCTCTGATAAGCGCCTTATTGGCGTTTATCTAATGGAGGGTAATACCCATAATCCCCACGCTGGGCATGCGGGTTGAGGATCGCAGTTTGGTGGTATAACGGCGCCTCTTACGACACCCACGGGTAGAGATGGGGTGGTGTAAATTATAAGCAAACACCACACAGCTACATACAGGCAACCTAGTAGTTATGCTGAGTGTGAACTGGTATACTGCTGACTACAATGTTTGCGTTACTCTATTTTCTATGGAAATGTGAAGGTTATTTAAATAGAAATAGAATAACGCAAACTTTGTATGGCAGTTCACACTCAGCATACAAAGAACCATTAGTACTTTTTTAAGCGACTAAACCGAATTGGTACCTGTTTTGAAACAAATAGGAATCGGATGAGTTGTCGCATAAAAATCATGTTATATGTTCAAGGGGTCAACTCATCCGAAGTGGATGAGAATTGCTCGGACGAAATGACCACCTACTTAGATATAAGTGTAGCAAAGTCACGACTTTTTAACCGTTATCAAAGAAAATCGGCTTCGGTTCGGCTCAATCGGAGTCCTGACAGAAATCCAGCTAAAAGCCTAAAAGTTGAGACTTTTAGCCTACAAGTCTCAACTTTTCAGCTTTTAGCTGGATTTCTACCATAAGTAGAGCGGACCCTGTCAGGACTCCGATTGACTCGCACAACAGTAAACATCATAATTGTATTTCCACCAAAAAATTATCAATCAGTAAGGACTGAATGGGCAAGAGAGCTTTGAAATGAACTCACTCATCTCTCATTTTCCGCTCATTACCTATTTGCGGTGAAAACCCAGCTTTATATTTGCAATGAATGCGGTAACTCAGGGACTTACTTTAGTCTAATTCTGAAATTATTTCGCAAATAGCTACATTATTCTAAGTGATATCCAGGTATAACAAGCTGCTTGTTAAATTAAATAGGATCTAGGAAATAAACTAGAGCACCTGAAACTTACACTTCTGAAGTCATGCTTACAGAAGTTAACAGTGTTATTTTTGCAACTCATTCACAGAGAGCTACATTTGCAATATTTATTTATTTATTACAAGGAAAACCAGATGTTTTTACATACAGAGTACAAGCTTATAGAACGTTTTCATGGGTAGTTATCAGAATAAAAAAATTATAAAAAATGTAGAGAGGTATTTCTATTCGGCGTGTCTTGTGTTATTTTCCACCCTATAGAATACGGAGAATAATACTTATTAATTTTAATCGCCTTAGTACCGAAAATACAAAAAAAGTACAAATTCATATTACCTTCTGTATTATAAGTGTTTTCTGTGAATCATAAAACCTTATTGCAGAGAGAAAAAGGGTAATTTACCTATGATATGTGAACTATCAGTATTGCAGTAGCAATTAAAGCTTCATCATCATCATCGGTCCATTATAGTCCACTGGACATGAAATTGGCCTCCCCTATTGAGCCCCAAAGCGTCTATCTTCAGCTTGCAGCATCCAGCATCTACCAGCAGTCTTATCTAGATCATCATCACACTTCCTTGAAGGAGGACATTCTACCTAAGTTTGCCGAATCTTAGTCTTCACTTGAGAACAAGACTAATCAGACCCCAAATAATCTATCTATTTATCTATCTAAAGAGACCAGCCACATCACCCATCAGCTACCACCACGAAGTGAATAGATATACTGCCCGAGAGACTAAACACAATTAGGGATCAAATTGAAAATGAATCTGTGACAATATTAAAGTCTCTTGACGCTCTGTTCTGTATCGCTTGGATTTTCAAACTTGTTGTTAGCGTTTTCAATGAAGAACAAACTTGTTGGTTCAATTTCGAGACTGGCTCTAGGGTTCCTTAATGTAGAAAGGAAGAAAGAAAGAAGAAAATAATTAAATTGGCCATAAAACTACACAACACATTATTTAACTTCACTAAATTAATTCTAGACTGATACTTAATTTTTGTGCGTAGCAGGCAAATATGACGCACACTCAGCATTGTGCTGGGTAGACCTGGTGTGTCTACCCAGCGTTGGTTTTCAGTGTTGGCCAAAGGCAGGTCACTTCACAAACTATACTAACAGAAGAATATTTTCCCTTTTACTTCAGAATTTTTAATAAAGATTAAGTGTTGGTTTTGCAAAAAGAAATAATCTAAAGATACTAGTAATTGTCCTGCAAAACTGATACCAAGTCGGTTTTTCGTTATTTTAAAACAATATAAGCATGATTGGCAGCGACTATGACAGCCTGCCATCCTTTTACAGAATAGACTGTCACATTTCCCCTGGTACCAAATGGTTATGTTAACAAATCGCAAAAGTTTCAAAAATGGTGGTTCCATGTCAAGTGGCACGTCCAAAAGTTAGCAAGTATCATTTATTCTGCGATGCAAATTTTAAGTTTCGGTAAAATTTAGTTGGCCCGAGCTGAATTAGAATTTAGATTGCTCTTCGAGAGTTAGCCCCGAAGGTTTGTGGATTATGGATTTCTGATTTGAGGATTTCAGAGAATAATTCTGGTTATGACTTTGAAAATTAGAAAATTAGAGTTTTGTCTTTATTGTCTTTAGGGTCGACATGACACTGACAGCCCATTTTAATGTAGCAATATTTCCTCTTTCCTACCTGTGTGTGGCTAAGAGTTTGCACCACTCCAACTTTTCCCGTCCGCACATGGAGCTACTCAAAATTGACGGAACTAATCAGTAATTGTAATTACAAACTAGTTAAAAACTGTACCTCGCACACGACGCTACTCAAGTTGCTAGGTTTCAGTCACTTCTATTTTTTGCTCGTTCATTTTTCACAACAAAAAAACAGAAAATCCGTAACTAGTAGCGCGGCGACCGGCACGTCGAGTCACGCGTGATCAGTTGCTAACGCGTTATTAACTGGTTTTTGACTAGTAGCGTCGTGTGCGAACCTGTGCGAGAATGTATGGGCGGTGACGCTCAAGTAACTCCTTAGTAATTTGAGTTTGTAACTAGTTCTTTTTGAGTAGCTCCATGTGCGGACGGCCTAAGGGATATCCCTTAGTCACCTCTGCATAAGAATTATACTACCAAACTGCCATCCCCAACCCGCAGGCCCAGCGTGGGGATTATGGGAATTACCCTCCATGAGATAAACGCCAATAAGGCGCTTATCAGGAGGAGGTTGAGGTTGAATATTTCCTATTTTAAAGGTGCGTACTGTCCAGTGTTACGGGTTGTTATGTAACGTGTTACACGAGCGTTTGTGGAGTCAGTACTGGGTAAACACACGGTCGCAATGAGCAACTAGCTAGACAGATTTCAGCACACGGCGTCGTAATGCTTGCTGCGAATGGTACATTACTCTCTGTAACACCTTTCTGTAGTTGGCTTTATACACAATTCTTACACAATACCAGAAAAAACCAGTTCCTCCAAACTAGGCCAAAGTTTTTCATGAATTAATTATTTAGAAAGCATTTCAAAAGGGTTAAGACAAATTATTTCCCATTAACGAATTGACAGTGATTTGTAGCCAATCTAAAATAGTGCCTATCCTTTAAATTATAGGATCGATTTTGCTGCAGCAATTAATACCTCTGGTGGACGTATCCTATTCATCACAGGTTAATCAATTTGAGTTATTCGTCGTGACGTCATCAGTATTAATTTAGCTTTTGTGATGTGGCCTTCGTAATGTTGAAGGTATGAATTCATCAGAATTTCTATTTAGTTATGAATCAGTACTTGTACTAATTATTCATGAACTAACTTATGTTTAATTTGTATCTTACTATGGATTTTTTTTTATTTTCAATTTGTATTTTTTTTTAGTTTTAAGTGACCTATTATTGAAATAGGTACTCCTTTCCTTTAGCACATTGTTTTAAATTTTTATTTCACTGAGCGCATTCTCTATAAAACAAGTTATGTACGCAAAAAATTGTCATATGTATTAGAATAATTACCATTAAGATTTTGTTAGATATAGACAAAATATATAATGATGTTTGTGTTCTTTAAATAAATAAATAATAAAATTCATCAGAATTTCTTCGTTAATATTTGGGAAATTGTTGCACAATGTGAGTATAGTCGGTTCTAGAATCAAAAATAATTTATGGAAACCGTTTACGAAAGGTTCTGTGGGTTACAGAATCAAACATTCTAGTAGAGGTAGTAAGAGGTAAATTGTAGAACTTCGAAACAAATTTAGGGTTTGAAAGTTTTTATTAGAATACAAGAAGAATATGTTTGTGTTTTTGTTTTGAGTGATTGCCTTGCTGTTTTTTTGTAAGCGAACAGTTTTTCTGTAATTATCACAGATTAGATACGGTATATCATAGTTTATATCTAAGGTAGGCTATCTAGGCAGTCCTCACATAATAAAAAAATAATAATAAGTAGGTATCTACCTAACTTATTAGAGTAGGTAGTTGTAAGTTAATTAAGTTAGTTTTTGCAAAAGTACTTAAGTACACTAGTGTGAGAAAATAAAGGCTATTCCATTGATTTTTTTTTATCTAAGGTGACAGAGTCAGAAGCTATAGTTTGCTAAGCCACAATAATTAATGACTTAGACAATACCCAAACCAAAAATTACCGATTTAGATAATATTTTTGTAACGAATCATGTTTTCATTTCACTATTTCTTACGTTGTGTTGTGATCCTTTTGCATTTAACACATAATAATATGTAGTTACCAACGAACATCAGTTGGAACTGCGAATCTCTAAACGCTGCCATTATTAAGCAAAATTCGAAAGTGTGAAAGCGTTAAGTCTCATAAATAATTCAATAATGAATCTGGATCAAAAATGAAACTAAAACTGAAAGCGAAATTCATAAAACCATTATATTTTCCATTGACATCAATACACTAATTGGAGTGGTCCCTCTTTGTCCCATTTCAGAGGGACTCATAATATTAATTAATCAATGTCATGGCCTAATGGAATTCGCAGGCTTGTCCCAAGGGGAGGTTTGTGGTGAGCGGAGCGATAAGAGATGCGAGATCAATAAATAAAATTCATTTCAACCATAATTAAAACCTCCACCCTATAATAAGCGATTTTGAAGAGCGTCGTTACGTGTCGCAATATCTCCCACCACACTACAAAATGTAAAGCAAACGAAAATCGCGACTCAAGACGCGCTTCAAAATCGGGGCTGCGGGGAAGTAGAAATGACAATAAAACGTGTTCCCAGAAACGATATGTACAAAGCAAAGGACAGAAGCTGGTAAAGGAATAAGCGTGAAGGAGCTACAAACGCTCGTCTCTCCGCTTCCCACCTTCTCCCCACCACGTCTACTGTAAGGTTATCTATGCTTACCTCGCCCTGTTCATATTTTTCACAATTTCGCCCGAATCACGCTTTTCTTGAATGACAAAGTGATATTCTTAGAGCTTTGTCGGGAGTGAATAATAATGACCTCCATTTTTCGCGCTTAGTGCTTGTTCTTTTATGGATTTTTTTGTACTTTTATAGATTTTTTTGTGGATTATTATGATTAAGGCGGCATGACACAGGTTTTCGGAAATCTTTTATTTAACTTTATTTTTGGAGAGATGAATTTTCGAGATAAAGAAAGAACGCTGTTATTCTGTTGATAGTTAAGTTTTCTTCAAAGAGCTTTCGTATAAGTAGATAATAAAATTCTGCTCTATACGCTGTTTATAAAACTGTTTCGGTTGATGGTATATGTACATAAGTGTCGCTAGTTCCAGGCGCAACACAGAACCCACACCTTCAGTTGATAGTCGCCTTAGTTACAGTCACCTTACATAGAAGTAGAGAAGTGTCGTCGCAGGCTTACAGAACAAAATTGCCACTTGTGGTGCCTAAGTACATCGGAAGAGAGTGCATGTAGTTTTTTCTGAATTGTTTCCTGTCTTTGTGAAATATAATAAGGTGTTTTCTATGTATCTATTTCGTGAGTTTCCTTTTATGCAACCCAATTATGTAACACATAAAATCAACAAGGCATTGTTCTATCTACTTTATGGTAAGTATGAAGGTAAGCTTTCACAACTTCTTACCTCAGCCGGTGGCTTCCCCCCAACAGAGACGCACTCCAATCTGATATTTCTGTCTTTTGTGGTAGAGAAGAAACTGCCCTGCAGTATTTTAGGCGGCTCCGGTGGCACGAGAACGGTGAGGCGAGCGTATCTCGACCTGATTGCCGGTTCACCTGGATAAGAGAAGTTTAGTTTTAGAGGAGTACGAACGGGTTAAATCAGATGCATAAAAAGTAAAAATATTTATTTATAATAACTGCAGACTGTTGCAAATAATGTACCTACAGGTAAATCAACTGATCCATATCAAAACCAGTCGGATGCGTCCCCAAGTCGCTGGCTGCATTGCCTCGCTGCTGTATGGCATTGCTGATGCGCTGCGCCAGATACTCACCAGCTCTCGGGTCACGCGTCGCTTCGACCAGACGCTAAGATCATTTTAATCTTTTGGTTATAACTTAGTGTAGGCCAAATGTATGTACGTACATATTTGTAACTTAGGTATTTATCCAGAAACAATCACATGTTGAAAAATTACATTGTGATAAAATGTAATAACGGTAAACATGGCCTAACTATTACAAAAGTGTTGCTTTTAGAGGTTAAACATTGTATTTTTTTTCATTAACCTTACTTACAATGCTTTTGGTTTTGTCAAAATAATTCGTACAAAGGTTTTCTTTTAAAGGCAACTTCGGACCGATATTTTCGAGTACCCTTGGCCACTTTAACCCAGCTAATTGTTGAAGCTTTTCTTATTAAGAGGCTCCCATTAATTCTGCTAATACACAAGACTGTGGCCCATTCAAAATAACATAAAATTTGATCTCAGCTTTGTTAAATCTTTGAAACATGAAATTACAACAAGGAAACAAGATTGAGTCGTTTGTCGTTTTTGATTTTATTACAAACTTTTGAAAATCTCTCGAAGTGAACACAAAATCCTTCAGAGTTTCTCTTTCGAAGTTTCCGAGAGATTTTGAAACTCATCAAGACGTAATTACGTTAAATATCCTTTAAGCAGCGAGTAGTTGTATAAAGTTGGGAATAGAATTAAGTTATGGCATGGATGAAGTTATAGTTGATGTGTTGATAACTTCACTCCGTTATACAAATTTCTTATTTTTAAGGGATTTTAGTATTCTTAATATCAATACAAATAGGTAGGCACCTTAAAAAATTAAGCACCTCTCTATGTTAGTTTTGTTTGTTTAAGGTCTCAAAACTTACAGTGACTATACAAACTTTAACAGTGACTTGACTCCGTTAATGATTAAATTTAAATGACCTTTGTTTCTTCCATGTTCTGGAAGGTCCCCCTACCCCCTTCTGAAAGTTTTTCTACTAACTACCTACATTAGTTATCTATTACCCAGCACGAGTTCTGTGTAGCTTAGCGCTCATATACACGGACTTCACGTCTTAAATACACGGTTACTGACTCTGCAAGGCTCGACGGCAGTCGACTTCCATTGCTTGTCGTCCAATCACGACAGCCGTCGCGTGCAGTTACCTGCAGTTTACTGCTGTCTAAGTTGCCGTCGCCTGTCATCGCCTGCAGTCGACGGGTGCACTTGTTTTGCAGTCAGTAATTCTAGCCTTTTGTGTATATGAGCCCTTAAGGCTAGGTGATGATGTTATGTGAATTGTTTAGCATTATTTATTTATCCTTGGTTTATCAAACGAACCACACTTGACAACAGGGTCACTATTTTATATTAAATCTGTAGTCAAGCCAGAGCGTCAATGCAGTAACAAAGATAAAGTTTTATCCAGCAAAATTAATATTCGCCGACACAATAAGTCAGAAGTTTGCCGTTTCGCGGTTTCGCTAAGTTGCATCGTGGTAGGGTTGCCAGGTGAGGAAATATCATATTAATTACTTCCATGTAAGAGCAATTTGTATATTGCGGCACGCGGCGTCCAGCCCTGTTCGGAAACTGACGACGCAATAGCAGTGAGTGAGTGTCATTACACGAACCATTGGGCATGGTTTTTGTTCCCTTTGTATATAATGTCACACTGTGCAATATTAATTATTGCACAGTGCTGCGTCTTTTTTCAAGCATAAGCATCGATCAAAGTTTTCGCGAGCACCCATTAGATTCGCAATGCGCGCCCTGAAACCGTCTGTATGTTGCTGTTTCTGTCAAACAGCGTCTAATTATATCATCATCATGTCTCACTCAAAATTCAATTCGTCCCCAATAACATCTTGTTCCGTATGCACAAAACTTGTCAGGCTCAAAATGTCTGCGTCAAAACAAGACGTAGACAATTTTGAGTGCTTTCTTTGCAAAGTTCTAGGTATCTACGGGGAATGCCATGAAATACCTGGTCGAAGAGGTTATGCCAAAAGCGGGGCAGTGCAGCCAGCGTCTGGGGACGCTTCCGACTGGTTTTGCTACGGACTAGTTGAGCTGTCTCAAGATTATTTGCATCAGTTTGAAGTCATCACATCAGTCTCCATAGTTTAAATTATTGTATATACTAGGTAGTTCATAATTTTTATAGTATTTGACTATAGTTTTCCTAAAATTTAACTAATTTGTATCAGTCTTAAGTGTGAGACATTTAAAAGGTAAAAAACCTTACAAGTTAAAACTATAATTTTCCTCAAATAAGTCAACCCTTATTTAAGATAATAACATAAACTAAATGAAACTTCACAAAATCCGCGGTATTTCACTACGAGGGGAACTTTCTGTAAAACAGAAGTAGTTAGAGATAGAGCTTATCTGAAGCGAGTACCTATAAATACGCTTATAAAATGATATTCTGCTTAGATTGGAGCTAGATGATGCTGATCTATGATCTTTACTGAATATCAAGCATAATATACTTATATTTACCGCTCATTCGCTGTAGTCTTAACCTCAGAATCTTTTCTGCGGTTTTTATCAATGATTGACGAAAATATAATCAGTAATTCAATTTATTTAATAAAAAACACTTAATAACTTATTTTATCAGACTACTTTAGCTTGATAAACTCATTAAGGATGTAAGTAGGTACGAACCATATTTTGTTTTGGAAGAATACCAACGTTTCATGCACAAAAGGGTAGTCATCAGGGTGAGTGCGATTGACATGGCGCCTGCACTGCGTTATTACTTAATAGGGATAAACGTTAGTGTTCTTCCAACACAAATAAGGTTCGTAGTTAATCCACTTACATCCAAAACTTTAAAAAATAGAAACCTAAACATATCAGACTACTAAATTTGTGATACTTTAATAGACAGAGTAACATTTATTAAATACCTACCAAATTAACTACAAAGAAAGTTCAACAAAAACTGGATGAATTGTAATTATTAATTGAAAATAACTTAAGCTCACAAAGAGATATGTCAAACATAGATCAGCAGGAAAATAGTACATTATTGCGTGTTTTTCTAGCAATGTTCGCTGTCACCGTTAAACATGTGTATGTACGTACAAATGAATTACTACTTTTTCTTGAGATGGGTTGAGGTCCCCCGGCCTACTTTTTTATCAGTCGTCCAAAAAGATTTTCATATTTAAATATTCTAAACATCTTGTCTCGACCTCACTGTTCGGATCTTAATTTATTTTTAATTTCATCCTTCCATTTTCTTCTTTCTTATTTTTTAATTTTTCCATTGTAATTTGCATTCCTCGGCCGCAAGATCTTTTAGAAATATTCTCTTTACTTTCGGGTCCATTTAATTTGAAACGTCACTTTGAATTATTTTGTTATTTTTTACAGTTTACTTGAAATACTTGCGTCAGATATGGGAAAAAGTATCATTTCTGAAATTTGGTACCTACATCCAAAAAATTGTGCAAGTACTTTCAGAAAAAAATTATTGAGTAAACATCACAAAGAATATACACAAATTATTTAAAGCTTGCAAAGTAGAAGAAAGGATTTTACTGAGAGATTGAATTATTCTCGCATTGCTTTATGCTTGGGTTTACCATCTCTCAGTGTAATCTGTATCGATATTAAGAAACAAAGCATCCTTTGTTCATTAGCCTGATTGTGCTAGTTTTAGCCATATATTTAGAAATTTATTCTAAATACGTATTACATTCACTATGTCCAAAATGTATGCTAGGCAGATTATTAATTTATCTGTTATTTCTAGCCATCTCCAAAATCCATACAATTCAACTATTGAATCGCAGTTCAAATCTAGATGGTGCTGCGTAAAACCAACATCAATATTTTAGTAGGTCTGACAATTAGTCTTATTCAAACAATGTCAAAGCTTAGAGCTACTATTCAATTAAATAATATCACTGACCCATCGATGGCCTCATTATCCAACTCATATTGACACAGGCTTATAACTGGGTTAAACAAACCTAATAAATCTTTCATCTTCAAGCCTTTTGGTGTTATCTAACTTTACAATCAGAATAATAAATAGATCAACACAAAGTTAGCGGGTGTAAGTATTGTGGCTCTAATTTTGGAATATGGTGTAACCGTATAGTCATGATTGAATTATTTGTGATGTAGTAGGTTTCTCAGGATATTGTTAAGTTACCCGAATACTTTTATTTAAAGAAAAATACAACAAGCTCAAGTAGTGACTTTAGATAACACGTGGACTTAATATTTTAATTTCACCCTTACCATAAAATATATTTTTCGTTGGTGGTACTTAATTTACAAAAGTTATTTAGGAAAGAACATGTTCTTTTTTATAAATAACGAAAATTTCGAGTGCCTATTAGTGTAGGTCTTAATTTTATTTTATTCATCACACCAAGGTAGATCTCAAATTCTCGCTCATCTAGTAATGAGTCGCCATTAATCATTTTCAATGCCAAACTTTCTCAACAAGAAAACCGAGTTAAAATATTACTTACTGTCTTACACCAACAACAAAATTTAATCTCGCCCCAATACATAGTTATTATTTTGAACCAACACTTAATTCCCCCATCTCAATTTCAAAGCGAAAAGGCTAAACAAAGACCAAAGACTAATACCTTTAGAGATCCGTAGATCTAACCTAAATCCTGTAGACAAAGGCTGAATGGCTTACGGAACCCGGCGACTTGAGATAAGCGAATCTAAAGACGCTCAAAGAGATCTCACGAGACGTAGGACAAAAGGGCTATGTAAATTAATTTGAACCTTTTGAAACATAAAAGGATTGATTCGAGAGCTTTTGAAACTTAGTAATAACAAGTGGTGTTGGGGGCATTCCAAAAGGTCTTCACATAAAAGTAAATCACCCAAAACCAAACCCACTGTTTTTGCAATTTATATTACTTAATTGACAAAATATATTTCATACTACTCACTAATTGATGCCAAGTTAAAAAGTAAAACTCAAGTCCGGCTACAATAGACACGGCTAAACAACAGCAAAACGAAAAATGAACGTTGGAGCATGAACGACATTCATAAAAAATGGAAACAAATCTGAACATACAAATTCAGGAAATAACAAATAACGTGCCGTTATTGGACGAATCAATCAAACACTCAGTTATATAAAACAGAGAAAACAATCGATTACTCAACAAGTCGGACGTTGAAATGAAACTCGCAAAGATTTTCAATTTATTAAAGGCAAACCCAATTTCCCAAGTTCAGTGAGAAAACAATAGTTGTACGTTTTGTAGGAGAATTTGGTGTTGTGCAAGTGAAAGGAATTAGCTGTCAAATAGCCAGAAAAAACCGAAACCTGTCCGTGAAATTCCTGTCCTCATTTTATAATTTAAAAGAAGCTAAGTGGAAGATAACGAGCTACTTATTCTTATTCGAAACGACGAAAACTACTCCAGAAATTTTGTTTCAAAGTGAAGTGTTGAACGATTTTTAGCTAAATGATAGATTCAGACGTTATTTTATGGAAATCCATTGCAAAATATTAAGATAAATTGTATATAGTAACAATTCCGCCTAAAACCTTCTCTGATTTTAGCCGTCTAGTTCCGCAGGAACGTTTTTTTACTAGATCCTGCCAAAATCAACACATAGTAGTTTGCATCCTGTTTTTGCCGTAGAGCAACATAGAAAAGCAAAACAAAATTTTATAAATACAATGTACACTTAGAAGAAGTTAAATTACATTAAAATAAAACTAGCCAAGTGCGAATCGGACTCGCATAAATATTTCCATAGCATTATCTATTAAAAAAAAGTCATTCTCCGTAAAAAAACAAACAGTCAACGTGAAGCGGTTACACCCAAGTACTGACCGCGCTCGACGTTGCTAAACCTCGGTGGTTGGTTCTAAGGGTAATAAGTACGTTGTACACGTACCATAATTATTAAAATTATTTACACTACTAAACGGAATTTTGTTATGAAATGTTGCACCAATATACCGCCACTGGCAGAGTCACCAATTTTCGGCTCCTATACATGAACGGCACGACTCCTATATACGGACGTCGACCGCCGTCAACTGTCAATCACCATCATCGGCAACAGTCGATTTCAGCCGTGTTATCGGCAGGTGCAGTTGCCTTGCCATCGGGAACGTTCCGTGTATATATTAGCGTCATAATTATCTGCGTAAGCAGCTAAACGCTGCCGCTTATGAATTATACTGGCGACACGAACATCTCTTTTTTACTACGTTCCTGCTCCAATAAAACGAGGTACTTTGTAAAGGGGAGTGTAATTTCAAGAGCCGATTTATAATTCATAATATTGGAGAAAAACATCCTTCTGCTAATATTTGATCATTAATTTCGGACCTTATTGCTTTTTAAATTATAGCTGTTCAATTTTCCCTTGATATCGGAAACCTGGTTTCATTACTTTTTTGGTAAATTAATAATATTTCTTTATAACCGCCTACTTAATTTAAATCTGAATAACTACGAAAGCTGCAGTTTCTGGCGTAGCCGCATCAGCATTGCCGTAATGGTTTCCAAGGCGCTGCTGGCTGCATTGCCCCGCTGTATAGTCTTAAGGACACTTCCGACATTTCCAACTGGTTACAGTTGAGCTACATGTATACGATTGCAACAGTCTTCAGTTAGCTCAATTGTAAATACTACTTTTTTATTACTTACTAGCTGCGCCTTGCGGTTCCGCACATTTTGCTTCTATGGAAATGTTTAATTTAAGGTGATTTCTATCCCACGGGACCTGATTTATAGGATAAAAAGTAGCTTACGATAAATAGACAAACATCCATCCATCATTGTAATTATTTGATTGTTCTTTTCTCTGTTATTTCAGGAATACATATTTTTGTATTATGTGCATACCTAAGTAATTTTTGTGCAGAACATAATTAAAAAGAGATTCCGTTTGATGCGCATTCCCATAAGTAGCCGGTAACATAATTTTTTCTAAAACGTGTATTATTTATCATCGGTCAGGAAGAAAGATAATGCTCTATTCCTGTTTGAAGCCAAGGACCGACCCAGTTAGATAAATATGTAAACGGGTAAAACGACACAATATGATTATAATACGTCCTGGTGGCTATTAGTAAGTAAAGTACCTATCTATGCCTTTCAGCCAGGGGCATAGGTACTTTAGGTAAAGATACATTAGGTACCTAGCTGCTAACCTACAAAATGTTTACAATGATTGCTATAAAACAAAATTATATAATAAGATATAATTAGAAAGTTTTAAACCGACTTTAAATTCCTTCCTCTCTTATTCATTATAGTTTAATAACTTAGCACGCACTGCTATTTCTCACTCTGTATTCTTCTATTGACTTAAGTCAAAGTGAGAAGTGACGTTGCTTAGCAGCTGTCAACATTATTTGATAACGATCTGCAAAAGAATGCATGCATGCTGGACGCGGTAAGCTGAAGATTATGGCGCTTATTAAGGGAGGTTTATGTCCAGCTGTGGACTAATATAGGCTGATGGTGATGATCGTTAAAGTGACAATAGAAATACACACAGACAAAATTTCCACTGCCTATTACGGTTCATAAAATAAAACCAGCTGACAGACAGACAGGAGGCTTAGTAAAAGGTAATATTTTTGAGACCCTTACGCGTACAAAACCCTAACAAAATCATAATTTCAGAACTGATCTTCCTTCGTCCTATGCTTCATTGATACAAGTACTTTTGAGTATCCTCCATGCATCAACTTTGTAAGCCTCTTGATTACGTCCGTTGCCATGGGAAGCCCTAAAGATAAATTATAATGAGTGTAATTATTATTTGAATAGGTTGTTTTAGATACTTTTTCAGAGCACATATACATTTCTCGTAAATCTTACTTTTATGGTACCACCTCTAATTTAAACTTCAATGAGGATGGGCGAAGATATCACCTAAATTGTTGCAACTTATCGTGATTGTTGTGCAGTATTTTTTGTTTATTAAGGTTGGCGGGACAAATACTCCTTGAATAAAACTTTTATGTGACCAATCCGGAACCATTCTCTATACAACAGCGAAATAATTTTTAAAATCGAGTTAATGGACGGAGAAATCGGTGAACACACATACAAAAAAAACACATAGACAAATATAGAACCTCCTCCAGAAATCGGTAAAAAATGGTTTCCTATACGTACGTGCGTGTTATTTCGAAGTAAGTAGGATATACAGTTATACTATACATACGAATAAACTTTTGAAACAATTTCGAAAAATGCAGCAGGTAACTACTTTGTTTAGGTGTATGTATTGCAAAGCATACATAAAAACAGGCAGAATATCCTGTGCAAATATCTGCAGATTGTAAAAACATTTGTCCCGACAAATGTTTGTACCATGTGCATATTATTCTTGTCTGCAGACATCTGCAGTTCGCTCCACCTCGGGAAGCGAACCCTTGCCCGCTGTGCCACAAAGGTCGTGAAATGTGTGAGTCAGTCAATACAGCGCTCAAGATATTGTTAAGACATTGCTTCGGACTAGTATTGATGGATCAGTTACTGTTTAGCTACCTGTTGATTTTTTGCAACTTTTTGCATTTAACTTGACCTAAATAGGTACTAGTTCTAAATTGTTTCTATTATTTGATGTAGGTAAGTAAAACATAGGTAAGTAATTTTTTTTCAATAAATTAGTTTGTACTTTAAAGAGGAACTGCTATTTTTAGACAGAATACCCATGAGCAAGTACATATCTTACCTTTTAGTCCAGTGCTGACTTGACATTGGTATTTAGCATCATCATCCAGGGTGACGTCACGGATGTCCAGAGAATAGTCCCCTGCAACAAGATTACAATTAAATTTCTCATTAACACACGTATAAAGTACTTCCACTGCTGAATCTGTATCCTCTTTGTGCTCTTATATACGGATTGCATGTCTCAAATATCATTTAATTTCTAATTTATTTGATTCTAATTTACCTATGAGTAGTTTGTGATTTGGATCGAGGAGCTGAATGCATAAAGAAATCTTGAAAATATAATGAAAACTGTATTCAAATTTTAATCTAAAAAAATAATACGTGCTTACGAAAAGCAATTAGTGTCCACCACAATTTTGAAAACAATAACAAGCAGCACTTGAATATTACAACTAAAATTATATTTTGATTAATAATTAAAACCCCATTTTCATTCTAATTGAGGGTTTGAAACTATTACTTGAAAGTTTAAAATTTTTCTATTGTTTAGAACGAAAAGGTTATCAATTTCATTTTTATGGAAAATTTAAAATATATTATTATAGTCTGGACGCGAGTGACAAGGTGAACTTCTAAGGTCTAAGGTCGTTCTATGAAAGCCTACTCAATTACTTATGATAGAAGCATACTATAATCTTCAAATTAGGTCTAAGTAACTTTGTATTGATAGAAAAGCAATTTGTCATAGAAATACGTAGACATATCTTTAAATATAAGGATAAAAATCTAACAAATTATACAAAATTGTAGGTACATTTATGAAAAGCATTTATCAAAGCATGTCAATAAATAGTTTCGTCTCTCCACGAGACTTCATCAGGACACCACAACACTCGATCTAGACACAGAGTTTCACTGTGATGTTGCCACTCCGAGCTCCGCGCGCCATCTTTGTTTGTCACCATTATTGTGCCTTTTATGGTTTCGTTTTCAGTAATTTATTAATTACATTCATACATCATTATCATTAGCCTCCAATGCTGGACATAGGCTTCCCCTAATGAGCACCATAGCGCCTTTGCACTTGCTTGAAACATACAGCATCTGCCTGCGATCTTTCACAGATCGTCATCCCACCATGCATTCAAACAATCAGGTCTTACTGACTAGGGAATTTAATATGATCACAGTAGGTTTTATGTACCCATTATGGACTTGCAATGGAAAACTGGCAGGTATCGTTCCTTACTACTAAAAATGAACTTACTTTTTGGTATCTATACTAATTTACGATTTTAGGTTTTTAATAGTAAGACTTTTTGGCAGTGATCTAAATAATCGATGATTAGCTATATTTTGCGAAAAGATTTTTAAATTAATTACGTTTCAATTGAACTTATTTTGGTCTTGTTCACAACATCATTGAATACTTTTGTCTAAATAAGCCATTACGATAGTGAATAATAATGTATGTATTATGAATGAAAATAAAATAAGTAAGCCTTTTAGATTTCAAAATAAGTTATTGGTCTAGCTTAGCACTTTTCATTAACAAGGTACATTTCTTTCATAGCTAATGCAACTTGCTAAAATTCCCAAATACCTATCTCAAAAGAAAACATTATTCTTTTGAGAGAATAAACGTCATTTCCACAATAGGTACTGTTATCGAGAAAACACTCAGATCCCTTCCACATAAGGTACAGTCAAAGAGAAAATACAGATCCTTCTTGATATTATTAACAGATGGAGCTCACGCACAAAAAGTTGATTCATTACACGCCTCGGCCAAAAGACATGTAATATTTCTAAAGCAAAAGGTTTTCCTCGTGATAATACCGACATTAATTAGGTACCAACAGCTTTTTCGTCGTGATGATACTTTTAATTAGTTATCCTCTTTGGTATGTAGATGCGATGATATGATTTATTTGAATTAAGAGGGTCTTGTTAAGCAGAGTAAGATCTGCCTGAAGGTCGTAGGTTCGATTCGAACATTTGATAAGTTCTTATCTACTTTGGTATATGGTGATTATTGGTATAATCCTTAGTCTTTTTGGTCGAAGAGAAACGCAACGATTTCAAACACTTTTGACGTTTTATTTAAAACAAAAAATTTAAACGTGGTAGGAATTGTTGTATGAAAATTATAGAGAAGACAAAAGAAATTTGCTTTTAAATAGTAAATAAAGTCTTTAACTCTTTGAGTACATTTAAATGCATTTAACAATGACTTGCTTATCAGCTTCAAGCGAGTCCGCGTGCTATCTAACGGTATAAGCCGTCCTGTAAAATGTAGGTATCAAAAGCCCATCTAATTCTAATTATAGGTGAAGGAACTGAGCCCTGTATGGACTCTCCACAGATAATATACGTACAAATATGTGCTTAAACTTGGACATCTCATGTGAGATGTCTAATTTTAAGAATATATTCGAATACTAATTTTTTCTTTCTTTCTTTTTTTTCACTGTTTTGCGGCAGCCATGTTTGACATGTGAATCAACCTTTAGTCGTACTAACCTTCCTCATCGCTCCCAATCATCTTGTACCGGTCGTATCCACTCAGATCCCGGTTCAGACCGAGTCCGAAGTCATCTTTTGTCCACTGCAGCTGACCTGCCTTTTGCTCCACTCTGCAGGGAAGGGTTACTCTAGATCCTACTACTGCCGTCTGTGGACAATAAGATAACGTTATTCGATGCTGTGTGGATTGTCCAGCTCTATGAGTATGCAATAATGCTGCTACGAGATGGATTTCGAGCGGGATGCTAAGATATGGTTTACTCGAGAGAGAGAAGTACAGAGCAGAGTCGTGCACCGAATTTACTATGAGCCTAAACTGTTTTTACCTAATTACAAGTTAATGAAACAACCAATCGAAAAATTAAAAGACTCATCTAAAGAAATAGTTTCAAGTATTTTAGAAAAACCAAAACCGGAGCAAAAAACTGTGTTATTACTGAGATAAATAGCAAAATGTGTGCAAAACATCTATTTTTCAAAAAAATAAACTATCGTGAAAACTTTTACGGATCGTGTTTTTAAAACACGTAAGTAACTCAAGATAAAATACCGAAGTTACAATTCCCTAAGAAGGTTTTTCACACCCTTTCACATATTCTGAGACAAATAACGATTTTGAAGTACAATTTTGAAGTAATCTGCTTATGGCACACTCTTACGACTTAGTTCAGCTGGATGGACGGACGAGATATCAACTTTCTGCAGCGTATGCAATCAATCCGTCATCTAACAGGATATATCTAGAATTGTTTATCTCAGCTACTTCCATAGTATTATGGTTTATGGTATACTGCTGTGGGGGAACGCTGCAGATATTAACACCGTATTTATAGCGCAGAAGAGACCTTTTTATTTGATAGATTCAAAGAAATTAACATAATGCCAGTTCCACTAAAAACCCAACCACACAAAACTTAGCCCGAAACGGGATTCGAACCCAGGACCTTATAATCAGCGGTTGCACTCGCTATCCCTAGGCTAATGAGGCAGTCACATATTAGAATGCATTACATATATGTTTTTATTATACACCCAGAACACCCGAAACAAAATATCTGCGGATCGTACCATCATTTGCCAAAGAAATACGGAAAAATTGGAATCGAACCCGCAACTTCTGCGCTTCAGAAGCTTATGAATAACGGAGGCGATATCTAGAATCGAAATAAAATTTGTAACATTTTTAACCAAACCCTGAAATTTGGATCTGGATTCATATTTTCGATTCCCAAAAAAAGTATGAAGTCCAGCACATCCAATATCCTACTTTACGAGCTGAAAATAAAGAGAAAATCTAAAAATAATCGAGTGCACGTGTCGGTAGCATCTGCTCACCCCTTGGGCTCAGGGGTTGCCATGTTTCGGAGATAAAAATACTTGCGGAAGTTAGTGGACTGGCAAGCTCGATATTCTGAGGTTATGACAGCTTTTGGGTATGTTATCTAGTGCTAAAAAGTGTGTGAATACTGAAATGTTTGAGTGCTTGACTACCGTGTTCAAATACCTCTCAAATATCAAATATTTTGCAAACAGATCATTCTAATCCTAGAATCAGACATAGGATACTTTTTATCACATAGTGTTCCCGTGGCCTTAAACGTTTCAATAGGATCAACGCGTGTGAAGCCGCGGGGCGTAGCTAGTATTTTATACTTCGTTCTTTTTAAATGTTTTCTATTGATTAAACCTTGTTTGTTATTTTTTTCGTATTTTTTTTACAGATGTCCTTTTTTCGTACTTATAATGTTCATAAAAATTAATTCAGTTTATTATAAACATGATCACTTCCTAAGTAAAAGTGAATCTCACACACACACAGACACAAACACGGTGTTAGTCCGTAGAGTTCGTACTTCCTTGATTTAACGACATTTAAGGGCTAATTTGGAGAAATCCTAATCTTATACCTACTTTTTTTCAACTGTAAAATTAATTTGAGACTGAGAACTAATTCTATAGTCCACTTTTCCCTCTCAAGGAGAATTTCAGGTGATAGTTCAACTGGAATAACCCAACAAATCTAGCTAAAACAATAAATCTTCTTCTTCACTTCTTGCGCTAGTGGACAAAAATTGAAGTAAATTAGAATCAATTGCATCTTATTTCTTATTCGATAGTAATTACTATTTATCAAGCTGTTAATATACCTATAGGAAACAAAATTAACTTGTGTAAGTGCTTATTTTGTTAGTCTAAAGAAATTAACAATTAGTTAATTTCTTAGTAGTTAGTAGTAGGCAGTAGTTATTATGAAACTATGGTTAGTCATAGATCTATGCTTGAGTAACACTTTTGCCATAAAAAATCGTTACTCAAGCATAAATTGATGACTGAGCAAGCATTCATAACACGGGCATAAAATACGGAAATATATTACCTGATCTTGCGGCTCCATCGCAAACTTCTGCTCAACGTACGCACCACACACACCCACAAAAAGCACAAACACAGTCCGCAGCAATAGAAACAAATTCACCCCCCTACTTGTCCCGAACACACGCATTTTCACTGCATACGATAAACGCATATAAAATCACACATTGTTTCATCGCATTCGATGTTATAAATTTCAGATCGCGTTCGAAATTTTAGATCACATTGTCGTTCACGTTTCCGGTGTGGACATGAATTCTGGCGCCATCTGAAACAAAAGAAAGAATGGTTGATTGGCGTTTGAAAATAGAATAGGAAATGAGTTGACGTGGCGGTCGGAAGGAAGTAGTAAAGGCGGACGTCACTTTGATGTAGAGGGCGCGACCGAATGGATACAAGAAGTATTTGTTCTGTTTTTAAACTTTATAAAAACAACAAGGAGGCGTGCCATAAAACTTAAAACAATCTATGCTAAATGCCGTTTTTGCAGTATGTTCAATCAAACATTATTTTAAGAAATTGACCCTATATTTCCAATTTCGATGGATTTTGCCCTACCTACCTGGCAATGAAAAATCCACCAATCATCCCCCAACTCAATGGCGGTAAAATGTATAGGTACCTTCTTAATAAAATCCCAGAAAACGTGCAATATCTTCAAAACAATAACATGTTCAAGACCAAATGAGAGATGCTCATAAAAAATGTTATTACGAACTTGACGACTTCTTCAACGACTCAAAAATAAAATTGTAAATTAGTGTACTAAACCGTACGTATAAAAATAAATAAAACCAAAGCAGTAAATTCATTTTTATAATAGAAATGTTCGGAACCTGCCAGATTTCCATTGCAACATCACAAATGGGTACCTACTTAGTATACTTAGTAAATAAATAATAAAAATATTGGGCACAGTTCACACAGCATTATCTAGCCCCAAGCTAATCTTAACTTGATCTTAAATTACCCACAAACCTAACTCACCTAATCACTAAGATTAAAAAATTAGATGAATGAATGCAATATATACCGAATACAGGGTAAATATATTATGTAAGAAGGTAAGCACCTTCTTAAATATTTTTACCCTGCCTGCTTAAACAACGTTAACTTGTTAGTATAATAAGTAGTTACTTATTTAATTATCTATATTTAATTTTGCATTTTATATTAATTCAATTGCTTATGTAATGTAGTTATTTTATTCTATAAGATGTGATTGTGACATTTGTAATTTGTTATTGTTTATGGTTTTGAAATTTGAAAATATTTTTTTTAATAAACTATCTTTTTACCAAAAAAATAATTAAATGAAGAATGAGAAAAATTCAACTCCATTAAAACCGGCATTATTACAAAAAAATCTAATAACTTTTAATTAAATGGATGAACAATAATTGCCAATGAGATTACAATAAATTACTTTAAAGAATTTAATGTGTTTCGAATTCTTTGATGTCAATTTGATTGATAATAAGGTAACGAATATTCAATTAATACCTGTGAAATTTGGATTTTAATATTAATCCGATTAATTAATTGGAATTTTATTGATACGCGGTTTGGTTTCCCAGTGGTTTTCTGGTAATTTTACTAATTAATAGGCTAACAAATTACTTATTGGGTTCTTCCAATAAGTAAGTAATTACTACTACTCCCGAAATTCATGATTTTTTCATATTCAAGTGTTTTAAGGTAGGTAGCTTCTAGGTACATGATAATTATGTATGGTAAATAAATAAATATATATAATAATGTTGGCCAATTCGCAAAGCATCGTAAGTCACAAAAAAACAGAGTTAACTTGTGTTATTACTACTAAATAACTGATTGGTAAAGGTTGGTACCTATATCCAAAGAAGTTATAATATCAACTCTAAAGTAAGAATAAGTGTATAATTATGTAGGTAAATCATATTATTTTATACTGCCGTCCGTTAACTATAAAGCGGCTAAGTCGCAAAAGCAAGTTTCGAGAAAAACGCAAAAAACGAGTCAAGAATTTTGAAATTGCTGTCATTTGATTTCTTATAGTCGTACGACAGATTTTTTTACACTGAAAAATAGCATGACGTGAGTACTATCGAATGGTTTTGCTTTAAACTTAACTTCCTAATAAAAAATATTCACAAAATGATTTTTTGCATTTAGTTTTAGCAATTATTTAATGAAAATGCTAAGTTTACACCACTATAAAGCGGCTATGTATACCTTAACGGCGTTTTAGTTAAGGATTTTCACGTAACTGCTTTATAGCGTTGGATAGTTTATTTTGACATGTGGCTCCTGCAAAGCTAAAACAGGGTTTCTGTATTTTACGGCTTTTAAGCTTAGCATTAGCACGTAAATTGTATTTTTTCTTATTTATATCTTGATACACATGACTAAAACGCAGCTATATGCAAAACCTGTTTTAATAACCGCTTTATAGTTTAGTATTCATTTAGTGATAATTCAGGGTTTATACTTTAAAACTACGTTAAATGCTAAAATAATAGAAATTTAGTTGCTAATTTCAATGGTTTATTTTAAAATCAAATTTTCGTAACCAAAAAAACTAATCTCTTAGACATGGTACCTACTTCTCGCGCACAGTGCAACGCCCATTTTGTTAATTGGTGTATTCATTAGTGTGGTGGAATAATGGTAGAAAGTTTGCTCCAAAGAATTTCTTTTCTTTCAGGCTGCATACCTTTGTACTCTGATCGGAAAATTATTATCGGCATATTGTTATTCATTAAATAACGGTCATTTAAAAATCTCAATGACTTAAAATCCTCACTGAAATAATTTCTGTACAGGAGATCATAATTATTTCGTTGGAAACATACTTCTACCATATTTTTCAAATTAGCTCTGGGTGTAGAATTTTGAATGCGCCTATCAGATACAATATTAAAGACGTTGATGAAATTTTCTGGCGTCATTGATTTTACTACCACTTTAAAGTTTTTGAAAATTGAAGCCACTGCTTCTTCGAAATCTTCAAAGTCGTATATCTTGACCTAAAATTTCATAGCTAATTCTATTTGGTGGAGTACCTGGTCAGCGCTCTTGAATATATGGCCTGGTTCAAAATAATACAGTGTGATACTTTCAGTGGCAATTAGAATAATATTGATCAAGTGTACTAACAACGAATACAGCAACCAATTTTCTTTTTGGGCACTACATTTATCTAGCTAAATGTTAACATTTTTGATATCTCGGTTTCGCAATATAAAGTAGTAAAATGCGCTCATTGTATCTTCTTGTCTTCTTTCTGCTATGCCGTCATGTCAAATTACGGCTACAGGTTTGGATTCGTTGGTGATTTTACCGAGTGGCGCAAGGGTTTGATTAAATGTCACGAGCCGCTGACAAAATATAACGGATTTAAATGATTCCATCCTTGGTAGCATTATCGCCTTTCCTAAATCAGCACTAAAATATATCTGAGTATTATTTTGTGCGATCTGCTTTATGCGCATCGTAAATTCTTGCCTTCTTCTACGTATTGTGATGTTGGGTCCACATAGCACAGTTATTACAGTTAGCTTGAGTGGTTGCATCATGGGTAGACTATAAGTTTCACACATTTCACACTCTTCATGATATGTTCATTTGCCTGACATGCCTCCTATAAAAATCGTAGGAGACTTTATTTAATGTATATTTTTCTTGAAAACTAGCCGTGCTGGCTTAGAATTTGCACCACCCCATCTCTTCCCGTGGGTGTCGTAAGAGGTGACTAAGGGATATCCACCGAAGGCTGTCAGCAGCGCCCCCTGCAGAAAAACTCTACCACCGAACTGTGATCCCCAACCCACATGTCCAGCGTGAGGATTATGGGCATTACCCCTCATTAAATAATCGCCAAGAAGGTGCTTATCAGGGGGAGGCGTGCGTCCAACAGTGGACCAATACACAGCCTGTATTATACAAGCTGTTGAGGTTGAGGTTTCTTGAAAGTCTCTTCTGTAATATGGTTCTACCGGATTGAAAGATTCAACGTGTTGCGTTTATCAGACTCTTCACCAGTGAGTGGAGTGTATAAAATGTTATCATTAAATAAAAACAAATAAAAGCAAATAAAAAAAAAACAATTAAAATAAAAGTAAAAGCCTGGAGGAACGTGACCGCGGGGTCGCAAGGCTGAGCGTAGATAACGGCTTTATTGCGAAGGAGTGCGACATAGCCGCCATATAGTGTTGTGGTTGTATCAAAATCAAATCAAAACACAAAGCTATAAAGTGGTTAGGAGACTTTAACTTCTTTATAGCGTAGTAATTTGCAAATAACCGCTTTGTAGCTTAGAACTGCAATAAATAATAGAAAAACAAAACTAGACTTAAAAGGAGTTATGATACTTTAACCCCCTTGTAGCTTACCAAAATCGAGTAACGGCGTTTTAGCTGTGCATCTCTGGGCATACTTTCTTGAGCTCAAAATAGTTATATGACTTTAAATGCTTTTTAGCTAAGTATTTGCAGATAGCCGTGATTTAGCGTTGCAAATTTAATATTGTGCACTTTTTAACCGCTTTCTTCCAATTGCTAAATCAGAAACTATAAACGATACGCACACGTGTCCTAGACAGATCGATAGAGAATTTTAAACTGTCTATCATGGCATTTAAAAGTCAAAATTGACCCAATGTCACTTAACCGCTTTATAGTTAACGGACGGCAGTATAATAAGGGTTAACCCCTGCATACTCAAATAGAACTCACATTTAAGCACGTCTCAAATAACAAATTTTTGACAGAATTTGATGGAAAACTGTCAATAAATCGAAAATTTAGCTGTGTGCTTAAATATGATTTGCGTTCACAGATATCAGAAACTAAGCGTTTGAGTATTTGGGCGTTAATGGATTATAGAATAGACGAAAAAGAAAAACAAATGAGCAATATAAGAAGACTTATTTCTTACCATACTTTATCCAAAGAAGTATCCTTAGTATTTCTAGTAGTTTATGTTAGTGTATGTAGGTTTTTAAATACGTATTACTATCTGTATAATTTTCTTTCTAGCTTGTATGTACACTTATCTATCCACACTAGTTTTATTAATGATCTGTATATTCCTAGGTTTGCTGTTAGAAAACTCTTTAAGGGTTAAGCTCGCCTTTGTACCTACATGTCAAGTATTTGAAACTTTTATTTATGACTTGTGTGTGTGCAATAAAGAATTTAAGAATATGTTTTTTTAGCATTCTTCACTAATATAATTTTTCTAATTATTGAGGAGTGATTTTCATAATACGGATTCGCATTTCTCTATCAAAATAAACTTTGTCTATGAAATACATCATTATTTATTTGATAATTAATTTTGTTTTAAAAAACTATAAACCGACTTCAATTTTTATAGTATTTTCATGAATTTTCATGGACTCCATAAAAAGGACCACACGGGAAGCACCAGCTTTCATATAAAAAAATAATCATGAAGATCGGACCACCCTGACTGGGTGGTCCGAAAGTTCTGAGGTAACAAACATAAAAAGAAGAAGAAAAAACAGTCGAATTGATAACCTCCTTCTTTTTTTAAGTCGGTTAAAAATCCACTTGTCAACAATTAGAGAAAAATTTATAGTATTGCATTATGCCAAAAAAGGTTATTTTAAGCACGGTAAAGAGATAAACCCTAAAAAGAGCTATGTCTACATGTACATTATATGCGTCATCACAATGGGCACTGAAAGTGTTAACCCGTAATCCACACCGTTTACGAATGATTTCTGCCTTTATATTTATGCGTAGGTATACATTTTCTAATAAGTACCAATATAATGTATTTTCTATGTCTTTTATATCCTGTTCTTTATGGCTAAAGTATTATGTTCTCATTCGAACACAGTATGTGGTTCTACATTATACTATTAACTACTTATTGGTAATTATTATTCCGTGTGAACTGAGCGTTATCATCAACAGCTTTTTTAATCGTCACTTTGGGTGATTGAAAGATAATTGGCGCTAGTGATGGGTGTAACCAACATTTAAAAATATCTGGCCGAAAAATGTTAAAAAGTATGTTAAAATCGTTGTTGGTACAGAACATGGAACCGAAATAAAGTTTAAATTAAAAAAAAATAGTTAAGAGCGTTGTCCTCCCTTTATAACTTTTTTTTTAAATGAGAGAACGAAGCAATGTACTTAGAATCATATTAGACAAGTCTAGACTTGTCTAATATAATAAATGGTATTAAAATACTAGTATTTTAATACCATATTTGAAACTGCTTTAGCCGTTTTGTGGTTAGGAGCAATGAAGAGTGGGTATCTACTCGCCAAACGATTAAAAACACTAAACACAAGACGCCCACGCCACGCGGCTAATGATCTCCCTCAAGTCCGAATGAATGAATGAATGAATGAATGAATGAATGAATGAATGAACACTTTTATTGTACATAAAAAACAAAATAACTTATATCTAAATAAAAGAAATGAAATTAAAAACAACGTACAATAGGCGGCCTTATTGCTTAAAGTTTCTTCCAGGCAACCTTACTAAACAATTGATATAAGTAGGTAAGTAAAGAGTTGGTAGCACAGGAGTAAACTGTAAAAAAGTTTTATCATTAAAATACTTATGTAGGTACATACGATACAAACATAACTAGAAAGTTTTACATACACATCATACCTAAAGAAGCTTTCCGCAGCCGACCTTTTCGATAATTCCCGGTTTTATCCCATCCCTACTACACGACATAATCTCTAACATTTAATTTTATTCCCGATACGACCGATAAGCAAATTGAATTGGACTGTTAAAATACCAAGATAATTAATAATTACCCCAAAGTATCCCAAGTGCTTATTCGGATTCCTACCACTCGAGGAACACGTGAATTTTATAGTCAACATACTTTTTGATCCGTGGAGATATCCTTTGGAGTTTTTATTTGAAATTCCCCGAAATAGATTATTTAGAATGATGAGATTTGGTTAAAGGATTTTAGAAGGAATAGATAAAATCCAAAAAACAATTTGATTATGGTAGGTACATAATGCTGACTCGGACCGGACGCCATTTTATAGCATTTAAATTGTGTAATTAATACCTACATAGTTAGTAATTACCTATGTAGTCCTTAAAGTGTTAGGTAATTTTAGAAAATAGCTTATTTTAATTCATTTAGAGTCTAGAAACAAAGATTTTCTTATTTTTAATATTCTTATGAAATAATTAAAATTTTTATTATCATAGCAGACACAATTTTGGACGAGACTTGGGTAATTTTATTTCTCGGATAACTTTGTTCTTACCTAGATCACCCTCACTGCACAACTAAAACCTTTTTGCAACCAACCTTATCCAAACTAAACTCACCGAAATCCACCAATCACAGACCTTCCTATTTCAAATTCACTGTCACACGTTGTTCCCGCGCGCCCGTCACGGTTGTCTGGCGCGCGTTTCAGATTTGGAATTATTTTTAACCTACCCCCTCGGGCTTGAATCATTATGGCGGGAATTCGTTTAAATTTAGAATGACAGTGCCAGTCGAATCAACGTCGCGCTTTGTAAGGAAATCTATTATTTTTAGCTTGTCGAAGTTGTCGATAAGCAAGAAAGGTCCATAACTAAGTAACTGTAAAGTAAACTACTGAAAATATAGACTTATTTAATTTATAGTAATATAAAACGAGTTCCGTCTATGTCTTTATCTAAACACCCAGCAATTTTAGCTAGTAATTTTATTTACACAACTACCAAACGGTCTCGGAACTCATAAATAAATAACCGACAAATACGTAGTCGGCAAACACCTTATAGTTACCAAATTAATGTTCCAAATTATAACTCCCGAACTATTTGATACCCTATTAAAATAAATAAGAAACGTTCAACTCACATTAACTAAAGTAAATCGGACTTAACCGTTGTATTAGAAAAAAAAACCTGATCGATTTGTAAATGTAGCTTAAAACTGTAGCAGCTTCTACAGTACCTACATACCTTTCAATGCTGTTCCATTTTGCTTGCAACTATCAACTTCAACTTCTTGTCTGTATCATATGGTTTGACGCCATTTGGCCACAGCTAATAATCGTCCAAGTCGTATCAAAGCGATTGACATAAAATCTCATCAGCGTAGGTATAATATTTTTGATGGTAGGTAGATGGTACATAAACCAGAGGTATATATGAAGTGATCAACAACTGTCCTGCGTTACAACTACACACAAACACTCGCACACATTACATGTCCAATCTTGCGCAATAATTGTAATGAACAAACATGAGGGCATTGCTGCCGTTTTTAGTCAATAAATCACACGAAAGTACGAACTTGCCGCCGCCGGTCCGACTATGACTGAAGTAGGTGGATCTAATTGCACCAAATTTGAACTTTCCTCTTTCCAGAAGCTAGTAGGTATAAAATAATATCTCTCCTGTTTTACTTTCACCAATGGATAAAACCTAACTTTAAATAATATAAACTTATCTTGTTCTATTTACGTAACTCTACACATTTGGAACTTGGGACCAAATAGTTAATCAAGCTATCACTTAATCAGCTATTTTAATCTCAGCTGTGTCATGTTGGGTATCCGAATGCATTCCATTTCCGAACGAGTAGTTTAAATTTGGAGCATTTTAAACTAAACGAGAGTGCTGCCATGGAATTAATGTTCTAACTCAACGCAAGAGAGTGCATTTGAGATTGATTCATCAATTTGTCTGTAAGTGTGCCTGAAATAAAGGGACGGGAAACATCGAATTGAATTGTCTGAATTTACGGTGAAAATAATACAGGACTACGCGGGATTGGTGTATTAAGCTGAAGTCGAAGAGTTTCTTGAATAGTTGTCTATATTTGTAGTTGGTAATTGATTTATTGATCATGATGTTGGTACCTATTTAGTATAAATAATAAGAGAGAGAAACTACCTAGGTCATCGCCTCTGGAGTGCTCAGTTGCTAACCCACACATAGTATAAAAGGCAATAAATAAAGTGAGATTGTAACCAAAGACTTTTTAAAAGCAAGAGTTTTCTTTGCTTTCTTTTTTCATATTTAACACGTTAAACGTTTTTTCAAGATCATTGGCGCGTAGTCCATATTTTTCTCCTCCTTCGTCCGAACCTCAGAAGCTTAGAGCATCGGGTCGTTATAAAGCTAATGTTTCAATAGAATTCGGCCATTACAAGTTTTTCAAGCGTTCAAATTTCGAATTCAGGGTGTTTTGGGTGAAAATTACGGCTGTTTGGGTTTGTATTTGGAATCTTTTGTTTTGTTGTATCGATTTAACTTTGGAACTCTTTAAAAGAGGATGTTTGTTATTTGGCATAGGTACTTATTGGATTTCCTTCCTTATAATTTTCCGCGAAATGTGTTAAGAAACAAAATGTAAGGTATTGTTTACACAATAGGCCTCTACCTACCTAATTTTGTATTCACTCCAGAACTGTGCTTATATCTCAAACCAATAGATTTTATGATTCAACAAGGTAAGTAGGTAAGTATTATAATTGTATTTATTTAAGTATGTATCATCAACTCGAACAGTCCACTGCTGGAAGCAGGCTTCCGCCTAATAATCTATCAACCCCACGCCGGGCAATGCTTGTTGGGCGCAGTTCGGTGGTAGAATAATTCTGCAGGGGGTGCTGCTGCCCACCCCCAGTGGATATCCCTTAGTCGCCTCTTACGATACCCGCGGTTAGAGTTGGGATGGTGCATTACACAACTGCATAAGGTGGCATAAGTATGTATAGGTACATACTTACCATGTCATTATTTTTGTAATTTTACTCGGTATTTTTCGTTAGTTTTGTACTAGCTACATAATAATGCATACAGATCCCCATGTTCAATCCAACGTTCTTATCCTGCCACGAATTTCTGGTAGAGCGATAAGACCCGCAGTTGTCACATATTTTGTAATTATTTTTTATATTATTTGTTATGTGTGTGCAATAAAGAATTTTCTCTCCATCTAAGTAAGTAAGTATATAAAATTAAATCAAATCAATTATGTACAGTAGATATTATAATTTCGTGTCTGGTTAAGGCACCGCTTAGTCATTACCTATATTTGTTTAAAGGTAATTTCGGCCACTTTCGGTGAAGAGAGTGTAATTTTACAAGGAAAAGGCTTTACTAAAGGCTATCATGTTATTAAGGTAGCTTTTCGTATGTAAGATGGTACTTAATAAGAGTCTTGAGACACACGGGGATTAACGATAACGAACGAAAGATTTCTGGTTTAACTCTCCACTCGCACGGTAAGATTTAAGCGGTTTGTTCCCAATTCTATATATTTCCTTTATAACCGACTTGAAAACAGAAGGTTCTCAATTTTGTTACCTCAGAACTTTTGACTGGGTGATCCGATTTTGATGATTAATTTTTTATTTGTAAGATACCACACGGGAAGCACCAGCTTTCAAATAAATCTCATCTTAATTTGGTCCAGTTCTGACTGTGGAATCCATGAGAAAACCATAAAATTGAAGTCGGCTTAGGGTTTTTTAAAACAAACTTAAGTATCAGATTAATATCTTTACGAATTCCCAATTCTACAGACTCCTAATTCTACAGATTCCCGATACTACAGATAGTAATTCTAACCCTATACAGGGTTATTGGTTTAGTCGACCTATCCTTGCGGGAATTATAGTTTCCACTGACACTCTACTGCCTCGTTGGTCTTGCGGTCAGCATGTTCAACCGTTGACTATGAGGACCTGGGTTTTAATCCCGGGTGGAGACAATAATTATTATTGGAGTTTTTCTGGCAAGAAAAGTTCACAGTAGCAGCCCGGAGTCAGGAAGTTGGCGGTGATACACCCCCGTGTCTCGAAAAGCACGATAAGCTGTTGGTCCTACGCCTGACCTCTCCCCGGTCGTGTCGGTTTGCCGTCCCATTGGATTAAGAGAGAGAGGGAATAGAGAGTGCATTTGTGTTTGCGCGTACACTTGTGCACTATAATATGTCCTGCGCACCTGGCTAGTCTGATTTTTTTAATTTTTTTTTTTAAATATTGCAGTGATAGTTAATAATTACTTGGTATGTCTAAACATAGAAAAGCAATAAGTACATTTTATGCAAAACTTTTACACCAAAATCAAAAGATAATGTTTACATTATCGAGATAGAATCCTAGCTAATAATAATAAAATAAAATAATAATAATCCTAGGGTGGTTTACATATAAAAAATATTTTCTTTCATTAAGTTATTCTATGAATCAATTTATAAATATGAAATTATAAATTATGAATATGTAAATATTAATTCACTCAATTCATTAATAATAATACATAAATTATCAAATTAAAGTAGCAAAAGTTTTTGATTGGTTACTTTACTGGTCGCAGTAACTGACCGTGTGTATCACCTTTTTAACCTTTTTTACAATCCTTCTGGGAACGGATACACAGCATCCGCTTAATATCGAAACACACCACCTGTTAATTCTACAAGCTACAATAAACTTTATTTGTTAGCTTTTAAAGTTGACTTTTAATCTAAAGATTTGAGCTTCTGTCGAAATAAGTAAAATTAGTGCCTTAACCTTTCAAAAATAAGGTTCTGTTTCAAAGATAATGAATGATAAATTGGGTTTGCAATTGCGTTTCAAATCAGCTTTTTTGTATAAAGCCAGCTTTTTCCTTTTAGGTATCGTTTCTACGAAAGTTTATAATACTAAGTACCTACGTAACGTAGCTACTATGTACTCTACCCATATATAACGGTAATTAATAAATACGAAACTTTGGATGGATGAATATTTTTTAGGTACCTACCATTGTACATTGATTTAAATCGTTAACTAGGCCCCGACACCAAAAACTGTGTCAATATTTTAAAATGTGTACGTACTGAGGAAATAGTGTCCTCTTTTTTTTGCTTTTCTTTTAAGTTGCAACCACTACTTTCTCTTTCGTGCACTCGCCATTTAAATTTGTTATTTTAGTCATTTTAGACAATGCTGAAGAGCATTGCCATAAATAACTCTTTAAACGTAAACCTTTTTTTCTAATTTTGCCTAACGGCATGATGTTATGCCTACCACTAAAACAAAGCTACAAAATCCTAATCAAAAGTCACGAAGACCTTCCTAATAAACACTTCCATAAAGTAGGTACAATCGCTTAATCAAGTCATAAAATATTGTACAGTCACTGCCATCAGTCACCCCTAGGTCGGATATCTAAATTGACCTGTCCGTAATGAAATTTCCTCCGTCTCGCTACCTAATTCCGACGCGATTGTACTTTATCGATCTTTGACACGGTTTTCGTAAGAATCGTGGTGACTTTTTAGGTTTTTTTTCCTCAAGTATAAAGTAAAGAAGGCAGGAGAGCATTAACATAATTACCTCAACCTCAATCTCAACAGCCTGTATATTGGTCCACTGCTGGACGCAGGCCTCCCCCTGATAAGCGCCTTATTGGTGTTTGTCTCATGGGGGGTAATGTCCATAATCCCCACACTGGGCATGCAGGTTGGAGATCGCAGTTCGGTGGTAAAATAGTTCTGCAGGGGCGAACCGCTGCCCGCCCCCGGTGGATACACCTTAGTCGCCTCTTACGACACCCACGGGAAGAGTTGGGGTGGTACAAAAGCTTACGTAATAGGGTATATGCATCGATTTTTTTTATTGTTTTAATCGATTCTTTAGGTCATTATTTAACCGAGAAATGATAAGACGCTCACTGAATTTCGCATTAACAAGGTAAAAAAAACAAATCACAACTACAATCATTTTCGGGTGATAAAAACGCTGCCATATTGGCGCCATGTTTATTTGACGTCGACGTTCACACTTGATTAAAACCTTTTGTGACGACCTCGGTAGTGATCATCTCAGGAAAGAGGTTTGCCGAAAAAACTGAAAATAATCGACAATACGAAATGTCAAGTGGGCAGAATAGTGTCAAATCATGGTGCAGCAAGCAGAATGAAAAAAGAAGAAATGTGTACAGTGATGTCACGTCCGCTCTAGTCAATGGCGTAGCGTTTTGAAATTTTGCGATTGAGATTTAAAATATCAATTTTTCAATGGTTAAATTCTACAATAAAAACATCTCAAAATACAAAAATAAATATGTAGATATGTTTCTATATCAATAGAGAATACGTACGTATATATTTTTTAGCCATTTTGAAATCACATGCATATACCAATACCCGGAATTTCAAAAAAAGCACCTAGCTACTAAAGATAATTTCTATTATCTTATATTGTTCTAAAAGTTCAAGGTTAATCAATTTTGTGTTAAAAACTACAAGCTTACTTCAAATATACAAATATTTTCAAATACCACTCGGGAAGCACCAGCTTTCAAATAAAAAAAGAATCATGATAATCGGATCAGTCAAAAGGTCTTCATCAAAAGGTAACAAACATAAAAATACCGTCGAATTGAGAACATCCTCCTTTTTTTGAAGTCGTTTAAAAACAAACTTTATCGATCGATGTTGATGTTGGTGTTCTTCTATCACAAAAAAGGTTCGTAGTTAACCCGCTTACATCCGTATTAATTATAACGAGATTAAAAAGTCAATAGATACTCGACGTAACACAAAATACGTCGGTCTATATTCAGGTATTCATTACCATATTGATTGATATTTCGTTGCCCTGTGGCTCAACGTCACAACATATCAGTCTATGGATTGAAATCCATAGATGGCCTGAATATGTAATCATGGGGGCCTACTACGGGTTCGATTCCCGCCTCAGGACAAATGTGTCTACGATCTGCAGATATTTGTTCAGGGCGTTCAGGATGTTTTCTATGTAGGTATAATAAAAAATATCCATGTAGTGTATTGTATTTATATTATATCGGTTATCTAATACCCATAATAAAAGCTCTGCTTAACTTGGGGCTGGATAATGCTGTGTAAATTGTCCAACATTATTATTAAAAAAAAACAATCGATGAATCTAATACTACGGGCTGTCAGTCACCTAAAGTCCTGCTCCGATACTTCAAGGAGCTGGGCTGGTTATGTGGGACGTCCATGCAGATCTTAGTTTCCTTAGAATTAGAATTAGATGGGGGCCTACTCTAAAAAAAACGAAGATTCGTTTTCGTTATCGTTCAGGATCAAGTCTTTTGACGCTTTCTTAAGATTATCGTTGCCTGTATGGATGTGATAAGTTGTTTGTAAAATAAATACATGCATGAATGAGGAGTAAAACATATACGTATTTAGGAAAAAATATTACAAGCACTTATTAATTAAAATTAAACCAGCCTTAAATGTATATAAAGTAACCTGAGAAAATACTACAAAAATCTATATAAAGCATGAGATATTTAATTACAAGTCAAATTCTAAAAAAAAAAAGTTTATCGTTTTTCAGTTTAATTAGTATTGACTCGTTGTAACATGTAAAGTAATTTTTATCTATTGATACGAAATTGTCATGGCCCCATGGGAGGTCTACAGGAAGCTAACTAATTTTGTAACACTCTATCTTAGAGATAGCATCTATGTTAACGTAATTAATTTTATTAATGGGAAAGAAATAGTTATTTTTTTATCAGAGGAAATTGGTTATGGCTCTGGATTACGAACGAAACTTGATAATATTTATTGAATGGTTTATTAAAACAGTAGTTTGGTCCCACCGCAGCAAAAAGGGAGACAGATCGAACAATTTTTTTTATTGTTCGATATGTTAGCTCTTGACTTGTTAGTCACGAGATATTCACAGACTTTCACCTTCATATTATTAGTCTACGAGTTTATTTGTTAGCCTAAAGAAATAAACCGATTTCTGATTTCATGAAAATAACAAGCTGTGATCTCTTTGTACCTAAAATAGCATGAGAATTAAAAGAAAATACAATAGTGATGTTTTTTTACTAAGACCATGCAAAAAGTGCTAATCAGGTTAATTGAAATGTTCATCAAAAGGATTCTAGTCTAGACAGACTTTAAGCCTAAAATAATTATAGTAAAAACATGACCGACTCATTTATTGGTGAGAATAAAATGGGTTATACCATGCAGAGAATAAAGTCCAAAGTCAAAAATCTTTTGTAGGATACATTTCGGAGAACAGGAACTTCATGACCTGATCCCACCATGTACCTTCCACTACAGGATAAGCAGACGGACGACGCAATGCCGTCCTTCAACTTCAGCCTATATTGGTCCACTGCTGGACGCAGGCCTTCCTTTGAAGAGCACCTTATTGACGTATCACAGGGGCGCTGCTGCCCGCCGCCCGCCGATTGATATTCCTTAGTCGCCTCTTACGACACCCACGAGAAGAAACGGGGTGGTGCAAATTCTAACCACACAGCAATGCCTTAGCTGGTAGATATACCTTCCACTCGGACTAAGCTGTTTCTCCACCTTAGTCAATCACATCGCTAAGGAATGGAACTCGCTGCCTGCTTCTGTTTTTCCTACTAATTACAAACTGGGTCTCTTTTGCTCATAAATACGTTCATAGGTGTTTTCTAGACCTTCGTGATACACCGTTGACCATAATGGTCTTATTCTATCCGTAGTCAAAAGAGTTTCTCACTCCTCACTCCCTAATTATTCCATGTTTCCGATGTAAAACATTAACGGCTTAAAAGTTTTAAAGAAAATCCACAAAAACCCTAATAAAAAGTCGCTAAACAAAACACCACCCTGTTCAATAAAACCCTCTCAGTTTTATTCAAGGATCAAACCTTTTGCTACCTCACTCATTCACGCAATCTATCTCTTTCACACCTTAGTTTAATCTCCGGGGATGGCTTGATGGGAAAATACCGTAGATAGTTAATCTATTTTTTGCAATGGCAAGGTGTTCTGTGGTTAGGAATCCGTATTAAAACTAGATGGTATGAAGAGCGTTTGGTTTTATCGTGAAATGTTTAATGACTATACATTTTGATATCCAAATGGATTGTTTTTTGTTAAATATTAGAATGAATTAATCACAAAATTATATCGATTTATCTGTCGACATTGATCGACTCGACATATATCACAATCATTTCAATGTATGTAATCACGATTTTTTCTGTTTTAAAGATCAGGGTATTTATTATTGGCTTAAGTGACACAATATTCGGTCAAACATATTTAGAAACATTGAAAAAATAGTACATCTACTATTAAAGCGTACTGGGTTTTTACACATCATAGCCATAAAGTAAAACAAGGTAGTACTGGTTGGTAATACTTATGAGATTATACATACCTACTTTATACATACATACAAGGTACATAGGCTTATATTTATTTAGTATTTGTTTTTAGGTATTCATAATATTAGGTACTGATACAGGTACAGCCCCTGGTGTATCAAAATGTAATAAAATAACATTTTGATACACCAGGGGCTGTACCTTAATAATAATATTGGATGGAAGGAATTATGTGAATTTAAATTGACTTAATTCTTTCCACCCAAGGGTTTTTTATTTATTATGGTACACCCAAAAATGGTACAACCGCTCCACCAGATAGCTTATATTTAAAAAATATCACACAAATTTTACAGAGTTTCCTTAGGGTCGTCGCATATTGAAATAACTCTCGTTTCTCGTAAACTTTTTTTCCCTTTATTAAAAAGTCTATTACGAAGACAAAATGCCAGAGAAAAGAAAATGTCTCATTTAGTAGCATTTTTCTGCTGCTCCTGAACTAAATGAAAAGAGCTTCTTCACTGTAGATAGAATAAAATATTTTTTTACTAGAAAACGACTTCTTTGTAGATAAATGATAATTGTACTTGTTTATGCCAGAAGGTTTAATTGACAAAATATAAACTTATGTATACTTTTTAACTAAATTTATGTTATACTTATATAAATTGTTATTATTATTATTACAAAATTTATTTACTTCAAAGTACTTATTACTTATTTATTTACTTTTACTTAGCTTATATTATTTAATTTAATATTTTATTTAGTTTCATTTAATTAGCGAAACATGGAATGATTAGGTTTTTTTAGCAATCGCTCGGTACTAGGTATACCTATTTTGGGGATTTTTTTTAACTTGTTTTGTCAATATGCAGACAACTGTTGCATTTTTCAAATTCCTCAAATATTCAAGGCTGAGAATTACAACATTTCATATTTGTAGACCATCCAATACATATGATAATGGTAACGGGTGGTTATCAGTTATCATTTTTGTAAAACTGTAATGTTACATTATGATGATAAATAAATAAACTATAAGCTATCAGGGTCATTAACCTCAACCTCAAAAGCCTATATTGGTCCATTGCTGGACGCAGGCCGCCTTCTGCTAAGGGCCTTATTCTCGTTTATGGGTAAATCAACTATTTTACCCACACTTTGGACAGTGTAGAAATATTTTTTTGAAAAATAAAAACATTAATATTCTTTTATTCTAATTTGATGAGGGCATTAGAAATTTCATCTACTTTAACAACCTAGAAGGGCACGGACGTTTATTCATATTTAAGCTATTTTTTACAAGAAACTACAACACAGACCCTCAAAATCTGTCACCTGAGTTACCGGCACTTAATCTTACATAAATGCTGAATGAAACTCGAAACCATTACTCATTTTAATTTTTTTTATCCTGCATGCATAATCAAATATTTTGGTAAAATCAGTCTCCATATAATACTTAAATTTTAGTAGAAAACTAGCTGTAATTGGTCTTTTGCGTTACCCTTATCCAAAAAAGTATAGCTATTTCTACATTAAACTAAATATAAAAGTATTACAAATAAAAATGAATTATTTAAGGAAGCTCGCTAATTGTTAAAATAAGGTACTGGCAATTTAAAGATAAAATGGAAAGAAATACGCATTTTACGATCGGATATGTAATGTTTATTTTTTGGGACATCAAGTAACTCCAGAGACAAATTTTGGTAACGCTTAAGACATACTAGAAAAATATTGGTTTAATAAATAAACAGCTTGGAACATTGAATAAACTTAAATCGATAATTTATGATACAAAATCAAAAAACAAACAATAAATCAACAACAGACAAAGAAAATTACAAATTTACAATCAATAATATAAATAAATTAAGCCAAGTATTTACAATTGAAGCAATTGAGCTTGAATCTAAAGGTAACTCAACTGATCCATATCAATACCAGTCGGAAGCGTCCGACTGGTATTGATATGGAGCCCAAGACACTGGCTGCATTGCCCCGCTGTATGGCAATGCTGTGCAAGTGCTGCGCCAGATCACTTCGACCAGAATCTCTGAATTTTTTTTACATCCGAAGAGCCTCGGTACCCAACGGACTTAGCGTCTCATGTGTAGGCTCTGTCGCGATCTGCATAATTGCGCCTTTTGAGATCCTCGGCCAAATCTGCCTCTCACGGTTGTTCTTGATAAATGGGAAGACGGAAGTGTGTCGACGCATGTACCATACCACACAATGGGCCTCCCCAACTCCTATGGGATTAGTGTCATACCGTCGAGCCTCATACCATTATCACGCAACAGACCATTCGGGTCGAGAATAGCTGGTACCTACGTTAGCGGTGGCCAAAGCCCGCCGGTTGATATCGTTACGGCTGGCATGGCGAGATATCCGACCGGCAGGGCCGCTAGTATTCAATAACCCATGATGACCAAGCTGTTTGACAGCAGTAGGTACTAAGGTCTGCATAGAATGGAAAGAGAGTCGATCCTGCCCAGGCATCATAAACGCAGACAGACTACCCAAGGTAAGAGCAAGACTAACTCCAACACAACAAGATCTCTTGAAGTTTCTTGAACCCACCCACAACAGAAGTCATAAACAGATTAAAACTTAACTCTGAAAAAGAACACCAAAAGCTATGGGAGCGTCGGACAGACTGCAAGCATACTAAATTAATATTCCCCTCCAAAGAAAGGATAAACACCAACACAATGCTCAAAATGAGCCCAGAGAACCTAATAACGATGGCCATCACAAGTCACGAATGAATTGAACTATTATCTTTTCAACACTGGAACCACAGACAGCAGCTTATGTCATGGCTGCTTACAAGAAGAAGAGAATGTGGTACACGTTGTGGTACACTGCACGGCCACATAGAAGTCCAGACACAAAACGGGGCTGAAGTGTCTCATTGAGGCATCAACCAAATCCACAGCCACACAAAAGCTGAAACGAAGCTGTCAGTCACCTAAAGTCCTGCTCCGATAATTAAAGAAGCTGGGTTGGTTAGGGCCTGCTTAGGTAGGGGGATAATTCACAATATACTTCTATGCGAGACGTCCGTGCCGATCTTAGTTTCCCCACTTAGAATTAGAATTAGCAGTTGTTACTAGGTACATGTCTTCGGTTGGGTGCAAGGTGTTGCAACACGGAAAGTTACAGGATCCAATAGAGTGGAAGGAAATACTTGCAACCAATGTCCTGACTTCCATTTAGAAAGAGCCAGGATCCGCAGAGCACGTTTGTAACATAAAAAAACAAATTCCATGTCAACGAGCAAAAGTTACGTTGGAGACCAGCATCAGGGCAAGCATTGTGCCAAGCCATTGGAACTTGCCAGATTGCTTCTTAGAAGGATTTTTTCTTTGTTCTATGATATCACTTTCAAAAAGGCTTTTGAACAATGCTTTCTCCGTTATTTAATCAAATTTGTCAATATCTTATAATTTTGGTTCTCTTTCTGATATCTTTCCATAATTTATTTTTATTTGGTCTTTTCTTGTAGGTACTTTGCAGTTTTTTTTAACCTTCTTGTTTTGGGATATTTTATGTTCTGGTTTTCTTTTAGTGTTTTAATGTTCTAGCTGTGCACTTTACTCAGTCTTTTCTTACCTTCTTTCGGCCAAGTTCTTGGGAATGCTATGGATGCCGGACATGCTAGTGGTGATCCGTTGTAGTCATTGAGTTCACTTGCCTGGGAATTTGGTGGTGTTGCATTCAAGGTCAATTGTAAATTCTTCGTCTTCATTCTGTACCTATTCTGTGTCTCAAATTCCAGAACTTGTTTCTTTTTAAATAATGTTAAATCTTTTGCAAGCCGTTTAATTTTGTGGAAGTGCTCACGGGAGTTACCATTATTTTACAATTTATATTTGCCGGTATTTATTTACTATAACTACTCGTTTTACAGAAAGCCAATTAGAGTAGAAGTAGCAAAACATGATAATAATCTAAATTAGGTATACACAAAAAAATATTTGTACGTAAGGAACAAATTTAAAAAAACAAAATAAATCCCAAACAAATAATCATTGAATGTTTTAAAACTAAAATATATAATAAAAGTTCATTTTACTCAAAGTATTACTCATTAAGTACGTGAATGTCTTAGGAGTTACCAAGAATGTCTCTGGAGTTACCGCCAAAGTAACTCAGTATACAAGTAACTCAACAGACAAAATGGTGTATTTTCATGAAAAGAGCACATTATCATTTGACTATAGTACCAACACAAACTTTAATCGAAAACATATGTTAGGTACTCCAAAAATATCTGATAATATTAACTAAATAATAAACCTACATCGAGATATCTCGGTCACTCAGCAGACGACACAAAAAGGCACGCACTCCCTTCGAACGTTCTGCGCGGCCTGGCGGCTAGACGGCATCTTCTAGGGACACCGCCGCTCCATGCGAGCTTAAGGAAACACAAACGAAGCTACCCATGGCAAACAGTACCATCTATATGTTTCTAGGTAAAATTTACGACGGTAACTCAGCATACAAGGGTAAAATCATTTTAGCCAGGGACAAAATTTCAAGATTTTTTTTTGAAAAAGTGGTTAAGTCTATTTTTATTTTGATATGCACACGGTAAACTTTAACATACTGACTTGTTGTATAATCAGAATCAACCGAAAGCAAAAAGTTTAGGTTCATTTAAATTAAAGTTTTACATAGAGAATGCGGTCTTCGGACAGGCATATTTTGTATGGAGCGAATTTTTCGTATACTGAGTTACCATAAAATTTCATGGAAATTAAAGATTTTCGAGAACATAATTTAACTTTCTTTGGTGCCTATTAATCATAGATGCTATTGCCATATTGATTAAGTGTGTAACTATAACCAATAAACGTGCTTTATTAAAAAATGGTCGGGGACAGTAAAGTGTGGGTAAAATAGTTGATTCACCCTTATCTCACGCTGCTGGGCATGTGGGTTGAGGATCGCAATTCGGTGGTAAATTTCTGCAGGGGGCGCTGCTGCCCACCCAACAGTGGATATCCCTCAGTCGCCTCTTACGATACCCAAGGGAAGAGATGGCAACACACAGCTATTGCATTTTTTATAATCAATCAATAAAAAAACTATTTTTACTATTCATATATAAGTTTTTATCAAAATCCAGACTTGCAAACCTTTACAGTATTGCACCATAACTATATATAACTAAGTATTTTTTATCCTTCAAATACCTATTCCGTTCTGGTCGCGGCTGGTTTCGAAAGCTGGCTGTAACCGGTCTAGTATCCGCTGTATGCACCTGTCTCTGTGCATCGACCTTAGTAAAAAATAAGTCCCACACTCGATTCCCCATTGTGTTGATAGGTGGCGCTGTTTTGGGTGAGGTTTTGTTTATCTTATGTTGGTGGTATTTATTTGAGAGAATTTTCGGATCGTTTTCGTCAATAAATATGTTTTTTTTTTCGAATGGACTATAATGCTGTTGACCGCAGATGGCCATGACAGCGTAGTTCAATAAATATGATGGAGAATTTTTGTATTTTATTTTGAAAAAATAAAGTTTGCCTAGGCTCCCGATAAGTAGATAACTGCTACATAATGCAAAGAGTGGACGTGCATAACCAACAAAAATAAGTAATTGATTCAAAAGCTTAAATTGGCATTGGGTAAAGATTATATGAACATAAAACCCAAAGCTCAGTTCAGATATAGGAAAAAATACCCATCAAATTATTATAACTGCGATAGTTTGGATGCTTAGATTTATGAGTATATTACCTCTTCACGCTAAGAGTAATAAACGGTTCTGGCTAAAATTTTGCATAATAGTAGTACTAATCATGGTAGTGCTGGCTTAGAATTTGCACCACCCCAAGTCTTCCCGCGGGTGTCGTAAGAGGTGACTAAGGTATATGCACCGGGGGGCGGGCAGGAGCGCCCCCTATAAAACCATTATACCACCAAACTGCGAACCCCAACCCGCATGGCCAGTGTGGGGATTTTAGGCGTTACCCTCCATGAGATTAACGCTAAAAAGGCATCTATCAAGGGGAGGCCTGCGTCCAGCAGTGGACCAATACAGGCTGTTGAGTTGAGTTGAGTACTAGGCCTGGATAATATTGGCTATATCCTGAAAGAAGCGACTGAAGACGCGAGCAGAAACTAGCTGATTATAATAAAGCATTCATAAACAAGCAGGTTAGTACCAACCAAGCTTCTGCATCGCAACAAAAACCAAAACACCAACGTTCCCTACAACAATAACGATAAAACACAAGGTGAACCGATAAAAAAATAAAGGTTTTGTTTTCGTAAACACAAAGATGTTGCGGAAAATATCCTAAAGATATAACGAATAAGCGGGAAGCCTCGAACGGAATAGTCGTAGTACTCATACAATATTAACCTGTGACTGCATCGTAAAACAGAAACGGATGGTACAGAGCATACGACACTAGCTTGCTTATTCACTTCGACGACTTTTAGAGGGAATAGTTTCATTTCTTGCAGAAAACACAGTCATCATCATCAACCGAAGTAGGATTCTCCGTGTAATCCTACTTCGGCTGATGATGAGCCAGAGTCAGATTCAAATCGTTTATTTCTTTAGACTTACAAAATAAGGACTAAGGCAGGATGATGATGATTCCTGCATGCTATACCTACTAGGGAATAGGGATCTCGCTCAAACTTGTAGTCTATTTTGCTCTAATAACATGAAGACCCACTAACTAATGAAATACCCTCTTGTATTGTTTTTAATGATTGTACATTAGTTAAGTCTCATGGACCCATTGGGCCCCCAATATATTTTTATTCAACTATAACTTTAAATATTCATACATGGACTGTATGAATATTTAAAGTTATAGTTGAAAAAAAAATAAGGACCGTAATTGACTATAGAATTAAAAAAACAATTAAATTATGGACCTCTGGGAATAAGTCTTATGAACGCAAAAGTTTGTAAACATGTATGCATCGAGATATATGTTTGTTGCTCTATCACGCAAAAACTACTGAATAGATTATACTGAAATTTTGGATACAGGTAGTTCTAGGCCTGCAATAACACATAAGCACAAGGCGCAGCTAGATATGAAATCAAATAAATATAAGTCAGTTGTCGTCGTAATTGACAATATTTCCTTGACGCTTGAAGGTTACTACGATTTAAAATATTAAATTCGCTCATATTACAAATTTCAGTTTACCATTATTACTTTCTGCTAAACGGTTTACATAAGCGAAATATTAAAAATACTGTTGACAAATTGTTTTAATATATAATTTAAATGCATTATAAATACCTATCTACATACCTATCATCATAATGTTGAAAAACAAATATTGAATATTTTTTCTTTTGCTCTTCAAAATAACCTATAAATGGTTATTTTGTAGAGCAAAAGAAAAAATAATAACAGTAAAATAAAATTGCAATAATATATATCAGGTAGGTATTTACGTTTTTGTTTTTTGGTCATTGAATACTATTTATTGATCTAACATATAAAAAGTAAGAGTAATTAATAAAGGTAATAAATAAGTACGTAATCAAAATTAATTATAAATAATATTATGATGGTTTGAAAAATAATTTAATGATTCCTTATCGGGTATTTATCGCATACCTTTGTTTTTATTTTGCATACGTTTCTACCGCATTACAATACCCGATAAATAATCATTAAATTATGTTAACAAATCGCGAAAGTTTAAAAGGTTTGAAAAATGTTGTACATAAATTTACCCCGACTAATTTAAGCAAGTAAACATTTTAAATAATCGTTCTGGACCCTATTATAAGCAAGCAATCAACTTTGACAATGATCGATGGAAGATGTCAAATTAGATAAAAGAAGTAAAATACAGAATTTGTACTCGTAAAAGTTTTGCTGAAGAATATGCGAAATGCTACGTAAATGCTGCCATAAAAGTGCCACACGTAACAAATAAGATAAAATCGACAAACTCATCGAGGTTCCCCACTGAAGGAGAAAATAAAACGCATAATATTGCCTGTATCTACCAACTCCATGACAAAGTATTTCCGAAGAATAGTAAAAAAGATGCGCAAATTAGAGAAAGAAGAGAGCAAATTTAAATTAATAGACGTTTTATTTATATATTTTACTTTATTCAATTACTTATTACTTTATTAAATTTGCACCACCCCCCAACTCTTCCCGCGGGTAGGTTTAAGAGGTGACCAATGGATATCCACCGGGGGTGGGCAGCAGCGCCCCCTGCAGAACAATTATACTACCAAACTACAATCCCTGACCCGCATGCTCAGCTTGGGGATTATAGGCATTGCCCTCCAGGAGATAAACTCCAATAAGGCGTTTATCAGGAAGAGGCCTGCGTCCAGCAGTGAACCAATACAGGCTGTTAAGGTTGAGGTTGAGGTACGGCTTGTGGTACAAGGCAAATTTAACGGCACAAGAGCTGGCGGCAGATCCCCAATTTGCTGGACGGCCCAAATAAAAGCTGCACTAAACGATCCCCTACATGAATGTACCAGGAAAGCAGCGGTGCGAGAAGAATGGCGCCGTATTGTGCAGCGTGCCACCTCCCTGATATGACGACCACGACCACTGTGTCAAGAGTGTAGCGACTAAGAAGAAGAATTCAGCAGGTATTGATATTAATTAGGTTTAATACATTTTTAACCGACTTCAAAAAAGGAGGTTCTCAATTTGACCGTATTTTTTTTTTTATGTTTGTTACCTCAGAATTTTTTACTCGATGGTCCGATTTTCGTGATTTTTTTTTTATATGAAAGCTGGTGCTTCTCGGTCCCTTAGGATTAATATGGTTCAGTTCTGACAATGAGACCCTTGAAAATCCATGAAAAAGCTATAAAAATGAAGTCAATTTGTAATTTTTTAAAACAAAATTAATTATGTGAAATATGAAATTAGAGTTAGAAAGTCAGTTCTGGATAACCGGATGCTTTATGCTTTAAAATATGCTCTAAGTCCAGTGTTTATTACTCCGAGGATGCTCAAAACAAAATAAGAAAAACAAAACCAGTCGCTAGAGTACATTACGCGTGGCGCAGCATTTCTATATAAAAAGACCCTATATAGCCTTTTTCCTTTCAACAGAAATTGGCACTTAGCACCCAGACGTAAAGACCAAAACGGCTGTTTCGGAAACAGATTCGTTCGCGTGGCTGTCAAGTCGATACCCTAGCTCTATATCGCCTTAGATCCCCAAAACTTTCAAATGAAAATCCACTTTATTTTAAAGGGGAAGAGACGGTTTTTGTAAAGTAGAGTCTTAGTTTATGGCCTGAAATGTTTTGTGATCCGAGGCGTCATTTAGCTACCAGTTTTGCTCAGTGTCTGAGGCCTAGTTACACTATGAGAGTTTCTATCCCGACACAGGCACTCGCATAAAGGGTGGACACAGTTGACAGATAGGTTATTTCACTTTGTGTTATTTTATTATAGAACCCAACATAGTACATAGCCTGTTGCCAGTCTCAAACCAATTACAAGAGAGAGGTTACTAGAATCACCATAGCTAGAAGAAGTAAAGAAAATCTAATTTGTCAAAATAGAAACAAAAGTAAAGTATCAAAAAAAGTCCCATGATCATCATCTCAATATTCTCAATATTATGTTCGTCATTCCATTAGGTGTTTGACACAGAAGTGTCACAGAAGCGGTCAGAAGAATCTCACCACTTCATAGTGTAAGCCAAAATTATTGTATCACTTGATCGGCCACAGTTAGCTCGCGGCTTCGCAGGCGTGATTTTTATAGGGTGATTTTTATACCATGGAAACTGATTTGCGGGATGAAAAGTAGCGTAAGTACCTATGTTTAATTCTAGGCTTATAAATATCTGTTTGCAAAATTTCATCCCGATCCGTTCAGTACCTATCTAGTTTTGTCGTGGAAAAGTAAATCAAATCCATCCATAATACCCAAACTTTCGTATAAATAATATAAGTGTGATATTTTCGCTTATTCCCATTACATCCAAACCTTGTTCTCGGAAAAGAAAACTTCCATACGTCATCAGTTGCTGCTTCCAGATTAAATTTCATTTGTCAGGTCAGGCTAGTTAGACTTGACTAGATGATAGTTAGCGCTGTCTTATGTAAACAGACCTTAGCTAACATTTCTATCGCCTTAAACCTAGAAGCGTGGACGTAGGTACAGAGCGCAAATTGGTACTGTATGTTTTTACGATTAGGTTCGTTTTTACGATGACGGAAAGTGGTGGGTTATGTTTATTAGTATTTGATGGTTGCCCACTCCATTTGCAAATGAATATCTTAGGTTGCCCTTAAATCCTTCAGAAATTTATTATACTTTTGTCTGTAATTATCAGTTAAGTTGTCAGTTATTTCAAAAGTTAATACTGTATTTGTTAAGTTATTTTAATGCTTTCTTTAAGTGTCATCATTAAACTGACAGAAAAGAAATTATTTTGCTGCTATGGGAAAATGAAGACTCACAGATATTTAACTTTTTACTTTGTTTCTTGTTCGCGTTCAAATGAGAGTTTTCTTTTGGTTTCATTTTGCTTCGTTTCAGTCAAAGCCTTTAGTTTCAGTCCGCATTTCAACAGGCTCTGATGACAGATTCTACCTAATACTAGTTTATACTAGAAGAAATTCTGTCAACAAATTAACAACAAACATGTTTAGATGTAAAATTCTGGAGATAGATATAGACATACGTTCTCCCAGAGCTAACTTAATAAAAAGCCTGTGTTTTGTTACAACTTACCGGAAAGATACGCTTATTCCATTCTTTTGCAATATACCTAGTACGAACAACATAGTTGGAACGAACGTACCTAGACCGAAGTGTAACCGAGACAACAATTATCACGCGAAAATCGACCGCCTGCGGCGCCGCCGTTCCGACTATGACTGAGATGGGAGGACACAATTGGACAAAATTTGAGGCTACCACTGCTCTAAAAGCCAGTCTTCCCTTTTTTACATCGATGCAAAAATGCGATTTTTATGATCTATATCTACGGGGGTGTAAAGTTTCCAATAGCGTATAAAGGTTATTTATATGCGCGTAATGGGAGTCAGGGAATAGAGGATCCACCTGTGTTTAAGCACGCACTTGGGCACTAAAATATGTCCTGCGTACCTGGCTTCTCTCTATTGAATCTGTACTGTCGGTCTTACTGCGGGAAATAATAACGAGAACTTTGATCGCCGCAGCTGAAGATTTGGATAGGAGAACATCATAAATAAGCGCGTGGTGATATATATAAAAAAAATGGTAGGTTCAATTCAAACTATTATTAGGTCTATGTTATGTAGGTTATACACTAATTGCCATAAAACTGGTAGCTTTATTTAATCTTAATAAGCCTGCAGCGTTCCATAAAAAAATGTCGGAACTTCAGTAAAATTCCACCCAGAATTTCATTCATCCATTAAATTTTTCGATTATTTCCAACAGCCGTGTGCTCATTCCCGGACCGTGACTGGGATTTATTTAAAAGGTAAATAAAACAGCATTTCAGTGATTGGATAAAAACCAAACAATTCGATCCTGGTGGTGGGTCGAGGAAAATATACACGCGGCCATTGCTCTTTAGGGGCCCGTAAATATTTATTTGAACGTGGTGAACGCTCTTTAAAGATGGCACAAGTTTTTTGATTCTGTAGCTTATGGTGATAATCGGACAAGCCGGGTACTGAGCGGTGTTACGGGGCGTAACGTACCATTCACAGGGAGCATGATACGTTACGCCGGTTGTCGCCGGTGGTGTTGTGTGAAAGTGTCTATACTTTGGCTCAGTAGTTATTTCACTACATATTTAGATGTTTGTAGGTATCTCTTGTATTCCTGTGAATAATTTTTATACGTATATAGTTTTTAAAAATACAGTTCTTAGTTGCTGTTAGAGCAAGTGGCGATCACAACATGCCGCGAATGGTTCCTTTTACAAGCGACATTCTCGTCTCGTAGCGATCTGCCAAAGTAAAGTTCCAAAGGAAAGCTCTTAGATGGCTTTCGTGGCACTGGCCTTAACAGAGCCTAATTCTTTATACAGAAACCTATCAAGAATGTTTAATTTATTTTTATACTGAACCATCCACACAATAGTGAATAAACTTGCTAATTTTTACCAACACTCGAATCTTTAAAGCAAATAATCAAAATCGCACGCTTCGCCAAACGAATACGGTTTTTATTTGTATAACCAGTTTACAATCAACGTTCTAAGAATAGCATAGGCAAGGAGGCCGCAGCTGGTTCACTTAATTTGCAAGAAATGCAAGCACACTTTAGCACACCCCCCGGTTTCTCGAACGCTTATTATTTTGACAAATTGTTGACAATTTGTCAGGCTGTACACGCACTGCTCTTATTACTCGCGTGGTTTTTTTTGCAGAATTCTGTAACTTAATGGAAGTTCACTAGCGGAAAAATATGAATGTTTGGAGCACTATAAAGTTTTAGGTAGCTAAAATAGCAAGGAATTTTATTCGTCGTACGTGTAAGTTACGTTAGCGTAGGTTATATTCCGCGAGATTAAAATTCACGCTGTCAGATTCCGCAGTGCGTATATAACAAGCCGTTGACTATCCATTCAATGTGACAAGCGTTCGAGAAACCGGGGGTAGCTATAGCTATGCCATAAATCGATCGAATGGAATTGTTCTGTATAATGCCTCTACTTTCGTGACCTATGTTGGATTTTTACCTGTTTAGCTCGCTTGACACCATGCCGAGCCACTTTATTCATTTAAGTTCTTATTTCACAATTTGATTAATAATAATTTATTTTGAATAACACTTTTTGTTTTCTGTTGGTCAGAAATTGTTTTTTTCAAGATTTTTGGTTATTACAGTTTTACACTATGGGTAATTTCTTATGAAATCAAATTAAGTCCAAAAAAAATTTCGGCATCGACGCGGGACTCGAACCCACGTCCTCCCCTCAGTACGGGGATGTCCTACGATTTCGGAAAGCCATCGAACCATTTTTTTTTACTTTTTCTTTGTATTAGTTTATCATTCACGTTTTTTAGCTATAGGTGAATGTAACTTGAAAATGTTGTATACAAAAGTCCAGATATTTATTGATTAGGTTTAATTATTATATATTAAGTGCTATTACTTATCATACTTCTTAATTCCTCAACTTAAACCTCAACATTATGTATTTATATATATTATATATTGATGGTCCACTGTTGATCGCAGACCTCGTCTTGATAAGCGCCTTATTGGCGTTTATTTAATGCGTTTTTTATTATGGGCATTACCTATAAATCCTGGGTATGCGGATTGGGGATCGCAGTTCGGTGGTAGAATTGTTCTGCAGTACATACTTACCAGCTTTTATGTATCTTTATTAAAATAAAAAGTGATTGCATCACTTTTTCTTGCCCGGAAGTCAATTCCAAAGGGGAATAGCTATTTGAAAAGTGTTCTAGCTATCCACAATGAGCTGTATTGTCAAGTGTCGATAGTGCTGTGAAAATGCGAGATAAGAATCTTGTTTTATCTTTTCCTCTTGATCAAATTCTTGATAATGTTGTCACAACGGTGTTATAGATAGTTTTTTCTAGAATAAAATTAACTACAGGTATTACGATTTTTTTACGAGCACCTTAGATATAACTTGTAATAATAGCGTATTATCTTAATTAGTATAAGGATTATTGATAACTTAAAAATTTGGTTAAAAACTAAAACCTGTCTTTAAATTACTTACTTACATACTTAATTTTTTTTTTTTTTAGTGAGTCATAATTATGGTAATTCAACTTGGAATCATTTATATCATTCTCTATACAATGACGAAATAATTTTCAAAATCGGTTCATCGGGTATATCAAAGATCATACTTACAAAAAACATAAGTATATACGATAAAAACGAAAAGGTAAGAATTATGCTGTAGTTACGAGTACCTACATTATGGACAGTTTTGCATTGTCCTGGGCATTTTCTTTATTACTTTAGTAAATACCTAAAAAATTAAGTTTCATAGTTAGATAAATATGTAACTTAATTTTGTAGTACAGCAAAAGATAATGTGGAACATCACTAGTAAATGCAAATCGAGCTTTCGTGCACAAAAATTGGTTAACCGATTCAATCGATTCCGTACTTGATTAACACGCGATTCGATAAAAAGCTCCGCTCATTCGAATTGTTTCCTTAATTTATTAACATTTTGTCGAAACCAGTTGGGGCTTTGTAAGATTTTATACTCGAGTTGCAGGACAATAAATTTAAATAGTTTATTTATCAATGAACGGGAAAATTTGGGGATCATTTGAATGAGATTTTGTTTTAATTTCGACCGCCTTATTTTGATTGATATTTTATTCCTAAATATAAGCAATGTACCTTTTTTTTCATGTACCTATTTAAAACAATAATTATAAACAGCATTAACATAAATGAAAATTGGGTAGAGAGGGATACACAAGAAAAAAAAGCTTGATTTTTCGAAAAATAGGACCCCAGAACGCAAAAAAATTTTTTAAGTGAATTAGAGTCAATTGAACCTTATTTCTTGTTTGATAGTAATTACTATTTATCAAGCTGTTTCTATAGTAAAAAATTGACTTGTCTAAGTGCTTATTTTGTAAGTCTAAAGAAATACACGATTTGACTCTGACTCTGACTCTGCAGTTAAGCCGAGATTTCACAAATTTACAGTTCTTCAGTAAAAAAGTAAGCTTAATCAATTAACCCCTACACTCATCCTTTAAGCAAGTAAAGCCACCACGTTCAGACTTTATGTAAACACAACATAAATTAATTGCAACGAGAGTAGAACAAAGAGTGAACTCAAACAAATGTGTTTTCGTACGGTAGCACTTAATTCTAATTACTATGTTCGCGATTTTGCAGGAAATTAGCGGTTTGAAGCGTACGAGATTTATGTTCGAGTGGTTACTTGAATTAAGAAGGGTTTAACTTTAGAACTAGACACTTATAGCTAGTACTCTTAAAGCGATTAGTAATCGTTTCACCAGCGTCTGAGCTAGTAGATACTCTTATAAAACGATTAGAAATCGCACCAGAGACTGTCCGTAAATTAGCACTATTCTGATAAATCGCACAAATAATGCCACTCAACAAAAAATACAACAAACAGCACGGTATCAAAAGATTCTGCTTTATTCTCATAATAAGTACTGCCAGAGAATGAAATGAGTTTTTGGCGTCTGTTTTCCTGTTTGAGAACAATTTTAGAGTCTTCAAATCCAGACTGAATGAGTTCTTTCTAGGAAAGCATGCTCCATCTTAGGCTATATCTACACTTACTTGACTGTGCTTATTTATTTCGAAATTGTACTTTAAAATCGTTATTTATCTCAGAATCTGTGAAAGTTACCACCTTCATATTTAGGGTAGTTTATTTCGATCTTTTATCTTGAATTTTGTTATTTATCTCCAAAACAGCACACTTTATTTCTTCGGTTTTTGTTCTTGGTAAGAAATCTAGAAATATTTCTTTAGTTATGTTATCTTTTTATTTTTGGATTGAATATTTCATTAACTTCTAATAAGTTGCACGTCTATGCTCTGTAATTCTCACTCGCGAAAAACAAAACCATATCTTGTCATCCCGCTCGAAATCCATCGTTTATGGCACACTCTTCACTCTTCACTGTGCGATGGTGGCCCAACGCTTCACTCAATAAAAACAAAAAAGTAGTATTATTTTCTACTTTCCTCATTATTCAAGAGGAGACGGAAGACCCCCAACACACGGCTGGACTGTCGTCCTGGGAAACCACTGGATACGGTCAGCACTGAACCAGTTATTGTGGCAATCTTTGGGGAAGGATTATGCCCAGCGGTGGCCGTCATTCGTCTGAGATGACGATGTTGCAAGGTGGTCATGGCCTCACACACACTCAACTCCGGAAGTCTCCCCATACATCTTTCCACTAACACCCAAATTACCACTATAAAATCGCCCTGCCATGCCATATTGGTATTTATTACCATACATAACGATACAAAGCCCGATAAAATCGATTGGACGGCCCGCAAAAACTATCGTAAATTATATTTTATATTACTTTTTACGTGGTGCTCCCAAAATGGTACGACAATAACTCATGTATACGAGCGATAGTGTATGGGATTTACTCAGAAATTGCAGCTTTTTTTTTAGTTTTATCCAAATTTTTCTGTGGGTGACGTGATTTAAAGAATAAATTTTCCCAACATTCGGAGATAAACAAGTCGTATTTGTTTTAAAGAGTGAGTCAATATTTTTTTGGTCTATTAAATTTAAATCAACATATTTTTGAGAATAGTTTTTAGTTAATTCTTTTAATTTTTTTTACTATCAAAAGAAAGGTTTTCTAAAATCCTAATAACCTACAATACAACCTTTGTTTTTTCTTAATGATAAAACTTTTATAGTGTTTGCTCCTGTGCTATCAATTCTTTACTTACCTACTTATATCTATTGTTTAATAAGGTTGCCTGGAAGAAATTGCTTTATGCAATAAGGCCGCCTATTGTACGTTTTTTTTTTTCATTTGTATTATTTATATGTAAGTTATTTTATTTTATATGTACAATATAGTGTTCATTCATTCATTCATTCATTCCTTTGACACGTCATTTGGAAAGTTCCCCACAATAATAACTAAAATAATTGATAGAACTCAATTTATTTTTCTGGTATTTTTCCTCTGATGTTATTTCTGTCCGTATTTTTACATGCGCACCACATCATCCTCAGTAATTGGACATGCTGTTGGCGTAATTGGTAGGTATCGGTATGTTTGATGTTACATCCGTAGACATGCTACTTTAGGTTAGGAGTAGAGAAGCCACTAAATTGGCAGCAAATAAAGTGGCGGCCACTATTTTACCCACAACTCATCTCTCTCACCGCTTGCAGTCTTTCTTGACGCGACAAGAACATTTTTTTGTGTGTTTTGTTTTCTTTTGAGTCTCAGTGCGAAAAAAGAAGAACCTACACACACCGTAACCATAACCGTATTGGTTTGTCTTCTATGATATTTTCTATGATATTGTTCATGAGAGGTAATCACATCACACTAACACCATAGATGCGAACATTGAATAAATAAAAAGGGAAGATAGGTTACGTTCTCCCAGCGCTTACTCAGAATTGGCATGTGTTACAACTACACGCACACTACTACGCTACTAACACATACGCTTACAGTTATATCTCCAGTCCTGTGCAATACAAAGAAGAACAAAGACGGAAAGACGTACCTATCTAAGAGCGAAGTGAGACCGAGACAACAATATTACACGCGAATCACGACCGCCCGTGCCGCCGGTCCGACGGTGACTGGGGTAGGAGCACACAATTTTACACGATTCATATTGTGTAAAATTGTGTGCTCCTATCATTTTTGGTTGCCATTTTCGAGAAACTAGTACCTCATCTGCCCTCTTTAATTAATCAATGGATGCGAAAGTTTGGATGTTTGTTACCTCTTTACCATCAACTGAAGAATGAACCGGACTAAAATTTTGCATAGATATAATTCCAGACCTTGATTAGTTTTACACAGTTCTATAAGCTACTTATTATCACGGAAAAATCTATGCGTAACCGCGGGAAATAGCTAGATTTATAATATACCTAGCCATCTAGAATAACTAGTTCCTCCAGCATCGTGGGAGACGAGCTTTATCCTCTAACCGCAAAGGAATCTAAATTGCCATTTGAGTGGGTGTCGGCGAGGATTCCACTTTTTGTTGTCATTTGACAAATGTCTTTGGGGATTTCGTTTTCCGGACCTAAAATGGTAAAATGGTAAATGCTTAAAACATACCTAATGCCTTCGTTTGTCTCAGTTGCCCAATATATCTATGTATTTATATATTTTTTTTACATAAGACCATTATCTAGCCATAACTTGTGTTATGGGTATACGTACTTAAATAACTGATATGAATATAATGACCCTCATAAAATAAAAACACTACATAGGTGATAAAATACTTACAGAGCGTACACACATTTGTCCAGAGGCATATACGAAAAATAATGGTCTCTACTCTATACGTAGCGTCTCATTTTGTAGCAAATTTTATTCCATACAATCACACTATAATTATACACTTAATATATAAAAAGTCGAGTATACGGAACAATAGCTGTATCGCATATAAAACTACGACTAATTATGGTGTAAATGAGTGCGGTTTGGATGATTGCTGCTGATGCACTGACGTCCGTAGGCGCCCGGTCCGCGCTCGCGGCACGACTAACCAACTTATATCAAACTGCTGATGATGCTAAGTACCTACGTGATCGATGTATCGAACAACACTAATATTATAAATGCCAAAGTTTATGGATGTATGGATGGATGGATAGATGGATGGATGTAAGACTCTTTACGCCAAAACTACAGAACGCATCGGGCTGAAAGTTTGCATACAGGTTTTACTAATCCTGAAATCAAACATAGGCTTTTTATCTACTTTTACTACTACTGGCTTCTTTTTATCCCATACATCAGTTCCCGTGGAATAGAAATTCTTTAATCATCTTTAAACGTTTCCATAGTAACAACGCCGAAGCCGCGGGGCACAGCTTTTATACGAATCATGGAGCGTAGCGATCTGACGAAGTACAGTCAACGTCAAATCGAAATCTTGACAAAAAGCATACAAATAATACGCCGTTTGGTGCCGGCTTTGAACTTTCACTAACCCAACACTTCCCGGGGGTGTCATAAGAGGCGACTAACGGATATAGAGGCAGCGCCTCCTGCGGAACAATTCGACCACCAAACTGCGATCCCCAACCCGCCTGCTCGGCAGCGTGGGGATTATGGGTATATCCCTCCATGAGATAAAAGCCAAAAGCGCTTATCAGAGGGTGCCCTGAGTCCAGCAGTGGACCAACATATGAATAATATAGATAACCACAACATGTGGTTATCTTAACATCTTTCTTTTTGCGTAAATGTGTTAACCGAATTTAACATAATAACTTTAGGTATAATTCCGTCGGCAATAAATTATTGATTAAAACTTATATAGTGATTTGGATCGGGCCAGTGTCAAGCACCGAAAATTATGGCACTTTTAGAGACAAATAAATTCGAGCGCCTAAACACCGAAACTCGTTCAAAATTTATAGATATTTCCCATTTCACGGTAAATCAATTCTTTAGTAACTTTACGATCCGACGTAAAGATTTATTTTATAGATAAATTATTCTGCAGATAAATTTGGGAATAATGAAGGCTCGATATTATTGGGGAGGCGATATTTTCGGGGTAGTATTCAGTTACGAGTTGGGAGACTCAAGATGCCATTCGAAAGTTGCCTGAAGGAAATCGCTTTAGTCATAAAACCCGCCTACATCTTTACAGTTCTCTGAGAGTCGTAACTCAGTAAGAACTTAAGGACTTAAAAGTGCCCCATTATCGTCATAATTATTAATAATTTTGAAGAATAGGCCACTATGATTAATAACCATAAAATGAAGTAAGTAATTAACATGATTCCTTTAAGCCCCCGCGTCGCTCGTTCATTGATTTAGAAATTGAAGCATAGAAATTTTATATAATAGAGACTAGAACAGAACTAAAATTTACAATGACATAGTCATAGACACTCGTGCTGCTCCGTAAATAACTAAGGAAATAATACCATAAGCTCAGTGACTATAGACAACATTTTGCTTTGCCGTAATAACTCAGACGGTGATACTAAATGTATGGAAGATACAAACAAAACAAAAGCTAGATTGTGTGAAAGGGAACATAAACGCATAAAAGAAGTCACAAGACAAGTTCTATGAAAGATAATTCCCTAGTATAGTTAGCATACGACTATACAAGTCACTCAAAGCTTTAACCCACTTAAAAATATCAAATCATGAGCCTCTTTAAGTAATTATTGTTATACTTTATTATAACAGTTTGTTACATCAACAAAAAAAATGGATAATGAGATCTATGGATCTTATGACAAACAGATTATTATATTTGATCAAATATTAACTATATTATCAGTAGGTATATATAAATGTACTATTCTAAAATTTAAATGTATGACAAGTTCGTTGACTATACCCGCTTAAGGTATTGATTAAGTTTCAGCTCTTTTTCCAACACTTAGACCTCTTCAAATATAGCCTAGATTCTATTTAGGTGGATCTATGGTTGTACCTTAGTTTTAATTGAGTTTTGTGACCTAAATAATAACATTATTGTGTAAACTGTAGGCGACATCAACTTTAAATAAATAAATGTACAACGTGTGGTAAATAAATGGCCGATCTTCTGTATTGAGTTTGCGAATAACCCAAATAATTCTGCCTACATCTGTCGATGCGCAATCATTTATTTTATTTTTATCTCTTAGGGATAACTCAAATATCTTTATGTTAATTAATGATGATGATGATGTAAATTAAAGATAACCATTATAACTTAACAAGAATTGGCAGTTACATGTCCGACCAAACTGGTTTGGATGGAATCCCAGTAATATTGGCCACAAAATCGTGGGCGTACAGAATATTACGAGATTTTTGCCGGTCATTTGGGCTTCACTGGGATGGTAATAAAATTGAATTTGATGATGTGGACATTGGTCTTAGGAAATAATTTACTGTTTGGACATAGGTATCCAGAAGATCTTTCTTCTGGGTACGGCCAAAGTGAAAAGTGGCAATTCCTCACTACCTAGTCAATCTGAATCAGATTTAGCTAAACGCACTACGATAATATTCAAATCGAACGCACTAAGAGCTGAAAGAAAAAAAAACGAAGGTGAAAACAATTCTTCAAATTCTATGTAATAATGTATTTGCAATGCAAGGTGGCAATGCTGTCTTTATTATGGGCGAGTGCCCGTCACTAGAAAGCGGTCACTAGAAGACCGAGTGGTCTTCTAGTGACGGCTTGGATTTGTAGAAAATTGATATAAGTGTAAATACTAGTCGTAATTGGTCGTTTAGTTGTTTTTTTGTCTGTTGAAATATTGCATTCTTTAAATCCGTTAAAGAAAATAAAAGCGTGGACGGAATATAACTAGGTACCGACCTATTCTTCGACGTCTGTAAATTTAAAGTTGGTGTTTTTGTGTTGCAAAAAACCGCAATTTAATGTTAAGAATTGCTGAATGTCAAAATGTGGCTTTCATAATAGCAAGGTAGATGATAATTTGGTATTTTCCTCGAAACAATCATTATACTAGACCACTATGTTAGTTATTTCTACGTAACATAGTAATAAGTCTCAAACCTAACATTACCGGCTCGGCCAATCTCGTTACAGAAGAGGGTCAATCGACCACCAGTTGATCAGTGATTGGTTTGCTTGATTGGATCATTTGACCACGGTGGCATTTGACTCTATTTTACTCGACAGTAGCTAAGAGGTAGATATTGGTTGTGGGTTCTCACTGATGAATCATAACCTGAACTTAACTAATGAATCTGATAATTTTTTTTTAATTAAAACAAAGGTCCTTCTTAGAAATATCGGAGCATTTTTGAGAACACGTGAAGAAGAGATGGTGGTATCTCACGTTGGCTGACAGATGCTTTCAAAATGAAATTTATTTTCTAGAATACCAACATGGAAAGAGATATTTTCAATGGGATAAAGTCTGGATAGTTGCCATAGCAGTGATACGAACTCCACTGCCTAGAAAATAAAAATAAATATCAACCAATCAATACTGAATTGCGATTTTTGAAAGTAAGGGACACGAATACCTTTTTGGGCATATATCCTGACTTTTCCTTATTTGTCTAAAAGCTATCAAAAATTAATTCCCGTTGACAACTAAACATGTACTCACAACCTCCTTTTTTTTCACTATTGACCCGGCGCCCCTGGTAGTAAACGTGATCCAATCCTTTCCACCAAAATGGGTTTATCATAGTCGTTAACAAAACGGCACAAAATTTAACTACTAGGGTACCATAAACATGAAGAAGCTAGGTACACACTTACGTTTGATTTTATCAGCAAATTTCTTACTAACATTCTGTATCTCCAATTACCTTCTGCTCTCCTGGTACTCTGGGCGCAACTATTTTATAGGCTCGGAAAAACGCAAATCTGTTTCTGCGAGACCCAATAAACAAATACATTGTGTAACAAGTAACCTCACTGCAATAACATCTAGGCAATCAGTATTCTTGAAACTAGCGTTGCGGAATGAGGTCGCCATTGAAAGAGAACCATCTCATCCGCCCACGCGGTGACGAGGCTTGATGGAAACAGCTGGGGCATTTGACTTACTCGTCAACTCGCGGGCGTGAAGCTCTTTAAATGTTCAAGACAGGATACGATTTCATTTGAAAATAAAAGCGTCCATAATATAAAATAACATGTGAAAATATAAAACTGCTCATTTTTCTAATAATCATTATCAACAATGTCACAAAGTCAGAGTCAAATCGTTTATTTCTTTAGACTTACAATATAAGATCTTAGACGATTCAATTTTTAATACCTAAGCTTGATAACTCGCAAATCAACAATATAAATATTACTGGAGAATTCGGTTCAACGGAAGGAGTGTACTTCCGTTACAGCATGTATAGTAAGCTCGATAAAAAATCTAATTAAAAAGTAAAGTAATAGAGTCCCTTTCAGTGAAATTGTACCAGCTGCTTCAATTCAGCTACACCTCTGCCTTAAGGGGTCAACCAAATTGGTTACTTTTGTTGTTGAATTTCGTTTTCTACGCGTCTTTTTATGTTCTGCTACCTTAATGTTTTAATTCAACAGTTGTTCCTATAAAAATACGCTTTTCCTTAATAAATAAGCTTTGCCATCTTAGAATTCAATTTACATTTTCATTTGCGATACAACGGGGTATTGCCAGCGTCTTAGGGACGTTACTGATTGGTATTGATTTGAATCAGTTGTGCTACTTCTAGGTTATTTGCAACAGTCAACAAACAGCTCAACTGTTTCATGTCATTGTGTATTTTACAATTACTTTTCTTATTCCATGTACCGTTTTTTGAAAATATTTACATAGATTTGTCGTCACTTTGCTTTTGATATATCACTTGAAAAACAGTCACATCTTGCAAACTGTTTTCATATTAAATATCTATCTAAGTGTATTGCATTTAGTATAACAGTTATCTAATACCCATAACAGAAACTCTGCTTAGCTTGAGGCTAGATAATTTTGTGTAAATGGTCAGAATTATTATTATAAAACATAAATAAAAATTAACACCCATTAGGAAATCATTATAAACATCGTGTCGTCAACACCCTCATAAAAAAGCAAACACTTCATCATTTCATCGGCCTATAAATCAAAGTAATCTTACAAAAGCATTGTGTTCAACAGAGCACAAATACTTCACCTTACCATAATGCCTTCTTATCAGTAATGAAATTGCTTTATTAAATGCAACCTGAGACGTTTATCGGTCATTTTACCATAATGACGTCACTGACCCTATAAAGGCAAGTTCTGACCAGCGTAATGTTTTTAGCACACCCCGATCAAGAACGAATTTTGGCCTTCAAATTGCTTCGAACAGAATGTGTAATGAATATAACTTGATAAAATAAAGAAATGCCATAAATCTTTAACCAAAGTATAAACCAATTTAAAAATGACATGATAATGTAATTTCAGCACTTATACACTTCTAAATATTCATGAACTTATTTATTGTTTCATTTTTATCTTACCATTTTTAATTTTTAATTTGTTTTTTTAGTTATAAGTGACCTATTTATTGAAATAGGTATGCCTTTCTTTAGTACATTGTTTTTTGATTTTTATGGATATGTATGCGCTCGGTGAAATAAAAAAAATAATTGCACTAAAGAAAGGAATACCTATTATTTATAAGAATAAGTACCTTAAAGTTTAAATCTGAGTTGCCTCTGCTGAACTGCGATTGATGATTGTTCCATAGTTCGAGGCCCATGAACATAGGTTCATGCCCATGACCATGATACGGCCGGGGCATGATTGTGAATACCAGCGCGACCAGATCTTGCCCCACTACGGCATAGGTCTGGTTCATAGGTGGGTTTTAAGTGGGTTTAAGCCCCAAACACGGGCATCCCCGTGCTGAAAGGGCACTACCCTTTCGGCGCGGGGATGGCCTTGTTTGGGGCTGAGATGGCAATTTCCTACCCAATAAAAAAGGGCCGTTTGTGTGAATTTTACAGCATTACTTATAAAAAAAAATATTTTTAATGCTTGCTGCGAATAGGGCATTACTTTGTATCTACTCATATGTAGTATTATTGTTATAAATTATTTGAGTTAGACTAAGATATGCAATCTTGTATTAGTTGATAAGCGATAAACTTGCTAGTGGATTCTTTTTAACTTCTTCCGCTAGTGTACAAAAAAATTAAAGTGAATTTGAGTCAATTGCACCTTATTTCTTGTTTAATAGTAATTACTATTTAGCAAGCTGTTTAAGTTAACAACTGACTTGTCTAAGTGCTTATTTTGTAAGTCTAAAGATATAAACCATTTGACTCTGACAAGTTATCAGTTATCTAGTACCCAAAGCACAAGTTCATTGTAGCTTAAGGCATCTAGAGCTGTATGAATTGTCCAGCATTATTTTAATGTTTTTATTCTTAACGCTCCGTCACAACGGTCAGTACATGGCTTTATAAAAAAAAGTTCTGTATTACTCGGAGTGCAAGGCTTGAAATTCTGGTACATTTGTAATTGAATGCGAGCTTTTGAATTTGCGTGGGTCGGATTTCTTCCTTATTGGGTGCTTATAAAGGTTGTTATTTCTACCAGAAATGCATTGTTTTGAAAGTAGAGGAAGCTATGGATATCTTGTGGGAAAAAGATAAATGATTTCAACTTTATTTATGAATGGTCAGGACTTTGATTTCTAGTGCAGGTTATTGTTTGAGGATTCTCACAGAGTAATATCTATATACATTATAATATCCTTTTAAAATTGTATGTGACTCTTAACAAGCGCTGAACAGTTAAAAAATCAAAAACACCGTGTACATAAAATAACACTATTCGAAAAGCCGAAAAACCCGCAAGACAATAGGAAATAGCTGCTTCTGTTAACTTGCAAATTTAGCGGCTTTTAGAATAATTATATAAAAATATGCAATGAATTATCTGGCTCCAATCGATGTGGTTAAGAGGTTTGTGTACCTAGAGTTTTGCATGTGTTCATATCTTACCTAGAAAGATAGAATTCAGAGAAATTGAAATATTATGTGTGAGGTTTAATAATTGTTCCTGGGGACTTTCAATTGAAACTCTACGTTCTAGGTACAATTTACTCGACACCCGAGTCAATGTGGCGCCGCTGTCATTTGATCATATTATTACCTAGTTTTATTTTGTATAGTTTAGGCAGAGATGCGAAAATAGAATTTGGTGGCCAAAAAGTGCAACTTCGTACCTCTGCCTAAGCTTTACAAAATTGAACGATTAAAAAGGCATTAATAAATAGCTTATAATAGATACCACAAACTGTACAATGGAGTTTAAAAAAAATCCTGATTTTAATAATAATAATAAGATAAGATAGATGAGGGCGCCACTTTCACAGGTGCCTTACATATTTATTTCGGTACATTAACGAGTTGAACCTCAGCTAAGCGTCTTGCACTAAATATTGGAAGATTTCAAAAGTAAGATTGTTTTTATAAACCAAAACGTGTCCGTAACAAACTAAGCCATTGCCACCTTGCTCATCGAACCACAAAAACTAATTCAAAGTAAAGCTTTGTTATTTGTATAAAAAAATAAAACCCAAGTTGTTCAGTCCAATCGACCGTGTACCGTAGTACCGTACCGAGAAGAAATAAAAGACTTTAACCTTCTTAGGGTTCCGTATTGTAACGTATTATAACTTTGAGACAAACTAAGTTTGGATGGAAATTGTATTTAAATTGAATGAATTTATGATTTAACATTTTGTGATTAATTTTAATTTTATTTTTTATTGACTAACGATTTTTTTATATTTTATTAGGTTTAAGTATGTTATTTGAATTTAATAATGGAAATTGGTTTTTTAAATTTTGCTGTAGAATTCAAAATGTTATTATAATTAAAAAATATATTTTTTTTAACTATGGTTGGACGTATAGGTAATTTTTTATTGTATTAAAAGCTAAGTATATTCGATTATCCTTTTTATAACTTTTTTATGATAAATATATTATAAGAATAAGAGAGAATAAGAGAATAAGTAGGTACACCATTTCATTAGGGGTCCCTATAAAAATAATGTACTTTTATTAATAAATAAATAAATAGTTGGTGGTAAGTACCTTGTTGGTTGTATGGCCGTAAGTTCTTTGGTGGGACTTGAAAGTCGTCATAAACGACCCTCACAGAAAAAATACCTACTCATTACGAATCATCTAATCATACAATACAATACGATTAATTGCACACAATAAAAATACAGGAAAAGAGAGATAACAGAGTTTCACAATGGCCTTATCGCTAATAGGGTTTCCTTCCAGACAAACTTCGAATGGACATGAAGCTGTTGTTTGTGTATAGACAGCGGCGTGTTAATTTATTAAATACAATAAATATATATAATTGCATAGTATAAAATACATAGGTTATATAAAAAGAAGCTAAATAAAAATTATTAATTTCTAACTGAAGAGTGTCGTAGTGTTCATAGACCATATTCCTAAATACATGGATAGACTTTGATCATCAGCCTATATTAGTCCACTGCTGGACAAAGGCCTTCCCTACTGAGCGCCATAGCGCCCTGTCTTCAGCTTGATGCATCCAGCATCTACCTGCAGTCTTGTCCCGCCTGGCCAGTAAGCGTCGTTACTGTATTAGAATTTGCACCTCCCCATTCTTCCCGTGGGTGTCGTAAGAGGCGACTAAGGGATATCCACCGACAGGAGCAGCAGCGCCTGCAGAAAAAATCTACCAACGAACTGCGATCCCCAACCCGCATGCCGAGCGTGGGGATTATGGGCATTACCTCCATTAGATAAACGCCGACAAGACGCTTATCGAGGGGGGAGGCCTGCGTCCAGCAGTGGACCAATACAGGCTGTTGAGGTTGTGGTTGAGGTTTTGATATTATTTCTCCCATGTTAGCGGACTGGATCGAACTGAAATTTTGCAGACGCATAGTTCCCAATCTGGAATAACATTTTTTATTGACAAAAACGACTTCAAACTCATCTGACTTACATAATAAATTTGCACTAAAGACTGCATTCTCGGAAATTTGTGACACCAATACTGGCAACACCTAGTTTTACACAAAATTCACCTTTTAAAACTCCATAGTTACACAGAAATAGGTAGCTATACTTAACTTCCACCAACTTACTGATAACATTCAGTTTCCAACTTTTTACTAGCTAATTGTGAAGTTAATTTCTGGGAAAGTCGAGTTCCGCCCGTCATGGTCATGATTAGGTGGAATTCCTTGGAGCCAGCCGATGGAAAAGCTCTTTTGATATTTATAAATAAAAAGTTTTTGTTCTTAGAAATAAAATAATATCCATGCTATCGCCAGTTTGGTAGTAAGTAATAGCTTTAGGCATCTGAATTGACAAATAAGTTTCTTAGATCGTTTCGTTCTTTATGAAAACTTTCCTTAGAACGTTTCAGCATGTCGTTCACCGTATTTTGCGTAAAAACCACGAAAATATACTGGAAAAATTGTTAAGTGGTTTGAGCACTAAAATGTGAATGACAGGCAAGTCAACGATGAATACCATAGTGAACATTCGAAAGAGATTAGAAATAAAAAGAAGAAAAATAAAGAAGGCTTTAATTCTCAACTAGTGAGTGGTGGAACGTGCATACGCGACTACTGCCATAATAGTTTATTAATAAGCTAATCTAGAGGAACGGGACGCGCAGTGTAATTCTCTAACTACGGGCAGTTTGTAAGAAAGAAAGCAATAATAAATATTGTTTGACAATTAACACAGTATTATCTAGCTCCAAAGCTAAGCAGTTTGTGTTATGGGGACTAGATAACTGACATATTTAATACAGCACACTACATAGATAGATGATTTTTTATTAAACATAGAAAACATAATTATAACCACTACTCCACGAAGTAGTGTACCGTGAGAGTCGAAAATCTCTAAGACCTTGCACGAGCTAGCACCCCGTGAGTTCCGCCGAATCCGATATTTTTTGGGATGTTATTTGATTAATGATTAAAATAAAGTTTGTACCAATTATAATTCCATTTTATAGAAGTCTTGTTTGTGTTAGGTATTTTTACATTTTTAAAGTATGTAAACGGTTCCTTATTGCTTTCGCCCTGTTCAGCAATTGACGTATACGTGCTAATGATGATGACGATGATGAAAAAGGTACCTAAACCATACGATTAGAGCTATATTTTGATGCCTAAACCTTATTTTTTGAATATTTTCGTTGTATTTAAGAATTGTAAAAAAGCCGTCAATATTCACACAAAAGCAGTAGGTATCTATAATTTTATGAGTACTTAACTAAAACCGAGTATATACTTATAATGTTTTTAGCGAAAAAACATTATTAGGTAATTTGTAATAAGAGATACCAAGGGTTATTCCAGATTCCCCTCCTGAACTCCAACTAATATTAGGGAGAAAAACGACTCCAAAAAAAATTCATTCCAGTTTTTCCTCTAGATTTTCCGTAAGGGATGATGTGACACGCCACATTAGTCCGAGTCAATGATTTCAAATATTTTGATCTGGGTATGTCTAGTCTACCCAATTTAAAAAACATTGAAGTAAGTAAAAAGGACAATGTCATACCCTTTCCTGTATCAACTAAAAGCACCATAACAGTTCCGAGTCCTGGTCGTAAAAAAACTATTCGTCTTGATGAAATACCTAAGGTTGTGCAAAGGAAGGTCCAGTATTAAAACGCTTTTTATGACTGTACTTTGCTGTTTTCTGAGATATCTAATTTGAGATATAAAAACCTCTAAGGCGCTCTTATTGGCTAGTTTGAGTAAATTCTTAGTTTTGACAGTTCTGAGCACAAACGTATTCTCAGCGTCTAGGGATACACGTTATATAATTATAAAGATATTACAAAACGTGTCATCGAGTCTACAGGTCGGCGGGCTACTAATTCGGTCAATAATAATTATATTATATTATATTATATTATATTATATTATATTATATTATATTATATTATATTATATTATATTATATTATATTATATTATATTATATTATATTATATTATATTATATTATATTATATTATATTATATTATATTATATTATATTATATTATATTATATTATATTATATTATATTATATTATATTATATTATATTATATTATATTATATTATATTATATTATATTATATTATATTATATTATATTATATTATATATATATTAGCATTACCGTTCAACGTGGCAATCCCGCCAGAATTCTGCGCTCTACATTCTGCTAAAGACTTACATTTTTATTAAATGAGCAGGTTGAGGTTATTTTTGTTTCTATAATGTTAAATAAGCAAGAGCGCGTGAACTCGGAACAGAAAGAAAAAAATCATAAAAAACGCCCGGCCGTGGCACCAAATATACCTATAGTTTTGCAAACTGTAGAGTAGGTACAACTCTACAAATTGGCAAAAAAGTAAAAAGATAGAGCACTCTAGACATACTGTCTCATTATCATGTAAATTAAGTTTCCATGCTTATTCTCGACCTTTCTAGGTCGAAACAAAACATTCATTTTGTAATTGAGTACAACACTAATAGAGTACAGAAAGAACAATCACATTCCAAACGGTTATACAATAAAAAAAATGTATATTTTTCCCACATCATCGCCTAGTTTACTATACCTACCTACTATTGTGATTACCACAGTTTTTATGTGAAGCTAGGTCAGGTTTAGTTAACTGTACTTAGCCTTGTAAAAGGTGTAAAAGACTGACAATGGTTTAAGAAATAATGAGGCTTGTCATTAAGGCGCATACACCAGTGAAAGTGGCGCCCCCACCTATTTTATCTTATTATTACGTTAAACACAGGAAGTTTTAAAAATCCATCGTATAATTTGTGGTATCTATTATAAGTTATTTATTGATGCCTCTCTAAATAGTTTCATTTTGTAAAGCTTTGACGGCGATACGAAGTTGCGCTTTTTGACCCCCAAACTCTATTTTCGCATCTCCTCCTAAACTATATGAGATAAAATTATTACAGAGGTATTTAAAAATAGCTTATAATAGATACCACAAACTGAACGTAGGATTTTTAAAAATTCCTATGATAAACGTAAAAATATGATAAAATAGATATCACTGTCATATTGGCTCGGGTATGCGCCTTAATAATAAATCTAATAATAGTTCTGCCTAATGTACAAAAAATGGTGCTTCAGCGTGGGTCTGTCAAATTAATATGACAAAGATCTGGCATAGTTTTATATGATTACCTCCACTGTAAAGCGCGAAATATTTCCGACATCTAAAGAGTTCCTAGGTAAATATCTCCTATCTCTTATAACCTAGGTCTCATGGAACTGGGTAAAAGTTGAAGTCCAATTTATTTTAAGACTAGCTGCGCCCGCGGCTTCGCCCGCGTTGTAGCTATGGAAACGTTTAAAGGTGATTATTATCCCACGGTAACAGATTTACGGTATAAAAAGTAGCCAATGTTTTATTCCAGTATTAGAATTACCTGTATGCAAAATTTCAGCCAGATCCGTTCAGTAGTTTTGGCGTGAAGAAGTAACAAACATCTATTCATCCATCCATCCATCCATCCATCCATACATCCATACATCTATACATCCATACAAACTTTCACATTTATAATAATAGTATGATGTGATACTTTCCTTTAGTTTGTATTTTTAGTATTTGAATACAAATTTATACATTAAATTAAAAATCAGGAAAATCGCAGGCGGACCTTTGCCCATCGCGCCACAGAGGTCGTCAAATCCTAATAGGTATTTCATTTACAAAATGACAGACCTGAGAAATAATTACACTACACATAAGAAGACATTCGCTATACTCAAACACAACAAATGTCTAAAAGCAAAATGTCCCTGAGCGTTTGCAAAATTCTAGATTGTTTTCAAATTCCATCATAAAGATGGCGGTTATATAGCTAAACTTCAGGTGGTTTGCTTGTTCGCTCTCAAATTTATTAAAAATACCCATTTTAGTAAGGTAGGTGCTCGGAAATGAGGGGAGTGGGAGACGCGCCGATGTTGTTTTAAATTGGCAAGGCATATGCATTTTCCTTCGCCTCCGAGCTTATTTAGCGACCCCGTCGTATTTTATTTTTTAACAAATTTGCCTTTGTAAAAATGGTTCCTCAGTTATTCATATTTTATATTGAAGAAGAACAAATGCTTGGTAGATAACCTTTGAGAATAAGATTGAATTGTAACCTACTAATAATTGATATTGTTTTAAAAAACTATAAACCGACTTCAATTTTATATAGTTTTTTTATGGATACCAATATCAGAATTAGACTAAGCAAAAAAATGGGACCACACGGGAAACACCAGCTTTCAAATACAAAAAGAATCGTGAAATTCGAACCACCCGGTCAAAAGTTAAGTAACAAACATAAAAAATATAGGTAAATACAGTCGACTTGAGAACCTCCTCTTTTATTTAAAGTTGGTTAACACAAACATAATGATCACTGTGTTAAACTTATGTGTACCTAGGATTACTTAATAAGCTAATAAATGCATGATAAATTTTAGTCGTTCTATTTTGATGTAAGCCTTCAACAAATGTTTGCTATATATATCTTTACACCTTATCCTTCATCAAACTAAAATCTTTTGTATACGTTTCAGAATTCCTCCAAAGAGGGCGCCACTTATTCTCAGGTTAACCCTTAAAGCCTATCCCATCCCATTGTCGGAAACTTTTATTATAAAATCTTCCCCAAGGAAAATAAGGGTCGATACAACCCCATATTCATGTTGTCATGTTATAGTCTAATGAATAAATAATATAACACAAGCCGTATAGGGATATCATAGGAGTTCAAGGCAAATACAGGGTGTATCACGGCTATGCCACATGGAGAGAAAGTAGCTTAAATATTGTAGATAGTCAATTTTACTGATAGAAGACTTCAATAAGATTTTAAAACAAATCGTGTGGTGGTGGAAAAAAATATATAATTGAAGTCGGTTTATAGTTTTTTTTTAACAAAATCAATTAATAAATAAAGAAATTTTACATTTATTTATAGTAAAATAATGCAGTTAATATATATTTTTAAGGTCAAAAGGAAGTATTCTTCTCTTAATTTTTTCTATCTGCAATTTAAGACACTCTCTTCATGTGGCATAGCCATGGGACGCCCTGTACAACGAGTATTGATTCGCCTTAAGTTCATAATCAAATTATGGTATTTCCTATGTGAGAAATGATTGAGTGGTTTGTTTGATTAAGCTCCGAAAAGTCTTGTTTTCATTACTGTAATGCTACTGAAATTTCAGAATGACTCAACCTCAACAGCCTATATGTATTGGTCCACTGCTGGACGCTAGCCTCCCTTTAATAAGCGCCTTGCTGGCGTTGATCTAGTGAGAGTAATCCCTTTAATCCCCACGCTGGGTATGAGGGTTGTGGATCGCCGTTCGGTGGTAGAATTGGTCTGCTATAATATTCTTCTCTCGCTGCGCAACAGAGGTCATCGTAATATGTATACGTATACATGTATAAGCACTAGGTCCAAATAAGTAAGTTCTCTATGTACTATTAAACAAATCAAAACAGACGGACATTTTATGTTGCACATTACACAAATTGCGTTGCTCTAAGTAGAGTCACCATGATTTCAGGTAAGTTAGAAAGTATTTTGACTATTAAAACCTTAAATAATCGGGTAGACTATACTGATCTCTATTTGCCAAACATTACTCTCATTATTATGGAATTAAAACTTTAGTTATTTTGTTGACTTCTTGGGTGTAGATAAGACGAGAGCGTAGAAAATATGGGGATGATAATATTTATTAACAATTCCGCGCAAACCTTCTCCGATAATATCTAACAGAATGAAGTCCACGTTGTAGAAGGAAAAACACACCAACTACTATATGAATGAATATCTATCAAAGCAAGGTCAGTTATGTTTCGTCTCTGCATGGGACATTATCAGGACACCACAATACTCGACTTTGACACTGAGAGCGCCAAGTAACAACGACAGAGTCCCACCAGAGATGTTGCCACTCTGAGCTTCACGCGCCAAGTCTGAGAGAGTAGACAGCAGAACCCCTCTAGCTTTGAGCAAAGTGAACGACATGGTTAAAAACTGCCCTTTTCCCTAACTGTTTCACTAATTTATTGGGCCTAACTCAAAGATTTATCTTAACTATCGCTCGGTTAGGCAAGGCACCTATTTGTTCTTTGACCAAAATTATAATTCTAAAGGATAAAGTCTAAAAATATCCCTAAAATTTCTAAGATTTGGTGACATTAGGCTCAAGACGTTTTAGTTAGAACATGTTTTGAGACAACGTACAAATGTTGTGATTATGTTAATGAGTTTTGGGCGAAATAATTATTCTGAACTCATTTGAGGTTGGGTACACAATTTCGATTATAGCTGAACGTAATTTTATTGTGATACTGGGTACTATTATGATACGCAGTACTCGGTAATAAGGTTCTTTGTGAGACGATATTGAGACACCATTCTGTGAACTTTTTGTCATGGATACCTTATGATATTGAAAGAGGTAATTATTGAAAATTTATTTGAATTTACGTTACAATATGAAATTCAGTATCGTGTCGTCAATGTCGTCATGATAATTATAGTTTATTGACGACACGACACTGAATCCCCACGCTGGGCATGCGTGTATTGTTTTTCTGCAGGGGGTGCTGCTACCCGCCCCCGGTGGATATTCCGTAGTCGCCTCTTACGACACCCACGGAACGAGATGGGGTGGTGCAAATTCTAAATTCGTCTAATTTGTCAAAGAATCGTTACGTAGAATTCTAAGATTAAATAATTGAGTTAATTTAAAAAAACTTTAAGCTGACTTCAATTATATGGTTTTCTCATTTGCCATTGTCAGAACTGAACAATATGAAATGGGATGAGAAAAAAAAATCTATCTATGTAGTGTATTGTATTAAGTATATAACACAAGCTCTGCTTAGCTTGGGGCTAGATATTGTTGTGTGAGTTGTCCAGAATTATTTATTTTATTTTAATTATAAAACACTAGCACCGCGTCGCGGTTTGACCAGCGTAGTTCCCATTCCCGTGGGAATTCCAGGATAAAATATTGCCCAGGCCTATAAAATATCACTCACTAAAAAGTGCGCTTTCTAATAATGAAAGATTTTTTTTAAATGGTTCAGCAGTTTCAAAGCCTATTCAATAAAAACAGACAATCAAATCTTTCCTCTTTATAATATATAATATAATATAGAATAATTATAGATTAAATTTGCAGTACCTACATGCCTACTTAATTTTGCCACTTTCAGGCTTGTGAGCTCATTGATGGTGTAAGGTGTATGTCAACTCGACAAGCCAGCGTTTTAGTACCTACCAGTCAGTTGGTTGTATGGACAAAGTAGTTTTTTTAAGCTATTGCATAGCTTCTATCGCGGGCCTTGAGCGCGGGGACCGAATCCAGAAATTCCGTAACGAAAAAACCTTGACGTTTGTCTCTTTAGTTCAGCAACTCGCCTCTAGATGGCATTGCAATAGCTTTACCGCGGCAGTCCCCGAGTGCCACACGTCTTTTATTTATATTAAAATGATAATTTTATTTTTTGTAATAATAATCGCTGTTTTTGTGTTATTTTTCCTCGTGATGTTTTTTGTTTGTACTGATTAAATTTGAATATATTTTGTCTATGGTTAGGTAATGTAGTTGTCATCTTTGTGTAATGTATTGTCGACACTCATAAGGACAACAACAAAACCAGCGCAGTATTGGACAAAGGCTGCAAAATGCTGAGCTAGGGTCCCTTTTTCACCAACTTCATAAAAAGGAGGAGGTTCTCCATTCCTCTGTTTTTTATGTTTCTTACCTCAGATCTTTTGACTGGGTGGTCCAATTTGCATGATTCTTTTTTATATGAAAGCTGGTGCTTCCTATTTTAGTTTTGTTTAGTTCTGACAATGGGATCTATGAAAATTTATGAAAAAACTGTAAAAATTTAAGTCGGTTTATAGTTTTTTTAAACAAATTTAATTAATAACGAATGTATTGTTAAATTTAATTACCTACTGATTACTTAGTTCTATTTATCTTGTTAATTATTGTATGTACCGCTCCTATTGTATTGGGTAAAATAAACGTTTTTTTGTCTATATCTTTATTTACCATGTAAACTGCATGAGGGGAGCAAATATGATAATCAATGGCCAGTCTTTGGACATCAAAAGGGTTATATTTTAATCACAAAGTTTTTACACCGGCCGGAGAAAGCCAAGGGAAGAGGCTTTGACGTGAGATGACATGTTAAGACTATGAGCATCCCTTATTGTTATAGGCAATTGGTTGTATGCCATTGGTCCTATGTCCTACAAATGTAGACGAAATAATTTCACAAAGCTTGAATAATCAACTTTGGATGATGATGATTAATTTAACACACCACCGATGAATTTTAACGTGGATTAAGCTATAATTACCATTGTGAACTAAGCTCAGGCAATGGTTAGTTCTGAATTAATTATTAGTGCGGCTTATAACTGCTGTGGGAGCTTATTTTAAGCTGCAATATACAAAATTGGGATTGTGGGGATATGGGCATTACCCCCCATGAATTAAATGCCTATAAGGCGTTTATCAGCGGGAGGCTTGCGTCCAGCAGTGGACCGATACAGGCTGTGGATGGATGGATACAAAATTAGGGATGATTTTCCATATTTTCTATAGTGATATATACATTATTCATTTTGAAAAGGGTTATTATAGAATCTATATAAATAAATGATACAATCCACGCAGCATCACCTAGCCCCAAGTAAAACAGAGCCTTTGTTATGGGTGTATGTATATGGTATGTAACAGATGACTGATAATCGTAATAGAGTCCCTCGTTGTGGGATGAGATGTAGGTATTCTTCCAACACAAATAAGGTTCGTAGTTCCTACATTCGTGATAAATAGTGTTGCCCAGAAACACCTTAAAACCTTTTCAACCATTTTTGACGTGGACTGTACTATACATGAGTATCTACTTAACTTTTTAATGTACACCACATAGTTAAATAAAAAACAAAGACATTAATATGAAACAGATGGGTACAATAAGCGGCGTCATCGCTAAAGAAGCGATTTCTTCCAGGCTGAACCTGTAGTACCAGTAGGTACAAGAACGTACACCTAAGGCCACAACTGGGAAAGGTAATTAACTCTCAACAGTGTCTCCCCAAGAGATAAAACTCAGGTACCTAGGTTCTTTCTCACTCGATCCTTATTCTTATGACTGTACCTACATAGGTACCTTTTAGAACTTCATGCTAATTCCCAAAACTTAACGAGAAATTAAAAAAAAAACAAAATTATCAGAAAATCAAGAGGTAGGTAGCCTAAAATAATATTTATTCAATATTCATCAGATAAAGTGGGTAGATTCTCAAGTCTGGCTTAAAAATACATTAACGATTTCACCTTAACTAAATACTAACCTTTACGGTCACGAAACGCAAAACAACAATCCGTCAATCCACATACAATCCGTCACAACACTGAAAATTCACTAAATACCGTCAAAAAACACAAAATCCCAAACAAAAATCACTACAACCAAATTCAAATATTGTCACGCACCAAAACTGTCACAGTTGTATTTTTAATTGACACTGTTCGACATTTGAAATTACACGATTTGAATTCGGAATGCCGCGTAAAAACGCAAGGAGGTCGGCTATAGAGCGTCGCGTTTAGACCCGGCCAGTGACTGGGGTGGACTAGTCGCTCGCTCTCCCCGGCCAGGCTGTCGGTCAAAGATGAGTTGTACAGAATGGGCTACTTTGCGGGAAAAGTGGCTGGAAAAATTGCTGACGAGACTTCGTTCATTCATCGGTTTGGTGGGATTTAAATAATTACGGAGTAATGTTTTGCGGCTTGCGTTTGATTGAAATTTTATTTATTTTGGTAATTTTCGTATTCCAGGTTTGTAGCAATTATTTGCTTTTAGAATTTACAATTATGAATACTGTAAAGAGGAAATCGAGTTTATCAATTTAACCACTGCATAGGTGAAAAGTTAGGTACCTACTACTCAAATTATTTTCTAACTTCTTTTATGGGTGTTATTACGGTTTAATAATAACAACCAGAAATGTAGGTACTTTTGTGATATAAAATAATAAGAAAACCTATTCACCTATGCAGTGGTTTTGTAAACCCCATGCTTATATAAATCGTTTCACATCAATGTAAATATAAATTTTCTGTAAATACTTGGTTCAAACATAAAGAAGCACTAGCGTGAACAATATATTGTTACAAACAAGTCCTTTTATCGCAATTTTACGCAGTATCCTCGACAAGGATGAAAAAGTTACGGACGAATAATTATACTTATTAAATTAGTTTGATTTCAAATGAATTTCATGATCACCATCAAAAAATCTGCAACAGTTATTTCTGTAAAGTCCTCACTGAGACACTGCTCACGCACACTACCACACAAATCCCGCCACCTATCTACGAGTTTTCCCGACAACCTTCTCTTTGACTCGACAACGACCTTAATCTGAAATCCCTTTTCAACTCCTCGTGCCTCTCATTATTGATCTCTTTCACTCCTCACTACCGGTGCAATAATGCTTCTTCCTGCTTACACCGGCGGTTTCCGTGTAGCTCCGTCTCTTTTCCTCATCACTGCAGAGCCTCAAAAACGAGGTAGAAGCTCCGTACTATCAAAGTGTGCGTACGGAATAAGAAATTTTTCCCTTACGCCACAGTCTAATTTAATTCGGTTCATTTGTTTTGCGACAATGCATTTTTTCGCGCGTTTTCTCACTTTTCGACGTTTTTTGATGGATTTGTTCAAATCTGATTATTTCGAGTTCGAAATAAGGCACTAGATGCAAAGGTTGTTTAGGGTAGGGTAGTTAGGTAACATTAAGTTATACCTACCACCTCACCGTTTTGACCGTTTGAGCTTATATGACGTTTTTTGGCATATTCTATTTTTTTATTTTTAACCAACCTAAATGGAGAAGGTTCTCTTCATGTTTGTTAACTCAGAACTTTTCACTGGGTGGTCCGATTTTCATGATTCTTTTTTTATTTGAAAGCTGGTGCTTTCCGTGTGGCCCCGTTCTTATTTGGTCTAGTTCTGACAATATTCATAAAAAAACTATATACCTAGTTAAAGTTGGTTTATATATTTTTTTAAACAAAATCAATTATTTATAATATCTTTAACGTAACGTGACGTTATAGGACACCCTCTGGCCAGGTGGGATGACGATCTGCGAAAGACTGCAGGCTGCAGGCGCTGGATGCGTCAAGCTGAAGACAGGGCACTATGGCGCTCAAGGGAGGCCTATGTCCAGCAGTGGACTAATATAATACTATTTGATGATGATGTTATTATCTTTACCACTCCGTTTTGAGCGTGAGTTCAGTTTTTGTTTGCATAAACGATAAATTAGAAAAAATGCCGTACCAGCACCAAAAAAATGAAAACGTTAGTATAAGAAAAAGTTAAGTACCAAACATATCGGAAAAACGTGTTAGAAACAGAGAAGTTCCAGACTCGACAAAAAGGGTGTAGAACTATAAGAAATGACCTTGTTTTTGTTTGTATAAATAGTGTACAATGGTAGATTTGTGAATAAAACATAGATCTCCTTGTAGAGAAAATATTTTCAACGGTCTAAGGAAGTTGTGCTGTTTTTTTGCATTTTTTGTGATGTTTCAAAGACTTTTTTTACTTTTGGATCGTTCTAGAATATTTGTCTGTAAAACCCATAGAGTTTAGGTATATGGTTAAATACCTCAGGGGCGCAAATGAAGTACCTAGGTAATATTATAGTAGGTCCAATTCAATATAAGTATATTTTTATTACTTACCTACATGTATTACAGAATAATAGTTAATTATGTATCAGGAAATAACTACAGAAAACCTACCTAGTTATTCCTACCTACGATATTCTACAAGAACCATTACTTAATGGTTTTTTTGTTCATTTTTTGTGAAAAAAGTTGAAGTAGGTATTTTTATTATAATAATTAAAAAAAAAATTTTCTTCGCAAAAAAAAAATCAACGAAGAACCTTTTGACATGATTATTATATGGTATATTTCATTTTAAAAGATTAATTTTATTAACGTATATTGATTGAATTTTCATCACGGAAATGGTTTTGTTTTGGATAAGTAAATTTGGTACCATCGAGGTTAATTCATTCGATTCAATTACCTATCTATTTCATTTAAGTGTATTTTGGTAGCACTCTAACTAAATTAATAAATTATATTTATGTTGTTATTTGCCCAGAATTCTAAATTATCCTCAACCTCACAACTCAACTGTATTGGTCAACAGCTGGACTCAAGCCACGAAAGACTCTGTGGCCACAAAAAAATTAAGAAAATAGTTAGCAGGTATAATTCGAAGGTTAGTTATTCGATTTAAACCAGAGATGGTATAAGGTTGGTATTTTGACAGCTGTCATCTTAAATTGAGTTATTGTCATAACCTTGCAATTGACCCATAAAATAAATGAATATCACACATTTATTTGACGTATACGGCTATTCTTAAAATAAAAAAGACGTGTGGCACTCGGGGACTGCCGCGGTAAAGCTATTGCAATGCCATCTAGAGGCGAGTTGCTGAACTAAAGAGACAAACGTCAAGGTTTTTTCGTTACGGAATTTCTGGATTCGGTCCCCGCGCTCAAGGCCCGCGATAGAAGCTATGCAATAGCTTAATAATAATAATAAATAATGTTGGACAATTCACAAAGCATTATCTAGCCCCAAGCTATGCTGAATTTGTGTTATGGGTACTAGAGAACTGATATACTTACATAATACTATTTACTACGAAGATAGATATTTTTTATTATACATAGGCAACATCCAGAACACCCAGAACATACATATATCTGCAGATTGTACACACATTTGTCCCGAGGCGGGAATCAAACCAGCAATCTCCTGCGTCTCAGGCGGATCTTCGCCCACCGCGCCATATAGGTCGTCTATGTTATGTAGCTAGGTATATATAATTATTTTTTCCCTTATGTTTTGTTTGTGTAGCGTTCGTAACGATTACTGTCATAAATGACTGTAACTGTAATTTTGACAGATTTCATTCAAAATTATAAAGCTTGTCGCGAAGGCGAAGAAATATTTTGAGTAGGTACCTACCTAGGTTGTAGGTAGGTTGATAAAGATTTTAGCGGACTGGCCATAACCGGTCGAGGCGAAGCGGGCGCGCGCACAGCGCGGTCCTTCGGCGATGAACGGCCGACGATTCATTCTGTTACGAGACAGCAAGCGAGACACATCGGTGAGTGACTTTGAGTTACATTGTATGCAATTGAGATCTTTTGCCACCGATATTAGAAGCAGTTTCAGATTATAATTGTTGTGTGTATACCAATTCGTTGGTCTGTCTGCGGACAAGTAGATCAGAGATAAAGTGTGAGGAACGGGATGGCTATAGGGGAGGATGGAGGCCATAAGGGGAATTATCCCCATAACAGTAAGAATCAGTAACCAGAGCACAGGTGGAACAGCCATCATAGCTCACTGAACCAGAGCACAGGTGGAACAGCCATCATAGCTCGCTGAACCAGAGCACAGGTGGAACAGCCATCATAGCTCAATGAACAACAGTCCGATGGAACAACCATCACAGTCCGATGAATTAGTCATCACATCCAGATAGAACAGCTAAGTATCATGTCAAATGGCTTAGAACCTTAGAACCGGTGGAACAACCACCTCGTTGTTGCTTAACCTAATTTCAGCACTTCTTTAAATACTTTTTTAATGTTTACCACATACATACCTACATATAATATTCGTCATAATTCAGAGTATAGAGGTATTTGGCGACATGGTGGAGATGCAGGGATATATTATCTCAAACCTTACAGTCTAAAAGAATCGGAACACAGTGAGTTATAAATTTATAATAGATACACTAGTACGCTAGTAGTAGTAATTCAATGTCCGTACATGATTTCGTAAAATGTCATGTGGGTAGTTTTACTAAAGGTGTTCGCCCGGTTCGACGGAGTAACTTAGTAAAATTCTATAATTAGATCGTAGAATATTTTACGACTTTGCTTATCTGCAAATTTGCGAAGTAGACAAAATTTTCAAGCATTTTACTACCGTTTGGTAGACCAGGTACCTACTATATTAGTAGGATATTATGCTGCATGACCGTTGCTTTCTTGCACTAAAGGAATTGTGTAGATTTTACACTTTGCCCGGGCGTAAAAGTTGGTTTTTATTTAGATGTAGTGTCGATTCGCCCATTAAGGATCATTTTCACAATTTCCTCATAGACTTCGCAAGGAGGATTATGCACATTAACTGTACAAAACAATACCAACAGGAACAACTTATGGTAGTTAAGAGTGTGCAATAACGCCGCTACGAGATGGATTTCGAGCGAGATCACAAGATATGGTTTTCTTGTGAGTGAGAAGTGCAGAGCATACGTGCACCGAATTTACTATTTGCCAAAACTGTTTTTACTTAATTACGGGTTGATGAAGCAACCAATCGAAAAATTAAAAGACACAACTAAAGAAATAAGACTAGGTTTTTTAGCAAAACAAAAACCGAAGAAGAAATGTGTGCTGTTCCTGAGATAAATAGCAAAATGTGTGAAAAACATATATTTTTCCTAATAATTAACTATTGAGAAAACTTTCACCAATCGTGTTTTTAAAACACGCAATTCAAGATAAAATATCGAAGTAACATTTCATTAAATATGAAGGTAGTAGATTTCACAGATTCTGAGATAAATAACGATTTTAAAGTGCAATTTTGAAGTAAATTGCTTATGGCACACTCATAAAGAATTAAAACAAAGACTCAGGCCGTTGGCGCAATGGGCGGCCTTATTTGTTCCAGGCAACCTTTGAGCAAGATAATAAATCTACCTATGCACTAGACCCGCAGTAGGTATCTAGGGTGTTCTTACACTGTATGACACTTTGAGTTTATTAAAAGACCTACACCTAATGTGACTGACCTGTACCTAATGTGTTACAAATACAATATAATAGGCCTACCAAACAAGTTCGGGCATTGTATATTAATACATGACAAAGTAACGTATTTTTTTGTAAATTCAGGTAAAGTCTGTTTGTTAAAAAATGCTGTGTTATTTATTGATCGTGAGAGTCAATTTGCATTAAGTGCCTTACTGCTACAGCAGGTGAAAGGGGACCTTAGTCCACTGCTGGACATACAACTAAATAAGGTTGCAGTAGGTTAAAAAGTCACTAATTACCTTCTAAATAAACCTAATGTCGAGAGGTTTTAGTAGAAACTTACGTTGATATGTACCTACTAAATTCCTTGGTACCCACGTAGACAGTAGATAGCAAGTCACAAATAAAAATCTTGCAACCTTGAAATAAAAATAAAGCTTCAAATACAGCCCTAATGCAAAAAGATGAGACGTTGGGAAGAGGCGGCGTCTCACATGAGACGTTGGGAAAAACCGCGTGTGAGATATTGAGAATAGCTCGTAATTGCTACCTATAGTACCTAAGAAACATAGGTAGGCAAGAACTTAATACAAGTAAGTTGCTAAATAAATTACAATGTTGTTGTAGATTTTACATAAGGACAAGATCTTTCGCTCATGGTCAGTTCAAATGAGGAACTGTACTTAAAATAAACAAAATAAGTATCGTCCTAACCCGTTTGAAATTATTGTACGAATCAGTACAATCGTGCATAAACTCTGCCCAGTGTGCCCTTAAGCAAATATCTGATGGTGAAGGTAACTAAAGAGAGTTAGAGTACCACGGAGCTAAACTTAAGAGTGCTACTCAGAGGTTTGTGGTAAAAATCCACATCTATTGTAAATAAGCTACAGAAACTGACACTGCTAAGATAACCGAGTACACGTTTATACAAATTCAAGCTGAAGATTTGGGAATATGATTAGATATTTGTATATAGCGCAATGATGAAAAACGTAGTGCAGCCACGATAAATGGCGGAAATCTTAATATTTCTGGTAAATTGACAAGAATGGAATTTACTTTTGATGGTGACATTCTCAAGTGACAGGTACCATATTTAGGACCAATTGTCATCAAATACTGACGGTAGAAGTATCAATGAAATAGAAGGATAAGATAAGACACAACTAACACAAATAATAGCATAGCTGTCCAAACTCTAAAGGAAAAGTTCGGTAAACCTGCGGCAATTATTGACGCACATTATGTGGCATTATACAGGATAAAACCAGTCAATAAAAATCAAATAAAATAATGCAGATATGTACTTAATGGAATAGAGAGACACCTACTCGTATTGAGCTCCCTAGGCGAAGACGTAAATCACGAGCATCTCGGACTGATGACAATGGAGAAATTCTCTAAATATCTAATCTAAGAAGTAAGAATGAAGATGATAGACGAAGAAGAAAAGTAGACGGTATCAGAAAATATCTAGAATACATAATATCTGCTATAGAGACCTCAAATAGACTAAAGACAGACACAATAGGTGTAAAGATTACAGAACCGGCAAATATAGAAGAGAAAGACATCACAGAAAAAATAACAATAGGAGCATTACATATAAAAGCTGTAGAAATAACGAACAATAGGCCACGTATAAATAATAATAATAGAAAAGACAAACACAAAAATGATAACAGACAATTCAGTAAAACACAATCAAAGAAAAGACAAAACGATGTCTCAGAAAGTTCAGAAGAGCCACCTAAGAGGAAATTTACGAGAAATGTATATGTTGTAGGCAAGATTATTTTAATGCCAAATGTACAAGGTACAAAAATGTTCACAACAGGAAAGCTCAACTAGGAAACCGTTGCTTTAACTGCTTTCAAGAAGGTCACAGGCACAATCTTAGTTTCGGATGTCTGTGGTCACAGGGTAAGCACCTGTAGAAATAATCGCAAGTGTTAGTATTGCTCTGAATATGGTGCGTATAACCAGGCCATATTTTGTCCTAAAAAAATTGCACAGGATGGTAAATGAAGTCAGCTAAAACAGAGAGTTAGCATAATTATGAATATGGCTATAAACACCACGCTGTTTAAAAACCTTGCTTAGTCATAGTAAATAAGATCTGAGAAAGATTACGAATTCTCAGTTACGGCTGTTAGCGTTCGAGCATTGCCGAGTCAAATACCTATAGCCATAACTATAGCCTAAAGATGCTTGTTCATTACTGATTAAATAGACCTATAAGTATAAGTATTAACTTTTTGGTGCGAAATCACCACCTGAAATGAATGAATTGAATGCCTTTTACGAGTAGATTGTAATATGCAGAAATAATGAATCAGGCAGTGATTAGATTGATAGTAATGAATTGACTATTATTTATCTTCGTTTTTCTCGAGGGAAAGGGTATTCATTATTTTTTGTTTGGTCAGGCAAAATCAGTGGCATTATAGAGTCGTAATTAGTTTAGTGCACTGGCGTATTAACTATCTACGAAGTACATCCTGAATGATGTAATACATTCAATGGAAAGGGATCCTAAAATCCGTATCCAATCCGACTACCCCACAAAAGCATACAGAAGGAACTGCTTGCGTTCGTAAAGATGTAAAATTAAATAACGAAAGTTGTTAAAATGTAATTATTGCTATCATCCACAAAACTTAAGGGCCCTTCCCGGTCCTATTATCGTCAACGAGAGCGTGATTGAAAAGCTTGTTGTTTCAACCAGCGCAATGTAAAAGAAAGAGGCAAAGCGACAAGAGAGAGGAATCGCCTGATCCCTCGTCGGCATTTGGTTAGTTTCGCAGTTCACTCGCAGGTAATCGGCCCTAGGAAAAACAGTGTTTAGAAATTTCATGAAACTTGCAACAGGGAAATAAGAGTTTTTTAGTAAGCCTTACAAGTTTGTGTGAAATGAAACTTTGTGTCGTTTAGAATCTCCATTAGATTTGCAAGGTTTCTATCTAAATATTGTGTTTACTTATACAATTTATGTATATAATATAATATACCTTTTAGTTAAAAGTTTCAAAGAAAGATGTATTACAACGCCATAATCACGTAAGAGCGTTTGTATGAAAAGTAAGACGGGTTGGCCGCTCTTAAATAATGATAAAGATAAAGATAAAGATAAAGATAAGGATAAAGATAAAAATAAAGATAAAGATAAAGATAAAGATAAAGATAAAGATAAAGATAAAGATAAAGATAAAGATAAAGATAAAGATAAAGATAAAGATAAAGATAAAGATAAAGATAAAGATAAAGATAAAGATAAAGATAAAGATAAAGATAAAGATAAAGATAAAGATAAAGATAAAGATAAAGATAAAGATAAAGATAAAGATAAAGATAAAGATAAAAATAAAGATAAAGATAAAGATAAAGATAAAGATAAAGATAAAGATAAAGATCATTTATTTGCTTAAACATGTGTAGATATAAGATTTTATAAACAGGTATGCAAGTATCAACATGTTTTACCGATTACGGTGTACAAATTATGAAAATTGCCATGCAACAGAGACAGAAGCTAAAATAATAATGAAGTTATTAAGGTGTGTATAAGTTTTAATTGTAAGTGCATTGTACAGACTCTTCATTGCAAGTGTACGCTGTAGTTGTTAATAAGCTCAGTTCTTTACACGCTAATATTAATGTTAATTTTGTTATTGGCAAGTCTACATTAGTGCCCTTAAGGGACTAAAATAACGTTCCGGCTCGTAGACGAGAATTGCTGGTAGTTCAGTTCTATTGTGATGTAGTTTGATAAATTATGTCACAGTTTTTGTATAGTAACCCACAGAGTTACTATTTTTGTAAAGACAACTGTATGATGCATGGGCCGATCGAGCCTTCGTGACTAAACGCCCGTGCCGGTTAAATAAAATCACTATTGCTTTGACTAATAGCAATCTAGTTTTGAGACGGTGTAAAGTAATTCTGCCATTTGTGCCGCGAATAATGATTTCTAAAATGAAACAGATTTAAGTCACTACAAATAACCTACCAACAAACAATATCTGTCTGGTATAGATTGAGTACCAAGGCAGATATATAGACTGGTAAAGGTATGCGACGCTGCGTTGCTTTGCAGCGAACTTGTATCGTGAGCGCCCAGGGCAGTCAAAATATTAAAGTTAAAATTCAGGTTGAGTTTCTGTCAAAAATCTTGCAGCGTCCAAACATCAACATTTTTAGACTAACTCCTTGGTTGAGGAGGGTCTTACGAATACTATTACTATAGATATTGTCGAAGAATGAAATGAAATTAGAATCAAATATGCTAAGTTAACTACTCAGAAGCAACGCTAGGTTTGCCACATAGAGAGAGTAGTAAAAGAACTATATGTCGGAGAATGTTTTCTTTCCATAAGAACTATGTAGCAGTAACAAATTGCCATAGTTGATTGTATCGGATAACGTCAAATAATTCAAACTTACAGCTACACATAGAAAGCAATTGACACTGAAATGTATACTAGAATTAGCTCCATGGTATGGACTGAATGGAGGTTTGGACCGGAATGGTGTATACTATGAAGAGAGTATTGGACACACACAATCAGTTGTGTACGAAAATAAAAGAGCTTGAAGCTATGATCACAACCGCTTACGACGAGCGACGGTAGTTGCTGAGCTGGAGTAGGTACGTGTTTACTCGTCAAGATTATCTGCGTGTCGATGATTTTGCAGAATAGATTGATGGTAACTAATCAATACAAGAAAGGTTTATCTACAGATAAAATCAGAGGCAAATAGGGCGCACTGGAGGGTTGGACGAATATCAGAACTAGAAAACATTTTGGATTGGGAGGTAAAAGTTGCAAGAGACATTGAAAGAGACACAGATCTACTTAAACAGATTGAGTCCCAAATGATAATAGGTAAAATATATTTTTTATTGGCTCATAAAACAAGAAAGTATAATGATAAATAGAAGAAAATACACAGTTATAAAATACAGTATGAGACCAAAAGACTGCCACTCAAAGAAGAGAAAAAGAATGATGAAGAGTAAAATGAAGAGCGCAGGTCTTCTGTAGCACCTGGCGTAAAGCGCATTAATTGAACAAAGAGCAAAGTGTAGTTTCAAATGTAGACCCAGTTCCACTGATCAGAGCTAAAGGTTCTGAGGAACATAGAATAAAGTCAGTACATCATGCTGCGGTGCAACCAGAATCAAAAACTGATACAGTAGAAATCAGTATGAGGCCTGATTGGCCTCATACTTCAGCTCGGGCTTCAGCGGTTAAAGTCAGAGAAAAGGTCAAGGAGTGGACCACTTACTTATTAATTGTTTCACCAGTAAATTCAGTTAATGTTCAAAGGCAGATTAAGTGATCGACATACAAATCCTTGTTTGATAAATAGTATTGATATTAATATCTTTATTTCTCATTCTTCCTTGAAGGGGGGGAATGTCGCGAAGGCGAAGAAATATTTTGAGTAGGTACCTACCTAGGTTGTAGGTAGGTTGATAAAGATTTTAGCGGACTGGCCATAACCGGTCGAGGCGAAGCGGGCGCGCGCACAGCGCGGTCCTTCGGCGATGAACGGCCGACGATTCATTCTGTTACGAGACAGCAAGCGAGACACATCGGTGAGTGACTTTGAGTTACATTGTATGCAATTGAGATCTTTTGCCACCGATATTAGAAGCAGTTTCAGATTATAATTGTTGTGTGTATACCAATTCGTTGGTCTGTCTGCGGACAAGTAGATCAGAGATAAAGTGTGAGGAACGGGATGGCTATAGGGGAGGATGGAGGCCATAAGGGGAATTATCCCCATAACAGTAAGAATCAGTAACCAGAGCACAGGTGGAACAGCCATCATAGCTCACTGAACCAGAGCACAGGTGGAACAGCCATCATAGCTCGCTGAACCAGAGCACAGGTGGAACAGCCATCATAGCTCAATGAACAACAGTCCGATGGAACAACCATCACAGTCCGATGAATTAGTCATCACATCCAGATAGAACAGCTAAGTATCATGTCAAATGGCTTAGAACCTTAGAACCGGTGGAACAACCACCTCGTTGTTGCTTAACCTAATTTCAGCACTTCTTTAAATACTTTTTTAATGTTTACCACATACATACCTACATATAATATTCGTCATAATTCAGAGTATAGAGGTATTTGGCGACAAAGCTGATTTCATCTTCACAAATGGGAAATATTGAAAGATATAAATAAATCAATGATGTAGATTGTAAAGATGCTACGCACGAGACGCTCTGACTTTCGTGGGACGTTGGGAATACTTTTCGTGAGACGTTGGGCATAGGTGCGTTTTCGTGACACGCTGGGAATAATTATGCTGTCGTGAGACGTTGAGAGTTACTCACATGAAGTCATAAAGTGACTTTTTCGTTTTTACCATTATATCTATCCATTCAAAAAATCCATCTGACTCAACTCTGTACGATATAACCCGACAAAGTACACACAGAGGTTTGTTTGCGAACCTGTTGTTCGTCTCGTCTATTAGGTAGGTATTTACTCGAGCTCTGATGTTCGCAAATCTTCTTAGTGGCTTTTGTGCTATTAGTAAAACCAACCTGTATACGAGTATCTAGTCTGCTTTAGAATAAATATTATTATTTTACTAGTTATGTCACATTGTACTATAAAAACTATGGTAGTTTGACGAATGAATTACGGGAGATTTTTAAGAAGCTGAACTTATATAATTATTTTAAACTAGCTGTGCCCCGCGGCATCGCACGCGTTGATCCTATGGAAACGTTGATAGGTGTTTTCCAGGCAAAAAAAAAAAAAAACTTAAAACCATCCTTGAACTTCAACAAACATTTAAAATAAAGAATTGGCCAAATTGGTCCAGGCTTTATTGAGCGCTTACTACACTACATTTAGCGATTCATTTTTATATTAGGTATAGATAATATAAAGTATACCTACATTACGGATGTGAGCAAACTAGAAAATGTGTTTTACTTTATCTGTTTTAGTTATGGGTGAATCAACTATTTTACCCACACTTTGGACAGTGTAGAAATATTTTTTTGAAAAATAAAAACAAATATTCTTTTATTCTGATTTGATTAGGGCATTAGAAATTTCATCTACTTTAACAACCTAGAAGGGCACGGACGTTTATTCATATTTTAGCTATTTTTTACAAGAAACTACAACACAGACCCTCAAAATCTGTCACCTGAGTTACCGGCACTTAATCTTACATAAATGCTGAATGAAACTCGAAACCATTACTCATTTTCATTATTTTTAACCTGCATGCATAATCAAATATTTTGGTAAAATCAGTCTCCATAAAATACTTAAATTTTAGTAGAAAACTAACTGCTATTAGTCTTTTGCGTTACCCTTATCCAAAAAATTATAGCTATTTCTACATTAAACTAAATATAAAAGTATTACAAATTAAAATGAATTATTTAAGGAAACTCACTAATTGTTAAAATAAGGTACTGGCAATTTAAAGATAAAATGGAAAGAAATACGCATTTTACGATCGGATATGTAATGTTTATTTTTGGGACATCAAGTAACTCCAGAGACAAATTTTGGTAACGCTTAAGACATACTAGAAAAATATTGGTTTAATAAATAAACAGCTTGGAACATTGAATAAACTTAAATCGATAATTTATAATACAAAATCAAAAAACAAACAATAAATCAACAACAGACAAAGAAAATTACAAATTTACAATCAATAATATAAATAAATTAAGCCAAGTATTTACAATTGAAGCAATTGAGCTAAATGCAAACTGTTGCATCCAATCTAAAGGTATGTAACTCAACTGATCGGATGAGTCCGACTGGTATTGATATGGAGCCCAAGACACTGGCTGCATTGCCCCGCTGTGGCAATGCTTCGGCACCCAACGGACCTAGCGTCTCATGTGTAGGCTCTGTCGCGATCTGCATAATTGCGCCTTTTGAGATCCTCGGCCAAATCTGCCTCTCACGGTTGTTCTTGATAAATGGGAAGACGGAAGTGTGTCGACGCATGTACCACACAATGGGCCTCCCCAACTCCTATGGGACTAGTGTCATACCGTCGAGCCTCATACCATTATCACGCAACAGACCATTCGGGTCGAGAATAGCTGGTACCTACGTTAGCGGTGGCCAAGGCCCGCCGGTTGATATCGTTACGGCTGGCATGGCGAGATATCCGACCGGCGGGGCCACTAGTATTCAATAACCCTTGATGACCAAGCTGTTTGACAGCAGTAGGTACTAAGGTCTGCATAGAATGGAAAGAGAGTCGATCCTGCCCAGTCATCATAAACGCAGACAGACTACCCAAGGTAAGAGCAAGACTAACTCCAACACAACAGAAGTTAAAAACAGATTAAAACTTAACTCTAAAAAAGAACAACAAAAGCTATGGGAGCGTCGGACAGACTGCAAGCATACTAAATCAATATTCCCCTCCAAAGAAAGGAAAAACACCAACACAATGCTCAAAATGAGCCGAGAGGACCTAATAACGATGGTGGGCATCATCACAGGTCACGAATGAATTGAACTATTATCTTTTCAACACTGAAACCACAGACAGCAGCTTATGTCATGGCTGCTTATAAGAAGAAGACAATGTGGTACACGTTGTGGTACACTGCACGGCCACATAGAAGTCCAGACACAAAACGGGGCTGAAGTGTCTCATTGAGGCATCAACCAAATCCACACCCACAGAAAAGCTGAAACGAAGCTGTCAGTCACCTAAAGTCCTGCTCCGATAATTCAAGAAGCTGGGTTGGTTGGGGCCTGCTTAGGCAGGGGAATAATTCACAATATACTTCTATGCGAGACGGCCGTGCTGATCTTAGTTTCCCCACTTAGAATTAGAATTAGCAGTTGTTACTAGGTACATGTCTTCGGTTGGGTGCAAGGTGTTGCGCACCTCATTAATGCGCACTGGCATTAATGAGGTGCGCAACACCTTGCACCCAAACGAAGACATGTTGCAATACGGAAAGTTACAGGATCCAATAGAGTGGAAGGAAATAGCCAGGATCCGCAGAGCACGTTTGTAACATAAAAAACAAATTCCATGTCAACGAGCAAAAGTAACGTTGGAGACCAGCATCAGGGCAAGCATTGTGCCAAGCCATTGGAACTTGCCATATTTCTTCTTAGAAGGATTTTTTCTTTGTTCTATGATGTCACTTTCAAAAAGGCTTTTGAACAATGCTTTCTCCGTTCTTTAATCAAATTTGTCAATATTTTATAATTTTGGTTCTCTTTCTGATATCTTTCCATAATTTATCTTTATTTGGTCTTTTCTTGTAGGTACTTCGCAGTTTTTTTTAACCTTCTTGTTTTGGGATATTTTTTGTTCTGGTTTTCTTTTAGTGTTTTTATGTTCTAGCTGTGCACTTTACTCAGTCTTTTCTTACCTTCTTTCGGTCAAGGTCTTGGGAATGCTATGGATGCCGAACATGCTAGTGGTGATCCGTTGTAGTCATTGAGTTCACTTGCCTGGGAATTTGGTGGTGTTGCATTCAAGGTCAATTGTAAATTCTTCGTCTTCATTCTGTACCTATTCTGTGTCTCAAATTCCAGAACTTGCTTCTTTTTAAATAATGTTAAATCTTTTGCAAGCCGTTTAATTTTGTGGAAGTGCTCACGGGAGTTACCATTATTTTACAACTTATATTTGCCGGTATTTATTTATTATAACTACTTACTCGTTTTACAGAAAGCCAATTTACAATAAATTTAAACCGACTAATAAAAAGTAGAAGTAGCAAAACATGATAATAATCTACACAAAAAAATATTTGTACTTAAGGAACAAATTTAAAAACAAAATAAATCCCAAACAAATAATCATTGAATGTTTTAAAACTAAAATATATAATAAAAGTTCATTTTACTCAAGGTATTACTCATTAAGTACGTGAATGTCTTAGGAGTTACCAAGAATGTCTCTGGAGTTACCGCCAAAGTAACTCAGTATACAAGTAACTCAACAGACAAATGATGTATTTTCATAAAAAGAGCACATTATCATTTGACTAAAGTACCAACACAAACTTTAATCGAAAACATATGTTAGGTACTACAAAAATATCTGATAATATTAACTAAATAATAAACCTACATCGAGATATCGCGGTCACTCAGCAGACGACACAAAAAGGCACGCACTCCCTTCGAACGTTCTGCGCGGCCTGGCGGCTCGACGGCGTCTTCTAGGGACACCGCCGCTCCTTGCGAGCGTAAAGAAACACAAACAAAGCTACCCATGGCAAACAGTACCATCTATATGTTTCCAGGTAAAATTTACGACTGTAACTCAGCATACAAGGGTAAAATCATTTTAGCCAAGGACAAAATTTCAAGATTTTTTTTTAAAAAGTGGTTAAGGCTATCTTTATTTTGATATGCACACGGTAAACTTTAACATAACGACTTGTTGTGTAATTAGAATCAACCGAAAGCAAGAAGTTTAGGTTCATTTAAATTAAGGTTTACATAGAGAATGCGGTCTTCGGACAGGCATATTTTGTATGGAGCGAATTTTTCGTATACTGAGTTACCATAAAATTTCATGGAAATTAAAGATTTTCGAGAACATAATTTAACTTTCTTTGGTGCCTATTAATCATAGATGGTATTGCCATATTGATTAAGTGTGTAACTATAAACAATAAACGTACTTTAGTAAAAAATGGTCGGGGACAGCAAAGTGTGGGTAAAATAGTTGATTCACCCTTATAACTACGAACCTTATTTCATCCAACACAAATAAGGTTCGTAGTTAAGGCGCATACCCGAGCCAATCTGACAGCGATACCTATTTTATCATATTTTTACGTTTATCATAGGAATTTTTAAAAATCCTACGTTCAGTTTGTGGTATCTATTATAAGCTATTTTTTAATACCTTTTTTATAATTTTATCTCATATAGTTTAGGAGGAGATGCAAAAATAGAGTTTGATGGCCAAAAAGCGCAACTTCGTATCTCTTCCTAAGCTTTACAAAATGAAACTGAAACAGAGGCATTAATAAATAGCTTATAATAGATACCACAAAATGAACGTAGGATTTTTAAAAATTCCTGCGTTCAACGTAATAATAAGATATAATAGTTGGGGGCGCCACTTTCGCTGGTGTATGGGCCTTAACCTGCTCTCATATGTAATGAATTCGTAAAACTACTATTGTTTTTATAGCAAAAAGAACGTTAAGTATTTTGATGTAGGTATTTTTATAAATACTATAATCAGACGTTTTAATCAATATCATCTCCCCTAACAGCCATACTGTCAATACATTATTTTCCAAGATATTAAAATAAAATAACTCGTACGAAACAAATTACTAGGAATGACGTTTTGATTTCTACACTGCAATTTCATGTAATTATACTTTGACAGCCCCGAAGCGAAGTTCAGTTCCCGCAATTTTTCCACACGATATATTTTCTCTCTTTCTTTCTCGTGTGTTTATATATTTCTCTCTGTCTACCGGCACGCTTACTGCCTTTCATTCAAAACCTGATTGACAACCGTTTTTGCATTGGGTTAAAAATAAACTTGGTGTTGGATTTAAGTGGTGATATAAATCTCTTGGTGGTAGTAAATGGATAATTTAATTATTGCAACATTTATAGTTAAACTATATTTTATTAAGGGTAAAATTATTTTGTAGCTTTTTATTTTTTCTTTTGATAGGTCGGGTCCTACTATGTTTGAACCATACAACAGAGCTTGTGTCAATACAAGCCTTGTTTATTTGGGGGCTAGATAATGCTGTGTGGATGGGCTAACATTTGGGGGACAGTATCGCTCACGTCCGTAGGTGTTGACCCTCTGATACCCTACACGTGTCCTCTGGGTGGTGCTAAGAGCGGTATCCTCTGGTGGTAGGCTTCGGCCGTGGCTTGTCACCACCCTCCGGACTGGGCCAGTCCGTGAAGCAACTCAGTTGTGTTTCGGAATGTGGTCCGGAGTAGCCATCTTCTAGACCTTCGTGATACATCGTCAGCCGCATCTTCGCTTTCCATCATGTGAGATTGCAGTCAAACGAAGGTCTATTTCTGATAAAAAAAAAAAAAAAAAAAAAAACATTAGTTTATATTCAAATACCTATACAATATTGTATTATTATTATAAATATACTTATATATTAATATTACTAAGTTATATTAATAACCTAGTAAACAAGCTACAAGTTTTATCGAGAAATTGTTACTCACCACGATAAAATGTTGAGTTTTAAATATAAAATATCAACCCGATGTTTGCATGTTGTTTCTCGAGGTAATACATCAAGTAGCTAATTTTAATGAATTCGATGACCGCGATAATGGCTTCTTACACGTCACAACGAATAATTTGAGCTTGGGAACCAAGCATGCTAAACAACACAACTCCTGGGGCCTGATTCCACTAACACAATCGCCTCACTATGACAATTGTATCGCTTCATTATCACGTAACAATCACCGCCATTGACACTTTTTGGTATTCTACTAACATCTTTTCTTTTTTCTATTACGATTATGATTATATGCCCCACCACATTATTGACACGATATTATAAGTCATAGATATTGTAATCTTATGGTAATAGAATAACAAATAAATCTCTACCTTAATCGTATGGCGCCATTATAGCATTTTGTTTAGAAAATAGTGGAATTAGGCCCCTGGTGAGTTGCAAAAATTATCAGTAAATAAGTTCAGATAAATATGTCAAAACATTGCCATGCAAAAAGGCGTACTAAAAAATATCAGATTATCTAGACATAGAGGGATTGGGGTGGATATTGCTCGAAAAAATAGGTTTAGCGCTGTTTCGCGTCAAATTTTTCGCACCACAACACAAAAGTAATAGTAACACGGTAATAATTGTTTCGTTGCTCATCAGCTGTTTTTAATATTTTCGTTTCAACCCACAAATTTAAAAAGAGCCTTTAGTGAACTAAAAGCTTGTAAAAGTACAGTCGGAGAAAAAAACACAATTATATATTTTATTAATTAAATATTTTTTATTAATTTCTCGGTTGAAGCTTCGTGTTATCGTTATTTTGCCATAACTTTGGACTGCACTAATGGCAATTGACTGGTTTCTTGCGATTTCGTAATCTATCGGTAGGGTTGCCTGCCATACGTCCCGTATATAGGTACGGGAGTGTCACCGTATTTGGCCATCCCGTCCCGTATTACTACATGTCCCGTATTCGTCCCGTATTTTGACAAAATACGGAAATAGAGGTGAGTGGAGGGGTGAGTAGTAATGATAAGATGTTAAAAATTGTCAACGTGCAACATTTCAAATCAAAACTTTGATTTAATAATTTTGTTCTTTTTATTTAATTTATTTTATACTTTTGATATGATTGAGATCAAAGGGTCTATGTTAGAAAAAACGTAGTTTGTCTTTCACTATGTACACAGGCGTGCTATGTATGGTGTAGTTGAAAAGCCGCGTGTCGGCGTTGAATGTGTTATGTATGACTCTGTTTCGGGCATCGGAAGGGAAAACGTCCCATATTGGTTCCTAGAAGTTATGGCAACCCTATCTATCGGTATAGCGATAATCCGAGATTGTGATCATCATCATCAGCCTGTATTATGTCCACGAATAGCGGTGCTGAGCCACCTCCATCCATCGACTCCCTGCGACCGCTGCAATGTCGTGTTTGGTCGTGGTCCATCAAGTGGGAGGTCTCTCCACATTCCGTTTTGCATTGGACGACCTCTGTGGCGCGGTGGGCGAAGGTCTGCCTGCGACGCAGGAGGTCGCGGGTTCGATTCCCGCCTCGGGACAAATGTGTGTACGATCTGCAGACATTTGTTTAGGGCGTTCTGGATGTTTTTCTATGTATAATAAAAAAAAAACTATCTATGTATAGTATGTATTGTATATCAGTTATCTAGTACCCATAACACAAGCTCTGCTTAGCTTGGGGCTAGATAATGCTGTGTGAATTGTCCAGCATTATCTATTTATTTATTTATTTATTTGCATTGCATCGCGGTTGCCACTCGAGAACATTTTTGCTCCACGACGGTTATCGGTTCTGCAAGCGATATGGCCTGCCCATTGCCACATCATTTTTCTAACTCTGAGAGCTATGTCGGTAACTCTGGGGCAGGATAGATGTACATGTTTATAAATAAACTTCCGGTACTCTGTTGTACAGTCATCAATATGTGCTCAAATTAGGACATTGGGTGGAATAGTCAAAGGCAGAAAGTTTGACTTCGGAACTTTGTTTGGACTGGTTACGTGTAGGAGACATACATAAGCCCCCACCCCTGTGAGGTGAGCTCTTAGGTAACAATGTAGAGAATTTTATCAGCCTTTATATTTAGTATTAATTTTTTATAATTATTATTATTTGGTATAGGTACAATTTTAGTAATTCTACAAAACAAAATTTCGTACGACGCATCGTTTACGAGATGTACCTATTTAGAGTTATTTATATTTTTAGTATATTTTTTATATCTATAATATATCTGAATAATAATTTTTAACTAAGTTAAATTGTCAGTATGAATTATATACTCACTCATACTCTTAATCATCTAGTTTATTTGTTACATGCCTAGTTTATCATTAATGATTATTAATTTAGAAAATAATAACACGTTTTATCCATGTAATTAAATAGAAGAGTAGGACAGCCTGGCACAAGTATAATATTTTCATACTTAAAAGGGTGTCCTAAACACTGTTTAGCTTGTAGTGTAACATATTTTTATACAAAAAAACAACTTTAATTTTTTTTGTATGTTTGGGTGCTTGTTACCTTCACACTAAACTCAATAAAATCGGCTGAATTTTTTTCATTTGACCCAAAGTAACTAATAATGAATATGGTTTTTCCGGTATTTAAGAGCAGTAGGACTCTTCTAGCTGTTCTAGCTGTGTGGTGCTGGCTTAGAATTTGCACCAACCCAACTCTTCCTGTGGGTGTCGTAAGAAACCACTAAGACGGCGACACTGATACGCCTGGCTGTATCAGCAAGTCGGCAAGTAAGAAATGCTGGTTACAATAGCAGAGTTAGCATAAAGACCAGCGTAAAGCGTTAGTAATTTTGCTGCATGGTATATTGGTTACACACAGCAAGTCGGCCAGTCTATAGAGCCCTTTGCAACGGCAGATTCAACATAAAGACCAGGGTAAAGCGTTAGTAACGTCACTGCATGGTTATATTGGTTATATACTGCCGACACCGACACGACAGCAAGTCGGCCAGTGTGTAGAGCCCTTTACATTGGCAGAGTAAACATAAAGACCAACGTTAAGCGTTAGTAACGTCACTGCATGGTTCCATTAGTTACTAGCTGCGCCCCGCGGCTTCGCACGCGTTGTTCATATGGCAACGTGAAAAAGGTGGTTTTCATCCCACGGGAACTGATTTATGAGATATAAAGTATGTTATGTTTGATTCCAGGATTAGAATTATATGTATGCAAAATTTCAGCCCGATCCATTCAGTAGTTTTGGCGTGAAGAGGTAACAAACATCCATCCATCCATCTATCCATACAAACTTTCGCATTTATAATATTAGTGTGATAGTGTGATGTGACACTACTGACACCGACACGACAGCAAGTCGGCTAGTGTGTAGAGCCCTTTAAATTGGCAGAGTCAACATAAAGACCAGCGTAAAGCGTTAGTTAGCCAGGTCAAAACAAGCGCTCGGACGAAGTGTCGCAATAAGCTAACTACTTGTATGGGAACAGATGCTTGCACCCACACTGGAGCTCTGTCTATTCTGGGTTAGTTACGGCTGTAGAGCTTAGAAGGTTTAGAGTTGGCATGAAAAATAATCTATTTTTTTTTATAATCGTAACACGTTTGCATCCGAATTGTAGTTCCGTCTATTCTTACGAGACTGGTGTCCTCAGGAGACCCATCACTAAACGAACATTTATATTTATTATTATTGTTGTAACAGATGTCTTTATTATAAATTTTTAGTATAGTTTAGGCAGCTGAGGCTAATAAATAATGATTTGAACAAAAATTCTCACTAGTGTGTTTATTATTTAATAATGCATGACAAATTGTTATGTTATTATAATTTGTTATGATTCTTTTTGCAATAAACTACTATTATTTTTTAAGCTATTGCATAGCTTCTATCGCGGGCCTTGAGCGCGGGGACCGAATCCAGAAATTCCGTAACGAAAAAACCTTGACGTTTGTCTCTTTAGTTCAGCAACTCGCCTCTAGATGGCATTGCAATAGCTCTACCGCGGCAGTCCCCGAGTACCACACGTCTTTTATTATCAAAATAATTTAATTTAACGTTAGATTGATTTGTTTTATGTGAACAACCCATGGAAGGTCACCGACATACAGGTTTATCCTAGTTTGGGGATCAAAGATGTAATAATTTTAAGACTGAAATCTTTTTCAATAAACGTTAATATTAATATTATTTTTCTGGACTAGTAACAGCTGAAGAGCTTTGAAAGCTTACAATGGGCAAAAACAGACTTATCATTAGAGGTTAGTCCAAGGTCAAAAACTTTAAAATTCTAGACATGAGTAAATGGTGTCTTTTAAACCTTCGCGCTCTCCAGTCGTGGGAAGTGAGGGCGCTCGTGTGCCAATTTGACAACTTTTTGTGGCGTTGACTCACTGCTCTGTCATTGCAGTACGACTAAAAATGTTAGTTCACTGAAACGCCACGACTCTTCTCATTTTGAACAGACTCTAACAGGTGAGATTGTGTTCAATTAAAGATCTAATTGCTATTAAAAATATTATATCTAACTAAAACATAATATATTTATTTATTTTGTAATATCATCATCATCAGTCTTTAATAGTCTAAACTGCAGTGCGTCCAGCACTGCTTAGGCCTCCATAGGCCTCCACTAATGAGTACCAATGATAGCGCTTTGTCTTTAGCTAGCGGCATTCAGCATCTGCCTCCAGTCTTTAGCCATCCCACTTGGCTGGTGATCAGCCTACACTACGTTTGCCGAGTCACGGTCTCCACTCAAGACCACATTTGTTTATTTTATTCCCAAAATCTTCTTCTCCTTCTTAATTCTACAGCTCACCTGGCGTTAGTAGATGCAAATCGAAACATCTACGTCAAGCAAATTTATCGTTATGCAAAATCTCTTTGAATGTAGCTACACTGCAGTGCAACGCATATCTGGGACGTGGTGCCTCGATAATATCGGCCGTAGTATATTATAAATACACTTGGGGACACTAGAATCGGGTAAACAGCGTTTGACGATTTCGCTTCGCTATATTGGGCCTTGATTCTTGTTTCGGGAATATTTGTTGCTTGGTTGTTTGTGAATATTGAGTTGGTTTAGCCATTTAGAAATTATGTGACCAATGGGCTGGGAAAAGCGGTACATGCGATAGGTTACCTTTTTCTTGTAAATAAAGCGTTGAAGGTTTTATAATTATTGGATTAATGTGTTGACGTAAGTTCCGTTTTAATACGTGTAGTACCTACCTGGATTTGTATAACTTATTTTATTTATCTGTTAAGGCGCATACCCGAGCCAATATAATAATAATTCTTTATTGCACAAAAATAAACTAACATTACAAAACTTATAAGCGGAACATGATTTGACAATAAAGGAAAGAGAATATACCTACTTAAAGTGAAGTTTACAAGATAATCATCAGCCAGAGACATCCCTAAATCACAATTATAAAGGGTCTGGATGGGCTGGTGAACGCAAAAATATGTAAATGAGGTAGTTAAAAATAATTGCGAATAAGTGATGCATAGTTTGCTCCTGACTTCTACCCTCCGTGCTAGTTAAAAAACTGTGTTACGTCAGAGTAGGATCGCCGCTCGCAGTGACCAGCATAAGTTGCAACGCGAATTGGCATCAGCGCTTAGCGCTGTCGAGTTCACGCAATAGTGGTGTGGTCTACAATGGTTTGTCTTATTATAGTATAGTCTACAGAAGAAGACAAATCTGTATGAGCAAAGTAATCTTAATAAACTAACTAATCTATCAACTTATTACACTAATACTATGTTCATATTATTAAGACTTATATAAAGGTTTATGATATAAATAAAATAAGAAATAAACATGTAGCAGGATTATGACTAAAGTATACAAATTTATGGAAGTACTATACTAATATATATTTCGATATGTTTTAAATTAATAAAATACATTTATTTTATTATTATATGTGTTATGTATTATGTTTTAAGAAAATACAATATGACAGCGATAATCTATTTTACCATATTTTTACGTTTATAATAGGAATTTAAAAAAATCCTACGTTTTGTTTGTGGTATCTATTATAAGCTATTTTAAAATACCTCTGTAATAATTCTATCTCATATAGTTTAGGAGGAGATGCGAAAATAGAGTTTGGTGGCCAAAAAGCGCAACTTCGTATCTCTACCTAAGCTTTACAAAATGAAGCTATTACAGAGGCATAAATAAATAACTTATAATAGATACCATAAACTAAACGTAGGTTTTTTAAAACTTGCTGCGTTTAACGTAATAATAAGATAAAATAATTGGGGGAGCCACTTTCACTGGTGTATTTGCCTTAAGTACTAATTTTTCATGTAAACTGGTAGATTAGAAATGCTTTAGATTGACATAAGATCAATGTTCACATAACCGCCTAGTTTCACAGCAATAAATTCATTTATCATTTACCTAGCCAGAATATGACATACCTATCTAAATTAAGATATAACAAGTTAAGATAAAGTATAGATTCATTGCCTTGGATCCCACTGATGACGCTGACGAGACCCTACACAATCTGGTCGAAACGTTGAGGAACGAGGGCATCAGATTCTGCCAAAAGCAGCGTACTGGCAAGAAATCCAAACTCTCGGATGAGACTCTCGGGCTGATGGCAAAAAGACGGGAAACCACCCAAGCGACTTCTTCATACAGGTCAGACCTGAACAAGCGAATTGCGAAGATGGTACGGCGCGACCTTCGGAGCTCCAACACACGCCTCATTGAAGAGGCAATAGAGCGAAACCGAGGGTCCAAAGTATTCACTCAGCAGCTTGGCAGGAGCCACCTGACGAAGCTTAAAACGCACGATGGGAGGACCGTTTTGTCGAAGCTGGAGATATCCGCCGAGATAGAGGATTTCTATGGCCGATTATACGCTGCACATGCCCCTCGTCCCCAACGAGTCGACCACGATTCAAGAGCCACCCTGACACGCCACTATACCGACGAACTGCCAGACATCAGTCAAGACGAGATTGTGCTAGCTCTGAGGCAGCTTAGAAATGGAAAAGCCCCCGGTGAGGACGGCATAACATCAGAGCTTTTAAAAGCCGGAGGAGCCCCTGTTATACAGGAACTACAGAAACTCTTCAACGCCGTCTTTCACAGTGGGAGAACTCCAAAGGCGTGGAGCGGGAGTTTGGTGGTGCTCTTTTTTAAGAAGGGAGATAAAACCCTCCTTAAAAACTACAGACCCATCTCACTCCTGAGCCACGTCTATAAGCTGTTCTCACGAGTGATCACGAACCGTCTCGCCAGGAGACTCGACGAGTTCCAGCCACCGGAACAGGCCGGGTTTCGCGGAGGATATGGCACCATAGACCACATACACACAGTGAGGCAGATTATACAGAAGTCCGAAGAGTATAATCAGCCCCTGTGTCTGGCCTTTGTGGACTATGAGAAGGCCTTTGACTCTGTCGAAACCTGGGCTGTTCTGGAATCCTTACAGCGATGCCAAGTAGACTATCGTTATATCGAGGTGCTGAGATGTCTCTACGACGCCGCGACCATGAGTGTCCAAGTACAGGACCAGCAGTCCAAACCCATCCAACTGCGCAGAGGAGTGAGGCAGGGGGATGTTATATCCCCGAAACTGTTCACGAGTGCCTTGGAAGATATGTTTAAGACACTGGACTGGAAAGGTAAGGGCATCAACATAAACGGCGATTACATCTCACACCTTCGATTCGCTGATGACATAGTCGTAATGGCGGAGTCGTTGGAGGAGCTAAACCAGATGCTGGACGGCCTAGCTTTAGCCTCACGATGCATCGGTCTCGGCATGAATTTGGATAAAACCAAAATCATGATCAATGGCCTCATTGATCCGGGACCGGTCGTCGTACATGGCCACCCTCTCGAAATTGTTTCCGAGTACACTTACCTTGGACAAATTCTGCAGTTGGGTAAAAACAATTTTGAGAAGGAGGCCAAGAGGAGGATTCAGCTAGGCTGGGCAGCGTTTGGAAAGCTACGTCGAGTCTTCTCGTCATCCATACCGCAATGCTTGAAAACGAAAGTTTTCAATCAGTGCGTCCTACCCGTCATGACCTACGGAGCTGAGACGTGGACACTCACGATAGGGCTGGTCCACCAGTTTAAAGTCGCTCAGCGAGCTATGGAAAGAGCTATGCTCGGAGTCTCTCTGAAGGATAGGATTCGTAACGAATACATCCGACAGAGAACCAAAGTTATCGACATAGCTCAAAGAATTAGCAAACTGAAGTGGCAGTGGGCCGGCCATATCTCGCGAAGAACCGATAACCGCTGGGGTAAACGAGTTCTTGAGTGGAGACCGCGACTCGGCAAACGTAGTGTAGGACGCCCTCCGGCCAGGTGGGATGACGATCTGCGAAAGACTGCAGGCAGATGCTGGATGCGTCAAGCTGAAGACAGGGCGCTATGGCGCTCATTAGGGGAGGCCTATGTCCAGCAGTGGACTAATATAGGCTGATGATGATGATGATGATGATGAAGTTAAGATAAAAATGTGATTCTGCTAAAAATGGGCATAACGACAAGCCAACCTTAAAAACGTCGTTGGACATCATTATTTGATCTGATACAAATACACAATAATGTTGTCCTGAATTGTATAGAAACAATATAGCTGATGCTATATTGTAAGCCTATACATAATAGCTGAAACCATAATTTATAATGCCTAGATAGGCTTGCATTTAATTAAATCCTCAATCTCAGTATTCTGACTTGACTTCAACGAATACTTACGAAATTTGGAGAATGAAGAAATGCTCTACTCTACAGCCAACAGTGTAGTGCAAAGTGTAATTATAATCTCTAATAAATGTGACAAACTAATTAGACCAAGCCAAAAACAAAACCTTTCTAGGGCTTTAAGTAGGTATCTAAATGTTAAAAGCTCTAAATTCCGAATGCGGCTTCGCACGCGTTTTTTGAGTATAGGAGTTACATTATAAAAGCGTACCATTTCTACTAGAACTACATAATCGGGATATGTTTATTGTTTTGGTGTGGAGAATAAAAACCGTCTAAGTTTCAAAACTTTGACGGTGACTCCATGAATGTGACAATTATTTTTTCGAAATGGAATTTTTGTGTTTCCTTATAATTTTGAAAGGTTTATAATTATATTCTGTAAAAACGCTGTTATTATTATAGTTTCTAAATTCAAAAGTACTTATAACTTTTACATTCTAAGCGAAAAATGCCACAAACAAAAATCAATTTAAATCTAAAAGTTGTCTATTTCTATTGTCCTGTAGTGTAAACAGGTTAGTATAGCTGGAGACGTGTCAAAGGAAACGAAGCAAGGCGAGGCCTTAAAGAATTTACCCTTCACTTAGAACGGATTCAATATTGGATCCTAGATGACGCAATGTAGACTCAAGTATCCGAATTTAGATTCGATATCTATCGAATGCGACATTTTGTGAGAACGCGCGTAGATTTTTCTCGCGTGGATCTGTAAGAAGAGATTATTGTAAAGGTTGTAAAGAGAATATTGTATAGCGTGTTTATTATTTAATTTATTACAAACCTGGATGTGTTTGGGCTTTTTTAAGACATATCCAGTCTAGTGTATGGCCAATGTAAAGGAGAGCTTTGAAATTTTCTGGGTTTAATGTTTGAAAGATAAGCTACTTAATATTTTACCTTAGTTACCGACAGAATTTGCAAGATCCAAGTAGGTTAATAGTGTTGAGTGAGAATACCTACCATTTATCGAGATTTAAATATTTTTTTTAATCAAATGAGAGTACCTTACCTACCTATGTGATTCGTAAACCAATAAATGGATGTATACGAGTTTTTAACACCACCAGGTTCACTTCTCTATCGGAAATTAAAAAAAAACGGTCGAAAAAGGTCTTTTTGGGTAATAAACCCGATCCGGTAAAATCGAACGTACAGCACAAAACCGCGAAACTCATAAAAGGAACGAAAATATCAGAACTGTCAACGAGTTCGCCATTTTGAATTTCCACGCGTTGCTAAAATGGCCGCTTGTTTTATTCTCCTAAATGCGACAATAAATGTCAAATCGCAATCGTTATTTGTAAAAATTATGGTCTTTTTTGCTACGTGCTCAGAGCCGGTAATTAGGGGTCAAGCTTTTGTTGCTTTTGGGGTTCAGCAAAGCTTTTTCACAAAGAGAAAAATCTTTAATCGTACCTAACTACATACCAGACTTTCAACAAAAATAAAACTTGAAGTAGGCACCCAGGCCTAGGTACTTAACTTATACAAATACAAATACAAATTAATAATAACTAAAACTGCACAAATAAATAACTCATTCTGTAACTCTCGTGCTTTCTGACTTGGCCATCACCGATTAATGGGATCGGCTGAAATTTGGAATGGATGAAGTCCTAAGCCTGGAATAATAGTATAGACCATTATAATCCCGAAAACGCCAAAAGTGTCCAATCCGATGTTGTCGGTTTGCTACGGAACCAACCCTACACTCAAGAACAAACCTTGGCCGTTTTCTTTTCACTTCTGCTTCGCTGAAACCACAATTGGCAGTAATTTTAGTATTTACCTGCTCTCGTTAAAGTTGTGGAGTGCAACCTTTCGCAAATTATGAGATAATTTGAACGCATTATGTTATTAGGACCACAAGGTACGCAAGAAGATGATATATTTGGACCGTTGTTGCCCTGCCTTGCTACCAAGGCTTCAACAAGAATTTACCTTAGTTTTTTTATATCCTTTTTATTTATTTGCAATTTAAGTTAAATTTAAATTACTCATTAGCCCTCATTGTGGCTAGATTGTAATCATACTAGGACTCATTCTTTAGAAATAACTAATTAATGTGCACTGTACTAATAAAAAAAAAGAAAAAAAAAAATTTGTTCAAACTTGACTTCAAATTACATGACACAACTGAATTTTAGACTAGAGGGCCTAGACAATCTTACAATCGATGTCGAAAGCGATAATAGTCAGTAGTAAAAGTCCTAAAAATTATGGGTTGGACATACGCTTTAGATATGTCACGTGATCTGTTTCGAATTTTTCCCTACGTATCTTTCAATTGTTTTCGATTCGCTTCATAGCGAATGCCGGTTGACCATGCCCTTAGTTATCCTCAACCAATTGAACTGTTATTTTGTAGTAATACTTGTATAAGATTAGTGAAATTGCAATGTTGTGGTATCACCGAGCTGGTCTGATGATGGAGTGGAGAAGGTGACTTCGTCAGGCTTAGGTTCATTAGATTTTTCTTATGTCTTAAAGTGCATTCACTTTGATCCATGAACATATAAACATACTAGCTGCGCCCCGCGGCTTCGCACGCGTTGATCCTATTAAATTGTTGTAAAGTGATTTTTATCCCACGGGAACTGATACATGGGATAAAAAGTAGCCTATGTTTGATTCCGGGATTAGAATTACCTGTATGCAACATTTCAGCCCGATCCGATTAGTAGTTTTGGCGTAAAGAAGTAACAAACATCCATCCATACATCCATACAAACTTTCGCATCACACTGTTTATAATATTAGTGTAATAGTACGTTAAAACTTGCCTCGGTATCAGGATAAAACTGACGCTTTTCCTTATTCTTATTTTATGGTGCTTTTTTAGGCTCGGAAACATTAAGTGGGTAACTTGTATCTCATTACAAGTCATTATTGTGTCAAACAGGTCTAATGGGATACTTGTCTGCTTCACTGTCGCCGCCACCGTGAATGCCCTCCTGCAAGTATCTACCTCATTATTATCATCATCATCATCATATGGACAGGACATAGGCCTCCCCTAATGAGCGCCATAGCGCCCTGTCTTCAGCTTGACGCATCTAGCATCTGCCTGCAGTCTTTCGCAGATCGTCATCCCACCTGGTCGCAGGGCGTCCACCACTACGTTGGCCGAGTCACGGTCTCCACTCAAGAACTTGTTTACCCCAGCGGTTGCCGACCCACTGCCAATCGGCAGAGGGATTCTTTGAGCTATGTCTATAACTTTGTCGAATGTATTCGTTACGAATCCTATTCTTCAGAGAGACTCCAAGCATAGCTATTTCCATAGCTCGCTGAGCGACTTTACGTACTTACCTAATTTCTAGGTAGTCTAGGTCCACTCACCTCGAAAATTCAAAACAAAAATTCATAAACTCTTTATTTCCTTAGACACAACAAATGTAGGTACAATTAAAAAAAGTCAAGTTATAAAATCAAACACTGACACCTAAATAAAGTGATATTATAATGTTAATAAAGTGGGTTGGGGTGGTGCAAATTCTAAACCGTCACCACACGCTATCCGCTTGTATCGAATAGACAACGTAATATGCATGTATCAAATAAAAATAAGGACTTATTGCTTTGGTACAGCGTTAAAACTGTCATGCCGACACCGCTAGAAAGAGCGAATATACGGCACTTTGCAATATTGCGTTTTCCCTCTGAAAAAACATGTCCCCATTCCCCCTTACAGGTGTTTCAGTGCATTTTATTTCAGGGCTACGACCTCGGTTAAATACCTTTTCTGCCCTTAAAAAGATGCAAGTTCCAATGAAATATTTGAGAAGATCATTTTGAATAAAGATATATTATTATTGCAAAGTTAAACCTATTAGATACACGATTCTACAACAGGAAAAAATTACGTTGTGGCAATCTACTCTACCTTAGATATCTAGTTAATAATCGACTTCAAATTTGAAGGAGGAGGTTCTCAATTCGATTGTTTTTTTCTTTTTTTCTTATTGTTACCTCAGATTTTTTGGCTAGGTGATTCGATTTGGATGACTTCCCATATGGTCCCATTACAATTTGTTCGAGTTATGACAATGGCATCCTTGAGAAAATTGAAGTCGGTTTATAATTTAAAAAAACAAAATTTTAAGACAGTTGGTGTATTAACAGTTGCCATACCAACTAACTTTGATAGTAATTACTATTTATCAAGTAAAAAATTTAATTGTCTAAGTGCTTATTTTGTAAGTCTAAGAAATACACGATTTGACTCTAACTCTGACTCTAAAGATATTTTATAGTGGCCCAAGGAAGTTAAAAATCATTTTTCCCTGATCAAACGTTGGTCGTAAGAAAAAGTGAACAAAAGTTGTGATCATCACCATCATCATCATCACTTCATCACTATTCTATATGTGAAAGTTTGTATGGATGTATGGATGGATGTTTGTTACCTCTTCACGCCAAAACTACTGAACGGATCGGGCTGAAATTTTGCATACATGTAACTTTTATCCTGGAATCAAACATAGGCTACTTTTTATTATAATTCAGTTCCCGTGGGATAAAAATGACCTTTAAACGTTTCAATAGGAATAACGCTTGCGAAGCCGCGGGGCGCATCTAGTTATTTATTATTGTCAAGTATAACCATTGATTAATTAAAAAGGGAAGATGAGGTACTAGTTTCTCGAAAATGGACACCTCATATTGTGTAAAATTGTGTGCTCCCACTTCAGTCACCGTACCGGCGGCACGGGCGGCCCTGATTTACGTGAAATATTGTTGTCTCGTTCTCACTTCGGTCTTAGATACGTCTTTGTATTGCACAGGACTGGAAATATAACTGTGAGCGTATTGTGTTTGCGTGTATTTGTAACACATGCCAATTTTTGAGTGAGCGCTGGGAGAACGTAACCTTTCTTCCCTTTTTAAATTAATCAATGAGTTTAACGAGTGTTTTGCTTAAAGAACATAAAATAGCTAAGTAGTTAAGTACCTAGGTAACCACTTATTCTTAAAACGTTATAATTTCATACCACATTGGTGAATACAAACAAAAAGATCCAAAAATCGCATGAACTTAATAATTTAAATGCAAAACGAGGATGTACAAAATGCACTATATCAAAACGTTATAAGTATCTCAACTACACATCCGGTTGAGCAACAGCAACGGAAGTGATAAAACGACTATTAATAAAATTTATCGCCGCTATTCCAAACCCTATTCACATTAGAATAAGACTACTGGTTCTGGTTAGGAAGATACTTGAAATTACTCACAAGAATTGAAATAAGTACCACTAGATTGAATGCAAATGGCTGCTATAGATTGGAGTGCGTTTATTTTTAATTTTCTGGTAATAGTGAGGTAGCAAAGTATCTCGAGGTTTCTAGTTTAGTTATTATTAGGGTTCCGTATCCAAAAGGTAAAACGGGACGCTATTACTAAGCCTCCGCTGTCCGTCTGTGACCAGGCTGTATTTCATGAACCGAAGCAAGACAGTTAAAATTTTAACAGATGATGTACTGTTGCCGCTATAACAACAAGTAATAAAAGTTTAAAAAAATTTAAGAGGGGTCACGTCATTTTTTCATTAATTTCGTCATTATCACATTAAGAACCGATCCGCGCGGTCAGTACTTGAATGGGCGGCCGAGACACGTTGACTTATTGTATTTTTACGAGGAAAGATTTGTTTTTTTTTTTTATAGATAATGGTACGGAACCCTTTGAGAGTCTGACTCGCACTTAGCCGGTTTTATGGAGCGGAAAGCCAGACAAGTATGAAGGACTTAGTTATTTCATGTAATATTAGGTTCTAGGAAAAGAACTTGTCACACGAACAGCTATCCAAATACCTAAGTTGCTGTACAAATTCTAGGATTTGTAATATAATAAATAAAAAAAATAAAAAAAAAATAAAAAAAAAAGCCTTTTATTCCATAACCTTAAAACAATAGTCAATCGTGCTTAAAAATAATATTGATAATTGCATGAATTAATTAAAAAAAATATAGTTACCTATGTCAAATTTATGTTAGAGATTTAATTCATTAATTTGGATATACCTATCGTTAATTATTCATATGTTTTTCTTTAATATTTAGTCAGGTTAGGACCCCTCTCGGGTAAAGGCCTCCTCCAGTTCTTTCCAGTGTTTGCGGTTCATGAATTGAATATCAGATTTGTAATATACCTACTCAGAATTTATAACAGGAGCTGTGTAAATAACATTTTCAAGTATGTTTTCCGGTTAGTTAACCAAAAAAATAACGTCAAAATGAACATACTACTACGAAGTAGCTGACGATTTAGCACAAATTACAGAAGAACTCTATTTACCCTTGAAAATACCTAGGTCATAATGAGAAGCCAACAGCAAACATCAATTCAAACGTTATTGGTTAATACTTGTTTTAGGGGTTGAGATTCAGTAAATACCCGCATTTTTTAGGGTTACGTACACAGGCTGAGGGAACCAATGTAGGGATGGTATTGTGCTGTGCGTTGGCTGGTCTTGGAGTGGATAAGGTGAATGAAATAAATCCACCGGAGAGAAAAAAGCTTCTCGTTTTGAGATGCTCTCTTTTTCGTGATATCACTAACTCAGGATCAAACTGAAAACCAGCGCTGATCCGCGCACACGAGTGGTTTAGCACAGAACTGAGTTTGACACTTTTTGGCCAACAGGGGCAGCACAGTCGCCAGTTTTACATCTGTATGCACCTATCTATGTAAATGTAACTATGGTTTATCAATTTTGAATGAATCATGTCAATAAACAAAGTACGACACAAATAACAAAATCTCACTTGCTTGGCGTCGAGTTTCAGATATAATTGTAAGCAATTTTTATTGAAGATAGGATCTAAAATCGACATTTTATTGAAGATAGGATCTAAAATCAACAAGTAATGTAAATTACGTATAAAAGGACGCGCCAACAAAGTGAATTTTAGGTTAAGTATGGGCGGTTTGTTTACGTTTATGCTCTGTTCAAAATAGATACGATATAGATGGTGACCTTTATTATAGCTATTGTGCCTATGTAGCCACCTGTTTTGGCCAAATAAATGTATCTTTATCTATATCTTCTCGGCAAGGCACACACTTTGGATGGAACGATGGCATTGTAGCGGTCACAAGGAGTCTATGGATAGAGGAGGCTCAGGATTGCTATTTGTGTCAGCCTCCGGGATAGGTCTTATGTCCAGCTGTGGGCGTATGTGGGCTAATGAAGTAAAGTATCAATTCACATACCTAAGTTACTAGTTAATAGAGCATGTCACCATAAATGATTCACCATAACAACCCACTGTCAATCGATGTTGGATTCCGTGAATTATTGTGACACACGGATAGGCAGATTGAGCTGATTTTAAATTTATTGTTATTACGGTTCGTAGGATTTTTTAAACTAAAATAAAAGAATGTACCTTCATATACAAGACTTGTCTATGGAAAAAGCTATGCTCGGAATCAAAGTATATTAAGAGGCGACTTAGGGATATCTATCGGTTGCGGGCAACAGCACCCCTGCAGAACAATTCTACCACCGAACTGCGATCCCCGAAATGCCTAGCGTGGAGATAATGGTATCCTCATGAGATAAAACGCAATAAGGCTCTTATCAAAGAGGCCTGAGTCCAACAGTGGACCAATATTAGCTGGTAAGGTAAGTCTAAAGTCTGCCCACACAAACACTGACGAATCTAATCAGCATTGTGTGGGCACACACGAGTTTATCGAATAAATGGGTTCATTAGGTGGAATTTAAGACAATTGGTCTTGGTTCTGTGTATTCACAGTGAGGTATTGAAAAAGCTGGGTTAGTTAGTTGTCCTACCGCTATTGAACGAGAAGCGAGTAGAACTAGAAACAAGTTGGCGACCAGCAGCCCCCCTACAGAACAATTCCACTACTGAACTCGATCCCTAACCCGCATGCCCAGCATGGGGGTTATGGGCATTACCCACCATGAGATATGCCTATTCAGAGGGAGGCCTGCGTCCAGCAGTGGACCAATATAGGCTGTTGAGGTTGAAGTTGAGGAAGCAAGTCTTTCGTCAGCTAGTTAGTTGTCTACCGCCGACGATGAACGAGAAACGAGTTGGCGAGCAACGAGAAACGTGTCTTTTGCCGCACCCCCGCGCCGGTCTGATAGGGTATCAATTCCGAAGGGCCAATTGGGATGCTTGAGCCTTCAGATGTTGCACATTACAATCCACCAAAAATGCAGAAACAAATATATAATAATTAATAATAGACAATTCACACAGCAACATGTTGCACCAAGCCGGAACTATAAAATAAATTTAAGTTTTTTCCCATTGATTAATTAAAAAAGTAAGATGATGTATTAGTTTCTCGAAAATGGCAACCTCATATTGTGTAAAATGGTGTGCTCCCTCCTCAGTCACCGTCGGACCGGGGGCACGGGTGGTCGTGATTCGCGTGAAATATTGTTGTCTCGGTCTCACTTCGGTCGCCGCCGGTACGCTTTTCCGTCTTTGTTCTTCTTTGTATTGCACAGGACTGGAAATGTAACTGTGAGCGTATGGGTTTGCGTGTAGTTGTAACACATGCCAATTTTTGAGTAAGCGCTGGGAGAACGTAACCCATCTTCCCTTTTTAATTAATCAAAAGTCTAGTGAAATTGTACAACATTAAGTTCAGCTCCGATCAGACCGATCGGAGCTGATTTTAATGTTCTCATTTATTTAAATAGATAATTAGTTTAGTTTGGTATATAAGTTAAATCTGTTTAGTTTTTTATAATTTTTGTTTTTTTTTTCTGTTACTTAGTTGGAGCGACATAATCGCAATGTGATTAAGCTCTTTAAATAAAGATTTAAAAAAACGTTTTTCTCCAATTATTTTATACTAGTTTCGGCTAGCGGCTTCACACGCGTTGTTTACTACGTTAGCCTCGTTATTACCTCATCATCATCAGCCTATATTGTCCACTGCTGGACATAGCCTCCCCCAATGTCCAGCATAACACCCTGTCTCCAGCTTGATGCCTCTAACTTCTGCCTCCAGTCTTTCGCAGATCGTCATTCCTACACTACGTTTTCCGAGTTTACACTCAAGAACTCGTTTACCCCAGCGGTTATCGGTTCTTCGCGAGGCCAGCCCACTGCCACTTCAGCTGGCTAATTAATTAAGCTTTGTCGATAACTTTGGTCTGTCGGATGTATTCATTACCAAACCTTATCCTTGGGATAGACTCCGAGCATAGCTCTTTCTATGGCTCGCTGAGCGACTTTTAACTGTGGACCAGCACTATCGTGAGTGTCCACGTCTCAGCTCCATGGGTCATGACGAGTAGGACGAACTGATTGAAAACTTTCGTTTTCCAGCATTGCGGCATGGATGAAGAGAAGGCTCGATGCTGTTTCCCGAACACTACTGTCCTAGCTGGATCCACCTCTTTGGTTCCTTCTCAAAATAGTTTTCATCTAACTGCAGAATTATAATTACCTGAATAGAAACATTTTCCCGTGCCGTTCAGTAGTGGCGTGAAGAGGTAACAAACATCCATCTATCCATCCAAATGGCTAATCGACAGGGCGTGTAAGGTTGAGGATTTCCTTATCAAAAAATTGTGAAGTGACAAAATTTATTATTTAATTTTTTAAATTATATTAAATCAACATCAATTTACTTATTGTACTAGGTAATTTTTATTATAATTTGTCATTAATTTAATTGAATTGATTTTCTAAGTATATTAGGTACAATGACAATTTAATTATTATTTTGGTATGTACCAATTTTAATGCTCTGATTTGTAAATGATTTTACCAATAAAATGAATATCTGACTATCCAAGCTTTCGCATTTATAGCCAGCCTCTGTTGTTCACATCTTTGTGGCAGTGCATCAGCTGTTCCCCGTGCGCTAATCCAAAGGTTCGTGCACTGGCAATCAAAGTAACCGGAGCCGTGATCTTGGATTTAATGAACGATTCTGATTAATTGTTTAGTATCCGCGAAGATTTGGTGAAGACATTTTATTAGGTGTCTTTCTTTGTTTACTTAGATTTTTCCGTTGTTTACTTTGAGTTGAATTTATGTAGGCAGATTAAACAGTATCACGGAGAGGGTGTTATAAGCCGAAAGGTGGAATTTTGGACAACGATGGGGTCAACGGTATAAATTATATTTATTTTCGTTACTTATTTGAAAAAAATTAAGAACTTTTATTTCATATTCGTATTGTGTTCGTGTATTTGTTACGTCATTATTATTGTTTTGAATTTACAATGGAGTTATCTAGGAATTTCATTTGTAATAATTGTTTGACAAAACACTTATTATGATAGGTATAAGAGAAACACAATAGTGAAGTAATTTTAGGAAGAAATAAAGGCCCCAGTTAATTCAAAGTGTGAAATTTTATCATTAAAAAAGCCATTCTTGTCCATAGTTCAGAAATCCCCTTCGCGAGGGTTATGGCAGGGGATTATTGAAATAAACTGCTGAGTTTATGACTCATGAAGACAAAACAAACAAAGGTTAAACGCTCCTTATGCTACTCAACACAAAAATAATAGAACACCTTCCACCTCTCAGTAAAAAAGTTTCAAAACGAAAATTATCACCTCCCCCACTTTTCATCAAAATCGCACAGTGTTGGACCGTTTAAAAAACAAAACGTCTGAAACTTTTCAAATAACCACCCAGTGCGGATGCTATTAGCTTTCCGGTGATCTTAGCAGATCTAGAAGTTCAGGCAGGGGCGGCTTTAGGGTAGAAACGGGGGCAGCATAATAAAATCACGTAAGTATTTACGTTTGAACAGGCCTGACTACAAATCATTTTTTATATTTTTTGAGAAATATCAGAATGTTCTCAAACAACGTTGTTTGAGAACATTCTGATATTTCTTCGAATATTACTTTAATATACCTTTTCGTAAATATGCGCTGTGTTCAACATATGAAAAAAATTTTTTTTTTTATAAAATATACAGACCTATGGTATAGAAAAAATATAAAAAATGATTTGTAGTCAGGCCTGTTCATAACATATGTAAATGGGTTAACTATGAACCTTGTTTGTGTTGGAAGAACACGAACTTTTTATCCTTTAACAAGGGACATCTTCAGGATGTGTGCAGTTCTTACATCCGTAATGAACTTGTCAAACTACTATATTTTTTATAGTAAAATAGATTATTATAAGATACGATCAGGGACGGCGGCGTCAGAAATGAAAAGGGGCTGAAGACATTTTATGAAAACTAAAAGACATTAAATTAAAGCCCATTGTGGGAGAAGTCTCATAAAAGTTTAGTGTTACGCATAACACCCAACAGGCGGTTGATTTATTGCATTGAATATGTTAATGATAATTTAGTATTTTAAAGCATTATCGCATAAAGTTCTGGGTAATGCCTATGGACATTTCATGTCTATAATTGACTTTCTCTTACTTCTGAGTCTTCAAATAATTCAAGTAAAAATAAAAGTTCAAAAGTAAAAGAACAAAATTCTGTTACCCCTCGGTTACTCGAGCTTTGAATCCCCAAAGGGAGTTCCAGGGACCTCAATAGAATTCATCTTAAGTCTATTCATAATTCTCAAATAAACACACAATTCAAAGTTTAAGTCCACCTCTGTGCCGCCTGGCCGAAATTTGAGCTTCCCAAAAGAAAACTTAGATTGGACTTTTGTGGGGCTTGCTGGGTGAATTTTGCTGTTTAAGGTGGTTTTACGTGATGCGTTGCGATTTTAAAACGTCAACAAAGTCAACAAAGTGTCACCTGCGGCTTATTTTGTATTGGATTGTTATTTATCTAGTAAAAATTATTCAAATAATTGTTCTGTACACATAATACAATAATTATGGTATAAGAATTTTAGTCGATTTTCTTAAATTTGGTCATCCCAAGCAAAATCCATGCGACATCTCGGCCTGACGTGACAGCCGAAGGAAAGAAGTTTTTTCTTTAAATAGAAAAAAAGTTCGAACAAACTAAAATGGGGGCACTTTTAACGTGTGGTCGCAGAGTGAAAAGGCCTTGACCATGCTTATATTATGTACATGACATACAATGGTCAATCTAGCTCCTTTCTGTTAAGGTCCAACTATTCGTCGTAGGGTAAATAGGAGATATTTTTCTTACATGGAAAACGCCTCATTTATTCAATTGAAAATAAATTCTGACCCTTGTCTAACACGATAACATTATAATTTTTTTTATAATCATTAACAACTTGCTCACTAGATCGTATATGACGATGTCGCCGACGCGACGATGTGTCACGATTCACGAAGAACTAGAAGACACCAATTCAATCTTGTTTTGCGTTTTTACTTGCACGAGTTTCACCGCATCGTCTAATACCACTTTATTTTCTCCAAATTTTGTTTCTAAGGCAACTTGAGAAATTAGATTTTCTAGACCTCGTTAGTATAATGGAATAATTGTCTGTTTACAATTTACTTTCTCGGCCGGGGTTGCGCATTTTAATTCGCTTACAAAGTTTTGGAAACTTATTTTAACTGGCTTTATGTTGAAGAGGTCGCTTGCACTTCGGAGTCTATTTTATTCAGGTAAATACTTTTACAGTTATATTACTTAGGTACAACAGTATTAAGATACTACCTTAGAGAAAGTAAATTGTAAACAGATAATATTTCATTATACTAACGAGGTCAAGAAAATCTAATATCTAAAGTTGCCTTAGAAATAAAAATTTGGTTACCAAGATAAGATTCCTTAATAATATGTTTAACTGATCGACGTGAGCGAAAAAAACGAAGAAGCAGCTAAATAATTCGAATTTCTAAAAAAAAAACTAAAAACTGACTCAAAATTCCTAACCCTCTTATTCATAACAGTTTTCTAACTTAGCACGCTGCTATTTCTAACTCTGTCTTCTTCTATTGACATAAGTCAGAGTGAGAAGTACTATCCGTAAAGTGCTATCCGTCTTCTTTGATACTTTGTACTTTTTGGATATCCTCCATGCATCAACTTTGTAAGCCTCTCATTTACGTCCGTTGCCACGGGAACCGCTAGAGATAAAATAATGAGTGAAATTATCATGAGAAGAGGATGTTTCAGATACCTACTTTTTCATTGCATACATACATAGACAATATATCTAATGTTATTAGTCGGTTGGTCAGAGAACCATTATGATTTTTCGGGATTCTGTGCGTCGCTATAACGTTCAGATAACATTTATGGTATTTGTTTTGTCGAGATTCCGTGCGTCGAGATTGCGTTCACTTTTTGTTTTCTGTCGGGATAGCGTGTGTCGAGATGCCGTAGTACACCCCATTTCTCGTGAATCTTACTTTTATGGTACCTCAAATTCAACCTTTAGACACTCGAGAAAGAATCATCAAACTTCGATGAGATTCGGCGAAGATATAACCAACACTGTTGTAATTAGTCGATTATTCTGAAGTATTTTTTTGTTATTATAGCTTGACCGGATAAATACTAATCCTTCAAGAGTAAAACTTTTATGTGATCAATTCGGAACCATTCTCTATACAACTGCAATTTTTTTTTTAAATTGGTCCATAAATTGACGGAGAAATCGGTGAACATACATACAAAAAAAAACACAGACGAAAACTGAATCTCCTCCTCAAGTAAGTAAAACAAATGAATCAATATGTTGAATACACCGTAATAAGCCTAATAGAAGATTAATCCTGAGCTATTATGTCGTAGACTCTACTTAACCCTAATGAATACCTAACTTAAACTTACCTTAGTTTACCTACCTAAGTAATAGGCATTACGTGATTGCTCACTTCACCCCTTGAGCACCTATAATCCCTATTTACAATTCCACATAAATACAAATTACAAGTGATTAGTTTACGTAATCAAGCTCTGTTTACCGAGCGATGCAAAGGCAATTACTTTTGTGTGTATAATTTGAATTAGCTATATATTGCCTCCGCAGGCTTGGTTGTATGTTGTGGTGACAGTTGTGTAACACAATAGAGCGATAATAGCTAAATGCAGGCCTTTCCAAGCTGAACACTGACTTGGCAGTCAAAATAGGCCTAATCCTTTGACTAGATCATGAGGGACAGTATCGCTCACGTCCGTAGGTGTTGACCCTCTGATACCCTACACGTGTCCTCTGGGTGGTGCTAAGAGCGATACCCTCTGGTGGTAGGCTTCGGCCGTGGCTTGTCACCACCCTCCGGACTGGGCCAGTCCGTGAAGCAACTCAGTTGTGTTTCGGAATGTGGTCCGGAGTAGCCATCTTCTAGACCTTCGTGATACATCGTCGGCCGCATCTTCGCTTTCCATCATGTGAGAATTGTGAGATTGCGGTCAAACGACGGACTATTTCTGATAAAAAAAAAAAAAATAGATTTAACAGGTTGAATTTTCTAAGGCCTAGATAAACTACACAATAATAATGCATTCATTATTGTGAGAAAAAGAAATGAACCTAATACTGTTTATGGAAGTTAAATTGTTATGAAGAGACTTGGAAGGAACTTGTTAGGTGGGTTATTTACTGTACCTACCTATTCCCCTATATAACCCTAGAAAAGCATAAACAGGCTACCACTTATCCAGAAAAATCGCATGCAAAGCCTTAGTATTTTAAAATGTAGCAAAAGCTATACTTACGCGTATGAAATCACTGCACCACGTAAATTCAAACATACCGTCTGTGAAAGTGTAACAGCAGCTCATTTCGAAATGACGGTCATCAAGACGAGACAATTATTTTTTTCCATCTACTAATGGACATGTAATCTATGCAGGCTGCAGAGCAGTGGAACCGATAGAAGAAGTAACTGGATTCGAATGAGTGATGTCGCCGCTATTGTGCATAGCATGAGGTTTTAATTTAAGGCCGGGTACTGACCGGGACGTGTGTGATGTTACGCGTCACACAGGGAGCCTTCGTGCAATCAGTACGGGAAAAGAAGACGTTTGCAACCGCTGCGAATTGTACATTACGTCTCGTAATATAGCGGCTTTAAGAATGTACAAAAACACCGCTACGAGATGGATTTCGAGCGGGATGACAAGATATGGTTTCCTCGCGAGTGAGAAGTACAGAGCAGAGACGTGTACCGAATTATTTAGTAGCTTTTTTTTTCCTAATTATAAGTTAATGAAACAACCAATCGAAAAATTTAAAGACAACTAATAAAAGCTGGGTACTGACGCAGTTTTAATGACACAATTTAAAACGAGTGCACTGCATCCAGCCTGTTTAAATTTCAAAATTATTATCACATCCTCCTTAAAACATAAACCGAACAAGAAATTGGTTTTAAAACACACATTCTAAAACTATTTCTCGCATTATAGGAGCATTAAGGGTTAAAAAAAAATATTGCTCCAACCACCTATTACAATTGGCCTAAAGCTCCAAATCCAAACTATTTTGTCGCGTGAAAAGTCTTATTATTTTTGTCCTGGGGCCTGATTCTACTAACACAATCGCCTCACTATGACACTATTATCGCTTCATTATCGCGTAACAATCACCGCCATTGACACCTTTTGGTATTCCACTAACACGATATTTTTTTGTTTATGCCATATCTTTGACTATTACGATTATGATTATATGCCCCACCACATTATTGGCACGCTAAGTCAAAGAGATTGTAATCTTATGGTAAGAGAATACCAAATAAATTTACAACTAAATCTCTATCTCAATCGTATGGCGCCATTATGGCATTTTGTTTAAAAAATAGTGGAATAAGGCCCCAGGTTTGGATAATAATACAATTTTAGTTTGGCGAAATGATAACACGACCTCGAGATTCTACTAGTAAATCAACATTTCATTCATCTGTGGTGGAGACAGCTCATGAGCGTCATTAAACCAGATTCTTGCAAAGTTTCATTTGCAAATAGAAAAAGGAATAGCTTTTTATGCAGAGAAAACGTTGCATGTTATTATTTGGGCGATAGATGTAGCTAATAACTGCAGTGTGACTTATAATAACATAACTTTATGTTTTTTTTTGTCTCAGGTAGGCTCCGTTGGGTGAACAGGTAGTGCAACAAACAACATCAGGGTACCTAGTACTTAGTCGTTTAAAAACTAAAAAGTGTTTCTAGTTTTAAAAATGAAATTAAAAATATTTAAAAAATCCGTATGTAAGGTCTGGGAGCATACTACAATACGTAAAAAATAGATTGGTAAGAATGAAGCCGTGAAACATAATAGGTGGTAGATACTGTAGAATATTGACACTGAATTTAGTCGCCACTAAACCCACTGGACTTAAACTAAAGTTATCGGACATAGCTCAAAGAATTAGCAAGCTGAAGAAGCTGTAACTGTACCACTAGTAACAACCTAAGACACTAAATAATGTACTCATCTAAATATCGTACCCTATCAACGTATTAATAATATTTACTTACGGGCGTTCATTCTGGTAAGAAAGTATGAACAATCTTTAAAATATACCTACCTACTTACATACATGTTTACAGAAGTTGTCAGTTGAGTTTTGTTTTGTTTTTAAAATAGTAATCTATATCCAAATGTATTACGAGTATAAGAAAAATATAAGTATGTACAAAATGAGTGTGAGCTCCAATACAAACCAACACTGGTTTCAACCTCAACCTCAACAGCCTATATTGGTCCACTGCTGGACGCAGGCCTCCCCCTAATAAGCGCATTGGCGTTTATCTCATGGGGGGCATTAGCCCATAATCCCCACGCTGGGCATGCGGGTTGGGGATCGCAGTTCGGTGGTAGAATAGTTCTGCAGGACGCGCTGCTGCCCGCCCCCCGGTGGATATGCCTTAGTCGCCTCTTACGACACCCACGGGAAGACTTGGGGTGGTGCAAATTTAAAGCCAGCAACACACAGCTACACTGGTTTATTAATGTAAAACTTACTTAAATATATGTAAACTGTTATAAATAAATAAATATAAAAAAGAAGTGGGCCGGCCATCTCTCGCGAAGACCCAACAACCGCTGAGGTAGGTGCACATGTTGTTTAGTGGAGACTGCGACTCGGCAAACGTAGTGTTTGTCACCTTCAAGCCAGGTGGGATGACGATTTACGAAAAACTGCGGGCAGATGCTGGATGCCCCAAGCTGAGAATAGGGCACTATGGCACTTATTAGGGGAGGCCTTTGTCCAGCTGTGGACTAATATAGGCTCATGATGATAATGATAAAACCCACTTTGAAATAAATAATGTCGGACAATTCACACAGCATTATCTAGCCTCGAGCTAAGCAGAGCTTGTTTTATGGTTACTAGATAACTGATATAATGTACATAATACAATACACCACATACATATATATTTTTCATTATACATAGAAAACATCCAGAACGTCCTGAACAAATATCTGCAGATCGTGCACACATTGGGTCCCGAGGCGGGAGTCGAACCCGCAACCTCCTACATCGCAGGCAGACCTTCGCCCACCGCGTTACAGAGGTCGTCCAAAATATGAGAAGGTTTTCAATTGCAATTCAGCTCGAAAACAAAAAAGAAAATGGAATTGATTGTTTAAAAACAGCAGGAACTACCTGCTTAGTTATGTACCTAGTATTTTCCTTACAAAAACGGCACAAAAGTTGATCTCTGTAATAAATAGAAACATTAGTTCAATCAACGCCTATTCATCGAAAGCCGACATAATAACAATCGGCTAATAAAAGAGAAGGCTTAAAAAATTCACGTGAGATTTTTTCCCTCCATAAATTTTTACTTGTTAATAATAGGTGTTGCCAGCTACCTAAAGCCTGGAGGCTGTAAAATATCTCTCTCGAGCTTTTGTTCTCGTATTATTTACGAAAAATTGCCTGTACGTATTTATCAAAATAAATGACAGGTGTTTTTCAAATAATATGCGAGAGGGGAGATACTTTTTATTTAAAGTTACCTAGTTACCTGAAAACTTGCATCCTCAATCTCAACCTCAACAGCCTTTATTGGTCCACTGCTGGACGCAGAGCTCCACCTGATAAGAACCTTTATTGGCTGTTGTCTCATGGGGGTAATGCCTTTAATCCCCATGCTGGGCATGCGGGTTGGGGATCGCAGTTTGGTGATAGAATTGTTCTGTGAGCGCTGCTGCCCGCCCCCGGTAGATGTCCCTTAGTCGCCTCTTACGATACCCGCGGGACAAGTTGGGGTGGTGCAAATTCTATACCACCGGCACCACACGGCGAGAACTTGCATAATTTTATACATTATATTTACAACCTTTTATACCATGTAATGTTTTGTACATCTAAACAGTTTTAAAATGTATTAATGATGGTCAAACGTTTGGCCACCAACTCACTTTAAGTAGGTAAGTGAATATGTGGCCTAGGATGAAGCACGCTTTTCTAGAAGGAACTTATTTAGATATCCTGGATTTAAAGACTTCATGATTGTTCTCTAGCGGGATAATTAATTTTGTTTTAAAAAACTATAAACCGACTTCAATTTTTAGGGTGGGTGAATTTTCATGGATCCCATTGTCAGAACTGAACAAAACTAAAATGGGACCACATGGGAAGCACCAACTTTCATATAAAAAAAGAATCATGAAGATCGGACCACCTATGGTTTGTCCATCCAGCATGGAGCATGTTAGTAAATAAACCACGATACAAATAACAAAAACTCACTTGCTTGGCGTCGAGTTGCAGATATAATTGTAAGCAATTTTTATTGAAGGGAGGATCTAAAATCGACAAGTAATGTAAATTACGTATAAAAGGACGCGCCAACAAAGTGAATTTTAGGTTAAGTATGGGCGGTTTGTATACGTTTATGCCTCATTCAAAATGGACACGGTATAGTCAAAAGTTCTGAGGTAACAAACATAAAAAAAAAAAAAACCTCCTTTTCGAAGTCGGTTAAAAACAGATGCAGGAAGCTCATTCCACTCTTTGGTCGAGCACATTATCTAACTAGAGGAGAATTCTTCTTTCGCAAAGTTTTACTGGTCATATTTTATCGAATTTTGATTGTCTTTACAAGAATCAAGGTTTAAATAATTCAATAACTATTTATTTCCGGATATAGGAACATCAACAAACCTCATGTATGGGTGGTACGTTTTTGTGCGTCTGCTGGTTCTATGGTGGAAGGGAGAAGATGGGATAAGGGCGTGCAATGTTTGCGCACAATCACCTAATTGGTAGGTACCTACTTGTAGAACACTGACACTCTGGCAACGCCATTCTGTGATGTGATGATGACGATGATGATGATCTTTACAAACTGGGCAGTATAATTAAACAAAATATTATCGTTAATAAATCAACAAAATAACAAAATAAATCGTTTTATATTTTTTTTGTAATTTTTACATAAATATAAACAAAACTTATCCTTATATAGATTACTAGCTGCACCCCGCGGCTTCGCACTCGTTGTTTCTATGAATTTTCTTTGCTATAAGCCTCACGGAGCCCGAGACCTTTCCAACGAATGCAAAACTGTGGAAATCGGTTCGTGCGTTCTGGATATAGCGTCAGGAAGAAAACCCGACTTATTTTTATATTATAGATAATGGAATTTTACGAACAATCATTTTATTAATTATCTGAGAAAGAAATGATAGTTACCACAGAAAGTAATAAGTAATTAGTCTATATTTCATTATTCACAAATAATAATATCTTGTAAAGGATTGCTATTAAATTAATTAACTACTCAGTACAATAAAGAAATAAAAATAAAAAAATTAATCACGATCATTTTTCAACATATTAAATTCAGTAAAGAGTTTATAAAAGAATCAATTGGAAAATAGATAACTACAATGTAATTAAAAAATGATAAATTATGCTAATTATTTATTAATTGGGTTTTATTGATACGGTGTCTTGGTAAAAGCCTTTTCATTTTTGATTAGGTTAAGCCTTTATTGATTGATGGGTCACAGATCCCTTTGTACTGTCCAATGATTCTATCCATCCATGGTTAACTGTTAGAATTTGTTTCGTTTTTGAGCGATAAGACCGCTAATTTTCGCTTAGTTTTAAGTTGTTTTGTTGTAAATAGTTTAAATTTGATTTAAATGTGAAATAAAGTATTTTGTATCTATCTTTTGTGTAGCGCTGTACCACACCACAGGTTCTCACAATATTTTTTTTTATTGATGTCTGAATATTTGGTCAGTCTCAATAAAGACTAGCCATGGTTGACAACCTCTGAGGAGTTGTGGGCGAAGGTCCGCCTGCGAAGCAAGAGATTGCAGGTTCGATTCCCGCCTCTGGACAAAAGTTTGTACGATCTGCAGATATGTGTTCAGGGCGTTCTGGATGTTGCTTAGCTTGGGTCTAGATAATACTGTGTGAATTGTCCAACATTATTTATTTATTTATTAGTGCAGGACATTATAGTGCAGAGGTGTGTTCGCAAACACAGCACGGAGTGCGGGAATTATACCGCACTCTCTCATATCCAATGGGACGGCACACCGACACGACCGGTGAGGTCAGGCGCAGGACCAACGTCTTAACGTGCTTTTCGTGGCACAGGGATGTAGCACCGCCAACTTCCTGACTCCGGGACACAGGACAGGGACTGACAATTTTACTAAAAAAAAAAACAACTATTTTATTCTATTAAAGAGTCAGAGTCAGAGTCAAATCGTTTATTTCTTTTGACTTACAAAATAAGTACTTAGACAAGTCAAATTTTTAATATAAACAGCTTGATAAATAGTTAAAACGAATACAATTTGTTAGAGTTACAAAACGGTCCCAGTCTCAGCACGAGTTGGTTGTATTTGCGTACAACCTATGCTGGTCTTCTAATAATATAATAATTATCTAAATGCGAAAGTTTGTGTGGATGTTTGTTACCAGTATCTCCGTAACCACATAACAGATTTGGATGAAAGTACTGTAATACATAGTTGAAATTCTAGATATCACAAAGGCTAGTCTTATTTTCAAAGATAACCGCTGAGTGGTTTAAAAAGGGTAGTAAAGTTGGTATGGATTTTTTTATTCCTAAGACCGATTCAGTCAAAACTTGGTAAGCATGATTATAAGTACTATAAATAAATAAAATAAATATATAATATGCTGGACAATTCACACAGCATTATCTAGCCCCAAGCTAAGCAGAGCTTGTGTTATGGGTACTAGATAACTGATATACATAATACAATACACTACATAGACACATATTTTTTATTTTACATAGAAATCATCCAAAACGCCCTGGACAAATATCTGCAGATCGTACACACATTTGTCCCGAGGCGGGAATCGAACCCACAACCTCCTGCGTCGCAGGCAGACCTTCGCCCACCGCGCCATCGAGGTCATCAGATAAGCAGATAATCGTATGAATTTAAAAGTCAAAATACGTGTACCTTGTAACAAATACACATCTATACAATTACAAAGAGGACAGATTTGTGTTTTTGATGTTTGTATTGATTAGGAAACTACTGGCCCGCTTTTAAAAATTTTTCATCATAAAAATGTTTATTTTTCAGGGAGTCATAGGCATATCTATTTTATCCCGAAATTACGGGAACGAGAACTACGCGGGTGAAACCGCGAGGCGCTAGTAGAGCATAAAAAGATACTGGTACCTACCAGGACACAGATATATGTAGATAACGAAAATGGCCAACTCTCAACAGATGGTATGGCAGGATGCTGGTCTTCCGTCGAGTCCATATAAATGCCTACAGTTTTTTTATAAGCTGTCCATTAAAGTCGATCTATCTATCTATCATTATACTCCCGAAAATAATCTGAGTTCTATAAAAGAAATCATTCGATCAACATCTCCATAAAATAGCACTTCAGCTCTCCTAAAAATTACACTTCAATTCAGCCCAAACCTAGTGTTGCCATTATAACACTTTCCAATCCAGCAATTTCCTAATTGCCACCTAAAGGCTAATCACAGAGTGGCAACTCCAGTACTCAAGATATCGTCCAAGCGGTCATTTGTAAAATTACCCGTTTCCTGACTTATTCAAAGTAGAGTTTTTTCAGTAAGTATGGTCTTGTAGTGTTGGGTTGTTTCTTGATTGGTTGTCTGAAAGCAGACTTGAATCTGAGATGCGGATATCCTGTATAAGTACATGAACCATGTTCAGATTTTGTAAAAAAAAAAATTGTGTATGGCGGCTTTCGTGTCATTGCGGCCATGTGATTGTTATCCGGACTTCGTGTGTTCAGCCTCGAAGCACCTCAACCTCAACAGTCTGTATTGGTCCACTGCTGGACACAGGCCTCCCCATGAAAAGCGCCTTATTGGCGTTTATCTCATGCATTCGGTGGTAGAATTGTTCTGCAAGAAGCGCAGCTGTCCTTCAAGCACTCACTCTCACGTCGTTGGTGTTCTTCCAACACAAACGTTCGTTAACCCGCTTATATCACACTAATATTATAAAGGCGAAAGTTTGGATGGATGTATGGATGGATGTTTGTTACCTCTTCACGCCAAAACTACTGAACGGATCTGGCTGAAATTTTGCATACAGGTAATTTTAATACTGGAATAAAACATAGGCTACTTTTTATCCCATAAATCTGTTCCCGTGGGATGAAAATCACCTTTTAATGTTTTCATAGGAACAACGCGTGCGAAGCCGCGGAGTGCAGCTAGTATATTATAAAGGCAAAAGTTTGTATGGATGGATGGATGAATGTTTGTTACTTCTTCACTCCAAAACTACTGGACGGATCTGGCTGAAAGTTTGCATACAGGTAATTCTAATCCTTGAATAAAACATAGAGTACTTTTTATTCCCTAAATCAGTTCCCGTGGGATGAAAATCACCTTTTAATGTTTCCATAGGAACAACGCGTGCAAAGCCGCGGGGTGCAGCTAGTTCATAATGAATTCGTCGTCTAGTCTAGACTAGAAGTAAGTCATCAGCAGATTAGTCTGCTGGTGACTTCCTTTACTGAGTATTTACCTATACTCTGTCATTGCGTGCGAAATGACCTTATTGTCGCCCGTTTTTGTAACTTTATTCAGAGCTCCCGGCGAAGTTTTGAAGGTCGCGGGATAACGTGAAAATTGGAACAGATAACCCTATCTCTGTTTTGAGAGGGAATTTTTACCTTATATGCGGAGTAGGGTTTTATTGTGTCGTGTAGTTCACATACAGCTACAGTTTTAGGTTACAGGATCAAATATGAAAAAAACATGTATGATTGTAAATAGGTACTATAAAACGCTTTCGAATCTTGTAAATTGTCAATGATGCATGACAGTTTACAAAATTGATGATGATGATCAGCAGTTTTTTTATTGAGCGTAATAAAAATTACAATGGAGGAAAAGACATTTCTCTGGATAATAATAAACAACAACACTTTTGTGTGCAGGACATTGGAGAAGTCCTAAATCGGAAACAAGAGTTCTATTTTAAAAAAGATCAAGTTGAAGGAAGCCGATCTGTTCTTTCCATTAGTATGAAAATGATTCTGACATTTATTTATTAGAGATCCGAAACGCTAGGTATCAGTTGGTGAAGCACCAATAGCAACTTAGGGTAGAGTTAATAATAATAATGCTGGACAACTCACACAGCAGTATCTAGCCCCAAGCTAAGCACAGCTTATTTATGGGTACTAGATAACTAATATACATAATAAAATACACTACATAGATTTTATATTTTTAATTATACATAGAAAACACCCAGAACGCCCTGAACAAATATCTGCAGATCGTACAAACATTTGTTCCGAGGCGGGAATCGAACCCTCCTGCGTCGCAAGCGGACCTTCGCCCACCGCGCCACAGAGGTCGTCAGTTGTTAGTTCCGTGCGATCGATGTCATTCGACAACTTCGTTCATTCTTCAAAGTAAATCTCCTGACTGAAGAAATATCAGTAGTTCTTCTCACAATCGAAGCGCGCTGTTTCAAAAATATTGGGCTGTTTTAATAATGAAATCCTTTCCAACCTATTTATGTATGTTTAAAGTACCAATATCAGTAATCTAGTACCCATAACACAGGCTCTGCTTAGATTGGGGCTAGATTTGTATGAATATGATAGTATGAATTGTCCAGCATAACTTATTTATTACCGTTCTTATTTCGAATGCTTCTACGGGAATTAGCATGTACCAAAATCGCGTCGCGCCAAGATGGATATGGAACTAAAATATTACCAACATAGCGATAACAAATATTACCACTCCAACAAAGCAAAGTGTTACTAGCACAGCAGTGTAGCACTTTCCTAACGTAGGTGTACTAAGCATAACTCCGTTTCGCTATTCACAACTAATATCTATGCGGGGATTGGAGGTGGTTGTCATGGAGGCATCTTGTTGGGTAAGTACGAAGTGTCGGGATGCGTACCAATCTAAAATTGCCATGGTGTGTGAACGTAGGTTTGACGTGATACCATATCCAATAATTTTAATTTTAGATCATCTACTGAAAGTTTTGACTACGGATGATAAAATCTAAGTATAATTATTTGCTAATGAATGAAAAATAATATATCGGATGCTCCGCAGAATCCGATATATATAAAATCTGATTGGAAAACGGAATGTTGTCTAGGTTTAAATTAGGTACGCAACGATATGGCTACTAATTTCTCATCTTTTTCTCTTTCTTCCCTTTTTACTATTTATATATGTCTTATATGTATAATTAAGTCATCTAAAAGTCCATTTGAAGCAGTAATCACTTCCATCCAATAAAAACAGATTCCTCTGGCTCATGAAAACCCCAAAAGCAGGAGAACCCTCTTTCGCATCCAGAAACAGAATCCTCCAAGTTTTGTAAATGCTCCAGAATTGATTAATATGTTTGCTGCTCTGTGAATATTTATAGCACTAGACGGATAATATTAAATCTGCAGTGCATAATATTATTCACTGTTGGGATTCAGAGAATTATCACTAATGCTATGTATGTATGTTGCCCCAGCTTAAGTGTGAAGTGGGCTATCTTTTTTCTGTGTATTTCATATTTCATTAATTTTGCTTACATGTACCATTGATTCTTATGACTAAGTGAATGGTTAGTTGTAATTGGGTAGGTACTAATTTACACAATACATAGAAAACTTACATAATCAAAACATTAAAATACATTTCTGCAATGTACCTACTTAAAATCTACGAAAAATAAGAAAGCCCGGATGATCGTCTAAGTATATACTTTTTGTCATATTCCTGGTACAATTTGCGCGTATATAAAGATATAATCTTTTGAAAACGCGCAGATTGTTGGAAACTGTTTTTGTCCGATCAAAGCCGTGTGTATGGTGCCGGCTTAGAGTTTGTACCACTCCAACTCTTCCCGTGGGTATCGTAAAAGCGACTAAGGGATATCCACCGAGGGCGGTCAGCCGCGCTACCTGTAGGACCATTCTACCATTGAACTGCGATCCCCAACGCACATCCCAGCATGGGGATTATGAGCATTACCTCCCATGAGATAATAGCCAATAAGATACTTATCTGGGGGGAGGCCTGCGTTCAGCAGTGGACAACATAGGCTATTGAAGTTAAGGTTCAGGAATCTTAGCAAAACAAATAATAGTGTCCGATTGCACTTGTTTCAAAATAGTTCCATCCAATTCTGCGGACTATTCCATCATCGTCTTCGTCCTTCTTCATCGTGTTGACTACATTTTGAAGACCTTCTCAATTTGCAAAAAAACTTGAAAAAGCAAGCACTATGTTGGGATTTCTAAAGTAGTCAATTAATAACTTGTTTCTGTGGTAACTTATCCAGAAACTTACAAAATAAATTCACTAAAATTTTGCACTCGAAAATTAACTTTTATAATGACACGACACGGTCCAAAAACTAGGTTAAATGGTCCGCTTTATAAATATCAGATAGAAAATTATTTGAGATAGCTTCTCTAATAAGAGGTCCGCGCAAACGAGCAATTCTGCGACGATTCTGCGACCATATCAATCGAATAGTAAAGTGAAACTAATGTGCGATTGCCACCATTTTACGTCTATAGTGCTGAATAGTTAATCCAGTTGTTATTGTAAGTGGAAGTCTGCCATTGTCGCCAGAATGCCCAGCGTGGGAATTATGTGCATTATCCCCCATGAGATAACAGCCAAACTAGTGCAATTAGGGGGGTTGTTTCCAGCAGTGGACCAATATAGGCTGTTGAGGTAAGGTGATGTCGTAAGCTATTGCCACATATTAAATTAATCGATGATCTTTCCACTCAGCAGTCATTGTCTTATTTATTTCGCTATTTCGAAACTCGTTGCCAGTTTATTCAACTTTAATAATGTAGATAAGTCCTTATGTAAAAGAAAATTAATATCAAATAATAGAAATAAATTAGAACTTTTTCAATTTAAACATTTGCGCTAACTGCAGACAGTTGCAAACAAAGAACAGGTAATGATCCATATCATTACTAGTCGGAAGCGTACTCAAGACGCTGGCTGCCGTATGGCAATGCTGATGCGCTGCGCCAGATACTCACCAGCTCTCGTGTCACGCGTTTTTGAAAACCCGAAGAGCCTCAGTATCTACCCCACGGACCTAAGGTGGCGACTCCGAGGGGAACAACTATGAAAATCATTTTATTAGGAAATAAAATCCCCACTGAGGCAAAACAACATAACAACATAATAACTTATCTAGGGAATGTGGAGTTTTCTTAGTAGGATACTCATTGACGAGCAGTACCTTGCAGAGACTAAGGTTCAAAGTCTCGATGACCGCCGCAAGGTTGCTTGTCTCTCGATCTTTTATAGGATACATTTTGGAGAATGCTCACTTGAACTACATGACCTGATCCCACCATCCCCCTTCCACTCCAGGACAAGCAGACGCACAGCGCAATACCATCCATACTTGGTGGACGTACCCTTCACTCGCACTAAGCGGTTTTCCTCCACCTTTATTATTCGCACAGCAAAGGAATGGAACTCGCCTCTGTTTTTCCGGCTAATTACAAACTGGTTCTCTTCAAGACAAGGGTGAATAGGTATCTTCTAGACCTTCGTGATACACTGTCGGCCGCATATTCGCATTCACGTGACAGAAGGCTATCTAAATATCAGGCGACTGCAAAGTTTCTCGTTTGCGCTGACCCTTAAAGGCCGGCTTCACGGTTCGTTATTTTGTAATGCAACCGAAGTCAAGCTAGTGATGAAGAAAATTCACCGAAATCGTTCCTCAAATTCGGCTTTGCAAATATCTATTTCCGAATTACGATGAATTTACTTTTGGATTTGATTTATATTTTTGGGTATGTTTTGTAGGTCAAACAAACAATCAACTTGGTATCTAGTTATATCTGGTTTTTAAATTAAAATGAAATGAATGATTATCAGATGATTCCAATAAGAACGGTGATATTCACCAGTTCGTCCAATTTGAAAAATAAGAAACGGTTTCTACGGGTATATTAGGCCACTATATTATTCATAACACTATATGGGTACCTTATCACTATATAGGTACCTTGTTATGTATATAATTTTAATTTGTTTTATTGTTTGATGATGGAACATCATTATTTTTTTTGATGAGGAGGGCGCTGACTCTGCTTCACAGTTTTTAACTTTTGCGGTAGTTAGCCAACTATTGTACTCTATACTAAATTTTTGGTTAAAATAAATAATTTTGTATTTGTTTTTAAATATTTACATGTCCTCGTAGACACATAAATCATTTCAATGATAAATTAAAATATCTGAATATGTTTTGAACAATTCGTCTTCACAATGAGAGTTGATTAAACGATCGAGGCAGGATTCGGCTTTAATTCGGCCAAGAACCTCTCCACTACAGCCCTATTCCATCCAACTACTAGAGGTGTCAAAGCAGTAAAGCCACTGGCCCGAAAGTATGAATTGATAACGAGACGGGCTATATTGATTTCTATTAAATGTATAAGTAATGAAGTACCGAATAAAGGACGTGGCCTTTGTCCAAAATACAGTTCCTGCGTGCTAGTTAGTGTGAGCCGAAATATTGGTACTCTTTGACTTTGACGACATCTGAATAGACAAATTTGTCAATTCAGACGTCGCTCGTCAAAACCAAACCAAACAAAAAACTGATTGCAACCTTTCACTGCCAAACAGTACTACAAATGTTGCGGTCACTTTTACCTTAACAGACTGTATTTGTCCACTGCTGGCTAAGTGCCTTTTTGGAGTTTATACCATGGGGGAGAGGAGATGGAATAAATCTTAGTAACTGTAGTTTTGCTAAAAGTTTAATGGCTTTCGTAGATACAAAATCATTTAACACAAAAATATCATTAAAACCAACAGCTTTTTAATAATGTACAAAGTTGTTTGATATTAATTTGGATATAGACTTAACCGTTATCCAAATTTATTACCTAACCTCTATTGAAGAAACAAAAGGCCAGGAAAGGGTTACGAGCATCGGGTGGTGTTCCCGTGCCTCGGAAAAGATCTTCCTGACCGCGATCATCGGCTTGACTCGTCCAGGATCGGACGAAGGTAATCTATTATTGGCATTATTCTAGCAAGAAAAAGTGACAGATGTCTTTGATCATTTTTATATTGACCCCGATTTGAGCAAAACTGTATAAAAATTTCAAATCTGCATGCTGTTGTCTAGATAATAATTAAGTTTAGAAACTAATATAATATTAGGTCCTTACATATGAAATTGGCGTTTTTCGTACTGGCCACTTTAATCACAAATTTCTCCTCTTTGGTAAGGAATTCCAAATTCAAATTTGTACAGCTATAGACTCATGTATTTGTGCTTCGATGATCGTCATTCATTTGTTTTTTTTCTTCTGTTTTTTTCTGTTTAAGTCACTCATTTTACAAAATGGAAAACTTAAAATATCGCATTATTTACGAGTACGATTTCCGCCGTGGCACTAGTGCTGCGGAAACAACTCGAAGGGTGAATGATGTGTATGGCGGTCGTGTTGCAAAAGAAAACACAGTTCGTTTTTGGTTCCAACGTTTTCGTTCTGGAAATTTCGACCTGCAGAACAAGCCCCGTGGACGGCCTGAGACTCAAGTTGATAATGAAGAGTTGAAGGCTATTGTGGAAGCGGATCCATCGCAAACCACGTCCGAGTTAGCTGCAGGCTGCGATGTTAGTGATAAAACTGTTTTAATTCACTTGAAGCAAATTGGGAAGATTAAAAAGCTTGAAAGGTGGGTACCTACCTCACGATTTGACTGAAGCAAACCGGCAAACGCGCGTCGACTGCTGCGTTACATTACTAAACCGGCACAATAATGAAGGTATTTTAAACCGAATCATTACCTGTGATGAAAAATGGGTTCTTTACGATAATCGGAAGCGCTCAGCGCAATGGTTGGATCCTGGCCAGCCAGCCAAATCCTGCCCCAAGCGAAAATTAACCCCAAAAAAGTTACTTGTAAGCGTTTGGTGGACTAGTGCCGGTATTGTTCATTACAGTTTTCTCAAATCTGGCCAGACTATTACGGCTGATGTCTATTGTCAGCAATTGCAAACCATGATGGAAAAGCTAGCGGCTAAACAACCTAGGCTGGTCAATCGCTCCACGCCACTGCTGCTTCACGACAACGCTAGACCACACACTGCGCAACAGACGGCTACTAAATTAGAAGAGCTTCAATTGGAAAGTCTAAGACATCCTCCGTACTCCCCGGACCTTGCTTCAACAGATTACAATTTTTTTCGAAATTTGGATAACTTCTTGCAAGGGAAAAAATTCAACTCCGATGGGGCAGTCCAAATCGCCTTCAAAGATTTTATTGATTCCCGTCCGACTGGTTTTTTTAGTAAAGGGATCAATGAACTACCTATAAGATGGCAAAAGTGCATAGAAAATAATGGTTCATACTTTGATTAATTAAATATATTATATTAAAAAATATTCGACTTTTTGTTCCTCCCATACAAAACGCCAATTTCATATGTAAGGACCTAATATATTATTTTCTTCTATTCTGTATAATTAATTTTAATGCTGTACTTGTCAATATAAAATTTTTATTTGTAGTATTTAAGACGTAGCTATACTTAAGTCTGGTACAACAACTTGTCTTATCATTCTAAGTGGAAGCACTCACTACCAAACCACAAGTTATTTTTAAAATAGCTTATATTGGTAATGAGAGCCCTCAAAGTGTCATGTACTTTTTATGCAATAAACATTTTTTTTATTGATCAAATGTACCCTCACCTTCTCACCACAGCAGCTTATACCTACTGGTCCACGCTGGACGCAGGTCTCCTCTTTTTTCTCATGGGGGGTTATGATCATAATCTCTACGCTGATCATGCGGTTTGGAGATCGCAGTTGGGGGGTAGCATTGTTCCGCAGGAGGCGCTGCTGCCTGCCCCCAATGGATATCCCGCCGCCTCCTACGAAACCCGCGGGAAGTGGGGCGGTTCATATATATCGGCACCATAAGGTTAAAAATGTATTATCTAGATAAAATAATGAAGCTGATGTTAAATTTTCTGCCCGACAACAACCACAAAATCATGTTAGTCTTGTATAAATTGGCACAATATTTCTTCTAGTTACACGTGTCAAATAAATTCCATTTATTTAGGCCGTAAAAAATAAATAAGCCGCAAACACAGAGAAACATTCCCTTTGAAATACCTATACCTTCAAAGAAACTGGGTAAGCGTGTGTATCGCTATTTTGAAGAAGGTTTTTCTGTTTTTTGTTAATTATTTTTATAAATCAATTCAAGTAAAAGGTCTTCCAGCATCTAAGATTTGATGACTGATGGAAGACCTTCTCCTCAAGTAGATTTTTTTTGTAATTATCGTGATTTCTGCTGGTGGAGCTGTTTGGTGCTGGCTTAGAATTTGCCCCAACTTTACCCATGTTGGAAGAGGCGACTAAGGGATATTCACTAAGGCGCGGGCAGCGCCCCCTACAGAACAATTTTCTACCACCGAATTGCGATCGGATGCCGGACCCGCATGCCCAGCGTAGGAATTAATAATAATAATAATAAAATATTTATTCGCAGAGATGGGTTTACAAAGCAGGTACTTACAATCTATTTCATTTTATATAATGTTAGGTTATTTTAGCCTTATGTTACATAGATACCTACTTGTTATAAACCTTTTAGGGTCAGATAATGTCATCTCGTTCTAACTAAGTTAGTTACTTGTATTAGGTCCTTACATATGAAATTGGCGTTTTGTATGGGAGGAACAAAAAGTCGAATATTTTTTAATATAATATATTTAATTAATCAAAGTATGAACCATTATTTTCTATGCACTTTTGCCATCTTATAGGTAGTTCATTGATCCCTTTACTAAAAAAACCAGTCGGACGGAAATCAATAAAATCTTTGAAGGCGATTTGGACTGCCCCATCGGAGTTGAATTTTTTCCCTTGCAAGAAGTTATCCAAATTTCGAAAAAAATGGTAATCTGTTGGAGCAAGGTCCGGGGAGTACGGAGGATGTCTTAGACTTTCCAATTGAAGCTCTTCTAATTTAGTAGCCGTCTGTTGCGCAGTGTGTGGTCTAGCGTTGTCGTGAAGCAGCAGTGGCGTGGAGCGATTGACCAGCCTAGGTTGTTTAGCCGCTAGCTTTTCCATCATGGTTTGCAATTGCTGACAATAGACATCAGCCGTAATAGTCTGGCCAGATTTGAGAAAACTGTAATGAACAATACCAGCACTAGTCCACCAAACGCTTACAAGTAACTTTTTTGGGGTTAATTTTCGCTTGGGGCAGGATTTGGCTGGCTGGCCAGGATCCAACCATTGCGCTGAGCGCTTCCGATTATCGTAAAGAACCCATTTTTCATCACAGGTAATGATTCGGTTTAAAATACCTTCATTATTGTGCCGGTTTAGTAATGTAACGCAGCAGTCGACGCGCGTTTGCCGGTTTGCTTCAGTCAATTCGTGAGGTACCCACCTTTCAAGCTTTTTAATCGAGGGCTCAATCCTCTGGCTTCTTATAGGTTCATAATAGTTGTATTAGTAAAATTTTATTGCAGTAATGAAGGACAGAAAGAACTATTGGCACTAACCCCCATGAGTTACGCCAATAATGCGCTTTTCAGGGGGAGGACTGTGGACCAATATAGGCTGTTGAGTTTGAGGTTGAGGTATAGTGGTTTCCTCCTCAGCACATATATCGTAATGTGTGGTCCCGCCTTAGAATTCGTACCACCCCAGCATCTTCTCACGGATGACGTAAGAGGCGACTAAGGGATACTCACTAGGGGCGGGCAGCAGCACCTCCTGCTGAACAATTTTAACACCAAGCTGCGATCCCAAGCCAGCAGCCCAGCGTGCTGATTACAGGCATTATTTACCCCATGTATGAAATAATTATTGATTTATTTCATGCCTTCAATTCGGCTACCGCAGCGTCTGTCAGCCCTTCTGTTTTTAGTGATAAATGCCTGTGTTGAGTTTGTTATACATACTTATTATAATATTGTAAAGGCGAAAGTTTGTATGGATGTATCATCCATACATCCATACAAACTTTCGCCTTTATAATATTGGTATAATATGGATGTATGCATGGATGTTTGTTACTTCTTCACGCCAAAACTACTAAACGGATCTGGCTGAAATTTTGGATACAGGTAATTCTAATCCTGGAATAAAACATAGGCTACTTTTTATCCCATAAATCTTTTCCCATGGGATGAAAATCACCTTTCAATGTTTCCATAGGAACAACGCGTGCGAAGCCGCGGGGCGCAGATAGTGAGTAGATAAAAATTGCGCAGGCTAAGTGGCAGGTAAAAGCTAGTAATTAATAAAGAAGCAATTGGTATTACCAAGTGCAGGGTCAACTCCATGTAAGCGCCGGGGCTGCAGCGGCGTAAAGAGGTAATCCAATCCATCCAAACTTTCGCATTTATAATATTCATGTGATTATGATAATGAAGTTTCAGGTTGTTGAATAATATTATATTAGATCTTTGAATAAATAAATATTCAAACCTAAAAACGCGTGCACATTTTGACAACGGAACCCTGAACCCAGAATGTCTGAATAGCGAGATTTTTTCTGAAGTTACCTTTACGAGCAAATAATTATAATTCTGTACTCAAATCACGTCGGCAAGCTTGGAAACCACGTGTGAATTTCACGTGAATATCAATTTTAGCCTTAGCACGGCGGAACAGGGTTGGAATTAGGATGAAATAGTTTTTGGTTTTGTGCTAGTTTAGTGAAAAGAAATAAAGTTATGGAGATGAAACATTATCTTGTTTTGTCTGAATACGAATTTAAGTAATTTAAGTAAGAATTAAAGAATAAATTTAAAACAATGCTCTGACTACGCATTTATATTATTTTACTGAAATAAAGAACGCAATATTTCATAGACTCTGCTTCTTTATAAGAATTAGTGATACGAATCTATTACCTCGAAAATATCACTTAGTAGGTACATACATAATAAGTAATAACTTATGAGGGCTTCGATATTTATCGAGCTGAGAAGATTGTTTCTGCTACAAGCAAAATTATGTTATTTTAATTTTAGGATTGATTGAGTGTCTTGGGCCTAGGTACTTGTTTGTTCTGAATACGTCCCTGTTCAAGGATTTTTGGGTTGCCAACGGCAAAAAAGTAGGCGTAGGATTTTAGGTAGAAAGTGTATTGTTAGAAAATGTGGAGCTCCAAATAGTGAAGTTATTTTACTTAGATATTTTTTTAAACGTACGCGTACGAAGCCCGATGCGGTCGTGGACTAAAATTAGACCCCTCCAACCAAGTCCAACTAAGCCCAAAAAGCCTATAAATGGTCCAATGCTGGATTCTCCCCCTGATAAGCGCTTTATCGGCTTTGTGTCAAGGGGTTTTTATATTCAATAGACCTTCTCACCTGATGGTAAGTAACGACTTGGCCGATGAGAGACGAGAGACAAGTAAAAAAGTATCTAGAAGATACCTTTTTACTTGTCTCTCATCTTGAAGAGACTCGGGTGGTAGTTGGCCGAGAAAATAGCAGGCAGTTGCAATCCTTAGCGGTAAGAATGATAAAGGTGGAGGAAAACTGCTTAGTGCGGGTCCATGGAATATCCACAAGTTTTTTTTTTTTTTTATCAGAAATAGATCTTCGTTTGACCGCAATCTCACATGATATGGGTGGTAATGCGCCGTACGTCTACTCGTCCTGTCCTGGGTAAATACTCATAGTCCAGCCAGTCTGATGGTAGAATGGTTCTGAAGGGAGCATTGCTGCCCGCCCCTCAATGGGTCATATAGAAATATCCCTTACTCGCCTCTTACGACACCCGCGGAAAAAGTTGGGGTGGAGCACGCTTGCGAAGCGTGGAGATTATGGCATAACCCGATATAATTGTTTCAGCGTGATGAGATTTGATAGTGACTTGTATTGTCACCATTTTCATCAGCCCGTTTACGACCACTGCTGAACATTGGCCTCTCCTAAACGTCACGAATAGTGGTCCTAAGCCGCCTCCATCCATCGACTCCCTGCGACCGCTACAATGTCGTCGGTCCATCGAATAGGAGGTCTCTCAACACTCCGTTTAGCATAGCATCGCGGTCGCCATTTTTTTCATATTTAACACCAGTAGCGCCTCGCGGTTCACCCGCGTAGTTCTCGTTCCCGTGGAAATTCCGGGATAAAAAACACTCCCTGAAAGTAAGCTTTCTAGTAGTGAAATATATTTTTAAATCGGTCCTGTAGTTTCGGAGCCTATTTAATACAAACAAACGAACAATCAACTCTTTCCTTTTTACTGTACTGAACAGATCAGGTTAAAATTTTGCCTACAGGTAATCCTGGGATCAAACAATGGCTACTTTTAAGCCCATAAATCAGTTACCATGAGATAAAAATCACCTTTAAACGTTTCCATAGGAACGCGTGCGAAGCCGTGGGGCGCAACTAGTATGAGTATAGATTACTCCCCGAAAATACTAAAAGTAAGTGTTTCATGTAGAATTCCCGTCAGGGCTCTTATACACGGACTGCACGTCCCAATTACACTGAAGCTGCCGACTGCAACGCAACTTCACCCGTGTTGGACTGCAGTCAGCGTGCGGCGGTAGTCGACAGCAGCCGTCGACAGCAGTTTACTACAGTCAACGGGTGCACTTGCCATGTATACATATGAGCCCATAAATTAAATTAACGTCTCATGCAGTAGGTAGTAGTAAATGAAAATAACTATATGAGACTAACTGATTTATAGGATAAAAAGTAGCCTATGTTTGATTCCGAGGTTAGAATTACCTGTATGCAAAATTTCAGCCAGTTCCGTCTAGTAGTTTTGGCGTGAAGAAGTAACAAACATCCATCTATCCATATTCCATACATCCAATACAAACATTCGCATTTATAATTATTAGTGTGATGGTGAAAGGTGAATGTATTTTGCGACGGAATGTCATCCAATTGTTACCAATGCATTTCATCTTATTGCTAAGCTATTTCGCATTCAACAAAAAGGAAGAACTGCAGAAAATCCACAATAGAAATATGACAGGAGCTTACAGTATTACCAACTTGTCTATCTATTGTACCTAGGCGCTAGTATCGCTTATTTTACAAGAATCAGAGAGATTTATGAAGAAAATGTCTTAGTTCCAGTTTTGTTCACGTGAAAAGTTAAGTTGGTAGCGCTTTGGGTCCAACAGGTTGAAGATTTATTGCGATCTATGGAAATACGTCCTTGTAACATGTAAATAGGGTTCGTTTTATAAATATTTAATATTTGATAGTGTTTTATGATGATCAAAAAAGGGTTTTTCGCATTCACGTAACCTATGAATGTCTTGTTCTCTTGATCACTCGCACAGTAGAAGGCCCCTGGTCTATGGAAAATTTCCACGGGCTGTCTGACGAATGGTATTACTTCTTAGGGGTTCTTCATCAGGATTGTCATCACTCTCTTCAGAACCAGTAAGATTGTGATCTGATCCAGGAGTAAAAGGTGGATCTGCCGAGACAAAAAATTTAAGTAAATTAGGGCCAGTTGCACCTTATTTCTTATTTGATAGTAATTGCTATTTATCAAGCTGTTTATAATAGTAAAAAATACTTTTCTATGTGCTTATTTGTAAGTCTAAAGAAGTAAACGATTTGACTCTGACTTTGACTCTGACTCTGAGTCATCATCGCTGAGTACAAAATCTTCGTCAGAGTCGGCTAAGCCGATAATGTTGTCATCTCAAATTGTTCTGCTTTCCGCCCCTGGAAAATATCCCTTAGTCACCTCTTACGATAACCTCTAGAATCAGGGTGGTGGCACCACACAGCTATGAAATACATTCTACAAAGCTTTATAAAAAAGCCTTGAATGACCAAAGCAATAAGCACCATTAGCATTATCGCTAACCGATTATCGCATACAAGCAACCGCTAATGATAAATGCAGCTTACACACGATCGAACTGAACGGATTAAGGGCTAGTTCACAGTAAAGCTTAAGAGGACGCAATGCACGTGTTGTTATGTGAAAAGGATAGGCGTAGGAATTCGCGTTTATAGGAGCGGAATATAAATAAATAAATAAATAAATAATAAACAATGCTGAACAGTTCACAGGTGTGCTACCTCAACATTGTTAACTAAATCAAATCTACTAGGTACTTCTAATTTGAGATAAATGCTGCGGTAGTAGTTTTGGCGTGAAGAAGTAACAAACATCCATCCATACATCTATACAAACTTTCGCATTTATAATATTAGTGTGATATTCAATTCAGAAGTCTAAGTGCCTTTAACGCACAATATGTTGAATGTAAAGAATATCAGATATATAAAAAAATCACACTAATATTATAAATGCGAAAGTTTGAATGGAGTATGGATGGATGGATGGATGGATGGATGTTTGTTACCTCTTCACGCCAAAACTACTGAAAGGATCTGGCTAAAATTTTGCACACAGGTAATTCTAATTCCGGAATCAAACATAGGTTTTTTACTTTTTATCCCATAAATCAGTCCCCGTGGGATAAAAATCACCTTCAAACGTTTCCATAGGAACTACGCGTGGGAAGCCGCGGGGCGCAGCTAGTAAAAACTCGTTTTCATATATGATGGTACGGAATCCTTCGTGTGCGATTACGACTAGCACTTGGCCGGTTTTGTTAGGTTTAGTTCTCAAAAAAAAATATGAGCGCTTATTAGGATCGCTTTATTGTCTGTCTGTTTTAACAGACTTCAAAAAAAGGAGGAGGTTTTCAACTCGACTGTATTTTTTTATGACCTTTTTCTCAAAAGCTCATAGAGGTTTAAGTAAGTTGAAATAAACATTACTAGATTTTAGAATGATCCGGTGAAAATAAGCCGAAAATAACAAAAATATCCACCAGGGGGGGCAGCAGCACACTCTGTAGAATAACTCCAGCACCGAACTGTGATCTTCAACCTTCATGCCCAGAGTTAGGATTATGGCTTTACCATCTAAAGATAATAAGGTGCTGATAACCCGAGGGAGCGAGAGGGATTGAACATGAATGCCGATGCAGTAGGTAAGTTAGTTATTTTTAACCTACTTCATAAAAAGAAGGGGGTTCTCAATTCGACTATATTCCAATTTTCTTTATTACTGACACTTAGACTACGAATAAAGTTAAGACGAATGTGAGTACCGAGAAAAACCTTACAAGGTTTTACGGTACAAGTATAATGTAAGCTGTGATTGTTATTGTAATGAATAAATATCTAAAAAAAAACCGGGTCCAGTAATGGACTGGTGGGTAAAGCTGCTTGTGGTGATGTTTTGATGGTAAGAAAATAATCATAGACCAGAGGGCGTAGCCAACCGACATTCGCTATGAATGAGATGTTGCTACTCCGAGATTGCATCCAAACTTTCGCATTTATAATTAAGTGTGATAGTCAATTTGGACAAATATATGTAGCTTACTTATACCGTGTCCATTTTGAATGAAGCATGTTAGTAAACAAACCACCCATACTTAACCTAAAATTCACTTTGATGGCGCGTCCTTATATACGTTATTTACATTACTTGTCGATTTAAGATCCTCCCTTCAATAAAAATTACTTACAATTATATCTTAAACTCGACGCCCATCAAGTGATATTTTGTTATTTGTGCCGCAGTTTGTTTACTAACATGCTTCATTCAAAATGGATAAACCATAGAACTTTATTTTCTACCAATTCATGATCCCTGCAGTTTACGCAATGTCAGTGAATTAAACTCTGTATAGTCAGAATTTTAACATCCGACACTAGCAGTTAAAGTTTTTTCTCGCATAAGATTTTGTACGATATCTCTTTATAAAATGATACATAGCTAAATAACTATTGTTATCCAAATTCCGAGATGTAAAATATAATGTTTCTGACACAGTTTCATTTGAATATTAGACCTATAATTAATTATGGAGCCTTAGGCGGATCTTTGGATTGTATTTTAATTGGTACGTATGCTGCAAACATTTATTTTTGATAAATTTAGTTTTGACGGTTGGAGATGATTTTAATCTAGAAATAGAAATAGTTTGATGAAGGGCTCTCAACTTTTGAAGTTAGGCAATGTTTCCCGTCAGTTTTATTTTATAAAAATGTCAAAAAAAATAGATTCATGGATAAAGGATTATAATACGGAACTAGGTTCACTTATTTGATTTTATTTATCCCAGTAAAAGAAACACGAAGCATGAACATTTTAGAAAATAAATGTTTTATTAATTCTCAGTTAAAATGTTACAACACAATATGACAATTTTCATCGAGTAGGTCTAACTAAAAAAATAAATAAATATCTTACCTACTGCTACTCAGTGACCCGTACAGTGTCTTGTTCTCCTTTTCAACATTTGGTCACTCCTGCTATTTGATTACGGAAACACCACCCATCCATTATTTACATTTCAAAGCTCTTTAAATGGCCTTCGCAATTTACAATTGTACAGCGAAGCCCATTATTGTGGTTTTCAAGTTCATTCAAAGGGCTTTCTAATTTCAATGAAAGATTTTTCGGTAGGTCTTATTGTTCTATGGAAATCTAACGTAATCTCAAACCAAGGAATATAAAAACACCTTACGGTGAACTAAAAAATGAAGCCACTTTTTTATAGTTGAGTGCGTGAAAGTGTTTCCATCTGAAAGAAAAACTCCCTATAATTTGGGAAGTAGTATTATTGGATAGGTTAAAGATAGATGGCGATCAGGGAAAGTCGGGTATGTTTATAAATAAATTGTGTAATAAATTATGTGTGCATTTGTTTATTTTTAGGAATGAAATAAGAGAAGAAATTATAATAATAAAAAAATATTTTATTGATACAATCAACGTCTTACTTATCTATAGGAGAACGAGTTACGAACAAAATCCTTCTAAAAATATCTCTAAAATTATAAGAATATTTATTTCTATAATAAATCTTTATGAGATCAAAAATTCTTTTTGGCATTTGCGCTACTAAAATTATGTTTATTTCTTTAATAAATCTTTTTGAGTTTCGTATAGTATCAAGTTTGAATAAAAAGAATGTCCACCATCTTGAATTTTAATATTACTTACTAGGGCTACTAGGTTGTATATACGCGAGCTGCAACGCGGTGGTTATGTAATATTGTTTATTATTTAATTGTGTTCCCCTTTTACCTAACCTACACCCTTGATTTCATCGAAATCGATAACCAAGAGAGGAGACTACGATTTAATTATGATTTAAAAATGTCAGCTAAATTGGATTCTGAAATAGACACCTTTTTCGTACTGAGTTTGAGTTAGTCAAGAACGATCCAACCCACGCCTGCCGTCATCGTAATCTAAACCCCAATGTTAGTCGAAAACGATACCCATATCAAATTCTTGGATAAGGAGGATATTGAGGGGTTCAGGAGGGGCTGGGTACAGCAAGACTCGCTGCGCTCGCCTTGCTTTGAGTGTGATGGATTGCGAACCACGCCCGCCGTCATGAAATTCGTAATCCTTACTCCCATATTAGTCGAACATGATACCCATATCAAATTCGTGGATGAGGAGTGGGTTTCGGGGGTGCCGGTACATGACGGTGAAAAAACATTCTGTAAAGTCATTTCGTTTGGGAGATTTCAACGGGGGCTAAAAAAGGGGTAGGATAGGGGTATTTTTTTTCTTTACATTCAAAAAGATACCCTCTATACGATCCTGCAATCAGAACCCCTAGCAAATCTCAAAATGTCGGAATTTTCCCTCGGTCCCCCGAACATGAGAAATACATTATCGCAAAAAAAACAATACTTCGCCCTTCACCATCCGGAAGAACAATTATGTCAGTGAGTCAGTGAGTCCGTGGTAATCTGGCTATATATTATATCGTCGGTCCAATAATCTTAATCCTGGATTAGTTTAAATAGCTACCAATTTTGTGAACCCTTGAAGCGAGAAATAACAAATAGTTTGGGGAAATCTGAAATCATACGCTGGTAACATTCGTGCTCTATGTCACTGTCATTGTCATTGTATTTGATTACAGACTGTTGAGGTATTGTGTTCCAAGTAAAACAAAAACAAGTGTTTATTAGAAAGTTTTACGGTGTTATTTCAGTACTTACAAGTGAAACGTTATTCCTTTCGACTTCTTGACCTTTCTGCTGCAATTTAACAGTTCTTCACTGCACAGGAAACCATAATTATCTGTTTACACGTCGAAGTGTCCTGGCTCGCGCCTTGACGGGTACTGACGAGCACTGGACATGGTTTGGTTGATATTTGTGTGCGTGAGCGCGCGTGTTTACAAGGTGGTTCATTTTTTATTTCACCGTCAGACGTCTTTACTTTCCTTGGTCTTAGAACGTAATATAACATTTTGAGAAAATATTGTCCCTATTTGTACTATAGAACTACATAATGCTCCTGTTTTTATTTGTCTGTGAATGCACAGAACTAAAGGAATTACTTTTCCCCAATTCTTCCATGAAGAGATTAATATATAAGACGTTAATGACATTAATCACTGACGTTAATACAATCGATGTCGAAAACGTAGAAAAGTCCAAAAATCTGACATTTTGCCTTAGATATATCACGTGATCTGTTTCGAATTTTTCCCTACGAATCTTTAAATAAAATTGTTTTCAATTCTCTTTATAGCGAATGTCGGTTGGCTAGGCCTCAAAAAAATGAAACAACTCGCTATATAATATTTTTATTTTGCAATATAAAAGCAATACTTGTTTCTTTATTTTACTTGTACTTAGGTACTTTGTTCTATGAGAGGATTTGAGACAAAAAGTACAAATGTTCTAGTACAAATAGGGACAATATTTTATCAAATTGTTATTATTACGTCATGTTCTATAGAACAAATGGGACCTACGGGGATTTTTGCGTGATTACAGCTATGCAGCTTCCCAACAATCATTTGGTAGAAGCTCTCACTGATCCGCTTCTACCACTTCTTACCAGAGGATTTTTTGAATTCACTGTGTGATGAGATAGAAAGATAATTTGTAAACGTATACACAAAACTCTAAAACATCCAACAAAAATTTTCACACAAGATTACATCAAAACAAAATGTCTAAACCAGCTCTTATCGCATTGTGTACAAGAGATAGCATTAAAATTCGGTCATTGAGCATAGTAAAACGAATGTTTTGTAGTCAAATATGGTCAGATTAAATATTATCGGTGATCTCAATCTTTAGTTCGAATTGTTTCATCTTTATGCTTTCCTAAGCGTATTAGATGACCATTTTCTTGAATTTTTATTAAGGGGCAGAAGTTTTGTTTTAACTTTTTACCTTAATTTTTATTAACAAGATCTGTGGCGCAGTAGGCGAACGATCTCAAGAAATATGATCAGGGTGTGTCAGGCATCTAGTACCCATAACACTAGCTCTGCTTATAGCTTGGGGCTAGATGATGCTGCGTGGATTGTCCAACATTTTTTTTTATTATTTAAAATGTAAGGACGCGTTAGTGAAATGTATAATGATCAAATAAAGGTTACGTATATAATCTAACCACTTATTGTTTAAATTTCTATCTGAATTTAGTTTTGAGTTGTGTAAATGCTTCTTTAAATGATCAGAAACAAAAAAATCGTATGGTAAATTATTTGGTCCGAGAGCTTTTTCTTTTTGTTTAGATTTTTTTAGTTCACAGTCAATTCAAATGCAAGTATTTGTTATCTATTTCAATCAAAACATTGACTACAAAGCTTTATAATTTCGCATTTCCATTGAATTCAAAAAACTATATTCATTCACTTTACGCAAGACTTTACGTGTTTTTTGATTGACAGGTCGACAGTGCAGCAGTGTCTTGACAGTTGACAGACTTGATAATGTAAAGCAAACTGTGACAGATTCGAAATAGCCCTATTGTTAGTTTTATTTTTTGTCATTATGAAGATACTTTCAAAGTGTTTTGCTCTCAGGGTTCCGTGGTGAGAGTAAAAAAACCTTTTAAGATTAAAAAAGAGGCTCTTGATACTTTCTCAATCGTTGACCGAAATCTACCTGCATTATAATAACTTTTAATAGGTACTGTTTAATTTTACAGAAAAAACATGTATTTTATCAGTCTAGCGGTATATAGGTATTTGTAGCATAAAAGTATGGATAAAACAATACAATTCGTATTACGAGAAATTTGTGAGGTGTACATAGTTATCATTATAACCTTTATATAGTTTATTTATATACCTATAGAACAATGCTCACTAAAAGCACATAAAGCACTTCTCATTATTATAATGTTACGCGAATACATCTAACGAAGGCATTAGTGTCATGTAACAAAGCATTACCTACGGGGTGGAGCGTACTCAAACCATATACCGGTACCGATTTAAGATGAACCGGTATGCAAACGATAAACGTTTGGAGGACATTATCGCTCATGTCCGTAGGTACCCTCTGATGCGTAGGCTTCGGCCGTGACTTGTCACCACCCTCCGGACTGGGCCAGTCGGTGAAGCAACTCTGTTGTGTTTCGGAATGTGGGTCCGGAGTAGCCATCTTCTAGACCTTCGTGATACATCGTCGGCCGCATCTTCGCTTTCCATCAGGTGAGATTACGGTTAAGCAAAGGTCTATTTAAGATAAAAAAATATTATTCGTGTTGGTTGTATAAAAACAAAATTAGATGCCGGTTTATACCGGTATACCGAACTCGCGCGCTAACTAAAGCCCTAAATGAACACAAATTGCGTACACATGTTCGGAGGATCCGTCTAATTCCAACTTAATCTGCATAGTTTCGCTAATCTAAGCACCCGGTTCCAATAACCCTATATATTACCTCCTATCTAGTTGATAGACAGATGGAAAATAGGTACGTAGATGGATTGGTGAATCAAGGGGTTGATTGGATTAAGTAACTAGATCACGTCAAAGCGACGACGGTATATGAGGTATCGCTGGAGCGATGAAGTTGAGAGAACTAAAAGAACTTTGTGCTGTCGTCATCGTCTACTGGATTTAAATAGGAAGGAATAGAAGAGCTGGGAATGTTTGGGAGTCGAGAATAGTATATAAGACAAAGCACCATGCCAGTATAATGTAGATATGGGTCTAAAATGAATTTGTCAAAAAAATTGTATTTTTAAGCATCTGATTTTTAAGTTGTTATGATTTATTATTCCAAAATCAAACTTATGTCAAAGGTAAGAACTGAAATAATCAAAAAAATAATATGTACCAATAATTAACATGATGCGGAAAAAGTCCCTCGTAAAGTTCCTCGTTAAGAAATGAAACAGGAATGAAACACGTGTTCTTCTAACACAAATAAGGTTCGTAGTTGACCCACTTACATCGTAATGAATTTGTGAAACTACTATAGTTTTATAAGACCTAAGGATTTACAATTTACAATATTACAATCCCTAGGTCTGGAATTACCCCGGACGCAAGCATCCTTTTTATAAGCGCCATAACGGTTTTTTAACCGACTTCAATAAAGGAGGAGGTTCTCAATTCGACTGTTTTTTTATTGTTGTTACCTTAGAACTTTTGACTACCTGGGCCGATGTACCTCAGAACTATTGACTCCCTGGTCCGATTTTCATGTTTCTTTTTTATATGAAAGCTGGTGCTTTCCGTGTGGTCCCATTTTGATTTGGTTCCGAGAATGGGATCCATGAAAATCCATGTAAAAACTATAAAAATTGAAGTCGGTTTGTAGCATTTTAAACACAATTAATTATATACCATGAGGGTAATGCCCATGCTGGGCATGCAACACCACTTTGTGGCACCTTATACAGTATAGCCTCCCCTTAACAGAGTGTACCGATCGACATGCATGTTCCAGTACTAGATCGATCAAGAGGCTAATACGCGTTAACTGACTATGTACTGTGATACTATCTCGACATGGAGTTGGTAAAATCTGGATGTGGAATGAGATAACAAACTTGTGTATTCTTGAATGAAGGTACGAGTAGAGAGAGAGAGAGAGAAAATATTTTACCCAAAAAATAATTGAGTATTACGATATCCAAAGAAGCATCCTTTTTTTACATAATTTCATCTTTATCTGTCAAAAGAAATTTGTCTATGAATACATCAAATTTTTAGTCAGAGCGACGCATGACCAGGGGCCTGATTGCACTAACACAATCGCTTCACAATGACAATATTATCGCTTCATTATCGCGTTACAATCACCGCCATTGTCACCTTTTGGTATTCTACTAACACGATCTTTTTTTGTTTATGCCATATCTATGACTATGAAATGAAATGAAATGAAATGAAATGCTTTATTAAAAAGGAACAGCATTAATACAAACATTACCCAGTCGGTAAAATGCGATCGATTTCTTGTCAAATAATAAATATTCATAAATTAATAAATACAAATAAATAAATAAATAAATAAATAAATAAATTATTATGATAATAAATTACTATTACGACTATGATTATATGCCTCACCACATTATTGACACGATATTATAAGTAATAGAGATTGTAATCTTATAGTATTGGAATACCAAATAAATTTACGACTAAATCTCTATCTTAATCGTATGGCGCCATTATGGCATTTTGTTTAAAAAATAGTGGAATTACGCCCCTGAAAGCTGGAGAGAATCTGGCACATGCTGTGCCAGATTCTCTCTCAATCTCAACAGCCTGTATTGGTCCACTGCTGGACGCAAGCCTCCCCATGATAAGTGACTCATTAGCATTTGTCTCATGGGGGTAGTGCCCATAATAACCACGCTGGGCATGAGGGCTGGCGATCGCAGTTCGGTGGTAGAATAGTTCTGCAGGAGACGCTGCTGCCCGCCCCCCGATAGATATTTCTTAGTCGCCTCTTACGACACCCACGGGAAGAGTTGGAGTGGTGCAAATTCTAAGCCAGCACCACGCAGCTTTTTCACAGATTCTCTCCAGCATTGCCATTCGGCAGGGCAATGCAGCCAGTGTCTTTGGGACGCTTCCGACTGGAATTGATATGGATCAGTTGAGCTAGATTGCTTGCAACAGTCTGCAGTTTCAATTTGTTTCTATTCATTGAATGTTATTTTCTTTGTCAATCTTAAATATTTGCCATTGGTAAGTAAATATTAAATAAAACTAAATAGCAGTAAATATAACTAGTAGTTCATTCTCAGATATTATTGATTTAATTCTTAGACGGTTTATAATTTAGATAGTTTTCGGCATTTATAATTCTATAAATTGTAAAGTTTTTTAAAATTTGTAGATTTATTGTGAAGGTCAACAACAAACATCGAGTTTACCGGTGACTCTGTGAGTAACATGCGTAGCAGATTAAAACTTAATTTTAGTTTGTTGTAATGATTGATAAATATGGTTGGTAAACCATTTTTAAGTGTGTGTTTCATACAACATATATTATTAAACACTAACGAGTTTTGATAATGTAATGTTTGTGTTAAACCAATCACATCACACTAATATTATAAATGCGAAAGTTTGTATGGCTGATGTGATGTACTGAACGGATCTGGCTGAAATTTAAAATAGACATAGTCCTAGGTCTGGAATAAAACATAGGCTACTTTTTATCCCATAAATCAGTTCCCGTGGGATGAAAATCATTATTTAACGTTTCCATAGGAACAACGCGTGCGAAGCCGCGAGGCGCAGCTAGTAAATAAATAGTTCTATTTTATTTTATGTGCTCTCTGATCACTTTGGAGCCTTTCTATTATGGCCCAAAAGACACTGAGTTTTTTGGACCACAATCTGCCATTCATGCAACATGCCTTCTCCAAATCATCCCACATCTATGTAGACGCGATCGGGTAGCCGACCCGTTGGACGGGTTTGACAAATTATTTTTATTCGAAGCCTCACATTTGCGGTCAGTGTGGGATATTCGAGACTCGAAAGTTTTTGACCGTTTCGACATCACTCACCTTCTGGAATAAGTGTCCTACTAAGTATCTGGCTAGTTTATATTACAACAATTCTAAGTAATACAACCTATTTATTTTAAATATCACACTAATATTATAAATGCGAAAGTTTGTATGGATGGATGGATGTTTGTTACCCCTTCACGCCAAAACTACTGAACAGATCTGGCTGAAATTTAGCACACAGGAATCATACATAGGCTACTTTTTATCCCATAAATCAGTTCACCTATCATCTTTTCCATAGGAACAACGCGTGCGAAGCCGAGGGGCACAGCTGTATAATTATATTTTACTTTAATTACTTAAGTGTACTTAAAACGGTAACATACCACTTACATTAATTTAATATACACAATTTTAATTAACTACCTAATATATACTAATATTATAAAAAGGAAAGATTTGATTGTTTGTTTGTTTGTATTAAATAAGATCCGAAACTACAGGACCGATTTCAAAAATTTGTTCATGATTTAAAAAGCTTAGGTACTTTTCAAGGAGTGACATAGGCTATATTTCATCCCGGAATACCCACGGGAACGGGAACTACGCGGGTGAAACCGCAAGGCGATGCTAGTATTAGGTAAATAATGAAAAAAAAATAGATTTTATACAGACACACAATCAGACATCGTGCTCACAAAACCACAAACATTCCGACTTTTTTTCCCCGAAACTGTCCGCGAATAAGTCGCAGTGTGGGCTGATGGGCTAATATGACCACTGCTACTTCAGCTTGCTGATTCTTAAGCCCCCAATACATGTTGGCCGAGCTAAGGCCAACGCGAGCGTAGGCAAATCGATACAAGATAAGTGCCAGCGTCTAGACGTTTGGCAAGTCTACGCAAACTATTGCACCACAAACTACACAAACATATTGTAGACACGATTGGCCGAGCGCAGGCAAGCGCCTTTGATTTGTGCAGAAAAACCGACACGGCTCCGAAGTTAGGCGAGTGGACGCAAGCGACCGCGAGCGGTGACAAATTACTCCAAATGACCTCTTGTCTAGATGTATTGGAGGCTTTAGAGCAATGTCGATAACTTTGGTTCTCTGTCGGATGTATGCGTTACGAATCCTATCCTTTAGAAAAATAGCTTAGCTCTTTCCATAGCTCGCTAGCGACTTTGAACTGGTGGACCAGCCCTATCGTGAGTGGCGACATCTAAATGTTACTAGTAAAAGCCCATAATTTGAATGAACATTTTCGTGCTGTGCGGCAGCGGTGCTTTCCAAGTGCGCGAGAAGCTTCAACCAGCAGCCAGTCAATAATAACCGGTTAAAATTATGCCCTGTAATTATTTACGTACAGAAATTAAAGGAAGCCGTTGATTTATCTCCGAAGCAATCAATTAAATCAACATTAAAATAAACGATATCTTAATTATTAGATTCCCATCTGAGAGCTACTCACGCAGTACTTTTTTACTAGCTTATGCCTCCGGATTTACTTGGAACAAGTGAGTTTTTTATTGGGACAACCGTTAGTTGAGGCGCCTTGTAAATCTTCTTATTTAATCTACTTTTCAATGTTATTTTTCTTGGAAGAGATAACACAGATATATCTAACACGGATACATGTCTTACTTAAAAGGGAATCTCAAACACTGTTATATTAAGTACCTACATTTTTAAAGAAATATATATTTTGTATTTAGTATTTGTTTGTAAATCTTCTTATACTTGAAGGAAAAATGTACCTATCTTAGTTTTATGTTACTTCACCAAATCTAGTTTATTAGTAGTAAGCAGTAACAAAAAAAGTGGGCATTACATCTGCTAATATTTTAATGAGGAAAGATTTGATTGTTTGTTTGTTTGTTTGTAATGCATAGGCTACGAAACTTCTAAACCGATTTAAAAAATTCTTTCACAAGTGACATAGGCTATATTTTATTCAGAAATTCCCACGGGTACGGGAACTACGCGGGTGAAACCGCCAGGCACTGCTAGTTTTTATATAGGTATTTTCTATGTTTTATGATCGAATTTTAACCGCTCCTTAGGTAAGGTCCTTTCTTTTTGTTACAACCGTCTCTCTGCTTAGCTTGAGACTAGATAATGCTGTGTGAATAGATAGGTAGATAGTTCTCTATTCATCACCTTAATAAAACAGAAATTTACATAATTAGACAAAGGGACAAGAACAGCATACAACTGGCTGCCTTATCGCTTAAAGCTTCTTCCAGGTAACCAAACTGATTGTGACAAAATAATGGATGGCGGTGCTTCTTAACATACATATACCAACTAAACTATTACTTTAAATATACAACGAAATAAAATTATACTTAGTAGCTTTAGTGGACATGCTATTTATCTAACCTAGTGTAACATGACATTTAAATAGTGATGAAAGACTTTTACATTATCTCAATTATGCCTTTAAAAGAGGCACTGATTAAAATCGTTAAATACGGCCCTTACGGCCAAAAACTGTGGTATTGTCTTTGAAAATGTCGACGCACGCACACTATGAGTAGATAAAATTAGTGTTTTTATTTATAAAGCTAACTGTTATAATTACCATTTATTCACTCACTTCCCTTGGCAACAAACATGTCGCGGTGTCACTACGGTAAGGGCCCATCTAACGATTGAAATCTTTGATTAAGGCGCATACACCACTGAAAGTGGCGCCCCCAGTTATTTTATCTTATTATTTCGTTAAACACGGGAAGTTTTAAAAATCTTGTTTTAAATTTCTTTTAAAAGTTTGTGGTATTTATTATAAGTTATTTATTAGTGCCTCTGTAATAGTAACATTCTGTAAAGCGTACGAGATACGAAGTTGCGCTTTTTGGCCACCAAACTCTATTTTCGCATCTCCTCCTAAATAAACTATATAAGATAAAACTAAAACAGACGTATCAAAAAATAGCAATAGGTACTGTACGATGGATTTTTATAATGTCCTATGTTAAGCGTAATGATATGATAAAATAGCTGGTCCTGCCATATTGACTCCTGTATGCGCCTTAAAAGAGACACCCGAACATTACCATTTTTACCAGTTAGTTGAACTCTATTGTAACTGTCAATTGAGAACAAATGGACCAACAAAGATCATATCCACACCAAGTCACGATTGTTACATTAGCGAGCAGAGCTTCCGATACAATAAACTATCTACCAAATAGTTTAATTCTTCTAGTCATCATCAGCCTATATTAGTCTACTGACTACGTTTGCCGAGTCGGGATCTCCACTCATGATTTCGTTTAACCTATCGGTTGTCAGTTCGGATGTATTTGTTACGAATCCTATCTTTCAGAGACATTTCGAGCATAGCTCTTTCCATAGCTCGCTGAGCGACTTTTAGCTGGTGGACCAGCCCTATCGTGATTGTCCACGTCTCAGCTCCGTAGGTCATGACGGGTAGGTCGAACTGATTGTAAACTTTAGTTTTCAAGCATCGTCTATGTAATGTCCTACTAATAATATAAACGCGAAAGTTTGTAAACATGTCTGTATGTATGTTTGTTGCTCTTTCACGCAAATACTTCGGATCGGATTGGGCTGAAATTTTGCATACCTACTGGTAGTTCTAGGCCTGGAATAACGCAGGTTTTTTATCCCATAAATCAGTTCCCGTGGGATAGACGTGCGAAGCCGCGGGGCGCAGCTAGTATTATATATATTATTTTGCAGTTCCCTATACAGCACCCTGTACCAGGCACGTGTATTGAACGAAGCTAAAATTAAGACTGTAGGTGTACATGTGAGCAAAAAATTAATAAATTAAAAACCTATAATTTCCTGCCCCGACAGTACCATACTAGCAGCAGGCTAAATCGTGAGTAGCTCCCATAAACCAACTTAACTAAAACTGGAAAGTTGAAGTTAGCACTCTGACTATTTGTCGGTTACTAACAAACGAGGCCTCATTTACACCGGACGGAATGGTCATAAATAACATTTTTTATGATTCGATGAGAGGATTCCTACAGTTTTTACTATAGGAGTAAAAATACTATAGGTACGAGTAAAACTACTCACAGTTATTAGATATAATCTGCAACGACTCCCGTAATAGGACCACTAGGGTAGAGTTTAGATTAAAATCATAAATTTAATACTGATTGCGATTGGTATTATATGATTGTCGATTTTTAGGGTTCCGTACCCAAAGGCTAAAACGGGACCCTATTACTAATTATTGTCCTGTACGATTAAGGACTTTGACTGACATAGTACTCGTATACGGTCGAGCCTTATTATTCCAGCCATTTTGATCAAAAAAAATTATCTCAATAGTGTCATCAAAAGGTCGCTTTTTATTTGATTTGACAACTTGTACAAGCTTTGTTAGTCAAAAATTGCCATGACTTGGCTATTAAGCCCTAATGGCTTACTAAGCCATTAGGGGTGATACTCGTATATGCCAGACCGTTGTAGGGGCCCCGTCCCGTTCTATTTACCATATTCACCCCTAAAGCCTTCACATACTGGCGATTTGCGAGTGATTTTAAAACGTGGCAATTGCGCAGCGAGCGCGCCTGGCCACGATGAGCACGTGTGGTGGATTTACGCCGTCATCGACGCTAATCGCAGCGCGTGCACAAAACTTAAACCAGTTTTTGAGTTGAGAGACGCGTTTTATACATACGTATCCTCAATAGAATTCACAACTCATCATTGGGATGGGTTTTGCTACAAGTCGAAAAATAACAACTAACAGACTAAAGGTTTCTTTGTCCTTTCTGTACTTAAGTCTATTTACCAAAGTGACTAAATTAATAAATACCACTGTATCTCCGTGTTAGTGTAATTGTATAATATAATTTGAATTTAATGGAAATAAAGAGTTTTTGACTTTTACTGGACGTGTGGCACAAATAAACATTTTGTATGAAGCAATTCATTTTATGAAAATAGGAACTCAAAAAAAACTTTCTTGAGTTTCATTTCGGTGTAACAGCCAGCCAAATAATTTGAAACTGACAAAAGTTTTAACGTTAACACTGGAAGACTTTATTTACGGTGCGGGCAATACGAGGTTCGCAAATTACGCCGTTAACTACGTTCTATTACTACGTTAACTACGTTCTATTTAATTATGTTTTGCTACAGTTTAATTTGTGACAGGAATGCGGATGATAATGTTGTAAGGAGGTTGTATTTTTTACGTTGTAAAAAGGTCGTAAGGTTTTAAAGCTCGAGCAATGTTTAAGGTTAAATGGATGGATATCCTTTAGTTTTGCGTTCAATTTATTATATCACCGCAGGCAGTAAAAGGCGGGTCCTAGTCTGCTAAATGGCTTCACTATGATAATGGTATCTTCACAATATGGTATTACTACACATTTTGGTTTGTTACTTTACTACATAATACATAAATGAAACTGCTGCCCTGCCATAAAAACTATTGTAGTTTGACGAATTAATTACAGATATAAGCGGGTTAACTATGAACCTCACAAATAAGGTTCATAGTTGGAAGAACACTAGGCCGTAGTACGCAGTGCAATCGCGGCGCGAACCGCATTCACCCTTATGATGCCCCCCTCTCTTAGCGAGGGATCGTTAAGGGATGAAATGTTGGTGTTCTTCCAACTCAAATATGGTGTTTAGTTAACCCTTACATACGTAATGAATGCTGCCTTTGGTAGGTTACCTACATATATATTATAGTACCTAAGTATATCAGTTACCTTTCTGGAAAGTACACCTAACGCAACCTAATTCCATACTTGCTAGCCTGTATAAAAAGTTCAGAACGAATTTCACAATTCTACGTCTCTGTCACGACATAAAAATTAACATGGAAAATGTTACGAAACAATGCTCTCTCGATAATTGAGTTATTTCGTTCAAAAAAACATACAGACACGTGCTTGCCCTCAGGCTAGGCGTTAGGACCGTGCGGTAGTGAAAGAGACGCAACAATATCTGCTGGTCTCATTCAGAGTCAGAGTCAGAGTCAAATCGTTTATTGATTTATTTATTTATTGTATATATGTATATTATGTTCGACGACCTCTACCCTAGTACTCATAACACAAGCTCTGCTTAGCTTGATTTCATGCATATACCTACCCTATTGAAACAGAACATAATGAAGCAATTTTCATTTGTTTGCTTTATTTATTCGTAATCGAAATGTAAACGATGAGGAGCTGGGCGTGCGGATTGGCGATCGCAGTTTGATGGTAGAGTTGTTCTACAGAGGCGCTGCTACCCGCCTTCCGGTGGATATCTCTTAGTCCTTAGGCGAACGCTACACGACAATAAATATTGTGATAATTATCATGATATTTACTTTCGTATCTCGGGCCGGATCACAGCACACCCTACACCTACAATACGGATCGCATCAGTACTGAAGCGTTCTTTGTACGAGGCAGACATGATGGACCCTAAACGGAGGAAAATTAGAGCTTGTGTGGTAATAATTTTAGCCCTTTCTTTAAACAAACGAGTTAAAAGAAAGCGATGGATGAAGAATTAGCTATAAAGGAGAGAAATGTATACACATCTGAATTTATTGGACGACGCCTTCACTGACGCGATCAATATTGATGCGACACACTACACGCAAGATAAATATCACAATCCAAGATCTGGGGTCAGATCACAAGGATTTCTAGAAATCCAGCGATACATATTGTGATCCGTCAAATCACTACCCTACACTTCAATAAATATCATAATCCGATATTTTATATTGACGGATCACAATATGGATCTTCCGTGTAGCGTTCGCCATACGACGCCCGCGGGTAGAAATTAGGTGATGTAAATTCTAAGCACCACACCGGTATACACATACAATAGATGATAATAACTTGAATTCACCATCAATACATAACAAAATAAAAAGGAACTTAATACTTAGGTACTATAATCGTGCTTACACAAATATTTTCTCCTTAAATAATAAACATATATAATATTCTATATTAATCACTGTAATTTTAACCCCAAAATAGCTGACTGATGACTCAGCTATTTTTTGTGTTGATCATTTATTTACTTTACCATGTGTAGAAATATAAGATTTTATAAACAAGGATGCAGGTATCAACATGTTTTACCGATTACAGTGTACAAATTGTGTAAAATGGCATGCAACAGAGACAGAAGCTAAAATAATAATGAGGTTATTAGAAGTATATAATGTCAAATGTCAATGTATTTTCAATAAATTTAAAATAAGGTAAGTAATTTATGATTCTAATAATATATAATCATATATATATGCATAAACAATCATAGCTTCCCACTGGAACTAAAGGCTAAGCGTAAAAAGTGTTTATTTTTCGAGTTAAATAAAAGGTTTTTACTTGTTTATTAATGACAAAGTATTTAATTTTTTACTTTTGAATGATATGATTTTAATTATACTTTTAGTGAGAACCAAACGTATTGTTTTAAAGGTTTTAAATAAATAATGCTAAACAATGTAGACTGATGACCCCGTAAAGGTTATCGAAAACCGCTGTAGAGACATTTGGGACAGATGTATGTATGTCATCAACCTATGTAAGCCTCCCCTAATAAGCGCTAAATAATGCCGGGTGAATTGCATTTTTTTATGAAGTCTGAGACCAATATCTTAGATGTCTCTGATGATTGAAATGTCTCATTCTTTTTTAAAACTCATCTGAGACATAGGTAGGTGTCAAAAAAACTAAACTAAAATATAACTAAAAGTCTAAACTTATCTTACCTTATCTCTATAACTCTCTTCTCAGCTTCAATTAGCTTAGTAGAGAATTATAGAGATAAGTTAAGATAAGTTTTGACTAGAACACACTCTACCTACCTTTGTCATTGGTACAGCCCATGTGAAGCCCTATATTTAAATAGATTGCTGGTTTTTATAATAAATAATTAATAAAACCGACTCTAGCTAATAAAACTCCGCAATCGTGATATAATCATACATATGGGACAAAGCACGGTTTACACACGCAAGCATTCCGTACAAATAACTGTTCGTATTGTCTGTTTAAGCCTTACAATGGATTGTCACACGGAAACCAGAACGATGGGTTATTATCTACTTACGTTTATCTGGTTATCTGTGAAAATTCCTATTAGCAACGTTTAATATCGAGGTTTCTTTTTCACCTTTTTACTGTGACATAGGTTTTGAAGTGTTGAGATTCTCGCAGATTCATTATTCTTGATCATTCTTGTTTACTATTTTAATATTATTTTTTTGAAATGTTGACTTATATGCTATGATTCTGAATTTAAACTTCAGCAAAAAAGTGGCCATTATAAAAAAAAACTGTACTTTCTGTTAATTAGGGTAACTTTTTGATTATTATGTACCAATTTAGTGTAATCTACGGACCTTATGTTTCCTACATAAGGTCCATACATTACACTAAATTCGTACTGAATTATAGAATTTTTTTCAATACGATTTTAGAAAAACTGCTGGACGCAGACCCCCTCTGATGAGCGGTTTTATTGGCTGTTATCTCATGGGGGGTAGTGCCCTCTCGCTGAGCATGCGGGTTGGGATCGCAGTTTGGTGACAGAATTGTTTGGCTGGAGGCTCTGTTGCCCACCCCCGGTAAATATTCCTGAGTCGCCTCGTACGACACCCGCGGGAACCTATTCGCTTGCAATAAAACTAACTTTCATTGGAAGGAAATTTTGGGCGGCATCATTTTCAAAATGTTAATTTCAAAAATAAATACAATAACAATGAAGTCGTTTTTATCATTCGCTTAAACGAAATGGCGTACGATTTGAAGCAAATTAATTCGCCGTAATTTTTTTTCGATGTAAAACGCAATAAAATCAGAAGCAAATTTTGTATGTTGCCCCAACACAAAACGATCAACCTTAATATATTTCTTTTGATACCTAGGCTCATAACTTCATAAGTTACGTAATGAATCCCCATATATTTCCTGAAAGGGAAATATTCGAGTAATATCAGAAGGATGTTAATATTATAATAAGGAAAATAATTTGGTGGCATCAAAGGCAAGGTAGAGTTTAATATTTTTTGCGTACAAATACGTTTTTTATAGGCAATACATTATTAAGGCGCATACCCGAGCCAATCTGACAGCGATACCTATTTTATCATATTTTTACGTTTAACATAGGAATTTTTTAAAATCCTACGTTCAGTTTGTGGTATCTATTATAAGCTATTTTTTAATACTTCTCTAATAATTTTATCTCATATAGTTTAGGAGGAGATGCGAAAATAGAGTTTGGTGGCCAAAAAGCGCAACTTCGTATCTCTGCCTAAGCTTTACAAAATGAAACTATTACAGAGACATTAATAAAAAGCTTATAATAGATACCACAAAGTGAACGTAGGATTTTTAAAAAATCCTGCGTTTAACGTAATAAGATAAAATAGTTGGGGGCGCCACTTCCGCTGGTGTATGGGCCTTAAAGATGGAGATTTAGATCGCTATAATAGTTGTGGTTATTATCCGTCATTTATCTAATGTTTGTTTGGGATAGGAATATGAAAGTTTGGGCGCATACCCGAACCAATACGACTGCGCCACCTATCATGATTATAATCTACTAGCTGCGCCCCGCGGCTTCGCACGCGTTGTACCTATGGAAACGTTAAAAGGCTATTTTCATCCCACGGGAACTGGTTTATGGGATAAAAAGTAGCCTATGTTTGATTTCAGGGTTAGAATTACCTGTATGCAAAATTTCAGCCAGATCCGTCTAGTAGTTTTGACGTGATGAAGTAGACAAGTCAATTTTTTTAATATATAAACAGCTTGATGAATAGTTATTACTATCAAACAAGAAATAAGGTGCAACTAACTATAATTCACTTCAATTTTTCGTCCACTAGCGGAAGAAGTGAAAAAGAAACCTTTAGCAAGTTTATCACTTATAGTCTATGTCACTCCCTGAAAAGTATAAGCTTTTTAATGATGAAATATTTTTTTTCATCGGTTCAGTATTTTCGGAGCTTATTCAATAGTTTGTATTGACAAACAGTCAAACCTTACCTCTTAATAATAATATTAGTATTAGTTTGATTTTATTTTCTTTTTCAATAATTGTTATTTTAATATGTTTTAGTTATAATAACACAAGCTTTGCTTAGCTTGCGGTTAAATGATCCTGTGAGAATAATTTTCCAGCTTCATTTTCGCAGAAACAAGATTTTATTAATAAATATTAAATTTACATGTCAAATCAGGTAGGTAACATTACATTTCTTTACTTATTTTCAAATAATATAATTTCATTTTAAATAATACTATTTTGCTTCACTATATCACACTAGTATTATAAATGCAAATGTTTGTATGGATGTATGGACGCCAAAACTACTGAACGGATCGGGCTGAAATTTTGCATACTGTTAATCCTAATCCCTGTGTAGTAAGTAGCCTGTGTTTGACTCCATCAAACACAGGCTACTTACTACACAGGGATTAGGATTAAGCCTGTGTAGTAAGTAGCCTGTGTTTGATGGAGTCAAACACAGGCTACTTACTACACTACTACTTTTTATCCCATAAATCAGTTCCCGTGGGACATAAATCACCTTTAAACGTTTCCATAGGAACAACGCGTGCAAAGCCGCAGCTAGTACTATATACGCAGTAAAACACCTATTCAAAAGATTATGACCTCATCCAAGGCAAAAAAACCCTTCATGAAATCAATACCAATTCCTTTACTCAAAGACTTTCCTAAGTTTGTTTTTGTCAAAAACTCAAAGAAACCTCAATAACTTTAAACTTGCCGGCACGTGCTTGACCGTTTATTAGAAGTTCTTCGACAAGTATTTTATCATTTAACCTTCGAAGGAACTTGGAGAAGTTTCTTTATCGAAATACAGACCAATGTTTGAAATCGGGAGTTAGGAATTCTAGGATATTATGAAGGTAGGTCTTACCACTTTTTTGTAATATATTTATTTTATTTATTTATTTAAATTAAAACGGTTGTAAGAAACCAATTACATTAATTAAAAGATAACAGAATTACTAAATAAAAGTTTTGTACATACAATTGTCATAATATGGAATGTCAGTAAAATTAATATAAATAAACACGCAGATAAAAATTTTACTTACATAATTAATTTTAGAAAGAAAACAGAATTACACTAAAAGTTTTGTACTTACAATCGTCATAATATAATATGGAATGTCAGTAAAATTTATAATAATAAACACGCAGATAAAAAAAATAATTAATTATGACGTTCACAAAATAAAAAACAATCATTCAATATGTAGTTATGTTTATCTATATAATATAATACGTGATCTGCTTATTTATATACTAGCTGCACCCCGCGGTTTTGCACGCGTTGTTCCTATGGAAACGTTAAAAGGTCATTTTCATCCCACGGAAACTGATTATGAGATAAAAAGTAGTCCATGTTAGAATCCAGGATTAGAATTGCCTGAATGCAAAATTTTAGCCAGATCTGTCCAGTAGTATTGGCTTGAAGAAGTAACAAACATCCATACATCCATCCATTTGAAAGCTAGCAGTAGTTGTTGCTTCCCGTGTGGTCCCATTTGTTGTTTTTAATTTGATCTGATACTGGGATCCATGAAAAAACTTTATAATCGCTTTTTGGTCGGCTGTGTAGTGTGCGGTAACGAATCGGTTGACGCACCTCCGGGTTAGCGGCGGTGAGTGGGTTAACGAGGTCACCGAGAACGTACCTCGGTCTACGGAGGATTCTATTCTTGATGGATATGCCTTCATCGCCTTTTATGACACCCCGCAGGATGAATTAGGGTGGAGCAAATTCCAAGCCAGCACACGAAACACGCCACTGTGGAGGAAACAAACGTAAAAATCATAAAAGTGCATACCATATCCATTTTCTAAGATCTCCACGACTCTGGCCAAGTGAAACTTTTCCGCAGAACTCCAATTAATTATATTTGATAATGAGCGAGTTGTGGAACTTTGTACGTGATTCGGCGATTCGAATTGAGTCGATTGAAGAAAGTGATGTAATTGTTCAAACCTATACCTAATAGGTAGGTAAGGAACAGGTCAGGTACTATCACGGTTCATGAGATATACAGCCTGGTGACAGACGGATAGACAGACCGACAGACTTAGTAATAGGGGCATTATAAAGTCCTCATGCCAAAATCAAAGACAGCTTTGATGCGCAAGGGTATTTTCTGCATGGCTCCTTCTATTTACAATAAACTGCCAAAATCAGGTAGAAATACATGTTTTCTTTACTTTACTCTGCTTAGCTTGGGGCTAGATAATGCTGTGTGAATTGTAAGTACATAAAAAAAATTAATTGATCATAGGTTTTTTTTTTGAATAGAAGCGGATACATTGCCCTTTAAAAGTAACATTTGTTTTATGAAGCCTGGGTACATCGAGTTTATGTTTCTTTCTAGTATTTAAGTAATGTATATCGCTATTATTTGGGAAACTAGTGATATTTTTATGAGTATGCAACAAGTTTTCATAAGTATATTGACTTGGTACTTACTGTCATTATTATTATATAATATTGAGGAGGCGCTGCTGCCAACACCCGGTGTATATCCCCTAGTCGCCTCTTACGACATTTGCGAAAAGAGTAGAGGAGGTGCAAATTTAAAACCTTGGCGAACTAAAACCTTATTTACATGAAATGCAAAAAGCACAAATCGTAAAACCAGTACGTTACGTAATCGTAGGTAATCTTGCGGCCTGGTTTTTGACACCTACGCAAAAACGCAAGGCTGTTATGATGTTTGTTTACATCTACGTTGGCTTTGTGTGGATATCTTAGAGTTAAGTATTTTTTCTTATATCTTAGTCAATAGTATCAATTCTTCAATTAAACTACATAATGACGTCTTTTTCAGAACAATCTACCTAACATGTATTTTTAAATAAACTAACGAGTTGACACCCTAGTTCCGTGGGATACCGAGGCTGTTCGGGTTTTCAAAAATTATCTTAGGGTCTGTTCGAAGCGATGCGTGACCCGAGAGCTGGTGAGTATCTGGCGCAGCGCATCAGCATTGCCATACAGCGGGGCAATGCAGCCAGCGTCAGAGGGCCTAGCCAACCGGCATTATGAAACGAATCGAAAACAATTGAAAGATTTTTAGGGAAAAAATCGAAACAGAGGGCCTAGACAATGTTACAATCGATGTCGAAAGCGACAGTAGATTCGTCCAAAAATGTATGGGTTTGACATATGCCTTAGATAAAATTTACGTGTTCAGAGGGCTCAGCTAGAGCCCCCAGTTGAGCTTCCTGTAGATTGTAGTCAACAGTCTATTTATCTCAATTGATTTAATTGTAAAAACTAGTTTTGATTCATATATTTTATTTGACTGTAATGTTCTTATTATGAAATACAGTTATTTTTTATGTAATTTTTTATTCCTAAAAATAAACATAAAAATATGTTGCGCATGTCTACATAAATTCAATGATCTAATGTCAGCAACCACATTCATCTAATCCGGCGCCAAAGGCCAAAAACCGTCTCTTGCGCAACGTCAGTTTCCAAATTTGAATGATTGAATTGTTTACGCGCACTAAAAATCCTTATATGGGTGTGGTTGTGGTCTATTGTTGACTTTTTGGGATATTTAGGGGTCAGTAAGATAACGGGAAATACGAATATACCGTAAGTTATGAGAAATTCCTTTGTAAGGGAACACTTCTACCGATGAGTACGAGACGATGACATTTCGACGTCAAAAGACAATTGATTTCTTCAACGCAAGAAAATGACTAGAAATTAGACGTTATAGTCATTTTATTTGTGTACTAGCTGCACCCCGCGGCCTTGCCACCTATCCCACAGGACCTGATTTATGGGTTAAAAAGTAGCCTATGTGTTATTGCAGGCCTAATAGAACTAAAGTTTTTAAACTTACGCGATCAGAACACATTATTATAAATATTCACGGTTTTTTATCGCGTTTATTTACCTATTTTTCCCGACGTTTCAACAGGTTTACACTCTGTCGTGGTCATGGGATGACTGGACTAATAGAACTACCTGGGTGCAAGTAGTTTTTGCGTGAAAGAACAACAAACATACATGTTTACAAACTTTCGCGTTTATAATATCAGTGGGCTTAAAAGGAGTTCCTGATTTTTTTTTCTAAAATAACACAATACCATGATGGGTAAATTTGGTAAACAGCAATCAGCTTTTACTTGATAAAAACAAGATTATATTCTCATTATTTAATGACCCTTTCGTACCACATCTCACTGATGGTAATTGACGATGTAGCCAACGATGTAGCCGACGATGTTTCACGATGGTTTAGACTACAAGACACCAAAGTTACTCATACATAATGTTCTTGCTTGCTTGGTTCGCTTTTTGTTCTTGCCTAGAAGATACCTTAGTTACCCTTACTAGCATAATGTTTTTACTTACTCGATTTGCTATTTGCTCTTGCCTGCTTTGAAATAAAGAACATGCGAGCAGAACCCAACGAATATTTTATTTTACTTTTTTAAGCTCTATAAATAACAGTTGAGTGAATCATACATAATTGTATTAATTTTATTGTCCGTGATGACAAAACTGGATCCACCTACACGGCAATAACGTTGGAATTCGACATAAAATTTTGCAATTCCAGTTCGATGGATTGAGAATTTATTAATGAAAAATCACTGCAATGTCATATTGAATCATCAGAAGAGTTTATATGCAAACACATAAAACCCTCTCTTGTTATTCAATGAAATAAAATAAGAGTCTATTCATAAAATTCAACAAAGAAGATTTTTTTTATCTGAATAATTATTTATAACTGACCTTTTGCTTGCTGTGAAACCTCACCATCAACCTTTGATCATGATTTGTTCATTAGGGGAGGCCTAATATCCGACGTAGGAGAATACTGATATCTGTCTCCTACTGGACAGAGGCCTTCCCTATGACCGCCATAGCACTCTGTTCTCAGCTTGCCGCATCCATCATCTGCCTGCGGTCTTTCGTAGATCATCATCCCACCCGCCGTTAGATTGAACGTCATAATAACAAATACCTTACCTTCTGCTAATATATTTGATCATCGGATTATGCTGCACCACCCCAATTCTTGCCATGGATGTCGTAAGAGGCGACTAAGGGATATCCACCAGTGCGTGGACAGCAGCGCCTCTTGCAGAACCAATCTTCCTCCAAACTGCGATCCCCAAGCCGCATCCCCATCGTGCGGGTTACAGGCATTACCCCCCATGAGTTAGAGGCCCATAAGGCATTTATCAGGGGGAGGCCTGCGTCCAGCAGTGGACCGATACAGGCTGTCGAAAGTGAGGTTGAGGCTATGTTGCACACTTTACCCGTGAGCATACATAAGACCACAGCTGATCGTATCTCCTCAAACAAAGGGTTTTGCCATTTTCACTACGCTTTGGCAGGCGGGTTGGTGATCGCAGTAGAAGTGTTAAAATGCATAGAAGGAAGCTGATGCCCATCACATGGATGGATGGATGTTTGTTACTTCTTCACGCCAAAACTACTGAACGGATCTGGCTGAAATTTTGCATACAGGTAATTCTAATCCTGGAAACTACTTTTTATCCCATAAATTATTTCCCGTGAGATCAAAATCACCTTTTAATGTTTCCATAGGAACAACGCGTGCGAAGCCGTGGGGTGCAGCTAGTATTATATAATATTCCCCTAGTTAGTCTTACAACATCCACGGCCTGTGTTAGTGGAGTCGATTCTTACATCACAATGCCACGGCTAGACACTTTACAAGACATTAACATACAAACTTTACAAGACATAATCTGACTGAAATTCTACGTAACGTTGAAGTAGATACATTTTGACTTTTTCAAAAGCATGCTAGGGGTACGGTATACGGTGTAAAATTTTCACTCTGTAAGAATCACAAGTGCCTCAAATTTATCTCTAAAATTTTGTGTACCCACTCGCAAAATAAATTTATTTATTATAGCAATTTTCTCTTTAATTAAACCACCTCTTTCCTAAATGGTAACTCCCAGTTTTCCCCTAATTTGGAACTTTTGAACTTTTTAATGTTTGCGCGTTACGTAAAAGTTTGCTAATTTATGCCTACAGGATTTCGAGAACTAATTTTGCTACCAACAATGTTTATTTTTTTTAACTGAAAGTGTCCTAAAATGTTGCCAATTGTTCTGTAAAGGCCTGTTTAGGACCTATGCGGCATTCTCTACCCAAAGGTTGGGGTAGGTTTGTTTGGGTGTCGCGCAGTTTGTGGTATTCCATCCATATTCTATTGAGTATTTATTCAGAGAAAGTAGATATCGCTACCTTAAGGGAAGCAAAAACCTATTCAACTTATTATTTGCCTGCCTTCAACCTGTCATTGTCCATGAATTGGTCAGAAACTTTCTTCATCATCATTAAACTTAATTTATTAGGCTATGTTCAATATGATGACAGATTATTTCAGTCAGACACATACATTTCAGCAAGAGTATTTTAACCATTAAAAAAGAATTTTAACGAACCAAAAGCTGACGGCACAGAATTATAAGCATTTTCAGTTCTACATTACAAAAATTACATTGTATTGAATAACTTTGTTAACATTTCTGTATAATTGTTTTATGTTATGACTTCCTCCTACAGTCTTTACGGGAAATTCTTACAATTTTTTTAACTCTGTTACCTTTGAACAATCATTGAACTTGCCCTGTTAATATATGATATCTACCGGCGATCCCCAACGCGCATGCCCAGCTTGGGGATTATGGACATTACCCCCATGAGATAACACCCAATAAGGTGCTTCAGGGGGAGCTCTGAGTCCAGTAGTAGACCAATATAAGCTGTTGAGGTGAGGAGTCAGTGTCAGAGTCAGAGTCAGAGTCAAATCATTTATTTCTTTAGACTAACAAAATAAGCACTAAGACAAGTCAATTTTTACTAGGTATATAAACAGCTTGATAAATAGTAATTACCTATATCAAACAAGAGATAGGGTGTAATTGACTCTAATTCACTTCAATATTTTGTCCACTAGCGGAAGAAGTATCTTCGTATTCATAAAATAGCGATTGAACTTCACTTGTTAAGTTCTTTTAATCATCTATTTTTAACTGAATATTAAATCAGTTATCCGGTTTTTTGGTATACTTATAAATAAGTTAGGTGACAATACAATATTATAGAACTGGGCTGATGATTGAGACAGAAGGTTGGCCATAGGAACTCCTGAGCAAAACTACGTAACCCTTTTATTAGGCCTTTGTTCAACCTCGTCAACCTCAACAGCTTGTATCGGTCCACTGCTGGACGCAGGCCTCCTCCTGATAAACGCTTTATTAGCGTTTAACTCATTGGGGTTAGTGCACATAATTCCCACGCTGGGCATGCGGATTGGGGATCGCAGTTTGGTGGAAGATTTGTTCTGCAGGGGGTGCTGCTGCCCGCCCCCCGATTGATATCCCTTAGTGGCCTCTTATGACACCCACGGGAAGAATTGGGGTGGTGCAAATTCTTAGCCAGCACCACACAGCTGATGCTGCAACACGGCTGATGATGATGATGATGATGAACGTATCTCAAACCAAACGAGTTATGCCTACCTAAGTATGTATGTATGACAAAATGGCCCAAGTTTTCAAATATGCAATACCGCATGCTACAGCAAAAATTCAATTTCTTAACCTGCATAGAGGAATGAAATCGGCAATTTTCATATTGGATCACAGAATACGTCGAACTGGAAAGTTTCTGTGCCAAAATGGGATCTCGTTATGAATTGTTTTGATCTGAAATTTGTTTGAGCTTGCAAAACTTGTGAAAATCCCTTTATAACTTATTTAATAGAATAAATAATGCTTGACAATTTAAAATATTTACGTATACTATGTCACGTTAGTATTCAATCAGTATAAAATGCTGCGTTGTCATACAGATGAAACTTTGCCGTGATTAGATCCAGCGTAATCAGTTGGGAACTACCCGTTTTTTGCTTATGGTGTGGCTACCTGTAATTTAGAGCGGTTGTATCGTATTACTTCGTGATCTCTTGTGTCACTTCGCGAGCTCACACATATTTCTGGATCTTGAATTCTGTCATGAGTGTATTTGAACTGGCATAAACAACTATATCCGCCATTACTGAATAAGAACGTACCATCGCCAAACGTTACGCCTATCCAGTTTGAAACTATTTTGCTTTGCGTTAAATACAAAAGATATCGAGCAACTATTCTCTTCACAGAAAAATCACCCTATTGGTGGTCCCTATTGTTGCTGACTATACTTATACGATGAAACGGACCAGTAAAACGGACTGCTGTGTGAACGTACCCTTACTTTGAAGCAATAGCATAGAGATACGTAACAAATTTAAAAACCACTTGTAAGAAACACCTAGAAATATCTCTATTACCTCAGAAGTATCTGCAAGTTAATAATCAAGCTTCATCCAATTTCATATTCCCACCTAAAACTATCTTCATCCAAAGAATATACGAAGCCAATTTAAAACCTATCCCCAAAGAGCTATAATAATAGAATCTCATGTGCTTGGAAATTGGACTTTGCAGCATATAGTGCAAAGTGAGAGAACTAACTTTGTAAGGGGGTATTATAAACTTGTATAGCAAACTGGTTATGACAGCGTGTGAAATTATACATAGGTTGTGTTGCCAACAAGGAAGTTAGCTGTTTTAAGGAGCCCTGACTTCTATGGTTTGTTGTTAATGATATTATCTTGTTCGAATTTCAGGAAACTGTATTTGATAAACGTTATTTTTAACCGAATTCAAAGGAGGTTCTCAGTTTTTTATTTATTTTACTTTAGAACTTTTTACTGGGTGGTCCGATTTTATGATTGGTGGTTCTCAGTTTTTTTAAACTCTTGTTAGCTTAGAAGTTTTTACTGGAGGGTCCGATTTACATGATTCTTTTTTTTATTTGTAAGCTAGCTGCTTCCCGTGTGGTTCCATTTAATTTGGTTCAGTTCTGACAATGGGATCCATGAGAAGCTATTTATAGTTTTTTTTTAATAAAATTAATTATGGACATTAACTATATCTAAGTTTTGTTAGAAGTGACGCGTGATCCGAAAGCATTTTCAGTAATGTTAGATGCCAACTCAGGAATTATTATGACATCGGCCTGTCAAAATTATGGTACAGTAACAAAAATTATGATACCTACCTACGGTTTCTAAAAGTCTATTCTACCAATGGTTGAGATCCCATTTTTAACCGACTTCAATAAAAGGAAGAGGTTCTCAATTCGCCTGTTTTTTATGTTTGTTACCGCAGAACTTTTGAGTGGGTGGTCCAATTTGCATAATGTTTTTTATATGAAAGCTAGTGCTTCCCGTGTGGTCATTCCATTTTATTTTTGTTTAGCTCTGACAATGGGATCCATGAAAATTCATGAAAAAACTGTTAAAATTGAAGTCGGTTTATAGTTTTTTAAAACGAAATTAATTATTTCTAGTACTAACTCGACTAGGCAAGGCAAGTAAGTAGGTATTATACCTACACGGAATGTAAGGCAAGTCACAGTGCAAAACTATCTATCTTATCATGCTAAGGATGGTAACACTAAGTGGTTTTACACTACAATCGCACTTTCTATCTATTTGGGTCTGAAGAGATACGAAGTTGCGCTTTTTGGCCACCAAACTATTTTCGCAAAATAAAACTATTGCAGTTGTATAAAATAAGCTTACAATAGATACCACAAACTGTACGATGCACTTTTAAAATTTCCTGTGTTAAACGTAATAGGATAATATGATAAAACAGGTGGTCATTTGGCTCTTGTATGCCCCTTAAGCTAATACGATGACCTTTTTGTGTTACCTAAAGTCTAATATATGTTATAAAGCAATTTATCATATGTGATGCAAATAATGATTTTCTTTTTCTATAGACACATTATATGAATTTAAAATAAAATCAGCCTGAAAAAAAACCATCCCTAAAAACTATCTAGGTCGAATAAAGCTTAATTAAAAAGGTGTTGTGGTTCGCATCGATAAAACAGAAACAAACCAATCTATTCAAAAATCAACCATAATTATTCACTACTGCGAACGAAAGTCCTTTGTCACTGTCTCATTGAAAAATGACTTTATCCACCTCAATAATCATTCTACCAGATAATGGCGTCAAAGTAGGTTCCTATAATATCGTGTCAACAGCCCCGCGTATATTTTATGCAAATTAATGAGCTTTGCAATCCACTGAAGCGTATATTTGGACTTAACGGAATGACACAAACAAAACCACCGATGTATAAGGATTTTGGTGGCGGAAAATATTTCGAAAAGAATTTCAACACGGAAGGAAATAATGCGAATAGAGCACGCGAAGTTTTCGAGTTTCAGTAAGGGAATGTGAATTTTATGTTGACTGGGATACAGTTTGGAATTTAATAGGAGAATACCGAAACAATTAACACAAATCAATTCAACAATGATAGTTACTTTATTCGTTGGTCTAAAAAGCGACTGTCGACGTGACACTTGAGATTAGACCATCAGAAGGCGTAGCCAACTGGCATTCGCTATGAAGCGAATCAAAAACAATTGAAATATTCGTAGAAAACAATTCGAAATAGATCATGGGACATTAATAATCCGCTTCTGGCCACGTGGTTCGACCGCATGGTTCGATCAATCGGACTATGTGAACTTTTTTTTCCAGTTGGTTCGATTTTAGATTCTTACCAGGCGAACTAATAATCCTTAGAACCGCGTAGTTCGACTCCAAAGTCAAACCACGATGACCAGTTCACCTGGTCTGATTATACAATAACAAAGGGATACCAAGTTCTCATAGTCGGACTACCGACCTCTATGCTGTAGGTTATCAAATCTCCTTAGAAAGTAATAATTCAAAGTTAATCAGATATTTTCCATTATCTTTCGATACATAATTCAATATAAACGCTAAAATTTGTAAACATGTCTGTATGTATGCCGGTGACCTTTTTGTGTTACCTTATGTCTAATATATGTTATAAAGCAATTTATTATATTATTTAATGCAAATAATGATTTTCTTTTTCTATATTTGTCTATAGATCTATATGAGTTTCAAATAATATATGAGTTTCAAATAATATCAGCCTGAAAATAAACCATCCCTAAAAAACTATGTAGGTCGAATAAGGCTTAATTGAAACGGTGTTGTGGTTCGCATCGATAAAACAAAAAAGATTGTCATGTTTGTTGCTCTTTCACGCAAAAACTACTGAGCCTGATCCAGGCTAAAATTTATATATAAAGGTAGTTCTAGGCCTGGAATAACACATAGGCTACTTTTTATCCCATAAATCAGTTCCCGTGGGATAGACGTGCGAAGCCGTGGGGCGCAGGTTAGTTTGAAATGATTCGAATTTTAGTCATATATGAGTTTCAAATAATATATGAGTTTCAAATAATATCAGCCTGAAAAAAAACCATCCCTAAAAAACTATCTAGTTCGAATAAAGCTTAATTGAAACGTTGTTGTGGTTGATTGAACTGATTTATGGGATAAAAAGTAGCCTATGTGTTATTCCAGGCCTAGAACTACTTATATATATAAATTTTAGCCTGGATCAAGCTCAGTAGATAATAAGACATGTATGTCAGACCCATACATTTTTGGACTTTTCTATGATCGCTTTCGACATCGAATGTTACATTGTCTATGTCTAGGCCCTCTTGCAGAAAAAATATGCGACTTGAATGCACAATTTTTAATTGTTTTAATTTTACTCGTAAATGCAAATAGAACAAAAACGCTTTTTTAATTATCGTAAGATCTGAGTTACATGCACAATGACCACTTCTTCCGCTAGTGGACAAAAATTTAAGTGAATTAGAGCCAATTGCACCTTATTTCTTATCTAATAGGTATATTAGTATATTTATCAAGCAGTTAAGAAATAGTGAAAATTTGACTTGTATAAGGGCCGTATTATGAAAGCTTACTCAGTCATCAATACATGCTTCAGTAACGCTTTTGCTATGACATAAACGTCACTCAAGCATTGATCTATGACTAAGAAAGTTTTCATAATACGTTCCTCAATCTATGCTTTAGTAACGCTTTTCTATGGCATAAACGTCACTCAAGCATTGATCTATGACTAAGGAAGCTTTCATAATACGGGCCTAAGTGCTTATTTTGTAAGTCTAAAGAAATAAACGATTTGACTCTGACTCTGAATGCTTATGCATAATAAATGTACCTACTGGGTTGATTAATTAAAATTATAGTGGATTTAATATAATTGACGCATAAAGCTCACCTCAGACATGTGTCAAATACACATAAAAGCCTTTAGGTTGACCACGTGTTCGGGAAGTTATGGGATATTAGTTATCTTCTCGAATGAGGAGACGGTGTCTTCTAAAGGGTGATGATTATAATAATGGTTATTAAGTCATTCTTCATTAAGAGTGTGCAATACCGCCGCTACGAGATGGATTTCGAGCGGGATGACAAGATATGGTTTTCTCGCGAGTGAGAAGTACAGAGCAGAGACGTATACCGAATTGTCTATGCGCCACAACTGTTTTTATCTAATTACAAGTGAAACACGCAATCAAAAATTTAAAGACGTAACTAAAGAAATACTTCTAGGTTTCTTACCAAAACCATAACCGAAAAAAAGTATGCTGTTCTTGAGATAAATACCAAAATGTAGGCATGTAAAATTATTTTTCAAATAAATTAACGATCGAGAAAACTTTCACCCACATTGCTTTTGGCACAATCTTAACTCATTCAGTCTTTTTCTCTTGGCAAAGATGTTTTAGAAACACAATGAATAATTAACGGATATTGAGTTTCAGTATTATAAGTAAACTTATGAAGCTATCATTCAAACTAATTTGTCATTTTAAAATAACGTTAGGTCAAAAAACTATGGAAGTTTGTAAGGATACACACATAACACAGGTATGAATGTGATTTTAATTGTATTTTTGTTTGATTTAAAAAGTCGATACGGTAGGTATTTGGTATTTGGTACGTGTTTATCTAGAGATGCACATAAATTATTGATAATCTCCTTTTCATCCAGGGACAACGCGTGAAATGTTACTTTTCGCAACATCCCAGTATTATAGGATCTAATTTCATAAGATGAGCGACAAATTAACACAAGCATGGTCACCCTCCCAATTTGTTGACGTAGCAAACGCGTCAGGCCAAGTAGAGCAGCGTAATCAATTGTCATTTAATTAATACGCCATTCATCATTGGTAATTTATAATCTACGACAAATCAACTGCTTACTATTAACGAGGTTAACCAAGTACGAGTAGTTAGGAGTCATGAGCCTAGTTCTAGTGTGTGAATAAACATGTGGGGTTATCATTATATATATAAATATATATATACTCATATCTTAGTTATTGTAATTTCACCTTTGGTTCAGTGTTCAGCTTTAGCTCTAAGTGGTTTAATTTTTAATGTTTGGCTTTGTTGTGGTCGATAAATAAATATATTTCATTTCATTTAATTATGTATAATGTAAGCTTCATTATCATCATCAGCCTATATTTCTACACTGCTGGACATAGGCCTCTAATAAGCGCTATAGCGCCCTGTCTTCAGCTTGACGCATCCAGCATCTGCCTGCAGTCTTTCGCATATCGTCATCCCACTTGACCGGAGGACCGCCCGTTGCCGCTTGCCGAGTCGCGGTCTCTACTCTAGAACTCGTTTACCCCATCGGTTATCGGTTCTTCGCGAGATAGTGCCGGCCCACTGCCACTTCAACTTGCTAATTCTTTGAACTATGTCAATAACTTTGGTTTTCTGTCGGATGTATTCGTTACGAATCCCTCAGAGAGACTCCGATGTAAGCTTATAAAGCACTAATACCTAAACAGTATTTCGAATACGAAAGTATAGCTTGACCAAGCTTAGTTTGTACCTCGAGTCGATTACGTCACACTGACGCTTAGGTACGGTCTGCAAAAAAGGGTTAGCTATGACTTTACAAATATAAACAAATGTTTATTAGATTTTAATTTGCATTTATGGTTTCGTACATTATATATAAAAAAACAAAGGGGCAAACTTAGCATGGTAGAGTTATACAAGTAAAGTTTGACTTTATTAGGTACGTCAAAAGTACTTGGCTACTATTGAAAGGGTTTTGAAGATTTTTGTATAGAGGGCGGCCCTGGCATTTGATTTTTTATTAAATCGCTGCGCTCATTAAATGTTATAATAATATTTGGATTGAAAAAACAAATGCGTACATACTAATAAAAAAAATCTTCTTCCCATGAATGATTTTCTATTGAAACCCCCCTTTCTTAACCGACTTAAAAGGAGAACGACACGAAGAGAAAAAATGGAGGAGGTTTTCAATTCAAATGTATTTTTTTATAATCAATAAGAAAAGTGCCGATGGACACGTTCTTAGTGATATGTTTTTATAAAATTAAGTTTAAACAAAATTACCCATTAGCCAAACCTATGGCTAGATTGTAATGTTATTCTAGTGTATTTAGAAATTATTACACCAGAAAATATAAAAAAAAAAAAAAAAAAAAAAAAAAAAATTTATGTTTGTTTCCTCAGAACTTTTGACTGGGTGGTCCAATTTTCATGTGGTAATTTTAAGAATATGAATAAGAATCATTTATTTGCCAAAACATGAGTATTAACATGGTATGAGCATGCAATTATGTTAAAATATAAATTAATTAAGACCTACATGTTTTGCCATTACTGGCATGCAAAATAGGAGAGGGCACACTGCCGATTTGTCACTAATGTGAATTAAGTGTAGTTCTGACAATGGGTTCCATGAAAAACTATAAAAATTGAAGTCGGTTTATAGTTGGTTTAAAAAAAAAATATAAGAGAGGCAACTTCACCAGTAGACTTATGTTTGCTGTGCTGATCGTTAGGTACTCGAACCTACAATCTTGCGTCATTATAGAAGGCAAAGGTACCAGTGACAGTTATTGTCCCGTTAAGATGAGTAGGAAGCAAAGCTACAAGACATTTCTCATGGCTGCACTTAGATCTAACAAGATCTAGATACGATAATGTGTAGTTTAAAGTTGATCAGGAACGACCAGTTTGACAGGTGGAGTAAATGACAGTCTTATCACAAGCCTATTTACAAGTATCAATAAATCATCTTTCGTTGGGAATCGGATCACGATGATTGCGTGTATTTTGCATTTAATTATATCTAAGCTCGGAATGTCAACGCTTTCAAGGTTTTCGAGTTATGCAGGTACTTAACCATAATTCTATATGATAGATAGATGATTGTGGTTCTATAAGATAGATAGAAGTTTACAGGGGTAATTTCCAATAAATCAAATAATATCCCAAACAAATTCGACTTTGACGTCTTGTTTTCCCGTCGAGCGACGTCGAATTTTTTTGGGATTATTATTTGATTTGATAGATAAATGATTTGTTTGGCGACAAACCATCTATCTATCAGAACAAAATACAATTTGAAACGGTAAGTAGGTAACGCGTAGGTACTACCCGCGCAGGTTCGCAATTTTGTAGGGGTATTTTAGTTCATTTGATTCGTTTCCGAAGCGAAAACGTCTGATTCAAATTTGAATTCTATTCCAACAAAACTTTAGAACGCTATTTTGATTTGTTTCCGATATCGAATCCGACGGCATTTCCGACGAATTAAAATACTGGAATAATCTCGTAATAGTTAGTGCGGTTATAGATTTGCTACGTCAAACCCATTAGAATGTTCCTACTCATTTAATGTTTTGTAATAAAATAATTCTCACCAGAACAATCAAAGATGTGAAATGCCTTATCTATTGAATTGATATATCTATGTTGCTCCCACGATATCAGAACCTGAACAAGCTTGAACAATGGTTTTCCGTACTGTTGTCGCATCGCATTGAAAAATCAATGTCATAAGCTTCCGAGAAATGAAAATGTTATATGATTCTGCAAAGGGCGCTACCCCCCCCCCCCCCCCCCCCCGGTGGACATCCCTCAGTCCACTCTTACGACACCCATGGGAAGAGATGGGGCGGTGCAAATTCTAAGAACAGCGCATCTACATAAACCACGTGATGCCCAAACTCAAATAAATTCGTCTTCTAATGGGACTTTTGGGAGTTTTGTTTACTGGTTCCCAACTGACTTCTGTTGGAAAAAAAATCTACTGGGAATAGCCTGGTAGCTTGGGAATATTATGTTTAAAGATGTATGAAAATTTATCCTCGTAACTGAATTACTGAAATAAAACATATGTTTATCACTTTTAGTCAGGTTTATAATAAGTTCCGTGGCTATACCTACAATAAAATAAGTGGATGACATAGACAAATAGCAACCTAGTTTTTCTAGACATTTATTTATAGGTATGTATAAAAACTTGCAGATGTTATAATATTTATAGGTGTGATTATTATATATGTAGGCCAATGATGAACAATGATGAACAATAATATTATATTAAATATTTAATTTATTTTCTCATTTCGATGTCATAACCAAAAATAATATCGCATCGCACATTGCGTAAATGATTGAAGTCGAAGGAATTAATTTTAATTATTGCACGCATTCGATGATATGCGTCTTTTTTTCTATTTCTACCTTAGACCCTTAACGCGGTGTATACCTATTACGCAGTACAACTAACTCTCGTTATGCCTAAGTCATATCACAATTTAGGCATAACGAGAGTTAGGTATAATGAGGCTTACCTTAGACTACTATCGCTGTACTTAGCCTACTGATTCTTGCATACTATAACCCACCCTCAATAATTGCAGCGGTTCGTTCCATCGCTAAAGGGTTAATTTAACGGTCGACGGTCAGTGGCAGCTCGCACTTTGTCGTCAGGTGGTGCGATCTAGTGCTTACAGTTACTGTCGATACATGCGTGTTTGGTAACTAGAGCATGTACTTGCTGGCTGCCAATATTTTGGATCTTTTTTGACTAACATATCATAATAAGGACCTAAATTGATTTTTTGTGTTGTCTGAAATAAATGAATTTTATTTTATTTATTTATTTATTTATTTTAGTCGTTTTACAGCATGAACGATTCGCCGCGGCGGCGCGGCGGTGCGAAACGACGCTACGCGGTTTTCCTCCACCGAATCATTCGCATCGCTGACGAATAGAACTCGCTACGTTCTTGTTTTTTTTCGGCCTATTACAACCTGGGTCTCTTCAAGACCGTGAATAGGTATCAGCAGCGTGAATAGGTAGTAGCAGCGCGTACTTTGTCGTCAGTTGGTGCGATCGAATGCTTACAGTTACTGTCGATACATGCGTGTTTGGTAAACATTGATTTATTAAAAACGAAGATGAGGTACTGGTTGCTCGAAAGTGGCAACCTTAAATTGTGTAAAATTGTGTTCTCCCACGTCAGTCACCGTCTGACCGGCGGCACGGGCGACCGTGATTCGCGTGAAATATTGTTGTCTCAGTCTTACTTCGGTCCTAGATACGTCTTTCCGTCTTTGTTCTTCTTTGTATTGCACAGGATTGGAAATATAACTGTGAGCGTGTGTGTTTGCGTGTAGTTGTAACACATGCCATTTTTTGAGTAAGCGCTGGGAGAACGTAACCTATCTTCCCTTTTTAAATCAATGTTGGTAACTATAGCATGTACTTGCTGGCTTTATTCTGTCCTCACGGATCAAACATCAAACGTTGCCCGTGATAAGACCATTCTTGATGTGATTTAACATCCTTTGTCGTCTATCAGGTGTAGCGACCTAGTACTTACAGTTAGTGTTAATCCACGCGTATAATATATGGTTGGTTACTAGAGCATGTACTTGCTGTCTGCCGATGTTATGGATTTTAGTCGTTTTGCACCATGAGCGATTCGCAGTGCAGTTCGAGGCAAAACAACTAAAGACCCGATATTTTGGTCTTGTGAGCCAGAACCCAGAGAGGCAGAATTTAAGGTTATGACGTTTCGACGAAATCTTCATGGCGTCAGGTAGTACAATCTAGTGCTTACAGTTAGGTACTGTCGATACATAAGTGGTTGGTAACTAGAGCATGTACATGCTGGATGCCAATATTCTGTCCTTACTAGCCAAAAGTATCCCGTGATGACAGTATCACAAATCTTCATGGCGTGATCCTACCATCCTTTGTCGTCAGGTAGTACGATCTAGTGCTTACAGTTAGGTACTGTCGATACATAAGTGGTTGGTAACTAGAGCATGTACTGCTGGCTGCCGATATTTTGGATCTTTAGTCGTTTCGATTTTGCGGTGCGAAACAACGCGTAGTGGTTTTCCTCCACCTGAGTCATTCGCATCGCTGACGAATAGAACTCAATACGTCCTCCAATTTATCGGCCTATTGGCCTATTGGCCTGGGTCTTTGCAAGACAGGAGTAAATAGGTATCTTGTCAGAGTCACCTCTCACTCAAATATTAGGGTCGGCTCTTGCGTTTTTTCCCAACTTAAATACTCACTTACTAACTGAAAATAACAATGCTCTTGCTTCGACATAGCGTTTAAATCTTGGTATCTACTTTGAAATTTAAATCATCGATGTGCTGAAATCTTTCACTACACTAAACCTTATCCTGTTTCAACAAGGTTGGTATTGCAGCTAGATCGAAAGCTTTGCAGATCTTTACAAACATTTGTAGAAAATCTTTTTCATTTTATTGATGCTAATGCGATACAGTTGACGTTTAGCTTAATGTTTCGATTTAAAGCTGATGGTTGAAGCGTTTAAACGTTTACGACATTATAAAGATGAACACAAATCTGAGCTAAACGCAACCAGTGTTTCGTAGCAAATAGCCTTAGCATATAATTGAGTTTGTTTTAAAAAACTATATACTGACTTCGATTCTATGGTTTTCTTGTGGATGCCGCTGTCAGAACTGGACCAAATTTACTCACGCGGAAAGAACTGCACTTACACTTTCAATTAAAAAAATAATTATTAAAAATCGGATCACGCAGTCAAAAGTTCTGATGTAATGAGTACGTTACGATTTGACTCTGTTCATGGAGGAATAAGATTTCGTACAAATTCATACAATTAATTCTTAATTTCGTGTATTCCCGTGAGAAAGCTAAAGAACATGCGTCATTGTTTGTCCTGAAACGGAAAAAGAACAACAAACATCGTATCTTTATCAACCACTCCACTTCTCCACGGAAACTGTCAAATAATTTCTAAGTAATTGTATTTTTTACTTTCTGGCTCTAAACTAAACAATGTAAAATACGGGCACTCTAACCGACTCTAAATTATCCAGTCACAAAACAAAATTTAAATAGAAAAGAAAAAATCTAACAATGAAACTTACCCCTTGACAAACAAAGACTAAAAGAAGTCGTATAAATGAGTGGAAAATAATGGCTTCTAACACAATTACTCATAATTTACATAATTGTCGACCTGTAGGGCTGCTTGTTCAATCTTCATTGTTAGAAAGACCATTCAATCCACGGTTGGACATTAATCTTGGGTTTGTAGACCATTACTTAATTAAATATATGCTAGGTACTATATTGTGACGTGGACTAAAGTCTAATGGTTGCAAACAGAGATGAGCCAGTCCACTGTTAGACGATTAATCTACATCATAGGTTATGAAAAATTGATAAAAAGCTGTTAAGAAAGAAGGTATTTATTTTTACCCATTATTTATGATATATACAGACTCACAGACTAGGCACTAATATCTAGAAATAAATTAAAATATAATTAAGTAATAAATATATAACCTAATTATATAATAATAGGTTTAAAGAAATAGAGTAAAAAAGGGTCTCCACCTAAGCATGTGTATGTAGCATTTGGCTACGCCCATGCTGCACTGGTTTTCAAGTAGAGCCCGGTTCAGTGATTTACAATTTGAGAAGGATACATGGACAAACAATTTATTATTCTTCCAAAGATTGAAAAATATATCTATCATTTTTCCACTGAAAATGTTCAGTCCAAAGTAATGAATAGTGAACGGCAGTCCAGTATCATTTTAGTATAAATCTATTTTTGTTTGACGAATACACAATGGGAGTATTGTGGGTGAAACGTTGGTGTTCTTCCAATAATATACATAAGGTTCTTGGTTCCTTAATTCTTTATTGCACAAAATAATACAATGTGGTAAAACATTTAAAAGAAAAACAATGGCAAGGGCGAGCTTAACCCTAATAAGAGTTCTCTTCCAGCAAACCTTATTGGGAAGGAGAGACAAATATATAAAAGTGGTTAATTTCAATGTGCATTTTAAATATAATATCATATAAAGATACAAATATCATAAAATAAACAATACAGACAATACTATAACATTACAAATACTATACTTATATACGCATATAAATCGAATAAATAAATAAAACAAAGTCATAAATATGGGTAATGCTCTTTCAAAGGTTCGTGATTTACCTACCTTCTTACATTCGTAATGGAAGATACAGTATTCATGTGATAGAAAAACAATAATAAATAACAATTACCTATCACATGCAAAACAATTTCACCGTGCCCATTTACTTTGTAAGATTAGTTTTTTTCATCGATAAAAAGGGGTGTTTCCTTCCCTTCCATTTAGTGCACTCTAAAGAAACTTATATTACCTACTCAGAGTCGGTATTAAAAATTGTAATTTGCACCTTTCTTCAGCCAGTACTCGAGATTTGCGTGATCGCTAATGTATTCCATATCCATTTATAGAGGTAGGTACTTGATTAAAATTCAATGTTGTCAAGAAATTAGCACGTTTTTACAATTTTATTGTTTCTTAGCATTCGGTGTTACATTAATGAACGTTTTAATAAAAACCCAGAGATTTTTTTTGTAATCAGTACACGAAAGTATTATTTATGGTTGGTCTTATTCCTCAAATCAATCTTTTACATAAAACTTTAGGATGAAGATTTGTAGTTGTTGTGTTTGTATGGAGCATGTTTAAACTACTACTGAGCAAGGTTGGTTTTAGTTGACATTAAATACTTCAATTGTTATAATAACTATATTCACGGTTTTTATCTCATCTTAGGCGATTTTTTCCCGACGCCGACGTTTCAACACGCTTACACACCTTTTTTTGTCACGATTACCGTGAATTGTTAAGTACCTGGATGACCGAGCTTCGCTCGGATTTTTTTTGGTAAATTTTGTTTTTTAGAAATTATAGTATTATTATTTGCCAATAGATGTCAGGAAGAGTCATATTTTTCAGTTTAGTGCTTAAGTTGATTAGGATATAGTTGATTATTTAAAACACGAATAAAATAGTATAACTATTCGCCAATAGATGTCAGGAAGAGTCAATTGATTACTATAAATTTGTCGAAAGTTTATTGAAAACACAAATAAATCGACATTTTCTAAAAATTATCCCAGCTAGATCGATTTATCGCCCCCGAAACCCCCTGTATACTAAATTTCATGAAAATTGTTGAAATTGTTTCCGAGATTTAGATTATTTAAACAATATACAAGAATTGCTCGTTTAAAGGTATACGATTTTAACGTGTTCTGATCGTATATGTATAAAAAACGTTTTTGCGATGGTGCTCAAATTTCAACGCCATTTGAGAACATGTCGCGAAGTCACAAGCCATTTTCCAAGTGTAAAACTGTGAACACACAAAGAAAAGCCAAAACCATCTTAACCCAGTCCTTACCGACGCCATTTGTCATGCGACATCTGGTTCGAACTGGTTCACACTGGTTCGAGGTGTTAGCAAACTTATTCAATGTTACACGCTAAAGGTAAGTTCTGTTGGGATTCACGACTGTTTGAGACTCGAGAAGTTATCAGTTGTGTCGAAGTTGGAAGTTTTTTGTTGGAAACATTATTCTTTTTTGCTGAAATTTTTTGTGTGTTTAAGATGAAATGTGGTCTGAAAAATCTTAACTTAAAAGTACCTAATTGTTGGTAGGTATCTAACTAAGAGCAAGAAACAGAATTCAAAAATATCACCTACAGTTTTCAATGCTATTGCCGTAGAATTTTTTAATTCTGAAAGAAGAAAGAAGAAAGAAAGAAAATAACTTTATTTAATTCTGTGGTAAATAGGCACCTACTTAATTATCTGAAATGTACTCCATAATATAAGTTATTTGGACTGTTTTCAACGATTGTTGTTGTTGTCTGAATAAATATTATCTTATCTTATCTTATCATATCTTAAAAAAAATTCTTTGTAACTTAGAAAAGATTCATTGTAACTTAGAACAGATTTCATCAAAACTTTAACACTTTTCATGCCCCTAATTCATTTTAATATTGTTATTGTTAATAATTTTCGGCTCCATGACGTGCCATTTTGACTCGCACCTCAATGGCTGGGCAGTGAAGATGTTAACTTAGTTCTGCCATAGATACCTAGATCATATTCTGCAAAATGGAACTTACAATGCTTTCAGTGTAACTTGAAACAGCAGATAGCGTCTTCGGGACGCTTCCGGCTGGTATTGCTCAGTTGGTCATATGGATCAGTTGAGTTACCTGTAGATTGTTTGGAACAGTCTACAGCTCAATTGTTTCAATTGTAAATACTAGTTCAATTTTTTTTCAATTATTTCATAGTAATTTTCTTTGTTATAATATAAATTCAGTAAAATGCGCATAAATCATAGGCATACCTTTTCTAAGGAATCAAAGCATATTCTTGACATTCAAATTTTTATGTATTTTCTATTAAAAAAAAATATCGAATCTTCTCGGATATTTTTGTCACCTTAAACAATTTACAAAACTTCCAACGACAATCTTGAAAATGTTTCGATACAGTTTTAGAGCAATAAATGTAACGAGATTGTCAGCTTGAGACGGCTCAACGGATTTAAGTTGAGACTCTGAGACGTCTCCATCGGCAGGCTCCGTTTGATGTGGAAAGGATTTCGAGACGTCGATATTATTTGAATGTTGCGGGGATTCAGGGAAACTCACTAAGTTAGGATTAAAGGAATATCTGAAGGACTAATATTCAGGTCGATTGTACAGGTTGGCGCAAAAGTAATGTCATAATGTAAATACTTATGTTATTATGAAATGTATTATTATATAAATGTATTATATTTTTTCAAATCAAATCATTTATTTGAAGACAACGTGTTACAAGTATTGGATTATTAATTTATTAGTAGATATACAAGCTCTGCTTAGCTTGGGGCTAGATGATGGTAGATATACAATACAAGACTTTTATTAAAAGTACACACACAAACATCAAAGGAAAAGTAACAAAAGAACAGTATAAGTACCCACCTAAAGTATAAGCATCATAATTATGCAATGTGGATTGTCCGGCATTATTACTATTATAAATAAATAAAATTTCATTTGATATTTCTTATATTGAATTCAAGTACTTACACATATTATGTAGTTCAAACCGCTGCTAGGTCAAGAAAGATAGCAGGTCTATTTAACGGTAGATTACCTGAGGAACAGTTAGTTATTATTAATTATCCCTTTCCCCCCGGGGTAGTGATTTTTAACGAATTTCCGCTTTTGAACCTTATTAGCATAATAAGGTAGGTAAAAGGAAATGCACAGATTTTTTTGAGATTTTTATTATACCTAGAAGTACTATTTCCAAGACCTAGACTTAAAAGTACCGTCAGGAACTTCGTGTTATCACAATGTTAGGAACTTTGATAGAAACTACAAAAGTAATGAGATTCAACATTGACTTCGTAATAATTAAATTAATAGGTTTTTAATTACAGATTAACCTCGTGGTATTCAACAAAACAATTTTTCTTTTCATTTACACACAAAAACACGTTGCAATGCGAACATTTACTATGAGGCTTCGACTGAATCTTCTTCAAACTACAAACCTCGCACCTTCGTCTATTCTCTACGAACGTAGGCCAATGGATGCCTCTGTTACCCATGCGTCCGTCTTTTATAGTGGAATAGTCAGATTTGCGCCTTTTGGAAGGGCCTTTTGCCTTTCGCCGTATTATCAGTAGAAGTCTTTCTTTTCTGACCAGCATCTTTTATTGTCATCAAGCCTTGAGTAACAGAGCGTCGAAAATCTTTTACGGTAGTCTGTTCCATTATAAGTCCATGAATGACATATGAATTGAAATGCGATGTCTAGGAGACCCCAAAACAACCTGTGCCACCATTTCGGAGATTTGCGATCTATAGCAAATTAGTGCATTATTGAGGTCAAGTGCCGAGGAGTAATGGTCTCTCCACGCAGGACGAGTATTGTAACCCATAAAAAAAATCATACCTATAAATGATAAGAGTTCCACCTTTTTAGGTTCAATACCTTGCCTTTCTGAGTAGCATAATGGTTACTTTGGTATATGATATTGTCAATAATATCTTCAATCAAAAGGTACTAAAAATGTATCAGTTGGTGTGGTACAGTGAGCAAAACAGTCTTCTACTACTCCAGTATCTGCAATGTATTCCGGTAAAATTGTATCTAGGTCCCTCTTTTTCCAATTACGGTTTGGTTCGGGTAATCGCTGTTTAGTTCTGTGTGAAGACGTATTTACAGACGGTACATCAGTCTGAACACTAGATCCAGGTATTGGAGATGGGGGTACCTGATTTATAGGGCACTCCAATACATCTTCATTTGACGGCGAAGATGGCGGAAATTCGGCAAAAACATCTTCTAGAGCTCTTTCAAAAACCTCATCGAAACGTCTTGATGGGGGTAGGTGAAGATTTTCCACTTCATCATCGGACACACCTGCATCAGACTCTTCGTCGCAGTCCGGAAGTTCTTCTAATAACAGGGCTTCAATTAGAGCAGAATTCTTTGTAATATCCATCTCAACGGCTAAAACAATAAAAAAATTGGTCAGAACAATAATAAAAATAAAAAAACATTCGTTTATGATAAAACAAAATACCCACTTCATCGAGTATGTTTACTATAAAAACCCATAATTTTTGAGACTAAAATCACCTGACGGTACTTTTAAGTCCTCACCAGTTTTTAGCAAATATTCATATAAAATAAAGTGATAATACATTAGAACAGCTTTTACAAATGTAGTCAAGGATATAAACAACGTAAAAAGTAAAAAATATAGCACTTACCTATGATATTCTATTTATAAAAAATTTCCAATTACACTGCACAGCGTCGTGACAAAATTTTCGACAGGTTGTTACTCGTTGTTCAAATTGTTCGGCAACATCACGCGGTAATTCAAATAACGCGCTGTGATTGGCTTACGGAAACGGTACTCTAAAGGATCGTGAGTTGTAGTGTTTAAAAAGTGTTTTCGTACTTAAGATATTAGACGAAAAATGTGGAGGTACTTCTAAGTACCGTAAGGAGGGAAAGGGTTATATATTTTGCAAATGGCGTCTTGTCACTATGCTTTTACTACTATGTTGTAGACAAATACTTTTTTTTTCTCAACAAGCCATGGAGCATTTTAAGTAATGTATTTAAAATATGAAACATTTTCATCGTCATCATTTGTCTTCGAATTTTGGCCACAGCGCGGCCAGTCTCAGCAAAGACTAGCCACGTGCGCAGGATAGGTATAAATTATATTGCACAAGTATGCGCGCAAACACAAATGCACTATCTATTAACTCACTCTCATAATCCGATGGGACGGCAGACCGATACGACCGGGGAGAGGTTAGGCACAGGACCGTGCTTTCCAAGGCACGGGAGTACGTATCTACGCGCACTAAGGCTACCTTTATTTCTGGCCACCTTCTTTGTACTGTGACTTTCGCTTCGAAGTGAATTCATCAACACAGCGACGCCAATGTCTACGACTCCACGTGATTTCTTTTCAATAAAAACCTAAGAATACAGATATAGAACGTAGAGAGCTAGGTGGTCCGAAGTAATATGCTAGTGCGAAGGTTTGCTCTTTGCAGTAGGCAAGTGAAAATAACGCTGTTCATAGCCTACTTCGTCAATCGTTCGATAAGTGCTAGGAGGAAGCTCATCGCCCTAACGCGTGTGCATACAGCAACGCCTTCAGGATGTTGTTGGTGCTGCCCCGCTTCTGCAGCTTATCCCTCATGTTTGCGAGGCGCAGATGGCATTGATGGCTTTCACGTCATCATTCGCAAGAAAACCGCATAGCTGCTGCGCAAAACGTGGGGCAGTACCAAAACCATACTAAAGGTCGTAGGAAGTAAGTTTGCCTGCCCATCTTGCAGTCTTTCAACAGAGTCCTAACTCTTTAGACTTCTTAGTTTGGGATTCTGTTGAATGGCTGCACAACTCTTGTGACAGTTTACTTTTATTTTTGTGTATCTTGAACTGGTGTTAAATGTTTTAGTTTGTATGCCGTGTAAATAAATAAACTTTATTTTTTATTTTTAATACCATGCAAGACACTTGATACATATCAAGCTACCAACCTCAAATATCTCTTACTGAGATAGGATAAACACCATGATTGATGCCTTGTAGTAAGTGGTCCAAACTAGTGATGAGATATCTCTAGGCTATAAGGTTATTCAATTCTTTACCAAACGGAATGAAAACATCTGAGAGGTTAAACCAATTTAAAAGTGAACTTAACCAACTCCTGCTGAAAGGGTGTTTCTACACGGTCAACGAGTTCCTCAACCGTAGCAATTAAATAAAACTATATTGACTTTATGTAATTTAAGTTAGCTCATTGGACAAGTGTAATTTTTTATAACTAAGAATTTGACATTATTCTTTTCACTTTGCATGATATTTTATGTACCTACCACAGATCACAGAAACGTACCTACTGTTCAAACACAATTGTATGGTTGTTTCTGAATAAATGATTTATGATTTTATGATTTATGATAGTGCGAACCTAGTCATATAAGAGGAAGGGAGAGCACACCATTAACATATTGATCTTGTAAACCAGAATTACAATAAGTATATCCATATTTTTTTATCAAAACAATTGCAAAACAAATGAAACAACAATTATAAACCTATTCCAAAAACAATAGAAGGCACATTCGATTGGAACCAAACCCCACGTACCGAAAACCCATCAAAAATCACTTACAAACGATTACGGCCAATAAAAACGAACTGTTCTATTCCAGTTATAACTAGTTACGAGCGGAACTGCCGCCATTTTGCCCGGCTGAAGCAAATAATTGTTCTTTATGGACAAAATGTATGCATATCTAGTATCTACCCTCTACCCGGCAAGCGCACGCTAGACTTTTCATTGTTAATTTATTATGATATTCAGATGTAATTTGCCTTTGTGCATAACCTTTTTGCAGGGATAAAGGAACGAAACAAAAGAAAAGTATAAATCTTTGTCTTTACTTATCTGCACTAATATGATTATGAGATAAAGTCTGGTAGTAGAAATATTCTCTACGACGACGTTCACGGATTAAGTTAAAAAGACCTTACCACCTGGTTACCTGTTGTGATTTTATTTAAGATAAGACTTCTGTCTGCTTACGTATAAGAGAGCTGAAGACAGGGCGCTATGGCACTCATAGGGAGGCTTATGTCCAGCTGTGGACTAATATAGGCTGATGATGATGATATGAGTGATAAACATTCATCTGCTATGCGGTCGTAGGATTTGCACCACCCTAACTCTTCCAGCGGGTGTTGTCAAAGTCAAAGTCAAAGTCAAATCGTTTATTTCTTTAGACTTACAAAATAAGTACTTAGACAAGTCAAATTTTTACTATATAAACAGTGAGAGTGTGAGAGGTGACTATGGGATATTCGCCGGTGGCGGGCAGTAGCGCCCTCTACAGAACAATTCCATCACCGAACTGCAATCTCCAACAAGCATGCATGATATAAAAGCCAAAATAAGGCGCTTATCAGGGGGAGGCCTGTGTCTAGCAGTGGACCAATAAAGAATGTTAAAGTTAGATGAGGAAACATCGCGATCATTAGTTCTCAGCATACAGTTTAGCATTTCTCTCAAAATCGGCCATTCTATTTGCACGGGTTCTACGTAACCGGTTCCACTTAAAAAACGGCACAAAAATAAACCACTCCATTCGATGGCAACAATGAGCAGTGTAGTGTAAATTTTTACAGTCAAACACAACTCTGAGAGCAATCAAAGTTGTACGCGAAAACTGAATTCGCGAGTCATAGCGGTGCGAGTTCGCGAGTAATTACTCGCGCGGCGGCTGAATTGCGGCTGAGTGCACGCGTTCTGTGAACAAACACAGGTGGGTGGAGACTTCATTGGAACAATTTTTTTTTTGACTAGAACATAGATAAATAATAAATAATACTGAGCAGTTCATACAGCATCATCTATACCGTGTCCATTTTGAATGAAGCATAAATGTAAACAAACCACCCATACTTAACCTAAAATTCGCTTTGTTGACGCGTCCTTTTATACGTAATTTACATTACTTGTCGATTTTAGATCCTCCCTTCAATAAAAAATGCTTACAATTATATCTGAAACTCGATGCCAAGCAAGTGAGATTTTGTTTATTATGTTGTATTTTGTTTACTAACATGCTTCCTTCAAAATGGATAAACCATAGCTCCAAATTCAGTAACGAACCTGGTACAGTTGTTGTGATTTTAGAAAACAGAATTTGCGAGTCATAGCGGTGCGAGTTCGCGAGTAATTACTCGCGTGGCGGCTGATTTGCGGCTGCACGCGTTTTGTGAACAAACACAGTTGCGTGGAGACTTCATTAGAACTAAGAGATTGAGAAGAACTGGAACGCTCATCATCAAGCCCCAAAGGGTTATGTGAAATAGACATATTTGTTACTAAATTCTTTCAAAATTAAATATACCTATTCTTAATTCTAAGAAATCAAATTATAAACGAGCGAATGCGAGGGGTTACGGACTACCTATACCTACTCATTTTTTTTTATCTAATTTTAAAGCTTACATAAAAGTCACCTTGTAATTCTATGGAGACGACTTTTTAAAAGAATGATAATAATGGTAATCAATTTTCAAATGTTTAAATAAAAATAAAATGGTTTAGCTCGTGGGTGTGTTGTGTACAGTGTAATCGTCTGTGTGATCAAAACGACGAGGCGAGAAAAAGTCTAAGTACTCGCAACTAGCACCACCTAGCTAGCATATTCTTTGTTACGGGCTACGTTTTACCTTTCACACTTTTCACAAAACTCATCTGCAAGATTATTTGTATAATGTCAGCTCCACTCACCTCAATGTTCCTGAAAACATTAACATTCACAAATCCTAGTTGATGTCGCCCGCTAGAATCGTTTGCATACGTTTAGTTAATTGTTACTCCAGTCAATCTGACCTACTGCTAATTGTGTGCTACAGTAGACCTACATTGAGGCTTGCTTTTTCAGCCATGAAGGGTTTCAGACGTCATTTTTGACCTATCGAGACCTATAAGGCTTGCTTCTACGAGTACAGCCATGTCGGGTTTAAGACGTCACTTTTGACCTATCCAAAACAGTGCTGCTTAACTTCATCAACTCCTCTTAATAAATATATGTTTGATTCTTTTTTATAAATAAACTAGCTTAAATTTCGTATGATAATTTTATTCTTTTTAGAAATGTGCAATCTGAAGGTAATTATTAAGTATTTGATATCCTTGACTTCATTTAAAGTTTTTGATAATAATAATCAAATTAATATTATACCTACATAATGCGAAAGTTTGTATCGATTTATGCATGGATGTTGTCAAACTACTTATCTGGCTGAAAATGTGCGTACTTACAGTTAATTCTAATCCTGGAATCAAACATAGGTAGTTTCCGTGGGATAGAAATCGCCTTTAAACGTTACCATAGGATCAATGCGTGCAAAGCCGCGTAGCGCAGCTAGTTAAATAATAAAAATGTAATATAAACCATTATTTATTGATTTCTGTCACTACAATGTAAAAATAAAACAAAATGAAATGTATTTAATAGTGCAAAAAGAAGTGGAGAAGCTGGGATTTGAACCCAGGACTTTCCGCATGCGAAGCGGACACTCTACCACTGAGTTACATCCCCGACTGAAGAGATGACCGAAATTACGGAACAATTTCGTCACAACTTTATGCCTTGTCTGAAAAACTTGTTAAAGGATTCTGTAACAATAGCAACGAACGGCAAAGATTTTTTTGTAGTATTATAATATTGAATGTAAACTAACTATTGTCCAGGAAATCTAGTCGTACTTTTGTTGTTTAAAAGGACCAAGAATAAAATATGAAATACTTACTCTCGTCTTGAAAAATCTACAAGCTTTGTTTCCAATTATAACACTGTTTGCTTTTAATTTAATTAAAAACGTGCTGTTAGGTATTTTAAAACTCTTACAGGAAATCATTGTATCGACCAAGTTATCTTCGAAAATATCGTAGTTTGTATTATTTTGTTTAAAATAAACAAAAACCCTTTATTCGTTCCACTTTTGTCTAGTTTTATCTTATCAAAGATTTAGCATTCGACCTTTTGATAATAGAGTACCTACTTAGTATATTTGTAAAGTTTGCGGCAGAAGGTAAATTATGTACTTGCTAAGTTATCATAGCAATGCAGCCAGTGTCTTCTAAAAAAAAAGTTTCCGATTGCTTTTTAGTTATTTATAGTGTATATCTTTTAGTAAGTATTTACGTATTAGATGTAGCGTACCATTAGATAAAGCTATCTGTAATGTTATTTTTGTGATTAAATAAAGTGAATTTGAATGTAAGTAGTATATTTTAGTAGGTCTACATATGTATTGTGTAAATGTATTTATGGTAATGGTAAGGACACAATTGTTAATACGCCTGACGACTCAAAAATTCTAACTAGTCAGTCAGTTAGAATATCAGTAGATATTGGACTCGTATATTTTCTTTTGTCTATCAAAAAGAATCATGAAAATCGGACCACCGTCGCCGGTCAAATTTTCATGTCTAATTTTTTATTTGAAAGATGTTTGTTACCTCAGAACTTTTGACTGGGTGCACCCAGCGAAGAGTTCTGAGGTAACAAACATAAAAAAACAGTCAAATTGAGAACCTCCTCCATTTTTGAAGCTGGTTAAAAATTAGAACTGATTTATGGGAAGAAAGTAACCTATGTATGTTTTATTTCAGGCCTAGAACTATGGTAAGATATTAAGATCTATTTGACATATAGCTGTAAGATCCCAATAACGTAGCTTATAACATTGATTAATTAAGAACGAAGATGAGGTACTGGTTGCTCGAAAGTGGCAACCTCAAATTGTGTAAAATTGTGTTCTCCCACATCAGTCACCGTCTGACCGGCGGCACGGGCGGTCGTGATGCGCGTGAAATATTGTTGTCTTAGTCTCACTTCGGTCCTAGATACGTCTTTCCGTCTTTGTTCTTCTTTGTATTGCACAGGAATGGAAATATAACTGTGAGCGTATGTGTTTGCGTGTCGTTGTAACACATGCCAATTTTTGAGTAAGCGCTGGGAGAACGTAACCTATCTTCCCTTTTTTTAAATCAATGGCTTATAAGTACTTAATTTACATGCTCGTCAGCAAGCAAGTTCATTTGGGGATTGTATAATTATCTTTTGTGCAGAAACCAAAATAATAATAACATACTAAGTATTAATACTAAGGTATCCGCGGAGTCTCCGCTTAGTAGCGGATGACTGATGAACATACCTGAAAAATAAAAAAATAAATAATGTTGGACAATTCACACAGCATTATCTAGCCCCAAGCTAAGCAGAGCTTGTGTTATGGGTTTTAGATAACTAATATTGGGTAAAATAAACAAATTTTTATCTTTTTATCTTATCTTTTATCTAGGGTATAGCTTAGGTATCCCTCGTCGGCTCTTATGACACTCACAGAAAGAGATGAGGTGGTGCAAATTCTAAGCCAGCACGACACAACTCTCTGGGGCTAGATAACGCTGTGTGTAAGATACCTACCAGCATACATGATAAAATAATAAAATTACGCACCTACCGTCTACGTACCTAACCTACTTCCGAAAATACAGGTAAGTATAGAAAACTAGCTGCGCCCCGCGGCTTCGCACACGTTGTTCCTATGGAAAGATTAAAAGGTGATTTTCATCCCACGGGAACTGATTTGTGGGATAAAAAGTAGACAATGTTTGATTCCAGGATTAGAATTACCTGTACGCAAAATTTCAACCAGATCCGTCCAGTAGTTTTGGCGTGAAGATGTAACAAACATCCATCCATCAATCCTTCTATCCATACATCCATACAAACTTTCGCCTTTATATTATTAGTGTGATGTGACGAAATGTCGTCACAATAAATAAAATTCTGCAGGAAATATAAAATCCACATAAGTATGCCAAAATGCCATTCAGCAATACACATAAAAAATAAAGGAAATCCGTTTGATATGAATCGTTCCAAATTTAAATAAGCAACTTGTGAGGTCTCTTGCGGAATAAAAAAAACCTTTTTGATGTCGACTTTGATTGACATTTTGTGGGAAGTATACGAGTTTTGGAAAGTCAAGTATTTATTGTGAGTAATGCTGGTACTACTGAATATTTCAGTAGTACCACTACTGAAATATTCATGGAAACAGATAAAGCACTTTGGCGTTGAATAAATAAAGTTATTGGTATCTACTTGAGTGTAGCGTCGATAGACCGGCCTATAGCCGCGTACATTGATTAATTAAAAAGGGAAGATGAGGTACTGGTTTCTCGAAAATGACAACCTCATATTGTGTAAAATTGTGTTCTCCCACCTCAGTCACCGTCGGACCGGCGGCGGCACGGGCGGTCGTGATTCGCGTGAAATATTGTTGTCTCGGTCTCACTTAGGTCTTAGATACATCTTTCCGTCTATGTTGTTCTTTGTATTGCACAGGACTGGAAATATAACTGTGAGCCTATGTGTTTGCGTGCAATTGTAACGCATGCCATTTATTGAGTAAGCGCTGGGAGTACGTAACCTATCTTCCCTTTTTACTAATCAATGGCCGCGTAACATTTCAAGAGTATTATACCTCCTATGCGCTTGACCGAAGCGCCTCCATATAAAATATTGTGATTTGCTAATGCTAGCTACCTAGCGCTACCTGTTGGTTCATCTAAGTAACATTTAGTGTTCCATGAAAGTAAAGTCTTATACCAATGAAACTATATTATTAAATAATTTTTCAATGACGGAGCTTCAAAAAGCAAATTCAAAAATTGAATAACACAAAAATATTATTTGCTAGTTACTAACAACTCCTATTCTTTTACTTATGAATTTTGAATCGATGAATAAACGCCATCTATTAAAAATACCTAGGAACAGAATTTGGTTTTCATTGGCTTTAGTTAGTTTGTTTGTTGTTTAAAATGAAATTGTTTTTCTGCAAAAATTGCAAATACCCGGTTATATGAAAAATTTTACCCACACCCACACCACAAGAAGTAAATATTTTCGTTTGAGTAAAAAGGCTTCAAATGAAATGAAATGAAAGTTATTTGTAAATCGAGATAACTTTTCAGACCATATTGATCATATTACACTTGCGTGCTATTGAATCGACTCAAGCCGACATTTGCACGTCAAGTTGATTTTTCGGGAACTGATTTTTGCGATTTCTATACAAGCAGCCTAAGTTTTAGCTTCGTTACAAGCGAACCTCTTGTTTATAATCAACTAGCTGAGCCCCGCGGCTTCGCACGCGTTGTTCCTATGGAAACGTTAGAAAGTAATTTTTGTCCCACGGGAACTGATTTATGGGCTAAAAAGCCCATGTTTGATTCCGGGATTAGAATTACCTGTGTGCAAAATTTAAGCCAGATCCGTTCAGTAGTTTTGACGTGAAGAGATAAAAACTTTCGTATTTATAATATTAGTGTAATTAGTGTGTTAATAATATCAATACGTAGGTAGATACATAAATACTTAGGCACATAATCTCAAAAATGCCGGGTTAAATAATTGCATGTCAATTAAGATTGAATTTAGTACTAGTACTACTAATATTAAGATATCAATTACATTCAGCAATGGAGATCCGTCCTGTTGTTGTTGTTTACTGTCGGACCAGAATGTGACTATATAGTAACGACAGAAGAGACCGAGAATAAAGGCGTCTAGAGGAACGGTTATCCCAATGCGGCTTTGCTGAATCTACATTTTGTGCAAAATTACAATTTGAGCCAGTTCAGTTGCAAGCAAGTGTAGTAATGTGGGTAAATAAATCTAAATTAAACAAAAACGTATTTTGTTTCACACGGAAAAGAAACTCTGTGTGATTCTGTGTGGTGCTGGCTTAGAATTTGCACCACCACATCTCTTCCCGCGGCCGTATTAAGAGGCGACTAAGGGATATCCACTGGGGGCAGGCAGCAGCGCCCCCTGTAGAACAATTCTACCGACAAACTGCGATCCCCAACCCGCATGCCCAGCATGGGAAATATTGGCATTATCTCCCATTAGATAAACGCCAACAAGGCGCTTATCAGGGGTAGGCCTGCGTCCAGCAGTGGACCAATACAGGCTGTTGAGGTTGAGACGTGTTTACTTTCGTTTAAAAATATTTTGAATAGGTTACTAATTGTTTTAATAAAATAATTAATTTTGTTTTAAAAAACTATAAACCGACTTCAATTTTTAGGGTTTTTTCATGAATTTTCATGGATCCCATTGTCAGAACTGAACAAAATTAAAAAGGGACCACATGGGAAGCACCAACTTTCATATAAAAAAAGAATCATGAAGATCGGACCACCCAGTCAAAAGTTCTTAGGTAACAAACATAAAAAAAAAAAAAAAAAAAAAAAAAAAAATTCAGACGAATTGAGAACCTCCTCCTTTTTGAAGTCGGTTAATTAAGCTCGAATGAGGCTTCATTTTGTTACGGAGGCCACAGACGACGGTTTTAAAAAAAACCAAAAACTTTTAAACTATTTATTAAGTTTGAACTTATTACAGAGTTCTTAAATTAATTAAAAGTAACGAAGCTACACTCGGTCGATGCAAGTACCTAGTGTAGAATGACGCGATGACGATCGCGGCAGGCCACGCTGAGGGAAAGACGTCATCGCTGTGTCGGCAGAGTATGTACTCGGTGATTGACGATTATACCGACAGAACCACAATGAAAATGCAATGCTGCAGTCTGCGGCAGCAGATTAGGTGCATAGTTTCTATGTAACACCTCCATCCTCAGAGCAGCAACTATTTGAGAACATTGAGCGAAAATGTTGCTGGAACAGCCTCCCGAGGTGTAGATCTGTCAGGAACGGCATATGTGTGCTCAGTATGTTCTTTCTCATTTGATGGATTCTGAATCGTTAGCTTAGAACGTTTTCTGTGACGTCGTACTACGACGATGATAACAAGTACAGCTGCACCGAATAGTGACATGTAGAGTGGTAGGGTCGTATGATAAAATGTACCGTCTATTGGTTTTAAATCTAATGGGCGCTGTAATAGGATCTTGTCTTCTAGGTGGTGAAGTCCATTGAGATTGGTTGTAGTCAATTTAAGATGAGGGATGCTGTGGTTTTCTACGATGGTGAAGTTTCTTGGGATTTCAGTTATCTTCAGCGGCTGTCCCTTTAATTGGTCATTGGTGTTAATGATGGAGAACTCATTGGTGTGAAGAGAACATTTTAGCGGGATAGTGGCGAGATAACTTCCGCATAGAGTTATAAATTCTTGACGTCCGCATTGCAGTCTCGTTCGAGTTGGTCGAGGAAAGATGAGGGTGTAGTGTCGGTCGTCTAGCTGCTCCATGGCTTCCTTCGTGAGAGTGATTCTAGTTGGCCGGCATGACGTGTCCAGGGTTTGGTGAATGATGAGATTCTGGATACAATCGGGTTGTTCCCGGGGCTGGTGGTTGATGCTTTCTTCGCAGAGACGATGTCGATTGAACTTCGGGCATTCAGCCTCCATGTACATGAAAGCTTTCCCGTCGGTTGCCAGGAAGGGATACGAAGGAATAAGAGTTTGGTTAAGGTTGTTTGGGACAATAGAAAGTTTGTAAAGATCAAAGCTACTTGGAGAAACGATTGGGAATTTAAATATGATTACTAGTCTTTTCCCTACAAAATAAGAACCTGGTTTTATGATAGTGTAATATTCACGCAAATCGTCGTCAAGTACTTCACTTTTACTATAGATATTTTTAAGCTTATTTATCATACTTTCTAAGTTATCTATTCCTAACATACTATGATGTGTGCTCGATGCACGTACAAATGCTAAAATATTTTCTATCCTATTTAACTCTAAAGATAAATCATCTGTGTTTTCACTGATGATGGCTAAAAGCTGCGCAAACTTTGCGTATTTCGAGAGATTTGTCTCGGCGTAAGCATTACTATCTAAAATTAATCCTAATGTCCTATTTATCTTCTCCTGATTTTCTGCAATACTCGCAATTATCTGGGTGCATTGGGTCATCCAGTCCTTATTAAGGCTAATATGGTCATTAAACTCAGATAACATCTTATGTTCATTACCTTCTAGTATCTTAATAGCGTTATCATAACGCGCCGCATCTGAATGATCCAAGTTACCAGTAACGCTTTTAATTATAGATCCTAGACCATCAATTAGACCTCTTTTGACTCGATTAGGCTCTAAACCTCTCAGCTGAGAATTTACTTTATCAAGCTTCTTAGAGAGATGTTCAAGCTGTATTTCGTAAAGATCTAAGGTATTATTTTCTAATTTAATCCTAAAATAGCTAATCTGGTCACGAATAGAGTCAACCTGATGTTCTAAGTCCGTTAGTTCTACATACTGTAGGAAAGAATGATAGTGGGTGATAAGTTTGGCTTGACCAAGTTTGAAGGGAAGAAGTCCTGGTCCATTGTCAAGGCTCTCAAGTCTTATCTCCAGTGCCGTCGTCAGATGCAGTATCAGTAATAGTCGAATCCTGTAACAATTTTGACTTCTTAGGTACTCGTTTAAGACGATTTTTGGCTACGGGTCCCTTCTTTTTAGATGTGTATATGTGGATTGGGAGGTCAGCTAAAACTTTATCTTGAGTGAACCGCGGTGCTAGCTTTTGCCTTGCAGCAAAAGGATTCTTAACAAATACCTGTTGGCCTGGTTCATATCGTACTTCGGGTTCTCGGTTTTTATTCCTATTAGTCATTAAAGTCGTGCGGTCAGCAGTAGTAATCTAATTGATCGCTTCATAAACAGTCTTCATTTGATCTCGATGTGTCAGGATGTACTGTTGCATAAGGTGTTCTGTCAAGTCAATGTCAAGAGGGTCCCTAGGGTCAAAATGTCCTCTTACTATGTCATGGGGTCTACATTTGGTAAAGCTATGAATCGAGCTGTTATAACCTAATAGTGCGTAAGGCATTTGGTTAATAATAGGTTCATTTTTATTCTTAACCTTAAGGATTCTCAAATGCTCTAACAGCGTCGAATGGAAACGTTCTACGATCCCGTTATCATTCGGCGAGTTAGGTAAAGTCCTATGATGATTTACCTTATGTAGCCTTGTAAACTCAGTAAACAGTTGGTTAGTGAATTCCGTCCCATTGTCTGTCACTAAGGTCAAAGGAAGTCCATGATGTGTACAGAAAGTTAAAAGTCCTTGAATGATACTAATTGCTGTACCATCTCGTAGGTGGTAAGCCTGACCATATTTAGAGAAAGAGTCTACGAAGGTCAAGTACTTTTCCGTCTGTGCTGTAAAAAGGTCCATATGCACTATCTCGAATGGTTTTGAAGCTGGGGGTACGATGTTAAACTTTGGTCTAATAGGGTTCCTATCGTATTTACTTTGACCACAAACTGTACATTCATTTATGTACTTAGTTATCTCATCCTTCATCTTCGGCCAGTAATATCGGCGAGATAAAGCCAAGTAACATTCATTAATGCCTCTATGATTTGTCTTGCCATCGTGATAATGCTTTATTATTTCCTGCTGTTTTAAATACTCCTTTACATCTTCTAGTTCAGTTTTTGCTAAAACTAAATTCATAGAAGAGCTTTTGAAGTGCTTTTGTATGATAGGGATGATAGCATACATGCCTAGTGGGGGAGTAATCTTTAAAGCGGTCTTAATCTTGGGGTTGACGTACTCTTTGATGGCGTTAACTACATCTTCCTCAAGGGTGGATTGCGAAACTTGTATAAAGGTACGTGTATGTGTGTCAAAAGGTTTCGTCGCTGTAGTAGGTCGTTTTATGTCTCCTACGATTGTAAAATAGATCTGTCTGTGGAATTTATTAACAGGATCGTCTGTTATTGGGACTTCGAGTATGGGATTTTCAGCGGCAGTATGTGCTGTAGCAGTGTCAGAGTTTGAACGTTGAGATTGAGAATGATGGGCAACTAATGAATCGATTTCTGAGAGGAAAGATTCAACCTCTTCGTTATTGATCTCTACTCGGGATAAAGCATCTGCGTTAGTATTTTTCTTTCCCGGTTTGTGTTTGACATGAAAATCGTACTCGCTTAGTTTAAGCTTCCATCGCGTGATCTTAGAATTAGGTTCCTTCATGTTCATAGCCCACTGTAAAGGCTTATGATCACTTAAGACAGTGAATTTACGCCCAAATAAGTATGGCCGGAAGTACTTAGTGGCCCATACAATGGCTAAAAGCTCCTTCTCGATAGTTGAGTAGTTAAGCTCATTATCGTTCAAAGTCCTAGATGCGTAACAGATCGGTTTGTCTGAACCGACAGGTCCTTGAGAAAGTATGGCTCCTAGTGCCACATTTGAAGCGTCAGTCGTCAAATTAAAGTCCTTGGTAAAGTCTGGATATTGGAGTATCGGGTCATTAGTTAGTAGTCGCTTACATGTCTCAAAGCAGTCCACGTAGTTGGCGTCAAGAGTAATCTTATTCGTTTTCTTAAGGCATCTAGTCATAGGTTTCGTGATACGGGCAAAATCAGGGATGAACTTCCTGTAGTATCCTAAAAGTCCTAAGAATTGCTTGATTTCTTTAGTAGTTTTAGGCAAAGGATATTTCTGGATGGCAATGATTTTGTCTGGGTTAGGCTTTATACCGTCTCTACCTATGATATGGCCAAGGTAAGCTGTCTCTAACTGTAAAAATTCGGATTTATCCATTTGGATCTTAAAGTTGGATTCTCGCAACCTAGTGAAGACTTTCTCTAGGTTTATCATATGTTCTTGCAAGGATGTACTAAAGACGATTATATCGTCGAGATAGACAAGGCAGATTTCGTTTTGTAGTCCTCTGAGGACATTATCCATTACTCTCTGGAAGGTGGATGGAGAATTTTTTAATCCCATGGGCATTCTTAAAAATTCAAAATGGCCGTGTTCGACATTGAAAGCTGTCTTCTCAATGTCATTCGGGTTCATCTCTACCTGATAAAAACCAGAAGCTAGATCTAATGTGGTGAAATATTGACATCTACCTAATTTGTCTAAAACGTCCGCGATGTTAGGAATGGGATATTTATCGTCGATGGTCCTTTCATTAAGTCTACGGAAATCTACCACTAATCTCCACTTCTGCTTGCCAGAAGCGTCGGCTTTCTTTGGAACTACCCAGATAGGTGAGCTCCAAGCTGAGTCAGATGGTCGGATAATCCCTTGTTCCAGCATCTTAGTAATCTGGCTCCTAACCTCCTCGCGATGTACATACGGGTATCTATAACTCTTTGTAAATACCGGTAATTCGTCTGTCGTCCTAATACTGTGCTTGATCTTGTTAGTGAAGGTCAGTGCCTCTCCTTCGATATAGAATACGTCAGCAAAGCGTCCGCATAGGGTTTCTAAATTGGCTCGCTCTTCGACGTTTAGATGTTTAGTCCTTAAATTCTGTAAAACCTTTTTTACTCGAGTTGGGTCCTGTTCGATTTCAGTTTGCTCTATATTACAGACGTCTATCTGTGTTGTCGAGTCCTTAAACGAAATTACTATATAGTTGTTAGTCATGTTCTCTACCTCAACTATTCCAGTCTTGTCAGTCACGTTAGTAATACACTCGTGTATAAGACAGTTACACATTAATTGTTCAGTCACAAATATGTCACCGTCAGGATGTTCAATCGGGATGTTAACCAGTCTAGATGAATTGGCAGGAATCGTTTCCTCTCGATTAGCTCTCCTACACTGATAACGAGAGAGTGGTATTCTAGCTAGCTCCGTCACCAGTACATTGTTCTTCAGATCTATCTTACAGTTCTCCAATAGATCTAGGCCTATCATTCCGTCAAAGTAGTTATGAAACTTATAGATGAAAAGCTTTATATTGGATTGATCGCCAAATTCTGCAAAGTGGGGAATAGTGATCGAATAGTCATGCGTGCTGGTCACGCGTGAATTTGTAACTTCGAAAGGATCAAAATCCTTTGGTACATTTGAAAAGAAATTACATGTCGCTTCAGGGCTAATGAATGATTGATTGGCCCCGGTGTCAATAAGCAACTTAAGAGGGGGGTTCGTTATTTGAATGAACCGTAACTCCTTTTTTGAATGTAAATTTAATTCTATTTTAGTTCTCTGTTGGAACGACCCGAAGGAAAATCCTGTTCCTTCTGTTCGGAAGGCAATTGCGCGTGCTCAATAGCCATTGAGCTCGGTGGTACATTGTCAGAGGTCTGAGTCTGAGAGTCGTCCTGTTGGTCGCAGTAATATTCTGGAACGCTCTGGTAGCCATAGAAGTTACCATAGTCAGTCTCTGGATAGTCACTGTCAGGGTAGTAGTACTCGGGGTAGTAATAGTCAGAGTAGTCACCTACCTCATTGTAGTTCATTTCCCTAGACTTAAAGTAATTAGTCGGGGGAGGATTGCCCAATTTACGCCAGTCATGTCCTTGAATAGTAGGGGGAAGAGTTTTAGTCACGTAATGACTAACACCGCTCATGGGCTTCGGCCCTTGATTTTGAGGGGGTGCGTTCCTAGGGGGAAACCTAAACCCGCTATTCTGAGCGTTATAGTTTGGAGGGGGTGCTCGAAACATCTGCTGCGTACGCGAGGGCTGTAATGGCATGCGCTGTGGGGGATGAAATTGAAAAGCTGGACGCCAATGCTGCGGTTGCGGCTGCGGTTGCGTCTGCGGTCGCGGCTGCATGGGTCTTTGGGCACCAAAATTAAATCCCTTAGGTACACTGAAATTATTAGGTGCTACGTAAGGTACCTTAGATGTCTGCGGCGCTGGATTCCGGCTGGGCTCGTTCCTTTGTTGCAAGTACATAACATTCAATTCCTCCTGTACAAATTCCAAAGCCTTTTCGATAGTAGGGGGCCTCATACACCGTATACGGGCCCCTAGAGGTTCTTTCAAACCTCGTACGTAAGACTGCATGGTAAGTTTACGGTACAAATCACGCTTCGCCTCCACGGTGGTAGGCACAATCTCATGCAGTGTCACATACGTCATTATAGTACTAAAAAGGGTTTGGCATCTGTCATAAAATTCCTGTGGAGAGTCATTTCCCTGCGCTAGTAAGGATAAGTCATTGTAGAGGGCGCTTTCGTCCCGTTGATCCGCGAAATTATTAATAAGTGCGTTCCTTATTCCTAGCCAATTATCGGGAATGCCATTGGCATTGATGGTCCGGGATGCTGGGCCTGTGATTTTATTAAGAATGCCGTTAATAAGGCATAAATTGACTAGCTCGTGCCCTGGATCAGTGCAGATAAATTGCGTCACTAATTGGTCGCAGATTCTTATGAATCTGGTAAGGATGTTAGGGTTCCCGTCAAATTCCGGGACCATGCGGAGTGCCTTATAGATATTATCTGGGTCGTTAGCCATTTCGTTCGTTTCGTTTACTACTTCTACTATACTATCACTATTTTCTAAAGGATTATTACTATTATCAATATCTTCTATAAAACTAGTCTCAAAATTTCTTAAATTATCAATTTCGCTTTCCCTACGGCTTTGCCTTGAGGAGGCCGATTCCTCCTCGTATTTTCGTTGGTGGAAAATGGTGGGAAAGGAGGCAACACTTCAAAGAAAGTTTCAAAGTACTCACATTTGGTCTCTTCTTACACTGATTGTCAAGTGCGCCGCCGCCCGTGTGCCCGTGGGTTCGTTAGATACGCCGATGAAGACTTGAAAGCTCAAACAGGGGTCTGTTCGTCTGGAACCGATTTTCTGGAGTTTCCTGGACGAATACGCGCTGCTTCGACGTATCCTACCGGCTGCGCCAATTACGGAGGCCACAGACGACGGTTTTAAAAAAAACCAAAAACTTTTAAACTATTTATTAAGTTTGAACTTATTACAGAGTTCTTAAATTAATTAAAAGTAACGAAGCTACACTCGGTCGATGCAAGTACCTAGTGTAGAATGACGCGATGACGATCGCGGCAGGCCACGCTGAGGGAAAGACGTCATCGCTGTGTCGGCAGAGTATGTACTCGGTGATTGACGATTATACCGACAGAACCACAATGAAAATGCAATGCTGCAGTCTGCGGCAGCAGATTAGGTGCATAGTTTCTATGTAACATAGGAATCGGTTACCAAAACAAATACCATAACAAAGGAAATTGAAAGGGATTCAAATGATAGCCTTTGAACCTGTTTGTAATCTCAAAGTAACAATAACATCTTTACAAATTCAGAGTTGGCTAAATCAAATTGCATGAAAACCTTGATACTAAATACCAAAAAAATTCCAAAAAAATTTATAAAAAATTATATTTACATCTGATTGGAAAAAATCAGGTAGACTTTCGACGCGTTAAAAGTGACTGACTTTCAATGTTGTCCGCCTGCGACGCAGGAGGTTGCGGGTTCGATTCCCGCTTCGGGACAAATGATTTGCAGATAATTGTAAAAAATATCTATGTAGTGTTTTGTATTATACATACATATCAGTTATCTAGTACCCACAACACAAGCTCTGCTTAGCTCGGGGCTAGGTAATGCGTGAATTGTCCAACATTATTTATTTATTTATTTAATGTAATAAAATAAAATAAATAAAACAATAGTAATTTATATAAAAAAAAACTGATACCTACTGACTCAAAACTGACCTCTAAATCCTATTTATTAACACGTCTTTTTAAAGTTTGTGGAATAATAAGTAAACATTCGACATTCAAATTGATCTGGGAGCACCCCTAAATTTATTTGGAACTAGCTGTGCCCCACGGCTTCGCCCTCGTTGTTCCTATGGAAACGTTTAAAGGTGTTTTCCCGGCAATTATTAGAATTTTTCTCGCCGTAAAAACCATCCTTGAACTTCAACGAACATTTAAAAAAATAATTGGCCAAATTGGTCCAGGCGTTATTGAGTTATGCGCTTATCAACACATTAAGCGATTCATTTTTATATTATAGAAGATTATAGAAATTGATTCACAACTGACTTATACATTACCTGTAGAATAGAAGTAGTACAATGTAGAAATTGGTAATCACGACATAAAAAGCAAAAACCATGCATAAAACTTAATCCAATTTTAAATAATATAATAGATTCAGGTGTTACATTGCGGAAAACCATTGAAAATAATTATAATAAATATTTTACCGAATTATTACTAAATAATTTCATCCATTATAAGTTTTTTTCTGTTTTCGAGATCAATTTGTTGATTTTTTTAGATTTCAAAATACACCCCCCTTATTCATAAAATGAGGTGAAAATTGAAAATAGTGTGTTTTTACAATAAGTTTTTACCTTTAGGCTGGCTAGATTAGATTTGAGACCACAGGTCGATTAATCCTAGACAAATTTAGATAACTAATTGATTGATAATATCAGTTTGGGTATGTCATTTATCTCAGGCACCAGTCTCTCACAACATAGGTCATAGTATTTTAATAGTGTTAACAATAGTGTTTACGTACTCTTAGTTTTACGTCGTCGTGTGGTGCTGGCGGCATAGAATTTGCACCACCCCAATTCTTCCCGTGGGTGTCGTAAGAGGCGACTAAGGGATATCTTCTGGGGGGCGGGCAGCAGCGCCCCCCGCAGAACAAATCCAAACTAACCACCAAACTGCGATCCCCAACCCGCATGCCCAGCGTGGGGATTATGGGCATTACCCCCCTATGAGTTAAACGCCAATAAGGCGTTTATCAGAGGGAGGCCTGCGTCCAGCAGTGGACCGATACAGGCTGTGGATGGATGGATGGACTCTTAGTTACTTAAGACCTTTGTGAGAGACTAATAAACGTTTTTATTATTATTATTTATTATTATTTAATGTTTTGACAATACCACAGAAATTCTAATATTGTTGAAGCTATCATTGAAGTGTAGAACTAATGGGAGTTACCAGCATTCTTAGTTCTATGGAACTAATAGCACATATTCTGTACTTATCAATATCTCTATGATAATAGGTACTGCAGGGATAAAAAAAGTTTTATTCGTTATATGGACCAACAGTCCTATACGAGTAGTAGGTACTAATGGGAGCTACCAACTATTAGTAGTTCTATAGAATAAATGAGACAGGTTTCGTTTTAATAGTTCGTTTTAATTGTTCTACCATGGAACTGCAAGAATAAAAAAGTGGTAACAGTTCTATGACGTCAGTCTTATAATAACAAATGGGAGTTACCGCTAAGTAGTGTTATTTCTCAACCTGACATAAGTCAATAGAAGAAGACAGCGAGATTTAGCAGTGTACTAAGTTAGCAGACCATGATGATTATGGGGGTTAGTATACAGAATCTCACCTTAACTGGTTTGGATTCAATCAACATCTCATAAAGTTAATCTTTTGGGGATTCAGGTTCTCACAAACACCTTTTACATTAAAATGCAACATTTTGCGACATTTTCAAAGTTCTCCTGACCTACTACCCTCGTTATTTATTTAAATTTTCTAAGTATTATCTCATCTCTAACTAATTGAGGTCAGGTCGGTCCCTAGCGAGTAAAGACAGCGGCAAAATACTAGAACGTACTAATACTTAACTCATTGCTGCAAACTAATAAAACTAAGATAAACCTACTAGCTCATAAATGCTGGTTACAGTATCACACAAGTTGAAGGTGCTCTTACAGTAGCAATACTGAGGTCGAATTTAAGATATACATAATTGCGTTTGTTTAAAAATAACGACAAACTTTCTTCGATTATATGGGTTACTCATGGATGCCATTTTCAGAACAAGACCAAATTGGGAGACATATTCATCAAATAAAGAGACACAGTTTAGCTTATAGTACGCGGCGCAAACGCGTTTCGCTAATTCAGCTTTTTCAGTAGCTAAGCCGAGTCTTGCCAGTCATTCCACCAAGCTCTCCCAGAGAACACCTACCTTAGTAATTAAGGGTTATAGATTATTATAACAGTTACTTTATAGCGCTCCAATTAAACTTATTATTGTAGTCGCACCAAAATTCTTCAATCTCTTAGCAGGCCATGGGTAATGTTTTTCTACGTGATTTTCCATACACTTTTGAACATTTTTAATGATCATATTGTACGCTCACGTACATTGTGCCTTGCCCTAATTATTGCGATGCTCGCATTTACGCCACTCATCAATTTTAGCAATACGTTTTATTAAACTCAGTTCGCGATCACCTGTTAATCGACACACGAGTCACACTATCATTTCATTAGTAACTACAGTTTATCGTTAAATAATATAATCATCTAAATTATTACTCATAGTTTTAGTGATAATTATATTCAGCTTAGTTTCTAACAACCTGGTGTACAACTGTACACACATTTTATTCAACTTGCAAATAGTACCAAAACAATTCAACAATTCGTCAATATATATATATTTTTTTAACTCTAAACCGACTTAACTTTTTATAGTTTTTTCATGAATTTTCATGGATCCCATAGTCAGAACTGAACCGAATTAAAATGGGACTAAATGGGAAGCACAAGCTTTAATATAAAAAAAGAACCATGAAAATCGGACCACCCAGTCAAATGTTCTGAGGTAACAAACATAAAAAAAATTAAAAGATCGTTCGAATTAAGCACCTCCTCTTTTTTGAAGTCGGTTAAAAAACTACATATCCACCAGCTTCAGTAATTTTGATGGGCCGGTTAAAAGTTCATTATTTCGAGTTTTGCTTACTTTGGGGCTAGAGGATGTTATAATATGTTGTATCTAGCAAAAACATAACCCATTTTAGCATACCTACAGTTTAATAAAGAAGCTACTACAAAGCTTGGCGCACTATAGCAGCAGTAATATATTTCCTCTTGTACCGTATGCGTGTCTCCCGCGGGGGTAATAAAACAAACTACACTTCGCTCTTTATAATTTAACTTTTAAATGCAATACTGGAATATTTCGATGTATTGCTTGGCTGAGGATAGCTCAGTTTTAAATAGTCCACAATACACACAACATCATCTAGCCCCAAGTAGAGCTTGTGTTGTGATGAATCCCATCACAACACAAGCTCTACTACTGATTGATCTATACCACTCTTTATTTATATCACAACACACTAATAATTTAAATGCGAAAGTTTGTATGGATGTATGGATGTATGGATGGATGTTTGTTCCCTTCACGCCAGAACTACCGAACGGGTTGGGCTGAAATATTGTTATTTTTACAGTTAGTTTGTGAAAATAATACAACGTTTTACCTTTTAAACCGACTTCAAAAATAGGAGGAGGTTCTCAATTCGACATTTTTATGTTTCTTACCTCAGAACTTTTGAGTAGGAGGTGCAATTTTCATGATTCTTATTTTATTTGAAAGCTGGTACTTCCCCTGTGGTTCCATTTTAATTTCGTCCAGTTCTGACAATGAGATCTTTAATTGAAGTCGGTTTATAGTTTTTTTTAAAACAAAATCTATTATCCGAGTAGCTCTAACTGCTTTACTGCGGCGAGCCCCAACGGATTGCACCGCCGAGGCTTGGCACAAAATGCGTTATGAGTACGGCCCCCATCTCCGCGTTGATAACACGAATTTTGCGAAGTCGGGTAAAAAGCCTACTCTATCAATACCCCCTCACGTGTACTCGACTGAAGGGCTTTCCTCTTTTGTACGTCGAGGTATTGTTCTTTCTGAACGAACAAAAGGTGTCTATGTCGATATGCCTACAGTTTTATGGAATAATAGGTGAGGGCTTTGTTACAAAATGTGTTCGTTGTGGTTATTTTTTATTTGAAAGAAAATGATGGAGAAAGTAATAATTATTGTTTTAGCTGTGTGGTGCTGCCTTAGAATTTGCACCACCCCATCTTTCCCCGTGGGTGTCGTAAGAGGCGACAATTCTACCACTGAACGGCGATCCCCAACCCGCATGCCCAGCGTTTGGATTATGGGCACTGCCCCCATTAGATTAACGCTAATGAGGCGTTCATCAGGTCAGGTGGTCTGCGTCCAGCAGTGGACCAATACAGGCTGTTGAGGTTGAGGTTGAGGTTGAAGAGAATATTTGATGGCAATATGTAGTGGTAGTAAAATTATAAAACAATAATACATTACGGTAAATAAATAATATTATTTTGATGATAGCTCAACGATACACTAGATTGTTTTGTTACTTTTAATCATGAATAATGTAGAGGGCAACATACTAATTTTCAGTTAAAATATCATCATATAAAATATGATAGATACAGCTGGTCAATTCAGCTGCATAAATAAATAAATTATGCTGCACAAAAACATCCCCAAGCTGAATTATTACAATAAATTACATAAATTTATATTTCTTGTTATATTTAATAGTATAAGTACTGTAAATACTGGCTGAAACTGAAAATACCCAGAACACACAGCACAAATATTTGCAGATTGCACAAACACAATGTCCGAAGGCGGAAAGCGAACCTGCAACTTCTTACGTCGCAAGCGGACCGCGCCACAACGGTCGTTAGATAATTTTCCTTCGTATTCGTGTATCACTCTTAACTAGTTTTTTAACCGACTTCAATAAAAGGAGGAGGTTATCAATTCGACTGTTTTTTTATGTTTGTTACCTCAGAACTTTTGATTGGGTGGTCCGATCTTCATGATTCTTTTTTTATATGAAAGCTGCTGCTTCCTGTGTGGTTTCATTTTAATTTTGTTCAGTTCTGACAAAGGGATCCATGAAATTCATGAAAAAACTATAAAAATTTAAGTTGGTTTATAGTTTTTTAAAACAAAATTAATTATTCCACTGTTCATTGGCTACATTTTGATCCAAATTAAAATGAGCAGCGATACTAAATTATCGGTGAAATTGTGCATACTTACGAGTATGACTATAAATACAATTAACAGCTTGAAGAGCCGCCTGTGTATTACAAATACTAGTAGTTCTCCGAACAGTCGAACTCGCGAGACTTACTTTAAATAAAAATTACATGAGACAATTATTTTATTAAACACAAATAATAATAATAATAAAAATTGTTTATGCCAAAAGTCCTGATCAGATCTTTACCAATTATTTATGAGAGTCATGATTAATTTTTACCTTTCAATAAAACATTATATATAATCATCGAAATCTCGTCTCCAAGCGGAGATATTCTAAAGCCACTCTTTTTGCCTTTTTTGGGAGAAGTACGACTTCAACCAAACCCCGAAGACTAAAAAAAAAAACGTAGAATCGTAGAATACGAGATTTCGTAACGATCGGTTGTAAAATACGGGCTTTAGAGGTGTGCGGACATACTGACAAAGAGAAAAAATGTCTAGCCGAAGCAGATGCCTTTGTTCACTAACGTTTACTCGGTCAATGTTAACAACGTTAACAACATGTCAATGTCAGTTGGTAATTTTGACCAACACTGATAATTGTACAGTCAAAACAGTTTTCCTTACATTTTTTTTTTATTATATTTGATTAAACTACAAATTACCAAATTATTTACTTACCAATACCGCTGGTCCGCTGCCCAATACCTCATAATGCCCCAATCAGCCCGTTAACCCCCACATCCCTCGGATATTAGACCTCATTACAATTCGTGAGGTAAAGTCAAAAGTTAGGGAATCGGCTGCAAGAATTTCAGGCACGTACTGGATGGCTTTATACCTCATCCAGCCAGTTATTTAATCAAGTTTTGTGAAGAAAATGTTGAAAGTTTAAAAAGAGTCCAACTTGATTTCGGCAATTCTGAAAAGCTTGTTATAAAGTGAGCTAAACAATTGTACGAGCTTTGAATCTGGATGGTTTTATAACAAATGGAATCAGTACTATTTAGTAATCAACATTAACGAGTTTTTGGCCGTTTTCCTATTAGACGGCACGGCCACAGCGACGGTGACGGCGAAGCAAAAATGTTTGAAAATGTATGGCTCGTTTTACCACTTACCGGCACGGCGACGGCACGGTGACGGTACGGCGACCGTACGGCGACGGCACGGCCCAAGAGTGCGGTCAATCTGATGAGTCTATAGACGCCATTGGACGATTGCAACAATATCAAAGATATGTATCGACTAATTGAACAGAGAATACCTATTGGAGTTAGACATTGGATAAATAAAATAAAGTAAAAATCGTTTCTTCTATCCATAAGGACCCATCGTAATAATCGTTTACTTATCAAATTGTCATCTATAAACCCCAAAATGAACAAATTAACCCACAATTAGGTAATTTGAAAAATTAGGATAAATTTTAGCAATCAGTAAAAGTGCATACCATTTATTTGATCTAATATTCCATTCCTTCTAACATTTAATTGCACAAAGCAAACCCAAAAAGGCATCAAGTAAACTTGTTGGTTTTTTTGGTTCTTTTACGGCTGAACCGTCCAAAGTAGAATTTTTCCGTCGATTGGCAAATTAGACCGTATGCGAGCAGATAGCTTTCCCGATCCGACTTTATTCTGACTTCTAAGGGCATGGGCAAGCCAAAGGTTGACGAGGAATCTTGAAAAAACTCCGAAACAATAGTATTGACTATTTTTGAAAGTGTCTGCTACGTACTGTAGTACTATGTACTGTACTAGGGGTTGGCGGAGATGGCGCCGCGGCTGGCTCCACGGGCCTGAAGCACTGCGCCTCAGGGTTGAACGCGCGCGTCACCTGAAACGTTACCATGAAACCTTACTACTCAAATAAAACAATCAACGATATATACCTACTTATAGCAGAATTAAATTGCTAACCCAGATACCGTCGCATCACAGTCGCTCGGTTAAATAACCATGATATATATAAATAACTTGCGTACCTATATCTCGTCACTGTCACTTCAACTTGCTTAGTACGAGTAGGGTATAATGCATCTGTATATTTACTTTTGTATTATGTGATGTTTTAATTGTGAAATTTAATCATTGAAAAGTAGATATTTTAAATCTCAAATGCAAAATTACATACTAAACGCAACGCTTTTGGCACACGAACCATGACGTCATACTTGAACATTTTTGTACGGACATGAAGTTTTGACCTTGAGTTGACATGGGGGTCTGATGAACCGTGACGTCACAAAATGCAAGGGCTAACATGGCAGCGTTTTTATCATCCGAAAATGAGTGTAGTTTTCCTTTTTTTTTTACTCAATTATTTTTTGTCTGTTATATTTGTTTTCGTTTATGTATTAACTTAAATAATCGATTTAAAAAAAAACATACATTATACCCTATTCTTTGAGCTACGTCGATAACTTTGGCTCTCTGGCAGACGATGTACTTGAAATACAAATCTGTGGCAGGACCAATAAGAATAATTTTAATTTGATTTTGATTTATTATGATTATTTCATTCGTTTTACTACAAGTGATGGACGATGCGTAAACTTGACGTAGCTTTATTAGGAATTTGGAACCTGGGGACTTACTCGGAAAAGAAAAATCGAAGTTTCGTTGTCGTTCAAAACCAACGCTTATGTCGCTTACATAAGATTAGCGTTTGCACAAAACAAATCAGAAACTTCGATTTTGTTTTTAAGACAGACAGTCTGAGAGACGACATGAGTCGGAAATCATCTTTACGCACGTGTATCATATAATGTTTTAAATAAAAAATAAAATTAAATAAAAATAAAAATCATTTATTTCAGACCGTCATGGTCCATATCGGTACATTTTACAATAAATTACACAGTTAGAAAAGGAAATAATATTGAAATAACCTCACACAACATTGCTTACAGCTGCAGATGTGTACTCAGTGCCAGGTGTAGGTTGCAAGCACTGAATGCACCCCTACCCAATGCCACAGGAATCGGCCGTTCATATCCTCAGCTACTGCTGCGAGGAGGCTGTTGCGGCTGGCGCGCAGGCGACACAGCGAGGCGGCGCAGCGGATTACATTTTACTATAACTAAAACTTTTAAATCCATAATGGTTATTAATACTAAAGTTATTTGCAATGGGATATTTACCATGATTAGAATCATGGCGCGTGAAACTGTGCCGAAATATTGGAAAGCTCAAAATTCTAATCATGGTAAATATCCCGTTGTAAATAAATTTAATGTTTTACTATGCATTTGGCGAGTAAATAAAAAACCAGTCACACTAAATAAGACAATTATGACTGACGAGAAATTTGACAAATGGCGGGTTTTTTTTCTTAAACACATGCGCACTTGACTTATCTACTACTGCGCATATGCAGAAGCCGCGATGTCGTATCGCAAAGAGGCTCATGAACTTTTCACGTGTAAAATACCTTCTAGTAAAATCTCTTCTAACTTGGACCTCAAAATTGCACACTCAGATAAAATTTTCTCTTTTTGCATCGCATTCCATTCAATTACAAATGAAGCGCGCTGATTGGCTTGTATGAGTCTTTCCGGATTTCGTTAGAAATATTTTAATTAAGTGCTTCGCTGCTTTTGTATTTAAATTATTGGCGAACAAAATAATATACAAAAATTACTTTAGTGTACTCGCGAAGATCCGATAACAAAGAACACTATAATGGCGATACAGGTTTCACAAGCCTTTCAGGCACTAGTCTCTTACAAAATAGGTTAACATTAGAGTGAATCACTATCCTGCAAACATAACCTTTGTGAGAGAGAAATGAATGATTTTATTATTATTATTATTATAAATGGAGACCACGACTCGGCAAGCGTAGTGTAGGATGCCTTCCTGCAAGGTAGAATAACGACCTGCGAAAGACTGCTAGCAGATGCTGAATGTGGCAACCTAAAGACGGTGGTATGGCGCTCATTATGGGAGGTCTATGTTCAGCAGTGGACCAAATATATAGGTTGATGATGATGACTTAACAAATTTAACAAAATAAATTGAAAAAAGACATTATCAAAAACGTGCCGAATGGGCAGATTTATCGCTAAAAGCGATCTCTTTCAGACAACCTTTCTTTTCTGTTCTTCCAGGGAAAATTCATAGATTCGAAAGTAACTCTGTCTGTCTGTTTGTGACCTTTTTATGCTTGAACGGCTGAACGGATCCAAGTGAAATTTGGCAACAATATTGAAATTATGTAATCCTGGGTTTTTACCACATTCATCCCGTGATTACTGAGAGAGAAAAAATAAAACTACTCGTTAGCATTATTTATTTTAGCAAATTTCAACTAACCACATTCTCAAAGTTAACAACCAAACAACCAAGGTAGGTAGGTTTATTTCTAAGTCATATTTTAACTCCCGAACAAGAAGCTCTCACTCTTGCCTCATTACTCAGAGGAAAATGAGCTATTTTTAATATGAAACCTTCTAAAACATGCAAAATTCACTGCAACCCCTGTTCACAGCTTTTTTATTGAAGGCTGGTTTACTTTATTTCTTTTTTTTCACTCAAAAATCGAAGTATAGAGAAACGATTTACGAACGTGTCTACCTTGTTTCATTATAATTTATATCTATGGTCAATCTTCAAAAGGGAAAACTGAAATGATTTTTTTAGATTCCAGTTTTCCTTAGAAGATCTCTCATAAGGGGAAAAACTGGTCCCTACTTAAAAGTTTTACTAAAGCATTAATCGGTGACTGAACAAGCTTTCATTTTATTTACAGTTTTCGTTTGAGTACCAGTTTTTAGTTATATGTAAAGTCAGCGCTTAATCCAGGGCCTGTGTGTCAACCATGAGTTTTCACAAACTACACGCTAGCGACTGTAGTTAATAATGGTATGGAAACTTCTAAAGCGCCTCTAGCGGATAGTTGGGTACTAAAATGTGCAGTATGAGTCGCGTAGATAACTATCTGCAGGTGATTTAACTGTGACAACTCATGGTAGACACACTGATCTCTCCCCGGTCGTATCGCACTTGGCTAAGTAGACTCCGCTAAGACCGCCCGCCATAGCTAAAATCATATTAAGAGAACATGATAATCAATATTTTATTTTTTTATTCAAAAAAAGAAACTGACTTTACTATTTGCATACTGATTCACTAGCCTCATAAATAATTCATTTTTTTAACCGTGGCTTCGCACACGTTATTTTATTTATACCATGGGAACTGATTTATGAGATAAAGAGTACCCTATGTTTTATTCCAGGCTTACAGCTACATCTGTGCAAAACTTCTGCCCATAGAGAAGATTTGAAATAAAGTGGTCACAAACATCCATACTTGCTCAACAATAAATAATAATTGTAGCGTCTATAAGCGATATGGTGGGATGTGGTCGTTAGAGGAAGTGGCCACGTAATTCAATTTTAGTTGTAATTATATAATGTTAATTTATCCTTGTCACACAAATAAAGATTATCTATTTCTATTTCTATTTGGAGATCAGCAGAGGTATTTTAATTCGTCGGAAAGGCCGTCGGATTCCATATCGGAAACGTTAGACAAATCAAAAAAGCGTTCTAAGTTTCCGTCAGAATAGAATTTAAATGTGAATCTGTCGTTAACGCTTCGGAAACGAATCTAACGAATTAAAATACCTATTCTGGCCTTTCATGGGAAGTGGCCATTCAAGACCAGAAGGCCCTAGCTGACCGGATCCATTATTGCATTTATAAATAACTAGTTAGCTAGCTAGCTCATTAGGGGAGACCTATGTCCAGCTGTGGATTAGTATAGGCTGATGATGATGAAATAACTAGTGAAATAAATTTGGAGTTCAAAAGAAAAAAATCTTAACACGTTGTTCGCCTGTCAGTACTCGTTATCGCATAACTGTTTCAGCTAACCAAAATTAGACTGTACCCTAAAATAAGGGTTGTACATTACCTGGGAGAACAATAAATTATTCACCTAATGAAGTACTACCATGACAGAAAGGAAATTGCCTTCATTTGCCCCTGAATTAATGTTTTTTAAGGGTTGTGAAGGGCTGAGATTGAGGTGTGAAGGTGTTTCGTCAACCTTAAGGGTTAGTGCGCCGTTAACCCGGGATTTGAACCTGTGACCTTCATGGACGCTATAACATTGACAACGACGTAGAAAATGGTTCTCAATTGATGTTTACTTTGTTTCACCTCAACTCAACCACCTGTATTGGTCCACCGCTGGATGCAGGCTTTTCCTGATTATAAAAGACTAGCTGCGCTCACGGCTTCGCACGCGTTAATCATTATGGAAACGTTTAAGGGTGATTTCTATCCAACGGGAACTGATTTATAGGATAAAAATTAACCTATGTTTGATTCCAGGATTAGGATTACCTTCATGCTAAATTTCAGCCCGATCCGTTCAGTATTTTTGGCGTGAAGAGGAAACAAACATCCATACCTACATCCATACAAACTTTCGCTTTTATAATATTAGTGGGATCGCAGTTCAGTTGTAGAATGGTTCTGCAGAGGGCGCTTCTGCCTGCCCCCAGTGGATATCCCTTAGTTGCCTTTTACTACATCCGCGGCGCTGCTATGATATTATAATATCTGTGCCCGCGGGAATCGCTGGGTTGGTGCAAATTTTAAGCCTGCACCACACGGCTTCCGTCCCACTTTTTTATCTAGTTGGTATATGTTTTTTATGGAATAGTTTTCAGAACTACGCATTTTCTTACCTGACTGCGCAAGAATATTTTGATTTGAGTTGGTATATAAGTATTTATTTTGCAATTCGACTGAAATTAATAATTTGTTACTATTTTGTGTTATGTAATGTTAGGAACCCGACAAATATAGGTAACGTAGAATGAAAAACCACACGTAAGTAAATATGATAAAAATATCTACATATCGTTTAGTATGACGACCTCTGTGGCGTGGTGGGCGAAGGTCCGCCTGCGACGCAGGAGGTTGCGGGTTCGATTCCCGCCTCGGGACAAATATTTGTACGATCTGCAGGTATTTGTTCAGGGCGTTCTGGATGTTTTCTATATATAACAAAAAAATATCTATCTATGTAGTGTATTTTATTATGTATATCAGTAATCTAGTACCCATAACAAAAGCTCTGCTTAGCTTGGGGCTAGATAATGCTGTGTGAATAGTCAAGCATTATTTATTTATTTATTTATGTATTTTACATAAACCAAATGTATTTCAAAGACAGTTGTTATATGGAAAAAAACATACTAAAAATATGTAGATTCAAAAATAGGTACTCTAAATGTTAAGAAAATAATGAGTAATAAGACATAAGATTTAAAGCAGTGCCCTGCTTCAAATTTTATGTCTAACTTATTATAATACACTACATTAAGTGTTTAGTTGTAAATTATCGGACATTGAGATATTTATATGTAAATTAGATGAGAACCCAGTGCCTAAATAAACCTAACATAGGCTTTAAGGCATTGCTAACCAACATTATGTAACAAAGTTTTAATGAATAAATTATCGATCTATCTATCTATCTACATAACAGCAGTAGGTTCATTGTTTAACTTATCTTCAAGCAAAATACTAACAACATCTCATTATAATGGTTGTTTACGATATATTACTAAATGAACCGACGTTCATATAAATTATCTCTGGCTACAGAACCCTTCTCACTTTCTTGTCACTCCCACGTGGCGAGGTTGCCACCTGTATTTGTCATTTTCATTTTAGTGACTGTTAATTGTGAGGAATCCTAATATTTAGGAATGTGGTTTGGTTATTTGTGACTCTTGATTTTGCGTAGTGGAGTAGAGAGATGGGGGGGGGGGGAGGATTGTATTTTATTAGGAAATTACACGTAGAAATTAGCTTACCACGGCTTTCAGTCTTAACGGAGATGACACAGCTTAAGTGTGTGAACATAATGCAAACAAAGCACTTCCTATGCCCTCATAGCAGACGTAACCGGGGAGATGACAGGCGCAGGACCGATGGGTTAACTTGCATTCCGAGGCACGAGATCGCAAAACATCCACATCTATCATTCAAGTCATTCAACATCAATTTCTGACTTTTGACGGCAACCTGCCGTGATTCGTAATAAAATTACTATCATAAGGTAGACATAAGTTTCTACAACTTTATTTAATCTAAAATAATAAAAATTAATTATTGTATTTATTAGAGACGACTACAATGTTTTTTGACAATATTACCAATTCAAAGCAAAATCGCCTGGTGCCTACTTTTTAACCGACTTCAAAAAGGAGGATGTTATCATTTCGACTGTATTATTATTATTATTTTTTAGTTATGTTTGTTACCTTAGAACTTTTGACTGGGTGGTCCGATTTTCATGATTATTTTTTAATATGAAATCTGGTGCTTCCCGTGTGGTTTCATTTTAATTTGGTTCAATTCTGACAACAGGATCCAAGAAAATTCATTAAAAAACTACAAAAATTGAAGTTGGTTTATAGTTTTATAAAACAAAATTAATTTTTGTGAAATCAGCTTGATAAGTAGCACAAAAGGTCAAATCGAATCCATCAATGGATTTGTTCATTGGAATATTATTATAAATATTATCTGACACCGTCCTACTTATAATATAAATAAGCAAATTTGTGCCGTCGCACAGCTCCAAAACTACTGAAAGGATCTTGCTGATATTTTAAACTCAAAAAGATCTGGACCTGATATAACATAAAGACTTCATATTAATAAAACCTAGGGCTTCACATGCAAAAATTCAGAGAAATTATGTTTTTTTTTATTTTTGACCCCTGTCAAGATAGCGTCCATGTGCAGCCTTAGTTAGGCTGCACATGGACGCTATCTTGATTTTTTTCAAGATGGCCGCCGCTTTGTAAATGCCGCTCTGACGAAAAGATTATTCTAAAATCATGTCCGAAGATGGCAAGAGCTAGTTTAAAATATATCTGGAGTCTAACCTACATTTCACAAATAGCTCCACAATATGGGACAAGGACACAAGGAAGCGACACCGGAACAACATCCTTGCGACATGGAAATTACAGTTCCCGTCTAGTTTTTCCGGAACCAGCTGAAGGCTTTGACGCTTTATTGTTGATGGGGTTTGTTGGAGAAAATAAATGGCTTCTGGACAGTTTCTAAAGACAACTTCCATTTTATGTTCTTTTTATTTCTTCCATTTTAAAGTAATTTGAAAGGATGTTTAACTAGATACCTCTACTGAAGACATTGTAGAGGTATCTGGTTATTTTAAAGCTGATTACAAATATTTTGGAGATTCCTAGAGGGAGAATTGATTTTGGCAATTTAAGGAGGAATTTCATACTATTTCATACACCCACTTCTAAAATTCGCTTTGGATAAGTGCGTTATTTGCTCGAAAATAATGTACGGTACTCAAGATGTCCTTCGTTAAGGGATGAAACGTTGGTGTTCTTCCAACACAAACAAGGTTTGTAGTTAACCCGTTTACATTAATAATGAATACAGTAACGGTGTTCATCTAGATATAGATTCCTTATCTCGTAATTACATTAAATTTGGTTATAATTTTATTGATCATGACACCTTGCTATGTTTCGATTATTCAGAAAAAATCTTGTATTAAAATTTCAAATATTTCGATCCAAATTGAGATGTTACTTGACGATAAACGTGTATAGTAGATACCTACTTTAGTGTATATAAGAATTGCTTAAGCCAAAGTATCCTGTCTGTGGCTTATTTCTACGAAGCAAAGGCTTTTTTTTTTATCAGAAATAGTCCTTCGTTTGACCGCAATCTCACAATTCTCACATGATGGAAAGCGAAGATGCGGCCGACGATGTATCACGAAGGTCTAGAAGATGGCTACTCCGGACCACATTCCGAAACACAACAGAGTTGCTTCACGCTTCATCCAATTTTTCTCATAATATTTTTCATCAGAAATAAATACCTCTCCCATTAAATTTACCGCCTTTAGAAACCTCACAAACATCGATTAAAAGTTTTCAGCAAATATCAGATCGGGCTTAGAGTTCTCGATTAAATCATTCGAGTTAATTCGATTATGATTCCTACGTGGTACGATTACGCGAACATTAATTTAAGTAGATATCGGTTAAGGGACGTGCTTATAAAGTTAGAGGAAATCATTGAAATTGTAGAGGTAGGTACACAAATTTATTACGATAACTTTATTGACGAAGAAAATAATATTATCAAATAAAAGCAACATATTAGAACTAGATAAATATCTATTGCTTCAATCGTAAATACGATTGAAGCAATTGAACTAACTGCAAACAATCTACAGGTATTTAATTATAAAAACTATCGTAGTTTGACGAATTCATTACGGATGTAAGCGGGTTAACTACGAACCTTATTTGTGTTCGAAGAACACCAACGTTTCATCCCTTAACGAGGGACATCTCCAGGGCGACACAAATAAGGTCTGTTCTTACAAAGTTTGTTGTTCTACAAATAAGGTTTGTAGTTAACCCGCTTACATCCGTAATGAAATCTACAGGTAGTTCAACTGATCCATATCAATACTAGTAGTTGAATTCCCCAAGACGCTGCTGGTTGCATTGCCCCAGTGCAGCTGTGTGAAAATGCTGATGCGCTGCGTCAGATATCCACTCACCAGCTCTCGGGGGTCACGCGTTACATCGACCAGAAGCTCAGATGTTTTTTTTTAAACCTGGACAATCTCGGTACCTCTCGGATTTAAGGCGCATACCCGAGACAATATGACAGCGCCACCTATTTTATTATATTATTACGTTTTAATAGAAAAAATTTAAAATCCATCGTACAGTTTGTGGTATCTATTCTAAGCTATGTTTAATAACTTTGTAATAGTTGTATCTTGTATAGTTTAGGAAGAGATGCGAAAATAGAGTTTGGTGGCCCAAAAGCGCAACTTCGTATCTCTGCCTAAGCTTTACAAAATGAAACTATTACAGATTCTATATAGTAATAAATAACTTATAGTAGATACCACAAATTGTGCGATGGATTTTTAAAACTTCCTGTGTTTAATGTAATAATGAGATTAAATATGTGGGGTGCCACTTTCACTGGTGTATGCGCTTTAAGGTCTCGACTCCAAGGAGAGCAAATGTGTAAGCTCTGTCGAAAACTGCATATTAATTAGCGTTTCTAGAGATCCCACGGATATAACTCCTCGGAAGATGAGAAATCATTGAAATTGCATGTAAAAACTTATAACAGTAGTCAAATAGGTAAATTAAACTTTATTACCGCATTCACTGCCCAGACACGTAATTCTGCAAAACGAGCATGTGCGTAATGGGCGATGTCAGTGTTAAGGTAGTTAAGCACAGAAAATATATATTTTAAAAGAAAGTTGTGTCAGTTACACTATTTATAACTCAAGAACGGCTGAACCGATTTGGCTGAAAATTGGTGAGAAGGTAGCTTAGAATCAGGAAACGGACATAGGTTACTTAATTTTTTTTTATCACGTTCCTGGCTGAACCAATCTTCATGAAATTTGGCAGGGAGGTAAATGGTATGCCAGGACGGACATAGGCTACTTGAATAGAGCGTGCGAAGCCGCGGGCAAAAGCTAGTTGTTAATAAAGAATGGAGAAGCAAGCGTCTTAAGAACTCTCCAGCTTTGTAGGAAGGATCAGTTGACCCACCTCTTTCTAGATTGTTTGCAACAGTCTGTGAATAGTTTAACTGTTTCAATAGTAAATGCTAGTTTCTATCAAAAATTAAATAAAAGTTCTTTCTATTTTTGCTAGTTTAATACTTCTGATGTGTGGCGATGACTAGCTGTGTGGTGCTGGCTTAGAATTTGCACCACCCCATCTCTTCCCGTGGGTGTCGTAAGAGGCGACTAAGGGATAACCACCGGGGGGCGGGCAGCATCGCCCTCTGCAGAACAATTCTACCACCGATCTGCGATCCCCAACCCGCATACCAAACGTGGGGATTATGGGTATTACCTTCCATTAGATAGCCAACAAGGCGCTTATCAGGGGGAGGCAGTGCGTCTGCGTCCAGCAGTGGACCAATACAGGCTGTTGAGGTTTAGGTAGTTTTATACTTCTATTCACACTATGGCTTATTCCAATAATCCCTCCCGAAAACTACTCGAAAAATAAACATGTACATATGTAATACGAACAAAAGAGATTCCCCTTATTTTATTTTTTAAACTAGAATAAGCCATTTATTTCATGAACTCGGCCAACATGTAACTTCACTACAAAACTTTTATGGTACCACACAACGACGACCATGCAAAAATTATAAAAAAAAAGACGTGTGGCACTCGGAAACTGCCGCGGTAAAGCTATTGCATAGCATTTTGTATCAACTTATGCAATAATAATTTTATTTAGTTATTTTATTTATGCAGTATTGCTTTTTCTTTGATATTAATTCAAGTTACACTTTTTGAGCGTGGTGACCCTATACACCTATATACTTTCTCATAAACAGCTGCTTATGTATTCTTCCGATTTCGGAGCAGCTCGTCTCGATTCGTGCGAGTTTCGTAGAGTCGTACAATACGTCTAATCGCACGCACACAACGCCGTGTCGAAGACTGCCGAACTGAAACGACGTTAGACGATGCACGGCCTTCAAGCCACACCTCCTTGCCCGGCGGAGTGGGGAGCGTGAGGTTTTTTCGTTACGGAATTTCTGGATTCGGTCCCCGCGCTCAAGGCCCGCGATAGAAGCTATGCAATAACTTAAAATCTAACATAATATATTTTATGTATGTATACCACCTACTTATCTCATTAGCACTTTAGTATTCCCTTAATTAATGAGTGGATAAACTAGGTAACTTTCCCCTAACTCATTTTCAGTGCATTTAGTTTTATCACTAAACTTATCCATCTAACTAAACGATGCTTGTAAAAACTCTTTGGTTTATATTCTCACTTGGCGATTTCATTTACTACTTTATTAACATAGAATTTTGAGTTTGTTTTAAAAAACTGTAAACCGACTTCAATTATACGGTTTTCTCGTGGTAGCCATTGTCAGAACTAGACCTAATTAAAATCGGACCACACGGAAAGCACCAACTTACAAATAAAAAAAGAATCATCAAAATCGGACGATATTGATGATTCTTTTCTCTTTGAGCAGCGATTTGAGAATCTCCTTTATTTTAAAACTGGTAAAAAATTACAACATATGGATTAAATACTAAGTATCAGCTCAACTGGAATGGTTATGGGTTATTAATGTCATTAAGCAAGTATATTTATAAAGTGTGTAAAATAAAACTATTGGTTCTCCGAATGCAAGAAAATAAATAAACCTAGTTTAGCTATCTAAAGTTCTCGTCAAGTTCTCGAATGTTAAGTTGAAAATATTCATTTCAATTTCATTTCATCTCTTGAATCTGTTGCAAACAGCCTATAGGCACTGGTCGTGAAGATGTCCCTCATCAAGGGATGAAACGTTGGTGTTCTTCCAACACAAACAAGGTTCGAATTACCCGTTTTTATTCACAATGAACCTATAGACAGCTCAACTGATTCAAATCAATACCAGACGTCGCGTCCCCAAGACGATGGCTGCATTGCCCCGCTGTATGGCAATGCTGATACGCTGCGCCAGATACTCACCAGTCAGGCGTCTCTTCAACCAGTAGACGTTCTGATAAAGTTTTGAAAACCCGGAGAGTCATGGTACACCACTGTGGTACACATGTCCTCAACAAACTATGATTCAGATTCAGTTTCATTTATTGGCATAAGATAATATACATGTCAAAAATGGTATAGGTACATAAAACAATTAAATAAAATAACCTACACAGTCAAAGTAAACATTACAGTCAAAAAACAAATTAATAAAATAATAAATATATACATTCAGTACAAATTATATCGAGGTAGGGTAAACCTTTACGCACAAAAACTCTTGCACTGTACTAACTACTAATTTACTTATTAGCGCAGTAACTGTAAGCCAAGAGAAAAAAATCGTTAGATACGCCCTTTACGCCCAAAAACTGTACCATTTTCTTTGAATTGCGTTAACAAAATGCCGGCGCACACACACTATGAGTAGACAAAATTAGTCTTTATATCAATAAACCTAACTGTTATTATTGCTTTTTTCCTGTGCAATCACATTGCACGAACTTTTGTGAACAAGCACACCAGAAAAACACAAAAAATTTTGAAAACTCATGGTAGACACACTGAACGGTAGAAGTAAGAAGAAGTAAGTTTCAAGTAGGTATCATTAAATATTATACTAACCGACCTACTTGAGATTTACGCTAGGGTAGTTAAATAGGTGAGCCCTGTCTCTAAACGGTGGTATCAAAACTTGTCTAAACTATTGGCGAATCCCCTTTAACTTCAAAGTTACTAAATTACTATCCCATACAAAATCATTTGTCAGTACCACATAGAGTACCCTATCGATAGGTTGACTATAGCTTATAATATTCGGAGCTGGTTCAGTGAATATCAACTCTTTTAGTATCCATCAGTCATTTAGGCTTCTCCAAAAAATCTGTTTTTAATTTACAAATTTTTCATTCGTTAAACAAGTCTACTATGTCCAAATACCTGCTCTTTGAAACGAGTCGAAAAACACCTTCCTGTTGTTATAATAGAGACTCAGATCGGGAAAACTTAGACCTACCGCAATCCGACTGGCGTCCTCTTCCTCCCATACATGGCCGGCGAGCCCACCATTCCACACACTCGCCGACCCCATTCTTGCGTCACTTTCCCTCCCCTCTACATTACTGCTGTGTCCAGATGAGCATTTCTGTCGCCCCAAACCAGAAGTTGAACCTACCTACCTGTTTATACGTACAACGCACACTTTTCCAAGCCAAAAGAGTCAAAGAAGCCGAATATACCAACATGTTTTTAATGATAATTTCTTTAGTTTGTTAATTGTTACTTACTCTTAATTTACTTCATTGTACCTAGTACTAAATACTAGGCAAGAAATGGAAAAACAGTTCGGTCTTGTTAGCAACAAGACCGAACTGTTTTTCCATTTCTTCTCAGCAAGCAAGAATACGTTTAAGGTTTTAACTTCTACACGGACACATAAATGGTTTATGGAGTTATGTATTAAGTAGGTTTATTTATTAAATGCGTAAAACTGTACGTACATATGTTCTCCGAATACAATAAAATATGTATATATGTATTTCTGATGTTTTATGAAACCGACATCAACCAATAATTTGCTTCAATTCGATCGGCCAGCTCTGCAAACAAAAAAATAAAGAAAACCAGCCGTTTAAACTTATTAACCAATTGACAATTCCCTGTTTTAGGCCTACAAATTAGTATAATATTGGCTTATAGGGGTTGAATGGGCTGAAACTTTGAATTTATTGATAGAAGCTTAGGGGATGAAATGTTGCGGATCTATAATGAAAATTCACGGCTAAATTTGTTTGAATTTTGAATAATCCATGCATAAAATATGGTATGAATTGACGGTATCATTTTAGCTAAATTTTGCCGTTACGGGTTTATTAATTTAATTTATTTGACCTGGGATCTGATCTTATTTTACAGATAAAAGTCTTATCGGGATGAAAATTCGTGATGGCTCGCCTAGATTACTTTTAGTCAGTTGTCAGTATTTATCTTTTATATAATACAAGTATCTTGATAGGTAGGTATTTTTTTGATATATATGGAAGACACGTTTCTGTTCGCAGCTTCGCACGCGTTAGGAAAAGGTTAACAGGTGAGTTTTATCCCAAGGGACCTAATTTATGGTATAAAAGGATCGATTCCAGGATTCCAATTACATGTAAGCAAAATTTCAGCCCGATCCGTTCTGGACTTTTGCCGTGAAGAGGTAAACATCCATACATCCAATCTTTTGAATTTAAAATGTTTGTCGATGATTTTTTTTCTTAACTATGGACTGATTTTGAATTTTGTTTCGCTACTGTATGAAGAATAATCTCGAGGTGGTTCCATAAAAAATATTTCCGAGAGAAACTGGTTAAAATTATGGGATTCGAAAATGGTTTTTATTTTTTCAAAGCAAACAAATTAAATTATGAAGTTTATTTCATTTCAACAAAAACTCATTGCAGTAAATAACTATTTCGCATAATTAAACCCAGGCCTCTGAAATTGCGATATCCCAATCAAGCAATTTTCTGCATGGCCACCTAAGCGAGTGTGTATAAAAATGGTCCAGTTATTTTTGCTTTGTGCTGTTTGTTGTTGAATGGCATCCAACTTTTTAGTTTTTTTTGCTCTAGCGATTTAAAATATTGGTTATTTAAAAACTCAAGCTCTTGACCGCGGGGCGGCGCGGCTTTTTACGTAATAAATAGTTGGTCTGAAAAAATACTTCATCCGTTTTGTTTATGTTTGATTTATTCAGTACTCAAAACAAATCGTGACCGTAGTAGGAAAATAAAATTATTCTCAAAACCAAAATCGCGAGAATAACGCGGCTGCTGTATTTTGCAGAAAGAAATGGAAATTACTTTTTTATATAAAATACTACCAGCGCCCCGCGGCTTTTATATCCCACAGGAACTGATATATGGAATAAAAAGTAACCTTTGTTTGATTCCAGGAATATAATTACCTGTATGCAAAATTTCAGCTCGATCTGGTCAGTAGTTTTGGCGTGAAGAAGTAACAAACATCCATCCATCCATCCATCCCTACATCCATCTAAACTTTCACATTTATAATATTAGTGTGATTATTAGGTAAAGGCACAAAAATAATAAGTCTTTTTCTCTATAATTTAAATTTTTTTCTTAGTTTACCGCACTATAATAAAAATAACCCCTTGGCTCAACACTGCAACAACGCTCTGTCTAAGCATCATCACAGACAATTCAACAGTTGCGGTAACAACAGCACAGTAATAAGCATTCTCTCGCAGTAAACGCAGTGGCCTTATGTAGGTATATTTTAGATGCACAAACACTCACTAGTCATATAATCCGAAATGGGACGATAGAGGACTGGGGAGAGGTCAGACGCAAGCCTAATTCTAAGTTTATTCTTCAGTTTTGAGCTTTTCTTCTTATATTCACTATTGTCGGTGATCTAAAATTGCAAATAGTAAACTAACTTTTTTCTGATTTTTGTGATCCTTTAAAATCAAAGTTATTTAGGTACCAAGTTACTACAGAGGACATTTTTTTTCATTTTCATATATTGTACCGCAGCCAGTTATAATTCCTCCGACCAAGTCCTCTTTTCCCCTATATCTTCCTCATGTGATCATGTAAGCAAATAAACCAGCCAAGTGCGAGTCGGACTCGCGCACAAAGGGTTCCGTTGTTTATTATCTATAAAATCCCCAGTCCTAGTCTAAACGATTAGCGCGCCATCTATCAACAAGTAGCTGTTAACTTATTTGTTGTTATAGCGGCAACAGAAACACATCATCTGTAAAAATTTCAACAGTCTAGATATCACAATTCATGAGGTACAGAATGGTGACAGACGGACAGACAAACGGATAGCGGAGGCTAAGTAATTGGCTCCCGTTTTACCCTTCGGGTACGAAACCCTAAAAACAGAGAAAAGTACCACTTTTCTCTGTATTTTGCCTTCTGCCTTGCAAATATCATAATAACGTGGCATGTTAGCAGTTTAGTTATCTAACCACGTGCCGATTTTATGTACCTACCCCCTTCCCCACACTATTGCTAAGGGCGCATCGATAGTGGCAATATTTTTGATAAGAGAATTATTGTATTGGTTTATTTTTATTATGGCATTCCCTTTTATTTCTTGAGTATTTTTCTGGTGTGTATTACGGTTTATCTAGTGATAGAGGAGATAGGGGGAGGGGGAGGCATGTTTATTAGGTGGTGGTAAGATATTTTGTTTTTCCTTTATAATAACAATAACTCCCTTTATCGGGATTCTAGTGTATTTCTTGTTGTTTTTAATCTGGCAAGGAAGAGTTTTGTTTGTTTCGCAAGCAGGTTATTATAAATTTTTATGTTATTAAAAATGTAAAATCGTTTTTAATGTCACATGAAAATAAAAACCTGTATGCTGTACGTACCTGTTTTTTTCATATGTATAGGTATTATTTTCCTTATTTTGTACGCCTACTGCTTTTTATTTGTGTTGTATACTTTGTAAATTACTACTGATAGGTATAAAACCTATTGGTTAACCGTTAGTCATAGGCATTGATTTATTAAAAACGAAGATGAGGTACTGGTTGCTCGAAAGTGGCAACCTCAAATTGTGTAAAATTGTGTTCTCCCACATCAGTCACCGTCTGACCGGCGGCACGGGCGGTCGTGATTCGCGTGAAATATTGTTGTCTCAGTCTCACTTCGGTCCTAGATACGTCTTTCCGTCTTTGTTCTTCTTTGTATTGCATAGGACTGAAAATATATCTGCGAGCGTATGTGTTTGCGTGTAGTTGTAACACATGCCAATTTTTGAGTAAGCGCTGGGAGAACGTAACCTATCTTCCCTTTTTAAATCAATGGTCATAGGTAATATTTTATTTATATCAAAATGTAGCCAATGCGCGGCGAAAATATTACGTTTTGCAATCCACGCAGCTGGTTGACAAATAGAAAAGGTCAAATAATAATTAAAAATTTAACTGACACGGAAAAAAGGTGTTTTATTTCAGTCGCTTCGGTATGTAGACTAAAATAAAGAAACGACGAAGAAACCCATTGATTAATTAAAAAGGGAAGATGAGGTACTAGTTTCTCGAAAATGGCAACCTCATATTGTGTAAATTGTGTGCTCCCACCTCAGTCACCGTCGGACCGGCGGCACGGGCGGTCGTGATTCGCGTGAAATATTGTTGTCTCGGTCTCACTTCGGTCTTAGATACGTCTTTGTTCTTCTTTGTATTGCACAGGACTGGAAATATAACTGTAAGCGTACCTATGTGTTTGCGTGTAGTTGTAACACATGCCAATTTTTGAGTAAGCGCTGGGAGAACGTAGGTTACGTTCTATCTTCCCTTTTAATTAATCAATGAAGAAACCTCGTTGATTTTCGAGTTGAAGCAAAATCCGTCTCAAGCTTTTTTTTATCTATTACTACTACTAATATTGAAAGAGAACGAAGGACTGTTCATCTTAGCCCTGACTAAAAGTAATTTTGTTTGTAATTCTGCCTCTCGCGATATACCCACCACTACACTGTACAAGCTTTTTTGTAATCCAAACGCAAAAACTACTAAACAACTCGGGCTGAAATACAGGTAGTTCTAGGCCTGGAATAACATATAGGCTGCTTTTTATCCCATAAATCAGTTCCCGTGGGATAGGCATGCAAAGCCGCGAGGCGCAGCTAGTAGTAAATTCATTATTTTTTTAATACAAATTTGATGTATGAATAACACTAACACAAGAATGAATAAACCAGTGTTACAGACAAAATGAAATTGATGTTTTAACAGGACAAGCGTAATATGCTGATGGTGTAAGAGATATTAGATATTCCCAGAACTTGATGTTAAAATTAATAACGCCCTCTCAAACTTATGCAATATTAACTAAATACACACAAGCAGTTCCAGGAAATGCGTACCAGCAACTACATAGAAACTTCGCCAAAGGTAAATCTGAGGTCATTACCCCGAACTTAGACCCCACTTACGCTGAGTTACAAGTTTACATACGGTGCTAAATCTACAAAACAGCGTATATAAGAGGCGGTGTTGCAAGTCTCATATGTCACTGGATAAAAATCGACAGAAAATCATGTCCTACTAATATTATAAAGGCAATGTTTTGTGCCGCTGTAACGTAGGGAAGATTTGAGATTTAAAGAAGCGAAGAAAGCATAACCGAAGATAATGCTCTATCTTCTGAATGGATCGAGCTGAAATTTTGCGTAGGTACATCAAGATCTGGACCTAGAATAAAATGTAGGCTACTTTATTCTCAATAAACGTGTCTGTATTATTGTGATTATTAATAAACGTGTCTCTAGCTTTTGCGGGTGAGACAGATTTATCCCACCATAAAAAAAATTGTATCCGTTATTTAAATTTTTGAGGGTTGAGACTAATGGCCTCTCTTGTACAATAATCAGTTATGTTTGTTGATGAATGGAAAGAGTTCATTTTTTGTAATTTATTACGCTAAAAAAAATATTTAACTGAAAACAAGTAATCTGAGTTTTGATCAGTTCTTGTTATATAAAGACTTTTAAAGTAGGTACGTCTGACGGACCACCTATATTTATTTGATTATTTTTATGTGCTACAATAAACGTATTCTAATTAATTTAAGTTTAATGCAGATGGTACCTAACTAATAATAAATTGGTTAGCTTAATCGTGTTGGTAGCTCAATAAATATAAACAAATAACTGGTTATAACTCACTTTATATTCATACATTTAAAATTTACAGATTTGTCATTTGCACTACTGCTAAAAAAAATACATTTATTTTCACAGAGGTGTCTTGAGAAAAAATCAGATACGTGACATGCTGCATCCACCTCTACTAAGCTTGCGGTTAAGTTCAGAAAAGTTTTCAAAACTAACTGAGAACTAAGGCATTAAATTTCAATCACTATACAATATGGCGACCCAGTTTACTTTAGTTTAATATGCCTACGGGATATTTTATAGCTTTGAGTGGTTCAGTAGTCAAATGTAAACATTGTTGCCACAATAGGGTATATGCATCGATTTTTTTTATTGTTTTAATCGATTCTTTAGGTCTTTATTTAACCCAGGAATGATAAGACGCTCACTGAATTTTGCATTAACAAGGTAAAAAAAACAAATCAAAACTACAATCATTTTCCGGTGATAAAAACGCTGCCATATCGGCGCCATGTTTATGTGACGTCGACGTACACACTTGATTAAAACCTTTGGTGACGACCTCGGTAGTGATCATCTCAGGAAAGAGGTTTTCCGAAAAAACTGAAAATAATCGACAATATGAAATGTCAAGTGGGCAGAATAGTGTCAAATCAAGGTGCAGCAAGCAGAATAAAAAAAGAAGTAATGCGTACAGTGATGTCACGTCCGCTCTAGTCAATGGAGTAGCGTTTCGAAATTTTGCGATTGAGATTTAAAATATCAATTTTTCAATTGTTAAATTCTACAATAAAAACATCTCAAAACACAAAAATAAATATGTAGATATGTTTCTATATCAATAGAGAATACGTATATATTTTTATAGCCATTTTGAAATCACATGCATATACCCTATTACTGAATAGAAACCAATAGAAACTGGGGACAGTATCGCTCACGTCCGTAGGTGTTGATCCTCTGTACGGTCCTCTGCGGTACCCTCTGGTGGTAGGCTTCGGCCGTGGCTTGTCACCACCCTCCGGACTGGGCCAGTCCGTGAAGCAAATCGTTGTGTTTTGGAATGTGATCTGGAGTAGCCAAACAGACTTCTAGACCTTCGTGATACATCTTCGGTCGCATCTTCGCTTTCCATCAAGTGAGATTGCGGTCAAACGAAGGTCTATTTCTGAAAAAGAAAAAAAAATCATAGGGGTGAGTATATTTAACGTAACAAGACGTGGTCGCGATGTGTCCTCGATATTGATAAGGTGACTACAACATAAGTGCAGAATAAAGAAGGTTTCATTCAAAATTCAATAATTTTGCTTGGTCCAATTAAATTTAGTAACATCTAAGATCACAATAGTTAGGTACTGATTTAAAGCTTGAGTTAGATCCCGACGAGAAGTTTACCTAAATTTTACGCTGGTTGGTGGAAAGCAAGTCACCTACAAGTCTAAGGCCCGTATTATGAAAGCTTGCTCAGTTATTGTGCTATGCTTGAGTGACGTATATGCCATAGAAAAGCGTTGCTCAAGCACAGATCGATGACTGAGCAAGCTTTCATAATACGGGCCTAAGACAACCCTAAATTTCCAATTCGTCTTGGTCTTGTGGCGGGTATGGTGCAGCAAGCGTATTTTAATTCATTCTATTCGTTTCCGAAGCCAAAACGTCAGATTCGAATGTGGATTCTATTCCAACGGAACTTTATTTTGATTATGTATATCAGTTATCTAGTACCCATAACACAAGCTCTGCTTAGCTTGGGGCTAGATAATGCTGTGTGAATTGTCCAGCATTATTGTCCAGCATTTCTCAAAGGTTTCCTATATCGAATTCGACGTCCTTTTCGAGGAATTAAAATACCCGTGCAGGAGACTATTACATTACATACTATTATATCTATTTCGTTGTCATTATCTCGCATAACGACGAGTACCTACTATTGAACAAAAATAAATGTTTTTGGTCTAGGTAAGCATTGGTGTAAATGCATGACATTTGTTTAAATTTAGCTTATTTGTAAAAATTCAACAAATTGTATGTAGATATACATATGTGTGTTTATGTGATAAATAAATTATGATTTACCTACTTACTCACTTTTTGTGTACATGCTTGGGAAACAAAGACTTTTCAAATCCTGTATCAAAAACACGCATAAGAATGGTATGAAGTAGTTTATGATGACTTATTGATCTTCGGAAATTTTCATGACGACTCAAAATGATTTTAAAGTATCGGGAACAACTTACGCCAAGATTATTTTTTATCATACCTTCAAGAATAGATGCTTTAAAGTATTTTAGTATAATAATAATAATGTCCTCCCAGCCAAATTTCGACCACGGCGGCCAGCGTCATCGGAGACTAGACAGATGCCCAGGACATATTATAGTGCACAAGTGTGCGCGCAAACACAGGTCCACTCTCTATTCCCTAACTCTCATAATCCGATGGGACAACAGATCGACACGACCGGGGAGAGGTCCAACGGCTTACCGACAATAGGTTTTAACACGGTATTAAGTAGGTACATAGTTCAGTTATCTAGTAAGTATCTATCACCAAAACTCAACTTACTTTGGGATGTTTTGATGATGTTTTGTGCACTGGTTAAGCATTTATTATGTAGTCTATCAGCGGAGGGGAAGCAACTTACTTCTGTGTATTGTATTTACTTACATAAAAAGTGGCAGTGCGCCGGCCATATCTCGCGAAGAACCCATAACCGCTGGGTTTAACGAGTTCTTGAGTGGAGACCACGATTCGGCAAACGTAATGTAGGACGCCTTCAGGCAAATTGGGATGACAACCTGCGAAAAACTGCAGATTGCAGCTGATCTAGCAGCATTTCGATCGAGCAGCCATGCTGGATGCGGAAAGCACAACAACATAAAGACAGGGCACTATGGCGCTCATTAGGGGAGGCCTGTGTCCAGTTATGGACTAAAATATGTTGATGATGAGAACTTACATGATCACCATGCTTGGCAGGGGTGATCGCCACCCATCTGCCGGCCAGGCTTGGTGATTATGGCAAGACCTGCCTATTTGGGGGAGGCACTTTGTGTGTATGTTGACACCATGGCTACGTTCCAATTCACGCTTAATGCGCTGACGCGCGCATGAAGTCGTTTCTTTTCAACTTTCAGCGCGCTGACAGAGCGCACGGCAACGCCCACTTCGCCACGTCCCTCGAGCGCACGGGAGCGCATGAACTGCCTCACCTTTCGAGACAAGGCAGCTCGTGCGTTCCTTCAACTTCTTTGTGAGTGCCGTCTGAGCGTTTCGTTTCATTAGTCGCGCCAACGCGCACCAACGCGCTCAGATGAATCGGAATGGGGCTTCGTGTGCGCATAGCTCGTGCAGTGCGTTAGCGCTTTAAGCTTGAATTGGAACGTACCCCATGTCTCAGCCCAAAAGAACAAGGTTGAGTCAACAAAACTCCTATATAGTGAGTTGCAAAAATTATGAGTAAATAAGTTTAAATAATTGTCACCTTGCAGTGCAATAAGACTTACTATAAAATATCAAATGTTTAAAGAGGATAAAAAGCTTTGGACGTATTTTGTGCCAACTCGAAAAATAACAAGCTAAAGCTTTCGTCGTTGTTTATTTACTTTGGTATATAAACTGAAGCTCAAAAGGAGTCTTAAGTGGAAATGGCTAGGCCACATAGCATAGCACGCATAGAGAACACAAGATGGGCACTGAGGGCCACCAAATGGTGCGGCCTAGTTGGAAAGAGACTGAGAGGACGCCCACGGAATGATGGGCAGATAACATTTAAAAAAACGTCGGGATAACATGGCTTGAGAAGGCTCAGAATAGACAAGACTGAAGAAACTTAGACGAGGCCTAGACCTAACTAATTAGTTTGTTTATAAATCAAACTAAGCTATTTTTTGTTTAAAATTAGTTAAGGAAATAAAAGTCTTATTATTATTATTATATACTGAAGCAACTAAAATTAAATATATTACTTTAATTTTATGATATAATTTGATATTTTCTTGGTGTAAGTTTATTTTTTGTTTTTGAAAATAAAGAATTATCATTGACTTGATTTTGACTGAGTGCATCAGCTGTTACAACCCTAAGCTACTGGTATATTGCATACGCCTTTATAATAGCAGTAACGAGACTCTACGAGAGCGAAAAGTTAGGAAAGTAACCGTAGGTGAACTTACTCTAAATGCATGAGAAATTGTGCTACGTGAGGCCGTAGTAAAGTTAGATAAAATGGAACATGCACTTGACGTGAAGTTTGTTCACACTGAGATATTTCAGGATGGTCTTAAAGTCGGAAGGAATATTTTATTTTAAAAGCTTTTTATGCATCTCGAGAAATATTTACGTTTTTGTGAAGGTACCTAGTCTTTCTTGCTTGTTAGTATTTTTATGTACCTAAATGGCGATTTCAAAAAGAGATAAACTCTATTTAGTTTGGAACTCAATAGATGCCTGGGATAGTTATCTTATATAATTAGGTAAAAACAGTTTTTTCGCATAGAAAATTCTGTGCACGTCGCTGCTCCGTACTTCTCACTCATGAGAAATCCATATCTTGTTATCCCGCTCGAAATCCATCTCGTAGTGGCGTTATTGTACTCTTAATTAAGGTTATGGTAGTGAGTAAATAATCGAAAAATAACAACTAACAGGCTAAAGGTTTCTTCGTCGTTTCTTTACTTTAGTCTACATACCGAAGCGATCGAAATCAAAAATACCACTTTATTTCCGTGTCAGTGTATTTTTTAATATGATTTGACCTTTTCTAAGTGTACATTTATTGTATTTATGGAAATAAAGCATTTTTGAGTTTGAGTTTGAGTCATATCAATGCAGGGTCTACCAAATAATTTCAAAATCAAAGCCCCATCTTTTCAGTATGAATTTTTGTGATCACTTTATCTACTAGATCAGGGTTTCGCAAAGTGGGGTACGCGAACCCCTAGGGGTTCGCCATTCGTCGGCAGGGGGTTCGCGACAAGATTTACGTAATGGTGGCGAGATGACTCTGAGGCTCCCGAGGTCAAAAGTATGCATTGTGCATTGCGCAGAGAAGCATTGGCGCGCAAGAAAATACATGAAGATAAAACAGGACTTTCAGAGGTTGTAAAAATAATAAACAACATAAAAGTGCGTCCGCTAAAATCAAGACTTTTCGCATTTTTTTGCCGAGACATGTGTAGTGAACATGTTTCATTACTGCGACACTGAAGTACACTGCTTGTCAGAAGGAAGTTTGATGAACTACGTCACGAAATTTATATACATATTTTTGAAAGACAGTGACCCTAAATTCCGATTTGAAGATGAAAGAGTAATCCTATTTAGCTGTAATTTTTTCGTGTCTCAATGAAACGAATGCTTCGATGCAAGGTTCCACGTGCAGTGTATTTATGTACGTATACTGTGCAGGACATAATAAAAGTCAAATATCTTTGAATGTTCTCCCTCTTATGTATGAATTTATCACGACGAACGACTTATCCGTAGATTCCGAAAACCGAAAGTTGTTCTTTATCTTTCTCAGTTCTCCTACGAACTGAGAAGGTATTTTCCGGATATTGATAATGCTAAAGATGCCTGGACTTGTAACCCATTTGCGGTCACGACCGAGAGCATAAATTCTAGTTTGAATAATAACGTATTCACTGCCCAGCCTCTGCGGTGCGACCCGCAGGGGCGCGCCGCAGCTGAACGTGCTGCAGACTGGCACCTGCGTCTTGGGCCATGATGGTGTTAAACAACAGGAGTCATTCTTAGAAATGTCCGCAGACGATTTAATTAGTTAGTTAAGGCTCGAACCTAGTGCATTTGTTAAAAAAACTGTGCCTAGATCTCAGTAATCACGGGATCCTCGTGGTAAAAAACAAAAACATCGTGTAGTTTTCTTGTACATAAACAAAAACATATTTTTTGTGCCTACTCCAAAAACGTATGCTCTGTCCCGCACCTATGAACGCCAAATCCTATGACTATCCTTTTCACAAAAAACACAGCAGCCGGCCTGTGCAGATTTGTTGTCGTTTCACGTAGAATCGCATCGTGTTGGTCATTCGGCGGTGTTCGCCTTATTTCGGAATTCTGCTGCCTGTGTCGCATCGCCACCCGCGTGTGAGCGAGCGCTTGCAGAAACTAGAAGGAATTTCATCATTTTTGATACTTTTTCGTAATATCCGAAATAAGAATAAACGACTGATTTCAAAAATATGTTTGTTTATATTTCTAATGGTGAATATATTTCGTATGTTTGCTACACGACAGATTTTCGAATAAAGGTGTTTATCATGCATAAAAATAGCTTGAAAATGACCGATTTGGTGGTCAGAATATGGCAAATTAGTTTCGCTCTCAATCATGTTCTTTAAAAAACTAAAACACTACAAACATTTTTCATCCGATTATGTATGGTATATTTCAATACGATCAGGGACGTAGTTTCCAAATAAAGCGGAAAGTAGTTTGTATGGGTAAGGTATCCGCACCGTTCTTAAGGGGTTCGCTGTCACCTGGAAACTTTAACAGGGGTACGTGGAGCCGAAAGTTTGAGAAACCCTGTACTAGATAATGTGATATTTTATTATCTAATAGGTAAAAACATTACTTAATCGATGGATACCTAATGTTTTTTAGAAAAGATCAAATCATTAGGTAGTCAATGTGTTCTTTCTGATACTATTTCGAGGCATATCTACGTGAGTGGGTAATGAGTTCTAGGCTTCGTTCTAGAATGTGACCCTTAGAGCTCTTCTCGAATAAAGTGCAACAACAAAGCTATCGTCGCGTCGGTAAGCTGCCCTGGTTTTCAAATAGCTGTCCTTTGATATTCAGATTACCTTGTTTGTTCATTGATATACAACAACCACGCAACGTTAGTTAATCGTTAGCAAACCTTGTTGTACTCGTATATGACTTGAAAATAACAGAGATGGAAATTTCACACAACATTATAATAATAAATAATACACTACATAGATAGGTAGTTTTGTTTAATTATACATAGAATATATCTACAACACCCTGAACAATTTCTGCAGATCGTACAAACATTTGTCCCGAGGCGGATATCGAACCCTTAACCTACTTACGTTGTTTATACCTACGAATTATGACCGTAACTGTTTATTGAATTCGCTTACTCATCCTTTCCAATCACCATTATCACACCCGCGGAGTGGGGGCACTGGTGACTTGTAATACAGGTTTTTTAAACCTACCTCAAGCTCCAGCCTCTCACAAAACAGATTAATGATGTTATCCTAGAACTAAATAATATTATGTATGTACACAAATATTTCATAAGGCCTTTTGTGAGTGGAAAATAAATGGTTTTTATTATTATTATTATTAACCTCCTGCATCGCAGGTAGCAAGTATTTTTTGTAGAGGAATAACACCAACCAGAAAACGGAAAAAGGAGAGAAAAACCTGATTTTCTCAATGCAGGAATCTTTAATTTTCCAAGAACACAATACCGAAGACGAATTTCTATTAAAATAAACTATGGGAAACCGACAAATTTCTTGCAAATCGCGAACAATAAAAGATCAAAGTTGGACTCAGCGCTCCCGTCGGTCGTCGTCATAAAGTCAACCCCTGCCATCAATGCACTGAACAGCAAACAAATCCTTGTACAATACTGCTCGATTTTTATGAGCGTTTGTGGTGGAAGGCATAAGCGGAAACCATTCCAGATTTTACCCGAATACCAACGAAGGAGTTTATGAAGTTGGCTTCCTAATAGATTTTTTCTTATTATAGTTTTACACTACGGGTACGAAGTACTTAATACTAAGAAATCAAATAAAATCCCAAAAATCTATCAACAACTTCGGTTGCTGGTTCGATTCCCGTCGATGCCGAATTTTTTTGGGATTTTATTTGATTTCTTGGCTTCCTATGTTTGTATAAATGTAGCCAATTTTTATGTTTCCACGTAGCGCAGAAACTACTGGTTCGATTTCAAAAAATGAGGTATCGATTTATTTGTCTTCTTACCCCAATGGTTATCAATCACACTAATATTGGATGGATGGATGTTTCTTACCTCTTCACGCCGAAACTAATGAACGGATCGGGCTGAAATTGCATACAGGTAATTCTAATCCTGGAATCAAACATAGGCTACCTACTTTTTATCCCATAAATCAGTTCCCGTGGGATAAAAATCACCTCTAAACGTTTCTATATGAATAACGCGTGCGAAGCCGCGGGGCGCAGCTAGTAGAGTATACGACCATAGACGATATTGGGGTTCTAAGGGTCGAAAATTTCAACGAGTTGAATAAAATAATTGGCTTTTTTTTCAATTAGTTCAACTTATAAACAACTCAACAACTACTGTAACTACTTTGTAAAAGTTGAACAACATGGATTTTTTTCCAGAAAGTTCAATTGAAAGAAATTAATTATACTTAACCTCAACAAACATAGTTTAAGTTTGTTGAGGTGTGGAAAAAGAAAAGGGAGGCCTTTGTAAACAATTGGGTGCGCAACGATTAAAAATAAAAAAATATAAAATAAAATAGCGAGGTCTAAATTATACGGTCGAAAATTCAAATCGGATCACCGTCAATAGTTCTAAGGTAACAAAAATATAAAAAAAAAAATAAACAAAAAAAATTAACAGTCGAATTAATAACTCTCCTCTTTTTTTGAAGTCGGTTAAAAATAATATGCACAGGTGAACGCCATAGCCGTAGGTTTTAGTTGATTATATATCTTGTTGCTAATCCATCTATACTATCCGTATTCCTACTAATATAATAAAAGCGAAAATTTGCGTGAACGTTTGTTACCACGTATCTAGTAAACCGATTTAGATGAAGTTTGGTATCTATGTAGTTTAGATTTAAGAACACACATAAGCTAATAGGTACATAAGATATTCTAATATTCAAAAATTAAATTCAAAGAGGTCTAAAAAGGAAGGTAGAGTTTCTAAGGAAAATTATTATATTTTGATTTATTTACCATAAAGTAAATAATAAATCATTAATTTATTTTATTTTGACGAAACGTGCCCCAGTAGCTTTGGCGTGGTGGAGAATTACCTATGTATTTAAATCTTTGGTAGCGAATGCATACCCGAGTCAAAGTGGCGACGACGCCACCTAATTTATCTTAACGGATCTATTTGATAGATTTTTAAAATACCCTGTGTTAAACGTAATAATATGATAAAAAGTATGCGCCCTAAATATTTGTGCGCGACAATTAACAAATTAACTGTACAGGTAAGTAAGTCGCAAACCAATTTTCACGGCAAGCACGCATACCAAACCAAGTTTTCTCTTCATAACCCCGCTTCCTCCATCACCTCGCGCCAAATCAATCGCTCATTCATGAAGGGGCTGCAAGTAGAAAGCCAAGCACTCTTCTTACCCTATTACAATTCCGGACGTGACTTCCGGTGATCCCCTCATCAGATTCCCTCCCCCCCGAAAGGCTTAAGGCTTTTTGGTCTTGGGGAGACACCTAAAGAACTCTTTTGTAGGTAATTGTTTTTTCAATGTGCCCCTTGCCATTGATTAATTTAAAAGGGAAGATAGGTTACGTTCTCCCAGCGCTTATTCAAAATTGGCATGTGTTACAACTACACGTAAACACATAAGCTCACAGTTATATTTCCAGTCCTGTGCAATACAAAGAACAACAAAGACGGAAAGATGTATCAAAGACCGAGACAACAATATTTCACGCGAATCACGACCGCCCGTGCCGCCGGTCCGACGGTGACTGAAGGTGGGAGAACACAATTTTACACAATATGAGGTTGCAATTTTCGAGAAACCAGTACCTCATCTTCCCTTTTTAATAAATCAATGGCCCCTTGCACAGTTATTTTAAAGCTCCCAATACATGTTGGAGATAAGGCCAACACCAGCGTAGGCCATCGATACAAGACAAGTGCCACCATCTAGACGTTTGGCAAGTCTACGCAAACTATTGCACCACAAACTACACAAAAATGTGGACACGATTGGTCAAGCGTTTGATTGTACAGAAAAGCCGACACGGCCCTGAAGTGAGGCGAGTGGCCGCGAGCAACCGCGAGCGGTGACAACTCACTGCAAATTACCTCTATACACGTTGGCGCTTGTATTCACTCGGTCAGTTAGGCGAACACTTAGTTTCTGATATCTGAGGGCGAGCCATACCGAGCGATGGAAGGTAATGCAAACGTGGCGTCTACACGTTTTTATTGGCTTTCACTCGGCATCGTTGGGCCAACATGTATTGGAGGCTTAACATATCCGTGAGTTCTTCTTGGAAACTCTGTCGGTGTCCGGTTACCGGTTCTCTAGAAGGATTCGCGTAAGAGACGTATGCAAGAGGTTATTCACTATTCCACGCATAAGTTAATGTAGCTGTATTGCAGCTACTTTAATTTATGCGTGGAATAGGACCGAAAAATAATTGTAGCAGGCATATTATAGAAGGCCATTTTTTAATAATGGTTCCCATCTCTTTGAGTAAGTGAAGATGAGGCGTAAGATGGATCACGCTATCCCAGAACTTATTCACTCTCAACATTTTGTATCAGTCCACTGCTGGATTCAAGCCGGATATGCGCCTTATTAGCATTGTTAATGGAAAAACTAGACCGAATTTATATGGATGGGAAGCACCAGCTTTCAAAATCGAATCAGCCAGTCGGTAACAAACATTAAAAAATACAGGTTGGTTCTCATACAACAGACATGATTTTATGAAGTTTTTTTTTAATTCCTTCTTATCCTGTTGGCGCTAGTTTTCTTCACTAAAGTCTTTGAGACTCTACATACAAAACGATACTCTTACTAATATTATAAACGCGAAAGTTTCTAAACATGTCTGTATGTATTGTTTCTATAAGTGGGAACTTATTAATAGCCTCTTGCTATCTTTACACATCTTCTATAATGTATATTGTGCTGAAAGATCTCCTAAAATAAATAAATAAAAAATATTTGTTACTCTTTCACGCAAAAAACTACTGAACGGATAGGGCTGAAATTTTACATACAGGCCGTTCTAGGCCTGGAATAACACATAGGCTACCATAACCCAACCATACCAACATGACGACATATTCCACGACAAGATATGTGTAATATTTAAAAGTCTTTGAATTTATTAAAGTTATAAGTAAAATAAATGTAATAATAGTATGTAATCGTATAAGATAGTGAGTGTTTTGGTTTTTAAACTGTAAACTTCTGTCTTCTTTATTAAATAAATAAATAAATAACAGGCCATTTTTATCCCATAAATCTATCCGTAGAATAGGAGTGCGAAGCCGCGGGGTGCAGCTAGTATCTAATAAATAATTCATCATCTCACCGTTATATCTGGAAGTTCTTTACTTACTTACATAACCAAATCATTATTTATCTCAAGCTTTCGTTCTTTTATCCCATAAGTCAGTTCTTGTGGGATATGGATGCAAAGCGGAGCGCAGCTAGTCACACTAATATTATAAATGCGTAAGTTTGTATGGATGTATGGCTGTATGGATGGATGGATGGATGAATGATTGTTACCTCTTCACGCCAAAACTACTGAATGGATCGGGCTGAAATTTTGCATACAGGTGATTCTAATCCTGGAATCAGACATAGGCTACTTTTTATTTCATAAATCAGTTCCCGTGGAATAAAAATCACCTTTAAATTTTTCAAAGTCAAAGTCAAATCGTTTATTTCTTTAGACTCACAAAATAAGTACTTAGACAAGTAAAATTTTTACTATATAAACAGCTTGATAAATAGTTATTACTATCAACAAGAAATAAGAAATAAATAATTCCATATGAACAAAGCGTGCGAAGCGGCAGCCTTGTTACTTCATAAATCCTGATTGTGTACAACTAGTATTATAACAACACTAGTTATACACAATCATGGTAAATACTTGGAGTGTACATTGTATAAGCTTAAAGGCCCTTGTACCTCCAAGGGCCGGCACGTGGCCAATTTGCACATATCTTCCCTCACCGAAGGGGATGGGGGTACATTTAGGAATACCGATCAAGTGTTGTAGGTAGGAATTAATTTGAGTAAATATTTGCGAAAGCAAGCCATACTTAAGATACAAGTTAACGATTTTAACGTTAACGTGTTAACGTTACGTTAACGCGTAAGTAAACGATCCTACGTGGGTTTCTATCGCGTCGCGGTCACGGTTAGTTAGGGAACAAATACGCCATTTCAATACGTCAAATACGTCTTATTAGACAACTGTAATAATTAATTTTGTTTTAAAAAACTATAAACCGACTTCAATTTGTACAGAATTTTCATGGATTCCATTGTCTGAACTGTACAAAATGGGGCCACACAGGAAGCACCAGCTTTCATACAAAAAAATAATTATGCAAATCGGAACACCCAGTCAAAAGTTCTGAGGTAACAAACATAAAAAAACCTCCTCCTTTTTTTGAAGTCGGTTAAAAAAGGGATCCTGCGCAAAAGTTTTTTTTGGTATGGCACCATCCGTCTATAACAAAATTCTACTGCTGATAAGAGAACTGCCTACCACGGTGTTTCAGAGAAAGCTTAAATTATTACTAGGTATAATGTTATTACACAATTAAAGATTTCATGAATGACAAGAGTGTTGACAAATAACCAAATCAATTATTATTTTATATGGACTTATTTGACTTTTTTTATTTTTGACATTGATGTACCTACCTATATCGTATCCATTTTGAATGGAGCATAAACGTAAACAAACCGCCCATACTTAACCTAAAATTACTTTGTTGGCGCGTCCTTTTATACGTAATTTACATTACTTGTCGATTTTAGATCTTCCCTGCAATAGAAATTGCTTACAATTATATCTGAAACTCGACACCAAGCAAGTGAGATTTTGTTATTTGTGTCGTACTTTATTTACTAACATGCTTCATTCAAAATGGATAAACCATAGTTTTATTAATTCATTTTATCTGTTATTGTAACATTTTTATTTATAGTTTTCTAAGAGCATGTACTGGATAATAATTGCACGCCTATAAAGGGCAAATTACATTGCTACAATATTATTGTAATGTTCTATCCTATTTCACATGTAATTATGCAAAAAATATACTTATACTTTTAACTACACAAGTATCTACCTAGTACGTCTTTGTACAACTAGTTCTAATAACTTTATATTAATTGCTAGTATTCTTTTTGTTTAGATATCAAAAACACCCAACAATATTTCGCTTACGAATACCTGACATAAACTTCGCAACTACCCTCCAATCTCGTCCAATCACAGGCGGGCCATAGATCAAAACATTCGTCCTCAATGGCCCTCACGAAGTGGGTACGCGTGACCAATTAGAGCGATCGCTTCCGGATAGATTGCACGATAGGGAAATAGCGGGAAAAGCTGAGTGGAATGGGGGGATAAAGTTTGAGGTTATGTTTTTTTTTTGTTTAGGATATGCAGCTATTCCATATTATGCTTTTATTCTATTCAACCCAAAAGCACTGTAAAGTTATCTATACTGTATAGTTACACACGTTCCGGCCATTAGTATGAAGATAGAATACTGTAAATAACTTTACCGTGCCAAAAGCATCCAGTGCTTGGTAAAATCTATTTTCTATTACGCCTCTGGTTTATGTTTATCTAAATTTTTTATTTAAAGTTTTTAGAACTGTATATTTTCCAAATACAACAAAACAAAACACCTTCATTGCGCGCGTTAAACTTTCTGCCCAAAACGCTGTTTTCAGACAGAGGACAAATGTTTTCCGCTGAGTGAAGCGGTCTTGCAAACGTAGTGTAGGACGCCCTCAGGCCAGGTAGGATGACAATTTGCGAAAGACTACAGGCAGATGCTGGATGCGTCAAGCTGAAGACAGGGCGCTATGGCGCTCATTGGAGGCCTATGTCCAGCTGTGGACTAGTATAGGCTGATGAAAGAAAGAAAGAAAGAAAAGAAGAAGCGGAATAAAGAAAATTATTAAACACGGTTGGCAGTTGAACTCTATTTTCTTTTGGCTGCCAAAGCAACTCGTAGGTAATTTAGCTCACTTTTTTATTTTTGTAAATCTAAATGTTTAATATATTAATGGCCCATGCTGCAAGTGCCCAACTCCATCGCCAGGCACTCCTGTGGGTCATACTGCCAAGGCTGGGCGGTGAATGCGTTAACGTAATCATAAGATAACCTAGGTGGCGGCGCTAGTGTGAGTCGGAGTAGCACTTTAACTATGAAAGCTGATTTAAACTTATTTTACTCCTATGGACAGGGAGTCAAAAAAGCAACTCAACAAGTTATATTAAGCTATTATTATGTATACTGTTGGTGAACCTTTATGGAATAAATAAATAAACAAAAGTAGACTCTACTTCTCAGTCACAAAGTCAACACAGCTAAACCGTATATCTATCCCTTTCAGTCTCCATAAGTCTGATTTAAAAGCGAAACAACTGATAAAAAGATATTGGGCAATTTTATTCAGAGAAAGCAAAATGATTTTGTCTCTTGGAAAACATCAGCCGAATACATCTTGAAAATGTATTTTTTCTTCTTTATGCCAATAATCCAATCAAACAAATCGCATCGTTCTAGATTTCGAATGCTATCAACTTTTTGTATTCGGGATTTATTTATAGAATCCATCTTATAGGGCGCGTGCACACACACAAATCACACTAATATTATAAATGTGAAAGTTTGTATGGATTCTAATTCTAATTCTAAGTGGAACTAAGATCTGCACGGACGTCTCGCATAGGAGTGTATTGTGCATTATCCCCCTGCCTAAGCAGGCCCTAACCAGCCCAGCTCCTTGAAGTATCGGAGCAGGATTTTAGGTGACTGACAGCTTCGTTTCAGCTTTTCTGTGGGTGTGGATGGGGTTGGTTCCTCAATGAGGCACTTCAGCCCTGTTTTGTGTCTGGTCTCCTTTGTAGCTGTGCAGTGTACCACAACGTGTTCCACAGTCTCTTCTTCTTGGAAGCAGCATTTGTATGGATGTATGGATGGATGTTTGTTACCTCTTCACGTCAAAACTACTGAACGGATCTAGCTGAAATTTTGCATACAGGTAATTATAATCCTGGAATCAAACATAGGCATACTTTTTGTTCCATAAATCAGTTCCCGTGGGATAAAAATCACCTTTAAACGTTTCTATAGAAACAACGCGTGCGAAGCCGCGGGGCGCTGCTAGTAGGGTGACTTCAGAAAAGCTAATATTTTTTTTAACGTATTCTCTATTGATAAAGAAATATATCTGTACATTTATTTTTGTATTTTATGATGTGTGATTGTGAAACCATAACCATAACCGCAAAATGTCTAAACGCAACGCTATTGGCACCTGAACCGTGACGTCATACTTGAACATTTTTGTATGGGCATGAAGTTTTGACTTTGAGTTGACATCCGATGAACCGTAACGTCACAAAATGCAAGAACTAACATGGCAGCGGTTTTATCACCCGAATCTGCGGTATGGATACGGTATGGTACGATTAATTGATGATCCGGTTTGTGATTTAAGAGTAAAGTTGTATTTTGTTAGCATTGTCAAAGTAAGACTAGTTTTCGATAAAATATTATTGATTATTCAAGAAATCGATTCGATTCGGAACTAATAAGTAGGACTAGTTGTCGATAAAATATTATTGATTATTCTAGATATCGATTCGATTAGGAACTCATAGGTACCTTTGATAGGATAAAATACTACGGTAATTAAGAAATCAACTGGTCTAACAAGCGTTTATCTAAGCAGTGACTAAGCAGCTAGACTGGGTTTAAAAAGTGATTAACTCTCGTTTAAACTACCTATGTCTAAGCCGTAAACCGTAAACCGTCCAAAAACGCAGTTTACTGACACACGTTTCAACCTCAACCTCAACAGCCTATATTGGTCCACTGCTGGACGAAGGCGTGGATCATTAATTACACTCATACACGCATCCAAGTATTCCATCCTACAAATATTATAAACACAAAAGTTTTAAACATGTCTGTACCTATGTATGTTTATTGCTCTTACAAAAAATACTGAACGGATCGGGCTGAAATTTTGCGCATCGGTAGTTCTTGGCCTGCAATAACACATAGGATACTTTTTATCCCCTAATCTGTTCGTGGGATAGGCGTGCGAAACCGCGGGGCGCAGATAGTTTAAAATATAGCTGTGAAAATGCGACTACACGCAAAAAACGGAGCAATAGCAATGTACCAATTTGGCTTGGTTAATTTTTTTTGGGCTACCTATAACTAAAACTTATTTAAAACGCACAATATAGCTCTGTTGATAGTAAACAAGCAAGTTTTGCTGTATATTCTAGGTAATACTAACCGAGTACTTGATAATTTCCAAGTAAGTGCCTTAGTAAAAGTAACCTGATCATTTTCTGTTTGAAAATAGATAAGTTTTCAGATTTATGAACTAACAAGTAACCTATCTAATTTCAGACAAATTCAACTCGGTTTCATTTTGATGAATTATTATGATTACAAATAACCAAGACTTATTTAAAAAGTACCATAGAGAGAATAGATACAGGTATGTGTGTATATTTGTATTAAACATGGTAGTTTTGCTGTAGGTAGGTAAGTAGGTATATTCTTTTGAGTAGGTAGGTGTTGTACCTACCGTACTTAATTATTTCCTCGTGAGTGCCTCTGTAAAAGTAACCGTAACATACGTTTAAACCTCGGCTTATATTAATTAAATACCCCGGGACAAGTATCTACAGATCGTACAAACATTTGTCCCAAGGTGGGAATCGAATCCGCAACAGCCTTCGTCGCAGGCGGACCCTCCCTCCCCTGCTGCGCCACAAAGGTCGTCAAAGAGCGTTACTGTTACTGAGGTAGATTAGCGACATGTACCTAGCGGATTTTTATGGAACGATGAGGATTTTGAAAACGAGCTAGACATTTCTAGCAAGTTCGTTTGTTACTAACGACTTATCTGTGTTCTGTGCTTACAACCGACTGAAGGTTAAAAATTAGATATGAACAAACAGGTAGGTAACTCATCAATAAACAGATAAATGTGTATTGCTAAAACAAGTAACATAGTTGGAATAATCGAAAAAATGGTTACGCGTTGACATGTTAATTGTGTAAACTCTGAGAACGCAACATGCGTGCAATGCTAGTGCAAGGGCAACGGCCATTTCTTTTCGACAAGTTCTTGAGTGCGGACTGTGGACGCTTTAGAAGCGCAAAGATTAACAATCGCCAGTCACTTTTACTACCTACTGAGAGTGGATACAGCAACTTGTGTAGTGTCTTCCTTGGGACTCTCTGGTATGCCATGCACAAGAATAATCTTGCGGCGGCTTCGCATCTCCTGGTAGTCGGCGTCACGGGAAAGCATCTCTACTTGCTGCTGGAGAGTCTTGTTGAAACCCAGGGTGAAAACTTTGAAGGCGGCATAGTCCGCTGCGATGGCCTCCAGTGTGGTTGGTGAAGTGGACTTCACCAAGGCTCCCTCGAACTGCCCGGTCATGGAGTCATGGAGTCAACATCCGGTCATGGAGGGACTGAATAGCTTCAGTCAGGGGCTGACTGTCCATAGTGTTGTGTGTTCTGGTCTTGTTCAGTGATGTTAAAATAGATTTTGTGGAAAATTTGAGGATGGCACTGAGGTACTTGAGCAATCTAGAGCATTAATTTATTTATGAATGTGTTTAATTTTATCAATAAATATTCTATAGAGCCAAATCAGACTTTGTTTTCAAACCTACCTCTAGGCGAAAAAAAAAATTTTTTTTACTTCTATCCACTGAATTGGTATATTTAGCAATGTTGTTTGTTGTTCTTAGCTAGCTTATTAACCCAATAAACCCGCTAAGAACAACAAACAACATTGCTAAATATACCAATTTAAGTAGGCTAGAAGTAAAAATGTAAATTGGTTGACACGAACCCAATAAACCCGCTTAGGAACAATAAACTACATTGCTAAATATACCAATTCAAGTAGGCTAGAAGTAAAATGTAGATTGGTTGTAGCTAACCCACTGAACACGGTTGACAGCGCCGAGTAACTTTGCTAAGTATACCCATCTATTTGACAAAGTCACTTTGTTAAACATAGAAACGTTCAGTAGCTGCGTTTACAAAGTTGATTTGATAAAATCGTCGATTTAAACTAAGATGCTTGGTTATAACTAACTGAATTACTCGATTCACGATCACAATTAGGTCGGTTGTCTTGATCAAATTAAAAGGTTGGAAGTTACCCAGCCCAGTTTATCAAATTTTAACCAACTTTTTGGATTAATATTACTAACTTACATTAGCAAAGACGGCTTGTCTAGCATTAGCAACAAACTTTGCAGGCTCCCTGCGAATCCAATAACTCTGTTGTAAATAGCAATAGATTATTTAATTCCAACCGTTCCGTTTTTTCCGTGTAATATTTTCAAGAATCTATACTCCATTAATTTGTAAGACATGATACCCACCCTTATTCCCCATTCAATAAAGTTGATATTCAACCGATCGACGTATAGACATTCCTTAGAAATGAAGTTGAAGCCAATATTGGTATTACAAATGTTGTAATCTCGGAGTGACAAGTGTTCAAATAAATAACACACGACCTTGTGAGATTACGGGGCGAACCCTTTTTTGTTGGGGGTCAAGATACAAGCTCAATAGGGTATATGCATGTGATTTCAAAATGGATAAAAAAAAATACGTATTCTCTATTGATATAGAAACATATCTACATATTTATTTTAACATTTTGAGATGTTTTTATTGTAGAATTTAACCATTGAAAAATTGATATTTTAAATCTCAATCGCAAAATTTCAAAACGCTACGCCTTTGACTAGAGCGGACGTGAGATCACTGTTCACATTTCTTCTTTGTTTCTTCTGCTTGCTGCACCATGATTTGACACTATTCTGCCCACTTCACATTTCGTATTGTCGGTTATTTTCAGCTTTTTCGGAAAACCTCTTTCCTGAGATGATCACTACCGAGGTCGTCACAAAACTCAAAAAATCGAGTGTGAACTTCGACGTCAAATAAACATGGCGCCAATTATGGCAGCGTTTTTATCACCCGAAAATGATTGTAGTTTTGATTTGTTTTTTTACCTTGTTAATGCGAAATTCAGTGAGCGTCTTATCATTTCTCGGTTAAATAATGAATGACCTAAAGAATCTATAAAAACAATAAAAAAAAATCTCTCGTTGCATACCCTATGAAAGTATATCGCCGCAGCCAGATTATATCAGACGTATTAGTATCTGTAGAACGCCCGGAACAAATATTTACAGATCGTACAAATATTTGTCCCGAAGGCCGTAATCGAAACCACGACCTCTTGCGTCGCAGACGGACATTTTAATTCGACGAGATGGTTATGTGATATTTAGCCACATTGTTGAACGTTTGTCTAGAGTCGGTATAGGCATTTATTTATCTGAAATATGCCGTATAATTAAAAATACAATAACATAAAAAAAAACTTGATCAGTGGTCGAGCATCGACAAGCAGGTATCATTACAGATGTAAGCGGGTTAACTACGAATCTTATTTATGTTGGAAGAATACCAACGTTCGAATGAATTCGTCAAACTACGATAGTTTCTATAATAAAAAGTAGGTAAAGCTTATACCTTACGCCACACGTCTAATAAATAGCCTCAATATTTTTTCTCTGAGAGTTCAGCTACTGGACTCCAATCAATCAGCTGGACCACACATCCAGTTCGAGATCAAACCCCAGATTTGACGGGCAAGTCAAATGGCCCCATGTGACTGGGTACTTACACTAAATTATAGCAATTATTCTAACGGGCGTACTTTGGAGGATTTTTTAATGGGATTTCTGGTTTGATTTAGAGGTTTTCGGGGGTTTTAATGGTGGTACGTAATCCTAGTTATTGAATTTTTTTATTAGATTAAAATAACGTTGGACATTCATAGAAATAGTAGGTAGATATTTATTTCGAATTGAAATTAGCCGTTGAAATACCAATTTCACAGTGCCAGTATTATAATATTTCGAGTTAAAATTGGCATTTCAACGTTCATAATTTATTACGAAAGTTAGTGTAACATAAGAAAGTCTAGATTTTAGTGTAGTTGCAAAATCGATATTTTTACCCGACTACTAGCGAAGGAGCGTTATGTAGTTGGCACCCTAAGTTTGTTTGTATGTAAGAATATGTAGCTGATTTTTATGTTCCCACGTAGCGCTGAAACTGCTCGTTCGATTTTAACTAAAACCTGAATACCGAGAAGATTTGCCCTGTAATGTAACAATATACCACAATCATTCCAGACATACCTAATTTACAACATTATTCTTTATGTACAGATAAAGTTAAGTTAACACGACCAAAAACAGTATTTCATTCTAAGGTTTTTTGTTATTATAATGCATAAGCTCATACTCCGTGTAATTTTCAATAATGAAATAAAATCCCAAAACATTTCACAACATGGTAGGGGATCTTATAACCGCTAGACGACAAGGTCGAATACCGCGCTTAGCGAAAATCTCTGGGACTTTGTACGGACTAAAGCGACGTTAGTATTTCATTCACCCAGAATGCAATCACTGAAACCTTATTTATCATTCTCACTAAATAATGCACTAATGAAATATTCTTGTCCATTTACTTAATAGCTAATTCCACGAGATTTCCAGTTAATATTCTGAACCGTGCAATTTTACTAAACGCCTCACCGAAACTACAATTTATCTCTCTAAATTTTCCACCGAAGACGAGTAATTAATTTGTGCTCAAATTAAATTTTGATGCGCCGGTCGACGGACAAAGCTTCAAATGGGATTTCTGACCTCAAACATAGTACATATAAGAATCAGTAGACAGTATCCGTGCGAATGTTTTAATTTGAATTAATCATCATCATCGTCATCATCAGCCTATTATTAGTCCACAGCTGGGCATAGGTCTCACCGAATGAACGCCATAGCGCCCTGTCCTCAGCTTGACGCATCCAGCATCTGCCTGCAGTCTTTCGCAGATCGTCATCCCACCTGGCCGGAGGGCGCCATACGCTACGTTTACCGATATTTTAATTCTAATTAATATATTCTTAAAAAACCTAATCATATTCCAAAGATAAATCGACATCGACGGAAAGATATTGAACAGGATCGGACATTGATTAATTAAAAAGGGAAGATAGGTTACGTTCTCCCAGCGCAAAAATTGGCATGTGTTATAACTACACTCAAACACATACGCTCACAGCTATATTTCCAGTTCTGTGCAATACAAAGAATGTGTACAAAGTGAATTAGAGTCAATTGCAATTTATTTTTAACAGACTTCAAAAAAGGAGGAGGTTCTCAATTCGTCTGTATATATTTTTTTTTTATGTTTGTTACCTCAGAACTTTTGACTGGGTGGTCCAATTTGCATGATTATTTTTTATAAAAAAAAAATATATTTATTTGATAGTAATTACTATTTATCAATCTGTGTATACGTAGTAAAAAAATGACTTGTCGTGTTGATTAAGTGCTTATTTTGCAATTGGGCATGCATCGGTGTCTTACGAATGTGCAATAACGCCGCTACGAAATAAATTTCGAGCGGGATGACATGATATGGTTTTCTCGCGAGTGAGAAGTAGCTCCTGAGCAGAGACGTGCACCGAATGAAAATTTATGCGTCAAAACTGTTTTTACCAAGTTAATGAAACAACCACTCGAAAAATTAAGACACTTAAGAAATACTTCTAGGTTTTTAGCAAAACAAAAACCGAAGAAAAAAATTATACTGTTCACCAATCGTGTTTTTAAAACAAGGTGCTACCACCCTTATAGGTATTTACTTTCGCAGATTCTGGGATAAATAACGATTTTGAAATACCTACAATTTTGATGTAAATTGCTTATGCTCGAAGGTACATTCTTAAATTTTTTATATTCATTTTTATATATATATTTTTTTTAGCACAGCAATGTTGAATACTAATGTTAGTTTTATTTATTTGTTAAATTTAAGTGGGTGTATGAACTACCTAACTATTTATAAAATTAGTAAGTAATACTTATACTAATTGAGTACTTTAAGTAAATGATCGTTTTATTAATCGTTCTTCCTGTCCAGAGGAGGGCGATACTGAACGCGACACAGTTGTAAACTTTTAGCGCCAGTATCGTTTAATTAAGTTATAGTTTTATAAAATGTCCATGATACCAATAAACTATTTGTATTCGTATTTAATGGCACACTCTTAAGGCCCATACACCACCGAAAGTGGCGCCCCCAACTATTATATCTTATTATTACGTTGAACGCAGGAATTTTTAAGAATCCTACGTTCAGTTTGTGGTATCTATTATAAGCTATTTATTAATGCCTCTGTAATAGTTTCATTTTGTAAAGCTTAGGAAGAGATACGAAGTTGCGCTTTTTGGCCACCAAACTCTATTTTTGCATCTCCTCCTAAACTATATGAGATAAAATTATAAAAGAGGTATTAAAAAATAGCTTATAATAGATACCACAAACTAAACGTAGGATTTTTAAAAATTCCTATGATAAACGTAAAAATATGATAAAATAGGAATTGCTGTCAGATTGGCTCGGGTATGCGCCTTAAAGTACTACTCTCCTTCGTATTTTAAGGTAAAAGCAGAAAATCTGTTGACTTACTGCTTCCATTTACTATGCCCTTAACCCTTAGGTAGAAAAACCACAGGCATCTCTAGAAGCGAAGGTTCAGAATGAATATTTTATGGGCTTCTAACATCTAAACGATTTATGGTATTACCTTGGAATTTGCATACGTGAGTTCGTAAAAGTGTACTATCTAACTAAAACAAGTTTTTCGTTTTAGACGTCTTGTGACGCTCAAGGCGAAGTTTTTTTATAAGCGCAGAATATGCAGGTTTGTTGGTTAGCAAGACAGACAAGTCTTAAAAAAATATTACTCCGGCTATAATGTTTTTTTTTGACTGCGGTTTTTATTTTAACTATTCTTGTTTCTTTAAAATATTCCTCCAATCAGGCTCAATTGAGGAGGTTTAGAGATTTCCTCAAGAGTTACCTTGAATCGGTTTTCTTAGACAGTACTTCGTATACACTCGAGAGCAATGAATCCGGGTCACTTAAAGAATCCTAAAAATCGTAAATTGGAGTATTGAAGATTGGTCAAAAGTTATGTTCTCCGACGAATCAAAATTTATGCTCTACAAGCACGATGGAAGACACAGAGTGTATCGAAGACCAGGGGAAAGATTCAAGCAAGCATGCATCGAAGAAAAAGTAGCCTACGGTGGTGGGTCTGTACTTGTGTGGGCCGGAATTTCTTCTGAAAGTCGCACAGAGCTGGTGATCATAGAAAACGGCTCTTTAACTAGCGTAAGATATGTGGAAGAAATCCTCAATGATCACGTTGGTCCATTTATGGTCAATTTAGGTGAGGATGCTATATTTATGCATGACAATGCCGGACCTCATACAGGTAGGATTGTGAATGACTACCTTCAAGAGATGAACATTACTCGTATGGAGTGGCCAGCGCGCAGCCCGGATATCAACCCGATCGAGCATGCTTGGGACGAGCTAGGCAGATGCGTAAAACAACGAAACCCTCCCCCAATCACGCTTCGTGAGCTCAAAATTGCTCTCACAGAGGAATGGGAGAATATTCCCCAAAATCGTATAAGGAACTTGGTGTACAGCATGCCAAACCGCGTAAACGCAGTAATGGAAGCACGAGGAGGCAATACGAAGTATTAAAATTCAAGAAAATCGTAATAAAGTTCAAAAATTTCATGTTTCCTATTTTTGTTTTAAGGAGAGATCAGCAGTTTTTTTCTTTATGTAATTTTGTGTTAATAAAATGTATGGTGACTCATATTTTTTTTACTTTCATTTAAGGAGTATTACAATTGTCTATTAAATACAATTTATTGCATTAACCTATCATTTTTAGTTTCCGAGATTTTTAACATATTATAATGTAATAAGCAACTTAAATGATAAAATTCCCAATTACATTAGTTAAGTACTTATGATAAAAAAAATGAATTATAATTATTGTTACATCTTTAAATTAGTCAAATAAATGTATACCCTCTGACATATTTTTATTTGATTAAAATGCGTAATTGAATTATTATACCTATTATCCTTGTACCTATTATCTTTATACTTGACTTTTTTGCTAAAGCTTCAAATAAATCTAGCATTGAAACCTCTTCAAGATCGAGTCGATAGCCAATACGTCCAAAAAACCATAAAACAACCACTAACGAATTCATCCCCAAACCCAAGTCATTCATCCAGATCTAAAAGTAACAGACATAAGCCGAGTGGATTTAAGAATAAATAGCTGCCTACCCTGGAACCCTGAGCTAGAAGAATGTAGTGCAATATGTCAGTAGTCACCGATTGTCGAATGCCAAAGTAGCTAGTATGAGTTTTCTACCGCGCTGCTCATATTATAAACACGAAAGTTTGTGTGGATGTTTGTAACTCTTTCACGAAAAAATTACTGAACGGATCAGGCTAAAATTTCCCACAAATCAGTTCCATTGGAATAGGAATCTATGTGGTGCTGGTTTAGAATTTTCACCACCCCAACTCGGGGAGGCAGCAGCACTCCCTGCAGAACAATTAAACCACCAAACTACGATCCCCAACCTGCATGTGCCCCAGCGTGGGGATTATGGGCAATACCTTCCTTGAGATAAACTATTCAACTCCTCGCTCTTACGAAGTTTAAGTTCAGAAAAAGTATAATGAAAAGTGAAATGAAAAACAGTATTAGGAACAGTCTATTAGAAAATTCCCAATTAGTTTTAATTCTTAGAATTATAGGATTTTCTAAGAATCAAATTGCAGTGCCCAATAAAGTATATGACATTGTACTAACTTCAGCTTTATTGAGAGCATAAACTGCTATAGGTATCTACATATTTTCAATAAAAACAATGAAATGTTTATAGTACCAAACGAAACAAAAACTAAAATAGGTACAACAAATAACTAAAAAATATGAGGATACAGGCGACTCGGCCCACTACAAAACTGGGACCGCGGTCCCAGTTACCTGATTAGTTTTTTCTTTTTTATTTCGTTGGGTGAGTGGGACCACTCGTAATTTTAACCACAAATCTATTGTTTAAAGTACAGTTATTTAAAAACTTTATTAGACAAGCTATTTCATCGCTGACATACCTGAAAATACTTCGTCTCAGAATTCAATTAATTATATGGGAACCGAAAACATTTTTATTGTTCGTAAATTAAGAAAAACTGATCCTAAGGCCTCTCTTCTAAAGATAGGGACGGAATGGGACGATAACGATGATTTGACTCGATGCATTCGACATTGCGATAGGTGATTTTTTGTTAAATATGAAGTGTGTATTATGCTTTGTAATATAGAACTTTATTGTTGTCTGAAATAAATAAAATATATTCCATTCATCTTATAATCACTTAAAAAAACCGATGAAATAGTGACAATAAGACATATTCAAATCGAACTACTCCATAAATAGGCGTGGTCGATAATACATAAATAAGATATACGCATCGACTTGAGAAACTCCTCCGTTTTTCGTCGGTTGAAAAGGTTCTTTTTTTCATTTTGTGAACCTTTTCATGTTTTTTTCATATGTTCAAGTGACGCACACAAGTTGTAGTTAAAAGTTAATCGCAGTCGCAGGCAACGAGAGCTTTTTTGAACGATAGTCAAAACTTTCAATCGAAAACCTTTGTTTTAGTCCTATTTTTTTATATTGACAAAAGATCATCGTACGACGTTTGAGTAAACAAAATATATTCATTCATTATTATTGTGTAATGCCAAAATCTAAAAATAGTTTTTCTTTATTTTGTTCAAGTTGCGCACACAACTTACTTGAACGCAAATTTACACGACTAAATATATAATAGGCAAATTTTCGAACGAAAATCGTTAGAAAAAACTAAGCAACATTGAATGATTCAGTTTTTCAGGGATCACTGATGTAAGTATTTACTTACCATCTTCGGTCATCAATCACCAAGCATTTCGTATCATTTTTTAACCTTTTCGCGTGAGGCGTAAGTAATGAATTTGTTAACATCAGCATTATAAACAGGGTTGCCATACGATAACGAGCCAACGACGCTACGAACAGTAAAATTGCGCCTGGAAAATAGATACTTTTGTTGAATGTAACCGCTTTTGGTACACCTTAGAGCGTTTTTGTCATTTCTCAAAACGTTACAAAATAAAATCAAACTGATCTTAGCAGGTATTTTGTTTTATTATTCAGAACCAATAAAATACAAAACCTGGTTTGTTTTTAATAAATATGATGTAAGATTATATAAAATTAGTAGGTATTTACTTACAACTAAAACTACTATCAAAGAATATAAAGAAATTAAAACAAGTACCCAGTTGCGTATCTGCAGAATGTTGCATATAATCTAGAGATAGTTCAACTGATCTATATGAATAGGTCTCTATGAAACTCTCGTCATCCATACCGCAATGCTTATAAACAGAAGTTACAAATTATTTTAACCGACTTCAAAAAAGGAGGGGGTACTCAATTCAACTATATTTTTTTTGTTTGTTGCGTCAGTACTTTTGACTGGGTTGTCCGATTTTTATGATTCTTTTTTCTCTCAGTACGTGCTACCCGGCATGACCTACGGAGATGAAACTTGGATACTCACGGTAGGGCTGGTCCATCAGTTTAAATTCGCTCAGCGAGTTATGGAAAGAGCTATGCTCGGTGTCTCTCTGAAGGATAGGATTCGTAACGAATACATCCGACAGAGAACCACAGTTATCGACATAGCTCAAATAAATAGCAGGCTGCGGTGGCAGTGGGTCGGCCATATCTCGCGTAGAACCGAATACCGCGCTGGGGTCAATGTGTTCTTGCGTAGTCTCTGTCGAAGTTACTACCTCCTCAACCTGTTGGTTGAGGGAGATAGTAACTTCGACAGAGCCTATATTGGTCCACTGCTGGACTCAGGCCTCCCCCTGATAAGCGCCTTGTTGGCGTTTATCTTATCGGGGGTATTGCTCGTAATCTCCACGCGCTGTGAATGCGGATTAGGGATCGCATTTCGGAGGTAGAATTGAAAGCCGCCTCTTACGACACCCACGGTAAGATGAGATGGCGCAAATTCTAAGCCAGCACCACACAGTTACTACCTACTTGAAAAGAAAAAACTTTCTTACTTAAGTTTTTTAAGCTTATGCGATCAAAGCTTATGCGATCATAGCACATTATGAATATGTTCACGGGTATTTATTTATCGCGTGATTTACCTATTTTTCCCGACGTTTCTTACACGAGACGCAACCCTAATAAGGGTAATTTTTTAACGCCGATATCAATATACCTACACAAACACATCATTCTTAGTCAACCGAGTTGAGCAAATCTTTTAATGTAATTTTGTGCAAACTTACTGTGTAAAGATCCACGCCTCGCATCAGGGGGCAATGACCTTATAGATAGTATTCGAATCGTCACTGCAGCAATCATTAAGTTAGATTGTATTCAATAAATTGGCTTACCTCTGGATAGATACAAATGGGCATAATGGACCCAAGGGAATCTCTTCAAGTGGTCTCGGGTTCGCTGTGTAGTTTACGGGACGCAAGTACATATGGCTCTGGGTGCAGTTATATATACACACCCCTTTCAGTCACTGAGTTGCCACGAACCCGCCGCCGCCCCCCTCTTCGTGGGAGTTGGGCGGGCTTCGTTAGGAGTAAGTTAACGTTGAGAGCCCCCCCCGCTTTGCAGGAGTGGAATGCCTGGAGGAGAAAACGTTAAATGTTGATTCCGGTTGCCCAATGTCACGAAAAAAAAGTTGCACCCTCTCCACAAAGACTTTTTCGATTTGTAATTGACTGCGTCCCGTAAACTACATTCCAACCACTTCACTGGTTTATAAACACGCACGAAAATCGATAGCTATAGCATTTATTTTAATTATGGAAAGCTTATTTATTTTCTTCGAGGGAAGCAAGTGCCTCGTTGTCTGGCATCGGCGGCCGCGAGGTAAGGTCTGAATATTGCTTCATGTATAATGCCTAGGAGCCTTCTTATTGGTCAATTGTATGACCCGAGACCGCCTATTATTGGTGCCACTTCAAAATAGAAACATAACCTCACAAAACGCTGCGAATAAGTGATTGGCGCCAACATTTGAATTGATACTAATTAAATACTGCGACGACAATACACTGAAATAGTTTTTATGAAGTAATACGTATTAGTTTTTATGATGATCTGCAAATGATAATTTTTCAAAAAATATTCTACAAGTAAAGCTAGAAGATCATAATTAATTAATTAAGTAAGTATTTTTAATCTTTCACGCTTTACCAAATAGTTTCAGTTATAAATAACAAGACCTTGTAGGTATAGGATACCTACTCCGAAAAAGATGTCAGCCCAAACAAAAGCGTTTAAAATTATTATCTCCTATATTTATTATTATTTATTCACAAACAGGGCACGTTCATAAAATTTATATGAAAACGTGACGTAATTATGTAGATTAAAGTTGAGAGTTCCTTCGGATGAAAGTAAGTGGGACAACGTCCGAATTGAATGGGAGTTTAGTTTAAGGTACCTACTGACCGGCAGCGTTACGGGGCGAAATGTTACGTGTAACACAGCTAGCGTTCGTACAGTCAGGTAAAACGGGTTGAATACAGACTACAGAGTGAATAGAATTGAATAAAATACTAGAGCAAGATTTGCTCGTAGCCAGGTAGGCCAGTAGGCTTGGAATACCGGTGTTTTCAAATACCGGTATCAATGACCTTCGAGTGGTACCGGTAATTTTTTGGTACTGGTATATTTTGGGTAGGTTCAATAAATACCGTTATTTTGCACGTAATGCACCTTTTGCATTGTACACGGGCAAAGTACTCGAAATTACCGAAAAGAAAGAGAACATACTGGCATTACCGAAATATTACTGGTATTATTAGTACGGGTACCAAGCCCTGTTTGTAGCAGCCGAAGTAATTATAAATGAAAATAAACGGTAGATACTTACACGTAGTGTGTTCAAATTATTCATGTTTTCCAGTAACATCATGCCAAATGTGTGGCAACACGCTGTAGCTGTCGACAAGATCAAAACTGTCGTAGTAATAAATCTAAGTTTTGATTAATAAAGATAATGACACAATACTTTGAATACCTCTGTGGCGCGGTGGGCGAAGGTCCGCCTGCGACGCAGAAGGTTGCGGGTTCGATTCCCGCCTCGGAACAAATGTGTGTACGATCTGCATATATTTGTTTAGTTTGTTCTGGTTGTTTTTACGTATGTATAACAAAATATATTTATCGATGTAGTGTATTGTATTATGTTATATCAGTTAATCTAGTACCCATAACACAAGCTCTGCTTAGCTTGGGGCTAGATAATGCTGTGTGAATAGTCCAGCATTATTAATTAATTAATTAGTATACCACAAACTGTACGATGGATTTTTAAAATGTTCTGTGTTAAACGTTATAATAAAATAAAATAGGTGGCGGTGAAACTTTCACTCGTGTATCAGCCTTAAGTTTTTATTCACCCCGTTTTACCCACTTTGTGAAAAGAAGATGCTATTAGTGAGCAAAAAGTCGGATTTTATATTATGACATTATGACATAATAATATATCTTGTAACGTGCGATGCTCGCGGTGAATGGTAGGTATATTACGCCTGGTAACACTAGACACTCTTTGATTCTCTTTTACTCACTTATATCTATTCATTAATAAGGTTGCCTGAAATAAATTGCTTTAATCAATAAGGCCGCCTATTGTACGTTTTTTTTATTTCATTTGTTTTGTTCAGATATATTTATTTTGTTTGTATGTACAGTAAAAGTGTTCATTCATTCATTCATTTTTACACAGAACCCGGCTTTGCAGTTCCTGAAGCGGAGTAGAAGTAAATAGATAGTCGTCGTCTTTAGGGGTGCTATTGTAAATAAAAACCTATTTCAAGTTAAGGAAAGTTTTTTTTATCAATAAGATAACACAGACAACTGTTGTTTTAATTTGACAGATGTTTACATGCAAATGTTTACATAAAAAAACTCGCGCGTATCTAATAATAAGTCAACATAGTTTCATAGTTATCCCGTATTTACATATATTTAACTTGTCGTGAACTGGGAAAACTCACCGTAATATTGAAGAACTCGATCGATTATCCAAGCACAATACATAACTTTGGATATCTACGCCAAATTAGCCAAGATCTGTTGATAACAAAGTGATTTCGAACGACCAGCTGTTCAATACAACCCACAGATAAGCTGTCTCACTTACACTCGCACATGAGAATCATTTTTTATCACTCTTGCACTGAACTTGGAATTCTAAGGTTTGTCAAAACTGTTTATTTTGCACTATTATAAATAGTTTTATAATAATTACGCACCACAATGTCGAAGATTACGTGCGAAGCGTGCCAGCTCATGATTGACACTAAGTCGAGTACGAAATGCGCCTATTGCGGGTCACTTTATCATCTTTGGATTGGCTTTGCCCGCCTTGCAGTAGCAAAGTGCGAAGAGGTGATAATACGCCTGCTAGACCACCTACCGCTCAACACTCGATCTAAAAGTATCACGAAGGTCTAGAAGACTTATTCACTCTTGTTGAAGAGACAATAATAAATATATTGAGTATTGAGAGCCCTTCGTTGTAATTGGCCGGAATTAAATATCTCCTTCTCTTATTAGTACCTTCCGTGCAGGGGTGAGTGCAGCGGCTCCTTCATCGCACGCGTAAACACAAACATTTCTTAATGTACGGTGACGTTTATGGATAGGCGGAGCGTGCAGAGTAGCGGTGCAGCCGCGTGAGATGATTCAAATTATACAAACTCGTGTAAAAATGCTTCTCTGTAAACACACACTATACCAACGCTATATGATTGAATTTAGTGCGGGCTACGCCACTGCACGCTTCGCTGCACGCCCGCGTCAGTCGTCGTAAAAAAAGTCGTCATAAGAAAACGACATTCCCAAAAAAATTACGAAAAGTTTTCAACTCACAGAGCAAAAAAATATGCTCATGGATTTAAAAGTAAAGTAAGAAACTACCATCCATCCATCTGACTACAAAGTTACGTTCTGACATTGTTACTAATTTACACTGGACATCTAACTTTCAAGCCGTAAGTTTTGGCTAGCCCTGCCGAGAAGGTGGTGCCATTATTTATTATGAGATAAACGCCAACAAGGCGCTTATCAGGGGGAGGCCTGCGTCCAGCAGTAGACCAACATAGGCTGTTGAGTAACGTAGTAACTTCGACAGACACATCTTTATTAACCGAGTTGATAAAGATGTGCCAACATGAATACAACTTCTTAAACTCCCCCTTATTCATATCAGTCTGCTAACTTAGTACACTGCTAAATCTATAGACATAAGTCAGTCTGAGAAATAACACTACTTAGCAGATTTTTTATGTTACCAGACCATTATGAATAAGGTGGTTAATCTTTATTATTCTTTTTTACAGATACGTTTTCTTCTAGAATCTGCTTTGCATTACTTTGATTAATGTTTCTTTCAAAAAAGCGCATTTTAGAATGGACTATTATGGGATAGTGTGATGTGAAATTGTAAAAATAGATGGCGGCAGAGGAGTGTCCAAAATCTCTTAACCGTTTGGCTCTGCATGTGTTGTGTTGGTTGAAAACTGGTAGAATTAAAAGTATACTCACCCTTATGAAGTCCCTCGTTTAATGAATTCGTCAAACTACAAATGTTTTAATAGTAAAATATATCTTATGTCATATAGCAAAAAGACGAGTTAATTTACAAAAAATACTTCTTGCAGTCACTGGTACAATTTCGAAATAAAACGTATGCTATCTGTTTAAACTATTTTGAAAATTAGCACCCCTTTACCGTTAACTATCACCGTAGCTTCACTTTAATCCGAAAAGTTTTTGTGACCTTACTTAGGGCGTTTTGGCGAGCGGTCAAGTAAGTAGCCTCTTTGATGCCTCTAAAATAAGATACCTAATGGATTAAACCTATTTGAAAGGCTCTACAGTTTTTGTCAATGTTGGGGATAAGAGAAAATAAGAATAAAAAAATGGGTGTTACCGTTTTTATATCAATTTGTACCTACTGTAACTATAATGACTATAGAAATTTTGGTAAACCCGCATGTTAATCGAGCTATCGCATACGCACCATTTTCACAATATTAACGTTAAAATAGGTAGGTACTGTAAATAAATATTGTGAAAATAATTTATTTTCACCTCTCGCTCGAAAACAGTGACTTTGCTGCTCAAAATCAGTGATAAAAATCAAATTTTGCTCACAAGTGGATTATTAAAGAATATTATTTCACAAGTTAAAAAAGTATTTTGAATTCAGAATGGTGTAGCTGCATTTCAATGGCTAGGCTCTAGAGGCTATTGATAATCTATGGTCGGTGCCGAAAAAAGAAAAGCTAATCGCTTTGTTCAAAAACTTGTTATTTTTTAATAGAAAAGAAGATTAAAAATAACAAATGTTTTTTTTTATTCGTTAAATTTGTATTTTAAATATCTAAAAAACCACAAAAAAAATCTCATTTACGCTCTAAAACATACTTTTTGGTAGCACCCAATATGCCCATGATGAATATGGATAATAAGTATTTGAACGCAACTAAAAAGTGACATGGACCTAATAATTTTCTAACTGATCGCGGTGAAAAGTTTTTTGTTTCGTGCCTTATATATTCCTCGCTAGCTCGGGACGTGCAACAAAAAAAAAACAGTTTTGCTCACTTATAACTAATAACTATTGTTTCAGACACACTGATAGACGATGTCTGACGAGCTCCAATTATTGTAGCATGGCGAGCAGAAGACACCCATGCATTACCTCGTGTCATGCAAAGACCCAGGTATTAATTGATCGGAAAAACAGAAGCAGTTAGCGGGCTCCAGGCTAAGTGGCACTTATTAATTCTACGTGGGGGAAACCAGGATCTGCACTGAGATCACGCATGGGAGTGTATCGTGCATTGTCCCCCAGCCTAACCAGCCCAATTCCTAGAAGTATCAGACCAGGACTTTTGGCGATTGACAGCTTCGTTTCAGCTTATGTAGACCTAACGGGCTTATTATCATTAATTAAGTATCTTTGTAAAACTTTATTGCACTGAAGTACAAAGGCTTGATGCTGAGGCATTTCCTACGTGCTAACCAGAAACATGTTTCTGGTTGGCGTGATAATGTAAGTTTTACAGTGATGGGTAACCTAACCTACAGATGGGTTTGGTGTCTCTAAGAAACACTTCCATGCCGTGTCCCATCTGGCCTCATCTGTGGCCGTGCAGTGTACCACTAGAGGTATATATCCCATAGTCTCTTCTTCCTGGAAGCAGCGGCGACACAAGCTCATGTATCTGACTCCAGTCTTGAGAAGATGAAGGTTTAGTTTACAGTCACGTGTGATTTAGCCCACCATTGGTATTACGTCATCCACGGGTTGAATGGGCGGATCGAAACTGCAATCAACCTGCACCATAATTCAAACCCTCTTGGCTTGGTCTAGAGTTGTTCAAATAAACGAAATAAACCGATTTCGCTGCAACTGCTCGCCATTGTTCTGTCGAATTCAAGTTCCGAAATTATTGTCAATGGCCCGAGTCGAGATTTATCTAGCGTCGTTAGGATTGGACCGTGTAAGGTACGAGAACGACCTGTATAATCTACCGGGGAATTCTTAAAAGTTTTCCGATGGATTCAAGGTTTTTTTTTGCCAGCGTAGACAAGCACTGCGATTGTTTTCAAGGGTAAAGAATTAAGAAAAAGTGCGAGTTGGACTCGCCCACGAAGGGTTCCGTGCCAATAAAGATAAAAATCATAAAATACAAATCTTTCCTCGTAATAAAACAAAAAGTCAACGAGACGCAGCCACCCATCCAAGTACTGACCGTGCCCGACGCTGATTAACCTCGGTGATTGGTTCTCAAAGTGATAAGGACGTTCCCCCCCTTAATTATTAAACCTATTTAACTTTTATTATTCTTGTTATAGCGGCAACAGAAAAACGTCTTCTGTGAAAATTGTCTAGTTCGGTTCATGAGATCATTGATTTATTAAAAACGAAGATGAGGCACTGGTTGCTCGAAAGTGGCAACCTCAAACTGTGTAAAATTGTGTTCTCCCACATCAGTCATCGTCTGACCGGCGGCACGGGCGGTCGTGATTCGCGTGAAATATTGTTGTCTCAGTCTCACTTCGGTCCTAGATACGTCTTTCCATCTTTGTTGTTCTTTGTATTGCACAGGACTGGAAATATAACTGTGAGCGTATGTGTTTGTGTGTAGTTGTAACACATGCCAATTTTTGAGTAAGCGCTGGGAGAACGTAACCTATCTTCCCTTTTTAAATCAATGCATGAGATACATTCTTTTACAGCGGAGGCTTACTAAGCCTCCGCTGTCCGTCTGTCTGTCCCGGGTAAAACGGAACCCTATTACTAATAGGGTCCCGTTTTACCCTTTGGGTACAGAACCCTAAATTATTACGTCACACCGTTATGAATGCATCAAGTTTGTTACCTCTTCACGCCAAAACTACTGAACGCAGTAAGGTTGAAACTTTTGTATTCAGGAATCAAACTAATTTTTATCCCGTAAATGGCATAGAAAATGTTTTCGTAGAAAGCCGCTGGCAGAATCTAGTATTACTATAGAACAAGTGTTTATGTTTATGCTTTTTGTAAACATCTGTCGTTATTCCATATAGATCTTTTAATTAAAGAATATTTACATTGTTGTTTTTACCTGGGAAAGATTTACCTATCAACGAATAACTAGATATCAAATTATTTTCCAAAAATTAACAATTTATACGGGATTTGAGCCCGTATCCTTCCCTCAGTACAGGAATGGTATTACTACGGTATTACTGTGAGTTAACCGCGGATCAAGTCCCGCCCTTGAATTTTTTGAGATATCATTTGATTTCTTAGAAACTAACCCGATCATAACGGCTTGCGCACATAACAAAAACCTTAAAATTAATATATATTTCATTAATTCGTAAAATATTAAACCCTTTCTACACCCGCAGTCGATAAGTACTCATACAAAGCTGACCTGCGCAGGTTCGGGCCATAATATCGGGGCACGTAACCAACTGTCATAAAACCTCTGCGCTGAGACATCAATTGTTCGCGATCGTTTCGAATTATTGGCACTGTGCGAGATTTATCGAACGGGTTCGTAGTAGGGGTGACCTAGGTGTATACCTGGACTTTGTACCTATGAACACCCAGCAGCTATATATACTCACTAGCTGCGCCCCGCCGCTTCGGGTTCGTGCGGTAACGGTGTGGCACATATCCGTGTGTATATTTTTAACCGCACTATAGTTTACCTACAATAAATTTGCAACAACTGGGTACCTGTTCCCAGAATAGCCCACAGAATGCAAAAGCGTAAATCTGATGCAAATTGCACGACATACGTCCATTCTGCGTAAATTGATAACGCGGATTGAGCAAACAGGCATATTTTACGATACAAATTAACTGTACAACTATCAACCTTAATATTTGGCTGTAGGACTGAATTTTGACTGCGTTGCAGCATTATCAGGTTGGAGAATCAGAGTGCTATTTGTGGATCCATTGACATGGGCAGAGAGTGGCGTCACGGACGTAATATTACGGAGATGGCAAAATTGGATTCATTAATATGTTTTTTAATATTCATTCATTAAATTCGGAACGATTCAATAAAATAAATAAATATTTTATTTCTCGAAGTAAGTAGATACCTACAAAATACTTGAAAATAACTGACCTATGTACTTATTCTAAGGTTTTGTAAAATATATCAGCATTATCAATTTTAGCACATAGGTAGATATGAACCTTGGAACATGATGAAGGAATGAGGCGAGAGAGGCGAGTGTGTGTCGCCGGCCATGGGAAGAAGAGAGGAAGCAGTCGGGCCGCTGGTTGTTCAAATATTTCCGTGTTTGGAGAAAATGGCGACAGGGGGTCATCGGAGAGGTTTTAGTGGGTATTACGTCCTTCTCAGGGGGTCGTGTCCCATCAGGAATTCTGGTCCCACCCAGGGCAGTCTATTCGTAAATGAATTTCCTCGTCGTTCCTCGAAAAAACAAAAGGATGACGTCATTTTCTCAAGCGTCCATCTGGTCGAAAGTGAAGGCCCCCTCAGAGATTTTCAGTTGGTCTGCCTCTGTTTCTGTTGCCTGTTGGTCCTTATTGTTGGTTAGGTTGTTCTTGTTGTTGGGAAGCTTGTGGCTGGCCAGGTTGTTTTCTAACGGAATGTTTATAATAGCTAACAACGACTACGCTGGCTTCGGCACACCAAGAGAATAGGGTATATGCATGGATTTTTTTTATTTTTTTATCTTAAGGTTATAAAAAAAACATATAACACCCAAAAAGAAATTAATTATTGAGGTAAAAAACTAAAAGTAAAACTACACTCAGTTTCGGGTGATAAAAACGCTGCCATGTTAGCCATTGCATTTTATGACGTCACGGATCATCGAGTATGTAAACTATGTAAACTCAAAGTCAAAACTTCATGCCCATACAAAAATGTTCAAGTATGACGTCACGCTTCATGTGCCAATAGCGTTGCGTTTACACATTTTGCTGGTGAGACTTAAAATATCTACTTTTCAATGATTAAATTTCACAATATAAACATCATAAAATACAAAAATAAATATACAGATATATTTCTATATCAATAGAGAATACGTAAAAAAATATTAGCTTTTTTGAAGTCACATGTAGATACCCTATTGACGAAGATTGCGCGTCAAGCAGACGTAGGAACACCGTTGGTATAGTAGACTGCCCTTGGTAAGATGTCGCTAGATTGAAGTGCAAGGCAATCTTCCCGAACTCGACCCGAGAGACCCGATAGCGAGAGACTGTTCGAACGAAGATGCCTGGAGAAGTCAAGACATCTCCAGCTCTAAGCGTCTAACACAAAAATGTGTAAGACGCCTAGAGATACTGGTTCGCTGATCCACAGTAGGTAAGTAAAATTGTTTACGGATGAAGTTCATTAAAATTTGTTATTTTTAACGCATTCACTGCCCAGCCTCTGCGGTGCCATCCGTAGGGGCGCGCCGCAGCTTCACGTGGTGGAGACTGGCACCTGCGTCTTAGGCCATGAAGGTGTTAACCCTTGCTGTTTTAATACAAGGCAAAAGCAATAGCCTCCCTTTCCTCTTTACATTTTTCTCTATTGTTTGCCAGCTCTGTAGGTCTACCACAGAAGAAATATATAGAAATGTAGACCACATTGAAAAGCTAACAAAGTTGACGGATGACGTCGATCGCAAAAATAAACAACTTTACCTCACGCTACCTTTCGTTTTGGATCTATAAGAAATAAAAACATCAGAATAATTTTCACAATATGGTTTTATTAAGGTAAAGTTATATGGTAAAATAAGGTTTACATTGAATAAACGAATCGCTGTCCTTCGTTTTCAGCTGAAGTGGTTCAAGTAACAAAAAATATAGATCTACTACCAAAAACTTATCATATTGTGAAATAAAATTCTAGTTACTAACAGCCAGTTTTATTCAATCTTTACTTTTAACAGCAGTCTCCCAAAACAATGAGGTGAACCCCAAAATTGTTACAAAATTGACCCATTTTCCAAGTCAGAATGCATTTGTATGGGACAAAACTCATTCTTTGTACGTCCGACGTGTTTTGAATGCTTGAATAGCCTTCAGAAGAAATGTTGAATGTTGAAAAATTTCCCAATAGGGTTCCGGTTTGTTATTTTGTCGGTTTTGCATAGTACCTTGGAACGGGAATATACATATAAAAGCATAGTTTTTGTAGTTATGAGTACTCTTTCGAAGATGATTAAGAGTATAATGGTTCCCATAGCATAGTTATATGAATTGTATTGTATATATTAGTGGGTCTTATGAATGTTGTCAGGCATCCTTATAAGTATGAATCGAGTGAACAAAGGGCATACGCATAAGTACAAGAAGGAAGAATATCGAGACTCCTTTTCAGCCTAGGTTAAATGTTGAGAAGCATAGCTCTAGGTACCAAGCTGTTAAGTTATTTAACTCCCTGCCTATTGACTTAAAAAACATTGATAGTCCTAATATCTTCCAATCCAAATTGGAAAGCTTTTGTTGGGAAACTGCTTGTACTCTTTAGATGACTTTAAATTTTAACTATGTAGATGTAAGCGACCTCTCATTTTAATTGTATTCTTTAGATTTTAAGATAATTTAATTTTCTATTATATAATCAAATTAATGTTTTAAATCGTGTAATTAAGTCTATTCTATGATACCTATATTAATATTCAAATAATTATAAACATTGTTCATGAATAAATCATCTATCTATAAAAATCATACTTAACTTATTCTAGACAAAAACAGTACACTAGCCTGAGACTAGTAAGAATTGTCTGGAAGAAATCTTTGCAAGGGTATAAACCACCAAATTTAATATTGCAGGAAATAATTTTAACAGTAGTCTTCCTAGTCTACTTACAAAAATCATCATTATCATCATCAAAGTCATATCAGCTGATCGACGACGTCGAGTTAACTTTAGTTAAGACCTGGCCTTAACTATAGATCTCGCTTGATTTTTTATTATGTATAGTTTTGCATTTTTTGGGTGCAGGCAGCGCAAAATTAGTTATTATGAAATAAAGCGTACGAAAATTTCAATATAATCCTTCGTTTCTAATAAAGTAATAAAAAATGTGTTTAGTTCGTCGACTAGTATTGATATGGATCAGTTTTATTACTTGTAGATTGCTATCAACAGTCTGCAGTTAGCTCAATTGTTTCATTTGTAAATATTGGTTTTTATTTATTTATAGTAGTTGCTGGCAACTTAATCAAAGCACACTAATATTATACATGCGAAAGTTTGGATGGATGGATGGATGGATGTTTGTTACCTCTTCACGCCAAAACTGCTGAACGGATTTGCTGAAATTTTGAATGCAGGTAATTCTAATCCCGGAATCAAACATAGGCTTTTTATCCCATAAATCAGTTCCTGTGGGATAAAAACCACCTTTAAACGTTTTCATAGGAACAGCGCGTGCAAAACCGTGGGGCGCAGCTACATAGTTTTCAATAAAGATATCTGTTTTATTTTTATTTCATAATAAAAAAGAAATCCAATTCATATTTTATCATTTTGATTTGATTACCCTTTTTTTTTTTTTTTTTTTTTTTTTTCTTCGGCGAGGAAAATTCGTTTACGAATAGACTGGTCTGGGGAAGACCAGAATTATGTGGGACTCGACGCCCTGAGAAGGGCGTAATACCCACTAAAAACCTCTCCGGTGTCCTTCTTTCGCCGTTTTCGCCGAACCACGGGAACATATAACATCCGCGATCCGACTGGCGTCCCCTGTTCCTCCCATACTTAGCCGGCGAGCCCACCAATCCACACACTCGCCGACTCCATTCTTCCGTCATCTTTCCTACCCTTTATTGGGACACAACAGGACATACACAGTTGATTGCTTATGTCGACTGCTGTGCCCAAATGAGCATTTCTCCCCCCATACTACCAGGTGTGGGTCTCACATTTACACACGCACTCATACTCAATCTCTCACTCACACTTGTTCTATCATACATTTCTCATTTATTCTAGTCACGCGGGCACAGTGCCGCGCACACTTAGCTAGGGCGAGCGCGCGCATCACTGCCCCGCTTGTCCCACACCTGTGCACGAGTACTGCAGGTTGCGTCCCGCGTATCTCGTGCCATTCGTCACCTTTCACTATCTCTCAGCCTTATGGCTTCATAACCCACTCATACGTCATCACATCCATCCTTCCTCATGGTGCCGTCGTGCCAGGACACAGGTACGGCGGCAACCCCTCTCCTCTTCGAGCGGAGGCCTTTCCCCAGGCCTCGCGCCCGAAGATCGTCTCTAAGTTCGGGTGCTACTAGTTAGCACCCAATTCCTACAGGCTCCCGGGAGGGCGTCAGCACACGCGCAAATGCGCGGCCGAGCACACTTCCAGCCCGCACAATACGTGCCAACAGCACCATCCGCGCGTACCACGCAAAGGGGCGCGCCTCCGGGCCCCGCCCACACGCACGCCCGCGCAATAGGCTCAACCGCTTGCCTGCAACAGTCACAAAAGAAAAAAACTAAAACAGGAAGAGGAGAATAAATTATATATAATATATATATAATTATCTCCTCCTACACTCGCGAACCCTAGGCCTACTCATGCCTCGTGCTTTAAAATCAGTCAAAGGGTGGCAGTTGGCGACTGTCCGCGCCCGGCGCCCGACAGCCGTCGTCAGAGATGGCATCTCACGCCCTCTCGCTGTCGACCATGTAACATGCAACGGGGGCGCCTTCGGGCCCCGCCCGCGCGCACGCCTGCGCACCAGGCTCAGCCGCTTGTCTGCAACAGTCCAAACATAGAAAAAGAAGAAGAGAAGAGAAAATAACACCTCCCCCCCCACACTCCTCGAACCCGAGGCCTACCTATGCCTCGTGTTCGGGAACCAGTCTCAGGGTGGGAGTCGGCGGCTGTCCGCCACCCGGCGCCCGGCAACCGCTGTCCGCCGCCTGTTCGCACGCCTTCCGAGGCGGCGCGCCTCCGGGTCACGCTCACGGATGCGCTCCGCCTGTTCTTTGGATGTCATCACCGCCTCCGAGAAGGCGGAGATGGCCTCCCACGCCCTCTCGCTGCTGACCATGGCCTGCACAATATGAGGCAGCGACAAATTCACCCCGACCACTTCGACTAAAGTCGCCCTCTCTACTGCCCACGCCGAGCACTCCACCAAAGTGTGGCGCGCCGTATCTTCGGCGCACCCACAGTGGTGGCACTCTGGTGTGGGTTCCGCCCTCGCCACCCTCCACAGATACCTTCCGAAGCACCCGTGCCCTGAAAGGATCTGCGTAAGGTGGAAGGAGAGGACACCGTGCTCCCTCGATACCCAACGCTCGAGAACCGGCCGCACCGCGTCGATGGTGTCTCTGCCAGCGGTGGGCTCCGCAAGCTCTCGCAACCACCGTCCAAGGAGACGCTTACGCGCTCGCAAGCGCCAGCGCAGCATCCCCTCCCTCGGCAGTGGCTCCCCTGTTGTCCGGTGCACCAAAACGCGCTCATAGACTGCAGCGAGCACACAAGCATCTAGCTCCCAGGGAAGGCAACCAGCGAGCACACATGCCGCCTCAAAAGAGACGGTGCGGTACCCGCGCACTACCCTGAGGCACATGACCCTCTGTGGCCGGTGTAGAAGGGCCTTGTTTACTCGTCCCAAGGCGTCCTCCCACACAGGCGCCCCGTACAGCGCCATCGACCGTACAACCTGCACGTAGAGCCGCCTACAGGCTGCGTTCGGTCCACCGACGTTAGGCAGCAGGCGGCCAAGGGCGGCGCACGTTGCCACGAGTCGTGGCACGAGTTGCCGGAAATGCTCGCAGAATGTTAGGCGGGGATCAAGGACTATGCCAAGGTAGCGCATCGCTGACCCGACATCAATCCATACCCCACCCACCATCACACGAGCACCGGCCGGCGGCGGCCCCCTCCTCCGTCCGCGGAAACACAGCGCCTCGCACTTCGGCAATGCCACCTTCAAGCCTAGCCGCCGTATACGCTCCAGCACGACCTCCACACCAGCAGTCGCGCGGGCAGCCGCGTCGTCAAAGTCAGCACCGCGCGCAGTGACCAGCGTGTCATCCGCATAGCAGGTCACGCTGACACCATCCGGCAGCTCTCCCCGCAACACCCAATCGTACCCGATGTTCCACAACGTGGGTCCGAGGACCGAACCCTGAGGAACACCCCGCGTCATGGGCTTGGCTTTCCACGCCTCCCGCGCGGGATACTGTACCTCCCTCTCGGAGAGGTAGGCGCCAATGATGCGGCGCAGGTACCCCGGAAACCCGTGGTACCGGAGGGCCTCCTCAATGCAAGCCCAAGGGAGGGTGTTAAAGGCATTCGCTATGTCTAGCGAGACTGCCATCAACACCCCTCGGCCTGCTATCGCCTCCTCTGCCATCCCCTTCACCCTACGGACCGCGTCGATGGTGGACCGGGCACGCCGAAACCCGTACTGGGCGTCGGCGAGGTTCGGTCCCACTCCTTCCATGTGTCGCACAAGACGGGCAACCACGATGCGCTCGAAGAGCTTGCCCACTTCGTTCAAAAGGACGAGTGGTCGGTAAGCGGACGGCGAGTCCTCCGGTCGACCTGCCTTCTTCAACAAGACCAGTTTCCCAGCCTTCCACTGGCGAGGAAAATGGCCCTGCACAAGGCACGCGTTTAGCAGTGCCCGGAACCTTTCCTCGAGAGGGTCGAGCGCCACGATCACCGCACGCCCCGGGACCCCGTCGAGACCGGGGGCCTTTTTGCGGCCACGCAGCCGAAGCAGCGCCGCTCCCAGCTCCGTCGACGTCACTTCTGGGACCTCGACGTTGTCCTCCTCCTCATCTGCTCTCGTCCCGTCCGGCCTCTCCATCGGTGGAGGGAGCAAGTCGTCCGCAGGCGGAAACAGTAGAGAAACAACCCGGTCTACCATCTCCGGCCGCATGCTCTGTGTGAGCGGCGGCGCCCACGGCCGTAACTTGTCCCGCACCATGCGGTACGGGCGCCCCCAGGGATCCGCATCTAGTGAATTCAACAGCTCCTCGAAGCCAGCATTCTTAGCCGCCGTAATGGCGGAGGATAGGGCCCCCACGCACTCCCTGTACGCAGCATAAAGGCGGTCCTCCTCCACTAGATCGCGACGACGGATGTGGCGGCGACGGCTGCGGGTGAACGCACGTCTCGCACGCACGGCATCGACACGCAGCGCCGCGATCTCCGCCGACCACCAATACACGCGGCGCCTGGGGGCGTGTGGCCCAAGACGGGGCATCGCAGCATCACAGATGCGCTCTAGCGCACCACGAAGCCACTCGGTCTCTGCCGCGACGCTCACCTCTCCGACACCAGCGACAGGCCTCGACGCCCAGGCCTCCACCTCTGCCGCCTCCAGCAGCAGGTCTCGGTCCATCTTCCCGAGGGCCCAGCGAGGCGGGTCACCCGGCAGGGGACGCCATGGGTCCACTGGAGCCGCAGAGAGAGCCGAAACATCAAACCGTACGTACCGATGGTCCGACAGTGTTTCCGCTCCCTCCAAGACCTCCCAGTCAGAAATACGGCGCGCGAGATCAGTCGTCGCAAACGTGACATCAACGATGGAACCGCCCGCTCGCCGTACGCATGTGTTGACGCCCCCATGATTCAGTACCGTGAACCCACCCGCTACAGCCCAGTCTTCCGTTTTCCTGCCGCGCGGATTCGTCACCGGGGAACCCCACATTGCTGATTTAGCGTTAAGGTCTCCAGCGACAAGCACGTGGCGGGAGCGCCGCCCGGCAACTAGCGTCTCCAATTCGCGCAGGTACTGCTCAAAGCGAGCGAGCGGGGCGTTTGGGGAGAAGTAGACGGCGACTAAAAGAGTCTCGTCAATCTCCCCGGCGACCCAACCACTCCCCCTCGACACCTGCTCTAACGGTGACGCCCCGGCAGACGTCCGAGTGACGATTGCAACTAAGCCGTCGTCATCACCCACCCAGCCTCCATACGGCGGGACCCGGTAGGGTTCTGCTATGACCGCCACGTGAATCCGCCACTGCGCAAGGCTCTGAACCAGCAGGTCCTGAGCCCGTGCACAGTGGTTGAGATTCGCCTGCAGGAATCTACATGTGGCCATCTAAGACAAGGTGTCCATGGTGTCCGCCTCTGGCCCCGCCCCTGCACCGGGGGGCGTCGGGCACTCGGGCTGCGATCGGACCCTAAGGCCACCGCTAGCCACTGGTACACCTCGTCTTACCGGTGCAGTGCACGCCTTGGCGCCACACCGATGCTCCGCAGGCCTGCCTGCCGCCGCGCACAGGGTGCAACGCGGCTTGGCAATACAGGCGCCAGCCTTATGGCCGGTCTCACCGCAACGGTAGCACTGATCGCTGCGATCCTCCTCAGACGGGCAGAGTGCTCGGGTGTGGCCGGGCTCCAGGCACCTGAAGCACCGGAGCTGCCGCGTCTCGAGCAACTCTACCCGAGCTGACCCCCACCCAACAGTCAGGTGACCCAGCCGAAGAATTGCCTTGGCGGCGAGCACTGGGCATCGCACCCAGACTGCAAATGCCCCAAACATACGTCCAGGGCGCACTGCGCCGCAAATTACCTCGGGTAGTTCGCATGCACCCGCATGCGCCACCGCTGCCGCGACCTCTACCGCGGTGATAGACTCGTCAAGGCCGGACAGCCGCAGCTCCGCCGTCTTCACCGGCCTGGACACCTTTACCACCCCCGGATCGAGCACCTCGGCCAGCCGACGGGCCAGCGCATCCGCCTTGCCACTAGCCTCGACGCCCGCACCCGCCACCTCCAACATGCGAGCCCCGGTAGCCGCACATCTGAACTGTACGCGAGGTATGCCCAGCGCAGCAAGGTCCACCTTCGCTCTTGCTTCGGCGAGCACCTGAGCGTACGTCACCCCATTCTCCATCGCCGCGGGCTGCAGAGTGAGGACCACCGCAGCAGAGCGTGGCGGACGCAGTTTGCGCGCGGCCAGCTGGCTGGGCGGCAGCGCCCGCGGCTGCGCCCGCGTCTGCGCCCGCGGCAGCGCTTGCGGCGATGGTCCCCTGGCAGGGTCAGAGGACGGAGCGGACCCCGCAAACTCTGCATCGGGCACGCGGCGCCCCGCCATCGTCTTCCTTCCACGGCGGCGTCGCCGGCGTTGGGCAGAAGTCATCTCGACCGCAGCGACAGGCTGGGTCTCGTTGTCACCGACATCGACGTTCTCCTCCTCATCGACTGCGGCGCGGCGTTCTCGGCCCCGCCCGGCGAGCACGACCACAGACGCGGGCGCCGGGCCCACCGATGCACCGCTGGGCAGTCCAGCACGTGCAGGGATCGATACACATGCCGGGGTCGTGGTAGGGCGCGCCACCCTTGTGGCGTCCCCAGCCGCGCCGCGCACTACCGCGCCCATACCAGTGGGTCCAGCACGCACAGAGGGCGCCTTGGGCCCTACCCCACGCACTAGGACGCCAGCAAGAGGCGCACCACTCACGGAAACTCTGGTGGGCGCAGCCCTCGCAGGCACCGAGCGCACCAATACGCCAGCAGGGGCCACCGCACGTGCGGCCCGGGCGACCGGGGCGGCCCGCACCGACACAATGGGGACCGGTAGCGCAGAACGCACGGGGCGCCCGGACGCAGATACCGCCGCATACGTCATGCGTCTGTCGGCCGCAAGCGGCGGCCGCAGGGGTCCCTCCTCTCGGGGCTCCAGTGGAACGTTGATGATATCACCTATCTGGGCCAAAGTGGCCCGGCCAAGACTTTGGTCCTCCGCCGGGGCAGCAGCAGGGGCGGCACAGAGCGCCCTCTGAAGCTCTCTTTTGAGTTCTTCCATATCCCGCCGTAGCGTCGCCATTTCAGTACGGAGCTGGGCATTCTCCACCGCCACCAAGCGAGACTCCTCGGTCCCCGAGCGAGCTGCGAGCTCCGCCAAGGCACGTTTAATAGTGGAGGTCGCCCTCCCGAGGTCCCCGAGTAGCTCCCCCTTGACGTTTTTGGACTTTCGTCCCAAGTCAGTAATAGACTCGACGGCAGCTACGGCCCGTTCAACGGTCGCAGCTGCTGTTGCTGGGCCATCCTCATCCTCTGCCGGCGACAGGGCCGGCGACAAAGCCGGCGACAGGGTCGCCAAGGCAGTCGGCGTAGAACGCCGGTAGCGGGTCGCTGGGTCAACGACCTCCCGCTCGGCGCGGAGCTTGGCGCGCCCGAGCCCCTTTACCTCGCCCCCTATCCTACGCACACGCGTTGCGGCGGTGACCCTCCCGCGGCCCCTCGCCGCACTGCTCGCCCGCGTAACCATGCGAGAATATTTTTCGGACGGTCCTCGGGACCTGGACTTCCTCTTGGACCCGTCCTCCGATTCCGAGTTCCACAAACCGTCGTCATTTCCATCTTCCGCCGCTGCATATCGGCGTTTCGATGGCGACCGCCAAAACCTACCTCCTGTCGAAGCGGCGGGGTCAACAAACCTCGCTCGGCCACGAGCAGCGACCGCCCCAGGCGCTTCCGCCCCAGGCAACGTAACAGCGGGTAGCAACACAGCCGCGGGCGTCGCTCGACCGCGCTCAGCCGTTCCCGCCACAATGGCGCCAGACGGCCCCGCCAACACGGCGCCAGCGCGCTCGGCACGCCCGCCCGGCGGAGTAGATGCCGAGGTTTGTCCAGCACTCCCTGCCTCGTTCATCACAAACACGAGACCCACAACATAGACACAATTGGACACAATACACTTTCGTGCACAATTTTGAGGTTATACAACCCCAAAAAAAAAAAGAAATCGAACACAGAACACAGCAATAAACAACACAGACACAAAAATTCACTAGGATTCGCCTCCCGGACACTCCACGAGTCCTGTAAAGGACCCCTGGCGCATCGGTACGCACCTCCGCAATGAAAATCACGTAAAATACGAGGAGCGATCAAAAAAACACAACCGCTCGCTCGCATGTCACCCAGCCGTCTTTGATTTGATTACCCTATAACAACATTGGTACAAATCTCATAACAAACAAAATAAAACTAACTATGAGTTCGTTACAATCCTCTCTGTGTTTTATATGCGAATAAACAAGTTACATTCCATTTCATGTTTTTTACAGCCGCAATATAAAACAATAATAAAATTAAACCTGCAACGTTATTCTGTACGAGAGAATGCACACTAAAATAATTACAATGTTTTGACCTACATCTGAAATTATTCATGAACAGTCTACGACCATGTTTTGTGTTTTTAGGTATTCATATTTTTTATTTTAAAGCAGTACAGTTAGCGTCAAATTGATATGGGCGTCTAGAGTAGTCAAAATGATCTGAAAATTGATATAGAAATACTATATCTGTATATTTATTTGTGTATTTTTTGATATTTTTATAGTGTAATTTAATAAATGAAAAGTTGATATTTTACCCAATCGCCAAATATCTAAACACAACGCTATTGGCAGCCGAACCGTGACGTCACACTTGTACATTTTTGTATTGTCATGAAGCTATGACTTTGAGTTGACATAGGTGAATCGGTGAAACGTGACGTCACTTAATACAAGGGCCAACATGGTAACGTTTTTCATACCGGAAACTGAGTGCAGTTTACTCAACTAATTTTATATAACTTGACCTTCTAAGACCTCTAAGTGTATATTTGACCGAATGAAATGAGGTCTCAGGGTCAACATTCTCGCTTTTTTGTCTGTATGTCTGTACTCCTCTACAGGTCGTATTTTACAACCGATCGTTACGGAATCTCGTGTACAGATTCATCGATTTTATAGTATTTTTTTGTCGTCTGGGTTTTTTGATTAAAGGCGTACTTCCCCCAAAAAAGGCAAAAAGGGGAGCTTTCAAATATCTCCGCTTTCAGACATCTGATTTCGATGATTATATTTTTAATTGAAAGATAAAAAATAATCATAATTCTCATAAAAAAATGGTAAAGATCTGATCACTGTTTTTGGCATGAAAGCAAAATAACTTCATAGAACCAAAAGAACCTGAAACAGCGCCATCTATTAGATAATATTAGTAACGCCTCGAGATTGAGTGGCCTACTATGACATCGCCCACACCCGCTGACTTTGTGTCCACAGCCTTACAGTGCTATCTAAAGAAAAAAAAAATCTACCTACATAATGTAACATTTCGAGAGTTCCATAAGAGAGAGAAGTCTATTGAAAATTACATTTTATAAATTAATTAGGTAACAAACTTTGTTAAAACATTGTCTTGTTAAACTAAAAATATGTTTGCCATTTACAAACGATTCTCATTCAGTTAGGTACCTATTTGGTTTTATCATGGAATAGGTACCTAGATGGATCAACGCACTGTTAATAGATTAATACTGAGGAAGGTAGGTAGGTACAGAATTTGCTTTTCATTGACCTTCGGTAAAATTGCACTTACCTCAAGTAATGTGTGTAATGTCGTAAGAGGCGACTGTGATATCCACCGGGAGCGGGCAGCAGCACCCCCTGCAGAAAAATTATACCACCAAACTGCGATCCCCAACCCGTATGCCCAGCGTGGGGATTATGGGCATTACCCTCTATGACATAAACGCGAATAAAGTGCTTATCAGGGGGAGGCCTGCGTCCAGCAGTTGACCAATACTGTTGAGGTTGTGGTGCATTCTAACTACCAATCCTACCTACAAACAGGAATCACAAAAAACATGGTAGGAGGTATTCAAATAACTAGATACCTACTTAAAAATCCCGTTTAAATAACTTAAATAAATAAATAAATAAAGGCAACTACGAGCACACCCACCGACTGCCGTCTACTGCCGTCGCCTGCAGTCGAGCGAGACGTACCAGGTCCATGTATAAAAGAGGCTTATGAAGTCGTGTGTGGTTTTTAATAAAATAATTATCTCATTTCTGCATTGTTAAAACAAAGTTAATGTTCATGAGGTCTACTGTTCGGAGAACTACTAGTTATTGTACTCGTAGTTATGGAATTATGCATTTTTGATTTTGTATTTTGTTGTTAAGTAAAATGCACGTTCTAGGAGGTATAGCCATATAAAACTAAGATAGCAGATTTTGTAAAGTCGATTCGGATGAACCTAGACTAAGTTTACCTTATACTCGTAGTTACTCTGTATCCATGTAATTACTAATGACTTCGAAAAAACAAAATTAAAAACTATGAACAATTAAGAAACAAAAAAGTTTACAAAGTTTTGATTCTTTTGTTTTGGATTTGTTTGATTACAAACTTTCCAGCCGTTGAAAAAACTTGTAGCGTTTCATCTCTCGTAGACCCGCTACGAACTTAGGCACTAAGCTTGTTGCTACGCTCGTAGCAGTGCTACGATTCGTAGCAGTACACTGGCCAAAAATATTTAGTATCGCGTAAAATATAATAAGTTATTACTTAGTAGTTATTACTTAGTACTTATTACTATAAATAGGAAAGATTTGACTGTTTGTTTGTATTGAAAAGGCTCCGAAACTACTGAACCGATTTTTGAATTCTTCCATCATTTAAAGCTTACTTTTCAGGGAACATAGTCTATATTTTATCCCAAAATTCCCACGGGAACGGGAACTACGCAGGTGAAACCGCAAGGCGCTGCGTGTATAAAAAGTTAGGTCGACCTCTGTTGCGCAGCAGGCCAACTCTGCCTGCAACGCAGGAGGTTGTGGGTTAGCTTCCCGCCTGGGGACAAAATGTTTGTACGATCTGCAGATGTTTTAAGGGTGTTCTGGATGTTTTCGATGTATAGTAAAGCATATCTATCTTTGTAGTTTATTGTATCATAGGTGTAAAATTAATCGACGATCTGCAGATCGTACTTTTTAATAATATAATATAGAATAATAATTTGATAAAATAATAGCAACCGTTGTACCTTAGTACCTAAGTACACGACATGTAACTTGGCGTTACCAATAAATATATTGTATTGTATTGTACACACATATTTTGCCCTGATGCGAGAATCAAACCCGCAACCTTCTGCGTCGCAGGATCGGCCTTCGTCCACCGCGCCATTGAAGTCGTCGAGATAAGGTTCCACCATGTCTGAAGATCCGCTTGTTCAATAAATATATCGATGTGTACTGCCCACCATGACGTACGGTACCGAGATTTGGATGCTTACGCAGGAGACTGATTGACAAAAAGTTGGCGTTGGCAAAAGTTGGCATTCACTTTACAAACCGACTCTACTGCCTATTTCATGGACCCGTGTCCTTCGTCGGATCTCGGTATTCGGGATACCGAGGTCCAACGTAAAACAAAGGTCCAGGATGTTGGCACTCTAGTGCTTAAGAACGGTGCGGATACCTTAACCCCCATACAAACGTACTTCTCGTTTCATTTGGAAACTACGTCTCCGTCTTGAAATTTACCATAGATAATCGGATGAAAAATAGCTATGTTTGTAGTGTTTTAGTTTTTTAAAAAACATTATGATCGTAAATGAGAGCGAAACTAATTTGCCATATTTTGAAAATGACTTAATTTGGTGTTCCAAATTGAGTTATTTTCAAGCTATTTTCTATGCATTATAATGCAAACATCCTGAATATATTCACCATAATAAATAAACAAAAAGAATACTGAAATCTTTCTTACCTCTAAATTTATTCAAAATGAATCGGAAAGTACGAAAAAATTACAAAAATGGTGAAATTATATAATACTATTCCTTTTACTTTCTGCAACCGCTCGCACACACGGGGCATGCGACACAGGGGGCAAAATTCCGAAATAAGGCAAACGCCACCGAATGGCCAACACGACGTAGTTCTACGTAAATGGAGTTGGGCTTGGCACATTGCAAGGCGAGATGATAGGTGGAGCAAAACAACAACTGACTGGTAGCTAATAATGGGCAAAAGAAACGTCGGACGTCCAGTTGCAAGGTGGTTCGACGATGGTACGTGTCGGGGGAAGTCAGTAGAGGCGGTTAGCACAGGACCGTGGTGGATTGCACAAACTTTGGGAGAGCTATACCCAGCAGTAGGCAAAACCGGCTGTGGATGATGTAAGTGTGACCGAGATAACAATACGCACACGGAACACGAACGCCGGCGGCACTGGTCCGACTATGACTGAGGTGGATGGGCCTAACCGAACCTAATTTGAGCATTTAACTTTCTAGAAGCTAGTAGATACGTAATCTCTCGAATTTAATTAACATCGACGGTTCCAAAGTGGTTTTTTATTATAATTGAAGTAGTTCACCAAAACCCAACCAAAATTAGAAGTAAAGACGTACTTCTAATCAATTTTGATAAACTCTAAACCTGATATCAATGACACTAATCACATTCAGCACGCCATTTTGTTTTCCACCTGACAGCTGTCATCCACAAAATGGCCGCTGATAAAGCCACAAAGGGGCTCAATCCATCACTCCTGTCTTTTATGAGTTTCCTATTTCAATTCATTACAATGCTTTGTAAGCGCTGCAATTTTTCAAAGATTATAATAATAAAGGAGTTTCAAAATAGATTCCTGTTAATCGATTTCTATAGAATTTAACAATAGGCGGAAAAAACGACATCGTTTGCGATACAGTAATTTAGAAATCGGTTATTTATGATCTTTTTGTGTATGGAACTTTTATATGAGTTTATGAGTTTGGTCTAAAAAATATTATTTAGACAGATAGATAACTGCTGTTATTAAAATGCTGTGTGGTGCTGGTTTAGAATTTGCACCACCCCAACTCTTTCCGCGGGTGTCGTAAGAGGCGACTAAGAGATATCCAGCGGGGGGCGGACAGCAGCGCCTCTTGCAGAACAATTCTACTGGATAAACCGATTTTGATTATAATTTTTTTATTTGAAAGCTGGTGTTTCTGAAGTGGATAAGAAAACCATATTATTGAAGTCAGTTTATAGTTGTTTGGAACAAACCCAATTATTTGCGAGTCGCTAAAAGAATCGTTGAAGAAGTCATCAAATTCGTAATAACATTTTAATTGAGCATCTTTTTTAGTTCAAAAGGCGGCCTAGTCGCTTTGAGTGATATCTTCAAGACATCATTGGGATTGTTTGGACATAAGAGAATAATATAGGCGACGACGATAAACAATATATCAGACTCATAAAAAGTCACTTACTTAAATAACTTCCCTTGTAGAAGAGGTTTTGTGATGCTTGGCTTGCGTTTAGTTGTTTTAAAACGATCCCAGCCGCAGGCGTTCGTTAGTTATATAGAACAAAGGCTCTTGTATGCTTCTGCCGATGAAATGACCTTAGACCTACTTAGATAACGATGCAAATTGAATTGTCTTGCTAAGCTAAAAAAATAATGAGAACTGAAACTGTTTTCTGGAACGAGTTCTATTCAATTTACTTTTGTTCTATGTATGTGTTTTCAATTACCTCTAAACACCCCAATTTAATGTATGAGTATTTTATTATAGGTCGATGACAGTGTTTTGTCAACTTGTCGGCTAGCCGAAAAAAGATATCTCTGAACCCATACCAATCGAACTCAACGATTTGTGCTAATTCTGATTCTACGTTTATAATGTGACAGCAGAAAATGTTTGCTGTTCCATTTTTATTGATCCAAAAAAAATGTACATAGCTTTTATTTAACTTGGAATATAATGTATATATGTATGAATTGTATGTATGTAGTTTGTTCGGGTGGAATCATGCAACTCAATTTTGAAGCAGATCTTCAACCCATTAAGCTGAATTTTTTTTTATACTTATGTAAGTTCGGTGACAATGCAATGTCATGTTATCATCGAGAAAATCTGATGATGGAGATAGAAGATGGCCATAGAAAATCCTAAGCGAAATGACTTAACCCCGTCGAGTTTGGGTTTGTTGGATTTGTCTTTCCAAGTACTTTAATATTTTACCTTAAAAGCTTTTCTTGTTTTTAAGAAGTTTTTTTTTTAATATTAAAACTTATTACAGTACCCGGCGATAAATAATGCACATCGATCTGAGTTGAAACTTGAGGTCGTGCAGTATGGAGTCGTCCAAAATAGATATTGTAAGTGCATTATTTAGGTGAATAAGCAGTAGGTGAATTCTCCTTTCGGTATATCGATCAGTCACACGTTACGTTACAACGAAATTCTGTGAAACGATCTGTAGGTATTTTAATTCCAAAGGTCGATGTGCATTATTTATCGCCGGGTACTGTACTGACTTACATACAGCAACTGTCAACACTGTGTAAGTATAACGTATTGGTTACTCAATACGTTATAAGAAGGTACCTGCATAACTGCTGAGTTTCAGTTCTATCCATTCCTTACTACAAGCATTTTCTGAATATTTAACTAAACGTCTGTAGAGTCGTTTGACTACTAAATAGCTTTTTAGAGTCATTTAGAATTTGCTCCGTTGTCTATTTTCCTGCGAAGCGATAATCGTTACCTTTAATGCTAACTACTTTCTGTCCGCGACTCGTTTTACGTAGTATGTAAAGGTATAAAAACATTACTCTATCTCTATTTATATACAAACATTCACTCTATAAGAAAAATCCTGATTTCTAAGAAAAAATGCTAACCAAATCTATCCATAATATTTAAATAATGCTCCTTACACTGTTAAAAGTAATAGGCACTTTTCTATGCGAACATAGATCATGACTTTTAGGTACCTACTATATTACCTACCAAAATCCTAGCTGTGCAGTGTGCATTTATAAAGCTCCTTGTAGTTTCCAGCTTCTCTATTATATCAAGGAGGATCCCTGTTTATAGTACGACAGCGGTCTAATAGTTTCCTTTGAACTTTTCGAAACTGTCATGTTTTCTAAACGTTTCCGTTTTGGTATAGTGCAAACCCTACTAGCCACTCAAAAGTAGCAGGGTCAAACTTTAGTCGATATATTTAAAAAAAAGAACATATAAAATGCATTCAAATATGGAACCATAGGTCTTGTATAAGGAGACGCGGGGCGTGCAGCGGCGCGTGCAGTACATTCAAACATATGGCGTTGGTAGCGTGTGTTTACGGAGAAGCGTTTTTACACGAGTTTGTTTGATTTGATGCATCGCACGCGGCATCGCACGCTGCGTCGCACGTGGGGTGACCGCCACTCTGCACGCCCCGCCTATCCATAAACATCACCGTATAATGCGATATGTTTGTATTTACGCTTGCGCTGATGTGGACGCTGCATGCATCGCGCCTCCGTAAACAAGCCCTAAGGAAGACCTACCCCACCCACATTTTGGAACCATATACCAGAAGTATCTCATGCACATAAGTAGAACATTTATTTCTTTTGCAACATTTTGTCTGCAAAATGTTAGAAAAAGCTTTTTTACACATACGTAACACGACGGTTATTGTGACAAATTCCTTACTGTGACGTCACAGGATGTCTCCCATGTCTTGTGACATCATAAGATGATTCTCACGTGTGAGAGAATTAACTTACTTACATATTGTGTGTTCTAGCCTCAAGCCTATTAGTGGGGCAATGTTTCCGCTGTCTTTTGTAATAAAACGGCGCAAAGTATGGATTAACGTGTGGCGCCGTTTACTTTGCCCATCTCTAAATTCTACTTAGCCCTATTAATGTTACGTTGATATTGGTGTCTTGGATGTGGCTTAAAATTTGAGTATCAGAAATCTAACAGAAAGACTTTATACATAGACGGTGGGGTGGATATTTCCACCTAAAACTCTATTGTGATACGACTTCTTTATGCACCAATCTTTGTAATTTTGCATTTCATTTATAGTTTTTTGTACGTTTGTCAGTAAAATATGAATCGTCACGATGCATTGGAGTTTTCTGATATTCTTCATTTTAGAATGCTCAAATACAAGTATCAAAATCAGAAACTTGGATCGTCCGTATCTTAGAGGTAGTGTCGAGATTTGACTGAATTTTTTTCTTAATGTTTTATATTCAAGAGTTCCTAAAGTTTTGCTCCAGCTCGAAAACTAACACCCTAAAAAGGTAAAGGTATCTAGTTGGCTTCTTTACTTTAGCATAAAATGTTTAAATTAAACAAAAAAATCTAAGTGATCACTTTATTTCCTACTTTTACTCATGTAATTTGAATTATATGACTTTTCCTTAGATATTATGCAATATAGCGCAAAGCGTATTATGCAATATCTCGCTAGATATAGCGAGACATGAGCACATAAATTGTAACTTTAACACCTGTATACCATGTTTGACGCAAATAAATATTTGAATCTTTGAATCTATATTAGCAAGTTTTTTTTTTAATTTACGTAGATCATGATTATGCAAACGACTGGGCAAACGTAGTGTAGGACGCCCTCCAGCCAGGTGGGATGACAATCTGCCAAAGACTGCGTGCTATAGCGCTCATTATGGGAGGTCTATATTCAGCAGTGGCCAAATATAGGTCGATGGTGATGTAGGTATTTAAAAAGGTACATGTCTCATCCAGTTTTCATATCTCGTTGTGTCTGATAACGTTAGCATGTCAGTTGTTTTATACGTGGGGAAAGTTTCCGACGTAGCCGAGGCGCGGGCAAAATTAACTTCACACTGAACTAGAATAGAAACCCTGCTCCAATCGTAAACTTGAGGGAATAGCCCACATGCTGGGGCTTATTGAAAGGTTTCAAAAATTCAGCGTAGGTATACCAAAAATACACTTACCCCACCTTGCGCGGGATAAGGACTGAAAGAAGAAGAAGAAGTTATACCAAAAAATGTTACTTTTTTTTTGTTGTTTAACTCCTTTTTACCATAGAAGTCAATGGATAAGTGATATAGAGGTACATAACACAGTACACTACATTGATAGATATTTTTATTATGCATAGAAAACACTTAGAACGCCCTGAACAAATATCTGCAGATCGTACAAATATTTGTCGTAAGGCGGGAATCAAACACGCAACTTCCTGCGTCGCAGACGGACCTTTGCCCGCTGCACCACTGAGGGCACGTCAAAATATTTATTGATGTCTTACAGAACCATCATCAACCATTTTCTTATTTTCACTTTAAAATTGATACGGAAGCTTTCGGAATACAGTCAGGCACCCGATTAAACCTCTACACTGAGAAGCCAATAATAAATAAAAATATTTATTTTCGAATAACAGAGATCCATATTGTGTTAGTAAAACGATTACAGAACTAGAACACTTAAAGTTAAGGTAAGTTACAGCTACCTATACACACTAATTATAAAACAAACAACAAATAACACCTATTACCCTACGCACAAAAAAGATCCAGAATAGTGGAGATCCTATCAGCAATAGTTCTACTGGTAGCGCAGAGTACGTGATAGTACTCTGCGCATCAGGGAAGCGGTCTTTTTGCGGAGAATAGATGAGAAGCCATCTACTTGGTACTCCGCAAACATCCCTGACGCACTGCAGTAGCGAGGCAGCCCCAAAATATTGTAGTACTAGCTGCGCCCCGCACCTTCGCACGCGTTGTTCCTATGGAAACATTAAAAGGTGTAAGAGTAGCCTATGTTTTATTCCAGGATTAGAATTACCTGTATGCAAAATTTCAGCCAGATCCGTCCAGTAGTTTTGGCGTGAAGAAGTAACAAACATCCATCCATACATCCATACATCCATACAAACTTTCGCTTTTATAATATTAGTGTGATTGTATCCACAGGGTCTCCAGCGGTTTCTTGGCATACCGAACCCGTAGGTTTCCCGTGAAGAAGCATCGACAGTACGCCTAAAAAAGGCTTATCTTCATCTCTTCGCTATAACGCTAAAACCTTAATTCAATGTATATTTTTACTTTAAGATATTTTACACAACTATAGCATAGACTAAAATGTAAAGTCCCAGAATAACTGAAATGGACTAAAACGGCTATTCTAAAACAATTCAGCTGAAATTAAAAGCAAACATGTGAAAATGGCTCTAATTAATATCACTTGGGCAAAGTTAATGAACGAAACGTTTTGTTTTGGAAACTAGTTTCGGCTTTGCAAGATTCGGGTTAGAGAACAAAGAGCTATTTGACCGAACTTACAACGTCAGGTAATTTTAACAAAACATTATCATCATCATATCAGCCGACTCATGTCCACTGCTGAACATACCAAGGCGACCAATAGAAAATGATTTCGAATTATTACACATAACTAATATTAAAAATGTAAAAGTTTGGATCATTCTCGTTAGATCTATTGAATAGATCCATGTTGAATATATCGAGAAAGATGATCGAAATAATTATCACTTGACGCCAATATTACTAAACGGATCGATATGAAATTTTTCATCATGTAGTTCTATTATAACTATTAAGCCTTGATATTAAGCTATTTTATAGAGTTTGATGAAATCCTTCCTCAATTAATTGCTTCAAAAATCCTGAAATCTTGGTAAGACTAAGTTTATAAAATTAGTAAGAATAGGTAGGTAGGATTCGTAACGAAAACATCCGACAGAGAACCAAAGTTATCGACATAACTCAAAGAATTAGCAAACTGAAGTAGCCGCTGGGGTAAGCGTGTTCTTGAGTGGAGACCGCGAGTCGGCAAACGTCGGGTAGGACGCCCTCCGGCCAGGTATGATGATTAACAAAATACTGCAGGAAAATGCTGGATGCGCCAAGACAGGGCGCTATGGCGCTCATTAGGGGAGTCCTATGTCCAGCACTGGCCTAATATAGGTTGATAATGATAATGATAATGTACAGGTAGGTAATTCAACGTTCAGACGTCAAAGAGCGAACCAATTCGGTCTCAATTGAAAGATCAAACTCTGCCTAACGAAAAGTGAGTTTATTTGCATAGTCTAGTCTCGTAATTGGATGGCGTGGGTAATACACCCCGAGTGCTCGGTCTAAGCTAGCTCGATACAAACGCTAGGGCTGTTTCGAGCTACGTTTTGAAAATGAACACGAGTATCGTGCTAAAACTAGCTTTCGCATTTATAATATTAGTGGGATCAAAAACCTATGACGGTTTTCATAAATGCGATAGTTTGGATTTTTGAATGGATGTTTGTTACGCCTTCACGCCAAAACGATTGAACCCCAACCTCAAACTCAACAACCTGTATCGGTCCACTGCTGGACACATGCCTCCCCCTAATGAACACCTTATTGGATATCTCTTAGTCGCTTCTTACGACACCCACGTAAAGTATTGGTGTAGTGCAAATACCAAGCCAGTACTACACAGCTGATTGGGTTGAAATCTTGTATAAATGTAGCTAAGCCAGGAATCAAATCCTAACCTAATATATAATTGTTATCCCATGAAATATTTTTTATGGGATAAAAAAACCGTAAAACATTTCCATAGATTGTATCTACATGTCGCGAGCGAAACCGCGGGATGAAACTAGTTTAGCATAATACAATTTTTTTTACTATTTGTTCTGAGATAGATGGCATTGAATTTCCACAGGCCGTAAGAAAGTTTTAGATTAACTTAATTTTTAAGTAAAACTATGATCGACTCCTGGAAACTCGAACCGTTTTTGATTGATGAAGAAAATAATATATTGTCTAGTCCTGTCTGCACTAAAAACCCATTACAAACACACTTCATAATATGTCTTCGGTACAATTTTCATGTCAGCTTCGTTTGATTTTTACGCAAGTTCCAAAAAGGAACATTAGGTACTACTACCTACTCGACCATTTCAAAATAATCAATCGGAAAAATCTACCTCATGCTCTGAATTCAAAGTAACCTTCCATCCCAATCACACCTATCTACCGCAAAACGTGGAGTTTGCAGTTATGTTGGTAACACTGATAAAAAATGGAGAACGTGAATGGCAACCCTAAAGCAAAAACGTCTCACATGGGGTATTAATTTGCATTATACCCAGTGCATAACCCTATAAAATGTGGGTAATGGACAAGCTTATGTGCCATAAAGTGTTATTTCGCATGAATTCAGCGAGACTTCGCGGTGTTCAATTTGATGAAACAATTAGTTGGGCGCGTGGGATTTTCACCTTTATTGCGTATGGTTATATTTTCTGGTTATTTTTGTGGTTTTACCTTTAGTTTGTGTTCCAGTATGTATAAATTGATACCCTTATTATTTGCGTAGATTTATTTATGTTTTAGTTTTAAACTGATGCCGAATTTACTGTGGTCACAAGGGCAGATGTACTAGTGAGTATAATTAAAATATATACATATCAGCTGTGTGGCTTAGAATTTGCACCACCCCCTCTCATTCCTTGGGTGTCGTAAGAGGCGATTAAGGGATAACCATGGGGGGGGGGGGGGCAGCAGCGCCGCCTGAATGAGAACAATTCTACAACCGTACTGTGATCCCCAACGGGCTTTTCTAGCGTGGGGATTATGGGCATTACTCTCCATTAGATAAACACCAATAAGGCACTTATCAGAGGGAGGCCTGTGTCCAGCAGTGGACCAATACAGGTTGGGGTTGAGATAGTTGAATCAGCTAGTTATCATTTAAATAAAATAAGTTCATTGTCCCTTTCATTGTCCATTACAGTAGATTGCTCTTAATTTTTTTATGAAAATAACTTTTGCCAGCGAGCCAACAAAGAATCCTTCCAAAGCTATCAAAATACTGTCCGATTCACCTAAAATCCTAGCAAACGTCAAATACCAAAAAAAAAAAATTCCTATCAAACAAAAACACCATACATTTTCCTCAACGGCTACATCCTGACACGAACGCGAATCGCACCCTAGAGGCGTCAAGCTAAATAATGTGAAAATGCTCCAAGAATGCTAAAACTAGTGTAAGTCGGGGTTACTCGAGAATTTTAATGGGATACGCAACAGTTCTTATTATCTTAGGACCCTGTTGTTTGTAGAAATGTAGATATTACTCGCGTCGCGTTAGTAGTAAAAATGGATACTAGATAATTCTGGTTTAAGACGCTACACCCTATCCTCCCTGTGTGCGTAACTGTCTGTGTTTAAAGTTTATTTAGAAAACCCTAGATAAACCTAATTTAGGATTCAAGACCCTCCTTTTAATTAAATGTACATCATCTATCATTCACAAATCAATAGATTTATCGATCTATCTATCTATATCAGCGTCGTACGTTTACTGCCTTCCCCTAACAATGGGTTTGTATCATAATCTCCACTCTTGACTGGCAGATCGGTGATTGCAGTTAAAGTGTTAAAATACATAGAAGGAAACTGCTAAGTCGACTCTTAGGAAATCCTCGGGTTCATTTGAAAGCATCAATTCTAATGCTACGACCGACCAACGCGCCTTGCCTTACGAGACGTAAGGTTTATCGCAAAAAAACTTTGTAAGCTTTTGCAATTTGGTATTCGAGTATTTACCGCGTATTTTTGTTATTATTTCCCTTACGTTTCTATCGCGCTACAGCAATCCTGGTCACGGGGCGACTGGACATACCTACTCGCAACACCGGTACTCACCCTCTAACTACTTAAGCCTGGTTCGCCTTTGTCTTTAGCGAATAAAAGAGCAAGCAAGACTACACTAACATAATTCTCAAAACCACAAATTGCAAAAGTTCGTTCGATAGCTCAAGTGGACTGGCCATTATCTAACAAAGAACCAACGACCGCAAGGATAAACGTGTTCTTGAGTGGAGACTGCGATTTGGCAAACGATCAGGGGCCTAATACTACTATTTTTAAACAAAATGCTATAATGGCAAAATGCTATAATGGTGAATATACGATTAAGATAGAGATTTAGTCGTATATTTATTTGGTATTCGAATACCATAAGATTACGATCTCTATGAAATATAATATCGTGTCAATAATGTGGTGGGGCATATAATCATGATCGTAATAGTCATAGATATGGCATAAACAAAAAAAGATCGTGTTAGTAGAATACCAAAAGGTGTCAACGGCGGTGATTGTAACGCGATAATGAAGCGATAATATTGTCATAGTGAGGCGATTGTGTTAGTGGAATCAGGCCCCAGGCCAGGTTCGACTGCTAGATACGCTCATTAGGGTTAGGTCTATATTAAGCACTAATGGCCTAGCGATACTGCTGTTGTCTGATAGAATGAATACGAACTTTATTCATGCACAGTACCAACAGTAAATCAAAGTTTTACCTGATTTATTAGTAACATGGGAAAAGTCCAAGGCAAAGATCCCGGCATTATTATTCCCGCATTGGTGATTTTCCGGGACCTTTTCATTATTTCTTAACGTAGATACTTCCTGAGAGTTTTGGCTTTCGTAGGTTTACATAACTTTTAACTAATGTCAGTCTATAAGTAGGTACTACATAACTGAGAAAAATATTCAACTGCTACAAAAAATGGGTTAGGGTAAAAATGTCACCGGACTATTTTTGTGTTACTTTTACTCTTTAACTCTTTTGATTTTTCATAATTTTGATGTTTTGAGACACACAAAGAGACAGGAAATAAATTAAGGAGGTTAGTCAGGAAAATAGCTAGCCGATTTTGCGAGCAGAGTGAAGCTCGATTCTAAATGATGGTTGTGGTCACTTGAAGTTGAAATTTTAGACAAATTAAAATCATAAAGTAACGTAAGACGTAAGGGCATAACTAAAAATGGCAATATATTTTTCTACAAAATAAAATAGAAAGTTCCTAAGAACAAAAACTTCTAACTACAAAAGAAACGGTAGCTACCCTTAAGGGGCCAAAAATTTGCCCCACGCTGTATACACAAACACACTATACGACGTGATCGCGCTCCAGTTCACATTGTATTTGACATGACATTGCTAAGTTACAGCGACCCTGACAATGATAGCAAGTATGTTTTTCAAATTTGGAGAATGCCTCATTAGTGTAAGATCAAACTTGTTGAAAAACTTTACTCCAAGCATATAAAAGATTTCTAATGATTTGCATCAACCAATCACGCCCCTCCTGGCCTCAATAAAGCGCTTGCTCACAATAGCTGTCTATTCAGTTCTTTGCTGCTACATGCTTTGTCCGAAAGCACAATGAAAGTAGCTATCACAATACACCATCCCATGACATCAAAAATCAACTCTATTGCTAGTATCTATAGCTAAAACTCTCTTGGCAAAAGATGATGGAGTTACGGCATTTTAGAACGTATACGTATTGATAAAAGTTTTGAGTCGTGATATCGTTGAGAAATATATTTTGATCTGGAAATGTTTGGATTGTTAGCAGCAGGTTTTGAAATACTTTGTGAAGTTGGGATTTTTAGCTTTGATAGTTAGAGGTGATAGCTTTGCTGCTTTGTTAAGGCAGTGAATTTGCGACAATGGTGTCTGCAGCTCAGACCAACATAAAAAGAAAGACTTACTATTATAGACAATTATTACGAACGATCTCAATGAAGCCGCAGAAACCATGCCCAACTTGTAATCACACACGCTCACGCACACAAATACAAACCAAACCATGCCCAGTGCTCGTCAGTAGGTACGCGTCAAGATGCGAGCAAGGATACTCCAGAGTGTAAAATAATAGTTATGGTTGCCATAGATAAATTTTACTTTTTAATTTAACTAGGTATATTTTACTTTACATTCCATAATATTCCTATACATTTCTAAAATTCCATAATTATTTTATCTGTTGTATAAATTTGTAATTGTTTAGTTTTAATTAATTATTTAGTTTACTAGACATAACGATTTGGAGACAACCGTAATGTTATCGTCTTTTTTAATAATGAATAATTTGAATTTGAATTTGAATCTGTGTAGTAAAAAACTATAAAATAACAGTAGAAATGTCGAAAAGTCGGTCTATTTATGTTGGTCTGACGTTTGCAGGTTCTGTCTCAAAATACTACTAACAAGTAAGGAGAAATATATTTATTTAGTCTGTCATCAATCAGTAAAATCATCAGCAGATATTGAAATTGAAGACACATATTTTTTCTGTTGTTATATACAAAAAAATATTAAATAAAGAGCGTCATGGTTTAGGAGTGGAGGCTAGTGACGTCACACCTTGCTCAAAAGTGTCGTAAGGCGTGACGTCACGCAGAACTATAATAGGGTATATTTTATTGCATGTGACTTCAAAAAACCTAATATTTATTTTACGTATTCTCTATCGATATAATATAATCATTGAAAAGTAGATATTTTAAATCTCAACAATTTCTAAACGCAACGTTTTTGGCGGCTGAACCAGCTGAACGTCACACTTGTACTATTTTGTATGGTCATGAAGCTTTGACATTGAGTTGACACAGGTAATTCGATGAAACGTGACGTCATACATTGCAAGACCTAATATGGCGGCGTTCTTATCACCCGAAACTGCGTGCAGTTTTACTTTACCTCAATAATTAAAAAAATTGTTGGTGTGATATATTTTTTTTCACTTACATATTTATTTTTCCATCGTGAACCTAAAAAGTTCAATTCATTGATGTGGGTGATAAAACTGTACCATAAAAAACACAGGAAAATAAAAACACAACCACAGAATCGTGCAAGCAAAGTTGACAACCCGTCAACTCTTAGGAGACCGAGGGCACGTACACCAGTTTTTCAAACCATCCCCTAGACACAAGTTAGAAGTTAACCCTTTTGTCACACGCTCGTTAGGGGTGAAAGTTTTAAAAAGGGTAGAGTTTTGTATAATTTGATAGCGGAAATGAGAAAATAGAAGGGTTGCATGAAAATAAGGAATCTAGGTTTTGGTCTCGACCTTGATGATAAAATGACCGATGTGACGCGACAGGCGAAGGTTGGCCTGCGACGTAGGTTGCAGGTTCGATTATCGCCCTGAGACAAATGTTTGTACAAAATTAAATAGACAAATGGTTGTTCCGGGCATTCTGTGTATTTTCAAATTTATATAGGTATAGTAGATAATGTCGAGGTATGTATGTAATGTAATGTTTAAAGTAAATTAACTATCAGTCATCTCATCTAGTAGGTACTTATATTCTTTTTTTATTATTTCATAATTATGTATATATTAGAATCAGTGCGTTGTACCTGTCATGACCTACGGAGACGTGAACCTCACGATAGGGTTGGTCCACTAGTTCAAAGTCGCTCAGCGAGCTATGGAAACAGCTATGCTCGGAGTATCTCCGAAGGATTAGGATTCTTATAGAATACATCCGACAGAGAACAGTTATCGACATAGCTCATTTGAGCTATGTCGATAACTGTTCGGCCACTGCCAATTCAAAGATGAATTGGTAGTCGGCCGGCCGGCCTCTTGCGAAGAACAAACAACAGATGGGGCAAACGAGTTATTAAGTGGAGACTGCGACTCGGCAAACGTAGTGTAGGACGCCCTCTGGCCAGGTGGGATGACGATCTGCTAAAGACTGCTGATGCTGGCAGATGCTGGATAGGTCTATGTCCAGCAGTGGACTAATATGAGCTGATGACGATAATGATGATTTCATATTCATATAATTATAAATTACTTACACAGGGTTTTTTGAGAAGGGCGGTGATGGTCAAGTCTGAAACCACGCCCTCAATTTATAAGAAAACATATTTCGTTTTATTTTGGACGTTCTTATTATTTTTTTATAAATCTAAGACTTTATTGTTATAGGGGTTTAAAAGACTCGCTATTAAGCTTGCTAAAAATAAAAAGACGGCTCGTAGACCTAATATTTTGGCAGTGATTACGAAGTTCAAACAGGAATCGGGTTTTGACTAAAATTTGACTAAAGTCCAAATAACTCTTACACTGCTAAATATATATTAGCAGAACCTACATGGAGGTTAAATCGATAGGTACACCAACCACATAGTAGATGATCCACGCATAGTGTTACACCGTGTATGTTGTTTCATTACTAGTTTCTTTAAATTACCTCACCTGTTGAAAATCATGTTACACTACATAGATTTAAATCGTTAGATATGCCCTTACCGCAGTGAGACCGCGCCGCCGCGCCGTGTTGTTTCCAAGTCGAACCTTACGCATGCATAAACCTGGACTCAGTGTACATCTAAGCACAGTGTTAGCCGGACGTGTTGCGAAGGAACATTTGCGAGCAGTTTATAGCGTCACAAAATGACGTGTGCCTTTCGAAAGCGCAACAACAATTCTAGATACACAAACAAAGCCAGAGGTGTAACATTTCACTCTTACGTATTGCGAGTTAATGAAATAACTTTTATTTTATCGGCCGCATTGTCAAAAATTACTATAATAACTAATTTAAATGGCGAGTGCACGAAAGAGCAAGTAGTGTTTGCAACTAACGTGTGAGAAAAAGAGATGACGCTATTTTCTCAGTACGCTTGTTTTGTTTGTGTATATTGCACATGTTTTAGACATGATGCGACATGTCTCACACACATTGCTACAGTATTTGGTGGTCGGGGCGTATCTAATGATTTAAATCTATGTTACACTATTTATGTCTAGAAAAAGAAGTTTGTACACTGAGTTGAGTGAGAGAGAAAGTGGCCAATTAGGAATCGCACTTGCTCCCGAGTCCCCATAGTGCCCCCATAGTGCTTTTATTCTACACCTTCGAGGAAAATCATCGTTTAAAATCTTCAAAATCACCAAGTAAATTCAAATTGTAAGCCCAGTTTAGCAACAAAAACGCACACGTACGATTTGCACTTGGTTCTTTTTTTGAATTTATGTTCCGAATACAGAAGAGGCCGATATCTTATGGCGAGTTTTAAGTAAAAACTCTTTTACGTCTGACATAAAATGAAAATAACCATAGCTACCGGCTGATAAGAGGAAAATAAAAAAAAACACGTTAGAAATGATTTTTTATATTTTTTCTCTCTCGCTAAACGTGTACCTAAGCTCAGACCAAGTAAAAAATCTTTGAGATTTTTTACTTGGTCTGAGCGTGTAAGAAATGATATTCCAAAGATTTTCCTCCCGCGTTTCGACACACTGGCAATGACAGGTTTTCTACCTTATGTTTGGAAAAGGAATAAGCAACTTTCTGAGCACGTGTAGTACTCGTATAACAGAAATTAAAACATGAGTCAAGATCATGGTTTCTTGAGGTAAAATGAGGATAGCATCATCACAGAAGTTCTTAATACATAAGGGCAGAGGGTTCAAATTCACTTATCCCAAGTCCATTCAAGTCCATATACCATTATCCCTGCCAATTTTTAAACCTATCCATTACCAAAACACCGGCGGTTCTAGATCAAAGAGATCGCCACGTGCCATTTGATACCGGAAATATTTCATGCTCAAAAGAACTCATAAAATGAGGAAAGAATCCATTAAAATGATCAGGGACTAAAATACCAGTAAATTGTGAAAAAAAAACGTTTTGAAGACCTACCCTCCATTTTACAGCTAAAATGAAAATAGCTAGTTTTGATACATTTAAAGGTCCTTTTGAAATTTATTAGAAATACTTAAAACTGACACAAAAAAAACAAGTCGCATTCTCACAACTTGATTGCTTTATTATGAGATTTTTTTTGATCAGATAGAACCATCGATCAAAGTTTATGATCGAAAATTTTACGTGATTCAATTTTGCTGTTCTGGCTGGTATTGTAAGCACTAAGGTGCTCTGCGAACTTAATTTTTGGGCGCTTTTCAGGGCAACCAAGTAGCTGGAGTCCTCACAAAATACTAAATGGAGATGGAACAAAAAAAGTAGCGGTCGAAAAAATGTTCGCTTACAGTATGTCGAGTGTAAGTTTACTATCGAATGCGATTATGCGTTCTCGGCAAGTGTGCGGGACAGATGTATTTACTTGTCCAGTATCATGGTAGTTTGACAGTTGTCATCCGAAATTAAGATCTCGTCGAGAGCTGTCACATCTCTCTACAAAGAAGAGTTTCTGATATACGACCGTTTATATAAGTAGCTAACAACGCTATCTATTAGACGAAATTAGAACTTTAATCTACGGTGCTTGAGTCGTCATGAAAACATCATCAACAACGTGACACATTTTTGAACATGCTACCCATGTTTATCGATTTAATTACGCCATCATTTTAACTATTGACATTTTAGCGCTCAGACAGAAAGACGCCTTAAAAATTGCATAAAAATTGCATAAATGAATTCCTAAGACACACACAAGGACGGGATTTCCAATATACTGTTGTGTTATGCTTTCGCATTTTATTAAAAAAAAAAGTGAGAACCGAGTCAGGTTTTTTAAAGATTTAAACCATTAACTGGTTTTCAACCAAGATTTCTAACTTCAGTCTATCCTAGCCAACCAAAAGGAGCTGTAGCTAAACACTCAATTTATCGCATTATTTCCGATTTCCATAATCTTCCCTTTAAAATTTGGAGCGGAAGAAAAAATTCCCCTTTTAATAAGACGAGAAATTGTTTTGAGTTCGATGGGTTTTCCTTTCCACTTACTATATTATAGTTCAAGAGCTTACACCCTCAATGCATCTTCGTTCAATGCATGCAATCTATCCTAGTAGAGGGTGTGTTTTCCTGTTTGAGCGTAAAAAATCATCATTTTTGTTTGTTCCGAGGCGTATATTTGTTTTGATTGTTTTAATGTTCAACTATTGAACTGAGGCTTTTAAAAGTTATATCACTAGGTATTTTCGATTTATCAAGTCACCTACAGTAAATTAATGATGAATTTGACAAAATTTGTCCACTTCAACCAAAAAAAAAGGGCTACTAAAAGGGGTAGAAAGAATTTTTCTGCTATAAGCACATTCTTCTTTGTATTTTAAAAACACCAAAAATAATCAAACACACTCATTTTCTTTTTCAAAAATAAATTACTTCGGTCTTTTAAAAATTTGGTCGAACAAAAGAACACGCAAACGCTTGTTCAGCAGTGTTATATATACACGAGTCACAATTCAGGAGCGGTTAAGTTGGATTTTTATAAAGTAGAAACTTTAAAATGAAGTAAGCAGACTAGTCAAAAGCTCCTTGCATATAATCTTTCAAGTTCAGATAATTTGACAAGTTCAATTTTGAAACACGATTCCCCTGGGGCTAAATTAATTCCGGATGATTTAGTAAAGGTGATGCTGACATTGTTTTTGGTTTTTCTGTTTGTTTGTTTGTCATGTAATAAGATTTGTTGAAGCTTTTGAACTTTGACATGAATAAAGGAAACCCACAAACGAACCCCACGCAGTGTTAGATGAAAACATCTATGGCTATCAGCCCCCACGTATGAAAATAAGGTTGTAAACAAAGAATGACCAAGGATTTTTACTGACCGTTCAATTTGACGGCAAAATGAAGAAATAATGCAACCGCCACAAACAAAAAATACCTCTGAAATTCAGAAATTAAGTGTAACCACCCACGCTTTGCGCCCCAACGCTCTTTCTGAGATTCTGCTACCACTCACGTCGCGACAAGAGGTGCTTGTCTACCCCAGAAACACGAGATAGTTGTTAACAGAAGGAAAGGCTTTGTTCAAAACATAGATTGGCCAAATATAAAAGGTTTCGTACGCGTCGATTCTATGGAAACGTTTAAAGGCGAACTTCCAACACAAAAAAGGCGCCCACGGGAACTGATGTATGGGATAAAAAGTAGCTTGTGTTTGATTCCAGGATTAGGATTACCAGTATGCAAATTTCAGCCCGATCCGTTCAGTAGTTTTGGTGTGAAGAGGTAACAAACATCCATCCATACATCCATACAAACTTTCGCATTTATAATATTAGTGTGATTTTATAAAAATCTTTATTGTTTTGTTATTCGTTCAATTTAGTTGTATACACTGTTATTGGATTTCTCCGTTCTTCATTATTGGTGAAATGCTGTGGTAAGTAAAAAATACTTTGTATTTTTCTAATTGACAGGTAGTAATAGGTAGGTAAACTATCGTCCTTTGCCTTACAAGGAGTGTGTGTGTTCTAGCACACCCCTAGTGGCACTACGATACAGGTATCACTAATTTTAACATATGTACACAACATAAACCCTGATCACCTATACTACTATATTCTATTCGCGGAGGCCAGCAGTAGACATTTTTTTTAAATGTATTTCACTGACACCGTCTCTTTCTATTGTAACGTGCGGATAACGGGGCTGGTCATATTTTTAGTATTTAGATTACTTAAAAAAAAACAGCCTCTTATTCCCTACCACAAGACCATTTCAGACCAGCCTAAGACCATTCCTTAGAGGCCATTCCTCGGCCATCAACCTGAGTGATACGTGTAAACCCTCCTACATCTGTAATTTTATCTCCGCAAACCATACCCCAACCAGAACACCGCAGTCTTTAATCATAGCAAGGGCTATAGGTACACCTTAGGTATAAGAAGCTGTCCTTCTGGAGTCCAGCCTGTCGTGCTCAAGTGGAGCTTCTTGACAGAGCCCTCAAGTAGTACCTACCGGCTCATTGTTCTAGGGCGTAATACCGACGCCATTTTGTAACTTTTATGTTGTAACCGGATTTTGCACTGTTAGATTTCTTAATGTTCCTTATTTTCCTAAAATATGAGGTTTAACATAGACGATAGAGGTTTGTTTTTCACGAGAAGAAGAAGTGAGTTAGAGTCATTTTATTTCTTATTTGATAATGAATAATACCTATTTATCAAGCTGTTAATATAGTAAAACATTTGATTTGTCTGAGTGCTTATTTTATAAGTCTAAAGAAATAATGACTCTGACTCTCATAGCAGACATTATGTTGCCACGGACTATCAATCAGGTGAAATTATTTGCTGTAAAGATATACTATCGAATTAATTCGTAACTGCTTAGTTTGATAGATATTGCTGTGTGAATTGTCTAGCATTATTATTATTATTGATTACTGACAGACTATTTTGAATCGGAGCAGTAGGTAATTCTGTTTCGCTCAAATCATTTACTATCTCGTTCTAGCATTTCTTCTTCGATCTTACTATAATGTTATCGTTTACTTGTTTGTCATGGCATTATTGGTTGGAACTTATTACGTACCTATATCAATTTCGTCCATACTTATTACTTGAGCCCATGAAACTCGAGAACGAACAGTTTCTGATATATTAAGGTCAAAACAATTTTGTCAGCTGTCATTAAAATGAAATTTTTGTCATTTTTTCATTTGACACATAAAACAAAATTCTAACACGGGTAGCTTTTGAGGTACGGCCGTTTATTTTTTGACATCTTGTGTCATTTTGACGTACCTATGCTGTAATTTCCATTTTAATTTTTTCCCCCTTAAGTTAGTAGCGTTTGTGACAGTTACTGTCATTCTGAAACCGTCATATTGACAGCAGTCATTTTGACTGAAAATCATAAAAAAAAATTATATGTGGAATAAGAAATTGAAAAAGCCAATACATTCGAAACATTCGTTTCAAACAATAAATATCAAATTGCAATAACTCCTAACCCCTATGTTACAAAAAATACCCAAAAATACGGGTAATATCCGAAAATACCCCATAAAAATGCCCGAGATGGAACCTACAAAGGTCTCGTAAATGGGTAAAATGGGTCTGTATAATAAATAGCCCTGATAATTGCCATATCCGAGCCACGATAATGGGAAAAGGTATTGAATGAACGAATTAAAGTATTTTGGGTGTAATTGGTTCATTTATATGAGTAGGTATCATTGTTGAAATTACTCTCTATAATAACGCTACTTAATAAAAAAAACTTTGGATGGAATCTACTAACAAATAGTCAATTAAAGAACTATTTGTACTTCATTACTCTTAGAAATGATAACCCTACATATTATTTTGACAGGCGTTACGGAGCGTTACGTCTACGAACTGAGACGTTGACACTCACGATAGGGTTGGGCCACCAGCTCAAAGACTGCGAAAGACTGCAGGCAGATGTTGGATGCGTCAAGCTGAAGACAGGGCGCTATGGCGCTCATTAGGGGAGGCCTTTGTCCAGCAATGGACTAGACTACTCGCCCTGAAGATGTCCCTCGTTAAGGGATGAAACGTTGGTGTTCTTCCAACACAAACAAGGTTCGTAGTTAACCCGCTTACATTCATTATGAGTATAGCAGTGTGTACACAGTACACGCTCAGCATACAGACACAAGGAAGACTTTAATTCCTGTACAACTAAAACAAACTGTTGACTTACTTTTGTTGTCAATAGGCTATTAACGACGATCAAAATATTATATCTTTTATCATGAACTTTGGACAGGATTTGATCTTGTCCAAGACAAAATAGAGAAAACTGCTAAAAATATCACCACAGACAAGGTTTTTTCTATAATTGGTTAGCAAAATCAGTTTTTTAGAATAGAATAGAATAGAATGAAAATGTATTTAGCACATAAATATAAAATACGGAGGGAAAGTACAAATAAAACAAAACACTAAGCAAAACATTAAAGGCTGCCTAAAACTAGTAATTTAAAACGTAAACGTGGGTTTAAAACGAAAAAGTCTATGGATTGTTACTCAATAATAACGCAAGACGTGGACATGAGCTACTAAAATAATAAAACTCAAAGAAATATTATAGATTAAGCATCCAAAACCTTTCTCTACTCACTACGGAAGCAGGATATTTAAATTTTAAACTCCGCCGGCGAAACAGCTATGTGCGTTAATATTTTCATAAGGTTTTGGCTTAAATCAGAAGAAACGACGACAATTCAATATTTTTCTAAGAACGACACGGTGTTTCTACTTTCGACATCTTTTTAAAAAGGGGTTTTTTAAAAGATGTCGAAATTTTTAAACAGAAAAAAACTGCAGAATCCACAAATTTAGTTGCATTACCATCTGTTGCAAGTGGAACACCTCCTCAACTCACTTCGTTGGATCCGTGTGGTACGTGACCAACAATAGAGTGCGTAATGTTTTTTGAATTTAGCCCTAGATGCACCGATTTTCTTTCTGTCGAAAACCGTCAATTTCTTTATGCTGATTACAGTGAATGGAAAAAACTTGGAAGCATTCCTTGCACTAGAAAATGACACAAAAGAAAAATGTGCAACTACAGCACATTAGAAAAGTGTGCGTATAGTTTCACACTTATCCTTTTACTTTTAGTGTGTCCCGTGTGTTAACAATTTTTTTGTAAATCAGGGAAGAGTCTTTGACATGTAAGTATGTTTGTAATTTTTTGTTAAGTTACACCCATATTTTATGATGCAACACTTCCATGTTTTGATAATAGCACAGCGCAAGAACTCTCAATGTTTTGACAAGTTTGGGGAAAGCTCAGGGACCAATGTATCTGTCAATGTCCAATACATTGTCCAGCCAGTAGACAATTTTTCGGCTGGTACCATGATACAGAATCATCACTTATATTCGGAATCAGAATAATTTTCGTCTCAAAAATATGTGTCATGCCTGGCACACATAATTTAGAACTTTAGTTTCGGACTTACGAAAAATCAAATGACCTGACATAACTATTAACCTGTCTAGTGAAATTTGGTCCAAATCATCAAAAAGACCTAGCTCATAACTTAGACCACAAAATAATAACACAGTGGGCCAAAACACGCAATATTGAGGGTGGAGCGACTACAAGGAAATACACTTTGGTAAATAGGGAGCCATGTCTCCGACCTACTAATTATACCCAGATGTTTAGTGCTTGCTTTGATAGCAAATAATAGCTCACTAAGTGAGCTTTGATGTTTTCTGTGACACAAATGAGGTGGATTTTTTCTTGTTTGTGGCGTTAATATAGAAATGTTTATTATGAGAAACAAGATTGGGTAAAAACCTTCTATCTTGCTGTGGTGGTTTAATTCACAAACCATTATCTTCTTGAGTTTCCACTTCTACTGTCCACGGCCAAAAAAAAGGAAATAATCATAGTGAACTAACAACCTATCCTATAAAAATGGAGAAAAACTTCATCAACCCCTTTTGGTTGTTTTAATAACCCCGACTACGACGTTGAAAAATTGAGTAACTCAGAGGATTCCACAGAGCTATAGAGAGATGGCAGTCCTGTGCGCTAAGTACAAAACCTACGGTCGCAATCCAAGCTCACGCACACACAGTTAACCAAATAAAAACAATACTTCGCGTGGTGTGCGTGTCATGCACACAACGCATGGAGTGCAACTATTCGTTCGCACACTAGGTTGCAAGTGACGTTCGTACAGCACCACTATAGACACAAAAATATGCGTTTACGATAGGGATTGCTTGTCGATAAAACGTGAAACGACTTGGTCATCGTTTTTACGCTATGAATTGAAATAAAATTAATAGGTAATTCACTAATTGAGTAAACATGATTTCATGGTGATGAAGTCAGTAAACAAACATTGGTTATCTTTTTTATGAGTTAATAGACGTTATCGTAAAATGAAATACAGATCTGTCATCTCCGGGATGACGATCTGCGAAAGACTGCAGGCAGATGCTGGATGCGTCAAGCTGAAGACAGGGCTCATGTCCAGCAGTGCACTAGTATGGGCTGATGATGATGATGATGATGAAATTAAAACTATACAAGCGAGTTCCATGTGTTATTTTTCTTTCGGCTTAGTACACATGTTACGTGGCACCTTGTATTATTACTACTAGGAAATAACGAGATCAGAAACTGAGAATCAGTCTTTCGTGTTTTCTTTATTATTTTTTGCATGAATAATGAAGCTTGTTGGAAGTTCTCGATGAAAAAACAATATTTAAATCTCTCAATTATTTATCATAACGTTTTAAAAATTCCTCGAATACAAATAAATCTGTTTTACTCCCTCTGGTATAGGTACTAAAAATATCCATGTCATTAAAAAAACAAATGATTTTAAAGCTTTGACTTTTCTAGCGCGGCGTTTAAGCCGCTCTAAGAGCTAATAAGATATAAAAGCACTAAGGCTTATGCGGCATTGCAAAATCGCGCCACTAATTTGCGCGGTATTGACGCGATATGGTTCTTCTTAATAATTATGAGGGTTAAGAGATCAATATCCTTGCCGCTATGCAAGGCAAAGTTCCCTGCAATTTTCCTCGTAAATCGGATAGTGTAAGCGGTAAGGTAAACTTTCAATTTTTTACGTAAGCAGAGTTTACTCTGAAGAAAATTAATGTTTGTCCCCGCAAATTACAGTCTTTGACATGAAGTGACGAATATATAAATGGAGGTTCTTACTTTACAGGTAGAAGTACAATTTTGGTCTTTTCGATGAACTACCAGACAATCTTCAGATCACTGAAGGTTGTCTGGTAGTTGTCTGAAGGTAGTACTGCTACTTAAGTATTATTTTGTTCAACTATCAAGTAGAACAAAATAGTACTAAGTTACATACCTACATATCTGCTTTGAAGAATCTGTTCAAAAAGAGAAACGTCATGGGAATTGAGGTCGCTCGCGTGCCAATTGACAACTTTTGTTGCGTTATCTATTACAAGCTATTTTTTAATACCTCTGTAATAGTTTTATTGTGTAAAGCTTAGGCAGAGATACGAAGTGGCCCTTTTTGGCCAACAAACTGTATTTTTGCATCTCTGCCTAAACTATTCAAGATATAACTATTACAGAGGTATTAAAAATAGCTTGTAAAGTTGTAACAAATGACTACTACAAACTGTACGATAGATTTTCTAAATTTCCTATGTTTAACGTAATAATGATGTAATAGGTGACACTGTAATAATGCCTCGGGTATGCGCGTTAAGGATTACAATACATGCTGCTTAGATTAGAATTTAAAGCCATATAACAAACAAGATAGAAAAACAAACGTGATATCCTGATATCGTCAGTGGAAGGCATAGTAATAGTAACCTATGAACAAGAGTATTTATGATGTTGAGGTCATCATAGCCGAATATTAGTCCGCCAGTTTCATCGAAGACTAGCAATCAGCGCAGGATATTTTATGGTGCATAAACACAGGTGCACACCTTCACTCTTATAACCCGATGGGACGTGGTTTACACCCCATAAGCGCCTTGTTGGCGTTATCTAATGGGGGTAATGCCCATAATCCCCACACTAGGCATGCTGGTTGGGGATCGCAGTTTGGTGGTAGAATTGTTTTGCAATGGGTGCTGATGCCCTCCCCCTGTGGATATCCCTTAGTCGCTTACGATACCCACTGGAAGAGATGGGGTGGTGCAAATGCTAAGCCAGCACCACACGGCTAATAACCATGTTAGTTGCTGAATACAAATTTATTTAAAACAATTATATTAATAGCTAACCTTTTGCCTTCGATATCCATTGCAACTTTTGCAACATCAGTCCATGTTGTAAATCCTGCCACACATGGATATCAAAATTTATTACGAACCATTATATTTTTGTTTACTGTGGAGATTGTTTATTCCCAAAATAAGATCCGATCATATTCGTTGCGTATTTCTGTACTGAGAATTTCTGTACAAACAGGTACAAAGTAGGTTCTTTGAAGTTTTCGTATGAAAACAAATAAGTATCAGAACACAATTTACTGAAATAAATAAATTTGAAAATCCATTACCAGGAACTTCGTAACTTTATCCCTCCGGTCGTATTGTATGACGTCGAGTAACAAAATAACTTACTAAAAAAGAAAATCGTAATCAAATAATATAAATAAGTAACTGTAGGCTGTTGCAAACGACCTATGGGTGGCTGCATTACCCCGCAACATGCCCCGCTGTATGGCAATGCTGATGCGCTGCGCCGGATACTTACCCAATAGATCTCGAGTCGAGAGTTAAATAACCGGTCAAGTGTGACCGGTTTTTTTTAACAGGTTTTTTAACAGTTTTTTTTAAAGGTGTCAAAAATCGCTTCCTTTGTTCATCGAAAATGCAGCTAATAGGGTCAGTCTCCACTAAAAACGGAGACGAGACGAACGGTAAGTTTCAAACAACCAACTGAATGTTTCATACTGTGTAGGCTTAGAAGTCGCACCACCCCATCTCTTCTCATGGGTGTCGTAAATGGCGACTAAGGGATATGCACCGGAGGGCGGGCAGCAGCGCCCCCTGCATAACAATTTTATTCTACGACCGAACTGCGATCTCCAACCCGCATGTACTAGTACTTAAGTAACTAAACTTTTTTGAAAAGATATCAATACTTTTTTGACTAAAATGTGTCAGCAGACCAAATAAAATCCATTTTGAATTTGTGAACCCAACCCACCACTTCTTACCACAGTCAGCTAATCAGTCACAACACTTTAAAAAATTATAAAAAAATTCTATTGCACTTAGAAAAGTCAAAAAACAATAATACATTTTAAAACAATAAAATAAAAATAAATCTCTTAAATTTAATTAACTTAATGTAGATATGTATTTTTCCAAACAATCTGAAAGGAAGTCTTTTACCGAATAGTATGCTTTTTTGTAGTGTTTTTTTAATTAACTTTTTGAACGTTCTTTCGTTCAGTTCGGTTGCTTTGTCAACCAACTATAATTAAGGTGATTTATCACGATCCCCAAAACTTCAACAACAACACCGGCCGGCAAAGCGACATCTAGCACTTTATGACTCAGAGCGATCAAGGTCAGTCAAGACCGATGTACCATCTATAATATAAGAATAAGCAATACAGATAATTTCAGCTTGGTACGTGCTAATCCGAGCGCTATTTGTCCAACAGTACATCATTCCGCGATGAAATAGAGGACATCTCTTTCTACATTAAGCAAACTAAGCGAGACATCAGACCCAGATCGATAGATAACGCACTGTAAGTGTTAATGCAATACCAACATTCAGTTTTGCAAAAGCGGTTGCGTAAGAAACACACTCGCTACGTCTCATTTGTTTTTATTTGATTTAGTTTTGGTGTGCCAGTGATTATTGTGTGTTGGTCTTTGATTATGAATACGGAATGCAGGGTAGTCTTTTGTTTATTAGCCCTGCCTGAGTCGTGGAAGCTATTTATTGTTTTCTAAAGGACAGATATGAGGAGGTTTCTTACATTTTTGTCCAACAACGGCTCTCTGAAGGTTGTTTACATAGGAGTAGAAGTTAAAAAGGGATGAACAACAGGGTTTCGTGTCGTTCTTACTTCGTTTAAGTGTAAGTAGGTACTAGTAGCAAATAAATAAACCGTCTTGCCAACACTGCTTCTCAATAATTGTAATTAATGACTCCTATTACTGTTTTCTAATTCAGTTATATAATATAAGCTTAAAAGTAATAGCTATTTAGTTAAAATTGTCTATTACTAATAATATGTAGTTGTTATGTACTGTATGTTATGATATGTTTCACACACATCATAGTGCTATTATTTCTGTACTATTTTTTAACGGTGGTAACACTTATTGGTTTACGTATTAATTTGTCTCAATTGTATTTTTTGTTATAATAACAGTTTGTTGAAGTGTTATTTTGTAAGTATAAACGATTTGACTCTGACTCCGATAAGTTGGCCGTGCGTTATCTACCTATGGTTATTTATCATATCTATCTTATCAATAATTAATATCTAGGCATAACAATTAGGTACAAATAAGTTTTATCAATATATGACATCTTGTTTTTCTAGCCAAGTAGGTATTAGGTACGTTAACCATCAAATTTTCCTTAGCATTTTCCATAGACTCGGTAGGTACTTTATGAGGTAAATTTTGTATGTATGTCATCCATCGACAAACAAACAAAATTTACCTCATAATGTGTTAAGAATTGATAATACAAGTAAAGCTATATGACATTGGGTAGGCTACCCTTGGTTGCTAAGGCTATAATGGCTCCAAGAACCGCGTGAACAAAGCAAGTAGGGAGGTAGGCAGGTAGGTAACTTATTCAACAATATGGCTGTGTATCAGGAATAACCGATGATAACTTTCAACGAAGCTACCTTTATAAACCTGAAATAAATAACAGTCTTTTCTTTTTCAGATAAATTCCTGAACGAAAGCAGATAAACCACAAAATGGCTGCCATTCTACCAATCATACTCAGTGGCGATACGCTTGGCAAAAGGCACAAGCAAATAAACAGTTTGGTTCAAGAAACGTACGAAAGAAAGGAGAATTTTAAAAACCTACAACATGCTCCAGAAAAATCGGCCATCGATCGACTTTTTAAAATAGATCTAGCTTCAAAACATCTTAACGTCGAATACATTACACAGAATCTCAAAGATGCTGATATGTTGTACGTAAGCAGAGCATTGAAAGCCATTTGGCTGCTGGATCCTAAATATCAGGATATCATAAACCCAGAATATTTAGAAAACAATCTGTATCCTTACATGATAACTACAGCTGTCACAAAAATGAAACACTGGATACATTTATACTTAAAAGACGAACAAAGATCAGAGAAGTTCTATGACTATTATAAAGAGAAAGAATTTGAACTAGCCATGAAGTTTCTAGTCAAAAGCTCGCCTGATTTTATTTTAAAAGCGTTCCCCATGACCTTAGATGTTGTTTCACCAAAATATTTTAAGTTACTTTGCGAGAGAAATGCACAAGTGGCCAAAACATTTTACGATTCACTAGCGACCGATGAGAAACAAAAGGCTCGATATTTAAAAAATGAGAAAGAGTTTTATATAAGCATGAAATGTATGCTAAAATCTGACACAAATTTATTTCTGGACATCACTGAAAAATATTTCAACATCCATAAGTTTGAACGATTTAATTCAATAGCAACTAAATATATTATGAACCACCATAAAGCCAGGGTTTTGAAAAAAGCTGAACTATACATATCTCGTATATTGGATTTAGCAACGATAGCGGAAAATCTCGGCGAAGAAGAAGTAAAAGATTTGGTTATACAGCTAGCTAAAGCTAAGTATATCAATCACTGGTTCAACTATATGAACATAGAGCCACTCATCAAAAAAATAAAGCCAGAAAACAGAGCAGCGTTCAAGAAAAAAGTTTTTGTTGATCAAGACATTGGCAATGAAATTGAAAACTGGCCCTATGAAGAATCTTCAGCGCCTGAAATGGAAGACTTAGGACCTGATATATTTATGGATAGAAAGCACGATCCACGCGAATACGAAAGGTATGGATTAGATGGCAAACAAAAAGAAAGAATGTCGGAAGAATATGGATACTTCCATGCTGGTATGAAGTGGGAAATGGGGAACTGCATGGCAAAATCTTGTATTACAAAAGTCAAAACAGAACTTGATAAATTATTCGATGAATTTCGCTTCGTTGGTTTTGAGAAAACATTTTATGAACTGAGAAAGAGAATTTTGGCTGAAAGCTCTTCTCAGAACCGGCAGTATATTATGTTAGTACTTGTCAGCAAATCCGGAGGTCGTCCTGAGGCTATTGCCACTTTGATGGAGCTACTGGCAAAACACAGCAATGAGCCGTCGAATCTTAGAGCAGCTATTGTCAGAAGTCTTGTTAACAGAGCTTTTGTCTGGCGTTTGCCTGAAGAAACTTGGAAGCAATTATTGGAGTTCGGTAAAGGACTTGGCCTAGACGGAAGTCCACCTGAAGCTGACTGTATCGAGGGTCTTCATGCTGTGATCATTCGAATGCTTCTTAACGGCAATGTAGAAGCTCATATTTTAAAACCTTTCTTGGAGCATTTTTCAGATTTAAGCAGTTATAAGTTGAATGCTGTTGAGAAAAAATGTGTCAGCGAGGCTCTACCGAACCTGTTACTCTCGACTGCAAAAGACAAAGTTGATATTAATGATGCAATTGAGTTAATCCGTAAGCTCATCGAAGTACTTAGAGTTTATCACTTAAAAATTGACACATACTCTGGTTTGATTCCAACAATTATGGATCTCGCAACCAAGGATCTTTCATCATGCATTCCCCTTCTGGAAAGCTTATTCAAATCTAAAATTGGACGAAAAGATTTGTTTCAATTTACATTCAAATTTATAAAAACGGATGCGTCTCACTTAAATGCTTTAAAACATGACATAAGCGTTCTTAACGCAGAAATCTATGAATCTAGCTGGGACTCTACAAAATTCGAAATGTTTTTAAGAAAACTAACTATTTATTTTAATGAAAATTTGGCCATTCAATACAGAAATAAACTGAAGTTAAAAGAGCACAACAAATTTATTGGTCGACCTCTTGCAATGTTGCTCGGAGTTGAACTTGTGTCTTACATCCAAGATGTTGATAAAGAAGACGAAATAGAGTCCAAAGTATTTGCAGCAGTACTAAGAGCAAACGCCCATTTGGCGAGACCTTTAATTGATATTGATTCCATAGGATGGCAAAAAGCTGGCACGAAAATGATTGCAAACAAGCTTACAATATGTCCATTGATTGATGTAGAAAACAATGTTCAAAAGCTTATAAAATCTAAACGCACCGCAAAGCTGGCTCTTCTCTTATCAAAGAGAAATAAAACATTTAGTGACGTTTTTATTCGAATTGCAAAATTAAGACCGTCTGTAGCCATCAAATCAGGTTTCAAACAAATGCAAGAGCAGGGTGACAAAGTTGACCCAACAATTTGGTTCAAAATCAAGCCAATTATTGAACAAATTAATTTTGATAAAGACACCAAAACAGTCCATATCAAAAAACTATTTTCTCACGCTAACAATGTGCCTGAGAAAATAAGACCTGAATATTGTGTTTCACTATTCAAAGCGTTTGACAAATTAGAAAGTTTTGAGCGATTTGTAAGAATGCAGTGGCTTTGTCGCATAGAAAATTTACTTCCTGACGTAGATGAATCATTTACTGAAGACATTATAACGAAATTCCTTGAAGAACTTAATCCTGAAAAACTAACTGAAAATTGTGATGAATGTGCAGATAACTCCTTATTTATACGTGTGATCTTGACCTATATTTACCTTTCTAAATCAGAAACAATACTCAATCGCAGATTTGAAACATTCGGTACAAAACTTTTTGCAAAAATGACAGACATTTTCAAAACACCCGACAAAAACAAAATATTTTTCAAATTCCTTGATGAAATTTTACTGAATTTTAAGAACACAAAAGTTTTTATGAATCCTGAATACGTATCATGTTTATTTGTCATGGAAAAGACAGTGAATTGGATGCAAACAGTTTTGCCAATTGATCAACATTTCAGTAAATACGTAAATATACATCTCACCATGCTGTATTATAAAACAATAAGACAGGCCGTGATCGAGGCACCCGAAGTATTCGAAACTGAGAGAAGGAAATACAATGAAGCTGTCAACATGGTCGGAAACCTTTTCGGCAAATATATTGCAAAAGACGTCAAAGAGTTAATAGCAAAATATTTCGAAAGTATTATATATTTGTACAAAGATGCCCTTTTGGTATACTTGGATGCTTATTTTAATTCCACTCAATCAAGTAACTTCCTGTCAGCTGTGGTTGAAGGTATTCTGGAACAAGATCCAGAGGTTGCTCGTTTAGGCATGTATGTATTCAAAGTTAAATATTACAGCATTGGTGAAAAGAAATCTGCTGAAATCAGCAAAAGCTTTAAAGAAGTTGATGATCTGAAAAATAAATTCTTTGCTTATGCGGAACTGCTATCTTGATTCAGTTTGTTTTAGAAGTTCTAGGTACATTAGATAATAATTATAAATACTCATGTATGTTATTGCGAAAACTTAAAGATAATCTTTTAATACTGTACTATTGTTGCATTTCTAGATGAATAATAAAATGCGACTTCTTCATTAATAAAAGATCACTTTCTTAATAAACCTAACTTAACTTTCATTTAATGACACGTTGTGCTAAATAGAATCAGATTTTGTATAAAACATATGAACAATATCTTGTGGGGTATATATACAAAATCTTGTTGATATAAATTTGGTTTCGTTAGAAATCATTTCCGTGTATATTTATTTAAACCAGCAAGCTGTACAGGGATATCCATGTTATTTGTGATGTGAGATAGATAAAATTAAGTTGTAGATACCCGTAGTTGGGGAAATCTGTCGGCTTTAGCCTTGAGCAACTAGATTAAACGTAAACATTTTGCTAGATTGGTTTCGGATACGTAGTATCTTCGGACATAGCTTCATGAATTAGTTTGAAGCCCATATCCAATCACATAATGTTGTGAATAGTGATCATGAGTGGAGATCGCAACCTGACAAGAAGTGTAGGACACCCTGTGATAGTAGGACTGACACCTCTCAGGCGAGTCATTTGAAGCTTGAGGGAAGCCATTTGTAAAATGTAATCTAAAAGAAACATATATTCGAAAGCACAATTGTGTGCGAAGCGTTATACCTACGTTATACCCACGCATAACGTACTTACTTACTTTAATGATAAATTTGTCGGGTATTTATCGCGTACCTTTGTTTTTATTTCCCCTACGTTTCTACCGCATTACAGCGATCGTGGTCACGGGGCGACTGGATGAAATTAGAGTTACAGCCGAGAATTGACGGCAGTATCCACGACTACCAATTCATCTTCAGAATCAGGAATGTCCAAGTTCACACTACGACACTCTATACTAACCGTGTCCAACTGCGGTACATTCGGATTACGACGCACACACTTATTAAGTACAGGATTCCACGAGGAAGAGAAACGAAAACCATCTTCACGATTAAAATTCAGTTGTTTTTTGATCTCAATCGCCTCCAGAACCATCCTTTTGTAATAGAACTTTAGGGTCATGTAGCTCAAGTGGTTTGTTCCTGAGTCTAACAGGTGTTCCGCTGTCGCCGACTTTTTTCATTAGCCTATTCTTGACTGCTGCTGTGCTCTTTCACCCGTTCGGTAATGGTTCTTTTAGTTTGTCCTATGTATGAGCGGCCACAGCTGCAGTAAATAAATAATAAATAATCATTAAATTATGTTAACAAATCGCGAAAGTTTAAAAAGTTTTTTTACTTACTTACTCCTATGGCTCAGCGCCAATGTCTCGAAGTGTCCTCCGGTCTCCGATAAGAGAAGTCACCATTACCTGTCCTGCGTTATTTCCCTCCAGTCCTTCACTTTTAGCTCAAGCAGGTTTGCTTTCACCACTTCCTTCCAGCGGTACCGTGTGGATATAACGTAGGTATGCAAAATGCAACCTTAGGGGTTGCATTACTTGTTATTGTCAGCACACATACGTTCGCTGCTGAACTATGTCATCGCATCGAACATCTCCGCATATCTCCGCTTATGTAGATTCTGGGCCTTATGCTGTTCTACTCCGGCTTTGCATTGGTTTTTCCCGAACAAAACGGATTTCATTCATTCTCGCTTTAAAATTACCTATTCAAAATTTAGGCCTGAAACGTTTGCAACTATTTATCCTATCCATCCATTTATACTTTCACATAAAATATGGAACATTTAATTGAGTATGATAGTTACTAAAGTAAAATAAATAATTGAAAAAAAAAACAATATAATAATTAAATCAAGTATTAACAATAGAGCTAACTGCAAACTGTTGCAAACAAACTTACTAAAGTAACTTAAACAAATCGTAAACAAAATATATTTACAAAAATAAGAAGACGAAGGAAAATATGAAGGCTTCAAAAAATAAGATTGCAAATAATATTGAATCTAAAAACAGCAACCTAGAGCTCAATTTCCCCATAAAACAGATAAAAGTGATATAGAGCAAGAAAGTCGAACAGAAAGAAAACTCACAATTACCAAAGTTCAAGAAAAGTCGAAAAAGTTCACAAAGGTAATTTATAGGGTTTAGCTTCAAAGGCGTGGAATTTTACGAATGTTTTTTATTTTGCTGTGTTCTGGTATAAGGGATATTTTCGTTTTCATTTCATAGGAGTCTATATCACGTTAGTGTTAATTAGCCCACTCCTCCCGACAACCACGACCTTTGCTTAACATGCCTACTCCAAGCAATCCCCTTGCTTGGAGGAGGCATGTTAAGTAGAGGTCGTGTCATTGTGTTATAATCTCTACACTTGGCTTGCGGATTAGTGACTGCAGTACAGGAGTTAAAATGCACAAAAGGAAGCTGCTACCATAGACAAATTATACAATTAAAAATATTGTGTATAATTCGTCTATGCTGCTACCCTTCTTCTGGTTCTTTAATTCGGGTACTGGCCGTTGTTATGGGGTATAATGTACCATTCGCAGCGAGTACAGTACGTTACGCCCCGTGTGCCTAAATCAGTCTCGTTGATCGTTGTGAGCGTCTACTTTCCCCGCACTGACTGCACGAACGCTCGCTTGTGATACGTTACATTTTGCCCCGTTACACCGGTCAGTACCCGGTTTTAGTTTGCTCTTAAGAAATCCAGGAGCTGAGTTTGAGAGATCGATTTTGCAATGCGACCTCCGCAACTCCGTAACACAGCAAGTTGAGCGAAGCGAGCCCCCTTCGTGACAGCAACCGATGACAACAGGAACCTACATCACACTGCACGGCGAGCAAAGCGAGCCTTGCTCGAAATCAGTTGCGTGCGAACACGAAACGTACTAAATATTTTTTGTTTTCGACGGTCTTGTAGTAGAGCTTAAAGAAATATCAAGCTTAAGATAAAATAATGATGGAAATAATAAATCAAAACTCTGTAGAGCCCGGTAATCGCTAGCAAATACCGGATCTAATTGAAACCTCCCTTCCCGGTCTTATGGACCGTAACGTCTTGCAATCCAATTATTTTTTACGATCAGGTGGGACAAAATGGCCGACTGATAAAACGGTCGGAGGCCGGATTTAGGACTAGCTAGGTCTACGGTCATGCCCACGGACCTACTGGGTTGTCTCAGTGGGCGGAGAGGTGATACTCCGACGTGGCGCGTCCCCAGGTTGCGGATAGGGGGTTCTGACGTGCCGATACCTTCCATAAGGGAGTTATCGGTAGGCCAGCGCGGACAAAACACCAAGGTGGGTTTAAGGGTTTTGGCGCATCTTCACGCGTCTCTCTGACTCAGCAGAGAGTGCAGTGAAGGATGCCCAGCAGAGGTAAGAATTTCAAACTCTGTTAAGAGAGGAGCAGGCTAATCGTAGCCGCTGAAGGTCGTACCAAATCCCAATATAATGGTTTCGGCGCCTGCCGAGGGGAGTACTGCGTGTTTGAATCCGGACCTGCGGCCTGTTCGCGATTGCTCCGTACATTTGCGCGTTGCGTAAATGTGCGAGGCTGTTGTGGGCGTGCACGCTGGTCCGGGTTCATACTCGGAGTATGGTCGGGGGGAACCCGGCCGCTAGGGCGCCATTCCGAGGACCTCACCTCGTAAAAACAGGACTAAAAAAAAAAATGGAAAAGGACAATTGTGAAACGATTACCCAGGAGGGTCCTGACGGCACTGCCGTTGGGGAATCCCTTCGTGCTTCGGCACGCAGTCCCCAATCGTATTCTGGGGGGGACGTCAATTGCCACGGGAGCACAAGCTCCGTTGTTAGTGTTAGGAGGGAACATCATATAGTCGGTCAGAAGACAGGGGAGAGCGGTTCGCGTCAGAGTCTGTTGGATATAATGCTTTCAGACTCTGACACGAGTCAGCACTCGGCTTATATTCCGGTCCGTAAGCGGCCAAATAGTAGTGGATCAGAGAGTTTGCCACGGAAGAAGATAAATAGTGCTCATCGTGGTCGCGGTGGACGAAAAGGGTCCCAATTTCGTACGGAGGACGCCCTTAAAGATTTGGAGAATTCCGGTAAGGAGACCTACCGTTTAAATCCAGGCGATGTTGTACAGCTGGAGAAAAGAAAGTCGGGAAAAAAATCATACTCTCACTTATGTGGAGAAGATATTAGCGCGGAAGACTTATTAAGACGTGCCCTGGATGAGGTTGAAGTAATTCAGGAGCAGTCCCGCAAGTCTAAGAATATGAACGGCCAGGTGAAAGGTGTCATCAACCAATCCCTGGTAACGATGCGAGATGTCATCGAGAGCCTGAAGACACGAACCGCTGACGAAGAAACGAGGCGTCTTAAAGCAGATAACGAGCGGCTCAGTCGAGAGCTGGCCAACCTGCGGTCAGATTTGTGTGCCCTTCGACAGGACTATGAAGAACGGAACTTGCGTGCTAAAACCGCACCACCCTCAGTCCCATCTCCAACTCCTTTGACTTCACCCGAGATAAACGTGGAAGACATTATACGCCGAGTCACTATCTCTGTCGGAGATATGGTGAATGCTCGCATAGCAGGTCTTGAGGATCGCCTACTGCCAGAAAAGACGCTGCGTCCACCACTAACAGCGGACGCAAAGAAGAAATCTTCCACCCTCCCGTCGCACTCCAGCCCCAAGCCGAAGTCAGCGACCCGAGTGAAGTCAAAGGCTGTGGCTCACCAAATAGCGGGCCCATCGGCTATTGAAGTTGTTCCTTCAAATCAAGGCGTAACACATGCGGTTGATACTGAAGGATGGGCAACCGTGACTAAGAGGGGCCGTAAGAAGAAGGCAGGTGCCTCTGCTATTTCTTCTGCGGTCGATTCTCAACCTAAGAACGCGACAACGGCCTCCCGCAAGAAGCGTGGAAGGATTGCGCTTCCGCGTTCTTCGGCAGTGGTGATTACTCTAACACAAGAGGCTGTGGAGAAGGGTATTACCTATACGGAGATCCTAACTAAAGCTAAGACCGCCATAAGCTTAACCGAGTTGGGTATCGATGGTATAAGATCTAAAGTGACCGCTACAGGCGCCAGAATGTTAGAGCTCCCAGGAACTGGTAGTAGTACGAAGGCAGACCTTTTAGCGGAAAGACTTCAGTCAACCCTCAATGAAGTAGCCCGAATTGGCCGCCCCATGAATTGTGTGGACTTGCGAATCAATGGCCTGGACGATTCCATAAATAAGGAAGATGTTGTTGCGGCAATCGCGTCCCAAGGGGGTTGTCCTAGCGACAACATAAAAGTAGGGGATATAAGGGCTGGGCCTGGGGCCACAGGTGTAGTGTACGTCCGATGCCCAGCCACAGCGGCCAAAGTGGTGGCTGAGAAAGGTAGACTCCTAGTTGGTTGGAGCTCTGCAAGGGTTTGTACTCTTAAATCACGCCCTATGCGCTGCTATCGATGCATGGGTATTGGTCACACTCGGCAGCTCTGTCCTTCAGAAAAAGATCGTGGAACACTGTGCTTCCGATGCGGGAAGGAAGGCCACATGGCCACTGATTGTAAGGCATTAGAGCCGCATTGCGCTGTATGCTTCGACTTGCAGCGTCCAGCTTGCCACAGGATGGGAAGCGCGCAATGCAACCCTCCTGCTGTCAGGGGTAAAACCACTTTAACACCTCGATTCACCCCTGCCGCAGAGGCTTCGGAGGGGGTTGTAATGTCGGACTAGTATGTCTAGGTCACAACATTACAACGTACTTCAGACGAACCTGAACCATTGCGCTGCTGCGCAAAGCCTATTTGCGCAGGTAATGGCGGAATGGTCGATTAACGTTGCCGTAGCTGCCGAGCCATACACTGTTCCTGACAGTCCTAATTGGGTCGGTGACACTGACGGATTAGTGGCTGTTTATGCACCTTCATCATCTCGTTCGATTTCTGCTCGGGAGCGAGGGCCAGGCTATGTTGCTGCGGCGTGGGGAGAACTGACACTCATTGGGACATACTTCTCCCCGAACAAAAGTCTGTCAGATTTTGAAACATATCTGCAGGTGCTCAGCGGTGTAGTTGGCAGAATGTCTCCGTCACAAGTCATTGTGATGGGGGACCTTAATGCAAAGGCAACGGCCTGGGGATGTCCCTCTACCACTAACCGGGGAGCAGCAGTAGCGAGCTGGGCTGCAGCTGCAGGCCTTGTCCTTCTAAATCAAGGTTCAGTGAGCACATGTGTAAGGTGGCAGGGAGAATCGATAGTCGATGTCACTTTTGCTACCCCCGCTATTGCGGCGCGCACTCTTAACTGGCGGGTGCTTGACAACGAGGAGTCTTTGTCAGACCACAGGTACATCAGGTTCGAAATCTGCTCGTCCCCAGGTTTTCGAGAAGTACCTATATCAGCAGTGCGCTCAAATGCTTTTCCGCGGTGGTCTTTGAAACGCTATAACAGAGAGCTGGCTGAGGAAGCGGCTATTGTGCAGAGCTGGTGCCCAGTACCATCGTCGCTCCAAGGAGTAGATATGCTGGCAGAACATCTCCGCAAAACTCTTACTGCAGTGTGTGACGCAACTATGCCACGAGTACAAAGAATGCCTCAGAAAAAACAGGTGTACTGGTGGTCTGATGACGTTGCCTCTCTCAGGTCCACCTGTAATACCTCACGTCGAGCATACACGCGATGTCGCAGAAGGCGACATTCTGAAGATGAGATTAGCGAACTCCACGACGATTACCGCCAAGCGAAAAGAAATCTTCATATAGCTATCTTCAGAGCCAAAAAAGAAGCCTGGCGGGAATTTCTGGAAGAACTCGATAGAGACCCATGGGGCCGCCCTTATCGCACAGTAAGAAAAAAGCTGTGCAACCGGGCACCTCCTACCGAATCGTTTGAGCCTCAATTACTCGCTCGCGTAGTAACAGGCCTATTTCCTGAGAGTCCGCCATACGAACCTCCCTCTATGACGATATCGGAGCCTACGGAGCGCACTGACATGGAAATCCCTTCTATTACAGAAGGCGAGTTTGGTGGTGCAATCTTACATCTACGGGCGAAAAAAACTGCCCCAGGACCGGACGGCGTACCAGGCCGTGTCTTGGCACGTGCCCTTAAACATTTAGGGAATCGAACTAAGGAACTATTCAACTCCTGCCTTGAAGTGGCCCGATTTCCCAAAGTGTGGAAAGACGGACGACTTTGCCTCCTTCTGAAGGAGGGACGTCCTTCAGACTCGCCCTCTGGTTATAGACCAATTATTTTGCTGGACGAGATAGGTAAACTTCTCGAGCGCGTAGTGTCCGCCCGTATAGTTAAGCATTTGGCAATAGAGGGTCCTAATTTATCAGACGAGCAATATGGCTTTAGGTCCGGGCGCTCCACCATCGATGCTCTTTTGCGACTGAAGCACATCACGCAAGAAGCTGTTGCACATGGGGAACGTGCCTTGGCGGTATCGTTAGATATCGCCAACGCATTCAACAGTCTCCCCTACGCGTGTATCGATGAGGCACTGTCTTTTCACACAGTACCGCTCTATCTCCGACGGTTTGTAGAGCACTACTTAAGGGAGCGGGACGTTCTCTACATTGACAAAGACGGTAGAGTCTGTGCCAGGCGAATGACAACCGGTGTTCCACAGGGGTCAGTGATGGGACCCTTACTCTGGAACATTGGTTACGATTGGGTACTTCGCGGTTTCTTGCTTCCCCGGACACATATTATCTGCTATGCTGATGATACCCTGTTCATTGCCCGGGGACGCAGTTACGAGGACGTTGCGCACCTGGCCTCAGTGGGATCTACTCTCCTAGTTGGCCGCATTCAACGCTTGGGGCTAAAGGTGGCTTTACACAAGACAGAGGCCCTCCTCTTTTATGGGAGAGGTGTTAGGCCACCAACTGGTGCCTATATTATAGTGGACGGTGTGCGGATCATGCTGACGACCCGCATGAGATATCTGGGGCTCACCCTGGATAGAGCTTGGAAATTTTCTGAGCACTTCCAGCTGCTGACACCCAAGATACAAAGTGCAGCGGGATCTCTTGCGCGTCTTTTACCTAATCTGGGTGGACCAAGAGCATCCTGCCGCCGTCTTTTTACAGGGGTTATCCGCTCCATGGCCCTGTATGGAGCGCCAGTGTGGGCAGACGCCCTAACAACAAAAAACAGAGCTTTTCTGCGGAAACCGCAGAGATTAATGGCTATTAGAGCGATACGCGGCTACCGTACTGTGTCATACGGAGCCGCCTGTACGCTTGCAGGATCTCTACCATGGGAGCGAGAAGGAAGGGTGCTTGCAAAATTGCATGAGCACAAAAAGGAGGAACAGGCGCGAGGACACCGACTGGCTCCTCAGGAGGTCCAGTATGCGCGGGAACAAGCGAGGGAGGCTGCTATCCAGGAGTGGGCCGAAGAACTGGAGACCGCTCGCTATGGCCGGTGGACTATTGACGCCTTACGTCCTGTCTTGGGAGAATGGGTGCACCGGGAACACGGTGCTCTAACGTTCCGATTGGTGCAGGTACTGACTGGACATGGTTGTTTTGGGCGGTACCTACACCGCGTTGCAAAAAGAGAAGCAGCTCCTACCTGTCATCACTGCGGTGCTCCGGAGGATACAGCACAACATACCCTTGAGGAGTGTAGTGCTTGGTCGTCGCAGCGTCAGGCGCTGACAAGAGTAGTTGGTCAGGATCTTTCGCTGCCGAGTTTGGTGAATGCCATGCTTGACAGCGAGAGGGCTTGGGAAGCCATGGTTTCCTTCTGCGAGGAAGTCGTGTCTCTGAAGGAAGCAGCGGAGCGGATCAGGGAGGAAAACCCTCAAGCTGAGCCGCTCCGCCGGCGGAGAACCGGAAGAAGGAGACGGCAATTCCATCGTTTTCTTCCGCTTGATGGAGACCAGCTGAGTGATGGTACGAGGAGAACCATCCCGGCATTGCACAGGTCTCCAACGGAGAGGGACGCCCCAGATACTTCGGGACATGCCTCGCCCTTCCAAGGGCCAATAAGAAGAATCCGTCCAAGACGGATGATCACCGACAGGGTAGCGGTCGAATCCGACCGGGAACCCGCGACCCTGTCAAGTGCTAGTGTGCCGTCGAACGAGTCGTCTGGTGACGACTGGTTTGACGACGCTCTGGCACTAAGGTGAGAGAGGAAGTATCGATGGGTTTTTAGTTGGTATGTCACTGGCTATTAGCACTCTGTTAATAGCTAAGTGGAGAGTCCAACATACCCCTCTGGCCCTCCTCAGGCTAGAGGCAATGCGCAAAAAGCATATTCCCATCGAAAAAAAAAAAAAAAAAAAAAAAAAAAAAAAAAAAAAAAAAAAAAAAAAAAAGGTCTACGGTCATGCCCTGAATAAATTGCATAAATTTGTTCTAGTTAGACCAAGACCAATAAGGTAATTTATAACTAAGCTAGACTGACTAGGTATAGTCCAAAGGGCTTACTTACCTTTTACAAATGTTGATCTTTGAGTTATCAAAGATCAACATTAGTAAAAGGTATGAGATGGAGTTATCCTATTCTCTTCAATACTCACTATTCAATATTTTTATTATAACATGTTGAACATGGGATCTTAAAGAAGGTTTCAAACATGCACTCTAATAGGACACGGCAACATTTAGCTAGTCTACTCTCATAGCAAAACTAAATTAAAAGAATGCACCAATGAGGCCTAACCAAACTTTCCACAAAAACCTAAACTGTGGTGTACTTCGGTGATCTCTAGAATATTCGATTCAAGTTATCATTTGTATACGAGATGTTGGGTATGAGTTGAAAGTTTTGAGTGCTAATCCCATTTTTGTTTCTTTTTTTTATTATGTTATAATATGAATACCTAAAGCCAGATTTGGCTATATGGTCTGAGTTATTTGAATTCATACTCTTTTCGACGAATTTGTGCGCGTGTGTAAAAGCCCGAACGCGGTAAATCTAAGAATTTACCAGTAAGTTTATATTAAGATTTTAAGGAAAAGCCATTTTTGCCTCCTTGAGTCCACCCCTGGTACAGCTGCGTCCAGGTATCATAATAACCTGAGACGTAATTCAAGCGGATTTTGAAAAGATCAGCTATTTCACGCAAGTCCAATTCGCTGCATGTTTTTTTGCTCGGTTTATGACATATTGAGAATATAAAAATCACAAAAAAACAATACACAAAGCATTATCTAGCCCCAAGCTAAGCAGAGCTTGTGTTATGGGTACTAGATAACTGATATACATATTACAAAAAACTACATACCCGTAGATAGATATTTTTAATTTATATAGAAATTATCTAATTAATAATGTAGGTATTGTAAGATACATTATAACGTTATGTACCTAAGTAATTATACATTACGACCGACGACACTAGAATTCTAAAGGCTGTATTGCCCATTGCTTATAATAAAGAACACAGAAATGGTTCAATTTATCACACTAATATTATAAATGCGAAAGTTTGTATGGATGTATGGATGGATGTTTGTTACCTCTTCACGCCAAAACTACTGAACGGATCTGGCTGAACTTTTGCATACAGGTAATTCTAATACTGGAATAAAACATAGGCTACTTTTTATCCCGTAAATCTGTTCCCGTGGGATAAAAATCACCTTCAAACGTTTTCATAGGAACAACGCGTGCGAAGCCGCGGGGCGCAGCTAGTGAAATTATAAACTAACACGGAAATAATTGTTATTTATATATTCAGTCGTTTCGGTATGTAGACTAGAGTAAAAAAATGTCGAAGAAACCCTAAGTAGATGTTATTTTTCGAATAATGATGATCCCGCTTATATACCTATAAGCGGGATGTATATATAGTGTTAACCATCGATGTAAGAGAAATGAGGGAGATTTTAGCTTCTCGAAACTGGAATACTTAAATTAGGTACAATTAGGTCCGCCCCCTCAGTCATAGTCGGCCCGGTGCCGGGCGATCGTATTCCGAATGCGCATTGTTGTCTCGATCAGTCACTTCAGTCTAGGTACGTCTTTCCATTTTTGTTGTTCGGTAGGTATATTGCAAAAAATTGGGAATAGCGTAGCGTGTCCTTACGTTTATTTGTAATACAACACAGGCCATAATGTTGACTTACCGCTGCAGGGAGAACGTTCCACATCTACATAATTTTACTTATATCTATGGTGCAACATAGGTAAGTAGCGATCTTTTTAAAAATTAAAATCACGTTCATTCCTTCATTCCAAAGCTCTAATAATATTTTTGCTACTGGGAAGTTTGCCAAAGTCTAGTCATTTCGAAAGTAAAGTGTAATGCAGGGGATGCATTTATTATAAGCAATCTTCTGAGGATCCTATGCTGAGTTCAATGCTCATTTTAGAATTGTGGAGCGCAAATTTACTTTATTATGTGACGACCTCTGTGGCGCGGTGGGCAAAGGTCCGCGACGCAGGAGGTTGCGGGTTCGATTCCCGCCTCGGGACAAATATTTGTACGATCTGCAGATATTGTTCAGGGCGTTCTGGATGTTTTCTATGTATGATAAAAATATCTAACTATGTAGTGTATTGTATTATGTATATCAGTTATCTAGTACCCATAACACAAGCATTGCTTAGCTTGGGGCTAGATAATGCTGTGTGAATTGTCCAGCATTATTTATATTTTATATTTATTTATATTATCCGACTATCTGCATACGTGGGATGATGATCTGCATAAGACTGCAGGCAGATGTTGGATGCGTCACGCTGAAGACAGGGTGATAAGGCCTCCCCCTGATAAGTGCCTTATTGGCGTTTATTATTGGCGTCACGGTGGGTAGTGCCCATAATCCCCACGCTGAGCATGCGGGTTGGGGATCGCAGTACGGTGGTAGAATTTTTCTGCAGGGGGCTCTGCTACCCGTCCCCCGGTGGATTATTAATTAATCGTCTCCTACGATAACGCAAGAAGAGTTGAGGGGTGCAAATTCTAAGCCAGCACCACATACCTAGCCTGTGTACAATTGTGGATTAATATAGGCTGATGATCCGACTATAGGGGTAGTAAGATTTGATGGAAATTATCTATCTATGAGATGGTATTAAACCATCTCATAGATACATAATTTCCACACACTCAAAACTAAGGAAATTTATTGTTGTCATCACGAGAATTTGTATGTATTGGTGGCGTCACGGAAGATAACATATACCAATGACAAAAAAACAGTCAAAAAATAAAGTTTAATAGTAGTTATCTCTACATAAAGTTCATTAATAAAACAGTTCATTTTTAATAATAGAATTTGTTCTTATCACCACTCAAATGTCCACGACTGGACTCCTCCATACGACGTTGCAAATAATTTCTGTTGCTTCGGTACATAGACTAAAGTAAAGAACGACAAAGAAACCTTTAGCCTGTAGGTAAGTTGTTAATTTTCAAGTTGGGGCAAAATCCGTCCTAAGCTTTTATCAAACCCAAATTTTTCTAGCTAGATAATCTGATATTTTATAGTAAGCCTTTTTAAACGGCGTTTTAAAAATTTGTTTTGATCACTTGATACGTCTAATAAAAATAGTAACATTGATTACATTCACTACACCATTCGTTTTAATAAACGTATGTTATGCAAGAGCGTACAATGTAATTTTATTTTATTGCTTATTTCGTGTTGATTGTTGCATTTATAATGCAATAATGGACTTCCATTTGATTCTTTTACTGTGAAATATACAGAATTTGTGTAAATTGTATAATTTTTTAAAACAGTTTTATTCTATATTTCTTTTGTAGTAGGTACCTAGATTTTATTTGAATTTAACGGTGAGCTAAGTGGTGCTGGCTTAGAATTTGCACCACCCCATCTCTTCCCGTGGGTGTCGTGGTTGAGGAACGATGGTTGTACCTACCTACTTATAATATATAGTTTCTAATTTTTATACCTGATGATTTACACGGCCGCTCCGGCCAGGTGGGATGATGATCTGCGAAAGACTGCAGGCAGATGCTGGATGCGTCAAGCTGAAGACAGGGCGCTATGGCGCTCATTAGGGGAGGCCTATGTCCAGCAGTGGACCAATATAGGCTGATGATGATGATGATGATTTACACCTAAAATATTAATACCTTAAATACCAGTCAACCCAGCATTTTTTATAAAATTTGAATTAAATTATTTAATATTTTTCATTATTAGTAGATATAAATGCATACTTTTTTATGTATTTTATCAAGTAATTTATAACACTTTATATCAAGGATATAAATGACAACAAGGATATTATAAGAGTAGATACCGCACACTTTACATGACATCAAGAATGTATTACCTACAGTAGAATAAATATCTTCTCTATACTTAGATAATGTTTCTCTAACCATTATATAAATAAATATATAAATAACAGACAAATTTAAATGTAAGTATAATTGCTATACTTTGCGACACTTTTAGCAACGTGTGACGTCACTATCCTCTACTCACAAACCTACACGCACTTTGTTTGAGATTTTTTATTCTTTGACAAAAGAAAAATATGAGCCCAAAATATTCTGATAATTAAACTGATAGACAAAAGATAAGAGAAGAAGAATATTTTTTTAACCCAGGACACTTCCCTACCAGCCTTTAGATGCTTAAAAACGAAAAAGATTATATCGCTGGTTAAATTCCAAACGGCCACAAGGCGAAAACGGTAAATTTCACAGGAGAGCCCATCAAACTTTTCATCGTGATATTTTAACTTTTTTTACAAATGTATAAATGCTACATTTATGAATTATATATCATTCGATGCGTATTTTAAAACTTTATTTATTTATTAATAAGGAATTGCCGCAGCTGTTATCTACGAAATATAAATATCACATGAGTCCCTTTTGCATATAAAAATGACTGTTGAATCTGTCTACTCTACTAAATAAAACGCCACGTATCGAAAAATAATTAATGTTTATTGAATGTTTTTCTTGAAAAAACTATGGCAATCAACCTTAATTAAACACAAAAAGCATAATATGCTTTTTGTTGTTATCTTTATTTATATCCCAATATCATAATATTATTATGATATTGGGATATAAATAAAGATAACAGAAAATGATCCTTTCAATAAATGCCACAGAAAATAACGTGTTGATAAACTACTACATACTCGTAACTAATAAACAAGCAACAAAATACTTCAAAAGTTAAAATTCTAAACCTTATTACGGATCGTTATAATTAAATATCTGTCTTACAGATAAGGCAACATCACAATTATAATATTTTTAGCAATCAAAGGCTAATTTATTTAAAAGAAACACCATTTTCATAACCTACGAGGGTTATACTTGAAAGACTCGACTCAATTAACCAAGACAGTGAGAAATTCAATACTTCAACCACACTAAGCCACTAGCTGATAGGGGTTGCCTATGTCCAGCAGTGAACCAATGTAGGCTGATGATAATGAACTACACTAAGGTACTTAAGCAACGATACCACAAGCACTCAAGGGTGCACGTCCGTACAGCACGACGATCGCAGCAAAATCAGTCCGCTACCCTCATACCTTTGGCTTTATTGTAAAGCTACTACTATACGTTACCTCAAATAAAACCACATCCATCACGGTCACTCCTGATACCCTGGCCGTTCCGACCAGGTTTACCATGTCGTACCTTTTACCATAACCATCCCTTTGCTGTTTGGGGACCAACCAGCATTACCAAATAAAAATCTCTCAAAGGTCTGTTTGCGTCCAACTAGCTGCAGTAAATAAATACCTGTCGAAGAGCTGCTTGGGCCAAACCAGCACCATCACCATCAGTTACCAAAATACCTCCAGATGGGCTCTTCGGTTCAAAAGAGCACCATCGATTATCAAAATACCTTTCGATGAGCTCTTCGGTTCAAATGAGCACCATCGATTACCATGATACCTTTCAATGGGCTGTTCGGGTCAAACAAGCACCATCGATTACCAAAATATCAAACACGATATCAAATACCTCTGGTAATCAACCAGCACCATCAGCTGCTGTAACCCGTGACAAAAATGTCATGAGACATTTTATACACGTTAGTCGTTAGTGTGTTATGTTTCAAAATGTACTACTCCTAGTACACAAACAGGTGAATATTCTAGTACTTTCTAAACAAAAATTCATCGTTGAATCTCAAAGTATAAAGACAACATATTCAGCTGCATAACAACCACAACCATAGCCAACGTGCTAAATTAAGCACACAGCGAACTTACGGTACACAGCGACTGATCGGTTTGCAAAGCCGACCAGCATCCAGGGCCACAGACACGTTGCACCTCAAGGGCCATCGTGTCATACCACAACGGCCAACAGCACCACACCTCAAGGGCCAACTGCGCTACACCTCAAGGGTCAACAGCACCACACATTAAGGGCCACACGCACCAGGGACACGTCGTCGACGAGGCAGGACCACCAGCAGTGCGCAGGCCACAGTTCGAACATGTAAACAAAAATCTAAATATTTTTTAAGGAAGGCCTACAGCTTATATAAATACAAAATAAGTTATATGAATCTAGCAACAAAAAGCCAATTAATGAATGGACTTCACGGCTAAATAACAATGTTAGTATCGACACTGTAAATTTCACAATGTAAGTATTAGTTTGGTACTCATGCGGAGCGCGCGAGTAGAGCATAGAATAGAATAGAATAGAATAATTTATTTAGGTAAAGAAAAACAATGTTACATTTTTCTCACGTGAGCTATTAATGCTTAGGTATAAATTAAACTTTATTATGGGTACACTTTCATCATTATCAAAACAAAATAGCCATACGCATAATAACTCACACAACAAATACGCATTGTTTGTTGCACATCGCCTTTAATAATTGCCGAAGTAAGCCGCTTATTGCAAAGCAACTTAGCTACAAGGCGTCGCGTCGCGCGTCGTCAGTCGTCGGTCAGTCAGGTAAACGCTCAAACCAACAAAAATATCTGAGGGTAAACCCAGCATGTTGTGTGCTTTCGTATTTATTTTCATGCCTACAGGCCAACCTTTACAAACATCAATAAAGCCATAAAGAGAGAACGAGTCTGATTTGTTTTAAAAAATACCATCGTATTCACCTGTTTCTTGTATACAAAACAGAAGCAAAACAAGAATTGCACTTTTGTCTTAAAAAATAAATCATAATCTCATAGTATTTAAATGCAAAGTGGACACATTCTTTATTGTGGCACTTAAGCATACAAAATAATGTTGTACTTACGTGATATTTAGATTCCACACAGCCGCATTCTAAAATATGGTACTTTAGTCTATAAAATTTTACTGCAACTCAGACTTATTCCGCAATATGGCCCTTTTTCACATAAATTACGTGCACTTACGCTGACGATAAGGACTCAACTGACAAGATGGCCCTTTTGCCCTGAAGCTGGTCACCAAAGTGTCAGAATGCGAAAGGGGCGGTTGTCTGATTGGTCCATTTTTAACGCTATAATCATGGGTGTCTTTTTCGAATATGAAAATTTAGACGATTTAGATACAATTTTTGGAATAAAAAGGATTTTGTTTTTTTTTGCATTGTGGCCCTTTGGAATTTAATCAGCGATATAAGACGCACCATTTTATTCTTGAAATATCAACTCTCCTAAAGATAACAATTTCATGACAACAAGACTTTTGTTTCCCAACGTACGACATAGTAATTTTTGCTTATATACCGAAGTTTTCCCATTTCTCGTTTATCCGACCCCCAGTAGGTTTAATCAAATGTTGTGAAAGGTTTATGAGAAAAAGTTGAGCAACTTTAGCTGTATCAAAGAATTGCTCGTTTGCTTTGTTTTTGCTTTCTTTCAGGAAGGTATATTTTGGTTTTTCGTTAACTTTTCTAAAAAAAATTAATAAGATTTGCATAGATTTACTTTACAGATTTCTCTATAATGTAGGGCTCAGTCGGATCTGGGCGTGTTAGTATTTTATTTGGTGTAACCTATTATAAACTTGTTAAAATAATCTTTATTTTTTGATCTCACTAATCTTTATTTTGTACTTCGATAGATAAATATAAAAAAAAATATTTGGTACACACATACAATTTTAAACAAAAAATTATGTTGTAGGAAAAATTGTATTTTAAGCACTTTTCTAATTCGTGAACCCACAACTTACTACAGTAGGTAAGCTATTCAGCCACAGTGCTGCTGTGGTCTAAACGCATAATTTATCAAGATTCCCAAAACTCCAACAACATCGAGGGCCGGCAAGTCGACGCCTAGCATTTTATGACTCAGAGGCGGCGGCGGGCGACATCAAGGTCAATATTCCAACGTTCAGTTGGGCAAAACTCGTTGTGTAGGAAACACGCTCGCTGTTACGTCATTTGTTTTTATTTGCTGATCTATTTTTGGAAGTGCCAGTGATAGTTTTTGTTGGTTTTGGATTTTGAAAACGGAATGCAGGTTAGTCTTTTGTTTAGAAGCCCTGGGTTGTGAACTCTTTTCATTGTTTTCTCAAGGACAAATTTTGTTAAAGGTCACAGATGATGTTTTCACCAGAATTTGTGTCCAAATTGTAGCTCTGTAGGTTGTTTACGAAGAAGTGATTAATGAAATAGAAGCATAAAAGAATTTCATTTCACATCGCTGTAACTATGTTTTAGTGTAGGTCTAAGCCACATACATCATAAAGAGTGTACGGTACTAATTTATTGATACTAGGTACTAACTTATGATAAACTAGCTGCGCCCCGCGGCTTCGCACGCGTTGTTTCTATGAAAACTTTAATAGATGATTTTTATCCCACGGGAACTGATTTATGGGATCAAAAGCCTATGTTTGATTCCAGGATTAGAATTACTTGTATGCAAAATTTCAGCCTGATCCGTCCGGTAGTTTTGGCATGAAGAAGTAACAAACATCCATCCATCCATCCATCCATACATCCATACAAACTTTCGCATTTATAATATTAGTGTGATGTGATTATTATCATTATTTAGATATGTTTTGTTGGCCAAGCGTGATCTAGTCACTTATCTAATAGATAAAATAGGCATACCAATTACGTATAGTAATAAGTTTCGTCGGTTTATGACATGCACTTGTATTTTTGAAAAAGTGTCATTCTTTAAATGAATCAAAAAACTATGACATACTTTTTTTCATAAAATTTCTCGCAAAGTAAATCTAGTACCAAGTACCGAGGTGGGTACTGCTTATAAAGAAATATCGTAGCATTTGCAATAAGTACTAGGAAGGTACCTACCTTGTATTTAAGATAAAAATTGTATGTTTGTCAGTTGATTTGTAATGTGTTCGGAACCGAGATGGTATGATACAAGGCTATAGGATATTAGGCCCACCTAATGTGACGACCTCTGTGCCACGGCGGGCGAAGGTCCGCCTGCGACGCAGGAGATTGCGGGTTCGATTCCCGCCGAAGGACGAATATTTGTACGATCTGCAGGTATTTGTTCAGGGCGTTCTGGATGTTTTCTATATATTTTAAAAGAAATATCTATCTATGTAGTGTATTGTATTATGTATATCAGTTATCTAGTACCCATAACACAAGCTCTGCTTAGCTTGGGGCTATTTAATGCTGTATGAATAGTCTATAATTATTTATTTATTTAATGTGTATATATACTGCTTAGACTATAAAAAATCCAAGTAAAGCGTGCACAAAAAAAGTAGGAAGTAACTCAACTTATTCAATAATATGGTGTACATGTACGATCACAATTGTTAAAAGAAGTTAAATAAAACTGAAATAAATATTTTTTTTCCTTTTCAGGTAAATTCCTGAACGAAAGAATTAGATAAACCACAAAATGGCTGCCATTCTACCAATCATACTCACTGGCGATACCCTTGGTAAAAGGCACAAGCAAATAAACAGTTTGGTAAAAGAAACTTACGAAAGAAATGAGAATTTCAAGAACCTACAAGATACTCCAGAAAAATCGGCCATCGATCGACTTTTTAAAATAGATCTAGCTTCAAAACATCGTGTCGTCGAATACATTACACAGAATCTCAAAGATGTTGATATGCTGTACGTAAGCAGAGCATTAAAAGCCATTTGGCTGCTGGATCCTAAATATCAGGATATCATAAACCCAGAATATTTAGAAAACAATCTGTATCCTTACATGATAACTACAGCTGTCACAAAAATGAAACACTGGATACATTTATACTTAAAAGACGAACAAAGATCAGAGAAGTTCTATGACTATTATAAAGAGAAAGAATTTGAACTAGCCATGAAGTTTCTAGTCAAAAGCTCGCCTGATTTTATTTCAAAAGAGTTCCCCAAGATCTTAGATGTTGTTTCACCAAAACATTTTAAGTTACTTTGCGAGAAAAATGCACAAGTGGCCAAAACATTTTACGATTCACTAGCGACTGATGAGAAACAAAAGTCTCGATATTTGAAAAATGAGAAGGAGTTTTATATTAGCATGAAATGTATGCTAAAATCTGACACAAATTTATTTCTGGACATCACTGAAAAATATTTCAACATCCATAAGTTTGAACGATTTAGTTCAATAGCAACAAAATATATTATGAACCACCATAAAGCCAGAGTTTTGAAAAAAGCTGAACTATACATATCTCGTATATTGGATTTAGCAACGATGGCAGAAAATCTCGACGAAGAAGAAGAAAAATATTTGATTTTACAGCTAGCTAAAGCTAAGTATATCAATCACTGGTTCAATTATAAAAGCATAGAGCCACTCATCAAAAAAATAAAGCCAGAAAACAGAGCAGCGTTCAAGAAAAAAGTTTTTGTTGATAAAGACATTGGCAATGAAATTGAAAACTGGCCCTATGAAGAATCTTCAGCGCCTGAAATGGAAGACTTAGGACCTGATATATTTAAGGATAGGGAACACGACCCACGCGAATACGAAAGGTATGGGTTAGATGGCATTAAGAAAAGAAAACTAATGAAAAAATGTGGTCGGTACTTGCATGGTGATACGCAGATGGTATACTGTATGGCAGAATCCTTTATTTCAAAAGTCAAAACAGAACTTGATAAATTATTCGATGAATTTCGCTTCGTTGGTTTTGAGAAAACATTTTATGAACTGAGAAAGAGGATTTTGGCTGAAAGCTCTTCTCAAAACCGGCAGTATATTATGTTAGTACTTGTAAGCAAATCCGGAGGTCGTCCTGAGGCTATTGCCACTTTGATGGAGCTTTTGGCAAAACATAGCAATGAGCCTTCGAATCTAAGAGCAGCTATTATCAGAAGTCTTGTCAACAGAGCTTTCGTCTGGCGTTTGCCTGAAGAAACTTGGAAGCAATTATTGGAGTTCGGTAAAGGCCTTGGCCTAAACGGAAGTCCACCTGAAGCCGACTGTATCGAGGGTCTCCATGCTGTGTTTATTCGAATGCTTCTAAACGGCAATGTAGAAGATCATATTTTGAAACCTTTCTTGGAGCATTTTTCAGATTTAAGCAGTTATAAGTTGAATGCTGTTGAGAAAAAATGTGTCAGCGAGGGTCTACCGAAACTGTTAATCAGGACTGCAAAAACCAAAGTTGATGTTATTGATGCAATTGACTTAATCCGTAAGCTCATCGAAGTACTTAGAGTTTATCACTTAAAAATTGACACATACCCTGGTTTGATTCCAACAATTATCGATCTCGCAACCAAGGATCTTTCATCATGCATTCCCCTTCTGGAAAGCTTATTCAAATCTAAAATTGGACGAAAAGATTTGTTTCAATTTACATTCAAATTTATAAAAACGGATGCGTCTCACTTAAATGCTTTAAAACATGACATAAGCGTTCTTAACGCAGAAATCTATGAATCTAGCTGGGACTCTACAAAATTCGAAAAGTTTTTAAGAAAACTAACTATTTATTTTAATGAAAATTTGGCCATTCAATACAGAAATAAACTGAAGTTAAAAGAGCACAACAAATTTATTGGTCGACCTCTTGCAATCTTGCTCGGAGTTGAACTTGTGTCTTACATACAAAATGTTGATAAAGAAGACAAAATAGAGTCCAAAGTATTTGCAGCAGTACTAAGAGCAAACGCCCATTTGGCGAGACCTTACATTGATATTGATTCCTTAGGATGGCAAAAAGCTGGCACGAAAATGATTGCAAACAAGCTTACAATATGTCCATTGCTTGATGTAGAAAGCAATGTTCAAAAGCTTATAAAATCTAAACGCACCGCAAAGTTGGCTCTTCTCTTGTCAAAGAGAAATAAAACCTTTAGTGACGTGTTTATTCAAACTGCAAAATTAAGACCGTCTGTAGCCATCAAATCGGGTTTCAAAGAAATGCAAGAGCAGGGTGACAAAGTTGACCCAACAATTTGGTTGACAATCAAGCCAATTATTGAACAAATTAATTTTGATAAAGACACCAAAACAGTCCATATCAAAAAACTAATTTCTCACGCTAACAATGTGCCTGAGAAAATAAGACCTGAATATTGTGTTTTACTATTCAAAGCGTTTGACAAATTAGAAAGTTTTGAGCGATTTGTAAGAATGCAGTGGCTTTGTCGCATAGAAAATATACTTCCTGACGTAGATGAATTATTTATTGAAGACATTATCATGAAATTTCTTGAAGAACTTAATCCTGAAAAACTAACCGACAATTATGATGAATGTGCAGATAACTCCTTATTTATACGTGTTATCTTGACCTATATTTACCTTTCTAAATCAGAAAAAATACTCAATCGCAGATTTGAAACATTCGGTACAAAGCTTTTGGCAAAAATGACAGACACTTTCAAAACACCCGATAAAAACGAAATATTTTTCAAATTCCTTGATGAAATTTTACTGAATTTTAAGAACACAAAAGTTTTTATGAATCCTGAATATGTATCATGTTTATTTGTTATGGAAAAGACAGTGATTTGGATGCAAACAATTTTGCCAATTGATCAACATTTCAGTAAATACGTAAATATACTAGGGTGGAGTGATTGTGTATGAAAAAAAATAAACTTATTTTTTTTTGGATGGCATAGCGATATAAAGTTGTCTTTGAATGAGAAAATCAAATGTACGAAATATTGTTAATCTATTATAATGTCTTGAGGTGCCCCAACACAATTGAAAATCGGTATATATAAAATTTTTTTACAATTGTTATCTCTTTGTCAAATTGTTCAAAAAAAGTATTTTTCTGAATTTCAGGACTACCATTAAATGAATATCAGTATAATTACTTAGAAATGTAATTACTAAAAGTGCCGTAACTTATTTCGAATTTTTTTTTTTTTTTAAGAAACGATAAAAATGCCAAAGTGCAATTTTATTTAAACACTAGCAGCGCCTCGCGGTTTAACCCGCCTAGTTCCCGTTCCCGTGGGCATTCCGGGATAAAATATAGCCTATGTCACTCCCTGAAAAGTAAGCTTTTTTATGAAGAAAGATGTTTTAAAACGGTCCAATAGTTTCGGAGCCTATTCAATACAAACAAACAATCAAATCATTGCCCTTTATAAAATTAGTATAGATTAAATTGCAAGTGTCTCAAAGTTAATTCATCCAAAGGTGACTGACAGGCAAACCACTGTAATGTTTTTTTAATTTCTTCTTCCATCAAGCGAATCACACCACCTTTAAAGTCTGTTCCATCGCAACCAACAACAGATATTTCGCGTAGTTCCATCAATTTGGATTTCAAGTAAGTTAAAATACTTTTTATACCTTCCGCAGTGAACCGATTTCCGACTCACAAGTGACATGCCCGAAGTAGTCGCTTCTTGGCTCCGATAAAATCACATAATGGTCTTCTGAAACTCTTTTTCTGTAAAATTTACCATCCTTCTGAATACTAACCAAAGTTTTGTCCCTTCTACAGCATAAATAGCACGTATGTTTTTATCGCGATCTGCATTCTGTAAAGCTGATCTGACTTTAGTTCTCTCACGGCGTAACGTAGATCGATCAATGACACCACTGGTATCGTTTGAAGAAATCATTCAAAGATCTTTTAACACAGAAGAAGCTATAATAGCAGCTGCTCTGTCAGAAACTCCAGTGCGATCGCACGCAAGAGCTAACGAGATGGTAAATTTAACCTTTTCTTTTTTGTTGGTGGTGCAAATGGAATTTGATGTGGACTAAAAGCTTCGCTATTACTGGAACTGACCCTAATACTTTGGATTGCCAATGTCACATCTTTATATAAGGACGAGAACAACACGGTTTCTCGCAATCAATTATCTCTCCGTTAAGAAATGAACGTTTTTGTTTTCTTCTCTGTTTTTTCACATTTTTTATAGTTGCAGCTAGATCTAAACCACCTATCATCATTTTTCTTTTTGTTCATTAATTGATCGAGTAGAAAATGTTTTTCTTTTTTGGGAACACGACTGTCTTTTGCACAAGAACAGTTTGAGATAAGTTTGCATTTGCAACTGCAAATATCGAATAATCTATGAGTCTTTGAGGCTTTAAATGTATTAATTTTCTGATGATAATTTGTGTTGGTTTGACAGCTATGATTAGGTTGCATTACCTTTCATTTCGAGTCATAAATTATTTGTCGTGGTAGGCAGGAATTAGTTATTAATACCCTCTTACGGCTAACTGTTGGCAGCGAAGCTTTTTGCCAAATATCTCATACTTCTTGAGCCAATATTTCGGATATGTCATGGACCGTCGGCTCTTTTGTTGTTTTGTCTGTCTTTAATTCATTTTTAAATAAATAAATAATATGTCATAACATCATTATAAGTACGCTATTGAGATATTGGTTACTTCACTGGCAAACCATAAAATAATAAAAATCGCACGCGAGTATTGACTAAATGACGTTGAAACAACTTTTGATGAGGGTAGTGAAATTACCTCCCCGCGTACCCCGCGTACTGAACATCGATAAACACGTCTTAATGTTAAAATTTTCTATCATAAACTAACAGGGCAACTTTCAGAATATAATTTATTATAAATAAGACGAATGTACTTTTTTACCAATTTTTGCGAATTTCTCTAAAATTAATGAGGTTGGGGGCACCTCTAAATATATTACGTTTATAACAAAATTTTGTGAGCATATTTGTGAGTTAGAACAGCAACTTTTTACAGGTATTCCAAATTGATTACGAAATAAAAAAAAAATCGCTCCACCCTAATATACATCTCACCATGCTGTATTATAAAACAATAAGACAGGCCGTGATCGAGGCACCCGAAGTATTCGAAACTGAGAGAAGGAAATACAAAGAAGCTGTCAACATGGTTGGAAACCTTTTCGGCAAACATATTGCTAAAGACGTCAAAGAGTTAATGTTAAAGTATTTCGAAAGTATTATCTATTTATACAAAGATGCACTTGTTGAATACCTGGATGGTTATTTTAATTATACTCAATCAAGTGACTTTCTCTCGGCTATTGTAAAAGGTATTCTGGAAGAAGATCCAGAGGTATCTCGTTTAGGTATGTATGTTTTGAAAGATAAATATTACAGCATCGGTGAAAAAAAATCATCTGAAATCAGCGAAAGCTTTAAAAAAGTTGAAGATCTGAAAAATAAATTCTTTGTGTATGCGGAACTGCTTTCTTGATTCAATCTGTGTACCTACCTAATAATGTTTATTATTCTAATTTATATTATTTTGACAACTTAAAATTATAACGTTTTATTTATTAAACACTGTGAAAATGTTGCTTGCTTTAATTACGAATAAAAATTCTTTTTCTTAAATCCTTGGTTTTATTGATTTAAAAAAATCACCGCTGCATATTTTGATTTGTTTGTATTGGCCGTTGGTAATAAAAATGCATTAATAAATAACTTAAAATAGATACCACAAACTGTACGATGGATTTTTTAAAACTTCCTGTAATAAACGTAATAATAAGATAAAATAGGTGGGGGCGCCACTTTCACTCATGTATGCGCCATAAGGATGGTGATAGGCGAAGATACATTGCACTGCATAGGGAACACGCTAAAGTCATGGTTTATGCGCGATATAATTAGTTTGATAAAGAACTATAAAATGGTTTATTTCGTTGGTGTGATGCGCGCGTTCCGTTTTTCTGTTTGGAATGATGACGCATTCTCTGACAGGTAACAGACGCTCCACGATTTGATTACTATCTTGTATTTCGAGTTGCGCTAATATCGATATTAGCGCGCTATCAAGCGTTCCGAGTTACGATACATCATCTTCAATTACTTTGAAGCTAATAGGTATTTAAAACATAATATTTTAAATCACGAGTAGAGACTGCGTCCCCGCAACTTTTGTGTAGAAAACCCTTTAATAGGTACAATAACGACCTACGAGAGACATAGGTACTCGTAAATGCTGGATTCGGTTAGCTAAAGACGAGTGATACGTCAATGAATCCTCACGTCACCTCAACATCCTATATTGGTTTACTACTGGACGTAGGCATCATCCTGATAAGCGCCATTGGATTTTATCTCATGGGGAGTAATGCCTATGATGCTGGGCATGCGGGTTGGGGATCTCAGTACGTTGGAGTTATTCTGAAGGGAGCGCTGCTGCCCGTTTAAGGTGGATATCCCCTAATTGTCTTTTAGTTTATAGTATAATATCAAGTAGGTATATCTCTGTCTTTCATTACTGCAATTAAATTTTACTAATACAAAACTATTATGAACCTATAAGAAGCCAGAGGATTGAGCCCTCGTGTCTAAATACAAGTAACAAACTTAGTTAGAGCGAGGTGACATTATCTGACCCTAAAAGGTTTATCACAAGTAGGTATCTATGTAACATAAGGCTAAAATAACCTAACATTATATAAAATGAAATAGATTGTAACTACCTGCTTTGTAAACCCATCTCTGCAAATAAATATTTTATTATTATTATTATTATTAATTGCCCTTTACGACACCCGTGGGAAGAGCTGGGTTGTCGTCGAATATGAGAATCGAAACATTCAAGTACAGCGACCACATATAATGCCCAATTTCAGACATTCTCACACCCGGTTGTAACAGGGTCCTGGAAAATTCCATTTATATCTACACAACCCATGGCATAATACACACAAACCGACGCCGGAAGTGGTGGTAAACATAACTTCCGCTTTCTGGTTACCCTGTGAGCATTTCCGGCTTGCTCTCATAGTGTGCAAATATTAAATGCTTGAACATGTACTACGTAATTGAAGTGAGGGTACTGTCGACCATATAAATTGATATAAATAGTAAAAGTTGGGTCTACTTTCTAAATACAAGGTTTTAGGTGACAATTAGCTACCGGTCTGGTGTAAAGTCTTGCCGTTTTAACTGGTTTTGTTCACACGGTTCCAACGTAATTACAATTCCCTATAAAAAATTAAAAGTTACTACTTACACTACAAGATGGATTTTTTTTTCGTGATTCTGACTTTTTGATACTCTAACCAACAAATAAACAGAGAAACACATTTTTTTGTTGAGTAAATAGAAAAAAAATCCTGTGATTTTTGTTATCTGAGAATGGGGATAAAAATTCTCAAAGACATTTTTAAAAAATAGGGAGTGCAGCTACACCGATTAAGGTGAAGCTACAGACAATACCAACATTATCTACCAATCTTACTCCCCGTGCAAAAAATCTAATCAGTAGGTAAAAGTACTACCGCAGAAGATTTCACTCATAATTTAGTTTCCTGTAATAAAATAATCTGAGAGCTTTAGATTGCACGAGTAATCACATCATCACACTAATATTATAAATGCGAATGTTTGTATGGATGTATGGATGGATGTACGTTTGTTACCTCTTCACGCCAAAACTACTGAAAGGATCTGGCTGAAATTTTGCATACAGGTAATTCCAATCCTGGAATCACTCTTTATCCCATAAATCAGTTCCCTTGGGATGAAAATCACCATTTAACGTTTCCATAGGAACAACGCGTGCAAGGCCGCGGGGCGCAGCTAATACCTACTCAATATATTTATTCTGTGTCAATGTCAATACTCTATTCAGTAGGTTCTAAAACCTTTAAACGACTTATATCCGTACCAAATATCTAAACGCAACCAATCACAGATCTCGAATCGTTCTACGAGGAAATTTACGATTGGGCATTTAATTTACGATTAAACTTTAGTAGTTTATGTCGATTTACCGACGATTAATGTACTCCACCGGCTACTGGTTATAGCTTTATTTAGACGCATTTACATAGTTAGCCGTACACTAGAATAAAACTTATACAGAAAGCGTTTTGGAGACGGACCTAAGTAGGTACACTTTTTTTTCCTTGCTCTAAAATGTATTCCTACTTATGTTCTGTCTATAAAATAAATATAATTTATTCTTATTCTTTATTCTTATTCTTAAATATAGTCATGTGTCAGTGTTAACCCTTGGTATCGCTTTTTAATTAATCATATTGAGCAGGAGAATTGCGTCTGTTTCGAAAGGGGGTTGTTTATCACATTAACCGACTTCAAAAAAAGGAGGGGGTTCGCAATTTGACTTTTTTTTTGTTTGTTACCTCAGAATTTTTCATGGAATTCGGACCACCCAGTAGGTGGTCCGAATTCCATGATTCTTTTTTTATACAAAAGCTTGTGTTTCCCGTGTGGTCCCATTTTAATTTGGTTCAGTATGGGTAAATGGGATCCATGAAATTCCATGAAAAAAGTATAAAAATTGAAGTCGGTTTATAGTTTTTTAAAACAAAATTAATTACGACAACACAATTATAACATGAGTAGTCTTGCTCTGCATTTGTTGTCTCAAAATAATACAATCTCAAGTCATCATCTTCAAGTCAAGAGTCAAAAGTTCCTTCTAGGAAAGCGTCTGAGGCCATAATATATTCAGTATCTTTACCAACGCTCAAACCGTACGACGTTGTGCCTTGAGCTCCAGCTCTTAGTAACTTTTAGTATTGCTTCACTTCAGTCCTTTTGATGTCAAATGTTGTTCTGATCTGGTCTGACCAGCGCGTTCATTGAGTAAGACGAGTTTCCAGATATGAAACCTTTTAAACAATCAGTAAAGTTATTTTGATAATGCGATCAAAACACATGCATAAATACCCGTGAATATTTTTAATAATAATCAGTAATCAGCCAACAAAATGGATCTGACGGAAGACCAGCGTTGGGTCCTAGCTTGCTAGCAACCAACCCATGCTGAGGCTGAGACCATTTTGTGCCGCCGGACTTAATTTTTTAAGTAGGAATTATATCGTTCAAGTTGGCAACTTTTTAGTTTTAGAAAAAGTTGCCACCAAGTGGAAGATCTTCCCATACTCCGTTTCGCATTGCATTGCGGTCACCACTCGAGAACCTATTCTCCCAACGGTTATCAGTTTTGCGAGCTATATGTGAAAACTTTATGTGAGTGAAAATAAATACATTTTGACGTGCAAAGACTGTTCTTAATAGCCTTTATTAATAAACAGTTCACTGCCTCTCACCGCTGCTGGCTGCAGCGCTGTTAATCGGTTTTCTGTATAATTGAGCTCTATCTTTTATAGGGCTCACTGCCTGTCTTTTACGGTTGGAATTTATCTAGTCAGCACTCGGCTATCGTTTTGATTAGTATGGGGGTTTTAGCCATAATCGTTAATTGAAATCTCTTATTATGAAGATATTGTAATTGTACTTGTAGACAATTGTCTTACAAAGATATAATTTTCATGGTAATAATAATATTAATGCTGGACAATTCACAAAGTATTATCAAGCCCCAAGCTAAGCAGAGTTTGTGTTATGGTTACTAGATAACTGGAAAACATAATACAATACACTACATACATAGATAGATTTTTATTATTATATTAGAAACATACAGAGCGCCCTGAAATATCTGCATAGTGCAGATATTTCAGACTTTCACTTTGTACATAATGTGCTTAGCTTGGGGCTAGATAGTGCTGTGGGAATTGTCCAGCATTATTATTATTATTGAAGTCATAAATTTTCAATTTTCTAAACGTATCGAAAATCTCAGACGTCAACAATCGACTTTAGTCAATTACTATACACATAACATACTTGACACTTATATTAAAAAAGTTTGCGAAAGTTTGGATCCATACATATGGATAGATGTTTGTTACCTCTTCACGCTACAACTACTGTATGGATCGGGCTAAAATAAAAAAAAAATAAAAAAATAAAAATCTTTATTCAGTAAGCGGTATACATAGGTACATCTACATCTACTTAAAATTAGTCGGGCACCTTGGCACAATAGCCGACCTTAAGCTGGACTCTGTTCCCCACACTAGGTGTGGACGACCTGTATTGTGGGGTCACATGGACCAGCTGTCGCCAAATGTTGCATCCAGGTAATTTGAATCCAGAAATTAGACATAAGTAGGCTTTTACACTTTTTATCCCATAAATCAGTTCCCATGAAATAAAATTCATCTGTAAACGTTTCCATAGACACAATGCGTACAAAGCCGCGGGGCGCAGCTAGTTATTTATAATCCAAAACCATTAAATTAAGATGGCTTTTTGATAAATGGAATAAGAGTTGAAATGGATACGGTGGGTGTCTGCAAGAAAGAGGCAATGTACTTAAATAAATGAGGCTGTTTTTTTTTCTATAAATCTTTTATTTGAATCGTATGGCTTGAAACTAATTTCTTGAACTATTAACATAGAAATTTCACTCAATTACATGATACAATTGTTCAAATCGACATAATAATAGAACCTTTGGATCTTAATAATTACTTGCATTTTTCAGTAATAAGTTTCTTAAAAGCAAAAGAATATTAGTGAAAACATCTCACAAAAAACATAAATCAAGATAAATAGAAAATTATTCTATAGATACAAAATAAGTATGAAATTTGCGTAAGTACTAAAAGTATATTTCTTACATCATGTAGGCAGGTTTCGAGTGGGGAACCTATATTCATTAAATATAGGTACCTACCTAATACAAGGTAAAGGTAACCTACGATTAGGTAATCTATACAGATACAGGGTGTAACAAACAGTAAGGATCTGTGTAATGTAAAAAAGCATATATTATTCTAGGAATTTAAAAGTAATCTTAGAATTCATGTCACATCTTGATCATCTTTACTAACATCAGATACCGGCATATTTATAACAATTCAATAAGAAGATTAACCTATATTTACAAGTTGAATTACTTAAACTAATTTTTCAGTCTCAGTCGAGATTTAAAAAGAACTATGCAAATAATTAAATTAACTTTTTAAAGTTAAACACATTATTTTTTTCCATATGTCCATATGTGTATACATGTAATGTTAAATCATCAAAATATTACATATTTTTTTCTTAAAAGATCAGAGATCATTAATATGTTATATCTATGAAAAAGCAATCACACGTTAATTAAAACATTTATTTAATTTAAAAATCACTTATAATCTATTATCTTAAAACTCTTTAATCTTTGATATTGACACTTAAAGCTTTTAAATTTTAGGCTCGTTTTAATAATTAAAGGGCGTACGAACCCAAAATTTCTTATTTAATATAATAAGTTTTCTTACTAATAGATCAAGTCTACGAAGATATAGAGAGGACGATTCATTTCAAAACTATTGAAAATTATTTTTTAATAAATTCATCTTAACATTTTCAAACAAATTTAAAAAAGCCTCTGAGGCTGTCAATGATTTCTAATACTTTACTGAGATTATTACGTACTCAAGTACCATACCTACTAGATAAGCAGGAAGTACCTACGTACTTATTCATTTTTTTTTAATTTAAGCAAAAGTTACTTCAAACGTGAGTTCCAGGTGTATGAAGAGAACCTGAAAAAACAACGTCTTGCTAAATTCACTTTAACTTTTTTATCAAACTCAATAACTATAATAAACTAAGCAACTAACTACAAACTAAAATAAAGCTTCAACTAGGCCTTTGTATCTAAAATTAACACACTTACAAAATACTCTAAAAATATTTGCTACTGCACATACAATATATCGAAAGATCTCGAATTATTTATATGAATAACTTCGTTTTTGTATACCACGCTATAAATAAAACTACAACATAAAAAGACAAATTGATCTACACAATGCAACAAACAAAGTATTCAAAAAACAATTATCTATAAAATAAGCAAACATCAGAAAAACAAAAAACTAATAAAACATTCGTTCGCATACATGACTACAGATACACAATACCCTTCGAAGTTCTCGTACCTTTGAGTTTTTGGGACTGCAAGCTACCCTGACTGGACGGTGGCAGGATGTACTGAAGACCAGTGGTAGTGGCAGACGATTGAGGCGATGCTCTAGGTACCTGGACAAACAAAAAAAACATGGTAAGGTATGTCTAGTCGCATAAAATTCACAGTAGTTTATGGCATAATGATTTGCGAAAGACTGCTGGCAGATATTCGATATTGAAGACAAGGCGCTATGGTTTTTTTATCGTGAATACCTTAACCGCAATCTCATCTGATGGTTAGTGACAATGTGGCCGAAGATGAATCACGAAGATCTAGAAAACACCCATTCATCATCACACAGATCCCTTAGTACTATCCAATTATCCTATCCATCCACGGTTGTCTGGTAGAGATCGCTCTTGAGCGATAAGACCGCCACTTGTCACTTAGTTTTTAAGCTGTTCTATTGTATTGTTTCTTTTAATAAGTGTGCAATAAAGAATTTTCTATCTATCTATCTCTATCTATTCATTCTCGTTTTGAAGAGACCCAGGTTTCAAAGAACTAGAAAAATATTTTTTTTTGTTGCTGTGATGCGTGCCGCGCGCGCTTTCTGTTATTCGGTTTGGAATGACGACGCATTCTCTGACAGGTGACAGAAGCTCCACGATTTAATTATAGTCTTCGCATCTGCTAAAAATGATATTAATTGATAGATCTGTCAAGGTAACAAGCAGGCAGTCCGTTTAAATCCTTAACGGTACCTACAAATGATAAATCAGTAGAAGCAATATATACAAGATAAGTTTGGTAAGGCACCGTACGTCTGGAGGATAAATCAGTAGAAGCAATATATACAAGATAAGTTTGGTAAGGCACCGTACGTCTGGAGGATAAATCAGTAGAAGCAATATATACAAGATAAGTTTGGTAAGCCACCGTACGTCTGGAGGATAAATCAGTAGAAGCAATATATACAAGATAAGTTTGGTAAGGCACCGTACGTCTGGAGGATAAATCAGTAGAAGCAATATATACAAGATAAGTTTGGTAAGGCACCGTACGTCTGGAGGATAAATCAGTAGAAGCAATATATACAAGATAAGTTTGGTAAGGCACCGTACGTCTGGAGGATAAATCAGTAGAAGCAACATATACAAGATAAGTTTGGTAAGGCACCGTACGTCTGGAGGATAAATCAGTAGAAGCAACATACAATACAATACAATACAATACAAATATTCTTTATTGCACACCATATACAAACAGAGACAGGACAGGAATATACAAATACAAGTAACGTTGCACAATGGGCGGCCTTATCGCTATGAGCGATCTCTTCCAGGCAACCTTTGGATGGACAGGAAGTGGTAGAACAAGTGAAGACGATGGCGTGTTATACAGAATAGAATTTGGGTAAAACATCGTAAACAAATACTGTAGCTATAAATATATAATACAAATATGACAGATATATAAATACATAACATAAATATGGCAGATAAGTAAATATATAGCATAAATATGGTTTATATACATAGGTAAATATATTAATTTGACATTAACAGTTTGATATAGAGGTAAGGAAGTGTTCGTATACCATATGTTTGAATGTAGCAAGAGACTTAGCTTGTCGAATTGAAGCGGGTAGGGCATTCCACAGCTTAATGGCATGTACGGTGAAGGAAGAGCTATAGGAATGGAAGGGACGGAGAGTTTTCAGTTGAAGAGTGTTGGTTGAGCGGAGGGAGCGGCTATGCGTTTGGTGAAGGTATTGAAATCGTTCTTTGAGGTAACGAGGGGTATTAGGAACGAAAAGGATAGAATACAGGAGTGAGAGGAAGTGTGCGTCCCGGCGCAGACGGATGGGTAACCATTTGAGCTTTATGCGGTACTCACTGATGTGGTCATACTTTCGCAAACCGAAGATAAAGCGTAAGCAGAGATTCTGTAGCCGCTCAAGCTTATCGAGCTGTACTTGGGTCAGATCAGGATAGCTGGCGTCAGCATAGTCAAGGATAGGGAGCAGAAGTGACTGAGCGAGCGCAATTTTGGTTGAAGTGGGTAAAAGATTTCGCAACCGTCTGAGCGAGGACGCCGATGCGAAGATCTTTCGACTAACTTCTGCCAGTTGGGGTACCCAGGACAGTTGGTTATCAATAAGAATACCAAGGTTTTTGACAGTCTTACTGATCTCAATTTGAACATTATCAAAAAGAACGAGAGGAAGGTGAGTAAAGTCAATCTTGGACACCATTCGCGAGCTTCCGATTAAAGCTACCTGCGTTTTTGTAGGGTTCACTTTTAGTCCATGCGCGTTGCTCCAAGCAAGAATAACGTCCAAATCGTTATTGACCTTTTGAATGGCTTCATTTATTCGTTCTACTGGAGCCTGGGTGTAAATTTGCAAGTCGTCTGCGTAAAGGTGGTAGGAAGAAGAGAGTTGTTTGGAAATAGAATTAATAAAGATAGCGAAAAGAAGAGGAGATAGAACGCCGCCCTGTGGTACACCGGCACTTAGTTGACACCAAGAGGAAACGTTATCATCAAAGCTTATGCGTTGCCGGCGACCAAACAGGTAACTACGAAGCCAGATAATTACATTTGGAGAAACGTTAAGAGAGCGAAGGATACCTAATAAAATGTCAAAATCAACGTTGTTAAAGGCGCTACTAAAGTCCAGAAGGGCTAGTACAGTTGCTGATCCGTTCCAGATACCATCTCGTATGTCGTCAGTAATCTTGACGAGAGCTGATGTGGTACTATGGCCTGGACGGAAACCAGACTGGAAAGGGTTAAGAAGGTTATTGGTGTTTAGGAAAAGGCTAAGTTGTTGGTGTACAAGTCGTTCAAGAACCTTGGATAAGAAAGGCAAGATAGAAATGGGTCGAAAATCGGAAAAGGAAGAAGGTTTGGATTTTTTTGGTATTGGGGTAATTTGAGCATCTTTCCACGTGCTGGGAAATGTGCCACTACTGATTGAAAAGTTCAGGAGATAGGTGATCACGTGAACAATATCATCTAGGATGGGAAGGATCATTTTCTTACTAATGCCATCGGTACCGACAGCATTAGAAGAAATGGAGGAAATGCTCTTCTTAACGTCAGAATCGGTAAAGTCGTGGATCAAGAAAGGGGGAAAGTCAGGAATAGGTAATGAGGAAAGTGCGTTTAATGTTTGGTATTTAAGAGTACCGTCAAATTTAGAACAGGTAGAAAAAAAGAGGTTAAGGGCGTTTATGTCCAAGTCTTTAGATGGGTTATTGGGCCGCGATTTACCAACCCCTAATGACTTGAGAAATTTCCAAACCCTAGCAGGGTCATTATTTTCAACAGATTTGTGAATATGTCGGCGTTGTGCATCCCTACACACCTTATTGCAGTGATTGCGAGACCGGATGAAGAGTTCTTTGTTTTCAGCACTGGGTTTTCGCTTATACCTGGCTTTGGCTGTCAGTTTATTACGAAGCTCAATTTTGATTTCTTTTGTTAGCCATGGAGCAGGGAGATGTTTCATTTTGACTGGCCTAACAGGGGCGTGCTTGTCATACAGTGTTGTTATGATACGATTGAAATTAGTAAGTTTGCTGTCAATGTCACCAGCATCTAACACCTCGGACCAGTCTGCATCGCGTGCGTCATTCCGCAAGTACTCGACATTCATCCCACCAAAATTGCGCTGAAGAATGATTTTAGGCTTGGCTTTTGGAGGACGGATTTTATAGGAGAGATAGATCAAGTCGTGGTATGAAAAAGCATCCGCTGAACACTGACCGTGTTTAGCTACATGGGAGAGTGAAGAAACTAGAATAAGATCAAGAAGAGAAGGATTGCAGTTAGGAAAGTTGTGAGTTGCATTTAACGGAAGTATTGACAAGTTGGTGGACTGAATAAGACTTTCGAACGAGCGTGCTCGAAAATCACGCTTTAACAAGCACGTGTTAAAGTCGCCCATAATAATAGTATGGTCATACAGAGGAGACAACTCATCAAGCATATTTTCAAAAGAAGAGAAGAAATTAATACGGAGAGAAGGGGAGTAATAGACGCCAAGCAAAATTTTACGATGGGAAAGAAGAACCTCTACAAAGAGATGTTCACCGGCACTGGTAGGTGGTGGTTGCGTAGACATACTAACAATACTGTAGGGGATATGAGAACGAATGTAAATGGCTACGCCCCCACCGACTGAGCCAGTGCGGTCGTTACGGATGAGTTCGAAACCGGGAAGGGAATAAAGAGTTGAAGGTAAACAAGGTTTTAGCCAGGACTCGGAAATAAGGATGGCGTGGATGCTCTCCAGAGTAAATGACGCCAACATATCTGTGAAGTGAGCCGGGACACTTTGCGCATTTATATGCACTATGTTAAAATGTTTAGGGACATTAGAAAAGGTAGACTCTAAGTTGTCGAAAAGTGTTGGAATGCTCATGAAGCTATCGTCTCCCGCACTTTGACCAGAAGATGAACAGGACAAGAAGTCGTCATCGCCACTAATACTCATGGTATGGTATACGGTGGGTGAATATAAACTGTTTTATAAAATAATTAAATAAATAACTATATACTACTTATATAAAGTAAATATATACTATGATTAAAAACTAAACTTTAAACCTGTTTGGTTCTACTTGTGCCCATCTGCCGGTTACCTGCAAAATCTAGTGGAAACTTATCGTAAACCAAACAACAGTAAACAAACATAATAACAGATATAAAATAATAAGCGAAAGATTCAAAGTCAAAAACAAAACAAAAATATACAAAGTTATTCAAACGATCCGATCGGTTGCTTGAAACACAGGTTTCGGGGTAAGTTGCTTTATGCGTGGATTGGAACTTTACACAACTTGACACGGACACTGGGAGCCATGAATTAAGAAGTTGAAGTTTATTGATTATGTCAGTGCCATGAGTGTCATTGTCATAAGAAGTTGAAATAGAAAGGTAAACAACGAATGAATTCTGAAAAAAAAAATTCAATAAAGAAATAACTGATATGCTACATACAATAAGCGGTGCAAGATATTACGTGGAAGAAAGAATAACAAAAATTTACACCTGCATGACGTGTTGCGAAAAATACAAGCAATTAGGGCGATCGGATCAATGAGCGACAATGATAATGCACGGGTCAGGCACGAGGAATCATTTCTTTTTGGACGCTGCTCGCCGTTTTGGCAGCTCTGCAGTTTCTATGCCAGGTGCCAGTGCCGGAGCTAATCCAGGCACCGCAGATAGCTCCGCAATGCTTGAAACTCGATGGCGAGATCCGTCAGCGCCAAGCACAAATATGAAGCCCTGCCTCGTCCAGCACTTCGTCACACCGAAGCGTTTCCGCGCCTCCATGAACGTGTCGTGTCGAGACTTCGTCAAAAACTCTGACAGGGTTATCCCGGTGTCTTTTAGCGCTGATTTGGACATCCAAAGTTTGTCACGTAGAGCTACATCACGCAGCTTACAGAGTATGGGGCGAGGCCTGTTGGTCTCGGAGCGCCCCATACGATGACAACGGCTGATATCAGTTCTTGAGACGCCGGAGATCTTCAACTTGTCGGCGAATGTTCTCACCGCTACTTCTTCAATACTTTCCTGATTGACTTCCGGAACACCGTGGATGAGAAGAATTTTGCGTCTACCACGCATCTCCAATCTGTCTATTTCACCAGCAAGCATCAGCACTTGGTCCTGTAGGGCTTGCAGTGATTTTGAGATGAATGATTTGAAGATAGCAAACTCATTCGCAAGAGCCGCCACATCGCTAGCTGGTGACTTAGTCTTGTGCAGCTTTCCTTCAAACTCTGCCATGGCTTCGGAGAATACTGTGCTCAGCTGGGCCATGGAGCTCTGGATGGTGGTGGGGTCCATATTGTCAGATTGGAGGTTATGAGGTGCAGTGAATCTAACTTTGTGTTTATGATGTTGTAAGGGGAGAAACCAATGGATGGCAGGTAGGGTGCACAAATAGTTTGTTTAGTACATAGATAGGCTAAATATTCGACCTTTATCTATTTTTAATTAAATTATAAAATATCTGGCAAAAACAAATGATGCGTATTTTTTCGCGCCTACCGCCGAAAAAAAAACATATACAAGATAAGTTTGGTAAGGCACCGTACGTCTGGAGTGCTTGTCCTGGAGTCTAGCATTGCGGAGAATAGCATTAGAGGAGCTGTTTAGTAGTGCACTAACCAAAAACCAAAAGTACTTACTTGAGGTTGAGCGCCACTATTGGTGGAAGTTGAAGACGCCAGTGGACTGGTAACAGGTCTTGATGATGATGAAGACGCGGGAGATATTGATGGACCTGCGACAAAATAAGAAGATTTTATAACGAAAGCTGACTTTTGCACCTTTAGAGTCGGAGTCAAATCGTTTATTTCTTTAGACTTACAAAATAAGTACTCAGACAAGTCAAATGTCTAATAAATAAACAGGTTTATTGAATAGCACCTACGATATTATGACGATATAGAGGATAAGGTATACTGTACAAAGACTGGGCAAGACGGCATAAGTTTTTAGTCCGTCTTGTTTAGTCTTAGAAGAGATGATCCAGACAGTTTGAGGAATCATATTGAATGGAGCACTGTATGGACTTAAAGACAATTATGATTATAAATCACTGGACAAATCGCATATTTGCATAAAATATAACTTATTTTCTGAAGAGAGATAAACTATCTGACACTCTATCTAAAAGGCAGTTTGTTCATAAGATCTACAATTGAATTCGAAATTCTTAAAACTTATAAAACTTAATAACTTAGTTACATTGTAACTAAGTTGAACGCCGCATAATTGTAATAGAGGTAAACAAACTCACCGGACGAAGCGTGGTTAGTGTTTCGTATAGTGTAGTACGGAGGTGGAGCGTGTTTACCAGGTGTATTGGTGTTCTGTGGCGAATATGCTGAAAGCAGGAGAAACTTTTTCTCAATATGCACAACATCCTACTAAAAAATATTTTTAAAAAACTATAACCGACTTAAATTTTTATAGCTTTTTCATGAAGTTTTATGGATCTGAACCAAATTAAAATGGGAACACACGGAAAGCACCAGCTTTCATATAAAAAAAGAATCATGAAAATCGGACCACCCAGTCTAAAGTTCTGAGGTAATAAAGTTTAAAAAAAGTGGTGAAAAAATATACAGTCGAATTGTGAACCTCCTCCTTTTTTTGAAGTCGGTTAAAAAGTGAAAGTTCATTGTCGTCGTTTGAAAGGTTTGTGCAAAGGCAACGCCAAAAGTAGTACCGAACGGATCGGGATGTAGTTTTGCTTTTGCACTGATGAAGTTATCTCCTTAGAATAACGCGAAGCAAGAAAAAGCTAGTAATAAGGTAAAATAAACTCATATCTAGTTTAACTCAACGTTACGCTAGAACGCGTTTTAACTCAACGTTACGCTAGAACGCGTTTCCGTTTCAGCGATTTTAATAAACTTTTGTGTGTTAATAAACCTCCAAAACATAAAATTAAACGAAGATCAATTAACTTTTAAAATGTAAAATGTAAAGTCTGCTTTGTTTTAAGCCCTGTGATAAGGTGTGCAATATTTAAGTATTTAGTTTTCAAATTTATAGAAAGGTACCTATAATAAATACTCAACCATAGAAAACTTGAAATTATACAGAAGACGCAGAGGTACTATCGGAGATTTTTTGAATACCTTTATCAAAACTATAATTGTATACTCACTTGACGAATTTACAACGGATGTAAGCGCGTAAACTACGAACCTTCTCTTAACGAAGGTCTTCATCAAGGAGGTTCGGAAAATACTCATTACCAACAGTGGGGTTTTGGGGGGTTTTGGGGGACAGTATCGCTCACGTCCGTAGGTGTTGACCCTCTGATACCCTACACGTGTCCTCTGGGTGGTGCTAAGAGCGATACCCTCTGGTAGGCTTCGGCCGTGGCTTGTCACCACCCTCCGGACTGGGCCAGTCCGTGAAAAGTTATTCCGTGTTATGTCCGTGAAGGTTAAAAAGTGAAAGTTCATTGTCGTCGTTTGAAAGGTTTGTGCAAAGGCAACGCCAAAAGTAGTACCGAACGGATCGGGATGTAGTTTTGCTTTTGCACTGATGAAGTTATCTCCTTAGAATAACGCGAAGCAAGAAAAAGCTAGTAATAAGGTAAAATAAACTCATATCTAGTTTAACTCAACGTTACGCTAGAACGCGTTTCCGTTTCAGCGATTTTAATAAACTTTTGTGTGTTAATAAACCTCCAAAACATAAAATTAAACGAAGATCAATTAACTTTTAAAATGTAAAATGTAAAGTCTGCTTTGTTTTAAGCCCTGTGATAAGGTGTGCAATATTTAAGTATTTAGTTTTCAAATTTATAGAAAGGTACCTATAATAAATACTCAACCATAGAAAACTTGAAATTATACAGAAGACGCAGAGGTACTATCGGAGATTTTTTGAATACCTTTATCAAAACTATAATTGTATACTCACTTGACGAATTTACAACGGATGTAAGCGCGTAAACTACGAACCTTCTCTTAACGAAGGTCTTCATCAAGGAGGTTCGGAAAATACTCATTACCAACAGTGGGGTTTTGGGGGGTTTTGGGGGACAGTATCGCTCACGTCCGTAGGTGTTGACCCTCTGATACCCTACACGTGTCCTCTGGGTGGTGCTAAGAGCGATACCCTCTGGTAGGCTTCGGCCGTGGCTTGTCACCACCCTCCGGACTGGGCCAGTCCGTGAAGCAACTCTGTTGTGTTTCGGAATGTGGTCCGGAGTAGCCATCTTCTAGACCTTCGTGATACATCGTCGGCCGCATCTTCGCTTTCCATCATGTGAGAATTGTGAGATTGCGGTCAAACGAAGGACTATTTCTGATAAAAAAAAATGGTGGAACTTGGGAATAAACAGTATAAGTAACTGACTTACCAATAGGTCCACTTCCTCTTAGGTAGGGGTTTCCATAAGTTGCTGCGTATCTGACATCGACGCCTCCAGTGATGACGACGCCAGGGTTAGTCATAGGGATAACTGCAAGGAAATAAAGGTTAGAGTGGGTTAAGGCAAACCTCTTGTTGCAGAATAATTCTACCTCTCTACACTATTCGCGTATAACTACTTTTTAAATGTTAAAAGCAAGAACCATATACCACCAGCCGGGTAGTCTAAAACCTCAGCACATGTCACTAGGGGATGTACACCCGTGTATATTTTGTGTCACCAATCAGCTTGCTAGCTAGCTTATGTTTATTCAAAAACAAACTTAATGTATGGCTTATCGATAGGGCGTACTATAAGGTTGAGGATTTCCTTAACAAAAAACTGTGAAGTGACAAAATGTATTATTATATTTTTAAATTATATATAATCAAAATTAATTTACTTATTGTACTAGGTAATTATTATTTTACTTTGTAATTAATTTAATCTATTTTCTTTAATAAGTACAATGACAATTAACCTATTATTTTAGTATTTAATTTTTTTATTTAATTTGTTATCATGTACCAATTTTAATGCTGTGAATTGTAAATAATTTTTACCAATAAAATGACTATCTGACTATCTATGTCTAAGACCTGCATCGTTACAGCATTATATTTTTATATTATGTAGGTACTACGCTAGTCTGTATAATTGTTACTACCTACCTACTTATACCTATCTGTTCTGTGTTGTAACTGTGTTGTTCAATAAATGTATCTCTATCTCTGTCTCTATCTCTATCAGCTACCAGAAGAGGGCGAGGTAATTTAAATAATATTTATAATATACAGGGTGGGTCAAATTTTTGGCCCCTTCAGGGTAGCTACCGTTTCTTTTGTAGTTAGAAGGTTTTGTTCTTAGGAACCTTCTGTTTTATTTTAAAGAAAAAAATATTGCCATTTTTGGTTTTTTGAAAAAAAGTACGGTTCGCCCAAAAATGACATTTGTCAAAAAAAAACAAGTTGGTCTTAATCGACTCTATTTCCAACCAGGAACACTTTTTCCAAAGTAACATACCAAATCAAATCGTAAGTTTTGGCAATAATAAAAAAAACAGTTTCCATACATTTTCTATGAAAGAACGAGTAAGTAAAACAACAATGTCACTCATTCAATGGTTCTTAATTCAAACTCGTATGTAACTACTTTTTTAAGTTGGTGGGCTAATTTTGAAGGCATTGTTAAAAGAGTTCAAAAGGTCCCTATTGAGCTTGCTTTAAATGAAAAGACAGGGTCGTAGACTTAGGTCTATTATATACATAATATATGTATAATGGTAGTATAATAGTTTGGCAGTAATTAAGAAGTTCAGACAGAAATCGGATATTGACTAGAATTTTACCAAAATCCAAATAAATTTTGAACGCAAAACATTATGGGGCTTAATATAATATTATATATAGGTACCGAGGTCACTCACTCCCAACAACCGATGATATATCGTGCTACATCCTGTATAATGCTCTTAACTGAAACACAACGTTAATCAATTAAGTTTTTATTTGTGTTTTGATTTGTTTACAAACATTCTACATCGAGTTTGGATAAGGAATAGGTAGATCTACTTATTCCCCTAACTAAAATAATTGAGAACCGCCATATTCGCCGACTCAACTGCCACGTGGGTGACGCAAGTTCTACGTTCAACGTAGAACTTGCGTCACCCACGTGACCGTAATGTCTCGGAATAGGGTACGTGTGTGTCTACCATGAGTTTTGACAATTTATACTCGCTAGCGACTGTAGTTAAAAAAATGTATGAAAACTTCTAAAGCCCCTCTAGCGAATAGTTGAGTACTAAAATGCGCTGTGGATAACTATATGCGTATTTACGTAACTACTGTAGTAACGTCAGGCGATTTAACTGTGACAACTCATAGTAGACTCACTGTGTGTCAACCATGAGTTTTCACTATCTATACTCGCTAGCGACTGTAGTCAACAAAATTAAAGCGCCTCTAGCGAATAGTTAGATACTAAAATGCGCAGTAGGTATGAGCCGCGAAGATAACTATCTGCGTATTTACGTAATTACTTTAGTAAAGTCAGGCGATTTAACTGTGACAACCATGTGACAACTCATGGTAGACACACAGTGTGTTAGTGTGGCAAGTGTATTATTATATCATGATCAAAATAAATGGCAGGGCACCGGAAGTTTACTCACCATCAGGTCCGACTACGCCCCCCAACCTGCCACAGCTGGCCTGTCTCCTCAGCGAACCCGTGGGGTATGATCCGTCGATGCTTCTGGACAGAGATCCTGAGAGCGAATCACTTGGTACGCTAGGAGGGGCGTAGTCACGGGCGTAGTCTACGTAAGGGACGTAGCCGGTTTGGGTTTGACCCTAGGAGGAAAAAACTTCAATATTAGTACACGCTTTTTTGGTCTTTTTAACCGACTTAATCTATGAAAATTCATGAAAAAAAATTGAAGTCGGTTTATAGTTTTTAAAACAAAATTATTATTATTTATTGGTTACACACAATCCTCAGCCTACAAAATATGTTATGTTAACTTGCGGCCAAAGACGGATTTACATTATTTATTTTATAATATCAGTATTTTTTTGGACTGTCCAAAATTTTACATAAGTAAGAAAAAGAAAAAAGTGAATGCTGTAATGGCGATTGATGGAAGATGATGAATGAAAAAACTTGATGAGAAAAATATGTGGGAAAGGGGCATGAGTAAATTAGTAAAATAAAAGTAAAAATGCGTTTATGCAACCATTACACATAATTGAGACATAAAAAATACATGAGTACACAAGATATAGGTTACAAAAACGGCCAACACTTAGCAAATGCTGTGGCAGGATGTGTCCACACCACACACATGAATAAAATCGATCTCACGGGTCCAGAATTACCTACTTTCGGTTTACTACAAAATTACACAATTTACACATGTTATATGACACCCTGTTTGTGTAACAAAATAAACTGTTTTACTCTTACTAACCTTAAAATTCAGCTGATTGATAGCCTGGGTAAAATCCCCGCTGTATCTCTGGCACTTTACTAACCTTAAAATTCAGCTGATTGATAGCCTGGTTAAAATCCCCGCTGTATCTCTGGTACTTTACTAACCTTGAAATTCAGCTGATTGATAGCCTGGTTAAAATCCCCGCTGTATCTCTGGTACTTTGCTAACCTTAAAATTCAGCTGATTGATAGCCTGGTTAAAATCCCCGCTGTATCTCTGGTACTTTACTAACCTTGAAATTCAGCTGATTGATAGCCTGGTTAAAATCCCCGCTGTATCTCTGGTACTTCATCAGATCGTTGTCATACCCTGAGTCGGGCAGAGGAACTGGTCCTGCGAGCGGAAGACCAAGGTTGGACGTCAGATGAAGAGTTGGATGGAGGTCCGTTTCTGAACCGTTTGTGTTGTCCTGAACAGAGATAATAAACCTATAATACCTAGTAGGATATAATATAACACAAATTAATCCTACTATTATAGGTTAGAAGCTTTATGACGACATCTTGATAAGACTAGGTATTGAATGGACTAGGTCTTGATTGGACTAAGTCTCAGTTGGCCTAAATCTTGATGCAAGTATAGTTACGTTATTTGACAATATATGTATATACATATTTAAGTCTCAGTTGGTCTACAGAGCGATATGTCGTATAGTCAAATTATTATAAACGCGAAAGTTTGGAAGCATGGTAACATGTATGTTTGTTGCTCTTTCACGCAAAAACAACTAAATGGATCGGGCTGAAATTTTGCATGCAGGTAGTTCTAAGCTTGGAATAACACATAATATGTGTTATTCCAGGATTATGCTACTTTTATTCCATAAATTAGTTCCCGTAGGATAGGCGTGCGAAGCTGCGGGGCGCAGCTAGTTTTATATAGCTTAAAGCGTGACCCGAGAGCAGAGTAAAAATGTTGAAATATAAGTTGCGTTTGAGTAATCGCGCGTTATTCTGCAACAACCACAGATCACAGAAACTAAGGCAACAACCATTACAAATTGATTTTTCGCACCTCTAGCCAATACGTAGTTTTAGGGTTTCGTACCCAAAGGGTAAAACGGGACCCTATTACTAAGACTCCGCTGTCCGTCCGACTGTCCGTCTGTCTGTATGTCTGTCACCAGTAGAGATGGGTTTATGCCGGGCATTTACAGGGCGGATTGAGTAAATGACAGGGCAGAAACTACGCTTGTAGTTTTTAAACATTTTGTTTTTTTTTTCAATTTAAAGTATTTTAAGGTTTACTTCGTGATGTCTGAGAGTCAATATTATATTATTATTAAGTAAGTATGAATAAGTGGTACCTTGAAGCAATAAAAACCATGTACCTACTTAACGTCTTAAGAATAAAACATTAATAACCTACCTACCTTTGTACTTACCTACTTTTACTTAGGTACCTATTTAGTAATACCTTGGTACATCAAATAGTATGTACCTACCTACCTTAGTATAAAACATTACTTTACCAAGGTAAACTTCCCCCAAAAAAGATAAGGGGGGTGTCTGGATTTTTGTCTTGACGAGTAGAATAACTCAATAAGTAATAGGTAGGTACCTAGACACAGACTATTTACAAACGACTTTTATTCATTTACTTTGTTTAATTGATGGAATCGGGATAGCTGATGGATTAACGCCATATGAATGAATACCAAGGGAGGTAGATTAGATAAGTTGGTACAAAATTTGCTTTTCATCGACATTACGTACACGCTACGTACTTACGTATTAATGTTTTATTCTAAAGACGTAGTTTCTGCCCTGTTATCGGGCATTTATAAGGCACAAAAAGACGTTTATTAGGCATTTACTCAATCCGCCCTGTAAATGCCCGGCATAAACCCATCTCTAGTCACCAGGTTGTATATCATGAACCGTGATAGACAGTTGAAATTTTTACAGATGATGTATTTCTGTTGCCGCTGTAACATCAAATCCTAAAAACAGACTATAACAAACTTTTGGGGGCTCCCTTACAACAAACATGATTTTTGTAGATAATAAAGGTACGGAACCCTTTGTGTGCGAGTCCGCCTCCCACTTGACCTGTTTTTTTTTAATAAAAGCGACGCCTGACTCGATTTCTGGTGGGTGAGTACCTGGCGCAGCGCATCAGGGGCGCATCACCGCCATTGACTTTGGTATTCTACTAACACGATCTTTTTTTGTTTATGCCATATCTATGACTGTTACGATTATGATTATATGCCCCACCACATTATTGACACGATATTATAAGTCGTAAGTAGAGATAGTAATCTTATGATATTAGAATATCAAATAAATTTACGACTAAATCTCTATCTTAATCGTATGGCGCCATTATAGCATTTTGTTTAAAAAATAGTGGAATTGGGCCTCAGCATTGCCATACAGCAGAGCAATGCAGCCAGCGTCATGGGTGCATTCCGACTGGTATTTATATGGATTTGTGGAGCTACCTGTAGATTGTTTGCGTCTGCAGTTAGCTTATTGCTTAAATTGTAAACACTAGTTCTAGTTTGTTACTTATTTTTGAATGAAATTTTGTCATACGACAAGTAATCTGGGTAATTATAATATGCGATCAACATAAAACGTTAAAATGGATCGACGCGAAAGAAGAATAAAGGTATATTTACTAGGATAAAAGTAACGAAGTTTTTTTAATAATTAATAATTAAGTACCGTATTATACTTAGTAATAATTGAGCAAGAAACTTACTAAATGAGTTTTTTTAAACAAACTTAATTATATAAACACAATTACTTACTTGTGTTTATATAATTAAGTTTATTTAAAAAAAACCGACTACAATTATGATTTTCTCATGGATGCCACTGTCAGAACTAGACTAAATTGAAATGACCACAAGGGAAGCATCAGTTTCCAAATAAAAAAAACATCAAAATCGGATTACCCAGTCAAAAGTTATGAGGAAACAAAAAAAAAGACACATTCGAATTTAGAACCACCTCCTTTTTTAAAGTCGTTTAGAAACAACACTTATGCCACAAAGTTTTTAATGTATCAGTGTTCGTGGAATAAAAAATCAAGCACGGACTTGTAGGTGTTAACAAAATTATTCAGATATATTTGCTGAGTCAAAAGATTTCAAGGCTTAATATAAGATTCATAATGAATTCTTCAAACTACGGAATATGTATTGTAAAATATTGTAAGATATTAAATAGATATTTCTGGAGGATCTAGATCACATCTAGCCCCAAATTTATAACAGCTTGTATCATTAGAGAACGGAATAAATAGCTTGTTTTTTAATACATTAAAAACATAGATACATTTCATTTTACATCAGAAACTTCTGAAACAAACATCTGCAGATCTTAAAAACATTCGTCCTGAGGCGGAAATCAAACCTGCAACCAATGCGTTACAGGCGGATCTTCGACCACTACACGGTACAGAGGACATTATTATGAAGAAATGAAAACCTACAAACTTATAAAACTTCGAACTATCAACTATCTATTCAACTACACACACAAAAAGGATATGTGCAAAATTTATAGTTGAGCAAATTTCTTTGAATCGATGTCCAAACAAGCGGATTAGCATGACAAAACACAAAGCACTCCCAAGTTGCTGGAACCGGCTAGTAGATCAACAAGGGGTGGGATCATTCATTTTATTCAATGTTTACCCGAACCTTTACTTGACAAACATATCAGTGCTACTGTGCAAAACTTATCCCCAGGTTTACTAAAATGGCTACAGTAGGTTTATTTTTGGAAATGGCGAAAGAGGGTCACCGGAGAGGTTTAAATGAGTATTACGTCCTTTTCAGTAGTCCTACATAATTCTGGTCCAGAACGGTACCAGAACTTGTCCCTGGTTAAAAGTAACTGCCCACCAAGCACAAATTTTCATTATTTAATTTGAGTTCATCTTAAACCTGGTACCTACAGTTCAAGTTTACATTTGCCACCAAGTTCAAGTTTACATTTTACACTTGCTTCGGGCCCCGCGCTGGCTTAATCCGGCACTGAGCCTGGTAATAGACAGATAGACAGACGGACGGACGGACAGCGGAGTCTTAGTTATAGGGTCCCGTTTTATCCTTTGTGTACATAATCCTAAAAAGGATGTGTTAAAAAGCTTGCTAATATTGATTGTTTGTAAATTACAAACAATCAATATCAGCTTTTTTTCAATATTTGTTTCTGTTTTTTTATTAACGAAATCAAATCAATCTGTGTTTGCAAGAAAAGCAAGAGCTTGATAGAAAATAATGATCGGTACTTATGTTATTGGAACTTTTGCTATCGTTTACAGTCGTGTAGAGTAGGACCGACCCTAGAATTCATCCGATAACTATACGTATTCTTTTCAACAAAAGGTCCTCGAAAGTTTGAATATAGCGAGGGACCAAGTTTATTGCGTTATTTTTTCTTGGCTCTTTGGATAAATAAAACTATGAGTAGACCATCTTTTTGCAATATTCACAAGTTTTCTCCTCATCTTCTAGAGTAGAGGGTGGGTTTAATCACTGTTAGCAAGAGATTTTAGTTAAGTTACTTTTTTGTTCTGTTAGTTTTAGTAAATTAACTAGAAAATTCTGAGGCTGTTGTGGGTTTGTAGAAAATATTACTTAGCTTAGCCCACTGCTGAACATAAACTTCTTCAGTGTCTGGTGGTTTGTCGCAGAAGAGGAGTGGTTGAATTTTCGACCACATCAAAAGCTTATTGAAAGTTAAATTATTTTATCATCAAAGATTTAGCCCATTTACACCCTTCTGGTTGGGTATAAGACTTCTCATCAACACGAAATTACATCATTACGGTGACTCTTTTTGACGTTAGTAACTATACCGTGTCCATTTTGAATGAGGCATAAACGTATACAAACCGCCCATACTTAACCTAAAATTCACTTTGTTGGCGCGTCCTTTCATACGTAATTTACATTACTTGTCGATTTTAGATCCTCCCTTCAATAAAAATTGCTTACAATTATATCTGAAACTCGACGCCAAGCAAGTGAGTTTTTGTTATTTGTATCGTGGTTTATTTACTAACATGCTCCATGCTGGATGGATACGGTATAGACGTGGTCATGACGTCCCTTTTTATTAAAACGGGACCCTATAACTAAAACGAGATGGTGATCTGCAAAAGACTGTTGGCAGATGCTGGATACGGCGAGCTAAATACGGCGCTATGGCGCTCATTAGGAGAAGCCAGTGCCAAGCAGTGAACTGATCAAGACCGATGATATTATCATTCTATGCTAGAGCATTCTGGATAGTGTTATTTCCCTAATGAGCTCCATAGCGCCCTGACTTCAGCTGCATCCAGCATCTGCCTGTAGTATTTCGTTGATCGTCCTCCTACTTGCCCAGAGGGTGGTCTAAACCACTTTTGCCAAGTCGCCGAGTACTATAGTAGACTTACGAAATAACAGCATTCATCCAAGTACCGCAGCTCCAGCTTTAGATATCTAATATTGGCATGTCCATTAGCATCCTTAAAGTGCACGCAGGTCTTCTCTTTAAGGCTTCGTTTCTTGACGACCTTGGATTGGAAGCCCAAGGACGTCAAGAAACCAGAGGTTCGGCAGAGCGTCATTACCAGTATTGGTGTGAGGATGCAACTAATCACTACTATCTTGATGACACTAGAGTGGAAATCAATGTCCAGCAGTGGACATTCATAGGCTAATAAGAACATCATCATCGTTGGCTTTTATCAGTCTATAGCTGGAAATAGCCCTCCCTTAATGAGCATCATAACGCCCTATCTTCAGCTTGCCGCATCCACCTACAGTCTTTCATAGTTCGTCATCCCAGCTGGCCCGAAGGTGCTCTATACTTAATTTACCAAGTCGCAGTTTCCACCGCTGATAACACCAAGAACTAGTAAACTTACGATATCACAGCTTCCATCCACCTGTCGCAGCTCCAGCTTCAGATCACTAATGTTGGAATGTCCATCTGCATCCTTGAAGTCTACGCAGGTCTTCTCTTTAAGACATGGCTTCTTGAGATCCTTGGGCTTCCGATGGCAGAGCATCACGACCAGCATTATGATGAGGATGCAGATCATGATGGATGCCAGGGTTGATATGATGAGGACCAGGGGAAGGGATTCTGAAAATTATTTGCGGATTAGTTTTTAATAAACGGTTGCATGGAAGAGATCGCTCGAAGTGATAGGTTGCACACCCTGTGAATCATTGTGGACTAAATCGACTCCATATCTTCTATCTATATATCTATATTTTTAAAAGAAAGTCGTGTTAGTTACACTATTTATAACTCAAGAACGGCTGAACTGATTTGGCTGAAAATTAGCGGGGAGGTAGCCTAGAACCAGGAGACGGACATGAGATAGTTTTTATTGCGTTCCCGGCTGAACGAATCTTGATGAAATTTGGCAGGAAGGTAAACGGTATCCCGGGGACGGACATAGCTACTTGAATAGAGCGTGCGAAGCCGCGGGCAAAAGCTAGTTTAAAATAAAAAACTCTGACGCAGGAGATTACAGGTTCAATTTGACCAAAATATCTTCTTAATTGATTCAATAAAAATATGTTTAGTTCAGTAGTTATATTCCAGCCAAATTCAATGTGAAAAGTTTGTAAATAAACCACAACGAAGCAAACAAAAACTTACACGTTTGGCGTAGTGTTTGAGATAATATTGTGAGTAATATTTACTGAAGGGCATATCTAATTCGGACTAGCACTTTACATTGTATTCAAAAATATACGGCACCAAAATAAATTTTAGGTTGAGTATGAGCAGATTGTTTACTAACATTTCTCATTGATTTTGGCAGAAGTATAAGTTACTACTTTCTCCTGAACTAATGATCTCTTTTATTCAGCTTTAAGTCGCCTCGGGCAGGAACTAGTCGTTCGTAATTGACGAAGAAAACATATTAAAAGTCAACCGAACTAATTCTACCTTTCCTTTTTATTGTAGAAAGATTATGGTTGGTTCAAGAATCCAAGATATAATTTGTAAATAAAGGAGTAAGAAAACTAAACATATATTTCACTGTTATCGTCGTGCATCGGAGCAAATTCCAAAAATTTGCAAACAATTGGTATTGCCAGGTTTTATTCATCATTTGTATTTATTTTCCGTTATTCAACTTAAAAAATGTATCTTTTACCACTCAAGAGCAATAAAAAGAGTTGGTAAAAGCCTATATTTAATTCCAAGAATAAAATTACCAGTACCTATGCAAAATTTCAGCGTAACAAACATCCATCCATCCAAACTTTTAGATTTATGTATATTAAGTGTGATGAGATACAATATGTCTGAGTTTACATAAAATATTGTGGATTCGAGAACTGAGCATAGACTTTTTATCGATAGAGATGTTTGCGCTCTCTTTGAGAGAATTCCATTTAAGTGGAATCATGTTAATCTTTAACTTAGCGAGCTTCTAAAACCTTCTTAAAGACTTCCTTTCATAATAATGTTTTCAAAGATATCTTTTCATCAAATTACCTACTTGAAAAATCTTCAATAGATGGTTTATAGTAATTGAACATATCTTTAGAATTGATCATTGGTGGCCCATATTATAAATCAATCTGTCCTCCTAGGTAGTATTTTTCTATGTATCCTATCAATCATATATTGCAGATTACTTACTATCGGGAACCAAAGTAATTTCAACGCTGTCGACCCCAAAAGAGTTTATAACTGTGCAGTTATAAGGTCCAAAATGCTTCGCCTCGCTTCTCCGTACAATCAGCGTGGATTTTGTCATTCTGTCGGCTAAAGTTTCTTCTAAAAATGCATATTCCTGTAAAGAAAGGAACATTTGTAGCAGAAAAATCAGAGCAATACTGAAGTAGAAAGGATTTTTAAACAAATGTTCAATCATGACATAATATGGCTCTGCAGGTGTCGTAAGGTGTCGTGTCAGTTGTTCCATAACTTATTATGTTTGATTTGTTTCCAAAATTGATTTCTTTAAAATAAAGACTTTATTGAAATTTAAATAAAAATGTGAACATTTATCTCACAATGAGTAACAGTGTCTAACTGCGTTTTCATAAATACAATAAATGTTTAGTTAGAAAAGGTCAAATTATTAACGACGAAGAAATCTTTAGCCTGTTAGTTGTTATTTTTAGAGTTAAAGCAAAAACCCTTCCCAATCTTTTTATCCTCTACATAATCTGATATTTTATAGTGGGTATGCTTTTTTTTGTTTGATTTTTTTAGTGCTGCGTGGTTCTTTTCCATCTACCGGGTACCTTAAGGCGCATACCCGAGCCAATCTGACAGCAATTCCTATTTTATCATATTTTTACGTTTATCATAGGAATTTTTAAAAATCCTACGTTCAGTTTGTGGTATCTATTATAAGCTATTTTTTAATACCTCTTTTATAATTTTATCTCATATAGTTTAGGAGGAGATGCAAAAATAGAGTTTGGTGGCCAAAAAGCGCAACTTCGTATCTCTTCCTAAGCTTTACAAAATGAAACTATTACAGAGGCATTAATAAATAGCTTATAATAGATACCACAAACTGAACGTAGGATTTTTGAAAATTCCTGCGTTCAACGTAATAATAAGATATAATAGTTGGGGGCGCCACTTTCGGTGGTGTATTGGGCCTTAAACAATTCAGTAGGAAAAGTAGTAAATTTTCACTTAGCCATGGCCTATTTGTTGTGTTGCAACATACAGAACCTTACCTAGACTAAGTAATTAACCACTTTTTTAAAATGCTTGTTCGCATTTTTAAACTATATACACTTCCACGGGAGGGCAGATCTCAAATAGCCGGAATTTTCCCTAGGTCGTCCGGACACCCTCTATACATGTCCGCAAAAAAAAACATACCTCCCCCCTCCACCATCAAGGAGAACAATTATGTCTATCAGTCAGTCATTCAGTGGTAATCTAGCTTTAAAGAAGTACCTAAGCCAAAAACTCACAACTCGGAAAATTCTTTAATTCGTCCATTCTACCTTTCTCTTCTTCTTTGATCAGATACAATAGCAGAGCTTCAAAGCAAAACTTTAAGACGAGAAATACGCCCCAACTAAAATAGAATTTTAAAATTCAGTTTGCTGCATCCTTATTTACGTTGTTCCGAGGAATTCAATCACTACTTCGAATGGATTTATCACCAGTTGCTTTGAAAATGGGATATGTAAATGAAAACATATTTATGTAACAGTTATGTACACTCCAGTTCGTATGCTGAATGTAAACAGTTATACTGTTTACTACAAATTTATTATTAATTTACAAAATTTTCGTTACTCTATTTTCTATGGAAATGTTATAAACTTCCTGCTTGAAGTGCTGTCAAAATGTGACAGCCAAGGAGATGCCATAGAAAAAAAAAGTATTAATAAAATAAATAAATAAAGTAATAAATTACAGTAACTTTGTAGTATGCTGAGCATGCGGTATGCTAAGTGTCCACTGCCATACTGTTTACTACAAAGTTTCCGTTACCTTATTTTCAATGTATTTAATTTGAAAATTTAGTAAATTTCTCGCGTCGATTAAGTACATCATTACAAGTGTTAGGTCATTTATCAGCTTAACTTATTTTATTTCTCAATAGTGGGAAATAAACATAATTTTTAGTTCCGTCTCATTCCATTCTGCTTGACCCCTTGAGTGGTTATAGGTACCAAGAACTTTCTTCAACATACCTGCTAATGGAAATTCAGCTCTAACCTGATTATGAAAAGAGTTGATCTCGCTTCCTCCGAAAGTCCACATCACATAATCAGGCTTCGGGACAGAGAAGGACACACACTCGATCCTCACGCTGTCTCCTTCTACTCCATACTGGGTTTGGTTGGAGATTATCTTTGGAGGACCTACGAATGAGAAGAATTTAGATTTAATTAGCAATCAAAAGCGGTAGTAGTGCTATATGGTGCTGAGTTAGAATTGTATCACCTCTTCCCGTGGTAATTTAGAAGACATCTTTAAAGTTGGGAACTTTGGGAAGGTCTGAACAGAGGATGAGTTACTCCTGTACTTTTTATGATTTTTCTTCGTATTTTTACTTTATCATAGTAGTAATGGAATTGGCGGTGAGCGCCTCTGCCGATTTTTTTTACGACAATTCACAAATACATCTAAATATATCGATCGATCGATATATTTAGATGTATGCTCGATTGTTCTGGGTATTTTCTATGAGAAAAAAATATTAACGTATATGTTTTGTATTGGAAGTATTTAGTACCTACTCGTATATATGTATATACCATAAGATTTGCTTGGAATTAGATAGATAACTAGATGATGCTGTGTAAATTGTCCAGCATTATTTATTTATTTATATCTAATTACTTCATTTATAACACGGTTATTCACATCAAGAAGCCTCTCCACTGGATTTATTAAAAAGTTTGTCAGAGTCAAAACTGACCCTAAAAAACTCCAACTAAAAAACCTGTAAAAGAAAATAAAAGCACCGACCAACTTCAGCCAAACACTCATATTTTCACGGTTCTCAAACACTAAACTGGCAGTTACAGAAAGTTCCAAGTTGTGTGTCTAGTTCTAGTTGTCGAGATGTTCGAATGAGCCGGTAACGAGCGAGTCCTTGTCGACTGAGTAAGGTTATAGTGGAAATGTTAGGGGTAGGAGTTATAAAGTCACCAGCGTTTTGTAGAAAGACTCCTAGCATCTCATTTCGTAGCAAATTTTTGACGTAATTAATACGTAAATCTTTTCCTCCAAGGCCTTGAAGCTTCTCTAAACAGATCATGGCTGACGCATCTATGCGACTCTCGATACTACCTCTGCATTAGTACTGCACTGTCATCGTCACTTCTGAAGATCTGAATACAGTACTCAGTCTTACTTCTAACATAGATCATGGCTGGCGACGCATATCAGGGCGACCGTCGATGCTGCCTCTGCACCAGTACTGCACCGCTGTATGGGGAGACACCGTCATTGTCAGTTCTGGAGACTTGATATACACAGTCTTACCTCTAACATAGATCATGGCTGGCGCGTCCACATCAGGGCGACCCTCGATGCTGCCTCTGCACCAGTACTGCACCGCTGTGTGCGAATACACCGTCATCGTCAGTTCTGGAGACTTGATATACACAGTCTTACCTCTAACATAGATCATGGCTGGCGCGTCCACATCAGGGCGACCCTCGATGCTGCCTCTGCACCAGTACTGCACCGCTGTGTGCGAATACACCGTCATTGTCAGTTCTGGAGACTTGATATACACAGTCTTACCTCTAACATAGATCATGGCTGGCGCGTCCACATCAGGGCGACCCTCGATGCTGCCTCTGCACCAGTACTGCACCGCTGTGTGCGAATACACCGTCATCGTCAGTTCTGGAGACTTGATATACACAGTCTTACCTCTAACATAGATCATGGCTGGCGCGTCCACATCAGGGCGACCCTCGATGCTGCCTCTGCACCAATACTGCACCGCTGTATGGGGAGACACCGTCATCGTCAGTTCTGAAGACTTGCCCACTACCTGTGAAGGAAAAAGTTTATTAACCACTGGTTGTGTGGTGGTTGTTACATGTCTACATAAGAGAAAGAAGGTTCGATTTTTGTAACAATTAACACGCGTTTCGTCGTTCCTCTATACGTTAATACGATAAAAAATCGAATTATTGAAAACATAATAAAACTAATCGACGACATTTTCTGAAAATGAATCCTAGCTAGATCGATTTATCGCCCCCGAAACCCCCTGTATACTAAAATTCATTAAAATCGTTGAAGCCGTTTTCGAGATCCGGATTAAATATATATATATATATATATATATATATATATATATAAATACCAACTTGGGCACTAAGTTGATCCAGCCCAATTGTCGTGCATTCCTGACTCCACCATTTCCCCCTTATAACTCGACTCCGGTTGCATAGATCTTGACCGGAGTGGCAACGGCGCAAATTTGAGGGCGACGTTGCCAAACGTATTCATCGAGAAAGTGATGTACTCGACATTATTTTCGTAACGGTCTCGAACTTAATCGACTCCGTAACGGCCAAAATTCTGAAACGCTCTAACACTTGTTGGCTCCGTTTTATATACCTAAATTCTAAGTCGTATGTTGATCTTATCGATTTATATTATCAAAATGAGAGCTTTGTTTGATCCGATAAAACGAAACTGTATATTTAGTAACGTAGATATATTTTTCGTACAAACTTCAGTTTTTGTTGGCTCCATATATAACGACGCTTAAAAGGCTCGGTATTTGTTGGCTCCATATTATATCGACGCTTAAAAGGTTCAGTATTTGTTGGCTCCGTTTATATCGACGCTTAAAAGTTCAGTATTTGTTGGCTCTATTCATATCGACGCTTAAAAGAATTAGTATTTGTTGGGTCCGTATATGTCAACTCTTAAAAAGCTCAGTATTTGTTGACTCCGTATATATCGAGGCTTAAAAGGTTCAGTATTTGTTGGCTCCGTATATGTGTCAATGCTTAAAGGGCGTAACCGGCATACACCAAATTGTTCAAAAGAGCTGCAGAGAAGCAGAGAATTTTAAAAAGTAAAAGCTTTCATTGGCACTTTCATTTACTTGATTGATTTGACATTGTTTTATGTGTTTTTGAGTCGCTAAGATCAATTGATTTTATTTTCCATTTGACGTAATGGGGGCATCTAGACAGAAAAAAACTAAGAGTACAGAAGACTAAGCTACATTTGATATCCTCATGAAAAAATAAAAAAAATCGAAAATAGGGCATTAGTCACATAACTGTAGAATAATTATTAATAGGTAAATAATTATATGTGACTATTCACGCCTTTAAGACAAAAGGTAATGAAGCATAAGAAACAGTGCTTAGCAAATACATCTTGAGGATGTTAGACATAAGCGACACCGTAAGTTTGCTTGCCCAGTGACCACGCTGATTATGGGCATTATCCCCCAAAGGCTAGTGCTAAGAATCCCCACGATACGTCAGGCTACCCTGCATAACTCAAAAACTGGCCCTTGCGACGTTTATAGGACGAAGTCTGAGGCTTGACCATCATCTAGCGCAGTTGGAAGTGGAGTTAGAGAACATTAAGTGGCATGTTCTGGAATAATGTGAAGGCCGCATAGAGGGGGAGAAACCCTAGACTCGGGCCATCTTCTCTACTTTCACGAGGTTGATAAGACATCCCAGGGTGGCGAAGGATTCCTCGTTAATATGACCCTCGCTAACAACGTTCAAGAAATCTACAATGTGTCGAAAAGGGTATCGTACCTGATCCTTCGCTATCCAAGTGGTATAGCATGAAGGTAATTCAGGTTTACGCACCGACCTCGTCACACTCTGATGATGCCATCCAAAGCCTCTCCCAACATCACTAAGGTTTACGTCAACATTGTTATGGGAGACTTTAACGACATGGTGGAACCCGGACTGGTAACGAAACCTAAATGGGCCCCGCATGGTTATGGAGTAATAAATCACAGGCAAATACTTGTAAACTTCCTTGAGAAGGATAGGCTGTTCTTAATGAACTCCATCTTTAAGAAACAACCCCAAAGGAAGTGGGTGTAGCAAAGCCCCGACACTGTGACAAAAATTAGATCGACTTCTTCATGACGCAAGCATTATATTCAAGTCTTAGTGATCAACAAGTTTAATACCGGATCTGATCACCGACTGCTTCGAGGCTCCCTGAATATCAACTTAATGCTTGAAAGAAACCATCTGACGAAGTTCACGCCCCGACCTCACCCAATTCAAATCAAGGCGGTCACCGAGGATTTTCAGCAGCTTCTCGAAAACAGATTTGTTGCCTTGGATCTGAATAAAAGATTCTGAATGAAAGGAAAATAAAATTGCTCAAAACATAACTACCTCTCATTTAGGTGAAGTCATACACATAGGTAATTACTTTACTCTATGGTCAGAAAATAACTTTTTTCGAGCGGTTGTCTGCCAAAATGCTGCGTGCCGTTCATGTGCCGTAGAAACATACCTAGCATATCGCCGATTCCTCGTTAATATGACCCTCGCTAACAACGTTCAAGAAGTCTCCAGTGTGTCGAACAGCGTAGCGTACCTGATCCTTCGGCTATCCAAGCGGTATAGCATGAAGGTAATTCAGGTCTACGCACCGACCTCGGCACACTCGGATGATGAAGTAGAGGGTATGTATGAAGACATTACCAAAGCCTTACAAAACACCACTAAGGCTGACTTCAACGTTGTTATGGGGGACTTCAACGGCAAGGTGGAAATCCGGACTGGCAACGAATCCCGAGTAGGCCCGCATGGTTATGGAGTTAGGAATCACAGGGGGCTAATGCTTGTCAACTTCCTTAAGAAAGAGGGGCTATTCTGAATGAACACTTTCTTTAGGAAACAGCCCCAAAGGAAGTGGACATGGCGAAGCCCCGACACTGTGACTAAAAATGAGATCGACTTCATCATGACGGATAGCAAGCACATTATTCAGAGATGTCTCAGTGAACAACAGGTTCAATACCGGATCTGATCACAAACTGCTCCGAGGCTCTCTGAATATCAACTTAAAGCTTGAAAGAAACCGTCATGAACAGCCAAATCATGGCGGGCACCGAGAAGTTCCAGCAGCTTCTCGGGAATAGATTCGCTGCCTTGGATTCCACTGATGACGCTGACGAGACCCTACACAATCTGGTCGAAACGTTGAGTGAGGAACGAGGGCATCAGGTTCTGCCAAAAGCAGCGTACTGGCAAGAAATCCAAACTCTCGGATGAGACTCTCGGGCTATGGCAAAAAGACGGGAAACCACCCAAGCAACTTCGTCAGACAGGTCAGACCTGAACAAGTGAATTGCAAAGATGGTACGGCGCGACCTTCGGAGCTCCAACACACGCCTCATTGAAGAGGCAAAAGACCGAAACCGAGGGTCCAAAGTATTCACTCAGCAGCTTGGCAGGAGCCACCTGACGAAGCTTAAAACGCACGATGGGAGGACCGTTTTGTCAAAGCTGGAGATATCCGCCGAGATAGAGGATTTCTATGGCCGATTATACCTGCACATGCCCCTCGTTCCCAACGAGTCGACCACGATTCAAGAACTGCCAGACATTAGTCAAGACGAGATTGTGCTAGCTCTGAGGCAGCTTAGAAATGGAAAAGCCCCCGGTGAGGACGGCATAACATCAGAGCTTTTGAAAGCCGGAGGAGCCCCTGTCACCAGCCACCGGAACAGGCCGGGTTTCGCGGAGGATATGGCACCATAGACAACATACACACAGTGAGGCAGATTATACAGAAGTCCGAAGAGTATAATCAGCCCCTGTGTCTGGCCTTTGTGGACTATGAGAAGGCCTTTGACTCTGTCGAAACCTGGGCTGTTCATCTGGAATCCTTACAGCGATGCCAAGTAGACTATCGTTATGTCGAGGTGCTGAGATGTCTCTACGACGTCGCAACCATAAGTGTCCAAGTACAGGACCAGCAGTCCAAACCCATCCGACTGCGCAGAGGAGTGAGATAGGGGGATGTTATATCCCCGAAACTGTTCACGAGCGCGTTGGAAGATATGTTTAGGACGCTGAACTGGAAAGGTAAGGGCATTAACATAAACGGCGATTACATCTCACACCTTCGATTCGCTGATGACATAGTCGTAATGGCAGAGTCGCTGGAGGAGCTGAACCAGATGCTGGACGGCCTAGCTTTAGCCTCGCGATGCATCGGTCTCGGCATGAATTTGAATAAAACCAAAATCATGATCAATGGCCTCATTGATCCGGGACCGGTCGTAGTACATGGACACCCTCTGGAAATTGTTTCCGAGTACACAACCTTGGACAAATTCTGCAGTTGGGTAAAAACAATTTTGAGAAGGTGGCCAAGAGGAGCATCCAGCTAGGCTGGGCAGCGTTTGGAAAACTACGTCGAGTCTTCTCGTCATCCATACCGCAATGCTTGAAAACGAAAGTTTTCAATCAGTGCGTCCTACCCGTCATGACCTACGGAGCTGAGACGTGGACACTGACGATAGGGCTGGTCCACCAGTTTAAAGTCGCTCATCGAGCTATGAAAAGAGCTAAGCTCGGAGTCTCTGAAGGATAGGATTCGTAACGAATACATCCGACAGAGAACCAAAGTTATCGGAATAGCTTAAGGAATTTGCAAGCTGAAGTGGCATACATTTGACCCTAGGCCGGAATCTAATCCGCAACAATAGCAGGCGGACCTTCGTCACCCGTCATGCCACATCTATCGTCGATGATAGGGAGTGCTCTAGTAAAAAACATGTGTATTTATTTATTACTTACTTAATAACTGAGCCATGCTGTCGCGGCCTAAAAAAATTGTATCGCTCTTATGCTTCCTGAAGGTATTGTAGAAAGTGACTACGAACACTAACTGACTTATAACATAAACAAGTTGTTGGTACATTTGAACATTTTGAACACCCTTTTAAATTTCCTTTGAAATTTTGAAAAATCGGAACGTAGATCCGCACTTTAGTTGTTCTGCTTGGAATTTATCAAACAAACCTGCAAGAAACAAATCTTCTAGAGATTTTTTACAAACATCAACAGAGAACCTAACTGATAATAATTAAAGTATCAGATTTAGGTAAAACAAAAGGCTCAGGGCGCAAGCAACCAATGGCTGAGCGCGGTGGGCTCTGATTGGCTCATTTGAATCGGATCAACTTGTGCTAAAACGCAAAAAAGGTGGATTTGTATAAAAAACACATAATTATTATTATTACTGATGGTGGCACTTGTGGCTCCGTTCGGATCCACGTGCTCACGGTGATGCGGCATTGGATCAACAAATACCACCCGGATCAACAAGTGAAAACGGATCAAATAATAACTACCTATATGGCACGTTTGATCAACTAAGTGCCCATGGCTATATCTATATATATATGTGTATGTACAAGAGTTGCTCGTTTAAAGGTATAAGATATATCCTATGTATCCATCCCATTCCATCCCATCCCATTCCCAAATTTTTGGTCAACGCTAACACGACGAGATATGTTTATTTTCTAAAATGGTTTAGTAATTTTAGAGACCTTTTGCCTTTTTAATTATATTGCATTCACTGCCCAGCTTCGGCAATGCGATCTCCTCTGCGCCTACACAGAGCTCCAAATGAGCAAGAGAGTCCAAGGCCATGAAATTGTTTATTTGGAGACCTTTCTTGATGCTTTTTCGTTTTCTAAAGGAATGGACAAAATGAACTTGTAACTATAGTAAAACCGACTGTACTCCATTCAATTCCCTGCACATATTCAACAAGTTAAAAGATAACTTCATGGATAACTCACATTGAACCGTTGGTTCTCGAACCGAAGCCAGGTTATCTTCGGAGGCGGGTGACCTTCCACCACGCAGGTTAAGGAAGCTGTCGCCCCCTGCTCGGCCTCCACACTCTCAGGTTTCACGGAGAAGATTGGACCATCTGAAATAAGGTTAGGGTTTAATGCTGTGTCTATTTTCAACCGTGCGTCGACTTCGTGCGAAAAAAAAGGAAGTATGTTAAATTTTCAACAGTTCGTCGATTTGTCCGACAGTTGTCGAATCAAAAATTGTCCCATAATGTTCTAAGTCACTTATCAAATAGATACTACTAATGATTTTTTTTGGTTTTATAAAAAAAACTTATTTTATATTTTTTTTTTCAAAGTGATTTTTTGTACCGTGAGAGAGATCAGTGAAAATACTTATTAAAGATATTTGACGTCTGTTTTTCACATTTCTAAAAACATCGAATTATTCGTAGCTAAATTTGTTCTTCTACTGAACAAAAAAGGCCTCCAGATTTATATAGCCTTAATATTTTAAACAACAAGAAATTGATACAAAATGCCTTAGCTAATGACGCAACGACCAACAGCGTCGGAAATGCGAAAAATGAAGTGGAAATCAATCTCGGTCTGTGTTATTGGTTTTCAATAGAATTTTGCTTGCTTTGCTACCTCATGCGCAGGTGCTCTGTAAAAACCAGTGCCGATTTTACTATAGTGGATTTCCAAAAACGAAGCTTAATGGACAGAGAAAAATCAAAGGACCTACCATTATTTGAGATGAAGCAATAACTGCCACACAGCTTTTTTCAGTTACCTTTGACTAAAAACCTTCGAAAAACTATACCGTGTCCATTTTCAATGAGGCATAAACGTATACAAACCGCCCATACTTAACCTAAAATTCACTTTGTTGGCGCGTCCTTTTATAAGTAATTTACATTACTTGTCGATTTTAGATCCTCCCTTCAATAAAAATAGCTTACAATTATATCTGAAACTCGACGCCAAGCAAGTGAGTTTTTGTTATTTGTATCGTGGTTTATTTACTAACATGCTCCATGCTGGATGGATAAACCATAGTATGTTATACCGGTACCTATGTTTACGGGATTCTTAGAATTGACTACAAGTACCTACCTACCTTTCATAGAATCAAGCTTATATAAAATGTCCACGTTTTCGCAGAAGCTTTCAAATGAATTGCCTGTTCTAGGAAAAGCTGGTATCATACAATTTACTACAACAAACTTTTAATTTAGAACAAAGACAAATTAGAAAAAGCCTTCAAATTGTATCAGTAGGCAGATTGAGCGGATTTTTAATCACTTTAAAAAAATATGAAATGCGATGTAGGTTTAACCGAATACTGTAAAAATTCGCTTACTATCCACATGATCGATCGAAACCACAAAACTATCGTAGATTTTGTTTAAATATAAAGTAGCCTTTACTTTATTCCAGATCAATCTTTATAATGTATTAGCAAAATTTCAGCCCGATTCAATTAGTATTTTGGGTGTTGTCTTTGCCCAAACATCGTCACATAATGGCACAAACAATCGCATTTACTGAGACGCCAAATTCAGAAAGTAAATTCTTAATTCGAACATCAAAACAAAAAACGTTTCTAAGACACAAATTTATAACGCAAAATATCATGAATATAATTTTCCATGTCTTTTCTATGTCTTATATCGGTATGCTGCTATAGAAACAAACTTAGCTAGTTTAATAAGTTAACTATTAGTTAACTAAACTAGCTTATTAAATATATACTTTTGATAAGATTATTAGTAGGTACAAAGGCTAAGAATTATACTTACGCACAAACCTACTTCTATACAGTAAGTTTGTCTATACCATATATTTTAATATATTATAAAGTCCAAACAATTTTACCGTGCCGACATCGTTATTTATTTTATTCGTTTATTCTAACCTCCTTTTCTACGTTTTAATTAAAGGTACTTACGTAGGTGCGTACTTGTGTTATTTTGTAATATACTTGGTCATGTTTATTTAAAGCCCAAATAGGATAAAACATCCAGGAATTTAAAACAGTACCTACTAGAGATGTGTAGGTACTGTGAGTAATGCATTACGCGTAATATAGCACGACCGCGTACGGTACGCGTACGCAGTACCCGACAAAATTTAGCATGACACATGGCACTAAACATGGCATGGCTGGCGCCATGCTCTGCGATCGGCGCGGCCGTGTAATGATAATGCTCGGTCGAGTGTCCGTCGGTCAGTATCGTAAAGGTTCGAGTGCAAGCGAGTAGGGGTGTCGGCCGGACTAGATTCTTTCTCTGTCACACCCCGCGCCGTTTAGTAGAATCTATATAGTATTGCGTTCTGGATAAGGGTTACGTTTCTTTGGCACCGTCCCGTCTTTTAGAATCAAAACTTGCATGATTTGTTTCATCACCATTACTCAGACATAGGTAGGTAGGTAGGTAAGGTACCTATATAAAATATTTAGAAATAAATTAGTGCACAACTACGGAACAAACAAATCTTCGTTATCGAATGTCGTCTAATTGCTATAGGTATAATTCGAAACTTATTATCCTATGTGTAGGTAGGACCTGGGTGACCGCGCTTTACTTGGTATTTTAATACAGATTAACATAATAAACGAAAAAATTCCGATGACCTTTTCCCGAGATACGTAAAATATATCTACCTACATACATATCTAATGCAATTATTGTTAGTTTAGCGGTATAACATACAGAATGTAATAAAATAATGAAAGGTGTGTAAATTGCTATAACCTACATTATATCTGAACAGAAGATTCAGTCAGTACCTACACTTAAAAGTAATAGCGGGCCTTTCGCATTACTTACATAGCATAGAGCGACATGACGGCGGGTCATGTTTAGTGTACTGTGTACTGATAGCATGCTATATGGCGCGGTACGAAATGTCATGCTATATGGCATGACATTACAGAGTACTGTTTTGCGCATGTCTAGTACCTACATTATTTTGGTAACTTGTGTAAGATTCTAATTTCGGCTGCGTATAACACAAAACTTGTTACTTATTTTCGAAATAATCTTTAAATAAATAAACACAATACATTATTAATTAGATAATTTTATAGGTAGATTATTAAAGTATGCAGATAGGCCACCAAATACATAAGTACATATTACCTATCTATTAAATAAACCAAATTCTTTATTCATAAATTATTTCTTGAGAATAAATAAACATTTAATAGGTCATTATTTTTTTAACTTTATAGGTAGGGAATACAATAGGGTATATGCATCGATTTTTTTTTTGTTTTAATCGATTCTTTAGGTCATTATTTAACCGAGAAATGATAAGACACTTACTGAATTTTGCATTAATAAGGTAAAAAAAACAAATCAAAACTACAATCATTTTCGGGTGATAAAAACGCTGCCATATTGGCGCCATGTTTATGTGACGTCGACGTACACACTTGATTAAAACCTTTGGTGACGACCTCGGTAGTGATCATCTCAGGAAAGAGGTTTTCCGAAAAAACTGAAAATAATCGACAATACGAAATGTCAAGTGGGCAGAATAGTGTCAAATCATGGTGCAGCAAGCAAAATAAAAAAAGAAGAAATGTGTACAGTGATGTCACGTCCGCTCTAGTCAATGGCGTAGCGTTTTGAAATTTTGCGATTGAGATTTAAAATATCAATTTTTCAATGGTTAAATTCTACAATAAAAACATCTCAAAATGCAAAAATAAATATGTAGATATGTTTCTATATCAATAGAGAATACGTATATATTTTTTTAGCCATTTTGAAATCACATGCATATACCCTATTAAATGAAGTGCTTTTTGCTAAGTCTTTGAATTTACTTTTATCAATTTGCAGAAATTCAAAGTCTCTCCAAAGCGATTGTTCAGCTTCTTAGAGAATCGTTCACAATGCGAAAATTAATAAGAAGGTATTCAACACAATACAAAATAAAAGCAAATAAATAATTTGACCCAATTATAACACAATGACCCAAAGTGGGGCCAAACCTTGGAGTAATGTTGGGTGGGCTATGGGTTACATACACTACACGATTTTAATTTAAATATTTTTTATAAATAAACTAGCTGCGCCCCGCGGCTTCGCACGCGTTGTACCTGTGGAAAAGTTTATATTTGATTTTTATCCCACGGGAACTGATTTATGGTTTAAAAAGTAACCTATGTTTGATTCCGGGATTAGATTTACCTGTATGCAAATTTCAGCCCGATCCGTTTAGTAGTTTTGTCGTGAAGAGGTAACAAACATCCATCCATCCATACAAACTTTCGCATTACTAGTATTAGTGTGATCACCGTTATCATCGCAACCGAAAGCCACTGGACTCACAAACTGTTTATATTGTTTTTTTTGTAATTTTGTACTTGAAGGCACGTAGTAAAACTTTTAATGAGAAGCCCTGGGTAATACAGCCTAGGCTAGTTCGGGATCCTACGGATTCAATACCTACTGAAACATTGTAATTATGTCTAATAGACGATTTTTTATGTTATGATAAATCCACTGCAGAAAGGCCTGTCATAATTTTCTTCAGTTTGACGCATCCAGCATCTGCCTGCAGTCTTTCACATGTCGACGTACACTACATTTGGAGTAAACGATTTTATTTTACAGTCTTATGCTCAAATCTGCTTTCATCCGCAAAGCAAACCATGAGAATGTTGTATTTTTTTGTAGTAGATACATTTCTAAGTATACTTTTATCAAAGGTTCTAAAGGTAAGTAAGTGGTTAAATAAATATAAATATAAAACGTCAAAAAATACAAACATTTCCTGTATAAAATATTGAAGAACAGTTTTATCATCGACATTGTGACTCTTTTACAAGAATCAGCCTCAAAACTCCCTAAATTGGTCCTTCTAATAACCCCTGAAGTGGCATTAGACCAATTGCCGGTCCAATGACTTAATACGAGAGTAAATTGCTATATGAATTGGTCTTATCGATGTAGGCTGATTAAAATAACTACTAACTTCCATATTTTATTGGTACATGGACAGTATTAATGATTGATATTAATTGCTAACCTAATAATGATTGATAAAAAAAACAAAAATGATTCTAATCCTGTTTTCGAATGTCATGCATGAGCCTACTGATGATCATGATAAAGATCATAATAAAGAATAAAGAAAAAAAAATGAAATATGTAATGACACAGTTGTATTGTAAGTTGAATGCTTACCTACTAACGACGACCTCTGTGGCGCGGTGGGCGAAGGTCTGCCTGCGACGCAGGAGGTTGCGGGTTCGATTCCCGCCTCGGGACAAATTTGTGTATGATCTGCAGAAATTTGTTCAGGGCGTTCTGGATGTTTTTCTATGTATAATAAAAAATATCTATCTATGTAGTGTATTGTATTATGTATATCAGTTATCTCGTACCCATAACACAAGCTTTGCTTAGCTTGGGGCTAGACAATGCTGTGTGAATTGTCCAGCATTATTATTATTATTATTAATGATTGATAAAAAAACAAAAATGATGCTAATCCTGTTTTCGAATGTCATGAGCCTACTGATGATCATGATAAAGACCAAAGAAAAAAAAATTGAGATATGTAATCACACAGGAGTATTGTATTGTAAGAGTTAGTAAGTAAAAGCGCTTAATCGATTTTTTTTTGTCAAATACAAATAAAGACCGTAAAAGAAAAATACGCAGAATTACGTGACCCCATTAAGACCAACCGAGACTCTGTAGGTCCATTTACCATTACCATACCTTTGGTATAAATAACAAGATACCTACATACTTTATTTTACAGTAACTTCGGCACAAACCTATCCGAAAACCGAACAGTATGTTTAGATTCCAAATAAAATGGTCCTATTTATTTAACATATGGATATTTCTCGGAAAACCATTAAATGTGAGAAATTCCCGTGAAAATTACAGCAAATTGTTTCCTGAATTTGTTAATTTCACAGTGTGTCATACATAGGCCATTTACTTCAAAATTGTACTTCAAAATCGTTATTTTTCTCAGAATCTGTGAAAGCTGCAACCTTCCTATTTAGGGAAATGTTACTTCGATCGTTTATTTTGAGCTATGTGTTTTGATAGATGTTTTAGATGTTTTGCACACATTTATTAAACTATTTATCTCAGAAACAGCACACTTTTTAACCGACTTCAAAAAAAGTAGGAGGTTCTCAATTCGTCTGTTTTTTTTTAAATGTTTGTTACCTTTATTTACCTTTCTTTTGACTGGATGGTCCGATTTGCATGATTCTTTTTTTATATGAAAGCTGGTGCTTCCCGTGTGGTCTCATTTTAATTTTGTTCAGTTCTGACAATGGGATCCATGAAAATTCATGAAAAAACTGTAAAAAATGTAAGTCGGTTTATAGTTTTTTAAAACAAAATTAATTATTATTTCGGTTTGTGTTTAGCTAAAAAACCTAGAAGTATTTCTGTAGTCTTTTTCGACTGGTTGTTTCATTAACTTGTCAAAAAGAGTTTTGAACCATTGAAACCATAATCTTGTCATCCATCTCGTAACGGCGTTATTGAACACTCTTAAAACAATTTCCCCTTATCTTGGGGCTAGATGATGCTGTGTGGATTGTCCAGTATGATTATTATTATTTTATCAAATAGTTACCTTCTTCTAGTTCTTATTCTAATTCTAAGTGGGGGAACTAAGATCTGCACGGACATCTTGCATTGGAGTGTATTGTGCATTATCCCCCTGCCTAAGTAGACCCTAACCAGCCCAGCTCCTTGAAGTATCGGAGCAGGACATTAGGTGACAGCTTCGTTTCAGCTTTTCTATGGGTGTGGATGGGGTTGGTTCCTCAATCCTTCAGCCCCGTTTTGTGTTTGTAGTTACCTTCTTTTAAAACCTATTTTCCTACGCTCAAAAAATTATAAAACATAACTTACATGCCACCTCCAATGTTCTGGTGTCAGCGCTTTTGCCGACGGAGTTGTGCACCTCACATTTGATGGTGGCTTCATTGAACTTGCGAGATATGTTTGTTAGAACCTGAGGAACAAAGATTACGTGGGTTAAGGCACGTTTCGTGCGAATCTAAAATTCGTCCGCGCTCTTCGCGGGCTATAAAGTGAAGGCGACATTTCGATTCGGGCGTAATGTCGCCTTCATTTTTGAGGAGAGTACATTTAGCCCGAATCTAAGATCTCTTGGTTTTAGATTCGGACGTGTTGTACCCCAATGCAAAAGTGAAGGGGACATTTCGCCTCTTCGTGTGAGTGCAGTTGTTTTTTTTAAGTAGGTATTTTTAAATTTAACACCACTGTCTACATTGATGGGTAATGGACAGGCATGAAGATATGGGGTACGAGTGGTTCAGCCTAGATGTTCCTACACCCGTACCTGTTTGTAGATATTCCTTGGTATTCCGGAGGTTGGTTGTGGTAGAAAGATAGTGGAGAAGCAGAAATGAAGAATGTTATTTACGATAGAATGATTGAATTTAATGATAGATGAAACAGATGTACAAAGCAGAAAGATAACTAATAATTACGGAAGAAAATACAAAGCAAAGTCAAGTGAGCGCGTGAAGTTAGCAAGTCGGTCAGTCGCGGAATGTAGTAGCGAGTGCGTGAGCGGCTGGCGCGTGCGTGACCGAGAGACCGGTCCGAAGTGTATGTTCCGTTCGTTTGGGGTATGGCCCAAGTTGAAAGAATTATGCGAAATGTTAAATTGTTTTTTATACATACGAAGTTAAAATTTTGTAAACAATTTGGAACGCACATTTCGGATCGATGTCGAGTGGCGTGTAGGTACGCCACATATTCCCCCCGGCCAGACCGTGACTACGGTCTTTGTCGAGCTGGGAAACGAGGTAGCAGAATTTCGTCTCGTCCGTCGTTATTTTAGATAGCATAAACTGACTCTCTACCTGCGCGAACCATACTGCCGGCTCTTCTGGCCAAAATGGCGGAACTCTCACACCAACTCGAAGAACTTCAGCACCTGCACCAGCAGCAGGCTGAGCATGGGCATCAATAAATTCGTCTAAAGGCATCTTCAATTATTAGAGAAAAATTAAATCGCTCACCGCTCTTGTCTTGTACCACACACCAAAATCCTATTGTTCGGCAAGAATTCTCGAACGTTCCGGAATGTCATCCAAGGTTGTCCAACATAATCGAAAGACTCACCAATGTATTTTGGCACTTCAGGATCTCACCAATATATGTTGGAACGTCGGGGGTCACCAATATGGGGTACGAGTGGTTCAGCCTAGATGTTCCTACACCCGTACCTGTTTGTAGATATTCCTTGGTATTCCGGAGGTTGGTTGTGGTAGAAAGATAGTGGAGAAGCAGAAATGAAGAATGTTATTTACGATAGAATGATTGAATTTAATGATAGATGAAACAGATGTACAAAGCAGAAAGATAACTAATAATTACGGAAGAAAATACAAAGCAAAGTCAAGTGAGCGCGTGAAGTTAGCAAGCCGGTCAGTCGCGGAATGTAGTAGCGAGTGCGTGAGCGGCTGGCGCGTGCGTGACCGAGAGACCGGTCCGAAGTGTATGTTCCGTTCGTTTGGGGTATGGCCCAAGTTGAAAGAATTATGCGAAATGTTAAATTGTTTTTTATACATACGAAGTTAAAATTTTGTAAACAATTTGGAACGCACATTTCGGATCGATGTCGAGTGGCGTGTAGGTACGCCACAAAGACATAGTTTATTAGGTACTAATCTCTTTTATTTCCCTTTCAAGCCATTTTAAGCACTCTCTTAAGCCCAGTTTTACCCTGTTTTTTTGTTTTTGTTAGTCTGTAAGTCTGTTTTTATGGTTATAAAAATAGTCTACCAGGGGCGGGCAACATCACCAGCAAAACAATTCTATCACCGAACTACGTTCCCAACCTGCATGCCCAACGTGGGGATTTCTCTTTCGCAGGTGGTCGCTACACTACATTTGCAGTAAAAGATTTTATTTTACAGTCCTAAGCTAAGATCTGCTTTCAACCGCAAAGCAAACCGCGATTTCTGCATTACCATGCGCTTATCAGATTGAGGCCTGCAGCGGTGAGACTAATTTTCATTTATTTGCAGGACAATTCTACCACCGAACTGCGTTCTCACCGCTGCAGACCTCACTCTGATAAGCGCCATAATAGGCTTTGGGCTTTCTTTCTTTTATAAACAGATTTCTAAACAGTAAAACAACAGTTCAGCAGTAGAAGAATTGTCCTGCTGGAGGCGCTGCCCGCCCCCGACAGATATCCCTTAGTCACCTCACACGACCCTCACTGGAAGAGTTGGGGTGGTGCAAATTGCAAACCACACCGCACCAGTGCATCGATCCTTGCACTCTTATTACAGAGTCTCCGACACGTCTGCTACAGTTTTATGAAATAGCTAATGCAAAATGCATACTGCAGGTATGCTGTGAGCCAAGGACGAGGCCAAAATTGATAGAGCTGGTACACTGCAAACAGTGGTTCGCGAGCATAAAATAGGTATATATGGAATGTTGTAAAATAATTAATGGAACGATGGGATCAGTTGGCTAATTCATAATATTCATTAGGTGAACTGATCCCACGGGATAAGTTTGAGTGGCTTGTAGACTAACGAGCCCAATACTAAAGCTATTTACACCGGGATATTTACGTTTTTGATTGAGTGATGTGACATGATTTGAGTTTTGAGCTTTCCAATATTTCGGCACAGTAAATAATGTAATGGTAAATATCCCGGTGTAAATAACTTAAGAATTAGTAACCATGATGGATTTAAAAGTTTTATAACGAGCCCAATGATTAACTCGTTTATACGATTCAAGCTCTGCTTAGCTTGGGCCTAGATAATGCTGTAGGTATATATTGTCCAACATTACTATTATTCTTGCTTGTACTAGCGCAGCGGTAAAATTTATGTATAAACGAGTCTTCAATCGGCCAGTTAGGCGAGCCATATCGAGCGATGGCAAGGCAATGCAAACGTGTAAACGTTGATGGTATTGGATTTCACTCGGCAACGTTGGGCCAAAATGTATTGGAGGCTTTACAGAGTCGAGTATTTTAGTGTCTTGATGATGACTTTGTGGAGATGATACTGATGATGATAAGACGAAACTAGTTGACTAGAGTTGGCTCAATTATTTCAATTGAAAATACTAATTCGCATTTATTACCTACATAATTCATAGCACAAACATAACTCGGTTTCAGAACCGATGCATACAATGACTTATAAAGTTCGGAGAGCTTGACGGGAAAAAGACAAGTAATAAATTAATTAATAATAATGGACAATACAAACTAAATCATCTGGTCCCAAGCTAAGCAGACCTTCTGTTATGGACACTAGAAGATCGCTAATCATAATACGATACGATACATTGGGTTTTTTTTGCCAAACATAGAATATTTTCAGATGATCCGGAACAAACTTTTGATTTATACAGATCGGGGTGTTCACAAATATTTGTGATATAAATGAACTGAACAGGCGAATTCGAATTTAGCCTGTGAGGTTAAGATGAAAAATTTGAAAATTCTTGGCGGTAACAACCTCGCATAGAAAACCGGGAGTTATGTTAAAAGGATGAAATTTAGTGGCACCTCCTCTCAAAATGAGATTTTGTTAGAAATATGTTTATTAAAATGATATTTTTTGACAAACTAGCAAACTTGTATAAATTTAATTTATTAGTTGTACTAAAGGGGTTTGAAGATTTCTTATGGTGAACTAACACTGACTATTCTTTTTTATTAAAATCGCGGGGCTATAGTGAAAGTTGGAATGGACAGAGAACACTCATACATTCTTCATTTTATTTATTTTTAAAATGAAATGTATAATTGTTTTGGATCATGCTTTATTATCCATTCCATAATATTCCATTCTTTATTATTTGCTTATTGGATGAAACGGCATTTTGATGAATCGCTTTTTGGACGAACTGCTAACAAACGAAATTGAAATCTCAGAAATCTGATTATGTTTCCGACATTTTTGAGCTTTGTTTGGGTCCTAGTTTTTCAAATTATATTTTAATATTTATTTATTTCATATTTATTTCTATTATTTTGCTTGTATGTACAATTATTTATTCATAATATATCTAAGAGGATGTTAAATAAATTGCCCGTATCCGTTAGTTGTAACTGGGAACATGCACCCTGGAAGGGCACTGAAAAGCTGAGTTCGAATTTACACAATGTTAAATAATATTTTTTTTTACATAATTAACAATAAAAAAACATACTATAAAATAAATTAATGTGTGTGTAGTGTATCATTCTTCTTACTATCTCTCGTTTAGTTTCTTTCTTTCTTCTTTCTTACTGGAAAAGCGTGGTTATTTTGCTTTCATACCACGACATTTTGACAAATTTGTCAATAATCATAAAACAGTGAAAAGATAAACAACCAGTATAAACTCAGATTTTGAGTTGTATCTTTTTTTGACGGGTTCTATAAACAAGATTTTTATTTAATTTGTTCTTATAAGTGAGACTGTACAACTACGTATATGAAAGAGTATACTCAGAACTAAAGTTAGTTACAACGGGATATTTACCATGATTTGAGTTTTGAGCTTTCCAATATTTCGGCACAGTTACAGTAAATATCCCGTTTATCTACAACGGGATATTTACTGAAACTGTGCTTACTTTAGTATTGATAACCAGGATGAATTTAAAAGTTTTAGATACTCACAAGTTCATTCCTGATATCCCCAAACAACTGATCATTATTGTAAAACCACTTGTAAGTCAAGTTGTTAGGATTCGCGTTCGCTTGGCAGCCTATCACCACGGTGTCTCCTTCCTGTATCCTATTCTTCAGCAGACCTGTCTTCACGAACATGCGTACTTTAGGTGCATATTGGACCTGTAACAAAATTATGAATTTTAGAAGCAGTAGGAACAAATTTACCCGTTTGAAGCCGGCTTCGAATTTACACCACCGCTTCCCGCGGGCGTCGTAAGAGGCAACTAAGGGATCTACCATGGGCAGTTCCTACCGCAGAACAGTTCTACCACCGAACTGCGATCCCCAACCCTATGTTATGGTTGGGGATCGCATTTTTGTGGTATAATCGTTCTGCAGGGGGCGCTGCTGCCCGCCCTCTGGTGGATATCCCTTAGTCGCCTCTTTTTTTTGTTTTTTACGGTAAAAAGACCTTTGTTTGACCGCAATCTCACCTGATGGAAAGCGAAGATGCGGCCGACGGTGTATCACGAAGGTCTAGAAGATACCTATTCACCCTTTTCTTGAAGAGACCCAGGTTGTAATTGGCCGAAAAAACAGAAGCATGGAGCGATTTCCATTCCTTTGCGGTGCGAATAATAAAGGTGGAGGAAAACCGCTTAGTGCGAGTGGAGGGTACGTCCACCAAGTATGGATGGTATTGCGCTGTGCGTGTGCTTGTCCTAGAGTGGAAGGGGGATGGTGGGATCAGGTCATGTAGTTCAAGTGAGCATTCTCCAAAATGAATCCTATAAAAGACCTATAGAGAGCCTCTTACGACACCCGCGGGAAGAGTTGGGGTGGCACAAATTCTACGCCAGCAAGACACAGCTAATACATGGGGATAACCCTTTTCATCTAAATCAATAGCAACAAAACATCGAAAAGAGGTCAAATGTGAGTAACATACAAGTGAACTCACTAGCTTTCCTGCAATATGACATTGAGTTACCCTTGAATAGTTACTTTTACTTAAAATTACTATCACGCAGGGGTCGAATCAATCACACAATATTTCTCTAGGGACTTCCGTTTGCCGGTCAAATCGTACGTTTCATTTTTGCAAGGTCAGTCTGTTACCCAATAAAAACGACGTTTTTATGAAATATGGTTTAGTGTATTTTCATATAAAATTTTCACTAAGATTTTTTCCCACTTGAACAATCTTCTAGTCGTCTCTCTTTATCTTAGCTTAATTTTTTGATACGTTATGGGTATTTTAAAATACTCGTAGAAACTTATTAAAATATTTGGTTGTAATAGATATGTACCTAAGAATAAACTAAAATAGTAAATAAATAATGTTGGGCGCAATTCACACAGCATTATCTAGCCCCAAGCTAAGCAGAGCTTGTGTTATGGGTACTAGATAACAGATATACATAATACAATAAACTACATAGATACATAGTTTTCTTTTCTTATACATAGAAAACATCCAAGGTTTGCAATTAACATTTATTATTCGGGTAGCGACGGTAATAAAATTTTGTTATCAGGTCCTATATGTATACGTTATTTTATTTTGAATGGCTTATTTTAATATTCGGACCACTCCTTTTTTTTCTGAAATCACATAATTCTCTCCAGCCAAAAGTGGCCTGAAAGATTTTCTTAGCGATAAAGCCGCCCATTATACTTGTGTCTAATATAATAACGTGTTGTATTTTATTTTTGTTGGTATTTAACAAAGTATTTTGTATATTTAGGTACCTACCTACAGTACCTACCTTCCTACTACTTGAGCAAAGCCGCGAGATTGTGATAATAAGTATCATTACGAAATATTAATTTTTACCACATAAGTGTTTAGATATTTCATAATTATAAATAGAGTATTTTTCTTATCTAACGGGTGATTTATTGAACCTCAACATACAATTAGCCATTGCATTAATGAGGTAGCAAAAGCCTTCAATTCTCTCTACTCTCTACTCTTATGTCGCATTAAATGTAAACTTAGATATGCAAAAATTGTATTATTGTTTTTCACTTCTTCCACTAGTGGACTGAAGTTTATAATTTTTTTGAAGTTTGTGAATAAGAGTCAGTTGCACCTTAATTCTTATTTGATATTAATTACTATTTATCAAGGTGTTTATACATTAAAAATAAATTGATTCCTAAGCGCTTATTTTGTAAGTCTAAAGAAATAAACGGTTTGACTCTTGACTCTGACTCTAATTAAACCTTTCATGAAAAGCCTTAAGCTATGTTTGTATGAAAATAGCATTAACTAAAACCCACAACTGAAATTCACGACACGTTTAGACAAAAACAATACGCCTCGCCGTTTCTACGCCTGTGAATTTAAGATGAACTTGGCACAGAAATACGGACCATTTCATAAAATAAATATAGCACTTTGGAAAATGTTGCTCTGCACTAGTGGACTGAAGAATTGTTGAAGTTGTAGGTTCATGTTTCATCATCAGAGCGCTTCGGTAGAAATCGAGACCTGACGGCCTAGACAATGTAATAATCGATATCAAAAGCAATACTAGAAAAGTCCATAAATATGCCTGAGATACGTCAGGTAGTCTGTTCAAATATTTCTCTTCGACTTTTTGTATTCTTTTTGAATCGCTTCATAGCGAATGCCGGTTGTTTTTTAAAACAAAATTAATTTTAATTATTATGTCAATAGAAATGCGCGATAACTGCCACTTTTCTATTGCAACACCCCAAATAGATAGATACTGTTTACCTAATCACTAAAACCTGATTTTCAATTGCATTATACACTGAATACTGAACAAAAATATTTAAAAACAGAAAGAATAATCACAAAGTTTTATATTCGAAATATTGACCAGATAATTGACATATCAGAGTGGATTTTTATGTTATGTTTTGCTCGTCCACTCTAAATATTATACAAAAATATTCGAAACAAAATAATTGAAACACGTCTTTGCAATTAGCTGATAAAAATAACCAAATTTATTACTATCAGGAAAACACAAACTTGAAATAAAAACCTGAAAGTTGATTATTTTTTATAAATAAGTAAATAATGCTGGTCAATTTCACACAGCATCATAATATTAGCTCTAAGATATTTGTTCAAAGCGTTCTGGATGTTTTCTATGGATATTAAAAAACACTATCTATATTTGTAGTATATTGTATTATGTAGGTATATTAGTTATCTAGTACCCATAACACAAGCTCTGCTTAGCTTGGGGCTAATTAATGCTGTGTGAATTGTTCAGAGTTATTTATATTCTCTATTAATAATACAAAACACTACATAGCTAAATATGTTTTTATCATACAGAAAAAACACCCAGAACGCCCACAACACAACACAACGTACACAACTTTCTTATTTATTATAATTATTTATTATTAATTTCTATCCCAAACTACGAAAAACTACAATTTCAAACCGATCTTTCAAACAATTACTCAAAGCCACAGCCAAACCAACCAAATATACCTAAAAACACAAGTTCAAAAAATCTCAACCATTTAACTCTCAACTAAAATAAATGCTGTCTGCAGATCGAACACAATGATCTGCAGACAGCATTTATTTTAGTTTTATATGTAATTATTTGTTTCTATCCCAATCTACGAAAAACTACAATTTCAAACCGAACTTTCAAACAATTACTCAAAGCCACAGCCAAACAAACCAAATCTACCTGAAAACACGAGATTCAACAAAAAATCGCAACAATTTATCTCTCCACTAAAATAAAACAGTGACAATCAGAACGAAGTCGGAAAACAAGACAAAGTCGTTTTGTGTATTTCTCCGATGCTTGGAAAGATCTTTGTTCCTTTGTAAAAAGTCGGTTGCAGTGAAGAGATAGCTGTACACTTATTTTTTGTTCTATTGTTCGTTAATCAATACGTATTCTCTATGCCTTTTTAACCGACTTCAAAAAAAAAGGAGGTTCTCAATTCGACTATATTTTTTTTATGTTTGTTATTATCTACGTCCATGGTTTGTTACCTCAGATTTTTTGATTGGGTGGTCCGGTTTTCATAATCATTTTTTTATATGAAAGCTGGTGCTAATTTGGTCTAGTTCTGACAATGGGGTCCATGAAAATTCATGAAAAAACTATAAAAATTGAAGTCGGTTTATAGTTTTTTAAAACAAAATTAAGAAATTATGATGCAAATGGCTCCTCCCCCACCCCAGAATAGAATAAAATTGTCTTAAAAATTTATTATTAGTCAATTAGTCAGATTATTAGAAGATATTGGACACTTATATATTATTTTGTCGGTTAAACAAATAAATATGAAGATATAGCCAATAACACAGACCAATTATACACCGAACTGCGATCCCCAACCCGCATGCCCAGCGTGAGGATTATGGACATCAGGGCTCTTCAGCTCTTCAGGGGGAGGCCTGCGTCCAGCAGTGGACCAATATAGGCTGTTGAGGTTGAGGTTGAGGATATTAATTTCTAGCAACCTGAATTAACGTTGAAATGTGATTTGATAATTGATAAGAGATAATCAGATAGCTTTCAGGATTGCATTGGATTGAAGCTCTAGTGGCAGTAGGCTGGGCACATAGGTCGTAAGACCGACGACGACGACAGTCGCAGGGGCCGCAAAGGCCTCTTTATCTAAATATATCCACAAAGTGGATGTCCATCGGCTGATATATGATAATAATCAGTGTATGAACAACCGGGCGCTGGAAGGTGCTAAAAACCTACCTCAATATTATCACTATAAATACGATAGGTAACGAAATATATTTTTTTCCTAACAAAATGGATCCAAATAAAGGAATTCACACACGGCAGATATAATGTACCTATATTAATGTAGGTACATCGCTTTATATTTCATGGAAAGATGTTATCAGATGCATCGTTCTATAATAAACATTATTTGCACGAGTATCAAGCCCACTATACAACATTTTTATATTATGATTGTAGAGGTACAATCTTGTAAAAAGCGTCGCCGACTCATCAGCTAATTCAATAATTTACCGTCTTAGTAATTCAAACAGCTGCATCTTTATCTAGATTCAAACAGATAGAAAATCTCATTCACTTCAATTCTATCAACGTAATTAACATCTTTCAGGTGTCAAAGTTCATTTAAAAGTTTCAGAGAGGTTAAATGACTATGTTTTAATCCTTTAACAGGCGCCAGTGCACAGTGTCTAGACGCAGAAGCCATAGAAATGGGAATTAAGGAGTGAACGATATGGTTCAAAGGACATAAATTAAAATATAAAGTTGTTAGAGTAACAGTCAGGCTTAATGTTAACAAATTATTTAAAATTACGTCTATCTAAAAGTGTACCTCTATGTAATCTATTGCTTTAAGTAGATAGAAAATAGATAGATAGAAAATTATTTATGGTTTACGGTTTTAGATATTTTTATTCTCAAAAGAATTTACAAAATTCGCTTACTGAGAACTTAAAACTTAAACTTAGTCTAAATATTGTGCCCAAATGCGTAGTGTGATTAAAATTAAAATTTAAACTAACGTAAATGTATTAATTACATTGCTTGTAAAACATTCATTATTGACAACAAAAGATAATTAACTACGTCTATTTTATACATTTAAAAAAAAATTTTGGGTAGCTGGTGATTAGTGTGATAACATTACAAGTACAAAATTATTTATTGCACTCTTTAAAATAATTTGCAAACAAAATAAACATTACAAAATATGTGACAATTGATAGTCTTATCGCTCAAGAACTGTCTCTACCAGACAAGCGATCTCTACCAATTATATTATCTAGTACAAATAACACAATTTCTGCGTATCTTGGGGTAAGATGTACTTAATAGAATACACCACAAAGATAGATATTATTTATTTCATTAAACATTTAAAACACCCTGAACTTTTTGCTGGATATAAGGAGGCTAATATTTCAGGTTATCTCATTGCTTCTGTTATCAGGATTTACCAAATAACACCACAGTCCCCAAGAATATAGTTTATTAAAAAGAAAGCATTGAAATCACACAAAGTGCTATTTTTATTGAAATTCTTTCTTATTTATAAGGGCTTAGCCATAACATCGGCCCTAAAAATTAGAAAACAAAGATACATAAAAAGTTATAACAAAATATAGAGTGCTAAAAGATCATTGTATTATGCACACAAACTTTACGTTAGGAATCCTTTTTTAAGTAGGTTTAATTGCGCAAGACTTAGATACTGCATACGTCTTACGAGTCTCTATTTTCATTTTCTTAACATGCTTTACACACGCAAGGCCTTTGTCACTAAAAAACACTATCATTTGTCATTGCGTGAACCCATTCCTGTAATTCCAAAATAACTTTACAATCACCATTTTTCCATTCTTGGAAAGTTCGTTTCCTATATCGATTGCTTCCTTAGTTAGTTCCCACCTACTTAGACGCTAAGCTGAGCTTATTAGCGCGTTTTTGCTGAAGACAATGAACAAAGCCGAGGAAATTGCTTATACACTCGCGTGCAATTGAATCGACTCAAGCCGTAATTTTGCACAAAAAGTAGATTAAGCAAAAACGCGTTGGGTAAACCGTTCCCCTTGACATACTCGGCCTCTTCTGTCGTTATAATGGAGACACCTTTTGGTCCGACGGTAAACTGGACGAACCTCTATTGATAAATAGAATTAAAATCTTCTGTACACTTGAAACAGACGACTACTGAACATCATGTTAAGTTTAGCGAGTTGTCATTGATTATAATAAATATTTACCCGCTTGTAACAAAGCTTAAGCCGCTTGTATGTAAACTGGAAAAGCCAATACCCGAAAAATCAACTTTATGTGCTAATGTCGGCTTGAGTCGATTCAATTGCACGCGAGTGTAGAATCGCATCTCTTTACTTCCTTGAGTTGGGAACAGCTTTGTTAAAGATTGCGATTTTGGAGAGAAGCGTAAGAGGGAACGATGACAGCCATCATCATTATATCATGAGCCCACTCGAGTCCACAGCTGGACATACGCCTTCCTCTCCTACAGATACCTTTGAATGGATGGTCCGATTTTTATATGAAAGTTGGTGCTTCCCGTGTGGTCCCATTTTCTGAAAGTGGGATCCATCTAATTGAAGTCAGTTTCTAGTTTTTTTTTTAATCAATTATTCATAATGGAACCTGCGACTAAAACTTTATTAGAAAGGAAAGTTACAACTGTTGCAAACAATCTACAGGTAGCTCAACTGTACCATATCAACACGAGGCAGAAACGACCCCAAGACACTGATTGCCCCGCTATATGGCAATGCTGATGCGCTGCGTCAGATAATCGCCAACTCTCGGGTCACGCGTCGACCAGATTTATTTTCCGACTTTATTGTTACAAAGAAAAAGCTTAGAAAGAACCGAACATTATAGAGCTGGCTTAAGCGGGTTTTCTTCCATTTTCCCCAAACCACGTATTAAATCATTTGAAAATAAGCAGATTTTACTTTCCAAATGAAAATAACAGTATCCCTAATTCGAGTTTACACAATAAATAACGCAAAGCCAACCTCCCAATAAGCGCACATAAAGAAGCGAAACGAAATAAGGAAGAGGTTTCGAAAAAATCTGTACCTCAATTTTGTACATCCCCCTTTAGAAAATTCGCCGAATATGCTCCAATGTAGCCGGAGCTCTCTTTTGCCGCTTGCTGAAAAGGAGACTGGGTAAAGTTGGTATCCAGTGCTGAAAACTTTGATAAAACTTCGATACTTTTTTAAATAAAGAACATAGCAAAAAAATCAAAACGCAACGGGATTATTGAAAATAAGCCTTTTTCAAATTGACAACTCTTTCTGGCCTTTGATTATCTGGTATTGGTACGAGTACAAATATTGTCAGAACTTTCAGAAGTAACACGTTATTTTTGGTTAGTTTATATAATATATTACAGAAAGAAAGGTATTTGACAAACACAAAGTCGTCGTCGTATCTCGGGGACGCAATGTAGCGTAGCCCTTTAGATACAGTAGCAACTATTTCATACAAAATGTATAAACTCCTTAATCAAACATTTTTTTGTAATATTATAAAACACGCTCGTAAAAGATATACATAACCCACGTAAGTTGGTCAATGTATTTTGCTGGTTAATTATTCTTAGTTAAAATCGATCAATTCTAAGAAACTAAATAAGATAGATAATAAAGATTTTATAAACGGTGGATCCATTTGCCCCATCTCCTTTATTCCATTCAGAACGTCGCGTTGGCTCCGCTTATATTGGACGTGGTTTTACAGGAAAAGTGAAAATACGAAGTCTACATAGGCTTTAATTTCGACCGTGGTCGTGTGTCAGCACTGCTTGGATAGGGTGCCACAGAATCTGGTCTGGTATTCAGAATACTTAGAGCAATCATAGTAATTACAAAAGACATTTAAACACGAGATAATACTTACTGGTTTCATGGCACCGATATATTTAAGAGCTCAAAATAACTGAAATTATAAAAGTAACTCTGTCTCGCAATGTTTTGTCCGAAAAGTGACACTAATATGTGATATCCTGAATATACAGGAACATTATTCTTATTTCGGAAAAACAACAATAACGCATTTTCAGCGAATATAATATACCAACGTACTATTTCATAGCTTCAAATATTCCAAAGAACAGCACTTGAACACCAGTATACTGTGTGGGTGTGTGTGTGTGTGTGTGTGTGTATGTATGTGTGTGTGTGCACTGTCATACGGTTTACTACAAAGTTCGTGTTACTTTATTTTCTACAGAAATATGACAGCGCACCAAGCAAGAAGTTTACATAACTTTTACATTTCTATAGAAAAGAAAATGAACGTAAACTTAGAGACACACAGCAAACTGTTGTTCAAAATGCTGTTCTTTAGAATATTTGAAGCTGTGAAATACTACGTTGGTTATATTAGCTGAAAATGCTTAGTAGTGAAGTTTGAGAGAAGGTCGATTCAGATGGTTAACGTGAGTATTTTATTAGTATCATCATTTTCGAGATTTTTTTATATTATATAATCAAAATGCAGCTAAGCTAAGCAGGGTATATGCATGGTTTTTTAATATTTTTAATCGATTTTTAGGTTACTACATAAACAAAAAAAATATAACAGCCAAAACAAATATTAAATAATAGAGGTAAAAAAATAAAAAGTAAAACTACACTCAAATTTGGGTGATAAAAACGCTGCCATCTTGCATTCTGTGTCGTCGACACACTGATCATCGAGTCCCATATGTAAACTCAAAGTCAAAACTTCATGACCATATAAAAAAAACCAATGTGCCAATAGTGTTGCGTTCAGAAATTTTGCGGTTGAGATTTAAAATATCTACTTTTCAATTATTCTATTTCACAATAAAAACATCATAAAAAAATATATACATATATACAGATATACATATTTCTTTATCAATAGAGAATAAGTAAAAAAATATTAGCTCTTTTGAAGTCACATGGATATATTATTTATGTTTTGACCGTAAATAAGTAAAGTGAGAAAACATATACCTACCTATGGTTTATCCATCCAGCATGGAGCATGTTAGTAAATAAACCACGATACAAATAACAAAAACTCACTTGCTTGGCGTCGAGTTTCAGATATAATTGTAAGCAATTTTTATTGAAGGGAGGATCTAAAATCGACAAGTAATGTAAATTACGTATAAAAGGACGCGCAAACAAAGTGAATTTTAGGTTAAGTATGGGCGGTTTGTATACGTTTATGCCTCATTCAAAATTGACACGGTATAGATAATAAAACGCTGTAGTGTACCAATAATGTAATTTTCATGTATGATGCCCTTTTTAAATAAATAAAGTGTAGCCACACACACATACACGGTTTACACGAGTCTTGAGATTAAATGTTTTAATGATCCTCACACTTTATGATACCTCTGTAAAACAGATTCAAATTCTCTGAAAACCGGGCATGTTCGAAAAGATTCCAGTAATTTCTCTCCTAATAGCAGTGGTGTAAAGTTCAAAAGTTCAGAGTGTAACCTAACCCTATTAGAAGAACACTTTTACTGCATACTAACCTACGTTTCACCCTTCTAACGAGCGACTCAACCCTTAACTTTAGCACAAGTTTCTAACTTTACTGCACACTAGATTTTAGGGTTATAGCAATATATCACAGAGACTTTGAAATAAAAATACAAAGTTTCGGATTTCATAAATTTTGAAGGTGGTATGGTCTCCTCTCTTTATTTATAACTAGCTGCACCTCGTGGTTTCACCCGTGGGAATTCCGGGTTAAAATATAGCCTTTTTACCCCTGAAAAGTAATCTTAATGATGAAATATTTTTTATATCGGTCTAGTAGTTTCGGAGCCAATACAATACAAAAAAAACAATCAAATCTTTCCTCGTTATAAAATTAGTATAGATTACTTGACTGCGCAAGAAAAGTTTTTTTAATTAATTATATCATTTATTGCATAATAAGGTATATAAAGTAAACGAATACTGTAGCAACGTAATTTACTCCATATGTGCGTGCAGTTATTGGTATATTGCATGCATTATAAATAACCACTAAAAATAAAAAAATTAAAATAACAGAAAAAGAAATTAATAAGGCAAATTTAGGAATTCTCTAATTATTTCATATAAGAACATTTATCAGAATATATAAAGGTTTTGAGCTTTTTCTGAAACATCTATAAAAAACTATCGTAGTTTGACAAATTTATTGAATGTAACGTTGGTATTCTTCCAATTCAAATAAGATTCGTAGTTAACGTACTTAGTTACTTAACCCTCCTTCTTCATTACGCATGTAAGCAGTTACATAAGTTTTTGAATTCTAATTTTTGAAACATTGATGTTTTGGTCTCATTGCACAGCTTTTTTTTTATTTTCTTTTTTCTTTATCACGCGTAAGTTTGGATGTTTAGATGTATGTTTGTTTCTCTTCACGCCATAACAACTAAACCGTTACACCGTAACCGAAATAATCTATGATTATTTTTATCCCATAAAACAGTTCCTATGGGATATAAAAACGTCTCCATAGTTCCAAAAACTGTAGGGTTATTATAGTAAACTAAGTTTACTATAATAACCCATCCAAAGAACATCCTATACTGGTCCACGCCGAACGCAGGCCTCCCCCTGATCAGTGCCATTTTGGATTTTATCTCACGGGGTGATGACCATAATCCCCACGCTGGTTATACGGGTTGTGGTGTAGATGTTGGTGGTAAAATAGTTTTAGATGCGCTGCCGGTGGATATCCCTTAGTCGCCTCTTACGACACCCGCGGGAAGAGTTGGGTTGGTGACAATTCTAAGCAACGGCTAAGCGTATTTACAGGCTTAAGAGGTATAGAAAAACCTGACCTTATCAGGCATAAGGGCAGATTCCCACGTCTAGCTATAACTCGCTACTGATAGCTTTACTGCTGAGGTTAAACCAGTCATTATCGTTAAACAGGGTTAATGTATCGATAATGATTCAGACCTAAGAAATAACGGCGCTGCCCTAACATTTTTAGGGTCATTTGGATAGGTTTAAAGTGCTTATGGGTAATATAACCTAATAGGTGTAATAAAAGGTTGTTATTCTTTAAATTTAATCTAGATTCTGGACCATTTTTCTCTGGTCCGTTTGATACGTACTTTAAAAAACATTTTGTTACAATGGCTGTACGGATTTACGAACACTAACGAGTATATTATGGAACATACTGACCTTCATTTGATTTCAATTTTATCTACTCCTGACCACAGTGGGGACAAATGCGTGCCACGTAAATTTTTTATAGAAGAAGGCATATTTCATTCTTGTTATATTTGAAGATCTGCGAAAGACTGCAGGCAGACAATATGGTGCTATGTGCTCACCTCAACTTATGTACCTCAACAGCCTGTATTGGTCCACTGCTCAACGAAGGTCTTCCCCTGATAAGCGCCTGATTAGTTTTTATCTTATGGGGATAATGCCCATTATTCCCACGCTGGGATGCGGATTGGGGGGCGATTCGGAGGTAGGTTGTTTTACGGGGGCGCTACTGCCCGCTTCCGGTGGATATCCCTTAGTCGCATTTTACGATATATAAAGAGTTGAGTTGGTGCAATTTCTAATCTGGCAAACGGCCTTGTCTAGAAATGGACTAATATAGGATGATGGTGAAACTATTAAAACAAAAATGTTTGTGCCATAAAACGACTTTGGAGGATTTCAACCTCATCCTCAATCTCAACAGCAGGTGGATATCCCTTAGTCGCCTCTGACGACACCCGCGGGAAGAGTTAGGGTGGTTCAAATTCTAAGCCAGCACCACACAGCTTTAGAGACAAAGTAGGTAATTGTACTTACTTGCAACTTGATGGCAACAGCCCTGTAAGCTCTGTCAGCGGTGTTCTGAGCTTGACAAGTGAAGTTCTGGTTGTGGTGGCTTCTTCTTGGACGGAGGTGGAGAACGGACCTAAAGACAAAAAAAAAATGACTGCAGTAGATGCTAAGCTCCTCGTAAGTTCTGCATCCCTGGTACATGCTATGAATGATGAATGAATTGTATGCAAACATGTATTTAGGTATCCTTATGCGTATGCATTTTACTACAATCATCACTTGATCTAACTAAAACGCCAATCGATCGTAAAACTGCACGCACCTGTACCTTACTCAAACTCTCTAGTATTCACGACTTTACACCGTATAAAACTTTATATCTGTGTTAAAACTAGTCATAATAGAATTTGGTGTCCTCTTCGTTGACCGAAATAGAATGTCCTATAATAATTTAATTATATTAAAGAACTAGCTGCGCCCCTGCGGCTTCGAACGCGTTGTTCCTATGGAAACCTTAAAAGGTGATTTTCATCCCACGGAAACTGATTTATGGGATAAAAAGTAGCCTGTGTTTGATTCCAGGATAAGAATTACCTGTATGCAAAATTTCAGCCAGTAGTTTTGGCGTGAAGAAGTAACAAACATCCATCCATACATCCATACAAACTTACGCCTTTATAATATTAGCGTAAGTATTCTTTGAATAAATAAATTATCCTACCTTGCTGTAAATCTTCTGCCATCTGGCATCTCATCGATGGTGTAATTGACGCCTTGGTTCAACACTCCACCGTCGCTGTCCACCCATGTTATCTACAAAATGACAAAGAGATAAATATATTTATTTGCAAAAACCGGTGTACAAAAAGGTTACAAAATAATAATAGAGAAACAATATGCTTGACTGTTTGCGGTGTTAAAAGGGACAGACTTAATAGGGTACAAAACTCCTCTACAATGACTATTTTGACTGAGTATTTTAACTAGCAACGCCCCTAAAGACTGAATTCCCTAGGTAAAATAATTCTATATAATTTTTCTTGCGCGATTGCTGTCAATAAAGGAATTGTAGATATAAGAAAATGTTCTAGAAATCTTCGCAATCATAATCACGACAATCATTAATTGATTAATGGAACGTCAGACCACTTCTTGGTGTTGAAAAGAACGGTATATTGGTCCAATTTTGGACGCAGGTCTCCTGATAAGCACCTTATTGGCGTTTATCTTATGGAGGGTAGGTAATGCCCAAATTCCCCGGGCTGGGCATGCAGGTTAGGGATCGTAGTTTAGTGCTATAATTTTTCTGCAGGGGGCACAGCTGCTTGCCCTCTATGGATATCCCATAGTCGCCTCTTACGATACTCGCGTGAAGAGTTGACGTAATAAAAAATTTAAGCCAGCACCACAGAGCTATCCAAAAACTCACAAATCAATGGTCAATAGCCAGCACGATGACGCGGACGTATCTTCCGTGAATACGAGCTTTCCCAAAAGATTAGCTTACCTCCGCAGCAGGCCTTCCTCCTATAGACACACACTCGAGGTTCACCTCTCGATCCTCGACAGCATTCAGCACAGCACCTTGGAGGATCTTGGGCGGTTCTGGTGGGGTCAGAACGATGACGCGGGCATATCTTGAACGGATAGGGGCCTCACCTGGGGAAAAAAGATGAACACTGCATTTACTGTACTTAACTCGAAATCAAAATAAATCTTACACGAAGAAACGAAGTAGGTATTTTTAAAACAATAATTAATTTTGTTTTAAACAACTCTAAACCGACTTCAATTACTTATATCGTTTTTTTCATGTACCTATATCAATGTCAGAACTGGACCAAATTCGAATGGGACCACACGGGAAGCACCAGCTATCAAATAAATTAATCATGAAAATCGGACCATCCAGTCAAAAGTTCTTAGGTATGAATCATAAAAAATACAGTCGAATTGAGAAACTCCTCTTATTTTTGAAGTCGGTTAAAAATGGGAAGATTTGACAGATAAAAATCGAATGGGTCATGCTTACTGGCGCTTGGGCCGCTCTGGGGACCAAACATATAATGGCACTTGACTTGTTTGATTGGCAGTGTTTTGCAGATTTCCTGATATCAATGCATAATACATAAATTATTTAATTTCTTTCCCAGGTTGAGATTTCGAGTCAAAATCGTGGCACAATTTGCATCATATTTCACTTCACAATAGGTATTCACCAAAACTAACACTTTTAGTAGGTAGCATAGGTATTTACCCATAATTATATGTATTCACATCACTTTATAACACAATAATTACACCACAATACTGTTCACAAACTAAAACAAAACACGGACGCCATTTTAGGCGTGCGCCGCGTATAGCGCGCGCGCGTCACTGATGAATCACCTTGCAAAACTTCATACAACGGCCGGGCGGCAATGATATAACATCATTGCCGGGCGGCCTTTGTTTGTCCCGCTGTTGTGGGCTCAGATGAATAAAATAGCAAGATAGAGTTTCGCCGGCCGACTCACCGATGGCGGCAAAACTAAGCCTAGCCGTGTACATACACAGTTACACGCACAGACATAAAACGAAACTAAGCCATACCTTGTCAGTCGAGCTATGCCGGCGCGCGGAGTGTCACGATATAATATTTCGTATTTTTTACAGAAACAATGTCAAATTGTGTTGTAAAATGGTGTAAAAACCAATCTTCAATACACAAGAAGTAGGATGGAATCACATTTCATACTTAAGTAAACTTAAAAACATATATTTTTAGTAAATCAACTTTATAAATTATCATGACAACTTGGAACACAAAACCGCCACAAGTGTTGCCAACACTAAGCGTCACAAAAGTTCCCGTTTGTTGAGGAAGTTATTAATCGTGAATCAAACGTGAAATGTTATGTATTAATTTACTTAGGTACCTATTTTTTTTTACCCGACTACCAACGGAGCATGGATAAATAAGGTTGGCTTCGTTTGTATGTTTGTAAGTAGCCGATTTTATTTTCTAATGACTAATTTGGATAACAACATTTATGGCGTTGCGTTCATATAGAAAGGGATATTTTTTATTGCAAAAAAGGTACATATTACCTTATTACCTTGCCCCCAGCCCTCCTTCCCCTTTTGTAAGTGCTACTGAGGGTTTTCGATTGCAGGGAACTAGAGGCTTATTTTGCATCGAAATAAAAAAAAACCCACTTTCCTCTCACCCCCTTTTTCTTAGCCTCCGCTGAGATCTCCTGAACGCAGTGACTTGAAAGATATTGCTATAGAGGAAAAATAATATTAAATTCAAAACAAAGGTTGCCTCCCTTACCGTCGTATACTCCTTTTATGTAAAAATACCAAAAATTGGCCTAAAAATTGTGAAACTGTTGTGCGTAAATAATGTAATGAAAGCATAGTGATAGTTAGTGAAAAGCAATATAAATCAGTTGATAAAAAGATTTTAAAGCGATTTATTGGCAAAGACAACGTTTTCTCTAACTTGGAGACTGAGCACAGTTATGCTGGCCAAGAGCATAAAATAAGCGATGCATCATCGAAAAATATTTATGTACCTAATACGTTTCCACCATATTTCGAAATTGGAAACAATTTCCAGAACGGTGGACAGTAAATGACAGTTCTACAGAAAACTTACGCAATATAAAGGCCATTAAAACCAATGTTTGATATTACTGTTGTTTTATTGTCCCCCTTTCTAGTCGGAATAAACATACCTACTTATATACTACCTCTAAGTGAGGTAAATATACAATTTGAAAAAATGTCATCTTATCTACTATTTACTTATCCATTCATTCTGCTAATACAATAAAATATTAGGGGTAATTCGTTTTTACTACACGGCAACACTCATCAAACGCGCACATGTTTACGAAACCGGCATCAGTTTGTCGGCCGGCGTCACTCTGTCTTGTTTTTTTACTTCGTCTGAGGTTGTGGGTTGACAAACTTTACGCAAAATGATTTCTACCTGCTTTTGCTATAAGCAGGTACTTACTTCTTGGTACCTAAATATTCCTTGATAAATTACCTAGCTTATTCATGAACATAAAGAACCATAAAACCCCATAATTCTTAAGAAAATCATTCATAAACAAAGCGGACTTGGAACTTGGATTTGCAAAAATGCACGATGCAAAAGTTAGTCACGTTTTTTCATTAAAATTTTACCGTTTTTGGTGATTCTATAAATTTACACATAATCTCCAGTATCTTCCCAGTAAATACAAAGAATAATCAACGAGGAATATTCAATGAATCGTTCTTGAGTTTTAAAAATTTTTGCTGTTGCGCAAATTTTTAAAAGATGGCGGCCAATTGAGCCGTTCGCGGGGTGCTTGGCAATTTTGCTCAAATGGTAACAATTTCCGGTCTCAATTTGATTTTATTGGCTGTATTTCGTTTCATATTAAATGAAGCTTGACATTAGTCCAGCCAATGGAAGTCCATCATTCCGACATTTATGGTAAAGAGCCAAACAATGGCGCCGAGCGCCTTATAAGCACCCACAGATTACCCCCAATAGATTCCGCATGAAAGACGACGACCGCGCACCACGCATCAATGCAAATGCACAGATGTAAATCGCCGCTTCGAAGTACGGCTTCAGTTTCGACCAAGTGTCAGACCCCTACGTTTCTGTGCTCTAACGCTTGTGAAAATTGGTTTTGTGATAGAAAATTGGATAAAATGACTTCATGTGCAGTGAAATCGTGTGGAAAATCATCAAGAAATTCAAACTACCAAAAGGACGGAATAACATTTCATCGGTAAGTAAAATAATTACAATTTTATGATTTATAGAACAGGTCAGCTTATAATGGCTAATGGTAAGTACTAAGGACGGTCACTTGTCTCTTTTCCGCATTGCTGTTATTGTACTCGTTGTCCTTTTCGGCGAAAGCACGTGTTACGCTAGTGTTGTGAATTTCACTTATTTCGAGTCTAGTCGATATCGTTAAAAATGGTGGATGATGTAGATGAGCGGGACTCTCGGTAGGTAGGTATGATTGTATTAACTAGTACGGAGGACAGTCACTCGACTACGGGTAACAACACCTTCAGAGACTGTGATAAATACAAAAATTTCTATAACCTACTACATTTGTAACTCTTAACTTTAAATAGTGCTATTTTATTATTGAAATAAACTTTTAATTTACTTTTCTTTACTTTATAATTGAATTCAAAACAGATGATCTCTCATCATTATTGTGTAATGTGTACAATTTTTTTTTATAATTTAATTAAATAGTAGTAGTGTTTTTGTCATTTGTCTGTATAAATTCATGATCCTATAGAAAATTAATTGTTTATTTTCTTTTAATACGAAATTTACAAACTAATTATCGATGAATTCTAATTTGGTGTTCGACTTTCCCAACCCTACGGTGAGTATACCCTTAGTTCATTATTAGTGCGACCTTGAAATAGCCAATCACAACGCCTTTGTTTTAGTCCCCGCAACCCGCGCCTTCCGCCAATTTTGGTGCGCTAGCATCCGAACAAAAGTATCGTAATGCGGTATCTATTGGGGGTAATCTGTGTGAGCACCATACATATACACACGTAAGCCGCTCGCGGGCCTTTTTTCTTATGTGCATACGGGTGCTCATAAGGCGCTTGGGGGGGTGAGTTGGTAGCCAAACAATAATCCATCAGCAATAAAAAAAATATATCGTTGCCTATAGGATATGAAACGCAACATTTATCTTGAACTTTAACCTCCAAATAATTAATTCATGTGTGTGGCTATAGGTGTTCAATAAGTACCTAACAATCTATATTATTTAACACTATAACCAAACATTGTCTAACCGGCCGGACCCCACGTCTCTTTATCAGAAAGCGTAGCCATTCGCTATGGAGCAAATTGAAAACCATTGAAATATTCGGAGATAAAAAATCAAAACAGATCACGTGACATCTAAGTCCTACGTCATATCCATTCATTTTTGGAAATTCCTACTATAGCTTTCGACATCGATTGTCACATTGTCTATGCCCTCAGGATATATTTACCAAAACCCAATTTTTATATTTTTTCAAACTGTAGAAGTTGGGTTACGGCCACAAATAAATTTATGTATCTTTAACCTTATCAATTTCGATTATTATTATTATTATTATTATCAATTTTACCACAATCATCACTTGTCTAACTAAAGAGCCAATCGATAGTAAAACTACCCGCACCGGTACCTTACTCAAACTCTCTAGTATTCACGACTTTACACCGTATAAAACTTTATATCTGTGTTAAAACTAGTCGAAACTGAAGTTGGTCTACTCCATCAAACAAAGCAGTAACAAAGACATAAAATCCATTCGCTTATTATCATAGTTCGGATAGTTATACTACGGTTCGTATTTACGTTTAAAGCTGAAATCTCTAAGCGTGTGGTGACCTCGAGGAGTAATAATGTAGACTATAGGCTCAGACCAAGTAAAAAATCAAGACAGAGTGTCACCGGCCGACAAACTGATGCCGGTTTCGTAAACATGTGCGCGTTTGATGAGTGTTGCCGTGTCGTAAAAACGAATTACCCTAATATTTTATTATACCTATTAGCAGAATGATTGGATAAGTAAATAAATAAGATGTCATTTTTTCAAATTGTATATTTACCTCACTTTTAAGAGGTAGTATATAGGTATGTTTATTCCGACTAGAAAGGGGGAAATAAAACAACAGTTATATCAAACATTGGTTTTAATGGTCTTTATGTTGCGTAAGTTTTCTGTTGAACTGTCGTTTACAGTCCACCGTTCTGGAGCTATGCTCGGAGTCTCTCTGAAGGATAGAATACATCCGACAGAGAATCAAAGTTATCGACATAGCTCAAAGAATAAGCAAGCTGAAGTGGCAGTGGGCCGGCCATATTTCGCGAAGAACCGATAACCGCTGGGGTAAACGAGTTCTTGAGTGGAGACCGCGACTCGGAAAACGTAGTGTAGGACGCCCTCCGGCCATGTGGGATGACGATCTGCGAAAGACTGCAGGCAGATGCTGGATGCGTCAAGCTGAAGACAGGGCGCTATGGCGCTCATTAGGGGAGGCCTATGTCCAGCAGTGGACTAGTATAGCCTGATGATGTTCTGGAAATTGTTTCCAATTTCGAAATATGGTGGAAACGTATAGGTACATAAATATTTTTCGATGATGCATCGCTTATTTTATGCTCTTGGCCAGCATAATAGTGCTCAGTCTCCAAGTTAGAGAAAACGTTGTATTTGGCAATAAATCGTTTAAAATCTTTTTATCAACTGATGTATATTGCTTTTTACTAACTATCACTATGCTTTCATTACATTATTTACGCACAACGGTCAATTTTAGGTATTTTTACATAAAAGGAGTATACGACGACGGTAAGGAAGGCAAACTTTTTTTATTTTATTTTATTTTTCCTTTACATGACTGTGAAAAAAAATTCTTTCAAGTCACTGCGTTCGGGAGATCTCAACGGAGACTAAGAAAAAGGGGGTGAAAAGGGAGTGGTTTTTTTCTTATTTCGATGCAAAATAACCCTTCTTTCCCGTGGTTCACCTATTTTGTCCACCTGGTGGACCACGGGTAAACATATTCTTCCGTGGTCCACCTGATAATCGCGTAAATTATTTTTATTGAAATATATTGCCTATTGTCCACCTCTTTTCATTGGCTAGATTAAATCTATGCAACATTGATCCCGACAAATTAAAAAGTACACCGAATGGCATTTTTTTTAAATTCATTTATTGAAATAATTTACTTCAATTAAAATGATGATTACTTAAAACTAAAATTGCTCTATCAACGTAGTTTCTCCAATGCGAAATTGATTGGAATTTCACCATTTAGTAACTGTAATTGTATCCCCATAATATCATCGTCGTTATCTATATATATTTTTCTTCTCTTCGATGTTGTCTTGAAACTTGATGTTTCTAGTTTTGTTAAACCTTTTAATAGATTTATTACCGTTGCATTTCTTTTATTTACTTCTTTATTCAATTTCGAATGATAAGACTCTGCAGTGTTATTGGTGCGGTGTCTTTCACCAAATACGCACAAAATTTCACTGAATTTATCAGACAGCCAAAAACTTTCAACGTACTTTAAGAAGAGTAACATTTTTTTGCTATCACTGCTTTCAGATTTAACATACTCCAATCCTTCTTTAATGCTTTCATGGGGTATCAAAGGTAGAGCAGCAATTAATGCAGCGATCCGCTTTTCTCCTTTCGATTTTAAGCCTAACTTTTTGGCCTTCTTCCAAATCGCCCTCTTCCAATGATAAAAAAAACCGCGCAATGTTACATGTGGAAAAGCGCATAAAATAGCATTTATTGCGGCTTTCTCGAAATCAAGATGCATTGTTTTAGGATTGAAATTTGGTAACTGTGATTTAATTAAATCGAACACAATCGAATATGATTCCTGTTTTTTGTTCGGCATCAATACGTATATCAGCGGTACAACTTTTGTAGTCGTTATAGTACTCCCGATATCTCCATGTAATATGTACAATTGTTGGAATGGTTTCGGACAACAAGAAAAAGTGGCATCACCGAAATATTCAGTAACATCAGCAATGATCTCTCTAGCTCTTTTTGAACAAAAGACAATGATTCGCGATCCTTCATAAAAATAGTTTGCCAAAACGAATTGTGCAAATTTGATGGGAACTTCCACTTCTTCAAAATCGCTATAAATAGTTTTTTTAACTCCTAAAGATTTATTTCTTATTGTATATAAGTTGTGTTGTATGCTCGAAAACGACGGTATTTGCGTAACCATGTTCAATCCTTTACTTTCTAAAATATCAACACTATCCTTATAAAGTTGTGTTAAAGGCAAATCAGTGTTTTTGACTTTGTTTTTCAAAGATTCAATTTCATTTGCAACCACAATTTTGGAAAAATCAGATGCACATGAACGATTTTTTTTACTTGTCACCTTTCCATCCTGAAAGATTTTAAAAATGTTAATTTGTATTTGAAAAGTTCTAGGAGCGTGGAGGTTTACGAAACAGGACTTCCGTGAATGTTGACTTACCTTAACGATAATATTTCCGGTACATTTCTTTTTTTTGTACTCCGCACATCTCCATAAAACCGCTGAGGTTTTTTTAAAGGTTTTGACTCTGTAGAAAAAATATACATCATACACCAATACAGTGCCCCCCTTTCTGGTAATATAGTGCAAATCGCTTTCTTCGTCTTGCGTATCTCCCATTTTAATAAGATTTAATTTTACTCACAAGCGATCAGGGACGGAGCACTATTTCATTAAACAGAACACATCTAATTCTGTTAGATGGTCAGGAAATACTCAAAGATTAATTGTCAAGAAATACTCAAAGATTAATTGTCAAACGATAAAGAAACAATACGTTGTAAGTTCTTGAAAAAGAGGTGCACTTGAAAAGATTCAATTACAGTGAAGCACGTCAACGAAAGACCAAAAAGATTGTGTGCTCAAAGGTGGACCACGGTTAAATAATAATTTCCTATGGTTCACCTTAGTTCACCTGCCGGGCTACGATGCGCAACCACGAGAAGAGAAAAATGGCGGTATCTCGTTTTCTCGACCATTGCTAGCTAGCATGCAGCACTAATATTGTCGTCACGTCTTGTCAAATGAATGATTTTAGTGATAGTTTATCTTATCTTTGGTAACCTTTCTCGTCAAACGCTAAGATGCGTGCCAAATTTTCTCGACTTTTTGACAGTCCAGCGCGAGCTCGCGCTGGACTGTCAAAGTCTCGACCTTAGATTTGAGCACGAGAACTCACGAGAACTTTTTCTTGTTATTTTTCATAGAATTGTGTTTGTCATAGCGGTCCCGTATTAAAATTATTTATGGACGGTGTATAATAGTAATTAATGCCTTTGCTTTCTGACTACAATGCACCCATAGGTAGTATATACATGCTTGCATATTCACCTTGTAGGTCCTTGGGTTTCGTGAAGTTTTTGGGACAACGGGCGGTGGGTATCTACGACAAAATAAGGCAGGATCATACTTTAGGTCACTTCTAGACGGCAAACAGCCGCTTCCTCAGTCAACCGGAGATAAGTTGTAAGGTAGGTAGGTACACCTACCAAGCACCTAGGTATTAATATTGCATTGCTAAAGAGTCCTTTCCCAGCAGATTTCCATTTGGTTTGCATTTCCTATACCTAAGTTCTTTTTCTTTTCTTACAACACTCACTACACAAATACAGAGTAGGTCTGATCTGCCATCCTAACTTAATCATAAATGTAAACTCTCTGCAAATCTACTAAGTATACCCAGGTGTTTGTTTTGTGTGTGAGTCAAAATAGGTATACCACGTAGGAAAGGAACCTACTGAACGTGGACGCAAGTTGCACAGAGTAGACAGAGTAGGGTAGGTACCTACCACTTGTTCTTGTAGGTACTTACTTACTAACTTACTCGATTCGTTAGACTCGATTCATAGTACGCGCTTGATTCAAAAGTTTTGCGGTTAGTAGGTATGTTATTCTGCGTTTTGCAAGGACACTGGCGGTACCTTATACCTACATAAGTGCTTTGCCAACTACGAGGTATAATAAGAGTATAATATCTATCTCTCTACAATAATGTTAGCTCTCTTCTAATTTTCAAAAGTATTGTTAGAGCATTGTCAGAAGTACCGCGTTCTCTTCTCCTTCTTTTTTTGGTTTTGTGTGTGTTTCGACTGGTTTACCACCATTCTACCAGTGGAAATGTTCAAACTACCATAAAGAAGGTGAAAACTAAGAAGGATATGTATTATTTATCTGTGCAGTTTACAAAAACCAGTGACAATTGTTGTCAGTGTCTGTCTCAACGCGAGAAGGACTACTCGACAACGAGTATTCTATCTCTCTTGGGCATCCTAGAGTAAAAGAGAAAGCAACAGACCACGACAAAAATTAGTCGTCTCGCGCGCGACGTCTTTCCTGGGTCGCAGCTTAGCCCTGCTGGTGGACCACGGAAGAATATGTTTACCCGTGGTCCACCAGGTGGACAAAATAGGTGAACCACGGGAAAGAAGGGCAAAATAAGCCTCTATATCCCTGCAATCGAAAACCCTCATTAGCACTTACAAAATTCCCCTTTTGAGGGCTGGGGGCAAGGTAATAAGGTAGTACCTTTTTTGCAATTCAAAATATCCCTTTCTATATGAACGCAACGAAATAAATGTTGTTATCCAAATTAGTCTGTGGGCAAGATTTGTTCCGGGGGACCAAATCTCAGAAAGTCGGCATTTTCCTTAAGTCCTCCAGACCCGAGATATACATTTTCCTAAAAATGTCCTTGTTTTTGCATGCCCTTAATGATATCCCTTAGAGCATATTTACTAACATTTAACTTTTAGACCCATACTTAGACCACGATATCTCGTAAGACCCCAATTTCGTCTGATATTATTTATCCTATAACTACCGGGACATCAAGAGGAATCATTAGACACCCCATTTATTGAAATCGGACTTGTAGTTTCAGCGCTACGTGAGAAAATAAAATCGGCTACTTACAAAGATACAAACGAAGCCAATCTTATTTATCAATGCTCCGTTGGTAGTCGGGTAAAAAAAAAGGTAAGTAAATGAATATATAACATTACGTTTCACGTCACATTAATAACTTCCTCAACAAACGGGGACTATTGTGACGCTTAGTGTTGGCAGCACTTGTGGCGGTTTTGTGTTCCAAGTTGTCATAATAATTTATAAAGTTGATTTACTAAAAATATATGTTTTTAAGTTTACTTAAGTATAAAATGTGATTCCATCCTACTTCTAGTGTATTGAAGATTGGTTTTTACACTATTTTACAACACAATTTGGCATTTTTTCTGTAAAAAATACGAAATATTATAGCGCGACACACCGCGCGCCGGCATAGCTCGACTGACAAGGTATGGCTTAGTTTCGTTATTATGTCTGTGCATGTAACTGTGTATGTACACGGATAGGCTTAGTTTTGCCTCCATCAGTGAGTCGGCCGGCGAAACTCTGTCTTGAGACTATAGGTCTATGATTATAGGATTATGTGAGGGAAGCAAAAGAGAGTGCACCTATTTTTGCGCTTACACTTGTGCACTGTAATAAAGTCCTGATAATATGGTTTATCTCCGTTAAGGATTAACACCGTAGCTGAAATTCCGTTAGGAGTACAAAATCAACAAAGTATACCTTGATATGAATGTGAAATATTCGTCAAAAGATTGTCCTGCGAAAGTCTGGTTTCATTCAGGGCGAATCGTGATGCTTATCAAATAAGATGTAGTTTTTTTGCAATCGTTATCAATATTCAACCAATGAACAGGATCATCATCATCGTTAACCTATATAATTCCACTGCTGGATATGGCCTCCCTTAATGAGCGCCATAGCGCCCTGTCTTGAACGACACGGGAAGCATCAGAATTCAAATAAAAAAAGAATCATAAAAATCGGACCATCTAGTCAAAAGTTCTGAGGTAACAAACATAAAAAATACAGTCGAATTACGGACCTCCTCCGTTTTTTGAAGTCGGTTTAAAACACGTTTAAACGGTCAGAAAGCTTCTGGTAGGAGCAAAAACGCGCGCTTTAAAACGCCTGTGTACTTTATCTTGGGTACCTTAGTATGAATCTTTGCCTGTAATTCAACTTCTAAGCTTATCATTTTTATTTGAAAACTAACACCGGATTTCACTCGATGGTCAACTCATCATCCCTCTGCTACCAACCCCGCTCAACGGAAACCCTAATATTTTACGCGAAGCAAACTAACTGAAATATAACTTAATTTCCGCCCGATTTTAGTGCGATTTTAGTACTATTTAGTGCGAGGACCGTGCAAATTTTCAACAAAAAGCGTTAGTTGAAAACATTTTGAAAGCCAATCGAAAGCCTATAACACCTATGAGTACCTACCTAAATCGCTGCGGTAATTAATCGGATTGCGGTAACTTTAGTCTGGTTTCAGGAATTATTAATTCCGGTAATAAATTATCATCGTATTACTGGGTATGGAATTCGCAACAAATGAATTGTTAACGCATGGTTGACGATGTGTATTGGTTTAACTGCGTAAATGACGCCCTAATGTGGTCCAAATTTCGCTCGAACTGAGTCTCATAAAACTTTTCTCATCTGCTTACCTACTGGAGGTTTTAGCCTACTGGAGGTTTTAGCCCACTGGGCAAGATGGGAAACTGCTTTTTTTGCTATTGATGGCTTTCGTCCGTGTCTTTGCGGTCATAATAGGGTTATTGTAATCGTCTGTAAGTTGTATTTTCAGCCTCGAAGCAGCGGCGGCGTTGAAAATTCGCCATTAACCCTTGCTGCTAGGAACTGTAGGATTTTATTCAGAGTGATGTCTTGTAGCTCATAAGACCTAGACAATGTAACAATCGATGTTGAAAGCGATAATAGAAAAGTCCAAAAAATATAAGGGTTTGATAGATAAAGCTGCGCACGGCGCCTATATTATACAAAAAAACTAACAAGGATGCTAAATAAGTACGTCCCCCTATCAACTTACTTTAGTAGCTGCGCCCCGCGGCTTCGCATGCGTTGTTCCTATGGAAACGTTTAAGGTGATTTTTATCTCACGGGATCTATGGGATACAAAGGAGCCTATGTTTGATTCCAGGATTAGAATAGCCTGTATGCAAAATTTCAGCCAGATCCGTTCAGTAGTTTTGGCGTAAAGAGGTAACAAACATCCATACATCCATCCATCATCCATCCTAATATCATAAATATTAAAAATTTGTATGGTACATACAAATTGTTAATATTTATGATATTAGTTTGAAGTGTGATTTATTATAAGGAACGCCAACAGCGTATACTCAAGCATTCTTAGTTTTAACTTAGTATCTAGTTAAGTTAAGTCTAGTCTAATTATACTAAGGGTAGCTTGGCGAGCTTAACCCTAGGTAAGAGAGATTTCTTTCAGCAATTTTTTTTTGGTTTACTAATGTTGTATGGAGACTACCAAAGTCTCAGAGCCATAACTCTCAAAATTTGTTGCTTAATTTCTTATTTGTTGCTTAAAGTCTTTAGTAAAATTGATTAACCCTAAGTATGTTCAATCAATAACAAAGAAATTTACAAATTACAGGTATTTGGGTCCTTCCAAAAAGCTGTAATTTGTAAATTTCTACAGGATAAAAACCTACATATTATTTCATATTATTAGATGTAAAAGTGATTGTAAATTGTTAACTTTTTAGTGCTAACTCATTCGATATTAGTTATTTTATAAATTGCAATGAAACTTTGTGCTCGTTAAAACTGAACTGAACAACCTTCTATTTAAAGCTTCATGTATGAAATTGAAATGAAATGTTTATTTTTGAACGACAGTTCTGGGCAGCTTTGCCGTCCGCTAGGCAGTGCTCTGGCAGGGCGAGTAGTCCATAATTTGTTCGTTTTTATTTAAAGGCCATGATTTTCTGCTGCAAGGCAGGGCGAATTCCTCCATCTTAAATTACCAAGTCCAGCCTGAATAAACTTGGGTAATTCTGGACATCGATAGGCGTTTGTTCTACGATTTTTTTAGATTTCGATTTCTTTCAATTTTGTTTTGAAAAATGCCGAGGTTTTTCAATATCCGTGAATAAAATCAGGGGGTGTTCTTTGGGGCTTATTCTTTTATGTGTATTTTTACATTATTATTATCATAAAAATTTATTTATATTTACATAACTAAGTATTCTATCGTTTACCTTTTATAACTCCTCTACAAAATAACATAGCTAGAACCCAGTGTAGAAAGAAGTCCAATTTTCCAGCAGAGCAACGACAGCCCTCTCTCCGTCTCTTCATATTGTAAAGTCAATTAAACAACAAAGTGTCCAAAAGAACAATGCAGAATTAATGTAGCTTTATAACAAAGGAACTACTAAACAAGCGAAACGTTGTATCCTACTACGAAATGGTCCAACTTTGCATCGTTTAACTCACAAGGGTGGCTAAATTCGACTATGTTGAGTTTTTGGTGCAAGTTCTCGAGCTCACTCGCGATCATTGTGGTGGACGTATAAACTGTGGTGTATAAACAACGCGAATTGAGTTTACGTGTATCTTTTATAGTTTAGTATGGACCTAAAAATTTACCCACAGCAAATACATTTCTTTATGATTTTATCTATTTTATAAATATAAATAATGCTGGACAATTCACACAGCATTATCTAGCTCCAAGCTAAGCAGAGCTTGTGTTATACGTACTAGATGATATATATTTTCAAACTAACGTGATCACATACCCGTTCAATAATACTAATAATATTGATAGACGTAATACAATACATAATTAGGTACGTTTTCTTTTTATATTGTGTTCGCGTTGCTTAGCGACACACGCGGTTCATTCTAGCATTCACGGAGGATCAGTGATCGGAAGGTAGGATGTATCCTGCCATAGCATCTGGCTGTAATTGTTACCTTTATATAAACCTTTATGCCTTTGGTTTTTGATATGTTCCACTGCAGAACAAAGGCCTCCCCTCCCACCCCTCCCTTCCATTTACTCGTTATGGTTTCTGATATGTATTGTTTTTTATATTGATGATAGTCAAGCGTTTGGCCCCCAACTCACTTTGAGAAAGTGAATATGTGGCCTAAGATGGAGCACGCTTTTCAAGAAGGAACTTATTTACCCTGAATTTAATACAAAGATTTTACACTCTCTCTTCAAAGATTTTAGATAATTTTACTCTCTATCCTCTCTGCTGGCACGGAGCCACGCATGGGTTTTTCGATTTAAACGCCTGGCTGGCACGGAACCACGCATGGGCATTTCGTTTTATTTTTTTGTTTCTTCACAAAATTGGTCAAAAGTACGCATAATCTGTACACGCACCGGATGTTGTGTATGTTTATTTGAAAGAACATTTCAGTGTTGTCAGTCTACAATAATAATCCATAGAGGCATAGAGGAAATTTTTTATTTAGTGATCGAATCAAAATTAAAAACCGGCAAAAAATCGCACTTCGTGGCGACTTTCGACTTTGGTACCCTCTAAAACGAAAAAATGAGCGGTAACGTATTCTTTTTTATATTTATTATAATATTAGACTATATAAACTATAAAATAAAACACATACAGTGCATAAAATTCGTTTAATTTTTTTACACGAATATATATATACATATACTGTAAGCATAGCGTTCTCGTACTTTCCATAAATCCTCATTCGATATTTTTAAACAACTTCATAGTATTTACTACCTATTTTATAGGAAATTTTACAGAGAATCCAAATATATATAGATCTTTCCAGGTCTGGGTACAAATTAATCGAGATAACTGCGGTAATACAAACGCAGTAAGCTCATTCCACTCTTTGGGTTTGGCTATTGTGAAAATCGTTGACACAAACGCATTTATACGTTGACTTTTTTATCAGCGTATGAATTACACCAAGCCCTGACCGGACAAAGCTGTTGCGGTCGAACAATTTGCGGGTTTGTTTGCCTCAGGGTGGAAAAGTGGCGTTTTCTTTGCGGGCATTGCATTTGATGAGAGCTCTTTATGAGATATAGTTTTTTGGGACTTTTTGAAACTCTTTTGAGTTGGACCTTGGATAGTGGTTGTGAACGTGGGGATCTCGGCACTTTAGGAATTTAGATTTGATTGTTTTTCGGGTTTTATTAGTTTTTATCATTTATGTACTTGTGTCACATTTATGTCAGCCTTTCTGTTTGATTCCCTGTAACTACTTTTAAGTGAATAAGTTTTAAGTATTTCATTATTTATATATTATTGAATTTGTTTTAAGTATTTCATTATGTATTTTAAGGTTTTATTAACTAACTTAATTTACTTACCTACCTATCTCAGACATTTCACTTAAATTTTTTTTGTTTAGGTTTACTATTAAATATTAGTTTATCAAGAGGATAAAAAAGCTTGGGACGGATTTTGCTCCAACTTGAAAAACAACAACTAAAATAAAGGTTTCTTCGTTGTTCCTTTACTTTAGTCTACATACTGAAGCGGCCGAAATAAAAAATCCCCCTTAATTTCCGTGTCAGTGCATTTTTGATACCTGTTTGTTGCCAAACGAAGTGAGTGAGCTCACTCATTTGGATCAGTGAGTTGTGTGTCTTTGTGGTAAGATTGTTTACAAAAGTTCACGTAATGTGATTGCACAGCAAAAAGCAATAAAAAATTTGGGTGTATTAACAAAAACTCTAATTTTATATATACCTACTTACATAATATATGTAAGTATAAGTAGGTATATATAAAAAAAACTATATTATAGTGAATGTGCGTGGGCATTTTGTTAACACGCATTCAAGGATAATGTCACATTTTTGGGCGTAAGTACGATATAAATAAAAAAGTGAAAAATTGAGTTGGTAGTTGCCTTTCGCCTGTGGGAGGGCTTGGTACGGCATAAAATAAAATAAAACAAAGATGGCGGATATATGTGGACAGCCTACACAAGGCTGCTAACAGATCCGCCGTTTAAAAACCTAACAAATTATATTTTTTGGGATTTTTGGTATTCTTTCATTAGTTAAGGTATAGAATTCGTCATAAAAATGGTCAGTTTGCTCTGTGATCGAACTGTCTAGTGGTCGAAAACTAAGTTTTTGATGATGAACAGGGGTTCATCATCAAAAACTTAGTTTTCGACCAAATTTTAACGGTCTTTTTGAGTCGTCGGTTTTTGGTCGTGTTTTGTGTTTGTGTCGATAAAACTAACAGAAATGGATAGCCAAAGGTATGTTCTTCAATAATTTACACACTTGATACCATTCGTCGTGGTTTAATGTAGAAGATAATGCATTTGAACTTCAGCATTTGAGCAACCGTTGGTTTCGTGGCAAAAAGTTTGATTTTTCAACAGAAGCTTAATATCTTTTTAATATTTTTTCATGCAATCAATGCAGTTTAGTAAGATGATTTATCAGGTTCAAAGGATATTAATAAAACCTAGGGCTTCGCATACAAAAATTCAGAGAAATCATGTTTATTTTTATTTTTGAACCCTGTCTGTGTATCAGCCTTAGTTAGGTTAAACAAGGAGGCCATCTTGATTTTCCGCCGCTTTGTAAATGCCGCACTGGACGAAAGGAGTTGAACGCACCTTTAACCAATTGTGCTTTGGGATGCTGAATGGATCAAATTGAAACAAATGAATTCTCACGACAAGTGTGCGAAGACTTTGCAATGAATTCTGAAATTGTATTCCTTGATATTTATAAATTACTAGCAGCGCCTGGAGGTTTCACCCGCGTAGTTCCCGATCCCGTGGGTATTCCATTATGTTACTTCCTGATAAGCTTTTTAATGATGAAATATTTTATCAGTCGGTCCAGTAGTTTCGGAGCCTATTCAATATACTAACAATTAATCAAATATTTCCTCTTCATAATATTAGTTTAGATAATATCGATTCTTTTTTTTTATTATTCGTACATAGAAATAACTCTGAACAAATATCTGCAGATCGCACAAACATTTCTCATGTTTTCGAAACCGGAATCAAACCCGCAAACTCCTGCATGACAGGCGGACCTTTACCCGCTGTGCCACAGAAGTCGACAATGAATTATAAAATAACGCATTTAGCTAAGATGTGTGGATCTTAAAGAAATCTCAATACTTAGGTATTTTCCCTTCCAATAATACCTCATCATCAGCATATACTAGACCACTGCTGGACATAGGCCTCCCCTAATGAGCACCATAGCACCCTGTCTTCAGCTTGACGCATCCAGCATCTGCCTGCAGTCTTTCGCAGATCGTCATCCCACCTGGCCGGAGGGCGTCCTACACTACGTTTTACAATTATACCAACACATATAAAACTCTTGTCTTGACTTTGTGACATTTTGTTTATTTTTATACGCCCTAAACCTGGAGAAATCTTCAGTTATTGTATTCAAAGAAAATGTTCCATAAACGTAGCTCCAAGCTGAGGATTTAGCTTTCACGGAAAAATATAATTTGAAAACACATGACAGAAAACAGAAATATCAATTTATAGTTTCTGCTTTCTTACTCTCGGCTTTGCAGCGAAGTTTTCCTTCTTCATCCAAATCAATATCAGTTTGTTTTGAGAAACTTCCTGAACGTGAGCTTTCAAAACAATCAAAAAAGAAAATGTTTATGGAGTTGGAGACAAAATTAGGCATAAAATCTTTATTAGAGAAATAGAATCGGTTAGACTTGAAATGACGATACATAAAATGTCGGTTTAAACTCTGTTTTTAGATTGCGTTTCCAAGTATTGGAAAGCTTTAGTAACTACAAATAGTTCGTTATATTGGACAACAAATACCTTATAGGTACACAGGTATAAATACCTTAGTCGATGTTTTGAATTCCTTAACTGTATCTTATTTGTAGATCTATCTAGATAGTTAAATTAACTGGCTTTCGTAAAACAGTTTTTACTTGTACCCGCTTTATTTGTGTGTCAAACAATTGAGGCGCATACCCGAGCCAATCTGACAGCAATTCCTATTTTATCATATTTTTACGTTTATCATAGGAATTTTTAAAAATCCTACGTTCAGTTTGTGGTATCTATTATAAGCTATTTTTTAATACCTCTTTTATAATCTTATCTCATATAGTTTAGGAGGAGATGCAAAAATAGAGTTTGGTGGTCAAAAAGCGCAACTTCGTATCTCTTCCTAAGCTTTACAAAATGAAACTATTACAGAGGCATTAATAAATAGCTTATAATAGATACCACAAACTGAACGTAGAATTTTTAAAAATTCCTGCGTTCAACGTAATAATAAGATATAATAGTTGGGGGCGCCACTTTCGCTGGTGTATGGGCCTTAAGTTGGCCTTTTTACTATAATCTATTTCATCAATTATTATATTTATCAATATAATAATTGATTTATACACAAAATGTAATGCTCGATAAAGCTTGCATGAAGTCATCATAAATTAAATTGTTTAAATGGTTCATTAACCATTTTATTATAAAAAACTATCGTAATTTGACGACGTTGGTGTTCTTCCAACATAAATAATTCATTAATACCTTCATGGCCCAAGACGCAGGTGCCACGTGTGGCTGCGGCGGCACGCCCCTGCGGGTCGCACCGCAGAGGCTGGGCAGTGAATACGTTATACATTATACACTAACCAATGTACCTTTGCTATTTTTTATTATTATTAATTTATATAAGTTTGCAAAAGCGCATAGAGCTCATAAACGTGTTTAATTTATGTTTGTGATGAATGTTCACTAGATTGTATTACTCTTACTATTTCAATTTATTAATAAAAGATCTTTTAAAACTGAACTGAACGGATCGAGATCGATTTTAATTATAATCATCTATAAATCGCAATTTAAAACAAAACAAAGGTACAAATGAGTTTTTAAAACATAAAAAAACAGAAAATTTTAACTCTAAGTTCCCGCTTTTTCACTATTTTAATTTTCCCCAAAATGTTATTGCTAACTTATGTAGGCCCCACATAAGTTAGCAATAACATTTTGGGGACCGCAAGGGGTGAAATCAAACAATTTTTTGGAAAAAGATAAAGATTTATTATTTGCTTCAACATAATGTCGGTTACAGTTGTAGATTTTAGACAATAATAAATGTTTAAATTATGTTCTACCTTAAAATTAGGGATGCATATTTAAAATTGTACTTATTTGATAAAGGTAAATTGCTTTAAAAATTTAGTAGTCAAAGTTTCAGATCGTCAAATAAAAAGTCAGTAACATTGTAGTAGCACTTACGGTACTAATAATTGTTTTAGTTCTCGTTGGAATATTATTTGATTTCATAAATATATCAGATTCGTATAAGACAACCAGAAAAAATGCCCACGCGGGTACAAAAACACAGCTTCATCCAGCCATGCATCGTCGTTAAATCCAATCTATTTATACTTTCCGCATTTCTAGAATGATTTCCTCATAAAATAACTAAAGCCGGTATAAAAAAGTCTTAAAAGAGGTGACTAAAACATTTCTCAACCTAAGGAGTTCGATAGAAAACTTCTGCAATGACGATTAAAGTTCCCATTTCCAATAAAGCTCTTGCGGAGTTCTTATCGTGGTAATTTGCGAAAGTGAGATGAAAAACGGTTTGACTCGATGTGGCGCTCTGCGCTTTGGCGACAATTGGATGAGGATATAAAATTTTCTAGATAGGACATTCACTTTAAATAATCAGGCAAAGGTGTGTGAGTGAAGGGAGCGAGGGAGCCAATTTAGATTTTTAAACAATTTTCAAAATCCCAATATAATAAACGCGAAAGTTTGGATGAACCAGCCATATCTGGAGAAGAACCGACAACCGCTGGGGTAAACAAGTTCTTTCTTTCACGTAGTGTAGAATATATAGTACAAGTGCGGTGGGCTCAAAAACTGCCAAAATTACAACGTGAATCACCCTTCTTTGACCATGAGTCACATTAGAATGCACCTTATCTGAAATCTGTATCAGAAATAAGTAAGGTTGTTGGCGTAAACTATTAATATACGAATGGAAAAACGCAAAACAAACAAACTAAGGTTCATAAGGCATATAACGACGTTTTAATTCAAACCAAGAAGTACTACTACCCACTCATTTCTGATGTAAACCCCAAGCTACTGACATTGAAATCAGCGCTATGTGCGCAGTTTAATCTTCTTCACAAACAAAATAAAAAAGAAATCCTACAATTCCCCGTCGCAGATTAATCCTCTATAGAAACATCTTCAACAAATTACTTGTGCATAATGTAAATGGTTTCCCTCCATCTCGAGGTATGGGACACAGGGACCCCTTGTCATTTCGGTTACGTTCGCAAGGCTTCCCTATTCCCTTGGCTTCTCCGTCCCTTCAGAAGTTACGGGGGAAATTGATATGATTTAATATTCGTGTATTTTTAGGGAGTTTCCAGGAAGACTTATTTGTGCTGCGTGGTTCTTAGAATGGAGTTTTTTGTCGTATTTTTTCCCTAATGAATGCTCTAATGAAGTAGATCTAACAAGTTTCTACTACTGTTAGTGATAATAACCTATCCATAATTTGCTAAGGAGTGGTTTAATAGAGGAATAAGCCCAGCAAAATTTGCATGTGGATGGAGGAATCCGATCTCTACGAACACTTAGCTCAGAATCAAAATGCCTGTATGAGTTTAACCCCGAATTCACAAACGGTAAACAGAATGAGCGTCTCATGTCACAATTTTTTGACAAATTTCATTAAAAACTGTAAAAATTACTCGACTTGAGACTTTTCGTGTACTTGGGGATCAAGATCCACTTTGGGTCGCTGAGCTATAGGAGTTCGGAGATAGAATCGCATGATTCAGCAAAATACCTTGATCGATGCGTCTAGTCTAAGACTCGCTGAGCCGCAGGTGTCCATGTAAGTAATCTCAGGGCCAATGTAACAATCGCTGTCGAAAGCGTTAGTAGAAAAGTCCAAAATGCATTGGTTTGACATTAGATATGTCACGTGACCAGTTTCAAACTTTTCCCTACAAATCTTTGATTTGTTTCGATTTGCTTTATAGCGAATGCCGGTTGGCTAGGCCCTAGCAAAATCACATCAATTTTTTTAGTAGCTTACAAGAAATAGCAGCCCGTCCAGAGACCGATATACAATACCCCAAAAAGTACAAGTACATACAAAATTCCCGGCTGGATTATGCGTAAAACGAAATTTTTCGCTGCCGCTCTGAGTAACGAATAACGCGTAAGACTGAGTAGGCCTTTGCCCAAACGAGATAATTTTCATGATACGCGCCTAAAAGCTTGTCTATTATTATTCCCTCTAAGAGAAACAGTAATGTGACATACACATGTATGGCATACTTAACGATGTATTTTTCTAAATGAGTCGCGACAGCGGTCTCCTTTGTCCCGTAATTAGGGGCAGAATTAGGGTTGTCACAGAAAAGTTCAGCCGCAAATTGTTGTTTAGATTTTAATTGGTTTGTTTGAAGTCGGGAATTGGGTGCGATTTTATTGTTGGGATTGGTAGGCACTGAAAATTAATGAGGTAACTTTTGCTGGATATTTTTAACGGTGAATACTGAATGGGATTTGTTAGGATCGCAATGGTACTGTTGTTTGTGCGTTCATATTTAAATTGGAATGAGGTAAGCGAGCCGAGTAAATTTATTTTTATGTGTAAGTAATATTAAGAGATGAGGAAGTCTGTACAAAAAGTAAATTTGTATTTGGGCGTAAATTTTGATAATACAACATGTTGGTAGTTAATGGCTGTGGATCTCGTTTAACTACTAATTAAATAAAAAAAAGTCTTAGCAGTAGGTACCTAACAAAAATAAAATAAAATAAGCTTTTAAAAGTCAAATCTTTCGTTGTTTTATGTAAACAGCCAAGCCAAATCTGATTAATACTCCGGCCAAAGGCGCAAAACTTCGTAACTTCAAAAACGTTTTTTTACTTCAAACAAATAAGTGAAATACGTAGTAAGTACAAAACAAGAAAGTAATTAGTTTCATTTTAAAGTTTACATAAAATCCAACAAGAAAATGTAACTTGATACAATTAAAACTCCAATTAAAGTTTTTAAGACAAACACTTTTTAACATTTAACTTTAAAACAGTTCAACGTACATTAAACTTTATAATTTGTTTTATAACAGCCAAAAGGTCATTTATAATCCAAATAAGCAATCATGATAATTAAGTTTTGCTAGAATTTTAATCTGTAATAATAGTTAATGGTTGGCTTTATAAGTACAGTTTGAAGATGAAAATAGTTAAAGCATTTAGTTAATTGGGTCTAGACAATGTTACAATCGTTATCGAAAGCGATAGTAGAAAAGTCCAAAAATGTATGGATTTGACATATGATGCCTTAGATATGTCAAGTGATCGTTTCGAATCTTTTTTTTTTTTTTTTTTTTTTACTTTAAACAGACCTTTGTTTGACCGCGATCTCACCTGATGGAAAGTGAAGCTGCGGCCGACGTTGTATCACGAAGGTCTAGAAGATACCTATTCACCCTTGTCTTGAAGAGACCCAGGTTGTAATTGGCCGGAAAAACAGAGGCAGGGAGCGAGTTCCATTCATTTGCGGTGCGAATAATAAAGGTGGAGGAAAACCGCTTAGTGCGAGTGGAGGGTACGTCCACCAAGTATGGATGGTATTGCGCTGTGCGTCTGCTTGTCCTGGAGTGGAAGGGGGATGGTGGGATCAGGTCATGTAGTTCAAGTGAGCATTCTCCAAAATGTATCCTATAAAAGATCGAGAGACAAGCAACCTTGCGGCGGTGGTCGAGACTTTGAACCTTGTCTCTGCAAGGTACTGCTCGTCAATGAGTCTGAAAGCTCTTCGTTCGATCGAGTCTAAGGCTGCAAGCTGGTACTGGGCCGAGCCGTCCCAAACATGACTGCAATACTCCAAACCAAACCGGACCTGTGCTTGATAAAGGGATAGAAGCTGTCCCGGTGTGAAGTATCGCTTAACCTTATTTAGGATCCCTAGCTTCATGGCTGCTGTTTTGGCCTTCGACTCGATGAATGTGCCAAAGTTCAAAGTTGGTGTGAGAGTGACACCGAGGAGCTCCAGTTGATCCTTTATAGGTACCGGTTCATTGCGGAAAACGGGAAGCTGGACGAGCGGACTCTTTTTTGCAGAGAAGAGACATGCTTGCGTTTTAGAGGCATTGAAGTTAACCCGATTGGCTTTGCCCCAGTCTGAGACTGCCTTAAGAGTTAGATCAAGCGCTGCAGCATGTCTTCTCTCTGCACCTGTACGTCATTCCGACTGGCTTTCCCGTTGGATAGGTACCTCTCATTATATTGTCTCCTCTCATTTATATTGTTTTAATATCGCTTCATAGCCAATACCAGTTCGCAACGCCCTAAGTGATGAAAAGCAAAATCACATTTTATTTTGTAATCATCTTTATCATCATCATTGGCCTATATTAGTCCACTGCTGGACATAGGCCTCCTGAGCCTAATAAGCGCCATAGCGCCCTGTCTTCAGCTTGACGCATCCAGCATCTGCCTGCAGTCTTTCGCAGATCGTCATCCCACCAGGCCGGAGGGCGCCCTACACTACGTTTGCCGAGTAGCGGTCTCCACTCAAGAACTCGTTTACCTTGTTGATTGTCAGTTCTTCGCGAAATATCTATAATATATCGAAATATCATATTTTTTTAATATCTTACAAGAAATAGCATGCTGATGTAGAAAATCTATATGTCTATCTACGTACATCAAGTACGATGCCATGAGCTTATGCTACGATACGAGTACTCAAAAATATGATTATGAGGCTGATGATGATTTATTTATGACGTGATAACGTCTTTTAAATTGAGTGTCACGTTGATGATGTTGTCGTGACGACTGAAGCTCTGAAGATTAAAGTTCTAATTTAGCTCACACCACGATGGCAAAAACAGTTTCTACCTGTATATAAACTACGAGGTAAGATTTTCAATATATCAAGTAAATGACGTTAACACGTAAAATTATCGTTCCTAAACAGATAAACATTTTATTAATAATTTTTCACATTATACGCCACATTGATTTAAATTATTAAAATAAAAATTGTATATTATTAATGAATAATTAATTAATTAACAATCAGAATTTAAAAATTCATCGTAGGTATAGAACGTCTTCTCTACGAGCCATTTTTAGTTTTTTCTTAAAATTTTCTAGACTCGGTGCGTCCTTAACCTTGTCCGGGAGCTTGTTTAACCGACCTGTATTTGAATTTTGTTTCCATGAATATATTATTTATTTATCTTCCGCCTACGACGCAGGAGGTTCGATTTCCGCCGTATGTATATCAGTTATGTAGTAACACAAGCTTTGCTTAGCTTGGGTAATGCTGTGTGAATTGTCCAGTTTTGTTTAATCTATCTATACATATACATAACAACAAATAAATAGTATATTCATGGAAACAAAAGAAAATAAATCATCTACGTTTAATGCTATAAAATGATGATGATAATGAAGCCGTTTATACAAACAGTGACAACCCTATCCTATCCATCAACTTGTGTCAACGACAGTACACATGCAAGCCTAAAATAACCGGGGACGCGACAAAAACGATCATAATTTTATTATTATAGTGGGTGGGGTGTTCTGGACTTTGGTATAATATCTACCATTTATACTGACCATGTTCAGACGTGTTTCACACCACCGTGAGGATGTGTGGGGCGCCTTTTTAACCGACCTCAAAAAAGGAAGAGGATCTCAATACTGTTTTTGTTTGTTTGTTACCTCAGAACTTTTTACTGGGTGGTACGATTTTCATGATTATTTTTATTTGAAAGGTGGTTATTCCCGTGTATTCCTAATTAATTTAGTCGAGTTCTAATAATGCGATTCATATAATTGAAGTCGGTTTATAGTTTTTTTTAAACAAAATCAGTTTTTCAGGTAATAGTTGACTGCACAATAGCTCGCGACAGATCATGCCCATCATTTGTACCGGTGCATGATCTTTTTAGAGTTTATCAGGGGGCCTGCGTCCAGCAGTGGACCGATACAGGCTGTTGATGTGGATGATCTTTTTGTTCAATTATGTGTCAAAATATATAAATATTGAGGAAGATGGGTTTATACCTACCCAATCATCATATGAGAAACTCGTTCGAAACTATTATAAGAAGTTATTTACAACGGGATATTTACCATGATTTGAGTTCTGGACTTTCCAATATTTATTCCGTGATCATAGCGCATCAAACTGTGCCGAAACATTGGAAAGCTCAAAACAAACTAAATATCCCGTTATAAATAACTTTACTATTAATAACAATGATGGGTTTAAAAGTTTTATTATAAGAAGTCTATGCAAAGAAAACTGGATGATCTGAAGTTGGCAGATGAAAGGAAAACAAAATATTCAATTCAATTCAATACCCATGAGGCAGAAGCTCATTGCAATATCATAAAAGCAAATACGTCAGCGCTTCGAAAACACTTATTCACTATCCAACACTTTGCATAGCAAATACAATACATATCCAATACATTATCCTATCCGAATGTTAGTGTAGATCTTCAATCAGCCTTTCTCATCTGGCGCCCAATATGGTAGACGGCTAAATAAAGAGAATTGCCATTTATGGGGACCGAGATGAAAGTATTTTTGGATGTGGCATCCATTTTCTAAGGGTCGTACCTATCCTTTTTTTACAACGAAGATAGTTTTATTATAAAAACTATCGTAGTTTGACGAATTCATTACGGATGTAAGAGGGTTAACTACGAATCTTATTTGTGTTGGAAGAACACCAATTAACCCTATCTTTTTAACCAACTTCAAAAAAAGGAGAAGGTTCTCAATTAGACGGTTTTTTATGTTGGTGGTTTGGTTTTTGTTTATGGTAACACACCTCAGAACTTTTGACTGGGTGGTTCGATTTTCATGATTCTTTTTTTATATGAAAGTTGGTGCTTCCCGTGTGGTCCCATTTTAATTAAGTTCGACAGTGGGATCCATGAAAATTCATGAAAAAACTATAAAAATGTAAGTCTGTTTATAGTTTTTAAAACAAAATTAATTATACAATAACTTTTAAATAAACTACAAACAATGTACCTTGCATTGGGAAGACGCTGCTTTCTATAAGTTACAGTAAAAAAAAACTAAAACAGAAGACAGAGCTGCCCAAAACTTTGTTCTTTGTTACTGTGGTTCCAAAATAAACATTTTCATTTTATAAACATACATAGCTTTAAAACTAGGTAAGTTCCCTAGTACCTTCCTCTACCAAGGCACAAATTTTGCTTTACAATTACAACCATTCTAGAGTCTTCAATTAAATAACTACCACATCATCCCTGTACCATCTCATCCCGCCCACCCCAGGGATAACGCCGCTCACAAAGCCGTGGTTGACTCAAAGGAATAATCTCCCCGTATGTAGGTAAGCCTTGTTTCTATGAGACAAGATCGTTTTTATTGTGAGGAAATTCTTGTGAAACTTGAATTGGGGTTAGATTAGTGGTGAATGCTCATTTTGGGATTGGGTTTTTGGATTGTGTGTAATTTTGGGGAACTGTATCGCTCACGTACGTAGGTGACCCTCTGGACCCTCTGTTACCCTACACGTGTCCTCTAGGTGGTGCTAAGAGCGGTACTCTCTGGTGGTAGGCTTCGGCCGAGGCTTGTCACCACCCTCCGGACTGGGCCAGTCCGTGAAGTAACTCTGCTGTGTTTCGGAATGTGGTTCGGAGTAGCCATTTTCTAGACCTTCGTGATACATCGTCGGCCGCACCTTCGCTTTCCATCAGGTGAGATTGCGGTCATACGAAAGTCTATTTCCGATAAAAAAAACGGAAATAGACTTTCGCTCGTGGATATTTTAGCAGCCAACTAAGGAAACGTAGTAGGGTTTGGGTGGCAGCGTCGTTTTAAACAATTACACCACCACGAAAACAGCCACAGAAGTAGGTACTAAGCCAAAAGGTAGCCAAAGTACTAAGACAATCAACGTTTGTTCTAAGATTTAATTTTTTTTAATACTTTATTTTGTGGCACCTGTTAGTAGTTTACAGCGCTATAAAGCGAACTGTAAACTACTCACTGCTGAATATTATCATGCCACCTAGCATGTAGGGATGTTACAAGATGTAAGGGTGAAGAATTAACGGAATCTAGCGATGGTACTTACCATGTGGACCGGAGCTAACTTGACACTGGTAAAGAGCATCATCATCTAAGGTCACCGTTTCAATGTCCAGAGAGTAGTCGCCTGAAACAAAAAATAATAGTTGTTTAAATAAAAATAAAAAAAATGAAATAAAGTTTCATTTGAAAAAGAAGTAATTTCTGTGACGCAAACGGAGTGTTTCCATTTTATAGAGTAACAGTAACGGTAACAGTACATTTAGGGTTTTATTGGATGAAATATATTTTAAATTGCAAACTATTTATAAAACGTATGAAATAACAAAAATGCGTCGAATTATTTGATTAATTCATTGTACGATCTGCACACATTTGTTCAAGGCGTTCTGGATGTTTTCTGTACCTATAATAAAAAATATCTATCTATGTAGTGTATTGTATCATGTACATTAGGGTGGAGCGATTTTTTTTTTATTTCGTAATCAATTTGGAATACCTGTAAAAAGTTGCTGTTCTAACTCACAAATATGCTCACAAAATTTTGTTATAAACGTAATATATTTAGAGGTGCCCCCAACCTCATTAATTTTAGAGAAATTCGCAAAAATTGGTAAAAAAGTACATTCGTCTTATTTATAATAAATTATATTCTGAAAGTTGCCCTGTTAGTTTATGATAGAAAATTTTAACATTAAGACGTGTTTATCGATGTTCAGTACGCGGGGTACGCGGGGAGGTAATTTCACTACCCTCATCAAAAGTTGTTTCAACGTCATTTAGTCAATACTCGCGTGCGATTTTTATTATTTTATGGTTTGCCAGTGAAGTAACCAATATCTCAATAGCGTACTTATAATGATGTTATGACATATTATTTATTTATTTAAAAATGAATTAAAGACAGACAAAACAACAAAAGAGCCGACGGTCCATGACATATCCGAAATATTGGCTCAAGAAGTATGAGATATTTGGCAAAAAGCTTCGCTGCCAACAGTTAGCCGTAAGAGGGTATTAATAACTAATTCCTGCCTACCACGACAAATAATTTATGACTCGAAATGAAAGGTAATGCAACCTAATCATAGCTGTCAAACCAACACAAATTATCATCAGAAAATTAATACATTTAAAGCCTCAAAGACTCATAGATTATTCGATATTTGCAGTTGCAAATGCAAACTTATCTCAAACTGTTCTTGTGCAAAAGACAGTCGTGTTCCCAAAAAAGAAAAACATTTTCTACTCGATCAATTAATGAACAAAAAGAAAAATGATGATAGGTGGTTTAGATCTAGCTGCAACTATAAAAAATGTGAAAAAACAGAGAAGAAAACAAAAACGTTCATTTCTTAACGGAGAGATAATTGATTGCGAGAAACCGTGTTGTTCTCGTCCTTATATAAAGATGTGACATTGGCAATCCAAAGTATTAGGGTCAGTTCCAGTAATAGCGAAGCTTTTAGTCCACATCAAATTCCATTTGCACCACCAACAAAAAAGAAAAGGTTAAATTTACCATCTCGTTAGCTCTTGCGTGCGATCGCACTGGAGTTTCTGACAGAGCAGCTGCTATTATAGCTTCTTCTGTGTTAAAAGATCTTTGAATGATTTCTTCAAACGATACCAGTGGTGTCATTGATCGATCTACGTTACGCCGTGAGAGAACTAAAGTCAGATCAGCTTTACAGAATGCAGATCGCGATAAAAACATACGTGCTATTTATGCTGTAGAAGGGACAAAACTTTGGTTAGTATTCAGAAGGATGGTAAATTTTACAGAAAAAGAGTTTCAGAAGACCATTATGTGATTTTATCGGAGCCAAGAAGCGACTACTTCGGGCATGTCACTTGTGAGTCGGAAATCGGTTCACTGCGGAAGGTATAAAAAGTATTTTAACTTACTTGAAATCCAAATTGATGGAACTACGCGAAATATCTGTTGTTGGTTGCGATGGAACAGACTTTAAAGGTGGTGTGATTCGCTTGATGGAAGAAGAAATTAAAAAAACATTACAGTGGTTTGCCTGTCAGTCACCTTTGGATGAATTAACTTTGAGACACTTGCAATTTAATCTATACTAATTTTATAAAGGGCAATGATTTGATTGTTTGTTTGTATTGAATAGGCTCCGAAACTATTGGACCGTTTTAAAACATCTTTCTTCATAAAAAAGCTTACTTTTCAGGGAGTGACATAGGCTATATTTTATCCCGGAATGCCCACGGGAACGGGAACTAGGCGGGTTAAACCGCGAGGCGCTGCTAGTGTTTAAATAAAATTGCACTTTGGCATTTTTATCGTTTCTTAAAAAAAAAAAAAAATTCGAAATAAGTTACGGCACTTTTAGTAATTACATTTCTAAGTAATTATACTGATATTCATTTAATGGTAGTCCTGAAATTCAGAAAAATACTTTTTTTGAACAATTTGACAAAGAGATAACAATTGTAAAAAAATTTTATATATACCGATTTTCAATTGTGTTGGGGCACCTCAAGACATTATAATAGATTAACAATATTTCGTACATTTGATTTTCTCATTCAAAGACAACTTTATATCGCTATGCCATCCAAAAAAAAATAAGTTTATTTTTTTTCATACACAATCACTCCACCCTAATGTACATATATCAGTTATCTAGTACCAATAACACAAGCTCTGCTTAGCTTGGGGCTAGATGATGCTGTGTGAATTATTGTCCAGCATTATTTATTTATTTATTTCAAGAATATAAGTTACCTAATGAGGCGCAAATATGCAGGTCTCGATAGAGCCAACGTATTTGCTCCCATGGAGTCAAAACGTAGTAATAATAATAATTATAATTAAATTCGTATATTAAGATAATAAAATCCATTGTGTTAGTTGGCTTATTTTAACTAGGGGTTAGTACTTAAACATAATTAATGATTTAGTCCTTTGGACTAATTTGTTTATAACAGGACAGTCAAATTTGTCAGCTATCGCGGTTAGGATGCTGTTGCTACTACCGCGGGTTCTGATGAGTAGTGAGGCTGACTTCTTTCTCCAGATAGCATCGAAGGTGTCGATGTGAGCCTGCGCAAACATGGCTGAGGCACTGCAGAATCGCGGTAGTCGCAACAGCAACCTAAACGCGTTGTTATATTGGACCCGCAGAGCATTGTAAGCTTTTTGGGTGTAGTTGACCCACAGACTCGCTGAGTAAAATGATGTACAATATGCTCTGAATAAGGTGAGCTTCACCGCATCTGTACATCGTGCGAATCTGCGGGCCAGCATATTTGCCCTGACTGACAATGCTCTGCGTTCCCTCTCCATATCATCATCGTCCTTCAGGTCTTCGGTCACCAAGTGTCCTAGGTATTTAAAGTTAAACACTCTTCTGAGAGGCACGCCATTCAGAGTTAAAGATGGAACAAATACGGGACACTTGGTGCCGGCCTTGAAGACTATGAACTCCGACTTCTTAACATTGTATGTGAGTCCATGTGACGCAGCATAGGACTCACACACAGCAAGAAGCTTTCGTAGTGCACTAATTGAGGGAGCCAGCAGCACCATGTCATCAGCATAACTGAGGTTGTTTACACAGACCCCATTGACATGGCATCCCACAGGCATGCTGCTGAGTCGCTCAATAAGTGCATCCACATACAGGCAGAAAAGAGAAGGTGAGCTCAACCCCCCCTGCCGCACCCCGCACTCCTGCCCATATGCGTCCGAAAGCTCGCCCGTCCACCTCACTCGGTTCTGCTGGTTTAGGTACCAGTACCTGAACAGTGATACCAGCTCGGGCGGAAGGCCTGCGTCGTTTAACTTGTCCCAGAGTACATCGTATGACACCATAGTAGTACGTAGTACCGACAGGGTTATTTTTAAATTGTCTTAGTGTCTGGTCGAAGCGATGCATGACCCATAAGCTGGTAGTATCTGGTACAAGCATAGCCATGCAGCGGGGCAGTGTAACCAGCAAAGAAAGAAAGAATAAAAAATCTTTATTCATAGCTTCTACCACATTGAAGTTAGTTGCATAGACAATTCCAGACCAGACGCTTCCCACTGGTATTGATATGGATCAGTTGAGCTACCTTTAGAATATTTGCAACATCTCCATAAGCTCAACTTATAACAATTAAAAGTAAGATCGCAATTGCTTCATTTGTAAATACTAAGTTGTTCCTTAACCTCAACCTCAACAGCCTGTATTGGTCCACAGCTGGACGCAGGCTGCTGATAAGCGCCTTATTCGCGTTTATCTCATGGAGGGTAGTGCCCATAATCCTCACGCTGGGCATGCGGGTTGGGGATCGCAGTTTGGTGGTATGATTGTTCTGCAGGGGGTGCTGCTGCCCGCCCCCCTAGTAAGTGTAAGCAAGCAGCAACCCCCATTATACTCGTCAGCACCACACAGCTCGTTGTAAGTACTAAGTAGTTCCAATAGGGTATATGCATGGATTTTTTTTATATTTCAATCGATTATTTAGGTTAATACATAAACGAAAAAAAATATAACACCCAAAAAAAATTTAATTATTGAGGTAAAAAACTAAAAGTAAAACTACACTCAGTTTCGGGAGATAAAAACGCTGCCATGTTAGCCATTGCATTTTATGACGTCACGGATCATCGAGTCCCATTATGTAAACTCAAAGTCAAAACTTCATGCCCATACAAAAATGTTTAAGTATCACGTCACGCTTCATATGCCAATAGCGTTGCGTTTAGACATTTTGCTGTTGAGACTTAAAATATCTACTTTTCAATGATTAAATTTCACAGTAAAAACATCATAAAATACAAAAATAAATATACAGATATATTTCTACATCAATAGAGAATACGTAAAAAAAATATTAGCTTTTTTGAAGTCACATGCATATACCCTATTTCTATTATTCGATTGTAATTTCCAATTAAACCATACCCTCGGCAAGGTATATGTACTTTGTAACTACATACGTATTGAAACCAATCCTTTGGATGTTCATGTTCAATGACATACCATCGTAATCTCATCCAGCTAATGATCCAGGTATAGGTTCTATTGGAATGCCGCAGAACTAGAAACTAGAACTGGAATTATACCGCCATTTGAGGAGACAAAAACCACAGCTATGAGTTTCTGCCCTTCTAGGAAGGTATTGTGGCTTTGATCTATTGAATGTTACTAATAGCTTATTGAGGAGATATTAGGTTTCGCGAATATGTATTAAGTTTTTGCGAATTAATTATAATAAATCTTATTGTCGATTAAATTAATACCTGTTGATGTTTGGGCACATTTGTGTTTTCAAATGAGTCAAAGCTATGGCCAACAGGTCGATATGGTTTTCAAGAATTGAATACGATTAATATTATAAGGGTTCTGCGCCAATCTCATCCAGGTTTGTCCTGCATTGATGGAAATATCGTCTACCCATCTTACCGACGCTTCTGTAACCAGGGGCCTGATTCCACTATTTTTTAAACAAAATGCCATAATGACGCCATACGATTGCGATAGAGATTTAGTCTTAAATTTATTTGGAATTCTCTTACCATAAGATAACAATCTTTATGACTTATAATAGCGTGTCAATAATGTGGTGGGGCATATAATCATAATCGTAATAGTCATAGATATGGCTTAAACAAAAAAAGATCGTGTTAGTAGAATACCAAAAGGTGTCAATGGCGGTGATTGTTACGGGATAGTGAAGCGATAATAGTGTCTTAGTGAGGCGATTGTGTTAGTGGAATCAGGCCCCAGTTCTTGGACGCTATTGAGATTGGCGCAAGACCGCGTGGAGTGGCACAAAAGTTTGGAGGCCTATATACCCAGCAGTTGGTGAAGTCAGGCTGCGGATGATGATGATGATGATGAATATAACTGACGTTGATGAAATCCTAAAAACATCCTACAAACGCGAGTATAAAAATCTATAATGTCTAACAAAATAACGATTTTAACCATGGAGGTGGTTGGTGGGGTTCTCAATTCGACTGTTTTTTTTTTGTTAACTTAGAACTTTAGACTAGGCGATTTTCATGATTCTTTTTTTATTTAAAAGCTGGTGCTTTCCGTGTGGTCCTATTTTAATTTGGTCCAGTTCTGACAGTGGGATTCACGAAAAAACTATGTAATTGAAGTCGGTTTTTAGTTTTTTTAAACAAAATCAATTATTTCAGTCGCTTCGGCATGTGGACTAAAGTAAACAAACGAAGAAACCTTTGGCCTGTTAGTTGTTTTTTTTTCGAGTTGGGGCAAAATGCAAATATAGAAATATTTTATAGTAAGCCTTTTTGCACAGCAAGGTTTTGACAGTTGGTTTGGATTTATTTACTGAAAATTTTTGCAGCTCAGTAGGGGTTTTGTTGTATAAGCGTATACATAGCCATACAAAAGACTGTGAAACAAAGTGGTATTTGGTTTTCTTTATTTAATTATTATTTTGGCTTGTGAATATTTCCTATATAAAAAACCTAACTACTATAATGCTATACCTACCATTCCAACGCTTTCTTAAACCACTTCCACTTCCACTTCGTTCATACAGCATTTTCCCTGTTTTCTGGGAAGCTATTTATACAATAAACTCTCTAAAGCGGAATGTTTGCGCGATCTTAACTATTTTCAACTGAAAGCATATATCTCCAAAATTCTTAAAAACCTTTCGTATGACTGTACCGAGGACTTGCTGATTGTTATGAAATGATCAAATATATACCTACTTTGCTTCTTTAACGTAATAAATACTAAATATTTGTATATGTATAGCTGTTATTATGTAAATTTTAAATAACTCATAACCTCTACCTTAATAGAGTAAGCTGTTTTCCAATTATTTCTTATGTATTAGTCTTTATAGTTCTACGTAGCTTAGAGTATCAATTCAATTTTATTTTATTCTAATTTTATTTATGTTAACACAACAAATTGAAATGTTCCTTTAATTAATAATTTTTTTTCACAATTATATGGAATAATAATTAATAATTACACATTATTATTCTTACTTTTTAAGACTTGCTGTTTTAAGATATACTTATAACAAGATTAGAATCATAACAATTTCTGCTTAATTTGATTATATTATAATTAATGTATGACATCATTCTTGATCTATTTTTGTAACATAGTAGGGGGAGCGCAGCTGCCTATATTACAGACTTCTCAGTCTAGTTTAGGCAACTGAGGCTACACAATTATTTGATCAGGAATTTCAATATGTACTTAACTTATTTATAATGTCAGACAAATTAATTATGTTAATTTATTTTTTGAAATGATTTCTTTTTGCAATAAATTTATTATTATTATTATTATTATTAAAACATTATAAAAATGCTTTCATAATGTTTAAAGAAAGCGTTGGTGATTCTAAATGTTAATATCTCAAACCGAAAAGCACAGTAAGCTAAGTTACCCTCTTTGTTACACCGACAGAATAGATTCGAATTAAAGCAAAGCTTGAGACCTCGCCATAATTCCCCCAGACAATTCCCCTTTCAAACGGCACTCATTCACTTAATCTACGTGTACCGTACGTACGTATATATACGGTAGGTATGTCGTCACGTTACAGTAACGGTAATTACGTGAGGACGTAAACGACACGTATTAATTTATGACAATTCCGCTTTAACGTGAGTATTATGAGCGAATGGTGGTAAGATTTCAAGATAATGAATAAAACGGGTTAAAGTTTGTTTTTAATAAGCTCACACATCACATCAACAGCCTGGTTGGTCCACTGCTGGACGCAGGCCTCCCCCTGATAAGCGCCTTATTGGGTATCTCATGAGGGTAATGCCCATAATTCCTACGCTGAGCATCCGGGTTGGGATCGAGTGTTTGGAAGAATCGTTCTGCAGGAGGCGCTGCCGCCCGCCCCGCGGTGCATATCCCTTAGTCGCCTCTTACTTACTACACCCGCGGGAAGAGTTGGGGTGTTGATAATTCTAAGCACACAACAGTTTTAAGTAACAATGGAAGTAAAATGAAGGGGGTTTTGTAGATTTCAGCAATTACGTACCTACTCATACTCATTTATTCGCCGAATAAAAGAAAGAAAAAAAGATTACCCTTAAACATAAAGACTATCAGACTAAATCATTATGAATATAAGCGGGTTAACTACGAACTTTATTTGTGTTTGAAGAACACCGACGTTTCATACCTTAACGAAGGACATCTTTAAGGCGAGTGCGGTTCTAGACTTTAAGGCCCGTATTAAGGAAGCTTACTCAGTCATCGATCCATGATTGAGCAACGCTCTCCTATGGCATAAACGTAACTCAAGCAAAGATATATGACTGAGCCAGCTTTCATAATACGGGCCATAAAGTAAGTGCATATCTTAAATCGAAACTATTCAAGAACAATACAAAAGGACATAAACGTGGGGTAAATAAGCGTCTCCACCTCAGCATGCGTAGAATTTGGCTATGCGCAATGCCTATGCCCAATGCTACGCTGTTTTCAGGTAGAACCCACATGAGCTCAAGCTCTCAATTACCCCAGCGGTTTTCAGATCTTCGACCTCCTCTTAAACGCCCCTTAGCACCGTCTTCAGATCACCGCAACTAGCAATTTTTGCAGATCGCCATCCCACCTAGCTGGAATGCGTTCTAAACTCCATTTGCCGAGTGACCATCTCCCCTCAAGAACACATTTACCAAAACGGTAGTCACGTTCTTGGCGTTCAGTGGCGACCACGTACCGGAAGCACAGTGTTGGTAGGCCCCCCACGCGATGGACCGACGACCTAATGAAGTCGATCGACTAATATGATGATGATATCAGTTCTTCAGGATTAGGGCTACCACTAAGTTCATAGAATAAAAATAACAGCGGTCATAAATCTTACCTTCCTCATCGCTCCCAATCATCCGGTACCGTTCAAATCCGTTCAGGTGCCGATGCGTGCCCAGTCCGAAGTCATCTTTAGTCCACTGCAGCTGACCTGACTTGCCTTCCACCCGGCATGGGAGTGTCACTCTTGAGCCTACTACTGCACTCTGTAACAGGAAAATCTGAATCAGCATAATAAATACATTTATTTTACAGAAGGAAACAATTGGAGGCTTGAGACTGAATGGATTGTTCTTTCTTTCTTTCTTCTTATAATGGCGTCTACGTCTGGGTTGACATAATTTCGCCAATGTCCGTAATATTAGAGTAAAATTAAAATAAGGGCAACGTTGTTCGGTAATAAAGATAGATAAACGAAGTGAATTCTTTGATAAAATGTTAATCAAAAAGATATAAGAAAATTACAAAATTATGGGCAACGTTGTACGGTAAGGTTTGATGCCGAATGGATTGTTGTTATTAGTATTACGAACATCGCTGTCACTGTCAGTCAGGTTGACAGTCCTAACTTGTCATGTTATATATCAGTGTGACGAAACTCTTCTTCCCTCTCTCTCCTCGCAACCCCGGCACGGCTGGCCTATATTTTCATGTAATTAATTCTAATTATTAAATAATAATAATTATCAATCAACAAACCTGCGCTTTTACTTTACTAACATGGATCACGTGTCATGTCGATGTTTTTCTTGGAAACTTCTCAGCCTAAGGCCTACATGGTAGGTAGATATTTGGTATTGGGACTGACATAATTTATGGGTCATGGGCAAAATTTCACACAAAATTTGACATTATTTATGGGGATTATGGACATTACCTCCCATGAGTTAAACGCCAATAAGGCGTTTATCAGGGGAAGGCCTGCGTCCAGCAGTGGACCGATACAGGCTGTTGAGGTTATGGTAGAGGTTGCAAAATTTATCCGGTAGACTCAATCATATCTCAGATAATCATAATCTTTATACTGAGAACATTCTAAGTATCACGGTTGCCGAGTGTCTATGAAAATCACCCAAAGTCTAGCCTTTACATCACCATTCTTATCTGTTTTTGATTGAAACATTACAAATTTACTTAAAACTAAGTCGTATTCTATTATAATTATAACTATTAACTTTATCTCTATCCAATAGGGTATATGCATGTGATTTCAAAATGGCAAAAAAAATATGTACGTATTCTCTATTGATATAGAAACATATCTACATATTTATTTTTGCATTTTGAGATGTTTTTATTGTAGAATTTAACCATTGAAAAATTGATATTTTAAATATCAATCGCAAAATTGCAAAACGCTACGCCAATTGGCTAGAGCGGACGTGGCATCACTGTACACATTTCTTCTTTTTTTATTCTGCTTGCTGCACCTTGATTTGACACTATTCTGCCCACTTGACATTTCGTATTGTCGATTATTTTCAGTTTTTTCGGAAAACCTCTTTCCTGAGATGATCACTACCGAGGTCGTCACCAAAGGTTTTAATCAAGTGTGTACGTCGACGTCACATAAACATGGCGCCAATATGGCAGCGTTTTTATCACCCGAAATTGATTGTAGTTTTGATTTGTTTTTTTACCTTGTTAATGCGAAATTCAGTGAGCGTCTTATCATTCCTCGGTTAAATAATGACCTAAAGAATCGATTAAAACAATAAAAAAAATCGATGCATATACCCTATTAGGTAATATCGCGAAAAATTACAACCTAGAAGGGGCTCGAACCCGCCACCTTGCTTCAGGCCTAACCAATAGGGTATATGCATGTGATTTCAAAATGGCTATAAAAATATATACGTATTCTCTATTGATATAGAAACATATCTGCATATTTTTTTTGCGTTTTGAGATGTTTTTATTGTAGAATTTAACCATTGAAAAATTGATATTTTAAATCTCAATCGCAAAATTTCGAAACGCTACTCACATTGACTAGAGCGGACGTGACATCACTGTACGCATTTCTTCTTTTTTTATTCTGCTTGCTGCACCTTGATTTGACACTATTCTGCCCACTTGACATTTCGTATTGTCGATTATTTTCAGTTTTTTCGTAAAACCTCTTTCCTGAGTTGATCACTACCGAGGTCGTCACCAAAGGTTTTAATCAAGTGCGTACGTCGACGTCACATAAACATGGCGCCAATATGGCAGCGTTTTTATCACCCGAAAATGATTGTAGTTTTGATTTGTTTTTTTTACCTTGTTAATGCGAAATTCAGTGAGCGTCTTATCATTCCTGGGTTAAATAAAGACCTAAAGAATCGATTAAAACAATAAAAAAAATCGATGCATATACCCTATTGCGCTACGAAGTCAAGTAACGGAGAAGTCGAAAAACTTTAGGACTTATATTTTTATCTACACTATTATATCGCATTTTCTTCCCGGTAAATATATATTATGTATATATTCACAGGGAAGAAGTGCGATTCCCACTGTATGCTTGAAAGTGCGATTCCCACTCACACCACACTTCTGCGTAAACGTGAAGGCAGTCCTGCTATTCTCGTGCGAAGTATTACGGAACTGGAGGACAAAATTTGTTCCATCGAGTCGGCTGCACTGTAACACACTTTTTGTCCCATACCTTCTATTATTGTTTTTTGTTTTATTTATGAGCAAATTCATCTTTTGTAAATTATTTTTAAGACTTAATCTGCATACTGAAACTGACGCAGGAAGCTTTTTGCATCACTCATTTAATAAGTTGATGCTCGTTCAAGTCAAACTAATGTACATGTTACGGTACTTGGAAATTGTCACCTATATTCCTTTTCCCAGTCTCTCTTATCCTCCCTTTGCAAATACTATAATTCGACGTATGGCGGCGTCAAATCACTCTGTTCTTTTTTGCCCTGATGAAATCTTTCACCCATGGCCAATTTAGAACTACTATCCGAACTTGACGAAACCTTCAAGACCCACTGCCGCCTTCTCGATACGCCTGAGTTATGTAGTAAAGTTTTAGGAGATCAGTACTCGTTAAAACTTTTGACTTTTAATATCAGAAGTCTTCAAAAGAACTTTGACGAGTTTTACGTAGCCCTATGTCGTTTTACTTTTCGCTTTGACATCATCATACTTACGGAGTGTCACCTAGGATCCGGTCCGCTTATAAGAACAATACCAGGCTACTCCCACTATGGGTCTTCTAATAATACTAACATAGCGGGTGGCGTAGTCATCTACGTTCGTTCTGATTTGAACGCCAGTGTCAGTGAACCTAACATAGTAGAGGCGGACTCCCTTCTGGTGAAACTACCTAACTCACAACTCATATTGGGCCTTTATAGATCCCCTTCCTTCGCTAACACTCAGAACTTTTTGTGCTCACTCGACCACGTGATTAAGCAAAACCCCAAAAACAAATTAGTAATTGCGGGGGACATCAATATAAACATTATTCCCGACGACAATTCTGTGTCCAGTGTGCGGGAAGATTACCTGTGTTCTATGGCCGAACTAGGCTTAAAACACGTTATTAACGTTACAACAAGACCGTCGTCTGGTAGCTGTGTAGATCATATTTTCGTAAGCGCTAAATCTCGTGCCTTAGGTATCGTTTGTAGGTCGAACATCACAGATCACTATTTGGTCATGGCTGGTATTGAGAGATCTGCCTCAGCTAACTCACGCCAAAACACAGTAACAAAAACTGACTTCGATGCTGTTGCCATAGATCTAGATAGAACAAATTGGTGTAATGTCTTGAACTCCACAGAAGCATCCGAGGCGGTCGCTCTTCTCACGAATAGGCTTGAAAATATTGTAAAACGTCATACAAAAAGTCACACTATTAGTCGTCGTAAGCTCAGTAATCATAGCTGGGTTACTCCAGAACTTATCAATTGCATGCGACATAGAGACGCTTTACATCTCAAAGTCAACAAGGACCCGGATAATCCTTTATGTCGTGCTATTTATAAGGCTTATCACAATCAGTATCGGTCCATGATAAGAAACACCAAAGCTGCTTATAATAAAGAGTTATTGCTTAAAAATAGAAGTAACTCCTTCCGACTGTGGCAAACTATCAAAACGGTCTGTGAACTTCCGAAACGAAAAGACTGCTCTACAGACCTGTTAGGCATCAGATCTTCGCCCTCCGAGTCATTAAATGAATGTAATGATTACTTTGTTAGTGTTGGTCAAACCCTAGCTAATTCTATTCTAAATAAACTAAATAAGTCTCAGGCCACGCTGGCAGCACAGGTTCGCATTTCCACAAATTTTTCGAATTCATTTTTCATGGCTCCGACGGATTGTAATGAAATTAGCTCCATAATATGTACCCTGAAAAGCAATTGCGCACCAGGCAATGATGGTCTTTCCAACGACTTTTTGAAGCGGTACGGCTTGTCATTCATAGAGCCTCTATGTCATGTGCTTAATTTAAGCTTATCTACGGGTGTTTTTCCCCAATGCTGGAAGGTGGCCTCTGTAATTCCTATACATAAAGACGGCCCTGTATTATCCCCTTCTAACTATCGGCCGATCTCTCTCTTACCAGTTTTCTCAAAAATTCTCGAGAAAATTGTCCATAAGAGACTTTACAAGTTTCTAGAGCATAACAATGTCTTGTCGCGATATCAATTCGGTTTCAGAAAAGGCAAGTCGACAGAAGACGCTGTTCATTATCTCCTTGACTTTGTTGCATCTGCACTAGATAATAACGAAAAATGCATTGGCGTCTTCCTAGATTTGGCCAAAGCGTTTGACACAGTTTCCCCAAAAATACTTCTTAGTAAGCTTGAATGTTTGGGAATTAGAGGAATCCCACTGCAATGGTTTGAGAGCTATTTATCCAAAAGAGTTCAGTGTGTCTCAGTAGCGGGTCATTCTAGTCAACCACGGGATGTATGTTTTGGTGTACCCCAGGGTAGCATACTAGGACCTACTCTATTTTCATTATACATCAATGACATAACATCCCTGTTAACTGACCTTTCCCTGACTCAGATATTGTGTTACGCAGACGACACAGCTCTTGTGTTTCGCGGTGACTCCTGGGCCGTGGTAGCACGGCTGGCAGAGGAGGGCTTAGCTCGGGTTGCTACTTGGCTCGACGTTAATCTACTAACGCTTAACGCAAGCAAAACAAAATACATGTGCTTCCATAAAACAGGTGTTTCCAGTCCTCCCACCTCTCTATCTCTGCGTATTCACAAATGTGACTCTTCGAATACACTACATACATGTCCATATTCTTGTCCTGAGCTTGAACGGTCACCCGTGTTTAAATATTTAGGAGTTCACTTGGATGAAAACCTGTGCTTTCGCCAGCACATCAATTCTCTGTCTGGTAGAGTTCGGAAGATCATTCACATTATGAAATTGCTACGTGAAGGCGCGGATAATGACACTCTTATGACCGTGTATTCGGCTCTCTGCCAGTCCATCATGGGTTATTGCATCACCGCCTGGGGCGGTGCCGCTAAAACCATCATGATCAAACTCGAACGAGCTCATAGGTCTGTGCTGAAAGTCATGTTCCGAAAGCCTTTTAGATTCCCTACCACTATCCTACACTTGGAAACTCAGACCTTATCTGTTCGTCAGCTGTACGTCTCGGGTGTCGTCTCTGCTTTTCACAAGACATTTTCTGCTAGTGTCTCGTCGAACAGTCGTCGCGTGAGAGTTAATGTTCCAGCCATTAAAACTGCCTTTGCTAAACGTTTCCGTAAGTTTGCCTTTCCTTTCATCTATCGCCGGGTCATCAAGCATTGCAATCTGTCTAGCGCGCTATATGGCGTAAAGGAAAAGATTAGACGATGGCTGCTTACCCTTGACTACGATGCCACTGAGGACCTCTTAAATATCTTAAAATAAAAGTAAAGATTACTACAGTAAAATAATTTTATCCTAACTCCTCTTTTCCTCATCCTCCCTACCTTTTTCTCCTCGCCCTCAAATCAGTAACTCCGCTCTATAAAAATGTAATTAGTGACTTACTCAAATGTTGCAGACTTAGTGTTCCGATTTAGATTTAGATTCACTGCACTTAATTGTTTAGTTTTATTTTAATGTTATTATTCTGTTTGTTTGCCCTGTATAAGTTACATTTAATCGCCACCGACAAAGCTACTTTTGTAAACAGGCTTCCCGCGACACAGGCTTGCCTCGTGCGGGGGCCGCCAGTAATGTGTACCTATTTTAAGTAAATTGGCAAATAAATCATTTTGTATTTTTGTATTTTTGTACACCACAAGTGCACTTACTCGTAACAAATTGACGATCTAAAAGTATTCGGTAAGCCGTGTCGGCGACAAAAATTGTCTACGTTAGCGCAACGCCTTACTGCTCTAACAATTTTCTGCAGTGACATATTCGATATCTATCACAAAAATCGTTCAATGTCATAAATTGAATTCTAATATGGGGAAAGGGTTGGAATTTTTAATATCACCCAATTCACCAATACAAATCTTTTCAATGTCAAATACTTGGGTCCTTGCAAAAAGAATAATATCGTGGGTTTTGCATTGTAGCTCACAGCCCAAAATAAACAGCTGAGAACTAAAATAAATGTAGATCTAGTTTCTGCCCAAGCCTCTGCTCACCTTGTTTGTATGCTAACCTATGTTCAAATGTGGAAACTGTTTTGGAACATTAAATAATTGCAATAATACTTATACCTAGGTCAACTTTGCGCCCGATACATTGTGTAGTACTTTTGAAATGAAGAAAATTGCATCCTACTTCATTCAACTATCCACGAAAATACTCTATTGCCGGGCTCCCCCCCCCCCCCCCCCCCATCCCATATCCAAAATGTCCTCTCCTCAGCGCGTCGTTTTTTATGCCAATAGTGTACAAAGATTTTGAACTGTTTATATTTGCTTTCTTCATCAAGGTGAGTGCGGTTCGCATCGCGCCTGCACTGCGTCCAATAGGTATGTATATGGAAGTTACTCAGCTTTCCTCTAAACGCTGTGTATAGCCCAAGGGATAGCGTAGAAATATTTGATTTATGTAACGGGATGGACTAATTTCCCAATCTCCCCAAAATCCTGTTTGCAAGCTTTTTATGCTACGTCTGTTTATGGCAGAGTTTTGAAGGGAAATTTCTTTTATTTTATTCCGCCCGTAATTTTGGAGTTTTTCTTGGTATAAAACAATGGTTGTGTTTGTGTTATTTGCAGATGGCGTCGATTTTTTGTTTTTATGTTCGTTAGTTTGAATCTATAAGCAGAAATGACGATATTTCTTTGGGTTTATATTGTCCCACTAATTAACTGGTTAGCACACGATTCAAAGTTGAGCAAATAAATGCGAAAGTTTTGACCTATAACTGTTATTTTTTCTAGGAAACCTCGGGATGAAATTTTGCTTTAAATGTTTTTCTGAACCTTGAATAGGATATATATGCTTCTTTTTATTCTGAAAACATGTTCTGTACTTACGAAACGTTCTAGATAAATAATTTTCGCACATACATCGCCATTATTATGGCAAAGCTGCCATACAGCGAGTCAATGCAGCCAGCAGCGTCTTGGGGACAACGCTTCCCACTGGATTGATATGGATTAGTTGAGCTACCTGTTGATTTTTTGTAACAGTCTGCAGTTAGCTCAATTATTTCAATTGTAAATACTAGTTCAAAGTTTTTATTATTTGATTGCAACTTCCTTTTTCATAAAATAAAGATAAGATAATTTATAGAGCAGGAAAAACTTTTCAACCGAAAATGGCGCGTTAAAAACCACCGGGAAACTATTCAAATCTAACATTGATCATAAAGTGGCAAAATGAATTGATTTAATTGAAACCTAATTTCATAATTTATCTGCAATAGCAGTTCCATTTGATGAACTAGTTAGAGTTATTGATAACTCGATGAAATGGCCAAATCATAGCAGTGCAATCCGAATTTGTAGAGGAATTTAATTGGTTGCAGTTTTCCAATAACTTCTGTGTAAACAAAACATCCAATGGACTCAAAGTCGCTCAGCGAGCTATGGAAAGAGCTATGCTCGGAGTCTCTCTTAACCCGCCATTTGTGACGTGACTTTGACTTACGTAGTTTGTGACGCCGGTCTTACGGACCAGGTTTTTCAAAATGAGATTTTCCTAAATAGTTTTACTCCGTGGAACTTTTACTAATTCAAATATTAAAAAGGTATGTTCTTTTTATAATAATACAATGGTATTTCTTAAATCACATATCGTTTATTTATCTTTAAGCTTACATAGTTAAACCATTAGAAATAACCAAGTTTTTTCTTATGCTCTTTTAAAGTATCCAAATTTTTAATAAAAATATTATTTTTCTTACTATATCATCCTTTCTTAGTCTCATTACAATAGGAACTATAAAAGAAGAAATAAAAAAGGTACCGTACTGAATACAAAATCACAAAAAAAAACTACTCAAAAATCATTCTTTTGTTGTTGTTTTCTAACGATTCCCGATCACTCAAATACTTCACTGTCTGTATTTGGTATGCGATCTGGAAGTGGATTTTCTGGTTCACCGTCACTTTCAGCTTCACTATCCGATGTTTTTTGGGATATATCCTCATCGGAGATTAATTCCACTTGCAGAAGAGCTTCCAAACGACGGTTCTCACGTTCGTAAGACATGCTAAAACAATATTTATAAATTAGACAAAAAACACTTACAAACTGAGTGAAATATTTATAAACATATTCAAAAAGATAATAGTTAACAGAATAATAACAATCACAATAACTACTTTATAAAATTAAACCAAAAATAGATACATTTACCTATAAATCATTGAATAATTTTACTTACGTAATCTGTGACCCCGGTCCCACGCACCGGGTTTGCGCCAAAACTCAAAGACGTGCGCCTGCCTCGCCTATGCGGGGTGTACTGACGGTGGGGTACGTGAAATCAGGAGAGTATACGAATTCGCAACCTAATTGGATAACGGGTAAAAAAGTTATTCGACTTTTTCGATCCACCCGGTCTCACAGACATATAGGACACAAATGGCGGGGGATTAGGAGGATTCGTAACGAATACATCCGATAGCAGAGAACCAAAGTTATCGACATAGCTCAAAGAATTAACAAGCAGGCAGTAAGCCCGCTATATCTCGCGAAGAACCGACAACCGCTGGGGTAAATGTGTTCTTGAGTGGAGACTGCAACTTAGTAAACCCGATAAGTCCTGATAAGTGCCGATAAGCCTTTACCGCATTGGGGGTAGTGCCCAGAATCCCCACGCTGGGTATACGTGCTGGAGAATGCCGTCAAGTGTACAATGGTTCTGCAGAAGGTGCTGCTGCCCGCCCACCTGCCCTCGGTGGATATCCCTTAGTCGCCTTTTGCGACACCCGTCGGCAGAGTTGTGGTTGTGCAAATTCTAAACCGGCACATAAGCGTTATACATATTATGCGATAGTTTAATAAATTATGAGGACAGAAGCTCGTTTTTTTTTTATAAAACAAGTACCTAGTTAGTCCCTATAAATATCGTTGTGAGCGTTTTATGTAAATTCAAGTCTAGAGGCAAGTGTATCCTTAACTCGAGCTTACAAGTCCAAAAAAAACAAGGAACTTAGACACAGTTTAGTCACATCGTCACCTCAGTCATCAATCACCATGAATAAAGAATCCAAAATACACTAAACTACAATGTCATGGAAACTCTTACACACTACATATCACATTTTTTTTGCTATAGACAATTCATTATGATGAATGTAAGCGGGTTAACTAAGAACCTTGTTTGTGTTGTACATACTCACATAGCTAAGCAAAATATTTGTTATGCGGAGGTTTATTGATCCATAATTCTGATGTATGAAAATTCCTAAAAAACGTCGCAAAATTGTTATAGAATTCGTATTTCAATACAAAACAAAAGAAGACAGCTCACGGATACCTCAGTGCAAACTCGGTTCACTCATTTTAGATGACCGCCCATGTCAGAAAATGTCTACCAACCTTAAATATTTTTTTACATCTTGGCCATTTTATGCCAATATCTCAGAAAAAAGTATGCCAAAAAAAACTTTTTGAAATGTACACATACCTTTCATTACCTTTAATTGAAACCAAACTTGTTTTAATTAATTGATTTAGGGGGGGGGGGGGGATCCTTTAGACACCCTCGTTTCAAAAACCCCTTTTTGGAATTCACGTAAATCGGATCAACCAACGGTTGAAGAGCTTTCATTTTAGTTTTCCATACAGCCAAATCACCCAAGCTTCCTTCTGAGAACTTCCTTTGCTCCACTCACTTAGTTCAAATGTTTATCAGGGGCTTCCAAGCATTGTGTTGCCGAATATTTAATTACTAATTGTTGAAACGTTCAACCCGAATAAATGAAAACCTACTGTTTTAAATTAAAACTACCAGTGTTGAAATTTAATATTAATTAATTGCGGTTTTGTATTTGCATTAACAATGTAATTTAATACAGTTTTATTAGTTTAAATGTTGTAATTGTTATATTAATTATGCATACTGATTAATGACATTAAAATTTGTATTGTTGGTGAGATGAAATCGTTTATTTTAATTATCTGGAAACAATTGGGTAACTATTTTGTTGATAATGCAAACGAGGTTTTATAAGACCAAACAAACCTACTGTCCTATAAACTTTTTCGTGAGCAGCGGGAATGAAATTTTGACGATATTATGTTAAGGCCCATACACCAGCGAAAGTGGCGCCCCCAACTATTATATCTTATTATTACGTTGAACGCAGGAATTTTTAAAAATCCTACGTTCAGTTTGTGGTATCTATTATAAGCTATTTATTAATGCCTCTGTAATAGTTTCATTTTGTAAAGCTTAGGAAGAGATACGAAGTTGCGCTTTCTGGCCACCAAACTCTATTTTTGCATCTCCTCCTAAACTATATGAGATAAAATTATAAAAGAGGTATTAAAAAATAGCTTATAATAGATACCACAAACTGAACGTAGGATTTTTAAAAATTCCTATGATAAACGTAAAATATGATAAAATAGAAATAGCTGTCAGATTTTCTCGGGTATGCGCCTTAATTCAGATGTCATAAAAATAAACATAGTGTAGGTACTATACTAATATTTAATTACAGTATATTCGAAAGATATTCTGTATCTTTGTGTGTCTGTTACGAGTAGCTTTGCCAGACAAAACGGCTTAACTAATATCAATGAAATTGAGCACGGTGATAAATAATATCCCGGAGAAAGACTTAAGCTACTTTTTAGCCTGGAAAAAGCATGCAAAGCTGTGGGCATATGCTACTAGTTTTAGACATACTTCACACTTCTAAGCAGTTCATATTCAGCAAAGCATTGGACGACTGAACGTAAACGTGAAGGAAAATTTACAGTTGTCCAGTTCATACCTTTGGACACTAGCCAATGCTTTGTCAGAGCAAAAGTCTGTCATTTCCACTTGCGTTTCAAGAAAACTGTGTTTTTTTTTACCTGACTTTGATGTTCTTTCATTTTGTATAAATGTATAATTTTGTATAATATATTACATCTTATTGTAGAAGAGTTTTCGCGGAATTGTTAGTAAATATTTCAATCCATATTTTTTTAAAGAATTAGCTGCTGTTGTTATTCTGCAACTAGCATATGAGCATATGACCGATATCATTGTGGCCCTACTAAAATTTCATTAGGATCCGTTCAGCATTTCGTTCCATGTTCGGCAGTTTTTAGATACTTTCGAATTTATATCTTATTAAGAAAAATACGTAGATATAGGTACCTTAGTAAATCATAGACATTTCACGGTGAATTAAGTATACCGTCCCTTCAAATAATATCATTTGAATTTATTGAAAGTGGTATAAATCGATGCCAGCGATTTGACTTATTCCAAATACGAAATTACACCTGGAGTACAAAATCGCACTGATTTATAAAAAAAACGAATTAGTGTTAATATTGTGATTTTAGTTACGTATTATTATATAATTATCTGCTAGCACGTAATAAAAGTCGAATCATTGTAAATATCTCGTTGAAAATGACTTTAGCACCTAGTTGTCTGGTAACTTCTCAAAAGTTTATCAAATATCTATACAGGGACAACTCTAGAGGTGGAGAAAACTTTGTAACATCGGAAAGCTAAAGTTTCAGTTATATCAGTTCAAATGTGTTCTCAGACTCACCTGATCTTGAGGTTCCATCGCAAACTTCTGCTCTCGATACCCGCTCACAGAACACAACAACACACATACCAACCAATGCTTCAATAGCATACTGTGTTTCACACACATCCTTAGTAGAATGTACAATGTATTTGTCCTGCTTGTGTGCTTTCTTCTGTGTTTGTTTATGTTTGGTTCTTCGTTTAGTAGAGTCATCTCTGATTGTTTTAATAACACTGGTTTTTTAATATGTAAGTTTGTTATACTGTCATTGGCAATCACTGTGTTCGTTGTAATTGATTCGTCATTAATCGCATTATTACCATGTATTATTTTAATATTGTTATTACCCTTGTTATTTCTTTTATCATTAAAAAGTACTGAAACATCGTTGCTATTGTTTTTTGGTTCTGAAACACTGTTTGTATCCATTTTGCAACATTTATATTCATTTAGCTTTCGTCATCTGTAACAAAGAAACATTTTAATTAGTATACGAAAAAGCTTTGACATTTCATAAAAAAATTAACTTGAGAAACCTTTATGAAATTCAAGTCCCTTTTGTAAACATCAAAATAATAAGCAGCTATATAGTAGTCTATTCGCAAACGAAGAGTCTCAAAGAACCGTAAAAATCAGATAACTTTTTAAGGGATTTGATCTAAGGATTTTGTATTTAGTACAAAATCGTCCAACACCCAGTTCAACGATTATTACTGCTAAACTAATAATGTAATGTTTACCGCAATATTTTTTCTATAATTCGTTCTTTTTTTTTCATGAAAAGTTTTAGTTCATGAAAAAAAAAACATGTTTTTTTTTCAGATTTTCCAAACCAGCAGTTTAGCTTTTAAAGGAGAGGAAGGAGCCTCAGTGGAACCAAAATTTACACTTTAAAGTTAAATATATCGTAAATGGAGCATTAAATCGAAGCATGGTATGAGTAACACTTATAAGATATTTCGAAGACCTATAAGACATTAAAAAAGATGGCATCTGAATTGAATGAACCACTACTCTAAAATCTATAGGTAGGTACCAAAAACAAAAAAGAATCGCCCAGTCAGAGTTAATTAACCGAGTTGCATTATTCTATAACCTATCTAGATCACAAACAAGTAATATGTCACACACAAGTTCAACAAAATAACATCAAAGCAAACCCCAAACTTAAACCACAAAATCTAAAACTTAAGCCCGCGAAAATTAGTTATGCTGTTAATTTGTGCGCTAGACAGGGTATAAACCGAGCTGCCTCGGCTGCCTGTCTTATCCTTTAAGCTGGATTAGTTTTAAACTAGGTTATGGAAACATTTAACACTAGTTCAGGGTAGATTATCTGTTGAACGGTCTTTGTTTTCTATTTCGATGGATATCGGTGAGAAGGTGTAATTGATAAACCATTATTTTGTTCATCCGTAACTTGTCATTATACATTATTACGCCATAAACCATTTATTTGTTCATTTGTAACTTGTCATTATACATTATTACGCCATAAACCATTGATTTGTTCATTTGTAACTTGTCATTATACATATTACGCCATAAACCATTGTTTTGTTTATTCGGAACTTGTCGTTATACATTACTACGCGTTGTGAAATTATGTATAATATGTAATATATATAATATGTAAAATTTCACAACGCGCAGATTCAGCACCCGTGTTTTGTCAAAATCAGATGGAACTTTGTGAAAGTTTTTGTTTCAGTTCGAAATGGTTCTATCCCGTTCGATTTTGCGAGGATACCAGTACCTCAAGCGATTGATTAGCAGACTTGGGCCCTTTTGAATTCAAGTTTTCCCCCTTTACGGAAAATCGTCGAGGAGGAAAACTGGAATTCCTTTTTTTTTCAAAAAAATTGTAGTGTTTTACTTAATACTCAATATATTTCATATTATAAATACATGATTGCAGGGGGTGGGGGGCTGGAATTATCCTCCTGATCGCTCGCGGATTGTGTAACTATAAAGTATTGTGCAAAAACAACGCTGAAAATATATACCCGCTCAATTTTTTACATATTAAAAACACAACTACCTTACTGCCACCCAAGGTACCCTACGCCATAAATACCTGATAAATAAACGAAATGTCAAAAATCCGCCCTCGCTGTCCACCAAAATCAGCCCCCCGCTTTCCAACAAAATCCGCCCCCGCTGTCCACCGAAACCGTAGCCCAACTGACATCCATATTCAGCTGTTGTATTTTAGAGCAGTATTTATGTTTGCCCCATTGCTCAGATCATTTACAACTGCAGACCACTGAGTAAAAGATGCGCTGGCTAAATAACAAAAATATATTTTATCGTGGGCTAAACTGGGTACATATGCTATTGATATACATTTATGAATGTGAAATATCGATGAATTTAATGTTGGTTAGTTTATTGAGCTTTATTTATTGAGCTGTGTGGTGCTGACTTAGAATGTTCACCGCCCCAAATCTTTCCGTGGGTGTCGAAAGAGGTGACTAAGGGATATTCACTGAGGGACGGGCAGCAGCGCTCCACGCAAAACGATTCTACCACCGAACTGCGATCCCCAACCCGCATGCCCATCGCGGGGATTATGGCGTTTGTTAGGGAGAGGCCTGCGTCCAGCAGTGGACCAATATAGGCTGTTGAGGTTGAGGTAGTTTATTGTACTCTGTCCACTCTTTTATTTACTTCGAATGAATAAAATAATGCAATGTATCATAGACAAGTAATGTGTCAGAACGTTAAATACCGAAGCGTAACGATAGCTGCTGCAGCTGGTGCTGATATTTCTCGAGTCAACAGATTCGAATTACTGTTTTTAAAAAGAAACAGTTTATAATTATTTTTTAATTCTTTCATTTAGTAATTTTTTGCGTCAAACGTGGTATACAGGTGATATAGTTACAAATAATGTGCTCATGTCTCGCTATGTCTAGCATGCAATAATATAATAAATAACAAAAATAAGATTAAAAATTCAAATAACTACAATTATAATTTGGTATTAAAAAAATCGTTTACGTCATAAAAACTCTTTGCTTCAACCATTTTAACAATCTGATTATAAACAAAATGGTTGTTCATTATTTTAATTTCCTTTGGTATCTTATTATATATTTTTGTACAAGCAAGCAGCTTTTAGTGTACTTGGCTGAATGTGGAGTTTCTTTCAAAATTAATCTGTAAGATACCTACATAGTCTAGGGTTTCTATCACAAGCTTTCTGGAATAAATGTCCGTGATTTCGAGGAGTGAGTATAGAGGAATCTAAACAACTGGTGTAATGAAAAGTCAAAAATCCGACTCCGCTTTCCACCATAATTGCAGCCTTAAAGCTGAAATCCTTATTCAGCTGTTGTATTTTAGAGCAGTGCTTATGCTTGCTCCATTGCTCAGAGCATTTACAACTGCAGACCACCGAGTGAAAGATGCACTGGCTAAGCTGGATGCCCTACGTGTACAGTGGCTATGAACGTATAGATGTGAATTATCGATGCCGTGTGGTGCTGGCTTAAAATTTGCACCACTTTAACTCTTCCTGTAAATGTCTGTAAGTGTAAGAGGCAAAGCGATATCCACCAGGGGCAGCAGTGCCTTCTGCAGAAAAATTGTACCACCAAAGAACGAATAGATGGGAATTATCGATGCCGTGTGGTGCTGGCTTAAAATTTGCACCACTTTAACTCTTTCTGTAAGCGTCTGTAAGTGTGAAAGAGGGATATCGACCAGGGGCAGCAACACCTTCTGTAGAAAAATTGTACCACCAAACTGCGATCTCCAACCCGCATGCTCAGCGTGGGGTTTATATGATTTGTGTCCTCATAACATAAAAGCCATAAAGGCGCTTATCAGGGGAGGCCAGCGTCCAGCAGTGGACTTATATAGGTTGATGATAATGATGATGAATAAGTAATACTAGACAATTTACAAGCAGAGCTTGTGTTATGGGTACTTGATAACTGATATACCTACATAATAGGTGATGACAATCTCTACAAAACAAGTTATGTACCTACGCAAAAAAAAATCATATATATTAGAATAAATACCATTAGGATTGTGTTAGATATAGACAAAATATATATTTATGATGTTTGTGTTCTTTAAATAAATAAATAAAAATGACAATCAAACAAAATCAACGACGCTAAGTTTCAGTTCTAATCTGAGTATTATTGTATCTATAGGATTATGAAAGGATGTATGAATAAATCATACTTGCTATTGCAAAAGACGGCAAGACGGCATTTCTACTGCACCAAGTTTACAGTTCTTGGAAGGAAGGAAATAGATATGGTGGGCCTTAATATCGGTTCGGTAACTCGAAACCAAACTTCACTTAAGTCTGATCAAAATCAGATCACATATTAAACTACCATTCACTTGAGAGCTGGTGAGTATCTGGCGCAGCGCATCAGCATTGTCATACAGCGGGGCAATGTAGCCAGCGTCTTGCAGACGCTTCCGACTGGTATTGATATGTTAAGTTGAGCTAACTTCACATTGTTTGCAACCGTCTGCAGGTATTCAATTGTTAATAATGTACTAGTTCTCAGTTTTTCCAACCATTTGATTGTAACTTTCTTTACCTGGAGAATGTGTTTACAAAGTGGATCATATCACATCAATGATCTATCTTAGAAACATTGAAAAAGTGTCTGATAGTTCAATCGATATATGACATTAATGAATTTATGACTGTAAAATGTAACTTATTATTCAATTTTACATGTTATCATTGTATTCGTGTATTTTAAAGATCCACCAAGTCCACCGTGGATGTACCTTTACATAATATAAGTTTTTTGTGTTTCATGTGTTATTAATAATAGAACTATGAACTATAAGAGACTTATGCAAAGTCCCCTCCGTGCATAAATAATTTTTTGAAAAGAAGTTTCTGAAGAAACTTTTAAAGCTTCGCTCAGTTAGTCATCTCATTGTTTTGTGTCGTATCCTGTAGGGTGTCGTTGAGTAGGATCGACCTATTCATAAAGAAAGACATATATTTTTTCAAAATATGTTTGTGATGTTCCTTATATACTAGGTATTACACAGATACAGGTGGACGATTGACAAAATTTTAGTCCTACTAGAAATATACATCAGGAATATCTTAATGTAACCCTTATTGAGATGAACCCACAATTTTTACCCAAGAGGATACTAGTTAAATAAGTTTTAATATTTAAAAAATCTTTTTTTAAAAACAAGAAAAGCTTATAAGGTAAAAAAAATCACGTATCACAAATCCAACGAACTCAAACTCGACGGGGTTAAGTCTTTTCGTTTAGATGTTTCTATGGCCATCATCTGTCTCCATCATCAGATCATCTCGATGGTAACATGATATTGCATTGTCACCGAACTTACATAAGTACCTATACAAAATTTCAGCTCCGTCCGTTGAAGATATTTGCTTCAAAATTGAGTTGCAAGATTCCACCCGAACAAACTACATACATACAATGCAAGTTAAATAAAAGCTTTAAAAAAAATGTTTTAGAGAAAGGTAACAAAAGCTCTAGGTATATAAATTCGATCGAGATGCATTAAGGCACATCGTAGGGGCTTCAAGTTCTTGGACAAAATATATTGCAACCTCTTTCTTCCTTCCACTTCAGTAACACGTGTGAAAGGGACGGAAGACGACTATATTTTCAAAGGCTTTTGGAAGTGCACTTCCTTCCCAAAGGAATGGTAAGAGAGTGAATAAGGTAAGTAGGTACTTTCTGAGGTAAGCCTTCCTTGGTTTTAATCCATAAAATACAATTACGGTTTGTTTCTGCTAACCTTAACCTCAACGTGGTTAGATAGATAGATAACTTTTTATGGTACCTACCACACAAACATGAAGTACAATACAGAAGAAAATATACAGAATCAAGGAAGTATAAAGGGCGGCCTTATCGCTTTGAGCGATCAGAGGGCCTACACAAAGTAACAGTCGATGTCGAAAGCGATATTAGAAAAGTCCATAAATGTATGGGTTTGACATATTATTATGCTTTAGATATGTCACGTGATCTGTTTCGATTTTTTTCCTACGAATCTATCAAATGTTTTCGATGCGCTTCGCGAATGCCGGTTGGCTACGCCTTCTGGTCGTGGTAAGCATAAAAGATTTCCGACGTTTCGAACCACCGAACACAATATTTTGGATTTTTTATGTTTTTTACCTCAGAATTTTTGACTGGGTATTCCGATTATCATGATTCGAGTTTAGTTTTGACAATGGAATCCATGAAAATTCATAAAAAATCTATAAAAGTTAAGGTCAGTTAAGTTAGGTTAGGTTTTTAACACAAAATTAATTTTGTACAATCAGATAGTAAACTTCAGGCTAAGTTCAGGTGACAACGCGGTTGGAGCGTTCACATGACGGCTTGTGTACCTACCTACACGCGTCAGTCTAGCATCAACATTGCTTAACAATGGACATGGCAGAAGCATTTTGCTAGGATGGATAGGTATTTTCTAGACCATCGTGACACACCGGGGTGATCGCATCTTCGCTTTGATGGAAAGCGAAGATGCGGTCACCCCGGTGTGTGAGATTGCGGTCAAACGAAGGTCTATTGTACGTAAAAAATGGATTTTATACCGGAGGTTGAGACGTTTCAGAAGGAGACAAAGACGATACTGGGTGCATCCTATTTTTTATTTTATTTTATAATTTTTTGTTTACTAAGGCACAAACAGTTTACAATTTTCTTAAAATTAACAGTATGTATAGCTACTTATACACCAATCAAGATGCCACTAATAGAAACATTATTTAGAATAAAATAATAACAACGTTATAGATGCTAATCCGGAGTTTATACAAACAAAGACAAATCAAACATCGACGCTTCTTTCTTAAAGTTATTCTTAGAGAGCAGAAATACATATATCACATTTAGAAAACTGACATTGTTTATCACTTTATATTACAATCTGAGACAAGTATCCAAGATCTTGTGTAGATACATTGAAGTCAGAAATAGAAATACTTAGTAATGTCTTATATTCGAATCTCACATAGCAGCTTTACGAGTCATAAAACTAATGCTCGGCGCGATCATTTCAATTCCATCTTTTAGTGCCGAAGTAGGCAGTAAAACTATCCTGTTCTACTAAGTTATTCCTTTTCAGGTAATATAACTTTACTACTAATATGTAAAAGTCTTTTCGTCTATTAATCCTCCACCAAAGATTTAAATTGTTAGATAGGCCCTTTCCATAGTGAGACCACGCCGCGCCGCCGCCGCCGCGCCGTGTTTGCCAAGTGAAGTTTGTAAGCTCACAAAATTGTCTTTGTCTTTTAGAATCAGTGATGTTTTCGATTTTGTGGTGTTATTGTTCACAAAAGTTTGCTATGTTATTGCACAATAAAAAGCAATAATACCAGTTAGGTTTATCGACATAAACACTAATTTTATCTACTCATAGTGTACTTTAGCATTTTGTTAACGCACGCATTTAAAGGCAATGTCACAGCTTTAGGGCGTAAGGGCGTATCTAAAGATTTAAATCTTTGTCCTCCACCTATTGCAAAACATAAAAGATAGACATTTTATTGTGCTACCTGTAAAGGGTAAGTCACATGTAGCCAGTAAATTAAAGAGACGCATGGTTATTTATTATGCTATAAGTCAAAGATTGAAATGACAAAAATAATAGTCGTTAAATGAATAGAAGTTCATCATTATAATTTTTTGAGTCAGTTCAACGTAAACAATACATACCTATCAGTATCTCGCTGGGGAACGATTCCGACTGGTATTAATTATGGATTAGTTGACCTACCTGGTAGGTTGTTTGCAACAGTATGCAGTTAGCTCAACTGTTTCAAAGGTAAATACTAGTTCTAATTTAGGTATTAATTGTAACTTGATTGTAATTTTCTCTTTTATAAACAACTTTTATAAGCACCTCGCGGTTTCACCCGCGTATTTCCCGTTTCCGTGGGAGTTCCGGGATAAAATAAAGCCTATGTCACTCCCTGAAAGTATGCTTTCTAATGATGAAAGATTTTTTTAGATCGGTCCAGTAGTTTCGGAGCATAGTCAATACAAACAAACAATCAAACCTTTCCTCCGTATAATACATATTAGTGAAGTATAGATACATTATAATAAGGCAAGTAAAGCCAGGTTCATACAAAAAATCCTATCTATGGTCCTTTTTTACTGTATTGAAAATCTCGTGCAAAATTTTTGCAAAAAATATGAAGTAGTGCTTAGTGCCTACCTAGAATCCAGATATATATTGTTAGCGCTAATTCTTCCCAGAAAAACCTTTGCTGGTGTTTTACTCTGCATTTTTCCATTTTTCATCGGCTTAGAAAGTGCAGGATCCGCAAAAGGATAATTCTCCGGGATTCTTAGCTGCTCTGTCTTGAACCGGGGAATTTAGCATAAACTGGAAAGTGGACACACATCACCTAAGTTTGTCGAACATAATTCTTAATTTTAAAGCTAAATTTTTCTAACCTTCTATAGGTGTTTTCCTATAATAATAAGCTCGTTGTAATTTTTTCTTCTATCTGTGTTTTATGTTTGTTTCGATGAATTTTCTTTAGGAACCCCTTTTTGAGTAGTCTCCATTATGGAAAGATAAATAATCGAAGTAAATTTAGATGCGGTTGAATTGGCCAAATAATAAGTTATAAATCACTACATTGGCTCTTATAAAAATTAAAGATCATATTAATTTATATAGACTCTAATGTAAATCTGTTTTTTGAGAGATTAATGCCTGAGGGGCCGTGACCAGTGATTTTGTTTTGTGGATAATATTTTTCGTGTTTCGTGCCGTGTTTGTTGCGAAACGAAGTTTGTGAAATCACAACGTTGTCATTGTCATTTAGAATCCTGAAAATAGTTAAATGTGTGTTTTTGTGGTGTGCTTGTTTACAAAAGATCAGTGATTGCATAAAAAAAGCAAAAATAATAGATTATATTTTTGTTAAAATGTTTGTGCAAATAATAAGCAGCAAAAACACTTATTTTATCTACTTATAGGTATTGTGCGTGCGTCGCCGTTTTATTAACATTCAAATCTCACGATTTAAATCTTTGCTTTTACTACTAACAGATCATAAGCAAAAGCTTTTGTTTCTCTCTATCCGTGTGTCCCCAAAGTTCGCAGTTCTTCTTCCGCTTAATTCTTTGAATAGTTGAGCTAATTAGAACAGCTCAATTATACAATCCGTGATATGAATATGTGAATATACAGAGAGTATAATATGAATGTATGAATATTCAGCTGTTGAGGTAATCTCGGGGTTACATGTTAGTTCCCGGGAACTGCTTAAAGTTTGAATAAATGTTCAGTTTAGTTTTGTAAAAGGAGTTTAATCATAACGTAACAGTACCTATCCATTATAATATGGCGCCTTTGTTATAACAGCTTTTTAGTTTTAAGTTGTTTTTCTCGTAACAAGGAAAATATAGAATAATTAATGATAATATTATTTTAAAGAAATCTAAAGCTCAATTTTAAATATTAAAAGAAGACACTTGAAGGAACCCACAAGTGTACCTACTACCTCTATAAAACGATTTAATGAAAAAAAACCTAGTCTTAATCTGCGAGAAAGTAAAACAATATCTAAGAAAGGGTTACAAAAATTAATAATTTAAACCTAATCATAAAAAACTCCTTTATCGTTATAATAACTTAATTTTCTTATAGCCCTTATCATGTAATCAAGTTATTTCGTTATTACAAAATCTAATTTTCTAGTTAACTGGAGTATTAAAATTAACTATGCAGAAGCCAAAGCTCAATCTAGAGTAGATTGGTCTACATTCTAGACCATTGGCCAGCTCAAATATAATCGGCTTGATCAAACCCTAAAGCTCTGACATAAATCCAAAACCGCTACCACACAGCACAAAGATGTGTATTCAATTATGGGTCCTATGTTGGTGATGGTCAAGTTCAAATATACTCCACTTGACTGGTAGTCAAACTAATCCAAAAGCTTTTATCCTATATAATCTAAACTTAAAATTTTAGATTCTCTACTACCTACTACATAATGTATTGTAAATAATAATTTAAATCACTTTATTTAAAAAAAAACTAATATTATAATAGGTACTTTAAGATCATGACAGTTGCTAAGCAATCATTATCTTATTGATTGTCTATTGTATTAAGGTGTTAAAGTACCTATTATAATACGAGTATTAGTTTTTTAAATAACATGATCCAAAATATACATACCTACATTATGATGTCTCTCGTAGAATTGGTGCTCTTTATGGGAACACTTCAAACTGAATTAAAACGGCCAAGTGCGAGTCGGACTCGCGCACGAAGGGTTCCGTACCATTATCTATAAAAAAAATACTAATCTTTCCTCGTAAAAAAAACAAAAAGTCAACGTGACGCGGTCACCCATCCAAGTACCTTTTTTTTTCTTTTTCCGATAGGAAAATGCTTTTTGCGCATTGCCTCTAGCCTGAGGGGGGCCAAAGGGGTATTTTGGGCTCTCCACTAAGCTATTAACAGAGTGCTAATAGCTAGTGACATACCAACTAAAAACCCATCGATACTTCCTCTCTCACCTTAGTGCCAGAGCGTCGTCAAACCAGTCGTCACCAGACGACTCGTTCGACGGCACACTAGCACTTGACAGGGTCGCGGGTTCCCGGTCGGACCCATCCAAGTACCTACTGACCGCGCCCGACGTTAACCTCGGTTCTCAAGGTGATAAGGACGTTTGCCCACGTTATTTATTAAAAATATTTATTTTTTATTTTTAAAGCTGCAACAGAGCTGAAATTTTCACAGATGATATAGGTATCATCATCTGTGAAAATTTCAACTGTCTAGCTATCACGGTTCATGAGGTACAACCTGGTGGAAGACGGACAGTCGGACAGCCGGAGGCTTAGTACCTAATAGGGTCCCATTTTACCCTTTGGGTACGGAACCCTAAAAATGAACAAGCCATGTCCTCTCTACACCCTTCTATGTCCAATCCCAGCCTATTGCCTTTCTACAACGTTTATGTATTAATTTCCTAGGAGACTGTCGGACCTGTTCTAACTTAATAACTCAGTGTGGAGACTGCTCTAATTAAGGAGTCTATGGTCGCTTAGAAATAGGGATGGGGAGGAAAAACTGGTAAGAAACTGGTAAAAACAACTACGGTAACAGTTCGTTTTATAAATAAAAAGCGTGGAAGGTTCATGCATTGTAACTAGAGATACGTAATTTTCGTTTTTATGAAATGGAAGCGATTAATGCGAAATTCACGTAATTTATGCTATAAATTTTCTGTATTTAATACTTTTTCGCCGAAAACATCTTTAAACGCAATAAACACAACATGGACTTCCGAGAATAGAATCCACTACAGAAGTTGTCTATCTCTAAGTCTAATTGAATACTGAACAAGCCATTGTCCTCTCTACACCCCTCAATGTCCAATCCCAGCCTATTGCCTTTCTACAGCGTTTATGTATTAATTTCCTAGGAGACTGTCGGACCTGTTCTAACATAATAACTCAGTGTGGAGACTGCTCTAATTAAGGAGTTTATGGTCGCTTAGAAATAGGGATGGGGAAGGAATAAAAGAGTAGAGTAACCCCTGGTATTCCTTCTGGCTGAATTTATATAAATTTCAGTAATTTATTTCACAAACCCGGTCTCTATCTGTCAAAAGAAATTGTGCCTATGAAAAACTGAGGAAATACTTCATTCTGTGAATGAAAGGAGCATATAAAACAGTTTTTGAAATTGAGTAAGGGTTTGAGCAATAGTTTTAATTAGGTATAAATATTTTGAAAAAAGATCGAAATATTTTTCGGGGCGGAAATTTTATTTCGCAGGATTCCACTGGCCATCCCTAGCTAGTAGATTGTAACGGATACAGTAAACAGCTGATAAAATGCTTCAAGTTCTATTTCCTGCTAGTTAAGCGCTAAAATTATACGACACGATGAAATTATAGAAGCTGGTTCAGCAGGTAAGCCAATTAGCTTATTGCATGGCGATGAAATCTTTGCAGAATTAATACTAATGAAATGTTTTTTTAGCTCTTTACTAAAATAATGAAAAATTGCTATTTCTCAGAGTATGCCAAAAGCAATTTACTTCAAACTTGTTCTTCAAAATCGTTATTTATCTCAAAATCTGTGAAAGCTACCACCTTTACATTTGGAAATGATATTTCGATCTTTTATCTTGAATTACGTGTTTTAAAAAAAGGTTGGTGACAGTGTTCTCGATAGGTTATTTTTTTTGAGGAATAGATTCATACATTTTGCTATTCATCTCAGGAGCAGCACACCTTTTCATCCATTTTTGTTTTGGTGAGAAACCTTGAAGTATTTTTTTATTTATGTCTTTGAATTTTTTGATTGGTTATTTCATTAACTTGAAATTATGTAAAAACAGGTTTGGCGCATAGAAAATTCGGAGTACATCTCTGTTCTGTACTTCTCACTCGTGAGAAAACCATATCTTGTCATCCCGCTCGAAATCTATCTCGTCGCGGCGTTATTAACACACACTCTTAAGGACTGCGTTCCATGGAATGCAAGAGGCAAAATTCGCGGGATGAACGAAATAATAAACAAAACCTACATAAATAAAATAAAAAATATCTATATAAGTAGGTACCTCAACCCCAACAGTGTTTATCGGTCCACTGCTGAACGCAGGCCTCCTGAAACACGCCAGATTGGCGTTTAACTCATGGGTGGTAATGCCCATTATCCCCACACTGGGCATGCGGTTTGGGGATCGCAGTTTTGGGATTTATTCTGCAGGGGGCGCTGCTACCCGCTACCTAATACCATTAAACGAGCAACGATTTTCATGAAATTTAGTATACTTACCTACTCTTGTAGGTAACGTTGGTTTCGGGGGCGATAAATCGATCTAGCTATTTTTAGAAAATAATAAAAATGTGTAATTTTTATTTTATTTTTTATCAGGAATAGACCTTCGTTTGACCGCAATCTCACCTGATGGAAAGCGAAGATGCGGCCGACGATGTATCACGAAGGTCTAGAAGATGGCTACTCCGGACCACATTCCGAAACACAACAGAGTTGCTTCACGGACTGGCCCAGTCCGGAGGGTGGTGACAAGCCACGGCCGAAGCCTACCACCAGAGGGTACTGCTCTTAGCACCACCCAGAGGACACGTGTAGGGTATCAGAGGGTCAACACCTACGGACGTGAGTGATAAATAACTTCAGCATTGACTCTTCTTATTATTATAAAGAAACTTTTATATTATAGGTAGGTAGGTATTTATTTTTACTCATTTTAGTAATAGTTATCAGTTTGATCTTATTAAAATTTCCATGCAAAATATAAATTTTACCATAATAATTCTCCGTAAAGCACAAATAACCGACTCGGAAGTAATTTGCGCTGAAGAACAAATTTAAATTGGGAATAATTAAATAACGACCACAGACCGCAGCGCCTTTACGCGATATTATAAGCAAATATAACGGTTTTCGGGTGAAAATAACAGCTTTTAAATAACCGGTTTAATGGTTGTATTTGCGAGCTTTATCTGAACGCGATGAATCAGGGGTTTTTTGGTAGAAAAACTTTTTGCAGCTTTCCAAAGAATACATATCTACTCTATTCTTTTATCCAAATATTCAAGCTTCCATAAAATTAGGGTTATTTGTGATAATACATTAGTGATTCTCATCTCGCAAGCCTAAAAATTAAACCTCACAACCCGAATTGGTCCACTGCTGGACGCAAACCTCCCGCTAGCTCTTTTTGGCTTTTATCTCATGGGATGTAATGCTCATAATCCCCACGCTGGGCTTGCAAAATGTAAATTTTAAATAATAAGTTATTGTTCCTAAAGTGAGCGTTTCCAAATAGAGATTTCAAAATGAAAACGATCCATAAATTAGCATTCTAAAAGTGACCGTTCCAAAATTTAAACACTTCAAAAGAAAACCATATAAGAGTAGACGTTCCCAAATATTAGCATTCTAATCAATGTTATAAAAATTGAGCATTCCAAAATGTATGCGTTCCGAGAGTAAACGTTCCAAAATGTTACCATTCCACAAAATGTGAACATTACAGAAGTGAACTCTCAAAAAGTGATCTTTCTAAAAATGAGCCTTCCAAAATGTTAGTGTTCCAATACTAAACAAAAAGCCTTAAAGCCTTATCGATTATCGAACCTTATTTTATCGGTTCGAAGAATGTGAACACTGTATTCAGATGTGAGCATCCCAAAATAATAGCATTCTTATATTGAACGTTCCAAAAGTGAGCATTACCATACCGTATCTATTTTGAATGTAGCATGTTAGTAAACAAACTACGACACAAATAACAAAATCTCACTTGCTTGGCGTCGAGTTTCAGATATAATTGTAAGCAATTTTTATTGAAGGGGTATCTAAACTCGACAACTAATGTAAATTACGTATAAAAGGACGCGCCAACCAAGTGAATTATAGGTTAAGTATGGGCGGTTTGTTTACTAACATGCTACATTCAAAAATGACACGGTATAGAGTTCCTAGAGTGAGCGTTCGAATGTGTGAGCATTCCACAAAATGTGAACTATCCAAAAACTTACGGCAGACGGCCTGAAAATACCCCTTATCGATAATTGCTTAGGCTTTTACGTTGCTTTATTTTCCTTCAAGATTATTTTAAGCGTTCATTTTTAAGCTTCCACAACAACTCCTCTAAAACACACTATAATGCTGAAGCGATAGGTGAAGGCTGATCTCAAAGCCTTTGAATCCAGTATATCATCCATGCTGAACATCGGCTTTTCCAAACAGGAAGCTAGACTCGCGCAGTTCACTGACGACTTCAACGACATCAAAACCTCCATAAAATTCATAGGCGACAAATATGACGACCTCAAGGCGCAGCACGACGACATGGCTTTTCGTGTCGGGAAGCTGGAGTCAGAAACCTCAGAAAACCAGGGCAACACCTCACGTATTGCAGATCTTGCAGCAAGATTAGACATGATGGAGCAGCAAGCGCGCCAGTGCAATCTTGAGATATGCAATCTCCCAGAGAAACGAGGCGAAAACCTCATGGCTCTGTTTCTTGACATCACAGCCGCCATGAAAGAACCTGTAACCAAACCAGACATCGTTGCGATACACCGCGTACCCCAAGCCACCACGATGGGTAATCGTCCGAAGAACATCATCGTACGTCTTTCAACACGCCAAATGAGGGACGGCGTGGTATCAGCTGTGCGTCTGCATAAGGGCCTCACATCGGAACAGCTGGGTATCGCTGGCGCCTCACACAGGATATACATCAACGAACATCTTACGCTGAAGAATAAGGACTTATTCAGAAGAGCACGGGAGGCGGCGAAGCAGTATGGGTTTCGCTTCGTGTGGATCAAACACGGAGTCATCCTCGCCCGGCGTAATGAAACCTCACCGGTGTTCGCTGTACGCTCCGAGGCCGACTTGGCCAAATTTAACATTCCAGCTAAGTGATTACTATTCTCGCGTCTATTTTTGTGTTTGGTACTATTTTTTATAATAATATTACTTTGTATAGTCATTCTATACTATGGACATGGACACGACCGTGATTTTTCGTCTTACTGTTGTAGTCTCTGGAGCGCATGCTACTCTATGTGTTTACGTGCAAACCCGCCATCTTTTGGCAATTTATTTTATAACCTGTTACTTTTTATGCTACTTTTTCATGTTATTTTAGATAAAATTAACAAACTTAGGTATACAATGTTATGCTGTAACCTACCCAAAGGTCTCACGGAACTTTTAGATAGCACTACAATGTATTTACAACGTAAATATCGAGCCCATTGTCTTATCTTTCGTACATTCCCGGGGAGCATGTTTTCTCAAACAAATCAAATATTTTGTGATCCTACTACGAGTAATACTAATTACATTTATTCATTTCACAATGTTATCCGATAAAATCATGATATACTACCAAAATTGTAGGGGACTTCGAACGAAACTGAATACTTTGTTTACCAATGTTTTGGCGGATTGTTACGATGTGATTATACTATCAGAATCTTGGCTAACATCTAGTATCGCCGACTGTGAAATAATTGACTCCCGGTACATAGTGTTTCGGTGTGATCGTGATCGAGTGGCGACCGGAAAACATGACGGCGGCGGACTGCTGGTGGCTATACGGCGTGAGCTGCATGCTGAGCGTGTAGTACTACGCCCGGACCTTCGTGACTGCTGCGATGAAGGTAATTCTGTATCTCCATCTATCGACTACGTCCTATTAAAAATCCACACAAAAAGTAAGTATCATGTTGTGTGTGGCCTGTACATACCGCCAAATCAAAACCTTTCCACTTATTCAACTTTTCTAAACTTATTACAATATGAACTGAGCGATATCCATGTAGAATCCTTCTACATAACTGGTGATTTCAACATTCCAACTATAGACTGGCATAACAGTGTCTCAGACTCACTATCAAGTCAGACTATTGATAATAGCTTTTTTATTAGGAAATGCTTATTTGATTTCATGCAATATACAAACAGTAAACAATTCAACCTTATAAATAATAATATGGACCGAACTTTAGATCTCTTTATAACTAATGCTGGCCCATGTACCTGCCAACCTCCACTGAACCCGCTGGTACCCACAGATAGTTTACATCCACCGTTCTGTGTTCTTGTTAATTTTAAGTTATTGTCACATAATCTTATGAAAACTTCCTCTGCACCTAGATATTGCTACATGGAAGCTAATTATTCCTTAATTAATGAACAGATAAAAAACATAGACTGGAACTTTCTTTCTGAGTTACCCTTGGAGGATGCAGTAAATGATTTTTATGAAAAAATCTTTGAATTAATAAAGTTACATGTACCACTGCGGCCCACAAAAAATATAGGTTTTCCTTCATGGTTTTCTCGCCCATTGATTCACATATTTAAAAACAAAGAAAAAGCTTGGATAAACTGGAAAAAATACAAGACTACAGAACACTATGAATGTTATTCAATTTTAAGAAAAAGTTTTAAATCAATAGGTAAAATTTGCTTTAACTCATACATTGAAACTATTGAAGAAAGATTGAAGGTTGATGTGAGGGCGTTCTGGTCATATGTAAAAAAAAGTAATAAAAAAACTGGTATACCATCCTCCATGAGATACAGTAATGTTGAGTCGGACAGACCTGAGGAAATCTGTGAACTCTTCTCAGATTTCTTCAGCTCTGTCTATGAGCCCAGCAGCAATGAAGGAGTCGACCTTGAGACCTCTGCATCCAATAGTAACTGTGATTTTTCTTTTCACAACTTGCACTTCTCTAAAGATGACATTTTAAAGGAATTTAAATTGTTAGATATTACTAAAGGGCCTGGACCTGACGGCTTGCCTCCATTCTTCTTTAAACACACTGCAGAAACTATTGTTATTCCACTACATATTTTATATAACCGGAGTCTTCAAGAAGGCACAGTTCCTAATCTCTGGAAAACTGCACAAGTCACTCCTATTTTTAAACAAGGTAGTAAAAATGATGTCACCAACTATAGACCTATCTCGCTGTTGTCCACTTTGTCGAAGGTTTTGGAACGCCTAATTCACAACAAAATATATCCTAGCCTACATAAAATAATAATATCAGAACAACATGGTTTTGTCAAAAAGCGGTCAACTGTTAGTAATCTACTACTTTATACAAATTATATTTTTCACTGCATGGATAATCGGATTCAAGTTGACTCTATTTATACTGACTTCTGTAAAGCCTTCGACAAGGTAGACCATGAGCTACTACTGAAAAAGCTTGCATTTAATGGAATTCGAGGAAACCTATTGAGATGGTTCTCCTCTTATGTAAGAAATAGAACTCAACGTATTGCCATAAATGGATACACTTCCAACATGATTAAGGTTACATCTGGCGTCGCTCAAGGATCCATTCTTGGACCCCTGCTGTTTGTCCTCTTTATCAACGACATTTCTAATTGTTTTAAGCACACCCAATTCTTACTTTATGCTGACGACTTAAAAATATATCGCAAAATCACCTCAGCTCAAGACTGCATCTTACTACAGGAAGACCTTGACCGCCTCACCACATACTGCTTTGAGAATAAATTACACCTCAGCCTGCCTAAGTGCAAATCCATCTCTTTTACAAAAAAAGTCAACACTGTAGGCTTTACCTACTCTCTGTGTGGATCTCCGCTGGAAAAGGTACCTATAATTAAGGACTTAGGCATACTGATTGATTCAAAACTGCACTTTGGTGCTCACATTGAGAGTGTAGTTGGTAAGGCTTTTAAACTTTATGGATTTGTTATGCGAACATGCGTCCCTTTCAAAAAGCCAGAATCGTACCTTCTCCTCTATACATCTTTAGTAAGATCTCAGTTAGAATACGCTACGTCTGTCTGGAACCCTTTTTATGATAAGTACAACAATCAAATAGAAAGAGTTCAACGTAAGTTCTTACGTTCAACTCACTACAGATGCTTTCGTTCGAAGTCCTCCTACGATCACCTACTTCATCAATACTCGCTCCCCTCACTGAAACAGAGAAGACTGCTCCTTGATCAACTAATGTTATATAATATTTGTCATAATAAATTCGACTGTAACAAGTTAGTTAACCAAATTTATGTACATGTACCATATTGCTCACGTCCAATTAGAGAGACCCGTAAACGTGCTTTATTCGCTCCGACTCCTTGTAAAACGAACGCTGGTATGCGCGCTCCTCTGCATAGAATGACAAAAGCATATAATAAGTACTTCTCTAATACAGATCCATTTGCTACTTCACCTGCTTTGTATAAGAAAGCCATTAACCTAATTTTGTCATCTGATGTTGTTTTTGAGTAGCAGGCTCTTTGTGCATGACTCGGTGTTTTTTGAGTACAGATCGTATCCTCTAGGATTTGAGCATGGAGGGCACTGAGGCGTGTGCGCAGGGTTTGTTGGTCGGAAACAGCAGCAGATAAAGAAAGACAAATAACAAGCTAAATGATGTTTAACTGTTTATTAATAGCATCTTTATTCAACTTTATTTACTAACTTGCTTAATATAATTCTAGATTAACTAGACTACTATGTTAACTCACTAACACCACCCCTCTACTGTAACTTGCGGATAACGGGGCTGGTCATACTTTTAGTACTTAGTTTCTTTACTATTAACTGTTAATATTTAAGTATGATTGTTTGTTATCCCTAAGAGATAAAAATAAAAATAAAAATAAAATAGCGTCTAGAATCACTTGCAGAGGTTAAATAAATCTTAAAGTGGAACGTTTCGCGTGAGGCGGTAAATTCTAATGATTACCGTTTTTTTATTATTAAAATTAGTAGTACACGCGTTGATTATGCGGACAATGTTAACATTTTTCTGTGAACACATGAAAAGTATCCTATGTCCGTCTCCTGGTTCTAAGCTACCTCCCCGCTAATTTTCAGCCAAATCGGTTCAGCCGTTCTTGAGTTATAAATAGTGTGACTAACACAACTTTCTTTTATAAATATGGATAACAAATTATAATACGTACAAATTATTTGTCTTTTTGGAGCGTACGCAGATAAGTGAATCCTTATTTACCAAAAGCTCCATACATCGTTAAAGCGAAGTTCTCACAATGAACCCATTTTTGTTGCTGCAGCGTAGAGGGGCGTAGTGGGCGAAAGTCCGCCTGCGATACAGGAGGTTGTAGGTTTTCGATTCCCGCCTCGAGACAAATCTTTGAATGATCTGCAGATATTGTAAGGTATTCTGAATGTTTTCTATGTATGTATAAAATAAAAATATATACTTACTTACAATATCTATGTAACTGGCATAATGTTTAAAATATCTTAGATCTAATACCCAACCCAAGCTCTGTTCAGTTTGGGGCTAGATGATTTTGTGTGAATTGTGCGGCAAACTTCTTTTCCGCTAAGTTTATTAATCGTAGAACACAAAATAATAGCCTTAAAAAATAAAAAAATAAAATATAACTGAGATTAAAAAATAACAAAAATAATAATTTTCCGGCTTCGTGTTTCCTTGCACCATAAACAGAAGGCCAATGTATTTTGAACTTCGGCTATTTGTTAATAGAATTTATTATGGCTTGCCAAAAAAGGCTCTATTCGGCCGGCCAGTTGGAAAGTTTCCAAGCTATTCATTCGCTTGCAATAATTCTATCAGTGCCCGAATTAGAGATTATCTCTTGGAATTATTTTCGCGCTTTTGCCTTGTGAAGTGCAATGGAAATTGTAAATTAATTGAAATATATTCGCATAATTCTTTCCATTCAAAGGTTGCCTGAAAGGGATTGCTTCTTTTTTTATATGGTTATAAACTTTTTTTTTAAATTATTGTGTACAAATTTAAAACCTATGCAGAGACATAGATATTTTGATATTGTTATCACTATGTTATGGCACATAAGTATCTACATAATAATTATCATCTGACCTGTAAAATGTAATGTTATGAATAAATACTATGAACTTATGAACTTTAAACGATAAGACCGCGCATTGTAGGTACTCGTTTGATGTAATGTCTAATGTTATTTTATGGTGTAGGTACAATAATTTTTTGTTTTGTTTAGATATTTAATTTAGATTTATTTTAGTTTAATAAGTATTGTGTGTACCATGCCGCATGCCCAGCAAGGGGATTATGGGCATTACCCTCCATGAGATAAACGCCAATAAGGTGCCTATCAGAGGGAGGCCTTCGTCCAGCTGTGGAACAATACAGGCAGTTGCAGGACAGGCACCGTCTAGGTTTTTATCTCATGGGGAGCAATGCCCATAATTCCACCCTGGGAATGCGGGTTGGGGATTGCAGTTCGGTAGTAGAATTGTTCTGCAGGGGGCGCTGCTGCCCGCCCCCTGGTAGATATCCCTTAGTCGCCTCTTACGACACCCACGGGAAGAGTTGGGGTAGTTCAAATTCTCAGCCAACACTATATATCCTCTCTGCTGGCGGGGTTCGCGGGGCGGCATAGGCGACGTCTGGCGGACCTCGCAACGCGTGCGCGCGCGACGGCGCGTGAGGGAGTTGTGACGCATATTCATTTGTACTAATGTTTTGCTCGTGTGAATTATAAATTATATTCAATTAAATGGACGAAACTAGCTGCGCCCCGCGGCTTCGCACGCGTTGTTACTATGGAAACTTTTAAGGTGTTTTTTTCCCACTGGAACTGATTTATCGGATAAAACGTAGCCTATGTTTGATTCTAGGAAAGGAAATACCTGTATGCGAAATTTCAGCTAGATCCGTTCAGTAGTTTTGGCGTGAAGAGGTAACAAACATGCATCCATCCATCCATCCATACATCCATAGAAATTTTCGCATTTAAAATATTAGTCTGATGGTATAACTAGGTACTTTTATTTAATAATATACTTAAGTACATTTATAGTGGCTTTATATAAATTGATTTGATTAGTAGGCATAAGCACTCACATGCTAGATATTATCATCATCATCATCATCATGTAACGAAATGGTGAATAAATAAATACTAAAATACTACTAAATACATCCGCAGCCCGACTTCACCCACTGCTGGGTATAGGCATATATATTTTGAGGCCTATGCTAGATATAAGTAAAAATAATTGTAAACCATGTCATTTCGTAAAAATGAAGTAACGGTATTTAATAGTAACATATTTATAATAATAAATAGATCGAATTTCAGAAAAAAACTTATTATGTAAAAATATACGGAATATTTTTAACGATTTCTGTGCTTTTAGAGGGTCAGCAAAGCCGCCAAACTATTTTAATTAGGTACTTACTTTTTAACTGACATCAAAAAAAGACTTTTGACTGGATGGTCCGATTTGCATAATTATTTTTACATATGAAAGCTGGTGCTTCCCGTGTGGTCCCATTTTAATATTGTTCAGTTCTGACGATGAGGTCCATAAAAATTCATGAAAAACTATAAAAATTTAAGTCGGTTTATAGATTTGAAAACAAAATTAATTATTAAAGTGATTGTCTGAATTATGAAACCTATTGTACTTTTGTTTGAACTGTATCTCTATGTTTAATTGTATGAAATGAAATGAAATTTATTCAACTTCACAAACTTACTTCCATCTAATAACGTATAACTAAAACTAAATAAAGTAGGTAGGTGACTTTAACCTAACTTAGTTCTTACAGAAAAGGCAATACTTATTTTAGGCCAATCATTAATTACGTTATAAATGGTAGGTAGGTTATATTGTAGGTATATATATATCAAGTCCATTACTGTAGTGTAATAATAGGTAAATGTAAACAATTATGCGGATTAAGAATAAAAAAAAAATAAAAAAAAAAAATGCTGGACAATTCACACAGCATTATCTAGCCCCAAGCTAAGCAGAGCTTGTGTTATGGGTACTAGATAACTGATATACATAATACAATACACTACATAGATTGATATTTTTTATTATACATAGAAAAACATCCAGAACGCCCTGAACAAATTTCTGCAGATCGTACACAAATTTGTCCCGAGGCGGGAATCGAACCCGCAACCTCCTGCGTCGCAGGTAGACCTTTGCCCACTGCGCCACAGAGGTCGTTAAGTTATTTGACTTATTAAGAAATTAGCCATAGTGTAAAACTACTATAACCAATGATCTTTAAATTATGCTGATGATGAAAATTTCCCCATAACTGGGCAAACTGCACTCTTAATCTAAGTTTTATTGCGGGCTTTATTGCAAAAAAAGACCATCTTCTCCCACAATAACCCAATTAAATCTACAACAGCAAATTATCCAGATTCCGCAATTTCCATCGGCAACAAAACAGAACTTACTTATACGAGTATGATAACAGGGTAGTTAGTAAACACGGTATATAATAATGCTTGTTACAAGACCAGTAAATTGTCTCTGTCTGGCCACGTAACAATACCTAGGGGTAAGTGTTGAGAGATAAGCGGTAGCGATTTATGATAATTCGCTTCCGCTCACGAGGTACCTGAGCTAAGGTGTATTAGTCTACTTAATAATTGATTGTGTTTTAAAAAACTATAATCCGACTTCAATTTATAGTTTTTTCATGAATTTTCAAGGATCCCAGTCTCAGAATTGAACAAAATTAAAATGAGACCACACGGGAAGCACCAGCTTTCAAATAAAAACAGAATCATGAGAATCGGACAACCCAGTCAAAAGTTCTGAGGTAAAAATAAAAAAAATACAGTCGAATTGAGAACCTCCTCCTTTTTTAAAGTCGGTTAAAATGGGAATAAATTCCCAAGAAATGGACCTAAACTTCATCGTCATCCTTAACCTCAACCTCAACAGCCTGTATTGGTCCACTGCTGGATTCAAGCCTACCCCTGATAAGCGCCTTTATGGCGTTTATCTAATGGGGGGTAATGCCCATAATCCCCACGCGGGGCATGCGGGTTGGGGATAGTAGTTCGGTGGTAGAATAAAATTGTTCTGCAGGGGGGCGCTGCTACCCGCCCCTGGTGGATATCCCTTAGTCGCCTCTTACGACACCCCCGGGAAGTGATGGGGTGGTGCAAATTATATCGCCTATATGCAGGCACCACGCAGCTAATAAGTTACACATTCCAAATATACTAAAAGATTTTTAAAAAGTGTTATGACATATGATACATTCTGTTTCTTATCTGGCTTGTATTTTCTAACGCAGCAAAAGTATAAGATCGCTTATAATCAGAAAGTAAACAAAACTTCTTTAACTTACACCCATAGGCAAGTAGAGTAGCATTCCATAATGCCAGGTGCATCTAGATATTCACACGATTTATAAACCACTAACACAACGCAATAAGGTTCAAAATATACCGCAATATACGCAGATCTTAGTGCCTTAATCCAACATATTAAGGCTTAAAATAAACTACGCAGAACATTCTAGATGCTGGCCAGTTTGAAATAAGAGAATTTATTTTATTTCGTATTTCAAACTTGCAATACTGATCGGGAAGAGGTTTTGTTATTATGAACGCTGCATTTGTGTAATAGGGTTTAAATTTGAGTGAGTTGTAGTATTACTTAGGCATAGGCAAGCAGCTAGATCACTATTATACAAAAATGTCTACCAATAAAATCCAGAAAGTTTTAATTTCATTTTTGTTATAATTTCGAAAGAAACTCTATTATTGCTTGACGACCTTACGTATAATATAGAGTTTTCCAAGAAATATTTTTTTCTAAGATAACCAACACAAATAAAGAAATTAAATTAGAGGCTAATTTAATTTTTCCGTTGATAGTCTGGTGAAATTGATAATGTACTTACTATTCGAATATGTGGGCCATGTAGTACATATAAGAAACCGTATCAAAAATCCAAAAACAATAGTTTAAATAATATTACGTTGATAATTATCATCAATAATATAAAATTTAGTCTTATGTATACCTACCTAAGTTCTGTCTATAAAGTAAAGATATTTTACAATTTATTATTTCTTATTCTAATATGCTATATTAGTTCACATAGGCCGAAGGCCTCCTAGTTTTACGGCGACATCTTACACTCCTACGTTTGCCGAGTTGCTGTCTCCATCTAATATTTTATGAGGATGCATCAGCATTGCCATACAGTGTGGCAACGCAGCCAGCGTCTTAGGGATGCTTCCGACTGGTATTCATATAAGAAACCGCATAGTCGATATAATATCGAATAGTCTGCAGTTAGCTCAAATGTAAATACTAGTTCTAACTTATTTAATTTAAAGTATTTAATCTTTATTTTCCTTTTCATTAAAGTATATTATTATAAACTAGTTTCGCACGCGTGATCTTATCTAAACGTTATTATGGTTATTTACATCCTACGTGAACTGATTTATGGGATAAAAAGTTAAAATCACCTGTATGCAAAAATTAAGCCCGATCCGTTCAGTAGGTACTTTACGTATCGAAATGTAGACGTAGGTACACAGGTAACAAAGATCCATTCATCCAACCTTTCGCATTTTTAATATTAATGCGATTAAAAATATTTTCTACCTACCAATAGATATGCCAACGAGATTGTCTAATAAAGTGACGTCCCTAGTAGTGACGTAGCTGTTCTATAAAGCTAGGGTTGGGATGAAGTTACTTGATTGGCAGATAATATCAAAAAACTGGCTTCCAGTTTGAAATGGAACTTTTTAAAGATAGGAAATTAATGATTATTATCAGAGGGTTTATTCGGTAGCTGGTTAAAATCTGTTATGTATTTTAAATCGGTATTTTTGACGACGGTTCTGCTATGCAGTTAAAACTTTCACTGGTGAGACTCACGATTTGCGATCTGCCTATGTGTTAATGCCTAGAAAATCTATAATATAAAAATAAGTCGGGTTTTCCTTCCTGACGCTATAACTCCAGAACGCACGAACCGATTTGGCCAATTCATTTTTTTAAATGTTCGTTGAAGTTCAAGGATAGTTTTTACGGCGAGAAAAATTCTAATAATTGCCGGGAAAACACCTATAAACGTTTCCATAGATACAACGCGTGCGAAGCCGCGGGGCGCAGCTAGTAGTGTATAATAATAGTGTATAATTAGACGTGATAACGTCTATTAACAACAAAACTGTGATGTGGCAAAATGTATTATTTTATTTTTTTAATTACATTTATAGAATCAATTTACTGATTGTACAAGGTAATTATTATTTTACTTTGTAATTAATTTAATTTATTTTCTATATTAGGTACAATGACAGTTTAATTATAATTTTAGTACCTATGTAAGTTTTTTTATTTAATTTGTTATTTATCATGTACTGTGTGTGATATTTAAATGATTTTACCAATAAAATGACTATCTGACTATTTATCTAGATGAACATGGGTACTAGCATGTTCAAAAAAGTGTCACGTTGTTGAAGATGTTGTCATGACGCCTGAAGCACTAAAGATTAAACTTCTAATTTCGTCTAATAGATAGCGTTGATAGCTAACTAACACCAGAATGGCAAAAACAGTATATAACTACTAGATAAGATTTTCAATAGATAAGTAAATGATGTTATCTAGTAATGTCTAGAAGAAACCTACTCTCCATTGTTTTTATAAGGTATATAATTATGTACGACCTGTGGTACCACTTTATTCTAAATATTGATAGTTCCCTTTTCTAGGAAAAGGGGTAACTATTGAACCTTTGCACGAAACTTTAAGAAACCGTTATGTTTAATAACGGTTTCGGATTGTTTGGTTTTAAAAAAACGCAAAAATATTTCTGGTCATGGGACGATTTTAAAATTCGAATAATTTAGAAGCCAACGTTCGAAATTTAAATCTGAACAAATAAACAGAGCAGCGGCAGGTGCGCGGATGTGTCCCGTTTCTCTACAGGTTGTTTCAAATAATACCTTTTCAAAATCTCGTTTGAATTTGAGTGTTTTTTTTCAGTTCAAACAACAATTTGATCTGAAAAATCTAATATTCATTCATCGGAAGAAACGTATACCAAATCGTTTATCAAATGAATAAAAAACAATTTTAAGCTAAGTTTATTTCAGGTCTTGTATGATTAAATATTAAAAGATCAATATATTCACAGAAATTCAAAATATTATTTAAGTAAAAGGTACAAAAGATACAGGATGAATTTAAAGTAGTTCTTTTTATATTAGTTTTTCCTTGTTAGCTATTTATAATATTTATTTTTGTCAAATATGTGTAACTGATGATGATCAAATGTAGGTATAATAATATCACTTAAGTACTATGTGTTGCAAAAGCAAATCATAGTAAATATATGTTGATTTATTCAGACAAAAGCTGTCAAATATTGAAAATCGATTTAAAATTTTGCATTTACCTACTAACATTTACATTTCATTTTCTTTCATGTCACCGCAGAATAAATTCAATTTCGCGTCTATTCACAACAAAATAGGAACCAACTGAAATGTTCGAATCGCATTCGCAATGAGAATCAATTGACGAACTGTTTCAACAAGCTAGGGTTTCCAACAAATAAGTTTGTCAGACGAAAATATCCCAATCCTTTTATAGCTATCAAATTAATTTTAAATATCACCAAAACAATGAATTTAGATCAAATTTATGTATTGAAATTTAAACTCACTATGACGTACGTCTTTAACTCAAGCTAGAATCTTCTCATTTGTCTCAAGGCTAGAAACTATAAAAAAACCAATTCATTACCTACATTTAAGTTTGCTACTGTAACTTTCAAATGTATAGTAAAAAAATCTTCCTGAAAAATTGGCTGTAATAACAACGTAGCATGAAATCATTTTGGTGATTCAAGGTTTTGTATTCTTGAAAACATTATAATTCTATACAAATCGGTTGTCTGTACCTAGAAAAGTGGAAACCCTAGCTCTTCAAACAGCTCAATGTAGCGGTTTTAGGCTGCAGGTAAATATTAGTATAGGTATATTAGGTATACGTTTCTTCCGATGAATGAATATTGGATTTTTCAGATCAAATTTTGAACTGCACTGTGCATTGTGCTATTGTCTACTTTCAAGTTATAGAAATCTTCGCAAAAAATACATTCAATCCCCGCGCAAGACCGCGGGTATACGAAAACGAAAAGTAGCCAGCTTCTAAAAAAATATCTATACAGTTTATTTATAATCTCACAAATTGTTAAATAAAAAACCAGTTTTAAATACATACCTATAAAACTGTTAATGATGTACTTACAGAGTAAATAATTATATTTATATACTCTGTATCTCTGCACAAAATATGTCTCTCTTTACCGCCATAAAAATCAAAGATATTACTTGTATAAACTAAATCAAAGATAAACTTTAATTTTCAATCAGCCTGTATCAGCAAGATAACGCCACCTTCAATAGATAAATTGATAAGGTCGTCTCACTCACACCCCAGTTTATTGACCCGTGTAAGAATCCCATACGATATAGGCAAAGATACTAAGACCTCTACCTTCCTACAAATATCAAACCACAACAAGTCTTTCTAAACTGGACCACCTTGCACCGAACAAAAAAGTATAGACCCACGATTTCTAAAGTTTTAAGAGAACAGATAGGTCAGTTAAAATTGGCAGCTAGAAACCAATTTAAGAAGACCCGTTTCTGTACAAGTAATAGAGAATTATGGAGCTCAATTTATGCAGCGGAAGAAAAGGCGAGTTTTTAGTAGAATACTTCATACTTGGTATAAGGGCAGGTTTATCTTCGGTAAGTAAAGCATAACTTGTATTAAAATTCCGTTAGGTTGATAGTCATAGTTATTGGGAATTCTATGGAACGTTTTTCTCATTTCCTTAGAAAACTTGGTTATTAGATTTCCTTATTATAAGTACTATACTTACCTGTATTCCAAGGTCCGCTGCGACGCAGGAGTTTGCGGGTTCGATTCCCGCCTCGGGACAAATGTGTGTACGATCTGCAGATCTGTTCTGGGCGTTCTGTATAATAAAAAGTATCTATCTATGTAGTGTATTGTATTGAGTATATCAGTTTTGTAGTACCCATAACACAAGCTCTGCTTAGCTTAGGGCTAGATAATGCTATGTGAATTGTCCAACATTAGGTATTTATTTATTTAGTTAGATTTCTTTGAATAATCCGTAAGTTCTGAGGTGTGTCTATTTGACGTATGAAGTCATCGTTATTTTTGTATGGGATTTGCACGACAGAAGCGCTGTTCCAAGTAGCATGGAGAAATGAGACGTCTCGATATCGTTTCGATACTGTCGTTAAAACGAACTCGGGACTTTGTACGACCAAAAAATTTTTTTTTCATAAGCAATTTGATCGTATTGTTAGTGTCTTAGATTGGCCCATAATTTAGAACAGTCCTCAAATTACTAGTTAAAGAAATAAATGTATTATGTAAATTTAACTATAGTGTAACCGTAACTATAAATAATGCTGGACAATAACCACAGCATCATCTAGCCCCAAGATAAGCAGAGCTTGTGTTATGGGTACTAGCTAGATTTCTGTTACACATAATACAATACATTACATTTATAGATATTTTTTATTGTACAAAGAAAACGACCCCACCCTGAATAGGAATCATAATATTTGTCCTGAGGCGGGAATCGAACCCGGAACCTCCTGCGTCACAGGCGGACCCACGCCACATCGGTCGTCATAAGTAATGTATTTACTACCACATTACCTACTTGTTTTCTTTTTGGAAATAATTAACGTAATACTTCAACTAAAAATAAATTAAATGAATGAGAGGGTTTAAAATAATAGCCCACAATTATATTTCACACTAAAAGATATTTAAAGAAGCTGCAGTTTATTTTTTCGATATTAACTGATTATCGATAATTATATCTGGATCAAACAACCAGTTCGAGGTTGTGGTCAAGGACCATTCGAACATACTCCACAAACAGTTTAAAATATTTTACTTTCATAGTATGACGAATTCATAAAAAAATCGTCAAACCCTCCCTCGGTAAGGGATGTAACGTTGGTGTTGTTAAACACAAACTAGGTTCGTAGTTAAAAATATGCCTTAATGCGGTAACTAACTAACAGAAATAGTAGGTAGGTACCTACCTTTTCTGTTCATAAATAAAGTTTTCAGTTTACATTGACAACGCTTGAACTAAGAAGTCCAATTTAATGTATTGGTAAAACATGTCACAAAAAGAATTCACAATTACTATAAAGTTTAAGTATATACTTAAACTACTACTAGTATTCCTCAAATAAAATAAAAAAAAATCTTCGACAATTTATACAAACCAAAAGACAAAAGCTTTAAACCCAGCAGCTGCCATAAAATTGGCTGTCGTTCAAGTTCTCAGGAATTCAGAACAAAAACTATGATCGGCCACCGTCCCCTGCTACTGTTCTTATAGAATAGACACTTTACAGCGACATTTAGGTTGCATGTTCAGAACAGAACTTATAATTACAAGATATTACAGAATGTAGGTACAGTCAGCACAAAGAGTAATCAGCAAGTGTGTACTCTGCCGCTACTGTCATACTGTTTACTTCAAAATTTGCGTTACTTTTCTTTGTATGGAAATGTGACAGTGCTCCAAGCGGAAAGCTTACATAACTGTCACATTTCCATCTATACTCATACTAATAATAATAATTTTATAAATATTATAATGAGCAAAGATTTGATTGTTCATTTGTATTGAATAGCCGTGTGGTGCTGGCATAGAATTTGCACCACTCTATCTGCTCCCGTGGGTGTAAAAGGCGACTAAGTGATATCCACCGGGGGCGGGCAGCAGCGCCCCCTGCAGAATAATTCCACAACCGAACTGAGATTCCCAACCCGCATGCCCAGCGTGGAGATTATGGGCATTACCCCCATTAGATAAACGCCAATAAGGAACTGAGGCCTACGTCCAGCAGTGGACCAAAACAGGCTGTTGAGGTTAAGGTTAAAGTAATAGGCTCCAAAACTACTGGACTGTTTAAAAAAGATCTTTCATACTTTTCAGGGAGTGACGTGGGATATAATATTGTATCCCGAAATTCCCACGGGAACGGGAACCGTGAGGCGCTGCTAGTAGAAAATAAAGTAACGATAACTTTGTAGTAAACCATTGATTAATTAAAAAGGGAAGATAGGTTACGTTGCCCCAGCGCTTAGTCAAAAATTGGCATGTGTTACAACTACACGCAAACACATACGCTCACAGTTATATTTCCAGTCCTGTACAATACAAAGAAGAACAAAGACGGAAAGACGTACCTAAGACCGAAGTGAGACCGAGACAACAATATTTCTCGCTAGTACGACCGCCCATGCCGCCGGCCAGACGATGACTGAGGTGTGAGCACACAATCTTACACAATTTGAGGTTGCCACTTTCGGGAAACTAGTACCTCATCTTCCCTTTTTAATTAATCAATGATAGTAGTTTGATACACTCAGCAAACTGAAGTTTTCAATTTGCATTTAAACTACGTATTTCTAATACGATAGGTGGTAATGGCGTCAAATCGGCAGCAATTAAGTCAAAGTTAAATTGGAAAACCAACTTAAAAGTTAAAATTCCAAGTTTGCCGCCGTTGGTTTTTTTTCATTTACCACGCTTAAATAAAACTTTTTTAAGAAGCCAAGAACTTTCAAGTAGTTTTTCTAGATGGATTTCTTACGTCCACGGTTTTCCTTCAATTTGACATTGGTTTTTTGGCTGCCAAATCGAAACCATGCCATCTAATATGAACAATTTTTATGCAGTAAAAATTCCATAGATATATTTTTGATAAACATTTTATCGAAGAATTCACTTCGTTTAGTTATCTTTATTACCGAACAACGTTGCTTATATTTTAATTTTACTCTAATATTACGGACATTGGCGAAATTATGTCAACCCAGACGTAGACACCATTAAAAGAAGAAAGGAAAGGAAAAATTCCATAGGATTCGTTTTTAAATTTAGTACCTCCTCAATATTACATAAATAGTTGACTAATTAAATACTTAATTGAATTTGTTTTAAAAAACTATAAAATGACTTCAATTTTAAAGTTTGGATTCATGACAAAACTAGTCGCCTCTTACGACACCCACAGGCCCCAAGAGATGGGGTGGTGCAAATTCTAAGCCAGCACTACTCAGCTAGGCGCAGGTTATAAATTGAGTGCATATTCGTGAGGCCGACTGTACATGGTAGTTATTCATAGCAACACGTTCGACGGGTTACTAGATTGCCCTTCAATTTACTGAGTTTTTGAACCATAGAGATATTAACAGGAATGCTACAGTTTGTAAGTTTTCTATTTTAACATAATATTCTAAACAGGGGGACGTCCGCCGCCGCCGCGATGGGTTGACGACATCCGAAAGACCGTGGGCTACACCTGGCCCAGACTGGCGCAGGACCGAGGCGAATGGCATAAGCATAGAGAGGCCTATGCCCAGCAGTGGGTAGCAAAGGGCTGATGGTGATGATGATGATGATTCTAAACAGGTACGAAGGCGAAGTGCAAGTTGACTGGCACATGTATGGTTCCGTACCATACTTGATATAGGTTACTTTCGCAAAAGAAACAGAGATAAACTAATAAACCATACAAGGATTTTTATATGGACGGGTGGACAAAAAGACTGACAGTGGACGTTTAGTAATAGGGTTCCGTTTTCACCCTTTGGGTATGGAACCCTCAAAACGAAATGCTTCTAACTGAGTTCACCAGTATAATTCCGATCTTTTTTCAACATCTTTTTAAAAGCTTGTGTATTCCCTACATTTTGGATTTATTAAAAACTAATTACAAAATTAGGGGAGGCCTATGTCCAGCAGTGGACTAATATAGGCTGATGATGATGATGATGAATTACAAAAATAATGCTGGACAATCCACACAGCATTGTCTAGCCACAGGCTAAGCACAGCGTAGAATATAATATATAGAGTAAGCAACACCCGTAAAAAAAAAACATAAATCTCGCCGATCACCAGTCTGTAAGGGGTAAACTGAAGACCAGCGCCTCGCATGCTTGATAATGATAAGCTTGTCGGGCCATCCGCATTTCGGCCTGAACATATAAAAATAGACCAGCGGTTTAGCAATACAAACAAACAAATAAACAAACAATCAAACAAACAAACAAACAAACAAACAAACAAACAAACAAAAAATATTTATCGACCAAAAATAGACACCAACAGAAAAATATTTAAACGCTGATGTATGAATGTATACAGTGTAGCTCTGGATGTAGAGTAATTCTCGAATCCTCGCTCTTACTAAGAATAAATCTTGTATGAAGATAAGAGGGATCCCAACTTCTGTGTTTAGGAACCAGTGAAATATGTATATATAGGAAGTTAATTTCTTTTAGTTGACTTATTATCTATCTTCTTTTTTCTTCGTTAGAACTGTATTTTCATCTGATCATATATGATTGATAGGTTAAATCCAATAAAAAAATCAGCGGTTATCTAATCTTAACCAAAACGCATACAAAAATTTGGCTACAAGTCGTAGCTACCTAGCTACGTTACATCTCAGCCAATTTTCTTTAACTTTTAATAAAAAAGTCCTGCCACAAGAGGAAAACGTTGAAGCTTAGTCTAAGACAAACAATTACGCACTTGCATCAGAAGACCCGTGGTAATATAACGTCGCATCAAGAACCATTAGAACCCCGTTTCACACGGCGGTGCTGTTTGTATCCATTAGGGGCTAAACCTATGTCTTAGTGGGAACTGGTGGTGTAGGTATGTACCGTGTTATAAGGCTTAGAAAGGACACTATTATAGTGGTGATTTTTTAGGATTTGTTGCCATTTTGACAACTTCGCACATACATCGGAAGACCAGTAACGTGCTCACAAGTTTTCCCCTCAAGGCGCCCATTATTGCAGTTGACCTTGAATGCAGTCGGACAGCAGCAAATGGTAGTCGACGGCGACGTCATCCTACCTGGAGAGAGTTCCTTCACAACGTCGCCGAGTAGCATTCTCCACTCAAGAATACGTTCTACCCCAGCAGTTGTCAGTTCTTAGCGAGATATGGCCGGCCCACTGCCAGCTTGCTAATTCTTTGAGATATGTCGATAACTTTGGTTCTCTCTCGGATGTATTCGTTACGAATATTCCATCAGAGACACTCCCTTAAAGCTAAAAGCTTCAATCGTTATCAAATGCCTTGGGTTCATAGGCTAATTGAGAATCGCTATGTTGACAGTTGAAAGCCCATGGGGTATTAAAAACCCATCATCTTTGTCTCGCTACTGTATTGTGAGAGATTGACGTACCTACCTATCTTAGCGTACTGTATAGGTCCCTGGACAATAAATCTAGCAATACAATTATTTCATGTAGTTTCTCTAGAGTAGGTTATCACACTAATATTATAGATGCGAAAGTTTGTATGGATGGTTGTTTGTTACCTCTTCACGCCTAAACTACTGAACGGATCGAGCTGAAATGAAAAGGTAACAGGTAAAGGTAATTCTAATACTGGAATCAAATATAGAAATTGAACGGATCGGGTAACACTTACTCTTTATCCCATAAATCAGTTCCCGTGGGATAGAAATCACCTTTAAACGTTTCATATGAACAACGCGTGCGAGGCCGCGGGGCACAGCTAGTAGTATATATATTTATTAGGTGGCAGTGAGTACTTAAGTTGATTTACTTTATATCTCACAAAAGCGTTAAAAATTTATTTATAACTATTTTAACTCCTTTATATAGTTAAGCTGTTTTTAATTTTTAGTATTAGTTTAGTTAATTTTTATTATCCTTGGTTTATTAATATTCTCTTTTCATTTACACATCTTAGGCTCAACATCTAAATTAACCGACTCTGTGGAGGGGGCACTGGTGACTAGTAACACAGGTTTCAAAACCTATCACTGGCGCCAGTCTCTCACAAACAGGTACTTAATTTTCTACCCTAGACCTACTTAGCTATAAAACCTTTTTGTGAAGAGAAAATATATGATTTTTTTATTATTATTAATATGTTTCTGGTTCATGGAATACAGACTGCCGAATGATGAACGAATAGTTCTTACTAAGCCTCCGCTGTCTGTCCGTCTGTCCGGGTCATGTTGGCTTGGACGAAACAACATTATAGACCATTGATTAATTAAAAAGGGAAGATAGGTTGCGTTCTCCCAGTGCTTACTCAAAAATTGGCATGTGTTACAACTACACGCAAACACATACGCTCACAGTTATATTTTCAGTCTTACAAAGAATACAGTAATACAAAGAAGAACAAAGACGGAAAGACGTATCTAAGACCGAAGTGAGACCGAGACAACAATATTTCACGCGAATCACGACCGCCCGTGCCGCCGGTCCGACGGTGACTGAGGACGGAGCACACAATTTTACACAATAAGAGGTTGCCATTTTCGAGAATCTAGTACCTCATCTTCCTTTTTTATGAATCAATGTTATAGACCTCTCATTTTTCCTTCCAATCAGCAGATTGTTCAACCAAGCCCACCACAATACAGGTGCTTGCAAATACGTGATCAAAAGCTACTTATCAACAATAACAGACCAGGTGCTTGAAATTCAATCCATGTGTGTGTAGTTACAACTAAGGAGATAATGATTAGTAAATAGGGTACTTTGGTTGAACGTGTGTGGCTTGTAGATTAGTTAGCTATGAAATGATTGGGGTCTTCCTATTTGTTGTAGACTTGCAACGTCTTGCTTCACCCGCGTAGTTCCCGTTCCCTTGGGAGTTCCGGGATAAAATATAGTCTATGTCAATCCTTGAAAAGTAAGCTTTTGAATGATGAAAAAATTTTAAATCGGTCTGGTAGTTTCGGAGCCTATTCCATACCAATAAACAAATAATCAAATAATTCAATTTGGTTTAAAAAACTATAAACCGACTTCAATTTTTATAGTTTTTTACATGGATTTTCATGGATCCCTTTGTCAGAACTGAACTTAATTAAAGTGGGACCATATGGAAACCACCAGCTTTCATATAAAAAAGAACCATGAAAATCTGACCACCCAGTCAAAGGTTCTGACTTCTGAGAAAAAATACAGTCAAATTGAGAACCTTCTTTTTTTGAAGTCGGTTAAAAGTCAAGTTTTTTAATGAAGAAATATTTTTTTGAATCGGTCTAGTAGTTTCGGAGCCTATTCCATACAAATACACAAACATAAAAAAGAAGAAACGTTAGAAATTGTAGAAAGTACCGTATTCTTAGGAAACACCTTAGATATTAAACTTCAATGGGGCCCACACATAGATAAGCTATCGAAGAAATCAGGGTATTGGTAATGATGATACCATCTCTCTATTCTACAGTATATCGTTTTTTTTATATAATAAAAAAAAACGATCAAAATCATACTCAGAAGCCAAATCGGCTGAGATCATAACAAAGCCACAAATAGGCAAAAAATACCCGCTCTGGGATCCGAACCCATTACCTGTGGTTGTTTCCTATTTTACTCTCATTAAGTTGTCAGCATTTCTAAGAAGCTGGGACTGTAGGCGGCTTAATTAATTTGTGTAAGATTTTTAAACTTATTTGTCTAAAAAAGGTTGGGATTTTAGTTCTGGTAGATTGTTTGATAATGTGATAAAGTGGAATGTGATATAAAGAAGGTAAGATATTTGAAAAGAAGACAGAAAAAAATTAAGATTAAGAAAATAATAACACCTATGTAATATTGGCTTCACATTTATATTCATTAGATAATATGTATTGATTTTTATAAAATCCCGGATACAATTTACCATTACGCTGCTAGTAACTTATCATCATCAGCCTATATTAGTCCACTGCTGGACATAGGCCTCCCCTAATGAGCGCCATAGCGCCCTGTCTTCAGCTTGACGCATCCAGCATCTGCCTGCAGTCTTTCGCAGATCGTCATCCCACCTGGCCGGAGGGCGTCCTACACTACGTTTGCCGAGTCGCGGTCTCCACTCAAGAACTCGTTTACCCCAGCGGTTATCGGTTCTTCGCGAGATATGGCCGGCCCACTGCCACTTCAGTTTGCTAATTCTTTGAGCTATGTCGATAACTTTGGTTCTCTGTCGGATGTATTCGTTACGAATCCTATCCTTCAGAGAGACTCCGAGCATAGCTCTTTCCATAGCTCGCTGAGCGACTTTAAACTGGTGGACCAGCCCTATCGTGAGTGTCCACGTCTCAGCTCCGTAGGTCATGACGGGTAGGACGCACTGATCGAAAACTTTCGTTTTCAAGCATTGCGGTATGGATGACGAGAAGACTCGACGTAGCTTTCCAAACGCTGCCCAGCCTAGCTGAATCCTCCTCTTGGCCTCCTTCTCAAAATTGTTTTTACCCAACTGCAGAATTTGCCCAAGGTAAGTGTACTCGGAAACAATTTCGAGAGGGTGGCCATGTACGAAGACCGGTCCCGGATCAATGAGGCCATTGATCATGATTTTGGTTTTATCCAAATTCATGCCGAGACCGATGCATCGTGAGGCTAAAGCTAGGCCGTCCAGCATCCGGTTTAGCTCCTCCAACGACTCCGCCATTACGACTATGTCATCAGCGAATCGAAGGTGTGAGATGTAATCGCCGTTTATGTTGATGCCCTTACCTTTCCAGTCCAGTGTCTTAAACATATCTTCCAAGGCGCTCGTGAACAGTTTCGGGGATATAACATCCCCCTGCCTCACTCCTCTGCGCAGTTGGATGGGTTTGGACTGCTGGTCCTGTACTTGGACACTCATGGTCGCGGCGTCGTAGAGACATCTCAGCACCTCGATATAACGATAGTCTACTTGGCATCGCTGTAAGGATTCCAGAACAGCCCAGGTTTCGACAGAGTCAAAGGCCTTCTCATAGTCCACAAAGGCCAGACACAGGGGCTGATTATACTCTTCGGACTTCTGTATAATCTGCCTCACTGTGTGTATGTGGTCTATGGTGCCATATCCTCCGCGAAACCCGGCCTGTTCCGGTGGCTGGAACTCGTCGAGTCTCCTGGCGAGACGGTTCGTGATCACTCGTGAGAACAGCTTATAGACGTGGCTCAGGAGTGAGATGGGTCTGTAGTTTTTAAGGAGGGTTTTATCTCCCTTCTTAAAAAAGAGCACCACCAAACTCCCGCTCCACGCCTTTGGAGTTCTCCCACTGTGAAAGACGGCGTTGAGGAGTTTCTGTAGTTCCTGTATAACAGGGGCTCCTCCGGCTTTTAAAAGCTCTGATGTTATGCCGTCCTCACCGGGGGCTTTTCCATTTCTAAGCTGCCTCAGAGCTAGCACAATGTCGTCTTGACTGATGTCTGGCAGTTCGTCGGTATAGTGGCGTGTCAGGGTGGCTCTTGAATCGTGGTCGACTCGTTGGGGACGAGGGGCATGTGCAGCGTATAATCGGCCATAGAAATCCTCTATCTCGGCGGATATCTCCAGCTTCGACAAAACGGTCCTCCCATCGTGCGTTTTAAGCTTCGTCAGGTGGCTCCTGCCAAGCTGCTGAGTGAAAACTTTGGACCCTCGGTTTCGCTCTATTGCCTCTTTAATGAGACGTGTGTTGGAGCTCCGAAGGTCGCGCCGTACCATCTTCACAATTCGCTTGTTCAGGTCTGACCTGTCTGAAGAAGTCGCTTGGGTGGTTTCCCGTCTTTTTGCCATCAGCCTGAGAGTCTCATCCGAGAGTTCGGATTTCTTGCCAGTACGCTGCTTTTGGCAGAATCTGATGCCCTCGTTCCTCAACGTTTCGACCAGATTGTGTAGGGTCTCGTCAGCGTCATCAGTGGGATCCAAGGCAATGAATCCATTCCCGAGAAGCTGCTGGAACTTCTCGGTGCCCGCCATGATCTGGATTGGGTTAGGTCGGAGCGTGGACGTCATCAGACGGTTTCTTTCAAGCTTTAAGTTGATATTCAGAGAGCCTCGGAGCAGTCGGTGATCAGATCCGGTATTAAACCTGTTGATCACTGAGACATCTCTGAATATGTGCTTGCTATCCGTCATGATGAAGTCGATCTCATTTTTAGTCACAGTGTCGGGGCTTCGCCACGTCCACTTCCTCTGGGGCGGTTTCTTAAAGAAAGAGTTCATTAAGAACAGCCCCTCCTTCTCAAGGAAGTTGACAAGCATTTGCCCCCTGTGATTCCTAACTCCATAACCATGCGAGCCTATTCGGGATTCGTTGCCAGTCCGGATTCCCACCTTGCCGTTAAAGTCCCCCATAACAACGTTGAAGTGAGCCTTGGTGGTGTTATGTAAGGCTTTGGATATGTCTTCGTACATATCCTCCACTTCATCATCCGAGTGTGCCGAGGTCGGTGCGTAAACCTGAATTACCTTCAAGCTGTACCGCTTGGACAGCCGAAGGATCAGGTACGCTACCCTGGTCGACACACTGGAGATTTCCTGAACGTTGTTAGAGAGGGCCTTGTTGACGAGGAAGCCTACGCCACCCTGGGATGTTTTATCACCCTCGCGAAAGTAGAGAAGATGGCCCGAGTCTAAGGTTACGGTGTCCTCCCCCTCTCTACGGACTTCACATAACCCCAGAACATGCCATTTAATGTTCTCTAACTCCACTTCCAACTGCGCTAGATGGTGATCAAGCCTCAGAGTGCGTCCGTTAAACGTAGCCAGGGTCAAGTTTTTAAGTAATGATCGGTAGCCTGCCGTAGCCCGGGGATTCTTAGCACCCCCCTGCCCCGCCGTTACCATGGCCGCTACCATGGCCAGGAATAGCGAGGCGGCCGGGAACTAGGGGCCACTTTTTGGCGTGTGCAATCATTGGGGGGGTAGTGCCCATAATCCCCACGCTGGGCATGCGGGTTGGGGATCGCAGTTCGGTGATATTTTCGGTCTACGGGAGGCGCTGCTGCCCGCCCTCCGGTTTATGTCCCTTAGTCACCTCTTACGACACCCACGGGAAGAAATGGGGTGGTGCTATTCTAGGCCGGCACCACACAACCAAATAGTAACTTATAAACTTAATATAATGCGTACATAGGACAGATTTTTATCATAAATAGGAAATAACTAGAACACCCTAGCGTATAACTTATTATTTTATGACCAAAGACCTTAGCCAAGGACTTAATAGCTCAAGCTGTTGGTTAACCATCAAGACCATGAGTCAAATATCGATTCTATAACCTCAAGGATAAGATCCAAGTTTATTATTATATTGTTACGAGGATAGCCGATAAAACCAAGCCGTGTGGTGCCGGCGGCATAGAATTTGCACCACCCCAACTCTTCCCGCGGGTGTCGTAAGGAGCTACTAAGGGATATCTACCTGGGGTGAGCAGCACGCCTCCCGGATAATTCTATCAAAAAACTGCGATCCCTAACCCGCATGCCCAGCGTGGGGATTATGGGCATTACCCCCATGCGATATCAGCCAATAAAGGCGCTTATCAGGGGGAGGCCTGCGTCCAGCAGTGGACCAATATAGGCTGTTGAGGTTGAGGTTGAGGATAGCCGATATACTTGAGCAACCAAAGATTTTAATGTATTTTAGTTTTTTGGCGTAAGGGCGTATCCCTTACGCCAAAAAACTATGGCATTGTCTTTGAATGCGTGCGTTAACAAAATGCCGACGCACGCACAATATGTGTAGATAAAATTAGTGTTTTTGTCAATAAACCTAACTGTTATTATTGCCATTTATTGTGCAATCATATTGCACGAGCTTTTGTGAACAAGCAGACCACAAGAACTCACAACTCACTGATACCAAATGACAAAGACAAGTTTGTGAGCTCACAAACTTCGTATGACAACAAACAAGACACAGTCTCACTACGGAAAGGGCCTATGTAACGATTTGAATCTTTGGTGTCAGAAGGTGAATGAAAAAAATCTGAAAGTGGTAAACATAAAGAGGAAAGATTTGATTGTTTGTACTTTAAAAAAAATCACCATTAAAAAGCTACCAAAGCTACTTTTCAGATAGTGTCATAAGAACTGATTTATGGGATAAAAAGTAGTCTATGTTTGATTCCAGGATTAGGATTACCTGTATGCAAAATTTCAGCCTTATCCGTTCAGTAGTTTTGGCGTGAAGAGGTAACAAACATCCATCCATCCATACAAACTTTCGCATTTATAATAAATAAATTAGTGTGATAAATAAATAAATAAATAAATAATGTTAATGGACAATTCACACAGCATTATCTAGCCCCAAACTAAGCAGAGCTTGTGTTATGGGTACCAGATAACTGATATACATAATACAATATACTACATACATAGATATTTTTTATTATACCTAATAAACATCCATAACGCCCTGAACAAATATCTGCAGATCGTAAGTATAATATTAGTATGATTAGTATAATAGTATACATATAGACTAAACACACAAATAAAACAAATAATAATAAATAATTCGACGACCTCTGTGGCGCGGTGGGCGAAGGTCTGCCTGCGACGCAGGAGGTTGCGGGTTCGATTCCCGCCTCGGGACAAATGTGTGTACGATCTGCAGACATTTGTTCAGGGCGTTCTGGATGTTTAATATGTATAATAAAAAAATATCTATCTATTTAGTGTATTGTATTATGTATATCAGTTATCTAGTACCTATAACACAAGCTCTGCTTAGCTTGGGGCTAGATAATGTTGTGTGAATTGTCCAGTTATATATTATATTATATTATTATTATATAATTCCGGTTTAAATTACCTGACCTTCAAATAACTACTCCATGTTCAACAATGGAAGTCTCCGTATTGTTTCCATATCGTATTCATCCATATGACACAGAGTCAAGGCTGGTACATCTTCAAATATGCACCATAGGTATATTATTAGAACTTCCACATTTAGAGCGAGGGTGAACAGAACAGTCGTTAAATCAGACTGTAGGTATAGGTACAGTCCACAGCAAAAGTCGCACCACAAGTTAATGACGTCATTGAATATGTATTGCCTAATAAACGGTAGAGGCTAATAAAACTTTTCAAAAACTGGTAGAGGAGGTGTGAGTGGCCTATTTTGTGTAAATTGATAAGATTCAACAATTAGCAGTGTACCTATGGAAACAATACGGAGACTTTCAGTGTTGAACATGGAGTAGTTATTTCAAGGTCAGGTAACTTAAACCGGAATTATATATTATTATTTATTTAATTTGTGTGTTAAGTCTATACTAATACTCATTGATTTAAAAAGGGAAGATAGGTTACGTTCTCCCTGCGCTTACTCAAATATGGCATGTGTTACAACTACACGCAAACACGCTCACAGTTATATTTCCAGTCCTGTGCAATACAAAGAAGAACAAAGATGGAAAGACGTATCTAAGACCGAAGTGAGACCGAGACAACAATATTTCACGCGAATCACGACCGCCCGTGCCGCCGGTCAGACGGTGACTGAGGTAGGAGCACATAATTTTACACAATTTGAGGTTGCCACTTTCGAGAAACTAGTACCTCATCTTCTCTTTTTAATAAATCAATGGTAGAGGCTAATAAAACTTTTCAAAAACTGGTAGAGTATAAGGTGGTGTGAGTAGCCTATTTTGTGTAAATTAATATTATACGTTAAAAGATTCAACAATTAGCAGTGTACCTTATCGAGTTTATATTCAATGAAATCAAATTATAAAAAAATACACATTTGAGTAATTGAGCCTCCACTCTAAATGACTAATGAGCCAGGTGAGAACTATGTGTCTAGATTACCCTCACATCCTTTAAAAAATAAAATGTAACATAACTTAAATAAATAATTATATTTTATTCTATTCTAAATCTCTTTTATCTACATACCGAAGCGACTGAAATCAAAATTGTCACTTTATTTCCGTTTCAGTGTAATTTTAAACCATAAGTTGACATTTATTGTATGTATGGAAATAAATAATTCTGACATTGACTTTGACTAAGAGTTTTTTTGTTCCTACGTCACTTGTTGCCGTGATGTAGTTGGTTAGCTCGAGTGAGCTACTTTCGTTGCTGACTGTATCTATACCATACAACAAATAGAGTTAAAATCAGCTATTGATAGAATCGACAGCAAAGAAGCGTACTTGGAACTTGAGGCATAAATTGACGGTCTTTTTGTTCGTGCTATATGAATGTTTTTTTCTGGAAATAGTTGAATATAAAATGAATACCTAGAAAACAAATTGTCTGATCATTTTTAGAACACTACGAAGTCCATCATTTTAACAGACTTAAAAAGTTGGAAATTATATTGCTGTTGGTGTGTATTATTTTTTGTAAATAGGTATGTTCGCGGATTTTTCTATCAATTGTTTATAAACCAATTAAAACAAAATTCGACGCGTCGAATTTGCACCGCGAAGTTATACCTGCGACTATATATCATTTTTATTGTAAAATACTCCGACACAATTGTATTTTTTTGAAAATAAAGAAACAGACGCAGAACTCAGTTTGCGGTTTCGATTCCTGCCTCGGGACAAATGTTTCTACGATCTGCAGATATTTGTTCAGGGCGTTCTGAATGTTTTCTTTGTTAAGTTATATTAAAAAAAACATATCTATCTATGTAGTGTAATTGCACAATGGGCTATAATATCGCTAAGAGCGATTTCTTCCAAGCAACTTTTGAAGGCACCCATATCACAAGCTCTGCTTAGCTTGTGTCTAGATAAAGCTGTGTGAATTGTCCAGCATTATATAATTATTTATTAAATTTTGCTAATAATTATAGATGATCCCAAGATGGTGCCATCAAATCAAAAGCGTTTATTTGTAACTAAAATATAAAATATACAAAAGAATAAACAATATATATTATTATCCTCGAAGTTTATTTGGCATCTTGGGATAATTATCGATATAATATTAGCAAAATTCCCACAGCATTATCTAGACAGGGATAAACATTTTTCCCGCATAATTAACACTGTTAATATCAAAGATTAGAAGTCGAGTTCAGGTTTTTTTAAAATAATCATTAAAAATAATCAAATTACAAATCCGAATCGAAGGTTCTACCATCAGAAATGAAACCATAACAAATCCACGTAACCCATCCTACAGAACCTCACAAAAACTTGTATTATTTCACAAAACACTCAAAAGCAGTGCACCTGCTCTATAAAACAAGAAACAAAATAACTAGTCGACCATCTTTTTTTTTTAAACGAGTTTGGAATTCGATCGGAGGCTGAGAAGATCTTGAGACAACAGGTGCTACTGAACGATTTCGGTTTTTAGGGTTCCGTATAAAGGGTTCTTTTGTTTGTGGCGGCAAAAAGTTAATGGATGACTAATTTCGTTATTGGTAGTAAAGTTATTTGTAAAGTAAAATAAGTACTGAACATACTGCATAAACTAACATAAACAACTACTCAGGCTTACTTATCAGAGGCCTGAGTCCAGCAGTGGACCATTATAGGATTTTGAGGAGGAAGATGAGGAAATAACTTTTGTTAGTCCATTACCTATTAAATAGGTTATCTGTGGTATCATTATTATGTACCAAATTTTATTAGTTATCTGTACCCCATAACAGCTTCAGATTAGATGATACTTGCTAGCTATATGCTAGAATTCTAGCTAGCATATGCTAGCATTCTAGCTGTATTTATTTTGTATACAAGTTTATTAAGCTATTGCATAGCTTCTATCGCGGGCCTTGAGCGCGGGGACCGAATCCAGAAATTCCGTAACGAAAAAACCTCACGCTCCCCACTCCGACCGGAACAGCGGTGATACTTTTTAGTTTTGCCATCTATCGATGAATAGTAGAACTTTTAATGACTTTTTGAAATATGACGTTTGTCTCTTTAGTTCAGCAACTCGCCCCTAGATGGCATTGCAATAGCTTTACCGCGGCAGTCCCCGAGTGCCACACGTCTTTTTTTTTAGAAATCAGACTGAAAACGTACCGAGTAACGCACCAGCAATTTTTTTTAAACTTTTTATGATAAAATGTTAGGTACTGTTTGTTACTTAAGTTATTTTTTTTTCTCAAATAATAGGGATCTCTTTTACGGTAGAATAAGCGAAAAATTAGCAATATCCCGTTCGTCCCACCAACTTCGTCTCACTGGACGAATGTTATTTTCTACTTTTTTTTAACAAAATTATATTATTATCTTGTTTGTCCTACCCATCGATCCTGTTGTTTTAGAATTTGTTAAAATTAACTAAAATTAGGATTTCGGAATGTCAAACCATATAATTTGATTCCCTAATCAGTTCCTAACGATTCCTAAATCCAGTTTTGATGTCAAATAGAAGATAACTATTCAATTTGAAAAGCTATCGTATAATTGACATTCGTCAATCCTAATTGTATCTAATTTTATTTAATTCTAAAACAACAGAATCGACACCATTGATCTATATTAGTGGAACTATCAAAAAACTGCCAGTAAACTTTCAAAATTTGGGGTATTACGACGGTGTATACCGTACGTAATATCCCAAAGCATAAAAAAATTATACGGAACACAAACAGTAATTATGTTACGTTCCGAGCAGGTTGTAAGGACGTTAGTTTAGGATCAATCGGGACGTGCGTAGCCAAAACCCCGACTCCGAGGCACGATTTTAATTCATCGCACTAACCTAACCTAACCACACTAATATTATAAATGCGACAGTTTGTATGGATGCAAGGATGCGTGTTACTTCTTCACGCCTAAATTACTAAACGGATCAGGCTGAAATTTGGTATGTACGTAGTTCTAAGCCTGTAATAAAATATACTACGTTTTATACTACGTATATAAATCAGTTCCCATGGGATAGGAAATGAATGCCAAAGAAACAACGCGTGTCAAGCCGCAGACATAAACTAGTTATCTCACTTAGCTTGTGACTATTTTGATTTCTATTGTATAATAGTTAAGCTGATAGCAATCCGAATAATATAAATAAATAAACTAGTTTCTGCCCGGGGCTTCGCATTGTTTCAATGGCAACGTTTAATAGTATTTTCCATTCTATGGGAACTGATTTATGGGATAAAAAAGTAGCCTATCTTTAATGCCAGGATTAGAATAACCTTTATGCAAAATGTTTGCTTAATCCGTTGAATCGTTTTGGTGTGAAGATAAAACAAAAATCTATCCAATCATCAAATTTGACTTTTACTTCTCGACATAGGCTTCCCCTAATGAGCACCATAGCGCCCTGCCTGCAGCTTACCACATCCAGCATCTGGCTGCAGTTTTTCTCAGGTCGTCTCACCTGGCTGGACTTTACGGAATCGTACTTTTCTACCAGCTAAAATACTAATCATTAAAGTCAAAGTCAAAGTCAAATCGTTTATTTCTTTAGACTTACAAAATAAGTACTTAGACAAGTCAAATTTTTACTTTAAAAACAGCTTGATAAATAGTTATTACTATCAACAAGAAATAAGGTGCAATTGATTGATTTAGTTAATCAGGTCCATGTCCAGCATTTAATTATAGGTTGATGATGACGAAGAAAATACTCAAATCTAAAAATGATTTCTGCTCGAGTATTCATACCTGTGACTTTTGTTGCTGACTGTAGCTGTAGAAGAAAACGTTGCAGCAGAGTCAGGGCCTTGCATATCGAATCTGGGACGAATTACACAAAATCTGTTTTGTTGGTCCCGTGTGTATTTGCCTTAATGGATCGTATGAATGGGCCCTTATACAACGTAATAGACCCTTCACGGTTTAATACGTGAAAATCTCGTAAGAGCGTAAAATTAATAATAAATCGGGGAGTGCTTAAGGGTTGAAATGAGGAAGGGTACTTGAGAGGTTTAGTGAAGGAATCGTGGAAGTAGAGAAAGTGGTATATAAATTACTAGCGCCCCGCGGCTTCGCACTCGTTGTTCCTATGGAAATGTTTAAAGGTGATTTATATCCCATAGGAACTGATTTATGGGATAAAAAGTATATATTTGAATCCAGGATTATAGTTATCTGTGTGCTAAATTTCAGTTCGGTACTTTTGGCGTGAAGAGGTAACAAACATTCATCCGATGTATGGATGGATGTTTGTCACCTCTTCACGCCAAAAGTACATTTGCATTTATAATATTACTAGCTGCGCCCCGCGGCTTCGCACGGGTTATTCACATGAAATAGAAATAGAAATAAGAAAGAAATAGAAACGTTTATTTGTAACTCAAACACATACAATTTAAGATAAAAGGAACTAAAACTAATACAATTTTTTAGAGTTACAAAACGGTCCCAGTCTCAGCATGAGTTGGTTGTAATTGCGTACAAACAACGCTGGTCTTCCGACTGAGCCGTTTCATGAAAACGTTTAAAGGTGATTTTTATCCCACGGGAACTGATTTATGGGATAAAAAGTAGCCTATATTTGATTCCAGGATTAGAATTACCTGTATGCAAAATTTAGGCCGATCCGTTCAGTAGTTTTGGCGTGAAGAGGTAACAAACATCCATCCATACATCCATACAAACTTTCGCATTTATAATATTAGTGTGATAGTGTGATGAGGAGAGTATGGTAAGCTGTGTACTTTGCTTAACCAGCTACCCAATTTTTTTAGATAATCCAGCAAAACCAACGTATAAGCCTGGTCTAACAAGCGTTTAGCTAAATGGTGTCTAAACACCGTTTGACTTGGGTTTAACAAGAATTTAACTCTTGTTTGAAGTATATTCAAGCCGTGCAACTGTTAACAGCATTTTTTTGGTAACGCTTTTGTAAAAGAAACTTATTTGCTACTGTTAATAACGCCTAGCCTAAAGAAGTTAATTAAGTAAGTTCATATTTTAATACCTTAGCCGTGTGGTGGCTTAAAATTTGCACCACCCCAACTCATCCCGCAAGTATCTTAAGAGGTGACTAAGGGGTATCTACCGGGTTCGGGCAGTATCACCCTCTGCTAAACAGATCAACCACCGAATTGCGATCCCCAATCCGCATGCCCATCATTGGGATTATGGCATTTCATTGAAAATGAAATGCGTCATTATGCCGCTTGTCTAAGAAGGCCTTTGTCCAGCAGTGGACTAGTAAAAGCTGTTGCTCTGTACTCTAGTATAAAACGCATAAAAAACCATCATTGGGATGATGCCATTTCATTTTAAGAGCGTCTGCGTCGTTATGCCGCTTGTCTACGAAAGCATTTGTCCAGCAGTGGACTAGTAAAAGCTGTTGCTCTGTACTCTAGTATAAAACGCATAAAAAACTTCGGCACTATTGTAGAGCCCTTGGTAAATGTAGAGCTCTATAAGTATGGCTACAAGGTTCAAAATGTTTAAATTCACGTGGGCGAAAAGCAGTTTAAAAGTAAACAATAGCTAATATCTTGATTGATTGATAAAGCTTTGGATGATGTTAATTAAAAAAAAATACAACCGAATATTTCACAATGACCTTGACGACCTCCGTGGCGCAGCGGGCAAAGGTCCGCTTGCGACACAGGAGGTTGCGGGTTCGATTCCCTCCTCGGGATATATGTTTAATACGAGTACGATCTGCAGATATTTGTTCAGGGCATTCTGTTTTCTATGTTTTATAAAAATATCTAATCTAATTAATGAATTGTAATTTATGAGTATATTAGTTATCAAGTACCAGAATTTTCCAGCAAGCATTATTATTATTAATATTGTCTAACTCTTATAAAGTAGTGGTTTTTATCGTGGGCACTATCAAGAGCTTGTAAAAAAACTATGTGATAAGTGGCGATCTTATCGCTCAAGAGTGAGATCTACCAGACAACCGTGGATGTATAGGATACTAGCTGCGCTCCGCGGCTTCGCACGCGTTGTTCCTATGGAAAAGTTAAAAGATGATTTTCATCCCACGGGAACTGGTTAATGGGATAAAAAGTAGACTATGTTTTATTCCAGACCTAGGACTATGTCTATTTTAAATTTCAGCCAGATCCGTTCAGTAGTTTTGGCGTGAAAGAAGTAACAAACATCCATACATCCATACAAACTTTCGCATTTATAATATTACTAGCTGCGCCCCGCGGCTTCGCACGCGTTGCTCCTATGAAAACATTAAAAGTTGATTTTCATCCCACGGGAACAGATTTATGGGATAAAAAAAGTAGCCTATGTTTTATTCCAGGATTAGAATTACCTGTATGCAAAATTTCAGCCAGATCCGTTCAGTAGTTTTGGCGTGAAGAGGTAACAAACATCCATCCATCCATCCATACAAACTTTCGCCTTTATAATATTATATAATAATTATAGTGTGATTTTAACCCCATCTATTGAAACAAATTGAGTAGATACCTTCCTAGGAAGATTAATTACAAAAAATCTAAATGCCTACCTACGCATAATTGTTACGTACATTATCAAAACCTTTCCTTTAACCTTTTCAGCAACAAAACAGTTTCACTTTGCTAAAAATAGTAAACCATTACGTTGTTGGTAAAATACTGAAGCATGAACCTGTGTCGTACCTATTCTATGTGTGGGACGTAGGTAAGCATCTAATTTTTTTCATATATTAACCAATTTTAAAAAGAGAGGTCGTTTTCAATTCGACTGCATTTGTTTTATGTTTGTTACCTCAGAACTTTCCACTGGGTAAACTGACTTTGATGATTATTTATTTATTTGAAAGCTGGTGCTTATTTAACACCTTCTTCCGCTAGTGGACAAAAAATTGAAGTGAATTAAAGTCAATTGCACCTTATTTCTTGTTGATAGTAATAACTATTTATCAAGCTGTTTATATAGTAAAAATTTGACTTGTCTAAGTACTTATTTTGTAAGTCTAAAGAAATAAACGATTTGACTTTGACTTTGACTTTGACATGGCTTAAGACACAGGTACCTGTGTCCATCTTCTCGTAGCTGGGCAGTGAATACGTTAAATTCGGTCCAGTTCTGACAATGGCATCAATGAGAAAACCATTTAAGTAATTGAAGTCTGTTTATAGTTTTTTTAGCTACAATTATATTTTCTTATATTACAGGTACATAAGTAAGAGTATGATTCACTACCGTCCTGTATAATGAATAAGTCAATTTTATTACTATTATTATTTTATAACGTTAAACACCGCTGCTTTAAATTAACTACAGTTTATGATAACTAAAGTTAAGAGAAAGTTGATAAACCAATAAACAAAAAATACCTTTCAAATGACACCAAGTTACATACGCATCGTTGATTAAATTGTAGGCAGGTATGTTTTTTTGTCACTAAATAAATATGAAACCTTTATCTATAAGTACCTACTTATATTTATAAAGAGGAAAGATTTGTATTTTTGGATATTTGTAACGAATAAACTCAAAAACTAGTACCTAAACGGATTCTAAGGCCCGTATTATGAAAGCTTGCTCAGTCATAGAGCTATGCTTAAGTGACGTTTATGCCATAGAAAAGCGTTGCTCAAGCATATATCGATGACTGAGCAAGCTTTAATAATACGGGCCTAAGTCTTTTCACCGTAAGAATGCTGCTTTACCCCTGAGTAACAACAGGCTAGGAATATTTATTTGTTTAAAAAATAAATATCCACGCAGGCGAAGCCGGGACAGACCGCTAGTGGTAAATAAAACAACACCACAGGTAATACAGGGTTGTAGCGCCTCGCGGTCTAACCCGCGTAGTTCCCGTTTAAATTAATTCCGGGATAAAATATAGCCGTTGTCACTCCTTGAAAAATAAGCTTTTTGAGGATAAAAGAATTTTTTAAATCGGTTCAGGAGTTTCGGAGCCTCTTCCATAGAAACAAACAAATAAACAAACAATCAAATCTTTTCTCTTAAAATATTAGTATAGATAATAAAAGTAAAGCTATAAAACTAACAATCTAAGGAATATGTTACCATACTTCTTGCTTTATTAATCAGATATCTACATATATCCTCACATATATCATAAATATTTGCTTAAATATTCCGGAGAAAGAAAAATATAAAATATAGGTACCTACCTACCTACATTTTCATCGAAACCCTGATGGGAACCAGATAAAAACGTATTACATTCTGTTGAATAAAACAAAACATTCGATGCAAACAAAAATAAACCATAACGTAATTCAATAAAACATGATAAATATTCATCAAAACAAACTCACCTTCATGGAACAATCAAATCCAATTGAATCACAATGAAAAAAAACACTGGCCACAATAATGTCACTGTCAAACATAAATGTCATTCAAAATTTGAATTAATTTTAAAAAAGGTTCATAGAAAGCAGGTTCGCGCGTTCAAGTATTCGAAATTCAAATACGATCGGCCTCGCGACTGCTAGACGCGAAGCCTCGCGGTGTACTGAGTTTTCCCGCCCTCTTGATGAGAGCGAACCCATTTTAATTTTGATCCATGACAGTTGAAAAGTAATTTCGTTGTTTAGATTCGTTTGTTTTTGGTCGTTTTACTGGGAATTTGTCAGGACCAAGTTTGTTAAGGAATATGAAATTACAATATTTGAAAAAGCTTCAATTGATCTGGCATAGTAAAAAGGAATAGGTATACATAATATCACATTCTCTGCTAGCTCAAATCTCTACACCACGCATATGTGTGTTATCGGCAGTTAATGTATTAAACTTTAGCGAAAAATCATTAGGTCAAGATTTAAATAGTTAGGATAGGTCCTTTCCGTAGTGAGTGAGACCAATTTGGCTCACAAATTTGGTATCAGTGAATTGTGAGTTCTTGTGGTCTGCTTGTTCACAAAAGCTCGTGCAATATGATTGCACAATAAATGGCAATAATAACAGTTAGGTTTATTGACAAAAACACTAATTTTATCTACTCATATTGTGCGTGCGTCGGCCTTTTGTTAACGCACTCATTCGAAGACAATGTCACTGTTTTTGGGCGTAAGGGCGTATTAACGATTTAAATCTTTGCATTAGGTAAGTAAGTCGATATTAATATACATAGGTAACTACTTAAAAGTCGACATAAAATGTCTATTCATGTTATGATAAGGTTGGGATTTAAAATTATTTAAAAAAAATCGTGCAAAATTTGAAAAATGTAGAGCTGTAACGAAATAAAGTTAAAAAAAAACATCACAGAAAAGTTATTTGAGAATTAATAAAATGATGGTTAGATTGGTTTATAGCACAATAATTAACTTTGTTTTACAAAACTATATACCGACTTCAATTTCTATAGTTTTTCCATAAATTTTTATGAATCCCACTGTCAGAACTAAACAAAATCAAAATGGGACCACACAAGAAGCACCAGCTTTCATATAAAAAATTATCATAAAAATCGGACTAAGCAGTCAAAAGTTCTGAGGTAACAAACGGAAAAAAACCAGTTGAATTGAGAACCTCCTTTTTTTGAAGTTGGTTAAGAATATCAGTAAATTACCTGATTATAAGAAACTTTAATCTTATATCCGAGGGTAAAATATCGAAATATAGGTACAGGGTGCCACGTAACATGTTTACCTACCGAGAGGTTATTCTCGACCTCAAGAAGATCCTCAATCTCAACCTCAACAGCCTGTATTGGTCCACTGCTAGACGCAGGCCTCCGCTTGAAGAGCGCCTTATTGGCGTATCTCGGAGGGGGGTAATGCCCATAATCCCCACGCTGGGCATGTGGTTTGGGAATCGCAGTTTATTGGTAGAATTGTTCTGCAAGGCGCTGCTGCCTGCCCCCCGGTGAATATCCCTTAGTCGCCTCTTACGACACCCACAGGAAGTGTTTCTTTTTTCGAAAATATATGTTTCAAATTCTAAAAGAGGTACTAAGTCAAAAAGTAGGTACTCAAAAGTTAATCTTGGACAAAAATTGAAGTGAATTAGAGTCAATAGCACCTTATTTCTTATTTAATACTAATTACTATTTATCAAGCTGTTTATAAAGTAAAAAAAATACTAGTCTAAGTGCTTATTTTGAAAGTCTTAAGAAATAAACCATTTGACTTTGACTCTGACTCATGTTATGGTTTTGTGGCACCTTGTATTTTTGGAAACAATATTAAGCACCTAAAGTATTAAAACGATAAAGCGAGACTTTGATCCTATTGCTTTTCTAGGATTATTCCAGATTCGGTTCTTATAAAAGCCCGTTTTCACAATAATAAACAAAGTTTTTATTGTATGATGAAAATATAAAATAAATAAGTTTTCAGCGCTTTCTCTTTGAATCTTTTCGGAGAAACTGAGAAAAATAAAAAAGGAAAGTTTTGATGTATATTGGATCAATCCAATTAGGATGACAGACATGACGACCTGACGACCTTTGTGGCGCGGTGGGCAAAGGTCCGTCTGCGACGCAGGAGGTTACGTTTTCGATTTCTGCCTCGGGACAAATATTTGTACGATCTGCAGATATTTGTTCAGGGCGTTCTGGATGTTTTTTATGTATAATAAAAAATATCTATCTATGAAGTGTATTGTATTATGTACGAGTATATCAGTTATCTAGTACCCATAACACAAGCTCTGATTAGCTTGGGGCTAGATAATGCTGTTTGAATTGTCCAGCATTATATTTTTTTATTTATATTATTTTGGATCAATGGTTTACAGGGTGGCACATTTAGATCGATCAGTATGGGAAAGTCTGAAACGATAAGACATACGAAGACCTCTTCTTGAGAAACATGTGATCGATTTTAGTAACAAGAAAAACTGCATTCTACATTTAAAAAAAGCTTGTACTCATCTCAGAAATCGAACGCGGACGTTTTGAAAAATAAAACTAACACTATTTTTATCTTAGATATCAATTCAATGGAATTAATTTTGTTTTAAAACTATAAACCGACTTAAATTTTTATAGTTTATTCATGAATTTTCATGGATCCTATTCTCAGAACTGAACAAAATAAAAACGATACCACACGGTAAGCACTAGCTTTCATATTAAAGAAAAATCATGAAAATCAGACCAATGAGTCAAAAGTTCTGAGGTAAAAAACATAAAATACAGTCGAATTGATAACCTCCTCCTTTTTTGAAGACGGTTAAAAAGACTTTGATATTGCTGTCAAACATTTGGTGGTAGGTACCTCTAGAATAGTGTGTCATGGTATTCCATGGGTCTTTAGCTAATAATAATTGATTTTGTTTTAAAAAACTATAAACCTACTACAATTATATAGTTTTTTCATGGATCCCAGTGTCAGAACTAGACCAAATTAAAATGGGACCATACGGAAAGCTTAAGTAAGCTTTCAAATAAAAAAAGAATCATGAAAATACGACTTTTTTTATGTTTGTTCCCTCAGAACTTTTGACACCCAGATAAAGGTCTGAGGTATCAAAAAAAAAGATTAAAAAAATACAGACTGAGAACCTACTCTTTTTTTTGAAGTCGGTTAAAAAGTAGGAGTTAAATTAATAATCTTAATGAACAAACCGTTGAAAAAGTTGGTAACAAGATGGTTCCTAACCAAAAATAAGTTGTTGTGGATCCTAAACGGTCATTTCATATTAAAAGTAATGAGAAACCGTAAGATATATATACAATAAAATATCCTGAATTTTATATCTTTCACTCTTAGATTATAGATAGATAAATTATTTATTTATTCATCACCTTACAAAAAGAGAAATTTACATAATTAGATAAAGGGTCAAGAACAGTAATAGAACTGGCGGCCTTATCGCTTAAAGCGATTTCTTCCAGGCAACCAAAACGGTGGTTCTTTACTTAAATCTTAACTTTAAACACTGATACACATAATACCTACTAAACTATTACACTAATTATTATTGTAATAATTAAGTAATATATAATTTTATTTTGTTGTATATATTACTGACTAATATATACAACAAATTATACTTATTATTAATTATGAGCTTATGGATACAAGCTATCTCCTTTCAACGCTGCATCGGCGAAATCCTATCATTCTACCTATTGTCTGGGCAGAGTTCGCAAACAGATCGAATTCATTATTCAACTCTATTGTCTATGAGGACCTTGTTGACATAGCGGGGGTATCTTGAATTTCAATTTAATGGTCTTGGTTCAAATCTCTTCAAGTTTACTAACTATAAGAAGAAAGGATAAAATAATGCCTAAGGAAGAAGTTCGCTCAAAATTTGCAACACGTCAATACGTCAAACAATCAAATCATTTATATACTAAAATTAATAAGGTTCTGAATATTTACCCACTAAGAAAACATGCTTGTAAAGAACTACTGACAGACTGGCTACTGACCCTTACATACCAGGACACGGAAAACCTACTGGAGATAGTTTCGTGATAGTACCATACACCCAACTGACCTTCACACAACACACACACACACACAAACACACACACACACACACACGCAAACACACACGCAAACACACACAAGTACGAAAGTAAATAAAATAATTGTTACATTAATTAGATATTAGACTTTATATAATAAAAGCTATGTATAACTTTTTACATATCATAAATCTACTTAATCTGTTAGAGTTATTTTCCATAAGGCAAGAGCGAAACCCCCTAACACAGGTATCTTTATACTTAAAAGGGGATTTCCAAAGCAATGAAAGATGTATATAGATTAAGTTAAAGAAATAAGCAATTTATTTATTATTATTTATTATTTACTTGAAGGAAGAAGGCCGTATTTACTTACAATTTATAAATTGAAAACTATGAAAAACCAAAGTTATCGTCAATCGACATTGCTTTTAGAATTAACAAGCTGAAGTGTGGGCGGACTATATCTCGCGAAGAACAGACAACCGCTGGAGTAAACATGTTCTTTAGTGGAGATCGCGACTCGGCAAACTTGGTGTAGCACGCCTTCCTGTCAGATAGCAAAATGATCTGCAAAAGAGTCTAGTTTTGGCAAGATCTGAGCCAATGTTAAATTATTGTAAATCAAGTTTTTTACCACAGGGATCCTATGAGTACTACTACTTTTAGGCTATTACCTCATTGATTTATTAAAAACGAAGATGAGGTACTGGTTGCTCGAAAGTGGCAACCTCAAATTGTGTAAAATTGTGTTCTCACACATCAGTCACCGTCTGACCGGCGGCACGGGCGGTCGTGATTCGCGTGAAATATTGTTGTCTCAGTCTTACTTCGGTCCTAATACGTCTTTCCGTCTTTGTTCTTCTTTGTATTGCACAGGACTGGAAATATAACTGTGAGCGTATGTGTTTGCGTGTAGTTGTAACACATGCCAATTTTTGAGTAAGCGCTGGAAGAACGTCACCTATCTTCCCATTTTAAATCAATGTATTACCTATATCTTAGTATCACATTTATGTAGATGGAATGAAAATTCCATCCAGGTAAGTAACTATAGTTGTCTCCGAGGAAAAAGTTTTTCCATCAAAACCATTAGTTACAAAACAGTTATGTATGTGGAAATCAATTAACAGCCAGGTAACTGGTTGCCTTGCGGAAAATAATAAATAAATAAATTATTTATTTAAAATTTTCTCAGTACAGCTGCTTATAATACGAGTCAGAGTCAGAGACAAATCGTTTATTTCTTTAGACTTACAAAATAAGCACTCAGACAAGTCAAGAAATTAAACTATATAAACAGCTTGATAAATAGTAATTAACATAAATAAGAAATAAGCTGCAACTGACTCTACTTCACTTAATTTTATTTAGCGAATAATATATTAATAATATTATATATATAACTCAAATTCTATAGATTACGTGTGCCTGACTGAACTAGGTAAAACCTAAATTATTTCAACATAGACAACCAGTTTTCTAGTTTATTTGCCTGGGCAGAACAAAAAACTTCAGGAGGCAACTACCTACATCGACCCACACAGTTCCAGGGCAAATTTCCTTAAAAACGGACACAAAATCTCATTAAATCATCATTAATTATACACTCTCAAGGCAAACTCCCTACTTACTCATGTAAAAGGAAAAAGCTCTGAAATAACAACTTAATAACCTATCCAGTTTGCTTATCTTTTCGACGTTGCTTTGAACATTTTTATTCGTTAATTTTTCTAACGTAGGTAATATAGGTACCTAACTTACATTTTATTGATTTGTAACCGACTTCAAAAAAAATGTTACCTCAGAGTTTTTAACTGGGTAGTCCGATTTTCATGATTCTTTTTTTTAATTGAAAGCTAGTGCTTTTCGAGTGGTCCCATTTTGCCGTGGTCATAATTTGGTCCAGTTCTGACCATGGGATCCACGAAAGTTTGTGAATAGTTTTTTAAAACAAAATCAATTATAATTAAATAGGCGTAACCTACGTAATTAGAGTACGGGATTGAAAATGACGTCATCTCTCCGTACCATAATGTTATTAGAGTCAGAGTCAGAGTCAAATCGTTTATTTCTTTAGACTTACAAAATAAGTACTTAGACAAGTCAAATTTTTACTATATAAACAGCTTGATAAATAGTTATTAGATAGACTCTAATTCACTACAATTTTTTGTTCACTAGCGGAAGAAGTGAAAAAGAAACCACTAGCAAGTTTATCGCTTATCAACTAATACAATCTTAGGATAACTAAGTCTAACTGGTCTTACATACTATTGTCTGTGTGGAACTGGGCGACATCCGGCCAAGCATTAACATCATTGACGTAGTCATCTACGGAGTACTAATAGGCTTTCTTGATTATTAATTCACTACCCACTATAATGTTATTATTAATAGGGTAAATGCATGTGACTTCAAAAAAGCTAATATTTTTTTTACGTATTCTCTATTGATATAGAAATATATCTGTATATTTATTTTTGTATTTTATGATGTTTTTATTGTGAAATTTCATCATTGAAAAGTAGATATTTTAAGTCTCAACAGCAAAATGTCTAAACGCAACGCTATTGGCATGTGAAGCGTGACGTCATACTTGAACATTTTTGTATGGGCATGAAGTTTTGACTTAGAGTTTACGTAAGGGACTCTACGATCCGGATCCGTGACGTCATAAAATGCAATGGCTAACAAACATGGCACCGTTTTTATCACCCGAAAATGAGTGTAGTTTTACTTTTAGTTTTTCACCTCAATAATTTTTTTTTTGGGTGTCATATTTTTTTTCGTTTATGTATTAACCTAAATAATCGATTAAAAAATTTAAAAAAATTCATGCATATACCCTATTCTCTTTATTCTTTACATAGATAATTGACATATCCTAAGGAATGACTTAGCTGAGTGGACCGGTTACATCTCGCGAAAAACCTGCTACCGCACTGGGGTAAACGTGTTCTTGAGTGGCAAACGTAATGTAGGATGCCCTTCGGCCAGGTGGAATGACCAACTGTGAAAGACTGCAGGCAGTTTCTTAATGCAGCAAACTGAGGATAGAGCGCTATGGCTTCTGGACTTATTAAAGTATGATGATGAATATTTACATGCTCAACCTTAACCTCAACAGCCTGTATTGGTCCACTGCTGGACGTAGGCCTCCCTCTGATAAGCGCCTTATTGGCGTTTATCTCATGGAGGGTAATGCCCATAATCCCCGCGCTGGGCATGGGTTTGGGATCGCAGTTTGGTGGTATAATTGTTCTGCAGGTGGCGCTGCACCCCCCCCCCCCCCCCCCCCCCCCCGTGGATATGCATATTTATATATACATATACACATATTTATAGATATGTGGCATTATCACAAACAAATTATTTACAATACCTATAAAGCATAATAAAGCATAATATTACAATGTAATTTCCCAAAACACAAAATAACAAAATAAGTTTAATTTGATCAGAAGTTAAAAACAACACAGCAAAATAAAAAAAACCCCTACATTACTAAGAATTAACTCGATACTCGTTATGTGAATGCTATCAAAACCGTTGTTGTCAACCAAATAGAATTTGCGGTCTCATTTTTCTTGGTCTACGAGAGTATGTTTTGTCTCGCTCACTCAGTCTGATCCCGTCGGATCAGCACATAATTTGATGCAGGTGAAGTGCAGTACAGTTGAAGTTTCAGACAAATCATCTACTAAGATTCAGATGATATTGAATAAATGTAAAGTTAAGGTTCAAAATCCTGAAGTCACATACTTCTTCAACTTCTTCAACTGCCTATATTGCTCCACTGCTGGGCATGCGGGTTGAGATCGCAGTTTGATGATAGAATTGTTCGGCAGGAGGCGCTGCTGCCCCCGGTAAATATTCCTTAGTCGCCTCTTACGACACCCGTGGGAAGAGTAGGGGTGGTGCAAATTCTATACCGCCGGCACCACACGAACGGAATTCACATAATTATGAAATCACCATGGTAGTTATGAAATCACATAATTAACAACAAAAAGTAATAATATCAGATCATTGCTCATTAAAACTATTTACGTATCTTTGTTTTTATTTCCCCTACGTTTCAGTCGCCTCGTGACCACGATTGCTGTAACGCGGTAGAAACGTAGGGAAAATAAAAACAAAGGTACGCGATAAATACCCGTTATTAATGTTAACAAAACGTTTTTAACAAAACACGAAAGTTAAAAAAGTTTTAATGAGCAATGATCTGATATTTTGGTTATACTACACCGGCTCCCGTGAGTTCCAAGCAACTGACCTTGCACAACCACAGACAATCAAGTTTTTCTATCGAGGAGCTTGCTTTTTAGGGTTCCGTAATATTTTCTAGGGAAGTAAGATTATGTTACTTTGTTGCATAGGATGTTTGTTTGGGTTAATTGGCTTCCATTTATAAATAAAATAAAATTTGTTTATTTCGGCCAATTTAAAATCCATAACATGTTAGTAGCACACAAGAAAATACAATAATTAACCTTGCTATTAGTACCTATATAGTACCTATTAAAATAAAATAGTCCTCAATATATCGCATTCCGGATAAGGCTTACCCAGAATGATGAGGAACATCTATCAGATAACGTCCTCAGGATGCCGTTGCGACTGTCCCGTATTCTGCGGATGCAGTTTTTTTGCGGATAATAGCATGAAAACTATCCGTTTGGTATTATAAAATTTAATTTTAAAATTATATAATTAAAAAAAACTATTCTTAGATAAACACATTTATGATTTTAGAAATGTAGTGGGTTTGCTGAAGTGAGGAACTGTGGATAAGGCTCGCACAGGACCGTGTTAGCTGGCGTGTACAAGAGGACTATACCCAGCAGTGGGTGTCAATGGGCTGATGATGATGATGATGATGATGAGAAATGTAGTAAGTTTTTGGTTATTATAGTGTACAACTATGGATAATTTCTAAGAAATCAAATAATATCGAAGCCGAAATTTTTTGGGATTTTGTTTCTTTGAGAGCTTGTAACTTTAAATTGTTATATATATATTTGATTAAGATTTAGTGAGGATTTTTGGCATGACGAGCAGAATAGCTCCGCCAAATGCAATAATATACAATCATGTGGCCGGGATATTACAAAGCATTATGTCTTTTGTTCGCAGATATCTAAATATCCAGAGCTCTCGAATTGCTAGAGGTGCCCTAAATCAGTTTACTCTTACGGCGCATACACAAGTGAAAGTAGAGCAAGTATCATATCTTATTATTACGTTAAACACAGGAAGTTTTAAAAATCCATCGTATAGTTTGTGGTATCTTTAATAAGTTATTTATTAGTCTCTGTAATAGTTTCATTTTGTAAAGCTTTGGCAGATATACGAAGTATAGAAAGAATAAAATCAAAATAAAATTTTAAAAACCCACGACGGATATAATAAATAGTATGTAATCGAAAAAGGAAGAAATATTTTTTGCAAAACCCCCGACTAAATGGAATTGAAAACGACAATTAAATTACCTTTAGTTACAATTAAAGCTTCCTAATTTTTTTCACCTATCTATTACTACAAAGCCAAAAAAATCCGTCGGGGGGGCTGCCATTGCCAATATGATATGATATGATATGATAAAAATCCCACACTTGAGATGTGAGACGTGCATGAATTTCAGTTGCGTTTGAATACTCGAAAGTTTAACTTTCGGATACTGAACTGAGGGGTGAGTTTGACGACAATATCGAGACGTCTCAGTTTCTCATAGATTTTAGTACAGCGCCCCATCTTACCCCGTATCGTGCGGACAGGGAACTACGTAAATCCCATACAAATATGAGACGTTACGATCATGTCTCGTGACTATCGTCAAATAGGCTTTCTTTTCGTTAAGTTTTAAAATCGTTTCGTTTCACAATAACCGTCAAAACAACAAAAAAAGAAAAATTGTGATAGTTAAGCTGATAAGGTAAAGGAACGCTTTTCGCCTAGATAAATGTGTAGACCATAGACAAAAACCAACTCACTTAAATAGAAATTTAGGTAGTGCAACTAGCTTATTAGCGTCAGTGTTACGTTCTATAATAAAGATTTACTTGAGCAGAGATTCTAAGCTTGAGTAGAACTCACGAAATGACTGCATAAGTAAAGCATGGGGAAGCCTATACAATACGGACCTATTAAAGTAAGCTGAGTGAACCTGACATTAGTAGTATACCGACGACAGAGACACGCCCTTTTTGTATTTATTTTATTTTAATTATTATGTATAACAAGAATAAATGTTTTATTTGTTTCACATGGCGTTTCTCTTCATATTATTTAACAAGGAAGCCAGTTTCAGAGTCATTAAAGTCGGTCACCTAGCAACGCGCCTAGCAACGGAGTGTGTGAGAGTGTGTCAAACACGGCTATAAAGGTACAATTTTTTTTTTAAACGTAGATTACAGCGCTCCCTGGTGAGCAAATACCATAAAACTTTGCTAAGAACCATCGCCAATGAACTCCTTCCGTTTACAGAAAACTGTGTCTCAATCGATCAAACCGTTCTGGAGATAATCGGCAACATTGGTTTTCACAAAATACACATACAACAGCGCCCCCTGGTGAATGAAGACCATAACAACAACATAACACCTTAAACGCATATACAGTCTCCGTTCCGTCGCGGGTAAAAAAAATATTTTTTTAAAACGTCGATTACAGCGCCCCCTGGTGAGCAAACACCATAAAACTTTGCTAAGAACCATCGCCAATGAACCCCATACCTTATACAGAAAACTGTGTCTCAATCGATCAAACCGTTCTGGAGATAATTGGCAACATTGGTTTTCACAAAATACACATATAACAGCGCCCCCTGGTGAATTAAGACCATAACAACTAGCGTAAAATCATCGCCACCAAATTTCGAACCCGAAACTGAAAACCGCACCTTAATCGGTCATGCCGTTTTGGAGATAATTGGGAATATTGCGTATTGCACATACATACATACATACATACATACATACATACATACATACATACACACATACATACAAACAACATCACACCCTAAACGCATATACCGTAAAAATAGAAGTTGCGCTTTTTGGCCACCAAACTATAATTTCGCATCTCTTCCCAAACTATATAAGATAAAACTATTACAGAGGTATTAAAAAATAGCTCATAATAGATACTACAAACTGTACCATAGATTTTTAATATTTTCTATGTTAAACGTAATAATATGATAAATTAGCTAGCTCTGTCATATTGGCTCGGGTATGCCCCCATACGGAACTCTCGTCGCACGACTCACTCTTACCCCCTATTGTCTATGAAAGGACACCTCCTTTTACGGCGCTGCCACGCTTGACAGGTTCCGATCTCGTTGTTAATTGGGGATGGCTGCTTTTTGTGGTATTAGAGCTATATTTGTGTAATTATTCAAGGATGAATAAACTTGATGCGTTGATTGCGTTTGTTGCACGGTAAAAAGAGAATACAATAACTTGGCACGGTAAAATAGCTGAAGTTTTACTGTCTGGTTTATTTTGGGTTAGGAAATAGCTATATGATCCCTCGCCTATATAAGAGTGCCATAAGAAATTTACTTCAAAATTGTACTTCAAACTGGTTTTTATCTGAGAATCTGTGATACCTTAGCTACCATTTTCATATTTAGGGAAATGTTACTTCGATCTTTTACCTTGAATTACGTGTTGTAAAAACACGATTGGTGTTTTCTCAATAGGTAGTTAAGAATGATGTTTTGCACACATTTTGCTATTCATCTCGGAGACAGCAAACTTGTTTTCTTTGATTTTTGTTTGGCTAAGCAACCTATAAGTGTTTCTTTAGTTTAGTCATTAGATTTTTCGATAGGTTGTTTTATTGACTTGTAAAATTAGATAAGTAGAAACAGTTTTGGCGCATAGAAAATTAGGTGCACGTCTCTGCTCTGTACTTCTCACTCGCTAGAAAACCATCACCTAGCGTCGTTATAAATTGTCCTGGTAGTTTTTCCAAATGGGTTAAAAACAGTAAAACTATTTTAATCAGAAGAAGTAAATTATCAATAAAAAACTAACTACTAGTAGACTGTACATTGTCTGTCAGCTACAGGAGAAGCGGTGCATAGTTATAAATAACTACTCGTTCATCAAGTTAAGTTTGAAACAATTCTCATTAATTTGTAGTGTACACTTTTGTTTTATAGGGTTGAAACTAACGGATTTAGTTGTCAAACTAACTAGGCCTATGGTTTATACATTTTGAATGAAGCATGTTAAAAAAACAAACTACGACACAAATAACAAAATCTCACTTGCTTGGCGTCGAGTTTCAAATATTTAATAATATAATTGTAAGCAATTTTTATTGAAGGGAGGATCTAAAATCGACAAGTAACGTAAATTACGTATAAAAGGAGGCGCCAACAAAGTGAATTTTAGGCTAAGTATGGGCGGTTTGTTTACTAACATACTTCATTAAAAATGAAGTACACGGTATATCGATCTCAGTAGGTACTCATGTGACGTCCGTGGTATAACTCGGATTACAAAAAAGTCTAAATAATGTTAAATGCGAGTTTTATATATTGCTTCTTTGAATGTGAAAGCATGACAGAGAAAATTATAAAAGTGCTCTGTTTCGCGCATAATTTGGTCGAGATCTATGAGATTTTAGAGATATTAAACCTTTGTTAGTTAAATTTATCAAAATCAAAATCATAGGTTACTTTACCTACGGTCCTTAGTATACGTTTTTTCGATGAATAATAATTAATTTTGTTTGAACAACTATTCAATTTTTATAGTTTTTTCATAGATTTTCATGGATCTCATTGTTAGAACTGGACCAAATTAAAATGGGACCACAGGGGAAGTACCAGCTATCATAAAAAAAAATATGAAAATCGGACCACGCAGGCTAAAGTGCGTTTTTTTTTTTAAATACAGTCGAAACCTTCTCCTTTTTGAAGTCAATGAATGCATAAAATTAATCTGATTTTGACTGGCCAGGTGGGATGACGTTCTGCGAAAGACTGCAGGCAGATGCTGGATGCGTCAAACTGAAGACAGGGCACTATGGCGCTCATTAGGGGAGGCCTATGTCCAGCAGTGGACTAATATAGGCTGATGATGATGATGAATCTGATTTTAATAAAATTGCGCTTCAAACTCGATCGTCGAAGAAAATGTTAGACACAGCAAGTCATCATTTGTCTTTCAATTTTAAAATAAGCAATACCTTCCCAGAACTTCCCCTCAATCAATAACAGACAAAGCTTCCCCCTGTCTTCCCCTAAGGTTTATTCACTTCGAACCTAAAAATAGCCCTACCTTTCTAGCAGGTAACATACACGGGAACTCCGATCCACTTTAGTTATTAACACAGAATTCTTAATAATAAGTTATTTAGAACTAGCTGCGCCCCGCGGCTTCGCACGCTCTATTCAAGTAGCTATGTCCGTCCCCGGGATACCGTTTACCTCCCTGCCAAATTTCATCAAGATTCGTTCAGCCGGGAACAAAATAAAAACTGTTCGTTTCCTGGTTCTAAAACACGACTTTCTTTTATATATATAGATTTTGTGGTTATTAAAACACCCACACACACTATTTATCTAACTTATTTTTATTTTCATTTCATTATGATTTTTTTTTATTTTTGAACCCTGTCTGTGTATCAGCCTTAGTTAGGTTAAACAAGGAGGCCATCTTGATTTTCCGCCGCTTTGTTAATGCCGCACCGACGAAAGGATAACTTAAATTTTTATATTGGTTTTTGTAATTTTGCTCTTAAAGGCACATTGTAAATCTATGAATGAGAAGCCCTGGGTCCTGAAATACAGCCTAGGCTAGTTCGGGTTCCTACGGATTCAATACCTACTGAAACACTGTAATTATTTGTAATAAACTATTTTTCATGTTATGTTTACACCTGCGCCTTCCCATCTTCTGAGGAAATACGTGAGAGCGGGTGCGGCGGCAGGTTTGGCCGAGGATCTCAAGAGGAGCATATATAGAGGTCTCGACAGAGACTACATACACATTAGCTTCCCTAGCGAGTTGAGTTGAGACCCTAGGTCTGTGGGGTACCGGTAAGGCTCTTAGGGTTTTTATAATAATAATAACAATAATCGTTTATTTCAGATATCAAGATCCATATAAGTACACATATAGGTACACAGTCCTTTTTAAGTACTAATTACACTAAGAATGAAATAAAATATAAATAAAATAAAATAAGTACCTACTTTAGGTATTGATTTATAATTACCGACTTCAATTTTTATAGATTTTTCATGGATTTTCATAGACCGCATTATCAGAACTGGACCAAATCACCACCGAGTAGAAAGTTGTGAGGTAACAAACATAAAAAAATACTGTCAAATTGAGCACCTCCTCCTTTTTTTGAAGTCGGTTAGTAAAATTATATGAGCGTCTGGCTAAGCGACGCGTGACGCGACTTCTGGTGAGTATGTTTCTGTTTTTCTTAGCCGTATGATGGTATTTAGAGAGAGTCTGTGCTTCTTCTTGTCTCAGGATTTTACGTTGATCACGTGGATCATCAGTCTACCCGTGTATGGACGTACTCAAGAATTAAAAAGGGCTGGAAGGGTTGGACCGAACGTGACCGGTCAAGACAGAATAAGGATTTATCGAAGGTGCCTAGAGGGCTGACAAGTACTTCCGAAGTTACAAAATAGAAGTTTCTACAACTACGTAGGCTTATACAGTATGAGTCTGCATAAAATGAAACTACGCTATATTTTATCGACGGAAATTGTAATAATCAAATTCTATTATTTTTTTATAATAGCGTCTAGTCATTAAACTTTTGTTTCTCTACGACCACCCCCATATGTACAAAACGGTGTTACTTTTAAACTAAACAATGAATTACTTTCAAATAAATGTATAAGAAGTATGTCCGAGAGACACAGGTAAAGAACAGCTACCTACTACACTGGATTTTTTTGGAAGAGGAGTCGGTACCTTAATTCTGGATACAGACCCAGCGAGCGAAAGCAAGCGAAGGAATTTTGAAGGAATTTTGAATTTTGAAGGTAATAGGGTATATGCATGTAACTTTAAAATAGCTAATATTTTTTTTACGTATTCTCTATTGATATAGAAATATATCTGTATATTTATTTTTGTAGTTAATTATGTTTTTATTGTGAAATTTATTCATTGAAAATTAGATATTTGAAGACTCAACAGTAAAATGTCTAAACGCAACGCTATTGGCATGTGAAGCGTGACGTCATACTTTAACATTTTTGTATGGGCATGAAGTTTTGACTTTGAGTTTACATAGGGGACTAGATGATCCGTGACGTCATAAAATGTAATGGCTAACATGGCAGCGTTTTTATCACCCGAAACTGAGTGTAAGTTGTTTTACTTTTAGTTTTTTTACCTCAATATTTTTTTTGGTTCTATATTTTTTTCGTTTATATATTAACCTAAATAATCGATTAAAAAAATCAAAGAATCCATGCATATACCCTAGTACCCATAACACAAGCTCTGCTTAGCTTGGGACTAGATAACTAATGCTGTGTGAATTGTGTCAACATTATTTATTTATTTATTTATATCTAAAACATCTAACGAACCAACTGAGGTTGGTGGAGTACGAAAATGATTGAAAATCGAAAAATAACATCCATAAATTTTCCTTACAGACCTACCCCAATTATCTAGGTACACCTGTTATTATTTAAATCTAGCAACTTTGTAACCAAGCCAGTTTAATACATTGCCTTATACGCCTAGGAGAGCGTCACCCCAGAAAAATGTCGCTTGACATTCGACAGACAACCTTAAGCTTAGTATACACGACGACACTGACATTCGACAGGATCCATCCAGCATGGAGCATGTTAGTAAATAAACCACGATACAAATGGGTGAATCAACTATTTTACCCACACTTTGCTGTCCCCGACCATTTTTTAATAAAGCACGTTTATTGGTTATAGTTACACACTTAATCAATATGGCAATAGCATCTATGATTAATAGGCACCAAAGAAAGTTAAATTATGTTCTCGAAAATCTTTAATTTCCATGAAATTTTATGGTAACTCAGTATACGAAAAATTCGCTCCATACAAAATATGCCTGTCCGAAGACCGCATTCTCTATGTAAAACTTTAATTTAAATGAACCTAAACTTTTTGCTTTCGGTTGATTCTGATTATACAACAAGTCAGTATGTTAAAGTTTACCGTGTGCATATCAAAATAAAAATAGACTTAACCACTTTTTCAAAAAAAAATCTTGAAATTTTGTCCCTGGCTAAAATGATTTTACCCTTGTATGCTGAGTTACCGTCGTAAATTTTACCTAGAAACATATAGATGGTACTGTTTGCCATGGGTAGCTTCGTTTGTGTTTCCTTAAAGCTCGCATGGAGCGGCGGTGTCCCTAGAAGATGCCGTCTAGCCGCCAGGCCGCGCAGAACGTTCGAAGGGAGTGCGTGCCTTTTTGTGTCGTCTGCTGAGTGACCGAGATATCTCGATGTAGGTTTATTATTTAGTTAATATTATCAGATATTTTTGGAGTACCTAACATATGTTTTCGATTAAAGTTTGTGTTGGTACTATAGTCAAATGATAATGTGCTCTTTTCATGAAAATACACCATTTTGTCTGTTGAGTTACTTGTATACTGAGTTACTTTGGCGGTAACTCCAGAGACATTCTTGGTAACTCCTAAGACATTCACGTACTTAATGAGTAATACTTTGAGTAAAATGAACTTTTATTATATATTTTAGTTTTAAAACATTCAATGATTATTTGTTTGGGATTTATTTTGTTTTTTTAAATTTGTTCCTTACGTACAAATATTTTTTTGTGTACACCTAATTTAGATTATTATCATGTTTTGCTACTTCTACTCTAATTGGCTTTCTGTAAAACGAGTAGTTATAGTAAATAAATACCGGCAAATATAAATTGTAAAATAATGGTAACTCCCGTGAGCACTTCCACAAAATTAAACGGCTTGCAAAAGATTTAACATTATTTAAAAAGAAACAAGTTCTGGAATTTGAGACACAGAATAGGTACAGAATGAAGACGAAGAATTTACAATTGACCTTGAATGCAACACCACAAAATTCCCAGGCAAGTGAACTCAATGACTACAACGGATCACCACTAGCATGTCCGGCATCCATAGCATTCCCAAGAACTTGGCCGAAAGAAGGTAAGAAAAGACTGAGTAAAGTGCACAGCTAGAACATTAAAACACTAAAAGAAAACCAGAACATAAAATATCCCAAAACAAGAAGGTTAAAAAAAACTGCGAAGTACCTACAAGAAAAGACCAAATAAAAATAAATTATGGAAAGATATCAGAAAGAGAACCAAAATTATAAGATATTGACAAATTTGATTAAATAACGGAGAAAGCATTGTTCAAAAGCCTTTTTGAAAGTGATATCATAGAACAAAGAAAAAATCCTTCTAAGAAGCAATCTGGCAAGTTCCAATGGCTTGGCACAATGCTTGCCCTGATGCTGGTCTCCAACGTAACTTTTGCTCGTTGACATGGAATTTGTTTTTTTATGTTACAAACGTGCTCTGCGGATCCTGGCTCTTTCTAAATGGAAGTCAGGACATTGGTTGCAAGTATTTCCTTCCACTCTATTGGATCCTGTAACTTTCCGTGTTGCAACACCTTGCACCCAACCGAAGACATGTACCTAGTAACAACTGCTAATTCTAATTCTAAGTGGGGAAACTAAGATCGGCACGGACGTCTCGCATAGAAGTATATTGTGAATTATCCCCCTACCTAAGCAATTATCGGAGCAGGACTTTAGGTGACTGACAGCTTCGTTTCAGCTTTTGTGTGGCTGTGGATTTGGTTGATGCCTCAATGAGACACTTCAGCCCCGTTTTGTGTCTGGACTTCTATGTGGCCGTGCAGTGTACCACAACGTGTACCACATTCTCTTCTTCTTGTAAGCAGCCATGACATAAGCTGCTGTCTGTGGTTCCAGTGTTGAAAAGATAATAGTTCAATTCATTCGTGACTTGTGATGGCCATCATTATTAGGTTCTCTGGGCTCATTTTGAGCATTGTGTTGGTGTTTTTCCTTTCTTTGGAGGGGAATATTAATTTAGTATGCTTGCAGTCTGTCCGACGCTCCCATAGCTTTTGGTGTTCTTTTTCAGAGTTAAGTTTTAATCTGTTTATGACTTCTGTTGTGGGTGGGTTCAAGAAACTTCAAGAGATCTTGTTGTGTTGGAGTTAGTCTTGCTCTTACCTTGGGTAGTCTGTCTGCGTTTATGATGCCTGGGCAGGATCGACTCTCTTTCCATTCTATGCAGACCTTAGTACCTACTGCTGTCAAACAGCTTGGTCATCATGGGTTATTGAATACTAGCGGCCCTGCCGGTCGGATATCTCGCCATGCCAGCCGTAACGATATCAACCGGCGGGCTTTGGCCACCGCTAACGTAGGTACCAGCTATTCTCGACCCGAATGGTCTGTTGCGTGATAATGGTATGAGGCTCGACGGTATGACACTAGTCCCATAGGAGTTGGGGAGGCCCATTGTGTGGTATGGTACATGCGTCGACACACTTCCGTCTTCCCATTTATCAAGAACAACCGTGAGAGGCAGATTTGGCCGAGGATCTCAAAAGGCGCAATTATGCAGATCGCGACAGAGCCTACACATGAGACGCTAAGTCCGTTGGGTACCGAGGCTCTTCGGATGTAAAAAAAATTCAGAGATTCTGGTCGAAGTGATCTGGCGCAGCACTTCAGCATTGCCATACAGCGGGGCAATGCAGCCAGTGTCTTGGGCTCCATATCAATACCAGTCGGACGCTTCCGACTGGTATTGATATGGATCAGTTGAGTTACCTTAGATTCAAGCTCAATTGCTTCAATTGTAAATACTTGGCTTAATTTATTTATATTATTGATTGTAAATTTGTAATTTTCTTTGTCTGTTGTTGATTTATTGTTTGTTTTTTGATTTTGTATCATAAATTATCGATTTAAGTTTATTCAATGTTCCAAGCTGTTTATTTATTAAACCAATATTTTTCTAGTATGTCTTAAGCGTTACCAAAATTTGTCTCTGGAGTTACTCGATGTCCCAAAAAATAAACATTACATATCCGATCGTAAAATGCGTATTTCTTTCCATTTTATCTTTAAATTGCCAGTACCTTATTTTAACAATTAGCGAGCTTCCTTAAATAATTCATTTTTATTTGTAATACTTTTATATTTAGTTTAATGTAGAAATAGCTATACTTTTTTGTATAAGGGTAACGCAAAAGACCAATTGCAGCTAGTTTTCTACTAAAATTTAAGTATTATATGGAGACTGATTTTACCAAAATATTTGATTATGCATGCAGGATAAAAAAAATTAAAATGAGTAATGGTTTCGAGTTTCATTCAGCATTTATGTAAGATTAAGTGCCGGTAACTCAGGTGACAGATTTTGAGGGTCTGTGTTGTAGTTTCTTGTAAAAAATAGCTTAAATATGAATAAACGTCCGTGCCCTTCTAGGTTGTTAAGTAGATGAAATTTCTAATGCCCTCATCAAATTAGAATAAAAGAATATTAATGTTTTTATTTTTCAAAAAAATATTT